>CANSGD010000193.1:0-5000000 GCA_947645195.1 Patellifolia procumbens
GAGAAGTAAGCAAGCAGCCAGACCTGCAGTACAAGATTGTTTGGAGGATGAGAAAAGGTTTAAATCTTGAACTTCATCGCAATACTCTACCCATATATGTCCAGGAAGAACTTTATTCGCACTTACTCTACCCATAGATAATGCCATATTTGGCAAAAGGTCAGGCAAAAGGAGCCCATTCACTTTGTAAGCATTTACTGCATTCAAGGTTGCTGTAACTGAGGCCGCATGGTGTTTTGCAGTGTCTAGATGCTGCTGCGAAGCCTCATTTACTGCAGCTCCAAAGTGCCTCTCGAGCAACTGCACAGATATCACAACATGAGGTGCAACAAGCCTACAAGTGAACTAACTAACTATAAACTTAGACCCTAAGGCAAATCACATTACTCCTTTGATGAACTTACTGAGTACAATAAAGGTAGAATTTCCGGTAAGGATTCAGTCAGTCCACGTAACAATAGCCTACGCCGGTCACCTGTCAATTATTTAAAAACAACAAAAAGAAAGAAAAGCCCTAAATAAATTTAAATTCTGAAGATAATCCAATTTGCGAGAAATATTAGGCACACCGGGTACCAACTGCTACTTCAGATTAAGATACACTTCTTTTTCTTTTTCTTGACGTGATTAAAATACACTTCGAAACTACATTATTGTTCTCATACCAAAAGAGATGAATTCATATAGACCCCCCCCCCCAAAAAAAAAAAAAAAACTCAAGTAACATTCAGAAAACTGCATACTATCCCCACCATCAGACTACGGAGATTGACGTTAAGGTCGTGAGCAAGGCAGTGGAGTCCTATCCCAGTGATCTGTCTTCTGTCAATGGGAACCACAACTTGGGGATAAATGGGATCCTTGGGCAGACTTCTGAGAAACAACAAACTGCAGTTCCCAGTTTAAAGAGATGCAATACAGGATGATCTATTTATTCAACTATTAAGAGCCCAGCATAAAATGGAACAGCCAGAAAAGGATGTGGAGTTTTGACTTTCTAAGGGGAGAATGGGTATAACTTGCTCCAATCCTATAGGTAGAAGTCCTTAGCCAAAAGGCCATTTGACACGCTAGCCGCCAGGTTTTATGGTCCCATTGAGGTGGTGAAAAGACTCGCGGAGTGTCTCAGAAGCTGCTCCCTTCTTCCAAGATTCATCCTATACTTCATATCTCTCAGCTTAAGCAAAATATGGGAGGAGCAGAGTATCTCTTTATGGATTTGGTAATTACTGCCACACCTGAAACAGTCCTGGGAGTCAAAAATCAGCCACTGTCAACACAGCTACTGTGGAGGTTTTGAGCAAGTGGAGCAATCTTACTGAGTATGAGGCCACTTGGGAGAAATATACTGCTCTGGACTGCCGGTTCCCAGACTTCCACCCCGAGGACTCAACTTCCCTCCTATAACTCTATTAGGTTCACTTCACCGGGAAAAGGAATCAGACGATCATGTCAGCTAGTCACTATCAGAGTTAGTTACAAGAGGAATTTGGAGAAAAGGTTAGCATGGGATCCCAACAGAAGTCAGTTACACAAAAGGAGTATATTGAGAAAGGTAGAGAAATGTTGTAAGCATTCAGAAAAGCTGTAAGGAGATCTTAAAGCAGAGTTCTTTAACCTCTTATGATAAGGATTGAAATTGACTAGGTTACTCTGATCCAATCAATACAATCTATCCTATTTCCCAAATTTCAGTTCTTAACTCTTTTTCCAAGTTATTTCACTTTTACAGTGGTTGACTGGCGTAATACTTACTGAATATGGCACATTACCTTCTAAATCTTCATTATGAACAGTAATATCTTCAGGAAGCCACCTCAGCATCATTGAGACCAATTCCGCCTAAAAAGTATATTTGGAGATTACTTATTTATACACAATAAATCATTGACCACAAAGGAAACAGTAAAAATATATAATAATGAGGGATAGAAGGTTGCTTAAAGAGAACAGGAGAATTACTTGAGATGGGCCGTTGTTGGAGAGGCTACAACAGAAGGGAAAGCTCCTTCCACAAAGCCGGACCTTCTCTCCTTACTATCTGTAAAATGGAAGAAAAAAGTGAGCATACATTATTAAGCACAGAAAAAAGTTTAGAGGCTTCACTAAGCAAGCACTAACAAGTATAAGGAAACCCAGTAAAAACCTCAGCGACAAGAGCAGCCGTTTGACTTTTTAATGCCCACTCCTCACATGGATCCGCAACCTGAGACATCAAGTCAACAGAAATCCTTGCAAAGTCGTGCCGTTCCATTGAATGCAGTTCTTCCCAACGGAACCTCACCAGATGCTACAGATCAAGATAACTAGGCCAAGTTCATATACACATTGGAAGTTGGAACCTTGTTTAAAGAAGATAAAGCTCACAAGTTTTTTAAAGGTCAAGCATCAAAAGATTCGAGGAACATAAGTGAAAGCCGCATAGCTTTGAAGCAGAAGTACAACTTGACTTGCATTAAGATTTTCCATCTATAAACCCTCACACCAGATATAGTGTCAACAACTTCTACCCTCCCATGCATGCATACCAAAATTTCCTCTGAATACAAATGACAACAGATGCCATTATTGTAAGCTCATCAAAACTGTAAGCCCCTTCATCCTCTAATAGTAGTCAAACATAGGAAATAAAAAGTACAAAAAGAACATTGTGTATTGTCATATATCTCGCGGCAAATTTTTTTCTTTCAGCCAAGAACCATTTAGAAATCCGGCTGATGAAGAACATAACTTTATCAGAAACTTGGCAAGTACTAAGTGACATCCAAAAGAAGTGGGGAAATGCAAGAACTATAAGGAGGAGGGAAGGAGTATCCAAAAATAATTCTAATTAGAAACTGAACCTAGTTGGGTCCCGTGACCTCAACACAAATGGGAGAACCAATATCCAGCAGCAATGAGCTGAGTTTTTCAAAACAGATAGTTACATTAAATTCATACACATCACTGAGAGATTCTGGTTTAGAGTCTCAGTAGGCAACAGCAGTTGAAAAAAGGCTAGTAACATCCCACTTCATCTTATATCCATGCAGCCAATCAAATTCAGATTGAACTTTCAATGACGGATAAATAAATGCTGATATAAGCTTCATGCCTTCATCAGTACAACATAAATAGAGCAGAATAACCAATACAAATTATCACCAATACCAGTTTATTCCCATGTTTTATATCAGTGTTACACATCTCTACACCATGTTTCAGGCTCTACACCATGTTTCAGGATCAATGAGTGTTCTCCTAGACAAAGGATATGTCGTGCAAGACCATGATTTCTAATAGCTACAAAGACAGTACGGAAATGGAAATCGGTTTCCTTTTTAGGCAATAAGATGCCTATAATTAATGAGAACCAATTAGGTGTCCACTCCAGCTTTTTCTTCCATAGCTGACCAACTTGATTTACAAGTTCAATGAAGTGAAAACCTAGTCATCAAGACCGGTAATTCTTACAAATGTTAGACTATTAGTAATATTTTTATCCAACCCATACTTTTTTGTAGATGAAAGAGAAGGTGTTTCTTTTGACCAAACTATGACCCACTACACTAAACTCTCCAACAATGTATCTACAGTAATGTAATCAAAATAACAGCAGTAATTGATAATCAGAGGATCATAGAGCCAACTTTATGTTCATCAAATATAAGACTATATGCGGCAGTTGGGAAAGCATCACATAGAACAAATCAAAGCTGTTGGCAGTGTTACGCTGAAACCCCATCAGCTTATGTGATGTCATTTTAGTTGAGGTGCATTCACAGCTATGCATATATTCTGATATTGATTGACAGAACACAACGGTCAGCATGATTAATAGATGCACGAAATATTTGGAACATTATATTTTCCCAGGATCAACAACATTCATAGTAAAAAGCTCTATTATTTTTTGTAAAGGCCAGTAATTAATACATCATAGAATAGAATAGTCATGGCCCATTGGGTATATACAAATGATTCTAAAAGAAACAAACAGATAAGCATCGGTTATTTATTGATCAAACATCAATGCCCCTGCATTATTGAATCTAAAAATGATATGTATTATGACACACATCTTCTGTTTACATAGCTGCAGTCTGCAAGACATGATTAAAGCACTAGACAACCAATGAGAGAAAGATAATCCAGTAACAACCTGAAGCATTTTAAATGCTTGCAGCCGTATTTCAGAAGACCATTCCTTTTTAACTAAAATGAAGGATATACTAGCCAAGACACGCACATCCCCTGCTTTAAACTGCAAAAATTGAAACAGTCTATTACTCATTAGTATCCCAAAAAACCAAGGCAGAAAAACAGCAAGCAGCACACACTATATTTGCCAGATGAGGACAGAAATTCTGTTTACTATTGAGAAAGAAAATCAGTCCACTGGTCACAGGAACCACTGAGAAGCCAACAGCTGGAGAGTTAATTGAACTATTGGAGAACAGGGGGGACCTAGAGACTCTAGAATTGAGAGAGATGAATTGTCGAACCAAATCATAGTTGGTCTGCGGGCGCAGATTTCAGAAGTCTAATCCCATTTAATCCATTTGAGATCTGTAATCTTCTATACCTACTTGGCTAGCTGGTTATTGATTTCTGCGCGTAAGTGAAACAGATGATTCATTTTCACACAGCCGCATGCAATGTGCCTCAGGACGATGTAAATATGTAATTGTTCATGTTGCAGTACTAAAACAGCCAAGAATTTTAACAAACATTTATCATTTGCATTTACAGTATCGAAATTGATAGTCCTAGACCAAGTTTGCATATTGCGTTAATCATTTTCAGCCATAAAATTTCAGATTTGTGGTTAAAATATGAACATATGTCACCTTCACATTCAAACAGCTTGAGAGAACAAAGAAGTTAAAATGATATATATTTTTGAAATGGGGGGGGGTTACAGAATTCAACCACCGTAGGACTTCGGTATACCAGATTTTTGTCCTAACAAATCAACTTCAAGTATAATAATTTAAAATAGTATGGGTATAATATGGGTGATTTATTACGGAGTATAAAAACATTCTTTAATTCCTTGGCATGCAAATTTGAAGGAGTTAGACAGTTATTAGATTCAGATGGAACTGCAAATTCATAATCTAATCTGTAATTATTTGTAAAAAGAAAACCTTCAAAAAGTTTAACCTTTTCTTGTACTCTTGCATACACATACATACCACATCATTTAGTATGATCAAACCAATTACCAAGCATCAACAAGGTTATAACACGCCCCACCAAAAGAATCTACAACATAACTATCCAATATTTTGTTCCACTATCTCTAATTCCATATCAAGTGAAGTTAAGCAAAAGAATCAGGAGAAGTATAAGATAACTTCAAGATTACAACGTATGTTGAGTAATCCGGTATAAAATCTTCACCATTCATCACAATGCAACAGTTGTCAACTTGTCATATCAGATATGATTCGCAGAGACAACAAAATAACCAATTTTTTACAATAATTTTGATTTCATTGTCTTAAACCAAATGCTAAAAGAATCACAACAACAACCGAGCCTTGGTCCCAAATCACAAATTGGGGTCGGCTAACATGAACCATCATAAGGTATCGTCTCCATAACAAGTGACATGATAATTCCAACAACAACAACAACAACAACAATAACCGAGCCTTAGTCCAAAAATGATATGGGGGTCGGCTACACATAAACCATCATTCGATATCGTCTCATAACAAGTGAAACAAGAATCATAACAAAGCACATAAAATAAACAAAAGGGGTTCCATATATTTGCTTAAAAAAAAAAAAATCAGCTTTATACAAATTCAATGACATCCTTCCAACATACCAAAAAAACTGAATTGATAAATTACAATTTACTACAATGGGTATCAAGAATAACAGTTCATGCACTATAAAAATCAAACTTTGAACAGAAAACAAGCAAATTAGAGCATAAACAATCAAATTTAACAACCCAAAAAGCAAAGATTAGAGAGGTGAATACAGATTCTAAGAAAGCAAAAGCAGCCTTGCGATCATCAGGAGTAGAGCTCCAATTAAGAGCAGCAGTTATTGCTCGAGCTACATTGTTTGCTATATTACTACTTTCTTCCATCCTTTTTGTTGGGTTAATTTAGTGTTTTAAAGAAAACTGATGAGTTTTTGTTTTTTGTGAGGATCAAAAAAGAGGGTTTTGTTTAGTGGGTTATGGTTTAAATGGCAAAAAAACTTGAAGAAATAACGGATGGAAAAGGAGTTTGCTTTCATATGGCGCAGTACAGAGTACAAAATACCCTTAACACAGAGAGAAAGAGAGAGAAGGAGGAGACAAAAAGAGTATCTGCAAATTGAAGCAGCAAAGGAAAGGAGAAAGAGAAAGGAAACCACAGCGGGTTTTTTTTTGGTCTTCATATCTTTTTTAGAGGTATTATTGCTAGCATATTAATTGTTATTCACTAACCAATTACTAATCTCGCTCGATTTATCATTCCTAACTACATTTTTATAATATTAATAATTTGTGATTTTTATTTATGCGTAACTAAAAAATAAGGTTCAAAGTAGTGCATTAAACAGAGTGCAAACAAGTGTAGCAACTAAAAAAGTATAGTGAAAGTACAAAATATATTGTTAGATATTTTTTCTACTAAAAGAATCATATATAACAATGACACCAAATGCTTAGTTCATGTCAAATTCATATTCCAAATTAAAGTTTTTTTTACTAATAAATTCAAATATAATAATAAGAAGATTAAGAACATATCTTATTATGTTTCATCACTTCTTAAATAGAAGCTTCATTTTGACGTTTATACTTTGTCAATGCACAATTTAAGCACTAAGATCTCCAATTACCAATTAGTAAAATAATATTAAAAAAAATTGATATTTTGAAAATATAGATTCATTTAACAACATGCTACTATATACTAGCATTTGTTTTCATACAAATAGTAAAAGATATGATTAAAGTCAAAGTGAAACATCTACATAGAAAGGGGGAGTATGAATTTGTCTAGTTGATTAAATCATAAGAAATTGCATTATTTTAGAAGTTAAAACATTATACAAATTGGAGAAAAGTGCTTGTCTGGTGCTCATAAGCCGCAATAAGCAATACAAATAATAACTTGATTCCTTGCTTAAAATCTCCAATTACCAAATAGTCTTTCTCATTTGAAAATTTTCTTATCATGATCAATCAAATGACCACTTAATCATCAACAAGTCTCTGGTATTTGCATACACATGATAACTTGATTTTGATCCAAAAACAACACAAATATGTAATACTACTGCAACATAGTACATGATCTGGAAAAATAATACTTCTTGTGTCCCAATTAAATAGTAAGATTTGTTTTTTCATGATACTTAATATACATATTATATCATTAATATATTTGACTTTATATCTTGTTTGATGAAAAGAAATTAATATCATAAAGTATGCATTAAAGCTGATGTAATAATATCTTTCTCGCCATATATTGCGAATAAAGGGTCGAAATTGATGAGTTATAACCAAGAAAAAGTAAATGTTTGATGCAAATTTGGGACGTAGAGAAACAATAAAGGTTATGAACTTTTACTTAAGTTTTGCAATAGTTATGGAGAGACTCTGGATACACCTCCAAATAAAAATTGCTACCACATAATTAATTTTCAAAGTAGATTGAGTGGTAAAAGAAGGCGGGAAATTGGGGCGGGAGGCTTTTTGCAAGAAAATTTTCATGAGGCAGGCAAAGAAATTGAAAGGAGAATTTGGTCCTCGAGAAGTAAAGAGCTTTTTACTTTATTGAAATTCTAACAATCTTAACCGATTTTCAGTGATGAAATTTGAAAAAGAACATATTGTCTTATCAAACATGAGGACGAATAAAGTAGGAATTTTAATACTTAGCTTATTAAATTGAAAAGGTTGTATATTCACTTAGATTTTTATTTTCAGGGACATGAAAGGAAGATAAAGTAAGTTTGGACATAATTTGTGAGTTCAACTTTCTTTATGAGTATAGTATAACAAAATATGCTCACTAAACTCTTGCAAAAATGTCATTCGAACGAAGCTTCGATCGAAATTGGAAGTTCAATAACTTCAACATTTTGCGACGAGTGGAGAATACAAAATAAATGTTAACTTCTACTCTCTTTAATACCAATAAAGGGGTTCTTGCTTAAAGAGGAATCAAACTGTTTTGAAAAAGAATGCATCACTTAACGGTGACAATGATCAAGTGTGGTTCATTTTCTTGAGGAATTAATTTTATTATTTTGGAATAATCGCATGCAATTCTTTATCCATATATGATCTCATGATTTTATATGAGTGCCAATCACTTTGTATCAATACTAGCATACAAGCTCAAATGGTTAATTGCAATTCATGAATTTATCAAACACTTCGTCCATTCCATTCGCAAAATCTATAAAACTATTTGCGTGAGGAGCAATTCACATCATAAAAGAACCATTGTCTCCAACTCTCAAACATGTCCTCCCTTGAAAGATTATAGGAAAATAACAAAGAGTTAAATTTTATTATTTTGAACATCTTAAACCTAGTAAATTGTAGCTATTATTGGATCTTTTAAGGAAAAGATATCGGTAATTTTTTTAAGGAAACACAATAAATAGTTTTTGTATTGCACAAGTATCATATTCCTTGTATAACTAGTTTCTGATTTGTACGCGATTTGATTAGAATTAGGGTTATAGAATTGCATATCTATTAAGTGGTTAATCAATGAAGAGGCAAATCAAGAATATCCTCCAATATTTCATCATGGCATCAGATCCATAAAGTTTCGATCTACAATTATTTTCTCATCAATTTGTTGTTGTTGCTTGTTTTCGACGTGCCAATTATTTTATTTTTCTTGTTGGGTTGATCAGCTTCTTCTTCTAGCTTCCAAAATATTTCTACCGTTTGTTTAGTAGATCTCGATCTTCATGTTCAAATACTCTAACAAGATTTAACAAGGGGTATATCGACTGTCAAACCAACGATGCCCATTCACGATCCTCTTCCCTTTAGCACCTTCACCGATCAAGGTTCGGTATGTCTATTACTAAGTACATACTAACGGAGATAATTATGACGATTGGTCGTCCAAAACTGTAATGAATTGCTTGGAGAGGAAGAATAAGGAAGGTTTTGTTACTTGTGCAATAATTAAACCTGTCGCAAAATTACCAGAATATGTTGCGTGGAAATCTAATAAGTCCACTATATGCTCTTGGTTGTTTAGTTCATGAGAAATTTTATATTCAACCAAGTATAGCCGGACATAAGATCGCTCTTAAACTATGGACAGATCTCAAAGAATAATATTCGTTCATTAGTGGACCTCGATTTCATTAACTTAAAACCCAATATTATAAACTTCTATAAAGGGGCATGAATAGTCACTTATTATAATACTAGTGATGAGGGCCCAGCGTTGCTTAGGCTCCTCTCTATATTGAATATAATTTATATTAAAATATTAATTAATTATTATAAATATTTAGTGAAGGATGTTCAGACATCTTTATGTTAAAAAATATATATACAGACGTTACTTAAAATATATGTGAGTGGCAAGTTTTAAATACACCATTGATCCCAATATTGCACTCTGTAGGTCATCTTTCGATTAGATGAGGTTTTATGTTCTCAATTATATATTATTATTATAATTAATAATAACATTAATATTTGTATAGCATTATTGTCTTCACTATATTGGTGCCTCTTATGAATAATGCTGACAAGAAGGGAAACTTTGAGCGCTCCTATAATAGGTTATATTGTATTTGTGATGGCTCATATTGAAAATTTTATTAAATTTTTGTTGTCTTCATTGGTTAATTATTATATTATTTATATTTTCACTACATATATGAAAGTTTCACTTAATATAATACAATGAAGAAGAAGTAAATTAGCTATAGAAAACTGTTAATAGTGAGGGGCTTGTGTACGATTGATGACTGATTAAGATTAAGGGCTTATGTATATTAGGCCGTATATGTTCGGAGTCTCCCGCCCCCATTTTTAGATATCATTCTTGTGGCTCATTGGCACAAAAAATAATTTGAGGTTATATTCGAAACATTCACAAATCTAACATGACTCCACTTGAGGGGTCATCTTTGCAACATTAATGAATCAGACGACAATTACACTTGACTATTTTCCCACATAGATAAATAAAAAGAGGTTGAAGTGTTGAACATGAATAAAAGTCAATACGGTACAACTAAAAAAACAGAGGTGAAACATAATATGTACAAGTAGGAAAAAGGAATGATAAAAATTAACAAGAAGACCACTTTTTATAAGTAGAGTGTGTAGTATGCACACATGTAAATAAGAAAAAGATGAAGGGTAAAGGAGGAAAGAAGAAATTACTACAAAGTTTAACTTATATTGACTTTATTCCCCTTTTTATTATATAAGTACAGGAAATTTAAATCTTTATGGGATGAATTGTATGGTTGTGAACTTATTACTTGTGCATGTACTTGCGAGACTGCCATAGCCATAATAGCAGTCAATGGATCTTCACTTGCTTCACTGCTAGGTCTGTCTTTGAACCAACTCCAACGCCTACTAACATTGATTGAAACTTCTCCGTCTTACAAGAGGTTAAATGGTAAGGTGGTTCTTTTATCATGATACCTGGATTCTCGCTAGTGGAGCCTATCACCACATGACAAAAAAATTTCTTTCTTATTAGATTATGTTGATTTAACACCTCAACATGTCAGTCTTTCTTATGGTTTGCAAACATCTACGGTTAAACTAGGAAGTGTTCAAATAAGTATTGGTCTCGTGTTGCGCAATGTGTTATTTGTAACAAATCTCAAATGCAATCTAATTTCTATTGGCCAATTAATATTTGATTCTTCTTGTTTTGTGATGTTTAGTGACAAATTGTGCATTATTCAAAACCGCAATACAAGGATGCCATTGGACTGGGTAAGTTGAGAAACAGGGTGTATTATTTCAAGAATGTGACAAGATGGCTCGAGTTCATGCTACCACTGTTGAGACAATCATGATGCTTCATCGACGGCTTGGACATCCTACTAGTCAAACTATGTCTAATGTCTTTTATTCCAAGTTCTAAAAGAAATAGAAAAATAAAGAAGTTCTTGGATTCTGGTGATATTTGTTACATAGTCAAAAACACACATTGTTTTTTCCATTAGTGATGATGATAGAACTTCTGAAATTTTTGGTTTGATTCATTGTGATCTTTAGGGGGCTTATCCACACAAATTACTTTTATTGGTGCACATTACTTTCTTACTATTGTTGATGATTATTCTCGTGCTTTATGGGTATACTTGTTAAAAAGAAAGGATGAAACACAAAACAATTTTCTTAATTTTTTTGCTATGGTAAAAACACAGTTTGACAAGTTTGTTAAGGTTGTGTATTCCGGTAATGGTACAGAGTTCAAGCCCTTGTTGAAAAAATTAATGATCATGGCATGTTTTTCCAGTCTTCATGTATAGAAACTTCTCAACAGAATGGTTGTGTCGAGCATAAGCATCAACATATTTTGAAGGTAGCTCGGGCACTTCCTTTCCAAGCTTCTTTACCGGTTCAATTTTGGGGAGAATGTGTACATGTTTTGCATTTGATGAACTGAATTTCCTCTAGGGTCTTATAGGTTAAGACCCATATGAATTCTTATTTGGTCCTCCGCCTTAGTATAATTTGTTGAAGGTTTTTGGTTATCTTTGTTACGTTCATTATAATTTATAAACAATGAATTAAAGGTAGATTTGGTCCTCGAAGTCGACGAGTTGTGTTTGTCGAATATCCTTATGCCTTTATGATTTGGAAACCCGGAAATTTTTGTTTCTCGTGATGTTCGTTCTTGAAGATATGTTACCCTATGCTCAAAGTGTTGACAAGGGGAACTCCCCAACTTCTAATATGGACATGCTAACGATGGGGAAGAGGATATATTATTCATGGAGATGGGGGAGATGTCCTCTACGTCAATACCTATTACTTCGCAGCCTCACCCACACTATCACTCGCCTGAGGCATGCTTCTTTTTCAGCACAAGTATACCTTAGCTATTCTCGATGAAATGGGGTTGTCTTCCTGTAAGCTTATCGATACTCCTCTTCCCGAGAATCATAAGCAGACACTAGTTACAGACCCATTTACTCTGATCCGGCACAATATAAGCGAATTGTCGGACATCTGATCTATCCTACTATCACTCGCCCTAATATTTGCTATCCAGTTCATATCCTTTCCCATTTTATGTAAACACCACGTCGGGAACATTTCAATTTTAAGCCGTCTTAAGAGACATCTTGGCGAAGATATGTTGCTTAGTGCCAATAATGACTTACAACTTCATGCGTATCATGATTCTGATTGGGTAAGTTGTACAACTACTCATCGTTCTATCTCTGGATATTTTATCACTACTGGTCCTCTCCAATCTCATGGAAAACCAAGAAGCAGGACATTGTTTTCCGTTCTTCGGCTGAGGCGGAGTATTGTTCCATGGCTTACTTGTGCTGAGATTAAATGGTTATATGATTTCCTTGCTTGTTTGGGTGTGTTTCGTAACCAACATATTCAATTATTTTTGTGACAATCAAGCAGCTCATCGCTGCAAATCTCGTGTTCCGTGAGCGCACGAAACGTATCGAGATAGACTGTCAATTTATGCGTGAACTCCTTACTGTAGACTTCATTGTAGTTGTACATATGCGGACATCTCTTCAATTAGTTAAACTTTTCACCAAAGCATTGGGGACCAACCAATTTACTTTCATCTCGTCCAAGTTGAGCGTATATGGCCTCCACGCTCCAACTTGAGGGGGAGTATTGGATATATTTTTTTCATATAGTTTCCTTGTATTGCTAGCTTCCTGCTATTTTTTTTGTATTACTAATTTCCTATTTGCACGCTAAGCGATTAGCACCAGGGTTACATGGTTGTATATAGATTCTCTGGTTAATCAATAAAGAGGCAGATCAAGATTATCCCTCAATATTTCATCACTAGTACTACTTAAATTAAATACTCCCTCCGTATCAAAAAAAGCAACGATTGGCCTTGGCACTCTCTCATAGGCAAAAGATCTTAATGACAAATTAAAGAGATGATTAAGTTTTTAAGGAGAGAGGAAGTGAGGTTAGTGACCTTCAAACTCTAACCACCAACTTCAACACCGACCACCCCGCCAACCACCACCTTCAACACCGACCACCACGCCAACCACCACCTTCAATAACGACAACCACGAACACCACCGCCAAACCCAACCAAAGAAACCACTGCCGAACCCAGATTTTGCCTAACCACGAACACAACCGCCCCCCACCGCCTAACCACGAACACCACCGCCAGATTGAACCCTAACCACCCCTAGTTACACCACCAAACCACAAACCCTAACCACCCCTAGAACCACCGCCAAACCACGAACCCTAACCACCTACCACCGCCAGAAACCAATCCCTAACCACGAACCATCGAACCCAGAAACCAATCCCTAACCATGAACCATCGAACCCAGAAATCGCACGAACACCACCAAACCGCCGAGCCCAGACGCACGAACCCAGACGCACGAACCATCAAGCCCTAGAACACCACCACGAACCCTAGAAACCAATCCCTAACCACAAACCATCGAACCCAGAAATCGCACGAACACCACCAAACCGCCGAGCCCAGACGCACGAACCATCGAGCCCAAACGCACGAACCCAGATGCACGAACCATCGAGCCCTAGAACACCACCATATGCACGAACCCAGACGCGCACGAACGCACGATGGTGAAATTGGGTTAGGGTTTCGTGGTGGAAGTGGTGGTGGTTAGGGTTTTTGTGGTGGTGGTTGTGGTGAAATTGGGTTGAATGTGGTGGTGGGTGGTGGTGGTGGGTGAATTTATTTTGAATTTGAGTAATTGGGTTTAGGAGATGAAGGAAATTATTATTTAATTGATTTGTAGTTAAAATTATAATGATGATTTGAGATGTTTTAATTATGATTAAGTAATGGCATTTTTGTAATTATAGCAAAAAAATTTACCTAAAATGAAAAGTTTGCAAATGTTGTATTTTTTTGTTACAGCCAAAAATGGCAAAAGTTGCATTTTTTTTTATACAGAGGGAGTAGTTTGTATGAAAATATGTTTAGTGGCAAGTGCAATACTCAAAACCGGGTGCATAGACATTTTACATTTTGCAATATTTTGGTTAAGCTGTCAAGGGGTACTGACATGTCTTTGAAGATATGGAAAATATATGTATTACAATTCAAGATTATTTCCGAATACGTTTTGCCTTAAATGAGCGTCATTTGTTAGATTTGAAAATATTCTTTTCTTTTTTACAGCTGAAAGTTTTCTTTTGTTACTAGATCTATAGCTGACTTAGAGAAATAAAATCCTAACCATTGTGACATTTGTTCCTATTCTCACTTTGGAACTTTATTTTAGTTTAGTTTCCCCTTTCAATATGGGTTTCTTCATATTTGATTAAGTCAATTATTATTAATGTAAGGAGAATCTTTTTGTCCTTATAGCGTTATCTATATATGAACTTATGGTTTCATTTACCTATTAGCTACATCACATCCATATTAGTGCGTAAGAGTGTGGGTAAAGGAATATTTGCTCCTATGATCCAATACACAAACAAACACAAGGCATGCATTGACGAAACAACATGATCAATTATGTACGAATACTCGACAACTAACAATGTGCGAACTTAGATGCAATAAACCAACAACTACTACCTCCAACATTTTCTTCCTTGAAGGGTTTTAAGAAAGACTTAAATGATTTTACTAATTTGGATTGATATAGTACGGTGCATTTATCTCATATAATATCACAATTTCATACACTTACCAATTACATCACATCCATATTAGGTACAGGAGCGGGCATAAAAGTTATTGGTTGATCAATCAAAATAATACGCACACAGGTACAACTTAAACGGTCAATAAACGCCTCAAGCAATTATGTATATGCTTGACAAACCCTCACAACCATTATCTCTAACATTAATCTTTTATATAAGGGTTTGAGGAAGCCATTAAAGGGTAAGTTTTATTCTTTTGGATTCACTTAAGTATTGACGATCTTTGTAAAAAATAAATTAGAGTCCACAATTGCAGGATTCAAAGCCGAGGCTCATTAGAAAGGCTAGCATTTTGAAAGCAACATGCTAATCAAGTTAGTTGTAGGGCTGCCAGCAATTGACACATAAATTTGAACTTTCACCAATCTTTTCAAATAATCCTAACTTTTGATTATTTTTGGAATAATCCCCAAGTTTTGGATATACTTTCTCATCCAAACTCTCTAGTGTTCTTTATATAATGGACCAGGAACGGATCATTGAAGTCAAAAAAAAAGTTTGATTTAGTTTGAAAGATATCCAGACCAATACTTGAAATTATTCATAGGAATAATCCAAAGTTAAGATTTTTAAAAAAAGATGTGTGAAGGTTTGGAATATTCGCTTTGGTTTTACAAGATACTTATCAAAAGTTATCGCCATTAGTGCGCATAATACACACGGGTATAAAATGAAATTTCTTGAGTTATTTGGTAGTATCATATTGGCACCAGCTTGTATACCTTACCCCATTTCCCTTATTAATTATTAACAACCATGCAACCCTCCATGTACAAAACCTTAAGTGCTTCAGTTAAAGATTATTGGCCACTCAAAGAGACAAGGTTTGTTTAAAATAAGTTTAGTGAACAGAAATACCAGATGCTGCTCAAAGAATAGAAATCTCTATAGAGGAAGGTCAAAATATACACGAGGAAACTTCCCCCACTATCCAACAAATAGTATAAGGAAAATTTCTTTTTGACATTGGGGAAGTTTAAAGAAAAAAAGTTCAAAAAAGAAATAAAAATCACTTATACCTCTAAATACACTTCCACCAGCCTTTTTCATGCTCATGATTTCTGTTTGCATCTTATAAAAGCTTGGTCACTGAAAACCTAGAATTAAGAAGAATCCAGTCAATGCAAGCTTCAACAACTAGAGCTGAAAGTGTTCTCACTATTATCCTGGACTTATTTTCCTCGAGCTCGAGAACTACTGATATCTCTTCGGCCTGTTGACTTGGGTTCATTGCCCTCAACAACATTCTTTTTCTTTCGCCTGGGACCCCCAGCAGAAGCAGGGTCCACCAATGGACCGGACCAATGTTGGCCTACCCCTTTTGAGTATGTAAATGACGTGGAACTGTAAGGAATATCAGGTGGGATGTTTGCAGGATCAATGTGCTGCGAAGCACCCAAGGGGTAGCCGAGTCCTCCATCCTGGTGTGGTGGAGGGAACTTCTCACTCTTGCTCTTTGCATTTGCATGAGTAATTATACGCCGTCGCTGTTGGAAGATAAACAAAGATCAAGAATATCAGTAAGACATTGTCATTTCCAGGAAACACAATAGGCCGTAGAAAATTCAGAACAGTAATGTGCATCAGGTAGACTTGAAAATCTCCAGACAGATGGACTTAACGATGTTAACATTCCTATCGTTGAATGTTCATGTACACACCATTTTGAGATGTCCTAAAATGATACTTCACACTTCCATTTTAAGTGGAACTCAATGTGTAAAATAATTTTCCCTCTCCTCTCCATCTCATCAATCTTTTTCTTCCTTTCCAACATTCCATATCCTATCTGTCCACTTTCAATTACTTATTCTACTTCTGACAACAAATTTCACTCTCGTGTCCGTACAAGATGTGAAGTGCATTACAGGATGGACAAGTATAAATAAGATGACAGGGAAGAGCAATATAACATACATCCAGATTGGCCTGGAGCTCTGCATTCGCTTCAGGGGCTGGCATTGCCCGTGGACGATCACGTGTTCGAGTTTTCTTCGTCGTGTCACCTTGTGCTTTGTTTGCGGCTCTTAGCCTGCAAAGGAAAGGAAAAGTAAGATCAATTTTAGCCACTAAAAGAACAAGACTAGGCAATATAAGATGTAAAAGAAGAGCAACACGACAGAGAATGTAAATAAATCCACAAAGATATATTCTAACGCCACAACACATGCAATACCAAATTTACAGCATCAAGAAAGTACATAGAATTTTATGCCTAGGGGGCATCAGCAACAAACTAATACTTAAAGGAACATAAAAAAAGGAATCTATGGGAACAAAAAAGTATTCAGGACACAGGCTCGTGAAATACTTATATCTACCATAACCCGGTTTGAGAAGGAAACTGTGGACATTAATTGCAATAATTGTTACATATATATGCAAGCAGCATATTGCAAGCATTACATAATAAAGGACATCCATCATAAAATGAATTCAGTATTCTCAGCAAGCTGAAATTTTCAGTTTCATTAGTATATATTTGAAACATGCCATCTGAAAACCAAAGATTTTTCTTTACAAGAAAAATACGAGGTTATGAGATGTTGAAAATGCCTAAAGACACGTGAACAATGCTCCCTATATGAAAAAACAACCATTCTTTCGGAGATTATTTGTGATAATTTGTTTTTGCAATGACCAATGCCATAGCATAATGGTTCACAGTGAACGCTGCAGAAGGATACAGTCATGCTATCTAATGGCCCGTCACCTAATGATAAGAAAAATACGGCAAGGCGACAACATTTCTGTAACATAAAGACCTGTTGATGGAATTTGTATGCTGAACTAAAGGCCTTTAGATGGATCAGGATCACACAGTTCAATCAGGTAACTTAAAGGTGCCTGAGTATCAAGGGAATGGCACATCCTATGCCTCATAGAGGCTAGAAGACCAAAAATAACATCGGGACATCAGACTAATTTCTATAGCAAGGTCCTGCTCTTGGCAGGCAAGGAAGGGGGGGGAGGTATCGGATCTACACAGCCACCCATGTAATAACATAGAGGTTTCCAGTTGGACCTTTAAACTAACAAATCCACGGCTCCTAATTGAAATTTTCAAAAGTGCTGAGAGGGGGGAGAGGGACTAAAGCTAGTCAGCCTACTCCAAATAGATGTCATTCCAAGATTGATGTCCAATCACTCCAAAGATTATGTTAACCTTTTCTCATAATACTTAATCTCACTTATCTGAAATTGAGAGTGAGATAGTAAAAAAAAAAAATGTAGGGAAAAGTTTCATGTCGAATGAAGAAAAACAGTATAAATGGTTCTACATATGCATATGTACAAGCCTAAGAAACTAAAACTCAAGTTTACAACAAATGCAAAATAGCTAACATCTCAATGAATTCACAAAATTTTAACAAATGCAAATGCACATGAGGAATTTGTCTGATGACCCAACAGTTCCAAAAGCTACTGGTGCGAGAATTTAGTTCTCAGTCCAAACTGATCTATCTATTGAAGGTGTAGATGGAACTCTATGGGAAATTTAAGAAGAGCTATTCCAATGAGCATAACGGAAGACTTTAAGCCCATCTATCCAATACAAAGTGACAAAAAAAGATAAGAAGATGATGATATTGAATAAATATTTTCACACGACACGTGAAGCAATTTGTAGACAAAACATATACATCACACTAGCTACTAACCTTCGGGCCTCATCATCACGACGTTTGGCATCCATCTCCTTGCTTGGCGGATACTTTGGAAGCGTTGATGGGTCACAAGCAAGAGGTTCAGTACTGAAGAACTGCACAAAGGAGGATAGAGAACCTTCATCAATTCGGGAAAACAAAAGATTTCTAAAAGATTAGGAATGCAGTTCAAACAGCATTGTTATTTGTTCCTTCCTGCAACGCAGTTGTGCAATTTTTCTTCAGGAAAAGTGCGCTTCACTAGTTAGTTCCAACAGTGTAGAGAAATCCAACAGAGAAAATCAACATAAGAAGTTCTTAAATGGAAAAACTTCACATGGATGATATCATGAATATAAAGTTAATGAAGGTCAAAGGTAAATCACACGTCACATGATCAGAAACTAGGAAAAAGGAGGACATTATATTCTAATGTTAATAGACCAGCTTGAGAAAAAATGACAACATTAAAGTAGTCAGAAGTACATCTCTCTTTTTGTGAGATTGAACCCAGTTCACGAGAAACATATAAGCATAACAGGAGAGCACAGAAACGGAGGTGATCAACTCAATCTAGAAGTGTCTCCTATAGAGAAATAATTTCAAACTGTAGAACAAAATTATTTAGAGAATCACCATGACAAAGAAAGACAGAGAATGAAGGTAAATGACAAAGAGGTGATCCAGTTGATACTTTCAAACTCTCATGCAATAGAATATATAGCGAAAAGATTCACATACAAAACCTTAACACGTTGTTTGGATAGAAGAAATTGGAAGGAAGGGAAGACAACCAAAAGGGAGGGGGACAATTTCTCTTGTTTGGAAAAAAAGTTTGGGGGAAGGAAGGGGAGGGATCCATTTCCCTCCTTGCATCATCCCTCCAAAATTGGAAAGATTTGGAGGGAATTAGACCACACTTTTCCCCTCCCTTTCTCTTCCCTCCCTTTCCCCCTCTCTCCTCGCCTTCCTTTCCCTCCTTCTTTGCTATCCAAACAAAGCGTAAATAGTAATCCTTGTGATCTTCAGAACAAGGAATCAAATATTATTTCAGCAAACAAAATACCAGAAAAGGCAGGGTCGAAAATTCATTAATACTTTAAGATATTTATTTTCCAGTACATGCAGAACGACCAAAACAAAAACTTTCTCAGACCCCAGCTCTAAAGACAATAACTAATTGTGACATGAGCAGAAAAATTAGATTATTCACTTCACAAAGGCATACACCATGAGGAAACAACATTCAATGAGAAAGGGGGGATTGGTGTGGGGGGGGGGGAAAGATGACTTGAGTTCTCTAGACTTCCCTCTCATTCTAACAAGGGCATCAGACCCCTTTGGAATTGACCACAAAAACAAATACTTGATATGGGTCACATCTATAAAAAAAATCTTCTGAACTACTCATGGCAGCATCTCACAATGTCAAATTGAACGAAAATCTTGCTTCATAAGAGTGAAAAACTTACATCACTATTTAAAGCATCTGTGGCAGTTTTGCGTTCAGATGGATCAATTGCAAGTAGAGTATCAATTAAAGACAAAGCCGATGGTGGAAAATCTCTAAAGGTCTCTCTTATACATCTTTTGTACGGCTCTCGTGGCTTGAATATTGTTGCATTTGGCAACTTTGATTTCTTCCAGTATTCATCAGAAGGTGAACCACATAACTTATATATCTTATGTAATTGCTCCACCTACGAGGAACAAGAAGATCATCATAAATGTCTAACAATAAAGCCATGTAATCCAGGTACAAATAATTGAGGAACAATAATGAAGACCCATGATATCAGTTAAAAGAAATGAATAATCTTGCGACAACTGCTTTTAGAAAGATATGTTCCCACTTCCCACCTTCCTCATCCCACAACTAAATTGATGTACCAAGATAGGAAGCTCTTTACCAAAGCACAACAAGAAGGTTTGTTCACTATCACATAAAAAGCTCCACAGTACATGCAAGTAATGGTAAGCAAGTACTACCATACCACTTCAGAGGGCCAAGTCTAACTCCATATAGTAGTCAGTACAGCTGATATAATTGTGAACAAGGCAGACCAGGATTGAAATAATGGCTACAGATATTCAAAATAGGACTAAACTTATCTGAACTAGACTTATCTAAACTTATGTGAACTTGTTGGAATTTACTAGAATTTATTGGAACTTATTTGAAGGTAGTTTTATACGGTTTATCGGAACTTATTTAATTAAACTTGCAACTTATTTTCTAAGGTGAAGAGAACGCACCCTAATACAAACTAGATGAGCTGCAAGTCAATTTCCAGTCCTTTGCACCCCAGTGAAACAAAAAAAAACTAGGAAAGAAAAAACTACCTCAGTACGGCCAGGCATGATAGGTCTGCCAGCCAATAACTCGGCCAAAATGCAGCCAGCACTCCATAGATCGATGCCAACCCCATAATCAGTAGCTCCAAGGAGGAGCTCTGGGGCTCGATACCATAGAGTGACAACACGACTGGTCATGGGATGCTTCTTGTTCGGATCAAAAAATGTGGCCAATCCAAAATCAGCTATCTTAAGAATTCCTCCATTGTCAAGAAGGAGATTTGATCCCTTAATATCACGGTGAAGGACACCACGATTGTGACAGTGCTCTAATCCAGAGATTAGTTGGTGCATGTAACATTTGACCTGCAATATAATGACTACTAATTAGTAATTACTGAACAAAGAACTGGCATGAACCAACAAATTCACGAGGTCTTTCATCACGTAGGTCACATACGTATTCACAAAAGATGGATTGTCACAAACCTGTGGCTCCGTAAACTTAATATCTGGACTGGCAGCAAGTCCAGCTAAATCATGCTCCATGTACTCGAACACCAAATACAAACTACAAGACATCCTTGAAGTAACCAGTCCTTCAAGTTTCACAACATTGGGATGGTCTAATCTCCGGAGAATCAAAATTTCTCTAGCCATGAACTTAACGCTCTCAGGCTCCAAGTTATCAAACCGAACCTTCTTAAGTGCAACGATCTTCCCAGTTAATGAATCTCTGGCTTTATACACATTACTATATGTTCCTTGCCCAATCTATTATTACAAAGAAAATAGAATCAGCCGCAATCACAAACAGCATGGGCAAAATACAAGACGATCAAACCAAACTTTGAACTTCTTTACACTAGAGAGGGTACAAAATCAACAAACAAAGTGAAGTTTCAAGTTTGATTCCCCCACCTTATCAATCTTTTCAAAAGTATCTGCTCGCCTCGGAACCCAACCGTCGATCGCTTCACCTGCAACAGCAGAAAGCCAAGAAGGCCATCCAGCAGCCACCTGTTCGCCATGTACATTT
The DNA here is from genome assembly GCA_947645195.1 of Patellifolia procumbens. Taxonomy (NCBI): domain Eukaryota; kingdom Viridiplantae; phylum Streptophyta; class Magnoliopsida; order Caryophyllales; family Amaranthaceae; genus Patellifolia; species Patellifolia procumbens. The sequence goes on from CANSGD010000193.1 coordinate 21,866, forward strand.
TTGGGAGGATTACTCAACCTCGGGTTTGCCTTGGACCGCCTTCTATCTCCCCTAGGCTTCTGGCTTCGACCTTTCGCTTCGCCCTCCCTCTTCTCCTCCCCATCTTCATCTCCATTCCTCTCTTCATCCTTCTTCCCACCATCTCTCAACTCAACAGCACCATTCTCACCATCTTTCCCAGTATCCCAACCCGACACAACATCGGCAACGGGCAAATCAACCTTCCTCCCAGATTCAGTACCCAAATTATCTCTCTCTCTCCTCCCAGCTCGCTCTCTTCCCTCTGGCACTAAATTCTCTTTACCAAAAACACAACCCATCTTCTATAAAGTCTAGAAACCCTCATATCACACCATAATCAAACGATCTACTACAATTAACCCCAAAATAATCACTACCCAGAAACCCTAATCCCCAAAAAAACAAAAAATTAGGAACAGAAACAACAACAACAACAACAACAACAACAATGTGGAATGATTAAGAATACTAGTAATAAGAAAAAAGAAAGATAGAAACTTGGATTTGATGAATAATCAAGAAAAAAGACTTACTTTAAGGAAAGATTAGAGAAGTAAAGAAAACATTAATTGACCATCTTAGTGGGGAGATTTTGTTTGATTGATGGGACCCAACAACAAAACTAGCAAAAGGGTTGTCAAAGAGACTAATAAGGAGCTGTTTGTTTGTGGGTGTTTTTTTGTTTCTCAACTAAAAACAACAGAGAAGAAGAAGAAGAAGAAGAAGAAGAAAGATTAAAGGATGGAAATCTAAAGTGTGTTGGTGTGTAATAGTGGGGGTGGTTGTTGTGGGATTGGAACGCCTGCTGCTCTACTGTGTGTGTTTTCTCTCTTTTTTTTTCTTTGAATACAGCGGCTATTAAGTCAAAACCTCTAATCTTTCTCTCTCTTCTCTCCTCGTCTCCTGGGATGTACATGTACAGTGTGTACTGTGTTAGTAGTAGTAGTCCTCAATTCAATTGAAATATTGAATGATCTCACAAATTCTTTACCTTTTCTAATTGTGGGTCTGCTTCTGCCTCACCCTTGTCACCCTTCCTTTGGTTGCTCCTTACTCCTTTTTTACCAATCCCAAAATACGAGTAGGTGGGTCAGTGGATGTTTTACAATTGGTTGTTACTGAAAATTTTTTGGTGCTCCCCGAAACAAGGTGTTCTGTGCTCCGGTTTGACGTGGCAACGAGTCACCAGCAGGAACTCACGGCAACCCTCAAGCTCCGGGGTTAAACGACCGGCGGTTTAGGGTTAAGCAAAGGGGGCGGCTAGGGGGTAAGCAAACTAGCGGCTAGGGTCGTCGTTCGTCGGGCCCCGTTCACTAAAGATTGTCGTCGACCATCCGTCGAGCAACCTTCACCGGCGTTGCTTTGCTCTCTCTCCTTTTCATGTTATTGTTCTTTTTGTTATTCTTGTATGTTTTTTTGGTTATTCATGTTTATTCTTGGGAAAATTAACAAAAATAATCCGAATTATTGCACGTCTTCCCTTATTAATCCCACCTATAGTAATTCCAAAAATAATCTTAACTATCTAGTATATCTTCCCTTATTAGTCATAAGTGAAATGGTGACTTGATAAACAGGTTAATAATGACACGTGGCGCGTTGTGATTGGTCAACTTATTATTTTAATTTGAATCATCAAATTAAAAAAAAACAAACAAACCCATCCACCCCAAAAATAACCCCCTACCCTGCCACCCTCTACTATCCATCAAACCCCAGCCACCCACCCCCCCCCGAAACTACCAACGCATCCACCAACTCCGGCCACCACTCCCTTTCGTCCTCCTTGTACACGCCGGCCACCACTCTCCTTCCCTTTCCCGAAAACCACCGCCTAGCCTTCACCTTCACTCCTCACTCTCCGAAACCATCGCCACCACCACCCACAACCTTCACAACCTTCGTCTGGGTGGTTTTCGGGTGGTTAGGGATCGTTTTGGGTTGTGGTTTTGGGTTTTCGGGCGGTTAGGGGCGGTTTTCGGGCTGTGTGGGTGGTATTTTCGGGCGGCTAGGAATCGTTTTGGGTTGTGGGTTTGGGTTTTCGGGTGGTTAGGGGCGATTTTCGGGCTGTGTGGGTGGTGTTTTCGGGTGGCTAGGAATCGTTTTGGGTTGTGGGTTTAGGTTTTCGGGCGGTTAGGGGTGGTTTTCGGGCTGTGTGGGTGGTGTTTTCGGGTGGTTAGGGATCGTTTTGGGTTGTGGGTTTGGGTTTCCGGTTGGTTGCTGGTGGTTTTTGGGTGTATGGTGGTGTTTTCGGCGGATGGTGGTGTTTGGCGAGTGGTGTTGGCTGGGTATGGAGAGGGAATGTGGTGGTGGGTGGAAAAGAGAGGGGAAGGGGTGGTGGCTGGGAAAGGGATGGGTTTTCAAATTATTATTTTTTCATTTTTTTTTGCCAATAGAATTTTGACATGTGGCCATTTCAACATGTTTAACAGGTTCCAAGTCAAGTGAGATTGTTTTAGGAAGGGAGGGTGATAGTTGGGATTATTTTGGAAATTTCTATAAGTGGGATTAATAATGGAAGACGGGTAATAGTTCGGATTATTCCTGTTAATTTTCCCTTTATTCTTTTCCATTTACACTTATTTTTTACTTTTTAATATTCTTTTAAATAATGTTTAATATTCTTTTGGTGTAAAAATATATTTTGTTCTTTGAATTTTCGTGTTTTGTTCTTTATATTTCAAGGAAATGTTCTTTTAAAATTGACAGATTTAAAAAATGTAAGTAAATATTTTTTGAAATTTTTTATTTTGTTCTTTGTAAAACAAAGGTATTTTGTTCTTTAAAATTTATTTATTTTTCTTTTTTTTTAAAGTAAATGTTCTGTTAAAATTGTCAAAGTGTTTTTTTTGTATGTTATTCAAAATTTCCTATTTTGCTCTTCACACAAAAGTATATTGTTCTTTGAAGTTTTGTATTTTGTTCTTTAAAAAAAAAAAGTATTTTGTTAGATTGTTAGGAAAATAAACTTCTCTCCTAAAGTGAGAGCCTCTCTCTAAGTTTTAGAGTTTAGAATTAACTTCTTCCACAACCCAACTACCTTCTCCATCATCTTCCTTCTTTACTCTTTCTTTTTGCAACATGCAATCAATTACAAATACTTTTGTTAACATGGCATCTCAATCTATATTGCCTCAATAAAATTAACAACGGAAATTGTCGTTAGGTCCTATTATCAAGGTTTCCCCCTTTGATCATGTTCCAGTAGCGGATTGATGTATCACCTTTATATATAGTTTTTAGATGCATTTAGATTGCATTTAGAACTCCTTTTTGAGCATTTAGGTGCATAATGACATGAATTACATAAGTTGTGCTCTACTACTCCCCGTTTGTGTCTTTCGATGATTTTCAGGTTATTTGATACAAAGTGATCATGACTACCAAAGATGTAGCCTATTAATCATTGAAGATGAAGGTAGCTTGCACAAGGATCACAATGCATCCGTTTGGGACGATTTTGAGTTGGAATGAAGCAAAGAGTTAGTGAAACAAGTGCCAAAACTGACACACCTTCACTATTTTCATTATAACTTTTGATATAAAATTTATAATCAAGAAATTCCAATTGGGTTGGATTCTAGACTTCAATAGCTTTCCAATGATAGGTCACACGCCCCAATCGGACTTCTAGTTTGAGAGATACGGCCTTCGCAAGTTGATGCAAAATTGCAGTTTAGCCACCCGATCGGGCGGGAATTGACCCGATCGGGCCTGGAGCACGGACAACTTTTTTTTCCCGAAATTCTATCTTTTTCTATTCATTTTTTAATTAGATTTTGGGGCTATTATAAATAGCTATTCCTCATATTTTTAGAGACATCTTTTCATTCTAGTTTTTCCATAGTTCTTAGTTTAGCTTTATTTTAGTCTAAACACTTTAGATTAGATTAAAGGTGATTGAACCTATTCGATTTCAATAAAAGTTCATGCTTTCTGTCAATTGGTATTCTTCTCTACTCTTTATCTCTTTAATTACTTTGATTGCTTAGTTTAATTATTTAATCATTCATGATGCAATTATTAGGGTTTCAAATTAGTTTAATTATTGTCAATTCAATTATGAGTGACTAGTTTAATTTCTAGGGATTTAGATAGGGAAGCCATGTTTATACCATGATTATTTGAATTGCTATTAGTTTCTACGGTTTGACGAGATAGGTTATGGTGTGATTTGTTCTTATTGAGATTTTAACGTTATTGCGCAGTTTCTTTGATTACTTGAGGTTAATAATTGTTTGCACAGATCCGTCTTACTTTTAGAGGCCTAGTACACACCCGTAATTCTGATTATGTTTGTGAACGTGCTGCATATGTTGAATTATGGGCGTTGAGACTTAACCATAGCTTGACATTGCTCTAATCTATCGATTCTCGACCTAGGTTCTGATAGTTGTTTGCTCCTTTGATTGGTATAAGCATGGTGGACCGAACTAATTCCCTAGACCTTTATTTTATAGAGTAAAAATCCTTTTTATATTGTTTTCTAGTAGTTAATTATTAGTTCAGCTGATTTCTATCTGATCTTGTCTGAAGTAGCTATTTGGCTGGATATTAACTTAGAACTTTGTCTCTCTGTGGATTCGACCCTGCTTCCCTTGACTACTATTGTTAGAGGACTGTAGGAATTATCTTTGATTAGGTGATACGACTTTAGCCTGTCACGGATATGCTTAAGTTCACTGTGGTTGGCAAATTTCGTGATTATCGGATATTTGACCAATAGGATATTGCTGCATGGGTAGATCATCACTGGACCACGAATGGTCGTATTCAAGTGCGCAAGGTTGGTAAGTTCTACCTCTTTATGTGTAACCATATTGAGGATTGGGATGGCCTTAACAATCTAGGTATGGCTAATTTTCAAGGTGCCATGATAGTTTTTCATGCTCTCAAGAAGAAGATGTCTTTAACTAAAATGAAGTTTAATCATGCCCCTATTTGGGTTCGCACTGAGGGCATCCCTTCCATTTACAACTCAGTAATTGTTGCTCGACGTGCCCTTGAAAAAGTTGGTTTTATTTTCAAGTTCGATAATAATCATTCACGTTCGGGATTGGTTTTGCCGTATTTAAGGGCTCGTATGTGGATTAATGATAAGTGAGATTTTAGCTCACTTTAGATGACCTTTTCTAGCTTATTTTATCTACTTTCGTCCCTATTTTGTCCCCCTTCTTCACCTTTTCCACTCCCTTTTTGTTTTGATCAAGTTCTCTACCTCTTTTGACAATTTTGGCCATTACACCTCTTTTCGGACATATTTTGCACGTGTTTTCTTTGTATCATGTTTTGCAGGTGATCCTGAGATCGTGTTGTTGGTCGTGATCCTTGGAAGGTGGAAATGAGGACCTTTGTACCCCTACGCTGTGATGATACGAGAAGGAGAAGAGGAGAAGAGGCCCCTCGTACCTGGAGCGGGCGCTCCCACAGAGAGCGGAGCGGGCGCTCCTTATGGAGCACAGCAATCAGTTTCCATCAAAAACCCTGGAGCGGGCGCTCCAAAGGCTCCCTGGGCCCATTTTGCCCGTTTTTCGCATGTAATTGGGGGAGGTATAAATACCTCTCCCCAACTTTTAGACAGCATCTTGAAGCATATTTCCTTAGTTTCAAAAACCCTAACTTAGTATTAGAGTGTAGAAGTCATTTATTGCTTAAGGTTGTTGATTTTTGAAGAATTGAAGCTCCATTAATGGTAGTTAATGTTTGTAAGTTGATTCTCTAACTTTCATTTCATTTAAAGTCATCTCTTTTTGTCATCTCCTCCTTTATTCTTTCCTTTTGGTGTGAATCTTCTCTTTTGCAATTATTTTTGTTAGACTTTGTTGATTCTCTTCCTTACTTTAACTTTTGAAATGGAATCTTTGTTTGAAATGCATATTATTATGAATTGCGAGTAGTTCACTTTCTAGGGTTTGGGCCAAAACCCTCATTAAGGCCATGGTTTGTGCTTGAATTTAGTGATTCATGTTTAGGATTGGTTGTTGAACAAATGGGGTGCTTCATTGTATGCTTTTGTGATTGATCACCATAGAAGTTGTTCCCAATCTTTACAATGAAGGATCGAAAGATGAAGTTGTTTGAGATTCCCCTTTGTTTACTTGACTAAATGGCCATGAAAATAGGAAGTTCTAGTCTTGAGTCAATTGTGTCACTTGTTCTTAATCCTTAGTCTAGGGTTAATGCCATGAAAATAGGAATTAACACCTTGTCTAAGAGCTCCTTCTTAGCTCGAAAGAGTAATTAGGGGACTTTAGTTGACCGACTACTCTCTCCCCTATTCAATGTTCTCCCTTGATGTTCAAGCATGATCCATGGTCACAATGAGTGGTAATGCCCCTACCCTAGTGCTTTAATCATATATTTATATCATTGTTAATCATATTTTCATAGTTTAACTCTTTTTAGTTGTCTTAGTCTTAATACACACAATTCTTGACCCCCCTTTGGTTACCCTTAGTTTATTCGACCATAAAAAGTCGGTGCTTGACCTTACCTCTCTGTGGATACGACTCTACTTGCCCTTTCTACTTAGCTAGAGAGATCGAGATAGGATTATCTTTGTTAGGCTCGACGACGGCCTATAAAAATTTTGGCGCCGTTGTCGGGGAGGCATAGTGTCACATTGAATAGTTATTGTTGGATGATACTAAGTTCTTTTATTTATTTCGCTTATTTTTATTTTCACCATATCTTTCCCTTATCTTACTAGTCAGTGCTAATGTTCTCTTTAGCTGTGCTTGACTGTGCATGACTAGGAGGAATCAACGATCACCACTCTTTCCAATTGATCACGAGCTTGAGAAAACTTTGTGCAGTGTGAAAAGGCTTCTACTGTAACATCCCGTCCGATACAAAGAACAAAAGAGACAAAATGAAATAAAATAAAGCAACTAGTGGTAGCGGAAATACCACTAAGACGGAGATGTTACTCTAAGGAGTAGAATTAAACTATAAATAAACATAAATCCTCCAAATAAGATAATCAACTTCCGATAATCATATATAAAGGGAAATGAGGTCCCATACCCTCATTCCAACCAAAGTTCCAAAATATCCAAGAAAACTCCAAAAGAAACCTCACAGTAACGTGATCCAAAATCCAAAGAAACGAACCAAATCCGTAGTTGAAAACGTAAGACAAAACATAAAGGAAAACTACTTAAAACCCCCTAAGTAGTAAGTCCTAATCCCTGACTCAAAATGCTCATCCACTATGACAAGCACCACCTTCTTGCTCACAAGGCCAAAGCGCACATTCCCGGTCCAAACCGTAACAATCCTAAACAACATCGTCATCTGCATAATAAATCAACAACTTCCACAATCAGTGGGGAGTAACTAGCAGTTCTCCTAGCACAAATAGGAACAAATAATAAACTTAAAGAAATTAGAAGCACGCCAAAGACATACATCAGAAAGAAACATAATCACAACATGAAATACATGTAACTACGAGTCATAATCATCAAACACACATAGAGAGAAAACTAAATACCAATGATCGAATAACACACACAACCAAGCACACATCAATTCAAAGACAACAGACCATACCGCCTGTGAGTAGACTCATTGGACCATACCGCCCAAGGCCTACTATGCATATTCGAGGACCATACCGCCCTGCCGAATAGCAATGCACATTCGAGGACCATACCGCCCTGCCGAATGGCATACTCAACGAACCATACCGCTCGTGAGTGAACCAATGGACCATACCGCCCATGGTTAAGTAACCAAATCCTAGGACCATACCGCCCTCAGGATACAAACAAATTCCTAGGACCATACCGCCCTCAGGAAACAAACAAATTCCTAGGACCATGCCGCCCATAGGATCAATCAAACACAAATTCCTAGGACCATACCGTCCATAGGATCAATCAAACACAAAGAGCAATGTATACACGCCAAGGCATACAAATGAATCCAAACAACAACAAACATGGGTATACACGACAAGGTATACCAAGCAACTCAAACAACCAAAATACGTATACACGCCAAGGTATACATAGTAAATCCAAACAACAACAAACATGGGTATACACGACAAGGTATACACCAAATCCATCTAACCAAATCATGAGTATTCGTGTCAAGGTATACGAGGTAGACCAAACAACATTCAAGGTATACACGGCACGGTATACGTGCAAAACAATTCCATAAGACAAGTCAAACATGTTGAGGCGTATAACACAAAAACGTTATCTGAGTTTGGGTACGAAGTCAATTATGACTAAGTCACAATATTCCCCGTACATAACTCTTGGCGAGAGATGCTAAGGACAGTATTATCCTCCCCCAAGCATTTCGACGTCGACAACTCAAAGTATAGGCCCGCAACACCAACAAACCGAGCAACAAAAAAACTACCCAACAAACTAGGGTACAATCCCTTAAATAAACAACTCAAACCAAATCAAACGTACTCAAAAATGCTTAACGTACATGCATAAACCCAACAATAAACAATTAAACATGCTGTAAGCCCAAAGGAAAACATTCACTAAAACACAACCAAGGAAGGCAGACCTTGGTCGCGGGGTGCGACAGAGGTCGCGAGGTGCGACCATGGTGTCGCGGGTCGCGAGCCTGCTAACGAGTCGCGAGCTGCCACTGCTCGTGGCTTGCGGGCTGTGCTCATATGCACTCGCCTCGTCCGACAAAAGTATGTCAATGCTCAAGCAACAAACCCATCATCAATACACAACCAAATCAACCTAAACCACTCCCTAGCATGATACTAAGCATCATCAAGAACTAATACTCAAACTCCAATGGTTAATCAAGTTACTCCAAATCGACACAACAACAAAAACATCAAACTTGACAAACCGACTAACAAGAACTAACAACATGAACATAACACGTTCACACATGGAAATACCACAACACAACCTTCCTAATCATGATAATACACTAAACCATAATCACACAATCATCCAAGTTCCACCTAACATGAATCTAGGTTCCCTAACGCGATTCTAACAACCTAAGTTTAAAATCTATTCCCTATCGAACTAGAAAAACGCTAGTTACCTCGATCTTCGAAAGGAGTGCCGCAAAACATAATACCATAGCCTAGAAAACGTGCGGATCATCAAAACCTTCTTCTCCCTTGAAGACTTCTCCTCCATTGAACAAAGTATATCCATCTTAAACAACTTTAGGGTACTCTAAAACAGTCAGTGGCGTTCCGACCCTGATTTCCGGTTCTCTAAAGCTTGGATTAAAAATTCCTCCTGTAAAAATGAAGGTCTGGATGTTAAGAACATGCTGTCCAAATTTGAAGACGATCCAACGGTTAGATCTCCGGCAATGGCCATTTTTGTGAGGGTGTGCAGGGGAAAAACGGGAAGACTTTCTCTCTTCCTTTCTTTCTTGAGGTGATGCGTGTGGGAAGGCAAAAAGGGAAGAGAATGGCTCTCTTAATCTGATTATATGGACAGCAAAAGGGAGGGGTTTAATAGGTGTTAATGAGGGTACATTATGGCCATGATTATGGTAGTTTATGAGGGTAAATGAAGGGGTGTAACCCTTGGATTGCATTAGTGTTACAAAGCAAAGGATGGACAGCTTTATTGGAGTCTTCTAGGACCCTCTAAATGGCCAAGCTTTTCGGCCCTATAGGAATGAAATGGTGGACTAAAGTTACTTACATGGTTGGTCCGCAAAAACGACGATTAAACCAAATCAACACATTAGCCTAACTAAGACCAACTCAAATATTACACTCAATAATAATAATAAAAATAATAAAATGTATGATCACATTTTTCATATATCAAAATAAGCTCAACTTAAAATTCATTAAGATATAGCTTAATTTACATATCAACTCGTCGGAGCAATTTTATAGATATATAGTTACTCCGTATAAAATATAAGTTTAAAGAAATATGATATAACTAAATAAATTAATAAAAACATAAAATGAAATCAAAGAACACAAGTTAAATTAAGAAGCAAGGGTCTAAATCAAAATTAGTAGTCTTAAAGATAATTTAGCTTAATAGGTAAAACCTATGCAAATTTATAAAATAAAAATACTATGAGCATCGTAAAATAATTAGGCGTCCACCGACTATACACATTTTGAAATTAAGGTACGTATGCACAATACATTGTCCATCGAAATATTTTCCGGTTTCAAATACGACCATTTATTTAATAGAATATAATTTTATAAATGAAATTGTATTTAGATTTATAAATAACAATGTAAACCATATAAACTAACACGCGAAATTTCTAGTGAAATTACGGGGTGTTACATCTACAAAGTCAACCCGAGTTCCGTGGCCAACCTCAAGTCATTGATCAACCCGAGTTCGCTATCCAATTTTCCACTAGTGACTCGGGAGAGACTAGTGAACCAAGTACAATGGGGGACGAAGAGATGCCACCACCTCCGTTGAGACTACTTCGTGACTATGGGCATCCCGAAGCTTTTGAGCTTCGAAGTGGTATCTTGCTTCCCACTACCACGGCCAACAATTTTGAGTTCTCACCTCACCTCATACGCATAATAAAGGCCGACCAATTCGGTGGTGAGAAGAAAGAGTGTCCATTCGCTCATTTGGATAACTTCTTGGAGTTGTGTGCCACCGTTAAGCACAACAATGTCACCGCCGAGTTCATCAAGATGCATATGTTTAGCTTCTCGCTCTGGGACAAAGCAAAGTATTGGTTGAAATCAATTCCGGAAGCTTCATTGACAACTTGGGACCAAGTTGCCAAGGCATTTTTGACAAAGTATTGTCCACCGGAGAAGACTTCGGAAATGAGGAGGAAAATTTCCAACTTCTCTCAAGATGAAGATGAAACATTGAGTGAAGCTTGGGAAAGGTTCAAAGAGTTGATTCGTACTTGTCCTCATCATGGTTTCAACCAATGGCTCGTTGTGCAAAGTTTCTATGATGGTCTTACGTCGGTTTCTAGAGCAAATTTGGATTCGGGGGCCGGTGGTCAACTCAAAAAGCTTCCCGTTGAGCAAGTTGAAGAAATGATCGAAGAAGTGGCAAAGAATTATGCTTGGGGTGGAGAGAGAAGGCAAAATGGAGCTAGAAAAGGAGTGAAGCATGAGTTAGAGAGCATCGATCTTTTGGCTTCAAAGGTAGATCTCTTGACTAGGAGATTAGAGAAGGCAAATTTTGCATCTTCTAGCTCTTCTACGGCTCAAGTCTTGTCTTGTGAGACTTGCGGTGGAGTCGATCATACCGCTTCATATTGTGTGTCTACTATGGAGCAAGCGGCTATGATGGGAGCTAGAAATGACCCTTATTCTCCAACTTACAATCAAGGTTGGAGAAATCACCCAAACTTTGGTTGGAAGCAAAACAACCAAGGTCCACAAAACAATCAAAACACCACTTAAAACTCATTCCAATCCCCTTCTCAACCTCATCAACCACCATTTAGACCTCCGGGCTTTCATCAAACACAACCACCTTATCAAAGACCTTCCTACAACCACCCCCTCCACAAAAATCTAACCCTGAGTCGATTTTGGAAACATTCATGACACAACAAACAAAGGCTAATGCGGAGAATGATAGGAGGCACCATGAGCTATCTTCTTCACTTCAACAAGTCCAAGCTCACAACAAGATGATCGAGACACAATTGTCTCAACTTGCTCAACAAGTAGGAAGTTCCTCCTCAAATTCATCAAACCAATTACCGGGGCAACCCGAGGTGAACCCGAAAGGGTACATCAAAGCTATCATGTTGAGGTCGGGCACCACTTATGAGGAGCCTAAGATGAGTGAAGAGGGCGCCACAAAGCGAGATGAGGGAGTTGAGAAAGATAATGTGAGAAGCGAGGTGGTTAGTGAAGAGGTTGAGAGAGAGCCACAAAAAGATGAAGAGATATTGAGTGAGAAAAATAAAGGGGGTGAGCAAGCCCCTATGAAAGTGTACAAGCCTCCAATTCCATTTCCCCATCGAGTCACCGAGAAGAAGTTGAATGAGAAATTTTCAAAATTCTTAGAGGTCATGAAGGGCCTACAAGTTAACATTCCTTTTCTTCATGTCATGTCCCAAATGCCGGCATATGCAAAGTTCTTGAAAGAACTACTATCTAACAAGGCACGGCTTGAAAAAAGTGCCACGGTATCACTACCAATGGAAGTGAGCGCAATCATTCAAAACAAGCTCCCTAAGAAGCAAAGTGATCCCGCAAGCTTCTTCATTCCAGTGAAGTTAGGAGATTTACAAGCAAAGAATGCACTTTGTGACCTTGGGGCGAGTGTGAGTTTAATGCCTCTATCTATGGTCAAAAGGTTGAATGTTGGAGACTTGAAACCAACTAGGATGTCTATTTTGCTTGCCGATAGGTCCGTGAGACTTCCATTGGGTATGTTGGAGGATGTGCCGGTGCAAATCGGGCGGGTTTTTGTTCCTTGTGATTTCGTGGTGATGGAAATGGAAGAGGATCATGATATGCCTCTTATTCTTGGGAGACCGTTCTTGAAGACCGCCGGGGTGGTCATTGATGTAAAGAATGGGCGGTTGACCTTGAATGTGGGTGATGAGAGAATGGAATTCACATTCCCTCAAGTTATGAAGGCCCCCATGATAGATGAGATATATCGGATCGATACTTTGGAGGAAGAGTTGGATGAGTTTAAAGCCATGCTTTTGGTGAAAGACCCTCTACAAAAGGTGTTGAATGTGGGAGTGATGGAAGATAATGAGGAAGTTTTGGCTTATGAGAGTCAACTTGAGAAGGCACCAATCCACCACCCTTGCAATGGAGAATTTGAGACAATTGGATCGGTATCTAAAGAGGAGAGACCCACGCCTCCTACCAAGGTAGAACTAAAACCTCTTCCTTTTTCCCTCAAATATGCTTTTCTTGGTCCGGATGAGACTCATCCCGTTATTGTCAATGCGTCGCTTGATGGCACTTCTCTTACTAAACTACTTGATGTTTTGAGAAAATATCGAAGTGTCATTGGTTACACCATTGATGATATCAAGGGGATAAGCCCTTCATTATATATGCATCGTATTCTACTTGATGATGATCATGCTTCTTCGATTGAGCCTCAAAGGAGGCTAAATCCGAACATGAAAGAAGTTGTAAAAAAGGAAGTGCTCAAACTCCTTGAAGCGGGCATTATCTACCCTATCTCCGTTAGCAAGTGGGTAAGCCCGGTTAAAGTTGTTCCAAAAAAGGGTGGCATGACCGTCATCAAGAATGATAAGGGGGAAACCATCTCTACAAGGTCGGTAACCGGGTGGAGGATGCGTATTGACTATAGAAAATTGAACAAAAACACTCGGAAAGACCATTTTCCTCTCCCCTTTATCGACCAAATGTTAGAGCGGTTAGCTAAACATAGTCACTTTTGTTTCTTGGATGGGTACTCCGGATTTTTCCAAATCCCGATCCTACCCGAGGACCAAGAGAAGACTAATTTTACATGCCCCTTTGGCACCTTTGCTTATCGAAGGATGCCATTTGGGCTTTGTAACGCACCCTCTACATTTCAACGATGCATGACTTCTATTTTTTCCGATATGCTTGAGTCTTCGATTGAGGTTTTTATGGATGATTTTTTGGTGTGCGGTTCATCTTTTGACACATGTCTTGCAAATCTTGTGAACGTGTTGAAAAGGTGTCAAGAGGTGATATCACGTATTTATATAGAGTTTTCTCCCTTATTTACAAGCTAATTTGTGCATCATTTGAGCTCTTGGGAGCTACTTTGTGCTAACTATCGTATGTAGTTGTGGTTTCGTGTTTTAGTATTGAATTGCAGGTTTTATGGAGTTCTCTCCTTATTCCCGAGCCTTTTGGAAGCAACCACGGCTTTACGAGATGTTACGAGGCACGTAGGATGGCTCACGAGCTTTATGAATAATTTAGGAGGTCCCAAGACCCCTAAACGTGAAGATTAGAGAGCCAAAGAGTCAAAAAGGAGGTTTCCGTGCTTTGATCGGGCAGAAATGGCCCGATCGGGCGAAGTATTTATGATCGGGTATGAAAGTTGCGGACCCGATCGGGCAAGGTGTGCCCGATCAGATCGGGCGAGCATCAATGCACCAGACCCGATCGGGCATAGTGTGCCCGACCCGATCGGGTGGGGTGCTGCTAGGTCCCATTGTGAAGCTGCGGATGCTAAGAAGCTGCTGAGCTCGTTTGTCGCCTGGCCCGATCGGGTGGCTGCCCACGGCCCGATCGGGTGGGCCGTAAAACTTGGATTGCTGCTTCGCTGCTACTATACGAAGGCCCAGGAGCACAGATTGGTGACTTTGTACGTCGGCCCGATCGGGTGGATGCCTCGGGCCCGATCGGGTGGATGCCTCGGGCCCGATCGGGTCTGGCGCTGTTTGTCGCGGATTTCGACTTTTGTTTCCTATTTTAATTAGTCTTGAGGGGGTATTATAAATACCTTTTTCCTCATTATTGAGAGACATCTTTTATTCATCTTTCATTAGCTTTAGACTAGTTTTATTCTTCATTGTTCTTAGTTTAATTCAAACACTTTAGATTAATTTAGAGGTGATCAAACCTATTTCGATTTCAATTAAAGTTTCTGCTTTCCGTCAATTGGTATTCTTTCTTACCCTAATCTCTTTTATTATTCTTGATTGCTTAGTTTATTTATTTAATCGTTCATGATGCAATTGTTAGGGTTTCATATTAGTTTTGTCGTTGTTAATTCGATCATGTCTGAGTAGTCTCTTTCTAGGGTGTTAGATAGGAAAGCCATGTTTATACCATGATTGTGATTTAGATTTCTATCAATTTCTAGGGCTTGATTAGGGTGATTGTGATGTGGTTTGTTCTTTATTGAGTAATTAACGTTATTGCGCAGTTTCATTGGTTGCTTGTGGTTAATAGTTGTTTGCACAGATCCGTCTTACGACTAGAGGCCTAGGACACGTCAGTAGTTCTGATTACGTTAGTGAACATGCAGCGTATGTTGAACTATGAGCGTTGAGTCTTAACCATAGCTCAACATAGGCTCTAATCCCCCGACTCTGGACTTAGGATTTTATAGTTGTTGACCTTGTTTGATTGGTATAAGCATGGTGGACCGACCTAATACCCTAGGTTTTTTTTCCATAGTTAAATCCTCAATTTATTCCGTATTCTGTAGTCTATTCATTAGTTTAATTAATTCCTTCCTGATTTACTCTGGAGTAGCTGAATTGGTTGAATATTGATTTAGAAACTCTGTCTCCCTGTGGATTCGACCCTGCTTCCAATGACTACCTAGTTAGAGGTCTGTAGGTTTATTTTTGATTAGGTGATACGACTAAAACCTATCAAATTTTGGCGCCGTTGCCGGGGAGACGGCTAGTTCTCTAAGTTTTTATTTAATTATTTGGTCTACTTCTCTGTACCTCATTGGAACTTCATTGTTTCAATCGAGGTACCCTTTACTGCTGCTTTTTGTTTCTTTTGTATGCCCAGGTCCCAAAGAAACGGTTCCCCCATTCCAGCGGACCCCGATCTTGATAGGACAATCAGGCGGATCCGAAAGATAAATCAGAAAGAAAAGCAGTCTGTTCAGCTGAACACCTCTGGAACAGACACCTTGAGTTCAGTCATGTCAAAGTCACTGAAGTCATACGGGGTGCCCAACCCAGATGGTCTCTCCACTGGACCTACTATGCCCACCATTGCCGCAGCAAATTTAGAGATTAAGCCTGGACTCATCAGAATGGTCCAGCAAAATCAGTTTGGTGGGCATCCTACTGAAGATCCGGCAAATCATCTGCAACGGTTTCAACAACTTTGTCGAACCGTTAAACATGCTGGCGTCACTCCAGATCAACTCAAAGTCATGTTGTTTGAGTTTTCACTGAGAGATAGAGCCCAAAAATGGTTGAACGATGTGAAAGAAACCGAGTGGAGTGAGATTTCTGCTGCATTTCTGAGAGAGTATTACCCACCCACTAAAACAGCAGAAATCAGAAATAAACTGGCCACGTTTTCCCAAGAGCCTGATGAAACATTAAGGGAAGCGTGGGCCAGGTTTAGAGATCTACAGAGAGAGTGTCCTGAGGGGATCGATTATCGATTTCCTGGTGGTTCTGACCCTCGTTATGACCCGAACATCCCTCCCACCACCTATCCCCCACCATTCCCGGACAGCTACTATGCGAATGTTCCGGAGGCAGATCTCACTTGGGGGGATGCACCCCCACCTCCTTATGGGAACTACGGTTCCTCCAGCTACCGACCCCAGCACCCTTCTGATGAGAGTGGGCCTAGTGGTCAGTAGCCGTCCCATCATGTATCCGTCCCCTCCCCTATCTCTTTTTCTTTCCCACTGAGGACAATGCTCATCTTAGCTTGGGGGGAGTTCTTTATCACTTTCACATGTTAGTGGACGGATACATGATCTAGGAGGACTTGGGAGAGGTCACGGGAAGTCACGGGTCATTAGTTAGGGTAGTGTGCTTTCATGTCTTATTAGGGTCATTTCTTTGGTTCTCGAGTGCGGTCTAGGGTTAGCATCATCCATTCTGCTTCACACTCTTTCCTTTCATGATCATCCGAGTCTTGGTCTATAATGTTTAGCTTCTTGAGTTAGGCTAGTCCAAGTTAGATGCATTGCACTTTGGAGGTGTTTAGACTCGGTCCTTTTTATGAGTGTGATTGCAAATGGTTATTGCTTTGATATTGGCATGCTTTTGTTGTTCTGCTTGATTGAAGATGTTCATGACAAATTGATTTATTGTGGTGATTTTTGCTTGAATAATGACGGTCCGTTAGAGAGGTTGTTGCTCCCATCGAAAAATCCAAACTCCCATCCAAAAATCCAAATTCCCAATTATCCATATTTCCACAAATCCAAATTTATTTTTTTTTCTTTTAGTTCTTTTCTTTTTTTTCCTAGAAGCAAAACAAAAAAAAAAAAAAACCCACAAAAGAAGAAAAATATTTCTATTTCATTTTTCCTTTTAATAGAGCTTTGTAACTTGCCTTTTTCTTTTACTTTGGATGAAACTTGTTTTGTAAATATTAGAGTGTGCAATACTTGATTGAATAAAGCCGGTTTGTTAAGAATTTGTGAATGATTTAGATGCCTTTGAATAAGCCTAAACTCCTTGCATGGTCGGCTAGTTTTGGAAAAACCCTTGGAACATGTGAGATCTTAGCTTGGGGGGTTTGTGGTAAGAAGGCTTCGTCTCCTCCAAATGATTGGAACCCAAAAGCGGCGATACTCTTGTTTGAACCTTGGTGAGATTTCTTTTGGGCCTTCCACATTGGGACCATCATCACATAGGTCCCCAATCTTCCTTGAGCGTAATTGTTCCTCATCAAAGGTGTCTAGATCGAGAACTTGCATAGTGACTCTCAAATCCGCAATCCAACCACCCTTAGAATATGATTGAGGCGATTTCTTTCATTTTCTCTCTCCTTTTCCCCTTTTTCTTTTCACTTTGGTGTTCATGTAAATAAAACTACAACAAACCTAGCTTCACTTTCCTAACTTCAAAAACAACTCCTCATTCGACCACTCACTAAAACCTTGCTACAAGCTCAATCACATAATCATAATACCATGTATCCTTGTGTGCTAGTGAAGTGAGTAGTTGTGGAAATCGAGTTGTAATTGAAGACAAATCGAAGTGAATGATTGTGTTGCTAGTACAAAAAAAACAAAAAAAAACAAAAAAAAAAAAGAGAAAAGAAAAAGCAAAAGACTTCAAAAACAAAGTTTATGGAAACTAGAGTTCAAAATAAAAGTTGGATGATATCTTGATGGAGTATGGTGTTGGTCCTTTGAGTAGTTAAGTGATATGTATCATTTCGCTAGCATAAATCTTAAGCACCACAAAGCCAAATTGCATCCTACCCCCTTACCCACTTTCCGTCCTTCTAACCAATAAATCCCTCTTGATTCTTACTAGTGGATTGGATCTTTGTCGGAGAAGAGAGTCACATTTCAAGCATATGGAGAGGATACCTTGTGATGAGATGATGAGAGACCCTACTTTTCACCTTCATGCTACTTTTATGGCACCCTAATGGTCGCCTAATGAAATCGTCGTGTAAGGTCGATATGAGTTTGGGGGGGAGACGCGGTAGATTGGTTGAACCATCTAAGGTCGAGCATTGTTCCATTTGGTTTGCTAGGTCGAAGTTGCTACGTTCCACGTTTATCCTTTGGCATCCATTTCATTCACTATTTTTAACCCTATTGAGATTTTTTGAATCATGTATATACATCTCCTTGAGCAAATTTTTCCGAACTTTTCTTTTCTATCACCATTTTTGGATTGCTTAGGGACAAGCAATAGGCAAGCTTGGGGGAGTTTGATAAGTGAGCTTTTAGCTCACTTTAGATGACCTTTTCTAGCTTATTTTATCTACTTTCGTCCCTATTTTGTCCCCCTTCTTCACCTTTTCCACTCCCTTTTTGTTTTGATCAAGTTCTCTACCTCTTTTGACAATTTTGGCCATTACACCTCTTTTCGGACATATCTTGCACGTGTTTTCTTTGTATCATGTTTTGCAGGTGATCCTGAGATCGTGTTGTTGGTCGTGATCCTTGGAAGGTGGAAATGAGGACCTTTGTACCCCTACGCTGTGATGATACGAGAAGGAGAAGAGGAGAAGAGGCCTCTCGTACCTGGAGCGGGCGCTCCTTATGGAGCACAACAATCAGTTTCCATCAAAAATCCTGGAGCGGGCGCTCCAGGTCCTTTGGGAGCGGGCGCTCCAAAGGCTCCCTGGGCCCATTTTGCCCGTTTTTCGCATGTAATTGGGGGAGGTATAAATACCTCTCCCCAACTTTTGGACAGCATCTTGAAGCATATTTCCTTAGTTTCAAAAACCCTAACTTAGTACTTAGAGTGTAGAAGTCATTTATTGCTTTGGGTTGTTGATTTTTGAAGAATTGAAGCTCCATTAATGGTAGTTAATGTTTGTAAGTTGATTCTCTAACTTTCATTTCAATTAAAGTCATCTCTTTTTGTCATCTCCTCCTTTATTCTTTCCTTTTGGTGTGAATCTTCTCTTTTGCAATGATTGTTGTTAGACTTTGTTGATTCTCTTCCTTACTTTAACTTTTGAAATGGAATCTTTGTTTGAAATGCATATTATTATGAATTGCGAGTAGTTCACTTTCTAGGGTTTGGGCCAAAACCCTCATTAAGGCCATGGTTTGTGCTTGAATTTAGTGATTCATGTTTAGGATTGGTTGTTGAACAAATGGGGTGCTTCATTGTATGCTTTTGTGATTGATCACCATAGAAGTTGTTCCCAATCTTTACAATGAAGGATCAAAAGATGAAGTTGTATGAGATTCCCCTTTGTTTACTTGACTAAATGGCCATGAAAATAGGAAGTTCTAGTCTTGAGTCAATTGTGTCACTTGTTCTTAATCCTTAGTCTAGGGTTAATGCCATGAAAATAGGAATTAACACCTTGTCTAAGAGCTCCTTCTTAGCTCGAAAGAGTAATTAGGGGACTTTAGTTGACCGACTACTCTCTCCCCTATTCAATGTTCTCCCTTGATGTTCAAGCATGATCCATGGTCACAATGAGTGGTAATGCCCCTACCCTAGTGCTTTAATCATATATTTATATCCTTGTTAATCATATTTGCATAGTTTAACCCTTTTTAGTTGTCTTATTCTTAATACACACAATTCTTGACCCCCCTTTGGTTACCCTTAGTTTATTCGACCATAAAAAGTCGGTGCTTGACCTTACCTCTCTGTGGATACGACTCTACTTGCCCTTTCTACTTAGCTAGAGAGATCGAGATAGGATTATCTTTGTTAGGCTCGACGACGGTCTATCAATTAACTTAGATAGGCCTCTGGTTCCCTTTTTTTTTATTAAATTCCCTGATGGTACTCGAAGTTGGGTGTTCTTGAGATATGAATGGGTGTTTGTGTTTTGCTCCAAGTGTGCATGTATTGGGCGTCTCACTTCACGCTGCAAACTTTCTTATAGGGTGGCTGAAACCAAGATTAGTGCTCGTCTTAGTGATTTAGGGGCATCACCTCAAGAGTTCTTAATTCAAGCAGCGGATTCTCCCCTTTATTCCCGCAAGATTATGGGTCTTAAACGTGTTGAATGGTTTCGAACCACACGTATTGATTTATCTTTTCCGCGCATTTCTCATTCCTCGGACTTTTATCAAGATACTACGTCGTCATCGTCGGATGGAGATGATGATGACGATGATTCTGTCCCTCGTGTTTGGGAGGTTGGGGGACCTTCTACTGCTACACCTCCACTTCCTACTCACTCCTCTTCGCAATCAGGTTCTGATTCAGCTTCGCCAACATATGAGCCCCAAGAACACTCAGACTCACCTATCTACCAAGAGTCTGCTCTTCTGCATGTCAGTTCAACTGTCAACAAAAAACGTCCAACTTCTTCCATGTTTTTTTGGCGTAACATTGATCTATCCCTTGCTTTTCAGAATCGACACAAGGTTGTTGCACTTTCAGCTACTTCATGGCTCTCTCCTACTATGGCCTTCGCTACTTTGTCCCTACATGACCAGCAGTGTTTTGCTTCTTGCATGCACCCTCTCTCTCACGTGCTCGTCAATGGTCCAGGTTGTGTTCAGTCAATGGAGTGTGATAATATTTTGACAGTGTTGGGTAAACGCAATAGTCAATGCTTGACTCCTTTGCATGCTAAGCGACCACGTGGCAAACCGTCAAACTCTTCCCAGCAAGATTTTCTATGTGTTGCTTCCCCCTCCATCCTTCCAGCACTCGCATTAAATGCATTGCACTGCTCACACTTCCCTTTGTTATTCCCCACGGTATGTTTTAATGCTTGGAGTGCTTTGTTGGATTTTCCTTTATTACTTTCTCCTCCTTGTTTCACTAGGGTTATTAGTTGCACTGGACTTCCTTCTCTCTTACTGCCAACTACAAACATCCCTCTTCTTTTATTCTCTACTGCATGCCGCCTAGTCTATGTGATATTTAATGCCACTCTCTCTTCCACTTCCTTTCTTGGCTTTAAATCTGTCTCGTGAGTTCAGAGTTTCATTACTCTACTCCACTTTGCTTTTCTTTTTCTGTCAAACACTCCTTACAGTTCTTTCTCCCCCTACCGATCTTTTTCATCTTTCATGGATTCTCTTGCTCAATTATTTGGGTCCGCTGAATACGACCTTGTTAAGAAATACCTAGATCCCAAAAAAAGGACCCACCTTATTTTCACTCTAGATGATCGTACTTCCTTCTCACTCTGTGCTACGGATCGCTTAATGGCTCCTTTGTACCCTCTTCTGGACCCATTTAAGCCTACTGTCAAGGATGCCATTTACCCTTTTAGAGACTTTGACCCCTCTGGGCTTCATTTGTCTGCTACTCATAGACATCCGGTTTTGGTTCAAGCTTTGCCTTCTCCATTAGTGCTGGGTTGCATAGCTCCGCCTTCATCACCAGTTTCGGGTACCACTGTGTCTTTTGGATTGGATGAGTTTTACTCATGTGCTTCTGATGGGGCTGCGTCCATTAGTCGCCAAGTTAAGTAACTTTAAGCTGGATCTCCCAGAATCTTCCAACACTCGTCCAAGGCGGGTTAGGCGAGTTGTAAGGTTAGGGGCTAAGCGTCCCTTTCCTCTTGATTTAGCTACTGGTGAGTACTATGCTGATGGTGGTTTGGCTGCTGAAAAACGTCGCAAACATCAGCTGAAATACTGATAAGTGCCTAATTATACATGTTTTTACTCTATAATATACTATATTTATCGTCCTTCGTTATGTTAATTGAGTCAAATATTATACTTTTATGATATTTCGGTTCTCATCACTTGGTAATTATTTCGGAGCTTATATGTTTAGTTTCTTGTCTATTTTAATTATCAAGTGATAAATCATTTAAATAGAGTTGAAAAATACACCTAATTTGTGTATTATGAAGGAAAAATTGTTTCTAATAATGCAACCTTTTGACGATTAGCAAATAATAATGCAACATTTCGATTATTCTGGAATAATGCAAACTTTATACCCCATTAATTTTTAGTAAGTCAAGTTGACTGGTAACCTGGAGAAATGGTAAATTCTTACTTTAATCTGATAATTCTAATTAATAATATTAACTAAACATAAAAAAATAAAAAAACCCACCCCTTTCCCACCCACTGCCACAGCCCCCCACCCTAATCCCCACCACTACCACTTGAGCCCACCACAACCCACCCACTGCCACTGCCACAGCCCCACCACCCCTACCTCTTCCACCTCCACCAAATTCAGAGACTTCAAATATCAGATTTTCATTACCACAACTAGAAACAAGCAGATTCTCTCCAGTCGCCACCTATAGCTCCGATCAATCCGTAATTAGCAGTTCAAGGAGCAAATCAATGGCAGATTTCGACCTGAATCAGAACAACTCAACGCCATTTTCACTTAATCTTTCTCTCTATATGATGTCTTCATCGGATCTCGCAAATTCGAGGCGTTCGAAGTTTCAGGTTATGTAAGGGTTCAACAATGGGTATAGCATAATAAGTATGGATTCAAGCTTAAAGATTACTAGATTTTTATTAAGTAAGAGTAATAAAGTGGAAATTAAGAGGAAGAATCAAATGTGGGATGAGTTGCTGTTGTCTTAAGTTGTGGCCGCCATTGTTGAACCGTGATGTGTCGCACCGGTTGACGGGGAATAAAGAGCAGGATGTATAGAAGCAATTTTTGTCATCAAAGTGATGCGCTGAGATGGTTGCCGGCGGAGGGTGGTGGCTTTATGAGAGTGGTGGCTGGGGAATGGAGGAGAGAGAGAGAGGAAGGTAGAGAGTTAGGGGGAGGGGGTTGGGTCTCTGGGTACTACGGGGGGGGGGGGAAGTAATTTTTTTTTTTGTTATCTTTTTATTTTCAATTTTTTTATAAATTTTTTTATGAGAATCAATTATTAGGCGACACGTGTCTCATATTACCTATTCTTTAGGTTATAACCGGTTTTGACCTATTAAAAATTAATGGGGTATAAAGGTTGCATTATTCCAGAATAATCAAAAGGTTGCTTTATTATTTGCGAATCGTCAAAAGGTTGCATTATTAGAAGCAATTTTTCCTATTATGAATTGTATAGGGCTGATATAGTATTTCGGCGATATCTCTTTTATACGGAGTCGAAACGAGACGATTCAAGTGGCTACGGAAAGATGAGATCGAGATCTACAACTTTGAAGAAGGAAGCAAGAGCTTATTTAGTCGTCTAATGGGTCTAAATGACAGTACAAAGCAGCAGCCCATCTCTTATAATTGTATTAATAGATTGAAAATAATGGGGCTGGCCCACTTAAACTAACCAGCAAGAGTTCATTAAAAAAAGGGAACACGCAGCAATGAAAAGAGGGGAGCCCAAAATGTGAAGAGGGTTCTAAAAAGGGGATAAGAAGAAGGCAGAGGAGGAGCAGAGACGGAGGACACATCAGGACGCAGCCAAAGACGCAGGCAAACTCTACAGAGCAAGACGACGGAGTCCGAAAATTCATCCCAATGAGTTTTTCCGATTCTCTTCTATCTCTTTTCTTAGTTATTATGTTTAATTTAGAGTAGTTTATACTAGTAGGAACATGTAATTGACTATTTGATAAATGGGTTTATGAGATTACGATTTTGTTTGTGTTATGAAGTTTAGTTTCTTTGGGTATTTATACAAGGTTTATTATCTACCTTTTGATTCATGTTTATTGATTAATTTGATCACCTAAATTATTTCATGTTTCTATTGTTAGATTGATAGTAGTTTTGATTAGGTTGCAGCTTTATGGTCTAATTATAATTGCTAGAATCTTGTGTAACAATTGAATTCAATTAGTTGCAGCTTATTGGCTAATTTGGGTTCATTTGATTGGTGTTGCTAATGCTGTCAAGTTTGATGATTTGATACATGCTTTCATGGTTGGATTATTTTAGCTTGATTAGGATTAAGTTTTCGTGCTTTCACGGGATTTAACGAGTAAGAAAGGCAAAACTAGTAATCTACTTGCTTTCAATGGGTTATGTAGTTAACCAATCTATCCTAGGCTAGTCGAATGAGTCGATGATTATACCCAATATCTATAGAAAGTTACATGTCTCCTATTAGCTTCTTTATTATATTTTAGAACCAAATTTATTTTCTTCAATTTATATTCAGTATTTTAGTGTAGTAGTATTGTTATTTTTTAGTAGAAATTATATCTTTCAAACCCCCAAATTATATAATTAATAGTTTTATAATAGTTTAAGATAATAACGCAGTCTCTGTGGGTTCGACCCTTACTTTCCCTATCTATCTGTTAGAGTTAGTGAGTGATTTATAAATATTAATTTTGTTGCGGAAACGACACGCATCAAATACTATGGTAAATGTGGCAATTTGATTAAACTCAAGTTTGAGCTGTCTGATGGTGAGGACTTACTGGCTAATGATGACAATGGTGCGGCTGACCCTCAACATTCTTCAGACGGAAAATGAGGCTGTTATGTTGGAATGTTCGCGTGGCTATGAAAGATGCACCTATAGCCTCCTATCTTAGTTATGTTCTTCGGATGTTTAATATTGATGTTTTCTTTTTATGTGAAACCTTGTGTGATGTAGCTCATTTTTCTTTTGTAGCTACTCGTTTAGCTTATTCGACCACTTTTGGTGTGAATGTAGTAGGTCGTAGTGGGGGTTTAGTTGTCTGTTGCAAACCCTCGATGGCTTTGCAGGTTGTCACGTGTACCTCGAACTATATTTTGTGTAATATAAGGATGCAGCAGTTCGAGTATTATGCACTCTTCTTATATGGTGCTCCCCGATATGAACATCGTAAACAAGTCTGGGACGACATTTCCCACACATGTTTATTTAACCGCCAAAAACTTGTCTTTTTGGGAGACTTTAATCAACTAGAATACCATAACCAAAAATGTGGGGGACAACAATATATACCTGGAGCACTTGAATTTTCGTGTTGGCAGTTACAACACCAATTATTTGAACTTCCTTTCCATGGTCCTCCTTTCACATGGACGAACAATCACTTAGGTGTTGGCTGTATTTTTGAACGGTTGGATCGGGCTTATTGTGATGATGCATGGCTCCTTGCTATGCCTGATGCTATATTATGGAACCTCCCCATTTTTTTATCGGACCATGCGCCAATTATTTTGGATTGTGCCCCATCTCATTCCTCCTCCCATCGACCCTATAAAATTGAGGCTTGGTGCCTTCCCTTTCATGAAATTCAAAAACTTGTTCAACAGGAATGTCAAAAGCCATGGTCGAGATCTCACATATTTATTCTCCTTCGTTGTATTAAAGGCATCAAAGATCGATGTAAAATGTGGTGTTTACACTACAAGCAAAAAAAAGGGCTAAGATGGAGTGACATCTCCCAACATTTATCGCATGTCCAACAACATCTCATGGTTTCTAATTTGCATTCCAAGCTTCATCTTAGACGTGACTATGAGAATCGGGCGACTCTTCATTGGTTTATTGGAAACAGCGGGCTAAATCATCCTGGCATCGTTATGGGGATTCTTGTACGATTTTTTTCTATCGAAGTGTCACCAAACGGAAAACTCGTAATTCCATCAAAGCTATTTTGAATAGTCAGGGTGTGTGGGTTACGACTGATTCTGATATTACTAATGAATTCTTGGCTTATTTTAGCTCCCTTTTCTCCCATGTTTCCCGTTCTAAACCCTTAGCTCAATGGGACGAATGGTTGCTTGACCTTCCGACTTTGTCCTTAGCTCAACAACAGGATTTGACTCTACCTATTTCCAAGGATGAAATACATGAGGCTCTTTTTAGTATGCATTCTTTGAAAGCGCCGGGTCCTGATGGCTTTCCTGCTTTGTTTTTCAAGCATCAATGGCATGTGATAGGAGATAAATTACTTGGAGCGGTTCAGGGTTTTTTTTCGGGTGGCCATCTGTTACGGGAACTAAATCGAACGTATATTGCTTTAATTCCCAAGGTCCTTAGTCCTACTCAGGCTTTCAAGTTCCGCCCTATTAGTCTTTGCAATACGGTTTACAAGATTATTGCTAAGTATTAGTTAACCGTATGAAACCACTCCTTCCTACTTTAGTGGGCCAAGAACAAAATGCTTTTGTTCCCGGACGTATGATGAGTGATAGTATCTTACTTGGCTATAAGTTTATTCGTTGGATGAACCAGAAGCGTTAGGGACAGGATTCTTACGCAGCTCTGAAACTTGACCATAACAAGGCCTATGACAGGGTTCGTTGGGAGTTTTTTGAATCCACACTGCGTAGCATGCAGTTTCCCCCTACCTGGATTCGATGGGTCATGCAATGTGTTCAAACTATTTCCTTTTCGGTCTTGGTGAATGGCGTTCCCTCTCCTTCTTTTGTACCGACAGCTGGGCTTCGACAAGGAGATCCCTTATCGCCTTATCTTTTCCTCCTGTGTATGGAGGTTTTTGGTCGTAAACTTGTCAAGGAACAGCATACAGGAGCCCTCTAGGGCATTAAAATTAGCCGATCTACACCGCCCGTTTCGCATCTCTTTTTTGCTGACGATGTTCTTCTATTCTTCAAAGCAACTCAAGCCTCGTGCAGTCGTGCTCGTGTGCTGCTGGATGAGTTATGTGCCTATCGGGTGAAATGATTAGCTTCTCCAGATCTGCAGTCAAATTTAGCAGGAATACGCCTGAGCATTTTATCACTCATTTACGCAAGCCCTTACAGGTTCCTTCTGCCCCCTCATTTCCGACTTACTTAGGCTGCCTGTGGAGGTCACTGGCAAATCTTTTGCCCTGTTCTCCTTTCTTGTGGACCGAATTTAGCAAAAGATTTCCTCTTAGAAGTTCTCCATGCTGTCTCCTGCAGGCCGATTACTTCTTATTAATTTTGTTCTTGCGGCTATGGCTTCTCATCTTATGACTGCTTTCTTACTTCCCAAGACCATTCTTCATCAGCTGGGTTCTGTCTTACTTCGCTTTTGGTGGGTGGGATCGGCAGACAGACGACCGATATACTGGACTAAGACTGAGATTCTAAAGCAGCATCGGCTTACAGGCGGCTTAGGTTTACGAAACTTGGAAGTCCTCAACAAAGCTACCTTTTTCGTACTGTGTGGCGACTTCAACACCATCCTCATCTCCTCATTAGTCGTGCACTTCTGGCTAAGTATCGAGATACACCTCTTAGTCACTCTGGTCGCTTCACCGCACCCCCTCCTGGTGTTTTAGAGGTCTGGTTGCAGTCAGTCAAGCCTTTCACAATGGTCTCGCCCATAGGGTCAATAATGGCAAGCGTACCTCCATTCTACGTGACCAATGGCTTTGTCAATCGGCGATTCTCTTTAAAGGTACGACTCCGACAACGCTTTCACTGGTGAGCGATCTTATTGAACCCAATGCTAAATGGAATGGGCCGTTAATATGGTCATCTTTCAATTCTGCTACTGCCCAACGCATTTTGGCCCTACCTTTGCCTGTTGTTCCTACAGAGGATGAGTTATTCTGGGGGTCTACTTCTAATGGCTCTTACACTACTAAGTCTGGCTATTGGTGGCTTCTGAACCAGGTTCACCCACCACCACCGTCATCTTTTTGGCGTGTTTTTTGGAAGCAGAAACTTCCACCTCTCTAGCACATTTTCCTATGGCGATTACTTCACAACTCTCTCCCTACAAAAGTTAATTTGCGAAAGAGATCTTTTGACATCTCTCCCCAATGTCCATTTTGTCAGCTTCATGAGGAATCTGATGTGCATTTATTCCGAGATTGTCCGATCACTACTCGGTTCTGGGCGGCTTCTCCTCTTGGGATTCGGTCCAGGGTTAGTCACATGGGACTGTCTGAATGGTTTAAAGGTTTCTTTGTCTATCTTGCTCGAATGCAACCTGACGGTGGTTATCGTCTCATTTTCGCTGCTGTCTTATAGACCATCTGGCGCTCCCGTAATGCTATTGTATTTCAAGGGCACTTGCTTTCGCCTATTCACATACTCCACACTCTTGCTGACCATCTTCAGCGTTACTGCCCTATGGTCTTACCTTCTGCTCCATCCTCTTCTACTAATCACTATACCAGACCCTATCTTCCTCAATTCTGCATAGGTCACTCCTCAATACATCCAAATGTCTGATTGGTGGTTGATGGTGCTTGGAAGATGTCCCCAAAAGGAACTATTCATGCAGCGGTTGGCTGGCATCTCACAACAATGCACCAGACTACTTCGGCAGGAAACCGAGTGTTTGCTTTATCCCCTTTTCATGTTGAATTAATAGATCTCTATGCAGGTTTGCAGGCGGCCCCGGCCACAAGTGCTCACCTCTGGGTTGGTGTTGATTCCCTTATTGTGGTCTGGTCTTTGCAGCATCAGGAATCGTGTGAAGCCCTTTGTCTTAATCTTCTGCGTGACCTCCTTGGACTTTTCTCCACTTTCGCTTCTGTCGTTTGTGTCAAAGTAGATCGTATTCAAGTTCAGGTGGCTCATAATCTAGCTGTCCGGGCTCTCCTTGTTTATTTTCTTTAGCGTCTTGCTTGTAATTTCGTCAAAAAAAGAGTATTTTGTTCTCTTGAAATTTCTTTTTTTTTGTTTCAACTAAATGGAGCCCTTGTTCTTCAGATGTGGTCCCAAACCTGATTATGGGAAGGAGTCCAATTGTGAGCCCTAATCTTGCATAGAGATCGAAGATCTGGTAGCGTAATGGCAGCATCGGGCAGGATGGGAGCTTTGGTTTTGTGCCGTAGAGAGGGGGACAGGATCAGAGGCGGTGCCTGCACTATCAAGTCACGTGCCTAGCTTCCAAAGAATGCAAGGTGACCCTGTTTTTCGGGGTAAGAAGGACCGGTCTTGTTGGAATTGAATCAGAATATGCCCAGAAGAGGATTGATGGCAGAGAATGCGCAAAGTGACAAATGTGAGAATCAGCACCAAAAAGTTCGAATTCACAGCTAATAACATTGATTTTTTCATTTTTTGTTCTTCCAATGTTCATTATATGTTTTTTGTATTGTTGTTAGGATTTGATGTTGCTTTTTTTTGGTGCTCTGAGCTGGTGTACCAAGATGACGTCATCCCGGTGCACTGTGCTCCGTGCTCCAGGAGCACCATAAATGGACTAGGTTCTTAGCTGTTTTATCGGATGGGTTTGCTAAGTTGTGCTTATTGGTTATTTATGTTTTTTTTATATTATCACTTGGGCTCACAAACTAGGTAATACACTGAGGAGTAGGTGATAGCTCAGTCACGAGCTTCACCCTTTCCCCAACAGTGGGGCTTCTTCAGATGGTATCCACCGTGGGCCCTACCTGTACCTTAAAAAAACTAGGTAATAGACTAATAGTTAATGGTTGGCTATTGGTTGTTTTATTTGATGGGTTTGCTAAGTTGTTTTATAACTATTTATATTTTTTATTACCACTCGGGCTCACAAAGTAGTTAATACTACCTCTATCTAATATTAGTTGAAACAGTTTGACCGACACACTTGCCAATGCACAGCTTTGACCATTAATATATATACTCCTTCCCTCCCAGAAAGCTTTATACACTTGATCGGACACGTGGTTTTAGTTGATAAGTTGTTGTTTTGTTATCATTTGTATTTTATTAAAAAGATAGATATGATACGAGTTAGTGGGATATTGTTTTATTTGGATGTGAGAGAGTGGTGGGTCATGATTGAAAAGTCAAAAGAATAAAGTAGTGGTGGGTCATGTCCAAAAATAGAGTGTATAAAGTTTTTTGGGACGAATGAAAAAGGAAAGTGTACAGACCTTTCTGGGACGGAGGGAGTATATAAATAGTGAAACTATTGGGTCAGACCGTCTGACCCAATGTTTATGGTCAGACGGGCTGAGCCCATATCTTCTTCCTCCTTCATTCTCTCTCCAACTTCTCTTGTTATTGACACAACCAACTCTTCGGCACGATTCGATCCGTCATTTTCGCACCTCCTTCCTCCTCCTTCTCTCGCATCTTAATGTCAGTTTTTACTTTCATTCCTCATTTTCGTGCCTTCAAGAAGTTGGAACCATACCTTAACTTCTTAGGAGGTTGGCCGAGACTCAGAATAATGGATGCCATGTGAACAGAGATGAATTGCACATAGCATAACATCTTGTCCCACCTGATTTAAACTGCCTTATTTTCATAGCATAAACATTCCTTCACCAATTTTATTCTCCAAAAATGTTAAAACTGCTTTTCAAGAAACTGTTGAAGGAAAACCAGACAGCTGGATGATGCCATTGATGAAGAAGAAGGAGAAAGTGAGAAGAAAGCAGAGGTCAGTGTTTTTTATTTTTTTAATTTTAGTTAGTTGTTAAATGAAAGAAAAATAAAACTAACTGAAAGAAAAATATAAGTAACTGAAATAACTACATACCTTCAGTTAAAAGGATGAAGGTATGTAGTTACTCCCTTTTTTTCATTTGCTTCTAACTTGCTTTCATTTACTCACCTTTTTTTTTCATTTGCTTCTAACTTACTTTCATTTACTCCCCTTTTTTTTATTTGCTTCTAACTTGCTTTCATTTACTCCCCTTTTTTTTTCATTTGCTTCTAACTTACTTTCATTTACTCCCCTTTTTTTTTCATTTGCTTCTAACTTGCTTTCATTTACTCCCTTTTTTTTTCATTTGCTTCTAACTTACTTTCATTTACTCCCCTTTTTTTCATTTGCTTCTAACTTACTTTCATTTACTCCCCTTTTTTTCATTTGCTTCTAACTTGCTTTCATTTACTCCCCTTTTTTTTCATTTGCTTCTAACTTGTTTTCATTTAGACTAAAACACGTAAATAAAACAACAAGATAAGTAACTGAACTTAAAAGACATCCAACTGAAATAAAAAAGATCAACTGAAATTTTTTTGAAACTAACTGAACAAAAATTGAAACCAACTGAAACAAAAATGAAACCAACTGAAAGTCGTCCGACCAAATGTTATGGTCGGACGCGTCTGACCCAATACCTTCTCATATAAATATCAATTAATAGAAAATATGAAAAATTGGTAAATCAAATTATACATTGAGACAAATTTAAAAATATCTTATCTACTAACATTTAATTTTATATGTTAGTTATAAATCATGGTCAAAGAAAGACATATAAATAGTGTAAAGTCAAATTGTAGCAACTAATATGCGACGGAGGGAGTAGACGAGTAGTAATAAAATTATATTCACAACTATGGGATAAGGGGACATAAAAACGATCCTTAACAAAAACCACATACCACATTTTTCCAGCCATTCGCATCAAGTTACGATAAATTGTTGTATATTTAAGCCACAACAAATTAATTTTCATTATACTGCCTGAGATTTGTTACATGTCAATACCAATTTGATCCGGGATCTTGGAATTGACAATATAATGTTTTCCTACTAATGTGATCTTAAGATAGAGTGGTGCATAGCAGAGCTATGAAACTTTGATTCAACTTGAATCTCATCTTCTAAGCTTTTTCTTGAGCAAGCTAAACTAGTTCTTTGGGTGGAAAAGTGATTTAAAATGATATTAAGGGTCTGTTTTATTCAAGTTATTGAAACATATTTGAATTTCTCAGAGCATATCTTATTGGAATTTATTGAAATTTATTACTATATCTTATTGGAGGTTATTTTTTAATGATATTATTATGAAAATTTTAATTAAGAAATATTAGTAATAAATATATTTAAATTAGTCGTTCTTTTATTCCTAATATGCATTTAAAATATTGTAACTTACTTATTGGTTTTCATTGAAAACTCATAATATTATTTTCGGTACGGATTTTTTCAAGATGTTCCCCCTGAAATTTGGCGTGATGGACGTGTAACCTCAATCTTCTAAAAATCCATCAGGTACCCCCTGAGATTCAAAGAAATGTATAAGTTGCCCCTACAATCAATTACGTTACTTATTAGGGCCAAGAAACGAATTAACCATATTATCCCTAATTAACCTAATTTATTATAATTTAAAACCTATTTTATGCTACTAAAACCTAATTTACCTTAGTTTACTAACTAAGCGATCATCTTCCTCCTTCCTCCACCCTCCCTCATCTTCCTCTCATCCATGGTCTCTCCCACCCTCACCCTCTGTCTTTTCAAATCTTAATTCAGCCCAACAACAATAACAAAAAAAATTAAAAGATGTTGACTTCAAATGAGAGTAAAAAAGATTTGTAACTTAGGTGGTATATCCAATTTCCAAATCCAACAGAATGACCATCTAGGCGTATCTAGTGGAAATGAGCTGGCCAGTTTGCTGATATGATTTTATAGTGAAAGTGCCTTGAGGTGACGGCCCCCAAACCCGAATATCTTCAAAGGGGCTTGAAGGAAGGGGAATTGTCTTTTATTAAGGAATAAGTCTTTAGGGAGTGTCACTTTTAGTTTGTCCACATTCCAAGTGTTGTTTGGGTAAATGAAATTAGAAAGGTTTGTGTCCACCTCGGTTGATAAGGTTCCATAATTCTAGTATTTGTCGGAGGCCATCAGAAATAGATAATTTGACCATGTTCTATTTTTCATCGAATACCTTTTCTAAGAATTTCTCGCAGCCATAACCCCAATTTTTCAAAGGATTGTGTAGGGGGGCTCCATAAGCACAGTCCTCCTAGGTATTTAGGTGTACAAATTTTGTCCCACACTGCAAGAGGGAGGCCACTTTGGTTTTATTTTGTCTCCAGAAGAATTTACGGTATATAGTATCAAGCGACTTAGCAATGTCAATTGGTAGCATTGTGAAAGAACATGAATAGGACGATAGGGCTTCCATGTTAGATTGGATG
Organism: Patellifolia procumbens; assembly: GCA_947645195.1. NCBI lineage: Eukaryota > Viridiplantae > Streptophyta > Magnoliopsida > Caryophyllales > Amaranthaceae > Patellifolia > Patellifolia procumbens. The sequence goes on from CANSGD010000193.1 coordinate 54,599, forward strand.
AGGGTTAGTCGCCCTGCTTTAGAGAGGAAGCCAACTTCCACGATTGGATTCATTATTCTGTTTTTGAGAAAACGGTTTTGTAGTCCGATTTCTTTGGATGAAACGATTTAAAGTAGACGCCCAAGTAGGGTCCTAAGTTTGTCGTTGGGGGCATATTGAACTGGCTTGCCAGTGATCTTTTTTTCTGCCTACTTCAATTCAAGATTAATAACTAAATAATTCTATTTTTCTGCTTCAGTTCTCTTCTTTTATTCCTTCGATTCTTCAATTTTTGATTCAATTTCTGGAAATTGTGAGTCATTGATTTTGAGTATTATGTTCTTTGTTATTTTTGTCTTGAAATTTCATTTTCTATATTGAATTTGTATACTTAATTACCTGATGATCATGATATAGTGTAGATTTTTCTTTTGAAAATTTTCAATAATTCAAAAAGTTTGATTTTTGTTTCATCCAAAATTTCTTCGTCATTTCAAATATATCAATTATTCAATTACGAATGATGGTAATTAGTATTGCTACAAGCCTATGATGATGATGGCAATGGAATGAGGGCATATACTATGAAGCTACTGGAAGTGATGAAGTTATAGATGAGTTTTGGTTCGATATAAACTTGTAAACAATGGCCAAAGAGTAAACACTAGTATAATACTTCGTGTATGAATTTTGCACGATGTATTGATATTAGCTACATTTTACAATGTTACCTTTTAATGTATTTTTGATGTTTTTAACTTGATTACCTCAAAAATGTTATTTCTTTATAATTATTAATGGTTGTTCATCCAAAAAAAACTAGCACAAAGGTTATAATACATATGTATAGATAAAAATTTATCGCATTATAAAGAGTTTGGTAACTAGAAAATGTAATTTCTCACTTTATTCAATGGAAAAGATGGTTAAACAAGTCATGCATTGCATCATAGAACCATATTTTAGTAAAATTCTTAGAATCTTACGATTTTATGATTCGATTCTAATCCCCCTTTCCGATTCAAGTTAAAATCGCGAATTTAACAACTTTACTTTTTATAAAGATAAAAGAGGTGCATGAGAATGAATTAGTTTTGCTACGGGCATTGTGATAAGATTATTTACAAATTTACTAATTTAAACGAATACATTCAGTAAATAATAAGTTTAATTTACTTAAAATAAGCTTTATTTAGAAGAAATAAGTGAACTATATAAGACAAAACAATCGAGAATCGACCAAAATACTAATAATTTCAATTCAATAAAGATAAGTTTCCACAAATAAAAATAGCAGGTGATTAAGATGACCCGATCCGACAACCTGATACGAAATTAATAGATTTAAGCAAACGAGCCGACTCGATTCAACCAATTTGTAAATGGGTTGTGTTAGAGCTAAACTATTGAACCCAAACCTAATGACATGATTGTAGGAACTATGACTGGTAGAAAAAATAAACTTAGCTGTAAATTGATGTGTCGTGATACGATCATTAACCTAAAGTTGAAATTGCCCCGCTACGAACACACGGATTCGTGGCAAACCAACCTCCTGGGTTAACCTCAAAAAAAAAACCTCCTGGGTTAACACAACACTAACTCGCTGGTGAAGTACAGAGAGACAGTTTGAGAACGCTCTTAATATTGCCCAGTAATAGTGTAAAAGAGAGAAGGAGAAATTTTTTCTGTGTGTTAAAACTGTGCCAGGAAGCACGTATTTATAGAGAAACTGAGAAGAACTGGAAACTGACCACTCCTTAGTTCATGGGAAAAAACGGTCAAAATGGAGTTATGGGAAGCAGTAATGGGAAGGTGGAACGGTCCACTAACGGCTAGTGGGAAGCAGTCAGTCAGGAGCAAAAATAGACATTGACTGATTCCTATAACAGTCATTAAAAATTGTTCGCAGATTTTTCTAATAAAAAATTAGTTAAGTTATTCCCAAAGCACACGATCCAACCCGACCGGGTCCGGGCGGGCGAGCAGTGGCGCGCGTGTGGTAACTAGCCCAAGCCCAATTAAGAGCTCAACCACAAAAGCCAACATGTAACCAACTCAATAGGTACTAAGAAGAGAAGCATTAATAAACCCATTACTTTCTTCTTATTCTTCCTATATGGGATCCCCAACCTCTCACATTCTTTTGAAGCAACTTAGAGTTTTTCTCTCACACTTACACAAAACTCCAACAACGATAATCTGTTTTTCTACACGAATCACAATAGTTTAAAATTTTTCCTTATTCTATTTATTCTTCATTCTGTGATCGTTAAATTTATTTTATCTGATATTTCTCTTTTACACACTATTAGATTTATTTTAACTCTGACATGGAATTCAACAAATTTCGTTAAAAAAAATGAATAGCCTATAAACCCGACATGAATCTAATATTTGTCAACTCTAAGTACTATTTCAGCATGGTAAAATACTCGTACATACAAGACCTTGATAGGCCGTCAAGAGTTTTTTTTGTGTGCGGCTAAACATAGCCCGTATTTACTAGCTCACAGCCCGTATACGTATAAATACGTGGTATAAAAGTCTAAATTGCCCCTCTTCCTTTACTCACTTCCTTTTAAAAAATTTTAAAAAAAAAAAATTAAAAAAAAATTGAATCTTCACCGAACTGGATTGACTTTCCGGTACCGTGTACCGGAAATTCCATTCGGTTCCGTGAAATTATCAGTTTTGACGGAACCGGATGGAATTTTCGGTACACGGTACCGAAAAGTCAATCCGGTTCCGTGAAAATTCAATTTTTTTTTAAAAAAAAAAATTTTTTTGAATTTTTTTTAAAAAAAATGGATTTTTACGGTACCGGAAAGTCAATCCGGTTCCGTGAAAATTCAAATTTTAAAAATTTTTTTTTTTTTGAATTTTTTTTTTTTAAAAATGGATTTTTACGGTACCGGATTGACTTTTCGGTACACGGTACTGGAAACTCCATCCGGTTCCGTGAAAATTCAATTTTTTTTTAACTTTTTACAAAATAATTTTTTTTTTGGATTTTTTTAATAAAAAACGGGACATAATTATATTTAATAAGGGTATTTTGGACAATTTACTATAAAATACGGGCTGTGAGATGATAAATACACGCTATGTTTAATAACACCCTTTTTTTTGGGCAATTAAGCCGTTAGAGTATTGGTTCCCACATACCCGTCTTTGAAAGCAAAGCACAAGCTTAAGTTGGAATTCGCAAACACAATTGATACGTGACCCCTATTTTACCTACAAATCACAAAGCGTGACCCTTTCATAATGACGTTTATCATCATGCCATCAGAAAAGATATGAATTAAGACACCTTAAAGAGAAAATAGATGTCGAATGGATCATTTAGTTTAATGGATCATTTTCTTTTTAAACTAAGGTTGTCTAAGCAGTGATATCTATTGTTAGAGTATTAACTTTAACTATCGCTAACAACACTGATATTTTCTATTGTTAGAGTTTTAAGTTTAACTACCGCTAGTAGTGTGACATTTTCGTTATTTAGGGTGTTTACTTAATAAAGAGTTGACCATTTATCTACTTCTATTATCAAAGGTCGGGATTTGAACCCCAGATAAGTGACAGAATGAACAACTATTATGACAAGACAATTTACAGTTTTATACTCCTTAATTCCAATCTTGAATTGTGAGTATCATTTGTTGAATGTTTTTACTCATGACCTATGTGGTATATGGTAATAAATACTAGTAATAATAATGCATTTAAGCATAGATTTGTATTTGGAGTATCATATCAATGTCCATCGTAATGTTTATGCACTATCAAACTTGTGTTGGTAACATGTCATTATCATCTTATGAAATGTAGTAACGAGTAGAAAGAAAATGACGTAGATGATATCACATGTTTGGAGATGCTATTTCATCACTATGATATTGAGTGGTGATTTTCCTACCAAATCGCACATGATTTTATTAGCATTCTCACCAATTAATATCACTTACCAAACATCACCGTCGAGGTAATCCCAAGAAATTTTGCTAAATTAGCAAGATGAGTAGAGGTTCCATGCTTCCATCCCTCATTGATGAAGCCTTTGTTTGTTTTTATAGTCAACTTTAATTTTTTATTTTTTTTTGAAAACCTTACTTCTCTTTCTCCATTTGAAAACCTAACTCTGTACTCCTGTTAAGGCATCCATTTTGATTACTGTCTTAAAGCAATTGTTTTATGTACAGCATCTTTGTTTTATTTTCTTTGTTGCTCTGGTTTTTGTTCAAAATTGTCCTTGTGTGATTGTTCTTCTTGCTGCACCAGATGTAAAGTTTACATGACAACAATTACGAGTAACAAATAAACAACCAAATCACCGTATGACAATAAAATGGTAACATACCAGCATAATTAAGATCTATCATTTTTCTCCCTATTTCAACTTTGACACCTAAAAATTTCATCACAATGGCTACAGTCAAAGATGATGAAATCTCATCTTGAACAAACATTCTTTCACTGTTTCACATACAAGGAGAAGATGACTAACTCTAACAAATGATAAGCCTACAAAACCTCAGCAAAGACCAAATTTTTACAAACGAAAAAAATCATCTCCTGGCTGAGGGTGGCAAAAAATTTTAAGCTTTGTCCGAATTCACCGCAATTATCTTAATCCTCGCTGCTCTTCTTTTTCTTCTTTTTCTTTTCTTTCTTCTCACTCACAGATTCAGCTTCCTCACCAACATCTGTATGCTTTCTCTTCTTTTTCGAATCCTTTTCTCTTACTTCGACACTTTCCTCATTATCAGCTTGCTTTTTCTTCTTCTTTTCCTTTTTCGTCGTCATCTCCTCGCCATCTACTTCTGGTTGAACATCTTTCTTTTTCTTCTTCTCTTTCTTGCCGGTCTTTTCATCTTCAGGTTCCACATTTTCATCCCCGCCGTTAGCTACACCATCCTCCGAAACAGAGCCCTTCTTCTTTTTCTCCTTCTTTTCTTTCTTTGCCTTCTTTATTTTCTCTGCACCATCATCAACCACCTTTATAATTGGCATCAGATTGTCATCCTTCTTACCAAGGATAGCATCAGCTGCAGGATTATAAGTCTGCAAACAGAAAGGAAGTAGTATTAGTTTCACAGATTATCACAGCAATGAAGGCAATAAAAGGGCCTTTTTCTATCTTCAGTGCACCCTAAGAGAGGTGATTAGTTCACTTTTAACTGAATTTGAACTTAACTAACTTACCTTTAAGGGCATGCTTGGGATGGGGGTAAAATATTAAGAGGGTAATGAAAGTCAAACATAGGAAACCTAAGGTATTTAAAGGTGATGATAGGAGGGATGAAGGATTGTGGAGAGGATAATATGGTGTTGGTAGAAGGAAAATGGAAGAAAGAGGGGAACTATTACACTCATTATGGGGGGTAATAATTACCCACCACCACCCCTAGAGAACTATTACCCTTCCCTCTTTCTTCTATTTCCTTCCTACCAACACCACATTATCCTTTCCACAACCCCTCTATCCCTCTATCATCACCTCTAAATACCTTAACTTTTCTATATTTGACTTTTATTACCCCTTAATACATTACCCCCATCCCAAGCATGCCCTAATGGGGAGAAAATGCACCCTAAGGGCATGCTTTTGTCAAAGTAAGGAAAATTAAGGTGAACCAAGGGCGGTGGCAAGGGGATAGAGTGGTATTGTGATAAAATGATGGTAATAGTTACCTAGGGGGGGTGGTGGGTTATTATTACCCCTGTAATGAGGGTAATAGTTCCAATCTTTTTTCCATTTTCTTCCTACCAACACCACCTTATCCTCTCCGCCGCCACTTCATCCCCTTCATCATTACTTCTAAATGACTTAGTTTTCTTAAGTTTGGTTTTTATTACCCCCTTAATGCGTTACCCTCAATTCAAGCATGCCCTAAGGGAGATAAAAGAGCGTATCATACCTTTGCAGGGGTAATTAGTGCTCCTTTTTTATGATCTTTGTCGTAGACTTCTATTTGTGGTTTTCCCTTGGCTGATCCTGCAGACCGGCCCAACTCTTTACCTTCAAGGTTTCTTAGACGTGCTTCAAGCTGTTTACAGAAATGAAAGAAGGGCATATGAGAATATCTCTCTGAAAGAAAGGAAAAGGGGGAAAGGAAAAGGTTGAACAGAAACACTTCTCCGTATGTTAGTTGTTGTTACCTTGATTCTATTTTCAAGACCCATTGTGTTATCAGGGTTATCTCCAAGAGCATCATAACGAATTGCAATTGCAGCTTTTGCTGCAAGCGAACGAGATATTTTCCCCTTGTGTTTAGGGGCAGCCTGCCCAATCAAGGAAGCATGATAGATAAGGCCATACTTAGGAGTTGCGTGCTTTGTTTTTAAGGCTCTGAAAAGGGCCTTCTCTGCCCCAAGGATTTGCACTGTGCTCCCAGGCTGCTTAGCAAGGTTTATCAAGCTTCCACCATGGGCAATTAGACGAGCACCAACAAGCTCACCAACAAGAGCAGTCAAATTGGGAGCGATTGTGTTCATTCTGCTTTTTAGATAATCATACAACTGAGCTCTGTATTCTGAAAGAGACAAAACTTGGTCGCAGAGTTCCTTGATATTGATTAGATCAAGATCGCTGACTTCAGTTCCCATAGAAATCATGGAAGCCTCTTTAAGTGCCGTCTCAACTTCCTCGGGCAATATCTGCAACCCAAGAAAGGAGCATCCAGTGACTATTACATACAAGTTACTAAATGGCATACCAATGCTCCGGAACCAAGATGTGGATATTAAATACTGAGGTTGATGACATGAATACAGGGTATAAAGTAAGGGAACAAGGAACAATGCCCTTAAAGGCTTTTTGTTCATAGAATAAGATACCACTAATCCTACTACTTGCAATGTCATTAACATTCTCAACATATTTATGAAGTAGAAACGGGAGGAAGGGTTTACCTCAGAGAAGTCCAACTTTGCCGCATTAACACGATTTCCCATCAATTTCACAGCCTTAGCATAAAGAATATTGTCTTGTACAATCTTTGCAAGCTCAGGAAAATGCCAGCCATACCACTCCCTGACCCTCATTGCATATGTGTTAAGCTCTTTGTCAAGATCATCCAACAAGCCAATGGCTTGAATGATCATTGTATCTACCTGCATAAACATTAGGTGCATGATTTAGACAAGAGTTAGAATTACTAAAAACACAGATAAAATATATATAAAAGCAAAAAATTCATAATCCTGACAAAATTAGTAGCCCCCACTGACCTTTTCAGGACTGAACTTTAGCTTGTATCTCGACAAGCTGTGAGATAAACCCAAGCTCATTGGAGCCAGATCTTGAGCTCCAAGGCCAGAAATGAGTTCAGTCAACTGACTTCTCAAACCTCTCATTAGCTCCATCACACCACTATTATGAACACACTCAATTTGCTGCAATGCACAGCCAAAATGCAATCATATTAAATTGCTGGAATCACATATGCATTAAGTACATCAACTTGAAATATCCACCAACCAGTTTCTCCTTTATTGCATTCCCAAGTTTGGAATCAGCAACAGCTAATGTGTCACCCTTACAGTGTGCTTTCAGAAATTTTCTCAGTCCTTTGCTAGGTTTGCTGTCGATCAACAAAGTAGCTGCTGATAAAGCTTCCGATGTATTTTCAAACTTGTCAAAAGCTTTCAGCTTCACTACCTGAAGTATTTTTTAAAAAAGCAAGGCAACTGATCAGCTTAATTGTAAGTATGATTAACTCGTGGTCAAGGTATTGAGATATATTTAACAGTGTGACAAAGACAACGGCATGAAGAGCCTATGAAAAAATTGAGCTTCTATGCACTATGCAGAGATTACAGCTTCCTAAACACTAATAAGGTTTAAGTTGACCATTCACATCAAATTGTATGATTACCATATGCAGGCCCCTTTTTGAATCAAAGTATTAGGGTGTGTAGTGACATCAGGTGCACAGAAATGACAAAATATGACTTAAACAAAAGTCACACATTCTAGGTTCATTCATTAATTATTAACACAATATGTGTGAGCATGCTATCCTACATACCTACTCTAGGGTCATAAGGCAAATGTATGTTATGCCAGCCTGAGAAACAGTGACTCGGAAGTCGGAAGGGCAAACCTTAATTTGTTTTCAGCATCACAAACCAATTCAAGGTGAATCCTACTGTGTTCTGCATCATACAGACAGAGCTAGTCCTAAGCCACCTAGATATTGTACATCTACAAGAAATTTATATCTATCTATCTGCTAGCAAATCCCCATTTTTCCAATACAGATCAATCATCACTCTTTGTTCAACGAGCCTTTCCCACTATATCTTCTACTGGGTTGTACTGTAAATCTTTCCTTTCTCAAGCCTTCCTGACATCCTCTTCAATGCAGACTAATGATTTACCAGCACCTTTACTTTCAGGAAGACTTATCTTTAGAAGAGATGGAATCTTTAAAATTCAAAGCCAGCGGTGTAGTAAACTAGTAGTTCTTAATTCTAGCTTTAGCTTACGTTCAAGTGATAAACAAGCGCTTTGCGAGAGACAACTAGAACCCATCCCCTAAACACAATCAATTCTGTTGTTGATATAACTACATCTCATAGGATCCGTCTTCGGCCAACATTCCACCTTGACTCCAACCAATTGAATCATATTCTTTTACGCCTACAATTCTAAATCAAACCATTCCCCTCGCAGCGACTTAGTTAAGCAAATGATGCTAAATTTACCCAATATACATCCATTACATAAACTAAAACAACTAAATGCGAATGTTTAAGCAGGTAATTGAACAACAATAAAGTTGCAAAAAAGAAAACCAAACATGCAAAAAAAACAGCAAAAATAATACCTTTCTAGCTGAATCAACAGAAGTAAACTCCTTCCACAAATCCTGCAAAAACAAAAATACAGTATTAATCACCCATCAAAGGAAAATGAAATTACCCAACAAAAAAAAAGGGAAAAGAAGTAGAGACCTCAACTTGAGAAAGCTTTCCTTCATCTAAAACTTTGAAAAGGGCAAACCCCGCAGGAGTTTCAAACAACACCAACATGTTTTCAGCCCTTTAAATTATCACCCGTTTTTACTGAACCTGAAGAACAATCAAAACGAAACGAAACAAAACAAAACAAAAAGGAGCAGATTATATTATGAAGGAATAAAGATTGCATAAGGGAGGAAACTGTATAGGAGAAAGAGAAAGGGACGCTTACCAGTTACCACACCAAACCAGTTGGAACTTGGAAGAGAAGGAGGAAAAGGAGGGTGGGTTTGCAAGGGTTTTAGAGAGGCAAAGCTGCTTCAATAATTATGGGGGCTAGGGGAGTCTTAATAGGCCGCCCCCATTTTAATTTTTTGTGGGTCGGGTCACCCGAACTTTGAGCTAATGTGTAACTCTCTTGATTTTCTAGTGCACTTTGTGAAATATTATTTCGGATTTTCCTATAATTTATCTTATTTGAACTTATTGAAACGTATTCGAACTTATGTTTATAGTGTTACAAACTTGAAACTTATGGTTGCAGGCGGGGATGGCAATGGGTGTTGGAGCCGATCCAAAAGCAGACCCACAGACCCATTTATAAGGGTCCGGGTCCAACGTTTTTAGACCCAATGGGTCTGGGTCCCATAGGCTATGGGTAGGGTTTGGGTTCGGGTCTAAATATATCAGACTCAAACCCTGTCCAAATCCGATCCACAGATCCATTTATATATTTTATCTTGTGAATTATGACTTTAAGAGTAGTTGTGACTCCATTTAAGACATGTAATGATGTAAGTTGAGTTAAGATTTTATGAGGTATATTTTGTTAATTGTTGAGATACAAACTTTAACCATGCTCGCACGAACCTATAAGATAGGCGAAACAAATTTATTAGATGAAAATGGAATAATTTGATATTCAAATGGAGCCATTAATGATCCATAGACCCATCAAATCCAAACGATCTGGGTTCTAGTTATGAAAATACTAGACCCAATAAGTCCGGGTTCAATTTGGGTCTGGTCAGACCCACCACATTTTCATCCCTAGTTGGAGACCTAATTAACCCAAATATGGCTTGTAATTCACACCTTCTTGCTTCTCTTTTTCCTGCCCACTTTTGTGCTATTATACAAGGCCTTCCTCTGCCACCGATCAAAGTGACATCCCATGCTGGGGCCTTACCTCCTCTAGTATTTTCTCAGTTAAATCAACTACTTCGCTGGCTCATAATGCTACATTCTCTTATTCCTCAAAATGGTAGTTTGCCTGTATTCGGCAACTAGACATCCTGTCCAAAATAAAAAAGAGAAGGTATTGGGTCAGACGCGTCTGACCATAACATTTGGTCGGACGACTTTCAGTTAGTTTCATTTTTGTTTCAGTTGGTTTCATTTTTGTTTCAGTTGGTGTCAATTTTTGTTCAGTTGGTGTCAATTTTTGTTCAGTTGGTTTCAATTTTTTTTTCAGTTGATCTTTTTTTCAGTTGGATGTCTTTTAAGTTCAGTTACTTATCTTATTGTTTCATTTACGTGTTTTATTATAACTGAAAACAAAACTTAAGTAAATGAAATAAAATAAGTTCTAAATGAAGGTAACTTAGTTTTCAGTTACTTATATTATCATCTCACTTAGTTTTCTTATTCTTTCATTTAACAACTAACTAAAACAAAAAAAAACAAAAAAAACTAACTAAAAGCAAAACTTAAGTAAATGAAAAAAATTAAGTTCTAAATTAAACAAGTTGCATAACAGAGAGACCAAACCATACCAAACATACCAGACAGGCAGACACCATTCACGCCAAACTTCAAATCTTCATTCCTACTTCAAAGCAAATTCATTCCTACTTCATATCACAACATTCACACCAAACTCAGACAATCAAAAGAGAGAGAAATTAGTTTGTATGAGATATATAGAAAGAGGAGATTGCATTTGCGGAGAAGAATCTGCAATGGCGAATGGATGGCGTTGGTTCAGCTACTATGGAGCAGAGAGTGTGTGAGTTTTTGACGGAAATGAAGGAAATGGTGAGTTGCAGACCACTTGTGTGAAGAAGAAAAAGTGAGTGAGGAAAGTGAAGCAGAGAGTGGTGTTGTTGCGAGAGAAGATGTATTGGGCTCAGCCCGTCTGACAGTAAACAATACGTCAGACGGTCTAACCCAATACTTTCACAATAAAAAATTTCTGCTGCAATTTTTTCTTAACGATCTCCCTCACAAAAGACATATTCTTAGCCACAAGACACATTCTGATATCCCGGTCTTCACCGCTTCAGCACCCTGAATCAATGAATCATTTTTTGTGCTCTATCACTAGGAATATTTGGACTTAGTCACATATTTTTGGAAAAGTTGTTCTAAGCCAAAATCTTAACACTTGTCTCCTTCATCTCCATGTCTGTTGTATTCCTTATTTTAATGATGACAAATAATATTTTAAGACTTTATATGAAAATGTATATAAATTATTTTTATCATTTTATGTGTTTAATTACTAATTAGTTTAGGTTTAACTTGCAGAGAAATGGTTAAGAGTTTAACCTAGTCAAGTTATTTAAACTAATTATTGTACGCACTCAAATAAATATGTTATTATTTGCTTTGAATTAAACTAATAGTATAGAATATTATTTTGAATAAAATAAAATTTCATGATATTAGATGGAGTATTTTTGATGTACTTTATTCATATTTAAACGAGTCAAATCTTGTGTAACAAACACAATCATCATGCGCATGAAGAGAGAAACTGCCCATCTAGGTTGTTCCTAGAATCTAGGAGGTCAAGAAACTCACTGCTAAGTCAGTTTCTATAATCTAAAAAGTGTAGGAACCAATTATGCCCATGAATATCTAACTGCCAACAGCAACCTACGAACATGGAGGGAGGGCTAACCAATTATGGGATGATTGGCGCACATCAAGGAGTAACGGCTACAACGTGGTGGTTATGGCCTACATTCGTGCAACCAATAGCCACCTTACAACAATCAACCTAATTATCAAAACCTAATTATCAAAAGCTCTTCCCATAGTTATTATGGCTCATTGGAGCATTTGAAAAGAACGTAATAACATAGTCTTCCACTAAAAACACTTTCTCCCAAACAAGATGTTATTTCGCACGACACATATTTACCAAGAGTGAAAAATTAAGAAATTCCTTGACCAAAATATTGGGTTTTCACCCCCTTACCCTTCGTTGGTGTCCTAGTTATCTCAATATTAGTGGCATCCTCCTCCCAAAGGCCTTATTGAAGAGTCATATTGATATAGGTTTTTCATGATGCATTTAGGTTGTATTTTACGATCATTTAGTTTCACTTTAGTTCATAATTGCATATAGCTACTTAAGTTGAGAAATTATTACTCTTGTGTGTATTTTCAGTGTTTTTGATGATTTTCAGGTATTGAGAACACAATTGGAGTATTATTGGGCAAGCTTAAGCATGAGGAGCATATAGGAAGAAGCTACGTCGAATGTGAAGTGCAAAGGACATCTTCGAGTTAGATTGCAACCCAAAACATAGCGAAAATATGTTAAAAGAAGTATAGAAATCGAGTCATGTGTACTCTTTTGCTCATAACTCTTTATCCAATGGTCAGAATTGAGTGATTCTAGTGGGGTTGAAAACTAGACTTGAAGAGATTTTCAACGGTATATTACACGGCCTAAAGTGACTTCTAGTTTGTGAGATATGGTCTTCGCGAGTTGGCAATGTTTTGCAGGATGAAAACCCGCGGGCGCGGTTTATTCCGTGTAACTTTAGTCAATTAAGGCTTTATCTTTTCACGATTTTTGGCTCTTTTATCTAGTTATTTCAGGAAATAGAAAGGTATAACTCAACATTATTGCCCAAGAAATTTCTTGAAAAAGAAACTCTCTCAGTTCTCATGTAACCGTTGCCATGGCAAGAGCTTCTAAATTAGCTTAATCTAGAGCATAAGGAAACCTCAATCAATGGATGCGAAGAAGATGAAGTCTGTAGATGAAATATTAGGAGTTCTGTGCTACATATCAATACACCTCAAGAAGGGATCACCCTTTCACATGAAGTTTCACTTGCGGAGCTTAAGTTGAAAAATCCGAGCAAGAGTAATCTAACTGAGTGGTTGTCAATCATGAAGAAGACACAGAGACGATTACCGGTGGAGGATCCAAGTAACCCTCAGTTTCGAAACTTAGATTCTGATTTTTGAAATGTGGTTAGTCGTTCAACAAAACGAGCTAAAATTGAGATTGATGACATTAAGAAGGAGGTAGGGTATTGGCAATCTTCTGTTATTTGCTATGTTATAGGAGCTAATCCACCTTATCATGATATGGAAGGGTACATTAAAATAATTTGGGGGAATTTGATATTGATAAGATTGTTTCTGTTGGTAGAGGAATAATTTTGGTTAGATTGAAATCGATTGAAAGCAGGGATGGTGTTTTAGCAAATGGATATCAGTTCTTTGATGGGAAACCATTTGTGGTTAAACCATGAAGCTCTGAAATCAATTTACAGAAGGAGGATGTTAAACAACTACCTATTTGGATTCAGTTTCATAGACTGGATTCTAAGTATTGGGGGCAAAAGTCCTTGTTCAAATTGGCTGAACTTATTGACACTCCTATAAAATTAGATCAGGATACAATCTTGAAGGAGAAATTACAGTTTGCTAGAGTGATGGTTGAGGTGAATATTGATGATGTGTTTCCTGCCAGGATAGAATTTGAAAATGAATTAGGAGCTATAATATCTCAAGAGGTGAAATATGAGTGGAAACCAATCAAATGTGATGAGTGTGGAGGTTTGGGACATGAGAGCTCTCAATGCAAGAAGCCTAAGAAGGAAAAAAGAGTTTGGGTGGTGAAGAAGCAGGTTGCTGTTGATGATGAGGGGTTTCAAGTTGTTCAGAGGAAGAAATCAGCTCAGCAGAAAGACGCTGCACAGTGTGAAATTCAATCAGTTGCTATTCGTAACCCTTTTGATGTTTTGGCTATAGAGAAAGATGATGTGTTGTTGGAGACTGACCAATGTGTCAATGAGCTTGTTATTGAAATTGACAAGGAGGGTAAGCCTCTTGATGTTAATGGATAGCATCTTAAGTTGGAATGTAAGGGGTCTGAACAGTTTGAAGAAGCAGAGGGAGGTGAAGAATTTCATCTTATCTCACAATATCAGATTGTTTGGGCTCCTTGAAACAAAGGTCAAGTCCCCTAAACTAGGTGATTTGTACCTTAATGTGTGTCCTAATTGGTGTTTTACTTCAAATAATGCTTGGCACAAGAATGGCAGAATCATTGTTGGCTTGCATCTTGCAGCTTTTCAGGTTTCAATTCTGAAAAGGACCAGTTAACTTATTCATTGTGGGATCATCACAACAAGTGCACAAAACAGATTTTATTGCACTATTGTGTATGGTTTTAATGAAGCAGCAGCTAGAGTGGTGTTGTTGGAAGATCTTAGATGTTTGAATGATGTGAATGTCCCTTGGATCATTCTTGGAGATTTCAATGCTCTTATGGCTATAGATGAGAGGGTTAGAGAGCCTGTCAGAGTTAGAGATATTCAAGACATAAGAGGTTGTATGAATGATTGTGGTATGAAAGAGCTCAAAACTTCTGGCCACTTCTGTACTTGGTCAAATAATCATGGTGGGGATCATAGGGTGTTTTCAAAGCTTGACAGAGTTCTTGGTAATGGGAAACGGAGTGATGCTTGGCCTCTGGCTGAAGTTCTTATTCTGGATGAAGGGGAGTTTGATCATTGCCCTTTAGTTTTGAACTTCTTTCCAGACTGTCCTAGAAAGAAATCTTTCGAATTTCATAACATATGGTATGAGTTTGAAGGCTTTAAAGTTCTTGTTAGGAATGCTTGGCAGAGTTCTATTGCTGTATCTAAAATGTTTGTTGTGGTTCAAAAGTTGAAGCAACTGAAGGCTGATTTGAAAGTTTTCAACAGGGACAAAGTTGGAGTTGTGAATGTGAATTATGTCAAGGCTTTGAACGCTTTGAAAGAAGCTCAACAAAGACTGCACTTGGATCCTTTGAATAGGGAGCTTTCTTATGTGGAACGGGTAGCTAGGAAAGAGATTCCTGTAGCTCAAAACATTCAAGCCGCCTTTCTAACTCAAAAAGCAAAACTATTATGGCTGAATGAGGGGGATGACAACACTAAGTTTTTTCATCAAAGCATAAAGATGAGAAGAATTCAGAATAGAATCAATTTTGTGAAAAATAAAAGGGGTGAGTGGGATTATTCTCGTAGTGAAATTATAGAAGAGTTTCTGGACTTCTATAAACAACTATTCGGCACAGAGACAATTGCAATTATAGGGCGGATAAGAGAATCATAACTAAAGGTGAAGTGCTGATAGGCTAAAGTCATATCACCTATTCAAAGATAATTCCTACTGTCCTCTAACAATAGTAGTCAAGGGAAGCAGGGTCGAATCCGCAGGGAGACAGAGTTTCTATGTTAATATTCAACTAAATAACTACTTCAGATGAAATCAGATATGATTAACTGAACTAATAATTAAACTAGAGAAATGGGAATTAAACTGAGATTTAACTATGGAATAAAAGACTAGAGTATTAGTTCGATCCACCATGCTTATACCAATTAAATAGGGTTAACTACTATCAAAACCAAAGTCAAGAGTCGAGGGATTAGAGCATGTGCTGAGCAATGGTTAAGTCTCAACGGTCATAGTTCAACATACGCCGCTTGTTCACTAACGTAATCGGACCTACTGGTGTGTCCTAGGCCTCTAATTGTAAGACGGGTCTGTACGAACAACTATTAACTAGAAGCAATTAATGAAATTGGCCACTAACATTAATTACTAATCAAGAATAAATCACACCACAATCTCTCTAATCAAACCCTAGAAGTCAATAACAGTCTAATCAATGATCATGGTATAAACATGGCTTTGCTCTCTAATACCCTAGAAAGGGATCTCCTCAGACATGATTAAACTAACAATGACAAAACTAATAAGAAACCCTAATAATTGCATCATGAAATAATCAACAATTAAACTAGAACAATTAAGAAGTAGTAACAAAGCAATAAGAGAAAAGATTACCAATTGACAAAAAGCAATAACTTTAATTGAATTGAACCAATGTTTGATCTCCTCTACAATGATGAAACTAATGAAAAAACTCTAATAATCTCTCTAAGTGTTTAAGATAATAAAAGAAGAATTTAAAAATAAACTCAAAAGTATTTATAATAACCTAAGAAAGCAAATAAGATAAGACAGAAAAAATGAAAAATTGCCCCTCCGTGTCTTCTGCCCGATCGGGCAAAGGGCCGCCCGATCGTGTCTAGGAACATCATTTCAGCAGCCAAATTAATACGTCCACCCGATGGGATCGGGTAAGGTCCACCCGATTGGGGCCGCAACACTGACACCCGATCGGGCAAGGCTACCCGATGCCATCAGGCCAATAATATTCTTCAAAAGTCCTCAAAACTAGAAAAATAACCAAGTAAAATCCCACCCGATGGGATCGGGCAAGGTTGCCCGATCGGGTGGAAAAACCAAAGTTTTTGTCTTGGAAGATCGAGTCCGATCGGGCAACAGCTGCCCGATACCATCAGGTGGAGGCATTTCCTGGACAGCTTTTGTGCTTGGCTTCAGACGCTAAGTTTCTCAATAATTTTTATTCAAAAGGAGCTCGAATACAATCTCGAGACCTCCTACATGCCTCATAACTTCTCCCGCTACAGTTTGGTGGTCAAAATGACAGAAAATAGGGAGTATTTTCCTTAAACCTGCAAAAGGTTAGAAAACAGACAAACCACAACTATATCGAAATAGTTAGCATAGATGGCTCCTAAGAGCGTCAATACCGCACAATTTAGCTTGTGAATGAAGGGAAAAACTCTATATGAAAATATTATATCAAGTGCTGACAGAGGATCAACAATCCAGACTACAATAGAATTTCACTACTGCTGATATTAAAGGAGTTTTTTTTCTCAATTCCTGATAACAAAGCCCTTGGTTTGGATGGCTTTAATAGCTATTTTTTCAAGCAAAGCTGGGATATCATTGGCGAAGATGTAGTAGCTGCAGTCCAAGATTTGTTTAGGTCTGGTAAGATCTTAAAAGAAATTAATTCAACTCCTATAACTCTTGTGCCAAAAACTAAGAGTCATGCTAATGTTGGAGACTATAGGCCAATAGGTTGTTTTTCTGTGATTTACAAAGCTATTACAAAACTGATATGTTGTAAGCTGAATAGTGTTTTCCTGAATAAGTAGCACCTAATTAGGGTGGTTTTGTTTCCGGTAGACAAATTATCAATAATGTTCTGGTTTGTCAAGATATCCTAAGATACTATAAAAGGAAGCAGCAAAAAACAAGGATTTTAATGAAGATTGATTTAAAAAAGGCTTATGACTCAGTAGATTGGGGTTTTGTTGAAAATCTGTTAGTTGCTCTGAATTTTGCTACCCATGTTGTGAAAGTAATTATGGTTTGTATTACTACTCCATGCATCACTCTTGTTATTAATGGAGGGACAGAAGGGTATTTTCCAGCTCAGAAGGGCATGAGACAAGGAGATCCTATGTAACAGCCCTGATAAAATAAAATAATAAAATAATGAACAGTAGAGGAAATACTGTTGATCGGAGTGTCACCTGCTAATTCAAACATGGGTGTCTAATTTCATTAATAGAAAATCATACTTCAAATATTATCCAAAGTGAGGTCATAAGCCTCTTACAACCCAAGTCATCATATAATGATGAAATCCTGAAATGATAGTAAGTAAGAAATGATAACAAAAGACGAAATAAAACAAAAGCATGAAATCCTATCTCTCACTCTAGCCCATTAAACCACCCAAATAATCAGCTTTCTTTACCTGCAAAATATATATAAATGGGGTCCACAATCAGTGGGGAGCAACTAGCAGTCCTCCCAGTTTAAGTAAGATTCAATAAGCTAATTACAATAATCCACATCAGCTATAGTATTCGTAGCTCAATCACAGGATAACAGAAACATCAACCATGACACCATAATTCACATGATTTTCTTCAAAATACGACTGCAATAATTTTTATCAAAATAGACTCATTTTCCAAATTTAAATACATTTCCAAAATGATAACTCAATACTTCACACAATGCCGCATCATCACATATCATCACATCAACAACGTTGAGGGGAGAACTGAACGTAAGTGGATGGACATAAAACCACCAACGATCCAACATGGTTAAAGTATTAGGATACGCACAACCAGCTTAGTGTACGATCACACCTATGTCTGAGCTTTGCTAGAACTCCCAGTGCTAGTTTCAACGCACCCATCTCCCATCTCAGCACAACCTAACACTGGACGACGACTAAAACCATGTGGTCTTACGTACCCAGCTAGGTACGCAAGTTAAGCCCTAGTGCTAGCTCACACTAGAGTGACAGTTCATACCAAAGACCCATCTCAGCCCATAGGATTTCTCTTCCTCAACAAAACAACCAATGTACCCAGCTCAGCACATGGTTTTTTGACTCAATAAAATATCATTTCAGCAACTCTATGTACCCAGCACAGCACAAAATAAAAAATCATACCAGCATTACTTTGTACCCAGCACAACACAAAGTAAAAATCATCTCAAACAGTTACTTGTAACCAGCACAGTACAAGGTAAACATCATCTCAAAACACACTTTATACCCAGCACAGTACAAAGTAAAAATCCTTTCAACCATAGGATAAAACCATATAATAGTAATAGTAAACATGAGATTCCAGTAAAATTATATTTAAAATCCGAAATACACAAATCTTGATTTATTGGCATAAGTGGAACGAATCCGACTTAATATCAATTCAACAACATTTGGTATGAAGATATATAATTTGGATATTATATTAAATCTAGGACATACAAATCATGTATTATTGGCATGAGTAGAACTAATCCAACTTAATGTCAACTTAACATTATTTGGTTTGAAAATATATAAGTTGAAAATTATATTAAATCCAAAATACACAAACCTTGTATTTATTGGCATAAGTGGAATTAATCTAACTTGATGTCAACTCAACAACATTGCTTTGAAAATACTCCCTCCTTTTTTTTGTTTGTCCCATTTACTGTAGCTCCAAATGCCAAGAAAGATAATGTCATATGCATGTGGGTGGGGACAACAAGTAAGGAGTCCACTTATTTTATAATAAATGTGATAGTTAAAGTAGGTGAGAGAAACTTTTAAGGTACATGTGGGACAAAAAAAGTGATAAAGTAGAGGTAGATGGGTGATATAATTTTGCCATATAAGGAAAGATGAAAAAGTAGGACAAACAAAAAGAAACGGAGGGAGTATATAGTTTGAAACTAATATAAAATATCCAAGAAATCAAACGAATTGTTTATTAATTATCAATCTACATACTTTAGTTCAATCAAAAATGAAAACAATAATTTTCCTTAAACTCTCTATAATAAAATCACTTCATAATGTAAATTTAACCTCAAATAACCTTTCAAAATGGTCTAAAAGTTGCTTCCATTTTTCTGAAAATACTAAGGATTTTCGGCAATTAGGTTTTTATTAAACAATAATTTTGAATTTAAACCATTAAATTATATAATAATAATCTAAATTATTTTAAATCAATACAGGCACGAAATAAGGAGGTTTTAGCTAAATATTATCAATTTTATTTTGATTTAAAAGGATAAACTAAAGTTTATAGTTTTTCGAATAAAACAATTTTACTAATCGATAAATAGTTCAACCTATTTACACAACAAGCCAAGTAAATTAATCAATATCATAAAATAATTAATTTAAATAATAAATATCAGTAGTTTAACTAATTTTCGTACATATAGAAAATATTTCATAAAATAGATTTAATTTACATCACAAAAATACTTTCGGTAATAATTGCACAATTAACAAATTAATTACCATAATTCAAATAAAATCATACCAACCAATTTTTAACATGAAAGAGCACATATATATTTCAAATAAATCATATATTCGACATGCATACATATATAATCAATAAATATAATTTATACACTCAAATATACACATATGTAATTTAAAACTCATAATTACTAATTAATTCATAATAAATCCGAAAATTCAAATATAATTCAAATAAATTCACATAATTCATACCAAATATTAATATAAATATTTCTACTATAATAGATATAATTTACTCTAATTAACTTAGTAATCAAAATTAAACCAGGATTAAAGCTAGTTACACCTCAATTTCGGTGGAAAATCGAATAGGAATAATAAGAGAACAAGAGCTAAGATCCTTCCTCTTCAACCAGCACTAACTCTACTGCTTCACCTCCTAAAATTATCCCAACCAAAAATTAGAATTAGAATTTGGAGTAGAATTGGTAGAAATAAATAGGAAATTGATGAAAACAACATTGTAAATTCAATAATAATTTTTCCAAAGCTCAAAATTCTTAAAAATTTAAGGAGATTAAGAAAATCAGTAGGATAGGAGAGGGGAAGCTCACAGCAGCCAAAATGGTGGAAGGAGGTTGAGTAATGAAATATTTTTGCCCGAAACTTAAGTAAATAAAGGAATTTGACCATAGGGTTAAAGGGGCTACAAGTAGGGTCAAAGGAGGGGTTGCTTGTGCAGAAAATTTGCTGAACGTGCCCCCAAAAATCAGTCCACATTCATGCAAGTGGTTCCCTTGGGCTCCAAGGTCAAAATTTTTAAAGATAAAAGCCAAAAATGTAATTCTTTTGGAGTTTAAATAATTAGATATCACAAAAATCCGAAAATCAGATTTTATTAACACAAAATCGTATTTTTTTAATTAAATAAAATATTAGATTTTAAATTAATTAAATAAAATCATTTTTATCGTTTTTATCAAACAATTGGGCAAAATCGAAGATAAAATTGATTAAAACTCCAATCTTCGTAAATAATTTTCACAAAAATTATTTTGACAACATAAAAATAAATATAACATTTGAATAAAGTTTAAACATGATTTTCAATAATTATCTATAAAAATAATATTTAATAAGTGAAAAATAGTAAAAACGGAAAGGAAATTAATTAAATAATGCAGGTTAAACGCGGAAAATTTAGAGTGAAATTTTGAGGTGTTACATCCTATGTCTCCTCTCATCCTTGTCTTGTGTATGGATTATTTGACCAGAATTCTCAGATATGTTGGTGATCTGGAAGATTTCAAGTTTCATCCAAGATGCTCCAGCCTGCAGCTAAACCATCTTTGCTTTGCAGATGATCGTATGATCTTTTGCAAAGGTGATATAAAGTTTGCTTATCTGCTCCTCTAGGGATTGAAGTTACTTTCATAGACTTCAGTTTTGGCAGCTAATAATCATAAATCTGCTTTATACACAACTGGTATGGTGGATTCTGAGATTGCTAGATTGAGAGATATCTCAAGTTTCTGTATTGGAGATTTCCCTTTTAGATACTTAGGGGTTCCAATTAATGATAAGAAGATCTCATCTACAGATTGTGATATGCTTACAGAAAAAATGACAGTCGGGATTCAGACATGGAGTAGTAGGCACTTATCCTTTGCAGGGAGAGTGCAACTAGTAAATTCTGTTTTATTGAGCATCTGCTGTTATTAGGCTCAAATTTTCCTATTGCCTAATGTTGTTGTTAAGAAAGTCAATTATATATGCAGGAATTACTTATGGCATGGTATGAGTAATTCTTGTAGAGGAAGCTATGTTAATTGGGATGATGTTTGCACAGCCAAGAAGTATGGAGGTTTGGGAATCAGGAACTTGAGGCTATGGAATCAAATTGCTATAGACAAGCTTATATGGCACATTGGTAGCAAGAAGGAAAGTTTGTGGGTTAAATGGATGCATGGAGTATATTACAAGGAGAGTTCTTGTTGGGAGTTTCAGGCTCTTGTTGCTGCAAGTTGGCCAGTTAAATACATATGCAAGGTGAAGACACAATTGGTTGGTTTGAATATGGCTCAATGGACTCTTGATGTTGGATATTCTATTCAGAAAATGTATAAAGCAGCTTCTATACATGGACTCTCTGAAGTTAGATGGTGTGGTGCAATTTGGGATAGATTTATTATTCCTAAACACAGATTTATCTCCTGGCTTGCTATTAAGGAGAGATTACAAACTAAGTCTAAATTGTATAGATTTGGAGTCTGTAATGATGATATGTGTTTAATCTGTGGTGAGGTGACAGAGGATCATGCACATTTGTTTTTTAGATGCTCCTACAACAAGCAGATCCTGGCTAGTGTTTTGAGATGGATTGGTTTGACATGGAAAGAAAGATCTCTGGCGTAATGGACCGCTTGGCTTAGAAGGAGCTATAAAGCTTCTAAAATGAAGAAACAAGTGGTGAAATTTGTGATTGGAGCTGCTTTTTGCATGATCTTGAGAGTGAGGAACACACCTTTGTGGGAAGAGAAAGTATTACACAGTGACAATGTAATTAAGGAGATTAAAGGCTTATTTAAAGCTAATAGATTAGCGTTTTTTTTTTATCATAGGAAGTACAATACATCTGACAAGTTGTGGATATATACTTTGTAAAGCCTGTTGGCTAAGCTATAGAGTTTGTTCTCTTGGAAGGGTATGCCATTTCCTAAAGAAATAGGTGTAATGATTTTCATACTTGTGCAATATAATCTCTTAGTTATCCAAAAAAAAGGTATAAGGACTCAAGGGAATTATATTATTTTCCTATCTTATTTTCTATCATTAATTCATTTTTAGATTAGAACTCTTTTGCTCTCAATTACTCAAAAACCCTAATTTTTACTTTTTCCCCAATTACATTGAATTTTCAATAGAAGTTTTGATTTTGCAAGATTGATTCTACAATTTGTGTTTTTTATCTTCTCTTATTATTCATATTCAATCCTTGTCTGTTAATTCACGTCTGTTTATTTCATTATGAATATGTTTTCACCAATTATAATTGAGTAGTCAATTTCTCGGGTTTAAGGGAATCCATGATCAATTATGAAGGGACGTCTATAAAGTATTGATTTTTGATGATGTAGGTCGATTCCTATTGAATGTAATATCTCTATTCAATCTGGTTTGGCCAGATTTGATTGTTTTAGTATTGCAATATTAGGTTATGTGCCGAGAGGTGAAAACTTGATATTAAGGCTAGTTTCAATAGGTAGAGTTGGTATTAATAATTGCGAGAGCCTGTTAATAACATTTTATGGTTGATTTTGATTCGAGAGAGAAAATTAACCTATTTAACTACATTATTCATTATTGATTGTTGTGTTTCATTCCTAATTATTGTTCATTGGTGAACATATACCCAAGACTCTTTATTATTTATATTCGTGATATAGTTATCGTCTAGTTTAGTATAATTACCACAAACACTCGTTCCCTATAATCTAGATTTGACTGACCATTAGGAAAAGAACATTGTTTATCTGTAGATTCGACCCTACTTTCCTGACTACTGTTTGTTAGAGGACTTTAGGATTACTTTTGATTAGGTGATACGACTTTATCCTGTCAAAATTTGGCGCCATTGCCGAGGAGACAATTTTGTTCCATTTTCTATAATTGTTTTAGAGTCAAGACTATATATTCCCGTCTCAGAGAACACTTGTTCTTTAGGACACATTCTCTTAATTTTTTATCCTTTAGTTCGTCTATGTACAGGAGTTTGAGTTCATATTGCCTCCCATTTGATCCTGAAATCAAAAGATCGTTTCATACACAGAAGAACTTCTTTAGACAATTGCGAGATAATTCAGGGAAAGATGCTCCCTTGGATTCTGACTCTGATTCTAGCAACATTGTTTCTATTACTCCGACAGAATCAGAGATGGCTCAAAGACTTACTGACTTTTCCCAGCCCTCCCTGACTGAACTTCCCAAGAGTAATCAAATGCCCGAAGTTGAAGCTGTTAATTTCGCAATCAAACCTGCATTGTTGAATATGATTGAAAGAAAACAATTCGGTGGTGGACTTAATGAAGACCCTAATCTACATTATCAGGACTTCTGCCAATATTGTTCAAGTATTAAGCAGCAGGGAGTGACACAAGATCAGATTAAGGAGATTATTTTCCCATTTTCACTCTGAGACAAGGCAAATATGTGGTATAATGGGATGCATGGAGCCACTCTTGGGATCACACATTGGAATACCTTGGCCCTAGCTTTCTACAATAAGTACTACCCTCCAGAGAAGACTGCTAGGTTGCGTAGGCAAATCACGTATTTCACCCAAATTAATGATGAATCTTTACATGAGGCTTGGGAAAGATTCAAGGACCTTCGGAGAGAATGTCCCAATCATCGTCTACAAAAATGGTTCCTGATTCAGGGATTTTACAATGGTTCGGGGAACAACTCGAGACTTATTCTTGACTCTGGAGCAAACTGAAAATTGATGTTGCACATGATTTAATCAAGGAGATGGCTATCCACACTCTCAATATGACAACCCTCGAGGACTATCTAGCAAGGGTGGCAAGCATGAGATTGATTTTATATCTGGTTGCACAAATGAATGTCATCAGCAATAAGCTAGTGATATCATGTATTTATATAGAGCTTTTCCCCTTATTTATGAGCTAAATCGTGCGTCAATGGAGCTATTCAGAGCTATTTTATACTAATTATCGTATCTAGTCATGGTTTTGTGTTTTAGTGCAGAATTACAGGTTTTAGAGAGTTTTCTCCTTATTTCCGAGCCATTTGGAAGCAGCCACGACTTTACGAATTGTTATGAGGCACGTAGAAGTCATCTCAAGCATTACAGATGAATATAGAGGTCCCGAGACCTCTAAACTTGAAGATTTAGTGCCAAAACGTTCAAAAAACAAGCCAATGGAGTTGACCCGAATTCTGATGGGGCAGAATATGGCCCGATCGGGCAAAGAATATTATGATCGGGTGATAGGGTTTCGTACTCGTTCGGGCGGGATTGGCCTGACCCAATCGGGCGAAAATAATTTTATTTGTTGTTGAGCCAAGGAAGGAAATCAAGAGCCAAAGACTTTTTGGCCCAACCCGATGCAATCGGGCGAACTATGTCCGATCGGACGAGACCTACTAAGTGTTGCTGATTGTTGTGCATATGCAATGAGGAGCGCTGGGCTGTTTTTGTACATGGCCTGATCGGGTAGTGAAGGTCCGACAGCATTGGGTGTGGCCCAGAAATATGTTGTTGCTGCTGCATATTTGAGGAGGAAGAGAAAAGAAGTTGGACCAATTTTTGTGTTGGCCCGATAGGGTGGTCCATTGCCCGATCAGGGTACGCACGCGGGGCCGAATTTCTATCTTATTTCATTCGTTTTTAATGAGATTTTAGGAGCTATTATAAATAGCTAAACTTCATTATTTCAGAGACATCTTTTATTTCAGCTTTATTTAGTATTAGTTTAGAGAGTTTTCTTAGTTTAAACACTTAGATTAGTTCTAAAGGTGATTAAACCTTGGATTGATGTCAATAAAGGTTATTGTTTTCCGTCATTCGGTATTGTTCTTCTCTTTTAATCTCTTTATTTAATCTTTATTTGCTTAATTTGATTATTTAATTCATCCATGATGCAATTGTTAGGGTTTCATATTAGATTTATTATTGTTGATTCAATTATGTCTGAGTAGTCTTATTTCTAGGGATTTAGGGAGGAAAACCATGTTTATACCATGACTCATATTTGAATTGATATTAGTTTCTAGGTTTTGATTAGATTGATTATGGTGTGATTTGTTCTTATTGAGTAATTAATGTTATTGCGCAGTTTCGTTGATTGCTTGAGGTTAATAATTATTCGCACAGATCCGTCTTACTTTTAGAGGCCTAGTACACATCAGTAAATCTGATTATGTTAGTGAATACGTGGCATATGTTGAATTATGAGCGTTGAGTCTTAACCATAGCTTAACAAGTGCTCTAATCTATTGATTCTTGACCTAGGTTCTGATAGTTGTTTGATCCTTTTGATTGGTATAAGCATGGTGGACCGAACTAATACCCTAGACCTTTAATCCATAGTTTGAATCTCATTTTTATATTTTGCTTTCTTTAGTCTAAATAGTAGTTCAGTTGATTTCTATCTGATCTTGTCTGAAGTAGTTGGTTGACTGAAAATTAACTCAGAAACTCTATCTCTCTGCGGATTCAAACCTACTGCCCTTGACTACTGTTGTTAGATGACTTAGGATTTATCTTTGATTAGGTGATACAACTTTAGCTGTCACCTACACAATATGCAACTCTCCTCTCCCGCAAGTGTTGCTGCTTTAGGTACTACATCTGAGATCTTATGTGAAAATTGTGGTATAGTTGGAGATTGGTCACATGGGTGTAGGAGTTCGCTCGAACAAGTTAATTAGCCTTTCAATCATATCAACTAAACAACTCATACTCCAACACATATAATCCAGGGTTGAGAAATCATCCAAACCTGTCATACAACAGCACTAATGTCCTAAATGATCTGCACCACAACCACAGGCACCACAATTGAACTAGAGGTACTACCAACAATCTCCTCCTGGTTTCTCTAGACCACCTTTGAATCCATCTCAACAAGCGCCTCTTGCCGATCCCATGATGGTTGAGATGAGAAACATGATGCTACAAATGCAAAAAGATAGACAAGCTGACAAGGACAGATTGAGTCCATCATAGCTCACAACAAGATGTTGGAGAACCAGTGGGCACAGTTGGCTAGCAATTAAATGAAATATATTGCAAAGTATAAGACTACTATACCTTTTTCTTGTGTAATTCTGTAAGTTGCATTTATGTCCTCTAACCAAGCAGGATTAGAAATGTCTCATTGTAACAGCCCGGTCTTCCCGAGCTGCTAGCTTAACATCATTAACATCATAAATGATAATTAACGTCCAAATTACAGTTAATCAATTACAACTTAGCTCAACTCACAGAGCGAATAATCCTTCAATACAAAATCGCTTTAATAACATTTTTAAACCAAAACAACATGAATTTAATCTCAATCCTATAGGTAGTCACAATCTCCATACATAACATAAGCTCTGAAGTTCATCTCGCTTCCATTCTATTAGTCTCTTTCAATACTAAACCTGCAAAACCACCAATAAGGAAATCTGCCCTACCAGGACAGGTTCCAAGAACAAAATCAGCGAAAGCTGAGCACACATTGTCCAACCTAAAATTCTTTTTAGGTGGCTTTGATTTCGAAAACAATTTACACACAACTCAAGTAACGAGCTCCAATATAACAATGAATTTACAAAATACCACGTAAGGGTTTTAGGGATAAACTTAAGAAACATATTATACTATACTTTGGCGTATATCCTAAGCTAAAACTCTTTTCTGAAAAACAAAGATATTATAGAGTAACTCGTTATACTTCCCGATTCAACATGCTTTTTAAAACAGCAAGGTTTTTAACAATCATTTAGAAATATCTCATTATCCAAAATTAGATAAAGGCTTTTATATAACTTGTAAAACCTTTCCCAAAGTAGAATTATAGAATAGGACACGTCTCGTAAAGTCATAATACATCATACTACTTCGTCATTCCGATCGTCTCGGAATTGTTCTCTTATACTAAATTACTTAGCTTAAATGTAGGTGCGTACAAACATATAATTATATAAATTTATGTATACATATATCATAGAACATACCCAAAAGCTTATCATGAGTTGTTCGCTCATACTCTGAAACTAACCCATTCTTAGATAAAAGGCCTTCCTGATTCCAACGCTTATAACCATAATAGGAGTGTCGTCCTTTTAAATATATACAGGACTAGAAATACTTTGATATAACCATTCTTATTCGATAATCATAAATGTCCTAACGTAATCCAAAACAAGTCCTTTATAGGCCCTTGACATATCTATCTCTTACATTCAACATACTTCCAGAACGCAGTAAGAGTTCCAAATCGTCAATTAGAAAATTCCCATTCCCCCAAAAGCAACACAAAGATTTATAATGAGTTATTTACTCATACTCCGACATCTATCAATACTTAAGCAATAGTATGACTTTTTAGCCCAAGATATACATATAACGTGGGAGCCATTATTTCAAAACGTATAAAGCTAATATACACGCCTCTACATAATGGTTTGACATAATTTAAAACAAGTCCTTGTAGACTTAGACAAATAGTACAACATCAAGAGTATTTAATTTAGCTATATAGTTGCTATTGTTGTTGTTGTTTTTCAAATAAATTCCGAAAGAGAATATTTTCGTAAATTCTTTTGTATATACAGTTCAATAAGTATACTCATTTATAACGTATGTCTCAAAGTTATTCTTTCCAACATAATCATCATGGGAAATTAAACAACTAAATACATTGAAGGATTTCCATAAATTTTCCGAAAGACAACTTCATTACGTGATCCTTCACAACATAATTTAAATCAGCAAACTAATATACGTAAGCAAATATCTTTAAACAACATGGGGAAAAGAAACACAAAAATAGAGAGGGACTACTCCACAGCTCTATACACTTTGGGGTCGTCACCCTACTACGTACTGCTTGCAAGACTTTCAGGACATGTCCCACACAATTCCCAATTCCCAATTCCTGATTAAACTCAGTACAATCCTTCAACCACATTTTACATACTCATTCACTACAACCACATTTGTAAGTATCCTCGAGTATTTGGGCTCTCATTAGAACAAGAGAAGAATGGTGAATTGACACAAATGAACCCAAGAATACATCCAAACAACAACATGCAGCAGCAGCAATAAAACACAATCCCCCACCGTTGAGGCGGTGGAGGGACGCCTGAGCACTGTGAGCATCGCCAACATCATCACGCAGCACCAGCCACGTCGGCAAAGAGGAGGGAAAACAACCGTGCACCCAAAGGAGAGGATGGTCGAACAGGAAACCACCGTAAGAAAGAGGAAGGACGAGTTGGGTGGCGGTCTCAGACCACCGTATGTGGTCGCCGAAGTCAAAAACAGGAAGGAGGGAAGGGGGTGTGGTGTTCGAGAGATGCAGTGGTTTGAGCCTTGAGGGGGAGAGAACCAGAGAAGTGAGGGTTTGATGATTTTTTTTGGGTGTTACTAAACATAGCCCGTATTTACTATCTCACAGCCCGTATTTTATAGCAAATTGTCCAAAATACCCTTATTAAATATAATTATGTCCGGCTTTTTTTATAAAAAAATCCAAAAAAAAATTATTTTTTAAAAAGTTTAAAAAAAAAGTGAATTTTCACGGAACCGGATTGACTTTCCGGTACCGTGTACCGAAAAGTCAATCCGGTACCGTAAAAATCCATTTTTTAAAAAAAAATTCAAAAAAAAAAAATTTTTTTAAAATTTGAATTTTCACGGAACCGGATTGACTTTCCGGTACACGTACCGGAAAGTCAATCCGGTACCGTAAAAATCCATTTTTTTAAAAAAAAATCAAAAAAAAATTTTTTTTTATAAAAAAATTGAATTTTCACGGAACCGGATTGACTTTCCGGTACCGTGTACCGGAAATTCCATCCGGTTCCCTCAAAACTGATAATTTCACGGAACCGGATGGAATTTCCGGTACACGGTACCGGAAAGTCAATCCGGTTCCGTGAAATTATCAGTTTTTTTTTAAATTTTTTTTTAAATTTTTTAAAAGGAAGTGAGTAAAGGAAGAGGGGCAATTTAGACTTTTATACCCCGTATTTATACGTATACGGGCTGTGAGCTAGTAAATACGGGCTGTGTTTAGCCGCACACTTTTTTTTTATATAAGTGTTGGGGGTTTACTGCTTTTTGCGGATTGTATTTATTAAGCTTGATTTTGTAAATTTGATTAATCAAACCTCACAAGTCTGTCTTTATACACTAGTACAATATAGAGATAAATTTTCTTTTAACTCGTATTAATGAAATTTGACTTACTAAAACTCTTTATCATTTCCAGATACCCTGAAACGAAATAATTTAGCATACTAACAATACCAGTTATATAATTCATAAAATCGTTCTTACTATAAAATTTATATTTTCCGAATTGAATAACAAAACTCATAATCTCGTAATCAAGTTAATAAAACGTAATTATTATTTAATTAAGGATGATTAAAACTCGGGCTATTACACTCATCATTTGGATCCTTAAACCACAATGGTGCTACGTCATTTAGATCATTAAACCACAAAGGAGCGACATCTAGTGGTTCCTTTTGCCTGTGGAAATTACGGAAATTGATAACAAGTTGAATGTTGTTAAAAATTAAAGATATTTGATGAATATGTCGAAATTGTGAAAATGAAGCTGATGTACTTACGGTTGATCATCTTTTTTGTTGTTTGATACTTCTTCATTTGTGTTTTGTTGATTTTTGTAGTTAGGATTTTGGGTTTGTATTTGAAACTTGCCCTAGATTCTCCTTTTTGATGGATTTAGTTGCGATTTTGAACAATTTCATGCTGATTAGCTATTGCTAGAAGGTATTTTGCACACTTTAGTATGTTGACGGTTGTTCAAAGAGAGTTTCATAGTTTTCAGTGCTGGTTTGTTTTTGAAAATAACGAAAAAGAGTTATTAAAACTGTTTTTTTTTTCCTTCGTATACTCATTTTCAAAACTCCAACAGACATTGTACCTTTGAAATTGGATAATGTATATTCATATTTTTTTAAAATTCTCTTAATGATGCGCGCTTTGTTCATTGTGGTTTTCAATTTTAACACGGATCACAAGGATGCTTGTAATCTAGAGTGTACAAAATACAATTTACTCTAACATCCCTAACTACACACCATATTGAAATGCAAAATCAAATCTCCAGCCAATGGTAATAAACAACCAGACCAAGGTATATCAATAATACGGCAACATAAGTGCATATTTGAAATCTTCATACTAAGTACTACTCCCTCCGTCCCAAAAAAACTGCTACATTTTGACCAAAAAGTAAACTGCTACATTTTGACCAAAAAGCAATATACTTTTTGGTCAAAATGTAGTAGTTTTTTTGGGACGAAGGGAGTATGTTTTTTTTCTCTCCCAAGTTCAACTTTGACACCTAAAAAATTTCATCACAATGGCTAGAATCAAAGAAAATGAAATCTTGAACAATAGTTTTGCACATACAAGAGAAAAGATGACTAAACTAACTTAACAAAAGATACTCCTATAACAAAACCTCAGCAAAGAGCAATTTTTTTTACAAAGGAAAAACATTATATCCTTGCCGAAGGTGGCCAAAATTGTTAGATTTGCCCGAATTTGCGACAATTATCTTAATTCTCGCTGCTCTTCTTTTTCTTCTTTTTCTTTTCCTTCTTCTCACTACCAGGTTCAGCTTCCTCACTAGCATCTGCATGCGTTCTCTTCTTTTTCTTATCCTTTTCTCCTGCTTCCGCACTTTCCTCCTTATCAGCCTGCCTTTTCTTCTTCTTTTCCTTTTTTGTCTTCTCCTCGCCATTCGCTTCTACTTTGTCTCCGTTCTCGGCCTGCTGTTTCTTTTTCTTCTCTTTCTTGCTCGTCTTTTCTCCTTGAGGTTCCACATTATCATCCCCACCATTAGCTATACCATCCTCCAAAATAGAACCCTTCTGCTTTTTCTCCTTCTTTTCTTTCTTTGCCTTCTTTGTATCTTCTGCACCATCATCCATCTTCATGATTGGCATTAGATTGTCACCCTTCTTACCAAAGACAGCATCAGCTGCAGGATTATAAGTCTGCCAAAAAACAGAAAGCGGCATTAGTTTCACATTTTTTTGGGGGGGGGGGGAAGATTTGCAACACGACAAGGAAGTGTTCTCTTTCACCTCAATTTTGAGGAACTTATCTTATATGAGGTTACATTTAAGGGGAAGAGAATGCACCCAAAGGGAGTAAAAAGGAAAACAACATACCTTTGCGGGGGTAATTAGTGCTCCCTTTTATGATCTTTGTCGTAGACTTCTATTTGTGGTTTTCCCTTGGCTGATCCTGCAGACCGACCCAAGTCTTTCCCTTCAAGGTTTCTTAGACGTGCTTCAAGCTGTTCTCGGAAATGAAAGAAGGGCATATGAGAACAGCTCCAGAAAGAAAAAAAAGGAAAGGAAAAGGTTGGACAGCAACACTTCTCCAAGTTAGTATTTTTTACCTTGATTCGACTTTCAAGACCCATAGTGTTATCAGGGTTATCTCCAAGAGCATCATAACGAATTGCAATTGCAGCTTTTGCTGCAAGCGAACGAGATATTTTCCCCTTGTGTTTAGGGGCAGCCTGCCCAATCAAAGAAGCATGATAGATAAGCCCATACTTGGGAGTTGCGTGCTTTGTTTTTAAGGCTCTGAAAAGAGCCTTCTCTGCTCCAAGGATTTGTACTGTGCTCCCAGGCTGCTTGGCAAGGTTAATCAAGCTTCCACCATGGGCAATTAGACGAGCACCAACAAGCTCACCAACAAGAGCAGTCAAATTGGGAGCGATTGTGTTCATTCTGCTCTTTAGATAATCATACAACTGAGCTCTGTATTCTGCAAGAGACAAAACTTGGTCGCAGAGTTCCTTGATGTTGATTAGGTCAAGATCGCTGACTTCAGTTCCCATAGAAATCATGGAAGCCTCTTTAAGTGCCGTCTCAACTTCCTCGGGCAATATCTGCAACATAGGAAAGGATCATCCAGAGACTATTACATACAAGTTACTAAATGGCAATACCAATGCTCCGAAACCAAGTTGTGGATATGAATAATACATTAAACTAAGGTTGATGAAATGTATACAGTGTATAAAGGGAACACGGAAAAATGCTTTTTCTTTAGAGGATTATGTGAGAATATTTGTGAATTACTTTTTTGCCCATATTCATAATACTAATATATGAATTAACATGTCCATGAATGTCATTGTACACAAACAAAAAGTAATCAGCTTTTAGCAATCAGCTAAACTTTACCAAACACATTTATGTAAAAACTTAGTCAAATCCACTGAACAAAAAGGTAAAACTCTAAACTTTAACTCTAATCTCTATCCGCTAAACTCTAAACTCTATTTGCCAAGGCCTTTTAAACTCTTCTATTTGTTGATAGAATAAGATACCACTAGTCCTACTACTCGCAATTTCATTAACATTTTCAACATAATTATGAAGTTGAATCGTGAGGAAGGATTTACCTCAGAGAAGTCCAATCTTGCCGCATTAACACGATTTCCCATCAATTTCACAGCCTTAGCATAAAGAATGTTGTCTTGTACAATCTTTGCAAGCTCAGGAAAATGCCAGCCATACCATTCTCTGACCCTCATTGCATATGTGTTAAGCTCTTTGTCAAGATCATCCAACAAGCCAATGGCTTGAATGATCATTGTATCTACCTGCATAAACATTAGGTGCATGATTTAGACAAGAGTTAAGAAAAATGAAAGACACAGATAAAATATATATAAAAGCACAAATTTCATAATCCTGACAAATTTAGTAGCCCCCACTGACCTTTTCAGGACTGAACTTTAGCTTGTATCTCGACAAGCTGTGAGATAAACCCAAGCTCATTGGAGCCAGATCTTGAGCTCCAAGGCCAGAAATGAGTTCAGTCAACTGACTTCTCAAACCTCTCATTAGCTCCATCACACCATTATTGTGAACACACTCAATTTGCTGCAATGCACAGCCAAAATACAATTCATATTATATTGCTGGAATAACATATGCATTAACTACATCAACTTGAGATATCAACCAACCAGTTTTTCCTTTATTGCGTTCCCAAGTTTAGAATCAGCAACAGCTAATGTGTCACCCTTACAGTGTGCTTTCAGAAATTTTCTCAGTCCTTTGCTAGGTTTGCTGTCGATCAACAAAGTAGCTGCTGATAAAGCTTCTGCTGTATTTTCAAACTTGTCAAAAGCTTTCAGCTTCACTACCTGAATTTTTTTTTAAAAAAGCAAGGCAACTGATCAATAAAATCAGAACATGAGCTTAAATTGTAAGTATGATTAACTGGTGGTCAAGGTATTGAAATATATTTTAAAGTTTAAGTAAAAAAAGGTGTAGACAAAGTCAACAGCATAAGCACATGTATATTTTCCAAGCATTGCCTAAATCTTGGTACAACTGAAAGGCACATATGGCACATCAAATTGCTAAGAATTAAAGAGAGCTCTTGCAAAAGACAGGAAGAGCCTACAAAAAAATGAGCTCCCATGCAGAGATTACAGCTTCCTATAGGTAACCATTCAGATTAAATTGTATGCTTACCATATGCAGGCCCCATTCAATCAAGTGCACAGAAATGACAAAATATGAGTTAAACAAAAGTCCACATTCTAGGTTCATTCATAAATTATTAAAACAATATGTGTGAGCAGGCTATCCTACATTCCTACTCTAGGGTCATAATGCAACTGTAATGAAATGCCCAGCCTGAGAAGCTGAGACTCGGAAGGGCAAACCTCCATTTGTTTTCGACATCACAAACTAATTCAAGATGAATCCTATTGTGTTCTGCATCATACAGCCAGAGCTAGTCCTAAGCCGCCAAGATATTGTACATCTACAAGATTTTTGATTCAGTCTGTACGTTGGCAAATCCCCATTTTTTCCAATTCAGATCAATCATCCCTCTTTGTTCAATGAGCCTTTCCCATTATTTCTTCTACTGGGCTAACTGTAAATCTTTCGTTTCTCAAGCCTTCCTGACATCTTCAATGCAGACTAATCAATTACCAGCATCTTTACTTTCAGGAAGACTTATTTCACTTTTCTCTTTAGAAAAGATGAAATCTTTTACATATTGTTTAGATAGAAGAAAATTTAAAGGAAAGAAGGAGAACAGAAAGGGAGGGGGTCAACTTCTATTGTTTGGGAAAAAGTTTGAGGGATAGGGACTTAGGGAGAGATCATTTTCCCTCCTCTTTTAATAAGCATAATCCCTTCAACATTGGAAAGATTTGGAGGGCAAATTGATTACACTTTTCTCTTCCCCCTCTCTCCCTCCCCTTCCTTTCCTTTGCTATCCAAACAAAGCGTTAAATTCAGATATAATAGTTTTACTATGTACTTTTCGCCAATAATATGATTCTTTTGAAATTTCAAAAAAAGTTATTCAGGGAATCTTTAGTAGTGTAGACCACCGTCCATACAACCCAAGTAGCCAACCTAGCAAATCTCAAAGCCAGCAGTGTAGTAAAACACACAATTCTAGATTTGCATTTCAAGTACTGAGCAAGTGATTTCCGAGAGACAGAAAGACAACTAGAGCCCATGCCCTAACAACGGTCATTTCTATCGTTGTAAAACAATACATCTAGTAGTGGCATCAATACATAGGATCCTTCTTTGGCCGACATTCCACCTTCACTCCAACCAATTCAATCATATTCTTTTTACCCCTACAATTCTAAATCAAACCATTCCCCTCGCAGCAACTTAGTTAAGCAAATGATGCTAAAATTAACAAGTATAAATCCATTTATATACACTCAAACAACTAAATGTAAATGTTTAAGCAGGCAAATGAACCACAATAAACTTGCAAAAAATAACCAAACATGCAAAAAAAAAAAAACAACAACAAAGATAATACCTTTCTAGCTGAATCAACAGAAGTAAACTCTTTCCACAAATCCTGCAAAAACAAATATGCAGTATAAATTACCCATTAAAGAAAAATGAAAATTACCCAACAAAGAAAAAGGAGGAAGAAAGTAGGGACCTCAATTTGAGAAAGCTTTTCTTCATCTAAAACTTTGAAAAGGGCAAACCCCGCAGGAGTTTCAAACAACACCAACATCTTATCAGACACTCAAATTATTACCCTTTTTTTTACTGAACCTGAAGAGTAAATCAAAGCAAAACAAAACAAAAAAGGAGCAGATTAATAATATGAATGGATGAAGATTGAAATAATGGCATATAGAAGAAGTGTATACGAGGAGGAGGAGGAGGAGGAGGAGGAGGAGGAAGAGGAGGAAGAGGAGAAAGGCTTTACCAGTTGACGGAAAGGGAGACGAAGAAGAGAAGGAAGAAGTGAAAAAGAGGGTATTGGAAGGGTTTTAGAGAGCCAAAACTTAGAATAATATTAGTACTGGAGGAGGGTTAAGAGGCCGCCCACTTCTTTTTTATTTGGGTCGGGTCATCCCAAGTTTGAGCATATGTGGATACCAATAGCAATACCAATAGCAATACCAATAGCAATACCAAATTAGCAATAGCAAATAGCAATAGATTTGCATTCGACTTACTTTCAAGTCCATTTTATTTCAATCGGACTCGGACTTCTTCACTAGTGATCCAATTCAGATACGGATTATATATTCTCGGATTCTGATTAGGACTGAGCATAAATTAGGCTCGACTGCACCAAAACGCAAACCAAACCGTTTTGGCGCTGGTTTGGGTTGGATTATGGGTTCAAAAAAATGGGTTAGTTGGTTTACGCTTTTACTTGGGGTTTGGTTATT
Organism: Patellifolia procumbens; assembly: GCA_947645195.1. NCBI lineage: Eukaryota > Viridiplantae > Streptophyta > Magnoliopsida > Caryophyllales > Amaranthaceae > Patellifolia > Patellifolia procumbens. Next base: position 90,962 of record CANSGD010000193.1, read on the forward strand.
ATATTTCTAAGCCAAACCGCAACACAAACCGCCTAAGTGCTTTCAATATTCGATTAACCAATAATTTTGTATCTTTAGTAGTAACATTTTTAGCTACTTTGTATTTTTTTAGTATTTTCTAGCTTATTTTCTATTTTTTAACAACAAATGTATAATTGGTAAATCAAAGCAACAATTACAAATTAGAAAAAAAATATTGAGATAAAATATGAGTAAACCACAAACCGCACCAAACCGTTTTATGAGGTGAGGTTTAGGTTGGGTTGGCCCAAAGTGCGGTTTGAGTTGGTTTGAAAAAACGTCAAAACGTTTTTGTGTGGGTTGGTTTGGGTTATGTCCCAAACCACACCGACCCAATCCATGCTTAGCCCTATTTCTGACTTGTGCCTTTTCTTCAGATTCAATTCTTATTTAAAATAACCAAATTATAGTTTTAGTATACGAATTATAATGTTTTACTTAATTTCTAACAGTCTAAATTTAACTATCCTATTAGAAATGAATTATCATCCCAAATGTGAAACTATCTCTTGAATCTTTAGTCCATCTTTGGAATTGTTTTTTTTTGGGGTCCTTTAACACTTACTTCCATCCTAACCAATAGGGAGATCATTAGTGGGCCAAGACACTCATGTGAAATGCTTTAAGATCGGACTCTTTCTATTGGACCTTTGCTTGTTGTTCACAATCAATAAAAGGAGTTGGACAAAATGAGGGATAATGAGCCCCTTCAACAATGAATTTGGAAGATTAAAGACCCTGTTCTTTTGATTAAAGTATATAAATTAAATTCAATTTGTTTGAACTGAATTGGAATTTTTGTAAGAGAAAACAGTGAGTGAAAGCTAGTACAAACGAACTGAACTCAATTTTCATTAAATCAGTCCAAAAGAACACGGCCTAAATCCCTTTTTTTCTTGACTAAATTAATGGAAATCAAATCAATTTTGCTCAATGTTTTAAATTTCTCGTATGTTTCCCTAAAAAATTTCATTATCCCTTGTACAGTTTCTTTTGCAAAGACTTATGCCTATAGTACTGAAGTAGAAGTTGTCGCATTATTCCAGTGAACCCCTTACCAATGTCCAACATTAGGAAAAAGATATTTATTGCAACTATCGATTTAAGAACTGGCCAGAAAAGAAATATACCTTTATCATGGATAAGTTTGACCAATTGTTTGACTCATTGTTATACAATGAAGAGTGATAACAATTGGAAGGCACGGAATTAGAAGCCAAAAAAATTAAAAGGAAAGAAATAGTATAAGTGGCTTAATGCCACAACTCATAAAACCATTTCTAGTATTAGGTCCAACAAGGGTGTCAAGTCAAAGTCCAAACCTAATATTGATAAAAGTCAAGGTCCAATGACAATAGGATAGTCCAAGTTAAATAAAAGGACTCACAAAGATGGAAAGGCGCAAGATTCAAGAGGCCCAAAAGTCTGAATCTGAAGTCTGAATCATGCAAAACACGTGAAGATAACGTGGAGCCTTAACTGTCCCTCCCATGAATAAGGAAGTGACACCACTAATTGCTAGACGTGGATGAAGACTCTAAAGACCAAAAGATCATGAAAAGATGGCTGGACGACTGGGAAACTACATTAAAAAGTGTCTATAAAAAGAAGACTTCATCATCAACAACACACAACAACAACCAACACCATTTCTCTCAGAATCTTAGCTCTTAGCGTAGCATGGTTACCATAGTTGGACAATAGTATGTTCTAGAATCTCTGGTTTCTTTCATTGAGTTTAAGAAATATGACAGTATACCACTTCTTCTTCCTCATTTAAGCTTGGTTATGTTTCATTATCTTTCTTGAAAGTTTGTATAAAACCGAAATAGATGCATAAGTCAATGAAGTAACAAATTTCTAGGGGTTATTGTTTATGTCTATTGCTGCTACTTATTTATATAAAGTATCATTTTTGCACTACTATTTTAGGCATTTGTAGTTGTACTTATGTTAGCGAGAATCCCTTAATATTAAAGGTCGGTGACCATTAAGAGTGTTTGACCTCCTTGATACTGTTAACCATTTGCGACGGAGTAATAGTTACTCGTTAACAATTTTTGTTCCAAGTTCCAACAATTCTTATCAAACTTAACTCGATTACACTAAAACTTGGTCACCTTTGAAATTTCATTGCTCGAGACATAATTGAAAATATCGGTAGTAGTAATGGTAACTTAAAATTAGGCACTCTTTTTCACTTGTTACATCAACCAAATGCCAACATCACATATTTGGCAAATAATGAAACACATGTCATGACACCATCTACATTGATATAAAGGACAATAATGGAATATACAATACTTTGGCCTTAATGAGACTTGCCATGACACATACCCACATGTGGTGTCTATGTGTATGCTTCAATAAGATTTCCAATAATACAATATACCTTCATCTTAATCTTCTCATGATTTGCATGCTATGATGCTAATATGTGTAGTGATCTGGTTTCACTCTGCTCCATTTGTGCAATATGTTTCCAAAAACATCATAAGATATAACATCCACTCGAGTTTGAGTGACTTGCAATGACATAAAACCTTGACCATCATAATACAATTTCAACTCCTCTGGTTTCCATTGCTTTACATCTCCCCTCCATGCCTTTGAGCCTCCTCCACTAGTCAAAAATTGAAGTGGGCTGTATATAGGCCAATAAGAATTGATTGTTTCATTATTATTGTCTTGTCATTTTCATATTCTCGAGTCATTCACTTGCAACATAATTATCATTTATTTACTTATCCGTAACAAAATAAATGCACCAATTAACTTGGACACGCATTCCAAGATAAAACTTTAAAGATTAATATCTCTAATTATGTATTTGTAAAAACTACAAACATCAAATCATAAAAAACTACAAGTTGAGACGAATCCAACAAGACCCCACATGACTATATTTTCCCTTATGTATAAGTCACAAATTGCGATTAAATTTAAAACTGTGAATAGTGTCAAAATTGCAATTGGTGGTGCGTTTATTTCGTTACGGAGGAAGTATTTTGAAAAAGTCATGAAAGTAATAGAGAAGTCTACTATAATAGTTGTCTAGCAACTCGGTTGATGTAAAAAATTACAAAATTGGCACAAATGGAGTTCAATTTAGTATCTTCTTGAACTGAAATTGATTTGAATTGATACACCGAACAATGAAAGAGTGATTCCAAAATAATAATGCCTAAGATCGTCTTAGACGAATGTCACACACCCGTTACTGAAAGTATCAACTAAATCTTTTTTTGTATAAATTAAACAATTTCCACAACTAAACCCCCAACCACGATAACTCGACTAAAATTTAAGATCATTTCAGACTGAGCATTAATGGTGGATTTCTTAGCAGACATGACTTACTCTCCTGTCGCAACTTAGTTCGAACGCTTATCATGACATAATGTTTTATAAGCTAAGTCTGATTATGAATTGTTTTTTAATTTAAAATTTAAATGTGGTAAGAGACTTAGAGTTGGTGAGTTGTGTTTTATTAAAAGAAAGAGAAAGTGGAGTATATTTTATCACGATAGAGGACGCCGGTTAGGATCCTCTATAATTATATTTTCATATATATATAGAATCCACTAAATAAGGTAATACAACAACAATAATAATGCAATCTTAACTGCACAAAAATAAAAATTATGAATATTAGTTACTATTTTGAGTAAACTTTATACAGTAGAGTTCTATTCAACTCTAGCGGACTCATTTCTACACGTGTCATATGTGGTGTTAAAAAAGGTAAGGGAGGGGTATTAGGATATTAGTAAGATTTCTAAAATAAAAATGTTCAAACTTATTTTGAATGCGATAAAAAAGGTGTATAAACTAATGTAGTAATGTAGTTATTGTTCATTTTTAATTAAATGTGTTCGATTGTAATATAGCCATTATAGCCTCAAGCATTTGCTTCGAATTTGGGAGGTTGGGTTAGGGGATTTCGGCTTATAATGAACTTTTTAGATGGGGTCCTGAACAAGAACAATTCAAAGGATTTTCTTCTAAATTATTTTATAGAATTATCGGTATCTCTATTCTATAAGTGAAGTGTAAGGGGACACTAAATATCAATATTAATTTTTTTTAATTTCTAATTAAATGGAACAATTTTCTCAATAACTAACTGTTTTCACATTTTTAAATTTTGAAAGAAGAAATACAAAACACCCTAAACAAAACCTACTGTTAGATATTCATGCAAAATTTTACATGTTTTGCACGCATCGCGTGCTTATATGACTAGTAATTAATAATAGGACGAATGAGTAATAATTATCGGACCCTTTTTTAACGGTTAGTTAGGCTACAATCAACTTGGAAGTGTGATCTCCCACAAAAAAAAAAAACAGATATGAAATCAAGTTAAAGGGGCCATTTTCTTCTAATGCGATAAATTGACATTGCTGCAAGAGCGTAGGCCCAAGTATTGTCAATTTCAACCACATAGTATAAAGTAGGAATCTTCGTATTCATGGGCCCTATAATTATTACTCATTCGCCCTATTATTAATTACAATGTATATTTACCTGTCGGTGCTGCTAATGTGTTCCAAGCAGTGATCATGTCCATTTATGTAAAGATCAACGTTATTTTCCTGAAAACAATTCATTTAATTTCATTATTGAGTATTAATTTTACCCCTAAAAAGATCTTTTGTTTGCCAATATAGCTTAGCATCAGTTATTACCTCAAGTATTGGGAGAAGTTGAGCCACAAGCTCTTCTGTATTACCATGATGTCCAGCACTCATTATTGGGTGATGACCAATCACGAACTTCCACTTGGCAGTTGACTTCTTCAACTCCTTATCCACTTCCTATTTTGCATATTCAAACATTATCATTGTACTTATCTAATAAACTCAAATAGTAGTAAGTAATAAAGGTGAGACACGATTTTAAAATCTTAAGAGATTGCAGTCGTAAGACGTAAGTGATGCCCATTTCACTAGATTTATCACCTGCAGTTTAAAGCTAAGACAAATAACATCAACTTACCACGCAATACCCTATTTTATTATAGATAGATTTTTTGTCTCGTATATTTTTTTTTAAGTTCTACCAAAAGTTATTGAAAGAGGGGTATAATTTTATCAAAATTACACTAATTTAAATTCATTACTTTGAAAAAACTCATCACTTTATAAAAAAGATGGTTCATTCTCTTTTTTCTTGAGTTCAAACGGTTGCCTAATCTTTAAATCAAAATTAAACGGTCTCTTATACGACCACTTCAATATCTATAAAACTAGCACTTACTTATATGAGTTATAAGTGTTATTTTATAAAATTTACCTTGAGAAGATGAGAAAGATAACTTTTACGAGGGAGTACACCTCTCCAATCATAAGTATGTTCTTTTTCTACAAAGTATTTGTCTTGAAAGGGAGTTGTATCCACGAAAAAGAAGTCCACAATATCTGCTCCAACAACAAATTTAAAATAAAAATTAATATCTGCTCAATAATATTCCTTAATTAGTTACAATGATAAAAAACTACATACAAAATTGAGTAAAAAGGAAAAAGGTAGAATATCAATTAACCTGCATTAACAATGTAAGATCTTAAGGCAAGCCATCTTCTGTCTCTTTTTCTAAGGATAGGACTCAACTGTGCAAGAACATTTCCTCTGTAGTCATGGTTACCAAGCACTACAACACCATTTCAAACAACAACAACAATGTTTGATTAGCATATGATAACTCTTTAGTTAAGCTAATTATTCAGTGAAGACATAAATGCTCTTTGACTTACTATATAATTCCTCTGTTTTTTTTAAAAAAGTTGTTTCACTTTGACTTTTATACTATTCATCCAATCTACTTTTATCTTATCTTTCTATTGATATTTTAGTAGTTGATCTTATCTTTCTACTGATATCTTATCTTTCTACTAATATATAGAAACATATATTATCATATATAAGATGTAGTTGTATTATATCAACATACTAATATAAGAATATTAATGGTCAAAGTTATACATTAGCCAGTGTCCAAGTTAACGTGGAACAACTAAATGAAAACAAAGGAAATATATAGTAGGATTAGTTGTGAATTGAACTACACCATCCCCTCATTCTCATAATTACAAAGTTGTTTAGTCAAGACTCGTTTGACATTATATTGCTGGTTTTCACTTTCTTATGCTAATACTTGTGGTCATACTTCATTTTTACAAAACTGTAGTCATGCGCAATTATCATGTGTGCATTTTTTGATTCTTCTCGATGAAAATACATTAATAATTCAACACTTTAAAAGTCTAAGCGATGACAAAAAAGAATACCTTTTCTGATTTCTATATATTTTTAGTTTCCAGTAAAACTGAATAATAGAAAGAAAAAGATAACAAACAAGCAAATGAGTAGTAGCATGAGACTATGAGCTAGCTAAGAAAATGAAAGGAACTACTGCCAATAAATAAAAAAGACGTACCATTGTACCAAAGCTTTTGCAAGCTAGGTGCAGTATATATGTTGGTAAATGATTGTTTGAAAGCAGGATCATGGACCCCCTTTAGTCCATCATCGTAGAAATTGTCTCCTGTTGATATGATGAAATCCACATCCAGTTTCTCCCCTACTATTCCCATCTGTAAACATATTCACGTACTCTTTGAATTCAGGTTCATTCTATGATGCAGTATTAACAGTAATGCATTTGTAAGTACCATAGTTTTTTTAGCGCTCTAATGTTGTCCTCCTCCTTAAAATTACCGGGCGTGCTTAATCGAATTATGTTACTAACCGACGATGGAGGACCGTTGATGATAATTTCTTCTTTAAATTCCGAAATACACTAACAGTGTGGCAAACGCGTCTCGTTCTAAAATTAGGACGCGATAGGTCAAAAACTTGCCTAAAATTAGGATGCCATGTGTTTGCCACACATCTTATCTAAACTCACTAGTGGTTTTCACATATTGCGTCCTAGAATATGATTCCCACCCTTAAAAGTAGGGGTGTAAACGATCTGAACCGGCTCGTAGAGCCCTCGAGCTCAGCTCGGTCAAAGCTCGGCTCGAGCTCGGTCAACTTCGAGCCCGAGCCGAGCCCGAGCTATACGTTAAGTATATGAGCTCGAGCCCGAGCCCAGCAAAGCTCGGCTCGTTTGAGCTCGTTCGGCTCGTTTTTTAAAAAATTATGAGAATACCGTTCAATGTCAGATAGAAAAAGGCTTCCAGCCAGTAAGGTAGTCGATCTTCTAATATAATCAATATATGTATTAGGAAGCTTACCTCCACGATCTACTAAAAGGCAAATAGCGGGCCTATATTTAAACGAGAATGCCGTGTCGTCCAGCGGAGCCTAGAAGAAGGTGACTCGCGCAGACAGCTGACTCCTTTTCAATAGAAAAGAATAACCTAACCAACCCAGCTGGCTGGTCAATCTCAGAGATCTTATCGGCCGGCAAACCGGAGACGGACGACCTGTCTTGGATAAGAATCTACAACGCACTAGAACGCCCTTGTTGACGATCCTTTACTCCGACAGCATCTAGGGTTCCTCGAACAATGTGATATCTCACGCCGGGTAAATCCTTAACCCTTCCCCCTTTGAAACGTGTGGCAATATGAAAAAAAATGGCCCTAACATGCAAAGCCCATAAAGGAATATAATATTATTGGGTTTAATTTTCATATTGCATTAAATTTTTGTATGATGGACTATTACATATTTTAATTTATGTAAGGAAGAACAATAAAATTAATAACTAATAGGCTGGAGAAAAACAAAAGAGCCGAGCCCGAGCCGAGCTCGAGCTCGAAGGTTTGTAACGAGCCGAGCTTGAGCCTCACCTTGGCGAGCTCGTCGAGCTTCGAGCCGAGCCCGAGCTCGACCAAAGTGAGTTCGAGCCGAGCCGAGCTTGGTCGAGCTCGAGCTCAGCTCGGCTCGTTTACACCCCTACTTAAAAGTACCTCTAATTAGATATTATCATTTCCACTAGATTAATTACTATTTGGTAAAACAAATAATCATTAGCACTTATTCCATTTCATATCTATTCCAACCTTTGACTATTACACTACTATTTATACACTCTCATTTGACCTTTTTGCGACTTATACATAAGGATAAACATATATAGTTATGTGGGATCTTAGTTAGATTAGTCTCGATATATGCTTAATTAAGATCAACTATTTATAATATTTACTTAAATAAAATTAGAGATACTACCTCAGTATTCAATTATTAGTTGCAACACTTTCTTTATTAGGAAATTTCTAAATAGTTGCGACACTTCTTTTTTGATAACAAGTTTCTCTCTATCTTTCTCTAATCACATGGTTTCCACTTATTTTTTTTCTTCTCTATCTCTCTCCTACTAAAAAATTGCATAGGAGTCCGTGAGAAACAAAAGATTGCAACTAACTGAATAACGTTCAAAATAGTGCATTTGGAGACGTAAAATTCTTAAGGTGCAGTAGATATTTTTTTTAGCAAGTATGCTATTGTATGTATGATACAAGACAACCGTAAAAGGGCAAACAAAATTCTCATAAAAGAAGTTCTCGATTGGACGAATATGCGGGAAAGGATTCCAGTTTCTTCAAAGGTTCGATTGCTTATACGTTATGACTTACTAGTTACTAATATGACAATTGACAAGGACAAAAAACGTTGAGTTTTCATTTGATTTGCCAATAAGCAATCCAAAGCATCAAGGCATCTCTCTTTGCCAATATTTGTTTATCCTCCTCCAGATTCTTAGTTATCATACTACTATTAATTAAGAAAATATATTAGTGAAGAAATGGAGATATTTAAATATGAAGTAGAAGCGTTTTATTCACCTTTAAAAGAAAAATAATATTAAGATAATTTCAAATAAATTTCAATAAAATCCAATTAGATCAACTAAGTTTCAATAAATTCCAATAAATTCTAAAATGACCTCCAGTAATTTCAAATAATTTTCATTAAAATTCTTATAAGTTCAGTTTAGATAAGTTGAGGAAACATGAAGTGAAGAAACACACATAAGTACCCCTTCCTTCCTCTCTTGTCTAAACGACACATTTTCATGAGATCTTACTTTGGTAATAAAATGACCTCCAATAGTTTCCCAATATTTTTTGATAATTTATTTTAAGACTTATAAAATGACTATAAATATCAAAAGTTGAAAAAAAATAATGGCAATTTATTATTTATACATTTTTTCCTCTTTTCTACATAGTAGTAATCAGATAACAACTTAAACCTACTCATAATAAAATACTCTTCCATTTGGCTTTATTTAGTCCACCTTAAAAAAAAGTTCAAATCAATTATGAAAAATAAGCAAAATAAATAAGTTGTATAGAGCAAACAATACAATTTCCTAAAGGAAAAACTTTAGCTCAATAAGATATTGCTAAAATAAATTCAGTTTTGAGAAAGTCAGGTGATGTGGAGAGAGCATTGGTAGTACCTCTAATTATTCATCAATCTAAATATTCTTTGTTTATTTGATCATAATTATTTGTACTAATCAACATCTGGAATTCTAAATAATCAATCATTTTTTTTTCTAATCATAAAACAAATGTAGTACTTTAATATAAACACCATGTCCATGTGTATACATGTGGTAAGGATAATAAAATAAGTAAACATTAGTATTATTGTTTTGTTTCCTTTTTGGCTTTGTTGTCACCTTTTAATTAGTGGAAGTACAATCATAGGGTAAAGAGAAAAAAGCACATAATTGTACAAAAAAAAATTAGTAGTGGAAGATGAAAGTATGACCTGAGTAGCTACGAGGGATTGATTAAAGGCACCTTTTCTTCCCCAATCTCCAATCACCAAAAAACTGAGAGAATTATCTTCTTTAATTGCTTGTTCGAACATAGGAAGCTTTGCATTTGTTACTTGCCCATTAAACACTAATAAAGAGGCAAGTAAAATGAACATCAAATTCATGACTTTGTTAACAAGTATGGTAGCCATGGATACAACACAAGCTCTTCTATCCTCTCTCTCTCTAAGATGGTAAGAGAGAGACAGGAAGAATGAGAAGAAAATAGAGAATTTATGATCAAGGTTTCTTTTAAGAGGAGACTTCCTTGATCAAGCTTGTTTGCAAAGAGATAATGGTGTACTATCTTTCCTTTTATAATGGTAGTTTGGACACTTTGAGCAAGTGTACTCATAACTTATTATGTCATGAGAATTAGACATAAAAAATGAATTAACAAAAATAGCATTATATTCATGAATAAATTATTGCGAGTTTGTCATGGGATGATACGTAAAGCAATAATTAAGCTAAGGCTTCTACTTTTTAAATGGATTGAGCAAAACTTACTTAATTCAATTGAATTGAAAATAAAGTTTTTAAAATTCTTAGAGAAAACTATCACAAATAAATTAAATTGAATAAATTTATAGAGCTTGTTAGAAACTGATAAATTGCAATATAGCGGAATAGAAACCGATTGAACTTGAAAGCAATTACGGCCCGACTATGGTGGTAATCGCAACTGGCCGGAAGCTCCCCAAGGTTAACAAAACAGTTTCTCTAAGTCACCACTAACAAAGAAAAGTTTTGGAGAAAAGCACACCAAGATATATAAATAGAAGAAGAAAAGAGTATGGTTTTTGTGTGTATCAAACAGAAGCAGAAGGTCTGATTATATAGAAAATCTGTTAGGACTCCAAGTCCATTTCATTTTGATGATGATAAACACGTTGTATTATAACAATTTGATGTGTTTAACAGTATGCTAAGCAAAGTGATAGTTCGGTCTTCATAGAAGCTCAAGTGACGAAGAAAGAAGCTTAGGATTAGTTATGCATATCATTTGTTGTAATTAACTAAACGTAACAATGTGCTATAACGTAATGTAAGTTAAAGATGACGATTTATTTCTTATGGATTAAGAAATAAAGAATCACACTTAAAGTTACATGTGAAAGGAATTCAATTTTATTAAATATTAGTTTTCGAAAAAGAAAGATATAAAACGTTCTATATTGAAAATTAGTTTTAAAATTTTCGAAAACATTTTAAAGAAAATAAACCTTGTTTTGAAGAAAGTAATCTTGGTTATGAAAATATAGTTTTTATTAGATAAATTTAAAAGAGTCATCTTTGAATATTTATATAATAAGATTATTTTTTTATCATAAAAGATTTTTCAAGAAAAATATTTTTTAGATTGAAAATAAAAATCTGATTTTTAAAGATAGAATCTTATCTTTTATTAAAGATAATTATTCCTTGATTTAAGGGATAATATAGAATTATTAAAAGATTGATTCTTTATCTAAAAGGATTAGGAATGGGTTTAACCCTATATATACAGGGCACGCCCTTCACTAGATACACATGGTTTTCACAGAGCAAAAATCAGATTTGTGAGTTTGAAAAGAAAGAAAACCGAATTCCAGAACACAGTGGATAGCACACTACTATAGTTAGTTAAATTGTTCTCATTGTTCTCGTATATGCTTATCTAAGAATCAATTGTAAACGAGACTTTGAATCTTTCTCTAAATTATTTTAGAGAGTGTCAAATTGGATTCGGGTGTGTTTCCAATTTGGTTAGCAACATTTAGAGTTAAGTGTTGGGGAGCACTACTAGGGTTAGTAGTCGGGGAAACAAGTTTGTTTCAAATAATTAATGTTTTGAGTTAATTATTAATAGATCTCAGAGTTGGGTTCGCCAAGATAATTTGTGTGCTTGATTTATAATTTCTGCTGCTGACAAAAACAAACTTTAATTGTTGTGGCACAGTGCCATAAAAATCATTTTTGCGATATTTCGTTTTTAAATATCCACTCAATTCAACATCCTCTTCTTGAGTGTTCCCTTGCGTGCCAATAAGTGGTATCAGAACCAGCTATTCTGATAAGGCTAACCCCTTGAGAATAGTAACCCCTTGCGATATTTTAACTTTTCCTTCTTCTTTTTTTTTTTTTTTTTGCTTTTGAGCAGATGTAGAATATACAAAAATCCTAGAGTTAAAAAATGCAAAATCATAATCGAGGAAGAAGGACCAGTGAGTGGTAACCTTAGTCATTCTTGAAATATTGTTCATAACACTGTGCCATGTATTGTGTAACTGCTGTTTCCCCACATCACTTATAAAAACTCATATTCGACCTCATCAATTCCCCCCTTAGCATATGACATCTTCTTTTATCATCTCACAACATACCTTTTATCTCAATCATAATCATGAATCAAGGTTAAGAGCACCTATTGAGTTTAATGGATGGATGAAAGAAGGATGTGATCGAAAAATGAAATGAGGCATTGATGTATCACATTTACATATAGTTTTTAGATGCATTTAGATTGCATTTAGAACTCCTTTTTGAGCATTTAGGTGCATAATGACATGAATTACATAAGTTGTGCTCTACTACTCCCTACTTGTGTGTTTGGATGATTTTCAGGTTATTTTGATACAAAGTGATCACGAGTACCAAAGATCTAGCCTATTAATCATTGAAGATGAAGGTAGCTTGCACAAGGATTACAATGCATCCGTTTGGGACAATTTTGAGTTGGAATAAAGCAAAGAATTAGTGAAAGAAGTGCCAAAACTGACACACCTTCACTATTTTCATTATAACTTTTTATATAAAATCTATAATCAAGAAATTCTAATTGATCTTTCCAACGATATGTCACATGCCCCAAACGGACTTCTGGTTTGAGAGATATGGCCTTCGCAAGTTGATGCAAAATCGCCAGAAATTGGCTCAACCCGATCGGGCAACCATTGCCCGCTCCAATCAGGTTGGGCCTTCTTAATGCTGCCGCTGCTTTATTCCAAGGAAAGAAAAGATTTAAAGTTGCGTCATTTTGTACCAACCCGAAGCCATAGGGCAATGGTTGCCCGATCGGGGCCGAAACCTTGATACCCGATCGGGTGGTTTCGCCCGATCGCATCGGGTGAAGCCCATTTTATTTTGTAAAGGAAATTAACATGGCCCGAAATTTGTACCAACCCGATGCCATAGGGCAATGGTTGCCCGATCGGCTTGTACCAACCCGATGCCATAGGGCAACCACCGCCTGATCGGGTATCGGGCTCGCAGAGCCGAAATTCTATCTTTTTATATCGTTTTTAATTAGTTTTTGGGGCTATTATAAATAGCTTTCCATCATTATTTTAGACACACCTTTTATTCTATTTTATTCCCAATAGTTCTTAGCTTAGTTTTAGAGAGTTTTATTTAGATTAAACACTTTAGATTAGTTTAAAGGTGATTGAACCTCGGATTTGATTTCAATAAAAGTTATTGCTTTCCGTCAATTGGTATTATTCTCTACTTTAATATCTTTAATTACTTTTATTGTTTAGTTTAATTATTCAATTGATTCATGATGTTGAAATTAGGATTTCTTATTAGAATTGTTATTATTGATTCAATTATGTCTGAGTAGTTTAATTTCTAGGGATTTGATTAGGGAAGCGATGTTTATACCTTGATTATTTGAATTGCTATTAGTTTCTAGGGTTTGATGAGATAGGTTATGGTGTGATTTGTTCTTATTGAGTAATTAACGTTATTGCGCAGTTTCTTTGATTACTTGAGGTTAACAATTGTTTGCACAGATCCGTCTTACTTTTAGAGGCCTAGTACACATCAGTAATTCTGATTATGTTTGTGAATATGCTGCATATGTTGAATTATGGGCGTTGAGACTTAGCCATAGCTTGACACTGCTCTAATCTATTGATTCTCGACCTAGGTTCTGATAGTTGTTTGATCCTTTGATTGATATAAGCATGGTGGACCGAAGTAATTCCCTAGACCTTTAATTCATAGATTAAAATCTCTCTTTATATTGGTTTCTAGTATTTAATTAGTAGTTCAACTAATTCTTCCCTGATCTTGTCTGAAGTAGCTGTTTAGCTGAATATTAACTTAGAACTCCGTCTCTCTGTGGATTCGACCCTACTTCCCTTGACTATCATTGTTAGAGGACTTAGGATTTATCTTTGACTAGATGATACGATTTTAGCCTATCAGGCATATATGAAGAAAGAAAAAATAGAGTTCAAATGTCAAACTCAAAAGAAGCAAATCAAAATATAAGGCTAAAGATCAAGCTTGCCATAGAAAAGTGAATCAACATTTCATAGCTCAATAGTTCGGCAACTTAGGATCATTTAGCTTAATAGTTCGACAACTTAGAAATAAGACATTAGGACAGCATCAGTAGACCGTGCGAGTCCTAAATCACAATTGAAAGACCCTTTCACATATTTTCACATGGACATGTCATGGACTCAAATTCAACATATTAATAATGGAAAATAAGGCATATAACACAAATCAATTGCTAGAAATAATCCCATAGTCAATAATTTCCTTTTCTTTTTGTTGCCAAATGTAACATACCCTCCATGGTAAGGCTACACGTGAGAGGAATTTTAATTAATCATTGTCATGTCTTAAACAACCTCTGTGGAGTTACCATAGGCTGCTTCCTCTCACATTCACCTGCAAAAAGATCACTTGTTAACTTTAGGAACCCAAATTTGCTTGGGTCCCTTATTTTTACTTTGAGCTTCACGTAGATCCTATCTTACCCATATTTGATTTGGATACTTGGTGTTCTTTTCAACACACATTTTCTTAATCTTTAAGTCATTGATAAGCACTTTATTGTGCTTAATCTTGCATCATTTTTAGTGTCCTTGCATGTAGAATAGAGCATTTTAGTCTAGCATTGCATGGGTTTTGATGTATTTGGTTCATATTGTCGCTTCACTACTCGTTTAGTTGTTTTGGGATGATTTCCAGGCTAACTAGCAGGTATTTGGAGCGTTTTGGTCTTTGGAGGACCTTTGGGTGGAGGCCTAGCTTTGGGAAGCATAGGAGCAGGTCTACACGGTCGTGTGGCTTTTGACACGGCCGTGTAGCCTATCGTTGATGGGAGCAGTGAAGGCTTTGATTTTGGACTGATTGGGCATTCTCAGGAGGACACGACCGTGTAGGTTTTGACACGACCGTGTAGCTTATATTTCCTATGATCAGTTTGCAAGTGAAGTTTGAAGACCAGGTCTACGCGGTCGTGTCGTTTTGGACACGACCGTGTAGTTATTTCTTCACCGAAGCAGTAGCTTTTGAAGATGCTGAGAAGTATTGAAAGACAGGTCTACACGGCCGTGTCATTTTGGACACGACTGTGTAGATATTTTTCCACGGAAGCAGTGACCTTTGAAGACGCTGAGGATTATTGAAGAACACGTCTACACGGCCGTGTCGTTTTGGACACGACCGTGTCAACCTGATTTCGGGCTTTTGCCCCGTTTTTCCGTCTTTGTTTAATGAACCATATAAATAGTTTTAGTGTTTTTTTTTTTGAGATTTATCTCATTACTTAGACTCTAATTACTTAGTTAAATTCTCTAAACTCTCTAAAACTCTTAGTTTTCTCATTATTGCAATTTTGAAGATTCAATTATTAATTCAATCCAAGTAATTTTCTTTCAATCTCTCTTCTTTATTTTCATTGCTTTATTAATCATGTTTAATTTGTTTAATCTCTTTTGCTTTGAATCCATGAGTAGTGAGTAGTTACTTATCTAGGGTTTGGGTGAAAGCATGAATTAGGGCTAATTAAGATGTTCTTGTAATTACTTTATTCATGTATAATATGCATTGATCTTGGTGTTTTGACACCTTAGGGTAGACCTTGATCAAGTTTATGCTAGGGCTTAGATTTCAATTACTCTTAATTGGTTGTTGTTGTCTTGTCATTCCCATGAATCAACTTAATTTCTAGACCAAGAGATTGGGTAGAAATTAAGAGGATCCTATTTAGGGGTTTTCCAAGCAAATCAAATCTATTATTCAATTGGATAAAGACCATTCGAGAGAGGATTTAGTCGATTGCTTAATTGATTACTCTTGAGGACCATTCGAGAGAGGACTCAAGTACTTTAAAGGAAAACTTAACCTCGCATGTTATTCTCTATAGTTTCGTAGTTGCATTAGTGTCGTGTCTTGCCCGAGTTCATGCGAGTAACCCAAGCTCTAGTGTTTTCTTTATTATATTTACATCTCTACTCGATTACTAGTTGATATTCTTAGTTAGTTGTTAGTTGATATTTATTCAATCCTTACACCCACAAATACCTTTCACTTAGCTATTTTGGACTTAATAGACCTTAGTCAATCCCTATTTCCTTGTGGTTCGACCTTTGACTTGCCATTACTACGTTCATAGTAGTTGCTCGTTAGGATTATAAATATTGTTTGCTAAGAGGTTCTTAGTGCCTTAACGACACACTAAAAACCTCTTATCAGTCATCCATAAGGTGTCCACTTCTTCCACAGAAATAACAAATCAAGTATTCAAGTAAACCAACATATTTCCTTTTACGAAAGTCTCTTTCGAAATTTTTGGCATTGTGCCATGCACTGTGTTTCTGGTCACTATATCCTAATCCTTGTTTGTTTCGGTCATCAACCAAATTCATTAAACCTTTTAGGATCTTAGTTCCAGACTTAAGTTTGCATTCTTGTTGAAGCTTCACTTTTAGGGACTCAATCTTGATCTTTAAATTTTCATTTTTGTCATTTAACGTGATCAAATCCCTTTTTGCTTTTTCGAAATCAATTTTTAAATGCAAATCTTGAGACGACTGAAGGTAAGTAATTTTACACTCTTGTCGTTCATTCTTTAACTCAGTTAGCTCATGATTTAGGGTTTCAATATATTTTTCAAAATCCAAATTTTTTGCCTTTAGCACAGTGTTATCAACATGTTCTTTAGCGAGAGACTTTTAATAAATTAAGGCATTCAAATCAGTATCTTTCTCCTTAATAAGCTTTTCCATATCTTCATTCTTTTTCATTAAAGGTTTATAGTCTTTTAATAGGTTTTTATATTCAAATTCCACTCCTATCTTTTGCTTGGATATGTTTTTCAATTCCTTTTCAAGTTCAACAACTCTTGAATCTAAACATTTGTTTTCATCCCCATAAAATCTTATATTCCTTTTCTAATCCTACCTTTTGCTTGGTCAAAATTTTTACCTTACTTTTCATGTCATAAAAATTATCGTAAAAACTTTGACAATCATCGATAATATTACCAAGCAATAAGACAAGTTGATTTTTAGAAAGTAGAGGAGTTTCATCCTTTAAGGAATAAAAGATGTCTCTAAAATAATGAAGTTTAGCTATTTATAATAGCCCCTAAAATCTAATAAAAAGCGAATAAAATAAGATAGAAATTCGCTTCGCAGACCCGCAACCCGATCGAGCTGGTCTCTCAAAAAATGCAAAAGGTGCAACTCTCCTTGAAACAACGCAACTGCAGCAGCCAAAAAATTTGGGCCTCACCCGACTGGATCGGGTCAAAGCAGCCCGATCGGGTCGCAACACCAACCCAACACTCTCCCCTTGAAACGCAGCAGGCAGCAGCATGTGAACTTTGGGTCCACCCGATCGGGTCGGGTAGGATCTGCCCGATCGGGCTAGGCTTGAAAATGGCCAGCACCAGTTGCTCTTTCTCGCAGGCTAGCAACATCAAATACTTGGGCTTTTCACCCGATCGGGTCGAGCATGGGCTGCCCGATCGGGCCCGCGACCCCAACACCCGATGCAATAAATCTTCGCCTGATCGAGCCATATTTTGCCCGATCAAACACGTCCCTTAGTCCTTCTTGGCTCTTTGGCACTCAAATCTTTACGTTTTGAGGTCTCTGGACCTTGTAAACCATCTATGAAACTCGTGACCAATTCTACGTGCCTCATAACAAGCCGCAAAGCCTTAGTTGCTTCCAAGTAGCTCGGAAATTAAGAGAAAGCTCCCTAAAACCTGCAACTCAACACTAAAACACAAAACCACGACTATATACGATAATTAGTATAAAATAGCTCTAAAGAGCTCCATTGACGCACAATTTAGCTCATAAATAAGGGGAAAAACTCTATATAAATACATGATATCATAAACACGTCATATTATAACAGTTTGATGTGTTTAACAGTATTCTAAGCAAAGTGGTAGCGCGGACTTCATGGAAGCTCAAGTAATGAAGAAAGAAGCTTAGGATTAGTTATACATATCATTTGTTGTAATTAACTAAATGTAGCAATGTGCTATAACGTAATGTAAGTTTAAGATGACAATTTATTTCTTATGGATAAAGAAATAAAGAATCACGTTTAAAGTTACATGTGAAAGGAATTCGGTATTATTAAATATTGGTTTTCGAAAAATAAAGATAAAAAACGTTAGTTTTAAAGTTTTCGAAAACATTTGTAAAGAAAATAAATCTTGTTTTGAAGAAAGTAAATCTTGTTTTAAAGAAAGTAAATCTTTGTTATGAAAATAAGTTTTTATTAGATAAATTTAAAAGATTCATCTTTTAATCTTTATATAATAAGATTAATTTTTATCATAAAAGATTTTTCAAGATAAAGATTTTTTAGATTGAAAATAAAAGTCTGATTTTTAAAGATAGAATCTTATCTTTTATTAAAGATAATTATTCATTGATTTAATGGATAAGGTATAATTATTAAAAGATTGATTCTTTATCTCGAAGGATTAGGAATGCGTTTAACCCTATATATATAGGGGCACGCCCTTCACTAGATACACATGGTTTTCACAGAGCAAAAATCAGATTTGTGAGTTTAAAAAGAAAGAAAATCGAAATCCAGAACATAGTGGATAACACAGTGCTATAGTTAGTTAAATTGTTCTCATTGTTTTCGGGTGTGTTTCCAATTTGGTTAGCAACATTTAGAGCTAAGTGTTGGGGAGCACTACTAGGGTTAGTAGTGGGGGAAACAAGTTTGTTTCAAACAATTAATATTTTGAGTTAAATATTAATAGATCTCAGAGTTGGGATCGCCAAGATAATTTGTGTGCTTGATTTATAATTTCTGCTGCTGAGAAAAACGAACTTTAATTGTTGTGGCACAATGCCATAAAGATCGTTTTTGCGATATTTCGTTGTTAAATATCCACTCAATTCAAACCCCCATTCTCGAGTGTTCCCTTGCGTTCCAACAAAATCATCACACCACAATACGGAAGGTAATACATATAGTCGGAGAGTATCAAGGAACGTAATAAATGGCCATCAGGACTGTAACGTTAAAAAACGTTTCATTCATCAAGTTACCGTTACACACACCCAGGCTCGGGTCCAAAAAGATAAGCTTCAACCCAATTCTTCCCAGAACCCAGGCCCAGGCCCAGGTCTAGCCCGGGCGAGCGCCGCGCGCGTGTGTGTGATAGCAAGCACAAGCTCAAGCATGTTCTACAACCACAAAAGTCAACCAAGTAACAAACTCAAACAATAAGGAGAGGGAGGGACTTAATAAGTAAGGGTGAACTCCCTTCCATAGGTGATACGGAACCTTTGGGAAAAAACCCAAAGGAGGCTTTTCAAGCCTTAAGTCCAATAGAGCTGAAAAAATCTGTATGTGAATTTAATTTGTCAATTTTTTGTCTAAAAGAAAAAACCTAAGTCATCCTATAATTTAAAACTTGGAATAAGTCATGGTGGTGGATTGGTGGGGCAACAAATAAGAATAAGACATGTGCTCGTCACTTATCAAACATAAACAATTTTTTTCATAGAATAAACCTTTGTTCAGGATTTTGATGTTGACCACCGGAATCCGACGGTGACTCCCTTTATATCCTATTGGAAATTCTTCTTCTCTCCTATATCCCACTGCAAATGTCTCGCCCATCCCTTCTTTGCCTTTTCACACTCTTCCTCCTCCACCTCCACCTCCAGCTCCATAAATCCTGACGACCACTGACAACCGTCGACCGTTATGTCTCTTCTCATCTTTCTTTATTTCTTCTCTCTATCCTCCTTCAATCCTTCCGTCCATAACCCACTACCACGACCACTACCACCACCACTTATATCTTATTTTTTTCTCTCTCCTTCAACAACCACCACCATAATTGACCTTCTTTCTTATTCTCTTCAATTTGCTGATAAATCCGTTGGCTATTAAAAATCAAATTCATCTTTTTGAACGGTTAATTCTCTAATATGATCTCAATCCACTTAAGGTTCATCAAAAAAAAGTTTACAACCAAATATGACCATTATTATTTCACAATCAATTCATTCTCAAATTTTTTAATTACATCCACATGGTTGGAAGACTTATCTTCAATCTACTACAATATTACTTATACTATCATGGAAAAAGAAAGATGATTTTATCTATATATATATTAAAACGCATAATCAAGAGTTGCAGCTTGCCACATGTCATCCAATGTCATCGTTTTCTTTTTGATGTTTTCCAAAGAGCATGTATAAGGTTTCGAAGTCGCGACCTATTAGTTGTAGTGTAACATCATAAACTTTACCACCAAACTACATCCTTTTTATTGTCATTTTGCAATGAACAATTCCCTTTGCCTTAGTAAAGATCTGAGAAAAAGTGAAGAGATCTTCTATATTGTATTATTTCATGGACCTTTTCAATTGTTTTTATATATTGGTTCTTGAATTACCCCTTCAAATTTTAATTTTAAATAAAAATGTTGATCAACTATGGATTTAAATGAGGAATATTTTTCTACTATAACAAACATAAAATTAAATGGACTCCGGATATCGTTGGAACCACAAACTAGTTGGTTATTAAAACTCAAGCATATTTAAATTGAATACTCCAAATGCTTAAGACGAACAAACTTGTGAAACACATGACATACAAACAATCCTCCATAAAGAATAATAGAAGGAGTAATACTTAAGTATGTTGGAATTTTAATAATTAATTAATTAATTGATATGACCCATCTTTATCAATACTTGAGTACTTGGATTCTTTCAAGCCCAACTATTTTCCACCACTATCTCCACTATCTTCTCCATAACATTATCACGTTTACAGAAAAGAGGGATTCAGTTGTTGATGATACAATCCTATATAACGTTATTCATCTCTCAGGAAATGGTCATTGTATCCACTTCATCTAAAAATCTCTACACCATCTAAATAGAGAAAGAAAGATTCAACAACTATCGTGGGTATACTCATAAGATTAATACGCTTTGATAAAGCGTTGATTTTGGCAAGCATTTGTGATCTTTCCGTTTGAATATTTTATTTTGTGCAATAATTGAACGTATTTATCTCATAAAGTTTCCGCATTTATGTATTCATCTTGTATGAGTTTAATTGTCTAACAAAGTATTGTTGATCAACCTACGTGATTCACGATTTGTTTTTCTTTCTTTTGGGTTGCAAATCTCTCACGAGTTGTGACTTTGTGAGTGGGTGAATTGTGACTTTGTGAGGTGTTTCAGCTTTAACATTTCGGAAAAAATAGAATTGTTGATCAGACAAGTATTAATTTAATGTATGCATGAAAAATGAATTGACTCATCAAATTGTGAAAGCGAACAAGCCCCAAATTCCGGTTATTTTGTGGTGTCCACGTTATGACTTTTCTTGCTTTCTTAGTTAGAAATC
Organism: Patellifolia procumbens; assembly: GCA_947645195.1. Taxonomy (NCBI): domain Eukaryota; kingdom Viridiplantae; phylum Streptophyta; class Magnoliopsida; order Caryophyllales; family Amaranthaceae; genus Patellifolia; species Patellifolia procumbens. Next base: position 112,425 of record CANSGD010000193.1, read on the forward strand.
ACGTAAGTTGTTTTTTTTTCTTTCTCCTTAAAAGGCGGATCCTTCTATAAGGATGTGTTTTTATACACTTTAAAAACAATTTTAGGTCTAAAGCATACTTGCTTCCCCTATATTTTATTAAATCGACATTAAGTCACAGATTGAAATTTATGTTGTAATCGATGCACAAAGAGACAATAGTCTCAAAATTAAGTGTCATATTTAAAATTTATGTATTCTTTGTTTGGTTTAATTATGAGAGATGATACACATAAAATGTATACCTTGTGTTTGTGTTACTACTAAAATATATTGTTACTAAAGAAAATAACAATCTTACAATTGTTTGGACCTGTTTTGCTATTAACGACATTTGAATTTACATAATACATAGACGATCGAAATACTATATTTTGAATTGAATTGTATTACATGGGACTATGGTAGGGATGAAAATATAACATTATTTTTCTACAAACAAATATAATAATTGAAAACGACTGGAAAATTTACTAGAAATTAATAGTAGAAAATGGTGAAGTTAAATAAGATGAAACTAATTTATGAATAATTTAAAGAAAAAATTATAATTTTTTTTAGTTTTAAACAAAGGATTCATACAATAAACAAAGAAAACTTTTTGAAACAAAATTGTAAAACAAAGATAAAGAAAAAATCATTAAAAACAAAACTATATGTCGAAACATTGTGATTTGTAATTTTTTAGAAACAATATATATTTTAGTAGTAACACATACACAAGACATAAACTTTTTTAGTAACACATATATTCAGTATATGTGTGACCTACATATACCCAATAATGTATGTGTAGCAGTTGCGTTTAATTATTAGCCAATTTTGCTTTGTGAACTAAATCATAAAAAAGAAGCACCAACTCATCATCTCTTCGCATTTCAATGTGAACGACTTATCCATTTTCATATACCAAGCAATCTTTGTCAATGAATAAACCAAGCAAAGAACAGATAGATTTTGAATGTGAGACTTAACTTTGAGGCTATATTTTCAACAATTTAAATTAATTTAGGTGAACTTATTTTCATTTGAAACTAATATTTTCTATTATACGTTATACAACTTTTTTATCGAATGAAACTTATTTAGGTAAATTAAACTTATTTTTACTAAATATTACTCTTTGTGTCCTAATTTAGATACAACACACACTTATCCACATAGTTTTAGATAGTGGTTAAAATTGACATAATTGGATTAATTTTGTTGTAGAAGTTGGTGTAATTGAATATATTGGATGATTATGTTAAATTATGTGGGTCATTAGGCTTGATCAAAATGATAACATTTATTCACTGGGTAAACAACCCACCACTAATAGACATATATAGATAGTGGAATCCAACTCACCAATAATAATAAGATTTTATTTGTCTATTAGTAGTGGGTAGTTGACCCACTGGGTCAAACAAGTTTTTTCCTCCTTGGACGACTATATTATACTAGAATTTTATGCACGCGATGCGTGCGACAACAATTTTATTATGAAATTTTATAATCTATAGTAGATAGTTTTATGAATAGTCGCATCTTACCACTTAAACTTTTCATGTTTTTAAAAACTCCCACCTTAATGATTTTTTTTAAAATTCCACCTACCATTTAAAATTTTATTAAAAACTCCCACCACTTAACGGTTATTGTCAAATTTCATTAACAAAAAAACGTTAAGTGAGTCCCACATATACATTTTGTTAACAAAATGAAATTTGAAATAGTTGCAATTCTTTCCAAATAGTTGTAATTCGTTCCAAATTTGCTCTAAATTTGTTGAGGATTTGCCCTTAAATTGATGAAATTTACTTCAATTTCAGCGTAAATTAATAATACAATGCATATGTGGGGCCCACTTCACGGTTTTTTTTACCGGAATTTAACAAAAATTATTAAGTTGTGGGAGTTTAATAAAATTGGGAATGATAGGTGGAAATTTAAAAGAAAAATTCATTAAGGTGAGAATTTTTAAAAACGTGAAAAATTTAGGTGGTTTTGAACAAAAAATCCTAATTTTATTTGCATACGATGTGTGTTTTGGCTACCGTAACATGATATAATATGAAGGTACACAACATATTTTATTTTCAAGGTAAATTCATTTTGGCTCATTTTTCTTTGAAAAATCCCTTTACAACTTTTGTTATATAGTACCAGGTAAGGTATTTTTTGCTCATTGTCCAGATGAAAAAATTCAAAAGTACTTGAAAATACTTTATCATATTTCTCACTCATGCTAAAATACTTTATCAGGATCAATTTGATCAAATGTGCCTTCACTCATGAACAATCAATTACTCATATTTTTCAAAATATAAAATTTCAAAAGTATATAAAAGTATAGCAAAGTGGGTGTCTATCTATCGATCTCAAGAAAATATAATCGTTGATATTTTTTTTAATTCTTTTTACTTTGTAGGTTTGTAAATATTTTAGTTAGAAGTTTTGAACAACTTTTATTAAAAATCTGATGGCTAAATTTGGAAATAAAACTTAATTACTTAATAAACTCATTGATTTATTTTATTTATTTTTCCTTTTTTTTTCTTTTTGGTGTCCACCCCCACCTCTTCACTTATATAATAGAGATATTCCCTCAGTCCCATAATATAAGTCCCCTTTCTATTTTGGGAGTCAAACTTTAAAATCTTTGACCAAATATTATTCTTAATATATACAAGAAAATATACCATGTGGGATCTTGTTAGATTCGTCATAATATGTATTTTCATAATATCAACTTTATATATTTTTTTACTAATACGAAATTGAAGATATAAAAGGTTAAAAGTGCGCCTTGAAGACTTTGCAAAACAAAACAGGACTTATATTTTGGGACGGAGGGAGTATTTGACATAAATGACATTTATGTTTATAACGAATTAATTGTCTTCAAATTTAACATTCTTATATTTTTTGAACTAGGACTTTAAGGCTGAATTTCAAGCAAGTGCACAAGGCCCCTGTTATCTTTGTCCCACCCTTGTCGATGTAGGATACGCCGTTCCTGTGTTAGCTGTGTATACACTTCAGTCGCATGTAGATTAGGCTCGTTGGCTGCTGCTATTCCATATAAAAGGGTTGGGCAAAATGAGGATCATCAATGGATCATTGAAGCACAAATGAGAAAGCAACAATCATATGATTCTTATCCTTTGAATCGATCCATTACGAATGGCTATTATTTTAGCCTAGTTCATAACTCAATCCCCTGCTGTCCAAAAATTACTTGATACCCTATTGAAACATAAAGGTAAAAAGAATGCACATGATAGCGCAACAAGGTTGGCAATGTGTTGTCCATGTGCTAGTATATAATAACATGAGTATGAGACATGTATGAAATAGAAATTATATGATAATGGTATATACGTAGAATCCATTATATGACCTGTTCAGATGTTCCACAAGAACTCTTTTGAATATTCTTTTGAACTCCACCTCATCTTATCTTGACATAAATTGTGGTAGTAATAAGAAATGCATGCAATTTCGTTGCATTTGCTTCACTTATGACGCTTTGTGAGTGATGGAGTATGGAGGATTTTTGGCAACTTGTTAAAAGGGACAAACATTCAAACTGCTTGCTCTCGACATCCAACTATGCTTCCATGTGCCCCTTGGTTATTAGGGACTCTTCTTCAACTTACATCTATGAGAGTGAAATTAATCTTGATATCTTGGTATGAAGATTTCATGAGGACGGTATGAAGATAGAGATTTGGTGATTGTTATAAGCTTATAACATATAAGGATATGATTGCTCTTATTCCGTATTTTATAGTATGCGCATATTATGTTAAACATAAATAACATTATAATTTTTTTCATAATAGTTTGAACAGTTTTCTCTTTTGTTTGTATGTGCTACATAATTTAAAGACACTTTCATTTTTTTTTAGCATGGTCATACATACTTTTATTAAATTTGTTTCTAATACCCCTTCATGCTTCCAAATGTAGAAAATACCTAGATCTCGTACTATATCTCTTTCAATAAAATTGTTCAACTTTCTCTCTCATCCAACATAAAATACCTAAAAATAATAATATGGTGGCATAGTGGTTAGAGCTATTCATTCCATACATGAGGTTGGGGGTTCAAATCTTCACATTGTCATTTAACAATAATGTAGTGGCATAATAGTTAGAGCATTTATCTTCTATATTCGAGGTCATGGGTTCGAAACTTCTCATTATCTTACATTTGTTTTAAAACTGTGCTAGTTGAGATCTGGCCAGGGGTCCACAACATTACCTTCAAAAAAAAAGAAAGATCAAGCTTGTCTTGGTCTAGTGGTAAAGGTTTGATCTCATGACTTGAAGGTCATGGGATCAAATCCCACTAGGGGCATTTGGGGGTGGGGATTCCCTTACCATTCCCCCTATTCTCAAATGTCGGGCCCCGCAAACACCAGATCAAGAAACTGTGCTAGTTGATATCTGGCCAAGGGTCCACCACATTACCTTCAAAAAAAAAGATCAAGCCTGGCTTGGTCTAGTGGTAAAGGTTTGATATCATGACTTGAAGGTCATGGGATCAAATCCCACTAGGGGCATTTGGGGGTGGGGATTCCCTTACCATTCCCCCTACCCTCAAATGTCGGGCCCCGCAAACACCAGATCAAGAAACTGTGCTAGTTGATATCTGGCCAGGGGTCCACCACATTACCTTCCAAAAAAAAACATAAAATACCTAAATAACTCTTATCACATATTTCATTTTAGGAAAAATTGGGAATAACCATCTGCATGATGCGCCTATTTCAAAATAACCACATCACTTTCAATTTTTTTAAAATAACCACTTCTTCTTTCCGTAACATTTTCATATACCCACTTGTTAATACACTTATCTGACGGCGTTAAATGTGGGGCCCATATTCTTACTAAATTACCTAACTCTCTCCACATTTTCACTAATTATCTTACTAATCTATAGTTTTAAACGGTAAAATCATGATCACCATTTTAAAATTCTTTTTTTATTCAATTTTACAATTTTGAAAACCATATAGTTTTTTATATATGACATGATAATGGACATAAATTTCGAGACAACATTTAATCGCGTTTTTGATACCAAAGACAACGTTTTTTTTGAAAAACGAACACCGTCTTATGCCCTTTATGGACATGAGTTACAAGAATTCCTACGAAACAAGTACCTATACGCCGTGTTTTCGAGCACGTACTTCGAGACAACCTCTTCGGACGGAACACGACATTCTTTTGAAAAACGAACACCTTTGTACACCCTTTACGGTCACGAATTTTAAGAATTCATATGAAACAGGTACCACCAAGCCGAGTTTTCAGGCATGTACTTTGAGACGACTTTTTTGGATGGAACACAACGTTTCTTCGAAAAATAGACACCGCAATACGTCTCAAAGGACGTTTTTAATGGGCTCAATTTCTAGAATGCATAATAATCATGTGCCACAAGCCGGGTTTTTGGACACGTACTTCGAGATTGCCTTTTCGAACAGGGCACAATATTTTTTGGAAAAGAGACACCGCCGTATGTCTCGAAGTATGTTTTCCGAATAAACATCGTGTTCTGCCCAAAAAAGCCGTCTCGAAGTACTTGTCCGAAAAGCCAGCTTCTTGGTACTCGTTACGTAAAGATTCTCGAAATTCGTTCTCATAGATGATGTATGACGGTGCCCGTTTTTTGAAAAAATGTCGTGTTCAGTCCGAAAAAGTCGTCTCACATTACGTGCTCGAAAACCCGACTTGTTGGTACTCGTTTCGTTGGGATTCCTTTTCATACATTAGTTACTCGATATTGTGGAAGGTATAACTGCAATTCCTTTCCCTAATTTGCTTGATGATATTGGAAATTCAATACCTAATCCGCAATTTTACGAGTATTTAAGACTTGGTCATCAAATTAAATTATGGTTTTATGCAACAATATCGCGTGATGTTATGCTTGATGTTCATGAATTACATATTGTTGTGGAAATTTATAATATTATGGTCACAATTTTTACATGCTAGTATGGCTAGGTTTATGGAATTGAAAGGTGGATTTAGTCATATGAAGAAACTTGAACATCATTCTATATACAAAAGCGTTTTTGCGTAAAATAAAGTTATCATTGACTCTTTAGCTGCTACTCAGTATCATGTGTCTCAATATGATTGTGTTTAATACACTTTGGCTGCTTTGGATCGTGATCGTGACTATGATGCTCTTGTCACCACTTTGTTACAATTTCAAACGATATTGACTTTTGATAACCTATGTCCAAAACTACTGCAATATGAGCAACACATCAAGGTTTTGCGTTCTTATGACGAGGAGCTTTTTAGTCATCAGGCGTTGGTTGTAGTTCAGTTTGGCTATTTGGGAACGCAAGCATCTACTTCAGGTGGTTGAAATTCCAAAGGTCAAGGGGTTAGTAGAAACAAAAATAAGAATAATCGTAACAAAGGTGGTCGCGGCAATGGAGGACAGGGTGCACGTGGTAATGGAGGCCGAACTAATGATATGGGTAATTTTTCTAACAATTCATTGCTTAATTATACTTGTGACAACTATATTGATAATAATTTATCTTTCAACCGGAAGTAATCCCTGATACTTGTGGCATGTGTTGCTATCAAGGTCATCAATCAGCTTTTTGTCCTCACCGCTTTAATCTTTACTTTGTTCCCTCATCTTTTGATGGTGTCACCGTGCCCTAACTGTACTGTTTTTTGGTGATGGAACGAATGACTCCGCGTGGTATCCGGATTCTAAAGCCGTGATCACATGACCCCTTAGGATGGTAGGTTTTCTGATGTAGTTCCTTACACTGGTTCGAAGTCGATTGTGATTGGTGATGGTACCATGCCTCTTTCATAAACTTGGAAATTTAACCAGATTTTCCCCAAGTCCCCCCCCTTTGCTTATCGAAGGTGTGTCATTTTCCCCAATTGAAGCATAACCTGATCTCTATTCAAAAATTGTGTCAGGATAATTATTGTGTCATTTGTTTTGACGAGAATTATGTTTGTTTAAGGACAAGACAACAGGGGCAATTTTGTTGTGGGGAATCAGTAAAAATGGTTTCTACCCTCTCCAGACTCAAACTCTTAGCCTATAGTCGTCTTCCACAGCTAGCCCTAGAGTCATCTCTTCCTGCTTTTCTTGCTATGAGGGAGTCTGGAGATGTTTATAGCACACTCGTCTTGGACATAATTTTGCTGGAGTTGTAGGGAATTTATGCTCAAACAAATTAATAACATGTAACTTTTTTTTTCATGACGATTATGTTCATTGCAAAGTTGGAAAGATCATCGTTTGCCTTTTGAGTATGTGACTCAAGCCTCTTCTCTTCAATTTATTTTCAGTTTAGTTCAGTTTCGTCCAGCTCTAGTAAGTTCAGTTTAGTTAAACTCCAATAATTTCAGTTTAGTTCAGTTTAGTTTAGTTCAATTCGGTTCAGCTCCAATAAGTTCAGTTCAGTTCAATTCAGCTCCAATAAATTAAGTTCAATTCAATTCAGTTCAGTTCAGCTCCAATAATTTTAGTTCAGTTCTAAAAAGTTCAATTCAGTTTAGTTCAGCTCCAATAAGTTCAGTTCCAATAAGTTCAATTCAGTTCAGCTCCAATAAGTCCAGTTCAGTTCGGCTCCAATAAGTTCAGTTCAGTTCAGCTAGAATTAGACGAAGAGAATATGCATTCATCTTCTATCCCTTATATTTGATGCATAGTGAACTTTGGCAATCATCTGTTTTATCGAATCAATATTATTAGTATTATGTGGTTTTTATTGATGATTACTCAAGATTTTATCCGTTTAGAATGAAATATGTTGTTTATACTACGCTCTTAATTTTTTAAAAACTTGTTGAAGATTTGTTTAACTCCAAATCATTTTTTTGTGAAGTGATGGTGGTGGCAAGGAATTTGATAATACTCCTTTGCTTTAACATCTGTGATTCGGGCATTTTTTCGACAATCTTGAGAGCGAACCTAGAGACAAAATGGTGTTTCAGAGAGAAAACATCAAACTAAAACTGAAATGGCACATAATTTTCTTAATCATGCTGAATTGCCTCTTTAATTTTGATTCAATGCTTGTTATACTGCGGTTTATACTATTAATCGCTTGCCTAATTCTGCTTTACAGGGTGTCTCTCCCTATGCTCAACTTTTTCAACGCCCTTCATCCTATGAGTTTTTGAAAATTTTGGTTGTGCTCGTTTCTTGTTTTTAGATCCTAAAATCAACAAATTACAGGCTATTTCAAAACAGTGCGTTTTCAATGGTTATGCGTCAAAATCATAAGAGCTATACAGATGTCTTAATCCACTTTCAGGCAAGGTGTACATTAGTTGTCAAGTCTTTTTCCTTGAGCGCCAATTCCCTTATCGTTCTCTTGTATGTTGTGTCTAGCAAATTAAGTGACCCTTCCTTAGTACATGACCCAAAACTGTCGGTGTCTTCGAGATTTGCTCCGTCTAGTGTGTCTAAGGTAGCGTTGTCCATTGTCTCCCCTGTCGTTGTGCCATTCTTTGCGTCTGCCGTATGCTACCACATACCATGCACCACAAGCCCAACATCAGCCATCCCTTACAGCGTTAGCTGTGACGATCCAAACCCTCACGCAGTCTTCTTCGCTAGACATCAGGTTTGCCTCGCTAACTGGCTGCTGCCTAGCCCATCTTCGACAGCCAGTCGGTCCTCTTTGTCGTCCCATGTGTATCCCGAGTGTAGTTCACTTTTCGTCCCCAATTGATGTGTCGTCTAATGATCATCCTATGACTACTCGTTTAAAAGTCGACGTCACTAAACCCAAAATATTCATGAATCTAAAATGGATGTTATTGAGTTAGATCCTTCTAATTATTAACAAGCATCAAAAGATTCACGTTGGCGTCAAACCTTGATTGATGAGTATACGATATTAATTAATAATGATACTTGGGAGCTCATACCTCGCAACCACGATCGTAACTTACAGTCTCAGCTAATCAACAGATCGTGTCATAAGTCTCAGCTATGGTCGTACATTTTTTAAAGGTACCAACTATTAGTTATCCAGTGCTATAAATTTGTTATATACCGGGGTATCATGAGCATGTTACACTTAGGGCATGTTTGGGATGAATATAATGTATTAAGGGGATAATAGAAGACAAACACATGAAAATTAAGATATTTAAAGGTGATGATAGAGAGGATAGAGTGGTGGTGGAGAGGATAAGGTGGTGTTGCTAGGAAGGAAATGGAAGAAAGAGAGGAATTAATACCCACATTATGGGGGTGATAATACCCACCACCACCCCTAGGCCCTAGGTAACTATTACCCTTATTTGAAGGGTAATAGTTCCCCTCTTTCTTCCATTTCCTTTTTACCAACACCACCTTATCCTCTCCACCACCACTCTATGTCTCTATCCCCTTTGTCATTACCTCTAAATGTGTTAGTTTTCATATGTTTGACTTCTATTACCCCTTTAAGACATTACCCTTATCCCAAGCATGCCCTTAAGGCTATTTTTTTGCTCATTTCTCATTTGAACGTCTCATCTTTTTTCATTTAGAGACGTATAAATGAGCAATAAGCACCAAAAATAGGTCCCAACTAGGGGGTTGCTTCACAAACAACCAAACTAATCTTTTTAATTCATTTTTAGGTCTATTACATATTAAAATATAATAGTTTGAACTATTTTGAGAAACAACCCCATAGTTGGCACCTACAATACATAATTGAGATTTTTTAAAAATTTTCGACCATAGCTTGGACCCTTAACAACAATTTTTCCTGTTATAAAAAGTGTGCTTTCAATATAAAGTTCCTTTTTCATGACAATTGTGAAAAATAAGATCTTGAAACCAAAAAAGCACTAACATATCAAGCAACAGAACACACTTCAGAATTCTCTCAAATTGAAAAAAGAATAAACTCGAGGGACAAAATTTGCTTCATTTATTAGGATCATTGCAGTTTCATCATTAATCATCATCATAAATACAAATTTGAAACTGCAAAACTTGTAGCAAATCTAACATGCATCTATACTACCTATGCTACATATGCCACTATACTATATTTGAAGATTTCCCAACTTGGAACTAACAATGGGAACATCACCAGTACTTTTATTTCGCATGTCATCACTTGATTCTCCCTCGCGATTCGAGCTTGTCATTTTTCTTGGTGGGGCTGCAGAACACACCGGCACAACTGACCTGATTTGTACAGCAGGTGCAGTAAATGGTGAACGGAAACCCCCAGTTTGCATTCGTCCAAACCCAGGTCTCGTCGAAATTGAACCCACACCACTTTGCATTCTTGGAGCAGCAACAGGGGTTCTAAATCTTCTCTGGGTGGGTCCTACTGGAACACCTTGTGATGCGGTTGGCAAAACCTTATTTGTATTTCCACGGTAGCTCGAGGTTGCAGCATGGCTAAACCTAAAGTTTGGAGGCCTCGAAGATTCAGAAGCGGGTGATCTTTTTTCTTGGGCTTCAACTGAAGCTGACCTAAGATTTTTAGCTTGAGGCCGACTCTCCTGTTTGGCTTCTTTTTGAAGATTCTCATTAAACAAGAGTTCGGAACTGCTATTGTTGAGTACAGCTGCTTTAGAAGGACGGGATGGAGATGCTCTAGAAGAATCTACAAGGTTTTCTTCTTGTATCTCTTGAATAGTTACCATAGATCTAGTTTTCATAGGATCTGCAACTGGGCGGTTTGAGAAGTAGAAGGGCGAGTTGGTTGTACACATTGAGATCCCGGGGGTAAGTGGGACAGGTTGTTGTTTCCCAGGCAAGCAGTACGGATGATGATGGGGCTGCAACACAGAATGCATCCACGGGAGAACTTGACTGGTTGCAGGAATGGATGGGATTGGAACTGGAATTGCCATAAGACGGCGCTGCTGCTCTGCTGCCTGTTCCTGCAGCCACATATGGTGACCTGCCATTTCAGGAGAGAGATTGGAAGGTACCCAATTCTGATAATGGATGCCAAACGAAGTTGGAGTTGATGGAAATGAATTTCTGTAGGTTGTATATGTAGGTGACCCATGATGCCCCTTTTGCGAATTACTTTGTGGGGAATTACTCGATTCTGCTGGATTAAGGCTAGCAAGATATCGAGCAACAATAATTTGTTCCTGATCTTCGTGACCTCCAGGGCTAGTGGTAGAAGTAGACGAGCCATGCTGAGACACTGCATAAGCAATACTAAGGTAAATTCAAGATAGAGGATTGTGTTTATATGGATAAATAGATTGTATTTATGCAAAAGCAGATCCACATTAGGTTTGGAAGCGGCAAAACTATGGCCACTGCATGCTTAAAATCCTTTTGGATTTCTCAAACGCAAACAATAATAATACAGCACACTTGCAAAAATACCACCTCATTTTCCGAATACTAACACCCCATCTATGTTTCCTTCGGCTCTTTTCACTATGGAGTATGGAGTATGGAGTATGGGCAGAAAAAACGGGAAATGGGAAACAAACCCGACTTTTACTTTTCCCATTTCCCAAAACATTAAGCAGTACACAGAAGATTTCATGGTTGTGGTTGGTTTTATCATCATTGCAGTTTTAAATGTTTAATTACACTTAAAAAGGAATTTTATAAGTCAAACCCGGATTCACTTGAACCTTAGATTGAACTAAAGTAGGCAAGCAGCATACTGAGCTCTTTGATACACGTTTCCCTTGCAATTTTGCTGCTTGTGACTTCTCTTCTTCTTACTACTAAAGACTATCAAAGTACACAAAACTAGTGATGTAATTCCAAGTTCAACAATTAGGGTAAGGAGAAACAAAACTGCGCCAGAAGAAGAATGCACTGACAGTCCCTCGTGGACAGATTTAACATGCATATCAAAGCATTTGATACGTACAGAATATCTTCAGCATGACTCATTTTTATCTTTCAAGGCCCAAGTGATATTTCTTGCAAACTGGATAGCACCAATGTGCCCCTCTTTTTACTTACATGAAGTACACCATTTCGGCATTAACATGATGGCCATATCATCAATCATTATGATGCAAAGGAGCTTAATGAACATGAATAGAGTTAAAGAAAAAATCAGTACACATCTTCATCATTTGACCTACAGCTTATTTGGAAAGGCACGTCTAGGTTCGTAAGGAGCTATTTCTAACAGTACAACTTATTTTTGGACCCAGACAATGCCCTGGTTAAATCTATTATTTACGTTTCGTTGGGTTTTTGTATATTAATTTGATTATTGATACAAAAAAAATTGAAGTTTATGACATCAAATTTGACAGGTAAAACATAAAAATAAACTACACAATTTGAAAGGATATTAAAATGTTGTAACTAGAGGGATTTACCCACTTCTGTATTTTGAAAATTTTACTAAGGTAAAAGAATTTAGTAATTAGGTTTTGACAACTAATAAGGTGGTAGTTTGATGGTATAGCTAGGCCATTTGAAATAGTTAGTCACCGGATCAGATACTCTTACAAGCAATTTTGAAACTTTAGAAAGGTAATTGACATGTAAGATGTACAATGACGCCATGTTGACATGTGGTGGGCTAGCCTGCGTGCTCACACTTTTTAATAATTATAATAACAGATATTAAGCAAGGGCCTCCAAACTCTGTCTAATTTTCATTGATGTTATACTAACAGTGTTCCTGCAGCAAATTTTGAACATGACGCACAAAATTTACCAAAAATCTTATATCACTGTTATGTGCCAGATATTTGTGAAAATAGAACCAAAAGGATAGGCATATTACTTACACATTCTTCTAGCTGCATGTATAAGTGAACCGAACAAACTGTACTTCTCGCTACCATAGAGATGATTTGATGAAATACTAGTACAGGCTTATCACAAAAGACCGGATCCACATGAATCCCGGCTAAACAATAAAGTTGGAGATAATGCCTCTAATTCTCTGCCTGCTCCCTTCTCTACCTCACATTACTAGCTTTACACAGGGAAAGAGAGATTTCATTAGTTTCACGGGGCTCACTATTTAGATTACAAGGCATTTGGATATCATATAATGGTCAAACTTAATCCCCATCTACCTGCGCTAGGTTGAACCTCTTTGCTTTTGACACACGGAGCACAGGGAAGTAAAAGCTTCTGATAAAAATTGGTCTCAGAAATGAGCAGAATCCCCATAAAATACAAATCCCTATTCTTGTCCTCTTTAGATATGGTTCAACGAGCTATGTTTCTCGTCTTAAGCATAGAAAAGCGTGTGGATTAAGGGCAGGAGTCAGTTACAGTTGCAGCATTCTGCCTATATTTGGTCTAATACTCTAATTTGAAGTTTCTCAATTTTTCATCCAAATTAAGTGCACGAATGGAGGAAGTATGTACTTGTCCCATAAATTAGTTACCATCTTTCATTTTGGCATGTCCGACATTTAAACTACACCTACTTCTCGAAAAGTTTGTTTTTCTCTCAGCTAGGAGTCGTACGCACATGCACTCTATGTTTTTACACTCTTTTCTCACCATGCAAAAAGTACATGTTAACTCAAATGCAGGACGATTATTAGATGACTCACACTCCAAAGTAAGTTCCTAGAACGTAATAGAAGACCACTGCCAACAATTCATATGCAATGACCATAGGCAAGAAATTGGAAAAAGAAAGGAGTTCATACACACTTTGTTTCAAGGCAGACCAAGCAGTCATAGCTGTATTTTTCTGAGCTTGTTTCTTGGTTTTAGCTACCTCTCCTGTAAATGTCATTCCTGCTAGCTCAACCGTGCATAAGAAAACAGGAACATGTCCTGGTCCCGAACGGACAGTGGTGTAAGCGGGAAGATTCAGGCCAGCTCTATGAGCTGTCTCTTGAAGCAAGTTCTTGTAAACTCCAGTTTCATCCTGCATCACAGGGAAAAAGACATGCCTTAAAGTCTTCAACAAATTTGAGCAAATCACTGAATGCAACTCAAAATAACTGTAAGAGCCATGATAATGTACTGAGGGTAAAAACAGCTCAATTCTGTGGCTGACATGGTGTCCAAGGAATATTACAAGATATCATAAATAAATGGAAAATTTGGCCATAAGCCCATAACCACCTAATAAGTATCACTTTTTGAAAAAATCCAGCAATTTTTTTTTTTTAATTTAACCACCTATTATCAATCTTAACTTTCAAAAACACCACCACTTAACATATCCGATCCGTTAAGTGACCCTATCTTTTGGTGTTCAACCATCTTCTCCCTCACCATTTCTCCATCATCATACCTTTATCATCTTCACCATTGTCATACCTCATCCACCCAACCACCACCACATCCAAAACCACCCTACCAATCACCTTTACTAGCGTTATATGCACACAATGTGTGCAAAAATTATATCATAGTAGTTTTGGTATTTTGAATCAGTTTTTATGTTATTTATTTATTGAGGTTGGGTGAGTGGGTGAGTGGGTGAGTGGGTGGTGGGTAGTTATTTTTTGTGATGTAGTGGGATTGTGGGATGATTATAGGTGGTTTATTTATGCAATTTTTCTCATTAATTTTTTATTTATTTTTTATGATAAATTATTTTTTCTGTAAATTATTAATTAAACAGCAAAGGGTAAATTAGGCAATACATTAAGTTTGGTGTCCCTCCCCTCTTCCCTTATAGTATAGAGATACCCAAAACTACCAACCCCAGCCAAACCCACACACAACCACCAACTTAGCCAAAACCACACGCCAAAAAACACCCACCCACCCACCTAAATAGAAAATTCCATATTTGCGCCCCTTGCCCCGCTCTCATTCCGTCCAAACCACCACTTTTGCCGCCCCAAAAACCCCTATTTTGCACTCTTTTTCCTCCCAAATCAAGAGATTTACTTTTTCCGGTAAGTCTGTGGCTCTGTGCTGTTTTCGGGTTATTCTGGCCTTGTTCCGGGTTGTTTTGGACTTGTTTCAGAAGGCAAATGTTGGGCTTGCGGTAGGATTTCGGATGGGCTCGAGTGTCTTACGGGGAGTGGCTTTTTTGTGGCAACGCTAGGGTGGTCTATAGGGAGTGAAGTGAGTTTTCAGGTGGGGTTTGGGGTGGTTTACGGGGAGTGCAATGATTTAACGGGAGTTGGGTTGGGGTAGTTCATAGGGTGTGTGGGCTTCTCAGGGGTGATGGGAGCTTGAGGCGGTGGTTTCGATGGAGTAGTTGGTGTAAGATGGGTGTCATGGTGGTTGAGAGGGTGTTTTGGGTGTTAATGGTGAAGCTGATGAACGTATGTCAATGATGATAGGGTGAGGATGAAGATGGTTGAACACCAAAAGGTAGGGCCACTTAACGGATTTGTTAACAGATTTGTTAGATGGTGGTGTTTTTGAAACTTAAGAGTGATAATATGTGGTTGACTTCAAGAAAAAATTAATAGGTGGGTTGTTTTCAAAGAGTGGTACATATGAGGTGGTAATCACCAATTTTTCCTAAATAAATAAATAATCATTAATTGTAAAGGTTGTTACTTCTTTCAAAGTCAGATACACAACTGTAATGAAAGGTATAGTATAAACTAGCAATAATCCACTCATAATGTAAAGATTAATAAACAGCCGTCTTTGTGCTCCACTGCATTAGTCAGATTATCGTAGATACATATCCTTTGAACGTTTCAGCTAACAGGTTCAACAAAGCAACTGAAAAAATAAAAGAAAAATGATGACCATACTATCATGAAAAAATATTTGAGGTTCGTAACCACCCATAGTATTCCCAGTATTCGGGATAAGCAAATGAATCACTTTCATTGGTACTTGATCCAAATCTACATCATCAATGATGTTTTCTAGAAATTGACAACATAAAGAACATTCCACACACCCTGATCATCTATTACTCAATCCAGGAACATGACAATTGTATGTACTCCATCATATCATGATTGGAGAAAATCATCCATATGCAATCTACAACAGGAATAACCTAACAAGAGCACGCAATCCATATCTTACATAAGAGAGACTTTCCACAAGAGGATGGAAAGCATTATAGATATATCTATCACTAAGTCAAAGGGGAGAAATGGACTTTTATAGGAGCCTAGATCAAAGGGATTCTCTTCGAAGAAAGGTACTGAACTGAATCACAGGGGAGGAAAATAAGGTAAACTTGTCAACGCAACCTGATGAAACACACTTTTTACCAAAAACTACTTTATATGATTGAAGTTAAGGCAAACTACCTTTTATGGCTTTCCAGTAGCAATAGAAGGTAGCACATAACAGATTTCAGACTTCAGAGCTTTGACCTCTTATGAGTTTGAAGAA
This sequence comes from Patellifolia procumbens, assembly GCA_947645195.1. Classification (NCBI taxonomy): domain Eukaryota; kingdom Viridiplantae; phylum Streptophyta; class Magnoliopsida; order Caryophyllales; family Amaranthaceae; genus Patellifolia; species Patellifolia procumbens. The sequence goes on from CANSGD010000193.1 coordinate 128,692, forward strand.
AATGAGAAGAGAATGTAAATGAAGCAGAGGGGGAAGGAAAAGGAAGAGTGAAAAACAAAAGATTACGGGAGGATAAGGTCAATACTGGAAAAATTGGTCAAAGCTCCGAACCCATCAAGTGGTACTTTTCTACCACCCAAACTCTAAAAAGGTATTTTGTCACTGGTCCTTTTTTAGAGAATTTCAAAAAAAAAAAAAAACAATTGGGTACTTAGTACTTACCAAAACTTTGGCTGCAAGTGTTTTTGATGGGCCTCTTTCTGCCAGTGTGTTTAAAGCTACTTCTGCAGCTGCGTGCTCAGCCTGCCTCAGCGTAAAGAAGAAGGCCGGACTTTCAAACAACTCTCCATTAAAATTTACAGTAGCCTTGAAGCGTGGGGCGTGGTCTGGTCCTTCACGGATGCAGGCATAAGATGGCAGGTTGAAACAGCTGCGCTGAGCTAGCTCTTGCAATTGATTTTTATACATAACTAGACCTGATGCTGAAGGAAATACATATGCAATGCAGTGAACATTATACACAGTGCAAGCATGAATTCCCTTATCATAGGCGATCGCTAATTGACGATAGCCACTTAGAGGAGCAAAATGAGGATGGAGGTGACTGAAGATCCATGATAGTAGGTCGGAAAAACCTAATGTCAATTTCCCATTCAAAATGACCACCAAAAGGCTCACTTCAGTTAATGTTGTAGGGTAGCAGCCCTAATTTAAATAAATATCTCAAGGAAATTAACTCATGTCTCGTGCTCTAACAAACTATAGAAGTATAGATATCTTTGCATTCATTGATCCCCTCAACCATGAACTATTAGGTTTGAAACGTCAAGCTTAGATTACACCTTAAGCATCAAAGTACAAGGAGAATTGGCATGGTTTATAGGTAGGAAGATGTGGTTTTCTAATTCTAATTTCCCTTCAAATGTGTCAGTTTGTTAGACTTGGATTTGTTTAACTAATGGTAATTTGTGTCTGTTGAGATTTCTCTTTAGAAAAACGAAAAGTTTAGAATTGGCAGGATTAATTAAAGGTTTGTATCCACTATCCATGCATTTGAGTGGATGCACTTCATGGTATGATATACAGTATACCATGAAGTGCATCCATGAAGAATCACAGAAGATAATCTCAGACTTATAGCTGCGGGCTACACTGGAGATCCATGTTAGAGCTCTGTCTTGTGTTATTGTTATGACTTACGCTGCTTGAGGATTTTTATCCAGCTGACACTTTGCTCACAACAAGTTCTATAATGCACCCCATTCAATAGTAAATGGTGATAACGATCATAAGTTTATAAGTTATTTTAAGAAGAAACTCTCATGTCAATGACCATGGTTATTCTCCTAATAATCTTTTGCTTCATAGATTCTAGTATCATCCATTACCATTTAATAATGGTAGTATTGAGTGTGAATGAAAATCATATGAAGAAAAACTATGTCACTCAGACACGAATTAAGTGTCTATTCGGATACGAGTGTCCAAGCATCCGACTAGGCCATTTTGTAGAAAAATGTCAAGTTTTAGTGAACAAAGAAGTATCCAAGTGTCATGTCATGTCGTGTCGGACACGACACGATATGACACTTGATTTTTGAGGCACACGAGGGTGTCGAAGTAACATAGAAGAAAAACACATGCTTTGGGTGAAGTCCCATTATTATTAACGTGAGGACTCTCTCTTTTGGGAAATAAACTTAAAGTCGATCCTAATAAATGGCAGAAGTCAAATTACACTAATGCCCAAGAGTGGAGAGGTCAAATGACATACAAGCCACACATCAACAAGAATATAACTCTTTGGCAATACACTCCCGAATAAAAAATTATACTTGGCAACAAAAAAGGGCTAGTCTAGGAAAGAGAAGAACCCTTAAATCCAACCCTATTTCTCAAAATCAAACTCAAAAAGAAAATTGCCCTATTCTGAGTAACCCAAGCTAAGACCAATTTTCTAAGGTAGACAGGACCCTGAAGTCCCTAGCTTCATAGCTGTGATGTCTCACCTAGACAAACCACTGAAGGTATAAAATGGAGGATCCTTGACAGAATGGTTTGAAACTAAAGACCAAACGCAAACTATCTGGTAGCATCCTAGGGAGGGGAATTACAGAGGAAAACTAATACAAAGTTGCACTCAAGAGAAACACAAGAGAAACAAAAACCACCTTCTCCAGGCATAAAAGTTTGTTATACATGTCTTTTGAGGGTGGATCTCTTACACTCAGGCCTAACATTCAGTAACCTCATCCAGGCACAGTATGATGTCAAATGCCCGTCAAATGGATTTCCCACAACAATTGGAGACTTAAATCATATAAGAATGGCTCCTAACATGCCTTAAAAGAACAACAGACAGAGTAGAAGGCATACAACCTGCAATATATACTTGTGTAGCATGGGTAATTCCCTGGTACCTGTCCCTGTAATGGGAACGATACGGATACTCCACTTAATAGTTTACCATCCCCGCTTTATCTTAATTTTCAGGTTTTCTATTTTTTGTCCCCGTCCCTGTACCGGTTCTTGCCTTTAACTCCTTATACCCGACTCAGTGCAAGGTGCAACCTAGATAAACAATCCATAAACCCGAAAGTCTGTGACTCTCTGTCCTCTTTTTATGCATTTGTTTTTGAAAAGCCAAAGAAGGGTTACATTCAATATCCAACGACAGGATTCCTCGCGCTATTAAGGACAAAGACACTAATAAATATCAACAATGGGCAGAATCATTAGATTTCATTTACACATTTCAGTTCAGATAACCAAAGAACAGAATCAGCATTGACTACTATGAAACAGTTCCAGCAAACAAACTTTCCATAAGCAACCCCTCCAAGGCTCCAACCCCTATAGTAAAAATCTATTACACCACATTTGCTTCCACCATTTTAGTACCCACAAGCAGAATAATGAAGATTTCAAACCAAATCATTACAATCAAGTTATATAGTTCACTCAGCAGCTTAAAACAAACACCAAAATCAGATACCCACCAAAAAAAACCATCAAGGAAATCAAAAACTACTAAGAACTACCCAGCTTTATGAACACATAAACCCAACTTCAATCAGATCAATCAATACAGAAAGCAACAAAGAAAACTATAATAGACCCATTAAAATATTTAGCTTAAAAGAGAAGAATGAATACCTTCTGGTTACTGAAAATTCCTGGGTAAGAATGAATTAAATGATACTGATGCTGACAAAATTAAGCTATAAAAGAAAGGAGATTAATCAACCCAGAAAGCATAAATGTTTAAGCAGGAGGTTGGTTGCAACTTGCAAGTGTACGTCATATTGCTATTTGTGTGCCCATCACTTCCCTTCTTCACTATTACATTTTTCCTAATTTCTCTCTCAAGTCTCCATTTTTTTCACTTTCGTATCAATTTTAACAAAGCATAAACTCGCTCTCACTCACTTGACAAGTTTTGATAGCAAGTAGCAACACACCTACTATTGCATTTTTTTATTTTTTTCCCCCTTTTTGTGTCTTTTTCTTCTTCTTTTTCTCTTGTCTAGGTCACTTCACTTGTTTTTGGTGCAAACTTCACTTGTGATGTTGTTGATACCATATTTTTGAGAAACCTTCTTGCTGCGGCTTAGTATAATTTGGACCGAATCGTACTAAATCACAATCTAAATTGTTTTGGCATGGTTTGGATTGATTTATGAGCTCAAAAAGTGGATTGGTTTATACTTTTAACCAAACTGCGATTTGCGGTTTAGGGTTGGTTTATTCTATTTATAAACCAAACGACATCATGAATCGTCGAAGTGCCTTTAGTATTCGACTTAACGACAATTTCGTATCTTTGATTAGGAATGAGCTGAATTTGGGCCGAACTGCACCAAACCGCAACCCAAATCGTTTTGACGCGATTTGGGTTGGTATATGAGCTTCAAAAAGTGGGTTGGTTTGGAATTTTGACCAAGCTTTGGTCTGTGGTTTAGGGTTGGTTAATTATTTTATAAGCCAAACCGCACACAAACCGTTGAAGTGCCTTTAATATTCTTAACAACAAGTTCTTACCTTTAGTGGTAATATTTTTAGCAACTTTGTAAATTATTCTGTATATCTAGCTTGTTTTCGCTTATTTATATGTATTCTAATATCTAGTTGGTTAAATAAAACAGCAACTGCAAAACGAAAAACTTGTATTGAGATAAAATTAGGGAAAAACCGCAAACCAAACCGCACCAAACCGTTTTATGTGGTGCGGTTTAGCCAAAGTGCGGTTTGGGTTGGATCAAGAAAATCTCAAAACGTTTTGTGTGGGTTGGTCTGGAGTTTGGCCTATGTCTCAAACCCCACCAACATAACCCATGCTCACCCGTATCTTTAATAGTATAATTCTTAACAACTTTTGCATTTTTTGGTATACTAGTTGTGGGCCCGCGCGCGATGCGCGCGACCCCCCAAGGTAGTGAAATATACCTAGGTAATGTAAAGAGCTAGCTAATTTGGTTTTAGGCTCCGTATGAATGGACGAAAGATTATTAAAAAATTATCGTAAATCAATTTTACTTTAGCTAATTCCTTTTACGAAAAGTCGATGGCAAAAGGAAGAATGGAGAAGAATGTGAGCGAAGTAAGGAAGAAGGTAAGGAGTAGGAAGAGAGTGGGGTTTTCCTCCGTTCAAAACCAGTAAATATTAACTTATATTATCTCTGATGTGACGTCTCTTGAGCTCATACGCCCTTGAAATACGTACGATCTTCTTGTACAAAACTAAAAAGAATTAAAGGGTATAATTGTCAACTACAAATTAAAGAAAGTCTGAAAAATGCATGGCCACAAATTAAAACGAACAGTTAAACTTAGAAAAAAAATTCAAAAGGGACTTTTTAAACCATTTTGGTTGTGAGGAGGTACCCATTAAAATTTTAATTGTGAACCACCACCCAATAAATAAATATATTTTTTATTTAGGACCTACCCTTCATTTTCCGGCAACTAAGTCAATTTCTCCAGCATTGACTTTATTAAAATCCCGCTCTCTCCTCTAAAAAAAGGTGAGTGAACCTCACTCTCTTAATTAAACTGCTTCTTTCAATTAAGCAGACCCAATCACCCAAATTCCCAACCCCTGTTCTTCGCCATTCATACTATCATATCCCTGTTTCTCTATTTCTGCTACTACAACCTGCATAAACTCAAACAAAACTGCCCCCAATTCTCATCCCCTGTTTCATCCAGCTGCCCCCAATTCCCATCCCCTGTTTCATCTTTACTCGAATCGAAGACCAACTCAGTCTTTCTATTTTATCTGGTGAGTTAATCTCTGTTTTATGGTTTTCAATGAATTACTTAATCAATTCAGTCTCTATATTGATTATTGTTCATCTTTATGTTTGATAAGGATAAAAATGAGTAAATTAAATCTAACTGCTAAATTAGTAAAAAACTAATTGAATTGGGATATATTTTTTTTCCTAAATTCGAATCGGGTTTTTTTTTCTTGAATTGAATCTTTACATTACTGGACTGAGGACAGTTGTGAATTGATTGATACTTCGCCAAATTTGTTTGTTCCCATTGATCCTGGTTTTCTTCGACACTTAGAATTAATGATTTGATCTTTATACATGTATGAGCGAGCAAGTATCATGTGAAAGCATATATATTTTTAGTGTTGCCATCATATGCGAGTATCATTGTTGAGTATCTATGGGCTAATCAATGTAGTAAATGTGGGTGTTTGAAAGGAGCGATTTAATGGCGAAGAACAACAGTGTGTGGAGAATTTGGGTGATTGAGTCTGCGTAATTGAAAGTAGCAGTTTAATTAAGAGAGTAAGGTGCAATCACCTATTTTAGAGAGGGGGTTTTAATAAAGTCAATGCCGAAAATTTGACTTAGTTGCCGAAAAATGAGGTGTAGGTCCTAAATAACAAATATATTTATTTATTGTGTGGTGGTTCACAATTAAAATTTTAATGGGTACCTCCTCACAACCAAAATATTTTAAAAGATCCTTTTTGACAAAAAGTTCTTAAACTTACATTTGAATTGTTGCAATTAGTTTATTTTTGAAAAAAATTATACAAAAATTATCTCTACATCTACTCTACTTTCAGTTATGCTCCAAGCTCCCTTTTTTGTTGAAGCTGCAGTGACCTAACCTATTATATTAATTAAGGTCGTGAAATTCCTGAATGACACAACATTGTATATCTACAAGCTAATACTTCATCCATCATTCAGACATTTAGCCTTCTCCTCCACAGGCTCATTTGGTTGCGCATGTTCCCCCAAGATAGGGAAAATTTTCTTAGTAAATGTACTTGTATACGTAATATGCAAAACTGCAAGTGTTTATTGGGCTATGGTTTAATAAATCCAATTTACGTTGTATAAGTGTTGGTGCAAGCATATTTGAATTAAGCATAAGATCATATAATCTAAGACGTGAGGTATGATGTAAGTAGGAATATGTATTAAAGAAACACCATAGGTAAAATTAGCAAAATCCTACAACAGTAAGTGGTTATAGTTTTAAATATTTAAAAGGTTACTATCATCGAAGAAAGGTACACACTATAGCAAAAATATTTTCCTCAAATGTTCTACTAATTCAATGATTTACTAATTAACTATCTAATAGTTGCGCATGCATTTACGCTAGTGCTTTTTAGTGAAGAGGGTGTTAATCGACGAGGTATTTGTACAAATAAATATAATCCATTGAATCATATTTTATGAAAATTTTATGAACTGACGAAAGATATATCTTATAATAGAGATGCGATAACACATGAACAATTGTGCTACAGCTTAACAAAGCTTTTAACAGAAGAAAGCAGCATAATATCTTAAATTTACAAGTCCACCTCATTGACTGAGGATATATATTTGCCTTAGCAACATAGATTTCCAGGGGAGGAAATTGACACCTCAGCATCAAACAACTTATACAGAAAATATCTAGTTTCGAAAGCCGCCTTCTGTCTGCAGCTCAATAATCCACTTTTCAGCATCCCTGTGACTTGCGCTTTTAGTGTATCCATCCCTGCATACAAAGAACAAAATAATTCAATTTCATGAGACATACCACCTCAAATACACACCACACCTTAAAAATTTTTTTGGCAACGTAGCCCTCTAGAATTGAATTGCTGATTACTTAGAGAATGACAAGTCGAGATCCTCACCAGTGCACTGGAGGTCCGGTATTCCTATTTACACTATAGAGAGAGGATAAATTTGGGATGGAACATCCAAATCATCCCCAACCTTCCTTGTAATTTGGGTAATTCATTGGAGAGGATCCTCACTCGAGAATGACAACATCTCCACCAAGTTATAGTCCAAAGCGAAACCACTATAACTTATAAAGCTACCATACAATTGTAGGTTCCCAACACCTCCAAGAGCCGCCTCCCCCTTGTAGGAGGTGGGGTATCTGATTTAACTTAATTTTTTAAGGATCCTTTATTTTATAGCAACATAGTAATCCATCGAATTCTTATATAAAAACAACCCATATCTTGGACTCTTTCTATGGCACTTATTTACTTAATGTGGATGGAACATCTCTAAGCACAACCCAAATTCCCATAAAGCAACCACCTTTAGTTTTTTCCGTCATAGAAAAATGCTCCACATGCTAGTTAGTTGGGCTTTAGCCTTGTAAATTGAGGCATTATTCATTTATATGCAAAGCTACACAATTCAGCATTGCATCCTGGGCTCCATTATTTCATAACAACCCTGTTTACATAAAAATGGTCAAAATCAACGACAAAGACAACAATATTAGTTATAGCATACAAAAAGTCCATGAAATTAATGACAAGAATACGCATATTTTCTTTCACATACAAGTATATGAACACATGTAATTCATGACATAATAGCCACACTCTACTCCCCCGAGCAGTCGAGAACACTACAAAAGAACGACAAAAACGAAAATATCGATCATATAAATATAAAAATGAATACAAATGATATAATTAAAAAACATAATAGTAGCTTGATTGCTTACGCTAATTGATTTCCTTTGTAAACTTTTTCGAACTCCACTCTTGAGTTTAAGAGTCCTATAAGCCCTATTTAACAAAGAAAACAGCAATAAAAACAATATTCTAAAATATACACACATAACCGAACAAAGAAGAAAAAGAGAAGGAGCTCCTTTTTTGGGCCTATTAAACTGTAACATGGGTTGCGAGAATCAAATGCATATACATCTATTCTCTAGTTTTACACAGTCGAGATTAGCCAGGATCCGTCTTATAAAAACATGGGTTGCGAACTTGGAGTAGGGAGAGCAACCCCCATATAGTTTAACCTCAGATTTATAGAGCGACATTCACAATGTCTAAGTTTCTATTTCTTCAGGTTATATTCTTCCTGTTTACCATTGTTTGTGATCATGCCAAACCATTCAACAACACACACAAAGCATTATTTGTGAAACTATACTTTGTTTTCCACTTACTAATCATGCCAAACTATTCAACAACATCCTTTGTTTCGATACGCTGTTTGGGCTATACAAAGCACTTACTGATCATGCCAAACCAAATCATTCAACACGAGGCAGAGAAGTGGTTTTTGTATAGCCCAAACCGCTGTTTAGTCATTACCACTTACTGAACTTGCCAAACCAAACCATTCAACACATGTTTAGCTTGTCAGTAACCAAAAATCAACACCATAAAAAGGACAAAAACCACTGAGTACTGGTCTCGTGAACTACTCCCAGGATGCATATAAACTGTAAGTCCAAAACCACCAAAGACCTAAACTGTAAGCAATGATAATAAATAATATCCACAAGGACACAATTTATATCTTTATAAATCAACCACTTTGAAAACCACCAAAGACCTAAAATGTTTTTACTTACTGCAATCTGATCTTGATAAAAATCAATGAAGAAGAAGCTCATCTAATAATGTATTACTAAAAGTAAGGAAGACACAGAAGCAAAGATGAGAAATTTGACCAAAATAAAAAGAAGGAAATTAATTTGATTCTTCTCCAACTACTTAACAACAATGCAACAAGCTAATGAGCGTCCTAAATTCAGGGAGTAAATCAACACACCGCAGAGCTTGACCCTGAATTTTCAGCTCATGTCTCATCTCTTGCTCTAATTCAAAGTGGATAGTGGTGCCACTTAGCACAATTACAGTTGCAGGTACTTGTCTCATCATTTGCTCTAACCTAGAACTCTTTAAATCTTACACTGATTTCACCCAAGTACCTAATACAATAACAGTTTCTGAAGGTATAACTGATGCCAGACTTTCAATTTAATCTCCTCTCCACTCATAAATTGTGCCAGACTTATATGCTCTTGAGGTAGGAAAAACAAAACACTCTCATGTTTCTAGTGCACCACCTACTCAATCTTTGAAGACTTTTCATTGAGATAGTAGGATTAATTAGTGAAGTACAAAAGCTAGCTTATGATGCTGAAGATCTCTTCACTGCATTCTTGCTCGACAGTTAAACAAAACCCAACAAGTTTGGTGCTATAGATTTATTGGAACACAAGCGAAAATCATCCAAGTGGAAATTATTAAAATAAAGGTCTTGCATATCAATCAGTGTATAAAACAAAAAAAGAAGAGTATGAAGGCATGAAAAAGAATTTACCTGAGCACCAAAAATTGGAGGTGGATTGACCCTCCTTTTCAAGTCTCATTTATATGACTACGGGAGTTATAAGCAAAGAATATAGACATTGATTAAAAGAAATTGATCAAAAAGGATAATAAGCTATCCTAATCTAAATAGAAGTCTAGAACAATTTATAAGTGGAGAAGAGATTTAGAGTGAAAAACTCATCCCACCAAGTGTTAGTAGAGTACATATTGCTTCTATACTGCAATCAAAGATATAGAATAGCGCAAAAGAAACAGAGCATCACCAAAGAACAAGGCAAAAGATATAGAATTCGGCTAAACAGGAAGTGCTAGTAGAGCATCACCTATTGCTTTTATACCGCAATCAATGATCAATGAGTTTCAATGATACTCTACCTAATTTAATCCAAATGATCAGTCTTCTTTCAGGGAAGACAACGTTATGACAAAGTTAGATGACACAAAAGTCTCCAATTATCAACTATTTGCGACAAGCTAAGCATAACATGAACTCCTTTCAGCTTTATCAAACTACAGAAAAATAACATTATAGTATCAACAATTAATAAATCTTTACCAGCAAAATTCAAACTTCAATGGTGGGGTGCAAATCATATGCATGCATCCTTGAATTGGTTTCTATATTGGTCGCTTGCACTTTGGACAAGGCATTGAATTAGCCAAATTCCTGAAATGGATTAAGTGGCTTAGCATAATATCAATGGAAAATAAATTTTGAGATGAGACAAATGTCTAGCACAAAACATATCACAGACACATGTACGCGTGCACATATATTTAGATCTTCTAGTTGCAACGGGGGGGGGGGGCAAAGTTTTAGGAGACCCAAGTGATGATGAGACAGATTGAGACAAATGGTAAAGGGGCCAATGAAAAGAGGAACGAAAAAGAAAAGAAACCATAAGTGTTGCAACGGTTTCCCAAAATACAGAAGTTTTACAACTAAAAAAACGGAAGTATAAAAGAAGAGAGTAAGAGACAACTAATATATGGATCAAGGAGATTGAAATCTAATATATGGATCCCCGAGACAACCAAATGAGCCAGCACTGTGGAGGAGAAGGCTAAATGTCTGAATGATGGATTGAAATCTAATATATTATGCACTGTGGGCATAATCAGTTGTAATTTAGTTGCCACTAAGTTGAATATTGGTTAAAATCAAAAAATCTTCTTGATATTTAAGGAAAACCATTTTGTGAGAAATTGAACTGAACTTTTCAGCATAATCTACTTGCCTAAAGGAATCAAGGGAAAAATAATGAACCATAAACCCTTCATCACCAGCACCATTAGTAAGGGAATTGATGATGTTAGTAGTGAGCTCGTGAAGATGAGAAGTGAAGACTTGAACAACATAAGCATTGAACTAAAAGACAATCATAAAAAAGATAACAATCAACGCATTCACATTGAACAATCTCTCTGCCTAACCCAAAAGATGATTAAAATTTTAAACTCTTCAAAATTAAGACAAATATCATAATGAAAGGTTTGTGTTTGAAAGGTCCTCAACCTTAATCAATCAGTTGAATACAAAAATCTTAAAATTAGGGATTTGGATGACTTCGTCAAGATATCCCTAAACAATAAAATGTAACTCAAATGTTATGTAGGACAAATTAAGCCACTATTTCTTACAAAACAGCTTAAGAAAACAACACAGAAGACATATAATCATTTACATATCAAATTGAAGAGTCAAACAAATAGGGAAATGGAACAAAAGAATTGGAAAAGTGGGATCGTGGAGGTCGAAAAAACTGAGTAATTTCAGAAAAGAAATTGGAAACGAAATTGGAAGCTGTAACACCTGAGAATTGAGAACAAACAAAAACAAGGATGAGAAGAAATATTACCAGAGTGAAGTGGGAGATGAAGGATATACTCTAATCGTCGTCCTCACAAATGCTCACTCCAACTGCTCTTTGCAATTTCACCCTAAAGTGTTGACATAGCCGCTGTGACCAGCCAAGGTGGCCCTCAACTTGCAGTTAGTCAAGTTCCAGATCTTCACTGTCTTATCCCAAGAGGAAGACACAATTGTGGGCTGCATTGTGTTAGGACTGAACCTCACACAGCTAACCCAATCGCCGTGACCATCGCTGTCTTGAATGGTGTACTTGCACTCACCTACATAGTTGTTTAACATGCCAGAATAAAATTAGGCATCAACCTAAATCTTTAGTAAGGATAAAGAAGGACTCACTGCAAAACCACCACGCTACTCTACATTAAATAACACTCCAAACGACAGTATGCATTCATCTAAATCCAAATTAAATAGCTTATATGAGCCCACCAGACGAATTATACATTCATATCCGTTGACAGATATGAAACTCCAACAGCAAGAACACAACACAATAGCTCCTTAATGCTAAGATCATATACATTATCACAATCCATATATACAATATTGAATTTCTTTACCAAACTCATAGAAGACTAAACAAAACAGACTTGGAACACGAGCAATGCCAATTCTCTAACAGATAGATAATCACGACATGTATATTCAATAAAGAAGGTAATATATTTGTTTCACAAGGTAGTACACAGGAATTGGTATTTTCACATGTACTGTATATAACCTCCTGTAATCTTTGATGTTATCTACAATGCAAAATGGAAAAATTAAGAGCAAAAGAGGTACCCTTCTCGTGGAGTATGTTCCGTTAGTTTTTAATGACCGTACTCTCCTCCTATTCAGGACAAGTATTCTTACTTATATTGTTGAGTTCTAATCTTTTGTGCAGTTGTTATTTTGACTTTTTCTTTAATCTTGGACATCGTATTCTTGTCATTCTCTTAATTACTACTCCCATTAGTCGTGTACAATCGATGAGCGTTACAGTACGGAATTTCTGGATATTATATGATATAAACTTCCCATAAATTGGAAATTGAATAACTACGTTTTGGGAACAAAGTCAATGTAATGCATCTATAATCAAGCTAGAACAGTAATAAAATTGTAAGTTAAAGAAACAATAATGAAAGAAACTAAACACTTACGATTAAGAAAAGGAACAATATAAAGACAGAAAGTGAATCATGTTAACTGAAAACTAAGGAAAAATCAAGATAAGAAAGAAAGTGAATCATGTTAACTGAACACTAAGGAAAACTCTTGCTATTTTTTTTTAATTTCTCTTTCTCTACCTATTCGGCAAACCCAGATTGAAAATCCGAAAGTAAAACTCTTCTAAATGCTGCAGTGAGCCCAATCTTCAGAGAGATTTAAGTTGGTAAATTTTACTCATAACAACAACAAAAATTCATATGAAAATCGAGAGAGAAAAAAAACTAACCACTTACCCAGATTGAAGCCCAATTCCTCACCATTCATCCTTCAAACGACCATTGAATTAACCTGTTAAAGAGAAAAGGACAAAAAATGAATTAGGCAGAAATAAACTAAATATCATTTATATCAAATACACAAACTAAGAAAGAAAAATCAAGGCAAAGAAGAACAACTCAAAACTAACAGTCGAATTTGTTGAATCAAACCCAAAAACAACAAAAAATTGAGTCACAGATTGAGGAAGGATGAAAAAACCAAAGGACCATAGCTTCAATTTTTGATGTTCAACAACCAAAAGGTACCAGAAAACAAAGATCTTTAACTATTCATTGTCACAGCTGTGCCACAACCTAAAAAATTGAAACCTAACAGTCCCAAACGGCAGAATGAAAAAAATTCACGATCAAATGAAATTGGCATAAACCACAAACAAAATTGAAAATCGACATACTCTGTTCTATTCAAGGATGTCGACGTTGACAGCAAGTCGGCCAGAGCTACCCTTCCGATCTTTATGCACCTCTTGAACCGCTAAAACAGTAAATCAAAAGGAAAATAAACTCAGATTTTAAGAAAACAATAAACTAACTAAATTTCATCAATATCAAATCGTGTAGAAACTCGAAAGATAGAGAAATGCATGGAAATGTGAGTGAGAGAAAAAAAGTGAGATTACATCTTGAGAAAAATAGGGTTTTTAGGAAAAGGAGAGAGAAAGCCAGTTGGAGAAAAAGAAAGAGACATACGGTGGTGAGGGAAATAAGGAAAAATAGGGGAGCTAGTTAGGAAAAGTCTGATCCAGAAAACGCTCAAAGGGAAAAGCTTAGCTGCTATTACACTGTTCATATGAACAGTGAAAATCAGAGTTTTAAGACTCAATTCACTGTTCACATGAACAGTAAAATGTTTCTCCCTTTTATAAGGGTTATAGATTCTAATTTTTTTTAATATTTAGTTATTTATATGCATTTAATAGCTAATGTCTTGTTGGTAAAACAAAACAACAATTGTAAATTAGAATACACTAATTGAGATAAAAATATGGGTAAATCACAAACTGCACTGCACCAACCGTTTTATGTGGTGCAGTTTGGGTTGATTTGGCCCAAAATTTTGCATTGGTTCGGGAAAACGTCAAACCGTTTTTTTGCTCTAGTTTCGTTCTGCTCCAACCCAGCTCATACTCACCCCTACTTCCTACAATACTAAGGCTCCAGATACACAACTCATGTGTACCCCATCTTATTTACCCTCTCCTACTCATAATTTAACCATAAATGTAATTTATGATGAACAATACTAATGCAATTATATAATAATTAGTATATAGTATTAATTATTATTGTGTTTACTTACTTGATAATTAAATTAATTATAATTATAATCTAATAAGGATGTATTAAATTGAGAAATCGTATAAGTTTTTTTTGACGGGATAAATAGTGTAATTTTTAGGAAAATTTGCATATTATCACCTTTTATGTACCACTTTTTGTAAATTACCACAATTAATTTTTTAAAAATTACCACCTTTAACTAAAAAAAAAATTCATATATTATCACCACATAACGGGTTCCGTCATGTTTACCGTTATGTGGGGCGCCCTCTAACCCACATTCTCAATTACTAATCAACCACCACAACCCAACCCATCCTTTCTCTCCTCCATTAGCCACCCATTACCACCACATACATCGCCACAACCACCACCAAAACAGCCATGGATGAAGATATGGAATTTCAGTTTACCCTGGCATTATCTCTGACAACTGAGGGGGAGGTGGCTGACCCATCACAGCCACCACAATCACCATGAAACTTGTGAGTTTGAACACAAGGGGGTTAGGTGGTTCCCCAAACCTTGTGCTTCCGTACATCAAGTGGCTTATCAAAAACCACCATCCTATCTTTGTTTTTCTTTCAGAAACTAAGTTACCTGTTGTTGTCGCCAAAAAATTATTTTCCGTTTACGCTCCTACGTTTGTTGCTGGATGTGATGCTGCAGGCTCTAGTGGTGGCCTTCTTGTTATTGGTTGGTCTTGCTGTAGTATTACGTGTGTCGTGTCATCTCCAAATTATGTACTTTGTAAGGTTCTTGAGAAGAATGATCATGAATGGTATGTGTGTTTTCTGTATGGTGCACCTGTCCTAGCTCAACGTAAAGCAGTCTGGGATGCTCTTACTTCTCTACTTCATGATATACCAAACTGTCTATTATTAGGGGATATAAATCAAGTTGAACACCTGGAAGACAAATTGGGGGGTTCAAGACACATTAGGGGGTGGAATGAGTTTATCGAGTGGAGAATGGATACTAATCTTATTGAAGTCCCTTTCTCTGGGCCTCGATATACATGGACTAATAAACAACTTGGTAGCAAGCTGCTCCTGGAACGGTTGGATCGGGCATCTATGACAGAGGATTGGTTGGATTCTTTCCCGTCAACTAGACTACTCAACCAACATATCTTATGTTCCGACCATGCGGCTATTATTATCGACACTTCCTCATCCACAACACGTGTCCAACGCCGCCCATACCAATTGGAAAATTGGTGTTTACGCATTCCTTTCGTTATCTCAAAAATAGTGGAAATCTGGAACTCGCCTCAGACAGGTTCGCATATTTACAAACTGAAATCTTACTTCACGAGCTTAGAATGGTCCTCCAACGCTATTGCATATCCCACAGGAGACAATTTGGTATTAATTTGAAAGATCTCTACCTGCGTCTTTGTGCGCAAGGAGATGACATCCAGAACCATTCTCCAGCATTAGACTATATGAAAACGATCCATGAAACTAATGGTCTCATTGCAATGGGTATAGAGTACTGGAAGCAACGTTCAAAAAGCTCATGGGATATGGTCGGCAATGGGCCTACGAAGTTACTGTATATACAAGTTCAACAACGAAAAGTACACAACGAGATTGTTACTATTAAGGACGACAATGGGGACTGGATTTCAGGCCTTCCTGCCGTTAAGTCTCAGGTTGTTAAGCACTTGCGCAATATATATATTCCTTCCACTATAGTTATGCCAAATAATATTGACAATGTTCTCCGCCAACTCGAGCTACCTCACCTGTCAGCGGAGCAAATCACCATGCTAACAACACCGTTTTCGAACCAAGATATTAAATAGGCGGTTTTCAGTTTAGGCCGTAATAAATCAACAGGCCCGGATGGTATAACGGCAGAGCTCCTCCAATTACATTGGAATATCGTAGGTAACAGCGTTCTAAATGCCATACATAGTTTTTTCCGTCATGGACATCTTCCTATGGCTTGGAACTCTTCTATCCTAATTTTACTACCCAAAGTAGACAATGTAGAGGAGGCCTCTAATTTAAGACCCATTAGTCTGTGCAACACTATATATAAATGCGTGTCGAAGTGCTTGGTTAATCGATTAAAACTGGTCACTCCATCTCTAGTCTCAGATTACCAGTTTGCTTTTGTTAAAGGACGGAACTTACATGATAATGTCCTGCTTAGCCATGAATGCATGCACACTCTGAATAGACAGAAGACAGGGAATAAAAGGTTAGCTGCTATCAAAATCGATATGAGTAAGGCTTATGATCGTGTTAACTGGACGTTTCTACTTACAGTCCTATCTTCATATGGGTTTCCTCCAACTTGGATTGATATCATTAGGCAATGCATCACCTCAGTAAACTATAAGGTTTTACTCAATGGCCAACTAGTGGATATCCTTAGTCCAGAGTCAGGGTTGCGCCAAGGGGATCCACTGTCACCATACCTCTTCATCCTAGGCATGGATGTGTTTTCACGTATGTTGACTTTGGCAGAGGATATAAAGCAATTTAAAGGTCCTAGCATTAGTAGAAGGTCCCCGAGCATCAATCATCTCTTCTTTGCAGATGATATTCTCCTCTTCTTCCAAGCTACTCCGTCCTCCTGTCAATCCATTTTAAGTGTTGTGCAACAATACTGTGAAATTTCGGGACAACAAATGAACCTTCACAAATCTTTTGTCAAATTTAGTCCGAATACTCCATCCGACATTCAACGACAATTTAAAGATATCCTGGGTCTGCAACCAGTTCAACAACTGGGGAACGATTTGGGGGTCCCAATTGATCTTACGGGACACAAACATTCACACTTCACTTTCTTGGTTGATAAGGTGGCCCAGAAAATTACAAATTGGGGACAGGCTCACTTATCACCTATGTCCAAAGTGTATCTTATCAACACAGTCATTGTTGCAATGGTAGCTCATGTCATGCAATGCTATATTGTTCCCAAAGGTATACTCAGCAAACTTGATAGTCTACTATTGCGTTTCTTCTGGGCTTCCGATGGATGTAAAGGTATTCCTTGGGTTTCAAAAAAAATGATTTCCCTGCCCAAAGGATTCGGGGGCTTAGGACTCAGGTCACTCAAATTGTTAAATGACACAACCATCATGCGAACAGCATGGCGTTTTGCGAAAGCTACTTCCACCCTTGTGTTCAAGGTCCGTAGTCATGGACGGTTATGTCTGAGTTTAAACCCCAAAGACACCCACTCAACTAAAGCGACAGACTCATGGGGCATGAAAATTATAGTAGTGGGCAAACATAAATTACTACAAGGATGCCACTAGAAGATAGGTAATGGAAGACTAGTCCGAGCTTTTCAGGACCGTTGGGTCAACAAAACCACTCCCATGATGAACAACAACCTTCTACTAACAAACATTTTTCGGGCTCGAGTCAATAACTATATTGACAGGTCAACGTCCTCCTGGAAGTTTGCCTTAGTACGTCAACACTTTTCCTTCGAGTCTTCCAAGGCAATATTATCCACGGAACTTCCAGACAATGACCAGGAAGATCGGCTGATTTGGAGTCATCATCCGTCTGGAAACCCGACTACTAAATCCATTTATGCCTATGTAAGTAATCATACAAGGAATGCAACAGTCGACTCTTCCTGCACGCGTATGTTTAAGTACCTCTGGCATCTGCCCATTCTGCCAAAATGGAAATATTTTCTGTGGCGCATCTTACGAAATAGACTACCAGACAAGAGTAACTTGGGGAAAAGAAATATGGTTAGTGATACTTTCTGTGACTGTTGCTCTGGTATCATTGAAGACTCTACACACATTTTCTGTAAATGCAACGTTGCTATGGGTTTATGGACCCAGTCTCCGACTTTGCCTATTACCTCCATAGATACTACTAATTCCTGTGCGGAATGGGTATCTAACAACATCCTACTCTTCATGAGCAAGGAAGGTTATGCTAGTGAATCAATCAAGATCTTTATTGCATCACTCTGGAGCCTCTGGATCCAACGTAATGCAAGAATCTTTCGAGGGGAGGCTCCGAGTTGTCTTGCCGTTGGGTCTATTAGAGTTGAAGCCATTGGCCAACTTCATCGAGCTCTAGAACTACAACAAAATAACCTCCGTTTCCTTCATCCTCCAGAGGACGACCAACCTTTCCCTCCGGGTTTCTATGGGACTCATATAGGCCAATCTACAATCGGGGTACCAACGCATAAATTACAATGCGACGGTGCCTGGGAGAAAACCACATCTAAAGCAGGTTTTGGTTGGGTAACACTTACAGCTCCCAATGTTTGGGTACCAGGGGGCGGTGCCTTTGGGTTGGCTACTAGCTCTCTACATGCCGAGGCTCAAGCATGCCTTCTCTGCATAAAGTGGGCGCGTGAGAACCACTTATCCCGACTTATGATTTTTACTGACTCTGTTCAACTAGTTTGCATGTTAAAGGATCCCACAAAAGTCGACATGACTATATCATGGACGATTAGCGCGATTCAACAGCAAGCTCATGGTTTTCAATGGTGTCAAATAGTAAAGGTTCCAAGGGAGTGTGTTCGAGATGCAGATAGGACAGCCCGAGAGTGCTTACATTCAATGCTTTCTTTTAGTAACACTTTGTAATTACAACTTTAGTTGTATGCCGCTTGTCAAAAAAAAAAACCACCACCAAAACTCTGTCAGCTACCCCAATACATCGGAATCACCCACCACCACCAACTTCAGCCCCCTCATAATCAGTCATCACCTTCACCAGCAACAACTTCCTTCTTCATCAGCGGTTTGGTTCTTTTAAGCCACGAAGTAGGAAGAACAATGGAGATAAGATTAAAAAGAAGATGAAGCAAGGAAAGGAAGTGGATTTTAAGATCCATGAGGATGGGAGTTTGATATTCAACGGAAGGTGGTGTATACCACAGAAGTGTAAAGAAATTAAGAGGAAACTTATGGAGGAAGGTCACAATACTCCGTATTCAGTACGCCCTGGTGGTGATAAATTGTATAAAGACCTCAAGGAGATTTATTGGTGGCCGAATATGAAGCGAGAAGTCGTTGAGTTCGTGTCCAAGTGTTTGACTTGCTAGAAAGTGAAGATAAATCACAAGAGACCTATGGGAAAGGTCCAGTCGTTAGAAGTTCCTGAATGAAAGTGGGATTCGATATCTATGGATTTTGTGACAGCATCACCAAAGACTAAGACTAACAATGATACTATTCTGGTGATTGTGAATCGATTGACTAAATCTGCCGTATTTATTCCGATAGTTATTTTATGGACCAATTCTACACGAATATTACTTAAACTTTGTTGGCCTTGGTCCTAAAACTTGGGCTGCTGTCAAAGGGAATTGGTAGGTTCCAAAATCAGCTTTTGTGATCTGTATTATCTCTATACTATAAGGGAAGATTGTGGGGTGGACACCAAAAATAAGAAAAGGAAAAAAAACAAATCAAGGAAGTTATTAAGTAATTAAGTTTTATTTTCAAACTTAGCAATTGATATTTTTTTAAAAAAATGTTTAAAACTTCAAACTACAATGTCTAAAAATCTGCAAAGTAAAAAAATACTAAAAAATATCAATGGTTATATTTTCTTGAAATCTATAAAGACACCCACTTTGCTATATTTTTATATACTTTTAATTTTTATATTTTCAAATACATGAGCAATTGATTGCTCTGGAGTAAAGGTGTTGCATATGATCCAATTGATCATATAAACATGATAAAGTATTTTAAGATGAGTGAGAAAGTGGTAGAGGGATAGGGATGATGTTTTTTTACTCATGAGTGATGATGCTAATGACATCTTCCATTTTGGAAAGATCTTGTCGTTTTTAGCATTTTGTTTTCAAAACAATATTGATAATATACTCCCTAATATTTATTCTCTTTTTTTTATGTATTTGAATTATTTCACTATTTAAAATCTTTTGGGATTGCAATTACTTCCTCTAAAAAAACAAAATAACTAAAACTTAACAATTATTTTTAAAAGTATGAAAATGTGTATTTCACTTGAGAAATTACAATGTACATTCTCCCAAGTCCTTACATATTAATCTTTCACACGAGACACGCATCGCGTGCATATATGGCTAGTAATTTATAACGTTAGGTTTTTCAAGAGACTCACCCTTTGAATTACTCCATCAATACGACTATTACTTATGGTTCCTTTACGGTGTCAGACCACTCCCCTATTATTTGTGACACTTTTACAAACCCTGTTTTCCCTCCAGCAAGATTCCGTTTTCATCAGGCGTGGGCCTTACACTCGGAAGTTCTAGCCATTGTAAAAAACAAGTGGTTACAGAAACAGAAGGGATCTCGTTTTTACAGAGTTCAAAATCGCCTAGTTGAGATCAAAGCTACCATCGAAACTTGGTCCATGAAAAAGTTCCAGCATACGTCTAAGAAACTTGTTCAGAATCTGGACAAAATTCAGGAAATAGAGGCGAGACTTTGGTCTCAGCCTTATAACCCAATTTTAGTTGACCACCTAAAAAGGCTCATTAACCAACGGGAAAAAATTCTTCTGTTTAAACAATCCCATTGGGGAATAAAAAACAGAAAGAACTGGTTGCTTCAAGGTGATAGAAACACACGTTTCTTCCACAATAAGATGAAGCAAAGATTTTCTCTAAATACCATCCACAAATTAAGGGATGAAGATGACACTTGGGTGGAAAACCCTTCGGGGATAAAAGGGCTGTTCAAACACGCTTTTTCAAAGAACTATTCGTCATCAGGATCAGTCCCAGATGGCTCTGTTTTTTAACATTTCACCTCCATATTCTCTGACCAGGAGGCGGAAAATCTATTGACAAAAGTATCTGAAGTAGAAATAAAAAACGCGTTTTTCGACATGAACCCCCATAAAGCCCCAGGCTCTGATGGGTTTGGTCCAGGTTTCTTCCAGAAATACTGGGAAATCGTGAATAAAGATGTGTGCCTAGCAGTAACTAGCTTCTTTGAACATGGTCACCTTCCACCATCCCTCAACCACACCATTATCACTCTCATGCCCAAAATTCAGCAACCAGAAAAACCCGACCATTTCAGACCAATTAGTCTTGTCAACACCCTCTACAAGGCAATCTCCAAAATTCTTGTTTCCAGATTACAACCTGTATTGGACAAGCTAATAAGCCCGTTTCAGAATGCATTTGCCAAAGGTCGCTCCATTCACGACAATGTCCTAATAGTTCAAGAAATCTTAAACACATTCCATAAGTCAAAAAGCAAGACAGGGTGGTGTGCTTTGAAGCTGGATTTGGAAAAAGCCTATGATAGGATTGAATGGAACTATATGTGGGGGTGTCTTGCGCATTTGGGCTTCCCCCCAAAATGGATCAACTTGGTTAAGCAGTGTGTCACTACGGTGTCATACTCAGTAAATGTCAATGGCAATACTACGAGTTGGTTTAAGCCAACCCGTGGTCTGAGACAGGGTGACCCGCTTTCCCCTTATCTTTTTATTATATGTATGGAAGGCCTCATTAAAGAACTAGCTCATAGTGCGGGTAACAAGTCAAGTGGTATTGGTTTCCAAGTATGCCCAAACACTGCTAAAATCCCTTGTCTGCTCTTTGCTGATGACAGCCTATTATTCTGTAAAGCGACAAAGGCTGGATGCAGTAACCTAAAGAAAATCATCGACCGCTTTTGCGGAAACTCAGGACAGCTGGTAAACTTTCATAAATTAGCTATTATTTTTTCTAAGCAAGTTCCTAACGCACGAAAGGCTTCTTTGGCTAGTAATTTTAACATGCCACCAAAGGCTTGCTTGGGAAGGTACTTAGGAATCCATTTCAGTTCCTTTCGGCCTATCAAGGCGGATCTAGCCCAGTTGCTTAATAAGACCGATGAGAGGGTTAAACTATGGGAGGCTGGATTGTTTTCCAAAGTAGGAAGGCATACTCTCATCCAATCCAATCTAGAATTAATCCCAAACTATGCAAGTGCAGCAACCATGCTCCAGGCAAACTCGGCCTCCACTATTGATTCCATTCACAGAAAATTCTTCTGGAATTAGGGGCCAGGAAAAGAGGGCATCCCTCTTATAGCGTGGGATAGAATTTGCTCTCCTAAGAGCGTAGGAGGTCTAGGGCTTCGTAAAACCCTACCACTAAACAGGGTTTTCCTGGCTAAACTAGCATGGAAAGTCCTTTCTGATCCTGAAGATCTATGGGCCAACAAAGTACGCCAAAAATATCTGAAAAAGTGCTCCCTATTCCAATACACGCCAAAACCATCACATTCCACCATCTGGAGGAAAATCATGGAACAAAGGGAGATTTTGCGAAAGGGGATTCGATGAAAGATAGGAGATGGTTCAACCATTTTATTCTGGTTGGATAACTGGTTAACCAACCAATCTCTTTTCGAACTTCTAAAACCAGACCCCAATACAATAAATACTGATTTATGTTTGGACGCCTTCATTACCAATGATAAGCATTGGAATTTCGAAAAGTTGGGTTCAATTTTACCTCAAAACCTAGTAGCCCAAGTACGTGGTATCACTCTCACTAAAAATATTGAGGCGGATACACCAATATAGGGTATGTCTTCCCATGGAGATTTCACGGTCAAATCAGCAAACTGGTTAGCACATAACATCAGCCCTGACACCCCAAAGTGGGAATTTCGTCAGATTTGGAGAGTTCAGGTACCTCCGAAGCTCCAGATATTCATATGGCAAGTTCTACAGAATGCGATTAGTGTCCGCGCGATTTTGTTCAAGAGACAGATTATCCCCTTTGAAAACTTCTTTCTCTGTGATGCTTCGTGTCCAGAAACAATAGACTATCTATTTCTTAACTGCCACAAGGTCACAACCTTATGGACACTTCCACAAGTGAAAGAATGGTTGCGCTGCTCTATTACCAACCATACTGTAAAAGAGCTTTTTAGAAAGAACCTAAAGGATAAAGGTTTGGCTGCAAAGATTACCTTCCTTTTATGGAGCATATGGAAGGATCGGAATGACATTATTTTCAACAATTCAGCGCTCAACATACATAGGATTTACCATCGTGCAAGACTTCTTACCCACGAATGGAAGATGCGGCTCCATTATGATGAATTCGCTTTGTCCCCCTCCCATATGGTTTCCCCCCTCCCCCACGTGCCTACAAAGACAAGCCCTCAATCCATCTTCGTCACCTTGTCCCCACCTCCGCTAGGCTTCATAAAGCTCAATTTCGATGGCTCGGTCAAGCAAGACAGCACAGCAACAGGATTCATCATTAGAAATCACGACGGTATGGTTCTTGCCGCTGAAGCAAACAACGTAGGGAACACTTCAGTCCTTTTAGCAGAAGCTACGACGCTTCATCGAGGTGTTCTTAAAGCCTCAACACTCTCGCATTCAAATATTCTAATTGAAGGTGACAACTTGCTCGTCATAAACGCAATGAATGGCGTTTGGTCTACTCTATGGCAGATTGATAACATTGTTCAAGATACGAAAATCAACCTAAGAGAATTCCAAAATGTTCAGATCACTCACGTCTACAGAGAAGCAAATCAAGCAACTGACTGGATTGCCAATGCGGGTCATTTAGTTTCGGATTACTTTTGTATTACGGACTGGCATGGTTCAGATCTGTCAAATATATTTTGTAACGATATGTTAGGAATTCCCCTCGAGCGGAGGGTTTCCTAACTATCTCACTCCTTCTTACCTTTATATATATAAAAAAACCAGCCATTTATTTAAGCCACTCTAATTGCTGCCAATTTAACCAGAAAAATCAGTCCTGTCCCTTGCTCATTCACATTTCTCACGCCTCTCCTCTAAAAAAAATTCATTGTAGTGATTCTCGTGTTCTTGGCAAGAAAATCAGAAATTAGGTGAGGTTTTACCAGCATTCATTCTCAAATTCTAATTTCTAAGATTGATTTCGGGTACCTTATAATACGTGCTTGTAGACGGTGACGAAGGCAAAGTTCCACAAAACCTCTAGTTCTTGCTACCTGATTTTCTTGCACTCCTTGAGATAATCGAGGTAACTAACGACTCGCTTAACTTGTAGGATAAAAACCATTGTCTAAGTACCATTAGTTTGAATATTATAGTGTAGTATCATGTTTAGGATTTTTATCCCAATGCTTATGCACGTTGAAGTTATTTTCATGCTAAAAATTTGAGTTTAAATGGTGCCGAACTTGGACTTGTGAGATCCGGGATTTTGATTAAAGTATAGGTGAATTAGTGGCATATGAATTTCACCATTGTTGTTGTTCGATTGAACATGATCATGTATTCGGTGTTGGTTGTTGATGGTTAAGTGGCACATAAATTCAGTTTTCATGGCCTTATTAGTAGGGTGTTGTTATTCGCCACCCTAATTTATACACACGCCGCCCTAATAATGACCTAATTAACCTTAATAAATTAAACTTAATATTACTTACTCACTCTCCCTCACCATTAAGTGTAACTCACATTCTCCCTCGCAATTGAAATTACACCGATCTTGAACAATCCATCGTCGCTATATTATCGGAAAAATGGCCAGAGATCCAATTCCTTCGACGGTAACTTTTTTTTTTTAAAATTCGATAAAACATAATACGTGTAGAAAACACGAACTGACTATGGTCTGTCCGTGTAGAAAACACGTGCTAGCCATGGTCGTGACGTGTTTTCTTCACATTTATTTGTATTTAATTATTTATATAGTTTATAATTAATGTCTACAATTATCTTTCACATGTTTATCATATTTAGGTTAGTTATTTGATTTTTTTTTTAAAATTCCATTATATTATGTTATATTTATTTATATATATTTACTTATATAGTGTTATATTTAATTAAAATATGGCATATATAATTATATTCAAATTATTTTTCACATATTTGACCATTATATTATGTTATATTTATTTAAATATTATGATGTTGTATTTGTAGGTTATTAGAAAAGATTATGGAGGGGATGGTAAGGATTACAATTCTCATTTTATAACTTCGCTGACATGGGAGTGTTATAAAGATGGATTATTGTGGGCTCGCGAAGTAGCTCATGGACTTGGATTTGGCATTTCAACTAGTTCCCATAAACGAAACAATGGATTTGATCACCGTGTTTATGTTAGATGCAAACATGGTTGTGTATATAGGGGTAAGACAACTGACTTGGACTTAGTTGAACGTCCGGATACCAAGACACAATATTGTGCTTGTCCTTTCATGTTAAAGTTGCAAAGGGATGTTCCTGGTGGCTATTATGGGTTATTAATAAGTAAAAGAGTTACTGGCACTCAGAATGATCGTCTTATAGTTTATAAGGAGGGTCACTGAGATATTAGTGGTCTCTGTGTTGCTGCAAAAGAGCTTGTTCGCCAGTTGAGTGAGGCACAGACAAGGTCGTGCAACATTATGGCGGCATTGACTGTGGCACATCGTGAGGATAATCCAACCATTCGTCATGTCTACAATTATCCTATGAAAATCAAGAAAATTGATAGTGAAGGGAGAGATGTGATGGAGAACTTCTTCCATCTTACACGTGAGGCAAAGTATGTATTATGGGTTGATACAGCTGCAGGTTACGACCATACGACACATATATTTGCCGCTCATCCTAAGTCTGCTAGTTTTTGTCAGACATTCCCATTTGTGCTGCTGATGGATTCCACTTACAAAACAAACCGGTATCATATGCCATTTGTTGAGATGGTTGGGGTTTCATCGACTGTACATAACTTCCTCATTGCTTATGCTCTAGTCGTGGATGAGACAGTAGACAGTTACAGATGGGTGTTAGATAAGCTTCAAACTGTTTTTGGAGCCGGAGTTTCCCCTCATGCTATTGTGACTGATCGGGAGATGGGACTTCTTGTACCTATTCGTGAGTACCATCCACATTCGTCTCACTTGCTTTGTACATGGCACATTAAGCAAGATGTTGAGCAACATGTATATAAACTGCTTGGCAAGAATGAGGTGATGGCAGCCGGTTTTACGAATGGTAGGTGGCACAAGGTGATGGAAGCTTCGTTAGAGGGTGAATACACTAAAGATGTGGCTGACATGGGTGATGCTTGGAAAAAGCATCCAAAAGTTATCGAGTATGTTCATAGCACATGGCTAGTTCACAAGGAAAAGTTTGTGAAGGCGTGGACAAATAATATATTTCATTTAGGAAATGTGACTACATGTAGGGTTGAGAGTCAACACATTGCACTGAAACACTGGTTTGAGACCTCACAATTGTCTTTAGTTAGTGTTTGGGAGCGTACACTCACATTTGTTTAGCTGCATGTGAAGAAATTGCAGTAACATCTAGAGTCCTCTAGCCGACACCATGGGAGAATGTTCTTAGGAGACTTTTATCAGCATATAGTTGGACGGGTGACACACTATTGTCTACAGTTATTACATCAGGAGGAGATACGTATGAGAGTCCTAACAATAACATCATAGTGTGTCAACACAGTGCACTGAAACACTGGACGTATCCGAGCCGCTGGATGACACGATCAGCCATGTAAGGCTCAATAACATCATGGTACCGGATAAAACCTGTGAATAGAGTCCTAGGCACAATAGCAGCTGGATCGGGTCCATATGGACACAATTGAATCTAAAAACAAGTAAATAACAATTAGTACAAAAAAATCTATATAATGAAACTTAAAAGGTTAACATTTACCTGCTCAGGTGCCATTGTATCGATCCTTCGCCGAAAAGTCGCTATTCTCTCTTCTCCCTTCGAATACGGCTGTGAAGACCTGATAGGTTTTAGTCGTATCGCCTAATCAAAAATAAACCTACGGACCTCTAACTAGGTAGTCAGTGGAAGCAGGGTCGAATCCACAGGGAGACAGAGTTTCTAAATCAATATTCAACCAATTCAGCTACTCTAGATGAAATCAGGAAGGAATTAATTAAACTAAAGAATAGACTACAGAAGACGGAATAAATCGAGGATTAAACTATGGAATAAAAGTCTAGGGTATTAGGTCGGTCCACCATGCTTATACCAATCAAATAGGGTCAACTACTATCAAAACCTAAGTCAAGAGTCGGGGGATTAGAGCCTATGTTGAGCTATGGTTAAGACTCAACGCTCATAGTTCAACATACGCCGCATGTTCACTAACGTAATCAGAACTACTGACGTGTCCTAGGCCTCTAGTCGTAAGACGGATCTGTGCAAACAACTATTAACCACAAGCAACCAACGAAACTGCGCAATAACGTTAATTACTCAATAAAGAACAAATCACATCACAATCACCCTAATCAAGCCCTAGAAATCAATAAGAGTCTAAATCACAATCATGGTATAAACATGGCTTTCCTATTTAACACCCTAGAAAGAGACTACTCACTCATGATCGAATTAACAATAATAAAACTAATATGAAACCCTAACAATTGCATCATGAACGATTAAATGAATAAACTAAGCAATCAAAGTAATTAAAGAGATAAAGAGTAGAGAAGAGTACCAATTGACGAAAAGCAGGAACTTTTATTGAAATCGAAATAGGTTTGATCACCTCTAAATTAATCTAAAGTGTTTGAATTAAACTAAGAACAATGAAGAATAAAACTAGTCTAAACCTAATGAAAGATGAATAAAAGATGTCTCTAAAAAATGAGGAAAAGGTATTTATAATACCCCTCAAGTCTAAATAAAATTCGGAAACGAAGGTCGAAATTCGCGAGTAAGTGCGCCAGACCCGATCGGGCCCGAGGCATCCACCCGATCGGGCCGACATACAAAGTCACCAATCTGCGCTCCTGGGCCTTCGTATAGTAGAAGCGAAGCAGCAATCCAAGTTTTACAGCCCACCCGATCGGGCCGTGGGCAGCCACCCGATCGGGCCATGCGACAAAAAGTGCCAGCAAGCTCGCCTCCTCCGCAGCTTCACAATGGGACCTAGCAGCACCCCACCCGATCGGGTCGGGCACACTATGCCCGATCGGGTCTGGTGCATTGATGCTCGCCCGATCTGATCGAGCACACCTTGCCCGATCGGGTCCGCAACTTTCATACCCGATCATAAATACTTCGCCCGATCGGGCCATTTCTGCCCGATCAAAGCACGGAAACCTCCTTTTTGACTCTTTAGCTCTCTAATCTTCACGTTTAGGGGTCTTGGGACCTCCTAAACTATTCATAAAGCTCGTGAGCCATCCTACGTGCCTCGTAACATCTCGTAAAGCCGTGGTTGCTTCCAAAAGGCTCGGGAATAAGGAGAAAACTCCATAAAACCTGCAATTCAATACTAAAACACGAAACCACAACTACATACGATAGTTAGCACAAAATAGCTCCCAAGAGCTCAAATGACGCACAAATTAGCTTGTAAATAAGGGAGAAAACTCTATATAAATACTTGATATCAAGACCAACACATCAATCGAGGTGATCCAGCTGACACAGAAAGACGCTCACGTGAAGGTCGAAATGCAGGGAAGTACTCATATATCCACGCCTGCAACAATGACAAACATCCCCCGACCTTCGCACATGAAGCGCGTGACGCCGCCCCTAACTGACGATACAACCAAGCCAGTGCTGCTGATCCCCATGAATAATCGGACACCTGTCCAAGATCCCTAAGCTCAGAAATCACATACGGTCTTACCTTACTAACACTCTTATCAACGAAAAGAGTGGAACCTAGCTTCGCTGTAAGAAACCCACAAGCCTTAATACTAGGCGTTCTGTCAGCCGGAGGTTTACAACTCTTTATGATGCTATCCACAGTAGGAGCAACCCCCTTCCACGGTATCTCCGTGGAACTAACCTAAAGAAGCTCGGCGAAATTAGTGGTGTATGACTGTGCCTCAGAGGGACCCGTAATCATGTTCCCGTCAATGGGAATGTGTAAGATCTGCTGAACATCGTGAAGCATGATAGTCATTTCCCCCCAAGGAAAATGAAAATTGTTCGTGTCAGGCTACCACCTTTCCACGAATGCAATAATGAGTGGATGATCAAGATAACTATACATAATGCTAGGAAGATGTGACAAACCCGTGTCATCGACTTTCTGCCGCACAATCGGCGCCATCGCATCCCTCCACTTCACAAGTTTCTTACATGCCCCCATAAGGTAGTAACACGTCAACAAACCGCGGTCCTCCCCCTCCCAAATTGATGATATTATTTTTGGTGCTACTAATGATTCTCTGTGCAAGGAATTTGCAGATCTAATGAGTAGTGAATTTGAAATGAGCATGATGGGAGAGTTGAACTTCTTTCCTGGATAGCAAATCAAGTAAATTGAAAGAGGAACAATGATCCATCAACAAAAATATGTGAAGGAACTAAAAGAAATATGGGCTGGAACAAGCAAAGACCAACCACACTCCTATAGGAATAGGAACAAGGTTCAACGAGGATCCAAGTGATAAAATAGTGGATCAAAAACTATACAGAGGTATGATTGGATCTCTACTTTATTTAACTGCTAGTAGACATGACATTTCTTTTAGTATTGGGTTATGTGCTAGAGTCCAATCAAATCCGAAGGAATCTCACTTGACAGCAGTCAAGAGGATTCTTAGGTATTTGAAAGGAAGTGATGATCTTTGTTTGTTCTACCTTCGAAGTGACACCTTTGATCTAGTTACTTACTCTGCGCTGACTATGCTGGGGACTTGGTAAATCGAAAAAGTACCTCTGGAATTGCTCAGTTCCTAGGAACAAGCTTAGTTTCTTGGAGTTCAAAGAAACAGAACATTGTTGCCTTGTCAACAACAAAAGCTAAGTATGTGGTAGCTGCTGCTTGTTGTTCCTAGGTCCTATGGATTAAGCAACATGTACGTGAATTTGGTATTAAGTACAAATATGTTCCTATTTTATGTGACAATACAAGTGCTATTTGCATTTCCAAGGATCTAGTGCGTCATTCTAGGGTCAAACATATTCACATTAGGCATCATTTCTTGAAGGACAATGTTGAAAAAGGATTAATCAAAGTTGAGTTTTGAC
Source organism: Patellifolia procumbens (assembly GCA_947645195.1). NCBI lineage: Eukaryota > Viridiplantae > Streptophyta > Magnoliopsida > Caryophyllales > Amaranthaceae > Patellifolia > Patellifolia procumbens. Next base: position 158,909 of record CANSGD010000193.1, read on the forward strand.
CTACTGAAAATCAATTAGCTGACATCTTGACCAAACCACTCTCTAGGAACAGGTTTGAAAAGATTCGTTTGGAACTAGGAATGATCAGAATTGTTTGAAAGTGCCTATGACATTGACCCCTATGTAACATTCATTTCTAAATGTGTCTGCAATCCTCATGAATTTCTTAATTCATACACCTTTAGTCAAGGATAAGGACTCACATTTGTCTAAATAATATTAACCTTATTGTCCGTACTAGTACATTGAATAAATGAATATGGTACTTGTATAACTTAGCATGAAATGTATCAGTTACATGAGTTCAAAATTCTTATTTTCTTTCCATCATTCATATTTTCTCTTTTATTTTTATTTTTATTATTTTTTTCTCTTTAGAATTCTCCATTTTCCATTCTCCACCTTATTCATTCATACATTGCAATAGTTCAAACAAAATTAAATGCATACTCATTAAAGGTTGAATGATTAATTGTCTAAGGGAAGCCTTAGCCACTCATTTAATCACCACTCTTCTCACACGCCTTATTCTTTCAATTAAAACTCATCTTCCTCCCCATCACATCACATCACTCACTCGACTATTTTCAAAACCATCAAACCAAATAAAACCATTCACCTTCTCTTCAAATTCTCTCTCCTCCCACAAACCCTAACTCCATAGCACCTAAAAGAAAAAACTCGGAAACCTCAATCCTCCCCGAAGAAATGCCATCTCCTCTGGTTGAGTATGAGGGAAGCGACAATGAAACAGAGCACTCGTCTCACAAATCTTCGACTTCCAAAGCACAATCCACTGAAAAAGAAACCTCTTCCAAGAAAGTGGAAGAAACTCAAGAGAAAGAAGATGAAACTGAAAAACCACTCAACATTCCCATTAAGAGAGGTAAGAAGTCTAAATCCTCTAAATTCGTAATTGGATTTTGTGTTCATATGGGCTGGTGTAAGAAAGAAAAGTGGACTGAGTTTCTGGACCTTGTGATTTTTCAAAAATGGAGTAAGATTCTTTTTGTTGATGAGGGTCTGTTTGAAGAAGAAATGTCTGAGTTCTGTAGTAAGTTTGAGAATGCTGACGGTCTATGTATGAGTGTTGTAGGGGGAAAATTAGTAAAATGTAATGAGAAAAATCAGAGTGATTGGGTTGGGGTACCTGCTGAAGGGTACGAAGAATATGTTAAGGGGATTGCGAAATATAATGTAGAGGGAGCTAACAACAGTAAAATCTTGAAATTTTTCGGTGGCAATGCCACTAATATTTCAATGGATCAAACAGACTTAAAGCCCTTTCACAAATTTCTTTTTCACTTTGTCTGGCGGTTCCTGGTTCCTCGTGCCTCCAAGAGGACCCAGGCTAGTCTTCTTGATCTTTCACTACTGCCTTGCCACAAAGATTTCCATAAACTTTCCAGCCGTATTCATATCTCACCTCACCCACTGCATTACCAACAAGAACCGCATCGGATATGGAAACTTAATTTCCATTATTTTAAAGAAATGCAAAGTCAAACTTCCTTCTCACCCTTCTTTTGAACTTGAACCTGAAAACTGCTTAACAAAAGTCACACTCTCTAGATTAAGTCTGAGAGTCAGAAGGGGAAAGCTGGAATTTGATGCTGAAGAGGTAGTAATGAAGGGTGAGAAAGAAATTGAGGAATCTGGGAAAAGGAAGAGAGGAGAGGAACTAGGAACTTAGGAACTGGGATTAAGCAATCAGTCCGCAAGATTAAGAGACTAGCAAAACCTAGGAGGAACTAAGGCAGTGGGTGATGATAGATTTAGATGAGGATCAAGTTCCTCAAGCAGCAAGATCTCAGGCTGTTGACTTCCCATTGTTGTCTACTGCTAGTCTCCGTGCACTATTAAAGGAGATGAAGGACTCTATTGCTATTCTAGGAACAAGGGTGCAGGCGTTGGAAACCCGGATTGCTCATCAGGATGTGCAGCATGATCAGTTCATCAAAGCAATCAATCAAGGATTCTAACATACGAGCCAAAATAGATTTTGTTGCTGCCTCTTTTCCCATCCATGAACTCCCCTGATCCCTAACCCAACCCCCCTTAAGACAATTAAAATTTCAGTTTTGTTTGGTTGTATAATTTTTTAAACAATTGCTTTTTTTTGCTTCTTCATGTGTCCTGCTGTGACATATGAACTTTTGAATTACTTTTCACTCTTTTCATCCTCCATATCTCTTCTATCTCTCTTATGTTGAACTCTGTTCCTGTTTTTGTGCTTTGTGAATGCTTGTTCCTGACGTATATACTCTTGGAATGTTAGGATGGCTAATATTATGAGTACACTATGTTAGAGCTACTAAACAGCTACTGAACTGACTTTAGACTGTTGACTCTACTAGTGCTGCAGGCGCATATACTTAGTTTTGATAATGACAAAAGAGGGAAGATATTGGCAAAAATAAAAAATTATTTTTTGGCGTGCCTTAGTTCCTGTAACTTTTCTGATCTCACTCTGTCTCTAGTCCTAGTATTAGTTGACTGTTCCTAGTCATTGTTGAGACTCAGAAACTTAGATTAATTCTTAGCTTTATTTTTATTTTTTGCCAAATTATTTGCCATCATCAAAAAGGGGGAATATTGTTGATTTCACTATTTTAATGATGACAAATAATATATTTATTTAGTATAGACTTTTATCGGTTTACTTAGGGTTTATTCATAGTTTTTAGACTTAGTATTTTCGTAGGTTTTTAGTGTTCATAATCAGTGTTATTTTGTTATCAAATACTTAGGAATAATTAATTTTAACTTATGGAGAAATGGTTATGAGTTTAACCTGATTAAGTTATTAAATCTAATTATTCTATGTACTTGATCTATATATCACTCGATTTTTATAAATAGTTTGCTTTGAGATAATCCTAATGTCGTGGAACTTTAATTTGAATAAAACTAATTTCCATGATATTAATTGTGTTAGTTTGTTAGCATTGTGCAGATTTTGATCAAATGGATAATCATGCATCAACTAACTATAAAATCGGATGCTAATATGGAGGAATCAAGATAAGCACAACAACCCTAGAATCTAGGAGGATCTGACGAGCTGCAAATCAGTTCCTAGATTTAAGGAACCTCAACCAATCTTCTAGTACTCGGCTTCACAACAAACTATAGGGAGATAAAGCTGACTAGGGTTTGCAGATTCTGTTAGAGATCTTTTTGCGCACAAATATCATCTTGAAGAGCGGATACTGGGCTAATCTTATGGACCCATAACTGTTTCTATGAAGCAGAAAAAGGGTTGAGAATCCTCTATATATATGAAGAGAAAACCTAATCAGAAAATGAAGAACTTTGATGCTCTACACGCATATTATATCTTTAGTTCATTCGATTTTTATTTTCAATAGCTTAAACCATTGTATTTATTTTCGAGTGATTGGGGAGAAAAGAAATTTTAGAGTTTAAAGTTTCTGTAATCAAGAGTGAAAGAGAGAAAGAGAAGACTTCGAGTGAAGTTAAGTGAGAAAGTCACAAGTTCAGGGGAAACAAGGTGACCAGAGACATGGTCAAGTTCCTAGAGGAACTGAGAGAGAAGAGTTTATAATAGGTTGTAATTTCTATTATAAAGAAAAAGGGCAGGGTTTCTTCCTAGAGAATTAAGGAAGTAAACCTTGTTAAAAATCTCTGTGTATTGCTAATTGTTTCTTTCTTTCTTTATTTAGCTTTTAATTATTTATATTCCGCAAAAAGTTTTAAAATTCCCTCAACTACAATTCACTCCCCTCTTGTAGTTGATCTAATGTTCATACCAGGCTAACATTATTGTTTTAGTCTTAAGCTATAAGGATTAATTAATTTGGAATTTGACATATCTTAGTTGGGAAAAATCCTGAGGTGCCCATGTGCGTAGGGCTAATTTCTTAGGTACCCTCCGGGTATTTGAGCTAGCTCAAATGGCACTGGGGTCACTTTTCATAGCTAAAATGCCCTTACTGCTAACGACCATTAAATTTTCGTTAAATTTTCCCTAATCCTAACTCAAATTCCCTTAAAAAGAATATAGAAAAAAATAGCGTGGCATTTGGCCTAACCACAGGACACCGCAGGAACACCTTAGGGCCTGTTCGTTATCGTTTTTTGTTTTTAGTTTTCAGTTTTTTTTTTTGAAAATTAAAAACCAAAAACACGAAACCAGAAAAAGTGGTTTTCACTTTCTAGTTGTCAGTTTTCAAATTCATCATGTTTTCAATAAATTTGACTATTTTTTTTTTCATTAAAGGGCATATTATATGACTTTTATTTAAAATAAAAAACCAAAAAAAAGAAAACCACAGTAATTCTGAACGGACCCTTAGTTTATTAGCGTTGCTTTCATTTCTCTGGCAATGAGTGCCGTGATAGCACGACCGCTAATCGAAATCATAACCAATTGGATTTTCGCTTATAATTTTTTTATGAATCGAAAAGGCTTCCATCTGGCGGGGATGTTTTTTTTTTTGACACCTGCTCAAGGTTACCTAAGAAAGCGAAAACTCATATAAATTACATCTACAGTAGTTGGCCATCGTGTGGGCTTGTTGAACCTCTTGCCGGGACACTTTCAGGATTGTGCACCATTGTAATTCACTGGCCGCTTCCCTAATCTCCTGTATTGTCCAGTTAACTTCTAGATTCGTCTGCGCCTGATTTCGTAATAAGGTGATTAGCTCGGATGAGTCTGTCTGAATTTGAAGTTCTGCCACTTGTTGTTTTAAGCCCCATTTAATACCATTTAGACAGGAAACTGCCTCAGTTTGAAGTGCTGACGTCGCGGCCCCGTAGGATCCTCCCCCTTTGATTGTCCAGTGGCCTGTATCCGCAGTGTCATCAACTCTTGTCTGTTTCCTCAGCCAAGCCATACCAGCCGCTTTAGTTGTTTTTTCCCATGAACCATCTGTTTCAATAATCATGGTCGGGAAACCTTGTACATTTCTGCCTATATTTGCAAGGAAGAACCCCAGGGGGTAGTCTGAGTGAGGACCAGGGTTCGAAAGAGCCTGGCCTACTGTTAAGTTGGTTTTGTTTAGAAAAATATGTAATTCATCCCAGGCTCGGTTTCTGGTTTCTCGCATTTAGGAAATCCCCATGCTGATGTTCCGAAAAACCATATTGTTTCTCGTACACCAGATGGTCCAAAGGGTTATAGCAAAAGTAGCAATGTTACCTTCGTCTCGAGTGGTCGAGTTAGGTATTGAATCAATCGTGTACTGGACTACTTCCCCAAAGTTGGAGTTAGTTGTCAAGTTTACAGGCTGGAGGGACGGAGTATCCGCCCATAATTGGCCAATCATCGGGCATTGACTAAACAGATGCACTGGCGTTTCTGGAAACACAAGACACATTGGGCAACTGTCCTCATTTACCATTTTCCGTTTGCTAAGTTGGTCCTTTGTTGGAAGGATGTTCCTCCATATTCTCCAAATGAACATTTTCCATTTTAGGGGGAGGTTAGCGTGCCATAACTTCTTCGCTACCCTTGCCGTTTCGTTTTCGTCTCTGCCATCACTATGTATTTGTTGTTTTTCCACTTTCAGCAGGTAGGCGTATCCTGATTTCGTTGTAAACTGGCCTGACTTAGTATGCTGCCAGTAGATGTGATCATCATGGTTTCCTTGTGGAACTTCTATCCCCAAGATTCGTTGGGCATCTTTCCAAGCAAAGTATTTACGCACCTTTCCCCCCTCCCAATAACGCGGATTATGGTGCATGAATTACTCAACATGCCAGTCCTGTGTTTCCTGTACCTGGTCATTATTCTTTGGGGTCGGGGTTCTACCTTCCACCCAAGGGTGTTGAAAGGCCTTCACCATCTTTCCGTTACCTATCTTCCAAGCATACCCGGCCGCGAAGAGTCTTCCGGCCTTTTCCATACCTCTCCCTGAAAAGGATTTTGTCCCCATACTCCCGTTGTTCCTGTCCTGAATTCGTGGCGATTTTAGAGCTTCCATTACTTTCAGCTAGGGGTGTAAACAAGCCGAGCTGAGCTCGAGCTCGACCAAGCTCGGCTCGGCTCGAACTCACTTTGATCGAGCTCGAGCTCGGCTCGAAGCTCGACGAGCTCGCCTACATGAGGCTCGAGCTCGGCTCTTTTCCAAATGTTCGAGCTCGAGCTCGGCTTGGGCTCGGCTCATTTTTCTTTTTACCCGTCTAATGGTTACGACTCTTCCTTAAATAAAGTAAAATATGCAAAATTTCACCAGACACAAATTTAATGCAATCAAGGTCTTTCATAAGATAACAAACAACTTAATACAATAGACTAGTTAAGGTTCAAAATATAGGAATAACAAAGTAGTCCACTAAATAGCTCCAAAACGAGCCCGAGCCGAGCTCAAACGAGCCGAGCTTTGCTGGGCTCGGGCTCGAGCTCGAATGACTAAAGTATAGCTCGGGCTCGGCTCGAGCTCGAAGTTGACCGAGCTCGAGCCGAGCTCGAGGGCTCTACGAGCCGGCTCGGCTCAGTTACACCCCTACTTTCAGCCGTTTTCCTATTACTTGGGTTACAAGTAATTGTGGGTTTTTGTGCATTCTCCAGATTTGTTTCATTAACAGGGTTTTGTTTACAACCTCTAGCTTTCTAACCCCTAGTCCTCCCATGCCTTTTGGTGTTTGGACAGTTACTTTGTTCATCCAATGGACCCCGTTGCTTCCATGTTTGGCCCACAAAAACTTAATCAATAGAGATTCGATCTTACCAACTATTGATTTTGGGAGGAGCACACTGTTCATTATATGCGTCACCATCGGGATAAGAACTGTGTTTATGAGCAGAATCTTCACTGGAAGTGAAAAAGGGGTGCTATTTCAAGCTAAGATTTTCCCGGAGATTCTATGGATCAAGAACTGGTAGTGTTGGTTTTTCTTCCCTGGCAGGTCAATTGGAGATCCGAGGTGGTGGTCCATCATAGTAACTATAGGCATCCTGAGTATGTCGTTGCATTGTTGACAGTCCCTATCATGCATAAGGGGACTGTATTTGACATAGGATTTACTCAGGTTGATCTGTTGACCGGAGGCTTTTGCAAACCGGCTAAGAATAGTTGCTAAAGCCATACAAGAGTCCTTATTTGCCTGAAAAAATAACATGACGTCATCGGCAAGAAATAAGTGTGAAATAGAAGGCCCGTTCCTGTGAATTTTAATTCCTTTGAAGAGTTTGATTTCTTCTGAAATGCTGAGGATGCGAGACAAGATATCCATGCAGAAGAGAAAGAGATAAGGTGATAAGGGGTCCCCCTGCCGAAGACCACATTCAGGATCGAACTTTGTCGACAGGTGATTATTGACCAGAATTTTAAAGGAGACCGTAGATAAGCACTATTTTATCAATTGGAGCTAGAGTGGAGGAAAACCATAAGCTCGGAGAACTTTGAGAAGGAAGTTCCATTCTACTCTATCGTAGGCTTTGCTCATGTCCATTTTGATGGCAGCTTTAGGGTTCTTTGTTTCTTTGGAAGAGTTAATGAGATGTAATAATTCCTGGCTTATTATCACATTGTCTGTCATGTGGCGCCCCGGCACAAAGGCTAGCTGGAAGTGTGAGATCAACATTGGGAGGACCATTTTCATCCTGTTCACCAAACACTTCGAAAGGCATTTATAGATTGTATTACAAAGGCTTATTGGTCGTAGCTGTCCTACCTCATCTGGAGACTCAACCTTAGGAATGAGAATCATGATGGTATGGTTCCATTCTTTGAGTAGATACCCTGTGGTAAAGACATGCTGTATAGCTCGTATTACTGATTCTCCCACTATATTCCAGTGTAGTTGGAAAAATTCTGCCGACATACCATCTGGACCCGGAGATTTAGACCCTTGAATAGAGAACATGGTTGTTTTAATTTCCCATGAAGAAAGCGGTTTATTTAAGGCTAGTACCTGGTCTTCAGTAAGACTTGGTAAATCCAGTTCTCGTAACAGGAGGTCAGCTTCATTTTCCGGATTCGTGGTAGAATTAGTTTTGGTGGTAAAAATGTCTTTCCAAAAGTCGGTAATGAGCTTTGTAATTTCTGTAGTTCCTTCCACCCATTCCCCCTCTTTATTTTTCAGCATAAGAATCTCATTTTTCCTTTGTTTTTTCTTTGCCTTTTGGTATAGAAGTTTGGAGGGCAATTCTCCGTTTTGAAGCCATCTTACTTTTTGCTCGTTGTTTCCAATATATGTTACCAAGTTCGTACTCAGTGATTTTTTGGTGAGCAAAGAGGCCATAGTCTCGTGCTTGGGCTATAGAATGGATAACTTTGCCCCTAATCGATAACTCATGCGTGACCTTTCTCCAGTTGATCCCTCTAAATTTCTTATAGTCTAGGGCCCATTTTTGTATTTTTTGACTAGCTTTACTACATTTACGGTTCAAGGAATACATAGGGGACCCGGGATGAGTGCTTTCCCTAATTTGTTGGATGATATTAATTACTTCTTGGTTTTTGAGACACCAATTTCTAATTGATAAGGCCGAGTGGTATTATGGTGCTGATTTTCCGAAGTGAAAAGGATAGCTGCATGGTCCGAGGTAGTAAAAGGTTGATTTATGATTTGACTTTCGGGAAATTCCTCGAACCAATCATTGGTCATGTAACCTCGGTCTAGTCTTTCCATGATTAACCCTGAATTAAAACGTTTGTTGAACCAAGTAAATTTTGGTCCCGAGAATGGAACGTTAATTAGGTTTGAATTCAAACGCCAATCCATAAAGTCCTCCCATCCACGTATTAAGGTTGAGCCTCCTAGTTTATCATCGAGGGTTTCTAATTGATTAAAGTCACCCATCACTAGACATTTAGGGTATCTTAATACCATGTCCACTAGTTGCCTCCAAACATGAGGTCTTTCTTCCAACACCGGGGAACCATAAACAAAACATACAAAGATTTCATTTCCATTTGGGTACTGGACCCTACACAAAACAAAGTTCGAACTACTAGAAAGACAGGAAACTACAACATTGGTCCATGCAAGAACTAAAAGTCCACCCTTAGTACCTATGGCATCACTGCCATGCACAAAACTAGGGTTAGTACTACTAAAAAAGGAAGAAGCCTTTGACACTAGGCATTTGGTTTCAGACAGAAATAAAAACATAGGGCGTTTTGCATTGATCATCCAATGCAAATAAGGAATTGTAGGGGAATTAAGGTCTTTCAAACCCCTACAATTCAAGGCCATTATTTTCATAATGGAGTTGGGGGCTGTGAAAGGCCAGCCACCCCACCTCCATCAGTGCCATCTTCAGAGTTGTCCTTCTTCCTTTTACCTGAGCAGGTGCCAAGATGTAGCTCCAGGACACATTCCACTTCCATGTCACTTCCTGCTGTCTCAGACTCATTATCAAGTACCATAGGCTCTGTTAACTCCTCCTCTTGTTTCATTCTCTTCTTGCTTTGCTTAGATTGCAAACCCCTAATTCATGTACCTGCCACTCTCTTGCCTCTATTAAAAGAAGTCAGTTCTTCCCCAGCTTCCGCCCCTAGATCAAAAGCCATTTGCAAGTCTGTGATAGCTTTAGGTCTAAGGATACACATCTTGTCCTCCTTATACCACATGTTAAAAACCCCTTTGCTTTCCCATCTTTCTAGTCTCTGCCTTCTTCTCTTGAGATACCAGTCTCCTTCCATATCATCCACTTCTAGAATGTTTCCCATTGACTGTGCTCTTTTCCTGCTCCCATTTCTTGGCCTTTTGCTAGACCAGATTGTTGTCAAACTCCTCAAGACCAGTTCTGGTTGTTCAATAGTTGGAGACTCTACTCTGGTTGGTGGAGTAGCTGGTGAGTTTGGTGGATTTCTTTCATGAGCAGGAACTTCCAAGGGGACCATAGGTGCACCATAAGTAAACTGATGTGTTGATGGATCAGGATATATCTTAGCTTGATTTTGGAAGGTTTGCAGGTACCTTCTCAGTCTTCTACTTGCCTCTTGTAACACATTGGACCTTGGGACAATTCCTGTAGCTTGTATCCCTCCTCCAAGTCTAGGGCCTCGAGCAATAAATGCATTTGGATCTAAATTAGGGAAATTTTGTGGTAAAGATGGTGCAGTTGTATCATGCTGTATATGATGGTGCTGGGTTTGATTAGTAGAGAGGCAATCATAAGTAGCTGGATAGGTGTTTTGTTGTAGTTACATATGTTCAGAAAAGGGAATATTAGCCCAAGCTGTAATCCCTAAAGTCTGAAATAGGGTGGCTGGTGGTTGAGGTACATTATCTTCTCTGGCTGGAGGTTCCTGTGAACCTAAAGGTGGTAATTGTGCTATCAGTTCCTCATAAAAGGTGTTTGGTGGGATTTGGATACGTAGGCTTTCTCTAGGGAAAACTATAAATTGATCACTATTTTGTTGTGTTTGGTTGGGAAGTGTGTTTGTATCTTGTGATGGAGGGATAGGGTGAGAAAAAAGAGTAAAATGTGGTTATTGCTCAGGGATGTTAGGAAATGTAGGGAGGCCTCTTGCATTGAGAAAATAGTTAACATCTTCAGTTTCATTAGAAGGGTGTCGTAGTAGTTGTGGTCCATTTGATGATTCTCCTACTTCGTAGTATGGGTTTGGTTGGTGATTTGTGAGGTTTATGTTTGACAGGTTAGTGGACATTGGGTTGGCAGTTCTAAGGGGTTGAAATTCAGCATAGGGGCTAAGTTGAGATCCAAAACGAATACCAGGAGGGGGAACAAGAGTTACCTTAGGAAGTAGGGTTGCACCTTCATCATTATTGCATGCATGATGCTGCTGCTCTTGTTTGTGAGTGTCTGAATCATCAGAAGAATCAAACTCTTCATCTCCCGTCCTGTAGTCCCCATCCCCCATTTCCTCAGACTCTGAACTCAGGTCCATGAGCATCTCAGGTGTAAGATATTGATTGTCAATTCCATTTTCAGGTTCCCCATTCTCCACCAAATTTACACGAGTGTTCCTATTTCTAAATCTGTCTAGTGATCCTTCTAGTATATTTGTATAATATGGATAATGGGATGGACCATAAATAACTACTAATCCCCCCTGTTCAAACTCCTGAATTCTATGTTGAATTCTTCGTCTAGCTTCATTGAAAGACAAATTACAATATCTTGTATAATGGCCAGCGCACCCACAGTTTTTACAAAATCTAAAAAGACCCTCATACCTGAAATCCACCCAAATGACTCTGTTGTTGTGTATAGGAAGATAGCAACCAGGGATTAAGGGTCTTGTGAGATCTATAAAAACTCTACCTCTTAGATCTGGGAACTGAGGTAGTGGATTTCCATCATGTTCAATCATATCCACCATTCCTATGTGGCTGAGGATCTATTTGTCCAGTTTGGCTCTAGGTACCCCAAAGGAGCCCCATGCACTCGAACCCATAATGTTGCTATGTCGAAGTTGATTGCATGCGGTACACTAAACCAATTACAACGTCTAAAAGTGATGATTCTACCATCTAGGATAGCTGTATGTTGGTTTATAAGCCCTTCCATATCATGATTATTGTCGCAATGAAAGACAAAGTAGTTTCCTGTTCTTGAAACACTTATACTAGAGATAGTTACCCATTGAGAGTTTATAAGACCTTGAACCATGGTGGTTGGTGGTGGGTTAGGTCGAACAAAAACTCCCAGTACTGAGTACGACCATTGTATTTCGAGATTTAGTAGATTGTTTTCAGTTGAGTTAATAAAAACACCAGCTCTAAACCTCCCCCACTCATTTGGTTGGGCCATTTTTGAGTATTCTTAGGGAAGAAAGGAGGGTTTAGCTTTGTTGTTTCTTTCAAAACTGACGAGAGAGAGTGAGAAAAAGAAGAAAGGTAGATGAAAGAGCAACTGGTAGAACTTTAAAGAGAGGGATATGAAAAGGTATTTTTTGGAGCTGAGAAGGAATAAGAAGGAATAATGTTGGTAGAAAGTGAAGGTGATATGAATGCTACAGCTTTTTAGGCAATTTAAAGCTAAGAAACTCATATTTTGTGGAGCTCCAAGTCTCTGTTTCTTCTTGGATATTGTGCAGATTTCCTACTACACTTGAAGGCATTGAGATGGCGTGCATGCATGGTTGGAGGCTGCAACTTTCCTCGCCATGATTGGTGAGACTGAAGCTTGAATCTGATTGGTAGTAGGCTAGGTTATCTACTCAAGCTTTGCGCTTCTATTGGTTTCTTCAGTCAACTTTGCATGCAACAATAATTAGGAATAGTGAAAAAAACCCCTAACCCTAGCTCTAAACCTTGAGAGGAGATAAACTCTCAATTGTAGAGAGAGAAAGGTGCGTAGTTTTTTATGTTTTTTTGGCGGGGATGTTATTGATCACACTTTTATGTTCCAAAAACGTTGTAATTATACTGTGGTAATGTGCCATTAACATCTCATGACCGTGCACAAATAGAGAAGTGCAAACAGTAATTAACTATGTCCAAGCATATAAGTTCTTGTTCAATATCACTTTTCTTCACTTCTTGTTGGAAACAATGGATCGATTGCAATATTCATGAAAAACCAACAAACAATAAATCTTAATAAACAATAAAAGAATCAAACTTATTTGCAGACATCTAACAAGTGAACGATGTGCCGTGGTATGAATGCCACTGCCTTAGAAGCGATTCGCCACCTTATCGGTGCAGACTTTTAATGACAAACGCCCCCTGAAGGTTAACACACCACCCTTGAATCCTACACGCCGAACTCAAGGGTTGGAGTCTCTCAAGAACTGCTTAATTTTCATGAAGGTAGAGATGGTTTGTGTTTAGTGTTTTAATAATGAATTATATGAATAATGAATGTTTTCCATAGAGAAGTATACATAGGTTGTCCGAAAAAATAAAAGATAAGAATTATGGAAAATGAAAGCGGAAAACCCATGGAGTGTTCCCACGGGCGTGGGCTGCTGCACACGTTCGTGGGCTTGGGTTCGTCATGAATCAGGAACTTCTTGATTCCTGAAAAGCCACGCCCCATGGTTGTGGGTCCTTACCCACGGGTATGTGACCTTGAGTCTATCCGGACTCGTGCTCATCCATTTCCACTTCACACTACAACTACCAACAAATGCAACTCGGGCTTGCTTGCGTGTTTTCAGAGCATTCTACACTAGGATTCAACACTTTTTGAAAACTAAAAATCTAAAACTCAAAAAAGTATTTTTCATTTTTTCAGTTTTCGAAAGAAACCTCATTAACATCAGTATAATTCATGTTAAGCTTATTGTACAACATAAATTATACAGTGTAACTCTAAAGTCACAAAAATTAAATCACCCATGATACGGACGAGCCCTTAAGATCGAATGTTGTTTTTGATAGAAGCTTAATACGAATTTATTTACTACTTTCGTTTTTTTTAATTGCAACACTTTGGTCAAAAATCTCTCACAATTTTGATCAAAGTGTTGCAACTAAAAAAACGAAGGTGGTAAAAAAATTAAAATTATTATTCTTATTGTAAAAATATCATTGAATATATTTGCTTTACCCACAAATTCTTTAAACATAGCAGTGGCAAATTGTCCATGAAGACAAATACAACTCTATCACATACAGATACAGATGTAATTATTCATCCAATGAGTGGGAACCGTGCACGAACGTTTGATTTGATCAAACGTTAGGAGGAACCTAATCAAACTGATCAAAACAACAACGTGGGTGCAACAAATTTGAGATAAAATGTTACCATCAGGCGTCACCCAAAGAATTTTGCAGGTTACTGATTTGGTGAAAGTCTAGATTTTTATTTTTAAAATTGAAAAGCAAGGTAGTAAATATTTTTGCAAGTGTTTATTAGGGTCCGTTCTTTTCAACTTATTTTTGCTTATCTGAACTTATCTTAACTTATCTGAACTTATCTTAACTTATCTGAACTTATCTTAACTTATCTGACGTTATTCGACCTTATTCGACCTTATTAGACCTTATTAGACCTTATTACACCTTATTTGACCTTATTACACCTTATTTGACCTTATTGTTATTATTATTATTATTTAATATTATTATTATTTTTATTATTGTTATTATTATTTATTATTATCATTATTTATTATTTATTATTTATTATTATTATTATTATTATTTATTATTTATTATTATTATCATTATTTATTATTATTATCATTATTTATACTATTACCATTATAATTATTATCATTCTTATCTCTAATATAATAATAATTACTCTGTTATTACTATTTTTCTTATTATGTTAATTTTTACTATCATTAATACTACTACCATTATTATATTATTAATATTATATTACTATAATTATCTATTATTATTGGTCTATAAGTCATTATCTATTGTTATTGTTATTATTAATTATAAATTTCTACGGAGGTAAACTTAAAAGATGCATATCAATAGCTTCAAGAACAACTACCAACTACAATAGTTTAGTGTTCATTTATAAACGACAATCCATAAAAGTCGATATCCCTTATTCATGTAGACGAATAAAATTCTCAAGCGTACAACAAGCAACGATGATAGTCCAATAAGTATAATAATAATAAATTTTATATAATAAATAATAATAATAATAATAATAATAATAATAATAATAATGATGTTGTTATATAAAAAATATATAAGAACCTTATTAGACCTTATTAGAACTTATTAGACCTTATTAAACCTTATTCGACCTTATTAGACCGTATTAGACCTTATTAGACCTTATTAGACCTTATTCGACCTTATTAGACCTTATTAGACCTTATCTGAACTTATCCGAACTTATCTGAACCTATCTGAACTTATAAGGACTGAAAATAAGTTGAAAAGAACAGACCCCTCTTTAGATACCAATTTATTTGCTACATTTATTTTTTCACAATTTCAAAATATGATTTGAAAAACTAATATCTTAAATTTAGTATATGAAAAAATTAAAAAAATGATTTATTGTCAAAGATCTTACATGAGTATGTTTTTTGTTACGTATATAAACTCAAAGACAGTCAAAGTGGCAAAATAAATAATGCACAAAGTCAATATGTAGCAAATAATTTGGGAGGAAAGGAGTAAGAGAAAGCGAGTAGGAGCAAATACTTTGTGTGCAGTTAAACACAGCCCGTATTTACTAGCTCACAGCCCCTTATACGCATAAATACGTTGTAGAAAAGTCTATATTACCCCCTCTTCCTTTACTCACTTCCTTTTAAAAAAATTCAAATTTTTTTTTTTTAGAAATTGAATTTTGACGGAATCGGGTGGAGTTTCCGGTACACGGTACTAGAAACTCCATCCGGTTCGGTGAAAAATCTTTAAAATATTTTGTTTTGATTTTTTTTAAAAAAAATTGAATTTTCACTGAACCGGAAAGTCCATCCGGTTCAGTGAAAAAAAAAACAAATTTGATTTTTTTTAAAAAAAATAATTTTTTGCGGAACCGGATGAATTTTCCGGTACACAGTTTCGTGAATTATCCTTTTTTCACATAACTAAGTAGAGTTTCCGGTACACGGTACCGGAAACTCCATCCGTTTCCGTGAAAAATCCATTTTTTTTTAAAAAATTATTTTTTGAAAAATAAAAAACCGGACACAAGTTATGTTTAGTAAAAGTATCTTGGACAATTTACTATAAAATACGGATTGTGCGATGATATATACGGGCTATGTTTAATACTAACACCCAATACTTTTTGTAACGAAAATAACATTACTTCTCTAATAAATATATCATACTCAAATAAGGAATTGAGAAATTTAATTGATACAAACAAAAAAAAAAAAGAGAAATCCTTAAGAAAAGGAAGGAGTACTTAAAATTAGGAAAAGTTAATTGTCTCAATCTCCAACTATGTGGGGTTGCTCAAAATAACTAGGACTTATTTCACTAATTCCAACTATTAGGAAGAGGTCTTTAAATTGCATCTTTACCTGAGCAAACCAGCCACGTGTTGTGCACGTAGGTTTGATTTAATCAATGTAAACACTAAACAGTAAAGAGAATCATAATCAAAACCATCCAAACAACAACGTGGTTACAACAACAACCTTGCATTGTAACTATATGTTAATTACAATATTATTCATCAAATTCTTGTTAATGATTTGTCTACCAAAACTTATACTATATAAAAGGCTGATCCAGTCCCTAAGTTCATCCATCCAACTCATTAAACTTATATTTTAGAATTCAAAACATCGTTCAAAACATCTAACCGCAACCCTCCACTAAAAAACCCTGCAAAAAATGACTCATAAGCTGGGAAAGTGTATGGTGTTCTTTGCCATGGCAATTCTTGCCATGGCGTTTGTAGGCTCGGCGGCGCGGCTTCTAGCAGAAAAGCACGGGGACTCAGGGGTGGCGTTTACAGGTGATGTTGGAGGGGCAGCTCATATTGATGTCCATGCGCATGGTTATTAACGTAACTTGTTCATCACTTTGTATTGCTTTCAACGTGCCTCCGGCTAGCAACCTGATTTTTATCATATGCTTTTCAGTAATATCAAAAATACATATACGTTATTGGTTAACTTAATTTCTTGTATTATGTACTTACTTTATTTGCTATATAACATCATTACATAATGTCTGATATTTAATTTGATTGATTCATGGAGTACTTTTTCGATGTTTTATACTTGTAGATTTATTACATTGTTACTTTAGTGTTAGTTCATTGAATGGCTTCTTTGCAATTGGTTGTTTAATGCCTTCTTTGCAATTCGTTTCGTGTTAGTAAAAATGTGAAGTACCTTTTGTTATTCTACGTTAACGGCTCGTTTGGTAAATGATATTAAAAGATAATAGTGGTAATTAAATCATGTATAATTTGGGAGGGAAATCCATCCTTCATTACCCCAGTAGTGAGATACATCTTCAAATATGTCATTTTCTTCACAAATTTCCATTCCACTACTCAATATTACCTTTAAAGTAGTAATAATAATGAAATTTAGGAAGAAAATCACAAGTTTAGAGGTGTAGATTGGCATGCTAGTTCTAATACAAAATTACATATTGATTATTCATATTGCCATCATTTAATAAGATCTACCATACATGGCTCATTGGAATACT
Organism: Patellifolia procumbens; assembly: GCA_947645195.1. NCBI lineage: Eukaryota > Viridiplantae > Streptophyta > Magnoliopsida > Caryophyllales > Amaranthaceae > Patellifolia > Patellifolia procumbens. The sequence goes on from CANSGD010000193.1 coordinate 175,910, forward strand.
TTTTGTTATTCTTTTTTATCTAATACTTCCTTTGTTTTTCTAGTACTTGTATCATTTTCCTCTTTTGAAAGTTGCAAATTACTTGCATTAGTAAATTTTTGGCCTAATTTTTTTCTCTACCGTCTCTTTATCAGATGTGTTCCCGTTTTTTCCCTCTCTATGTCTCTCCCCTCTCCTTAAAACTTGTGCATCATCTCAATGATGCAAGTATTAAGAAAACTTTGGAAATATTTTAGTGACTATTCTTAGTTCTAAATCTCCAATAGCAAATGTAATTTTCATTTCACAAACCTTTAAATATGTTACTCCTATCTACATTGGTGAAACCTTTATCTATACATCTTAAAAAAGCCAATCTAGCACTTCACTGTTCGGATCTTGTTCAATCTATCCGACGGTTCAGCTTCAGTTCACCAATACCTAATACTTTTCCCATCCCATTCTCTCTCATTTGCCCTCACATCTTTCTTCAGTGTTTCTTCCTCAAACTTCCTTCAACTGTTACCAGCCCTCCTTCCATGGCCAGTCCCTATCAATCTGCGACCCATGATGTCCAGCTCTATTTCCACTAGAAAAATCTTCTTTTTTTGAGTTCATTTTCAATACATTATTGAGTTTTTCCAGCCATGGAAAGTATTATTCTTTCAAGCTTCATTGCAAACTTGCGACCCATGGCTAATTCGCTGTGGCTTTTCCACAAAAACAACCTAATTGAAGATATATTAAAGCTGATTTCAGGTTGGTGAAGATCGCAATTTGGAAAGTAAAATGTGAAATTAAGAACGTCCGATTTTTCTTAGTGGATTAATCTTGCCGATCGTATGCTGCAGAAATTGATTCAACTTTCAAAGCATCTTCTACGTTTTTTGGGTAATATTTACAAACTATTTATTGATATACTCTTTTTTCTTCCTGATTTTGGTTGAGTTACTAAAAATGAGCATTAGTAGTACATTGTTATAATATATTTTTTTTAGGTTTAAATTTCAGTTTGTTTTGGAAGTGAATTGCTTGAAATTAAGGCTTTTTTTTTAATAAAGAACCTTTTATTGGTAAACTATTAAATTGTGGGATAAGTGCAATTTAGTGACAGTAAAGTTGTAGGGAGAGAATGAAAAAGGAAAAAAGTTTATGATAACTGTCAAACAATACCAAATTTTAGTTTTATGGTCTGTTGAAAGGGTGCACATGGATGAGTTCTGTGCATGACATTGCAAACTATGGCAATTTAGGTGGGTTAGTCCCTGAAGCTTGCTATAACTTGTTCACAATTATAGAATTGAAGATTGAGCTGCACACTACTAAAGTTGGTACATGTGATTAGGAGCTAATCCATGAATGCTTGGAGAGCCTCCAATATGTTCATTGTTTTGATAATGATGTGGGGATTTAGATATGCATTTGATAAACACTTTTATTTTGTTGATCTCATTGGATAAGGGCGAGCTATAGTTGATTTAGATAGTAACTATAAATCTTATTTAAGTGCATTTAAATTTAGGAGTAAGATGGTTGGAGTAGACGTTGTAACTATGCAGAGGAAGGTTGGGTTAGATTTCTAATTAGACAGTGTTAATCAAGTTACACCAATATAATCGTTTTATCAGCTTATTTTTTTTATAGCGATAGTCAATTTCCGATTAAAATGGTTAGTATGTAGTTTATGCACTTGACTTCTTTAAAACCACTTGTTGGAATTTGTTAATGCTAGAGTGGAGGAGAGTAAATCATTTTATCATGCACTCGGGAGTTCGGGACAATATGGTATAGAATAGGTTGGAAATGATTTTACTTACGAAGATTAGTTGAAAGTTATGGAATTTTGTAAAATTTTATACTATAAGCCTACTAGGTTTTGCCTTTTAAACGGTTTCTCGTGTTATATCAAAGTATCAAACTAATGTTGGTGCATTGTTGTGTACTCAAGGTTGGGGCAAATATACATAGGTGGTTATAGGAGGCTATTAGTTTAGGAGATGAGTGGAGCTAGACATTTTTATGGATATTTTGAATCATTCACTTTTTTTTCATTACTTACTGACTGATGCATTGGCACACAGGTATATTCTCTCTTTGATTTTCTTTCTCATTGACGGTATCTTGGAAGTGTGACATTATGCATCATTTCTTTTAAACTTCTTTCTTGAAGCTGAAGCTTTACACTATTCTTTCAAGGCAAATTCTTTATTTAATTAATAAAGTTTTAGGAAAATACCAATCATGTTTTTGTTGTGTTGTTTTCTCTTGGCCATATGGTTATTTCCAATCGAATTAATTGCAAAAAGAGAAGAAAATTCATATTTCATCATGTTGACCTTAAGGCAATAGGTCTTCATCTATATCTTTTCTGACCACAATATCAACATATCCTATCATTTCTTAGCTATCATTGTCTCCTTGTTGTTATTCTAAACAATTACTTATGTTGCTAAGGTGATGTGATTGAAAATTTTCATATTTTATATCTCGTGTTGAAGTGTTATTATCGCCCTGGTAGGTTCTGTATTGCTAGAGATCTATATGTTCGAAATGAACAATTTCTTGCAACCCGTGTCCTTTTAGAGATATGCTTTAATCAATTACAAGTGAGATAATGATCCTATACTTCTTATTAGGCTCTCATTATAATTTTCAGAACTTTGTCAATCAAATGTTGTAGACGCTAAAGATCAAATCTTGAAACCAAAAAAATTTAACAAAACTTCTTATTAACCTATCTTCTTAAAACTCTCAAATTAGAAATGTTCATCGTTAAAATAATCAAACTCTCACTACTTTAGTACTTTTGATCTCAAAACCCATATCAAAATCTCAATTGCGTTTTTCGATTTTCAGCTCAAATTTATTAGAAAGTGGTGAAGTTGATGTAGTAGTGATGGTTAGATGGGAAACTGCCCTTATGATTCCATGCAGAAGAATGGGAAGTCGATCCAGATATAGAAGAGGGTATAGTTTTATTGTTAAATGTATTAGGATGTAGTGAAGGTCAATTTTGAGCCCATAAAGACCTCTTTTTGCAATACACAATGATCACATACATTGGCTTTGTCTGCTATGCTTTTCTTTTATCTTAATTGAATTGTTTGTGGTAATTGGTGAATTGATATATTTTAGTGTTTTAGGTTCCAAGATGTTTATTGATTTGGTTTGGGACCATTTTGTACTTTTTTTTTGCTTAGTTTTTCTATACAGATTATCCACTTCAATTTCCTTTGATGGTGGCACTTTGATTTCTCTTTGGTTGGCATATCTACCTTACCCTAGCTATAAATTAGAATTAATATATCTTTTAAGCTTGTAATAGTGGTTCAACTTGCTAGGTTTGACGCTTTCGGTTCGTAACGAAATAAATAGATGTTGAACTGAATGAGTTGTTGTAATAGAATAAAGCAAGGGAGGACATCGGCTTACAAGATTCATAACTACAGGAGGTTGTGATTATAGCTATTGTATAAATTTATTAGTGGTTGGGGAGAGTGGTTTATGTTCATTTTTTTTACGTTGTTGCTGCATGTTGACACTCATATTTAATTAACGGAACAATTTATATCGAGATAAAATATGATTTGTACATTTCCCTTTTGGTGGATATATTTCAAGAGATGATTTTGAATGGTTTCTTTATTTTTTTTCGGCATTCATATTAGTAATGCTATTTGCTTGAGTTTTGGGCTCTTACTTTCAATAAATGTTAGATTTCAGTAATTAGTATACGAGAAATGCAGAAGATGAAAAGATGACAAGCTTGTGGGAATATTAAAGTCGAGACTTAGGAGACTATATGCTTTCAGGACTACTTTATGTATTAAATCCTCTACTCCACCTAGGAGATTGGTTTTGCAAGCATAAAAGTCGAGTTTGCTAAAGGGCTATCATGAATTATTCTTATGTTTTAGGTTTGATTTGTGCTTTTGGATCTTGAAACCCGAATCACATGTTAGAGTTTAGCATGACTACAACTTTACAACAAATATTTATTGTTTTCTTTAAGCATGACTACAACTTACAAAATTTAGAAACAATGATATGAATATCATATATGCATATGTGGCATTCTTTCTACATTTTTTCCTTGACATAATTCAGAATATTTCCGAGAAAAATGCGAAGGTTGTGATGCCGACGTAAGCCCATTAGTTCCACCATTGTCTAAAAACTTGGCTTTCCTAAAGTTATCGCGTCTTGTGGTTGTGATGTGTTAGTATCCCCTATCCGGTTATCTAGAATGTACTTACCCTTCCCATGCAGAATTGATGCTGGATATGCTACTCATTGGTTTTTTTTAATAAACATTATTAGAGATTCAGTACAAGGCAAGGCATATGTTTTCATCTATTCATCTTACTAATTTTGTTTCGTTGGGTAGATGAAGAGCTAATGACAAATGACACGATTTAAGTCTGAAGGATTTCACTTTTGCTTGATGTCAACCATACAGAAATGGTGCTATCCTTGTGGTTGGCCAACAATATGAAGTTTTACGATGAGATTCGCTTTAGATAAGAAGCCTAGCGTGCCAACCCCAACAGGTTTGATCCTGGTGCTGCTTTAAACATTTATAGAATTTATAACAGCACCTGCTATCTTGCAACTCACATCTTTTTCATGTCTAATTCTATTGTGTTCAGTTTATCTGTATTGCTACCAATTTGCACTTGACTATGCGTCTAATTCAATTTTCGTAGTGTTTCTTAGTATTATGGAGTCATACTTTGATTTATGTGCTAGCTGCATTCCTGTTTACTTTACAAATATATATGAGAATGTGTTATAGGACTGCAAATTCAATAGGAAGTTAGATTTGCATTTTATGTATGAACCTTTAGTCTGAGAACGATTATAATGGCAGTATGCAAGTGGGGGTGATTATTTAGGAATCTCTTATTCATTTTTAGGATATAAATAGAAATGGTGTAAGTAGTTTGATATATCCATTTGTTAAGGTATATATTGGAAATTAAAAAAAGTCTAAGGGAGTAAAAGTTATGTACAACTGGAGATATTAACAAGCTTTTCTTTGGATCATAGTCAATTAGACGCTCAACTGAGTCTATTAATGTTATATACAACCTATAACTTATTGTTAGAACTTCATATACGTATACACTTTACTACACTTACAAATGACGACAATTTCACATTGCAGGAACTATCCAAATTGCCCCTAAAGAGATACTAGAGCTTCAATCGAAGGAAGTACTCAGATTGGCCCAACCACGGGCCGGATGAAGTGGACAATTAGAGTCGTGGCTTTTGAAAATACTTCCCTGATATTAACTTTTTGCTCAATTTGTGGGTTCAATAAAGTAAGAGCAATACTTTTTGTAGTCATTCTTAATTGCAGAGAGCCTATTTACAAAACATTATTCACCTCCTTTTATAATATTAATGCTTGATACAACTTAATGTTTATTGTAATTAATTTTGCACCATATGACAACTCAAATCGACTTTTATCATAACTAATCCAACAACAACCAAATTAGATTACACATAACAACAAGTATACTATAAGGGTGAGAGAGAGGGGTGGTGGGTAAAATTAGGAGAGAGAGTGGTGGATGGCTAAAATTACATTAGTATTAATTAGGTTATTTAGCACAATTAAATATGCTTTAATGTTGTAAGGGTATAAATGACCTTTTGCACACTAAAACTTACTAAAAAAGGAAAAAAATAAGAGTGTTGCATCTATTTTGAAACACCCAAAAATAGACAATGTTGCATCTATTTTGAAACAGAGGAAGTATATATACTTATTTGGAAAATTCGCTTTTTTGTGCGACTCAAATCTCCAAGTAAAAATTATTTATGATAATCCAATCTTTCGGTCATTCGCAAATAACAATCTAACCTTTATATCCCAATTTCCTGGAGTAAGTCAAAACTAGATAAAAACATGTAAAATAGGACATGTATGTGTATTGTGTTGCATAACGCTTGGTTCTTTTTAACAAATTTTTAAAAAAATAAATTAAAATTTGAATTAACTAAAGGAAAAATTGTCAGAAACAACCTTATAAAAATCACTTTTTTGTGAAAACAACCTTAAAATTTTTTTTTTGTGAGAAACAACCTTTAAACCTTAATTTTTTGTGAGATGAAACCTCAAGGAGCTTTTCCGATGTTGACTTCATTTTTCTTCTAATTGCACTCTCTTTTATTACTAAATACACTATTCTACCATTTTCCCTCCAACTAACCCCCAAAGACCCCACTCTCAAAAGTAAACCCTCTCATCTCCATTTCTTCTCTGCAAATCCACTAGTATTCCCGCTTGGTGGTGGGTTATCATGGACAGGACTGGGTGAACTATCCCATTTATGGTTGGAAACTCCATGATCCTTAGGAGATCTGGGCTTCACAAAAGTGCTACCCCATCGGTCATTTGCAACTCCACCAGTGTTCCTAGTTGGCGGTGAGGATCATGACTAGTATTTGAGGAACTATCCAATGGATTGCTGGAAACTCCATGATCCTTTGGAGATTGAAGCTTCATCGAAGAGTTACCCCATCGGTTAATCGGAATATTGAGAACTCCCTCAGTGTTCCTACTTGGTGGTGGGTAACCATGGGAAAGACTTGATGATCTCTCCCATTGATGGATGGGAACGCCATGATCCTTTGGGGTGAGGATACATCGACGAGTTATCCCATTGGCTTCTCGAAACACCATCAACTTCCCCGTTATTATTGTTGTTATTAGTTGGTGGTGGGTGATCGTGGACAAGGCTTGATGATCTATCCCATTGGTTGTCAAGAATTCCATAACCCTTAGGAGATAGAGGCTTCATTAAGGACTTACCTCATTGGCCGCTTGGAACAAGGGAAACTCCCCTCGTGTTGTTATTTGGTTGTGCATGATCATATGTAGGATTTGACGATCTATCCCACTGGTTGTTGGAAACTTAGTGACCTTTGGGAGATTGGGACTTCTTCAACGAGTTTCCCCATCGGCTGCTGGGGAAACCAGGAACTCCCCCAGAGTAGTAAGTTGGTAGTGTGATCATGGATAGGGGTTCACAATTTATCCCCATTATTAGAAACGCCATGATTATTAGAAAATTCAGGTTTCATCAAAGAGTTACTCCACCTGCTATCCGAAACTCCACCTTGGTTCCCACTTGGTGTATGACCATAGACAAGGTTTGATGATCTATTATGTTGGTTGCCATGAGTTCTATAATTTTGAGGAAATTGATCAACACTCCCATCTGGCAGTGTTTGATCATATATTGACATACCTATCTCAATGAATGATAGGAACTTCATATCCGCGAGGAGATTGAAGCTTTCCACCAGAGTTGCCCCAACGTCTATTGGGACGTTCATGGTCCTTCAACATCTCCAAAGATTGATTTTTAGGAGAGTAATCATCATAAACCAAGATAGACGACTCGTAGGGTACCCGAGAGGAGAGTTACCCCATTGATTCTTAGGAGCTTCATGATCATAAACAAGAGGACGTGACCTATCCCACTGCCTAGGAGCTTCATAATCCCCTTGAGTCTCGGAACTCAAGTGGGGTTGATAGTCGGATTCGTAGTCTCTAGAGGGGTACACTTTCACCGGAGAGCTATACCGATCCATGGGTCTGGATACAAACTGGTGGCTAGACCAGGTGGCCCGTTAATTTCATCAAGAATCTGTGAGAAGAGATCCCTAATCTCTCAAGGGCCAATATAGTTGTCCATTGAGGGGATCTCCTTTCACCTTCACTTGAGAGGCTGGGTACATGTATGTGGCGAGTACTAGTAACTTAGTTCTGGTGACATATGTACGAGAACAGCGAGTAGCATCATACTCATAGGTAATGATCGACCCTCCTGGGACATGATCAGTATGACTACTTTCACAACCTGATCTACTCCTATAGTCAAACCAGACATATTTTTGGATAACTTCTTATATGGAAAATAGTTTTGTATGTGTTTTCACTAGCTTACTAAACTAGTAATGTTTTTGCATTGAATAGTAAGGTCAGGAATATATTCAGCTAGAAGAGATAATAGATGATTCTGACTACCACTTAAGTAAATCAACCATAATTTTTGGAGATTCCATATTTTAGAATCAAATTCTCCATATGTTAGAATCAAATTTTGACCCACACACTTTATCTCTTAAAAATAAAATATATCTCTTGTCACATGTACCTTTATGATACGATAACAATGGATACCTAAACAACTTATCTAATACGTGCCATAATAGATGTTAAGAGCAATTTATGATGAATGGAGTAATACGATACTCCTTCCGTTTCCTAAAAATTGTTACACTCCCAAAAATCAAATAACCAAGGAAATGGGTATAAAAAGTATGACAATGACATAAAGGGAGTGTTTGACAAATGGCTTTTGGCTTTTGGCTTTTAACTTTTATTTCAGGTCAAACAGCCAAAAAAGTGTTTCGTAACTGGCTTTTGCAGTGACTGAAAAGTCGGCTTTTCAGCCAAAAGCCATAAGCTGTTTTTACCATCTTTTATGGTTGTGACTTATACTTCCATTTTGTACTAAACAGCCAGCAATAACAACCAATTTTACCAAACACTTTTTTTAACAGCCAATAATTATACAGCCGGTCAAACAAGTTTCTAAAAACAGCCGGTCAAATCAGCTAGCATATAAAGCCATCAGCCAACAGCCACTAGCCAACCGCCACCGGCTAATTGCCAAACACCCCCCAAAAAGTAAGTTTAGAAGAAAGAATAAAGAATAAATTAATAAAGCGTGACAAAATGGTAAAAGTGTAGGACCCACTAACATTTTAGTTGAATAAAAAACTAGTGGGTCATATATCCCAAAAAGAAAAAAATAGAAGTGTAACAATTTTAATGAAACGTATTAAAAAAGAAAAGTGTAACAATTTTTCAGCAACGGAAGGAGTATGATATACTATGTTCTCTTCACCTTGGAAAAATAACTTTTAGACCTAACACCTTATACAATAAGTTTCGGTTATCCAATCCAATTCACCTTAAAATAATAACATTTCAGAAAATCGATTTTAATTCAGTAAAAATGATTTCACTAAGTAAAGAAAATTTACTTCAGTAAGTTATATAAGAGAAAATAATAGAAAATCAACAACAGTGTAATAGAAGTTCAATGCAGTGGAAGTAAATCCAATTCAGCAAATTTACTTTCAATTCCAACCAAAAAAAAAATTTACTTTCAATTTATTAGAAATAATTTCAGTTTAATAAAAATTAAATAAAGGGAAGAACACAAACTAAGTTCGAATAAGTTCAGTTCAAAATTTATCTTGAAGAATAAAGAGAAGAAAATACAATAAGTTCATATTTCTAAAAGTCAAGATATGTTTAAGAGAGTATACCCTGAACTTGGCTTACTGAAATATATTAAAGCTTATAATATAAGGTGTTAGAGCTTAATGGAATATATGTGAACTTATTGGACCCGAAACTTACTATGTTAAAGGTGAAGAGATTACAACCTCCACGTAATCACTTACATAATAACGTAATGAGTTCAAACACAAGTACTTTTAAATAAACAAAGTAGTAAGAGTTTTCTAAGCTTCTTGGCTAATGCCGCTAATCATGCAACTTCATAAGAGAAGACTCGCAACTTAACATACAAAAAAGGACAAAAGGTTCCCCTTCTGTTTCTTATTTTTCTTTGAAACTTTAGAAACTATAGAAGCATCTATTAGAAGTGTAAAAGAGCCAGGATATTAGCTAGGCATCAAAGAGCCATTATACTTCTTGTCAATTGCATCATTGCTTGTGATAGTTCTTTTAAGGTCCTTGCCCGTGGACGGCCTTGCTGCATAATTCTGACCACCATAACTCGTTGCAGCTTTTGCACTATCACAATCTATCAGCACCTCAGAAGCAGGAGGTGGAATTCTAGGTTGACGAGAAGCTGTTGACCTGCTTGTTGCATATTCTGGTAAAGCCCCTGCATCAATCTTGGGCTTCTGCATTGTCTCTCCTGTATTATTAGTCACCTTGTCCAGTGGCGTTCTTGCTTGACTAGGAGAACTAGAAGAAATTCCACTTGGTTTCATCAAATTGCTGTTCTCAAACTCTTTTGGTTGATGATCAATTGAGTAATCAACAGGCTTATTAATCTGAAAATTAATGTTACCTATTCGCTCATCGTGAGGATCAGTGGTAACTTTAGTTGATTGAGGCTTCAGAGTAGAGCTGCCCAATCTGTTATTTGGAACTCCGACGGTGTTCGAAGTTGGTAACAAGTGATCACGGGCGGGGCTTGGACTATTTACATGGTTGTAACCTCTAGGAGAATGGGGCTTGGGATTAGGGTCACTACCTCTACTGTTTGGAACTTTACTAACGTTCCCACTTGGTGCTGGAGGATCATGGAAAAAACTTGATTGCTTATCCCTTGATTGAGATTTCACTGGAGAATTGGGCCATCTGATATCTGGAACTCCACTAGTATTCCTGTCTGGTGGTGGGTAATCGTGGAAAGGACTTGGTGACCTATCCCATTCATGTTTGGGAACTCCATGATCCTTAGGAGATTGGGGCTTCACAAAAGTGCTACCCCATCGGTCATTTGGAACTCCGCCGGTGTTCCTAGTTGGCAGTGAGGGATCATGACTAGTATTTGATGATCTATCCCATGGATTGTTGGTAACTCCATGATCCTTTGGAGATTGAGGCTTCGTCGAGGAGTTTCCCCATCGGTTATTCGGAACATTGGGAACTCCGCTAGTGTTCCTACTTGGTGGTGGGTAATCATGGGAAAGACTTGATGATCTCTCCCATTGATTGATGGGAACTCCATGATCCTTCGAGGGGCGAGGATACTTCGAGTTATCCCATTGGCTGCTCGGGACACCAAGAACTTCCCCGCTCTTATTGTTGTTATTAGTTGGCGGTGGATGATCATGGACAAGGCTTGATGATCTATCCCATTGGTAGTCAGGAACTCCATGACCCTTAGGAGATTGAGGCTTCATCAATGAGTTACCCCATTGGCTGCTTGGAACACGGGAAACTTCCCCAGTGTTGTGAGTTGGTAGTGTATGATCATATGTAGGGCTTGATGATCTATCCCATTGGTTGTTGGAAACTCTGTGATCCTTGGGAGATTGAGGCTTCATCAACGAGTTACCCCATCGGTTGCTGGGAACATCAGGAACTCTCCCAGAGTAGTAAGTTGGTAGAGCATAATCATGGATAGGGCTTGAAAAGTTCTCTCGATTATTAGGAGCGCCATAACCATTTGGAGATTCGGGTTTCATCAAAGAGTTACCCCATCTGCTATCCGAAACTCCACCTTGGTTCCCACTTGGTGGATGATTATAGACAAGGTTTGATGATCTATCGTGTTGATTGCTATGAGTTCCATAATTCTGAGGAAAGTGATCAACACTCCCATTTGGCAGTGGGTGATCATATATTGATAACCTATCCCAATGACTGCTAGGAATTTCATAGTTGCGAGGAGAGTGAAGCTTCCCAACAGAGTTGCCCCACCGTCTATTGGGATCTTCATGGTCCTTCAACATCTCCAAAGATTGATTTTTAGGAGAGTAATCTTCATGGTCCCATTGGTTTTTTGGAATTTCATGATCTCTTGGTGTACGGTACCCCAGAGAAGAGTTGCCCCATTGATTCTTAGGAGCTTCATGATCATAAACAGGACGTCGTGACCTATCCCACTGCCTAGGAGCTTCATAACCCCCGTGAGTCTCAGAACTCCATTGGGACTGATAGTCGAATCCATCATCTCTAGAGGGGTATACTTTCACCGGAGAGCTATGCCGATCCCAATATGTGTGTGGATTCGAATTGGTGGCTAGACCAGGTGGCCCATTGACTTCATCAAGAATCTGTGAGAAAAGATCCCCAATCTCTCTAGGGCCAATATAGTTGTCCGTTGAGGGATCTCTTTTCACCTTCACTTGAGAGTTTGGGTACTTGTATGTGGCAGGTACCCGTAACTCAGTTCTGCCGACATATGTACGAGAACGGCGAGTAGCATCATAGCTAATGATCGACCCTCCTGGGAAATGATCAGTGTGGCTATCTTCATAGCCTGATCTACTCCTATAGTCAAACCCAGACATATTTTTTGGATATTTTTCTATACAAAAAATAGTTTTGTGTGTGTTTTCACTAGTTTACTGAACTAGTAATGTTTCTGCATTAAATAGTAAGGTCAGGAATATATTCACTAGAAGAGATAACATATGATTCTGACTGCCACCTAAGTAGATCAACCAGAATTTTTGAAGATTCTTTTTAATCTCCATATGTTAGAATCAAATTCTGCACACAGCTTTCAGCATTTTGTTGGCTTCCAGTAAGATTTTTCAGCTGATTCTTCTATCTGGAGGTAAGATGAAATGAGATCTGCAACTTGCATGCATTATCCCCGTATTCCATGGAACATCTTTAACAAGAAGTCTTACTTTAATCCTCCAAAAAAAGTACTAATATATTCTATGCGAAGCATCAACAACAATTGGTTCTTGTCAAAACACGTCACGCTAAATTTTAGAAAGGATATGGAAACATAGAATGAATCTCACGCAACAAACGTCAAATCTGAGCCACCTCTTTCAAGACACTCTAGAGAATATTTCGCAAGCATTTTCAAATATCCATTACCACTATGACACTATATGTACAAGGGCAAAAGGGGATTCACGGTCGAGTCATGGACAAAGAACAAAGATATCAGAAAGTGATCTTATATGTCAGCTCATGAAATACTTGACTGTGAGCCGATCTGAGCGGTTTGACTCGATTAAAAGTTTTTCAATGCTTTAGATAGGAGAGCTAACCCACATAAAGCAAGGTTAAATGTGCATTCTTACCATCTCACAAGTCATAAACCATTTGGTCAAAAATCAAAAGTGAAGCAAAAGTAGTATTCAGAAAAAAAATGCTCTATATTAATGGAATAATGAATATAGACAATTGTTCATATCATACAGTTAATTGTGTACCTTATAAACCCCTCTTAGTTTCTGGGGAAAATGATGGCACATCCTGTGCTGGAGTGGAAAACAACCTATAAATGGTTCTGTCAATAATACTTCTGTAAGGATCCTCTTCTCTCTTTTTAAGAAGATAATCTATACTTGATGCTACTTCAGACTTTATCTGCATGTACATTTCTTCTGCACTCTTTCTATCTCTCAGCAGCTCTTCTTTCCCTTGTGTTTCAATGGGCTTACCGAAGTGATAGTAGAAGCGACCGGGTATTTTAGGAAGAAGTCCAGGAATAAAGAGCTTTTCATTTCCAACCTCCCCTTCATCTCCAGTCCTGTTGTCATAATAAATTGCAAGGCTTATTGTTAACAATAAATGACAATTTCATTTTGTACTGTATTATAAAACTTTAGAAGAGAACAAGACTCAAATTTGTTGCTGATAAATGATTAATTTCAATAAATGGTTGAAAATCTAGAGGCAGAATAGGGAATTCTCTGCATTTCTGTTTATTTAATAATACATAATCAAAACAAAAACATATTTTGTTGCTGATAAATGATATTTTACATTGAAAGTAGAAGGCCAAAAAGCTGCAAGAGTTGAAATTGAAATTGAAATACGTAATATGCACTGAAAACAGAGAAAGATTCATATAATAAAAGTTAAGAAAACAATATTTGTAATGACTCAATTCAGTAGAACAAGGGTAATCTAGGTGGTTTACAATAATTTACATATTAGGAGTTTCTTAGGGTTGTTAAGTAGGGTTTCTCTATAAATAGACCTAAGTAAGGAGAGTAAATGTTGATGAATGAAGATGAAAATTAGGTTTTGGTGTATTATAATTTTAGTGGGAGTTTAAGCTACTCAAAAAGCTATCTTGTACTATTCCATTGCAATACAACAATCATTCAACCTTTCCCTCTCATTTTTTGTTGTTATTCGTTAACTTACATTTTGTTCATTTACTACCCTTGTTCTTATTGATTGATTGAGGAAATACAGTCCATTACATATTTAGCATAAAATCAAAAATTTGAGCCAAGTTCAAATAAATAATTTTCAAGTGAAGAAAATAAAAGGCCTGCTATCTTAAAAACGAAGATACATACCTCACTCTTACAGTTTCATCAACACTTTTTCGAATAAGATCATTCATCACAGGAATTCTCATTAAGTCATTGTAGTCAAGGACCAACTGCCAAAGCATAAATCAAGACTTATATTCCGCATTTGATCTAAGCGCACTTAAAGAAGAGAAGGGACCGACAAAAAATGTGTGGCAAACAACAACTGAAGAAGAGATAAAAATTCCAGTACACTAAGGGGAAAAAATGCAATATATTCTCTCCAAATTTATGCAAGCAAAGAAATGAACAAAAGAAAAGAAAAGAAAAGGAAAAGAAAAAAGACAAAAGAAATTCCAAACATTCCTTTGCATAAAGCACTGCTGGTAGCTCATACTGTACCATGGGCCTTTTGCCCCATGCACTTAACTAAGGGTCCCACTCCTACATTACTATCAGCCCCACCTCGATAATACTTCCGATCAACTCCAAACATTGGGAGCGGAAATATCCAAAAGTAAATAGAAATAAGAAGAGAGGTAAGAAAATTAAAAGTAAACAAGATCAAAACAAAAAAAAATGAATAACATTAGAATCTGACAGGTTACCTCTGCTATATCATCTTCTCCGACAACACCAAAAGGTACAATGGTGGCCTTAAATTTTGCGGCCATCCGCACAAATTCAGGTCGGTCCGGCCAAAATATCTTGTATTCTTCACCCTGCCAGTAAATAACTAGTCAAAAGCTTGAACACTAAATCAGTCAACATTAGTCAATCATGATTCCAGAAGTTTGTAACTTTAACAGGGCAGAAGATTGAAGAGGATCTTCATTATGACCTAATCTTGTCAAAGTTCCAGTAATCTTAGTAAAAACACTGAACATCTTAGAGGAATATGGTCTGTGGAGATGTGGTATATCACATGAAAATTAAATTAAAGGCCTCCAGAGTTCAGCGGCATACGAAGACAACCCACTGAATTTCAGGATGGAGTAGGTTTTTTTTCTTCTTTCTTTTCCTTCCATTCTTCTGCAAGTATAGCTTATAAATGTAATATACTTTCATAACAACCCTTGCACCAGAATGACTATTCATATGAGTTCAACACTCTAACTATCAAGTGAACAGACAAAACCACAAACGAAGCAGTCTAATCAATGGACAATTCATACTTATGGTACCACTATCACATACATGGGACATCATGCGAGTTGTTTCTAAATCAATGTGCAAATCTCGAATCATCACCACTCCAAATAGAGATTCTTCAACAAAAGTGCTCAAAAAATTGAAGTTATAATATGAATGACCTCGAAAAAAGTTGTCAGAACTCAGAAGGATGCGAACGCTTTGTTTAAGATTTTAGAAATGCCGGAGGGAAGGTGCAAAGGGGTACTTACTGAATACAACTTACCAGACTAAGGACTAGCTCTTTAAAGCTATAAAAAAGAGCTTCTAGATCAATTTTGTCCCTACTGATAAGCACTCCAGAAAGTTTCCTACGACAATAATGATTCAAAGAATGCATGCTATCAGCTTTTACTGATGGTCCACTTTGTCGACATAGTAGGGCTATCTAATTCTCCTGTGCCCAGCATAATGCGTACAGATTCGCCTTTCCCACCATGTCAGAACTCTAGGGACAGAATCTCCCATTCCCCAAGTAATTATCCCTTTCACCAGAACACTAGGCATGGAACTATCAATAACAAGAAAGGGTTCGGACACAATCCCCCATTCCCCAAGTAATTATCCTTTTCACCAGAACACTAGGCATGGAACTATCAATAACAAGAAAGGATTTGGACCTAAAACTACTAGATCAACCATCTGAGCATCACATGGGACTAACAGGGAAAACTTTTTTTTGGTAAAAAGTGGCCCGGACCCCGCTTGGGTCCTAATGGGCCACACACTTTGAGAGAGAGGGGGGCGGAATGATAAGGGAAATCCTACTCTCAAAGTGCTCGTAGTGGGGATTGAACCTCCAACCTCTAGGTTGGAAGGCTCTCTCCTTTCCACTAGACCAAGCCTTGCTTGGTGGGAAAACTTAGATCTTGTAGAATGTTTTCCTACGAGTATTTTAAACTAAAGCTATCTTTCTCTAGAGACTAGAAAGTTAACAGCCTCTTATATGATAGATTTCTATAGTCAAGAAAGCGTATTAGTAATATGCAATGCCTCATAAAACCCCTGTGAGGTACGAATGGCATAGCTGTAGAAGTACTACCACCTCCAAGTTTGGTCAATTCCCGAAATAGAAACTTCATAAATTAAAGTCCAACTAAACCCGAAAGGAGAAAGGTTAGTTGCTTTGGTTGGAGGGTCTAATCACTTATAAGCTAATCATACATCTTGCTCTTTTAACAGTATAAAAGTCGGCAAACGGCAACGCTCATCAAAAGCCTAGAAAATCTATACCCGATACCCAGTCAATGTTAATATAGGCAGCTACATACAAACAACAGAAAGAAAAGCATAATAAGAGTTGGAGAGTCAGAGTTGGGAGAGAAATCATAACTACTTCTTCCCGCTCAAAATCGTGTGAGGCTTTTATCCTGCACTGCTCCTATGTTCAAGGCCAAATGCATTCGAACTCTAAGAAAAATGACTGGTTTTACGATCTTTTCAATCTTGGTTCCATAGGAGAAAGAGGGACTGATTGAAAATGGAACCAGCAGCTATTCGTTCTCAATAGCCATGAGATGATCCTCGGTGATCAATTCCCAGTGAAGGATCATATACCAATTATCCAAAAACCTATGCAACACAATATAATAATGCAAACCCCAACACATCCATCCAAAGATAAAAGGCTTTGCTTCTTGGAGTATATAGTCACTCCTAAGCTAATCGTACCCTTCATTCACTTTGGTAAGAGGTATTACAAAGTTTAAGTACAACACAACGTCTCCCTCAGGAAAAACATCCCAAAGAGCATAGAATTAGCATGTCCTAAAGAGCATATAATCAACATTGTAGAAAGGCTAATTTCTTACAATGTAATCTCCATTATTGATGGCAAACCCATTTGGAATCTATTTCTCTTATCAAAGAGCTACAGAAGATAGTCGCATCCTGGTGAAAAGCAATGGATTGGGGTTTTGGTATGGTACAGAGAAAAACACTAGTAGTTTGAAAATTGTTGAAATTGTGTGTAGTCATTGTGACAAGCAGAGCTCTTAGGTTGTCAATTTCCTTGTCCTGACAAGGAAAAACAATGCAATGAAGAATAGATTAAAAGGAAAAGGAAAAAAAGAAAATCAAGCAAAATATGTCTTTTACTTGACTTAAAGATAAGAAGCGCGCACAACAATAGATAGCTGAATCTTCCTTGTTTGCCTCATGATTTGTAATTATGCATGTACCTAAAGAGAGCTCATTTTCCTCATGGATTTTCCCTGAGAACTACATTCACTGACTCACAAACTCTCAATTCCAGCTTTTTGAGTCACTCGTCAACATTTTTTGGAGGTTTGATATGGCCACATCCCACATGGCTAAATTGTGTGTCTCCTACTTTAAGAGAAACCTTCAATGTGGGATTTATGAGGAAGAATTAGATGGAAAGATAAGATGACATATTAAAAGAAGACCAAAGGATCTAGTTAGTGACTCATTAACCAACCTGACTAGAAGGTTCCTCTAGGTTTTCATGAGATTTTATATTTGACAATCATCAACAAATCACTGAACAAATAGGTGAATCATAACTCTCAGGGTGTGCAATATGTCAATATCATACAGCTGCATGTTGACCTTCATGATATGAATCAGTGTTCTTATATTTCAGAATAGAATAATCCACATATTACCATCATTTATACCAGTTATCATTAATTCTTTCAAATTATTGTCCCTTTCTTGATTAGGACACGATATACTACTTCCGCGATCATATATTGGCAAACGTGCAGTACTTTTTAAACCTCAAGCAGTTAATGCTACAAGTTGCTAAACTCAGTTGGGACGTATAATTATACTAGCATAGATAAAATTCAAATGCTAATCTTCCCTAGGTACATTTTAGTTTTAGTTATCTGGGAAGAGCCCAAAAAGGATAAAGAACTAATGTTTCACATATATGAAAGCAAAAGGTCGACGTATTCAATTGGTAGATTGATTAAATAAAAATAAATGTTACTTACCTTGTAATGTAGAGCCTCACGTGCTCCACCAGGATAAAGAAGTATGTGTGATTTTGTTGAAAACAATTTAAAGAAGTTGCTGGCAGTCACAGGTACTGCACCAAATACTCTCGTGTAATCAAAATATGACAATTCATTGTTTGAGGAATTTGGAGCAAATAACGCTGGATGAGCTAAACCTCTAACCATAATTTTCTTCTCCCTTAAAAATCCTTCAATAAGGCCAGAGAGCTCCAAACCCATCAACATATGATAGCCTACTAGTAAGACAGGACCCTCACTAGGCACCCCACTGAGACCTTGAACTATCTTTCCATCTCCTAATGTTGAGAACAGCACAGGACTGGAATAATATTGAAGCCACCTGAATTTCATATGATACATACGCAATCAGTAAGTTATAAAGCTGTTTTTTAGCTAGCAATTTCATAGAAACTTAAAAATCACGAAGTGAAGGCAGTATTAAGAACCGGGGATAAGCACACGGTTATGCATGCAGAAGGGCCTAAAATTAACATACTCGAGACAACTATTAGTCCCCCTTGTCAGATTCTGCTTTAATATCTTAGAAGAACAAGAAAGAAAGAATAGACCATAAGACTGAACAGGTAGCAGAGATGATGCAGAGATGAAGATAATAAAAACTAACAAATAAAGATGTCAAACATCGGCTAATTTGGAGAAGGTGACAAAACCAGAAGGCATGGTTGTCTAGTCAATACATGTTTGTTAATAAACTAAATTATGATAAAGAGTAGAGGTGTTAAAAACTGACACGACTCGCCAACTCGACACGAAATCAACCCGTTATTAGCGGGTTTGGGTCGAAGGTATTGACTCGTTTAAGTACACGGGTTAACACGACACGACACGCTTAATAAACGGGTCGGGTCAGGATTGGAGGGGTTCGACCCGTTTAAATAAGCGGGTTGACACGACATAACTGAAATTACTCATTTTTCAATTTTTGTCTGTAAAAACAATGTGACACGCCAATAAACGGGTTTGGGTCAAAGCTCTTTGACACGTTTAAGTAAACGGGTTGACACGACATGACACGTTTATTAAACGGGTCGGGTTAGGGTTGAGGGGGTTTAACCCGTTTATGTAAGCGGGTGACACGAATATGATACGACACGACACGTTTACCAGGTCTAATAAAGAGTCTGGTAGATAAACTATATACATAGTGGATGATGCAGAGATGAAGATAATAAAAACTAACAAATAAAGATGTCATTCATCGGCTAATTTGGAGAAGGTGACAAAACCATATCAAGAAGGAATGGTTGTCTATCAATACATTTGTTAATAAACTATATTATGATAAAGAGTCTGGTAGATAAACTATATACGTAATGCCGACATCATACCAGCCCCCATAAGGAAATTATCCAGTCAAAGAAATGTTCTTATCACAAGCCCAAAAAATGCCTACAATGAGCTTCCAGCAACCTCCATGATATTATGACTTGTGAAGTTATGAGTGTCAATACTTGAATGCAAGATCCATGAGGAATCCAATTTTAAGTCTCAATCAAACCACAAACTGCACAAGGATTTAAGGAGACGGCTTGTATAAGAATTGTAATTTCCAACTAAGATCCCTAAATCAGAACCATCAGAATAGGCGCTCACGTCTTCCTACACCTCACAAAGGGTTAACATAAAACTTTTGCCCTAGAGTAAAGCATACATGATACACTCATACACCTAAATGAGGCAGATGCAGAATTTTAAAACCTTGCCTTCCTGTTCATTTTCTCTTTATAAACAAATGGTCCACAAGAGATCAAAGGATAGCAGCTCTAGATATATTGAGTACTGATAGGCAGATAGCTCATAAGTCCTAAGATCAAATAGATCGAAGCCTTGATGGTTGTATGTGTGTGCATGAGTATGTGTACAAAATAATGTACTGGCAACAGTTTATAGATCCTGGGACCAATTCGAACTAAGCTTCAAGGGGTCATGTGTGAACATGCAGGTATGTGTGTTTCACATGCACATCTGGACTTCTTGAGTGGTTTTCATAGCTTCTAAGTAGACCTTTCAATGCTAAAAGAATTATTGGCTTGCGGTATTGTGTAAATGGGACAGGATATATGATGCTTCCATCACAAGCTAAGATTCGACTTATCCCGTACTTTTTTACTTTTCTTTTAATCTTCTTGAAGTTAAGATTATCAAATAAACTAAAAGGTTATTTATTTGGTTATTTTAAAAGGTTTAACAACAAGGACCTAGTATTAATCCTATATGGCAGGATATGTACGCAGCACGGCTCCTACTAGTCAAACACTGTTAAGAGGTTGTCCCCAAAAGTTCCACATAAAAAAAGTCAAGCAAAACAGAAGTGTATTTTGTAGAGCGATAAGAAATGAATTTAGTAATAGATTGGAAAATTTCTAATGTGTGAAAACAATGTGACCTTGATAATTACCCACTATATTGATCAAATCCAAATTTAAACTCTGACAGACTTGGAGGCACGAAGTCAGTGACATGATCCAGCCTCCTTGAACGACGATATTTTCCTGTGGCTCTGATGGCAGTGAGCAGATTGATGCCATCTTCCTGTTTCATTAATGCAGCATAATCTCAGTACCGTACCATATCTTACTTGCGTTAAGTGTTTTTGTTAGCATTTAATGACAGTGAGCAGATAAATTGCAGTCTAGTTTCTAACAAGATACTACACAGCAAAAGGTAAATACCCAGCTACATTATCTTTGAAAACTATAACTACATAATCAGAAATGAATTGTACTAATTGCAGTGTGGTTTGCAAGACATTGTGTTACGTAAGAATCGAACAACCATTCTAGTCACACGCTATATTATCACATGAGCAAGCTATGTATTTAAACTATAAAAGAATCTTCGGAAATTTAGTATCATGATGTGAAACAAGTCAATTCGCTCCTTTTTCGTACAATAAATTCCTACTATCCCAAGTTCCACACACTTGCATTAATCTTGAGCGTTGACGAACATTCAATAAAGTGTCTCGCTTCCCAAAGCACTACAGTTCAACCATGATCAGAGGCACGCACAATTCTTTACCCTTAATCAAAACAACTTTGATATTAGAAGGGGCTATTAGAATGGTTAGAATATTATAGATCCACTATAACTTGGGTTAGTTATATTGAAAACTTTAACATAATAAGTAGTAAGAGTTCAGAGCAACGGATTGGCAAACAATCATCCAGGACATGACAGCTAAAATCAGGATATGAAGGAGGAGGAATCTGTAGGTCACAGGGAAAACAAAAATAATGAGGTTTATGTTGTTTGGCATTCACAAATCAGGCTTACTGGTCTTCTATGTTTTTTACCCCAAGAGCGTTGCGAACGCAAAAGAAAGTATGGTTACAAATTTTTATCGGGGATGAAAAGAAAAGGAAATGCGCTCTAGTAGCCTGTAACCCGATCTATAGACCAAAGCGACATGGGCGACCCTGGTACCAACGATAGGCTGCTGCCATGGACCTGATATGGTCATATGGCATGTGACAATCTACTGATACGAAGAATGTATGAGATTCTCCTTGAAAGGTGGGAAACTCCGGAGTTACAGCTTACCTACTAAAGAAACTAGGAACGAATACCATAGAGAAAACCTACCAACAAAAGTGTATGCCCATTCTCTTTGAAAGTTCGAACTTCACAATTCTTCAGCAACCGAGAAAGTCTTTTTGCTTCATCTCCACTAGGAAGCATGTTATCTTTTAAGCTGAAAAGGCAGATAGACATAGAACTGTTTTACAACTTTTAAGTATAGGGAATCGAGACTGGTGTCACTACTAAGATGTAACTAAGCACCAACTTACAATATTTACCAAACAGAAACTATACAACACTACAACATTGTTCTTTTTGCCATTGAAGTGCATAAAGCAATGGATAAAATTTGTAGCAAACAATATTTTAATGATGCGACAGATAAACACGACAAAATAGGTGGTGTGATGACCAAGAATCCTTTTTCAAATGAATTATTTCAAACACCCATGCTACTTGTCTCAGAAAAGAAGAAAAAAACCAAGAAAATAATTTATGTAAGCTCAATTATGATCAGGCTTATTTGGCTCGGTTTACCAGTAGTCCTATGGAGGTTCTTAGTTTCTTCTTTACTTTCTCTGGGGAGAGGAGCGGAACATATTGTCAATTTACAGAGTGATCAAAGCATCAAACAGTCTCTCATCTTGAATATTATTAATCACTAGAATCCTAGTTAAACTCATTGGGATAAATAGAACCTTTAAGATATTTCCTCTCTCAAGTCAAACAGCTGTTTAATGAGAAACTGTGCAACGAACCTAGCAAGCACAAGCACCTCAGCATTCACAGCATGCAGTCGAGAATTGGCATATGCAGCCGCTGATTTGAGCAGCTTAAGCTTCCAAACAAGTGTGTCCTTGGGAATGAGATGAGATATAACCTGAGAATGAAACAAGAGATGATAGTCAAATAACAGATTGAAAAAATTTAATACCCAAAAGAAGGAATTATAATAACAACAAATCAAAATACATTGTTATGAGTTTATTGTGTTAAAACATACTTCCTTCGTTTCATAGTACTTGCAACACTTTCCTTTTGGAAAAAGATCATATTACTTACAACCAAGCAATATATGGTAAACTTGAGTGATAAAATACCATGATTGCCTTTATTGAATACCCCCAACAATCTAACTCAAATTACTCCACCCATCCCATTTTATTAACCTTTTATTTCATTTAATAACCCCATCTCCCCTCACTCCTTTCTCTACCACAATTAACCAGCACCTCCCCCCATCCCTCTCTTACTGCAATTATAACCACCCTATATTAACCACCACCACCCCGATTAACCACCACCGCCATTCCAACCCCCCCCCATTGACCACCACGGCACCACCGCCATTCCATCCCCTCCACCTACTTGAATTCCCCAATCATCCACTGATCATATTGCTCTAAACCACAACCACCACTACTGCTACCACTTCAAACAACCTTTGGAAAGTTAGATCTGGAATATCAAGTCAAAATTGGAGACGAGTTTTGAGTAGTTGTTTGCCAGAGAAACCCGCTGGAAGCAAATAGGTATGGTTCGAACTTACTAATAACTTCTCATATGATGTACTTACAAAAGCTCCTTTAGATAGTAACAATACGAGAGTAGTTTTTGATATGGGTAAAGCACCATAACTATAGACTTCAGTTATATATTTGAAAATTTTCAGCAGTAACTCGTTTTTCTCGTATCCGGTTCATGACAGCTCTACTAAAATTGATTCACTCTCAAATCCTAAACCTAGTCATGCACATTTTGTGGCCAACGGAGGTAGACTATATACCAAGAGAAAAACATCTTATAAGCAATTCTGAGTGTTTCACATCCATTCTAGATTTAACTCCATCAAAGTTCGATCAGTTGATGCACAAAAAACTAAGAAAAACTTTGGGGGGGGGGGGGGCCGGACATACCAGCAAGTTATTTTCCCTTCAAGGATCTTTACAGTCCCAAAATAACCCTGTCTTTCTAATAATCTCGAAAAACAAAGAAAAAAAAAACTAACTCTTACTCAATTCATTATTTACATTTTCGATGAAAACTGGCATAAGCTCTGGTTTGTTCACTTTTAAGTTTGATTTGTTCATTTATAAACTTCAGAATATTATCTTTTAGGCTTTAAGAGATTTACAACTCGTTTAGGTTGTTCATTTTTAACCTCTATTACATCAATATTAAGAATTGGCATATCATTTTTAAGAAGGGCAGTGGTAGACCCTGGTGTACATTATTGTTAGTGACAAACCGAACAATTTAGATTTTTATGAAAAAATAGTGATTTATCTCAGTTTTGCCTTTCATATATTATTAATTTATGAACTATGAAAAATCTGTTTGCTCATTTCTGCATCCTCGATTCCTGTATCAGTTCCCAGCAATACAATATAAAATGAAGATTCTTACACGATGTAGGAGGCAGAGTACAGGGTATAATGAGGTGGTCGGAAAGTAATAATTTAGAAACATCAGAAAAAATCTTACAGACAACCGTGGCAGCAAATCAGTGAGATTTTCAGACAATTGTCGAAGCATCGGACTTGGGGGGAGCTTCTTGTCAACATTGACCATTGCCATCTTCACTGGTTCACCTGAAGATGGTGTACAAGTAGTTAAGTAATGTATTTAAGTTTAAGAAAAAGGCAGTGGATGTGCAGCTGTGTACATTAATAGTCAATCTGTACACAATAGGTGACGAAAACGACAAGTTTGTTCCTAGAACTCTAGAGCCCTAGATAAGAAGACTATAGAAAAATCACCACAGCGAAAAGGAAAAAAGCACCAAAATAGAGGAAGGCCATATGATATAACCTACAGATGACGAGTGACTATGATAACCATCAAACTTGCATTCAAACTTTATGCCACTCTGATATTAGAAATGGTTTGTTATCTATTGAAACCAAAGCGAATTAAAAAATATGCCCTTACTATGATAAATGTAAAAGAACTAAGAAGTATAACTTTTAGACTAAACAGGGTACTCCATCATGAAATACAGTAATACTGCTGGGGCATTTGGCTGGAGATCAAGTGAAGGTATATTAAAGAAAAAATACATAGAGGTTTCTTCGAAAATCCTTTGAGAAAGGCAAAATAATTCTTAGCTTCTTTTGTGCAAAGCTGCAGGAGCATCGGAAGATGTTATTTCAATTAGCATGCAGTAACATCTGACTATTTTTTTCAGTATTCAACTATTAGCCGGAGTTTCTGCCACACCTTGTCCCCTGTGAGCTTCAATTTTTATTCGGTACAATATTCTTCATTATATTAAACATAGACGTAGATACAAAGACATCCCAAATTCTTGAGCATCCTATGGGGCTATGTAAGGCATGATTGATATAAGTCATATAACTTAAAATGTACTTTCCTTTACAAACATTAGGACACATGATAGGTCCATTGCTAATAATACATACCCATAACAAAACTAAGGAGATATGGAACCGCATTGTGAAGCTCATCCGGCAATGCCTCCAAGATAGGAAACAATGGTTTAAGCTGGCTCATATCCAGTGACGTTGCTATAAAATGCCACAAATTGCAAACACATCAAACTGTCAACCGGAGTTGCATAAAAGAAAGCAAGTAATGATAAGAATAGCAAACATCCATACATATCTCCTCACTGACCAGGATTAGCAAGTACCAATACCAAGTCGACCATTGGATTGCGAGCAGCAACTGCAAGAGCTAGACATCCTCCCAGGGAATCTCCGACCAGATAAATGGGCTTCTTTGGAGACGAAGCATGCTCCTTCCGAACAACTCCTTCAACAATGTCTACCAGCCCTTTGCAGCAGAAGAGGAAACTTTAAGAACTAAAAGTATTTCAGGTCACAGCAGGATATATCCACATGCTTAGCATTCAGTTTGACGAAGCTTGCAGTAACCTTAGACCAACTTCTACATAAACTACTTTGCTCTGAGATGAGGGTAGGTGATGGCAAGAACATGCATATGGCCTTTTTGCATCATACTAAGCAGACCTCCACCGACTACACATTCAAGTCATAACCCCCAACCCTCAACTTCCGAAACTTGACACTGTTACTTCTTCATTTTTTTACCTCAGAAGCTCCTTCTATCAGAATTTTACAGCCACATCACAAATTACAAACTACATTTGGATTGCTTTGTCTTATTCTTACACACAGATGAAGTGGAACAGATTTCCCCTATAATGCTCCCTGTTTCAAATAACTACCAATTGTGTTCCCAGAAAAACTAATTGCTTCACAGTGCAAGCACATAAAGTACCTCATGAACCTCAAGAAGATGACATGGAGTCCAAACACATGCAATAATTCCTATTTCCACATCTATATAAATTTTAAGTGTAGCTAGAGTTAAGGTCAACCATGCTCCGCAAGTCTGCAGGGAAATAAACAATGATCTCGACTAAGGAATAATGAGCCCATAGGCTGAAAACATGAAGCAGCAAAAAAACAAGTAAAGCCTATAGGCTGATTAAAGAGGGAAAATGATATACAATAAGATCTAAGAAAACAATTGTTACAAGGTACTAACATGGCTAGAAGCAATATGCAGCCAAATACGAAGATACCCCCTTAATCTTCTTTCACGGTCTCGGCTTAGCCTTCACACCTCTATTTTTGAGTAAACAAATAACACATTGAACAATATTCTCTCTCCATCACATCAACTCCTTTTCATCTCCATCCCAACGCTTTCTGTTACTTCCAATTTTGTAGTGTACTTATATTACTCCATAACAATTAACAAACGTCTGTGTGAAGACAAATATAGTAATGGAAGGCGCATAGCAGTAGTCATTTTCAGCTCGTTCTAAGGCTTGATATGAAATAAGAAGACCAAATAACTAACAGCACAAACATACCTTCAAAGGGTGTCCTATCATAAACAGGAATATGCAAACACTGAACCTCAAACACCCTGCAACCGGAGAGAGTATTAGATATGGGGTAACAGATAGCCGAACTGCAGCACCCTATTCAGAAAAAAAGCATGTTTTTGACCCCAATTCCGATATAATACCCCTAATGACCTCCATAGCATATAGCAGGTTAATTTTTTGCTGGTTCAGATATTTTACTGTCTAACTCTGAGTCTAGAAGCCTAAAACAAGAAGCAGAAAAATGAAAAATGTGAAGTAAACAGCCACACAATAGAAGGCAGAATTATATAAAAAAGGAAATCTTAGAAGTATTTCAAAAATGTAAAAGTAAAAGAGTATTCCCAGATTTCTGCTTCAAATGAAAAGGCGTGGGGGTACTAAAAAGATTTCACGTCAAACTGGAGGAAAGAATCATAATTACTCCATCTTCACGTTTTGCACCGCATATATGCACAAAACTAATTCATCATCCAATATACAGTTAGATGCCTTAAGCATTAAAACTGACGGCCTTTTGTTTCTGAACTTTATCATGTACTGAAAACCCAAAGCATTGATATAACTGCAAGAGGCCAACCAGACTCAGTAACTTACTTCCCCAAAGCTCGGTGGTGCATAATGAGACCCAACCCAACACCATCCATACCTGCATGTGAAACAATTGTGAGAATCAGCTAAAGTTGAAGTGAAATATCCATTCAACACTATGTAAAAATACATCAATTACGCAACGAAGGGAAAACATATGAGCCCTCTTTCATAATGACTCCTATTATTTCTTAGTCAGCATCAGAAGTTAAATTCAGGGTGCACACACAGCTACAGGTTCAAATTACCGGGCAAAAACAGAAGCAAAGGAGAACCCTTCAGAGGGCGCCCACATTCAACGGGGCAAAACCACCTAGGCGGTCCACCATCAGGCTCAATCATGTCTTTAGCAATATCAAGATAATCCTTCATACTTGTAGACCCAAACCCATCATCCCATAGCACTTCTAATTGCTCATTCTCCTTTTCCTTGCCCCTTTTCTTCTCTCCACCAATGCTGCCAACATGCCCATTTCCTCCACCAATCGACGACCCAATTTTCCCACTTTCCTTAACAACAGGAGCACCATTAACACTAACACTATCTGGATTCAAGACTGTTGGTTTCTCACCACCTAAATTACACATAACCCTACCTCCAAACCCAGGTTTCAAACCTAAATTTCTAGGGAAACTAGGAGAATGAGATACCCGAAAAGCGAGTACCGATGCCATGGTTCTTTCAATCAGCCAATAACCAGGAACAAACTACAACTACTGCAAACAAAATGGCTATCTAAACTCAGTAACAGGTAAAAGCAGCAAACTTTACAAAACCTCTCCAACTGAATAACAGTTTCACACTAGGAATATACTTCAGCTTTTTCTTATGATTCAAGAAAAACCCATAAACAGAAAGTGACATATAATTCAGCAGATTGTATGGTGGGCACCACCTAACTAGAAAAATCTCATCTTGCAAAATACAATGTTAGGGAAAGCAAATTTGGTAAACATAACAGTTGAGATTATTGACAGGCATCAAACAATTAATTGCTGAAATAATATGTGCAATATTGAATATTCAGCATAAAAAAAATAATTGGGTTTGAGTTAATTTCATTGGTTGAGTAAAAGACAAAAATGGAATAATGAATAAGTATTGATTACCTGAGTAAATGGAGTGGTGTTAAGGATAAAGACATGGCTGTAGGATGGCCTGATAATGATTCTGCTTCTTGTACCGTGGAGTTGCAGTTGCCAAGTGATTTGTAGCTTTTTTACGTCATTACTCATTAGTTGTATACTACTTCTTAACGTCCGCCACGTGTCCCTTACCTTTTTGAACTAACATAGACGTTTGCACTTTTGCACCATCAAAAAATTCGACATTAGTCAATAGGCAATAGCCTTTTTTTTTTCGGACTACAAACTAGTTATTGGGTCCGAACAATGGCTTGAAGTTAATAACATAAAGTGATGTAAAGTTTTAGTTTGACATTTTTATTTTAAGTTTAAGTGATAGTTTCGTAAAGAGATCGTGATATTATAAGGTTATAGTATCATGACTTTGAGATGTACCACATGTTTTGATCAGTTTCCAAGGGTCATGGATATTATGTTGGAGACAAACAGCGACAATGTTACTACATAAGGTGGTTTGACACGTTGTAGGATACAATGCTTGTCACGCCTTTTAACATTTCATTCGTCCCATAATAAATTTCTTATTTTTCCTAGATGGTTGTCTCAAATAAACTTTTAATAATCTCATTTCTTCAATTGGTTGGGGTTTTTATAATTGTTTTCTTATTGGTACTCAATTTATCTCAAAAGGGTCCATAAAGTACTCTTTAAGTCAATATCAATTATACGTAGTTTATTACTCCCTTCGTCCTAATTTATTTGCTACATATTGCATCTTGAATACTATTCACTTTGCCACTTAAACTGTCTTTAGATTTATATACGTAACGGAAAACATACTCATGTAAGATCTACTCTGATCTGTCTCAATGTGTATATCAAATATATATTTTGAGATATCAATTTTTGAAATCGCAACTTGTCAACTGTGAAAAAGTGAATGTAGCAAATATATTGAGACGGTTAGAGTATAAAAATTATTACAAAAGGCTCGCTACCATCTATTTTCTTAATGTGTGCAATAAAGAAATATATATAGATATAGATCACTATAATTGTTATTACTCCATTGGTTTGTCAATAGGTTTTTTTATTGGAATTTAATAGTCGTACCCTCATTTTATATCATTCTAACCGGATGAATTGTGTTGGGCTAGCAGATCTCACTTCATATCAGATTGTGCCTGAAACTACCCAAGGAAAATTCGTGTCGTGATGAAGCCATGCCAAAATTTCAAAAGAATGGCCAAGCACGACCAGTCCCATATATCATGATAGGGCGAATCGTGTCATGTCGTGCACCAGACTGCCCTTTAAAATTCTATACTTCTACCTTTTGTTGAAAATGGGTGGATCAACTTTTCTAACCTTTTGTGTAAGATCCTTCATCCATGAAGGGTTGAGTGAAAATATTTGTATACTACCTTCATCTCCCCCACATTTATTACTCCATAGAGTTCATTCCTTTTATTTTCAAGGATCACATTCTTCCTAACGTATATGAGTAATTAGCGTAATGTATATCATATATTAATCGAATAAGTTAAGTTCAACAAAAATAATTCAATCGATCAAAAATAAATTTAATTTAATAAAAACAGTTATAGAAGACATTAAACTCTTCCTTTTGCATCATGGTCTCGCTACAACATTCCAATATAGGGACAAATATAAAATGCTCTTTCTCTTTGGTTACAATCTTATACGACAACAATAAAAAATGAAAACCTTATTACTAAATATTTTCGCTACTCCCTCCATATCATATTTGAATTTACGTTAGCATTTCAGGGAATTTTGTTTAAATAAAGTAAAAATCGATTGAATAAAGTAACTGGATAAATTGAATACACCAACTTTGTACAAAAAAAAATAGAGAACACTTTACAAACAGGTTATGTAAAAAGGGCATACAGTATATAGCAATTACTAGATGGAGGGGAAAGTTCTAGTTCCTATCCGATAGATGTGAATGGTACATCTATGAAATAGGATAACTATATTTTCTAAGACGAGGGAGTAAAACGGATTGGAAAATCGAGAATCAGAGAAAATTTCCAAACTTTAGCTGTTCACTATATAACCCTTTCATTTCTATTGTTTATATTCCAAATAAGCAAATGCTACAACTTCATTCTCATCCCACAATTCATTAAAACATAACTTTCAAATTTCATACGTAGAGTTCCCTATATGCCCAAATGAGTGGTGAAATGTTTAACTTTGACAGTTAAAAGAAAGCTCGTGTAGAATCATATGCACCCAGAAAAAAGTCGTACTACTACTACCATTATATTGCTGTGGAAAATGTTGGCAACCAAATATTAAGTGGATCCTTCTTCCACGCAAATGTGAAACGAAAAATCAAAAGAAACGTGTACGCAAAATGGACAAAAAGTTGCCAGAAAAATAGAAACCCAATAAAAGGGACAAAAAGCCTAAGAGAATAAATATATACCAAATAAGTAACTGTGCAGACAATTGAAGACTGACTTATTTGCAGGAGATATAATTATTCTAAATAAAGCAGATGCTTCGCTTCCCTTCTATTTCCTATGACTGAAACCCCTTAAGTTACAAATCTACAAGGCTAATTCCTGATCTCATTCCTCTAGAAATTCACAGCTCTATGTGGGCATTGGCTCTCTACAGAACACAGAATTTCTTCAATTTCGCAAGCAGTCTCCATGAATAAGGGTTGCGGTAACCGCAAACGCTCGTATTTCAAATATATGAGCTTCGGATTATGAAACATTTCTGACAATGGAAAATGCCGATCAGGAACTTCTCACAAAACTCCAGAGAATGCTGCCAAATTCAGCAATCAAATTCCTTCTGCAATATACAATGAAGCAATCGACGTATCTCAACAATATAAGCAACCCATGAGATAACAAACCATGACCTAACACAGCTAGCTCCATTGAAATCCATTACTGGAAGTTCTAACCTGCATGTAAAATAAGAGATTTAGTGGTCGTTTGATTTACGTGGACAATCAAAATTACCATGAAATTACAATTCACAGGAAATAAGTTCCCTAATGAAATTCATGGGAATTTGGTTAAAGAGTTTGGCTGACAATGGAGGAATTAAGGGTGCGTTTGTTTTGGGGTCTTTAGGAAAGGGAAAGGGAAAGGGAATTAAACTACTTGATTCCCTTAGATGATGTTTGTTAGGTCAATTTTAATCATTCCCTTTACCCTTCCTTACCCCCAAACTCCTCTACTCCCATTCCCCACCTCCCCCAAGGTTTCATTTACCCTTTCTTCCTTCTACTACATGGTCAATATTGACCACCATTGACTACCCTAATACCACCACCTAACACCACCACCTCACCACTCCACCGCCTAAGCACGCCGGAATTCCCACCGCCAAAAAACACCACCAAGCAATCCGTCGCAAACGCCACCATCACCGACCTAACACCACCACCACACGCCCCCATCACCGACCTAACACCACCACCACACGCCACCATCATCGACCTAACACCACCACCACACGCCACCATCACCGACCTAACACCACCACCACCACACGCCACCATCACCGACCTCACCTCACCCCACATCTCCACCGCACATAAACTCCCGATTTGCCCATAAACACCACACCTAGCACCACCACTTCACACTAGCGCAACAGATTTCCCCCAACTCCACCACCAATCAACCCAGAAACTTCCGACTCCACCACCAAACAGCTCGGAAACTTCCGACACCACCACATCGATTAGATCGACCACCTTCAACATTTTAGATCTGAGAGAGAGAGAACGCCGGAGAGAGATAGAGAGAACGGCGGGCAGAGAGCTCACGCCAGAGAGAGAGGAAGGGAGGAGAAGCGAGGGGTGAAGGAAGCTGATGGTGTCGACGGTGTTGGTAATGATGCCGGACTGTTGGTCGCCGGCGGTGGGAGAGGATACAATGGCCGCCGGGTTTTTTTAAGCCCTTTCCTTTAGTTTTGCTTCCAAACGTGTGTTTTAATGTGGGGGTTTGGACTCCTTTCCTCCCCTAACCCTTACTTGATTCCATTCCCTTTCCCCTCTATCAACCAAACGCCCCCTAAATTCCTATGAGAATTTCTATTTACCTAGGGGGGCCTAGGTAAATAAAGTCCTCCATTTTGTCATTTTATTGTCAACCAAACAACTCAACTATTTTCTAATTTCTAAGAATTTCTATTTCCCATGTTTTCTCATGTCGACCAAACAACCACTTAGAGTTGGGCAGCAGATATACAAACATTTAACTCCACTAATATAGAGCAAGTCCAGTTAAGAAAAGTGAAACCTTCAGATATACAAACATTTAACTCCACAAATATAGAGCAAGTCCAGTTAAGAAAAGTGAAACCTTTGTACTCCATGAATATAGAGAGCAAGTAGAGAAAGGTAGTGCAATAGATGCACTGACAGTTAAGCCAATCAAAATGATATATATCAAACTAGAAGGTGGACAGTCATTGTGAAAGCAAGAAGTTGCAATGTTAAATTAACTCATTGAAGACTTCAAAGCAGAAGATAGTTCCTCTGACAGGGTAGTCTCCGTACGCCTCAGGGAAAAATCATGGTTGCCTGTGATCACCTACAAGCTAACAGAAGGCAGCAACAGCATCCAGGCAACAGCCGAACAAGACTAACAAAGCAACCATGACGCCTATCATTACGTTGGAGCTATTTAAAGGAGATAAAGTACAGCCATGAAACGCACCTTGTGCTTCAAGTCAAGTCATTTTCCCTGCATCACACGATAATGAAGTACAAGATCCTCAGGTTTTTTCCAGACATAAGCTCGTACTGTTGCCAAACTCATATCAGGCGATAATACCTGAAAATACACAGGATAATAGGCGATTCAGATTTAAGGCAATAGGGTTTTCAAAAGGCTCATGTAACCATCCTCAACAGATTGGATCAGTTTTAAGTCAATAGAGTTTGTTAAAGTTACCCACCCTCAACAGATTGCAAAACCAAAAAGTTCACACCAACATTCAACACATGAAGTAGCTAGTGCAAAATTTTACAAACAGTACAGACATAGTTATTTACCTACAACTGCCTAAAAAATTTGACAATCCAATGCCATTCACTAAAGCCAACTTCATGTGTCAAAATTTAGAAGGTCACATGATTCCAGATCTAAGATTCAGGCAAGTCATGGCATACAAAAGAATACTACCTCCATTCCTTAATAAGTGACACACTTCATGTTTTCACGCTTGTCAATACATTATTTTAAACATTAATATCTATGATTATCAATGAGTAAAAATTATAACAAATTGATATTTAAATAAATGCAAGTTGAGAATCTAACAAGACCCAACATGACTATGCTTTTTCTAAAAGATAAATCACCAAATCTAATTAAAGTCTAAACTGTGAATAGTAAACACTATACAAGTGTGTCACTTATTAAAAGAATGGAGGAAGTATATCCCAACAGAGTCGTCATTCATCTTCCGTGTATCAATGAAAGTTCACTAGATAGAAGATAGAATGGAGATGTATGATGGAAAATATGAAATGATTATTTGTTTTAAGAGTTGACATGCCTGATTATTGCACAAGATTTCAATGGCAGGCTTTAACCGCTGCCAAGGTCTCAAACCAGACCGAAGAGACCCATCTCCTCCAGTTGTTGAATGCTGCAAGGGTCCTCCTGCCAACCCAGGAGCAAATGTCCCATCTCCAGCCACACCCTCCAATGATTTGTCAAGGACCATCTTTTCAACGACATAGTTGATAACCTAAGAGATAAAACCAAATTAGAGTATATACAAAATCTCAGTTAGAATTTGTTAAAACCTTAGTGAAATTACACTCCGCAAAACCAACATCATCTGCGTGCATGCTACATATGGAATCAATATAAAAGTTGTGGTGATGGATCAGCATAACATCAACACATTTAGGGGAAGTAATATGTCTACAAGAAAGTATAGCCTGTGGATGCCTGATGTTGGAAGAGAATGGGCAGGTATAGAAGCCCACACCTATCATGGGATGGCAACATGAAGGCACTCGACTGACCAGGGATTCGATGGCGGACACAAATTTGCTAGTAAAGAAAAGTTCTACATCTGGATCCTTGGATAAACCATACAAGCTTATTTATCAAAGAAAAAAATGTCATGGGTTCCAATCAATCCTTCCAGGAAACAGTATTGAACTCTATCAGAAATGCAGCAGCAAGAACGTCATTTCGTATCAGAAAACAAATGTAGAAAATGAATTAAGATATACTAATATAATACGTCCCTTCTTATTTATTTACCCACTTCAACTTCAGCACTTGTCAATGCATAACTTCAACCACCTTTTCGTATTTTACTAATATTTTATGTTACCATTTATTAAGAATTTTTATTGATATTTTTTTACCACTTTTAGTCTTCTATTGATTTCATAATCATATAGTCTTTATGTAAAATTACCAACACTTTTTTATATTTTTCCGTATAATAAATTCATCAACGGTTACTTGAGTTGTGGTTAGCAATGAATCGGTTTTAACCTTCTTTATATAAAACATATGTATATACATTTATATAAGTAACATGTGATTTACAAACGGGTTAGATCAATTAACATTACTAGATTTGTTATAGGTAAACTCCAAAGTAACATAATACATTCATGTTGTAAGTCATTTTACTAGGTTCAGCAACGTTAATGCTATAAGCTAATTTTACCAAACACTTTTATACAAACAACTCATACAAAACAAACAGTTAGTCAAACCAGTAATTATATCAGCTATTCGCTATTCAGTGATAAAGTTCGTGAACTTAAATAGATTTCTCTATTCGCAGACTTCATAAAATGTTCGCATCAAAACTTGAAAAGTGATACCTATTGTTCAGCACACACAAAGACCAAAGAGGAGCTACCCTACATTTAGTGAAAAAACAAAGTCAAGGAAACTTGATCTCAATAAAATGATATAGCACTCCGCATGACACATATATAAGAATCACAACACATACTGCAAGTTCTGATGGATAAGAAAAATCTTGACAAAATAGACAGTAACAACTGACCTTATGTATTCTCAATATACGAGGAGCACTCAACTTCCCTTGGGTCAAAATTTGGATAGAAGAACCTTCACATGGATGCAAATAAAAGCTACACCTACAAATATAAAGCTAAATGTGTCATTATCTGACCACAAGTAAGCTCTTATAAAACCATGACACAACTGAAAAATAGCACAATTCACTTTGACATATCGACTATTGACACAAGGAACAACAGAGAATGCCGAGAGAACCCAAACCAGGCTTCTTCTAGCCGTATCGACAGGTTCCCTGATATGTCCACAATTCAGGGTGATTGAATTTTATATACTATGCAACTCAAATCAATTTAATAGATTGCCTAAAGGCTAACTGCCTAACCATGAAAGAGAAAATAGTCTGCTATAAGAGAAAGCTGAATAACCAAAGCCCGGCGCATATAATAGGTGAGTTAAGCAAGCTGCTAGAAGTGATAATTTAGTTCTCACTCCTAAATGATTTGACATAGATGACCAAAAAGGTAGCAGAAAATTACTTGGTATTCTCTCTGGGAGGTAGACGATTGTTCAGAACACAATCCATAACCCACCAAGGGAGATCCTTTTCATCTTCAGTACCATCCATATCCGTTATCTTTTTCCTCCATGCACCCCCTTGAGAACCCTCAGTAATAATGGAAGGAGAAAATACAGCAGAAAACTCAAATGGAGGATATATCATTGAATCATTTTCTGCATTACCATCAACCTCGATTCTTGAGTGGGTTATGCCTCTGGCAGAGACATCTTTCACTGATTGAACATCACCATTTGCTGATGATTGAGATCCTGATCTTTGTTTTCTTCTTCCCAACCAATGAGCTAGCAAGCCCTTAAGTGTTTCTCGAGCAAGATTAACCTGCAAAATGTCATTATTCAAGCCTCAGCATCAATACAGTACATTATTCCATGATGACCAAAAACTTCTTCTATGCCAACAATTGAACATTTATCCTTACAATGTGCAACATCTATATTGGTAAATACAAAAGCTAGCCTACACCAGGTGCATACACTGGACTAATGTTTTTTTTTTCATTTTTTAGTCTGATTTCTTCATTATAGAATTTCAAAATCTCATTTTTGTAGGCTTTTAGAGGTTCAAACTTCACAACTATTTCAGTATTAGTGTGTTTATTTTTAACTTCTAGTACTTCAGTTTAAGACTTGGTAGTTCATTTTTTGATTTGGGAGTTCCATTTTAAGAAGAGATGTGGGTGTACCAATATGTCCCGATATACCCCAAGGCCTGCTGATTAATGCACAACATCATAACCCCGACGCTTCAAGCTAACTCTCACTCTTAAGCAAGGTAAGCAGGTAAGGGCCAAGGGGGTTGTCAGATACTCAGATGTGCTAGGCCTTACCCTGAGACAACAGATTGGATATATTTTTCAACCATTGACAACAAAACCTCAACTAGGTGCACAGGCCAGTTATATGGTATCAAAACCACGTAAACAAAAAAGGCTGTAACAGCTAATAGCCACCGGCAGAAAAAATCTCAAGCGGTTCTAATAAACCATTAAATGACATTGATCTAGAGAATTATGAACATTTATTACAGGATGTTGAATTGTTGGAACAGCTTTTACAAGTCTTAACTAAAGTCATTATGCTACAATAACAAAAGAATACCAAAACTTTGATCCCAAAAGCTGAGGTCGGTCACAACTTACAAGAGCCAATTATTCATCTCCTGAGGTCATCCACAGAGATTCTTCTTCCCCACTCAATTCTACCTAAGATTATATGATTTCTGCAAGCCCATTTTCTTTGCATGATTTTTAAAACTCCCTCCATCCAATCCATCATTGCCCGAACAATATAGATTGTACACATTCCAAATACAAATTTGAGTACTTTCTTCGTCCCGATCTATTTGCCACAAGTTCCTTTTTGGACTGTCCCAATTTAATTCACGATACCCCTTTTTAAAAAAAATTGCTCTACTTCTTTTTCTGTAGTTGTGCCTCACGCCACCCACTCACTTCTTTTAATCTAGTTGATCACTTTCCTACAGATCTGCGCAAAAAGTATGTATGGAGGGAGTACTAGCTTGACCTGAATGACATAACTTAAAGATTTTGAATCTCCAATTTACCCTATAGAAGCAAAGACTATTTAGGTAGCTTCTATCTTGTACTTTGGATAAGTTGGATTTCCCACTCAATCTCCTTTTCCCCTCTCAATCTAATTTCTTCCCCTCTTAAAGAGTTGATGGTTTTTATTGAAGAATAATGTGAGTGTTTATGCGACAAAACTCTGGTGATTAGTTTCATGTTCGGTTCTTGCGAGCATTACGCTGGGTTGTTTGAGAGCTGTATAGACTATTGAGCGCCCGAAAGTGTTCCGTTTTGTAAGCGAGCTTAGATTGCCAAAATTTCGAGTGTGAATTTATAATCAAAGTTGAGTTCGGGAGTTTCAGTAAAAACCTGTCAAGAACTTATAAGTTGGATTTTCACCCTATTCTCGCGTTTTTAGTTTATGTGTTGAGATTGTTGAATTAAGGTACTTTGACTCCAAACTAACGCCCCACATTTGTGAAGTCTTCCAATTGACTTATCAAAAACATATCAGTAAGTTACAAATATTAGAAATCCACGTGATTTCAAGATGACCTGGCTCAAGGCTAATCCTAAATAGCCTAGACATTCTCTGCTATGTGGCAATAACTAGTATGCATACTTGCATAGCATCTATAATGACTCAACTGCACATATATGCTAAAAAAATGTGAAAGAGTGTGGTTGTACCTTATCATCCTCAGGTTTTCCAACAATGTTAAGATCAGCAGAATACATCTCTGCGGAAAAGCATTGTGGGGTATCCAAATGAACAGACAGACTACCAAGCCGGGTATCCACGGTGAACCATGCAGGAATGCTCACCTACAGAACCAAAATAAATATAATATAAACAGTAAGCGCAAATGAAAACATAAAAGATCCAGCAAAAAGTGTGAAACATTCAAAATAATCACCATTTCAAATAACTCCTTCTTTTTCTCTTCAAATGACACCTGAAACATTAACCAAAGAAAATAAAGTACAGACATTTGGTAATACGTCACAGGATAAAGAAAAATAGATGCACATCTCTTAAAAAACAAATTCCTTCCATCACTCCAACAGAAAGTTATTTATCTTCTTCCAAAACCTAAGTAACTGAGAAGCCTTTAGAGAGTATTACAGATTAACAACATAATAACCGTAAATTCATATCACCTCGCCATAATCCTCAATCACTGTACCCCTTGTGATCTCCCATAGCTTCACAGAACCAGCTGTATCCTGCCAATTAAACAAAGCATATTAGCCTGTTCTGATTTGGTCATAAGCGAATTGTATTGAGGATGAGGTATGCATTAATGAGTCAATGCCCATCTAAAGAGAAGAGGTATAACCATATACCTTGGTAAGTACATGCCTTCGATTATTCAATATCTCATGCTGCACAGTAGCTGGGATTCCAGGTACCTTCAGTGTTGGCTCCCGGTATACTGGAACCTGGAATATATAAGCAGTGAGACAATGGCATATACACCACCATTTTATTAAGATAGAGGCTGGACAAGTAAATTAACAAATGTCCCTTATATGGAAAAAAAGGTACAACAAAGTACGTATTGCTAAAATCACGGGTTCAAATATTCCGGGAAATCAACTAGAGAA
Organism: Patellifolia procumbens; assembly: GCA_947645195.1. Classification (NCBI taxonomy): domain Eukaryota; kingdom Viridiplantae; phylum Streptophyta; class Magnoliopsida; order Caryophyllales; family Amaranthaceae; genus Patellifolia; species Patellifolia procumbens. Next base: position 214,935 of record CANSGD010000193.1, read on the forward strand.
ACATCATCAAATCAATAAAGGAGAAGCTAAAATGATATAAAAAGTAAAGAATTAACTAATAATAAAGTCAACCTCAAATGGCACAATGAACGAAATTGATAATCAAACACATAGTAGCATTTCATGATGCTGAGGTTTAACCAGTCTTGGCTAACCAATTATTCGATTACCCCCAAAACCTAGAAAGGTTGGAATTCAAGCCCCTCATTAGCTCCCAATCATTCTGCAACATCTCCAAAGTTCCTCAACAGGCTTACCAATATGATGAGCACTTGGGTGCACTCAAGGTGACCTCTACTATCAGATCCCAGATTGGCTAGGTATACCCAATCTATGAAACCATTTAATTATATGCTTTGCATGGGAAAAAAGCCTGAAGCCGAGCAACTAAGATAGATAGTTCTAGTAGTGGTAGAAGTTAAAAGGACTGACTGTATCAAAAGATGTTGACAACAACTACATATAGTGACAAATGCAGGGAAGTAAGAAAAGCATACAGGGGTAGATCCTTCAAGGGAAGCCCTCGCCCTTGAAAACGACAAGTTCCCAGCCAAGAAGGAACCTCCTCTTTGAAACATTTTCTGAGGATTGTGTCCCTCGGCAGGCCACCTATGAACCGAAGAATCTGTACTTGCGACCCATATGCTTTCATCATCCAGCGCCAACTGCAAAATTGGATACTCTTCTGTACAAAGCAAAATGCTCTCTCGAGTGGACAAGTCTGTTAAATATAGCTGTAACATAGAAAAGAAGAGCAAAAATACATCAATCATAAGAAAAAATGTCCAAACAAAGAATTGATACTGATAACCAAAGCTTTCCCAGTGAACTAGGTTAGTGAAATACTCACAGATTGGTCTCTTCCACCACTGTAGACATGGCTAAACGATGAGGTGCTGGCAAGGGCCCATACAGAATCTGTATGGACAGCATATGAATGCACGCACCGCTGCTGACCAAGATCCCATAGTCTACACATCATCATGGACAATGATTAATACAAAAAAAAAAACACAACAATGGCTGCTTAGGAAGAACTTGTGATTCTGTAACTAACATTTGTAATCCACGACTACAACTACTATAAGCGTGTGCATACAACAAGGCTTACAAAGTGAAATTCAGATTCGGCTACTGATACCAACATACCAGAAGAAAAGTAAGAGACATGAAGAATGAAGGAAATCAATAGGGAAATATCAACAAAAAAATTAATCAGAAAATGATATGAGACATTCCACAAACTATCATGTGGTCTTAGAGAACAGTGGTGTAGCAACTAAACCCATTGCTAAAAACCGATATATTTGCCCTGCCCATCAGATCTTCAGTTTGTAACATCTATATTCTGTACCGGTTATTAATCCATTAGGTCAATAAAGCCTGTTTCTTTTGAATTTTAACTCAACTGGCAAGTGCTATAAATTGCCAATAGATATGGTGTTACAAGAGGCCAACATGACATAGTATGCAATTTTATTTAAAAAAAGTGGTAAACGAGCTGAATTGAGTCATGGGATGCTACGTCGTACCTATCAGTGATCCGAGTAGGTCACTAGAACATGGTTGCATATTTTCAATCCACTAGGTCACTAGAACCTAGTTCCATTATATTTATAACCTAGCTGGCCACTGCTATAGCGTCCAATCTATGCAGTGTTGGAAAAAACCAACTTGGCATGGTAGGCAAATTAAGAGCTGAATTGAATCATGGGAATGTTACCTAGTACCTACAGTGAATCGAGAACAAAAGTGGTTTTATCTTCTTCATATGCTTTTTCTTATAGATGGTTTTCTTAAACTTGGGATTTACCCTAAACAAAAATGATTTAATCAAGCCATAAAAGCATACTTCAATGCTAAGACAATATGAACAGACCATTGGCCCACAAAGAAGACAAAAACAAATATCGCAAGGAAATTAAACAGCATTGATCTGAATATGTCCTTGAGTAACAGATACACCACTGGACACTCTGCATAGGAAGTGAAAAGGGGCGAGAAAAGGTAAAAGGTTTTTTTCCGGCAAGAGAGATAATTGGCTAAAATAAATTGAAGTTTCAGCAATATGTGCAAGTAGATGGTGCAACTTTCATATCTAAGGTTCCCGTATGTACAACCTAGATCAGAATTTTATCACTCTAGCGGTCTAGCCATCTTACTGCCGGTATTTGGTTATTATAAGGTATCATATATCAATGGGGATTATGATTTCAGAAAAATATTTTCCTCAAAAATATATTTTAGCATATGGTTGTCCCTATTTTCCATGGTTTGTAGAAAGTTGAGCTTGCTTCGGCCACCTAAGACGAAGATGGACTGGACACCGAGTATTGGTGAATTGGTCTTGGTATTCTTGTTGACGCAAAATTAGTCTATTCAGAACACGTATAAATGTCACGCAGGGCACTGAAGCATACCTGATCATAGAATCAGAAGAACCGGACAAACAATACCTGCATAAAGAAAGAATTACAAAACTGTAAGCTTCACAGGTGACAAAGGGGATGCTTTCATTCATTAAAGACAAAAATATACAAGCCCTGCTAAAATGGACACCACAAAGATATGATATATCCAAAACCTTAGAGGCCACTCGTAGATAGAAAGTGCAAAAAACAAATTTCTAACACAGTACCATTTAGGTTCAAGCAACCTAAGTTAAGCAGGATCTTAATTGGTTTAATAGAATTTCCTCCGTCTTTTTTCTATTGCAACATATACCTTTTCTTGAAATTTCATATCAATTGCAGCATTTTCCATATTTAGTAACCAAAGAAACCCAAATGGAATATATTCCCTAACAAAAGAAACATTTTCTCTCCGCTAAAGGTTAGTCACGTGGGACGCTTTTTCCAATCCCACGACTTTTTCCACTTTATTAAAAAGTGTACCCAACCCCGTTGCAATAAAATAAGAACAGAGGAAGCAGGTCAAGAGAATTTCTGATCTAATTAACACCAGTAACTCCACAAGAGACCCCAGACAGTACCTAGATGAAGATCAACAGTATAGATAAGGAGAGGAAAAGAAACTGCAGTTACTTGTAAACCCACGACAAGCTGCACAACTTTCAGAGCATCAAAGTCTTTACGCAAACTTACAACCTGAAACAATGCTACCTAATTTGAGGGAACACATGTCCAACCCTCATTTGTTGAGCCCAAACGATAAGTGCCCTATAGCTATGATCCCACTGGAATACATGATTGGAAAATAAAACAGCCCTCCATTTAAAGACACTAGTTGACAAGTTGTTACTTCATTTATAATTAGCCCCTAAATATCAGTGAAAAGGAACTTTTAGCCATTGGAAGAACAGTATTCTGTCTAAGCCCTATGCAAAAAAATTCTTACTTGCATTCAAGTTCCCTATTCTACCTTACCTCTTCTGATCTTTCCAAGGGGGCATTTCTTGGGTGTTGCAAGTAAAGGACCCCATCTATATGGAAGTAGGACCCACAACTCAGGGACTGAGCACCAACTCATCCCCCTAAAAGACTTTATACCATACAACAAGCGAAGTCAAGACACAGCCAACAACTAAAAAACATAAAGAAGTGAAATGATTCTGAGGGCGTCTTAGTACCAAACCATAAAATTAAGAATCACGTAAAAATCCATCCACAATATTAAAAAGAAAAATACAAATTCCAATGAGACCTAACACTCAACTCCAACAATACAAAAGCATCAATGTAGAAAATTCAACTCTTGACCGATAGAATTTTATCTACTACCTCCATAACATATTATTTGCAACGATTAGACATTTTCTACTCACACTTTATGTCAAATCGTTGCAAATAATATGTTAAGGAGGTAGTAGGTTTCAAACCTGTGCATAATGTTTGGAGAAAAAGCTCCCCGGATCCCCAGAAAGTTGAAAGTAATTGCAGAGTGGGGAAAATTACAGTAGAAAAACAGCCAAGCTGATGCATGCTTACACTTTGTCAGCATGCAAACCAAATGCATGCATTAGAGAAGCATGAAATGGTTTAAAACCAAAAGATTCAGCTTTGAGGTAGACAGCTAGACACATCATATCAAAGACATAGAAATTGCATTCTACTATAGTAGACAAAGCTCCCTATCACAACAATTTGTTTAAACCTCCCTGAACATCATTGGAACGAGATATACGCAACATCTAAAATGAAAGGCCTCCAGAAAAGGATAAAGGACCAATTTTACAACAAAGAAAGGGAAAAGGAAAGCATCTTACAAGTTACACCCAGAAAAATAACGGGTGATTCCTAAAACCTAAGTCCATCAGATTCAACATCAGATTCAAATGTTTAACAGAAAAATTAAGCAACTGGATCTTTGTCAACCCCATCTGTGCAAAAAGCCATAACTATTCAAGGCAATCATGATGGCTTTGGGAAAATTATGCTTGAAGATAAACCATGCGATATATGGTTCACATGCATAAGCAGAAAATAAAATATCAGAAGCAAACACCAGAGGTGGCAGTAAACAGACCTGCCCGTAGAATCCAAGAGCAAAGCCCTAACATTATCCGTGTGTCCCCTCAGCTTCATGGTCTTTGAGCCAGATCTCGGATCCCAAACACGCACAACCTGTGTAAGAACATTATAAAAATTTGGAAGGTAACTTGTTAAATAACAAGATATATATAAATATATAAATCAACATGAACATCAACAACAAAAAACTATTTCAGAGAGAAACTGTAGCATGTTCCTACAGTCAAGTCTTCCAGCATGTCACGATGTCAGTAGTGAAACAAGAGCATTAAAGCAGTGGTAAGTACACTTATACTCCGATGCTTCAGTTTTTAGTCTTTTCAACATAAAAGTTTTCTTTCACCATTTTCACGAATACATGTAGAAAATAAGTAAACATTATCCTCGTCATGGATCAGGCACAGAGATAACGTAAAAAATGAAACTAGCATAGTCATCAGCTATACCTTTTCGGTTCCACCAGAAACAAGTATTGTCCCAATATCGTTCATCGCTAATGCATACACTGACTCCTTGTGGCCTTTGGCAGCAGTAGGAACGTATCCATGATTCGGAGTAGAATGCAAAGAGATACTACTACTGGAATTGATAGTACGCAAACTGGTTATTGGCAAATTATTCCCAACACCACTGATTCCATTCTGAGCCTCTTCCTCCGCAATGTCATTTGACTTAGAAACTGGAGCAAGTGCAGCTTCAATATCCCAAACAAAAACCTCCCCACCGAGGCCACCAGAGGCAACAATATTGCTCTAAAAAGTATGAACACTACTAGAGAATCAGGAAATGATAACAATAAAAAAATGCAATCCTAATGCCAACGAAGACGTTAACATAAGTATTGATGTACATATGATAAGAAAAAACAGAATAGCATTGAGTAATCCATACAATCCTGATTAGCAAAATAAAGAAGAAAAAATTACATTTTTTTCTGCTGCCGCAAGACAGGTAACATAGTCGGAGTGCTGGCGCAACGTCTTCGTGCATACACCATCGGACAGGCAATTCCATGTCTGCAGTATAATATCAAAAATAAGAGCATTATGCCTAAGCTTTAAAGATACGTTATCTAATAAAATAAAATGGCAAGTTTGTTAAGTATGCCCAACCTTAAGAGCAGTGTCAGATGAACAGGACACAAGCGTATGATCACCGACAAGAACAGCATCATTTACCTGCACATACAAAAAACTTGTAAATTTGTGGAAGCCTAGCTTATATACCATATACAGGAAATGACTACAAGAAACTCCCATAGAAGACGAGAAGAAAGAGAACATAGTAAAGAAATCTACTAGTTCTCATTTTTCAAATTTTCCCCTAGTAAGTTACATCTCTACTCTATTGGAATAGGAAAGGTAGAGAGGAGCTCCAGGATGTAAAAAGTGTGAAAATATCATGAATGCAAATCATGTAACAACAGATCCATGGGATTAGAAGGAAATTTGATATCTATAGCAAGAACAGTTAAAAGATGGTACCCAATCCACGTGAGATTCAAAAGTAGCAGAGCAGGTAGCTGCTTCTTCGTCAATAGTCCATCTCTTCAATGTTCCATCACGGCTACCAGTAAACAAATACTCACTTCTACCAGAGTCGTTTGACTTCAACACAGCCAAGCAATTTACGCCAGCACAATGCTAAAAAGGCAAAAATTAACACAACACAATCCAGTTCAATACACAAGCAAAATAGGAAGGCATAGGCAGAAAAGCACAAGAGTTGACAGATATCTTCAAAAAGAATGCATGATCTGGACACATAGGCAGAAAATAAAGCAACACAACCCACTTTAATACACAAACAAAATGAGAAACCAAAAGGCAAAAACGTTGACAGATTTCTTAAAGAAGATTGCACGAACTGGACACCTCAGACAAAAGCCAAATAATTAACATATTTTTATTTAAAGGAGAAAAAGAAGACACAAATCTACAGACACACCAAGCTAAAAGGATAAAGAACTACAATCAAGGGTTACAGGAGAAAGGGATAAGAGCAGGAGAACCCGTGAGGGTGAGCCTAAAAGGATACAACAGCATCAGATGAGACACAATCTTCTCCTACAACGCTTTCCAGCCAAATCAGAAATTAAAAAAGTTAAATAAATAAATAAACAAAGAGGGAAGCTACCAAAGAATTATTGTGCTCTTTATGGCTTTACCCCTCCTAAACCTCACATCACGAACTTACAAGTGACCTAAGCCAATAGATTTATTTATTTTTTTTGGTAAGGAGAAGTGGCCCGAACCCCGCTCGGGTCCTATTGGGCCAGGCACTTGAGAGTAGGGGGAATGGTAAGGGAATCCCCACCCCCAAATGCCCCTAGTGGAATTTGATCCCATGACCTAAGCCAATAGATGGATTAGCCTAGCTAATCAAAATTACATTAAAGTATCTCCACAGAAACATAGCCGTAAGGTCATAATGTATAAACAAACACACAAAAAAAGAGACGATTCAAATCTTACAAATAGCAACAGACAAGATATACACATGAAAAAGCACATTTTTTTAAATAATTTTTTCTGAAAAGTGTGGAAAAAACACATGGTTACACCTCTCAAACTGCAATTTGGCAAGATATTGAGCTTCTATGACCTAGAAGAAAGTTGACGCGTTCAATTACTCTATTTAGCCTTCTACATGCGTAAAAAGGAAAAGGGAAGACTATAGCTTTTCTTGAGGGCAGTGCCGGATCCAAAATTTGGTGCAGGGGTGGGCGGGTGGCACCAACCAATACTATACAGACAAAAAATGGTTGAAAATACATAGTAACATATAATTTTAGAAAGTGATATACTTTTAGATTACAGTTTAATGTTAGCTCTTTCCTTTCCTCTTTGGGATGTAACTTTTTGCTTTTCCTCTCACAACAACAACCCATATGACACTATGGTCCCTCCATCATTGCATTGGCTCTTGTTCCTTGGTATGTGAAAGTCAACTAAGTTCTACATCAATAAGTTGATTGTGGATTAGATTTTGGCTAAAATCCAACATCATACTTACGAGTAAACATTATTGATTTCTTCTCAGCAGGAACACTTGTGTATCATAAACAAGAAACAACTCTGAGTAGAGATCAATAGTCAAGAGCCTGCATTGATAATATCAGTTCTCTTCTGAGAATTCCTACATTCCGGTTCAGGTCATATCAACTCCAAATTAGTTAAAACAAACTTCAGTATATATCAGAAAGTAGCTCAAGGAAAGCACAGCCTCGTATTTGAAAAGTGCTCATTCAAGACATGCCATGTGGCCCTACATAAAATACGTGAATGACGACTATCTTGGAGGGCCCTGAAAACATTACAATTCTACTACTACAAATGATCATAGCCTTTAAGCTTTACAAGCTATTTAAAAATCAGAAATTCCACGATATTAAAAACCTCTATGAATCCTGTATATACCCAATCATCGATAGAAAAGATCAACCTACACAAGCATTACTGTATACACAAACAAATAAGCCTCCATTCTAAATGACCGTCAACATAGCGCATTATTGTATACATAAACAATTAGGCCTCCATTCTAATGACCGTCTACATCCACAAATAAAATACTAGCTCGGAGATCAATTCTCTTCTAACTCTAAATCAGATTAACTTTAGCAAAGAACTCGTACTTATAGGCATTTTTCTTTTCCCGGGGACATGAGTTCAGACTGTAATGTTTGCAGTAGACACAAAAACAATGTAGCCAGACAGTATCTATTTTCATGACCAAATCGAAAAAAGAGTTATGTTCCACAAGGTATATCGAAAGCCAAGGGACAAAATGGAAATTGAAGATTACAAGATAGATATGTATATTTATATACATATAAACACACATTTCAGAAAATCAGAGTACACACACACACCTTTGTGTCATCAGAAGCATTGAGAACATATGTCAATCTCTTCTCCTTACGAGGGCGATTGGAACCAGATGCATTCCCAGCACTACCGACTCGATGCATCACGAAGATCCCTAAGCAGTAATGTGGGGTTATTAATTAGAATACATATCATGATGAAAATTTGACAACTCCAGAAAATGAGAGGGGTCAAAACTTTATTTGTAGAAGCTTAATTATATCCTATTCTGTAAGAGAATACCATTTATAGACTCGTCATATCCATTACTATAACAGTTATCTGAAGCACATTGCCAATATTTTCCTTTTCAAACATCCCCCTCAGGCCATAAGAAAGGACTAACACATTGTTTGCATAACAGGAAATGGGAAAGAAAGGAAGAAAAGAGAAAGGGATGCGGACACTTTCACTTATTTGGATAAATGGTTGGGGGGAAGGGGAGGGAGAGGGAGGGATCCATTTTCCCTCCTCCTTTAGTAAACATACTCCCCCCAAAATTGGGAAGATTTGGAGGGAAAATGGACCACCCCTTTCCCTCCCTTTCTTTTCCCTCCCCCTTCCCCCTCTCTCCCTCCCCTTCCTTTCTCTCCTTCTTTGCTATCCAATCAAAGCATAAATGCTTCTTTAATTAAAATCTCTCCCATTAATTCCTATAGCTATAGAAACTATATAAAAGACACTTTACTATGAAATTACTCTATGAAAACATCACAAACCAGCTCCTCAACCTACACCAATTTTCTCTCAATTTCCTATACGGTGCTTCATATGCTACTGGGATCGAGTGGGGCCAGTGGGATCTCCTGAGGTCGCAGTAGCGCTATGAAAACCAGGGAAGAAGACTAGGACCTATGGTGACTCTTAATATTTCATTCCATCATATTAAAAAAAAAAAAAACCTTTGTGGCAAGTTAAGCTCGAAATGGAGTAAAGTCGCCTAAACATGGCTGTAAGCCTGTAACAATATCCCTCTAAAAAAACCACGCATTTCTAGAGTAAATTAAGAAATTCTGTATCGACACATAAAAGTCAAATATCAAGGCTCTACTCTATCAGAAGGATGACATTCCTATATAAACCCAGTTTCTTTCGCTTTCCTTAAGAAGTAACGACTTTACTCCACACTTCCACACTAAGGCTCCGTTTAGTAGGGTGTAAAATGTTTTTAGATGAAAATGATTTTCCATAGAAAACATTTTACATTGGAAAATTCATTTTTATGAAGGTTTTTCGATGTTTGGTTGCATGTAAAAATTTTCCATTTTAAGCATTTTTCATGGTTTGGTTGAACTGAAAATCAATTACTTCATTGTGATGGAAAATGTTTTCCTCCCACTTTTGGGGGAAAATGTTTTCACTAAGGTGGAAAATGGTTTATCATCCCAAGTTTTACATTTTAATGTTTTACTCCAAACCGGACAATGTAAAATGAGAAAACAGTTTTCAAGGCAAACGTTTTACACCCTAACAAACGGACCCTAAGGCTAAGTTTTATTTTGTTAGCTTGAAGAAAACAAACTCTATTAAATAATCCAATATCAGGACTAAGTTATCCTCCACGGTAAACAAACTCGATGAAAGCAAACAGGATTCCATCCCTATCTAATAGAAAGCCGTTACTCCGTCGAACACCATAAACGCAATAAAGCAATGCCAATTCATCCAATAACAACATCATACAAAGTAAAACCCTTCCAATCAAATAACCTTGAAATTCAAATGTAATCGTTCAAATAATTCGACGGTCAAATCATAAAAACAACATCATCCGACTCAATATCAAGCCTTTTCCAACAATATATCCAACATTAACTTACGGAAAACATAAACAATAAAATCAAACTTTCCTTCACTCCCTCACACGAATTCCATTTCAATAACACCAAAATCGCAACAATAATTACAAAAATTCGGATTGAATTGAGCAGATTAATATGGAGGATTAGATGAAATGAATCATAAGGTATATCAGATTTCAACGGGGAGAGAGAGAATTACCGGAAGCAGATCAGCAGAGCAGAGAAGCTGCGAGAGAGAGTGACGGTGGAAAAGGTGGCGGAGAAGAGGCGGCGACGACGACGGAGACGGCGAAAGAGGGCGGCAGAGAGTGGGGAGGGAGTGGGCAACAGCTTTTTTTTTTCCCTGAGAAGAAAGAAAGAAAGAAAGACAGATGAGAACGATTCAGGATTGAGAGAGACCCATTACACTAGTACTACTACTTTATTTTTTTTCGTTTTTTTTTCTGTTTTTATTCAACTTTATTTGTGTTTGAATTACACAAACACAAAAGAAATAAATATTTCATTAAGGATATTATTTCATTTTTAATGCTATGAGGTGTGATTAATAGAGGTGAGCAGAAAAGTTGGGTATCCGATTTCAGACTCAGAACCGGTTGGAACCGGCGGTTTTGAAATTGGAACTGGAACTGTTGGGACTGGGTCTGGGTGCTAAATATTAGGAACCGATTGGAAGTGGGTCTAATTATGGGTAGTGAAATGATAGACTCGATTCCCACTGGGCAACCGGTTCAACTTCGAAAAATTTGTTGTTTTTGGATTTTTTTCTGCGATAAATGCGTGTGTAATGTATGCCTAAGATTTGAAGCCCTTTTTTAAGACGAACTTGTCAATAGAAGCGTCAAATTACGTTGTGTATAATGCTTATTTTTAGCTAAACAAGAAAAATATATCTTTTGAATGCAACTGGATAGCGGGTACCCAGTTTTGGTACCGGCCAAATAAACCAAATAACAAACAGTATTGCGGGACTGGGTACCCGATCAAGGAACCGATCCAGATTGGTCCCGGATCCAATTCCAAAATTTAAGGAACCAGTCCAACTGGTTCCGGTTTTAGTTCCAGTTGGTTCCTAGCAAAATGATCGGGTACTCGATTTTGCTCACCTCTAGTGAATACTGATTCTTTGGTCGATTTGTGCAGATTTCAAAATGTTCAATTTCAACATTGCTTTAGGGAGGTGAATAGGATGGCGGACTACATGAGGGCATGGGAGTCTTTCCAGTGTTTTGTGCTTTCCTCCTTGTGATGTTAACCTTTTTCTTTTTTCATCCGTAAGGATGTTTTAGGCTGGCCTTCGGACTAGAGGTTATGCCTAGTTTTCTTCTCCTTTTTTTTAAAAAAAATGTAAGTTTATTGTGAAAGAAAGAGAAAAGAAGAGGGAAAAAACTGAAAAGAATAGAGATATAATTGAAGAAAACTTTTTATTCAATGCGATTTTTCCATTCACCAAGCTTGGTATTTATATGCACAAAACTTATGGCTATTTCTATATGTGTAGTATATGTCAAAAGAGACCTTTTAAAATATTTTGATTGTGAGAAGGTACCCATAAAATAATTAATTATCACATGAGACCTTATATAATGTTTCTTTTGTCAGGAGGGGCCCAAAAATGACTTTCCGGCAAGAAAGTCCATTTTCAGGCGTTGACCCACCTGATTTCATTGAATCTCCCCTCTCTCTCTTGTTTACCCCCTTCTCCACCCCACTGGCCACTGGTATTTCCTATATGGTCATGAATTATCTTCTCTCTTCATTTTTCCTCTTTTCTGAACCATTCATCATCAAAACAAATAATTCAACACAAATTTCTCATAGAAACAAATTTTCAATTATCTAGATTACTACCAGCAGATCGATCTCAGCCGAATGATGATGATAATATCATAATAAAAAAATCTCTGATTTGAGGAAAACATAAATCAAATTTCAACTAGAAAAATAACAGAGATAATTAGAAATCAAGTGAATGAATGGTTTAGAGATCGATGTTAGAGTATGTTAAGTTTTTATCACCAAAATGCAGAAAAAGGTGGATTAGTGTCCTCATACCTCACCTCCTTCAACATTCACCTTTGCACATACTAACATTTAGGATATTCAAGGTGGATGAGAATCGCAGGATGATAACATTTGTTTCTGTCCAAGACAGCAACAGTGTATGTGGTGGTGGGTACTTGGTGGAATCGTGGGTCCTAAACGTCCTTCGTGGTGGTGGTTACATGCAAAACAAGGAGAAACCTCGGGGGTGGTTCCGAGGATCGCCTCTCCGATGCCTAAGTCAGTCCAAGTTGAGCACAAGATCTCTAGTAGAGAGAAAACGAGTATCAAGTGCAAGTATTTTGTGAGTGTTTGATTGAACGTACCTTACCCATGCATGGCATGGGTATTTATATGAGACATGGACTTGTAACTGACCTAGTAAAGTGAGTGGGCCTCTTTGGAAGTGGGCCAAGGTGGAACGAGGCCTTCATTAAACTCCAGCCTAGAGGTTATGTCCGGAGCGGTCTGCCTGAGGAGGTCTGCTCTGCTCCAGGTGCTCTGACGTGGAGTGGCAGGACTAGTGGTCTGCTGCCAGCTGGAGGTCTACTGGGCAGACCCCATACAATTTGCCCCCTGGACCCAGTATTTGTAGACTGCAATATCCTGGGTAAATTTGTTTTTGGTCTGGCGTTCTGCTTTTCGCAGACTGGTACGTGGCTGTCTGGGAGTTGCTCTTCACAAACTCCAGAATGCTTCCATTTTTCCCGCCCATTTGGTTGGGGTGTTGAGCAAGGGTCATTGATTCATTTTGAATTGAATTGAATTGATGTGACTCTTTGGGTTCCCAAGGAATGTAATGATGATAAGTTGGTGCTGAGTGGACGGATTGTGCCTATTTAAAGGCTGAATCGACCTTTTGTGAAGCTTTTAAGTTTCTTCTTCTTCGAACTCTTTGCTTTCAAACTTTCTTGTTGTTCTTCAAGAATTTCTTTTTGTCCTAGCAGTTTTCAAGTGATTTCTCTCGATTATCCTAGGATTTGTTCTGCGTTTGGAGCTCGATTTGATATTTGATACTGTTGCGTTTGTGGCTTTCGTCTTCTCTTTTCTCGGCGTCTTCCGTTCTTTATCTAGGTAAACTCTTTTTCCCAGATCTACTTTTGATTTTTTTCCTTCTTGGATGGTTTGGATTTGATCTTCCCTGTGTTAATGGATTTTTCCCCCTTTTTCCTTCTGTACGTACGCATTTGCCTGTGTTTTTGAGGTTAGGGTTTCTTTCCTTTGGTCTTCAGATGTGATTGTTTACTTCTCTGTTTCATGGATCTGTTGGGTGTTGTTTCGTTTCCGTTCTGCTACTCTGGATGATAGGCTCTGCTCTGCTTCTTCAGCAGGGCTCTGCTCTGGTTGGTAGGCTTTGCTCTGCTTCTTCAGCTGAGCTCTGCTCTACTGTTGTTTGTGGGATTTTTAGGGTTTGCTTTGTTTACCCTGTTATCCTCTTTATTTGCTGGGTTGTAGGCCAGTGATGTGCCCTCATTGTTTTGTTTGCGTCATTTGCAAGAAAATATCCTATTTCTTGGCTATCTCTGATCTTCACATACCATATATATCCTTGCCCCCAGTCTGGTAGCTCAGTATGTAGGTCTGAGGTGCCAGACTACTTTTGCATGCATCTTTTTGTAAGAAAAGCAAGAAAATATACTATTTCTTGGCCATCTCTGATCTTCACATACCATACATATCCTTGCCCCCCCAGTCTGGTAGCTCAGTCTGTAGGTCTGAGGTGCTAGACTGTCTTGTGTTGTGACTGCAAGTCTGATGTGTTGTTGTCTGTTTCTTGTGTTGTGTAGAATGTCTTCTTCTCAGTCTGCTGCCTCCCGTGGGAAGGGTGTGGTATCTACCTCTTCGTCCGAGCCGGATGAGCCTTACCCGGTGGACACTCAGTCCCCATTTTTAAAGTTGGATCTACCTCGGTGTAAGGACGAGGTGGTTCCAGAGGAATGGGAGGTCTTTGACCCCTGGAATGGTTTGCGTAAGGAGGTGTTGGGTCCTGAAACCAACAGGTTCCCTCCCAACTACAAGTTTAAGCCTACTCTGCCCACAGTCAAATGGAAGTACAGCGACCATGAGATGCAGGGTACTGCCCTTTACGACAGCAAGGGTAAGCCTTATTTGGCGAAGAAATCTGCAGATGCGTTCAAACGGGCGCATGCTGCATACTGCCTTGAGATTGCTGCGGAGATCAAGCCGCTTCGCGGGTCTTGGGTAGTGCTTCCCCAAGAGGGTCAGAGCATGGCAGATGTACCAGAGGGGTACACTGCTGTTTATATGAAGCAGCTGGAGTTTGGGCTTAGATTCCCTATCCATTGGTTTTTGGAGTGGGTTCTCTGCCGGTACCGCATGGCTCTCTGCCAAGTCAATCCCCAGTCTCTGAAGAAGATTCTGGGGTTTATTTGGGTCTGTGAAGCTCTGGGCTTCCCCCTCACCGTGAAACTCTTTCAGTGCCTGTTTCACTTTAAGAGGCAGGGGGGAGTACAGTTACTTCACCGGTTCGGTGCGGGCCAATCATCTGACGGTCTATCCCGTTGATCTCAGTCTGAAAGATTGACGGGATAGTTTTGTCTTCGTTAGGGTACCGACGGAGGAGGGGCACCCTTATCAATTTAAGGCCCCTCTGCGCCTTGTGGAGCCTAACTTCCAGAAGCAGTTGGACCCTCGTGTGCTGAACTGGGACGAGAGGGTAGCCTACTACTACTTCAAGTCCAGATCCAAGGTTACTGCCGGGAAGCAGTTTCTTCCCAAGTACTGGCTACCGCATCACTATGTGATGTGTCAGAATGCCTTCCTGAGGATAGGCCATCTGTCCCCCGACTATACTACTGGTAAGCACTCTGCCAGCCCTTAACTCTACTTTTCATTTTCCATTCTGCTGCGCCCCATGGCATTCATTGTTTGTGCTGTGCTGTAGCTCCGTGCAGACAGTTTGTTCGCCAAGTGATTAAGGGTGGGTTTTGAGCTGGCGGGCATGCTCTGCCCCTTTCCATTATTTTCCGTCTGCATTCTGACTTGCTGTAGCTAACGAATATTCTGATATTGCAGAGACTCTGGGGTCTGCCATTCCTTGGGAGCTGGGTCTGAGTCAGTCTTCCGTGTGTCGGAGGTATCGTCCGATACCTGACCCAGGGACCTACACCGTCCCTGATTTCATCAGGGAGATTAACACTACTCCCTTGGACCATCCTTCTCTCCGGACCAAGCGCCCGGAACTTGTGGATAGGTTTACTGGGACGTCCCGGCCGCAAGGGGGCCCCTCTGCCACTGTCACCGAGATTCAATCTGATGACGAGGAGGAGGCGGCGGTTGTTCCTCTGCAGATCCATCGTTCCCGGCGTGCTGCGCATCTGCCGGAAGACGACGATGACTATGATAGTGCAGAGGGGGCCAGCACTCTGCAAGGGACTGTTCTAATTGTTGAACCCCTGCAACAGCTTCCTCCTGTGCAACCAGGTACTACTTACGATGAACCACAAGGTACTCTTCCTGCTTGTGTGCATTCTTCTAATCACTTCTCATTTTCTCTGCTTACTTTCAGAACCACCTGTGGTGGAGGATGTGCCCATGGGAGAGCCTGACCAAGCGGCGACAGAGTTTGACAGGACGAAGAAAGAACCTACTCCAGTGGGTGGTTCTGCTCAGCCTGATGAAGCTGGTCAGGAGTCCCACCAAGCCATGACCGAGTTTGACAGGACGGAGGCAGAGGCTGCTCAGTCTGATGAAGTTGGTCAGGAGTCTCACCAAGCCATGACCGAGTTTGACAGGACTGGAGCAGAGGCTGCCAAGACTGTCACAGCTCAGTCTGCAGAGGGCCAGAGTGAGGGCCAGATTCCGTCAGGTAGGTGTTTTCTTCAGACCCAGACTGCTCTATCTTACAGGTTTCTTTTTAACTGTCCCTTCTTGATTTTCCTGTTTTTATTTTGATGTGATAGGTTCCGCTGGGCAGGCCGTCCCTACGCCTGTTCAGACTAACCAGGAGGTGTTGGAGCCTCTCCAGCATGAGAGGGTGGAGCAGCAGAGCTCAGCTTTCGTCCCGGTGGTGGAGACTGTCGTGTCTCCCCCTGTTCAGAAGTCTACTCCTGTCCAGAGGCCTACTCCTCCTGGTAGGAAGGCCGCTCCTCCTCCTCCCAGAGGCTTCAAGCAGGTCCTTGCCCCTACTCCTGAGGATCTGGCGCGTGTGGTTAGTGTTTCCTTTTCCTCTCTTTTGCCTTGCAGAGCCAATTCGTTCCGTGCCTTACTTTGCTGACGACATTGTTACCTTTTGTTTTCTTCAGCAGCAATTGAGGGCTAAGAAGGTGCAGCCTGCTGCGGCTCTTCAGACCTCTGCTCCAACTGCAGGCCAGCTTAAACCCCCTGTAGAGGGTGCTCAGCAGACTATGGCTGAGCCTGAGGTCTCTTCTCATTCACAGAAGAGGCCAGCAGAGAGGCAGAGTGAGGAAGGAGCTCCCCCTCAGAAGAAGACTCGTCTCCCTGCTGACTCCCCTCGGATCATTGTTGTTGGGGACGACGTCGTCACCAAAGGTGTGTACCCCTTACCTGGTCTTAGCTCCGGCCTTTTCCCTTTTGTGGAACTGACTGGACTTTCTTTTGGCTCAGGTTCTCTGCAGAGGGAATCGGCGGATGACCAGCATGAGGCTCAGGGGCAGGAGCAGATGTCCGTGGCCTTCCTTGATCCCAGTGAGTGGTTGAAGCTTCTGGCCAGTCGCTTCTCACCGGACTACGCTGTTCAAGATATCTCTTTGGTGAGTTGTCTGTCCTTTTTATAGTCATCTGTTTCTGACATTAAGATTTCTTTCTGATCTGCTTTTTCATTGATTACAGGCTGCGCGGGCCGGCGCCTTCATTGGGGAGTTCTGCCATGCTGTAGGGCTGGGTAGACATGAGGCAGATCTCCCTAAACTGGAGCAGCTTAAGGCTCAGGTAGCACAGCATAGAGCATAATATGCCAAGCTGAAGGCTCAGAACTCTCTGATTGTGTCCACCTGCCGCGAAACTGAGGAGGAGAGGGATGCTCTGATTGTGGAGCGCGACACCTTGCGGACCGTCAACCAACGCATGGAGGGTCAGGCGGCGCAAGCAGAGGCTATCGCGGCTCAGCACTCCCGGCTCTCTTCCCAGCTTAGTGAGGCGTTGTCTCGCGCTTCAATGGTGGAGACTAAGCTGAAGACCTCCGAGGCCCGGCTGCAGGCAGCGTTGAAGGAGCAGGAGCCGCTCAGGGGTCAGCTCTCTGCTGTACAGGCTGAACATGAGGGCTGCTCTGCTAAGGTTGCTCTGCAAGCCAAGGAGGCTGAGGAAGCTCTGAAACAGAGGGAGGAGGAGCTAGGGGCGGAGTTCTCCAAGTTGCTTTCTAAGAGGGAGGCTCAGCAGGCTGAGGCAGCCCTGAAGTAGAAAGAGGCCCAGCTGCTTGCTGAGGAGGCAGCCCGGGCTGCGCAGATGGAGGAGGCGTTCGGGAACAAGTACTGGGAGGATTGCATAGTTGCGGTCCGCAGGGTCCTCTGGCATCTGCAACCCTCTTTCAGCTGGGATGCCTTTGAGGATGCCTATGCCAGTCAGGTGCACATGCGACCTCCGGCGACCCAGGAGCTCAGAGACTTGGAGTTGCTTTACTCTCTGCCCTCAGAGGGAGAGTCTTCAGAGCAGCAAGCTGATGGGAGCTCCGCGAAGGATGGCAGCTATGTTCCTAAGCAATAGGAACTCGGGCGGCTATCTCACGCTTCGCCTCAGTCTTCTTGTGACTCCTGTCTGAGCTGCTGAGGTAGATGAGCTGGGAGCCTGTGCTGAACTGATTGCAGTCCTCCGTTTTTGCCCTCCGATGATATCCTAATTGACTTATCTTGTAATATTTGTAATTAAATAGTCAAACATTTCCTTTTCATCTGTATTTGCTCCCTTCTTTTGGTTAGGTAGCCGCCGTTGTTGTAGTATTCTGTAGCACTCTGATTTGGCTTATAGCTAGATCTTTTATGTAAGATTCAAGTATTTTTCCGGTAATGCGAGTTGTGTTCTTCTGTTGACTTTTGTGATTTCTATTTGATGCATGCCAAGTTTTGTTATTTCTGCTAAGTACTTGCGTTTTGCTCTGATGCTGAGTCTGCCGTGCTATCAAGCAATATATCTGAGTGTTTTCGTTTACTTGGCTTGGTGGCCGGTGAGATTTGCTCAGAGCTGGGACTTTAGGGGCCCTTTACTCTTCTGCTCTGCCTTATGCGTGACAAAGATTCAACAATAACAGAGCAAAGGAGGTATTTTGACGCCCTAAGTCATGATGATTCTGGGAGTTTTGGGGTTCGCCCTTTAGCTCCTTCTGCCATCTTTTTCGTGTCGGGGTACGTTTCGGTCTTAAGTACTCTGGCGTCCCCATTAGCCTTAGGTGTCTATGACTTATCCTTGCTGCTTTTTGGGCCTTCGGCCCCGCAGGTTTAGAGGTAGAGGTCTATGACATCGGTAAGTCGAGCCGGCATCCGATCACTCTGCGGGCCTCAGGGGCTCTGGACAGAGTTAACCTTTTGGCCGACTCCCTTTCTTCATTATATAGTTTACTTTTGTGTCTGAAGAGCCTCTTCAGCCTTCAGTCTGACTCAGACCCTGTTTTCTTTTTGCGAGACTGTGGTATTTTTTCTCAGTCTGCTAAGGGTCTATCTGATTTTGACATTTTGTTTTTCATAAAGAATTGATAAAGGGATGGGGGTTTAATGCGAAATGGAGAGTGGTGGATAAAGGGTGGCTCAAAGGCCTTTCATTCATGGGAGTTTTTTGATACAATCTGGGTTACACGAAGTATTTTTTCAGTATTCGGGCATTCCAGTTGCTTTTCAGTTTGCTTCCATCCATTCTTTTCAGTCTGTAGGTTCCAGGGTATAGCTCTTCACTAACCTGGTAGGGTCCCTCCCACTTAGCCGACAGCTTTCCGTGTATTTTGTCTTTCTGCAAAGCTGCTGCATTTCTGAGTACCAGATCCCCTATCTCCAGAGGCCTAGCCCTCACTTTCCGGTTATAGTATCTGCTGACTCTGGCTTTGTAGGCTTCCATTCTGAACCTAGCTTCGTTTCTGTACTCATCCAGCAGATCTAGATTTGTTCTCAGGGCTTCGTCGTTCAGACCTGGCTCAAATAGGCTGATCCTCAGACTCTCGGACCCGATCTCAACAGGCATGACAGCTTCAGAACCATATACCAGGTGGAAGGGGGTCTGCCCAGTTGACTCTTTGACTGTGGTTCTGATTGACCACAGAGTGTTCGGCATCTCCTCTAGCCACTTACTTTTTTGCTCCTCCAGCTTCTTTTGCAGACCTATCAGGATCTGCTTGTTAGCGGCTTCGGCCTGACCATTGCACTGAGGGTTGCAGACTGAAGATAGGGCATATTTGACCCCAAACTGCTCCAACCACCCTGACAGGGGCATGTTGTCAAACTGTCTCCCGTGGTCGAAGACGAAAGCCTTCGGAATCCCGTATCTGGTGATGATGCTCTGCCACAAGAACTTTCTGACGGCAGCTTCTGTGATGGTGGATAGGGCTTCTGCCTCTATCCACTTAGTGAAGTAGTCTACCCCCACAATTAACCATCTCTTCTGATATTGGGCCGTTGTGAAGGGTCCCAGAATGTCTAGCCCCCATTGTGCGAATGGGATAGGGTTGTAGATTGGCATGAGGTCGTTTGCGGGCAGCTTGATGTTCGGCGCAAACCTCTGGCAGCTGTCGCATTTTTTCACCAGAGCCTCAGAGTCAGCTTTCATTGTGGGCCAATAATAACCGGCTCTAAGAGCCTTATGGGCCAGAGCTCTTGGTCCGATATGGTGTCCGCAGAGTCCCTCATGAATCTCTCTCAATATGTAGTCTGCATCTCTCTGCCCTACGCATTTGAGTAGGGGCAGAGAGAAAGACTTCCTGTATAGCTCGTCCCCGATCAGGCAGTATCTGCCTGCTGTCAGCTTGAGCTTTCTTGCTTTCATCTTCCCTTCTGGTAATTTGCTAGTCTGCTTATACTCAGCGATCTCCTTGATCCACTTTGGCATATCTTCCAGCTCCAAAACTCGCTCTGCATCCTCGCAGATTGCACTGGTGGGTCTGACTTCCACCAGAACAGACCTATTCAGCTCCTGCAGACTATTGCTTCCCAATTTGGACAGAGCATCTGTTTGTGCGTTCTGTGCTCTAGGCACTTGTTCAATTCTAAAAGTTTCAAATTTTGAAATCAGAGACCTCATCCTGGCTAGGTAGCTCTGCATCGTCGGCTCCTTGGCCTCATACTCCCCCTTGACTTGGTTGGTTACCAACTGAGAGTCAATTTTGAGGTGGACGTGCTTGGCTTCCAGGGTCTGGCAGAGCTGCAATCCAGCGATGGCCCCTTCGTACTCTGATTCATTATTAGGGGTGTTCATTTCGGATTATCCGATCCGATCCGATCCGAAATTTCGGATATCCGAAATTTTCGGATCGGGAGAAGTGCGATCCGAAAATTTCGGATACCCATTTTTTCGGATATCCGAAATTTCGGATCGGATACCTGGATTATCCGATCCGATTTTTATGGGGGAAAAAAGTTTAAAATCAAATTTATTTAATGAAAAATTTTACGGATATTTCGTATCGGATCGGATATTTCGGATCGGATCGGATATTTCGGATCGGATAATTATCCGAAAAATATCCGATTTTTTAAACATTTTTCGGATAATTCGGATATCCGAAAAAGCCAAAAGGGTGATCCGAATCCGATCCGAAAAATTTCGGATATCCGATCCGAATTATCTGAAACACTATATTTCGGATCGGATATCCGAATTTTCGGATCGACCGGATCGCGGATCGGATCAATCGGATCGGATATTTGTGAACACCCCTATTCATTATTGGTTGCCGAAAACATGAACTTCAAGGCGTATTCAATGATTTTCCCTTCTGGGGTTCTTATGACCACGCCTGCCCCAGAGCCGTTGATGGTTGCAGACCCATCTGTAAAGACTTCCCAGGCTCTGGGCTCTCCTACTGTTTCCTGATAGGCACACTCTGCTAGGAAATCAGCTAGAGCTTGTGCTTTTATGGCGGTTCGTGGGGCGAATTTGATACCGAACCCTGCCAGCTCCAGGCCCAGTTCATGATTCTCCCCGATTTGTCTACCTTCTCCATTGCCTTTTTTAGAGGCATATTTATTAGCACAGTGACGGGATGTGCGTCGAAATATGGCCTTAGCTTTCTGGTGGCCAGCACTACTACGTAGGCTGCCTTCTCTATCAATGGGTAGCGTGTTTCTGCACCCGTGAGGGTGTGGCTCACAAAATATACCGGTTGCTGCTTCTTGTTCTCTTCCTTCAGCAGGACTGCACTCACAGTTGCAGCAGTAACGGCAATGTATAGGAAGAGAGCTTCCCCTGTCTTGGGTCTGGCCAGTGTTGGCAGACCAGAGAGGTGTGACTTCAACTTCTGGAATGCCTCCTTCTGCTCTGCTTCCCACCTGAACTCTTTGTTCCCCTTCAATATTTTGAAGAATGGGAGAGCTTTCTCCGCAGACTGAGCAATGAATCTGGACAGGGCTGTCATTCTGCCTGTCAGCCTCTAGATGTCTCTGATGCTTTTAGGCTCTGGCAGATCCATAGCTACTTTTACTTTGTCGGGATTCGCGTCGATCCCCCTTTCACTGACCAGATAGCCCAGAAATTCCTTGACCGTACTCCGAACACGCATTTCTTGGGATTCAGTTTCATGCTGTGTTTGCGGAGGTTGGCGAAGGTCTCCTTGAGGTCTGCTATATGGTCAGTCTCAGTTTTGCTCTTGGTGATGACGTCATCCACGTACACCTCCAGATTCCTTCCCCTCTGACCTGCAAAGACCTGATCTATCAGCCTTTGATAGGTGGCGCCTGCGTTCTTCAGCCCGAAGGGCATCATGACATAGCAAAATACCCCGATAGGGGTGATGAATGTCGTCTTCTCTTTGTCTGCAGGGTCCATGAAGATTTGATGGTATCCGCTGAACGCGTCCATGAAGCTGAGCAGAGCGTGCCCACTGGTAGAGTCTACCAGCTGGTCGATTCTTGGCAAGGTATAGCAGTCCTTGGGGCAGGCTTTATTGAGGTCTGTGAAGTCAACACACATCCTCCAACTCCCGTTCGCCTTCTTAACCATCACCACATTGGCCAGCCATTCTGGATACTTGTAGGGCTCTATGAACCCTGCCTCAAGCAGCTTCTGAACTTCTTCCTCGATGGCTTTATTTTTCTCCGCAGAGTAGTTCCTCCTCTTCTGCTTCACAGGTCTGTATCCTGCAGCGGTGTTTAACTTGTGGTTGATGGTGGCGGGGTCCACCCCAGGCATCTCAGCTGCTGAGAAAGCGAACACATCTGCATTCTCCTTCAACAGACTCATTAGGTTGACTCTGGTTTCAGGATCCAGGTCTTTGCCTATTCTGACTGCCCTGCCTTCTTCCGGTCCCAAGAGTACCTCTTCGGTCTCTTCCGCCGGTTCAGGCTTATTTGCTTCCTGCTCTGCTTCTGGCCGAGCATCGGCCTCACTGATAGCAGCACACTCTTCCTCTCTTTGCTTGGCCTCTTCGGCCCTTCCTTCCTTTCTTTCCTTCCCGGCTTCTTCAGCCTGGTCCTTCTTGGCTTCTTCAGCCTCTTTCTTCTTTCCTTCTTTCTTTTCCTTTCTCCTCTTTCTCCTGGACCCAGAGTGGTCAGGAGGAGGAGGTCTTTTATCCTTTTTTAGAGCGGTCAGATTGCATGACCTAGCTGCTCTCTGGTCTCCCTTCAGTCTGCCCACCTCTCCAGTGCTGCTTAAGAAAAGCATGGTCTGATGATGGGTTGACGGGATTCCCTGTACCGCCTCGATGAACTTCCTTCCCATCAGAGCGTTGTATGGTGACGGGAGGTCTACTACCAGAAACTCTTGTACTACCGTTCTCTTCACTCCGTTATGCCCCTCAGTGGTCACTGTCAGGTGTATTTTCCCCTCTGGGACGATGGAGTTCCCCGTGAATCCGATGATTGGAGTTCCTCCTTGCTTCAGCATTGAACGATCCAGCTCCATTTTATCGAAGGTGTCCTTATAAAGGATATTCACGGCGCTCCCGCCATCTACCAGTATTCTTCGCACATCTACTCTGCTAATCTCCAGAGTGACCACAAGAGGGTCAGAGTGCGGGAAACTGATGCCTTTGCAGTCTTCTGCCGTGAAGGTCATGTTTGGCAAGTCTGGGCTCAGCTCTGCCTGGTTGATGGAGTAGAGGTTGGGGTGGGTGAGCTGCCTTAGATGAGCCCACTCTCCCCCCATCGAGCTAGAACTGCCAAATATGACGTATACCGTTTTCTTTTTCCCTTCCTTGATCTCTGCTCGCTTCTCCTGCAATGTCTGCCCTTCGCTCTGTTGCTCCTTCTCCTTGATCCCCTGATTCCAGGCGAGGTACTCTTTGAAGTAGCCTCGTCTGATCAGGCTTTCCAGATCGTTTTTCAGGCTTATGCAGTCTTCTGTATTGTGGCCTGGCGCCTCATGGAAAGCGCAGAACTCTGCCATGTTTGAGCCTAGGCTTCTCTTCTTGGTGGGTGGTGGTCTGTGCCACCTGCTGTCATCTCTGTTGGTCAGAAAGATCTCAGCCCTTGGCGCGCTGAGGTTGCTATAGTTGTTATATTTCACCTGGGCCTTCAGCAGGTCCACTTCTCTCTCTGCTTCTTTTTGTTTTTCTCTCCCTCTGCTCTGATGGGGCCTGGGGCCTCCAAAATTCAATCTGCCTCCCATGAACTGGTGCTCATTCTGCCTGGTATCCTGTCTAGCAGGTCTGCCTGTTTCTGCTCCGTGTGTCGATGCTTTGTTGAAGTCTTCGACGGCTATGTATTTTTCTGCCAGGGCCTCGCTGAGCTCCTTCATGGTGACCCATTTAAGGTCATCCCTAAATTTACTGGTGTGGGGTAGGGCATTCCTCAGAGCGTACAGAGCGAGCTTCTGCTCCAGCTCTGGGATGTGCACCAGCTCTTTGTTGAACCTCCCTTTGAAATCCCGCAAGCTTTCATTCTGAGTCTGCTTCAGCAATAGCAGCTCATGTGTGGATTTGTTCCTCCTGCTCCCGCTAACGAAATGCTCTTTGAATCTCTTCTTCAGTTCATCAAAGTTAGCAATCGTCCCCTGGGGAATAGTCCTGAACCAGGTCTGAGCTATCCCTATCAGAGTGGCAGGGAAATGTCTGCACCATGTGGCCTCATTGTAGTTTCCTAGCTCCATGTGGGTCTCAAAGGCTGCCACATGCTACTTTGGGTCTCCCTCCCCTTCAAACTTGAGATTGGATGGGAGCTTCGCTTTCGACACTCTGGCCGCAATGATTTCAGGTGTGAAGGGGACTTGGAAGGAGATCTAATCTCCTCTGCTGGTGATACCACAATGGGTCTGGAGTTGACTCTGTGGGTTATGAGTCCTCTGAGGTCTGTGGGGGCTCCATTATCGCCAGAGCCCTCCTCTGGTATTGTTCCTAATCTCAGGCTGACATGCCTTCTGACCGTTCCGCCACCAGGCGCAGACAGGGCCTCTTCAGCTCCTGAGTTGTGCCTGGTTCTGGGTCGCGGCTGGACATTCTGGGCCACGCCCCTTGGATTTCCTCTGTGGACAGATCTCCTGCTTGAGCCTGCCGTATACCCTGTGGGTGTCAGTTCCTCGAACATGCTGGGATGATCTTGCTGCATTATTTCAGTATCCCACTCTGCTTCCTGCCAACCCCTCTTGATGTACCCGGGTCCAGAGCGGCTGGATAGGCCATACTCCGACGTCGGGGTGGGTGTGATGTTCGTCATGTTGTACCCGCATAAGGGGTCTGCTGCGGCTGTCTCCTCTTAAGATGACAGCTGCAGGTGCCTTCGAACTGAATCGTGTGTTCTAGTTCTCCTTCTCTTTTGAGCAGGTTGGCTTCCAACAGTTTGCATAAACTGTTGGGCAGACTGCAGCACTTGAAAGGCTGCTTGAAGTTGCTCCGGTGTGGGCATGACCACTAAGCTGCTTGGCTGTGGGGTCTTCCTGGTTTCATGGCGGGGGGTGATGGTATTATCCCTCCTGCCTTATCTGGTGGTAGCAGCACTACCCCTTCTTGTTGATCTCGTGTTTGTTTCTCTCAGTGGAGAGTTGCTTTCTCCTCCTGAACTGCCGGAACCGAGCGTTTCTGAGGTTGGAACCACCATTGCGAAGTTGTAGATTGGGCTTTTTTACTCTTCCCCTCCTTCTAGTGCCATATTGTTTCTGTCCAATACAGCAACAGTGTATGTGGTGGTGGGTACTTGGTGGAATCGTGGCTCCCAAACGTCCTTCGTGGTGGTGGTTACCTGCAAAACAAGGAGAAACCTCGGGGGTGGTTCCGAGGATCACCTCTCCGATGCCTAAGTCAGTCCAAGTTGAGCACAAGATCTCTAGTAGAGAGAAAACGAGTATCAAGTGCAAGTATTTTGTGAGTTTTTGATTGAACGTACCTTACCCATGCATGGGCATGGGTTTTTATATTAGACATGGACTTGTAACTGACCTAGTAAAGTAAGTGGGCCTCTTTGGAAGTGGGCCAAGGTGGAACGAGGCCTTCATTAAACTCCAGCCTAGAGGTTATGTCCGAAGCGGTCTGCTTGAGGAAGTCTGCTCTGCTCCAGGTGCTCTGACGTGGAGTGGCAGGACCAGTGGTCTGCTGCCAGCTGGAGGTCTACTAGGCAGACCCCATACAACATTTTTGTTTAGTTGAAAGGGATATTTATGGAAAATAAAAAAAATCAAAAACTATAATTTTGCCTCTAGTACGCAGCAACTTGTGGTCTTGGGCTCTTGGCCATGGCTTTCTTAAATTTAATCAACTAATTGAATCAAGGCATCTTAGAACTGCTTGGAATTTGGAGGGTTTAAGAAGGTTTTAATGTGAGCAAAGTCTATAATTGTAGAATTTGGTTAAATCAAATTGCTTGGAAGTTGGGAGACAGCTTGAAAATCTAACTACTGTTAGTGAGCTAGCACGAATGGAGGTTGAACAACGGAAATAGAGAAAGAGAAGAACAATGTGTGAACGCAATGAAATAGGGGCTCATACTCTGTGATACATGAATAAGAGGTGACAGAGAGGAGATTAGGCAAAAATTGGTGGGTCAACGCCTGAAAATTGACTTTTTCACCGGAAAAGTCATTTTTGGGTCTTTATTGGCAAAACAAAAATTATACTTTATAAGATCTCTTTTGACAATTAATTTTTTTATGGGTACCTTCTCACTACCAAAATGTTTTAAAAGGTCCTTTTTGACAAAATTTTCTACATTTAATGCATGCATGTACAAAAGAGAATGATGGTCATTCATTTTTGGAGTATAACATAGTTAAATTTTTGTATGTTTTCATATTATAACTTTAGTGCCCGAGTTTAGTGGTCTGGGAATTGACGGTGTAAAATCTGTGTGCGATAATCTATGCGCTCACATTATTAAGGCCCTGTTCATTTGGACTAAATGGACTTACAATTAAAGTAAACTAAAATGAATATTTGTTAAAGCATAAGGATGAGAAATTATCTTATCTTATGATCAAATAAGACACCAATAGCACTTCAAAAACAAAGACACTAAGAGCTAAATGAGTTATATTGCACACTAGTTCTAAGTGGGAGATTAAAGGAAATCCTTTTGGATGAAGTTTGCAGTCACTTGAATGATAAGTTTGATAGATGTTAATTAAATTATTCAAAGACATGTGTTACACTTACAAGTTTAAGGTTTTAAAATTCTGACACCTTACACTTTCAAATTAAAATTATACACAATAAGAGCGTGTTTTCTTCGCCTAAATCTAGCTGAACCGATTGGAACTAAACCAAACTGAATTAAATTAAAATGAATTGAATTGTAATAAATATTTAAAAAATAATAATATGAATATTAAATAATAATTATAATGATAAGTAATAATCATTAATAAAAAATAATAACTTATAATGATAATAGTATTTTAGATATTATTAAATGATAGTTATAAATAAATAAATAAACAAATAAATAATAGAAATAATGATAATAATGATTATTAATAAGTAATTTCTATTATTTGTATTAATATATTAATACTTGATGATGATTATATAATAGCAACAAGGTCTAAGGAGTAAATTAATATGACTATTAATAATGAGAATTAATAATAATAATATAATAATAATAGGGTCAGAGTGCACAAAATTGCAATGTATACCGTTTTGATGCGATCTGATTGGTTATGAGCTAAAAAACTTGTCGGTTTGTGCTTTTGACGAAATCACTGTTTGCGATTTTGGGTTGATCTATAATATTTATAAATCAAACCGCACCACAAACTGCCATAGTATCTTATTAGTCAATGTAACGACGATTTTGGACCTTAAATTTTGCTAGAAACTTTGTGATTAAATCAATATCTTATAGCTTTTTTTAGCTTATTTGTATGATGTAATAGTGTATATCCAGTTGGTAAAAAAACACAATTACAAATTAGAATACTCGTATTGAGATAAAATATGGTTAAACGGCAAATGGCACCAACCTAAACCATGCTTTGACCTAATATAATAGTAATAATAATGAGTAAAGATATACTAAACAAAACAATATATAGAAATAATAATAATAATAATAATTAACAAAATGGTTAAATAATGAATGGAGTCGAACTGAAAGTGAACAGAATAGAACATAATTGAATTGATTGGAGCTAACTGAACTGAAATGAACTGATTGGAACTGAACTGAACTGAACTGGACTGATTGAAACTAAAGCGAATTTAATAGAACTGAAAATAAGCTGAAGAGTTGTCCCTAAGTTTTTTAAGTTAAAACCTTTTAATCTAACCATGGTTTATCCATCAGCATATGAATAGACCAATTACTCCAAGTCTTAGTTAATGATCTATTCTGATTATGAATAGATCATCAACATATGAATAGACCATCTACCCCAAGTCTTACTTAATGATCTATTAAACTTAGGTGATTATAGGAAGTCATAGCATTTTAATTTGCTAGAAAACAATATGATTTGTAACATAATAAAGTATTAAAGGTATTAGGTTTCACATAATATTAATGATTGAATAATACAAAATTTGTGTGACACGCCTCTCTGTCTCTCTTTCTTCCTCATTGGTTTTCTCTTTTTGTCGACCCTAAAATTCTCACGAGTTAAGTATAGTTGAGCGAAGCAGTCAAATTAAAGGTAGATTCGACGCAGTTAGAGGTGTTAAAAGTTGACACGACACGACATCCCGACTCGAAATTAGCGGGTTTGGGTAAAGACTTTTGACACGTTTAAGTAAATGGGTTGACTCGACACGACACGTTTATTAAACGGGTTGGGTTAGGGTTGAACTATTTGACACGAAAACGACACGACAACCCGTTTATCCACATATATTTTAAAGTTTTTCCTTATTACATCTTACCTTCATTCATTTATTTTTGAGTTTAGTTTATTTAGTGCTACTTTTATGAACTATTAGATGTCATTTTAACTACCACATGATATTTAATAAGTTCCAAACAAAAAATAAATGAACTGAGAACACCAAATATATATGAAAAGTTAAACGGGTCAACCCGAACTCGACACGTTTAATTAACGTGTCGGGTTAGAGTCAAGGATCTTGACACGTTTAAGTAAACGGGTCGGGTTAGGATTAAGGGAAGACAATCCGCCAACTCGTGAACCCGACACGAACTTGACACGGCACGACTAGTTTACCACCTCTAGACGCAGTAGAGAGAATTTCACTTCAAAACTTTGGATTAGTTCATACAATTCCTTGACATTATAGTATAGTCTAAGTTATTCCTAAAAATCATCAGTACTATAATATTGTTTCCTAGTTTTAGGTTAAAGAAAAATTATTTCAATAAATCCCGCTAAGTTTGCCTAAAACTCATTAGTGGTATCATGACTTCATGAGTCTGCTTTTTATATTGATGATGATCTTGCTTTAATTTATTGTAAATTTTTTGGATCATATTTTTGTTGCCTTTTAATCATGTTGGTCGAAATCAGTTAAAATTGCCAAATTTCAAGTTTTTATTTAATTTGATTAATAAAATTTAAATCCTTGCTCATACAATGATAATTGAAAACACCTTGATTTTAGTGTAGGAAATCTATGCAACAGTTGTCGATTTTCGCCATATTTAATTTGATCAAGGATTTTAGTGTCGGAATTCTATGAAAGAAGACCAAGAAGGATTGAAATCATGAACTATTTTTCCCTTTAGTAAGCAAGTATGACTGACTATCGTTTACTATGCTATATTAAATCAGAAAGAGCTATTTCTTCGATCAACCATTTATCTTAGTAGTCCCCTTTGGACTAACTAACTAACGCCTTTTAATTTTACACTTCTCGAACATCGTTTTCTTATTACCGTTAGACTGTATGTATTTGTATATTTATATGCTCGAAATAAAATGTTTTTTAATGACGTCTTAAGGGACAAGTATTCTTGCATCAGATTTGAATCATCCTTCTTCTGCCTGTTAAGAAGAGTCGCTTTTCTTACTCAGTTCCATTAGGTTCTTTTTTATATGAACAATAAGCATATGGATCCATGAATCAACCATAAGGCAAAAAATATCCTCAACGGGCAATAAATTTTTACATCATATCCATCAGTTCTTGTAAGTTGTAACCAACCTCTATATGTATTACACCAGTTTCTAGTTACATTAGAATCTTCTAATATATGTCCTTCCTTTAAAATCTTAGGTATGCACAACAATTCTCATACTCTATATGAAGGGATTCTTAATAAAGCGATCAAGACAAGGGTCTTAATCCACAACAGGAGGAGTCTGATTCTGCCATCCTTTCATCTTATTTTTTTTAGCTTACAAAGAAGTAAATCAAAATACTCGGGATATGGATTCATCGAGTGATAATTCTCCTTTATCTCGACATAAGAGAGGAAGAACCATTAATACTTTGTTCAAATAAAAGTTATACCTGTAAAGCTATAAGGAGTTATTGTCTTTTTCAGTATGATTTCTCTCATCTCTATTCCCCTTTATCAGTTCTCTTATCCCACCTAAATCTATAAATTTTTCTATCTAAAACCTAAAACTAGGTGAGCTTACTTAAGAAAATCAAATGAATCAAAACCTGCTTGATCCATTTAATCTGAGGGGGCGTTTGGTTGGTGCAGGGGTAACGGAAAGGAATCCAGAAAGGGTTACAAGGGGAAAGGAATGGGATGACCCTGTATTCCCCCATCTGTTTGGTTCTGTTCCAGAAAGGGAATACCATACCCCCTGATTCCCTTTGTGACTGTTTGAATCAAACTGTTTTCCTGATTAAATTATGCTAGTTGACTATGTTCCAAACCATCCATGTATTTTTATGATCACTATATTTCCAAAGTCAAATCATCATTAATAAACATCCAAAATACAAGTTTCCATTGTCACACAAGCCGTAGTAGCGAAACTTCCAAAGTAGCAACTCTTAACCATCTTAACAATTACAAACAACACAAAATACTTGTCCAAAATACAAATTTCCATTGTCACACAAACCATAGTAGCAATGAACATCCAAAGTTGCAACTCTTAACCATCTTACCAATTACAAAAACCACAAATACTTGTCCGAAATACAAGTTCCATAACAAAGTTGACAAAATAAAAATTAAAAACCCAAAAGTAATCCACTAGTCTTTTAATTGGAACAAACTACTAGCATTTCACATACTTAAACATTATCGTTGTCATTGTTGTTCACACCAAGAAGACATTTAACAAATAAGCCTTTCAAAACATCTGGACACTTGAAAAATATGAGGAGTTTGTTAGGTTGAGCAGTCAAGATTTGTGCAACTTCCAAAGCTTGTTGTGGAGTTACACCTTCCAAAGTAAGTAGCTGATCAAGCACTTTTTCACTCTTCTCGGCTACTTGTTGCTCACGTTCATCAGCACGAGACATCACACTAGCCATGGTGGAAAGATGGACATTCATGTCTTTCATAAAACCCTGTAAGCTAGCCAATTCAGAACTACCAACACTATCACATTCCCTCTTACCTCCCTTACGCTTAGAACCTTTTTTCTCTCTTCACCTTTTTTGATGGAGGGGCAGATTCCACTGTTTGAGTTCCATTAGTATCTTCCTCGTCACTTGAATCAAGCATAAGTTGCAGAGGAGCGGCATTTTCCATATTCTCGACCGCTTCAACAAAACCCTCAGCAGGCTTTCCAGTGGCATAATCCTTGCCATAAATCTCCATCATTGCATCCAAGTGAGGAAAATAATGCCCATACAAATTTTTGCAGTTTGAATTAACCTAACAATATAAGGAAAAAAATGTAAAGAGTGTATTTCTTGTACCTTGAAATACTTCCACCTATCATCTTCGCAATCTTCGGGTAAGTGAAAAAGAAAAGAGGGGAAAGGGAAACACAAGAGTTGTAAAACAAACAACATAAAACGGAATCAGGTTTTTCTTTTCCCTTTCCCTTTTCTGAAACCCCCTATCCAAACGCCCCCTGAATGCACACTTGTTAGGAATCGGTCTAGATGTCATTAATCAGACAAGGAACTAAGGGGGCGTTTGGATTGCGAAGATGATAGGTGGAAGTATTTCAAGGTACAAGAAATACACTCTTTACATATCATAAAAGAGAACTAGTATAGATTGATTTATAATAGTATCTTTTTTTATTCTTTTGTAGAATTGTCTAGGGGCACTTGATGGTACAATGATTAGTGTAAACGTGCCTTCCGAGGATCGTGCTAGATATCGAACAAGGAAAGGTAACCTTGCAATGAATGTATTGGGAGTTTGCTCACCTGAGATGGAATTCATATATGTCTTACCGGGTTGGGAGGGGTCGGCACATGATTGTCGTATCCTTCGAGATGCTATTTGTAGGCCTAACGGATTAAAAGTTCCTAGAGGTAATATGGTTTAATTTAAAATTTTGTTTAGTCTTTAATACATAAGCTAGTGTGTAATGAAATAGTTTTCTTAATGTCTTAGGTTGTTATTACTTATGTGATGGAGGCTATACAAACGGAGAAGGATTTCTTGCACCTTATAGAGGACATATGTATCATCTTAGAGAGTGGAATAGTGGTCCTCGTCAACCTCAAACCGCCGAGAAATATTACAACTTAAGGCACGCACAAGCTAGAAATGTGATTGAACGATGCTTTGGGTTACTCAAGGGAAGATGGGGAATTCTTAGAAGTCCTTCTTGGTTTAGTTTTACAGACACATGGTTGCATTGTGCTTGCTTGTGCTTTATTACATAACTTGGTAAAGAGATATATGTCTCCCGGAGCATTTGATGATGATGAGTATTTCGAAGACGTCGATAGTGATGGTGATGATAGTGACGGTGATGATGAGGTTGAGTACATAACCTCAATCAATGTATCTGATCCATGGACAAATTTCAGAAACACTTTGGCTCAAAACATGTTCAACAATTGGAGAGCTAGAAACCGTATAGCATAACTGTAGTAGTTATTTTATTGTTTCGTTATGTTGTTTTATCGTTTGAAATACATTGGATGTTATGTTTGAAATTAATTTATTTGGACATTGTATTTGCTTCCTAGTTTTTGTTATATTTGAATTAATATAATTTGGACTTGTATTTGCTTCTCTTCATATGGGATGTTATTTATTTTTTTAATATTTTAGTAGGATGGGTGAAAGTATTGCTAGCGGAAGTGGAAGGGGCAAAAACAAGCGTTTTTGGACTTTGGAAGAAGATAAGGCTCTTGTAGCTGCCTTATCTGATTTGGCTGTTGACCCACACTGGAAGTGTGAAAGTGGATTTCGGAATGGTTACATGGTTCGCTTGGAGGAGGTCATTGGCAAGGCTCTTCCTGGTTGTGGTTTGAAAGCTATACCACATATTGATTCTAGGATCAAAACACTTGTTACCAAGTTTAGAGCTATTGCTCAAATGCTCGGTACAAGTGGGTTCAAGTGGGATGCTGAGAAACAAATGATTTCAGTGGAGAGAACTGTTTATGATGAGTATTGTAAGGTATGTATTTTCTTTTGTAATTTCTAGCTTAACATCATATTAAAATGTATTATTTTAGCATGGTTATGTTAACTTACATTTTTTTCCTTATATTGTTAGGTTCATTCAAACTGCAAAAATTTGTATGGGCATTATTTTCCTCACTTGGATGCAATGATGGAGATTTATGGCAAGGATTATGCCACTGGAAAGCCTGCTGAGGGTTTTGTTGAAGCGGTCGAGAATATGGGAAAAGCCGCTCCTCTGCAACTTATGCTTGATTCAAGTGACGAGGAAGATACTAATGGAACTCAAACAGTGGAATCTGCCCCTCCATCAAAAAAGGTGAAGAGAGAAAAAGGTTCTAAGCGTAAGGGAGGTAAGAGGGAATGTGATAGTGTTGGTAGTTCTGAATTGGCTAGCTTACAGGGTTTTATGAAAGACATGAATGTCCATCTTTCCACCATGGCTAGTGTGATGTCTCGTGCTGATGAACGTGAGCAACAAGTAGCCGAGAAGAGTGAAAAAGTGCTTGATCAGCTACTTACTTTGGAAGGTGTAACTCCACAACAAGCTTTGGAAGTTGCACAAATCTTGACTGCTCAACCTAACAAACTCCTCATATTTTTCAAGTGTCCAGATGTTTTGAAAGGCTTATTTGTTAAATGTCTTCTTGGTGTGAACAACAATGACAACGATAATGTTTAAGTATGTGAAATGCTAGTAGTTTGTTCCAATTAAAAGACTAGTGGATTACTTTTGGGTTTTTAATTTTTATTTTGTCAACTTTGTTATGGAACTTGTATTTCGGACAAGTATTTGTGGTTTTTGTAATTGGTAAGATGGTTAAGAGTTGCAACTTTGGATGTTCATTGCTACTATGGTTTGTGTGACAATGGAAATTTGTATTTTGGACAAGTATTTTGTGTTGTTTGTAATTGTTAAGATGGTTAAGAGTTGCTACTTTGGAAGTTTCGCTACTACGGCTTGTGTGACAATGGAAACTTGTATTTTGGATGTTTATTAATGATGATTTGACTTTGGAAATATAGTGATCATAAAAATACATGGATGGTTTGGAACATAGTCAACTAGCATAATTTAATCAGGAAAACAGTTTGATTCAAACAGTCACAAAGGGAATCAGGGGGTATGATATTCCCTTTCTGGAACAGAACCAAACAGATGGGGGAATACAGGGTCATCCCATTCCTTTCCCCTTGTAACCCTTTCTGGATTCCTTTCCGTTACCCCTGCACCAACCAAACGCCCCCTAAAAGCTTACACTTGATTGAAGATTGTTTGCCATGTCTTACCAAGAGTCGACTTTTACTGATTTCCACAACTAAATCAAATAAGGAAAACAAAATAAATAGTTGCAATTGCTATTGAATCTGTTAGGCGTGAGGGTTTGACAAAATACCATTTATCAAAATAAGAATCCCCTTCGTTACATAATTTATCCTTCAGATAAATAGAAATAGGATAATTCATGACCCTTAATCATCTTACCTAGGATCAGAAATCTCAATTTTGTTTAATAAATGGGCTATAATAATTTAATACGTTGAGCACATAATTCTTAGATATTAAATATTAAACTAGGTACCTCACATTGATTAAAATCTAATAACGCCAAACCTCATGCCATTAAAGTTGGATTATTTCTTAATATCGGGTACTAAATTTGGAATAATAAAAAAAACTCAGGGCACTAAACTTGTTACCGAAATCGGATTTCCTTTTCGTGCTATATATGCTTAGACTTTACTTTTTCTCCGATTTTTCCCGATTCCATATTTTTCTTGAAGGTCTTTGTTTCGCAAACTTTATTTTAGGCCAAAACTTAGGCACGAACCTCATGATTATTAAATATATGTGTGAGGTGAGGGAGAACCAATGAGCCAACGCTCTTCTAGTTTTTTTGTGATAAGGTAAGACAATTGGTTTAACGTCTAACTCATGTTAGGCGACTAGCCTAAAGGCTATAGGCCCAATAGTTCAAAGTTTATTTGGTTCAAATGCTAGTTCAAAGGTTGGTAGAATGTTTTATGGCCTATAAGAGATCCAAGCATGGGTGGATCCAGGGGGTACATTAGGGTACATGCGTACCCCGACTCGAAAAAATGAAAAACAAGCAAAAAACGGAAGGCTCAACCCATAGTATATGTATAAATAGCTCTTTTTAAGGTGAATATATGCCAAAAAGACCTTAAAAACACATCTTTTGGAGCAAAACAAACTTGACCGAATAAGAACTTGCACGTTCTCTTTCTTTTAGTTTCACGCCACTCACCTCACAGGCTCAGACCTCACCTCTCCTCTCTCTTTCAAATATATAATTGGTTAATGGTTATATATAATTGTAAGATTGGAAGATGAAAAAAATATGGAGTTCTTTTCAAAGGGAGGTGGAGGGAAGTAACAAAAATCCTCTATGTCACCTTCTCCGTCTTTAAGAGACCTTTTCTTCAAAGTTAGTGATGATGATGTAATGAGTTGTTTCCAAATATGAAAGCTCGCAGGATATAATTTACAAAAATTCACTATTTGCATAACGTTAAATTTTATATTTACAATGATTTTTGCAATATATAACTGTTTATTTTTTTAAAAAATTACCAGATTGTTGATTTATTTTGTAACCGTACCCCAATCTTCCAAATCCTTAATACGCCACTGAATCCAAGGGTCCATTGTCACCGCAAATTGTAAGACAAGGTCCTCAATATATATATTGGAATACGGATTTGAACCCTAAATAATCTACCCTAGAATTCGACATCGTGTTCCACTAAGTTACCGCCTCTTCCTCTAAACAAGCATACATTGGGCTCATTGGCAATTACAAGAATTTTGTCTTTCCATTTATCTCTTTGCCAAATAGGACAATGATAGATGATAGGAAATCTCACCAAAGTTGTAGTAACTAGTATACCATACAACACTCATATAAAAATATACTTAACGTCCAAATTCCACCACCCTAAATTCTCAGGAAACCAACAAAAATGATTGACAAAAGGTCCAAATTCTTGATATTTTACTCTAATAATTCCAAAACTTAATGTTAATATAATCAAGTATACTACTCAATTCTCAAATATCCAATATAATTTCAAGCTTCATATTTCTACAAGTAAGAAAGTCACAGTTTTTGAAGCTCAAGAAAAAGTATGGAAGCTCAAGAAACAAATTTGCAGTATGATGTTGAAACTCCATTGTTATTAATTGCAATTGCAAATAATGATATTATTGATGATAATGAAGGTAGTAGAGAAGGAAGTTTGTTAAGCAAAAATGAGATAATGAGGGAAGTGAAGAAACAGATGGAGTTAGCAGGGCCTCTAATGGCAGTAAATTTCTTGCTGTTTGCATTACAGATTGTATCAGTTATGTTTGTGGGTCATCTAGGAGAACTCCCTCTGTCTGCTGCTTCTGTTGCTACTTCTTTTGCCTCTGTCACCGGTTTAAGCTTGCTGGTATGTACTATTACTGTAATAGTAATATTAACTTGCCTATAGCTACGAATTGGTTCTGTACATCTGATGTCTGTAGTACACGAGCACTAACTAGCATAATTAGTTTAGAGTAAGTATGTTTTGATTATTGTGATATTGATATACTTGGAATGACTAGGAGATATTTGCATAAATTTTTGTCTCTAGTATATCGACAAGATAAAGTGGAAAACAAAAAAGGAGTTACAAAAAATCATTAAATGTTCTTAAAATATGAAAATTTGATGTCATTAATTTCAATTATAGCTGCTTAGTTTCCATTAGTCCCACCGTTGGTTTATCCCACACTAAGTCCAACCTTTTCTAGGTTTAATCCGTGAGTGGTCCTAAGGGAACGATAACCGGTTTTCCAAGTAGATGCGGGTCCCACTTTCCTTTTTCACCGGCCAAACCCATATTTTCCTATCGGGTTGTTTACTTCAATAGCATACTAGGTTAAAGAAAGGAGTACAAAAACACCAATGTTCATGGCATATATCGCGAGGCAAACAAACAAATGGGTTTTTGACCTTATAGCGACCTTTTTGGAAAATGGACTCGACCAATCACCTTATAGGCCTCGAATCACAAGAAAATGGCAAAATGAGAATCGTTATGCCAACTTTCACGATACGCAGTGAACCAAGCTTTTTTTTTATCTCTATTAAATGAGGGAAGAGGAAATGAATTCCGAAAAAGAAAAAAAGGAAAAAGAATCCTAATTGCAATTCTAATTTAATAAATTAGTCATTTCAGCGATTAAGATTTAAATGCTTCCGGGTGCATCACATGCATTTGACGCGAGTTCGCTCATAAAAGAGGTCCATAAGGGGGAAAAAGTACAAAACAAAAACATTAAGATCCATAACAAGTAACAATTAACAACCACTTCAAAATTGCTTGAATGGAACCTTTTTCCATCGCTTCCTGATATAGCACTATTCTAGCCAAATTCACCACATTATCCAAACATGAAAAATCTCCCGAGCCTGATCAATCAACTAGTAGTTTGTTTAATAAAAATGTTATGCATGTTTCTCTTGTTTCCTGCTTTGAAATCAGTGAAATGGCTACAATGTCCCTATAAAAACTAACACTTGGAAAGTTGGAATTGATAGAAAGGAATGGGAAATGCACTGGACACATTTTGTGGTCTATCATATGGAGGAAAGCAATACAAAATGGTAGGCATACACAAGCAAAGAGCAATGGTAGTTCTCCTCTGCATCAGCATTCCTATTGCATTTATATGGGAAAACACAGGCATAATCCTTAAATTTTTAGGACAAGATCCTGAA
This sequence comes from Patellifolia procumbens, assembly GCA_947645195.1. Taxonomy (NCBI): domain Eukaryota; kingdom Viridiplantae; phylum Streptophyta; class Magnoliopsida; order Caryophyllales; family Amaranthaceae; genus Patellifolia; species Patellifolia procumbens. The sequence continues at coordinate 252,904 of CANSGD010000193.1, forward strand.
ATTGCAGCAGAAGCAGGAATTTATGCTCATTACATGATTCCTAGCATATTTGCATATGGTCTTCTTCAATGTCACATTGGATTTTTTCAAGCTCAAAACAATGTTGTTCCAATGATGCTTATTACTGGATTCACAACTCTGTTACATATACTTGTTTGTTGGTTGATGGTGTTTAAGTCTGGATTAGGCAACAAAGGTGCTGCATTGTCGAACGCGATTTCGTATTGGATTAATGTGTTGTTACTTGCTATCTATGTGAGAGTTTCTCCTTCTTGTAAAGAGACATGGACTGGTTTCTCTAAGGAGGCTCTTTGTGGAATTCTTGAGTTTCTTAGACTTGCTGTACCTTCTGCTCTTATGTTGTGGTAAGTGGTAAATTGGTAATAACTCTTCTTTATTTGACTTATGCAATAAGTTTTTATCTAAATATGTATAACACGCGCGATATACATCCGGATGTACCTATAGCCTGCAATTATTATCTGTTTCGTTGCTCATTTGAGAGAATTTCAAATGGTAAAAGAAAGACATGAGCATAGGTACACCTGAGGTATAAATATAATGGAGATTGAATGTATTTATGTGCTGCAGTTTCACCAATTCATACTGTTAGATTTTTAACAGATTTTTCTTTATTTGTTATCTTAGCTTCTTTACAAAGCTAAAACATACTCTTGTAGGATAATTATCATTGTCATTTTACTTTTATCTAAGGATCTTTATCATAACTTTTTTATCAATTATTTCTGACATTTTTTGAGAGAGTTATTATAGTATTTTTTACCTTTTTACGTCTAAACAGTTTTAGATCACCGAACAGGCGAATTTAATAATTTTTTTTTCATCTTTTACACATGCCTACTTCGAAATGTATTGGTATTATATTGAGCTCATCAATCTGAGAGAATAGGTGTTCGAAATAGTTTTAACGAACCAAGACGAGCCATCAAATAAAGCCTAACTCTTTGAATTTGGGTTCCAAGTTAAATTAAGCATGAGCTCTACCTTATTGAGCTTAGCTCAACCTAGAAATTCGAGATCAGTTAGGCTCGCTTACACCCCTAGTTAATGAGCGAGCTTGAAACTTGTCTTTATTGGTCTATATGTATATAGTGCATGTTTATGTAATCTCATCCCTCCATGCGTAATTGTTAACTCAATAACAGATGCTAGATTCTTTCTTATCCACTAAGAGATCTTAATCTATGCTCTAAAAGCTTGGAAGTATGGACATTTGAGATGATGGTTCTGTTAGCTGGTTTTCTTCCTAATCCAAAGCTGGAAACTTCTGTTCTTTCAATCAGGTATGATTTTAGTACACTTCCATAAACTTACATGTATATATGCAATTTTTTCCAATGAATTTCATCACCCATGTATTAATATGAATGTGATTATAATTTACAGTCTCAACACATGTACAGCACTATACATGCTACCACTTGGATTAAGTGGAGCAGTAAGGTAAAAGAAAAGTTACATTTTTTCAATTTTTTTCCTTATTGGACATAGGTTGTGAAAAACGCACAAATTGAAACAAAATTTATGAAATCCAATATGATAAGTATTTTGACCAAAAAAAGTCAATATTTAGAATCTAATATAGGACATAGCTGAGTATTGTTTAGCAAACTCAAACTTTGTTGCAATGTAAATCTGTAACTTGATTATTATCTGTTTGGCTTGTTAATAGCACAAGAGTTTCCAATGAACTTGGGGCCGGACGACCTCACTTAGCTCGACGGGCGGTATGTGTATCGACGTTGATGGTGGGGATAGAAGGGATCTCAGCTGCATGTTTGTTGATTTTGGGGCGTAATCTATGGGGATACTGCTATAGCACAGAAGAAGAGGTAGTCAGATATGTTGGACAAATGATGCTGCTTCTTTCAGTTTCACATTTTGTTGATGGCATTCAATCTGTCTTTTCAGGTAATTACTAATTATCCTAGCTGATTGTTGAAAATCTATGCATACTTGATAAACAAACTATTATGGAACACATTTTGGATGTTTGAAGGAAAATATATATAGGGGGTCATATCCCTGTAATTTTTTTTGCACTAAATTGAATTGAATTGAACTTATTATTAATACTGAACTGAAATTGAATCGAACTTATTATTAATACTGAACTTAATTGAATTGAACTTAGTATTAATACTGAACTGAATTGAACTTAACACTAAACTGAATTGAATTAAACTTATTATTAACACTAAACTGAATTAAACTGCAAATTGAAAAAGTCCAAAAAAGGTCATGCTCATATCAGCATTTACACTATAGTTATAGTTGCTCATATAATCATATGATTCCACTGCTTCCCCCCCCCCTATTTCATATCCTTCTTGTATTAGTTATAGTATATTAGATGATGAGCATATGCAAAAACTCTCTCTTTGATTTTCGCTATAAGTTGCCAAGGTTAATGTTGTAATGGGTTTATTTAGGCACGGCTAGAGGATGTGGTTGGCAAAAAATAGGAGCTTTTATCAATTTGGGAGCTTATTACCTAGTAGGCATTCCTTGTGCCTTGTTGCTAGCATTTGTATACCACTTTGGAGGGAAGGTAAGTGTGATGATCGTACTTGCTTCTGTCATACCTCTAATTTCTTATCTTTATTCTAAGATATCCCTACATATGTGCCAGACTGCAAGATAAGTAAGAGGGATTGTAACATTTTATATTGACTATCGAAAAAACAAAAGGTATTTTTAAGGTTTGACCGTTATGTGATCAAGGATATTATTTTTAAAACTTGAACATTGTTAAATCAACATATTCTCGAATTATAAATAGAAAACTTCTTGTAGCATTTCTAACACAAATAGGTTACTACTCTGTTTAGAACATAGTCTGGCACTTCAGTTTTGGGTCCCGATATCTTAACTATAAATAAAAACTCATTACTCTCATTGAATTCCTCCAACAACTGATTATTGTTCTTCTTCTCCAACATTCAGAGTCGAAATTCAATGCGGTAGAAACATAAATTTCAAGCAAAAGACCACAAGATTGTTATTCTTTATTTGTTCAATTGTTTTTGCTAAGTAATGTTACTTGGTTGTGGTATTTATTGAGCAGGGGAATTTATTTGTGGTTCATTAAGTACAATTAGGGTTCAAAGTTTCATTTTTTTTGTTAATTTTCCAGTCTTAGGGTTTGTTGTTGCAATTGAGTTCGAATTAAGTTTTTGTGTGATTTGAGTTTGTTAGTTGTTTTTGTTTTAGGATATTTGTGAAATCCAAGTGCTCCATTCCAATCAAAATGCTTAGCTCTTGCCACTACTGAAGGAGTTTTTTTTGTCGTAAGTTTTATGATGTTTACAATGGGAGGGAATTAAGGATGTGGCTTGTTCAGGTGGTTCGATGAATATCAAGAAGAGTTTTACATAGTGATTATCAATAAGCATAGTGTGAAAAAGAAGTTGATGTAAGATTGCGTGGGTTGATTGAGGAGATGAGAAATAAAATGGTTGAGCTGTGTAAGAAAGAGAAGTTAGTGAATGTTTTTTTAGGAAAAATTGTGAATAACCACCTATCAGATACACTTATTTCAAAATAACCACCCCAAATTCATTTGCGTTTAAATAACCACCTCTACTTAGCTTCACGTTTTTAAATACCCACCTCTTAACAGAAAAACGTAACTCTGTTATATGTGGGGCCCAATTTTTTTACTAACCTAATCTCCCTCCAATAAACCACGCATTTCAAACCTTTCTTTCCATTCTCTCTTTCCTCTCTCCTCTTTCTTATTCAAACTTCAATTACACTTTCTCTTCTCAATCCATCTCCTCTTCAATTACTCTTTCTCTTCAATCCATTTCCTCTTCAATTACTCTTTCTCTTCAAAATTATAAATAGATGTTGATGTTCAAACAACTCAACCCATCTCCTCTTCTCATCCTTGCTCTCCTCTGCTTTCCTCCATTAACACCAAGAAAGCTTCTCTTTTTTTTTTCTTTCTTCAAACTCCATTAGACCCACGTCAAACCACCACCACCAGTGCCCAGACGCCAGCCTTCTGGCTGTTTTCGGCGCTAATGCGCCACCTTTAACCACCCTACCACCTTCCCTTCGCTCTCCTATCTCGCTACTCCTCTGCCCTCTGTTCTCCCCTTCCTTATTACTGCTTGCTGCTGCATTGCAGCACCACGGTGGCTGCCCACACAACCCTTACAACCCGCCACCTCCTTACAACCCTAGAAATTAAAGAAAAGGTGGAATTTGTAGAATTTATAAGAACTAAAGAAGAAGCCCCAATTTTTCCCACACAGAAACATTTAAACCCAAAAGGCTTAACATTAGAATTGAATAAATCTTTGCCAAATTTGTTTAGATTAGGTTCCCAAAATGTTAGGGTTATATATTAAGGTCAAAATCGAGAAAATTTGGCGGGAAATAGACATAAAAGCGTGCCAAGAGGCCTCACAATTAACAACGAATGTTTTTCCGTTAAAAGGTGGGTATTTCAAAATGTGAAGATAAGTTGAGGTGGTTCTTCAAAAGCAAATGAATTTGGTGTGGTTATTTTGAAATAAGTGTATCTGGCAAGTGGTTATTCACAATTTTTCCTTTTTTTACAAAGGTGAATGAGTTAATTGAGGGAGGAGAGAGAAAAAGTACTTTGAAGGTGAGTTAGAATAGTGGGGGCAAAAAAGTCATTTCACAAAGCTGCCCATGATGGAGGGAAAGAAAGAAAGTGGGTTCTATATAGTAAATCTCTGTTAAGCTTTGGAGGTTCCGTTAAATTTTGGTAAAATTCCGCTAGTTGGTATGGATTTCAAAAAAAGTGAAACAAACTAGGAATTTGCATAAAATAAAAAAAGGAACTTGGTATTTATTTTGAAAAAGAGGCCAAACCTAGGTATTTATTACTAATTTTTTAAAGCTAAGATGAAGATTAGTTTGCTTGATTGATAAATTTTTTGGGAAATAATATTCATAATTTGGGATCGAAATGTTATGTCAACATCCTTTGTGGCTATGGATACTATGAGCGCTTGGTAGACGCTAAATACTCCATTTGGTACAAAGTAAGATATTTTTAACTGAAAGTGGTTTTACCTGGAAAACCTTTTATAATAAAAAATGAAACTTTTCTGTTTGGTTCAATGGATTATGATTTTCCATGATAAATATTTTCTTTTGTTTGATTGGATAATCAACACTCCTATTAAATTTTCAAATTGAGACTCTTCTTTGCCTGGATATTTTTTTAGCACTTTCATAAATTCAAATTTCATCATTATAACGACATTGATAGATAAAGAAATGAGTGTTATTGGATCAATAAGATCGACATACTATTTCGCATGAGTTCGAAGGTAGAAGATTGTCAATATTCAGTTGAATTTGACACAACCATTGCACGATTATTATTCTAGAAAATCAACAACAACTCAATTTAAATCATTGAATTTCTTAAATTAGATCAAATTTCGAAACTAATATTGTGCCAAGTGTTTGGGAGAAACTTGAACCAAAATTTCACAAATTCTTAGCAAACAACTCCAAGGGATACACGACGTCTACTTCAATGCATTGACAAGGAAACAGTCTGAGAACCGAATTGGATATTGCGTAGAAGAAATAAGAAGATAAAAATATTTAGGTGTTATGCATTCTTTGTAACTGACTAACTGGAGTGAAGGGAAGCGCCTTTAACACACTCCTCAATCTGCCCAAGAACGGGAGTGTAGATCTATGTGGTCAAAAATAGCAGAAGACAAAGATCATGGCTGACAATAACGCTTGAAGCAAACAACAAAGAAGGCGGCGATCCGAAACGATTACGAAATCTCTTTAGTAACCGTTTGACCTAAATATAATAGGGATGACTGCAGAAATACACATTCAAACCCTCGAACGCATCACACTAACGTCATGTGACCTCAACCCAAACCTATCTCGACTTAGGCCAAATGTGTATTGATTACTAGAGTATACCTTTTTAGTATCCTAACATTTACTAGAAGAATATCAACATATATAATGAAGGAAAGGAGTCATAAGTTTGTCCCTGTGGGACTTATGTGACTTTGGAATACATGTTACATGTATGAAGAATGAAGATAATCAATTAGATATCAATATGAGTCTTTGATCTTTTGAAGCATATACTTGGAGTAATAACTCCAACATTTTGGAATATGAAGAATAGTCTTGGGCCTCTTGGCTTTATTTACTTATTATGATGTTTTGTTTTTTGAAGCACTAGTTATTGTGATGTTATGCAGGGATTATGGACAGGAATTATAATGGCCTTACTAATCCAAGCATTTTTTCTCCTATTTATAACATTACGTACTAACTGGGATAAAGAGGTATGTGTTTCTTTTGCAAATACAAGTAATTGCTTGTTTTAGTGTATGTTTGTTACTCAAGTTTAATTTTATCTTAATAATTACTAATCTTTGCTTTCACAGGCAAAAAAGGCCAAAGACAGGCTGTTTAAACTAATGGTACATTAGAAATATAGTGCCAATCATCTTTTTGATCTTACTTGTAGCCATGTTTTCTTGTGAAAGAAGTGCAATTGAGATGATGAACAACAAGAGATGAAACTGAGGCAACAACTTTTTATCTACTTTAGGACTCTTATGTATGTCTGTGGAAACTGGAAATAAGTGAAGATTTTTCATAGTTGGTAATAAAACAAGGCCTGATACAAGATCCCACTGCCGGAATACTTCAAGTCTAGTCGAAGTCTAGATATTTTTTTATTTAAGGATGGATTCAAGACGATCTCACGATTAAAATATATGGCTTATTATTGCCTTAATAGAAGTTGAATGTGTGTTGATTTTCATACACGATCACCAAACTTCGCAACAATACAACATTTTCACGATATTAGAAACGTATGAGGAGTTAAGGAATTGATAAAAAAATGAAATTATGTAATTACGATAAGTGGATAATATTGCTTGTTTTAAGAGGTCAGACACTCTATTTATATTAAAATTTAAGGTTATACCCTATCACAATGTTAATTCCATTAGGCATCCACAATTTTGATTAGTTGAAACTTTGGTAATGAATGTTGTCTTCTCCCGGTCTTCTGGTTGCATATAGATCTGATTGTATCCCAAGTATGCGTCCATAAATGTGAGAAGTTCATGTCCTGTTGTTGCGTCTACCACGGCGTTGATGTGAGGAAGTGGAAAATAATCTTTAGGACACGCCTTGTTGAGGACTAAGGTATGTGAAATCAATGCAGGCTCTCCATTTCCCATTTTTCTTACCGACAACGCGGACGTTAGCAAACCAAACTATGTAGTTGACTTGTGGAATATTCTCGGCATCGGTCATCTTCAGGGACCTCTCGTTTCTATTTTCTGTTGTGAGGGTCCACGTTGGGCTTGTGCGTATTGATGCTTGGATCGATACCTGACATATCTTCATGACACCAAGCAAAAAAAATCAACATTTAACTTTAGGAACTCTATTACTTGTTGTCTGATGTCTGGTGGAAGGTTTGTCCATATCTTGCCTTTCTGATCAGAGTTGCGTAATTGAGGCTCTTGACGTAAAGAATCGAAGTATAACAAGTTGCAGACAGATCTACCGCGAATCGCGGGCATTGCAAAGGCTCGTGGACAGTGGCCAGAGACAAGGCTTAACTCGCGGCCTGCATCGTGACTTCGATGTCTGCGGCATTTTTTGTTTAGTCTTCAATTATGTTTCTTATTTCTGTATGTATTATAAATACGATTTGAGAGGCGTCATTAGACAACATCATATAGTACCACAAAAGCAGAGAGAGAGATTAAGAGAGGCAATAGAGAGATTCAAGAGCGTCTCGTGAGATTGATTAAAGCACGCTTGAGGGAATTTCATGCCATTTGTAATCTATAATTGTCAAAGTTCTTAATAAAAGAGTATCCCTTTGCCCCGGGATGTAGCTATCGCATTGATAGTGAACCTTGTTAATTTCTTATGCTTTTTATTGTTGTTTGCTTGATTAATTATTGTGCTATTGTGACTTACACGCTTCCGTTGTAACAATCTCATATGGTTATGCTCAACCCTTTTTTAATTTTTGTTGTTGGTACTAAGTCCAGATATTGTTATTAGCTCATATTAATAAATTGTCGCGTGTTTTCTAGAATAATGACCTTGTAATTGACATTCTTGCCTTTAACATGGTCATTAGATCAAGGGTGTTCATAAATATTCGATTCGATCCGAAAATTTGGATATCCGATCTGAAATATAGTATTTTAGATAATTCGGATCGGATACGAATCACCCTTTTGGTCTTTTCGGATATCCAAAAAATATGAAATATGTTTAAAAAACGAAGATTTTTAGGATAACCGGATAAATATCCGAAAACCCGTTCCGAAATACCCGTTTTTTCACTAAATAAAATTGATTTTAAACATTTTTTCCAAAAAAAATCGGATAATCCAGGTATCCAAAATTTTCGGATCACACTTCTCCTGATCCAAAAATTTCGGATTAACCCTACATGAGATACAACTATTATCATACACCTGGGTGTATGATGCTCATGGTACACCCAGGGGTACTTTAGTAAATTAATTCAATTTGTAGCCAAATTACACGTTGCCATTTCAACCTTTACATTTCTATCTCCTCCCTTCTCTCTTTCTGACTCTCTAACCTAACCTCCATTGTTACATGATTTAAGCTCTCGTTGATGGTAAATTTCTTTGATTTTTCACATCTTTTCATCTTTAACATTCATTAACAACTTCATACTCTAGATATTTCGCATGAGTTATAGTGAAATGAGTAAAGCAACTGAAAAATCAAGTTTCTCCTGCAGTTTCTCATTGTTGAAAGAGGTATTCACCATTTTTACATTTCACAATTTCTCGATTCTCTCTCATTTTCTCTCCTTTTGTTCATCTTTTCATCCTTATTTTGGAAATTATTAGTTTAAAATTGAAAGATTTGCTCATTTAAGCAAGTGAAAACAATTATTTTGGTCAGTGAATTTTTTCCATCTAACGTTTTTATTTTTTCAAGAGTACATATTAATTCTGCTCATTTGCGCAAATGAGCTGGTGTTTATTTGCTAATACTAAGAGATTTGCTCATTTGAGCAACTGAGCATAATGGAATTTCTTTTGAGTAAAATTTTGCTCATTTCCTCCGATGAACATTTTGAATGAACATAATTAATTTGCTCAGGAGGAAAACTTTTGCTCATTTCCTCAGATGAACATGATTAATTTGCTGGAAGAGGAAAAATTCTGCTCATTTCCTCAAATGAACATAATTGATTTGCTCAGGAGGAAAAATTCTGTTCATTTCTTCAAATGAGCGTATTTTACTTTTTCAAAATTATATGTTTTTGCTTATTTTCACAGATGGACATTTTATTTTCCCTCATGAAATTCGCTCATTTTCCTTTAGCTCATTTGCGCAAATGAGCAATATATTTTTATAAGGCCAAATAAATTTGATTCTATGAATTCGATTCACAATACAAATTAATTCACCCGAAGTCTGATTTTCGATTGATTCTATGATAATTTCTCGAGGTATTAGGTCCACCATTGTTAAATTTCGAAACTTCAATTTTCAAGTTGATGAGTACCAAAAAAATCAGATATTTCTTGGAAAGAATGTCGAATTCACCAATTGGTTATCGTAGCTCTATAAATTCCGCAACAAATTTAGCTACAATTGTTCCAATTGTACGTGGATTTTGAATATTTTGTGTCAAATTTAGTTGCTGCTTAAAAAATCAAGAGAAATAGAACGTTGGAGCTGATAGGAGATTTTTGTTTTCATGCCTGTAAATTACCAGCGTACCCCTGAAGTTGTGCTTTATTACGAAAATGCCACCGGGTGTACCATGAGCATGGTACACCCGGGTGTAGGATGCATGATCTCTACATGAGATGATTAAAAACTGTATATTTATTGCTAGTTTTTACTTCCATCGGAGAAAATCCAAAGATGTACTTGTATAAAGTTGTTATTTGTAATTAATTTATGTATAGTTTGTTGTGTCATTTTTTCTGTTCACATTAAGATTAGACCAGGTAAATACTCTTAAAATTTAAAGTTTATTTTAAACGTAAAATAAGGAAGAAGACTATTAAAGGTCATAATTTTGATATATACCTCCTGTGCCTGTTTTTGTAAGTCTTTCCCATTTTGGTTCTCCTATGTCCTAATGATAGTATACAAAAGTCAAGCAACGACTTAGAAAAAGGCTCAAAACAACAATATATAACAACAATTATTTGGGGCAAAACAAAGACATGCACAATAAATATATAAAGTGAAAGTATTGGGTCAGAACGTCTGACCAAATACTGATGGTCAGACCGACCCAACCCACTACTATGCATTTAAGATCAGCCCAACCCACTACTCTAAATATAAACAATTGAAAGGGGATGAGGTTGACATTTCTATGCCTCGTAAATACCCGTCACTCGTACTCCTTATTAAACTCCTTGGTCATAACTACCACCGTCATCGTCATCTTCATTATCATCTACCTCGATGTCTGCGCCACCATCATCTGCACCACATGGCAGTCGAGTAGTGAGAGAAGCTGCATACAAAGCCCTAGCAGTACCGGTGCGTGGTAGAACTCGGTGGAGCAGAGCAAATCATCCTCTATTTTCGATTTTGATGCGAATTTGAAGTAATAATCGTTGCAACATGGGCACAAATTCATCCTCTGTTTTCGGTTGTATATAGCTTCGAATTTCAGACCTATTTGGTGATAATACGCAAGGTTTCGGACAATTTAGAGGATATTTGTGCTGAATTTTCATCTAATTTTGAGTTTTTTTTTTGTTTTTTTTTAATGTTAATTTTATGTGATTTTGATGTATTTGTGATATGTGAAAGAGTAGTTTTGTTAAATGAACTAATTTTTCTACTAAATGAAAGAGTAAGTGTATTAGCTGAATCATAAATTTTTTATAACTGAAATAATATTTGTACTAACTGAAAGTATATTTCAGTTAACTAAAAGACAAACTCAGCGCGTGCTGGGGAACAACAAAGCCCTATAAAATGGCTTCTTATTTTAGCTGCTATTGTTGCATGATGAATGGAATTATCTAAGAATTTTTAGTTAGACCATGTCGTCAAAACTACTAATTAATGGTTTCCTTCTATCCCTATTTAAAGCTACTTAAGTAGTCAAGTGAATGGATTCATAATAGATTTCATGTAGTCCATATAAATAAACCAGTTGTCTAGAGTATTTGTTTCGGTTAGATAAGACTATCCTTCAGCTGTTCATCTATTTATTTCAGTTAGATAACACTATGATTCAGTTGTTTATCTATTTGTTTCAGTTACATAACACTATGCTTCAGCTGCTTATCTATTTGTTTCAGTTACATAACACTATGCTTCAGCTGCTTATCTATTTGTTTCAGTTACATAACACTATCCTTCAATTGTTTATCTATTTCCTTCAGTTACAACTGGAATTTTAGTTATATAAATTGCTATATAAGAATTTGCTTCAGTTAGATGAAACCATGTTTCAGTTAAATAAATATAAGCTTATATACATATTAATATATTTTTAATATATAAACTGAAATATCTCAATAACTGAAACACCTAAATTATTAACTGAAATATCTCAATTATTAACTGAAACACTTCAATTATTATCTGAAAACACTTCAATTTATCGACTGAAACACCTAAATGATTAGCTGAAACGCCTAAATTATTAGACTTTTTTGTCAGAAACAACCTTTTATAATCACTTTTTTGCGAAAAACAACCTTTAAATTTTTTTTGCAACTTACAACCTAAATCCTAAATTTTTTTGCGAAATGAAACCTTTTTGTAATTTCCGTCATTGACTGTTAGTTTCCACCCCAAACCACCCCGACACCACCCGAAAACACCCCAAAACCACCACCCACCCTAACCCGAATGGCTGTGACTGTTGGGGCTGAAACTGGGGTGGTTTTAGGGGTGGTTTTGGGTGGGTTCGGCCGGGTTTTGGGGGTGGTTTCGGGTGGGTTGGGCCGGTTTTGGGGTGGTTTCGGGTGGGGGGTGGTTTTGGGGTGGTCTCGGGTGGGGTAGTGGTGGTGTCGGGGTGGTTTGGGGTGAAAACTAACGGTCAATGACGAAAATTAGAAAAAGGTTTCATTTTGCAAAAAAAATTAGGTTTTAGGTTGTAAGTTGCAATAAAAAATTTAAAAGGTTGTATTTCGCAAAAAGTGATTATAAAAGGTTGTTTCTGACAAAAAACTCAAATTATTAACTGAAAACATTTCAATTATCAAATGAAAACTAAAATTCATCAACTGAAGCATTAAGTAGATCAACTGACAACACAAACCTCAATATATGTAACTTACCAACTGAGCATCACAGATAGAATTGTTTGGAAATTATTTCGCCCAATTACTTAATGCAAGCCTACAATTCTTAATATATCTTGAGATCCAATTTCTTCAAACGTGCTTTAATTTCTTCCAACTTGGCCTTCAAAGATGCATACTCAGTAGTACCTTTAGACCGCTCAAGAGTTATCTCATCCTTAGCAATTCAATCACAAATCAATATGTTCAATCTTCTTCTTACCGCATAAGCCACTTGATGTTGTCCACATAAGCAACAATGTCCAACAGCTTGAGTGATAATTGATCAACTTCTTGTTAGTTAGTCTGTCATGGACTCACATTATATATTACTGCAAAGTGAGCTGTCAGTGAAGTATCATTCGGTGAATTTGAATATTCAAAATTTGATTCATCCGTGTTCATCGATTGGATAGCAGAAATGAAATTTTTTTGTGGAAATTTAGGAGAGAGAAACAGATATAGCTTGCATGTTAACCTTGTGCTTTCATTTTTTCTTTTTCATTTTTGTTTTTCTGCCTTATTGCTATTTGGGCTTAGTTGTTGTTCTCGTTTGGGCCGCGTTTTGGTTTGTTTATTACTCTGGTCTGACGAGTTGTGTCTGACACAATACCTTCTCATATATAAATTCTTATAGCTCAGTTACAAGACACCGGCCTTTCACTCACTATCAAAAGAAGAAAAAATCTCACAAATTACTAAGTGATTGATCATATAAAATATGACTAGCCTTATATGCACGCGATGCGTGCGAAAACATAAACAAAGTTGAATTGATTGTCAAATTGAATTCTACAAATCCTATAATATAAGGTAATTTACAACCTAAAATAAATTAGTTATCTCATTTACATGAACGCTTTCATGAAATGGTGCCGAAAAAGAAAATGATTCTCATAATGGTGTTCAGTTTAGAATAATTCTATTTTATGGTATTCAAATAGGTTCCGATGTAGAGGCGGGTTTGTGACAAAAATAACCCTTATTATGGTGTTCACTTTACAATAATTCAACTTTATGGTGTTTACAATTTACAGTATTTCTTTTTTCTTACTAGAACCTTTAAAATAAAATTCTATGCTTAAGTATCAAAATTTTCATCCAAAAAGAAAATGTGTTCTAAAAAAACCTAGAAGCCAATATTTCACCATAGTAGTTCCAAACGCCCAAAAAAGTATAATAATTATTTAAAAAACATGTTATGTTCAACCATCTGATATATCGATTTCTTATAGAGTTTTTCCCTTTCTTTACAAGCTAAATTGTGCGATATTGATGCTTTTAGCAGCTATTTATGCTAACTATTTCGATATAGTTGTGGTTTGTGTGTTCTATTTTATTTTGCAGGTTTTAGGGAAAAACTCCCTATTTACTTGATATTTTGAGCACCACGCAGTAGCGGAAGGTTATGAGGCATCTTGGAGGTCTCGAGATGATATTTGGACCCCATTATGAAGAAGTAAGTGTGCAAAGACTTGGCGTCTGAAGCTAAGTAGAAGCAAGGAAGACAACAGCCTCGCCCGATCGGGTCGGGCAACGACAGCCCGATCGGGTACGAGTAAAACAGCCAAAGTTCAGATTTCCGCCCGATCGGGTGGACTTGCCCGATCCCGTCGGGCGGACCTACACCAAGCCATTAGCTGCACTTGCCAAGAAGTTGAAGAAAGCCTTCACCCGATGACATCGGGCGGCCACGCCCGATCGGGTGCTAGTGTTGCGGCCCCGATCGGGTGACCTTTGCCCGATCTCATCGGGCGCTTACTAAATTGTTGCTGCTGAATAATTGTTCCCAGACCCGATCGGGCGGCCCTTTGCCCGATCTGGTGGACGACACGGGGATGCGATTTTCGTTATTTCCCCACTCTATCTTATTGTTTTCTTAGAGAATATAAATACTTTTTAGGTTGTTTTTATTGGTATTTTTCATATTATTGAACATTTAGAGAGCTCTTAGCCTAGTTTATCATTGCTTTCCATTGTAAAAGAGATTCAAGTGTTACTTCAATTCAATTAAAGTTTCCGCTTTCCGTCAATTTGGTAATCGTCTTGCTTATTGCTTTATTCTTATCTCTCACTTACCTTAGTTCAATTGCTTATTTTTCAATTAGTTCATGATGCAATTCTTAGGGTTTTCAATTAGATTTGTTGTTGTCAATTCGATCATGTCTGAGTAGTTCTCTTTCTAGGGTGTTAGACAGGGAAGCCATGTTTATACCATGATTGTTATTTAGACTCCTATTGATTTCTAGGGCTTGATTAGAGTGATTGTGGTGTGGTTTGTTCTTAATTAGTGATTAATATTAGTGGCCAATTTCATTGATTGCTTGTGGTTAATAGTTGTTTGCACAGATCCGTCTTACGACTAGAGACGTAGGACACATCAGTAGTTCTGATTACGTTAGTGAACATGCGGCGTATGTTGAACTATGAGCGTTGAGTCTTAACCATAGCTTAACACATGCTCTAATCCCTCGACTCTTGACCTAGGTTTTGATAGTTGTTGACCTTGTTTGATTAGTATAAGCACGGTGGACCGACCTAATACCCTAGGCTTTTATTCCATAGTTAAATCCTCTGTTTAATTCGTCTTTTTTTAGTTTAATCATTAGTTTAATTAATTCTCCCTCTTTTCATCTGAAGTAGCTAGTTAATTGGATATTAATTTAGAAACTCTGTCTCTCTGCGGATTCGACCCTGCTTCCACTGACTAGCTTAGTTAGAGGACCGTAGGTTTATCTTTGAATAGGTGATACGACTAAAACCTATCACCATCCAAAATTTTCATCTAAATAAAACATGTGCTTTATCAAGTTGTAATGCTCTATAGCCAACATATCAACTTCCCATAAATTTGTATAAAACAAAAACATCCATGAAAACCTAAAGTACTAACCCAAAATTGAATAAAGAACGCTTTTCCATAGTAGTGCTTGGTGAAATATTAGCGTTTGGAGCTGCTATGGTGAAATATTAGCTTCCTGGTTTTTTGAGAGCACGTTTTCATTTTGGATGAAAAATTTGATGCTTAAACATAACATAAAAGACTTATTTTACAGGTTCTTGTAAGAAAATAAATATTGTAAATTATAAACACCATAAAGTTGAATTATTGTAAATTGAACACCATAATAAGAGTTATTTTTATCACAAACTAACCCTCCATACCCGAACCTAGTTGAACACCATAAAACGAAATTATTCTAAACTGAGCACCATTATGAGAATTATTTATTTATCACAAACCAAACCTCCATATTCGAACCTGATTGAACACTATAAAACAGAAACTGAACACCATTATGAGAATTATTTTCTTTTTTGACATCATTCCAGGAAAGCGTTCCATTTACACTAAACTTATTTTATTTTATTTTATTCTTATTTTTTGGTGTCCACTCCACCTCTTCCTTTACAATAAGTATATGGTGCACATGCCACCACCATGAGCATGGTGCGCTCAAATGAACATTCAGTTCTTTCTAATGAACACGGAAATCAGTTTTGTTTTTTAAAAATAAACAAACCTTCAGTTCATATGTAATGAACCTTCAGTTCATTTGTAATGAACTGATGAACACGGAAAATGCACATTCTCTCTCTTCTGTTAGTTTTTTTAAATAACCAAAACCTTTTCACCTTCCCAATAAACCTCATCTCTTTCATTATTTCCCTCTTCACTCAAAATTGACTTTCTCTCTCTTCCTTCAATCACTCTCCTTCCATTCTCTCTCTCTCTCTCTCTAAAAGCTCCTCACCTTCTTCCCATTTTCTCCTCAACTTCATCCCATTTTCTCCTCACCTTCAATCACCATTTTTTCTCACCTTCAAACACCATTTTCTCATCCTCCAATTCACCATTTTTTCGGTATTTCACCTCACAAAAAGCCATTTTGGATGCGTTTTTGCTTCAATTTTTTATTTTTAACATTTTTTGTTAAATTAAATGTTGATTTATGTTTATTTTCTTCAAAATTAGGAAACGAAGGGATGAAGAAGATCCGCCATTAGTAAAGATGATGAAGAAGTCAAGACACATGCAATTGGAAGAGATGAAGGCTCCAAGTAAGGTTTTTAATAAAAATTATTGTTTTTTTGTTCATTTATAATCATTTTTAGGATGAACCATTTTTTGGATGAACCGAGTTCAATTTTGGGATGAACCTTTTAGTTTTTAGGATGAACCGAGTTCAAAAACTAAAAGGTTCATCCTAAAATGGACCTCCTAAATACTAAAATGAACCTTCTTATTTTCAAAAAGTAAAAATGAACCTTCTAGTTTTGTCGATGAATCTTAGTTATGACAACAGTTTTTTCAAGACTAAAATCGATAAACCCTAGGACTACTTTGAAGACTAAACTTTTGTTTTTTTGGGTAATGTTTGTTTTGGTAATTTTTGGCAATTTTTTTAATTATTTTGGGAATCTTTTTTTTGGTAATTTTTGTTAGTTTTTTCGTAAATTTTGGTAATTTTTTGTTAATTTTTTAAAAATTAATGAGCCTATGTTAGTTTTATGATGAACCTTATAGTTTTTCAGGATGAACCTATGTCAGTTTTTTGGAAAAAAACCTTTCATTTTTAGGTAATTTTGTATATATTATTCATTGCTTTTGTATATATTCTTCATTGCTCATTATGTTAATTTTGGTTCATTATTCGTTGTGTAAATTTTTGGTTCATTGTCCATTTCGTTAATTTTTGTTTCATTGTTCATTGTTAGTTTTTGGTTCATTGTTCATTGTGTTAATTTTTGGTTTTTGTTTTGGTAATTTATGTTGATTTTGGTAATGAGCAATGAAGAATATTTATGTTAATTTACGTTCATTGTGTTAATTTATGTTCATTTTTTATTTGGTAATTTATGTTTATTTTTTACTAAAATTGCTTTTTTCGATGAACATTCTTGTTTTTAGGATGAACCTTATTTTTTCCCGGATGAAACTCTTTTATTTTTTTGCTTTTCTTAAAAATCATTGTTTTTGTTGGTAATTTTGGTATTTTTAGAAGAAATAAAGGTCTTTTTTTTTGCAAATTTTTGGTATTTTTGAACCTTTGACATTTTTGTTTTGGTAATTTTTTGGAAACCTTTTGCTTTTTAAAATTGATGAACCTCTGTTTGTGTTTTAGGCAATTTCACGTAATTTTAGGTAATTTTTTTAGTGATTTTTAGGGTAATTTTTTTTGTTATTTTTCTTAAAAATCAATAAACCTATGTCAGTTTTAGAATGAACCTTTTCATTTTTTTGGATTAACCTTTTAGCTTTTTGGGATGAACCTGTATCTGTTTTAGGATGAACCTATGACAGTTTTTTCGATGAACCTTCTAATTGGTCTGTTCTTAGTCACCCTTTGTCATTATTTTTTATTTTTACTATTTTTTTTAAATTTTAAACTAAGTGTTTTTATGTAATTCACTAATTTATGTTTATTTTCTTGAAAAATAGGAAACAAAAAGATGAAGAAGAAGCGCCATTTGTGTTGATGAAGAAGACGCGCATTGGTGATGATGAAGAAGTCGAAGAGAAGAGAAGCGCCATTCTTGAAAAATAGAAAACTAAGTGTTTTTATGTAATTCATAAATATATGGTTATTCATTAATTTTTTATTTCATTTTTTATGTAATTCTTATTTTTTCATTAATTTTTCTATGTAATTCTCTATCCCTTGTTTTGAAAACAGATATGATCATTGAACTATTGCTCATTGTTTTATTACCATATACTCCCTCCGTTTGTTTTTAATTGTTACACTTTCCTTTTTTGAACGTTTCTTTTTAATTGTTTCACTTTCACTTTTACTAATTTTGGTAAACTTTACATCTTTGTATTCCAATTTCCAAGACTTTTGGGACTCACATGTCATCATCTTTTCCCATTAAATACCCAATCACCCCCACACTTTTTACTTTTACAATATTATCTTTCCTACTTTATCTATTCCCCAAACAACTTTATCAATTCCCTAAACAATCATTGCATAGATTTCATCAATTTTCTTGGTTATCCCCCAAAGCAAAGTGTAACAATTAAAAACAAACGGAGGGAGTATTCATTTTATATTCTAACTTGTTCATTTACCTAAAACAAGATGTTCATTAAATTTGTCTAAAACAGAGTTAATATTTTGGGCAAATAATTTCAAAATGTAATTAAACACACGTTCATTTATTGCCATAACACAGTTTATTTTGGGCCAACCAGTTGTTCATTTAAAAGTTACCTCATATTCCTTGTTTATATTGTATAATGAACATTTGATGTAAATAAAGGGACAACTTTTTTTTTTGAAGTAATAAAGGGACAACTTGAAAAGCCATAATGAACATAAGTATTATGTTTAAAAAGACATGTTCAAATGAAATGGTTTCAAAATGTGAAAAACCATATGTTCATTTTTTTCATAACACAGTTCATTGTGGCCAACCAAATGTTCATTTAAAAATTACCTCATTTCCCTTGTTAATTATATTGTACAATGAACATTGGATGTAAATAAAGGAACAACTTGAGAACCCATAATGAATATTACTATTATATTTTAAAAAAATATGTCTACGTTAATTGAGAAGCATTATTTGTTCACGTTATTCTTTCAATGAACATTGTTTGTGGATAAATGAACATCTACCATACCCATAATAAACATGGGGATTATGCTTGAAAAAAACATGTTTAAATGAAATGTGATTAATACTTTTTTTTAGGTTGATTACAATGAACATTGGTTATCAAAAACTGAACATCTAGTTCAAACAAATGAACATTGGGATTATGTACAAAAAATTGTTCAAACATTGCATATCACTTATTCGAAAATAAGTTGATTTTACAAAAAATATATTACTTTTTTAACTTTTAATTGAAATTTTATTTGATTTTACAATGAACATTTGATATGAATAAATGAACATCTTGAACATTTAAAATGAACATTTTTTAAAGAGAAAATAGATGGTTGAGAAAAGAAGCGGAAAAATGTTGGGCAAATGAATTCAAAATATTGAGGAGAGAGAAAAAAATCTGGAGCCATTTGTCGATGTTTATTGTATATAAAATGATGTTCATTGATGAGGATTATAAAGGAAAAAAAAAAGCTTCAGTTATGTGGTGTTCATTGCGAATGAACTAAAGGTTCATTTGAGCGCACTATGCGCATGGTGATGGCGTGTGTATAATAAAATTTGTGCTTCCTTTATATAATAAAGATAAGACTACAATAAAATATGGGACAAACTTGATAGATCAGTTGCCAAATCTATAAAGGTCAAAATGATTAAAAATCCATTAAAGGGGGACAATAGAAATTGGGCTAGTAATTAGCAACGGCATACCAGGTGCAGTATATCAGAAGGTAAATTTACTAACATTTTCTGAGGGGTGCAAACATTTTGTTATTTGTACCAAGGAATTTGTGGAATCCAGGGGGAAAAAATAGGGGGATTTTGGGGAGTCCGGATCATCTACCTACATAGTATCCCATTTGGTGTCTTATTTTCTATTATTTTATTCTATAACTTAAATAAAATAATTTTTTTTGTTTATTTTGTACATTCTCCCTATTAGTAAAGCCTTCTAAAACATAAAAAATAAAAAAACTAATTTCACTTAGTAAAATAAAGGGCGAAAACGGTTTATTTCCTTTTCGCTCTTTATTTTAATGAGTGAATATTATTTTCTATATTTTTGTTTTTGAGGAGGCTTTACTAGTACGGAGAATGTACAAAATAAACAAAAAAATTATTTTATTTAAGTTATGGGGCAAAATAATAGAAAATGGGATACCAAATGGGACACTATGTGGGATAGATGATCCGGACTCATTTTTGGGAGGATTTTAGGAGCGGTATGGGTAGTTTAAGAAAGGTATATTAGAGGGTGTTGAACTTGAACCCTATTGTTAAATATATATTAGTGTCTCATATTAGAGAAAGATGAGAGATAGATCAACTTTGTAAGTTTAGAAGTTACTTCTCCTATTACCAATCTATCATATGGTTTGGGATGGAACTTCATTGGGTTTGTAAGTGGACCAACTCATTTTCTCCTTGTCGGGTTATAAAATTTGCAATTTTAGGCTCGAGAGTTATTATTTATAATTTAGGAAAATGGTAAAAATTTAGGGCGTTAAAAATTATTCCACTATCTAATGTTCTTTTACTTGTTATATTTTTTAGGAAAAATTGATAAGAATAATCCGACCTTTGGCCGGTCTTCCACCAATGGTACCACCTTCAATTAATCCAGGTATAATCCCACCTTTGACACCCATATTCTCTCATTAGTATGGAATGATGGCAACCTGTTTGACCAGCGAAAATGACCGTTGACTTTTTTAAAAAAAAATTAAAAAAAAAAAGAAACTCTCCCTCCCAGCCCACCCCCATTCCCTCCCCCTGCCCCCTATTGCCACCCCAACCCAACACCCATTCCCTCCCCCTGCCCCCTACTGCCACCCCAACCCAACCCCCATTTCCTCCCCCTACTGCCACCCCAACCCAACACCCATTCCCCTCCCCCTGCCCCCTACTGCCACCCCAACCCAACCCCCACCCCCTCCCCTTCCCCTACCACCCTCCTATTCACGGCGGCCGGCGGTGATTCACGGCAACCTCGCCAACAACCACGAAAACCTCGCGAGGGGAGGGGGTCACGTTGATGTTTTTGGCAGGGGAGGGGGAGGTGGCTGCGGGGGAGGGGCAGGGTGGGAGGGGAAGGATTGGGTGGTTGCGGGGGGGGGGAGGTGTCTACGGGGAGGGGCAGGTGGCTGCGGGGGAGGGGGAGGGTGCTGCGGGAAGGATAGTGTGGCTGCGGGGGGGGGGGAGGTGGCTGCAGGGGAGGGGAGGTCGCTGCGGGGGAGGGGGAGGGTGGCAGGGGAGGGGGAGGGTGGCTGCAGGGGGGAGGGGGAGGTGGCTGCGGGGAGGGGGGAGGGTGGCTGCGGGGGGGGGGAGGGAGGGGTGAGTTTCTTTTAATTTTATTTTTTTTATTAAATCTAATTAAGACTTTAATTAAGAATTTAGGTTTAAATTATAGCTAATTAGCTATTAATCAGGTAATTAAGAGATTTTACCTGTAATTGTAGGTCACCAACAGGTGAGGGACCATTGAGAGAATATGGGTGTCAAAGGTGGGATTATACCTGGATTAATTGAAGGTGGTACCATTGATGGAAGACCGGCCAAAGGTCGGATTATTCTTATCAATTTTTCCTATTTTTTATGAGGCTAATGCTAACCTTTGGTAAGGTAGGTAAAAGTGAACATATAAAATTAACTTAAACAATAACTATACCGACAAATAGGTGATTTTGGTATACATTTCAAAATTATCATTTTGGGAAATGTATTTAAAGTTAATTAACGCTCCATCTACGTTCATTAGCAAGAGCTTTTTTAAAATTGGATCTCACAAATTACTTGTTGCATTTCCTTGATTTGGCATGGTAGTCTATATTATTGCTACCCTAATTATCCTCATTTTTATTTTATTATTCATACTATTGATTAGAGGTGAGAATAATTGGGTACCTAGTCAAAATTCCCGGAATCGGAATTGGTCGTAACTGGTTCCTGAAAATTGGAGCAGGATTGAAATTGGTTGGACCGGTTCCTTATTATTTGCAACTGGAACAAGAACGGTTGGGATCAGTTCCTACACGGGGTACTCGGTGTCTTGCGAGAGTGTTGCAAAACTGATGCTTATTAGGTCTAATTGACCGATTTCAATACCGGTTACCCGATACCAAGTTGCATTCAGCTATATTTTTTTATTGTTTAGCTAAACAAAAAGCATCACATTTTGTGTAATTTCTCTCACGCTTTCAATGACAAAATTAGTCTTAAAAGTCTTCAAGCCTTTACATATATTATACAAGCATTCACCGTAAGTGTAATGTGTAATTGAAGATGATAACATGATATGGATTATGGGGCCATAGACTCAAAATAGTCAAAATAGACTATAGGATAAAGGAGACTTGGGCTTGGAGGTTAGGGCTTTGGCTAATTATTAACAAGCTTAATAAGTCAATTTGATTAGCATACCCAATTTTGGTACCACGTACCTAGTCTCAAAACTGGTTCCATTGCTCGGGTACTTAAGACTTGGAACAGAATGTATCGAGTACCCATTGGGTACAAGTTCTAAAATATTACTACCCAGAATAAGAACCATTTTTAATTGGAACCTTATATTTCAACCTAGATCCACAACAGATTTAGTTTCAGTTCTGAAACCACTATCAGGTCAAGCACCTCTACTATTTATGCCTATTTTCTCCTTTTTTTTCCCCTCTAATAATAATGGCCAACGACAATTGACAACCCACATACATTTTCTAAAATTAAATCTTGGGCCAAACCTGACGAAGCAATTCTTTATAATCTGCGAAAGTGGTAGATTAGCGCCTTAACTTTTTGTCCAAATGCGAGATTAAGCCCCTTAACTTCTTAATGTGATATTTACACCCCATAACTTTAACAAAAGGTGATGATTAAGCCCTTGCCTTTAATTTACGTATTTTCAATAAAATAAAATTTGACAAGTAGAATGCCCTCATATACATATATTTTTGCATCTTACCATCTTGTCTTTCATCTGATCTGGTTCTTTTTCACTAAAATAAAATAAAATTGTAAGTTTTTATATCACCACTTTATTTTGTTGGCATTTTGAAATTTGGGACGTTTTGATTTTGTCGGTTTTAATACTTGACATTCAAGCTTTGCTTTCTCTATGTTTCAAATCGTCAAGGCATTGATTTGTACTCCAAGTTATTCTTTTTCTTTTCCATTATGTGTCATTACATTGGCTAGCTCTAGAAAAATATTGGGGGTTTTACTTTTTAACCATCTATGCAATTGTTGAATATTTCATGAACACAAATTCACTTGCGTTCCACATAGAAAAACTTACAATTCATAAAAAAAACAAGCATAATCACAACAAAGAGCAAGATAATGCAACAATCATCACGCAAAAAAAGAGGAGAGAAACTCGAGAAAGAAGCAAAACCTCATTGCAGGGATAATAATGATGGCGAGAATGAGAGTGAGAGGAGAACAGACAGATGAAAGAGAAAATGGTAAGGTAAAAAAATATACATTTATGAGGGTATTCTACTTGTCAAATTTTTTTTTTATTTTAGTGAAAATACATAAATCAAAAGGTAAGGCTTAATCTCACCTTTTGCTAAAGTTATGGGGTTTAAATATCACATCAAAAAGTTAAGGGGCTTAATTTCACGTTGGAGCAAAGTTAAGAGGCTAATTTACCACTTTCGCGCTTTATAATCTATGCTAAATCAAAATGTAGCAAGTAAAATAACACAGAAAGCCGACTACATTACATATAATTACATTTGGTAAAAAAAGAATTTGAAGGGTTGAATTCCATTCTTCTCTTGTGTAAGACACTCGTTTTCATGAGGAAACTTACGAAGGACCATAACATGTGTGATGCATCCCCTGATAAGGATTGAGATCGACTTTGCGAAAAGGGTGATGCTATATGCTTTGCTGCCTATGCATCATTTGCTGGTATTCTCCTATGCCTATCATGTCCTTCCTTTCACGTCTATTATATTTTTCCTTCATTTTCTTTTTATGGATCATCCAATCAAGAAGCTGGTTTGTCTATCCCCTCCTCTTCTCTTCCCCCAAAGTCCAAAGAAAAGATATAACATGCAACTTGTTGATATTGAGCTCAACTAAAGTAATCATACTAAATTGATCCATTTATTAAACGGTTAAACTAATATTACTTTATTTTTAAAATATGGAAATTATTCTCCAGAAAATCGTGCTTTTTATCTCGTCCTCATCTGGCTATTCTGTTTGCAAGTTATCTCGTGTTATCATGTCGAGTTCACTTTTATCCGTTGAGTTGAAAAAGTTGTACACTTTTTACTACTATCTTCTAATTATTCCATGCTGTGCTACGTATACAAATTTTTTCCTTATATTCCCCACACCCTCTTGTCTCTTCCTCTTCCTAATTATTCCATCACTCTCCATTACAACCAACTCTACTCCATTACCACTATGACCAACACTCTCACTCTCACCTTCAGCTTCACTTACTCCCTCTTCCTCCTCATCTTCCTTACACTCTCGCGTGCCGATCTCCCTGGCACATGGGAACTTCTAGTGGCGGACGTCGGCATCGCTTCTATGCACACCGCCGTCACCCACTTCGGCACAGTGGTTCTCCTAGACCGTACCAATATAGGCCCCACCCGTCTCCTCCTCCCTAAACACCACTGTCGTACTGACCCCCACGACGCCGTTTTAAAGCACGACTGCTATGCTCACTCTGCTCTCTTTGACCCCATCACAAACCACATCCGACCATTGGTTATCGAAACCGACACCTGGTGTTCATCGGGGCAGTTTCTCCCTGATGGCACCCTTCTTCAAACGGGTGGTGATTTAGATGGGTGGAACAAAATTCGCAAATTTAAACCGTGTGAAACGACGGGGTTTTGTGATTGGGAGGAGTTAAACGACGTTGTATTGGCTCGTGGTAGATGGTATTCTACCAACCAGATTTTGCCTAATGGGGACGTTATTATTGTTGGCGGTAAAGTTGCAAATTCGGTTGAGTTTTACCCTCCTAGACAAAACGGTGCCGTTTTGTTTCCTTTCCTTGCTGACGTGGCAGATAGACAAGGGGATAATTTATACCCTTATGTTCATTTGCTACCCAATGGGAAATTGTTTATTTTTGCTAATAATAAAGCTATATCATATGATTATGATAAGAATTTAATTGTGAAGAAATTTCCAACATTAGAGGGTGGGCCTAGGAACTATCCATCTGCTGGATCATCGATGATGCTTGCTTTAGAAGGGGATTATTCAACGGCTGTAATTGTTGTTTGTGGTGGGGCTAAATATGGAGCTTATATTACAATGGATGATACTACTCCGGCTAATGGCAGTTGTGGGCGGATTGTTGCAACTTCACTTGACCCGGTTTGGGAAATGGAGGATATGCCTTTTGCTAGGATTATGGGCGATATTGTGATGCTACCAACTGGTGAGGTAGTTATTATAAATGGAGCCCAAAGTGGGACCCAAGGGTTCAATTTGGCGTCTAACCCGTGCTTGAACCCGGTCCTTTATCGGCCTGATCAACCGGTTGGGTTGCGGTTCATGGTGTTGAATCCAGGCACAGTCCCCCGAATGTATCATTCAACTGCTAATTTATTGCCCGATGGACGGATCCTACTAGTAGGTGAGAGTGGATTTACGATTTGGTCAAAGTATCCTATTTAGAGATGATTTTTTTATCAATATTTCTTATAAAGTTGAGATATTCTGTCATTTTTTTATCGACTAAATATTGGTTTTGTATCTGTTACTATTACAGGTAGCAACCCTCATTATTTCTATACTTTTAAAGGAGAGTTTCCGACCGAGTTACGCCTTGAAGCATTCTCACCCGAGTACTTGAGTCCAGATCGAGCTAATCTCCGACCTGAAATAAAAATGTGGCCTAAGAAATTAGGATATGGTGATGAATTTGAGGTGGAATTAACAGTTCCCTTGCCCGTTGTGGGACTGATTGAAGTTAATATGGGAAATGCACCATTTGCTACACATTCTTTCTCACAAGGTCAAAGGTTGGTGAAGTTAAATACAAAGCCCGCAATTCCAAATGATGAAGGTGGTTATAGAATTAGTTGTGTAGCACCACCTAATGGGATGGTGGCTCCACCTGGTTACTATATGATGTTTGCAGTGAATCAAGGGGTGCCAAGTGTCGCACAATGGGTTCAATTGGTAGTTTGATAAAATTTAGGAAAGCATTTTCCCTCCTTGAGAATAGGTCAATGTCAATTATACAAGTTAAGATACTATAGTGGAGAAGTGTATATGCTCATGTTCCTCTATTACCAAGCATCATATTGTTTAGTGGTAAAAAAATTATATCTCGAAATTATAAGACTAAAACCATCACATTCGAATAAAAGTAATTTTTGGGACAGAGATTTTGTGAGTATAGGGCGTGTTTGGCAAGTAGTGGTAGAGGTAGAGGTAATGGTTAAAGTAGAGATCAAAATTTTAATTTATAAATTTATGTGTTTGACAAGGTAGTGGTTAAGATAGTTGTTAGATATAGAGGTAGAGTTTAGGTAGTGGTTGTGGAAAGCTAAAAAAAGTAGTGGTTGAAGATAGAGGTAGATGTTGAAAAATATATAATAAAGTTTTTAATAAATAATGAAGGAAATATTTGTTAACAGCTACTTCAACCGCTAATTTTATCGAACACTAATATTTTACGCAGTTATTTTGACAGCTAATAACTTACAGCTACTACTATAACTGACAACTATCCCTACAGCTGACAGCTACCTCCATAGCTATTGTTGACGAACAGACCCGATATTGATAAACAACAACAACAACTAAGCCTTATTCTCAAAGTGATTTGGGGTTGACTAACATGAATCGTCAACTGAAACCGTTGCCAAAGGAGATGGCATCGACAAGAGTGATAAAAAGTTTTTAAAAGGGTTTAAGTTTTAAGAATTTTTAAAAAGTTTTTGAAAACAAGGTTTACACCAAAAAGTTTTAAAAGAGGTTTTCAAAAGGTTTTAAATACCAACACAATTGAGAAAAATAAATAAATGCAGTAATCACACCCCTTCCTCCACATGGATACTGCCCCTCCACCCACTTCTATCCAACGCCATGCTCTCCTCGATCCCAAGTAGCCTCATATCACTTTCAATTACCTTTATCCAAGTCATCTTAGGTCTTCCCCTACCCTTTACAATTTGATTACTCCTCCACTTTTCAATTTTTCTCACCGGTGCATCACCTGATCTCCTTTTCACATGACCAAACCATCTTAACCGATTCTCATCAATGTTATTAGGACCATAGTTGATATTGATACTTCAAAATTTTTAGTTTAATAGGATACATTATCTCATCAATGTTTAAAAACATGAATATATGTTTGCCAAATTCTAAGTAGGAGTACTATTAGGACCATAGTTCACATTACAAATGAATAACTGGCTAGTGCTACTTTCATGGCTTCATACACCCCTTAATTCCTTTTCCTGTTTTAGGGGTGAGTTTATATCCCTCTCACAGTCTCACTCCCTTTCATATTACATATTCTTTTATATTTCAGAATCATACAACACTCATTCTAGTTTAAACTTTATCTCTCAAATTTTCTTATATACTCTTTAATAAAAGTTTAATATTATTTTATTCAAATTCATTAAAAAGTACAAGAGTGACAAATAGCATGTGATGATCGACTTGGAGGGAAAAATAAAATACTGTAGTCTTTAATATAGTCTTGATTTACGAACTCCTTGCAATTTTGCTCAACAATATTGTATAAGACTCTAGACGGTCTTTGCCAAGACCCTCTCAAAAACTCTAGTCAAGACTAGGGATAAAGTCACTCTAATTTATTCTGCAAAATATATCTGATGGAAAGTGTGCATAACTTTCTCATCATAAAAAAAAGAATCCAAGTATAGTTTTGTCCCGCTATAGATTATTGAAGTGGTTGATGTGATGTTACGCTACCCATAGATACATACAAAAAAAAAATTAAAAATGAACAATAAGGATTTACAAAAAATAAATATAAATAAATGTTTATAAATAAATAGAAGGAGTTATAATTATCTAAGAGTCAAAAGGTTTGAGCTTTGAGCCTCAACCTACTAGTATCATAAAGCACTTATAGGGCGTTTGGTATATGAAAATAGGAGTTTGGAAATTAGAAGATGAGATGAGGATTGAGAATTGGTGGATGGGTAAGGATAAAATAGAATCTATCTCTTGTTTGATATGAGTTGGAATTTGGGAATAAGTTGGGATTAAGTGGTTATTTTACTTAAATAACCTTACTAACTTCCCCACCTCCTTCTTTTCATTAAGAGTAAACGTGTCATTTTTCTTACAAAATTTTAATCCCACCTCGAATATCTACCCTCCCCGTGCCTTATTTTAGTGGGATTATTAGAGGTTTTTTAATCCCATTCCCAACCCCCCTTAAAAATCTCAATCCCTCCCTTTAATCCGTCCAAAAAAAACATGGGAATACTGCCCATGGTTTTTGGCAATTAGAGTTTTGGGGCAAAAAGAGAGCTTGCGACCATTTTAACAGTTTTTGACTTGTCAAAACTCTAATAGTGGTATTTGGTAAAGAGAGTTTCAATACAGAGTTTTGGGGTGAAAACTCTCAAAATGAATAGAAGCTTTTTCTTTAGAGGATTATGTGAGAGAATTTGCGAATTACTTTTTTGCCCATAACTATGATACTAATATATTACTACAAACAAATGGTAATCAGCTTTTAGCAATCAGCTAAAATTTACCAAACACATTTATCTGAAAACTTAGTCAAATCCGCCAAACAAAAAGGTAAAATTCTAATATCTATCCGCTAAACTCTAAACTCTATTTGCCAAACAGGGCCAAAATGAAAAAGCTCCTATTTCGAGCTTTTTCTTTAGAGGATTATGTGAGAGAATTTGTGAATTACTTTTTTGCCCATAATTATAATTCTAATATATTAATCAACATGTACCAAATGTCATATTGTACACAAACAAAAGGTAATCAGCTTTTAGTAATCTGTTTGTTTTTTAGGTAATTTCACATAATTTTAGGTGATTTTTTTAGTGATTTTTTGGGTAATTTTTTGTTATTTTTTTAAAAATCAATAAACCTATGTCAGTTAGGATGAACCTTTTCATTTTTTTGGATTAACCTTTTAGTTTTTGGGATAAACCTGTATCTATTTTAGGATGAATCTATTACAGTTTTTTTGATGAACCTTCTAATTGGTCTGTTTTTAATGACCCTCTGTCATTATTTTTTTATTCTTACTATTTTTTAGAATTTTAAACTAAGTGTTTTTATATAATTCATTAATTTATGTTTATTTTCTTGAAAAATAGGAAACAAAATGATGAAGAAGAAGCGCCATTGGTGATGATGAAGAAGACGCGCATTGGTGATGATGAAGAAGTCGAAGAGAAGAGAAGCGCCATTCTTGAAAAATAGGAAACTATTGTTTTTATGTAATTCATTAATTTATGGTAATTCATTAATTTTTTTATGTCATTTTTTATGTAATTCTTATTTTTTTCATTAATTTTTCTATGTAATTCTCTATCCCTTCTTTTGAAAACAGATATGATCGTTTGAACTATTGCTCATTGTTTTATTACCATATGTTCATTTTATATCCCAACTTGTTTATTTGCCTAAAACAAGATGTTCATTAAATTTGCCTAAAACAGAGAGAATATTTTTTGGCAAATGATTTGAAAATGTAATTACCATACGTTCATTTATTGCGATAACACTGTTTATTTTGGGCCAACCAGCTGTTCATTCAAAAGTTACCTCATATCCCTTATTTATATTGTACAGTGAACATCTGATGTGAATAAAGGAACAACTTAAAAAGCCATAATGAACATTAGTATTATGTTTTAAAAAAATATGTCTACGTTAATTGGGAACCATTTTTTGTTAGCGTTGATTTTACAATGAAAAACCCTAATGAACCTTTAGTTCATTTGCAACGAACATCTTCAATATCCATGATAAATATCGGGATTATGTTTAAAAAGACATGTTCAAATGAAATGAAACACTTTTTTTAAAAGTTGATTACAATGAACATTGTTTATCAACAAATGAACATCATGTTCAAACATATGAACATTAGGATTATGTACCATATGTTCATTTTTTTTAACATTGATTTTATAATGAACATCTTGTTCATTTTTTTTGTTTTATTACCATATGTTCATTTTTTGTTAATGTTGATTTTACAATGGACATTGGTTGTGGATAAATGAACATCTTCAATACCTATGATAAAAACGTCGGGATTATGTTAAAATATACATGTTTAAATAAAAAGAAACTAATGCTTTTTTTAAGTTGATTACAATGAACATTGGTTATCAACAAATGAACATCTTGTTCAAACAAATGAACATTAGGATTATGTAAAAAAAAACTTGTTCAAACAAGTTGAAACTAACACTTATTCGAAAATAAGTTGATTTTACAATGAACATTCTATATCACTAAATGAACATCTAAAATAAACAAAATGAACGTACTTAATTATACTTAAGTTTTCATTGAAATTTTAGTTGATTTTACAATGAACATTTGATATGAAAAAATGAACATCTTGAACATTTAAAATGAACAATTCTTTAAGGAGAAAATAGATGGCTGAGAAAAGAAGCGAAAAAATTATTGGGTAAATGAATTCAAAAAATTCAATAATGGAGGAGGAGAGAAAAATTATGGGCTTATTTGTCATTGTTCATTGTATATAAAATGATGTTCATTGATAAGTATTACTTAGTGAAAAAAAAATTCTGTTATGCGGTGTTCATTGCAAATGAACTAAAGATTCATTATGTTGAACGGACCATGCGCATCGTGGTAGCGTGTGTATAATGGAATTTGCGATGAGAACATTATATATGATCAGACTTTAAATGAACAATTTCCAACAACATAGGGCCTGTTCTCTTCGGCTAATTCTAGCTGAACTGAACTGCACTGAACTGAACTTATTGGAGCTGAACTGAACTGAACTTATTGGAGCTGAACTGAACTGAACTGAACTGATTGGAGCTGAACTGAACTGAACTGAACTTATTGGAGCTGAACGGAACTGAACTGAACTTATTGGAGCTGAACTGAACTTATTGGAGCTGAACTGAACTGAACTGAACTTATTGGAGCTAAACTGAACTGAACTGAACTGAACTTATTGGAGCTGAACTGAACTGAACTGAACTGAATTGAATTGAATTAAATTATAATAAGTATATGACTAATAAGTAAATAATAATTATTATGAATATTAAATAATAAGTAATAATAATTCTAAGTAATAATAATTAAATTAATAATTTAGAATAATATCAAATGAATAATGATAATATTATTTTGATGTTATTATGATAGTTATAAATAAATAAATAATAATAATAATAAATTAATTTTAAAAATAATAATTACTGATAATAATAATAATTTATAATAATGAGTAATTACAATTATTAGTTTTAATATATTAATACTTGATGATGATGATATAATATAATGCCTAAGAAGTAAATTAAAGTATTACCATTATAATAATAATTAGCTTAAAACATGGGTTGATGTGTGCTTCTAACCAAACCACGATTTGTGGTGGGTTGGTCTATGATAGAAATACACCAAACCGCCAAAGTATATTTAATATACAACGTCACGACAATATTGTATTTTAAATAGTACTGCAATATTATTAGCAACTTTGTAATTTTTTCATATCTTCTAGCTTTTTGTAGCTTATTTGTATGATGTAATAGTGAATTTTATTCAGTAAAATAATGCAACAATTGCAAATTAGAATACTCGTATTGACATAAAATTTGGTTAAACCGTGCACCAACCCAAACTTTGCTGAGCTATAATAATAATAATAGTAATAATAATGAGTAAATATATAAATAAAAAAATAATATATATAAATAATACTAATAATTATTATTATATAATAACAATAATAATAAGTAAAATAAATTAGACCAACAACAATAATATTAAACAAATTAGTTAAATAATGAATGGAGCTGAAATGAACTGAACTGAATTTATTGGAGCTGAACTGAACTGAATTTATTGGAGCTGAACTGAACTGAACTGAACTTATTAGAGCTGAACTGAACTGAACTGAACTGAACTTATTAGAGCTGAACTGAAAATAAGCTGAACAGAACAGGCCCATAGTATGTTTCAATAAAGGAAAATTTTTCATAAACCACATAATATAATTGACATTATTGGTTTAACTATCTTTTTTAATTTTTATTTATTTATTTAACTACCTTATATATGTAATACCGTTATTTTTCACTACCAATAGGCGTTTTTCCGGTCAAAATGAGTGGTTTTCCGGCCAAAACTACCCATTGGTAGTGAAACCTACAAGTATTGTAAATATAAGGTAGTTAAAATGAAGAAAAAAATAGAAAAGGTAGTTAAACCAATAATGTCCATTATATTATGTGGTTTTTGACAAATTTTCCTATAAAAGACAAGAGGACATGACTTATGAGTAAAAGGGCATAACAGAGAAAAAACATATATTATTATTTTTTTGTCAAAAACTACTTATTCTAATGCATTTTATATGTGTAAATACCTTACGTATTTGTTGTTCAATTCAACTAATTTATATAGTGCAATATCAGTAGCTTTAACTATAAAAGATGATTTTTTACAACTTTTACTATACACCTGGGTATATCATGAACATCGTACACCCATAACTATTTTTTTGCTCATTGCTCATTTAAAAGTTTATCTTTTTGCTCATTTGAAAATGTCCAAATGAGCAATGAACAAAAAAATAGCTTTAGATGTACCATAATCATGGTATATCAGGCTGTATAAATCTTATTATTTAGTGGTAAAAAGTTTATATCTCGAAATTATAAGACTAAATCACATTTCAGTAGAAGTAATTTTTGGATGGAGATTTTTTTTGTGAGTATAATTAGATTGTATTGATATTTAAAAAATTTCAGTTTAACAGGATATTTTATCTCATCAACGTTTAAAAACATGAGTATATGTTTGCCAAGTTCTAAATAGGAGTAATATTACGACCATAGTACACATTACAAATGAATAATTGGCTAGTGCTACTTTCGTGGCTTGATACACCCCTTTTCTCCTTTTCCTTTAATAAGGGTGAGTTTATCCCTCTAACTCCCTTTCATATTACATACGCTTTCAAATTTGAAAGAGTCAAACGTTTAAACATCAACCTACTAATTAAATCATAAAGCACTTAAGGGGCGTTTAGTATGTGAGAAAGAGAGTTCAGGGCCGGTCCTGACATTTTGTAGGCCCTGGGGCGAAGAAAAAAATCGGGGCCCTAAGCAATAATTGTTATACAAGAAAAATTAGTGTTAAACGAACTAAATCTCATTTTTAATTTATTTGTCTTATAGAAGTATTCCTGAAGTTTGGACTTTTACTAACAATTTTCTTGCAAATACATACTGACAACAATGACAAAAGGAAAAATCAAACTTTGTTCACACTTAATAAGACCTATACCTTTATAATCTTTTATATTTCCTTGATTACATATCAGGTGATGACAAACTTAAAATTTTGATACAAATTCGTCTCCACTTAGAAGTATCATAGGCAACATAATACTCTAAAATCTATATTTTGATTGAAATTTAAAAAAAAAAACTGAAAAATAAATAATTTCAAAATCTATATAAAAAATCCAGTGAACATATCTTTGGGAAGTAAAGCAAATAATTAAGAGACTAACACACTTAACAATTTATTATATGCATGAGGATGTAAATGAAAGAAGAAAAAGTGAAGCAGGCCCATCAACCATAGCATGAGGATGAGACAATCACTTCAAGTTTAAGATAGTCACTTCAAAAAAATTGGAAAATGCTGCTTATAGTATTCGAGCTCCTGACTTAGGATAGTACACAGACCTTAAGCCAACTCTGCTGCCAGTTCTCACGCTTAACAAATC
This sequence comes from Patellifolia procumbens, assembly GCA_947645195.1. Lineage (NCBI taxonomy): Eukaryota > Viridiplantae > Streptophyta > Magnoliopsida > Caryophyllales > Amaranthaceae > Patellifolia > Patellifolia procumbens. The sequence continues at coordinate 286,828 of CANSGD010000193.1, forward strand.
AATTCTACGATATATATAACGCTTCTGTAAATAAGGCCCCTTTAGGCATTGGGCCCTGGGCGGTCGCCCCACCTCGCCTACCCCCAGGGCCGGGCCTGAGAGAGTTTGTGGATTAGAGGGTGCAATGAGGATTGAGAATTGGTGGATGGGTAAGGATAAAATAAAGTTTATCTCTTGTTTGGTATGAGTTGGGATTAGTGACTAAGTTGGGATTAAGTAGTTATCTATATATATATTAAAAAGCGTAACCATATGATGCAATCCGCCACGTGTCACTCTCCATTCTTTACAACAATATTCTATCAACGTTTCTCTCATAAAAAATACAAATTGTCCATGAGAAGTTTCGAACCTGCGACCTCGAGTGTGGAAGATAAATGCTCTAACCATTGTGATACTACATTTTTGTTGCTTCTTTTATCAATACTAATAATGATATTATATATTTTAAATGAAAAACAATAATTAAGGTACAAAATTGACTAGAATAATCCAGACTATAGCCGATCAGCCGAGCACAATCCCAATTATGAGTTATTCCTGTATAGTCCCAACTATGATGGAGTTCCGCCGTAATTACACCAATGACCTGCGGTAACCTATAACAACCGGTTACTTGGTCACATGACGTGCACATGACCTTTAATGAAATTTTTTTTATATATTTTTTTATCTTTAAGCTCCCACCCACCACTCTCCCACGGCCCCAACCCACTGCCACGGTGTCATTTAATGCAACCCCCTCTCCACCACCTCTCCCTTCCTCTTCCGATGACACCCTGCCCCACCAACACCCCATCATCCCTCCAGCAGACCACCACACCACCTGTTCCAATTTCCGAAAGAACCAAAGTGAGCGGTTTACACGAAAACAAATTTTTATCGGTTGTGCGCCGGCAATCAATCTGCAATCACTAATTTGTTGGATTCTACATGATGGGTTGATTACAATTTTGTTTAAGACTAGGATCCAGGAACAGATACACTCTTTATATTATCATCCACCATTATCTCCAAAAAGGGCAATTTCCTTTTCAATTTTCCCTCCTCAAAACTCGATTGCAGCGTATTGTTTCCAGTTTTTTGAAGCTTTTTCATAAAAAATTCTGGCGGTGTTTCTTGTTTGTTTGTTTTTTGACGTGAAGAGAGAGAATTGGACTACTCCACCTAGAATGGGTTTTTGTAGTTATCAGATGAAAAACTGATGAGCCAATGTGTAATGTGTTGGGACACATTGTCCATGTGTATTTTGATGATGACAAACACAATTAGTTGATCTAACATGTTTGGTGAAGTTTTGTTGCAGATGCCAAAACGAAGTCTCGAAGAATCAATTGTCAAACGCTTTAGACTAAGGCCAATTTCCAAATATGTAAAAGTGTGTGTTCGTAAATAACGGATCAAAGTGCTAAGGTGTAATATTAGAGATTGTAGGTATTTTACTTGAGATAGTAAAATAAATGCAATCTATAATATAACACCTAAATAAAACGATTTGTGAAACTTGAAAAGAAAAAGGGAAATCGTTTTTTTGTTGAAGATTGTTTTGTAGAAAATCTGGAAAATCTTTTTTGTGGGAAAAGATAAGTTTTGGAATAAAAAGATTTAGTAATATTCTGATTTTAAGGAAAGAATTTGTCTACAAAATCAGTCCAAACTAATATCTTAAAGGAGATAAAATCTTCTTTAAAGATAATTGTTTGCTTAGGATTAGGAAACTATCAAGAGGAAAATTCTATCTTTGTAAAGCTGAAGAACTGATTTGAAAACGTGAGCCTTTATAAGAGCAAAAAGATCAGAAAATAAAAAGATACGTTTTTCCAGAAATCTTTACAGAGCTATTTTCAGTAACATATCTTCAACCTCTCTGAGACTAGCACTGAGATCTGTGACAGAAAAACACATACTTAAGCTTCGATAATACCTCTAAACTGCTTAACCCAGAAGCACAAAAAAAGAGGATTCAAATCTTTCTGTAATATCATCTTTTATAGAGAGTGTTGAGTTGAGTTCCTAAGGGAATTAGACTTAATTAGGCAACACTTAGAGTTAAGTGTTGGGGGGCACTACTAGGGTTAGTAGTGAGGGAATCAAGTTGTATCAAGAGTTTGGTATTTTGTGATTCAATTAATAAAAGAAAAGGTAGGGTGGACGTAGATCTCAGAGGTGAGATTGAACCACGGTAAAATTGCTTGTCTCGTCTCTTTATTACTGACTTTCTATTTACTATTCTAGAAATTCTTATCGAATTAACAATATTCATATACACAACTCAAAAGCTCAGAGAAGGTCTCTAAGATCTCGAAAGAAAGTTCGATAAAATTTAGAAAATACCACACTCAATTCAACCCCCCTTCTTGAGTGTCTCCTTGTGATCCAACATAATGGAAACAAGAGATGCACTTTTCGGAGCCCCAATTACCGGGGACGAAGTGAAGAATTGCGCATCTGTCGGAGTGGACCGAGACTGAGTCGACGTCGCGAGTTGAGTCAGACTCTGTTAAGATTCGTTCCATCTCCCCTTCCTCTTTTTTTTTTTTTTTTGATCTTCCTGCTTCCCCTTTCTTCATCCTATTGTTTCTTGATATGGCAAAAAAGCCCACAAAACCGTACCATAGCAACAACAACCCACAAATTCTCATTTCCTTGTGGTTCAAGTGTCCGTTTAAGCACAAAATTCCTTATTTTGAAATTTTTATCAAACTAAGATCTATGATAAATTTATCAATCTTATGACAATCTTGATTCAAAAATTGAAAAACATGACATTAACATTAACTAATTCAAGCAGAATCATAGCCAAAATCAAAATTTTGAGTTTAAATTGAGGATTCTGAAGAATGAGAAAAAAAAGGTAAAACTTGGGGGGTTAATGTTCATGGAAATATTCATAGAGAAAATTTCAAAAAAATAAGGAATTAGGAAAAATTTCAAATTAAAAAAATTAAACGAATCTAACAACCTTGTCAAGGTGGAGGTGAAGGTGGTTAAGAGGAAAAACAGTGGTGGTGCTCATGGTAGTGGTGTTTACAGCAAAAACAAAGAAAGATATTAAAGGAATTAAATAAGTTACCTGATAAACAGGTTGCAATTTACTTGGGTGTATTTGTGGGGGATCTCCCTTATAGTTAGGATTATACAGGAATAATCCATAGTAGGGATTATTCTCGGCGGAACGACCATAGTTTGGATTATTCCAGTCCATTTTTCCTATTTTAATTACATTTACTAACATATTTCTATACCAAATTTTAGTTGTCAAGTACTAAAGTATAATACATATAAAATTCCAGAGCATCGTCTGGGCCTAAGTACTAGTTTTACTTAAATACCTTTACTAACTCCTCACCTCCTTCTTTTCATTAAGGGTAAATGTGTTACTCTCTTACAAAATTTTAATCCCACCTCTAGTACCTACTCCCCCTATGTCTTATTTTAATGGCCCCCCTTAAAAACCTCAATCCTTCGAAACAAACATGGGATTACTGCCCGTGAAGATATAAAATCTCAATTTCTCCCTTTAATCCCCATAAACAAACACCTCCTTATTCGCAACTGTTAACACTTTTTATATATATACGACTACATGCTATATGTTCTATTAGAAGATTACACACACAGTTACAATGTATATATTGTGACACAAGTTAAAACAAAAACATGTAGCTTAGGGTATATCCTTAAGAGAAGGGTTCCCTAAGTTTCCTCTTTGCATCAGGAAAAAAAATGAAACGAAAACATGTAGAAGAATATATAAGAAGAGTAATAAAGCATGTGATATAAAATAAATAATATGAGGTATATTTTTTCAAAAGGTCTATAATGAAAAATAACAAAAAGTAAGATAACATAGGACGAATGAGAACATTATATATGATCAATAATTAAAGAATTTTTGCCAATTACAGCCATGTAAAATACCCTATTTGTTAATTATAGCCATCATCTTTTCTCTTTGTGAATTACGGCCATGAAAGACTAATATCCAAATAAGTTGTTGCCATTTTCACTAATTACACCACTAATTCATAGTTTGACCGGTCAAATTATGTTTAATATTTTTTAAAAAAATTTGTTTAATTTTATAATATTTTAAAAATATAAGTTTTTCATATATGACATGCTAATGGGCACGTATTTCGAGAAAACATTTAATCGCGTTTTTCAGACAGAGGACGACGTTTTTTCAAAAAACGGACATCGCCAGGCGCCCTTTATGGGCACGAATTTCGAGAATCCATACGATACGAGTACCTACATGCCAGTTATTCGAGCACGTACTTCGAGATGAGTTTTTCGGACTGAACACGGCGTATTATTTCGAAAAAGGGACACCGTCGGGCACCCACCCTCTATTGGCACGAATTTTCAGAATCCCTACGAAACGAGTACTAGTAAGCCGGATTTTCGAGCACGTACTTCGAGACGAGTTTTTCGGACTGAAAACGACGTTTTTTCAACGGACACCGCCGGACGCCCTTTATGGGCACGAATTTCGAGAATCCCTACGATACGAGTACCTACAGGCCGGATTTTCGAGCACGTACTTCGAGACGCGTTTTTCGGACTGAACACGGCGTTTTTTTTTCCCGAAAAAGGGACACCGCCGTGCAACCTTTTGTAGGCACGAATTTCGCGAATCCCTACGAAATGAGTACCTACAGGCCGAGTTTTCGAACACGTAATTCGAGACGAGTTTTTCGTGCATTAAAGGACGTACGACGGTAGCCGTTTTTTGAAAAAACGTCGTGTTCAGTCTGAAAAATCCTTCTCGAATTACGTGGCCGAAAATCCGACTTGTTGGTACTCGTTTCATAGGAATTCTCGAAATTCGTGCCCAGAAAAGGGTGCACGGTGGTGTCCCTTTTTCGAAAAAAAATGTCGTGTTCAGTCCAAAAAACTCGTCTCGAAGTACGTGCTCGAAAATCCGGCCTGTAAGTACTCGTTTCGTACGGATTCTCAAATTCGTGCCCATAATGGACGGCCCGCGGTGTCCGTTTTTCGAAAAAACGTCGTCTTCAGTCCGAAAAACGCGATTAAATGTGGTCTCGAAATACGTGCTCATTAGTATGTCATATATAAAAAACATATATTTTTAAAATTTTATAAAATTAAATAAAAAAAGATTTATAAAATATTAAACATGATTTGACCGGTCAAACTATGGATTAGTGGTGTAATTAGTGAAAATGGCAACAACTTACTTAGATATTAGTCTTTCATGGCCGTAATTCACAAGAAAAAAATATGATGGCTATAATTAGAAAATAGGGTATTTTACATGGCTGTAATTGGCAAAAGATTCATAATTAAATGAACAATTTATAAGAACATAGTATGTTTCAATAAAAGACAAGAGGACATGACTTATGCATTTTATACATCCAGCGTCTTATCAAACAACGTGAAAAGCTAATGCATGCTTTTCCAACAAGCACATTGGGGTTCCCAATATCGAAACACATGGCTTTCTGAGGGAGATAGAAACACTAGATTCTACCATAATAGGATGAAACAACGAACAACCTTCAATACCATACATAAGCTAAGGGATGTGGATGGTATCTGGATAGACACCAACACTGAAATACGAGCTCTGCTCAAAAGCGCTTTCCAGCAAAATTTCACTTCTACTGCTACAGGCCCCCCCCCCCAATGCTAATTATGATCACATCAGGGCAACACTTTTCCGCAGATGATAAGAACAACCTCCTCACCAAAGTCACGATGGACGAAGTTAAAGCAACCTTCTTTGAAATGAACCCTCACAAAGCACCGGGTTCCGATGGCTATGGACCAGGTTTCTACCAAAAGTATTGGGATATTATAAACGAAGATGTCTATCTCCTCGAGTTTCTTTGACCATGGAAAACTACCGCTCTCCATAAACCACACAATCATCACCCTCATTCCCAAGGTCCAGCAACCAGAACAACCGAATCACTTTCGCCCGATAAGCCTACTGAACACTCTATACAAAGCCATTGCCAAAATCATGGTCACTCGCCTATAACCCATCCTCCACAATATCATTGGCCCATTTCAGAATGCTTTTTTACAAGATAGATCGATACAAGATAATATCCTTATCGTACAGGAAATCCTAAATACCTACCAAAAATCACAAAACAAAACTGGTTGGTGTGCCCTCAAACTTGATATGGAAAAGGCATACGATAGGATTGAATGGGATTACCTGTGGGGATGCCTATCCAATTTTGGCTTCCCTGACAAATGGATTAATTTGATAAAATAATGTGTCAGTAACGTATCTTACTCTGTTAAAGTGAACGGTGTCACGACCTCTTGGTTCCATCCCACGAGAGGCCTCCGTCAAGGCGACCTCCTGTGTAACACCCTGCCCAAACTGAACCCTTAGTATATTAATAAAACTCGTTTGAGGGCAAATCAACGAGGGTTCGATTTGGATGGAGCGTTACCGCTGGACTCAACTCCTTGGAATTAAGTGCGAGGCTAAGTAACTAAAACATAATCATTCCAAACTAAATAAGAGATCCTTACAACCAAATTATGCTAGTTCGTTAAATACTAAATACTAAGTGTTTCGGAGTTCCAGTGGAAGCAAAATATTAAACAAGGTGGATGACAACTTCTAGTTGATCTCTCATAATTCCCCTCGATCACCCACCTGCAAATAAACATTGAAAAAGACAAGAGAGACGAGCTCCCAAAAAACAGATAAACTGAGTAATTCTAACTTCATCCCGTAAAAATACTTAAGTTTAAAATACGTTGAAAATATTATATAAGTCGAGTTGAAAAGCTTAGCATATAAATACATATAGTTAATAGGTCACATTAACATAGCAATAATTTATTTTATTTAACGAAGGGAAGGAGAACGCTAGTAAGCCGGTGATGCACCACGTAAACCACTTGCTTAAATAATGTGAGCCGATGAAACACCACATAAACCACTCACACAGTAGGCCGGTGATACACCACGTAAGCCACCCACTAAAATAAAATTGGCCATAAAACAGAGTCCCTAGTGTGCACACCCCTTCTAACTTGGAAACACATGAAGATAGAAGGAAGACAAATAACAAAAAAATCAACATAGTAACAAAAGAACCTGTAGGTGGCCGCTGAACCTCCCATACATGGCAACCTGTTCATCATTTCCCTCCGATATTTCACTTTAAGTGATTAATAGTTTTTACTACAAGTTATCACATAACACATATTCACATATACATCGTTCATTTAACTGAGAGTGAAAACCGTTACTTCAATTCCATAACTCATTTCATACATAGCTAATTCCGATAGCATATCCATATTCTCAACCATCACTTGGTTACATTAACTCATAACCATTTTCATATGTTCATCACAATGTCAACTTCTGCTTATAACTTCCATATTAATAATAACGATTATAATAATAACAATAATAACAATAATAATAATAATAATAATAATGATAACAATAACAATAATAATAATAATAACAAGATTTTAATTACTATTTTAAATCCCGTCATTGTCATAGTCCATAATCTAACTTCCATATTCATGGTTAGGAAATCTCAATCCACACTTGTTATCCATTCCATTACTCATAATTCATACTTAAATTAATAATCATAACCCATAATTATTCCAAAATCAACATCCACATTTTAACTTTATTATCACATAATCACATCATTAATTCACATAATCTCAAGGTTAAATCGTTTTATTTTACGGAATTTACTTGTGGATGAACATTGGTAATTACCTCTTGAAGCGTGCTTGAAACTAAATCACGGACGAATCAACACTCTTGGAAATCCTCGTCTACGCGACGGGAGTCTACAATTAAGCGAAATCTAATATTAGTTTCCTAAATAACCCCTTATGATTTTATAAATAAATAGCTTAAATAATATAAATAACTTAAAGAAACTCATTATTTAAAGAAGTTTATAAATCGAAGTTTAAGTTTCTCGAATTTATTTATAAAAATCATTTTAAGTACTTAAAGGTTATTTCAACTTTAACTTAAACGTTATAAATAATTTATCTCTATTATATAAGTGAAGAGGTGGGGGTGGACACCAAAAAGAAAAAAAGAAAAAATAAATAAAATAGATCAATGAGTTTATTAAGTAATTAAATTTTATTTCCAAATTTAGCCATCAGATTTTTAATGAAGGATGTTCAAAACTTCTAACGAAAATATCTAAAAATCTACAAAGTAAAAATAATTTAGAAAATATCAACGATTATATTTTTTTGTGATCTATAGATAGACACCCACTTTGCTATATTTTTATATACTTTTGAATTTTTATATTTTGAACTACATGAGTAATTGATTGTTCATGAGTGAAGGCACATTTGATCAAATTGATCATGATAATGTATTTTAGCATGAGTGAGAAACATGGTAAAGTATTTTCAGGTACTTTTGAATTTTTCTCATTTGGACAATGAGCAAAAAATACCTTACCGGGTACTATATAACAAAAAAGAAGTTGATGGTGGTGAGTAAGGGATGTTTTCAAAGAAATACGAGCCAAAATGAATTTAGCTTGAAAACAAAATATGTTGTGTACCTTCACATTTTATCATGTTACAGTAGCCAAAACACACATGGTATGCAAATAAAATTAGGATTTGTTGTTCAAAACCACCTAAATTTTTCACGTTGTTAGAAACTCCCACCTTAATGAATTTTTCCTTTAAATTTCCACCTATCATTCCCAATTTTATTAGAAACTACCATCATTTAATGATTTTTGTTAGATTCCGTTAACAAAATCGCTAAGTAGGCCCCACATATGCATTTTATTATTAGTTTACGCTGAAGATGAAGTCAAATTCATCAATTTAAGGGCAAATGTATATGTGGGACCCACTTAACGATTTTGTTAATGAAATTTGACAAAAACCGTTAAGTGGTGGGAGTTTTTAATAAAACTGTAAATAGTAAGTGGAATTTTTTAAAAAAAAATCATTAAGGTGGGAGTTTCTAAAAACATGAAAAGTTTAGGTGGTAAGATGCCACTATCCATAAAATTATCTACTATAGATTATGAAATTTCATAATAAAATTATTTTCGCACGCATCGTGTGCATAGAAATCTAGTATAAACATAAATAAACTTCAATATATTCATTAATTTATTTTAGAAACTTAGAAATATTTTTAAGTTATGAAAAGTTAATAAAATCATTAATAGAAATAATAAACTTAAAATGAAAGTTTTTTCTTAATTAAACAAAACAAACTAACAAAGAAGGATGGGTCATTTATTTAAAGTGTTGGGGTAACTTTAGAATCCAAAAATCTGATTTGGGAGGGAGCAAGATTGGGCTTTGGGTCAATGTAAGTGAGTAAGGAGGCTTTGGGTTTAAGTAAAAACAAAAGAATTATGAGAAGGGAATAAAAGAAAGAAACAGTAGAAGAGGAAGGAAGGAAAAACATAGGAGTGGTGGCTGCCGGATTTTTGTGGGTTTCCGGCGACCTTGGTGGCGGTTGGAGGGTGGAGCGGTGGCTGGGCGTCTGGAGGCCGCAAGGAGGGGCGGCGTTGTGGGTGGTTGTGCTACGTGGTAGCAGCGAAAAGGGGGGGAAAGCTGTGTGGCTGCGTGCTGCTGAACGGTGGCAGCCGCTGCTGCTGCGCGCTGTGGTGGCCGCGGCGGTGGTGGCCTCTGCTGCCGTGCGGCGGCGGTTGGTGGTGGTTGTTTTTGTGGTTGTGTTTTAATGGTTGTTTAAGCTTTAGTTTTGTTTTAATGGTGGTTAATAAAATCAGAAATTAAAGAGAAGGAGGATGAAGAAGTGAAGCAAACCTGAATGGTGTTTGCTTGATCAATTAAGTAGGTTGAGTTGGGTATTTATAGGAGGCGAAAAATCTGATTTTTAGTTTGAATGGTCAAGCACCATTGATGAGGGTAGTATGGAGGTTGAAGAGAGGTTGCTTCTTTGACTCAATTGTGTAAGTGAATAAGATTTTTGAGTGGAAAAATCTGATTTCTTGCAAGTGGGAAGTATGATTTGCTTGGGGTTTTGGAGAAGCCATTAATGGTTGTTGGGTGAAGGAGGAAAATGATTTAGTGATGATGAGGGTGATAAGAGCTTTGAGTTGGGTGATAGGTGATAAGTGATAAGTGATGGATAATGGGTGATAAGTGGTATGAGTAGTAATTTTAAAATCAAGCTTTAAAAAGTTGTACATCAAATTAGCTAAGTACATGAAATGTACATAAAATGAAATTCTAATGAATTAAATTTCAGAAATGTTTCTTTAAAATAATTTCAATATGAAATAATAACATTAATAATAGAAATAATATTATATTATTAAAATAATAAATGTTTTTCAAATAATTAAAATAATTCGAAATAAATCAAAGAAAATTCATATTGATACGTTTTTAATTTAAATAAAATAATTGGAAATAAAAATCGTAATAAAAATCAATACTTTAATATAACTATATTTTTTTTTAATTAACACGTATTTTGCTAATAATATAGTTTATAAAGTAATTAATACGTTTTAAAGCTAGTAATATAGTTTAGAAATTCGGGGTATTACACCCTGTCCCCGTACCTTTTCATTATATGCATGAAAAGCTTTGTACGACTTCTAACGGCCCAATCCCAACACAAATCCTCTGGTATCGGTATCCAGCTGTGCCCCAAAGGGCCTAAAATCCCTTGCCTCTTTTTTGCAGATGACAACATTCTCTTTTGTAAAGCAACTAAAGGGGGCTTGCGATAACCTCAAAAAGACCATAGATATGTTCTGCAAAGACTCTGGCCAACTGGTCAATTTTCACAAGTGCGGTATCATCCAAAAAAGTGCCTAACGCAAAGAAACATGTGCTAGCCAGCATTTTAATATGACACCTAAATCTTGTCTAGGTAGATACCTTGGGGTTCATTTCAGTGGACATAGACCCCTCAAATTAGATATGCAGTCACTCATGGAAACTACAAATAAAAGAATCAGATCTTGGGAAGCAGGCTTCCTCTCCAAAGCAGGCAGGCTAACCCTTATTCAAGCTAACCTTCAGGCTATTCCGAACTACACCGCCTCAGCCACAGCTTTTCACACTAACATGACTAAACACCTAGACTCCTCCCATCGAAAGTTCTTCTGGAAACAGAACCAGGACACCAATGGTATTCCACTTATCTCTTGGCATCGTATCTGCACCCCAAAAAATCAGGGAGGCTTAGGCCTACGGAAAACTTTACCCCTATATAAAGCTTTCCTTGCAAAACTAACTTGGAACCAAACAACCTATGGGCCCAACTAGTTAGAAACAAGTATCTAAAAAACGACTCCCTCTTTGAGTATACCCCGAAACCCGCCCACTCTTTCATATGGAGAAAGATTATGGCCCAAAGGGAAATTTTGAGAAAAGGCATCCGATGGAAACTAGGTGATGGCTCAGCAATTTTCTTTTGGTTAGACAATTGGGCCACTAACTCTAGCTTTCTACAGTTGCTTAACCCGAACTATTCATCTATTGATCTGGAACAAAAAGTTAATGCATACATCCTCCCAAACAAGTCATGGGATACAAGCCTACTAGCCAAGATTGTCCCTCCTAATATCGTCAACCTCATTAAAGGTATTCCCATTCCCACGACAATCACTTGCGACACCCCAGTTTGGGGCCTCACTTCACATGGAGACTTCTCAGTCGAATCAGCCAATTGGCTAGCCCATGACATACACAAGACAATCCCAAGTGGGAATACAGAACACTGTGGCATCTAGATGTCCCACCAAAACTACACATCTTCCTCTGGCAATTACTTAATAACGGCTTAAGTGTGCGCTCGACACTTTGAAAACGAAATATCCTTCCTTTCGATACATGCCCGCTTTGTACACCCGATGCCTCAGAAACTATTGATCATCTATTTCTTCATTGCAACAAAATACGGGAGCTCTGGGCCCTGCATGCAGTTAAGCAATGGGTAAACCGTGTTACTCTTTCCCTTACGATGAAAAAAACCATGGCCGAACTCCTAAAGGTAAAGCATACCGCAGCAAAGTTTACCTTCATTCTATGGAGCATCTGGAAGGAAAGGAATGATATCATTTTCAACAAGGCCATTTACAACCCTCATAGGATTTTCTACAGGGCAAAATTCTATCACTACGAATGGAAACTTAAAGGCCACTACGTCAATTCCTATTTAAATCCATCAAATTGGAACCCCCCCTCCCTTCATCCCATCACTCCGCCAAAAGCCCACAACTACATTCTTGTTCGCTGGCTCCCCCCTCCTCCTAACACCGTCAAGCTCAATTTCGATGGTTCAGGCAAGCATTCATCCGCAGCAGCAGGTTACTTAATCAGAGACCACAAAGGTCATCCCATCACAGCTTCCACACATAATCTAGGGACTACAAACATCATGGTAGCAGAGGCAACTGCTCTACATAAAGGCCTTGCTGAAGCTATCCACCGTAAGTACCCTTCCATGATTATCGAGGGTGACAACCTCTTAGTCATCAACGCAGTCAATGGAAAATGCCAACCACCGTGGTAGATCGCAAACATCATTGAAGACATCAACAATATGCTACACAAATTTCAAAGTTATACGGTCCAACACATCTACAGAGAAGCAACTCAAGCGGCAGGTTGGTTAGCAAACGCAGGACATTTAGTTTTCGACTCTATGTATATCACAGATTGGACTCATTCTCAGTTGTCCAACATTCTTTGTAATGATGCCTTAGGTGTTCTCCTCGAGCGGAGGACACCTAAGCATCTATTCCACTCTTTTTCTTACCATTATAAAAAAAATATGTGTAAATGCCTTACGTATTTTTTGTTCAATTCAATACTTTATATATGCAATATCAATAACTTTAATTATAAAAGCTGATTTTTTTCCGACTTTTATTATAAATCCGAGTGTATCACGAACATATGAAATATATTTGGAAAAAAACAATGTAACATAACATCCTATAATTGTTGACGGTGTCTTTGAAGTTCAAAACCAATAATAACTTTCAAGATTTTCCGAGGAAGAGGAATATTTGATGAGCTGGATAGAGGCCATCAATCATGCTATACATAAACACAAGTTACAAAGAATGGGATGAATAGCCCAAACCCAGTTCACACAATAAATGGAAAAAAGTAGCTCTCAGTTTGGTGTGAGAAAATCAAAGCCCAACCAAGTAACAACGCACAAAATTTGCAATTTGCGCTCGTCCATCAGACCATCATTTTTACGACCCTCTTATTTTCGGAGAAAACAGCTAAATCAAACTAAACTAAACTAAACTGAATTGAACTAAACTGAATTAAACTAAATCGAATTGAACTAAATTGAAATAAAATGATATATGAGAGTAAAAGTATTATCCTGAGCTGAACTAAACTAAATTAAACTGAAAATAAACCAGGGAGAACATACCCGTAATGCAATAGTTTATTTTTTTCATTTAAATAGCCAATTTAAAAAGTCTACTGAACTCCAACTAATGAAATAAGTCAAATTGGGCTCAAAATGGGGGAAAATATCTTGCTTTCCCAAGACTCTAGCTCAAGACCTTTGGTTAAGTTAAAACCGTTTTCTTTTACTAATTAAGTCTCAATTCTCTTCACTAAGATTTACTAGCCTTATATGCACGCCTTTCATGCGGAATCATGTAAAATTTTGCATAAAAATATAACATGCAGTTTATTTAGGTTGTTTGGTATTTCTTCATTCAAAATTTCAAAATGTGAAAACAGTTAGTTGGTTATGGAGATTTGTGGAGAGAGTTGTTCCATTTAATTAGAAATTACAAAAAAAAGATAAATGTTGACTTTTGGTGTCCCCTCTTCTTCACTTATAGAATAGATATTTAACTGAAATTATCTATGCTTACTGAAAATGACTACAATAGTATTTATTAAAACTAATTTTTCATACGTAGAAGCATTTTTTTCTATTGATTTATGTATAATATATCTCCCCTAAAAAATATTGTCTCTATCATGCGAAATTATTGATTTTTACTAATTAAAACTTAATTTTACTAAAAAAGACTGAGCTCTACAAACAGAAGTGGTTTATATATTAATATTGATCTTTTTTGGAAGATGAGACTTTTTTAAATCGAAAAGGACATGGTTAGAGCTGGCAAACAAGTCAGGTTCGTGCTCGATATGTTCAACCCAAACCTAACCTATTTATTAAATAGGTTGAAAAATTCAACCCTAACCAACCCATAAATAAAAAGGCCACTTAGTTAACCCATTTATCTCCATTTATTAAAAAAATTATCTTAATTAATTACAATTTAGAATAATCAAAAATACATTTCACCAATGAGTACATTTTGTGTTTTCTTTTTTTTTTCTTCTAATAAACATATGATAATTATGATTCATCTTCACACTTTCTTATATTTCTTGACCAATTCATCAAAATTAGTTTTTGGGATTTTTATATATAAATGGGCTAAAGCAGGTCATATTCGAGTTGAAAATTTCAACCTTAACCTAACCCATTTAATTAATCTATCAAGTCAGGTCAACCAATTTAGATAATTGAGTCAAAAATATATAACCCAAACCCACTTATTTAAGGTTGGGTTCGGGTCAGATTAGCTGGTGTAATTAGCTTTTGCCAACCCTAGATGCGGTCGACCGGTCGACCGGTCTTGCCATGCAAACCGACATTTGCAAGAGTAAAGTGCATCCGAACTCTAGTTAAACTAGGATTAGTTGCGTCGCTTGTGCGTTTGTTCTGAAGAAAAAGATTTTTCAACTTTTTCCTTACCATTATCCAACGTTTATCCTTCTTTCTACCGTTTATTTCAAAATAATTTCATAATTCATACCAATGTGATACAACTTTTTATATACGTGTACCATGAGCATTCTAAGGCTATTTTCTCCCGCAAATAGATTTGGATGACATGGTATACTTGAGGCTATTTTTTTCATCAAATAAATTTAAATGTATCATATTCGTAATACACCCGAATTTATAATGCATACTCTCCCAATGTAAACTCCACGACCGTTTCATACAAAATCACAAATATTTTACCGAATAAAATTTGGTTAAAATCGAAGAGAATACGGCCGTGCTAGGCAAAGAGTCATTTCCAATTACTATCGGTCAACAAGCATCAAGATTCAAGCACGGTACTAAACTTCCATCAGAGGTTTCAGAGTTCAGACTTAAAGTAACAGGATTAGTTGTGGATTAGTTAAGAAAAAGATGTTTCAACTTTTTCCTTACCTTAATTTCACCTTTACCCTCTTCTCTTCTGTTCATTTTAGACCCACCACTACGCTCCTGTCTGAAAATCTGCTTTACAAACAGAAAAAACTAATCATCTGGATCTAATCTCATCTGTATTTCCTTTATTTTATTTGAATTTTTTTTATATAAAACTTTCCTTTTTTATATTTCTTCAATTGTCAGTGCTTACTGATTGGTAACCCATAAACTGTATTCAAAAGTACACAACTTTAGCCTCATAAATTAGTGTTTCCTGTAATGATCAAATCATTGAAATATCACTGATTCCCATATCAACATTTTCATTATTTCCACTCTCTATCATCTTGAATTTGCCAAAAAAAATTCTGGGTCTTTGCATAAACCTGATAATTATAACTTAAAAGGATCATTTTTTTCTTCTGGGTTTGCTAAAAAATTGCTAGAGTTGCTTCAATTTTACTTCATCCAATTAATACCCTTTTTCTGCTTTTGAATTTATTCTGGGAATGAGTGTTCTTTGGGCATTGATTCTACACCCTGTAATCTGCATTCTTTTTCTCTTTCCTCTCTTTGATCTCTGAAATTTCTGTTCTGTTTTCTTCTGTAGTAAAGTACAGTATATCAGTATAGATTTTGCTTATGTTTCACTTCACATAATCACTGTGTTTTTGCTGTTTATTTTATCTGCTGGCAACTAACATTTACTGGCGAAAGTGAGGGATAGCTCAGTTGGTTAGAGCATCTTTCCGGGTTTCAAGGGGTCATCAAGTCTCATTCCGCCTTCGTGGCTCCTTATGCTACAAAGGGGAAAAGAACATTTAACACCATATTTGGAATTTGAAGGTGTTTGCTTGGGTGATTGGTTGAGAGTCTTTTGTGGGGTTTGAGCTGAGAAAATGTTAGTTTCTAGTGTAAATGAGAAGATCTCATTCCCCTTTGAAAACGGAATCGAGGTCTTGATATACTCAGATGGTAGAAATGCAATTTCATCATCTTCAGTTCAGGATTTTCCCACCATTTCTACACATACAAATGTGGTCCCTGAGCACACACAGAGTGATCTCAGCGAATCGATGTCGAATTTAGAAGGTACATTTCCTGACAATCAACACCCTCAATGAAAAATTGCTGTTATGTAATTATGTTATTTGTTTTTTTGATGTTTGTCCTGCTATTTTGTTTGACATTGTGTACTGAAATGATTATGCAGAAGAGATAATGGAATTAAGGTCTAAGCAGAAGTATTTAGATGAAAAGAGAAGAGGGTTGTTAAATAAAATATTGGACATTAAAGGTAAGTGGTCAATGCTTTGATGGTTTGACATTGGACTGGTAATGTGCTTTTCATTGTTATGTTGAACCTTGATAATGATTTAAACTCATATTAGGAAGCATACGAGTATTTTGTCGAATTCAACCATTATTGTGGAGCAAGATCAGAAAAAATGATGATGCACTTGTGGTTGATTTGGATAAAGTTCTTGTCAAATCAGCTGGGAGCAAGAAGGGCTTTGAATTTGATAAGGTGTTTTGTCAAAGTTCGACACAAGGTTAGCGAGTAGTAGTATGATCTAGTACGTAAAATATTTCGCTTTCATCTGATTGATATTCTGGTTTTAGTAAGATTTTATATTGGTGAATACTCTGTAGAAGATGTATTTGTTGAGGTTGAACCAATTCTCAGATCGGCAATTGATGGGCACAATGTATGTATTTTTGCTTATGGTCAAACTGGCACTGGCAAGACCTTCACAATGGTGAGATTTGAATCTCCGAATTTGATTTTTCCTTTGTGTTTGACACAGTGAAAAGCTCTTTGCAGTGTTCACTTTTGACGAAGGGTCTTATGGTTTTGATTTTATAGGAAGGAACTAATGATCAACCAGGCATTGTTCCCCGAGCTCTTAAAGAGCTCTTTCATCGAGCGTCTTTGCATTCTACTGCTTCTGTTACTTTTTCTATGAGCATGTTGGAAGTTTACATGGGGAACTTAAAGGATTTATTGGCTCCAAAATCAACTCGTAGAGCATATGCGCCAGTATCTAGATGGTAATTGCTTAAAACTAGTGTTGCAATAAAGTACTTACGGCCTGTTTGGTAGCAATAATAAATAGTGCTAATGGTAATGAATTTTATTGTAATGTTGTAATAAAATCTCATGTCAACATGTGTCTTTCTTCGTAACAAGTCCCACTTTGGGAACGCTTTGATAATCATTCTTAGTTTTAGCGGCAGAACTTCACTCGTGTAGTTATGGATGGTAATGAAGTTTTAGGACGAATATAGGTGTTCTAGGGTGAAGTAGCATAACCATGGATATTGATATGAAAATTCCTCAACAAACTTTCACTAAGATCACTAAGATGAACTACCATTAGTCCATTATTACCACCATCTATGACTGATTACCAAGTTGGCCGTTACGGTCGTTTGGTTAGATGGTAGGATGTACCACTTCCATGTTCCTATAAACTTGTATTTTTGTGTATATTAATGTCAACTAATCAACCACTTGGCATATACTTGATATACCTAAGAATTCAAGCGGCATCTTGTCATGATCTTGTCTATCTATATTGCAGCAACCTGAACGTTCAAGTTGATGCAAAAGGAGTAGTTGAAATTGAAGGTCTGACAGAAGTGCCCATCTCAGATTTCTCAAAGGCTAGTTGGTGGTACACTAAGGGAAGACGTGCTCGTGCAACTTCGTCCACTAATGTGAATGATGTGTCTAGCAGATCACATTGGTGGGTTCTCTTACCTGTCCTTGACCATACCATTTTTCTTTTTCTTTATTTCTACCGATCTGTTCATTTAAGCCATCTTGTGCATCATTTTAAGCTACTTTGGTGAGGCATTTACGTTATCTGTTTTAGTTTTATATATATCTAGCTTAACAAGGATCACCATTGCTCATCATGGGGAATCGCCGGAAGATCAAACTACAACTAGCAAGTTGTGGTTGGTCGATCTTGGAGGGAGTGAGCGATTGCTGAAAACTGGAGCTACTGGCCTAACATTGGATGAAGGACGAGCCATAAATCTCTCACTTTCTGCTCTTGGTGACGTTATTGCTTCCCTCAGAAGAAAACGAACTCATGTTCCTTACAGGTACATGTTGAGATAAATCAATCCGAGTTTGAGACATGGTTTCCCATCTTGCTTTAATCATGCATAAATTAATTGATGTCATTTCCTTCTGCAGAAACAGCAAACTTACCCAAATTCTGAAAGATTCGCTTGGTAAGTTCTGCATTACCTTTGTGCATCCTTGAAGATCCATTGTCATTGTGCCTGCAAATACTTTTGACTGTGCATGTGATTCCTATGTTTTTGCATATAGTCTTTGCAACTTATCCCGTATTTTCATTTTATATACTTCTATTTGGTTCAGGAAACGAGTCTAAGGTACTGATGCTTGTGCATATAAGTCCTGTTGAAGAAGATCTAGGGGAAACCATTTGCTCTATGAGTTTTGCCAAAAGGGCAAGAGGCATAGAATCAAATCACGAGTTGCCACAGGTGCTTGTTTTCATCTGCATAAATCGATCATACTCGCTTTCTTGCTTTTGTTACACATGCTGATGTATTTGCATATTTCTTATTTTTTTGCTTAACAGGAGATAAAGAAACTAAGGCAAAAGAAAATCAGTGAGCTTTCTGATGAAATGAAAGAAGCTGAAGAAGAGTATCAGAAAGTTAGGAATCAATTGCAGAAGGCTGAATTCCTTCTTAATGAGAATAAACGGGTTTCTGCCTGTAACAATGCAGAAGAAGAAAACATTCCTGAAAGCATCAAAAGTGATATCAAGGAAGTTGTAGAAATCCCTTGTGAAACCGAAAAACCAACCAAGAGAAACTCATTACCACATTTTATGATCTCCACTGCTGCCAGCCGTTTGAGGCAGAGCGCTGCTGAAAGACAAAATCATTTTACAGCAAGAGTTTTGAGGTCAGGGACTAGAAGCTCTATGCAAATGTCAGCTTCGCAGTCCCTGAGTTTTCTTGAGCCTCGTCTTAAAGCAGTTCTAAGAAAAGGAAACAAAAATCACCATGAAAAAACAGTGAAGAATGTTGTTACCGAGCCTCAAAACTGCAATAATGTGGAACCTAAATCTTCTTCCTTGTCGCGTAATAAATCAGGGGCACCATCAGTTATGAACAGCAGGTCTTCTTTTCCTCGTCACAGGAGATGGATGTCTGATCTGAACTGATCTAATCTGATAAGAAATCCCAGTTCCATTAATCTGCATAGCTTTTCCGAATTCCAAGTGTGATCAATCTCTGATCCTTCCTTGAAGATCTGCTTGGGAAATCATTGTTTCTCCGAGTGTTATTACGGAACTTATTGGTTTGGTTAGCTTTCTTTTAGTTTTCTTAGCTGTGATTAACAGCTTAGGTATCAAAATATGAGTTGTTTTTGTGTTGGGTTGATAACCTTTTGAGATTGGAAGGCTACCATTTTATATGTAGCCCAAAGTTTGATGGATGACCCTAGACAAGGAGGGAAAAGGGTATAGATTTGTGTGTTGGGTTTTTGTTTTGATTGTTTCTGAGGTGTGTAACTAAAAATAGCCTGAAACTTGTAGAATTTTGACTGATATATGGAGTATAAAATAACAAGGTCTTGCTAGTTTTTGCTTTGCAATCTTGTTGGATTCATTGACCAGATGAATGTAAAAGTAACTTGTTCTGAGTTAGTATTAGCTTAAATACTATGTTTTTGGTGGAAATTCTAAATGTCTTTGGGAGCTAGATATGTTCTCACAAGACATATCAGGCAAGCTGCTGAAATCTTTTTCCTTCTTTATAGCTATCAAAATATTCAAAAGATAATAAATGATTCCTCCAATCTGTCCAGCGTGATCAAGCTGATTTGGAAGTTGGAATTGATCTTGAGCTTGTCTAGGCAATTATACTTGGCTTGAAGTTGTATTTCAGCCCATATTTTCTAAATTTTTGGGCGTCAAACATGTATTAGATATGTTTTCTAAAAAGCAAGTAATTGATATATTGAATAACGGGGTTTTTCGGTGAACTTTTGAGATACAAAGAAGAAACAACTTTATGTTTCGTGGTTAACAAGAAAAATTAAGACAAGAGTTTGTGTATGTTTAGAGAGCAAGAGGGGCGGGCCCACCCCTCTATTTATAAAGAATGATGTACAAACGATAAGAGAAATATGATAATGGACGAAATGAAACAACATATTTTCACAAAAAAGCCAATCACAACGGATGTAAGAACGCGTCTCTTCATGTAGCGACTTCGTGTCTCAACTATTGGGTCTCGTAACCCCAACTTTACCAAACTCAACATTGATGGTTCACTACAATAACCACTCAGCAGCGTCATGCTTCTTGCTAAATAACCACCAAAGGCACCAAGGTAACTTCACATATGCAACCACTTTAAATTGGGGCTCGACAAAAGAGTCTAAGCAACTCATTAACTAAAAGTCACAAAAGGCGTCATTCAAGGAGACGATTTATTTGTCATCAACTCGTTAATTGACTTTGTTCACCATACAGTGACAGATAAGAAATATTATTAAAGACACTCTAATCCTACTTCAGCAACTCTAAAAATGTCATTAGAGCATCATCGCCCATAAGCAAAAAATAAATAAATGCATCATCTCTATTCTATAAGAGAAGAGTAGGGGATACTAAAAATCAACATTTTTTTAAAAAAAAAACCCAAATTAAATGGAACAACTTTCTACATAACTAATTGTTTTCTAAATTTTGAAAAAAGAAATGCAAAATGCCCTAAACAAACTTAATGTTATAGAATCTCACACGCATTGCATGCATATATAACTAGTTTTCTTTATCATATTTAGAGTTGTCAAAAATTTACACGACACGACAATACGACATGAACTAGATACGAAATATGTGGGTTAGTGTTGAGCATTTTTGACATGTTTACTTAAACGGGTCAACACGAATTTAACCGTTTAATAAATAGATCGAATTAATATCAAGAGTCTTTAATACAATTAGTTAAATAAGTATAGGTCTATTAATATTAAGAATTTCCGACATATTTATTTATAACACGACACAAGCTATTTAAGAGGTCTAAATTGATATCTCTACGACTCCAACTCCCCCTTTGTATTAACTCCCGGTCCCGGTTAAGCTCTCAGGAACGCCTGAAAATAAACACACTATTAGTTTCACGCAAACTCCCGACCAAATCAATGGGGTTACTATCATCATCATCATCATCATCTTCAAGCTCACAACCAAAGGGAATAGTAATAACAGTACCAGTACTAGTACTCGCTCTCTCTGCTTCCGCCATTTTCCTGTTCTTCTTACTCTCTTCTCTCTCCACCCCTTGCTCTTGCCCTTCTCCTTCTCCTTCTCTTTCCACTCCTGCTTATCGCCAAAGATCTGAAGAAAGCGTTTCTACAACAACTGACGATATTGCTTGGGTTAAAGATCAGATCCGCATTAATGGATTGCATATGCAGGATAATGTCTTGCGTAAGGGTATTAATCCTCGCACTAGGGTTCAACAACTTCTAGATCTCCAACAGTATGCTCTCTCTCTCTATCACTCTCATTCCTTTTTTTTGCTTTTCAATTTGTGATTTTGTTGTTATTTAATCGAATTGATTGAGTTATTAGGTTATTGTGTAGGATTGTAAGTGTTAAAATAGATTGATCGATGAGCAAATATTAAGAAGGTAATGGAAAGAACAGTGACCTCCCGCCTAGTCGTTCGAAACGCTAGATAGATTGATTTAAGGCATTTTAATTGTAAGTGTGTATGAAATTTGCTGTGATGATGATTGCATTTTGTTTCACTTACAATGCGTAGTGATGAATTGATAGTTGCATTCTGCTGGTTCATGGTTGTGATTCATATTGCAGCTCTTTGTATCGTTAATGTTATGTTTGGTTATGAGTGATTGTTGTTGAAAACTAAGCAATATTTATCAATATAAACTAAGAGCTCTTAGGGTGCATTCTCTTCACCTGAACTTATGTGAACTAGGCTTCTTGGGATCCGTCTTGATTGAACTTGATCACACCTGAAGCTTATTTTAAAGGTTGAACAAAACTGCAGTGCATTCACCGATCTTTTTGATACAAAGATCAGCATGTAGATTCTTTAGTTTCAATTAGCTTGTGCCTTACTCCAGCAGCACTTATGTTACCTGCTTTGTCGCCTCGGGCTTGATTGAATTTACTAGTGTGGGTAGTGAAAAACTTGTTTGATGATAATCACTCATTTGGCTTGTGTTTATCTGTTTTTCTTGGATATGAAGCTTTCTAGCATAGGATTTGGTCCTTTTTACAAATTTACTTTACCTTGGTCGTTAGCATCATCATCTCACTCGTTCTCTTTGGCTTTAGATCTGCAGAGTCTTGATTTTTATCAAGCTTCTAAAAATTTAGACTATTTTCTTTGTGTGTAAATAGGTACAAGGGCATTTCTCACTATGAAGGGAGTGATGCCAACAACCACACTGCTTTGCCCTGCCCCGGCGAGCTCCTTGTTGAAGAGCATCATAGCAACTATGGTGAGCCGTGGGCTGGTGGCAGAGATGTGTTTGAATTCCTTGCTGAGTCTGCCCACCTTAGCCCCGATGCCCGTGTGCTTGAAATTGGATGTGGGACTCTCCGAGTGGGATTGCATTTCATCCGGTACTTGAAACCTGAACATTTCCATTGTTTAGAGAGAGATGAGTTATCTCTTATGGCAGCTTTCAGATACGAGCTGCCATCTCAAGGCCTACTGCACAAACGTCCTATTATTGTAAAAGGTGAAGACATGGATTTTAGCAGATTTGGATCTGGGGTAGTCTTTGATCTGATATATGCTAGTGCAGTTTTCCTCCATATGCCTGATAAACTTGTTTGGGTTGGATTGGAGCGGTTAGCGGATAAATTAAAGCCATATGATGGGCGAATATTTGTGTCCCACAACATAAAGTTTTGTTCTCGGTTAGGTGGAGATGAGTGTACAAAGAAGCTTAAAAGCTTAGGGCTTGAGTATGTTGGAAAACGCACACATGATAGTCTGCTTTTCAATCACTATGAAATATGGTTTGAGTTTCGACGAGTAAAGGCTTAGCTGTTTGATAGGAAAAGGCTCGTAGTATTTGCTACTTTCTGCCATCTGAAAGGATTATGGAGGTCCTTGGGTTTGCCAGTTTATTCTATCATGATGTTAAAACCTCGAAGATCCATTATTAATCTGAAGCACTACATGGAGGAGAAAAAATTTCCAGGAGATAATGACAGAGAAGCGTGATCTCTCTGTTGTATCGCAACAGATCTATACTGTAAGCTGACTCAAATTGCTCTAAAGACGAGAGACTAATTTTTGCTCTTTAAGTGGTGCACCTTGTTTCTGGAAAATGAATTGGAAATTCTAGTGGCTGGGTGGTAATTATTTCCTTTTGCTGCTTGGTAGCTGTGTGTAATTCTTTGTAGATTGTACAATTAATTAAATAAAAAAAAAATTATTCCATGTATTGAAATTCCATTTTAATACTTATGATTCAAAGGCTCATTTCTTCACGACTCCCTCGTTTCACATGCTCAATTGGTTCTGTGGTTTATTACATATTTCTAGACCTCCAAAGATAGATAGATGATTGCTTGAATGTGCAGCTACACTTGCTGGGAGTATATCCTTGACTTATACCAGTAAATGCTGTATGGCTCATCATACCGAGCTTGTATGAAACTTGGGTGAACTAGGTCTGTTACAGCCTTGGCTAATGGTTACCCTCCAGAGGTCGTGAATACTGTGCAAAATAAGAAACTTTATTTGGTTAGTGGCTAGCTTGAACTCGTTCACGAAGAACAAGCCACAAAAAACCGCAGGTTGACATGAGCTTTATTGTACTGGTTTCAAGCAGGCGTAGAACCGCTTGCCATATAGACAGGGGAAACTTGACCGCTTTTTTAAGTTTTTGTGATGCAGAAGGTGAATCTATAATTCTATATTTTTATTTTTTTTTATAAAGGTAAGGAAAAAGAAATGATGGTTAGGAGACCCTCCGCTCGAGGGGAATTCCTAACACATCATTACAAAGTATTTTAGCCAATTGAGAATCATGCCAATCCGTAATACAAATAGAATCTACAGCTAGATGTCCCGCATTAGCAATTCAGTCAGCTGCTTGGTTTGCTTCTCTGTAGACATGCTCTATCTTGAACTCTTCAAAAGCTCCTAGATTGAGCTTAGTATCCTCAATGATGTTGCCAATTTGCCATGGGGTGATACATTTGCCATTTGTCGCGTTGATAACTAGGAGGTTGTCACCCTCTACAATTAACTTAGAACATGGATGTTTTGTTGCTTGAAGAACACCCCTATGAAGTGCCGTTGCTTCTGCAATTACAATGGAAGATATTCCTAAGTTGAAAGCCTCGGCTGCTATAACGTTGCCCTCATGATCTCTAATGATGTAACCCGCAGCTGCTAAGTTGTTTTTGACCGACCCGTCGAAATTAAGCTTGAGAGTACCAGGAGGTGGAGGTGTCCAAGCTACTTGGATTGTATGGGTTGAGTTTGTTGTTGCCGCCGAATATGGGGGGAAGGGGGAATCGTAATTGGAAGGATTCAAGGCGAATTCATCATAGTGCGTTCGGACTCGCCATTCATAAGCGTATTTTTTTTGCACGATGGTAGATTCTATGGATATTTAGCTTGGTATTACTGAAGATCAAGTCGTTCCTTTCCTTCCATACACTCCATAATAAGAAAGAGAGTTTGGCAGCTCTGCTCTTATCTTATAAGTGTTGACGGTATGAGGCAAGTACATTAGGACTGCTGATATAGCAGCCTAACCACTCTTTCACTTGAGGTAGAGACCATATGGCAGATATGCTCGGACAAGCTAGAAAGAGATGTTCTATTGTCTCCGAGCTGTCGCAGTTGCAAACTGGACAATTCTGAAATGGAAGTATATGTCTTTTGTGAAGAGTGGCTCGAACGCTAATTCCATTCTTTAAAGTTTGCCATATGAATATCTGTAGCTTTGGTGGAATTTGTAGTTTCCAAATAGCTCTGAATTCCCATTTTGGGGTTAATATTGTACGCCAACCAGTTTGCTGATTTGACTGTGAAATCCCCATGGGATGACATACCCCAAATTGGAGTATCTGCATCTATGTTTTTCGGGAGTGGAATACCCCGTACGTTTGCCATTATAACATTGAGTTATCATTTGTTCAATAATTTAGCATATAACGATGTGTGAACATAGAAGACAGGGTGTATTGTGTATATACTCTCTTCAATAACAAAGCAAGACTTGGCCTAATGGGAAGACATTTGTTTTCATGACTTATGATTTCAAAGTCATGCGATCAAATCCCTGCTAGGGGCATCTAGAGGAGGAGATTCCTCTTATCTTTCCCCCTACTTCCAAGTGTTCGGCCTACAAATACTGAACCAAGAAACTGAGCTAGTTGAGGCCTAGTCAGGGTCGTTCTTACCCATTTAAAAAAATATACTCTCCTCTAAATTGTGTATATTGTTTAATCAAGTACAACACTATACATCCATCACATGCGTCGATATAAAGACGTAGGGTGTACACGTTTGTTGGTTGATGTCGGGGGAGGGTGGAGGATGGTGTGCACTGTGCACGATAGTAACAAGGGAGAAGATAGGGGTGAGTGGCGTTTGGGCGAGAGGAGGCTGGCTGGTTGGGTGGCTCCGGTGGGTGGGTGGTGTCATGAAAGAGCTTGGCCGAGGAGAGAGAGGTGGGTTGCGTTCAGGAGAGAGAAACAAACAAAATGTTTAGGAGGCAGACATTGTAACTAAACCTGGCAAAGCTAATCCGACACGAGACTCGAAATTGACCCAAAAGTGATAACCTGAGACCCGAAATGAACCTACTCGACCCAAAACATGCTGACCCGAATAATATTTATTCATAATTTGTAATTTAATTTCAAGTAAATTTTCGACATAATTTCAAGTAAAGCCTATATAAAGGTGGAGTTCTGATACCAATCTTCCCCTCAATCCTAACACAACCAATTTCTCGATCAACGATCAAGAACTTTGCATCATTGTTGGGGCAACAATGCTTCCCCTCAAACCAATACCTCTTCATGCTTGACGTACGCCTCAACAAAAAGATTCACCCTTTCCATCGTTTTCGTTCTTATTTTTTTAATAAAAATTCCTCTTATCATTTTGACCCTAGTATTTTTATACTTTCGTCCCAAATATACTGACCAGATCAGGATCTGACCCGACTCAAAAGTAACCAAAACCCAAATAGACCCTATCCGACCCCTGACCCAAACACGATTGCCACATCTTGGTGTAATTATATTTTATATGCTTGTGACTAAACCTTCCTTTAATATTTGGAGGAAAAAAAGACTAGTTTAATGGTAGTAAAACGGCACCGTTCAAACAGCTACCCTGGAAGATGTTCAAAGAGCTAAAACCCTAAGACAAAGAAAAGAAGAACATAAACCCCCCAACATAAGACATAACTCCATGATTATGATCCAAAAATGGCACACACAATATTAAACAACATTCGCAACAACACCTCCATTGTCTTCTCTCACCGTCACAGTGAACAGATTCCATCACAGTACCGTTCGATCTTTGCCACGTCTCACCTTGAAGGGTCATGGATGGACAAGATTAAAGGTGTCTTCACCGGCAAAAAACCTACCCCTGCTTCAGATACCAATAAGGAGGATTCCTTCACCCTCAACCGTAAGTTCCCCTTTCTCCCATTCAGCAATCCGTTTATAATTTCGAATTAAGTTTTGATTTCTGTGCGTTATTAATTTTGTTTAGCAAATGTGTTTAAAACCCAAACTTTAGGATATATGAAAATTTGTCAACATTATATTTGGAAGAGTGTTTTTTTATTGTAGTAATGACCTACTTTTTGAATTTCATATAGGAAAGAGATTTCTTAGTTTGTTTTCTGGTGCGTATGATCCACTAGGACAGGATGAGAATCGATTCTGAAACCGAGAGATATCCTCACCAGACCAACTGAGCTATTCCTATTCTCAGTCTAGTTTCATATACTTCATATGGTATAAACATTTTTTGTTCATATTAATTTGTTGATAGTATATAAAACATAAAGTATGTTGATGTAAAAAAGTGGAGGAGAGAGAGGGACCACAACTACTACTTCATACAAATGTGAGAAGGAAATGTTTGCAAAAGTGGGGATGACGCAATTAATATGCAATTTTTATAAATGGGAAATGATGCAATAGGAAAAAACAAAGGAAGTAATATTTAAAATATAATGAGAAAATTGCGAGAAAGGACCTTTAAAATTGACCACTTTGCGAGAAAAGACCTTAAACTTTTTTTTTGGCATTTAAACACCTTAAACAAAAAAAGGTTGCGAGGAGGGACCAAATTGATACTTACAACCTAATTAAAAAAAAAAATATATCTAACTAAAACTAATTATACCTATACTTAATTAAATCTTTTTTTCTCCTCTAAGGTGGGAGGAGATACAAAGTGGAAGAGGTGATAATAAGGTGATGATATAAGGTAGAGGATTTGGATTATTTTTAATTAGTCGATTTGGTTGCATATATAAAAAATTTGGATTGGAAATAGCAAAAGATTCCCTCCTTGCAAACTTCTTTTGTTTAAGGTGTTTAAATGCTAATTTTTTTAAGGTCTTTTCTCTCAAAGTGGTCAATTTTAAAGGTCCTTTCTCGCAATTTTCTCAAACAAGTATAATTGATTCAAGTAGACCTACAACTTCTATCCTACACTCGACTGTAGTGTTTTTTTTTTTTGAAGCAAAGCAAAAACCTGGTTATTCTTTTAGCATCAAAGTTCACATCACTGGTAAGCAAAGGTGGACATTCTCTCATCCATTCAACAAAATTACCAATATAGAGAGAGGATCTAGCAAGCCTATGAGCTACTCTATTACAACCATTTTTAGTAAATTGGAAAATGCAGCTAAAGAAGAAACTAAGCTCCTGCATTGCATTATAATCTGTCCAACCTCAGTGAGTCCACCATTTCTATGCTAAAAAGCTCGAATCAGGGTAAGTGAGTCACCCTCAAACACCACATTTGATAAACAACACTCGACCGCCTACCATCACCCTCCACATTGCCCATGCTTCAGCCACCACGTCCACCGCACACCAACCACCCTATTTACACTCACAACAACAAGATT
This sequence comes from Patellifolia procumbens, assembly GCA_947645195.1. Taxonomy (NCBI): domain Eukaryota; kingdom Viridiplantae; phylum Streptophyta; class Magnoliopsida; order Caryophyllales; family Amaranthaceae; genus Patellifolia; species Patellifolia procumbens. The sequence continues at coordinate 315,222 of CANSGD010000193.1, forward strand.
CCATCACACCATGGTGGTTGATAGCCCCCATACCAACTGCTCGAGTGGGTATGACACAATTAATATGCAATTGCTATAAATGAGAAATGATGCAATAGAAAAAATAACGGAGGAACTCCAAAGCTACAACTTTTATCCTACACTCGAGTTTAGGTTGCTCATCCTACACCCAAAGTTTTTTTTTTTCCACATTGCTTATTGGAGAACTCCAAATGAGCAAAATTCACACTATCATAGTTCTAAATGAGCAAACGAGCAAAAAGTACCTTGGGTATAGGAGGCTCATACTACCCTCAGAAGTAGGACGAATGAACTCGTCACCATGTGATTTTCTATAAAACAAGAGAGAGAAAGAGAGAATGAGTGGTAGATATTCTAAAAAGCAGGTAGGAAAAGTTGTAGATTTTATCAGTGGGCCTCACAATTAATGAAGACGAAGTTACCTGGAAGTGCATCAAGTATTAACTTAAAAATGTGAAAAAATAGAGGGAGTTATCATGCTATGTTATGTTTTTTTTCTGAAATTATTTTATTCTGTATCTGAAGGTTTTGCTGATGAGATGAGTAAGGCAAGGAAGCTTGGAACTTTGAAGCAGTATGTAGTAGGTCGGAGCAGTGAAGCCACATTTGCTGATGCTTTTCAGAAGCAGGAAGCAATTCTTCGATGCCTTGGAAATTTCGATCCAAATGGAGAGGTTGGTATAGGGAATGTACATTAAGCTTTTTATCTTTTCACATTAGTAGCTGCAAATTTCCACCTCATACCAAGCAATAAGTAGATAGTGCACAAAGGAGCACCATGCTATGAGCATGGAGAGCATGGTGCTCCGATGTACATCAGAATGCTTCTGATGTACACAAGTAAAATTTTTGAAATTTAAAAAATTAATTGGTGCCATTAAACTTGAAATTTGTTTACTAACCTTACGTTAATGTACATTCTCGATATTGAACATATTCAATTAGAAATACCATATGTACATCATAAAATAAACTCAATTCTTTTTAAAAAAATTGTTTATAGTAACTTAGTCATATGTTAGACATATGTTCTTTTACCTTACGCAAATGTTCATTGAAGTCATTCAAAACGTTCAATCATTAATAACAAGTATACATCACAAAATCAAGTCAAATTCAAATTCTTATAAATTCGCAATTCCGTATGATCTGCAATTTATAATGTATTGAACATTAGATTTATACTAAAGAACACCAATGTCGATAAAATGAACATAACCCCCTAAATGTACATCAAATTCATTTATTTTTTCTCCTCATTTGCAAACACACATTTTGAATTCATTTTACCCCCAAAATTTCTCTCCCTTTATTTATCTCTCCTCCATAATATTTTTTGAAAATGTTCACCGGAAATATTGATGATGTTCTCTTCATTTGAGTTAGTGTTCATTATATACTTAGAGTAACATTTGCATATGTTCTTTTTATATAACCTTATTGTTCATTATAGTTATTCAAAATGTTCATGTATTGATATTAAATGTTCATTGTAAAATCACACTCGATTTCAAAAAAAAAATAGTTCTAATTAACTTTGACATATGTTTTTTACATAATAGATAATACTAATATTCGTTATGGTTATTCAAAATGTTCATTTATTGATATATGTCAAAGTTAATTGGTAAATTGAGTTGATTTTACAATAAACATTTGAAATCAATAAATGAATATATATGATAACCATAATGAACAAAAAATTTATATAAAAGAATATATGTCAAAGTTAATTGGAACAAAAACTTTTTTGAAGTTGAAATTGAGTTGGTTTTACAATGAACATTTTAAATTAATAAATGAACAAATTTAATAACCATAGTCGAGTATAAAAGTGAATTCAAAATGTGGTGTTTTCAAAATTTGGGGAAAAAAGTGTATTTAATGTATATTTGGAAGGTTAATGTACATTGGAAGTGTTTTATCTTTTTGTACACTCACAAAAGTCTTATATACATTGCGAGTATGTTGACGTACATGATGACGCGGGCATGGAGCACCATGCTCATGGTGCTCCTCCCTGCACCATCTAATTTGCGCATACCAACATCATATATACTTTCTTCTATACCAGTGTAACTGTCGCCGCCTTGCAGGATGCTAAAGTCCTTTGTTGGGTTGGCTTTTTGACTTGCTGAGTTGTAATTTTCAAGGAGACTTCTGGTACCTGAAACAAAAAAAAACCTTTGGTTCAATTGGTCCCTCTCCAAAGCTCAAGGTTCTGTTGAGGCTAGGAAGTGTAGAGGGGGAAAGTAGAGAGAGTAGGTGTGATAAGGGCTCTCACTTCTAGAGTATGTGACGAAACATATATGAGGCTGTATTTATAGTTCATGGGGACTGAATGCTCCCCCATTCACCTATCCTAAGACGGTTGCTTATGATTGGCAAAGCAACTGGAAAGTGACTTAAGATTGATGAAGTATGCAATAGTCCATCATCATGAAGTATGCAATCAGAGGCTTTTGGGGGATTTGGGCTTAAGATTGATCTCCACCAAAAGTTAGACTTTTCTTCCTATCTAGGTTAAACTTAGGGGAGGAGGGATAGTAGATACGTGTCATTGTGTCACAGATCAGAGATGGACACAGGTTGTTGCTCCTTTGAAAAGTGCGACTCCGTTGATCTTTCCCTAGGCCATGTTGGCAAGAGGGAGCCATATCACATGTCATGCCATGATGCCAACATGCCATTAGTGGTTGACATGGGGCCCATTTGCCATATCACACCAGTTAGGTTATAGGTGAGTTTGTTTTACTATGAGGTTACTGCTGTAGAAGAAAATACCAGTATGCCACAACCCCTGTGAGGTGGGGGAGAGGGAATGAGGGGATCCAAAGCACTAGGATGTAATGAACTGGGTATTGGCCTATTGGGCAAGGGGTACTCTTGGGATTACACAATAATTCTGTTACGGGCCGGTTTGTACTAAAAGGCATAGAGTTGAACAAGGAAATACACTATAATAGAGTTGAACAAGGAGGGGGAACTTGAATAATCTTGATAGTTCTATTAGTTTGTTAGCTTCCTTCGAAGAGATTCAAGCTCTTGTATTCTTGATACTATCTTTATAATTTCTGTCATCACAGTCAGTTGAATAGAATTACCATTCCCATTTCTTCATTATCTTCTTTAAATCTCAGTTCATAACAAAAGGATTTCTCAACTATATAAGTAATAACTGGAATTTTCACTTAAGCTAACACCCAACAGGAGTAGAGAGAATCAGATTTTCAACCTTGTGGGTTGAGAGGTGGGAGCTCTACATTTGAACTGTCACTTAATTTTCATGTTTAAGTGTGAGTGATTTGCTTTCTTTTGCATATAGCATCATACTTTAAGACTTAAGTTACTGTTTTGTCCTGTAGATAAGGTCCTTATGTAACTCTGCAATCTTCTGTTTGGAAGGGAAATTTCGCACTTCCTAAAAACTTGTTGAGCCAAACATGTTTACTCTCCTCAGCAACTCTGCCCAGTTAATATTTCTTTAGTCAAAATTCCATGTTTAAGTATATGTTCAGGAAGGGGGAAAGAGAGGTGTGTGTGTGTGTGTGTGTGTGTGTGTGCGCGCGCGCGTGCTCAGCAAGCTCTCAGTTACAAGTGTGACATTCACCCACAGAAACCTTCTGTTCTCTTTTTATCGTCTTCGCTATACACGGTTAAGCTCTCATATCTCGAGTTATATTTTTGATTGCATTATTGTAATGTTAACTGATTGTAGAATCTCAAAATCAGTCAAAAACAAGAAGCAGCAAAGCAGTGCAAGTGTACGATAGCTGACATTGAGAATACTTTGGCAAAGTATACATGGGCTAAAGAAGCACAATATAAACTACAGAAGCTAAAGGAAGAGGGAAAACCAATGCCAAAGAGCATGGCTGAGGTAATTTCTTTTCTCAACCGTTCTGTTTAACTTCTATGTTCTTTAGCATTTCCTTAAATATTCTGTGTGACTGTTGCACTATAAGTAGTGAATGAAATGGTTAGTTGCAGAACCTTTAAAGTCAGAAGTTTGACTATTAGAATCATGTGGAATGATGTACTACTCATGTATAGATAACATAATTTGGTGGACCTTCCCACACATTTATAGTCATCTGTACATTGCTAAAAAAAAATCCCACTTGAGTTGCTCATTTCAATATGAAAATGCCGCTTTTTCTTTAAACTAGTTTGCCGCTTACGACTTTTTTTTGGTGAAAACTAGTCAGTTTTAATCAATATATGCAATGGTTACTCATCAGTTCAAAAGTGGACCATTGGGTGATCCTGAACACTCCCTAATGTGAAACCTGAGACTGGACCATCTAGATCTATTCCTGGACCAGTTCTGTATTACCCTAGCTTTTCAATTTTATGAAGGCAATCAGTTAGTACCTGTAAGTACCAGCAAGAAGTACAGTTGCTGGCCACATGCTTTATGATAGGGCTATTAGAGGAGGCAAAAGAGATTTGCATTAAGTGTGAGTCTTTGATACAATTTTCAAAAGTCGAGTAGTCATTCATGGCCAATCCCAATCCAATGGCCTCCTAGCTACTAGATTTGCTGGATATTATAGAGGATGAATCTACAGATGTAAGGCAGTGAGGATGAGGGAAAAAGAGATATGAATGACCGTTTCACATGAAGCTCTGACCAGCAACAGCCGATCCCAATGTATCTCCTAACTGCTTTCTTATTCTTTTTCCTTTTCTTTTACTTTTTTGGTGGAGTTAGGGGTGGGGGGGGGGGGGGGGGGGGGGCTGAAGGGTAGCTTGGATCAGATCAAATTGGAAATCAGAAATTACTCGGAGATCAAACTGATTTCTAACGTGTACAGGTCATTCTTCATCGTTCAGTCTTTTTTCTGGTCTTCCCGTCTAGGGTGGTGGATGAATTCCATATTTGATACTATACAAGTAATAAATCAAGCAAAATAAACTATGGAAGTACTTTTAATTGACATTTTAAAATTATTTTTCAGTGTTTAGCAAATTAACTAGTGAGATTTGACCATCAAAGTCAACTTTGGCTTAGCATTTTGACACAAAAGGAGTAAGTTATTATTCTTTATGCCGTCCGGTCTTACTCACAAACCCTGTGTACTTATCTGTAAACCATGATTAGTTTCCTTTACATTCATTTATGATATAACTCTTTTGGATGAAACTTCTTACAATCAAGCATAGCCCATTGATTATTCTTCAATAATGGAATCCAAACTTCATGACTTTATCAGGTCATCAAATAGCTCTGCAACTTTGCTGTTGTGAATCTACTTTCTCATAAGCATCAGTACCTGGTGCAAGCAACCAAACTTCTGCCTTTTGTCGCTCCATGGTCTCTTCAATTTTGTTTTCAGTGACCTGCTATGGTTTAACTTTATACCCTCATAATCTTTTGGCAAAATTGCGAGAAACTACCTTTTACAACAATTTTTTTGCGAAAAACTACCTCTAAATTTTTTTTTTTGCGAAAAACTACCTTTTATCAAAAAAAAATTGTGAGAAACTACCAATTGACGTGAGCTGTTGGTTTGACTGTTTGTAGTCTCACGTGCAATAACCCATTTTGCCTCCAATTCTTTTTCATTTTCCCTCCTTTTGCTTTTCACCTTCTCCCCCTTTACAAACCCTATTCCTTCTCCATTTCAATGAAACAGACCAATTGTTGTTCATTTTACCATGTAAATAAAAATCCCCTCTTTAATTCAATTATTTTTCAACTATTTAAATTGGAGTAAAACTATTATTTTTCCTAATATCAGTTTTTCCTATAAGAAGAATACAATACATCTCCATCTTTACTGATAATAAAACACAATCTCCAAAAAATTTGTGGTAGCAGTTATGGTGAATATGTTTGTTCCAAGTGAAAAAAATAATAATAAGCAAGACAACTTGGCCCCTCCTCATCACAGCTTCCGTTGTGCAAAAAATAGTAATCATATCCAGATTCTATTAAAAGAGGGGATTTTTATTTACATGCTAAAATGAACAATAATTGGACTGCTTCATTGAAATGGAGAAGGAATAGGGTTTGTAAAGGGGGAGAAGGTGAAAAGTAAAAGGAGCGAAAATGAAAAAGAATTGGAGGCAAAATGGGTTATTGCACGTGAGACTACTAACGGTCAAACCAAGTCAAACTAACAGCTCACGTCAATTGGTAGTTTCTCACAATTTTTTTTTGATAAAAGGTAGTTTTTCGCAAAAAAAAATTTAAAAGGTAGTTTCTCGCAAAAAAGTTGTTGTAAAAGGTAGTTTCTCGCAATTTTGCCTAATCTTTTTGTTCCCTACTAAGAGTGCTTTACACATATAGAAATGCCAGGTCTGGTGACTTCAACCAAGCTAAACATTTCTTTTTGGGTTAAATTTATTGCGGGAAATGCATACTCAAGTAATATAAGATGAAAGGAGCCGCCAGGTTTTCTCTGTTGGTAGTTGATACTAATGGTATAATGGCGGTATCCATAATATAGGAAACCGTGTTGAAACTTTGAAGGACAGCTTTGGTTGTAATACTTGAAAGTTGAAATTGGAGTTGCTTTTAGAAGGCAATGGCTGTTATCTCTAACTCCACAGTTGATCTCTCTTCTGCTATTTCATCCATTTCTTTGTGACCGATTCCTGAAAATGTATAGCAGACCTTGATGCCTGAATTTGTCTGACCGAGATATAACCAGGCTAGATATTTAATTTTGGAACTTGCTGAGTGAGAAGATTTGCGGTTATTAAAATTTTGAATATCAATCTTCAGATCTGAGCAAAGTCTGACCAGGAAACCGAGATTTGACTTTGAGAACTAAGTTTCAACAATGATTTGTCTTATGTCTAGGGCTAACTTCTTACCATAGTTCCAACTTGAGTTCTGAGCAAAGTCTAACCAGCAAACATAGAACCGAATATTTTTGTCACCTGTAAATCTGTATACTTTCAAAATAAGTGATACACTTTCTATTTCGGGTGTTTCAAAATAGATGATGCACTTTTGGTGTGGTTATTAGTTTAATTAAATGGCCACTCCCCACTTCCGATTAATCCCCTCAATTTAATTCACTTAATCAAGTTCACAAAATTTTGCCTCAAAATCCATTTTTTGAAAGTGTATCACTTATTTTGAAACGGAGAAAGTAATATCAACCATGGTTTTATGACTTGCATGTTCAGAAGCACACTCTTGATATGACTTACTTTAGAATGGAGAGGGATAAAGATGATCCTTGAAAGTTTGATACAACTGCCATTTCTAATTGAAAACAGAAGAACATCTTCGTTTGTAGGATTTTTATTGTGGTGGCATTATCTTTGTTTAGCACATGTACTTTAAAGCTTCTCATTGCTTGACTTGCTGTTATTTTCAGGTCCAGAAGTTGATGGGCTCTACACCTTTGGATGTTGCTAAAACAAATATGGCTCAGAGTGGTCAGATTAGTAGGAATGCATTTTGCCCCTGTGGTTCCAAAAAGAGATACAAAAGGTGCTCCGTCATAGTTCTTGTTACACTCTTTTTTGATTCATCACTTGCCCTTCGATTGCAAATTCTGACTGGATATCTCAAGCATGATATCTATTTCATTGTATTTCAAATATTGTTGCTTAATCATATCACCTCCAGTACCCGTGTCGGATCCTACACTCCGACAAGCGACATGGGTGTAGACATTTCGAGAGCCAAAATCATGGAAACTTTTCATAGAAGAGCTGAGTCTGGACACTTAGATACATATATATGCTAGATATGGGTACCGGGTCAATTTAGGCCTGGATGCGATTCCTTTTCTGAGTTTTGATTAAAGACTCTGTGATCCTGCACGTGGGATGAGCTATCTGTCTTTAAAATTGGAATTTGATGGTCTAATCGTAAGGGTATATCTGATTATATTTAGGGCATCTGTGGTTTTCCTTACTGTGGTGGGGGGTTGGGAGGGCCTCCCATGTAAAGATTGGATCTCACAGACAAACTTTAGTATCTTGCATGCTACTTGCTCTTTGGCTAAATTTACGTAGCTCAGATAAACGGGCTGTGGGCTGCTCATAGAGTGCAGTTATGGGGATGCCCAACTAGACTGTTGCAACAAATTTCTAGCTAACTAGTAATATTTAGCCCAGCAGCCATGCTCTTTAAATTTGCAATTTTGCTCGGCCAACTCAGTTTTGACAATAATTCTGTGAATTCCTTTTGGTTGGAATTAATGCTCCTCCACACAAACAAAAAAGTAAGGGTATATATTCTCCTCGCTTCAATTGTACTGAAGTTTTTTTTTGAAAAGGTGAAGAGAGGACACCCTAAGTTGCGTGCAAGGTTTTTGCAGTGTTGAACAGTCAAATGGAAATTTCCGGTTGAAATTTTTTCTACATAATTTATTATACCCTAGATTGCTGAATTTTATGATTTATACATAGATTCTCTTACAAGTATTTTAGTATTCGTTCCTTACTAAGATCGGTGCCTTTTCTTTTGGTTTCTGTGAAGGTGCTGTGGAAAAGACAAATAGCTGACTTGCAAAAAGAAAGGAAGTCCAAGTTTAGCTCCATTTATTCACATCAACATGACCAACTGATCGTATGATTATACGTTCAGAGGCGATTGTGAGTTAAGCGACACAAAATCGCATGTTGAATCGTTGATAACTTTCTGAGTGCACTGCAATTAGGATTGCCCGTTTCCAGAACATGATAAGCTCCGAATTTATCATCACCTAAGGGTGTGCCATTATTTCTCATGTGTCAGAGAGGTAGAATGAATAGAAAAGAGAGATAAGATTGTGTTTATTTTTCTGTAATCTTCCAGAAGTACAACTTAGGCTTATTTATATAAATTGAGCTCTAACTAATTTCTAACCGGATTTCCCGCCTAAATTGCTGTTGAGGTTTGTTAATAACCCCTGTTACAAAGGACACTGCAATGATGTCACGTCAACTCCACTTCATCATCTTCCTCACAATGTTTCTAAAACTACACCTTCCTCCTCCTCTGATGACTTACAACTGCAAAAAGCCATCAAATTAAAATTAAAATTAAGAATTCGCATTACAATGAAGTAGAAGTTGTTTCGGCGTTGGTTGAGGGAAGGAGAAGAGCACATGGTGTTGTGAACTCGAGATTACTCGAAAGTTCCTCCGTTTGCTTCTCGTGTCTTTTTTTTTCTATTAAATGTTTTCCAAAGAAAATCAAAGAAAATCTGAAAGCCAATTTTGACTTAAATTAATGAAAATCTCTACTTCAATGGTTTTGTCACTTAAAAAACAGATTGGATAATTTGGATTTTCGAAACTTTTGATATTCGGACCAGACCCGGATATATCATTATCCGAAAATTCAGATATTCAAATCGAATAGTATATACTCTATTTTGTATACCTCTAGTGTTTTTCTTAATTTTTTTTTGCTAGACTCTAAAGATATTGAGATGGCACTTTCTTAATTTTTTTTTGGTAAGAAGTGGCGCGGACCCGCTCGGGTTCTAATGGGCCAGACACTTGAGAGTAGGGGGAAGGGTAAGGGGACTCCCTACCCTCAAAGTGGTGGGGATTGATCCCCTAACCTTGAGGTTGAAAAAATGTTCTCCTTACCACTAGACCAAGTACTACATGGTCAGCACTTTCTTAATTGAGGTGTGTACGATGCTCCGTACATGATGCATGCATCTCGTAGAGCATTCACCGTACACATGAGTGTACGATGCACCCTCCTACAGTTCTTTCTTCTCATGTGCTATGCACATGATATTAAAGGAAGAGAATATGAGAGGGTGTACGATACACCTGGGTGTATAAAAAAATTGAAATGTATGAATGTCAGAATACAAAAAAGTCACAAACAACAATCAATTTTCTCATAGTGACCTTCTCTAGGTAGCACTGGGACCCATGAACGATTCAAAGTTCAAATCATCAACTTTGAGAAATAATTAAAATCTAAAGTGGTAACTAAGTGATAAGAACGCATAATACTTGTACATGACCCAAAGAGCAATTTCATTTGAATAGAAATGAATTGAGTGGTGGAATTTTCTCAATGTTGTCGATTTTTTTTAAAATTATGGCTCAGTGTCTTTCTCAGTTTTTTTATTTGCGTAATATTATTATTATTATGGATATTGCGGTAATAACACTTCGACAGTTTAATGAAAGAGGGCCATAAGCAAATGGAGATGCAAAAAATTATCGTGGTTCATGTTGGAACATTTGTAAGGGTAATGGGTTTAGTTAGTTCACATACGGGGAATTAAATAGAGGTGTAGGATTTAATTCCGGAAAACAAGAGAAAAGGGGGGGCAGGGCCAGCTCGCGGGCCGCGACCTGTGTCGCGAGTCGCAACTAGGCACTGCCTGTGACGCTTCAGTCTTGTGATATGCCCGTTTATATCCGTTAAAGCATTTTTGCTCGTTTATGAGCGGTTTTGCAATTTATTGCTGCCTTTAATATCTGATTTAAGGGTCTTATTAAGGAGCCTATTAAAGGTCCTTAATGAGGTCCCTTGCATGTGTGACTATAAAAGGAGGAGGTGAACTCCATCCTTTGACCCAACGAAGATTGCTTGCTTAAGAATTTCTGATTAACTTTTTTAAGTGTTCTTCATAAACAAATCAAAACACAAGTTCTTAAGGATTCTCTTCTAAGATCATAGAAGTGGATTGTAACTCCATTGTATCTCATTAGTTATTTCGTGTAACCCGGTGATCCTAGAGGAGCGAAATAAAACTAATAGAAAAGCGTAGTTTCCGTACCTTGGAGTGGTGATTTATCCGGTTCCCTCTTATTTCATTGTCTATTAATAACAATCTATTAGTTTTATTTCCTTACGGATATGGCTTCACACTCAAGGACCTTACTTTGAACTTCCAAAAATTGGATAAGTTTGAAGGTGTGGGTTTTCGTCGTTGGCAAAAGAAGATTCATTTCCTCTTAACGACTCTCAATGTGGTGTATGTGCTTACAACACCAATTCCTGCTTTTCCGGAAGAAGGGGTTGAGGAACCCTTGGAGACTACAAGGAGGCGGACAAAGTGGGAGAATGATGACTACATTTGTCGTGGTCATATTCTCAATGCACTTTCGGATGCCATATTTAATCTTTACCAAAATGTGGAGCGTGCAAAGGAGCTTTGGGATTCTCTAGAGGCCAAGTATCTCGGAAGATGCTTCAAGTAAGAAGTTTCTTGTTAGTAATTTTAATATGTTTAAAATGACTAATGAAAGACCTATAATGGAGCAATTTCACGAAGTTCATCACATTTTAAATCAAATAAGGTCACATGGTATGGTAATGGATGAAGCAATTGCCGTTGCTTCCATTATTGATAAATTGCCAACTTCTTGGAAAGACACTATACATACTTTGAAACATAAGAAGGAGGATCTTACCATGGAGCAATTAGGAACTCATCTTCGTATTGAAGAAGGGATCCGGGCTCAACATGGGGTTAAGGACACAATTTCTAGTGCTCCTAAGTCTACCGTTAATATGGTAGAGGTTGGTGGGTCTAATGGGACCAAGGAATCCAATGCTCAATCTAAAACCAATGTTGCAGACAAGAAGAGGAAAACTCTTACTTGTTGGGTGATCAATGGTCCTCATTTGAAGAGGGATTGTCCGTCTTGGAAGAAAAAGAAGACGACAAAGAAAGATCAGCCTAGTATTGGTCAAAATCAAGGTAATGATTGCACATGAAAACATAATTGAAGAAATGAATTTTATTGCTATGCTTTCTGAAATTAATGTTGTGCAGGTTGATGATTTTTGGTGGATTGATTCGGGAGCTTCTCGACATGTGTGAAATAATAGGCACCATTTCAAGTCTTTGAAGAAATTGGATGATGGTCCAATTTTGTATATGAGGAATGATTCTACGGTAAAGGCTAAGGGAATTGGCCAAGTAGAATTGTTGTTAACCTCGGGAAAGACTCTAACTCTCCGGGATGTTGTTTATGTTCCGGAAGTTAGGAAAAACCTTGTGTCGAGAGGTCTTTTGAATAAGTTTGGTTTTAAGATTGTTTTTGAATCCGATAAATTTATAGTGTCCAAGAGTGGTATTTATGTTGGTCAAGGTTACTTTTGTAATGGAATGTTTAAGTTTAGCAATTATAATAAAATTGCTAGTTCTATTTACATGCTTGCTGTTTCTTCTCTATGGCACAATCGGTTATGTCATGTAAACTATCGTAGATTATATGACATGTCTAAGTTAGGTTTAATACCTCCTTTGATTTGAATTTAGAGAAGTGCAAAACATGTATGTTAAACAAAATTACAAAGAATCCTTTTCCTAGTGTGACAAGACAATCAGTATTGCTAGAATTGGTGCATAGTGTCTTGTGTGACTTTCATAGTTCACCATCTTTGGGAAATAAAAAATATGTTGTAACTTTTATTGATGATTTTTCAAGGTATTGTTACATTTATATATTATTCTCAAAAGATGAAGCACTTGAAAAGTTTAAGATCTATAAGACCGAAGTGGAACTTCAACTTAGGGAAAAAGTTTAAAGACTTCGAACAGATAGGGGTGGTGAATACTATAATCCTAGTTATTTTAACTCCATTGGAATAATCCATGAAACTACCGCACCATATTCACCTTAAAGTAATGGTGTGGAGGAAAGGAAAAATAGGACTTTAAAAGAAATGATTAATACCATGCTTTCTAATTCGGGTTTAAGTGACGGTTTTTGGGATGATGCTATTTTAACGGCATGCTATATTTTAAAAGAGTTCCTAATAAAAGGAACAAGACTACCCCAAATGAACTTTGGTCAAAGAGAAAGCCTAATCTAAATTACCTTAAGGTATGAGAATGTAGGGCTATTGTCAGATTGACGGAACCTAAACGTAAAACTTTAGGAGAAAGACGAATTGATTGCATTTTTATAGGCTATGCGGAAAATAGCAAAGCCTATAGGTTTTATGTCATTGAACATAATGATTTTGTCTCTATTCACACCGTGATAGAGTCAAGGGATGCAATATTTGATGAGACTCGTATCTCTTCGATTCCTAGATCAAAGGACATGATACCTAGTACTAGTTCCAAGGTTGTGGGTGACATCAATGATGATCATGAAACCACAACACCGGAAATTAGGAAAATAAAAGAATTAGAAAAGAGAAATCTTTTGGACCGGATTTTCAACTTTATTTAGTTGAAGGGTCAAGGGAGTCAATTGTGACTCAATTTTCATATTGTTACAATATGGAGGAGGATCCTAGGACCTTTTGTAACGCCCCGAAAACGGGTGCCTTAATAATCACCATTAACTATAACTAATCGCAAGATTTACGAAAGTATTTCCTTAAACCTGTGGGTTATGGCCCACCAATAATATAATATTCTTACAAAAGCTCAGGATCTCATAATTACAACCTATTCTTACAAAAGCTCAGGATCTCATAATTACAACCTATTCTTACAAAAGCTCAGGATCTCATAATTACAACCAAGACCTTAAATACTTCCTTCATCTCATTTTTTGAAATCCATCCCAAGCACTTGCTTTTCCCAGATCCATCTACATCCTTCTTTCATAACCTAAGCTTCGTTCAGAAGAAAAATAGAGAATCAAGAAAAGGCAGAAAATATTCCAAAATGAGTGGAAAACTCGTAACTTTACTCCAGCCTGTAAAAATGGTTTTGGTTCGAAACATTTTTGCACTTACAAGCACATATTTCCAGGAGATAGAACTTACACATATAATCATACTTGACATATAAATCTATCTTGTATAAACTCACGCTCATACGATACATGTAATTATGTCAACAGGCACTTTCATACTTCATAAGATCATATGTAGACTATTAGAACTTGATAGCTAAACCATGTAAGAAATTAACGTCATGCATCTATAATTACGTTAATTACTTTAAGGCACGCGTCATGAACAATTGGTAATGAACATTGAGTAAACTCATCACGTTAAAGCGTAACTTCATACTTTCATAAACTTAAACACATCATCTTAAAACTCAACAACTTTCCATTAATACTCTTGAAATAACGTAAGTTCTATCTTTGATACTCTAAATTCATTTGAACTCATTCATCAATAAAACTGGGAGAGAACACACTTCAAACATTTATAAAGCTCAGTATCATATCAGTATTAAAATAATCCATCAATCCTTTTTATTAGTTTTATACTGGTTGTTGGACTGTATTTCAGGGGGTGGGACGTCTCCCACAATGGGCCAGTGCCCTAGGAAAAGAGCCAGTGCTCATCATGAATAACATTAACGGGCCAGTGCCCCAGGATACAGGATACAGCTCGGTTTGTGCACGACCATCAGTCAGGATATATACAACTAACAAACCAGTTCTTTCACTTGAACTTATCATGTTTCATAACTTTTAATATCCATCAGTGATATTCAGTATACTTCAATCATTCAGCTCAGCTCTACCTTTATATAGGTAGTAAAATCATATCGTAAACAACGTTCAGTATTCATAAGTTTTCATAAGGCGTACATTAAACCTTTGAAATCATTTGTAATGACGACCTTGGTTCAAAAAGCATTCATACTTACCGTTATTCATAAAGCATAACGTCATCCCATAAGACAACATACTTAATCCATAACCATACGACACTTGTTACTTTGCTGATAATATTTTATAACTTTATTAACGTATTCCCAGACACTAATTGGTTTTACAGACGCTCACATATTTCATAATAACTGTAAATGAACAACAACACCTCATATATCACACTGAGCGTGGATTCAGACTTAAGATTACTTTTAATAAGTCATAGAGGTAGAAATCATAGGTCATAAGTTTATCATGGAAATACAAAACATACGTATTCATAAATCATATAAGCATGTAACTCATGGATAACAGCATGGAACGACATACTTCATTTAATACACATGAGTCATGAGTCTTGTAATAAAAGTATTAATTATATATATATTCACGAAATCATATAAACATGTACCACATAACTCAGAACCGACATTCTTTACTTAAACATTAAATAATCATGTGAACAATAATTAAATTAACAACTTACGTTAACATCGAGTTTCATATAAACATGAATAAAGCCGTAAAATCATACTTTCACTTAAACACATACTTTAGACATATTAATGATGAAATATACTTTTACTCACATAAGCATGAATCATGGATTGATCGTACCCATAAATTATTAGTAATTTACATATACATGCTTTTACTCGAATAAACATATAACAAGATCATATTTCATAAATTATTACTTAAACATACGATGGTCATTTAACTTGCATCATTTACATTTAAAAGAAATTCATACTATAATTATAATTCAATAAACTTTAAATAAACTTTAAGTAATATCATGAATCTAATTTAATTAACATAAATTTCATTATCATAGTATAAAGGTTCATATAATCGCATTTTAACATACGGGCATGTAGTCTAATGCTGGACATAAAGATTACCTTAACCGCTTAATCCAAAATATCGCCATAACTCCCAAGAACGTCATCCATAGACCTTTCGAATTCCCATATTCCGTTTACCGCTCCAAAATACATCAATAAAATATCAATTAGAATCAACTCAATTTATAACTATAATTACGACTTTTCCTTAATGACCCGCTTTTCGAAAATCTTAAACTATAAACATTATTTTTAAAACTTATTTAAAATGTCGTTTTCATAATTTAAAGGCATTAGCTAAATATTTATATTTTTCAAAAATCAATAATAATAATTTTGTAAATTGATAATTAAAACATTTAGTAAACCTTAAATGGGTTTCCAATGATCCAAACATAGAAATGGATTAATGGGCTTTATACCTTTCATAAGTCAACATTGACTTTGGGCATTTCACTTGCAATTTACAGGTTCTTAAGAGAACTAGTAACTGGTTCTTGTGTTGAACCAAAAAAAACGAAAAGCAGGGGAAGGAATACAGAGGAGGGAGTAGCGAAAAAGAGTGGCTGTGGGGGCTTGGTTGCCGGGGGTTTAGGGCGGCGATAGGTGGCCTAAATTTTCCGGCGAGCAAGGGAAGGTCAGTGGTCGGGTTTTGGCAGCGGTATTCTGTCCGCGGTGGGGGTTGCGGTACAGCCGCAAGCAGCAGCGAATGGGGGCAGAGGATGAGAGCAGGGGAGGAGGTGTGTTGGTGGTTGAAGGTGAATAAAGGTGGACGGCAGTGGTGGTGAAATTCTGGGAAGATTGTGGGTGGTGTTTTCCGGCGAGTTAAGTTGACGGAAAAGCTTAACTAAGGCCTTCAATGGCTGAAAATTGTTAGAACATTAAGAGGTGGAAGAAAGCTATAAACTTTGTGGTTGGGTTTGTACACCTATTTATAGAAGAAGAGTAGTAGGTGTTCAATTTGATCTTGTCCTCCAATAGATAAGTATGAAATGGAGAAGATGAGGATGAGTTTAATGGTGTTTAATTTGGTTTGTCTGATTTTCTCATTCTTATCTGAAGTTGTAGACTTTCTTTGAGGCTATCAACTTGCCGCTTAAGGCTCCAATGGTGAAGAAGAAATGAAGCAGGAGGTGGAAGAAGATGAGTTTCTTTTCTTTTTCTTTTTCCTTTTCTTTTTCTGATTTTTCTTTTGGGTTGGTTAGGAATTTTGAATTGGGCTTTAAAATATGGTTTGGGGCTCTAAAAAGTGAAATGGCTCTAAGGTTGCTAAATACCCATAAGTTAATAAAAGGCAATTTAAACTCCTTAAATAATATTAATAAACTATATCATTGAAATAACTTTGAAATTTCATCAATATATATTTTAATAAGAAATCTTAATATTTATTTTTAAAGTAACAAGCTCATATTTAAGTTAATAATGTTAATTATTTAATAATAAAATAAGATTAAAAATCAGGGTATTACACCTTTGATGAGGCTATGAAGTCTCATGGTTCCGCCTTTTGGAAAGAGGCCGTGAATGATGAAATTGATTCAATAATGGGGAATAATACATGGGTTTTAGCTAGTTTACCTCCCGGTTGCAAACCCTTAGGTTGTAAACGGATTTTCGTAAGAAAACGGAAAATCGATGGAACCATATTAAAACATAAGGTTCGGTTAGTGGTCCAAGGTTTTAGGCAAAATATGGTATCGATTACTTTGACACTTATGCTCCGGTAGCTAGAATTGCTACCATTAGACTATTGATAGTCTTATCGGCGATTCATGGTCTTGTAATTCACCAAATGGATGTTAAAACGACATTCCTTAATGGTGAATTGGAGACTGAAGTATACATGAATCAACCCGAAGGATTTGTGGTCAAAGGTCAAGAGTCTAAGGTTTGCAAGTTAGTTAGATCTTTGTATGGACTTAAGTAAGCACCAAAGCAATGGCATCAAAAATTTGATGAAGTAGTCTTGGCTAATGGGTTTAAAATAAATCAGTCCGATAAATGTGTATATAGCAAATTTGATAATAACGGTAAAGGAGTTATAATTTGCTTATATATAGATGATATGCTCATCTTTGAGACTGATTTGGAACAAGTGAAAAACACTAAAACTTTTCTCTCAAGTAGCTTCTCAATGAAAGATTTCGGTCAAGCGGATGCTATTCTTGGTATTAGAATAATGAGAGGTAAAGGGACTATTTCTTTATCACAAGCTCATTACATAGAGAAAGTGGTAAAGAGGTATAATGAGTCAAACTCGTCTTATTTTGCTACTCCGATGGATCCTAGTATTCACTTGGTTCCGAGTAGTGGTACTCCTATTACTCAATTGGAGTATGCAAGCTTGGTTGGAAGCTTGATGTATGCTATGACTAGCACTCGGTCGGATATAGCATTTTCTATTGGCAAGCTTAGCCGGTATACTAGTAAACCTAGTATGATGCATTGGCAAGCTTTGAGAAGAGTACTAAGGTATTTGAACAAAACCAAAGATTATGGTTTAACTTATACGGGAGAACCTTCAATCATAGAAGGGTACTCGGATGCTAGTTGGATATCCAATAAGGACGATTATTCTTCCACAAGTGGATGGGTGTTTCTTCTTGGAGGAGGTATCGTATCATGGGAATCTAAGAACCCAACATGTATTATCGATTCAACTATGGCATCGGAATTCATCGCATTAGCTTCTTGTTGTCAAGAAGCGGAATGGCTAAGGAATGTGTTGAGTGATGTTGACTTATGGGTCAAACCAATGTCTCCTCTAGCTATCCATTGTGATAGTGCATCCACAATAACCAAAGCA
The DNA here is from genome assembly GCA_947645195.1 of Patellifolia procumbens. Classification (NCBI taxonomy): domain Eukaryota; kingdom Viridiplantae; phylum Streptophyta; class Magnoliopsida; order Caryophyllales; family Amaranthaceae; genus Patellifolia; species Patellifolia procumbens. The sequence continues at coordinate 333,408 of CANSGD010000193.1, forward strand.
TATAGTGAAGTCTACAATGGCAAGTCAAGGCACATTGGGGTTAGACATAGCTATGTAACTGAACCATTGATTTTGTTCGGTCTAGTGTGAACTTGGCGGATACGTTTACAAAACCATTGTCAAGGGAACTAGTGAACAAAATGAACATAGGGATGGGTCTTAAGCCTGTTGATCAACCTTTAACTAAGGAAAACTCAGTTTGATGTCTATCCAACGTTAAATCTCAAATTCAATGAGGATAGTACTTTTCCTTAAAGGTTGGAAGCACTTGTGTAATATACATCCCAAGGTTAGTGCTTGTAACTGCAATGAATAGGAGGTTGAATATAAAATTCTTAATAATCTTTGATAAAGTGCTCAATTGCAGGAGCATGTGCGAAAAGATTTGCCTATATGAGCTAGGGGTTTGGCCGCTTCAACAAGTCTAGGCTTGACTTGGAACGCTCATGAATGGATATGGAAACCATGGCTACTAAGGTGTCAGAGGTTTTTAAAGAACATTAGTTTTGTGCTTGTGTGTATTTGTAACTTCAATAATTTGTAGTGGTTGAATGATTCAAAGCTTAGTCTATCATTTCAATCGTAATTGTTGTTAAGTTTACTTATATTAGTGGAAATTCAATCATTAGATATTTCTATGATGCATGAGCATGTTTGTTTAGGCTTTTGCATGAGGTAAACCGTTCAACATTACCCTACAAATGGGAGGAGGATCGTTGGAACATTTGTAAGGGTAATGGGTTTAGTTAGTTCACATACGGGGAATTAAATAGAGGTGTAGGATTTAATTCCGGAAAACAAGAGAAAAGGGGGGCAGGGCCAGCTCGCGGGCCGCGACTAGGCACTGCCTGTGACGCTTCAGTTTTGTGATATGCCCGTTTATATCCGTTGAAGCGTTTTTGCTCGTTTATGAGCGGTTTTCCAAGGTCATTGCTGCCTTTAATATCTGATTGGGAAATTCCCAACGGTACACTCCTAGAATTGGCTTCTCTCACTGGTGCACTTCTATCTTTTTGACTTCTTAATGGTACACTTGTAGCTTGAAATCTTCTCTACCGTGAACATTCCTTTAACTAAAATGTTAGTTTAGGGTTAATTAGGATTAATTAGAGTTAGGGGTTTGCCTCATTTTGCGTGCTTTGGCTATTTTAAGGTAAAGATGACGTTTTTTTGGAAAAATGGACACCACCTTGCACCCTTTATGGGTAATAATTTTGATAATCCCTTCAAAGGGGTACCTACAAGTCGGGTTTTCGAGCACGTACTTCAAGGGTGCTTTTTCGGCTATCAAAAAGTCATCTCGAGGTACGGGTTCGAAAATCCGGCTTATAGGTACTCAATTCGTAGGGATTCTCGAAATTCTTACCCATAAAGGGCGCACAGTGGTGTTCGTTTTTCGAAAAAACGTCATCTTAACCTTGAAAAAGTTAAAGCACGCAAAACGAGACAAACCCCTAACCCTAATTAACCATAAACTAACCTTTTACTTAACGGAAAGATCACGGTATGGAGGATTTCAAACTACATGTGTACCATTAAGAACTCAAAAGGTGGAAGTGTACCACTAAAAGAAGCCAATCCTAGGAGTGTACCATTGGGAATTTCCCTATCTGATTTAAGGGTCTTATTCAGGAGCCTATTAAAGGTCCTTAATGAGGTCCCTTGCATGTGTGACTATAAAAGGAGTAGGTGAACTCCATCCTTTGACACAACGAAGATTGCTTGCTTAAGAAATTATGATTAACTTTCTGAAGTGTTCTTCATAAACACATCAAACACAAGTTCTTAAGGATTCTCTTCTAAGACCATAGAAGTGAATTGTAACTCCATTGTATGTCATTAGTTATTTCGTGTAACCCGGTGATCCTAGAGGGGCGAAATAAAACTAATAGGAAATCGTAGTTTCCGTGCCTTGGAGTGGTGATTTTTCCGGTTCCCTCTTATTTCATTGTCTATTAATAACAGTTCAATCTCCCTGAGATCTACGTGCACCCCCAATTAACTAAATCAAATGTTATCAAATACTTTGTTGTTGAGTACACTGGTAGCAATTGGAACAACTTAACTGGAATAGTTGTGGCGTGAAGATTACTGGCGTATAGTTGTATTTGCCCCACTACAAACACACAGACTCTTAAGAAACAACTCCAAGGGTTACACGACTTCTACTTCTATGGCACCGACAAAGAAACAGAATGAGAACTCTTTTGAATATTGTCCAAATCAGAGAAAGAAGAAGCGTTTTTGTGTTTGGAATGATTTTTGTGTATCTCTGAAGTGAAGAGAAGCCTCCAAAATATGCCCAAAAACGACAATTGGCATTTTTAGTGGTTGTAATCACGGAAGGTGAAGATTATGGTCCATAATAAGCGCACAACGTAAACAATAGTCGCAATAATTACGAAAACACTAAAGTTATCGTTGGCCTGGATAAAAATGAGATGGGCCGAAAAGTACACACCCCTACCCACGTTGCACTAACGCCAAACGCCGACGCCCCCGCCTGCAGGCGAGTGTGTGGTAGTTACTAGAGTATATCCTCTAGTATTCAAACAAATACTCAAAGGGTGGAAGCACATACTTCCTCTGTTTTTTTTTAAGTGTGACATTTCACTTTTAACACTTGACAAGGCACATTTTGTATCACTTTTATCTTTAATTATACACTTGTAAAACTTATTAAAACAAGATATTAAAAAATACACATCGAGACGAATCAAACGAGATCCAACAAGACTATATTTTTCCTTATGCATAAATCATAAAACCTGGTCAAATTATAATGAATGAATAGTGTCAAAGTCAATATATTGTCATTAAAAAGAAACGGAGGAAGTATAAAGAAGTCAAAGAGTCATGAAAATAAGGATATGGGATCTTGGAGGCTTGGTAGTTGGTACCCATAAATGAAAAGAAGAGATAAAAACATAAGCAAGCTATGTGAGACTTGATCTTTTGAAGCAAATTTAACTTGGAGTAAATTAATAACTCCAACATACTTCCTCCGTTTTTTTAAGTGCAACATAGAGAAAATCACACATACCAAGAAAGTAGAGAGAAAAAGTAGGGGACCACATGTTTAAAGGATGTAATTAAAACTTAATAAAGGCAAGTGGTGAGGACCACTTTTTAAATGCTGCTTTACAAGAATGAAAAGTTGGTGGGAAAGTTAAATTTTCCCCCACTTTTCAATTGTACTTTCCAAATTTCAAATTTGGTGCCAAAAATTTAAACAAAGAGGTCCCAAAACCAAGTTAAATTGTTCCCCTACATCAGACAGCAACCAACTATAAATACCAACACAACAATTTATTAAGTACAGAGGTCCCAGAGGTTAAAAACCAACAAGAAACTGATTTACAGAAAATTGACTTCACACACAGCACTGCCATGAAAATAACTCAGGCAAAACTTTTTCATATTGAAGAATGTGAGGCTGAAAGAGATGAAAAAGAACGGCTTTAGGAGCTTCTTTTTTTGGAGGAGCAGACGAACTTGGTTGAAGAAGATCGATGACCCTGAGGTATGTTTTTTTTTCAGAAGATGAATCTGAGAATGAAAATGAAACTGGATTAGAGCACTTAAACACATTTAATGACAACTCAAATAAGAAACCAAATTTACCAAATGCCAAGAGAAGACAATTAATTTTGGAGCTTTTTCTAAGTGCGAATTCTGATTTGAACTTACCAAGAGGTATTGTTACCACCACAACAACTAAATATGGTGTTAGTAGGTGGTGTGTTAACAGATTATGGAGAGAGGCTAAGAAACAAAGGATAAATGGTGAAGAAGTGAATGTTGCATCTAAGAAACACAAATATGGAAGGAAACCACTCATAACTGATGAAGAAGTTTTAAAAGAGGTCCCACTTAAGCAAAGAACAACCATTAAGTCATTTGCACATGCATTAAATGTAAGTCATCAACAGTGTATAGGATCATAAAGAGGGGAATATTGAGATCACACACAAACTCAATTAAACCAAAACTGACAGAGATGCACAAGAATGACAGACTTGAATGAATATTAAAATGGATTGTGCCAGGAAATGTAACATGTAAACCCAGATTTGACATGTTAAACAATGTGGTTCACATAAGTGGTTTTCTATGAGCAAAGTTACTCAGAGATTTTACCTATTGTCTGAAGAACAAGACCCATATAGAGCATGTCAATCCAAAAACTTCATCACAAAGGTAATGTTTTTGGCAGCCATAGCTAGGGCTCAATTTCAGTTAAATGAGGACATTAAATGGGATGGAAAAATAGATATTTTTCCATTTACAGAGGAAGTACAAGCACAGAGAGGCAGTATAAATAGGCCAAGGGGAACAATTGAAACAAAAGCCAAACAAAACATTACCAAAGAAACCATCAGGAAATGATAATTGAGCAACTACTGCCAAAAATTAGAGAGAAATGGCCTACAAATGGTTGCAAAACAATATGGATTCAACAAGACAATGCCAGACCACATATTCACCCAAATGACCCAGCATTTTTGGAGGCTGCTAACAAGGATGGCTTTCAAATGCATTTAATCCAACAGCCAGCTCAATCACCAGATCTCAATGTGCTAGATCTTGGCTTTTTTGCAACAATTCAAAGCATTCAACACAAGACATTTCCAGACAAAGTGCAGAAAGTAATACTAAGTGCCAAGGATGCATATGCTTGCTATGATCCTAGAACTATAAATCACACTTGGCTACAATTGATGTATGGAATGGTTGAGATTTTAAAAGTGAAGGGGGGGGGGGTGGAACAATTACAAAGCACCTCACAAGGGAAAAACAACTTGAAAGGTTGGGTCAACTACCAAATTATTTTGAGGTACCACAAGATGTGGTGGTTGACATAATCAAGAACCTTAATGAGAATATCATTTTTCAAGCTACTACTAATGGCATTCAACATAGGGAAGAAGAGAGTCAAAGCCAACAAATGATTTGAAGGTATATTTACTTGGTGAAGTATGATTTTCATTTTGGGTTCACAACTTTTTGTACAGAATCAGAACGTATCATTAATTACATGACAGTTTTTGTATAGTATCAGTAAGTTGAAAGGGGGTGAAGATTTTGTAAAGATTGACAAAGTTTAAATGAAATGAAACCTTTTGTAATGCAACCACGTGTAGTAGACAGTTATAGGAGATTATTTTGTATGACATTATTATATGAAAGTCACTATAGAACATGCTCATCATTTGGTTTCTATGCAAGCACATAAAAAGGGACATCTTTTGTTAAAAAGAATATTACAAATAATAGTGGCTAAGATGCTCTCAGGGTGTCCCCAATCACTAACATGCACAGAGTGACTCAATGCACCTAACATGCTTAAATACAGCTTGGTTGTACTATGAAACTGGTGGCTTAAGTTAAATGGGTGTGTGTGCATCTCATAACATAAACTCATAGGGACCTCATTCATCATTGAGGCCCATGTCCAGTAAGTGAAACATAGCCTCTCATGTTTATTGCAAATCTAAATCACATGTTGGATGCACACCCAATTAAACAAATGCCTCATCAATTTCAGACACACATACACTAGCCATACATAAATATGAAAATACATAGCTCATATGCAATAATGTACTTAACAGTATCATCACTGAGCAACCACTAGTCAATCCTCTCATTTTTTAAAGAAATAACTCATCATTAAAAGGAGTTTGCCCTGTACTTGCATCCGAAAGTATACATATGTGATTTGGCATCTCATTAGTATTCATCCGGATGTAAATACAGGGCAAACAAGACTCAATTGTATTGCCAAACATTCACTGAGGATTGACATGGACATAGGCTATAGAAAGGCACAAAATAACCAACAAATCAGAAAGTAAATCAGGTAACATAAACCAGCACTAATAACCCAGCACTAATAACACAACACACATTAACCAGCAATATCCAGCAGTAAGAAAGAGAGGAGTATGATACTTAGCTTAGACATAAACATATTTCCCAAATCAACCACCAATAAACAGCAGAAACAGAGATCCAATGTTTGTACTCATGCTCCAATAAGCCCAATAAACATGAAAAATCATTTCATACTGTTAGAAATACTCAACAGAAAATGAGGATATATACATAGAGAAATACAAAGAGCCATTGTAAGAATCACAGAACTGTAATGAACATGGTTAGACCTAAAAGAAAAATGTTGAGAAAACTGATCCATATGAGAAACACATAAAAACAGAGGTCCCTCATGATTTACAGCATAAAAATGAACATGATTTACATAATGAAGTACATAGACAAATGTAGATCAAGTGTATAACATGAAACATAGGTCCCTTATGATTTACAGAATGAAAATCAACATGGTTAGACTTCATTTTAAACAAAGAAAGATTACTAAGTTGTGAGGCAGATTATTATCATAAATTAGAAAATTAAGAACTCATTTCTTAAATAACAACTTAACAGAGTACAAACTTTAAAAAATTGAAAATGTCAATCATCAAAAACAACATAACAGAGTACATACATAAAAAAAAGGAAGAATTACATATCAAATGTGAGGCAGATTATTATCAATATTCAGAATTTAAAAATTCGTTTCTTAAAAAACAACATAATAGAGTACATACAATAAAAAAAGAAGAACTGCATTCAAAAAAATGAACTCTTTTCTTAAACATGTTACAAATCAGAAAATAAACATCAATAATGAACTTTGCTTAAAAACCAGAAGATGATTTACCTTCAGAATGATGAGAAACTGGTGGCTCTGATTTTTTAGAGAGAGGAGGGAGCTCAACAGAACCAGACCTAAAAACATCAGCCCCAAAACCAAGTTTTTCTTGCATGAATTTTGCTTTTATTTTCTCAATAGCAATAGAAACAGGTTGAAATTTAAAGGTGACAGTGTCCCTTGTGAAGAAAGGAACACCTTCTGAATCACTTGTAAAAGTAGAGCCATCGTTATATCTGTCAACCTTCCTCAAAAGCAAAGAGACATCACTATCTTCATTATCAGGATCTAAGATGTAATCATCAGCCATTTTGTTTGGTGCGTCAAAATCCGACATTTTCAAACAACAAAGAGGTCCCTCAACAACACTGGTTGTTATAATTCGAAATTAAAGAGAAATAGTGGAGAAAAAACAGATCTAGGGTTTTTACAAAACAAAACTGCTTCTTAATACTAATACACCCACAGATCTAGGATTAAACTTTACAAAAACCTTAGATCTGGAACAAAAATGGAGTTTAAAAACTAGGGTTGCAAAAACAAAACCAAAGAGATCCCAAAAAACGCATTCCGAAAAGATAAAAACAATTAGGGTTTCGTTTTAAACAAAACTCAAAATGAACGATTTCAAACAAAAAAACTTACAAACAGAAGATGAACATGAAAGTCGAAATCAAGGGTGGCGTTTGGAAGTTGAGTATAGAAGATGAAGAAACTCGAAATCTAGGGTTTTTTAAGCGAAAACCGTGAAATAGCATATGAGAGAGAGAGAGAAATTTGAGTGAAGATTTGAGAGAAATTGAAAGACTGTGTGTGTGTGAGAGAGAGAGAGAGAGAGGGAGGGGAGAGAGGGAGAGAGTAGATCTGAGAAGTGAGCAAGAAACGACGAATGAAGAGTTTTAGGGTTGAGAGGGAAGAAGAGATGAAGATTCTAGAGAGTGGATGAAGATGAAGATGAAGATGAAGAGTGAAATCAGTGAGTGAGTGGGATAGAAATGATGTTAAGTCGGTGTGGGGGTAATTAATTAGGGTGGGTGGGAGTTTAATGAGGGGCAAAAATGGTATGAAAATTTTATAAAGTGACCAAATATAGTAATGGGGCACTTATTGTGAATATTCCTAAAAAGGAATGTGGGACACTTATTTTGAAACGAAGGAAGTGTATACTTAGCTCTAAGTACAATGATTCCCACTACTAACCCTAGTTGTGCCTCCAAATACTTAACCATAAGTGTTGCTCAAATCAAGTTAAATACCCTAATGAACTGAACTTGACATTCCCTATAAAAGAAATTACAGAAAGATTTATGTCCTTGAGTATGTGCTTCTTAGTCAAGCAAGTGGAGGAAAAGTCGTACATTCAAGAAAATGTTTCCAGCTACATATAGGATCTATACATGTGCCATTCTCCGTGCCAAGAAAATCGATCTCTTCAACATAATCTGCTTTTCTTTTTGCGGAAAACTCGTGCCTCGTAAATACCATTATTAACTAATTATTTTGTGTATTTAACGGGTTGAGATCCTCTAGAGTTGAAGAGTAACTCTAAACTGTAGAGTTTACTCAAAATAGTAAATACCATTATTAACTAATTATTTTGTGTATTTGTAATTACTATATTAGGTAAACTTTATCAACTCTACCATATAAAAACTCTAGAGGATCCCAACCCTTGTTTAACCAATCTTCATTTTATCCTTGCAAACCGATTTCCCTTGAGTCCACGATTTTCTCCAACGATAATGCTAGGTCAACCATATCTTTTATGCTCATGGCTTTATCGAGAAAAACAAACTTTATCTTTTCATAATTCTTATCTCTTTACTTCATTATTTTCTTGGCAATTTACTAAACAAAGTTTCATCTTTCAATTATGTTATTTTTATAAGTGTGTTTATAATCATCAAAATCATAATGGACATAACGTCTGAACCATTTCCCTTTTAATTTTTTATTTGCTCTTTAAACCTGTTTCTATATTTAATTTATTCTTAATTTGATCTATATCTAATCCTTTTTCACCTTATGATGCCCTAACTCCTATCTGTTATCCCGCTTTATTTTGCACTTTCTCAAATCCCAATTTTCTCTATCTGATTTCCAAAACAATGCAAAAGTCACTAAAAAATGAGCATTTGTTATTCATAGCCCTTAGGGCTATGTATAACCATTAAATATTTTACCTAAAATATTATTAATTTGGAAATTTATTGACAAATCACGTGTCAATAGGTCTTAGTTATTATTTGTATTTACTAGTTTTAGAAAGTATTAAATGTTTATACATAGCCCTAAGAGCATGCCCACTAAATAATCCTGGAGTTAGATCATTAAGAAATGCGTATAACATTTGCCTTAAAAAATCAAACACAAAAGGATCATTATTACACTCTTTTTATAACCCAAAAGCAAATAGTGTGAGCATTGTTATGTCCTAAAAATTTGCATAGCTATATATGCAGGTTGGAAAGATTACTACAACTATGATTCCCATCTATGATTCGCCAACTATGGTTCGCCAGCTACGAAGGTCCAGCTTCATTGACACGTCAGGAATCAGTTATGGCCAAAGCCTAAACTCATGGAAGACCAAGTCTAACTGCAGTTTTAACAAACGTGGGAAGACTTATTCAAAGCCACTAACAACGGACGTGGGCGAGTATCTAGGAAGCAGTTACAAGCCGTTGCTCAAGCTACTTCAAACGGATATATCTCTTAGTATATATAGAGTAATGATATGTATTTATGAGACACAAGTTCTACGCATTACCATTAACATTCTTTGAGAAAATATTATTCTAAGCATTTGATTTACATTGATACTAGGGCTGTAATTGTTTTAAATAGTAGATTGGTGGACTGATAGCCACCCGCGATTTTTCCCCTTATTCCTGGGGTTTTCCGCGTCACCATCTCTAGTGTCCTTCTCTTTTCTTGCTTTCTTTGTTCTTCATAGCTGCACACATTTGTATTGATCCACCTTACATCCTTCTAGTTGTAGGTTTCCAGCTTAGTTTTTCCCTCTGCGGAATTTAGCATAAACATTTGGCGCCCACCGTGGGGCCTACAACTAGATCTCACATCTAAAACTCTTCATCCATTTCTTTACCAAACACTTGAATCAAATGGCTGACCTCACTCCTGAACAAATGAAAGCCGCTCTCGAGTCTCTCCAAGAGGTACAATATGAATCTAATAAAATTATTGAAAGCCTAAAGAAGGAGCTAGAGTATGTTAAGAGTAACAACAAAAAGTCCTCTCGACGACACCACAATGTCTCTCCTCATGTATTACAACTGATTGATTCTGAAAGCAGTGACAAAGAGGAAGCTGAGTACGAGCCACGTAACTCTGACTATGAAGAAGCTGATCCTACTGCTAGGAAGCTAGCTCTCCTTGAATCCCAGAACAGGAAGATGATGAGGATGCTAGCTAAGATGCCGGGAGCACCCACACCTGTAGCTGAGGAGACCCCTGATGGCTACACCAAGTCTTCATTCATCGAAGAGATAGCTAGGGCCATGATTCCAAAGAAGCTGCACCTGGCCTCGTTCTGCAAGCTGTAAGATGGGACCACAGACCCATATGACCACGTGAACCAGTACAAGCAGAAGATGTGGACCCTGCCCATCTCGGAGCATCTCCTTGAAGCTACAATGTGCAAATCCTTCGGAGCTACCTTAGGTGGCCCTGCCTTACAGTGGTTTATCACCCTCAGGGCTGGTACTATCCCTAATTTCTCTATTTTGATTAACAAGTTTTATCAACAGTTTGCTAGCAGCAGGGTGCTGGACAAACACACTGGCGACCTGTAGCGCATTATCCAAAAATCAGGAGAAGCTGTACGCCAATACCTAGATAGGTTCAACAGGGAAATGATCTATGTCAAGAACCTGGACATCCCAACATCCATCGAGGCGTTCCAAAGAGGTTTGACCCCTAAATCCCGCTTATATTATGAGCTAACCAGGTATCCATGTAGTACCTTCGAAGATGATAGAGCTAGAGCTATGGATGAGATCCGTGTCGAAGAAGATGACACATCTAGATACAGAGGGGAGTCTAGCTATGATAGGGAAGCTCCTAACAACAACAACAATAGCAGGAGGAACGATTGGCGTCACCAGCCATACCAAAAACGTGATCAGACCAGCAGCATAGTTAGAGAAGCTCCTCGCAGGTCCAACAATGTTGATTTTCCTCCTTTATCCTCCTATTGCTTTAACGTTGATGCAAGAGGTGTGGTGAACTCTTTGGAAAAGCTAGGCTCAGCTGCTAGGTGGCCTAAAAAGACTGACAAACCTGACCGCCAGAAAGACACCACCCAATGGTGCAGCTACCATGGCGACCACGGTCACCGAACTGAAGACTGCAATGCCCTCAGGAAGGAAGTTTCTTGGCTACTAAAGAAGGGATACCTGGAGCATCTCATGGGAAAGAAGGGACAGAATGGTGAACCTAGCAAGGATAATAACAACAAACCAGCTGGGCCTCCACCTGATCCGGGCCACGATAAGGTAGTCAATTTCATCTCTGGAGGTTCAGAAATTTGTGGACTAACCGATTCTGCAGCTAAGCGATTCGCTAGAGAAGGCTCCAAAGCAGCACCTATACAACATAGGAGCAAAGAAGAGCGAGAGATGCAAAGCATGACCATCAGCTTCGAAGATGAAGAAGAAGCATACCACCATGATGGACTAGTCATATCCCTCACCATCAACAACTGCTTGATCAAAAGAGTACTGGTGGACAACGGCAGCTCCGCCAACATCATCTTCAAAAATGTTATTCAAAGCATGGGCTTACGTAACGAAGACATCATCAAGAAATCCAGTGTCTTGTATGGATTCAGTGGGGAGCCTACCCTGACCATTGGAGAGATCACTTTCCCCACCTATGCCAAAGGAGTCAACTTACAAACCAGGTTTAGTGTTGTAGCTTGTCCTTCAGCTTACAATGTTATTATGGGTACACCTTGGATTCACAGGATGAAAGCTGTGCCCTCTACCTATCATCAAACTATTAAATTCCTTACCAAATGGGGAGTTCAAGAAATCAAAGGAGACTGGAAGATAGCTAGGGAATGTTACAACATTTCCCTTAAACCCAAGAAGGAGGAGATCTAGCAATTACAGCAACATCCAACACCTATCAAACCTGACGAACAAGACATTGAAGAAGTGGTGTTGGATCCTGCCAAGCCAAAGCAAACGAAGCAAACTAGTGCATCATTACCACCAGAAGAAAAAGCAAGGATCATTGAATTTCTCAAAGACAACATCACCTACTTTGCATGGACACATGAAGACATGGTCGGGATTGATCCTGAAATTTGCACCCACAAGCTGAACATAGATCCAAACTCCAAACCCATCAAGCAGAAGAGGATGAAGTTCGCACCAGAACGCAACCTCATCATCAATGAAGAAGTAGAGAAGCTGCTGAAAGCAGGGAAGATCAGAGAAGTCAAATATCCTGAATGTCTAGCTAACGTGGTCGTAGTTGGAAAGAAGAACGATAAATGGCGAGTCTGCATTGATTTCACGGACCTGAACAAGGCCTGCCCCAAAGATCCATTTCCTCTACCTCATATAGACTCCTTGGTGGATGCTACAGTAGGGCATGAAAGACTTACATTCCTGAACGCTTATTCTGGATACAACCAGATTCTAATGGATCCAGAAGATCAAGAGAAAACAGCCTTTATGACTGAAAGAGGTATTTATTGCTATAAAGTTATGCCCTTTGGTCTCAAAAATGCAGGTGCTACCTACCAGCGCCTAGTCAACAAGATGTTCGAAAAGCATCTAGGGGACACGATGGAAGTTTACATTGATGACATGCTGGTGAGATCCAAGCAAGCTGGAGATCATGTGTCACACTTACAGGATACCTTCGATGTACCAGCTGGTAATTCCTAGGCTATATAGTCACACAAAGGGCGATTGAAGCTATCCTAGACCAGATAAGAGCACTCATCAACATTCAATCACCAAGAAACCTAAAAGAAGTTCAGAAGCTGACAGGCTGAGTTGCTGCACTCAACCGTTTCATCTCCAGATCATCATATAAGTGTCATCTTTTCTATCATGTACTTAAGAAAATAAAGGTTTTGACCGGACTGCAGAACACGAAGCTGCTCTACAGCAGCTGAAGGCGTACTTAGCTGCTCCACCCATACTCTTTAAACCAACGCAAGGAGAGACCTTACAGCTTTACCTAACTGTGAGTGATACAGCTGTCAGCGCAGTACTAGCTAGGGAAGCTGACAACCAGCAGTTGCCAGTATATTATATCAGTAAGTCCTTGCTTGATGCTGAGACCAGGTACACATCCCTAGAAAAGCTGGTATTAGCTTTATATACACCCTCTAAGAAACTTCGACATTATTTTGAAGCTCATCATATATGTGTTTTGACTAACTATCCAATAAAGGCTGTGTTACGCAAACCAGAGTATTCTGGTAGAATGAGCTAATGGGCTATGTCCCTAGGCGCTTATGACATCAGGTACCAACCCAGGACAACTTTAAAATCGTAAGCTGTAGCTGACTTTGTGGCTGACTTCAGTCCTAACCTAGCTGCTGCAGCAGATGAAGAAGTACGACACGTCAATTAGGTAACACCTACAGGTAGTTGGAAACTATTTGTTGATGGATCCTCCAACCTTAGAGGAGCTGGCCTAGGTATAGTTCTAAAGTCGCCACAAGGGGACATGATAATACGTTCTATTTGCTGTGATTTTAAAGCAACTAACAATGAAGCCGAGTATGAGGCCTTAATTGCAGGAATGACTGTGGCTCATGACTTTGGAGCAACCAAGTTACAGGTATACAGTGACTCACTATTGATTGTGAGCCAAGTAAAAGGCGAATATGAAGCTAAGGATTCAAAGATGGCCCTCTACCTGGAGCTGGCCAAAACAAAAACGTTGCTGTTCCAAGAGTTCACTATACAACAGATACCAAGAGATTAGAACACCAAAGCTGATGCCTTAGCTAACCTAGGATCAGCATTGAGGAAGTGCAACTTCAGCAATATTCCCATCGCTCACCTAGCTGAGCCAGCTATCAGCAAAGAGGCAAACAACATACTTAGTATCGACGAAGTTGCAGGTACCGATAGCTGGACAAAACCACTGCTAGATTACCTGGAAAGAGACGTATTGCCAGACGATAAGCTGGAAGCTAGGAAGCTGCGTATGAAAGACAACAGGTACCAAGGAACATCTGGAGTCTTATTCAAGCAGGCAGCTAAGCAAGACATGATGCAAAGATGTCTAGAGAAGGAACAATGGGAAACCACCCTTAAGGAATTCCATGAAGGAGAATGCGGCTCACATGCAGCAGGAAGAAGCTTATCCAACAAAATCATGTCTTATGGATACTACTGGCCAACACTGCGAAAAGACGCCAAAAGGTACGTAACTAAATGTGATAGCTGCCAGAAACATGCAGGGATGACGCATAAACCCTCTGAGCTATTGCACCCTACCTTAACTCCCTGGCCATTTATGAGATGGGGCATGGACATAGTGGGGAAGCTGCCAGTAGCGCCAGGTCAGAAAGCATTTATGCTAGCTTTCAATTAACTACTTCTCCAAGTGGATTGAAGCAGGAGCGTTCCAACAGGTAAGGGACAGAGAGGTAATTGCTTTTATACATACTAACATCATTTGCCGGTTTGGAGTTTCTAGCGAGATTGTTTGCGGCAATAGATCGCAATTTATAAGTGACAAAACGTTACAATTCTGCCACGAATGGAATATCAACCTGGTTACCTCAACACCCAGGTATCCACAAGCTAATGGACAAGCTGAATCTAGCAACAAAGTTATCATCAATGGCATCAAAAGCAGGCTGAAAGCTAAGAAAGTAAAATGGGCAGAAGAGCTACCCAAATTCCTATGGGCTAACAAGACAACACCTAGGGGAGCTACAAGACAAACTCCCTTCTAGTTACTATATGGCTACGAAGCTGTGCCGCCATCAGAAAATGCTGTACCAACCGCCAGGTATGGACTTTTGACTCCTGAAGCTAATGATTCTGAACTTTCCTATGATCTAGATACCATCGAAGAACTACGAGACAATGCACTAGTTAGAATGGCCACCCAGCAACAGATTGTGGCTCGCAGCTTCAACAAGAACATGAAAGCCAAAGTATTTAAGAAAGGTGACTGGGTGCTGAGGAAAGTTTTCCAAAACACTCAGGAACTAAATGCTGGAAAATTAGGAGTTAGCTGGGAAGGACCCTATCTAATCGAACAGGTGGTAGGTAAAGAGGCATATTGCCTAGTTACAACAGAAGGTAAATCTATTCCTAGTAGCCGGAATGCTTCACACCTAAAGTTATACCATTTCTAGGTATCCAGGTAACTTTCCCTATTCAATACTTTCTTCCTTTACTTATTCATCCGAAGACTTTTACTAACTTAAGCATCGGAGACCAACGGCTCTCTCAGGTACAAGCAGAAACCTGACTTTCAGCTACCAAGGTTCAAATGCCCGTTATTTAAATTCATGAGGCAGCTACCCCAGGTAGGAAATTGCTTCACATATTGGAGACAGCCAGTTTAGGCCCCCTCCTACCTTCCTTTGTCAATTCACAAGGTTTTTCGAATCTTTACTGACTTAGGTATCGGAGAGCCGTTGGCATATCTGGCATATCTAACGTTGCAGGTATCGCAAGAGTAGCTGCGGATTGGGGCAACCCTCATTCCCCAAAGCTATCATAAGACGCAAGGACACCTAGACACCCTGGAATGTAGCTGTCAGTGGTACCTAATAGCTGGACTACCAGGATTACACCTGCTAAGGGTTATGTACCAAGATCTGGACCCATACACAAGACATTGGCCACAAAACGCTAGGTAACATACGTGCACTGAGAAATAGTTAAAAGTCCATACTAGGCTTTCTTGCAGCTATAGGTGCATTCAACTATATATATACCAAAAGAGAAACATGTTAAAAATATTAACTAAAACATCCAAAAGACACACCAGTCCCATGACTGGCGGTAAAGGACAACTATAAACTAAAGTGTTTGACGAAAAACAAAGGTTAATGTCTAAGAATCATAGCTAGCTAGCGAGTTGGTCATCTGCCAATGCTTGCACAGGTACCTCAGCTGCTGGCATAGATAAAGCAGGATCAGCAGCTGGCTCAGTTGTAGCTGGAGCATCAGCAGGAGCTTTCACTGAAGAGTCAGCTGTAGAAGCCTCATGTCCAGAAGGTTTGATATCCAAAGCCAAGGCCCTGAGATCTGATATACTCCCCATGGTTGCCAGGAAAGCGTCTGTATACTTGTGTAGCTGCTTGTTGTCCAAAGTGTAAAAAAGAACCAGATAAGCTAGCTTTGCCGGTTCCACGATTTGAATCTCAGCCATCCTATCAAGGTGGTGCTCCTTCTGGTACACCATCTCTTCACTCAGAACCTTCTTCTCCTCTGTAATATCTGCTAGCTTCTTAGCAGTTATTCTAGCTTCCTCCTTAGCAGCAGCTGCTTTAGCCTCTGTTAAAGCATTAAGAAGCTTTTTGGCTTCTCTCTCCTTCTCCAAAAGCAACGTCTCAACCCTCCACTACTCCTCAGCATGAGCTTTTCCCTTCTTCATTTTTTTCCAGCTCTTCTTCAAATTGGCCACCTCAGTCTTAGAGGTCTTGACCTGAGCAGCGAGCGAAGAAGTCTCCCTCAAGCTAGAGCGTGCCACTAGGCAATTTTGTAAGGCCTAGCACAAAACAGTAGGGTGTAAAAACAAGAGTGAAAACTAGAAATTACTAGGTAAAATTAAAAGATAGCAAAAGTCTACCTGAAGAGAGTGTTGGACCGCGTGATTGACAATCACTTCAGGGTCCTGTAACCTCAGACGCTTGGCTGCAAATGGAAATAACAACCTCTTTGCGTGAGGCCAGATACCATCGTTCATGCCATATTCAGATCGGAAGTCAGCTGGCATGCTTAGGTTTATCTTTGACGAACTAGGAGTAGGTTGGTCTGAATCATGCTTATTCTGGGGAGGGGGCATGGTAGTAGGTGTAGCCGATGTCTTGACTGGTGTAGCAGGCTTAGACTGCATAGAGGTTGACGGTGTCTCCTTTTTCCTTTTCTTTAATCTGGCCATAGCCTCGGCCTGGGATAGAGATCTACCTCTAGCTATACACGCACCAGAGTGTAAGGACTTGTATAGTTTTTCTTAAAAAATTATTTATTTAGTGATTAGCAGAAAGATCGCACTACCTGAAGTCATAGAAGTATATACTGAGGAGGCTGGGGTATGAGAGATAACAGGTATGACCCTAATTGGAGGAGTGTAGGTCCTTTTTGCTGGTGAGATGCTGAGAAAGACCTTAACTTTTCGTCTCTGTTCTCCAAGCTTTCAACAGTTTCAGCAGCACCTGCAAAAGAACAAAGGTAATAAGTACAGTTAATAAACATTTAAGAAACAAAGTAAAATATAGTATGAATACCTCCAGCAGGCCAGCCAGAGGGAAGGTAGGCCCCAGCTTCACCAAGGAAATCCGTGGCAACAAAGCAAAAACGAGTCTTCCAGAAAGACTCAGATGCACTAGTTCCTTCTACAGGACTTGGATATTTGGGTTTTTGCTTAAGGGTTACTTTCCTAGGGCCTATGCATTTTAGGTCGTAAGTGGTTAACATATCTTCTAGGGAAAACGGAGGGCTCCAATCCCTAGTAACTGATTCGATAGTATAACAAATTTTCCAAAACCCTGACATGAGTTGGCCGGGAGAAAAATTCAAAACCTCTATGAATGAGCGAATGAGAGGTGTGAACTCGATCATATACCCTAGTAGGAAGGGATACTCGTAAAAACAGATGTGGTTGTCCGCGGTGTTTTCTGGCCTAGCGCGTTCATCAGGAACGATAAACTCTGTACTTTCAGGGAAGTTTCCCCTAATTTTGATGTTTTCAATATCTTCTGAAGTAATGCTGGATGCTACATCGTCATTCGGTTTCCCCATGGATGTAAGTCTAGGTGAGAATACTTTCTTCCTAGCAGATTGCTTAATAGGCATGCTGAGAATTATAGGAGGGAGAAGACGAACTTACCAAACGAGAGAGAGGAAGAGCAATCAGAGCTTCTTGAATTTTGATTGAATCAACTGTGACAGTGCCGCTAAGTATTTATTACTTCGTTTAATGAGCTGGAATTATGATTTGAGTTTGCATCATGAAAATCTATCTTTTGAGTATAAAAGATAAACGTATCACTTATGCCAGTAAGGTGATTTATCTTTTGAGTTTTTATCTTTTGCGCACAAAAAAGATAAAACATTTGCCTTAAAAAATCAAACACAAAAGGATCATTATTACACTCTTTTTATAACCCAAAAGCAGATAGTGTGAGCATTGTTGTGTCCTAAAAATTTGCGTAGCTATATATGCAGGTTGGAAAGATCCCCAGCTATGGTTCGCCAGCTACAAATGTCCAGCTTCATTGACACGTTAAGAATCAGTTATGGCCAAAGCCTAAACTCATGGAAGACCAAGTCTAGTTGCAGTTTAAACAAATGTGGGAAGACTTATTCAAAGCCACTAACAACGGACGTGGGCGAGTATATAGGAAGCAGTTACAAGCCGTTGCTCAAGCTACTTCAAACGGATATATCTCTTAGTATATATAGAGTAATGATATGTATTTATGAGACACAAGTTCTACGCATTACTATTAACATTCTTTGAGCAAATATTATTCTAAGCATTTGATTTACATTGATACTAGGGCTGTAATTATTTTACATAGTAGATTGGTGGACTCATAGCTACCTGCGATTTTTCCCTTATTCCTGGGGTTTTTCGCGTCACCATCTCTGGTGTCCTTCTCTTTTTCTTGCTTTCTTTGTTCTTCATAGCTGCACACATTTGCATTTATCCACCTTGCATCCTTCTAGTTGTAGGTTTCCAGCTTAGTTTTGCCATGTGCGGAATTTAGCATAAACAAGCATGTATCTATACACATTAAAA
Organism: Patellifolia procumbens; assembly: GCA_947645195.1. NCBI lineage: Eukaryota > Viridiplantae > Streptophyta > Magnoliopsida > Caryophyllales > Amaranthaceae > Patellifolia > Patellifolia procumbens. Next base: position 352,111 of record CANSGD010000193.1, read on the forward strand.
AGCCAAAAGGTAGAGTACTGTTCATATGAACAGTACCACGTGCCACGTCACTGCCACTTAATCCAATAACCCTTGCAAAACGCTTCGTTTCCATCTCCAGTTGGCTGCTCATTTCTTCTTTCATTTCCCCTTCTTTGATTTTTCTCTCTCTCCAATTTCTAGGTAATGTCCCTCTTCACTCTCCTCCTCTCTACCTTCACTCCGGCCTTCATGTTCTAATTTGTGAGTTCTAGCAATTGAATCTGCGACCCATGCGACCTTCAGGCATTGTTTGAACCAATGATCGTCAGGCTATTCTTGGTCCAAAGAAGACGAGTTTTCTAGCGATGAGGAGCGAAAGAGATCTAAGAAGACTAGCTTAGAAGTATCACACTCCAAGAAGCATAAATCCAAAGAGAGATCAAAGGATAAGAAAAGGGCTAACGATCTAAACACTAAACTGCAACTCTTTAAGTCACATTATACTTTTTCATTCATCTAATGTTCATTTTTGTTTGGGTGAAAAAGGAGTATTTCTCTCAAATTTAATGTAATGGTTTGATTCTGGTTTCCTGGCAAGCTAGGCATTACCAATTGTCCTTTTCTATTTTGGTTTCTCATGGAGTGGAGTGTAATTAATGGGTAGTGGGTACCCAAAATAATTTGAGTAGTAAGAAGAATAGGCAAGGCATTACACTCCAAGAAGGAACAAGCCCTCATCTTGGAACTTGTTGTTAATCTCTTACATTTGTGTCGTTAAAACTCTGCTATTTGTGCTACATAACATAACCTATGTTCACCAAGAGATGAGATCATCGATAATGAATCCAGGTAGATTGAATTAGAGGTTGAAAGAAATAGAAAAGAATCCATATTGCACATTCGTTTGATACTGATAAGCACTTTATTGTGCTTATCCACGCTACATTTTTAGTGTCGATTCATATAGATTTAGAGCATTTTAGTCTTGCATTGCATGGTTTTGGTTACTTTGAGCTAAATGGTTGCCTCACTACTCGTTTAGTTATTTTGGATGATTTTCAGACTAACTAACAGGTATTTGGAGCACTTTGGGTGTTTAGAGACCTTTGGATGGAGGCTAGAGCTTGGTAGGACTTGAAGCAGCTCTACACGGTCGTGTGGAATTGGCCTCGACCGTGTAGCCTTTCACATATGAGATCAGTTTGCAACTGACTAGCAAGGAAAATGGGACGTCAGGTCTACACGGTCGTATCACTTTGGACACGACCGTGTAGTCATTTGAGTACGCAGGCAGTGGCTTTGAAGATGTTGAGGGGAACAATGAGCATCAGGTATACACGGTCGTGTCACATTGGACACGACCGTGTAGTGTTTTGAACAAAAAAACAGTAGCTGTGAAGATTCTGTGAGCATTTTGGACGCCAAGGCTACACGGTCGTGTCATTTTGGACACGACCGTGTAGTGTTTTCTACACTGAAGCAGTAACTATGAAAGAACGCTGAGAAATTCTTGTAACAGGTCTACACGGTCGTGTCGTTTTTGACACGACCGTGTGGACCTGCTTTCGGGCTTTGACCCGTTTTGTCCGTCAAACTTTAATGACGCTTTTTAATTTGTTTTCTTAGTTTAGACTCATTATTATTTTACACTCTTAGTTTCTAATTACTCTCTCTTAGCCCTAAACTCTCTCTAAACACTAGTTTACTCCATTGTTTTCATCTTGGAAGATCGAATTCGTTAATTAATTCAAGTAATTTCTCTTCAATCTCTTTCCTTTAATTTTATTGCTTTGTTTATGATGTTTAATTTATTGAATCTTAATTGCTTAGAATCCATGGTTAGTGAGTAGTTCCTAATCTAGGGTTTGGGTGAAAGCATGAATTAGGGGCTTAATGTAGATGTTCTTGTAATTGCTTTATTCATGTCTAATATGCATTGTTCTTGGTGTTTTGACACCTTAAGGTAGACCTTGATCAAGTTTATGCTAGGGCTTAGATTTCAATTACTCTTAATTGATTGTTGTTATCTAGTCATTCCCATGAATCAACTTAATTTCTAGACCAAGAGATTGGGTAGAAATTAAGAGGATCCTATTTAGGGGTTTTCCAATCAAATTAAATCCATCAATCAATTGGCTAAAGACCATTCGAGAGAGGATTTAGTCGATTGATTAATTGATTACTCTTGAGGACCATTCGAGAGAGGACTCAAGGACTTTAGAGGGGAACTAAACCTTGCACGTTATTCTCAATAGCCTCGTAGTTGCATTAGTGTCGTATCTTGCCCGAGTTCATGCGAGTAACCCAAGCTCTAGTATTTTCTCTATCATATTTATTCTCCTATTTAATTCTTAGTCGGTATTCATTAGCTAGTTAATTAGCCGGTAACTTACTCAATCTTAAACCCCCCAAAAACCCTTGGAAAAATTGTAAAGAATAAGTCAACCTTTGCGTTGACCGCTTCTAACAAGTCTACCTTCGTTTATTCCACTAACAAGTTAACCTTTCATACCCTTCAGCTTTTAACAAGTCAAAACCGGCTACCATCTCTCATTACCTTTTTAACAGGTTAAAGTAACACGTGTCGCTCTCTTATTAGCCATTTTAAAATTTAAAATTTATATTTAAAAAACAAAACATAAACCCCCCTCCCTCCTCCCACACCCCCCACCGACACACCCCACCTCTGACTTCATACCCCAGCACCCAGCAAACACCCCTTAAATGGCGCTTTGAATACCATCTTGTTGCTGCGACAATGAACCATCTCTCTTGAGCTCTGCTTCACCATCTTGGTTGACTTTTTGTGTTACATATTCATCATCACTTTGCCTATTTTTTGTTGTTGTTGTTTGATTCATACCTAAAATCTGATTTCTCGACATTCACTTTTACTTCACTAGTTTGTTTGTTTTGTAATTTTGATATTTGGTATCTGAATTTTATCATCCATTTGCCATGAAGAATTTCTAGTTGTATGATATAATAAAATTATGTTGTTTTTGTGGGGGGATCATACATAATGCTTGAACCTGGCTGTTAGGAATTGCTATATATATGACGTTTCTTAAGACTGATCCATAGGTTTAACCATTTTGTAAGTACTTCTGTACCACTTCATTTTTGTTCTTCTTCTCATCTCCACAAGTTTGGGTAAGCAAAGCTTGTTGTATCACGAGTTTCCAATTTCGACAATTGGGTAAATAATGAAAGAATCAACAAGAAATCAAAACCCATCTTAGATTCTGCATAAGATGTGGATTCTAATATGATTATGAAAATAAGGAAGACAAAAAGCAATGTATGAGAATTTGAAGCTATGGCAGTGAAGAAAGAAATTCAATCAATTTTCTTTTATAACACGTAAGAAAGGGAGAGGAGAAAGAAAGGATGTAAATAAAAGAACATGGATTTTGTTGCGGCAAGAATAGAGGAGGAAGATGGTGGTGGACTGTGGTCGTCATGGAGGGGAAGGAAGAGGAGAGAGAAAAAGGAAATAAGGAGAAAAGAGAGAGACTGGGCTGGAATGTAAAAAAAACCAATCAGAAAGACACACGTGGCTAATGACTTAAACTAACAAGTTACCGGTAAAAAAAACTTGTTAAAAGCAAAAATGGCTACAAGGTTTACTTGTTATTGGAATAAACGAAGGTAGACTTGTTAGAAGCGGTCAACGCAAAGGTTGACTTATTCTTGACAATTTTTCCAAAACCCTTCACTTAGGTAGTTTTGGGCTTAGTGGACTTTAATCAATCCCGATTTCCTTATGGTTCGACCCTTGACTTGCCGTTACTACGTTCTTAATAGTCGCTCGTTAGGTTTATAAATTGTGTTTGCTAAGCGGTTCTTAGTGCCTCAACGACACACTAAAAACCTCTTATCAAAATGGCGCCGTTGCCGGGGAAATTGTGCTATTGATTGAAGTTTACTTGAGTTTAGTATTGCTTGAGTGATTTTTTTCTTTTGTTTTAGACTGTGTTGTTATTTGCTAACCCTCTGCTTAGCTTTGTTGTGTTATATGAGAAGGAGAGCTCATGGTTCACCCATCTTACCTTTAGATCCGGAAATCAATCGCAACTTGCGAAAGCTTCGGGGAGGTTTGGAAAGGTTGACTTTGAGTTCTGCGCCAGCTTCACCAATCTCAAGTTCTACAAATGAAAGTGAATCAGACATGGGTGAGGAAAATGGACAACTTTTCAGGGATTTTGGAAATCCGGGGTCCTATGTTTTACAAAATGGAATTCGACTCCTCACAACCACTACAAATTTCAGCATTCACCCTCAATTCACACGGATGGTGAAAGCAGAGCAATTTTGTGGAGGGTCGGATGAGGATCCCCTTGATCATCTTGATCGATATCTGGAGATTTGTGTTATGATAACAACAAATGATGTCTCTCCAGATTACATCAAGATGCATCTCTTCCGGTCTTCTCTTTCCGGAAAGGCAAAGTCTTGGCTCAAGATTTTGCCTGCTTACTCCCTCACTACATGGGAGCAGGTTACATTGGCTTTTCTGAAGAAGTATTGCCCAGAGTCAAAGACCGCAGATATTAGGAGGCAAATCTCCACTTTCGAGCAAGATTGTGATGAGACACTGGCGGAGGCTTGGGAAAGGTTTAGGGAATTGATTCGTTCGTGCCCTCACCATGAGTTCAATCAAAATCTACTGATGAGGTTCTTCTATGATGGTCTTGATCCTATGTAACGTGCTAATCTTGATGCTGGAGCGGGAGGTCAACTTTCTAAGATCCCGCAAGACCAATTAGAGGCCACCATAAAAGAAGTGATCAAGAATTACACATGGGGTGGAAGAAGAAGAGGAGCTCAACCTAAGAAGGGTGGAAAATTTGAGTTGGACCCAATGGACCAAATTCAAGCGAAGATGGATCAACTTGACAAGAAGCTCTCGAAGATCACCCTTGGATCATCTAGTCCCTCACAAGTGAATGCTTTCTCTTGTGACATTTGTGGTGGTACAAACCACAATACCTCTTATTGTGGAGGATCTCAGTCAGAGCATGTGGCGGCAATGAATAGTAGAGGAGAGGGGTATCAAGGTAATCATGGTTATAGGAGCAATCAACAAGGAGGGTGGAGACAACCTCAACAAATCTACAACCAAGGCTACAACCAACCTCAATTAGGGTGGAATCAACCCCAACAAGGCTTTAGTCAACCTCAACAAGGGTTTACTCAAAGCTACAATCAAGGCGGATCCTCCTCTCAAAACTCTAACACTTACCAAGCCCCTCATCAAAGATCCAAATTCCAAAAGGCCCCTCAAAACCCACCATTTCCTAAGCCAAATCCCGAACCTACTACATCCTCCGACCCTACCTCCCTAATTCTCCAACAACTCCAAACCATCACCCAAACACTTCAAAGCCATGACCAAAGGTTTCAAGAGTTACAAGCTCACCACAAAATGCTTGAAACCCAATTAGCTCAAGTGGCCGAGAAGAACCCTTCTAACCCCACACATCAACTTCTAAGCCAAACCATTCCCAACCCTAACCTTCATCAAGCCAAAGCCATCCATTTGAGGTCGGGAATGAACTATGTGGGCCCCAAGATGCCCGATGAGTGTGAGAGAAGTGAAGTTGAGGAGGTTGAGAATGATGCTCAAGGGGATGAAATTGAGAGAGAAGTTGATGTAGAAAGAAGAGAAGAGGACAAGGGGACGGAGGAGACTCATGAGCAAGATGTTGACAAAGCTCCATTGGCAACACCTCCACCTAAGACCTATGTGCCACCGGTCCCATATCCTCAAAGGTTAGTGGAAATAAAGTTGAGCGACAAGTTCACTAAGTTCCTCAACGTCATGAAGAGCCTTCAAATCAACATCCCATTCCTTGAGGCCATGTCTCAAATGCCGGCCTATACAAAGTTCTTGAAGGAGATCCTCTCCAACAAGCGGAAGCTAGAGGATGAGCTCATTACATTGCCATACCAAGTGAGTGCTCTTGTGCAACATGCTATGCCCAAGAAGCAAAGAGATCCGGGAAGTTTTACATTGCCCATGAAGATAGGAGACTTTGAGCCTAAGGGTGTGTTGGCCGATTTGGGGGCAAGTGTGAGTTTGATGCCTCTATCCATTGTTAAGCACCTTCATTTCCCTCTTCTTCCTTCGAGGAAGACGATTCAATTAGCGGACCGAACTGTTAGGGTCCCGCATGGGGAGTTGGAAGATGTTCCAATCCAAGTTGGGCATGTGTTTGTGCCTTGTGATTTTGTGGTCATGGATATGGAGGAGGATCCCTAAACTCCTCTTATTCTTGGAAGGGAAGCTCTTAAGACATTGGGCGCCGTGATAAATTGTAGAAATGACACCATCACTGTTGAGGTCGCCAATGAGAAGGTTGTCTTTGAGTTCTCCAAGACATTGAGGAAACCTATGATTGAGAGGGTTTGCCGAGTTAGTCATTTGGAGAGTGAGATGGAGGGATTTGAGAGGGAAGTACACACTGAGGATGAGCTCTATGCATCTATCACTGAGGAGCCGAGCTTAGATATGGAAGAGGTGAACGAGTTCACTATGCTTCTCGATGGTGCTACCGTTGAGGACACACTTGGATCGGGATTTGAGGTCCTAGCCACTTCCGTTGCTAAGGAGGAGAGTTCTAAGCCTCCTCCCAAGGTAGAGTTCAAACCCCTTCCCCCCTCCCTTAAATATGTTTTCCTTGATGATGAATGTGCTTATCCCGTTATTGTAAATTCGGCTCTTGATGACATCTCCATATCTAAGTTGATTGAGATATTGAGAAAATATAGGGATGTCATTGGGTACTCGATTGATGACCTTAAGGAGATAATGTAACAACCCGAATCTACGTCCAACCTAATTAAGACCTAAATGCAGCGGAAAACCTAATCCGGGCTATTACCATCACACTCACCACGAGTGTGGAGCTCAAAAAACCTCGACTTTTTAAAACTTTTATACTGTAACGACTATATTAAAACCTTTAACTATAATAAACTATATTAAGTGATCCTAAAATACTTTAAACAACTATATTTGTTACTAAAAATTCTACTGAAAATCCGGCAGAGTTCCGTTTGTAAAACGGACCGCCTAAAACTTAATTTAGGACTCGCGTCCACTTATAAACCTGTATTCTCAAAATCCAGCAACCCAAACAAGTCTAAACTTAACAAACTCAAATTCTTTAAACTTAATTACAAGTTAACTATTAACTATACTATTACAAAGTCGATCGTCCTCGCCGTAATACAAATAATAGGAATAACATATTCGAGTCTTCTTCAACAATACTACCCTCATGTACCTGCATATACCGGCACGTAGTATCAGCCAAACTGGCTGAGCAAGATTTCATAATGTAAAGCCAAATATATATGCAGGTAGGATATATATTAAATATATCCAACAAATCATTGTTTTTCAAAACATGTAAGTAAAATAATAAACTTTATAAAACCTTCGGCATTTATTTTGTAAACTAAATCCTTTCTTTTCTGTTTCTAAATCGAATCATTTCTATTTCTTTCTTTAAATCAAATCCTTTCTTTTCCTCTTTTTCAAATCTTTCCTTTTTCCTTTTCATAAACAATCTTTTCTTTCCTTTTTCTTCCACGAAGAAAGATTCATAAATCTAGGGAATGGAACAAACTTTCCTTACCTTTGGGCTAGCTAGGCCCTCCGGATAACTATAGACAAAGACCCCTAGTGTGCACAGCCTACATACGGCCAAACCGCAGTAGAAGATCAAAGTCTTGAGGTACTGATCAACGTACCCCCACAACTATTCTATTCTGTATCTGTAAAGCTGAGACAAACTCGACCAAGTTCTAATTCCTTGGGATACCACTTAGGTAATCCCCACAACTTTGAAAACATAAAACTATTCTCGTGAGATACCACATAGGCAATCCCATCAACTTTCAAAGCATAAAACTATTTAAAATATCTTTCTATAATCTTTCCTTTAATGGCGGTTCGGAAACCAACTTTCTATATTTGGAGGAACATTCTCCCATTCAATTCATTCTCAACAAAACCGAGATAAAAAGCCTTTTAAAAACACTGCTTGTAAACTATAAAAGTATCTTTGGAAACCGAACTTTAAATCTTTGGAGGAACATCCTCCTTTTCAAACCAAAATCTTAACTTTCAATACTTTGCTTGTAAACTATAAAATATTTGAGTAACAATTCTTACCTTTTTGAACTTTTCACTTAAACTATAAAAGGTCTGATTATGAAATCTAACCTTTTTAAACTTTTCTCATAAACTATTCAAGGTTCGAGTAGAAATCTTACCTTTCACGAATCATACCAAAACAACCACCTCCAAAACGACTCTTTAGTGAACTCGAAAGCTACATAATAACATATATGTATTCAATCAATAATACTTCATACACTTGGCTAACTAGTAATGAACTTTAACTAAATCTAGTTCATGAACCAATCAAATTCTTCTAATTCCATATAATCATGTAAACAAACAATCATAAATCATATAAATGACTTTCATTATTCTAACTTGAACTTCCATTTAAACTCCTAACTACAACCCTTTACCAAACTAATTCTAATCACCTTACTTTATATGAAAACATCTAACATTCATAATATATACTTTGATACTCAGAAATTCATTATGGAGCTTTAAAATATGGAGCTTTACAATCGACTATAAAAAATATGAATTTTGGGCAGAACCTTAAAATGAGCATAACTTACTCCTACGAAGTCCAAATCAAGCGTTTTTTGAGCCTATCTTCAGTAAAATTTCAATACGAACAACTTTTGTGAAATAGTATTTTTGCTAAAAATGCTCAGAAACTGTCGAAAAACGCAATTTAGGAAACTGACCTGTTTTGCTTACGAATTTCAGCACTCTATTTGTTCTACATAGCATTCAAATACAAACCTTCCATTAAATCAAACCTCAAGCCATCCCAAATTCACACTAACAAGTTTAATTATCCTTTAACCAATCTAAACTAACTATTCTACTCAATCAATTCATACACAAACCCGTTAAAACGAAAATCCCCAATTCAATTTCAATTCAAAACCCTAACTTCATAAACTTGATAAAAAATGAAATTAAAGTATGAATTCAACTTACCCACAAGCAAGGAAGATTAGGGATGAAAGATAGCTTGAAATTCACCCCTAAAACGAGCCCTAAACACCCCAAAATGAACCAGAACCGACCTTTGCTCTTTTCTCTTCATGCGCACATCTCACTCTTTTTTTTCACCTCTTTGTTGTGTTGCCGCGAACACCCCTAAATCTCGCCGGAATTGAGTCGCGCCTCCTCTGCTCTTTGCCTCGCCTCTTCACTCTTCCTTTTGGCCTCCATCTTCTCCCTCTCTGCCTTTCCTCTGTTCTTTCTTTTTGTTCCTTCTATTCTGACCCCCAAGCCCTCTTTTGTTTCCCTTTTGTTTTTGTTTTTCTTTTTCCCTCTATTCAACCTTCCCCATTTGACTATTTTGTGCAATTACCTTTAAATCCCTCTCCTTTTATATATCTAAATATATCTATTTACCTTTCCAAAATATAATTTAAATAATGATACAAATTCATATAAAACAACGATAACCAATACTCATTAAAAGAATTAAACTCAATATTTCTTGAATTCATTTCATTAAAACGTTAATTAACCAAAATTAATATAATTAACTTTTCAATAACTCTATAATCAAATCTAATTTCCTTAAATTAAACTTGAAGACTATTAAAATATAATCATGTTAATAAATCATACTTAGCTATTAATAAACTACTCTTTATAAATAGGGGTATTACAGATAAGTCCTTCTCTTGCTATGCATCGTATCCATCTCACCGATAGTAATGCCTCCTCTATTGAGCCTCAAAGAAGACTTAATCCCAACCTCAAAGAGGTGGTGAAAAAGGAGTTTATGAAATTGCGTGACGCGGGAATCATCTATGCTATTTCCAATAGCAAATGGGTGAGCCCGATTCACGTGGTTCCTAAGAAAGGAGGCATGACTATTGTTGAGAATGAGAAAGGGGAAACTATTTCTACTAGAACTGTGACTGGGAGTTTGTATTGATTACAGAAAATTGAATAAGTCCACCCAAAAAGATCATTTCCCCCTCCCTTTTATTGACCAAATGTTGGAAAGGCTTGCCCGCCATTCACACTTTTGTTTTCTTGATGGTTATTCCGGATTCTTTCAAATTCCGATTCATCCGGATGACCAAGAGAAAACCACCTTTACTTGTCCATATGGGACATTCGCTTATCGAAAGATGGCTTTCGGTTTGTGTAATGCCCCATCAACTTTTCAAAAGTGTATGACGGCGATCTTTTCTGACATGTTGGAGGACTCTAATGTGGTTTTCATGGATGATTTTAGTGTGTGTGGTTCCTCTTTTGACACATGTCTTGCTAATCTTGAACTTGTGTTGAAAAGGTGTCAAGAGACGAACCTAGTATTGAATTGGGAAAAGTGTCATTTCATGGTTGAAGATGGTATTGTGCTTGGTCATAAAGTGTCTAGTAAGGGCATTGAGGTAGATCCGGCAAAGGTTTCGATAATAGAAAAACTCCCGCCACCAAATTCGGTGACGGGAGTTCGTGCTTTCCTTGGACATGCGGGTTTTTACCGGCGTTTCATCAAGGATTTTTCTAAAATTGCCAAACCTTTGACGAATCTACTTCAAAAGGAAGTTGAATTTAGATTTGATGAGTCTTGCATGGAGGCTTTTCAAACTTTAAAAAGAGCCCTTACTTCTGCTCCTATTGTGCGAGCTCCTAATTGGAGCTTTCCTTTTGAACTAATGTGTGATGCTAGTGACTTTGCAGTGGGAGTTGTACTTGGGCAACGACAGGAAGGAAAGCTCCATGTGATAGCCTATGCAAGTTGGACTTTGGATGACGCACAACGGAACTATGCCACTATGGAAAATGAGATGTTAGCTGTAGTGTTTGCATTTGATAAGTTCCGTTCGTACTTGACTTACAATAAGGCTATTGTCTACACGGACCATTCTGCGGTCCGATACTTGATGAGCAAAAAGGATGCAAAGCCAAGGCTCATTAGGTGGGTCCTACTTCTTCAGGAATTTGATTTTGAGATTAAGGAGAAGAAAGGGGACGGAAAATTTGGTTGCTGACCATCTCTCTCGCCTCTCCCTTGATGAGAGAGATGTGGATCTAAAGGATGCCCCCATCAATGATGATTTGAAGGAAGAACACCTCTTTGCTATCATAAATAATGAGGTCCCATGGTTCGCGGACTTTGCGAACTACTTGGCTTGTGGGATTGAACCTCATGGTCTTACTTCTCAGCAAAGGAAGAGGTTCTTCAAGGAGGTATGTAGATACTATTGGGACGACCCTCTATTGTTAAAGAATTGTGCTGACTCGATTTTTAGGAGGTGTGTGCCCAATCATAAGATTCATTCTATGTTGAATCATTGCCATACTTTGGCATGTGGAGGACATGGTGGAGCGGGCAAAACTGTTGCTAAGGCTCTCCAAAGTGGCTTGTTTTGGCCTCACATGCAAAAGGATGCTAGGGGATTTGTCTTGAGTTGTGATAGGTGTCAACGAAGCGGTGGGATCACCAAGAGGAACGAGATGCCGCAACAAAATATTCTTGAGGTTGAACCCTTTGATGTGTGGGGAGTTGACTTCATGGGACCCTTCGTGCCATCTATGGGGAATATGTACATTCTTGTAGCGGTGGACTACGTGACCAAATGGGTTGAAGCGATCGCTTCCCCCACCAACTATCACAAGGTTGTCATGAAGCTTTTGAAGAAGATTATTTTTCCTAGATTTGGGGTCCCTCGTGTATTGATAAGTGATGGAGGTTCGCACTTTGCCAAGAAGCAATTGGAAACTCTTTTGAAGAAATATGGGGTGAATCAAAAGGTGGGACTTCCATACCTTCCCCAAACTCAAGGCCAAGTTGAGGTTTCGAATCGTGAGGTGAAGAATGTGCTTGAGAGAGTGGTGAACAAGACTAGGAAGGATTGGTCTTTGAAGCTAGATGATACACTTTGGGCTCTTCGCACCGCTTTCAAAACCCCTATAGGCACATCCCCCTATCGTCTTGTGTATGGTAAGGGTTGTCAGTTGCTCGTTGAACTTGAACATCGGGCTTAGTGGGCAATCAAAGAGCTCAACATGGATCTTACTTTGGCGGGGGAGGCTCGAAAGGAGAAGTTGGTTGAACTAGAGGAGCTCCGCTTTGATGCTTATGAGAGTTCGCGCTTGTACAAGGAGCGAACAAAAAAGTGGCACGACCAAGGATACAACAAAGAGAATTTCGGGTTGGGGACAAAGTCTTGTTGTTTAACTCAAGGCTTAAGCTCTTTCCCGGAAAGCTTAAATCACAGTGGTCGGGGCCATTTGAAGTAGTGAAGACTACCCCCTATGGAGCATATGAGATTGTGGGGGATGAGCGGCCCTTTTTGGTTAACGACCAACGCTTGAAGCTCTACCACGACAACCATGTCATTGGTTTCGTGGGATGTTTGATACTTGGCTCACCCGAGCACCATCATTGAGAGGTGAGTCCTCTTAGTCAAGCTAATGACTTTAAAGAAGCTCTTCTTGGGAGGCAACCCAAGCATTTCTTTTAGGACTAGGTAGTTTTTTTTATTTTCTTTCATTTTTTTTAGTTTAGTTTACTGCTTTAAAAAAAAAAAAAAGAAAAGAAAAACAACAAAAAAGGGGGAGGCAAAGCAAAAAAATGAACGAGAGAAAGCAGAACTGCAGGTCTACATGACCGTGTCGAAATCGACACGACCGTGTAGCTCTGCAGTTCATCAGTTACTGCTTCATGAAAATTTGGACAGCACAGTCGTGTCAAAATGGACACGACCGTGTACCCCTGAACCAGCGGATACTAAACACGGGGAAGGGGGGTTTGTTCCTCATAATCTAACCCTCATTATTTTCGACCCCCCCCTCTCTCACTCAAAAACTCTCCCTTCTCTACTCCAGTCTCCCTCATTAGTCACTCACTCACCTCCAATCCACCATTAAAATCACTCATTGCCTCTCAATCCTTCATCACTTACCTCAATTCATCCTTTTCTCCTCCACAAAACATATTTTCCACAAACCCTAACTTCTCCAATATGGGGAAAGTGCTTGGTTAGGGGTTTCTTTACAATTGGAGGAAAATCTTCACTCAACATCATCATCAACCACTACCGAAGGTTCATTTGCGGGATTTACTCCCACCTTTAGATCGGTATACACTTTCCTCTCTCAATTTCTTACTTTTTGTTTGAGATTTATTGAAGATTGGTTGTAATTTTTGGTTTGTTGCTAGTTGACATTAGATTTGGTTTGAATTGGGTTGTGTTGTTTGGTCTTTGGTGAGGCTCATCTTATTGTGGGTTGTTGTTGTGACTTGTTGTGAGTTGTTGTGCTTTGTGTGATTGTGTGACCATTTTCTTGACATTTCATTGGTATAATGGCCTCTAGCAGCCGTAGGAATTCGGCAAGGCAAACTAGTACATCAAATCTCCGCAACCAATCACCACCACCACCTCCACCCCCCATCCATCCTCCACAAATTGACACCCTCAGGATTAATTTCACAAACCCCGACCACCTAAGAGCTTTCATGGGACTTTCTAGGAGGAACATTCGCCCAACCAAGTTCTATGATGGGAACGCCGCCGCGGCCCTATGGGTTCAAGGTGACGTTCAACAACTTTTCTATGGGGTTGGGTGGACGGATTGGCTCAACTTACACACCTACACTTACAAAAATCTCACCTTGGAGTTCCTCTCCACTCTTTCCGTTCGTAGAGCGGAAGGAAGCCGAAACCCTAGGACCATAACATTCAACCTCCTTGGCCGGACCTATACCATGAACATAGGGGCGGTAAATGACGCATTTGGGTGGCCAAAGGGTGGGGTCATAGGGCCCAAGAGTGCGTGGGTGTCCTCCTACAATGAGCAGTTCTTTTGGCAACAATTGACTGCCCGTTCTCCTTACATCCCTAGCTCGGCCAAGGCTTCCCATGTTGTGAGTCCAGGGTTTAGGGTGTCCCATAGGGTGATTAGCACCACCATTTTTGCCAGGGGGGATAGCATGGGTGTAGTTACCGGACGTGAGCTGTACTTCCTCTACCACATGACTATAGGAGACACCAGACTGAACCTCGGGGCTTGGTTGATGGAGCACCTTGAGGATGTAGCCCGGAGGGGTCCAGCGACATCTTGGTGGGGGGGATGATTACTTTGATTGCTCTTTCTCGTGGGATTGATTGTGCAGGTTTTCAGCCCGTCCCAGGATCCACTCTGATCGACCTTAGCTCATATTAGACTATGGGGTGGATCTCACCATTAGGCCCGAATGGAGGGTATATCTGGAAGGTCAACCATCAGAATTATGCTATACTTCCAGATCCTTCCAAAACCCCCATCTATGATCAGGCTAACTGGATTTTTGAGCCTGACTATGAGTGGCCTCCACGGGGCATAGAGGGCGGCGAGGCCGAAATGGAGGTTGATGGAGGAAGAGGAGAAGAAGGAGAAGAAGCAGAAGAGAGAGCGCATGGTGCTCAGGCCCCACAAGGGGCGTTTGGTTCTATGGAGCAGCAGCTGGCTGACCTCCAACAGGGGATGGGCGGTTTACGCATGGACTTTCTGTCCCTCAGGTCAGAGGTCCATTCTCTACATGAGTCCCAGACCACCACTCAGCAGTACTACCGGTCCTTGCAGGACAGTGTCTTTGCGATGACCTCGGAGTTCCGAGGTCTTCGCTCTGATCTGTAGGATTGGGGTAGGCATAGTGGTTGGTACCCCGGTAGCTCTAGCTCCCACCCCCTCCCGACCAGTGAGTCGGGATTCTTTCCCCCCTTGCTTATGATTTCATTAGACTTTTCACTGTGAGGACACTGTGTAGTTTAGCTTGGGGGAGGATGTATATATAGTTTACATTAGTTGCATCTTTAGTATCATGTTTAGGGTGCATGTAGATTATTTCTCTAGCATTGCATGAGCATATAGATTGCATTTAGGGCTGGACCCTGCCCTTGGTACGCATGTATTCTTTTTGATGACCTAAAAACAAAAATAAAAAAAAAGAAATGCTTTGATGGTCTCTAGTAGGCTAAGGAATTGTCGGGTTGTGGTATGATTGGTCTTCCTCTTGTGCGGTTCGACTGATGTTGGTAGCTATATCCTTTGTGAGAGCATGTTTTTATAGCCTTATAGACTGTCATCTTTTCAGTCTTATCTGCTTGCTGTGTGTTGCTCTTCCTTGATGAATATCCTCTAGAACTTGCATTGATTCTCCTTGAATTCGCTTGACTTGTGTGCATCTTGAATGTGATTGTTCTTGTTACTTGAGCTACATTGCCAAAGGCCACCCACACCTATTTATCCTTCTTTGAAGCCCCTGTGAACCTAAGCCTGTTTTCTTTGTTAACCACGTCTTTAGCCTATTACTCATTTTCTTACCTAGGGGATTGTGAAGCTACTTAGATGAGGTAATATATGTTGATGGGTGTTATGAGAGATGACTTGGTTTTGGTGTTCGGCTTTGTTTTAGCTAGAACTCATGTGCTGTTTGAGTTCGCCTCCTTCCCATACTATTGGAGTTCCCATTTTCTCCTTCCTTCTTTAATCACCACAATCCACAAAAATAAAAAAAAATAAAAAAAAAAAAGAAAGGAAAAATATCCTTGATGCAAAAGAAATTGAAAAATCAAAGAAAAAGGATTTGTGGTGTGTTCAAAATTTGCAATAAGGGAGATTGGGATGCTATAATTCAAGGAGTGCTTGAAATAGGTTGTGTTGAGTGTCTACAATTGAGTAGGGTTGGTTTTGTTCTTTTAGAAAGGTGCCGAGTTGGAAGTTTCACTTTCCCCTCTTTAACACCACGATCCCAAATGCTACCACA
This sequence comes from Patellifolia procumbens, assembly GCA_947645195.1. Lineage (NCBI taxonomy): Eukaryota > Viridiplantae > Streptophyta > Magnoliopsida > Caryophyllales > Amaranthaceae > Patellifolia > Patellifolia procumbens. The sequence goes on from CANSGD010000193.1 coordinate 367,959, forward strand.
CCCTCACCTTAAGCCTACATTACAACCTTGACTAAGTCCTCTTGATTCTTGATGCAAACTTTGGTCCTTATGCGATGGAGAGTGAGATGATATGCAAGCTTATGGTAGGATATAGTCAATGGAATTGAGCCTTGAGCGTTCATTTGACCTACTTAAACACACGAGAGAAGTGTGCACGACTAAAGTGAGAGCTACTATCTATATGACTGAGTCAAGCTTGGGGGAGAACTTGTGGTAAGATCGGTTGCTTTTCCTTGTGCTATAAACTTTGAGGCTTGATAGTGTTTTGCATTTGATGTTGGAAACGTTTGAAGGTCTATATTATTCATCTTAGCATGAGTATCATTGTTAGGGGGTCATAGAACTCTTTCCCTATGTCTATCGTTTGTTCGCTTGAGGACAAGCAATTGGACTAGCTTGGGGGAGTTTGATAAGCACTTTATTGTGCTTATCCATGCTACATTTTTAGTGTCGATTCATATAGATTTAGAACATTTTAGTCTTGCATTGCATGGTTTTGGTTACTTTGAGCTAAATGGTTGCCTCACTACTCGTTTAGTTGTTTTGGATGATTTTCAGACTAATTAACAGGTATTTGGAGCACTTTGGGTGTTTAGAGACCTTTGGATGGAGGCTAGAGCTTGGTAGGACTTGAAGCAGCTCTACACGATCGTGTGGAATTGGCTATGACCGTGTAGCCTTTCACATATGAGATCAGTTTGCAACTGACTAGCAAGGAAAATGGGACGTCAGGTCTACACGGTCGTGTCACTTTGGACAACCGAGTGGCTTTGAAGATGTTGAGGGGAACATTGAGCATCAGGTCTACACGGTCGTGTCACATTGGACACGACCGTGTAATGTTTTGAACAAACAAACAGTAGCTGTGACGATTCTGTGAGCATTTTGGACGCCAAGGCTACACGGTCTACACGGTCGTGTCACATTGGACACGACCGTGTAGTGTTTTGAACAAACAAACAGTAGCTGTGAAGATTCTGTGAGCATTTTGGACGCCAAGGCTACACAGTCGTGTCATTTTGGACACGACCGTGTAGTGTTTTCTACACTGAAGCAGTAACTATGAAAGAACGCTGAGAAATTCTTGTAACAGGTCTACACGGTCGTGTCGTTTTTGACATGACCGTGTGGACCTGCTTTCGGGCTTTGACACGTTTTGTCCGTCAAACTTTAATGACGCTTTTTAATTTGTTTTCTTAGTTTAGACTCATTATTACTTTACACTCTTAGTTTCTAATTACTCTCTCTTAGCCCTAAACTCTCTCTAAACACTAGTGTACTCCATTGTTTTCATCTTGGAAGATCGAATTCGTTAATTAATTCAAGTAATTTCTCTTCAATCTCTTTCCTTTAATTTTATTGCTTTGTTTATGATGTTTAATTTATTGAATCTTAATTGCTTAGAATCCATGGTTAGTGAGTAGTTCCTAATCTAGGGTTTGGGTGAAAGCATGAATTAGGGGCTTAATGTAGATGTTCTTGTAATTGCTTTATTCATGTCTAATATGCATTGTTCTTGGTGTTTTGACACCTTAGGGTAGACCTTGATCAAGTTTATGCTAGGGCTTAGATTTCAATTACTCTTAATTGATTGTTGTTATCTAGTCATTCCCATGAATCAACTTAATTTCTAGACCAAGAGATTGGGTAGAAATTAAGAGGATCCTATTTAGGGGTTTTCCAATCAAATTGAATCCATTAATCAATTGACTAAAGACCATTCGAGAGAGGATTTAGTCGATTGATTACTCTTGAGGACCATTCGAGAGAGGACTCAAGGACTTTAGAGGGGAACCTAATCTTGCACGTTATTCTCAATAGTCTCGTAGTTGCATTAGTGTCGTATCTTGCCCGAGTTCATGCGAGTAACCCAAGCTCTAGTGTTTTCTCTATCATATTTATTCTCCTATTTAATTCTTAGTCGGTATTCATTAGCTAGTTAATTAGTCGGTAACTTACTCAATCTTAAACCCCCCAAAAACCCTTCACTTAGGTAGTTTTGGACTTAGTGGACTTTAGTCAATCCCAATTTCCTTGTGGTTCGACCCTTGACTTGCCGTTACTACGTTCTTAGTAGTCGCTCGTTAGGTTTATAAATTGTGTTTGCTAAGCGGTTCTTAGTGCCTTAACGACACACTAAAAACCTCTTATCAGATACAGAAGCACAATAATGATTATATAATTAAAATAGATCTACTGAACAAAGCAAGGAGTTTAGAAAGAAGATGCAAAACGCATAGCAGTACAGTGGCAGTTTTCTTTCCCTTTTTCTCTTTAATTTTTTGGTTTTAAAAACTCAATTTTTTTAGGTTATTAAGTCTATTAAACGGACGGACAAGATGAGTCCATGAAAATAAAAAGCTCAAATTTAAGTAATTATAATGGCTACAATTTTAAAATTGTAGCCATTATAGAATTATCCATAAAATCAACTCATTAATTACTCGTAACTTATTCTACTTATAAGATTATTTTTTAAAACTATATCCATCTACCAATATTGCCTCCTCGACATTTCTAAAAGTTACTTCTTTTTCATCATTTCTGAAAGTGACATCTTCTGATGATTTGGACATACATATTAACGTAAAGGAAAATTAGAAAATGTAAAGATTTGTGAATATAAGTGGTTTTCGACGCCATGAGAGGGAGTAACAAGTAATAAAGTATACATAGTGATTAATAGGAAACTTTGGTAAGAGTAGTAAAAGAGAAATATAAGTGATTGATAGAGAATTGAGTAATTAGAAATTAATTGTTCATGGGTTGTCTGCTCTCGTTTGTTTTCCAATTGTTAAGTTATACTATATGTAAGACAAAAAGATGGAAACAAATTCAAAAACATGATTTGGATAAATTTTACTAATTTTGATTGCATTATATACAATTCACTTAATCTGTTTATAATGGTTGTTCCACATTTTTACGCTATGCATACATCTTACTTTCACCATCTATTTTACTAAGAAAAAAAATGCACATCGACTTTTCTCACCATTCTCATTTTAAAATCTTTCTCATTGGATTTCAACTTTCTCTCTCTCTATTTAGATAGATAGATAGATACAGAGAGAGAGAGGGCAAGAGAAAACAAAAGTGACAAAGAATGGATGAGTGAGTTTAGTTAGCAATGGTAAACAATATAGACATCCAACTCCGAGAAAGTAAAGATTGAATATAAAGAGGTGTTTAAACACATAGACCAGAATTTATCTAAAATGTCTTGAAAAATGACGTATCTGCGAAAATAGATTGTACGGACTAAACTTTAGAACAGTATGAATGAACGTTTTGTTCGTAACCAAAAGTGTGTCGCGAAAGTTAGCATATTAGTATTTTGACGAAAGTCTTGTTATTAGTGTCCTTCTTAAGTTGGTTGACGCAATCAATTTTCAAAATAACACGTCAATTTTGCGATCAAAACCACGTTTTTGCCCATCTCGGTGAGCGTATCTGTAACGCCCCGAAAACGGGTGCCTTAATTAATCACCATTAACTATAACTAATCACAAGATTTGCGGAAGCGTTTCCTTAAACCTGTGGGTTATGGCCCACCAATAATATAATATTCTTACAAAAGCTCATGATCTCATAATTATAACCAAGACCTTAAATACTTCCTTCATCTCATTTCTTGAAATCCACCCCAAGCACATGCTTTTCCCAGATCCATCTCCATCCTTCTTTCATAACCTAAGCTTCGTTCAGAAGAAAAATAGGGAAACAAGAAAAGACAGAAAATATTCCAAAATGAGTGGAAAACTCGTAACTTTACTCCAGCCCGTAAAAACGGTTTTGGTTCGAAAACATTTTTGCACTTACAGGCACATATTTGCAGGAGATAGAGCAGACACATACTTCACATGTATATCATATTTCCTTGAAATAAGACAATAATCATATAAATCATACTTGACCTATAATACTCACGTTCATACGATACATGCAATCATGTTAACGGACACTTTCATACTTCATAAGAATATACGTAAATTGTGCAGAATTTGGAAGCTAAACCATGTTAGAATTTGACGTAATGCATCTTACAATCACGTTAATTACTTTTAGTACAAGCACGTGTCATGAACAATATGTACTAAGCATTATGTAAATCCATTACGTTAAAACGTAACCTCAAACTTTAAACAGAAGGAAAGAATAATTCAATCATTTATGATTACAGTGTGATCCATAATGATCCATAATTCCTTTTTAATCAGTTTTATACTGGTTGTTGGTCTGTATTTCAGGGTGGGACGTCTCCCACAATGGGCCAGTGCCCCAGGAAAAGAGCCAGTGCTCAACAGGAATAACATTAGCGGGCCAGTGCCCCAGGAAAAGAGCCAGTGCTCGTCAGGAAACATGATACAGCTCGGTACGTGCACGACCATCAGTCAGGATATATACAGCTAACAAACCAGTTCTTTCACTTGAACTTATCATGTTTCATAACTTGTAATATCCATCAGTGATATTCCGTATACTACTTTAATCATTCAGCTCAGCTCTACCTTTATATAGTTAGTAAAATCATATCGTAAACAGTATTCATCATTCGTAAGTTTTCAATTGCTTCCTTATGAAACGTTTATTGAACATTCATAATATCATTAGTTTATAAAGCATTCATAGTTCCGTCATTCAAAAACTATAACGTCATTTCATAACTCATAAGATAACATACTTAATCCATAATCATACGACACTTATTATTTTGCTTATAATATTTCTTAACTTTGTTAACGTGTTCCCATACACTAATTGACTTTACAGAAGCTCATAAATTTCATAATAATAATAATAATAATAATAATAATAATAATAATAATAATAATAATCGTAAATGGACAACAACGCTTCATATATCACATTGAATATGGATTCAGACTTTAAGATTACTTTTAATAAATCAAAGAGGTAGAAATCATAGGTCTATCATGATTCACATTCTAATTAATCCAACTTATACTTTTACGCACATAAGCATGAGTCATGGAGCATAAGTAACTATAAACTATTGTACTTACAGAATCGTGGTTTTACTCAGGTAAGCATAATCATATAGCATATAACATAGCATACCTCGTAAGTGACTATTTATTACTTACATTATATAGCATATAATTTTCATATCGTTTATAAATAAGAAATGTACTCTGGACATATGAATCACATTATATATATTCCATAAACTTTAACATAATATCATGGGTATTAAATGACATAAATTCCATAATTTATAATACGAAGGTTCATATAATCACATTTTAAACCGCATTCCCACATACAACATGCCTATTAAACGTTAAACATAAATGTTACTGGCACTTTCATAACTCGTAAATAATTCTTCCAATTAATAACCATCATTCGTATAAACATGATGTATCACATTTATATATAGTTTCTAGATGCATTTAGATTGCATTTAGAACTCCTTTTTGAGCATTTAGGTGCATAATGACATGAATTACATAAGTTGTGCTCTACTACTCCCCGTTTGTGTATTTCAATGATTTTCAGGTTATTATGATACAAATTGATCATGACTACCAAGGAGGTAGCCTATTAATCATTGAAGATGAAGGTAGCTTGCACAAGGATCACAATGCTTCCGTTTGGGACGATTTTGAGTTGGAATGAAGCAAAGAGTTAGTGAAACAAAAGCCAAAACTGACACACCTTCACTATTTTCATTATAACTTTTGATAGAAAATTGATAATCAATAAATTCCAATTGGGTTGGATTCTAGATTTCAAGAGCTTTCCAATGATAGGTCACACGCCCCAATCGGACTTCTGGTTTGAGAGATACGGCCTTCGCAAGTTGATGCAGAATTGCAGTTTAGCCACCCGATCGGGCGGGAATTGACCCGATCGGGCCTGGACCACGGACAGCTCTTTTTCCCGAAATTCTATCTTTTTCTATTCATTTTTTATTAGATTTTGGGGCTATTATAAATAGCTATTCCTCATATTTTTAGAGACACCTTTTTATTCTAGTTTTTCCATAGTTCTTAGTTTAGCTTTATTTAGTTTAAACACTTTAGATTAGATTAAAGGTGATTGAACCTATTCGATTTCAATAAAAGTTCCTGCTTTCTGTCAATTGGTATTCTTCTTTGCCCTAATCTCTTTTATTATTCTCATTTGCTTAGTTTATTTATTCAATTATTCATGATGCAATTATTAGGGTTTCATATTAGATTGTTTATCGTTGACTCAATTATGAGTGAGTAGTTCAATTTCTAGGGATTTAGAGAGGGAAGCCATGTTTATACCATGATTATTTGAATTGCTATTAGTTTCTAGGGTTTGATGAGATAGGTTATGGTGTGATTTGTTCTTATTGAGTAATTAACGTTATTGCGCAGTTTCTTTGATTACTTGAGGTTAATAATCGTTTGCACAGATCCGTCTTACTTTTAGAGGCCTAGTACACACCAGTAATTCTGATTATGTTTGTGAACATGCTGCATATGTTGAATTATGGACGTTGAGACTTAACCATAGCTTGACACGTGTTCTAATCTATCGATTCTCGACCTAGGTTCTGATAGTTGTTTGATCCTTTGATTGGTATAAGCATGGTGGACCGAACTAATTCCCTAGACCTTTAATTCATAGTTAAATTCCGATCTTTATATTGCTTTCTAGTAGTTAATTATTAGTTCAGCTGATTTCTATCTGATTTTTGTCTGAAGTAGCTTTTTAGCTGAATATTAACTTAGAACTCCGTCTCTCTGTGGATTCGACCCTACTTCCCTTGACTACTATTGTTAGAGGACTTAGGTTTATTTTTGATTAGGTGACACGACTAAATCCTATCAAATTTTGGCGCCGTTGCCGGGGAGATGGCTAGTTTTCTAAGTTTTTGTTTGGTTATTTGGTTTACTTCTCTGTGCCTCATTGGAACTTCATTGTTCCAATTGAGGTACGTTTTACTGCTTCTTTTTGTTTCTTTTGTATGCCCAGGTCTCAAAGAAACGGTTCCCCCATTCCAGCGGATCCCGATCTTACTAGGACAATCAGGCGGATTCGAAAGAAAATTCAGAGAGAAAAGCAGTCTGTTCAGCTGAACACCTCTGAATCAGACACTTTAAGTTCAGCTATGGCCAAATCATTGAAGTCATATGGGGTGTCTAATCCTGACGGCATCCCTACTGGTCCGCCAATGCCCACTATTAAGAGCGAGAATATTTAGAGAAGGAAAATGTTTGATGAGGGTGGCACTCACTGCCAAGCCCCTCCAATCTGAGGTATGGAGGTAATATGGTCGTGCGGGACCTTTTTAAACCAGTGCTGTGCGGGAGGCAACCCGTAATTTCCCCTTATTTTATTTTTATTTTTTTAAACTTTTTTTAGTGAGAGAGAGTGAGAGAACACTAACGTTATTTTTCCTCTTAGCATCGTCCTTTTGTTCATCTTCTGGCATTGAGGACACTGCCCAGTTCAGCTTGGGGGAGGATTTCTGTTTGTATTCTCTATCTCTTTTACTGCTTTCTAGGATTGATTTATTGCTTTCGAAAATACTGAAAAATTCAAAAAAATATGGTTCCCATGACTGGTTTAGTTGCCTCCCTGTGCCCCTGTTTTGCTCTTATTGAAAATGATTTGATTCTGTTTTCTTGATAGCTGGGCATTTGTGATCTTGAGGCTATGATTTGATGTTTGATTGCTATGATTTCGAGCAAAGTTTGATTATATTACAGTACTTTGTGCTGCATACCTGAATTGGTTAGAATGTGAGGCCTCTTTGTAGCCCATATCATTATCCAGTCTGTTTTTGTGTGTTAGTTCCTCTTTAGTGGATTGATCTTGACTTTGACTTCGTACTTGTCTGATTTTCGATGACTTGTAGCATTTGCTGTGATAGAGGCGTTTTTTTGTCTGATTCTTGAGCCTCAGAGTGAATTTTTGATATACTTATATCCTCCTTAGCCCCGCTGAGCCTAATGACTTGTTTGATGTTACTAAAGCCCTTATTATGAGCCCATGGCCTTTATTTTGATATTATTTCCAAGCCTAGCTTGGGGGAGCTTTTGTATGGGTTGAGTTTGAGACTGGTTTCATGGTTTGGTTTGGTTGTGGAGGAATTAAAAGTATATTTGTTGTGGTTTGAGTGTGAGAAAAAGAAAAGAAAAAGCAAAATTAGAGTTGCGTGAATGAAGTTCGGAAAAATGAAAGAAAAATGAAATAAAAGTTCAAAAGAATTCAAAGTCCTTCATACACGTACGTGCATAAAAAAAATTCGCTTCATTGCTTGATTATTAGGTTTGTTGTGAGTTTTCATTGATTTATGAGAGTTGGGTTATTTTTCGTGGTTATATGGTGTTGTTGGGAGTTGTTTAGGCCATCTTAGGCCTTGTTTGAGTGATTCATGCTCCCCCTTTCTCGGTTTTTCCACCACATCTCCTAAAAATATCTCTACCCCTTACCTAAGCCCCATTACAACCCTATAAAGTCCTCTTGAGCTCGTGTCTGCATTGTTTATTGGATTGATTTTGAGTCAGTTTGTCAAAGTTAAAGAGTATGTCTGCTAATTGAGTCGACTTGACTAGGATGAGCGTCATTTAACCTTCTTAAACACATGAGAGTGTGAGTGGGAAGGGCAATTATGGTCGGGTTGGTGATTGTTCGGGCATGTTCTTTGCCTGCCACAAAATAGAGAGGAGTGATACCTTTGTGAGAGCCCTTTCAGGATTTGTATGCCTTGTGGATGCTAAAATTTGATGAATTGCTTGGATGATTGGTGGTTGGATGGATTTGATTAGCTGAACTTGAATTTTGTCTGCCAGAACGATTCTTAGTCTTGAAAACGTTTTGAGCTTTGATTGTTTTTATCTATGGGGTGAGGCAATTTATTCCATGTTCATGTTCCATTTGCTTGAGGACAAGCAAAGGTTTAGCTTGGGGGAGTTTGATGTATCACATTTATATATAGTTTCTAGATGCATTTAGATTGCATTTAGAACTCCTTTTTGAGCATTTAGGTGCATAATGACATGAATTACATAAGTGGTGCTCTACTACTCCCCGTTTGTGTATTTCAATGATTTTCAGGTTATTATGATACAAAGTGATCATGACTACCAAGGAGGTAGCCTATTAATCATTGAAGATGAAGGTAGCTTGCACAAGGATCACAATGCTTCCGTTTGGGACGATTTTGAGTTGGAATGAAGCAAAGAGTTAGTGAAACAAAAGCCAAAACTGACACACCTTCACTATTTTCATTATAACTTTTGATAGAAAATTGATAATCAATAAATTCCAATTGGGTTGGATTCTAGATTTCAAGAGCTTTCCAATGATAGGTCACACGCCCCAATCGGACTTCTGGTTTGAGAGATACGGCCTTCGCAAGTTGATGCAGAATTGCAGTTTAGCCACCCGATCGGGCGGGAATTGACCCGATCGGGCCTGGACCACGGACAGCTCTTTTTCCCGAAATTCTATCTTTTTCTATTCATTTTTTATTAGATTTTGGGGCTATTATAAATAGCTATTCCTCATATTTTTAGAGACACCTTTTTATTCTAGTTTTTCCATAGTTCTTAGTTTAGCTTTATTTAGTTTAAACACTTTAGATTAGATTAAAGGTGATTGAACCTATTCGATTTCAATAAAAGTTCCTGCTTTCTGTCAATTGGTATTCTTCTTTGCCCTAATCTCTTTTATTATTCTCATTTGCTTAGTTTATTTATTCAATTATTCATGATGCAATTATTAGGGTTTCATATTAGATTGTTTATCGTTGACTCAATTATGAGTGAGTAGTTCAATTTCTAGGGATTTAGAGAGGGAAGCCATGTTTATACCATGATTATTTGAATTGCTATTAGTTTCTAGGGTTTGATGAGATAGGTTATGGTGTGATTTGTTCTTATTGAGTAATTAACGTTATTGCGCAGTTTCTTTGATTACTTGAGGTTAATAATCGTTTGCACAGATCCGTCTTACTTTTAGAGGCCTAGTACACACCAGTAATTCTGATTATGTTTGTGAACATGCTGCATATGTTGAATTATGGACGTTGAGACTTAACCATAGCTTGACACGTGTTCTAATCTATCGATTCTCGACCTAGGTTCCGATAGTTGTTTGATCCTTTGATTGGTATAAGCATGGTGGACCGAACTAATTCCCTAGACCTTTAATTCATAGTTAAATTCCGATCTTTATATTGCTTTCTAGTAGTTAATTATTAGTTCAGCTGATTTCTATCTGATTTTTGTCTGAAGTAGCTTTTTAGCTGAATATTAACTTAGAACTCCGTCTCTCTGTGGATTCGACCCTACTTCCCTTGACTACTATTGTTAGAGGACTTAGGTTTATTTTTGATTAGGTGACACGACTAAATCCTATCAAAACACTCATACTCTTTTATACACATACGGGCATACAATAATGCTGGACATAAAGGTTACCTTAACCGCTCAATCCATAATATAGTCATAACTCCAAGAACGTCATCCATAGACCTTTCGAATTCCCACATTCTGTTTATCGCTCCATAAATATCAATAAAATAATAATCATCAGAATCAATTCAACTTATAACTTATCACGGCCTTTCCTTAATGACCTACTTTTCGGAAATAAAATCATTATTTAAAACTCATTATAAATTCTTAAAAATGCCACTTTTATAAATATAAAATATTCGTTAAATAATACATAATAATGATAATTTATTTAAAAATCATTTCCCAAAATAAATACTAAACTAATAGGGATTTAATAAGCCATATAGTGAAATGCAATTGGGTTTCAATACCTTAAGTCAACTGAGTATTTACAAGTCTCATTAACTGGTTCTTAAAGAACCAGTTTCCTGCTTCTTTTATTTAAGCCACGAAAAGGAAGAGGAGAGTGGGTGTGGCGAGTTGGAGGAGCAGGGAGGCAGCCATGGTTGTGGGTTTCTGTGTTGACGGCGATTTCTGGGCTGCGAGGAGAAGCCGCGGTGGTGCAGCAGCGACGTCAGCAGTGAGCAGGGGAAGAAAACAGAGAGCAGGGAGAAGAGTGAGTGCAGCGCGTGGGAGGTTGTTGTTGTGCGTCTGGATGGTCGGGGAGTGGTGGCTGGGGTTGCGTTCATGGCGGCAAGGAGGCGGTTTCTGTGCGTAGTGGTGCTGTGTGACGTCTGGCGGTGGTGTTGGCGTGGGAGAGAACAAAGCCTACGAACAGGGGTGGGGTTGGTGGGTGACTAAGGTGCGGTAGTGGTGCAAAAACAGAGGCAGAGTTGTGTGGTTTTGGCTTGCTTGCATCTCTACAATGGTGAAATGCAAAAACAAGAATTTGAAGATGGAGATAAGAACTTGGAGTTCATTACAGAATTTGGTTGGAGGATAGTTTCTATTTATAGGGGAAGTTAGCTAGAAGTGTTAAAATTGAGTTTGAGTTTCTCTTGTAATGGATAAGCATGAATGAAGATGAGGATGGATGAGGTTGGTTTGTCTGATTAAGGCTTGGAATTGGTGACAACTCAAAACATTGATTTGGTGGCTGTTTCTTGGCAAAACACGAAGAAAAACAGGGAGGGAAGAAGGCTTTTCATATGCAACAAGGAAGCTAGGAGATAATAAACATGAGGGAATTGAATTGTTGTTCTTCATCCTTATCTAGCCTCCCATTTACTCTAATAGTAGAGAAGAAATGGAGCAGGAGGTGGAAATGTTGCTCCAAGTTGGTTTGTTTAACCAAAAATGGTTGGGCTTTAGGAAATTATTATTTTAGACTTTAATATTGCTAAAGATCCATAGACAAGTACATGTATAAAATTAGTTTTTAATTCAATTCAATAATAATATTTATTACTTACTTAAAGTAGACTAACATAAAAACATATTTTTATCCATATATCTTAATACCTATTTTCAATAATAAAATCGTATTCAAGTTAATAAAGCTTAATTATTTAAAAATAACACGTCAATTTTGCGGTCAAAACCACGTTTTTGCCCATCTCGGTGAGCGTATCTGTAACGCCCCGAAAACGGGTGCCTTAATTAATCACCATTAACTATAACTAATCACAAGATTTGCCGAAGAGTTTCCTTAAACCTGTTGGTTATGGCCCACCGATAATATAATATTCTTACAAAAGCTCATGATCTCATAATTATAACCAAGACCTTAAATACTTCCTTCATCTCATTTCTTGAAATCCATCCCAAGTACTTGTTTTTCCCAGATCCATCTCCATCCTTCTTTCATAACCTAAGCTTCGTTCAGAAGAAAAATAGAGAAACAAGAAAAGACAGAAAATATTCCAAAAGGAGTGGAAAACTCGTAACTTTACTCCAGCCCGTAAAAACGATTTTGGTTCGAAAACATTTTTGCACTTACAGGCACATATTTGGAGGAGATAAAGCAGACACATACTTCACTTGTAAATCATATTTCCTTGAAATAAGACAATAATCATATAAATCATACTTGACCTATAATACTCACGTTCATACGATACATGCAATCATGTTAACGGACACTTTCATACTTCATAAGAATATACGTAAATTGTGCAGAATTTGGAAGCTAAACCATGTTAGAATTTGACGTAATGCATCTTACAATCACGTTAATTACTTGTAGTACAAGCACATGTCATGAACAATATGTACTGAGCATTATGTAAATCCATTACGTTAAAACATAACCTCAAACTTTAAACAGAAGGAAAGAATAATTCAATCATTTATGATTACAGTGTGATCCATAATGATCCATAATTCCTTTTTAATCAGTTTTATACTGGTTGTTGGTCTGTATTTCAGGGTGGGACGTCTCCCACAATGGGCCAGTGCCCCAGGAAAAGAGCCAGTGCTCAACAGGAATAACATTAGCGGGCCATTGCCCCAGGAAAAGAGCCAGTGCTCGTCAGGAAACATGATACAGCTCGGTACGTGCACGACTATCAGTCAGGATATATACAGCTAACAAACCAGTTCTTTCACTTGAACTTATCATGTTTCATAACTTGTAATATCCATCAGTGATATTCCGTATACTACTTTAATCATTCAGCTCAGCTCTACCTTTATATAGTTAGTAAAATCATATCGTAAACAGTATTCATCATTCGTAAGTTTTCAATTGCTTCCTTATGAAACGTTTATTGAACATTCATAATATCATTAGTTTATAAAGCATTCATAGTTCCGTCATTCAAAAAGTATAACGTCATTTCATAACTCATAAGACAACATACTTAATCCATAATCATACGACACTTATTATTTTGCTTATAATATTTCTTAACTTTGTTAACGTGTTCCCATACACTAATTGACTTTACAGAAGCTCATAAATTTCATAATAATAATAATAATAATAATAATAATAATCGTAAATGGACAACAACTCTTCATATATCACATTGAATATGGATTCAGACTTTAAGATTACTTTTAATAAATCAAAGAGGTAGAAATCATAGGTCTATCATGATTCACATTCTAATTAATCCAACTTATACTTTTACGCACATAAGCATGAGTCATGGAGCATAAGTAACTATAAACTATTGTACTTACAGAATCGTGGTATTACTCAGGTAAGCATAATCATATAGCATATAACATAGCATACCTCGTAAGTGACTATTTATTACTTACATTATATAGCATATAATTTTCATATCGTTTATAAATAAGAAATGTACTCTGGACATATGAATCACATTATATATATTCCATAAACTTTAACATAATATCATGGGTATTAAATGACATAAATTCCATAATTTATAATACGAAGGTTCATATAATCACATTTTTAACCGCATTCCCACATACAACATGCCTATTAAACGTTAAACATAAATGTTACTGGCACTTTCATAACTCGTAAATAATTCTTCCAATTAATAACCATCATTCGTATAAACACTCATACTCTTTTATACACATACAGGCATACAATAATGCTGGACATAAAGGTTACCTTAACCGCTCAATCCATAATATAGTCATAACTCCAAGAACGTCATCCATAGACCTTTCGAATTCCCACATTCTGTTTATCGCTCCATAAATATCAATAAAATAATAATCATCAGAATCAATTCAACTTATAACTTATCACGGCCTTTCCTTAATGACCTACTTTTCGGAAATAAAATCATTATTTAAAACTCATTATAAATTCTTAAAAATGCCACTTTTATAAATATAAAATATTCGTTAAATAATACATAATAATGATAATTTATTTAAAAATCATTTCCCAAAATAAATACTAAACTAATTGGGATTTAATAAGCCATATAGTGAAATGCAATTGGGTTTCAATACCTTAAGTCAACTGAGTATTTACAAGTCTCATTAACTGGTTCTTAAAGAACCAGTTTCCTGCTTCTTTTGTTTAAGCCGCGAAAAGGAAGAGGAGAGTGAGTGTGGCGAGTTGGAGGAGCAGGGAGGCAGCCATGGTTGTGGGTTTCTGTGTTGCCGGCGATTTCTGGGCTGCGAGGAGAAGCCGCGGTGGTGCAGCAGCGGCGTCAGCAGTGAGCAGGGGAAGAAAACAGAGAGCAGGGAGAAGGGTGAGTGCAGCGCGTGGGAGGTTGTTGTTGTGCGTCTGGATGGTCGGGGAGTGGTGGCTGGGGTTGCGTTCATGGCGGCAAGGAGGCGGTTTCTGTGCGTAGTGGTGCTGCGTGACGTCTGGCGGTGGTGGTGGTGTGGGAGAGAACAGAGCCTACGAACAGGGGTGGGGTTGGTGGGTGACTAAGGTGCGGTAGTGGTGCAAAAACAGAGGCAGAGTTGTGTGGTTTTGGCTTGCTTGCATCTCTACAATGGTGAAATGCAAAAACAACAATTTGAAGATGGAGATAAGAACTTGGAGTTCATTACAGAATTTGGTTGGAGGATAGTTTCTATTTATAGAGGAAGTTAGCTAGAAGTGTTAAAATTGAGTTTGAGTTTCTCTTGTAATGGATAAGCATGAATGAAGATGAGGATGGATGAGGTTGGTTTGTCTGATTAAGGCTTGGAATTGGTGACAACTCAAAACATTGATTTGGTGGCTGTTTCTTGGCAAGACACGAAGAAAAACAGGAAGGGAAGAAGGCTTTTCATATGCCACAAGGAAGCTAGGAGATAATAAACATGAGGGAATTGAATTGTTGTTCTTCATCCTTATCGAGCCTCCCATTTACTCTAATAGTAGAGAAGAAATGGAGCAGGAGGTGGAAATGTTGCTCCAAGTTGGTTTGTTTAACCAAAAATGGTTGGGCTCTAGGAAATTATTATTTTAGACTTTAATATTGCTATAGATCCATAGACAAGTACATGTATAAAATTAGTTTTTAATTCAATTCAATAATAATATTTATTACTTACTTAAAGTAGACTAACATAAAAATATATTTTTATCCATATATCTTAATACCTATTTTCAATAATAAAATCGTATTCAAGTTAATAAAGCTTAATTATTTAATAATAAAATAAGGTTGAAAATTGGGATATTACAGTATCATTGAAGTTAATGGATCAAATGATCAATAGGAAAATGTTAAGTAACAGTGTTTCCTAAAGAAAACTCTATAAAAGGTAATTTTTCTCAATAAATAAATACATATAAAAGATAGTTTTGCACAATATTTTCTATATAAATTATTTTTTAGTAAATTAGACACCGAACACTTTGACATTTTGTTATGGTGCTTTATGGGAGAATGTCTTACACCTTATAGACCGATAATAAGAAAGATGTTGTAGAGAGAGCTACGTTAACTACTTGGCATTCACTTACATTTGTCAAGATAGGTGTTGTACCTTCTAATATCGGTCAAGATAGATTATATGTAGAGAATGATGTTATTGCAAGAAAGCTGTTGTGAATTTGATACATTAACTTGATTGTTACCTAAAGTGAGGATTTATCGATCAAATGGTACTTTGTAGAGAGATTACTCTTTGTTAGTTAAACATTTGTTGTGTTTGATAGTGACATTGAATTTGTGAAACTTTGTCTACCAGTGTCGTCATCTTCATTTAGTTAAGCCGTATAGGCATGCTTTATGTTCACTATGATGCTTGCGCCTCCCATGAATGATATATTATCTTTATTGTCTTTGTGGAAGACCAAGAAAAGGAAGGTAAGAAATCAAGTTACCTTTGCAAAAGCAAATCCAACTCAAATATTTATAACCTACTACACTTATATTAGAATGGCGATCACGTTCTGCATAAAATCAACAACAATGCTTATTATGTAAAATCATCAACAATCGTTGTATAAAGTTGGTTTATGCATAGTGTTGGCGTGCCATATGTATTATCCTATCCTTTGTTTTCGATTTATGAATATATTATCTATGTTGAAACAACATTTAAATCTTTTATTGATGAAAATTACATTTTTTTCGTTGATTAATTGTTTAAGAGTGACTCAAAAAGACGTAAATTCAATAATGAAAAAGCCACTCAATCTCCCTTAAATTATAATGGGTGACGATAGAGTTGTTGATAGATCCTCTTAATCTTAAACATAAAAATGAAGTTAACTTATGCATAACATCCCCATTGCTCAACCACCTCCACCAGGGGTATTATCCACCACAAAACAACATGTGCGCCTATTACATTGGTTACGCTAAACTGCTCCATATCAGTTACATTATTTGAATTCAACATACCAATTGGAATTATAAACCACCTTGCTCGACCATATATCTCGGTTTTAAACAAGTTACTTTGCCAACAAGATTTCAACCGTTCCAAAAACAAAATATTGGAGCACCGCGTGCGATTCGCGCGGTGCAACAACTGGTATAAAGAAAAGAGAAAAAATAGTGTAAGCATGTATAACAGCTGGCTAAACACAAGTTGTTAAAAGACAAGACATGATTTGGCAGTTTGGGGTTGATGTGATCCACTAATTTAGGGTTTAACGTGGTATGGGGTTGACTAATACCTACCCAATAAACTAGAGAGTATTAATTAGTCACCACTGTATATCAAAAAGGACGTTATTGACATGGTCTACCTTAAGTAAATGACTAGGTCAATTAGGATGCTAGTTCCATATTTCTCAACAAATGTATCATATTAACTTGATACACTTGTCAATGCAAAAATCATGTTCATCCTTAGATTAGAAGTAGCAGTTAAACATGGTAACAGTTGATATATAATTGGTGTAAAAATAGCTAAAGTGCATTTATTAAGAAACAAATGAAGTATTGATTGATAAAAAAGAAGTATATTATGCACAACAACCTTGATCAAGTTAATCCAAGCAAGTTCATAGCGGTGCAATAACAAAGGGTAACCCATGTTATCCCTCGAAATATAAATAGAAATTGAGTTAAGTTTTGTTCGGTTCATTGCAGTTAACGAATCTGTACTTAGTTTGAAGTGAAACTATTGGGTCAGACCGTCTGACCCAATATGTTTCGTCGGACGAGAACGGCACGGCGCGAGAACGGTGCAACCTGAAGCAACCTGAAGGAACTAGATCAAATCATCAATGGGGAAGCAACCAGAAGGAAGACAGAAGCAAAAGATAATTGCGCAACAATGGCGGCGCAACGGGAAAGCCTTCACAAGACTCGAATATTCGGAGGACTCTTCTGACCCAAACAAAAAAAAATGGAAATATATAAGTAATTGTCAGCAAAGTTGTTTTTTTTCTTCAAATCCAAAATTTTTTCTTACTTTCATACGTAGGTCATCGAGTCAGCCTTTGGCTTGCAAGAAAGAAACGCAGAGAAAGAAGAAGAAGGCAACATTAGCTTCTACCTCGTGATACATCAATAAATTAAGCAATATTCTGTATTAATGAACAATACTTCAACTTCTACCATTGATGTCATTGATGAAGAAGAAGGAGAAAGTGAGAGGAAAGCAGAGGTTAGTGTTTTTTATTTTTTTAACTTTAGTTTGTTGTTAAATGAAAGAAAAACAAAACCAACTGAAAGAAAATTATAAGTAACTGAAAACTAAGTTGTTTTCATTTAGAAGTTATCTTGTTTCATTTACTTAAGTTTTGTGTTCAGTTAAACTAAAACACGTAAATGAAACAATAAAATAAGTAACTGAACTTAAAAGACATCCAACTGAAATAAAAAGATCAACGGAACAAAATTTGAAACCTACTGAACAAAATTTGAAACCAACTGAACAAAAATTGACACCAACTGAACAAAAATTGACACCAACTGAACAAAAATTGACACCAACTGAAACAAAAATTGACACCAACTTAAACAAAAATGAAACCAACTTAAACAAAAATGAAACCAACTGAAACAAAAATGAAACCAACTGAAAGTAGTCCGACCAAATGTTATGGTCGGACGCGTCTGACCCAATACCTTCTCTAGTTTGAAAATCTCATCCAGCTAGTATATAAAATTTGACACAAAAATTAACTGTTTTAACAAGTTTTCAGTCAATTGGGGTCATTTAGAGAAGGCACAATCCTTAAAATTCAAATTATTTTTATACAATTATTCCACTTGAATTTTTAGGGTTTCTAATTTAAAACTTTGACTGTCATATTAATATCTTTAATCATCGAGTAGTAGAATTTGAGAGCATGTCGTTGGATAGAAGTGGATGGAGGGACAATATTCACATGGAGGAAGGGGTGTAATTACCTTATTTCTTTGTTCATCTTTATTGTGTTTGTTTTTGTGCTTAAAACTTTTTTAAAACCTTTCAAAACTTTTCAAATCTGTTGACACACTTGTCGATGCCATATCCCTTTTTGATTGTTTCATATGACGGTTCATGTTAGCTGACCCCAAATCATTCAGGATCGAATAAGTCTTAGTTGTTGTTATTGTTGTTTGTTTTCTAGAATTTGAGAATATTGATATTTTGAAATTATAGATTGGGAAAAATTTAATAATATTTTGCATTTTAATATTTTTATATGACAAAGAGTTTATGGCTAAATAAATTATATTAATAGTGCAAAGTAAAAGTTGAAAATTAGAAGAAGAAAAAAAACGAGTAATATACGGTGAGGGATCTCCATAATAACTAGGCCTGTCAAATAGGTCGTGTCTTGTCGACTTCGTGTTTGTGTTAAAAATAAACGTGTCGAGAACCTGTGACACTAACCCGACCTATTTAACTAATCGTGTCAAATACCCTTGACACTAACCCGACATGTTTAATTAAACGGTTAGTCGTGTCAACCCGGCCATTTAACCTGTTTAAGTCATACGATTTTAAAAATTATGATGATAAATCAATTTTTTGTGCCTAATGTTGTGCTGTCATAGTGTGAATTCATGTTTGGCTGACCACTAACCTTTTTCTATTGAAATTTAAAGAATGAAGTACAAAATTTCTATTTTTTACCTTCATATCATACTATAATTTTATATATATATCAATTTTTTTAAATTCAACGGATAAAACCGTGTCACTTTCGTGTTGAAAATATCAACACTAACCCGACTTGTCTATCAAATGGTTAAACTCGTGTTGACCCGTTTAAGTAAACGTGTCAAGAATGCTCAACACTAACCCACTTATTTCTTATCCGGTTTGTGTCGTGTAAAATTTTGACAGCTCTAATAATAACACTTAATTCTATAGGTGACCTTTAATTCAATAGGTTAGGTAAAAGAAAATGGTAAAATATGGACTAGATGGATCAACATTGGAAACCTAAGGTCTAAGGAGGTGTCTCATTATTACTTATTTGTTATTACAACATTTAATAGGAGCACTTGTACTTTTTACACTTATCAATGCGTATCTTTGATAACGAATATTGCTAGGTGCACATGAGTAAAAGTTATAAAAGTTGATATTATAAAGCTACACACTAAGATGAATCAAATAAAATCCTACATGACTATGTTTTTCCTCACGTATAAATATCATATGATAACAAAAAATAAAATGATAATAATTGTAAAAATTAAAACGTCCCTATTAAATAAAAATGGATGAAGTCTTAGTTATTAGACTTTGATTAATTAATGTTTGCTTTGTAAATTTCAATTTTGTTTAATAAATGGAAAATTAATAAATATTAAATCAATAAATTAAAAACCGAGCATTGCTAGAAATGCTCCTAAAATTAAATAAAAAAAAGTAACACATTTGTATGTGGTGAACTTACTTTTGACCATCAATATCTTGCGAAATAAAAGTGTAAAAAAAAAATGTACTCCCCTTAACAAGCATATTTTTGGACATTTATTAAGAAAATTTCTCAATGGTAACCCACAACTTCTACTTGAGAAAATGTTGTAATTAACTATTTTTCGTCATATACTGGTAAAAGGTTGTTTTAAAATTAAATAAGTATTTTAGTATCTAGATAGACATAATTTCCTTAAACAACTTATTTTCATTCATCTCTTATTAAAAAAGGGAACGGAATAGGTTATTAATGAGAGACAAAGAAAATTTAGTTTTTAAATGAAATTATGTCATTCTAATCTAAAAAATCTTAACTAATTTTAAACCAGGAAAAATCCGAACTTTACCCGGTCTTCCACCACCGGTACCACCTTTAAATAATTCAGCAATAATCACAACTTTAGAGTACATCTGCTCAAAACGGGCCGTCACCTGTTGGTGACCTACAATTGTACATAATATTTCCTAATTACGTAATGAACAACTAATTAAGTATATTTTAAATCTAAATTCTTAATTAAAGCTCAAATTTATATTTTAAAAAAAACTATAAAAACCCCAACCCCCACCCTCTCTCACCTGCCACCATCGTCACACCCCTGCCACCCTCTCCTTATCCCACCCCACCACTGGATTCAGCCCCTTCCCCACCACAGCCCTTTGAAATCACCCCCTCCCTTGAAACCACCCTATGCCCCCTTCCCGTAAAACCCCCTCTGCCTCCCAAAAACACCCCACCCCACCGAAAACGCTTCCTCCGTCGCTTAAAATTTTTCCCCGCCGATGGAGGAAGTGTTTTCGGTGGTTTTCCGGCAGGGGGTGGGGTGTTTTCAGAGGCAAAGGGGCTTGTTGCGGGGGTGGGGGAAAGGAGAGGGTGGTTTCGAAGGAGAGGGTGGTTTTAAGGGGGTGGGGAAGGGGGTGAATCTGGTGGTGGGGTTGGCTAAGGAAGGGGTGGCAGTGGTGTGGAAGGTGGTGGTAGGGGAGGGGGGGTTGCTGCCTTGCTGGCAGGTGAGAGGGTTGGGGTTTTTTAATGATTTTTTTAAAAAGTCAACAGTTATTTTTACGGTCAAATAAGTTACAGGTTATGACGAACCAAATATGAACCGATGTATTTCAAAGGCGGAATTATTGTTGGATTATCAAAATGTGGTAAATGTAGAATTTTTCCTGTCAATTTGTCCTATAAACAATAATTTTACCAACTCTATGATACAACAAATGACCTCTTCCTATAACCATAAGTTCAAGGTTATTTTGGGGGTGCTTGGCAAATGGCTTTTGGCTGACTTTTTCATTGGCTTCTGACTTTTGGCTTTTATTTCTGGTCAAACAACCAAAAAAAGTGTTTAGTAACTGGCTTTTGCAGTGGCTGAAAAGCCGGCTTTTTAGCCAAAAACCAGAAGCTGCTTTTACCAGCTTTTATGGTTGGCTTTTGGCTTTTGCTTTCATCTTACTAAACAGCCAGCAATAACATCCAATTTTACCAAACATTTTTTTAACAACCAATAATTATACAGCCGGTCAAACCAGCCAGCATATAAAGCCACCAGCCACCCGCCAATTGCCAAACACCCCTTTACATGTATAATTTTTTTTTTTTTAGAGTTTTTAAAAATTATCAGTTAACAATAAGAATATGTCTATATTTTTATAAATTTAATAGTTAAAGTTGTACTAGTCTGTAACAACCACAATTAATTACTTCCTCCGTTTTCAAAAGCTTGCAACAAACTAATTTTTTATGTCTCTCAAAAAATCCCCTTTTTTGCAAGCTTTTGAAAACGGAGGAAGTATTTTGGTTCACATGGAGTAGTTATATAAAGATAAAAGGTGGACTTCGAGTCTTCTTACTCTACTATTTCAGCACAGCAAGTACACTCTGGTCTTGAAAGTTGAGGATTGAATTCTATATAAAGTTTGTGTTACTACTTACTACAATGCCATAATAGTACTCAACAAAAACAGACCCCCCAAAAAGGTCAACGTCTGTGATATTAGAAGCCATGGAAAATTGTGCATCAGAAATGGAGAAGGATATCTATGTTGCCACCATGAGAGGTAACGTGGATTTCCTTCGAGCTGAAGCGCAAACAGATGAGTATTTACGTAGAAAAACCCAGGAAAAAAACAATATTATTCACGTAGCAATTCAATACAATCAACATGATTTCGTTGAAGCGTGTCTAAGGAGATTCCCCATGAATAATGATGAGCTAATTTGTGAGAGGAATTCCGATGGAAACACTTCTTTTCATGTCGCGGCCGAGATTGGAAGCTTAAACATTGTGAAATTACTCTTTGGTTTCGCTCAGGAGGGTGGTGAGAAGCCATGGAGAATGCAGAACTTGGAGGGCAATACTCCTGTTCATGTTGCAATTATTCATGATAATGTCGAGATTGCAAGATTTTTCTTGGAGAAGGATCTTAACTTAGCTTATATTGTCAATGAATTAAAGGAAGCGCCCCTTCATCTTGCAATCAAGCACCATGCTAATAATCGTAAGTT
Source organism: Patellifolia procumbens (assembly GCA_947645195.1). Classification (NCBI taxonomy): domain Eukaryota; kingdom Viridiplantae; phylum Streptophyta; class Magnoliopsida; order Caryophyllales; family Amaranthaceae; genus Patellifolia; species Patellifolia procumbens. Next base: position 390,594 of record CANSGD010000193.1, read on the forward strand.
GCTTGATTCTCAATCTCGTCCGTTTTTAGCCCTTTAAAATTTTCACATTAGCAACCTTTTTTAATGGGCTTTGATATTCGTAGTACTAAGGGGTATGTTTAAGCCTTCCTAAATTGGAAATTTATTGGCAAAATCACGCATTAATAGGTATTAATTGTTATTTATTTTTACTAATTTAGTAAAATATTAAATGCTTATACATAACCTTAAAAGCTATCTGAATTATTATACTCCCTCCGTCCCATAATATAAGTCCTATTTCCTTATATGGTGTCCCAAAATATAAGTCCTATTTCTAATTTAGTCCATTAATCATACCCAAAATATCCTCAATAAAATACTAAAATCTCCAAAATATCCTCATATTGTCTTTAAAAAACTGAGCCAAATTAAATGCAAAAATCGAATCTTTAATCATTCATTGCATTTTTCTTCACTTTTCACGATTGACATTCAATTTCATTGTCTCCTCTTTTCCTCCTTTCACACCTTCACCTTCTCTATTTCTTCCCAACTTTCTCTCACCTCCTCTCCATTTTACATCTTCTTTGATTACTGTGATTCTATGATGCTTCTAATTTCATTCATCCAAACAGGAAAAACATTAAAAATATTTTATCGTTGAAAGAGATTGAGTTTGTGCACAGTGAAGACCATGCTTTTATTGATTTGAAGCCGCATGATGCAACATCATCATATCAGAATTCTTCATGGTTTTCGAATCTACCCTTGTTTGAGTTATCTATACAGATTTTTGCTCTCTAACTTTCCCTCAATTTTTTGCTTCTTTGTTTCAATTTTCGCTCTTTACCTTTCTCTCAATTTTGGGTCTTCAAATTTTTGCTCTTTTTGTACTAATTTTCTTAGATTCCATGCTTTTGTCTTCAATTTTCACCCTTATCCGGGTTTTTTTGGTAGATCTTGTTTCACCTTCTCAATGGATTTTAAAGTTAGAGTTTTGTTTATTTTTTTCGAGTTTTCGGTTTTTTTTTTGGAAAAAATCAGTGATGTTTTTGTGAATATTTCTAATGGTGATGGTACTCCAATTGGTCAAGATCTGAAGTTTTAAAGTTCCTGCCATTTTTTCCTCCAATTGGTTCTTGCATGTCCAGTTTTGAAGTTCATTCCATTTTTTTCATTCCAATGGTGAATCTATGTGTATTGTAAAACTGATAATTATTGGTCCATTGTTAAAATTTTGGATTGATGCGTTAATTATGAAAGACTTCAGCAAACTTTTCATATCCTCTATACTAAACGCATGCTTTGATGGAGCATATAGCTGATTTTCCTTTTTTATAATGCAAAATCAAAAATAGATTATGATTCCCAATGCAAATGAATCTATTCACTAATTAAACTCAGATTCTATTTATTTTAATTCCCGCGTAAAAATAGAATCGGGACTTATATTATGGGACGTAGGGAGTATTACAAAACAACTTTGTTTTAGGTGCGGGGCAGTTGGGGATTAAGAGATCTATATGTTGAGAACATAGAATCAATGTAGAAACAAGTTTGTAATCATCAACAATAACAATGAAAGCCAAGCAAGCAAGCAATCCAACAATAAATGAAGAAATAAATGAGAGAGAGTTAAGTAATGGCACCGTGGGAAGACCCGAGAATCCGGGAGTAAAAACCCACAAGCACTAAGGAGTAGTATTGATCTTGATGATTGATTGAGAGAGATACAAGCTATTTCAAGCTACACACACAAAAGCACAAAACCCTAGAAATTCTCTCTAGCCTCTTGATTTGTATGATATTATGTCATATGTACAAATGGGGAAAAGAGGGGTATTTATACTACCTCGAAAATAGCAAAACGGCTTCACGTGAGACGAAATACGCGAAAACAGGGTGCAGGAACAGGCGCCCGTCGCGACCCGCGACCAGAAGCTGCCAAGTCCTCCCTTTGCTCCTTCCTTGCACCTCATGAGCCCTTCTTGTCACATTGGCTCTTAGCCATCTCCACACCATAGACCTAACAATCTCCCACTTGGAGATCGGTCTAAGACCATGCTACTAACATCCCCAACACATCTCTCATCATCATCAATCATCTCATCAATGTTTCACCATAGCACCCCCACCATTACAACCATCCACCACTCATGGATGGAGCCCAATTGAGGTCCTACACAACCCCAATTTCTCACAAGTTACAACCTTCGTGAGCATGTCCGCCGGATTCTTCGATCCGGCAATCTTCTTCAAACACATAGAGCCATCCTCCACTAGACTCCTAGTGTAGTGATACCGCCTCTTGATGTGTTTAGTGCGATAGTGAAACATAGGATTCTTAGCCAATTGCACCGCACTTTGGCTATCACTATGCAACACACAAACCTCTTGCTTCATACCCATTTCCTCAAGGAAACTCTTCAACCACTCAATCTCCTTCCCCGCCTCCGACATAGCAACATACTCGGCTTCCGTCGTAGACATGGACACACACTTTTGGAGCTTGCTCATCCAACTAATGGCCGTACCACCAATAGTAAAAACATACCCCGAAGTGCTTTTGCTTGAGTCATAGCATCCCCCGAAATCGGCATCCACAAAACCTTCAAGAACAACTCCATTCCTCCCAAAGCAAAGAGTCATACTAGAAGTACCCAACAAGTACCTCAAAAGCCATTTCACGGCCTCCCAATGTCGCTCACCCGGATTTGACATGAACCTACTCACAACTCCCACCGCATGGGCAATGTCGGGCCTAGTACAAACCATAGCATACATCATACTCCCCACGGCCGAAGTATAAGGAAAAGTGGTCATCCTTTCCTTTTCTTCCTTTGTATTGGGTGAATTCTCCTTTGTCAATTTGAGGTCCACCGAAAGAGGTGAGCTACGAGTCTTCGCATCAACCATGTTAAACCGCTTTAACACCTTCTTGACATCCTCCTCTTAAGACAACCTCAACAAACACGCCGATAAGTCCCTAGAGATTCTCATCACCAAGTATTTGCTTGGCCTCACCCAAGTCTTTCATCTCAAATCTCTCCGACAACTTCCTCTTCAAGTCATTCACAAACTTCATGCTAGTACCCGCAATGAGCATATCATAAACATACAAAAGCATGTAAACATAACCATTTACGTACCTTTGAAAGTAACAACAATGATCGCCATCCGTTCTCACGAAACCATTGCACAACATGAAGCTATCAAACTTTTTGTACCATTGTCTTGGAGCTTGCTTCAACCCATATAGACTCCGTTTGAGCTTGCATACCATGTCTTCCTTTCCCCGAACTTCAAACCCTTCCGGTTGTTTCATGTAGATTTCTTCTTCCAAATCACCATGCAAAAACGCCGTTTTCACATCCATTTGCTCAAGGAATAAGTTTTTCGAAGCCACAATTGCCAACAAGATTCTAATGGTAGTCAACTTCACAACCGGAGCAAAAATCTCATGAAAGTAAATGCCCTCCTTTTGTGAAAAGCCCTTCACCACAAGTCTTGCTTTATACCGAATACTACCATCCAGCTCATCCTTCTTGCGAAAGATCCATTTGCACAAAAGTGCTCTCTTGCCCTTAGGCAAGTCAACCAACACCCAAGTGTCGTTCTTCTTCAATGAGCTCATTTCCTCACTCATTGCATGCTCCCACTTCAACGAATCACCCAACCTCATTGCCTCAACATAACATTCCGGCTCACCGGAATCTGTCAACAACAAGTAATTCGCCGAAGTCTTCTTTATGGGTGGTGGTGTGAACCTATTCGGTGCTTTAGAGAACCTTGATGTTCTCCTCACCGGTGGCGGTGTCTTTGGTTCCTCACGAACCTCACTAGGCTCACCTTGAACCTCAACCTCCTCCATCTCCAAAGTATCCTCATCTTCCTCCGATTCACTAGAAATCGGATCACCCGGAGTTTGCACAACATGTTGAGGAGATGCATGTTGAATTGGCACATCTTCATCTTCGCTTCCAATTCTCACATCACCATCTAGCTCAACAACTTCTCGCTCACTCTTAATGGATTCTTTTTCAACGGACTTTCCACCAAAGTTATCCTTGTACAAGGAGTTCTCATCAAAGGTAATGTCACAATGCCTAATAACCTTGCGGTTACTAGGATTCCACACTCTATAGCCATACTTCTCATCACCATACCCCACAAAGTAGCATTTCATGGCTTTAGGGTCAAGCTTGTCTCTCTTCTCGGATTGCAAATAGGCCACACACCCAAAGGTCTTCAAGTGAGCGTAGGACACCTCCTTACCACTCCACTCCTCCTCCGGTATCTTGAACCCCAAGGGCACCGAAGGTCCACGGTTTATCAAATAAGCCGCGGTGCTAACGGCATCCGCCCAAAAGCACTTTGGGAGACCCGCAAATAACCTCATGCACCTTGCTCTCTCAAGTAGTGTTCTATTCATCCGCTCCGCTACCCCATTTTGGCGAGGCTTTCCGGGAATAGTCCTCACCAAAACAATGCCATGCTCCTTACAAAGTTCCTTGTAAGATTCCAACTCATACTCTCCTCCATTATCGGACTTGATACTCTTTATCTTTGCCCCCGAGGCATTTTCAACCTCCGCCTTCCAAGTCTTGAACTTCTCATTCACCTCCGACTTGTGCTTCATGAAGTAGACCCATACTTTCTGGGTTGAATCATCAATGAAGGTAACAAAATAGTGAGATCCACCAAGGGACTTGATGGGGTATGGGCCCCATATATCCGTGTGCACAAGCGCTAGCTTTTCCTTCTTCAAGGACCGTTGGGTTTTTGTGAAGGACACCCTCTTTTGCTTCCCAAAGACACATGTCTCACAAAATTTCATGTCGATTGATTTCAAGCCCGACAACTTCCCCTTTGAAGCTAACATCCTCATCCCTTTCTCACTCATGTGACCAAGCCGAGTATGCCATTGCTTGGTATCACACTCCGTGGTTGTAGCAACCATATTAGTACACCCTAAGGTAATGTACAAGGTACCGGTCTTCGTGCCCCGAGCAACCACCATGGCACTCCTTGACACCTTCCAAGTACTCTCCCCAAACATGGTTCTATAACCACTTGAGTCCAATTGACCCACCGAAATCAAATTTTTCCTTATTCCTCAAACTCAATTCACTTTATTTGCTTCCAACTTTTTAAATTAGAAAAAAGAAGTAAACAACACACGTGGTACTCAATCATTGAACCAATTAGCACCTTTTTCCATTATTTAGTCTTAGCAAGAGTCTTTAAGATCAAAGACACTTTCTCAAACTTTGCTCAAGTTTTTCCACAATATCTGTAAAGTTGTGGAAGTCTTAAGTAGAAGCGCCGGTCGGGTCGTTGGGGTCGGGAATGGTCGGATCGATTGGAATTTCAGTTCAGGTCCGGTCTATTTGACTTTGGGTATGTTTCGAGTCGGTCTATTTGGGCTGAGTCTGATTGAAGTCTTCTCACCTATAAACAAAAAAACTATAGTCTACCTTTGTTCCAGTTTCGTTTATTGTTCTTTTCAAGTAAAAGTGGGATCATGCCAAAAATAAAATGATCAAACTAATTTGAGACATACAAATAAGAAAGTGTTCAAGGGGGAGTATTAATTTACTATAAACAGAAATAACTATAATATTGAAAGTTAAAAGAATATTACTTTAAAAATTATAAATTAAAATAGAAAATATTGACAGGAAAAATCTCAACTATGGCCGGTTTGCCCCCAAATAATTAAAGTGGAAGTATTGGGTCAGACCGTCTGACCAATACTTACTGTTAGGGGTGTGCAAAACCGGATACCGGATCCGATCCGATCCGGAAATCCGGATATCCGAATTTTCGGATAACAAAAAAATGCTATCCGAATCCGATCCGGATAACCGGATAATCCGGAATTATAAATGCCATACGTTTTTCACTTTGACTTTAGCAAAACAAAAAAAGAAGTTTATGTCGCACCAGCAAGAATGGTAGAACAGTGAGAAATGCCAGATTTTTGACAATTACTATATGGTATAAACAATTGATGGAAACATCTGATTTCTAGTTTATTTCTTAACTCAAATATCATATTTTTATAATGCTTTTATTAAATATAAGTTTATTCTTATTAGTGGAAGTATTCATGTGGTTAGGACATCTCCAAATAATCTCTAACTTAGAAGAACAACTCACAACAACAAATTTCCATAGAAATGCAACAATAAACTTACAGCAATAAAGATCCAAGTCAGATACTCCCTCTCTCTCTTTTTTCTAAATGCTATGAGTGAAGTGGCGATAAACTTACAGTAATAAAATACATCAATAAACTTATAACAATTAAATTACAGCAAGACTTCGACTCCGATTTTTCGTCTGAGATGGAGATGAATGAGGTGGTGATGCGTGAGGTGGCGATGAGTGCCGATGGTGACTGGCTGGCTGTTGCGACTTCGGCTCCGAGCTGGTGGTTGGCATGAGGTGTCCAACTGTCCATGCGTGAGACTCTCCAACTCTCAGTCTCTTGGTATCAAACAGTCAGTAGCAGGAGAAGCAAGGAGAATGGCTTAGGTTAAAATTAGATTTGGGCTTTGAAGTTTGGGCAATGAATGGGGCCTATCCGAATCCGATCCGATAATCTGGTTTTAAAACCGGATATCTGATCCGAATTATCCGAATTTAAAAAACCGGATCGGATATCCGAAATTCTTGATCGGATAGTCGGATTTTCGGACCGGATATTTCGGATCGGATTTTTTTGCACACCCCTACTTACTGTCAGACAGAGCCCAATACTTCCCTCTCTCTCATTTGAATCTCTAAGACGGGGATGGGCAGTCGTTTCTGGCGGCAAAGGGAGAGGATAGGAGTTAGAGGAAGAGGAATCAGGAGATCCGGCGAAACCAACGTAAGAAGCGGCGGCGTAGAAGCGCTCTGGGTAAGTGGGCCCAGTGCTTGCCCTCGCCATTGTTGAAAATTACAGCTGCAGATCGCAGTGATTTACAAATTATTAAAAATGGCATTGAAGAGTGAAGAAGAAGAAATGGAATTACAGAGAGAAGAGAGATGATGGTGGTGTCTGGTGTGTTTGGTACTAAAACATACGATCGTTTGGAGTTTGCTCTCTTTTATGCAACTTGTTTCGTTTAGAACTTAATTTTCTCATTTACTTAAGTTTTGTTTTCAGTTAGTTTTATTTTATTTTAGTTAGTTCTTAAATGAAAGAATAAGTAAACTAAGTTAAAGGATAATATAAGTAACTAAAAACTATTTTGCTTTCATTTAGAACTTATTTTATTTCATTTACTTAAGTTTTGTTTTGAGTTAGAATAAAACACGTAAGTGAAACAATAAGACAACTAACTGAACTTAAAAGACATCCAATTGAAAGAAAAAAGACCAACTGAACTTTAAAGGGGTCGAACTGAATGAACAGAAGGTCTAACTGAACTTATCCACTAAATAACTAAAATCAAAATACATCCAACCGAAAAAAATTTGAAACCAACTAAAATTATCTGACCAAATATTATAATCAGACGCACCTGACACAATACCTTTTGGCAAAGTCTTATAAAAGACGGTCTTACATTAAGCTTAATGTAAGACCGGCCTAATAAGCCAATTAAAAGCCCAATTACGCGTGCCCCGCGCTAAGGAGCCCAGGAAAATTGATTTTTTAACTTTTCAACCTTAAACCTTAACTTTTGCGTTTTTTTAACTTTTCAACCTAAAACTTTAACTTTTGCATAAAAAACCATAACTAATAGGGCTAATGGAGTGAAGGGTATCGATTCCACATATGATATTAGTTATGGATTTTTATGCAAAAGTTAAGGTTTTAGGGCGAAAAGTTAAAAAACGCAAAAAGTTAAGGTTTTGGGTCGAAAAGTTAAAATATCAACTTGGTTGGGCTGTTTAGCGTGTGGCGCGCGTTATGGGCTTCTCTAAGGCTTATTAGGCTGGTCTGAGGTTAAGTTTAACCTAAAACCGTCTTATAGTAAACTAACTCATACCTTTTCATAATTAAATCTCAACAATAAGTTATTCTATAATGATGTGTTTCTGGCTCAAAATGATCCCATCACTTCTTGAAGCCAGTTCTACAGTTCAATAACGTAACTATAATTATGTCGCCTTATCATTAATCTTTTTTATTTCTATTTCCCTTCCTTGCTTAGCTCATCCCCATCCCCAACAACTGCTGCCCAACCACCATTATGCACCTCCCTGATCCTACCATCACCGCTGTGCCACCTACACTCATGACCTATCTCCACCCCATCACCTCTACCTATTTCACAACCACAAGAAACCACCACCATCACACCATCTTCACCAGCCTATCCCCATCCCCAACACTTCTACCTGGCTTCTCGACCACCACCACGCACCTCCCTGACCCCACCACCACCACCACCACATCGAAATCGTCACTAGCCTATCCCCATCCCTCAACACCTCTACATGCTACCCAACCACCCGCCAGATACCTCCTTGACGCCACCATCGCCACTTCACCACCTTTACGAATGTTGCACCTCCACCACTACACCACCCACACCAACCCTATCTACCCCCGAAAAGTACCACTAACCGGAGGAAAGAGGAGGAGGAAGGAGAGTTATGGGATAGGGGAGTGAGAGAAATGGATGTGGCGAGGCAGAGACGGTGGTGGCCGCAGATGGAGCCTTGTTTGATGTTGGTGTGGTGTGGTGTGGCGAGACTATTTCGAGAATTCGGAGACAAGGGGGGCTGGCGGGGGCCACGGCCTCCCCCTTGGTCCAAATTAAAAATTATTTTTACACTAAATATACTTACAGATTTATAATTTGGTTTTTGGGGGCCCTATCTCAAGGGTTCAATGCCCGTGGCAAACAATTTTCCTCCTTTATTTTTAACTCTCCGCTTATTCATTTCTCACAATACATAAAAAGTAGCTTCTTTATTTTCGGCCCCCCTTAAATTAAAATTATGGCTCCACCACTGTCGAGAAAGGAGGAAGAACAGGGTGGCCACAAAGATAAACGGGAGGGTGGTGAGGGGAGGTTCGTGATGAAGGCTATTTTGTGTGAGGAGGTGGTTAAACATAGGGGCTAGGGAATGAGAGAAAGGGGATGGGGTGGTGGTTGAGGATTGGTGTCAAGAGAGCAGAGGGTGGCGAGGGAGGTGGGTTGGATGAGGGTGGAGGTGGGGATGGTGGATGCCTCGTTGGTGGGGGTAGTCTAGGTTAACGTGATATTTTAGATGGCTTTCGGGGTGGTCTAGGTTGTTTACCTGGTGATCTGGGTGGTTTTCGGGGATAGACAGTTGTTTATACTGTTGCTTTGAAGGGATTTAGAGTGCTTAAATTCTGGAAATTGGGGATCAATATAAGAAGATGAAATTATTTTTCATTTTTTAGAATTTTACTTTTATAGAAAATAGGAGCAATTTTTTGTACAGAGCATTACCTATTTTGGGCAGCAACTTTTTACCATAGAAAATTCCCATCCTTTGTCATTGTGTTTTTCTCCATAGGGAAGCCACAAAAACTGATTTTAAAAAGTTGATGGATAAGTGATCGTCAAACGGAAGATGAAGGAGGGTAATTATAAGAGAGAGATAAATGCAGGAGGGTAATTGGAAGAGAGAGATGAATGCTGGAGGGTAATTGAAAGAGAGAGATGAATGCAAGAGGGCAATTGGAAGAGAGAGATGAATGGAGGAGGGTAATTGGAAGGGAAATCGTATAAGGGGGACCCACCTCCGTTAAAAGCTAACGGACATTGCAACAAGGGGGTGAAATCTAAATTTTTTGAAAACGCTTGGGGGTTAAATTAAAAAAATAAAACAAAAGGGGGTAAACTCAAAAAAAATGAAAACGTAAGGGGGTTTTACCAAATTTTCCTAAATTTTACATGAAAAGAGAGAGGAGGTCCCAAATAATGAAAAATAAAGTAGTAAGTCGCTAACGATTAAAACCACAAGTTTAGTTCCTTCTTGTTTTATTTAGTTCCTTCTTGTTGGCTTAACTCATTCTTTGAGATACTTGCTGTCTTTTTATCTTCACTTTACCTTTTAAGCTTAGGGGGCATTTGCTTGAGATAGGGGAAAGGGAAAGGAATCAAAAAAGGGTTAACTAAGGAAAGGAAATTTAAACCCTTAGTTCGACATCACTGTCAGTTTTTAGTTTTTGGTTTTTATCACTTTAGAGTCAAATGATACAAATAGTATTATAAACTTAAATTTGGTCATATTGATACTCCCTCCGTTTTTTTAATATGTACATTTTTCCTTCTTATTTTGAGGTGTTTTTTTAATTGGTACCCTTCTACCTTTTCCCATAAATAGAAGGTTGGCCCACCTAATTATTACACTTCTCCTACTTTTTCTTTCCTTCTTTCTACCTTTTTCATTTTTTCCTTACTTTTATTATCATTGCCTCGCTCTCCCCCTCTCTCTAGCGCCCTCTCGTACTCTTTCTAGCGCGCCTCCTTTTCTCTTCTCCTATCTTCAGCACATATGTGGTACCTTTGATGGTTTTTCCCATTGGCTATAGGTGTCTTTATGGCTGCGGTGGGTTATGCGTTTGGTGGGGTGGGTTTCCGGTGAGGTGGGCTGGTTTTTTAGGGTCTTTGTTGGGTAGGGAGTTTTTTGGTAGGTTTGTGGGGGTGGTTGCGGGTCGGGTGGTGGTAGATACGAGGTATATGAGGTGATGTAGAGTAGCCTAGAGGGTGGTTGCGGGTAGGGTGGTGGTGAGATACGGGGTTTGGGAGGTGGTGTAGGGTAGGCTAGGGGTGGTTACGGGGTGCGAGTGATTTTGATGGTGGTGGGGGTGGAGGCAACGGTAGGAGTATGATGGTGGGGTGGAGGCAACGGTAGGAGTATGATGGTGGTGTGGAGGCAGCCTCGTAAGTCAGTGGGGAACGGGTGGTGAGGGTCATCCAATGGTTGTTGTGGTTGGGTGGGCGTGGTTAGGTGGGGGTTAGTTGTGGCTGGATGGTGGTAGTGAGGTGGTGGTCAAGTTTGGTCAATGCTTGTTTTTGATAGAGGGGTTTGGGGAATCCAAAACATTATGTAGGGGTGGCCCGGTAATCAATGTAGAGGAGTTTGGAGGTAAACTAAAACTGAAACTGGTAAATGAAAAGAAAAAAACATCAAACAAACAATATGGGAAACCGTTCTCTTTCCCTTTCCTAAAGACTCCTATCCAAATCACCCCAAAACTTGAATGCGACATATATATATATATATATATAACTATATATATTAGCATATATCATTATCTTTATATCCCTTTAGTCATCTTTAAAAAAAAATCATAATCATTTATTAGCTCTTGTTTAATTAGCACCGTTACAAGCCATTGTCCCCTCAACTAACGTTCGTTAACAATCATATTATTGTCCAACATCATGTGTCTTGTTTAAATCCAAAACAACAATGAGGAAGCTTTTTCTAACTTGTGTTATGTATATATGTTTAAACTCAAACCCAGTTGCAAGTGAATCAATAATGGACAGAGTCAAGAAACCAATCAATGAGGGAGGAGCAGATTTAGCAATCAAATGTGTACTAAGCGAAGACATGTCAAGTATAATAAATTATCTAATAGAAAAGGGTAGTTGTGTCACATGTTGGCCCGACGCAAATGGTTCGACTCCCCTTCATACAGCACCATTGCTCAACGCACCTTATAACCTGGAGGTCATAAGAAGCATACTTAACAATTGGCCGCAGTCTGCCGAGGTACGCGACGCTTTTGGCAACACCATCCTACACCTACTAATAAGTAGGATATCCAGCTACCAAGAAGGTAAACAGTTGTTTGCATTCAAGAATATATACTCCCTCAGGAATTATCAGGACCAACAAGGAAATACCCCATTACACATCGCTGCAAGGAAAATGGACATCAATATGGTGCGACTTCTATTAGAATCCTCAACCAAACTCAACATCAAAAATAGGGAAGGCATCTCAGTGGCATCTTTGATTGAGCAACAAGAGTTGCTTGAGGTAACTACGAAACAACATTTTAAATCTTTTTATTCTTTATGCAGAGTACGCGACTTTAAAAGTGAATATTTTGATGAAAATAAAACAAGTAAAGTATAATATTTTGAAAATATACATTGATGTTCTTCCTAATCCGATGAGATTTTAATTTAAATGCTAACATCTGATTTTATCATCCTCGATCCTATGATCACCTCTCTATTTCTCTAGATTGACAGATAATGTTGTCGCAGATGCTAAGGAAACGAGAAATGACAAGTGAGGAATGTGAAGCAGCAGACAGAGCAAATATAACCTTTCTAAGAGATAGAATGAGCATGTTAAGGACGTACTTTTTATTATCACGAGATTCAGAGGGGAGAAATGTTCTTCACAGATTACTACATATAAAGAATGAAAGCCTCATTATACAGGAAAACTTCATAGATTTTATCGAACAAGTTCTTGGAAGCTTTCCAGCACTTGTTTCTCAGAGGGACAATAAGGGGGACACTCCGGTTCATGTCCTAGTACAAAATCATCCTAATACCTCAATTATATATGTTTCTTCAGGAAATAGAAATGATAAGCGGCAGAACAATGATGTTGTTTTTTTCACATCATTGTGGGAATCAGGCCTTTTGTCAGTGTTATTGGCGCTTTGCAGTCAGTGTATCCTTAAAGAAGCTAGCATCAAAGGTACTCTATACATCTCGCCATGGTTGATGCAGAATGCAAAAGGCAATACGCCTCTCCATGAAGCACTCCTGAAAAATAATCCTAGTAACGAATTGGTGAGAAGATTGTTCTAGCACGATGAAAGATCGGCTTGCTTAGTCAACAAATGTGACGAGACACCGCTGCATCTACTTGCCGGACGTTCTCCAAGTAAGTCTTTCAGTTCCACACATGTTACTTATCCTTTCTCCAATTATGATTCCCCCTCCGTCTCAGAATATAAGTCGATGTTTTTTTTTTCACAGTCTGCAAGATGTATCTTTGACCTTCTATATATCCAATTTTATATTAGTAAAAATTTTAAATGGTTAATATTATGAAAGTACACATTAAATCTAACAAGATGCCACATAGGTAGATTTTTTTATATATATTCATAAGAATATTTGGTCAACGATTTTAAAGTTTGACTTCCAAAAAAGAAATTGGACTTATATTATGGGACAGAGGGAGTACCTAATAAATATTTCCTATGTTCCTTAATGAGTGACACATTTCATGTTTGCACGTTTATCAATGCATTATTTTAAACATTAATAACTATAATTATTAATAAGTAAAAACTATAAAAAATTTATATTAAAAAATTACACACTGAGTTGAATATAACAAGATCCTACATGACTATATTTTTCTAAAATGTAAATCAGCAAAACTAATTAAACTCTAAACTGTTAATAGTGAACATTATAAATGTTTCACTTATTAAAGAACGGTGGAAGTATAACTTTACTAGAGCAACTATCTAATATAAAACTTTGGGAAATTCCCAACGGTACACTCCTAGAATTGGCTTCTCTCACTGGTGCACTTCTATCTTTTTGACTTCTTAATGGTACACCTGTAGTTTGAAAATTTCCTTACCATGAACATTCCGTTAACTAAAATGTTAGTTTAGAGTTTATTAGGGTTAATTAGGGTTAGGAGTTTGCCTCGTTTTACGTGCTTTAGCTATTTCAAGTCGAAGATGACGTTTTTTTCGAAAAACGGACACCACCGTGCACCCTTTATGGGCAATAATTTTGATAATCCCTTCAAAACGGGTACCTATAAGTCGAGTTTTCGAGCACGTACTTCAAGGGTGCTTTTTCGGCTATCAAAAAGTCATCTCGAGGTACGTGTTCGAAAACCCGTCTTATTGGTACTCATTTCGTAGGGATTCTCGAAATTCTTATCCATAAAGGGTGCACAGTGATGTCCGTTTTTCGAAAAAACGTCATCTTAACCTTGAAAAAGTCAAAGCACGCAAAATGAGACAAATCCCTAACCCTAATTAACCATAAACTAACCTTTTACTTAACGGAATGATCACGATATGGAGTATTTCAAAGTACAGGTGTACCATTAAGAAGTCAAAAAGGTGGGAGTGTACCACTAAGAGAAGCCAATTCTAAGAGTGTACTGTTGGAAATTTCCCAAACTTTAAATAAATTACTACTTAACTCTATGATCTCTATCATTTCGTCAACCCAGGCCACCTATAGGTGGCAATCGGGTCGTTCGGGTCGGGTTTGGGCCAGGTCAATTTTGGGTCAGTTTGACTTCAGCTCGATTTCGGGTCAGGTCTACTTCAGGTATTCCATTTCGGGTCGAGTCGGGTTTCGGGTATGTCAGTTCAGGGTCGGGTTTCGGGTATGTTACTTTCAGTTTCGAGTCGGGTCAATTTTTGGGTCGGGTCAAGTCAATTTTCGGGTCGTTGCCCCAGGCTCCCAACAACGACAAAGTTCTTAATCGAGGAATTGGCCATATTAGGCTTAAGGGGAGAATTGGTATCAGAGCACCACCTTTATATTGGCTTTACTTGAAATTATGTCCCGGATTTACTTGAAATTTAAAAATTATGGATAAATATTATTCAGGTCAGTCTCGGATGCTTTCTGGGTTGGGTTAATTTTCGGGTTGGGTCAATCTCGGGTCGCGTCGATTTTTGGGTCGGGTCAATCTCGAGTCAGCATATTTCCGGTCGGGTCATTTCGGGTCTCGGGTTGATTTCCAATCATCGTTTTCAGGTGAATTTCGGGTTTCGAGTCGGGTCGTTCGGGTCGGGTCAGCTTTGCCAGGTCTACCAAAAGCGTTTGCTTTTGAATTTTTTGCAAATTTAGAATTTTCGAATTTTCGTAGTCCAAATATTAACATTTTCAGTTCGAAAACCCGGATCGTTGTTACTCGTTTAGTAGGTATTCTCGATATTTGTGCCTCGTCAAATGCCGGAAAACTAGGTCAACTCTCTCAAAACAACGAAAAGGTAGTATTGTGCAACTAAATAAGTGGTTAAGGTAGTTGTTCACAACAAAAATTATAAAATGTAGTTATTCACAACTTTGCATTTTAAAAGGTAGTTTTTGACAAAAAATTCTTTTGTCCAATAAGATAATTGGCAAAAACGGTCTTTTTTATGGGGAAGAACAATAATATTAATAATCAGACATACGATCGATATGCACATTAAAATGATTGGCCGACATCATTCTAGTAGCATAGATAAAGGGTTTATTCTCTTCGGCGGTAAACAGCTGAACTGAACTTTTTAATTACTACCTCCGTAACGAATTAAATGCAACAATCTATTTTGCACACATTTCAATGAAGAGATTTAGGGGTGTACATGAGCAAATAAAAACAAAATTACACAAACAAGAATGAGATTATATGTTACTTGTCTTAAAAAAAATTAATTAATTTGCTCGTCTACACCCTTAAATCTCTTCATTGAAATGCGTGCAAAAAAGTTTGTTGCATTTAATTTGTTACAAAAATAGTAGTAGATATAGGGATGAAGAGATTTATGTTAGTCTCCAATCACACCCTTTAATCATAAGATCTGAATTGTAATGATATTGTTTATGATGCCTTAGACATGGAGCCATTCAAGAGAGATGACATAGAGTCTCTGGTGAAGGCAAATGTTAAAGCAGCATTTTCGCTTGATAAGAAAGGTCTCACCCCCTTACTAAGGGCCTTGCGAGCTGGAAACCTACCTACAGCTACAATACTATGCACGATTGCCCCAGAGGCAGCTAAAGTTGCTGATGCTGATGGTCAGACATTTTGGCATTTTCTCCTAAATTATCATTCAGGCTATTTTCTCTACAGCCTCCTTGAAAATCCTGACTCAAGAAATCTAGTGTGGTTAAGGGACAAATATGGAAACACGCCGCTGCATTTGGCAATTCAGGCTAACCGTTTTGATATTGTACAAGAATTCTTTGAAATATGGGAATGTCAACGTAATAAGGGGCCATCAGAGGGCCAATGGCTACTTGATCTTTTAGAATTACAGAACAAGGCTTGTAAAAGCCCTGGTGATCTCATTGGAGAAATATCATATCTACCACCTGCTGTAAGTACTACTTTGTTCTTTATACAGATTGGAAGATGCATTGAGGAATGAAGATAAAGATGAATTAATCAACACTAACATATTCTTTATACAGATTGGAAGATGCATTGAGAATAAAGATGAATTGATAGGCATTCGAAGCATGTGGGGAATTCCTAGAAAAGAGATTAAGACGTATGTTAACACAATGGGTATTATCGCAGCTCTTTTGACAACAATAACATTCACAGCAGCATTCACTGTTCCTGGTGGACTACACCAAGATAATGGAACTTCCCAAGATGATGGGACTCCAATTTTCATAGGAAAGACAGCATTTCAAATTTTTATGATCTCAGACGTGATAGCAATGTGCTTATCAATGATGGTCTTATTGTGTCTTCTATGGGTCTTGGCTACTAGCGGTAGGTACAATTCATTAATGCTAGTGGATTTCAGCATGTTGTTCCTGCTTGCAGCATTCTTCGCAACATTGTTAACTTTCGTGACGGGCCTTTTCGCCATAATGCTCCACCTCAAACTTTGGATTGCTATCGCTACTGCAACTCTTTGCTCTTTGCTAATGGTGCTCATCCATAGATATCTAGTCATCAACTTGTTTATCCCTTTTGGAAAAGCGACCATTATTTATTCGAGGATGGTAAAGAGGTTTGTTGCAGATTCATACAAAAGTATGAGCATATTTTGTCAAAGAAAGACAAGCAAAACTGGAGTAGCTCACCAAGTTCACACTCCCAGTAGTCCTGCTTAGATGAGAATAGAGTAATATAATAAGTGTTTTTAATTGCTGTCAAATTGTATCTGTGGTAATACATTTATATAATATTAGAAAAACAAAGCAGATTGTTGTACTATTAAATTATATAATTACAACTTAGAAGATTGTCTGGAATAATTTTAAGTATAGGCTGTATAGCTATTACGCTCAAAATAATCTCAACTATGAGTTATTCCACAATAATTATAAATACGAATGATTTCACGATAACCTCAACTATATGTATTATCAGCTCAAAATACACCTGTAAGGCCATAATTAGTAGAAATTGATTCAATATGTACGTGTCAAATTCCAATTTTTTGATTTTTTTATGTTTTCCCTTTCTTTTCCCTCCCCTCTTGCCCAGCCCGTTGCCCACCAAGGCTACCGCTCCCATTTTTCCTGCGAAACCATCACTATTTTTTGCCAGCCACTTGCTACTTTATGTTGAACAAAATGAAAATGTAGAGAGAGAAGATTAAGAGTTATCACTGGCCGGCAATGTATGAGATGGTTTACATCACAAAGTGGGATTGTCCTTTTCTAAACTTAGTGTCCATAATACTAAGACCACACGTTAATGCAAAAACCAAAATACCACTTTTCAATTTATCTACCATTACCTAAAAGCTCCATGAACGTTCTCAAAGCCAACTCGATTAGAGCCCACATTTCCGTCAAGATCCACATCAATGATCAATTTTTTAATAATAGGCATAAGTGATTATGATAGTTAGTCCATCTATCCGCCTCAATATTCGCATCTTCCTCATACAGCCTCAACCCTAAAACTAACCTAATACTGTTAGATATGTCTTGAATATCTGTTGGTACAAGAGGTTTGACAGCTATATGGTGGAGTAAGGCTACATTAGAAGTCCGTGTGATTGTTGTGTGTACCACAACAAGTCTGATGATGGTTCGATAATTTATCTTGTCCAATATGTAGATTATATGCTGATAGTTGCAAAATCCAAGTCTGATATACAGAGGTTGAAGGTTCTTCTCAGTTCAGAGTTTGAAATGAAGGATCTTGGTGCTGCACAGAAAATACTGGGTATGGAGATTTATAGGGATAGAAATATGGGTAAGCTCTTTGTCTCACAAAAGGGCTACATTGAGAAGATATTGTCTAGTTCTGGCATGTCAACAGCTAAACCTATAGATACTACTAGCGATGTGAATGTGCGTCAGTCTGTTGTGTTTGCACCTCAGTCTGAAGCTGAAAAGGAGTTCATGTCTCGAGTCCTGTATGCTAGTGCAGTAGGAAACTTGATGTATGTTATGGTCTGCACTAGGCCTGATCTTACACATGTTGTGATTATTGTTAGCAGGTTCTTGAGTCAACCTGGAAATGAGCACTGGCAGGCTGTGAAGAGGATATTTAGGTACCTTAGAGGTACGTCTGATGTGGGTCTTGTTTATGGGAATGATGCACAGTCCTTAGTCACTAGCTATTCTAATTTTGATATGTTGGAGATGTGGATAGTAGAAGATCTATGATTGGCTATGTGTTCACTCTTGCTGGTTCAGTGGTAAGTTGGAAGGCAACACTATAGTCACTGTGTGACTCTATCTACTACTGAGGCAGAGTATATGGCATTGACTGAAGTTGCTAAGGAGTGAATCTGGTTGAAAGGGCTAGTTGGTGATCTAGGTTTATATCATGATCAGGTTGTGGTTTATTGTGATATTCTCTGTGCAATATGCTTAGCCAAGGATCAAGTCCATCATGAGAGGACTAAGCACATATATGTGAGATATCATTTCCTAAGGAACGAGAAGAGGATCAAGGTGAAGAAAGTGGGTACTGTTGATAATCCAACAGACATATTCACCAAGTATGTTCCACATGGCAAGTTCCAACATTGCTTGGACTTGCTAAATGTTTTAAGTCATTAGGGTTTGTTCCATTAAGTGGGAGTCTGGGTTCCTTATGGAACAAACTGGGCCCTTAGGGGGAATCTCCGAGTCTGGGGTTTCTGATGAACCATTTCTGAGAGTGTGGGCCTCTTATAGGGGCAATCTAGGAATCTGAGTTCTTAAGGAACAATCTGGTACAGAGGGAGTCTGGTACATCTGGCAACTTGGGTGTTGCATCTGGCCAGGTACATCTGCAGTCTGGTGATTTTGGGAGAATTCAAGTCAAGCTGGAGATTAGTTAGATATGCCTTGAATATCTATTGGTGGTAAAGGGGGCAACGCCCCCTTAGCTTTTCGGGTGTTATAAGGTTTGACTAAATCTTGTATTCTGTTATAGGTTGTAGGCACATTGCTAGTGAACCACGTTAAACTTTGTGTGTGCTTTTATCTTTCACGTTCTATATTATTTTTTATCGCCTCCTCTGTCATAACAAATACTAATAATGCGGTTACTCTATGACTAATGATGTCCACTTCGTTTTCTACTCTTAAACTTTCCGGAATATCAAAGCTTGGGACCCCATGGGGCTATTCTCTTGGTTTTCCACCAATTCACTTATTATATTAAAGGCACCTTATGTGAATTTTCCTCTTCCACATAACCTCCACCACCTCCGCAGATCTTCGCGTCAGAGCCAATGTTAAATGTTCCAAAATACATTATATTATTCTTACCACTACCCTTGGACTAGCTTCTTACCCGCACTCTAGGAGAACCCTTACTTATTTGACACCACTCTTGCATCAAGATGGCGCGCCACTTCCGGGTGACGACCTAGCAATCATTGATATTTACCGCTGCGCACGGGCCTACAAAGTGAAGCGCGTCACTGTGAAGGGAACATCACACCGGTTTTCATTGGTCGATTCATGTCATGATATGAGATTTTTTACACTAACCGCCCTAAACCTAACGCAACTCTCCTCCTCTATCCGGACTTGAGACCGTCAATAATAAATGTTAAAGACACTCACATACGGTGTTTGAAGAGTTTGCTTCTATATGGACCTACTTCATTTTTTAAAAAATGGTCATCGATTATCTTTTCTTTACGATGACCCACATGTACATGGAATAACTTTTCTGTCTTTTCTGCTTAGTTCTGCCGCCTCCTTTTTTTCTCTCCTCTCCATCTCTTCTCTCCCACAAAAGCCTAGTTTTGATCTAGGGGCTACCGCCACCCTTTTGGGCGGTGGTAAGCCCCTTTTTTCTTTTGTTTAATCATTTCTATGTTATCGTTGCAAATAAACTTCAGTCTCTCTCTAATGGAGAGTTTTTCTACCTAGTTATTGGTTATATTTACCAACATATTGGGTTTTATCTCTCTTCATGTGAGAGTTTAGGGGCTTTGTTTTTTGTTATTTTTGTGTTTATGAAAGTTCCTTTGTTGATCGGATTTCGTGCGGGGTTGCAACATACATCAATTCTTCATTTACAATCAGTTGATTTGGATTCGGTTCTACTTCAAAACTACAGCAGATCGATAGACCCCCTTGTAGAAGGCTGCAACAGACAGCGATATAAGAGACAAGGGTTTTCAAAAGTGTTAGATCTCCTCGACGATCGGGGTTTTGCTATGATAGAATTTTATTTATTTCAGTTTGATATGTATGTATTTGCTAGTTTTGATCTCTATTGTAGATGTCGTATGACTTCAAATCAATGAATGAATTCCTAATTCAGAAAAATATATATGGAATAGCTTTTCTATATGTATGCAATTTTATTGGGCCGTATTGGCCAGTTAAGCCATCTCTCTAATTTTTCCTCTCCCTCGCGACCTTTCAACAAAACTTTGATTCTAGTGTGGAAAGCGACTCTATCTAAACGTTATTTTCATGAAAAAATACTTATTGTCCATGAGAAGTTTTGAACTTGCGACCTCAAGTATGAAAGATACATACTCTAATTAACCATTACTCTACCACACTATTGTTGCTTCTTTTATCAATAATAATATAAATATTATGTGTTTTCAATGAAAAAAATGATTAAATTACAATATTTTAATTACTTTTTAATAAAACTACTAAAAAATTAACTTTTTACTAACATATTTTTATACCAAATTTAGTTGTCTTGAAGTATTAAAGTATAATACAAAAATCCCGCAACATCGCCTAGGCCTAAATACTAGTTATGATTCTTAAAACTTGTGATCTCTTGTTGTAGAGCGACACGTGGCATTTCTAATCACGAGCTAATTATATGCACATATGACACGCCACTGTATGTATGACATGTCAGTTTTATTTAAATGATTTAAAATAAGTAACTTAACAAGAATCGAACATGCAACTTATCATTTGGAATAACACCAAGTCACTCAAACCGCCATGCCAACCTTACTTTGCTATTACTTCTCTTATTGCTTCTTATATAAGCTGAAAGACAATACAATCATAATGAAAATCATGTTTCACAAATTATAAAACTAAAACGTGCTCGGAGCACCGTCTGGGCCTAAAGTCTAGTTGTAATTATTAAAAAGTGTGAGCTCGTGTTGCAGCAAGACGAATATCTCTCCATGTTACTTATTGAGAAAGCGTCGTTGTACCCATGACATATCATGTCTATTTGTATTGTTACAAGAAAACAAGTGGGAGGATTCGAAGACTTCGCCTATCATTTCATAGCCCATGACACAATCACTAAGTCACTCTGATTCTGTGATTATATTTCCATGTTCACTTTTTATAAACTTCAGTATCATTTTACTACTTCTCTTTCTATTAACCAATTTGATGACTATACTTTTATCAAAAATAACAAAGCTGACCAATATTTCACATTCTGTTCTTTGGTTTTCGAGTATTACAATCTATTTTCAATGTATCAATTCCTTTCGGTTTTTTAAAATATTAAAATACTAGAGTGAAAAAAGTAGAGTACATACCTTTCGGTTTTAAGATTCTCAAACGATTATGTGGAAGACAATGCAAGTAAAAGAAGAAGATGTGGACTTGAGTCGGGAAAACCAAAGTCCAAGCGACGAAGCAATCAAGGTAGAAAGCATAAAAAATGAATGAAAATATCCCTAAATTTAACACATTTTCGCTTATTATATTATAGGGAAGCGGAACGTCAAAATCCGATGAAGACTACGAAGTAAGAAAAACAAACAGCTCGTGCAAAGGGGAAGTCAATTACTTGTAAATTTTGGACAAATTGATGAAACAGCTTTGTAAAAAAATAGTGATTGTCGGACATGGAACATGTAGTTCGACAATGCTTTAGAAAATGAACCTTAGTCATAAAATACAAACATGATTTAAGTACTACATAATATTCAAAAACGCCGCCAAAAGGGTGTGAATGATATTAGAGAGTCTTATTGTCAAGGGAAATGTATAGATGACAATTACTTAATTATGTACCACAATCACAAAAGAGAATAAGATCATTTCGAGGGCTAAGATATATAGTACATTAACGAAGATACACTAAAAAGAAAAATCCATGCAGTCGTAAGACAATTGACCAAGGAATAACAATATAGCAAAAACATCCTAAAAACACTCAATCTTAGCTAAAACAACGACCAAATGAAAAAACTAGATATTAGCATTAAAAAAATATAACACGATATAATGTACTATGTACATTGCCGAGACCAAAAACTAGTTTCCTATTAAAAAAAATTAAGGGTCCTAATAATGTGATATCATTCCTAAACTTTGAAGAAAGCAACGTCTAATTATTTAATAGAAGTATAAACCATAAAAGTTGGTTCATGATTGACTAGCCTATTATTTAGAATGCATTTACCTTCAAAACAAAATTTGACTTGTTCACTGCTAACCTTAACAATATTCACCATATAATTAATTAGTTCTGCCACCACCATCAAATGGAGATAAACCTAACAAGAATTAGCATAAGGCAGTTCAGAATCACAGATGCTGATGATTTTATTACATGGGCAGGTGATGATGAGGTGACTAAAAATCTGAGATGGAAAACCATCACTTCTAAAGAAGAGGCCTTGGCTTATATCAAGGATGTTTGCATACCACACCCTTGGAGGAGGTCCATATGCATCGACGACCGTTCGATCGGAATGATCACCATTTTCCCTGAGTCAGGTGATGACATATGCCGGGCGCACCTAGGCTTTGCTGTGTCTAAGGAGTACTGGAACAAAGGGATAGCTTCAAAAGCTGTAAAGTTAGCTATTAATCAAGTGATTAAGGATTATCCTGATTTGATTAGATTGCAAGCTTTTGTTAGTGTAGAAAATATGGCCTCTCAAAGAGTTTTAGAGAAGTGTGGATTTCTTAGAGAAGGTTTGTTGAGGAAATACAGCTATGTTAAGGGGCAGTTAAAGGATGTGTTTGTCTTCAGTATTTTAGCAACAGAGTTATCATCATAGCAGATTGATTTAAGGATGTTGTTGTTTGTTTCTATTATACAAGTACTACAAATTTCCGTTCTTCTTTAGCCGCTTATGTGATTTATGTAATTATGTGATGTACTGATGTTCAATATTCTTGCAACTTCAGCAATTTCTCTACATCAATAGCTGTCCAATCATATGACATCTATAGTCGAAATTTGTTCCAATTAAATGTCTGGCAAAAGGAAAATAAATCTCAATATCGAAACCATTTCACATGCCCTCATTATTTGGTTGGTTCATCATACAGTGGCAGATTTGAGAAAATGAAAACAGGGTATCCCCAATTATAAGACATGCATAGATGCTAATCAACTAATTAAGGCTACTCATCTGCCAGGCATTTAGGTTACTTTCAATTTCTAAACAGTAAATTATAACTCGTTAAGATTTTTTTTAATTATCTTTCTTTTATTAAGGTTACTTTGGTTCAAGGTCTAAATGTTGATCAACTAACAAACTAAAGCCCGATTCTTTTGGACTTGATTGATTACAATTAATTTCAATTCAGTTAAACTCCATTTACCTCGGGAATTTCAGTTCAGTTTAATTTAGCTCAACTTTATTGAGTTAAAAGAACAAAGCCTAGATTTTATGAAACCAACTAATTTTTCCTTCACCGCAAAACCTTTTCATTCTAGTTCATCTTCATTTTCCGTCTCAGCTTGGCAATGATTCAATATCAACAATCTTTGCCAAAAACTCCCGATGTATTAACCTGCCAAACCTTGAGGTACTTTTGCGCACGATATAAATCCTTTACAGTTTATTTTATTGCGACTAGTGCAAACAAAGATGATTGATACTGTAAATGGAATTGACCTCCAGGAAAATTGAAGCTTGTTATTACAAACAAAAAAACACAAGAAGTATATCACAATTCTCACGCTCACGAAGTTCACGTTGAGTTGCTTCGTATTTAACAAAGATATTCCACCCATCTCCTTTTTACATGAACTGCAAAGGTGAAACAAAACTTAAGAACACCTGTATGTCCAATAGTCAATTCTATCTTGAAAAAGTTGATTGTACCAGGCAATGAAATGCTTGTTTTACACTTTCATATCAAATTTCATTGAAAAGGGTATAGACATATATGTATTACAGTACTTTGGATCAAAAACTATGCACACGACTGTACAAAATTTGCAGCTGAATTCTCTTTGGGCTGCTGTTGCTCCTGTAACCAAAACTTAATTACTTACACAGGAAATGAAAACTGCCCAGAAAGATTTCAGCATTTTTTCTATATTTGTGTGTTTACTTTTCTTACATTTTTTTGGGCCTGCATGTCATCTTACTTTAGCTAAACTTTATGTACGACCTCTAACATTTAAGAATATGAGGGCCTTATTCACACTTCGTAATCAAGGCGTGGAATTTACAGAAATCTCCGGCGCCATTGGTGAACTTGGCTGGTCAACATGTGAAGATATAGCGAGATGCTGTAAGGACTTCAGAGCTACACACAGCTGTGCAAATGACGGACGCAGGTTCGGCTCCCTGAAATTTGGGATGAAATGGATAAACCATGCATAAAATACGGTATACAGCCTTTGGTGCAAAGAAAACCATGGGGTTGAGTGGAGAAAAGATGAAAGAGAGAGGGAACTTACGTCTGCCAACATTCCCAAATTATCCTAGCAACCAAAGGATCAACTTCTTTGGAGATGTCTAGGCGTCTATTCTGGAAACCCACTGCACCCACAACTTGCATCGGGTTCATCCCACTCCAAGGTAGTCTAAGTGTGGCAAGCTCCCACAAGATCACTCCAAAGCTATAAACATCACATCTGATGTCCAACCATAACAGGAGTTAGCTTAGTTTGTTTTAGCAAAATTAGCCAGATTAATCTTAGTTATCAAGACTAGTACTATTCAAGCCTTGGCTAAGTGATTAAGTGGTGCTAAAAAAGGAATGGAGCTCTCGCCTAATAGAAGAGTTTAATAAAGCAATGAGGGATTTTCCGACAACAAAAAAGCTTTTCATAGTGCATCGAATAAGAAAAATAGGCACTGCCCCAGGCAATATTCACATGGCAAGCAAAAAAGCACTAATATTCGAGAGTAAAACCCACTACACTGTTTTTTTACAGTGGTTCTTTAAACTGACCTACCATTTTGGGTTTTTGGGGGGGGGGTTATGATGTCTCAAGAAGAGTTTGATTCATATCTGCAGGAGATTAGAACTGATTGTTTAACAAAACTTGGGGGCCTAGCAGGGAAAGAAATGCCAGATAGGCCAGATAGAAAGGCACTCACTTTTCATTTGATGGTTCATTTCGAAGTACTTCAGGAGCCATCCATTCAGGCTAATGTGACAAGAAAAAGGTGTTTATTAGCAGAGGATAACATTAAAAAAAACATAGAAAGCTCAAGTTCAATATCGAGTTTCAATATACTTACAGTCCCAGCAGTTGATTTAGATGACAGAAAAGTATTATGCTTCAGTCTTGACAATCCAAAATCACAGACCTGTGGTGACAAATTATTGTTAGCAAAGTGATCGTAGTTTTGCTAGCTTGTCATGCGACTTGGGAGCAAGGACACACTAGGGGAAGGAACCAAATTGTGTTTTCATGCTCTGTTATATATCCCCAAGAGAAACTCGTCACCATTATCTAGGAGAGAAACATTGCTAATTGTCCCTTTTTGCCCATAAGATAGAACAGAAAAAAGGACAAATCACTTGCAGGATGGCAGCCTTGAAAACAAGATGATTTTCAGAGTCAGACCTAAAAATATTGCAGGGTTGTCCTATAGATTAGAAACTTCAGAAGTAATAGAACTCTAGGGCACATGGGCTTTTGGTACAAACAAACTGCAATGGAGATATTTTGAGCGTCATCCGGTCTCCTATATTTTCCACTTCTTAATTTACGGGATTAGGAGCAGCGGAGAGGCTTAGGGTGTCCCTTTTGCCAAGCAGATTTTAATTAAAAGTTAACTCAATGAAACTTCCAAATTACCTTCACATTCCAATTCTTGTCAACTAGCAAGTTGGGAGACTTCAGATCACGGTGTACAATTGTTGGTGTACTTGTATGCAAGCAATTCATGCCTCTTGCCTACAAGTAAGAGGGTTATACAGGTGTGCTTCAGTGGAAAACAACATAGTGGAGAGGGGAAGGGCCATACCACATCCAGTGCCATTTTTATTCTACGCTTTTCGTCAATTTGACAATTGGGACGATGGAGAATCCGATACAAGCTTCCCCTACAATCCACAAGAAATAAAGAAAAAACCTCAGATGTAATTTCTCTAGGCCTCCATGCTAATAAAACATTTATGACCATCTCCCCGCCCCCAAAAATAAAAAAAAAAAAAAAAGAACATGCAAGCTGATAAGACTGTGGGGTGCAGGAGAGATAAAAATAATAATTACGGCAATAGGACATTATCAAACTGTTAATTTCTGCCAACAAAACAATGAAGCCTTTTTGCATACTTCAGGTTCTTTTTTTATACTTATGGTTTTTTCCGCCTATTGAAAGTTAACATTGACAAATAGTCCAACTCCTTTTTAAGAGGTGACAAATAATATAAAATCATCATTAGTTCATATACATTATAGAATTTTATATTAACAAATTAGTTGAAATCAATTTTTAAAAATTCAAATTTTTTCTAGTATCTTACGTACTATCATACCGTTGCCTTTTCACCCACCCTTATAGGAACAAGCAATTTTAGTTTCAGTTTCGGTTTTCTTCAATGTAATACAGGTTTCAAGCACGGTATCCTTGGGAAAATACAAACTATATAAACAGAGATAAAACAGCATATACCTTGGGAGAAATTCAGAAACAATAGAGAGATTTGGTGGGCGAGTTACAGCACCCATAAACAGGACCACATTAGGATGGCGCAATCTGCGCATTATACGGACCTGTGATTGAAGGGGAAAGTGATGAATTCAATCTTCAAAATAGAGCAGCAGCATACAAAAATTTAACAAGAAAAGGCAACGAAATTCAGAATCATATGTAATACATCATACTTCAGGTAATACAGTTATGATTAAATAAGTTCTTTCGGTGCTTATTGTATCCAAAGCATTCACATGTTCCCAGACACTACAATACTGCAGCCCTTTTCAGAGTACTCGCAATAATATGTAACTCTTCTATGGAAAAGGAAACTGCAATCAATATCACAGAACATTTTCTTGCAGAAAGATCATCACAATACATTATACTTCACGATAAATAGCTATTCTTAGAGAGTAGTCATAACCCGTAATATTTTCGGAAGAATAAGAAGTTATAGGCGTAGGGCAGGAGGACATTTGATCAATAACTAAGGAAAAGCTTTAGCACAAAAGAGGATTATGACAGAAGACTCCTCCATGAACAGTTTAATAAAATAAAACAGCATACAGAAGAACTTCTCATGCGTCCCAAAGAACCCAATCAGATAGAGGAAACCTGGAAATGTGCCAAAAGAAGCTAGATACATGAATATCACATTGTACAATCCTATTAACTACACTAGTCTATGCAGCATGAAGAATTCTAGTATACCAATAGCAAACTACAGAGAAAGCAGATAATCATTGGTCCAAGACACATCCTATTCACACTTCACAGTCACATAATATCAGGAAAGGATTACATAGATGAGTTAATATAGCTCAGAAATGCAGGTTGGATAAAGAGGTTGCAAAAAGAGAACTATCAGCATGCCTCAATCATCACTGTGACACCATCACTAAACTTTAAAAGTTATGGTAGCTTCAGCTTTCTTTGTCACCATAACATATAGCACCCCCTGCCCTCGGCCAGCAGTATAACATGTAATGTACTAGTGTTCTAGCCTTCTAGGTGGTAAGTGATTTTTCTTTACTCCACTTTTTCCTTTTCATAGTCTCAATAATCATACTAGCAAATGCAAACAGCTAGAGAAAATCTTTCAAAAGCAGCCAGATGAGACATTATGTTCTGTACAAAGCAGCTTCACACTCACCTCTCGTTTGAACTCTGCTAAAGCAGCCCCTGAAAAATCTTGGTCCAAGAACTTCTTGACAGCAACTTCCTGCAATTTAGTGAAGACGCACCAACAACTTATAAGCTCTTGAATTCCATAAACAATAAGATTCAAGATGCCTCCCCGCTGAGATGAAAAGAAAAACAACAGACCGAAACACTCATACAAATGTAAAACCTATCAGTGTGAAGAGCATAATTATCTCCAAAAGAATGACCTGCTCATCCCCAGCATACATACAAACATAAAGATCAGAGTTAGACCTTCTAACAGGCCTGCTTGAAAAATATGCAACATTGACACTCAATCCTAACTATGTATTATTCCACAATAATCCAAATTATGAGCAGTGTCTTCAAAATAATCCGGAGACTTGCGAACCGGATCTAGAAAGTCATATAATGATGTGTCAAGCTCTTATAGGTGAGAGAGGGTGAGGGTATGAGACAGAAGAATGGAAAAAAATTTTGAAGAAAACAAACAAAAAACAACCATCAGGACGTGCTATTGGTCAACACTCAGCTGTGATCCATTTCGGGAAGGCACCCCCATAGTCGGGATTTTAGGATTATTTTAGAGTGATCCATAGTTGGGATTATTATGGGAATACCACCCAAAATTTAGATTATTCTTGTGAATGTTTCCTTAAAATAATAGCTAATATACTGGTGACATCACTAATTCTGTTAGCTTGGGGAATTCACTATAGTCAAATTCATGCGTGATTTGGGGGGGGGGGGGACATTTGCTGTTACTTATAATAAGAAAAAAAAGGTAGTTCAGACAAAGAGTGGCTGGAATCAGCCCTAGAATTCTACTTCATTCATTTTAGTGGTATGTGATTTGCATATTATCATCACTTATACGACAACGACTTTCCTACAGATAAAGTATAATATTGATATCTACAATATAAACTAGAGTTCAACTACAGCAAAACTTGGGGGAGGGGGAAGGAGGGTGATGAAGATAATGTAAAACACAATAACAGACTATAAACATAATACTCCCTGCATTTTCTCTAGTTGGATATACTTTGGTTTTTCACGCTATCAAATGCTAATATTTTTATTTGATTTTATCTACAATTGCACGTGTGAAGAAAATATAAGAAGTTGATATAGTGAAACTATACATCATGAAGAATCAAACAAGACGCCACATCACTGTGTTTTCTCTCTTATTTATTGAGAACAATTAGAAGATTCCATATGATTCTAAATAATGTCAAGATTCTTAATCTGACTAACCAAAAAGAACGGAGGTAGGATCATAGAGAAGAAAGAGTTCATTCATTTATAGAATAGTACTACCTCCGTTCCATATGTATTGCAACATAGGGAGTTTTACGCCTCCCAACGCTCTACTTTAGACGCTAATATCTCTAATTTTATTAAGTAAAAATTATAAAAAGTTGATATTAATTAAGCATATATCGAGACGAATCTAACAAGATCCCACATGGCTATATTTATCCTTGTGTATAAATCACAAAAGAAGGTCAAATGATAGTGTATGAATAGTGCAAAATGTCAAAGGTTGCAATACATATGGAACGGAGGTAGTATGTGGTATGCCTATGGAGAATGGAGAATGGAGAATGGAGTGTTCAGAGCTACATTATTTCAAAAGTTGTTTTCATTACCTATCATAAATGATGAACCAGAGATTTAGAAAAAAAATTGGGTACGATAATTAATTTCTTGTTTCATTATAACTTTCAGGCAAATCGGGATCAGGTGACAGACTAAATTTTAGACAGGTTGATGTATAGTCTCCTTTAGCACACCAGTGCAGCTGAGTTACAGTTGTAGTATTTCATTACAAAGCAAGAAGTACTAGTAGTTATAGCCTTATCAAACGTACATTTGACACTACCAATAAAGAAGGGCGTAACAGGTCCTTAACTTATAAAGACAGCAAACGAATGGACACTGAGCATCACTTTAATGGCTAAGGACCTGAATAGCTGAAAGAAGCCAAAAAAAGAAGAGTATCTAAATATTCAACCAGTCTACAAATATTCAGCTAGCAGTTGAAGCCATCATCATTTTTTAAAAGACAAGACATAATCGAACTTACTGTGCCATTCCAGTCTGCATGGTAGACCTCTCCATAGGAACCTGTCATCAAGCACATGTCAAGAGCAAATCAAATAATGAAAAGGAAAAGCAATAACTCAAGGGAGAGCATTAATCTAGAAAAAATTGAAAAAATAAAGACATCTAACCATTAAGCTTGAGTCTCAAAATTTTCCTAAACAGGCAGAGCAGAAAAAGAAGTCGCCTTTACAAGCAAATAACAGTTACTACTTACTGGGTAACCGGTCTAAACATAAGTGACAAATAGCCTGACAAACAAGCACCGAAGTCAGTCATGGGACGGTTGGATGAGTACATAGATATACCAAGCTAAATTATGTCAAAAACAAACTACACTCTAGAAAAGCTCTGCTCTTAATAACAAAAATGATTTATGAGCAACACTCTCAATTAGAACATAAAAGAAAATGATACCAAATATTACCTAATCCAATCCTTTCACCAATAACAAGGTCTTCCCACAAAATTTCACATTCGCCCACATCATCTAGCACTTGGTCAACCGCATTTCCCCCAGAATCTGCCTGTCCTAGTCTAGAATTATTTAATATATATCCTGTTCCTATGAATCCCTCAGTTGTACACTTGGCCCCCTCATGATTACCAGTGGCATCTCTTTTGCCTTTATTTCCCTGACCGATCATGTTACTAGAAGAGACTGCTTCCTCAGTGGAACCTTTCACTTTGGAGGTATTCCCAACTTCACCTGGAAGAGGCTTGTCATTCTGACCACTGCCGGGTAATGCAGTTGTACCAGCACTAACAGAACTTCCAGCATCAATAATTACACCGTTCAGAGTCGAACCCCCCAACTGAGAGCCATTTTGATATACACTTTGGGAAGCTGATGTGCCGGATGACGATGCTGATGGCATTCTGGACTCCTTGTTTCCATTGTTATTTTTTGGGAATAGACTCTCAACAAAATCACTATCTTTCTTTCTGGGAACATAATTCATAGCTTGATGGTTTTTCCACATCATGGGAGAAGGTGGCTTTCTGGAAACAGCATCATTCCTAAATCTCTGCGACTCGTCAATCTCATACTTGGGTTTGTTTTGCTGTGAAGGTTGGCCAGAACCTCGCAAATGAAATGGATTAAGTTCCGCAAAAAGATTTCTTGAATCATCAACGTTACCTTGATTATAAGGTATTACATTAACATTCAACCGGGTACCATCCCCAACTGCAAGGGCTCCACGATGTGGTTTGAACAGAGAAGCCCCCACTGCTGATGTTGAGGGCAAGTCTAATTGATGCGGGTTTGATTGGCTGGAGCCTCTAGAAGGGCCAGCAACCAGGTCATTACTAGTATTTGAAGATGAAGGTAGTGAATCCATCTTTTCAGGAGAGCCCCCATTTACCACCGAATTCGATGGCTGCACAGTGAGGATCTTGTTTATCTTCTGGTTGTATGCTGGAAGAGAGGAATCCTTCACACCCGATACATCCGCGGGTATTAGTGTTCCTGGGGCTGCCATGAGATCAACCAAAAATTCCCTGTGCAATTCATCACATAGTTAAATAGGGAATGCCAGGGAAAATTAGAGCTCCTATGCATTGCCACAAATTCCTCATATGGTAACACAAATAGCAGCAGAAAAACCGATGAAATTAAAAGTCAGTGTCAAACCATGTGGTTTAAGGAACGATTTACCAAGAGTTTAAACAGGTTTTCAAGAGGACATCGGCTCAGATGAGTTATAAAAGAGGGAAAGATCTTAGAGAACAGATTCACCTTACGCCCACAACCATCAACCTTTTATGGAAACACTGACATGAAAGTTACACCCCTACAAACTACATGTTAACAGTTGGCTAGAAGAATCGATACTCAAGCATATACCAATAAGGCAAGAAGGCTAGAGTAATATATAACCAAGCATACACCAGTGAAGCAAAAAGCCACATCCATATAAATAACAAGTCCCCGTCTCTACTATGATGAGAAAGAAGATCAAACAGAAAATATCCTACTTGGCTGATCTTCTGATCCAAGAGAAATTTTTTTCACTCTCATGTTCCATAGATGAAAGAGGGGAACAACACAACAGCAAAACATCATCACCCAATGCCCCAAAGGCTGCTGCCATAAGGTAATGTAAAGGGGGGTGTCGGTCGGATGTACGCAACCAAACCCTTGAGTTGGATACACAAAGAGGTTGTTTCCGAATGACCCAAAATGATAATTGCGTCGAAAATACATTGACCACCTGCAACTTCATAGGGTAACAAGCGCATCTAGTTTAAGAAGTCATTTCTCTAATAAGTACCACTTTTAAATTTTAACACTATCCATAGGCTTCACTTTGACCATTGTTTGCGATCGTACGTAAGAAAAAACATAGTAATGTGGGATCTTATTAGATTTGTCTCAATTATATATTTTCAAGATACTAACTTTTTGAAAATTTTACTTAACGACGCTTAGAGATTTTAAGGCTCAAAATGTTGATTAGCAAACGGATAAAAGCAAAGTTTTACACTTATTAGAGAACGAAAGAAGTATTTACCAAACTAGACCTCGGCTTCTTCCTAAGTACAGAGACGAGGATATATTTTTCCAAGCCCTAAATAAGTACGGATCATTTCCATTCTTTTCTTTCTCTATCATATACAAGACTAGCATAAACTTACTACCATGATGAAAGGACTAGGCCATTAATGCATTTGATCTTATTTAACCCAATTCATTCACAATTAACCTTACATGAACCAGTTCATGCTTGTTTGAACAAACTTGCCCTCGCATATGGAATTGATTTTGCGACTAGCCTTGTGATTGCGCCCCATCTAGGATCATTACTTCCCTAACGGCCCTTGCAGAGCACGTAATTAGGCTTATGAAGTTGAATTTTCTACTAGCCTTGTGATTGCGCCCTGTCCGGGGCCATCACTTCCCTAGACAGCCCTCACAGAGCACATAATTAGGCATATGAAAGTGAATTTGAAATGGTGATTATTTGAATAAGTTTGCGCGAATGCGCTAAAATTTGTCTAAATAAGTATGAATTGGTGCATGTAAGTTCAGTTATGTGGAAATAACCGTCAATGTTATTAATAATAAAATTTGTGTTTGATTGTTTGAACCATTTTCTTTTCATATGATTTGTCGCTAATGGGGATTTGTTATGGGGATTTGTGTTTGATTTTCGTTTTTTATATTTTTGGCCAAACATCTGTACTCTGTAAGTTGCTTGACTTGCTTCATTAAATTACACCACAAACTTCGAACAGTATTCTGTGTTTTCTTCCCTAGTTCACATACCATTAAATAAGTAAGCTAAGTTATTTGTGTTGTTGTCTTTCATTTCTGATTTTCTTGAAGTTTTGAGGTGATAAATTGGGAAGTAACTCTATCGCTGGTGTATGACTGTTTTGAGGGTAGCTATCCCTGGTGTATGACTAGTGCTTTTTAGCTTCTTATACTGCTGTTCTCCGTGGGATTTACAGACATTTTTCGCACTAGTTTTGCTGCTGTGCTTGTAAGGTGTTCTTGTGGTGTTTGAAGGCTGAAATGGTGCGGGTTTAAAGTCTAGAAAATAAGCTATTTAGGAATGATTTCGTAAGTATTCAGGCTACTAATCTCTTGGATATTTGTTACTGTTGTTAGGAAATTACAATGGAGTCGAATGATGTTCATGAAAAGTATATCATGACAATTTATTTATTTCGAAGACATAAATTATGCATGATTCATTTATTGTGTTTGATTATTTATTATACTTCCTTTGTTTCTAAATAAGTGACACATTTGTATAGGGTTTACTATTCACAGTTTAAACTTTAATTAGCCTTGATGATTTACATGTTAGGAAAAACATAGTCATGTGGGGTCTTGTTAGATTCGTCTCAATGTGAATTTTTTTAATATCAACTTATTACAATTTTTACTTATTGATAATTGTAGATATAATGTTCAAAAAGGCTAACTTGTGGAGACGAAATGGAATCCTATATAAGTGAGAATGGCGAGTCCCGAGGGTCTGCAAAGAGGGGGAGCCTTTGAGGCATTGGGGTAATGTTGTTGTTGTATGCTTGGCCAAGCTTATGGAAAATCTCTTCTGTTTAGTTTTCTAATAATTGTTCTACAGATATTTTGGTGTGTTTGGCCACACTAACAGTGTGTTTGGGTATTTTTTAGTAAAGGAAAGGAAAGGAAGGGAAGGGAAAGGATGGAGAAGGAAGGGAAGGGAATTAAAGTTTCCAATATTTGATTCATAGGAAGGAAGGAAAGGAAAAGAAAGAGGAGAAATTTTGGCAAAAGATAACGTCAGATTTTTTTAAAAAAATTTTTTTCCTCCCAAACCTCGGAGTTTGGGAGGAAAGGAAAGAGGAGTTTTTCTTTAATTTCTTTCCTGCCATTTCCTTTCTTTTACAACCAAATCCTTTACAATGTTTTTTACCAAACAAGGGAAAGCCTCTTTTTCCTTTCCCTTTCTTTCCTTTCCATCCAATTCCTCCCTACCAAACACAACGTAAATTACAAGACTTGAGAAAAAGAAACATTCGAGTGTTTCGCCCTTAAAATAATTTCCGTGTTTTTTAAATTGCATACTATAACAACCTTATAAAATCTTGTTTGATTGTTTCAGCTTCTCATGTTAATAAGCACTTTTAACAGTTAGGCATAATGACACTAAACACTAGTAAATCACTATGCCCAAAATCAAAGCAAGTTACGAATGCTTTCAATTTATCTTTGATCTGCACTTAGATAAAATGTGGATGCACCAATGACTTACAAAATTATTCCCAGAAAGAGAAGAGAAACTGGAATTTCCCAGCTTACAACAGCTGACTAAGAGAATTTCTTTTTGAAAGGAAGCTGACTAAGAGAATTACTATAACCTCTTACAGCTGAAGTGCTGAACCATAATTAAGTTACAGCCATACAAATTTGGCCAAAAGAGAAAATAATTTCATCAACATCATGCGAATAATTACCTGTCATCTGCCATCTTTATTACATTAACAGCGTCATCTTCAACGCCAGTGTAATGACTTCCTTTCACAAGTCTACACTTTATCCCAACATTATCAGCTAATACCTACAAGATTAGAAAATTGTTACAGGGATAAAGGCATTACAGTTGGAAGACATTTTGCAGATTCAGTAAAAAAAATGTCAATGAATGGGTAATTTAACTACAGATGGAAAGCTAGTAAAGATAATCATACGCAGTTAAATCTCTTGGTTCTCTTGTATATACAATTCACATGATGTTCACTAATAAAACTAAATAAATCTTGAGCCTGTACTGCATTGCTTTTCCTGCACTCAACATAAAAGGACAGGGAGTCTTTGCAAAGTTGGAGACAAGTTTGACATTGCAAATGGATTAGGGCTCCATGTTAGTCAAGATGCACTTCACAATCTTCACTCCCTCTCTCTTGCATAAAAAGAAATGGAGTCTTTATAAATCCCTAACATATGAAAGAATATGATTCTTCCCATCTCTCCCCTATTAGTACCCCCCTCTTGACCAAACACCAAAAAATATTAATTATAAACTGGCCACCTTAAAACAAATTTATATATAATCAAACATAGATTTATCATCACTTGCATCCAAGATGATGATAGAACGCTTTCCATCAATTATTTTAGTCTTCAGTGGTGGAACTGTGGAAAAGAATTAAAGAACACAATGAATTAGCATCAAGAAGGAAATAAGCCGGCAGCTAACCTTAAATAGCAAAGCCCGATGGCGTGACAAGCCAATTCTTACAGAGCCAATAGGAAAAACACTTGTATGAAGAGATGTTCTCAATTCTGTGCTGATCTCCATCCACTTTACCAACACAAGACCTGCATCCTTAACTGGTCCTCCCATGTGTTCTGTCACAAGTTCAGCAAGCCTTTGAACCAAAATGCCCACCTCAGATGCAGGGCAGTCGAGTGCAATACAATGTGCAACTTGCTCTAACTCCATAAGTATTGGATCAATCGTCCTATTAACTATCACGGCTTCAAACCCAGAATCACCTGCATTAGTTTCAAGGTCTGCCAGAGAAGGTATCTTTCCTTGGACTGATGGATCCATTGAAATACCAAATACATCATAGAAACCATCAATCACTTTCTCCTCATAGTCAAGAACGTTGTAATCCTGGAAAAATCCAGATTCAGCATGCCATAAACAGCAGCACAAAATGGCATTTCTCATAAAGAATAAAATAAACCAAACTCACTGTTAACCACTGATAAGAAGCCTAGCTAAATGCAACCAAAAACCCTGCCCTATTTTCATACATACTGTTAGCCAAAGAAGAGTCAAGAACTTCTCTGAACTGCATGAATTTCCCTTTTTCAGGCTAAAACGTGTACCCTTTCTCCAGGACAAATGGGACTATTTATGATTCATGATTTCTTGTTATAATAGCCAGTATTACTAATGCAACGTGCCCAGCCGTCCAAGCAGGCAACTAAAATATTCATTCACTTCATAAAGCAATAATTCACTGTTGTACTCCTCATATATCCCCTCTTCAACACAAAGCTACAGAGAGAAGAGGGGGGGAGCAGGGGCTTGACTCTTGAGGGAAGAAGAGAAATGGAGGTCTGGCGACTAAAGTGAAGTAGTATAAAGATCATATATTCATATGCGCATATAATATAAGTTCTTAGCTTTCAAGCAACAATGAGATAATAATTTTTAGATGGAAGGAGTTTGTATATTCAATCAATAATGTCCCGTAATCCCATCAACCAAACCAACTGAAACTAAGTAAACTATGTTTATTTGGTCCACAATACTTATTACAATTCGAAACTAAATTTGGAATACTATCTTGAACATGACGGATATTCATTACTTTATTTGAATTTAATATAAATATTAAACTAGTTCCAAAAAAAACAAAGGACCAAAAGCTCGAATTCGTAATCAAAATTAATCAAAACGCTTACCAGATACAAACAGATTGGCAAAACTAATGCCACCTCCTACTCCTACTCGTTTTCGCAATCCCATATTAAGTAACTAACATCGCTTCAAGGCCAATGTTGGATCAAAAACTAAATTCAAGTACTTCGAAATTTCAGTATCCAATATCATCAACACAATAATGAAGTCAAACTACGGTTAAATTTAATATAAAAAAAAAGAACACATTCAAACATAACAACCTTCCACATTTGTCAACTCATTCATCATCCATAAACTAATTTCTCCCTAAAATCAACAAATTCAATGTTTCTTCAAATACTTCAACATTTTAGTCTACTAACTTGCTCCAATATCATCAAGACAACAATGAAGTGAAACAACGGTAAATCAAATAAGAAACATTAATCAATTTCATCATCCATAGAATCAAAAATGAAGAAATTGAGGAACTCACCCAATATCGGCGCGACAAGGTCTCACTAGAAACCTCTTTATCTGTTCCATTATCAATAGAATTAGACCTCCCTAAGCTCAACAAAGTGGCAGCACGGATCTGAAGATTCTCAGGATCATCACGAAACTCAGAATTAGAAGCACTGATCGCCAAAGCAAGCTGCATCTGAAATTCCTCCTCAGACGAAAAATAATCTCCTTGACGAAGATGATCATTAGTCACTGTATTCACAGCAGGCGAATTCCCGACACTTCCATGATCGGCGGAAATAGACTGCGATTGCGTCGTCGCAACGGATGACGATGTTGCTGCTGATAAAGATGAAGATGAAGATGAAGTTGAAGGTTGAGATGAAGATGATGAAGAAGTTAGGGTTTCGTTGTTAGTGCGATTGAGGTCGTGACTTTTATGGAGCTTCTTGAAAATGTGCTTCATTTTTGGTTATTGTTCTTGAAAAATGTGTTAAGTTTGTGGAATGGGAGTTTATATAATGTGTCGGGAAAATGCAGTGGTAAGGCGATAGAGGAGAAAGAAAGAGAGGGAAAGTGTGAGGAAGGTGAGTGAATGTTTGTGTGTGTTGAGAGAAAAGAGAGAAAGAGATGTTTGATGACGCGGTTGAAGAACATACTTACACTTACACAGACTTACTTGCTGTTACTGGTGCCGTGGTGGGTGCCTCGATGGGGTAATGGGGAAAAAAAGGAGGGTGACAAATTTATAAGTTCTTAAATTAGATATGACTTCAACATTTGTGATTTCTAAGATAAGGTTGTATAATGTAAACCCAAGAGTTTGGATTTAATAGGAATGTCATTAAAGCTCGTAGTTTCAACCTCAGAATCACATTTATAATAGTAGTTGAAGTGTGAAGCGTCCGTTTTATATTGAAATAAGCAGTAAATTTAGAACGTGAGACGGCGTGATGTAATCACTAGCTAAGTCGAGAGGCTTCAATAATAGATGTGATTGGATAGCAAGCACCAACTTGAGGATTAACGTTTTTTTGACGAGTCGGCACACTTCGGAAAATGGAGTGAAAACTGAACTCGGGATATAGAAAATCAAGAGCAGAATATAGTAGAGGAAGTGTTTTTGTGTATATATTTGAAAGAGAAGTTGGCCAATTTATAGAGCTGTAAAAGGAAAACGATCAGGCAGAATTTAAGAGAGAATAAAAAGAACTTGTCATAGAATAAATAACAATTAGAGAATTGTTATGAACTCAAAGCGAAACTGACTAGAAGACCAGTAGCTCTTTTTGTAAAATATTAAACTAAGCAAGGTCCAAAAAGTTTTTTTTTTCTTTTGAAATAGGAATTCATTCATTGATTTAAAATCATACGACATCTACAATAAAAGTAAAAACTAGCAAATACATATGAAGCTAAAATAAATAAAATTCTAATATAACAACCACGATCATTGAGGAGATCTAACACTTCTGAAAACTCTCGTCTCTCATATCAGTGTATATTGCAACCTTTTACAAGAATCTAACAAAAAGTTTCATTTGTCTTTGCATATGGAGTAGTATTTTTGTAACATCTTTGAGGAGAAGAGAGTACCACTAATAGTACGTAGTACTTACTTCATTTATCACTATTTCGTTTAAAAATAAATGTATTAATGTTGATTCTAATTTTTAATTTGTAAGAAGGAAAACTATACCAACCATTTCATTATGCTTGACATTTTGACAATAAGAAAAAATGGTTACTGAAAATGTAAACTTTGGTTTGGCATATAGTATCATCTGGTACTACAATCTACATTCTTAAAAGTTGATGTGTGTGTTTTTTATAACTAAAGTTGGTGTATCTTTTATAGAAATTAAAAGAAAAATCTCTCGTTAACTATATTTTCTATAATTTGTTTTTTGTCGGGTTATGATTTACCATATTTACTAAAAGATACAAACCATTCAAACACATATGTATAGAGATGGCAATATTCGTGGATGATCCATTACCCGCTCTACCCAAAAAACAAGTTAAATGGATGATGGACAGGTGGCGGGTGAACGGGTGACGAGTGATGGATGGAATTAGGGTGAGAAAGTTTCATCCATCACCCGATCCATCATACGTTTACCACTCGCTCCACCACCAACTTCTGATATTTTCTTAAATGTCTATCATTTTGTTTACATCAGTATAGTTTTTCCCTTTTGATTATTATCAACATGTTTTCATAAATTTAATTTATCTCAATTTGACATGAAGTTAATACATAAATTGTGATTTTGCAAGTTTGATTTAACTTTTCTTGTTTAATTATCTTAAATGGATGATCCCCCTATCCGCCCAATTCACCGACGGGTGGTGGATGGAGTACGGGTGATGGTCTTACCTGGTGACGGATGGATGGATGAGAATCGGTCTACCCCGATGATAGATGCGGGTGATGGCTCACCCGACCCAAATCTCACCCGTTACCATCCCTACATGTGTAGCACCAGAAGTCCACGTAAAAATATCTTCTACGTTGATTAAAAGGCAAATCTTGGAAGAAGAGAGAGTTTGTTAATTCGTACATACTTTCTATTTACTGGACAATATACTAAGGGGGCATTTGGTAAGAAGAGAGGAAAGGGAAAGGAATCAAGAAAGGGTTAGGCAAGGAATGGAAAGCTAAACCCTTACTTCAAAACACTTGTTTGGTATATCACAAGGTATTCCTCTCTCTCTCCTCCTCCTCCGGCAGCCACCGCCGGCGCTCCCTCTCCCTCTTTGTCGCCGGCGAGCTCTCCCTCCCTCTCTCTATCGCCGGCGTCTTCAACGTCTCTCTCTCTATCGCCGGCGCCTTCAACGCCTCTCTCTTTGTCGTCGGCGTCCTAAACGTCTCTCATTCGCTGCAGACCTCGCGATTTTTCGTGCGTTTCCTTGTGATTGTCGGGGCTGGGTGGTTGTCTGAGGTGGCTTTTATGGACGCGATGGTTGATGGGGCTAGCGTGGGGTAGTTATTGGGGCTAGCGTGTGGTGTTCATACAGAGGGAGTTGGTTGTTTTAGCTGAGAGAGGGTGGGGTAGTTAACGGGAGGGGGTAGAGGCGGTTAAAGGGATTTAGGTGGGCTTTTCGGCGGTCTCTGGCCGGATTCCGGCGCGATGAGGTGGTTCCAGCGGAGTAAAGTGTCTTCCGGCAAGGATATGGGTTTTTTTGGGGTGTGATGGGTGGTTTGGGGCTGGCCGCTGGTGGTTCTGTGGTGGATCTGGCGATGGGGTGGCGAGTGGTTGTGGTAGGGATGGAGGAGACAGACCTAGGGTGAGGGTGGTATAGGTGGGCCAGCAGAGGTGGTGGACGGTGTGGTTGTTGAGGGTGTAGGATAGTCAAAGTCTAATGGTCAAGGGGTAGGGGAATCAACTTAAAGGGATTTGGGGTAATGGAGAAGAGAAAGGGAAAGACAAACCCTCCAACCAAACAATTTTTAAGGGAATGGAATCAACCAACTCCCTTGCCCTTTCTAAAGCCCCCTTACCAAACGCCTCCTAATTTTTGTTTTAATAGCGCTCTTTGTTGGAAGGAAATTATGCAAAATGATAATTCTATTCACATGGTTCTTCACTTCCTTTAAAGGCTCATCCATGGCAGACTGGCAATATAAACGAAGACATACACCTCATTCTTCAGAACTTCGACAAATGGGAAACCAACCACATTTACACAGAAGCAAATAGGACAACTGATTTGGTAACCAACGTAGGGCATCTTTGTATGTGCTTATGTGGTAGTCTCACCATAGACATTGTTGACCATTTTACTCTTCTCCCTATCCATAATTCAGATGCGTTAGGAGAATTCCTCGTGCAAAGGAGCTCCTAATGCTCTTTTCCTCTACTTTTTCTTGTCTTACCCAAAAAAAAAAACCTCCATGCTCAGCCCTAAGAATTCTTAAAATACTAATGGTAGAAGTTGTACGTTCGGAGCCAATCTCTATTGATGTTTAGACATACCCTTTATTATCTTCCAAGTTCCATCCACAATAACATTTGAATTCTCATGAATTAACTATTTATCTCGACTACCCAGCTAATTAGAAATAGAGAGGTGAACGGTCCCATCTGAGAATTTATCTAAAATTATAACATAACACAACACCTTTAATAGATATTATTAATTGCTATAGAAAACCAGGGAAATCAAAATTGGATACATCTTAAAGAAAATTACAACATTACACGGTTTAGGACGTGCATCATTGAGGTGATTTGAGTCCCAAGCTAGCTTCTTCGTCCCTTGCTTTTTCTCGAGGTAACTGCTGTCCAACCGTCATCAGCTTCTGCTGTAAGCTGGTGTCTGCTATCATTCTTGGAAGTTTGAGGTGCATTATTATTTGGTAAGGACCCTGGTGAATCCACCATCATATTTGATCCCTCATCATTCCCCATGCTCTCATCATGTTCATCCTCACCCTCATCACTATCATTTCCATCCTGCAACATGATAACTTGCACTTACAAACAGGTGAATAAAAGTTAAATGTTACCATATTTCACATTCTTACAAACCTTTATCAGGAAAAAGGTAGCTCAGAAACATGTTGGAGCTTAACCCACATGTAAATAAGGCAACTCTTTTTCCTCTCTTCTCACAAGCCGACATGATTGTCGATCTATTGCAGAAGTTGACGTGGCTGTGTTAGTACTGGTTGTCATATGGTGGGTCATTGGCAGCAACATGCCAACAAAGTGCCGAGGTGGGAGGTTGTGATGGGGGTGAAGTGATCCCAATGGAGGTGCTGCCCTTTATCCCCCAGGAAGGCTCTTTAAATCCATTGGGGGCATGAAGGGTTTCGATTTGGATGAACAAGAGTATGGCTGAAAATGGAATAAAAAGAAATTGAACCAAACATCAAAGAATTGATTGTTTAATTCATTTTTCCACACCCCAAAATCAGGGAGCCAAACAGGGCAAACACCTTACAAGATGTACGTACAGTTCTTGAAGATGATCTCAGATGGGAACTATCATTTTCAAGATACTGTCAGACTGTAACTACAATGGAAACATAGTTTAACTTAGTAATTAGATATATACTCACATTCCCTAACTTCGAAAGTTCTAACCATAATACACTAGAAGCTTCCAGTGGTTACTTGTCAGGGACCTTTTCCCTTTC
Source organism: Patellifolia procumbens (assembly GCA_947645195.1). Classification (NCBI taxonomy): domain Eukaryota; kingdom Viridiplantae; phylum Streptophyta; class Magnoliopsida; order Caryophyllales; family Amaranthaceae; genus Patellifolia; species Patellifolia procumbens. Next base: position 433,213 of record CANSGD010000193.1, read on the forward strand.
AGGCTAAGCCTAGATGGTAACAGCTGAGTCTTCTCTAGTTCCATGTTCATAAAACAGTTTTTTGGTCTTCCTTCTGGTTTGTTTTCTCAATAGACCAGAAACTATTATATCGAAACAACCATTGGTCATGTAAATTCCTTTACACCACTCTCTCAATACACACGTACATGATACAGATTCCCAAAGGATAATGCATAGTAAAATCTTAGCAACACACAATAAGGGAGATTGCAAACGCCAATTACCTGTCTTGCAAGAGGAATAGGCAGCGGTTTTACTTGCTTCAACTTTTGAATTGATTGATAGTCTCCTCCCAAGCACTCTTCATGCATAATCATCAACTGCTCTGCCACCTACACCACATTACAATGACATCTAAATCAGAATCAACCCATAATTGCTGATTACAAATCTTTTACATTTTCATCACAATTCATCCATGTTAACATGGGAATTGCACTAACTTGATTGAAAAGATGAGAAAGTACAAGATATACATTCCGAATTGCAATAAAGAAACAACCTCATCGATACTGCCATCGTCCGCAACGGTATTAAACGCATTCATGCCTTCCTCGAGCAAATATTCTAGATCATCTATGTATATGGGTTCTGAGAGGAATTGAGAAATATAGTTACTAACAGTAAAAAACAAGTCAGAAAAATTAGAAATTTTAGTCAAGTCCAGTTCATTACAGCTACAAGATGTTAAATTTAAGAGAAAACAAACTGGAACTGATCAGTCAAATGCAAACCTCTCTGTTTATCCCCAGAACAAAAGAAAAATCAAAACCCTCATAATATCAACCAATTAAAACTATAACAAAACAAATTCAGAAAAGTGCTAATTAGCTAAGGTACTTACGCCCCGTTTGGCCGTTTGGTTTGGGAAAAACTTTTTTCCAGATGATAATTTCCCTGTTTTCCTTTGTAACTATGTAAGGGATGGAAAATAATTTTCCCAATGATTGCAAATAGTTTTCTATGGAGGGGAAGGAACCATTTTTTTCTCCCATCTATTCTCCCAAAAAAATTTCTCTTCTCCCATTTTCATCTAGCTTTCCGGGTAAGGAACCAAACAAAAGAAAACTAATCTATAATTGGGTTTCCATTGGACAATGATTAACATGAAAAAATCGTTCTTTTATGGAAAATGTTCTTTGTCCAACCAAACAGAACATTATACCAAATAAAGTAGGGAAAATTGGCCTTAACAGCATCTAACTATAGGTGGGTGCACAAAACAAAACAACCTTCCCGAGTTCCGGGTGCAGAAGACAGCACGAACTAATGCTTGGTGCAAACAGGCCCGGCTATGAGGGTGTGCAACTGGTGCCGTTGCACAGGGCCTCATAGCCATAGGGCCTCTATATTAAGAAATTGTTCAACAGGTTGACCATATAACTTCAGTAGCGCAGCGGTCGGCATTTTAAATGTAAAGTTGAAGGTCTCTAATCTGGTCGCGTGTTCGAATGCTGGAAGGAAAGTTTATTTTTGTTGTTCCGTTGTTGGGCTGTTATAATCCCCAACTCTACTACAATACTCAACTTTTATCCACAAGTTTATGTCATGCTTTTATAGACTTCATTTGCTAAACTTTATTTTGCTAACTTAAAGTCTTTTAGCCATTTACCCTATATATATATACTACTTCATGCTCTAATTTTTTACTTTCTTACCTAAGCAACAAAGACAAATGCACTTTCTGTCCTTATAGACAGTTGTGACATTCTTCAACGCTACAATTATCGGGCAGTAAATAATATAGTTCCTCTATTTTTTGCTATTGTAACATTCGGAATTTTACATTATTCACTCAGTCACCTTTTACCATCTTTTATGACTTGAATATTAAGAACAATACAATTGCGTGTGCTTTTATGAGACTTGTTTCAATATATACTACCAAATTATCGGAAAAAAAAAATTCACTTTTACTAAAGTATAATAGAGATATGTTACAAATCTTGTAATAGATAAAGAAGTATTTAACCTTTGAAAGCTTACCACAGTTCAATACAATATATTGTAAGTTTGTTTTAACCAAATATTATTATCTAGTATCACAAATATAAAACATTATTTGAAGAAGGGCCTCAACTGTTTATTTTAGCACAGGGCCCCCAAAATCTATGGGACGGCCCTGGGTGCAAAGTGTAGCATAGCATAAAATGGTCGAATATGGATAATCATAAAGATTTTCACGCTGTTTTATGCTACGATTTTGACATGTTTACGCTATGATCTGCACCCCCAAGCAATAGTTCATGCTTCCCTTTGCACCTACTTAAGGTTTTGTTGTTTTAAGCACACAACTTATAGTTGGCAAACAATTCGAAATGATGGATACTATCATGAAGATAAAGTAGTATGAGTCCAAAATTAGTTCAAAGTTTCCATTTTTAAGTAAACCCATCAGCTCAATCCACAAATTATTCTCTAATGAAAACAAAATCCAGATCAATCGAAAAACGGAAAATTACAATAAATAAAAAAAAAAAAGATTTTACCTTTGCGATTAGGTTGGTGAAAGAAATCAAAGATACGAGAGGAGAAATCAAGAGCTTTATCACGAGAATGAGGGCCTCCCCACTCATTTTCTACAGCCATCTGAAGAGCCCACCATTTTGACAACAGCAAAGCTATGCCTTCTTGAAAGTGTAGTATTGCCTCTGCGCATAGCACTTTTGGGTCTTCCATTTTCAACTTTACGATTAACTACTGCTGAGTTCTTGATTGCAGAGGAGGAAGAAGACAAGAAATAAACCCTAGAATTTTAGCGATTCAATATTTACAAAAACCCTAACGTGATTTCAGAGTAACACCGAGAGAAAAACATTCTCGATTGGAATAAACCAGAGATGGTAATTGTGTCGGGTTGGGTTATGTTTGTGTCGTGTTGACTCTCATCACTTTTTTATCTTAATCTAACTCGTTTATGGAAAAGCATCTAGAAACTTTGGCTCGGCATAACCCATTTATTAAATGCCTCGAGTTTCAATTGACCCGTAAATTACTTTTAGGGTGTTTGGCAATTGGCTGGTGGCTTTATATGCTGGCTGTTTTTAGTAGCTTGTTTGATCGGCCGTATAATTATTGGCTGTTAAAAAAAGTGTTTGGTAAAAGTGGATGTTATTGCTGGCTGTTTACTACAAAATGAAAGCAAAAGCCAGCCATAAAAGCTGGTAAAAGCAGCTTTTGGCTTTTGGCTGAAAAGCCGGCTTTTCAACCAGTTACCAAACACTTTTTTTGGCTGTTTGACCAGAAATAAAAGCCAAAAGCCAATGAAAAAGCCACCCAAAAGTCATTTGTCAAGCACCCCCTTTGTCTTATATCTATCTATCTTCTATACTGATAAATCCGTACAACAATGAGGCACCATATCGCTCTATATTGTTATATATAATTAATTAATAATTTAATTTTCAATAGATGATAATTAAAAAGAATGATTATATCCTAAATAAAAATTATATTCCTTATCTAAAACAACAACTGATATAAAATTATAAAATAATTCATAACTTTCATTTCAAATCTCAGTAAATTATATTTTTTCCACCGTTAGATTTGTCTCGAAAAATACTTTGAATTGATATCAACTTATGATATGTTTTTCTGGAATTGCAAAAAATCTTATATTTTACCTATTTAGGGCATGTTCTATTCGGCACAATGAGCTGAACTAGCTTGCATTAAACTGAACTATTTGAACTAAACTAAACTGCCGAATTGAACAGTACTGAACGAAACTGAACTCAAAGGAACGGTGAAACATGAGAGTGAAAATATTGTCAAGAGCTGAAGTAAACTGAACAAGTTGGGGAAAATAGGTTATATTTGTAAAAACTGAATGAGCTGAGCTTTAATTTTTTAATTTTTTTTCACTTAACTTTCTCAACTGACATAACAAACGAAAGAACTTGAAGAAAAACTTAATTTTTTTAACAACCACCCAAATCGGCAAATAACAACATAGTTTTTCTAAAGTTATAAAATAGTTCATATTTCATATTAATTATAGGAAAAATTGATAGAAAAAATCCCACCTTTGACCGGTCTTCCACCATTGGTACCACCTTCAATTAATTCAGCAATAATCCCACATTTGACCCTCATATTCTCCCATTGGTCCCTAACCTGTTGGTGACCTACAATCATGGGTAAACTTCCTAATTACGTGATTAATGCCTAATTAAGTATGTTTTAAACCTAAATTTTTAATTAAAATTTTTAATTAAAAGAAACTTAAGAAAAAAAAAAGAGAAACTCACCCAACCCCTCCCCTTCCCCCACAGCGGTGAAGGTGGCGGAGCTGCGGTGTGGGCCTGGTGTCCGGCAGTTTCTGGGCTGCGTGGCAGCCGATGGTGGTGGTGCGGTGTTGCGCGGCAGCCGCGAAGGGCAAACTGCCACTGCGTGGCAACAATGTCAGAGGAAGGCAGAGGAGTTTGGAGCGAGGGAGAGGGAAGAGGAGGTATGGTGGTGGTCGGAGCTTTTGGCGTGGGGGTGGCTGCGTTGCACCCACGGAGGTTGTATGGTGTTGCCTTGGTTGTAGTGGCAGCAGCGAGAGAGGAGAGAAAAAGGGCAGGGGGTGCGTGGGCTCTGTTTTCCGGCGGGGAAGGGGAGGGGGAAGGTGGCAGGGGAAGGTGTGTTTACCGGGGAGGGGAGGGTGGCAGAATGGCAGGGGAAGGGGAGGGGACGGGGACGGGGTGGGGTGTCAAAACTGTCAACAATGGGGGAAGGGGGAGGGGGGTGAGTTGATTTTTCTTTTTTTTTATTTTTTCAAAAAAGTCAACGGTAATTTGACCAGTCAAACAAGTTGCAATCATCCTGTACCAATAGGAGAATATGAGGGTTAAAGGTCGGATTATACCTGGATTAATTGAAGGTGGTACCAGTGGTGGAAGACCGGCCAAAAGTGGGATTATTTTTGTCAATTTTTCCTTAATTATATAGCCAAAAAGATAGAAATGTATTGAAGTCGGCTCGAGTCAATAAGATACAAAAAAATCATCAAATCTAATTTAAATTCAATCAAGTTTAGGTAAAATAAATATACTAGCATGCTAGAATTCACACTAAGATCCCGTTCAATTCAACTTATTTTCACTAAACTGAACTTATTTTTACTGAACTGAACTTTTTTTTTACTTAACTGAGCTTATTTTTATTGAACTAAGCTTATTTTTACTGAACTAAACTTATTTTTACTAATTCATGTTGTTTTCTTCTTTGCACTACTGATTTTTAGTGAACTGAACTTATTTTGCTGAACTGAACTTATTTTTACTGAACTGAACTTATTTTTACTGAACTGAACTTATTATTACTGAATATTATTATTTTAAGGTGAACTGAACATGGCCTAAGTTCAATGGAGTTTGATCCCTTTTAAGTAATAATTAAGGATAGTTGCAAATATTTTATTAAAGTAATAAGATATCTCCCGGGCATTGCCCGTTTTAGTAACTACTATTTGATAAATTCAAAAAAGACAAAGCATGAAGGTCAAATAAAATAAGGAAAAACTTTAAAATACGACAATTTGTGTAGATGAATGAGTTATCGCGTTGGATTTGGGTTTAAGAATACAATCCTAACTCAACATATTTAATAACGGGTAACGCGTCAGATTCGGTTTTAGAAACAAACTTTCAATGATTATTTTTCCTCTTCAAATAAGAATAATCTCTATTTGTCAAGTATTGTCTTCAGTTTCACTCTTGCTTTTACCGATTTAAAATTAGTGGATTTACTTGCAAGGATAGAACTTGGCTCTTTTCTATTCTAGCTTAGACTGCTTATTTTAGTTTCCTCTTGCTCTCCCCCCATTGAACCCTTCCTAGAAGGTGGCTTTAGGGTGAGAGGATGATGCTTTTAGGCTTCACTAGGGGATTGTCTCCTTGTTTGGCTTTGGCCTTAGTTTGTTTTGATAACTTGTTATTCAGTTTTTTACAGTTTAATATAATTTCTTACCTTTTTCTCAAAAAAAAATTAGTGGATTTATTGGAGATTTGTTTTTAGTTATAGTATATGTTATGAGTTTTTAGTTGTAGTTTGGCCTTGTTTTTTTTTGTGTATCCACACAGTTCATCCTTTGGACTAATTCGGATTCAGGGATCAATTTTGGGTGGTTAGGTTTCAATCTCCTTCCAATTGTTGTTGTGGGAAATCGGACACGCGGTCTTCCCTACCAAGTGAAGCCCCAATCACCGCTTGCACCAACTATCGATGGGTTAGTTTTATTTATTATTTTAGATATTTTAATTATATCTATAGTTTTAGTTGTGGTTTAATCTAAAGCTTGTGTTATTGTAATGTGCTTCAATTCCCTTTTTTTTTCCATTCAACACATTTTTTTAAAACTATAATCAAAATCTATAATAGATAATAAAGCCGTCTCTAAAGGAGCTAACACATCGCTCCACGTCATTAAATATAAATACAAATAATTAATAAAATAAGTTAACAAAAATAATTTAATTAACAAAAATATTATTTAATTAACAAAAATAATTTAATTAATCCGTTGAATGATACGCTTTGGACGCTGTAAGGATTAACTTTTGCTTTTGACATTTGTGCGACTTATTAATTAATATAAGATAAGTTAATAAATGAAACTTAATTAAAAAAAATTATAGCTCCACATCATTATGTATATAAAATTAATATTTTAATTTTTGATAAAAAATAATTAAAAAGAATAATTATATTCTAAATAAAATATTATTCCCTCCGTCCCAGAAAGCTCTATACACTTTCCTTTTTCATCTGTCCCAGAAAGCTCTATACACTTCTATTTTTGGACATGACCCACCACTACTTTATTCTTTTAACTTTTCAACCATGGCCCACTACTCTCTCACATCCAAATAAAATAATACCCCACTAACTCTTATTACATCTACCTTTTTAATAAAATACAATTGATAACCAAATAACAACTTATCATCTAAAACTACGTGCCCGATCAAGTGTATACACCTTTCTGGGACGGATGGAGTATATTTCTTATCTAAAAATAATATTAATATGTAATTATAGAATTAATCATAAACTTCATTTCAAATCTCCTAAAATTATAATTTTTGCACCGTTAGATTCATATCGAAAAATACTTTGAATCAAGATCCACTTATGATATATTTTTTTTGAAATTGTAATAAATTGTATATTTTACCTATTCAGGGTATGATTTATTTAGCATAAATGAGTGGAACTGGACTATATTGAATTGGACTGAAATGATTTGAATTGAACTTTAATAATTCAGTTTAGACCCAATGAGGCTTAAGGGCATGTTCTCTTCGGCATAAAATAGCTGAACTGAATTGAAATGAATAGTGATATGTGAGAGTAAAAGTGTTGTCCAAAACTGAACTGAACTGAAAATAAGTTGGGGAAAGCAAGTCCTAAGTGAATCTAATAGTAAGTGACATGCGAGGTTAATTGAGCACCAATTATCCAAAAATGCTGCCTAATTTTGATGTTAAAATTAGGCAGCTCTGGCCCAAATAAATTTACAAGGCCCAAAGAATTTTAACCCAACTGTCATCTCATATTCTCCTCCAACACGTCATCTTCCTCATTTTCAATTAAATTGTACCAAAAGAAATTAAACTAGGTCCAAAAGAAATAAAATGGCCACAAAATAAATTAAACTGGTGCCAAAAGAAATTAAATTGGTGCCAAAAGAGAGTAAATTGGTGCCAAAAGAAATTAAACTAGTGTCAAAAGAAATTAAATTGACGCATCAATAATGGAAACGTCTGTTTGGGAAGGAGATAGTGGGTTGGTTGTTGGGCCTGCATATTTTTATTGGGCTTGGGCCTGCCTATTTTTATTGGGCTTGGGCCTCCCTAATTTTAACATTATAATTAGTCAAACTCTTGTAAGACAAGCTGTTAATTGAGTTTTATCACTTTTAAACTAATAAAATTAACTAAGAAAATAATATTACTTAACACTAAAGTCCCACTCGAGTGGGACATGTAAAAAACAAACCATCTAATTCATTTTAGATACAATGAAAAATTATTAGATAGAAATATATTAAAGTCGGCTCGAATTAATAAAATACAAAATCATCCAAACTAATTTAAATTCAATCAAGTTTAGGTAAAATAAAAGCATGCTCTAGTTTAGATTACGATACACATAAAATTCGATTGTGTTTGATCCCTTTTAAGTAATTCGGGTTAGTTGAAAACATTGTATAAAAATAAGAAAACATCTTTCGGGCATTGCCCGGGTTAGAAGCTAGTATCTAATAAAACCACAACCAAAACTCATAACATATATGAGTACAAAAAAATCTCCAACAAATTCACTAATTTTAAATCGGTAAAAGTAAGAGTGGGTACTAAGATGTTTATTCTCTGATTAATTGGAAAATCAACCCAAAATAACACATTGGGTTTATCGTCGTGGAAGCTGGGGTATTACATATGTAGGGCTTGTTCTCTTCGTCTACTTCTGGCTGAACTGAACTGAATTGAACTTATTGGAGCTGAACTGAACTGAACTTATTGGAGCTAAACTGACTGAACTGGATTAAATTGAATTGAATTGAATTGGATTGTAATAAATATATAAATGATAAGTAAGTAATAATTATCATGAATATTAAATAATAAGTAATTATAATTCTAAGTAATAATAGTTAAATTAATAATTAGAATATTATCTAATGAATAATGATAATATTATTTTTGATGTAATTAAATAATAATTATAAATAAATCAATAATATAAAAAAAGGGATACATCAAACCCCATCACAAACCGGCAAAGTATTTTTAATATGCAACGTAACGACAATGTTGTACCTTAAATAGTAATGCAATATTATTAGCTACTTTGTAATTTTTGTATATCTTCTAGCTTTTTGTAGCTTATTTGTATGATTAAATTGTAAATATTTAGTTGGTAAAAATAAAACAACAATTGTAAATTAAAATACTCGTATTGACATGAAATTTGGTTAAAACGCACACCAACCCAAACCTTGCTCAACCATGATAGTAATAATAATAATAATGAGTAAAGATATAATAACAAAAATAATATATATATAATAATAATAAGTAAAATAAATTAGACGAATAATAATAATATTAAACAAAATGGTTAGATAATGAATGAAACTGAACTAAACTGAACTGAACTTATTAGAACTGAACTGAATTTATTAGAGCTGAACTACTTATTAGAGCTGAACTGAACTGAAAATAAGCTGAACAGAACAGGCCAGTAGTGTTAGAAGTGATAAGTTTGTGTTTGTTCAAGTTGAGCTATACATTATTCAAATGTTTTGCGTAAAAAATTGATGTAACGAGAACTTTTATTGAAGTATAATGTGAGCTAAAATGTGAAATCACATGTAAAAAATGATGTTTTCTTTTTAGAAACAACTCTAAAATATGAAAGATAGCATTAAAAACAAATAAATTAGACTTAAAATAAAATATTACGACCTAAGAGTGAACAAAATCATGTTAATAATGGTGCTTATTCATTTATAGAAAAAAATTCATATAGTAAATAATTGCACAATACAATTTTCAAAATGGAACATCCTATAGAAAATAAATAACGAGAGAGAAGAATAAAACGGTCAAAACTAAAAAACGAACTCGCGTGAGATATAAAAATAGTTTCCATTGCTAATTCAGCTATGGAATGCTATAATTGAAATTTCGTTGCTAACTTAGCAACGAGAACTGAATTACATTGTTAAATCAGAGGTTCCGCTTTCATCGATACGATGCACTGAGTGTATATCGCAACCTTATGGGATGAAGTTATGTGAGATGATATAAAAACACAATTAGGATATAACATATATGTATCTTCACATATGGAAACAAGTTCATCGGTGGCAAATTTGTTCATGCCATCAGCCATGGGCGGATGCATTCTCAACAAGTTCATGCCAACTTTTGTGAGACAAAACACTTGAATGTTCTGAGTTTTATTCTTAAAAAAATGAAAATGTTGAGTACAGTCTCCACACTCTACAATCTTAGAGAGACAGAAACTTGGAAGATTTTGACAAAAAGTTGAAAGAGGTCACCACCAATAACTTTGATATTCATAGTCTACTTTTACTCTTTTCACCTCTTTTCTTTGTTTACCTTCTTTTGTATTCCTTTTACTACTTGCTAAATTGATGAATAAACCCTATGTGAAAGCCAAAGACATCATTACATCTGGTTTTGTCTGTCTATTCCAATGGTAATTTATAATCTATATTCATAAACTTTATAGGAAGAACACTGATTATTTAAAGAGGCGGTACAAAATTAGGCCTATCCGCTAAGGAATTAAATTAGTCACTAAAAGAGATAAAATTGGATTACTGAATGGATTAAAATAGTCACAAAATGGACTAAACTAGTCCAATTATTTATTTTTTAAATTTGCATATCATTATAGATTATTTAATAGTGCATCCTAAATTTCAATCATGCTAAAATATATATGGTAAATCAGGCGTCAAATGTCAATGCACATAGGGCTAATGCAACAAATGCGCCCTACTTGTAGCTACTATTTTCTTGTCGTGCGTGGTTATGCCTAAATATATCTCTAGCATGCAATTTTTTTCACTATTGGTCATTTTGTGGCTATGGTAAAAAAATCTAGTAATTGAATTAAAGTTAAACAAATATTTTCAAAAAAACAAAGGAAGAGAACAAGAATAATTTGATTATTATTTTGTCAAAAAAAAAATAAAGGAAGAGAACAAGAATAATTTGATTAAAGATGAGCCAAGACAAACAGCCACAGCGGCCTTGTGAAGACCAACATGAGGGGATAAACTATGGTGATATTTTCTCAATTGTACAAGACAACTTAGCTCAACAAAATGTTCAGGTTCTGGTTCTTTTTTCTATTTGACAAAAGTTTGTTAATTTGCATACCTTAATTTTCCTTAAATAATTAATCTACATTTTGGGAATTATTTCTTAATGTGTTGAGTTTCTTATTGATATTTAAGATTATTATTCCAGCAATAAGAATTTTAGACATTGATATCAATATTCACAAATTAAAGTGGAAGTTATATATAATAAGTGAAAATCTAGATCCACTAAAAAGTGCCGAATCTTGAATATGTAATATACTACTTAGTATTCTTCGAAATGTTTGGCCAAAATATTAGGAGAACATTTCGAATTTCGATCAATATTTTTTCAGAATTCTTGAGAGGAAGAATATTGTATCTTCTTATTTCTAAGAATATTAAACAAAATTGTCATCATTTTATTTTTAAAGATAATAAATGTTTTTGGTAACGGAACCCTTTAGATTATTTTGTATTTATTTGTGGTGTTACATATTATGTGCATGTTAGCAATATCGGAAGGTTTTTGAGTGACTACAATAAATTGGTAGCCACTACAATAGGTGAAATCTTAACCCTTAATTTATCCAACCTCATCTTGTCCATTGATTACTATGACTTTTAAATGTTGACTTTTAATAAAAATATATTGATTTCAAGCTTTCATGTCTATCTTCTTCTTCTTAGTTTCTCCTTCTTTTACCCCTGTTATTTTTTTTGTTCAAAAAGTCAGTAGAATTTATTATGGTTCTATTAATCTATCTAATATCCTTCATCTTGTTCCTTAAAACTCGAAAAATATTAATCTATGGTGACCAAAACATGGAGTATGAAAATTATATATAAAAAAATACATCTCGAGGCTAAAAAGTTATTTGAAAACACCAAATCTAGACCACTACTAAAGATAGAATATCATCCTAATTCGTGAATTAACTGTATAGAGGAAGAAAGCCTATACTTGAAGATCGATTAGATGAAAAAGAAGAAGAAAAAGGAAAGAGAAAACGAAGAAGAAGATGGAACTGCGTAACCGCTTATTTTCTTTTCTTTCTTCTTTTTCTTTTTCTTTAAAAGAGAAGTTAGTATTTTTCTTTCTTTTATCAAGTCATTTAGATGAATGGTCAAGATGAGTTTATATTAAATGGACGGTTCAGATTAACATAGTTATAGTGGCTATTGTAGAATTATCCTAGCGGTATCTGCTTCAATACGAGAGTTTAATGTAGATATTTTATCGTTTTAAGGATTTTGTTTGCACACCTTATGTCCCACTATATTTACACAATAGGATTTGATATGATTATAAAGAGTAGAATATAGATGCCATATAGGATGCGGTAGTCTTTTATCTTAAAAGAAATGAGAAGCTTAATAAACTTAAAATTTATAAACAGTTATACAACACATCGTGGGATATGTGGTCGTATGAAAATGATATTTATTTGTAGACTTCCTTCATATTGCTGTTGTGGAAAAAAATTCTTCCGTCAGATGAAAACCAAAGTATATTGAGAAATCGATATTTTTTTTCTTACGCAAAGTAGGTGCAACTTGAAAAAATTGCAATCAAAAACTAATGGTGGTAGATTCCTACAAAATAATGTTTAGACTAGTACTAGGGGGTGTTTGATAACATGTCTAAATAAGTGTAAACTAGTCTTAGATTCTCTACACTCCTATTTCAAAAGTCCGATGAACATATTCACATTTAAGATTTTCGAGGCCCAGAATTTATAGCTAAGGATGGTAGTGTTTGACACAATGCATGCCGCTTGTTTGACACAATGCATGCTTGTTTTGAGTTCACATTGAGGAGGACTCTGCTTGTTTTGTACATCCTTAATGGGAAAAAAAAATAAAAGTTCATCCTAACAAACTTTACAATTTATAGCTTAATAGACAAAAAAAAAGTTCGAGAGAAACTTTGTTCTCAAACTCGAACAGAACAATGTTCGTACGAGTGTGTTCGTGAGGAGAGAGGAGAAAAGGTTTGGACACTTGGCAGAATATGATTGGGCGAAAGAAATGCAATTACGCGTGAAAAGGGAAGGGATTGTAGGAACCTGCCATTTTGCTTTTTAAACCACTATTAGCCCGCCAAGTGTTAAGCTGTGAGTGGATTAAAATTATAACTTTGTAATTTTTTTTGTAATGGCCATAACTCACAAAATATAAATCAAAAAATTAAATAAAAAATACCAACTTGTATATTTTGTTGAGATCCATATTTAGAGACCAATATTGATATATTTCAGACATATTAAATTTCATGCATATATTTTGTGGGAGAGATGGGTGAACTTTTATTTTTAAGTTCATGGTTAAGGGGAAAAGTTCATAAAAGTTTGTTGTATAAACCTTTTAGTGAGAGAAAGTGAAGAGAGATAAGGATGAACTTTTTTTTTAAGTTCATGAATAATGATGCTTAATGATGCTCTTAGAGCATCCTTAATGGACAAAAAATTAAAAGTTCTTTCTAACAAACTTTAGAATTTATTGCTTAATGGCAAAAAAAAAAGTTTGAGCTAACAAAGTTCGAGACTTTGTTCTCAAAGGGGGTGTTTGGCAAGCGGCTTTTAGCTGGCTTTTTCATTGGCTTCTGGCTTTTGGCTTTTATTTCTGGTCAAACAGCCAAAAAAAGTGTTTGGTAACTGGCTTTTGCAGTGGCTGAAAAGCCGGCTTTTCAGCCAAAAGCTGCTATTACCAGCTTTTATGGTTGGCTTTTGGCTTTTGACTTTTGGCTTTTGCTTCCATTTTATACTATACAGCCAACAATAACAGCCAATTTTACCAAATACTTTTTTAACAGCCAATAATTATACAGCCGGTCAAACAAGCCACTAAAAACAGCCGGTCAAACAAGCCAGCATAAGTTCGTTCGTTCTCATTCGTGAGGAAAGAGAGTAAAAGAAGCTGGACACTTGGCACAAAATAATTGGCCAACAATCATAAATGCGTGCGGCAAATACAAGGAATGGCAGGAACCCTGAACTTTTGTCCTTTCTAACCAATTAATTAATGCCATGTGTCCTGATTTTATTGGACTATAAATTTTTACATTGCAAAAGTTTTCAACAGCCATAACTCAAGAAATACAAATCGAAAAAATACAAAAAAATTACCAATGCCTATATTTTTTTGAGATCTATAAATAGAGACCAATCTTGATATATTTTTGATATATTTTCAGTTTATGTCATAATTTAAAAAGTAAGAGAAAGGGATGAACTTTTATTTTAAGTTCATGAGTAAGGAAAAAAAGTTGATAAAGTTTGTACTATGAACTTTTAGTGAGAGAAAGTGAAGAGAGATAAGGATGAACTTTTTTTTATGTTCATGAATAATGGTGCTCTTAGAGCATCCTTTTTCATGAATATAAATAAAAGTTCATCCCTATCTCTCTACACTTTCTCTCACTAAAATGTTCATACTACAAACTTTTCCTAACTTTTTCCCTTAACCATGAACTTAAAATAAAAGTTCATCCTTCTCTCTCTTACTTTTTGACCCTACCCCACCAACATTCTCTCTCATCATCTACTCACCCTTATATATAATCTTTATAATTTATTTCTAAATGTATACATAATATTAACAAAATATTAATAAAATTAGAGGAATTAAAGAAAGAAGGAGAAATTGAACTATGTCTGAAATATATCAAAATTGGTCTCTATTTATAGGTCGCAATAAGATATAGACATTGGTATTTTTTTATTTTTTTGATTTGTATTTTTTGATTTATAGCCGTTGGAAACTTGTATAAAGATTATAATTTTCATCCACTCAAAGCTTGACACTTGGCGAGCTAATATTTATTGAAAAAACAAAGTTGCAGGAAGCTGCACTCCCTGCTTCCTTTTCACGCGGCAGTTTCTTCTTTTGCCCAATGAAATTATGCCAAGTGTCCAGATTTTTCTCTACTCTCTCCTCACGAACAAACTCGAACTAACGTTTCTTTGTTCGACTTTGAGAACAAAACCAGGAACTTATATGCTTCAAACTTCTTTTTTTTACCATTAAGCCAATAATTCTTAAGTTTGTTAGAATGAACTTTTTTTCTCCCCATTAAGGAGGCTCTTAAGCATCCAAGAACAACAATAAGAAGTTTTCTTATTAATAAATGAACATATGATTCTTCACTTGATATCCGATCCCAATTTTCAACTTCCATGAGGGTCCGTGAAAAAACTCTAAGGAAGTAGGCTAGTGAAGGATGATGAGCAAACAAGGCATCACAATTGAGTTAAAGCCACAAAAAGGTGTGATTATGTCTTTTGTCAAAAGAAAGGAATTCAGCATGATTTAGGCATTACTTCGAGCATTATTGGAACTAAGAGTTATATGTAGCTTTTCCTCGTGCAACAAAGGGACCAAAAATTGAGGAAAAGGGTATTCTAAGAAACAAATACTTCCTTCGTTTTTTATTAGTTGTGACACTTTTGATTTCACGGACTCCTAGACAATTTTTGATGAGGAAAGAGATAGAGAGAAAGAAAGAGACTCATGTGATAGGAGAGAGATAGAGAGAAAGATTTGCCAAAAAAAAAAAGAAAGTGTCACAACTAATTCCAAACTTCTTTATATGGAAAGTGGCACATTTAAAAAAAGCGGTGGAAGTAAATGGTTCGAGGGCTTGTGAGGTTTGCCTTTAACCAAGTTTCTAAGGGTGAGGTAAAAAAAAAACTAGCTTATGAGAAAAGTTCCAAGATTCCTCTTTCTTGAAGGCAATCTCTAAGGACGTGGACAATATTTGCACAAAGAAGGACACCAACCATAATTGTCCATTTGAGAAATAGTTGGAAGGGAAGCAAAGGATGTTTACTAGAAAATCTATCTGTCAAGGACTGAAGAAGACTTGGATTTTTCTAACAATGTTTACTTTATACACCGAATCCAATATAGAAGATTATCGGTATCAAAAATATCAAAATCTATTCAATTTTTATCGTTGTTAGATAAAGGACTTAAAGATAAGAAAATATTGGAATTACTAAGATTGGGGGGGGGGCGCTAGGTCAAGTAGAAACGATGTGAGGATAGAACAAAAGGGGCCAAACACTAGTTCTGAAGAAAAAAAAGAATGAATTTTTTTATTATTCCACCCCAATTATCCATCCAACTTTTCACCTATCACTACTTAAACCTTATGAATGGATTTTTTAGATGCTCTAACCCTTCCAAAAATGGAAACATCTATTACAAGGTTGAAAGCCGAAAATAGCATGAAAATACTTATCTTTTTACACTTGGACTGCTAATTAAAACTCCCTAGGGAAGATATTATACAAGTACTTATAGAATATATATTGAGGAGTTTATTATAACATCTAATACTCGAGTTGTTCAAAAAAATTTCTTGGATATGTCATGACATCAGGTTTGCTGCTATGTCCTTTACTTATAGAAAAGTCCCGAGGTCGTGTTCAAGCTAAAACGCCTAGAAGAGTTATATGAAGCACGAAAACTCTCTTTAGGGTCAATGTTTCTGTTTCGGAAACTTAGCGGAACGTTTTCGAAACTCTAGTAAACGTATGATAGTGTTTTGTTAAAAATTAAAAAAATTCTCACAAAATATCCATTTCTTTTCCTTTGAAATGACTAAACCTCTTATAAAAAAGGCATATTTTATATATATCCCTTCACATTCTCTTATTTCCTCCTATAACAACATGTAGTTTCTCTAATTTTTTAATTTATATCCAGTTCCCCCATACTACGTGTCCTCATTTTGAAAAATAACGTTTTTCAGTTTCTATGTTTTCGCGTTTCCGTTTCCGTGCAACCTAGAATGAGTACCAAAAGGGGAGGGCTTTGCACAAAATAGTTAGGCAGGGTATTAAGCGTAGAGAAGACTAGACACAATTACTCTACTTCAAAAAGAAAGGAGGATCTCTAGGATGCTAAATTTTATTTTCTCTAAATGAAGTATACATTCTGAACTTAGAAGGACTTTTAGCAAAAAGAAGGCGAAGCTAAGAAATGTTATCCACCACGTGTCACCTCCTCTTGAAAAATTACATGACGTCGTGTCACCATGTCATTATATATCGGCTCCTCATAAAAAATAATTAAATGTAAGCACCAAGATCCATAAGCTCATGTGCAATAACGTAGAATACTTACCACCACTCCAAAGACATAAGTGATTTTAACAAATTACCCAAAAAAGTAAGAAAAATCATCTTCATAATCAATTATAATAACAATTTATTACCTAACTCTTTATTACTCAACTTTTTAAAATTCAATCTCTTATCACAATAAATAATTTTTTCTATAATCTCGCTTATTTTCTCTCATATATTAACAATAACACCAAGTTCTGATTCTATGAACGTAGAATATATAAGGAGTATTATTTATCCGTTACTTTATTCATGTACCAATAAAAATTACTTATTATGAAATTATGTGCTTATGAATAGGATAAAGATGGTGGTGAAAAGAGTAGCAATGATAGTGAAATAGAAGGAGAAGCAACCCCAACAGGTTCTAAAGAAAAAAGGCGAATAACAATAGGAGAGGCTCTCCAAGCAACGATACTAACAGCAGGCGAGAAAGCAGTGGATCGAAGTGATGCTGCAGCAATTCAAGCAGCAGAGGTCAGAGCCACTGGCCAAACAAACATTATGCCTGGTGGTCTAGCTGCCACTGCTCAATCTGCTGCACAAATCAATGCTAGACCCACCACTAAGGAAAAGACTACACTTGCTCATGTTCTTTCGGTAATTTTAACTTAAGACTATAGTACAAATTCTTTCAAAAAAAAATTACCTCTGTTTTTGTTTTGATAAGATGAAATGGCCTAGTGGACGGTGGGCTGGAATGTCTAGTAAATGAACCTAATGTAGCCATGGGCGGATCCAGGGGTAAATTGGGGTATAGGCGTACCACGACTTCGAAAAATGAAAAACCAGTAAAAAAACGAAAGACACAACCCATAGTATATGTATGGATATCACTTTAAAGGTACATATAGGCCAAAAAAGACCTTAAAAACTCATTTTTTGGAACAAAACAAATCTGATCCAATAAGGACTTGGAGACTCTCGTTCTCTCTCTTTCAATTTCACTCCACTTACCTCAAAGGCTCAAACTTCACCTCTCCTCTCTTCACACAATCAGACGTTGGTTTTTGCAAAGTTTAATTTTATGTTTACATTCAGTGGCGGATCCAGGATTTTTGTAGATGGTGGTGCACTGTCAATTGCAAATAACATATTATAATAAAAAAATTAATAAAATATACTCTATAATAAATTTCATTCCAAAAGTAAAAGAAAATTGATAATTACAACTCTCAATTCTAAATCCTAAAAATAAACACACATAACATTTGAAATTGTATTTTGTTTTTCAATTAATCAATTTTCAAGAAGAAATAACACCTTACTTTGTAAATTGACATTTGAAATTGCTCTTCAGGCCTCGTCACTCAGCCTTATCGAAACTACTGCCATCACAATTTCCCCAAATCTTCATCATTTCTAGGTTTCACATCTTTGCTACTCAAATTGGGGGCTCCTATCAATCTATCATCAGTACCCCCACCTTTGCAATCATTTTAGGTGCAGAAATCTTCAATTGACAAATTAGGGTCTCCACCATTCAAACACTCACCCTCAACCCTAGAATTAGCACGTTTCTCCATGACATACACACACGGGTTTTCACAAATTGTGTTAATTCCATCAGATTTACCATCAAATTCATCGAATTCGCAAACAATTACCTCAGAATAAAAAATAGGGTTTACATTCTTACCAACTTGAGGATTTTTAATCGAAATAACAGAGGAATTGCTGGTAAAAATTAGGGCTTTAAGAATACGTATTGAGCTCGAAGATTTTTAATTGAAATAACAGAGGAATTGCTGGTAAATCTCATCATCATTGTCTTCATCAATAACAGCAATATAATGTTGATTATTACTCGGTACAGAGGAACTAAGGATTAAGGAAGGCGTCAGATGGGTTTGTGAGAAACTGCAGATAAGAGAAATTAATTTATATAAAAAAACTTGAATTTCATTTTTTTTGGTGGTGCACGTGCACCACCGTGGTAGAGTGTAGCTCCGCCACTGTTTACATTGGTTTTGGGATATTTAATTGTTTTTTTTTCCGGATGGTTAATCTATTTTGTAACCGCACCCTCACCTTCCAAATCCTGAATCCGCCACTGAGTGTAGCTATATAGGTAGGGAGTCAGAGAATAGGTTAGAGAAAATCTCTACCCCAAACTGCTTTTGATAGGTACGATTCTGATCTTTTAAGCTTAGGGTTATTAGATACAAACAACTAGACGTATAAACCAAGTATATTGTTCATAAGATTAGTTTTATGTTTTTGGTGCATAGGACTTAGGAGGCACAAAATCTAAGTGATCATTCAAAGCTATTTTTGTGCGCATTACTCATTTGAATGTTTAGTTTTGCTCATCTAAGGAGGTCATAAGACTTGTTGCAAATCTATTTTTTCTATCTATTTTACCTTTTTTACTTTGACTTTCCCACTAATTATATATTCTACTTTGTTTTGGTCAAGCCCTATATATTCTACATTGACCACATTATATTATTATATATTTAGATAAATATTATTAAGCGAAATGTTATAGGATTTTTCTTTTGTATATGTTTGAAATATCGGAATTTATGATTATTACTATGAATATAAATTGAAATGTGCGAAAAATCACCTTTTAAAATCACGATTTTGCGAAAAACAACCTTTTAAAACAATTTTTGTGAAAAGAAACCCAAAATAAAATATTGTTTGTGAAAATAAACCTCGAAGCAAAAATCCGGCATTGACTCGAGCATTGACCTATCTTTTTCATGTCAACCAACTTAAAAATTTATATTAGCAAACTGCCACACTCTAATAATTTTCTCCCTTCTTTTATATTTCAAACTATACCTCTAAAAAAGGGTATTTTAATGACTAAGGTTTTTTTAACAAACATTTTTTTGTTTTAGGTTTTTTTGCAATAACTGCTTTAAAAGGTGATTTTTCACAAAATCGTTATTTTAGAATGTGATTCCTCGTCATTTTGCCACAAAATTTTATATTTTAAGCCCCGAAATCTGACAAACGCCAAATATCAAAATGAAACAATTAAAAAAAAAAGAAAAGGAGAGGGAGTTATATGTTTATGTCCTTCACATCATGATTGATAGTTACTTTTAAGAGTTTAGGCCCTGTTCAGTTCACCTTAAAATAATAATATTCAGTAAAAATAAGTTCAGCTTATCAAAAATAAGTTTATTTTAGCAAAAATAAGTTCAGTTCAGTAAAAATAAGTTCAGTTTAGTAAAAACCATTAGTGCAAAGAAGAAAAAACAATATGAATCAGTATAAATAAGTTCAGTTCAGCAAAGATAAGTTCAGTTCAGTAAAAATAAGTTCAGTAAAAATAAGTTCAGTTCAGTAGAAATAAATTCAGTTCAATAGAAATAAGTTCAGGTCAATAAAAATAAGGTGAACTAAACATGCCAACAGGGCGTTAGTAGTTCACCAACTAAACAATACTGGATAGATGACATGTACAACACTAGTAATCAAGGCCTCAACGGGTCAATATTCTGATGTTATTCACCACTTCATTGCTACAAATTTTTGTGTTTACAACTGAAACCTCAATTGTGATTTTTTTTTGTTACGGGTGTTCATTTTAGCATTTTCTTTTTCTGAAAAATGAAATCTGCGTTATAGAAAATTAAGAAAAATATAGTCTATTTTTTTTACTGAAATTGTTATTAGTCTAAGGCCTCGTTCAATTCACCTTATTTAAACTGAACTGAACTTATTTTTACTGAATATTATTATTTTAAGGTGAACTGAACAGGGCCTAATAGTCTTCTATATTAACGTTATATAGTATGAGTATGACGAATTTTAAAATGGTCGTATATTGTGTCACTGATCAGGATGCAACATCAAAGTTACCAAAGGATAGGGCAGTTACACGACAAGATGCAGAAGGTGTGGTGGGTGCAGAGCTTAGGAACAACCCTAACATAACCACCTACCCTGGTGGCGTTGCGGCTGCCGTGGTGGCAGCGGCTAGAATTAACCAAAGTTTTGAGCAACTTGGAAAGTAACCAACCTCCCATTTATGTTTTTAGGAATTTTGCAATCATGAGCTTGTGTTTGTTTCACATTTTTACTGATTTCGCCATCATAAGTTCTAGGAATTTTTGAAGTGTTTGCAGAACTTGTGACAAGGTTCTCCGTCACAAAAACAGTTGTAAATGATTTAGTTGTATAGTAAATCTGATTAGCAATATTTTTATATTAGCTACTAGTCCTATATGCACGTGAAATCATGTAAATTTCTGCATAAAATAACGAGTAGTTTATGAAAATATTTAATTATAGAGAATGATTTGTGCCATCTCAAGATTTTTTTTATATTATTGATCTTGGGGACAATTCTTCTACAATAGCTATAATAAAATTGTAGCCATTTTCCCCTTAGAATTTTTTTTGTAGCCATTCTAATTGTTTAAATCTCAACCTTTTATATTTGATGGGCACATCTTGTCCGTTCGTTTGGTAGGCTTAACAACCTAAAAAAAAGATTGGGTTTTTAAAACCTAAAAAAGAAACGGTTGTATTGCCATTCCATCTTCTGCGTAAACTCTTGCCTTTTCTTTTCATTAATCTACTTTAATTATCTATTGTTTTATTACATGTGCTTATTTATCAAATTACTTTGCAATGAAGTTCTTTCTCTAACCACAACCAGTCTTGTTATTTTCGAGCAATATCTGGGGGTGTTTGGTTGGAGGGGTTTGGAATAGAATGGAATGAATGTGATACTATTAACGAAGAATAAGTTGTGTGGTTGAGATAATTTGGTATGAATCTCATACTCTTGGGTTTCTCATCCGATCCATCTTCAATCGCATATCCACCACCCCCTATGGATTGAGATTCCCATACCCCTTCTCTCATTAATATTAATAGCTTCTAAATCTATAATTTGGATTGAACCAAACAACTTAAATAAAATAATGGATTTTGAAACCATACCCAAGGGTTCTCATTCTCATACCATTTCATTTCAAATATTTGAACCAAACACCCCCTTAATGTATTATAAGGTATTTTCTATTTCTCTCATCCTTCATTTTAAATTTTTAATCACTATAGGCTAGAATATTTTTGAATTTTGAAAAACAAGATAAAACATATTTCAAAGACTGGAGAAGAATTTTTTTTTTATTGTAAGATTTGAGGAATGGGATGCATAAAAATGCGAACAAGATAAAGGTGAATAACAAACGAAGGAAGAGCAAAGGAAGAAGATGGACCTGTTTTATATTTATTTTTAAATCAGTATTTTTAAAAAACTAATTAAATTGATGGATCAGAGTAATGGATAATTCTACAATGGCTACAATAAAATTGTAGTCACTATTAGTTGTGCCCTAATCTTAACCATTAATCTATACGATTAAATAAAAAAAAAGAAAGTCAATTTTTTAAAAGTTCATTATATTTAATGGACAAAGATGAATCTACAAAAATTAAGGGTTGAGATTGAAACTATTGCATGGCCACAATTTTATTGTAACCATTGAATAACTTTTCCAGATTAAGCTATTAAGATAAAGTGATGAGATTGAACAATTATAGCGGCTATAATTTTGTTGTGGCCACTGAATCCTTCCGATTTTTGGTGTTTCCCTCATCTTCCTTCATAGAATAGTGATAAGATTCTGTAAACTTATTATTACCCCTTCCATTTTTATTTTATTTAATAGCGTCGTTCTAAGTTTTGTTATTATTCACATTCTACTCTTTGACTATCATATGTTATTTATATATGAGGAAAATATAGTCACGTGGGATCTTGTTTTATTCAACCTTCTATTTTTACTCATGTGTAATTCGATATATTCATGATTAAAGATATACATTGACAAACATTAAAAAAAGTACAAGTGTCCCTATTAAACAGAGAGAGTACTTTCTAACAAATTGGTATGAAAGAATGAGGATCTTGTGTTCATGCCTCCCAGTTTTAATTGAAGAGTGCTAAACAATACCTTTATTTACTAAACACAACCTCTAAACTCTTATTTTTACTTTAATACAACAACAACTAAGCCTTTTTCCCAAAATGATTTGGGGTCGGCTAACATAAATCGTCAACAAAAGTTTATAAAAGGGTTTAAGTTTTAACAATTTTTAAATAAATTTTTGAAAATAAGTTTTACACCAAAAAGTTTTAAAAGAGGTTTTCCACAAAAGGTTTTAATACCAGCACAATTGAGAAAAACAAATAAATACAGTAATCACACCCCTTCCTCCACATGGATACTGCTAGGGGTGTTCATAAGCGGGTACCCGGCTTTTCGGGTACCCGGAAAAGCGGGTACCCTGCAAAGCGGGTAGTTGTTTGTGCGGCCCATGACCCGGCCCGAAAAAGCCGGGTACCCGTCTTTCCCGGGTCGGGTCATCCGGGTACCCGGACTAGATCATTTTTTATTATAACATATATGCTACTGCATGTCCAGAAATAAAAATAAAAGAAGTTTATATAGCATAACCCACATAGCCTAGTATACTAGCTACTGCATATACTAGCTACTGCATGTCTGCATGCTACTTGTTTAATAGTAGAAGTATAATTTTACACAAAAGTTTAACACAAAGTTCATGAGAATCATGACACTGCCAATGTTCCATAGCTTGTAACAATTTATTCCTTTATCCTTGATAACTCATACTTTTAGTGAATGAAAAACATGAAATGGATTTAGTTTAGTTTGAAAGCAGAGTACTTAAATTATAATAGCAATAGATCCCTTGTTTTTTATATAAAAAAATTAATATTAACGGGTTAGCGGGTACCCGGATATTCAAAATGAACGGCCCGTTACCCGGCCCGATAATCTTTAATTTTAGCGGGTCAGGTACCCGGCCCGTTAAAAACGATAAAATCAAAAAGTACTCGGCTATTTTTACCCGAGTCGGCGGGTTACCGGGTCGGGTTTTCTTGAACATCCCTAGATACTGCCCCTCCACCCACTTCTATACAACGCCATGCTCTCCTCAATACCAAGTAGTCTCATATCACTTTAAATTACATTCATCCAAGCCATCTTAGGTCTTCCCTTACCCCTTATAATGTGATTACTCCTCCACTCTTCAATTCTTCTCACCGGTGCATCACCTGATCACCTTTTCACATGACCAAACCATCTTAACCGATTCTCCCTCATCTTTTCTTCAATGGATGCAACTCCAAATTTTCCCGAATCACTTTATTTCTTAATCGGTCCTTCCTTGTGTGGCCACACATCCACTGCAACATACGCATCTCCGCCACATTCATCTTATGAACGTGGCATTGTTTCACCACTCAACATTCGGTGCCATATAACAAAGCAGGCCTAATTGTCCTACGGTAGAACTTTCCCTTCAATCTTTCGGGAATGCCAAAATCACAAAGGAACCCGGTGGCGCTTTTCCACTCTAACCAACCCGCGTTAATTCTATGAGCCACGTCTCCATCCAGTTCTCCATCCTTTGGAGAATGGATCCAAGGTAACGGAAGACGTTCGATCCTTGAACCACTTTGCTATCCAAAGAGACCGCCCCTGCCTCGCTGCTTGTAACCCCACTGAACTTGCACTCCATATGCCCCGTCTAACTTCTGCTCAATCTAAAACCACGGGCTTCTAATGTATGCCTCCACAATTCCAACTTACTCTCAACACCTTCCTTTGTCTCATCAATCAACGCAATATCATCAGCAAACATCATACACCACGATATATCATCTTGAATTGACCTCGTTAGTTCGTCCATGACTAGAGCAAAGATAACTCTTCTGTCCTCCCCACTGTAGTCCGCACACTCGTCGTTGCCCCCTCATACATATCCTTGATGATATCTTTATATTTTTGTGAAACACCTTTCTTTACCAACGTCCACTAAAGTATCTCTCTTAGTACTCTATCATATGCCTTCTCCAAATTAATGAAAACCATATGTAGATCCTTCTTCCTATCACGGTAATGTTCCATTGTTTGTCTCATGAGATGGATGGCCTCTATAGTCGAGCTTCCTGGCATAAATCCAAATTGGTTCTCCGATATCTTCACATGTTTCCTAAGTATTTGCTCAATCACTCGTTCCCAGAGTTTCATCGTATGACTCATTAGTTTGATTCCTCGGTAGTTGGTACAATCTTGTACATCACCTTTATTCTTATACAAAGGAATCAAAGTACTTTTCCTCCACTCTAATGACATTTTGTTGTGTCTCCAAATCATGTTGAAGAATGTTGTCGGCCATTCGATTCCTCTCCCCCTAAACACCTCCAAACTTCGATAGGTATGCCATCTGGCCCCGTAGCTTTGATAGGTTTTAGTCGTGTCACCTAATCAAAAATAAACCTACGGACCTCTAACTAGGTAGTCAGTGGAAGCAGGGTCGAATCCACAGGGAGACAGAGTTTCTAAATCAAAATTTAACCAATTCAGCTACTCCAGATGAAATCAGGAAGGAAATAATTAAACTAAAGAATAGACTACGGAAGACTGAATAAATCGAGGATTAAACTATGGAATAAAAGTCTAGGGTATTAGGTCGGTCCACCATGCTTATACCAATCAAATAGGGTCAACTACTATCAAAACCTAAGTCAAGAGTCGGGGGATTAGAGCCTATGTTGAGCTATGGTTAAGACTCAACGCTCATAGTTCAACATACGCCGCATGTTCACTAACGTAATCAGAACTACTGACGTGTCCTAGGCCTCTAGTCGTAAGACGGATCTGTGCAAACAACTATTAACCACAAGCAATCAATGAAATTATACACTGACATTAATTACTCAATAAGAACAAACCACATCACAATCACCCTAATCAAGCCCTAGAAATTGATAGAAATCTAAATCACAATCATGGTATAAACATGGCTTTCCTATCTAACACCCTAGAAAGAGAACTACTCACTCATAATTGAATTGACAACAATAAGACTAATATGAAACCCTAAGAATTGCATCATGAACAATTGAATAATTAAACTAAGCAATCAAAGTAATTAAAGAGATAAAGAGTAGAGAAGAGTACCAATTAACGGAAAGCAGGAACTTTTATTGAAATCGAAATAGGTTTGATCACCTCTACATTAATCTAAAGTGTTTGAATTAAACTAAGAGCAATGTAGAATAAAACTAGTCTAAAACCTAATGAAAGATGAATAAAAGATGATTGAAAGATAATGAGGAAAAGGTATTTATAATACCCCTCAAGTTCACTAAAAACGGAAACAAAAAGTGAAAAAGCGCGATAAAAGCACCAGACCCGATCGGGCCCGAGCACAGTACCCGATCGGGTCCACATACAAATTCGCCCAACTTTACTTCTGGGCTCTGGCAGCAGCAGTGCAGCAATAAAGCGAGAAAACGGCCCACCCGATCGGGTCGGGCGGTAGTCACCCGATCGGGCCAGGCGACGAAATGTGTCAGCAAGTTCCTCTCGAAAGCAGCAGCAGAATGAGACCAAGCAGCACTCCACCCGATCGGGTCGGACGGTGGTCACCCGATCGGGTCTGGGGACACTTCCTCGCCCGATGCGATCGGGCAATCCTCGCCCGATCGGGTCCGCAACTTTTATACCCGATCATAAATACTTCGCCCGATCGGGCTATTTCTGCCCGATCAATACGCGGAAAACTCCTTTTGACTCCTTTGCTCTCTAATCTTCACGTTTAGGGGTCTTGGGACCTCCTAAACTATCCATAAAGCTCGTGAGCCACCCTACGTGCCTCATAACATCTCGTAAAGCCGTGGTTGCTTCCAAATGGCTCGGGAATAAGGAGAAAACTCCATAAAACCTGCAATTCAATACTAAAACACGAAACCACAACTGCATACGAAAGTTAGCACAAAATAGCTCCCAAGAGCTCCAATGACGCACAAATTAGCTTGTAAATAAGGGAGAAAACTCTATATAAATACGTGATATCAAACTCCCCCAAGCTAAACCTTTGCTTGTCCTCAAGCAAACAGCACATGAACATGGAATAGATTACCTCACCCCAAAGATAGAAACAAATCAAAGCTCAAAACATTTTCAAGACTAAGAATCGTTCAAGCAGGCAAAATTCAAGTTTGGCTAATCAAATCCATCCAACCACCAATCATTCAAGCAATTTATCAAATTCAAGCATCCACAAAGCATACAAGTCCTGAAAAGGCACTCACAAGGGTGTCACTCCTCTCAATTTTGTGACAGGCAAAGAATGTGCCCGAACACTCACCAACCCGACCATAAGTACCCTTCCCACTCACACTCTCATGTGTTTAAGAAGGTTCAATGACGCTCATCCTAGTCAAGTCGACTCAATTAGCAGAAATACTCTTTAACTTTGACCAACTAACTCGAAATCAATCAAATGAACAATGCAGACATAAGCTCAAGAGGACTTTATAGGGTTGTAATGGGGCTTAGGCGAGAGGTAGGGGATACTTTTGGGTAATGTGGTGGAAAAACCAAGAAAGGGGGAGCATAAATCATTCAAATAAGGCCTAGGATGGCCTACACAACTCCCAACAATCACCATAAAACCATGTAAAGTAACCCAACTCTCATACAATGAGAAGCTCATAACAAACCCAATTTTCTAGCAATGGAGCGAATATTCTTTTATGAACGTACGTGAATGAAAGAACTAGAATTCTTTTGAATTTTCATTTCATTTTTTCTTTCATTTTTCTGAACTTCATTCACGCAACTCTAAACTTGCTTTCTTTCTTTTCTCTTTCTCACTCTCAAACCACAGCAAATACACTTTTAAATTCCTCAAAAACCAAACTAAACCAACAAACCAATCTCAGACTCAACCCATACAAAAGCTCCCCCAAGCTAGGCTTGGAATAATATCAAGTGAAGGCTTTTGGCTCATAATAGGGGTTTAAGTAATACGAAACAAGTCATTAGGCTCAGCGGGGCTAAGGAGGATAAAAGTATATCAA
This sequence comes from Patellifolia procumbens, assembly GCA_947645195.1. Taxonomy (NCBI): domain Eukaryota; kingdom Viridiplantae; phylum Streptophyta; class Magnoliopsida; order Caryophyllales; family Amaranthaceae; genus Patellifolia; species Patellifolia procumbens. The sequence continues at coordinate 461,075 of CANSGD010000193.1, forward strand.
AAACTCACTCTGAAGCTCAAGAATAAGACAAAAGAACGCCTCTATCACAGCACATGCTACAAGTCATCTAAAATCAGACAAGTACGAAGTCAAAGTCAAGATCAATCCACTAAAAAGGAACTAACACACAAGAATAGACTGGATAATGATATGAATCCAATAGGCTACAAAGAGGCCTCACAGTCTAACCAATTCAGGTATGCAGCACAAAGTGGTCTAATATAATCCAGAAATGCTCGAAATCATAGCAATCAAACATCAAATCATAGCCTCAAGATCACAAATGCCCAGCTATCCAGAAAACAAAGTCAAATCAATTTCACATAGAGCACAACAAGGGGCACAGGGAGGCAACTAAACCAGTCATGGGAACCATATTTTTTTCATTTTTTCAGTATTTTCCGAAAGCAGTAAAACTATTCTAGAAAGCAGTAAAAGAGATAGGGAATACAAACATAACTCCTCCCCCAAGCTAAACTTGGCAGTGTCCTCAATGCCAAAAGGTGATAAGGACTATGCTAAGAGGAAAAACAATGTTAGTACCCTCACTCTCGCTCACAAAAGGAAGAAAAATAAAAAGAAAAGAAAAAGGGAAAGAAAAGAAAATACGAGTTGCCTCTCGCACAGCGCTGGTTTATAAAGGTCCCGCACGACCATAATCCTCCCTCTCTCAAATAGGAGGGGCTTGGCAATGAGTGCCACCCTCATCAAACATCTTTCTCCTCCAAATATTCTTGACAATGCCTCCAGACGGTGAGGCAACCTTAGGTGGAATTTGAACCTTCTCCACCCCTACTTCATCTAAAACCTTATCCCTGCAAAAAGATTGTTCAAGCATAGGAGCCTTAACAGCATTGGTTAGTTTAAAAATCACTTTATCATCACCAACACTCAGAGTTAAAGACCCAGACTTGACATCAATGACAGCACCAGCAGTACACAAAAACGGCCTACCCAAGATAATAGGAATCTGGGCATCCTCATCCATATCTAACACCACAAAATCAACAGGAATATAGAATTTCCCTATCCTAACAGGAACATCCTCTAAAACACCTAGAGGGTATTTTATAGAACGATCCGCCATCTGTAAAGTGATTTGTGTGCATTTAAGGGCTCCCATGTTCAGTTTCTTATAAACAGACAATGGCATAACAGAAACAGAAGCACCTAAATCACACAAAGCCTTATCAATAAAAATAGGTCCAAGATGGCAGGGTATAGAAAAACTACCAGGATCTTTTAACTTTGGTGGGGTTTTATTTTGAATAAAAGCACTACACTCTTCAGTAAGAGAGACACGTTCTACCCCACCAAAGTCTCTTTTCTTAGTAATCATGTCTTTCAGAAATTTGGCATAAACAGGCACTTGGGTAATTAAGTCTGTGAATGGAATCGTTACCTCAAGGTTCTTGACCATAGACAAGAACTTACCAAACTGCTGATCGACCTTGGACTGTTGCATCCTGTGAGGAAAAGGTAGTCTTGGTGTAAAAGGCGTTTCAGAAACCTTCTCCTTTTTCTTCCCTGTCTGTTCAGCTTCTGCAGACAAATCGACTTCAGACGTCGAATTCTTTCTTTTTCCTTCCTCTACCACCCTCTTCTTCCCTGCAGTCGGGATAACCTCATCAATGGGCACTGGAGGGGCATCATATGCAATGCCACTACGAAGAGTGATGGCATTCACATGTTCTCTCTGAACTGATTGCCCTGGCAATTGTCCCTGCTGCCTCTGTGCATTAGATTCTGCCAACTGAGCAACTTGAGCCTCGAGAAGTTGGATGTGCTTCTCTTGAGCCCTCCTTGTTTCCTCATTTGCCTTTTGCATAGACAATATCAGTTTCATCAGTTCAGAATTGCTAGGCTCTTGTGGGTTGTTTTGTGGAGGTGGGGTGTGGAAATTTTGTGGAGTTTGGAAGTTATTGGGATGATGGAAGTTTTGTGGTGGTGGTCTTTGGAAATTTTGTGGGGTTTGATGGTATGAAGGTTTAGGGTAGTTTTGTGGAGGTGGAGGTTGATGGTTTTGTGGGTTTTGGTAGTTATGTGAAGGGGGGAGGGTTTGTGGTCTTTGTTGGAAGGCATTGGCCTGCTCCATCTGAAACTGACTGAACTGACAGTCATGCCCAAAGTGACCCTGAACACCACATACCTCGCAGTAAGATGAGGTAATGGGTGCTACTGCAGACATAGCATTGATGCTCATGGGTGGAGGTGTCGGACTAGAAGACTTCATTAGCTGCTGAGTTAGTTGCGCCATCTGAGATGTAAGCAATGAAATAGCGTCAACTTCAAGTACCTTCTTAGTCAAACTCCTAGATGATGTATGGTCATTGGCTGCAAGATTTGATATGAATTCATAACCCTCATCAACTGCCTTGTCTAAAAACACTCCTCCTGCAGACGAATCAACAATACACTTCGTCTGAGGCTGCAGACCATTGTAGAATGTCTGCGTCAAGAACCATTTGTCCATATTATGGTGTGGACACTCTCTCTGTAAATCTCTAAACCTAGCCCACGCCTCCCTTAATGTTTCATCAGGCTCTTGGAAAAACGTGGCTAGTTTATTTCTGATTTCTGCTGTTTTAGTAGGTGGGTAATACTCTCTCAGAAATGCAGCAGAAATCTCACTCCACTCGGTTTCTTTCACATCGTTCAACCATTTTTGGGCTCTATCTCTCAGTGAAAACTCGAACAACATGACTTTGAGTTGATCTGGAGTGACGCCGGCATGTTTAACGGTTCGACAAAGTTGTTGAAACCGTTGCAGAAGATTTGCCGGATCTTCAGTAGGATGCCCACCAAACTGATTTTGCTGGACCATGCTGATGAGTCCAGGCTTGATTTCGAAATTTGCTGCGGCAATGGTGGGCATAATAGGTCCAGTGGAGAGACCATCCGGGTTGGGCACCCCATATGACTTCAGTGATTTTGACATAACTGAATTCAAGGTGTCTGTTCCAGAGGTGTTCAGCTGAACAGACTGCTTTTCTTTCTGCTTTATCTTTCGGATCCGCCTGATTGTCCTAGTAAGATCGGGGTCCGCTGGAATTGGGGAACCGTTTCTTTGGGACCTGGGCATACAAAAGAAACAAAAAGCAGCAGTAAAACGTACCTCGATTGAAACAATGAAGTTCCAATGAGGTACAGAGAAGTAGACCAAATAATTAAATAAAAACTTAGAGAACTAGCCGTCTCCCCGGCAACGGCGCCAAAATTTGATAGGTTTTAGTCGTGTCACCTAATCAAAAATAAACCTACGGACCTCTAACTAGGTAGTCAGTGGAAGCAGGGTCGAATCCACAGGGAGACAGAGTTTCTAAATCAAAATTTAACCAATTCAGCTACTCCAGATGAAATCAGGAAGGAAATAATTAAACTAAAGAATAGACTACGGAAGACTGAATAAATCGAGGATTAAACTATGGAATAAAAGTCTAGGGTATTAGGTCGGTCCACCATGCTTATACCAATCAAATAGGGTCAACTACTATCAAAACCTAAGTCAAGAGTCGGGGGATTAGAGCCTATGTTGAGCTATGGTTAAGACTCAACGCTCATAGTTCAACATACGCCGCATGTTCACTAACGTAATCAGAACTACTGACGTGTCCTAGGCCTCTAGTCGTAAGACGGATCTGTGCAAACAACTATTAACCACAAGCAATCAATGAAATTATACACTGACATTAATTACTCAATAAGAACAAACCACATCACAATCACCCTAATCAAGCCCTAGAAATTGATAGAAATCTAAATCACAATCATGGTATAAACATGGCTTTCCTATCTAACACCCTAGAAAGAGAACTACTCACTCATAATTGAATTGACAACAATAAGACTAATATGAAACCCTAAGAATTGCATCATGAACAATTGAATAATTAAACTAAGCAATCAAAGTAATTAAAGAGATAAAGAGTAGAGAAGAGTACCAATTAACGGAAAGCAGGAACTTTTATTGAAATCGAAATAGGTTTGATCACCTCTACATTAATCTAAAGTGTTTGAATTAAACTAAGAGCAATGTAGAATAAAACTAGTCTAAAACCTAATGAAAGATGAATAAAAGATGATTGAAAGATAATGAGGAAAAGGTATTTATAATACCCCTCAAGTTCACTAAAAACGGAAACAAAAAGTGAAAAAGCGCGATAAAAGCACCAGACCCGATCGGGCCCGAGCACAGTACCCGATCGGGTCCACATACAAATTCGCCCAACTTTACTTCTGGGCTCTGGCAGCAGCAGTGCAGCAATAAAGCGAGAAAACGGCCCACCCGATCGGGTCGGGCGGTAGTCACCCGATCGGGCCAGGCGACGAAATGTGTCAGCAAGTTCCTCTCGAAAGCAGCAGCAGAATGAGACCAAGCAGCACTCCACCCGATCGGGTCGGACGGTGGTCACCCGATCGGGTCTGGGGACACTTCCTCGCCCGATGCGATCGGGCAATCCTCGCCCGATCGGGTCCGCAACTTTTATACCCGATCATAAATACTTCGCCCGATCGGGCTATTTCTGCCCGATCAATACGCGGAAAACTCCTTTTGACTCCTTTGCTCTCTAATCTTCACGTTTAGGGGTCTTGGGACCTCCTAAACTATCCATAAAGCTCGTGAGCCACCCTACGTGCCTCATAACATCTCGTAAAGCCGTGGTTGCTTCCAAATGGCTCGGGAATAAGGAGAAAACTCCATAAAACCTGCAATTCAATACTAAAACACGAAACCACAACTGCATACGAAAGTTAGCACAAAATAGCTCCCAAGAGCTCCAATGACGCACAAATTAGCTTGTAAATAAGGGAGAAAACTCTATATAAATACGTGATATCAAGCTTTCATCAATCCCATCTTTTTTAATGCTGCAACGACTTCTGCCTTTTGAATCCTCCTCATAAACTCTAGATTTAACATACTTAGTGAGATGTGTACATCCCCGATGTCTTGTGCTTTATCACCATTGAACAAGGTATCAAAGTACGACCTCCATCTATCCTTTATCTCCTCATCCTCCACAAGCACTGGTCCACACCCTTCATGCATTTTACCTTTCTTATGTCTCTTGTCTTCCTGTCCCTCATACTCGCAATTCTATAAATGTTTTCTTTCCCTTCTTTCGTCAATCTTTCATAAAGCTCTTGGCTTACCTTTGCTTTAGCTTCCCGTAGTGCCTTCCTGGCTTCTTTTCGAGCCTCTTTGTACTTCTCATAGTTCAAATCACTTCTATCTTTTTCCAAAAGTTTATAACTGACAGGCTAAAGTTGTATCACCTATTCAAAGATAATTCCTACAGTCCTCTAACAATGATAGTCAAGGGAAGTAGGGTCAAATCCACAAAGAGACGGATTTCTAAGTTAATATCCAACTAAACAGCTACTTCAGACAAGATCAGGGAAAAATCAGCTGAACTACTAATTAAACACTAGAAAGTAATATAAAGGGAGATTTTAAACTATGAAATAAAGGTCTAGGGAATTAGTTCGGTCCACCATACTTATACCAATCAAGGGAACAAACAACTATCAGAACCTAGGTCAAGAATCGATAGATTAGAGCACGTGTCAAGCTATGGTTAGTCTCAACGCCCATAATTCACCATATGCAGCATGTTCACAAGCATAATCAGAATTACTGATGTGTACTAGGCCTCTAAAAGTAAGACGGGTCTGTGCAAACAATTATTAACCTCAAGCAATCAATGAAACTGCGCAATAACATTAATTAATCAATCTCAATAACAAATTACACCATAATCAATCTCATCAAACCTTAGGAACTGATAGAATTCAAAATAATCATGGTATAAACATGGCATTCCTCCCCAAATCCTTAGAAAATAAACTACTCAGACATGATTGAATCAACAATAGTAAAACTAATATAGAACCCTAATTCAAACCTCATGAATCAAAATTATAATTAATCTAAGCAATCAAAAGTAATTAAAGAGATTAAGAGTAGAGAAGAATACCAATTGACGGAAAGTAATAACTTTTATTGAAATCAAATCCAAGGTTCAATCACCTTTGAAAATAATCCAAAGTGTTTAAAATAAACGAAATTCTAAACTAAACTTATTCAATGCTAAAATTGATGAATCCTTAAAATAAAATCCACTCAACTATTTATACCTCCAAAACACCTAACAGGATAAAAGAGGGGAGAAAAATAAGATAGAATATGGGGCCTTCTTCAATTCAGCCTAGCAATTACAATAAAAAGACCCAACCTTTTCCATTTCGCTGGGCCGCGTACGTGGCCCGATTGGGCCGCCAATGCCCTACAGCATTGGGCCAACAGTATTCAGGCCAACAGCTTCCCTTTCAGCGTGACAACATTAACGACAGAATCTAGGCTTCGCCCGATGCCTTCGGGCGCATTCCACCCGATCGGGCCGCGGTAATTCTTGGCCCAATCTTCGTCCCTTGGTTCATTGCAACAGCCCAATCTTCTACCGCTACATCGAAGGCAACCACGAACGAATCATATGGTTAGTGCGGGAGTTAGATTATTGTCACCTTCCGAACCCCACACTAACCCGGTTCGGAGATGGAGCGCGCCCCTACCTCATGGCAAGGGAGATCGCCCCACGGGAAGCAGAGTTGCAAGCTCTTGCCGTTGATGAAGCGCGGAGACAACAACAACAACAACAACGTTGACGACCACAACAACGACAACCCACCCACCCCATGGACGAAGCCGGCCCATCCGGCGAAGGTAAGTCCTCTTCTCATGTTTATGATTTTAGTTCTATTGGGGCGGCTATTGAGGCCATGGCTAGTGAGCAAAGCACCCATTTTCAAAATATTTACGCTCGGTTTGATAACGTCAATGCTCACTATGCTAGCATGAGCACTAGACTTGATAGCTTGATGTTAACTACCGTGGCATGGATGCTAGGCTCAATAGCATGAGAGAGACACTTGGCACTCTACGCCAAGACGTGGATGGTATGCGGTTAAGGCAAGACCAAATGTACGCCTACCAAGTTGATCAAAACTTTTTTCCGCCTTACCCAAACTATCCCTCATGGCCCCCACACCCGTTCCCTCCCCCGGAAGGTGGGCAATAGATCGCTCTTGATCACCTCCACATGTTTTCTCACTTTGTAACACCGGGACGGTGTTCATTTAAGTTTGGGGGTGCATCATAAGGCGATCAAGGACTTGTGCTTAATTATTAGACTTGAGATATTTTGTGCCTTATCATGTCTCATTTGCATGCATAGATGTTTTGGTGATGGTTGTCGTTATGTCGTTGATTGTTGTTGATTGTTGTTGGATGTTGGTGCCCTATATGTTGTTGTCTACCCCATGGTTCCTTTATTGCTAGTGCACATACTTGGTTAAGGTTGGGCCTTTATTGCTTGATTTGTGATTGATGAGTTCGATTGCCCTAGCTCCCACTTGAAAATCCAAAGTCTCCGAAACACCTTTGTACAAACTTTTCTCCCATTTTATTTTATTTTTCCTTTTTTTTTTCTTTTGTAAAAATCTTTTATTGTGTTTTCCTATCTTCCTTTTAAAAAAAAAAAAAGAAGGACTATTTATTTTTGAAAAAGAAAAAAAAAGGAAGCTCTTAGAATAAATAAAACTCAAGAATAAAGAAACACCCAAGATCATTTCTATTTGAAAGAGTTTATGATGACCAAAGCAAGCGAAAATGAGAATGAAATTGTGTTACCTAATATTGGAACATGTGTAGATTAAGGAGTTTTGAGATGATTTAACTTTGTTGTTTTCCATCAAGTCAAATAACTCATAAACAAAAACAACAAGATTCTCCTTAAATAAGTCACTTGGTTCTACCCTTCATGATATAGGAAGTCCTTACTTGGTTCTCATAACTCGAGTCCCCTAGTGCATTCGATAATCTACTCCAAATAGTTTGGCATTTTCACCACCCTATAAAGAAAAGATTTAGTTTCAAAAAAAAAAAGGCTAGTAGCCTCAAAAAAATAAAAAGATGAAAAGGAAACAAAAAAAGAAAAAAAATGCATATTTTCAATAAGAGTTGCGAAAGGGTGGTTGGTAACCAAGGTCCTAGCGCATTCCAATGCTCAAGTGGGGATTCGAAAAAGTGAAGTAGAACCCCCTAGTGACGACGGGATCGTTGCGGCTTGAGTATGAATGTTTTTCCTCCTAGTGCGTCTCCGACCGAGTACTTGGTACCGTGCCTGAGAAACATGTTTACTTCGTGAGTGGACGGACCGCACAAAGAGGGCGAAGACTAAGCCCCGCACTCCTTGGTAGTTGCATCACTATTTCACATGCCTTCATTTCGATAATAATGAAAATGCTAAGTTTGGGAAAATTTTCCGCACATTGAGGATAGAGTTACTTGAGTCGGTTTTCTTATCCTATACATGAGTTTGTGAACTAAACGACCCTAGGAGCAATGGCTTGAAAGTAGTGGAAAGTTAGAGAATTTGTTGAGTGTACACCTTAGTTTAGCTCGTCTCATAACCTCCTTCTCTATTCATGTGTTGTGTTGGAATTGAAAGAAAACGTTCTCATATATGCTTGCTTGCGGTCCGCTCATGACTCCATCTCCCATACCTTGGTGATGTTTTCATTCTTGGGTTGTTGCTTGTTTGAGTTGGTGTATTGGCTTTGTGGGTATGCCTTCTAGAAAACCCTCACGAGACCATCCTCGTCCACTAGGGTCATCCTAGGGGTTTAAAGGGCTTGTTGCATATGCTAAATGCAACCGTGAACTCCACGAAAGTGAGTTTGTTTGGTTTCTTCCCTTTCGCCCTTTTGGTGGTCTCATTTTTGTTGGTCTTATCGAGTCACCTTTGTGCATCGTCTAGTCATCCATTTTGATTTGCTTGAGGACAAGCAAAGAGTCAAGTTTGGGGGAAGTTGATGAGTGAGATTTATCGCACTCATAGGGTAGCTTTTGGTCTATTTTATTGCTTTTTTCTTGGTGTTTCTTTACTTCTTACATCTATTTTCATCATCTCTGCCCCATTTGGGGCTTCTCACTATTTTCTTTGATTTTCTCTCATTTTCATGGTTTTCTATCCTTATTTTCTATTCCATATGCTTCGTATTGTATTTTTTCTTGTATATGACTAACATGTAGGAAAAAGATGAGTGCAAAGCAAAGAAGATTGGAATGGAAGAAGTTGAGGGCCAACCCAAAGAGAACCCAAGTCCAAGCAAAGAAGATTAGAGTGGAAGAAAAGAATGAATGAAAGAAAGAAGGAAGCCCAAGCCCAATAAGAAAGGAAGAGAGGAGAAGAAGATAAAGCTACACGGCAAAGTGATCGCCCGATCCACTTTTGGATCGCCCGATCACAAAAAGTGATCGCCCGATCCAAAGGTGGATCGCCCGATCACGACTACGGTTTTTCCACAAAGTTCCTGCCTACCTCTGATCGGGCGATCACTACTATGGATCACCCGATCACTGCGGGTTTTCGGAAACCGTCTATTTTATTTTCTCTTTTCCTTTTTGCCTTTGATTGGGGGTTGTATAAATACCTTTTTGACCTAAAATTTGGGGCATTCTGATTTCCTTTTTGAACTCTAGAGAGCTATTGAGAGGTTAGACTTTTGGGTGAACTTTGGGTGTTTTTCAAGGTCTTTAATGGTGATTGAAGAAGAATTTCAGATTTTTGTGGAGTATTAATGAAGCTTTAGTAACTTTTCTTCTCTTTGCTCTCATTTATTGCTTTACTTTATCGTTTATTCTTGCTTTACTTTGTTAGTAGTTTCAATATCACTCATTCTCATTGAAGTCTTACTCTTAGTTGCTCATCTCCACTTGCTTATGCTCTTCTCTATTGCAAACATTAAGTATGAATGATAAAGCAATGATTTTTGGTTTACTAATCTCCTATTTGCATTGTAGAACTAGTTTAGTTAATATGAGAACCAACTTTGAGTAGTCTTTTAGTTAGGGGGTTGGGTGAAGGTGCAATGGACATTGTTTCATGATATGAGGCCCTAAATTGGCATGTTCAGTGGATTGGGTTAGCAAATCCATTGATTGGTTGACTAAGGTAAAGTTGAAAGGCCTAACTTTAACTCAATGAGTCAATGGATTGCCCTTTAGGTGTAGATCGTTGAGATATACAATGAAGTTGGAATTGCTATCTCTAAATAAGGTTGAGTGAGAAATCCTACCTTTCTTGGAGTCTTAACCCATTCAACATCCGAAAGGCGAGATTGGGTTGAACTTAGCTAATTCCGACCTCATGTTCCATCATTGACTATCTAATCCCTAATTGAGAGTGTTGCATCACCTTGAGCATCCTTGAAAGAGGAGTTCATGGTTGCAATGTCTTGATTCAATCCCCTATCACATACTCCTTTAATCTCATTTCGTAATTCAATTTCATTGCATTGGATCCCTATCACCCTCTAACGTCTTTTTCCATCGATTTACAACCCTTTTATTTGACCCATTAGTGATAATTGAGTTCGAAATCAATCAACTTCTTCCCTTCGGTTTAGCTTACATGTTCACTTACGTGCTTAGTGTCTAGTCTAGTCTCTGTGGATCTTGACCCTTACTTGCCACGTACTCGTATTTGGTTAGTTAGGTTTGATTTGGAGTTTTTGTCTAGCGACGCAAAAATTCTCTATCAAATGGCGCCGTTGCCGGGGACTAGTTATTAGCATTAGGTTTAACATAAGTTGTGTGAGTCTAAACCATTTCCTTCTATTTTATTTCTCTTGTTACTATATACATACTTGTGATTGTTATTGCTAACCCTTTTCTTAGCTTGGTGTTGTATGCCCCGTTCCGATCGAGCTTTGCCATTGATCCCCCTTGACATTGAGCTCGAAAGGACGGTAAAGTCTCTCAAGCGAAAGTTAAGGAAAGATAGCCAACAAGCACAAGCTTCATCTTCAACACCATTTGTAGAGGTGGAGGGCGACACGAGCTCCACCCTCTCTAGTCCTCCGAACTCCCCAACAACTAGCCACTCAAGTTACTCGAGTTCATTCCTTTCCTCCGACACAAATATGGAAGATAATAGAACTTTGAGGGACTATGGCACCCCAATGGCCTATGCCCCATCTAGTGCTATTGTTCCTCCATCTACACAAGCGAATGATTTCGAGTTCAAACAGGCTTTCATCCAACTAATCTCCAACAACCAATATGGTGGGTCTAATTATGAGTGCCCTCAAGAACATTTGAGGAAGTTCACCGAGTTTTGCTCTACGGTGAAGCACAATGGGGTCACTCAAGACTTCATCAAGCTTAGTATGTTCAAGTTCTCGCTCAAGGACGAAGCTTCACATTGGCTCACAACGCTCTCTCCGAACTCATTGACTACTTAGGATGATGTCACAAGAGCCTTCCTTAGCCGGTTTTTCTCATTACAAAAGACCGCCGAAATGAGGGCAAGCATTATGAACTTCCAAGATAAGGAGGGAGAGAGCTTATATGATGCATGGGAGAGGTTCAAGAGTTTGTTGAGGCAATGTCCACATCACAATATGGAAAAGTGGATGCAACTTCATTGCTTCTACAATGGTCTCTCAACCCAAAACAAGACAAGTTTGAATGCGGGTGCCGGGGGTCCCATTATGATGAAACCGACCTAATACCCTAGGTTTTAGTCCATAGTCAACTCCTCGTTTTATCCCGTCTTCTGTAGTTTATTTATTAGTTTAATTAATTCTTCCCTGATTTCATCTGGAGTAGCTGAATTGGTTGAATATTGATTTAGAAACTCTGTCTCCCTGTGGATTCGACCCTGCTTCCACTGACTACCTAGTTAGAGGTCTGTAGGTTTATTTTTGATTAGGTGATACGACTAGAACCTGTCATGTGCCCGATTGGGTTGGGTTTAGATTGCCTACCATATTTTCTTTGTTTTTTCACCCGATTGGGTCGGGTGATGTCCCCCGATCGGGTGCGAAACTTTACCACCCGATCAATTAATCTTCGCCTGATCGGGCCATTTTCTGCCCGATCAGAGTACGGGGAAGCTCCTTTTGACTCTTTGATCTCAATTCTTCAAGTTTAGAGGTCTTGTGACCTCCTTAACCATCTATAAAGCTCATTGGCATTCCTACGTGGCTCGTAACAACTCATAAAGCCGTTTTTGCTTCCAAATAGCTTAGAAATAAGGAGAAAACTCCCTAAAACCTGCACTTCAACATTAAAACACAAAATCACGACTAGATACAATAGTTAGCATAAAATAGCTCCGAAGAGCTCCAATGATGCAAAATTTAGCTCGTAAATAAGGGAGAAAACTCTCTATAAATACGTGATATCAATAACCTTCTCGTTTGGTTTTTATCGCTTGTCTCACCTCCTCGTTCCATCAAGATGTGTCCTTACTCGATGGTACAGTTCCTTTAGATTCTCCAAGGACCTTGTTCGCCACTTCCTTTATACTAAGTTCTATCTTTGTCCATGTCGAATCTACATCCATTTTCGTGTTACAAGACCAAATATCTTTACTAGCCATCTTAGCTAAGAAGTTCTCTTTGTGCTTCCCTTGTAGATTCCACCACTTGATTCGCGGCTCCACATTGGGTCTTCGCTTTCTTAAAGACTCCCTACCCCGGAAATCAAGCACGACTAGTCTATGTAGGGTGGCTGCGCTCTCACCCGGTATCACCTTGCAGTTTGTATAACTCTTCCGCCAAGCATTCCTTACTAAAAAGAGGTCAATGTGACTCGCGTTACTTTCACTCCTATACGTCACAAGGTGAGATTCTCTTTTCTCAAACCAAGTGTTCATAATACTAAGACCATATGCTAATGCGAAATCCAAGATACCATCTCTTCCCATACCCGAAACCTCCATGAATGCTCTCAAAGCCAACTCGACTAGTGCCCACATGTCCGTTAAGATCCCCACCAATGATCAATTTTCACTAATAGGCACTCGTAGCACAACCTCCTCTAAATCCTCCAAAAATTGTTGTTTAATAGATGCTTCCAATCCCACTTGTGGCGCATATGCGCTTATGATAGTCACCGCCTCACTCCCTAATACTAGCCTGATACTCATACTGCGGTCACTCTTCTTCGAAACTTCCACCACATCATCAATATATTCCTTATCAATAACGATGCCTACTTCATTCCTACTCTTATCCTTTCCGGAGTACCAAAGCTTATAACCCCATGGGGCTAGTTCTCTTGCTTTTCCACCAACCCACTTAGTCTCTTGAAGGCACATTAGGTGAACACTTGAGAAAAACTTAATTCTTCTTCTCCTCATCACTTGAGAAAAATAAATCTGTGAAAACTTGTAATTTTGTAACTAGAGCTTACTACTCAACTGAAAAAAAATCTACGATGGATGATAGTATTGAAATTATTTTCCATGTTTATGTTTTGGCCATTTTTTAAAATCATTTGCTCAATTTTCCCGATTAAGTTTTGGTCATTTTCCTATTACTTCCTCCGTTACTTTTTAGATGTCACACTTTCTTTTTTTGGATGTTCCAATTTAGATGTCACGCTCTCTATCTCGGGCAACTTATTCTCTCTATCTCCTAATAACACATGGATCCCCACTTTTTTCTCTCTCTATCTCTCTCCTTTCTTAAAATTTTTAATAAATCCGCAACGTCAAAAGTATGGCTTGAAAAGAAAAAGAGTAAGTATATAAGTTTGCACAAATTCAACTTATTTTTGCCTTATTCCGTAAATGGCTTAACATGTTCCACTTACATAGTTACGTTATCCAATAAGGCAATAAGCAATGACCCACAATGTAAGACTCAATTCTAGTCTTTTCTTCAAAAGTAAATACAATGATCTTTATTTCATGTTATTCATGAACACTAGACTCGCAACTACCGAGTAGAACTTGAAAAAATGGGGGGAATACTTGACAGGGTTACACTCTTATATGTACCCTAGAGCTCTTTTATATAAATGCATACAATAAGATAAAGCAACTTTCTTTAATATACTTTTACTTGATGGTTATACAAGATTCGTTTCATTGGCAAACGAAATTAGAAAATCGAGTCAATTGAAAAAAGACGGAGGAAATATATTGATGATAGGGCGTGGGGAAGGAGATTGGGGGACAAGGGGCTTTTACAACAAATTGTACATCTACTTCATTGCCTATAATGTGATATACAAGATTTGTTACATAAATTAGTGCAAAAAGAATAACTACAATACAATGAAGTGTAAACTATAGAGACCAAAATGCTGTAAAAAAACAAAAATACAAAATTTCTCACCTACACTGTAATCGAAAAACGAAGAATGCTGACTAGCCGCGGGATTGCTCTCCCATGACTGTTCTACGATGTAATAGATTGAGTTAATTTCTTGAGATCCAAAATCTCACTAACAAGTCTAAGCAGGACTTGTACCAACTCTCTCACTCTAACTTCCCTGCAATTGAAGATATGGCCAATTTTGCAAGTTAGCATATAGCAAATAACCCAGAAAGCACAAAATACTTATCGTGTCCATGATTTAATAAATGCATGATTTTGCTACATCTACGCAGTGAGGCATCTACATGAGACAAGCATCGGAGAATTATTTGTGTTTGAGTTGGATCACACTAGCTCCAATTTCATTAAATATTATCGCGCCATTTAATTGTTGCCACATAATGTACGGTACCCACTGGGTAGTTCAAGTTTTCCCCGTCTGGTACAGGGCACTAAACTTCAGAATTTCATGAGAAAAATTGACAAAGAAGCACGGCATGATAGCACGAACAAAAGAAGTTGATTTCATGCCAGGGCAATAACCATGTTATATACCACATAAGAATGTATTTTAGAAGTCGAGGCAAGAAGGCTCAAGTTAAAATGCCACCACAGGCTTGCAACAAAAGAAAGGAGCTACAAAGAAATCTTGGAACTTCGTCAATGCTCAAAAGTTGACCATCTGAAAGATTTTTTTCATCTTCATTTCCTCTTAATTTTTTTTAAAAATACCAATCATCTCACCTTGAAATGACAAGATCACAGAGGGAGGGATGGAGAACAAGGAGATGAGCTCGAACATTATAATTTTCCTCAGTTTTAAGACCATGTTTCAGATGTGGATGCAAAGGCAGAGCAGATACAGCGTGTGGATGAATTGTCAAGTGAGCTAGCTCTTTAAGGACATATACCACTTCTTCAAGCCTCGCTGAAGGAAATGGCTGATCACCTGCAAGAAAAATTAAGTGCTACATGAGTACCAATTAGAAACCATAGAGAACTTCAAAAGCTAGCAACCACTATGGACTCTGCCATTTGCAGAACTTCAAAGGCCTGAATCGCACGTTTTCCAAAACCTGGAATGAATTGGTTAAAGCAACACACCTAAATCAGCCTCGTCTATGAGAAATCTGTTGAATATGTTTTCACATCTTTCCACAAGCATGATCATAGCCATTTTGCTGACCTCAGATCTTGTTTCGTTCCAATCATCAGCCTTATTCTCAAAACTGCAAAAATATTTAAAAGAGCCACCAACTAAAAATGAAGATTTATCTTATAAACAGAAGCACAGATAATGAGACCAATGAACTAATCGTCAGATGTCAGAACCATATTCTTCAGGCAAAAAGTAACACCAAGTAATGTAGTTCTGGTAAAATACATCTATATAGTAAAATAGGAACTGATATCAATATATCATCAATCCAGGTTTTCGAATATTTGATTTCTAGGCATTGCATTACCATATTCCGCTCCGATTGATTCAACATTGTTACCCTTCAATCAAGGAATCATGTAGGTTCATTCTCTTTTGAACCCATTCTAACGGTCTTCAGTGGTTCTGTGGTTCGTACAACTGTACGGACCTACGCTATATTCCACTTTCAGCTTTGTTTATATTAAGGGGTGCAGAGAGGAGAGCGGTTGGCTGTTTATCATAATTAGGTGTGTATCCTACAATGATCAGCAAAATCTAGAGCAGGATGCTAGGGTCTAGGAAGGCATAGAATAGTCATATCGCTTACAGAGAGCTAAAATTAATTATTCCATGGAAAATGCCTCTGTGCAGCTACTAATAAGAAACAAGTAGAGGCAGTTCTGTAGACATTGATTATCAAGTTTCTCTAAGAAAATCTGGTGGCTTTCCCACCATTATTGCTGCCAGCTTCATTGCAAATGGACCTCTAAATTGGAGAACAGAAATTTTTTTTATCGAAGAAAGGAAAAGAAATACAATAGAAGGAACTCTCCTCAAACTAGCATGAAAACAAAAGGATACCTCTGCTCAACTACTAAGAGATCTTTTTTCAGGCCCAACGCCCAACTCTATTCCCAATGACAAAGCCTTAATCCCAAAAGATGGGGTAAGTGCATGAACCAAGCAAAGAAAATTCCTCCTGTGGTCGACCACAAAGATCCTTTTCCTCCATTTATTTCTATGTAGTGATATATGCTCCTACGAACCCAGAGGTGGCCACAGGCCGGATTGTGCCGGTTCAGTGCTGGGTTATGTACGGGTCAGTTCACAAAAACTTGGCCCTGGCCCAGCCTTGAGACCACCCCGGGCCGGTTCAGGGCTGGTTCAGTTCTGAAACTAAACCTGAACCGATTCGATGACGGCTCGGGAACGGTTCAGTGTCGGATCAGGGCCGGTTCAGTGTCAGGGTCCGGGCTAGATTTAATGTCGGTTCAAGGTTACTTCATTTTTTAAATACAATTTTTTTTTTCATATTGGAAATGCACCTTAAGTATATATATAAAAAAAATATTATTGAAAAAGGATAATTCTTAGAAATAGTAACTCATAGAGTAAATCAAATACTAATTCCATATAGAAATTTCACCAATTGCAACTCTCAATAAAAAAACTCATTAATCATAATGATAATCTTATATTATAGTTTATTAATATTAATCATAACCATAAATATAGTTTATAGTTTATTAATCATAATTATAATTTAAAGTTTATTAATCACAACCATGGTTCAATTTCATAAATCATAAAACATAATCATAATCATAATTATAATTCATTTATCAAAATTCAAAATCATAATCATAATCATAATTTATACTTCACCAGTCCACTAGTCATTCATAAGAATAATCATAATTTTAAGATTTTAATTAGGGTATAGGGTTTAGGGTATAAGGTTACGGTTTAAGATTTAAATTTATGGTATAGGGTTTGAGTGTCGGTTTAGAGGCGGTACAAGAGCTAATTTAAGAATGGGCCGGTTCAAGAGCAGACTGGAATACAGGCCGGATCAGGGTCGGATCACGGTCAGGATCGGTTTGAAATTTTGAAAACATGAACCAAAACCGAACCAGTTCCTTGACCGGGTCGGGCCGGTTCAGGGTTGTTTTCCGGTTTAGGTCCGAACTGGTCTATGAACCCATTTTCTGTATATTATTTTTAACCGCCTCCATCGGAGCCACCAGTTGTCTCCCCCGCCTTCTTCTAAAATCCCCATGATTCCAACCCTTAACTATCCTAACCTGTGCATCTTGTGGTCGACGTCGTACATGCCAAATTAATGCAGTCCCTTAGCTATCCTTGATATTTGCATCTCCAACATTCCTCCACATGTCTCATCATGATTGTTTGTATAAGGGGATGAGGGGAGAAAAGGAGAGAAAGGAAAGAAAGAAAAACATTTCAGCCAATCCCAAGATTTAGTCCACCATCAAAATCTCCAAGGCCCCAATTACAAAATTAGTAAACAATACCTGGTCAAGATAAATAGTTTTTCCAAACAAGCCAAGGAAAATCTGAAGCAATGGGAAGGCAGAAGTCCCACTGTCTCCACAGGCAAAGAGCATGTGCGTGATGCACAGCGATCCAGGGTGGACACTAATCTCTGAAGAATCTGGAAATTTTAAGAACAAGCATTAGTTAGTAAAGGACTTAAGAAGTTAATGATCTAAGTGATAAATCCAAAAACATGTTAGCTAGAAAAATTTTGTTGCCAAATCTACTTATCACATCACCTTTACGATAGACTGACAAAACCATTAGTAGTAAATTAATGGTGAAAAGCTATGCAACATAAGAAAGGAAATTACATCAGAAGGGGCATCGATATGTGACTTGAGAAGCTTATCACCAAGACTAGTTAAAAAGGCCATATCTAGTGCTACATCAGCCTTAAGTGCAGTAGTGGACAGAACATTGGACGAAAGAGCACGCCCACAGTATCCCACAAGAAATATTTCAAAAACATCTGCCACTTCTTTCCAGATGCGATTTATTGCTGATCTGCTTATACATGGATGAGTATCACCTTTCTGGGACAATTGACCTCCATCGCTCGCAAGAATACGATTAAAGCCTTCAACAGCTAGCCTCCAAACTGAACCATCTGGACTGTCTCTTCTCGTTGTCATGCACCTGTAGATTTTTGTTGATTAAACATATAAAGATTAAACCACATCAAAAACCAATACTCGGCATTAATTTAATTTACAATATAGGCACATTTGACGTAGTTTGCAGCCAAAAAAAACAATTGTAATGGAAACTGAGAAACGAGATAGAACCCTACAAGGCCAACAAGTGTAAATTATAATTTAGCATCTTTGCCAAAAAAAGACAGTAACAACTTTTACTGATGATGCTCTCATTCCAGTTGAATTCAAAGTAATATATACTTTCAAGGGAAAGATTTAGGAGTGCAAACGTCAATTAGCTAGAAATCATAAGTAAAACTGTAAAAGTAACAGCCAGAAATTGAATATCTAACATAGTTAGGAAGCTTTGCCCCTCAGGCCAGTATCCACTTTGAAAACTCTACATCAAAGAAATCTTTATGAGTTAAGACCTAAAAAGCAACCTTCTTTGACCCTCTTTCATGATCACCACTACTTACCTCCTAACTTGATCTTACTAGTGAGCAAAGAACACATCAGCTCTTGAAATGTTCCCCATGCAGATATTTTTCTAGCCCTTGTAACTTCCACAAACTACAACAAATCTTTTTGAGAAGTAATAAAGAAATATTATATGAATGGATGGATGGCTAAAGACAAAGAAACTCATGTCTCAAGCTATAATGAAGCAATTTGTCTATGAGCCAGTATAAGAACCTAATTATTGATAGTGGCTTTATAAAAGCCTCACGAAAGGAACTTCTTCTGTACACCACGGGCCTAGACATTCATAGTTGGTAGAAAGATTCCTCCTCACAGGTGACATTCCGCAGACCAGATAATATTGTTGATATCTTTAAAAGAGTCCTCATGTCTCTCTCAGTCTCACTATTCTATATATCAATATATGTAAGAACAAAGAATACATCCATATCAAGCTCGTCCATAGGACTCCCATGCATGCACTAGCGCTTGCTGCATTGTACCAAGAGATGCTCACCTCTTCTCCAAAAACCATGCCACTAACTTAGGAAGAGAAATTCATGAACGAGTTTTGTGTAGAAACACAAGACAACACAACAGAGCTCTTCAATGCATTCTCGCAGGATTAGGGAGACAAATTTTCAGAACCCAAAATAATATAAATGGTTGCAAATATATCAGCTAATCCTGTTCAAAGTCCAATGATAACATCAGCTATTTATGGTTCCCCCACGGGGAGGGGGTTTTCATGACCAAAACTCATGCTGAAACTAGAAGTGCTAATCTTACGTCTTGAAAAAAGAGTTTGTAATTCCACAACAGCAATTACAATGAAATCTAGCATTGCCATTGACTCTATTATACTCAATAAGCCCCATCAATACCCATATAGCCCCTACGCCAAGACAAGGATTGGAACAACTACTGGGAAATGTTCTCTTCAGATTCCCAGATTCCCAGTCCAACAGCACCATGCATTAAAATGAAGAAAATGGAGATACAAATTGATAAACCAGAAATTATAAAAGTACTACCAACGGTTAAATCTTGCTATGGAAAATAAAAATCTAATCAAACTATACCTTCCTAAAGCTTGAATGACTTCAGGATAAACAATAAATTTTTCGACATCAGGAGCTTGCAAGAAGAGATCAATAAGCACTGGGATCAGCTTTTCAGAAAATATGCTGCATGAGATGCCTGACATTGAAGTCATAATAATTCCAGATTGTGCGGAATCCTCGGACAACCTTAGAGGTGTAGACGTCAAACCATTTGGGCTTTCTTTTTTTCCCCACTTTCCAGCTTCTGTAATTGAAAGGAAAAGTAAATTAGTTTGTTCATTTGCATTTGCTGTTAGTAGATAATATTCACAGCATCATCCAAAGGCCACAACAACACCTTGTTATGTTGGTATATAATTAATAATATTCAAACATCAACCAAATGGCCACAACAATACCTTGGATAGAGTCTGTTTCCCCAGCTTGTTTCGCCTCTTCTATGTTTTTTGGGGCAAGAGGATCTCTTGGAAGATACTTTAAGATCAACTGAAGAAAAAGGGACCACATAGATGAGAGATGCTCGGATGGACATAGTTGTGGCAACATTTCCAGCATCGTACGCTGCAAAGGGGGTATGCATCCCTGAAAAAATTGTATATAAGTATATATATTGTGTCAGAGGCTTAACTTCGATTCAAGGGCGGAACCGAGTTCAAAATCAAGAATTAAAGTGAACCAGTTTAGAGTTGGGAAGAAAGATTACTTCAAAAATGTATCCAAAAGTAAATTATATTAGATATTAAGATGAAAAGCCCTTAATAGCAGTGGATTCACTGGTAACTGGTAACTGGTAAGTAACCTTTGCTTGCATAGATTGTATTTTACAAAGAACCCTTTGAGTTTTATGCCAGCTCATTGTCACCCATAGTGACGCCGAAAGAGCCAAAGGTGGAAAAAGTATTGGTTTTAGGTAATTATATACTTTTAACTTCGAGTTTATCAAAAATCCCATAATTTCACTTTTTGTGGTCTACAAAGTCACAATTTTTACCAAAGATAGTTCTTCAACTAATGGAAACTTCGATCTCGAATGTTTCAAAAGCTCATCTCTTTTACCTTCTATATATCTAAATACACCAAAACTCACTTTTTATTAAAAGAAAAATAGAGTAAACTAAGCAATAAGCATGTGAGCTTAAGCTTCAAAATTGACATGTCAGTGTTACGTGTGACACTGCTTTAGTGCCAAAATGCTTAAGACAGTTTGACATTCACAACATTTAGGACACATGTTTCACTGATAATCTCTTATGTATTGATAAATGTGGAATTTCAAACCAATATGATGTTTTTGGATATATATTAACAAATAAATACAGTCAACGTTCAGTTTGACAAATGATATGAAGATAAAATAGATTCTTGGGTTCACATTAAATATCCTTGTTGGCCTTCACAAACTTAAGTAGAAAAAATACACAGAAACAATAAACAAGTTTCACACGACACATGCAATGATAACAGCGATGAAGAACACCTCATCTGAACAGAACAAGCAGAAATCTGAACAATCATAATGGAACAAGAGTATAAACAACAATAGAAAATGAAACGATATGACCGTTTTAGGATGGCACATGGCATCGGAAAGAGTAAGTTGTAACCATTAACGAACAGAGAGGGCTGGGGTACACCGTTTACCGGTACACCACTGCTCTTCTTAAAAGTGATTGCCAAGTCTTACATGAAGTAACAGAAATTAAGAATGAAAAACCTAAAAAATAAAACAGAGTTGTAAATATTCGAAAGCTTAAAAAATGAGATTGGAAGTTCTAAAAAACAACAGACTCAAAAATAATAGTAATAAAAAACATTAGTCCGGTGTATGCCAGATTTTTTAGTAAAAGTCATGACTCCATTTATAACAGATGGAACGACAAACAAACAGTATAAGACAGGAGGACTACTAGTATTGGAGAAGAGAATCAAATCAGTGAGAAAGAAAAAGAAAGAGGGGGAGCCAAACAAGGACAATAACAGACAATAACAAAGACAAGCGCCTTTCACCCAGGGCATCCAGGATCAGACCCTGGGTGTCTCGCTTTCATTTTATGTAGGGAATATGGGCGTTACAGCATAACAATGGACTGTGCTTTGCCCAGTCTGGTAATAACAAGAGCTTCAGCATTAGGGCCTCTGGTAAATCTGGGTTCGGGTCAATCTATGCTCCGAGGGGGGGTGCTTAAATAAAAATCCTTTTTCTTTCAAGGATGCTATCAGGAAAAAAAAGATTGCATATGCAGTGCTAAAATAATCATCAATCAGACTTCAAATTAGAATGTATCTTACAGCATCAGCAGCAGCATTGTCGACGGTCTTAGTGGCCTGAATTACCACATGCACTACTTCTAGCAGCCGCTTGTACATATCGAGGTCAAACATCTGTTGTGCTTGCGCAAACAATTCTCCTGACAAAAAGTTGAAAAGGGACAGACCAAGATGAATCATTATCACATTTAAAGCAATGCCTAGAAGAAAAGAAGAAATCGCACAGACCAAAAGGATCCAAAGAACAGGCATCAGTTGTCAGCAATATACTGATGCTCAGAAATGTAAGAATAGGGTCGGGGAACTGAATAAAGGTAAAGTAGCACTCAGGGATTACCAAGCCCATGCAATATCTCTTGCTTCACCTTGACAATTGCATTATCACTGCAGCTTGGTGATTCTAGAAGACAATTCTCATAGACATCTAGTACTGATTTAAGGTAAGCCATAGGTAAGCTTCCCTGATTCAAATAAATCTGATTTCAGCAATCTTGAATAACAAAATAAGAAATAAAAGAATTAAATCTTAAATGAATAATAATCACCTTAACAGAATGAGCTAGAACAGTTGTTTGCAAACAGTTAATTGCAGCGAGAGAGACTTCTTTACTACCATTCAGGATACTACTTTGAACAAAATCAATCAGTGATTGCCACCCTGCAATAAAGCGACACCTGATCATTTCCTCGTTATGGAAAGAAAATAGAATTTTGCAATAACCATCCTCATCAAATGCGTCGGTGATGGCATTATATGATAGTAATATGGTAGATATTGAACTGACTATAACCACAAGCTTATAAGTTCTACATCTCCAGGACTATTGATGTGCAGATAATCAACAACCAGTTCAGGACTCACCAGACCAGAAATTGCTCAAAGTTCTTAGATAGGGAAAGAAAGAGCGTAAGAGACGAGCTATTCCACCAAGGACCACTACAAGTGTTTCATCCCACTGCTTCTGAGCCGTGTTACGGCTGCACATGTGTTAGCAATATTTTCAACAAAGACAGAACAGGTAAATCATACAGCAGAGAGAATCTTTCAGGAGGATTAAATAACATGGTTAAATAATTACCTATGGTGTATAAGCATGTGAACTGCTTTTCCACCTTGCGTTCCTAGCTCTTTGCCATGCCATTCATCCTTGGATGAAGTAGCAGCCTACAAGTGATGGAAGACAATCTATCAAGGAAGGGCATTTCCAGTTACGCATAAGGAAGCTTCCTTCTATGCAGAGAAAAAGGTATCAACAAAATACCATGTGAGAAGCACGATCCAGTGATGGGAAAACATAGTTCCAAAGACAATCCTCCCACATGCTCTTTGAAAGCTTTTGTCCATGAGTTCCAAGTGTTTGAAAAAGTGTGCGGATTGCTGAATTTCTCACCTGTTAAATAAAGTACTCAGGAAAAGGATGGAAAAGTTATCTTCACTAAAAGACCTAAAACAACAAGGATTCGACATGTCAAGTCAGTGATGTATTCCTACTAATTTGCCCTGATACGATAAGCACCTAAGATCATTTGATTATTAAGATGTCAATAGCTTCAAAATTTTGTCATAAAATCATAAGTAACTTGGTTAAATCTTGGTGAGGCTGTCCATGATCCATATTCATCAGATCTATGTTTTCTTTGCCATGAATGTCCCTTCGACCATTCATAGTTGTCAAGGAACCAAAGAATTTGCAACTTACTTCCATGATTTTCTATCTCAGTAGTCCACATCCTATGGTTTCTGATAACTGCATCAAAGTATGTAGACCTCCACGAAAGTAGTTGTTTAAGAAATTTTTTGACAATTAATGCCTCTCTTCATATTATGAGTCCCAAATGGACTATGACACACTAAAACCAAGGCCCTCCAAGACCATAACTTTGAAAAAGTGCACGTTAAATATTTCCACACAGGATCCCCTCGTAATAGCTGTAGTTAATGGAATGAATCAAGTAGACAACAATTGCAATTGCACTCAGTAAGTCACAAAAGCATCATCATCTAGGTGTTGCAGAGCATGTGACAGTCTTAATTCATATGCACAGTTTTCAGGACCTTGTCTGATTATCTTGTCAAGCAATGAATGAACCTACACGTTTGTAAAGACAAACATGGTCCAAGTTATCTTATATGTTAATCTTCATAGCATCAATATGTGTAAGGACTTTATTTGTGGAAAATCATGTCAATAATGGAAGCAAACTTATATAAAAAAGATTTACATTGTGGCTTTTTTAAGTTTTAACATAACACATGTAATAACATTTGACCAATCAAATTACATAAAGTGCAGATATATTGACTAAAGACACTAGGAACGATGTACCTAGTTCCCTTATGTTTTCTTAATTTATTCTACATGTCTCCGCTTTTGTAGTTTTCTACACAATGTCCTTGTACTGAAGAGAAGGTATCAAGATTATCAACATTATCCTCACAGACTATCATTGACTTGTGATTCGGTTATATTCTTAACTTGTAATATGGATGTCAAACCCGTATCTTTTGAAATAAGTAAACTTTCTTAGGACAATCTCACCCCTATGATAAAAAGTTTTCTAGAAAAAGCAATTCATGACTGAGCGGACCAGCAGTGTCCAATATATGGCATGAGAAGATGAAATAATTTCTGATACCTCAGGCCTCTCGTCTGCTCCGAGTATTTGAAGCAACGAGAAGATAGAAATCAGCAAATTGTCACGTTCAACCACATTTAAAATAGAAGCTTGGTTGTTAATTTTGTTTGAATTGAGTATTTCCTCTTCTCTCTTCTCAGCATCTGCTTTCTCTGAAAATAAAGAAAGATCTATGCTTACTGCATTTTACAGCAAATAAAAAAACTTAGTTATCATCCACACCTGTTTCAACTTTGAGATCAAAGATTCGCTTACCACTTTCTTCGCTACTCAAACGAAAGTGTCCTTTTGCTATAAAATCAGTTGTAGTCCACAAGAGACCTATTGCAGTCAAGCTTATGTTCAACTCAGTCTGCTGAGCGCTATAGGCACCAGTGACATCAATACACCTGCATTTTTGTAACAAGAGAAAATAATTAACAGCTTGTAGAAACACAACGAAAATATATCAGCCTAACTAGGGAGACAAAGATATGAGAAGCCGTAGCCAAAAAAATGTGAACAAGCACTTAGCAGAATCAGCAGGCAAATGGTGAATGTGCGATGAGAGACTACTTCAGCATCTTCCTATAATCCTATTACTATCCTTGGATGACGATTATCAAAGACTTTAACTAACAGTTGAGCACTTTCTTCCTCATGCATCATGACCTTGACTAGAAGAGGATGTGAAATTTCAATGTAAGTTCTGACAGTATGAGAAAGCTTACAACTTGTTGCACAAGAGTACCCCTCACAAAAATTGGAAGCCCAAATCAATATGGCTCTCCAATAAATTTCACTGTCAACAAGAATTATCTCAATCTAGCACTGGTGAAAAGCTTTTGGTAGGTTTAAGTCATAGAAGAAACAAAGATAGCATCGATGCAAGAGCCTTTTTCAGCTATAAGCAATACCAAAAAAAAGGTCATGACGAGCATACATTAGTACACCATAACAAGCCAGCGTCAAAAAGTTTCTAAAGGAACAATAAAACACTTAAATGACGCTTACACTTTAAGGCAGTCCACAGGTATTGTTGAGAGACCATCATTCATGATGACACGAAGGCTCTGCATAACCAAGAAAGTAACGGGGTCAAAAATAAAGACACTTCAGTTTGACCAGTATCATTCTATAGACTACCCTAGACAAGACAGGATGCGGTAAGAGAGAAACTTAAACTTTCCTAGGCATGATAAACATTTTACTTGGTCAATTGCCAAAGTTCACTTTGTTTGACTTTGAAAACATAATTACTTCACAATGGTACAAGATACTTCATCACAAAACAAAGCAACATAATCATACTCAATCCAGAGTCACAGAATGCTCAGGTTGGATAAACAACAGGAACATTTTCAATAAAAATACATTGGTTATCATAGACTACAATGGTAAGAAAGTCAATACCAAACAAAGTGCAAGGAAATAGAATTAGATTTCCTAACCTGGAATCCCAACGTGATTAGTTCTTTCTCTGCTGCACAGGCAACAGACCTTGAAAAAGCACGATAACAAGATATAAAGAGCTTCAGCATCAATAACAGAGAATCTACACAACGGGAAGAGTTTCAACAGAAAAAGAATGTGATTTACAGAAAGCAGAGGGGACAACCTTAACATCTCAAGTATGTCCTGCCAGCTATCATGCAGCTTTTCTCCATGCCTCTGAGAAAAATTTTGCAAAATATTAAAATACACGGAAAGAAAGAAGAAAAAATTCAGAACAGTACGCAGACCGCTTCTCAAATTACCTCCAGAACATGAAGAAGAATCCTCAGAGATCTAAAGCGGACATCAAAACTCTGAGTAGAAAAGTACAGTACCCTTAAGGGTGATATGACAGCACGTTCAAGTGATCTTAAATCTACAGATGCACTTTTTACCTGAATACAGAACATAATTATTCACACTTCAATAAAACTGGATTCTTTGGCTGATATCAAAAGCACTCACACATTGAGAATCTGGAATTGACCCCAATGCGACAAGGTCCTGAAACTGATCGGAGCCCAGAACAGCACAAATCGACCTATCTAAAGCATCAAGTGCCATGCTCCTCAGATATTGATTAGAGTTCTCCGCAAGCTGCAAACAAGAAATACTATCAGAAATCCAAAGAAGACCAGCAGAAGCAGTGCCATAGACAGAACATTACCTCAAGGAAATGGCCTACAACTGGACCCCATAGAGGCTCCACTCCTTCAAAAAAAATTAATTCATGAGAATCATATTCGATTTAATAGTATCCTACGTCTACGAGCACTTGTGAAAACAATCAATGCAACATACAACATACAGACCACAGATTAAGTTGAGTCAAAATCATTATAGCCAATCTAATAAACCGATGTTATTACTTTCTAGGGCTACTAATTTAAGTTTTCTTTGGAATCACTCTAAAATATATCCACAGTATTGAAGGGTTCAACTCAATTGGAGTTTCTCACTTTAATCTCCAAACACACTCTATAAAGTTTACAGGGTTCTTCTTCATAAACTTCCACCGTTGTTTTTTTATGCTCACGTGTTTTATTAAAGGTTTTATGCTAAGTACTAGAAAAGAATATAGAGAGGTTTTATGCTAAGTATTGAAGGGTTCAACGGTTGCAGCAGAAACGCAGAGTGGCTAACATAAGCACAAAAATACAAACAGATAGCAAGTGACAGCGTGAAAAAGACTAAGGCAAGGTGCATTGAGCTTGTATACACTAATACACTTTCACACCTACAAGAGTACGCTTATTTTTCATGTTTAAGTGAATGCAAGCAAATCTATCTCCAATGTCCATCAGACATCTAGCACAAAAATTCGGTCCGCAACTAAACTTTTCCACCTTAACTAAGCATTTAGGTGAAGCTCCCAGCACTCCAGGCTAGCATCTGTACGCTCAGAACAAGGTGTTAAAATGACCCATATCAAGAATTCAAGATATTTGAGGTAGATGCTGAATTTCATTTTCTAGGTAAGACAAAACTACAAATGTGAATTTTTATGAAATGGAAAGGAAGTTGAAGTGAGAAAACGTCAGTAATGTAATCATGGCATATGTAGCCCTGGTGAGAAAGTATCCTTCTTTCCCACCTCCTCCTAGTAGAATCTTGGGTAGCATATATATCCTTCACTTGTGATTTTTATTGTCAGACCCGCTCCAGTCTCCCCCTTGAAAAAAAGGGGGAAAGACAAGAAAAACTCAACGGATCCTATCTTGAGAAGAAGAAAGAAACAGTTTAGAGGTGTCTTTGCCAGTATTCTTGTTACTTAAAAATGGATCAACAGCTCCAAACCACTGAAAAAACATGGTTTGGATAGTTACTCAAATCTCAACATCAAAAGCAATGATAGAGGATGATTTCAGGTTATGTACTTCAATTCAGGAAAGATACTGTTATGCACCATGTGAGGCTACCTAGGCCACCTGTCCTTTATACATATGCTCGTACAAGAAAGAAAGAATCAACAAAAGGGCAAATCAGGGCTGAGGAAAGGTGAGCTGGCATATGCAAGCTGGACCAATCAAAAGGGAAAGAATAAGAAGGATTGGACTATAAATAGAATGCTGAGGTTTATGGTAGAATCATCCTGAAAAGAAGTGAGCAATTAATTAGTTTGTATTGTAGCTAAAAGGAGTGCCCACAACTCGAAAGTGGTGTAGTTTTCTCATTGTGCAATACAAAGGCTCCTGCCAGCTTTCCCCTAAAATATTCTACTGCTATTACTGTCACTTTTCTTGCCATTAACATTTATATTGCTGCTGTGATTTGCTGTGAGTGTGTTGCTGAAACCCAGGTCATAACAACTTGGTATCAGAGCCTACCTTTCTGGGTACCTGATGGCCCCAACTCAGGGGCAGAGGATGGATACGTTGGAGTCACAAGTGAACGAACTCAGGGAGTCGTTTGAAAATGAGGCAGCCAACCTCAGGCAGCTCATTCACATGGAGGTTGGGGAAAAAATGAAGGTAGATCTGGAGGAATCAAACAAAAAGCTCAGAGAAGACTTTTACAAGGTAGCAAATCAGCTAACCGAAGAACAGGCCAAGATAAGAGAAGATATTCGAGCCTTGGTAGCAGTGGTGGGAAAAAGGCCGGAAACACCCCCTCCTGGTTTTGAATTTCAGCAACCTCGCCAAAATGGGTTCATAGGCAACCAGGGTCCAGGCGGTGTTGGAACAAACTTAGGGCAGAATAATGGTGGATATGGAGGAGCCCAGTTCGGCAACGGTCAAGGAGGTGGTTCTTCGTGGAGGAATAAGAAGTTAGACATGCCTACCTTCGAAGGGCATAATCCCGATGGCTGGATTCTCAGGGCGGAACGTTTCTTTAATTTTTATCGGTTGAATGAGGAAGAGAAGATGGAGGCAGCAATTGTGGCTTTCGACGGAGAGGTGTTAGCTTGGTTCCAGTGGGAAAACCGGCGTCGACCAATAGGAAGGTGGGACGAACTACGGCTGCTGCTAATCCGGCATTTCCGTTCGTCGTCGGCTGGCTCCCTTCATGAGCAATGGCTGGCACTGAGCCAAACTGGAACAGTGGCTGAGTATAAACGGAATTTCATTGAGTTAATAGCTCCCTTGGAGGATGTTCCAGAGGCCATAGCATTAGGGCAGTTTTTAAATGGGTTAAAAAAAGAAATACGGGCCGAAGTCCGGTTGATGGGTGCAAGGAGTTTAGAACAGGAGTTGGCTGTCAAGGTGGAAGAAAAGGGAAAATATTTGCAGCCCAACAGGAGTTTTGGTCCAAGGATCAATAACTCACTACCTTTCACTCAACTGGGCCGGCCCAACACATTACCCACTCACTCACTTCAGTCAACAGCCCCACAAAAAAGTCTTGTAGCACCTTTGACCAGCTCTCAAACAAAAACTTCATCCAACACCGTTACCCAGCCACTATACCCAATACCGCCGGGAAAATGGCCTTTGCTTCAGATGTGACGGAAAATGGGAGGCCAACCACCGCTGCCACAATCGCGAATTGAGTGTTATGATAGCCGGGGAAGACGAAGAGGTGACAGAAGATGCCGAAGAGGGGGATGAAGAAGAGATAGAGGAAGAAGAAGTTCAAGTGAATTCGGTTGAAGTCTCATTATGCTCGGTGGTAGGGCTAACTAGCCCTAAAACAATGAAGATGGAAGGAAGAATTGGTCACAATAGCGTGGTGGTGATGGTGGACCCAGGCGCCACCCACAATTTCATCTCCACCACCACGGTAAAAAGGCTCGGGCTCACGGTCACCGGAAAACAAACCTTCGGGGGTGTCTCTAGGCAATGGGTCAACTGTGAGAGGGCAAGGGGAATGTCAAAAAGTGTCTCTGAAAATGCAGGAAATTCACATCGAGGAGGACTTCCTACCCCTAGAATTAGGGAACTCTGATGTGATACTTGGGGTGCAATGGCTAGAGAAGTTGAGGGAGGTCACTACTAATTGGAAATCTCAGGAGATGAGTTTTGTAAACGGAGGCAAACGAGTTAAATTACGGGGAGATCCCTCTTTGACGCGAACTCAGGTTTCTCTCAAGGCGATGTTGAAGGCCTTAAGGAGCGAAGGGGGAGGAATGGTGGAATGCAGCCACGTTAAGGAGACCGAAACTGATCAGAATGATATTCCGTTGTTTTTAGAACCCTGCTCAGAACCCACAGCGGTGTGTTCGATCTGCCCCTTGGGCTACCTCCGATATGTGACAAGGAACATGCCATTCTTCTCAAGGAAGGCAGCAATCCCGTAAGTGTAAGGCCGTACCGATATCCCCAAGTTCAGAAAGATGAAATTGAGAGGTTAATTCAAGAAATGATGGAAGCAGGAATCATTAGACCGTCAAGTAGCCCATTTTCGAGCCCGGTGTTATTGGTCAAAAAGAAAGACGGATCTTGGCGCTTTTGTGTCGATTATCGGGCCTTAAACAAAGAAACCGTGCCCGACAAATACCCCATTCCGGTAATTGATGAATTATTGGATGAGCTTCATGGGTCGGCGGTGTACTCTAAACTCGACCTTAAATCGGGTTACCATCAAATCCGAGTGAAGGAAGGAGACATTCCAAAAACAGCCTTTAGAACCCACGAGGGCCACTATGAGTTTTTGGTGATGCCGTTCGGACTCACTAACGCCCCGGCCACCTTCCAATCCCTAATGAACGAGGTATTCCGACCCTTTCTTCGTAAATTTGTGCTAGTGTTCTTTGATGATATACTTGTGTATAGCCGTGATGAAGAGACCCATTATCAACACTTAACCCTAGTACTTGAGGCTTTGGAGCGGCATCATTTGTTTGCAAACAAAAAGAAATGTGATTTCGGGAAGCAGGAGATCGCATACTTAGGCCACATTATATCCAGCCAGGGAGTGGCTGTGGATAATGAAAAAATTCAAGCTATGTTACAGTGGCCTACACCCAGGAACATACGGGAGTTGCGGGGGTTTCTCGGCCTCACCGGGTACTATCGAAAATTCGTAGCAGGATACGGAAAGATTGCAGCCCCTCTAACTGCCCAGTTGAAGCGTGACTGTTTTGAATGGAACGAAGAGGCCACAGCAGCCTTTGCGCAATTAAAGAATGCCATGACCACCGTGCCGGTGTTGGCATTACCGGATTTTTCCAAAGAGTTCATCATTGAGGCAGACGCATCGGGATATGGGTTGGGAGCAGTGTTGATGCAAGACCAACGTCCCATTGCATACTATAGTCATACGTTGGGAGTCCGACCTAGGATGAAATCAATTTATGAAAAAGAGCTCATGGCTATAGTATTGGCCGTATTGAAATGGCGACATTACCTTTTGGGGAGGCGATTCATGGTCCGAACGGATCAACAAAGCTTGAAGTATCTTCTCGAGCAAAGGGAAGTGGGGGCCGAATACCAACGATGGGTGTCTAAGCTTATGGGGTTCGACTTTGGAATTCAATACAAGCCCGGAACGGCAAATCGAGTTGCGGACGCCTTGTCTAGGAGAGAGGGACCTCCAGGGGAATTGAGTACACTCATCACCATGTCCGGCATTGATTGGAACTCCATCCATACCCAACTCAACAAAGACCCCTATATTTTGGCCCTGGTGCATGACGCACAAAACAGCCCACAGTGGGTTTTTCGGTGGAAAATGGCAGGTTACTCTACAAAGGGCGAGTGGTCTTACCACTCAACTCCGGGCTAGTGCAAGAGGTCCTTCGTGTGTACCATGACAGCCCTATCGGGGGCCATTCCGGCGAGCTAAAAGCATACCTCCGCATTGCACAAGAATGGTATTGGTATGGGATGCGAAAGGCCATCACCAACTACATCCGGGCATGTCCTACTTGTCAACAACAAAAGTCTTCTACTAAGAGTCCAGCCGGCCTTTTAAAGCCTCTTCCAATTCCGGAGTTAGTTTGGGAAGACATTTCGATGGATTTTGTGGAGGGAATGCCCAAATCTCAAGGGGTAGATACGGTGCTTGTAGTGGTGGATCGCTTCACGAAATACGCCCATTTTTTGGGTCTTAAACACCCCTTCACCGCCGTAGATGTTGCTGCCCTGTTTGTGAAAGAGGTGGTCCGCCTTCACGGGTTCCCCGCTTCTATTGTGTCGGATCGTGACAAAATATTTCTAAGTCACTTTTGGAAGGAACTCTTCCGTTTACAAGGAACAAGCCTCAAAAGAAGCACGGCCTACCATCCCCAAACGGATGGGCAAACCGAGATTGTGAACAAGGCCTTGGAGACGTTCTTGCGTTGCTTTGCAAGTGGCCAGCCACGCCAATGGGCAAGGTGGCTACCATGGGCGGAGTATTGGTATAATACTTCGACTCACACCTCCACTCACCTCACACCCTTCAAGGCTCTATATGGTCGTGATCCACCACCTTTAGTTCGAATTGGGCAAGGTAACACTCCTGTGGGAACTTTGGAATCACAACTCCAAGAGCGTGATGCCATCCTTGATGACTTAAGAGTCCAATTGCTCCGTGCCCAACAAAAGATGAAAACAAAGGCCAATCAAAAGCGGAGGGACTTACAATTCGAGGTAGGAGACTTGGTCTACTTAAAGTTGCAACCATACCGCCAAAAGTCCTTAGCCTCTCGACCCTTTGCCAAGCTTGCTCCACGTTACTATGGACCTTTCAAGGTGCTACAACGCATTGGGCCAGTTGCCTACAAGCTGGAGCTGCCCCCGGAGTCAAAAATTCACCCCACATTTCATGTCTCCCAGCTCAAAGAGGCCATAGGCTCTGCTATCACCCCACAAGCCTTACCTCCTCAACTGAATTCTGACATGGAGCTAGAAGTACTGCCTGAAAATCTGCTCAATGTGCGCACCAAGCACCATCCTCAAGGCCCAACCCAAGAGGCGTTGATCAAGTGGCAAGGGCTGCCGGAATTTGAAGCTACGTGGGAAGATGTGACAGCCATCATTGATCACTTCCCTTCCTTCCATCTTGAGGACAAGATGGTTCTTTGGGAGGAGGGTAATGTTATGCACCATGTGAGGCTACCTAGGCCACCTGTCCTTTATACATATGCTCGTACAAGAAAGAAAGAATCAACAAAGGGGCAAATCAGGGCTGAGGAAAGGTGAGCTGGCATATGCAAGCTGGACCAATCAAAAGGGAAAGAATAAGAAGGATTGGACTATAAATAGAATGCTGAGGTTTATGGTAGAATCATCCTGAAAAGAAGTGAGCAATTAATTAGTTTGTATTGTAGCTAAAGGAGTGCCCACAACTCGAAAGTGGTGTAGTTTTCTCATTGTGCAATACAAAGGCTCCTGCCAGCTTTCCCCTAAAATATTCTACTGCTATTACTGTCACTTTTCTAGCCATTAACATTTATATTGCTGCTGTGATTTGCTGTGAGTGTGTTGCTGAAACCCAGGTCATAACAGATACAAGGTTGGTAAAAACTAACACGAAATTTGATCACTTTAAGACAATTATATACCTTATAAATGAACTTCATAAATGAAACAAAAACTTTTTAACAACCAAAAGTCGGTGAAGTGGGTGATTGAGCTCAGTGGAAAGCATAGCAGTAGAAAGATTTGCAAGAAAAAAAAAATACGTACTGTGAACATTATTAACAAGGATAGATATCATTCTTTCGACAGAAAAACTGATGCTTCCAATTTTCTGACTTGAGGTTTGAGGAAAACTGCCAGAAATTCCAGGTAGGGATTGTTCTGACAATTGGCAAAGTGCAGAGACTAGTGACTTCACTGCCAATATATGCATCAGTGCAGAACTTTCAAATAGCTACAAAATGTTAATGGAAAAAGTTAGACTCTAGCATGCATAAAGGATATGGATGGTGCTCCAAGTAATTAGTTCCAAAATCGGCTATAAGTATTTCTTCACCTGAGAATTTAAAGAGGAGAGGATGTTAAAATCACTATATTGCCCAGATGACTCCCTGCTCAGCCTACTCACAGTTGTCGACACTTCCTGATATATAGGAAATAAATATAGTAAGTTTACGCCAAAGAACGTCACAAAAGGTTACAAGCAAGCTCCTACATAGATGCTTTTAGCCAAATGCATATGCACCACAATATGAAGCATATACATAACTACCATACTAAAACCCAGCTACATTATGATCATTACTACCTGAGTAGTAGCATGAGGTGAGTGAATCGTCCGGTCCAAGGCTGCTAACGTTTCCAACACCTGCAACAATTTCCAGGATTTATAGTCGGAAATTTGGCATGTAATCTTTAAGCATATATGTATATATTTAGAAACATGTGTGCCAGATTACCAGGACCCAAGAGGGACCTAACACATTATGTAGCCGATGAGCTACGTTGAAGAGAGTCCTCAATGCCTGATGAAATAAGAACAAGAATAAACCAAATTAGATTGTTTGACCCCCTCTTCCAGGATAAAAGTTTCTAATGGAAAGGATAAGTCAATGTTGGGAATCGTCAAATATAAAGGCATGGAGACTTTTACCTGAACATTCTTGGGAGTCAAAACAAGGCCATCTCTCTGATCAGCGAGCGATTCAGTCCGTTTTGAACCAGGAGATTGTAAATGACTACAACATACAGTTACATGCGATAGTTTAAGATAATTAGTTCAGAAACTATTCCCAATCCAAATGTAAATAAGCCGGCGATCGTTGCTTAAAACAAAAGGAGAAAGACAAGAAGCAAGAGAGGGAGGATAAGAAGAAAAAAAAGAACTCTTGAAACAATGAAATTAGATGAGGATGCCATGAGCAAATAAACAAGCTCCTAGTTTTCTAGTAATTTAATGATAATCACCAACTCTGCAAAGAATTTCCGTCGTGATTATCGATCACTGTCTAGAAGCCATTCCAGTATAAGCAATTTTACTTATCAAATGTTCAGCAGAGATCCAAACCTTTTCTTTTCAATCTCACAGGGAATGTTGATAGTAAATTTGCAAAGCGATGCCAAAAAGGAGTTCAATGGCTCCACTGAACGGAGAATCCCACAAGCCTGTAAAAAACAAACTTCCATGATCAGTCCAGGCTGCAAGTACAAAAGGCATTTGATAACAGAAAATAAACACATCTTCGGGACATGTACCCTAAACATAACCAGAATTTTTCCCCAAGAGTTCACATCCACTCATGAGCATCATACCTGAGTGAAAGCCTGGTACCCTTTTAGTATCTCCAACACAATTGCCTCCCCTTGAGATCTACAAAGTCCACTCTAGCTTAGAACTGAGAATTGAGACAAGCTTTAAGTCATGAGATTTAGCAGTAAAGCATCATACCTTGCCAAAATCAGGGAGAGGGTATCAAGTATTGTCAACCACAATGAATCAACCATCGAAGAACAGAGAAATGCTGTCTTTCCAGTCAACTTTGCAGGGGGATCAGACTCACATTTAGGGGATTCAAGCTGACACCAAATGCCAAGAGTTTAGACATTATGTAACTTGGTGAGAAGTTTACAATAACCACCGCTTACAGAAAACCTAAGAAGTTACCTCCCCAGCATCTACTGCTTCATCTGTTAAGGTAGCAATAGTAAAGACAACACCCAAAAGACCCTCAATTGCCAATGTTATTGCATGAGCTTCACTCGCAACTAATACTGCAGCATTGGATGCATCGGTGTCCATGATCCACTCAATACCTATCATACCACAAGGTTAAGTAATGCACTGCCAGCAGAAGACCGACTCTTACATTAAAGAAGTGTAAAACCAGATCTAAAGAGGTTGCTGGTCAGTAAAGTTTGACAGTTACAGAAAGGACAATCCGAAAAATAAACAGAATAACACGCAAGCTATGCAATATAACGATCTCCATGAGAAATCCTAGTACACAAGTACAGTCAACAATCAAACTCATAAGTAATCACCTTTGGCTTTGCTGCTAAACATTCCAGCGACAGCTGCCAAACTCTCTTCACTTGTGTCTTGAACCTTACCCATGAACATACACAGTCAATAACACTCGAAAAAGTTATTCTTACTACACTAGTAATTGAATAACAGTGTTTAGCACAGTGTTTAGCATTAGCATTCATGATGTAAACCAACAGAAGAAAAGAGTGGCACATCGGCTAAATTTACAATGAATTTGAATGGAGCAAGGTGCAATGATACCTTGTAACTCTTACCTGTAAACTTGACACAACACGTGCAAGAGCCTTCACAATATTCTCCACGACATTTGTATTGCTAGGGTTCCTAGAGATTCATATCATAGTTTAGGCCAGAGAATAAATAGCAATAAATGTCAAGATCATTTACAATGATTTGTTCAATATTTTTAGGGATCTACCAGGTTCAGATTTCATTTATTTAGAGGATAATTTCTTAACATGTTTTTTTGATATATCACAAAGTATGCAAGAGAAATTATGGGGTTCAGCATTCAGGGAAATCATTGACAATCTGGCCTTTCGCAGGGCCTCACACAGTCACGCTTCCTACAATAGCCCTCCAGGCTTATTTCAGAGGTCTTGTCGTCTTTTTTTCTCTTTGTTTAAAATAAGATGGAAAATTAGGAATAGAAATATAGAATACATTGTAGTCACTTTTGGTCGAAATTCCCCTGGTCATCGTCAATGTACTTGCCAGAAACTCATCACTAGTACGAGAAAGCTCAAAGTAACTGATTATTCATTCAGGATATTTAGGTCCAGTCATTAAAAAAGAAAATTTAAAACCAAATTCGAGCCGCAACAACCGCAACGCGGTGCGTGACCAAGGTATCCATTCCGTTCTTGCGAACCTGCGACCGTTTCTACGACCATGAACGAATCCGTATTTTTGAACCACGGGGTAGATTTTTCAGGGGAGTTACTTGGGCAGGGGAGCAGTCCTCCATCGTCTTATTCCTTGCCTCTGCCATTTCCTCATGGTTCAATATGCTTTGGGGTTTGGGGGAAAATGTTGACATTCTTAGAAGAAAATCTCTAATATATTTTGAATGCTCTCGAGTCTGTTTTCTGCGAGAAAATAATGATTGAAGTGTTTTTCTTTGGACAAGAATAAATGTTTTGTTAGAAAATGAAAAGATTATTATGGGAGGACGACAAATTGTCCTCAAAAGTTGGCAGGAAAATTAAACTAAAATGCAAAGAAACAGCAAACAAAAGAATCCAAATTCCAGCTAAGTCCTATACCTTGACATGGACATCATAGGTAAAGCTTAATGCTCAACTCTGAATTCCAAACTTCCTATTTTCATATTTTCTTACTAGTTCAAGTCTAGATATCAGATTTTGGTGTTTTTCCCATTGAGTCGACCAGCTCCATTCACAAGTAACGACGAATTACATTCGAAAGACACCAAGGAGTGTTGCCCGTTAACAAAAAGAGGGCTGATGACAAAAGGCTCAAGCACAGGTTAATCAGAAGTTTAAAAACACCCATTGTCTCTGTTCCCAAAAGAAAGATCCCAACTTGAAAAAGATGACAGGACAATCATTCTTCTGCTTCAGAGGGAAGGCCGCAAATCTGATGTGTATACTATGACGGACTAGAAGACACCAGGCTTCCTGATTCTGATCTGTAGGAGCTCCAAAGCCTCCAAAACCCAATGCTAAAAAATGATTGCTATTATCTCTTGGACATTTTGGCAGCAAATCCACTGTTGGTATATCTCATCAGAAGGTTCTGTTGGCACTCTTCTGGTGTCTTCTAATGAATTTTTTTGAACCCGGAACCATCTTCCTATTTCTTTCTGTAGTTGGAAGCAAGCAAGAAAATTATGGATGTGGTCCTGTTGGCAATAGCGGTTGCGTTGTCGCTGAAGAACCTTGTAAAGGATGAATGAACAGATTGCGTGGTGTAGACGTTTTTGAAAAAAATCACTTCTAAGGTTTTTGAAGCTCAATTTTGCATATTTCTAGTTCACGTAACATTCTTTCAACATCATATGACCAAATCTATCATATGATTAGGGATTTGGGTCAAACTTTGGTGAATGGATAATCAGGGTCTGTTCTCCGCACCTTGTTTCAGTTTAGTTCAGATTTTCAACTCAGTTGTATACAATGCTTTTACTCTCACATTTCACTATTCCTTTCCGTTCAGTTACATTTTTTCAATTCAATTCCGTTCAGTTCAGTTGAGAGCCGAAGAGAACATGCCTTTACTTAATACCTGAATGCCTCATCCTATTATTAATATAAAAAGACACAACTCAAGCAATCGTCTCATTCTTCTCTAAATCTTTGTTGTGTGCATGTTGTTTTTGTGTTGCACTGTAGCTTTTCCCTCTCTTTGTTTAGGCCAATCCTAAACTGGAATGGATTTTACAGAAGAAAAAAATGTTTCAAAGCGGTGAGTCATCACTACGTAACGGAACCAGGAGGTATGTAGGATGTGATTTTTGTCAAATGGTATGTAACACTTGTCACACTTCTCGATGCCATTCAACGGTTTTAGATGACGATTCATGTTAGCCGACCCCAACCATTTTGGGAATAAGGCTTAGTTGTTGTTGACCTTGTTGTTGTTGTTGTTGTTGTTGTTGTTATGTAACACGGTGTTGTGGAACGAAAAGTTCAAAATCTGTTATAGCCATTACGTAATGGAACGGCTGAGTTCTGATTGCATGGTGGAAGTCCATGTTCCCAATAAATATTTGATTTTATGAGGAAAACTTTTAGGGAAATTTATGGTGGCCTCCAACTTTGAAATATTCCATATGGTGGCAAGCAAAAATATTTGTGCGACCCTCAACTTAACGATACTAAACTTCGTGGTCTAATTTGCCAAAATCATGGGCTAATCCATCATTAAAGAACAAATTACTAACCTATCCCTAGTTAACAAACAATTTATAACCCATGCTCACTCTCCTCTTCCCTCCCCTTCACGCCGATGAACACAAAGCGAGGAGACGAGACAGATACCTCGCCGGAAAATCCATTTCTCCTTTCTACTTTTTCGCCATTTTTAATCAACTTTACTCTCTTGTATGAATTTCTCACCCTACATTATTGGTATAATCACATCTAATTAATCCGATAATAGCAAGAACTCTTTCAATTTCTTATTGTTTGGTTATGATAATGAAGAAAGGGAGCTTTGTAATTAGTCATGTATCATTATCGGTGTTAAGCTCTAAACTGGCTGTAAACAGTCGACAATTGCAGCCGCAGCCACAACCCACCAGCCTTACAACCCCGTCCAGATTTGGCCACGTAATAGAGAAAAATCGCTTAAGTTAATGTTATTCAAAGACTGCTTAATAATTCTGAAAATCAAAACGTGTGAAACTGATTTTCCAAAAAGTAAAATAAAGCCACAAACTCATGTATAAATTCTTTTCTAATGGCTCTTTTTTTCATCATTCATAATCTACAACACATTTAACTTAAATTAAGAGAATGTTGTCCGCCAAATGGAGCAAAGTAGTACACACAGAGAGTTTATTAGATGAATAATGCCATATTCAATCTCAAAAACTAATCCAACAATTGCAAAGCTGCTAAGATTTAATTTTTCGTGCAATCAACCCATTTCCACATTCTCAAATATGGGTCTTTTTAAAAAAAGATGTGAGAGGAGTGAAGTGGGGAGTGACACAGGAGGTTGAATGGTTATGGCGTGAAGACAGTGAAGAGAAGAGTGACAAAAGAGTTCCAAATTGTTTATTCACTAGGGTAGGTTAGTAATTGTTGCTTTAATGATGGGTTAGTCATGAATTTTGATAAATAAGGCAACTAAGTATATTATTGTTAAATTGAGGGTCACTTGATATAACAACATTTTTTTGCTTGCCACCATATGAAATATTTTGAAGTTCGAGGCCACCGTATAGAATCCCCCCCCAAAAAAAACTTTTATTAACAACTCACAAATGAATAGTTAATTACCGGACCAGATAAAGCGCTTCAGGCTTCAGCTTAATGTTATCACGGAAAGGACAATGTACAAGTAGAGTGTTTTCATTTGTCTCAGCTTCAGGCTTGAACATACCACCTGTCCACCATGCTAAACAATGTAAAGTACTAAAGAATACTCGGTACTG
Source organism: Patellifolia procumbens (assembly GCA_947645195.1). NCBI lineage: Eukaryota > Viridiplantae > Streptophyta > Magnoliopsida > Caryophyllales > Amaranthaceae > Patellifolia > Patellifolia procumbens. The sequence goes on from CANSGD010000193.1 coordinate 501,224, forward strand.
AGTTCATCTCTTTAGAAACATCAAAAGGGCAGGTTTTGGGTTGATGCACGAGGCCATTGCATTGGGAATGCTTCAATGAAAGGTCTGATCAGCTCTATGCAAGTTTCCGAACCCTGGAAAGAATCTGAGATGTCCGAGATAGTGTTGTGGATCCTCAAAGTTTAAAGTAATTTCAAAAGAGTTCAAAGTGATGATAGTGTTGTATTAATACATCGAAAATAATGTAAAATCAAGTTAGTCATTGATTAGTACAGCAATCCAAAGATATGATATAGTGAACTATTGGGTTGATATGTTCGTTGGAGTGATAATAAGACTACCACTGACGGGATTAATGTTTAGGAATCCATATTGCCAAAAATGGAGAGCTCGATGTCAATTATTATCCTCCTTTTGTCTGGTGTGTGTCGCGGTCTTGCGGATACCATTCAGCCGAAGCTCCATTTCCACTTCTACCCACCCTTGGGAGGTACGTGATGCTGAAATAGTAATAGTACTATTGGGCTAATACTCCCTCCGTTTCTCAAAAATTGTTACACTTTCCTTTTTAATACGTTTCATTAAACTTGTTACTCTTCTACTTTTTCCATTTTGGATATATGGCCCACTAGTTTTTATTCAACTAAAATGTTAGTGGGTCCTACACTTTTACCATTTTGTCATGCTTTTATTATTTTATTCTTTGTTCTCTCTCCTAAACTTACTTTTCATGTCATTGTCATGCTTTTTATACCCATTTCTTTGGTTATTGGGTTTTTGGGAGTGTAACAATTTTTAGGGAACAGGGAGTATTAATTAAACCTGTATTGCCAATTTCTTGCTTCTAAAAGCTTGGGCAGTTAAAAGATCAGGTAGAGAAAGCTATTTTCAGTCTGTTGACTCTCAACAATTAAGGGGGACCGTGAAGGACATACTGTCAAAGAGCCCACAGTAGACACTAGACACTAATGATGCTTCTCCATATAGAAGTATTATATATGATTTGAAGGGGTAGAGGTACCTGCTTCCTGTGAGACGCAATGAAGGGGAGAATCCCCTTGGAAGATGTTCTTAAGAAAAGGAAATTTAGACTCAGTAGAGGGTTTGTTGTTTTTGTGAAGAAAAGGTGAGGATCTTTCTGCTGGATTATGTTTTATACTTTTTCCCATTACTGGTCTAAAAATATGTTAATTATTGCCCCAAAAAGTCTAGGTTCAGTTACTGATGTCAAACATGGTTCTTCAGAGCAAGCAAGTCAAATACCCAATTACTGCAATTCAACACATAAAGATGGTACTAAGTCTTACATATCAAAATTCTGGAAAAGAACTCGCATGGTTCGCACCTCAACACAAAATCCCTGTCATATTGCACAGATATTATACACAAACCCAAGGCATCAAGTAAGAAAAATATACACTGCAGAGACAAGTAAACTTATTCGACTTACCCTCAATAGTTCAAGAACAAGAATATGGTGCCACAATGGCAGATCAAGAGCGGTGACCCTCACCAGCATACTCAGGAAAACCTGCCAAAACAAGTAGAGAAAGCACAGAGGACAAGTATTAACAAATCACTTCGATAAGTAGATTATTATCCTATTGCTTAAGTAACAAAATCAAGTTTGATAAACGCTTTATCAGCCATGATCCAGGTTCCGTATAAGGAAGACACATTACATATTTCAGGTTTGTCTATCCTCATGTTTAACCAAGAAAGATAAAAGGAAATATTAAGGGAGAGAGAGAAAGGAAACACTAAAGAAACAACCTTTTTACACACAGCCACTGAGGAAACCAATTGTGACTACTGCAGACTCAAAATATACCTTAAAGAAATTTAGTCAGTTCCCTTCATATGACGACCTTAAAATAGTCAGACTTGTCAAAGAGCTCCGTAAAATGGGCCAGGTCAAATGATGACGGTGCAAACAATAAAGGAAGAATGAGAATGACAAAAGGATCCCTTTCTTTTCTGATCAAACCGCAATATGGCTACTAGACTCAAAGTTATGATCAGATTCAATCAAAACTGATAACCCACTTGATGTACAGTCCCCTAACTCCGTGCGTCTGATCTCCTCCTAAAATGGTGGTCCAATGGATTTTTATGGTCAAGATATAATTATATATCCTAACATGCAAGTTGACAATGGAAATTCCCTGTCGATACGGGATCCACACTGCACTAGCTGTTAATTTAGAACTAATATCGGAACATTATCGAGAAAAGACAACTGATAAAGACCTAGGCAAAACGTACAAAGAGATAAGTTGCCACCCAATTTTCCTGTATAAAGCACATGTTGTACTACCTATCCCCAATTTTCTATTGAAGTAAAGCAAAAGCAGAAGACGCCACAGAACTTAATTTCCAAGAACATAATTTAATATTCAGGGTCACATCCATGTAATTACATTTAGGGTATTGAATTACCAAGGACAGCCCGTGACTTCTTCTCCTCTACTGAATATTCTTGGATGCAAGAAGAAGCCCACACCTCTCCACCTTGATATTACAAAAGATAGTTCCCCTACATCATGTAATCCTTCTACTCCTCCCAGGCAGCGGACAGCAACAAACACTCACAATTCCGTTCAATTTCTTAGCAAAAGGATGGAACGCAATATAACGAAAGGGTCTTTCACATAGACCTCAAAAGCAAATTAATTCTCCCTCTCTGAAGAGCAAACAGTTTTCCACTTGGCACTTTTTCTAGAAGGGTTCTCACTCCCTGTCTCTCAAAATGAATTACAATTGCAAAACTCGATGAAACAGAAACACGACATGCAAGGAAAAGTGTAAAGAGAAGGGGTGAGAACGTTAACTACTGTGCTACTCTTCTATTTTACTACATAAACTAATGCAAATCAAGGAGCTTGAAGTCGTTGAAGAGCAGATTGATACATAAGAATCCCTTTCCGGTCACAAGCAAGTAAACACCACTGCATCGAATTTCATCTTCTAGATAAAAAGATTCTTGTTAACGAAAGTAGATTTGCACATCGGAAAATAATCCTAAAGAGATAATGAATATATATAGAGCCAATTACACCGAAGAGATGCGAAAGTGCACCCTTAAGAAATTAAGAATAAACCGGAAATGCGAGAGCAAAAGCACAGATTTATCCCACAAAGACTCTCGACAAGAAGACTTGTTTTAAATTTTGGTCATTTCTGGCCACCATAATTTCAGAAGAAACAAATTGAACCTGCCATTGCACCATGAGATTCTGAAAGCAGACAAACTAACCCACATACACACAAACAACCTATTCTAGAAAGATATCGGTGAGGTCCATTTCGGATTAAAAACGCATATTCCCTTAAATGACAACAAAAAAAACAAGGCTCAATCTCTTTCATGCAGAATTAGCTTAGTGAAAACAATCACTATACCTCAGATTCAGTGATAAGAAATGAACTATATAGCCTGATAATGTGAGCTACTGAACGCAACAGCAAACGACGAAAGAAGGCCTCTCCTGCTTCTCCTTCAAGCTGGTAAGATGCAAAAGATAATTAACTTGCACAAATTCGAGATTGCTCCAACATATATATGGTGCACAACAACAATATACACTACCTCCTTTGTTTTTCTTGTACCATACTGACTTTCGAGTATGGACACACATGCTACAATTTGACCTTCTTGTATTATTTATACGAAGGAAACACATATGTGAAGTCTTGTTAGATTCGCCTTAGTATCTATCTTCAATAAATCAACTTATTATTTTTACTCATACACAAGTGAAGATATCTATGCTCAAAGTGTGTGTCGGCAAACATGCCAACATCCTTAGGGTACGACTAAAAAAGGCGGAGGAAATACAACAAGATGCTACCTCAGCATTGGTGCGAAGAGAAGTCATCAGGAGCGAACATATCTTATGGCGCAAGACCTGCATTATCCAATCCGTCCTTTTAGAATTTCGACTTAAGGGAAGATTTACTTCTACTGACCTATGTAAATGGAGGTATCTGATGAAACACATAATTACCTGCTCATATGGAACCAGGGTTCTGAATACAGCCACATAATTTGATAGGACAAACCTGAACCACAGATAAACAAATTTGACCCCAATAGCTAAAAGGAGTTGGTCATGCTGGTTGTGCAGATCCCAAAAGCACCCAATTACAAAAGGTATAATAAAGATCGAACTGAATAAATTAAACCAGAGTAGTTATAGTAAAGCCAAAACCAAGTCAAGATGTGTGTAAACATCAACAACATTGGTATTAAGCAGCAAAATCATGGAGCAAGGTTGTCTGAAAAAATTCAGTTATGGAAGAGGTGATTACTACGTTATAAGATTGGTGATTATCACATCAAAAATTGGTACAGAGGTTGCAGAAGGATAATCATTAGCACTTCCAAAGTAGAAATAATACGTTATTCGTGATGGGACAAAAGCACTAGAGAAGCAGATCCTACAGCCTAAACCTCACTTATATTTCTTTCAGTTCTGTAGTCAGTTCTTCCTCAAGCAACCTAAGTTATACAATATATAGCGAAAAAGGTGGTTCCCATTTTCCAGCATCAGGAGAGCAGCATGTGGGGTAAATATTATAGTGCATAAAAGCCAATATTCACGCAAGACACAGGTAGAAGTCCAAGTTGCAAATGAAGTCACCATGAATTATCATGCCTTTTTCTCATTCATCTTCCTTATTTTTGGGTCCTTCTTTAAAGGTAAGTGAAATGTCGAAGGAAATTTTGCCTCACTACCTTTGATTTAATTTCTAGTGACAAACTACCTCCTACAAAAAAAAATGCCAGGAACTACCATTTATGACAACCTTTCTTTTTGGCACGGCTATATTCCTTCTGTAGGTTGGCAAACTTTCCCGCATTGACCCTTTAGTGACCTTTTATTCCCTCCCTTTGCCTCTGTTGTTTCATATCTTCCCCTCCCTCTTAACAAAACTTTTGATTCAAACTCAGTCTCACTGCACTATGGAAGTAATCTCATACTAGAGAGGATTTTTTCTCTAAGATAGTGAATTTTAAAATCCCACCACCACCGCATGACCACAAAGCACCATCACCACTTGACCATCATCATCAAATTCCCACCACCCCCAATTTATTCCTCGCCCTCATTCGTACCTCTCCCCCCCCCCTCCTTGCTACCAGATTTCAGCACCACCATAATCATTACACAGACTGTAAAGAAATGGACATACCTTAACTAGATTTCAGGAGAATGGAAGGTTTTAACTTTTAAGTGTTTAATATATGAAAGGTGATGGACAGTTCTTAAGAAGCAATGACTTTTAGGTTTGACTTTAAGGGCGACGACACCAAAATCCACTTTAACAACCTGTACGAACTCTTGAAAAGGAATCTCTCTCTAAAAAGTAAAAGGTTAATGATCAAGAGCTTAATTTTGCAGCCACTATGAGAAAAAATAAATTAGATCCTTTATATAGAGTTTTAGGGTTTTCACAAGACATTAATCCCAAAAGAATTAAAACAAATTATAAAAATAATAGACTCCTAATCAAAATAACCTTTACTTGACAAAAGATAATCATGTAGATATAAAGTGAGTCACTAAGCTAGAACTCCTTATAGCTCCATCTTTCACCTCCTAAGCAAAGCTCGATATCACACAAAGAGCGGCACCTTAATTAGTCATTAATCCAATCCAGACTTATATTCTTATAAGTTATCATTTCCACGCGCGTATCCATGCAAAACAACCCAGAATAGTTACCCATGACACCTTTGACTAGTAAAATACACCAGACACAAATACTAAAAAGCCCAGCTAAATGATTGAATTGAGAGTTACGGAACAGCCCTTTGCTCCCACAACACAGATCACCCCACCACCATAACCACCAGAACCCAGCACCACAGCCTTGAAAAAGAATAAAGAACTTCTTAGCCCTGCCAGATATCACTATAACAACCAAAAAAACCACCACCATGGCATAACCCCTCTTACCAAGTAAAAAAATAGAGAACTGTTTCCAGCAGTTGAGTCTCAAGTATCATTGGATTAACTAACAAAGATCCATTTCCGTGATTTAGTTGGTAGAAGTTTGATGGTGTGTAACGTGTTGTAGCAATATGAACTACACATCTTCCCACTGATTAGTTTATGTGTGAAAAAGTTCACTTCTCCCTGTTTTTATCTTCTCATAACTAGACACATCTTAAAAATGACGTAATGATCGAATTTAAGGAATTTCAGAAACTAACCACCAGATCAAGATTCTGCATGAACACATGAAGCACCAACACCACATTGACTAATTCCAATTAAAACCAAATTTGATGACAAATTACACCAAAAGAAGCATCATCAAACATCTTTTATCATTATTTTTATACAAACAGTGAAAGCAAATAACAAACCGGTTTGGCAAACTAAAATAAAAGGAGAGGCTTTTTTTTGCTATGACGCTAAGACTCACTAGAGGTGTCAGACTCCAGTGGATCAAGACTCGGACATGAGAGATTCTAGATCCAACGACAGTATTACACAATCTTTTGTGCTAAGCTTAAGGCACAAGTATTACCCATGATTCACGCAAGTTCAAATTGCCAAATCTAGATCAGTCACACACTTACTACAGTGCAATGCACCAAGGCCAGGTATCACTTAAATTTTAGAACCAAATGTTGGTAAAAGTATTTAATACATAGAAGAAAAAAAAAATACAAGTTATAACGAATGAAAAGGTAAAATTCTTACTCAAGTATATCAAGAGCAAATGATCGTTGGACGGAACTGATACGCAACCATGTTGCCTGAAATGCATTATCAAAAGATCAATAAGAAAAGAAAAATGTATAGCCAAAAATTCTATAGCACAGAGCACTTCATTCAAATGAAACTTAGAGACAACTTCAACTTCCACTAGACTAAGCTGAAGTAAGCTTTCCTAGAGTATAACATGAATGAATTCAGCGAATGAACTTCAAGTTTCAAATCAGCACATACAGATCCACCTGCTGCAAGAGCCGTCAGATCCTCAAGCAAACGAAGCCCAACTGTTCCAGCATTGCTAAGACTTTCCCTTGTGATAGGTGTTACTCCAGCTACAGCATCATACTCACTGTCAATAACCCAGTCAGTAAGATGCTAATACAAAGGAACAAGATCGACATGAACAGAGCAACATGCAATAGTAAGTCAAGGAAAAGACTATCAGCCATCCCAAAATACACAGAACCAATGAGGAAAATTTTTTTTGTTTGATCACATGATTGAAAAAAATCATTCATAATGGCAAAGCCGCCCCCAAAATTAAACGTACTCTGAAAGATGGATGCTGCGGCTAACATCCCCGGTAACGGAGCTTGATCGAAAGATTTGCCCCCCAGTACTGAATTTTCCTGAAGGTAGTGACTCTGCACGGGCCACGTGATCAAAAATCAAGGCCACTGCTTGTCGAAAAGTAGCTGCTGCAGTACTGGAGATTAATGATGAGATTCATGATGTGGAAAACAAGTTAATGAGAAGATTGGAAATATAAACTAATACATGGAAAGATAGATAATAGACAACAATTATAAATATAACTTACTTCTGTACACTATCCATTGAGCGATTACTTTCTAGAAGCCGGAGACAAATTCCAAGAGCTTGTGCCGTACTCTCCTAAGAATAACAAGAACATCAGTTATGTGTGCCAGGAACTTCTTCAATTACCCAAAAGGTAACTACATTACACAGGAAGAGACCAAAAACCATCATTAAAAACCTTTGCAACATAATATTTTTCTTTTTCAGGAAGTAACAAAGAATTAGATTGGAAAGACACCAAGGGGTGTCCCCCATATACAAAAGCCACTTCTTGGAACCTTTGTAACAAAGAATTTTTCTTTTTTGAAAAATACCAAAGGATTAGATTAGAACGTAAAAAAACCTCAAAACCAAGCCTTCGTCTAAGTCATCTAGGCAAGTACTTTGAGCATATAAGTGAATAACCAAAGCCAGTTCTTTTTTTGTTTCAAAAGAAGGATAATATTAGAAAGACACCAAAGCGGTGTCCCTCATATACAAAAGGAGGGCTAATGACAAAGGGCTCACGCCCTTAAGCTATCATGGAGCAATTTAACTACAATATTTCCTGAGATGCAGCACATTTGCTGGAAGAATAATCAAATTCATACTAGTATTTCTAATTAAAAGGCCAAGCTTATCAGTAATAGCAATAAGGAGCATCACTGAAAAAGTGTAAACCCTACAGTTATCATAACAAATGTGTTGACTCCCTATCAAAGTCTAGTATAAATTTGACAAACTTGTACGAAGTAATAGAAATTAGCAAGTTTTTATTTATAAAAATAAAGAAAAATTTGAAATGAATCAAACATAATTAGAGTCACCTCATCTTCTGGATGCATATGGGACTGGAATATTATTAATATGGTCTGGAGGGTCTTCAGCTGAACTGTCTCATCAGCCATTTCTGCATGCTGTAGATAATTAACAATCATAAAAAAATAAGAACCATTAAGGTGAGTAATAATGGAAGGCAGTCTGAGAATTACCAATGGTTGAGAGCAACACATTGTGACAACCAAAAGAAACCAGCATAGCCCAACATTCAACAACACAATTCAATTTATTATGCCTAATGCAGGGTAAAAAAAAACATACCGTCAGGAACATGTAATCATATCTTTGGGATGCATATGAGACTGATATATTATTGAGTTTGACATGGAATGGCCCCTAGCTTACACATTTCCTCTGTTGGGATTGTTAAACCCTCAAAGACTAAGAGAATAATATGCACGGAGGCAATGATTTCCTTTGCCTCCCACTGATCCAAACTGCACATACATGCACCTGGACAGCTTTCAACAACTTCGACTACTCCCACCTTACTAACCTCAGCATCCTTATGCCACCATTTGCACCTTGAGTCATCTTCACAACCACCATCAACCATCTCCATTCATTCAAACTGCACAGACGTGCACTGGACATCTTTGAACAACTTCGACTACTCCCAGCTTGCAAATTTTAAGCTAGCATCCTTATGCCTCCATTTGCATCTTGAATCATCTCCCGTCTCCACAACCCAACAGCCTCCCTCCCCCCAAGTTCTATCAGGTCAGGTATAAAGTCAGCTACAGACCTCCAGGTCAGGATGAAAAGATTAACAAAATGTATACGAAAAGCACCAAAAGATGTGATCCATACACAAAAACAAGGAATAGGATGTAAAAAGCATTTAACCATCAACTTTAGAAGATCAGAGCATGGAGTGCCACTACTTCAAGGCTCAACGCATGGTAAACTTTTTTCGTGTATAGTTTCAGTATAACATCTTCTCTATACCAAATTCTAATTAGCAGAGCATACCTCAAAGCAAAAAAAAAAATTAAAGAAGAATTACTTACCTCTTTCAAGGTGAGGAGTATCTCCTTTAATGCCGAAGGAGCAACAGCATCATGAGATATTAGTTTCTGAAGGCACGAAAGTCCAATAACACTCAGCTTCACAGTTTTAACTTCACAAGCCATCAAAAAGATCCGCAAAATATCCTCATTATGAGCAATTTCACCTGGACTTGACAATGACCGAAGCTGCATTTAAGATTTTAAAACAAAATTTACATGTAATTAGTTAAACAAGATCATAAAATTTAACCACCCTCATAAAAACTGAATCAGTAAGATAAAGAAACATGGATTAAACAAGGCATTAAAATATGGGCATTCAGTTTCATAATGCTCAAAATAGCCCAAGCAAGGGGGATCAATCTCATTCAGCTATAAAACTTTACAGCTTCTAAAAACATAATTTAGCATCAATTCGTTTTCAGGGTCAAGTAAAGAAAGAACATATTTAAAAATGACGGAGTAACAAGTAACAACATTCCACGAGGAGCGTATGCATGCAGATAAATGATAAAATAACAACCATAAACCCGTATAGGCTTCATGAATCTAAACTTAAGTACTTCACTTTTCTTTTTGTATGATATGTCCTTTAGGTAAATTCTCCTATGCATGCTGCTACTATAGACCACAGCGCAAGCAATTAATTGAACAACTATTGTCATTAAATGGATTCTATAATCATAAACTACATATTAATATCCAGAAGTTCTACCTTAATCACTAAGGAAAAACAGCTAGCAGAGTTCATGAAATATTTGAAACAGTTAGACTTTTGTAAAAAGGCGGTATTTCCATTTTCTAATAGATTTAGTTTTGCCACTATCAAAAGCAGAATTGGAAGTACATGGACAAAGAAAAAAATTAAATAGTAAAAAAGGACAGAGATAGAAGTTGTAATTATCTCAATTTTATAGGGTGATACCTTCCTCGGCGACCCACAGAGAAGATAGAGGCACAAAGGAGTTCAGCTCTACTTGGACAGTGTCAATGCTTAATCAAATTATAATATAATAACAAACAATGTTAATGGTTGGACCACGAAGCAAAATCATCAATCTCCTAAATTTTATAACATCATTATGCACTCATTGTGTTCAAATTTAGTACCAATAGCATCAAACCCATTAAACACATCAATAATGCCTCTCCATACTTTGTCTATTCTAGCATGAGCCATCACAAAGCTCTGTCCTGATAAATCTCTCAGCTCTTCTCGCTAGTATGAGTCCTATGCTTCCTTTTTGTAAAGGAGAATGGTAGCTTATCAGGTTTCAGAGCTGTGAATGGGAGCAACTTTAATGCAGTGAAGATTCTGGTCATATGGAAGGCCTTGGAGGCATATGCCAGATTTTGAAGCTCCTTGGGAGAATTCTCTTAGGTGTTGCTCACCTGTTCCCTAGCTTCCCCCTTGAGGACAAGGTGGCAGTTAGGGTGCGGGAAATGCAAAGGATCCTTACCCCTGCTGACGTATTTTAGAAAGAGAATGCAGCCTCGTAGTTAGTTACAAGGGCATTGCAGGAACTTAGTAGATGATTCTTAAGAGGAGTTGGTTGTTAGCATGGTTACAAAGAATTAGCTTGCATGAGAGGTTATCCACAAATAAAGTGAGAAACAACTTTAAGAGAGATTCCCCATCTTGAATCTGGAGAAATTGCAATGGTTTTCTGAGATGAATACAATCTTCTATCAATTTTGCCTAAATCATTTTATTTTCTGCATTTCCAATTGATTCCTTTCTTTGTTTGACTGAGTTTTTAACAGGTCTTACGTAGAAAAGAAGAAAAAAGGCCAAAGCAAAGTGTTAATATATAAAGCTCTTCTCCAGCTATACAACAGCTTCAAAAAAAAGCAAGTTAGCCTTGAATTGACACAACCATGCTCTACCCTCAAATAGGTATTGGTTTCTATCTTCCCAAACTCACCATCAAATGCCTACAAACCATCATCCTCAACACTTCAACAATCCAACTTTTCCTCATCCTACTTTACCATGTCATAAGTATATATTTTGTATGAGGGTGATGCCAAACCATCACAAACAAAGAAAGAGCAAGTGCTACCAAGGGAAAATAAGTAAGAGCTGATCAACAAACACTTCTTCTTAACATAAGCTACAACAAGTTGCAAAATTTGTATTCTTCTCTTCAAAGCGTTTTTTGTCAAAGAAAATGCCAAAGAAGACTTCTGGGGGAGCGTTTTGTCTTCCAAGTAACTTTAAACGAAAATTTGACAAGGAAATTCCCTTTTGAGAAAGTAACAAATTTCTCAATAGAAAAGAAACTCTCTAATTATGCAGCCTCCTCAAACGAGATTAGCTCTAGTATATAGAGACTTGCTTCTTCTTCCAAGTCATTATTAGGTATTCAAGAAAGTCATTGCAAGCAACCCATCACAGACAATTGCCTGCTTAAGCAAGGCAAATCTTAACAGACACAGGGATTAGACCTTCAAAGGTTCATCGCCTGACTATATGTCAAGCTAAACTAATACCCTCCCAATTTTACACAGAAACTAAGGACTTCAAGACATGAAAGCCTCCATAGCTACTATGTTTTTTAAGCTAAATTCCAAAACCAAGGCCACCATCACAGTAAAGACGACACGAATCATCCCACTTAGCCCAAAGAAAATCTTTCTCAGTTTCCTTGTTTTCCTATAGGAAGTCCCCTTCAAATAAGTATGGCTTGGTAGCCACACCAACAAAGATAGTGACATGGGCACTCACACCACAAAGTTAAAGCTACATAATTCTCCTCCACGCATGACGCCATTGAATAGAGTACAAATATTTTAGAGCAAGAAGAAATGCAAGTTTTTCAAGCTAAAAGCAACTGGCAAGTGGAAGTGCCGAAATTAAAAAACAACATTGTAATATGCAACAAGCAGACCATTTTCTTGGTAGGGTAAGAAACTCGTGTATTTTCTTAGCATGAGGAGAGTCAAGAATGGAACAACTAAAGCTCTTCAAAAATGAACTGTTTCAATGGAAATGATCTTCGAAGTGCATTTTAACAAAAATGCACTAAATGCACTTTGCTTGAACCTCACGTAAGATCTCCCTCACTTTCCCACCACCAAGCTGGCAGTTTTGTAAAAAGTAATACCTCTTGCAAATGAAACATCACAACCTTAATAATCCTGACAATTATGCTCTTCTATCTTGGTCAAGTTCTGTGTTACCTCATATAAGAGGCCACGAATTTTCAAACAAGCTAATCCGTCCTAATATGCAATGAGGATTAATTTTGAATTTGTACAAATTACACAGCAACTTTACTTTGTAATAAAAGTGCAGCTCCATCTCTTTAAACAAGCTACTCTGTCCTAATATCTTATGGGGATTGATTTTGGAATTGATACAAATGACACTGCAATTTTACTTTATGATACAATTGCAGCTCCATCTCTTCATCTTCAGCAATCTTTTCACTCTCTTGATTCAACCTTGAAAATATTCTATAGACTTTATTAAAGACCATGTCACCTATTCGTTGTTGACGCATTCAAGACCGAAACTGAGTACCAATTTATTTCATGAACATAATATTTATGTATAACACTAATTCAGACGACATAAGAGCATCTGATCCAATGCTCTGCTCATCTTCCTTAACCAATGTCACCATCTAAAGAGTAAACCTTAATTCTCGTATCGATTCAACTAAGACAGAAACTTCAAATTCATGGCTTGACAACTTCATAGTGCACATGTTCTATATTACTAAATTTTCACCAGTAACTATGAAACAGGTGGCTAAAATTCATGGCAAGCCCCTATTTAAGCACAGAGCAGCATTCACTATTGCCGGCATTCATAAACTATCAGAGTTTCCAAATTAAGTACCGTTCTTTTTCGAAACTGTCGATTCCAAATCCATAATCAAACTAAAATTAGAGAGTAAACTCTATCCAACCTCAAAGACCGAATACCGCGCTTCTTTCCTTAATTCCAGATAAACTTCAAATAAAAATGACAAGTGATAAACTTCAAAATTAATAACATTTGAATCAAATTAGAACTAACATATCATTCCTCATTCATCATACACGACATAATAGCATTCAGACATTGAAGAATAACATTACTCAAGAAATCATATAAGGATCAAAGTGAAATTCACTAAAAACTCAAATAAAATGGAATTGGAACCTTAATGATAGCGTGTTCAGCGCCATCTTTAACAGCAGGATAGCGACGGCGAGCTTCGGAGGAGAGAGCGCGTAGATCTGATTCAAGGACAGCCATGAAAGCCATCTGATCGCTTTCTCTGAAATGCTTAAGGAATGGATCGACAATTCAAGTAGTTGACATTGTTGTGGGATTGAAGATGATGAAATGCGATTGATTGAAGAGATAGAGAGAGAAATGAGGAAGAGAAGCAGCTGAAAGGAGTTACAGTGGATTGAAGATGGTCGATCGTAGGAACAGGGGTGTTCCGAATATGGTAAATCGCTGATGATCTCCACCTTCCTTGATTTGTTTCTACTCCTTACTATTTGGTTAACAAGTTTACTACTCCCTCCGTAATATAATAGTTGCAACAATTAAACTAATGGAAATTCTTAGGTAGAATATATAACTAGTAATTAGTAAGTAGTTTGTACCCGTGCTAATGCATGTAACGTGTATATTCAAATATCTTTTCTTCATTAAACGAATGTTGTAATAAATTTAAGATTATTTTTTCTTATAGTAACTTGTCGGATGTTGATGTAGATGACTTCTTTTCGGAAATGATAGTGTTGGAAATGATTTTGCCTAATTTGTCAATATCAGTGTAACACCCCGATAATTCTTTCTTTATAAAACATATATTTTTCTAACTAAAACAGAAAATTATCAAGGCATTATCGCCCATGTGATAAGGTATCAACTTACTCAGAATTTTACAGTGGAAACATTAAATAAATACTTATACTATAATAACTGTCAAAATATTATCCAAACCTTAAAAGTAATTTAGAACCAAATAAGAGAATTCAAAAGAAATAATCCAAAAAGTAACTTAATGAAAGTAACATAAGTATAAGAAGCAACGTAAGTGAGAAAGCAATCTCTCATCAACATCTCCCAATTCCCAAATGAGTATGAATGATGATGCATCATATCTTCAAACCTATAGGCAAATACTCAATTGAATATTGCTTGCTAATTAAGGGTCATCACAGGATCAATAGCCACAACCATAGTCGACACACATAAAGCATGTAAACAGCAAAGCTGAGTACATACATAACAATATAAAACGCAAAACCTAACATGATACTACTGAATAATAAAACATGATCAATAATAATACTCTACAACTTTAACTCATAAGATAACACTCGACTTCACAAAACATTCAACACGATAATTCATTTAGTAAATTGATCGAGTTGTCCAACCAAAACCAATCTTCAATACAGAAGAAGAATTACGGGCGCGACTCCGTAATCCCTAGACCAACGATATCGAGGAACCTTTAAAATAAAAATAGTGCACTGTGATCAATCCGACCCCAAAGAAGTCATGGGCTACCACCATGTACTCCCACTCATACTAGTCCAAAACTTCATACGTTCACAAGTCTAAAGCTATTGCAATTCTCTTTCCACTTTAAGTGTTAATATATGTTATTCAATATTGGACTCTAACAAGACAACCAACACATAACATGGATACATATACAACAAATATTCCATTTTTATCTTAGGATTAAATAAGTGATCAAACAATTCCAACTAACCAACAATTAATTTTCAACTTTATTTGTTGACTTAAAATCAACAATCGAATTTCCAAAGACAATAAATATACATACCCTACAAAGCCTTCGGTCTTTGCAAAGTAGTAATAAAATAATAACAATAATAGACCAGTTTACCCACAAAGTCCTTGGCATTTGAGAAGTAATAAAATATTCATAAAGGGAAACAATACCAAGAATTCATAATCCAATAATAAATTTTTATTAATCTCTCATGTGAATTAATGAATAAACTTCTCTTCCCCAAACATGCTTGAATCAAACATCCATTCAATTATGTAATAAATATCATAGGCAATTAGCATTATCAACAACACGTAATTCCAATATCAAAACCACGTATGAACCATAAAAGGGTTCCCTATACATGATACTATAAATAACCTATCCTTAGGACATGATACTAGTCTAACACATAAGGACATGTACATACCTTGTGTAGACGGAATGAGAGGCCACTTTAAAACACTAGAAGTCGCATAAAGTAAATTCTCCGCCTACCAAATAATTACACAACAATGAATTAATATCCTAATTAAATCATATAAAAATAAATTACTTTAAAACGTTTCAAAACTCATTTTAAAATACTTTAAAAATACTAAAGTTCCAATCTTTAGCAACCTTTAATGTAATACTATAAGTCTAGGCTTTAAAAACCTCAAAAATCATCACTTTTATACTTAAAATCACTTTAAATATAAATAATAAATCTGAAGTTATAACTTAAATTCATAATTAGTAAAAATCAGATTTTAAATTTTTAAACAATAAAGTTTTCAACTTTATTCATAAAACATATTAAAATCATAAAAATCACAAGTTTAACATAAAAACCATAATTAAATATAAAATAGAGGATAAGGGATAAGAAATAACAGAAAGGAAAACACGAAAACCGGAAAACAACGAAGAGGAAACGCGCGGATGGCGGGTGGGACAGCAGCAGCGGTGGCGACGTGGCGTGTGTGGCTCACGCACTGCTCGTTGTTGCGGCTCGGCTCGGCAGATGAGTGAAGGGGAAGTGCGGGGCTTGCGGTGCTGCTACTGCGGCAGCAAGGCGAGAGGGAATGAAGGAGTGAGTGGCGGTGTGGGTGTGCGGCCGGAGACGAGACGAGAGTTGTGCGGTGGTTGGGTCCGACACACGCAATTCGAGGGAGAAGAGGGAGAGGGTCGGACAAGTGAGAGAAGAGAAAAATAGAGAGGAAAATAAAAGTGTGCAAACTTAGGGTTTGGGGTTTATTTATAGGTTTGCCTAAAACCTATGGCAATTAGGTTAGGCTTAGGTATGGGCTTAGGTTGATCATCTAATCCTAAGTAAAAGGTTTAGGCTCCTCAACCCAATCTTAAAATCCAATTAAACACAACCCAAAAACTTTTATAAAATATTTACTACTTAAAAGTTCAACCCAATAAAATTGATGATTATTTAAAACGTTTAAACAATTGTTTGACTTTTAAAATAGTCAACATTTAAATAATTAAATGAAATAAGTATGAAAATGATTTTAAATATACTTTAAATATATTTATAAAATTCATAAAATTACGGGGGATTGCAGTCAGTGCTTGATATTTTTGAGAATGTTAAAGCTGCAGATTATTGTCCAAATGTTTCAATTGCTTATCGAATCCTATTAATGATGTCCTCGTTGTAGCATTTGTGGAAAAAAGTTTTTCACAAGTTGAAATTATTGAAAAAATATTTGAGATCAACTATGTCACAAGAAAGATTAAATGGCCTAGTAATGTTATGTATTATAAAAAAAATAGTTTTTTGTCAGAAACAACCTTTTATAAGCACTTTTTTGCGAAAAACAACCTTTTAATTTTTTTTTGGAAAAATTGTCAGGAAGAAGTCAACCTTTGCGTTGACCGCTTTTTACAAGTCTACCTTCACTTATTCTACTAACAAGTTAACCTTTCATACCCCCCGCTTTTAACAAGTCAAAACCGGCTATTAACTCTTATTAACCTCTTTAGCATGTAATATGACACGTGTCAATCTTCTTGATTTATTAGACATTTTAAATCTTTAATTTTATATTAAAAAAAAACCTCTCCTTCCTCCCACACACCCCCTCCGACATCCCACCAACACCAATCTTTGCCATCTCATTCAGCATCTCTCAAGTCTCAACATACCTGCCTTCACATACCCTTTCAAAATCCCATTCTCAACCCACCTTCTTTAAGGTCCTCAAACACAACCTCTGCTTCCTCCGCCTTCCCAGAATTCCCCAACACCGAAATAACCCATTCCCCTGAAGCAAACCCAGAAACCTCAATGCCCTATCAAAGTAGCGGTTTTCGGACTCAATCCATTCCTCTGTAGCAAACCCAGAAACCTCAGTGCCCTATCAGCATCCCCAGACTTCGAAAAGCCTATAACTAAATCATTCAAAAGCTGAGCATCAAGCTCAATTCCATCAGCATCAATCTCCTCATACAACCTAACCAAAATCGATGAATCCCTATGGTTTCATTTAATCGTCCTCACGATCGAGTGAAATTGTAGTTCACAAATCCAGGAGGGTACCCATTTTGGCGCATCTTAGACATCAAATTAAGGGCTTTTTCAAGATCATTGTTACGATCACAAGCTCCAATCAAGGCATTATATGTTAATGGGGTTAATCTCAAGATTATTGTTACGAGCACAAGCTCCAACCATGGTGACAAAATTTCACTCTGAAGCATCATCCTCGTTGTTCTCGACCTACGGTTCGTGAAGTAAGCTCACAATTCATGTCACCGGCGGCGAAATCTTCGATAATCCCTGAACAATTCCATTAATCTTTGCCTGGCCTCATTTTTCGGAATTAAAGGGAAGAGAGGAGTACTTTAGGTTTCTATTTGACTAGGTTTTTTGTGGTGGTGGCATTTGGAGGTGGCTGCCTGGCTGGGGTTAGGAGTCGGGGGTGATGGTTTTGTGAAGTTGATTCAGGTGGTAGTGGTGTTGAGTTTACAAGTTGTGGAGGGGAAGGAAGAGGAGAGAGAAAGAAAAAGGGAGGGAAAGAGAGATATAAAATAAATTTTTTAAATTATTTTAAATCAATGAGAATAAGACACGTGGAAAATGACTTAAAATAACAAGTTAACATTAGGTAACCGGTAAAAAAACTTGTTAAAAGCAAAAGTATGTACAAGGTTTACTTGTTAGTGGAATAAATGAAGGTAGACTTGTTAAAAGCGGTCAACGCAAAGGTTGACTTATTCCTGACAATTTTTCCATTTTTTTTTGCAACTAACAACCTAAAATCAAAATTTTTTTGTAAAATGAAACATTTTACCAAAATCTGTCATTGACTGTTAAGTTTGCACCATTGACTGTTAGTTTACTTGTGTAACTTGGTTTCAGTTTATCATTCCCTCCTTTTTTTTCCCATTCAACCCAAAAACCTTTTGTATTCTGATATCTCTCTATCTCTTTCTATCTCTCTCCCTCTCTCTAGCTTACCTCTGCAAAACTACGCCATAGCCTCATCATTTCGTAGGCACCATTGAAGGGGGGACAAGAATTCTGGTGAGCATTTATCATTCCTCTTCAATTAATCCATTTTTTTGCATTTTATTGCACTGATTAACACTAAGTTTTTACTTTTATTCAATGGCTAAAGGGAAAAGCAGAGGAAGGCCTTCAAGAAATAGGAGCAGAGGGGCGAAGTATTGCATTATTCAAAAACCCAGGTGCATTTTCATTTCTTAAACCCTAGAATGCGTATTAATTGATTAAGTAAGTTAGGGTTAGAAAATAGGGATTTAAATCACTTAAAAGATTGAATCTTTTCATGTTTTTGATAATGATGCAGTAAGTAACATCAATATTAAACCCTAAATTTGCATACCATTTGAGTTTGAAAGATGTGTAAACTGATCTAAGCCCCTTGTTGTCATTACTGTTGTTGTGATTAGATAAGATTGTTTATAATATTTGTTGAAATATAAGAGTTTTGATATAATGTATATCTTGGAAGCTTGTATGTGTGTTTGCAATTAGGGAAATTACAGAAGCATTTTTGTTTTTTTTCTCAGGTTTAATGGTAGGATAAACATTTACGAACCTTGGTATAAATTTATGGAGTCTGTTAACATTAAATTGCACTATGGGGGGCAGTTTGTTACAAAGAGGAATAAGACTACATATGAGAGATGCCCTAATGTAGACCCTTCAAAATTTGGGACTTTGATGCATGTAGGTGTTGAAGAGGTCTGTTTCTTTGAGTTTGTTTACTGGGTGAAAAATGATTTAGGATTTAATGAGTTAGGAGAGCTTTGGTTTAGGAAAAAAGGGTGTACTTTGCACAATGGTAGGGAAAAAGTGATGAGTGATAATGATATTCCCCTATTCTTAGAAGCTCCTGAGAAAGATGGATTTTACCATCTTTATAATGTGCAGCTGGTTGTTGAAGAAGACAGAAATAGGTGGACTTATGCACCTGGGACCACCTTTTACAAAGATAATGAAATCTTTGGTGATGCTAACAGTGATGTAGGTAGTACTGGGGTAGGTGGGACTTTAAATAATTTAGAGGGGGCCCCACAAGAGAATCCAGTCAGTCTTAAAACAACTATAAACCCTAGATCTGATTCTTGTAGCTCACAGAAAATGAACCCAAACACAACTGCAGCAGCTTCAGCTCATCCTTCATTTACAACCCCCTCCATTCATATATCCCCTAAACAACCAACCAACAAACCTTATGTCCAAAGGCCAGACAAACTTCCTATAATTTCTGTAAAAAAGAAGGTTGAGGTTAGGATTGAGGGGGTGCTCCAAACTGTAGAAGAAGGTGAAGAGTTGAGTGGTTCTTCACAATTTCCTACTTCCTAGTGACCTAAAAATTCTTATTCTAGCATTAATTCAAGACTCAAGTTCGGGTTTTATTTTCTCTTGGTATTTCTCTCAAGTGGCGATTTTCTAGGCCATTTTTTTACTCTTATTTTTCGGTTTTCATTACTCTTTGGGTAGATCGAGGTAACTAACGTCCCTTCTAGTACTTTTAGTATTTAATTAATTGTTTAAGTATGTTAGAATCATGTTAGGATGTGTTTTAAATGTTAGATCTACGACGTTAGTATTATTGTTTTATTAGAATTCATGTTAGCTTTGTTTTATTGTTTTATTCCATGTTTAGAGTACTTAAAATTATTGTTTATGATGTTAGAATGGTTAGTATTGAGTAGTATCATGTTAGGGTTGTTACTCTTTATTTATTTAATTAATTAATATGCTTATTTCATGTTTTTATTTATTTTATTAATGCTGTAATTTATTTTGAATTATGAAATGATTGATTTTGATGTTTTAATTGAAGTGTATTGATGATAGAATTGTTATGATAACTTGGTTTATGATTTAGCATGTTTTTAGTTGTTTCTTAAACCTTTTTATTTATTTTAATATTGCTGGAATTTAATTTCGTGAAGTGAATGAATTTAATTGAGTAGTTCGTGACTTCTAAGCATGCCCTAATTCTTATAGTATGATGTATATGCTTTTGGGATTGTTCTTTGATGTTTTTAAAGGGTTTATCTTGAGTATTTAATTGCTGAAATTTTTAGTTGGGTTAAATGGTTTGATTATTTATGTTTTGAGCATGTTCATAATTGGAATTTTATGAGCTAAGCGACTTGTAATTATTTTTGTTCTTTAATTCTTTGAAGTATTGATTTCGAGCATGCCTATTTTGAGAGCATGTTTGATGTGGATTTAATTGATTTCGTAAATACCAAAAACGGACGAAGAAGAGGGCAGTAGCCGCTCGCGACCCGCGAGCAGCGTCGTGCCTCGCGAGGCCGATCGCGGCCCGCGACCCAGTGCTGCTCCTCCTTTTTCCTTTTTGGCCTACTGCTTTGTCTTGTTGGGTATTGGCAGCACTGTTGTAGTATTTTATTATTTTTATTACTGCTTTGTTGCATAAATTGTTGGAAGTATGGTTGAATGATTTAATTCTTGTATTGTGGTGTTGTATGTTATTGTGAAACCGTCTTTAGTACTTTTATGAATTTGAGTTATCGACGTCGTAATGCTCGGGGGAGAATAATACTGTCCTTAGCATTATTTTGCCAAGAGTTATGTACGGAGAAGATTTATAATTAAATTTATAATCAACCTCGTACCCAAACTCAGATAACGACTTTGATGGATTTATATTTAAATTGTGATTTGAAGGAGTTTTAATATATATTTTCTAAACCTTGTTTTGAAGAGGATTTGATTACTTTATTTGAAGAATTTATTTTTGAAGTATTTATTTGAAGAATTATGATTTTATTTCTATTTGAAGTATTTGAAGTATATTTGAAGTATATTTGAAGTATTTGATGGTTTGAAGAATATTTGAAGAATGTTTGATGTTTGTTGAATATTTAAGTTTCGAAGAACTTATTTGGTTTAATTGTTTTACTTTGAGTTGAGTAGTCTAAGGGATTATTTTATCCTAAGGATACTGAACATGCACTCCGAGAGGTGAGGGGGCACTGAGCAGGGTGCTACCCTACATTGGAGAAACTTAGGATATGTTGTCGTCCGAGAGGTCAGGAGATACTGCGCGTATTATCCTGCATCGGGAGTTTGGCCATTCTTAGACACAGACGGTAGGGAACGTAACCCATAGGCCGTTTTGGAGGTTGTGATCTGACATAATCTTAGGAAGTGGGCTGCGGGTCACTAGCGTTCATCTCACTCATTATTTTATTTGACGATTTCTTTATTGATTTCACTTACTATTTTGAAGTCTCTTTCTTTTGATGATCTGTTTGTGGAAACATTTATACTTATCCTTCTTTGATGACTATTAATATTGCTCTTGTCTTATAGTCTCCTACTTTGCATATTGTATGTTTTCTTTATGCTTTGTATGTTTATTGTGTATGCCTGACTTTATTCTTCATATTTTAAATTGTTAATTGAATCCTGATTGGACTGGGAGAGCTGTTAGTTACTCCCCACTGATTGTGGATTTTTGTTGTATATCTTTGCAGATGTGGAACTTTAGGATCGTTACTGTCTGGACTGGGGCTGTTAGACATGGTCCTGTGAGGAAGGACATGGTTCTAGTAGTTGTAGATGAGCACTATGATAGGAAGATTAAGACCACCTTTCTAGTGGGTCTTAAGTAGTTTTGTCATGGATGTTCTTATCTTTTGGATTATGCTCTAGTTTGGATTTATGGATTTATTCGTTATTTTGGGATTTTAGTATGTTTTGTGGAATGAGGGTATGGGACCTCATTTCCTTAATTATTTGAGGATTATTTTGATTTGGGATTATTATTCTATTTCGTGTTTTAGAATAACATTTCCGTCCTAGTGGTATTTCCGCTGCCACTGACTCTTTATTTATTAGTTTATTTCATTTTATTTTAGTTTATCTTTATTTTATTTACTGTTAAAGGACGGGATGTTACAGTAGGTGTGGTGGACTTGGACACTACAAGACAAAATGTTCTCAGCCTATTGGAAATCAGAAAACTCAAGCAAAGAACAAGGGTGGGAGACCCAATGCTATTGTACCATATTCTCTGGACACAAGTCATGTTGCTGTTGATGGTGATGGACCTTGCACACAACCCACCAAAAAACAAGCAACCAAGATTGTACCTGTGGCCAACAGCTCAAAACAACCCCCTGTCAAGAAGAAAACAAGAGCAGCCCCTGTGAAGAAAACCAACCAGCCCCCTTTGAGGAGGAGCACTAGAGGCCAACAGCATGCAACCACCTTCAATGTTTCCTGTTCTGCACCCCAGCCAGAACAGTTTTCTCAACCATGATGATTGGATGCAATATTCATGTTTTTGTAGTTTTTTGAGATGCATATTAGTGGCTATGTTCACATTAGGTTAATTTATGCAAGAACAATATTTAGGTCTACTTTTGGTTGAAACAATGCCTCATATGAACTTGCTTGGATGTTTTTGGTAAATGTTGCAATGGAAACAATGACCATAGGTCACTTGTGTATCAAATTGTAATGCTTAAATTTAGATGTGGTGTTGATTTTAGTTGGTTTTACTTATCTAATTTAGTTGGTTTTACTCTTAATTGCAAAGGTACAGCTAGGGTCCTTCCCTTGAAAACCGACCCCGTGCCCTTGGTCCTTCCCTTCAAAACCGACCCCGTACCCTTGGTCCTTCCCTTGAAAACCGACCTCGTACCCTTGGTCCTTCCCTTGAAAACCGACCCCGTGCCCTTGGTCCTTCCCTTGAAAACCGACCCCGTACCCTTGGTCCTTCCCTTGAAAACCGACCCCGTACCCTTGGTCCTTCCCTTGAAAACCGACCCCGTACCCTTGTTCCCTCACTTGAAAACCGACCCTGTGCCCTTGGTCCTTCCCTTGAAAACTAACTCTGTACCCTTGCTCCATCCCTTAAAAACCGACCCCTTACCCTTGGTCCTTCCCTTAAAAACCGACCCCGTACCCTTGGTCCTTCCCTTGGAAACCGACCCCGTACCCTTGGTCCTTCCCTTAAAAACGATCCCGTACCCTTGGTCCATCCCTTAAAAATGACCCCGTACCCTTGGTCCATCCCTTAAAAACCGATCCCGTACCCTTGGTCCATCCCTTAAAAACCGATCCAGTACCCTTGGTCCTTTCATTGTCAATACTATTCATTACCAAAACATAAATACGACATTTACGTACATAAAACAAAAATCCAAAGAAGCTTGTCAAATTTAAAAGTGCAAAACACAATATATAAACTACCATTCCATCAACTTCAAGGGACCTAATTGATCCACATTCAGTACAGCCCTAACCTAATTGATTACATATTGTCAGCCATAACACACCCACACCCCTAACTTACTTCAATACATATTACTAGACTAACCTAACAGTTTCACAACCATGAAACTAACAACAACAGATACAATTGCACATAGAAGCACCAGATTCACCAAGCCACCATTTTCAACCTGAATTTCCTTCTTCTTCATTGGTTTCTTCTTCCACTTCTTCAACTCTTGAGCCAACCTGTTTTTCTCATGCTCCACACAAACTAACCTAGATTTTAGGATGTGGTTGTCAGTTGTTACCCTATGCTTCTCTGCCACCAGTATGTTGGTAACGTCTCTCTGGCAATCTAGAATGCCCTCATCCACCCACTCGATGGTGTTGCAGCCTCTTTGCCCAGTTTCGTGATTGTAGAATTTGCAAGCAACGAACTTTCTCCCCGGATTTTCATGCGTCCAAGATGTCCTTGTAGTCACATTCAAGCCGCATTCACATTTCACCATTGTTGGAGAAATTTCTGAGTTTGTTGGAGAAGAACCCTAATTTTGATTTGGGGAAGAAAGATTGTTGGGAGGCTCTGTTTCAATAATGGTAGCTGAGAGGGAAATGGGAAAAAAAGGAGGGAATGATAAACTGAAACCAAGTTACACAAGTAAACTAACAGTCAATGGTGCAAACTTAACAGTCAATGACGGATTTTGGTAAAAGGTTTCATTTTACAAAAAAAAATTGGTTTTAGGTTGTTAGTTGCAAAAAAAATTGGAAAAATTGTCAAGAATAAGTCAACCTTTGCGTTGACCGCTTTTAACAAGTCAACCTTCGTTTATTCCAGTAGCAAGTAAACCTTGTAACTACTTTTCTTTTAACAAGTCAAAACCGGCTATTATCTTTGATTAACCTATTTAACAGGTTAAAGTGACATGTGTCGCTCTTTTATTGGACATTTAAAAAAAAATTAATTTATATTTAAAAACAAAAAACAACTATCCCTCCTCCCCCTCTCTTTCCTCCCCCATCGTATATCAGACCCCCCCTGCATCATCGCCCTCCAACCTTTCTCTCTCATCCTCCACCCCAAATCAGAACAACTGAAAATTCATGGCAATGGCGGAGAACAGAAAATGAAGGGGAAAGGATCTGGGGAAAAGGAAAGAAGTGGATGTAAATGCAAAATGAAAGAAATAAGGACATCTTCTTGTTTTCTTGGCAAATTTTCTACACTTCCAATCAGCCCCTCCTTGGTAATCATGAAAACCTCGAAACAGTCCATGGCTCACTCATGGAGGTTTGAAAACAAGACTCGTCACACAGTCAAATACATTCATCATAGCAATCAGGAGGTTGTCAAATATACTTAAGAAATTGAAAATATGCATAGCAGCAAAGAGTTGGTTATCAATTGAGGGGTCAACCAGAGAAGCATTCGAAGGAAAAGAGTCATGAAAATTCACATAAATATCCTTCAAAGCCCTCAACAGAGGCTTTGGTGATCTAAGATAAAAATTAGACCAAACTATTGCTAGGTGTATAGTAAAATAAATATTAAGCTTGAAATTAGAATACTTACCTGGGCTTCCTTGTAGCAAAGAGTGGAGATGCTTAAGCAGGACAATTTTGTGCTTATAGTCAAAGAACCCAACAGTTCAAAGACGTGGCAATTGAGGCTATAGGGAGAGATGAAAGTTGTTTGCTTTGGGTTGGGCAAGACGGGTGTAGCACGGAAAAGTGGGGATGATTCGGCGGTTGTGGGCCGGTGAGAATCGGTATGAATCGGTGGTAGCCATGGTTCAGGAGGACGAGGTTTGAAAAAAAAAGGAAAGAAA
This sequence comes from Patellifolia procumbens, assembly GCA_947645195.1. Taxonomy (NCBI): domain Eukaryota; kingdom Viridiplantae; phylum Streptophyta; class Magnoliopsida; order Caryophyllales; family Amaranthaceae; genus Patellifolia; species Patellifolia procumbens. Next base: position 526,898 of record CANSGD010000193.1, read on the forward strand.
ATAGAGAGATAAAATTTATAACACAAATGAGGTTAATAGAGTGAAAGAATAAGAGAATTATATCAGATGATAAATTGGTTCGATCTAAGCATACAAGCTTAGTCTCCATCACCAATTCCTTCAACTTTAAATATGAATTAATAAAATTCAACAATGTTTATCTAATTACTACTAAGATGGAATTCGAATTTTTCGATGTTTTTAGAGCTTAACAATTGACATTAATGGAGATTTACAGTTTTGATAAGAAGAAGGGGGAGAGAGAAAGTCAAGAAGTCAAAGGAAAATGGGGAATTAAGAAGTGGGTTTACGGTTTATCAGGTCACCGGTTAAAAAACTTGTTAAAAGAAAAATGGTTACAAGGTTTACTTGCTACTGGAATAAACGAATGTTGACTTGTTAAAAGCGGTCAACGCAAAGGTTAACTTATTCTTGACAATTTTTCCAAAAAATTTTAAAAGGTTGTTTTTCGCAAAACGGTGCTTATAAAAGGTTGTTTCTGACAAAAAACACTAAAAAAATTGTTGAAAACATTGATGTTGACACTATCATCAATGATTTTGCATCGAAAAATGCACGAAGATAAAAGTTTTTTTAGTAGTTCTATGCTTAGTTACATTTTTATTTTTTTAGATTGTAAAGAGTCTTTTTATGATTAATATAAATTTACTAATAGAAATTCTCAATTGCATACTTCCTCTGTTTCTTTTTAAGTGCTACATTTCTTTTTTCACACTTGTCGAGACACATTTTGTATGGTTTTTATCTTTAATTATGCATTTGTAAAAATTATGACAACAAGATATTAAAAATGTATACATCGAGACGAATCAAACAAGATCCAACAAGACTATATTTTTTCTTATGCATAAATTGTAAAAGCCAGTCAAACTATAATGGATGAATAGTAGCAAAGTCAATATGTAGCACTTAAAAAGAAACGGAGGAAGTATTTCTTTTGATCTTTTATGCGTTAATGGCCCACTTTTATATCTTGCTCGGCCTAAATAATTCTCAGGAACAGGCCTAGTTGGTATGATTAACATCCTAGGCTGGTAAATAGTGATAATCCTAGTAGAAAACTTGCAGCTTGCAAATTTTGCGATTGCATCTAAAAGATCAGACATACTTGTGTAGTGACCGTGTGTGTCGGAATGGGTTGATGAACATCAAGAGGAGTGCAAAGGGTGTTGATTAATCAACTCTTATTGAATAAGAAGTTGTTTGGCACTGATGTTGAAATGTTGAACGCTAAGGGTCGGAAGCTGGAATAGGAAAGGATGAAGTTTGTTAAGGAGAATGAGACTTTGATCAGCCTATTAGGAAGAACAAATAAAGTGAGGGTTTAGGTTGCATACGCCTTCTAATGTTACTGCTCAAACTTGGAAATAAAATTCGTCACCTAAATCAAAACGAACTTGTTCTTTGACTTCAACCTTAGGCTTTTTCGGTATATACACAGTTGAATGAAATGTAACCCTTTTATCCGTAACCCAATCTAACTCCGGGTCATTCACTTCTTTCACCCCTAACAACGAAAAATTATTCACATGAGGATTTCCACGACAGATCACTCTTACTTCTTTAAGAAACCAATGATTACAACTACGAAGATTATACCTCAAAAACCGTAGTGAAGGGCCAACACTAATACAGTAGCTCAGATTCAGCCACAAGTGCCCAGCTTTGACGGGTCTCCAAAGGTTACTGAATTCATCAGGGAGATCATCACCCTCAACAGAATCATCTGATAACTTATCTAACAATGTTACAAGTTCAGTAAGAGATATGCGTCGAATACCTGCGAACAAGTTGCTCTTGAAGAAGGAGGTTTGTTCACTTGAAATGGAGGAGCACAAAAGTTTCCTAGTGATGTTGCAGAACTTACAAAATTGCCCTGATTTTTTTTTTGTTTTAGCCGTAATACAATCCTAATGCTCCTTTCAAGGGACGTTTGAAAGAAATCATTTGTTGTTGAAAATATGAATTGAAGAAATTTATCGAGGGGCCAAGAACTTTGTCCCCGAAACTTGGAACAAGAGAAGGAGTAAGGAAATCAACGAAATCTAGACATAAAAGACGAAAGAACTAATAAAACTAGAAGCTTATAAATCGTTTTTCACAAGAAACTTATAATTCCTTATATTAGTTGTCAATGGTCACACTCCTCACTCAAGGCTCAAGGTCGTGCCGCTAAGCAAAATTCCAACTTTTCAATAAGATCGTTGCTAAGATCTATTCACAACGAAAACAAACAGAAACGAAGGTACATATTCTTAAGACTGTTAATCCTTCATTTACTTCATAAAATCACAACTAACTAGATTATACAATCCTTAAAATGAGGGTATATTTCCTCTACAATATTAATACTACAAGTGTAATGCAAGACATCGATCACTTGAGGTTCTTCACCCAAAAAAAAATGATCACTTGAGGTGACAACCTACTTACGACATTAGAGAACAACTAGAAAGAAGATACAAACTATCCGTAATTCTCAGATTATTATAGCCTCAAGAAAAGACAATTCCAAATTATACAAGTATTTACCAATTTTAAAATGATCAAATTATAAACATACAAATTGGAGTTCCTTCCACCTTTCCTTGCAAAGCCAAAGCTCAAATCCAACATTATTACATATGGAAGAATCAATTAGTAATAAGGTGTAATGCAGATAGGTCATTCACAAGTCAAGCTCTCCACTGCGCGTCTCTCAGACTCAAATAATTCAGTAGATAAATAACGTTCCCCAAAGCTGGGAAGAAGTACCTGCAAAACAAATATATGAATTGTTGAAGCTTATACAATGACGTGATCTCCGTTAAATACAGCATACTCCCTCTCTTATGTTTCACTTGCAACATTTTGACTTGCATGTTGCCGAAACACAACTTTAAGTATTAATATCTATAATTCTACTAATTAAAGTTATAAAAAGCTAACCAATAAATCATCATATCATCTTGAATGACTTTTCCTGATAGCACCAAACCAAATTCAATTATATTTTTCATACCAACTAAAAAGTTTGCCCACTTACAACAATTAATTTTCCAGCATATTCAGGCTTTTTTGCTAGCTTTATAGCAGCAGCAGCAGCAGCTCCTGATGATATTCCAACCTAGCAGATTAATTTCCCACGTTCACATATGATGCATCAAAGAACTCCCATCAATTAAATATATGTATAATAATGAAAAGGTTATGGAGTGAAGGAAATGAACTTACCAACAAACCTTCCTTCAATGCTAGAAGCTTTGCAGTTTCAATGGCTTCATCGCTTGATATCTAAAGCGTCAAGTTAAAACTTAAAAGTGTTACACTTGCACAAGTCATTCATCTCTGTTTGGGTTACTTTAAGGGCAAAAATAAGGCACTAATGTGTGTGTTTTTGTGTGTGTGTGTGTGGTGTGTGTGTGTGTGTGGGGGGGGGGGGGGGGGGGGGGGGGGTTGGATCTACGACATTGTTTTGGTTGGAAGAAAAACACTTTGAAAGGAGAATGACTTTCCGTGAAAAGGAACTCCAAGCAAAAACGCAATTGAAAATTAGTTTTCCTTTATCTTGGTCCTCACAATAAAAGGCAACACAAAAAAAGGGTTGGAGAAGATGGACTGGAGAAATAAAATAGGAAGGTAAAACACAGAAAGTCGAAAGGAAAATGTAGAATTCCTTCAGAAAATTAGAATATGTTTTACCATTTACAATTTACGATCCAAACAAAGGAAAATGAGAAACGCCTTTTTTGGGATGAACACTCTCTAAGTGCCAACAACGATGAAGTCAATACTGCCTTCCCATTCTTGCAAGATAATTGTTATTCTCACATTTCGAGATAGCATTTGACTCTCGAATGGGACAAAAAAAGATAATTATGTCAAAAATTAGAAAATCTATACCGTTAGTTTCTAACCAAAACTACTCTTTAAAAAGTAAATATTCATAATTTTACACTTATATTTTGCAAGATATAGATGGCCAAACTAAGTTTATAAAAACGCCTTATAAAAAAAAGAGGGAGTATAAAAGACTAATAGATCATTAAGAACTCTTAATAACTACTTTCCCAAACACGCTTGGTTTCTTTTCCTAGTGTCTATGGAGTCAACTTACCTAGACTAGTTACTGTCCTGGGATATCTTAATCGGGCGCGTTCTTTCCTTTCTACTTGTTTTTGTAAGCTATCAACCTCCTTGCCTTCCATATTAAATGTATTCGGATATTACTTTTAGAGGGAAGGGGTGGGGTGGGGGGGCAAATTTAAGGCTCAACTCAACTCAATTCGTTTACTTCCTGTTTAGCATCATCTACAAAATAAGTAAAAATGAATTTTTTCTTCAATGTACAATCCGAGTTTGCAAGCTCAACATGTTTCAATAATTCCAAACAGAAAGAAGATAGAGAGCAAGTTTCTGAGCTTTACCTTTACAACTTCCTCAACTATGTCAAAGTCCAATATAGGAGGGATGACACCAGCACCGATTCCCTGGATTTTGTGTTTTCCTATGGCATGTGAAGCATCAGGTTTACTTAGCATAGTAACAAATTTCACCAGGGGATTCACAGATCCTACAAAATTAATTAGAAACACAACAAAATAGAAACATACGGCTGCTGATAACCTTATTAACAACTATAAATCAGGCTCATTCATAGGTGGGGTCTCAAAACATACATAAGAGCTCCAACATATTGCAGAATAGCAACTGGGGAAGGCTGGGGATAACAGTTGCCCGCTTTGACAGGGTTTCAGAGAATGTTTAAAACAATGCCACAAAAAGCCTCGAGGTTTGACACAGCAAACTTGAACTATATGATCATCAAGTGGAAACATAACCCAAAAGCATCTAACAGAATTACACTAAAACTACGGACTCACCAGGTTTTTCTCCATTTAAGACTGCACTTTCAGTTGGCTCTACACCATAGACCTATTAGTAAACCAACAAAGTTAAGCAGATGAAAGTAGTGAGTTAGTGGCTCATACTAAATTTTTCCTGTACTTGAGTGCAAATATCCACAAAAACGACAATTTCGGTCAAACTTTTAGAGATCAATTTGTTGAGAAAGTTGACTCTCTGTAGTCTGTATTAAGCAAAGGTATTTTTTTTTTCAATTAGTGCAGGAATCAGTAGCAGATTCAAAGTGACCAAAACTTATCGTTCCATGAGCGCAAACAAATCTTACTTGTGTCTACATTCCTAGATATGCTGCAAGAGGCTAGATAACAAGGATATGTATGTTACTATGCATATTCTGCAACCTACCAAATTATGTATTAGCTACAAACGAGCTCATCAGGAGTTTTAAGAGTTCAAAGTACAATATAGTAAAAGTCTAGGTTTATCCTACAGTAATTCAGATACTGCTACAAGCATTCATACATCGACATGTATACATGGTAGGGTACTCGAAAACATGCCTTTCAAGTTTCAACAAACTAGGAGAAAAAAATGCTATGACTTCTCTTTAACTGAAGCAGAGTGCAAAAATGGATGAGATTTTTTCAGGGAAGACAATGTCAATTTAGTGCTTCAATTACAAACAGTTGGAGATTCGCCCCTAAAATTTTATCAATTCTTTTACCCATTTTAGTTCTTGCTTAACACTGGCATTTTCCTTTTTGTGGCTCTGTTGGCAGCCTAGCCGCCCTGGTGTAGGGGATTCGGAGCATAAGAAGATAGGTTTGTACCAGTAGAAATTTACCCCTTCTTTGTTCTTATCAAGCACAAGTAACAGATCCCATTGCAAGGTATGGGTCTAGGAGTCCCACATTGGTCTTATGAAGGATTTGATGTGGCATTTCTATAGACAAGGGCTCTCCATTCTCTTAAGCTAGCTTTTGAGGATGGGTTCTCCCTTGTCTATCAGTTAGTGACGTCGGAATTGCAGTGTTCGCCCGGGGCTAGGTTAGGCTAGCGCAAAGCTAACATTTGGGTGGACAAGGGTCTGCCTCCTCTTAGGCTAGCTTTTTAGGGATGGGTCAAGTATCCAAAGAAACTACTGAGAGCTACTATTAGTTTGTTTTATATTTTGGCGGAGAACAAACCTCTCGGAAGCTTGTCCCGTTAAATCAATCAAACTTCATTTTCTTTCTTTGATTTCCACACTTAATCACTGAAATTTGTCCTAAGCTAAGTTATTTCTTAGCAGTTAACAGTACTACCCCACCAAAGCAATTGCAAATACTACAGCTTGGACCCAACATCTGGCTGATACGCAGAGGTAACCCCCCACCCCACCCCAGTGCCCCACACACACACACACACCAAAGAATAGGTAGACAAACAGATGGACCATAACGCAAAACCGAACCTTAATAGCAGAATTTTCTCTTTAAGGAATCTCCCTGTCCCAGTAATGGTACCAGCAGTCCCAATGCCAGAGACAAAAGCATCCACTTGGCCTTCCGTGGCTCTCCAGATCTCTGGCCCCGTGGTTTCAAAATGAATCTGCAAGCATAATGGCCATAAAGAGAGCAACTAAAAAGACCCCTTCAACTGCCAAGTGTGACTGATGTTTTGCGTCTAAAAACTAACATACCTTTGGATTTGCAGGATTTTCGAATTGATTAATCCAATACCCGCCTGGTGTTTTTCCCACCATTTCTCTGGCTTTGACATAAAAATCAGGAAAGGTCTTTGTTGGACCCATGAGGTGCAATTCGGCTCCCAAAGCCAGTAGTATAATTCTTCTCTCAAGACTCACATATGCAGGCATAATAATGATTAGCTTATAGCCCTTAGCAGCAGCAATAAACGCCAATCCAATGCCAGTATTACCACTCGTCACTTCTATGAGAATCGTCTTTAGGCATCCAAAAAAACAGAACTTAGAAACAACTTTTTGCAAGTTAAACTACAGCCCTAGCATATTCTGTTTCTCACTCTCACATTTTTCGAAAGAGTACACACAGAAAGTAGCGAATAGATACGTAGAATTGACAAATAAAGGTATCTGAAAACACACCTTCTCAGGGGATATCAAGCCCTTTTCCTCAGCATCTTTAATCATACTAACTGCAATCCTGAATTCAACTAGGTCCAATTAAATCTTTGCTTTTGCTTTTGGTTGGAAGAAGATAGATCTACAGTTGGCTTTAATTATATGGACTCATAGGGTAATTTAGATTGCAGACTATCTATGGGGGGATATCACCTGTCTTTAACACTGGAGTATGGTTCCATCATTTCGAGCTTGGCTGCAATCCGTGCTACGCAACCCTCTACAACATGATTAAGATAAACCATAGGCGTGTTCCCCACTAGCTGCAATTTGAGGAGAGCAGAAACACATAAATCACCTGTATGATACAAAACTTTCTTGTATAATTAATTAATACAAGATCGACTCTGTCAGGCCAAAATATTTAAGACATGAGTTCTCTCAGTTTCACGAAAGGGCAACGAGAACAAGTATAATGATATAGTCAGCCAATAACGATCGAAGCGACTTACTTCAGTCACATCTTTTGCAATGCTGCACTTCCCCTCCATAAGACTCAAGTACAAAACTGCCAATAATTTATAGCTGTAAACAATTTAGCTTTGCACATTTATCAGAACAACCATTAAGTGCTTCCACATATTGGATCCTACCTATCAATTTATCATAACTTTTACTCATAAATGCCACTCACACATCGCCATTCCCTTTGCATCATGCGTTAAAGATTAAAGAAGTATTCTTCTTGGGCCATCAAAGAATAAAAACTAGCAATCCTTTGTTTAATGAATCAATAAGATGGTGCTATTGAAATGCCAAGTACAAATATAACTGCCACAGGGGGGGAGGGGAGCAAGCTTGAGAAACAACAAAATCACGCATGTCAACAGCTTCCAGTTTTTCAAAGATGAAATATAATAATAAATACATATCCAACTCAGCCAGCAGCCTCATATTGAGTTTTTAACACATACACTGGAAACAATGAAGCTAAATGTGGATCGTGCTATAATAAGTAAACTATGCAAAAAAAAATGTAAACACTGAACCTTATAAGCATCAATGTATCGCACAAGGCCATGTAATGGAAAGCAATGCAGTGTACTATGAGCGAGGAGTGTGAATTTAGTTTTAGCACTTCCAGATATAGCCACAGTTACTGTTTTAAGATGACTGGCAATTGTTGCCACAGGCCCACAACTCCTATTTAGTAATGGTTTATGTAAAATAGTAGAAGCAATCGACAAGCAAGTAATTAACAACGCAAAAGAAGAACGTCGAGATTTAATGTGGTTCACCACACAATGTGTTAGCTACGCACGGGGAGAAACTGATTTATCAGTTGTGCGAGATAGAATTCAAATTACAGAATATGAGAATACGGAGGCATAAAGGAGACCAAAGGGTTGATACAGTACCCTCCTTATGATCTAAATGGATTAGGCTGAAAACGGGCCCCAAACAAAAAAACGAAATTGAAAACCGCTTACACCGAAGGTTTCCGTTGCACCCCTGCAACCCCAAACCAGGCCGCTTCACCCCAAGACCCCGACTCATTGCCAGGTACTGAGATTCCTGTGTAGTCATATGAAGCGACATACAGACGGATTCAAGGCATTCCAATAATTTATTTACATGCTTGCTCTTCCAAACTTCCTACTTAAAACCGAGGGATAAGAAGAGGGTATTTGACAATGAGTGCAAAATCGTGTCAACAATTTCGCAGGGTTGGAACAAGGTTATATAACTTTTTAAAAGGAGGGAGTATTTGACAATGAGTGTGATACTAAAAAGAGTCACTGACAAATCAATAGGAGCTGCAAACTTGTTGTTTTGGAAACTATACGTACACAACTTTACCATTTCAAGGTTATTTCATGAAGACACTAAATTCAGATTGTATCACATCCACCAGTCTATGACTCCACAAAAACATAAAGTATAGCACTTTATGTGTGATTTGATCAAGTCCATAAATCTGTCCACATTTAAAATAACCCAAACCTCAAAATTACGCCACTAATGACTGTTTCAAGTTTCAACACCGTTGAACCAGTGTCACGTAATCCACTAAACTCCTTGCGAATTGCGAAATGATTTAAGCGAATTATGCTTGGTTTTAGACTATTTTTGGCCCATTTTAGTCGAATCGTGAATTCAAAAGGCGAATTATGTGACAATGCGTTGAACATGGATAGATGGATAGAACACTAAAGTCATGTTTGACACTGAGAATAATTGTTTAATGTTAGCTGATTCTAGATTCTGGTACCTTATCTAACATAACTACGTAAGGTGTTTGTGTAAAGATTTTTGATGAAGATTCAAAGGATAACTGATATGTACTACTTCCTCCGTTTCAAAAAAATAGCTACACTTTCCATTTAAAGAAGTTTCCAATTAATGACTACACTTCTCCTTTTTCCTTTTTTTGTTAGCTTTTTCTCTCTATCTCTCTCCTACCACATATCTTACCCCACAATCTCTCACACAAACAAAAAGTGCCTAGGAGTCCGCAAAAAAAGAAGTGTAACTTTTTTTTTTGAAACGGAGGAAGTACTTAAAAGTTGTTTGATTGTACTCCCTCCATTAGCCCATTTTATTGTGTTCTAACCACTTTCAATTTTTGGGTATTCTTTTTTACTGTTGAACCCACATTAACATGATCTATGGTAGAATCCCCTTCAATACATAAAGGCAGAAACTGTAAACCTCTCTTTTAAGTTTTAAATCTCAAAGTTACAATCCTCTCTTATGATAAAGCTCTGTTCTTTAGCTGAATCTAAACATCTTTTACAATCAACTTATTACCAAACATATATTATACCTCTAAAATCACCCTCTTCATTTTCTTTTCCCTTAAAAATTGGAAGCTTTAATCAGTTTTTGGAAGGAATTGAAGTCGAAAAACTAGACATTCATCAAAAAGTAAAGGCAAAACTTCAACAAAAATGCACAAATCCATATGAACACAGCACATAAGCTGAATAAAATCAAAAAAATGTGAAGAGTTAAGAATTATACCCGGTTTCTGGGAAGAGCTTTTAGAGAGGAGGGAGATGATTGATGAATTTTGGAAGGTGGGTTTGACTTCAGTTTTTGGTGCGGTGGGTAGTAGTCTCGATTTAAAATTTAGTTGTATTTAAAAATTGTATCAGTTATTTTAACGCTTCTGTAATATAATTGGCGTTTCTACCCTTACCTTATTATTGTTAGTTCAGATTGTTGTTGAATTTTAGTGGATTTTCCTAAATTAATTGAACTTCTTTTTTCGGTTAAATAAAACTTCCATGTTGAACTAAAGGAAACTTATTAGAAGTATTATCGAATTGGAATTGTCGATCTAAAGACTTAATCTGGTAATCTTTGAAGGAAAAAGTTTCAATCATTCCTCCACTATACTACTATTGCTTATTTCATCAGAATTAATAATTCTATATGAATGGAAATCAAGAGTTAAGGATCACTTTATGATTTTTGTTTCAAATTTTTTAAAAGAAAAACAATAACGAAAATTTGAAAGTAGTTTCCGATTTTTTGTTGTCAATTATCAGAATAAATATAATTATAATCGGTATGACTAATTTCAAGTACTTTTCCTACTTAAATAACACTATTCTAAAATCATAAAAAACATATTAACTTTTGAAACATTTGAAATTCATATTAAATGACTCTTTGTTAGATGATTTTTAATTTTCACAATAAATATCATTAGTTATCTCAACCTATTACTAAATTGTAACGTATAAAAATCACGGGGCATTATCAGGCCTTAGTACTAGTTCTCTTTAAATGTTGTGAATAAACTTTTCTTATAAATCTATATTAATTTGTTTAAAGTGTTTATAGTAAAGTATATGCGTCACGTGGAACCCTAACATTATTGTCTTGTCATTGACAACCAAAATTCATAGGGGAATCATCAAACATTAGAGCTCTTTACATAACCAAGTTAGTCTTGGCGTAGTGGTAGCTCACGTTGTCCCTTAACCAATTAGTCACGAATTAGACCTTTGAGAATGAAAAGAGATCATTGGACATCCACTTACCTTAAAATGGAGCTCACGGGGGGCGAAAGAATAATCCATGTTATCGATGGTAAATACCATTGGTTTCACCCAAAACAAAACAAAATAATCCTTAAATGAGAAATTCACAACTTACCATCCTAGATAGCCTTAAGTAACGAGATATTTCACCATATATAATACTAGCCGCATATGCAAGGGATATGTACGCAAGTATATACAAAGGTAATTCAACTCCAAAATTACATATATTAATCTGAAGTAATAAGCTTCTATAATTAACAAAGTTAAATTTTTCACCAAAATAAATATAGAAATAATCAAAACTGAATGTAGAAGCTTTATCACCTAAAATAAATAGGTTCGTCTATTACACTTTAAATTTCCATTTTAATTAAATAACTTCCTATAATTTCATGGGCAGAGAATGCTTAAGATATTTTCAAATACATACATCCTAGGCCACACACTAATTCACTATGAGATTACTCGGATATTAGCTTGTACTACAATATTTGTATCCTAGTACACTGTTCATGGATAGCATTCCTTATGAAATAAAGTACAGCTTAAATAAATTCCAGAGATAAAAATCAAACGATCCAAACAGTTCAAAACTATAAATTTATAACATATGAATCAGAATATTCGTAAGGTATGTTCTCTTAGCTGAAAAACAATAAAACTAGATGCAATAGGAAAATGTAAAAATAAACATATTATATTAAATTTAACTGAAAATACGTAGATACATATTATTATTTTTGGTAAGAAGAAGTGGTCCGGACCCTGCTCGGGTCCTAATGGACCAGGCACTTGAGAGTAGGGGGGAAGGGTAAAGGGAATCCCTATCAAAGTGTCTTTAGTGGGGATTGATCCCCCAACCTCAAAGTTGCAAAGATGTTCTCCTTACCACTATACCAAGTACTACTTGATAATACGTAAATACATGGCCTTAGTGATGCTCAAATGCTCATCTCGGTCAAAATACTACAGCCATGTCATTTTCAAGATTGACAATCAAAATAATAAATAATGATAATTGCTTTAAAGAGGCAGCAAGAAGCTTTAATGCTAATAACTAATAAAAGCTAGCTAGCTAGCTAGTAATCGTATCCCACATGGGTGATGTTAAAAATGGAATGGATCAAAGAAGGCTATAAAATAAGAAGAAGAAACCACGTTAAGACTTACATACCTGGACGGGGCTAATGGGTGATCAGTAAGGCCCATGGCCTAGGAAGGTGGCTTCCATTGCACATCATTGGGGAGGTGCACCTACCTAACATCTCCCTTGATGGGAGACTGTACGTCGTAATTTGTGGTAGAGAGGGCCTGCGCTCGTCGCGGCCCTTGCCAAATACTATGTTTAATTTTCTCATAATGCTTCGTTTTGTATTAATTGCGCTTTTGTTGTGAATTAAACAACACTAGATTTGTGTCTGTAAGTGTTGGTCAGTGGTGATGGGGATTGATATTGGTAGGACAAATCCGTGTTTGAATCTCCGCAACAGCTCGGGAGATGAATGAAATCTAACTTGACCTCGATCTGGATACAGCCCGAAGGGTGAACCGGGTGCAAACATCAACAAAAAAAGTTGCTAAACGATTTAAATCGCAACTAGAATCTTAATCAGTTAAAATCTTAATATATCATTAAAATCTTAGATTTTATCAAAATATCGAGATTCCATTAAAATAACGGGTCAGACCTATTATTATAAAATCTTTCTAGATGAGTGAATCTTACATATTCAATAATTTTTTTTGTTAAACTTGCTTAGTTCACTTTCACAATTTTCTCAAACTCGTCACTTTCATGAATAATGATACTAATAGCAGTGTATTAATACATAATTAGTGGCCTTGCACTTTTAATCTTAACCATATTTAATGATTTATGTCTTATAATAAAAGGACTAAATAACTAAATAATATTTTTTACAGTCATTAATGATAAAAATTATCTAAATAAGTTATACTGTGTATCATAAAACTTTATTTTCGCAAAAAATATAGAATCTTACGATTTTACGATTCATTTCGATTTTAACATGTCTTTTCAATTTAAGTTAGAATCTCGATTTTAATAACCTTGATGGGAGTATTTAGCTTTTCTTATAGGTTTCTATATAAGATTAGACTTTAATACCATGTTACGTAGTAGAATATTATAGAGCACTGATTGTTATTGGACACAATAATAAACCTATAGGATATGAATCTCTAGTTATTTTGCACCTTTATATATAGATTGATGCTCATTTACACATTTCAACCAACACTTGTATTCGCTCTCTCGAGTACTCTAAGCGTATCCTCTAGTTTACAAACCAGCCCCTGTTGTCGGAAGAAACCTTCAATGAAAACTATAATAATGAACAAAAATGAGAAGATCAAGCAAACACATACATATAGAAGAATATAAGAATAATAAAATGTTAATTATAGGAGACGATAAAGAGGTTATGAGCTAGTTAGAAAGATCGAAAGCTGCAACATACGGTGGACATGGTTGGTGGGTTAGGTTGAGGAGATAAAATTTGGAAAAAGGGGAGAGAAAGGGATGAATAGAGGGTAGGGGTTTGATGTTATGCAATGTAAATTGGTACTACTTTGACATATTTTTGTGCGCGTATTTCGTATATTCGCAGACGTACTTTAGCTATTCACTATGTACAATGTCTAGTGGCAGCATGCAACTGCATATCCAACACTCTCACCCTTCTATTTTATATCAACACAGTCTTCAAATGTCAGATAAATATCCCATACAATATTAAAGCATCACACGATACCAAATTATCAACTGTTTAACGTGTAGAAGCTAGACAAGTATATCAAATAGTACATCAAAACTTTTGGAAAAAATATAATCAATAACTCTAACCGGGCAAATGAATAGCGGGTTAATTTAAACTAGCGACTCATTACCCGCCTTGACAATGCTCTATTTCAACGAACCGAGTTAAGCGTTGCGTTTCTTTTAGCACCATTAAGTAAGATGCTAGTATGCAATACGACCAAACAGAGAGTCAATACGTGACATAATTCACCGATGTCTATACTTGCCAAGTTTTATTTCATTACTTGAGCTACAAGTTTTATTCAACACCATTCAAGCCACAATTTGTACTTTTTAGGTGAAATTCTCAACATTATCCTTACTATGTCTAAATACAATTCATATTTCTTAGGCCATAACTTGTATTTGTAGGAAATATTCTCGCATTATACTCGCTATATCTAAATACAACTCCTAGTTACCTGGATATATCTTGTAAGTATAGGCAAAGTTCTCTCATTGTCCTTACTAAGTCTAGATACAAACTCATATGTAGTAGGACATAACTTGTAATTATAGGCAAAGTTCTCTCATTGTCCTTACTAGGTCTAAATACAACTCATACTTACTAAGGCATAACTTGTAATTTTAGGTATTTTTCTCACGTATTCCTTATAATGTTATATCTCACAACTTGTATTTTAGGTGAAACACTTGCCTTATCCTTACTCGTATAATAATATCTTTTACCTTCATCACCACTCTCTCAAAACCTATCTCGTTCCCTTATGCCACCACACCATTCACAACTAGTCCACTACCACCCAAGCCGCAAACACCAACCTTATATCTCTCTCTTTCTATCTCTCGAACTATAAGCTCTATAGCACCATCGATAAGACCATGACAATACCATAGCATTGCAAACGCATCAACTACCACTAGAAGAGCAAATGATAGGGATTCACATACAAGCTGGATAGGTTAGTAAATAATTCCATTCATCATATCTCTTAGAACGATCTTTTTTTGTGAGATAATATATATTCCAAATGATTATTGGCTTTCGAGGTATCTTAATAATGGAAATATAAGAGTACTATAAAGCACACGATTGTCTCTGCGAAATTTGAGGCCCCGTAGGATTATCAAAATTCTAGGCCTTAATTCATACTTGTCTACAAGTAAAAAAAACTTCAACAATTTGAAAGTATAATATCTTAAGAAAATTATTTCTTTTAAAGACGTGGTCTGCCATTCTTTCAACATGTTTTAAGTTAAATCATATATATTGGACATACAGTTTTTGATATTAATCTTTAATTACAGTTAATGCTTCACAAATTTATATTGACATTCCATAATAAGTATTATTATGCCGACAAAAAGGAAGTACACTAAAAAATGGACATATAAACATATAAACCCAAAGGATATATGGAGAAACATATAATTTTGCACTTAAATTAAACTTAGCCATTAGCACCAATCTTTCAGTCCAAAGAGTTAATGGCAAGTCGCAAAAATAAATTATAGTGTGCAAATGTAGAGGTGACATAAGTACATGAATATAGAGAATGTGTTGTATGGTAGTAGTAATAGAAATTGTGATACTATTAATTATAACAGTAAACAAATAAATAATAATAATAATAGCAACAACATAAACAATAATAACAATGATGAAATAATAATAACAACAAGAAGACGATGAAGAAAAACAACGATATTGGTGGTAATGATAATACTAAGAAGCAATAATTATACTTAGAAGCGGTGCTACTTGAAGTTAAAAGATTTGTTGAGTTGTTGATGTTGTATGTGCATATACTGAAGCATCATGGTAGAAGCACTATGATTCTATAGACTCCCACATCGTCTCATCAGAAACATGCGTGGCAAGTGAGGCAGTATAAATAAAGACATGCGTGCATCGTATTCCTCACTTACCTGGACGGGGTCAATGGGCGATCAATAAGGCTCATGGCCTAGGTTGGTGGCCTCCATTGCACATAAAGGAGGGGTGCCTGCCTAACGTCTCCCCAAGTGGGAGAGCGTACGTCATAATTTGTGGTAGAGGGGGCCTGCGTTCGCGCGGCCCCTGTCAAATCAAGTGTAAACTTCTGCAATATCTCACTACATTAGATTGTTGAATAAGAAAGTGCAATCAATAATTTAATCTTGTATTTCATTAATGTGAAATTCGAAGGTCACTTGACGGAAAGTATAAACAAATATTTCTTTGTTTCTTTTTAATTGCAATAAATTCAGATGGGTGTAAATGGATATAGAGAGAATGTGGGGTATGTGATAAAGAGAGAAAGAAATGAATTGTAAAAATAGAAAGAAAATATTTGTTTTAATTAATTTAATATTTTTATTAGAAACGGAGGAAGTATAAAAAATGAAGATATATAGTAAAAATGTCGAACAAACCCTACGCGCCTAATTAACCTCTAGAACCTAATTAACCACTAGAACCTAATAATGGAAATCCCAGTTAGGAACATATTTTAATAGAAAATCCCATTTAGGAACAACATATTTTAATAGAAAATCCCATCTAGGAACTACATATTTTAATAGAAATCCAATCTAGGAACAACATATTTTAATAGAAATCCAAATTGGTTCAAAAACCACCAAAACCTAAAAATTTGAAATTAATTTGGGTTAAGAAATCGCATCCATTCTGTGAAGCATCGCCACCACTTTTTTTTAATGACAAACTAAATGACAAAGAACAACTCAGAAGATTGGTGAACTAAAAAACAAGAAAGAAGATGAGGCAAAATTAATAGTGAAGAGGTGAAATTTGGGTGTCTTTCACCGCAAGAACTCAATGGACAGGAGAAGAGATGAATCATGTGGGAAGCAAAATTGATAAAGTAAAAACAACTGTCCCATATGCCCCATGTGATGTAATAGGTGGTGGCAAAATATAAAGGTTTGGGTCAGGTCTATGAGCTTTGGTTACTAAGCTGAGGAGATGTTTGGCCTGATACACTCTCTTTTTATATTTTGAGGACAGAGGAAAAATAAAGTTTGAAAAAGTAAGAGAGAAAGAAATTGGGTGAGTGGCAAATAGTTTATTCTAATGGGTGTGTAGAACAAAAGGTACAAAAAGATAATAAATATTTGGTTGTTTACGGATAAGATGGGGAAATAAATATTTTTAGAAACATCTCAATGGAGAATTTGGGAGTGAATGGCATACACTTTATTCAGATTTGGCATACACAAATCCTACTTTGTAATTATCCGAGTAGGCAGAGAGTATTTTTCATGTCACGGTTAAGGCTATTTTATCCCAGTGCAATGTCTCCAAATATGAAAACAAACTTTTAATGTATCATGCTCATAATATACTTAGGTGTACAATAAAATTGTTAAGAAGATGTGGTTTGGAAACAACTTTAATTCAGAAGGCTAGCCCAATAGGACCAACCCTATTGAGTTTCTACAAATTATGTCGATCATATGTCTTGATAGCCATACAACACTCACCTTATATCAAAGGCAAGCGTGGCATGTTTAGCTAACTGACCCTTTTAAGGTTTGAAGGTTAGCAGCTGGTTCTAGTTTATGTAAAAATTGAACAACTTCATAGTTCTTTGCCTAATGTGGGATTTTTGTGAGCATATCTAGCTCAATGAGAAGTTATGGCAGAGTCAACTGTGGGGGGTGCACATGCTGCCCCATTCTTCTAACAACTACTACTAAAACATAATGCTACAACTTATGCTATCTTCTAACAATTGCTATCACTACTATTTTCCCTCTTTTCAACTTCTTCCATTTTTTTTCTCGCATGCCTTCATTGACATTTGGGTGCTTTTTTTCTTGTTACTATTTCATCGTGTAAAGTTGAGAAGAGGTTGTGTGTTGGTTTGGAAATAATAGATTTGTAGATCTTATTTGCTTAGTTTGTTAGTAGATATGTCATTTAGAAGTTTGTCATGTCTTTTTATTAGTCTTACTTTCCTACTTTGATTAGGAGTATATGTTAGTATAAGCGTGTATGCTCAAACGTTTGTCAAACAAAAACAAGAATTTTGCAAGATAACTCCATTAATTTCACTAATACGATTTATGCTGCAGAGAACTAGATGAACTTTAGGCGTGCAAGCTATTATAGTGTTATTTTTGGGGCTCATGTGATCCTTGAGAAATTATTAATTCGTGATTTAGGCTTGCTTTGTTTGGTCCAAAGTTCAGTCAAGGATGGAGTTTGGGTGGCTTGGTGCTTATATCATCGCCTATAGTGTCTATATTACACTAAGGGGCCGTTTGGTTGGGATGGGGAAAAGGAAAGGAATCAAGAAAGGGGTAGAATGGGAATGGAAACCAAAACCCCTAAATTAAAACAAGTGTTTGGTAGAACGTAGAACAAGGGAAAGGGTTAAACCCCTCCCCCTACTCTTCCTTGTGTTTCTCTCCGGCGAAATATAACGGCGTCGTCCCTCTTTTCTCTTATCTCAGGCGTGTTTTCTGGCGGGGTTAGGGTTTTGTAGGTTAGTTGTTTTGGGAGGGGTTGGGTGGATTTCGGTGTGGGTGGTTTCCGGCGCGGGCTAAGGGGTTTCCGTTGCGGGCTGGTGGTTTTCGGCAAAGGGTGGGGAGATTTCCATGGAGATTCGTGGTTTTCGGCAAGGGTTGGTTTGTTTCGGTCGGGGCCGGGTGCTTTTCGACGAAGCTATGGTGGTTTTTGGCGAGGGTGGGTGGTTTTCGACGGGGGATAGGTGCTTTTCGACGGAGCTATGGTTGTTTTCGGCGAGGGTGGGTGGTTTTCGGCGAGGGTGGTTTTCGACGGAGGTACAGTTGTTTACGGCGAGGGTAGGTTGTTTCGGCGGGTTTGGGTGGTTTTGCGGCGAGTAGCTGGGCTGGTTACTAGTGGTTGTGGAGTGGTGGTGGAGCAATAGTGGATGTAGGATGGTGGTCAAGGTTGGTCAATGGTAGTTGTATTGTAGAGGAAAAGAGGGGAATCCAAAACTTGAGGGTGGGTAGGGAATCAGGTAAGGGTTATTGAAACTGAAAAAGGGGCAAAGGGAATGGAAAAATACATCAACCAAACACCATCTAAGGGTAACCTAGGGGTTTTGTTTCCCTTTCCCTTTCTTGAAACCCTCAATCCAAACGCCCCCTAACTATGTTTAGTTTGTACCCTATAGTTGGAATTGGCCAAAATTTGATAAAATCCCATCAACAAAAATCATTAACTATTGTGGTTGGTGCTTGTTCTTAAATCAATTGATATACATATATTAAGTTTGCCTCCGTAAAATTTTTTAAATAATAATAACAATAAAAACAAATAATGACTTATACACTAGTTAAAATAAAATAATTATAGTAATACAATAGGAATAGTATAATAACTTGAATAATAAAAATAATATAATAATAGTAGAAGTATTAATGATAATAAAAATTAAGAAAAGATATAATAAGAAAAATAGTTTATTATAGTAAAGATATGAATGATAATACTTATAATGGTAATAGTATAAATAATGAAAATAAATAATAATAATAATAATAAGGTCTAATAAGGTCGAATAAGGTTTAATAAGTTCAGATAAACTAAAATAAATTGAAAAGAACGGACCCTAAGCTCTATATTACACTAACTATGTGTTGATGAGATTTTTATTAGGAGCTTCATTGATGCATCAATGGCGGATTTTGGTTGTGCGATTATGTTCAATGATCTAGAGAGTTATTAATGAATGTCAGTGATATTGGAAAAGAGTTGGAAGGAATATGGTCTGAGACTTGGGTATTCTTAGTGACAGCGTCGTCTCTGGCCTTTTTAGGGCCTGAGCAAAAAATGTATTATGGACTCTATGTACAGTGAATATATATTAAGATTAAGAGCACTTAAAGAAATTAAAGAGTTATGAAGGAATTAGTAACAACAATTTGTATTAGATCAGGAAAAATTTGCGAAAAAACACCTTATTTGTTATAATTTTTGTGAGAAACTACCTTATATGTTACCTTTTTTTTTATATCAAAATGCACATTTTTTTGTTATAGTTTGGCTAAAAAGTCAAACTTATAGACATTGATCCTCCAACTCTTCATTTATCGTTGTGTGTTAGATTTTGACCATTTTTTAAAAGGTATATCTCCCGCACAAAAAAAAAAAAGATGGCGGAGAAATTAAGAGGTTCAATAACCGAATATTTTTGACTTTTTAGCTAAAATTCGACAACAAGGTGTGCATTTTGATAAAAAGTGACATGTAAGGTATTTTCTCACAAAAAAATATATCTATAAAATATTTTTTCACAAAATTAGAACAAACAAGGCCTTTTTTGCAAATTTTTTCTCAGATGGGTAAAAAGAACCTAGTACTTTTGTTCTTACCTAATTTTTTGATAAGTAAGAGACCCTCAAAAATCAAAATGGGGCCCTGAGTTGTCGCTCAAGTTGCTCCCCCATTAAGACTCCTTTGCTAAGTGCATTTTTTATATTGACGTGAAAAGGTGTTGATGATTTATGAACGAATTTAGACAATAAAAAACTTACATGTTTTAGGAAAGCCTGACTTCAGGATACGATAAAAGTACTATAGGTTGTTTTGTTATCTTAAACAGTCTCTTGATATTTTATGAAGTGTAGATTGAATAGAATGAGCTACATGAAAATTGTTTTGTTTTTGTAAATGCAAAGTTATAATTGACTATAAGAAACATAAATTTCAGTTCTTCACAATTAGCCAAATTTTCTAAAGTTCGACTTATTTTATAAAAAACTTTTGAAATATGTGCATCACGCGAGTGCTATACTAGTTCTTTTTTAAATATGATTTTTTTCTGTCGAAAAAAAATAAAAACATGTTTATTATCTATTTGTACATATATCTTAAAGAGTTTAGGTGAGAGTTGAAATATCTACCTACCTACCTACCTATCTACCTACCTACCTATCTACCTACCTACCTACCTATCTACCTACATACCTATCTACCTACCTATCTACCTACCTATCTATCTAACTACCTATCTATCTATAATTATTAGTAAAGCAAAACCCATTGCACACATGTCGAGCATACCAACAAAAGGGGCTAGGGCTACGTGTAGAACCTTTATACAAGGGCGTGATGTTTCATATATATATGCATTTAACAATTTAGGTAAGATATCGTAATATGTTATAGTTCTTTTTTTTTTTAATGACTACACTTCCTATTCTAGGAAGTTTAAAATTAATGGCTACACTTTTCCTTTTTTCCCTTATTAGTAACTTTTTCTCTTTATCTCTCCTACCACTCTTTTCTTACACACTTTTTACTCACTAATGAAAGTTTTGCCTAGAAAAAGTGTAGCCATTAAAAAAAGGAGGAAGTACTTCAAATCCAAAAAAATAGAAAAGACTATATTTTAAACTAAAATAGAAAGACAAAATTAAACAATACTCACTTAATGTTGCATTCATATTTTTTGATTTCTGCTCTGTCCAAGAGACTGCAGAGAAGTGCTAGCAATCTTATCGGCTGGAAACATCCCACATCGATGCTACAAGAGACTGCAGAGACGCACGGGCTAATAAATTTGAGTGGTGACAGCGGGTGACCCATACTTACCTGGACGGGGTCAATGGGCGATCAAGAAGGCTCATGGCCTAGGAAGGTGACCTCCATTGCACTTTGGAGGGGTGCCTACCTAACATCTCCCCAAGAGGGAGAGTGTACGTCATAATTTGTGGTAGTGGGGGCTTGCGTTCGCGCAGCCCCTATGTAAATTTATTACAATCTTTCTTATTGCAATGATTTTAGATAGCTATGTTGATGTAATTATTTTATACAGCAAATGCATGAGTATGAGTAATTCAAAATATCTTTGTGATACGTAATTTGGTAAGAGCCTAGCTAGCCCGTTGCTGTTGCTGTTTGTCTGCACAAGTGTGGTCAGAGCCTAGTAAGCTCGTTGCTACTTGCTAGTGCTACTAAACTACGAAGAACTATTCAAACATTATTAAGTACATTTGAAAAGAACTATTTTGAACCAATGGTCGCCATTATTCGAAAAGAATTATTTTGGACCAATGGTCACCCTTCAAACGCTAATAAATAGATTCGAAACATATAAAATGGGTCGTGAACTATTTTGATCTAATGGTCTCCTTTCAAACTCCCTTCAAACTTAAATAAATACTCCCTCCGTCCCCAAATAGATTTCTCATATGCCTTTTGCACAGTCTCTAATATACAATTTTGATCGTATTTATACTTATTTGTGTTAATAAAAAAAAAAAAGTTGATTTATGAATCTGCGCATTAACACAAACCTAAAAAGATCCGACACGACTACTATTAATATTATATATTAGTGATAATCTGTAGGCAAATTTAACAAAGTTTGATTTTGAATAAAGCAAATAAGAAATCTATTGAGGGACAGAGGGAGTAGATAGACCTGGTTATTGGACAGGGTAGTCCAATGGCATAAGGGTCAGGGTCAATCTTATAGGGTATCTATTGGACAGGGCTTTATTAAGTAGGGTCTTTATTGGACAGGGTCATTTATAGGGCCAATAAAGATACTCTATAATTTTAAAAAATAAAATATATTTTGCTAAAAAAAATTACATGTATGTTTTTATATCCTTATGTACTTACTATTGGCTATCTTTGTTTATTGTTTTTCTTATTCGTTTACCGACCCGCCCAATATTGACCCGCTATCGGCCCATTACCCATTTTGGCCCGACCCGCTATCAACCCGCTAGTAGACGACCTCTTATGACCCGACCCGCTTTTGACCCGCACCGACCCGCCCCGACCCGCCCAATAACCAGGTCTAGGAGTAGATTAGAAACATATAAAGTGAGTTGTGAACTATTTTAATCTAATGGCCGCTCAAACGTTAATAAAATAGATCCGAAACATATAGGCCATGGGCCCATAACATAAGCTATTATCGATATCGTATTGGAAGCACTCTTCTTTTCTTTCCAAATTCTACTATATGTGGATACAAGTTGGTCTTTATGTAACCAAATCTCAAATTGTGGAAAGCGTGGAAAATGGGCAAAATCTGAGTTATGACTTAAAAGTAAAGCTTCAGTGTCCAATACATAAAATCAATCATATTGCACAATCACAAGGATTTTGAATTTGGGCATAGTTAATGTCTCATTGTCATCTTCCTCACTCGAACACGTTTTTATATACTTGAACAAAATAAAGGGTGCTCACTCATATCGTTCATTTGAACATGTCCCTATATACCTAGACACAATAAAGGATGCTCACTCATCATGGTAATTTGTGATACATAAAGAGTTACGCAACCAAGAGCATTCGAATGAAAAAAAACTAATCGGAAACTTGATAATAATCCGTGTTCGAATGAACGAAGTACCACCACTTGCCACTAACCAAAGAACCACCAATCTAAGGTATTATTAATGCAATTAGCAATTAATAATCAACCTACTTAATCCCTAACACTCAATTGAAATTGACATGCAAAGAGAATTAAGATTTTAGGCTAAATAACTTAGCTTCACTCACTAAGTCACCAAGAAAACGTTACGGTTTTCTCTTAAGAGTTTCACACTCTAACTTTCATTCATTTCATTGCATCAATCTCTATTTTACAAGCTAAGATAATACTTCTTACATAGTACAATAAAGGGTGGTTTTACCTTACAAAATAAAATAATAAAAATACAAAAGAAAGCTTAAAATATTCCAACTATGATGTTGCCAAATTTCAGTCAGCACACCTTTCACCATTTTTGCCTTTTCTCCCTATTGGTTGCTCGTTTGGCTACGAAACCAATTGGAGGGTCTTCTACAGCTCATTAGCTTTCAACCATAGGTCCCACGCCCCATTTGGAGAAGAAATGGCTGCTGCCCAAAGCAGAAAGAAAAGAAGGCTGCTGAATCATGTTGAACTGCGTGTAACATTATAGAATAGTCCAATGAGAGGCTTTCCTACCTAAGTAAACTTGCTCATTATTGGACCAATTTAAGCAGGCACCTCAAGCAGCTCAATAATGAATCTGGGAGCTTAGTTTTGCTTGCTTATCACGTCCAAAACCCTCTCATCTAGGCTTCCTTAAAACATGACAATTTGGAGAGCAAAAATCCACGTCTGACATTGTTGCTGCTTCGACTTTATTTCTCAATGAAATACCACCAAACTTTGTAGGATGAATCTTCAAGATGTTAGTGAACCAATGCAATTGGAATCACTCCAAAACTCCAAGTAACTTGCTCGGAATCATCAAAAATATTTTGCCGCGCCATAAAGAAAACGTGCAAAACAATTTCTACTTAAAACAACTAAATAGACTATGTTACTAATCTAGTATAAACAACATATTTAGTTTGATTAATGCTAATCAAACCCCTTATTATCTTCTTAAATCTCAAATAACCATAACCAATAATTAAATAAACTTATTAAGAACTTTAGATTGATTAGGTTAGAGTATATGCATCAATTTGACTGTTGGACTATTTGCACTCCTATCAGGTAGATTCTATACTTGTTTATATCACGAAAATCCACAATTATTTTGAAGTCTGTACAATTAGAAACCCAAAAAACCAGGAAAGTTGAAAAAGAAGGGAATCAACAGATTGTAATTGCAAGACACAGCACTAATTTCGTATTACATAGTCCACAGTCCATAGTTGCCACTTGCTAGTGCAGGACGACCATGGATCACAAACATAACAAACTGGCATTATTCCAATTCACAAGGACCATGTTATGCAAGTTTACAAGAAATGAAAAAAGAAAACAAAAAATAGACACAAGACTACAGAAACGGACTGTAGATTGTCGAGCCAGTAAAGTATCAAAACCAGTAATGGAAACTCGAACTTAGGACTCAATGGGAAGGCTCTCTGCATCCTTCCTAACTGATTCAAACAACACCGTGGATAAATATCGCTCGCCGAAGCTGGGGAAGACCGTCTGATAAGTTAAACAAGTATGTAATTAGTGAAAAGAAGCACTCTCATCCACTCAGCTTTTATATTTTTTAACTTAATTGTTTATTTGGAAATTGACGGCCTAGAAGGGCATGAACCCGTCCCCCGTGTAAGAGGATCCCACCCAAAGGCCAAAAGGAAGCATCAACCAGACTGATAACTCGGAGTTGTACCCATGAGGAAACCACAATACCCCAAACTTCGGGTTGATGAGATCTGAATGCAGGTGAGAAAGCTCTAGTGCTCTACCACTGAGCTCCCCACTTGATTCTTATGTGTTGTTATCATGACTCGAAAGTGTAGGAGGAAAGATCAGTAAGCTTACGACAATGAGTTTTCCAGCATTTTCAGGTCTCTTCGCCACTTTTATCGCGGCAGCAGCAGCAGCGCCAGATGAAATTCCAACCTGAAATACGAATTTCAAGGTCATCATAAAGAACTATCATAGCAAGGACAATGAAGAAAATACACCAGATTGACAGTTCAGTATGGAATAAGCAAATAAAATATACAAAAATATAGTGAACTTACCAGCAGGCCTTCCTTGAGGGCGAGCAATTTGGCCATTTCAATAGATTCTTCACTGGATATCTGCACAATTTAGACCCCCACCCCAAAAGAAAGAGAGCAAGAAAGAGGATGAGTTAATTAAAACTCCACATACAGCCGTTTTTGCAGATATTTTCAGAGCATATACGTGTATTAGCAAGATTTATAAATAAAGCTCAAGTTTTTTATCAGTAAACAGCAGGTGACATTAGGGAAATAGCTTGTGGTCTCATAAACAAACACCTATCTGGCTATCTCCTGGACAAAATAACTAAAGTCATTGCAAAAAGGATACATACAATTTCCTTCAAAAAAAAAATGTCCATATGATAAGATACACCATATCATTGCTGATATGGCGAGAGATCCTCATTAGTTCTAATTAGCTTCCTTCAACACAACTTTCGGGAGCTAATCAGACAACGGATCTTATGGCTAACTACAGACACAACCAACCCTCAATGTTTTATCGGTTTATTTCTTGTAATAAACTCGGTAAAAGGACATAGTAGTATTAGGCTGGTCTTTTTCTAGGCGCTAGCCAAAATTTCTTTCCTTAAAACAAACACGCACATCTAAGCCACAAGTTTATATGGTATAAAGTATAAACTAGCAGTTAACATAGTTAGTGGAAGAAAACAATCATCCAAAGCCTAGAAGGCTCACCTGGACAACTTCATCAATAATATTCACATCCAAAACACCAGGTATGAATCCAGCTCCAAGTCCTTGAATCTTATGCGGGCCTGTAGAAGTAAAAAAATATGTGACTTACCAAATAAACAGAGTTCCTTAATTTCCCGTTAAACCTGCAGTTCCTTTTATTTTTCTTGTTATATAAAGAGATTTCACAACCAATCAAGAAATGAATAACAGCACCAAGAGTCAGAATTCAAGAATGATTTTTGCTGAAGAAGCAGTTGTCTTATGTGCTAGGCAGTTGTCAATACATCCCTCTCAATTGAATAGAAACCAAACAAGTTCCTCTCTACAACAGATGCAAGTAAGCCAACGAATCCATACAACCTTTTAGCACTAAAATACTTGTATATGGGTTCCAAAACAACATCCCTAGTCTTTGGCTGGTTAAGAGTAAACGTGCGTTCATCTAGATCTCCCAAGCCCTGGCTTAGTGGGAAGATACTAGATTCTGTTGTTGCTAATACCAATCTGACATGACTGGCAATAATATTAGACATAACCGGAGTCTACCAAAGCAGAAAGTGCTTTTAAGGAACAGCTTCAAAGGCTTGGTACACAGAAACTTTACTTCAATAGTTTTTTATTGGGTTGGAAACTTCTTTGCACACTGTTGCATTAGTAGGCACAATTTTTACAAACCGTAACTTCTTCATAAATCATAAGATATATGGAGTTATAACTTTAAGTAAGACTAGCATGGGCATAACTTCAATGAATGGCCTATATATAACCTTTCACCCAGGTTTCCTTGCAAATCAGGACATACCGTAAGTATTTATATTTAACCTCATAAGGAAAAAATGACGCAACACAGAATTGAACAAATTTAAACTGTACTGGTGTTGGTAACCATGTTAAATAAAGGAAGTTAATGACGATTGCTGATATTTTCACACCTTTCCTGGTAATGCAAACAGAAAAAAATATGGACAACTCACTGATCAGAGCTTTAGTATTAATTACCAGGTTTTCCTCCAGACAGTACAGCACTTTCCACTGGCTCGAGACCAATAAGCTGAAGCACAAAGATAAATAACACGTCATGACAAGGGCATGAAAGGGACGGAAGGAATAGTGAGAGATATTTATGACAAACAAATCAGAAAATAGAGCTTCTGAATAGCACAATTTTCAAAATTGTGTCACTTATCATTGCCACAGGCCCACAACTGACCTTAACATCTGGATTCTGTTCTTTTAGGTATCTCCCTGCACCTGTTATGGTACCTCCAGTCCCTATTCCAGAAACGAGCATATCAATTTTCCCACCTGTGCCTCTCCAGATTTCTGGTCCAGTTGTTTCATAATGAATCTAAACAAAGAACAGAAATTTCAGAGAGATTGTTGTTGCAACAAGCTATAAATCCAGTGAATTGATGCACAACGAAAGAACAAGCATTACCTTGGGGTTTGCAGGGTTTTCAAACTGCTGTAGGATATATGAATTAGGAGTCTTGTCACGGATCTCCTCAGCCTTTTGAACAGCCCCTTTCATACCTTTTGCTGGCTCGGTAAGAACAAGCTCAGCACCAAAAGCCTTGAGAATAGTCCTCCTCTCAAGACTCATTGATGCTGGCATTGTAATGATGAGCTTGTAACCTTTAGCTGCTGCGATAAAGGCTAATCCAATGCCAGTATTTCCACTGGTGGGCTCAATCAAGACACTCTGAACCATTAAGGAGAAAAGAATACATGCGTCAGAACTCAGAACATCACAGGCAGAATTTGACTCCCCGCTTCGTATCAGACTTTACCTCGATATATTTTCCCCAGAAATATCCAAATAGAGACAATAATAAACGCATTCAACAAATAAAACTTCATTTCAGAAATAAACATTGACCACACCATGTACTAATACTATGTCTATGATAATACTATGTTTACGACATCCTAAACTTAATAATTCTACATTCAGCAGTGTAGCTGACTACTTACCTCTCCAGGAGTAATCAGCCCTTTTTTCTCTGCATCAGTAACCATACTGTACCCGATCCTGCAACAGCACAATAATTTGGAACCGGTAAAGACAAACATACACATCAGATCATAGCCATGTGAGGATCTCAATCACTCCATCACAACAATAAAGAATATGTATATAGAAAGAAAGACGGTAAAAACTAATAACCTGTCTTTAACACTAGAGCATGGTTCCATGGCTTCCAGCTTCACAGCAATGCGAGCAACACAACCATCAACGACATTGTTGAGATATACCAGTGGCGTGTTGCCAATTAACTACACAAATCCCAAATTAAAACAATAAATTGTTTGATCTTATTAACTATGGTATATCACAACAAAGCTACAAAAGGGTATGGCTGCTTACTTCAGTCACATCTTTAGCAATGAAGGCTTTCTCCTCAACCATAATGAATTCGATATTGCAACCTACACAAATAATAAAACACCACCCTCAGGTCTCGACAGTAAAAATCGTTGTTGCACATAGGCGAAATGACTTGTAATTCTTGAATAGTTTAACTGAGGCACTAGCTGTCCAAAAAACATCACTTTGAAGTATAGTACTAGCACATGAAAATTTTAACATAGCAAGAGACTCGAACACCCGGTGCAATCTAATGCTAATGCAAGAAGCATGTCAATTCTTGATTCATTTCAGGAATATATTGATGCCAATAAACTGTGATGTCTACTATTCAGATCTCCACTACTAATAAAGATATGAACTTGATCATGATACAAAATTGCAGGGGTCAAACCCACTAAAGAAACACTGAAATTTCAGAAACATGAATTGAACGAGATGTATCTATTATTACTTAACATACAAATTCAGAAACCCAATAACATTTTCAACAAGTCTAAAAATATAATCACTCAAAATTACTCCAGAAACATAAGAAATTTCTTCTGAATTCAAGCAATCAATATTAAGTATAGAATGAAATCATCAAAAGGAGCTGGAAAATTCTCAAAAATTAAAACAAGGGCAGTAAACAATCTGGTAAAATAAACACACCAAAGTTAGAAAGTAGTTTCACATACCCAGTTCAGAAAAAGAAGATATAGGAACTTGAATGAAAGAGAAAAGCGATAAATTGAAGTCAAAATGAAAGTTCTTTATAAACCTTAAAAAGAGATAGAAAAATGGGAAGAAATGAGAGTGAGTCCAGACTCCAGATGATGAAGATTGAGGGATTATAAAATTCCAAGCAAATCCCGTGGTAGGATTTTAGAAGTATATTAATTTGTTTGTATGCAGTCTGCAGGGGTTTATATTATAGTTAAAAATATCTGTAGAATATCATTTCTACATGTGATTATGTGATGCCATGACATGCCCATTTTCCCACAATAGCCGCAACCTCCATCTGCCCTTCGTTTGAGGGTTAGCATAATCGCATTAACTTGTCAATTTTTGTTTAACCTTTTCCAATTTCACTTGCATTTTGACCTGTGAAAGTGGAAATTTTATTTTGATAGGTAAATAGAGTAATGGTAAATTTTCTGTGAAAAACGTCTTTTTTATATAAAAAAATCACTTGTAACTTAAATAAGGTTTGCGCTAGGCGTTTATGTTTTTTTGGCTCTTTCCTAATCGTTATGGCTGGAACTTGTACGCAACACTTGTTAAAGGTTTATAACTCTTTTTATTTATTTAAATCTTAGACACACGAAGGCGTAAATTTAATTGGCTGAAACGTAGATTGAGTGGATGAAAAAGAAATCAGCTTTCCTTGGAAGGCCGAAGCACCACCACGAACGATACCATGCGTCCGCCTGCGGTGGCTATGATTAGCCCTAGTCTAGATTGGGGGTGTTGGCATTTAGATCGGTCAATTCTAGGATCCCTCGCGTAGAGGTGGTCAAAGTTGGTAGGTTCCAGAGATCGTCAACAAACCTTAGCTATTCGTTGGATCCTTGAAGCAACTTTCAAACGACGTATATTCTATAGGATAAGCTCTCCTTTCGTTAACAATGGGGAAGAAGAGAAGTTGCAACTAATACTACTTGCCTATGTTCATATTTGACTTAATCCAAAGTCGGAGCCTCTGAGCAAGCTACTAAACTTTTTGTCATCTCATAGTGTGATTGTATTGTGTTGGTTTAAGAACGCCCCAATCACATTTCTTAACAGAAATCGAGTAGTGCGCAATTTTCTAATTCATTGATGAAAGAAAATCTAATTTCTAGTTAAACTATTTATTACAATTTTCGATGCAAGTACTTGATGATCGATGTCTTATAGAATACCGATTATGTTTTTATTGTAGTCACTAGTCACTACTATG
Source organism: Patellifolia procumbens (assembly GCA_947645195.1). Lineage (NCBI taxonomy): Eukaryota > Viridiplantae > Streptophyta > Magnoliopsida > Caryophyllales > Amaranthaceae > Patellifolia > Patellifolia procumbens. The sequence goes on from CANSGD010000193.1 coordinate 557,130, forward strand.
TATAATACATGTGGGGGGGGGGAATTTAGGACAGAAATTAAGTTACTAAAAGAGAAAGTTTTGGAAGGAAGAACAACTTTAGTAGCAACTACTTTAATTAGTATATACTACTACATATAGAAGAGATATACATTGATAAAAGAACATATATTAACAATGAACAATTGCGGGTGAGGAATATTGTTGATCATCTTGTGGCTCATATGAACTATGTTATCAAGGTCTTGAATCCTGGGAAAGAAATTGAATCATCATATTAGTTACTTCAAAATTCATTGGCTTGAAATAACTTTTTATTTATTTGGATGTAACATATCCATCCCTTTTTTCTATAAAAAAGAAATCAAACACAGTCATGAAAGTAAACTACATCTTACACGACGTGATATTGATGCACCTCGACCATGGAGGTCATGTATCGTTATCATAATTTCTTGGTGACTATTTTGGGAAGTATATGTTTGTAGCATCAAAGGTGAGCAAAATCCATGATTGCACGCAACCGCCACTAACATTTACATTCTTGTTTCCTTATGCACTCCACAAGGTACTTTGAAGGCTCCGACTTTAACACACAAAATGAATGATTTTGAATGATTGAGTAATGTTTCGGGTACGATGAAACATAGTAAATTTATAATTCGGGGAAGTCCAATTTCCAGCTAGGGTAGTAACCAAATAATTCCAAGGTCTTCAAATCCCGGCACCTGCAAAACTGAGCACCGTGAACTACCCCGGGGATGTGCCCGGGATCGACTCTCCGATGCTTAAGTCAGATCTGATCTTAGAAGTCAGAGAGAATAGTACAAGTGAATGCTCTGCAATATATGGAAAAACGTACCTGAATGATCATATGAGAGTACTATTTATAGGTAGTACAGGAGTGACGTCATCTGGTGAAGATGGTGACGTCATGAAAGCCTTTTTGTCGGTGGGCCTGTCTGAAGGCCTGTACTTTCTGGCCTGAAAAGATCCTTAGGGGTAAAATGGTAATTTTGTCCCCTAAGGGTATTTTAGTCATTTCACCGGTTAGGTGGGCCATGACTGGAAGGGGCCCAAACATTAGCCCCACGCTCTATGTCGTAGTGTTAGACCATGATGAGACTGCGATGTGGAGCGGAATAGTCTGCCTTGGTTTGAAAAATTCGACGTATCCCAAAGTGGGATTGACCTAGTAGAATTCGAACGCCCTCACACTGAGAGGGGGAGTAAAAATTCGAACGCCCTCAACCAGATGGGTTGGGCACGAATTCGAACGCCCTCACCCTGACAGGGTGAATGCGAATTCGAACGCCCTCAACCAGATGGGTTGAACATGAATTCGAGCGCCCTCTATTAAAGAGAATCATTGCGAATTTGAACGCCCTCTTTTGGAGGTGTTCATTGTGAATTCGAGCACCTTCCTAGGAGAATTGTTCATAGAATTCGAATACCCTCAACACAGGGGTTTAATGAGAATTCGAAAGCCCTCCTTGGAGAATAGCTCATAGAATTCGAGCACCCTTCTAGGAGAGGTTCTAAAAAGACTTGGACACATTTATAATTCAGTGTTTATTAAACTTCGAATGCCCTCCTACTGAGAGGTTCATTAAATTCGAACGCCCTCAAATAGAGAGGTTCGAAATAAAAACACTCACCATATGGTGGTTTATAACAGAACTCGAACACCCTCCTTGGAGAGGTCCTATGAAAGACAAAATTCGAACGCCCTCAATAGAGAGGCTCAATACAAAACTCGAACGCCCTCTATCGGGTGTTCGATATAAAATTGTAAACACCAACTATTTGAGTGGTTAATTTTCTTCGAGGTGCCTGGTAAGGCTAATTAAGTCCATTACTCAATTTGAAATCTCGACGTGGCCTGGTAAAGGCACTCGTTTGACAATTCGAGGTGGCCTGGTAAGGGCTAATTGAGTTCAACACTCGTTTGCTCGAAAGAGGGTGCCTTATGAAGGGCTTTGCATACTTGGAAAATTTTCTAAGTATGGATTCAAAGAACATCCTTGAATTTGCTCGAGGTAGATCAGTCAAGAGGTTGTTCCTTTTGAAGAGTTCGAGGAAGCCCCGGTGAGGGAAGATCTGTGCAGCTGAATTTCTTCGAAGTAGGCCCGGTGAGGGTTAACGTTTTAAAGTCAATGCTTTTAAAGTCAACTTTTTAAAGTCAACTATTTGGGATGGTCAACCGTATTTGACCGGTTTTTATACGTCTTAACCGTATAAATACCGAATGGAAACAAACCTCCTTCTACTCCTTGGCACGAACTCCCATGTTGGGTGACTGTTCATATTAGAGAGGCTACTGTTCATGGTAGGTGGGATATAAATATTTCACTTCTTTCCTCATTTACTCACTTTGTAATTTCTCTCTCTACTTTCCCTCTCTAGTTTTCTCTCTTTTAAAGAAGCCCTTTGCTTCCTTTGTGTGCTGCTCAGAGTGCGTCAAGAGTGCGAGGAATCTCCTTCGTGTAATTCGACCAAGGTATGATTTCTCATTCTTGACTCTTTTCCTTTCTTTTAATAAATTCGATAAGGGTCTCTGTATTATAAATAATGAACCCTGTTTTCGAACTGAGCGCCTCATATGCTTTGCCCCTTCCTTATATGCCCTGGGTAGAAACATGGGTAGATGAGGTTCCTGTTGTATCAATAGCATATTGGGCCCCAAACTCTGATTTTTTACTAGACGCCGTTCCTATTGAGGAAGAGGAGTGTGAGGAGAATTTCGAGGGACCCGAAGAGTTTTTAGATCACCCAAATAAAGTAACGATAGCCTTCCCTCCTTCTAAGAGGAGTTACTTAGATTCTTTCCTTTCCCTTAGTGTAGTGCAAATAATGGAGGCGACGGATGAAGGGACTTCGACATCCGACTATATCGAGCCCTGCCTTTCCCCCAACATGAGATTGGGAATAAGTGGCCACTGGTCAACGGGGAAGTGGCGAAAGGATCTTCAAGGCGGGCTGTCGTTTCTGTCAACCTTGTATCATATAAAGTTGCCCTATGTCATGTATCCTCCCCAAGTCACTGACTTGGTGGTGTCGCCACCCCCCGGGTGTATTGGTGTATATAAGTCAAATTTCGAGTTGGGTCTGCGTTTTCCCTTGCACCTATTTTTTAAGGAAGTTTTAGAGGCGTATAACATTGCCTTATGTCAATTGATGCCCAATTCTGTTGGGACAATTGTTTCCTTTTTGTGTATTTGTCGCATGCTTGGAGTGCGACCTTCCTTGCACCTTTGGCGCAACATGTTCAGGATAAATGAAGTCTCCGAGCATCGCCATGGGCCTGGTTGGTATTCTTGTCTGGCCAGACACCTCATTATGTTCAAAGATGGGCTAAGAGATGAGAAGTCATATAAGGTGACAACCGAGATGCCAACCAACCAGGCTCTTTTTCGAGGGGAGTTCCTCGTCGTATTTCGAGGGGATCAGCCGTGGGATGTGCCCGTAACTCTGTCCTATAGTCCTCCTAACTTTTGCATGAACCTTAATGTGCCTGAAATGGACGCTGAGGAGGCTATTGTGGCCATTCACTGTCAAGCCACGTCGTTTCATATTGATGGGAAGCAGAAGTACAAGACTTATTACTGGCTGCCTAATGATAAGGACCTAGCCAACGAGCACTTCATGTCGGCTTTCGGCGTGTCCCCGGCATATGACAAATGTAGGGGTCTATTACTTATCTGTTTCTTTGGATTGTAACATAAACTTGTTTCTGATTCGTTTTTGCTTTTCCAGTACTTGCTTACAACAATCTCGACGAGGAGATGAAGAAGAACACTGCGAAGAGCGGTATGGCTGCTATGGCCAGGCTATCAATGCAAAAGGGGAAACTTAAAGTTCCCAAACCTCCCACTGTAAGTTCGAACACCCTCTTTTGCTCGGCTTTAGCCTTCTGTTTCCTTTTAACTTAGTCTCTTTCTTGTTTGTGCAGAATCTAAAACATAAACCAAAGGCAAAATCGGCTACGCCGAAACCTTTGCCTGCCCCTCCTGCTACTCTGCCCGACCCCCCTCTATCAGCGGTCGAGGTCCCTGAGAGTGCGAGATCTAAAAGGAAAGCCCGCACCTCTCCTTTAATTGATGTGTTAATACCGGATCTTAGTTTTCATCTGGGTGCGGGTTCCAGTCCTCTGGGCGAGGACGATGTCGAGGATCCCCTGGTCAAGAAGGCAAAGTCTTCTTTGCTCGACGACGTCGACGGTCAGTCCGACGCCGTGAGCATCGAAAATGCCAGCCGAAAGGCTCTTTGGGCTCGCTACCAACGAGTTCGAGAGGCATGTTGGTGCCTTGGGATAAGGAAGACATCTCTAAGCTCAGTGCGGCGAAGGATATTGAGGCACTCAACGAGTGTTGGTTACAAGTGAGTCTTCGTTTTACTCTTTTTTTTTTGTCCATATCCCACTTCTTTAACTTGACACTTATCTTGTTACTTTTGTCTGTCGCAGATGTCTAACCGAATGGCCTGCCTTACTGAAAAGGAAGGTCGTGATTCTGATAAACTGGCTGAGGAGCTCGACAAGTGTAAACAGGAGCTGCTGGAGGTTTCTCGTAAGGTCTGTTCTCTCGAGGTTGAGCTCGAGACGGCCAAGAGGTTGAACGCTGACAACCTTGAGGTTTTTAATAGTGAGAGGACGAGCCTAATAACCAACAAAGAGGAGCTATCCAACCAGCTCAAGGCAGCTGAAAAGAAGCTCGAGGCCTCGCGCAAAGAGGTTGCTGATCTCGAGAGCCAGCTGAGGGGCCAAAAGGAGCTGCTCGATCGTGCCCAGGCTCAGCGGAATGACTTGCAAGAAAAATACGACAAGTCCGTCAAGGACTTGAAACAGAAAAGGAGCAAGTACATCCGTCACTGGAAGCGATCACAGGAGGGCCGCAACTTCGCCGACCAAAAGATGGTCGAGGGTTTCCAGTCTTCTCGGGGTGAAGTTCAGAGTTTCTTCGAGAAGACTTTGAAGGACTTGGCTCCTGACTTGGATTTTCAACAAGTCTTGCCCAAGTACGATGAGTACGAGCAGAAGGCCCTCGATGAATTCATGGAGAAGGAGAAGGGTAAGCAGGGGCTGGTGATGCTTCGACTTCTGTTCCTGAGGAGCTCTAAGAGGCTAAAGAGGATCTAGCCCCTGCCGACCCTTCACCTGTTAAGGAAAGTGAAGTTGAGGCCGCTGAGGTTGTTGCTAAAGCTGCTGAAGGTGAGCCTGAAGTGGGTGAAGCTGAAGATGCGAGCTCTTCATCTGAGTCCTCGTCTGAGGAGGAGGATATTGACATAGAGGCCCCTTGACTTTTGTAACTCAACATTCTGTATTTAGCTTTTTGTAACTCATCTACTTAGTTTTCTTTTTAATCTGTTTTTCAAAGCTTGTAATCTTTAATTGAGATGGAATGAAAAGAACCTTTTGCTCATGAAAATAACCTTTTGCTCATCTTGTTTCATGCTATTACATTTATTCTCGGCCTGTCAGGTCTCTTGTTACCTTTTGTATGTGATGACAAAATTCGAGCACCCTCAAAAGAAGGCTCCATTTAAGATTTCGAAGGCCCTCCTTGAAGGAGTTGCCTTAGTCATAACATGGATTCATAACGTGACGACAATAAGTTCGAGAGACCGGTGAGGTCATGACTTCGTTTGAACCTGTTAGGTATTCAAGAAAATTCGAATACGATACATAAAATAAAATGCTTTGACAAGTTTGAAAGACCGGTGAGGTCGTATTTTATTCATAATTCTAAACAAGTTTGTTTGGACCAGTAAGGTCTACAAGTTAGTACAAAGAATTATCTAACTTGCTGTCATATTAGCCCCTTATGTTGTTGTGGTTGGCCTAAAACATAGAACTTCCTCAAGTTGTCGATATTCCATGGACGAAACAAAGGATCACCATCCATGTTCTCGAGTCTGTATGTTCCAGGGCGAATAATCTCAGTTAGTCGATATGGTCCCTCCCAATTTGGACTTAGCTTGCCAAGGTCCATCTTTTTTCCTGTGGCTTCAATTTTTCGAAGGACTAGGTCCCCTACTTCGAACTTTCTTTCCTTGACTCCTCGATTGTATAGTCTGGTCATCTGGCTTTCTGAGCAATTGATTTGAGCAGTGCATTCCCTCTTGTCTCTGGCAGGAGGTCGAGCTTGACGCTCTTTTCTTCTTCGTTTTGTCCGTAATCGTAGAAGGTTATCCTTGGTGAAGGGATATCCACTTCAACTGGCAACACCACTTCACTCCCATAGACCAAGTTAAAAGGCGTATGGCCAGTTGCCTCTTTTATCGTAGTTCGAGCTGACCATAGTATACCCGGAAGGTCTTCGACCCACGACCCTTTTGCTCCATCTAACATTTTCTTCAGCCCTTTGAGGATGACTTTGTTGGCTGCCTCGGCCTGCCCGTTAGTCTGCGGTCGACTGACAGCATAAAATCTTGTTTGTATATCAAATCGAGCGCAATAGGCTTTGGTAGGTCCACTGTTGAATTGTCGACTGTTGTCTGATATGAGTGCTCGAGGTATACCAAAACGAGTGATGATGTTTTTCCAGATGAAGTCTTGCACTTTATTATCTGTGATGGTGGCTAAGGGTTCAGCCTCGATCCATTTGATGAAGTATTCGACAGCTACCAATAAGAACTTTCTTCCACCGGATGCAACTGGGAAGGGCCCGAGGATGTCCATCCCCCACTGGTCGAACGGTAGCACAACTTGCATTGTAGTAAGAGGAGTGGTTGATTGTCGATGTACATGGGCATACATTGGCAGTTGTGGCATTTCTTGACCATATCTTTGGCATCTTTCATTACTGTTGGCCAATAATATCCTGCTCGAAGGGCTTTTCCAGCTATGGTTCGAGCTCCCTGATGACTACCACAGGTGCCCTCATGTATCTCTCGAAGTATTTGCTTGCGTTCTTCGAGTGTCACACATCTTAGAAGGGGATGTGTGAAGGACTTCTTATATAGCAGGTGGTCATTCAACAGAAACCAACTTGCATGACGTCGTATTCTTTCCGCTTCTTTTTCATCTTCTGGTAGTTTTCCTTCTTCGAAGTATAGACGAATGCTTTTCATCCAATTGTTCGAACGGTCTATACTGCAACTGAGGAGCTGGCTGTTGATACTTGGCTTGTACAACACTTCCCAAGAAAAGTTTCGAGGTTCCAATCCGGATGCTGAGCTTGCCATACGAGATAGAGCATCCGCCTGTTAGTTTTCGGACCGTGGGATATGTTGTATAGAGAACCTGGTGAACTTGTGCTGCTGCTCCTTTACCTTGCCTAGGTACATCCTCATACTGTCTTCCTTTACTTCGAATTCTCCTTTGACATGACCCACGACCAGCTGTGAATCTGTCTTGACGATTATTTCATTAGCCCCATTCGAAAGGCATAGTTTTAATCCGAGCAGAAGGGCTTCATACTCAGCTTCGTTGTTTGAAGCAGCAAAGTAAAATTTTATTGCATATTCCATTTTATTTTCGAGAGGGTCTATTATTAGTAGACCTGCTCCGCAACCTGCCTTTGATGAAGAGCCATCAACATAAAGTTGCCATGTCCCGGTTAGGGTGGCAGTCTCGACCTCCGTCGGGCACTCAGCAATGAAATCGGCTAAGGCCTGTGCTTTTTTTGCTCTTCTAGGTTCGAACTCTAGACCGAAGTCTGACAATTGATTAGCCCATTCTATAACTCGACTAGAGCCATTTCTATTTTCAATGAGCTTTCTGAGTGGCTGACTAGTGAGTACTATGACTGGATGAGCTTGAAAATAAGGCTTCAATTTTCGACTGGCCATTACCAAGGCATATATCATTTTCTCCGATGGGGGGTATCTACTTTAATCCTCTCGGAAGGCATGACTAACAAAATATATCGGATGTTTTTGTTTGTCTCTTTCGGCAACGAGCACAACACTTAGGGCGGTTTCAGATACCGAGAGGTACACGAATAATGTTTCTCGCGGCAAGGGTGATACAAGCTTCGGTAATGAAGCTAAGTGGGTTTTTAACTGTTGGAAGGCATTTTCTGCTTCGCAATTCCATTCGTAGCATGGTTTCTTCAAAGTGTTGATGAAATGAAAGCTCTTGTTAGCTGATTTTGATTGGAATCTTCCTAAGGCGGCCATACACCCCGTGAGTCTTTGAACTTCCTTCAGAGTTCGAGGAGACTTCATGTTGATGATGGCTTGTATTTTGTCAGGGTTAGCTTCAATGCCCCTCTCGTCCACCAAGAATCCTAAGCATTTTCCTCCTCGAACGCCGAAAACACACTTCTTAGGATTCAGTTTCATGTTATAAGAGCGGAGGGTGGACAAAGTTTCTCGCAGATCTTGGACATGATCCTCTACCAACTTGCTCTTAACTATCATGTCATCAACATAGACTTCAACGTTGCGCCCCAACTGCTTTTCGAACATTTTATTCACCAGCCTTTGATATGTAGCCCCTGCGTTCTTAAGTCCGAACGACATGACCACGAAATAATAAATCCCAGAACTTGTAATAAATGCGATATGCACCTGATCTTCCTCGGCAAGGGGAATTTGGTGGTAACCAGCATTCGCATCCATGAAGCTAAAACGTGCATGACCTTCTGTGGAATCGACCAACTTGTCGATTTTACGGAGGGGGAAGTCATCTTTGGGACATGCCTTATTGAGATAAGTGAAATCGACGCACATGCGCCATGATCCGTTAGGATTTCGAACTAGTACTACGTTCGACAGCCATTCTGTGTATTGACATTCCCTTATCATCCAAGCACCTAGCAGTTTTTTCACCTCTTCAGCCGCTGCTTTGTTCCTTTCAGCGCCCTGGTGTCTTAACTTTTGTTTGATGGGCCTGAATTCTGACTTGATGTTCAGCTGATGTTTAGTGACCGAGGGGTCTATCCCTGGCATCTCATCAGCTGAAAACGCGAACACCTCTTGATACTCTTGGAGGAGATCCACTATTTTTTTTCGAACGACCTGGTTAAGGTCCTTTCCGATTCGAACTGTCCGGTTAGGATCAGGTCCGAGTTGTATCTCTTCATCTTCGTCGACCGGCTGAGGTCGATTGTAGTTGGTTGGGTTCTCGTTGTAGGACAAACCCAATGGTGGAGGTGAATTCTTGTCAGTTACTTTTTCTTCTCTTTTCCTTTTCCCTGAGCTTGGCTCGACTGACTTGCTCCTTCTCAAGCTATTGACATAACACTCTCGAGCAGACTTTTGGTCCCCATGTAACCTTCCAACTGTCCCATCATCTGCTTTGAACTGCAACAGGAGCTGATAGGTCGAGATTGCAGCCTTTATTCTTTTCAGTGTGGGCCTCTCTATGATGATGTTGTAGGGGAGGTCTATGTCAACAACAAGGAAGTTTATGGGAAGGCATCGTCCCTTTCCCTTGTCACCAAACCGGCTAGGTAAATTGATGAGTCCAAGGGGGTGAACGGATTGGCCTCCGAACCCGACCAAAGGTTGGTCGATGGCTTTGATGTCCTTCCTCTCGTATTCAAGTTTCTGCAAACACTCCCAGGTGATGATGTCTGCTGAACTACCACTATCTATCAACACTCGACCAACCCTGTGATTGGCCACTTTAAGTTCGATGACCAGGGGGTCATCATGGGGGGTCTGTATTTCCTTCGAACTCTCTCCGGACACCATGGTGGAAGTGTCCCATTTTTTCATTCTTTCTCCATCTTTCAGATGGTATAGGTGATTCTTCCTTGTGTTGCCGGTCAGGCCTCCAGAAGCGAAGCCCCCAGCTATGACCCCTACATAGCCTTCGGTTTCATCGCTCTTTGCTTCTTATCTCTTCTTCGATCACCCTGGGGTTCTTTGAGATATCTGTTCAACTTTCCTTCGTCAGCCAACTTGTCAAGTGCTTTCTTCAGTTCTCTACAATCCTTGGTCGTGTGACCACAGTCTTTATGGTATTCGCACCATAGCTTCTTGTCCCTGCGATAACTCGACGTTTTGATGGGATTCGGTCGAGGTAACACGGATTTCTCTTTTATGTCTAAGTATATTTCTCTTCGATTGACATTGAAACGTGGTACATGACCTCCATCAGAGGGTCGATGTCTCTTCAGCCTATCTGCCATGTCTTTCTGATTCGATGGCTCGCTCCTTCTTTTGTTATTTCCCTTCTCATGAACATTTTTGCAGATGTCCGACGCCTGGATATACTTCTGTGCCTGCCTCATGACATCTGCTAAAGTAAGAGTTTCCCTCATGGCGAGCTCGAATTTGAACCGTCCAGGATGGAGACCATTCATCAAGGCTGTAACAGCGACTCCATCTTGGAGGTCGGAGACCTTGAGGGACTCTTCGTTGAAACGCTTGATGTAGCAGCTCAGACTTTCCCCTTTCTGCTGGGAAATTGACATCAAGTGAACACTAGTCTTTTTGTGACGTTTTGCTGCTATGAAGTTCTGAGAGAAGAGAGCTTCAAGAGCCGAGAAGCTGGTTATGATGCCGTTTGGTAGGCTTGTGAACCAATTAAGAGCCAAACCTTTGAGGGTGGTCGGGAAGTACCTGCACCACGTTGCCTCGCAAAACGTCTGCACGCTCATTTGAGCTTGGTATGCTGCTAGATGGTCAGCAGGATCAATAATTCCTGAGTAATGCTCTATCAAAGGAATCTTGACTTTGCCCGGATTGGGGGTCTCCATGATGTGCTGGCTGAATGGTGATTTGTGTGCCACTGCTGAACCCACTCGAAAGCCTGATTTTGCTACCACATCGGGCTCCTCGATCTGTGGTGGGTTTCCTATTCTCAGAGTGTGACGGCTAGTCACGCGGCGAGATTGTCCTGTGGTTCGTGTGGCCACTGTATACTTCGAATTCCCTCCCTGGGATTGTTCTCTTATCTTTTCGATGATCTCCCGGGCGTCAAAGTTCTTACCCCCATCTGTTTCAGTTGTATGATATGTCGAGCATCATCTTGGCTCGGTGACATGATAGATTTCCCTTTCGAAGCAGCAGGTATCCTCTTCGAGGGGCCGCCAACAACATGCTCGATTAGGGCACGTTTTGGCTGAGCTACCCTTCGATGAGCCTGCGGCTGATCCAGGACTGTCCCTCGGTCAGTGGGAGTAGTCTGTTGTGTCTTCATTACTGAAACGAGCTGTTGCATGACAGTAGTCATATGTCTTTCCATTCGGAGTTCGAGTTGTCGAAGATCCGAGTAAGTCACTACTGGTGGTGGTGCTTCGATATCCATGTCAGCCTGGCTTCCAGTTTCTGGGACGTCGGTCTCGTCCTCCACGATAACACCTCCTTGGTTCAGCAGAGTAGTCTGAGCATTCTCAGAAGCAGTCCTTCGAGCAGTAGTACCGCGGGTACCTTGTCCTCGTGTCATGGTGTTCAAAAATGTAGTTGTTATGTAATCTCCCCACAGACGGCGCCAACTGTTTCGGGTACGATGAAACACAGTAAATTTATAATTCGGGGAAGTCCGATTTCCAGCTAGGGCAGTAACCAAATAAGTCCAAGGTCTTCGAATCCCGGCACCTGCAAAACCGAGCACCGTGAACTACCCCGGGGATGTGCCCGGGATCGACTCCCCGATGCTTAAGTCAGATCTGATCTCAGAAGTCAGAGAGAATAGTACAAGTGAATGCTCTGCAATATATGGAAAAACGTACCTGAATGATCATATGAGAGTACTATTTATAGGTAGTACAGGAGTGACGTCATCGGGTGAAGATGGTGACGTCATGAAAGCCTTTTTGTCGGTGGGCCTGTCTGAAGGCCTGTACTTTCTGGCCTGAAAAGATCCTTAGGGGTAAAATGGTATTTTTGCCCCCTAAGGGTATTTTAGTCATTTCACCGGTTAGGTGGGCCATGACTGGAAGGGTCCCAAACAAGTAATATTTTAACATATCCTTCAATTGCTCTAAAGAATCGAAAACTTGACCCAAAATAAAATCACCTTCAGGATTGAATGAATATTTTTTGCCCATGACCTTTATGCATAAGCTAATATTGGATCCAACACAACAACATGATTGAAACTATGTGATGGAACACTGCCCTTTATAGCCAAGTCATCATCACTATCATTTGCACCATTGTCATCTTCATTATCATCATAAAAACACAAAGTATCTCAAATCAAGAACGTCAAGATTATCACAATCAAGATCCACCACTCTTCCAGCTTCATTATCTAATGATGTACCGAGCAAATCTAACTATGATAAGTGTTCATGCATAAAGTTATCATCTATGAGCATTTGACAGCCTAAAGTCGTATTACCTAATCAAAAATTTAAGTCCTCTAACAACAAAAGTTAAGGGAAGTAGGGTTGAATAGGGATGTCAATGGGGCGGGGCGGGGCAGATGTTGGCAATCCTATCCCCATCCCTGCCAAAAAGCTCATCCCCATCCTCGCCCCATCCCCCATGGCGGGGGAAAATCTTGTCCCCATCCCCGCCTCAACGGGGACTGATATCACGTATTTATATAGAGTTTTCTCCCCTATTTATGAGCTAATTTGTGCGTCATTTGAGCTCTTGGGAGCTATTTTATACTAATTATCGTATATAGTTGTGGTTTTGTGTTTTAGTGTTGAATTACAAGTTTTAGGGAGTTTTCTCCTTATTTCCGAGCTATTTGGAAGCAACCACGACTTTACGAGATGTTACGAGGCCCGTAGGGATGATCACGAGCTTTATGGATAGTTTAGGAGGTGATAGGGTTTTAGTTGTATCACCTAATCAAAAATAAACCTACAGACCTCTAACTAGGTAGTCAGTGGAAGCAGGGTCGAATCCACAGGGAGACAGAGTTTCTAAATTAATATTCAACCAATTCAGCTACTCCAGATGAAATCAGATAAGGATTAACTGAACTAATGAATAAACTACAGAAGACGGAATAAATCGAAGATTTAACTATGGACTGAAAGTCTAGGGTATTAGGTCGGTCCACCATGCTTATATCAATCAAATAGGGTCAACTACTATCAAAACCTAGGTCAAGAGTCGGGGATTAGAGCCTATGTTGAGCTATGGTTAAGACTCAACGCTCATAGTTCAACATACGCCGCATGTTCACTAACGTAATCAGAACTACTGACGTGTCCTAGGCCTCTAGTAGTAAGACGGATCTGTGCAAACAACTATTAACCACAAGCAACCAACGAAACTGCGCAATAACGTTAATTACTCAATAAAGAACAAACCACATCACAATCACCCTAATCAAGCCCTAGAAATCAATAAGAGTCTAAATCACAATCATGGTATAAACATGGCTTTCCTATCTAACACCCTAGAAAGAGACTACTCAGACATGATCGAATTAATAACGACAAAACTAATATGAAACCCTAACAATTGCATCATGAACGATTAAATAAATAAACTAAGCAATCAAGAATAACAAAAGAGATTAGGGTAAGGAAGAGTACCAATTGACGGAAAGCAGGAACTTTTATTGAAATCGAAATAGGTTTGATCACCTCTAAATTAATCTAAAGTGTTTGAATTGAACTAAGAACAATGAAGAATAAAACTAGTCTAAAGCTAATGAAAGATGAAATAAAAGATGTAAATAAAGATGTCCCTAAATAATGAGGAAAAAGGTATTTATAATACCCCTCAAGTCTAATTAAAAATAGGAAACAAAACTCGAAATCCGCGACAAATGCATCAGACCCGATCGGGCCCGAGCACAGTACCTGATCGGGTCAAACACCAAATCAGCGCAGTGTCTTCTGGGCCTTCGCGTAGCAGCAGCGTAGCATCAGATTGATTGTTGCAGCCCACCTGATCGCACACCCGATCGGGTCGTGGATCGGGTGCACAACACACTAATATACTGGCGTCTTGTGTGGCGTAGCAGCAGCAGCAACCAAAACGTAGAGGACCCGATCGGGTCGGGCGGTGGTCACCCGATCGGGTCTGAGGATATGTTTCCTTGCCCGATCATAAATACTTCGCCCGATCGGGCCATTTCTGCCCGATCAGTGCACGGAAACCTCCTTTGACTCCTTGGCTCTCTAAACTTCACGTTTAGGGGTCTTGAGACCTCCTAAACTACCCATAAAGCTCGTGAGCCATTCTACGTGCCTCGTAACATCTCGTAAAGTTATGGTTGCTTCCAAATGGCTCGGGAATAAGGAGAAAACTCCCTAAAACCTGCAATTCAACACTAAAACACGAAACCACAACTAAATACGATAGTTAGCACAAAATAGCTCCCAAGAGCTCCAATGACGCACAAATTAGCTTGTAAATAAGGGAGAAAACTCTATATAAATACGTGATATCAGGAGGTCCGAAGACTCCTAAACGTGAAGAATTAAGAGTCAAAGAGTCAAAAGGAGCTTCCCGTACTCGATTCCGCGGAAATCTATCTTTTATTTTCCGCTTTAATTAGATTTTTGGGGTATTATAAATACCTTTTTCCTCATTATTTTAGAGACACTTTTATTTTGTTTTATTTCCAATAGTTCTTAGCTTAGTTTTTAGAGTTTTAATTAGATTAAACACTTTAGATTAGTTTAAAGGTGACTGAACCTCGGATTTGATTTCAATAAAAGTTATTGCTTTCCGTCAATTGGTATTCTTCTCTACTCTTAATCTCTTTAATTACTTTGATTGCTTAGTTTAATTATTCATTGATTCATGATGTTGAAATTCGAGTTCTATATTAGTTTTACTATTGTTGATTTAATTATGTCTGAGTAGTTTAGTTTCTAGGGATTTGGTGAGGGAAGCCATGTTTATACCTTGATCATTTGAATTGTTATTATTTCTAGGGTTTGATGAGATTGATTATGGTGTGATTTGTTGTTATTGAGTAATTAATGTTATTGCGCAGTTTCATTGATTACTTGAGGTTAATAATCATTTGCACAAACTCGTCTTACTGTTAGAGGCCTAGTATCATTGTTAGAGGATTTATGAGATATCTTTGACTTGGTGATACGACTTTAGCCTGTCAAATTTTGGTTCCGTTGCCGGGGAGACGTCTAGTTTTCTAAGTTTTTGTTTGGTTATTTGGTCTACTTCCTTGTGCCTCATTGGAACTTCATTGTTCCAATTGAGGTACGTTTTACTGCTTCTTTTTATTTCTTTTGTATGCCCATCCCAGCGGATTCCAATCTTACATGGACAATCAGGCAGATTCAAAAGAAAATTTGGAGAGAAAAGCAGTCTGTTCAATTGAACACCTCTGGATCAGACACCTCGAGTTCAGTTATGTCTAAATCACTGAAGTCATATGGGGTGCCCAACCCAGATGGTCTCTCCACTGGACCTACAATGCCCACCACCGCCGCTAACAATTTCGAGATTAAGCCTGGACTCATTAGCATGGTTCAGCAAAATCAGTTTGGTGGGCATCCTACTGAAGATCCGGCCAATCATTTGCAGAGATTTTAACAACCCTGCCGAACTGTAAAGCATCAAGGAGTCACACTTGAGCAATTGAAGGTCATGTTATTCGAGTTTTCACTCAGAGACAGAGCTCAGAAGTGGTTCAACGACATCAAAGTGTCTGAATAGTCGGATACTATTTCTGCTGCATTCCTGAGAGAATATTATCCACCTACAAAGACAGCAGAAATCAGAAATAAACTAGCCACATTTTCCCAAGAGCCTGATGAGACACTTCGGGAAGCGTGGGCTAGGTTTAAATATTTGCAGAGAGAGTGTCCACACCACAACATGGACAAATGGTTCTTGATGCACACATTTTACAATGGTCTGCAGCCTTAGACGAAGAGTATTGTTAACTCGTCTGCGGGAGGAGTTTTTCTTGATAAGGAAGTGGATGTAGGCTATGATTTTCTGTCAAACCTTGCAGCCAATGATCATTCCACTTCCCGCAGCCTCACGAGAAAAGTATTGGAGGTAGATGCCATTGCATTACTGATTTCGCAAATAGCGAAGCTAAGCCAGAAGATGGACACATTGAGTTCCTCTACCTCGACACCCCTCCCTTGAGTATTAATGCTATGTCTACCGTAGCACCCATTACCTCATCTTACTACGAGGTATGTGGTGTTCAAGATCACTTTGGGCATGACTGTCAGTTCAGTCACCATCAGATGGAGCAGGCAAACGCCTTCCAACAGAGACAACCAAACTTTCCCCCTCCACATAACTACCAAAATCCACAAAACTTCCAACCTTTACCGCAAAATTTTCCTAAACCCTCATACTACCAAACCCCTCCTGGTTTTCAGAGACCTCCACCGCAAAATTTCCATCACCCTCATAACTTTCAAGCCCCGCAAAATTTCCGAACCCCACCTCCACAGAACATAAACCTACAAGAGCCCTCCATGTCTGAATTGATGAAGATGGTGTTGGACATACAAAAAACTAATGAGGAGGCGCAAAGAGCTCAAGAGAGGCATTTGCTAGCTATTTAGAGAGCTAATGAGGAGGCGCAAAGAGCCCAAGAGAAGCGCATTAAACTTCTCGAAACTCAGATTTCCCAATTGGCAGAAAACAATGCTCAGAGACAGCAGGGACAATTGCCTGGGCAACCCATTAAGAGGGAGCACATGAATGCCATTGACACGGTCGTTGCACGTGCCAAATTAATAACCTAATTTAGCCTAGTATAGGGTAAGAAAGGGTCGAATCCACGAGGAAGCAAGGATTAATCAAGGTTTGAAAGTGATTAAGGGAGCTAAGTCTATTTTTAGTGGTTTTTGATATAAATTGATTAACTAAGAAAATATGAACGAATTAGCTAACTATTAAACTAAATGAATGGGTTTAAACTATAATAGGAAGACACTACGGGGTAGGGGAATCACTAGTTAACCATTAGCTAACCTATTTGTCAAGTCAAGGGGATTCATTAGGGTCAAATAAGGGACTAAGTCACTCAAATATTTCCTAATTACTCTCTCTCTCGAGCTAATTAGGAGGACATAATCAACCAATTTTACCTATTCTCATGGTAAAATCAATCAACCAAGTATTTCCACAACTCATAGCGATTCAATTAAGGTCCTAGGAAGTCAATCACCTATTCTCATGGTGAAGTCAACCTATTGACTAGCCTAAGGTCAATCAAAAGCTTCATTTCTCAATCATTCACTTTTGATCCCCAAATCAAGTTCAAATGGTGATCAATCAATTAAACAAGGCAATAAAATAAGCTAGACAACCTAATTTACCTAGGTCTAACCCCCAAGCTTGACTTTCAAGGTTAACTAATGATCACCTAGGTCATCCCCTTCCCCTTGCTAGTAAACTACTCACTAGCCATGAAAAGTAAGAAAGAAAAGGCTTTAATCAACAAATGTGATTTAACAATGGTGAAAATCATCTCAACAAGCTAATAAGCAACTAATCACTACTAATCAAGTACTAAACCAAAATAAAGCAAGTATAAAAGCAAACAAGAGAAGAGTAAGAAGAAATACTCAAATAAGGATGGAAATCAAATGCAAAACTCCATTGAAATAGCTTCAATAATCAACATTCAAAAGCTTAGATCTTGTTTCTCTCTCTAAAAACTCTCTCTAAAAACTCTCTCTAATTAGAACTAATTAATATCTAGAAAATAAAGCTTCCCCTATTATTATTACAAAAATGGGTTTTTATACCTTAAAGTACTAAGGGCAAAGCCATAAAACACAAAACCAAAACGTCCAAAAAAACCGATACAAAACCGAAATCGACCGATACAAACCGAAACCGACCGAATAGCAAATTTGAGCAAGGAGCGCCCGCTCCAGGAACGCTCCTGGGCCGCTCCAAGCTGCTGGTTCTTTCCTTCACTTTTTCTTTGACGGAGCGCCCGCTCCCCTGTTTTGGATCCTCTTGCTTTGTAAATCTAACTTTAAACACTTCAAGAAGAGGTTAGATGGGGGAGGGGGGATGCAAATGCACATGTAATAATCTATATGCAACCTAACTACATACAAATGAAACAAAACTAAATGCAAAGCATGTGACTATGAGAAATGATGAAAAAGGGGAAGAAAAGGAAACTATATGGCCTAAAATGCATCTAAATGACCTAAAACTAAATGCAAATAAGTGAACCTAAAATCCACTTATCAACCATCACTCTTCGTAGTGGCGCCGCTTATGATGCTCCTCCATTGCCCATTGATGAGGTTACCCCAACTACGAGGAAGAAGAAGGCGGTAGAGGAAGGAAAAGGGGAAGAGTTCGACGTCTGACGTCGACTTATCTGCGGAAGCTGAACCAAACAGGGAAGAAAAAGGAGGTTTCTGAAATGCCTTTTACACCAAGGCTACAGGATGCAACAATAAAATGTCGATCAACAGTTTGGTAAGTTCTTGGCTATGGTCAAGAACCTTGAGGTAACAATTCCATTCAAAGATTTAATTACCCAAGTCTCTGTTTATGCCAAATTTCTGAAAAACATGATAACCAAGAAAAGAGACTTTGGTGAGGTAGAACGTGTCGCACTTACTGAAGAGTGCAATGCTTTTATTTAGAATAAAACCCCACATAAGTTAAAAGATCCTGGTAGTTTTTCCATTCCCTGCCATCTTGGACCTATTTTCATTGATAAAGCTTTGTGTGATTTAGGTGCTTCTGTTTCTGTTATGCCTTTATCTGTTTATAAGAAACTGAATATGGGAGCACTTAAATGCACACAAATCACTATACAGATGGCTGATCGTTCTATAAAATACCCCTAGGTGTTTTAGAGAACGTTCCTATTAGGGTCGGGAAATTTTATATTCCTGTTGATTTTGTGGTGCTAAATATGGATGAGGATGCCCAGATTCCTATTATTTTGGGTAGACCGTTTTTGTGTACTGCTGGTGCTATCATTGATGTTAAGTCTGGGTCTTTAACTCTGAGCGTTGGTGATGATAAAGTGATTTTTAAACTAACCAATACTGTTAAGGCACCTATGCTTGAACAATCTTGTTGCAGGGCTGAGGTTTTGGATAAGGTAGGTGTAGAGAAGGTTCACATTCCACCTAAGGTTGCCTCACAGTCTGGAGGTATTATCAAGAACATTTGGAGGAGGAAGGTGTTTGATGAGGGTGACTCTCACTGCTTAGTCCCTCCTATTTGAGAGATGGAGGTATTATGGTCGTGCGGGACCTTTATAAACCAGCACTGTGCGAGAGGCAACTCGTATTTCTCCCCTTTTTCCTTTTCTTTTTCTTTTTTCTATTTTTATAGTGAGCGAGAGTGAGGGTACTAACGTTGTTTTTCCTCTTAGCATCGTCCTTTGTTACCTTTTCGCATTGAGGATACTGCCAACTTCAACTTGGGGGAGGATTTCTGTTTGTATTCTCTATCGCTTTTATTGCTTTCTAGGATAGATTTATTGCTTTCGAAAAATACTGAAAAAATAAAAAATAAATAAATTGGTGCCCATGACTGGTTTAGTTGCCCCCTGTGCCCCTTGTTGTGCTCTAATTGAAAATGATTTGACTTTGTTTTCTAGATAGATGGGCATTTGTGATCTTGAGGCTATGATCTGATGTTTGATTGCTATGATTTCGAGCGAATTTTGATTATATTACACTACTTTGTGCTGCATGCCCGAATTGGTTAGACTGTGAGACCTCTTTGTAGCCTATTGGATTCATATCATTATCCAGTCTGTTTTTTTGTGTGTGTTAGTTCCTCTTTAGTGGATTGATCTTGACTTTGATTCCGTACTTGTTTGATTTTCGATGACTTGTAGCATTTGCTGTGATATAGGCGTTCTTTTGTCTGATTCTTGAGCCTCAGAGTGAATTTTTTATATACTTTTATCCCCCTTAGCCCCGCTGAGCCTAATGACTTGTTCCGTGTTACTAAACCCTTATTATGAGCTCATGGCCTTCATTTCGATATTATTTTCAAGCCTAGCTTGGGGGAGCTTGTGTATGGGTTGAGTTTGAGGTTGGTTTCATGGTTCGATTTTGTTATTCGGGAATTATAATGTATTTTTGTGGTTTGAGTGTGAGAAAAAAAAAAACAAAAGCAAAGTTAGAGTTGCGTGAATGAAGTTCAAAAAAATGAAAGAAAAATGAAATAAAAGTTCAAAAGAATTCAAAGTTCCTTCATTCACGTATGTTTTTAAAGAAAAATATGCTATTTTGCTTGAAAATTGGGTTTGTTGTGAGTTTTCATTGTTTTGTAAGAGTTGGGTTATGTTCCATGGTTATATGGTGTTGTTGGGAGTTGTTTAGGCCATCTTTGGCCTTGTTTCGAGTGATTTATGCTCGCCCTTTCTTGGTTTTTTCCCCACATTCCTAAAAATATCCCCTATCTCTTACCTAAGCCCCATTACGACCCTATAAAGTCCTCTTGAGCTCGTGTTTGCATTGTTTATTGGATTGATTTCGAGTCAGTTTGTCAAAGTTAAAGAGTATGTCTGCTAATTGAGTCGACTTGGCTAGGATAAGCGTCATTTAACCTTCTTAAACACATGAGAGTGTGAGTGGGAAGGGCATTTATGGTTTGGTTGGTGAGTGTTCGGGCATATTCTTTGCCTGCCACAAAATTGAGAGGAGTGACACCCTTGTGAGAGCCTTTTCAGGATTTGTATGCCTTGTGGATGCTTGAATTTGATGAATTGCTTGGATGGTTGGTAGTTGGATGGATTTGATTATCGAACTTGAATTTTGCCTGCTTGAACCATTCTTAGTGTTGAAAGCGTTTTGAGCTTTGATTGATTCATATCTATGGGGTGAGGCAAGCTATTCCATGTTTATGTTCTGTTTGCTTGAGGACAAGCAAAGGTTTAGCTTGGGGGAGTTTGATATCACGTATTTATATAGAGTTTTCTCGCCTATTTATGAGCTAATTTGTGCGTCATTTGAGTTCTTCGGAGCTATTTTATACTAATTATCGTATATAGTTGTGGCTTTGTGTTTTAGTGTTGAATTATAGGTTTTAGGGAGTTTTCTCCTTATTTCCGAGCTATTTGGAAGCAACCACGACTTTACGAGATGTTACGAGGCACGTAGGGATGATCACGAGCTTTATGGATAGTTTTGGAGGTCCTAAGACCCCTAAACGTGAAGAATTAAGAGTCAAGAGTCAAAAGGAGCTTCCCGTACTCTGATCGGGCAGAAAATGGCCCGACCGGGCGGTAAAGTTTCGCACCCGATCGGGCGGACATCACCAGACCCAATCGGGTGGAAAAGCAAAGAAAATTGGTTGGGTAATTTCAAGCCTAACCCGATCGGGCAACATGGCCACCCGATCGGGCTGGCCCAAAAAGTAATCAAGAGGCTGCTGAGTTGCGTCCAAGAGTAGAGGAAAGCCAGCTGGGCTTTTGTGCGCCACCCGATCATGGACCCGATCGGGCCATTGATCGGGCATGCCCATTTTCCTCCGTTGATCTGCGTACATGAGGTGCAAGCCAGGCGGGCCTTTTTTGTCATGGACCCGATCATCAACCCGATCGGGTGAGTGATCGGGTGGGCCAGCTGTTGCCTTTTCTTTTGTTGTGCTGTTGAGTGGAACTAAGAGAATGTTTTGGTTTTTCTTAGTGTGGGCCCGATCGGGTGCCGCACTCGATTCCGCGGAAATATATCTTTTATTTTCCACTTTAATTAGATTTTTGGGGTATTATAAAAACCTTTTTCCTCATTATTTTAGAGACACTTTTATTCTGTTTTATTTCCAATAGTTCTTAGCTTAGTTTTTAGAGAGTTTTAATTAGATTAAACACTTTAGATTAGTTTAAAGGTGACTGAACCTCGGATTTGATTTCAATAAAAGTTATTGCTTTTCGTCAATTGGTATTCTTCTCTACTCTTAATCTCTTTAATTACTTTGATTGCTTAGTTTAATTATTCAATTGATTCATGATATTGAAATTAGGGTTCTATATTAGTTTTATTATTGTTGATTTAATTATGTCTGAGTAGTTTAATTTCTAGGGATTTGGTGAGGGAAGCCATGTTTATACCTTGATCATTTGAATTGCTATTATTTCTAGGGTTTGATGAGATTGATTATGGTGTGATTTGTTGTTATTAAGTAATTAATGTTATTGCGCAGTTTCATTGATTACTTGAGGTTAATAATCGTTTGCACAGACTCGTCTTACTTTCAGAGGCCTAGTACACTTCAGTAATTCTGATTATGTTTGTGAACATGCTGCATATGTTTAATTATGGGCGTTGAGACTTAGCCATAGCTTGACACTGCTCTAATCTGTCGATTCTTGACCTAGGTTCTGATAGTTGTTTGATCCCTTGATTGGTATAAGCATGGTGGACCAAACTAATTCCCTAGATATTTATTTCATAGATTAAAATCCCTTTTTATATTGCTTTCTAGTGTTATTTAGTAGTTCAGCTGATTCCTATCTGATTTTGTCTGAAATAGCTGTTTAGCTAAATATTAACTTAGAACTCCGTCTCTTTGTGGATTCGACCCTACTTCTCTTGACTATCATTGTTAGAGGGCTTAGGATTTATCTTTGACTTGGTGATACGACTTCAGCGTGTCAGGGACAAGATAAAATATATCCCCGCCCCATCCGCCGCGTAAATCCCCGCACCCGCCCCATCCCCGCCACAATCCCCGCTCAATTTCTGCAGCAGCCAGCAAGCCAACAACGCAAATGGGGCCATTTTAGGGTCCAAAAAAATAGCAACTTATATATAAAAAAACCTGTAGATATAAAAAAATAACCTGCTTCCATCTGTCGTCAGCTTGCCATCATGCCACCCAAATCAAATAATCAATCTCTAGCAATAATTGAAAAAAATTACAAGGGTAATCAACCCATATTCAAAATGTGGCAAAAGTTAATGTTATCTAACAAGTTTCAACATTCTTGATAAAATAAAATACAAGCCAATGTCTTCAAAAGAAAATATTGCACTACATGTTAGAAGATATCTCCACACATATCAAATGTGCTCCTCTCAATCAAGGGAAGATATTGCCGCCTCTTCTTCATGTTCCAACTCTTCAACCAACTTAGAGTACTCCGTTTCTTTCAATTCACCTACAATGTAATATATTTCATTATTAACTATTATATTTATATATTAACAACATTTTAAAAAGAACTAGAATAATATAATACTCCCTCCGTTTTTCAATAATTGTTACGCTTTCCTTTTTAATACGTTTTACAAAAATTGTTATATTACACTTTACTTTTACCATTTTGGGATATATGGCCCCACCAATTTTGTATTCTTTATACTCTCCTAAAGTTAATTTTTTATTCTTTATTCTCTCTCCTAAAGTTACTTTTTCCTATCATTGTCATGCTTTTATACCCATTTCATTGGTTCTTGTGTTTTTGTAAGTGTAACGATTTTTAGGAAACGGAGATAGTATTACCTTTAATATCATCCCATATCCAATTTTGAGCACACATCAAAGCCTCAACAACTTCAGGTAATAAACGACTACGATAAGGATCAAGGACTCGCCCACTCGTGCTAAAAGCAGATTCCGAAGCGACTGAAGAAACAGGATTGCTCAAAATGTCCTTTGCTATTTGTTGAACAATAGAAAATTTGTTTCCATTAGTCTTCCACTAATTAAGAATATCAAACTCTTCATCTTCAACACACGTTGCATTAATATCTCCCAAATACTTATCTAAATCCGATCCATTGTTATTTTGACTTTGATTTTGCTCCATATATTGCGCAATTTCTTGTATCAAGCTATCACCACTAGAGTTACCAAATTCACCCCTACTAGAACCTTGGATTCTACCATTCATAGTCCCATATTCATCAACCAATCGTCTCATAAGATTCAAAATTCTATCAACTTCTCTATCAACCTCAGAAGCATCAAATATTCTACAGAAAAAGTAATGAATAGTAGCCAATTTGAATCTAGGGTCGAGTATTGATGCCACTCCCATCAAACCATTAACTTCAACCCAATAATTGTTAAAATTTTCAAGCATTACTTGTGCATTTTTCTCACATAATCATAAGGGTATGAAAGCCAACTACAAATAGCAAGTTTAAGGCCACAAATTTTGCAAAAGTAAATAGGGGCCGTGGGATATTTTGATCCAGAAAAGTCAAGGGTAAGGGAGCAAAACACTTCTAATTTTTCACAAATTTTTTCAACCTTAATCCAATCTTCACTATGTGGTGGGTTTTTATATAGACTTTCTCGGCTACCCAACACAAAAAAAACTTCTTCATAATTAAGAGCCACTGAAAGCATATCAAATGTAGAGTTCCAATGAGTCCTACAATCAAGTACCAACTTCTTTTGATATTCGGGAACTAATTGCTTAGCTACTACTTGTTCAAACTTTTGAACCCCCTTATTGGAACCCTTCCAAAACACAACACTATCTCTAATTCTTTGAAAACCATCTGACACCACGACATCTAACCCATCTTGGACAATTAGGTTTAATATATGAGCACAACAACGCATATGCAAAAATTCACTATCCAACAAAAGTGAACCATATGGAAATTCAGAATGCAAGATATTTATTATAGCATCATTAGTAGTGCAGTTATCCACAGTTATAGCAGACAATTTGAGATCAAGATTCCAAGATTGGATGCATTCTTGCAATACCTCGGCTAAAACATCAGCAGTATGAGGAGTCGGGACAAAACAAAACCTACCAAATATAGTCATATATATACATAATAAGTTACAAAAATATCAACACATTACTTCACGCAATTAAAATGCAATGCATAATAGTTTAAGTACGATACCTTAGAATCCGACTTTGCAATTTTCAAGTGCTATCACAATAAAGTGTGCAGTGACAACCATATAACCCTTTGTTTGGTGGTTGGCACTCCACATGTCTGTGGTCAAGGCAACTCTACTCTTTGCTTTCCTCAACAATGCAAACATATTCTGTTTTTCCGCTTCATATCTCTACATGATGTCCTTTTTAGTTGTATTGCGCGAAGGTACTTTAAATCCCGGTTGAAGTGTAGAAGAGTACTTTCTAAAACCATGATGTTCAACCATACTAATAGGATACTCATGAAGAATAATCATTTCAGCCAAGTGTTTTCTTCCATCCTCCTGGTGGAACTCATATGGTGCCAATGTCAGTATCTTGCTTGTCTCCAAGATTAACTTTCGAACCAACAACCTAGTTTGTCGAATATCCATACATTTTCTTTTTGGACAATTTTTTTCATGATCTTTCAAGTGTGTGGTTCCTGCTCTCGGTCCAACAAGTTGTTTGAAGCAATACTTACATTCAGCTTTAATTGCATCTCCAACTCTTTTCCTCGTGAAATCACTCCAAGCCGGTGATGTATGTCTAGTAGTTAGAGGTAGAACAAAAGGATCCGCCGGTTGTGTCTCAATTGGAGTTTCATTTGGACTTTCAATTGGACTTTCATCATCATCCACTTCAATTAGAGTACAACTAGCTGAAGTAGATGGTCTTGAAGTATTGTTGACATTCGTATTTTCACAATATGAAGCCATTTCCTTAAAACAATGACACATATATATTAGTTTAAGCATATAAATCAATCATTTCTGTTAATTGCATAAAACACAGTAAGGACAGGCAACTCAGCAAAAGAACATTTGCAATTCAACTTCATATACAATCTCTCATATATAATGAAATTACTGTAATATAGAAATCATGTTGATAAAGAAACAAATTACTACATCTCTTCTAACTTGTATTGTGACCCTAAACTTGTTGGACAACGACATAAAGGCACCTAATATAGCTGAGCTGAAGCATGGGATGATGAAAACAATCCAAAGCAAAGAGAGCTCCAGTATTCACTCACTAGTACACTATTAACAGAGGTATATAAGTTCCATAACAAGGAAAACAACAACAATGATACCATAGCCTTAATCACAAAACTCAAAGGATGAACCAGGTAGCATGAACCAAGAATTTCCCTCTTGCATTCACAAAGATTGTCTTCTTCCATTCACTTTCTCGCTTGAGCTATATGTTCTCGCACACCCATTTGCTTCATACCAGATTTTACTCCACCCATCCAACATGTTAACAATAATAAATAATAACAGGAAAAGTAACATTTCGATATACTTGCTCATATGTAACTATATATTAACATGTTGGACACCTCTAAACTTGTTGTGTGGCACTGTGGCTCCCCATTCGGCCTTGGCACTTCACTTATCTTTCCAACTAGATGAATTTGCGACAAACACACCCCAATTCGCAGCTACCTATTACCCAACAACAATGGTTGACATATAATATTTGTCAATCTACTACGAAATCTTGGTTCTAATAAAGATTTTTACAAAGACCTATGAACCATATTATCTCAACAGTTGATTAATTAGCCGTCACAATTCAAATGAAAGCGGCAGAAATTAGCGGCACTAATATATCTCATTGAACAAAACACAAAATTTAGAATCTGATTAAAACATTTAAAACGAAATTACAAAAACTAAACAAACCTGAGCAAGCGGTAGAAATTAGCGGAGAGCCGTCACAGGTACTCGTCACAGGTGGCCGTTGAAGCTGCAGAATGGAGGGGTGCCGACATGCCATCTGCCATCAGTTCAGTGATGAGCGTCTTAGCGAGACAAAAAAAATTTAGGGAGAGGGACTGAGAGTTCAGTTCAACGAGTCTGCGAAGGGTGACTGGGTGACAGGCTGAGGCAATGAGCCTATTAGGGTTAAGGGAGAGTGAAAAAAAATTTAAAAGTAATTTTGGATTTGTGCCTTTGGAAAATAAAAGTATTAAAAATGAAAGGAGTAAACACAAACAGCTAATAACATTTAGTGGGGCTCAGACGGGGCGGGCGGGGATGGGGCGGGGCGGGTGGAGATGGGGCGGGTATGGACTAACATCCACCCCCGCCCCATTACCCATGACGGGGATGGTTTTCATCCCCATCCCCGCCCCATCCCCGCGAAACCTTCCCCCATCCCCACCTAACTGGGGCGGGTGCGGTGTGGAAACCCGCCCCACTGACATCCCTAGGGTCGAATATAGAGGGAGACAAAGTTTCTAAATCAATATTCAGCCAAACAGCTAATTCAGACAAGATCAGACAAGAATTAGCTGAACTACTAATTAAACTAATAAAAGCAACATAAAAGGGGATTTAAACTATGGATTAAAGGTCTAGAGCATTAGTTCGGTCCACCATACTTATACCAATCAAAAAGGTCGAATAACTAATAAAATCTAGGTCAAGGGTCGAACAATCGGAGTCAATGTTAAGCCTATGATCAGGTAATAACGGTCTCAATTCAACATATGAAGTAAGATCGCTCACATAATCAGAATCAATAGTGTGTTCTAAGCCTTTAAAAGTAAGCCTACAATCGGGTCTTACTCAAGTTGCCAAACATAGTTCATGAAATTGTACACTGACATAAACCATGAAAAAAAGAACGAATCACACTACAATTAAACTAATCAAAACCTAGAACTAATAGAAATTCAAATATAAATCATGGTATAAACATGGTTTTCCTCCCTAAAACCCTAGAAATTAAACTACTCAGACATGATTGAATTAAAAATAACAAAACTAATATAAAACCCTAATTTTTGCATCATGAATGAAGTAAATAATCAAACTAAGCAAACAAGAAATAAAAGAAGGAATTAAGAGTCAGAATAATACTAATTGGCGGAAAGCATAAACTTTTATTGAAGATAATCCAAGGTTTGATCACCTTTGAATCTACTCTAAAGTGTTTAATTAAGAGAGCTCTAAAATAAAACTAATTGAAAGCTAAAATAAAAGATAATTTACAAATAATGAGGCTTAAGTATTTATAAACCCCCTAAAAACTAATTAGAAAGCGAATAAAAAGATAGATTTTGGGTTGTAAAGCCTCCTGCCCGATTGGGCTAATCCGCCCGAAGCAATCGGGCGAATGTTTCAGACATATAACGCGTTTCCCGCCCGACCCCATCGGGTGGAAAACTTTTTACTTTGTTTTCAACTCCTATACGCAGCCAGAACAAAAAGAGATCGGGCCTGATCGGGCTAAACCGCCCGATGCCATCGGGCGGAATTCCTGCAATCTTGCGTCAACTTGCGAATGCCATATCTCTCAAACCAAAAGTCCGTTTGGGGCGTGTGACCTATCATTGGAAAGATCTTGAAGTCTAGAATCCAACCCAATGGCAATTTCTTGACTATCAATTTTTCATCAATAGTTATGATCAAAATAGTGAGCATGTATCAGTTTTGGCCCTTCTTTCACTAACTCTTTGCTTGCATTCCTACTCAAAATTGTCCCAAACGGATGCATTGTGATCCTTGTGCAAGATACCTTCATCCTCAATGATTAATAGGCTTGATTTTATATAATCATAATCAATTTGCATCAAATTAACCCAAAAATCATCGAAACACACAAACGGGGGGTGGTAGAGCACAACTTATGTAAATTCATGTCATTATGCACCTAAATGCTCTAAAAGGAGTTCTAAATGCAATCTAAATGCATCTAAAAACTATATATATATGTGATACATCAGCATTCTTGTAAAAGAACACTTAACCGAGAAGGATCCCAAGTCATTGTGGACTTGACGTTGTTTAGGGTCCTATTGGATATACAATTGCATCACAGTTCCTAAATCTCTTTCTATAGCACCCCACATAGATCTCAACGACGCACCATCATACAACGACATGATAGTAAAGGTTCCAATAATAGGGTGCCTCATATGCACCTTCAAAACCATCCTCCGATCACAACCTACAAGTTCATATAACTTACCCATAAGTTCGGGTAAGGAACAACGACAACTAATAAAAATATAATTCTTCATCCCATCTCCGTATGTTACGTCCCCATTAATTTCAGTTATTTTCCCATCGCAATAACTGAGGTAATTTGGTGCTTCCATCTTCTAAACAATACACAATCAAGAACACTAATTATTGACTAGCATTTCAAATTTATAGTAATTAAACAAAATGGGGGTAATTAGATACTTCCATTAGTAATCCAGAGCATGTCTAATATAATTTATTTTCATAACAATTAAGGAATTCAAGCATGTAAAAATTATAATTCTACAACATTATAGCATAATTATAAGTTATTGAAATACAATTCAATTTCATATCAATTAAGACAATTCTAAAGCATTATTCAACATATATAATGTATATTTCATAACAACTAACATACATTTTAAAAAATAAAAATAAAAAACAAATTAGGGCTTGCTTCTTTGCCGATGACAATGGTTGTGGCCTGGTCACAGAAGGGAAGGCCAAGACTGGCGGCACCGACGTTTGAATTCTTCGCCAGCATTTGAACTCTTGTCAAAGAGTAGCGACTTTCACTAAAGTGCGCAAAAAATGAAACGTGAACCAGAACTTAGGTGGACGGTATTTACGTAAATAAGTTTATTTTCAACGCAAAGAGGGAAATACTTTTAGATTTAACATTATCCAAGAAAAAAAATTCTGTATAATTTGAAAAGTTAGTAAAATTGAAATTCTAGAATATCCTATAAAACAGAAACCAAATTCTTTCAGGAAAAGAAGAAAGAAACCAAATTAAACTAGTAAAATCATAATGGTTTAAAAAGACAAGGACCTTAAACAAACAAACATAATTAAACGAAAGCTTCAAGTCTTCAACCATAAAACAAAGCATTGATTCATAGTTCATACTTCCACCTCTTTATTCAATTTCCCTCGCTCTTATTATAGATACGATCAACAAGATTCCAAACTCAATTCATCAAACCAGAAAAACCCAATTCTTTTCTCATCATCTCTCTTCCATTCAATCAACTGTACCCTACTTTAGAGTTCACATAATTGCTAGATCTCGACCCTTCTGATCAGTTAATTTAATGGGTGTTCCCGCATTCTACAGATGGTTAGCTGATCGCTATCCATTGTCGATTTCCAACGTTATTGAAGAAGAATCTAGAATGGATGAAAATGGCGCTTTACACCCAGTTGATGTTTCAAAACCTAATCCTAATGGCATGGAGTTTGATAATTTATACTTGGATATGAATGGGATTATTCACCCTTGTTTTCATCCTGATGGAAAGGTTATTTCTTTCTCACCCTTTTGTGCAATTCTTCTTCTTTTTTGTTTTTTGGGGGAATTTGGAGCATTATTTGTTTAAAGTTTTCACCTTTGCTTCATTACTCGGTTCACTATTTGATTATGTGTAAGGGGTTTTATTTTGGTGAAAGGGATTGTAATGTTTTTGATGTATTTTTTTAGTACATTGTATGTTATTGGAGGTATTGAATTTGGGGTTTTGAATAAGGGATTAAGCTAAATTATTAACTTTTTGGGTGTATGAGAAAACAGGGAATAAATTTTCGAACTTTTGGGTGAATGTCTATATGAGAATTTCACTGGTCTTTGGATGACTAGACACTTATAGCAGTAACTTCTTGGCAGAGGAAAAATGTGGGAAGTTCTATGTTTTACATTTGAAATGAACATGATTTTTTTGGAATGTTGGGACCGTTCACCAATGTCGAGTCAATGTAGGAGATGCTGACAGCTGTAGCTTTTGATTAACCGCGATGGTAAACTTATGATCATTGCTCAGTGTCAGTGGAAAATTGATGTCTTTGGGGAAAACATATTAAGCTACCTTCTGGCAGTGTTGGGTGTTGAGTTGATTACACCTTTGATTCTTTTTTTTCTAAACATGGCGATGCTTTGCAAATAATATTATGCGATTAGACTGAGGATATTTCCAACTTTCAATTACACCCTTGATCCTAAAAATAACGACTCAGTTGATTGAATGGTTAACATGGCTAATAATTCATTTTGATTGTCACAATTATCTTAAAGATAATATAGATGTTTTGCCTGGAGAAGTCATCTCTTTGAATTCATTTTGTTCCAATAATAGAATAAAGCATTTTCAATGGCTAAAACTTGTGCTCAAGTTTACTTCATACCTTCAGAGAAAACTAAATGGAGCAGAGTGAGTAATGTAGAAAAATATTGGAAGCTCTTCTTTTGCCGCTAGCAAGTTAAACAGAGTTATGCGATGAAAGTTCAAGCTTTGTTTTCGAATTGGAGTGAACTTTGTTGAGGATAATTTTCCATGTTTTAGCTGTTAGTTGATGGCTATATAAAGAGAGCTCTCGATATCTTATTTGTGGTCTGTGCGTCACTTCACACTTCTCTCTCGAACTCAGCAATGTGAACAATAGGTGGGATAAAAGAGGTAAAAAGGGAAAATTGCTGATCTATGTTTTCTAATAATGCAGCCCGCACCTGCAACGTATGATGATGTGTTCAGAACAATATTTGCTTACATTGATCATTTATTCTCATTGGTTCGTCCAAGAAAGATTCTCTACATGGCAATTGGTAATATTGGTTTATATACGTCCTCTATATCTTTTCTAATGACTTTTGCACTGTGGAAGTATTCTTATTTCATTCTGGATATGATAGATGGAGTTGCACCAAGAGCTAAAATGAATCAGCAACGTTCACGGCGCTTCCGAGCTGCAAAAGATGCTGCTGAGGCTGTAAGTTTTCTCTGTCCTCATCTGGTTTTGAGCTTTTGCTTACTTATTGGTGACAAGTCTGAGAATCTTGATGTCGGTGCATATTATTTCATTTTAGGAAGCAGAGGAAGAAAGACTGAGGAAAGAGTTTGAAGCTGATGGAAGGACCCTAGCTACCAAAGAAAGACGAGAAACAAGTGACTCAAATGTCATTACTCCTGGTACAGAATTTATGTATGTTCTTTCTGTGGCACTTCAGTATTATGTACAGAAGAGATTGAACAACCACCCTGGATGGCGAAGGATTAAGGTTAGCTTCCATATAACCCCCTTGTTCGTTAGTCCCTTAAAGATTTGATCGGATGATTCCCCTATATTGGAGTAATCCCTTCTTTATCTTTTCACCATATACTTCTGGATTTCAGGAGAATTTCTCTCCAAATTTATTTATGAGGCTGCATTGGGTGCTTATTTGAAGGTTATTCTATCTGATGCTAATGTGCCTGGCGAAGGAGAACATAAAATCATGTCATACATTCGGTTGCAAAGAGATCTCCCTGGTTTTGATCCCAATACTCGGCACTGCTTGTACGGATTGGTGAGCTCATTACGATCTGTCTATGTTCTTCTATATAGTGACTTTCTGTATTTGGTAATATTTTATTTCTGTTTACTTACTCTATAATTTATCAATTTGTTTGACTTTTAATTTACAGGATGCTGATTTAATAATGTTGGCTTTGGCCACTCATGAGGTGCACTTTTCAATTTTGAGAGAGGTTTGTTACAATTTACATTATGCTTTTAAGCTAATAATTTATAGACCTTTTGCCTTTATCTGTTTCATAGCTACTTTTCCTCCATTCAGGTTGTCACCCTGCCGTCGCAGCAGGAGAAATGTTTTCGTTGTGGTCAAGGTGGTCATCTGGCAGCTGATTGTCGTTCTAAGCCTGATGCAAATGGAAAATTGGAAGATGATACCCCTATTTACAAAAAAATATCAGGTGCTGTGCGTAGCATTTTCGGCTCTATTAATTTTTCGGTCAACTTGGCTACAGGCATGTTTGCCAACTCTACTTATTGAATTGTTTTATCTATATATTCTTGCAGTTCCTCAACATTTGGGTATTGAGAGAATATCTGCAATATGACCTGGAGATTCCTGATCCTCCTTTTGCTATAAATTTTGAACGCTTGGTTGATGATTTTGTGTTCCTGTGTTTCTTTGTCGGCAATGACTTCCTTCCGCATATGCCTACGCTAGAAATACGAGAGGTATGCACGGTTATGCATCCATTTTTATGTGCTTTCACTCTCCATGCCTAGTTAAAAGTTAATCCAGCTCATATATTCTCTTCCTGCTCAAATAAAAAAGCTCATAGCTCATGTATTTGCTCTATTAATGTGGAGCTGTCCTCCCTTTCTCCTAATGTTTTCTTGTTGGGATAGATCTTCATTTATAACTGTTTGGCATTTTGTTCTCTGTTACAGGGTGCTATAAACCTGTTGATGCATGTATACAGAAGAGAATTTGCAGCTATAGGTGGTTATCTCACTGATGCTGGTGAAGTAAGTTTTTTTTTTTTAATATATATATATTTTTTAATAGTTTTAGAAGAAGTCTGTCAACCTTGCTTCTTGGATTTTTGTTTTTGTATCTTAAGACGTATGCGCCTCATGGCAATGAAAATGATGCAGCCCATGCAGGACAGGAACTTACCATTTTCTATAAAATCAGTGAAAAGTTGGGGAATAATAATTGAACAAAACAATAGGATTTATGGTGACTTAAAAGTTTAAAATTTTTTGTCATATAGTGCTCTCTTGTAAAACGAGTAAATGATTTTTTTGGGGTAAAGAATTAGCTTTTGTATCTAAATCAAGCACAACCAAAGGATGTGGAAAGAGCATGGGAATAAGCTTCCTTACCTTACCTTTTCCTAAGGAAAGAAGGGATACTTAAAAGGGGAAACACAAAAAATCCAACCAAAATGCCCTGTCTCCCCTCAAAAAAATAAAACAAAGAAAGAAGAAAAGCAGAATTTGTGGTATCTCGAATAAAACAGCATCTTATGCCCCTTTCCCCTCCATAGTTCCGAGCTTCATATATTGTATATGTGGATGACCTCAAAGAGAAGATCGGAAACCCTGATGCATCCCAATAGAACCATATAACATTTTCCAAAGAAATACCTTCTCATGACAATGCAAAAACAAGTAACTTCCTATTGCCTCATTAGCAAGACATACACAGGTGAGGGGTGTAAGTCTTGTGTGGTCTCCATTAACACACATATTCAGATTCCACAAATTGGCAACCCATACAAAAGCTTTAACGGCTTCGGAAGCTTTTCATTATTGCGTCTCTCTTATTGACCTTCTTTTAACTGAGGAAGCTTCTTGTTTGTCCTTACTTATCCTGTGTCATAATTGCTGCGAAGAATTCTCCTGTCACACACTTTTGGAGCAATATAGATTATTGTGGTGGTAGCGGTAGTGGAAAATTCATGAGCTACAGTACGCTTTGTTTTCAACATAATTTTTTTTACCTAATGATGGATGGAATATATTACCAGAAACATTGTATGGGAGTTTGGATGATGATGATATTGGGTTTTGGTCCTCATAAGTGGTTTTTGTCATATAATTTGCCCACCATTCTTTTTCAATGATGTCAAATATCTTCCCGTGTGTTGTATCAAATGTTATAGTTCTTAATTTTCACTGAGTGAAGACTGTAGAAGCTCTTTGCATCACTTGAATAATGCTAGTCGTTTTTTTACTCAGGTCTTCTTAGATAAAGTGGAACATTTTGTTCAATCAGTTGCTGTTCATGAAGAACAAATTTTCCAGAAACGGGCTCGCTTACAGCAGGTGCCCTTGTACTGCTTCCTTTTCTTATTAGATGTATTTGATCTGCTTTGGTTGACCACATTACTGACAATGTGGACCTTATTGACTGCGATATGCTCACATATGCAGTGTGTGTTTGTGTGACTTTATATGTACGTTGTACACGTGTGTGTGTATATATAGAGTCAGGTTCTGCTAAAAACCTATACTTTGCTGAAAACTGAAATCTAACAATCCTGATTGGGGAAAAGGGGGTACCTATAAGATTTAGAAGTGTACATATGACGATTAAAGGGTACGCATGCTTCTAACATCAAAGTTGTCATTATTTAAAAAAATGCTATTAATGAATGCACGCGTACCCCCTTTGTGTTAACATGTACCCCTTTACTTGGTTTTCACTTGATCTTATTCCTATATATCTCTATTCTATAAGTGAAGAGTAAAAGGACACCAAAAATCAATATTTTTTCAAATTCCTAATTAAATGGAATAACTATCTCCATAAGTAACTGTTTTCACATTTTTAAATTTTGAAAAAAGAAATTCAAAACACCTAAACAAACTTACATATTTATGCAGAATTTTACATGATTTCGCACGCGATATACTCCCTCCGTCCCCAAAGGATTTCCCATTTTTCCATTTATGTTTGTCCCAATTACATTTCCCATTTTCTTATTTGGATATGGTCCACCTACTTTAATATTATTTTCCTTACAAAAAATATTTGACCCCACACTCTCTTTCTTAATAAACAATTCTAAAAAATACCCACTACCTTACTTTTTCATTATAATATGAAAACTAGACCCCACATCAACATCACTCCTTAAACTTTGTGCCCAAAGGAAATGGGAAATCCTTTGGGGGACGGAGGGAGTATATGACTAGTATATATATATATAGTCGGGTTCTGCTAAAAACCTATATTTGCTGAAAACTGAAAACTAACGATACTGATTGGATAAAAGGGGTATATATAAGATTTAGAACATATTACGATTTGAGGGTAGACGTGCTTCTAACATCAAAGTTGTGCTGCTAACATCAAAGTTGTTAGTATTTTTTGCACGCGTACGCCCTTTATGTTAATATGTACCCTCTTTACTTGGTTTTCACAAGGAAAATAGTTTTCACTTGATCCTATTTCTATTATATATATATATATATATTATATAAGGGAACAGGTATGGTATACCAAAAATAGAAGAAGAAAAAAAGAAAAAATTCACTAACAACATTGATAACGAGGGAAATGGGAAAAAATCAAATTTAAAACACCCATTTACCACCACTAACGAGAGTAACAACTAACAACCGCCAACAACTCCTACAAACAAGGAAGTTAATTCAATAAAATTAAAAGAAAACTCTATTGATAACTAAACCCATGGCTTTCTCCTAAATGAGGAGTGTTGAGCTATTATTTTTTATAAAAAAAATAGATCCCTACCTTTTCCATCACTTTTATTATTAAACTGTTTGTTGAGGCATAATAAGTTTACTGTGTGTTGAGGTACATTATTAAACTGCAAGTTATGATGTATGTAAAAAGCTTAATTAAAAAAAATAATACTGTAAAAGGTTATGATGTATAAAGGTTATGATGTTATATACTCTTAGACATTGAAGGTTATGGTGCATTTTTGGTGGAAGAGTATCATAGTTGCACTTTAATATTGGATTTTCACCAAATTGTAATGTAAAATAAATGACTCTAATATGGTGTTTTGCTTTTGTTTTTAGTAATTGCTTTGTTTTATTAGTAAGAAAGTTGTGATCATTTGAATGCCTCCATATTGGTAATGTTAAAATAGATCTATTTGTTTCTATATTTATTTGTGAACTTATTATATCTTAATCTTTATATGAATACCTTTGCCTCCTCTTCCCTTATATGAAAGTGAACATTGTTAAATAAATTGATTTGGAATTACTAAAACTCCAATGCAACGCATTCTTACAAGTTACACCATTAATTATGTGTTAACACTTAATTATGTTGAAGAATGCATGCGATTATATAAGAGAGTACAACCTGATTAAAGATTTTCATGAGCAATGGCATAGATTATTAATATTTGATATGTTTTTCATACACAAAATTAAAGTCATTTGTATTGAGATCTTCATATTTAAATTATTTTTTAATAAATATGATAAACCTATTTTTATTCTGACGGGATAAACATACTTATACCATCCATTATGATATTGTTAAAAGCAATGCGGCGCACGCATCGCGTGCATATTAGACTAGTATATATATAGAGGTGGGATCCGGTGGGAAGGATCTTAAAATGAGAAGGTTGCGAAGGATCGATATGCCTTATATTTGAACTAGATGTGCATATTTTCTGAACTGAATATACATATTTAACTTTTCGAGCTATAAGTTTATGCTCTGGATACGTAAAATGCACATTCAGTTCAAAAGAGTGCACTTGATAAAAAGGTTGCACATTTAGTTCAAAAAACATGCACATTCAGTATTAAAAATATGCACAAAATACCCTTATTACCCTTTTCATTTTAAGAATCTTTTTATTTGATCCTAATTCTATACCTTTTTATCAAGTGCATTTTTTTGAACTGAATGTGCATTTTATGTATCCTGAGCATAAACTTACAGCTCGAAAAGTGAAATATGCATACTCAGTTTAAAAAAATATGCACATCTTAGTTCAAAAATAATGCGTATCGATTCTTCTCACCCTTCTCATTTTAAGATCCGATGATCGGATCCCACATACATATATATATATAATTTACTCCAAACATCATCCCCCCAGATGAACGAAAATTTGAAAATTATTCAATGCTCTTTGTCCTACACTCCTAGCTGCTTCTGTTTTACTATTTATTTATTTGTTTAATTTTCTTTTAGGAGGGCTTGTCTCCTTTTGCTGGATGGTGCATTGACATAATTCCATTCCTTTTCGTTGTATTTATTGTTATATGTTCATTCTCATGTCCATGGCTTTGTCTTATTTTGCATCGAAAACCAAAATTATATTAAGTAGGAAGGGCTTTATGACATTTTTTCGTTCTAAAATGTTTTCCATGGCAATAGTTAGCCAATATATGTTATCTCATAGTATTGTTGATGGTTGAAAGTATATTGCCCTATTGGTGATAGTGGCTTCTGGAGGTGTTATGTATTCTGATTGCTGGAATTGATCAATGAGATGTTGCATCACTGCATCACGACTGCATCATAAAGGTCTTTGAGCTTTTCATAAACCCTCTACCAATCCTGTGAAAGAGGTTACAACCTTTATTGCGTTCTTGACCACATCCGAGATATTATGAGGCTGTTTGCAGATTCTTTTTGCTGAGTGAAACATCCAATGGGGCTTTAAATGATAACTACAATCCGTCTGACCTTACCTTTGAACTGTAATCTCTTGTTTCATGTGCTCTAATATGTAACTTCTGTTATATGAGGTGGTAGAAAAAATAATTCATGTCCATTGAAGACATTTTCTTTTCCTCTCTGCAACTCCATGTCACATAAAACTCTAGTCAGGTGATGTTTGGATTATCTTATTGGTAAGGATTTAAACAAAAACTCCAAGTTATTTCGCTGAGATTCCTGAAGGTTTAGTTACTCTAAATCACAAGCTGGTTGCTATGATGATCCACCCCACTTGCAGATATTCCCTGAATATAAAGAAACGAAAATGCTATGCAATTCTATGTTTTAGTATACTTGATTTAATTAAATTTTCTTTTTTACATGGGTCTGTAAATATCATTCTTTGTTTTTATAGATGTATGAGAACAACGAGGAGATGAAGAACAAGGCGAGAAGAGAATCGAGAGAGCCTTTTGAAGAGCCACCGCCTCCAGCAGAAGACAAGGTGATTGACTATCTTTGAAGAACCACACCTATATGGTCTTTGCAAAATTACAGCACAGAATGTCATTAGGCGTCTGATCAATGGCATGTGTTTGAGGAACTGGGAATCAATCCTATCTTCGGCGGCTGAACCTATACTTATTTACCTAACGTTGCTTAATATGGATGATGCTGCTGGTCAATTAATTTGATTTCCGAGAGCTGATGCCTTAATGCTAATTTAATTGTTACTATTTCATTTTTAGTTTTGTTTTGTGACAATATCTGGTTTAAAGAAAGATTAGGGATCTTTAACCAGATCAGAGATGTCATGTACATTTTTTTCTTCTAAAATTTTGGAAAGTGTATTGCTGTTTGCCTACTAATCTTTATCTGTTTTTGAGGTGCGTGAGTCTTAACCTCTTTGGCACTGTTAAATATATCATTAAGTTAGTTTTGTTTCTGCAGGTCAAACTTGGGGAGCCTGGATATAAAGAGAGGTATTATGCAGAGAAATTTGGTACATCAAGTCAGGATGAAATCGACAACATCAGGAAAGACGTGGTTAGTGCCATCAAAGAATGCTTAGTTATTGCGCAACTTAATATAAACCAACTTGGTTTCACAACACATGCAACATTACGAGGTGACATGCTAAGAATTGGTATTAAAAACAATCATGAACCAAGTAAGAGGAGAGACTAGTGAGAGAGTGCAAGTTGTCTTTGTTGCCCATGTAATTTAGAATAAATCAATATATTTTTAGTTGACAAAGTATGCACATGGGGTTAGACGAGTGGGAAAAGTAAGGGCACAATGGGCTTTTCACATAATCAACTTCCGATTAAAAGAAATGATGCAAGTATTATGAAACATCCCGAAAAAGAATATGTTGCATGCATTGTGAAACAGAGGTAGTATAAGACATCTTGCAATTGCATCCTGCAGTTTTATTCTGTGCATTCTGCAACGATTTATCTTGTTTTGCATTCTAGAGTTGCCTGGACATTGTCATGAACTAGGTTTGGTGAGAGACATTTCTTGACAGTTGAAGAAGGGAGGTTAAGATACAGTTTCTCTTTGGCACTCTTTGCTCTTTTGCTATTTTCTGCAATGTTGCAGCAACAATTGTCTACTTGCTGATTGAGTGATTGTTATATCCTTCATGGTTCAAATATATAGACTTCTCTTATAGGATTTGAGGTGAAAATTGTTTTTCCAAGGAAGAATTAAAGATGTATTTGTTTTTAGACTTTTCTCGGGTTAAAAAGGTTGATCATCTCCTATTCATTCCTTGGTTCAGATGCCTTGACTCAGTTTCACTATTTCTTACACAGTTACTTCCAGAAGGGATCAAATGATAGCTCTTCACTTTTGTAAGACTTTGTTTCTAGACAGCATTGCTTAGGAAAGCTTGATCACCCCCCACTTGTTCCCGCTGTTTAGATGTCTTGACCTTTTTCCTGCACCCCTTTTTTCTAAAGCAGCGAAGTTTACTTATTTTTTCTTTTTATAAACTGACTGCATCTTCCCCCCTCCAGTTCTTGCATTATTTAGAATATTATCCCGACACTTTTCTCTTTGTTCCCTTTTTTCAAATTGTTCTTTTTTGGGCCTGGAGAAGAGGGGACTATGTGGTCGAAGTTTTGGGTTGGGCTCTCAGTAATTTATGAGGGGATTTTCTACTAATTATTTCACTTGTTACTTTCTCTGGGTAGCTTGTTAGGTTTATTCCTGGCTCTACTATCAGAGGAGAGGCTTTCATTTAAAACTTTTTAGGTAGTATGCTATCTCTTGTACAAAGCGTCTTACTGACTTGGCTGCATGTTTTCTTGCTTATGCAGTACGTATCCAGATTACTATCTTTACTTTGGTTGTGTGTCCAGCCTTTTACTTTAATCAAGATGGAGGCTTAATTCTGTCATTTGAATCATGGGTCAAATTCTTGAGCATGATATTTCCTTAACTAGAGATCAAATTTGTTTGCAGGTTTTGAAATACATAGAAGGCTTATGTTGGGTTTGCCGTTACTACTACCAAGGTGTTTGCTCATGGCAGTGGTAATTTGTTTGCTTGTTTGTAAAAGTCTGCAGTTTAGTTTTCTTGAAGTTTTACTTTGAACAAACCTTGTCTGTCATCAAGTATCTTAAAACATTTCTCATTGGTGGATGTTCTGGGTTGTTCGAGATATGTTTATCAGGTTTTCTTATATTTTGTTTGATGCCACATGAATGAAGGTTCTATCCATACCATTATGCCCCGTTCGCTTCTGATCTGAAAGATTTAGTTGATTTGGAAATCACATTTTTCTTGGGGGAGCCATTCAAGCCTTTCGATCAACTCCTGGGAACTCTACCAGCCGCAAGGTTTCTTTTGCTCATGTTTTGAGTTAATATCTTGCTTCTATGTCATATTTGTTTGATCATTGATAGTTTTGTCCCCTTTTGGTACAGTTCCAATGCTTTACCACAGATGTACAGGAAGTTGATGATAGACCCGTCATCACCTCTGGCTGAGTTTTATCCGTCTGGTAATGTAACTTGGCTCATTTTAGTTTTAGGTCAACAATAATTTCTGTCACAACCTCATGTCAGTTTCATGTTGCCAGATTTTGATATTGATATGAATGGCAAACGCTTCGCTTGGCAGGTATATTGTAACCACCAGATCACGTTTCTTCCTCTTTTACCTCCCATGCTAGATTGATGAGTGATGACCTTCAGTAATTGAATTTATTTCTGATCTTTACTTTTGTTCCCCTCCCTTCCTTCTAATGTTTGGACCAGGGTGTTGCAAAGTTGCCATTCATTGATGAAAAGAAATTGCTCGCTGAAAGTAAGAAACTTGAGGAAACTTTGACGGTTAGTTCCTTGTACCCCATCTGTTCTCCTATGTAATTATTTCAAATTGTCTTTCTTTGCTGTAAGTTGTCATTTGTCAGTGTGTTGAAAATATTAACTAGTCAGCCCTTTTGAGTTCTGAGTTTTTTCATTGATGGTGTTTGAGTCAAACTTGGTC
This sequence comes from Patellifolia procumbens, assembly GCA_947645195.1. Taxonomy (NCBI): domain Eukaryota; kingdom Viridiplantae; phylum Streptophyta; class Magnoliopsida; order Caryophyllales; family Amaranthaceae; genus Patellifolia; species Patellifolia procumbens. Next base: position 598,186 of record CANSGD010000193.1, read on the forward strand.
AGAGAATAGTCTGGGGTGATGACGTGGTGTTATCTGTTGTACATTTGTTCCAACACCATTGAGTAGGGTGTGCCATCTTCCATAGGAGCTTTCTGTTCTAATGTAATCGCTACTCTTTATTTTATTAAGTTACAGAAATTGACAAGAGATTGGGGAATTGCCAGAAATTCAAGGATTTTTGCACAATACCACCTAAAGTTTACAAGTTTTTTCAAACTCCCACCTTTATTCCTTTTTAATAGATTACCAACTAAATTTTCCTATTCTAAAAAACTCCCACCACTTACCGATTTTTGTTAACGAAAACGTTAAGTGGGCCCTATACATGCGTTTTTGTCGTTACTTTCCCTCAACCCATTCCACCCTCTTCTTCCTCTTCTCCATTACTCTCTCCCTCACCTAAACCCACCATTGAAGACCCAAGATATATTGGCAAAAAATTAATGAATTGACATCATTTGCGCTCACCAAATTCATTCCTTGAGATGAAGGACAGTTTTTATGGTCAAGTAAACCTTGCTTCTAGATCATATGAACATATCTTTCGGAGTTTATTCGATATACTGCATAAAAGGCAAAATGCAATCCAATACAACTTTTACAATCAAATTATTCTGAAAATGTGTATTCATTATTAATTTCCTTCTCATAGAAGGGTTGACTGATTCTAAAGCTTAAATGACACCCAATGAAGTAGACCAAGTTAATCTGCAATCCTCTTAGTCTAATTAAAAGCCATCAAAAAATTGATTTTAGATTTAATGGAAATAAACCAAAAACCCCAAAATTCATGATTGGGATAAAAAACCTAATTTTCAAAGAAACAAAACAATAATTATCTTAGTTTGATGCACAAGATTGATCGAACTTCAAATTGTTTGAATTCGTTCCATATCTGCTCCAGATTCGCATAAACTATTCTCTTCAATGGTGGGTTGAGGGGGAAAGTAATGACAAAAACGCATTCGTTAAGTGGTGGGATTTTTTAAGAAAATAGGAAAGTTTAGGTGGTAATTTATGTATAGAAAAGAACATAAAGGTGGAAGTTTGAAAAAACTTGTAAATTTTAGGTGGTATTGTACAAAAAATCCTAATTCAAACTAATTCTCATTATAATTCATAACATAACAAGGAGAAAACGTAACATTAACTTTCTGTACATAAGCTATAGACTGTCTTCGAGAAGAACTAAGTAAAATGACCAAGAATAGAAGGTGAGAAGGATTGGGGTACATAAGTAGTCATATAAATACGCTATATAACCATTACAACGTACATTTGGCAAACAGTACATATACATCAGATCAAATACGATGGATCATTAAGTAATGCTCGTAGCTACACCAAGTGATCCTTTGTCTATTCTGATGTTCAGAAGTCGGCTAGTTCATTGAGGATTGAAGTCCTCAGCAAAGATGATATATGTATCTTTTCTGGATGAATGAGAAGATTAGTAACAGAAAAAACGGCTGCTAAAATTATGGAAGACAAAAGATAAATTGTAGAACATCTCTCTTCCGCTGCTGTCAAATTTGTCACTTCCATTAAAGGTTAAATCATAACCAAACTATTGAAGAAAGTTAAAGTAGAAAGCTTGATTCCAAAAACATAATTAAAACAGAGACAAAGTTGTATTACAGTAGCCGACTAGCCGGTGATATGATACGGGGGAGTTCCTAACTCTAATGAAATTTCAGAGGAGAGAAGAAAAGAATGTAAGAAAATGGAAAATAAGAATCTGGGCGAAATATTTTCTGACTCCGGCAATCCATTTCTGGTCGATTTTCAAAAAATATTATCAAGGAACTGAGGAGGTCTGAGTCTGTTGCCAGAAATTATAGGGAAAGGGGGAGTCACTATGCAAAATTGTCACGAAGGACAAACAACAACAACAACAACAACAACAAAGCCTTATTCCCAAAATGATTTGGGGTCGGCTAAGCTGAATCGTCATGAAGGATAAAAAGGAGAATAAGGCTATCTTTTATTGTTGCCATCCAACCCTTGATCCAAGGACTATAAGTCCTTCTCTCCTAACTTGCCCTTCTCATATGAAGACATGATCCTAAGTTCCTAATGCTCTCTTTCTCTGTCTCTCTCTCTATTCCAAATCCGGCATACATCCAGTATACTCGTACACCAGGCTAATTAACGTGGCCCCAAGGTTCTCCTAATTTTCCATAAAACTAATTTGCCTCTCGCCTCCCCGTGTGTATCTGTGGCCCGTGTCAGAAGATTAAGACCATAATTTACTAGAGAAAGGATTCACCACTACTCCAAAGCTGAAGGAACAAAAAATTAGAGTAATGTGCACATCATCACGAAGGTCCAACAACATGAGAAATACCGACAAAGACAACAGAAAGGAGTTATGAATTACTTTTTAAATTTTTTTGCTAGGCTAAATTCAGTATTGATGATTTTGATGAGAAAGAACTTTGTTATTTCAGTGATTTTTTTGTAATTTAAATTTATAGATTATGTTTTTTGATTAGTCTGATTTGTTCATTTTTAAAACTTAAATGATGGTCACTAGATCTTAGATGATTATCACTAATTTTTATCATGGAGGCTCCTGAAGCACCATCATCTCTTGCATTTATTTTGCTTTAATATACGGATTGTTTGTTGTGTCGTAGTACTGTTTTGCTTTTCATGATATAGACTTGTGCACTTTTGCAGGTAGAAGAGCACCATCGGAATTGTGTGATGTTTGATTTGTTATATGTCCATCCTGGGCATCCTTTGGCTTCCCAAATTGTTTCATATTACCACTTCTACTATCAGATGCCTCCCGACCAAAGATATGCTTGGCAAATTGACAGCTATGCTAGGTAGGTTTTAACATGAACTAAGGTTAGACTTTTCAGTATTTCATATATTTTAATTTTTTTCTTCTGTTCATCCTTTCTAATTTTAATGCAGTATTGGGATGAATGGTTATTTGTGGTTATCTGAGAGGAATGGGTGGAGGCAAGTGGTTCCTTCCCCAGTAGTTGGGCTACCAGATATTACAAACAATATAGCTTTGTAAGTATTGTCTGCCGCTGTTGTGTTGCTGGGTCTTGTTCTTGTATCTATTTGTGCTTACATCAAGATGAAAATTACCATTTATTCTGCAGAAACGTAACATACTTGAATCCCTTACCTCATAAACATGAACCAAAACCTCCAATGGGTGTTATCATGCCAGCTAAGGTATGTAGTTTCCTTTTATCTGAGACAACTACCATGAACATATCGCTTGAAAATGCTTTGTAATACTTTTGCTAGGTCCATGAGCAGACAAATTTCCATGATTATCTTTCCCAAGCACATCTTAAGAAATTTGTTCATCAGTTTTCTGATGAACCCCTTCCCTTCTCTTTGCACTTTTAATTTCCTCATCTCATCCTACATAAACGAAATTATGGGGGTGTTTGGCAAATGGCTTTTGGGTGGCTTTTTTATTGGTTTTTGGCTTTTGCCTTTTTTTTATGGTCAAATAGCCAAAAAAATGTTTGGTAACTTTTTCAGCCAGAAGCTGCTTTTACCATCTTTTTGGGCTGGCTTTTGGCTTTTGTTTCCTTTTTGTACTAAACAACCATCAATAACGGCCGGTTTTACCAAACACCTCCAACAATTATACAGCCGGTCAAACAAGCCACTAATAACAGCCGGTCAAACCAACCAATATATAAAGCCAGCCAATTGCCAAACACCCCCTATGTCTTGTGCTAGGTGGGGAAGCTTACTTCATGTAGTGCATGTAGATTTAATCTGTAAGTTTGAACTAGCAATGTCACAGTTAGACCTGGTTATTGGGCGGGTCGGGGCGGGTCGGTGCGGGTCAAAAGCGGGTCGGGTCATAAGAGGTCGTCTACTAGCGGGTTGATAGCGGGTCGGGCCAAAATGGGTAATGGGCCGATAGCGGGTCAATATTGGGCGGGTCGGTAAACGAATAAGAAAAACAATAAACAAAGATAGCCAATAGTAAGTACATAAGGATACAAAAACATACATGTAATTTTTTTTAGCAAAATATATTTTATTTTTTAAAATTATAGAGTATCTTTATTGGCCCTATAAATGACCCTGTCCAATAAGGGCCTTTTATTAAGTGTAGATACCCTATAAGATTGACCCTGACCCTTTTGCCTTTGGACTACCCTGTCAAAAAACCCTTATATTGGAGGTCTAGTCACAGTTAAGTGAGTTAACCCTGGACATGTTAGCATATAATGACGGACATCTTGCACTGATTCAGTCTGTTCATAATCAGAGATACTAGCATGATGAAGCATGTCATGGACTGGGATTTGGTTTTCAAGTATTAGTTTGTGTCAATGTTTGGTTGGCTAACCTCAACATTTCTTGCAATTGTTTCACTGCAGATGGTAAATTATTCTGATGTGAAACCTTTCCCTACATTATGGCATGAAGACCATGGCAATAGGCGACAATTTGGACGTGAAAGGTCCAACTCTGATCTTTCTCTCTTCAACTCTACATAGTTATTTTGGTACCGACATAAATGACATAAATGACTATCATTAGTGGAATCTGGAAGTTTTCATTTAGCTTCAGCCTTTGCCCAATGAAATGGTGTCCTTTTCATTTCTGCTGTGGGGTTGCAGGATTGTTTCGACTTGGACACTTAAATACCTAATCTTATTCCTTGGCTCCTTGCATGACTTTCCTCTTGATTGTATATAGTCATGTAGGTGGTAGAAAGGTGGTGTTTTCTTTATTTGGATGAGAATTGTTGACGGGGCAGGATTGATCAAGATTCTCTTTTATGAATTTCATAGGATTTATATCTGCCTTATCTAGAAATATAGAACATAGAGACTCGTTTTTTTTCTTTTTCCTTCTCCCTCTCACTACTATCTTCATCTGTCAGGCCTCAAGTATCAGGAGCAATACGTGGGGCTCAATTGGGAGAAGCTGCTCATCGCCTTCTTAAGAACACCTTGAATATTAAACATGCTGATTCATCTCCTGGATTATTGGAATATATGCCCCACCCGAATCATCAAGGTAACCGTTTGCTCCATAGGCCAAGACCAGCTGGACCTACAGGATATGAAAGAGGCTACTATGACGACAACAATAACTATTACGGGCATCATCACACGCCCCGACCCATGTCGAATGGGCACAGGCCGCCCTATGAGCCACGTGGAAGTCGACACAACGACCGCGATTTGGGAGTAGCTATGTCCAATTTGAACCTAGGAGGAATTCGGAATAGAGCACCAGCACCGATGAGACCAAGGATTCAAAATCCTGGGCCAATGCCCATCCCCATGCATAATCAACCTAACAATTTTGTCCAAAATGTGGGTCCAATCCCATCCCCTCCTATCAATTGGATCAATAGACCCGAAGCCGGAAATAACATGCATTTTCGACAGCAGGAGACGTCACCTCACAATCAGTCCAGGCAGTTTTACCAAGCTAAGACACAACGGCCGACACAGCAAGAATGATGTAACTGTTAAACCGTGGATACTGTTTCAACGAGTTCAATTGTGTTAAGATAGTGTTGATCTGTACAGTAAAATATGTTTTAGATCGGTACAATTCTAAAGACTTCTCACAGCAAAGAAGTGGCACTTGATGATTCAGGATATTGAAGGAGCAAATGTGGTGCTTATTATTGGATGCACAAGCTGGAAAGCTTGCTCATTGTTCTATTAAAGTGTATTTGTTATGCTATCATCAAGTTCATTTTGGTGGCCATGTATGTAAATTTAATATCTTAATAACTAGATGTACGGTGATGGTAACTGGAATACGCTTGACGCCAATGACTTGGGATCAATTTATATTAAGCTGTAACAGAATTTAGGTTAGTCAACAGAACTCACATTACGAAATGTATACCAATGGGCATATTTTCGCATTGGTTGATATCAAGTTCTTTCCTTCATATGTGGTTTTATATCATTTCATTTATTTTAGTATCGTCTTATATCCCGGTCTAGCCATTATGAATTTTTCTTTCAAGTTTGTTACTTCAGTATTTGGAGCATTTGATGAATTCCCCATTGGCTGAGTTGAATGATTTTGAGGGCGTTCTGTTGTGAAGAAATATAGCGAAATAGTTTTGTTTAAGTAGAAGTGTATTATTCAATGATATTGGTCTTGCTATATCGCTTCATCTTTAACTAAGTAAAGGTTTTTTTTGATACCGGCTTTAGTGAACCACTGCAAGTATTTACCTTTATGGGAGCACTTTGTCGTTTTTTTCATTGCTCGAATGAAATTCCGAATAATATTTTTTGTTATCTCACGATTACAAATAGATGGTTTTGTTGCTATCCTATCTCTTATAAGCACTGTATTGCTCATAAGTTACTTTGATATTGTTCTAAGGTTTCTTCTTGTTTAATGTGTGATCACTTTTGAGTATGACATTGGCATATGTGCTGCTCACCCAATTAACTAATGTAATATTCAATAATTGAATTGAATTAAATAGCTCTGACCCAATTCATCTGATATAGTTATAAACATTGTTCCATCATTAATTCATCCATTGCTTTAATTCAAAAACTTTATTATATTCAAATTCAATTTTAATTACCCCGATAGCGGATCTTGACATTTTTTGTTTGGAGATAGATAATTGGAATAGTATACGTAAGACTTGACAAAAAAGATCTAATCAGATTAATCGAATGACTCGATCCCAAACATAGTCGATGATCCGATTTTTATCCGAAGTCTAAATTAAGCCAAAATGAATTCAAACCCGAATTCATCGACATAAATTTGATTTAAATATAACTTTCTACCTAAAATGATGTCATTAAACTCAATATGACCCGATAAATACTCGAAGTTGAAATAAATCGAATTGACCGATTTAATATAAACATAAAAGATCAAAATATTTAAAGGGTGATCCGATTTAATCCAAAACAATCGAATTTCGACTACAACCCAAAATTCGAAATTTCAACTAACTTTTTTAGACGCCAAATACATTTGTTGTGAACTTGTGATGATGAATTGATTGATATTGAACAAGTCAAAACATGTTCATACTGATGTTGGTGAATTTATTTTGCATTACATTACTATGCTCTTTGCTGTTTATGGCGATGTGCAAGTTATATTATATCGGAAACATAGTTGTAAATTGGTTGGGAGAAATCATGATTTTCTTGATATTAAGGGTGGAATTGTTGTTCATTATAATAGCCCTGATGAAGTGTATGGTTTTGAAAAATGTTCACTTTAAACAATCAAATGAATATGAACGAGTCGATTTTGAACAAGAGAAGTATTAGAATTAGTATGAGATTGTCCAAATCTTGGGTTGGTTTGCCAATCAATTAAATCTCTTTTGTCAATCTGGATTTATTAGAGTTCGAACCAGAGCGCAAACTTTTTAACAAAAGCTTAGAATCTCGAGTCCTAAATAAACCTTCTCTTATAAGGACTTCATAGTCAATAATATACTTATCAGAGTTTGTGTGAGTTGGAATTCACCTATGGCACAAGAAAAATATAAGGAGAAAGAAGGCTGTCTAGATGGAGAGGATGAGGTAGTGTTAAATTTCTCTTGTAACGTACCTTTAGAGCACCATCAACGCAGCTATTATCAGCCTCTAATTTGACAAATTGGAGCTCATTAAGCTCCCAACCCATTGCTGAAATGCTCCTATTAAAGTTGGAGGCCAATAAAATTGAGAGCCACAAATACTAAACATTGATGCAGCAAGGGACGGGTGTCCAACAAAAAAAAAAGAAAAAAAAACTAAAATAGACCACTGAGAGCGCGCCAAGTGTCCACTTGGCCCCCACTAAGTCTGACAGCCGCAGACATTTTCACCAGCAAACGTTACAATTTGTAACGTTACAATTTTGTAACGTTACAAATTGTAAAATGGTAATTTCTGATTTTAATTTTGGATATATTTTGCACACTTGAAAATTTCCTATTCTTCATATTATCTTTAATGATCTTCCTATCCTCTCTAAAATAATCTTAAAAGCTCTTCTTTGTAACTATATTTTATAATTATGGATCATAATAAACCTAATTATAGAAATTACTCACAATCTTCTAACTACTCTCAAAATCCAAATGTTAATTTCCCCTCAAATCCAAATTTCTCCCAAATTTTAATTTACCCACACAATCCAAATTATAATTACCCACAAAATCCAAATTACCCACAAGCATACGTCTGTAATAATCTTGATATTATGAACCAAACTCCATCTAGTTATGCTAATCCTCAACCAAGTCAAGGTCCGATTTTTCCAATTTCACAACAAATCGAGCAATCTCCTACAACTCCCGGAGATGGTAGTTGCAATCGGCAACAAACCGAGGAGTACATTCAAACACAGAATCTCGATGATGATGATGATGATGATGATGACGACGGATTGTCCAAGAAAGGGAAAGAGAAGGCGGTTCGGGAAGATGGTCCACAGAAGAAGATAAAACTCTCGTATCTAAAGGTAATCAACTGTGGAGGCGACATCATTAACAGCACCGACCAAACGAAGACAACATTGTGGAAAGGGATCATCACAGAATATGAAAGAGAAATGGCAAAGAAACCAACAATCATCCACTCCAGGACGTCGAAATCAATCAGAGCATGTTGGAAACTTATAAACGAGAGTGTGACGTTATGGATTTCGCAACTAGGTGAAGCAGAGAGAAGGAAAGCAAGCGCACAAAACATCGACGATGTCGAGGAAGAAGCTCGTAAGATGTATGTTCAAGCGCATAACAAACATCATTCTTTTGCTTTTTACGATTGCGTTCAGAGTTTGCGAAAGTACTCCACTAGGTGGGATGCGGCCAAAGATTCGACCAATATCAGTATTGGTAGTTCGAAGCGTTCTACTGATGAAGCAGGACATCCACATCCAGGAGGGGTGAAGAAAGCGAAGGCCCAGAGGAAAATGAAGGGTGTGGCCTTACAATTCGAACAATTCAACACTAGTTTGGAAAATATGGGTGAAAAAAGAGATGCGTTAAATAACCAACTTGCGGAACTGATAGCCTTCCAAAAGGCTAAAGAAGAAAGGAAAGAGAAGTTAAAGGTGATGCAAATGCTTATGAACAACCAAGCAAACTTAACCCCGAGTCAACGACAACATCTTCAACAACTTAAAAGGAGTTTTTCGGTTAAATATTTGTCATTATAAAATTGAAATGTAGATTAAACTTCTTTATTTATAAAATGTTGGATCTTAGTGAAGAATGTTATTGTTTTAAGGTTTAGTTTTAATGTTACTGTTTTAAGGTTTAGTTTTAATGATTAAAATTTAGGAAAATGTTATTGTTTTAATGATTGTTTAAATGTTTTTTCAAATGAAATTGAAATATTAGTTTCAAAATTTTTGAATTCCATTTTATATGCTTTTGATATGTCATGTGTTGTCTTGTAAATAATCGTCATGCCTACAAAATTATCTGATTTTCTGAGATCAAATACAACAATAATGTCTAAAATTTTCCTTTGAAATCTTATCTCTGCAATCCTATCCTTAGAAATCCTAATTTCATTGGTTTTGGTAGATTGCAATCCTATCCTCAACAACCTCATCTTAGAAAATCCTATCCCATTTCCTCATCTAACTTGTCTATAAAATGGGTAATCAATGAGACTGAAATTGCACCTCAAACTTTAACATTCATTGAAAACACTTTCTTCATATCCTTTGTCTAAAACCAAACACCCTCTATCTAACACCTAACGTGAACCCACATTCTAATTCTTCGAGCTCAAGTGACGATTTTTTTGATGAAGCTTTGACCTCAATAATCGCGATTAGTCAAAGTCTTGAGCAAGAAGAAGATTACATTATCGACAATGCCATTCGTACTTGTGTTATTCCTACTGCACAAGCTATGTATGGCACAGTCCCAACTACAAGGAAGAAGAGGGACTACATTGCTCGTGATCATGCTGAGGCAGATACATGACTTATGCGCGATTACTTGGTTGATCGTCCCCTTTATCCAGAAGCTATGTTTCGACGTAGGTTTCGTATGAGCCGATCTCTTTTTCTTCAAATTGTCGAAAGAGTCACGGCTATAGATTTTTTCTTTCAACAACGACCAGATGCATTTGGAAAGCTAGGAGCCACAAATCTGCAGAAGTGCACTACTGGACTGAGGATCCTAGCTTATGGAACATGCGCCGATGCCGTCGATGAGTACATCAAGATAGTGGAAAGTACGTTAAGGAGTTGCCTACAACACTTTTTCAATGCGGTGAGACGTGCGTACACCGAAGAGTACCTACGGAGGCCATCAGTCACTGATTTACAGTGCCTCCTTCGTGACGGATGATAGGTTTTAGTCGTGTCACCTAATCAAAAATAAACCTACGGACCTCTAACTAGGTAGTCAGTGGAAGCAGGGTCGAATCCACAGGGAGACAGAGTTTCTAGATTAATATTCAACCGATTCAGCTACTCCAGATGAAATCAGGGAATAAATAATTAAACTAAAGAACAAACTACAGAAGACAGAATAAATCGAGGATTAAACTATGGAATAAAAACATAGGGTATTAGGTCGGTCCACCATGCTTATACCAATCAAACAAGGTCAACAACTATCAAAACCTAAGTCAAGAGTCGGGGGATTAGAGCCTATGTTGAGCTATGGTTAAGACTCAACGCTCATAGTTCAACATACGCCGCATGTTCACTAACGTAATCAGAACTACTGACGTGTCCTAGGCCTCTAGTCGTAAGACGGATCTGTGCAAACAACTATTAACCACAAGCAACCAACGAAACTGCGCAATAACGTTAATTACTCAATAAAGAACAAATCACATCACAATCACCCTAATTAAACCCTAGAAATTGATAAGAGTCTAAATCACAATCATGGTATAAACATGGCTTTCCTATCTAACACCCTAGAAAGAGACTACTCAGACATGATCGAATTAATAACGACAAAACTAATATGAAACCCTAACAATTGCATCATGAACAATTAAATAAATAAACTAAGCAATCAAAGTAATTAAAGAGATAAAGAGTAGAGAAGAGTACAAACTGACGGAAAGCAGGAACTTTATTGAAATCGAAAATAGGTTTGATCACCTCTAAATTAATCTAAAGTGTTTGAATTGAACTAAGAACAATGAAGAATAAAACTAGTCTAAAGCTAATGAAAGATGAATAAAGATTGTCTCTCAATAATGAGGAAAAAGGTATTTATAATACCCCTCAAGTCTAATTAAAAATAGGAAACAAAACTCGAAATCCGCGACAAATGCATCAGACCCGATCGGGCCCGAGCACAATACCCGATCGGGTCAAACACCAAATCAGCGCTTTGTCTTCTGGGCCTTTGCGTAGCAGCAGCGTAGCATTAAACTGATTATAACTACCCACCCGATCGGGCCGTGGGCAGACACCCGATCGGGCCAGGCGACAAAACGCGCCCAGCAGCTCGCCTCATCCGCAGCTTCACAACGAGACCTAGAAGCCTTTGACCCGATTGGGTCGGGTGCATTACGCCCGATCGGGTCTGGTGCATGTTGCTCGCCCGATCTGATCGGGCACACCTTGCCCGATCGGGTCCGCAACTTTCATACCCGATTCATAAATACTTCGCCCGATTGGGCCATTTCTGCCCGATCAGTGCACGGAAACCTCCTTTGACTCCTTGGCTCTCTAATCTTCACGTTTAGGGGTCTTGGGACCTCCTAAACTATCCATAAAGCTCGTGAGCCATCCTACTTGCCTCGTAACATCTCGTAAAGCCGTGGTTGCTTCCAAAAGGCTCGGGAATAAGGAGAAAGCTCCATAAAACCTGCAATTCAATACTAAAACACGAAACCACAACTACATACGATAGTTAGCACAAAATAGCTCCCAAGAGCTCCAATGACGCACAAATTAGCTTGTAAATAAGGGAGAAAACTCTATATAAATACGTGATATCAACGGAGAGCGAAGGGGATTTCCTGGTATGTTGGGGAGTATGGACTGCATGCATTGGCAATGGAAGAACTGCCCAAGAGGATGGAAAGGGGTATACCAGGGAAGAAGTAAGCATGCGACGATTATCCTCGAAGCAGTGGCGTCTGGTGACTTGTGGTTCTGGTATGCCTTCTCTGGAACGCCGGGAACTTGCAACGACCTCAATGTATTGCGGCGATCTCTGGTGCTTGACGATATTTATGCCGATGTAGCTCCTGAGGTCACGTTCAATGTAAACGACAATACTTATAATAAGGGGTATTACCTCACAGATGGGATATATCCTAAATGGAGTGTTTTTGTCCCCGCAATTCGATTATGAGCAGGATGCATTGTTCACCAGACGACAGGAAGCAGTTAGGAAAGATGTTGAACGTGCATTTGGAGTTTTGCAGCCACGCTTTGCAATCATACAAAGGCCATCTCTGGTTTGGGATGAGAAGCTAATGTGGGAGATAATGCTCGCATGTATCATTCTTCATAATGTGATTGTGGAGGAAGAACGCGATACATATCAGAATCACAAGGATGTAACGGATTTCGATGAGGATAATATCCAATATGTTTAGCAACCATCTTCAAGCTCCACACCTCCAATGACTTATATTGTTCGAGCCGGTAGATTTCGCAATCTAAATCTTAACCAATATATGCAAAGAAGAGAAGATGTTTGGGATAGACAAGTTCATAACGCCTTGCAGAGAGATTTGGTGGAGCATATTTGGCAACATTGTCAGGGATGGCATGAAGAAGTAGAAGAATGATCTTTTATTTTTCAAATTAATGAAAGTCGTATTTTGCTTAAAAGCAATGTAATGTTGTTTTCTCGTCTGTTTTATTTTTAAGGAATGTAATGCTCTTCTTTTTAATTTAAATATCACGTTTATTTTATATTAGTGTTACATAATTTTATAATGAAATTTACACTATTTATCCCCAAATAAATACACGATTTCTTAATTTAATTCATCTAAATAAGATTGTAATCAAAATTAATTGCATTAGTATACACGATTCCGAATAAATAAACACAACGATAACTAATATATAATAATCATTATATAATTGCATTAGTTTTATTTATCATCAATTAATATGAATAAAACTAAGTCTAAATATATGGTTAAATTATGAGTAGGAGAGAGAAAATAAGATGGGGTACACATGAATAGTGTATTTGGAGCCTTAGCATTGCAGGACGATGTCTGAAAGATTTGAAGGTAAATAGAAAAAGTTAGTGGAATCTGATGTGGTAAAAGGAAAGCAGGAGAGAGAAGATTATGAAGGGATTTGGAGCACCCTATCATGGTGGGTGCTCTTAGTATCTAACACAATTTTTCTATTCATTTTCTTTTTATTGTTTGTTTACTTTTACATTTTAGTGTAGCTAACATGAATCCCAATCTATGTTTTGGTGTTGTTCGGTTGGTTTGAGAATTTATAATCCATAGGTAGTAGGCTTTCAGTCTCCTTATTAAATTCCTTAGAATTGTAAATTCTTGTTTGGTTATCATGTGGCAATTACACATGAATTGTAAATGATTAATGGGAGGGTGGGTAAGTAAATTCCATGCTATTGGGAAGTTAAAATACCCATGATTTTCCAATTCCTCCATTTCTACTTTCGAAAGACAATGAAACCAAACATCTAACAGCAAATTCATGGAAAATTTTAATGTCCATGGAAATTAAGAGCAACGAAACAATACCTAAGTATTCAGATGAGGAAATGTCTCTACAAGGAGCGGTAGAAACGATAGATGATGAGCATATGATTGAAGTTATTTCTCTATGCATGGATTTAATACTGATTCCTATTTTGGAATGCAGTACTCTGATCATGAAGAATTGAAGCATCAACAAACCCCTTGCGTTCGTATTTGAAATCTATCTATGTGGTGCTGTTTGTTATAAATCTGTAAGGCTTTTTATGTTGTATTTTGAAATAGAATATCCAGATTAAGTAATTCATTTATTCAGTAAGTAATCCATTTACTAATAGAGTTTAGGTCTAGATTTAAGAATAGTGTATTTGCTTTTCAGAAAATGTAGGTGATACATAAAACATAATAAACGTGGTCATAACCATAGAGGTTACGAGGTTGGTGATAGATGATACAAAAAATTTAATAATTATTTTTTGACAAAAGTAATAATAGTGGTTTCACAACCTTGTAAATCGTTTGTGGTTTTGATAATAATATTTAGGAAAAATTAGCCAGAATAATCCAAACTATAGTCGTTCAGCCAAGAATAATCCCAACTATGGGTTATTCCTATATAATCCCAACTATAGGGGAGGTCTTCCACAAATACACCAAGGTTACTTGAAACCGATTAATTAGGTAAATTTGACTTTTTTATAAAAATATTTAATTTTCCTTTTCTTTCTCCCCTTCCCAACCTTATCCAACCACCACCACCACTTCCATCCAACTGCCCCCACCACTTCTACCTTTAATAAAGAATTTTTGCCAATTACAACCATTTAAAATACGCTATTTGTTAATGGAAAAATTGATAAGAATAATCCGACCTTTGGCCGGTCTTTCACCAGTGGTACCACCTTCAATTAATCCAGGTATAATCCGACCTTTGACACACATATTCTCTCAATGGTATGGAATGATGGCAACCTGTTTGACCAACCACAATGACCGTTGACTTTTTCAAAAAATAAAAAAAATGAAAATGAAAACCCCCCTCCCTCCCCCCAGTCAACCTTTGCTCTATCTTCTAATATTAAGTTAACCTTTGAGTAATCCAGGAATAAGTAAACCTTGTATGCGTTTTAACTTTTAACGAGTTCAGGTGACCGGTGACTTGAACAACAGGTAAATTTTCTTTTGACTTAACTTCGCCTGTTGACCACCAACAAAACCACCGACGACCCACATGGCCTCCTTTACCACCACCCCTCACCCCTCCCACCACCTAACCACCATTTACACCACCACACAACTCCTCTCTCTCTCCTCTGGTGCCACCAGACCACTTCACACCACCATCACAAACCACCTTACACCACCATCCCTAACCATCATCACCAGACCACCACGCAACTCAGAGAAATTCATCAAATTGACATCTTCTATGCATTAAAATTTGGAAACTTCCCAATCGTGCTACTAATTTCTCTTATCCAGAACCCTAGAATTTCGCTCCCAAATTGCAGTATACGTCAAAAAAGACCATAATGGATAAAACCCTAGAATTCCATGTTTGATGGTGTACAAGGAAGGCGGAGTTCCGGCGGTGTTTAAATCCCCAAAATGCGCTCGGTGGAAGCTCTCTCCTCACAGAAATGCGCCGGAAAACTCCAAGTGTCATGTCGCCGTTCATCAAGGTCGTCGGAGGTCTCAGGAGGATCGCATTTTCAGGTAGGGGAAGGAAGTGATGAGAGAATGGGCGGTGGAGTGAGGAGAGAGAGTTGGTGGTGAAGATGGTGGTTTTGGGGAGGGGGAGAGGCCGACTGTGGTGGTGTTTTCAGGGTGGGGGAGGGAGTGAGGAGAGAGTGGAGGGTGGCCTGGTGGGGTTGGAGGTAGGTGAAGGCTTGGGTTGGGTTAAATTAATTGGGTTGAATTAATTAATTGAATAAGGTTTTTAAAAAATTAATTTAAACTAATTATATTGCGCCAAGTGTATCGTATACCTACAATAGCAGGTTACCAACAGGTCATGACTCAATTTTGGAAGATAGGTTTACAAGGTTTACTTATTCCTGGATTACTCAAAGGTTAACTTAATACTAGAAGATGGAGCAAAGGTTGGCTTATTAAAAACAATTTTTCCAAACAACAACTGAAAGCTTAGTGAAACTAACTGAATTAAAACTGGAACTAAATTAAACAATAGTAACTGAATTACAAATGAAACTAAATGAAACTAAGTCAACCTTAAACAATTTTAGGAGCAACTGAAAAAACAAAAAATGTAACTAAACAACTAAAAACAACAACTTTAAGGTTAGTGAAACTGACTGAGTTAAAACTGGAACTAAAGGAAACAATGGTAACTGAATTACAAATGAAACTAAATGAATGTGAGTCAACCTGAAAGAATTTTAGGAGCAACTGAAAAAACAATAATGTAACTAAACAACTAAAAACAACAACTGAAAGCTAAGTGAAACTAATTGAATTAAAAATGGAACTAAAATGAGACAATAACAATTGAAACTAAGTCAACCTCTAACTAAAAAGAGCATAAAAGGAAATGAAATAGTAATAGGAGTAACTAAAAACATGTTTCAAAAAGAAAACACAATTGATGTCACTGCATAAGAATAACAAATGAAACGTTCATTGAAGTAACTGAAACATATCAAGTACTAACTGAAACACAAATGATAGGTGTAAAGAAACAACAGTTGGTCTAACTAAAATAACCACAACTTCATTTGCTACTTTTCAGTTTGTGTTTTTAATATTTCAGTTAGTATCATAATTATTTCATTTAGTATTTTATTTATTTCATTTACTCATAATATAATTTCATTTACTGATATAAACTAAGTCTTATTAATATTTCAGTTAGTCGTTTAAATATTTCAGTTAGTATCATGATTATTTCATTTAGTATTTTATATATTTCATTTACTGATATAAACTAAGTCTTTTTAATATTTCAGTTAGTTTTTGTTTAATATTTCAGTTAGTCTTATAATTCTTTCATTTCATGAGAATAAGCGATCTAAATGAAGTTCTAAAATGCAAGGACATACTCAGTTCACTGGCTACTTTTCAGTTAGTGTTTTTAATATTTCAGTAACTCTGATAATTCTTTCATTTCATTAGAATAAGTGAACCTAAGTGTCCTAAGTCAAGCTGTAACTAAAAAAAGAAATAAAGCAAATGAAAAAGAATATAAAAACCAAAATAAGGTCAAATAAAAAATAAATTTTTGCTTAAAAACCAAACAAAGAATAACTACAAGTAACTGAAACAATAGTGAAACTAAACAACAAGAAAATACAAGTAACTGAATTACAACTGGAACTAAATGAAACAATAGTGAAACTAACTGAATAAAATTGAGAAAATACAAGTAAATGAAACAAAACTCATTGTTAAAAATAGTAATCAATAAAACTAATACCAACTGACAAAACACTAAGAGTAACTGACAAAAAAATGGGACAAACTGAGATAATAATTCATAATATAAGAACTTCCATTCAAAGCAAAAAATATTACAAACTAATTCTAATTCCAGTTCAAGCATAAACAACAAAAACAAAAAAAAAACTAACTGATTACAAAACCTAAAATCTACCATTTCTCAGAATACTCTAAAAGAGTAGGATCATTGACAAACGATCTGAAAACACTCTCACTATTACCCAACAACTCAAGCCTCTGAGCCCTTGAGCGACTCCTTTCTTCAATGGCCTCCTCCGTAGCCTCCCAAGTGTTGTGAAGGTTTGGGAAACGACGGTTGTAAGCATCCTAACAAGCGTAAACTCCCTCGATGAAAGTTTGGTCCATGTCAAATTGAGTGAATTTCTTCACTTGCAATTCGTTGAGACATTGAGTCCTTTCCAACGTCAGGACCCTATTTTCTGCTTCTAGATCCTTCATTTTGTTCTCCAGTTTTGTCACCCTCTGCGCTAATTGTTTTTGAACCCTTTCTCTCTCCCTTTCCTCTTCAAACTTCATTAGAAACTTGTCTTGTTCATCCATTCTCCTTTGTAGATAAATCAACTCTCTCTCTGACGCCATTTCAAAATTTCAAGTTATGAATTTGAAGTTTTTTGAATAGGAATTAGAGGACTCAAATTTGTTTCAACTTCTGAAATTATATTGTAGGTAGAAAGAATGTAAACAGCATATATATATAGCCTTACAAAGATGCTTGGGAATATCAACAGAGTAATTATGATTAAATGCAATGTCATTAAAACGATTACTTTTAATAGGTGGTGTTTCATAAATAACGGTTCATTGTACAAGAATAAATAGGAACATTTTAAAAACCGTGAATTAAAAGACCATTTGAATTCAAACTAAAAAAGTACAAACTGAAAGCATTGGAATACTAATTGAAAACCAAAAAAGAACAACCTAAAATAAATTAAATACCAACTGAAAGCAGAAAAGGAACAAGCTGAAAGCATTGGAATACCAACTGAAACCAAGAAAGGAACAAACTGAAAACCATTATAGTACCAACTGAAACCAAGAAAAGAACAAACTGAAAGCATTAAAATACCAACTGAAACCAAGAAATTTAAATTGCACCTTTTCAGTTAGTCGTTTAAATATTTCATTTAGTCTTATAATTCTTTCAGATTCATTTCCGTTGCTGTTGGATTAGTTTCATTTAGTTGAATATTCCAGTTAATTAACTTCAGTTGCTGTTGGATTAGTTTCATTTAGCTGTATATTCCAGTTAGTTAACTTCATATTCTTCCGTTGCCTTAATTCACTTGAAAACGTATTCATTTTCTAATAAGCTCAAACTAATATAAGAATAATAGAATTAAAATATAATAACAACATATATTAATGAAATAAAAAATAAAAATTTAATAAACTGAAGACAAAAACAGATTTCATGAACCAAAATTAATAGTAATTGATTTATACTTGTAACTATACATGTATACTAACTGAAGAAAAGTATATATAAACTGAAACCAAATACAAACTAACTGAAGAATAGTATAGACTTGTAACTATACATGTATACTATACAATTAACCTAAGTTACAAATACTTGTAACTGTATATGTATAATATACAATTAACCTAAGTCTAAACAAATTCTCAAAAACTAATGATAGTTAAAATCTAGTAGTTTATTGACTCTTTGAGTATCATAACGATCAAGATTTAGCACCCTTTCAACTTCTTCTTCATGCTTCCTCCTTTGTTCAAGAATAGCCGGATCATTTGTAACACTACTCTTATCCTTTTTCAATAACAATTGATTAAGAGCCTTCTTATTTTTCTTCCTTATTTTCTGCTTTGCTAACAACTCCTCCTTCTTCTGTGACCAAAGCACACAATCACCCTTCAATTTATTTGCCAGCTTGTTCATAGGATAAGTTGCTAATCGATAAGGAAGCTTGCACCGTTGAAACTGTTTCACTCCTGCCTGAAAAGTAATAAACAAAAGAATGAGAAAAATGGTATCAATAAATATGTAACAATGGAATACCAACTAAAACCATAAAAGGACCAAATTGAAAAGAATTAAAAGAACAACTTAAACCAATAAAAGAACTAACTGAAAGCATTACAATAACAACTGAAACCAATAGAAGAACTAACTGAAAGCATTAAAATACCAACTGAAACCAAAAAAAGGAACAAACTGAAAGCATTTAAATACCAAATGAAACCAATAAAAGAACTTAATGAAAGCATTAAAATACCAACTGAAACCAAAAAAAGGAACAACTAACTGAAAGCATTAAAATACCAACTGACACCAATAAAAGAACTAACTGAAAGCATTAAAATACCAACTGAAACCAAAAAAAGGAACAAAATGAAAGCATTAAAATACCAACTGAAACCAATAAAAGAACTAACTGAAAGCATTAAAATACCAACTGAAACCAAAAAAAGGAACAATTAAAGCTAAATTATACATGAAAAAGTTATTGGTTTGTCAAATAAATATAAAAGTTAAAGACACTAACCGATATAAACTAAGTTCTACATAAAAGCAGCAGTAGTGCAATTGGTTTTTTCAGTTAGTCTATTTAATATTTCAGTTAACTATAGAAGCAGTAGTAGTGCAATTGGTTTTTTCAGTTAGTCTTTTAAATATTTCAGTTAACTATAAATATAATACCTTGCCAAGTGAAACAATTGGACCGTCTGGCACACCTTCGCCATCATATAGCTCCATTCCCTTGATCGCATACACACCACAATCATGAACATTCTTGTTACTCCTCCATAAAAAATAGGAAAAATTGCATATTACCACCTTTTGTGTACCACTTTTGTAAATTACCACCTTGATTTTTTTTTTTAAATTACCACCTTTTGGTTACAAAATTCATAAATTCCCACCACATACGGATTCCGTCATGTTTACCGTTATGTGGGGCCCATTTCTCCTCCAATTTTCCACCATCCTCTCCCCCAACAAACCAGCCCTAACCACCAGATACACCACCCTCCCGGCCACCGCCCCCGTCTTCACCCACCACAACACCAACCTCCATTTCGTTAGCCACCACAACACAACCCACTCCGGTAACACCAACCGAACATCATAGCTACTCCTCTGTCTCTTACTCCCCTCTCTCTACTCTATTGTTGTTACCGGAGTTTGGTGTTAAGTTATTTTTTTCCAAGTTGAGGGCTCTGCTTCCTGCGCCAAACTTGAAAAACTGAAGGCTTTGTGCATGTCTTTTAAGGTATCTTCGTATATATCCTATCCGTTATTGTCCAGTATTTTCCACGGAATAGATAACAACTAACTGTTAAGATTGATTCGATCAGAAATAAAAAGAACTGTTAAGATTGATTAGTTTTGATGGTTATAGGCGGTACTTGATCTTCAATGACATCTTTACTTATTACACATTTGCATTATAAACAAGCAACAACTTTGGTTATAAGCTGTTATGGTGAATTTCAGTTTTATGATTATAGGTGGCACTTGATCTTAAACGATATCTGTAATTATTACACAATTACATTATAATCAGGCAACAATAGCTTTGATTGTGGCTGGTATTTTAAATCTGTATTTCTATGTGGTGGGATAAACTATATCCCACCACTTTATGTCAGGCAACATATCTAACGGAGTGGGTTGTTGTTGTGGTGGCTAACGAAATAGGAGGTTGGTGTTGTGGTGGGGAAGTATCGGGGGCGGTGGCCGGTGAGGGTGGTGTATCTGGTGGTTAGGGCTGGTTTGTTGGGGGAGAGGATGGTGGAAAATTAGGAGAGAGAAATGTGGACCCCACATAACGGTAAACATGACGGAATCCGTTATGTGGTGGGAATTTATGAATTTTTGTAACCAAAAGGTGGTAATTTAAAAAAAAAATCAAGGTGGTAATTTACAAAAAGTGGTACACAAAAGGTGGTAATATGCAATTTTTCCTAAAAATAAGGTGTCACCCTCTCCCAATGTTGCATTTGATGAAAATCACGACACCCCATTTGAAACATCATGAAGGACTTAAAGATACGACACTGCATAAAAACTAGACGAGTAAAAAACTTTTGAAAGACAACCAAAAGAACAACAACAAAAAGGAAAAATAAAAAGATAAGTACAAAAGTATCGACACCATTATATAACTTCACATTCTTATTATCAACGTAACGATATCTGTCAAACTCATTGTTGTCACTTCGGTTATCAATATTTTCAATGTTTTTCTCCTTCCTCTTGATGACCAAAACAGTATAATGATTGTCCTTGTGAACAGGAACAAATATCTGCCAAATTGAAAGTAAAATGAGAACAAAAAAGCAAATTAGAACAAAAATTTATTTTCATAAAAGCAAAAATGCAAAAAGTCAAAGCAACTGAACAAAACATATCATTAACTAAAAGAAAAATGAAACTAACTGAAACAGAAGATATCACTAACTGAAACTTAAATAACACCAGCTGAAACCATGGCAACACCAACTGAAACTAAATTAAAAGCAACTGAATAAAACAGAAAAGTACATGAAAAAATAAAAAGAGGAAAACAAACTAAAATAAACAACAACAAAACAAACAGACAATGAAGAACGAACTTAAACTAACTAAAAACATATAAATGAAACAACAAAAAATATAATAGTAAAGTAAAGAATAATCAATGAATTTGTACATACCGATTCAACTTCATAAATATCATTCTTTGGAAATGTTTTCACCCACGAAGAAATTGCATTGGTACAATTCTTCACAAACACCTCCTCTGGCCGAATAGATATCTTTGCCTTTTCAGGTTCCCACTTTGCCTTCTCAATAGCATGCTCTGGTGTGCCCTCGATATTTTTGAGGTCATACTCTTTTTGACTTTCCATGCTCTTAAAATTATCCTCTTTAATCCTCTCCACAATTAACCAATTTATGAAGTTCTGAAGAAAAAACGGAAACAACAAAAGAACATAATTAACCAAATGAAAATCCAGATCATTCAAATGAAAAGAAAATAGAACTAACTGAAACAAATATAAAACAAACTGAAAGCAAAACTAAACCCATAAAGACTACAACTGACAATAACAGAGCATTAACTGAGGCAAACACATAACAGACTGAAAAAGTGAAAAAAATTACACCACAGAAAGAGAATATGATAGAAACAACACACAAATATAAGTAAAAGAAAAGCACAGAAAAACTTACAAAAGGCATCAAATCCATATAAAATATTCTTGTTACTGAAGGGCTCTTTTCCTCATTTCTATTGAATATGTAAGCACAAGCTCCAAACACTGACCCACTTATCCAAGAACCAGGCGACATACTCAAGAAGTCAAACTTTCTCATTTCCACAACTTGAAAAGTAACATCATTCTCAAAATCAAGAAGAACCTCATTATTAATGCGATATTCCAAGTCAAAGTTCTTGCTTTTAAGAGGACTAGAATCTGGATTCAATGACAACTTTGACACATCGGCATACTCATCATAAAACAAGTAATCCACTAACCAAGTCTCTTCAGTGCTCAAATCTTCTACATATTTATTTTTGGACTGAAGAATTCTTGTAAGAAATACATCATGATTGTTCAGTGGATATGCTTGCAATGGAGGTGAACCCTGGTGAACATGAGAGGAAGAAGGAATCCCTTGAACAACGTCATCCTTTGTAGTACTTGTACCAGCAAAACCCTCATCACAATCTTGTTTAATATTCTTCACAAGCTTATCCAGATCTAATTCCTCATCGTTCTCTTCTGAATCATCATCGACAATTATTGGCTCAAATTTCTTTCCTGAAGACTTCCCTTCTATCTTTGACTCAGCATTAAAATCTGGTGCGCTCAAAGGGATCTTGTACTGTGGTATATTCACACCACTTAAGGAAAGACTTTCAGAAACTAAGGAATATGAGCCATCATCCTATCATACATAAAAAAATAATATATTAATAAACAACAAAAACAACTAAAATACTATAAAAGAACAAGTAACTGAAACCCCAAAAAAGGACCAACTGAAAGGAGAATAAAAGTACCAGAAACATAATAAGCAACAACTAAAAAATAACAAACAAGTAACTGAAACCCTAAGAAAAGCACCAACTGAAAGGAGAATGAAAGCACCTGAAACATATTAAGCAACAACTGAAAATAACAAATAAGTAACTGAAACCCTAAGAAAAGCACAAACTGAAAGGAGAATAAGACCACCAGAAAGATATTAAGCATCAACTGAAATTTTCAACGACAAAGCAACAACTGAAACTAATAGCTAACCGAAACCCTAAGAAAAGACCAACTGAAAAGAAAATAAGAGTAAATGAAACATATAAAGCAACGACTGAAAATAACGAACAAGTAACTGAAACCCTAAGAAAAAAACTCACATGAGAATATTGAATTTTAATTGGAGTAAGCATGGGAATGGAAGAGGCACTACTCTCCAAGCCCTCTAATGGTACTAACACACTTCTCAGTCATGTCATGGACCTTGCAAAAACAAGAACAAAAAAAACTCAAAATTTAAGAACAACAAGAAAAAAAAACACAACAGGAAGTCCAAATGAAAACAAAATAGAACTAACTGAGAAATTAATAACAGAAACTAAAAAGAAAAAAAAAATCATAAAGCAAAAACTTACATTGGGTGTGGGAATATCTGCTTCAAAAACAGGAGGAGAGGTAATCATAGGAATGGAAGAGGTACTACTCTCCACCCCTTCTACTGGAGCAGTACTAGAAGACTCTTCAGTCTTGTCATGGACCTTGCAAAGAAAAGAACAAAAAAAACACAAAACTTAACAACAACAAAGGTAAAAAAAAAACAGAACAGGAAGTCCAATTGAAAACAAAATAGAGCTAAATGAAAATTTAATAACATTAACTGAAAAGAACAAAAAATGATAAAGCAAAAACTTACAACAGGTGTGGGAATTTCTTCTTCAACAACAGTAGGAGGAGTAATAAGAAGAATGGAGGTACTACTCTTCAACCCTTCTACTGGAGCACAGTTCTCAGTCTTGTCATGGACCTTGCAAAAACAAGAACAAAAAAAACTCAAAACTTAATAACAACAAGGATAGAAAAACACAACAAGAAGTCCAAATGAAAACAAAATAGAGCTAACTGAAAAGACTGAAACACTAACTTAAAAGACTGAAAAAAAATGATGAAGCAAAAACTTACAACAGGTATGAGAATATCTTCTTCAACAACAGGAGCAGATGTAGTAAAAGGAATGGAGGTATTACTCTCCAAGCCCTCTAAAGGAGCAGTATTAACAGACTTTTCAGTCTTGTCATCAACCTTACAAAAACAGGAACAAAAAAAACACAAAACAGGAAGTCCAAATGAAAACAAAATAGAGCTAACTGAAAAATTTATAACACTAACTGAAAAGAACAAAAATGATAAAGCAAAAACTTACATCGGTTGTGGGAATATTTGTTCAACAACAGGAGGAGGACTAATCATAGGAATGGAGGTACTACTTTCCAAGCCCTCTACTGAAGCAGTACTAACAGGCTTTTCAGTCTTGTCATCGACCTTGCAAAACCAAGAACAATAAAATTAACAATGGGGAAAAAAACAGAACAGGAAGTCCAAATGAAAACAAAATAGAGCTAACTGAAATTTACTAACACTAACTGAAAAGAACAAAATAGAGCAAAAACTTACAACAGGTGTGGGAATAACTGCTTCAAGAAGAGGACTAAGAGTCAAAAGTTGAAATGAAGGCATTGAAGTGTCACTAACATGAACACTAGGAGGGCTTGAATAACCCAAAGGACAGCCAAAAATATCAGACAACCTTGTCCCTTTACTTGAAGAGTCATATCTCGGACTCTTGCGACTATAAGTCTTTTCGATCTGTGGTGCTCTTCTTGATGAGTCCTTAACAAATGAAGCACGTTCAACTTCGGTTGAATCATTTTTTAGTGCTATCTTGACCACCACTACTCTCTTTCTCATCGTGTCCCAACTTATCATCATTCCCACCAGCATTCTTTTGCTCATTTGCAGATGATTCTGCTTTATCATCAGCTACACTGGGACCACTCTTATGTGCCTGACCTGAACTGCCATCTTCATCATCATCGGCTGACTTCCCTCCTTTATCAAAATCATCACCATGAACACTATCTTCACCTGCCTCATCTTCAGATTCATCTTCCTTCTCACGCGAATCAGAATCATTATCCTTCTTCCCAACAACCTCTCCTGTACTAACTCCACCCATAACGGAAACAACTACTGGAGGATCGCTTGGATTAAAAACATGTGTTTGATTCCTTTCAACAGCAACCTGAACTTTCTTCACAAAAGGGCTAACTTTCACATTCAAAGCCTCTGCCTTCCGTTTATTCTCCCAATATTGCTTCTACAACTCATCAATTTGAGCAAAAAAATCATCATTAAGCACATCTTCACCATCTTCTTGGGATAACGTCTCCTGAGATAGATGTTCCCCTTCTTGTCGAATATCTTGTGCAATCTTCAAGTTAACTTCACAAAATGCAATTGCATTTCGCCTCACTCGAAGCAAATTCTTCATATATCCCTAGAATACAACACAAAACAAGAATATTATCAAAAAAGGTAAATGAACCACAAGTAATAAACAAAACAACAGATGACAGACTGAAAGCATTAAAATACCAACTGAAACCAAAAAAGAACTAACTGAAAGCATTAAAATACCAATTGAAACCAATAAATAAACTAACTGAAACCACTAAAATACCAACTGAAAATAGAAAAAAGGAACAGCTAAAGCTACTAATATACCAACTGAAACATAACAACAAACAACCGAAAGAATTAAAATACCAACTGAAACCAATAGATGAACTGACTGAAAGTATTAAAATACCAACTGAAACCAAAAAAGGAGCCAACTGAAATCATTAAAATACCAACTGAAAGCAAAAAACGATCTAACTGAAAGCATTAAAATGCCAACTGAAACCAATAAAAGGACTAAATGAAAGCATTAAAATACCAACTGAAACCAATAAATGAACAAACTGAAAGCATTAAAATACTAACTGAAACATAACAACAGAAGCTATACAAATACAACCTGAAAAATAAAACAACCAAAAGAAATTGAAAAAACAACAAATTCAAAGCATCACTTACTGGAACATCAGAAGCATTGATCTCATCATCAGTCATAAAGTGAGATGGAAGATCTATAACCAACTGTCTTGATGAACTTGAAGACTGAACAACCTTGAATGAAGAACCCAATGCCTTATCAGGATGAAGAACTTGTTTTGCATTATCATCAATCGTGACTGGGAGAATATGCTTCAGGTTCCGTTGGAATTGCTTAAGCACATCACTCAACCTATCTTCATCATCCCAGTAACATATATAGGGTTTCTCTAGTGCTGTGAAATCTAAATCACGACATCTGAAGTTGTGAATCACAGCAAGCACCAAAGCACTTACACAACCCCTCAACTTAATAGAGACTTTACTGCCATCAAAACCTGAAGTACTCTTATTTGATGTAAGAGTATGATGACAGTCTACAATGGCAGAACGCAAACAATGTCTGACAAATCCACAACAATCATACGATGAAATCTGAGAAACATCTTCTAAGCTCTTGCCACATTTCACCACTGCACCATAATCACCACGAGGACAAAGAAACTTTGTCACAGAAAACAAAACAAACAACCTCTTTGAAATCATCCCCAACAGCATATTTCTTGAAGAGATCAGCCCAAGCCTTCTTCGACACATACAAATTTTGACCTTCACTAACACCTAGGAACTCCAACCATCTCTTACTCTCCACCCTGGATTCAACTTCACTACCTTTCCGCCGAAATGCATAAGGAACTATAACCTCAACAGGCTTCTCTGACAAAGGCAAACCCAAAGCATCCCTAATAGCAAACTTGTTGAGCAACACATTTCCATTCTCAGTCCTAAACGACATGCCACTAGCATTATACCTCAACATCACATCCAAATAAAGACAAGGACTGAATTTTTTTATCTTTATATCCAACAAACTCCCAAATCCAATATCCCTCACCCAAGTCCTTTGCCTACCATTTAAACCACTAATAACTTCTTGAAGGTAAGCAAAATCAGAAACAGCTGACAAATGAATAGAGTTAAGATCCTCTGTAGTGAAAATCCTAACACAAATGAACAAAAAACAACATTAGAACACAAAAATAACAAAACAGAGAAATGAATAAAACACAACATAAGAAACAAACAAATATACGATGGATCAAACGTATCCTCAGAATCATCTGGATTAGACCTCATAAAGGTGACCTTTCCTTTTGAATCCTTAGCTACAGATTTCCCTTTTCCTACGGACTTAACAGACCTACAAAAAACAACAGTCAATAAAAGACAAAAATCAATAAAGTGAAAATAACAACAACTAACTGAAACCCTAAGAAAAGCACTAATGAAAGGAGAATAAGAGCACCTGAAACATATTAAGAAACAACTGAAAATAACAACAATTAAATGAAACCCTAAGAAAAGCACTAACTGAAAGGAGAATAAGAGCACCTGAAACATATTAAGCAACAACTGAAAATAAGAACAAAAGTAACTAAAGACCTAAGAAAAGAACTAACTGAAAAGAGAATAAGAGCACCTGAAACATATTAAGCAACAACTAACTGAAACCCTAAGAAAAACACCAACTGAAAGGAGAAAAAGTGCACCTGAAACATATTAAACAACAACTAACTGAAACCCTAACAAAAGCACGAACTGAAAGGAAAATAAGAGCACCTGAAACATATTAAAAACCAACTAAAAATAACAACTAACTGAAACCCTAACAAAAGCAGGAACTAAAAGGAAAATAAGAGAACCTGAAAAATATTAAGCATCAACTGAAAATAACAACAACTAACTGAAACCCTAACAAAAGCAGGAACTGAAAGGAAAATAAGAGCACCTGAAACATATTAAGCATCAACTGAAAATAAGAACAAAACTAACTAAAGACCTAACAAAAGCACCAGCTGAAAAGCTAAACTATCTACCTAAAAAGCTAACAAACAACCTATTACACTGTAATACATTGAATGAAAAAACAATATATATAAATGAAAAGAACAAACAACTAACTGAAAAAATATCAAAACGATACAACTGAAATACATACTTTGGAACATAATCCAAAACTCTGTCTAAAACCTTCTTCTTCTCAGCAGAAACAACCATACGCAACTCAGGTTTCTCAATCTTGGCTGACTTCTTAGACTTAGAAGCCTTCGAACTACATTCAAAGGAAAAAAAAAACGATCAACAACACAAAATTTTTGAAACTCAAAACCAAAATAAAAACAAAAAAAATTGAAATACCTAGAATCATCTTCTATTCCCCTCTTAACTACCATTGTCGAATTGATTGATCAAATTAATGGAGTGAAGAACTAAAAAATTCAAACAATTTAGCAATGTGAAACAATTTTAGCAATGGAGTGAATAACTGCCAAACTCAAGCCGCGAATTTCGGAGTGAAGATATTAGCTCAGAGATTGAATTTCCGAGTGAAGATATTAACTAAGAGATTTTCGGAGTAGAAAACAAAAGAATTTCGAAATTTAATTCAACCAATGATAAGCGACGTATGAATTTGAGAGAAATCAGAAGCAAAAATAATAACGTCAAGAAAATAAAAAAACACGCGCGCACGAAATTATGAAATGGGCTCAGCCCGTCTGACCATAAACATTGGGTCAGACGGTCTGACCCAATAGTTTCACTTCTAAAAAACTCTCAATCATGCGTAATAAAAAAAATGGTAAAAAGATAACATGTGGAGTATCATCAGTTAAAAAATGTAATTTACACACTTTATAAGATAAACAATCATTGACTATTTTATGTAGATATAAATGTTTTGTCGATCAAGTTTAACTAACATGAGTATATCATGAACATACTATCATCATGACTCATTATCCTTTCACAGGATTATATTGATTATTAATTTTGTTAAGGAATATAATATTATGTCCAAATCTGTGATGGAAGCACAAATAAGTGATAAAAATAATAAAGTGATAAAACTAAATATCATAACTCTACTTCGCGACCCTTGTGTAGTAGCTGATAGAGTTACTCGCAGAATTTAGACCACTAAGCCCTTTGCCTTTTTTTGCATGCAATAATAAATAACTTAAATTTCTGATGTAAACTAAGGAAAATAATTTTGCGTGGGCCTAAGGCGGGTGCCCCGGTTGCCCTGGCCCAAAAACGGGCCTTTTTGGCACTACAACAAAGAACATTATCGAGTTGGAGTGTTGCAGAGGGATGCAAAACATCCATTACAAACAGTGGCGGATCCAAAAAAAATTGTGTAGGAGACGATTTTTTTGAATATATGATTTAGATAATTGGAATAGTATAGGTAGACTTGACAAAATTGATATAACCTGATTAACCGAATGACTCGATCCAAAGCTTGACCCAAAGCCAATGACCCAAATTTATGCTGAAACTTAAATAAACCAAACCCAATAAAAACTAATTTGATCCAAAATCGACACGATATCCAAATAACTTAAATAAAATTAACTCAACCCGATTATCACGCAGAACCTAAAGTAAGCCAAACCGAAATCAAACTCAAATTTAATCAACATAAATTTGATTTGAAGAAGACTTCTACTTAGAATGAAGTCACTAACTCAATATGACCCGATAAAAACTCAAAGTTAATACAACGTAAACTGAATTGACCCGATATAATATAAACATGAAAAATCAAAATATTTAAGGGTGATATGTTTTTTTGGTGTGTTTTATTAGGGTAATTTGGTAATTAGACTCTTAGTTCTGTAAAAGATAGGTTTTCATACTTCTCTATATATAATAGTGTCAGGCAACCTAAATACTAAACAAAACATGACAAGTTGTGTAAACTTTGCTAGAAACAGGATTAAGACACCGATAACCCTTATAATGTGACGCATAGCCAATGAAAACACATTGAATCGACTTAGTTCTGTAATTTGGTAATTAGACTCTTAGTTCTGTAAAAGATAGGTTTTCATACCTCTATATATATAATAGTGCCAAGCAACCTAAACAGGTTAGCCAATTATGCATAATACTCGTACATGGTATCACGAGCCTAGGTTTTAGATTTTTTTTCTCTCGCTTCCGCTCACATCTCTAAACCTAACCCTAAACCTAATCACACAGTTTCTTGGTTCTTACTTTTCCCCGGCACCACCACATGTCTGCCACCACGTCTGCCTTTTCCGGCGACTTCGCCACTGTCAGCATCCTGGCAACTCTGGTGGCTCTGCCGGGTTACGCGCCGCAACAGGCGCAACCATCACAAGCTGCCTCCTTGCAGCAGCAGACTTCATACGCTGCGACTTCGCAACCTTCATTGCCGACGAGTGGTGCAGCAGTGTCCACCAACCTTGGTGGCGCCTCCTGGTTGTCTCAACAGACAGCCGCCGTCTCTCAGATGGCCGCCCAGCCCTCCGTGCTGGCCCCTATTTCTTTGGGTCTTGGTGGGACTCCCACACTAGGGGTGTTCACAAATATCCGATCCGATTGATCCGATCCGACGATTCGGATATCCGATCCGAAATATAGTGTTTCGGATAATTCGGATCGGATATCCGAAATTTTTCGGATCGGATTCGGATCACCCTTTTGGCTTTTTCGGATATCCGAAAAATCCGAATTATCCGAAAAATGTTTAAAAAATCGGATATTTTTCGGATAATTATCCGATCCGATCCGAAATATCCGATCCGATCCGAAATATCCGAAATATCCGTAAAATTTTCCATTAAATAAATTTGATTTTAAACTTTTTCCCCCATAAAAATCGGATCGGATAATCCGGGTATCCGATCCGAAATTTCGGATATCCGAAAAAATGGGTATCCGAAATTTTCGGATCGGATAATCCGAAATGAACACCCCTATCCCACACGCACCCTTATGCCCGATTTCCTCCAGGGTTTGGCGACCCAATGTCTTCCTATGCATCCATGGTTCCTCCTTCGACGACTATTGCCCATCAATTTAATAATCAGGACATCACACGGTTTGTTACGATTAAATTAACTACTCCTGAGGATTTTCTCGTTTGGAAAACGCAGGTTACATGTTTCTTGTTAACGCATCAATTACTTGGTATTATTGATGGTACTGTTTCTATACCTCCTGCTAATTGTGTTGATCATCTTGGCAATTCTACACCTAATCCGCAATTCTATGAGTATTTACGATTAGATCAACAAATTAAATTGTGGTTGTATGCTACGTTATCACGTGATGTTATGCTTGATGTGCATGAGTTACATAAATCTGTTGAAATTTGGAATCGTTTGATGTCTCAATTTTTACTTGCTAGTATGGCTAGGTCTATGGAACTTAAAGGCAGATTGAGTCATATGAAAAATCCTGAACAGCAGACTATGGAGATTTTTCTGCGTGAAACTAAGATTATTGTTGATCTTCGCCCCCAAGCTACTTCAGCATGAGCAACGCATTAAGGCTAAGCGTGCATATGATGAGACCTCTACTACTCATCAGGCTATAGTAGCTATTCAGTCTGGCTTTCTTCAGGTTCACAACCGTCTTCTTCGGGTGGTTCAAATTCTAAAAGTCAAGGGGGTGGTAAGAACAAGAATCGGAACATTAATCGTAACAAGGGTGGTCGTGGCAACAATGGAGGACGCGACAATGGAGGACAGGGAGGTCGTGGCAATGCAGGCCGCACTAATGGTATGGGTTATTTTTTTTGATGTTTCGTATGTTAATTATTCTTGTGCCAATTATATTGCTAATGATTTGTCTTCAGCAGGAAGTAATCCATCTAACGGCAATTTAGCCAACACTCCTTCTTCAGATACTTGTGGTCTTTGTTGGTATCCAGGTCACCAAGCAGCCTATTGTCCTCAACGTTTCAATCGCAGCTTTGTGCCTTCTTCTCCTGATGGTGTCACACGTGCCCTAGCTGCACTGTCTGTTGGTGGTGAAACGAATGACTCCGTTTGGTATGCTATCTAATGCTCTTCCTTACACTGGTTCGAGTTCTATTGTTGTTGGTGATGGCACAAAACTTCCCATTAATAAACTTGGTAATTTAACTCTGTCTTCCCCGAGTCGCCCCCTTCGCCTCACGAAGGTGTGTCATGTTCCCCAGTTAAAACATAATCTGATGTCTGTTCAAAAGTTACGTCAGGATAATTCTTTTATAGTCTGTTTTGACGAGTCTTCTGTTTGTGTTAAGGACAAGACCACGGGGCGGTTCTGTTGCGGGGAATCATTAGGAATGGTGTCTACCCTCTTCAGCCTCACATTCTAGAGTCAGAGTCGTCTTCCCGACCAGAGTCTTCCCGAGTCTGCCCAGAGTCGCCTGTCCCTGCTCTCATAGCCACTAAGGAGTCTGGAGATGTTTGGCATGCTCGCCTTGGTCATACTTCTGCTAGAATTTTAGGAAGTTTACGTTCACAAAACTTGATTTCATGTAATTCTAAGTTTCATGACGATTGTGTTCATTGCAAAGTAGGAAAGATACATCGCTTGCCTTTTGAGTCTGTGACTCATCGTGCTCCCTATCCCTTATATTTGATACATAGTGATCTTTGGCAATCGCCTGTTAAATCGAATCAGTTTAATCTGTACTATGTGATTTTTGTTGATGATTATTCGCGTTTTTCATGGCTATATCCACTTAAACTGAAATCTGATGTTAATTCGACCTTCTTAGCTTTTCAGAAACTTGTTGAGAATTTGTTTAATTCAAAAATTAAATTTTTCCAAAGTGATGGTGGACGGGAGTTTGATAACACTCCTTTACTACAACATTCCTGTGATTCGGGAATTTATTTTCGAAAGTCTTGTGCTCGGACTCAAGCGCAGAATGGTGTGGCAGAAAGGAAACATCGAACCATTATCGAGATGGCACGTACTATGCTTATTCAATCTGAGTTGCCAACTCGATATTGGGTCGATGCGTGTTATACGGATGTGTATTCGATTAATCGTCTTCCCAGTTCGGCTTTGCAGGGTTCATCCCCGTTTGCTAAGCTTTTTCACCGTCCCCCCTCCTATGAGTTTTTTAAATATTTTGGTTGTGCATGTTTTCCTTTGTTTTTAGATCCTAAAATCAATAAATTACAGGCTAAGTCGATTCAATGTGTTTTCATTGGCTATGCGTCACATTATAAGGGTTATCGGTGTCTTGATCCTGTTTCTGGCAAAGTTTACACAAGTCGTCATGTTTTGTTTAGTGAACGGAAATTTCCTTATCGTTCTCTTGTGTCTAACACACCCATTGGTTCGTCTTTGGACGAGTCTCTTGATCCCTTGGTTTGGTTTCCGAGTCTGTCTTTGTCTAGTGTCCCCACGTTGACTTCGAATGTGTCCTCGAGTCTTCCATCCCCTGAGCCTGCAGCATCACGGGAGCACATGCAGCAACCCGCTGCCTGCCCGCAGGATGCATGCACGCCCGAGGGACGTCATCCCCGCAGTAGCCCGCAACCACTTTTCCCCGCGCCCGCAGCCAGCCCCAGCCCCCCCACAATATTTGCTGCGTCCCCGCAGGCCGCGCCTGCGCCCGCAGGATTGTGGATCTCCCAGACGCTGCACGTCAGCAGCCCGCAGCCCCCTTCCCCCGCGCCTGCAGCCACTACTCACCTTCATGCTGTGAAAAGAATTTTCAGGTATCTGCAGGGAAATTCTGATTATGAGCTATTTCTTCATAGTACTGGCTCCCCTACTGTGATTGTTGCCTATTCTGATGCTGATTGGGTCGGGTGTCATGACACTCGGCGTTCTACTACTAGTTATGCTGTCTTCCTAGGGAAGAATTTGATCTCCTAACGCTCTAAGAAGCAACCTATTATTTCGAAGTCTTCTACTGAAGCTGAGTATCGTGTTGTTGCCTACACTGCAGCTGAAACAATTTGGATACGTCAATTGTTGGCTGATTTAGAGTACTTTCATCGACGGCCTACCATTCTCTATTGTGACAATTTTTTCTGCTATGTATCTTACTGCTAATCCTATTCATCACGATCGTAGCAAGCACATTGATGTTGATTATCATTTTGTTTGTGAGATGGTTGCTAAAGGTGGTCTTCAGGTCAAGCACGTTCCGACACAGTTGCAGGTTGTAGATATTTTTACTAAGGGTCTTTCTTCTTAATTGTTTTGTAAACATCGTTCCAATCTATCAGTAATTCCTCCCCGTAAAGATTGAGGGGGTGTATTAGGGTAATTTGGTAATTAGACTCTTAGTTCTGTAAAAGATAGGTTTTCATACCTCTATATATATAATAGTGTCAGACAATCTAAACAGGTTAGCCAATTATTCATAATACTCGTACATGTTTATATTAGGGGTCATGCCCCTGTTGAACCATATGGAAAATCCTCCCTTGATTTCAAATAAGTGGTGATGGGGATTTACCACTATCAAGATCACTAGTAGTTGTACCAATACACTCGTCTCTTATTGTTGAACTAACTCTATTTCTGTGTGCGGGAGATGATCAAATTTATTGAGCTCTACATAATATAGATCTTGGTCATAGCAAAAATGACTTCAATGTAAAATATGAAAGCAATGATTACTATATTCATATTCATTTGGATTGAATAGGGTAGAAATAGAATTTTAATGTCAGTGTTATTAGTAAGTTATTTTGAATGTCAATTTTATCTTAATCTTATGAACATAAATCAACAGAAGTGTGACTTTAAAGTTGGTACTTGTAAACCCGTCATTTTGATGTTAATTAGTGGTTTGACATTGGATTCTAGCTATTCTGGTGATGCAAGGGTTTAATATATTTTATTGTC
This sequence comes from Patellifolia procumbens, assembly GCA_947645195.1. Taxonomy (NCBI): domain Eukaryota; kingdom Viridiplantae; phylum Streptophyta; class Magnoliopsida; order Caryophyllales; family Amaranthaceae; genus Patellifolia; species Patellifolia procumbens. The sequence continues at coordinate 633,114 of CANSGD010000193.1, forward strand.
CTTTTTTTCTTCGTTTATTATTTGATTTTTTATCATTGACATTACATATTGACTTTCTGTAGTGTCTCATTGTATGTGTGCTTCTCCATGGACTTCTGGATAATATCGTTTTTGCTAATATTGAGTTGCGGTATGATACAAATCTTATAATGAATCCGGGTTGTAAGCTAGGTACACTCGGAGACAACTGGCAAACAATATAACTTTTACCTGCATGATGATACATGTGCGCTCAGTGTAAGGATAATGTGAAAGTTGGTCATTGGTTTGGCTCCCATACCAAGCATTCATGGGTTTTTTTCCCACTTTTGTCTTTTCCCTCCTCTTTTTTTCAAAATTTTTGCATATTGTTGTACTATGCTTATAATTTCTAAATTTTTAAAATTTTTATTTTACTAGTAGCATTTATAGTTATTTTAAGAAAATATCCATTTCTAATGTGTTAAAATATTTTGTTTTACTATGATTTTTCTTTTCAATATTTTCCATATTGTGCTACAATATAATTTTTTTTGTAAAATTTCAAAATATGTTTTTTTATAAGTGGCTAATATATGATGACAACTCTGCATTTTACCTATACCTTTTTTTCTTAACAGATTTCGAAACTGTTCTCCAATAGACAAGTCATTATACATCTCTATAGAGACAAGTACTCCATCCAAAAAATTTCAACCTACACAACTTTTGCACTGTGGGCCTATTCTCTTCGTCTAATTCTAGCTGAACTGAACTTATTGGAGCTGAACTGAACTTGTTGGAGTTGAATTGAACTGAACTGAACTGAACTTATTGGAGCTGAACTAAACTGAACTTATTGGAGATGAGCTGAATTGAATTGAATTGAATTGAATTGTGATAAATATATAAATAATAATTATAATGCTAAATAATAATAAATGATGATTTAGAATTTATAATAATAACAATTAATGAATAATGATAATATTATTTTTGATGTTATAAAATAATAGTTTTAAATAAATAAACAGTAGTAATAATGATAAAATAATTTTAAAATAATAATTACTGATGATAATAATAATTAATAATGAGTAATTACTATTATTAGTATATATTAATATATTAATACTTGATGCTGATGATATAATAACAATAAGTCTAAGAAGTAAATTTATATTACTATTATAATAATACTCCCTCCGTTTCTTTTTGTTTGTCCCATTTACTATAGCTCCAAATGCCAATGAATATGATGTCATATGCATGTGGGTGGGGACAACAATTAAGGAATCTACTTATTTTATAGTAAATGTGGTGATTAAAGTAGGTGAGTGAAAATAGTAAGGTACATGTGGGACCAAAAAGTGATAAAGTAAGGATAGATGAGTAATATAATTTTGCTATATATGGAAAGATGAAAAAGTAGGACAAACAAAAAGAAACGGACTAAAACGGAAAGTAAGACAAACAAAAAGAAACAGAGGGTGTAGTTAACAATTATAATAATAATTAGCATAAACATAGGTTAGTTTGTGCTTCTAACCAAACCATTTTTTGCAGTGGGTTGGTCTATAATATTTATAAACCAAACTCCACCACAAACACCAACGTATCTTTAATATTCAACGTATTACGATGTTGTTCCTTAAATAGTACTCCAATATTATTAGTAACTTTGTAATGTTTTAATATCTTCTAGCTTTTTGTAGTTTATTTGTATCATGTAATAGTGAATACTTAGTCAGTAAAATAAAACAATTGCAAATAAAAAAACTCGTATTGAGATGAAACATGGTTAAACCACACACGAACCCAAATTATGCTCAACCATAATAATAGTAGTAATAATAATAAATAAAGATATGATAACAAAATAATATATAAAGTAATAATAATAATAATAAGTAAAATAAATTAGATTAATAATAATAATAATATCAAACAAAATGGTTAATAACGAATGGAGCTGAACAGAACTGATTGGAGATGAACCGAACTGAATTGAATTTATTAGAGCTAAACTGAACTGAACTACTTAGAGCTGAACTGAACTACTTAGAGCTGAACTGAACTGAATCAAACTTATTAGAGCTGAACTGAACTGAAAATAAGTTGAAAAGGAGATGCCCTATGCACATGGGGCCTATTCTCTCAGGCTAATTGTAGCTGAATTGAACTGGACTTATTAGAGCTAAACTGAACTTATTGGAGCTGAACTGAACTAAACTATAATAGATATATAAATAATAAGTACATAATAATAATTATGATATAAACCAAACCCCACCACAAACCGCCAAAGTATCTTTAATATTCAACGCAACGACGATGTTGTACCTTAAACAGTACTCCAATATTATTAACAACTTTGTAATTTTTTAATATCTTGTAGCTTTTCGTAGTTCATTTGTATGATGTAATAGTTAATATCTAGTTGGTAAAATAAAGCAACAATTGCAAATTAGAATACTCGTATTAACATGAAATTCGTTTAAACCGTGTACTAATCCAAACCAAGCTCAGCCATAATAATAATAATAGTAATAATAATGAGTAAAGATATGATAACAAAAAAATATATAAAAAAATATAATGAATAATAATAATAATAAACAATAATAATGAGTCAAATAAATTAGACCAATAATAATAATAATATTAAATAAAATGGTTAAATAATGAATGGAGCTGAACTGAACTGAACTTATTGAAGCCGAACTGAACTAAACTGAAACTTATTGGAGCTTATTAGAGCTGAACTGAACTTATTAGATCTGAACTGAAATGAACTGAACTGAAAATAAGCCGAACAAAACAGACCCATGCTTACCATTGTGAAAAACATATAGTCAACGTGAAGATTCGAACCCATGACCTTAAGTATGAAATAAGGAGTTCCAACCACAATGCTAACATGTTATTAATGTTTCTTTTATCAAAATCAATAATGATGTATAAATGTAAACTAAGAGTTAAGTTGTAAATTTTCAAAATCCATATTGTCAATGAGATGTTTAATAATATTTCACAACATGATATCAATTATTTTTTACCTATTAAAAAATTGCAATTAACATAAATACTGGAGCATCGCCGGGTTTCTTTTTTAATGTTTTCAAAATGCAAATAATATGTTTTGAACACACGACCTCTTAGTTGGACTGTCATAGGCATTACCACAAAACCATATCCCTTTTTGTTGTCAAATTGCAATTAACACTTCATTTTACCTTAACCAATATTTGGTAAAAAGTGAAGAGATATCCTTCATTGCAATCTCTCATGACCCTTTAAAATTGTTTCATTAGTTTTTAAATTGTGTGTCTAATTTTTAAACTATTAATAATGAAAAAAAATGATACTCCGATGAAGAACATTATTCTAACTCAATTGAACATAAAAATGGACCCGGAGCATCGTCAGGGCCACAAACTAGTATATCTTCAAAACATCAACAAGTTCAAAAGAACGTTCTTTGTTAACTGGAAAGGTTCAACCCAAGTCCGACCTCAAATTACTCATACACGCTTCAACAAAATCAATTTTCTGACATTAGTTTTGCATAAAAGACAGCAGCATCCAAAATATCAGATTACCAACAAAAAATAGCCCTTCCATCTGAGAATGGTTAGAGGAGGAAAAGAGTTTTGGCGGAGCAAAGTATCAGAGTTTTTATGGAATCAATCAGAGTCGTTTGTTATAGTTTGGTCAAACTCAACATACATATATACATAGTTACATACGGTCTATAGTTTACAGATATTTCTAAGGCCAGCAATATATGATGATTTCCTAACAGGAGATATTTGCTCAGCAATACCATTTTAGTTTTGAAAGAAGTCTCACACATAGGGGTAAAATGAGTCAGAGACACGAAGCAAGCAACAACATCCTTCGTCCCATAAGAAACTTCTCATTTCTCCCTATATAACTTGTCCCATATAAATTTCTCATTTCTCCATTGCATAGAGTCCTCATAATAAAACGATGTTTGTTTTTCACATTAGGTCCACACAATTCTAAAAGTTAACAATGATAGTTTATTATACAAAAAATCACAAAGAACCCACTACCTACTTCCTAAATTGTGTACATTGGAGAAATTAGTTTACCATGGCATAGAGGGAGTGATATACAATATGATTTACCACCAAAGATGGGGATAAAAAGGCCAAAAAAGAGTCGGTTTTCCTTGCAAATATAGATTTGTTATCTTCTTTCAATTGACATGTTCTCAAAATCTCAGATATAAGTACTAATTGGGATCACTTTCATCATCAAATTAGGCTTACTAGTTGAAGATATCACTTTACTGTCAAACTTGAGATACATTAGCACTTCATAGACTGATAGACACGAGATCCAAGCCTTCTTTACTCATTTCAACTACCACTAAGAACACCAACGATCCTTTGCCTAATCGAATACACTCGAAATCGAGGTATTAAACGATACCAAATATTGCTACTTACTTAGCACCTCTCACATTATGAAGCATAGAGCCGAGACTTGAGAATTCACGTTCCCAAAGCGTTTCCTTTGGCGAAACCTCAGTTACTTCCGTGCTAATGAAATCTTGAAATCGCTAGGACTTAAGTTTTTTCTTCTTCCAAATATATTTGTTTCCAAAATCCTAATCATTTTGTGCTACGTAGCTCTCACATAAGTGACATAACTCTCAGTCGAGTTGAGATGAAGGGTTTACTTTACATGTATGCAACCTTAACATTGTGATTACAAACAGAGAGGCTAGGACCTTCACCTTTGTACATAAAACCCCCAACATTCTCCTCAACGATAACCGGTGAGATAGTCACATAATGTATTGCTCAAAATGAATGTAGAAAACATGAAGCAATCATGCACACAGGCCTGCCGAGTTAAAATTATTACTAAGTGGGTTCACTTGTATAACATTCTAACTCATTACTAGTGCCTCAAATAAAAGAGGGTGGTACGATAAGGTTTCATGTTAATCAAGTGGGTTTAATTGACCCCGAACAGCTAAAACACAAAGCTACTAATATATATCAATCATTCTGAAACTTTTCTTTCTGTACTGATATCAATTGTATTACAATAACATCTCATCCCACATTCACAAAAAATTACATTGAATCCCCCCATTTTAAACCTTCTTAAATATACTATGGCAAAAAGTACCCTGATAAAAACAACAAAAAGAAGAAGAACAAAGTACCATAAATAAGCAGAGCCTTCTGTCCAGAGGTAAGAGAATTACCCCCAAGACCAAACTGTTGGTTTTGAGCAAAACCAGCAATCTCCACACTCTTACTCTCAAAAAACGACTTCGCCGCCCCGCAAGTCGGGCACCTCCAGTCTTCCGGCAGCTGTGCAAAGGGCAGTCCTGGTGCTATAGGGTAGCTTGGATCACCAGCAGCTTCATTATAATTATACCCACATGATCTACACTCATATATTCCAGTATTCAACACAGCAAATTTCTCTTCCAATCTACGCTTATCAATACTATCTGAATCTGATGAACTAGGTTCCTCTAAATTTGGCTGCTCTGAAATGGGTTGGTCTTCTTTTGATACATCAACTGATTTTGGTGTGAGATTGGAGCGATTTGAGGTGTTTTGGAGGGAGATTATTTTGTGGGTTTTTGAGGGAATGAATGATGGTGTGAAGTGGGTTTTAGGTTTGGGAGGAGAAGGTGAGGTAAGGTGGAATGAGAAGGTTGTTGGTCTTGTAATGGAAGAAGCCATTATTCTTGTTAATGTTGGTTTAAAAACTCTTAATAGTTTTGGAAATCCGAATTGGAAAGAGTTTGACAATGTAATGAGAGGTTAGGTTGTTGGTTTTGGTTCAAAATTGAGAAGCTTGTGGAGGGAGGAGAGGGAAGAAGGATCCATGGAAAGGCATATGCCAAGTTTTAGACCTTTTGTTTTGGAAGGGTGATGGATAAGGTGTGTGGGTCTTGCCTTTTTATTGCCTCCACTTATATGCGTTTTTACCCGCAAATTCCATTATACACACGCCACCACCATGCTCATGGTGCGCTCAAATGAACTTTTAGTTCATTCGCAATGAACACCTTAGAAATGGAGCTTCTTTTTTTTCATTTGTAATCTTCATCAATGAACATCATTTTATATACAATAAACATCGACAAATGACCCAGATTTTTTTTCTCTCCTCAATATTTTGAATTCATTTGCCCAACATTTTCCCGTTTCTTTTCTCAACCATCTATTTTCTCCTTAAAAATGTTCATTATAAATGTTCAAGATGTTCATTTATTCATATCAAATGTTCATTGTAAAATCAAATAAAATTTCAATTAAAAGTTAAAAAAAAAATATGTATTTTGTAAAATCAACTTATTTTCAAATAAGTGATATGCAATGTTTGAACAATTTTTTGTACATAATCCCAATGTTCATTTGTTTGAACCAAATGTTCAGTTTTTGATTATCAATGTTCATTGTAATCAACCTAAAAAAAGTATTAAAAAAATTTCATTTAAACATGTCTTTTTTAAACATAATCCCCATGTTTATTATGGGTATGGTAGATGTTCATTTATCCACAAACAATATTCATTGAAAAAATAACGTTAACAAATAATGCTTCTCAATTAACGTAGACATATTTTTTTTAAATATAATAGTAATGTTCATTATGGGTTCTCAAGTTGTTCCTTTATTTACATTCAATGTTCATTGTACAATATAATTAACAATGAAATGAGGTAACTTTTAAATGAACATCTGGTTGGCCACAATGAACTGTGTTATGACAAAAAATGAACATATGGTTACTTACATTTTGAAACCATTTCATTTGAACATGTCTTTTTAAACATAATACTTATGTTCATTATGGTTTTTCAAGTTGTCCCTTTATTTACATCAAATGTTCATTATACAATATAAACAAGGGATATGAGGTAACTTTTGAATGAACAACTGGTTGGCCCAAAATGAACTGTGTTATGGCAATAAATGAACGTATGGTTAATTACATTTTGAGATATTTGCCCAAAATATTCTCTCTGTTTTAGGTAAATTTAATGAACATCTTGTTTCAGGGAAAATGAACAAGTTAGGATATAAAATGAACTTATAGTAATAAAACAATGAGCAACAGTTCAATGATCAAATCTGTTTTCAAAAGAATGGATAAAGAATTACATAAAAAAAATAATGAAAAAAATAAGAATTACATAAAAAACAAAATAAAAAATTAATGAATTACATAAAAACACTTAGTTTCCTATTTTTCAAGAATGCTTCTCTTCTCTTTAACCTCTTCATCATCACCAGTGCGCGTCTTCTTCATCAACACAAATGGCGCTTCTTCTTCATCTTTTTGTTTCCTATTTTTCAAGAAAATAAACATAAATTAGTAAATTACATTAAAACACTTAGTTTAAAAATTAAAAAAATTGTAAAAATAAAAAAATAATGACAGAGGGTAATTAAGAACAGACCAATTAGAAGGTTCATCGAAAAAACTGTCATAGGTTCATCCTTACAAAAAAAATGAATTACCAAAAAACTAATATAGGTTCATCCTAAAACAGATACATGTTCATCCTAAAAAACTAAAAGGCTAATCCTAAAAATTAAAATGTTCATCCTAAAACTAACATAGGTTTATTGATTTTTAAATAAATAACAAAAAATTACCCAAAAAATTACGTGAAATTACCTAAAAAAACAGAGGCTCATCAATTTTAAAAATCAAACAAACTAAAAGAGGTTCATCCTTATAAAAATATGGTTCATCCTTAAAAATAAAAAAAAAAAAAACCAAAACAAAAATGTCAAAGGTTCAAAATTTTCAAAAAAATTGCCAAAAAAATGACCTTTATTTCTTCTAGAAAAATACCAAATTACCAACAAAAATACCAAAAAAACAATGATTTTTATGAAAAGCAAAAAAAATAAAAGAGGTTCATCCGGGAAAAAATAAGGTTCATCCTAAAAACAAGAAGGTTCATCGGGAAAAAAATTATCATAAATTACCAAAAAAAAATTGAAATGAACCAAAAATTAACACAATGAACAATGAAACAAACATTAACACAATGGGCAATGAACCAAAAATTAACACAATGAACAATGAACCAATAATTAACATAATGAACAATGAATAATATATATAAAAGCAATGAATAATGTATACAAAATTACCTAAGAATGAAAGTTTATTTTCAAAAAACTAATATAGGTTCATCGTAAAATAGTTATAAGTTCATCGTATAAAAATAAAAGGTTCATCCAAAATGAAATTTAAAAGGTTCATTCTAAAAATGAACTCGGTTCATCCTAAAAATGTTTATAAATGAACAAAAAAACAATAATTTTTATTAAAAAACTTACTTGGAGCCTTCATCTTTTTCAATTGCATGTGTCTTGATTTCTTCATCATCTTTCTTGATGGAGGATCTTGTTCATCCCTTCATTTCCTATTTTCGAAGAAAATAAACATAAATCAATACTTAATTTAACAAAAATATTAAAAATAAACAATGGAAGCAAAAATGCACCCAAAATGGCGTTATTGTGAGGTGAAATGACGTGGCGAATTGGAGGATGAAAAAATGGTGTTTGAAGGTGAGGAGAAAATTGGATGAAGTAGAGGAGAAAATGGGATGAATGTGAGGAGCTTTTAGAGAGAGAGAGAGAGAGAAAATGGAAGGCGGAGAGAGAAAATGAAGTTTGAGTGTGGAGAGAAATAAACTAACATTGGGTGGGTTTATGGGGAAGGTAAAAGGGTTTGGTTTTTTTAAAAAACAAAACTGATTTTCCGTGTTCATTGGAAAGAACTAGAGGTTCATTTGGGCGCACGAAGAGCATGGTGGTGGCGTGTGTATGATATACTTATTGGTTTTTACCCTCTCCTTCTTTGTTAGCTTTGGGTGTTTCACTACAAGATTTGTTAGTATATATTTTTATTTTTTTTAAAAGGAAAGAAAACAAATTATCTCCTTAGGGAGTGAAAACGTAACTCATCCTTATGGATAATAGGAGGGAAACCGGGTCGGGGGAATAGAGAAGTAGAAAATCAGATTCCTTCCTGAAGATCACCCAAATTTGCAAGGAGATTCGCCACCTTGTTTCCAGTGATGCACTGAATAGGTGGACAACCTGTGGAGGTCCTGCTCTGCATCATAAAAAGATTGTTAATTTCCAATGGAATTTGCCAGATCCTATTAATGAAATTTACTACAGTTATGTTATCACCCTCGATAACCAGCCCGTCAAGATTTGTTACATATCCAAGCATTAACCACGATAATGCTACAAAAAATAAATAATTTCTATTACCCCAAGATAAAGATTCAAAACATTTACCAAAATATAGTTAGTATATTTACGATTTTGTCATTGAAGTTTCATAAATTGCAAAAAGATTCTTATCTACCTTTAAACTATATTAGAGCTTTATTACTTTTAAGTTAAGCTTGCTTAAAGTATAATTAGACTGTTTATAGTATTTTTTATTGTGTTTTAGCGTTGTTTTTGGCTTGGTATCAGAGCCAAATAGATTAATTAATAATAGTAAAAAAATATGAAGCCTATTAAAACCTAGTCCTAAGTGCAAAAAACCTGGAGTTAGTCATATACATCATTTACCAGATAATAGTAACCAAGTTGGCCCTATCTTAAATTATATAGTTGACCAATTCCTAGAGATAAAATCAGAGGCACAAATGCTTCAGCCAGGAGCATGAATGCTGAAAGGAAAATCACGAGTCTATAAGCTAATGCTGAAAAACAAATAAAAAAATCCTATATAAGTTAGATTTGTTACAACTTTCTATAACGAACAAAGTTAGACATCAAGGTTCACAACGAGGTGGCATGTGAAGTAGATCTACCCCTTTTAATATAGTTATCCATTTCAAAATCAAAATAAAAACAAGAAGTGGTCAGTAGGAATTCAACAGCAACAAAGCAAAATCCAAAACCAGAAAACTGAAAGCCTAGTTATAATAACTCCAAAATAAAATAAACCTGATTCACCTGAGTCTTGAAGAATTACAAGACTTGTTTGTCCTCCTAATACGTTTAGGTGAAGGTTCATCGATGTCCTCAATCTCATCCTCACTATCGTATCATCATCAAGTATGTCAGCCAGAAAAACAACATAAATATCCTTACACGTTTGACCTCTAGCTCGGTCGAACTCTTGTAACATCTCATCATCACTCTCAGTAGAGACTCTCAAGATACGGCGTAATCCAACCTCTAAACTAGTATAGCTCTCGAGCACATACTTAGTGTCGGACTCGCCATCACTAAGTACAATAGGGTTGTTCACTATCAAACATGCCTAAAGGTCCATCTACTGTTGAGCAAAACATCTACAATGAACAACGTTCATTCTTAGCGTACATTCCCAACAATAAATAAATAGAAGAATATTAAAGCCACAAAATAAACAAATAAATCAACAACCTACCAAAAGAAACATGTACTCAACACGTAAACATGATTCAAAACTCCAGACAATCATAAGTCAGACACTCAGATAAAATGACTGAACAAGTGTACAGACTAAAAAAAGTTGAACAAACTAAAAGTAGCTGAACAGACAAAAACAGCAGAACAAACTAGAATAGCTGAACATAACAATTAAATGCAGACATATTATATTTCTATCCTATATTCCCATCCTAAAATACTCATCTCACTCAATAAAATAAATAAACAAGATAAAGTAACTTTCTAAACTCTGAAAATTTTCGAAAAAACATTCAATGTTACCGAAAAATAATTAGTAATTTTTGGACAAACCAAAATAATTTTTTTAAGACCAAATTCCGAATAAAAAAAAATAGCAAAGGAAATAATTAAAATTTTCAAAAATTCTAAAGGAAACCGAAAAATAATTAAAGAAAATAGAAATAAATTCGAAAATAAAAATTTCCAATCGACGTAAAATTTGAAAATAAAATCCCCATCAAAATAAGATTCGAATATTTTTCAAAAAAAAACCTCGAAGTCTTCAAAATAATTTTAAGAATTGAATAAGTAGGAGCTTACTTTCATAAAATAACGTTGAAATAGCTAGGCTAGTTTTAGTTAGGCGCCTAAAAAATATTTTTGGCACGAAAGGCCAATAAAACCTTAAGCTCCAAGATACCACTTTGTAACACCCCGACAATTCTCTCTTTATAAAACATATATTTTTCCCAACTAAAACAGAGGATTACCAAGGCATTATCGCCCGTATGAAAACGTATCGGCTTACTCAGAGTATTACAACGGAAAAACATTAAATGTACCTTATTAAATACTTAAAACATAATAATTGTCAAACCATAATCCAAACCTCGAAAGATAATCAAAATTAATTTAAAGAATTTAAAATAAATAATCCACAAACCAACTTATTTAAAGTAACGTAAAAGTAGAAAGCAAATAAAATAATAAAACGATCTCTCAACAACGCTTCCCAAGTCCCAAATGAGTAATTGAGACGATGCATCATGCCTTCCAAAACTGTAGGCAAATACTCAATTGAAAACTACTTGCCAATAAAGAGTCATCACATGATCAATAGGCACAACCATGATCGACACACAGAAAAGCACTTAATCATCAAAGTTGAGCACATATATAAATAAAATAGAACACGAAACCTAATCATGATATTACTAAGCAATAAAACATGATCAATAAAAATACTTCAAGACTTCAACTCGTAAAATAAGACTTGACTACACAAGACATACAACATGATAAATATTAGTAAACTGAATAGACAATGGACCGAGTTGTCCAATCAAAAACCAGTCTTCAAAAATGAAGGACCGAGTTACGGGCGCGACTCCGTAACCCCTTGACCAACGATATCAAGGAACCTTTAGAAATAAAAATAAGGTACGCTGATCAAACCGACCCCAAGAAAAGCCATGGGCTACCACCATGTACTCCAACCCATACTAGTCCAGAACTTCAGACGTGCACAAGTCTAAAGCTATTGCAATTCACTTCCACTTTAAGTATTAGTAAGTTATTCGATGTTGGACTCTAAACAGACAACCAACACATAACATGGATACAACAAATATTCCTCTTTTATCTTAGGATTAAATAAGTGACCAAACAATTCCAATTGACCAATAATTAATCCCCCAAATTTATTTGTTGACTTAAATCAACAATCGAATGTCCTATGATAATAAATATACATACCCTACAAAGCCCTCGGTCTTTGCAAAGTAGTACAATAACCATAACCAATAATAATCCAACTTACTCACAAAGTCCTCGGCCTTTGAAAACTAATAAAATATCCAAAAAGGGAAACAATACCAAAAATCCACAATCCAATAATAATATAATATTAATTCCTCATGTGAATTAAAAAATAAACTTCCCTTCCCAAACAAGCTTGAATAAAACATTTATTCAATCATGTAATAAACATAACGGCAATCAACATGCTCAAAAACACGTAATTCCAATTCAATAGTCACGTATGAACTATAAAAGGGTTCCCTGTACATGATACAATAAATAACTCTAATCCTTAGGACATGATACTAGTCCAACACATAAGGACATGTACGTACCTTGTGTAGACAAAGTGAGAGGCCACTTTAGAATTCTAGAAGTCGCCTAAAGTAAATTCTCCGTCTACCAAAACAATAATACAACAGTGAATTAATATAATAATTAATTCACAGAAATAAAAATTATTTTAAAACGTTTCAAAACTCATTTTAAAATACTTTTAAAACATTAGTTCCAACCTTTAACAACCTTTAATATAATACTCATAAACATAGGCTTTAAAACCTTAAAAATCATTACTTTAATACTCAAAACTTACAATAAATAAAAATAATAAATCTGAAATTATACTTTATATTTACAATAAATAAAAATCTGATTTTTAATAACTCGAATAATAAAGTTTTCAACTTTATTTATAAAACATATAAAAACTCATAAAAACTATTACTTTAACATTAAACTATAATTAAACATCAAAGTAGAGGATAAAGGTTAAGAAATAATTGAAGAAAACCACAAAAACCGAAAAAACACGAAGAGGACAAGCACGCGGGAGGCGCGTTGCTGGGCAGTTGGCGCGTGGAGACACGCGCGGCTGCTGGCTGCGCTGCTGTTGTGTGAAGGGGTGCATATGGTGCGCGGCTAGTGGTGGTTGCACGCATGGCGAAGGGGAAAAAGAGAAATGAGTGGGGTGTGCGGTGGCTGGAGAGACGAGGGAGGTGAGGGAGTGTGTTGGTCCGGCCGGACGGCACACAAATCGAGGGAGAGGAGAGGAGTTGTGATATCACGTATTTATATAGAGTTTTCTCCCTTATTTACAAGCTAATTTGTGCGTCATTGGAGCTCTTGGGAGCTATTTGTGCTAACTATCGTATATAGTTGTGGTTTTGTATTTTAGTGTTGAATTGCAGGTTTTAGGGAGTTTTCTCCTTGTTTCCGAGCTATTTGGAAGCAACCACGGCTTTACGAGATGTTACGAGGCACGTACGATGGCTCACGAGCTTTATGGGTAGTTTAGGAGGTCCCAAGACCCCTAAACGTGAAGATTAGAGAGCCAAAGAATCAAAAAGGAGGTTTCCGTGCACTGATCGGGCAGAAATGGCCCGATCGGGCGAAGAAATATTGATCGGGTGTAGATGTTGCGGACCCGATCGGGCGAGGAAGCATGTCCCCAGATCCGATCGGGTGCCCACCGCCCGACTCGATCGGGTCCTCTGCATTATGGTTGCTGCTGATGCCTATGCCACACAAGACCCAAAACGTTAAAGCTGTTGGGCACCCGATCCACGACCCGATCGGGTGGGTGATCGGGTGGGGGCCCAGTTGCTCTATTGATCATGCACTGCTGCTGCGAAGGCCTTGGAGCCAAGTGGGTGAAGTTGTGTCTCGGCCCGATCGGGTGGAGGCCACGGGCCCGATCGGGTCTGGCGCACTTATTCCCGAATTTCGACTTTTTGTTTCCGATTTTAATTAGACTTGAGGGGGTATTATAAATACCTTTTTCCTCATTATTTAGAGACATCTTTTATTCATCTTTCATTAGCTTTAGACTAGTTTTATTCCTCATTGTTCTTAGTTCAATTCAAACACTTTAGATTAATTTAGAGGTGATCAAACCTATTTCGATTTCAATAAAGTTCCTCCTTTCCGTTAATTGGTATTCTTTCTTACCCTAATCTCTTTTATTATTCTCAATTGCTTAGTTTATTTATTTAATCGTTCATGATGCAATTGTTAGGGTTTCATATTAGTTTTGTCGTTGTTAATTTGATCATGTCTGAGTAGTTCTCTTTCTAGGGTGTTAGATAGGAAAGCCATGTTTATACCATGATTGTGATTTAGACTGCTATTGATTTCTAGGGCTTGATTAGGGTGATTGTGATGTGGTTTGTTCTTTATTGAGTAATTAACGTTATTGCGCAGTTTCGTTGGTTGCTTGTGGTTAATAGTTGTTTGCACAGATCCGTCTTACGACTAGAGGCCTAGGACACGTCAGTAGTTCTGATTACGTTAGTGAACATGCGGCGTATGTTGAACTATGAGCGTTGAGTCTTAATCATAGCTCAACATAGGCTCTAATCCCCCGACTCTTGACTTAGGTTTTGGTAGTAGTTGACCCTATTTGATTGGTATAAGCATGGTGGACCGACCTAATACCCTAGGCTTTTATTCCATAGTTTAATCCTCGATTTATTCCGTCTTCTGTAGTCTATTCTTTAGTTTAATTATTTCTTCCCTGATTTCATCTGGAGTAGCTGAATCGGTTGAATATTAATTTAGAAACTCTGTCTCCCTGTGGATTCGACCCTGCTTCCACTGACTACCTAGTTAGAGGTCCGTAGGTTTATTTTTGATTAGGCGATACGACTAAAACCTATCAAGTTGGGGCTTCGATTATGTGAGGGAGAGAGGAGAGAAAATAAAAAGTGTACAATTATGGGGTTTAGGGGGGTATTTATAGGTTTTGCCTAAAAACCTATGACACTTAGGTTAGGCTTAGGTTTGGGCTGAAGTTGATCATCAATCTTAAACAAATAGTTTGGGTTCCTCAACCCAACATTAAAAATCATTTTAAACACGACCCAAAACCTTTAAATAAATATTCAATACTTAAATTCAACTCAATAAATATTAATGACTATTTAAAATGTTTAACCAATCATTTGACTTTCAAAATAGTCAATACTTAAATAATTAAATAAAATAAATATGAAAATTATTGTAAATATACTTTAAATATATTTATAAAATTCATAAAAATTACGGGGGATTACAGAAAGTGTATCATAGCATGCTCTCAAATCTTGCTTTAAACTATAAAGAGCTCTGTCAACATTTATAGACATGGTTAGAATAATCATTATTTTGAAAATCAGGAGGTTGTTCAATATAAAAACTCTTCATTAAGATTATCATTTAAAAAGGTACGCTTAAGATCCATTTGATAAAATTTGAACTCATAAAAGCAACAAACGCAATAAATATTCTTATAGCTTCCAATCTAGAAACCAAAGAAAAAATTTCCTTGTAACCAGTACATTCTTGTTGATTGTATCATTTCACAACCAAACGAGCCTTGTTTCTTACAATAGTTTTGAACTCATCCAATTTGCTCCTAAACACCTCAAGCCAACTACCTTATGGGCTTTGGCATTTGGTTCAAGATGCCAAACTTGTTCCTTTAAAATTGATGGAGTTATTCTTGCACGATCACAATCCAATCAGCATCAGCGAGTGCATCTTCATAGTTCTTGGGTTCCAACATAAAAAGAAAAACATCAAAAACACAAAAGTTTCTAAGTTGTCACCTAGTTTCATGCCATGTCGGATGAGCAAGATATGCGGAAGATGGGAGGGCTCGCCTCCTCGTTTCCCTTTACCTATGCCTAATTTCCTTTTTGATGTCATTGATGATTTAGCTCAATAGGATGAGAACACCGATGCTTCTAAGGGTTTTGTTGGAAATTTTGGATTGGAACTTGATCTCCTTGAATAGTTTATTGATTATCTTCATTTTTGTGCTCTTGGGAACCGGGCTTAATAAAAAGTGGAGGCATTCACTTGTGTTTCATCATCTAGTTCTTCCTCATTGGGAACAGGAACAAGATGTTGTTCCTATGAATTTTTTCTTCTTCAACACTCACATCTGCCTTAATAGAAACTGGAACTCTCACAAGTCCTATTTCAAGTCATCATCAACCTATGTGCTTAAATTATACTTGTCAGCTTCATAAAATATAATCTACACATTTTCTTCCACACACATACTTTTATTTTTTATTATAAGCTTTGTTACTTGAAGCATTTCCTAGAACTAATGCTTCAACAATCCTAGTATCAAAATTTCCAAGATTATCTTTCCCATTATTATGAACAACATTTTTGTACACAAATGTTCCGCAATATGTAATTTGGCTTTTACCACAATGAAGTTCATAATAAGTATTTTTTGACTAAAGGTCTTAGTATGACACGATTCATATTAATATAACAAGCAGGTGTTAACAGCTTCGACCCAAAAGTTCCTTGGAGACCAATAGATATTAACATAGTTTTAGCAATATCCTCCGAACTCCTAATTTTCTTTTCATTTTGCTGAGATATCCTAGGAGCGGAGAAATAATGTTCCTAGTCATATTCCCTACTTAAATCATCAAATTTTCCATTTTTCAAATTCCTCGTCGCCGTAAGCAGTTCTAACATTCAATAATTTATATATGACCACTCAAATTTAGATTTCTCTTTGCAAAGACAAGAAACTCATCATAAGTCTTGTCCCTTGCTAGAAAGAAAAGTAACCCAAGTAAACCTTGAGTAATCATCAACAATAACTAGAACATATCTCTTGTCGCTTCTACTTTGAATCGTCGTAGGGCCATACAAGTTCATACGAACCAATTCCACTGGACTTTACTCACAACATTTTTAGATTTAAAAGAGGATATTACATGCTTATTACCAGGGGCATGGGCAGAGCTAAGAGGGGTTGGCAGGGGCCATGGCCTCCACCTTGCCTCAAAATATAATACCTCCTTTTCGCAATATATGCAACGTTGAGAACTGACACATGGACCAAGAAAGAGAAGAGAGAGAGTAATTTGCCTTTATTGCCCCTTTGATAAAAATAAAGTAGTATACCTGTGAGTGGAAAAATGGGGGCACAAGTGTCTTTTTAGCTAAAAGGACTAACTATTAAAGGAAATGTTGCATGTATTGTAAAACATCTAAAAGTGGTATATGTTGCATATATTGCAAAACGGAGGTAGTATACAAAACCAAGCTAAGTATATCAATGATTTCAATGTAGCACATATGGTTTTCATGTGGTATAGATATAGTAGACTTGCTTGAAAGGTCATGGGTTCAAGACCTACAAACAACATTTTTTATTTTTAGATAGTTTTACACTTTAATTTTCATATGTTTTAGTAACTGTTGTGAGATAAAATATGTAGTATATAGTCTCGCCCCCTTTACTCAAAAATTCTGACTCCGCCACTGCTTATTACCTTTGGCACATACCTCACAAATTTGATCAATATGAAGTTGATTGAAGGTAGACTCAAAATAGGATCTTTTGATCGAAGTTTGTTAAGCAAAGAAAAGCTAGCATGACTAAGGCGTTTATGCCAAAAAAGTAAATCATCTTCAATAACACTAAGTCATGTCAAATTGTTACAAGGAAAAAAGTTAAGGTCCACAACATATATGTACCCTTTTCTTGTTCCTTCTAAGATAAAATCCCTTGTGCTTTTATTAATGATGAAACATATTTCACTATTAAATTCAACATAATCTCCCTTGTCAAAGAATTGGGAAATACTTAAGAGATTATTGTAACACTCCGACAATTCTCTCTTTATAAAACACATTATTTTTCCAACTAAAACAAAAAATTATCAAGGCATTATCGTCTGTTTGATAACGTATCGGCTTACTCAGAGTTTTGCAACGGAAAAACATTAAATAAAACTTTATTAAATACTTAAACCATAGTAATTTTCAAAACATTATCCAAACCTCGAAGGTAATTCAAAACCAACTTAAAGCATTTAAAATAAATAATATGTAAAACAACTTTGTAAAAGTAATGTAAATGTAAGAAGCAATAAAAGTAAGAAAGCGATCTCTCCTCAATGCTTCCCAAATCTCGAATGAGTAATTGTGATGATACATCATAACTTTCAGACCTGTAGGCAAATACTCAATCAAAAACTGTTCGTCAATAAAAGGTCATCACATGATCAATAGGCACAGCCATGATCGACACACATAAAAACACGTAATCAACAAAGTTGAGTACATACTTCCTCCGTTTCGCAATACTCGCAACGTTTCTTGTTTGCACACTATCCAATGCAATACTTTGAACCTTAATATCTCTAATTATTGATAAGTAAAAATTATAAAAAGTTGATATTATGATAGTATGCATTAAGACGAATCAAATAAGACCCCACTTGACTATGTTTTTTCTTATACACTTGTAAAAAAATATAACATAAGATTGGTTCATGAATAGTGGCTACTATTCTTATGTTGCGAGTATTGCGAAACGGAGGAAGTACAAAATAAAATAAAACACAAACCTAACATGATACTACTGAACAACAAAACATGATCAATAAATACCTCAAGACTCTAACTCATGAAATAAGACTCGACTTCACAAGACATACAACATGATAACCATTTAGTAGATTAAATAGACACTGGATCATGTCACACCAAAACCAACCTTCAAAATAGAAGATGAATTACGGGCGCGACTCTGTAATCCCTTGACCTACGATATTGAGGAACCTTTGAAAATAAAATAGGGTACGGTGATCAATCCGACCCCAAGAAAAGCCATGAGCTACCACCATGTACTCCAACTCATACTAGTCTAGAACTTCACACGTGCACAAGTCTAAAGCTATTGGTTTTCTATTTCCACTATAAGTATTAATATGTTATTTGAATAAAGCAACCAACAACACATTAATATGTTGTATTCATGTTATGTGTTGGTTGCTTTGCTTTTAATAACTCAAACAATAAAGTTTCCAACTTTATTTATAAAACTCATAAAAATCACAACTTTAATATTAAAACTTTAGTTAAACATTATATAGAGGATAAAGGTTAAGAAATAACCAAAGGAAAAACACGAAAACCGAAAAACAACGAAGAAACACACGGCGGGGTTGCGCATGTGGTGGTTGGCGACGCGTGCAGGCCATGCGCGGATGCTGTGCGTGATGCTGTTGGCGGACGAAGAGAGAGTGAGGTGCGGTGGTGCTGCTGGCTGCGCGCACGCAAGACGAGAAAGAGGAGGGCGAGTGGTGTGTGAACCTCGCTGGAAAATGGAGGAGAGGGTGGTGGTTGTGGCGGTGCACGACAGCATGCAAAATGAGGGAAGAAAGAGAGGAGTGGGCGCCGATTTTGAGGAGAGAAAAGAGAGAATAAGAGTGTGAAAATTTTGGTGTTTAGGGAGGTAATTCTAGGTTTGCTTGGAAACCTAAGGTAAATAGGTTTAGGCTTTAGGTTTGGGCTTAAGTTGATCAGCAAACTTAAGTAAACGGTTTGGGCTCCTCAACCCAACCCAAAATATTTAATAAAATATTTGGTACTACTTAGCAGTTCAACCCAATAAAATAAATGATTATTTAAAACGTTTAAACAATCGTTTAACTTTCAAAATAGTCAACACTCAAATAATTAAATGAAATAATTAGAAAAATAATTATAAATATACTTTGAATATATTTATAAAATTCATAAAATTACGGGGATTACAATTATGCTTCAAGCCATCAACTAGAAAAACTTTATAAATGGAATGTGATTGTGACTTACCAAGTTACCAACCTAACCCACAACAACAATTGGCATCAAAAGTCACACTTCCACCATCATAACCGAGAGTGAGAGAAATCTAGCTTTGTCACCAGTTATATGCTTAGAAGAACCATTGCCTACATATCACGTGTGTTCCCCTCACCCTAGCCTGCAAGAAAATTAATTGCTAGTGTTAGGAACACAATATTTCTTGGGTTCCTTAGCTTGCCTTCAAGAACAACAAATTTCTTTTTCCAATTTGATCTCCTAACTTTGAAATTTTGTTAAAAAGACTAGTCTTATAGGACATGTATTCCTATATAAACCTTATAACTTGCTAAACTAACTCTCTTTTTAGCTTGTTTTTTGTCTGATTAAAAAGAACTTATGTACATTAGTTTGAGGATTTTTAATCCAATTGGGAACAGGAAGGAATATTTTCTTGTTTCCAATAAAGTGTTCAGTTCTCTTTCAAAATCTTTTTGATCTTCTCTTAACGACAATTTTTCAAATCTTTTATTTCAGATCTAAAACCTTGTTAGGGAACTGGCTTTATATCAAAGGCACTCAGTACCAGAACAAACTCTTTTTAAAGGAAATTTTGTCAAAACTACCTTTTATAATACAAATTGTAGGTTTAACTACATTTTCTATTTTTTTAAATTTAACTACCTCTATAATTGAAACTAGTAGGTTTTACTACCAAAACCGATTTCAGGCCAAATTATTTTTATGATGATTTTACCCTTAAGTGATTTTTAGTCATGTTATTCAATTTTCCCCCAATTTTCACTCGATTTTCTCATTTAATCTAACCTTAGTTCATCAATTTGGGAGAAATTTGAAAATTCTTTTCAATTGGACGTTTAATTGGGCGAAGTTTCTCCCCGTTTGATTTTACCCTACTCTCCCGCTGGCGAAATTTGCTCCGTTTGGTGGTGGTTACTCTCTCACCGGCAGAATCTAGGTTGTTTGGTGGTGGTTAGTCACTCGACGGTGGAATCTAGGTTGTTTGGTGGTGGTTTTTCACTCTCTGCCGGAATTTATAAAACTAGGATTTGCAAAAAAACGTCAAATTAAAGATCTGGGCACTTGATTCATGAATTATTGCCCAATTAAATGTCCAGTTGAATGAGAATTGGGGAAAAAATAAAGATCAAGGTACGTGAATTTTGATTTTCAATAATATTAAGATTTAAAGAGTTTTGAGATATTTCATATGAAAGAATAAGAAACGAAGAAGATTGAGAACATGTTGAAGGAAACAAGGAAAAAGACGCAATAGCGCTATAAGGTATTTTCATAAGTTTTCATCTATTAATCGTTAGTTGAATTTTCTTTCAATCTTAGACTTTGACAGACCAGATGCATTGTAAAGTGTTCAAAAGGAACATGTTAACCATGCTAATAATCAATCTTAATCCAACAGATATTTAAAGTTTGAGATATTTAAGAAACAATTACTATAATTTTAGATTTTATATGAAATGACATCCCAAGCTTGAGATTAATGATACCTCAACACACCAACTATCATTCACTAGTGACAAATCTTATTACCTATGTTGGTCCTAAACCATATCAAAATAGTTGAAAAATAAAACTCACTTAACCCACACAAACCTAACTAAAATAAAAGTGGCTCCCACATTTTTAGCTTATTTCCCTTCCCATTCTCTCCTACCTCCCTAAACAAACACAACCCCAACACGCAATAGAGACACATCCCATCCCATCCCATCCCATCCCACCCTCTCAAAACAAACAACCCCTTACTCGTGAACTCCTTCTCCTAACCACCCGGTCTAACTTTTACCCTCTTCTTCTTCTTCTTCTTCCTCCCCCCAACCTCAACCTAACCCATTTTCTCTCTCCTCCATTCCATTTCCTCAATGTCTTTCCAAGAAAACCAATCCATCTACCCTGAAGACGACTTCGACGACGAAGACGACGACAGCGAACACTTAAACGGCGTCGTTCCCGATGACGATGTCGCCGGAGATTCCGATTCTTCTTCCGGCGATGATTCCACCATCGCCGGAGATTCCACAGCTGTCACCGTCGCCATCCCTTCCTCCTCCGTCTCCGTCTCCGTTCCACCTCCTTCCTCCGCTAATGCCGTTACAATCGCATTACCCGATCCAAAACGACCGCGTTTCGACTCTTCTTCACCGATCATCGAGAAAAAGCCGATCGATGATTCTAGAAGGTTGTTTCAACGCCTCTGGACTGATGAGGATGAGATCGAGCTTCTTCAGGGGTTTCTAGACTATACTTCTAGCCGCGGAACGACGTCGTCGGGGCACCATCATGATACGGCGGCGTTTTATGATCAGATCAAGTCGAAGTTGCAATTGGAGTTTAATAAGAATCAGTTGGTTGAGAAATTGAGGAGGTTGAAGAAGAAGTATCGTAATGTTCTTAGTAAGATGAGTTCTGGTAAGGATTTTATCTTTAAGAGTCCTCATGATCAAGCTACTTTTGAGCTTTCTAGGAAGATTTGGAGTAATTTGTCTCCTGGATTTCGTGGTGTTCCTGAATTTGATGATGATGATCAAAACCCTAACCCTAATGCTAATCCGATTGTTGCATCGGCCACTCCGCCACGGCCGCCGAATAGCAGCTTTGTTATCAGTCATATCAATCTCAACAGTGCTGCTGCGGCTAATACGGCGACGACGGCGTCACCTATGGTGGTTGATCACAAGGCAGGTAGCAGTGGTACTTACAATAATAATAATAATAACAATAATAATAGTAATGCTATTGGTTTTGATATTATGATGGCTAATTTGAATAGTCCTGCTGCGAAATTGTCGTCGAGGAAGAGGCAGAGGGTGAAAGTTGAGGAGAAATTTGTCAGGAATGTGAATTTGGGAGGAAATGTTGGTGTTGAGGGTGGTAATCTTAATGAATTTAGTAATAATAATAATAATACTAATAATAATGTTAGTAGTAGTAGTAATAATATCAATCTTGGTTCAACAATGCAGGGGTTGATAGAGGAGGCTGTGAGGAATTGTTTGTCGCCGTTGGTTAAGGATTTGGTGAATAATGCGGTGAATGGGGCGGTGTTTGCAGGCAGTGGTGGTGGTGGTGGTGGTGGGATCAAGGGAGTTGGGGCTTTGGCGTTAAACGCTGTTCCGTTGAATTTTTCAGGGGCGAATGTGGTGGGGAGTAATGGTGGTGGGGATGTAATGGATGAGAAGTGGAGAAAACAACAGATTTTGGAGCTTGAAGTGTATTCAAAGCGTTTGGAGTTGGTTCAAGATCAAATTAAGTTGTCGTTGGAGGAGCTGAGGTCGATGGGGAGTTAATTAAGTTTATGTATCGAGAGCGGAGGGCGAGGGGTGATCAGAGTAGGTTAGTTGATGTGGATTTGTGAGTTTCTCTAATTTATTTTTCGTGGTTGATCAATGATCAAATATCAAATTGCTGATCATATATGTGTAGGTAGTAACCCGGAGTTCATAGATATTCCCTTTCCCGTTAGTTTGACATAAAAAAGAGCTCTGTTGAATAATGTTGATTCTATGTGTGTAGCTCTTTGTTCAACTCAAATTTCATGTATAGCAATGATTTGAATAGAGAAGACAGATTCATATTGACAAATTCTGGGAGTGATTAGTTTGTCTCGAGCTTTCTGTATATTTATTTTTATTGGTAGTATACATACTGCTGAAGATGTTATCTTTGAAACCTACTAATAATAGTTTAAGTAAAGAGTAACATCAAGCATATAGCATTTGTATAAGTTAAGACACATTCGCGTGTGAGCGAAGTTTTGTATCTTTAATTTGGCCAAAATATCGGTGAATGCTCAAGTTTGTGGTTGAGGTCTTGTGTCAATTTTACACCATTTAGTGGTATTATTTGTTTGGGAGATGGACAAGTTTTGTGCGTAAACCACATTTCGATTAATGGCGTTTTTTGCCTATGATCAGGCCTCAACCCTTGCGGTTTTTGGCTTGCACTAGCATATGTGTAGCTGAATATTTTATGGAAACTCGTTACCTTTGGAGATTTCATTTCTATATTAGCTTATTGTCGTCCTGTGTTACTGCAAGTGCAACTGCGTATGCCAGAATTTGGGAAGAATAATTGTAGACTTCAGTAAACTAATCATACTTCTATTTTAGGAAAACTATTTAGGATTAGATAAACTTGTAGAATAAATAATTAGCACTATACTTGCTGTTAGTGTTAGATATGGAGTATCTAGTTTATTTATTGTAGCACGAGAAAAAAAGAAGGTAAAGGTGATCTGATGGGGGATAGCAGCATCCATGCGAGCATACTCACGATCTATGGGCAGCCACTAGGGTTGGGCTGTGCTCATCAACGCACATGGAAGGCTCCCCTTTCATATGTTTTTCATGTGTTTGGGTCCTTACTGATGGCCTTGCCATTTGCGCCAGTGAGGTCCCAAATCCTGAAAGTATACTAGGAAATTCTTCTATAGACTCTTTTCCGTAGTAATCTTATTATAAACTTGTACATAAGTTACCTTCTTATTGACGAAGCTATAATCTGTGAAAAATTAACGTGAATAATCTCATGTGGGGTGCAACCTAGAAAGAGGGGGTGCATGGGCAAGGGGTTTGGTGTAGGACCTGGTTAATGGATCGGGTCGGATCGGACTTACCAAGTCCAAGTCCGGTCCATTTCAAGCGGGTCGGGTCATTTGAGTTTTACACTCTACTAGCGGGTCGGGCTATATATTCGCGGTATTGGGACTCGGACTTTAGCGGGTCGGATTGTTTGGGACTCGGGTCGGATAATCGGATAAGAATAACCATATTAACAAAGATAACCAATAGTAAGCACATCTTTAATATAAAAATTTTAATGTTTTACTTAATTTCTTATAATGTAAATCTATTATTTCTATTAAAATGTACTTTGAATCTATTAGTTGACGATGTAACAAGTAATAATCGGACTCTAGTCGAATTCGGATCGGATCTTACATATGGTCCAACTCCTATCGGATTTCATTCGGACTTTTATGTTTTAGGATTCGGATCGGACTTTTCTTTCGGATCGAGTCGGACACGGGTCAGAACCAGGTCTGAAGTGCCTTCCCTAGGTGTGTGGCAGTCTGCCAGGGAAGGTGTTGGGTGGGATATGCAGGAGGTAGGGATACAATAGGGCGGGGCGGGGCGGATGGAGAGGGTGGTCCCTCCACACCCGTATTCACCCAAAAATCTCATTCCTGTCCCTATCCTATCACCCTTGGTAGGGGAGTTTTTTTTATCTCCACTCCCGCCCCATTTCCCACACGGGTTCCCGTATCCGCTTCATGCCTCGACACATGTTCCATTTTTATTAAAGTACTTCCTTCGTTTCGTTTTCATTTTTGTCAGTTTCTTTTTTATTATCGTATTAAGAATCTTTACTTTTTTAATAAGTATAATTTTCTCCATTTTAACCTTACTTTTCCTTTCATTGGTCCCTCACTTCTCTCAATATATCTTTTTCTATTCTTATCCATTACCCCCTCACTTGATAATTATATTAATTTTTTATCACCCTCTTTGATAATTGGAGCTACAATACACCAGACAAACAAAAAGAAACAGAGAGTGCGTTGTTAATTTTCTTTTAAAAGAAATATTTTAAATAGATTAGTTTATTCAATATGATTGTCTATTAGATACATGGGTAGACTTAAGAGATGAGGAAAAAGCGGGGCAAGCGGGGATGGGAAGGGGACGAGATGGTACATCCTAAAACCCACATCCACTGCTATCATCAATGGCGGATACGATCTCATTTCCGTCCCTGCCCCATCACCCACGAAACATCCATTGATCCCTATAATTGGGGCTGATGCAAAGTCTCCACAAAACCCACCCTGCTTATATACAAATACATCCCTAGCAGGAGGTTCTGAGGGGGAGTGGGTGGGTGAAGGGGCATAGTTGTTCATTTTCATTTTTACTGTGCTTTTATAGCTTTGTCCAATTATGCATTGACACGTAGTATTTTAATTAGTAGGTACTAAGTTAGGCGAGATTGTATTATTTGGAAATAATAGTTGGGATAGTTTAAGTTAGGGTGAGTAATAGTTGGGATAGTTTTGGAAATAATTAAAGTTGGGATTATATGGGGGAAGTGGTCAATAGTTGGGATGATCAACGTTATTTCTCCTAAACCTATTGTTTTGAATAGAGCTCAACGGTGTGACTTTTATGTTTATCGTTGCATGACTTTGACCACTAATTATAATTAGTGATAATTAATACTTCAAAAATAAATATTTGGAACTTATTTAGTAATTACTACTCCCTCCGTCCCCCAAAGGATTTCCCATTTGCTTTTCTTGAAGTCAAACTTTGTAAACTTTGACCATAAATTATAACTAATATATAATATAAATAATTGTCATAGGTGATCTTGTTAGATTTGTATTAATAGGTACATTCAAAATATCAACATTTTATCATTTTTATTAATAAATAATAGGAGATATAAGCGGTCAAAGATGTGCATTGGAGACCGTGTAAAAAGCAAATGGGAAATCCTTTGGGGGACGGAGGGAGTATTATATGTATACATGTCAAAAAAAGGTCTAAGTTAAGATATGAATAGAGATCGATACAATTTGGGCATATATAGGAGTTACTTTTTGTTGAGGTAACACATAAATTAATCTTATTTGGATACAATTTTGGGTTTGAGTCATACTACCTCCGTTCCATGTGTATTGCAACCTTTGACATTTTGCACTATTCATACACTATCCTTTGACCTTGTTTTGTGATTTATACACCATGATAAATATAGCCATGTGAGATCTTGTTAGATTCGTCTCGATATATGCTTAATTAATATCAACTTTTTATATTTTTTACTTAAATAAAATTAGATATATTAGCGTTTAAAGTAGTGCGTTGGGAGGCGTAAAACTCCCTATGTTGCAATACATATGGAACGGAGGTAGTATCAATTTGGTCAGAGCTAGGGGTGTTAATGAGCCGAGCCGAGCCCGAGCTTGGGGTCGCTCAAGCTTGGCTCGTTATACTTTGCTCGAGCTCGAGCCGAATCTCGAGCTTTTGGAGCTTAGATTATCAAGTCCAAGTTACACAAAACTTGATTTGGGTTCAAAAATTATAGCAAAATAAAGTATATTTATAAGATATAATATATTATAACTAAGTTAATTTATTTTTCCTAAACTTATTAAAAATATTCTACTAATATTTGAGGTCACTATGTTAAAAAATATAATTTAAAAAATATTTCGAGCCTGTTCACGAACTTCTCGAGCCGAACATGGCAATGCTCAGCTTATGAAAATTTCGAGCCGAACTCGAGCAGCTCGCGAACAGGCTAAGCTCATTAACACCCCTAGTCAGAGCCAATAATAAAATGTTTGAGCTTCTAACTTCTAAAGCATATAATCTCTTAAGACTTAACTGCCTAAGTGCCAATCATCGTTGAGTAATGCTAGCTGTTATTTGTTAATTGTTATCGATCTCTTTCATGGTTCACTGGTAGTATCCTAATACATCAAAAGTTGGAATAAGTTCCTAATGTTGACACCGGTTCAATTAGTTGAAGAGGCACAGAAAAAATGAACATATCAGGGTAACCCTTTTTCCTTGTTATAAAAACAGACAAGGGCAGACAATGGACCTCAAAAACAACCTCAAATAGACATATAGTCGTATAGTCTTATGATTCCGATTCTAAACAAATTCCAAAGACCAAGACGTGTTAAAAACATAAAGAACATGTTTTCACTGCTTCGTTGTCTTGCCGTTTAGAAAAGAGCAACGGGTGTAATATGTTATATGGACTTGGTTGGACGGGCCAAAACTAACCTAATTAAGACTGTAACATCATGTATTCATGTATATGAGTATATCTATGACTTCAAAAACTATGGTGAATCCTCTCTTATTTTCTTTTTCATCTTCTACATAACAAACATTATCCATGAGGTTGTGATTAGTATCAGACTAGGTTGGATTTTTTGAATTTTACTTTTTGGTCATATAGTCATATGGTCTTTTAAGCGAATTCGGATTCGAAAAATATTTATTTGGTTTCGGTCTAATATACTTGTGAAAGTATTGTGTCGATGATATGACACTAATATTTGGCCAGACCACCGTCCACAATTATCAGCTATAACAACAATAGTGTTACATCAGGCACAACAACAATCACAAACCCAACGACCCAGCAGCCCAAGCAACAACCCAACACCAAACACCACGCAAACCACCCAACCGTTGAGCCGCGCCACCTTCCGCCAGACTCGCCGACCCAACGACCCAGCAGCCCAAGCAACAACCCAACACCAAACACCACGTAAACCACCCAACCGTTGAGCCGTGCCACCTTCCGCCACACTCGCCGACCCAACGACCCAGCAGCCCAAGCAACAACCCAACACCAAACACCACACAAACCACCCAACCGTTGATCCGCGCCACCTTCTGCCACACTCGCCGACCCAACGACCCAGCAGCCCAAGCAACAACCCAATACCAAACACCACGCAAACCACCCTACCGTTGAGCAGCGCTACCTTCCGCCACACTCGAGGTGAAATTCCGATCAAAATGAGCAAGTATTCAGCAAGATCTCGACAAACTTCATGCTTGCTGCAAAGTGGAATTCTGATTTACACTTCCTCGTAGTAATATATGCCATTTTCGAAGCCTAATTTTCAAGTTCAAATTTCCGATCCTCACCAACTGAAACACAAGTTCTTCTAACTTAAACAAAAGTTCTTCCAACTGAAATAAAAAAGCTTCCAACTGAAATATAAATGCTACCAAATGAAACATAAATGCTACCAACTGAAACATAAATGCTACCAACTAAAACATAGGTTCTTCTAACTGAAATAAAAGTTCTTCCAACTGAATGAACAGAAGGCCCAACTGAACTTATCCACTGAACAACTAAAATCAAAATACATCCAACTGGAAAAAAATTAAACCAACTGAAGTCCGTTTGACCAAATGTTATGGTCAGATGCGTCTAACACAAAACCTTCTCAATATACTTTTTCTCATTTGGGTCTGAATTGAGTAGTATTCGCAATGTGTTATCACTTAGGAGTTAGGATTACGGGAATTAGATTTAGAACACATTTATACTAAGTAAATGGGTTTGTGATAGTATAAACACAATTTTAATCTATCAGTTGATGAAGTGGAAGTAATAACCAAAGTTGGGCTTGTTTATTTAGTTGTTACTTTTGTTAGGGTGGAATCAAAATCTCACTTTTTCGAATTCCATTGAAGTTTTTCGTTTTTAAATTTATTTAATATCTAATTGTTTTCGAATTGGATTATTATCTTGATTTCTCTCCTCGCCTCATATTAAGTGTAACGGTTTGACTTACATACTTATTAATGCATAACTTTTAACATGAATATATTTAATTATCCAATACTAAAATTTATGTAAATGTTGTGAAAGATAGGAAATAAAATAATGAAAATGCTGCAAATATATCAACAACTGATATATTTCTCTTTGCTCTTTGGTGCAAAAATAACAGAATTTCTTCTACTATATTTGTACTATAATCAATTACTACCTCTGTACCAAATTAATTGCTACATTGGGGTTCGACACAAAGATTTAGGTAGAGCATGTGAAAAGATAGAGGTTACTAATCATTTATTAAAGTACCTCATAAAGTAAAATAAAAATAATAATTTTGTTGGGTTTAGTGATTCATGTTGGAAGAAGACAAAATAAAAATAATGAACTGACAAGTGTAGTGGGACCCATAAACCAAGAAAGGAAATGTAGCAAATAAATTGGGAGATCTATTTATTATGGTATATGTAGCATCTAATTTAGGACTGAGGTAATACTACTTAGATTGTCCTAAAATTGGCAATAGGTAGACCTTACACTCGAGTGTATGATGAACATCATACTCTCGAATGTACATTAGTAGCGTTTAAATGTACATCTATTCAAATTCAAAAAACACCCAATATTTAAATGTTCATTTATTTCATGTTATTGTTCATTCACAAACTTAATATGTTCATTTATAGATATCAAATGTACATCATAAAACTAACTTAATTTTTCCCAAAAATCACTTATACTCACCTTTTACATTCAAAAATTTTCATAATCAAATTTTTGCAAAAAATGCGGGAATGTACATCAAAAGCATTTAAATGTACATCAATATTTGAACTGATGTACATTTACATGCTTTTGATGTACATTCCCGCCTTTTTGGCAACAATTTGAATTTTGAATGTACATGGTGATTATTAGTGATTTTTGAGCGGAAATGAACTGATGTACATTTAAATGCTTCCAATGTACATTCCCGCCTTTTGTCAAATTTTGAATTTGAAAAATTTTGAATGAAAATGGTGAGTACATGTGATTTTTGAGCGGGAATGTACATTGGAAGCATTTAAATGTACATCAGTTCAAATTCAAAAATCACTTCAAATTCAAAAATTGATTTTTGAACTGATGTACATTTAAATGCTTCTAATGTACATTCTCGCCTTTTGTAAAAATTTTGAATTTGAAATTTTTTGAATGAAAATGATGAGTACAAGTGATTTTTGAAAAAAATTAAGTTGGTTTTGTAATGTACATTTGATATCCGTAAATGAACATATTAAGTTTGTGAATGAACAATAACATCAAATGAATGAACATCTTAAATACTGGGGACAGTTGTTTTTTGAATTTGAACTAATGTACATTTAAATGCTCCTAATGTACATTCGAGAGTACCATGCGCATCATACACTCGAGTGTAGGGTCTAATTTGCGTAAAATTGGTAATATACATCATATAGCTCATGGGGAGTGGGAGAAGATTTATCAAGCATTTCATCGACCATGGGAACGCTTGACTCTTCCTTATAATGAGCTTCTTGCAATGTTGCTCATGCACAGAAGAAACCACACCTCTTCTCTGACGGCTCTTAGCAGACTTGATAGGGTCGCATCTTTTGAGAGTAGTTAGAATTTAGGTAGTGGCAGATTTACATGTAAATAAGTGGGATCACTTGACTCCACTTGAATTGTTAAAATTGCGAAATTTTCCTTTAAAAATTTAATTATTTTATAAATTATCTTATAAAATTGACCATTTGACCTCGATAAAGTATAACAATTACTTATCGTTTTTTCAGGATCTGCAACTGAATTTAAGTAGACACAACTAGAGTATTGTGGGTTTACTTATGTTGTGCGAGTAATATATAACCCTAGAGTATCAAGTATCAAGTATCATAATATGCTGCTCTACCCTCGTCCCTCGATATTACCTTCATCTTCACCTGTTATAGGAGCTAGTACCATTAGAGATGGTCAAATCTAAACGTTGATCCATCACTCGCTTCCCTCGAAAACAAAACAGGCAAAAAATTGAGTTAAATGGGTGATAGTCTGATTCCGGGGGAACGGATGAAGGATGAAATAGGGTGACAAAATTTCACCTTTTACCCGATCCATTACTCGTTTACTATCCGCTCCATCACCCATTTCTTACATTGTCTTAAATATTTATCATTTTTTGGCATTAGTACGATTTTTTTGCCCTTTTGATCATTATTCGACATGTTTTCATGAACTTAGATCATCTTAAATTGATGTATAAATTGTCATATTTGCAAGTTTGATGTATTTTTTCTTGTTAAATTCTTCACACATGTTACCATCCCTAGTAAATAACTTCCTCATCCTTTGATAGGGATGTCCTGAACTCTCAATGGGCATGTGAGCCTTGCATTAACAGTCACGGGCCATTCTCATTAGTTTCATTTAAAATACTTTTTGTAGATATCTTTTTGTACATCTTGATAATAAAAATTTAAAAGTTAAAAATTTATTCGTTAGCGGTGTTCGGGCTTGGGCATGCAACGGTGGAGGGTACGATAGTTGGCTTAGGCGTGTTGTGATAGAGGGTGTGGTGGTTGGCCCAGGCTTGAGGTTGTCAGGGTCAAGTAGTAACAGTGGTCCATAGGCCACGAACATTGTGGGTGAGGGTGAAGGTAGAGGAGAGAGAAAGGGCGAAGAGAATCTGTTGGCAATAGAGAATAGACTCCTTGGTGCGACAACTTGGGGTAAAGGGAGAAGACAGAGAGTGAGGTAGAGTGGGAAGGGTTGGTTACAACTGTGGAGTTGGGGTGAGGAGAGAGAGAGGAGAGAGGAGAGAGTGTGGAGGCTTAAAGAGGAGAGAGAGTGGACAAGAGATAGGTGTGTTAGAAGAGGAAAATCAAATTTGTTACCGCTAGAGGGGGAGGTATCAAATGAAGGATTGGTGTTGCACCAAGTAAAGGGGTTAAAAAAGTTTATATAAACGAAACAAACCATTATATTCCCTTTGTAGTCAAAAAAATGGTAAAACTAAACTAATGAGTTTTAACTAGAGGTGGCAAAAGAAGACATAACACGATAACTTGACACAAAATTAGCGGGTTTGAAACTTTCGACATGTTTAAGTAAACTGGCTGATTCGACACGACATGTTTATTAAACAGGTTGGGTTAGGGTCGAATTCTTTAACACTAAAACGAGGCGCCAACACGTTTATTTACACGAATTGCAGTATCTTAAAGTTTTCCTTTATTCCATTTGACCTTTATTCGTTTAATTTTGAATTTAGTTTATTTGATATCACTTTTATACACTATTAGATGTTACTTTAACTACGACATGAAATTTAATAAGTTCCAAAACAAAAATATATGAATTAAGAGATTGAGGTAACAAAACTAAGAGAGGAGATAGAAAGAGAAAATGGGATTGGCCTGATACAGAGATATTACAGAGGTTAGTGAGGAAAGAGATGCTGAGGAGAGAATTCTGGTGAGGTTTAGATTAGAGAGGTTGAGTGATTTTACATTTACGTTATGTGAGGAAGATGAAGATGGTGAAGAAGATTTAATTTTCTGGGTAAAAGACCCTTAAAATTTTGGAAAAGTGGAGGACAGACAGAATTTTTGACGGATTTTATTAATTGGTATGGACACCAAAAAAATAAAACTAATTGGTTATTATTTTAAATTTCCCAACTAGATGGTATTTATTTTGAAAATGACCTAAAATCTTG
Organism: Patellifolia procumbens; assembly: GCA_947645195.1. Lineage (NCBI taxonomy): Eukaryota > Viridiplantae > Streptophyta > Magnoliopsida > Caryophyllales > Amaranthaceae > Patellifolia > Patellifolia procumbens. The sequence goes on from CANSGD010000193.1 coordinate 665,976, forward strand.
GTATTTTTTGACATTTTTATTTGATATAGAATCGAGGATATTGACTACTTTTTTCATAGGATTTTTATGTGCTAAATTGCCACAAGGGCAGGGATGAGAATTAATCCCACAATCACCTGGGATGGGGAGAGAAGTCCTAACCAACTAAGATATCTCTCATTCTCTTTATATAAGAAATTTGCTAGTATAGAATCGATTCAATCCTGTAAGGCTGTAAGTAGGGGTGTGTTAAAAAAATCTGATCCGATATATCCAATCCGAAAATTACACTATCTGAACCGATTTTTGAAATTCGGATATTTCGGATCGGATTTGGTTTTAAAATCGGATAATTGGATCGGATATAGATAGGTCTTTTGAAAATTCGAATAATTCGAAAAACCGAATTTAAAAAATTTATATATTTTTCTGGTGACCATTCATGGCCCAAGCTCTAAAGCCCACAAAAATTTTTAAGCTAAGGTATTCTCCTTCATTCTCCAAAAAGCTACTAACTGTTTTACACAAGGAGAGGAGCAAGCCATCGCCACCTCCCTCAGTGCCAATTTGCCATCTCACTCAGTGCAGCCAGCCAGCACCGGGACCTCACTCAGCACAGCCAGTCACCGCCTACCGGCACCTCACTCACTCGTAAATACCGAAGCTTTTAATGTTATGAATCTGGAGAAGTCACATTAATCAGCCACTGAACAATGGTGTTAAGAAGGGAGGCGAGAGAAACATCCCCTTAGTTGGGTCGTAGTTCTGGTAAAGAGGAGATGGAGGAATTACAAGAGCAGACAGAGGTAGAAAAGTGGGGTGGAGGTTTGCTGCTTAAATTTCAGATTTCAAGGACCAATTTGGGAAGGCAACTATTGAAGTAAGGATTACTTAAAATTAAATCAAGTAACCACCTTTCAATGATAATAATTAAACAATTAGTATCGTTTTTTCACTTTATGAAAGTTTAGGTTTCTAGAGCAAATAAGGATGCAGGAAGTAAATCATCCTATTATAGTGCAAATGGGGAGGCAGGAACTTTTTCTTTTTGTTGAAGTTAAAGTGAAAAATGCACCATATTGTAAATTCGGATTATCCGGAAATTCGGATATCCATAATCTCGGATATCCGGATTATTGATTCAGATAGTATATTTTGTTATCCAGAACGAATATAATCGGATCGGATCGGATCTGTTATCCGACTTTGCATACCCCTAGCCAGTGGCAAATCCAGGATTCCGGATGGTGGTGAACCATTATCAATCGCCGTTCACATATCGAAATCAAATTTTTTCTCTCAAACAAACTCTCTAACAAATTTCATTCCAAAAGTAAGAAAAAATAATAATAATTCATATTACAACTAAATAAATCCTGAAAATAATACTACAAAATACAAAAAAATGTCCAAGTAGTAAAATAGTATTAAAAATTATTACAATTGTTCACGACGAGTTTTCATGTTCTGATATCGATCTATAATAGCATTCCTACTAACCTTCAAAAACAAATCATTCTCCAAATAAGTAATCAAGCAATCCTTCAACATTTGATCTCCCATACTATTACGCAATTTGTCTTTCACTTGTGTCATTCCAGAAAATACTCTTTCCACACTTGCCGTTGCAACGGGGAGAAGCAACACCAACTTCTAAAGCAAGTAGACCCTATCATGGGTTTCGGACAATCCTGTCTCAACAAGTTTGATTGAAAGCTCACTAAGACTCTTCACATTCCAAAACCTTTCATCTTCTCTAAGGGCAACAATGAAATTATCAAGTGCATGATCAAAGAAAATCAATTCCGAACTTGAAAACTCTTTTGGATAGAATTTTGCAAGTTCAATCAATTTTCTTTTATCAAAAGAAGAAAACCGATTCACAGGATTGAAACAAGACATACACACAAGTAAATTTTTACTTATCTCTGGAAATCGATTTTGAAGTTCTTGCAATTGAAGATCAATGACACTGAAAAAACACCAACTCGGAAATGATGAAGATTTGACACTTGTGGGCTCTTACCTCTGAACAACCTTCTCCCCGGGACAACATATTTCCCCTCCATATTGGGTACCTTAATGCCATACTTAACCATAAAAGAAAGGACTTTTTCCATATGAGAACCCCATTCATCATCTCTCATCTTTTGCAAATTAGTCTTGGTTACATTAACCATGGCCATTGCATTTACAATATCTTGATCATGTTTTTGTAAGGCCACATTCTAGCTATTTTTTATGAAAAAAATAGAACCCATCAAATGTGCCAAAAACACAAAATCAAAAGACATCAACATATTTGTAATTGTTAGAATCAAGTGCATCAGACACTTCTGCAATGTCGTCAAGTGACCCAAGAATTGAAGGATATAAGTCAAACACATTCATTATTGTTTTGAAGTGAGATCCCCAACGAGTTTCACATGGTCTACCTAACCCACGTTCTTGATTCAAACCGGACTCCGTTTCAAGCTCACCCAAGGACAATGCTTCCACAACTGTTTGGGCTTGTTTTGCACGAAGAAATTCTCTCCTCTTTGGTGAACCTCCCACAAAATTCAAGAGAGGTGCAAGTACATTAACAAATAGCCAAGCACAATCTGAATTTTTTTTGGCAAGTGCAACTTGAGTCAACTGAAGTTGGTGAGCAAAGCAATGCACAAAGTATGCTTGTTTACATTCATTCTCTATTAGAGTCCTAAGGCCGTTAATGGAACCTTGCACATTACTCGCTCCGTCATAACCTTGACCCCGTACATTAGAGGAACACAAAGAATACTCCATTAATAATGACTCAATAGCAGTTTTAAGAGTCAAAGAAGTAGTATCAGCAACATGCACAATGCCAAGTAAACGCTCACACACTTCTACCTTTTTTTTAACGTATCTCAAACAAAGAGCCATTTGTTCCTTATCAGAAATATCAGCAGACTCATCAGCAAGAATAGCAAAAAAACCATCATCAAGATCTTCAAGTATTGCTTTCGTTGTCTCTTTTGCACAAGCATTTATGATATCTTTTTGGATAAATGGAGAAGTAAGTTGACAATTAGCAGGGGCATTTTTGAAAACAACTTTGGAATATTCAAGATCATGTGTGGAGAGAAGGGTTAGTAACGAAAGAAAGTTACCTCTTCTCAATGAACTTTCCTTTTCATCGTGACCACGGAAAGGCAATCCTTGGAGTAAAAGCCATTGAATGGTTTCAATCGAAGCTTCAAGTCGCTTCCTATAAGCACTCATAGTTTCCTTTGTTTGTTTTGATAACGCGGTGGTGATGCTTGCCTTTTGTTGCTTGAATAAATTCATGGTTGAAACTGCATTGTTGTGAGCACTCATGTGTTTCCCAACGTGATTTTTTATTGTATCTATTCGATTCCAATATCTAAACCCCCCACTAACAAAGGCATCACCTCCAACTGCATTTTCATCCTTGAATAAATAGCAAATGAAACAATAGGCATTATCTTTTGTCACACTGTACTCAAGCCAACTCCATGTTTTAAACCAATCGACAACAAATCGGCACTTGTTTTGTGCAATAAGTGTTTGGGGAAATTCATACTCTTTAGGTTGACATAAGTCTCTTTGAAGGTAAGTTCTCTTCACTAAATCTCTATCAGCTGGATGAAAGTCACACATCTTTCTTCTCAATCCTGGGTCTTGTGGAAGATTTTTTAAATCCATTTCACTTAATCTTTCACCAAAGACCGGAGAACAACATTGGCCATGTTGATTTTGAGGGGAATCATGACTTGGATTTTGAGGGGAATCATGAGTTGGATTTTGAGGGGAATCATGAGTTGGATTATGAGGGGAATCATGAGTTGGATAGTGAGATGGAGAAGAATGTTGTTGACTTGCTTGATGTGGAGGCGAAATTTGTTCATTTTGTGTTGGAGATGGAGGAGAATTTGGAATAGGATTTTTTTTAGTGAAGAAACTAGCAATATTCTGCATTTTGTTTGGAGTACGTTTTCTCTTCATTATGAAATCTGAAAACCATGTAAGAATTCAACTAAATCAAACAATCACATCAAAACTCTTACAAAATAGTGATAACCATTAAGCACAATTTGAAATCCAAATTAATATCGAACATATATAATATGATTAATATCTAACAAGAAACAATTATGAACCAATCAACACATTCGATATTGTAAAACAACATTTTCAATCACTAATCAACACATTTGATGTTGTTAAACAACATTTTCAATCTAACTATTTTCCTTTCTATCGTAAATTGTTCTTTCATATAATCATATCAACTATTTGATGTTGTAAAATCAAATTATTTTCACTTTGTATTTAAATAGCAATTTAGAGCAAATATATAACTTAATTTCAAATACTACAAATAATTTTCTATAATGACTACAAGTTTTCACAATCTATTTAATCAATTTAGAGTAAACCCACATGAATTTCGAGTAAATTAAAGCAATTTAGAGCAAAACTAAAACCAAATTTTAAGTAATTTAGAGCAAAAATAAGATGTAAAAGTAATTTTAATTAATTTATTTACCTCAGTAAATCAGTAATTTAGGCTCGTGGCCGTGACCCGGTGTGCCGGACTGTCGGTGAGTCGTCGTCGGTGACGGTGGCTCGATGCACTTCGACGCAACTCCAGTCTCCAGCCTCCAGTGACAGTGGCGGATGCGCAGGCTCGCTCGCAGTCGCAACACTTCGACTTCGCAATCGCTGACTCGCAGGCTGCATCAGTCAGCAATCACCTCAAGAAATCAGTGATGGACTGACGGTTTCCGTCGCCGGTCTTCCGTCGGAGGTCGAAGGAAGGTGAGGTCTGTGGATTGAAGGGAGAAGGGAAGGAGCGTTCAAAGCTTGAAAGAATTTGAGAATTAGGGCGAAAATGGAGACACGGAGTCAGAGGCGTTATTTTTTATTTTTTTTTGAATTTTTTTTTTTTAAATAAAAAATTTCCTGGTGCACGTGCACTAGGGTGCCCACCTACAGCTCCCCCACTGCCCCTAGCTGTAAGGTGTGTGAAAGGTGACAAATTGAAATCACAAGTAAACTTAGTCATTTAGACTAGAAAGTGATAATTTACCCACAAGTGAAACCGAAATAACAAATCTCCAATTTTCATTAACCTCAACCCTCCTAGTTGATCGGTAAAAACTCTTTTAACTTTTTATTTTTTGAGGGATAAAACATTAAAAAAACGACTCTTGACTACTAGAACTCCTCATGAAACTTAATCAGGGGATATTGACTTGATCAGTCGGTACTAGCTGTATCTGCCCGAAAAACTGGGTCTGAATTCAAAAGAAGTGCTGATCACGGAGTTTGGCTAATTGTTCCAAATGAGAAAGGTCTTATAGTCGGTTTTATTGCTGGCTCTCTTACTTCTTTGGTCTGAATAATTTATTATTCCGCAAGTCTAGCTGGAATATTAAGCAGAATCAAATTTGTAACCAACTCATGCACGAGAGGAAGCTGGAGATTACTTCAACGTCAGGTTCACTCGATGCATGTATATTGGACTGGACATTAGCATCTACTTTAGTACTCGATATCAAATCATGTAAAAGTACTTCGCAAATTAGCATATGGAAACAAGGCTAAATTGTCGGTTAGTTGGGTAATATGCCATTTATTATCATGATTTTTTTACAGGTACAAGTAAATTGGACTAAATTACTATATCATATACTACCTTCATTTTTTTTTATTCGCATCATTTGACAACATTACATGTTAAATGCGGACTAAACCTTTAATGAAATGAAAATATAACTAATTAAGCTTCTTCCAACCCCAGCAGAGGGAAATCCAGCCAATAGGCCAATTCACTTTAGCATACCACTCTGGCAGAAAATAGTCTATTTGCCCGGTATTTCTCTCTTGAAGAGAAAATCAAACTTGATGCATTTATTAAGGTTTAGCTATCGATACGTGAACTCTTTGTGCATTATTCATTCATGTTGCTTTGAACCAATTTTGTGGCTTATATATAACGAAAAACATAGTCATGTGGGATCTTGTTTGATTCGTCTCAATGTGTAGATAATTAATATCAACTTTGTATAATTTTTTCCCATACAGAACTCAAGATATTTAATTTATAAAATGTACATTAGGTTGTGTAATATGATTCAATGATGCAAGTAAAAAAAAGCGGAGGTAGGACCCAATCCAATAAAGTAGAAATTAAACCCCACTCCTGAAAATGCTGCCAACCAGGCCAGTATTGAACCTGGGTCCTTCTCGTAGAAGGTGTAGACCGTGCAGTCTATAGTCTATACCAATAGAGCCACGACTCTTTGGTTTACTATCATGGTTAGTCAATAGTCATCGGGTTAATGTCATATATATGTACTTCCTCTGTTTCTAAATAAGTGACACACTTCTTGTTTTCACGTTTGTCAATGTATTATTTTAACCATTAATATCTACAATTATCAATAAGTAAAAATTATAAAAAGTTGATGTTAAAAAAATTTATATTGTGACGAATCTAACAAGATCCCACATGACTATGTTTTTCCTAAAATATAAATCACCAAAGCAAATTAAAGTCTGAATAATGAATAATAAACACTATTGAAATGTGTCACTTATTTAGAAACGGAGGAAGTATATATTTATATATAACTCTTATTTGGATTCGTTTAGATGTCTAAATATCCTCATTTTCTATACAAAATGTGGATTAGAGTCTAGAGAGTGACACATATGTACCTATATCTGTTTTATAAACACATATTTTCTCTATTTCTAATAATTGCATTATCGGAAATGGACCCAGTGTCTAGGACTCATGTGATAAGAGAGAATTAGGGAGATCTATTTCCCGAAAAGGAAATGATACAAGTAATTTACAACTTCCAAAAGGAAGAAATGATACAAGTAATTTACAACTTCCAAAAGGAAGAAATGATACAAGTATTAAAAAACGAAGGAAGTATCTAACTTATACTCATAAATTTCTCCGTGAAAACCAATATGATCTTATATTTCTATCGGATTGTAATGAATAATTACGGATCAAAATATCAAGGATTTGTCCTCTGATCAAATTTCAAATAGTATAAATGGTATTATAAAATAAATGAAATCTCTTCAATGAACTGTTACTTAAACTATTTTAGGTAGTAATAATGTTTTAATAAGAATTCAATTATGTTTTGTAAGGTGATAAATGTATTGATCTCAACGCTTTAATTATTTAAACCTATTAGATAACAATAATGATCAAACCTGTAGGAGAACTAAACTTAAAGTCCGATTAGGATTAGGAATAGAAAGGAGTATATGACGGGGAGAGAGAGGGGCAGGCTAGTATGCTACACTTATCAGTTGCACGCCATTCTCACTTTTTCTTGCCTTATTGACAGGCTAAAGTCGTAACACCTAGTCAAAGATAAATCCTAAGTCCTGTAAGAATGATAGTCAAGGGAAGTAGGGTCGAATCCACAGAGAGACGGAGTTCTAAGTTACTATTTAGCTAAACAGCTACTTCAGACAAGATCAGATAGAAATCAGCTGGACTACTGCTTAAACACTAGAAAGCAATATATAAAGGGGTTTAAAACTATAAAAAAAGGTCTAGGGAATTAGTTCGGTCCACCATGCTTATATCAATCAAGGGATCAAACAACTATCAACTAGGTCGAGAATCGATAGATTAGAGCAGTGTCAAGCTATGGCCAAATCTCAACGCCCATAATTCAACATATGCAGCATGTTCACAAACATAATCAGAATTACTGATGTGTACTAGGCATCTAAAAGTAAGACGGGTCTGTGCAAACAATTATTAACCTCAAGTTATCAATGAAACTACGCAGTAACATCAATTACTCAATAAGAACAAATCACACCATAACCTATCTAATCAAACCCTAGAAACTAATGGAAATTCAAATAATCAAGGTATAAGCATGGCTTCCCTTACCAAATCCCTAGAAATTAATTAGACTACACAGACATGATTAAATCAACAACAATAAAACTAATATAGAACCCTAATTTCAACGTCATGAATCAAAACAATAATCAAACTAAATAATCAAAGCAATTAAAGATATCAAGAGTAGAGAGAAATACCAATTGACGGAAAGAAATTACTTTTATTGAAATCAAATCCGAGGTGCAATCACTTTTAAACTAATCTAAAGTGTTTAATCTAATAAAAACTCTCCAAAACTAAGCTATAAACTATTGGAAATAAAACAGAATAAAGATGTCTCTAAAATAATTAGGAAAAGGTATTTATAATACCCCAAAAATCTCATTAAAAACGAAAATAAAAGATAGAATTTCTGCAAAATCGAGTGCGGGACCCGATCGAGCAAAGGGCCACCCGATCGGGCCCACACTAAAATATGCCAACTTTTTCTTTTGGATTTCCACGCAAGCAGCATCAAGGAAAAGAGCATTGGGCTGCACCCGATCAAGATCGGGCCATATGCGCCCGAGCAGTGTACGGGAAGCTCCTTTTGACTCTTTGACTCTCAATTCTTCACGTTTAGAGGTCTTGGGACCTCCTAAACTATCCATAAAGCTCGTGGTCATTCCTACGGGCCTCATGACAACTCGTAAATCCGTGGTTGCTTCCAAATAGCTCGTAAATAAGAAGAAAACTCCCTAAAACCTACAATTCAACACTAAAACACAAAAACACAACTATATACGATAATTAGTATAAAATAGCTCCGAAGAGCTCCAATGACGCACAATTTAGCTCGTAATTTAGGGAGAAAACTCTATATAAATACATGATATCAAACTCCCTCAAGCTAAAACTTTGCTTGTCCTTAAGCAAATAGAACATGGACATGGAATGGATTGCATCACCCCATAAATAAAAATCAATCAAAGCTCAAAAGCATTTTCAAGACTAAGAATCGTTCAAGCAGGAAAAATTCAAGTTCGGCTAATCAAATCCATCCAACCACCAATCATCCAAGCAATTCGTCAAATTCAACCATCCACAAGGGATACAAATCCTGAAAAGGCTCTCACAAAGGTGTCACTCCTCTCAATTTTGTGTCAGGCAAAGAATATGCCCGGACACTCACCAACCCGACCATAAATGCCCTTCCCACTCACACTCTCATGTGTTTAAGAAGGTCAAATGGCGCTCATCCTAGCCAAGTCGACTCAATTAGTAGACATACTCTTTTACTTTGACAAACTGACTCGAAATCAATCCAATAAACAATGCAGACACAAGCTCAAGAGGACTTTATAGGGTTTTAATGGGGCTTAGGTAAGAGGTAGGGGATATTTTTGGGAAATGTGGTGGAAAAACCAATAATGGGGGAGCATAATTCACTCAAACAAGGCCTAAGATGGCCGAAACAACTCCCAACAACACCATAAAACCACAAAATACATTCTAACTCTTATGAATCAATGAAAACTCACAACAAACCCAATTTTCAACCAAAGTAGCATAATTTTCTTTAAAATTGAACTCTTTTGAATTTTTATTTTCTTTTCTTTCATTTTACGAACCAATCATTCACGCAACTCGAACTTTGCTGTTATTTTTCTTTTCTTTTTCTCACACTCAAACCACATCAAATAGACTTTAATTCCGCAAAACCAAACCAAACCATGAAACCAAACTCAAACTCAACCCATATAAAAGCTCCCCCAAGCTAGGCTTGGAAATAGTATCGAAATAAAGGCTATGGGCTCATAATATGGGTCTTAGTAACACGAAACAGGTCATTAGGCTCAGCGGAGCTAAGGAGGATAAAGAGTATATCAAATATTCACTCTGAGGCTCAAGAATCAGACAAAAGAACGCCTCTATCACAGCAAATGCTACAAGTCATCGAAAATCAGACAAGTACAAAGTCAAAGTCAAGATCAACCCACTAAAGAGGAACTAACACACAAAAACAGACTGGATAATAATATGAATCCAATAGGCTACAAAGAAACCTCACAGTCTAACCAATTTAGGCATGCAGCACAATGTGGTGTAATATAATCAAAATTCGCTCGAAATCATAGCAATCAAACATCAAATCATAGCCTCAAGATCACAAATGCCCAGCTATCCAGAAAACAAAGTCAAATCATTTTCAATTAGAGCACAACAAGGGGCACAAAGAGGCAACTAAACCAGTCATGGGAACCATATTTTTTTGATTTTTTCAATATCTTTCGAAAGCAATAAATCTATCCTAGAAAGCAGTAAAAGAGATAGAGAATACAAACAGAAATTCTCCCCCAAGCTGAACTTGGCAGTGTCCTCAATGCCAAAAGGTACAAAGGACGATGCTAAGAGGAGAAATAACGTTAGTACCCTCACTATCACTCACTAAAAAAATAGGAAAAATAAAAAAAGGAAAAAGGGGAAAAATACGAGTTGCCCATCGCACAACCCTGGTTTATAAAGGTCCCGCACGACTATAATACCTCCATCTCTCATATAGGAGGGGCTAAGCAGTGAGTGACACCCTCATCAAACATCTTCCTTCTCCAAATGTTCTTGAGAATACCTCCAGACTGTGAGGCAACCTTAGGAGGAATTTGAACCTTCTCGACACGTACCCTATATCACGTATTTATATAGACTTTTCTCCCTTATTTACAAGCTAAATTGTGCGTCATTTGAGCTCTTCGGAGCTATTTTGTGCTAACTATTGTATATAGTTGTGGTTTTGTGTTTTAGTGTTGAATTGCAGGTTTTAAGGAGCTTTCTCCTTATTTTCGAGCTATTTAGAAGCAACCACGGCTTTACGAGATGTTACGAGGTACATAGGATGGCTCACGAGCTTTATGCACTACTACAAAAAGGGGCAAACATAACAAGTCTAACATAACACCTAAATACAATAGGTGTTTTCAAGTATTTTATATAACACTTAAATATAATAAGTGTTATCTTTGATTCAAAGTAGGAAAAAAATATTTTAAAAAGTACAAATAACTTAACATAACTAGTATAACAAATCAGTGTTATATATTGTTTTACAATTATCTTTTTTAGTTTTTAAAATCCCAAGAAAGATTAATTAGGTCGTGGACTTAACCGCCAAAGCCACAACACTTTCACTGTTTCATCACCATCATCATCTGTGTTCTTTGCGTCCTTCCAAAAAAAAAAAAATACTGTTCTTTGCTGAATTGCGCGCGAATCTAATCCTTCTTCAACCTTCATAGTTGACGCCGGCCATAAAGCTTCAACTTTCCTTCAACACTGTCACAGTTTCACCATCATCTCGTAAGTTCTCTCTCCCTCTTTTATTTTGATTTTAATTCATATTTCGCTGAATTAGACTGATAATTTGCTGAATTACGCTGGTAATTTTTCATCTTATAATCGATTCATTGGTTCAATTAATTAATCTTTCATTAAAATATCAAACCTTGGTTGAGTTTCTCCCATTCACGAGTGTTTTTGGTAATTTTTCATCTTATAATCGATTCATTGGTTGAATTAATTAATCTTTCATTAAAATATCAAACCTTGGTTGAGTTTCTCCCATTCACGAGTGTTTTATGGAATTGAAGATTCCAATTGCTTTTCCTTCATTAGTTGATTTGTTATTTTTCAGTTGAATTTAGTTCAATGCTATATCTTTTCTAGTCAATGTGTATTGTGAATTGGGGTTTCTACTTCTGATTTTGATTCCCTGAATTCAACCAATCATTTGTCCCGTTTCTCTGAAGAAAGCAGTCAGTCCAAGTATTAAACCTTAATTCTGCCGTAGAACTAGAAAGAACATTGTTAGATTTATAAACATGATTATCTTCCAAAATCAGTTAGTTAGGCCATCATTATTCATGCTATCACTTCAAACCAAACCCATGAATATTGTTGAACTGACTCATTGAGGTGAAGTTTATGGTATTGTTGAACTGACTCCCCCTAATATCTAAATTAGGCAAATATCTAATTAGGCTTAGGCATTACAAAAAAAAGCATTGATTAACATGACATGAAACTGGTACTGTTGATGGTTGAATATCTAAATTAGGCCAGTATCTAAATTAAGTTTATGGTATTGTTGAGCTGAGTGCTTACATAACACAATAACCCACAGTAGCTAATTGATGGTTGAAGATAATGGAAGGCACTAGGTAGGTCATAGGTGCTTTTGTGTTGTTTCCCCATCTAACAGATTGTGTTATTGCTGAGGGGAGGAGGGTAGCATTTTAATGAATTTAAATACCATTAAGAAACGGAAAAGAAAAATGAAACTTAACCAAACACAAAGAAATGGAATTGTTGTTTCCTTTCCGTTACCGGGAGCCTAAAATTTGTAAACCAAACATGTCATTAGTATGGTATTTTGCTTTTTTCACTGTATGGTTAATTTGCTTTCTGACTGAGTCTTGAACCATGACGTTTCCTTTTTCCTTGTTACCAACTAGTTTCTTTATCCTTGAAATCATTGTTGGCTTTTCTAGTGTCTTCTTTTTATATGCTCAGTTCAATGCTATCACTTTGTTTGTAAAATGGAAACAACCAAGCTTAGTTTATGGCAGTTGCAAAAATTGGGGATTTCTTTTTAGACATTGGCTTTCATATTAATTTGACCTTAGTTCTATTTATGGCCTGTGGCTTTGATAGTGGTCATGCTTCCACATGGCTTCATTGGTACATTGGTACATTGGTATTTTGTCAAATGTCTTTATTTTAGAATGAGAGCTATGCTCATGCTTATTACATGCCGTTTTTCACGGAGTCCTATCATTTGATTTGGAGGAAAATTATCACAATCAAGAGGAGCGAACCATTTTAAAACTTCAATGCTTGTGATTATCATGCTGTCAGGGGGGGTCTGCTATGTTCTGTGCAGGTACGGGGGCGGGATGGCGGGGGGATATGCTCTGTTCTGTGCAGGTACGGGGAGAGGGCTGGTGGGGGGTCTGCTATGCTCTGTGCCTGTAGGTGCAGGTACCGGGAGGTGGCAGGGGATCTTTTATAATCCGTGCAGGCTGGCGGGGGTCTGCTATGTTCTGTGCCCGTACGTGCAGGTACGGGGAGGTGGCATGGGCTCTGTTATGTTCTGTGCAGGCTGGCATGGGATCTGATCTGTGCAGCCTGGTAGGGGGGTCTGTTATGTATAGGCTGGTATGGGGGTCTGTTATGTATATGCTCGTAGGGGGGTCTGTTATGTATAGGCTCGTAGGGGGGGCTGCTATGTTTTGGTGCGTATTGGAATTACCTTGATAAGAATACTTAAAAACAAGCGATCTTTCAAACCTAAATATTGCACACACACGAACCTAAATACGACATTTAGGGAGTATATAGTGTATACTACTCCATCACTTTTTTTTTGAGGGATATACTGCATACTTTAAGGCTATATCACACAAAATCTAGCCTAAGACAACCATTAATTTCATCTTTTAGATTCTCTGAATGTATATATATATATATCTCATATGTATCATCAATTCAGGAATTCCCCAACCCTCCAATACAGTAAAATAAAAGGAAGTACAAACAAAATAGTAGTAGGAAAGAAAGAAATCATTGATTAGTGTTAGACATTACAGTTGTTGCTTTTACTAGTTGATTTGATAGTAATCAATATGTATATTTGATTTTATATTAGGTTTATTTTTTCTAGTAGAATTTAGTATAAAAAATGAAATCTCTTGTTAAGTTATGTCTTTGAAGACATGTGAATCTTTTGTTAATATGTGATGCATAATTCTTCTATTGCTTGGTGTGTAGTAATGGATCGGAGTTGGATATGGATGACTAAACCGGGGGACGAAGAATATAATGCCGGAATTAGAGAATTTATCAAATTTGCTGTTAAAAATGGTAGAGGTCATTCTAAGTTGCGATGTCCGTGCTTTATGTGTCATAACCTTATGCATCATACAGTTGACAAGATACTTAATCATTTGCAAAAATGGGCGTTTGATAGAACTTACATGCGTTGGATCTGGCATGGAGAACCTAGGGGAGAGACTTCAGTTGGCACTTCTAAGGATAATGAGAAAGAAAGAGATGACAATTTCAATGAGGGTGATTACCTAGATGACTTGTGGCATACAGTTCAAGATGAATTCGACGGGAATCGTGCTACATTTGAGAGATTGGTAAGTGATTCTGAGACGCCTTTGTATACGGGGTCTAAATATACGAGATTGATGAGTGTGATTAAGTTGTATAATCTAAAGACAAGTGGTGGTTGGAGTGATACAAGTTTCAGTTTGTTACTTGAGTTGGTGAAAGACATGCTTCCAGAAAACAATGTCCTCCCAAGTGGTACATATGAGGCCAAAAAGATACTGAGCTCAATGGGGTTGCCTTATGAGAAAATTCATGCTTGCCCTAATGATTGCATGTTATATAGAAATGATTACGAATCTTTAAAGAGTTGCCCTATTTGCAATGCCTCACGTTTCAAGAAAAAGGAAGGAGTTCCTGCCAAGGTTTTGTGGTATTTTCCAATAATACCTAGATTTAAACAGTTGTTCTCAAATCCTAAAGATGCTGAGAATTTAACTTGGCATCATTTTAGGGAGACAAAGGATGATAAACTTCGACACCCAGCGGACTCACCTCAATGGAGGTTTATAGATAATAAATTCCGTGATTTCAGTAAAGAACCACGAAACCTCCGTTTTGCATTGTCTACCGATGGTATGAATCCTTTTGGTTCCCTTAGTAGTACCCATAGTACTTGGCCCGTCATTTTAGTGACATACAATTTACCTTCTAAGTTGTGCATGAAAAGAAAGTACATGATGTTTACGCTATTGATTTCTGGACCGCGGCAACCAGGAAATGACATCGATGTGTACTTGGCACCTCTTATTGATGATCTTAAGATCCTCTGGGAAGAAGGTGTAGAAGTGTTTGATTCTCATAGGAAGGAAATGTTCAATTTGAGAGCGATGTTATTTTGCACCATCCAAGACTATCCGGCTTATGGTAATCTTTCAGGATATACAGTAAAAGGGAAGACAACTTGTCCCATATGTGAGGATGGTCTAGAAGGAGAGTGGTTGAAGGCATCTGGAAAAAATGTTTTCATGGGACACCGTCGACTTCTACCTAGTAATCATCGATATCGTAAGCTGAAGAAAGCCTTCAACGGGGAGCAAGAATTTAAGGGACGTCCAAAGGTCATGTGTGGTGAGCAGGTGCATGGTAAGATCAAGGACATTGAGATTACATTTGGGAAGATGAATAAAACTCCTCTTCCCAAAAAGGGATACAAGAAGTGTTGTGTGTTTTGGCGCCTGACTTATTGGAAGGATATTTTTGTGCGACATTGTCTTGATGTGATGGATATTGAGAAGAATGTGTGTGATAGTTTGATTGGCACATTACTAAACATCCCCGGGAAGACAAAAGATGGTAGTAAAGCTAGAAAGGACTTGAAGGCAATGGGGATTAGAAGTGAACTACATGTCGTTAAGGAAGGAACTCGAGAATTCTTGCCCCCAGCCGCTTATACATTGTCAAGAAAAGACAAGAAGGAGTTTTGTGAGTGTCTGGCTAGCGTAAAAGTGCCAGAGGGTTTTTCATCAAATATTCGCAATTTGGTGTCACTAGAAAATTTAAAGCTTGTGGGTCTTAAGTCGCATGATTGTCATGTTTTGATGCAATATTTGTTACCTGTGGCTATTCGTTCTATTTTGCCTATAAAAGTTCGATCTGCCATTATTAGACTTTGTTATTTCTTTCATGCAATACAAAGTAGGGTCATTGATCCTGAAGAGTTGAATGATTTAGAGAGTGAGATTGTTGTCGTGTTGTGCGAACTTGAGATGTACTTTCCTCCTTCTTTTTTTGATATCATGGTTCATTTACCGCTTCACTTGGTAAGAGAGGTAAGATTTTGTGGCCTATTGTATTTAAGGAATCAATATCCCTTTGAAAGGAAAATGAAGACATATAAGGGGTATGTGATGAATCACCATCGTCCTGAAGCTTGTATCGCTGAGCGAGCCTTCTATGAGAATGCTATTGAGTTTAGCAATGATAATTTGGGATTGTCAAAGACAATAGGGCTCCCTACATCTCGATATAGTGAAAGAATGGACGGAAAGGGGACCATAGGTTGTACGCAACGTGATACGTCTCATGTTTCCTGGCACATGGCACACACTTATGTTCTTCATAACGAGAGTGAAGTTGCAACCTATGTGGATCGTCACAAGTCTTATTTGAGAAAGCACCACCCGAGAGCTAATGCAAAATCTTTAGCTAGTGAACATAGAAAATCCTTCAGTAGTTGGTTCAAAGGTCAAATAATGATTGAACTCGAGAAACCTTCAAATTCAGTTTCAGACAGACTCAAAGGTTTAGCTTATGGACCTAACTACAATGCCTCTTTTTACTCCGGATATGTCATCAAAGGTCACACATTTTACACATGGGATTAAGATCAAACTAGTACTATGCAGAATAGTGGGGTAAGTTTGGAAGCTGAAGCGATGCATTTTGCGAGTGCCAAAGACAATCGCCCCAAAAAAGGTACAATGCGCTATTATGGAGTTATTGAAGAGATATGTGAGTTGCACTACTCTTCTTTTTCAATACCTGTCTTCCGATGCAAATGGATTGACAATAACAACGGGGTCGAACATGATAATTTAGGGTTCGCCTTAGTTAATCTTGAAAAACTAGGGCATAGTGAAGATCCATTCATATTAGCGCGCCAAGCAAAGCAAGTGTTTTATGTAACTGATCCTTGTGATAAGAGAAGGTCGATAGTTATAACACCGAGGTCTCGTTATGACATTGATGACTATGACAATAATGAAGAAGGGGAAGAAAGTTCATCTAGGAAGGTGCAACTAGAGGATGAGAATGATGAATCTACAAATGAATGTTCTGTGTATGTAAGAGATGACCACAATGAAGGTGAATGGATTGCAAATACCGTCCAGGATGGACGACCTAAAAAGAGGTGTCGAAAAGGTCAAAAAGGGCAAAACGGAAGAAATTGAGGTAGTATATTTCATCATTATTTTTATAGCTAGCTAACTGAAAGTATAAAAATTAATATCTCTTGTTTGATGGTGTTGCTAGGTTGAAGCTGCTCTTTGTTTGCTCTTGATGGTGGTGTCGAGAAGTATGCAAGGAAGGCTAATATAGGAATGCTTATGTTTTTTTGATGTAGAACTCGTTACTGTTGGCTCCGAATTTTACCAAAGGATGATAAACAAACGCAACTAACCACACCGTCATCGGGTGAGGAATCATCAAAATCATCGTCCATTCAAAAGTATTCGATCACTGCACACGATCATTTGAAATTAACTACATTATCGGTCCGATCTTTCAAGATTTAAGCTATGGGGATGAGAAAGAGGCAAGAAACGTGCTGCATCAAAGTTCCATCAAGTGTGTTTTACAATGAGCAGGATGTAGTCATTGATTATGAGGATATGCTTGATTGGTGCTTTCAAAGGGAGGTTGGATTGTCTCAAATGTCGATATTCATGAAGTAATTTAATATTAACTTTTTTTTTTGAAACAATTAATATTACCTTTCTTGACTAGTTTCTTATTCCACAATAAAGTATTTATTACTAATGTGTTGATATTGTTTCTTGTTAGGTACCTGAGTGAGCTTTGTCATAAAGAGAGTATTTCGGGGCTATATGGATTTTGTGATACTAATATTCTCTCTCCTATGACACCAACGTCACTTGAAGAAGGAGATCCAAGGTCTGATTATTTGGCTTGTATCTTTGCATGTAACGGGGGTAAAAATTACAATCAACTTTTTTTGGCTCCGTATATTGAGTAGTAAGTGTCTTCATTTTTTTGATTATTGTTTGGATTACAAAAGTATGGTGATAACCAGA
Organism: Patellifolia procumbens; assembly: GCA_947645195.1. NCBI lineage: Eukaryota > Viridiplantae > Streptophyta > Magnoliopsida > Caryophyllales > Amaranthaceae > Patellifolia > Patellifolia procumbens. The sequence goes on from CANSGD010000193.1 coordinate 683,742, forward strand.
TTGGTAATTATTTGGTTTTCTTGTTATTGTAGTCACCATTGGATGTTAGCTATTATAAGTCTGTGGCATGGATTGGTGTATTGGTTAGATCCAGCAGGTTTTTAAAATGAAGTTCGAGTATTTGCTAAAAAGACTATCAATGAGTATGCAACAAAGGACAATGCTATTTTATATTTTTTATGATGATGTTATTTTTTTTACTCACCTTCTTATAATGATTAATTATATAAGGGAATAATTAAATTCAGCACACAATATCGGAAAGATATCAAGAAGATTAAAAAGAATCCGGAAATTAGATGGAAGCAAGTAAAGGTATCTAATTTCTTATTTAAAATATTCTATTTGCCGAAACATATTCTTCATCCTAACATAGTATTCTTAATCTGTTGTGTATAGTGCCCTCAGCAACCGCCCGATTCTGTGGATTGCGGATATTATGTGTGTCGTTACATGCTCGAGACTATACAATCTAGACGACAAGTTAGAGGTACATTGTTGTGCACATTTTGTATTAAATGTATTTTATAGCCATGAGAATTAGTATCTAGGTATAAACATCTTGCTTTAACAGTATATTGAATATGTGTTGTATGGGAATGTCTGTCTGTTGTGTGCATGTACGGGGTGCTGGCGGGGATGTTGTGGTGCATGGGCTGTACAGGTCTGTGTCTGTGCACATGGGCTGTGTTGGGGGTACAGGGGCTGTGTTGGGGGTGCAGGGGCTGTGTTGGGGGTGCAGGCCAGGGGCTGTGTTGGGGGTGCAGGCCAGGGGCTGTGTTGGGGGTGCAGGGGCTGTGTTGGGGGTGTAGGGGTTGTGTTTGGGGTGCAGGCCAAGGGCTGTGTTGGGGGTGCAGGGTAGGGATGGCAATTCAATCCGGATCCGATCCGAATCCGATTCGATCCGAAGGAAAAAGTTCGATTCGAGTCCGCTAGGAAAAAATCCGAATCCGAATCCGAGAAAAAATGTTCGAATTCGAATAGGAGTTGGACCGGACTTGGACCTTGTGATTACTCCGACCGAGTCCGATCCATAAAAGTCCGAGCCCAACTCCGGCCCTAACTCCGGCCCAACTCCGTCCGGCCCTTTTATTAAGTTTTACTTTTACCATTGAATTTAAAAACTTTTTTTAAAATAATGGGCAATTGTATTGGGCTGAAAATGAAAACCCTAGCCTAGGTCCCTAAACATTTCACTCTCATTTCCCACTTCCCAGCCAGGCTGCCACCTCTCTGGTTCTCTTGAAGGCTTCACTGTCATCTCCCACAAGGCCACAAAGAAACCCTAGCCTAGGTCTGCCGCCGTTCCTTGCTGCTTGTCGGTTTCAGTCAGTCGCCGTCGCTCGCTGCTGCTCGTCGGTTTCAGTCAGTCGCCGTCCCTTGCGGTGTTCGTCGGTGTTTGCTGGTTTCAGCCTCGTCGGTCATTCTTCCCGCCGTTCCTTGCTGCTTGTCTGTTTTCGGATAATCACTGCCCACAAACAGGTAATGTTATTGCCGTCAAAAATCCTTGCTGCTTGATTTATCTTCTAATGTTATTGCTGTCATTTTTCTAACTTTTGTATTAAAAAAGGAGATAAATAGGCTTCGATTTCGGAGCTGTTAGGAATTTAGGATGCATTAGTATTTGTTTGATGGTAATGATTTAATCTATGATATTATTGCTATTAAATTAATTTGAGATTGTTATTGGAATTCTGTTTAATTATCTCATTATTGTGTTGTAATACGTCTATTGTTACTCGAATCTGTTTAGTTAGCTGAATTTATAATGTTATTTGTTGTGTTCGTCGGTTTTGCTTGCTGAATTTGTAATGTGATTTGTAAAGGGTGAAAAATGCATCGAAAGGGATGGAGAATAAATATGAGTTCAAATACACATTTTAACTGTGATTTTTGTACTTTATATATTTTGTATAATTATACAATGATTTTTGTCTAAAATAGGGATGGAGAATAATGAAGCATCTTCTAATCCTACCCTAGAAGAGTCCGTCAAAGAGAAAGATCCCACTATTCAAACTAGGAGGCAAGTGGAAGCTAACAAAGTAACCACTAATGTATCACATGTACAAGACAATGTAGATGAATGTAGTAGTGAGGAGGATTGCATGGTTGTTGGTAGTGGTGGGAGAAAATTAACTTCAGCGGTATGGACTCATTTTAAGAGATTAATGATTAACGGAGAACTCAAAGCAAGATGTAAAGGTTGTAAGAAAGATTTTGTTGGAAAAAGCTCTAGTGGAACTACACATTTGAAGGAGCATATGAATAGATGTATGAAAGTCAAGAGAACATTAGATGTAAAACAACAAATTTTGCTAGCTAGTGCAAGTAGGAATGGTAGTGCCACTATGAGTATGGGGAAATACAAGTTTAACTCACAAGTTTCAAGAAATGAATTAGTTAACATGATTGTAATGCATGAATATCCTCTTGCTATGGTTGATCACATCGGATTTAAGAGATATTCTCAGAGTTTAAACCCGGAGTTCAAGGTCATTTCAAGGAACACCGTGAAATATGACATTATGAGAGATTTTAAGGAAGAAAAGTCTCACTTAATGAAGGTGTTAGCGGCAAGTGGAAGTAGGGTGGCGATCACAACAGATATGTGGAATTGTGGCAATCAAAAGAAAAGGCTACATGGCTGTGACTGCGCATTTTATTGATGAGGATTGGATTTTGCAAAATCGTCTCATAAGGTAATCAATTATTCCTTACTTAGATGATAATATAAATGCATATGGTCTTTTGTTTCATGTTTAATAGATTTAATTTGTAATGTATATGTTTTTCAATTTTGTTAGGTTTATGTATGTTCCATGTCCACACAACAAAGATACAATTAGTAAGGCATTGATTGAAAGTTTAAAGAGTTTTAACTTAGATGAGAAGGTTTCTACTATTACCGTTGATAATTGCACAACTAATGATTCGATGATGGATATCTTGCGTGAGAAACTTACACCGAGTAAGCTTATCTTGGGTGGTTCTTATTTGCATATGAGATGTTGTGCTCACATTTTGAATCTAGTTGTGAATGATGGTTTGGATATTATTAGTGGTGCAATTGAGAAAGTTCGTGGTATTGTAGCTTTTTGCACTTCAACACCAAAGAGGTATGAGAAGTTTGAAGATGCTTGTAATTATGTTAGAATTCCAATAACAAAAAAATTGAACTTGGATTGTAAAACAAGATGGAATTCGTGTTATGACATGTTAAAAGTTGCCATTTTGTACAAAGATGCTTTTACTAGGTTAGCCACAAAAGTTGAGAAAAGAGGAAACGAAAAATTTGTTTTGCCTAATAAAATAGAGTGGCAAAAGGCAAATGAAATATGTGATAAGTTGGCATTGTTTAGTAGAACAAGTGAGGCATTTTCCGGAAGAAACTATCCAACGGCAAACTTGTATTTTCAAAAGGTTTGTGAAATTAGACTTGCATTGAGAAAATGGGTGAATTGTGAGAATGAAATAATTAAGATAATGGCTTCAAAGATGATGATCAAGTTTGATAAATATTGGGATGTTATTAATATGATATTATCCGTAGCATCGGTTTTGGATCCTAGGAGGAAATTGGAATGTGTGTCTTTTTATTACCAACGTATTTATGGTAATAAATATGAGGCAGAATGTGATAGGGTTAGAATGTTCTTAGTTGATTTGGCTATGGATTATGAATATGAAATGTTTGATAAAGAGAGATCTCGTGGTACACCTTCTTCCATTGTAAATGATATGGGTAAGAGGCCTATGGTTGACACCGAAGAGTATGAGGGCTTGTGGGAAAAACATGTTATGACACAACCACCAAATAGGTCTCGCAAATACCTTCAAGATGAAAGGATAGTGGTTGAGGACTCTAAATTTAACCTTCTTACTTGGTGGAATGCGGAATCGAGCAAATATCCTATTCTCTCTAGGATTGCGAGGGATGTTCTTGCGGTGCCTATTTCTACCGTTGCTTCGGAGAGTGCTTTTAGCGGGGGTGGTAGAGTTATTGGTCCGCATCGGAGTAGACTTAATCCGGACACCGTGGAAGCATTAATGTGTCTTCAAAGTTGGAGGCTTCCTTAATTTAAAGGTAATTGGTCTAGCTTTTTGGATGTTCAATTATTATATTGTTATGTGTTTTTTTTTAATAATATTGTTTTTATTTTAGATAACACAAAGGGTGATAATCTTCAATGTGCATCTATTTTTGAGGATGAAGATGTGGAGACTAAAGAAGAAGTATTAGATTAATGCAAGTTTACATGCAAATATAATTTTTAAGTTGATTAGCTTCTTTTCTAACTATTGTTATTATTTATTATTGTTGTAGGCTTCAAAGTGGATCTATTTGGACATCAAGATCATTGGAAGTTAAATTGTTGGAAACTCTTGTTTTTATGATTGTATTTTGATGTAATATTGCAACTTGATTTATTTTCGAGAGACAATGTTGTTGGTTGGTTGGTTGTTATGTTATGTTTGAGAACTCCAAGAGTTAAGACATTTGATGTTGCTCAATTAGATTTCATAACTTTGAAGATAATTTTTTTTGGTATTAACGAAGACAATTTTTTTTAAACTTTAATTTGGTATTTATCAATGATTTGGCAAAAGGTTACATCCGGAAATTTAGTGTTGACATGCCTTATTTGTTCTTTACAACCCAATAAAGTAATCATATTAAAAATTGAAAATAGCCATAATCATTAATCACTAAAAAAAGGGAAAAAACGTAAAGGGTCTCGGAGGTCCGTCGGAGTCGGAGTCTATTCGCAAACGGACTCGGATTTCGGAGTCGGACTCGGAGGTCCTACAGACATCACGGACCGGAGTCGGACCTTGCCAAACGGACTCGGATTTCAGACTCGGAGGTGAATATAGACTCCGTTTATATTCCGGACCGAAGATGGAGTTTGCTACCTCCGATTCGAGTCCGACCCGTTGCCATCCCTAGTGCAGGGCTGTGTTGGGGGTGCAGAGGTTGTGTTGGGGGTGCAGGGGCTGTTGGGGGTGCAGGCCAGGGGTTGTGTTGGGGGTGCAGGGGCTGTTGGGGGTGCAGGCCAAGGGTTGTGTTGGGGGTGCAGGGGCTGTTGGGGGTGCATGGGCTAGATGCAGGAGAATTGTGATCATGGGCTAGTACGGGGTCTGGCACCGTCTTGGGTCTTTGCACGGGGGCTATAGGGGTCTGGCAGTGTCTCGGATTCTGTGCACGGGCTGTACGGGTGCTTTCATTCTATGCATGAGATCATATTCTCCATGTCCTTGTGCTTTCATTGAGCTATTAATTAATCTCTTTTTATTATTATGAACTTAGCGTTTAACTTATCAGTGTTTATGATGACATGTTTTTAAAAATTGCAGTATTATCCCGGCACTCGACGTACTTATTCTCAAGACCAAATTGATGAACTCCGGGACTTATGGATTTCATATGTCGATGTACAATATGACGAAGAAGAGATGATGGAGTAGTTGTAACTTCGTTTTTTACACTTTTAAACTTGTCATTTTTTTATGTATATACTTAGCGTTTGAAATTTTGGTTATTTTCTATCTTTGACACTTGAGAATAGATGAGTTATTGATGGATATTGATTGTTATTTGATTATATATATATATATATATTATAATTTTTTTATATGCAAAGATAACAATTTTTTTATATTGATTGTTTCCGTATATTTGGGAAAGAATGATACAGGTTGGAAACCGTATATATATGCAGATATTTAAAAAAAAAATTTGCAACATAGATAACGTTTGAGTGACAGAGGTGTTATGTAAAGTTGTAACCAAAGATAACCCCTCTTATAGATAGGTGTTATCTTTGCTATACTTAAGATAACATTCATTTCATAAAGGTGTTATCTTTGCTTCTACATATTGATAACTACTATGTAAGATAGGTGTTATCTTTGATATACTAATAATAAAACCCTACATAGGGTGTTATCTTTACTTTACACATCAGTCACCTTAACAACACCTAAGAGGTGTTATGTTAAGCCTTATTCGAACTTTATGTTTGCCCCTTTTTGTAGTAGTGATGGGAAGTTTAGAAAGTCCCAAGACTTCTAAACATAAAGAATTGAGAGCCAAAGAGTCAAAAGGAGCTTCCCGTACTCTGATTGGGAAAGAAATGGCCCGATCGGGCGATGATTTATTGATCGGGCGGTAATGTTTCGTATCCGATTGAGCGAACATTGCCCGATACGATCGGGCGAGAAAAGAAGAAAATCACGTTGGCAATTTTATGCCCAATCCGATCGGGCAAGAGTCCACCCGATGGGGCGGGCCCATTTCAAGAAAGCAAGTGTAAGAAATTTTATGATGCTGTGCCTTTGCGTGGATTCAAAAAGCAAGTGTTGGAAATTTTACTATGGGCCCGATCGGGTCCCATGCTCGACTTCGCAGAATTTCTATCTTTTATTTCCATTTTTAAGTAGGCTTTGAGGGGTATTATAAATACCTTTTCCTCATATTTTTCGGGGGATCTTTTTATTCAGTTTTATTTTCCATAGTTCTTAGCTTAGTATTTTTTAGTTTAAACACTTTAGATTAGATTAGATTAGATTAAAGGTGATTGAATCTCGGATTCGATTTCAATAAAAGTTCTTGCTTTCCGTCACTTGGTATTCTTCTCTACTTTAATCTCTTTAATTATTTTTAATTCCTTATTCTAATTATTTATTCATTCATGATGCAATTATTAGGGTTTCATATTAGATTTATTATTGTTGATTCAATTATGAGTGAGTAGTTTAATTTCTAGGGATTTAGAGAGGGAAGCCATGTTTATACCATGATTATTTGAATTGCTATTAGTTTCTAGGGTTTGATGAGATAGGTTATGGTGTGATTTGTTCTTATTGAGTAATTAACGTTATTGTGGAGTTTCTTTGATTACTTGAGGTTAATAATCGTTTTCACAGATCTGTCTTACTTTTAGAGGCCTAGTACACACCAGTAATTCTGATTATGTTTGTGAACGTGCTGCATATGTTGAATTATGGGCGTTGAGACTTAACCATAGCTTGACACTGCTCTGATTTATCGATTCTTAACCTAGGTTCCGATAGCTGTTTGACCCTTTTGATTGGTATAAGCATGGTGGACCGAACTAATTCCCTAGACCTTTATTTTATAGATTAAAATCCCTTTTATATTGCTTTCTAGTGTCTAATTATTAGTTCAGCTGATTTCCATCTGATCTTGTCTGAAGTAGCTTTTTGGCTGAATATTAACTTAGAACTCTGTCTCTCTGTGGATTCGACCTTACTTCCATTAACTACCATTGTTAGAGGACGTAGGATTTATCTTTGACTAGGTGATACGATTTTAGCCTGTCAAATTTTGGCGCCGTTGCCGGGGAGACGGCTAGTTTTCTAAGTTTTTGTTTGATTATTTAGTTTACTTCTCTGTGCCTCATTGGAACTTCATTGTTCCAATTGAGATACGTTTTACTGCTTCTTTTTGTTTCTTTTGTATGCCCAGGTCTCGAAGAAGAGGTACCCTCATCCCTGAGGATCTCGATTTGACAACGACACTCAGGCAACTTCGAAAGAAAATTCAGAGAGAAAAGCAGTCTGTTCAGCTGAACACCTCTGGATCAGACACCTCGAGTTCAGTATGTCTAAATCACTGAAATCGTATGGGGTGCCTGACAGGCTAAAGTCGTATCACCTAGTCAAAGATAAATCCTAAGTCCTCTAACAATGATAGTCAAGGGAAGTAGGGTCGAATCCACAGTGAGACGGAGTTCTAAGTTAATATTCAACTAAACAGTTATTTCAGAAAAGATCAGACAAGAATCAGCTGAACTACTAATTAAACACTAGAAAGCAATATAAAGAGAGATTCTAATATATGAAATAAAGGTCTAGGGAATTAGTTTGGTCTACCATGCTTATACCAATCAAAGGATCAAACAACTATCAGAACCTAGGTCAAGAATTGATAGATTAGAGCACGTGTCAAGCTATGGTTAAGTCTCAACGCCCATAATTCAACATATGCAGCATGTTCACTAACATAATCAGAATTACTCATGTGTACTAAGGCCTCTAAAAGTAAGACAGATCTGTGCAAACAATTATTAACCACAAGCAATCAATGAAACTGCGCAATAACATCAATTACTCATCAAGAACAAATCACATCATAATCAATCTAATCAAAACCTAAAAACTAATAGCAATTCAAATATGAATCATGGTATAAACATGGTTTTCCTCCCTAAAACCCTAGAAATAAGACTACTCAGACATGATTGAATCAACAATAATAAACCTAATATAAAAACCTAAACTTTGCATCATGAATGAATTAAATACTACCTCCGTTTCTTTTTATTTGCAACATATTCCTTTTAAGGAAATGTCATATTAATTGGAACATAGCATTATATGGAAAGTTTTTTTCCATTTATTTACAACTTTGCCCTTGGTAGGAGTGCTTTTCCTTCATTAACAAGTGGTCCCCCTCTTTCTCTCTGTACATTCCTTGGTTTGTGTGTTTTTCTCTATGTTCCAAATAAAAAAAACGGAGGAAGTAATAAACTAACCAATTAAGAATTAAAGAAAGGAATTAAGAGTGAAGAATAATACCAATTGACGGAAAGCAGTAACTTTTATTGAAAATAATCCAAGGTTCAATCACCTTTGGAACTAGTCTAAAGTGTTTACTCTAAGAAAGCAATTAAAACTAAACTAGTGAAAGTTGAAAATAAAGTAGAATAAAAAGGTGTTTCTAAAAATAATGAAGGATAGATATTTATAATAGCCCCAAAATCTAATTAAAAATGAATAGAAAAAGGTAGAATTTCGGAAAAAAGAGTTGTTCGTGCTTCAGGACCGATCGGGTCAACTCCCGCCCGATCGGGTGGCTAAACTGTAATTATGCATCAACTTCCGAAGGCCGTATCTCTCAAACCAGAAGTCCGATTGGGGCGTGTGACCTATCATTGAAAAGCTCTTGAAGTCTAGAATCCATCCCAATTAGAATATCTTGATTATCAATTTTCTATCAAAAGTTATAATAAAAATAGTGAAGGTGTGTCAGTTCAGCAAAATCAGTTTGGTGGGCATCCTACTGGAGATCCGGCCAATCATTTGCAGAGATTTCAACAACTCTGCCGAACTGTAAAGCATCAAGGAGTCACACTCTGAAATTGAAGGTCATGATTTTTGAGTTTTCACTCTGAGACAGAGCTCAGAAGTGGTTCAACGACATCAAAGTGTCTGAATGGTCGGAGATTTCTGTTGCATTCTTGAGAGAGTATTATCCACCCACAAAGACAGCAGAAATCAGAAATAAACTAGCCACATTTTCCCAAGAGCCTGATGAAACACTTCGGGAAGCATGGGCTAAGTTCAGAGATTTGCAGAGAGAGTGTCCACATCACAACATGGAAAAATGGTTCTTGACGCACACATTTTACAATGGTCTGCAGCCTCAGACGAAGAGTATTGTTGACTCATCTGCAGGAGGAGTTTTTCTGGATAAGGAAGTGGATGTAGGTTATGAGTTTCTTTCAAACCTTGCAGCCAATGATCATTCCACTTCTCGAAGCCTCACAAGAAAGGTATTGGAGGTCGACGCCCTAGCATTGCTGACTTCGCAGATGGCGAAGCTGAGCCAGCAAATTGACACATTGAAATCCTCTTCCTCGACAGCACCTTCCTTGAGTATTAATGCTATGTCTGCTATGGCACCCATCACCTCATCTTACTGCGAGGTATGTGGTGTGCAAGGTCATTTTGGGCATGACTGTCAGTTCAGTCAACATCAGATGGAGCAGGCAAATGCTTTCCCACAAAGACCACAAAATTTCTCCCCTTCATACAACTACCAAAATCAGCAAAACTATCAACCCCCACCTCCACAAAATCATCCTAAACCCTCACACTATCAAACCCCACAAAATTTTCAGAGACCCCCACCACAAAACTTTCATAACCCCAATAACATCCAAGCTTTACAAAATTTTCACACCCCACCTCCACAAAACAATAACCCACAAGTGCCTTCCATGTCTGAAGTGATGAAGCTGATGTTAAGCATGCAAAAGACTAATGAGGAGGCGCAAAGAGCTCAAGAGAGACAAGTGCTAGCTATGCAGAGAGCTAATGAGGAAGCACAAAGAGCCCAAGAGAAGCACATCAAACTTCTCGAGACTCAAATTGCATAATTAGCAAGCACTAGTGCTCAGAGGCGTCAAGGGGAATTGCCAGGGCAACCCATTCAGAGGGAGCACGTGAATGCCATTACTCTTCGTAGTGGCGCAGCTTACGATGCACCTCCATTGCCCATTCATGATGTTGCCCCAAATGCTGGGAAGAAGAAGGTGGTAGAGGAAGAAAAAAGGAAGAGTTCGAGTCGACTTATCTGAGGAAGCTGAACAGACAGGGAAGAAAAAGGAGAAGGTTTCTGAAACGCCTTTTACACCAAGGCTACCTTTTCCTCACAAGATGCAGCAATCAAAGGTCGATCAGCAGTTTGGTAAGTTCTTGGCTACGATCAAGAACCTTGAGGTAACGATTCCATTCACATATTTAATTACCCAAGTCCCTGTTTATGCCAAATTTTTGAAAGATATGATAACTAAGAAAAGAGACTTTGGTGGGGTAGAACGTATCGCTCTTACTGAAGAGTGTAGTTCTTTTATTCAAAATAAAACCCCACCAAAGTTGAAAGATCCTGCTAGTTTTTCTATACCCTGCCATCTTGGACCTATTTTTATCGATAAAGCCTTGTGTGATTTAGGTGCTTCTGTTTCTGTTATCACTTTACAGATGGTTGATCTTTCTATAAAATACCCCCTAGGTGTTTTAGAGGACGTTCCTGTGAGGGTCGGAAAATTCTACATTCCTGTTGATTTTGTGGTGCTAGATATGGAAGAGGATGCCTAGATTCCCATTATTCTGGGTAGACCGTTTTTGTGTACTGTTGGTGCTGTCATTGATGTTAAGTCTAGGTCTTTAACTCTGAGTGTTGGCGATGATAAAGTGATTTTTAAAATAACCAATGTTGTTAAGGCACCTATGCTTGAACAATCTCATTGCAGGGCTGATGTTTTGGATGAGGTAGGTGTGTAGAAGGTTCCAATTCCACCTAAGGTTGTCTCATCGTCTGGAGGTATCATAAAGAACATTTGGAGAAGAAAAGTGTTTGATGAGGGTGGCTCTCACTGCTTAGCCCCTCCTATTTGAGAGATGGAGGTATTATGGTCGTGCGGGACCTTTATAAACCAGCGCTGTGAGAGAGGCAACTCGTATTTTTCCCCTTTTTCCTTTTCTCTTTATTTTTCTTCTTTTTAGTGAGCGGCAGTGAGGGTACTAACGTTGTTTTTCCTCTTAGCATCGTCCTTTGTTACCTTTTGGCGTTGAGGACACTGCCAAGTTCAGCTTGGGGGAGGATTTCTGTTTGTATTCTCTATCTCTTTTACTGCTTTCTAGGATAGATTTACTGCTTTCGAAAAATACTGAAAAAAATCAAAAAAAATATGGTTCCCATGACAGGTTTAGTTGCCTTCCTGTGCCCCTTGTTGTTCTCTTATTGAAAATGATTTGACTCTGTTTTTTGGATAGCTGGTCATTTGTGATCTTGAGGCTATGATTTGATGTTTGATTGCTATGATTTCGAGCGAGTTTTGATTATGTTTGATTACATTGTGCTACATGCCTGAATTGGTTAGACTGTGAGGCCTCTTTGTAGCCTGATAAGAGGTTTTTAGTGTGTCGTTAAGGCACTAAGAACCTCTTAGCAAACAAAACTTATAAACCTAACGAGCAACTACTAAGAACGTAGTAATGGCAAGTCAAGGGTCGAACCACAAGGAAATCGGGATTGACTATAGTCCACTAAGTCCATAACTACCTAAGTGAAGGGTTTTTGGGGTTGAGATTGAATAAGATACCAAATAATTAACTAGCTAATGAATACCAACTAATAATCAAATAGGAGAATTAATATAATAAGGAAAACACTAGAGTTCAGGCTACTCGTATGAACATGGGCTAGACAACGATAATCGACGCTATGGTGATTCACAACGGAGTCAACACAAGGTTAAGTTTCCCTCTAATTTACTTGAGTCCTCTCTCAAATGGTCCTCAAGAGTAATCGATTAATCAACCAACCAAATCCTCTTTCGAATGTTCTTTGGTCCGTTGATTAATAAATTCAATGAGATCAGAAAACCCCTAATTAAAGGATCCCCTTAATTCCTACCCAATTCCTTGGTCTAGAAATCAAGTCGAAACATGGGAATGACAAAAGGGATTAGAGTTCGATTAAGAACAATAGAAACCCTAATTGCCTTAGCATAAACGTGATCAAGATCTATCCTAGGGTGTCAAAACACCAGATTCAATGCATAGACAAACAATTAAAATCATAAAAAGCATAGACAATCTACATTAAGCCCTTGATTCATGCTTTCGCCCAAACCCTAGATAATGAACTACTCACTAATCATGGATTCTAAGCAATTGAGATTAAATAAATTCAACATCATAAACAAGTAATAGAAATAAAGAAAAGAGATTGAAGGAAAATTACTTGAATTGAATAATGGATTTGATCTTCAAAGATGAACAATTGAGAAAACTAGTGTTTAGAGAGAGTTTAGGGCTAAGGAAAATGTAATTAGAGTCTAGAATAAGAGATAATGTCGACTAAAAATGCTACAAAATAAATATAAGGTTCAATAAAACTAAGACGGAAAAACGGGGTAAAAACCCGAAGTCAGGTCGCCACGGTCGTGGCGCCTTAAAATTGTCTAGGCACTAGCTTTTCTCCAAACGGACTGACTCGACGAAGTCAGGTCACCACGGCCGTGATGATTTTTCCACGACCGTGGCCCCTGACTTTCATAGGATCAGTTCCAAATGTTCAACAGTTTGTCTTGCTTGCTGCAGGTCCCCACGACCGTGGTGATTTCTCCACGACCGTGGTGACCTACTGGTCAGCGGACAACTCAATTTCGAACGATCATATCTCTCTCGTCTCTTATCGGAATTGGGCTCATGACTAGTCGTTGGAAAGCTAGCGAAACGAGCTAACACCTCCCGCTAGAATCACCTTAATCCGATTTATAGATCAAATGTTATGTCTATTTGAAGTTCAACAGTCCACAACTAGTCTTCCAATGATCATATGACTTCAAAAACCTGCTAGTTAGCCTGGAAATCATCCAAAAACAACTAAACAGATAATGAAGCGACAATATAACTCAAAGGTGACAAAAACCATGCAATGCTAGGCTTAAATGCTCTAAACTACATGAAAGGACACTAAAAATGACCTACAATTAAGCACAATAAAGTGCTTATCAAACTCCCCCAAGCTAGTCCAATTGCTTGTCCTCAAGCAATGCAAATCAAATTCAAGGGTAAGAGTTCAATGACTCCTCACAATAATATGCATGCCAAGATAGAGAATAAATACCTTTCAAACCTTTTCATCAATAATGCAAAACACTATCAAGTCTCAAAGTTTATAGCACAAGGAAAAGCAACCAATCTTACCACAAGTTCTCCCCCAAGCTTGGCTCAGTCATATGGACGGTAGCTCTCACTTTTGTCGTGCTCAAAGTTTCTCTTGTGTTTATATGGTTACAATAATCGCTCAAGGCTCAATTCCGTTGACTATATCCTACCATAGGCTTGCATATCTTCTCACTCTCCATCGCGTGAGACATAAGTTATTTTCAAGAATCATGAGGACTTTATCGAGGTTGTAATGAAGGCTAAAGGTAAGGGTGTGGATACATTTGGGAATTTGGTGCTAAATAGGGGAAAGTGAAGCTTCCTAAATCAACACCAACTAGACAAACGCTAACCCGAAACCATATAACTTCGTTACAACCACTCAACCAACCAATAGTACCTCCTCCAATAGCATCTCCTAATCTCTCTATATTAAGCACTAAGAACAAAACCACAATTTTTTGTTGGGATAGTTTGGGAATTTTTCGTTCCCATTTTTTTTCTTTTTCTTTTTTCTCTTTTTATTTTTTTAAACTAATAATAGATAGGAGATCAACAAGAAGTAGGGAGGAGGTGAACTCAACACAGAGCGTGAATTCAACCAAAACACACATCATACAACCAACTCAAATCACAATCATAGCACTGAATCACAAGATGTACCACTCACCAATCTAGCTTCACAATCCCCTAGGTTAGGAAATCAGTAACAGGCTAAAGATGCGGTTAAACAAGAAAACAGGCTCAGGCTCACGAGGGTGACAAAGGAGATAAGATAATGTGGGTGGCATTTGGCATTGTAGTTCATATGTATAATGAACGCCTCAATCATATTCAAGAATCAAACCAGTCAATGCAATTTCAAGGAGAATCAATGCAAGTTCTAGAGAACATTCGTCAAGGAAGAGCATAACACAACAAGCAGATACGACTGAAAAGATGTCAGTCTATAAGGCTATAAAAACAAACTCTCACAAAGGGTATAGCTACCAACATCGGTCGAGCCGCACAAGAGGGAGACCAATCATACCACAACCCGACAATTCCTTGGCCTACTAGAGACTATCAAAGCACTTCCTTTTTTTTTAGTTTTCAGGTCATCAAGAAAAGACACATGCGTACCAAAGGCGGAGTCCAGACCTAAATGCAATCTATATGCACATGCAAGGCTATAGAAATCTGCATGCACCCTAAACATGATACTAAATACTAAAATGGAACCTAAACATGACACTAATATGCAACTAAAGTATACATCCTCCCCCAAGCTAAACCACACAGTGTCCTCACTGTGAAAAGTCTAATGATAACAATAGCAAGGGAGGGGAAAAATCCCGCCTCAATGGTCGGGAGGGGGTCGGGAACCATGTGAGTCGAGCTTTGCCCATTAAGGTCATCAATCAAGCTCCCAATGACATCTTTATATTTTTGCAATATCTTAATCAATTCTGGTATAGAGATCTCATCAAGAGCCGAGTCAAAAATAATAGGATAAGTACATGCATCATCAAGGAAGACATACTTAAGGGAGGGGGGAAGGGGTTTGAACTCTACCTTGGGAGTTGGCTTAGTACTCTCCTCCTTAGCAACGGAAGTGGCTAGGACATCAAATCCCGACCCAAGTGTTTCCTCAACGGTAGCACCGTCGAGAAGCATAGAGAACTCTTTCACCTCTTCCATGTCTAAACTCGGCTCCTCAGTGATAGAAGTATAGGGCTCATCATCAGTGTGAGATTCTCTCTCAAAACCTTCCATTTCACTCTCCACATGACCAACCCGACAAACTCTCTCTATCATGGGTCTCTTCAATGTTTTGGAGAACTCAAACACAACCTTCTCATTGGCTACCTCAACCGTGATTGTATCATTTCTGCAATTTATTACGGCACCCAATGTCTTAAGAGTTTCTGTTCCAAGAATGAGAGGAGTCTCCGGATCTTCCTCCATATCCATCACCACAAAATCACACGGCACCAAGACATGCCCAACTTGTATCGGAACATCTTCCAACTCACCATGCGGTGCTCTCAAAGATCGATCCGCTAATCGAACAGTCTTCCTTGTAGGAAGAAGAGGGAAGTTTAGGCGCTTAGCTATGGATAGATGCATCAAACTCACACTCGCACCCAAATCGACCAAGGCACCCTTAGTCTCGAGGTCACCTATCTTCACCGGCAAAGTGAAGCTTCCAGGGTCTCTTTGCTTCTTAGGCATATCTCGTTGCATTAGAGCACTTACTTGGTATGGCAATTTGATAACCTCGTCTTCAACCTTTCGTTTGTTTGAGAGGATCTCCTTCATGAACTTGGCATAGGCTGGCATTTGAGACATGGCCTCAAGGAATGGAATGTGTATTTAAAGGTCTTTCATAACTTGGAGGAACTTAATGAATTTGTCGCTCAACTTCCTCTCCACCAACCTTTGAGGATATGGGATGGGTGGCACATAGGTCTTAGGTGGAGGAGGTGTTGACAATTGAGCTTTGTAACCAACTTGCTCATGAGTTTCCTTATCTTCTCTTCCTTTCTCAACATCAACCTCCCTTTCTTCTTCCTCAACTTGATTGTCCTCCTCAACCACCTCAACTTCACTTTCTTCACACTCATTAGGCATCTTGGGGGCCTCATAGTTTGTTTCCGACCTCAAATGGATAGTTGTGACTTGATGTAGGTTGGGGTTAGGAATGGGTTGGTTTTGAAGTTGATTTGTGGGGTTTAGAGGGGTTTTTCTAGGCCACTTGAGCCAATTGGGTTTCAAGCATTTTGTTGTGAGCTTGTAACTCTTGAAACCTTTGTTCATGGTTTTGAAGAACTTGGGTTTGTAGAGCAAGGGTTTGGGTGATGGTTAGGAGTTGTTGGAGAATTTGGGAGGTAGGGTCGGAGGATGGAGTAGTTTCGGGATTTGGCTTAGGAAATGGTGGGTTTTGAGGGGCCTTTTGGAAGTTGGATCTTTGATGAGGGGCTTGGTAAGTGTTAGAGTTTTGAGAAGAGGATCCACCTTGATTGTAGCTTTGAGTAAACCCTTGTTGAGGTGGATTCCACCCTAGTTGAGGTTGGTTGTAGCCTTGTTGAGGTTGTCTCCACCCTCCTTGTTGATTGCTCCTAGAACCTTGGTTACCTTGACAACCCTCTCATCTACTATTCATCGCCGCCACATGCTCTGACTGAGATCCTCCACAATAAGAGGTATCATGGTTTGTACCACCACAAATGTCACAAGAGAAAGCATTCACTTGTGAGGGACTAGATGATGCAACGGTGATCTTTGAGAGCTTCTTGTCAAGTTGATCCATCCTCGCTTGAATTTGGTCCATTGGGTCCAGCTCAAACTTACCATTCTTCTTAGGTTGATCACCTCTCCTTCTTCCACCCCATGAGTAGTTCTTGATCATTTCTTCTATGGTGGCCTCTACTTGGTCTTGCGGGATCTTAAGCATCAAGGTTAGCACGTGACATAGGATCAAGACCATCATAGAAGAACCTCATCAGTAGATTTTGATTGAACTCATGGTGAGGGCACGAACGAATCAATTCCCTAAACCTTTCCCAAGCCTCCGCAAGTGTCTCATCACATTCTTGCTCGAAAGAGGAGATTTGCCTCCTAATATCTACGGTCTTCGACTCTGGGAAATACTTCTTCAGAAAAGCCAATATAACTTGCTCCCATGTAGTGAGGGAGTTAGCAGGCAAGCTCTTGAGCCAAGATTTTGCCTTTCCGGAAAGAGAAGACCGGAAGAGATGCATCTTGATGTAGTCTGGAGAGACATCATTCGTCGTTATCATAGCACTCTCCAGAAACCGATCAAGATGATCAAGTGGATCCTCATCCGACCCTCCACAAAATTGCTCTGCTTTCACCATCCGTGTGAACTGAGGGTGAATGCTGAAATTTGAAGTGTTTCTGGGGAGCGAATTCCACCCTGTAAAACATAGGACCCCGGATTTCCGAAATCCCTAAAAACTGTGCATTTTCCTCACCCATGTCTAATTCACTTTCACTTGTCGAAATTGAGATTGGTGAAGCTGGTGCAGAACTCAAAGTAAACTGTTCCAAACCTCCCCGAAGCTTTCACAAGGTGCGATTGATTTCCGGATCTAAAGGTAAGATGGGTGAACCGTGAGCTCTCCTTCTCATGTAAAACAACAAAGCTAAGCAGAGGGTTAGCAAATAACAACACAATCTAAAACAAAAGAAAAATCACTCAAGCAATACTAAACTCAAGTAAACTTCAATCAATAGCACAATTTCCCCAGCAACGGTGCCATTTTGATAAGAGGTTTTAGTGTGTCGTTAAGGCACTAAGAACCTCTTACCAAACAAAACTTATAAACCTAACGAGAAACTACTAAGAACGTAATAATGGCAATTCAAGGGTCGAACCACAAGAAAATCGGGATTGACTATAGTCCACTAAATCCAGAACTACCTAAGTGAAGGGTTTTGGGGTTGAGATTGAATAAGATACTGATATCACGTATTTATATAGAGTTTTCTCCCTTATTCACAAGCTAATTTGTGCGTCATTGGAGCTCTTGGGAGCTATTTTGTGCTAACTATCGTATATAGTTGTGGTTTCGTGTTTTTGTATTGAATTGCAGGTTTTATGGAGTTTTCTCCTTATTCCCGAGCCTTTTGGAAGCAACCACGGCTTTACGAGATGTTACGAGGCACGTAGGATAGCTCACGAGTTTTATGGGTAGTTTAGGAGGTCCCAAGACCCCTAAACGTGAAGTTTATAGAGCCAAAGAGTCAAAAAGGAGGTTTTCGTACTCTGATCGGGCAAAAATGGCCCGATCGGGCGAAAATACATTGATCGGGTATAGAAGTTGCGGACCCGATCGGGCAAGGCGTGCCCGATCCAATCGGGCAAGCACACATGTGCCCAGGCCTGATCGGGTGTATCTTGCCCGACCCGATCGGGTCGGATTCTCGTAGCTCCTATTTCGAAGCTGCTGCAGTTGCGACCACACTGGGCCAACTTGCTCCCAGGCCCGATCGGGTGGACGCCCAAGGCCCGATCGGGTGGGCCACCTAGTATTCCTACGCTGCTGCTTCCCACGCAAAGAGGCGCATTTGGACCAATTTGTTGTTGACCCGATCACAGACCCGATCGGGTGCTGGATCGGGTCGACCCAGTTTCTCACCTTTGAAGCTGCGCTGCTGCCGCTAGAAGCCCAGGAGCAACGTTGATGACTTTTGTACTGTGGACCCGATCGGGTACTGTGCTCGGGCCCGATCGGGTCTGGCACCCTTTTACGCGGATTTCGCCTTTTGTTTCCGTTTTTAGTTAACTTGAGGGGGTATTATAAATATCGTTTTCCTCATTATTTAGAGACATCATTATTTTACATCTTTTATTCATCTTTCATTAGGTTAGACTAGTTTTATTCTTCATTGTTCTTAGTTTAATTCAAACACTTTAGATTAATTTAGAGGTGATCAAACCTATTTCGATTTCAATAAAGTTCCTGCTTTCCGTCAGTTGGTACTCTTCTCTACTCTTTATCTCTTTAATTACTTTGATTGCTTAGTTTATTTATTTAATTGTTCATGATGCAATTGTTAGGGTTTCATATTAGTTTTGTCGTTATTAATTCGATCATGTCTGAGTAGTCTCTTTCTAGGGTGTTAGATAGGAAAGCCATGTTTATACCATGATTGTGATTTAGAATCTTATCGATTTATAGGGTTTGATTAGGGTGATTGTGATGTGATTTGTTCTTTATTGAGTAATTAACTTTATTGCGCAGTTTCGTTGGTTGCTTGTGGTTAATAGTTGTTTGCACAGATCCGTCTTACGACTAGAGGCCTAGGATACGTCAGTAGTTCTGATTACGTTAGTGAACATGCGGCGTATGTTGAACTATGAGCGTTGAGTCTTAACCATAGCTCAACATAGGCTCTAATCACCCGACTCTTGACTTAGGTTTTGATAGTTGTTGACCTTGTTTGATTGGTATAAGCATGGTGGACCGACCTAATACCCTAGGTTTTTATTCCATAGTTAAATCCTTTGTTTAATTCGTCTTTATTAGCTTAATCATTAGTTTAATTAATTCCTTCCTGATTTACTCTGGAGTAGCTGAATTGGTTGAATATTGATTTAGAAACTTTGTCTCCCTGTGGATTCGACCCTGCTTCCACTGACTACCTTAGTTAGAGGACCGTAGGTTTATTTTTGATTAGGTGATACGACTAAAACCTATCAGATACCAACTAATTAACTAGCTAATGAATACCAACTAATAATCAAATAGGAGAATTAATATAATAAGGAAAACACTAGAGTTCGGGCTACTCGTATGAACATGGGCTAGACAACGATAATCGACGTTATGGTGATTCACAACGGAGTCAACACAAGGTTAAGTTTCCCTCTAATTTACTTGAACCATCTCTCGAATGGTCCTCAAGAGTAATCGATTAATCAACCAACCAAATCCTCTTTCGAATGGTCTTTGGTCCGTTGATTAATATATTCAATGAGATCGGAAAACCCCTAATTAAAGGATCCCCTTAATTCCTACCCAATTCCTTGGTCTAGAAATCAAGTCGAAACATGGGAATGACAAAAGGGATTAGAGTTCGATTAAGAACAATAGAAACCCTAATTGCCTTAGCATAAACGTGATCAAGATCTATCCTAGGGTGTCAAAACACCACATTCAATGCATAGACAAACAATTGAATCATAAAAAGCATAGACAATCTACATTAAGCCCTTAATTCATGCTTTCGCCCAAACCCTAGATAATGAACTACTCACTAATCATGGATTCTAAGCAATTGAGATTAAATAAATTCAACATCATAAACAAGCAATAGAAATAAAGAAAAGAGATTGAAGGAAAATTACTTGAATTGAATAACAGATTCGATCTTCAAAGATGAACAATTGAGAAAACTAGTGTTTAGAGAGAGTTTAGGGCTAAGCAAAATGTAATTAGAGTCTAGAATAAGAGATAATGTCGACTAAAAACGCTACAAAATAAATATAAGGTTCATTAAACTAAGACGGAAAAACGGTGTAAAAAACCGAAGTCAGGTCGCCACGGTCGTGGTGAAAATACCACGGTCGTGGCGCCTTAAAATTGTCTAGGCAGTAGCTTTTCTCCAAACGGACTGACTCGACGAAGTCAGGTCACCACGGCCATAATGATTTTGCCACGACCGTGGCCCCTGACTTTCATAGGATCAGTTCCAAATCTTCAACAGTTTGTCTTGCTTGCTACAGGTCGTGGGGACCTACTGGTCAGCGGACAACTCAATTTCGAATGATCATATCTCTCTCGTCTCTTATCGGAGTTGGGCTCATGACCAGTCGTTGGAAAGCTATCAAAACGAGCTAACACCTCCCACTAAAATCACCTTAATCCAATTTATAGATCAAACGTTATGTCTATTTGAAGTTCAATATTCCACAACTAGTCTTCCAATGATCATATGACTTCAAAAACCTGCTAGTTAGCCTGGAAATCATCCAAAAACAACTAAACAGATAATGAAGCGATAATATAACTCAAAGGTGACAAAAACCATGCCATGCTAGGCTTAAATGCTCTAAACTACATGCAAGGACACTAAAAATGACCTACAATTAAGCACAATAAAGTGCTTATCATAGCCTATTGGATTCATATCATTGTCCAGTCTGTTTTTGTGTGTTAGTTCCTCTTTAGTGGATTGATCTTGACTTTGACTTCGTACTTGTCTGATTTTCGATGACTTATAGCATTTGCTGTGATAGAGGCGTTCTTTTGTCTGATTCTTGAGCTTCAAAGTGATTTTTTTATATACTCTTATCCTCCTTAGTCCCGCTGAGCCTAATGACTTGTTTCATGTTACTTAAACCCCTATTATGATCCTATGGCCTTTATTTCGATATTATTTCCAAGCCTAGCTTGGGGGAGCTTGTGTATGGGTTGAGTTTGAGATTGGTTTCATGGTTCGGTTTTGCTATTCGGGAATCAAAGTGTATTTGTTGTGGTTTGATCGTGAGAAAAAGAAAAGAAAAGGCAAAGTTAGAGTTGCGTGAATGAAGTTCAAAAATGAAAGAAAAATGAAATAAAATTCCAAAAGAATTCTAAGTTCTTTCATTCACGTACGTTCATAAAGAAAAATTCGCTTCATTGCTTAAAAATTGGGTTTGTTGTGAGTGTTATTGATTCATGCTCCCCCTTTCTTGGTTTTTCCACCACATTACCTAAAAGTATCCCCTACCTCTTGCCTAAGCCCCATTACAACCCTATAAAGTCCTCTTGAACTCGTGTCTGCATTGTTTATTGGATTGATTTCGAATCAGTTTTTCAAAGTTAAAGAGTATGTCTGCTAATTGAGTCGACTTGGCTAGGATGAGCGTTGTTAAACCTTCTTAAACACATGAGAGTGTGAGTGGGAAGGGCATTTATGGTCGGGTTGGTGAGTGTTCGGGCATATTATTTGCCTGCCACAAAATTAAGAGGAGTGACACCTTTGTGAGAGCCTTTTCAGGATTTGTATGCCTTGTGGATTCTTGAAATTGATGAATTGCTTGGATGATTGGTGGTTGGATGGATTTGATTAGCCAAACTTGAATTTTTCCTGCTTGAACGATTCTTAGTCCTAAAAACGTTTTGACTTTGATTGATTTTTATCTATGGGGTGAGGCAATCGATTCCATGTTCATGTTATGTTTGCTTGAGGACAAGCAAAGGTTTAGCTTGGGGGAGTTTGATATCACGTATTTATATAGACTTTTCTCCCTTATTTACAAGCTAAATTGTGCTTCATTTGAGCTCTTCGGAGCTATTTTGTGCTAACTATCGTATATAGTTGTGGTTTTGTGTTTTAGTGTTGAATTGCAGGTTTTAAGGAGTTTTCTCCTTGTTTCCGAGCTATTTGGAAGCAACCACGGCTTTACGAGATGTTACGAGGCACATAGGATGGTTCACGAGCTTTATGGGAAGTTTAGAAGGTCCCAAGAACTCTAAACGTAAAGAATTAAGAGCCAAAGAGTCAAAAGGAACTTCCCGTACTCTGATCGGGCAAGAAATGGCCCAATCGGGCGGTAAAGTTTCGTACCCGATCGAGCAAACATTGCCCAATACGATCGGGCGAGAAAACGAAGAAAATCACGTTGGCAATTTTAAGCCCAACCCGATCGGGCAAGAGTCCACCCAATCGGGCGGGCCCATTTCAAGACCAAATGCAAGTTGCTGCCAGCGTGGGATGGAACAAGTCTGCTGGGCCCTTAATGCTCCAGACCCGATCGGGCATAGGCTGCCCGACCCGATCGGGTGGCTTCCAAATGCTGCTCTGTGATGCTGCTGCTTCTCACGCTAAGGATTGGAGATTTTTATGTGGACCCGATCCGCTGCCCGATCGGGTCAGGGATCGGGTGGGCCCAGTTTTGGGCCTTGATGTTGTGCCTTTGCGTGGATTCAAAAAGCAAGTGTTGGAAATTTTACTATGGGCCCGATCGGGCGGCCCTTTGCCCGATGGGGTCCCGTGCTCGACTTCGCGGAATTTCTATCTTTTATTTCCGTTTTTAAGTAGGCTTTGAGGGGTATTATAAATACATTTTCCTCATATTTTTCGGGGGATCTTTTTATTCAGTTTTTATTTTCCATAGTTCTTAGCTTAGTATTTTTTAGTTTAAACACTTTAGATTAGATTAGATTAAAGGTGATTGAACCTCGGATTCGATTTCAATAAAAGTTCTTACTTTCCGTCAATTGGTATTCTTCTCTACTTTAATCTCTTTAATTATTCTTAATTGCGTAGTTTAATTATTTATTCATTCATGATGCAATTATTAGGGTTTCATATTAGATTTATTATTGTTGATTCAATTATGAGTGAGTAGTTTAATTTCTAGGAATTTAGAGAGGGAAGTCATGTTTATACCATGATTATTTGAATTGCTATTAGTTTCTAGGGTTTGATGAGATAGGTTATGCTGTGATTTGTTCTTATTGAGTAATTAACGTTATTGCGCAGTTTCTTTGAATGGCATTCATAAGCAGCGCCACTACGAAGAGTAATGGCATTCATGTGCTCCCTCTGAATGGGTTGCACGTGAATGCCATTACTCTTCGTGAACTTTTCCTATAGAAATAATTGTTACATGAATTTTAAAAATACATCAAAATCTAACTACCCTTCACAGTCCCCTAACCATCCTTTCCACTCCCCAAAATTAAGCCACCCCTCCCCCGTCCATCAACCCCTTCCTCTGACCCCTGCCCCTGCCACCCACTCACTATCCAGCCAATCCTTCCTCTTCTCTTGTCACCCATTTCCCCACCTTGATAACGACCACCATCTCTGAAATAGCCCATTCTTATACCTCGCGCTCTCTCTTTTTGTGCACGTCTTTATGTCTTCCTGCTTTACCAGGTGTTTTCTTTCTTCCTCCTTGTGTTTTTTCTCTCTCCATGCTAGGACTCTCCTCTCTTTCTCCCTAGCTAGCTAGCATTTAGGGTGGAAAAAGGGTTGGTAGCGGTGGATGGCTGGATGGTTGTTCCGGGGTTGGGAGGGGATGGAAAGGGGTATATATTATTTGGAAGTGGTTTCTGGAGCGGGGAACAAACTAACAACATTAAGATACCTAGGGCTAGTTTCAGGGGCAAGGGTCTGGAAAAAGAGGGAGGGGAGGGGAGGTGTGGCAGGGTGGGGTTTGGGTGGTTGGAGTAAGGATGGGACTAGTTAAGTTTTTTAAAGTTAATTTATAATTTAATAATTAAACTAAGATGTTTAGTTATTAACTTAGTTACAAAACATATTTAATTACTCTTTCGCTCTCGTAACCCACCCAAAATAGTCGGTAACCTCTCCTGTTAATAGTCAGCATCCCTCCCCTCCAAAATAATCAGTAAGTACTCCATCTAAAAAGTATGTAACCTCTCCATAAAGAGTTATTAGTGACCCCTAAACAGTTGGTAACCCCCAAACAGTTAGAAGCTCCCCCTAAAATAATTAGCAACCCCTCTAACCACTTACATAGTCAATAACCCGCAAAACACTTGGTACCCCCTAAAACACTTCTTAATCCCTTTAAAATAGTCATTGTTGCACGACAAACGGTTTATTAACTGCGTGACAAGCCACACACAAGACTTCGTGGTTAGAATAGATGCTTTCAGAGTACAGACGCTTAACTATTGCCTGGAAAGATGCCACCGAAAGCCGCGATGTATGTATGTGGATTCATAGGGAAAAAAAGGGAAAAGCCTTAACGTTGCTCTATGACAATTTGAAACCGATTCATTTCTCCCTCACTCACACATCTCCACGAAATCTTGAACCATACACTTCAAATTTTCTAAATTCTTCAATCCACAAAGCAGAAGAAGGTTAAGAGAATAGAGGAGATGGGAAACTTTTGTTTGATGTTAGGGAAATAGGGATATTTTTTTAAGGAAAAATTGCTTATAATAATGCAACCTTTTGACGATTCGCAAATAATAAAGCAACATTTCGATTATTCTGGAATAATGCAACCTTTATGCCCCATTTATTTTAAATAGGACAAAACCGGTAAGAACCTAAAGAATAGGTAATATGAGACACGTGTCGCATAATAATTGGTTCTCATAAACAAATTTTATAAAAAACTTTTTAAAAAAATAACAAAAAAACAAAAATTTTAATCCCTCCCCCCACCCCCACATTTAATTAGAAACCCAATGAACACAATGATAACAGGTTATCGGTTATTTGTCCTATTTAAAATAAATGGGGACATAAAGATTGCATTATTCCAAAATAATCGAAAGGTTGCTTTATTATTTGCGAATCATCAAAAGGTTGCATTATTAGAAGCAAATTTTCCTTTTTATAAAACAAAAATGAGAATGAATTAAAAATTAGGTGGGTAAGGAAATAAAGAAGGAAGATGGTGGGCTTATGTTTGGGAAATAGTGGAATTTTTGATAGAAGCATGTGAATAAATCATATTATGAGGATCTAAATTAGGTGGGCTCTAAGTAGGAATTCAGTAACACTTTCAAATGCCACTTCTTCCCGTCACAACATAACCTCTAAAAAAGCTTGGTCTTTTTTTTCTGGTTTAGTTCCATTAGTTAAAGTGTTTTTAGATGTTTAGTCAAGTTTAGTTAAGTTTCATCAATTTGAGTTTGTGGATATGCAAACACAATGATAACAATTAATATAATTGGAAAAATAATGCTTTAGCTGATCCTTACAATATTGCATTATACAATTTTGATATTATCGATCACAACAATACTTTATAGTAGGTGTGTGAAAATTATAATAATTGTGTGAACTCTTATAGTAATATGTAATTATACATTATAATACATTATCGCACACATTCTTAAACCGTTAATTATATGCTAAAGTTAATTAATTGGGCTGAAGAGTGCATGTGGTTATACAAAAGAATACTAAAGATTTTCATAAACAATTTCCTAGATTATTAATATTTAATATGTGTGTCATATGCAAAATTAAAATCATTTGTATTGAGATCTTTATTTTTTAAAATATTTTTAATGAATATGATAAGTCTATACTTTTATCTTGACCGGAATAAACCTACTTATATCATTCATTATGTTAATGTTGAAATCAATTTAGTGCACGCCTCGCGTGCATATAAGGCTGGTTAGTAATTAGATAAGGAAAGATGGAGTAGGTCTTGGCTTGGACTTGGGCTCATATAATTATTTTTTGATTTTTAAAATTTTGTTTAGGATACGTTATGATAAATTTGTACGTTACTTAATTGTCAATAACTGTCATAAATTGCCTAAAGACAGATGGAATCAGATATTCTGGTAACTTCTTATTCTCGTTCTTCTCTCTTACTCAAAAAATGCAATATGATGTTTCTCTAGTATGCTTAATGTGTTGTGAGTGTTTTGAGAAGTTGAGTCAATTTTGCATATTAGTATGCTTGATTTGTTGTGGACATTTTAATCTCATTTGGCCATATGAGGGTTTTAGTATAAGATTATGTTCAATAATACGCGACGAACGAGTTCTTAACTTACCCCTAGAATGCTTGCTTTTTACACTATGCTCGAACTATTTTTACTTGAGATGGTCGAAGTATGTTTCTCCAAGGCTCTCTAAGGGTGTGCATATATACTTTGTAGAACTTTTTGTTGTGTATGCATTTCAAGTTAAGGAGGATACTTATTTTTTGTGCTATGAATGCCAAAAGAAATCTATATATTTCCTTTATCCTCGGTAAACTCCATTAAATTGATGGTTTTTTTAGGGACGAATATTTTTCTTTATTCTTGCTCCTACTCTCAAAGGATATTGTGTATGTAATTAAATATGACCGTGTCATATTAAAAAATTATGTGTGATAAGACGCCTCAACCTTTCATCCTCTACAAAAATAGATAAAGATACACAAGATCTTAGTATAGCAACTCAAAAACTATAAGGTGTTGACTAGTGAATGACTCATAAAGACATGTTCATGCAGGCCTGCCAGAGGTATTCTGACTACACAAAGTCTATATGGGGTTCCAACCTAAAACTAATTGATAGTAAGTGCAATATTTTACTAACCTTATATATTAGTCGTTCTTACTCCGTTTCTTCGATGAAGACAAGGGGCTAACCTATATTTGTGGGCTACATACTCCAAACAAAATTTCAAATTCTCTTTAAAAGGATTCTTCAGACACTTGGGGTCTTGCTAACGTGGGACTGATAATAGGTCAAGATCATTCACTCTGATACCATGATAAATCTTCAATAGTCGCCTGCACATACATATTTGAATTGGAATAAAATTTCGATTTCTTCTTAAATCAAATTAATATTAGATAAAATAGCTCACCAAACGTATATACTAGTCATTCTCCTACTTAATAGTAGATAATTGACCAAGATCATTCACTCTAATACCATGATAAATCTTCAATAGTCGTCTACCCATACATGTTTGCACCGGAACAAAATTTCGGTTTCCGTATTTGTAATTACTGGATGCAAATATTCATCTTGCCAGAGGCCATAATCAAAAGGATTAATCAAATATGCAGAACCTACCTTTGGCAAGGTAATGATCATTATACGAAGCCTGGTTATGTGAATTGGGACAAAGTATGTAGTAAGAAGAAATATGGTGGCTTGGATGTGAGGGATATTAAGCTCTGGAATATGTTGGCTGTTAGCAAATAAGTATGGGCTATTGTTGAAAAGAAGGACACTCTTTGGGTTAAATGGGTAAACTGGTGGCAGTACCATCCTGGTACAAATAATAGCTGGGTTTGGAAATATATGTGTAAGGTTAAGGAGCAAATTGTTCAAGCAGCTTGGTTGCCTCTACCAGGGCAATCTTTGTCAATTGGAAAATTGTATAAGAAAGTTCAGGAAATGGATATGAGTGTTAATTGGGATAGGGTGGTCTATGGTTAGCAGCTCATCAGAGACTCATGGCAAGAGCTATATAGGCTAAAGAGATATGGTGTGTGCAATGATGACACATGTGCCATCTGTGGTAATCACACTGAGAATGTGGACTTGGTGTTGTTTCATTGTGAATTCAGTAGGATGATCTGGGATGAAAGTCTGGGCTGGGTTATGATCAGCAGGAGATGGAGAAGTTTGTCTGAGTGTATTAGCTGAATAAGTAAAAGAGGTGGATTGTCACAAGCTAGAAGGAAAGTGGTGTTTGCTGTGGTTGCTGCTGTGATCTACACTATATGGATAGCAAGGAACAAAGCTCTTTGGAGTAATTGTGTTCCAAGTGTTCCTAGTTCAATGTCTTTAATTAAATTTGTAATTAGGCCTAGGATTAATATAGTTTATAATTTCAAGGCCAACACTAAGATACAAAGTTGGCTAGATGAGCTCAAATGTAATTGATTACTCTTCGTTGTATGGGGAGCCTTTCTAGAAGGGTTGTCATCCTCCTTGAGTAAGTGTAAAAAATTTTATTTTGGTGATCTATATAATTTTTCATTTACCAAAAAAAAAATTAGTTTCTTCTTACATCAAATTAATAGTAGATAATTGACCAAGATCATTCACTCTGGTACTATGATAAATCTTCAATAGTAGTCTGCACACACACTGAAACAAAATTTCGATTTCTTCTTAAATCAAATTAATAGTAGATAAAATAGCTCACCAAACTTATATACGAGTCATTCTCCTGCTTTATTGATGTACTAGCCAAATATGCATGCGATGCGTGCTTCGTGTTAAGGATATGGGAGAAACTATATTGTAATTTCTTGAGTGAAGTGAATACATATTTTTCATACTTTTAAAAATAATCGTTAAGTTTTAATCATTTTGTTTTTTTAGAGGGTGTAATTGTAATCTTAAAAGAGTTTAAATAGTTAAACAATTTAAATACATTAAAAAGTGTAATAAATATTAGAGAGTAGATTAGAAAAAGTGTTTTAAAAACAAAACGCTTTAAAAAAATAAAAATCTTACAAAAGAATAATGGAAGATGTCATTAGCATCATCAGTCATGAGTAAAAAAAATACATCATCCCTCTTCCTCTACCACTTTCTCACTCATCCTAAAATGATGTATCATGTTTCATGATTAATTTGATCAAATGCACCTTCACTCATCAGCAATCAATTACTCATGTATTTGAAAATAAAAAAATTCAAATGTATAAAAAAATATGGCAAAGTGGATATCTGTTTATAGATCTCAAGAAAATATAATCATTGATACTTTTTTAAATTATTTTTACTTTGTAGATTTTTAGATATTTTAGTTTAAAATTTTAGGCATCTTTTACTAAAATTATGATAGCTAAGTTTGAAAATGAAACTTAATTACACTTAATAACTTCTTTAGTTCATTTTATTTGTTTTTTCCTTTTTTTAATTTTGATATCTACCCCCTTCTTCTCTTATAATATAGAGATAATCACTTGGTATCCCCATTTCTAATATACTCCATTCTCATTTCCCCCACTCTTTTCGAAAAGGTTGATCCGGTTTTTTCAATGCTTTTATGAAGGCTACAAGTGTTCATCTATACTCCTATGACATGACCAACTTATTATAATCTTCCACTACTTAGATAAGTTAATTTCTATATATGTACTAAAGACAAAAGCAAACAGGTCTCAATTCTTACTTGTCAATACAAACACTTGTTAGATGTAACACGCTTGACGTATCTAACCAACCAACAGCTAGTCTTCGTATTAGTGTGCATGTCAATAAAAGTGTCGTTTCAATCACACCAAAAAGATAAGCATCACCTCATTAAACTTTAATATATCCTTGTTGTTTCCATGGCTAGCAAGGAAAGAACACACTCCACATGGAATCCATTAATCCTGTTTAAAAGGTAGGTGACAAACTACATGAAATACTTTAGTTCCACGTAAGTACCTATTTTAACCGAAAACTCTCATATGGCATCAATCAACCATATAGACACGGTAGGAACTACGAGATCACTCCAAGGACACCTATGACATCCAAGGTCACAGGTCGACTATAGAACCCTGCTTTTAACAAGTGAAACATAATAGTTTGTCCACTCTCGGGATGGCCAATAAGGGTTGGAAAAGAGCAATCACTCATTATCGTAGATTAACTTCTAAAACCTTGAAATTATCTTTTAAAACGGAATGTTTTGAAGAATGTTTGTGGAAAGACAATTGATGGGGGGTTATTTGCAACAACAAAAAAAACCTTGTTCAAAAATCATAAAACGGAATCGTCCACATTTTATACCAATATGGTTAGTTGGCCTGACGAGTTGCCATGGCATATTGGCAGGAGTCAATGGTAAATTGTGAAGCTATAAACATTTCAAGGAAGATGAAAGTAAATGACATTTTGAATAAATGGGAACATTCCTGAATTAATTTGTACAGAAATTCAAAGTTCTACTGAATGCTGTATTTATTTTTGAGAATTGGAAATGGTAAGCCTCAATACATGGCAAACTTGGCCTTGGTCTTCTCAAATACTTGCTCGGCAATGGCAGCTCCATTCCCGTCAGCTTTTTTGATCTCAAGATTGGCCTTTTGGTAAACTCCAGTTCCCCTCAATGCATCAGCAATGAAATCATCAAAACCGATCGCTATGGCAGCTTCAGCTTTAGCTCCATACACTAACCTCTGTTCATAGATAGCAAAAACTTCAAAACATGAGGATATACATCAGAAGAAAGCGAAGTGGTGATGTGGATGTGAATCAGACCTTAATTCTTGAAAGATGTATAGCACCAAAGCACATTGGACATGGTTCACACGAGGCATATATTTCACAGTCTGACAGCTCAATTCGATTGAGCTTTTTACACGCCTGAAAGAAACAATACTGTTATGATATTTGAAGAATTTCATGATCAATATTCATTACAGTTTGCAGTGAAGAACAAGGTAGATATAACAGAATAAGTATACACATTGATCCTCAAAAATCAGGAAGTCCAGTTATCCTGAAAAAGATGGAGTAAAACTGATTGGGTCATAATTGTTGCACCAATATACTGAAGATACAATTCCATAAATAGTTTCTTTGACCCTCTATCCAAACTAAAAAGGTCAATCAACAAACAAGAATATATGAGGAATTACAACATCTATGTGTCCACTGAGTGCTAACTTCGACGAGGCTTGATAATGTGGTGAGTTTGCTGTTAAATTCTCTTCGAAACTAAAATGCCATCTAATGAAGATAGTACGCTTACACCATCAGAATAATGAAAATAGAAATTTTGACACTTAAAAATCTCAGGGATACCAAATGAAACTTTAAAAATCATCTCAGGCTCTTAGCTCTGGATCATAATAGATTACTAGTCTTCTTTTTATTCCTTTTGTAGAATATAGGTACAGAAGACTTCCATCCACAGTTTACACTAATTCCTCCAAGAAAATGTTATGTTGATGATGTTCCCCAGAATGGTGTATTAATTATTGTAGCACTTGAACATTGTAGCATAGAAAATTAAGGGAAACGTGACAATATCATTTTAGAATCATATTCTAAAATACGTCGAGTCTAAAGGGAAACCATATATTCTTGATCAATTTGCAATAGATTAGCATTCAGGCCAACAAATTCAGCATCAAAAAGCCCACAGCCACCACAGAATCGGCACTTAATTTGGGAAGGCTGTCTGGTGATAAAATAGTTTTAGTAAAACGAAAAAGGCAAACGAAATAAACACAAAATTTGTATAGAAGTCAATAAAAAAAAAAGGTATTTTAGTCTTTGTTGGAGCATCCAACTATTCCTTACTGTATTTAAGACGTGATGGATCACGAGGACAAACACACAGCAAAATACAATTGAAACAAGCATCTCAATTTATTCCAGGCTAAAGCTTCTATTTCAAAAAAGAAAGAGCTCAAATGATCTTTGTTCACATTTCTATCCCTGGTCAATGTAGTTGACAGGAACCTGAAGATGGCGAGCCGACATTCAGGCTACAGCTAAACTTCATTTAGCCCAAAATTTTAAAGCCGAACTTAAAAACCTAGAAATTTTCCAATCTAACCAATCACCACAGCAGTTTAATGATTTTTCACAAAAGAAGCATGTAGTACAATACGAGTCCATAATATGGAACTAAAAGATGAAGACATTGTTTTACAAAAAAAAATAGATGTTTGCTTAAGTCAATGCCCTAAGCACAAAGGTCCTGTGGCTAGCAAGGAAAAACAACCACAAATAGCCACAAAGCTAGACATCTAACCTCTCTTACAGCCGTGACCTCAGCATGTGCCGTTGGGTCTGTGTACTCCAACACCATGTTGTGACAGCTGACAACTACTTCATCATTATGAACAACAACAGCACCAAAAGGACCCCCATGTCCACATTCAACCCCTTTATAAGCTTCCTCAACTGCTTTTGTCAAGAATTTGTGGTCTCTATCCTGTACAGCTGTTTAGACAATCCAAACAGGAAAAGGAAGCATTACAATCACTAAAAAGACATCATAATCATTTCGATTCTACGTTCAGCTTTCACAATTCAAACAAGAAGGATATAGTGGGTACGATCACTGAAAAAGCTCATTCATTACTCTCTTTTTTTTTGGTGGAATCAAGGGTATCCACTAGCAGTTTCTATTCCCTTCACTCAGGGCGCTCTATTTAAGGGGAAAGAGCTGGCCAAGAATCTCTTTACATTCCCAAAGGTCGGGATTTGTATCCCCGTCCAATGCGTTAAGGGGCAAAGTGATCGACCACTAAGCCAAGAGCAACTTGATTAACTCATTCATTACTCTATAATAAGCAGAAAACTTGCAGTAACAGCCCTATTTCACTCATCATACAACAGGTTTCAGACATCATATATGTAGATTCTAGACTTGTGCGATTACCTTCTTGATGACCTGCAAATGCAGTAGCCACAGAGATGGTTCCGTCTTTCGCTTCAACAACTGAAATAGGGTAAGCACCAATAACTCAGTCGTCAGATACGATAAATTAATAATCATCCAATGGAAATCTCTGAGCATGAACACAATGCACAGAATACTGAACAGATCAATCAAAAGTATAATACTACTAGAGTCAAGGTAAAAATTTCATCCCATACCAGATTCCCAAGATTTCATAAATCATAAGCAATTGCACAATTGCACCTCAGTTCAGTAACAAAGGATGGAAATTAAGCTCTGCTCAAGCATAATTGTGAAGTCATAGCATTAGTCAATATCTGATCATGCTTGAATGCATCATATCTAAAGCTAACTCCAGCAATTGCGAAGCAAATAAAATTTAATTGACAACCAATCAAACCCCAAATTATGCCCAATTTCATGGTAAATTAGAATGATCATCTAGATTTAGTTGATGGCACACAAAACAAGAAAAGGGTATGTAAATAAACGATTTTAGATGAGGATAGAGCAATGCAAAATCTACAAATCAATAAATCAACAAGGAATCAAAGAACTAACAGCAACCCAGTAAAATACAATTCAATAGAACTTGATCAATCAGCTTTAATTGAAATTCAACCACAATATAACGGAATACAAAATTCGAAAAATAAGAACAAGGGTACGTTTAAAATCATACCATTAGCATCACCCATGATTGAATTTGAGATCAAAGGAGTAAAATTTCCAGATGGGTATACAATAATTGGAATGAAAATTAGAGATGAATGAATAAAATTTGGGAAATTAGGTGAAGGGTTATATAGAAGGATAAAGAAAGAAAAAGGGTAGAAGAAGGAAGACGTATGATGTTAGAATAGTGCATATAAATATAAAGGAAAATTAGAATCTTTTTTGAAGAATTTAAAACAAAAAAAAGGGGGAAGAAGACTCCAAGAAAGTGTGAATCTGTTGAAGTATTAAGGATCACAGAAAAAAAACTAGAAGGAAGAGAGGGATGAGAGAGAAGAGGATGGGGAAGAAAGAGAAGGAGAGTATGCTCTTTAAATAATGTTAATGGTGGTGGTGGAGAATGGACATGGCTGAAGAGGCAAACTAGAGGTGAGGTGAGGTGAGGTGGGTTGATTGCTAACAAACTTGGGATTTCCTTCACATTTTTTGGGTAGGGATTTTTCATGACATATTCCTATATTTGAAAAGAGAAATTTGTGAAAAGCTACTATAAAGTTTACACTTTTTCAAAATAGTGTCAATTATTTTTATTTTTTGAATTTAACTAGTATAACTTTGTAATATTTTGTGAAGCACCACCTTCTAACAGAAAATGTTAAGTTTTCCGTTTAGTGGTTAACGTAAGGGTTAGGGTTTTTGACGGAAAAAAGGTCGTGCTTCATAAAATTTTGCAAAGTTATAGTAGTTAAATTCAAAAAAAAAATTGATGATTTTTTTCCAAAAAATATGAAGTTAATAGTCGTTTTTCACAACTTTTCCTTTTAAAAATCCAAAAGTTAACAAACACACTCGAGGTGTGGATAAGAAAACTAAAACTAGACATCATCGTAAATAATAATTATATTTGTTTGACACATGTTTTTGGCACATATTCCAAATTTAACATCATTTGGGGAATATATTGAATGTCAAGTAATACATCGAAGTTGTTTATTAGCAAGATCCTTCTAAGATAAGATAATAGGAACTAAAAGAGTAACTGATTTTACACTATGGTTAGTTGTCAAAAGGAAATAACCATATTTGTTTGTTAATTTTTAAGGGTTAGGTGGACTTATTGAAAAATTTAGGGATACATGATGCAAGTTTCAAAAATAAGGAACGATAATATGTATACTTTGGGGGTGTTAGACAAATGATCTTTGGGTAACTTTTCATCAACTTTTGCCTTTTGGTTTTTGGTCTTTTCATTTGGTCAAACAGCTAAAAAAAGTGTTTGGAAGTTAGAGTGGCTTTTCAACCAAAAGCCAAAAATTGTGTTTAATAGCTTTTCGTGTTAGCTTTTAGGATGTTTGACAATTGGCTGGTGGATGATGACTGTTGGTTGGTTGCTTTATGTGTTGTTAGATTTGACCCACTGTGCAATTATTGACTGTTAAAAAAAGTATTTGGTTAAACTATAAAAGTCAATGTCAATGTTGGTTGTTTAGCCGTTTAGCACAAAATGGAAGTAAAAGCCAAAAGCCAAGGAAAGAGCTGGTAAAAACAGCTTCTTAAAAAGTTGGTATAAGCAGCTTCTTGAAAAGTAGGCTTTTCAACCACTGCAAAAGTCATTTACCAAACTTTTTTTCGCGTTGATCACAAACAAAAGGCAAAAGCCAAATGTCATTTGTCAAACACCTCATTTGTATTTTGCTTTCATTTTATATTTAACACCCAACACTAATAGGAATTTTTACCTAATACTTCGATAAATAGCCAATAAGAATAGCAGATCATAGCAGACACCACAATAAACTATCGGCCAATAGCAATCACTAGTATATCGAACAATAGAGCTATGTACTCGCAAGATAAAGGTTGTTATTTTATTTATTCGAATCTTGTGCACGCCTAGAAGTATCTTATCAATCCTCTATTTCATTTAAGTTTTGTATGTTTTGTACCAGAAAAAGCAAAAGAGGCCCAATATTTTTTGGAAAAAATGAATAAAGAAGTTCATAATATGGGTAAAGTTTAGCGCTATGAAAGTTAAAGTCAAAGCATAAGGTACACAATGTTGTTGATAGGGATTACACCGTTGGAATACCTCACCAATCTCATCTTAGGTTAGGAGCTATCTCTATCTCATAAAAGACTTTTGATCCTTCTATAGATTATTATATCAGATGGAGTGACTCATATTTTGGGATCTAGAAGTTTAGGTATTTAATGATATAGTACTATAGTATAAGACAAAATCATAAGTGACTCATAAGTCATAAGGTGTTTGTTTGTGGGGATTAAAGGGAGGGGTTAGAATTATTATATATCTCCTTCCATGGGTATTAATCTTATGTTTTTTGAGAGGGATTGAGGTTTTTAAAAGGGATTGGAAATGAGATTAAAAGCTCTCTAGTCCCAATCGGTTGACATCACACAAGGAAGTAGGATGCTCATCCTACTCCAGGTCCAAAATGCAATAAAAGTAAAACAAAACGCTAGAGCATTAAGTGGGGCTGGGTATTAGGTGAATAATAAGGAAACTTCAATGTACATCAGGGAAACTTCATGTACAAACTAAAATTCAAATAACTTGATTTGACAGCTACTGAGTTACTGATGGAGACTTAATATTTTTCCCTCCAAATGTTCAATTTCGAAAAAGTTTTTGTTCCAATTAAGTTTGATATATGTTCTTTTATATAACTTTATTGTTCATTGGTTATTCAAGATGTTCATTTATTTATATCAAATATCCATTGTAAAATCAAACTCAATTTGAAAAAAGTGTTTGTTCCAATTAACTTTGACATATGTTCTTTTATATTTCCTTCGTTTTTTTAGTTGTTACACTTTGCAAATAAGGAAATTTCTTATTAGATGTTACACTTTCTTATTTGACTTTTCCTTCTCTCTATCTCTCTCCTACCACATGAGCTCCCCTCTTTTTTTTCCTATCTATCTCTCTTACATAAAAAAATACATTGAAGTCCGCAAAAAAAATATAGCATCTAATTTGATACGGATGAAGTATAACTTTTTTTTTCATTAGGGTTATTAAATAGGAAAAATTGCCTAAAATAATGCAACCTTTTGGTGATTCGCAAATAATAATGCAACCTTTTGATTATTCTGGAATAATGCAACATTTATACCTCATTTATTTTAAACAGGACAAATGACCGGCAACCTGGAGCATTGGTAATTTTTGATTTAAAACTTTAAATTTTAATTAAAATATTAATATATAATAAAATAAAATAAAAATAAACACCCGCCAAACCCCCTCCCACCCCAACCCCACCTTCCCCAGCCCCAAGCCCACCCCAGCCCAAATTCCCCCACCCCAGCCCCAACCTCCCACCCCCACCCCCCACCCCAGCCCCAACCTCCCCCATGAAATTCCCCCACCCCCTCACTGAAACGCCACCCACCCCAGCCCCAACCCCACCCACGAAACTCCCCCACCCCCTCACTGAAACGCCCCCCACCCCAGCCCCAACCCCACCCACGAAACTCCCCCACCCCCTCACTGAAACGCCACCCACCCCGCCCCAACCCCACCCACGAAACTCCCCCAACCCCCTCACTGAAACGCCACCCACCCCAGCCCCAACCCCACCCACGAAACTCCCCCACCCCCTCACTGAAATGCCACTTCCTCCGACGAATCCCCCTCCCTCCGCCTTCTCTTCCCCGGACGAATCCCCCTCCCCCGCCTTCGCTTCCCCGGACAAATCCCCTCCCCCGCCTTCAAAACCACCACGAAAGCTGTCGTCTCTCCTCCTTGGTGCTCAGAGCAGCCTCGCCGGCGAAAATGGGGTCGGTGAGGTTGGCGGCGGCTGGTGCTTTGTGGCTGGGAAAATGAAGTGGTGGGATGGGTGGGGAGGAGAGTGCTGACGGTGGGGTGGGGGGGAGGGGTGGGTTTGATTTTTTTTTTGTTGTTTTATTTTTATTTTACTTTTTAAAATTATTTATGAGAGCCAATTATTGTGCGACAAGTGTCCATTTGACCAATTCTTCAAGTCATAACCGGTTTCATCCTGTTTAAAATAAATGGGGCATAAAGGTTGCATTATTATTTGCGAATCGCCAAAAGGTTGCATTATTCTAGGCAATTTTTCCTGTTAAATATGTTCATTTATTGATTTCAGATGTTCATTGTAAAATCAACTCAAATTCTCAATTAACATTTTTTTAGGGGAATTCTCAATTAACTTTGACATATGTTTTTTATATATAAATCTAACATTCATTTATAGTGAACATTTGATATCAATAAGTAAACATATTGAATAACTAAAATGAACACTAGTATTATGTAAAAATATATGCCAAAGTTATCTGGCACTATAACTTTTATGAAATTGGGTGTGATTTTACAATGAACATTTGATATCAATAAATGAATATCTTAAATAACCATAATGAACAACAATGTTATATAAAAGAAAATATGTCAAAGTTAATTGAAACAAAAACTTTTTTGAAATTGAGTGTGATTTTACAATGAACATTTGAAATCAATAAATGAGCATATTTAATAATCATAGTGAACAATAAAATTATATAAAAGAACACATGTCAAAGTTAATTGGAACAAATTTTTTTTGTATTGAGCGTGATTTTACAATGAACATTAGAAGTCAATAAAGAAGCATATTTAATAACCATAGTGAACAATAAAGTTATATAAAAGAACATATGTTAAAAAATTATCAAATAATGGAGGAGAGAGATAAAGAAACTCGAAAACTTTTTTACTGCTTCCATCTCAAAATAAGTGCTACATATTTCTTTTTGAAATGTTCTAAATTAATTGTTACATTCCTTCTTGGGCATAAGTTTTTTCTATATTTCTGTAAAATTGGGCACTACATTCACCCACTCACTTTTTTCTCTCTACTTTTTTACTCTCCTAAAACCTTGTGTCAGATGCTAATATTACACTAATTTCAGGATCATGGAGTAGCGTGTTCACAAGTTGCACAAAGGTCAGCCTGGAACCAACCTATTTAGCCAATAACAAATCCTTCACCTTGAAGAAGTAGATTTAAAAATTCTAGCCTAGTTTTAAATAGTATGAATAATTGTTGGAGTATCTCAAACCCATATATGGTTCTCTTGCAAGTTGCAATGCATAAGTTTTAGAGGTAGAGAGAGGCAATGACTTAAATTGAGGTGGGATTTGGAATGTGATTAAAGTTTTCACAGGAGCTCATGTTCCTCGAGCAATGTTTTTTTCTTATATTAGTGATAATGAGAAAGATAGGTTTTAGGGTTAAGCGTTTTGTCTGCCTTTCTATTCCTTCATGATTAGTTTAAATACATACTAAACTAATGGGCTAATTAAGGGGTTAAACAAGGAGCCCAGAGAATAAATAAAAACAACTAATATGGGCTAGACTAAATAAATACAACTAATATGCATATAATCTCAACACCCCCTCTCTCAAGTTGGAGCATGCGGATCGCAAATGCCCAACTTGCCAAGTAAGTACTGGAACTGTCGAGTCCCCAAGGCTTTAGTGAAGATATCGGCGAGCTGGTCATGAGTCGAAACATGGGAAGTGCTGATAAGACCATCCTGAATGGCGTCACAAACATAATGACAATCCACCTCAATGTGTTTTGTGCGTTCATGAAAGACCGGATTCTGAGCAATGTGAAGAGCAGACTGACTATCACAAAATAATTGCATGGCTCGTGGGTGAGCCACACCAAGACTCAAGAGGAGGCCCTTAAGCCATTTCAATTCAGAAGTAGCAGCAGCCATAGAACGATATTCAGCTTCGGCAGGCGAACGAGAAACAGTATGTTGTTTCGTGGTTTTCCAGGAGACCGGGGAACAACTAAGAAACACGAGCCAACCATTAATGGAGCGTCGAGTCAAAGGGCAGCAGCCCAGTCAGAGTCTTTGAGCCTTTGAGGTAACGAACAACACGAAGAGCGGCTGTCCAATGATCACTACACGGGGCATGCATGAACTGAGCAAGAATGTGCACAGTGTAAGCCAAATCAGGCCTAGTGAAGGAGAGATAAATGAGGCGACTCATTAGACGGCGATAGGGCTCCGGATCACCAAGAGGAGCACCCGTAGCAAGAGCAAGAGAATGATTTTGAGGCATAGGAACACTGGCTGGTTTGGCCCCGAGGAGACCTGCTTCATCGATAATATCCAAAGAATACTTGCGCTGACATAGGAACAAGCCATCACCACTCCGGGCTACTTCAATACCCAAGAAGTACTTGAGGACCCCCAAGTCCTTCATAAGAAAACAAGCACTCAAATACGCTTTGAATGCAACTAGAGCGGAAGAATCATTGCCAGAAATGACCAGATCATCAACATAAACAAGGACATTAAGCTGAACGCTACCTTGGGTGAAAGTGAACAATGAGTAGTCCGAGTAAGACTGATGAAAACCATAATTTTTCAATGAAGTAGCAAGCTTGGCAAACCAACATCTCGGAGCCTGACGTAACCCATAGAGAGACTTTTTCAAGCGACAAACTGTACCCGGAGAACTAGGAGTAAAACCAGGAGGCAACTTCATATAGACCACGTCATCAAGATCGCCGTGAAGAAAGGCATTGTGAACGTCCATTTGATGCAATTCCCAATTTTAGCAGCAGCAACAGCAAGAAAGGCACGTACAGTAACCATCTTCGCCACAGGGGCGAAAGTTTCATGATAATCCAAACCAGCTACCTGGTGATTGCCCAAAGTAACAAGACGGGCCTTAAGGCGTTCAACACTCCCATCAGAGTGGTATTTGATCTTGTAGACCCATTTGCACCCTAGTGCCTTTTTACCAGGAGGAAGCCTCCTGGGGGGGCGGGCCGGGCCAGCAGCCGGGGGGGCCCCCCCTCTCTTCCATAACCCATGTGTCGTTATCCTCCAAAGCACGTATTTCTTTGGCCATAGCCTCACGCCATCCCTCATCCTGCATAGCCTTTTTGAAAGAACGGGGTTCAATCCCCTCAAGAACCGCGGCAATAAATGAACGATGTTTCGCAGAAAATTTATCACAATTCACAAAATGTGCTAAAGGATAAAGAGTACCTGGGGAACTGGAAGAGGACAATGAGGTGGGAGAGGGACTCACACTACTCACAGCATGTCGCACAAAATCTCGAAGCAAAACCGAGAATTTCTTTTCTCTATAACCACGACCCAACAATGGTTCAACAGGAGGTGGGCTTGGGTTCGTGTCCTCGAGCTGGCCCAACGAGAACTCAAAAGACCCAGAACTCGGGGGCGTGGACCCAGACAACTCAGCATCAGACGTGGTAGCAGGTACCTGATCAAATGGGTCATCAAACACAACAACGGGCCCATCATGCGTGGGCTCAGAAGGCCCAGTGGCAGCCACGTCCAACTCAGGATCAGGAGGTATGGAATTTTCCCCAATATCAACAACATCAAGACCATCATCCAAAATATCATCAAAGCCCAAAGAGCCATAATTATTTGCAATAGCACCTAAAGTGGAAGCGGGAGTTTCGAACGGAAAATCCTTTTCATAAAAAGTAACATCACGCGACACAAAAAACTCTTCCGTGTCCAAGTTAAAAAGTCGCCACCCCTTTTTCCCATTAGGATAACCAACAAAGATACATTTTCGGCCTCGAGGTGTGAACTTATTACCCTTAGCCCTTTGGTTATGCTCAAAACAAAGACAACCAAAAACGCGCATTTCATCATACATGAGTGGCTTCCCGCATAACATCTCATAAGGTGTTTTATTCCCAAGTAATCCCGAGGGTGTTCGATTAATTAAATGAACGGCACCAAGGATGCATTCATCCCAAAAACGAATCGGAAGATTAGCTTGAAACATTAAGACACGACCAACATTAAGAATGTGTCGGTGTTTACATTCAACACGACCATTTTGTTGGGGGGTCCCAACGCAAGACGTATGAAATAAAATTCCGTTCAGCAAAATAATCCGACATACATGTAAACTCAGTCCCATTATCAGTGCGAACAATTTTAACTTGCGTTTCAAATTGACGCTCAACCATAGCCAAAAAAGAACAAAGCACCTTATGGACTTCACTTTTGGCACGCAATAGATAGACCCAAACAGCACAGGAAAAATCATCCACAATAGTCAAAAAATAAACAGCATCACATGAAGAAGGAGTACGATTAGGTCCCCACAAATCACAATGTATAAGTTCAAAAATACGACTTGCTTTATTGTCACTAATAGGAAAACTAGCACGTGCTGTTTTAGCTAACGGGCAAGCAACACACACTTTATTCAAACACTTTTGTCCAGAACCACAACTAACAACGGGGACTAACTTGAGAACTCTATCTGAAGGATGACCCAATCTTTGATGCCATAAGTCAAACTCTGCCAATCCAGACGTCGCGACCAACTGAACACTCAGAATGCTGCGAAAGAAGTAGAGTCCGTCCCATCTCTCACCGGCTCCAATCAGGTTCCCCGAAAGTCGGTCCTGTATAGCACATAAATCATCAGTGAATCGGACAAAGCATTTCGAATCATCGATCAATTGTGTGACGGAAATTAAATTGCAAGTCAAATGCGGCACACACAATACATTTTTTAAAATAGGTCCTTAGACAAGGACACATTCCCGATTAAGCTAGCTACAACACGCTCCCCATTGGGCAGCCCCACCGTCCAATTATCAACAATACGAAAGTCAGTGAGAAATTCGGCATTACCCGTAACATGATGAGAAGCCCCGGTGTCAATAATCCAGGATGAAGAATAAGACTTACCAGTCATACGATCTACGGTCTTAGCGTCAGTATTAATCATGTTAATAAGTGCTTGCACTTGCTCGGGTTTAAGCTCACCCAACGGAGTACCCATTGCTGCTTTCACGCCATCATCAGTCACGGCATGAGCATGGGCTGACTTCTTGACACCACCAACTTGTCCACTGCTGCTGCCCCCAAGCGTGGGTGTTGATGCACCACGATTGGGTGGTTGTCCCTTCCCACTTCGATTGCGATCCGCCCACCATTCTGGGTACCCATACAACTTGAAGCAAGTGCCTACCTCATGCCCTTTTTGTTTACAGTGGCTTCACGTGAGCTTGCTTTTGTCCACACGATCAGTCCGTCCGCTAGGACGCTCCGCACGGACAGCAAAAGCGTGCGATTCATCCTGCAATGTCTTCCCCCTCACAATGGCTCTTGACTTTTCCTCTTGAAGTAACGCTTGATATGCCTGATCAAGCGAGGTCGGTGGTGATTGTGATAAAAGATTGGAACGTACAAGTCCATAGCACTCATCATCTACACCAATCGGAAACTGATGCAACTTTTCTTCCTCTCTATCAACAGCATACTTTCCGGCAACGTCACAAGCACAAAGTCCACAACCACACGCATGAAGTGGTTTCAAACGACCTAACTCATCATAGAGCGACATAAGACGATTAAAGTAGTCATCAACACTCATGCCCCTAGTCTGCCGACACTCAATAATGTCACTCCTCAGTTTATGGAGTCTCGGTCCATTAGCCACACAATATCTCCGTTCAAGATAATCCCAACGGTTTCGCCTCCACATGATACGGTATAGAAGCAGCGATCTTTCCGTCAATACTACGAACTATCCATGAAACAATCATGGAGTTTACGGTTTCCCAGTTAAGAAGTTTTCGTGTTTCAGTCGGTTTGTTGATCGTGCCGTCAACAAACACAAATTTTCGCTGAGCTTTAAAAGAGAACGTGATTGCCCTAGCCCAGGCTACATAATTCTCACCCATTAGAGTGACATGACTTATCATATTTCCGGGCTGATCTCCAGACCCGAGGTAATACGGCGACGCTACGTCGATCTTCTCCTCGCCAGACATGTCAAAACAGCCACCTGCAACGCTGGTGCTGCTGCTGTTATTTGCCGGCGAAGGATCACGGTCAGGAAACTGAAAAACAGTTTCGCAGGACAGCAATGGCGTCCGTGAGTTTTGGTCAGTCGGTTTGCGGAGCGCTAGGCTCTGATACCATGAGAAAGATAGGTTTTAGGGTTAAGCGTTTTGT
Organism: Patellifolia procumbens; assembly: GCA_947645195.1. NCBI lineage: Eukaryota > Viridiplantae > Streptophyta > Magnoliopsida > Caryophyllales > Amaranthaceae > Patellifolia > Patellifolia procumbens. The sequence continues at coordinate 727,238 of CANSGD010000193.1, forward strand.
CTGCCTTTCTATTCCTTCATAATTAGTTTAAATACATACTAAACTAATGGGCTAATTAAGGGGTTAAACAAGGAGCCCAAAGAATAAATAAAAACAACTAATATGGGCTAGACTAAATAACAACAACTAATAATCATATAATCTCAACATATAATTTTCCATATTTTTCCATTTTATTTTCCAAGCATTGAAGACTATATTAGTCAAAATATAGCTCATCCCTAATGTGCTCAAATCCATCCCCATTCTGCTTTTGGCCTACCCCAACAATTCGTCTTGCCAACCCGACTTGATCTGCCCTAACCTAACCCAAAATGTGAACCGATCTTGTCTAAACTTGACGCCGTTTGTCCTAGACCTTGACATGTCCTGCTAGGATTGGCTTCCTCCCAACTCAACCCGCCCCAACTTGATCCTACTCTAATTAGATCGAGCCCACGTATAGGCCAATTCAACTCATGTTAAAGATTAAAAAATGTACTTTTCAGTACCTAAAACAAAGTGGTTCCCGACAAGTTTGTGCGGTGCTTGTTTAAGACTATGCATAAAGATAAATTATACATTAAGAAATCATGGTATAAGTTTTATATGTATTTTGTCTCTTTGTACTTACTATATTTTTATTTTGACGCAAGATCCAAGTGTGTACATATTTTATTTTTACGAAATATACTCTCCATATTTTTTAATTATAATATTATATTATGATAAGAAGATAATATTTAGGGTTACTCTTGCACAGGATCCCCGCCAAAGACCCATTACAACTCCAATTTCTATGGGGTGTTAAGGAGTAAGGATCACTACTCTTTTGTAGATGACAAAACAATGGTAGAATAGAAGAAAATATACGACTATATTTAAAGAAAATAAATATAATATTGTCATTTTTTATTACGAGTTTATAATACGGTAACAAGAAAATCCCTACTTTACCCTCGCACAAGACCCCATCCAAAGGCCCCATTACAGACCAAACTCCCCCATTCGTTGCACGATCATAGTCTCTCAAATTCCCGTACCCCCCCCCCCCCAATATATCCATTGACGAAAATCCAAAGTTTCAGCAAGTACTGGAATGGAAGTTTGGTTACAAAGATTACTAGGCCTTGGCCTTCTCAAATACTTGTTCTGCAAGGATAGCTATGTTCCCATCAGCATGATTAATCTCGAGTTTAGGCTTTTGCTGAGCTCCAGTGCCCCTCAATGCATCAGATATCAAGGGATTCATATGCGCTGCCTTGGCAGCTTCAGCTTTAGCTCCATACACTAACCTCTGTTAATTAAGATGCAAGAGTTGGATAATCATCCGTCTACGTTGGTGATAATATCACAAAGTAGTGGTATCGTTGATAAGAAAACCGACCTTAATCTTTGAATATTGTATAGCACCAAAGCACATTGCACAAGGTTCACAAGATGCATACATTTCACAATCCGACAGCTTAAGTCGATCGAGCTTTGTACAAGCCTGAAACAATCGAGTGCCATAAAAGAAAATTAGTTAATGATCAAGGAAGATCATAGAATTATGTATGCGACACAACTCATTCAACATGGTGATAATATGATGGGACCCTACTTTTTTAATGGGAAAAATCAAGTCGGATTCGGGTTTCTCTTGTAATTTCAGACTTAGATATTATAGATGTGGGGTTTGAGACTGCCAGCTCTGTAAGTGCAATATGACATACAAGAATCACTATTATATAAGTGAAAAAGTGGGAATGGACACCAAAAAAAAAAAGGAAAAATAAATAAAATAAATCAATAAATCAATGAATTTATTAAGTAATTAAGTTTTATTTCTCAAATTTACCCATCAAATTTTTAATAAAAGATGTTCAAAACTTCTAACTAAAATATCTAAAAACCTACAAAGTAAAAACAATTTAAAAAATATCAACGATTACATTTTCTTGAGATCTATAGATAGACACCCACTTTGCTATACTTTTATATACTTTTCAAAAAAATTTGATCAAATTGATCTTGATAAAGTATTTTAGCATGAGTGAGAATTATGATAAAGTATTTCCAAGTACTTTTGATTTTTTTTCTCATTTGGACAATAAGCACAAAATACCGTACGGTTTTTTGTTAATGAAATTTGACAAAAACCGTTAAGTGGTGGGAGTTTTTAATAAAATTGTAAATGGTAGGTGAAATTTTAAAAGAAAATCATTAAGTTGGAAGTTCCTAAAAACATGAAAAGTTTAAGTGCTAAGATGCGACTATCCATAAAATTATCTACTGTAGATTATAAAATTTCATAATAAAATTGTTGTCGCACGTATCGCGTGGATAGAAATCTAGTACACATAATCCTAAACTATCACGAAGTTCACTCATCCTGTAAAAATTAAAGTGAACTTCGTTTTTTGCTTCTAATTTCGATCTTTCTACTGTCTCCACCAATTTCAAAAAGAGATTTTGCAACTGAAAATGCAACATTTACAAGCAGAGATTTCACTTGCCTTCTCTAACATGAAGCAGGCTACGAACAGAAGGAAGACACTTACTTGCACAAAGCCGTCTTCACAAAACAGAATTCCGCCTAACACCAGGAAATGATTGAAAAGGTTTAACATGGATGACAACAAGTTGTCATCCGTGGTGAGACTGTTCTATGTTTTTATTCAGACCTTGAATAAGGTTTAACAGGGACGACAGTAAATTGAAATGTCTAAGGTTATGTTGGCAAAACTGGCTGAAAAGGTGACGAAATTGATAAGTTACCTGAAACTCATAAGGTACCTACTTGCATCAACTGTTTGGTAAAACTAGTTATTTTAAGTTGTTAAAATATTTATTAGTACATATTTCAACATAATTTATACTCCCTCCGTTTTTTTAATTGCATCTAAGGCTTTGCACTAAGACCAAGGATATTCTAAAAAGTAAGAAAGAAAAGGACTAAAAGTAAAAAAAGAGAAAGAGGAAAAGTAAGAAAGCGAAAGAGAAATACGATTAAATGTGCACTTTTGGGATCCACTTTGGGAATATCAAGACAAATATTAAATATGCACCCCACCATATATAGAAATGTGTACTAACATACATATTAAAAAAAACACCCCAATATGGTAAAACATGCATATTAAAAAAACAGAGGGAGTATATGTAATTATCTGATAAGATATTGTCATTAAGATTCTAGCTCGCATTAAATAGTGATATATGGTTATAATAATCTAAATAATATCACAACTATAAATCATATGCATTAAAATAATTTAGCTATTACTATAAGCATTACGAAACCAATACACTTAAATGAAGAACATTAAGCTATCCATTGAAAAATTGCCAATTAGTCCAAAAATCCAATATACTTTTAGAAAAACAACATATCATTGTGTGCCCCATATCAATTATCAAATCAACAATTTTGTCACAAAAAACCTACATTTTTTTAGAAGTCCCTCTTGAAGTTGAGGTACTTCGCAAATTAGTAACATCAGATAATTCTTCACATGACATGTATTCCAGATTTTCATCGAGCATATTAAACAATATTAAACATAAGGTCGTCTACTGAATTATTTCGTATGAAGGGAAAAAGCAGTCATCACAACACCAATTTGAGCATCAGTATCTGCACTTAATTGTGATATTTGTCTTAGTATTTTACATATTTTTAAAAAACTTTGAATAATCTCTCAATACAACCTCGAAGTGAAGAATGAACATAGTTGAAGACTTCTCTAGCATTAGTTGGTATTTCATCCTTAAATGATTATTATAGTACCTTGTCTTTAGATATGGTACCAAATAGTCGGTCATATCTGGATATCATTTATCCACTAAGTAATACTTACGTGCGATATATAAAAAATGTGGAAAAAAAACTACAACACCTCAAGTAAGCATTTCAAATAATTTACTATACCTTCTGGTGCACACTGTAGCGCATGAAAAATACGACCGTTATGAGCAGATCTTTCCCATCGAATAGAAATAAAAGTGAAACACATATTGAAATCACATGTAGCCATGACACTGAAAGTCGGGGTTCCCCTAATGGTTTAGTCTCATCAGTTTGCTACATCTCGATTAGATACACCCATGGTGCAAAAACACGACCGTATCGGAACGGTTCGCCTGAGTTGGAACGGTTTTCAACCTCAACGAAGCAAATTCGACCGGTTCTACAAGGTGGATTTAAAATGCTCCATAATTTGGCCGTATCATCCATGACAACAAGGGTTCGCCCGTTTTTACCGCTACGAAACGTCACTTTGCAAGTTTTTGCAAATCGTTTCAGAAATTTCTTATCTTTACTCATACAGTAGCACCGATTTTCCTCCAATGACTCAAAGACAAGACAAAAGAAAGAGAAGAGACACCACTGCACACCTGAACCCTATATAACTCCACTAAGATCTAAGATTAATTGAAGCAAAAAGACCAAAAAAATATCTAAAACTAAAATCCTGCCCCGACAACCGCAACGCGGTCCGCGACCAACTTATCCATTCCGTTACCTCGTAACCGCGACCGTATTTTCGAACCATGGATACACTCTATGCAAAGAGTATATATAAATATACCAACCTTTTCAACAACAGTCATTTTCTTACTTGGTTGCTAGCCATATTTAACGGTAGTTCTTCACATAATTTTCTTAAAGACACTTGGTTCCATTCTAAAAGCATTAATGCATCGTATATAGTGATCATTCAAAACATCGTTCATCCATTGCTCTTGTGTTTGGATGGAAGTCACGCATAGTTCTTTGTAAATATACTTATAAAAATAGGCTGCTATAGCACGTATATTACATTTTATCATTATCCAAAAGAATCCTTGTCGTTTCTTCTTTCTATATCCATAGTGTACCTATCATGCATTGATAAATACTCCAAATTTTAAACAAACATGCATTGATCATGATCCATAAAACATGATAATCAAATTGAATCATGTTATGTTATTATAAGTCTTCACTAATGAAACAATAACAAAAAAGACAAACTATTTGTCAAAGTAAGTACATTAATTTTCAATCTCAAATTAAAACTAATAAACCCACTAAATATTTTTGATAGAACAGGTTTACTTGTCTTTAGTATGCATGTACGGCAACAAAGTCCTAATGGATTTATCATCCATATTTATGCGAAGTTCTCTTCTTGCACCGTCGTCCAACAAATTGACTAGGAAACACTGTAGACCATTATGTTTCATAAGGCCGCATCCAGAAGTACTCATGCGATTAATAATAGGCATTGGTAGAACAATACTATTGTCTTTAGAACAAACTTGTGTGTTTACACTAACAGGATGATTGGCACCAACTCAATTAATTCTAGTGCTCGATTACAAAGTGTTTACCATAGAGTTAATGTGACTAGATAGCACAGCCGAACCACTTGATTGTCTTCCTTTACGTTTCATTGGAATGGACTTTGCAATTTTTGGGCTACACTTTTGAGTATGTTTGACGCTCTTAGTACCCTTTCTCCTCCCTAGGTCGGATGATTCACTATCCACCGGATCACGTGAATTACTTTTAGGAAATTGAGTGTTACAACCACCACCAAATCTAGATCGGATACTTGGGGTAGCCTAATCGCCCGTAAAAGAGAAATTAGGCACTTGAGATGCAATATCTTTTAGTAAATTGCTAAAAAAAATTTGGTCATCACTATCCATATTGTCCAAATTAGGATAATTATCAGGGTAAATAGCATCTTGGCCTCTAATCATTTTCATTAGCATCATCATTATTGTCTGCATCACTCATTTCATCCTCAACATTTACCACACTCCACCTGATGGATCAACATTTGTTGACACAACATTTGAACCTATATCATATCCATCTTGAGATAATCTATTCACACTAACACTCAATGGACCAAAATTTGAGATGCGACATTTTTTAAAATATGGAATAGATTGTATCAAGATGGATATGCTACAGGTGCACATGTTGTGTAAACATGTGTTGATCCACCAAGTCTGAGTGTGATAAATGTGGAGGATAAAATGACTGATGCACACAATAATGATGATGCTAATGAAATTGATGAGAACGAACGGGATGTTATTTACCCGGACTATTATCCTAATTTGGATTATAGTGATAATCAAGGCCAAACTTTTTACAGCAATTTACTAAAAGATGCCGCATCTCAAATACCTAGTTTTTCCTTTAAGGGTGATTAGGGTACCCAAGTATCCAATCTAGATTTGGGTAGTGGTTGTGAAACACAATTTCCTAAAAGTAATTCACATGATCAGGTGGATAGTAAGTCATCCAACCTAGGGAGGGGAATAGATACTAAGAGTGTCAAACAAATTCAAAAGTGTAGCCCAAAAATTGCAAAACCATTCCAATAAAACGTAATGGAAGACAATTCAGTGGTTCAGCTATGCTATCTAGTCACATAACACTATGGTAAACACTTGTAATCAAGCACTAGAATTAATGGAGTCGGGTGCTAATCCTCCTATTAGTGTAAACACACAAGTTTATTATTAATCGCATGAGTAGTTTCGGATGTGGCCTTATAAAACATAATGATCTATGGTGTTTTCTAGTCCATTTATGGTGAACGGTGCAAGAAGAGAAATTTTCATAAATATGGATGATGATGAATCCATAATGACTATGCATGCTACAGACAAGCGAACATGTTTTATTAGAAATATTTACTAATTTTATGTTTTATTAGTTTTAATTTGAGATTGTAAATTAATGTACTTAATTTGACAATTAGTTTGTCTTGTGTGTTTTTGTTTCATTTGTGAAGATTCGTAATAACATAACATGATTTAATTTGATTATAATGTTTTATGTATCATGATCAATGCATGTTTGATTAAAATTTGGAATATTTATCTATGCATCATAGTTATACTATGGACATTAAAAGGAGAAAGATAAAACGACAATGTCCCACTATTCTGCTAGTTTAGCAACGAAATAGAAGGATGGGCGTCGCTAGGTCAGAAAAGCGATAACTAGAAATTCTCCCCAAGTAGGATTTGAAGCTAGACAAAAGAATTTGGATTGGCATCAGAGCTTGTTAATTCGTTGCAGCTGAAAGCTAGAGGTGGTAACATTCATTAGGTTGAAATTATACATTCGCTTCACTGTTAGCAAGGTGCAGGTCTTTCCCCCTCGATCTAGCAATCTTGGACAATTGTTTTGATGAACTGTCATTAAACTAAAAAAGAAAGAAGAGAAAGAACTGGGAGTTGGCGCCGCCGACAATCATCAGATCGGAAACACAAGTAACAAACAAAAGCTGCAGTGCGAAAGGTGTATTCCATTATACAACAACAACAACAACTAAGCCTTATTCCCAAAGTGATTTGGGATCGGCTGACATGAATCGTCAACTGAAACTGTTGCCAAAGGAGATGACATCGACAAGAGTGATAAAAAGTTTATAAAAGAGTTTAAGTTTTAAGAATTTTTAAATAAGTTTTTGAAAACAAGGTTTACACCAAAAAGTTTTAAAAGAGATCTTCAACAAAAGGTTTTAATACCAACACAATTGAGAAAAACAAATAAATGCAGTAATAAAACCCCTTCCTCCACATGGATATTGCCCTTCCACCCACTTCTATCCAACGCCATGCTCTCCTCAATCCCAAGTAGCCTCATATCACTTTCAATTACCTTCATCCAAGTTATCTTAAGTCTTCCCCTACCCCTTACAATTTGATTACTCCTTCACTCTTTAATTCTTCTCACCGGTGCATCACCTGATCTCCTTTTCACATGACCAAACCATCTTAACCGATTCTCCCTCATCTTTTCTTCAATGGATGCAACTCCAACTTTTTCCCGAATCACTTCATTTCTCAATCGGTCCTTCCTTGTGTGGCCAAACATCCACAGCAACATACGCATCTCCACCACGTTCATCTTATGAACGTGGCATTGTTTCACCGCCCAACATTCGGTGCCATATAACAAAGCAGGCCTAATTGCCGTACGGTAGAACTTTCCCTTCAATCTTTGGGGAATGCCGGAATCACAAAGGTTACTGGTGGCGCTTTTCCACTTCAACCAACCCGTGTTAATTCTATGAGTCACGTCTCCATCCAGTTCTCCATCCTTTTGGAGAATAAATCCAAGGTAACGGAAGACGTTCGATCCTTGAACCACTTTGCTATCCAAAGTGACCGCCCCTGCCTCGCTGCTTGTTACCCCACTGAACTTGCACTCCATATACTGCGTCTTACTTTAGCTCAATCTAAAACCATGGGCTTCTAATGTATGCCTCCACAATTCCAACTTACTCTCAACACTTTCCTTTGTCTCATCAATCAACACAATATCATCCGCAAACACCATACACCACGGTATATCATCTTGAATTGACCTCGTTCGTTCATCCATGACTAGAGCAAAGAGAAAGGGGCTAAGTGCAGAACCTTGATGCACTCCGATCGTAATAGGGAACTCTTCTGTCCTCCCCACCGTAGTCCGCACACTCGTAGTTGCCCCCTCATACATATCCTTGATGATATCTATATGTTTTTGTGAAACACCTTTCTTTGCCAACACCTACCAAAGTATTTCTCTTGGTACTCTATCATATACCTTCTCCAAATCAATGAAAACCATATGTAGATCCTTCTTCCTATCACGATAATGTTCCATTGTCTGTCTCATGAGGTGGATGGCCTCCATAGTCAATCTTCCTGGCATAAATCCAAATTGGTTCTCCGATATCTTCATGTTTTCTAAGTCTTTGCTCAATCACTCGTTCCCAGAGTTTCATCGTATGACTCATTAGTTTGATTCCTCGATAGTTGGTACAATCTTGTACATCGCCTTTGTTCTTATACAAAGGAATCAAAGTACTCTTCCTCCACTCTAATGAAATTTTGTTGTGTCTCCAAATCATGTTGAAGAATATTGTCATCCATTCGATTCCTCTCCCCCCTAGACTCCTCCAAACTTCGATAGGTATGCCATATGGCCCCGTCGCTTTCTTCAATCCCATCTTTTTTAATGCTGCAACGACTTCTCCCTTTTGAATCCTCCTCATAAACTCTCGATTTAACATACTTGGCGAGATGTGTACATCCCCGATGTCTTGTGCTTTATCACCATTGAACAAGGTATCAAAGTACGACCTCCATCTATCCTTTATCTCCTCATCCTCCACAAGCACTCTTTGGTCCACACCATTCACGCAAATTCTCTATGCTTTTAATTTTCACCAAATTAAGAAGCCGAGAAATAGAAAATAAAGATTGCTCAAGTCAAGACGAAAAAGCGTTAGGAGCAAAGATTCTTTTGGATAATGACAACGTGTAATACATATGCTATAGCAACCTATTTTTATAAGTATATTTACAAAGAACTATGTGTGACTTCAATCCAAACAGGAGAATATTGGATGAACGATGTTTTGAATGGTCACTATATACGATGCTTTAATGCTTTTAGGATGAAATCAAGTGTCTTTAAAAAATTATGTGAAGAACTACATATTAATATGGTTTAAAACCAAGTAAAAAAATGTGTGTTGTTGAAAAGGTTGGCATATTTATCTATACTCTTGCCTTGAGTGTATCTAATAGAGACGTAGCAAAACGTTCCGGTGAGCTAAGCCATGAGTGGTAGAGGACTAGAAGTAGGGCTTACACGAGTTTTGCCCATGATATGATTAAGGCAAAGGATGCAAGCCTCAAATTGAACATGATGAAAGGTACATGCCCAATTTTAAGGAAATAATTAATGAAGTAAGTTTTAATTTTTTAAAAAGATATATAATTAAATTAAATTTTAGTACAATTTTACATCATTTATAATAATCACTTACACTTTATTTAATTATAAAAATACAATAATAGGACGATATCGGATGCATTGACGACATTCATATAGATGCATGCATACTTGAGGTAGAACAATTGTGTAAACTAGGAAGGAAAGGAACCCCTACTTTCAATGTCATGGCTACATGTGATTTCAATGTATTTCACTTTCATTTCTATTCGATGAGAAAGATATGCTCATGATGCTCTATTTTTCTTCATGACTGCACACACCAGAATTAAAATTTCCAAAACCACTGGAAGGTATTAAAAAATTACTATTTTAAATGCTTACTTGAGGTGTTGTAGTTTTTTTCACAATTTTTTTATATATCGTGGGTAAGTATTACTTAGTGGATAAAGGATATCCATAAATTTGGTACCATATCCAAAGACAAGGTACCGTAAAGATCAACTTAAGGATGAACCACCAACTAATGTTAAAGAAGCATTCAACCGTGTATTATTCACTTTGAGGTTGTATTGAGAGATCATTCAGTAGATACTCAAATTGGTGCATGGTGGCTACTTTTGCCCTACATAACCACATACTCAGTAGACGACCTTAGGTTTAATATGCTCGATGAAAATACAGAATACATGCCATGTGAAGATTTGCCTGATGTTACTAATTTCCGAAGTACCTCAACTTCAAGAGAGAATCCTAAAGAAATGGAGTTTTTTTGTGACAGAATTGTTGATTTGATTTTGGGCATATAATGATATGTTGTTTTTTTAAAAGTATATTGGATTTTTGTACTAATTGAAATTTTTTCAATGCATAGCCTAATGTTCTATATTTAAGTATATTGGTTTCGTATGCTTATAGTAATAGATAAACTATATTAATGTATATAATTCAAAATTCAGATATTATTTAGATTATTATAACCATATAAAATAGGGAAATTCCAAGGTGGCTTATTTTTTGATTATTTTAATTTATTTTTTTTTTTTTTATAATTTTAAATTGGATATTTTATTATTTCCCTTTTATAAAATATGGTGGTTATTTTTACACTATTTATTATATAATGCGAGCTAGAATTTAATGAGGGTATGTTATTAGATACTTACATATATAAATTATGTAATAATAAATATTTTAGCAACTAAAATAACTAGTTTTACCAAACAGGTGATGCAGTCAGATATTTTATCAGTTTCAGCTACCACCTTATCAGTTCAGGTAACTTGTCAATTTCATCACCTTTTCAGCTAGTTCTGCCAAACATAGCCGAAAGTTCTGTTCTTTTGGACTGAACTGAACTGAACTGGATTGAATTGGAATTGTGATACAAAAGGTGGTGAATTGAACTGAAATTAATGGAGTTGAACTGAACTAATCCAGTGCACGTCTAATTAATCTTGTGCAGTACAAATCACACCTCAAAACGAGAGGATAACTGAAAAGGCTCATCACATATATGGATTTATTTCCTCATTTGTACAAACGGTAAAATTACGTTTAGTAAACTCCTCATCTATGCTCCTCAAAATGGGCGTGAGTGGAAGTATTGCCCAAAGTGGTGTATGCTTTTGATTAGCATACACATACAGTAATTAAACTTTCACTAACCAGAATGACTGATAAACCAAAAGACAATGTCACTTGAGACACGTCATAAGATATGGAGGAAGTCTAGAGGAAAAAACATAATTATGTGCAATCTTGTTAGGTTTGTCTCGACATATATCTTCGACATATCCCCTTTTCATAAGTTGGAGATCGTAAGATAGGATGCAATTACTTTGACGAGAGATTAGCAATTAGATTGACAGTTTTGAATCAAATAGCACGTAAAGCACATGATCAAAACAGCCACATAGTTAGTCATCTAACCTCTCTTATCGCCGTAATCTCTGCATGTGCAGTTAGATCTTTGTACGTCGACACCATGTTGTGACAGCGGGCAATTACTTCCCCATTACGAACAATAACGGCGCCAAAAGGATAACCACGTCCATTTTCAACCGCCTTATAAGCTTCCTCAATCGCTATAGTCAAGAATCTTTCGTCTGTGTCCTCGAAGAAACATTATCATCATCAGTAAGACATATTAGATTCAAAATAACATTCACCTTCTGCATGCACAAAAGATACAGTGGGTACCATCATATAAAACACTCATTGCTTATCTGAATAACAAGAAAACTTATAGCTCCATCCAGAATCTTTAATCACATATATTCTTTCTAGATGTCCGGAAATTGTTAAAATGGTTTACAGTTAGATTTCCCTACTGCCACAACTTAATTCAGTGATAAGAAAGATGATAGATATGGTTCGACTATAATGAAAGATGATTTTGTAAACTCGTGCCATTATCATTTTTATGAGACATTGAAACAATGTGCCAACTAGTTCCCGTGGAGGGCGTAGTAACCCGGCTATCTCACTTATCGCATTAAGCTGTCAGGCATCATATATGTAAATTTCAGACTTGTGTGATTACCTTCTTGATCACTTGCAACTACAAAAGCCACAAAGATATGCAATGAACTAACTGGACGGGAAGGGTAGTATACACGTTACTTAGTTAGTTCGTTAGGGAAACCTAGAAGAGGAAGCAAGTGAGACACATTAGAGGAGGGAGAAAGAAATCCTCTATAAACAGATAAGAAAGGCAGAGAGCAAGTTGACGTTGATGAGGATTTCCTTTAGTTTTATTTGCGGTTTTGGGAATGAACAAGCCTTTCGAATGCTTGTGTTTATCGTTTTATTTCTCAATTTACAGCTCATTCTATCTAATTCACCATTTTCCTCTCTTCATCATCTTGTTCAATATATCAGTTCCAAACAAAAAGGTTCCATGTTTGACTTCAACCAGTGATGGAAGAGTTACATGCAAACAAACTAATTCCTATAAAAGCTGTGAGCACAATTGATAAACACAATTCATATGTGAAATGCATCGTAACCAGAGACTTCTACTCTTCGACAGACCAATAGCAAAATTATGCCAATTATGCCATATAATATAATGAACGATGACAAGTGAGGGTTTAGTAACGTAGAATTCACAAATCATTTAAACAGTGCAAATAGAGTGAAAGAAAACAAAAATAAAACATCCAAGATACAAATAATTCTGTGCCTGAAATTCATCCAAAAGTTGATCAATAACTCCAATTAAACTTCAATAAAATAGTCATTTTTGAGAAATACCACTACCGTCGCCCATGGTTGAAATTCAGATCGATTTCGAGCAGAATTCCAAGATGTGTATCCAATAACTGTAATGAAAAATCGAAAACACTATAAAAGCTAGTGAGCATATGATCAACTTTCAGTTTACCGACCCTCCTTAAGTGGAAGGGTGAAAAATCCATATTGGCAGACATGAAGGATCCAGTTAATAGAATAAATTAGCAGGCATCTGGCATAATTGATTTCCACCATTGCCTCAGAATATTCGCTTTCTCCATAATCTTATCATACCACCAGAATTTTCAAAGTTGAGGAACTTTCATATTAAAATAAGGAACAAAAAGGGCAATCCTTCGAGGGACAATGGGAGAAATATGATAATATGATATTATATTGTTCTATAACCATATTACATTGAGCTCATTCACGGAGAGTTATCATTACATACAAAACTAGGCCTTAGTCTTCTCAAATACTTGCTCGGCGATGATAGCTATATCCCCAACAGCATGTTTAATCTCGAGTTCAGGCTTTTGCTGAACTCCAGTGCCCCTCAAAGCATCAGAAATTAAAGAATTAATACCCACTGCTATGGCAGCTTCAGCTTTAGCTCCATAGACTAACCTCTGTTAGTTCATAGGCAAGAGTTAAAAAGAATACACAATCGACAAGGATCTAGTAAATATCATCACAAGAAGTGGTGTCGCGGTTATGAAAACTAACCTTAATCTTTGAATATTGTATAGCGGCAAAGCACATTGCACATGGTTCACAAGATGCATACATTTCGCAATCCGACAGCTCAATTCGATCGAGTTTTTTACATGCCTGGCATTATCAATCACGGTAACAAAAGTGAGTAATTTATGATCAAGGGCTACTATAGTTTGATGTGACACAAGTCATAGAACATGGTGAATATATGATGAGACCCCAATTTAAATGCGCAACTGGTTCGGATTCGGGTTTCTCTCAATAATTTCAGGTCCAGATGCGGTTGGGTCAGAGATTGCTAGCTCTATGCGCTTTATCACAAACAAATTACACATAATCCAGAGTATCTAGAAGTCAGCTTATGATGAAAAAAATTGAAGTGATCAACTTGATTTCTGGCTCCTAATTTCGATCTTTCTATAGTCTCCACCAATATCAAAAAGGTACTATGTTGCAACCTGAAAGTACAGCATAACAAGCAGAGGATTCACTTTGTTACTATACCATGAAGCAGAGTAGGAACAGAGGGAAGATTTCTTCTGCCTAAGATATACTGTCAGTGGACAATCATTGAAGAGAAGTACTAAAATCATTTTTCCATCTGTTTACACTTCGGCTCCGTTTGTTTTAACGGAAAACAATTTTCATGGAAGATCACTTTTCAAGGAAAACAATATTCAGTGGAAAATATGATGTTAGAAAAAGTTTTCCTTTGTTTGTTTGAGTGGAGGAAAACTTAGGGAGAAAAGGTAAAATGAAGCAAAAGAGAAAGAAAGATGGGAAGGAGAGAATCAAGAGTAGTAAGGATTGGAGAGGAAAATGTGGCAATACCTTACTTACAAAATGAAATTGGTTTTCCTTTTCTAAGAACACATTCCATCTTTAGGAAAATTGTTTTCCACCCCTTACCAAAACAAACAAAGAAAAATGAAAGGAGGAAAATCATTTTCCAAGAAAATGGTTTTCCACCAAAACAAACGGAGCCTTCATTGCTTCTTGGACCCCCATATTCAAAGGTGAGAAACTATCAGCAATTAACAAAAGGTGTTTACAAAATGACATGTGTTCATTGAGCACTCATTTGATAAAGCTTAAGGCTTTTGTTTTTGTAAAGCTGAGACTTTTAAGGTTGCAGTTTTGAGTTCTATTCAAAATCAGAAACAAGGTTTAACATAGATGACACTTGACAGTGAGTTCAAATCATCTAGATGCAAATCACTCTTGTACACTCGACAAGGTTATATATATCTAAACTCCTCAGAAAAGGAGCCTGATTGCCTGAATGATAGTATTTCCCAAAGTGGTGTGTGATGCATGAATTCATTTAGCATGCACAGCTAGTAATAAATCCATTAGCCAACCAGGACTGAAAATCTGTAATAATTTATTTTGCTAGGACCCGAGTACTCATGTCAGACTGACACGATTATCCGGCGAAAAAATTCCATGATTTTGGCCAAATTGGAGCATTGATGTGTCTATATGACCATTCCCATGTCGGAATATTGAAGTGTGCATACCTTGATACCTATGTCGGAGTGTAATGGCTCTGACAAGAGTAAATATCTGAGGTAAACTTAAAGAGTCTTAGTATGAGAACAGAGGAAATAACCAAAAAAGATAATGTCATTTTCGACACATCTTAAGATTCTACTTACGGCACAAGCTTTTTAGGAGCCCATATGCAAGTACAGAGAGAAAAAAGGAGAATCCATGTGGTCGGAGAGAGATAAAGAGAACCCATCGCCAATTTAGGAAATGTGGCAAGTTAATGCAATCTCCATTTAGGAAATATGCCAGTATTAGAAAACAGACGTAGTACTCTTGATCAAATTGCAAAACGTTTACTCGTTAGATCATATAATTGTAACATTTTCCTCCTAAAGGTCAAATTTCACAAACCTTGACCTATTGACCATACATACCCAGCCGTATAGAAGAAAAAACATAGCTATATACTCAGCCGTATAGAAGAAAACACATAGCTATGAGCAATCTTGTAAGATCCTTTGCGATTGCATATCTTTAACTTATTAACTTTTCATAAGTTGGAGATCATGAAAAAGAACAATTGCAATAACTTTGCAAGGAGGGATTAGCATTCAGACTGGGACTTCAAAATCAAATAGCATGTCAGCCAGAGAACCAAAATAGTGACAAATTTGGTCATCAAACCTCTCTTATTGCCATAATCTCTGCATGTGCTGTTATATCTCTATACTTCGCCACCATGTTGTGACAGCTGACAATTACTTCATCGTTACAAACAACAACAGCACCAAAAGGACGTCCATGTCCACATTCAACCGCTCTATAAGCTTCCTCAATTGCTTTGGTCAAGAATCTGTCATCTCTGTCTTCTTCAGCTATTCATAAGTTCCTCATGAGATGCAAAACATTATCAATACAGGTAAGACATCATAGATTCAGTATGATATTCACCTTCTCGTAGAAAGAATATATAGTGGAGACCATGACACTACAAAGTCATTGCATATCTGAATATTTAGCAAAAAGAACTTCAAAATCATTAATTACATGTACTATTTTAGGATGTCCCGGGAAAAAAAAAAGTAGTCATCTTACCATATAAATATTTATTCTGTCCCAAAAGCCTTTCCCATTTTACCATTTATGTTTGTCACAATTACATAGCCCATTTCCTTTTATGTACTAGTTCCACCAAATAACACAATACTATCATTCCCCTTTCATTTTTTCCTTTATCATTTCTTTCTCTCTCCACTAACTTTAAAAAGACATGTGCACAATATTTCATTCATACTTAACTTATAATAGGACCATCACAAAGCTTTATCTTAATACACATGCCCATAGAAAAGGGCCAAGCCTTTGGGGGGCGGAGGGAATATAATAAAGTTTCTGATTTTCCTGTATGCCACTATTCAAATCAAGTGATAGGAAAGAGGATAGAATTAGCTCAACTATTATATCATAAAGGGCTTTTTTTGTAAAGTCATGTCATATCTTTAGATACTAGACGTTAAGACAATGTGCCAACTAATTTTGCATGGAGGGGATAGTCACTTGGCTATCTCACTTATCATACAAAAGTTATAGATATCATATATGCAGATTATAGACTTGTGTGATTACTTCTTGATCACCTAGAAATACAGAAGCCACAAAAAAAGTTCCATCTTTGACTTTAACCAGTGATGAGAGAATCCAATTAAAACTCTGTCAATCGAATATGATATGCTGATCATCATCAAATGAAAATGTGTCAACATAATGCATAGATAATTAGGACAAGATCATCAGAATCTATACTCCCATATGAGTTGCTTTGTAATGTTCATATTGAACAGATGAAGTCAAGACAAATAGTTCAACTCATAACTCCCATTGGTAAATCCAAGAAAAATGATCAAATTATAGGCAATTGCACCTCATTTCATAAGAGGGGTGGAAATTACGGCTTTATTTAGTTGGACGGAAAATAAATTTTCAGTGGAAATATGATTGTCATCGGGAAAACATCTTTAATAAAACACAATTGTAAATTAATTTTCCTTTGTCTAGCTCTTTGCATGAGAAGTTAGAGAAAAGCAAGGATGGCAATAAAAAGATGGGAGGACGAATGGGAGAAAGAAAAGTGCAAATTGAAGAATGGGATCGAAATTGTGGCATTCCTTTCTATAAGAACTTAGGCTCCATTTAGTTGGACGGAAAATCATTTTCTATGGAAAACAATTTTCCTTAATCCTAAAAGCCCAATCCAATGAGCAACCAATCGCAACCTTCCTGTCCCCTATGCGTCCTCCAGGAAACTTTTTCCAATGGAAAACTCAATTGTAAATTAGTTTTTCTATGAAAACTATTTTTCAAGGGAAAATCATTATAGATTAGTTTTTAAGGTAAGAAGTAAGACGGAAATTTATTTTCCCTTCATTTAGGGAGGAAAATGGTTTTCACTCTATAGAGAATTGTTTTCAAACATCACGAAAACTACTTTCCATCCCTTACAAACCAAGCAACGAGAAACGGGGAGACTAGTTTTCCGGAAAACAACTTTCCTTCCAACCAAACTGAGCCTAAAACGAAGATGTTTTCCACCCTTATGAGAGCTACTTTCCACCCTTTTCAAAAGTAATTTCTCCTATAAAATATTTTTCCCCCAACCAAACGCTCTCTAAGGTTCTGAATTCTGATCAAGTATCATTTTGAAGTAAAATAAATGAAACAAACAGTAATCAAACAAGCGTTAATGCATCATAGATTCATAGCAAGGGCTAATTCCAGCAATTTTAAAGACTTATACTCTTCGACCAACCACAAGCCAAATTATACCAATTAAACCATATCATATGTTTTTTCGCAAGGTTTGAACTTTATAAGATTAAGTAAAAGGGATAGTGATGAAAAATCTATAATGACAATAACTCCAATTGAATTTCAGCAAAATATAACAATTTTTAATAATAAATAAAGACTTTGAGATATACCATTAGCATCTCCCATGATAGAAATTCAGATCGACTTCGAGTAGAATAGGAATTCCCAGGTGGGTATTTGATAATATTTTAGAATTAAGAGATAGTGAGCAGAAACATGGTTGACTACTTGACTTTATGCAGAGTGATAATTGTTTAGGGGAGGTAAACGTCCAATGTGTTAGGTATTGTGACTAGAGGTGTCAAAAGCTAACCGGACCCGATTACCCGACTCGATCCGACTCGAACCCGAACCCGATTCAATCCGAGAATTGCATACCCGAAACCCGACATGGTCCCGACCCGAAATATACCCGACACTAATATGACCTGATATGACCCGACTCGAAACCCGACCCGGACCGACCGGTAGTCAACCCGTACCCGATCAGGCCCGATAGTCAGTCACCCGAACCCGACCCGGACCGACCTGAAACCTACCCGAAACCCGCTTCAACCCGAAGAATATCCGAAAAGGCCCGACCCGAAGCAACCTGACTTGTGTTTGACCCGACCCAATACAATCCATCTACCCAAACTCTTTAGACATCATATAATTTTTTATTTGCTATATTCCAATTTAAATACAACACTACCTTCTTATTTTAGACGCAATACTTTATATATAACGCTCTATTTTCTAATATTTCACACTATAAGTATAAGACTGTAAAATATATTAAAAGTAATCTAGTTTCTTCCACGTATTCTACTCATGAATTAACATTAATATAAAAATTTTCAATCAAATTAACCCTTCCTTGTCATATTTAGTAATTTCAAATAATCTTACACTAACAAATAACCAAAAATGTGTAAGAATTATTTGCAGAAAATTTGCGGCCCAAGTTTTTGAACCTTGTTTAACTAACTAGTAGTTATTGAATAATTGTTATCATATTGACAATTGGTCTTGTGACAATCAAATAAAATATTGGCCGCCTTGTCCTCGAATTGACGACAATTACCCCTAATTTAGTGTAATAAAAGATAGGAACCACTTTTCATCTGTTAAAGACTTAAAGTACCTTATAAAGTAAAGTTACAATAATATTTTTAGTTGGGTTTAGTGATTAATGTGACAAGAAGAAAAAAATAAAAACAATGAAGTGATACTGATTTGTATAGTGTGAGTCATAAGCCAAGAAAGGAAATGTAACAAATAAATTAGGACATCCATTTATGGTATATGTAGCAATTAATTTAGAACTGAGGGAGTACATACTTATCGTATTAACTCGTTCTTCAATATTTACAACTCTTTCTTATTACTAAAATTATTATTTATATATTTGTCCCAAACAAAACAAGTGAATTCAATTGAATAAATTGTTCTCAATTCTGATTTAGAACATTTTAATTTCTCACCAAAATTTTGAAGTTGGTAAATTTGTATCAAGAAACCAATTTTAATTTTCAAAATATATTACATGAACCACATGAAAGAAAGCTAATGTCCTAAACTCCTAATGTCCCCTGATTCTCATTGTTAATCTCATTTTTTCTCGAAAATCTCCATGAAGATTATTTACATGTTTAGTCTATGGTAAAATAATTATTTGGTCCCCAACTTAAATTCTTGCCCCAAAAATCAAATAATGGATCATTAAATTTACACATAGATAGCTTCTTTATCTCATTGGACAAGTCAAAGATGGAATGAAACATCTCAATTCAATGATGCTGTGTAATACTCGATTCCAAGAAGAGGGGTAAAAAGCTACTAACTCAGTAACCAATTTGAACAATAATCCAAAGAAAATTAGCAAACAGGCACAACATATGTAATATCTTCAATGAATTTCAACAATGCAATTAGAGAAATAGAAAAGTTTAACAATGCAAAAGCCCCCAAAAATCCCAGTCTAGAACTTGTTGTTCTTTAAAATCAATTTCAAAGGACTCCTCTTCAAGGATAAAGGTAGACCGCGAAGATATCATAGCACCGCCTTGGCTATCGAAAGAAATCCCGTAAGCCTTGACGCTCGTCTTCACGGTGATCACGGTGATCACGGTGGTCAACTAAAATGTGAATCCACCAACGGAAAGATGCTTAAGAGGTTAGCTATAAGCATTTTTTATTTTTATTTTTTTGAACCAAATACAAGGAAAACTATGATCTTCCTATCTCAGGAATAGATCAATGGTCATAAGGGAAAACTACAAGTAACTAAAAACAACGAAACTAAAACGAAAACTAAAACTAAAACTAAAACTAAAAGGAAAAACTAAATTAAAACACTTCTAAAATATCAGTTAGAAGCTCGACTACGCGGCAATCTCAGTTAGACACAACAACAGTCAGCGACACTGATGTCTACTGCTGTGTGGCGCGGCTTTGACGGAACGGAGGAACAACACACGCACGGTGGTGTTTTCATCAACTTGTGGCCTTCGGATTCAAAAACTCAATCTTGAGCCATCCCCTCGGATCTGGAATAGCTCCTGGGCGAAGTTAGAGATTCTCCTCCAGCGACCTGATGCGACGACTTTGCGGCAGCGGCAGGAGGTGGCGAGGTGGCTTCATCCAGTCTTCAACCTTGAAACGACAACGGCGATTCAAGATTTGACAGCTTCTTAGGGACCGAAAGTTGGAACTTGGGTTTTGTAACCCTAAACAAAATTTTCTTACTGGTTAGCTATAAGCATAAATACCAACACCTTTAACTAAAATGTTGCAAGATTCACGGAACTACAAATCAGAAAATGAGAAGAAACATACATATTCGCATAAAACATGAACAAGTAGATAGACACGGTGAGGGAAGCTTCAACCATATAAGCTTTGATGGTGGAATTCGACCATAAAAGCTCCAGATCTGGAACTTTTATGGTCGAATTCGACCAGCTAAAGCCCTGTTTAGCAAGGGGTTGTACAACTTGTAGTCTTACGCCGTGGTTGGAGATGTTTAAGGGAAGGAGAGATGGTTGCTTGGTTGAAGTTGGGGTGGTGGTGGAGACTGAGGAATAAGGAAAGGGCAAATAGGGTTTGTTGGTTTTATATTGGTGTGGGATGGGTACCGAAATTTGGGCGGTAGAGATGGGGGAATGGAGGGAGTTGGGTTATTTATTTTTGATCTTTTTGAAATTTTGATATTGATGGTTGAAATTTTGAAAATTTTGACAATTTATAATTATTTACTATTGTTATTTTTATCGTTATAAATATTAGCATTATTAGGTTTTATTATTATTATTGTTGTTATTATAAAACGGACAAAAATTATACAACCTACAAGAAATTAGTGGACAACCAAGATACAATCTGATCATAACTATATTGATGCCTGATCTTTTAATACAGTAATCTTAACTATCTTATACGCTGATCTCTAACTTATTGACAATTGATCTAATATATTGATCTTAAAGATCTTATATATTGATCTAATACGCCGATGAATGACCTAATACATTAATCTCAATTATCGTATATATTGATCTAATATATTGAGAATTATTCTAATGCATAGATCTTACTATATAACTCTAAACTATATTACATACTAATCTAATATATCTGATACACTAATCTTAACTATCTTAAATGTACTGATGATTGAAAGATTGGTTTAATAAACGGATACACTAATTGTAACTAACATATACATTGATCTAGTATATCGATGATTGATCTAATACACTAGTACTGATTATCGTAAAACTTTGCTTTAATGTATTGACGCGCAACTTTGTTGATTGATCTAATACACTAGTACTGATCATCGTAAACTTTGCTTTAATGTATTGACGCGCAACTTTGTTGATTGATCTAATATATTCATGATTGTTTGTCGTAAACATTGATCTAATGTATTGATGGTTGATATAATAATATACATTGATAGTTTATCTACTATATTGATCTTAGCTCTCTTATTAAATTGTTCTAATATACTGATGATGAATCTACTACATTTGCCTTAACGATTTACGCTGATCTAATATATAGATGATTGATCTAATACATTAATCCTAACTATATTGATGCCCGGTCTTCTAATACCGCCTCTTTTAACTATCTTGTACGTTGATCTATCATATATTGACAGTTGATCTAATATATTGATCTTAAATATCTTATATATTGATCCAATACGTCGATGATTGATCTAATACACTAATATTGATTGTCGTAAACATTTATCTAATGTATTGATCTAATACGCCGATGATTGATCTAATACACTAATCTTAATTATCGTATACATTGATATACATTGATATAATATATTGAAGATTGTTCTAATGATCTCAAACATATATATATATATATAAATATATAGAGAGAGAGAGAGAGGTATGATTGATCTGATATACAGTCTTAACAATCTTAAATGTATTGATAATTGATTGATTGGTAATGTACACTAATCGTAACTCTGAAACACTAATCTAGTATATCGATGATTGATCTATACATTTGATTGTGTAAACTTTATCTATGTTTGTCTTCGCGTGATTGATCTAATACACTATCTTAATTATGTATACATTGATATAATATATTGAAGATTGTTCTTAATGTATCTCTAAACTATATATATATATATATATATATAGATTAATGATTGATCTGATATACTAGTCTTAACAATCTTAAATGTATTGATAATTGATTGATTGGTCTAATACACATACACTAATCGTAACTCTCGTAAACACTAATCTAGTATATCGATGATTGATCTAATATAGTAATACTGATTATCATAACAAGTTTTCAAATTTTATGTTATCGAATATATATATATATATACACACACATATTGATTGATGATTGATCTGATATACTAGTCTTAACAATCATAAATGTATTGATAATTAATTGATTGGTCTAATACACATATACTAATCGTAACTCTCGTATACACTAATCTAGTATATCGATGATTGATCTAATATAGTAATACTGATTATCGTAACAACTTTTCAAATTTTATGTTATCGAAAATTAAATTATAATAAAATTAATTAAATTTAATAGCTTATTTCACTTTGCAAGAATAGAGAAAAACAACGTGACCATCAAAGTACAATACTTTTGATTTATACATCATCTTTATACTTTCAATAACCGAGTCATTTACAATATTCTAATAACGGAGTACAATATTTTTTATTCTGATATTCTAAACATAATTAATAACACATTATCAATAATGTTTTTGTTCTAAAATACAATCAGATAAAGTGATTACAAAAACGGCGATGATCTTCTAAACACGCCATAACAATTCAACTTCAAGAATAAGTTCATTTGTTAAAACTCAATCATAAAGATAACCCACCGTTGAGTGTGATACGAAATGAATTCAACTTGGATGAGAATTGAATGTCACGGAAATAACCCGAGATAAAGTTGACCGAACTTGAAATGAATTAGAGTCACAGGCCATAATAGGCAGCCGAACTTGAATCGACCGACCAAAAGTTGTCTGAACCTGAAATTAACACGACCCGAAGTCGCCCGAATCTGAAATCAACCCGACCCGAAGTCGCCCGTACTCGAAATCAACCCGACCCAAAGGCTACCCGGACCCGAACCAACCTTACTCAACCCGTTTATTACCCGACCCAGAGTGGTCCGAACCCGGTATGTCCCCGTCCGACAATGACCCGGCCCGAGACCGACCCGAACCGACATGTTCGTTTACCCGACAACACCCGAACATTACAAACCCGGACCGGCGAACCAAAGTGGACCGACGACAACCCGACCCGATGTGGACCGACCCGAACCCGACCCACCCACCCGATTTGACACCTCTAATAGTGACGACTTCTATTATACGTGTAGCATGACCTGCCATGGCTGGCAAAGCTCATCCGGCCTGAACGACCTGAAATTGATCTAAAAGCGACAATTCGAAATCAATTCGAGACCCAATATTGACCTAGACCCGGCCTGGAATATACTAATCTGGAATAAATCCGACCCGAATAGACCCAATACTGGCTCGAATATTATTTATCCTAAATTTGCATTTCAAATTATAATTTTACAGTTATACTCTTTTAATTTCCACAACTATTGTTATTTTTTTAGTAAATCGTAAATGTCATACTCGTTGTGTACTAGAGCACTCATAAAATTTCACTATTATGTATATCTCGGGAAAATATAGATTTAAAGTTTTTGTTTTCAGATGACAAGACTCAAATCACATGATGTAAGAAGAAATAGACAGTCACTAGAAATAAACCACAAATGCAGAGTTTTATCAAAGAAACAACACAATTAGAGCGAATTTGGGAGGGATAGCATACTTTGATTTTTATATACCTTCGTCCTGAAGTATTGACTTGATCTGGACCTGACCTGAAAATTGACCCTAAGATGTTGACTCGACATGATACTTGACGCGACCCGAGATATAAATTTCAAAATAGACCCGAACCCGATTAGACCCGACCCGATCAGAAATCAACTTGACCCGAATTGACCAAACCCGATTGTCACCTCTAAGCATGAACATGATATATCCAAGGCTATTGTTTTGCCTAATGCTAGTTTGTAGTCTGTTGAGCAAAAATTAGACCTTCAAATGAGTAATGAGTTAAAAAATAACTTAAAACTTGTGCCATTAAATTATGATTTAAAAAGCAATTATTATTGACGTTTGATGTCTCATCCTTATGCCTTAATATAATATTGATAAGTTCAACAAGAAGAAGAATAGGAAGAAGAATAAGATAATTATTAAAAGGCAAATACTAATCAATGAGCCTGGAGCGTTGGATAAGGTAACTAAAAGTGAAAAAAAAAATTATTAGCATAAACAATAAAACGTAGAACAAAAAGACTTGGGTGGACCTAGTCCACACTAAAAATAGTGTAGACCGGCCACTTCTCATGTGAGCCCAAATAAGCAGCCCAAAGATGATGATCTAAGCGCTGAAAAAAAAAAAAAAAAGTCCATGGCGCTGAAAGCAAGACAACGTCGTTCGACCTAAGCGCTGAAATCCATGTTCAACAAAAATCTAAACTTCATTCTCTGAAATCGAAAGCAAAGATGATGATCAATCAATTCAACCTTAACAGCAGTTATACTGAAGAATCTAACAACACAATTGGGGGAAGAAATACAAATTTTGATGAAGAATCTACATCTTATATTGAAAGTAGTGTGGAAAAAGTTTAACTTGAAGATGTTGATAGACAAATTTCTGAACTACTTGTTAAACATGAAGCAATGGATCTCCGGATTATTGAAGAAATAAACAACAATGAAGGTAATTCGAAATTTAATTGAGTTTGTAATTCAAAAATTAGGTTTATATGTACATATTGGTAACTTTCTTCTAAATTCAATTGAGTTTTTAATTTTTCTCAATGATGTATATAAGAATCAAATTATTCATTCAGTTGTTATTTTTTTATTGAGTTTAATTGTTGCTGGAATTCATAAAAAAAGACAGGAAATTTAGTTGAAGAACAACACGGCAACATTATACTAATTCCTTTAAGTTTTGTTAATGGTATCAATTTATACTTTGACCAAGACACAAGTATCATACTACAAAACCTTAACTTTTAGTTAAGATGGCTTAACTTTTAGCTACTTAGTAATTAAACCTTAACTTTTAGTTTCCATAGCTTTACATTTAGTTACTAAACCTTAACTTTTAGTTAAGATGCCTAAATTTTTAGCTACTTAATCTTAACTTTTAGTAATTAAATCTTAACTTTTAGTTTTTGTAGCTTTACTTTTAGTTACTAAACCTTAACTTTTAATTAACATGACTTAACTTTTAACTACTTAATCTTAACTTTTAATTAGCTACTTAATCTTAATTCAATTCTTATTGATAATATATTATTGTTTTCTCATATGTTTAACTACGTAGGCTTAATAAGTGATATACAATCATCGCTACAAAATGTAGAAGAAATTGGAGGGTCGTTGATTGGGCAGACAAGAACTATTGTTGAAGAAATTTATGAATTGTATTGTCAGTATGCTAGTCTTATTGGGTTCTCTGTGAGGAAAGCAAAGGATAGAGTGAAACAAGGAACAAATGATGACACCCAAAAGTACTTTATGTGCTCTGCTGCTGGAGAAAGAAATAGTGGGAAAAAGAGAAACAAAGAAGAAGAAGAGCCCACACAAATAGAAGAACAAGCACCTCTGTAATACCCCGACTTTTTAAAACTTAATTTAATTATATTATTAGCTTAAATGAGTACTAATTTGAAATTATTACGATTTAATTATAATTATTTTCGATTTTGTTTTTAAACGTTTAAAACGATTATAAAAGAGTTTATTATAATTGTTATTATTTTCCATTATTGAAACATATTATTATATGAGATGATTTATTATAATGTTCAAGTATTTGAACTATGATACAAGTTGCTTGAATGAACACCTAAAAGCCCAATTTTAATTATCCAAACCCACAAACCCATTACCCATACCCATTAATCAGCTAAACCCAACCCATCTCCCCAACACCTCACACGCCCCTCCTTCCCTCTTTACTGGCGCAAATTAGATTATACACTCGAGAGTATGATGAGCATCATACTCTCGAGTGAAAACGGCAACGTTTAGCAATTTGCATGTGGTCCCATGTTTTAGTAATTGCAAGTGGGCCAAAAAGTTTTGTCTGACTTTTGTGTTTCATTTTTGGCGCCTCCCCAAAAGTTTGAAAAGCTGATATTTTCTCTCAGCTCACTTCTAGCTTATAGTTTCTCTCTCCTCAGCTTGTACTATGTATCCTTTTTTTTCTCTCTCCTCAGCTTCTCTCTCTTATTAAACTCTATCTATATTCATTCATTTCCCTTGTTTTCTCTTTCAGATTTTTCTTACCCACAATTTAGTAATAAATTCTTCATTTAATGCAAGTAAAATTCGTAAAATATTTTTATTTTGGTTTTTTTGTTTAATGCAAGTAAACTCTTGAGCTTGTAGTAGATATGGAAGATTTAGATGTAAATGGTGTTGTTAATGGTGGAGATATAAATGTTGGTGATGCTTGTAGTGATTTTGATAATATTTTTTTGAATGAACAATTGGATGATGGTGTAAATCATCCTATTGAAGGTGCAAATCCAGATGAAACATCTGGTAATGTGTAAAAATCCTAGGATTTGGTGTAAAAATTAATAAGCTGTTTTGTTACAATGAACATATGTTGGTGAAAAATGTACATCTTTGTCAAGCTTGATGTACACATTTGAGGGGACAGAGAGACACCTGTGTCGTTGTGTTTTTGTATGATTTTTTTGTCATTTTGGTGGGTATTTGGAATTACTTGTGTGAACATGTGTATGTAGTAGCATGTACATCAATATAATAATATAGTACATCTAAGCATGACTTATGTTTATGAATTGTTTTTTTTGTTTGATTATTGGGTATGTAGTAGCATGTACATTAATATAATAATTAGGTACATCTAAGCATGACTTATGTTCATGAATGTTTTTTTTTTGTTAGATTATTGGTTCATGTGTTTTGATTTTTTAAGTAGAATGAAGATATGTTGGTAAAAAGGGAACATTTAGGTTTAGGTTAATGTACATCTTTGTCAGTATGTGGGAACAAAGGGAACATGTGTCTTAGGGTGGATCTTCTAGTTTTGTTTTGTCTTTTTGTTGGTCATTGCAAATTTATAATTTGTAAGTATGTGTTGATGGATTTTTCCTAGTATGTACATCAATACAGTGAATAGATACATTTAAAAATGACACTTCTTATTTGGTTTTTTTTCTTTTTATTGTTAAGTTACTGTTTAATCCTTTTTTTAAAAAGTTTGTTTGGTTTGTGGCTAGAATTCCATGAGGCGGAGGAATCAGAATTGTTAATGAAGGAAGCAGCGAACGATGATGAAGCATATAAATTGTACAATGATTATGCATTTAGGAAAGGGTTTGGTGTACGTAAAGACAAAATATCGTGGCGAATTGGTGGCAAAGTAATGAGACAACGTATTTTTGTTTGTAGCCGAGAAGGCATTAAAAAAGTTGAAATTGGATCCCCCAAGGTATTGTGTTTGTAACTAGTCATTCAATATATTTGTATTGAAATGAACATATATGTTTGGAAATGAACATGGTAACACACAACATGTACGCATGAATACATGATATGTACATTTTATTCACATTTTCACACAATGATTATTCACTGAATATAACACACTACATGTACTCGAGAAAACATAACATGTACACTTTATTCGCTTAAGTGAACATCATATATTGAATGAGTATACGTTGTTATTGAAGTAAGGAAATGAAGATATATTTAATTTGATCGATGTACATTTAAAATAATTAAATGAGGATATTAATTTGTGTAAATGAACATTTACTATTTGTAAATGGACAAATATTGACAGAGAATTCATAAGGTCATATCAATTTTTTAATTGGTTTTTACAGGTGTATGTTAAGCTTGATCAGCGATGTGGTTGTAAAGCTTTTGTTCAATTTGACGTTGTTAGAGAAACGGGTGTTTTCATTGTTGTTAAGCACCACATGATTCACAATCACCCAATGGTCCCTGTTAGTCAAAGACACTTGATAAGGTCTCATAGGAATGTGACTGATGAGCAACTAGATATGATTAATGATATGAGAAGAAGTGGTGTTGGCATTGCGGAAGCGGTTCGTGTTTTGAGGAATGAAGCTTGCGGTTCGAAAAATTTAGGGTTTATGGTTAGAGATGTCTATGATGCAGTGGCTGCTCAAAACAAGAAGGAGGTAGATGGATGTGATAGTAACCAATTGATCAAGTATTTTACTCAAAGACAAGTGGAGGAAAGTGATTTTTATTATGATTTTGAGCTAGACAGTGGAGGTTATTTAGTGAATTTTTTGTTGGAGAGATGGAAGGATGAGAAAAGACTATGAGGCCTTTGGTGATTTAGTTGTACATGACACGACGTATCGCACAAACAAATATGGTATGATATGTGGCCCGTTTGTTGGGATGAACCATCATCATAGGAATGTTATGTTTGGGATTGGGCTTATATTGAATGAAACGAGTGAGTCTTTTGTGTGGCTTTTTTCATCCTTTTTGAAGAGCATGGGAGGGAGGGCCCCTACAACCATAATGACTGACCAAGATTTTGCTATGGCCAAGGCTCTCAAAATTGTTTTCCCTGATGCTATACATCGTTTGTGTTTATGGCATATTGGTAAAAATTCAATTA
This sequence comes from Patellifolia procumbens, assembly GCA_947645195.1. NCBI lineage: Eukaryota > Viridiplantae > Streptophyta > Magnoliopsida > Caryophyllales > Amaranthaceae > Patellifolia > Patellifolia procumbens. Next base: position 756,524 of record CANSGD010000193.1, read on the forward strand.
ATAATATAAAGGGGTTGAGGTCGAAGGATGGGTTTGTGGATCTCTTCAATTATGTTCTCAAACATTGCGAATCCAAGAGTGAATTTAAACACTATTGGAAGAGGTAAACACAATGATTTTTCTCTTAGTAACTGAATTACAATATGTGTTCATAAAATGTACAGACAATATAATAAAATGTACATCTGATACCACAGAATGTAAAATCAATATAATAAAATGTACAATAACAAAAAGGATGAACATTCTATATCAAAATGTGGACATGTAATATGAAACAATTTACATTCTAAATCAAATATATGTTCATTGCCTGACAATATATGTTCAATATTATTGCTTATATGTACACTGCTGATGTTGTTAGAATAAAACATCATTGAACATTTGTAGAAATATAGTTGTATAATGGAATAAGATGGAAGGATAAGGTGTACATTAATATAATATAGGGGTATAAATATAACACTCATTTGTATAGAGGTAGATGTACATATTAATGTACATTTGTAGACCATATAAGTACATTTATTTGACACATATGTACACTTGTGTTTTTGTAATTCATAAATAATCAGTGATCAGTTACTTACAATGTATGTTCACTAATTTTGATTATATGTTCATCTTATTATGCAGTATGATTACCAAGTATAAGTGTGCTGAGAACCCTTGGTTGTATAGGCTATACCAGTTAAGAAAGATGTGGTGTCCTGTCTACTCAAAAGAGTATTTTTCTGGTGGGGTGTTGTCCTCACAACGTAGTGAGACGACTAACCATTCGTTAAACCAGAGGCTCCATGTTATGCAAGGTTTGTGTGATTTTTATAAAGTTTTTGTTGATGTTGTTAATGAATTGAGGGAGAAGGAAAATTGACAGGATTATCAAGCGCTATCTGGGAATAGGTTTCTAGCTTTTGTAGATTTGAAGTTACTTAACCATGCAAATGAATTGTACTCTGTGGCTGTGTACTTGACATTTGAGGAAAATTTCATTAAAGGTGCATCATATTGCCAAAAATTAATTAAATATGACCCGCCAAATTTTGAGTACCACGTTGGACGGACGGACAAAGAATTCTTAATGCATACTGTGAAGTTTGATAGCTTTAATATGGTAGTTGATTGTACATGCAAGTATTTCACTGAAATGGGACTTTTATGTGCTCATTCTCTGCGTATATTTCACATACACAATGTGCAGAAAATCCCGAAGATGTACATTGTAGGTAGATGGACAAAAGGTGCTATGTGCACAAGAGTGCATGATGTGTGCCAAGATGCAAATGTTGTACAAGCATCGGTTTGGCGTGTGCAAACTACAAGGAATGCAATGGCATTGATTAACTCAAGCCAACATGATACGATGGTTCGCAAGGTTGTGGAGGACGCGTTAAGTGAATTGAAAACAAAGGTTGAAACACTTTTGGGGAAGGTTGATGAATCGATTACAACGGAGGAGGTGAGGAATATGATATTTCCTATTGTGAAAGATCCTCCGAAGAAAAGGAAGAAATGATCAAGAGATACCAGGATGAAAAGCACAGTGGAGAAGAAAGTAAATAACCTGAAAGGATGGAAGAAAACTGCTGAGAAGGCAGCAATTAGATCGAAGGCGAAAGCTCAAAAATCAGTAGAGGTATGACATTGTTTTATAATATGTGTTTATTATGGATGTATATAGTATGTACATTCTTTGGTTCAACATGTTTATTAACTGCATCGTTATTGTCATGATACACCAACCTTTATTTTTTAAGTATGTGTACATTGTTGTCATTAATATGTTCATTATTTACAAGATATTGTACTATAGTTCTTTCTTTTTTAAATAGTTGTTGAAATCATTCCTTACTAGCATGTTCATTATTATTACTAACATGTACATTAGTGTTCTTTTTTTTTTACTAACGCCAAATGATAATTTACAGGATTATCTTGATGTGCCAGAGGATGGTAGCGTAGCTCACTCCACATCAAAAAGCTCGTTGTTGGATGTTTATGTTCCGGATGACTACTTCCCGGTTAACATATTGTTATAAACTACACGTTAATCTTTTTTGGTTAAATGTTAGTAGGGTAGGATACATTTTGTAACCATGTGGCTCATTCATGTTGTACTATGTTATTATGTTTTGTGTACGAAGTCCACTATGAATGAGTTATGCTAATCAATGAATATATATGAATATTGAAGAATTATAGTTGTGAGCAATTATTATTGTACATGTATATCAACACATAACATTTCTAGGCACATTTATATAATTAATATGTACATTTTCCATATATTAATGTCCACAACAGGAGTAAATTAATGAACATTGAATATAAAATAATGAACACTCCATTTCAAACATTTAACATTAATGTAGTTGAAGTAATGAGCATATTTTCAACATATGATCATAGTAGATTTATATTTTCAACATATGATCATTAGCATATCATTAATGGAAGACTATGTTCATTGTACCTATTTAATTTACATTCAAAATATATGAATATTGTAGTTAGAGAATCATTGTTATATCTGTCTATACGACAGATCACAGCAATTTAAAAGTTACCTATAGACTAAATTATATATGTAAATTGTATGTGGATTAAAATGGATTACAACTACGAACTGTTAATGCTTCTGTGCGGCAAACTCCTTGGCCCCCTGCTTAACTTCTGATGCTAGGGTATTGGTAGCGCTTGTTAAAAGCTCAATGCAGTACTGAATCCTCAGCTCCTTGATCATGTCAAACTGGTAAACAAAAGAGATAATATATGAGGACTAGAGTTTTAAAAAAATATACATATACCAAAGAATAATGTACATGTATGACATCAGAGTGTATATATATAGGAGCATAATGTACATACAATGCATGTGGATGTACATATAGTCCTATCTATTGAAGGGAGAGTATTATGATTAAACAAATACTTACGTTAGTAGAGAGCAGTCCTGTATCGAAATCCTCTTCCCAATTTCCCATGTATTTTTCCATGTGATGCATGGCATAAATACCACAATCTGTGATGTTCAGATTGTTTCTCCATGGCATATGAACAACGCGTTCCTCCATATCACGAATCAGTGCGACTCTATCGCTGATCCCTTGCTGCACCAAAAACCTCCCGAAAAACATAGTCTACAGGAAATGTTTGTCAATGTGGCACGTCAAATGTGGCACGTCAAAAATAGAGACAAGTCAGTATTGTACTTACTAGTTTACGGGGGTAGTCCCGATATTTGTTGGCTAGGGGGATGTTTTCCGGCAGGATTCTATTGTCTAGTATGTCCAGTGTTCCTTTGAGGAAGTTGATGCAGAAGACATAGAAATGCTCGTTGGCAACAATTGGAAAGAAGACCTGGATGGATGTACAATTAAGGTATTGTGATGTACAATTACATAAGATGGGTGTACATTTATATAACAAGGATGTGCATATATATAAGATGTACAATTATATAAGACCGATGTACACTTATATAACATCAATGTACATTAATATAACATGGATATACATTTATATGAACTTTATGTTTTCTGTAAAGATTTAAATTAATATAGGAATTATGAACATTAAATGTACATTTATAAGTATATTGTACATTTACATGTCATGGATGTACAATTATATAACACAGATGTACATTTACATAACCTTTTTGTGGTACTTAGATATAAACAATTAAACATTAAATGGAATATTTATTATAATGTACATTTACATGTCGCGCTTGTACAATTATATAACACAGATGTACATTGATATAACCTTTTAAGGTACTTATATACATTTATGTAGTATATATAACACATTTATACAATAAATATGTGCATTTATATCACATGGATATACATTAATATGACATGGATGTACATTTAAATGACATGGATATGTATAGATGACATGAATGTGAATATTGTGCATACATGGTTTCCAAATGTACAAACATGGTATATAGATGTACATTTATGATTAAGTTAATAAACACAATAAAACATTAAATGTAATATTTATGGGTGATGAATTAGGAAAGTACCAAGTCATACTGATCAATGTCTGAGATACCCTGATCCCCTAACTCGTACGTCAAACGGTTGAAAAAGTCGTCGAGCCTTGATGCCTCTGTCATCTTCAAGTCTTGTTTTAGTTCTTCTTCAGTTTTTGATGACGGTGGATTTGCTGCATAAGGTTGGAGTAGGTGCTTCAAATGAAAGAAGAAATGTATCAGTCCCCCAATCAAAGGATAGCATTTACATATAATAAATAGATAGGGTGGAAGACTGTTTACATGTGCAGTTGTTGAGAAGAATAGACGTTTTGGAGAAGATGAAACACTTGTTTTCATCTTATAATTCAGGACGCATGACCATGCATCAAGGAAGCAGTTGAAGATTTCCTTATCATCACCAAGCACGCGGAAAGATTCTCTGTTAATGAAGGAGAATCTGTCGTCGTACAACAATTCACTGCCAATGACATTGATTCAATGTAAGTCCCAACATTAGAAGAGTTATTTAAATAACAAGTGTGGTAGACTAATTACTCATCATCCGGTGCTCCAAAAGCATAATCGGCAATGTAGTTGAGGTCAACTGATTTCCTTGTTCTCTTCTTTTCAATTAGATGGGAGTACTGCACCAAGAACGGGGACTTGAAAATTGCTGTCTTTTGAATTCGACGTGCTGGCCGTCTTTGCGTGGAGCTCGGTACAACCTTTTGTTTCCTGCATAAGATATAAGGTTTGAAATTAGTATATCATATTACATACAGAGAAAAAGTTCATTTGTTGGGTTTTTAGACCAAGTACCCCTTGTCTTGTTTTTGGTCTTCTTGGCGTTTGGTAAGCTGATTATCACATCCGTAACCTTCCGCACTGTGGAGTGGACTAAACCCACAGAATGTACAATCAATATAATAGAATGTACAATCAATATAATAGAATGTACAATAAACCATATATGCACATGTAATATGAAACAATGTACATTCTAAAGCAAATATGAGACAATGACCCATAAGACAATTGAGAAAAAAAATATATTTATTAAAGAATGTACAATCAATATAATAGAATGTACATTCATTATAAAAGGATGAACATTCAATATTTAAGTGTGAACCTTTAATATGGAACATGTACAGACAATATAATAAAATGTACATTCATTATAAAAGGATGAACATTCAATATTTAAGTGTGAACAGTTAATATGGAAAAATGTACAGACATTATAATAAAATGTACATCTAATCCCACAGAATGTACAATCAATATAATAAAATGTACAATAACAAAAAGGATGAACACTCAATATTAAAATGTGGACATGTAATATGAAACAATGTACAATCACCAGAGAAGGAACATTCAACAGCAGATAATGTCCACTCAATATCATATAATATACCATGTACATCTAATACCACAGAATGTACAATAAATATAATAGAATGTACAATAAACCATATATGCACATGTAATATGAAACAATGTACATTCTAAAGCAAATATGACACAATTACCCATAAGACAATTGAGATAATAAATGTAAGATATCATAGAAGGAACCTCTCTTCTGTAGCTTTCGGGGTGAGTTGTGCACCTTTACGAACAACGTCTTTGAAACTAGGGAACATGAACCATAAGTTAATGGAATGATAATAAATCCACAAATGATACACAATGCCAGGCCAATTTGGCACTGATTTTATTTCTTAACATTTGGTTGTTTGATAATTCAAATCAGGCCATATTGGCCAATGGTACATTGTTTGATAAATGAAATGAATATGGGCCTAATGGGCCATGCTACTATGTTTACCCTGAAAACTCTGCACTTGATTGGAAGAGAGCGTTGATAACCTGGCTATCTGACCATGGTGGGCTAGAGCCCGTGCCCATATCAAGCCCCAAGTTCAAGTCCAATCTTCGGGCAGCAGCGGGTGTTGCTGGTGGTTGATCAACTCCAAGGTGGGTGTTAACAGCCTGGTCCACTATGGCCCAAAGTTGGGAAGTCAGGAAGAAAACCTCATCTTGGGTCACTGAGAACCCTTCCTCTTCATGCTGAGTTTGGGGAACAGCATGACCAGTAGTCTCGAACTGTGCCCATATGTGTTTTAAAATTGAAGGAGTAATGTTGTCAACACTGGGGTCGATGTTCAGCTGCTCCAAATTAAGCTGGGGCCCCTTGGTTAGTAAAGTTGTCAACTCCACCAAGTTCGTTGTTAACCTTGAACAAACCTCCGTGAACCTAGACTTCCAAGCCTAAGAAAGAATGTAATTAGTATTTGGCTAGAAATTAATGATTAAATGTCCTTATTGAAATTATATACCTCTAGGTCGCGCGGAGGTTGTGGGATGTGGTCATGATGTTGAGGGGGAACTGTGATGGACTGTAAAATACAATGCAATAGTAAAGAATGATTACTCAGTTGATAAAGTTCAAAAGAATGAACATTTAAGCCAAGAGAGTGTACACAGTGTACATTGGAATGTACATTCCCAATATTATAGGAAGTAAGACCATGTTGGAATGTACATTGGAATGTGCAACTATGTACATAAAGAAGCATGAATATATTTAGTAAAATTATGTACTCACTGCACACTCATATGTACAAAGTTGAAATAATTATGTACATTGTCAAAACAATTATGTACAGAAAGCATGAACATGTTGGGTAAAATTATGTACACACTACACACTGAAATGTACCTAGTCATCACATTCATGTTCACAATGAAAACAAGTATATACATAAAAGATTCATGGAACATAACATAACATACATTATAAACAATTGAATGTACAGAATAGCATAAAACAATGTACATTGTCTAGTATGTATTTGTAGACTGCACATGCTGGGTACATAGTCATCACAATTATGTACATGGTCAATACAATTATATACAGAAAGCATGAACATGTTGGGTAAAACTATGTACACTCTGCACACTGAAATGTACATATTCATGACATTCATGTTCACAATCAAAACAATTATGTACAGATTCATGAAACTGAACACAATGTGCATTATAAACAAGTGAATCTACATAATAACAAAAACAATGTACATTATCTACTTTTCTCAAAATATATATGTACATAGTCGTCAAAATTGAATGTACATAGTTATCACGATTATGTACATGTTCATCATAATTATGTACATAGTAAAAACAATATTCATATTTGAATGTACACAATAAACATGCTTATGTTCATTATGTATATTAAACTGTACATGCTGATGAAAATTATACAACTTGCAGAAATTACCTGTTGCTGCTGCTGATGTTGTTGTTGTTGCTGTTGCTGTTGTTGTTGTTGTTGTTGTTGTTGTTGTTGTTGTTGTTGTTGTTGTTGTTGTTGTTGTTGTTGTTGTTGTTGTTGCTGTTGCTGTTGTTGTTGTTGTTGTTGTTTGTTGTTGTTGCTGTTGCTGTTGCTGTTGTTGCTGTTGTTGCTGGTGCTGTAGCTGGTACAGTATATGTCCCTGCTCCTCCTCCTGCTGTTCAGGATGCTGTTGGGTTTGCCAATTATTTATTAGACCATCATTATATTAAATATATATATAGGAGATTATATTTTCATATCAGTACCTGCTGTAGATGCGTACATGCTTCCTCAGTAAATATCCTCGGCATAATGATCCCAATGCCAAATCCATCTAGCCTCTCAAGATGCACCCTCTGTGCGATGAGGTCTTTACCCCCACACTGAGATGAGCGGGAAGGCGCGTCGAGGCCTCAGAGCCGCCTTCTGGCATCTATCAAAATAGCATACCTACAAACATATAGATAGATACAGCTCAACAAACTGACAATTAATATTATGAAGATACATGCATAGATAAATATTTATTACCATTAAGAAAGGCAGTGGATCAGTGAAGAAACGGGTAGTATCGCCCTGCCAAGAACGAGCACCTTCTATGAGTGAATCCATAGTGTACTTGCACCAGTTGTGGAGGCGTATTTGCTCGACATCAATAGCAGCAGTAAGGCAGAGGGTTTGAGGTTGGTGGTTGGTAGTGGACTTCATGCAGCAGTTGACCACTACTAGAAGAAAAGTTCTCTTCCAGTTGTCGGTCAGGGGGACGGAGGGATCGCTCAGGTGCTTCACCAAGGCAGTGACCTTTGGCATGTTCTTCTCTATACCATAATATACTCGTAAATCCGCGAGCATGTCATGGTACTCATCGGTTTCCTCGAGGGACTCATCAATTTCCCTTCCTCTCAGGGACAACCCGTACACCAAATGCACATCGATCTCCCCCACACGCACCTCCCTGCCTCTCCGCAGCATGATGGCACTACTGCCCGCCGAAAATTTCCCAACTAGATCAGCAGCAAACTCTTTCTCATTTTTAGCAAAGTCAAGCATGAAAAGCGAACCGAAACCCATATCTACAACGGCCTGCCGCTTCTCTGGGATTTCTGCAATTGCAGCCAAAACAGTCTGTATTGACAGTACGCTGTGCCTAGGTTTCAGCACAACCCGACTGTCGTCCGATGAAACTTCTTGTACTTCAACTATCTGTTTAGATTTCTTCTGGATCTTCTGCCTCTTCTCATCACCTTCCGCTTTCTTTACATGTTTTGAACCTTCAGCTTCCTCTTTGGTTCTTTTTTTCGACTGCGGTACCGCCAATGCAGACCCCGTTTGGTTATTACCAGGGTTGTCTCCTAAGCCCCTGTTACATTAGGTAACAATAAATATTCATTTTCAAAATATAAAATATCTAAGCAGCATGTACATTTCCTTAAGGAGAAGGAACACTGATGGAATAAAGATTATGGGTTATCATAAGTATTGTACACGTAGTTTAGATAAATGTACATGCCGCCAACAAACCACCCCAAGTAGTTTATCATAAGGGCATCAAAATTATGTACATGCTTCCCCAATTTAATGTACATACTTCATAGAAGAATTCAACTCTAAAGCATAAAACCTGAGGATTTGCAATCATTGTACATTTCTATGCAAATATTGTGCATGCCCCAAACAAAAATGTACACTGCTTGAAATCTAACAAACCATATATACACGCTGAACTCCTTAATGGACATGCTTCTTTATATAGTGTACATGTTCCTTTAAATTATATGTTAAATAATGTACTTTCATTTTCAGTTGATACCAAACTACATAAAATGTACACATTTAATGTACATTTGTACTTTCATTTAAGACATGAACAAAACATTTCGTCAATTCATAAATTTATAATGTACATACCTTATCTCATAATATACATGTTTAATGTGAGAATGTACACGTTCCTTTCAAAATCAATGGCTAAAAGAAGCAACATCCTTCATTTATATATTTGATACCAAACTACATAAAATGTACACATTTGATGTACATACATTATCTCATAATATACATGTTTAAGTTGATAATGTACATATTCCTTATAAAATTTATGCAAAGAGACCCACCATTTTACACATTATTTCATATATTTAATAGCATGTTTCATACAATGTACAAGTTTGGTAATAAAATTAACATGTTTACACAAAAATGACAAAACTTGCATGTCATAACTAAAAGATAGGAACAAGTTCAAAAGTGTACTTACTGTTCAGTTTGATGTCCATGTTCAGCTTCTAGTTCCTTCAAAATCATGGGGTCCACAATGGGTGGATTTGTTGCGTCCCTCTTCATACGAAATTGAATAAAGGTTGAAAGTGGTCTATTTTCATCATCAATGCTTCCAAACAAAAAAAAAACTAGGGTTAGAGAATGTATATTGTCTTTTCGTTAAACAAAAACTAGGGCAAATTAATGTACATTTAGTTTTCCTAATAGTTAAAAAAATGAACTTTATTCATTGGTGTATACCTTAGTTTCTGGGTTTGTTGATTTTCGCTTGCTTCCTTGGCTATGTCTTTCTTCTTCTTTGTTTTTTGGGGTATAAAAATGATATTTTTTTGAGTTTGTGAGGGATTATGAAGATGATGAAACTGGTTGAAACTTGAAATTCTAAAGAGAAGCCCAGAATTTTGAAGAATTATGGTTGAAAATATGGGATGAAGATGAAGAAGATGAAGAAGATGAAGGGACGTTGCACTGGAAATAAGAGAGAGAGAGTTGAATTTGAGAGAGAAAAGGTTTTGGGAACAGTGAAATGAAAAAAAGGCGGTTCACTTTCCATTAAACCTTCTTATAGATCATCTATATTAACTGTCATGTCAGTTATTATTTTGAATTTTGTTGTGTACACTATATTAAAGCCCATGTACATTTCACCCGCCCATTTTTATTATCACGCGTTTTATTTGGTGGAGGATGCATTTTGGGTCGAGAGTATGATGCGCATCATACTCTCGAGTGCAACATCTACCTATTGCTTTACTGGCTTCCTTCTTCAATGTTCACCCATGGGTTTTCACTCCAAAACAAGCTGCATCCAGGGTTTTCTTTACAAAACCAACAACTGACCCCTGTTTTAGAGCTTCTAGAAGGCCTAACAATGGCAATAAATAGCCATGTTCAGCTGCCCAAAACACAACAAGCAACAACAAACCACAACAATCAATTTTCTCTGCTTCCTCCTATTCTCTTCTCTGATTTTCCTCCATTAACGTTAAGTTTAAGAGCTTCATCCTCTTCCTTTAAACCTTCCATTGCTGTAAAACACCACCACCACAACAACCACCGCTCACCACCACCACAACTCCCTCCCCTGTTTTTCCTTCGTCTTGCACACCGCTGCTTCCCACTCTTTCTCTCCCCCTCTCACGCTGCTGCCACGCAGCATCCCCAGCCACAATCGGCGGCCAAGCCGCCACCATTTCGCGCCTCCAGCCACGCAGCACCACCGCAAAACCTTCCCCGTCTTCCTCCCTCTTCTCGCTGCTCCCCTGTCTTTCCCCCTCCCCTTCGCTGCTGCTGTACCGCAGCGCTACCGGAGCACAGCTCCGCCCTCCTCCTCCTCGCCAGAAGACTTCCGGCCACTCAGAAACTCCTCGCCGCCAACACCGACCACCCAGCCCCCGCCTCTGCTCCTCCTCCCTGCTCTTCGTTATGAACTATAAAATAAAAAAAAGCCCAAGTCAACCCTTTGCTCCCCTTTAAGGTATAAAGCCCATTCTTACCCTTTTAAATTATTGAAAGCACTTTTAAAATTATAAATAATTTTAGACAATCAGTTTATGAAAATAGAAATACGTTATCCGATATTTATTTTGGAAATGGCATTTTATATGTATGACGAGTTTTAAGAATATCATTTTAATTAAAGATTTTTGCAAAACGGGTCATTAAGGAATTATCGTAATTATTATTATAAGTTGAGTTGGTTCTGAATTATTATTTTATTGGTGCTTATGGAGCGGTAAATGGAAAATGGAAATTCGAAAGGCCTAAGGATGACGCTCTTGGAGTTATGGCGATATTTTGGAGATTAGACGGTCGAGGTAACCTTTATGTCCAGCATTATTGTATGCCCGTATGTGTATGTTTATATAAAGTATAATCATTTATATGAACGATGATTACGAAATATGAAAATGACGCTAACTTCTATGTCCAGCATTGTACGTATGCCCGTACGAATATGTTTATAAAATATCCATACAAATGATGATTATTTACGGGAAGTATGAGTTATGAAAGTGACGGTAACTTTTATGTCCAGCATTAGTATACATGCCCGTATGTGTATATGTTCGTATTCATGAAATGTTATATTTGTTTATATGAACCATGATTATTAAAAGGAATTGTTAGTTATGATTATGAAAGTGACAATACCCTTTATATGTGTGTCCGTTAAATATATGATATGAATGCATATGTATTTTATGGTCTCAATTCATGTCCAATGCAATTATATGAATAATTAATTATTGAAGTAATTTTCATACCTGCCCATATGCGTTTATGTTTATAACTATATGATTGATGATTATTAAATAAAAGAGTTATATACGAATTATGAAAGTAATATATCGTATATGTGAAAATGTGATTATATGAACGCTCTAATATGAATTATGAAATTATTAATATTGTATTTATATATGTTTATGGAACTATAACATTTAAGTCTATTATTCAATAATACGTACAAATGATGGAAATTAATTACTTATTGAGATGATATCTCATGCTTAACTTATGTCTTAAAAATAAGTGTGTTGTTTTATGAAGTAAGATTTAAGCTCATACGAAATAGTACTTCATTTATGTTAATGAGAATTTCGTGATTTAAATAGAACCTCTTGATTAACGTATATTTATATAAGGTATTATAAGAGATAAAACAAGAAAATATGTTTTCTTATATGAATTGAAATTCTAAATAATGAAAGTACGATTATTATTGAATAAATAATGAGTATTGAAATGGTAATATATATATTCTTGTAACTATATTTATGACATTATGAAAAGGTTATTTGAATTACTATATATGAGTTATATATGAAAGTTTGATTTTAAGTAAGAAGTATTTTTCGAACTTTTAAATGATATTATGATTAAATTATGATTTTAATAGATTAATAAGATATGCCTAATTCGAGTAAACCATGTATATGCAAAGTATGGTAATTTATAGTTACAATATATAGTAAATTATTTTGAATGGCTCTATAAAATATGAAAATGAGGAATGATTTGTGAAAGTAAGATTTTATACAGTACGACTAACATGACGTTACATTCAAATACATAAGCTATGATACTATTAAACTATACAATCTCACATGACTTCATGATTTATCTAAACATTCAAAAGTATGTAGTATTATGAATTACATTATTATACTATTATAAATTAAACGATCTAAATAACGTCTCATGAATTATTAAAGTAATTATTTATGATTTATGAGATACATGCTTGTCCAATTTATGAATTATGATTCATGTGATACATGCTTACGTAATTTACGGACACGTTTGATAAACGATTATATCATGACTCTCCGAGTTCTTTAAAGTAATTATGATTCTATGAACTCTGCCTATGTGGATATTAATAGTAATCTAAATCTGATTGCATACTCTAAATGGTTGTCTATCATATGTGCTCAATATGAATTAGGAAGTATTAATATGCCAAATTCCTATGAATTACGGAATGTGTAAGTTTCTATTAATTTATTGTCTAAGAACACGTAAGAAACGTATTCTGATAAATAGAAGCTAAAAAGGTTCTGTAAAAATTACGATATAGAAGTCGGTGTTAAGTGATTGATGACGTACTGAAAGTATCTGTTAATCTGAAAATGTATCGTCATATGAACGAAGTATGGTTTCTATAACGACTCTGTTATGATTCTAAAAGATATTTAACATGAAAAATGAAAGTGAAAGACGGTTCTTGGCAGTATTCTGTTCTGTTGGTCGTGCACGTTCCATTCTGGCGGCTCTGTCACCCTTCTGCTAGGGAGATAATACTCTCACGTGACAACCATATTATGTTATTATATATATGCCACCCTCTGTTGGGGGATAATAATCTCCCGTGGCACGCCACCCTCTGTACTTTGTGTTCTCCGTGGCCTATGTTCTGTTATACTTGCCAAGATACCAAAAGTAAATGAATAAAGAATGAAGGAAATTTGTGAGGTTTCAAGCTATTAGGAATGTCTATGATGGAAATGTGTAATGTGTTAAGATGATAAGTATATTCCGATGAAAGTATTAAGTTTTAACGTACGATGATAAACCATGTGGATTGATAACTGCTTTTTCATGATATTAATCATATTCATGACTCGCTTATGCTTTAATAAATACCTAATGTGATTATGTGATTTATGATATCGTGTGCTACCAGAATTGATGTATACTAGTGAAAGTGCTTGTCAACATGATTACTTGTATTATATGAACGTCATGGTTATCTTTATTATTTCACGCATGTTAATCACTTATGATTATATGAATAATGGGTGTTGTTCGGAAATATACATTATAAGCTAAAAATACTATAATGAAAAGTGGAAAGAGAATTGTCTTACTGGCTTGTAATTATGAACTGAACTGGTAGATGGACAAGTTATAGGTGGCGGAAATGTTAATGATCTATGAATGGACCGAGATGGTCGAATGACGATGAAAGTAATGTTATGTCCAAAGCCTATACTTGTCAATGATCTGGTCTCATGTGAATGGTCCTTGCCAGTTAAACATTGCAAAGCTAAAGTAATCTGATAAGTATTTCCGAACAATTACCAGAATGATGTGATCTGTGCCTGTGTATGAAAAACGTTTTCAAACTAAAACCGTTTTTACGGGCTAGAGTAAAGTTACGAGTTTTCCACTCACTTTGGAATGTTTTTTTGTCTTTTCTTGTTTCTCTATTTTTCTTCTGAACGAAGCCCAGGTTAAGAAAGAGAGCTCAGGATCAAACCTATGTAAAGGAAGTATTTGAGATGGATTTCATGCAACACTATTGAAGTCTATTAGGAGCTTTTATGTAAGGTTATTGTGCTAGTTTGGAAACATTTATCTATTTAAGGATATTGTATTAATAGTGGGTCATAACCCCACAGGTTTAAGGAAACGCTTCCGCTGTCAATTGAGATTATTTATGGTTAATGATGTTTAATTAAGGACCCCCGGGTTCGGGGCGTTACAACCTCATGATGGAGAAGCAACCAAAGAAAGTATTTCGATGAAAAAAAGAACTAGAAGAGTTGCAATAACAATGATAGGTTGCAATGCTATGATAAGAGCGAAGTTGAACGAGGATGGACAATTTGAAATTATCCAACATGTCATAGCACACAACCATGAACCCACTCGCCAACAGTGGAGTCATTTGCACAGATCGGAAAGAGCCCTCACCGTGGAGAAGGGAGAAACCATTCAAATGGCCTTGGAATTTGGTTTGAAACCGATGCAATCATATAGACAAATGAGTGGTGAATCAGGGGAGAGAAGATTTCTTAAGTCATACCATTAATGACCACTTGAATTTCTGTTACAAGCTGAAAATGTTAGCAATAGAAGGTGGTGATTGATAGGTTTTAGTCGTGTCACCTAATCAAAAATAAACCTACGGTCCTCTAACTAAGGTAGTCAGTGGTAGCAGGGTCGAATCCGCAGGGAGACAGAGTTTCTATATTAATATTCAATTAACTAACTACTTCAGATGAAAATATGGAGAATTAACTGAACTAATAAGTAAGCTAAATAATACGAATTAAGTCGAGGATTTAACTATGGAATAAAAGCCTAGGGTATTAGGTCGGTCCACCATGCTTATACCAATCAAACAAGGTCAACAACTATCGAAACCTAGGTCAAGAGTCGAGGGATTAGAGCATGTGTTGAGCTATGGTTAAGACTCAACGCTCATAGTTCAACATACGCCGCATGTTCACTAACGTAATCAGAACTACTGATGTGTCCTAGGCCTCTAGTCGTAAGACGGATCTGTGCAAACAACTATTAACCACAAGCAATCAATGAAATTGGCCACTAACATTAATCACTAATTAAGAACAAACCACACCACAATCACTCTAATCAAGCCCTAGAAATCAATAGGAGTCTAAATAGCAATCATGGTATAAACATGGCTTCCCTATCTAACACCCTAGAAAGAGAACTACTCAGACATGATCGAATTGACAACAACAAAACTAATTGAAAACCCTAAGAATTGCATCATGAACTAATTGAGAAATAAGCAATTGAACTAAAGTAATTGAGATAAAGGAATAAAGCAATAAGCAAAACGATTACCAAATTGACGGAAAGCGAAAACTTTAATTGAATTGAAATTGTACTTGAATCTCTTCTACAATCGAAAGCAATGATAAACTAGGCTAAGAGCTCTCTAAGTGTTTAATAATATGAAAGATACAAATAAAAACAACCTAAAAAGTATTTATAGGTCCTAAGAAAACAATAAGATAGAGTGGGGAAAATAACGAAAATCGCATCCCCGTGTCATCCACCCGATCGGGCAAAAGGCCGTCGCGGCCTGGGAACAAGTCTCCAGCAGCAACAAAATAGGCTTCACCCGATGGGATCGGGCAGCTTCCACCCGATCGGGGCCGCAACCCCAGCACCCGATCGGGCAAGTCCACCCGATGCCATCGGGTGGATGTCTTCTTCAGCTCTCAGAAAAACAGCAAGAATGGCTAAGTATTGCTCCGCCCGATGTGATCGGGCAAGGCCGCCCGATCGGGCGGGAAACCTGAACTTCAGCTTCTTCACTCGTACCCGATTCGGCAGTTGTTGCCCGACCCGATCGGGCGAGTCTTCTTCTTTCCTTGCTTTGCTTGGCTTCAGACGCCAAGTCTTTGCACACATACTTCTTCATAATGGGGTCCAAATACCATCTTGAGACCTCAAAGATGCCTCATAACTTCCCGCTATAGCGTGGTGCTCAAAACATCAAGTAAATAGGGAGTTTTTCCCTAAAACCTGCAAAATGATATAGAACACACAAACCACAACTATATCGAAATAGTTAGCATAAATAACTCCTAAGAGCATCAATATAGCACAATTTAGCTTGTAAAGAAAGGGAAAAACTCTATAAGATATCGATATATCAGTGGTGCATAAACAGTTATAGATAACTTGTACCAACAGCTTTCGGATGATCCAGAGTTCTTCTTTAGAGTAAGATTAGATGAAAACGATAGAGTGTGCAGCATTTTTTGGCGTGAATCTATGATAAAGGATGACTACGCCATTTATGGTGATGTGATGGTTATCGATACGACATATCGAAAAAACAAGTACAACCTCATTTGTGCACCTTTTGCAGGCATCAATAATCATTGGAAGTACACGATGTTTGGTTGTGTATTTTTGGAAGATGAGACCATACCTTCTTTTGTTTGGCTCTTTGAGACATTCAAAAAGGCAATGGGTGGAAAATCTCCAACCACAATTTTCACAGACCAAGACCAAACAATGTCAAATGCAATTCAACAGGTAAAACCCAAATTTACATCAAATTAATTTTTCTGTCGAAACTTAACTTTTGATGTATAAACCTTAACTTTTGATATATATAACTTAACTTTTGAACATTGACTTTTGATAGTTTAACGTTTACTTTCCATGACTTACAAGTTTCATTTTTCTTTGCATAAGGTTTTCCAGAGGCTAGGCATAAGCTTTATTAATAGCATTTGGAGCAAAATGTTGTGAGTAGGTTTGGCTTACTCAAGTCAAATACGACATTCGAGGATACTTTCAAAAAAATGCTTAAGAGGTTGTGCTAATGAGATTGAGTTTGAAACTTGTTGGCATGAAATGACTGTAAAGTATGAGGTGCTAGATGATAAATGGTTCAAAAGGCTGTACTCACTTAGGCACAAGTGGTCAACATCTCTCAGTAAGGATTTCTTTTCAGCTGTTATCCTATCATCACAAAGAAGCGAAAGCACGAATCGTGCAATTGGGTTCAAGTCTAATGCGCAAACCAACCTTACAAATTTTTTTACGATATTTGATGCAATGATAAGAAATTGGAGAAGGAATGAAGAGAGTGATGAGTTCAACTGCTCTAGGTCTTCGCCTAGTTCAAAGCTTCCATTTACGGGACTACTAAAACATGCTTCTGAGATATATACTCACACTCACGTTTTGAGGATTTTGAGGAAAAATTCAGAGTTACAATCGGTATAGAAGCTGAGCTACTTAGGACAGAAGGGCAAACAAAGACATATCTTGTTCAACTTCAAGATTACTTGGATTCCTCACACAAAATAACGTACAATCCTGCTAGTGAGATCATAGAATGCTCATGCAAGAACTTTGACGAATCGGGTTGGCTTTGTTATCATTGCGTCAGAATTCTTCACATGCATTATGTTACGAGGATACCTCATAAGTACATATCATCGAGATGGACAAAGTATGCAAAGTCTGAGTTTTGGGATATAGTTGAGAAAAAGAAGCAAGGACAAAGCACGATCAATACGGGATATAGTTGGGATATACACCTTGGCGTTTACAAATGACAAGGAAGTACTACAACATGATCTTAAAGAGCCACAAAAATGAAGCTGCAAGAAATATCATTGAAGAAAGTTACAAAAGGGACTTGGTAGGAATTCAAGAAATAATTTCAAGTGAAGACGTGCAAATCCCTACAAATTCAGAAACGAAAACAAGTTCAAGCTCAGTTTCTTCGAATATCCCTTATGTCCTCGATCCAATTCGGGCAAAAACAAAAGGTAGCAACAAGAGAATCCCTGGAAAATATGATAAGAAGAAGAGCAAAGAGAGAATAGCACAAATAAAGGAATTCAGGGCAAAAACACCAAATGCTCATTTATTTTGATAACCATTCTTACTGTGTTTGACTTACACATTGGAATTTAAGTGAAGAATAGATTATCGATGTTTTGTTACTGATATTATGTTATGTTTTATGTACTCTCATATTATAGGCGTTATATGGCATGAATTAATTTTGATTGCAATACCTTAACTTTTAGTTACGAGTGCTTAACTTTTAGCCACATTATCTTAACTTTTAGCTACTTAATCTTAACTTTTAGTTTCTGTGACTTCATTTTTAGTCACTGAACCTTAGCTTTTAGTTACCAAATCTTAACTTTTAGTTACTGTGACTTAAATTTTAGCCAATGAACCTTAACTTTTAATTACCCAATCTTAACTTTTAGTTTTTGTGACTTAACTTTTAGTTACTAAACCTTAACTTTTAAATACTTTATCTTAACTTCTAGTCACTGAACCTTAACTTTTAGTTAATAAATGTTAACTTTTAGCTACTTAATCTTAACTTTTAGTTACTGAACCTTAACTTTTATTTACTAAACCTTAACTCTTAGCTACTTTATCTTAACTTTTAGTCACTCAACCTTAACTTTTAGTTCCTAAATGTTAACTTTTAGCTACTTGATCTTAACTTTTAGATACTTAATCTTAACTTTTAGCTACATTATATTAACTTTTAGTCACTGCACCTTAACTTTTAGTTACTTAACCTTAACTTTTAGCTACCCAATCTTAACTTTTAGTTACGAAACCTTAACTTTTAGCTACTTTATCTTAACTTTTAGCTACTGAAACTTAACTTTTAGTTACTAAATGTTAACTTTTAGCTACTTAATCTTAACTTTTAGATACTTAATCTTAACTTTTAGTTACTTAACCTTAACTTTCAGTCACCAAATCTTAAGTTTTAGTTATTGAATCTTTTGAACTTTTATTTCATTTTTTTCTTTCATTTTTTTGAACTTCATTCACGCAACTCTAATTTTGCCTTTTCTTTTCTTTTTATAATAATCAAGCCACAACAAATACACTTTTGATTCCTCAACAATCAAACCAAACCATGAAACCAACTTCACTCTCAACCCATACACAAAGCTCCCCCAAGCTAGGCTTGGGAATAATATCGAAACAAAGGCCATGGGCTTATAATAAGGGTTTAAGTAACATGAAACAAGGTCATTAGGCTCAGCGGGGCTAAGGAGGATAAAAATGTATCAAAAACTAACTCTGGGGCTCAAGAATAAGTCAAAAGAACGCCTCTATCATAGCAAGTGTAACAAGTCACCAAACATCAAATGAGTACGAAGTCAAAGTCAAGATCGATCCGCTAGAGAGGAACTAACACACCAAAAATATAGACTGGATAAAAGTATGAATCCAATAGGCTAGAAAAAGGCCTCACAGTCTAACCAAATCAGGTATGCAGCACAAAGTAGTATATCATAGTCAGAAATTGCTCGAAATCAAAGTAGTCGAACATCAAATAAAAGCCTCATAATCACAAATGCCCAGCTATCCAGAAAACAAAGTCAAATCATTCTCAATAAAGCACAACAAGGGGCACAGGGAGGCAATCAAACCACTCATGATCAAACATATTTTTTTTTTCAAATTTTTCAATTTTTCTTAAAGCTGTAAACTAAACTATCAAAGCTTTAAACTACACTAAAAAGCACTAAACTATACTATAAAGCAATAAACTATAGTCACAGTGAGAGATTCTCCCCCAAGCTGAACGAGGCAATGTCCTCATTGCAACAAGGGAGAAGAGAGAACAAGGGCATCAGCCGCCCATATCATCATTAGTGGGGTCACTGAAGAAACCACCACTAGAAGTACCACCACCTGAGGGACCACTCATCCCACCACCAAATCCACTAGGACCTGCATCAAAACCACCTCCAAAACCACTAGGACCTAGGCCAAAGTCTCCTAAAGAGACTGACTGACGAGCAGGCTCATCCTCCTCATCCTCAGCCATGTCATCGCTCTGACCGGTATGCTGGCCATAACTCGGGTTCCAATGGTACCACGAGGGGTGCTGAGCAGTCTGCTCAATAATGCCACGCCTACAATAGTCATCATAGAGAGGATAAAGGGCGTAGTGCTGGTCGTTAGCCAAGGTGTCCATCCGCCCCCCCCATCTGGTCTATACGGGTATAGAGCTGATCGATGCGAGTGCCATAGCCCGCGAGGATGGCGGTGTTCGCGTTGATCAGCCTTCCATTCTACCCATCCCCGTCTCCATGCGACCTAGGGTCGACATCATAGAGGTAAAGTCAAATGAGTCCGGTGTGAGGGGGGGGGGAGGGGGGGGGGAGCAGAAGTGGAGGCGCCCTCGTCTAAAATCGGCGTATGCCGCCTATGGTAAGAACGGCGAGGGGGCTCTGGGTCAGGGACAACTAGGTCGACTCCCTCTATAGGGAGTAGGTAGTTGGCCTGACGAGGCCGTAGTCGGGCCCTAGAGTCGGGCAGAATGAGGGATTTTTTGGACTTAATCACCCACTGAAATCTATGGTCAGGCAGGCGGTTCAGGACTTTGAGGGTGTTGAGATAGGTGAGGTCAATGAGGGTAGGGCCTAGGACGGGGGTACGCTGAGTCTCGTCAAAGCCGGCAATTTGCCGGGCAAACAATGTGATCAACCCCCCGTTAACTAACCTCCTAGAGGTCCAACTACCGTCTTCCCTTGGCTTAGGGAGCGAGTTCGAGATACGCTCGAACTGGATAGCGATATGGTGAGCCAAGTTGTACTGAAATGGCTCCCTAGAGCCTTTAGCAATATAGCTAGCTATAGCAACTAGATCGCCCCCCGGACCAAGTGACCCTCAAACCGTCCAAACAGAGTCTGGGCCATGAACCGTATCCAAATGCTAAAAATAGGGTGATGGAAGTTCACCCAATGACAGTGCTGGATGTCAAAGGGCGTAGGGTCCCCTGTCAGCATAACATAAGTATCGACCATCCTAAAGTGGTCGGGTGGGTAGTAGTCACCCCGTACCTGTAACCTAAGAACCCCCGCAAATTCCCTAAGGCTAAGGGAGTGCTCTTGGTTTAAAAGTCTAAAGTGAACATGGGTGACCGGACCGGCCCGGGGCTTTGTCAAACTAAAACTACTAAAAAATTCATAGACTAGAGGAGGATAAGTGTTAACATGTACATTATAAAGCGCCTCCATGCCTAGAACTTTCATGAAATCCTTAAAATCATCAGTTAAACCAAGTTTAGACAAAAGCTCAACATCTAGAAATCGGGTAGGAAGTACCTCACGTTTTTTAAATCGCAAGAATTTCTCGCGATGTTCATCGTCCCGGAAATGATTTCCGGGTATTGAGGATCCCGCGGAACTTGTGGTGGTGGTGGTTGTTGTGGTGTTTGATAGGTTTTAGTCGTATCGCCTAATCAAAAATAAACCTATGGACCTCTAACTAGGTAGTCAGTGGAAGCAGGGTCGAATCCACAGGGAGACAGAGTTTCTAAATCAATATTCAACCAATTCAGCTACTCCAGATGAAATCAGGAAGGAATTAATTAAACTAAAGAATAGACTACAGAAGACGGAATAAATCGAGGATTAAACTATGGAATAAAAGTCTAGGGTATTAGGTCGGTCCACCATGCTTATACCAATCAAATAGGGTCAACTACTATCAAAACCTAAGTCAAGAGTCGGGGGATTAGAGCCTATGTTGAGCTATGGTTAAGACTCAACGCTCATAGTTCAACATACGCCGCATGTTCACTAACGTAATCAGAACTACTGACGTGTCCTAGGCCTCTAGTCGTAAGACGGATTTGTGCAAACAACTATTAACCACAAGCAACCAACGAAACTGCGCAATAACGTTAATTACTCAATAAAGAACAAATCACATCACAATCACCCTAATCAAACCCTAGAAATCGATAAGAGTCTAAATCACAATCATGGTATAAACATGGCTTTCCTATCTAACACCCTAGAAAGAGACTACTCAGACATGATCGAATTAACAATAATAAAACTAATATGAAACCCTAACAATTGCATCATGAACGATTAAATAAATAAACTAAGCAATCAAAGTAATTAAAGAGATAAAGAGTAGAGAAGAGTACCAATTGACGGAAAGCAGGAACTTTTATTGAAATCGAAATAGGTTTGATCACCTCTAAATTAATCTAAAGTGTTTGAATTAAACTAAGAACAATGAAGAATAAAACTAGTCTAAAACCTAATGAAAGATGAATAAAAGATCCCTCTAAAATAATGAGGAAAAGGTATTTATAATACCCCTCAAGTTCACTAAAAACGGAAACAAAAAGTGAAAAAGCGCGATTAAAGCACCAGACCCGATCGGGCCCGAGCACAGTACCCGATCGGGTCCACATACAAGTTCCCCCAATCTTCACTTCTGGGCTCTGGCAGCAGCAGTGCAGCGATAAGGCGAGAAAAGCGGCCCACCCGATCGGGCCCGAGGCTGCCACCCGATCGGGCCTGGCTACAACTTGGGCCAGCGTGTTCCCCTCGCCTGTAGCACCGCAACGAGACCAAGCAGCACTCCACCCGATCGGGTCGGGCGGTAGTCACCCGATCGGGTCTGGGGACATGCTTCCTCGCTCGATCGGGCCCGCAACTTTCAAACCCGATCAATATTTATTCGCCCGATCGGGCCATTTCTGCCCGATCTGTGCACGGAAACCTCCTTCTTGACTCTTTGGCTCTCTAATCTTCATGTTTAGGGGTCTTGGGACCTCCTAAACTATCCGTAAAGCTCGTGAGCCATCCTACGTGCCTCGTAACATCCCGTAAAGCCGTGGTTGCTTCCAAAAGGCTCGGGAATAAGGAGAAAACTCCATAAAACCTGCAATTCAATACTAAAACACGAAGCCACAACTACATACGATAGTTAGCACAAAATAGCTCCCAAGAGCTCCAATGACGCACAAATTAGCTTGTAAATAAGGGAGAAAACTCTATATAAATACGTGATATCAGTGTTGCCTCTCGCCTAGATCGCGAGCCTTCACCTCGAATAAGCCTTCGGAATTTGCTTGCCATGGTAGAAAATGAGCCTTGTAACCTCTTGTAACACAAAGATGGGGTTTAAGGTGAATGTGGGAAGAGATGGGAGAGGGAAGATGATTTTTGTGAATGAGATTTTGTGAGATGGAGGGTCAAAGGAGGAAAGGAAGGGTTTTTATGAAGTTTGGAGGAGAAGGGATGAAGTTGTGAGGTGGAAAAATAAAGTTTAAATGGAGGTTAGGGGTTTGGAGGTTGAAGATGAGTGAAGAGAGAGAGAGAGAGTTGATTGAAAGGATGAGGAATGAATGGTGAGAAAAGAGGTGTAATCCGTGTAAAAGGAGGTTTTATGGTCGCAGGCCCGATCGGGCGGAATTCAAAATTTTTTGCTGTCAGAATTATCACTTCCCCCGATCGGGCGGCAATTGAATTTTTGATCGGGTGCAGATGTTGCGGACCCGATCGGGCGAAGTGTGCCCGATGCCATCGGGCGAAATCACCTTTTCAATTGTTTTGACTTTTTGACTTCGCTCAAGCACCCGACGAAGCACCCGATCGAGCAAGGTATATTTGATCGGGTGCTAGGGTTGCGCACCCGATCAAGCATACTTTGCCCGATGTCATCGGGTGATATGCTTTTTCTTCCTCTGTGAAATTTCTCGCCCACCCGATCGGGCATCATCCACCCGATCTGATCGGGTGAGCTACTATTCAGTAAGTAGCTCGCCTTTTTGCACGTTTGGGGCAAGTATGGCTCAAGTTTCTCTTCAAATAGCATATCTGCACATTAAAGCACACAAGATCTAGGAACACATTAGTACCCTCACACTCTCTCACATGCTACAAACTACGAAACAAAAGAAAAGAAAATCTAACTAAGAGATACGGGTTGCATCCCGCAAAGCGCTGGTTTATGAAGGTCCCGCACGACCATATTACCTCTCTAGGTAGATGAATCAAGTGGGGAGGAATCAAAGCGGATTTCCTTCACACAACCAACAAAGGCACCTTCATGGTACAGCTTCAGGCGCTGTCCATTTGCCTTAAACTTCTCTCCTTTGTGGTTGGCAACCTCGATGGCACCATGTGCCTTCACTTCTGTCACCTCGAATGGTCCAGACCATCGAGATTTGAGCTTTCCAGGAAACAGTCTCAACCTGGAATTGAACAATAGGACCTTGTCGCCAACCTTGAATTCTCTTTTCCCTATCATCTTATCATGCAACTTCTTCGTTTGCTCTTTATAGAGCCTGTGATTTTCATAAGCATCCAAACGGAGCTCATCCAACTCATTGAGTTGAAGAAGTCGTGCTTCACCTGCAGCTGTCAAATCAAGGTTAATCTCTTTGACCGCCCACGCAGAAAGATACTCCATCTCAACTGGTAGATGACAAGCTTTGCCATAAACCAGTCGATAGGGTGTGGTACCCAAAGGAGTCTTAAAAGCAGTGCGGAGCGCCCAAAGAGTATCATCAAGTTTCAATGACCAATCCTTTCTAGCTTTAGTGACCACTTTTTCAAGGATTCTCTTAATTTGCCTATTAGACACTTCTACTTGGCCACTAGTTTGAGGGTGATAAGCAAGTCCGACTTTGTGGGTGACTCCATGTTTTGTCAAAAGGGTCTTGAAGGTGCTCTTATGAAAGTGAGAGCCACCATCACTAATTACAACACGGGGGACACCAAAACGGGGAAAGATTATCTTTTTAAACATCTTCATCACAACCTTAGAATCATTGGTTGGTGATGCTATAGCTTCTACCCATTTAGTCACATAGTCGACGGCCACTAGAATATACCTATTCTCACAAGAGGTAGGAAAGGGTCCCATAAAATCAATCCCCCAAACATCAAAAGGTTCGACCTCTAAAATCCCACTCTGTGGCATCTCTTGCCTTTTTGAAATATTACCCGTCCTTTGACAAGCATCACAAGACAAACAAAAGGCACGGGCATCTTTAAAAATCGAAGGCCAATAGAAACCACTATGTAAGACTCTAAAACCAGTAGCTTGGGAAGTGAGATGACCACTAGAAGGCATACTATGACAATGTAGCAAAACACCCTATATTTCCCAATCAGGAATGCAACGACGAAACATCCCGTCGGAGCACTTCTTATATAGGAAAGGATCCTCCCAAAAATACATTCTAGCATCATGATAAAACTTTTTGCGCTGCTGATATGTAAGATTGGGAGGATGAGAACCACTAACACAGAAGTTAGCAAAATCAGCATACCAAGGAGTTTTAGAGGACACAGAAAACAAATGATCATCAGGAAAAGAGTCATCTATAGGAGGGTCAGAAGGGGATCCAAACCTCAACCTAGAAAGGTGGTCGGCGACCACATTCTCAGCGCCCTTCTTATCTTTGATTTCCAAGTCGAATTCTTGCAGCAAAAGAATCTACCGGATGAGCCTAGGTTTGGCCTCCTTCTTAGCCATCAAGTACTTCAAAGCAGCATGATCAGTGTGTACTATAACCTTCGAACCTATAAGATAGGTTCGAAACTTATCCAATGCATAGACTATGGCTAGCAACTCCTTCTCTGTAGTAGCATAATTAACCTGGGTTGGATCCAAGGTTTTGCTAGCATAGTGAATCACATGGAGTAGCTTATCCCTCCGCTGACCAAGTACTGCCCCTATCGCATAATCACTAGCATCACACATGATCTCGAAAGGGAGATCCCAATCTGGAGGTTGTATAATAGGAGCAGTGATCAAAGCTGTCTTTATCCTGTCAAAAGACTCCAAACACTCATCAGTAAAATCGAACGTGGCACCCTTTAGCAACAATTGAGTGAGGGGTTTCGCAAATTTTGAAAAGTCTTTGATAAATCTGCGATAAAACCCCGCATGACCAAGAAAACTCCTCACTCCTTTGACATTCATTGGAGGGGGAAGTTTCTCAATCACCTCAATCTTTGCTCTATCCACTTGGATGCCACGCTCAGAAATCAAGTGACCTAAAACGACACCTTCATTCACCATGAAGTGACATTTTTCCCAATTAAGCACGAGGTTTGCCTCAACACATCTTTTAAGCACTTTGGACAAATTATGCAGGCAAACATCAAAATCAGAACCATAAACACTGAAATCATCCATAAACACTTCCATGATATTTTCAATAAAATCAGAGAATATGGCCATCATGCAGCGTTGGAAAGTAGCAGGAGCGTTACACAATCCAAATGGCATCCTACGATATGCGAAGGTGCCATAAGGACATGTAAATGTAGTCTTTTCCTGGTCATCTGGATGGATGGAAATTTGGAAGAAACCAGAATATCCATCTAGATAACAGAAATAGCTATGTTTGGCTAGCCTTTCCAACATCTGATCAATAAAAGGGAGGGGAAAATGGTCCTTCAGGGTGGCATTATTAAGTCTACGATAATCAATGCACATACGCCACCCTGTCACAGTCCTAGTGGGAATTAAATCACCTTTCTCATTTTCAACAACAGTGGTCCCCCCCTTCTTGGGAACCACTTGCACAGGACTGACCCACTTTGAATCAGCAATGGGATAAATGATCCCTGCATCTAACAGTTTCATAATCTCTTTCTTCACCACCTCTTGCATGTTAGGATTCAAACGTCTCTGAGGTTGAATGCAAGGGCGGTGATCCTCTTCAAGATTAATACGATGCATACAAAAATCAGGACTAATGCCCTTTAGATCATCAATACTATACCCAATAGCCTTCTTGTGGATACGAAGCACAGCAAGCAAGCTTTGCAATTGGCTATCTGTGAGTTTAGTACTGACAATCACAGGACATTCTTCCTTATCATCTAAAAATGCATACTTCAAATGAGAGGGAAGTGGTTTGAGTTCTACCTTAGTTACCTGAGGAGTAGAACTGGAGCATACACTTTCAAGTATCATAATTTCTTGTTTCTGTTCAGCTCCATGACCCTCTAAATCAGCAAGACAGGCATCAACATCAGTATCAATGCCTAAGGAGTCACTCTCAGTCAATGCTACCTCCAATGGGTCAGCATCACGTATCTGCTGAAATGCAGACATCACAGCTTTGTCTACCACATCTATCCTGCAACAAGATTCTTCAAGCATAGGAGACTTTATAGCATTGGTTAGTTTAAAAGTGACAGTATCATCACCAACACTTAAAGTCAAAGATCCTGACTTGACATCAATAACAGCACCTGCAGTACACAAAAATGGTCTGCCCAAAATAATAGGAATTTGGGCATCCTCCTCCATATCTAATACAACAAAATCCACAGGAATGTATAACTTTCACACCCTAACAGGGACGTCTTCTAAAACACCTAGAGGGTATTTTATAGAACGGTCAGCCATCTGCAAAGTAATTTGAGTGCACTTAAGTGCCCCCATATTCAGTTTATTACAGACAGACAAAGGCATGACAGACACAGATGCACTTAAATCACATAATGCTTTATCAATAAAAAGTGCACCTACATGACAAGGGATGGAAAAGCTACCCGGATCTTTTAATTTTGGTGGGGATTTGTTTTGCAAAACGGCACTACACTCTTCAGTGAGTGCGACTCTATCTACCCCACCAAAATCTCTCTTTTTTGTGATCATCTCCTTCAAAAACTTAGCATAGACAGGCACTTGAGAAATAAGTTCAGTGAAAGGGACCGTTACCTCAAGGTTCTTGACCATAGCCAAGAACTTACTAAGTTGCTGATCCACTTTGGACTTTTGCATGCGATGAGGAAAAGGCAACCTTGGTGTAAAAGGTGTATCAGCAACCTTCTCCTTCTCCTTCTTCTTTTCTGCCTGTTCAGCTGTTTCAGACACTTCGACATCAGATGTCGAATTCTTCTCCAATTCCTTCTCTACTACCTCCTTCTCCTTGCTAGGGACAGTATCATCATCAACGGGCATAGGAGGAGCAGCATAAGCAGTGCCACTACGAAGAGTAACGGCATTTGCTTGCTCCTTATGTATAGGTTGCCCCGGCAACTGTCCCTGCTGCCTCTGAGCATTAGTTTCTGCCAACTGAGCAATCTGAGTCTCGAGAAGTTTTATGTGCTTCTCTTGGGACTTCTGTGTTTCCTCATTGGCTTTCTGCATAGCCAACAACTGTCGCTCTTGAGTTTTCTGTGCCTCCTCATTTGTCTTTTGCATAGACAATACTAGTTTCATTAGTTCAGAAGTGCTAGGCTCTTGTGAGGTTGCATTTTGTGGTGCTGGCTGATAATTTTGATGGGCAGGTCTTTGGAAACCAGGGGGATTGTGAGAATTCCCTTGGTTGTGGTAGTAGTTGGGTTTTGGGTTGTTATGTGAAGGTTGATAGGAATTTTGTGGGGGATGGTAGGAATTTTGTGGCTGTGGGTTCTGAACGTTGTTACTTCTATAGGAAAGAAGTGGGTTGTCTTTCCAACCAGGATTGAATGTGTTGGAGTAGGGGTTGTTAGGTTGTCTTTGCTGAAAAGCATTAGTCTGCTCCATCTGATTCTGACTGAACTGACAATCATGGCTGAAATGACCCTGAATACCACACACCTCGCAGTAAGAAGAGGTGATGGGTGCAACTGCTGACATAGCGTTGATGCTCATAGGCGGAGGTGTTGAACTAGAGGACTTCATTAGCTGCTGAGTGAGTTGCGCCATCTGAGATGTAAGCATTGAAATAGCATCAACTTCAAGTACCTTCTTAGTCACACTCCTGGATGATGAATGGTCATTGGCTACAAGATTTGCTAGGAAGTCATAACCCTCATCAACTGCCTTGTCTAAAAAGACTCCTCCTGCAGACGAATCAACAGTACTCTTCGTCTGAGGCTGCAGACCATTATAAAAAGTCTGCGTCAGAAACCACTTGTCCATATTATGATGTGGACATTCCCTCTGTAGGTCTCTGAATCTAGTCCACGCTTCCCTCAATGTCTCATCTGGCTCTTGGGAAAAGGTAGCCAACTTGTTCCTGATTTCTGCTGTTTTTGTGGGAGGGTAATACTCATGTAGAAATGCAGCAGAAATCGCCGGCCATTCTGTCTCAGTGATATCGCTGAACCACCTCTGAGCCTTGTCTCTGAGTGAGAACTCAAATAACATAACCTTCAGCTGCTCAGGTGTGACTCCTTGATGTTTAACAGTCCTGCAGAGTTGTTGGAATCTCTGCAGATGGTTGGCCGGATCTTCAGAAGGATGCCCACTAAACTGATTCTGCTGCACCATATTAATTAGTGCAGGTTTGATTTCAAAATTGTTCGCAGCAATAGTGGGCATCGGTGGACCTGTGGGTATGCCTTCAGGATTAGGCACCCCATAAGATTTCAGTGACTTCGCCATTGGTAATGTAGAAATCTCTGAAACTGGCTTCTCTTGGTCAAATTCTGCTCTAAGATCCCGAAGTATTGCTTCTGTTTCAGGATCTCCAGGAATAATGTGAGTTTTCTTTTGATACCTGGACATATAAGAGAAAACGACAAGATAACCGTAAGAACGGCCTCGATTGGAACGGGAGGTTCCAATGAGGCAAAGAGAAGTACGCTAATTAATCGAATAAAAATTAGAAAACTAGCCGTCTCCCCCGCAACGGCGCCAAAATTTGATAGGTTTTAGTCGTGTCACCTAATTAAAAATAAACCTACGGTCCTCTAACCAAGGTAGTCAGTGGTAGCAGGGTCGAATCCGCAGGGAGACAGAGTTTCTATATTAATATTCAATTAACTAACTACTTCAGATGAAAATATGGAGAATTAACTAAACTAATGAGTAAGCTAAATAATACGAATTAAGTCGAGGATTTAACTATGGAATAAAAGCCTAGGGTATTAGGTCGGTCCACCATGCTTATACCAATCAAATAAGGTCAACAACTATCGAAACCTAGGTCAAGAGTCGAGGGATTAGAGCATGTGTTGAGCTATGGTTAAGACTCAACGCTCATAGTTCAACATACGCCGCATGTTCACTAACGTAATCAGAACTACTGATGTGTCCTATGCCTCTAGTCGTAAGACGGATCTGTGCAAACAACTATTAACCACAAGCAATCAATGAAATTGGCCACTAACATTAATCACTAATTAAGAACAAACCACACCACAATCACTCTAATCAAGCCCTAGAAATCAATAGGAGTCTAAATAGCAATCATGGTATAAACATGGCTTCCCTATCTAACACCCTAGAAAGAGAACTACTCAGACATGATCGAATTGACAACAACAAAACTAATTGAAAACCCTAAGAATTGCATCATGAACTAATTGAGAAATAAGCAATTGAACTAAAGTAATTGAGATAAAGGAATAAAGCAATAAGCAAAACGATTACCAAATTGACGGAAAGCGGAAACTTTAATTGAATTGAAATTGTACTTGAATCTCTTCTACAATCGAAAGCAATGATAAACTAGGCTAAGAGCTCTCTAAGTGTTTAATAATATGAAAGATACAAATAAAAACAACCTAAAAAGTATTTATAGGTCCTAAGAAAACAATAAGATAGAGTGGGGAAAATAACGAAAATCGCATCCCCGTGTCATCCACCCGATCGGGCGGCCTTTTGCCCGATCGGGCCTGGGAACAAGTCTCCAGCAGCAACAAAATAGGCTTCACCCGATGGGATTGGGCAGCTTCCACCCCATCGGGGCCGCAACCCCAGCACCCGATCGGGCAAGTCCACCCGATGCCATCGGGTGGATGTCTTCTTCAGCTCTCAGAAAAACAGCAAGAATGGCTAAGTATTGCTCCGCCCGATGTGATCGGGCAAGGCCGCCCGATCGGGCGGGAAACCTGAACTTCAGCTTCTTCACTCGTACCCGATCGGGCAGTTGTTGCCCGACCCGATCGGGCGAGTCTTCTTCTTTCCTTGCTTTGCTTGGCTTCAGACGCCAAGTCTTTGCACACTTACTTCTTCATAATGGGGTCCAAATACCATCTTGAGACCTCAAAGATGCCTCATAACTTCCCGCTATAGCGTGGTGCTCAAAACATCAAGTAAATAGGGAGTTTTCCCTAAAACCTGCAAAATGATATAGAACACACAAACCACAACTATATCGAAATAGTTCGCATAAATAGCTCCTAAGAGCATCAATATAGCACAATTTAGCTTGTAAAGAAAGGGAAAAACTCTATAAGATATCGATATATCAGTGATGCATAAACAGTTATAGATAACTTGTACCAACAGCTTTCGGATGATCCAGAGTTCTTCTTTAGAGTAAGATTAGATGAAAACGATAGAGTGTGCAGCATTTTTTGGCGTGACTCTATGAGAAAGGATGACTACGCCATTTATGGTGATGTGATGGTTATCGATACAACATATCGAAAAAACAAATACAACCTCATTTGTGCACCTTTTGTAGGCATCAATAATCATTGGAAGTACACGATGTTTGGTTGTGTATTTTTGGAAGATGAGACCATACCTTCTTTTGTTTGGCTCTTTGAGACATTCAAAAAGGCAATGGGTGGAAAATCTCCAACCACAATTTTCACAGACCAAGACCAAACAATGTCAAATGCAATTCAACAGGTAAAACCCAAATTTACATCAAATTAATTTTTCTGTCGAAACTTAACTTTTGATGTATAAACCTTAACTTTTGATATATATAACTTAACTTTTGAACATTGACTTTTGATAGTTTAACGTTTACTTTCCATGACTTACAAGTTTCATTTTTCTTTGCATAAGGTTTTCCAGAGGCTAGGCATAAGCTTTATCAATAGCATTTGGAGGAAAATGTTGTGAGTAGGTTTGGCTTACTCAAGTCAAATACGACATTCGAGGATACTTTCAAAAAAATGCTTAAGAGGTTGTGCTAATGAGATTGAGTTTGAAACTTGTTGGCATGAAATGACTGTAAAGTATGAGCTGCTAGATGATAAATGGTTCAAAAGGCTGTACTCACTTAGGCACAAGTGGTCAACATCTCTCAGTAAGGATTTCTTTTCAGCTGTTATCCTATCATCACAAAGAAGCGAAAGCACGAATCGTGCAATTGGGTTCAAGTCTAATGCGCAAACCAACCTTACAAAAATTTTTACGATATTTGATGCAATGATAAGAAATTGGAGAAGGAATGAAGAGAGTGATGAGTTCAACTGCTCTAGGTCTTCGCCTAGTTCAAAGCTTCCATTTACGGGACTACTAAAACATGCTTCTGAGATATATACTCACACTCACGTTTTGAGGATTTTGAGGAAAAATTCAGAGTTACAATCGGTATAGAAGCTGAGCTACTTAGGACAGAAGGGCAAACAAAGACATATCTTGTTCAACTTCAAGATTACTTGGATTCCTCACACAAAATAACGTACAATCCTGCTAGTGAGATCATAGAATGCTCATGCAAGAACTTTGACGAATCGGGTTGGCTTTGTTATCATTGCGTCAGAATTCTTCACATGCATTATGTTACGAGGATACCTCATAAGTACATATCATCGAGATGGACAAAGTATGCAAAGTCTGAGTTTTGGGATATAGTTGAGAAAAAGAAGCAAGGACAAAGCACGATCAATACGGGATATAGTTGGGATATACACCTTGGCGTTTACAAATGACAAGGAAGTACTACAACATGATCTTAAAGAGCCACAAAAATGAAGCTGCAAGAAATATCATTGAAGAAAGTTACAAAAGGGACTTGGTAGGAATTCAAGAAATAATTTCAAGTGAAGACGTGCAAATCCCTACAAATTCAGAAACGAAAACAAGTTCAAGCTCAGTTTCTTCGAATATCCCTTATGTCCTCGATCCAATACGGGCAAAAACAAAAGGTAGCAACAAGAGAATCCCTGGAAAATATGATAAGAAGAAGAGCAAAGAGAGAATAGCACAAATAAAGGAATTCAGAGCAAAAACACCAAATGCTCATTTATTTTGATAACCATTTTTACTGTGTTTGACTTAAACATTGGAATTTAAGTGAAGAATAGATTATCGATGTTTTGTTACTGATATTATGTTATGTTTTATGTACTCTCATATTATAGGCGTTATATGGCATGAATTAATTTTGATTGCAATACCTTAACTTTTAGTTACGAGTGCTTAACTTTTAGCCACATTATCTTAACTTTTAGCTACTTAATCTTAACTTTTAGTTTCTGTGACTTCATTTTTAGTCACTGAACCTTAGCTTTTAGTTACCAAATCTTAACTTTTAGTTACTGTGACTTAAATTTTAGCCAATGAACCTTAACTTTTAATTACCCAATCTTAACTTTTAGTTTTTGTGACTTAACTTTTAGTTACTAAACCTTAACTTTTAAATACTTTATCTTAACTTCTAGTCACTGAACCTTAACTTTTAGTTAATAAATGTTAACTTTTAGCTACTTAATCTTAACTTTTAGTTACTGAACCTTAACTTTTATTTACTAAACCTTAACTCTTAGCTACTTTATCTTAACTTTTAGTCACTCAACCTTAACTTTTAGTTCCTAAATGTTAACTTTTAGCTACTTGATCTTAACTTTTAGATACTTAATCTTAATTTTTAGCTACATTATATTAACTTTTAGTCACTGCACCTTAACTTTTAGTTACTTAACCTTAACTTTTAGCTACCCAATCTTAACTTTTAGTTACGAAACCTTAACTTTTAGCTACTTTATTTTAACTTTTAGCTACTGAACCTTAACTTTTAGTTACTAAATGTTAACTTTTAGCTACTTAATCTTAACTTTTAGATACTTAATCTTAACTTTTAGTTTCTTAACCTTAACTTTTAGTTACCAAATCTTAAATTTTAGTTATTGAATCTTAACTTTTAGTAATTAAACCTGCTTTACTTTTAGTTACTAAATCTTAACTTTTAGCTACTTAATCTTAAATTTTAGTCATTAACCTGTCACTTTTGTCATCTGAAACATGAAGGAACCAAATATCATAAGCAAGATCAAAAACTTCATTAATACAGAAAAACATAAGAACTCAAAATTGGCGATTCAATCGCAAATATATAAAGCGCAACAAAACAATCATAAAAAAGGATATATAGCATAAAGGTAATGCAATGTATTAGCTAATAATAATCTAAAAAAAAACTACTGTAAATTATCCTTAGCATTATCCATTATAACAATTGCAATACAAAAAGAGGATTAAAAGATAGGTAGAACGTACATATTCAAAAGAGGGTTCTGAACTATGACTAAGCAAAACTGAAAGCTTAAAATACTTGAGAAATCCACCTTTCTCCCTCGAAAATTTTCAACCCAAAAGGAAAAGGTGTATTAAGACTTCGATTTTAATTAATAAATGTAATTAATACACTAGATCATTTTCATCCATCACACATCTGAGTTACACTCTTGACAACAGACAATCTACCATAAAAAGACTTGAATAATTCGTCCAAGCAAATGGACATACAATAATATCCCCGGTCCATAGCAACAACAACTAGCGCATATACAATGACAGTACTCCAGTGCCAACCCAAAACACATTAGTATTTAGCACAAATTATGTTCAACACTTCTTCTTCTTCTTCTTCTTCTTCTTCTTCTTTGTGTTGAAGCTTTCCACAATTTGTGTTGTTTTGTGCACCCGTCACATAAAGTTTGTGCTGTGCACTACACCTTCTTTAGTTTGTGTTGTTTTGTGCACCAAATCAATAGTTGGTGCTGTTGGCGCCAATTTTTCCTATAACTTTTGATAATGAAACATTAACTTTTGATTGTAAAACCTTAACTTTTGATTACTGAACCTTAACTTTTGATTGCTAAACCTTAACTTTAAATTACAAAATCTTAACTTTTGATTACTGAACCTTAACTTTTGATATATAAAATTTAACTATTAATTATTAAACTTTAACTTTTAATAACAACAAAACAAAAAATAATTCAAGCATCATATAACTTTTGATAATGAAACATTAACTTTTGATTGTAAAACATTAACTTTTGATTGTAAAACATTAACTTTTAATTGTAAAATCTTAAGTTTTGATATCAAAACCTTAACTTTTGATTATTGAACCTTAACTTTTGATTGCTAAACCTTAACGCTCAATTACAAAACCTTAACTTTTGATTGCTTAACTTTAACTTCTAATAACAAAACTTTAACTTTTAGATATTGAAATTTAACTTTACAGTAGAAATACTTACATTGTGCAATCCTTCGAATATCTTCATCAGTTGGTACCTTCAGGTAGCTCAAACTCAATCTTGTTTGTAGTACTTGAAGGTCCACTACTAGGCTTGGGAGGTATCACTAGTCGGGGTCCATCTTCTACGCGAGCACAAACTGGATAAGTATCCATATCTATAATAAAAGTACCAAACCCAGCTTTCTTTTCTTCCTTTAGCCCTTTTCCAAACGAATCAGTGTCCTAAGAAATTAGTGGAAGTTTAGAAGCTAAGATACAATAAACCCTCGAACTTTAGAGCGATGTAAATACATCATCTCCAAAAAAAGTATACAACCTCTATTCTTGTCAGATTTTATGCCTTTCTTCTTCCTCCAACGAGGTATTACTTGCCCCGCCATTTTCAACACAAAACTACACCAATCAAAAGTAATGATTATATCTACTTCATCTACAACAGCTAATAGCCTATTATCTACGGTCCTCTTCGGACACAAAATTGTGCTACTAGCACAAACAACCGCTTGAAGTCCTCACCTGTGGGTTTAGGCATCCTAGAGTCAGTAGGAGTCATCACCTTCTTCAACTGTATTAAAGGAATGCCATTAGATCTCAACTTAACATCAAATCTACTATACCATTTAGCAATCAACTCTGTGTCTCGAAATGACTCAACAACGTCATTTCCTTTAATTCTAGGCAAACAAAAATCGTCATGAACATCGTCAGGAGTCAACTGTATCATATAATGGCCTATAGTTAACATATAACTCACATCATTAAATCTATCCAATAACCAAATACCGAAATCCTTAGAAAAATCACCAAGTTTTAACTCTAAAAGACCTACCTATGGACTTAACATCATCAACTTGTCCAGGAGAAAATGCACGTATAAGTTCATACAGAGGTCTCGGTCTGCAAGAAAATTTTAAGTTCCTGCAAGAATAAAAACAAGCTCATTACAAACCGAGGCAATATCACGTAATTGAGACGAACAAGCTCATTACAAGACTCAAGTATGCTATTGGACTCGATCAAGTTATAGACTGAGTAGCAACCAAGTTTACATATTGATAATATATCAGTACTTGAACTTTTAGAGCACAAAGCATTTACACCTTCACAAGGTTACATGCACACGCCTGACGCCTCTCTCTTTCACACTCACTCTCATGCATTAAAATAAACATCGCAAAACCAAACGACACCAATAAGAATAGACCTCATTCACCCAATAACTTCAGCAAGTAGCAGTCTGATACAATATAGAATCACTTCATCTCACTGCTGCTTAAGTGGCGTTTCCAGCAGAAAGATATCCTTTCAATTATAAGACTGTTAAAATTTTGATAACGACTGAAGTGAAGTACACTTCAAGCACAAGACCTCTTCCCAAACCATACATGCAAGACCATTTGACTAAACCTATGGCTAATTTGAGAAGAGATAAACCTATGGCTAATTTGAGAAGAGATAATGCAAAACAGATAAATATTTAAGACATCATCCATTTCAAACGAAGACACCACTATTCTTTGGCTTTGGAATTACAACATATTTGGTTAATTTGACACACACACCCACCCCAAGGCCCCAAAGACTCTTTTAGAGACATTAGCAAATGCTTATAAAGTATATCATTAGATGATGCAACCTATTCGAGCATAAAAACTAGAGGCTGAAACATATAACTATGTAAAATGAAGGCATAAAATCACTTGAACATTAAAACACCATAAACTCATACAATCTGCCGACGACTCGAATTTCAAATTAGAAAAGTAGGCAATTAGATGACATATACCTGCACTAGAATATCAATGACAGGAAGAACTGACAAAAGGAAATTAGATGAAGTGATTCTATATTGCATCAGACTGCTACTTGCTGAAGTTATAAATTAGTGCTAAATTAGAAAGGTAAGCACACCCAATAACTTAAACGTACAAAACAGCTAAATGGCAAAGCTTAATACACCAGGAAGTTGTATAGCACTCAGCTAGTCGATGATTGATACATGGCAACTTTTAAAATGCAAAGCCATCTATTTACTAACCATCTATTGCAAAATGCTCCTTAATAACCTCCATGATTTTCAGACACAAGGAACCAATACAGTGGACAAACACATCAAAAACACTGCATAAGAGAATATCTGAACCATAACAGAATCATTTAAATGTCAATGGAGCCAAAAATTATAATAAAAAACACCACAATTACTGTTGTTCATCAGTTTCATGGACATAAGAAGTTTCGAATTTCTCTTTTTTACTCATTCTGTTTTGTTGGGAATTATGGCTTGAAGAAGTTTCATCAACCTTCCTCTTACTTCTTCCTCCATGAATGGCTACTGACTTCCTCCATGAATGGCTACTGACTTCCTCCCCATTTTCAACTTTTAACTAAAAAATTCAAGAAGAATTACACTATATTACTACCAATTCAAGCATGAGAGCAAGAGAAAAATAAAATTCCCCATAAAAATTATCATAGAATTCAAAATAATAAAATCAATGAGAAAAACGAAAAACAAAACCCTAAATCTATCATTGAAATGGTGGGAGAACAAAAATTACAATCATAACAATAAAATTGAGAAAAAAAAACTTACCAATTTCGAACTTGTGAGAGACAAAAACTCAGAAATCAAACCTTAAATCTGCTTGAGAGGAGTGAGAATGTTGTGAGAGACGAGAGTGAGAGTGCAGTGACGAGAGTGAGAATGCGGTGAGTGACAAGAGTGAGAATGCTGAGTGACGAGAGTGAGAGTGCGAGTGACGTGAGGAGTGAGAGTGTTAATTGCCTGCTTGCTCATGTGACTTGCTGGATCTACAATAAATTTAATGTAGACCCGCTCCATATTAGACTTGAGTAACGTAGAAAGAGAGAAAGTCAGTCTTCCCGACTATCATAGTTAGGTTGCCAATTATTTGGTGAGGAGACCAAAATCAGAAGCGGCATGTTAGACCGTAGGAACAGAGCTAAAGAAAGAATACCTACCTTTTAGTTGGATATTTTCTTGAAACTGCTTAGTTGCAAAGAAAACATAACTTCTTTAGTTCTTAGTTCCCCTATGTGACTTCATTGGTTGTGATATTGCTCTTACTCAAGTTTTGAAAAAAAGAACTATTATTAGGCCTTGGCGATGTCCCAGGTTTTGTTATGTTAAAATCTATCTATCTTTATATATATATTAAAAAGTGTAAGCACATATTGTAATCCGCCACATGTCAATCTCCCTTCTTGTCAACAATATTTCATCTACGTTATTCTCATTAAAAAAGCAAATTGTCCATGAGAAGCCTTGAACCCGCGAACTCGAGTATGGAAGATAAATGTTCTAACCATTGTGCCACTACATTATTGTCGCTTCTTTTATCAATATTAATAACGATATTATATGTTTTCAATGAAAAACAATATTTAAGTTATAATATTTTAATTACACTAATGAATAAAGTATAATATTGATAAACCCCATGGTCTAAATACTAGTTTATAATATTGAAAGATGACTATTGTCATTAGAGTGAAAAATATTAAGTAAAAAGCAAATTATAATATGAATTTCAAAAGTTACGACTTAACTTTTGGTTGTCATTAATATGGTGGAGGGATGGTTAAAGCTTCATCTTCTATACTTGAGGTTGTGGGTTCGAATCCTGACACTGGTTAATTTTTTTAATATATATGAGAATAATATGGATTAAACGTCATTAAAAGATAGATGATGACACATGGCGGGTAGCAACACTTGCCTACGCTTTTTTAATATTTATATATATAGATATAAAGATTTCTAGAAATTACACCAGTCAATCCGTGATTTTGGCATATATCTAAAATTTAAAAAAATGAAAAATACTTCGTTGCATGTTAATGAACTCCCCAAAGACATACTTTGCCAAGATCCTTATTAATAATAAGATCAAAAAATAAGTCCAAATTAGAGCATGTGCCTTATCAAAGTGAATAAGTCCTAATTAGGGATGGCAGTGGATCCTAAACCCGTTCCAGTTCCGTTTATTAGGATTTGAGTCTTCAAATTATAGACCCGCCGGATCTGGCCATCTGGGCCGAATCTGAATCTCTATCCCAAAAAGAGGATCCCGATCTGGTTCTCAGGCTTTAAGATCCAGATCCGACCCGGGGATCTGTGCCTTTTTAAAAAGGAAATATTTTTTGTAAAATATTTACTAACGTTAATACGTTAGAAAAGTTGTCAGTAATCCTAATAGAAGCAGTTTAATGCCTCTTTCCACTTCACTAATCATCAACTTCTCAATCTCACTCGTTATCGACCTAGCGTCGTCAACACTGCCACCTGATTCATCCACACTGCAATCTCACTCTTTCATGTTGGGAATATGTTAAGCAATCATTAACGTTAACAAATTGAATGATTTGGAATGTTGCCATGTTGATAGCTAAAATACTTTTGATGTGTGATTCGTGTTCTTATAAGTTACTCCTCATGTTGAAAAAGTAGCTAAAATGCTTTTGGTAGTTTGGTAGCAGAAGACAGTTGCAGCAACAATGCTTTTAATAGATGAAATAGTGCATGATTGATAATTTTAACGTTGTAATTAATTAGGAAATTGACAAGGTTTTAAAAAATTACAAAAAGTTTGAAGAACCGGATCCAAATCCGCAGAGCCGCGGTTTGGATGGATCTGGGTCTGGGTCTTTTTTTTCGAGATCCGATCCTAATTTGGGTCCAAGGCTCAGGAAAACGGATCTGGAACTGGAACCACCAAGAACTGCCCCAAATCCTGCCAATTGATATCCCTAGTCCTAACGAAAATAGATCATAACATCGAGAATGGATGGATTCATTTCGGATCGTTGCTTTCCGATACGAAGGGGTTGCTAACTAGCTATAGATCATCGCTTTCAGATCCGAACGCCGAATCACTTGCCTGCATGTAGAGGCTTTGATAGGCGTTTTTTATGAGTTCATCACATGTTCAGTTGAACATTTGAAATCAACAACAAAAATTCGATCTAGTGCAAGCCAATTATTCCGAATTGTTGTCTAGCTCCAGTGGCTCGACACAAGTTTCAAGTGCCCATTTGTTTTTGCACGGTCTGGAACACACATAATTAACGATTACTTATTATAGCTAAGTATTTCTCAAAAATTGTGGAAGTTGACATTTAAGAAACAAACATCGATTAATATGATATTGGTTATTGCAAGTTGCAACCTCTAACCAGATTGTATGAAAATTTCTTGAGCTCAAAGTTGATACTTATATGGCTACATAAGTACATATATAAGTGAAGTGCATGACTGTTATCCTTATTTCTTAGATCAATTTGGACAGATAAACTGAAGTTGGACTACGCATAGGAAAATGGAAAGTTTCATTACATAGAAAACTAGACCTTGGTCTTCTCAAATACTTGCTCGGCGATGATAGCTATATCTCCTTCAGCACGTTTGATCTCCAGGTTAGGCTTTGGCTGAGCTCCAGTGCCCCTCAATGCATCAGAAACTAAAGAATTAATACCTACTGCTATGGCAGCTTCAGTTTTAGCCCCATAAACTAACCTCTGTGAGTTCATATGCAAGAGTTAAATAATCACCACAACAATCAGCAAAATTTTGGTGACAATCATCACAAGAAGTGGTATCGTGAATATGAAAAACCCACCTTAATCTTTGAGTATTGTATAGCAGCAAAGCACATTGCACATGGTTCACAAGATGAATACATTTCGCATTCCGACAGGTTAGTTCGATCGAGCTTTAAACATGCCTGAAATAATCGCGTTAAAAAAATTAAGAGTTGTTTATTATCAAGGGACATTGTAGTTTAATATGACTTAAGTCACAGAACATGGTGAATAACAAGAGGTGTTTACAAAATGATATAAATGTGTTCATTGAGCGTTCATTTTGACAACGCTTCAGGTTTTTGTTCTGGTAATGCAGTGACTTGTGAAGTCAAGTTTCACAAACTTCGACCATACATACTCACCACTCACCATTATAGAAGAAAAAAAAATAGCTATGCACAATCTTGTAAGACTCGTATCAATGTGTATAATCAACATATCAACTTATCAAAAGTTGGGGTCCGTGAAAAACAAGTGTTCAATTAATTAAAAAGGAATGGATTTGCATTTCGACGACTTCAGCATCAATAGCGAGCCAACCACAAAGAACATCTAACCTCTCTAATTGCCGTAATCTCTGCGTGTGCAGTTATATCTATGTTCTTTGCCATCATGTTGTGAGAGCTGACAACTACTTCATCATTACAAGTAATGACTGCACCAAAAGGTTTCCCTTCTCCACATTCAACCGCTTTATAAGCTTCCTCAATTGCTTTAGTCAAGAATAATGTGTCATCTCTGTCTCGTAGAACTGTTCAGACAGTCCTCATAAGACGAAAACATTATTACTACCAGTTGACAATATAGATTCAATATGACTTTTACCTTCTTCATAAAGAAAATGCATGCCATCACACAGAAAATCATTGCTTATCTGAATATTAATTAGAATTTTGTAATTACATACTCCGCCCTGAATCATTAGTCAGATACACTATTTTCAGGATGTCTCAGGGAAAAAAAGTTATCCCCTCACCTAATTAGTTAGTAGTGGCTCATCATGCCACTACTCAAGTTAAGTGATAGAAAGGAAGATAGAATTGGCTCAACTATTAGTGTTTTTTTTTTGTGGGATCATGTCATGTCCTTAAATATTAGGCGTTAAGACGGTATGCCAACTAAACTACGGCTGGAGAAAATAAACCCTGGATATCTCAAGTATCATTTAAAAGGTTATAGACATCATATATGCAGATTCCAGACCTATGCCATTACCTTCTTGATCACCTGAAAACACAGGAGCCACAAAAATGGTTCCATCTTTGTCTTTAATTAGTGATGAAATAAAGAGGATAAATGCAAAAAAGCTTTGATGTTGATCAAGTGGAAAAACTGTGAACATAGTGCATTGGTAGGAACATTTTCTTTTTCCAAAACTATATAAAGTGGATTTGTGATTGTTCATTTAGAAATGCTGAAGTCAAGACAAATACTTAAACTAAATTCAGTTCACATCGGTAGATTTAAGAAGATTATCAAATTATAGGCAATTGCACCTCATTACGTAAGAGGGTTGGAAACTAAGTCTTTTTTCATTAGATAGTCAACATTCTCAATGAAATATGATTTTCCACGGAAAAACATTCCATGAGAAAACATAACTGTAGATTAGTTTTCCTTCGTTTGGCGGTTCTTTACATGAAAAGTTATAGACAGGTACATGATATGTGTTCCTTAATTGGATGAATGTTTTTCATTCCGTGGAAAACTATTTTCTATCCCTTACAAAAAAAAAACAAAGCAAAATAGGAAAACTAGTTTTGGCATATGATTTGACACAGAAAACATTGCAAGAGAAAACAGAGTATAGATTAGATGAGTTATCC
Source organism: Patellifolia procumbens (assembly GCA_947645195.1). Classification (NCBI taxonomy): domain Eukaryota; kingdom Viridiplantae; phylum Streptophyta; class Magnoliopsida; order Caryophyllales; family Amaranthaceae; genus Patellifolia; species Patellifolia procumbens. The sequence continues at coordinate 799,309 of CANSGD010000193.1, forward strand.
TGTGTTTGGTTCCTTTGCGTGAAAAGAGAAAAATGAAGAATATGGCATGCCACAAATATATTCCACCCACTAGAAATAATTTCTACTCACTACCAACCCAACAAAGGAAAGAGAGAAAATCACTTGGGGAGAATAATTTCCACCCACCAAACACTATCTAAGGTTCTGATAAAGCATATTAAACAAACAATAATTCTGGATTCATGTTGAAATCTAAAAGAATAGAGAAGGATATTTTATAAACGATGATTTGAGGTTAACTGATGCAAAACAACTAAAATAATGACAACAAACCAGACAGAAAATTAAAAAAAATAAAGCATGTAACAAACAAATAATTATATGCATTAAAAATTCTTTTAAAATTGATAATTGGAGTTCAGCATGTATAAGAATTTTGAAAAACAAAAATTTGAGACATATACCATTAGGATCACCCATGGCCATGGCTGATATTTGCTTATTTAGATAGACTTGGAGCAGAATTTTCAATTGGGTATGCGAATTTTGTAATGAAATATAAAGGTAATAGTGAGCGGAAACCTAGATATTGACTTTGAGGTTAGCAGGTTTCTGTCTTACTGACTCCCGTGGAAGCTGTTGTTCTGTGAGAAATTGATAATTCAACTCCAACACATTGTTGCCCAAAAAAAAAACCAAAACAAATTCAACACGTTGTTCCAAATTAAAGAGAAAAACTTCAACACGTTGTTGTCAAAAGATATAAAAAAACTACAACGAGTAACTCTTGATGACAATATGGTGGAGTCCAAAAAGACTCCACCACACAATTTAAATAAAAATAAAAAAAAATGAGTTGTTGTATTCTTATTGGTGTAAGGAGCAGTGAGAAAGTAATTTGTATATATTATTCAACGGTTCTTTTCTCTTAAAATAAAATTCAAAAAAATAAAATTAAATTGCCAACGGTCGTATTTTTTCATGAACTATAATATGAGACCAATCTTGATATATTTTGAAATAATTTTTGAAAAATCATTTTTCAACCTTATTTCTTCTTTTTAAACAAATTTGCTTGCTTTCATAAATTTTTGAAATTTTTCTGCTGAAAAAATCCCCAAAAAATGTTTATCACATACTCCCTCCGTCCCAATTTGCTATATTCACTTTTTTACAATTCTCAATATAAGATTTTGAAAACTAATATCTCCAATTTGGTGTAAGAAAAAAATTACAAAAAATATATATTTGCAAAGTACACAATGAGACGAATCAAACAGGATCCCACATGTGTATATTTTCCGTTACATATATAAACTCAAAGACAGCAAAGTGACAAGTCAATATGTAGCAAATAAATTGGGAAGAATGGAGTGAATAAATGATTAAGTTCAAATAATTATAACTTAACCACGATTCAGTTTAAATTATCTTATTTTACCAATTTTACTTGTTCATGTACATATTTAAATACTTCAAATAAATAAATGATGTAAGAAAAAGAAAGTTGGTGGCCTAGTAGGGTAGAAGTGAGAAGTGATGAACTTAAAATAGGTCATTGTAAATAAGAAAAGGTTGAAAGATGACATTTTAGTAGAGAGAAAATGGATGAATCAACTAACAAAACATATACATTCTGCTACCAAAATCAACTTTAATGTAATACCAAAAACAACTTAGATCAACTTAACTCACATCAACTAAGAAACATAAGACTTTTTGCTACCAAAACAAGTAAAATGTAATACTAAAGCATAAAACTTTTGCTACCAAAATAATTTAGAGCAACTAAACTCAAATCAACTAGCAAAACATATACCTTTTGCTACTAGAGCTTGTCTTATAAGAAACCGCCTAATTATAATATTAAAATTAGGCAAGCCCAAATCCAGGCTCAATAAATTAGGTTCACCTTAAATTAATAATATTCAGTAAAACTAAGTTCAGTTCAGTAAAAATAAGTTTAGTTCAGTAAAAATAAGTTCAGTTCAACAAAAATAAGCTCAATTCAGTAAAAATAAGTTCAGTACAGTAAAAATTAGTAGTGCCAAGAAGAAAAAACAACATGATTCAGTAAAAATAAGTTCAGTTCAGCAGAAATAAGTTTAGTTCAGTAAAAATAAGTTCAGTTCAGTAAAAATAAGTTGAACTGAACGGGGCCTTAATGTTGCAAAGAATATTCCAAAATAATGGAAAATGGCAAAGCTTATTCAATATAATATATTTCGTAAGTGACTACTTTAATCTGTTTGGTGCCTACTTTAATCTCATTAGTGACTATTTAACTATTTCAATGGCCAAAACTTTATAATAATAGGCCATAATAGGTACATCTAATTCACATAGATGTCGTTTGCTCCGATAAACTTGCCCGAGAACTCACTTTTTCATCTTTTCTCCCTCCTTCCTTTCATACTCTTCTTAATTTTCCTTTACCACTGGCTAGTCTTTCACCGATATGGCACCAACTCTTGGGACTCTATTGCCATTGAACTCCAAAAACATAACACTTCTTCATCCTCTCCCTTCACCCCTCACATCTGTCAGCTCAAATATCGTGACCTTAAACGCCGTTTCTCTCCCTGAAGATCCAAACTCCGGTGATGATAACATTCTCTGCCTCGAGTTGCGTCGCCTCCGTGTCACTAAACTCAGATGCGAACTCCACCTTTATGATCTTTCCATTGTGTATAATTCGAGATCTGAGATTATTTTATTTTATTTACGTTTCATATGATGGAAATGAGGTGGCTTTTAGCTCATATAGTGAAATGGAGGTGTATTTCATCTGGGGAAGAACCATTTCTCCTTTCTCCGGACTATTTCCCACCTTCGGAGCTCCCTTAAAGTTACGACGACAATTCCGTCGGCGATTGAAATAATTATGACGCTGATGAACGAGGATATTGCAGGACCTTTTTCTGCAGCTGTAGCCTCAAGTAATGGGAAGAAGAAGTGAACGAGGAAGGAAGAGAGAGAGAAAGAGGCAGTCTTTTTAAATAATTTGTATTGCTACCAAAACAACTTCAATATAATATCATAGTAAGTCATTTTGCAACCAAAACAACTTAGATCAACTAAACTCAAGTCAACTACCAATTAAAAGAGCTATTGCAACCAAAACAACTTCAATGTAATACTAAAGTATAAAACTTTTGCTACTAAAATAAATTAGATCAACTAAACTCAAATCAACTACCAAAACATATACCTATTGATACCAAAACAACTTCAATGTAATACCAAAGCGTAAAAATTTTGCTACCAAAATAACTTAGATCAACTAAGCTCACATCAACTACCAAACAGAGACATTTTGCTACCAAAACAACTTAATGTTATACCAAAGCATAAAACATTTGCTACCAAAGCATATACCTTATTCTACCAAAATAAGTTAAATATAATACCAAAGTTTAACTTTTGCTACCAAAATAATTTAGATCAACTAAACTCTAATCAACTACCAAAACATATACCTATTGCTACCAAAATAACTTCAATGTAATACCAAATCATACAATTTTTGCTATCAAAACAACTTAGATCACCTTAACTCATATCTACTATCAAACACAATACATATTGCTACCAACATAACTTCAATGCAATACTAAAGTATAAAACTTTTGCTACCAAAATAACTTGGATCAACTTAATTCAAATCAACTACCAAAGAGAAGAACCTTTGCTACCAAAACAAGTTATTTAATACAAATGTCTAAAACTTTTGCTACCAAAAGAACTTAGATCAACTAGACCAAATCAACTTCCAATATATATATACGTATTGCTAACAAAATAACTTCAATGAAATACCAAATCATACAAGTTTTGCTATCAAAATAACTTATATCACCTTAACTCATATCTACTATCAAGCAGAAGACCTATTGCTACCAACAAACTTCAATGTAATACTAAAGTATAAAACTTTTGCTCCCTAATAACTTGGATCAACTTAACACACATCAACTACCAAACAGAAGAACTTTTGCTATCAAAACAAGTTATGTAAGACAAATGTCTAAATTTTTGCTACCAAAACCACTGAGATCAACTAGACCCAAATCAACTATCAAAATATATACGTGTTGCTACCAAAATAATTTCAATGTAATACCAAAGCATACAACTTTTTCTACTGATATCACGTATTTATATAGAGTTCTCTCGCCTATCTATGAGCTAATCCGTGCGTCAATGGAGCTCTTTGGAGCTAATTTATACTAATTATCGTATATAGTCGTGGTTTGTGTTTTAGTGTTGAATTGCAGGCTTTATGGAGTTTTCTCCTTATTTTCGAGCTATTTGGAAGCAACCACGACTGTGCGACTTATTATGAGGCACGTACAAACCATCACAAGCTTTATTGACGTTTTAGGAGGTCCTGAGACTTCTAAACGTGAAAAAATTGAGACTTAAAGAGCCAAAATAAGCTACCCCGTACTCTGATCGGGCGAAATATGACCCGATCGGGTGAAAACTTATGCATCGGGTGGTGGAGCTTAGGGCCCGATCGGGCAGACATCACCCGACCCAATCGGGTGAAGAAGCGAAGAAACTAGTGGAGCTACCTTAGGCTCAACCCGATCGGGCAGGCCCTAATTAACTTAGAAATGTTGTCTCTCTGTGGATTTGACCCTACTTCCCTTGACTACTATTATTAGCGGACTTAGTATTATCTTTGATTAGGTGATACGACTTTAGCCTGTCAGCTACCAAAACAACTCAGATCACCTTAATACGAAAGCTTAACTCAGATACTATCAAATGGAAGACCTATTGCTACTAACATAATTTCAATGTAATACCAAATTATAAACTTTTGCTACCAAATTAGATCAACTTAACTCACATCAAGTACCCAACAAAAGACATTTTTCTACCAAAACAAGTTAAATGTAATACCATAACATCTACCTTTTGCTACCAAAGCATATACCTTTTGCTACCAAAACAAGTTAAATGTAATACCAAAGTATAAATTTTTTTGCTATCAAAATAACATAGATCAATTAAACTCAAATCAACTACCAAAACATATATTTATTGATACCAAGACATACACCTAATGCTACCAACTTCAATGTAATATGAAATCATACAACTTTTGCTATCAAAACAACTTATATCACCTTAACTCACATCTACTATCAAACAAAAGACATATTGCTACCAACATAACTTCAGTGTAATACTAAAGTATAAAACCTTTGCTACCAACATAACTTCAGTGTAATACTAAAGTATAAAACCTTTGCTACCAAAATAACTTGGATCAACTTAACTCATATCAACTAACAAACAAAAGACCTTTTGCTACCAAAACAGATTACGTAATACAAATGTATCAAACTTTTTGCTACCAAAACAACTTAAATCAACTAGATCCAAATCAACTACCAAAACATATACATATGGATACCAAAACATTTTCAATGCAATACCAAAACATACAACTTTTGCTACCAAAACAACTTAGATCACCTAAACTTACATCTACTATCAAATAGAACACCTATCTCTACTAACATAACTTCAATGTAATACCAAAGTATAAAACTTTTACTAACAAAATAAATTAGATCAAGTTAACTCACATCAAGTACCAAATAAAAGACTTTTTGCTACCAAAACAAGTTCAATGTAATACCATCACATCTACCTTTTGCTACCAAAACATATACCTTTTGCTACCAAAACAAGTTAAACGTAATACCAAAGTATAAATTTTTTGCTATCAAAACAACTCAGATCAATCAAACGCAAATCAACTACCAAATCATATACCTATTGCTACCAAAATATATAGGGAAAATTGCATAGAATAATGCAACCTTTTGGCGATTCGCAAATAATAATACAACCTTTCGATTATTCTGGAATAATGCAACCTTAATACCCCTTTATTTTAAACTGGACAAGTGACCGGTTACCTGAATCATTGGTAATTTTTTATTTAAAACTTTAAATTTTAATTACTTGGGTGCTTGCTTTCATATGAAAGACTTAGGGGTTCTGAAATACTTTCTTGGCATTGAAGTTGCTCGGAGTGGTGACGGGCTCTTTCTTTGTCAACGCAAGTATGCTCTGGATATTATTGCTGATGCCGGTCTTCTCGGGGCTAAACCGACTGCCTTTCCAATAGAACCAAATCACACCCTGGCTCTTGCTACTGGCCTGTAATGTTTGATCCTGAGTCTTATCGTCGTTTGGTTGGCCGTCTGATTTACTTGGCCTTCACACGCCCCGATCTTGCCTACATAGTTCATATCCTAGCCCAGTTTATGCAGTCTCCTCGTCGTGAGCATTGGGACGCCGCCTTACGTGCAGTTCGGTATTTGAAGGGTTGTCCTGGTCAGGGTATTCTTCTTTCTTCCTCTTATGATTTATCTCTCTCTAGTTGGTGTAATTCCGATTGGGCCAGTTGCCCCCTGACACGACGGTCGCTCTCTGGCTGGATGGTGTTTCTTGGTGAGTCACCAATCTCTTGGAAGACCAAGAAACAACATACAGTCTCCCGGTCGTCGGCTGAGGCTGAGTATCGTTCCATAGCTGCTGTCACCTGTGGGTTAAAATGGCTCAAGGCTCTTTTGGACAGTCTTGGAGTTAATCAGACACGTGCTATGTTTTTATATTGTGACAGTAAGTCGGCTCTCCACATTGCTCAAAACCCCGTCTTTCATGAACGCACTAAACACATTGAGGTTGATTGTCATTATGTTCGTGATGCTGTTCAAGATGGTCTCATTCTTCCGTGTCATGTCTCTACTACTGAGCAACTGGCTGATATCTTCACTAAGGCTCTCGGCAAGCGCCAGTTCCTCTATCTCTTGCGCAAGTTGGGCATTCTCGATCCCCATGCTCCAACTTGAGGGGGGTGTTAGCGGATGTGTATTGTATTGTTTATCAATGGGCTTCTTGTATTTATTACTTGTATTTAAGTCTCTTGGCCCATGTGTTTAAGAGGGTCATTAGGTTGTATCTAATACCCTAATCGAAATTAATGAAACAACACAACAATTAAACCTAAACCCTGTCAAATATACTTACAGTAGTGTGAGAAATGTAACAATTCAGTAACCTCAATACCACTCCAATCTAATATTCATAACATGATAACAAGTATCAAACATTCTAATTAAAAGCATTTTTAGCAAAATCGCCCACCGAGAGTAATTGAAGGCTCTTCAAAGTTACTGTTGCTAGACTTGCTAGTGGAATGGTTGAGAGAGGAAAGTTTAATGGACACTTGGGCAAAACCAAAAACTAAATGAGAGATTACTCAAATAAGTCAAATTCCCCTAATATGAATAACAGAAAACATTTTGTTAAATTTTCAAGAGGCCAAGAGGAATAGAGAGAATCAGAAATTAGAGGAAATTAATGGAGAAGTCATATTGAAGTCTTGGAAAATGATCCGTGATTCTTGGCCTTTGCACCATTAATATGTATTAGCAGCCACAGTTACTCACTTGCCCGGAATAAGAAGATTGGAGGAGAGTCAATAGTTTTTTTTTTAATAAAGGCTGAGTGGGCCCTCCAAAATATGAGGCCCTGTGCTACTGGTCTGTTTGCACAGGCTAATAGCCGGCCCTGGGTGCTACGCACGGTGGTGCGGGGTGGTTTGGAGCAACAAACTCATAAATTAGAGGAGAGAGAAAAATGGATTTTCTTAATTCATCCATTGATGAAGCTCTGGGTATTTTTAGGTGGTGTTTTCGACTAAATTAGATGACCTTTTTGTGACTGAAAACAGATTTTGAGTGTAGAAGTAAGACCATCTTTCATTAACAGATGAACTACTGTGTTTATAGCTTCCATTGTCACGAATCATTTGACTCATTTATGTGGCTAGCTCTAACTGACATGGTAGAGAGCAGAAAGAAGGAAGACAAAGTTTTTTTGGGGAACTTTTCAAGAAATAACAGAGAGAATGGAGAGGATAGTGAGAGGAAATGCTAAGGAATCACGCGCTTATTGAGCTGCTGCTTGCTTTTACACTTTTAATAGAAATTGTCTTTTTTACCCTTTCTTTTACAAAAAATTACCAAAATACCAAGGTGGTGGAGTCCAAAGAGACTCCACCAAATTGTCGTTTATAATTCCTCAACTACAACACGTTGTTGCCAAAAATAAAGTAAAAAACCTTCGACACGTTACTCAATAAGCTTTTTTTCTGTAAACATACCTGTTGTATTTTAAACGAGAAATTGAATACTGCATAAACGTTCATGCATGTATAGAGGAGGAACACCAAATAAAGGTTAGTCTAGTAGAAAGGAGTGAGTCTTTCAACCTTGAAGTTGGGAGTTCAATCCTCACTAGGGGCATTTGAGAGTAGGATTTCCCTTACCATTTCCCCTTTCTCAAAGTGTCTGGCCCAATAGAACCTCAGCAGGGTCCGGGCCACTTCTTCTTACAAAAAAACATGTATAGAGGAGGAACGGAATGTCCAGTTCCTACCGATAGATCAGACAGTGTATTTAAGTGGGCAAAATCCCCTTTCCTTTTTAAGAGTATTTTCCACTTTTAAGAAGATTGTTTTTTGTTAAAATGAACAAAGAAAATGAAAGAAGGGAGGAAAACCATTTTCCACCAAAACAAACAAAGTCTTAATAAATAAGGTAGTAGACAAAGTAGTATATTTTCAAAAGTAACGTAGTAATACAATAAAATAACTTGTGTAAGACAAATTATTAAAAGAGACGGTCTAATTTTAACATAAAATTAGACCAATCAAAGCTCACATTCTATTAACAAACCCATTATATCTTACTCTAACCCAATACTATTACTAGACAATTAGCACACTCTAGTTGTTCATTCTCTTCTCCTTTCCTTATTTCAAGTATAGTCTCGATATATAACAAGCGATTCCTAAAAAAAATATGACTTACCGAATAAATTAACCTAGTCACTAAATGGATTAAAGTAGTCACTGAATAAATTTAACATTGAGTATTGAATGAATTAAGCAGGTCACAATTTGAATTAAATAGGTCACCAAATAAATTAAACTGGTCCCTATTTTCAGAAGATGGTTTGTTGATTTTCTCTTTTTATTATTGGGCCTATTGGGCCATTGCTAATTTTTTTTAAAAGTAGACGATATCTTACAAGACCAACTGCTTGTGTAAATATTTACACATTTGCCACCGATAGATATATTGTTCAATAAACAGTATCTCTACCAGGTAGGCAGGTAGGAACTAGGCCTTCCTCATGTAAAGAGTCGCAAATGTTGTACTTCATATGATAATTATGTCATTGACTTTATCTGAAGATTATAGATTGTGATTTATGCGAATGTAATTTTGGCGGACTATACCTTTTAAACATTTTGGCAGACTATACCGAACTGAATTGAATGAACTGAACTACACTGAAAAAAGTTTTGATAGAGCTTAAGTGAAAGCAATAGTATAATGAGAGTGTAAAAGTATTGTGCAGAGTTGAACTGAACAAAACTGAACGGCAAGAATACACCCAAACAATTTTTTTTGAGAATAGACCTTTAGCCAAGATTCCGACGTTAAATCCATTTTACCCATTTGCAATCCCAAATTCCCAACAACAAACACCTCCCTAACTCCTTTTCATGGTGTTCCCTTCTCTTTCTCTCTAACCCCACAACCCACCTTCTACTTCTTCCCCCACTGCTCCAACTCGAAACACCCCACCAACCCCAAACCCCCACCATTAGTCCACTCCCCACAGAAAGAAACCCAGCCAACCAACCCAAAACCCCCACCACTAGTCCACTCCCCAAACCCAACAACCTGGAACCGTTCCATCCATTGAATCGAACCCGACAACATGAAGCCCAACACCACCTAGCGAAACCAACCCGAAAATCTCTTCCACCTGAAAATCCCACCCAACCACTCATAATCCTCCACCAACGAAGGCCCCATCTCCCTGCTTGAATTCCATCCACCCAGCCCAAGAGTTGACGGTGATTGATTATTCTCTTAAGAGGTGGGTATTTGAAAAAATAGAGGTGAGCAGTAAAGTCGGGTATAGACCCAAAATTGGTTGGAACCAGCGGTTTCGAAACTGAAACCGATGGGACTAGCTCTGGGTCCAAATATTGGGAACCGGTTGGAAGTGGGTCCATTCTGGGTACTGAATTATAGACGCGGTACCCACTGGGTACTCGATTCAAGTTCGAAAACTTCGTTGTTTGTGGATTTTTTGCGCGATGAATGTGTGTCTAATGTATGCTTAAATTAAAGGTTTGTAAGACGAACTTGTCAATGAAGGTGTCAAATTACCTTATGTATCATGCTTATTTTAGTTAAAGAAGAAAAATATAGCTTTAGAATGCAACTGGGTAGCAGGTACCTGGTATTAAAACCGGCCAAAATAGACCATATAATAAGTTTTGCAGGACTGGGTACCCGGTCAAAGAACCGGTCCCGATCGGTTCCGGTTCCAATTCCAAAAATTAAGGAACTGGTCCAGATGGTTCCGGTTCCAATTTCAGAGTACCCGGTCCAACCGATTCCGGTACCTGTTCCAAGCAATATGACTGGATACCCAGTTGTGCTCACCCCTATGAAAAAGTTAAGAAAAGAAGAGGTTATCTAAACACAAACAAAAGTGAGATGATCATTTTAAACTAGGTGTATCGTGCAGGTTATTCACAATTTTTCCTACATTTTAATAAAGTTTAATAAAAAATTAAAGTTATTCTCACATTCCTGATTCCACTATAGTTTTCAATATAAACATGAGTGACTAACGATATCTCATTACACCTGGAGGAAACCCAATTTCACCTCAACTTAGTGTGGGATGTCCCAAAGGAGAAGAATGTGCGCAACAACATCCTCAAGTCAACCCTGGACAAATGGTGGTACTGGAAACAACGTGCGAAATGTAGATGGGATACGCTAGGGGATCAAAATAATGTCTTCTTTTCAAGAAGCGTCAAGACACGGAAGACACCTAATGAAATCAGATTTCTTAAGGAGGGAGACAGCTACATCACAGACAAAGAGGAGATTAAGAGAAAAAATTTGGAGCACTTCTCTTCAATACTGTCGGAGAACTTAGTCACTGAGGATCCAGTAGATGAAGTCTTCACAGCAGATCTTCCTAAGCTAAACCCAAACCACATCATGCAGCTTCAAAACCGATCACCCAGGAGGAAATTAGAACAGCAGTTTTCAATGCCAAGCCCCTGAAATCGATGGAATCCCCCCGTCTTCCTACAAGCAAACTGGGACTTAATAAAGGAGGATATAGTGGAATCGGTGCACTCTTTCTTTGCAAGTGGAACTATGTCCAAAAGCCTGAATAAAACGTTTATTGCACTTGTCCCCAAGGAAGATAAAGCTCAGGTAGTCTCATCCTATAGGCCCATTAGTCTCTGCAATTCTCTCTACAAGGTTATCACTAAAGTGATGGTCAATAGGTTCAAACCACTACTAAAAGAGATAGTGGGGATCTTTCAGAATGCTTTTGTCCCAGGAAGACTAATGTCGGATAACTGTTTACTTGCCCATGAGCTAATTAATAAGGTGAGAAGGAAGAAGAAGGGCAAAAGGTTTGAAGGCATTCTAAAAGTGGATCTCAGCAAAGCCTATGGCAGAATTAGCTGGAAATTCCTAGAAGAAGTCCTCAGGCAATATGAGTTTCCACACATCTGGATACATTGGATTATGATATGCGTCACAACAGTCTCATATTCCATCTTAGTCAATGGAGAACCAACAGATTTCTTCAAGCCTTAAGCGGGGCTCAGACAGGGGGATCCACTGTCTCCCTACCTCTTTATCCTATGTATGGAATCTCTTTCCATGCATCTGATTAGAAAGGAACAAGAAGGGAAACTGAGAGGAATTAAATTTTCTAGGTCTGCCCCCTCGATCTCTCATTTATTCTTTGCTGATGATGCTCTTTTCTTTTTTGAAGCGAACCCTAAACATTGCTAGGAGATAAAAGAAAGTATGGAAAGATTTTGCAAAGCCTCGGGAGAGATGTTGAACCTTCTGAAGTCTCATGTTATGTTCAGCCCGAACACTCCTGCCAGATTTACGCGTATCCTCAGAAAGCCACTGGGTGTCAAAAACCAATTCAAAATGGGAACCTACTTGGGATGCCCCGATGGAGGTGGATGGCCGCTCCACAGCACAATTCAATGGTATTGTTGAAATGGTGGCGAACAGAATCCAATCTTGGAAATTTTCCATCCTATCCCAACCTGCCAGACTAATCCTCATCATCTCAATATTGGCCATGTTAGCTACTCATATCCTTTCCATTTACCTTCTCCCAATCAAAATTACAAAAAGAATCACCTCCCTCTTCCTTAAATTCTGGTGAGCCACAAATATGGAAAGAAGACTAATATATTGGGAAAGCAAGGAAACTCTAGAGCAGCACAAATTCCAAGGAGGACTAGGGTTAAGAGACATAAGAGCGATGAACATGGCTTATCTTGTCAAGCAAGCTTGGAGAATACATAACTCCCCAAATTCTCTTCTAGGAAGACTTGTGGCAGCAAAATACAAACATGACCCAATCACGAGCATCACACTCAAAAACAGCTCCTCCCCTCCTACGAATTGCTCCTTCGCATACAAAAGCATCTTTATGGAACAAAAAAAATTGAAGGATTGGTGGAGAAAACAGTTGAGAAGAGGTAATAACATCAGAATTTGGGATGACATATGGGCAGGTAACAATAAACTACGAGGGAAGCAAGGGCTGGAGGCGCAGGATCTAAGACCTCAGAGGGTGGCTGAATTAATCTTCCCTAATGGAGAATGGGAAGCACACAAAATTTGGAAGATTTTTCCTGAAGAAGAAGCAGTGAGTGTGCTAGCTACCCATATTCCTACCAAGGAGATGGAAGATAGGGTTAAATGGAGATTTACCCAGAATGACAATTTTTCGGTCAAATCAGGATACTGGACAGCTATCAACTCCACGAGCTCAGAAGGAAGGTAGACGGGCTTCTGGAAGAAAATGTGGACCTCCCCCCTCCCACCCAAGTGGAAAATTTTCATTTGGAAAATCATCAATAAAGCTATCCCAACCAAAGAGAATCTAAGGAAAAGACAATGGGAAGGGGAGACCAGATGTGATCTTTGCATTTCCCACCTTGAAACTGTAGCACACTTATTCAGAGATTGTTTGATTACAAAACATGTCTGGTTGGCCGGTAACCTAGGGATCAGAACTAACCAGCAAAGTGGAATTGGAATTGAAGATTGGATCAGGAACTTTTGGAGCTACCTCAATAGCGTGAATGAGGAGGCAATGGTTCTCTTTACTTCCACCCTTTAGGCAATTTGGATCCATAAGAATAATGTTATCTTCAGGAAAGAAAGGCCCAACCCTCTATCCATCATGGAGATCCAAAGAGAGAACAATGGTAGATGGAAGAAAGCAAGGGACTACCTGTCCCAGGAGAGGCAAATTAAGACACAATCAGGAAACGACTTTTGCCACAGGCACAGTTATGAAAAGGGAGAAGTTCAACTGGTTGATCTGCTTACAATCCAAACAGATGGTGTGTGGGTTCCTGAGACCAAAAGACGTAAATACCAATGGGCTACAACAATTGGTTGGGCTAGTGAACATCAGACTCATAATTTCAAAGGTGCGAGAAGAGTTTATGCTTTCTCCCCGGCTCATACAGAGGCCCTCGCATGCCTATGGGGCCTGAAACGGGCCCTACAATTCTCCAAAAGCATACATATCAAGAAGGACAGCGTTATTCTCCTCAACGCGTTAACAATGTCCAACCTCAACGCGTTAACAAGAACTAATCATGGTAATTGAGGACTACAGAGCTGAAATCGATATACATACTTATTTCTTATGTACTAAGGTAAGTAGACAAAATGTAGCCTCGGCCCATGATCTAGCTACTAAGGTAGGAAGGGCATCTTGTTACCTCCCTAACTCTTTAATATACTTGCCATTCTTCTGCCAAAAAAAAAAATATTAATTTTTGTTTTATATATACTTATGACTCTAAACTCCTAAAAAACAAAAACAAAAATGACATTAATGTCGAACAAGTCCTAGAAAAGTAATTTCAATAAAATCAATTGTTTTTTTTTTTTGGTGCAAAAAGAAGCCTGAAATATAGGCCACAAGAAAACATTTATATCGCTGCCCAATGGTGAACAATCAATAATTTCTTCTTTGTTCCCCTTTCTCCACCTCAATATGGTACTAGTTCAAAAAATAGTATTCTCTCCGACCACCTTAATCACCCGCCATCCACCTTCTCATAGTCCCAGCTACCACTTCGGCATCCACTAGATCGCCTCTTCATATGGTTGCACACCTTTGATCCATTATTGCTATTGCTGACATCATGAAGAAATACCGAATTTTTGTTTTGCATGAATTCTAGCATACATAGAACAATGGTAAAGAGAGCAACATAGCAATGACACCTGACGGTACGTTTAGTTACGTATGTTCAGTGTGCTAACGGTAACATGTTATTGATTCAAGCCAATTGCCAACAAATGACTTGCCAATCACTGAACATTCACCACTGAAAGAGGTTGGCCAGGCCTGCTACGGTGTGGAAGAGAGAGAAAGATGAGCCTAGAATCACTACACATCTGCAAATGTTGCTGCCCTGAAATATGTATTTTGTGCTAATGCATTTAGCATTTGAGAAAGAGAGAGAGAACATGCATAGATTTGAGAATGCGCTCAAGTACCTGAAACTTCATTGAGGGAGGTTGTTCAAAAGTTCCATGTTTCTGGATTGAATAACTCCCAACAGCAGTATAAACTGGCTCAGCTGTACAGCTATAGGTCCTGCTGTACGTGTCTATTGGTTATATCTGATTGGCTTCTAAGCTAGCTCTACACATTAAGGGATTTTTAGTCACTATCCAGCGAAGTCTGCCCGAAGACGGCCTTGCTTCCCCTGATGCCTGTTGCATTCTATTCTTTAATCATTGTCCTCCGTGCTAAAAAGGTCTTTGACCTTCCGCTTTCCCTAAGCCCTGCACTTCAACAGATCACTTTATATTTGATATCTTTCATCTACCAACCAACAACAGACTTAAAAGTGTAATGAAACCAGTCTATGGTTATATGAAAAGTAGTTGACCGGCAAAGATGTGATCGCTACAATGTTAACGTAAAAGCAGATGCAAAACATTACTAACAGACGACAAAAACAACCATAGATTAACTGGAACATATTCAGTGGAACCTTTTCTTTAACAATACAGCTATATTTTGTAGTTCAGGATCTTCTACGTGAATCATTACTCTCAATTCTCAAAGGTAACAGTTTTACAAGGGATGATTGGGCCAATAGATTTTGGTATGTAAATCCCATTTGTTGGAAAGAAGAAAGCAAAATACTACAAAATAAAAAACGTAATACTTGATGCATAATGCATTCTCATTCCAATGGAAAATCGAATTACATAGCATCATACAGAGTCAAAATCTAGCTAAAAATAAGGCACGGCGTCCCATGATGTGAATTGATGATCAAGTCGATTGCCTAATGCACTACTAAAAATACTTCAACCACCTTGGACCTTATTGACCCAAAACTTGTAATAATAACATTCCTATAAGTATGTTACTACATTTTAATTAATCACCTAAACAAACACATGGACCTATTTTGGCATTACTACTTTGAATCAATAATCCAACATCATTAACCAAGAATACAAACATTAAGGGCATGCTTGGAATGAGGGTAATGTATCAAGGTTGTAATAAAAGTCAAACATAAGAAAACTAAGGCATTTAGAGGAGATGATAAAGGAGATAGAGTGGTGGAGGAGAGGATAAGATGGTGTTGGTAATAATTACCCATCACCACCTCCTAGGTAACTATTACCCTCATTTGAAGGGTAATAGTTCCCATATTTCTTCCATTTCTTTCCAACCAACACCACATTATCCTCTCCACCACCACTCTTTTCCTTTATCATCACCTGCTAATCCCTTATTTTTCCTATGTTTGACTTTTATTACCCCCTTAATATTTTACCCTCATTCCAAGCATGCCCCGAGGAGAAAAGGAAAGGGAACGGTTGAGAAGTTCGGCTAATAAACGAATATATCAACGAAGGTACATGCATGACAATGCAGTGAAGCCGCCAGCTTAGGAGATATTCTAGGAAATATGGGTTTAACTACCTTTCATATCCAACACTTTGAAATAACTACTTTTCGTTTTTTTTTCTTTTTGTTGATTTAACTACCTTTCATGAATTCAAATTTTGGTTTTGTTACCTACAATCAGAATACATATCCAATAACCTAGCAACCGTAGGTCACCTTCATATCATCCCCCCCCCCCCCAATTGCTTTGATTTTCCGCTCGATATTTTGGCATACAACTTCAACCAACACTTGGCAAGTTCTCTTTAATCCAATCTTCAAAAAATCGATTGGGGATTAGTGTTCCTGTGAGAATTACTTTTACCCAATTCCATGAGCAAGAAAAGATATGAAATAAGATTGAAATTAGGTTTGTTAACAATCGGGGTTTTTAGAAACTGGGAACTTCTCAATCTTAGGGTTTACATATAAATTGCAGCTCAATATTTATTTTATAGAAGCCCCAATTTGATAGAATCCGCAATTCTAGTGAGCCAATTCCATGAGCAAGAAAAGATATGAAATAAGAAAAGATATGAAATAAGATTGAAATTAGGTTTGTTAACAATCGGGGTTTTTAGAAACTGGGAACTTCTCAATCTTAGGGTTTACATATAAATTGCAGCTCAATATTTATTTTATTACCCAATTCCATGAGCAAGAAAAGATATGAAATAAGATTGAAATTAGGTTTGTTAACAATCGGGGTTTTTAGAAACTGGGAACTTCTCAATTAGGGTTTACATATAAATTGCAGCTCAATATTTATTTTATAGAAGCCCCAATTTGATAGAATCCGCAATTCTAGTGAGCCCCAAGGCTTTTATGAACCCTAATGTTTGAAATCGAATGCAAATCTTACCTTCAATCGATGGAGTTGGGGAAACGAATTTCTCATATTTCACCCGAGGAAGAACCCTATTCCCCAATTTTCTTTTTTTGAAGTTGGGATTCAAGTAAATTTTCTAAATTGTGTTTGACATCGTTAGCAAAGGTGTATGCTCAAAATCTAGAAATCTAACCATATGGGAGGAAGATAAGAGGGTGAGCCATATTCAATGGAATCATTAACGGTTTCTGTTTAGAGGTAGAAATTTCACTAATTGGGAAGCATGAAAAGGTAGTAAAATCAACACAGAAAAATGGAAGGTAGTTATCTCAAAAAAAAAAAGTGATGGATGAAAGGTTAAAAAACCAAAAAATTCCAATATTTTACAACTCCTAAACTATCTGTGTCACAGAAACACAATGACTAGTTTACAGAAGATATGTACAAACAGTATGAATATTTAATAATTATATGAGAGGGAAGGGAAAATTTGCATACTGCAGGCTATGTTCCAGTTTTAGTGGATATATAATCATACCTCCTTAATGCCTGAAGTCCTGTTTGTCAAAGATTCTCTGAATAACATTGTTGGCATCCAGTGATGAATACTTGAGACATCTTTCACATGTGTGAGATCGGCTGCTTAACATCAATCAAAGGAAGCATAGTTGACAGAGTCATTCTTGCTCCTATATTTTCAGAAAAATGCTCTACATCGTGCAATCAAGGATCTAACCGCTCATAATCCTTATGGAACTAGAAGAATAGAAGGAAAGAGACAGAACTAGCATCCCTCTCTGACAGCAAGCAAGGTATCCCCTTGGACACGGCATCAAGTAGGACCCTTGATGTAAAAGCATTGCTGCAGATGAAGTCGAGGGCTAGTTGCTTCTGAATGACAGTTATTTCCTCTGTGGACCATAATAGTCCTTGTACCCTCTGTTTGATTAAGTCCATAAACTTATGGGCTTCTAGTACACAGTGACGTCTTACAATTTCCTCGAACCGGATAGTTAAAAAAGTATGAGACTTACTTCGTATCCTTGTCTTGACCGGGCCCTGAAATTAGCACCAGTTTTTTCGTCCGTTCAAGAGAAACGGAAAGAAATCTAGAAAGAAAAACAAGGAAAAGGGAACTTAAGGAAAGAAACCTTTCTATTGTTTTCCGATTCCAGTTTACACCACCAGCATCCTCATCTCCTCCCATTCGGATTCCTTTACACTAGCGCATCCTCTCTCAGATATTCATTGTCCACATTTTCACAATACTTTCCGTGGACCAAGTACCAATGCACCTTTACTATACTTTCTACTGACCAACGCATCCTCTTAAATCTACATTTTCTGATGACCAATGCACCTGCATCTTCTCTCAAGATTCTCTCTCGCTCTCAAGTTTCTCTCTCTCAAATCTGAGATCTTACAGTTTCGGGATGGCGCTCAGGCAGTGACTTCAGTTGCTGTGTTGTCAGATATATCAAGGGGAAGCTGAAGGCGACAGGTTAGGAGGAAAGTGATGTTGCGGCTGATGGTGGTGAGTATCATCATCTGAGTACCATCAGTTGTTAATTCCTATGAGCCATTTCCCCGAAAGGGGTCCATTTCATACCCTGGACAAGTCGTTGGAGCAAATATTTTACCAAACAAATTCCAAATAACCAATTAAAAAATCTATAAAAAAAAATAGAAGACCAGACATAATAATTAAAGTGCAACTTACACTACATAGACTACTCTAGACATTTTATCAAATGCAAAAATATATAGCGTCATATTTGGTCATTTTTTAGAATCTTGCATATCTGACCTTATTTGATATATCCAGGTGGTCAAACCCATATTGGAGTATTATCTGACATGTCATCTTACTACAAGTCAAGTGCCTCCATGGGCGTGATAGACAACTTGAGATATCTCTGCGTTATCACTATAGATTGATGGGTTAACAAGACGACAACTGAGAGTAGCAAATAAATATCCATTTCAGAAATCCAACCCAGAATACAGGTTCTGATGGTCAACTCTAGATGATTGTTTTTGTTTGATGTAAAGTGAGAAGAAAAGGTTACACGTGGAATAATTTAACACATTAGTGTTTAGAGCTTCAGGCACCAATCATAATACACTCCAAAGTCTGAACTTCGGACCAGCAATAGTGAGTTCAGAATACTCCGAGTTGTTGAGAAGCACTATTCAGTATTCAGTCTTACATACAAAGGAGCTTATGGCGTTAAAAAATGCATGCCTTTGTCCACATAATGTTTATCTTCTTAAAAGTAACAGGTTTAGACAAGAAATAGGTTATTTGTGTAGCTTTCTAACTCACTAAGGGAAGTTTAATCAATGATACCACTCTGAAAACAAGGGCAGGTAAATAGCAATTATTTTCAATATCCAGTAAGCACAAAGACGTATCAACACATGCACAAAATGGACAGACAAGATAGGGAAGAGAAAAAACATACCATCATGCATGTGCTATGTGAAAGTTGAAGAGCTTCTTCCCAACGATCAAGTTTAATGAGCCCTATGATTAAATGGAAAAATACACTTGGCTCTGGAACCCCTCCATTCCTTGTCATGTCAGCGTACAACTCAAAACCCGCATCAACTTTAGATGCAAGACACAAAGTCTTAATCAAAGAGGAATACACAGATGTCCCCGTATGAGACGAGGCACATGAAGACATCTCTTTACACAATTGTACAGCTGTTTCCAGCCTTCCTGCCTTACAAAAGCTATCAATTAAAATTTTGTAAACAGGAACAGTAGGCACGACCTCCTTATCACTCAAAACATCTAGGAGGCCCAGGGAGACAATAAATTCTTGGTTGTATCCTTCAATGACTTTCTGGTAGCTTGCAACATGCATAGGCCAATATGTCTGTTTCATCTCCTCCAGAAGGTCATGCGCCTTATCTAGAAGGCCAAAACAGCAACAATGATTTATCAAAACCCTATAGGTCACATAGTTTGGAGCACAGCCCTTCTCATGCATCAAGTTGAACAGCTCAAGGCATCTTTCGATTTTACCAACTTTCGCAAATCCATCAATCATTGCAGTATAAGTCACAACATTAGGAAGGCAACCCTTTTCCTCCATCATCAGCATAAGCTTATAAGCCTCGTCTGTCTTTTGTGATTTACACAACCCATCAATCATCTCCGTGTATATTACAACGTTAGGAGCACATTTACTTTCCAGCATTTTGGATAAGATCTTCAAAGCAAGATCCAGCCTTTTATCTTTAAACATCTTGTCAATAAAAGACGCATAGGTGTATCTGTTGGGACTATATCCACGTTCAGACATTTTAGTAAATACCTCTTGTGCTTTATCTAGCTCCCCCGCCTTACAAAAACCATCAATCAAGGCATCATAAACGATGTGGTTCGGCTCACAACCATCTGCAAACATTGAATCGAGTAAGTTATGAGCATCTGTTACCTTGTGTGCTTTGCACAACCCATCTACCAAGGCTCCATAAGTAAAAACGTTTGGCACATTCATATCAGAAGAATTTAATTTGAAATACATATCTACATCTGGTAAATTATCTTGTCCTCTCAACCGAGCATAAATTTGGCAAGCTTTGTCAACGTTTCCAGATTTACAGTAACCATCTATTAAAGCAGTATAAGTCACAACATTCGGTGTACATCCATCTGACAACATCATCTCAAAAAGTTCATTGGCTTCACCTATCCTGCGTGCTTTAAGGTACGCGTGAATTAGGCATGTGTACGTCACCACATTAGGAGAACAATCATCCAAAACCATTTCATTGAACCACTTACGTGCTTGAGCAATAAGACCAGCCTTACAGAAACCATCAATCAGGATAGTATACGTATATACATTTGGAGCAATACCGGATCTCTTCATTTCTTCAAATAGTGAAAAAGACTTCTGCACCTGTGAGCTATTGCAGAGGAATTCAATAACCTTGGAGTATGTACTGCAATCAGGCACGAAACCATTACTCATCATTTCTCTAATAACATTAAATGCTCTGTCAAACTTCCCAGCTTCACAAAGGCATCTGGAAAAGCTGCTGACGTTGACCTTGTTTAACACCAACCCCAGGTCAATCATTTCGGCATAAGTTTTCTCTGCCAATTCTAACTCATATGAGGTAGGTAGCTCCTCTTTACTACAAATTCCACCGATTAATATGTTATATACCAGATAACCAGGTTGACAACCACACGTTTGCATTTTCTTGATCAATTCATAAGCATAGGAATAGTCTCCTAAAGTACAATATGTATGAATAAGTGAATTAAATATTTTGCGATTAGGATAACAGCCTTCAGCAATCATCATGCTCAATATTTTCTTACACCTACTCAACTGTCTTTTGCTTATACACCCACAAAGCAAAACCCTGTATGTTAAAACATTGGGCAATGAAGAGCTACATCTCATTTTGTTCAAAAAATCCATGGCTACATCAAAAAGGGAACCTTCACATAAACCAGATATCATCGTTGTGTAAAGTTTAGTGTCTGGGACAAAGTCTTCCTTCTCTACCAGGTCAAGGGCTTCTCTCCATTGCCCAACCTTACACAGAGCATATGCAAAAAAGTTCAGTGTAGAGACGTCCATTTTGAACCCAGCATTGGACATCTCTATCTGAAGTAAGCGTGCAGTGTCTAACCTACCAGCTTCCAGAAATACCTGAACAAGAGCATTATACGTCAACCTGGATGGTCTGTAGCCAAAGTCCTTCAGCCTTCCAAGCTCCTCCAAGGCCACATTCCACCTCCCATTACGACAACACTTCCTGACCAGAATATTAAGCAATTTCCGCAGTACCTCACTATCATCATCCCGAATTTCTTGCAGAAAATGCTTGGGTATCCTATCATTCTGATCACATCCCATTACATCCAAAAGTGCATCATAAACCAGAGTTGTATGATTATACCCAACTTGTTGACCAGCCCATAAGAAAAATTGAACACTCAACTGTGGGTTCTTAACAAGTTTCAACACATCAATAATTAAAACTTCACTCAGTTTGTCCCTAAACTTCCGAAGACAATTCTGGGTTTTGAACTCAAACACATTGTTACTCTCATTTATTGCACCTGAAATTGATACAGCATCAGCTGAGAACTTAACATGCTCTGCTTCCGGCAATGAAGAATCTGAAGAGCCCAAACAACAGTCACGTAAGAGTGAGAATTCTTTGCTGGCAACTGTATCTTCATGGAAGCTGCTTGATGGAGGGTAAGCATCAGAATCAATCAATCCCCCAAGGACACCCGTGGAAGAATGGATACTGCTGCTGAAGAACTTGAAGTGGGTGTAAGAAAAAGGAGTGAAACGAATTTGGCAGAAGATGAATGAATGGCAGTGAGAATTCGGGTTTGAAAAAGATACTGAAAGAAGCGGAACTGACTTGTTTAGAGTCCATCCCAGCAATCTTTTGCTCATTCTTGGGAGGATGGGCATAAAGTCATGATTTTGGAATAAGATTTTACCATAATTCTGCTTTATAATCGTTTTGCACACACCTGATAGTCTCACGAACATATCCCATTGGTCACACAACCACGATTTCAATAAATGGAGCGAACTGTAAAATATATAGAACATACATAAGATTCCAAGCATTACAGCAGACATAATGCATCAGAATTGTAGGAAATACCCTTCCCCAATAATAGGCATCAAAACCTTCATTAACAATAAACAACCCTAAATGCAAAACACTAAGAGCTCGTTTAGTTGAAGTTCGGAAGTATAAGTTCCCATGAAATTTTAATCCCGAGGAAGTACATTTTTTTGTTTGGTTAATTTCCCATGGGAATTCCCACTTACCAAGGGGGGGCCTAGGTAAGTTATTTCCTCCATTTTGTAGGAAATAGAACTTCCTAGGAAGTTCCATTTCCCATGTGTTTGCCAACCAAACAACAACACATATATTTATTTCCTAGGAATTCTAATTTCTCATGCATTTGAAGGTTAACCAAACAAATTCTAAGTTTGATGCAAAGTGGGGTGTAAATGCCGCAACAAAACATTGAACAAAATCACCAATTATGTACCTAAAAACAACTAATTTTTAGCACATAAGTAAGCGGGTCAGGTTTGGATTCAATGGAGCTCAAATGCATCCATTACCCACTTCAACCCGCTCCATTTCATTCATCCGCCATTTGTGGGTGAATCGGGCGGCTGCAGTGGCTAACAGGTTATTAGAAAATGATTCTATCAACAAAACAACAAATAAACAAACCCAAACTAACACTTACATTACACCCAAACATAAGTAAGATGGCAAAAACACAAGATAATAATACCCAGTACCCATAATGCCATACATTCATACTTTATTGAGTTATTTAGTGGTGAGCTAACACAAATCAAATGTAGCAACAAGACGAATTGACACAAGTTAGGATATTACTGTGCAATAAACGAAATAACATGAAGCATTGAACCAGTTCTTTTAGAGAAACAGAAGAAAATTCAAAGTTGATAGTAACAAATTTCACTCACCCAAGACTCTTTTTTTCTCAATTTGTGGGAGTTCAAAGATTCCAATCTCAAAGCTTACTGGGTCATTGAAAGATATTGAAGTTACTCCTAAACCCAAAAAAAAAAACTTCCAGAATTTGGAAAAACCGAGTTTTTAAGTTGTCGAATTAAATTTGCCCCAAACTTCTATGGAAAACCCAATTTGTAATTTGACAACATTTTGAATGGGATTGGGAAGTTGAAACTTGGTAGGGATGGAAATGAAATGCCTTTCGTATAAATAGTCTGATGTTTGTTAGAGGTTGAAAATAGACTCACCTAGTTCGTGAGAGAGACACAGAAAAAGAAAAGAAAAACAGAAGAAAAAAATTGGAAAATGATAAATACAACCTTAGGAATGTACTTTCTCCGCTTCACAATAAATCATATCATTACTTTTCACGCTTATCAATGTATTATTTTAAACGTTAATATATTTAATTATTAATAAGTAAAAATTATAAAAAGAACATATTAAAAAAATACACATTAAGACGAATCTAACAAGATTCCACATGATTATGTTTTTCCTAGAATACAAATCACCAAAGACAATCAAAGTCTAAACTGTGAATAGTACACAATAAGCAAATGTTACATCTATTGTGAAACGGAGGTAGTATATAAAAACCTAGATAAAACATTAATAACACTGATTCACGCATAAGGTCTAATAAGATAGAATAAGGTTAAATAAGGTAAAATACTTTCAAATAAGCTCAAATAAGTTCATATAAGCTTAGATCAGTTGAAAAGAGCAGGGCCTATATATTGAAAAGTATATGTATCGGTTATAAATATTGTATTTCAACAATTTTGTTTATCCATATACTACTAAAAAAATTACAATATTCATTTCATATAACGGAAGAAAACTAAGCATGGATGAGGAGAAGATTAAAATCAAAGGGGGGAACAAAAAACACTGGAAAGACTTCAATGCCCTTTATTAGCCATATAGTTTGCCACATTGTTCGCCTCTTTGAATCATATCCTAAAATTGTATGCATCCACTAGGGAATCGATAATTAAAGGGTTAGTCTCCCAAGGGATAGGCCAATACTTATGAGCCTCACTAAATGACTTCAAGATTATCCCCATCGACTTTAAGATTCTGGGCCCTGGAATTGGAAGCACTCACTAAACCTTTCCTTAAACCCAAGTTTCAACTTTGAGGATGCTACAACTAGAGCTAAACTTTTGGCTCTAGTAGTATTGACATTCCCTATATGGTTTCTGATGACAAATCCACAAGTTGCGGTGCCATTCTTGAGTGTCGATCCATCAAAGTTTAATTTCAGAAAACCTTGAGAATGGAGGAGTAGCAAAGAGCTTGGCCCGTTCTCTTACGGAAAAGCGAGCCACATCTTTAGACGGAGGAATAGATAGTTGAGGGGTCTTGCTTCTTGAAAATACCCTAGTATCTCAAATTATCTTTTATAACAAAACTTTTCGTACGAAACGAGGTACTTTCATTTCTATAATCAAGTTATTGCAGAAGAACCAGACAAAGCACCAAGTTAGGCATAGCTCGTTGATTGCACAGTTACCAGTTTTTTCAAAGATTACGATTAGTTTATTCCTATAGCAGTTGGGAGTAGTCACAATAGGAATGTTTGGCCACTCATAATCGTCCTTCAAATGAGAAATAATGTCTATAATATAGAGACAAGAGATGAAGAAATAGGAGTTACAAAACACACAATGGCTAGGCCGGATAAATTTGCGTTTTTCAAGTCTATCTTCGGTTGCAAAGCCATCATTGTAAAGTTTCTACATAAACTTTTTGATTTTAGAAGACACGTCTAGTTCTCGTATCCAGTTGAAGTCCACTTTTTCGCGAAATGAGTACCAACAAGTTGGTTTTTCGGGCATGCATTTTGAGGCGACTTTTTCGGGCTGAAGACGACTTTTTTTGAAAATCAGACACCTTATTCGTCCTTTATGGAAACGAATTTAGAAAATTCCTGCAAAGCAAGTAACAATTCATCTTCAACATTATGTGATTAAATGCTACCTCGAAAAAAGAAGACTTTTTCTAATTAAGAACTAAGGGAAAAAAAGCATTCAAGAGAATCAAGGTTTACCTGCTGTTGCAAGACCTGAGCCAAGACTTGTAAAACCCAAAACCTAAAATGATCCGACCCAAAACATACTGACCCGAGATTGAACTGACCTGAAATTGACTTGACCCAAACAATATTTAATCTTCAATTTATGTCTTAATTCCTAATTTTATAGTTATATTTTTTAAATTTTCAATACTTCCTTCATTTCAAAATAATAAATTTTGGAAAACATGAATTTTGAGGCAAAATTTCTTAAACTTGATTAACTAATTTGAAAGTGGAATTAGGCATGTAATTAAAATACTAATCAGCTACCCCACCCCAACCTACCAATCACCACTAGTTTGCCCTCACTCTCTCTCCTCTGCCAACACCCTAAAAACCAGCACTAATCCCAACTCTGCCACATCCACACTCACAACATCCACCACCACGTCCATTACCACAGCCACCACCAAACATCTGCCAACACCGCAAAAACTACAACCGACACGCTGAAATCATCCCCACATCACCGAGAACCCATAACCACCAACAACCCTCACTTAAACTTTGCGAAAGCCAATTCTCCAACCACCACTACCACCATTCTACTCCATCAACGTCCCCAACCACCACCACCACCATATTCTACTCCATCAACGTTCCCCTACTACCACCTTGGGCTGCTAAGACTAAGTGAAAGCCATGAACTCAGACTAACTAACACGCAACCATCAACGTCATCTTAACCCAACCTTAATCACCTCAATCCGATCATCTCTCTCCCGAATCAAATCCCAATCCCTCCAATCCAAAACCCCTTCCGCCCTAATCACTACCATATACGACAAGTTCCTCTCCAATGAATACAATCTCTCTTGGGCAAAATCCACACCAAACCCCACAATTTTAAAGCAAAATCATCGATTTCCAATTACAAACCCTAGTTTTGACTTAATCTCAATCTAATGCCAACAATTGCCACCGTCAACGGTCACGCTTAGGCACCAGGGATAACTGAGAAAGACATGGAGGAGAAGAGACGTTTGAAGGAGGATAATGGAAGTGAGTGGGTAGGAGTTAGAGTAAGGACGAACAAAGACAAAGAACAAAGAACAAAGAGGTGTACGAGTGGTGGTGGCATTTCTATGGAGGACGAGATAGAGAAGGAAGAATGATGAGCAAATGGGGTTGTGTTTTTATGGCGGTGGACGTGGCAGTGACACGGCTGGTGAATTGGTTTCGAGGAAGAGGAGGCAGAGTGGGTGGGTGGTGTTGTGTCAGGTGAAGGGAGCATAGGTGGTGTTAGGGGAGTAAGAGGATGGGTGGATGGTGGTGTTGGGTTGGTCGATGCTTGAGGAGAGAGAGAGGTGGGGAGACTTGGCAAAGCTGACCCAAACGACCCGAGTTGAAGCCCGAAATTGACCCGAAAATGATGATCCAAAATCAACCAGAGACCCCAAATGACCCGACCCGAAACATGCTGGCCCGAGATTGACCCGACTTGAAAATCGGCCTGACCCCAGATCGACCTGACCCGAAAATTAACCCGACCCGCGACTGACCCGAATAATATTTATCCAAAATTTTTAAATCTCAAGTAAATCCTCGACATAATTTCAAGTAAAGCCAATATAAAGGTGGTTCTCTAATACGACCAATTACTCGAACGATCAAGAACTTTGTATCGTTGTTGGGGGTCTGGGACAACGACCCAAAAATTGACCCGAACCTGACCCAAAATTGACCCGACCCGAAACTAAAAGCGGCATATCCAAAACCCCGCCGACCCGAAACCGACATACCCAAAACTCGACTCGACCCGACCTGAAGTCAAGATGACCCGAAATTGACCCCACCCGAATTGACCCGATCAGACCCGACCCAAACGACCGATGGGTACCTATAGGTTTATTAGGATAATTCAACATGGTTAAATGTCTTTAATAAGGGTAATCTTGTCCATTCACACACTAAAACTTAACAAAGAAGGAAAAACACTAAAGTGTATCACTTATTTTGAAACACCCCAAACTAGAAACTGTATCACTTATTTTGAAACGGAGGAAATATTATTGTTATTTTTATAGTAAATCATCAATGTAATACTTTTGTGTACTAGAACACTCAGAACAGTTTCCTATTAAGTTTATCTCGGGAAAAAGATAAATTAAAAGTTGTTGTTTCCAGGTAATAAAACCAAAATCACATGAATATACGAAGAAATAGACAATCACTATAAAATAAACCGCAAATACATAGAATTCCATCAAAGAAAACAACACAATTGGAACGAACTTGATAGGGAGAACAAATTGCATTGTAACATTTTATTTTGTATTTTTTATATATCTTCGTCCAAAATGTATTTGATCCGATTGGTCTCGGTCAGAAAACAAGCCCGACTCAAAACTAACATATTCGAAACAGACTCGAACTCGAAATCAGCTTGACCCGAATCGACCTGACCTGACCTGACCCTACCCGAACATATTTGATCCGTTAGTAGGTTGTTGGGAACGCTTGTGGAAGATTGATTGATGGTTTGGACTATTCATGAATTTTCCATAGTTTGAACCTTTTATAGAAGATGGTACAAAATTGAGATTGCTGCTGTCAAATTTTCCTTTAAATATCGTGAATGAACAATAGTATAAGGTAAAAGAACACATGTTAAATTTAGTAGAGACAATCACTTTTTAAATCTGGATTGACCTTCACATGAACACTCCTAATATGCATTCCCTATGTCGCCTTCATTTAAATCACATATTTTGTTTAATATTAATTGCGTTTTGAAACATGAACACCATCCTCTACGTGATCACGGCTCACGAGTGTAAAATCTAATTTCGCCTAGAGTTACTAATAATATTATAATATTCCCTCCGTTTTTTTAATATGCACATTTTATCATTTTAAGAATTTTTTTAAATATATACTTTTCTACCTTTTCTCATAAATGAAAGGTTGGCTCACCTAATTATTACACTTCTCTTCTACTTTTTCTTTCATTCTCTCTGCCTTTTTCACTTTTTCTTTACTTTTACTAACTTTCTCTCTTACTTTTACACTTTTCTCCGCAAATTTCATCTTGGACGCGCACCTACAGAGAGGTAGGTGTGCCCAAGTAAAACGTAACAGCAACAGAACAAAACGCAGCAAGAAAAAAACAACCCAGTTTGTGTCTGATATGGAATGAACATCAGGCCTGAGTAAATGAACATTAGAGAAGAAAAAAACAAAAACAAACCACAAATCAGCATTCTCCTTATGTTTGACACAGGATGAACACCTGTTGAAAATAAATAAACATTGGAAAAAGACAAACAACATGTAGTATTGCTAGAAAAGTGTTTTGCCCATGACTAATGTACATGAATGAGAAACAAATGAAATTTTGTCTAGCCCAGTTATACAATAACTAATAAACATCAAAAGTAAATTTGAACTTTTGTATTGATAATGTTTAAGTACTTATTATCAATGTTTATTATGTTTATTCAAAAGTTCATCTACTTTGTACAAAAGTTCATTTTGTTTGATATGGATTGTTATCAATGAAATTTTGTATTGTCAATGAAATTATATATTGCTAATGTTCAAGTCCTTATAATCAAGGTTCATTATGTATGATGCATTGTTCATCTTATCAGTACACATCTTGGTTATGGCTGCTCTCATGTTCATGATTTGTTATTAATTAACTTTAGTATTGATAACTTTCAAGTACTTATATCAATGTTCAATATATTTGCTTTATGGTTCATCTACTTGGTACACAACTTCATTGTGTTTCATGTAATGTTCATGTGTTGCGACCATTTATTCAGTGTTGTCAATTGCTATCTAATGATCATTTTATCAGCACACATATTCATTTCGCCTGCTTTAATGTTCATGTATTGTTATCAATTAACTTTGGTATTGATAATGTTTAAGTGCTTATTATCAATGTTCATGATGATTGTTCAATTGTTCATATAGTTGGTACCAAAGTTCATTGTGTTTGTTTAAATGTACATTAGATGAATATAGCTATTCACAATTCCTGATTTGATGTTCATTCATCTATAAATATATATCTAGATTAGTATTCATTGATTTGACATGTAATAATCATTGTTCATTTATCTATAGTTGTTATTGCTTTTTGATCCGACGATTCAATTACGTCAATTATGATAAAATGAATAAAGAACGGTGAGAAATAATTTAAAAATAATACGAAAATAAATAAAAATAAATATTCTTATTGATTCCGAAAAGTGAGTACAATACTTAGCATAAAATGCTGTAAAAAATATACAAATGACGTTTTTACATATTTATACTAGCCGACTAAATAAAGAAACGGCTACCAAGAATCCCTAACGTCTAATATTATGGGATTTGCCTTGATCACCTCCTATTCTTGTGTTGGACCGCACTTCCTCCATCTGCACGTCCAACGATACGTGAATTCACTAAAGAAGTTTGGTCTTTCGAGTTAGGGTTTACTCTTCACAACAGGTTGTATGTTTTTATTTGATCTCTGTGGCCGGGGCTTTGCTCTCAGTATCGGCTTTGGTTTGTTTGTGGGGTTTGGTTGTAGCAGGTAGTGCATTTGGTTTATCACTTCTGCACATTCATGAAGTGGACAATGAACAATAAATGACAAAGAATGAATATTAGATAATAAAAACAGTACGTTTAAATAAAATGAATGAACAATAAAAATGGACTAGTGAACAATGAACAACGAGAAAACAGTAATGAACAACAGTGAAGTACTAGTAAAATATTAAATAAATAAATGAAATTGTTATAAAGAATGAATAACTGAACAAAATAAATGAACAATATAGGTAGATGAACAATAGAGTAAGCAATTGGACAAATAATGAAAAATATTAAGCAGTAGAAAAACTAGTTAACAATAATGAACAATTAACAACTGAAAAGTACTAGTGAACAATAGGAATGAACAATTGAATTAAATGAAATGATCAAATAAACAATTGTGTGAATTTAATGAACAATTGAATAATATGATATGATTATATGAATAATTGAATAATATGATATGATTAAATGAATAATTAAATAACATGAGCGTACAATTTAATTAAAAAATTACCAATTGAACAAAATGAATGAACAATATAGGTAGATGAGCAATAGATTAAATAATTGAACAAATGATGAAAAATATTGAACAATAGAAAAGAGATAGTTAGCAATGAATAACAAGTAAAAATGAATAATAGGCAAGTCCTAGTGAATAATAGGAATGAACAATTATATTAAATGAAATGATTAAATAAACAATTGAATTAAATGAACAATTGAGTGAATTTAATGAATAATTGAGATAAACTAATGAACAATTAAGTAACATGAATAATGTACAAATGAATAAAAAGAATGAACAAATGAATGAATAATTTAATAATATAAAATGGTAAAATAAAATAATCAAATGAATGAACAATCAAATAAACTGATTGAACAATTGAATGTAATAAATGTATGAATAAAGTAAACAACTGTATAGAATGACCCTTTATATAACATTAGTGAACAAATTAATGACATCAATGAACAAATTAATGACATCAATGAACAATTTAATTACATGAATGAATGAACAAATTAATAACATAAATGAACATATTAATAATATCAATGAACAAATAACTAATTGATCATATGTATGTATGAATGTCATTAGAATGTTTTGAAACATACTTTTCCTGGGTTTGCAACCGATTTTTTTGAGATTTTTGGTTGTGTTTTGGTGTTCCTTTTAGATTTTGACTTTTGCATAGAAAAATACTCCCTTCGTTCCCAAATGTTGTTCCCATTTCTCGATTTGGTGTTCCTTTAAGTTGTTCTCATTTAAAATCTTTCTAAATTTAACTCACCTAAAGTCAAATCACTTTACAATTTCATTGGTTGAAATAAAAGGATGATCTTTATGTTTTGCATGGTAAGTTGTAACTTCTTTGCATTGATGACTTTTTTTCACTTTTACTATGCTTTGGTAAGATAAATTTCAATAATAAACCTATTAATATGTATTCATTGAATGTCATTTCATCAAAGATTCTTTTTTCTTAATCCTCTCCCCGATTCCAAATGGAAACAACATTAGGGAACGGAGGGAGTAGAATATAGATAAAGTAAATAAATGAACATTTGACAATCATTATATGATTAAATGAACAAATTGACTGAATTTAATTAAATAAAGTATTATGTATATATGAATGAACAATCAAAGAGACTAATTGGACAAATGCATGAAATTAGTGAACAATTGGCCAAAATAAGTGAACAATTGGCCAAAATAAGTGAACAACATAGCTAGTTGAAGAATAAAAACTAGTGAAAATTTGTAAAAACTGAATGAACATAGACATAACATGAGTGAGTCACAGATTAACATGGATGAATGAACTAAACATTCCAATAATGACATGAATGAACAGAAATTAAATAATGATCGTAGAATTAAATTATATTACGAATAAAAATACCTTTTTTTTTGCAGTAGTTTCTTTGGAAATTTGGCGTTGTGGTACCTTTGGATCTTCAGTCCTGCATAGCCAATTAAAGATGAACATTAAAATATGAACACCAAAACAACCAAGATGAACACTAAAACACCATAGATAACCAATATAACACAGTAGATGAACCACAACCCTTTCTTACAAATTAAAATATATTCAAATGAACATCAAAACAAAATCCCCTCCTTTCAAACGAAATCCATTTCAAATTAACATTATACTATTCCATAATGAACAATAGAACATACCAAATGTACCATATGTCAAAATGAGTTAATGCTAGTTGGACATTTCAACATACATAAAGAACCCATTTCAGGTGAACAATAAAACATAACAGATGAACCCAATTTCAAAATAGCATTTGAATATACATAAGAACATTAACCATTTAAGGGTGAACATAAGTATATATCCAATGAATATCAGCCCAACATAAGT
Organism: Patellifolia procumbens; assembly: GCA_947645195.1. Lineage (NCBI taxonomy): Eukaryota > Viridiplantae > Streptophyta > Magnoliopsida > Caryophyllales > Amaranthaceae > Patellifolia > Patellifolia procumbens. The sequence continues at coordinate 831,797 of CANSGD010000193.1, forward strand.
GAACATACGTAGTCATTTAGGAACCAACAAAATAGGAATCAACAGAAACCAAAAAAGCTCAAAAACTACATTATCATTCACATAAATATTCTTACCATTCGAAATTGCTTTGTTGTTGTATGAGTTTAGAGTTTTCAAGGGTTGAGGTTGAAGTTTGAAATGATTTTTAGGGTTGAAATTCGAAATTTCGAGTGAAAATGATGAATAGGTGTGATATTTTTTTACAAATATAAGTTGAATGTTTGAAGTTGGTTTGAATTTGGCTTGAAATTTGAACGAAAATGGTGAATTGAATGAGTGTTTGAGAAGAAGATGGAGAAATTTTAGAGAGAAAATGGAGGAGAGAGAAATGGAAGAGAGGGAAAGTTTTGGAAAATGAATTTAAATTTTGAATTCAAAATGAAAGAAAGAGATAATGAAGGAGAGGGAAAAAAATCTGTCAGAGAAGTGAGAATGAGAAAAATTTCCGGTTTTGCTGGTTCATTGGAAATAAACGATTGTTCATTGAAACTGAACTATTGTTCATTCCATGCCAAAAGTAAGAGAATTTATCTGCGTTTTGTTTTTTGATGGCTGCGTTTTAGGTGAACGCACCTTCCTCATGGTAGGTACGCGTCCACCATGAACCTATTGCTTTTTCTCTGATCCGCATGCAAAACTAGACATACATATTAAAAAACGGAGTATTATTTATATTAAGGGTAGGGCACAAACAATCAGACACAGTACTGTAATGGGGCTTGAAGATTGGTTACAAATAAGATGTGGTTTCAATTTTGGCGCTTGTATGGCCACATCTTCTGTACATTCCTCTCTTGAAGTTGAAAGCTTTCTCCAATCCTCTACTTCTTCTTCCACAACAACTCAAATATCTTCCTTCAATACATAATTTTGAGCTCTTCTCAAATGGCAAATTCTATGCTTCTTGACCCATCCCCATTCGCCACCACAAAATACCCACAATTTCTTTCTCCTCAATCCACTCCACTTTTACGCTCTTACCCAATTCGATTATCTTCCCTAAGCCCCTTTTCCTCCCCTTCCATAAACCCTAAATTCCCCACCAAACCCATCAAATTCACCCCCAAATGCAACGCCAAAAACCCAAATTCCCACAATCCCGAACTGGGTATCAAACAGAAGACACTCAATTCAATTGGGTTTGTTCGTGATGTGATTTCTAATGCATTTAAGGCTTTAAAGAAGCCTGCAATTGCAGCTTTATTAGTGGGTATTTTGTTAATGTATGATCCAAATTCTACATTTGCAGCATCCGGGGGAAGAGTTGGAGGGAGGTCATTTGCTCCGAGATCCTCCATGTCAGGGTCTCGGAGCTACTCGGTTCGACCCTCGAGCCCCGGGTTTCGATACTCGGCACCATATTATGGGCCTTCTCCGTTCGGTGGGATTTATGTTGGGCCGGCGTTGGGGGTTGGAGCTGGAGCTGGGAGTTTGTTTTTTATTATGATGGGTTTTGCTGCTTTTATTTTGGTTTCTGGTTTCCTTTCTGATCGGTCTGAGGATGGGGTTTTGACTGCTACTGAGAGAACTAGTGTAATCAAGCTTCAGGTAATATATAGGTTGTTGTTATAATATATGATTGTATTATTCAATTTAGTTGATTGTATTGTAGTAGCTGTTTTGGTTGTGTTAATTGTGCCAAAGATAGTAGTTTGATCAAGTTATATGGTTGTGTGTTTAGGGCTTCTTTTCCTCACCTCATTCGGTTCAGCTCCGGGCAATACTTTTACTCTCATATTTCACTATTCATTTCCGTTCAGTTTAGTTCAGCTCATTTATGCGGAAGAAAACAGGCCCTATGAATGCTTGATCATGTAATCCTGCTTGTTTATTCTGGAGTGCTTTTCTAAGGATTGAAGTAATGAGTTGATATGTGGGGAAATTAGCTAATATCATTGTATAAAGATGCACCGGAAAATTGAAAGATTTATTGTAAATATGCATTTGTTAGTGACTTAGGCCTGTCAAATGAGACACAAAAGTTTAAAGTAGGACAATTATCTTCATATCAAGGGAGTATTAAGTCTTGATGTTTTGTTACGCGGCAATTTCTCTAATTCAAGTACCCTTGATGCTAGTTTGAGTAATTGAGATGGCGGGCTTTGCCTCTGAGTGGGGAAGGGAGATGAGCTCATACTCATTCTTTTTCAGACAGTTTAGATTTCATGTTACAAATATGAATCTTTGTCATGCAAGATAATTGCTTCTTTCACAAACATGGTGGTCTGTATTTCATGTTGGAAAGTGGTAATAGTGTATAGGATACTAATTGAGAGAGACTTATGACCCTCTCTTCATGAGAAAAGGATAGTGACCATACACCTGACTTTATTTGGTGTATGCTCCACCAAGTGTTTCCAATTCTCCCCCTTCCTTGTGGGCACCTTGTTTCATATACTTCCTCCATTTTTTAATACTTGCATCATCTAGCTTGGTCATGGGTTTTAGGAGCTCATGAGAAGAGGAGAGATCGATATTAAAAGTGGGCTTTATACACAACTTGCAGTTTTGGTGCTTTTGTTTTTAAAAAATGTGCTGCTATTAAATATACCTTTACCACCATTACCGGTGATTGATGTGAGAAAGGAACATTAGCTTTTTGGAAGCCAGCTGGAATATTGTGTAACATATATAGGGCTTGAGAATATATGTATATCTGATGTGGCAGATTAAATTTGCTGCGAGGCCAATTAGATTTTAGTGCTTATAGAAACGATTTCTTGACTTTCATTCTTCTTGAAACAACTTCTTTATTGGGTTAGAATGGTTAGTGGTGAGGCACTGAGGCTTAAGCCTGTGTGCATCACTTCAAGTTCAAACTCTGCCATATCCAAGATCATATTGGTATCGTTATCATTGTGGGAAGTGGATAATATATATGTTTTGCAATGGATAAAAAGTTATTTTATGCAAATCCTGAGTGTATCAATTGAGAGAGTTTTATGAACTTCTCCTTATGAGAAAAGGAAAGTCGCCAACACGCCTAACATAATTTGGTTTGTGATCCACCGAGTGTTACTAATCTTCCCCTTCCCCATGGGCTCCTTTTTCCATATTCTAGAACATGCATTGCAACATGGTAGTATGATACTATGATACACTAGTTCTTGGAGCTAGTTTAACAAAACAATGTGTTGAATTATGCTTGTGTGTCCGTTTAAGGTTCCAATTGTAACTGATTTGACCATTTTTTGAGGTGTTTAACCATGTTTCTACATATTGTAGCAGGGCCCTCACATGTGTAATTTCCATTTGATGGGACTAGTGGCATGACCTTATCTTTAAGTATTGAAGCATGTTCCAAAGTTTTGTAATGGAGCCCTTCTTGCATGTGTTATTCACATATTCTGGTCCTCGTAATTGTCTTTTTCATCGTATTTTGGTGCTTTCTAGGTTGGGCTGTTGGGCATGGCACGATCGCTTCAAAGTGATCTCAATCGGATTGCTGAAACTGCTGATACGTCAACCCCAGAGGGTCTAAACTATGTTCTAACAGGTGGCCTTGCTTCTTACTGTTCATTTAACATTGATTTGTCTGATTGCAAAGTACTTCGGTTAATTTGTGATATTTTTTTTCTGCTTCATATCGGGACTAGTAAGTACAATTCAACACCTGTAAGAAAGCAACTTGCCAAAAATGAAAAAATAAACTAAAAGGTTTCAGATAAGGGCTAGGACGCCTAGGAGTTCAGATTAGGTTTGAGCTCAGAAGTTCACAGGTGAACTAAATATAGCCTTGCTTAGTGAATTGAAGAAGCTCTCTTTTCTTCCTGTTTTTTTTCTAGATCCGTGGCTGAGTAGGGGCTTCTTGTTGCTTTTTGTTTCAAAATATTATTGATTAAGAAGCGCTTTTTATCTCTGTTTTTGAAACACTAGAGTGCTAAATAGTTTTTCTTTTTGGACCACAATTATCTATTACTTCCTTCCTTTCTATAATAATGCAACATGGAGGGTGCACGTTTTCTAAGGATCCCATCTAATTAGGAGAATGGAACAATGAGGTCTTGCACTGTATTTCATTTATTTAGAATGGAACAATGAGGTCTTGCTCTGTGAATCACTCATTTTGAATTTGTTTGTTTAACTGAGTGAGTTGTATGATGATTTAACGAAGTATCCTGGTGGCTTAACAATTGATTCAGTGATCCTCTAGTCATTGACTATTGTGGTTACATTTTAAAATAATATCTTGCTCGTTTTGTTTTGTGATATTTTAGCTAGAAACTTGCTTATTCTAGTTTTATTATATCAATTATGTACTCCGTAGTCCCTTCCTGCTTTATCTTGGGAGGGTTTATTTGGTTTGATTTCCCCTTTTCTCCTATTGCCCAAGCCAGGTTTCTCATGTCTTAGCCATTTTGAGGGAAGTTTCTTTTCTTTTTCCTTTGGGTGCAGGTGGGTGTTTTTTTAGTGTGTGTGCATGTGGTGAGAGCATGTTGTACTTTTTAAACTTTGTCTCATGATGCAAGATTTGTTCAATTTTAACGTCTGCAGAAACAATGCTGGCCTTGCTTCGGCACCCTGATTATTGTATCTCAGCTTATTCATCTGTGAGTTGAAATATCTTTTACTGTTTGGCCGACTACTCTTTTCTGCTAAGAAATGAAAATACTATCGTGGTTGTAGTTGCACTAAGTGGAATTTTCTAACTTTCAGATGGTATGTGCATTTTGATTGATGAATGAACGCATTTTTGGATATGAGTATTTGATATCAATTTTTCGATCTTAAAAGTTATGATTTCCTATGTGCTTTTTGTTAGAGATTTCACATGTATAAATTTTTTCCATGAGGTGACACTGTGTTGAAAGATACGCAAACTAACTGGAGAATCCTAAGTTTGTAAACTTGATATTTAGTTTGAGAACATACGCAGTGTGCACTATTTTTCTGAGCTAGTCATAATACGCCATCTGTCCCATTTTCTTCCTCTCGTAAGGAATGTTTTGGTCACAGATTCATAACTTTGACCATGAGTCCCACTCTTGACTCTACTAAAAGGTTGCCTGTTTTTATCTGGCCTCAATTATTGGGAAATTGATTACTCCTGGGAGGAGGATAGTCAGCCACAGGTTACTCTTAGCGGCATCCTTTTCTGTAAGCATGTTTTGCTCCTCCATGTCTTCCCTGTCTCTCCTTGTATACTCACTAGAATAATCGCATCACAACTGTTTTCCCTTTGAGACAAGCCAGTGAACATGCAACATGTTCCCCCTCTTATTCCAAATTACTCCCTCTGTCCTTTTTTTTTTACTTTCTACGTTTGCCATAAATGGATGTCTCGTCTTACTTGCTACATTCCTTTATTTGGTAATCATGACCCATTATAAAGTACTCATAAGCTCCTTTGTTTCTGTCCTTTTCCTTCCTTTTCACTCCCATTTTTTGTATTCTTATGATTTTTCCCACCACAATTTTTCCTCTCTCCTAAATACTTGTGCCCACATAAATGTAGCCAAATTAAGACGCAGGGAGTAATTGTCAAAAACTATTTTGGCACAAATCTTTAGGGAATTGAAATGTAGAGAGTAAAAGATTGCCAAACAGGGTATGTCTATATGTGGCATGCATATATACTGGGACAGCTCGAAAAGGAAAATGTGCTAATTAAATCAAGACAGATGGAATGCTTCACGAACCACGGAGCACCATTCCATCACTATTCCCTGGCAGAGTCCATTACTAGTGCTTAACCTGCTTCTCATATGAACATGAAGAATTAAATGAAAGGGCCAGAACTGGGAGTAAGTGTTCGGGCCACCCTTGCCTCACTGCTGGCTTGTGAGAGGATGAAGCTGGTTGGGGCTGCTTCGACTAATTCGAGAATGCAAAGGGAGTGTGAGAGGTTCAGTACGTGGGTAGTGGTACAACATGGTATGTGTTCAATATTATCACGATTGTCAGGAAAAGGAAGATTGGTTTTCTTGGCGGTGTGTGATCTCAATTTTTCTTTTCTATGGGGTGGAAGAGGGGGTAGTTGATCATGCTATACACTAGTATTTTTATGAACTATATAGCTTAGTTCTTTTCATGCGGAAATATCTAAACTTTTTTTAGTTGTGAAATAGTCAAATAACCTTGATAAGCCTTTATCTGAATTTATTATTCCTGATAATTATTTCCATAAGTTGAAAAGAACAAAGACTAAGTGCATAAACGTTGAAGGATTATCCAATGGCTCTTGTTACTCCCATTTTGCCTATGATTACATAAACAACCTCAAATCTTGGAAGGGCAGGTGCTTGTGTGAGAGAAAACGGGGACAGATTCAGCATGGTTTAAAGGAAGGTCTTAGTAGCTCTCTATCACGTTCTGTCTCTGCATTTTGAGGTCTCTGATGGTTTTTTTTTCTTGTTTTTTCCTCTCCCCCTCGGGGGGGGGGGGGGGGGTGGGTGTCGGGGGGTTCCTTCGGTTTGAGATGTACTTACTATTGAGTATTGATCATTGTGTTTTCTGATTAGGTTCAGATACAATTTTGTACCGCTTGGCTTAGCTTTATGTTTCCTTCATGTACCAATTTCTTTGACCTCACCTGCTGTTACTTTCAACTTGTATATGGTTAATTACTTAGTAGAGTTGTAGCAGTACAAATGATTGGTTTGTTTCGACAATTATCAGGTTGACATTAAAAAGAGTATTGAGGAGGGAGAAAAGAGATTCAATCAACTTTCTATTGAGGAACGAGGTAAATTTGATGAAGAAACGCTGGTCAATGTGAATAACATAAAGAGGCAGAGCACAAGAAGCACGAGTGCCTCTGGATTTAGCAATGAGTACATAGTGGTAATAATGATATAAATATCCTATGTTGCATTTTACTATTGTCTTGCTCGTACTGTGTCATAAACGTTTATGTTGCATTTACTACTTGTTTGCTCATGTATTTTGCCCCTTTGCCTAATTTTACTAATCATGCCTTATGAGCCCTCTAATTATTGTTAGGTTCTTGGGTATGTAAGAGGGATAAGAACGTCTGTCTTTTGTTTAATATGCCATTGATTATGTGCAGTACTTTCTAGGATAGCTCTTGAAATCTGACGACTTAATTTGTACCAGATTATCCACTCTGGACTTCACAGAGATCTTGTACTTCCTCCGTAACGAAAAGAATGCACCATTTGCACTTTTGTCTTTATTCACAGTTTTAAATTTAATCGCAATTTGTGACTTATACATAAGGGAAAATATAGTCATGTGGGGTCTTGTTGGATTCGTCTCAACTTGTAGTTTTTTATGATCTATTGTTTATAATTTTTACAAATACATAATTAGAGATATTAATCTTTAAAGTTTTATCTTGGCATGCGTGCCCAAAGTAAATGGTGCATTTATTTTGTTACGGAGGAAGTATGGTATTAAGCTGGAATGTTTGCTTGTGGCGACCTAGTGGTTATGTTACCAGTTTCTATAGACTATACTAATCAACTGCTAGCATTAGTTCTTTTGGAAAATGTTTGGTAAAGTCAGCGGTTTGCTGGTAGGTGTTGGTATACAAGATGACTACCTTTTGTGAACATAGAGCTTGGCTAAAAGTTACCTGCCCCAGTAAGGCAATAAGTGTTATTTTTTTCTTTTATTGGACTGAAAATTTGGCTGTACAATGTTAATGGTCCGAAAAACTAATTGAAAAGCTGGCCAAACTTGTCTCTCTTTCTCCTTTTTTCTTTTGGATGGGTGGCTATTTTTCGTAGTTACTTAAACGTAGTTTAATGAGGTCTAGAACAAGCAGAAATAATCTGATATTATGCGCATTAATGGTGAAGAAACAACAAATTGTGGTTCATCAAGAGCAATCCTTAGCTTTTGAAGTACTGTGGGATATTTTTGTAAGTGGATTATTGTGAATGTTGCCACATATTTTATTGGGAAGCAAGATTTTCTTTTTGGAAGCTTAGGCAATTGCATTCGTACGCGCCATAGCTGGGACCCTTTCAAGAGGAGAGCTTCCTGTTGCTTCTGGATTTTAATGCTAGTTTTTGTTACCTTTGAGTCTATGTCGGCTTGTTTTGTGTTTTTGGTATCCTTGTTCTAACATAGTTTTAGTTCACTAGTTTGTACAATCATGTCATTCGAGAAGAAAATACTTATTTTCATTTTAACACCCACTGCCCCAAACAGTAAAGTACAGTTTCCCAGGCATTTACATTTTCACTTAGGCTCTGTATGGTTGGAGATAAAGTATTTCCAATGGAAAATGAACTCCCATGCAAAACATTTCCTTAGAGAAAACAATTGTAGGTCATTCCTATATTTGGTTCCTTGCATGAAAAGGTAGAGAGAAAAGGAAGAACGGAAATGCAAGTGGGAGGATGATGGGAGGAAAGAATGAGGGAGGTGAAGAATAGGGAGAATAGTATGGCATTGCTTCATTTGACAAGGAAATGTTTCCATTTCTGGGAGAACTGTTTTCCATCTTTAACAAACAAAATAAAGGAAAATTAGAAAACCCTTTTTCCAGGATATGTTTTCTATCTGACAAAACACTCCTTTAAAGTCTATTCTTATTTCGCTGATGCTGATGTCAATATTTGTTCAGATTACCATTTTGGTGGCTGCCGAAGGAGTGAATAAACTGCCTGCCATTAATGGAAGCATGGATTTGAAAGAAGCCCTGCAAAAGCTTGGGTCCATTCCTTCAAGTAAAACCATGGTATGATTTTCTTTCTGTTTGGTTCCTTTCTTTCTTTTATTTCTGAAGACAAGTAAGAAACTTTCAAAAAGTAAGCAAGTTAGGCAGGACAAAAATGTGACTAATTTGATTTATTAATGTTGATTGGTGCGGATGTTTGCTAGCTTAGTTGGTAAAATTTTGTGATTTTTGAGTAGCTGAATATGTAATATCCAGCTCGAAAACCTGGTAACCAATTGCGTCTGCATAATTACCCATTGTTGCTCTCTATACACCCAAATTCTTCTTTGTTTTTGGGCATTTTGGTAAGGATGTTCATTTTCTTCCAGGCAGTGGAGGTGCTTTGGACTCCTCAGAATGAAAATGATACATTGTCAGAGAGAGAACTGCTTGAAGATTACCCCCTTTTGAAACCTCTATGAGCACACTGCATATACAGATATCTTTTGCCTTTTACCTGTACATACATACTTCTCAAGTACTGTGGTCTGAACTTATAGGAGATGCAATATATTCTGTGTTTTGTATGGGGACTGGTGCTCATATCCTATCCCCTTTCTTTTCTCTTTCTATAATAATACTAGGTTATAAGCATTTGTAACTATTGCATAATCACTTTGAGCCCAAAAATTCTGTATACAAAGTCGACGGCAGCTAAAAACAGGCCAGGGTGACTGTTGCAATTTTTGTACATTTCCGAAATTTCTGGCGAAGATAGATGGCGTACAACAATTACAGTATGCTAAGAAACTTCGATCAGGACTGTGATCAGTAATGAATTTTGAAGGATTTTGGTCAATAGAGGTGATTGACTGGCATCTAAAGTTCATTCCTTAATCATTTACACCTGCAATTATTCGTATTAGCAGTAACTTTTCATTCACCACTTATGCTGGTGCATAGAAGGCAAGTGGCTGAAGAACATTAACATCTATTGATCATGTTATGGTTGGAGTCTGCATGTTTTGTCACAGATTCATTGCGAGAGCCTGATACAAAACTAAGACCAAGGACTTTCTATTGAGCGAAGTGTTGTGTTGGTACTTGGTAGTAAATTAGAGTTTGGTCAAGGGACTAAGTTTCGGCCGAGCGAGGCCAGTTGTTAATAGGCTAAGCCAGACCAGGCAAGGAAGTACCCTGTCAGTATACCCCTGCTCCAGGCCTAGTTGATTACAAATCCAAAAGATGTACGCTAACTGATAGCTAATATGCTAATATGGCTGTATATCTGGGTGTTGTGTTTCAAACTAGTTTTGACCTGCTGGCAGTCTGGCATGGTACCCAAGGTCCTCAAAGTAAAAATTCAGAAATACAATGATTAGAGAGATGTTGTAAATGAAATAAGTTAGTGGAATCTGATGTGGTAAAAAGAGGGCATGAGAGAAGATTTGAAAAGGGATTTGAAAATTGGACCCCAAAGTATTGCTGATGCTCTAATACTCCGTTGTCTTAGAAATCTAATCATAGGAGGGGAAAATTATTGATTTTTCAAAACATCTAACAGGGACATATTGGACATTTTACATGTTAGATAAGGGGCAAAATAATCATTACATATTAAACAAGGGGCAAAATGGTCATTTAGCATGTAAAATGAGGGGCAATATGGTAAATTCAAATATATGAAAATATCCCTAATTTAACATGATATATACATGGGAATATAGTGTCTCCAATACATGGTAATAATTTTATAAACCCCAATTTCGCGTGGAGGGGTGGAATTGATTTGGATGTGGAAAGTGGTGTTGAGGAAGAAAAGAAGTGGTGTTTGACAATAGAGAAGAGTAAAGAGGGAAAATGGGTAAGTGGGCCCACAATATGAAAAATGTAGCATTTTCCGTTAAAAGGGGGTGCTTCACAAATTTTGCTAAAGTTGTAGTAATTAAATTAAAAATAAGTAGTTGGTGGTTGTTTACAAAAATTGGAATATTTGTAGTGGTTTTTGACAGATTTTCCTTTGAAAATTTAAAACTTTATACTTCTAAGTTTAAAAAGAACCCTAAGATTCTAAGTTAAAAGTTTTTAATTTTACCATAGTCTATTCATAAGCCTATGTATAGACTGTGTACTACAAGATTTGTTGCTACCTTATTAGTAAATATCAAATAAATCGTTGAATGGATAGAGAAAGTATATGCAACAAAAAGAAATATTAATTAAGAAGTTGAAAAACATACGGTGTCCACATGCAATAAAAAGAAATGTAGCGATTAAATAGAGACACCAAATAAGGAAAATATACTACTCAATTAATTTAGGACAAGGGAATGGTTAGAATAAAGCAAAAGTTGGTATAATTTTATAAATTAGATGTAGATGAAAAACTATAGAAGAATGATATACTTCCTCCGTTTTTTTTAGCCGCAACAATTGAATTTTTAACCTCTCACAAAAATTCCCAATTGTTGCGGCTAAAAAAAAACGGAGGAAGTACTTGACATTATACAAGAATAGCAAAAACCAATATAATTGAAAGCTATAGAGTAATGAAGAAAGAACTACCAGATTTACGCTAAAAAGTTCCAAACTTTGATTGAAAATAATTAATGTGCACATAACTAAGTTTAGAGAGAAAACTAGAGTTGTAATGTCATTAGAATAATAACTAGATAATAATCCTTAAAATACAACCTTTTTATAGTTTTAGGTCTAAAGCAAGTGGGAAAATGAGCAAAATCGCCCTCCCAAGAAACCGCCTCGTCGATCAGGCGAATGTCACCACGCTGGGGGGTAAATAATCCCAGTCTTCAGAATGAAGCCCGTCTAGTAACCCGACGCTCTTCGCCAGGTTGGGCGGCCAACGCACATGCGAACTTAACTTAGCGTATACTTTAAAACTGCTCCAAAACGGCTTGCGGCACCGGTCGGGCGACTTTGCCTGGTTGACTAAGCGACCTTTCTATAGCTAATCTCAAAGTCTTTTTTTTTATCTAAGAGCTCCAGAATCGCTCTAGGATTGCTCCAAGATCATTTCTGAACGGAGACTTGCTTCCATATATAAGCCAGAAATAGGCATCAAACACCTAATCTGAACAAATACAACTCAAACACCCAAGACAGGCCCAAACACTTCAAATCATACAATGCAAGAAGATAAATTACTAACTATACACCTTTGTCCCATATTAGTTGCAACAATTTGACTTTTACACTATTCATATATATAACTTACTTTGACCTTGATTTTTAACTTACATATAAAATAAGATGTTCTTAGATTTGTCTCAATGTATAATTTTGACTTATTAATTTTTCATAATTTTTATTAATTGATACTTAGATATATTAATGGTCAAAGTTGTGTATTGACAAATGTGTCGGTCAAACTGTTGCAACTTGCAACTAATATGGGACGGAGGTAGTATCAGAATAGTAAGGGAACAAGACCTAAAAGCCTATGTAAAATGCATATATCAATTACCTTATGAATTAAGCTTGTAACGAAATAAATTGAATTGATCACGGAATAGCTCAAGCTAGTCACTATATACAGAAAAATGATTTATTCTTTTCTTAATATTGGACTTGGATCATTGACTATCTACATATATATTAAAAAGGGTAAGGGTTGCAGCTTGCCACATGTCATCTTCACCATTGTATGTGATAATTTGCAATACACAAAATGCAAGTAATGGGTTTTGAACACGCGACCTATTAGTTGTAATGTCATATGCGCTACCACCAAGCCACATCCCTTTTTGTTGTAATCTTGTAATTAAGAATTCTTTTTACCTTGATTAATCTTTGGAAAAAAAGTAAAGAGACCTCATTCATTGCAATTTTTCATGTTCCTTTTAATTTATTTATTTGATTTTTAAATTATACCATCAAAAATTTAATATTAAAAAAAAAAATCTATAAGAAATATTATTCTAACTCATTTAAAAAAATACACACTATTCAAATGTAGACGGTTTCTTATAATACAAACTAACGATTCTATATATCGTTTCAAGTATAAAGAAGTTTATAAATTTTATACTAAATGGATGTTTGTTTGTACTCATCAGTTATATTTATAATACATCCATTTCTATATTAAATAATTATAAATTAGCTGGTTAGCCAGGTTTCTATTAAGACCAATGGATAATGATCCGAGAGGGATGAGAGAATTGAGATAAGATAAGATAAGATGTAAAACGGGAAAACACATTGCTTGGGTAGCTCACTTGTCGGCCATGCATATCGTTACATATATACTTACATCAATGCTACTTCATTCAAGGCTAACGCAGTAACGCCAACCATGGATACTATAGTTGAAATAGAAAAAAGTAGTAAAATGAAAGAGAATTAACGTCGGCGGTTGGGTGGTGTATGGTTCATCGATCATAGCTCTTTAAAGATTGAAAGGATAAACTTTAGTCTTTAGAGAATAGATAGGATAAACTTTACTACTGGAAAGTGGAAACCACATAAATTAAAGTGATAATATGTTAAAATAAGGGTCCAAAAATGCTTGCATGCCAGAGATTTTCAACAAGTTTTAATTTAATGGATCAAGTGACTCAGAGAACGGGCCGCATGCTTTATGCGCCAAAAATAAATTGTTTGTTTTAAATGCCAAGTATAAATGTAACTATGACATTCGAACCTTTAATATGTACAGCTTTTGATTAATATTTCCTTAATTTTAATTTAAGATTTATGGTAGTATTCGATCTGATAATTGCATATTATGTTATCTATTCAAGTGAGGGCATCAGATCCACTAACAGAGTCATTTTGTTAATGTCTAGGCAGAGCCCGACTTTATGAAACTTGTTACTCTAGATAGCTTAGGATTCACTCTTGATTGATAGAAGGGTTTCCCAAGACTTTCCTTGTATCTTTTTTTTAAAAAAGTATTTGTCGATCAAATATGTAACTTTAATAGTTAATATTTTTCTAAGCGAATGATATAGATAATTCTTTTTTTTTTTAATGGTAGCAAGTCGATAACTCTTACTACATAACAAAATATAAGAGAAAATATTGCACACTAAATAAGCATTAATAACACTAACTCAAGTGAGATGTTTGACAAGAATTTTCAATCTAATACTGTTTTAGGAAATGTATTTGATGCTTATATATAATCTCGGAAGCTATATATAACATAATCCTATTTTCAATTACATAATAATAGAAATCGTAAATTCCAAACTTTAGTTATACATATCGAAAGGAATCTAACAAGAACTAGAATATGTTTTGTTGGCCTCTTTTTTTTTGGTTTTGCTTCGTTTCTTAATTGAAAAGTTAAAATGGAAAAGGAAACATGTAAAATATATAGTGTAGGAAGGAAAGAGAAAGATAAAAAAATATAAAGAAAAATGTGTTATTCCTTTGTATAAAAAACGACATATATTTTTGTGAAATCTATTTTGCATCATTATTAGAAATGTGGTCTGACCCAATACGTTTTGTCGGACGAAGCCGCGAGAACAGTGCCCCTACTTCTTCATCTTCATCCTCCGCCGTTGCCGCTAGGGGTGTGCAAAACCGGATAACGGATCCGATCCGATCCGGATATCCGAATTTTCGGATAACAAAAAAAAGATATTCGAATCCGGTCTGGATAATCCGGTAATCCGAATTTCGGATCGGATAACCGGATTATCCGGTTAAAAAAAGTTCCTTATTTTTACTTGAGTTTACTGTGTCACATTCACACAACCTTTATACTTGGACTTTTTTTGCTAACCTTGTAGAAAAGGACCCCAAAGGCCCATCCAATTTTATTTATTTAAATAAAAACACTAAAATATCCAAAAAAATTTATTTAAATCAAAACACTAAAACATCCAAATTTTTTTATTTAAATAAAAACACTAAAACACTAATCCATCTAATCTAGTAATACAACCTGCATTCTCATGTGCTTGGGCTTTTCTTTTAGAGAGAAATGACATAAGATAACCCACACTTTCCCAAGTAAGAAGAAGACAAAGTTAATTAAGATTTATATCCACAAATATTATAGTTAAAATACAAAAAAAAACTGATTTTGAGGCCTGCTGCAGTGCACTACTACAAAAGGGGATTAGTGTGAGCGAAGGTGTGAGCACTCGTGAAGGTGTATGCGAAGAAAGTACGGCAGGAGACTGGTGGCTGCACGACGAAGACTGGCGGCTGCACGAAGAAGACTGGCTGGCAGCTTCACTCGACGAAGGTGAACGGACTGAAGTACTGAACAGACCAGCAGCTGCAGAGCCAGAACTTGTGTGTTGGGCTTGGAGAGTTGGAGTCTTGGACTAGTGTGAATAGGAAATGGGCTAAAATAAAAGAGTTTTTCTTTCAAAAACCGGATTTTCGGATTATCCGAATTTCAGAAATACCTATCCGGATCCGATCCGAATTTAAAACCGGATATCCGATCCGAATTATCCGAATTTAAAAAACCGGATCGGATATTCGAAATTCTTGATCGGATATCGGATTTTTCGGATCGGATATTTCGGATCGGTTTTTTTGCACACCCCTAGTCGCCGCGCATCTCATCTTCTTCCTCTGGCGCAACAGGGCTTTGAAGATGATGGAGCAAGCTCATCTAACCTCACGCCTTATCTCCCAGATATTATAGCTTCTCTCATTGCAGCTACCGATAGTTCAACTTCTACCATTGATGCCATTGATGCCATTGATGAAGAAGAAGGAGAAAGTGAGAAGAAAGCAAAGGTTAGTGTTTTTTATTTTTTTAATTTTAGTTAGTTGTTAAATGAACGAAAAATAAAACCAACTGAAAGAAAAATATAAGTAACTGAATTAACTACATACCTTTAGTTAAAAGGATGAAGGTATGTAGTTACTCCCTTTTTTTTCATTTGCTTCTAACTTGCTTTCATTTACTCCCTTTTTTTTCATTTGCTTCTAACTTACTTTCATTTACTCCCTTTTTTTCATTTGCTTCTAACTTGCTTTCATTTACTCCCTTTTTTTTCATTTGTTTGTAACTTACTTTCATTTACTCCTTTTTTTTTCATTTGCTTCTAACTTGCTTTCATTTACTCCCCTTTTTTTTATTTACTTCTAACTTGTTTCATTTAGACTAAAACACGTAAATGAAACAATAAGATAAGTAACTGAACTTAAAAGACATCCAACTGAAATAAAAAAGATCAACTGAAAAAAATTTGAAACTAACTGAACAAAAATTGAAACCAACTGAACAAAAATTGAAACCAACTGAAACAAAAATGAAACCAACTGAAACAATAATGAAACCAACTGAAACAAAAATAAAACCAACTGAAACAAAAATAAAACCAATTGAAACAAAAATGAAACCAACTGAAAGTCGTCCGACCAAATGTTATGATCGGACGCGTCTGACCCAATACCTTTTCAATAGAAATACTACGTTCAATGGTTACAAAACCCATCAAAGGAAAATGGAAAGTTTATTTCTAAGAACTTTTTTGTTTAACCATACACTCCTTGAATATGACTAATTTTTTTGAGGGGAAGGGGGGGAACTATTTTTATTCTTTTATATTAGTGAGAAATAATGATAAAATACGCTAAAATTTAGATTTTGTAAAAGAGAAATAGAAATTTAATATAGGGACATCGAGAAGGACGAGAATGATAACTATTGATTATCCATCAGTAAAGAAGTACAAAACTTTAATACTTAAATATTTAATTATTTATATAAGGGTAAAATCTTATAGTCCACGATCAATATAAAAGTACAAATATTACAAACCTTAAATTGTTGCATTTATTCTCGGATATTAGTAAAATGTAGAAGTTAAAGAATGCTCCTCAAAGATAATACAATTAAAATAAAAAGTTTAAATCAACATATATAATAATTATAATGCCCTATGAGTAATTTTTTTACATATAGTCCAAAATTATAGTACGTCCTCCATTTCATTTTAAATGGAACAATTACACTTTTCCACTATTCGCACTTCTCACTTTTACTAAGATTTATGATGTGTACATAATGAAAAATATAGTCAAGTGGGATCTTGTTAGATTCGTCTCGTGACATACTTTTATAATATGCAATTTTTATAATTTTTACTTATATGTAACTATAGATATTTATGGTTAAAATAATGTTTCAATATATATAAAAGTGCAATTGTTGCATTTAAAATGAAATCGAACAAGTATCATTCTAGTGCATCGAGGCGTTTGGTAGCAAGGTCTTAGTACAAAATATAAAGTTTTATTTAATTCAGTTTGCCCGTGTGATTTTGTTTGTTGAATTCAACATGTGATTTGTTGACGCTTTCACCTTTCTTTTGTTTTTCTTTATGAAAAGTTTTCTCTTTTAAGTTCAACGTCATCACTTGGCCTTTTAGTGTTTTTCTGGCTTTTAAATTTTAATGGAGCATAAGCGTCGTCAAAATTTAATCCTCTTACGTGTATTCCTAATAAAGATTAAAAGTAATTTTTTTGAGCAAATATAATAAAGAAACCATGTCATCTATATTCTATCATCTTCATCACGTTATTGATATGAAGAAAGGAAAAGTGTGTACTAAAAAGTTTCCTAATCATTCATATATGACCTAATTAAGTACCTAACCTAAGTCTATACATATCTCACTTTATGTAGTATAACCTCATATTATTATTGTCTTGATTATAGTCACTTACATTTGATACATGCATGAACTAGGGAATATTACACGGAAGCAACTCATAGAGTGTTTATATTTTATAGTACATCCAGTTATACTATGAGTATGATACACTTGATGCTATTTTTTTTACTTATTATTCATTTAAACGTCTCTAAATGAGCAAAAATGAGATACTTAAACGAGCAATGAGCAAAAAATTTACTGTTAGATGTACCATGCTTATGGTAAATCCGGATGTATAATAAAAGTTATAACTCATATACTTCTATATGTTTAAAATAGTGTGTGGCCCGGCTGTCGCGATGCCATAGATTTAGTTTATACGTTGAGTAGTTTTTATTCCTATTTGCATTTGAAAATGTTCTAACTTTTTTTCTTGTGCTCTTTTTATTTATTTTTTCATTACAATGAGTGATATATATAGAAGTTGACACGTGACATATTGTAATTCTTGTCTTATGTTGACAAACAATTCTTGTCTATACTTTTTTGCAATCTGTCATGTGTCATCATCGCTCTTCAGGTGATATTCTATCGACATCATTCTCATACATTAAATTTTTTTTTGTCAATATGAAGATTAGATCCCCTAACTCAAGTATGGAATGGAGACCTCCAACCATCACTCCATCATATATGTGTTGCTTCTTTAATCAAAGTGATGATATATGAATGGAATCAAGAGTTCAATCATTATTTTTGAAAATCATATTGTAAATGAGATGACTTATTATCTCTTTTTAACAATAATTTTTTACACTAAATGATAAGTATAAGTTAGTATTAAAATCTCATATTGTATAAGTTATTATTTTTGAAAAAGTATTGTCTCTTTTTGATAAGTACAATATGGTTTTCAAAAAGAGATATTAAAGGATAAGTATAAGTTAGGAAAAACTGTAAATTACCACCTTTTATAAACAACTTTTCATAAATTACCACCTTAAAGTTTTTTTTCTCTATAAATTACCACCTTTTATATGCAAATCTTTAAAAACTCCCACTTGTTAACGTTTACCGTTAAGAAATCCGTTATGTGGATCCTACATGGTTTTATTTCCCTCCATTTTTGTTTCTTCTCTCCACATGGTTTTCTCATTTCTACACTTTCCAATTATTTAGTGTATTTATTCCCAAAAGACCTTCATTCAACAACATTTATTTCCATTTTGTCCTTATTAAATACTTCATCCGTTTCTTTTTAATTGCAACAATTGCCAAAAATGAAAATATCAAATTAATTGCAACAAATGTTTTCTTTCCTTTTAAACAAGTCATTTCTTTCCATCTCTCTCTTCATCACATGCTCCACTTTCTCTCTCCATCACTTTCACACTCACACTAAAATTTTGCCTAGGAGTCCACCCACTTGAGTTTGTTGCAATTAAAAAGAAACGGAGGAAGTATATATTCTTCCAATTTTACACTTGATTTATGGTACAAATAGGGACCACAATAAAAGATGAAAGTACAACATTCAAATTTGGACCATAAATTTTTCCTTTTTAATTTTTTTTTTGAGGAATTCCTTTTTAACTTTATCATCATCCAAACCTTAGTTTCAGTGAAAAATGAGAAACGTGAAAAAGTTTATAGGACGGAGGGAGTACTTAACAGATCTTCTCAATTTTGTACAATATCTAACGTAAAATTTTAACCGTTAAAATCTTTATTTATAAATTAGTAAAATAATTATAATAAGTGAAACTATTGTGTCAGACGGTTTGACCAGAATATTTGATCAGACCGCTGTACCCGCAAGTGTAATCTCTTGAGCTTCTTCCATGACTTTGCTCTTCCCTTCGGCTTCTTGAAACATCATCTCTCCGCCTGTGAGTTGCTTCATCTCTTCGGCCATGGCGATCATCATAAGTCTTAAATTTGCTGCTTCTCTCATCTCGCCAACTTCTGTCACCATCAGCATCTGCATCCCTTTTCTTACTTGGCTCATCTTTCTTGTCCACTGTATCGGCATCGGCATCGAATTCCTCAGTTGTGCCATCGATGGCCTTGGCAATATCGACATTCACCATAGTCTATTTTCAATGTTCATATGCCTTGGCTATCTATGTCCATTAAGAAGGATAATGAAAATGATCTTCGAATTGCAACAATGGAGCTTGGCAGACCTTTAGGTAGCAGCTCAGGTACTGGGTAAAGAATGGATGGTCTTTGTTTTGTTTTTTTTTCATTTGTTTTGTTTTGTTTTGTTTCAGTTAGGTATTGTTTTGTTTCAGTTGGGTGTTGTTTTTTTCAGTTGGTTGGTTTATCTTTTCAGTTGGTCATTTTATTTTTTCAGTTAGTCACTTTATTCTTTCAATTGGTCACTTTATTCTTTCAGTTAGTTCCTTTTTTCTTTCAGTTGGTTCTTTTATTCTTTCTGTTGGTAACAATCAAATTAAAATACAACCAATTGAATGAATAGAAGGTCCAACTGAATGAAGAGAAGGTTCAGCTGAAAGAATAGAAAGGTCCAACTGAAAAAATAGAACGACCAACTGAAAGAATATAAGGTCTAACTGAACATATTCACTGAACAACTAAAATCAAAATACATCCAACTGAAAAAAAATTGGAACCAACTGAAGTCCATCTGACCATAACTTATGGTCAGACGCGTCTGACACAATACCTTCTCTTATAATAAAGGTATATTGAAAATGTCCTATATTAACATTTATTTTCGTACATCAATAAAAAACATATGGTCAAACTTAGAGTATAAATAGCATAAAGGACAAAATTAGAGTATAAATAACAAAAGGCAAACATATTGCAATTTGTAATTAAAAGTATAATTTATATTTTGATTAATGTGATTGGTCTAACCTTCTAGATGTAGGTAAGATCGAGAGGCCGACTTTTTCTTGATTTTCCTTTATCACCTTGGTGAGTTGACGCATTATAATCCATAGCATTGTTTAAAAGGTTGGTCATCCATCAAAGTAAAAGAGATTGGTCTGGGTGAGCGAAAGTATCTGTTTTAGGGCCTGTTTAGATTTACCGAAAAACAACTTAACTGAACTGAATTTAACTGAACTGAACTCAACTGAACTGGTTGGAGCTGAACTGAACTGATTGGAGCGGAACTGAACTGAATTGAATTAAATTGAATTTAATAAATATATAAATAATATTTAAACAATAATAATATGAATATTAAATAATAGTTATAATGATAAGTAATAATAATAAATAATTATTAATGAGTATTAATAATTGTATTTTGGATATTTTTAAATGATAATTATAAATAAATAATATTAATAATCATAAATTATTAATAATAATAATAATTAATGATTATAATGATAATTGTTATACCATGAAAAATTACGCAGCTACATGTTCAGGTTAAATAATTATTGCAGCTATGATCTTCCAGCTTAGGACCTCCAGCAAAGGAAATCCAGCTTAAGACTACCAGCTATGAAGGACCAACTACTGCCTCCCAGCTAAGGAACTCAGCTCTGTTAAAAAGCGTTATAAGTCAACAAAACATCAAAGCCTAAAATCTCGTAGAGAATAAAGTCAAAGATACAGGAGGATAAATACGAATAAAGATTGTGTTCAATGGCATTGATTGCAGATATGAACGAAGATTCAAGGACGATTACAAGCCGTTGCTGAGGCTGGTTCAAACGGACACTTTTCCTCAGTATATATATAGCTCAATGATTGTATAGGAGAGACAAGTTTTTTACGCACTTAGCATTTACATTCTGAGATTGAAACATTGTTCTTAAGCTTACAAATTACTTTGATAGAAAAACACTAGGGCTGTAATCAAGAATATAGTGGATTGGTGGACTCAAAGCCACCCGCAGTTTTTCCCTTATTCCACGGGGTTCCGCGTCACCATCCTTGGTGTTTTGCTCTTCTCTCTGTTCTTGCTTCCTTTGTTCGTCGTAGCTGTGTCCAGCAGCTCCCAGCTACTTAGCTGCATTCTAGCTGTAGCTCCCAGCTTAGTTTTGCCTTAAGCAGAATTTAGCATAAACAGTTTGGCACCCATCGTGGGGCCTACAACTAGATTTCACATTTAATCTTTCATCATCAATTTATTCTTAAAACACTCAATTCAAAATGGCTGAATTCACTCCTGAGCAAATGAAAGCTGCTCTTGAATCCCTCCGGGAGGCTCAATCAGAGTCCAATGAAATCATTGAAAATTTGCAAAAAGAACTGGAATCAGTTAAGAGTAACGCCAAGAGATCGACACGACGATGCACTAGCATGTCACCTCGTATCTTGAAGTTGACTGATTCAGAGGCTAGTGATGATGACGAAGCTGAGGACACTCCAGAAAATCCCGGCCTAGAAGAGACAGATCCCACAGCTACGAAGCTAGCTCTCCTAGAGTCCCAGAACAGGAAGATGATGCGGATGCTAGCTAAGATGCCAGGAGCACCTACACCTGTAGCTGAGGAGACCCCTGATGGCTACACCAAGTCGCCTTTCGTAGAAGAGATAGCTAGAGCCATGATTCCAAAGAAGCTGCATCTGGCTCCATTTGGCAAGCTATATGATGGAACCACAGATCCGTACGACCATGTGAACCAGTACAAGTAGAAGATGTGGACTCTACCTATCCCTGAAGGCCTCCTTGAAGCTACAATGTGCAAATCCTTTGGAGCCACCTTAGGTGGACCTGCCCTACAATGGCTCATCATCCTCAGGGCTGGTCTATCCCTAATTTTTCTATTCTCATTAACAAATTTTATCAGCAATTTGCTAGCAGAAAGGTGCTGGAGAAACATACCGGCGACCTATACTGCATTATACAAAAGACAGGTGAAGCTGTACGCCAGTACCTGGACAGATTTAATAGGGAAATGATTTCTGTTAAGAATCTTGATATCCCGACAACTATTGAAGCATTCCGAAGAGATCTGATCCCTAAGTCCCGCTTATATTAGGAACTAACCAGGTATCCATGCAGTACCTTTGAAGAAGTCAGGGCTAGAGCTATGGCTGAAATCCGCGTGGAAGAGGATGATGCGTCCAGGTACGGAGGAGAATCCAGCTACGATAGGAAGACTCAGAACAACAACAATAACAACAACAAGAGGAATGATTGGCGCCATCAGCCATACCAAAAGCGTGATCAAGCTAGCAACATAGCTAGGGAGGCCCCTCGCAGGACCAATAATACAAATTTCCCTCCTTTGTCTTCCTATTGTTTCAACGTTGATGCAGAAGGTGTGGTGAACGCTTTGGAGAAGCTAGGTTCAGCAGCTAGGTGGCCCAGGAAGACCGACAAACCTGATGGCCAAAAAGACACCTCCTAATGGTGCAGCTACCATGGTGACCATGGTCATCGAACCGAAGGCTGCAAAGCCCTCAGAAAGGAAGTTGCTTGGCTGCTGAAGAAGGGCTACCTAGAGCATCTCAATGGGAAGAAAGGTCAGAAGGATGAACCTAGCAAGGACAATAACGGCAAGCCAGATGGGCCCCTACCTGATCCGACCCATGATAAGGTAGTCAATGTTATCTCTAGAGGCTCAGAAATTTGTGGACTAACCTATTCTGCAGCTAAGCGGTTCGCTAGAGAAGGTTCCAAAGCAGCTCCTATCCAGCACAGAAGCAAGGAGGAACGAGAGTTGCGAAGCATGACCATCAGCTTCGAGGAAGCTGAGAAAGCTGAGGAAGCTGATCACCATGATGGGCTGGTCATATCCCTCACCATCAGCAACTGCCTGATCAAGAGAGTGTTGGTGGACAATGGCAGCTCATCTAATATCATATTCAAGAATGCCATACAAAGCATGGGACTGCGTGATGAAAATATCATAAAAAAGTCAACAATCTTGTACGGTTTCAGTGGAGAACTTGCCCTCACCATCGGCAAGATCACACTACCCACCTATGCCAAAGGAGTCAACTTGCAGACCAGGTTTCGTGTTGTAGATTGTACTTCAGCTTACAATGTTATTATGGGTACACATTGGATTCACAGGATGAAAGCTGTACCATCCACTTACCACCAAACTATCAAGTTCCCCACCAAATGGGGAATGCAAGAGATCAAGGGGGACAGAAAGGTACCAGAGACTGCTACATCATCTCCCTGAAACCCAAGAAGGAGGAGATCTAGCAATTACAGCAACATCCAGCACCCAACAACCCTGACGAACCGGACATTGAAGAAGTGGTGCTGGATCCTGCAAAGCCAGAACAGATAGTACAGGCTGGAGCATCCCTACCACCAGAGGAAAAAGCCAGGATCGTTGAATTCCTCAAAAACAACATCATCTGCTTTGCGTAGACGCATGAAGACATGGTTGGAATTGACCCTTCGATTTGCACTCACAAGCTGAACGTGGATCCAAACCACAAACCCGTCAAACAAAAGAGAAGGAAATTCGCACCTGAGCGCAACCTGATCATCAACGAAGAAGTAGAGAAGCTGCTGCAAGCAGGTAAGATTAGGGAGGTCAAATATCCTGATTGGCTAGCTAACGTAGTTGTGGTAGGAAAGAAGAATGGCAAATGGCGAGTCTGCATAGATTTCACAGATTTAAACAAAGCCTGCCCCAAGGATCCATTTCCCCTACCTCACATAGACGCCTTGGTGGACGCTACAGTAGGGCATGAAAGACTAACGTTCCTAGATGCTTATTCAGGATACAACCAGATTCTGATGGACCCAGAAGACCAAGAAAAAACAGCTTTCATGACTGAAAGAGGTATCTATTGCTATAAAGTCATGCCATTTGTTCTTAAGAATGCAGGTGCCACCTACCAGCGCCTAGTCAACAAGATGTTTGAAAAGCAGCTAGGGGACACGATGGAGGTTCATATCGATGATATGCTGGTCAAATCCAAGCAAGCTGGAGATCATGTGTCTCACCTGCAGGATACCTTCGATGTGTTGAAAAAGTACAACATGAAGCTAAACCCAACAAAATGTTCGTTCGGGGTACCAGCTGGTAAGTTCCTAGGTTACATAGTTACGCAAAGAGGAATCGAAGCTAGCCCGGACCAAATTAGAGCACTCATCAATATCCAATCACCCAAAAATGTGAAAGAAGTCCAGAAGCTGACAGGGAGAGTTGCAGCGCTTAATCGTTTTATTTCTAGATCATCAGATAAGTGTCATCTTTTCTATCATGTACTTAAGAAAAATAAAGGTTTTGATTGGACCACAGAACATGAAGCTGCTTTACAGCAACTCAAAGCTTATCTAGCTACTCCACCCATACTTTCCAAACCAAAGCAAGGTGAAACTTTACAGCTTTATCTAGCTGTAAGTAACACGGCTGCTAGTGCAGTCCTAGCTAGGGAAGCTGATAGCCAGCAGCTACCAGTGTACTATATCAGTAAGTCTTTGCTTGATGCAGAAACCAGGTACACATCTTTAGAAAAATTGATATTAGCTTTGTATACAGCTTTGAGGAAACTCCGACATTATTTTGAGGTTTATCCTATATGTGTTATGACTAACTATCCCATAAAAGCTGTACTCCGCAAACCAGAATAAACTGGCAGGATGAGCAAATGGGTTGTATCCCTAAGTGCCTATGACATCAGGTACCAACCCCGAACGACTATAAAATCACAAGCCCTCGCTGACTTTGTGGCTGACTTCAGTCCTAACCTAGCTGCCTCAGCAGATGAGGAAGTACGACACATTAACCAGGTAATACCTACAGGAAGCTGGAAATTGTTTGTGGATGGCTCCTCCAATTTTAGAGGAGCTGGGCTAGGTATAGTCCTAAAGTCGCCACAAGGGGACATGATAGTACGATCTATTTGCTGTGATTTTAAAGCTACTAACAACGAAGCCGAGTATGAGGCTTTGATTGCAGGTCTGATAGTGGCTCATGACCTAGGGGCAACCAGGTTGCAGGTATATAGTGACTCCTTGCTGATTGTTAGCCAGGTAAAAGGTGAGTTCACAGCTAAAGACTCGAAGATGTTCCTTTACTTGGAGCTGGTCAAATTGAAGATGTTGCTCTTTCAAGAGTTTACCATACAACAGATACCAAGGGACCAGAACACTAAAGCTGACGCACTAGCTAACCTAGGCTCTGCACTTAGGAAATGCAGGTTCAGCAATGTTCCCATCGCTCACTTAGCTGAGCCACAAGGAGGTGAGCAATGTGTTTAGCATTGGTGATGAAGCAGGTACTGATAGCTGGACAAAGCCGCTGTTGAATTACCTGGAAAGAGACATATTGCCAGATGATAAGCTGGAGTCAAGAAAGCTACGCATGAAAGCTAGCAGGTACCAGGTGATAGCTGGAGTCCTATTCAAACATGCAGCTAAGCAGGACATGCTGCAAAGGTGTTTAGAAAAGGAGCAGTGGGAGTCTACCCTCAAAGAGTTTCACGAGGGAGAGTGTGGTTCACATACAGCAGGAAGGAGCTTATCTAACAAAATCTTATCCTACGGATATTATTGGCCAACGTTGCATAAAGATGCCAAAAGGTACGTAGCTAAGTGTGATTGTTGCCAAAAGCATGCATGTATGGTACATAAGCCCTCTGAACCATTACACCCCACCCTAACAACCTGGCCATTCATGAGGTGGGGCATGGACATAGTAGGGAAGCTGGCAGTTGCACCAGGTCAAAAAGTATTCATACTGGCCTTAACTGAATACTTCTCTAAATGGATCGAAGCTGGTGCATTCCAGCAGGTAAGGGATAAGGAGGTGATTACTTTTATACATACTAGCATTATTTGTAGGTTTGGGGTACCTAGTGAAATTGTATGTGACAATGGGTCACAGTTTATAAGTGATAAAACGCGACAATTTTGTCACGAATGGAACATCAACCTGGTAACATCAGCACCCAGGTACCCACAAGCTAATGGACAAGCTGAGTCCAGCAATAAGGTAATCATTAATGGCATCCAAAAGAAGGTTGAAGGCTAAAAAAGGTAAGTGGGCAGAAGAACTGCTAGAGTCCTCTGGGCCAACAGAACAACACCTAGGGGAGCAACAGGGCAAACCCCCTTCTCATTAGTTTATGACTGTGAAGCTGTGTTGCCAGCTGAGGTAGCCATACCAACTGCCAGGTATGGGCTCTTAACCCCTGAGTTAAATGATTTTGAGCTGTCTTATGATTTAGATACCATTGAAGAACTACGAGACAGTGCACTAGTTAGGATGGTCGCACAACAACAAATTGTAGCCCGCAGCTTCAACAAAAACGTGAAAGCCAAAGTTTTCAAGAAAGGAGACTGGGTGCTAAGGAAAGTCTTCCAGAATACCCAGGAGCTAAATGCAGGGAAGCTGGGTGTCATCTGGGAAGGCCCCTACCTGATTGAACATGTAGTGGGTAAAGGAGCATATCGCATAGCTACAGCAGAAGGGAAAGCTGTACCCAGAAGCTGGAACGCGTCACGTCTGAAACTCTACCATTTCTAGAAAACTAGATACATGGCTAAAAACCAAGTTGTCAACTACAGTGACTCAAACGACCAACGAGGCAATTACACTAGGAAGGAAAAATTGTTGGGCAAAGTCAAGGAACGCCAGGTTAGGCTCTCCTCCACCTTGCTCTTTCTATCTATAAGGTATTCCTAGAATCCTTACTGACTTAGATAGCCAACTGCTGTCTTGGCATAGTCAGCACATGCAGGTACCGCAAGACTAGCTGCAGGTTGGAACATTACCCAGCCTCCTAAGCTATCTAAATACGCAAGTACACCTAGACGCCTTGGAAAGAAGCTATCAAAGAACTAAGCTACCAAGGTTGCATCAGCTAAGGGCTACACGCCTAGGTAACTGGGCCTATCACACAAGACATTGACATCAAGAACGCCAGATAAAAACATAAAGCAGTTAGCTCATTATACTAAAGTTCTAAAGATGCATATATGTACCAAAAGTTAACATGTTCAAAAACACACCAACCCCTTAGTTGGTGGTAAAAAGCATCCAAAGACAAAATAAAAATTGTTTGACAAGAAGGGAAAATAAATATGTTTGAAGAAATTAAACTAGCTACATCCTTAGCTAGCAAGCTGATCAGATGTTGGCATTTGCTCTGGCACCTCAGAAGCTGGGACGGAACTGCTGGAAGGCTCGGTTGTAGCAGGGGCATCAGCTACGGCCTTAGCTGAAGAATCAGCTGAATCCTTAACTGAAGAGTCAGCAGTGGAAGCTTCCTGCCTAGGGGGGTTAAGGCCCAAAGCCAGAGCCTTAAGGTCTGCAATACTTCCCATAGTAGCTAGGAAAGCATCAGTATACTTGTGCAGCTCCTTGTTCTCCAAAGTTCCAAACAGCATCTGGTATGCCAGCTTGGCAGGTTCAACAATTTGAACTTCTGCCATCTTATCTAAGTGAAGCTCCTTATGATGCGCCAGGTGAGCACTCAGGATGTCTTTCTCTCCAACCACCTCTGCCAGCTTTATAGTAGCAACCTTGGCTTCCTCCCTAGCAGCAGCAATCTCAGCTTCCGCTGAAGCCGCAAATAGCTTTTTCGCCTCTCTCTCCTTCTCTAGCAGCAGCGTTTCAGCTTTGCGCTGCTCCTCAGCATGAGCCCGTTCTTTCTTTGCCTTCCTCAGCTCCTCCTTCAAGATAGCAACCTGAGCTTGAGAAACCTTGAGCTGAGCAGACACCCCAGGAGCAGCCCTTAAGCTAGAACGTGCTGGTAAGCAGTTTTGGAGAGCCTAGCACAAAGACGTTGAAATATAAGAAAGGTGAAAAGCAAAAGCGAGAGCAGTTAAAAAACTAAGACATTGTAAAGACTATACCTGAAGGGAGTACTGGACTGCATGCTTCACCATCACCTCAGGATCCTGCAACCTGAGGCGTTTTGCTGCAGCAGGGAAGAATAGCTTATCCGCATGTGGCCAAATGCCATTGGTTATCCCATCTTCGGACAGAAAGTCCGCAGGCATGACTAGGTTGACCGTTGATGAACCAGGGGAAGGTGGATCTAGGTCCAGCTTGATAATAGGAGGAGGCATGCTAGGAGCTGAGGTAACAACCTTAGCAGGAGTCGCAAATTTAGATTGGGTAGAAGTAGTAGGAGCTTCCATCTTCTTCCTTTTCAGCTGAGCCAAAGCATCAGCTTTAGACAGAGTGATGCCTTTGACTGTGCAAATAAAATAAAAAATTATGACGCGTTTTTTCTAGAAAAACCCAAAAACAAACTAGCTGGAGGGTTAGGTTACCTGAAGTCATGGAGTTGTTCCCTGAGGTAGCAGGGGTTAAAGAAGAGACAAGGATGGCTTTAAAGGGAGGAGTGTAGGTTCTTTTATCTAGGGAGATGCTGAGAAAGACCTTCGTCCTTTTGTCTCTGTCCTCAAGACTCTCCATAGTTTCAGCAGAACCTATAAAAAGTCAGGGTTAAGAACCACAATTAATAAAATACTCGAGGGAAAAAGGAAAAATGCAGTAAGAATACCTCCAGCTGGCCAGCCAGAGGGTAGAAAAGCCCCAGCTTCACCAAGGGAATCCTTGGCAACAAAGAACAAACGAGTCTTCCAGAAAGATTCTGAAACACCAGTCCCTTCCACAGGACTAGGGTATTTTGGTTTCTGCTTCAAGGTGACTTTGTTAGGGTTTATAATCTTAAGACTATAGATGGTGAGGAGGTCTTCTAGGGCAAAGACTGGGCTCCAGTCCCTAGTAGCAGACTCAATTGTAAAACAAATCTTCCAAAAACCCGGCATCAGCTGGCCGGGAGAAAAGTTTAAAACCTCTATGAAAGAGCGAATCAGAGGTGTAAACTCAAAGCTATACCCTAGCAGAAAAGGGTATTCGTAGAAGCATATAAGGTTGTCTGCGGTTTTTTCCGGCCTATCAAACTCTTCCGGAACTATGAACTCTGTACTCTCCGGGAAACCCCCTCTAATTCTAATATTTTCTATGTCCTCCCAAGTAATGCTAGAAGCAACATCGTCTCTCGCTTTACCCATGGATGTAATTTTGGAGAGAAGACCTTCTTCATAGCTAATTGCTTAAGTGGCATGCAGAGAGACAAAGAGGAGAGGGAGGGAGAGAGAGAGAAAGCAATCATACCAAAGGAGAAGGAAGAATAAACGGAAGTAAATCTTTCGAAGATCTCTTTGATTTTAAGCCGTTCTGACGAAAAACGGCTAGTATTTATTGCTTGGCTTAAATAGACTAAAAGTAAATGATTAGCTTTGATCTTTGAAGATAAGCATGCTTCATTTAATCTCTTTGCCTCTTGAGTTTCTATCTTTTATGATAGACGTTATCTTAAAATTTTACCTTAAAATTGTAACTTGCAGCTTTACTACGCAAGACCAGCAGTCTAAGCTACAAGTTAGGGGCAATTGTTATACCATGAAAAATTACGCAGCTACATGTGCAGGTTAAATAATTATTGCAGCTATGATCTTCCAGTTTAGGACCTCCAGCTAAGGAAATCCAGCTTAAGACTACCAGGTATGAAGGACCAGCTAGTGCCTCCCAGCTAAGGAACTCAGCTCTGTTAAAAAGCGTTATGAGTCAACAAAACATCAAAGCCTAAAATCTCGCAGAGAATAAAGTCAAAGATACAGGAGGATAGATACGAATGAAGATTGTGTTCAATGGCATTGGTTGCAGATATGAACGAAGATTCCAGGACGGTTACAAGCCATTGCTGAGGCTGGTTCAAACGGACACTTTTCCTCAGTATATATATAGCTCAATGATTGTATAGGAGAGACAAGTTTTTTACGCACTTAGCATTTACATTCAGAGATTGAAACATTGTTCTTAAGCTTACGAATTACTTTGATACAAAACACTAGGGCTGTAATCAAGAATATAGTGGATTGGTGGACTCAAAGCCACCCGCGGTATTTTCCTTATTCCACGGGTTTCCGCTTCACCATCCTTGGTGTTTTGCTCTTCTCTCTGTTCTTGCTTGCTTTGTTCGTCCTAGCTGTGTCCAGCAGCTCCCAGCTACTTAGCTGCATTCTAGCTAGAGCTCCCAGCTTAGTTTTTCCTTAAGCAGAATTTAGCGTAAATAATAATTAATAACAGTTATTTTATAGTCTTTGTATTAATATATCAATACCTATGATGATTATATAATAACAATAATATCTACGAATTAAATTAATATTACTATTTTAATAATTAGATTTAATTATATATTAATATTTAGTAATAAAATAATAATTGGGTCGGACCGTACAAAATTACATCATAAACCGTTTTAACGTGATTTGATTGGATTATGGGCTGAAAATGCAGGTTTATTTGTGCTTTTAACATCGTAGTGATATAAAAATAAATAATAATAATAATACATATAATAATAATAATACTTAATAATAATGATAATTACATCATAATATACAAATAATAATAATAATACTTAATAATAATGATATAAAAATAAATAATAATAATACTTATATAATAATAATAAGAGAAATTAGTAAAATAAATTAGACCAACATAATAATATTTAACAAAATGGTTAGAAATGAATGGAGTTGAACTGAACTGAAATGAACTGATAGGAGCTGAACTGAACTGATTAGAGCTGAACTGAACTGAACTGATATTAAGTTGGAATGAACAGGCCCTTAGTTTAAAATAAAAAGTTTATGAACATTTACAATTTCCGTCAATACAATTTTGAGGGCATTTTCAATACCTCTAGTGCATATTGTAAAATGTTCATAGATGATATTCATAATTAACTAATACCATTCCGGACTTCCTCAGTAACTTATATTTTTCATGAATCCAACTGAGTTGCAGACTATCTATTAAAGCAAGGCACTATGTTTAACAAGATCTCGCTCATATAATATTTTGATAATGGTAAATTATACTACACTCGTAACATATTATTTGCAACGAGTAGATATTCTCTACCCACAATTTATGTCAGATCGTTGCAAATAATATGTTACTGAGGTATAATATATTTTCTCCTTTGAATAGTTTACGATACACCCTTGATAAAAACGTTTAGTTAAACGTGATTTGTATCTTTGCATAAGGAAATAATCATTGAACATATCTATCTATATATATATATATTAAAAAGCGTAAGCAATTATTGCAATCTGACACGTGTCATCATCCCTTTGTATGGCACTCTATTTACTTCATTCTCATATATTAAAAAAAATTGTCAAAGAAAAGATTCGAACCTGTGACCTTGAGTATGAAATAACGAGTTTCAACCACCATGCCAACATACTATTAACGCTTCTATCAAAATCAATGCTGATGTATGAATGAAAAAAAGAGTTAAGTTGATTAAATTGTTCATTTACACCATTAAATCAGTTCCTTAAAATGCGTGCAAAACCAATTGTTGCCATGAAACCGTTACGGAGGGAGTAATTTTTTAAAATCCATATTTTAAATGAGAGAAATTTTTTATATTTAATAATTTTTTTACTATACTCCATGCCACTAATTATTTTAAACTATCATATAAAATTCCGGAGCATCGCCCGGGCCCAAGTACTAGTTAATGACTTCATATTAAAACCTTGAGAAAAGGGCATTTTCAATATTGTGGTGGTGGGTGCAGAAAGAGGAAAGGAAGGGTTGGGGCTGATTTCGAGGTTAGAGGAGGAAGACGAAAGGGGGGCGCTAGCAGTGGTAATGGGTGATGTGCCAGGGGTGGGGAGGAAGAGGAAGGAGAGGGGGCTGGTTGGCAGGGGTTCATGTTGGTGCCAGGGCTGGAGGAGGAGAAGAGGAAGGGGTTGTGAGATGGTGGTGGAAGAGGAAGAGGAAGAGACATTAGTGGAAAAAACACTTGTTGCTGCGGGCCTTAAAGGGGCTTGTAGTTGCGTACAAGGGTCGTAGCTATTGAAGGCGCAACAAAAGTGGAAAAACAGTAGCTGCGTACAAAGACGCAGCTAAAATGAAAGTTTAGCTGCGTGCCTCAAGCTCAAGCCCGCAACAACAAGTGTATGTAGCTGCGGGCCTCAGCCTAGCGCCCGCAGCTAACGTTGATGGTAGCTGTGGCTATCATCAACTTTAGCTGCGGGCTCTAGGCTGAGGCCCGCAGCTATTGTGTGTATTTTTTTAAAAAAGAAAACCCTGTTGTAGCAAGCTAGGCAGCAACATATATACTAGCAGCAGCAGCAAGCTAGGCAGCATATACAGCAACACATCATAATACAAAAGAACTATTTCTTCTTGCTCGCGAACATAGAAAGCCAACTAGTATATTACTTCAAACTCGCGTTCTCAAGTTATCTTAATACAAGATATATTCAAATACCGACTTACAATAATATGAAGTTATATTACTTCAAATTAGCAACTAGTATTCATTAGATGGAGTAATTATACATAATTGAAATAAGGTTCAACCAACTAGCTAATGACTAACATCCTTAGATAACTAAACTAAGTTGATAGATACCTATTTCTAAAGAACTTCGCCCATTGCTCTCGAACCACATTAATTTCTCCATCTGTATAAGCATCGAGCGTTCCAAAATATTCCTGAAATGCAATATAAGTTTGTAAGATTCAATGAAAGTAAGACAATTCAGTTGGCATGAACGTAAAAATCTATATACGATCATATATTACTAAAATTTTACAGAAAATTCGGCAGAGTTTTGTTTGAAACATGGACTGCCTAAAATTTTAATTAGGACTCGTGTCCAATTTATAAACCTATTTCAACAAAATAAACAATCCAAATTCATCCACTCCCAACATCTCCATACAGCTAAGCTCAAATGCTTCAATGCAATAATCCAAATCCGACAATCTAACACTATTTCAGAAAATACTAACCTTTTTCAAGCATTTGCAATCACTGTACAGGGTAACAATCTTCAACATGTACTTCATGACATAATACCCACATTCCAATCCACCGGTATGTTGAGGACACTAAGTTCAATCCATTACAAAAATGAATCACAAATAAGTTATAATAATAATGATAAAGTAAAAATTTATGTACAAAAGCCTTTGAAGTGATATAATACGTAGTAGTTAATTATATAATAATAATGATAAAGTGAATACATTTAATTACCTCCATTGAAACACAACGAAGTTCCCTTTCTCTTGTCTTAGGATGCTTACCATCATTGGCCTTGTAGATTTGATATGCTCTACGTAATCACCAAAAAAAATCATTAGATAGTAATTTATGTAAGATTCATAACGATAGGTAAAAGAAGCTAAATACTTACAAATTAATGAATCCAAAAACCTTTAGCATTTGTGGATTATCATTAGGTTTCTTGTTGGAGTTAAATATGAATACTTGACCAGCTTGAAGTTAAATTACTAGTAGCATCCAGTGGTTCCTTACAATTTCAAATCAAATCGTCAAGGTTTATAACAATAAGTATAAAGTACTAGGATAACATAATAAACGATTAGTAGTTCTTACTCTTCATGATATGGCGCCAAAATAAACTTGCATTGTTTCTCTTTCTTATTCTTCTCAGCAAGAAAAGCTTCCCTAAAGTATGCATTAAGCTTAGAAGGTTCATGGACACTTGTATCATGTATCATTTGGGGACACATGAATGAAACAAGGGAGTTGTTGAAACAATAAGGAAATTCATCCATCAAGAACCTGTACTCAATAATAATTTAAATGTTAGGGAAATGAGTAGAGGGCAAGTGGTGAGTTATGTCAAGCTACTATATCGTAACTATTTGACTACTAAATATATATACGTGAAGAACTTACATTTGATAAACATGGATGCATGACACATTGATACAAACCCCTTTTAGAAACTCCTCAATGTCCTCCCTCATGACCCTCGACACACCATCATTCTCGTAGTAGAAAAGGGAGGGATGTATTCGTAATGTAGTGGATTCATACTTATCGTCTGGTGCAGTATTAAGTAAGAGATGCAGCAACTGACACTCTTCACCAAGTTGTTGAAGTGTTTTCTGATCCAGTGGGAGAAAGGAGTTGACTCGGGGTGCTCCATCACAACTACCTACAGCTGACCATGGGGTGTTTTTCCCTTTGCTTGAAGATGGTTCATTAACCTCCAATTGAATAGGATGCTCCAATTCATTGTAATGACCCTACAAGGTAAAACATTAAATTTTCATCACAAGATGAAACATTTTGTATAGATGACCGATACATTCATGTATTAAGATCTTAGTTAATTACCTCATCCTCTTCAAACAATACTAAATCCTTCGGCCATTGTAGGAAGTGACCTACCGCATCACCCACCTTAGTGGTTTCACCACCATCCGACTTTTCTGGGAAGGAAACAGCCGTGTGCTCTGGGTAGGCATAATCTAAGGACACCTTCCAATGGCTATCAAATTTCCTAGTCCGAGTATGCATAACCCCAGAACATGGATACACCGTACCATCTCCAACCCCAACTAAATTTCCATTGTAGGTATCTCTAACACAAAGTTTACATGGATTCTTGCCCTAAACATAGATAAAATAATTAATATTAATAAGTTAATATAATCACAAGCACGTAAGACGGACATCTAATTAAAAACTTATTAGATGAACTAGATATATTAGGGAATCAAATATGGGAAGCCTTATTAGATGATCTGAAGGATTGTGCATAATCATCATCCAACCTACCTAGCTTGTGTTTGTAGTACGAAAAGATTTAGACACCCAGTTACCCAGCTCTGGAGGGATGCTGCCTTCTATGTTGTTCATGTACAAACTGAGACTAGTGTGATTTTTGCAACGGCCTATTTCAGGTGGTATTTTCCCTGAAAGTTTGTTCTCCATGAGCTGAAGTGTTTGTAGGTTTGTCAAGTTCCCTATGCTGGGTGGAATTGTTCCAGATAACTGATTTCCGCTAAGGTCTAAAAGAGTCAATGCTGTCAATTTTCCAATGGATTTCGGTATTGGACCTTCTAAACTATTGGAATACGCAATGAATATTTGGAGGAAAGCTAAATCTCCAATGTTAGATGGAATTTTTCCTGTAAGATTGTTATACCTGAATGAAAGTTGTTTCAAGGATGTGCAGTTGGTGATGTTGTCAGGAATACTTCCAATTAAAAAAATTATTTCCTAAGTTTAGGTATGTTAAAATATCCAGGTTCCCTAATTCAGGTGGTATTAGTCCAGATAGTTTGTTTTAAAAGAGATTTAAATAAGCTAATGTTGTCAACTTTCCGATGGATATGGGTATGGAACCTTGTAAGTTATATTGAAGGGAACAAAGACTTGGAAGAAAGCTAAATTTCCAATGTGGAATGGAATATTACCTGTGAGATTGTTAGATAGTAACCAATTTGCTGTAAGGATGTACAGTTTGTAATACCGTCTGGGATGCTTCCGTTGAAACTAAACTTTCAGCTTATCAAGGGGACAGAGAGAGAGAAGAGATTGGGGGGGGGGGCAGAGAGATGTAATTTCTGCAATTGCTAGCTGGATGTGGACTTAAACTAATACAGTTCTTCAGCAACACTTCAATGGATAATTTTAATGCTAATTAGGAAGTCACTGAGCTCAAAAGTCATTTATTTCAGCAACCTCAGATGAAAATGAGAATAAAGTAAACTACAATTGCAAAAAGCAAGTATTTCTCGTTTAGTCAATGTAACAACTCAGTGAATCATGCCAATGGAACTTCACTAGAAAGTCCAAAAAATCCTTAAGTGCTTAAGTGCATTCATGTTTATTCAAATCCTTAAGTGCTTGAAGGCAAACCTAAGCACAACACAAAGAAGACAGGATCAAAAGGACTCAGGAATAAGTGGCACTGTCACATGCTCCAGCTTTCCCTGATTCTAGAGAGTTCTTTTGCTTTATATTAGTGGGACTAAATACTTTTGTGAAAAAAGATGAAACGTTAGTAGTTATACCTCTAAAACTGGAATAGTTGGTACATATTGAACTTTCGGCATAGATACTGGGGTGGGCGCGTCAGGATGCTGCTCACTACTACCCAATCTAATAGTACCACTGCCGAAAAGATTCCTCAGTGCTTCTTCCACCTTAGCAGCCACTTCTTGTTCAAGTTTCTTGTCGAAATCTGCCTTGATTTCGAGGAGCTTCTGAGCAAAGTCGTCTTGTGATAGAACACTATGAACCTCCTTGTTCTTCATTCTGCGCTTTGCTTTTCCGAACACTTGTTGTATTCCAACATTTCGTCCACCAATAGCCTTCATACGCCCCATGTGGTCTCGTTTGCCTATAGCCTTTGACAAGGCATCAAGTCCATGCTCCTCAACATAGGTGCCAACTTCCTTTGCTTTGGCCTCAATTTCTAGATGGTTGTCCTGTTAACAAAAAGAATTAAATATAAACATGTTTCACATAAAGAATTAAAGCTTCCTTTTCTTAGGCTTTAATCATTGATTTTTCTTTTAAAATTTTTAACAACTTACAATTTTTTGAACTACTTCACATGTCTCTGTGTCTTTTGGATCAATACCCCAAGATCCATTTGCAAGTTTTTTCTCATGCGCAAGCTTCCATGCTATGGGTCGTATCATCCTTTTAAGTGGAATAGAAGTCACACGAGAACTAGAAGACTCAGCGACGCTTGAAGGTGGAGGAGGGAGTCTACCACTTTTGATCCACTTCTCTTCAGCTGTACTATAAGAATTTTGGCCCAGATGATGTGGGTGCTTGTTTTGTTTTGCACTCGAACTTCCTTTTTGGCTTTTGGCCTTTGAAAAACAAAAAAAATGCATAAATCATATCATTAATATAATTAACATTACAAGTAATAATAAGAGTAAAACTATTGAAATGGTTTCACATTAATAGTGTAGTATCACACCTGAAATTCAGGGGTCTCATATGTTACTGCAAATGTCTTCCACTGATCCTCGGAAATCAAGCCTTCGTAATCCACCCAAGGATCTACATTTTTCTTAACCTTTTTACTCTGCGATGGTCCTCCATCGACTTCTTCAGCTTGGGATGTCTTAGGTGCATGTGAATCAGCAGCATCAAATGTCTCTTGTGCATGTGAATCATCAGCAACATCATCCTTCTTCTTTAGCCAACGTCGCCTGAGCTTGGACTTGAAGTCTCTAAACCGGGCATCGACTAGTTCATTAAGCTTCTTTTCCCTATTTCCATTTGGATCATCAATGTTGAAAAGCCTTTGTAAAAAAAATGAAACAAAATTAAACAACTAATACGATAGCTACGATGTATATCATATCAATTACGACAAACAAAATCACCTTTGCCTCTTCCCAATTCTTGCTCTTTTTCACTTCATCCAACTGATTATAACTCTCAACGTTAATATCCGTTCTCATAGAACATGTACCAATTTTCTTACCATATTCATGGCCCATTTTCCAATGTAGTTGTCCAATGAATCAAACTCCAAAAACATAGGTGGTCCACCCCTTTTAACCCCCCTTGAAAATTCTCGCCCTTGTTTGCGTTCAGATTTCGTAGATGAAACATAAGACGAAACAACATGCACAACGCCCTGCAAGTGAAAAGATTAAACATGAATTAATAGAAAGTAAAAAACATAACCAGAAACATTACGTTGCGGAAACAACCTTTGTTGTAGTTATGGGTGCCAATGCCAACGAATCACGTTGCGGACTCCTCACCCCCTCACAATTTTGAGGTGTCGTATTAGTGCCCTGGAATATCATAACCAGAAACAAGCAATTGAAAGCTGGTATGAACAATGTTTCTGGTTGCTTTAACAATGTATGATTCACCCTTGTGTGCTGAAATAAAGGATATTTTAATACACGTAGGAGTTTATTATCAGTATGGCTTTTATCTCTGCTTGTTATGTGCAGTAAAATTAGGGTCATGTCATAATATCTTTCAAAACAACGAATTAGTCTTTGGGGATGTGGATAATTACCCCACATAGAGCTGTTCCTTATAGCATTCTTTGTCCTTTTAAAATCAAAGAGAACACAAAAATTCAAATAACTAATCATGAAGGCTTCATTGAACCCAACATTAGCAGTTCTGCTGCTGGTTATTTTTGCGTCAGCTAGCATAACACTTTCAGTTGTAGCACAAAGAGAAAATACAATTGCTCCTAAACTCAAAGACTATGCAAATTTGAGTATGCAACCAACCTATTGTCGAAATGCTTATGACTGCAGACTTACGGGGTGTGCGGTCTCTGCGTGTATACGTGGTGTCTGTACGTGCCCCGGTAAACCCCCATCCCCCATTGTAAGATCAACAAATGTTAATATTGTTCAGTCCAAATAGGATGCGTTGATTTCCATATTGCATCAAAACAATAACCAGTATGCTATTAGCTATTGGCCTGTTGCTGATAAACCATACCGTTAATAATAAGTTTTATGAATATCTATATTTCTCTTGGCTTATCCTGCAATATGTATAACAGTTCAGGGGAATATGTTCATCTTCTTAACGGAAACTTTAACAGAACAAATTTTCCAAGAGAAATGTCTAGGAATTCCGTTCATGCTGTTAATTACTAATGAAAGCATCTTATATCTGTTACATACAAGAGTGCTAATCATGCCCTGTTTTCCTACACTTTACAAAAATAATATATGATTTACTATCTATCAGTAAGTTATAGTCAGCAAGAATCGAGATACGAGGAAAATAGGAAAAATCAGTTTTAATCAGTAAAATATTATTAGAACTCTAGTTTATGAGTCTTTGAAACACAACCACATGAAGCTTCAAAAATATCCAAAAAGAGCTCATAAATAATGATGCAATTCATTTAGATAACTTGCCAGATGACAAAAAGGATATAAACATGTGTATGAAAAGGCAAAAACATAAATCGTAGGAGTACAAGCAAGAGAATCAGATTTGTCATGGTTCTCAACTATTCTCAAGCATAAACTACAAAGAAAAAGAGAAGAAAGAGGAAAGATTATGCAGATTAAAAATGCTAATATCTAGGTAAGGATATGGATGCAGATGATGCAGATTTGATATCAGCTCTACAGTGCAAAATTGTTGTTCAGTTTGAGATATAGCAGGAATTCTACAATGCATTAAAGGTCTTATGCAGTCGTACCCCTGCACAGGCCCCCACAACCCCTGCACAGGCCCCCACAACCCCCCGCACACACCTGCACAGACCTCCCCAACCCCTAGAACCCCTGCATAGACCCTCCCAACCCCCACAGAACCACTACACAGACCCCCCAACCCCCATAACCCCTACACCGACCCTGCCCCCACCTCCCTGAACATACCCCCCGCACAAACCCTGTACACTTCACAGACCTTACCCCCGCGCACATAATGAGAACAAAAATAAAAAAACTTAGAACATTAGTTTTGGAGGCCATTAAAGCTATGTCATCCTCGGGGTCAAACTCATCATCTGAATCATCAGGCTCGACCACTTCTTCAACAACACTTCCCCGCTCCGCATTGATCTTCAACTTTTCGAATCGTTGCTTTTCATAATCAAGTATCGGAGTAGCATCACCCACCTTTTTAATTTTTTTCCCTTTCATCTGCATGTATATTGTTAGTCATTTTATCGAGCAATGCCCAAAATGACGTGGATTATGGGCAACGGCATAAAAATTACATTGAACAATTAAAAGTAATCAAAATATGTTAAACAACTAATATTTATCATAAGTAAAACATGTAAAAGCAATAAATGCACAATATTCATTCATTAAGATCAATGCGATAAATACAGTACAAATATAAGACTTACATATATTAATATAAAAGGCTTACAAAAAAATCGAAACTAAATCATATATAAACTTCTGTTCCCTCTTCCTGATTAAGATCTGAACGCATATAAATCAAATCAAAATCTGCATC
This sequence comes from Patellifolia procumbens, assembly GCA_947645195.1. Classification (NCBI taxonomy): domain Eukaryota; kingdom Viridiplantae; phylum Streptophyta; class Magnoliopsida; order Caryophyllales; family Amaranthaceae; genus Patellifolia; species Patellifolia procumbens. Next base: position 871,703 of record CANSGD010000193.1, read on the forward strand.
ATCTGGTGTGGTTTGCACACCCGTTGATGTAGGTGGCATGTCATCAAAGAGGTCATACTCTTCTTCATCAACAACATCTTCCACACCCAAAATGTGTCGTTTTCCATGAATAACAACATGCCAACCAGATTTAGTAATATCTCGAACATAAAACACTTGTTTAGCTTGTGAGCCTAAAATGAAAGGTTCATCGGTGTCATGGAAACGAGTTGGCTCTACCACAGTGAACCCAAATTCATCAGTTTCTCGGCCACATCGATTATCAACCCATTGACATCTGAAAAGGGCGATTGGAAATTCAATGTAGTCTAACTCCTAAATCTCTTCGATGACCCCATAATACACCAAAGTCGAATCAACCGGCCTCACATCCTTTGCACTAGCAAATTCGGTGGAAGACGCAGTCACCATGACACCACTATTTTGTAGTACACCCTTCCCATCTTGACGTTTTGTGTAGAACGAATACCCATTGATGTCATAACCCTCAAATGACCTCACTAGTTTTCTTGGACCCCTTGCTAGCAATCTGATCATGTCTGGAACACTGTGATTAGGTTGCTTCAACTCACTTGCCACTTGCTTCTCAAACCAATTAATGAAAGTTCGATTATGTTCTAACATCGCCTTATGTTCATTCTTAGGATATATGCTCCTCAATAGCTTCAAGTGCTTCATTACGTAAGGATGAACGATTGAGAGATGTTGCAACACATATAGGTGGTCTTTTTATTTCCTTTCATTAGGAGGGATGACATCCCTTCCACCAATTGTGCCTTTACCTCGTAGCCTGCCCTCATGATGAGAAACTCTTAGTCCAATTGCCTTTATGCTAGCAATGAACTCCGCACAAAACTCTCCGATCTCGGCAGCCATATAGCCTTGAATGATGCTAGCCTCGGGCTTGCTTTATTCTTTGCTTTGTCTTTAGAATCTTAAAATATCTCTCATACGGGTACATCCATCTCAAAAAAACCGGGCCACAAAGCTTAATTTCCTGAACAAGATGTACAATCAAGTGAACCATGATATCAAAGAAAGAAGGTGGAAAATACATGTCAAACTTGCATAAGGTTTCAACTATGTCATCTTGTAATGCATCAAGTGTTTTTAGGTCAATCACTTTACTACAAATTCTATCAAAGAACAAGCATAATTTGACAACAACATGGCTTACATGAGGTGATAGTAGACCATGAATAGCCACTGGAAAAAATACTTGCATCATTACATGACAATCATGTGATTTCATAGCACCCATCTTCAAATCTTTCTGGGTAACATATGTTTTCAAATTTGAACAATATCCAGAAGGCACCATGTTATCGTACAAAAACTCACAAAATAGTCTTTTCTCTGTCGAAGACATTGTGTAGCAAGACGGAGGGAGATACATCCTACCATTTGTTCTCGATTGAGCCCAAAGATTCGGACGAATCCCTCTCTTTTCCATATCAAACCTCGCACCTAGCCCATCTTTGTCTTACCAGGCATGTTCATCAACGTTCCAAGAACAGCAACGCTCACATTTTTTTCAATGTGCATGACATCAAGACAATGTCTGACCTGCAAATCTTGCCAATATGGAAGGTCCCAAAGAGAAGATACTCTTTTCCAGAGCACACCTTTCGTTGATGTGGATTTTGTGGCCTTACCATGAACCGTATTCAAATGCTTAATACGATCATAAATCTGCACCCCTGTTCTTGGTTCACGGGCCACTCCTTTCTCAATGAATCCATTAAATTGACTTTTCTTCTTACGATAAGAGTGATGAAGATCAAGAAACCTCCGATGATTCATGTACACATTCTTATGGGAATATGTCAAGTAAATGGGCTCCATATCCTCTTCACAAATAGGACATGCTTGCTCTCCCTTAACTTTGTAACCTGAAAGATTCCCATACGTTGGGAAATCATTCACCGTGCAGAAAACCATGGCACGTAAATTGAAATTCGACTGTGTGTAGGCATCAAACATCGGCACCCCTTCAGACCACAGCAATTTCAATTCTTCAATTAAAGGTGCTAAATACACATCAATGTCATTTCCGGGTTGTCTAGGTCTAGAAATTAACAAAGGCATCATCAAATACTTGCGCTTCATACATAACCACGGTGGAAGGTTATAAATAGACAAAAGAATAGGCCATACTGCTCTGGGATCCGTATGGATTCACCCAATCAGTACAAAGAGCTAGTCTGAGGTTCCCATCTTCTTTCCCAAAATCAGAATTACTTTTATCAAATTGTTGCCACTGCTCGCAATCAGCGGGATGCCTGATTTTCCCATCTTTCTTCCTCACATTAGCATGCCACCTTAAGTTCTTTGCGTCGTTCTTAATTAAGAACATACGCTTAAACCTAGGTATAATTGGAAGGTACCACAACACCTTTGCAGCATGCCCAATCTTGTTTTTCTCAATAGCGTCATCCCCTTTATCATCAAACATCCCCTCGTTTTTCTTATACCGCGATATTCCACAAATTGGACACTTGTCCAACTTCTCATACTCCTTACGGCAAATAACACAATCATTAGGACATTCATGGATTCGCTGGTATTCTAGGCCGAGAGGACACATTAATTTTTTGGCATAATAGGTCGACGTGGGAATCTCATTACCCTTTGGAAACATATTTGCTAAGGCTTCCAACAATAAGGTAAAACTCGCGTCAGTCCAATTACCCTGTGCCTTGATGTTATACAATTTTAACACACCTTCTAGGATTGAAAATTTTGGACATCCAGGGTATAGGGGGGTCGTAAAGGCCTTTTCAACTCTCTCAAATCGCTTTGGAGTGTCACTAAGTTGTTCATGTAAGCCCCCCATCATCTCATTCATATTATCTTCGCCGGCTAACTCAGCATCACTATCTTCACACTCCTCACCAGTAGCTTCCTCACCATTACCAGAAATCATGGAAACTTCATTATTGTTATCATCATCTTCCTCATAATTGACACTACCATCATTTGCCTCATTCATTGGAACTATGTTCTCACCATGCCAATATCAAACTTCATACATATGAGTAAACGCTCGCCGAAACAAATGATCCCTCTATAATCTTTATATCGTCCCACTTCCTTAGATTATTACAATCACGGCATGGACATAAAATTGTGGCAACTCTCTTACTCCTTTGGTGGTCTAAAGCCACTCTACGAAACTCTTCTACCCCATTAAAGAAGTCAATTGTGTTGCGTTCACCATACATCCAACAACGTTGAGGATCCATTCTAAAAAGTCAGGAAAAGCGGAACTAGACATCTAACAAGTACACATGATAGACCACTCAATAAAATCAATGCATGCTCCAAGAAGGTCCTTATCACTCCATCCTAACCCATCCTTGGACATCTAATCTCACTAGTGAATGTACACCAACTCTTCGATTCTAAGGAAATTTCGGCAGCATTTCCCTATGGTCCTCCAAGTAGCACGATGTAGCAAATTGGTTAACTACATATGTACCCGGAGAACATATTAAGGAAATCACAAACCGAAATTATCCTTAGAATCGAAAAGAAGGCATACATTCACATCCTAAGTGACATTGAATGTCCAAGAACAGTCCTAAAACCGGGGACTATTCAAGACTTACTCCTAGTGAGTAAGTCTTGAACGAGTATCTAGGCTTATGATTGATAATGCAACAAACATACAAACTAGTGTATGTAACACGACTTAATGAACAAGATGCCAACACGAGTAATTAGTAACATTCTAGGAATTCATTAAATTTCAGACATCCAAAGTAACAAGTAGTAGCTAGTTTTAACCCAATTCAGGAAATTCAAAGCAACATCCACCAAGCGAAGATTGCAACACATCATAATGCGAAAATGAAGCAAAATTAATACTTTTAATAAGCAGGAGAATTTGTTTACTCATCAGAATGCGAAAATGAAGCAATATTAGTACAATATAGACACAATATTGAATTGAAAATGAAATGAATAAGTAGGAGAAGTCAAAATTAGTACTGTAAGGTAGTGTTTGGGAACATGTATTTCATTTCAAATTGTGGAATTGAAATTAGGAATTCTAAATTATTCATTTCAAATTCAAATTCCTTGTTTGGCAAATACCGGAATTTCCAATTCCAGAATTTCAAATTCTACTATCTGTTTGGGAAACCACGAAATTTCAATTCCGGAATTTCAAATTCTACTATATGTTTGGGAAACCACGAAATTTCAATTCTGGAATTTCAAATTCTACAATCTGTTTGGGAAACAACGAAAGTTCAATTCTGAAATTTCAAATTCTAAGAAGTGTTTGGCACACAAGTGGAATTTGAATTCCAAAAGTTAACATTTCTAGTTTAGTACAACTTTTCATTTGACAAAAAAAAAAGATTATCTAACTACTCAAGGCACAATAAAATCCAATCCAACTTCTCATTTTCTAGAAGACGCTTGAGCATGTCGAACTCTTCAACTGTACCGCCAAGGAACCTCTTCACTGCCCTCAGAATTCGATGTCGAGTAATACCAAGAACATTAGAAGCAACCTCATACACCTCAGTCGAAGTAGGTCTTGGGGGATCTTTTGCTTTTAGGTAGTCTTTGAATGACTCGGCAAAGCTACTAACCGCAGTGGTAACGGTCTACTTGTTAGCACTTACAAACAGCAGGTTAAGCACACAAACTGACATAAACAGATAGAAAAATCATCGCACAGGCTGAGCAAAACAAGTTATGGTAAACTATGCATTAACATCAGAACTAACAACTGAGATATCGCAGCACACTTGTTGTTGATGCTGTTGTTAGTAGTTAGACAAGTCTGATTAACATCATCCCCAAGCAAGCAAAACCTGTTCAACTTACGCAGACACTGCGTCGATAACTTGAACAAGTTAGTTTATATCTAATTACTACACTAGTGTAATTCTGGGGAAAATCATGGAGGAGTCGGGGCTTGAACTATCAACCTCATGTCATAACAATATTAAATTCTACAACGATGACTTCTTAAAACACTCATTTCACAGGATTAAAAATTGTAGGACTACAACAAAGTGATAACTGGACAATCGACAATCAACAAAGAACAAGCAATATAAGATGTATATAGATTTCTGAGCAACACAGCAGACTGGGAGATGATGAACATGATACACTTAACACTAAGCAGAATTGAGTAGCAGGAAGGAGCAGCTAAACAACCACTGCTAGAGTTAACTAGAGTATGAACAATAGTAAAGCAGTTTAAAAGTAAAAGGTACACGAAAATCATCACCAGAGGAGTTGAGAGATAAAGAAACAAAAACAAAACTTCATTCATATCATTGGTTACAAGAACACTGAAGCAGGATAGGGAGTACAACACTAATAAGCTCAGAATAAAGGTTCTGGGAGAAAATGAAAACCTGAGAGCTAAGCCTAGCATTGAACATTGTAAGTACAACCATACACAACCAAAAACTACAATAAAACCAAAGGAAATTCTGACGCTATGTTACAGTGAGCTTACAAAAGAAGATAAACTATGAAGAATCATACAACACAAAAGGAAATCAAAAGCACCTTATACATTGTTAATTAAGTATAGTTCCACTAATGTCTGGGATATAATCTGGAAAAGTGCAGTGCTGGGTTCAGTTACATTATCAATAGAATCTGTGGGTGGGGTGCAGTGCAGTGCTGGGATATAATCCCTCACACGTTTTCTCCACTCTTTAACACTTGATGAATTAGACATTTTCTAGTTCCCCACGGATATTCCAGATTCCTGACAATGTAAAATAAAATCAACTCAATTCATCTAATAAATCAACTCATATATGATTTAGAGGAGATCTTGTGCCTAACTCTCACTAATAAAACAATCAAGAACTCGATATATACCACAGAACATATATAGATCCATAATGTATTATAAAGCATTGTTTCCACAAAAAACAACAAAGATTGTATACCATAGAAACTATATCAAAATCTGCAGCTTTGAAAAATAGGTAAAACTTCAAAGCAAATTATTTCCCAACGGCTTTTGGTAGACAATAGGAATTGCAAAATTAGCCAATGGAAACCTAAGTTCCTCTTGCTTCTAAATTATGAAATAAAAGAGCTGGACTTCACAAGTTCTGCAATTTTATGTAACAAATCAAAATGCTCTGCTACAACACCTAGAAATGCATCAAGCAAAACCTTGATCAAAAGGGATTTTCAACGCCTCCAGCAACTTCAAAAGCAAAGAACGAACTTCATCGTCCAAATGACAACAACATTAACACAATGCAGAAAAAACCACAAGTATAGCAACACGACCAAAAAAACTAGATAATACACCAAAAACAACACTTTTCAACAAATTACTGAAAAATCCAAACGCATAAAGTATCAAACAATAAGTAATGAAATGAAGATAGCAATTTTTTTGCAGCAGATTAAGCATAAAAATGGCGAAAACCTAAAACAAGCTAAAAAAACTTGTTAAAAAGATGAAGTAAACCTTGAAAATAGCGATACCTGAGCTATTCTTAAAATTCGAAACTGACGAAATAGAGAAGTTTCATCGATTGTGGATTGAGAGAAAACTAGCGCTTGATTGCTGGATGAGATTGAAGCTTCATCAATGGTGGAGAATGGAGATATTAGGGCAGCGGGAGTCGACGAGAGAGAAGTCTGAGTTGGGTGTATTTTTGGATTTGGAAATGACGTGGGTTGGGGTGGAATTTCCAAATTAGAGTTATTGGGCTATGTGGGAATTGGCTAGAATTTGGGCCAATTCTAATTCCAATTCTAAGTCTTTGCCAAACAACTGAATTGGCCCAATTCCGGAATTTTAAATGAAATGACGGTTCCCAAACATAGCATAAAGTAATTAATTTTTTGTAGCATTAGTTCAATTTCCAATTGATAATTATACTTTTCCAATTGAAGCATTAAAGGCTTAAAAAACTAATTGAGTTTATTCAAAAATTACCACAAAAGTATAATACTTACTTGCAACTTCTTAGTTTACTCAACTCTTCGTGGTGATTCTCCGGTGGTCGGAGAATGGGGAGGAGGTGGCGAAGTCGGTGGCAAAGTTTAAGTTTCAAAGAACTAAAAGCCCAACTTAGGCCAAATTAATGATGTAGCAAAACGGCGAATTAACCCTCAATATTAGGAACTAATAAGTTTTTCAATCTACTATTTTGCTATCATCACTGATTTAGTCTTAGTTGGTTTTTTAGTTCCGAACTAAAGAGCCCTAACCACATTTTAGATAACACCACTATGCATCGGGTTCTAAACAAGAAAACAACCTATCATGTAGGCACTCGGAAACTAGTTTATGAGCTGATTATCCTTAAGCTTAAACAAATCTGTCTATAAGGATATGACTTTGTCATTTTAACTCACTCAAAGGAAACTACCTAATGTTATGAGATTGTACGCGTTTCAACTTCTACGCTCAAATTAGTTTACCTACATTATTCTATGAGTCTTCTTAGTAGTATACAATCACTGATCAATCCAATCTCGAGTCATTAAAATTCTAAAGCCATAGAATATACGTAATACTGTACTTCGTTTCTCAAATTTTCCAATCTACAAATTCTAAATTTTAATTAATCCCCTCTCATATACCTTGTACTCTTGTAGTCCAATTGATAATAAGATAACAATGAATAACTCAATCAAGATAACAATCCATCCTAATCTAATATTTTTTTATAGCTTAAGCGATACGAATTCATCTACGAAAGCCCCTCATTATTAACAATTTATAAAGACAACAAATGTATTCCTGTATCACTGCAGATAGTTCTCCTATCAACATTACAAAACCATCACCTAATCAAGCATATAAAATTCAGAACATACATTTACTGAAGAGTGCATACCATCAACTAAGCATCAATAAATTTCAGAAAAAAAGCAATTTGTCAATCAAATGTTACAAATCAGCCATACCTATTAACAATCAGTATCAATATTTTCAACCAAATTAAAGAGGGAGAGGAAAGAGAAGAGCGTGGCACCTCAAGAAGGAGTATATCAACCTCCTGAGATTGAACTGCCTAATATAGTTGATTACATCTAATAATGAAACTTCTGCCAACCTAATAACTCTTGAGGATTCTGATAATGAAGTCTCAGGGCTTGCAAAAGAGACCTGCAGATAAATTTGAAGAGTTCAAACAACAATAAAAAACAGAAGATAGCACAGCCAACTAACTTTTGTTACCAGGTCGGAGAATGGGGGAGGAGGTGGCAAAGTCGGAGAAGGAGAAGGAGGCGGCAGCAAGGGCCTGAGATTCGCCTGTGAGGAGGTGTCAATGGAACAGTGATGAATTGAAGCTTCCCTCTTCTAATTTAGGGATTTGGCGGGGGCATACTAAAAGGAATTACTATTAACCCTTAGCTGCGGGTGGTTACCAAGGCCCGTAGCTAAACTATTTTCTGGCCAATTTAGCTACGGGCCTACTGTGAAGCCCGCATCAATCTATGATTTAGCTACGGGCTATTTTAGAGGCCCGCAGTGACTGTAATTTAGCTGCGGGTTGTTCAGGTAGCCCGTAACTACAGGGGAGCAGCAATAGATATTTTTTCCACTAGTGAGAAAGTGATTCGGGTCACTACATACACAAGTCTCCAAAATTTACTATCAGACTCTTGAGAAGTTCAGGATCCATTTCTAGTCCAATACAGAGCGTGGGGATGGATTTCGAGGGTGGGGAGTATAAGGGTAATTTGGTAATTTAGACTCTTAGTCTTGTAAAGACGGTTTTTATCCCTTTATATATATAATAGTGCCAGGAAACCTAAACGGGTTAGCCAATTATTCTCAGTACTCACACATGGTATCACGAGCCTAGGTTAAAGAAAATAATAATTTTTTTCCTATCCCTCTTCCGCCGTTTTTTTTACCTCGTACCACTCCAGGTTCTTGGTTCTGTTTTTCCGGCCAACACCTCCTTCAATGGCCGCCATACAACCAGCCGTCGGAGCACCACTAATTGGCAGTCCCTCGATGCTAGTCCACCGACCGCGCAACCAGCCTTCTTTGGCTGCTTCTGCTGCTCTGTCGAGTGAGTGCCCTCGGCAACATATATCTTGGCGCAACACCCATCGGCACGGCGTCAGCTGATCATCTCACTCAGCCACCCCTGGCCGCTGTGCAACAGCCTTTACAAACAGATTCTACGCCTGTTTTCCCGCACACTAATCTCGGCACCAACCCTATGTACAGCGCTGCTGCCGTTGCTACGTCTCTGGGTGGCGGCTTCACCATAGGTGGTGGGCTTCAAGGTGTTTCTGCCCAGCCATGGTAGTTTCTGACACACCGTGTTGATCTTGGTGCCTCCTCTTCATCCGTTATTCATGGGAGTCCAGCAACTCAACGTACTTCCTCCCGTTACCCGCTCGATTTCATTCCACCGTCAAGTGTCAACCATCCACAAGTGTTGCCTCCGTACACATCATATTCCATGCCTTCCGCGGCTTCTCTTACTCATCACGACATCACACGTTAAGTGTCCATCAAGTTAACCACACCCGAAGATTATCTTATGTGGAAAACTCAGGTGACTTGTTTTCTTTCGATGCATCAATTACTTGGTATCGTCGAAGGTACAGTTCCCGTTCCTCCTTCTACTTATAATGATAATCTAGGTCAAACCTTACCTAATCCGCAATTTTACGAGTATATGAGACTTGATCAACAACTTAAATTGTGGTTATATGCTTCTATTTCACGTGATGTTATGATGGATGTTCATGAATTACGTACCGCTGTTGAGATTTGAAATATTTTGCAGTCTCGTTTCTTACATGCTAGTATACTAGGTCTATGGAACTCAAAGGTCGTTTGAGTCATATGAAGAAACCTGAACAGCTATCTATGGAATCGTTTTTACGTGAGATTAAAGTTATCGTTGATTCTTTAGCTGCTATTCAGTGCCCTGTATCTCAGTATGATCTTGTTCAGTATACCTTGACTTCTTTGGATAAGGATCGTGATTATGATCCTCTTGTCACTACTTTGTTGCAATTTCAATCTTCTTTGACGTTTGATGATCTTCGCCCCAAAATTTTTACAATATGAGCAACGTCTTAAGGTTGTACGTGCTTATGACGAGGCTCCCACTGCGCATCAAGCTTTGGTAACGGTACAGTCTGGCTCTTCTGTTTCTCAATCATCTACTTCGGGTGGTTCGAATTCTAAAGGTCAAGGGGGTGGTAAGAACAAGAATCGCAAATATGTTGATTATTCTTGTGCCAATTATATTGCTAATGATTTGTCTTCAGCAGGAAGTAATCCTTCTAACGACAATTTTGCCAACACCCCTTCCTCCGATACTTTTGGTCTTTATTGGTATCCAGGTCACTAAGCAGCCTATTGTCCTCAGCATTTCAATCACAACTTTGTGCCTTCCTCTCTTGATGGTGTCACACGTGCCCTAGTTGCACTGTCTGTTGGTGGTGAAACGAATGACTCCGTTTGGTATCCAGATTCTGGAGCCGCATCTCATATGACCTCACAGGATGGTAAGCTATCTAATGCTCTTCCTTACACTGGTTCGAGTTCTATTGTTGTTGGTGATGGCACAAGACTTCCTATTAATAAACTTGGTAATTTAACTCTATCATCCCCTAGTCGCCCCCTTCACCTCACGAAGGTGTGTCTTGTTCCCTAGTTAAAACATAATCTGATGTCTGTTCAAAAGTTATGTTAGGATAATTCTTGCATAGTTTGTTTTGACGAGTCTTTTGTTTGTGTTAAGGACAAGAACACCTGGCCGGTTCTGTTGCGGGGAATCAGTAGGAATGGTGTCTACCCTCTTCAGCCTCACATGCTTGAGTCAGAGTCGTCTTCCCAAGTTTGTTCAGAGTCTTCCGAGTCTGCTCCGAGTCGTCTGTCCCTGCCCTCATTGCAACCAAGGAGTCTGGAGATGTTTGGCATGCTCGCCTAGGTCATACTTCTGCTAGAGTTTTAGGAAGTTTACGTTCACAAAATTTGATTTCATGTAATTCCAAGTTTCATGACGACTGTGTTCATTGCAAAGTAGGAAAGATACATCGTTTGCCTTTTGAGCCTATGACTCTTCGTGCCCCCTATCCCTTATATTTGATACACAGTGACCTTTGGCAATCACCTGTTAAATCGAATCAGTTTTTTAAGTATTATGTGGTTTTCGTTGATGATTATTCGCGTTTTTCTTGGCTCTATCCACTTAAACTGAAATCTGATGTTTATTCGACTTTTTTAACCTTTCAAAAACTTGTTGAGAATTTGTTTAATTCAAAAATTAAGTTTTTCCAAAGTGATGGTGGACGTGAGTTTGACAACACGCCTTTACTGCAACATTTCTGTGACTCGGGCATTTATTTTCGGAAATCTTGTGCCCAAACTCAAGCATAGAATGGTGTTGCAGAAAGGAAGCATCGAACCATTATCGAGATGGCACGTACTATGCTTATTCAATCTGAGTTGCCCACTCAATATTGGGTCGATGCGTGCTATACGGCTGTTTATACGATTAATCTTATTCTGAGTTATGCATTGAAGGGTTCATCCCCGTTTGCCAAACTTTTTCATCGTCCTCCTTCCTATTAGTTTTTGAAATGTTTTGGATGTGCCTGTTTTCCTCTGTTTTTAGATCCTAAAATAAATTACAAGCTAACGATGTCTTGATCCTATGTCTGGCAAAGTTTACACGAGTCGTCATGTCTTGTTTAGTGAACGGAAATTTCCTTATCGTACTCTTGTGTCTAGCACGTCTCATGACTTGTCTTCTGATGCTCTCTTAGAGTCTCTTCCGGGTCTTACGTCGTCTAGCTCTTCTAGTGGGTCTTATACCGCTTCGTTAGCACCTCTCGTCCATGATGAAGTGCCTAATGGTGGTCTGTCTCCCCTTGTGTTGCCTTCCCCACCCTCGTGTGCACCCGCGCCCGCAGCCAGCGCTGGCTCCTTTTCCCACATTCTTGCCAGGCCGCTGGATAGCCCTGCGCCCGCAGGCAGCCGCTCTCCAACCCACTCGCAGGTTAGCAGCGCGCCCGCAGGCAGCAGCATTTCCTCGCTGCCCTCGCCTGGCCACCCGCAACCTTTGGCTGCGCCCGCGTCCTTCCCCGCACACTTCCTCCCTCCAAATTCCTGGTCTACGACCATGTCTCACGATGTCTCCTCCATGTCGTCCCTGTCTCCCATTGTCCCTCCTCCTAGGCGTCCTCGTAAGTCGTCCAAGTGTGTCGATCCTACTAATGTTCATACCATGACTACTCGTTTAAAAGACAGAATTATTTTAACTAGGAATTTAATGAATTTCAAAACCGATGTTGTTGAGTCTGAACCGTCTAATTTTAAGCAAGCGTCTAAAGATTCTCGCTGGAAACAAGCCATGCATGATGAGTATGAAGCTTTAATTAAGAATGATACATGGGAACTTGTGCCTCGCAACAACAATAGAAACGTTCTTGGTTGTAAGTGGGTGTATAAGATTAGATATAATTCTGACGATTCTGTGGAGCGGTTTAAGGCCAAACTTGTTGTTTTTGGTAATCATCAGCAGGCAGGTATTGACTACTTTGAAACTTTTAGTCTTGTAATTAAGCCTACTACTGTTCACTTAGTTCTAACCATTGTTGCTACTTTTAAATGGCATATTCGTCAACTCGATGTTAAAAATGTTTTCCTTCATGGTTTACTCAATGAGGAAGTCTATATGTGTCAGCCTCCTGGTTTTGAACATCCTTCTCAACCTCATCATGTTTGTCGGTTACGAAAATCTATTTATGGTTTGAAGCAAGCTCCTTGAGCTTGGTTCTCTCGTTTCAGCAATTTTCTACTCTCTATTGGTTTCAAGTGCAGCAGTTGTGACACCTCCATGTTCGCTCTCAAAAATAGTGGTCATATTATCATTCTCTTGCTATATGTTGATGATATTGTTCTCACAGGTAGTAGTGCCTCTTTGCTTCAGAAATTTATCAGTGTTCTCTCTGCTCAGTTTGCAATGAAGGATTGGGTGATTTGCATTATTTCTTAGGCATTCAGGTCTTTCGTACCCCTCAGGGTTTGATGTTGTCTCAAAACAAATATGTTGTTGATCTTCTTCATAAATTTCATCTTCACACTGTCAGACTCGTATGTATCGTGTCACTCTCTCTCTCTTAGATGGTGAACTTCTTGCTGATCCCACAGATTATTTTAGTGTGGTTGGTGCATTACAATATTTGACTATGACTCGTCCTGATATTGCCTATGCTGTTAATTCGATTTCTCAATTTATGCATGCGCCTCGTACTACTCACCTTCATGATGTGAAAAGAATTTTCAGGTATCTGCAGGGAACTTATGATTATGGGCTGTTTTTTCACTATACTTGCTCCCCTACTGTGACTGTTGCCTACTCTGATGCTGATTGGGCCGGGTGTCTGATACTCGGCGTTCTACTACTGGCTATGCTGTCTTCCAAGGGAAGAATTTGATCTCCTGGCGCTCCAAGAAGCAACCTATGTTTCCAAGTCTTCCACTGAAACTGAGTATCGTGATGTTGCCTACACTGCAGCCGAAACAATTTGGATACGTCAATTGTTGGCTGATTTATGGTACTTTCATCGACGGCCTACCATTCTCTATTGTGACAATTTTTCTGCTATGTATCTTACTGCCAATCCTGTTCATCACGATCGTAGTAAGCACATTGATGTTGATTATCATTTTGTTCGTGAGATGGTTGCTAAAGGTGGACTTTAGGTCAAGCACGTTCCGACACAGTTACAGGTTGCTGATATTTTTACTAAGGGTCTCTCTTCTGAGTTGTTTTGTAAACATCGTTCCAATCTATCCGTGATTCCTCCCCGTAAAGATTGATGGGGTGTATTAGGGTAATTTGGTACTTTAGACTCTTAGTCTTGTAAAGACGATTTTTATCCCTTTATATATATAATAGTGTCAAGCAACCTAAACAGATTAGCCAATTATTCTCAGTACTCACACAGGGAGGATGGGATAGGCAGACCTCCCATATGGTTGAGATTATTTTAAATAACATTGTTAGAACTTATGTCCCTAAATATTTTGATGATGGTAAACACACTTTGTGAAAATAACATGTTTGTTTGTGTGCTGACAATGATTCAAAAATGGAAAAATTGACTAGAATAATCCAAACTATTGCCGTTCCGCCAATAATAATCCCAACTATGGTTTATTCCTGTATAATCCCAACTATTAGAGAGGTCCGCCACAAATGAACCGTGACCGGAAGAAAACCTGTGTAACAGGTTAACATGCCACATGTCACGCTTTCATTGGTTGTTTAATTTTTATTTATTTTTTACTTTTTTTTAGTTTCCCACCCCTAGTCGCTTCCTTCCCCACCACAGTGCCACTCCTTTATACTTCCTCCCTCACCCGAATACTACCCAAAAAAAAAATGTCAGCTTAAATGAAGAAAAAGGCAATCAAAATTTTACACAAGATAGAGCATATCAGTTCTTAAATATAATTTGAAAGAAAGAGAGAAGGCATTTGTTAAATTAAAGAGAAGAAAACCTGAAAAGAAAGAGAATGAAGGCATGCTAAGGAGGAAATCAACACAAATTTTTAAGAAAAAATTGGTTCTAATAATGCAACCTTTTGGCGATTCGCAAATAATAATGCAACCTTTCGATTATTCTGGAATAATGCAACCTTTATACCCCATTTATTTTTAATAGGACAAAACCGGCTATGACCTGAACCATGGGTAAAATGGGACACGTGTCGGCTAATAATTGGTTTTCATAAAATCATTTTATGAAAAAAAAATAAAAACAAAAACAAAAACAAAAAAAACTCATAACACCCCCAGCCCACGCCTCCCTCTCTCTCCTCGCCTCACCCACATCCCAACCTCCTCCCTTTCCCAGCCAATGAAATCATCGTCGGCCGCGGTCTCACTCGGCTCAAATGCTCCGATTGTCACGGCCCCAACTGCTCCTCCACTCATCCACCTAGATCAGCTTTCTTTCCTCGGTATTCTCTTTCTTTCCGCCAAACTCACTGCTACGACCTACTCTGTCGTCTCGTCCCTCGCTCCCCCCATTCCACTCATTGCACTCGCCCACACCACCATGCCCATCCCTCTTGCTGGTATCAATACTCTTTCGCTGACGGCTTGGTGGTTTTCATTGGAGGATGTAGTGGGTGCGTGGGCTGTTATCAATTAGTCTGTCGTCTTGTCTTGTCCCTCCTGCTGTGATGCAATTCTTTTCTTTTATTTTCTTTCTTGTGTTGTTTTAGTTTATTTGTAATTTAGTTGAGAAATCAAAGGAATAGGAGGGTTACATACAAGAAAGAATTGGGTATAATTATAATGGATAATTAATTGGGTTTTCATTTTTGGTTCGGAGGTTTGAGGAGATCAACATCCAAAAGACAGAAAATGAAAGATAACTAGTGAAATGGGGTAAAGTGATGTGGTGACTAAGGAGAATAGGTTGGTAAACATGTGTCAATGAATGTTTTTAGGTAGGAAGGAAGTAGGAGCGGCAGGAAGGAAATAGGAGCAACAAAGCTTAATGAGCTAGAGAAGGTGGTATGGCATTTTTATGGTGTCAAACTATCACGACTGCGTTGAACTAGTGCATGGCGTTACTACACGTAGCATTCATTTTTTTGAGGGATGCGATGTTCGACGGTGAGAGACGAGGTGTTGGTGTTTGGGGAGGGGGACTAGGGGAGGACGGGGTGGCAGTGGGTGAGGGGTGGGAGTTGTCATAGTTTAGTTTTTTTAAAAGTTTAATTAAGAGTATTAATTAAAAATTACCTTTTTTCAGGTCACCGGTCATTTTTCCTATTTAAAATAAATGGGGTATAAAGGTTGCATTATTCCAGAATAATCGAAAGGTTGCATTATTATTTGCGAATCGCCAAAAAGTTGCATTATTAGAAGCAATTTTTCCAATTTTTAATTGGGTTTGTTATTTTTGTCAACCGTATGGTAGTTCTTTTAAGGTTGAAGATAGAGAAAGAAACAGAACTAAGCAACTGGGTCTCTTCAAGCTTAATCTGATCTAACGTTTCGATCGTTATCTTGTGGGTTGAAGTAGATCCAAGTGAATTTGGTTTAGAAATTTCGTCAATTAAACACCACAATCCAGCTGAAACTTAGGGTTCTTCACGCCATTAGCTCAAACGAAGAATTGGGAATGAAAATACTAGAAATTCGAATTATTCGGTGATTAAAATCTGAAAATCTCAGTCAATGACTTGTTTGAGTTTTGATTTTCTCCAAATTTTATTGTTTCTGATGTGGTGAGATGATGGCAGTGGTCTCAGTAAGGGTGGTTGTGGATGGGTAGTCTAGTGCTGGGTGTATTTGTGGGTGGTTGTTTGTAGGTAGGCTAGGGTGGAGCTGGGCGTTGTGGGTTGTCATGGGTTGACGGAATCAGGGAAGGGGAGGGGTGGCAGGGCTGACAGATTCAAAGGGGGTGGTGAGTAGGGGTGGCTGAAGTGGTGGTGGGTGTATAAATTATAAAGAGAAATTAAAAATATTATCTTTTTAACACGTTGCAAGTCATCTCGGATCATTTGTGGCGGACCTCTCCAATAGTTGGGATTATACAGGAATAAATCATAGTTGGGATTATTCTTAGCGGAACGACCATAGTTTGGATTATTCTAGTCAATTTTTCCTTCAAAAATTTAGCTTGGATAGTCATATTGAAGCTCTTGAAGATGTTTAAGTCATTTAAGTTTTGCTAATATACATGTTTGTGACAAGTAGAATATTTTTGGTATATCGGAACTTATGCTAAGTATAAAATATGACATTAATATAGTTACTTATTTTTATATAAATTAGAAAATTAAATAATTATAATAAGGTTATGTTATGTAAAATAAAAAGGGGATTTTTTTTTTAATAAAAGAGAATTTCAAAATAAGTTTTTTTTTGGAAAAAAATAATAATAAGATTTTCTTGTTTCGAAAAGAATATCTTGGCATTATTTTTTAGCAAAAGATTTTCGAAAAGAAATCAGTTTTTTGAAAGATAAGATTTTCTTGAAAAACCTGATTTTAGGTGAAAAAATATCTTTGTTGATCTTATTTATATAAATAATCTTAAAATAAAAAAAATATTTGATTAAAGGAAAATGTTTTATTTAAAGATAATGATCATATCTTTTAAAAAAAGAACTATCTTCTGAAATTTCATTCTAAGGATACAAATCAGTTTTTATAAATCCACATTTTTGTGAATCAAAAGAAAAGAGTTTTTGTGAAAGACAAAATCCCCATAGCACAAAGTGGCACTGAATTCTAACATTGCTGAAACATCTTGCTTAAGGTTTTAATTTTTCCTCCATTCGCTTAAGTAAAAAGCACTACGTAGCGGGGACGAAATTGTTCTGTAATTTCTTATTATAGAGAGTGTTGGATTGAATTCATGAGTGTATCCAATTCAATTGGCAACATTTAAAGAGTGTTGGTCGGAGTAAAATATTTTATGCACATTGATATATATAATTAGGATTCGAAAACATTCCAAGTTCAGCGAGAAGGAAGGATACACTGTACACATATCTATTTTGTTTGAAAAATAATAATAATATGATTATAGCAAGAGATTCTTTGTGAATTGGATTCTAGCATGTTGCCTTTTAGGCTTTAGCCATAGTTATTATTGGTTTACAATGAGTGGATTTAATTCTTTTCAGATTGAACAACCAAAATCAGTTTTCGTATCTTATACTCTTGGACTCTTTCTATATATGTTTTCTTACATTAAATGGTACATTCATGCATTAAAATGTTATGTCCATAATTATGGAGCAATTTTCTATGAACCATATATCTATTTTGATTCCACCTCTATATTAATTAGGCTTTTGTCATTGTGATATACTATTAAGACTAGATGGTGAAAGATGGGAAAAACTTTGTTTACCCACTGGGTAAACTACCCATCTTTAATTGTGAGAGTAAAAAGTAGTAATGGTGGAACCCCCACCAAACTAAATAATAATATTTTAATGACTCTATTAGTAGTGGGTAGCTTACCCACTGGGTAGATGTAGTCAAACCCGTGAAAGATGCCATTAATCCAACTAGCGTGATGTGCATACGATTCGTACAAAACAATTAAAAACTTGATCAGCAAATTGATTAATTATCTAATAAATAAAGTGATTAAGATGATTTTTTATATATATTTTTTGGTGTCCATTTCCTCTTCCCTTATATATTAGAGATCCTAATTTCATTAACTTAGACAATTAGTACAGGGGACGTATTTTTGTTACCATCTGTAAAATAACAAAGCACAAGTTAATCCGACCAAACTTAGACAAAAAAGCCTTTTAGGATGTTGGGGGGAGCGAGAGGGGGAGTAAGAGTAGGGATGTCAATGGGGCGGAGCGGGACGGATGTTGACATTCCTATCCCCATCCCCGCCTAAAAAACTCATCCATGTCCCCACCCCATCACCATGGCGAAGGAAAATCTTGTCCCCATCCCCGTCCAAACGGGGACAAGATAAAATCTATCCCCGCTCCATCCCCCACGCGAATCCCCGCACCCGCCCCAATCCCCGCACCGTCCCTGCAACAACTGTACCAATGAGGCCATTTTAGGGCCCAAAAAAGTAGCAACTTATGTATACAAAAAAAACTGTAGAAATTAAAATAAATAACCTGCTTCCATCAACTTACTGCCATCATACCACCCAAATCAATCTCTAGTAATTTTGGATATTAGTCTTTGGGCCTTTGGAGACTAAAATTATAAAATGAAAGCAACTAATAAGTAGGTCTTTGGAGAATATATATGTCGGGCCTCAGACGGGGCGGGCGGGGATGGGGTGGGGCGGGCGGATATGGGGCAGGTATGGACTAACATCCAACCCCCCCATTACCCATGGCGGGGATGGTTTTCATCCCCATCCCCGCCCATTACCCATGGCGGGGACGGTTTTCATCCCCATCCCCGCCCCATCACCCGCGAAACCTTCTCCCATTCCCACCTAATTGGGACGGGTGCGGGGCGGGTCTCCACAAAACCCGCTCCACTGACATCCCTAAATAAGAGAGTCCCCATCCTCAAAATGTTTAGGGATGGCAATGGGTCTTGGACCCTATACTAACCCACTTGAATCCTACCCTATGTTAAGGGTATGAATCTAATTTTTTTGGGATCCTATAGGGTAAGGTATGAGTATGGGTATTGGAGTGATCGGGTAGGGTAAAGGCAGAAGTCTAATATTTTCATACCCAGACACTATCCAACCCTGATAATTTGAAAATAATAGAAAATCTCTAAAGTTTCCAAACTCACAATCCTCCAATTAAAAAAAAAACTCATATCATCTATATACTTTGACTTAGTAGCGATCCTAGGTGGTATGGAAACAAAAAGGGAAAATGGAAGCGAAAAAACGTGGAAATGATATTTTTCAAAATGAGGAAACGTGTATAATTTAAAAATCGGAGAAAATTGCATGTTATTGGAGGAAATAAGAGAACGGAAAGGGTATATGTAGATAGAGTATGACTTTTTCAAAGAGATTTAGTAATTTCGAAGGAAAAATGGATCTCTTGTGAGATTTTATTTTTACTTTTGACAAAACGCTATCAAATGTTTATTATAGTTTTGGAAACGTTTCTGTCAAGTTTCGGAAATTGAAACGTGCCAGAAACGAAGACACTGACCCTAAAGAGATAATCTATGGTTCAGAGACCAAGTCGAACTTTTCTAATCTCGGTGATTACCATGAACGTCCACCACATTATGCGACGACCTTTACATTTTAATGATTCTCGTATACATTTGGTGGCTAATAACCCATGTATTTGTATAGATATGTAATGTTTATTAGTATTAGCTTTATTACGTGCTATTACATATAGGAAAATAGGCGACAAAATTTTGAAAAATCATAAGTACTCGACTCATTTCAAATCCAAACCCTATCCTATACCCATCAGACCTTATGGGTATGTGTATTGAAAATTTAGATTCCTACGACTATGGGTAGGGTATATAACTATATATAGACTTGAAAATAGGGTAAAAAGATATGGGTTTAGAATCTAGAAAGACCCTACCCATTGCCATCCACACAACGGGTGCAACTTACTTACCTTACCATTAGGCTACTTTGTATTCAACCGCATGTAACAAGACATCCATATATCAATCGAATGTTTCTCACAAATTGGATAGTACAAATTAGATTTTTGAGACTAGTGATGTCAATGGACCGGATATGTGGCGATTTTTGGTGGTACAAAATCTGTTTCCTGAATGAACCGGATCTCAAAAAAACACACAAACCCTAATCCATCAGAACCGCAGATCTGGATCAAGTCCAACTATCAAAAGCATTTTAGCTACTTTTCAACATCTTATAAGAACAAAAATCATAGATCAAAAGTATTTTAGCTATCAACATGGCAACATTCCAATTTCCAACTTTTAAAGCATTCAATTTATTAATGTTAATGACTGCTTAACGTATTTCCAACATTCAAAAGTGAGTATACGGTGGCAAGCCGTGGATGAATCAGGTGCCAACCACGACGACGATGCGTTGGATAACGAGTGAGATTGAGGAATTGATGACTAGTGGAGTGGAGAGAGGCCTTGAGAGTCTGAGAGGCACTGCTTCTATTTTAAGGTTACTGACTACTTCTCTAACTTGTTAATGATAGTAAAATATTTTCTTTAACAAAAAGATACGGATCCTCGGGTCAGATTTGGATCTTAAACATGATATCCAGATCCGGATCCGTTTTTAGGAGAGATCCAAATCCGGCCCAGATCCAACGGGTTTATAATTTGAAAACACAAGTCCTAACAAACGGATATGATATGAATGTGACTCTAATGAGAATAACATTCAAGTACTCCTTAACAAAGGTTCTAACTAAGAGTAAAGTCCGAATTTTTAATATGTGTTTATGTGTTTAGGATATGATAATTAAATCAAGCATTCCTGAAATATTTAATTAACTCTTAATCTCCCTTAAACCATTACCTGGAATTAAGTAGATTAACACTCAATAATAATCACTCCTGAATATTACGTGAATGGTCGACTTTAATTGAACAACAATTAAAATACTCGAATTTCTCAATGAATGAATCAAACTTACTTGTTTATTAATGACTACTAGGCGCCTATTTATACTAGTACATGTTCTAGTATGATTAGGAAACCCAAAACTCTATCTAGAAAGCATAAACTCTATCTAGAAAGCAAATGATAAAGATAAACATAAGAAAGATAGCTAATAAGAATGATAGGATTTCAGCCATATCAATCTTATTTCACACGTCTAAACTTCTTATCATTTGAAATCTATCCTAATCTTAATAGGAATTAGAACTCAACTAGGACTCCTCATATAACCGAATTTCCAACCATATTTTCGGCCATATGGAATGTTTTTATTACATGACTAAAATATCTAAAAATGACTCAACAAAAGACTCTTAAAGACTCCAAGTAACTACATATGGACGCCCCATATTAGTCTTCACAAGTTAGATCATCCTCCCAAGCTATCATAGTCACAAAAGGATCATTAGACTTGAGCTTGAATCCAAAGGCCTCAAGAACCAAACAAATAGGTTCATCTCCAATGGTTGACTTTGACTCTTAACTCATGTCAGGATATATGTCCGCCGGTCTAGAATCCACCGCCATCCCTAATTCAGATTCTCAAAAATAACCATTAAAAACTAAGTTGTGAATAACAGGATTGATCCTTGTATACATGCTTGGAGATATAATCATATTTCAACTTTCTTTTTGAGGGGGGGTCTCATATTTCAACTTTGTGATTCTCTATCAAGCCAAGAGTTATATTTATACTAACTTACATGGAAGGGTATTAAAAAAAACTATATTATATTGTAAATGACAGCCTAGCAAATAGGGCATTCGATCTTTTTTGATGACATTATATGAAGATAAAATAAATAAATAAATTTCATAAAAGTGTTTACGGTGAAGTGGAAAATTGGCAAGTAAATATAAGCCTATGAATCTATGATGTAAGTGTTGTAAGTTCAATTCATAAATTATTGATGTTCAATAAAGTTTTGATGAGAGGAGCAGTCTAATTTAAAATCATGATCATGTGGAGGACCATGATATTGTGGACCTTGATCCATTCTCAGTACACAAAACTTACATCTATATGTGGGCCCATGGAGTGAGCCATGCTGCAAGTAAATCATGATCATGCATGAAATTGGATACATTTTTGGTGGGACCATCTTGGAAAGCTCTTTCTATTATTGGGCAAAAAGTTCAGAAAACATGATATATCAAGGAAAAGTATTTTAATTTTGCGTTCTTTTCAGAATTTTCTGAATAATGTCTCTTAAACAAAAATTCAAGACTAACAAGTAATAACTAGTATTTATGCCCATGCGATGCTCTGAGATCATATGTACAGTATTATACTTTAGTACTTTAAGACAACTAAAATTTGGTGTAGAAAGATGTTATTAAAAACTCATATATTAGTAGCTTTATTCATAAATGTAATTAAAACATTGTACCTTAATTATTGTTTTTCATTGAAACATATAATATCATTATTAGTATTGATAAAAGAAGCAACCAAAATGTAGTAACACAATGGTTAGAGCATTTGTTTTCTCCACTCGAGGTCGCGGGTTCAAAACTTCTCATGGACAATTTGTATTTTTTATGAGAGAAACGTTGATAAAATATTATTGTAAAGAATGGAGAGTGACACATGGCGGATTGCAATCTGTGCTTACGCTTTTTAATATATATATATATATAGATATAGATATATCCATATATTTAACTTGAATTCTTATCGCGTAGATTGTTAAAATGTTAAGACATTGAAATTTTTAACTCTAATAGTTATATTGAGTCTATCCATATACTCATGAAGACCGTTTAGCATAGATTTTGCATAAAATCCCCTCTCTATTAGTGATTGGAAATAATTTCTGGATATCGTTCACATCAACCTAGTAATAATTGTATTTTTTAAAAAATTTCTCCTTACAGTTACTTTGCTAACCGGAAATACTAAGGCTTTACGCTAACTCAGTTAGCGATTTCTTTTGTTCTTTCTCTCGTTTAGACCTTGTTCAGTTCACCTTGACACAATAGTATTCAGTCAATTTACTTCAGCAACAATGAGTTCACATGAGCAAAATAAGTTCAGTTTGATATAAATCAGTAGTGCAAAGAAAAAACATGAATCAGTAAACATAAGCCCATTTAGCAAAAACAAGATAACTTCAGTTCAATAGAATTAAGGCAAACTAAACATGGTATATTTAATTAGCGAGTCGTTCAATTGAGTCGCTGATTCACTTAGAGAAATATGTTTGTTTTAATTTCCTTCCAACCTCCATTTCACATATTCTATAAAAAAAATCCCTTCTTCTCCCTCAGACTCTCAGTCAATGCATTTTGTTAACTGAAATAGCGAAATATGAAGGGATTTCTATTAAGAGATTTATGTAATCAAGGTAACGAGATGCTTATTTTTAACGAAATATGAAGGGATTTCCACTTTTTGCAGTTTCAATCATACATTTTGTTATCTATGTTAGCGAATTTTGTTGCTCGAAAAATAAATAAAAAAATGCATTGACAAGCTGACATAAACGGTAGAACGATTTTCTATTCAGTAAAAATAGATTTGGTTGACAACTTTTTAAATACAACCATCACTAATTCATAGCCCTATCATCCTTTACTCCATAAACTCTTGCTCAACTAAGGGATATTTTTTAATTAACTTTTTGCAATTGAAAGCCACCTTAGATTTTTTTTAATAAAGAAAGCCACCTTAGACATTGCTTTCTTCTTTGGTTGTTTGTAGTAGGAATGGGCAGTGTGAAGAACAAATCTAAATATATGTGCTCCATATGCCTTAGCCAGTTATGAATTTATGATGTCCACCTCAGTGTTCTTATCAATAGTTCCCCCCTTGATTTTTTAAAATGATAATATCAATCCTTCTAGAAATATTGACTGCTTGAGTTCTTACTATTGACTTTTTTATTTGTGTTTTTCCAATATATTGTAATTTTGCTAGATGGTTTTAAACTTATACTTCAAAATTATAATGTCCGGGGTATGTAGATTTACATAAACTTCGGTTCAATACATTTATTTTGAACCTCATATAAACTTGTTTTTATTGTAGAGAAAAAAATTGTGAAAACACACATCATAAAAAGCCATTGGAAGTTTATTTTTCGACAATGTTTTTAACTTGTATCTTTCATTTTCAGTCATTTTTCCACGAAGTAAGGTTGGATCTTCTAATAGTCATAGTATATGGCCTCTTTTCAGTCTTAAAGAGTATAAGATACTATGAAAGCAAAGTGTTAAACTTCATTTATATGTGTTCACATATGATATCTTACACCGCCGGTTACTTTTGAGATAAAATCATTATCTGTAATGTAGTAAGAGGTTGTAAAGATGAAATAAACTACTGATTGTCCGAGGCTAGAGATCATTATCCTCATTTCGGGATAATAGTTACCCACCACCTCCATAGGGTTATGCATGTTCTTCAAGGCGTATCTTCATTATATCTTTTGTATCCTTAATGTATTACCTCCGACCCAAAAAGAATAAATAAAATCAACAAGAAAGGAAAATAATTGAAACTTTGGAAGACGATCAATGATAATAGGTATTACTTTTACTAATCTAAGGTAAATAATTAATGTACATGGATGCCAAACACACCCAAATCGCGCTGCCCTCGGAGATCTTAAAAGTCTCTCAGAAAAAATAATTGACTTACATGTCTCATACATTGCTACCACAGCTCAACTCAACCCAATTTCTTAGCAAAAATGGGGATATTGAAATGATTATACAGGCTCTATAGGGGTATCAAAGTGGATTAAAAAGAATCATATGAACACCTCACTGTTTTTATTATATATAAACAGCATCAACAGGAAGTGATGTAGTCCTGTGAAGAGCACTTGGTAACAATGAACCAGTAAAATTCTTTCGAATACCCAAATTCTGTTTGGTATAAGAACCTTCCATCGCCTCGCAATTCCGAACCCTTTGGATTCTTGAAATGGGGCAGCTCTTTGAAAAATCTTCAATGTATTTTGCATTCTCAACACTTTCAGACTCTGACAGCAACATTCTTCTTTCATGTTCTAATAATAGATTAAGGTGTAAAGATTGTGAGAACGTCTCATCTGCTCGATCGTGATCTTCATGGCAGGACCTTGGTGTTGAAGATCTAGATGAAATCCCGAGCTGATGATCTCTTACTTCCCTCAATTGCAGCTGGTATTTGGCTTTAAGCCATCTGAGCTCCCATTGAACTTCATTTTCACAATCATTTGTGAGGGCGTTGTGCAATGAGTTGGGGACGACTGAGAAAGAATGTGAACTTGATAGATGTTTACTTGTACGCCTATGATTCAATTCAGATTGGGTTAGGATATCTTCAATATTCTCACCATTAAGCGAGCTAAGTTGCCTTGATTTTTCATGCTCTTCATCAGAAGGCATTCCTCCAGAGTCAAGTGAGCTAAAATCTACACTTTCACAACGATCCCATGTATCAACGTGATTTTCGCCATTAGTTTGGCATGAAGTGGCTAGTTTTGAACCTTCTGCTCCATGATGCTCGGACCCATCAACTTGAAATGTGATCTCTTCAAACCTTCCATGAATAGCAGCAGCACAACCGTTAGGACACTGAAAAAAAGCCGGGTTGAAGGCTCCAGGATTGTTCGACAAAAAATCCATCAAAGAACCAACCGAGGTATGAGTAGAAGCGCAATTCTGACACAATTTCATATCAGAAAAGCAGGCAGTTTCTTCAATTCCCGGACCTTTCTTCCAGTCAGGTACCAAAGCTGCTAACTCTCCATCAATCATATCAGCTATGCTAGTTACATCTTGATCAGTAATTTCAAGCTCCGCAACCATTTCAGTTGCAACGCTTAAAGCTGTATCCAATTCAATGTCAAAAGGAAAATATATATTCCGGATGCGTCCTGCAGGAATTATAATTTGACATGCTTAGAATTTCGTAAATGGACAAAAAATAAACATCATTAAGATGATTTTGGGAGAATCACCTTCTTTATCAGCTATTCTAAGTCTTAAAAAGATGCTGCCATCTTCCCTTTTCTTCCCTTTAATAGTTATGTCAACATCTGGGGAATGGTCGTCCTCGTGGTGTTCAAATAACTCGATTCCAGAACTTTCAATTTCACTTGGATGATACCCCCACTCATAGGATTCCATATCAATGCCATTGGAGTAACCATTAAGATAGGAGCTGTCACTGTTGTAGTGCTCAAGGAAAGGTTGTCTGATCAAAGAACCAAGATCATCAAATTCACTTCTGCAATCAGTTAACTTTGAATCATCTTCATAATCATCAATCTGGAGAAACGGGTCATTTAAAAGTTCTCTTGCTGAGAGCCTTGATGAGACAGTTGCCAGACATTTTTCAATGAATTGCCGCACTTCGGGATCTTTCACTTTGTACAAGGCTTCAGGCTTCTTACCCTGAATTAGTAGCATATGTATATGGATAAGAATGTGCTAGGGTAGCTTCCGACAAAAAAATATAAGAAAGTAAAGATAAAAAGAGAATTGTTCAACGATCAGATGATAGGTTTTTGTTGGAAGAAATGATTTCTTACAGAGATAACTTTCTTGTAGATCTGAGCAGGATTGGAACATTCACTATATGGATACTCAAAAGTGACCATTTCCAGTATGCACATCCCAAATGAGTAAATGTCAACTAATTCATTGTACTCTTCTTCATAAACTTCAGGGGCCATAAATTCCGGTGTTCCTGGATAGTCAAAATCCCACATACACTTCATTAAGCTTCTAGAGTAAAATTTATTTGCCAACAATTCCAATAACTTCCACACTACATAAACCTTTTTATAGTTATATTGACCAAATCACATCACATTCAACTACATGGCATGACTGCATTACATAACATCGAACCCTTACTTAATGATGTAAAATTGATCAATCAAGACCCAGTTTATCAAACCAGCACATCATACAGCATGAGTACGGATGATGACGAGTGACAACTAAAGGCAGTAAGTAGCTAAGCTACTCCATTTCAATGTGGTCAAAGCTCAGTCAAAACTTGAGACCCTAGCAAAGCGAAGTTGGGCCTCAGCTGGAAAGCTCACAAATTGTTCTGACTTTTCCACAGAATGCTTGCAAATAAGCTGGTAGCTAAGAAATATTGCAGCTTGATGTAAAATAGATTTGTTGCTCAAGCCCGTATGGAACTCAGTCGACACGGACCCTACAGCCGAGTTGTAGCTAGACCCAAGAATAGATTCATCAAACTTGACAAGCTCAAATGTGAGATATATTTCAAGCAAAGCCAAGCTTGGTTTATCATCACGGCTAATGTCAATACCTCAGTGGGTAACATAGCCTAATCAGCCACCAGTTGGTATATTCCATATATTTACATACATAGAACAATGATAACAGCGTTATCACGGAATGACTTTCGGGGTAGTTGTCCGTGGAGAGGTCACAAGTCCGCAACCTACCACCATATAACAGCAACAAGAGAACCAACAAAGACTAGACAAAACTACAAAGAGATAGGTATATGAAAGGCAGATGATGATGGAGGTAGGAATAGCATACCAACACAATGAGCAGCATGAGATTTCCTGAGGATAGCAGCCAAGCCAAGGTCACCAATCTTGACTTCACCTTGATTACCATTTACAAAAATATTATCACATTTAAGGTCTCTGTGAATCACTGGTGGGTCATGACTGTGAAGATAAAAAAGCCCTTTTAAGATCTGCCTGCACCAGTGCTTTACTGCCCTGATGTTTACTCTCCTATGCTTTAACCTATATCTGATCAAATTTAAAGGTATTGGAAAAATGTCCCCAAAAAAATAAAAATTACCCAATTGTTGCAATTGTTGGCAAAAGATGACTTACTGTCTTAAAGTACCAGAAGTGAACATTTCAGTAACAAAGTTGATATTCCTCTTAGCTGTATCAACCCAGGAAGTATAGAACTTCATAATATTCTTGTGCTTCAATGTTTTAAGTAGGTGAATCTCACAGTACAACCTTTCCAGATCTTCTGGACTTTGAAGGAAATCATACAGTTTTACTTGATTCCAAGCTACTTCTATCCCTTCATACTCATCAAATGCTCTATAACTGTCAAACACAAATCACCCACAAAAAAAAAATTCCAATCCAATCAACCCACAAATCTAGCAAAAACCCATCTCATAAAATCACCCAAAAACTGATTTTTATGAGAAAAATCAATCAAATTAGTACTCATTACCAAAATAAGATTGGTGGTGAAATCTATTAGATGTAAGAATGAAATCAAAGAGTTAGAAGTTGAGATATACATACACTATCTTAGAAGCTCCTTTCCCAAGGATTTCATTATACTGCAACAAAAAAAACCCAGAAAGGGAAAAACAATAAGGAACAAAACCCAGAAAATCAAAACTAAAATGCCAAAAAAAGAAAAAAAAATCGAGATATAATTTTTTTTCGTTGTGTTTGTACTTACTCTGCCATATCTTCCAGTTGGATCAACTTCAACAAACTCAGAGCACTCATCATCAAGATTTGAAAAACCATTCATTCTCCAAATAAACTATAATCAATATCAGAACCTGTAATTTGTATGTATTTTCTCTTGTATATATCTACAAAAAATGTAACCACTAATTCTAAAAGCTTAAGAGTTTGACACCACAAAATAGAAGAAACCCACTTTGTTTGTTTGTATCTTTAAATGTTAAAAAGGGGGTTTAATGATCAATCATTCATGTGATGAGAAAAAGGAAGATAGAAAACACATTTACAGAGCTACCCACCTCCAACCAGGGAACATGACAAGCGAGCGAGAGAAAGAAAGAAAGAAAGAAAGAAAGAAAGAAAAAGAGAGAGAAAATAATGAGTTTATATTTTGTGTGTTTTGGGGGGGTTAATCCCTTAAATTTCTCTCTTTTAATTTTCCGTGGTAGTAGTATGTATACTTGTTGTACTATAAAGTTTTTGTTAGAAATTTATGTAAGTGATTAAAAAATGAAGGGTTGGTCCCACTTTTTTATTTGGAGTATTGGTTTTTGTATTTTTTGGAGAGGTTATTGATGCTAATTATTTTGATTCTAGATCCGTGAGGTGTTGGGACCACAAAGGACTGAAAGAAGTTCTTCTTCTTATTCTACTTTTTTTTTCTTTTTTGGGGGGATTTGATTAAGATGAAAGTTTGGTTATTGGGTTTGGACTTTGGATGCGGATTCAAGGTTTTACTATGGCCTATGGGCGGTCAATCGGTTACTGCACGAAGCACGATTGAGGTTCTGTTTTGTTCGGGTATGTAAGGGTGTGTTCTTTTTATTATATTTGTCTTATTTTTGAATTTATGTGAACTCGTCTAAATTGGTTGACATATACATATACGGGAAATAAAACTTCTTAAGATGTAAAATTAGGTGAAGTTGTTTGGTTGGTAAAAATATAAAAAGTTGCATTTTGTGAGAATTTCTATTTTCCAAAAACTAGGATAAAATACTTATCTAATTAAAATTTTGTATGTCAAACAATGCTTGGTCTAGTGGAAAAGAAGGGACCTTTCGAACCTCAAGGTTGGGGTTTCAGCTTTCACTAGGGGCATTTTGAGAGTAGAAACTCCCCTTACTCTTCAAGTGTTTGACCCGCTTCTCCGAATTGGGTGGGCTCGTGGGAGGTTCGGACCCAGTATGACAAATTCTTCTTACCTACATAAGAAAAAGTAGAACTTTGTATGTGAAGGTTTTCCTCCCATGATCAACCAAACAACTTTTGTCCAAATCGAAATTTCATGGGAAAATAATATCCTAGGAGACAGTACTTTCTACATTCAACCAAACAACACCTTATGATGATATATTCGTTTCTACTTATATCTCATGGTTTTATCTAGATTGATTGAAACTTTTATGAACTTATCGAAAATTGTTAGGGACCTTTTGAAATTCATTCAAACTTATTGGAACAAAATTTTTAATTACAAGTGAAGAAAACTCATTTACGGGAGATTATACAAAATATTCTTTAACATAAGCTTCATTATTTATATAACCTTTTTGATGAATATATTTCTTGCGGAAAATTTGTGAGAAATGCCCTTATTTGTTACGAATTGTGCGGATGAACACCTTATATATATATATAGTTTTTTGCAAAAAAAGAATCTTATATGACATTTTAGATAGACATCTTATTGTGGTATTTCATGAAGTCAGATACCGACAATTGAGCCTTTGTATTGCTCTCAATATTTGAATCTGGAACTCACGTGTGATATTAGTCTTTTTCTTTCTCTTTTTCAGTCTTTTTCTTCTTCTCTTCCTTTTCAGCTCATCACATTCGTCTTCTTAGTGCCCATCTTCCTTAAGACCTCACTATAACCTCTCTTTCTCAATAAGCACATGTTAAGAATAATAGAAGGGGTCAATTATCAAATCTCTACCCCCATCCATTAGAGCTCATTCCCTCCACAAACTACGAGTTCTAAGAATGGTATAACAAGCAACAAAATGAAGATTCACAATCTTTCCAGGCCACTACTTCGACCACCCGTAACCTTCGTCGTTTTTGCTCACATTATTTTGGTTCATCCCTGAGCCATCTCGAACTTTTTCGGGGCCCTGAGCGAAAATTGTACTATGAGTTCTATATATAGCAAATTACTAAGAAAGAGAAAAATTAAGGAAAATAAAGATTTACGAAGGAATTAGTCATAGAAGTCTATATAGAGTGAGTAAAATTTTAGTATTACTTTTTCTGTTAAGTAAATGTTTTGATGTGTGAGGGAGCCTGAGCGATCTCGCAAACTGCTCCCCCCACTGAGACCCCTCTAGTTCATGTTTTTTTCTTCCTTCTCTTCCCCACACCCCAAGTCTTCTCTATCCTGCTACTCGTTTTCTCTAAATTTTGAAAGAAAATCCCAAAGTTTCATCAAAATTACTCTGTATATATAATGTATATCTGTTTCAATCTTAAATTACATCACTTTTTATAAGGAATTGAAGAAGTTGTTGGTCTTTGAACTTGGTAGGATTGAAGCTCATAGAAGCCATTATTTAATTTTAAAGGTTAATGATGAGGCACAAAAGAGTTAAAGAAGCACAAATTTTGATCCAAATAATGAAGAAGCAAGAATTTGTTTACTGTTAGGGAAGATGGAAAAAGGATGGTGAGTATGAGGAGCTAGTAACAAAAGGTCAAAAGGGAAAATGAAAAAAATAGATACGCATGAGTTTCACGTTCAAGGAATCTTGACTTTTTAGCTGGATTTCGGCGATAAGATGTGTATTTTAATATAAAACGTCATATAAGGGGTTTTTTCACAAAAATATTTATATAAGGTGTTTATTTTTACAAAACAATAAGACTTTTCTCGCAATTTTTCCATTTCTAAATGAATAATAATATGTTTTAATATATGATTTTACTTGGTGCAGGGGAGTATTTAACAATAAAGAACTCGTAAAAAACTTTTTTATCTTTTCTCTCATTTGCCTCTAAAAATCCTAAACCTTAATCTTCAATTAGGGATTGTCTACCACCATATTTGGTGATGGTAAGCCCCATATGTTTTGTTTAATTCTAAGTTTTCGACCAATTCTGTATGTTTCTTTTTTTTTATCTCAAGCATAATCATGAATCAAGGTTAAGAACACTTATTGAGTTTGATGGATGAATGGAAGAATGAAGTGATTGGGAAAAGAAATGAGGCATATGTAAAGAAAGAAAAATTAGGGCTCAAATGTCAAACTCAAAAGAAGTAAATCAAAAGGGCTAAAGATCAAGATTGCCATAGAAAAGTGAATCAACATTTCATAGCTTAATAGTTCGGCAACTTAGGATCATTTAACTTAATAATTTGGCAACTTAGAATCAAGACATTAGTACAGCATCAGTAGACCTTCCGAGTCCTAAATCACAATTAAAAAAACCATTCACATATTTTCACATGGACATGTCATGGACTCCAATTCAACATATTAATGATGGAAGGCAAGTCATATAAAACACAAATCAATTGCTAGAAATTAATCCCGGCCCATAGGCAATAGCTTCACCTTTTTTTATTGACGCCATATGTAACATACCCTCCATGGTAGGCTACAAGTAAGAGGGATTTTAATTTATCATTAGTCATGTCTTAAGCAACCCCTATGGAGGTATAATATGTTGCTTCCTCTCACATTCAACTGTAAAAAGATCACTTGTTAATTTTAGGAACCCAATTTGCTTTGGTCCCTTCTTCTTTGTTTGAGCTTCAAGTAAATCCTTTCTTACCCATATTTGATTAGCAAACTTGGTATTCTTTTCAACACACTTTTTCTTAATCTTATAGTCATCGATAAGGTGTCCACTTCTTCCACAAAAGTAGCAAATCAAATATTCAAGTAAATTGACATATTTCATCTTACGAATGTCTTTTTCAAAATTTAAAGCTTTGTGCCTTACACTATTTCGGTTATTAACCAAATTTGTAAAACCTTTTAGGATTTTATTCCAGAATTAGCCTTGCAAGCTTCTTAAAGCTGCACTTTTAGGGACTCAATGCGATCTTCAAATTTTTATTTTTATCTTTTAACGTGATCAAATCCCTTTTAGCCTTTTCGAAAACATTTTTCAAATATAAATCTTGAGGCGACTGAACATAAGTAATTTTAGACTCTTGCTGTTCATTCCTTACGTCAATTGACTCATGATTTAGGGTTTTAATTTAATTTTCGAAGTCCAGATTTTTGGCCTCTACCACAGAGTATGGCACAGTGTTATCGACAAGTTCTTGAGCAAGAGAATTTTTGTAATTTAAGGCATCAACTCAGTGTCTTTCTCCTTAATCTTCATTCTTTTTCATTAAAGCCTTATCAAGTTCTTCACTCATCTTAGCATCTTGAGAGATTATAAGTGGAAAGGTTTTGGACCTTGATTTTGCATTTTTAAAATCATTTAACTCATTATTTAAAAACTCAATTTGTTTCTCAAGATCCGAATGTGAAGGCACAGTACATAACACAATGTTACTTTTGTTAAGAGACTTTTAAATTCAAGGAAATTAGATCCAAATTTTGTTCATCAACAACCTTTTTAGCTTCAACAACTCTTGAATCTAAACATTTGTTTTCATCCAATAAAATCTTATATTCCTTTTCTAATGTTGCCTTTGTTATGTAAAAAAATTTAATTTATTTTTCATGTCATATAAAAAATTGTAAAAACTTTGACAATCATCAATAATATTACCAAGCAATAAGACAAGTTGATTTTTTGAAAGTAGAGGAGTTTCATCCTTTAAGGAATTCTGATTTACCTCTCATTCATCTTCATCACATATGGTAGAATTTTTCGCCATAAGACAAACGTGAGAGTTGTCGTTGCACTCCTCGCTTAGACATACTTACTATTCTCAAGGGGTTAGCCTTATAAGAATAGATGGATGTGATACCACTTGTTAGATCGCAAGGGAACACTCAAGAAGGGGGTTGAATTGAGTGGCTAATTTAAAATCGAATTATAGCAAAAACGATCTTTATGTTACTGTGCTAAGCTCTGTGCCACGACTGTTAATTTTCGTTTAACTTTCGTTTTTCACTCGTAAACCCAATCAACTATTTTGACACAATTAAGTAGCGGAAATAATAGAAACAAACACAATGATTTATCGTGGTTCGATCCCAACACTGAGATCTACGTCCACCCTACCTTTTCTATTATTAATATTCAACTCAAAATCATTTGAAACAAACTAGTTTCTCCCACTACTAATCCTAGTAGTACTCCCCAACACTTAACTCTAAATGTTGCTAATCAAGTTGGACACAAACCCAAATCCAACTTGACACACTCTCTATAAAAGAAATTACAAAAAGATCATCTAATCCCTCGTATAGATGCCTCTAAAATAAGTTGATTCCATGTTTATTAAGAACAATTTTAACCAACTGAAACTCTTAGGCTCTGTGCCAATGGGTATACGTTTTCAGCTTTTTAAGATCTCACCAGTTATTTCTCTGAAAACGTATGTTGCGCATTGGAATAGTCTTGCTTATAAAGAGTGTTGTTAACCTTACTACTCCAAAAGAATAAACTTTATCTTTTACAAAAAATAATCTTATCCCTAAAGAAAAGGAGTATTATCTTTCAAAAAGATTTTCCCTAGATTTTCGGATAAGATTAGTTTTGCAAATATGTTTTTAATGCCTTTTGATTTATATCTTTTAAAACTAAAATTAGATTTCCAAATCTTTTTATCTTACTTAACCGATTTTGTTTGGCAAAAGATAAAAGATTTTACAAACTCAGTTTTCATAAAAAAAAATTCGAATAAAATCCTTTTTTGATTTTCATAAAAAATCTTTTTCAAATAAATTCCTTTTATATTTTTTCAAAGATTTTCTTCTAAAACCCATTTTTGAAAACTAAATCAGGTTAAACTTTTTTCTTATTTTTGAAAATATAATTTTTACTAAATTTCAATCCCCTTTATATTTCAACATCATGTGAATTTAATATGACCGATTATTTCCTTAACTCTAAGAAAATAAGCAATCATCCTAAATTCACATTAGGATATTAGCCATAGTTCAAATTCGTTAATTACATCACATGAAACACATAACTAGTCCGAAGCTTCTTTTCTTCCGTTTTTTGAGCATCCATGAAGTCCATGCTCATCATTTCACTTAGAACTCTGTTACGCACATCAAAATGTTATAATACAAAGTGTTTATCATCATCAAAATAATATGGACTTAGAGTCCCAACACTCCAACAGTAATGAGGTCCTTTTGAGGTTTCAAAAAGTACCAGATACCCTAATGTTTTAAAATCGCATATTAATCAAAATACCGTAGCTAGATTTTTTAGGTTTAGGACGTGTTTGATAGTTCAATATAAGAGTTGGTTTACTATAAGACGATCTTAGGTTAAACTTAACCTCAAACCAGCCCAATAAGCCTTAGAGAAGCCCATGACGCGCGCCATATGCTAAGCAGCCTAGTCAAGTTGATTTTTTTAACTTTTTGACCCAAAACCTTAACTTTTTGCGTTTTTTAACTTGTCGCCCTAAAACCTTAACTTTTGCATAAAAATCCATAACTAATATCATATGTGGAATCGATACCCTTCACTCCATTAACCCTATTAGTTATGGATTTTTATGTAAAAGATAAATTTTTAGGTTGAAAAGTTAAAAAAACGCAAAAGTTAAGGTTTTAGGTTGAAAAGTTAAATTATCAATTTTCTGGGCTCCTTAGCGCGTGGCACGCGTAATTGGGCTTTTAATTAGTTTAATGGGCTGGTGTTACATTAAACTTAATAATAATTGATAAGCAAGCTAGCTAGTGTAATGTGTCACCTTTCATAGTTTCATATACTTCATCTAAATGTTACTATAACTATCCATAATAGGAGTATGATTCATTTTTCTTTTTTAAATTGTGATATCAACCTAGAGCATTGTGATCATTCTCTGATCGAGCAACCTGTAACCTCATCATCCATCGAAAGATTGAATCTTCATTATCATCTTGATGGACAACTTGATTCCTATTTGTATGGAAAGATATAAAATAAAAAATATAAAAAGAGTACTTTCCTATCCCTTATTAATGGCATGCCCATATTTGTATACAATAACAAATCAGTACTCCTCTAATATCCCCCATTTAGCAAGTCTACAATCATCATATTCTACCTCAACCATATGCATGTTGTTGGCCAGGCCAGTTGCCGAAATTTGATCATGATAATTGGCCAATTAATAATCAATGAATATGTTTGAATGAAAACGTCATGGTGTATTTCCCCTTTTTAACAATAACTAGTTTTTTTGTCCCAGGCGATGCACTGGGAAAATTCTTGTATTATGTTTTGTATACTGTTTTCTTTTTTTTTATATATAAAGTATAGAGATAGAATAAGGTAGAAATAAGGGGAGAATTGGAATGAACAAACAAATTACAAATTGAAAAGGGATTGTAATAAGAGTTTTTTTTAATATAAATTGTAAAAAGAAAATAAAGTAGAATATTTATTGTGAAATTAGATTGGATAACTAAAGCATACGCGCATTAGAGAAAAAGTTTGAGGAGCTTATCTTTCTCATAACAAAAATTAAGGTGATGGAATAGATAACTTAAAAGCAAAAGTAAACCACAAAAAGAGGTGTAGCCTAGTGGAAAAGTCTTAGAATTCTACTTGATAGGTCACAAGTTCAAATCTTATTGTATACATTTTGTAGGCATTTTCATATTCTGCGCAATAAATGACATGGAGTGACACGTGTCAGATGGCAATGCTTGATTACGCGTTTTAATATATATATATAGATTTCAAGTATGAAATATTCCATACTATTTCTAATAAATGGGAAATGATTTGGCGACCTAAAAAACCAAGCAACAATATATGTGAAGGTTTACTAGGAAAGGGAAAAAAACAATAACAACAAAAAAAGTACAAAAGTAAGAGAGAAAGTTAGTAAAAAAGAAAAAATAGGAGAGAAGTGTAATAATTAGGTGGGTCAACCTTGCATTTATGGGAAAATGTAGAAATGTACATATTAAAAAAAACGATCCAAAATGGTAAAACATACCTATTAAAAATCGGAGGGAGTAAAATACAACTAGAGTAGAATAAGATATGATGATAATAAGTGATAATAACATGCTTTGAATGCACAACTCTTATCTAGAAATTAAATGATAATAACGCTACTATCTCTTAATGCAGGCGATGTGTGCGAAAGCATATAAAATCCTACATAAAAATATAACAATTATTAAAATTAAAGTGAGAATATAAAGAAAATTATGGAAAGAAGAGTATGAGGAAGATAGTATATTTAGGAGTTTTCTCCAAAAAAAAAAACAGATTAATTATAGAGAGGAAGTATGCATATTGATTTATATCCGTTTGTTTTTAATTGTTACATTTCCTTTTTTGAATTTTTTTTTAATTGTTACACTTTTATTTTTACTATTTTTGGTAAACTTATATTTATATTCCAATTTCCCATATTTTTGGGACCCACTTGTCATTTTCTTTTCCCATTAAATACCCAATCACCCACACTTTTTGTTTTTACAACCTTATCTCTCATATTTAATCTATTTTCCAAACAATCATTGCATATATTTCATCAAGTTTCTTGGTTATCCCCCGAAGCATACCATAACAATTAAAAACAAACGGAGGGAGTAGATTATTAAAAAATAATAAAAATGCTAATTTTCAGTGTCCCATCCTCTTCAATTATAGAATAGAGATATTTAAAGGTGTGGCGAGGATTGCAGTTCGCTAGGTGTAATCATCCATTCTTTCAATAACAACTTTACCTTATTCTCAAATATATACAAAAATCCAAATATTGTTCATGATAAAATTTGGACCCACAAGAGTATACGTTCTCTTTAGTATAAACCGCAAAAGTAGTTAAAGTAGAGTTTTTAAATAGTGACAAAGTCAAACTGGGTCATCTAAAAAAACAAGGAAGTATATATCCATTATTGGTTCATTAGACGTTACACATGAATACCTTCATCTTAATTTCTCCACAGATTAATTTATCACTCAAAGACACGACCTTTGTTTTGGACTATGGGAGTTTAACCCCCAAGTTATTAAGAAACTATCACAACTCTTATTCTATAAATAAAATGATAATAAAGCTTTATTTGTTGATATTTAAAAAACGTGGGCGGCAATTGCATTTCGTCACATGTCATCATCCATTCTTTCAGTAGCATGCTATTATCTTTATTCTCATATATCAGAAAATACAAATATTTTTGATGAAAAGATTTGATTCCATAACCTCAAATATGGAAGATGGAGATCTAACCATCAATCCACTATAATAAAGTTCCTATTATTATCAATATAATGATGGTATTATTGGTTTCAATGAAAAACACAAGTGATGTTAGAATATTTTTAATGCAAAATATGAATAAAATGACTAAGTTCTATTTTCATATTAGTTGTCTTAATCCCAAGTAGTTATACCCAAAACCTCGAGGCATCGCTCTAGTCTAAAGACTAGCTATGTTAGTACAAATCTTGCAAAAGTCTTCAATTTGACCCAGTCCTAAACCCGCTCGATTATCCTCTCAAAAAAAGAAAAAAAGCGCTCGATTTTTGTTACCCAAATCTAAAATTCGAATATTAGAATAAAACAGTACCTGTAAAATCATAATTTCACACAGTCTAATCTCTAATATGTCAATTGTTATAAATGAAAAATGTTGGTGATAAAAAACAGAGAAAGAAGACCAACAAATGGATAGACCATAAGAGACAAAAAAGAAACAACACACATTGTAATACGAAGGAACGAACAAAGATGAAACAACTACATTCATGAATCCACACCTATCTATCACATAGGATGCGTAAGTTATCGTCTTTTATCTCTGCTCCATCACCTACGAAACCTCCCCTAGTTCCCTTTTTAGTTGCCTAATTGAGATGGATGCAGCAAGACAGGTCTCCAAAACACCCAGCCCACTGACCTTCCTTGGTACTGGTAATAGACACCTAAAAAAGAACAATAGCCAGTACGGTAGAGGAGTACGGTTGAAATTCTAGAAGGGTGGGACCGACTTGAAATAGGAAAGAGTTTGGCAGTGGCATTAAAGTAAAACGAGTGAAAAGATTTGACATGATCCTTACAAATCGTTGCCAACTCAAACAATGCCTTCGTTGCTTCGCATTTTTCTCCCAAGTTCCAAGTCTTAACCCTTCACACTTTCAAAAAGACAATTATCTACTCTTTTCCTATACATGATAGGATTTTGAGTATCATTCCAAATAAAAAAGTAGGATTTTGATTAGTAGTATTAGAGTATCAATCTCAATTCTCAAGGCATCTCAAGCTATTGCATATGCATATAAAACAAAACAAAGGCTTCAGCCCCAAGAGAGTGAATAACTAAATAAGAATAATTTTTTTGACTAGAATAAATCCAAGATTTTGTGAAGTTATAATGTACAATATTATAAGTTCATAGTCCCCTAAAAAAATATAAAAAATTATAAGTTCATAGGATTGAATAGTGTTTTCTTGAACTAGTTCTGCATTAATTCCTGAAAGAAAAGGGTTGATATTTCCCTCTCATTTTTTTTGGTATATATTGATTTTGATTATTGAGTATTATTCGCATTAATGGTCATTGAGTTCATATACGTAACGAAAAACATACTCAGTGAGATTTTAATTGTTTCATATCAATATGTACTTTTCAAATATATTATTTAGTTAATTTTTTTCTATACCTAATTTGAGATATTAGTATTTGAAATTATTCATCAAAAACTGTGAAAAAGAAAATATAGCAAACAAATTGAGAAGGAAAGAATATCAATCTAACACTTTCTATTTAGTTAAGACGACGATCTGTAGAGCAACAAGTTTGCGAAGTTGTCCATGGCCTGTATGAACCATTGAGTGCATTGCATCGCTTCTATAAGGGTAGTAACTTCATTTTCTACAACTGCCAGCGAAACTTCCTCGACAACAATCTAGACATTAACGTAGTGAAGGCCATGCCATAACATCTTGCAAATCTGACACCTTCGAGGAATTTTCGTTGAACCTTTTGATGTAGTCGCTCAGGCTCTCGTTGCTCTGTTGTTTGATACTCATTAGATGGATGATGGTCTTCTTGTGTCTTCGGCTAGCAATGAGATGCTGAACGAATAACACGTCCAACGTCGAAAGGTTGGTCACTATACCCGGTGTAGTCATACTTGAAAACCAGTCAAGTGCCAACCCTTTTAGTGTGGTTGGGAAGAACTGGCATCAAGTGGCCTCACATCCAGTCTGTACACTCATATATGCTTTGTAAGCTGCTAAATGAATTGTTGGATCTGAGCCACAAAAGTAGTGTTTGCTTGCTTTTTCGGTCTGTTCTCTCTGAGTGGATACACTCCACGGTGGTTCTTCGCTTGGCTATTAGACGCTTTCTTGATGGGGATCGATCTTGCATGGTGTTCAGTAAGCCCCTTGCGTTATGCCCTCTTTGGAGGATTCTATCTTCGATCACCCTTTTAGTATCTTGCCTCCGAACTGGTTGGTGACCTTCAGCTTTCGCTATTCGAGCTTGCCAAGGGATATTGCATGTTGGGCCGCTCGAGGGCTTCTTGGTGAGTTAGCTGGGCTCTCTGCCAGTCCGAGGAGAGCACTCTCGTTCCCTTTCTAAAACATCAGCCCAAGGACCTTGTCCTTCATTAGGTAGTTGTGAGGGTCAAGCATGTAGCCGACGTTAGTTCCCTTGGATAGCTTGGACCTGGTCATTGATTCTGGAATTCATGAGAGCTTCAAAATGTGGTAGGTCCTAACAGGTGATAAAGCAGTTCTCCATGTTGATGTAGCTGAGGCTGACCATTCAATCCATTCACTATGGGTTGTTTGATTTTTTTCGCTGACAGGCTCGTCATCAACTACCGTTGGTTTGCGTTGCTTGGCCATGGCCTTTTGTTGGCTGGTGGTGTTTATCACCACAGACGACACCAATTGCTAAGAAATTTAAGAGAGAACGAATGAGGATTTTGGTACATCTCGTGTTGTCTGGTTCAAGCCACGCACGTGCGATGCTAATGGTACCTGCAAAACAGAGAAATAGTTGTCCTAGGGGTTTTCCAGAAGACGCCCCTTTGATCATGATACTTTAGTTAGGCGACCGGAGTTGTGATGAGAATGTAGATGTAATATTGATATAAGAGAATTCAATGAGTTAAGTAGAAATTGATTACCCTTTTACATAATATGTGACTGTTGTAGCGTTTATAGTGGCAAATTTTCTAGGATGAGTTATGTGGGATCCTAAGGACTACATCCCCCATTTTCGGGTTATTGTGCATAAAGGGTAATTTTCCCTTTTCATAGATGATTGGGCTGGCCACCAGATTGGTACAAACACCTTTTTCTATGTTTTCATTCCGTTCTATTCCATTCCCCAGCCATATACCAAACGAGTTCTTTATGTAGAATCTTAAAGGGAAAATGGGTTGACTTAAAAATCGAGACAAATGGTTAGAGCCATTAGGGTCAACAGATTATGGGTAAAAAAAGGATATCCCCAAAGGCCAAAACTAGTGCAGAAAGTGTGACAAATCAAAACAAAAGAGTATGCAAATTTGTATTTATACATGAAAGCAATAGAAAGAGGAAGAAAATTAAGAAGGAAACCAACGAACACCTCAATTGAAGAGCTAGCTGAGATTTGCTCATCTTCCAACTTTGAGGAACAACTAGTAAATTTTGTAGCATCGATCATTTTCCACACCTTCTTTTCAAACTTTATTAATATCACTTATTTGGAGATATAATATAAGGGAGTTTTCTATCAAAAGTGAACCCTAAACTATTTAAAATAAATTTCTAGTGCCACCTTAACTTCTTTCAACTTTATTACATTTTCTAGTTATTTTTAATACATTTAAGTTCGTATTGGATTATTGGTGAAGTATTTAAGTCATACTCCTACATTTTTATAATAATGGCCTTAACCATCATCCAGTAGCTACAAAATAAAAGAAGAGCAATTGTAATTGCCTATAAAATTACTTTAACGGCCTTGTGCTAATGACCCTGCAATAATAATCTGGACAAGAAAATCCTTTGACGAATTGAATTTCATTGTTAACATAATTTATATTGCACGGTCGATAATGACGTGTAAAGTTGCAATTTTCATGCCTTTTTGGTTTTTATTCGCTTAATTATTATTACTAATCAGCATGGTCTATGAATGTCTTCATGCTTGCACACATTGAGATTTTGGTTTCTCAAAATCTACACGAGTACGTACACGCACGTTTACAGTATAATTCAACATAGCTTAAAGCATATGTATACTTACTGACTTGATTGACCTAAAACCAGATGTAAATCCAAATTTAAGCTATGTTACATAATAAAGAATATAGGAAAAATTGATTCTAATAATACAACATTTTGGCGATTCGCAAATAATAATACAACCTTTCAATTATTCTGGAATAATGCAACCTTTATACCTCATTTATTTTAGATAGGCAAAAAAACCGGTGACCTGAATAAGTGGTAAATTCTTAACTAAAACTCTTAATTCCAATTAAAACTCTTAATTAAATATTAAAAAAACTAATAAAAGCCTCCACATATGCACCCCCTCCCTCCTCTTCCCCTGCACCCGCAACCCCACCCCTACCCCCACCCCCATGTTTCCCTCTCCCTCACATCCCAACTCTCACCACCACATAAAACCTTCTCCAACCACCAAACCCTCAATCCTCATCTCAATTTCCTCCATCTTCAATCACCACTATTGAATTTTTGAAAACACAGTAAGTTAATGAATTTTTGTTATGTTGGATTTGACTAATTTGAGTGGAGTTCGTTTATAATTATTGTATTCTCGCAACTATCATCAACCTAATAAACGATTGGAACAAAGATCAAACTCTCATCACTCTTCTCAAATCCCAACTATAAATTGGAACAAACCCATCAAACCTACTCAATTTGCATTGTTTGGTTGACTATTAAGGAGATTATAACAGTTTCATCCCTGAAAGATTTGGAGGTAGGTGGTAATTACGGCAAAGAGCATTGGTTTTTCTCCTTTGCTATTTTTTGTTGTATTATGTGCAGTTATGGGAAAGAACACAAGAGGAAGCAACAATTAATTACATAGAAAATAAGGAATGTGGGTTAAGATCATTTGTGCTAGTAGAGTTGGAAGCCATGGAAGACATGGGTGAGGATGAATGGTGGTTGGAAGTGGCTGGGTAATGGAGTAGAGAGAGATACGGGAGGGAGTTGGGATCCTGGGTAATACGTGGGGGTGGGGGGAGGGATTTTTTTTTTTTGTTATCTTTTTTTTGTTTTTTTATAAAATTTGTTTATGAGAACCAATTATTATGTGACATGTGTCCCATTTAACCTATTCTTTAGGTTATAATCGATTTTTGCCTATTTAAAATAAATGGGGTATCAAGGTTGCATTATTTCACAATAATCGAAAGGTTGCATTATTATTTGCGAATCGCCAAAAGGTTGCATTATTAGAATCAATTTTTCCAAGAATATATGATACATCCAAATTTACTTATTTTTGTACATCTATAAGTTGTACACTTGAAATCTCTTTTGTTTATCCAACAATCACTTAAGCATATCCAAGAGCTTATTTGAACTTAATTATGAGAACTCATTCATAAGTTATTTCAAAGTGCATTCGCTTGATCACCTTGTTTTCTTTTAAACTTATCTAACCGAACTTATCTAAATTTTTCTGAAATTTATTATAACTTATTATAATTTCTCAAAACATAATTTAGGTGTTAGAATCTATTAGAATTGACTAAAACTCGTTTGAGCTTTTTGAAACTTATTAAAATTTATTTGTTAGTTATATCATAAGCGAAAAACACAACAAGAACAATGAAACAAAGCTAAAGTGCGAAATTTGAGAATAAAAAGGCAAACACTTTATATCTAAAATAATCTCACGAATCAATTAGGGCAAAAACCTCTTGTACAATTATTAATTCTTTGAGCAACAATTCTTAGTAATTTCTCACACAATTATAACCTCTTTTTCTAAACAATGCACTATAGGTATTATAATCTCCATCCATCATAATGAAATTGGTACCCCAACCCCTCTTTAGTATATAGTGGTTAAGCAAACCTTTCTAAGTAGAAATTACTTAAACTCTTAGCAAGCAGATCTAGATTATCATTAGGACTAGGAAACAATATTATTCCATTTCAGGAAACAATAAAATTGGATCCTAATAGGATTAGAATAAGGAGACAATATCAAAAGAAGACAAAAAAAAGTTGCAGGTTAGGTAATAGGTAGTCCGTCCAAGCAAACCAAGATGCATGTCGGAGCTCGCAGACGGAACCTCAACTTCACTTGTTGTCTCGCCTCCTTTTTTTTGACAATCATATGCTTAGCTTGCTCAAGATTTGAGTCTCACTTTGATCCTATTAATCATGTTGGACTCACCGAGCTTGCGCATACCCGGAATCCTCGCCTGCAATAAGGTTAATACTTTCACAAACAAAAG
The DNA here is from genome assembly GCA_947645195.1 of Patellifolia procumbens. Taxonomy (NCBI): domain Eukaryota; kingdom Viridiplantae; phylum Streptophyta; class Magnoliopsida; order Caryophyllales; family Amaranthaceae; genus Patellifolia; species Patellifolia procumbens. Next base: position 915,804 of record CANSGD010000193.1, read on the forward strand.
TTTTCAATCATTGTTGATACAACACTATATACCTCCCCTTAAACCAATACCTCTTCTTTCTTTATGTACGCTTCAACAACGAAGATGCTTCTTGTGTTCCATGTAGCCTTCAACCCAACCGAACCCATATAACCCTCACCCTACCCCACTAAGTAGATTAAGTGTCTCTTAGTCACACTTTCACAAAGACACACAATCTTGTTCCTTGCTGAAAATATGAACCAAGAATCCCAAATCTAAAGCCCGATCTCTTGTTGATTCCACTTCACTTTCAATCAACTAGGTATCATTGAATATACTCCTCACCTCAGACAAGATTAACATCTCATTTTGACCGTTTGAGCTTCTTCAAATCCTCCATAACCATATTACATTTATATTGATAGTGCTCTTTTTGTCACAATAGTAACAAGTTTCTTTAATTTGGAGTTTTACTGCTTCTTCCTCTTTCTCTTTCCATATGTTGGTGCATCTAAGGCTCCACCTTTGCTTGTGGATCCTTCTCCTTGATTCATCAGTTTTTGAGCTTTTAGGAGGCTTACAATGTTCTGATGCATTAGCCCCGTCTATCCTACAAACAAAGAAGTCTTCATGTTATTTTATACCTTCGCGGTAGATACACTGAGAGCATGATTGCTTTGTCTTCACTCTTAAAGTTTCCTCCAACTTCCCTAAATAGGTGATCAAGCCATTCAACTTGTTGTGGTGATCTCTCAAGTAACCATTTCGTTTATTTTCCAAGCAAAACAAATATTTCTTGAGAATCAACTTAGTTGCCAAGGACTTTGATTGAAATAACTTTCCCAACTTTTTCCATAACTCCTTCGACTATGTCACATCACAAAACATACTTGATCTCATTTGCAAGCGCTAATCGGATGCAAGCGCTAATCGGATTGTTAACATCTCTTCAAATTTTCCCACTTTGACACGATGACATCTTCAGACCTTTTCTCTTCTTGAGCATTATCAAACAACCCTTGTTTTATGAGTATATCTTGAACCTTAATTTTTATGAGTGATATTTATGCCAATATAAACCCCCTATTTCCCCTTGTTTAGAGTCTTTTCTTAATTTTTCGTTCTATTTTGCATCTTCTAGCGTATTTTGCTTATTTTAGAACAATTAAGTAAATTATATATCGTCTATTAATGATGGATACTTTGGTTATATATAGGGACTAATATTGATTCCTCTTATGTCTCATATTTTAGGATCTACCCCGAAGGTCTTCATCCCCCACAGAGCTTAGAAGAGTTAATTGGAACAAAATAACACATTTTGGAAGTGATTGCGCACAAGGGTCAACTTAAATAATGGAAATATAACTTATCTCACTTAACATTTTTAGGATTCAAGTCCTAGACTAAAGCTTGTCTCGAGATCTTTCTAGTGGCTAGTCATAAGTCCAGTTTCGATAAATGACACGAGTGATATGATCGTTCGAAGTTGAGCTGCCTGCTCAAAGGAAGTGGGTGATCCAAGTTTTGAACAGAGAGGGCGCTCCAAACTTGCTAGAAGTTCTTGTTTGCCTAATTTGAATGGAGCGGCCACTCGTATCTTTGTTTTACACCCACTTAATCCAGTTTGTTTGGTAACCTTTAAAGGGGCATGCATCCTAAACTATTCAGGGGACTTTCAGAGGGTTAGCCTCCCATAGCTTATTTTAAGCTTTGGTTAGGGTTTAAGAGAGAGAAACTTTCATCTTTTAGAGAGAAAAGTGAGAGAATTTCTTTGGGAGCTTTACTTTTGAAGAATCTAAGAAGGAAAGTTGAAGATTTGAAGATTCTTTGCAATATTAATGAGAATTTCTTACTTCCTTGCATATTTTATTATTGCTTTCTTTAATTTTTTCATATTATTTACCTTTGGTTACCTGTCTATCATAAATTAGGGGGCGTTTGGATAGGGGTCTTCAGGAAAGGGAAAGGGAATGAAATCTTGGGTTTCCCTTACTTGTTATTTGTTTGATGATATTTTCCTTTCCCTTTACCCAATTTCAGTTTTAATTTACCCCAGACCCCTCTACATTGATTCCCCTACCCCCTAAGGTTTTAAATTCCCCCAAATCCCTCTACAAATCAGCCACCATGACCAACCTTGACCACTACCTCTCCACCATTGACCACCATTAACTAACACCTCACCATTCTTGCCACCCTTAATCGCCACAACCACCACCTGACCACCCCAAACCAACCACAACCACCACATGACCACTACCAAACCACCGAGAAACCTACCTCGACAATCCTACCCAGCCAAAACCCTTTAAAACCACTTCCACGGAACCCAAGCCACCCCAGCACCAACACTAAAAGACACCCTTAGGCCCCAACCCACGAAAGAAAACTTACCCAGATCTACCCTTGTGGCTGCCGGAGAGAAGGGGGAGACGAAAGGACGCTGCAAAGGGGGGGAGAGAAGAGATCCCCGCCGGTGATAAAGGAAGAGGAGAACGCCGGCTCGAACTTGCCGGCAAAAGAGAAAGTGCAGGTCGTCGGTGCCGATACTGTACTCTAACCACTAACGGGCAGTGTGGTGGGAAGGGACGGCGGTGAGGGGGTGGGGTATGAGTGAACGGAAAAGTGAGGGGGAGTGTTGGTGGTGCTATGGTGAGGGGGTTGAAAGAGGTGGAAGAAGGGAAAGCAGTAACCAAAAAACTTTTACAGGAAAGGGTGTTAGTTTCCTTTCCCCTTCTAACCCTTTCTTGATTCCATTCCCTTTCCTCTCTACGAACCAAAGGCCCCCGTAGTGTTTGCTTTCATGAGTTTAGTTGTTAATATTTAGATTACATAATTTTTCATAAATTATGAGTAGTTCTTTTACTTGGTAGGCTCGACGACTACCTATCACTTGTCCTCCATATAAATAGATTATTCTTTCCATTTGACAACTTCATGTTGATTATTCTGCTGGAAATCTTGTCCATCTTTTCTAACCGAGATCTTGATACCATCATTAGTTATAGAGGAAGCGACAAAACACAACAAGAATAATCAAAACGAAGCTTAAGTCTGAAATTTAAGAACAAAAAAGGCAAATACTTTGATCCCTCATCACTAACCAAGTAGGTAAAAACCTCCTTACACGATTACTAACTCTTTGAGCAACTGACACAATTACAACTCCTATTTCTCAACAAAGCACTCTAGGTATTACAATCTTCATCCTAGGCACATAGAATTTAGTACCCTAATCCCCTCTTTGTGGTTTTCATTTTCCAAGTAGGAATAATCTAGAGTCTTAGCGACGTCTATATTATCACTAATATTAGGAAAAATATTATCCTAAACTTACAAAATAATTATATTACAATTCTACCGAGACTAGAATAAGAAAACCCGTAGACCAGCTAACTTGATCTCCGTCCAAGCAAACTAAGATGCGCGCCCAGGTAAGGTCTTTGCCCAAGCAATGGAGCTGCCCGTCCAGGTAAGGTCTCTGCCCAAGCAATGGAGCTGCCCGTCCAGGCTCTAAGGACAGAACCTCAGCTTTGCCTCTTGTCCTTGCCTCTTTTTCCTCGACGTATATTTTAATTAGCTTTCTCAAGACACGCAAATCAGTAATCCATTAACCATGTTGGACTCATTGGCTAGCTTGCGCATAAGACACGCTTTAAATATGAGGATGATTAAATAGCTTATTTGATTAGATACTTAAATTCTAAAATATGAGTCTATGGGACGATTATGTAGATACACTAAATATGCCACCCACCAGTTTTCCTACCTAGTTCATATTCAAGTATTGAATATTCAGCCCGTCAAAATATGTTTCTAATATTTGGTTATGTAGCATTTATCGTCAAATATTTGCACATTTTGGCATCTTAGTCCACAAAAAAAGAGATTTTTGATATCAAGGGTGCTTGTAGTTGTCTATGACAAATTGATGCCATAGTTTTTGAATCTTGACGAGAAAAAGGTACCTAACTACTAGCTAGATATTCGTAGTGTGATCCCCACCAGGAAAAGCCATAATCAATCGAACAACAAGCTCTCATCAACTTCGTAACCAACTCTGCCTCAGAATTCTGCGGCTCAGAAAATAGACCACCAGACCAAAGGGCCCAGTTTTGTTGGGCACCTTACGATATCTGTATTCTTTATTTCACAATAATTTCATGTTCATGCAGAGACGTAACTTAATTGCATAGTAGCACAACTAGCAAAACGTTAAACGTCAAATATTATCAGTGCACCCTTGTTAAACCTTGCACATCTTCTTGTTGGGGATAATATTGGTAACATAATCGCTCATGGGATATGTATATATAACCTACTTTTGGCCCTAGATATAGAGGTGGTGACCTTAAAACGATTTTATAGTCTAATACGAAAGTAGCGGGTTTGTGTTAAAATTTTTAACACGTTTAAATAAATTGGTTGATATGACGTGACCCATTTATACAATTGGTCTACGTTATGGTGAACTTTTGAACCCGAACCTGGCAAGAAAACCCATTTATCCTCACGAATTGCGATATCGTAATAATCTTCCTAATTCTATTTGACCTTTAATTCTTTGTTGTTTGAGTTTAATTCATTTGACATCTACCTTTATACCATATTAGGTGTTAATTTAAGTAGCACATGAGAATCAATATGTTTTCAAACCAAAAAATACATCAATTGAGAAATACCAAATGTATGAGTTGAAGTGATAAAAGGGCCAATTTGAATCCAGATTGTTTAGTCAACAGGATGGGATAGACCATTTAAGTAAACGAGTTGGGTTGGGAGGGAGACAACCAGCTAACTTGTGAAACTGACACGAATTTGACATGACCTGGCCGTTTACGAGCTCTACCTATATGGCTATTTATTTTTTTCCCTTAAACTAAATACAGGGATAAGACTAGGGTATAGGGCCGGAATGACCAACAGTCAATAAACTAAATACAAAATCAAAAGAAAACCAAGAAAATAAAACAATTTGATATACTTATACTTCCTTCATTTTTTTTAATTGTGACATTTTCCGTCTGAGTAAGTTTGAATTTAATTGTGACACTTCTTTTTTGGCAAATTTTTTTCTTTATCTCTCCTATCACATGAGGTCCCCTTCTTTCTATCTTTCTCTTTCCTCTGCAAATACTACCTAGGAGCCCGTGAAATCAAAAGAGTCACAACTAATAAAAAACGGAGGAAGTTTATAAATTTTACCCCTATTCTTAGCAATTTCTTATCCGGCTTAAGCTCTTTTGCGCTATTTCTCTGACAATTTCCTCCTGGTATGATGTTTGTGTTCTTAATGTTATTATGTAGATTTTGGTTGCTATTCGCCATTTTTGTGCATTTACGATGATTGCGAGGATTTCAATTCATATGTGGAGCTTTTGGATCTTTCTCTTAAGTCATTAGATGTTTGTTGTTGGGGCCTAGAGGTTAAAGTATTTTCTATGGATTGAGCTCGGGAAGCAAAATTTCATAGATCAGCCTGTTTGTAGAGTGCCCCGACTAGCCGGGCAGTTCTAGTTGATCAGGTTTTTGTAACTTATTTATAGGATTTTTTGACAATTATCACATTCTCTTTACAACTTTTCAAAGTTATCACATTTAATTTTTTTTAAAAATTACCACCATAATGTTGCTATTTTCTTAAAACCTCTCACCTCTCAACAAAAAATCCCAAATTACTCCGTTTTGTGGGCCCCACTTATGAATTGATTCATTTTCTTTTCGCCAACCCTTTTCACTAGCCTAATTAACTATTAATCAACCTATAAAAATTCGTCAAAGTAACGAGCTCTTACCAAGAATCAATCAGTATGGACTAATTAAACAATAATTAAAGCAATAACAATAGTTTTTAAGTCTTAAACAAACAAATACAATTTCAATTAAAAAAATATGAATATAACATGTTCAATTACAAACCCTTTCAAGTAATTGACTAAGTGGCATGAGAATATGAAATTAGTAATAGATTACTTGTTAGAAATATCGAATTGAATTACAAATAAAATTCAAGTATCAATTAGACAATACCAATGTTAATCTTGAAGAATTCCCTCCATAACACAATTGACAAAAAAAATCCAAATTTCTTACCTGGCCGAATTACCGCCTAACTGTTACATTATTGCATTAGCTCGTGCATCTTGGTTAAAAACCTAGTTCTTAAGGGATTGTTTGGTTCGACCTTTAGAAAGGAAAGGGAATGGAAATAGATAAAGGAAGGGAATAGAAACAACAATGATTACCTTTATTAGGCGTTTGGTTCAAGCTATGTAATGAAATGGAATGGTAAGCATTACCAACAATCAATGGAGTTTGTTACTTGAGGGGGAGGGGAAGGGGAATGGGAAAGTAACAAATTGAAGGAGTCCATTACCACCCAGTAATGGTAATGGATTGATGAAGGATCAAACCAAACAAGAAGAAAGGAAATTGATAATTAATTCCGTTTTTTGAAATCCAAAAATAGTGAACCAAACGACCCCTAAATTCTAATACAATTATACAAAGTGATATTGGTATGGTATAGCTAGTGGGACTATATTGCGTCACAGGCTGTTCTCAACGTCTTTGACTCGTTATTTCAAATTTCTCACAATTTGTGTTACCAATTGCACTAGTTGAGATTTGGTCACTACTGTCCATTGGGATAGAAACATTATCACCATTGCATGTTCCAGGTTGTCAAGTATTAACTGATAAGCTATAGAGAATGCGCATAAACACTCTGATCTTTTGATACGTACTGCCAATAATATGTCATCATCCGTGGGGTGACACTATATTTTTGTAATTATAATTATATGAGTGATAGCATATTATAATTAGAGTTTGAAATGTCAACGTTAAATGATAAGTACCTAGTGTTGATCAAAGCATTACAGCATCAATAGTAATGGTCTGATAAGTTATACAATACTAAATTAATAGTTTGATACTACTGCTATTCTGTGATTTCCCACAAATGGGAAATGCGTCCAAGAGAAGGTGGATATGCGTAATAGTCCAAGACTTCTTGATCTTATAGAAAGCAACGCAATTCTAGTATATTGTTAGATGCTTCTATGGAAATTTCTTTGTTTGCTTGGAGATCCATTGTAAACTCCACTTTAAGCCTATTAATTTTAGAATTTAGTTTATAATTTTGTTACATATGTATACATTCTTTATTCCGGAGACATCTTGTATGGTAAGTGTAGTTTGACGAACAAATGGAAGAAAGGAGGTCGATTGTAAAAAAAAAGTATAGAGCAAATATAGTGATATGAATTTTGATTCAAAGATTAATACTTTAGAGTTCTTGAGGGTGGGTGAAAGTCTTAGGGCTCAAAGGAACGATTTTATGTGCTGTGTTAGTTAAAATGATGGATGGTTGTGTAGTTTAACAAGTCAGTAATGAGGATAGTATCTTTGAATCTCGATTCAAAGGTTTTAAAGAATAGATCGCAGTCTTTCTTTAATGCTAACAAGCAAGGCACTCAACCTTAAATTCACAAGCATAAACTTCATGAAAATAACAAACTTCAAAACTTATTTTATTAATGAGAAACAGGCGCCCATATATACTATGCTACTCCTAGTACAATAAGGAAACCAAAATTCTATCTAGAAAGCATTTAAAACTAATCCTAATCCTAAACAAAAAATAATCCTAGTCTAACAAGATAAAGGGACAATCCCCTAACTCATATCTTTAAAGAATCCTAATCTTATCTTTTAAACTAATCTTATCTTTTTAAAATAAACTAATCTAAATTAATTAAAGAAGTCCTTAAATAAAATAAAATAAATAAGAAAACTAATTAAACTAAGCCTAAAAGAGGAAAAACCCTTTCAAGTAAAAGGTAAAAACCTATAGGCAAAACCCTAATTCAAGAGGGAGTAATTCAACTACGGAAAACACATCATATAGACAGCTAGAATAGGATCCTAGCTTATGGTTAGGGGTGTTAATGAGCCGAGCCGAGCCCGAATACTGACAAGCTCGGCTCGAGCTCGTGAGGCTTTACCCACGGCTCGACTCGAGCTCATGGCTCGTCGAGCCTTGATATTTGAGCTCGGCTTGAGCTCGTGAGAGTCTACTCGCGGCTCGGCTCGAGCTCGTGGCTCAAGCTCATGGCTCGTTTCTTACCCACTCACCAATCATTTGATTTACTTGGTTTCCCTCTTAGCATTGCTAAGATTTCGATGTGGGATTCCATAGTTTGATGAATAAAAACAAACTCATCATATGATTTTATAACTTGGTTTCCCTCTTAGCATTGCTAAAATTTCGATGTGGGATTCCATAGTTTGATGAATAAAAATAAACTCATGATATGATTTTATAACTTGGTTTCCCTCTTAGCATTGCTAAGATTTTGATGTGGGACTCCAACCTTGTAACAAAAAAACTCTAAGTGTATTTAAATAATTAATTATTAAATAATCAAATACTTCAAAATATACTTTATTCCTTTTGTGAAGGAAATTGAGTATAAATTTTGTATACCATCCAAGGAGGTACAAAATCAAGCTCTAAGTTGAGGAAATAAAGGAGTAGTAGCTATTTATAAAGAAAATAAGGTTGGTGCTTCTTTTCTTAGCCAATGTGGGAGTTTAATTCTAAGAGAATAGTGAACACTTTGGTAAATATATGATGTAAAACTAATTCGAGCCGCTCACGAGCTTTTCGAGCCGTGCTTAGTCTGGCTCATGTATCGTCTCATTAAAACTCGAGCCGAGCCCGAGTTCGAGTCGAGCCCCACCGAGCCGAGCTTTGACCGATCTTTGACCGAGTCGAATTCGAATAGTTCGCGAGCAGGCTCGGCTCATTAACACCCCTACTTATGGTATTGTACTTTGTGTGAGTTGGATGATGATTGTGACTCACCTAAAACAGATAGCCTTCCCACTATATATAAATATATAATGAAACATACCTAAATAATGAAAAGTCGCAACCATCCTTACATAAGTGTAGTATCCAATATATCTTTTCAATCTTGACGAGGGCAACTATGAACATATTGGTTTGATTTTCTAGTAAAAAAAAATCAGTAGAAAGACTATCGATATAATTCGTCCGTTTTTTTGTTGCAACAATTGGTGTGGCACATTTTACTAGGAAAAAATTCTAAAGTAGTAATTAGAGAAAAGTAAAGGCATGTGATTATGTTTAGAGGAGAGAGTTTGTGGGCCCTGCTGGGTGAAGTCAGCGTACCATTTTGGTACCAAAAGAAGGGGGAAATTTCCCAATCCTTCCAAAAGCAAGGAAATTTGAAATTTCCCACCAAACACTACAACTCAGAAATTTTAGCTTGTCAAAAGTCAGCCACCCTTTATATAGGGGAGAATACCCACCATTAAACATTTACATTCACATACAGTTGAATTTTAACATCCAAAAACACAGCACACACCTCACTAGTTTAATTAATTACACTTTCATTAAAACTCCTCTAAAATCCAAATTAAAACCCTCTTAAACCACATCTGCTACTGAACTATCTACACCCAAAATGGCAGATTATGATGAAGGTTTTTTAGGTATAGATCAACTTCTTTCCGAGGAGTATTATGTTGAAGATGATGCTGCTACTTCTCCAGAAGAGGTAGGTCATGTTGTTGCTTCTGTACAAGACTCTGAGTTCTCTGAATTTACAGAAACAAAAGTAGAGTTTTTAGTGAGAAAGTTAAAATCAGAATTAACAATCAAACAGAGAAGATTAATTATTGATAACCTTTTGGCACTTCAAAGAGATGGGAAACTTCCTTGGGGCAGCCAAAGTAAGATTGCAAGAGAAATAGGGGTGCATAGATCCACAGTGAGCAGAATTTACAAAGATGCAAAAATTCAAAGAGAAAATGGAGATGTCATAGATGTCCGGTCCAAGAAAGCTGGTAGGGTTGGAAGAAAACCAAAAGAGTATACTGATTCTTTTTTGCAATCTGTCCCATTGCACCTTAGAACAAGTGTTAAAAGCTTTGCTGGTGCTCTAAAAGTCCCACCCTCCACAGTTTGGAAACTGTTAAAGAAGGGTAGACTAAGAAGCCACAGTAGCAACAATCATCCTAGGGTGACAGAAGACCACAAACTTCAAAGAATGAAATGGGTTTTGGCACATATACTCCCAGGCACCCCCACCGAGAAACCAAAATTTGTTGACATGGACCAGGTGGTGCATATTGATGAGAAATGGTTCTATATGAACCCTAACACAAGGAGGTTTTACCTTCTTGCCTTTGAAGCCGACCCATACAGGTGTTGTCAAAGCAAAAGATACAAGATTAAAGGAATGTTCATGGCAGTCACAACAAGACCTATCTTTGATGCATATGGGAATTGCATACATGATGGAAAATTTGGTATTTTTCCATTTGTTATAAAAGTGGCAGCAAAGAAAAAAAGCAAGAACAGACCTGCTGGAACTGTTGAAACTAAAGCCATAGAAAATGTCAATCAAACAATCATGAGGTCTATGCTTATTGAAAAAGTGATCCCGTCTATCATGGAGAAGTGGCCAAGTTGGAAGTCAAAGAAAATTTTCATTCAACAGGACAATGCAAGGCCACACATTAGTGATGATGATCCCATTTTCAGAGAGGCAGCATCTCAAAATAGGTTTGACATGCATCTCATTTACCAACCCCCTCAATCCCCTGATCTTAACGTGCTTGATTTGGGTTTGTTCAAAGGGTTTCAAAGCATTCAATACCAATCATTTCCAGAAACTATTGATGAATTGATTGAAAAAACAGAAGAAGCATTTGATGCATATGACCCACAGTCAATGAAATATGCATGGTTGACACTTCAATATGTTATGATAGAAATTTTGAAATTCAATGGTGGGAATAACTACAAGCTTCCCCACCACGGGAAGAGGAGAATGGATAGACTAGGCAACCTACCCTACAATGTTGAAGTTGAACAAGAAATAGTGGATGAAGCAGTGGCATACCTCAATGAAAGATTGATTCAAGTTCAAGAAGAGATAGAGTATTTTGACATGGAAGTGGATGCTGATTGATGAAGAAGAAGAACATGGTATATATGACTGCCTCACATAACCACTTTGGGCAAAACATTAACAACATACCTCTTTTGCATGTATATATGGTATGATGTTGCATAGTTGTGACATAGTAGTGGTTATGTGAATGATAAATCTAAGTGAAAGGTACTGGCAGTCATGGGATTTAACTTTTTGGATGTGAATATGATGAACGCATCATTTGCATGCATGATTGGAAAGCTCTTTTTGGGTGTAAATATGATGAATGCAAGCTTTTTTTTAGAAACTTGTTGATCAATGAAATGTATGCTTAGTATGAAATGAATGCATTTAGTTTATGATCAATGAAAGAGAAAAGCTTGATGTAGCTTTGATGGAGCAGTATAATTTTAGCACAATTAACATGCCTTTTATTTTCTGAGGGATCATTCACAATATTTTACCAACTTAATCTAGCTTTTCCTAATTCATCTCTATATAGGCCAAACTTTCTACAAGACCCAATCAATATAATACCAGGGACTTTTCTTTAGAAACAAAATGATCATAAGCAAGTTATACATATTGCATTACATTTCCAATACGATATTATAGGGTAGATGAAAGTTCACCACCTCAACCTATTAACCATAATTATGCTACTCAATAATGAAAATGTGACCAGCACCTTAACATGACATATACTTCCAAATAAAGAAAACAAAGTATCCTTATATTTCCCTTCACTTCACACATATTACTCTCCTGGCAAATGTACAGCAAGGAGGAATGCACACCATGTCAATTTAGCTAACTTACCGACTAACTGCAATAATTTTTTAAGGGTATTAACCAAATCAAATCAATATACCAAAACCAACTCAATCAAACCCAATTGAAACACACCAAATTATATGGGCACACTCATTACACGAAATCAAACAACAAACTCAACAAATCGCCATCATATCAGCCACAATAATTATCAGAAAATCTCAACAAATCATCATTTTGGCCAAATTTCATGAAGAAGAATAAGGTTCAGAAATTTACTTTTACATGGGACTCCAAAATGCCTTGTTTTTGTCGAATAATTGTGCTGCACCCACCTTTTTTCTGGTGGAAACAATTGTCTTCCCTTCTTCTTCTTAGAAAGAACAGGTTTTACCTTTTTTCCCTTTTTAGAAGTGGATAAAATCTTCTTACCAGCAACAATGGAACCTTCACCGACGTCATTTTCATTGTCTTCATCATCCTCAGAAGCTGGTGGGAGAAGCCATAGACACCTCTTTCTCTTACGAGCTTCCTCATCTTCCTTGGCACTTTCAAGCACTTTTCCAAGTGCTTGAACTAATGCAGTACTCAGAATAGTACCAGCCTCACCAGATTCATACATCTGACGAGCAAAAGGCGAGCCATGTTCAATTGAATCCATCAAATCCTTGATATTCACCGACTCTTCATTGTCGGAACATTCAAAGAAAGCGTCCAATAGTGGAGTAAAATCGATTGGCATCTGATTTGTGTCTTTTGATAATCTAGGGTTTTTGATTTGGGGCAAAAAGAGGAGATCTGATTTTTTTTTAGAGAGAGAAACTTTGGGAGAAAGTGTTCTAGAGAGAAAGATGAAGATAAAGATGAGCAGAGATATGAATTGTGCGTGGGTTGGGTTGAATTAATTTGTCCAGTTGATGAATTGATGAGGTTAGGAGGTGGTTAGATCTAAACTTTGGTGGGAATCATTATCTAATAATCTGAAAAACTTAAGTTGTCTAATCTGATTTTAAGGATGATAATAGACTTTAAGTAGTTTAGTAAGTAAGGGTATTAAAGTAAAAAAAAATATTTGTTGCAACAATTTAGAAATTTCCTTATTTGGAAATTGTTGCAACAAAAAAAAAACGGAGGAAGTATAAATATATCAATAACATGCAAGTGATTGCAAGTGGGAAACATGACGAATACGAAGGCCATCCTTGGCAACCATTTCATGCACAAAATGATAGTTTACATCTATGTACTTGCTACGATAATGTTGAATTGAATTCATAGTAAAATTAGTAGCACAGATATTATCATCATACAGAATGAATCAATGACATAGCAAATAACCAGTATCAATTAACGAGAACATGCCACAATAATAGTTCTAGTAGTTGTGTCAGCTACTGCTCTATATTCAACTTCAATGGAGGATTGAAACACGATTGGTTGTTTCTCGAGGAACCTCGATATCTAACATTCTCCAAGTTAGGAAACATAGTATAACCACTAGTGGAACGTCGACCATCACGACAAACAACCCAATCTGCATTAGAATATACTGCGAGGCCATAATAAGGAGTACCCTAAAAGTATTTGAAAAATCTTTTTACAACAAGAAGGTAAATACTACGAGGAGCATGCATAATTGCATAAAATGTGACATTGAGAAACTAAGTCTGTGACTTAGGTTTTATTGATTCAATTAAATCTGAATTAAAGAAGATGAGAAAGAGATCTTTCTAGAAAAAGTAATTTTATTTTTCTTGTGTCTCAAAATGAAGCAGCTTACAAAAACAGACTTTATATCCCAAAAATGACAGTGAATTAACAACTAATGTCTTTATGGAATATGACAGCTAAGCTACTAGATTAACACCCTCCCTCAAGCTGGACTTGGACTATCAGGAGTGACAAGGCCTAGCTTGAGAGTTAAAAACTTGTGTTGAGCAGCACCTAGAGCCTTGGTCATAATGTCAGCGAGTTGAAAAGTAGAACTGACGTGATGAGTAGAAATGAAACCCGATTGAACATTTTCTCGAACGTAATGACAATCTAGCTTGGGATGCTTGGTTCGCTCGTGGAATACCGGGTTTTCAACAATATGTTGTGCGACAATATTATCACAATACATAGTTATAGGAAGAGGAACAGAGACCTTTAAGTCTTGCAATAAACTTTCAACCCGAACATGCTCACTTGGAGTGTAGCTCATGGCCCTATATTCGGCTTCAGTGGAGCTCTTAGACACTACTTCCTGTTTCTTGGTTTTCTAAGAAATAAGAGAAGTACGGATCTACCAGGGTAAGCACATGTACTCCAGTCGGCATCCGTATAAGCATGAAGCTGCATAGGAATGGAAGTTAAATAAAAAAAGCCCGTGATGCAAAGTGCCCTTCAAATAAAAAAGCCCGTGATGCAAAGTGCCCCAAATCTTTAATTAGTGAATTATTTGTGTAAAGCTTGTTTAATGGTCTGGATGTGAGTCAAATTGTTGCTAGCTAATAAAAGATCATCCACATAAGCTACAAGGACAGTAAAACATGAGTCATTCTAAAAAATAAACATGGAATAATCAGCCTTAGACTGAAGAAAACTAAGATGCAACAGGAACTTTGTCAGCTGCAAGCCTGCAAGTTCCACAGTCGAGAAGCCTACCTTAGGCCATAAAGAGATCGCTTAGCTTACATACTTGACCAGGAATAGCTTTAGTATACCCCTGAGGAGGATGCATGTACAATTCTTCTTCAATATAACCATGAAGAAACGCATTATTTATGTCAAGCTGATGAAGTTCAAGGTTGCAAGCAGCAGCTAATGCAATAAGGAGACGAACAGTACTAAATTTAGCAACGGGACTGAATGTATTCTTGAAATCCTTCCCTTGAATTTGCCTATACCCACGAGCAACTAAGCGAGCTTTACATCGCTCAATGGTACCATCCGGATTAAATTAGGTCTTAAAGACCCATTTACAACCAAATGGACTTATGACCAGGAGGAAGAGAAACCAAATCACAACTATGATTTTTTTTCCAAAGCAAAAAGTTCAGTATGCATAGCATCGACCCATTGAGGATCATCTTGTGCTTGTTTGTAAGAAAAAGTTTCAACAGAAGAGAGAACATTGACAAGGCTAGCCAAATGAGCAGTAGGTAAATGGGATAACTCGGGAGATGTAAAAACATTAAAGCTGTGAGAGACAGAACGAGCAGAAGTAGAAGGTTTACGAGTAGGCATCACATAATCTGCAAAGTAGGCAAGAAGCCTTATGGGTATTTTTGGAACAACAGAAGAAACAGGAACCGGTGAAGGAGAGGAATCAGGGTTAGCATCAGGGGTAGAATCAGAGTGTCTGACTGGGACAAGAGACATATTTTATGTATTAACAGGGGAAGATACAAAATTATCCAGAGGAGAAGAATCCATGGAAAGAGCTGGTGTAATCCCACGTAATTTTATGAATTTATAATAAATATATTTATAATCATTTTCATATTTATTTCATTTAATTATTTAAGTGTTGACTATTTTGAAAGTCAAATGATTGTTTAAATATTTTAAATAATCATTATTATTTAGTGGGTTAAATTTTAAGTATTGAAAATATTATTAAATGTTTTGGGTTGCGTTTAAAATGATTTTAATATTGGGTTGAGGAGCCCAAAGTTTTTAATTTACGTTTGATGTTCAACTTGAACCCGAACCCAAGCCTAAACCTATTCACCCTAGGTTTTAGGCAACCTTTAAATACCTCCCTAACCATTAATTTGAACACCCTAATTCCCCCTTTTGCGCTCTCAAAACCGACGCCTCTTTACTCCCTCTCCTCTCCTTGTTTTGCGTGCCACCGTCCTGCCACCACTCACCCTCACTCACTCTTGTTTTCCGGCGAGCCACGCACGCCACCTCTCCCTCTCGTTTGCGTGCTGCCACCAGCCACGCAACACTCCTCTCACATTCCCTCTTCGTCCGCAGCAACAGCAGCCACGCAGCCGCGCGACTGCCACGCGCCGCCCAGCCGCAGCCACACGCGCCTCCCCGCGCGTTTTCCTTCTTGGTTTTTCGTGGTTTCCTTTGGTTATTTCTTAACCCTTGTCCTCTTTTTAATGTTTAATTATGGTTTTGATATTAAGTTATGGTTTTTAAGAATTTTAATATGATTTGTAAATAAAGTTGAAAACTTTGTTATTCGAATTATTAGAAATCTGATTTTTACTCATTGTGAATATAAATTATAATTTCAGATTTCAGATTTATGATTTATTAGTCAACGTGAGTTTTAAGTATGAAAGTAATGGTTTTTGAGGTTTTTAAAGCCTAGACTTATAGTATTATATTAAAGGTTGTTAAAGGTTAAAACTTTAATGTTTGTAAAGTATTTTAAAACGAGTTTTGAAGCGTTTTAAAATAATTTATATTGCTGTGAATCAATTAGGATATTAATTCATTGTTATGTTATTATTTTGGTAGGCGGAGAATTTACTTTAGGCGATTTGTAGAGTTCTAAAGTGGCCTCTCACTTTTTCTACACAAGTATGTGTTTGACTAGTATCATGTCCTATGGATTAAGATTATTTATACTATCATGTATAGGGAACCCTTTTATGGTTCATACGTGGCTATTGAATTGGAATTACGTGTTGTTGAGCATGTTTATTACCTTTATGCTGTATTACATGATTGAATGGATGTTTAATTCAAGCATGTTGTTTGGGATTATTTATATTTTGATCCATCATGTGATATGGATTAATAATTTTTTACTATTGGATTATGGAGTTTGGTATTGTTTCCTTAATGGATATTTATTACTTCTCAAAGGCCGGGGACTTTGTGAGTAAGTTGGACTATTATTTATTATGGTTATTTTACTACTTTGCAAAGACAGAGGGCTTTGTAGGGTACGTATATTTATTGTCATTGGACATTCGCTTGCTAATTTAAGTCAACAAATAAATTTGGAGGATTTGTTCTTGGTCAATTGGAATTGTTTGATCACTTATTTAATCTTTAGATAAAAGTGGAAATTGTTGTATTCATGTTATGTGTTGGTTGCTTTGTTTATAGTCCAACATCGAATAACTTATTAACACTTAAAGTGGAAGTGAATAGCAATAGCTTTAGACTTGTGCACGTCTGAAGTTCTGGACTATTATGAGTTGTAGTACATGGAGGTAGCCCATGACTTTTCTTGAGGTCGGATTGATCATCGTACCCTATTTTATTTTCAAAGGTTCCTCGATATCGTAGGTAAAGGGATTACGGAGTTGCGCCCGTAATTCGTCTTCAATTTTGAAGGCTGGTTTTGGTGGACAACTCGATCCATTGTCTATTCAATTTACTAAATGATTAACATGTTGTATGTCTTGTGAAGTTAAGTCTTATTATACAAGTTGAAGTCTTGAGGTATCTTTAGTAATCATGTTTTATTGCTTAGTAGTATCGTGATTAGGTTTCGTGTTTTATTTTATTTATGTATGTACTCAGCTTTGGTGATTACGTGCTTTTCTGTGTGTCGATCATGGCTGTGCCTGTTGATCATGTGATGACCCTTTATTGGCGAACAATTTTCAATTGAGTAATTGCCTACAGGTTTGGAAGGCATGATGCATCGTCTCAATTACTCATTTGGGACTTGGGAAGCGTTGATGAGAGATCTTTTATTACTTTAATTGCTTCCTACCTTTACATTACTTTTATTAAGTTGTTTTATGGATTATTTATTTTAAATGCTTTAAGTTTGTTTTGAACTACTTGCGAGGTTTGGATAATGATTTGACAATTATTATGTTTTAAGTATTTAATAAAGTTTTATTTAATGTTTTTTCCGCTGCAATACTCTGAGTAAGTCAATACGTTTTCACACGGGCGATAATGCCTTGATAATTCTCTATTTTAGTTGGAAAATATATGTTTTATAAAGAGAGAATTTTCGGGGTGTTACAACTTGATTCACTAAAGGTAAAGCAGAATTAGGGGTAGAAGAGGGAGATGAGGGAGATTCCGGTTGAAAAGGAAACAAACGCTCCTCAAATTTGATATCTCGATGATAGGCCGTCGTCGAGCCTACCAACAATAAAAACCTAACTCGGTCTCTCTAACTAGGTAGAAAGGGCAAGTAAGGTTCGATCCCACAAGGACTAAGGAGAGCACCAAAAAGTAATGATTTATGATAAGCTAGGTCGAGTCTCTTTTTTGGAGTAAGATTTATGAGTGAAAATAAGAAAAATAAACGATATTAAAAGGGTCTTGGGAAAGGGTATCCACCAAATGATTCATTCGTAAACAAAGAAATCAAAATGAGGGATCAACAATGGGAATCAATTGAGGGGAATAGTTCATCCAACGGTACTCTAACCACTCTTTCGAGCTAATTAGATTGGCTTAATCTCCTACCAAAGACCTATTTTCATGGCTAAGGCATTCAACCAAGCATATCAATAAACATGATGAACAAAAACAAGCCCCTAGGCTAGGTAGTCCCTATTTTCATGGTCCTTCAAGCCTAAAAATTGATTTGAGGCAACCTCTTAATTTCATCTTTCAATCCTTCATTAAGAATGCCCAATTATGCTTTTATGATGGCCAATCATACAAACATACATGAAAGTTCCAAACCAATTAACCAAAACTAACCCAAGTCAAAACCCCAATGTTCAATTTGAAGGTTTATGAACTCATCAATGGCTTCAACCTTTTCCCAAGGAAGAACTACTCACACATTATGAAAAATTATAAAATAAAGACATTAACAACTAAATATCATGAAAACAAACACTAATTTAAGGTAGATAAGTAAATTAAAGAGAAAATAGATGTAAATAAGTAAACAAAGCAATAAAATATAAGAAAGAGTAAGAAATGCTCATTAATATTGCAAGGATGCTCAAAATCTTCAAGTTTCCTTCTTAGATTCTTCATATCCAAGCTCTACATTGAGTTTTTCTCACTTTATCTCTAAACTAATCTATGGAGGCTAATCCTCTTTTTGAAACCCTAACTAAGGTACCCCCACTCTATGGAGGCTAATCCTCTAAAACAATCCCTCCTCAAAAGTTTGGGGTTCGTCCCTTTTAAGGGGATACAAAAATCATTCATTAAATGGGCCTAAAAACCGCAAAACAGGAACTCCCAGCGGACTCAGAGCGCCCGCTCCAACCATAAGCGGAGCGCCCGCTCCCACTGGCCAGACAACCCAACTTCGAACGATCATATCTCTCTCGTCTTTCATCGGAATTAAGCTTATGACCAGTCATTGGAAAGCTCTCGAGACAAGCTTTCATCTCCAATTAGAATCACCTGAAAATGTTGAGTGAGTTGGGAGATATGTCCATTTGAAGTTGACTCTTGTGCACAAACACCTCCAAAATGTGTTATTTTGCTTTTATACTCGGTGTGCGGGATGCCAACCTTCAAGGTCAATCCTAAAACATCAAATACCCAAGGAATCAATATAGACCCTATAAAGATAATAAAAATAGCTAATATTTACAAATGAGTTATGATTTACTCAATTATTCTAAAATAAGCAAAATAAGCTAGAAAATACAAAAAAGAGGAGGATAAAAGACTCTAAACAAGGGGGGAAATAGGGGTTTAGATTGGTGTAAATACCACTCATCAAATCCCCCCAAACTTAATCTTTGGTCGTCCTCGAGCAAATAAAACAAAATTAGGAAAATCTACCCTAATAAAGCAATAAATCTAACTCACTGTCGTAGGAATCACGGTTGCACTTAGCATGTGCAACAAGCCCTTTAAACCCCTAGGATGACCCTGGTGGACGAGTAAGGTCTCGTGAGGGTTTTCATAAGGCATACCCACAAAGGCGAAACACCAACTCAAATATGCAACAAACCAAGAATGGAAACATCACCAAGGTGAGAGAGATCGAGTCAAGAGAAGATCACAAGCAAGCATCTATGAGAATGTTTTTCTTTCAATTCCAACATAACATATGAGTAGAGAAGGAGGCTATGAGATGAGCTAAACTAAGGTGTAAATTCTACAATTTTCCTAACTCTTCCACTGCTTCCAACGCCAATACTCCAAGGGTCATTTGGTTCATAAACTCATGTATAGGATGAGAAATTGGCTCAAGTAACTCTAGTTCCCAATGTGCGGAAAATTTCCCCCCAAACTTAGCATTTTCATTATTATGGAGATGAAAATAAGGAAAAAGTGATGCAACTACCAAGGAGTGCGGGGCTTAGTCTTCGCCCTCTTCGTGCAGTCCGTCCACTCACGAGGCAGACATGTTTCTCAGGCACGGTACCAAGTACTCGGTCGGAGTCGCACTAGGAGGAAAAACATTCATACTCAAGCCGCAGCGATCCCGTCGCCACTAGGGAGTTCGACTTCACTTTTTCGAACCCCCACTTGAGCATTGGAATGCGCTAGGACCTTGGTTACTAACCACCCTTTCGCAACTCTTATTGAAACTATGCAATTTTTTTCATTTCATTTTTTAGGCTACTAGCCTTTTTCATGTAACTATCTTTATGAGGGTGCCGAAAAAGCTAAGTTATTCAGGGTATATCTCAAATGCACTAGGGGACCAAAGTTAGGCGAACCAAGTAAGGAATTCCTATAGCATGAAGGATAGAACTAAGTGACTTATTTAAGGAGAATTTAGTCGTTTTCGTTTCGGAGCTATTTGCTTTTGACGGCAAAGCAACAAAGTTTAATTCATCTCAAAACTCCCTAATCTACACATGTTCCAAAATTTATTAGCTCACATAATTGCATTCTCATTTCCGCTTACTTGGGTCACCAAAAACTCTTTCAAAGAAAATAGCCTTGAATTTTAGCTTTTCTTGGGTTTTATTAATTCCAATTTTTTTTGTATTTTGAATTTTCAAAAAAAAAAAAATTCTCCCAAAAAAAAGGGGAAAAAAAAGGAAAGAGAAGAAAAGAAAAGAAAGAAAAAGAGAAGAGGAAAAAAAAAGAAAATATTTTTGGGTTTTGAAATTTATTGAAAATATAAAGAAAAAAAGTATATACATCTCCCCAAAGCAATCAAATAACTATCCCCCCAAACTTGAATGAAGCATTGTCCTCAATGCTTAAAATATGCATGGAATCAATGGAGGGAGGGGAGAAGAAACATTTAACCAACAAACATATGTTCCACAAAACATAAATTATCCGAAAAAGATAGAAGGAAGGATGCTACCGGATAGTAGGTGGGTGCAAATACACGCAAATGACCCAATGTTCCCTTGCTAATCAACCTTCTTGAAAACCATGTTTGCTTTCCATATGATATGGAAAATGAATCTTGCTAAAAATATGTCCCTAAATCAATATAAAAGAAAAAACATAAGTAAAAATATAAGCAATAAAACACGGGTTACTTCCCGAGAAAGGCTTGTTTAAGGTCCGTAGCTCGACCTTGTTAGTAAATAGCAATTCAACGATCGCAAGAGTTTGTCAAATGCACTAGCACGCATTTCCATTTTTATTAAGTATGCAATAACAAAATGCAAAATGTGCATAAAGTGCAATGCAACTCTATGCAAATGAGGAGATGCCCAAAAAGAAGAAGGATTAAAAGGAAAAATAAAGAAGTAAGAGAAACAAGAATCAAAATAAGAATAAAAAGATGAATAAGATGGCAAACTCTCCTCTATAAAATCTTTTTTGGTAGCAATCTCACTCCTCTCAACAATAAAAGAATCGGTCACTTGAAGGTCAAAAGAGGCAAGAATCTCATCTAGATTTGGAATTTTGAGAGATGAGGATGGAAATAAAATGGGAAAAGACGGAATAAGGTCAATTCTTCTTGCAAATGGAACATGAGGAAAAGGTATAGAAACAAGGCTTTCATTAACCACTTCACTCACATCACAAGACTTAAGAGGGAAGACTTCTTCCATCAATGACTTCTCCTCAAGAACTTCTCCTCAAGAACTTCTCCATTCTTCATCAAGACTTCAAAATCATCCTCAAGCTCTATGCTACTCTTTCCCAATTGATTATCATTTTTAACATCCATCGAATCAACATAATTAAATTCAAGAATGTCATTATTGCAACCCAATTTTTCTCTAAGCAATTTCAAACCAATTTCCAATTGTAAAAGAGGATCATCAATAAGTGGGAAAGAAATTTGAGAATCAAATTGAGAAAGAGATTCACAATCAAGCATATGAGATTCATCATTGGGAGCATAAGATTGATCATAGGAATCCATGCAAGGGTTTGAAGACAATTCATGAGATGCATGTACAACATTAGCATTAGAATATACTTCATCCAAGTGAGAGTAAAAGGGGGGAGAAATACAAGTCTCGGGTTCATAACTAGAGAGATTTTCAAGTTTTTGATTCGTATGCGTTGACAATTCCCATTCATAAGTATCTCTAGACAACCACTCAAATAGACTCGAAGCCTCATCCAAAGATTGGGCATGGAAATCACAAATAGGCATAGACTCTACCACCCTTCTAGTTTCTTCATTTAGACCCTCAAACATGACATCACATATTTCCCATTTTTCAAAGCTATGCTCATAAGCAAGAGAATCACCAAGCCTCCAATAATACCTCCAAAATACTTCATGTTCATATTGGGGTAGAGAAAAAATTGTCATCTTTTTCAAAAATTTTTTAAACAAAGAAACAAAAGAGAAAGAAATCAAATAAAGATAAAGAACTATTCACAAAAGGCCTAGACTCATCTAATCAACACTTAATCAATGTCACCGAAGTCCCCGGCAACGGCGCCAAAATTTGATAGGCCGCCGACGAGCCTACCAAAAATAAAAACCTAACTCGGTCTCTCTAACTAGGTAGAAAGGGCAAGTAAGGGTCGATCCCACAAGGACTAAGGAGAGCACCAATAAGTAATGACTTATGATAAGCTAGGTCGAGTCTCTTTTTTGGAGTAAGATTTATGAGTGAAAATAAAAAAAAGAAACGATATTAAAAGGGTCTTGGGAAAGGGTATCCACCAAATGATTCATTCGTAAACAAAGAAATCAAAATGAGGGATCAACAATGGGAATCAATTGAGGGGAATAGTTCATCCATCAGTACTCTAACCACTCTTTCGAGCTAATTAGATTGGCTTAATCTCCTACCAAAGACCTGTTTTCATGGCTAAGGCATTCAACCAAGCATATCAATAAACATGATGAACAAAAACAAGCCCCTAGGTTAGGTAGTCCTTATTTTCATGGTCCTTCAAGCCTAAAAATTGATTTGAGGCAACCCCTTAATTTCATCTTTCAATCCTTCATTAAGAGTGCCCAATTATGCTTTTATGATGGCCAATGATACAAACATACATGAAAGTTACAAACCAATTAACCAAAACTAACCCAAGTCAAAACCCCAATGTTCAATTTGAAGGTTTATAAACTCATCAATGGCTTCAACCTTTTCCCAAGGAAGAACTACTCGCACATTATGAAAAATTATAAAATAAAGACATTAACAACTAATATCATGAAAACAAACACTAATTTAAGGTAGATAAGTAAATTAAAGAGAAAATAGATGTAAATAAGTAAACAAAGCAATAAAATATAAGAAAGAGTAAGAAATGCTCATTAATATTGCAAGGATGCTCAAAATCTTCAAGTTTCCTTCTTAGATTCTTCATATCCAAGCTCTACATTGAGTTTTTCTCACTTTATCTCTAAACTAATCTATAGAGGCTAATCCTCTTTTTGAAACCCTAACTAAGTTACCCCCACTCTATGGAGGCTAATCCTCTAAAAAAATCCCTCCTCAAAAGTTTGGGGTTTGTCCCTTTTAAGGGGATACAAAAATCATTCATTAAACGGGCCTAAAAACCGCAAAACAGGAACTCCCAGCGGACTTGGAGCGCCCGCTCCAACCATAAGCGGAGCGCCCGCTCCCACTGACCAGACAGCCCAACTTCGAACGATCATATCTCTCTCGTCTTTTATCGGAATTAGGCTTATGACCAGTCATTCGAAAGCTCTCGAGACAAGCTTTTATCTCCAATTAGAATCACCTGAAAATATTGAGTGAGTTGGGAGATATGTCCATTTGAAGTTGACTCTTGTGCACAAACACCTCCAAAATGTGTTATTTTGCTTTTATACTCGGTGTGCGGGATGCCAACCTTCAAGGTCAATCCTAAAACATCAAATACCCAAGGAATCAATATAGACCCATAAAGATAATAAAAATAGCTAATATTTACAAATGAGTTATAATTTACTCAATTATTCTAAAATAAGCAAAATAAGCTAGAAAATACAAAAAAGAGGAGGATAAAAGACTCTAAACAAGGGGGGAAATAGGGGTTTAGATTGGTGTAAATACCACTCATCACTCGACTCAAAAAAAAATTATACATTTCCGTGCTCTAGGAGAAAACTTATCAGAGGTTTTATGAGCAGCGTAGCATAAACATCTAAACACTTGCAAGTGTTCATAAGAAGAAGGAGTGCCCATCAACATTTCAAAAGGTGTCTTCATAGAAAGAGCGAAGCTAGGCATAAGGTTGATGAGGTAAGTGGCGGTCAATAAACAAGCACCCCAAAATTTATGTGGAAGATGAGCACATGAAGCTTAAGAGCCCTAGCCGTCTCTAGTAAGTGTATGTGCTTACGTTCCACTTTTCCATTTTGTTGTGGAACGCTATGGAGACTCTTTTGGTGAATAATGCCCTTGGCAGCAAACAAGAACTACAAAACTGTTGTACTATATCGGTCCCATTGTCACTTCTAATGATCTTGACGTTGCTTCTAAATTGATTTTCAACATATGCCAAACAATTTTCCAGAATACCGGGAACATGCGTTTAAGTGTGAAATAAGTGGGTCCACGTTGTTCTTGTATGATCATCAAGCAATGTAAGAAAATAAGTGGCCCTGGACAAAGTGGCATGTTTATAGGGCCCCCATAGATCCACATGTACCAATTCAAAAGCCACGCTATCATGAGAATCAAATATAGGAAATGGAGACTTATGCATTTTAGCAAAGACACAAGGCTCACAAGGAAAATCAAACACTTTATTAAGTGAATACGAGATTGACAATTTTGACATTTTAGGAATAGGAATATGACCTAACCTAGCATGTAATACATTTACTGAAGGCGAAAGAGAGCTATTGTGAAAAGCTTGAGCAGAAACATAATTAGAAGCTGGGGGAAACAAGGTAGGAGAAGCAAAACCAGAATTACGAGAAAGATAAACAGAATTGAACTTATACAATTCAGCATGTCTGTGTCCAACTGCCTTCACATGGTTACTTGTAGGGTCCTGAAAAATACAGAGATGGTGATGAAAATGGGCAACAATACGGTTATGATCAAGTAATTTGCCAACGGATAGCAAATTGTGTTTAAAATCAGGAACAAGAAAGACATGTTGCAAAATAATATCATGAGTCAAATAGACAGTGCCTATACGAGTAACGTTTTAAAATTTCCATCCGGCAGACCAACTTTAATAGGGTGAGATAGATGATGAACAGAAGCAAATAATGTTGGATCACAAATCATATGGTCAGAAGCCCCGTGTCAACAATCCAATCAAGAGGACCAAATATTCCTTTAAACACATCAATATTGGAGGCAGTAATAATACCTGCAAAGTTGATAGATGAGTGGAAAGAATCAGAATAATCCGATTGAGATTGTTTTCCTTTCATCAGTTTCACCATCTCCTTATAAAAGGCATTCACAAGATTAGCATCAACTGAAATTTTTTGTCTACCAGAATCAGTAGAAAAATCCAGAGGATTATCAGCAATGCCAGAGACAGAAATCTCAGTCACATTAGCCACCATCCTATGTGAAGTACTAGCACTAGACTATTTGCTTCTCATAGTGGTGAACCAATCAGGGTATCCATGTAACTGAAAGTAAGAATCAACTGTGACCTCTCTTTTTGCAATGGTCACATTTTCTATCAGATTTATCAGTCCTTTGCTTCTTGAAATCTCTTTTACCATACTGGACTTGAGAATCGTCCATATGACCAGAATGCACAGAATGTTGTTTCATAGGAACAAAATCACTTGATTGAGAAGAATCGGAAACAAGATCAGTAAGTTTCTTCTGTCGTTCAAGCTGCTGTAAAATGTAATATGCTTTGTTAACAGGAGGAAGGGGATCCATGCTTTAAATGTTAGATTTGGCAGTATCATAATCTCAATGCAAGCCAGTAAGTAGTTGAATGAGTTTGTTGCATTGATCAGCCGCAAGGACCTTCTTCAAGAGACCACAAGAACATTTAGCCAAAGAACCACAAGTACAATCAGGAAAGCCTTCAAGAAGTTGCAATTTATCCCAAGTCCTCTTCAATTTGGAGTAATACTCAACAATGGAGGAAGATTCTTGTTGAGTAGAAGTAAGAGTTTTATGTAACTCAAATAAAAGTGGTGTGTTAGACTGACCATACCTCTCATATATTTCATCATACAAAGTGGTGTGCAGAAACGGAGATGATGAAACTATCTGAAATTTACTTCTCCGTTGAATTAATCAACCAAGAACGGACCATATAATCATTACGGATCCATTTTTGATGATCAGCGGAGGTTGAATCTTGCTTTGGTAATGATCAATCAATAAAGCATAATTTTTTCCTAGCTCCCAAAGCCATGGTGATGACTGGTTCGATATCAAAAAATTATCGCCATTAAAACGATGAGATCCAAGCTGCATATCAGGATTGTCTCTAGTTGAAAGAAAATAAGGATCATTGTAACCAGTAAAACGAGGATTTTCAGCAGCTTGAGGCATTATGAAGAATCGAGAAGTTCTGCGATTGAGCGATTTTCACTAGCGACGAAATTGAGCGATTTTCACCAGCGATTTTGTTGTATGCTCAGTAAGAAATTCAGCGATTAATTGATTGAAATTGTAGTTTAGCGAAAATCAGCAAGTATTTGAGAGATTTTAGTGAAGAATTCAGCGGAAAAATCAATGAAAGGTTCAGCAAAATTTGATAGGAATTAAGCGAAAATAAAAAAGATTCGCAACTCTCAAACAATCACCAGGTGATTGATAAAGAACATGAAAAATCAGCAGGTGATTGTTCGAAATTCTGAGCATTGAACCTCTGATACCATGAGAAACTAAGTATGTGACTTAGGTTTAATTGATTCAATTAAATCTGAATCAAAGAAGACGAGAGAGAGAGATTCTAGTAAAAGTAATTTTATTTGTCTTGTGTCTCATAATGAAGCAGCTTACAAAAACAGACTTCATATCCCAAAAATGACAGCTAATTAACAACTAATGTCTTTGTGGAATATGACAACTAAGCTACTAGATTAACAGACATATCATCTTAACAACATAAACTATGTCAAGATGAGTCATAAGACTCATAACTAAGTATTGCAAAGCACTGCCATACTACGATAACCTCCTATCATTTCATCGAGCAATTCACCATCAAGGAGCGAATGGAATAAAAAATAATAATACGTAAATAAATTGTCTAATCTAAAAGTACCATTATTATAATTACAATCTCGGATAAAAAAAAATAACTAGGGTTCAACCTTTTTTTAAAAAAAGGAAAAAAAATTAAAATCCCTTTGTCCCGTAATAATTTTCTCGTTTCTCATTCTTGACTAAAATTAAGGTTCGGAGAATGTGCCTCCCAAAAAAATGCATTAATGACAAAGTTAAGAAAGGAAAAATTATGGTCCAAAATTTGGATGTTGTACTTTTATCATTCATTGTGGTCCCAATTTGTACCATAAATCAAGGGAAAAGTTGGAAATATATATTCAAGGAGGATAAAATTGAAAAAAATTGCAACATGAGAGAATTTTGCGGAAAAAAGCACACTATATTAATGAAAAGTGTAGAAATATGAAAAACATTTTGGGACACCCCAAAAAGGAATACGAGAAAAACATTATAAGATGGGGGAGTATAAAATTCAATGTAGAGGTGCAATGTTATTTCGTAAAACTCCGAATAATCGTCATACCTCAACATCAAATTAATCTAGTCTTTCCACTGCAATTTCTCTTTTTTACAACTACACTGCAAATACATTTTTGTATATGTTGTGTGCTTATACATAAGACTTGTATATATATAAGCTTGACGACGATGAAAGATTTTTTATTTTTTGGATGGGTACGTACTACCTAGAACCTTTATTAAGTTTGTTACTGACTTTCTCGTGTTACTCACATACACTTTATAATGAATTTGTTGGAACACGAGGTGACTCTCAAGAAGGGGGACTTGAATTGAGTGACTAAATTTATTCGATTTTCGCAAAAACAAAATATGTGGCACTGTGATTTACACTGTGGTAATACTGGGTAGATCCATTTTTCGTTTTTGCTCAAGTAAACTTATATTAAACTAAATATCAGCGGGAAAAAAAAGAACACAATACTTTACCGTGGTTCGACCTTAACTCTGAAATCTACATCCACCCTACCTATTCTTTTATTAATTTGAATATCAAACTATCACTCTTTGATACTTCGATTCCCCCCATTACCAACCCTAGTATTGCTCCCCAATACTTAATTTTAAGTATTGGTAACCAAATTTGGAACACAGTCGAACCCAATTTGATAATCTCTATAAAGAGAATTACAGAAAGATTTTAAACCTGTACAAGTGCTTCCTGGAAAAGCAGATGAGGAAAATCAACTCGCTTTCAACTAATGGAACGCTGTGTTATGCTATGTTCTATGAGATATGTTTTCTTCTGTTTTGAAATCTCTCAAATTATAATCTGAAAACATATATTATGCAAAGCAGCGTATTATCCCTTTTAGATTGTATTATTAGTCACGGATTTTTTAAGGAAGATAGGAATATCTTATTAACCAATCTTATTCCACAATATAAGGGATAATATCTTTCTATCTTATCTTTTACTTAAAAGTTATCTTTATCTTTTACAAATCAATCTAATGATGTTCATGCTACGTCAAGATTCAATTCACAATCCAAAGTCATGAAGCAAGAAATAATCCAACTCACGACCCAAAGTTATGAAGCAAGAAATAATTTAACTCACAATCAAAGAAAGTTAAGGAGCAAAAGGTAAGAGTGAAGGATCATGGTAGGGTAAAGAAAAAGGTAAGGAAGCTTAAAGTGTTTGGTATGGAGATATGCGCAACAAGTGCTCAAACCTCAGACTCACCTTTTGACATTAGGACGCCAATAGTGTCAAACTTTCTCCAGTTGGGCACTGTTTAAGTTATTGTGCCAATATATAGCCGCTTCTCGTCAAGTATAGCTTTCCTTCAGGTATTCAATATTCCAAAAACATGATCACCAAAACTATTTTCTTCATCTGATCTTATAATTGAGCTCTAAAATTAATTGTCTCTTTTTTTCATTTATAATAGAAGCGTTCCTTTTTTCATTCTTTTATTCCTTCTCTTTCTTTTTTTAAGGAGATGCATACTATACAAAAATCCTAGAATTAATTGATAAAAAATCATATTCGAAGAGAAGAAAGATTGGTGAGTCGTGACTTTAGTTGTTCTTGAGATACTACCCCTAACACTGTGTCATGTACTGTGTAACTGTTGTGTTCACCTCACCACATCACTTATGAAAAGTTGAAAACTCATTTTCGACCTCATCAAGTTCCCCCTTAACATATGACGTCTTCTTTGATCATCTCACAACATAGCTTTTACCTCAAACATAATCACGAATCAAGTTTAAGAGCACTTATTGAGTTTGTATCAATTGATGAAGGAAAGAAAGATGTGATTGGCAAATGCAATGAGGCATGTATCTATACTCTTTTAAAAGCAATGAGTTCCCTTTACTGTAGCTTATAAATAGTGAAAGGACAATTGTGCCCTTCTGTTTCCACGAAATAACTTTGTTGCCCTTACCAGCTGTGTCTTCGAACTCTTCGTTGCCCTTCTGCTTCCACACTCCACAGTCCATACTCATTCCACCTCTTTCATTCAACCTCAACATCCACCTTCTCCTCTCTCTTTTTATCTAATATCTAATACCCATAAACATCGTGCCTGTACATTTTCTCTCTCCTCTCGGAGATAAATCGCTATGTACTGTCTTTGTACTTGGATCTTGGTAAGAGGCTATCTTTTCAATCTTTAAATATCTTTTTTCGATTTTCATTTGATTATAGTTGTAACTTGTTGAGAGTGAAATTTACCAAATTGCTTTTTCCTGAAGGTTGGGATGAATGCTGAGGAATTAGGGCTTCGATCTAGGTATAGAGGTTAGTTTTCCTCTCTCGTTCAATCTTTATTTTTTTCCATTGTCGTTTAATTTTTGACTTTTTGTGTTATAGGTGAACAAATTTGGGATTACTGTTGCGTTTAACATCGTCGGCAGCTGCAAACTTCCATTTCCCCTTTCCAAACATTTCCCTCTCTTCTCCGCTCAAATTCTCATTCTCTTCAAAATCTATCTCCTTCATCGCCGATCGTCGATCTATCCACGTCCCGGCCATTGCAACTCTGTTTTGGCACCATTGCACCGCTGTTTCTCTTTCTGGTATCCCCTTTCTGTTCTCCATTCATTTCCCATGTCTTTTTTCCTTTGTTTTTTTGTAGCTTAATTCTTTAAACTTTTTTTGAGGAAAACATAGCAATTAATGTATGTATCATCGGTTTAATTTCCTTTTTCCTTTTCTTCCGTTTATTTTTGATTGCTGGACGTATTTTGATTTTTACAGAATTGGTTACAATGTGATAATCGATGATTATATTATTAACAGTGGAAGCATATCATAATATATTCAAGTTTAATTCTAGGTTTTCAATTTAGCAAGGGGCAGCTGCACCCTCACTCCCATTAATCGACACCACTTGCTTAACTGATTCTTCAAAGGGGATCAATTTACCATTTCACGTTTGATTTCCTATTAATAAATTCCATACCTTCCTGCACTTGGAAATTTCAAGAACATCCATGAGTTGCAAAGCTAGACAATGAACATTGAATCTGGTAAGCAAACTCATGAATTTTCCTTCTTTAATTACTTGGGTCTATTGTTGAGAGTGAGGGACACCACTTGCATTTGTTGCCCATTGAAATTTTTGGTGTTTATTATCGTCATTACTGTCCTCCTAACTATATCTTCATGGAAGAAAATTCAAGAGCAACCCAGAGGTATCTGCTTTTTTTCAATTGTATTTACTTTCTCTCATTGTTGTTTCTTTTATGAATTGATTTTTCTTCCATCTTCATTTGATTTGTTTGTTTAAATCATCAACATTTTTCCTAAGATCATTCCAAAGTTTTTTTTTTTTTAGCTTTTTCGTTTTGGGTGCTTAATCATCTCTTACACGAACTTGATGCTAAAGACCAATCAATGTGTTCAATTTTCTAATAAGATCCAACTTCAGACTTTTATTTTTTAGATTAAAATGTGTACATATTAATTTAAGAAAGGAGGGTTGTAATGTTAATGGTTGATGATATATGATGCACAACTAATTTTGACAATGATACACCAAAGTTATTGTTGTTTATGGTCCAAGAGGGTGATCTCATGTCCCCTATGTGGTTTTTGGACCTTGAATGTTTGATTCGTTTGTCATTGAACTTCAGTTAAGAGTCATTTGGTTGGTTAGTTTTATACTATATCCCTAACCTTCTAAAGCCAAGATCACTCTTACTATGTTTACCAATAGTATACTGAGTGCAGTAAAGCGTGAAGTACATTGTGCTTCCCTTTTCCTTGCTATAAAAAAACAATAATATATAACGCAATTTTTTTCCAACAGGCTTATGCATGAAATTGGTGGTGTTGTTTTTCTATCAGCCTGATTCAGGCTTCCTGAAGCTTTTATCAAACTAATTTAGGCTCCCTAAACATATTTACTGTTTGCTCTTATTTCCGGAAAGATAACATAATTACCTTGAACATATAGATAATGTTGCTTTTTATGTCTCTTGTTATATCTAAAACTTGTGGATTACTACTTGTTACAAATATCATTTCATATAAATAGTGTTGTTTTATGTATTATGTCTTCTCTTATTGTATCCAAGCAGCAAATGTAATCATAGGGCCTGAACTAAGCATGCGTTGGTCATAATAGATCTACCCAAGCACAGTTTTCGAAACTTGATATTCGTGGAGCTCAAAACTATCTCCCGAAAAACTAGGTAAACTCTTGAAAGCTGTTTTTTAAATAACTTAACTCCTGTGACTAGGTACTATCAATTTTAAGAGTAAATGTTGTTGATGTGGGTCATTTCCAGGGTTAGTGGACCTTGCTGGTAGACTTCCTTGTGCATTTTTAAGTTTTAAGGTCGTGTGTTTTAGAGCTGCTGGTGGGCTTGACTTTAGTGGGGTTATGATGTTGCGCTGACCTGCTGCTTGGGTTACGACCTGTTTGGTGCATTAATTGGCTTTTGTGTTGTGGTGTTGCTGCGGTAGGGGGCCTGGGAAGTGCGCAGACCTGATCAAAATGAATTGATCTCGTCCTTGCAGTTGCTCGTCAAATTTTAGAATGTCTTAACCTGTGTCCTTGCCCCGAAAAAAACTCTATCTACCTCAACCCTCATGTAACCATCAAAATTGACCGGCCAACCACCATTCAAAGCCGTAGTATAATAATACCAATAGCTCGTGTTTCCCCATAACCTTTTTGTAACCGTCAAGCAAATGCACCCTGTAGTTATATGGAACAGACTGATGGTGGAGCAGGCTGAAAATGGTTTTAATATGTTGTTGCTTATTTCTCTTTTGCAGGTTAAGCAGACGGAATTACATATGTGAAGAATGATGATTCTTGCAGGCTGAACTTCCCATCAACAATGGCAAGCCGAGATTGAGAATGCACAACACTCTTTCGACATGCTTTGCATCTTGTTTGGTTGCTTATGGCAGGATCGACGGTTGTTTATCTAGATTGTTAAAAGTTTGAATATGATCTGCACTTTTATTGCTTTGACATGTGCTCATAGTTGATTTCTTACACTCACTTCCTTTACTATTTGCATTCAGCTGCACAACTTGTAACCAATGGCGTTTTACCGTTGTTTATTTTTCTGAAAGATTTTTTTGATAGGTGCCCAAAACTTATAGTTCTGATGATTGGTGGAAGACCAAAGAAGGAATACCAATGTGTACTTTTAATAGAATCATTATGCATTCAAGATATTGGACGTTTTACATGCTTCTATGAGGGAGTTTTTATATTATACAACTAATTAATATGAATTTTAGCAACTAAATAATAAAACATTGGGGGACCGCGCGCGTAGTGCGCGGGCCAACAACTAGTAAGAAGAAAAACATGGGGCACAAATGTCAAACTCAAAAGAAGCAAATGAAAATATCGGGCTAATAATGATCCAACTTGACATAGAGAGGTGAATCAAACATTTCATAGCTCAAATAGTTTGGCAACTTAGGATCATGTACCTTAATAATTCGGCAACTTATAATTAAGACATTAGGACAACAGCAGTAGACCTTGTGAGTCCTGAATCACATTTAAAAGACTCCTTCAATATTCACATGAACATGTCATGGCCTCCAATTCAACATATCAAAGATCGAAGGCATATAACACAAATCAATTACTAGAAATTCATCCCATAGCCTATAATTTTACCCTTTCTTTTGTTGTGGCCAAGTGTAACACACCCTCCATGGTAGGCTATTAGTGAAAGGATTATAGATTTGTCATTATATGTCTTAAGAAACCACCTTCCGAAAAGTATATACTAAGCCTGCAAAAACAATCAAAGTTAATTCCTTACAAAATCTATGGCACTGTTCCTTACACTATGGTAATACTGGGTAGATTAGTTTTTTCATTTTTGCTCAAATAAACTTATATAAAACTAAATAGCAGCGGAAATAAAAGAACAATAATTTACCATGGTTCGACCCCAACTCTGAGATCTACGTTCACCCTACCTATTCATTTATTAATTTCAATCTCAAAACATCACTCTTTGATATAATTAGATTCCCCCACTCCCAACCCTAGTAATGCTCCCCAACTCTTAACTCTAAGTGTTGCTAACCAAATTTGGCACACACCTGAACCCAATTTGACACTCTCTATAAACATGATTATAGAAAGATTTTCCTCGTACAAGTGCTTCTTAGATAAGCAGATGAGGAAATTTAAACTATCTTTCAACTACCTGAACACTGTGTTATGCAAGCTCTGTGCTATGGCCCCGTTTTCTTCTTTTTCGAAATCTCTCAAATTATGATATACAAACATATATTTTGCAAAGCAGCATATTATCCCTTATATCGTATTACTGGTCTAGGATGTTTAAAGGAGATTCTTATTAATCAATCTTGTTCCTTAAGATAAGGGATACTATCTTTCTATCTTATTCTTTACTTAAAAGCTATCTTTATCTTTTACAAATATGTTTTTCTTAACAAACAAATCTTTTCAAACCAGTTTTTTCTTTTCGAAAATCGAAAATTTGTTTTTCCATAAAGAAAAAATTGGTTTCCTAAGATAAGGATTTCATCCTAATCATATTCTACCGAAATCTAATTTTCTAAAATGATTTTCCTAAAAACAATTTTTGAAAATCTCTTAATTATTTTTCAGATGTTTTTCGAAAAACAAAGACATCAGACTTTTTATCAACATTTTTCTAGTTAAATATCCCATTTATTTTTATGAACCAAATGTGATTTTGATATAATCAATTATTTTTCTAACTCTGAGAAAATAATTAATCATCCTAAAATGACATTTTTTTATTAGCACATGATTCCAATAAGCTGATTATATTTCATTAACATGAATAAAAATATAGCTAGATCTAAGCTTCAAGTTCTTCAAGTCATGGAGCTTCCATGATCATCCAAGCTTGATAAGTCTTAAGTCCATGTTCCACAATCAAACAAGTAATGTACAAGTGTATTTGTCATCATTAAAATACATACGGACGTAACATGCCAACAAAATCTTTGTACTCCCTCCGTATAAAAAAAATGCAACATTTGCCATTTTTGGCTGTTGTAACAAAAAAAATGCAACATTTGCAAACTTTCTATTTTAAGTAAAAAATATTTGCTTTAATTACAAAAATGCCATTACTTAATCATAATTAAAACATCTCAAATTATCATTATAATTTAACTACAAATCAATTAAATAATAATTTCCTTCATCTCCTAAACCCACTCAAATTCAAACTAAATTCACCCACCACCCAACACCACATTCAACCCAATTTCACCATAACCACCACCATAAAAACCCTAACCACCACCACTTCCACCACAAAACCCTACACCACCACTTCCACCACAAAACCTTAACCACCACCACTTCCACCAAGAAACCCTAACCACAACCATGACTTTGAAATCGACTTCACTTGGGGTGTGATTTCTGGGCTCGATGGTGTTCGGCAGTGGCTTCTTGGTTCGATCTGGGGTGCGATAATTTATGTGGTGGAGAATGCTGCGATTTCTGGGTTTGAGTTTCTAGGGTTCGATGGTTTGGGGATGGTTTGGGTTCGATGGTGCGATGGTTTCTAGGGTTCGTGGTTTGGCGGTGGTTCGTGGTTCTAGGGGTTCGTGGTGCGATCTGGTTAAGGTTTGGCGGTGGTTCATGGTTCAATTTGATTAGGGTTTGGCGGTGGTTCGTGGTTAGGGATGGTTTCTAGGGTTCGAGGGTTTGGTGGTGTTCGTGGTTCGATCTGGCAGTGGTGTTTGTGGCTAGGCGGTGGGGGACGAAATCAGCGGTGGTGTTCGTGGTTAGGTAGTGGTTTCTTGGTTGGGTTTGGCGGTGGTGTTCATGGTGGTCGGTCTTGAAGTTGGTGGTTGGCGTGGTGGTTGGAGTTGAAGGTGGTGGTTAAAGTTTGAAGGTCACTAACCTCATTTCTCTCTTTAAAAGTTTAATCATCTCTCTAATTTATCATTAGGAAATTTTTCCTAGGAGAGATTTATTGCGTTTTTTTATACGGAGGGAGTAGTATTTCAAACTAATGTTTGCTCAGTGAAGCTAATCTTAACTATTCAAATCAAATTTTAATTAAAAATGAAAATTAATATAAAAAATAGAAAAGTTCATGATTTTAATAGTAAAACATTTTCGGGTGTTTGTGAGCTAGCTGGCGTTTTGGCTATCCACACATCACAATCATCTTGCGTGAGAGTTATACATTAGAGGATCTTGTTAAAAAATAAAGAAGATCACAATCACAATTCCATATTTGTTAATTTAAAGGTGTCATTCAAAACTTGCGTACGGGTCCGTACCTTGGACAATTTCTCACCTATTCATGTATTTTTATTCTAACTTAACTTCCACGATATAACCATCAGTCCATCCTTGGCTTATCAAAGACTACTTGGTCTACCTCTAACCTTGGATCTTTCAAGAGTTTAATTCTAAAATCATGGCATCATATTATAATATGTTGATGTAAGAATGAAATTCAATATGGTGC
This sequence comes from Patellifolia procumbens, assembly GCA_947645195.1. Lineage (NCBI taxonomy): Eukaryota > Viridiplantae > Streptophyta > Magnoliopsida > Caryophyllales > Amaranthaceae > Patellifolia > Patellifolia procumbens. The sequence goes on from CANSGD010000193.1 coordinate 951,871, forward strand.
TTTCTTTAGTTTGAGGTGAACATTAAGAACAGGGAAACATATTAATGGTAATTAAGATCTGCTAATGTGATTATATGTTGGACTTTGGAGACAAGAGATAGTATAAATTTGATCCAATCTGTTTGCAAGAACTAGCCAGCAATTAGCATTTCCAACTCTCTTCACATGCATACAGGAGAAACATATACTCCTATAATCAATAATCATATCTACTGGGTGTTGGAATTATGGCTTCTATAGCCTCCTTTGGATTTTTTTCCAAAGGTCCCATATCGCCTATAGAAGGGAGTTTTCCTTTGTTTATTAACTCCCTTCCTCTACTTGTCTATCGAGTTGGTTATATGGTTGGTTTTTGTGGTTAGAGATCATGCTTGGACATGAGATTACTACCACACGTGCACGCGCCAACCTTATTCTCCTCTCTTCTTCACTCTTATGATCTTTCCTCACTTCCATGAACAGCGGACACGCATCGCATATTTATATTCCAAGTCAATGTCCACATACCCCAACTACTTCGCAAGCATAATTCCACTTGCGCAACAAAATTTTACCTAAGGTAAAGGATACTCCAAGACTTTGGAGACCATCCCGACTCCAAAAAAGGAAAAACAAACAAAAAACGGAAGGTCCAACCCATAGTATATGTATAGATAATCCTTTTTAAGGTGAATATATGCCAAAAAGACCTCCAAAACACATCTTTTGGAGCAAAACAAACTTGAACCCAAAAATGTAAAGTTCTTTCAAAAGGGAGGTGGAGGGGGTCACAAAAATCCTCTATGTCATCTTCTCCATCGTTAAGAGACTTTTTTCTGAATGTTAGTGATGATGATACAATGAGTCGTTTCCAGAATATGAAAACTCGTAGGATATAATTTATAAAAAAATCCACTATTTGCATAACGTTTAATTTTATGTTTACATTGATTTTTGCAACATTTAGCTGTTTATTTTTTAAAAAAAATTGCCGAAAAATTGATTAATTTTGTAACCGCTCCCCAACTTTTCAAATTCTGGATCCGCCAATGTTTACCATTGCCGCCAAAATTCTACTATACTTTGACGATCTAAATTATTTTACCCTTTCTCCACAGTTGTTTCAATATTTCGATCCAATCTGTTTTAACACTTTTCCTTGATACCTTCATAAACTAAACATACATATGCTTTTTTCTCTTTTTTTTTGTCCTTTTTGACAAGATTAAGCAAGAAAGGAGCTGCCTAATTGGATGTATCATGGAACATGTATGTTGTCTTCTTGAATTGTATTTTCAACTTACAACACGCAACATGGCAACATTATCAGGTTCTTTTCATGGAAAAAGAAAAAAGAAAGGTACTTTCACTAATTTAAATCATGTTTAATGTTTGGAGGTCAAGAAAGACGCATCTACCTACTAATCCGTTCCCAATAAAATAAATTAGCAACTTGAATCTCGGCCGCAACTAGCTTACAACGTACTACACTGACCAAATAACTAAGAAATTTGAAGTAAGAAATAAAGCTAGTCAAGTAAGCATCAATTTTTTTTGTAGGCAAATTTAATACGAGAGTATGAATCGTACACTCGGATGTATTATGAGCATGATACGCTCAAGATTATTTAAGCAAAAAATAGCCTTGAATGTACCATGTATTATGGTCATGGTACTCCCGGGTGCAGTGGCGGATCTTGAAGTATTTTCTTACAGGGGCCAAAAAAACCTTTACATATAACCTAATACAATTATCAATTTCAATGAGTTTATATAAACAATGTGTAAAATACTAACTAAAGAAAATAATGCCAGCTTTAACTACATAATGAGGTGTTATCTCATGTGCTTATACAATTATACTGGAGCTATGGTTACTTAGAGTAATGCTTTTATTCATGTAAGCTCATCTAATCTTGTGGCAATATAAATAATTAACTAAGAAATTTATCCTCTTTATTACTAGATTGATCTTCTAAACTCTCAATTTATATTTTTCCTACTAACAAAAGGGGGAAAACCCCCAAAGCCATCAAAATCTATATATATATAAAAAGCGTAAGCACATATTATAACCGTCATGTGTTACTCTCCCTTCTTTTCAACATATATTATCTACGTTATTCTCATTAAAAAGTACAAATTGTCCATGAGAAGAGCGACCTTGTGTATGGAAGATAAATGTTCTAACAATTGTTCCACTACACTATCTTTGCTTCTATTAGCAATACTAATAATGATATTATGTGTTTTCAATGAAAATTTATTTTAATTGCATTTATGAATATAACTTTTTAATAACATCTTTCTACATCAAATTAGTTGTTTTAAAGTATTAAGTATGGTAAATATTAGTTGAAATTTAACAAGTTGCAACTTTTTTCGTGGTTATAGTAAACTAGTATCTAATATGGGAGGATTCTAATTAAATACTTTACCTCTCAACCAACAAAAAAAGGTAAAATAATTTTTAAAGCCTACCTTTAACCAAGCCTAAGAAAAATGAAGAGGCTCTACTAAACTAGCAGAAGGCAGCAAGGGAAATAAGCCAAGTGAAAAAAGGACCATGTGGGGTCCACAAATTAACTTAAAAAGCATGACTGGGTATTTATCTTTTTAGTTTCTTCGATTTTATCTCCTACCGAATCAGCGTGGATATTTCTGTTTGGTTCATTGGCTGTTTGGCTTTGCAAACTCACTTTTACTTTGTGGGCTTATAGGGACCAGGCCCCATCCAGCCTCCCCAGAAGGTCCGCCCTTGCCCGGGTGTATAATAAAAATTGTAATTTAATACTTTATTTAGTTTCAAATACTTGCAACCTAACTTCTTGTTGCATAGTATCAAGGATAACAAATAATGTAACTGGATAGATTTTTAAAAAAAATATATATGATCTCATTAATAAGTATGAGTAAGGTAATTGGATAGATTAACTAACATAATTTGTACATAGCTTTGGGTATATCATATATCCGTATATCCATTGCTTTTCTTGTAAGTGATATTCAAATTTAAAAAGTGAATAGTCAAATCTAAAAAATAAAGGAATAGAGGTTAAAAATGAACAATTTAAAAGTATTAAATTGTAGTTTTATAAAAGACTTTTAAAATGAGATTATGAACGTATATCGGAAGCATGTAAGTATTTGTAAAATAGTAAACGCAAGGTGGTTGTGATATTAAGTGTTTAAACGATTTTGATTAATTTGTCTATCATCATTCCTAAAGTACCTGCCATTAAAGAACACAAGAACTCGAGAACAGGGTTGATTTGACGTATTTTTAGGTGATTTATGAGATGACAGCCAATATTGTGATACAACTTTTATCCTTCATCTAACACCTAAGACTATTTTAAACTCTTCATTCATTTCACAAACTCGAAATGAGCTAATTTCACACCATAAAATAGCTTTAATGAGTAAAAAATACCTTTTGGTGTAGATTGCTCATCTAACTCCGAAGTTTAAGATGAATGAACTCCAAAACTGATTGTTTATATTAAGCATCGTTTAATTTAGCTTATTTTCGTATCACAAAAAATAGCTTGTTCTAACAAGAGATTTATTCAATTTTATGACGTGTTTAAAAGCGAGACTTGGTTCGTTTCAACTTATTTTTATGTAAAAAAACTAAGTTATTTTAAGCTAGGATAAATTATAATAAATTAAGTTGAGACTAGTTCTAGTAAGTTTCAATAATAAGCTCTAATAGGTTGTACTCCTTCCATTTTATAATGTCTACTCATTTTCCCTTTAAGTTCATTTTTTAAAATTCTGCCCACCTTTACTTTATCATTAAAATGGCAAAGGTTATTTTCTTTTCACACTACTTTACTAACGTCTAGGACAAACAAAATTTTACACTATGTTACAACCACATTATCTATATTTAAATAAACAAAAGAGACCATCTTTCACACTATATCTCCTCTTTGCCTTGGCTTTTCTAGTAACTATAATTGGGTAGAACTTTATGAAACTGATGGAATAATAAATTCCAATGATACAAATATTTTAATTTCAAACAATGACAATAATGATAATGATAATGATAATGACAATAATAATAATAAAAATATTATTAATAATAATAACAACAACAAAAATAATAATAATAATAATAATAACCATAAAAAAATAATAATAATAATAATAATAATAATAATAATAATAATAATAATAATAATTTTAATGTTACGATAATAAAAATAATTATTTTATTATTATTATATATTATTATTATTATATATTAAAAAAAGCTCAAAATATTTATAAAAATTAGGGAAAGCCGAGATATGATTTGGGTCCCCACTCCTAAGGCAAAATTGATCCTAGTAAAGATGTGAGCAGCAGCTCATGCCTCAATATCTTGAGCCATGGAGAACTTTTGTATCCTTTCAAGCAAGGCAACAACTCGTTCTCTGATTCCCCCAGTGAAGAGAAGGAGAAAGCGAGGAAATTATTATTATTATTATTATCATCATTATCATCATCATCATCATCATCATCATCATCATCATCATCATCATCATCATCATCATCATCATCATCATCATCATCATCATCATCATCATCATCATCATCATCATCATCATCATCATCATCATCATCATCATCATGATAATTTGGATTACTATTAAGTATTTGGTAATGTTATGTTATTGAACTAGTTAACTTTTTATTGTTGTATTTTAAAGTTTGAATCTATATTACTTGGACATTAAAAAATACATATATGCATCTATGTTACAATTTTTTTTAATATTTGCATTATTTCTTAGGCATTCAGGTGTTACATACTCCTTAGGGTTTGAAGTGGTCCTAAAACAAATATGTTGTTGATCTTCTTCGTAAATTTCATCTTCACATTGTCAAACTCGTACATACTCCTGTTGTTTCTCGTGTCACCCTATCTCTCTTAGATGGTGAACTTCTTGATGAGTGCATTGCAATACTTGACTATGACTAGTCCTAATATTGTCTATGCTGTTGATTCAATTTATCAGTTTATGCATGCCCCTCGTACTATTCACCTTCATGTTACGAAAAGAATTTTCAGGTATTTGCAAGGACCTTCTAATTATGGTTTATTTCTTCATAATTGCCTCCCCAACTGTGGTTATAGCCTATTCTGATACTAATTGGGCCGACTGTCCTGACAGTCGTCGTTATAATAGTGCTTACGTTGTTTTCCTGGGGAAGAATTGGATCTTTTGGCGCTCCAAGAAGCAACCTATTGTGTCTAACTCTTCTATTGAAGAGAAATATCGTGTTATTGTCTACACTGCAGCCGAGAGAATTTGGCTACACCAATTGCTAGCTTATTTAGGGTACTCTCATCAACGGTCGACCATTCTTTATTGTGACAATGTATCCGCTATGCATTTTACTACCAATCATGTTCATCATGATATATAAAGCTCTTGAGTTAATATCGAGCAATCGAGTTTGAACCTATTGATATTTTCCTTTCATATTAGAGCCATTGTCATAACCTTGGACCCTCACATAATCTACATTAAGATCAACGGAATTAAGTGCATTCAATAATTTATTAAAAAGGTCTAGTCCAGATGTATCATTTACTACCAAGAACTCTAGAAATCCTCTATCTTATTTTTCTATTTTTGGTATGCAAGCATTGTACAATTAAAGTTTTTTGTACTTGGTGGCTCACATCAGCTGTACAATCAAGAATAACAGAGTAATATTAGCCCCTTCAATAGTGTAAATTTTAGAATTTCTAACACTATCTGCCAAAAGAGAAATCAACTCATTTTGAAATTTTTGGCTAAGATAATGATAATGCATTTCACGATTTTGAATGTGTCTAATATATGATCCTGCATCATCATATCAAATTCAACAAGCATCTCAACTAACACCAAAAAGTACCATTGATGTCTTGGTAATGTTTCTCATTCGATTATCGAAATAAAAGAATATGTTTAGCAAGACAATTTACGACTGAAACTATTCTTTTCAAAACTTGCTTTCAATGTCCCTTTTCATTCCCAATTTCTTGTAGCAATTCTTTGTCAATTGTTTGGTCAGTACACAATCTCATTCATAATTCATGCCAAGTACTCGTGTTAGTGATATGTACAATGCTAAATCTCATGTTGTTTGAGCCTTTTACTGATATGCTTCCAATAATTCAGTCCATCCGTAGCTAATAAACTTATATTTTTACCATCTTTAAATAGTTTACAGCAAAAACAATATATTTGATCCAGATGTTTTGAATAAACCAACCAATTTCAATCAATTGTTTCTTCATTACTCGTCTTCCGAGAATATTCCTTTTAGGGCCTTTTTCAATCAAAACATCCCTTGATTTGTTGACAAGATTATCCCAAATTATTGTGGGATCATAAACTTCTATTAGGGGGACGAATTGCTCTTGCTCTTGCTCTTGCTCATTCTCATTCTGCTCATTCTCATTCTGCTCATTCTCATGCAAATTAGTAGCATCCTCATCAACCACTATATACTCATTCTCACCATTTTGTTCATTTTCATTAAACTGCCCATGCTCATGATGAGAGGGTCCTACTGATTTGCAAACAAAATTATCAATGGTACCTCTTTGTGACTATGCAAATTGATTCCATCGTTTTTTCTTTTTTCTTTTTACTTTTTACTTTTTCACGTACACCCCAAAGGTTGTCTTCCAGGAAACATGGTATAACCAAACAACAACATACAAAAAATGACAGAATTTAATAAAAATAAATTATAGTAACCAAGTAAGCGCAAATTAAAATACAAAACTGATAAGAATAAAATTTTCAATTCAATCAATTTAATTGTATCAAATTTGCAATTGTACCTTCATACTAGTATAATTATAGTCGAACAAATTGATGACATTGGAATGGCAAATTCTTGTAAAAGATGGTCTTACATTAAGCTTAATGTAAGACCAGCCTAATATGCCCATTTAGCACGAATCCACGAATGCGCGTCTTCCCTTTCCCCGCTACACGCGCGTCTTGCAGTTTCAAAAGTTGACGTTTTAGGTTGAAAAGTTAAGGTTTTTAACCCAGTTGTTAATATCATAGCATATTTCCAATTTAATTAACGTAGATGTTTTTAGGGTGAAAAGTTTAAACTTTTTGCTTATAAGTTAAGGTTTTTTGTCAAATCGTTAAGTTTTATTATGTGTTATATATGTATATTCCAAAGTTGTTGTTTGGATCTAAAAGTTAACTTCCAAGGTTTTTAAAAGTTGATATTTTATGTCTATTTGTTAAACAAAATAACTTGTGTCAATAGTCAAAAGTTAAAGGTTTTCGGTTCAAACTTTAAGTTTTTAATTTTAAAAGTTAATGTTTTTAGCCTATTTTGTTAATATCAATTCCACATATATTAGTTATGGATTTTCAAGCAAAAGTTAAGGTTTTAGGTTGAAAAGTTAAAATGGCAAAAGTTATGGTTTTAGGTCGAAAAGTTAAAAAAATCATTTTGTTTGGACTGCTAGAGTGTAGCGCACGTAATTGGGCTTCTAATTGGCTTATTGGGTTGGTCTGACATTAAGACTTAACCTAAGACCGTCTTATAGTAAACCAACTCCATTAAAATTAGAAAAAAATTAGAAATGAAAAGCAAGATTATCTTGCAGCCATATCATTATATTCAAGCAAATCAACCATTATAACTGTATCAATCTCTACATTAATACCATCTTAATCATAGTCGAACAAATTATGACACCACAATAGAAAAAAATAGAAAAAGAAAAGCAAAATATCCTTGCAGCCATCTTGTAATATCCAATCAAATCAACGATTATAATCATAGTCGACCAATTGAATTAGAAAAAGAAAAGTAATATTACCTTGCAGCAATATTCTGATACGCAAGCAAATCAACCACTAATGTTGTAAAGGACTAATAAAAAAAATTACCCCCTTTAAATTAGTTTAATTTGGCGGCAAAGTTGTACAAAATGAGGAAACGAAAAGCCAAAACAAATAAGATTAGTAGAGTTTATGATTCTTATTCAATCCCACAAATCAATTTTTATTTTTATTTTTCTAATAGCATGAATTAAAGACTTACAGTGCTAAAAGAAGGGAATTTTTCCATAAATTTGATCCTGGGTATTGTGTTTTAGCGCAACCAGTGTCGTCTCGTACATTTTCGAGGCCTGGAGCGAAAACTAAAAAAGGGTCCTAAACGACGTAGACATATTTCATAAATAACTCTTCCATATATTACCTGAATTCTTGAATTCAACAAAAAAAAATCACAAATCAATTGAGCTAACTATTTGAAGTTTCGACATCCTGACTCATATGTTCCCCATGCTTCATAAATAAAAAATAAATAAAGGAAAATACAACATAAACCTCCAATCAAAGACAAATTAATAAAAGAGGCGGTCTAATTTTAACATTAAATTAGACCAATCAAAGCCCACATTCTATTATTAACAAGTTCGTTCTATTTCACTCTAGCCCAATACTATTCCTAGACATTTATCATGCTCTAGTTGTTCATTCTCTTCTCCTTTCTTTATTTCCATTTTGGTCTCAATATATAATATTCGATTCCTAAAAAAAATATGACTTACCGAATGAATTAAAATAGTCACTAAATGGATTAATCTAGTCACTGAATAAATTTAACACTGAGTATTGAATGAACTAAACAGGTCACGAAATGAATTAAATAGGTCACAAAATAGATTAAATTGGTCATTATTTTCAGAGGACGGTTTGTTGATTTTTTCTTCCACTACAAAAATATAGCTTTTTAGCAACGGAAGGAATCCGTTGCTGAATGAACAAAATCCGTTGCTAAACATGGATAGCGACGGATATAGCGAGGGAATGCTCCCGCTGGTAAAACTGGCGTCGCTAAATGGGTTAGCAACGGATTTATGCAATTTCTGTCGCTGCGTTTAGCAACGAATTTAAAAATCCGTCGCTAAATTCAGCAACGGATTTTGATGTTCCGTCGCTGAATGTAGCAACGGATTCTCAATTCCGTCGCTAGATAGACCTGAAAATGGATTGCAACTAGCAACGGTTCATATTGTTTTCCGTCGCTGATAAAAGAATAGGAAACAAGCCACTGCCTATTGATATCACGTATTTATGTAGACTTTTCTCCCTTGTTTACAAGCTAATTTGTGCGTCATTGGAGCTCTTGGGAGCTATTTTGTGCTAACTATCGTATATAGTTGTGGTTTTGTGTTGTAGTGTTGAATTGCAGGTTTTAGGGAGTTTTCTCCTTATTCCCGAGCCATTTGGAAGCAACCACGGCTTTACGAGATGTTACGAGGCACGTAGGATGGCTCACGAGCTTTATGGGTAGTTTAGGAGGTCCCAAAACCTCTAAACGTGAAGAATTGAGAGCCAAAGAGTCTAAATGGAGTTTTTCGTACTCTGATCGGGCAAAAATGGCCCGATCGGGCGAAGATATTATGATCGGGTACAAAAGTTGCGGACCCGATCGGGCAAGCATTACCCGATCAGATCGGGCGAGAAGACACGTGCCCAGACCTGATCGGGCATTCACTGCCCGACCCGATCCGGTCGGATGCTCCTACATCTGGTTGTGCTGCTGCGTGAGAGGAGAGGGTGCTGGGCCATTTTGCTGAGGACCCGATCCCAGACCCGATAGGGTGCTGGATCGGGTTGGCCAAATTTCACGCCTACGCTTGCTGCTGTTGCTGCGTTGAACGAAGAACAAATGTGCTCATTTGTGTGTGGGCCCGATCGGGTGGCATTTGGCCCGATCGGGTCCCGTGCCCGCAAACGCGTTTTTCGTCTTTTTAATTCCGCTTTTAGTTAGACTTGAGGGGGTATTATAAATACTTTTTCCTCATTATTTGAGAGACATCTTTTAACAACTTTAAACTCTAGTTTATTTCTCATAGTTCTTATCTAGTTTAAACACTTTAGATTAGATTAAAGGTGATTGAACCTATTCGATTTCAATAAAAGTTCCTGCTTTCTGTCAATTGGTATTCGTCTTTACCCTAATCTCTTTTATTATTCTTAATTGCTTACCTAATTATTTAATCATTCAAGATGCAATTGTTAGGGTTTCATATTTGATTTGTTGTTGTTAATTTAATTATCAGTGAGTAGTTCTCTTTCTATGGTGTTAGATAGGAAAGCCATGTTTATACCATGATTGTTGTTTAGATTTCTATCAATCTCTAGGGCTTGATTAGGGTGATTGTGATGTGGTTTGTTCTTAATTAGTGATTAATGTCAGTATACAATTTCATTGATTGCTTGTGGTTAATAGTTGTTTGCACAGATCCGTCTTACGACTAGAGGCCTAGGACACGTTAGTAGTTCTGATTACGTTAGTGAACATGCGGCGTATGTTGAACTATGAGCGTTGAGTCTTAACCATAGCTCAACACATGCTCTAATCCCTCGACTCTTGACTTAGGTTTTGATAGTAGTTGACCTTGTTTGATTGGTATAAGCATGGTGGACCGACCTAATACCCTAGGTTTTTAGTCCATAGTTAAATCATCGGTTTATTTTGTCTTCCTTAGCTTAATCCTTAGTTCAGTTAATTCTTCCCTGATTTCATCTGAAGTAGCTGATTGATTGAATATTAATTTAGAAACTCTGTCTCCCTGTGGATTCGACCCTGCTTCCATTGACTACTTAGTTAGAGGACTGTAGGTTTATCTTTGAATAGGTGATACGACTAAATCCTATCACCTATACATATACACACATAAATTAAGCAGTTACAACCAATATAGCATAATGAAATGATAAAAAGTACAACAATATAATAACTTTAAGTTATAATTAAGTTCCAAACTTTCAATTATGTACATCATCATATGTTTTCTAAATACACAAAAGAGGCCAAGATTTTGGCTAGAGTAATAAGATTTTTTTGTACCATTGACGCACCGCTAAAAGCTACGCTCAACCTAAATATCTTTCACTTCTTAGTTTCGACCCTTGTAGCTTCAAAGACAAATTGATTTGCATCTTGCATCGTTGGAGTTACACTTTCACATTGGAGGTTGGACGAATAGAACTTTTAGAAGTCAGCCTAAAACAGAAAAAATTACCGTGTGAACTTTAAGTATTGTATATAAACCAAATTAACTCATGAACTTTAAAAAGTAATTTACCTTCTGTTGCCGTTGAAATTGCTTTCCATTCACACCACCTTTTCAAATTTCTCAATACTTACTGGAAATCCTATATCCAATATCATTAGTTCGCTTACATCTCTCAGGAGCTGCAGCCCTAGGTTGCACACACAGTTCCACTCCTGGACACAAAGTCAACAATAGCAAGTTAATTCATATCAATAGCTAAAAATTGATCATCTAATCTACCATAATTGGAGGAGCACACCCACGACATTTAAAAGTATTGACAACATAATTCTAATCCACCAAGAAAATAAAATAAGTGATGATCACTATATTAGATAATAAGTATTGACAATAGTGATGTAGCTATAAATGGAGTTATTTCCACAATGCCAAGCTCCCAACGATATCGTCAAATCCTTAATTGACTCTGTGGTCTGCAACTTAATATCTTGCCAAGCAAATTTGTCAACAGAAGAGCTAGCAGGTGCATCAGGTAGCAGATTCAAAAAATTCACTATGGCGCCAAAATTTCTGAGTACACTCAAACAGTTTGTGTATTACTGGTTTGTAGCTTGACTCGATCTATAACAGTAAGACTACCCTTAACTGCTCTCCTTTGCATAACCACAATTGGATATTTGTAATCATGATGCTAATTAATCTTTACTCCACAACTATATGTCCGATTTGCCATCACCTATCATTTAGCCCCATAATATATTCAACGACCCAGACTCTAAAAAAATCATGCCAATTCATAGCCACTAAACATATTTCCTCAGTGATAAGGGAATTTTACTGTCCTTCCTTTCGTAATGAAGGCAAATTCCAACTAGACTTTCTCTTCTTTTTTTTCTCTTCTATATATTGATCAATTTCACCACTAAAATAATATTCCATTGTTAATACTTTTTCTTGGGCTTAAAACTTATGTACCATGCATTACATCATGCACTTGAGAGTTTTCCTCATAAACTTTAGTCTAAAGTTCTTACTTTCATTTCTTAATATGCATGACATACAACGATAAACAAATTCAACCATATAGTGGGAGAAATGATGATGAAATAAGGAAGAAGAATATTCAATGCTAATGAAGGTCATTTCATACTCGATATTCCTTGATTCTACTCATTATAAAAACATAAAGAAAAAAGCTAGACACTCGACCTTGAAAATTTGCGCATTAAACAAACTCAAGACCACCAACATCAGTGCATCCTATAAGTTGGCAGTTTGGCACATAGATTAAGTGTATAACCTGTCTTAGTACAGGAGCTTTCTGTTGTCATGATCCACGACACATCTGTAAAACAAAGAACAGTATTAACACTTGACAGAGTAAGCCATAATATCCTACTGGATGCGCCAAGAGTAAACAACTTGATTGTCAATAAAATAATAATTTCCAAACTTAGTACAAGGATTTTATCAATTAATATCCCCATCATGAACATAGTTTAGCATATACGTAAACAATGAACAATAAATCCGCCCCTAATAGATACACTAATGACATCATGCAAGTATGTGAGTGTGATTTAAGCTATAAAACAATTCTAAGTTGAGACAAGGGGAATAGGGGAAGGAGAAGGCCACCTGCAGACCCAAACTTCCTAAGTATGACCAGAAGATTCAGAACTTTGTTGCACCTCAAAAGGTACTCCATTGATCATTTCTAAATTTATCATTAAGTCCTCTCTTAAATCCTTCAGAGGAAGGAAACTGTTTTGCTGCAAGAGAATGAACATTATTTATATTCAGAATGGCAAACAGAGTTCAAAGCATTTACCAGCAACTCGTTCAATATACATATATATGCACATTATGCAATAAGGATCTTGTACTGCATTTGGACCCGAATTTCGTACAAGCAGATGCTTAACATCAACAATACTGATATATTCTTGACCTTTTGAGATACTTCATTTGTTTAGTTTCCAACAATTTTCTACTTTTTCATGAAAATATTATATGTAATGAAGATATTTTTATTAATTTACTACTTGGGGGTAAATTGAAGGTTGGAAGTACCTGTAATTAGTGTTGGGAGTTTCACATGGTTTGAAATGGGAAGACTCCCATGGTTGGGTTTCTCTCTTGCTGGTTCTGGGATTTCTACTCCAGAGTAAAAATCCAATCAAAGAGAGATTCATTAGCAAAACCCTAACTTTTTAAAATTGAGATGAGATTGAGATGGAATTGCGGAAATTAAACATAGTTGCATAGCCGAAAACAAAGTATTCTTGAAAGCAACAAAGAGCATTAACAGCATAAGGCAAATTTTTTTAGGATTTTGGCGCATACATTGTCGCATTAACGATTTCTTAGGGTTAATTTCAGAAAACTGTTCTTTTCCACCATGGGAAGCACCAACAAACTGTTCTATAATCAATTTCCCAAATTAATCAAATTTAACCTAGAAATTGAAGTCAAATCAAAGCTGACCTGTTTCCTAAAGAAGATCGCTACTGTAAACTAGTTCAGCTTCAAAATTCGAAAAATCTTACCTTCAATCTCAATCTATCACCTCTAAAAAGGTGCAAATTGAAGTGAAAGGGCACTTCAGAAACCCTTCGTCTTCGACATTCACACTCGCCCGCACCATATCTTGTACTCAGGATCTACATATGAACGCTGCCTTCCTAACATTTTTCACCAGATCTGGTACTGTAAATGAATGCTAGGGTTTTAGGAGTGTTGAGCATATCACATGAAATATTGAGCTAAAGAGCATGTAATAGCTTTAACTATGATTACATAAAATGTTAGCTTGGTTAGTTTAGTTAGTTATCTTAACTAGCTTGGTTTGTTAGTTATGAGCTAAGATAGTTTGTTACAAGTTTGTTAGACTTCTAAAACAAACTATCTAGTATCCTAGCTTGTTATAAATAAGAGCTTTAGCTCATCTCTTCATTCATTCAATAAGAATTAAGTTTCACTCAGATTTCTCTCCACTCAATCTCTCTCAATGTATGATCTTATGCTTCTGTTTTGAAGCTTCATTTCAGTTTTTATCATGGTATCAGAGCAGGATTCTTCGAATCTGTTCAAAGCTTAGCTACTTCATTCTATTCCGCATTTGAATGTCCAAATCTTGATTGATTCAATCAAAGCTACACAATCAAGATTCAGAAATCAAAATCCTATTCATTCTTGATTCAAAATGGCTCAAGAAACTAACTCTAACAGTAGCAATAACAATAGAACATTGGATCCTTCTCAAGATCCAGTCAGTCCATACTTCATTCATCCATCTCAGGATACTAGCCTCAAAATGGTTTCAAATCAGTTCAATGGAACTGGATATGCAGACTGGAAAAAGATCTTTATTGATCAGTCTTTCAGCTAAGAATAAACTTGGATTTGTTGATGGATCAATCTCATAACCTACAGCTTCAACCTCATTACACTTAGCCTGGAAAAGATGTAACGATATGGTTATCTCTTGGATTCTTAATTCACTGGAAAAGACAATAGCAAGGAGTGTTCTATTTTTCTCAACAGCAAGAGAAATCTGGCTTGATTTAGAAGAGAGGTATGGTTGTTCTTCTGGACCTCAATTGTTTGCCTTACAACAAAGTTTGAATGAGATAACACAAGGTAATCTCAAGATAGCTGAGTATTTCACTCAAATGAAAATGCTGTGGGATGAGTTAGATGCTGTTAATCCATTACCAATATGTAGCTGTGGTAATTGTACTTGCAGCACTACTCAAAAATTAGTAAAACTTAGAGAAGATCAGAGATTAATACAGTTTTTAATGAAGCTGAATGATGAATTTTCATCTGTTAGAGGTAATATACTCATGATGCAACCATTACCTGTTGTTACACAAGCATATAGGTTATTAGTACAAGAAGAGAAACACAAAGAGGTTGCTAATTTTTCATCTAGCAACACAGAATCTTTAGCTTTTACTGCTGATAGAAGATACTTTGCTGAAAAGAAGAATTATAGATCTCATAATCAAATTGAAAGACAAAATGAGAGAGTTCCTAACAAAAATATGAGTGGAAGCAAAAGAAACTCTGCATATTTCTGTGAGCATTGTCAAATGGCAGGGCATTCTACTGAAAGATGCTGGAAATTACATGGTTATCCTCCAACACATAGGCTGGCATCTCAGAATAGAAGAACAACAGCATATGGCAAGAGTAATACAACATCTCAGAATGACAAGAATCTAGTTGATCATCAGCATCAAGAGGCTCCTAATCAAACTCACAATGCTGTTAACAACCTCACAACTGAGCAATACAATCAGCTCCTTCAATTGCTTGGAAATTCACAACAACACCAAGCAACACACAATGAATCTGCTATGGTTGCAGGTAATTTCTGTTTGTTATCCAATGTTGGACTAAATTGGATAATTGACAGTGGTGCAACAGATCACATGTGTTGTGATCTCTCTTTATTTAGCTCTTATAGAGCTCTTCTTGGCCAACCTCATACAGTAACCATACCAAATGGGAAAATAGTCCACATTACACATATAGGGAGTGTCAAAATCAATGATTTTCTTTCATTGAATGATGTTCTTTATGTACCAGATTTCAAGTTTAATCTGATCTCAGTTCACAAATTATGCAAAGACATTTGTTGTACTATCACATTTACTCCAAATGGCTGTTTACTTCACAGATCACACCTGAACAAGCATCTTGGTGAGGCCAAAGATGGACTATACTTCACTCAAGGCACTACTCAACATAAAGGAACACATCATCCTGTCATTTCTTGTGCAGCCACTACTTTGGATCAACAGATCAAGTTACTTCATCTCAGATTGGGCCATCTACCTTTTACTCAAATAAGGCACATCAAACCAGAGTTCAGTACAAAAGCTGTAACACTTAGTGATTTCTGTCAAATATGTCCATAAGCCAAACAACATAGGCATTCTTTCCCTACTAGTAGTATTAAAACTGATAGACCTTTTCAGTTACTACATTTGGATGTATGGGGGCCTTATGTTGATTCTACATATACTGGATGTAAACTTTTACTTACCATTGTGGATGATTTCAGTAGATTCACGTGGGTTCATCTCATGAAATCCAAAACTGATTCTGTGTCTATTTTGGACAAATTTCTTTCTTATATACATACTCAATTCAATTCTAATGTTCAGAGTATAAGAACTGATAATGCCAAAGAGTTATGTGAAGGATCTATGAAGCAACTCTATCTTAACAAAGGCATCCATCATCAAACTAGTTGCAGTGATACACCACAACAAAATGGGGTAGTTGAAAGAAAACATCAGCATTTGTTGGAAACTGCCCGAGCTTTATACTTTCAAGCCAATTTACCTTCCAAGTTTTGGGGTGAGTGTATTCTTACAGCAGCATTTCTCATCAATAGAATGCCTTTGAGTCGCATTTCCTTTATCACTCCTTATGAGAAACTCTTTCATCAACCTCCTAACTATGACCTCCTTAAAGTGTTTGGTTGTTTATGCTTTGTTTCAACCTCCAAAGTTCATAGAACCAAGTTTATGCCAAGAGCTATTCCTCATGTGTTTATTGGTTACTCTTCCTCTCAAAAAGGATACAAAGTTCTTAATCTTGATTCTCACAAAATCATAGTATCTAGGGATGTTTTTTTTCATGAACAACATTTCCCTTTTCATTATTCTTCTACTCCTACCTCCAAACCTATACAATTTTTCCTTCCTCATTCAACTGAAACTCTATTAGATGATTTCATTTTCCCTTCTCCTTTTCTCCCTATACCACTTACAGTTCCTTCTCCAAATTTATCCCCTGACATATCTCCATCACCTCCTAACTCTTTTTCTGATACTTCTTCTCTACCTGAGACTCCTATACCATCTCCTCCTTCTTCTCCTAATTTACTAGTTGATCTCACAGAATATTTTCCTTCTGTTAGAAAGTCTTCTAGACCTCACAAAACACTTGTTCACTTAAAAGACTATGTTTGTTCTTTCCAACCTAGACAAGCAAACACTACTCATTGGTGTAACCTTGTTAAAAACTCCTCCATTCCTGTCCTCCCACCTATCCCTCTTGAACCTTCTTCTTATTCTCATGCTGTTCAAGATCCCCTTTGGGTTGCTGCTATGAACAAAGAACTACAAGCACTCACTGACACTCATACTTGGGATATTGTTGATCTCCCTCCAGGTGTCAAACCTATAGGTTCTAAGTGGGTTTACAAAATCAAGTTGAAAGCAGATGGTGCTATAGAAAGATATAAAGCTAGATTGGTTGCCAAGGGTTTTAATCAAAAATATGGCATTGATTATCAAGAAACCTTTTCCCCAGTCGTGAAAATGACTACTATTAGATGTCTTTTGGCTCTTGCTGCACATAGATCTTGGCGTATCTACCAATTAGATGTTAATAATGCCTTCTTACATGGTGATTTGATTGAGGATGTTTATATGAAGATTCCAGAGGGTTTATCCTATCCTTCTAGCAAAGTTTGCAAACTTAAAAAAAGTCTCTATGGGCTTAAACAGGCCTCTAGACAATGGTTTGCTAAACTTTTACATGAGCTCCATCATCAAGGCTTTATTCAATCAAAGAATGACTACTCTTTGTTCATTAAGAAACAAGGTTCTTCTGTTACCTATGCTGCTGTCTATGTTGATGATATCATTCTTATAGGCAATGATAAGCTAGCTATTGATGCTCTTAAACACCATCTTCACCAGGCCTTTAGTATCAAAGATCTTGGTCTTCTTTCTTATTTCCTTGGTATTGAAGTTCATCATTTTTCTGATGGTCTAGTACTTACTCAAGCCAAATTTACTAATGAGCTTCTCCAATTCTGCCTTGATCATAACCTCACTCATCCTAAATCTGCTGTTACTCCTTTGCCCTTAAATCTCAAAATGACTTCTTCTACTGGTACCCCTCTTTCTGATCCCCTTTTCTATAGAACTCTTGTTGGCAAACTCAATTTTCTTACTCATACTAGACCTGATTTAGCATATACTGTTCAAACTCTTAGTCAGTATATGCATCTTCCCACCACATCCCATTTTTCTGCTCTTCTTCACACTCTTAGTTATGTTTCTCATACTAAAGGCCAAGGTATTCTACTGAAAGCTACTGATTCTCTCACCCTCCAAGCTTATAGTGATTCAGATTGGGGAGCTTTCTTGGACACAAGAAGGTCTATTTCAGGTTATGTTCTTTTACTTGGCAATTCACCTATCCGTTGGAAGTCTAAGAAGCAATCTGTTGTTTCTAGATCCTCCAGTGAAGCTGAGTATAGATCTATGGCTGCAGCTGCTTCTGAAATTACTTGGGTTGTTAGACTCCTTGAAGAACTTGGTTTTACTAATCTCAAGCCTATCACTCTTCATTGTGATAATCAATCAGCAATACATATTGCTCGAAATCCTGTTTTTCATGAAAGAACCAAGCATATTGATATTGACTGCCATTTCACAAGAGACAAGGTGCTTGAAGGGCTCATACAACTTTCCTATCTTCCTACAACTAACCAGCTTGCTGATGCCTTTACTAAGATCTTGCCTTCTTCTCAGTTTAATACACTTCTTTCCAAACTAGGCTTGTTCTCTCCACAGCCTAGTTTGAGGGGGGGTGTTGAGCATATCACATGAAATATTGAGCTAAAGAGCATGTAATAGCTTTAACTATGATTACATAAAATGTTAGCTTTGTTAGTTAGCTTGGTTAGTTTAGTTAGTTATCTTAACTAGCTTGGTTTGTTAGTTATGAGCTAAGATAGTTTGTTACAAGTTTGTTAGACTTCTAAAACAAACTATCTAGTATCCTAGCTTGTTATAAATAAGAGCTTTAGCTCATCTCTTCATTCATTCAATAAGAATTAAGTTTCACTCAGATTTCTCTCCACTCAATCTCTCTCAATGTATGATCTTATGCTTCTGTTTTGAAGCTTCATTTCAGTTTTTATCAGGGAGAGAAGAAGGGTTTGGGGAAAATTTTAGCACCATAGAATGAGGTGGGGTGTAGTTCGTGACTTCTTGATAAAAAATTAATTAAAAATTAAATTGGGAAATTCAGCTAACCAACGGTTTCCCATATCGGTCGCTATTAATCGACATAATTTACTAACCCGTCGCTATATTTAGCTTCGGACCATTTTCACCCGTCACTGATTTAGACTAGAGACGGATGATTTACTTTCTGTTGCTAATTTAGCAACGAGTTGGTTTCTGTCTCTAAATTTCCGTTGCTATATGAGCAAATTTTTGTTGTGTTCTTATTATTGGATCGTTGCCTAATTTTATTTTTAAAGTAGGCGTTGTCTTACAAGACCAGCTGCCAACCAAAACAGGATGAAAAGGATCCCAATTTTTTTGGTTAGGACATTGGTAAGAGCAATACAACATGATTTTGTGATCGAGGATTGTAGATGATGATATCTCCACGTGTGACAGAATTTTAGCAAAAACCAATTGTAATCCCCCGTAATTTTATGAATTTTATAAATATATTTAAATTATATTTATAATTATTTTTCACATTTATCTCATTATAAGTGTTGACTATTTTGAAAGTCAAACGATTGTTTAAACGTTTTAAATGATCATTAATATTTAGTCGGTTGAACTTTTAAGTATTGAATATTATTAAAGGTTTTGGGTTGTGTTTAGATGAATTTAAAATTGGGTTGAGGAGCCCAAAGCATTTAATTAAGTTGGATGATCAACCTAAGCCCGAACCTTAGCCTAACCTAATTGCCATAGGTTTTTAGGGAAAGCTATAAATACCCCCCAAACCCCAAAATTTGCACACTCTTAATGCTCTATTTTCCCTCTCCTCAACCGGCACCCACTCCCTCTCTTCTCCTCAGGTTGTGTGTCGTCCGGCCGACCACCACACTCCCTCACCTCACTAATTCCTCCGGCCACTGCACGTCATCACTCCCTCTCTCTCTCCTTGTCGTGCGTGCAGCCGCAGCACAGTCGCGCACCACACGCACCTCCCTCTCTTTGTCTGCAAGCAGTAGCAGCAGCCACGCAGCATGCATGACGGCCAAGCGCCACCACCGCAAGCCACGCGCCCCCTCACGCGTGTTCCTCTTTGTTTTTTCAGTTTCCATAGTGTCTTTTCGTTAATTCTTATCCCTTTTTCCTTTAATTATATTATTTATAGTTTTATTAAATTAAAGTTGTGATTTTTATGAGTTTTAATATGTTTTTAAAATAAAGTTAGAAACTTTGTTGTTCAAATAATTAAAAATCTGATTTTTATTAATTATGAATTTAAGTTATAATAATTTCAGATTTATTAGTTTATATTTAAAGTTGGTCTTAAGTAAAAAATTAAGGATTTTGGAGGCTTTTAAAGCCTACAATTATAGTATTATATTCAAGGTTGCTAAAGACTGAAACTTTAGTGTTTTTAAAGTATTTTAAAACGAGTTTTGAAACGTTTTAAAAAAAATTATATTAATGTGAATTAATTAGGATATTAATTCATTATTGTGTTATTATTTTGGTAGGGGAGATTTACTTTAGCAACGTATAGTGTTTTAACGTGGTCACTCATTCCGTCTACACAAGGTACGTACATGTTCTTATGTGTTAGACTAGTATTATGTCCTAAGGTTAGGATTATTTTAGTATCATTTATAGGGAACCCTTTTATGGTTCGTACGTGGTTTTAATATTGGAATTACGTGTTGTTGAGCATGTTAATTGCGTATGATGTTTATTACATGATTGAATGGAGGTTTGGTTCAAACATGTTTGGGAAGGGAAGTTTATTTATAAATTAGTATGCGGTTTATAAATATGTTGTTGGATTTTGGTATTGTTTCCATTTATGAATATTTTATTACTTCTCAAAGGCCGAGGACTTTGTGGGTAAGTTGGACTATTATTATTATTATTATTATTATTATTATTATTATTATTATTATAAAACGGACAAAAATCATACAACCTACAAGAAATTAGTGGGCAACCGAGATACAATCTGGACACCTACTCCTCTAGCTATAGCAAACCCTATCCTAGTGAAAATATGGGCAGCAGCACGTGCCCCTATGTCCTGTGTCCTCGAGAAGTTCTGAACCCGCTTCAGCAACGCAATACCCACCTTATCCAATTCCCCAAGAGAAGAAAAGGAAAAGGGAAGGAAGCCATATCCAATTGCTCGACAACGAGCTTCATACTTGACCCGCTTCCGATGAGCCGCATCAGCAACAACACATCCAGGAATAAAGTTAGACAACCCAGACTGGGTCAAGGGAGAAGACCCTGTCAAGTCGACACACACATCACGACCCCGATCCCAAGAATAAAGAAGAAGCAATGAGATGATGGTGGTCTATAGGTATATCCGGCAAGGAAGGAGCCGGAGAAGAAGGGTGTTTGGACTGTAAATCCGCAAGAGTGGCATCGGAATAAGGAGCAATGCCGGAAGAAGAAAGAACTCGTACCGCAGCAGTATAATGACCATCACAAATTTTCCTCTTACACTGCTTGATATTACGCTCATCCAAATCAAGGTCCTTCTCATCAGCCTTTGACAAAGTAGGAGAATCCTCAGCCAAAGTTTCTCTAACAAGGTGCAAGCTACCACCCTGCATACCCCAAGAACAAATAGCACGGGAAATACTCTCTTCCTGACGCTGACGCTTAATAGAAGACTTACACTCAAGATTACTCCGCGGACGAAAAGTTTTAAGAGTGCAAAGAGGCAACACCAACAAAGCGACCCAACATGAAATGTCATCAGGTTTAGAAATAACCTTATCAAGAGCACCTTTCAGAACCCGAGAGAACCCCAAACGACACTTTGGAGGGATAGACTTCACAGTGCGAAACCCCTTGGAGAATAAACGATCAAGAAGAGCCACATCAAAATCACAAGAATGATCATGCAACGAGAGCTTTGTAGGGTATGTATACTTATTATTATTATTATTATTATTATTATTATTATTATTATTGTTGTTGTTGTTGTTGTTGTTGTTGTTGTTGTTGTTTTACTACTTTGCAAAGCACAAGAGCTTTGTAGGGTATGTATACTTATTGTCTTTGGACATTCGATTGTTGATTTAAGTCAACAAATAAATTGAGGAATAATTCTTGGTCAATTAGAATTGTTTGGTCACGTAATTTAATCCTAAAATAAAAGTGGAATATTTGTTTTATTCATGTTATGTGTTGGTTGTTTTGTTGGAGTCCAAAGTTGAATAACATATTAACACTTAAAGTGGAAAGAGAATTGCAATAGCTTTAGACTTGTGCACGTCTGAAGTTTTGGACTAGTATCAGTTGGAGGACATGGTGGTAGGCTGGTAGCCCATGATTTTCTTGTGGCCGAATTGATCATCGTGCCTTATTTTATTTTAAAAGGTTCCTCGATATCGTTGGTCAAGGGATTATGGAGTCGCGCCCGTAATTCATCTTCTGTATTGAAGACTAGGTTTGGTTGGATAACTCGATCCATTAATTATTCATTTTACTAAATGAGTTATCATGTTGTATGTTTTGTGAAGTCGAGACTTATCTTATGAGTTGAAGTTGCAGAGTATTATTATTGATCATGTTTTATTGATTAGTAGTATCATGTTAGATTTTGTGTTTTGTATTATTATGTATGTACTGATCAGCTTTGCTAATTACGTGTTTTTCTGTGTGTCGAGCATGACTGTGCCTATTGATCATGTGATGACCATTAATTGACGAGCAGTCTTCAATTGAGTATTTGTCTATAGGTTTGAAGATGATGCATCACACATACTCATTTGGGTATTGGGAGATATTGATGAGAGATCGTTTTCTCACTTATGTCGCTTCTTATATTTATGTTACTTTCATTAAGTTGCTTTATGGATTATTTATTTTAAGTTCTTTTATTTGGTTTTAAATTACTTTTGAGGTTTGGATATTTTGACAGTTATTATGGTTTAAGTATTATTTAGTTTTATTTAATGTTTTCCGCTGTAAAATTCTGAGTAAGCCGAAACGTTATCACTCGGGCGATATTTTAGTTGGGAAAATATATGTTTTATAAAGAGAGATTTGTCGGAGTGTTACACCAATAATCTTGATAGCTGAGATAAGCACCCAAAATTTCTGAATTTTTTCAGCCACCTAACCAATACATCAGCAACCATTGAAACACAAGTTTTTGAAGTTAGAGAAACGGAAGAGGTGGGTTTATTTAGGGAAAATAAATATGAAAAAAATTATATATGTTAATTTAGGAATTTTAAGAGTGATAGACTCAGTCATTATAAGAATTAAGACTTGGGAGTGAAGAAGGTGAGATCTAAATGCAGAGAAAGAAAAATGGTTGGTAGAAAATAAGAAGACATTGAAGATAGGTTCACGAGGCAGAGCAGATTATTTTAAGATTTTTTAATAGAGGTGAGACCCCTAAAGTAGGAGGCCCTGAGCTCTCCTGCTAGTAGCCCTAAGTAGGTTTTATTATTAAGTTGATGAGGAACATAATAAAGTTATTATACATAAAAAAAAATGAGCAAAAAGGAACACGTGCCTTCATCCTTACCATATACAATATAAATTATATATTATGGTTTTCTTATCATATTTATTTATATATTTAAAATATCTAAAACCTATGTGATTTTGGGGAGAAAATGTAATTGATTTTAAACTTTAACTGAACAATTAATCGAATTTACATATGAATCTTTTGAAGAAAAGTAGCATACCACATATTACTCGAATTATATATTATGGTTTTCTTATATATTTGTTCTTAGGAGTTTTTAAAAAATATCATGTGATATAATTTTAGATTCGTTATAACATGTGTTCATACAATCTGTAAATTAATTTATGTATAGATTGACTTTCTTGAAAACCAATAAAACCAAACAAATCAAACAATTAGGGTTGAGACATAGAGTAGTATGGTTTAAAAATAAAGCATTAAAGATCAAGAGAATAAAGCCAAATAATTAAAATTTTCAAACAAACACAAAAAATTTCCACGCTTGTATTAGGAGAATTTTAATACTAATTGGCAAAATAGTGACTGCAGTAGACATTAGAGGTTAGAACTTTTTTGGTAAGAAGAAGTGGTCCGAACCCTGCTCGGGTCCTAATGGGCCAGACACATTGAGAGAGAGGGATTTGATAAGAATCCTATTTTCAAAGTGTCGTTAGTGGGGATTGAACCCCAAAACTCAAAGTTGGAAGGCTTTATCCTTTTTACTAGACCAAGCCTTGATTAATGAGGTTAGAACCTTGAGTTTGAGGTCAAGACTCAAGATACATTACAACTAGCCTT
This sequence comes from Patellifolia procumbens, assembly GCA_947645195.1. Taxonomy (NCBI): domain Eukaryota; kingdom Viridiplantae; phylum Streptophyta; class Magnoliopsida; order Caryophyllales; family Amaranthaceae; genus Patellifolia; species Patellifolia procumbens. Next base: position 976,190 of record CANSGD010000193.1, read on the forward strand.
ATATGCACACAATGTGTGCAAAAATTATATCATAGTAGTTTTGGTATTTTGAATCAGTTTTTTTTTATGTTATTTATTTATTGATGTTGGGTGAGTGGGTGAGTGGGTGATGGGTAGTTATTTTTTGTGATGTAGTGGGATTGTGAGATGATTATAGGTGGTTTATTTATGCAATTGTTCTCATTAATTTTTTATTTATTTTTTATGATAAATTAATTTTTTCTGTAAATTAATAATTAAACAACAAAGGGTAAATTAAGCAATATATTAAGTTTGGTGTCCCACCCCTCTTCACTTACAGTATAGAGATTTACAAGTAGGTCTCTTTTCCTTTTTGTTTACCAGAAGTTGTTTGGATTAAACTACAAGAATTATGAAGAGCTCTTCAATTTGGCCCCGAGGGGAAGTTGGGCTGAGGTCTGTGTAGGGGTGTAAACGAGCCGAGCTGAGCTCGAGCCACTACCACAAAAATGTGATAAAGCACCACTAATCTCATACCGGTTGAGTTCAAAAACCGGTTTCCCAAGTAAAGAAACCGTGTAGTAGAGTAATCTGGTTTCTTAGCAAGGGCCAAAGAAACCTTGCGATTCTATAAATGGTCTCCTTGAATTCTTTATTTTTTTTTGTATTTATTTAATTATAAACTGGTTTCCCATGTTATTGAAATCCAAATCCCTGACCCCATAATTCCCTTTTTAACCGCCCACCATTTCCTCACTTTCATTTGACCCATTCGCCTCATTAACCGCCCACTATGCCCTCACCTTCATTTCCAAAGCCTAAATACATCGTCTGATCCCAATTGTCACCATTTCCCTTCACGCGTCGCCTCTTAATGGTGTATGATCCCTCCTCGCTCAACCTCTGGAGGTTACAAATGCAGCGTGTGGCTTTAAATCTGGTCTTGTTCGCACCGTCTCTTGCAACTCTCGCTCATAAATTCGCATATTGCACTACTACAACTCTGATCTAGTCTGCAAATTCATTTCTACACGATCCTTTCTCCTTATAACCAGAAACTCCTTTTCAATAAATCAATCAAAGCTCAAAAAATCGACAATACCAGATGAAAGAATATGACTGGATTACATTATATTGTTTTTTGACGGACTGAAAGGGAAAATCGCGTCGGGTATGATATGGTGATAGATCTGCATTTCATCGCCATCTTTACACTAATTTAAATTGATATCGACTCCGGTGCTCAGGAGTCCTGAATCGTGAAGAATTTTGTTGTGATAGAGCTCTGTATGACGCTAATTTCTGCCTTTGAATGTTTTTTTTCTTCTAATTTTGTTAATTTTTCTCTTTATGTAACTAGAAGGACATTAAGATCCTTTGTTTTGTTAGAGTTTACGATTTATAGTTGTAATTTGTGTTGATTTCTAGTATCATATTAGAAATGGATTTCGAGATTGATGATGTTTAGTTAGTTTTTTATTTTGTTGAACTTCTTATCCACGTTAATTATAAATTCATTGTTGAATTCAAGATGAATTTCAACTACATTCTAGTGTGGACAGAGGTTGGCCATGTGAATTTTGCTCGATTTTTTTTTTTTTAATTAAAAGAGGGCAAAGAGACCGGATACTTTAAATAACTGGTTTCCTAGTGTTTATTCAAATGAGTGGGAAAACAGTAGCAAAGAAACCGGTTTTCACCTTTGACCGGTCTCTTCTTGAAAACAAAGGAACCAGTTTTCAGCACCGGTGCCTTAACCTATGACACCTGTGACCTTAAGACCGGTTATGATCAGGTTTCATAGGCCTATTTTGACCTGTTTCTTTGGTGTTTTTTGTAGTAGTGAGCTCGGCCAAGCTCGGCTCGGCTCGACTTCACTTTGGTCGAGCTCGGGCTGGGCTCGAAGCTCGACGAGCTCGCCAAGGTGAGGCTCGAGCTCGGCTCGTTTACAAACCTTCGAGCTCGAGCTCGGCTCGGGCTCGGCTCTTTTTTTTCTCCCGCCTATTGGTTATTGGTCTTATTGTTCTTCCTTATATAAAGTAAAATATGCAATAGTTCAACATACATAAATTCAATGAAATATGAAAACTAAACCCAAGAATATTATATTCCTTTATGAGCTTTGCATGTTTGGGCTATTTTTTTTATTTTTCTTATTGCCACACGTTTCAAATGTAATTTAAAAAAAAAACGAGCCGAGACGAGCTTAAACAAGCCGAGCTTTGCTGGGCTCGGGCTCGAGCTCGTATACATAACGTATAGCTCGGGCTCGAAGTTGACCGAGCTCGAGCCGAGCTTTGACCGAGCCGAGCTCGAGGGCTTTGCGAGCCGGCTCAGATCGTTTCCACCCCTAGGTCTGTGAACTAAGGGTGGATCGGTTACCGAGTTGTAGTGGCCTAGTGGGTTTTGAGTTGGGCTATGCCAAGCGGGAGAAACGAATTTCTGAAATTTCCCCCCCTTTGTTTTAATGATTTGATATTGCAACTAGTATTAGTCCCCGGCGATGCTCGGATTATTAGTTAGCGACAACTAATGTTTATCTAGCGTGTAAAATATCATTAAAAATATAAGTCATCTCACTTAGACAACTTAACTCTTGATTTTCATTTATATATCATCATTATTATTGATAGAAGCATCAATAATAATATGGTAGCATAGTGGTTGAAGCTATTCATTCCATACATGAGGTTGGGGGTTCGAATCTTCACATTGACATTTTTTAATATATGAGAATGTTGTTGGTTAAATATGTTATTCAAAGAGGGATAGTGACACGTGGCGGATAGCAACTCTTGCTTACGCTTTTTAATATATATATAGATGTTATTACAAGTTGTTACTTGTTAGTGGTTACAATTTACATAGTAGCATACTTTCTTCGTTTCTAAATAATGGCACTTTACATTTTTATCCTTTTCAATTCACGTATTTGAACATTAATACCTCTAGCTATTTATTTGTAAAAATTATAAATAATATATATTTTAAAAGTATATATCAAGACAGGTCAAAAAGATCGCAATATTAATATATGTTTTCTTACCCATAAATCACAAATAGTAGTTAAACGGAAATTTGTGAATAGTAAAAATGTCAAATTATAACAACTAAAAAGAAACGGAAGGGTATCATATAATAATATATAAAGCAGAGTACATAAGCTATTGCATGAGGTCATGAGATTTATCATTCTTATTTCACGACATTTGTCATGCCACTTAAAATGACTTGTCATGAAATATAAAAGAAGTCAAAGTTTGGTTTACAATACAATAATAAAGATAATTGAGTAAATTACTTAGAAAAAATAACTTCCCATTAAACCAATAAAGATAATTGAGTTGAGTCAATTGATCGTAACTTCTGATATAAACTTTGAAAAATTATAACTTTTGCATCATTGGAAACATGTCTAAAATACTAATAAAACAAAACTTTATTTATAATATATTTAAAAATTTTAAAATATAATTTTTTTTGAGGGCACTTTAACCCATTCAGCCAAATGTACTGGTCTAAAAGTGAAAATAGGTGGATGCATATAACCCGAATATGTCCAACGCTAGTGCATGAGGTCGTGTCATTTGTCATCCTTATTTGATGATATTTGTCGTGCTGCCTGAGATACCATGTCATTATTTTTGTTATCTTGATTAACAACATACATAGTGTTAAAGAGATAAAAATTCGCATATAAAGTAGTGAATAAAAGAAAATGGATTTTGGTTTGCAATAAAATTGTAAGGGTAATTAACTACAATAAATTGATTACGCCTTTTAATATAGATTTTGAAAATTTACATTTTTGGCTCTATTGACAATAACTCGAAGAATACTTTAAAACAAGATCCAATTACAATATTATATGTTTATAAAACTAAATCAACAACTTCGTTAGTACTCCCACAAATATTTGAATCAATAAATTGTGAGCAAACTTTTTCTCAATCAAATTGAAAAGAAATTGATACAAGGTACAAATATTGTACGTTACAGGCCAGATTATTAGGCGGGTCCGATCGAGTCAATGTTGTACATAATAAGTTAGATTATTATCGTGTCATTGGTAGGAAATATTTGTTGTCAACTAATTCCAAAAGACTTCGATAGATATATTAGGACGATGTATATTGTTTTAGTATAAATTAGGTGTAGAACTACGTCCTTTGACAATACTAGCTAAGAGAAATAATCTTACAAAATAAAAATAACAATGCTAGCAGAAATATCACTGCAACAATTATGTCACTCTACAACTAATAATAAAACTATGAAAACATGAATAAAAACTCCAAGTCATATTATATATCCATAAAGTGAATGAAGCCCCATAACCTCAAACATCACTAAGGGCCTGTTCATTTCAGCTTAATTTAGTTCAGTTCAGTTCAGTTCAGCTCTAATCAGTTCAGTTCAGTTCAGTTCAGTTCAGTTCAACTCCAATCAGTTCAGTTCAGTTCAGCTCCAATCAGTTCAGTTCAATTTTTTTGCTAATTTATATTTTAATACCCATTTTTTAATAATAATAACAACGACAATAATAATAATAATAATAATTAATAATAATAATAATAATAATAATAATAATAATAATCATTGTTGAAATGGTTATATTTTAAATACATCTCTATTATATAAGTGAAGAGGTGGGGGTGGACACTAAAAACATGAAAAGTTTAAGTGGTAAGATGCGACTATCCATAAAATTATGGGAAATTCTCAATGGTGACCCTTAGGTCTTAGGAATTCTCAGTGGTGGAAATTTCTAAAAAACTTTCCCATTGGTAGCCTTAATGAAGAATATTCCGTTAATAATAAAGCATATTCCATTAGTTAACCATTAAGACGGTCACTCGCACGTAAAAAGAGGTCTCTTGGGCCGTTTTTTGCCAATTTTGACATAAAATCGAACGTTGAGGGCTAAAACTGACCCCTAAACTTAACTTTTTAAGAATCGATTTTGAGGTCGAAATTGAAAAAAAACAATCCGAAGTGTCTCGTTTTATGTGCGAATGTCCACTTTAACGGTTTACTAGTGGAATATGCTTTATTATTAACAAATATTTTTCAATAAGGTTATGATTGGAAATAATTTGTGAAGCAGGGCTACCAATGGGAAAGTTTTTAAAAAATTTCCACCACTGGGAATTTCAAATACTTAAGGGCCACCAGTGGGAATTTCCCTAAAATTATCTATTGTAGATTATAAAATTTCATAGTAAAATTATCCATAAAATTACCCATAAAGTTATCGCGTGCATAAAAATTTAGTGTTTTTATAGTTCAACTATAATGCAAAATAATAGTACTACAAAACATGTACAAGTACTAGTTTTCATAATCAGTTAGCTCTTCGTCTTCCTCTTGTCCATCAACTTGCTCCATCACCTCCGGATTCCTTTGAGTTGACTCCCATATTTGATCAGTTATTCGCTGTCTAGCTGCTTTCCTGTCATCATCGTATATACTATGATCTTCTCTTGGTTCCATGACTTGAACTTGGTGTGTGAAAAGGAATCCCTAAATCATGTAAGCGAATATAATTGTGTAGAGTACAACAAGCAACGATAATTTGCAACTGATAACTTAATTCCATTTGCGGCATCGATTTAGGTTTTAGAACCTTCCACCTATTTTTAAGAACCGCAAAAGTCCTCTCAATTACATTTCGACAAGAAGAATGCCGGTAATTGAATTGCTCAAACTTTCCTTGTGATTATCCTAATTCCTACTTTTCATAATAATAGCTTTCAGTTCAGTTCAGCTCCAATCAGTTCAGTTCAGTATAGTTCAGTTCAGTTCAGTTCAACGCCAATCAGTTCAGTTCAGTTCAGTTCAGTTCAGCACCAATCAGTTCAGTTCAGTTCAGCAGTTTTCAGTAAATCTAAATAGGCCCTAAGGGCCTGTTCTCTTCGGCTAATTCTAGTTGAACTGAACTGAACTGAACTGAACTTATTGGAGCTGAACTGAACTGAACTGAACTTATTAGAGCTGAACTGAACTGAACTGAACTTATTAGAGCTGAACTAAACCGAACTGAACTGAATTGAATTTATTAGAGCTGAACTGAACTGAACTGAACTTATTGGAGCTGAACTGAACTGAACTTATTGGAGCTGAACTGAACTGAACTGAACTAAATTGTTGAATTAAATTGTAACAAATATATAAATAATAAGTAAATAATTATTATTATGAATATTCAATAATAAGTAATAATAATTCTAAGTACTAATAGTTAAACTAATAATTTAGAATAATATCAAATGAATAATGATAGTATTATTTTTTATGTTATTAAATGATATCATAAATAAATAAATAATAATAATGATAAATTAATTTTATAAATAATAATTACTAATAATAATAATTATTATTAATGAGTCATTACTATTATTAGTATTAATATATTAATACTTGATGATGATGATGATGATAAAATAACAATAATGTGTAAGAAGTAAATTAATATTACCATTATAATAATAATTAGCTTAAAACATGGGTTGATGTGTGCTTCTAACCAAACTACGATTTCTAGTGGGTTGGTCTATGATAGAGATACGCCAAACCCCACCACAAACCGCCAAAGTATCTTTAATATGCAACGTAACGACAATGTTGTACCATAAATAATACTGCAGTACTATTAGCAACTTTGTAATTTTTTCATATCTTCTAATCTTTTGTAGTTTACTTGTATAATGTAATAGTGAATATTTAGTCGGTAAAATAAAACAGCAATTGCAAATTAGCATACTCATATTGATATGAAATTTGGTTAAACCTCGCACCAACCCAAACCTTGCTCAGCCATAATAATAATAGTAATAATAATGAGTAAAGATATAATAAAAAATTAATATATATAAATAATAAAAATTATTATTATTATTATTATAATAACAATAATAATAAGGAAAATAAATTAGACCAATAATAATATATTAAACAAAATGGTTAAATAATAAATGGAGCTGAACTGAACTGAACTTATTGGAGCTGAACTGAACTGAACTGAACTTATTGGAGCTGAACTGAACTGAACTGAACTTATTAGAGCTGAACTGAACTGAACTGAAATGAACTTATTAGAGCTGAACTGAACTGAACTGAACTTATTGGAACTGAACCGAACTGAACTGAAAATAAGCTGAACTGAACTTATTAGAGCTGAACTGAACTGAACTGAAAATAAGCTGAACAGAACAGGCCCTAAGACACTAAAGACAAGCAATATTTCATAATCCAAACAAAGTCCTCATAAATATTTAAAACTCATAGATTGATAATTCTTTTTATTTAAATCCCATAATGCAAAACAAACTAGCTTACTCAAAAAAAACCCAATCTTTTTATTGTATCAATTGTAGAATTACTCATTAAAAATATCAATTGAAAAAGATCTTTGAAATTTATTTGTATCATATACATGCAATGTGAATAGTTACAACGGAAAACTTTATTGAAGACTATAGCTTAACGTTTTGGGTTATAATTGTCCAAACAAATATTTGGACATTACCATAATTGAAATACTATGTTTAAACCAAGTTAAGAATGTACCCTTACATGCGTAAACATTGAATAATACAAGAAATAGTCAAAGTAAGCTAATGTACTTTAAATCTAATCACTATTAGCAAAAAATAAGAAAATCATAACATACATGTACGGTGTATTATTACGATTTTCAAAGATCATCTCAAGGTTGGAGCGTTTCCACATTGAGACTATACTCTTTCGACATCTTCAATTCCCATCTTTGCATTACAATAATCGTAAACAGACATACTCATGCATGTAATATCAAACAAGTGTTCAATTTCTTCGATGGCACACTTGTTATTTGTATTTATACTCAGGCGATGTTCTGAGGTTATACTTTAGTACTTTAAGAGAACTAAAATTTGGTGTAGCTAGAAAACATTAGTAAAAAGTTATAAATAAATAGTTTTATTCATAAAATGCAATTAAAACATGTTTTTCACTGAAAACACATAATATAATTATTAGTCTTGATAAAATAAGCAACAATAGTGTACTGAGAGCAATGGTTAGAGCATTTATGTTTCATACATGAGGTCGCGGGTTCGAAGCATGTCATGGACAATTTGCACATTTTTATGAGAATAACGTAGATAAAATATTGTTGAAAAGAAAGGACATTGACACATGGTGGATTATAATCTATGCTTAGGCTATTTACAATGTAGTATATAGATATGAGAAAGGTTTCAAAAAAACAACAATAATAAAGATATTATATTAAAGCTATAATTTTTGAAGGTTAGGATATTTTCATATATATCAATCAACTATCAAGCTAGCTAAAATCAACTTATTTCCAATATATTTTCCAGCAAGCTTATTTAAGCTTGCAGTTAAATGTATAATATATGCATTGCATATGGTCTATTTGATTAAATATGCCATATGTTTTCCTTCTTTATCCAAATACTCCATGATTATATAAGTTAATTCATATTTTATTTTATCATAACAAATTAGTAATGAAGCTTTATTATTGTACAACAACTTATATGTAAATGATATATCATTACATAGCATGCATCTATTCGTACACCATGAAGAAAACATACATTTTTTTTTGGGCAATTCAAAATTATTATTGACTACCAAAAAAAGTAGTGAACACACCAAGTACAGCCTAAGGTTACCACAACCATATCAACATGATATAGAAGTAACCTGACATAACAACAAACTATACAATGAGTAACTCTCTACTCTTATCATCACATCTAGCAGAGACTCTAAATAGAACCTCTCTAAAAACCTGGGTAGGTGATAACAACCTACCACTAAAGATCTTACAATTACGTTGCATCCAAATTGAGTAAACTATTTCAGAATAAAGCATTACAAACAGTTTGGACACTCTAGATCTACTATGAGCTCTACTACAGGCAGCTTGCAGATTCATCTGAAAATCAGAGCTGATCCAAGGTAAGTCCAGCAGCAGCAATCCTGCTTTCCAGATACTACTAGCATAATCACAAGCAAAAAACAGATGAGCAACAGACTCAATATCAATCCCACATAGAGCACAAGCTTTATTACATTGAATACCCCACTTAGAGAGCCTATCAGTTGTAGGCAATCTATTCTGCACAACAAGCCAGAGGATGAACCTGCTTTTAGGAGTAGCTTGATTATTATGGATAAGCCTACTCCAAGCAACCCTCTCATTGGAATCTATCAACATCCTATAGACTTTTTTAATACTGAAGGAGCCCTCATCCAGAACAGAACCCCATCCACCTAGGTCCAACAGGAGAGAAGTACCACCAATAATCTTTCTCAAGAGCCAAGAGGTGTTGCTAGCAATAGCAACATCATTCAATTCTCTATTCTTGATGTAGTAGGAGTTAACCCACCTGACCCATAGCTTGTCACTTTTGAAAGCTAAAGCCCAAAGGAGTTTAAGCATAGCAGCTTTATTCCAGAGAGCCATATTAATCACATTCCAACCTCCAGCTTTTGTAGCTTTATGCAATTCAGCCCAAGCCACAGGAGCTTTGTGAGAGGGACCAACAGACCCAGTCCACAAGAATTTCCTGCAAATGCTCTCAACTGCTTTAATCACCTTTTTTTGAGAGAGGGAAAATGTGTGCCCAGTAGTTTTGCATACTACTCAAAATAGATTTCACCAATTGGAGTCTTCCTGCATATGACAGTAAATGAGCCAGCCACCCTTGAGCTCTTTCTGTGATTCTATCAATGAGGGGCTTGCATTGAGAAAAGTTCAGTTTTCTAGGAGAGAGTGGAACTCCTAAGTACTTGAAAGGCAGAGATCCCAAAGGCAACTGGACAGAATCAGCAATAAGATGAGCCTCAATATCACTAATCCCAGCAAAATAAATGCAACTCTTTTCAATACTAGTTCACAGGCCTGAGGCTTTGGAGAAGGAATTAAAAGATTTCATGATCTTTGTAACAGAACTCATATCAGCTCTAGCAAACAGAAGAAGATCATCAGCAAACATAAGGTGAGTAAGGTGGATTCTCTCACATTTGGGGTGAAAGTTGAAGTCAGGATCCAATCTCAACCTATTTAGACTTCTACTAAGATACTCCATGCTAAGACCAAAAAGCAAAGGAGAGAGAGGATCTCCTTGTCTCAGACCTTTCTTAGCTTTAAAAGCTTTGGAGGGAATACCATTGACCAAAATGGAATAAGAGACACTTTTCACACATGCCATGATCCATTTGATGAACTGCTCAGGGATTCCCAATTCTATCATCATTGTTTCCAAAAAAGGTCATTCCACTAAGTCATAAGCCTTTTTGATATCAACCTTGATCACACACCTAGGAGAAACAGATTTCCTACCATACCCTCTAATAAGCTCAGTAGTAAGGATGATGTTATCAGCAATGTGTCTCTCTAGAATAAAACTTGATTGAGATTGGCTCACCACCTCATTTATCACCTCATGAAGCCTAGCTGTTAGAACTTTTGAGATGATTTTATATAAGGTGGTACAACAAGCAATAGGTCTGAAATCTCTAGCATATTTAGCATTCAACACCTTAAGTATTAAGGTGATTGAAGTAGTATTAATTGGGCCATGCATGAAGCACTTGGTAAAAAACTCTTTAACTGCCTTATAAACATCAGTTTTAATAAAACTCCAGCATTTCTTTAAAAACACAGCATTAAACCCATCAACACCTGGTGCTTTAGAGTCATCAATGGCAAAGAGGGCAGAATCAATTTCAACCTTTGCTACAGGCAGCACCAACAGCTTCCAACTAGCATCACACAAAGCAGGCCCATCTGTAGCAGTAGGCTGATCAATCCCTATCAGTTCTGAATTGCAGTTGCCAAGAAGCTTCTCATAGAAACTAATAAGTTCAGCTTGAATAGAACTTAGATTATAAACAGGTTCATCAGACTCATTATAGACTACACCAATACTATTCCTAGCCTTCCTGATTTGAGCTGCAGCAAAAAATAGCTTAGAATTGGAATCACCATTTGCAAGCCAAGTGATTCTTGATTTCTGTCTTAAAATGTTCTCATCAACTCTAGACCAGAATCTCAGTTTCTCACTTGCATCTTTTTCTTGTTGCTGCAACTCCATGTCAGTATTCAGCTCTGGCAATGCTTGGAGAGCAGCAAGTTTCCTCCTAAACTCTTCCACTTTCAGGTGAGCAGCAGCATAGTGGCTTGTGTGTAACTTCTTCAATTCAGCCTTCACAAACTTAAGCTTGCTCCAAACCCTGGCCTCTTCAAGTGAAATCTATCATCACCCTGATCCCATGCTTTCTTGACAATTAACTCAAAACCAGCATGATCACACAAAATGTTATTAAATCTGAAAGGCCTACCTCCTTCAATAGCAGTTGACCCCAAATCAAACACAAGGGGAGAGTGATCAGAAATACCACAAGGCAGGTAGTGCACCTTTACAGTAGGAAATGCATCTAACCAAGCAAGGTTTACAAAAGCTCTATCAATTCTACTAGCAATTCTATCACTATCAAGGCCCTTATTTGACCAAGAATAGAACACACCCATACTTAGAGCTTCAAGAATCCCAGTAGACCTAATAAACTCATGCATATCTTCAGTCTCAGCTTCACTCACAGGAACCCCATTCAGCCTATCATCAGCAAGGTAGATAGCATTATAATCCCCAATAATAATAAAAGGGAGAGAAATCCCCCTAATAGCATCAGCCAACTCCAGCCATAATTGTTTCCTGTCACTAATAGTATGCAAGCCATGAACACAAACAAGTAAAAAGTAAATTCATTTTATTATTGTTTTCAATTGTGTTAAATTCTAACTCAACCATTATTCATTGAAATATAAATATAAATACATCACAGTAAACGGATATTTTCCATTCATTTTGTATATGGATAATTCTAATAATTAAGAAATAGTGCATAAATATTTACAAAGATAAAAATAACATGAAGATATCAAGTTATTTTCCATCTGATCTACCTTTATATATAAATAAATAAACTTGATGATTAAACATTGACTTATGAGTCAGGATCATCCGTCACAGATGATGTCTCATTTGGTGTCCCATTTGCTATTATTTTGTCCCGTAACTTAAATACAATAATTTTTTTTACTTTTTTTTCAACTTGCTCCCTATTAGTAAATCCTTTTAAAAACAAAAAATTCAACTTCACTTAATAAAATAAATGATGAAAATGATTCAATTCCTTTTGGCTCTTTATTTACTAAGTGAAGTTTATTTTATTCTTTTTTGTTTTTGAGAAGGATTTACTAATAGGGAACAATTAGCAAATAAGTAAAAAAATTTATTAAATTTAAGTTACGGGACAAAATCATAGCAAATGGGACACCAAATGGGACACAAAATGTGACATATATTAGGACAGATTGATCCGGACACCCAACTTATGCCCAACATTTACCCTATTTTACGGGTAAATTATTATGAAACGAAGGGAGAATATTTATAAATGATACCCATAAACAAGGTATCAAAGTTAACAAATAAGATCATAAATAGTAAAAATATCTGACATGGGGCATGTTTTGTTCAGCTTATTTTCAGTTCAGTTCAGTTTAGTCCAATTCGGTTCAGCTCTAATAAGTTCAGTTCAATTCAATTCAGTTTAGCTCCAATAAGTTTAGTTCAGTTCAGTTCAGCTCCAGTTAGTTCATTTCAGTTCAGCTCTAATAAGTTCAGTTCATTTCAGCTCCAATAAGTTCAGTTCAGCTCCATCCTTACAATTTAATTTAACCATTTTGTTTAACATTATTATTATTATTGGTCTAATTTATTTTACTTATTATTATTGTTGTTATTATTATTAGTATAATTTTTGCTATAGCTTGTTATTATTATTATTTCATATATTATTTTTATATATCATTTTGTTATTATATTTACTCGTTATTATTATTATTATGATTATGGCTGAGCATGGTGTGTGTCGGTGCTCGGTTTAACCAAATTTCATGTCAATATGAATATTTTAATTTGCAATTGTTGCTTTATTTTACCGACTAGATATTCACTAGTACATCATACAAATAAGCTACAAAAGGTAGAATATATTTAAAAATTACAAAGTTGCTAATAATACTGAAGTACTACGTACTATTTAAGATACAACATCGTCATTACGTTAAATATTAAAGATACTTTGGCGGTTTGATGTACGTTTGGTTTATAAATATTATAGACCAACTCACCACAAATTGTGGTTTGATTAGAAGCACAAACCCATGTTTTAAGCTAACTATCATTATAATTGCTAATTTTTATTATAATGGTGATATTAATTTACTTCTTAGACATTATTGTTATTATACCATCCTAATCAAGTATTTTTATATTAATACTAATAATAGCAATTACTCATTATTAGTTTATTATTATTATCGGTAATTATTATATTAAAATTAATTTATCATTATTACTATGATTTATTTATAACTACTCCTTCCGTTCTCTTTTGTTCAATCTATTTGGAAACTCTTTGAGAGAGGAAAAAAATCAAAGTAGGAAGAACAAAAGGGAACGGAGGGAGTATTGTTTAATAACATCAAAAAATATTATCATTATTCATTTAATATTATTCTAATTATTAATTATTAATTATTATTACTTATAATTATAATTACTCATTATTTAATATTCATAATATTATTATTTACTTATTATTTATATATTTATTTTAATTCAAATCAATTCAGTCGAGTTCAGTTCAGTTTAGCTCCAATAAATTCAGTTCAGTTCAGTTCAGCTCCAATAAGTTCAGTCCATTTCATTTTAGTTCAGTTCAGTTAAGTTTAGCTCCAATAAGTTCAGTTCAGTTCAGCTCCAATAACTTCAGTTCAGTTCAGTTCAGTTGAGCTCCAATAAGTTCAGTTCAATTCAGTTCAGCTAGAATTACACGAAGAGAACATGCCCATGGTAATAATGTCTTTCCAATCTTTAAAAATTCAAAACCTTATGACTTGGCACTATAAATCTCACACCGAGGGTTTGAGGGGAGAGTTAGAAGAAAACATGCGCGTTTGTTCGATAGTACAATAATATTCATCTAATTACACACTTTAAGGATAATTTAACAAAAAAGATAATGATTAAAATAAGTCCCATAAAGGATAGATTGTAGAAAAAAGATAATGGCTAAAGAATGTCCAATAAATGTAGAAATAAGATAAGAACACCCTATTTCATTAATATCATTTTATTTTATGTGATTATTTTAAGGGTTTTCATCTCTCATATGTCATAACTTATATCATACTATCTCAAGTACATTTTTCTTTTATAGTAACATTTGATAATTAAATATCAACTTATACTTGATACTGATTACCATGATTTATGGATACATTATTATTGTAGAATAGAGGAATTTATTTTGAGTATTATAGATAACTCGTGCATCGCACGAGCTTATAATTAGTGGTTTTACATAATTAAAACATATTCATTAAGTGATAAACTTATGGGAGAAAAAAAAATCAACTAGAATCCCTAGAAAGTTAAAGTTCTAATAACTTGCTGACTTTGCTTGCTTTCCTCCCAAAATAATTTAATTAAGCAAATATTATACATAGCCCTTAGAGTTATGTATAAGCATTTAATACTTTTCTAAACTAGTAAAAATAAATAATAATTAATACTGATTGACTCGTGATTTGCCTATAAGTTCCCAAATTAATACTAATTTGGGTAAAATATTTAATACTTATACATACCCCTTAGGGATATGAATTAAAAAAAAACCCATTCATTGATTAGGTATTTCATTGCATGGTTTTTCTTAATTTTTCATTAAAAATTGATTAATTAATTAAATTTAGGTATTCAATTAAGAATTTAATTATAAACCATATTAAATTAGTTCATAATTACATTATTTTGGTATTAAACATGCACTATTAATAGCATTGTTAGATTCTTATTGAACGTTAATACTACACAAAAGAATCATAATTTTGATACTAAGGCCTGTTCTCTTCGGCATAAAACAACTTAATTGAACGGAACTGAACTTGACTGAACTAATTGGAGCTGAACTAAACTGAATTGATTGAATTGAATTGAATGATATAAATATATAAATAAAATTTAAACAATAATAATATGAATATTAAATAATAATTATGATGATAAGTAATAATAATGAATAATTAATAATGAATAACATTAATTGTAATTTGGATATTTTTAAATAATATTTATATTAAATAATATTAATAATCATAAATTAATAATAATAATGATGTTTAATGATGATAATAATAATTGATACTAATTATTTGTATTAATATATTAATACTTGATGATGATTATAACTCCCTCCGTCCCAGAAAGTTTTATATACTTTCCTTTTTCATCTGTTCCAGAAAACTCTATACACTTCTATTTTTGGTCATGACCCACCACTACTTTATTCTTTTGACTTTTTAACCATGACCCACTACTCTCTCACATCCAAATAAAATAATACCGCACTGACTCATATTACATCTGCATACCTTTTTAATAAAATACAATTGATAACAAAACAATAACTTATCATCTAAAACTACGTGCCCAATCAAGTGTATAAAAATTTCTGGGACGGAGGTTATTACTATTTAATAATTAGATTTAATAATAAAATATTCCCTCCATTTTTATTTAATATGGACGTTTTGAATTTTTTACTATTCATGTTTCACTCTTTGACCATCCTATATTATTTATATATGAGGAAAAACATAGTTATGTGAGATCGTGTTTTATTCATATCAATGTGTAGTTTTTTAAGATCAACTTTTTATAATTTATACTCATGCGTAACTAGAGATATTCGTGATCAAAGATGTGCATTAGCATGCGTGAAAAGCGCAAATGTCCCTATTAAATAAAAACAAAGGAAGTAATATTTAGTAATAAAAATAATGATTGAGTCGGATCGCGCAAAATTGCTTCATAAACCATATTGACGCGATTTGATTGGTTTATCAGCTAAAAACCGTGAGTTTTTGTGCTTTTGATCTAAACCATGTTCCTCCCTAATAATAATAGTAATTATAATGAGTAAAGGTGTAATAAACAAAATAATATATAGAAATAATAATAATAATAAAACTTAATAATAATGATAATAATAGCAATATTAAGAGTAATTGGTAAAATAAATTAGACCAATGTAATAATAATATTTTCAGTTCGGTTCAATTCAATTCAGTTCAGTTCAGTTTAGCTCTAGATAATACTTTTACTCTCACATATTACCTATTCAATTCAGTTCAATATATGCCGAAGAGAACAAACCCTTTTTTGATCTAATCTGATGTGAGCTTTTCTAATCTAATTTGAGCTAATCTGAATTTGTTTTAGTTGGTTTTTGTTCTTATTATTTTCTGATCTAATCTGATTTTTTCTAAACTAATCTAATACGATTTGATCAATTTTCGAAATAAGCACTAGAGTGCGCAAAGTTGAGAACATAGCCTAATACATTACAAGATCACAAATTGTCTAGAAAGACCGCCTAATTTTAACCTTAAAACTAGACCAGGCCCAATTCTAAGCCCAATCTCAACCATGATAGCAGCCAACCACGACGCGTCCTCAGGCAACCTCAACCGCCACGAGATTCTTGATATCACGTATTTATATAGAGTTTTCTCCCTTATTTACAAGCTAATTTGTGCGTCATTGGAGCTCTTCGGAGCTATTTTGTGCTAACTATCGTATATAGTTGTGGTTTTGTGTTTTAGTGTTGAATTGCAGGTTTTAGGGAGTTTTCTCCTTATTTCCGAGCCATTTAGAAGCAACCACGGCTTTACGAGATGTTACGAGGCACGTAGGATGGCTCACGAGCTTTATGGGTAGTTTAGGAGGTCCCAAAACCTCTAAACGTGAAGAATTAAGAGCCAAAGAGTCAAAAAGGAGTCTTCCGTACACTGATCGGGCAAAAATGGCCCGATCGGGCGAAGATATTATGATCGGGCACAAAAGTTGCGGACCCGATCGGGCAAGCCTTGCCCGACCCGATCGGGCGAGAGACCATGTGCCCAGACCCGATCGGGTGGAGCTCCAAGTTCAGTTGTTGCTGCTGCTACGCCAAGAGGATGGTGCTGGGTCAATTAAGCTGGGGACCCGATCTACTGCCCGATCGGGTGGGCCCAGTTTGCCCCTAATCGCTGCTATGATGCGTGGAACAAGAGACAACAAAGTTGGTGATTTTTACTATGGGCCCGATCGGGTGGCCCTATGCCCGATCGGGTCCCATGCTCGTCTACGCGATTTTTATCTTTTATTTTGCGCATTTAGTTAGACTTTGAGGGGTATTATAAATACCTTTTCCTCATTATTTTAAAAACATCTTTTTTTACTCTAGTTTTATTTCTCATAGTTCTTAACTTAGTTTTATTTAGTTTAAACACTTTAGATTAGATTAAAGGTGATTGAACCTATTCGATTTCAATAAAAGTTCTTGCTTTCCGTCAATTGGTATTCTTCTCTACTCTAATCTCTTTTATTATTCTTAATTGCTTAGCTTAAGTATTTAATCATTCATGATGCAATTATTAGGGTTTCCAATTAGTTTTGTTATTGTCAATTCAATTATGAGTGAGTAGTTCTCTTTCTAGGGTGTTAGATAGGGAAGCCATGTTTATACCATGATTGTTATTTAGATTTCTATCGGTTTCTAGGGCTTGATTAGAGTGATTGTGATGTGGTTTGTTCTTAATTAGTGATTAATGTTAGTGGCCAATTTCATTAATAGCTTGTGGTTAATATTTGTTTGCACAGATCCGTCTCACGATTAGAGGCCTAGGACACTTCAGTAGTTCTGATTACGTTAGTGAACATGCGGCGTATGTTGAACTATGAGCGTTGAGTCTTAACCATAGCTCAACACGTGCTCTAATCACTTGACTCATGACTTAGGTTTTGATAGTAGTTGACCTTATTTGATTGGTATAAGCATGGTGGACCGACCTAATACCCTAGGTTTTTATTCCATAGTTAAACCCTCAGTTTAATTTGTTTTCCTTAGCTTAATTATCAGTTCAGTTAATCTTCCCTGATTTCATCTGAAGTAGCTAATTGATTGAATATTAACTTAGAAACTCTGTCTCCCTGTGGATTCGACCCTGCTTCCATTGACTACCATAGTTAGAGGACTGTAGGTTTATCTTTGATTAGGTGATACGAATAAATCCTATCAATCCTCCACCCACGACGCTAATCTTCACAACTCCACCGAGGTCCACCTCAAATCCATGTAATTTCACAATGATTCAAGCAATGCGCTGCTAGGATCTCCTTGCGTTCCAGTCGAGTTCTAACGTTGCCTAAGGTTTCCACCGAGAGTTCTGAGTATGGAATTGTTCGAGGTGAGTGTGGAGGAGAGCAGTGGCGGACCCAGGAATTGACGCTGGGGGGACAATTTAGATAATTTAACACAAGAATATTTAGTAATAAAGAATCGGGAACATAATTAGAAAAAGTAGAAATTTACAAACTAATTCACCCTAACAACTCACTTCACAAACTAATTCACCCTAACAATTCAATTATCAATTCAATTAACAAACCAATTCATAACCCAATTTAATTAACAAACCAATTCATAACCCAATTCAATTCACTAACTATTAATAACCAAATCACACTCTAATTCACAAACATTAAACATTAACAATTGATAAATTCACAAACATTAAAAACAATTGATAAATTTACAAATCACTCATTTTTTAAACTAGAGTTTTAAAAATATGAAAAACATATGTTAAAAATAAAACGAACTTACCTGACCTCTTCGGCCGCCGCCATGGCCGCCGTCGTCCGACGGAAGATCGCCATCAGTAAAGTCTATGATTTGCCTCTCACCCTTTCTTTTCTCTTTATGGATTTTATTGTCGTTTCTCTTTCTTTTTAATCCTTTTCCCTTTTTTTCTTTTTTTTATATGGGCCCCACAACACCACTGACTTCCTGCTCTAACCTTCCCTTCCACGTGGGCTAATGCTTATGCGTGGGCCCCATTTGTAATTTTTTCTCTCCCTTTAATTCTTTTTTTCACTGATTTTTTTGAAAGTGGGGTGACAGTGGTTCCCCCTTGTTTCTTTGTGGGTCCGCCCCTGGAGGAGAAAGATAGGGAAAGAGAGGGAAGTTTGTGAAGGGTTAGAGGGAGTAATCAGGGGAGAAGAAATGATAACAGAAGTCTTATGAAAATGGGGTGAATGGCGTTGTTTCTAGGGATCAATGACATTGATGACCAAATGTTTTAATGAAATGCTTGTAACAATTGTGATTGCTTGGAGTTAATTTGATGAGGAAGATTGCGATTGTTGGGGGGGGGGAGCGTAGCAGATGTAAGAGAAACAGATTAAAGTAGGCCCCAAATGGATTAAAGTATTCACTTATTGAAATATAGTTCCTCCATTTCTTTTTAATTGCAACAAAGGGGTATTATTTGTGAGACATACAAAATTCCTTTGTTGCAATTAAAAAGAAACGGAGGAAGTATAACGTTAATTTGTTCAATATACTTTTTAATTTGTTATTAAGTTAAAGTACTCTAAAAATTAATTAAAATGGTGCTGAAATGGATTGAATTAGGAACTACTTTACAATTTATTAGTTGTTTAGCAATACCTTTTTACTATCAAGTTGAATTTTAGCTGATGTGAATTTAAATTAGGCGCTAAATGGATTAACTTAGTGACTCAATGAATTAAAGTAGCCCTTTATTGACGTATGTTAATATAGTCTCTAATGTTTCAATGGGAGACAAATTAAAGTTCTAAATGTATAGAATTAGGGACCAAATAGCTTTAACTAGTGACTAAATGAAATAATAGTAATTTACTAACATAGTAAACAAACGTATGCTTTAACAGTCACTTATTAACATTTGGCATATAATGGTCCCTAATCGACATATAATGGTCGCCAATAGACATATAATGGTCGCCAATAGACATATAATGATCACTAATTGAAACAGAGTTATTACGAGTGGGGGGTTTGTTTATTGGGCCTGAATTTGGCCTGACTAATTTTAGGCGGTCTCTCACAAGACAAGATGTTACAAGATATTAATGGTCAAAATGAGTATCTCAAAAACAATAGTTTAAAATAGGAAATTTTTTCGTGAATAAGTCAACATTTTCGCGGTCTTCTTTTAATAAGTTAAACTTTGAATAAGAGTTTTTTGTCAGAAACAACCTTTTATAATCACTTTTTTGCGAAAAACAACCTATAAATTTTTTTTTGCAACTTCCAACCTAAAACCTAAATTTTTTTGCGAAATGAAACCTTTTTCTAATTTCCGTCATTGACCGTTAGTTTCCACCCCGAAAACACCCCAAAAACACCCCTAATCCACCACCCACCCTAACCCGAATGGCTATGACTGTTGGGGCTGGTTCTGGGGTGGTTTTGGGGGTGGTTTCAGGTTCTGGGGCGGTTTGGGGTGGAAACTAACGGTCAATGAAGGAAATTAGAAAAAGGTTTCATTTCGCAAAAAAATTTAGGTTTTAGGTTGTAAGTTGCAAAAAAAAATTTAAAGGTTGTTTTTCGCAAAAAAGTGATTATAAAAAGTTGTTTCTGACAAAAAAGTCTTTGAATAATCCTGCAATAAGTTAACCTTTGAAGGGTATTTGCTTTTAACAAGTCAAAACCGGCTTAAGAACACAGAAATGGTTGGGGATGGAAAGTAGAAGAAGAGAAGGAACACAAAAATAAATAAATTAAAATTTGAGAAAAGTCTCACATATTACCGGTTGAATAATTTATAAGTCATTTGACTTGTTAAAAGTTTAAGTAATATCAAAGTTAACTTATTCCGGGATTATCTAAAATTTAACTTATTGAAAGAAGAACGCGAAAATACTGACTTAGGGCCTGTTTAGATTTACTGAAAACAACTGAACTGAACTGAACTGAACTGATTGGTGCTGAACTGAACTGAACTGAACTGATTGGCGCTGAACTGAACTGAACTGATTGGCGCTGAACTGAACTGAACTGAACTGAACTGAATTGAACTGAATTGAATTGAATTGAATTTAATAAATATATATATATAATATTTAAACAATAATAATATGAATTTTAAATAATAATTATGATGATGGGTAATATTAATGAATAATAATAATTTTATTTTGGATATTTTTAAATGCTAATTATAAATAAATAATATTAATAATCATAAATTAATAATAATAATGATTAATGATTAATGATTATAATGATAATTAATAAAAATTATTTTATAGTCTTTGTATTAATATATTAATACCTGATGATGATTATATAATAACAATAATATCTTAGAATTAAATTAATATTACTATTTTAATTATTATATTTAATTATATATTAATATTTAGTAATAAAATAATGATTGGGTCGGACCGTGCAAAATTACATCATAAATCGTTTTAACGTGATTTGATTGGATTATGGGCTGAAAAAGTGGGTTTATTTTTGTTTTTAACCTAAATCATGTTCCTCCATAATGATACTAGTAATAATAATAAATAAAGCTATAATAAAAAAGTGTATACAAATAATAATAATAATACTTAATAATAATAATATAAAAATAAATAATAATAATAATAATATAATAATAATAATAAAATAATAATAAAAAAAGCAATTAGTAAAATAAATTAGACCAATATAATAATATTTAACAAAATGGTTATAAAAGAATGGAACTGAACTAAACTGAACTGATTGAAGCTGAACTGAACTGAACTGAAATTAAGCTAATCTAAACAGGCCCTTATTGTTGACAATTTTTCCTTTAAAATAATGAAAAAATATTAATTTTGTTTGAACAAAAGTAATCATAATTGTAATTCACGATCCCTTCTACAGAGAACTTTTCGTTAAGAATATACTAAAAAGATTAGCAGAAAATAGGCAAAATTTTCCTAAACCGAAAAGGTCTCCAATTCCAAACAAGCCCATAAAATATGATAATTTAAGCAGGCCCAATTAAACCAACCCTAAACTGCGTCCAACTCTTCACCTACTTATAACGCCATACATACCTCACCCTAACCTAACCTAACCAATATCTTTTTAAACTCAATTTTTTTTCACAACAATTATTATTTAACTTCCTCTGTTTTTCCTCCAAAAAAGCAGCAAAATTTCAAATAATTCTCCGCTGTTTTCTTCTCAAGTTCAAATTCAATATGGTGATGATGATTGACGGACCGATGATAAACAGATTCATCGAAAACACAGACGCATTCAACAAATTCGCTGATGAAAAGTTCGAGTTGATTGATCAGAAAGCAGGAATAGTTGCAGAATCAATCGCTATGGATCAAGATGAAGCACAAGATGATAAATTCGAAGTTGTTGATTTGCAGAGGTATAAATCCGAGTTGAAGGAGATGATGCAAGCCGTAGCGCAAGGGATTGGAAATACGCCTGTGAGTTTTTTGGTTGAAGAAGGAAGCTTGTTGTTGAAGGTTTATGAAGTTGAGATTGCTAGAATTCAAAAGGAGAAAGAAGATGAAGAAGAGAAGATTGTGATGAAGAAGAAGAAGGTTAAGATTGATGAACAGTTACAGAGTCAACAGAGAGAGATTAAAGTTGAAGTTGTTGATTCGAAGAAGATGAAGAAGAAGAATAGTTTTGATTTGTCGCGTCTTTGTGCTTGTTCTGGTAAACAATTTCTTGAGAATAATTAAGAGTATATAGTTTTTGCGATTTTAAATTTATGTTGTTTAGAATAGGTTTTTAATTTTTGTTTATTTGAATATGAGAATGCGAGGGAGAATTTTAAAGAGGAATTAGGTTTTGATTTTACATGAACAGAGGTTGAATTTTAGTGTTTTTTTGTTGCGAAGTTTCGATTTTGTTACATTGTTTGAGGTTTACTGTGAAATAAGGCAAACAATACCAATTTTTAGCAGCCATTGTTATTTGATTCATGAATGTTTTTTGTTTGTTTAACATAAAGGTTTTCAACGAAGCCATTGTTATTAAACTTCTCTACATTAACCTAATCTAAGTTATGTACATTGTTAAAATATCTATCGGATAAACTCTAAAATCTTTCACTCGAAAGATCAAGGATCGAATCTTTTGGAGGAGCACGAGGAACGGTTTGGCCCTTGATAGAGTAGACTTTTTTTTTTAAAGAAGATAGAGTTGACTTAAGTTTCAAATTAAAACCTTTTATAATCTTTATAAAATCAAAACTATAAAAGTATTAATTAGGATTATAATAGTATGTACTTCTAAAGGCTTTACAAGCATTTATTTCCATGTCCAAACTTTAAAACCGGCGCATCCCATTCTAGCCAAAACTCGAGTTAGCCCTGAAATTACCCGGCCTGGAACGATTTGAATCGGATAGACCGTAGCTTGAGTTGATCCTAGATTTTATTTATTGTATGATAATTAAATTTGTATTTTAGTTATATTAAAAACTAAATTTTATCATTCTTTTTTATGTTAAAATCTAATTATAGGTATTGATTAAACATTGACTTTAGGTATATTTTACGTAAAGTTCATATTTATGCCTAAACAACCCTATTTAGTTGCAAGGGTCAAGTCCTTTAACATTTTTATAAGTTGTCTAAGTATATATCATATAGATCTTATTTTAAGATATTTTTCGAAGTGATTTTATAAACATGACCCTATTTCATAATAAAACAAAAGTTATTGTTTATTTATGGATTTTTTTGGCAGAAACAACCTTGTAAAATACACTTTTTGTTAAAAACAACATTATTAATTATATAAAAAAATGTAAGATGAAAACTTATCGCATTTTTCGGCCATTGATTATGGGCCTGTTTAGATTTACTGAAAACAACTGAACTGAACTGATTGGAGCTGAACTGAACTGATTGGCCCTCAATTGAATTGAATTAAATTGAATTAAATTTAATTTAATTTAATAAATATATATATATATATATATATATAATATTTCAACAAAAATAATATGAATATTAAATAATAATTATGATGATGAGTAATAATAATAATGAATAATTATTAATGAATAATAATAATTGTATTTTGGATATTTTTAAATGATAATTATAAATAAATAATATTAATAATCATAATGATTAATGATTAAAATGATAATTAATAATAATTCTTTTATAGTCTTTGTATTAATATATTAATACCTTATGATGATTATTTAATAACAATAATATCTTAGAATTAAATTAATATTACTATTTTAATTATTAGATTTAATTATATATTAATATTTAGTAATAAAATAATGATTGGGTCGGACCGTGCAAAATTATATCATAAATCATTTTGACGTGATTTGATTGGATTATAGGCTGAAAACGCGGGTTTATTTGTGTTTTTAACCTAAACCATGTTCCTCATGAATGATACTAGTAATAATAATAATGAATAAAGCTATAATAAACAAAAGTGTATACAGATAATAATAATAATACTTAATAATAATGATATATAAAAAAATAATAATAATAAGAGCAATTAGTAAAATAAATTAGACCAACATAATAATATTTAACAATATGGTTATAAAAGAACTTAACTGATTGGAGCTAAACTGGACTATTTCTTAGAATTAAATTAATATTACTATTTTAATTATTAGATTTAATTATATATTAATATTTAGTAATAAAATAATGATTGGGTCGGACCGTGCAAAATTATATCATAAATCATTTTGACGTGATTTGATTGGATTATAGGCTGAAAACGCGGGTTTATTTGTGTTTTTAACCTAAACCATGTTCCTCATGAATGATACTAGTAATAATAATAATGAATAAAGCTATAATAAACAAAAGTGTATACATATAATAATAATAATACTTAATAATAATGATATAAAAATAATAATAATAATAATAATAATAATGATAATAATAAGAGCAATTAGTAAAATAAATTAGACCAACATAATAATATTTAACAATATGGTTATAAAAGAACTTAACTGATTGGAGCTAAACTGGACTGAACTGAACTGAAATTAAGCTGAAATGAACAGGCCCTATGTATCTCTGGTGTTGATTCCCATTTTCATATCCTCCTCCGATCCTTTGTTCTTCTTCTTCCTCTGCTTTGGAAAATCAGAGAGACACCCATTTCTTTGTAAATTTCACTCTGTTACTTTACTCTCTAAGGCCCTGTTCTTTTGGCCTGCAAAGAACTTAAATTAATTTCAGTTCAGTTCAGTTAATTTAAGTTCTACTTTAACTTATTTATTAACATTTTTATCATCATATACTATTACTATTATTATTATCGTTATAATTATTATCATTATTAAGTATTGTTATTATCTTATAATAATAATTATTATTATTAGTTGTTTCGGGTCACAAGAAACACAGTAAATTTGTAATTCGGGGAAGTCCAATTCCAGCTAAGGTAGTAACCAAATAAGTCCAAGGTCTTCGAATTCCGGGCACCTGCAAAACCGAGCACCGTGAACTACCCCGGGGATGTTCCCGGGATCGGCTCTCCGATGCTTAAGTCAGATCTGATCTCAGA
The DNA here is from genome assembly GCA_947645195.1 of Patellifolia procumbens. Lineage (NCBI taxonomy): Eukaryota > Viridiplantae > Streptophyta > Magnoliopsida > Caryophyllales > Amaranthaceae > Patellifolia > Patellifolia procumbens. The sequence continues at coordinate 1,001,696 of CANSGD010000193.1, forward strand.
AGTCAGAGAGAATAGTACTAGTAAATGCACTGCAATATATCGAAAAACGTATCTGAATGATCATATGAGAGTACTATTTATAGGTAGTACTGAAGTGACGTCATCTGGTGAAGATGGTGATGTCATGAAAGCCTTTTAGTCAGTGGGCCTGACTGAAGGCCTGTACTTCCAGCCTGTGTGATCCTTAGGGGTAAAATGGTAATTTTGTCCCCCAAGGGTATTTTAGTCATTTCACCGGTTAGGTGGGCCATGACTGGAAGGGGCCCAAACATTAGTATTAGTTTTATTATCATCATTATTATTATTATTATGTTAATTATTAATATTATTATAAAAATTATTATTATTATTATTATTATTATTATTATTATTATTATTATTATTATATCGAACAATGTCAAAATATTTACAAAAAGTTAGTGGGAAGTTGAGATACTATCTGTGCCCCCACTCCTTTAGCAATAGCAAAACTTATCCTAATGAGTGTTTATTATTATATTATCATTATTACTACTTTAACTTATTTTTAACAATTTATTATCATTTATTATTGTTATTTTTATCGTTATAAATATTAGCATTATTAGGTTTTATTATTATTATTATTACTATTATTATAAAACGGACAAAAATCATACAACCTACAAGAAATTAGTAGGCAACTGAGATACAATCTGGGCACCCATTCGGCCATTCCTCTAGGTATAGCAAACCCAATAGATATACATACAATTCCAATTGATCAAGAAATTAATCGATAATTTATTTGTTGGCTTAAATTAATAATCGAAGTGCCAAAGGACAATAGATATACATACCCTACAAAGTCATCGGTCTTTATAAAGTAGTAAAATAATAATAATACCAATCGAAGTTACTCAACAAAATCCTCGTCCTTTGAGAAGTAATAAAATATTTATGAGAAAAACAATACCAAAAATCTATAAACATATTTATAAACCCACATGTGAATTTATAAATTTCTCGAAAACCGTAGTGTAGAGAGTTCAAGGAATTTTAATTTTGTTTGAACAAAAGTAATCACCATTGTAATTTATGATCCGTTTTAGAGAGAAAAGAGCTTTTCGTTAAGAATATACTAAAAAGATTATCAGATCTCAAAACAACAAAAAAAAAGATTATCAGAAAATAGTGAATTTTTCCTAAACCGAGAAGGTCTCCAATTCTTCACCTACATATTAGTATATAACGCCATATATACCAAAACTCTTGAACACGTTCTTTTTCAGAGATTATTTTTATTAGATTTCCTCTGTTTTTTTAATCGACCGCCATAATCAAACTCCTCCACAGAAGCAGAAAAAGTTCAGATTATTCTCTGTTGTTTTCTTCTCATAGTCAATTCAATATGTTGATTATTGACGGACCAATGATAAAAAGATTCATTGAAAATACAGAGGCGTTTAACAAATTCGCTGATGAAAAGTTCGAATTGATCGATCAGAATGCAAGAAAATTTGCAGAATCAATCGCTATGGATCAAGAAGAAGAACAAGATGAACAATTTCAAGTAGTTGATTTGCAGAGATATAAGTCGGAGTTGAAGGAGATAATGAAAGCCGTGGCGGAAGGAATTGGAAATACGCCATTGAGTGTGTTGGTTGAAGAAGGAAGCTTGTTGTTGAAGGTTTATGAGGTTGAGATTGTTAGAATTCAAAAGGAGAAAGAAGATGAAGAAAAGAAGATAAAGAAGAAGATTGAAGAACAGTCACAGAGTCAACCGAGAGAGATTAAATTGGTGAAGAAAGTTGAAGTTGTTGATTCGAAGAAGAATAGTTCTGATTTGTCGCGTCTTTGTGCTTGTTCTGGTAAACAATTAGTTGAGAATAATTAGGAGTATATTATTTCTGCGATTTTTTTAAATTCATGTTGTTTAGAATAGGATTTTTAAATATGAGAGTGCGAGGGAGAATTTTCAAGAGGAATAGATTTTGATTTTGCATGAACAGAGGTTGAATTTTTAGTGTTCTTTTTGGTTGCGAAGCTTCGATTTCGATTTAATGTTTGAGGTTTAATTTGAATTAGGACAGAAAATACCAATTTTTAGCCGCCATTGTTATTTAATTCATGAATTTTTTTTTAGCATAAAGTTGTCATCGAATCCATTGTTAATAAAGTTCACTACATTGAGCTAATCTTAGCTTGATTTTGTACATTGGTTACACTGAATTTTTTTTGGTACTCCCGGGAGCAAGGTGCTCCGTGCTCCGGCCTGATGTGGCAGCGAGTCACCACCAGCAGGAACGCCCGACAACCTCAATCTCCAGAGTAAAACGGCTGCCGTTGTTAGGGTTTAGCAAAGGGGTGGCTAGGGCGAAGCAAACCAACGACTAGGGCATAGAAAATTGGCGATTAGGGTCGTTGTCCATCGGGCCTTGTTCACCGGAGACTGACGTCGACCGTCCGTCGGGCAACCTTCGCCGGCGTTGCTCAACTCTCTCTCTCCTGTTATACCCAGGTGTTCTTCGAATTTTTGGATTATGTTCGGTCAGAGCTGTTTTGATGTTGTTCCAGGTCAAATATTTTCTTTTGATGTAAAAAAAATTTTGTTATTTGAATTATCGTATTTTGTTCTTTATATTTCAAGAAATTGTTCTTTTAAATTAATGTGTTTTTGAAATTTTGTGTTTTGTTTTTTTGTAAAAAAAAGTAATTTTGTTCTTTGAAATTTCGTATTTTGTTCTTTTTGTTTTAAGTAAATGTTTTTTTTAATTGTCAGCATGTTTTATTTTATGTTTTTTGAAAATTACTATTTTGTTCTTCATACAATAGTATGTTGTTATTTGAAGTTTTGTATTTTGTTCTTTTGAAAAACGTATGTTTGTTCTTTTGAAATTTCTTTTGTGTTCTTTTTGTTTCAAGTAAATGCTCTTTTCATTTTTTGTTCTTCCAATGTTTACTATATGTTCCTTTTAGGGTTGTTAGGGTTTGAAGTTTTGGGTACATTTTGCTGATGTACCGGGGATGACGTCAGGGATGGAGATGACGATGTCATCCCGTAGCACAGTGCTCCGTGCTCCTAGGAGCACCAAAAACGGACTATTGGTTACACTTAACATCTTTCACTCGAAAGATTGATCGAATTGTAGGAGCATGAGGGCAGGTTTAGCCCTTGATAGGGTGGAATTTTTTTATTTTTTTGAGAAGATAGAATTGACTTAAGTAATATAAGTTGTATATTTAAAATAAAAACCTTCCACACTCTTTATCAATTCAGAACTATAGATATTGATTAGGATTATGATGCTATTTACTTCTAAAGGCTTTACAAGCATTTATTTTCATGTCCAATCAACTTTAAAACTGGCGCATTCCATTCTAACCAATACTCGAATTAGACGCGAAATTGACCCGGCGTGGAACGATTTGAATCAGACAAACCAGAACCTAAAGCGATGCATAAAAAAATTCAACCTGAATCGAGCTGAATTACAGTGTTAAATTATGATTCTCAACTGAACTCATACTAGGATTGAAGCCCCGTGCGATGCATGTATATTATTGATTTTTGGCAAGTCTTAATGTTTGATAATTAACTTTATATCTTAGTTATATTAAAAACTAAAAATTTTCATTCTTTTCTATCTTAAAATCTTATTTTGGGTAAAGATTAAACATAGACTTTATGTATCTTTTTGGTAAAATTTATACTTATGCATGAACAAACCTATGTAGTTGTAAGGTCACGTCTTATTACATGTTTATAAATTGTCCAAGTATATAACATATTTGGATCTTATTTTAAAATATTTTTTTGAAGTGATCATAACCATCATACTATATCGAATTATGAAATAAAAGTTAATGTTCAAATATCATGATTATCTTTAGTATTTATCAAAACTTAACTTTATCCTTTATGTGTGATGATTTATCTTTAGTTGATTGAAAACTAAAATCTATCTTTGACTTTATCTTTTACTCACTATTAATTTTATAAAATATAAAAATTATAAACTCTATATGTATGATGATAATATTTTATTTAAAACTAAACTCTATCTTTGACTCTTATCTTTTACCCACTCTTTATTTAATAATATATAAAGTTTCTAAATATCTTAGATGCCGTATGCTCAAGGAGCTATTCTCTTTCAGTGTATATATATATATATATATATATATATGATTTATGATTTATTAAGATTTTTCTAACCTAGTGTATATTATTAGCTATTGATAGGCTAAAGTCGTATCACCTAATCAAAGATAATTCCTAAAGTCCTCTAACAACAATAGTTAAGGGAAGCAGGGTCGAGTCCACAGGGAGACAAAGTTTCTATGTTAATATTCAATCAAATAACTACTTCTGATGAAATCAGAGAGAAAAGACTGAACTACTAATTAAACTAAGGAAAACAACATTAAACTGAAGAATTATCTATGAATTAAAAGTCTAGGGCAATAGTTCGGTCCACCATGCTTATAACATTCAGGAGGTTCAAATAGCTAATGTCACCTAGGTTTAGAGTTGAACGATCAGAGCAAGTGTCAAGCTTATGGTCAGGTCTCAACGCTCGTGATTCAACATATGCAGTATGGTCACAAACATAATCAGAATCACTAATGTGTTCTAAGCCTCTAAAAGTTAGACTGATCTGTACGAACGATTATTAGCTAGACATAACTCATGAAATTGGCCACTAACATAAATTATGAATTCACGAACAAATCACATTACATTAGCTCTAATCAAAACCTAGAAACTATAGCAATTCAAATAGCAATCATGGCATAAACATGGTTTTCCTCCTAAAACCCTAGAAAAGGGGTCAATCATAAACAATCTAAATACGAAGAAGTAAGAATGAAACGAAAATAAAGAGATTACCGAGATTGAGTCCGAAATACGAACTATGTTGAAAACTAAAGCAATGATCCAATCTTCAACAATGGAGAGAAAAAAACTAGAGTTCTAAAACTAGGGCTTAATAAAACAACAATGAAAATAAGATGTCCCTCAAAATAAACTAAGTGTTATATTTATACTAAGTCTAAAAAGAATAGATAAGGATTAAAAACGGGAGACAAAATGCGCGTCATTTAACCAAAAAGTAACTTCTTCCAATCGGGCTAAACCGCCCGAAGGCATCGGGCAAAACGCTTCTTCTAAAAACTGGCATTTGGCAGCATTTCACGAACCGCCCGATGGGTCCGGGCAAAACTGCCTGATCGGACGGATCTTGCGTCTTCTGCAGAATCAGCCAGATAACACATCAGGGAATCTGGGCATAGTAGATAATCCCGCCCGACGGTATTGGGCTAGTTCGCCCGATCGGCGTTTTGTCGATCTTCCTGCAGCACGATTCCGCCCGATGTCATCGGTCAAGGTTGCCCGATCGGCGTTTTGACGATCTTTATGCAGCACTAATCCGCCCGATGTCATCGGTCAAGGTTGCCCGATCAGCGTTTTGACGATCTTCTCTTGGCATTGATTCAGCCCGATGGTATCGGGCGAGCTGCAGTTTCTCTTCCTTTGGCTCTTTGAGCCAAAACTTCGAACCAAGGACGCCTCTAAGCCTATGGAGTGTGGCCTTAGAGTTCCGCAACACAACATCTCTGCCTCATAACTCAGCCTATCATATGTTGATGCTCAAAATAGCAGATTATAAGGAGAAAACTCCCTAAAACTTGTAATTTAACATAAAACACGCAAAGCACAACTAAATAGAGGAGTTAGCATAAAATAGCTCCTAAGTTCATAGTTTGACGCACAATTTAGCTCAAAATTAGGAGGAAAAACTATACAAAATAACATGATATCCTCTATTTAGATCCTTCTTCCAATAACAAACTTGCTAAACAAAAACTAATAGAAGAAATTATCTTTTGCAATTTTTGTTTCCAATGTCCCTCTTAACTTAATCATTACAAAGATAATTTCTTATATTAGTTTATCTTTGTTTTACAAGATTGTTGTAGAAGAGGGAATTTAAGTAATTCTTAAAAAATCGTATGAACCAACTTAATGAAGTTTTGAGGGGCATATAAACTTGACTTAATCAATAATAACCAAAAATTTAACTTACTTTAGAAGACGGCATGAAAGTTGACTTATTCTACCCAATTTTTTCTTTTACTTAAACTCTCACCCAATGAATCATATACTCACATTTACAACTCAGGTCTTAGGGCCTGTTCCCTTCGTCTAATTCTAGCTGAGCCGAACTGAACTGAACTTATTGGAGCTGAATTGAACTGAACTTATTGGAGCTAAACTGAACAATTGAATTGAAATAAATATAAAAATAATAAGTAAATAATAATTATTATGAATATTAAATAATAAGTAATTATAATTCTAAGTAATAATAATTAATAATTAAGAACAATATTAATGATAGTATTTTTTTGATGTTACTAAATACTCCCTCCGTCTCAATTTAATGTTCCCATTTTCCTTTTTGGGATGTTTTAAAAAGTTCTTCCCACTTTGAATCTTTTCCATTTTAAGAATATTTATTTCCCCGTTTTACCCTTTAACAACCAATTATTTACTACACTTTTTTACTTTTTGTCTTACACATGGCCCACTTTAGAATCTTTTATTTCACAATCACCCACTTTTTTTCTCTCTCTTGTTTTTTTAAAGCAAAAAAGTACTAAAATACACTTTATATAATATAAAATTAAAAAGATTCTCATCCACCTCAATTTGCATTGGTTTTCCCCCATATTTCAAATGAGAACATCAAATTGAAATGGAGGGAGTAATAGTTATAAATAAATAATTTTAAATTTGATACATTGATTTTACAAATAATAATTACCGATAATAATAATAATTAATAATGAGTAATTACTATTATTAGCATTAATATATTAATACTTGATGAGGATGGTATAATAACAATAATGTCTCAGAAGAAAATTAATATTACCATTATAATAAAAATTAGCAATTATAACAATAATTAGTTTAAAACGTGGGTTGGTTTGCGTTTCTAACCAAACTACGATTTGTGGAGGGTTGGTCTATAATATTTATAAACCAAACCCCACCCAAACCGCCAAAGTATCTTTAATATTCAACACAACGACGATGATGTACCTTAAATAGTACTCTAATATTATTAGCACTTTGTAATTTTTAAACATATTCTAATTTTTTGTAGCTTATTTGTATGATGTAATAGTTAATATCTAGTCGGTAAAATAAAGCAACAATTGCAAATTAGAATACTTGTATTGACATGAATTTTGGTTAAACCGAGCACCAACCCAAACCATGCTCATCCATAATAATAATAGTAATAGTTACGAGTAAGATATAATAACAAAATAATATATAAAAAGAATAATAATAAGAATAAGCTATAGCACAAATAATAATAATAACAACAACAACAATAATAATATTAAACAAAATGGTTAAATTAAATTATAATGAATGGAGCTGAACTGAACTGAACTTATTGGAGCTGAACTGAACTGAACTGAACTAAACTTATTCGAGCTGAACTAAGCTGAACTTATTCGAGCTGAACTAAACTGAACTTATTAGAGATGAACTGAACTGAACTGAATTGAAAATAAGGTGAACAGAACAGGCCCTTTGGCCGCTTCAAATTTTTTCTTCTTCATCTTATGTTTTTTTTTAAAAAATTGCAGTTTGTTTTTGTTTCTTCCAATTGTTTTTCGGTTCTTGTAGTTTATTTTGATGTCTTCTTGACTTGTTGATCAATAATCATTAAATTATTTAGTATAGTGTATTAGCTTGTTTGTTTTATTCAACTATTTGGTTGAAAGAATAACATAAAAATTTATTGGTTATGTACTTTGTTTGGTATTTTTAAGTTCCACAATTTTGCTAATTCTATTAAAGATGTTTACATAGGTTATGTCTTAGATTTTTTTATTTTGAATTAAAATTGCATTCATTGATTTGAAGTCATACAATCTATATTAAAAGTCAAAACTAACAAATGCATATCAAATTGAAATAAATATAAATCTAATATGACAAAACCACGATCATGGAAAGAGCCTCGTTTTTCTCTCTTCTTCCTCTTCTTCCTTCAAAACCTAAAAGACTTTTGTTGATTTAGGGGTTACCGTCAACCTTATGGTTGATGATAAGCCTCTATTTTTATTGCTTTCTACTAGTTTTCTAATTCCAAGGTGAGTATAAATTCATTCTCTCTCTCAATTTGAGAGTTTCTCTACCCAATTATTTGGTTTTTGTCTTCCCATATATTGGATTTTATCTCTCATGACGTTCTTTAGTTTTGTAGAAAATGATTTATTGATGATAAGCCTCTATTTTTCTTGCTTTCTTTAGTTTTTCACATTTTGAAACCATTGCCACCTAATACCTGGTCTTTCAGGTATAAGGCGGGAAACCAAAATTTCCCACTAAAAACAATGAGACACGTGTTGGAGCTCACTCTGGTTTCTTAGATATACTTCCCCTAAAAAATAAAATTAAAAAAAAAACTAAAACCAACAAAACCTAGAAAGCGTCAAAGAGTAACTGTTACATTGCCACTTCCCTTTCACTCTCTCTAGCGCCCTGTTCCAAAGTAATAACGCCGGCGACACTACAACAATCCACCACCGGCGCTGAAACGCCGTTATCAATTCCAAAGCATTCAGCCATCGACAATTGACGAGAAGTTCGAATCGTTGAGTTTTCTCAAAGGGGAGTTTCGAACGACACGTAACAGGGTAAGATAACTGAACTCTTAATCTATTTTATCCATCAAGCACAATTCGAATCATATTTACGTGATTATCTGTGAATTGAGGATAAATTTTAGTTGTAATTGTGCGTTGTGCTTCATTTTCTGTGAATAATTCCAGATTAATTGAACTCTTAATCTATTTAATCGGTCCAGTAGTTCCACAGCATTGGTAGCGAATTGAATAACCCTTCCATTTCCATGTGCTTTTCTTAAGAAATTATTATGAAAATCATTTAAACAATTGAAATAGGAAATCAGAATGATATGGAAAAAAGAGAAATTTACCAAGAAGTGACAGTCACAGATGATTGAAGGCTGTCAGCTTCAACAATGTTTGAAAGGTGATCACCAGAAAAAAAATGATTTTTATTTTAGATTTTGCTGTACAATAATTTGTTGGGATTTTGGAGATTGAAATTCTGGGACTCACAAGGATTGTAATATAAAAAAAGAAAGACAAGTTGTGACATTGATTCCCAAGAAATATCTAGTTCTGTTTTTGCTGCCATTGAAATGAAGGTCTGATTTACAGACAGGAAATGTTGAACACAAACTTGTGCTCGCCATTTCCATGGTATATGGCAGTCAGCAATTAACTGCACACTGAATACTGTTATACCATAATAAGAACAACATCAAAACAAGTGTTTTTGGTGGTCACAGTTGCTCCAAATCCCTCTATTTCATTTCCTTGTCAGATCATTTGTTTTCTATGCCTTTTCTTTATCTTTTGTAAGACAAAATTTTAGGACTTAAACATTTAGGCTACCATACTAATATGATATTATGGGCTGGATGTTTAGATTGGTTAATGGGCTCATGAATGGGAAGAAAGGCAAAGAATATGAACCTATGCACTTTGTGAGATAACAAATAGGCCTTTGTAGCTCTGTGTACACATAAACAAAGCGTGAACCTATTCTGTTTGTTAGTCCTGTCTATTATGCCTCTATATACACATAAACAAAGCGTGAACATATTCCGTTTCTTGAACTTATATAAACTTATTTCATTAATCTAATACGTAATATGGTAGAAAGGTTCATATAAACTGTTATAACTTATTGCAACTTAAAAATAGGCCTTTTCCCTTGCATTATGTGAATGGGAATTTTGTCTTTGTTTAGGCCATAAAGATTTTTAGTCCTATAATAATTTGCCATGTTTAGTTAATCAACCGGCCAAGCGCGATTACCATTGATGTAGGAGGATTAACATTATCCTATCTTTTGAGATATAGCTGCTTATGGATGTACTATAATCTAGTTAGTAAAAAACAAAAACAACAACTAAGTCTTATTCCCAAAGTGATTTGGGGTCGGCTAACATGAATCGTCAACTGAAACCGTTGCCAAAGGAGATGGCATCGACAAGAGTGATAAAAAGTTTTTAAAAGGGTTTAAGTTTCAAGAATTTTTAAAAAGTTTTTGAAAACAAGGTTTACAGCAAAAAGTTTTAGAAGAGGTTTTCAAAAGGTTTTAAATACCAACACAATTGAGAAAAACAAATAAATGCAGTAATCACATCCCCTTCCTTCACATGGATACTGCCCCTCCACCCACTTAATAATCTAGTAAGTAGTATTATTAATTATTACACTTTGAATATTCACACTTGTCAATGTAAATATTTGAGCATTAATATATTGAATTATTACAAAAGACGTGACTAATTGTCTTTTTCAGGTGTCGTCTTTTTTGCGGTGTTGCTAGTACGTTGGGTCACTATTTGTTCCTTGTTTTCTTAGGTGCGCCAATTTCCGCGTCCATAGTTCCATAGTTCCTTGTTTTTTTGCGGTGTTGCTAGTACGTTGGGTCACTATATTGAAGTATTGTTTATGTGTTAGCATGTAAATGACCTTTATTAATTATCCATGTTACTTGTGTGTTAGCTTGTATATATACTATTTTTATCGACCTAGTACCCGTTCAGTATTTACTCATTAGGAGTAGACTATGAATAGTTCCCGATTTGGGACTATCCTTGAATAATTAACTTCATTTAGGATGTGAATACATACTTACTAAGCAGTTTGATGGAAATATTCGATATTGAATTTCCCATAATGTTCTCTGGGTACATATGTAAATAATATTGGTATTTACATCATGTATTTGGAGAACTATAGGGAAATGCTGTCGAATTTTTCCTTGAAACTGATTAGTAAGTTTGTATTCACTAGTGAGGTTAATTGTTCAAGGATGGGTTAGGTTGGAGTGATAAAAGATTGTGAATGGACTTTTATGTACCTTAGCATGAATGTGAATATGATATGATTTTTGTTTTATGTTATATTGTTGCTTTGTAGAAATGGATCGAAGTTGGATATCGACGTCAAAACCGGGTGATCCACAGTATATAGCTGTAGTAAAAGACTTTATTAATTTTGCTGTTAAGAATTCTGGGGGTCGTTCTAGGTTACATTGTCCTTGTTTTAAGTGTCATAGTTTTTTGCATAAAAGAGTTGAAGAGATACTTAATCATTTGAGCAAATCGGCATTTAATATAACGTACACTTGTTGGATTTGGCATGGTGAAACTAAGGAAGAAACTCCTAGGGATAGTAGGTGTGAAAGTTCTACTATTTGTGAGGGTGATTGGTTAGAGGACATGTTTCGTGCAACTCATGATAAGTTTAATGAAAATCCTGCTACATTTGAGACACTATTAGCCGATTCTGAAAAGCCTTTGTACTCGGGTTCCAAAAAGTATACGAGATTGTCAAGTGTACTTAGGTTATACAATTTGAAGGCAAGTCATGGTTTGAGCGACACAGGTTTTTACTGAACTACTTGAATTAGTGAAAGATATGCTTCCATGTGATATTGTCCTTCCAAGTACGACCTATGAGGCAAAAAAGATATTGTGCACAATGAGCTTGTCTTATGAGAAAATTCATGCTTGTCCTAATGATTGCATATTATATCGTAATGAGTGTGAGTCTTTAAATCATTGTCCTATTTTCAATGCCTCACGATACAAGAAGAAGGAAGGAGTGCCGGCTAAGATTTTGTGGTATAATCCTATTATACCAAAGTTTAAACGTCTTTTTTCGAATACGGGAGATGCGGAGAAGTTGACATGGCATTTTGATGGTGAAAGTCGGATTAAGGATGGAAAACTTAGGCATCCTGCCGACTCACCGCAATGGAGGTTCCTTGATACAAAATTTTCTTATTTCGCTAAAGAAGAATGGAACCTACGTCTTGCGTTGTCTACTGATGGTATGAATCCCTTTCGGTCCCTTAGCACCACTTACAGTACTTGGCCAGTAATTTTGGTGACCTACAACCTAAATCCTTCATTGAGCATGAAAAGGAAGTATATGATGCTTTCTTTATTAATATTTGGCCCTCATCAACCTGGTAATGACATTGATGTGTACTTAGCACCCCTTATTAATGATTTGAAAATGTTATGGGAAACAGACGTAGAAGTGTATGATGCACGTCGAAAGGAGATGTTTAACTAAGGGCAATGTTATTCATGACCATCCAGGATTACCCAGCATATGATAATCTTTCTGGGTATACCGTGAAAGGAAAAACACCTTTTCCCATATGTAAGGATGGTACGGTAGGACAATGGCTAAAGAATTCTAGAAAGGATATATTTCTCTGGCATCGTCGTTTTTTACCCAGTGATCATCATTACCGTAAGCTGAAAAAGGCATTTAATGGGATACAGGAATTTAGAGGGCGTCCTAGAGTATTGAAAGGTGCGGAGGTGTTTGAAAAAGTTAAAGACATCCAGACTATCTTTGGAAAGAACCATGGATCCAAACTTCCTAAACGCGGATATAAGAAATGTTCTCAGTTTTGGCGCTTGCTGCCTTATTGGAAAGACCTCTTTGTTAGACATTCTTTAGATGTAATGCATATTGAGAAGAATGTGTGTGATAGCTTAGTTGGTACATTACTGAATATCCCGGGAAAGACAAAAGATGGTGAAAATGCTATAGGTGACTTAAAGGATATGGGGATCAGACAAGAACTCCACGTTGTTGAAAAGGAAATAGAAAATATTTACCTCCGGCTGCGTATACAATGTCGAGGAACGAGAAGAGAGAATTTTGTGAGTGTTTGGTAGGTGTGAAGGTCCCCGAGGGTTATTCTTCAAATATTCGAAGTCTTGTTTCTATGGAAAATTTAAAGCTTGTTGGGCTCAAGTCCCATATCTGTCATGTTTTGATGCAACACTTACTACCCGTAGCTATTCGTTCCGTTTTGCCAAAAAATGTTCGATTTGCTATTACCAAATTGTGTCTTTTCTTCAATGCGATATACAGCAAAGTCATAGATCCTAAAGACTTGGATTCTTTCGAAAAATCAATTGTCGTCATCCTGTGCCAATTAGAGATGTATTTCCCTCCCTCTTTTTTTGATGTCATGATACATTTGACTATTCATTTAGTGAGAGAGGTAAGATTTTGTGGTCCTGTCTATTCGAGAAACCAATATCCTTTTGAAAGGCAAATGAAAACTTATAAGGGATATGTTAAGAATCACTTTAGGCCCGAAGCCTGTATTGTTGAGCGCGTCCTTTGTGAAGATGTTGTTGCATTGAGTAGTGAATATCTATAAAATGCAAAGACGATTGGGCTTCCAACATCGCGACATAGTGGAAAGATGGAAGGAAAAGGGACATTAGGTTGTAAGCAACTTGACTTGCATCCTGATGAGTGGCACATGGCCCACACCTATATTCTAGCTCAAGAGGATGAAGTTGCTCCATATGTGAATCAACACAAATCTTACTTAAGGCAACACAATCCAAAAGCAAGTGAGAAATCGATACTAAGCGAACATCACAAGACATTCAGCACTTGGTTGAAATATAAAGTTATGAGAGAACTTGAAGATTCATCACATCGCATCTCTGATCGATTGAAGAGTTTAGCTTCCGGACCCAATTTCAATGCTTCTTTTTATTCAGGATACGTCATCAAAGGCTGCACATTCTACACCTCGTGCCAGGATGAGAATAGTACTATGCAAAATAGTGGGGTAACAGTAGAAGCAGAGGCTATGCATTTTTCTATTGCTAAAGACAAGCGTCCCGTGTCTAGTAAGCTGATATACTACGGGATCATTCAAGAGATCTGCGAGCTACATTATTTTGGTTTTTCAATACCAGTTTTTAGATGCAATTGGGTTGATTCCCATGCAGGAGTCGATTTTGATGAGTTAGGGTTCACTTTGGTCAACCTTCAAAAGCTTGGTCACAAGGAAGATCCGTACATATTAGCTAAACAAGTAAAGCAGTTGTTTTATGTGACAGATCCCGCCGATAAGAGGAGATCAATTGTCATAACACCAAGATCTCGACATGACATTGATGATTATGAAGAGGATGTTGAGTTGGAAGAAAGTCCATCAACTAAAAGTTTCCAGAATGAACTTGTCTTTGACGATGAGACTGAGGATTCATTGACATATGTTCGTGATGATCATAACGAAGGCGCTTGGGTTGACGATAGTCTTAATAAGGGTAAGACTCGGAAGCGTCGTCGTCATGAAAACAATTGAGGTGTGTTGATGTTCATTTACTTCTTTACTCTCGTTTTGAATTTTATGTTCTTGTAATAGTGAAAAGGTAAACAATAATGTTTTAGTTACAATTGTTCTTACCTTTAATGATGGAAATTCTAAATTAGCTTTCTAAGTTACTTTTATTTCACTAAGTTCTTAATTGTTTTGCATGTTCTAATCTTAAGTTTGATTTATGTTGCTTGGCATTTTGATTATATCTATATATTTAATAACTTCTTTATTTGAATTTTTGTAGGTATATGGCAAATAAGAGACAACCAGCAGGATCCTCTCGAGGTAATGAGACCTTAGGTTATGATGATTCCGAGGCTGAAAAGGAGAAACGTGATGACGAGAGGGGTCGTCGGTGCTTGCTAATGTGGGGAAGGCAATTCAAAATGGGAGGAAAATTCCTTTGGAGTGGCATCCAACTCGTAGAACTCCATGCGGTTTATACCGATACACTTTCTCCTGCTATGTTGGTGTTGTCGTTCGAGAACGAGTTTGTATCACTTATAGGAGGTGGAAGGATGTTCTAGAGTCCCTACGGGAGGAAATATATGACTTAATCATGGTAAGCACATATTCTCTAATGACGCATTTTAAATTGATAAATGTGGCTCAAAAATGACATCTTAATTGTTGCTTACTAACATTGTATCTTCTTTATTAAAAAAATGCATGTGTAGGGTTTGCAATAGTAAAAGAGCGTCGACGATGGATCTTATCCCGAGCTGTTGATCGATGGAGAGCTTTCAAGACAAGATTAAGAAAGCGGTGGTTGTACCATAAGACATATGGGAGGATAAGAAAAAGGCCACCATGGAAATAACCTTGGATTCTCCAATCGGCTTGGGACAGATTTAAGGAAATGTATTAAACGCAAAAGTTCCGGGTATTATTTTTGCCATATTTTTATTCCTTTAATCTGATCATAGTTCCTGTACATGTATATAATCTGTTCCTGAACATAGAACATGTATATAATCTGTTCTGAACATGTATATAATCTGTGCATTATGAGTGTGCCTTTGAATCACTATAACACACTAAGAGGAGCATTATGGGTATGAGCAGTATTCCTTGCATATTTTATAGCACTCTGAACCTTGTATCACTATATTTGTGTTTCATTTGTAATTGGCCTTTTTATTTTTCAAAGGAGTTGAGTGAAGCAAGTCGAGCACGAGCCAAAAAGAAAAATTCAAGTTAACGAGGCGGCTCCCGTGGGTACCAATACTATGAAGAAGAGATTGTAAGTTTGATGAACTAACTATGTTTAGTGTTTTATTATAGTGAACTAACTATGTTTTAAACATCTAATTCTAGCAAAAAAGAGTAATTTGACTAAGCTAACCCTTAAGTTTCTCATTTTCCTGCCTCCTTCCCCAAAATATCCCCAATCCTTAGCCTGAAAGATTTAACCAACATTTTCGTCTGTCTGTTAAGTACAAAACTACAGAAGCATGAATTTTTAAGTTTTACCTAACACAAGTGAGGTGAATCGAAACTGGAAACGACCTATGAATACTACGGTGTGGCCATTGTGATTCTTTGGCAACAACGTGAGCTTCCAACCTTTCTTTGATTCTTCTGAATTAGGTAAATAATAGCTGCTTCAAAGATGTTGCAACATGATGTGCAATACTCTGTATCTAGTTTTATCTAACCTACCTAGTGTTGGCCCAAAATTTCTCCAATTAACATTCTAAAACTAAATGTGATATTCGCCAGTTTTATTCAAATTTGAAGAAAAAAAGAAACATCAGCAACCTATAACCAAGAAAATATGATATTTAATTAAGAGAAATTGAGATGATATTAGATCAAATTTGACATAAGAGGAATAATACATATAGGCTGTAGATTGAATTTGACATATAAGAGGAATATCACATTTAGCATAAATGGTAGAAAGGGAAAAGTAGGCGCTCATGGGTGAAGAGAACAATAAGGTATTTCCAATTCTTGGTCAGAGTGTTTACAGGGATGTTAATGAATGGTTTGTTTTAGGGTGGATTAGTTAAGTGTAGATAAGTTAAATTAGTCTTTATGCTTCGGTTAGTTGTTTAGAACTCTTTTAGTGCACTATAATGAGATATATCAAAGTACGAGGTCACTCTAGAGAATCAATTTTTTTCGTTTCCACCATATAGAAAAAAACAATAGCACGGGGTCACCACGTAGAATTTCCCAAAGCTTTTTTATGCTTTCTAGCTACTATCACAACTACTAAATATGATTTTGTGTAATGCTAGGTAAAAGAACTTCTGCGCAAGGGATCCATGTTTATCAAGTGCCTCGACATGAGATGTGGATTAGAGCACATTCACGTGTCAAGGATGGAGTTTTCATATTTGATAATCCAATCGATGATGAAATCGCTAAAGCAATTGTAAAACTGATTTCTCTTCAAATCATATCAATTGAATTTTATTATCTTATGCATTGTAACTTGATTTTGTTTTTACATTGTTATCTTTAGAATGCATTAAAATTACAAGCTTAAAGAGGTGAGCTTGTGCTAGAGGGTTCTCGGGATGATATTTTGGCTAGAGCACTCGATAAGCCTGAGCATGGTGGGCGTGTTAGAGGGGTTGGATCAGGCATCACAAAAATGAAGTACTTCGGGTTTTGTAAACCAACACCACCTAGCCAGTTGCGTGCTGAAATGACAAGTATGAGGTCGGAGATGGCGTCCATGAAAAACAACCAACAATATATGATGACCTTTATGATGTCGTGCCTAAACCAGGAGCAAATGCAACATTTCATGGCGGGTGCTAGTCAATTTTGGAGTTTTGGTGGTCAAGAGGCTGGCCAGTTTAGTAGTGGGAAATCTGGACTATTGGGAGGTCAATTTGGTGGTAATGGTAGCCAAGGAGCTATCCTTGGTAAACAAGGATTTAATGGCCAAGGGCATAGAGTGGGATCGTTCACTCAACTATTATTTGGAGGTGATGATATATTTGGCCAAAATGCATCCGGTTTTTTAAGTCCTATAAATCTTTCCCAAGGTAAGCCTTGTAACCAAGAGGAAGGGCCTGAACCATACATTGTTCCTTTGCCTAATCAGCAGCCCCAACCCTCCATCACTCAAATTCCTTCTAATGAGATAGGTTATAACACTCTGCCTCAGCCCAATTCCTCCGACACCCGTGTTCCTTCCAAAGAGATTGGTTACGATAGTCTTCATTCTCAGCAACCCAATCCCTCTACTACCCGTGAACCTTCGAGCAAGCAAGGTTATGAAAGTCAACCTATTAGCAAGCATATGCTTCCTGAGGTATTGAATCACTATGTTTTGGTGACAAATTATGCTATGCTACCTGTTGTTGCTTTTTGGTCTTTATGCACATCACCTGCAATTTTATTTGTTATCCTTGCATTAAGCTATTAATAACTAACATTCATTAAGCTTTTTACTAAAAGATGTTGATAACACATTAGCATCTTTATTTTGCACATCACCTGCACACCTTTGGTTTGTTGAACCGCATCACCTGCTGCTGTACACATAACCCGATGCTTCACACACCTGCTGCTGCACACATCACCTGCCGCTCCACATCACCTATCACTGCGCATCACCTGCCGCTGCACACATCACCTGCCGCTGCACATCACCTGCCGGCCGCTACACATCACCTGCCACTGCACAGCACCTGCACATTTTTTTGGATTTGGATTATTTGTTTCTTAATATTTGATTTATGAACTAGGGTATGCATGATTGTTGCTTGGCAATCGAAGTTGACAGAGAAATTCAAATTGTCGCAATTGGACAAGTATACATATCAAGTGAAACACAACTAACGAAGAACCATTTCACTACTTTGCCAAAAGATACGCGCCGAGTTTCTATTGTTGAAGACATTGTGCCAACTGCACCTTTGCCATATCCTACTGAGGAGTACGATTTTGTTTGCCAAGAAAAAGATGGTTTTGTTACTTGGCCGGCTCACTTAATTTTTCCAAAGACAAAGGTATCATACTTGTTTTACATTATACCATAGAAACTTCAGTAAACAAAACATACTTTGATTTTTATATTGTCTGTGGGTTTGACTATCCTTTCTCTTGTAATAGATGCTGCAAGGACATTCAAAGCAAAAGTCAGGCTTGCTCCCTTCTAGTGAGGTACATTCGTTCAACCAACTAAAAAACAAAGAACATGACATAGAGTTTGCTATATTGTTTGATTTGTAATAAATCGACCTAATCTTTATTCCTTGTGTTGTTTGCAAGTCTATTAAGCAGAAGACAACTGCCTTTAGCTCACGATCGCCATCATCACATACGTCATCTGGTCAAAAGTATGACATTAGTGATAAGGATCGTGCCAAGTTGACTTCTGCTCTGTTGATGGCTTTAAGGAAAGAAGCTCTAGGGATGAGAAAATTACAAGGAAACATCATATTATCCATCTCGGATAACGTGTTTTACAATGAACAAGAAGTTCGGCTAGATTATGAAGACTTGTTGGATTGGTGCTACCAAAAGGAGATCGGATCGGTTCACATATTGATATTCATGAATTATGTGTCGTATTAGTTATGTGAATTATGTTTTTTTATCAAAAAATTTCCATTGATTTCTGAAATACATTCATTCTAATTATTTGGAAAGGTACTTGATTGAATTGTGCCAAAATGATGGCGTTTCGGGGATGTATGGATTTTGTGATCCCAGTTTTCTTTCTCCATTGACCCCAACTGAAGAAAGAGATAGATCTGATTATCTGTGTCGTGTTTTTGGGTGCAATGAAGGCAAGAATCGTCATCAACTATTCTTTGCACCTTACAATGAACAGTAAGTGTAATATTGTATAAGTTTTGTACATCTTACTTATCTTGTATAACTATATTGTTGTCATTACTAATAAGTTATATACAATCGCCATTGGATGTTAGCTGCCATTAGTCCTTGGAATGACATAGTTTTTTGGCTTGATCCGGCAGGAGTAGAAAATGAGATCCGTGAATTCGCCCAACGGACCATCAACGAGTATGTGACTAGTTGTTGTTTACTTATATTTTAAATACTTTCATATTAGAATAGTTTGCATATAATGAGATACTTTTTTCATAGGGCCATTAAAGAAATTCAGCATTCTTTATCGAAAAGATATCAAGAAGATGAAAAAGAATCCCGAGATTAGGTGGATCAAAATGAAGGTATGTGTAATGATATATTTTCAAAACATGAGACTTAAAGATTATATTTCAACTCAAAAAGCTATGTTAATTTTGAAAATACATTTATTGGTTTGAATTTGATTATGATAGTGTCCTCGTCAAATACAAGACTCGAAGGATTGTGGGTATTACGTGTGCCGCTACATGATCGAGACTATAGAAAGTAGACGACCGAGTATCCCTGACGAGGTAAATTTATAACTCACATTAAGCACATTAGTAGACGCAAAACCTAAGTACTGAAACTGAGACAATATTCTGCTGAGTAGTAGAGATTTTAGAACTATAAATCAGATCGGTACATGCATGTGCGAGACTGAGTTGCTAAGTTTCTTTTGTAAGTCTTTGAAATATGAGTCTACAAGATCCCATTATACAAAAGAGGGGCATCTAGTTGTGCAGTTACTTGTTTTATTGCAAAAGAATGGAATCTGCAAGTCTCTTGTGTCGCCGGGAACACCTAAGAATTTGCATATACTTACATGAAATGTCCCAAGGCCCCTAAATACGAAGATGACAAAGGGTAAAAAACTAACACTATTATTCACCAAAAAAGTCTCTATTCTTTATCACCTGCCTTTAGTCATACATGTTGCCCATAGATAACAAGCTCACAAGAGCATCAATATGCATGTACAAACTGCAAAAACACTGGAATAACAGACGAATTGGAAATAGTTGGGCTAAAATAAACGTAGAGAATAAATATGATACTGAAGCATTATTCTCCATTCCAATGAGCTAGGCATTCTCATGTTAACATTCAAGCATGTTTCCCAATCCATAGCTCTTCTTGGTGAGGATCTAAATCAAACAGATGGGACATCTCACTCCCTGAACAAACAAGAAAACAAACATTAAAGTTCAAGAAAAATAGTAACATGATGTATCTAATAAGGTTTTGGAGCTATTACTGCTGTTCCATATTGCCAGTTAGAAAACTCCCTCCACAAACCAAACTAAAGAAATAGGAAAATCACTTTTCTAAAAATGTTTTTCATCTAATCTAACCAAACTCTCCACACGTGAATCCAGACGTCTTGTGTAGGTGAATCACATAAGTTCTACAACACCAGTGTAATAGCACCTTATCATCAATTTTAAGAAGGATGCTACAACAATTCTATTAATTAGGATGAAAGGATGCAGTGTAATAGCACCCTTTTTCATGTAAGTATATGCAGATGCTTGCTCAGTGGGCACTTATGCCTTCTTATCTGCAGCAGATTCTGTTGCAGTCTCCTCGGATTTCTCTTCTAGTTTAACTTTCTTCACCTCAGACTCCTAGTTAGCATCGTCTTTGGCATCTGCGTCTTTAGTATTCTGTTGCGTTTTTCTGTTTTATCTCCAACATCTTGTACTTCAGCAGTAGCAGAAGCAGGTTCAGGAGCTCAGGAGCAGGTTTTTATGAGGGCGCGGAGGGTGCAGTAGAAGTTTGCTGATGATGAACTTTCACGATTCTTCTCGAGGATAGCACCTTATCGCTTGCTTTCTTAAACGTTTCCACCTATTCTTTTTCAAGAACTCACCCATGATTCCATTTTTTTTTCCTAAAACTGGAGATTGGAGAATTGAAGAGATTCCAAAACCAAACGTAATCAAAAATAAAATCATAATAGCAGTGAATCAGAAACAACACTGATCTACATTGAAAGTAATTATTGTTGAGCTGATTCTATGAAAGTTGAATCTCGAAAATTTAGTGGCTAGCTTGAGGTATAACATTGGTGTGTTGGACAGTGGTTGGCGTGGTGGGCAGACCGGCTACATTTACGCAGACTTCTATCTTCCTTACTTGAGTTCTTGCTTTAGTTTGATTATAAATTGTAGTTTGATTATATTAGTGGGGATGCAAATTAATGTCTTTATCACGGCTTTGTTTTGTAGTACTTTTTCGGAGCTCCCAACAATTATTCACAAACGATGATTGACGAGATGCGAGATATGTGGGTTACATATCTTTTTCCGCAAACACAAAATGATGATGAGGAATTGGAAGACAATGACAGTAATTGAATGTTGGTTAGAATATATGTTTAGAAAGGACTAATTTTGGTAGATATTTAAGCTCTAATTACCATCATTTTTATACAAGTACTATGTACGTTATATTTATGAATTATATATGTTTTGGTATCGATGTAGCACTGCACATACGTTTGAGATGATGCTGAACTTAATGAATTGGAAATTAGATGATTGTGTCCTTATTGATGCTTATTGATGCTTCTATTTAATTTCTGCACGAGCAGGAAGCAGGCATATGATGGGAAGCTATTTTGTTTTGTGAGCGTGGTTTCCCATATAGGGAGTAGCTGCATTGGTTTTTTTTAAATGTATATATCAGAGAAACCGGTTATTTATTAATGTGGTTTTCGAGAATTATGGGCTAAGACACGCGTGGAGAGAGAAAACTGGTTTCTTAGGCCATTTTTTTATTAAATTAAAACTAACTTTTGACACAGGTGCAAAGAGAAATCTAGTTTCAGAGATAGACTTGTGAGACCAGTTTTTTACACGGTTTCTCAACTTCTGACACATATTAGATCTAAACCGGTTTTGGTACGGTTTCCAAGGCCATTTTGATACGGTTTCCAACGCCATTTTGTAGTAGTGCACGTTTAGACACAGTGACAGGTTGCTGATATTTTTACTAAGGGTCTTTCCTTTGAGTTGTTTTGTAAACGTCGCTCCAATCTATCCGTGATTCCTCCCCGTAAAGATTGAGGGGGTGTATTAGGGTAGTTGATTATTTATTAATTAGACTCTTAATCTGTATTATTTAGAGACAGATTTATGCTCTCTATATATAAAGTGTCAACCAACCTAAACAGGTTAGCAAATTATTCTCAATATTCGTACAATTACTATAGATACAGATGTTGTAAACAGCCTAGTGAACACAAAATATAAGCTCTAGTATGGTTTGATTTCACCCTGTCAATTTTCTCTGCCAGTTGAATTTTTCCAAAGGTATAAGGATGAGACAAAGGTCTCCCTATTTCAGAATTGACCAGAGTCATAAACTTGCGTACATTAAAAAAAGAAAAAAAAATAAAAAACTAATAGAGTTGGTTTACTATAAGACGGTCTTTGGTTAAGCCCATGACGCGCGCCACATGCTAAACGGCCCAACCAAGTTGATTTTTAACTTTTCGACCCAAAACCTTAACTTTTTGCGTTTTTTAACTTTTCGCCCTAAAGCCTTAGCTTTTGCTTAAAAATCCATAACTAATAACATATATGGAATCGATACCCTTCACTCCATTAGCCTTAATAGTTATGGATTTTTATGCAAAAGTTAAAGTTTTAGGTTGAAAAGTTAAAAAACATAAAAGTTAAAGTTTTAGGTTGAGAAGTTAAAAAATAAATTTTTCTGGGCTCTTTAGCGCGTGGCACTCGTAATTGAGCTTTTAATTGGCTTATTGGGCTGGTCTTACATTAAATATAAGACCGTCTTTTATAAGACTTTGCCAAACTAATAAACTATAAAACCTAAAAAGAACATAAAAATTAATAAACAACAAAACTTAAAAACAACAAAACCAAGCTTCTCGAAGAAGCCGAACATTTCTTCTCTAAGAAAGAGAAGGTTGGCGGTGAAGGCCGGCGGCAATCGACAGGGGCTGTTTCCACAGAAGGTTGGCGGTCTTTCATTACTGAATTCAATTCCAGACGCTGGTTGCAATTCCACATGCATCGCCATAGACATCTTGGTGCAGCAAAGAGTAAGACCAATTCAGTCTCTAACTTAGTCAAGAGCGGCACCCCAAAAGGTATTGGTTTTCTTCTAGCACTTCTCGGTGACCGGAGCTCGGATTTCTTCTCTCGGTTGGCCATGAAAACGTATTAAAGGATGGAATTGATTTCCTAAAAAACAGAGCAAAACGACCAGCCAAAAAAGGACTTGATTTCTTGTTTGGAAACCAAACAAAACAGAAGCATAGCCATGGATTCCTCGAAATCCATGGAAGAGCAGCACCCTTCTACTCCAGAAATCACCCTTCTCTCTAGACAGAGCAGTTTTTTAACTTCTTATAGGAGGGGCAAAGGATTGTCAAAGACAGAGCAGCACCCTTCTCTCTAGAAATCACTTTAAGCTGTTTTTACATTTATCAATGTTAATTCTTATGCGTCTAATATTAATGCACTTATGCACATATGATTATTGATGAAAGTACTTGGCACTATTGATTTTGAGAGCATTCAACATTCTACTCCAACGATCATAGCTCACATTGCACTGAAAAAAGAGATGGCCACTTGATTCAAGAGCATTGTTACACAAAGAACAAAGAACATGTTGCAAGTTATGTTTCATTTAGAGATGGCAATATCCCAAGGTAAAAAATCGAGTTAAATGGATGGTGGACGAGTAGCGGGTGAATGGATGACGGGTGAGAGATATACATCCATCATCCGACTCATCATCCGTTTATCACCTGCTCCATCACCCATTTCTCACATTTTCGTAAATATCTCTCATTTGTATTTACATTACTAAAAAAAATTACCCTTTTGATTATTATCGATATGTTTACATAAACTTAAGTTATCTTAATTTGACATGAAGTTAACATAATAAATTATCGTTTTGCAAATTTGATTTATCTTTTCTTGTTTAATTATCTTAGATGCATTATCATCCTGTTCACTCGGTTCACCCGCGGTTGATGGATAGATGGAATAAGGGTAAAATTCTTACTGGGTGACAGATGGATGGGTAAGAGTTGGTCTAAACGGGTGATGGATGTGGGTGATAGCTTACGATTCATATCCCACCCGTTACCATCCCTAGTTCCACCTGTGCAATCTGTCAATAGTAGGAAATTTATTTTACAAGGTCAACCATAAAATGAAAGTGCTTTTAGGGATAGAAGGATCGTAACAGATAATCCCCCTCCAACTCACTTCAGGAAAATTGCTAAGTAACTTATTGTACATCCTGATGATAAACTTACCACATTTGAAACTCGAATTCCAGGAACCATTACGCATAATCTTACCTCTGCCGTTCAGAATCCTCCTCATATTCTAAAATAGGTTAGAAGGAATAGGAATCTGCATCAAATCCCTCTCCTTGATATTATTATCAATCCATCTAGTCCATGACCAACAACTTTAGGCTTATAAAAAGACTCCTGAGCTAGGAGCCTTCTTGGAAAGCGCATCACCAATCCAAAGAAAAGTTCTACAACAGCGAGTAATTTTCTTGAGAATCTTTTTCAAGGAGTTGAAAATTTTAACTCTAGAAAGTTTGCATCCCAAATAGAACTGAACTAACCAACTGCATCCTGAACACCGCTTAGATGCTTCATTGTCCAATGCTTAATCCTGGCTAAAACTTTCTCAAGGAAAGGTTTGCATTGGTAATAATTCAACTTTTTAGTAAATAAGGAACACCTAAATACTTAAAGGAAAGTCACCCTCAATAGCACAAGCCCTTTGAAGCAACTCTTTTCATGTTTAAAAACCCCACTAAAGTAGATTTACTCTTCGAGAGATTAGCGTGGAGCCTAGAGGCTTTAGAAAAGGTATCAAAAGCATGAAGCATTGAAAGGATAGAACACTCATCAGCTATAGAACACATTAATCGGTCATTAGCAAACATTAAATGGGTCAATCAAAGCTTTTTGCATTCGTGATGAAATTTGAAAAGAGGGTTGAGGTTAAGTTAAGCCATGCATGCATCTAGATTAGAGCTGTCAAAATTTACACGACATGACAACACGATACGAACCGGATACGAAATAAGTGGGTTAGTGTTGAACATTTTTGATACGTTTGCTTAAACGGGTCATGTAACACCCCTGAAATTCCTCTACTTTG
The DNA here is from genome assembly GCA_947645195.1 of Patellifolia procumbens. Taxonomy (NCBI): domain Eukaryota; kingdom Viridiplantae; phylum Streptophyta; class Magnoliopsida; order Caryophyllales; family Amaranthaceae; genus Patellifolia; species Patellifolia procumbens. Next base: position 1,026,959 of record CANSGD010000193.1, read on the forward strand.
AAAATGTAATATAATAAATAATTTAAGGAAACTCCAAAGGTGCTACGCCGCGATAATTAATAATAATCACCGCAAGGCTAAAGGTTCTAACTGAAATAAATAGTCAATAAGGTTTAACTAATCAAACTAACTAGAATCTAAATAATTATTACAGACTGAAATAAAATACTAAAGTCAAAAGAATAACAGCGTAAGTCTTAATAAACCTACTAACGTATAACTAAATCCATCGCACTCTTTAACCCAACCTTGAGCTAACCACCTTCAAGTCCCTGCACATTGAACACTATAGTATCAGCCAAAAGGCTGAGCAAGATTTCATACTATACTAAAACAAAACTATCCAATGTGCAGGTAAGATATATAGGAATATCTTACAAATTTATTTCCAACCTGTACAAATTAAATATATAAAATAAAACAACCTTCCAATAAATCTCAACTTTCAACTTTCTTTCTTTCTAAAACAATCCTGTAATTACATTTAAAATGTAACTGTTTTGAAACCTGTGAGTAGGAAGTATTAAAGTCCAATGAGCTAGCTAGGCTCACGAGACAAGTAAACACCAAAACCCCTAGTATGCATACCCCTAACTTGATAACGAACCAAGAAGGAAGACAAATGGCAAATGTATCGATCAACATACACCCAACTACTAAATAATGGTTGAGACAAAACTCAACCTACTTCCAAACCCGAGGAATACCGCTTACCGGCAACCCCACAAAAACATTCTTATAAAACATGATAAATCATAATTAAGTAAACATAGAAACATTCTCGTTTACTCAAAACTTGTAGCAATGAGGAACATCCTCCTTTTAAATCTCAACTTGGTATATGAGGAACTTCCTCCCTTTTGAATCTCATAAATAATCTCATAATTTTCTTTCACAATAAATATCGTCAAAACGATTTAAATCTCATTATATAAACAATGTAAAACCTTTTAAATCTCAATATATAGATAACGTAAAACTCTTTTTAAAATCTCAATACATAACCACACAAAACCTTTTTTTAAACTCAATATAAACTTTAAACCAATATCATCCATGTTTCAAAATAATCTATACAAGTCTTAGTAAGAAATCTTACCTTTTCAGCAACCACAATCAACCAAACTCTATCTCAAGTCAATAAGGTTCTTCTACGAACCCACAATCTACAATATAATAAAGTATAGTATAAGTCACTTGACTATACTTCACATAATTCACATATAAGTCATGTAACTAGTTAATGAGCTTTGACAAATTTTGAAAACGACTCAACGTCAATAGAATATAAAAGTCAACAAAAGTCAAACTGATCAAGTTTGGTCAACGAAAGTCAAACTGGTCAAGTTTGGTCAACAAAGGTCAAATTGGTCAAGTTTGATCAACAAAAGTCAAACTGATTTTGACTCTACTATCATCCATATTATTTTCCCACCAACTAACTCTTTCTCCTTAACCCTATGCTAACAACAATGCTCATCAAATATACAATCATTCGACTATAACTCAACTTAGGATTTAAAACTAACAACTAATCCAACAAGATTTTCAAAATAACATTTAAACTCATAATAACTATAATAAGCTAAAGTGAAATTCAACTAATAAATCAAAATAAGAAACTAATCATCAATCTAATATAACAAGAATTCTTAGTAATTTTAAAAGTATAATTTTTGCAAACTAAACTCATAGATATGCTAATTAACTCGAATTATACATAAAACATAAGCCAATTAAACAAATTGAGCATTGTATAAATTTCCACCAAAACAATTTTCTCAAGAACCCTAATTTAACAAAAACCCCAATTTGAAAATCAATACAAATCAGAAATTAAAATATGAAAAAGAACCTTACTTGATTATTAGAGTAATTGGAATATAGAAGAGTGTAGAAAGACCGAAATTCACCTCTTTTGACCCGGAATTCAAGCCGAAAAACGCACCCAAAATACTTCTTTACTTTCAACCCAAAACGCACAAAAAGAAAGGTAGAATGATAATGATGATGATGATGGTGTTGATGGAAGGTTAATATTTGAAGTGATGGTTGAAGTATATTTGTGGCTTTTAATGGGGTTTATAAATGAGGTAATGGAAGAGATGGAGAAAGAATTATTGAGATGGAGAAGTGCAGCAGCGCACCAGCGAGTAGGTAAGTTTGTTTTTTTTTTCTTTTTTCTTTTCCACCTCCTCTATTTATAGTTTAGTGTAATTAAACCTACTGGTTATTTAACCTAATCCAATTAAGAATAGGATTTGGACTATTTATAGGATAAAGTCAAAGTAGAGAAGAAAAACAATTTAATAAATTCTAATTTAAATTATTTTCGTAAAATAATTTAATATAAATATTTACTAATAATATATAAAAATACGGGGTGTTACAGGTCAACATGAGTTTAACCGTTTAATTAACAGGTCGGGTTAGTGTTGAGTTTTTCAACACGAAACTGACACGGTTTATCCGTTTAATTTAAAAACATAGATATATCTAAGTTAATGTGAACATATTTTTTAAAAAAAATCGAGTTTATTTTATGATGTACATATGGTATTTCTAATTGAACATGTCCAATATTGAGAATGAACACTAGCGTAAGGTTAGTGAACAAATTTCAAGTTTAGTAGCGCCAATTAATCTTTTGAATTTCAAATTTTTATTTGCGTACAATAGAATACATCGGAGCGTCATGCTGATGTACATGATGACATGGGCAGGAGCATCATGCTCATGGTGCTTCTCCCTGCACCATCTACCCTTTGGAGTACAGTAAATGATTCTCCCTGCACCATCTACCCTTTGGAGTACAGTAAATGATTCTCATTATTATTACTGCATCAAATTTAGCCTAAAACTTAACATTGTTCCTTACTATCCTAAATTTTTATATCTTTACTGTTACTGCCAAATTTAAATTCCAAGATGGAAGTCATGAGGAGAATATTGAAAATTAGAGTGGAGGTTAATTACTATATTAGTGGGTGGTTAATTAATTTCCCCTGATGTCCAAGATAACCACCCAGGCCATTCCAAGATAACTAAACATGAAGGCAACATAACTTCCATTCCTCCATCAATAAATAGAAGACTCTTGAAAAAAGAAAACCGGATCAAATTCATCCATTAAAATGACATATCGCTTATCTTAGTTTATCTTATTGTACCTAGCCTAGTTTTAGTGTAGAATCGACTTTGTCTACTTATCTTAGTTATGTATTTTTAGAACCTTTAGGTTCTAGTTTCATGTTGTTATGGAGGTATTTTATTCTATAACAGTTTATTCTTAACATACATTTCTTTGTCTTAAAATTGCACAATCCATCTCTTAGATTATAATTGATACTTCCTCCGTTTTTTTTAAATGTGACACTTTCTATATAAGGAAGTTTAGAATTAGTTGTGACACTTTCTTTTTTGGGCAAATCTTTTTCTCTATCTCTCTCCTATCACATGGGTTCCCTTCTTTCTTTCTCTCTATCTCTTTCCTCTCCAAAAATTGTCTAGGAGTCTGTGAAATTAAAAGTGTCACAATTAATAAAAAACGGAGGAAGTATATTATTTCATTTACTCATGGTTATCCATATTCAAGCATATTACACGTACTGTAGGGAGAAATCCTTGTTTCCACAAGGACCAACAACCCCTAGGAGAGTGGATCACCACCTCCACGACGCTCTGGACCATATGCGATGGGTGTCATTTGCTTGTTGACAGATTTTTATTTCAACAAATTATTGACAAAATCTTATCCCAAAAATAGTTAATAGTTTAAATCCCAATAAGTGTTGACAAATTTTTGTCTTAACATTAGTATAACTTGGACCTACAATCAGTCAATCATCAAGTCACAAGGTGGAATCGGAGCACTTCTTTCTGAAGTGAAGGTGGAATCTGAACACCTAGGCATCTAGCTATACCCAGCAAAGCTTAGAAATACAATTGAATTTCAAAACGTTATTTCAGAAAAAGCAAAGCAAAATACAGGTGACAAAGCGTGTACAAAATATGTAAAGTATATTTTAGAAAAAACGACATACATACGTTGTACAGAGACAACAGGTGGGAGACAGAAGTTTGGGTTAATAATTGAAGAGCGTGCATGTGTACAAAAGGCTCCATTTGGTAATGTTGGTAGTGAGGCACACTTTTCTATTCATAATTTAACTTCCATGATTTGTATACTAGTCATCAAACAAGAAAATGCATATCTCTAATTATATGCTACGTTAGCTTCGTTGGTAATGCTAATTAGTGACTTATTATACAAGAACAATAATAAAGAGCTAAAACATTGGTTTAAAAAAAGCTAAGTTAATTTTAAAAGAAAGTTTTGGAAAAACTAGAGATTAATAAATCAATTTATGGTGTGTTTTTTTATGAATTCTCAATGTTATACCACTTAAGGAAATTCCAATTAATTAATGCTCATATGCAACTCTTAGGGCTACATACATCATGACCCTAATTAATACGTTTAGAGAATAGTTGAAGTCTCTAGAAAAATGACATCAATAGTACTTTGGTCCTCTAAAAATAAACGCATAGGAACTCTAAGTCTACCTAGGGACCAAATATTTGAGAAGTAGAATGATTACAAGTCGCAGATTAGAGGTGGAAAATAGTGTTTCTTACTTAAAATGATGAAGTACTTTTGGGAAATGGAAAAATCACTTGCTCCACGTCAAAGAAATAGAGAACTTGAGCTTAGCATAAGTTGTTTTATACTACACTAGCCTTATATGCACACAATGTGTGCAAAATTTATTTATTTTTTATGATAAATTATTTTTTATGTAAATTATTAATTAAACAACAAAGGGTAAATTAGGCAATACATTAAGTTTGGTGTCCCACCCCTCTTCCCTTACAGTATAGAGATATGCAAGAGTACTATGTTTGAAAAATTCCCATTAACGATTGTGCTTGGATGGGCAAGCCTAGGGATGTCAATGGGTTGGATCCGGGTAGGGTCCTCCAAGACCCGGATCCAGATCCGTTTTAAAATAAGGACCCAGATCCACTGGGCAAAAAAAATAAGGACTCGGATCCAAATCCATTGTCCTATGGATCCGGGTCCAAAACGGGTACAAAATGGATCTTTACCTATTTGCTACAAATAAGCCTAATTTTCATAATAATTAAAGATTTCAATAAGAAAACAACGTCATTTCGCATCTCCAATTATTGACGTTCAAAAACTCAAGTTTAACACAACAAAAAATCAATCATAACATTAAAAGTTAAAGATAAATAAACAACAAAATTTAACAACATTATAAAATATTACCACATAATTAAAGTTAAATTTATTTATGTTAAAAATAACTTTAAAAAAACGGGTAAACGGATCCGGGTATTAACTTTAAGACCATGTCAAGATCCGTTTCGAAGCTAGGACTCGGACCCTACCCGGATTTGACGGGTCCTAATTTTAAGGACCCAAATCCGCTCAAAACGGATACAGATCCTCGGATCCGGGTCCGGTCCATTACCCATTGCCATGCACGAGTGCAGTTAAGCACTCACATATACCTACGGTTGGTTAATAACATAAGCCCGATGGTGCTTAATTTTTGGGCCTTTGCGTAACTATTTGTACAATATTTATGAGACTAGTCAGTTATGTACTAACATAATCTCAAGTTTGTAGCTTAGGGCCCGTTCATTATCGTTTTTTGTTTTCAGTTTCCAGTTTTTTTTGAAAACTAAAAACCAGAAACAGGAAACAGCAAAAGTGGTTTTCACTTTTTAGTTGTCAGTTTTCAAAATCAAGATGTTTCACATAAGTTTGACTAATTTTTGATTTATTATAGGATATTTATCATATGACTTTCAAATACAAAAAACCAAAAAACTGAAAATCACAGTAATATCGAACGGGCCCTAATTGTCTTCGCGATTTACACCTCAATAAATCAAACTTTAGAATCAGGTTTTGGCTTACAAAACCTTTCCAAGGTGCTTTCTTCTATTTTTACGTTTTCCTACAACTGGTCTAAACCTTTTCAATTAAAATCTCTGACCATGCGAGTATTATACTGACACGAATAATATTTATATTAAATTCTATATTTTAATATATAATTTTATAGTTATATTCTTTTAAGTTTCAAAATACTCTATATAGTTTCCTATTTTTTTTGTCTCGGGAAAAAAATGTAGATTAAACTTAAGTTTATCAGGTGACAAAACTCGAATCACATTATATACCAGAATAAAGACGGGCACTAGAAAATAAACTTATGAGGGAGTAGACTGAACTATAACAATATTTTGATTTATGTATACCTTCGTCTAAAAGTATTGATCTGATCAAGATTCGACCCAACCGACCCGAATAGCAGCTTGACTCGAATTAATCTAATCCGAACGACTCAATTGCCACCTTACCCGTCCCTGAATTCCTAGATCCGTAGTCCAACCACATTTGACGGATGTAAATGGAACTTTAATACTAGGAAATGGTATAAATTAAACTTCATGTTTGTTGTCATCTTAACAACAGAACAAGATAACATGGCCACTCCCCAGAATTTCAGAAAATGATACCCCACTTGGCCACTTCTATACTTTGAGTTAGAGTTTAACCACCCAAAATAGTTTGTTAGTCACTCCCTTTCTCAAAGCCCAGCTTATACAAATAGTAGCTCTGTGTCATAGTAAGTTGGTGTAGAGCAAACGAATAGTGTAATGTTGGGAATGTGGTCTAGAGTAAATGAACAGTAATAGCGTTGGGTATTTGGTCTAGAACAAATGAATCATATCATAGTCAGTCAATTCAGTCATGGAGAATCTGCTTATATTCTTGGTATGTCACTTATGTCGCAGCAATAAGATTTGATCAATAGATATGTTTGTCTTTCATTGCTTGTGTAACAAACATACATGAACATGATATAGAACTATTGGGGTTGTTTGGTTATGAATCAGGGGGAAATGGTCCGAAGAAGAGCTCAGGAGGTTTGGTTGTATTATTGTGTAGCCCGGACCAGTTGTAAGTTAAACGAAATTTTTGGTTCGATTTGGCAATAGTAAGGATATGTCAAAACTACTTTGCGGCTCGATTTTTCGATTTTGCGACTTACTGTTAATAAACTTTCTCAATATAAATACAGGTCTGTCCTTTGGCCAGGGCATATGGGGCGCCCGCCCTGGGCGCAAGCGGGGAAGGTCCAGGTGATTGAGAATATGTAAACTGCTATCTTGATATAAATCATATTGCACGTTAAATGGTGTACTAAGATTTGTTGGCACACACGCACAGTGGCCGATTGTTAGTTAATAAATGCCTCGCTCAAACGTCTGGAGTTCGATTCCAACGTGGGCCTTCTTTGTAATTTCCTTTCTTTATTTTCTTTTCAAAACTTGCTTTTTTTTTAAATTTCCTTTCTTCCCTTTTGCTTTTCTAATAATATTCGTTTCTTTCTTTTGGTCCTCTCTGATAACTTCACACATCACCTACCTTCTTTCTCATACAAAGTAACATTTTCCTCCCTATATCATAATATCTCTATTTATATCATTCTTTTTTCCTCTCTCTCTCGATGTTTTTAAACAAATATACCTTTAGAAAATGATTTTTATTTTTCTCATAAAATTAATTTTTATCCCACTTGACAATTTATTGCTAAATAGTTGTTCTACTTTTACGCTTACACCATTTTATTTACCCCTCTTTGGATATATTATTATCCAAAAGAAACTTATTTAAAAATTTTAGAACATTTATTAGGAATATGTTTCGAAATACTAAATAATGTTTTCTATAATATACCATGATTCGACCATAATATATTTCAAATAATTTGTCTTGGTGCCCGAATATATTTCAAATAATTCCTCTTGGTGTTCTAATTTCAAAATATTATTGTTGATATTTTATTCTAAAAATAGACAGTTCTTGGTATCAAAGACCAAAGTAGTGTGTCAGTAGACGTGAAGGTTGAAGTGAAACTACTAAAGAGGGAATATACTATTGTTACATTAAATTTTTCTTTACCTAATTCAAGTAAAATAGGATACGAAGAAGTAACCAACAAACTGAAACTCTTACTCAATTATCTTAAAGTATCATTAAAATTTTATGTTTTAATAACATGGAGTATATTTTTGTTTTGTGTAATAAATAATACTATCCAATTTGCTAGTATTACCGGCACACCACCAAAATTATAAAGCCCTTATATAGTTTTCGTCCTGGGCCATCAAAATGTAAGGAACGACCCTGTATAAATACCTTCGAGATCTTATCCAATTTGTATGGAAACCTAACATGCCAAATTTCGATTAATGATCCTATTACTTCAAGCACAACCTTAGAACTAGCAAAATCAACAAGAAACTAAAGCATGAAAAAAAGAGTGAGGTATGCGATGTAGATATTAAGTCATGGTCACACTAGAGTTCCAACCCTTGTTCTAAAGGTCTACTTACGACTCATGATAGAGAAACATGAAACATAAAGTTATATACTATTAGTTACAATAGCTTTATCTATTGAAGTTTCATATTAGTTGTAAAATTACTTTATTTGGTAATAAACTCTATCTCTTTTCTTAGGATTTTTTGGCAAAAACTACTTTTTATAATGGACATTATAGCTTTAACTACCTTTTATAATTTTTTTTAGTTTAACTACCTCATATAATTTAAAGTTATAGGTATCACTACCAAAACCAGTTTCAGGTGTATATTTTCTATGACCAAAATACCCTTTTGTGGTTTTCAGGCCTCTTAAACTATTTTCCCCCCAAATTTCACTCGTCTTTCTCCCTTAATTCAAGCACAATTGACAAAATTGAAAACCCTAATTTGTGAATTCTGTGGAAATCAGATAATTGTTTCTATTGAAGTTTAAATTGGGGAAAAAATCGTCAATCAGGGAGCTTGAACATCAGTGCTTACAGTGATGCATCCCAAAATGAAGGAGGTAAGTGAAATTAGGGTTTTCCTTTGCGTATAATTAAAATCAATTAGTATTTTAAATTGAAAATCAAATTGGGAAGGAATCGTAAAATAAAAGGTCAAAGGCGGTCGCCGGAATATCGGCTGCCCAATGTGGTCGCCGGAATCTGGGTTTGCCAAAAAAGCGCCCAATTGAAGATTTGGGCACTTCATTCACGAATTAATGCCCAAATAAATGGTTAATTGAAAAGAATCTTTAAATTTCCCCCAATTTGATGAATTAGGGATGGATTGAATGAGAAAATCGAAGGAAAATTGGGGGGAAATGAAGAAAATGACGGCAAACCACTAAAATTTGGCCTGAAACTGGTTTTGGTAGTGATACCTATAACTTTAAATTATATGAGGTAGTTAAACTAAAAAAAAATTATAAAAGGTAGTTAAAGCTATAATGTCCATTATAAAAGGTAGTTTTTGACAAATAACCCCTTTTCTTATAACGTGGATCCACCTTTTTATTTCACTTCGTATCTTCCTCTTCACACGCTCCCCTAAAAACATGTGTTCCTGCCCCCATATTAATTGCAACTAAATCAGAATAGAAGAAATACAAATTAAAATAATGATAATGTCAAAAGAGGTAAAAAGCTTCAATAGAATTATATTACCGTGAGCATGAAGAAACAAAGATGAGCAAGCTAGAAATTGCATGAGCTAAAGTTCAAAGCTAAAAATATAGTGGCTCAAAATAGAGGAAGGCAAAGATGATTGTTGAAAGGCCAAAACTCAATAGTTTCATGTAACAAGTCCAACCAATACGGATCAGATTATGAAATTGTGCACAACCTTTGTTCCAAAAGTTATAACTTTAGGATGTTGATAAAGTAACAATCGTACAACGTAAATTCTCAAATAAAACAATCTTACGATTATAGCATTTTTCGCAATTTCACTAGAAAGATGACCTTTTCGTAGGGTAACTTATTTACTTCTTTATTTTTTTTTTCGAAGGGAGTGATCTTAAAGCAATAGGATGAGACGGTTTGTTTATATACCAACTATTATTAATAATTTTTCAAGCAAGGCAAGCACTATTGTCACCCTACAAACGGATCCTATAAAACACCAACAAAATTCTCAACTCGTCACCTCCAGAAAAATGAATACAATAATCAAAAAGCTAATATATTCCTGCTGGATGACCATAATTTAGGAACAAATTGAGCACCATATAGTATAAAAAATGTACAAAATCACTCTATAGCTTTCAAAAGCAAAGCATGGGCCTACAATAAAAATTAGATACAATGTTTGGTAATTTGTACAAGTACGAAAGGAGCATAGCATGAAAGAAATTCAAAGTCAGCAGTGTCAGTATAAATTTAGTTATAAATAGATACAGTCCTTAAGTAGTGCACCACAGCTCACCTCTTATGTAAGTTTAGAGATATCAAAGCCGCAAATCAAGCCAACTTGGAACCCAACTCATTTCTCTTTTTACAACTGCTACTTATGATTGTAACACACTCTTTTCAATCATATTGTTTGCATATTCTAAACACTACTTATATTCTCATAACTTTCCAACATTAAATTTGAAAACACTTACCACATTTCCAAAAGAAACATTGCAAACTTGAGAGAAATTCAAAAATGATTCAAGGATGTTTTAGCAATCCAACTAGTCCAATTTCAAGTAGTAGAAGCAACAAAAATGTAGTATCATCAACAATGTTATCAAGAGAGTCTCTTATTACATGTATATACCAAACTCGGTTATGTGACTCACCTGTTTACCTCACACTCACCTGGTCTAAAACTCCTAACTCACATTCCCTCACCATTCATGCTCCTGACTTATTTTCCCTTACAATCTCTCTTCAACCCTCAAGTTTTTCGATTTTTCGGACTCGACCCGGGTCGAAATCCATCCAGCTTAACAAAACCCATGATCAAATTCACCATGATGGTGCCAAGATCAAGGTGTATTATGACTTCACTCGTGCTGAGTTCACTCAGCCTAACTCGGCTGAGCCCGAGTCAAGATTCTATCTTGCATTGATCCGCAATGGAAAAGTCGAGTTCTTGTTAGGGGATCTCAACGACGAGCTGACCCGACGAGTTGGGAACAGCCGAGTTGAGGTTAACTCGGCCGAGTCAACTCTCTTATCAAGGAGGGAGCATGTATTTGGGCGGAGAATATATGCAACTCGGTCCGAGTTATTGGGTTTAACTCGGTTGATTGAGATAGAATGCTCTGGTGGAACATTAAAGGTGAAATTCGATGGTGAGATAAAAGTGAACGTGAAAAGATTAGCATGGAAATTTAGAGGGAATGAGAGGATGGTGATTGATGGAGTTGGTGTGGAATTTTATTGGGATGTGTTGAATTGGGTGAATAATAGTAACAATAATAATAATGGGGGGAATTTAATAAGTGCGCAGAAAAATGGGGTGTTTGTATTTCAGGTGGGTGAAGGTGGTGTTTGGCCGGAGATGGTGGGCCCGGAAAAGAGGTTAATGAGAAAGAATTCGCCCGTTGCGGCTACTGCATTGTCGCCGGCCGGGTCGTGTTCAAGTGTGTTGCAATGGGCGGAAGAGAGTAGTGACTGTGGGAGGAGTTCTTCGGGTTCTTCCTCGACGACGAGGTCGAGTGGCAGCTTTGGTGGTGGTGGTGGTGGTGGCGGCAATGGTGGGTTTTCTTTGGTTTTGTATGCATGGAGGAAAGAATGATTTGTTTATTTTTTATTTTTAGTTTATCAATATATCGCAGTAATAACTGAATAACTGGTAAATTTTGTGGTAATTTGGGGAAAGATGTTTGGAAAAGTTAGAGAAAGTGGTAAGGTACTAAGGTGGATTGTATTGTGTACAGTTTCTTGTTAATTCAAAGAATTCGTTCAGGTTTCAATTGCGTGATGTCTCGTTCACAATCGAACAATTTTTGTTTATTTATATTTTTCACAAAAAGTAACTTTATAAGGTTGTTTCTCATAATTTTTCATTTATATTTTATAACTCAATATCGTATTACGAATGTTGTATATTAGATCGCTAATGTTGTATATTAAAAACCGAATTCCAATATCTTGTTTAGTTGAAGTTGATACATCTATACAAGTTTTTAGTTTCGGTAATCCATGATCACAACTAAATATACAACAAATTTTGTTGAATATAAAACCATAAAATGTTATGAACAAAATAATTATTTATGATGCTTATAAGTTAAAATTTCTTGTTCAACTAGCTATATTTGTTTATCGTATTATTTCGTTCTTGCATTTCTTCAACACAACGATTGAAAGGATCTATATCTTCCATATTTAAATAAAACCCAATGTATAAGAAGAGAACAAGAGTTCAAAACTTCAAGTGATTTTGCTAGGTTAAATTCTTCCGCGTCCTTGACTAAGTAGTACATAGTGTTCCCTAAAACATAGAAAAGTACTTAGTATACAGTTGGTAATAGTTTTTCCTTGTCATCACTAGAGGTGTTAATGAAAGGAGATAACCTGCTAACTACTCAAGACTGACTCTGTCAAAATGAAATTACAGTGAGGTCGAATTGGACTCGAGCTAACTTGGTTTGAGATGTAGGCGAGCTGAGTTGAGCTACTTGAAACTCAAGAGAAGCTTGAAAACACAATCATCAAAAGCAATTAGTTAAATCCAAAATATAGTCTATTGTACAAGTGCTAATAAGATGAGACAACTTTTGAAATACTCGAGGTCAAACCTTGACTCAAAGTACTTTGCTCAATCTGATCTCGACACAAGGGATCATGATGCTACATGTTATACCTACCAATCGTTGTTTTTGGTAGTAGAGATTTTTCTTAGACCTATTCTACTCCCAATTTGCTTGGTTTGCATAGTTGCATTAGATTAAGATGCAAAGATCAATACGTTGCTAACCTCAATTAGCGAGGACATCTTTATCAATGGGCATGTTCTGTCTCTCGCATACTTGGCAACAAATTTGTTTTATTAAATAACGATGTTTTTTTAATATCAACTTTTTATAATTTTTACTTATTGATACAAAGCCTCGAACCCCCGACCTTCAGCACAAATTTACATCACTGCACCACTGTGCTATAGCTTTTTGAGTGAATAACTTCTGCTCTTAAAGTTTGAAATACAATTGCAACAAACCCTTCAACAACTCCACACAACCTTTCGTTTTCCTGGGTAATTATTCTTCAGAGACTTTTAATCAACGCTTAGGTGAAACTCCATTACTCCATATTGATCCAACCACATTAAAAAGAAAATTGAATGGGAAATTTATTAAAGGTTCAACACAAATTACAACCTTTTGTTTTCCTATAATTCAAAGATCCCTTCACGACAAAAGCTCACCCATCAAAGCTCACCCATGGCGATATTGATGGTTCACCGGGGAAGCCTCGCCGTTACCGATGAGGTTGACCAACAATGCTTCTGAGTAACGATGAGATGAAGGTTCGTCTTTGAAAGGCAATTGGATAAAGACCTATTGATTGCTTGCAAAATATATGGATTAAGATTACCGTAATTCAAAGCATCGACTGAAGAAACAGAATGAGGATAATTTGGGGTTGACATGGTTGAAGAAGCATAAATTCCTTGATATTTTCTCTTCAACTTGACACTATGTTTGTAAAATTGTAACAACAACAATAAGCACTACGATTTGGAGTAGTACGGGGTGAAAAGAGTTTTTCTTTGTAAATGGTTTTAGAAGGGTTTAAGCATCCAACACAATCTGCCATCATCTATCTCTATGTCTCTCCTGAGATGAGTTTTCTGTTGCTATATGTCTCCTGAGATAGTGATAACAAATCAGGTAATGCATGTTTTAGCAAGAATAGAAATGATAGATGAACATAGCTAAAAGATTAATTTTCCCCTCTGCAAATCATTTTTTTTAATTTTTCAGTACTTAGATGTACAATACAATTACTAATTGAAGTTCCCAAACCATTAAACCTTATAAAACATTAAAACCCAACAATTCAGCATATAAACTTTAATAAAATTATCCTCTTATATGATCAAATGTAGTTTTGATCACAGAAATAGTATTAGGAGCCCATTAGGCAACTAGGTTCCAAATTTGACCTTAATCCAACCTCAAACGAAGAAACCCCCAAATCAATTTAAAATAAAAAGTTACAGTTCGTCAGAAATTAAATTAGGGCTGAAGTTTTTTCATAAGATAAGTGACCTTAATTAACAATCACCGTTAATTAAGGTCACTTATTTTTGGTGTGCTGATCCCAGTAATCAAGTACTATGGTTTAATTTAAGGAAAATAACTCAGGGTATCGCCCGGGCGCGAACACTAGTTGTTTATTCAAATTGTGAAGGTTGTAAATTTGCTACACAATTAAGCTCTACACGAATTACTTTGTATACAATATCAAACACATATGAACTTTTAGATATATTCAAAATTTTAACTCAATATTTCATTTAGATAATATCAAATGAGCAAATAATATAACCTCAATTAGGGCTGAAAAAAGCTGATCCGACCTAAAATAAGCGGATTTTGGATTAAGTTTTTCGACCTAATTATCTAAATGGGTTGACCCGACCTGATCTGTTAATTAAATGAGTTAAGTTAAGATAGAAATTTACAACCTGAATATAACCTAACTTGAACCATTTATATAGAATAAGCCAAAAAACTAATTTTAATAAATACTAAAATTGGTCAATAAAGATAGAAAAGTCTAAAGATGAATCATAATTATCATATTTTTAGAAAAAAATTCAAAATGTATTCATCCTATGATAAAATGTATTTTTAATTATTTTAAATTATAATTAAGTAAGATAAAAAAAATAAGTAATTAGAGATAAGTGAGTTAAATAGATTAAGTGAGTGACCTGTTTATTAAATGGGTTGGGTTAGAGTTGAACTTTTTCACCTGTTTAATAAATGGGTTAAGTTTGGGTTGAAGATTTCTAACCCATTTATTATGGACCCGAATACGAACCTGACACAACCCGACCTGTTTACCATCCCTAACCTCAATGAGGAAAAGGTAACCTTACATACACCTTGTTACAATGTCTTAAATATGTCTCTTCTAGTGCTTTGAACTACCAAGCACTTTGTTTTTTACCTAGTCCGTCTAGGTTATTAAAAGGGTAGGATATACACCCTAATTACCCTCTGCCTCTTATTATATAATTTGTACTCTTTCTTAAAAATAATAAATCAATAAATATAACAATACATTGTTAGTGAACTGCATTGAATCATTGTGTTGTTCTTGTTTATTGTTCTTTGTTGGTTGATTCCTTCCGATTTAAAACACTTGTAGCTAGATGTAACCCCAAATAAAGAATTTTTGGATGTTGACATCCAATGTTGTACTGTACCATGGCTGTATCGATCCTATGACCTTAAAAGTTTTTATAAAACAAAAGTGGACTATGAAGAACTCTTAAAAAGATCTTCGACTCTAAAATTCCTTCAGTGGGGGTTCAATCTCACAATATCATATTTGTGAGCTACAAGCCTTAACATTAGAGATGAAAGTGGGTGAACGAGCACTATGAAACGGTGTGGAAGTCTCGACTCTTGAATTCTCCCATCCGAAATAATATAGAGGGAGAATGCGGGGTAATTTTATTTAATTAAAAAAGTTTAATTTTAATTATAATGGTACATAACAGTATATAAGGTCTGTTTTTTCAGCTTATTTTCAGCGCTTATAAGTTCAGATAAGGTGTAATAAGGTCGAATAAGGTTTAACAAAGTCAAATAAGGTCGAAGAATGTCTCATCTAATAATGTCGAATAAGGTCTAATATAGTGTAATAAGGTCGAATAAATTATGATGATTTAAGATAAGTTCAAATAATTTTATACTAGCCTTATATGCACACAATGTGTGCAAAAATTATATCATAGTAGTTTTGGTATTTTGAATCAATTTTTTTTGTTATTTATTTATTGAGGTTGGATGAGTGGGTAGTTATTTTTTGTGATGTAGTGGGATTGTGGGATGATTATAGGTGGTATATTTATGCAATTTTCTCATTAATTTTTTTTTATGATAAATTATTTTTTTCTGTAAATTATTAATTATACATTAAGTTTGGTGTCCCTCCCCTCTTCCTTTATAACATAGAGATAATAAAAAATAAGTTGAAAAACAGAATCATAGCGATACATGATATAGTATACTTATACTATAGTCTATGAGAAGGTATTGGGTCAGACGCGTCCGACCATAACATTTGGTCGGACGACTTTCAGTTGGTTTCATTTTTGTTTCAGTTGGTTTCATTTTTGTTTCAGTTGGTGTCAAATTTTGTTCAGTTGGTGTCAATTTTTGTTTCAGTTGGTATCATTTTTTTTCCAGTTGGTATCATTTTTGTTTCAGTTGGTTTAATTTTTGTTTCAGTTGGTTTCAATTTTTGTTCAGTTGGTTTCAATTTTTGTTCAGTTGGTTTCATTTTTTTCAATTGATCTTTTTTATTTCAGTTAGATGTCTTTTAAGTTCAGTTACTTATCTTATTGTTTCAGTTGATTATTGTCTTCTTTTAGTGGGGTATTATATTATTTCAGTTAGTTTTTATTTAATTTCAGTTGGATGACATTTTATTTCAATTGGAAATTAAAGAATGAGAAAAGGAACAACTCTAACTCACCTGTTATGATCACTCTGTTTCATTCCCTGCTATTGTGCTATCATCATCTTCACCCTCACCCTCAGACAAAGAAGATCAACGTCTCAGCAATGCCTGAGTTTACGGCGAACGGCGGAATGGGGATATTCACAGCGCCTACAAGAGCTGCTGTACACCCAACTCGACCACCAGCATTGGAGCTTCGACCTAATCCGCTAAGGGAGACAAAGTTCACGGAAGATAAGTTTGCTGATGAAGGAGGGAGTAGAGGTTGGAAGAGAGAGAAAGGGAGTGGGATATACTTTCAGACTCATGTTTGGTGGTGGTGCCGTGACCGGCGGTTTCCATTTTCACTTTCTACAAATTCACCGACAGGAGTGGTGGTGGTGGAAGGAGATGTTGCGCCATTGTTGCTAGTGTTGTTGCGAGAAGAGAAGATGTATTGGGCTCAACCGTCTGACGGTAAACAATACGTCAGACGGTCTGACCTAATACTTTCACATAGTCTATAGACTGATGATTTTATTGAGGTGGGTGGACGGAGGGTTTGGATTTCTTGGAGGACTGAAGTAGACAATAGGACTAGTGAATGCATCCAAAAAATGTTCATAAGGACACAGGGAAAAGGTGGCCCACCGAATATACAAAACACAAGAGCCACATAATCATTTGTTGAATGCTCCAAAATAGATGTGCAGCCGCGCATGGATGATGCAACCTTTTGTTTCCTGCCTTTGGATTCTTAGGCAACAACCATCATTTTTCATTATACTCGTAATTTTAGTACACTTTTCTTCTCTTGTCCTTTTTTCTTTGCATTCTTTTTCAAAGAGACAGTTGGATACGAAGAAAATCCAATTAGTTATGAAGCTCTAACTATTTTTTAAACTTAATATGTACACTAGACCAGACTTTATGGGGCCGAAAAACAACTAGTAACCTAACTAATGCTTAGCTATAACTGCGCAAGTAATTAGCTTTCATGATAGGTTTTCCACTCATCACTTAACATAACATATTTTTTTTGATGCATCCTTTATACTAAATTAAAACATAAGAAAATTGGGCAAGGCTAAAGACAATGAATGATAAGGAACATTTACATAGCTTTACACAAACATGTTTCTCGTACCTTCCGAGGTATTGGAATAGCCATCATCCTTTGCTTGTATTGAACGACATACTCCATCGGATACGTCGTCCCTTCATACAAATTCGTGTTGGGGGTAGAGAAGTGTTTAGGAATGTCAATTACATCAATTGTGTTGGTGAATCAACACAACTCCCAAAAGTCGTTTCATGGATAAGAGAGGAGACTCCGGAGATCTTGTCGATTATGGCGTGGAGCACATTTAATTTCCAGTTAAGGATATCGAAATCTTTTGAGGATAGGGTTTGAGGAAAGGTTGTCTAACATGGGCGATTTGATCGAAAAAGACATTATTAGATGGCGTGCTTTTGGGTAGAAGCCACCCAACATATTGATGGACGGTCCTACATCCGTTGAAATGATGGTGAATAGACCTGAAAGATTGCTAGACGGGCTAATGTAGGATGACACCACATACAGGACTTGGAATCTCATGGCGTCATTTCTTTCCTGGAGATTTACAATCTCTTCACACAAGCCATTTATACATTGGACCTTTTTACTCAAATCATCAAACCGCTTGAGGATTTCGGCGAGGGTGAATGAGGACCATCCATACATGATGAACAAGTGTGAGATTTTTAGGATTGTGTTTGTGGCTTATTTTTAAAGATGGATATTTAATTGATGTCCTACGACGGGTGTCAAATTGTTTTGAATAAATTTCGTCAAGCACTCAACTTGTCAATGGAGAAAAGGGTCAACGCTAAAACGATAAAATGACAAAGAAATATTAATTAAGACAATGAACAATAAGGGAAATTTACAAAATGTTATTACTTGTGATACAAGATGTCCCCATAACTAATCTACGACGGGCTTGAAATGACTAAAGGAATGACTACTTAGTTGATGATGAGATCGACGGGTCGAGACTAATCTGTCAACTTAAGCGAAGCAATGTGATCCATCATACTTGGAAGACATTGTCGAACGTGTCGGAGATGTCAGACAACGGTGTCAGCTAAACACTTCCAAAATATATATATGAAAGCGAATGAGATAAAAAGGAGAAAGGGAGAATAATAAGTAAAGAAAGTACATATAAGTTTTCAGAGTAAGAGGGAGTGAATGAATATATAGATAGTAGGTTACATTCCTTTTACACACATCCGACCCTAGCCGTTGAGTTGTTAGAATCTGTTGAGAAGATCTTTCAACTACTTCCTTTTTGTGGATCTTTGATTGATTAGTTGCTAAAATCGTGGACTTGGTCAATTTCACATATGCTGAAGTATCATAGTGGATTGTTGACATGTCAGAGTTGGAGCTTCGATTGACAATGTCATGGCATCGATCTGTGCTTCTTCTTATGCCCTATTTATAACTCTTCACGCGGTTAATATGATGGTAAATTATTACCCCAAGCATACAACATGTTTCTAGCCATCGACAAAACAGTCGATTTCGTCATTTAGAGCTCGTCGCAGATTAATCATGGTGACATCTTGTATCACAAGTAACAAAGTTATGTCACCTTCTTGATCATACTTGGATCCTTAAGGGATTTTTGTCCCTAATACAATAAAGCTATTAGTATTAAGGTTATGATCAACTGAATAATATAACACATAACAGTTTAATACTAGCTAACAAAAGATACCATATGATGTATACAAGAAATAATATTAACATGCAATTATTAGACTTAATTGTTACGATTTATTATCTTTTAATTACTTTAGATAGTACCAAATACCACATTTCTACTATTTGTATCTTAATAAATTACTATCTACGCTTAAAAGCCCGCCATTCTCTGCAATAAGCTAGATAGAATGTCTTCACTAATACCTGAACTTATTTGGTAGCAGATACTCCGACCTTCTCAACTTACAGGTGGCTAACCTTGACCAAACCTCCCTTAGACATACACATCGAAGATATCTTCCGTTTCCTACCTCAGATCATTGTCTCTAACTATAGTCTCTAACTAAACTATGTTTTCTAATGGGGTTTTAATCAAGAAAATATCTTATTTAGAACAAGCCTCGAACGAACAATGTTCCCTTCCAAAAGAAAACGTTTTATTGCAAAAAGAAAGGATTACACATTCAAATGCTTATATGCTTACAAACATACACTCAAAAACTCATGATTCTTACTAGAGTTGCTTCGCTTATGGAGAGATGGAAGTATCAATCTATATGTTCAGGAAACGTTGCTTCTCTAGTAAGTTTCTTTTCTCCCCAAAATTGTGCCGTTATCTCACATATTACCGTCCTTTGTATTAGAGGACTTCAAAATCTTTGACACCCTAAATTAGAAAAGATGCTAAAAGATCTTTCTTTTACACAAATGAACAAACAAAACAATATAACGTAGAAAATTTTGACTTAGCATCCACCTATTATTGTAAAAGGAAAAAACAACTTTAATATCTCAGTCGCGTGCCCTTGCTAACTCGGTGGGGCTTACCCCATCATAATATTGTACATTCCCTCATTTCCAACTTTATATTCCCAGTTGTGGTGCTCAGTAAAGAGATTCTTGTAATATAAATAGAATACGCTTCATCCCAAGTGAGAAAAGCATCAAAAGGATTCTCTTGCCCTTCTGGTGAAAATAGAAACTTGCCAACTTCTACCAAGTAATCGTAGATTTATTCATTCTGATTAATCACTTCTTCAAAATACCTTTGCATTTTGTAGTGGATCACCACTGTAGTTCTTGCTCTATGCAAGATGCTTAAATCTAGTTGTTTTAAAAGCGAGTGCGATAAACCGGCTACTTACTTCCTGTTGCTTTGTTGCCCCATGATTTGTTGCTAATGTAGCTAATTGTTAGTAAAGGAAGCAGCTAAAGAAATACAATATGAACTAGATTGCCCGCTTTAAAGAAGCTAACTATCTATTGTTTTCAATCCAGTTATTCCCACACCGCAACATTCCCTAAATTTAAGAAGGGCATGGTGTAAGAGGCGTTCCTTTTGCATGTAGCTACTCTCTTATCCGCCCTTCCTCCTTTCTAATGTAGTTATCTAATCCTGTTCCACATATCCTTTCTGGTTGATAATCTCTGCACATCTCTGTACAGAAGAAACTCATTGCCCTTACTTCTACTGGGTTCTTGATCCAGCTTTGTTTGCAACAGATTAGATCTTTAAGTCTGTACTTAGCTTCTCCAAATAATACATCTTAGACAATGCAGATTTTTTACTTTTTCGTCGAAAACCCCAATGGAAGCACTGTAAATTATATTGCTATACCCCACACCAAACTCTCTTGATGCCATAGGCTCCCCGAAATACATATTGCTGGGAATTTGTCATGTTAATGGAAAATTGTCAGTTACAATCTACAAGATAATTGATAAAACGAACTATTCAATATTGTCAAGCTTTAGGAGTCTCTTGAATGTTAAGAGGAATTTTCTATGAGGTTTATTTAACGGGTTCTATAAGGAGTCTGGGAATTGTCGTAGTTATGCATCCAACTTCCCCATAAATCCCGTATTTCATAGTACTAAGGCACTTTTTGTGCTACCAAAGCATACCACACTATGAAGTCGTTGTCCGTCATCTTTACCGAAATTATACTATTATGTAGATTAGTAGGGAGGTTTTGTAATGCTATAATTAGTTATAATACAATAAGCCTTCAAACTGCTCTATGACATCCCTTAACAAGTCCATTCGTGGATCTTGCTTTGCCGAAACTATTATGATTTGCATTAAGGCCCGGGTGGGGGATGAAAACCACTCCCTTAACAAGTCCATCTGCTTCCAGCTTATTCCTCTTTACGGCCACTTGTCCTTATTGGTGTTCAAGATGTGGTTGACTCATCTTGAATCTCCTTGCCATTGACTAGCTCTCTGGTAAGAATATTGGCCAACGAGTTCTTAGATCTCTGTATGTGTCCAACATCAAAAGAAAACTAGTTAAGCCATAATTGCTAACGTAGGAATCTCCCTTGCGCTTATATTTGATAAATTCTTTTTAACAAAACCAAATATTCCTTCATAACCTGTTCCTATTAACAACACTTAAGGGGCTAGGAATATCAAGAATTTGTCGAGTTCTCTTATGATTGTTTGAATCTCTTTCGACATTGTAGGATGATTACATTCAACTTTATTAAAACTTCCACTATTGTATGTTTGTATCAACACAATTCATTCTTTCATTTCACGTACAGTTTGCATTGCTTACATAGTTACATCTGTGTCGAGGATCAAGTTATCTTCACTAGTAGGGAAGGTTAGCATTGGTAAACCTTTTACAGGATTTTTTAAAGCCTTGAACTATCTTGGAATCGTTTTGTCCAATTCATTTTTTTAGCCTTTGTTGCAAAGGTTTTTTTTACTAGAGCAAGATTTTTAATGAGATTAGAAGCATATGTTAAACAACCAAGAAATCATTCGACTCGTTTTCTATCTTCAAATTCATAAGTGAACTTCTCTGTTTTTTCAAGAATATGTTTTTGTAACAGGAAAAAATAATGAAAGAATCTAATGTTTATTCAATCTTCCCAGATTAGTCTCAAATTTTGATAATTCAGTAACAATCCCCACCTCTGGAAACAATATACTCAAAATGGGCCTTTACCCGCTAGTGACCCACAAATCCAAGTAAATATTCTTACCGTCCCAAATTATTTGCTACATA
Organism: Patellifolia procumbens; assembly: GCA_947645195.1. NCBI lineage: Eukaryota > Viridiplantae > Streptophyta > Magnoliopsida > Caryophyllales > Amaranthaceae > Patellifolia > Patellifolia procumbens. The sequence continues at coordinate 1,049,260 of CANSGD010000193.1, forward strand.
TTGACTTTGAGCACCGTTCACTTTGCCACTTTGACTGTCTTTATATTTGTATACGTAACGATAAACATATTCATGTAGGATCTTGTTTGATTCGAATGTGTATTTGTCAAATATATAATTTTTGTAATTTTTTCCTATACCAAATTTGAGATATTATTTTTTGATATCGTATCTTGGAAAGTGTGAAAAAGTGAATGTAGCAAATAAATTGGGATAGAGGTACTAACTAACAACTAACTAATTGTATTTACACTTCAATTCTTAATGAAAGTCTTAATTCTAATTTACATCATTGTTTTAGCTTACAACAAGGGGGGGGGGAGCAAAATAACCCACCCCCACCGTTTTCCTATGGAGCAAAATAACCCACCCCCACCGTTTTCCTATGGAGCAAAATAACCCACCCCCACCGTTTTCCTATTGTTTTCGTTCACAACTACGACTAGATGTTTTCCTATTGTTTATTGTACGTCACTATATGGTCATTGCTTTCCGAACAAAGTTCATTCAATATAACATTTAACATTCATTATCCATGCACTGAAGTTCATTGTTTAAAATCTATAGTTCTTTGTATAATTATTGTGTTCTTTTTTCGATATGTTCTTTACATGTATGCCTCTATGTATGCTAATGTTCAATATCTTTACATTGATGTTTGTTTATTTAGATGATGTTCATTTCAGAATTTGAAGGCTACTTCTATGGATATATGTGCATCCATCACCATGGAGGTTATGAGGTTAACTACCCTTCTGAATCAGGCACCTCAATTTGCTTGCCCGGGAATATAGGTGATAATGTTGATTCCCAGCATTTATATCCACCACCATCCCCCCACCAAGAGAACATGGATGGGCCCAACTTCAACCTGAATCTCAGCCTAAAAGCGGCCCCATCAATGCCACAAGACACAATTTTAATAGCTAACATAATGAAGGATGTTGAGACTGTTCATGCAGATAACCTATTCCCGCACAACAAAGAACAAGAAGAGGGGTAAAAAATTGTATAACTATTAATTTATGTTATTTCTTAGATGCATGTCCTTACTGATTGTATGTTTGACAATATGCTTTTCATTTTCTTATTTCTTTTACAATTCAATCAATGAATGAATGATTCTTATTATACTACGGTTAACTCTTCCCAGTTCTACCCATGAGGTAACATGAGTGAGCCTTCGCTGTTTGAGACTACTGGGAGGTATCATCCATCGTTCATTAGTTTCTCTTATATGTTCATTTCTTGGATGTTGAGTAATTTTTTTAGATGTTCATATGTTTCCTAAAATTGTTCATTAGATTCTCTTTAATGTTCATTAGTTTTTCTATATAGATTCTCTTATATATGTTGTTCATTGATATAGTTGTTCGTTAGTTTCTCTTAGATGTTCATTTGTTTCCTCAAATTGTTCATTAGATTCTCTTAAATGTTGTTCCATATGAATTCTCTTACATATGTTGTTCATTGATATAATTGTTCATTAGTTTCTCGAAAATGTTCATTCGATTTTTAAAAATGTCCATAGATTCTTTGAGATGTTCAACCAATTTCTTTTAAATATTCATTAGTTTATTCTATATGTTTATTAGTTGTTGTGCATTTGTATGTATAAGTTGTCATATATTCAATATATGTAGTTTAATATTCATCTATGCCCTTAAAAAAACTCATTGATCTGAAAAGCATATTTGTTTAAATAAAATAATCGTCTCTTTTGCATGTTCATTGATGTTCATTTGTTTTGAATATTGTTCATCTCTCTTGTTTCACTTGTACTGTAACCTTTCTGGTGTTCGTTTATCTCTCTTATGTCACTACAAATGTTTAGAATATACCTCTTAAAGGTTGTTCGTTAGTGTTCTTGAAATGTTCATTTGTATCTATCTTTTTTTCATTATTAATGTTCTTAAACTCTTCCATATTACTATATAAGAAATGTTCTTATACTCTTCCATATGCTCATTGGTTTATAATGGTTGTTCATTATGTTTATAAAAAAGTTCATTGTGTTATTTATATACTGGACAAAAGAAGTTGATTATTGATGTAACAAGGATGTTCATTTCTCTTAAGATTTTCTCTTAACCTGTTGTTCTTACTTGGCACAAACAATACTTTATCCTTTAGCAGTAGTTTTGTTTGATAACTGGTGAGACGAACACAGGTGAAGAATTTTCTGCAGAATAAACAAGCACCAATCCAAGAGGATCAAGAACTGCTAACACGGTATCAATATCAGGGCTATTCATTCTTAATTTATTATTGTTCATTTTCTTAAATACTTTAATGTTCATTAAAAGTTAAAACCAATACAAGCTTGACTTATTCCAGAATAATCCAGATGTTAACTTAATAGTAAAATGGCCTAAAGATTGACTTATTAAAATCAATGTTTCCTAATAGTTTTGTTCCAATAAATTTTTGAATTAAAAACAATTTTTCCTAATAGTTTCGTTCCAATAAATTTTTGAATAGCTTATTCCCAATTTTGCTAATCTGAATTACTTATAATCAATTTATACTAGACTTATATGCATGCAATGCATGCGGAATGAGGTAAAATTTTACATAAAAATACAACATTTAGTTTATTTAGGGTGTTTGATATTTCTTTATTCAAAATTTAAAAATGTGAAAAGAGTTAGTTATGGAGAGAATAGTTCCACTTAATTAGGAATTAAAAAAAAGATAAATGTGATTTTTGGTATCCCCCTCCTCTTCACTTATAGAACAGAGATAGAGCGAGACATTCATGTACAAAATTCATGTTGCATCATTCCGCATTGAGAATGATCATAGATGGAAAAACATCATTAACACTTGTTCACCCATCCTGAACACGAAAAATGTCGAGAATAGGACCGTAACGTCCGTCCAACGCCTTTTCTTTACAACGACGTCACATATATATATTACATTGACATGGTTCTTAGATGGATATGAATCACCTGATCTCCAGAAGAAGAGATGGAGGAGATTCTAAGTTCAATCCGGAAACTCCACAAGGAAGGAGTTTGAAGGAAGAAACTCTATAGAACAGTAGAGAGAGAGTAATAGAGGGAGAGAATATAGAGAGAGGTGTATTTTCATTATATCTCCTTCTTACACCATCTGACTATTTATAACCGACATTCCATCCTAAAAGAAAAGAAATAACATAAAGGAATTACATTAAAAGGAAATTGTAATAATAGCTAGGTGGTTATGACAGGTGTCTGTGGTGTCTGTACATTCCACTAAAAGATTCTTCCTGACATCATTAAACTCTGTTAGGCTCTAATTCCTCTAGCTCAGCTTCTGTTGATTTGTTTTTATTCCCTGCATCTTCCCCAATTCCCCAATTGAGATCATATCAATGCCTCCCTCATGAGAGGATCCTTGACCCCAAGGATCAAAATTAGGGTACATCTCCTCAATGTCAACTGCATCTTCCCAGGTGGCATCCTCTGAGCCCGACCATTGTATAAACCATTGTACAGATGCATGGTTGTGTTTCTTCACTGTTCTTTTGTCAATGAGTTTCCATGGACTCTTAGTTTGTGATGGTTCTGGAAACGGATAGAAATATCAGGAATGTTAGGAAGTGGACCATGGTGCTTCTTGAGCTGGGAAACATGAAATGTGGGATGGATTTTAGATGAAGCTGGTAATTGTAGAGTATAGGCAACCTTCCCTATTTTCTGTATGATCATGTAAGGCCCAAAATACTTGGCAGCGAGCTTGTGATTGCTTCGGTATTCTACAGATTGTGGTCTGTATGGTTGAAGCTTGAGGTACACCCAATCCCCAATATCAAATTGTCTTTCAGACCTCTTCTCATCTGCTATCTGCTTCATGCGATTCTGTGCCCTAGCCAGATGTTGTTTGAGCAAAGAAATGGCCTCTTCTCTTTGTTTAAGACTTCTGTCCACCACATCCACATTAGTGCTGCCAACCAAGTAAGGATGATGTGTAGTAGGAGGCTGACCATACAGCACCTCGTAACGAGTGGTATGAATGAAGGAGTGGTATGTAGTATTGTACCAAAATTCTGCAAGAGACAGCCATTTAGCCCAATGTTGGGCAATGTCACTGCACATACACCTAAGATAGGTTTTCAGGCGCCTATTGAGAACCTCAGATTGCCCATCGGTTTGAGGATGGTATGTAGTGGAGAGGTGTTGTTGTACTCCATATAAGGCGATCATTTCAGTCCAGTAGGTACTAATGAATATTTTGTCTCTCTCAGAGACTATAACCTTTGGGAAGTCATGCAATTTATATATGTGATCAATATAAGCTTGGGCCACCTTAAGAGATGGTAAAAGGGTGAGATAGAGGAATGAAATGTGCATACTTGTTAAGTCTATCAATAACCACCAAAATGACTTCCTTCCCGGTAGATTTTGGAAGACCTTCAATGAAGTCCATTGCCACTTCCTCCCAAACCCTCTCAGGTATAGGCAGAGGTTGCAGTAGGCCGAGACAAGCACTAGTGTCATATTTACATTTTTGACATACAATGCATTCCTTGATATAATTAGTGATGGATCTCTTCATACCAGACCAGTAGACTAGAGTCTTCACCCTCTTGAGGATAGCTTGCACCCGTGAATGACCTCCTACCGGAGAATCATGCATCCATAACATGATCCTGTGTTTTAGATGCAAACAATGCCCAATTACCAATCTTCCTTTCCTTCTCAACTGATTATCTTTCCAAACAAAATGTTTATGAAAAATGGGATCCCTCACTAGATCTGCAATCAACTGCTTCAGGTTTGGATCAACCTCCCATTGCACCTTCCCACATAGTGGAATGAATACTGCTAACAGCTACTTGCATGAGAGTATCACTATAGATCCTTGATAGCCAGCCACCCTATTCTCCACTCCCTTTTTATACTCAATGATATAATCATAGCCGGCCAATTTTAAGAGCCATTTTTGTCGGAAAGGTGTGGCCAACTTATGTTCCAGCAAAAATTTGAGTTAGTCAGTTCAATGGCGTCGTGGTTCCCTGTTGATCGTAGCAACACCAGCTTGAATGGTACATCATCAACGGTCATCGTCAAAATCAACGTCTAGATCAACGGTGCAAGGTTTGATCGCAATTCAACATCAGCGGATTGATCAACGGTCAGGGGGCTTCATCAACGGTGCATCAATATAAGTTGATCAACGGTCCATCAGCATGATTAAGGGCATAGGGCTTGATCAACAGTGGTTGAACGTGACATTCGTAATTCATATTGGTTTGTTATTGTGATATTGTGATATTGTGCTTTCCATCTATTTGTGGGGCTTGATATTGGTTTTCTAGGTTGCGCCCTGGTTGCCTTCCAGTGATGGTCGTTGTTGTGTTGTTTCATTGCCCTTTGTAGGTATTAGTGCGTGTCAAGATGGTGGCGGAAATGGAGTCACTAAGACTTCGTTGATCACGCGCTTTCGTGATCGTCATTGTTGTTCTGGTGCACATGATACTACACGACATGCTCTTTCTACTAATTTGTCTGTTTTTACCGCGGCAGATATTACTTTTGCTCGTATGGGGATTTGGTTATGTGGGGTTTGTTTCAAAACTTATACTCATCGTATTAGGTGTCTTCATGGCCGGGGTGCAGATTTTGTGTCACCCCCAGATGAGGGTGATGGTAATGCTAGGTTTCCGCTTTATGACATCCCCCAAGCCACAGATTTCTTCTTCACATGTGCAGCTTGGACATGATGCTCGTTCGTTGCATGATCATTCTTGTGTTTTTGATGTGGCTTTTCTTGATCGTTGTTCTCTAAGGGATTTCGCACTGTGAAGTCTATCCCTCCCAAGTGTTGTTTGGGGTTCTCTTGGATTAAGGTGCGCTTGATAAGGTTATTTCTAAACCTGATGATATTTCTTGTTGGAACTCTTTGTTAGTGTTACCTCTTTACACTCTTGAAACTTTTCGCCCGCATAGTAATCTTTGACAGAGGCCGATAAAGAGGACCTTGATTTAGATGAGCGTAATATCAAGCAGTGTAAAAGAAAGACCGGTCATTATACAGTTGCGGTCCGAGTTCTTTCTACTTTCGACATTGCTCCTTATTCTGATGCCACTCTTGCAGATTTACAGTCCAAACACCTTTCTTCACCGGCTCCTTCCTTGCCGGATACACCTATTAACCACCACCCTCTCATTGCTTTTTCTGCTGTTGTTTTGAATTTCGAGTTTTCCGCGTGGTACGTCTTGTGTTAAAGACGGTTTTCGAGCTCAACACCTTATAGATTGTTTGAGTGGGGTTGCGGTGGCTATTTCGGATGAGTTAGTTGACTCTATTTCGAAGGTGGTTAATCTCTTTCTAGCTGGGAAATGTCCTACGGTTTTGGGTGAGTATTTTGCCGGTGCTCCTCTCACTCCTCTTGTCAAGCAAGGTGGTGGTATTCGTCCAATAGTCATGGGTACTATTTGGCGGCGCCTTGGTTATGAAGGTTGGGGTTCTTTTAGTTGGGCCATCTTTGGGAGGTTATTTTCATGGTCTTTAGTTTAGTGTCGGGGGTTCATACAGGTGCTGAGGCATGTTGTAAACAGGTTGATTGAGGATCGCGGAAATGATGTCGATCTTCTATGTTGTTGGTGGATTTTCACAATGCTTTCAGTTTAGTTGATCGTAAGATCATGTTACGTGAAGTTCGTCTTCGACGTCAAGGCATTTTCGCGTTGGGTTGAATTCTACTACTCTAATCAAGCCAAATTGTATTATGAGAGCAAACCATATGGTCGTCTCAGAGGGTGCAACACGGTGATCCCCTTAGTCCTTTGCTTTGTTATTACAACCCTTGGTGTGTAAAATCAGAGACTTTGTCTTCATAAGTGGTATTTGGATGATGGCACCATTATTGGTGATACTTTGGTGGTGGGGATGGTTTTGAAGTTGATTATGAAAGATAGGCCTCGACTATATCTTAACGTGGCAACAACTGAAGTTCTTTGGCCTGTCGAATACCCTAGTAGTAGGCTTGTTGGTGTTTCCCCCTTGACATTGCATGACCTTTGCGTGGTGTTAAATTGCTTGGTGGTCTCGCCCTTTCTGACTCTATTTTCAGTGGAGAGCTTATGATGCAGAAAGTGTCCAACACCATTGCGCTTATGGATAAGGTTGCTAAACTTGATGATCCGCAGTGTGAGTTGTTGATTCTTAGGGTGTGTATGGGCATTCCAAAACTCTATTTTGTTATGAATATTTGTGCTCCTTGTGTCTTTGATGCGGCTTATCGTTCTTTTAATGAGGCTCTTTGGTCTTCTTGGAGCGTATTATTACTACTTCCGGGCTTGGTTTTGCAATTGGCAGTGGCGTCTTGCTGCCTTACCTTTTGCTTTTGGAGGACTTGGTTTTTATTGCGCAAGTGATGTTCGGCATATGCTTATCTCGCGTCTCGTTTGCAGTTTACAAACCAAGTTTCTACGCCATGCAGGTATTGTTGGTACTGATCGTGCCTTGAAGATGCGTTGAGTCTTTTTAATAGAAATGTTGAGTCCGACATTTTAAGTAACCCTAGTAAAGTTATTGCCCCTAAACTTAGGAAGAAATTGGCATATCTATACTTCACAAAGGTTAATGCATCTGCATAATCTACATTTTTCTTTATCTTCTCAACAGTTAGCTTTGTGGAAGTCACAGCAGGGGGACCACACCTTAGATTGGCTTCGGGCAGTTCCTATTTCAGGGTTGGGTCAGACGATGAACCCTAAGACTTATCGAAGTGTGTTAAGTTACCGGTTGGGTGTTCCTTTGGTCTCTACTTCCATGTCGTGCTCTAGGGTTTTTGCCGGGGCTCGGTGATCATGCGGTGTCGTGTGCTGATATTAAACATCGGCATAATGTAGTTTGAGATACCCTTGTTGATATTTGCTATTGGTCTGAGATTTTGGCAAGAAAGGAGGTTGACATTGGGTTGTCCGGGGAACGTCGTGGCCCTCAGGCCTGCAGATGTGCTTCTTTATTCTTGGGATCGTGGTCGTGATGTGTGTCGACTTGACAGGGTCTTCTCCCGTGATCCAGTGTAACTTTGTTCATGGACGTATTGCTGATGATGCGGCTCATCGGAAGGGGGTCAAGTATTAAGCTCGTCGTCGAAGAAATTGGGTATGGCTTCTTTCCCTTTTCCTTTTCTTCACTTGAGTTATTAGATAAGGAGGTTGTTGCATTGTTGAGGCGGGTCTAGAACTTTTCGAAGACTCACTCAGGATATAGTTTTGCCCATAATTTCACTTGGATAAGGTTTGCTATAGCTAGAAGAGTGGGTGCCCAAATTGCATCTTTGTTGCCTACTAATTTCTTGTAAGTAGTATGATTTTTGTTTCATTTTTATAATAATAATTGTAATAATAATATTACTAATTATTATAATAATAATCATTATTATTATTATAAAAACGGACAAAATCATACAACTTACAAGAAATTAGTATGCAAGCGAGATACAATATGGGCACTCACTCCTCAACTTTTAGCAAACCCTATCCTAGTGAAAATATGGGTAGCAGCACATGCCCATATGTCGTGAGTATTCGAGAAGTTCTTAACCCGCTTCAGCAACGGGACATCATCCTTATCCAATTCCCCAAGAGAAGAAAAGAAAAAGGGAAGGAAATCATATCTAATTGCTCGACAACGAGCTTCATACTTACCCACATCCGATGAGACGCATCAGCAACAATACGTTCACTAACAAAGTCAGACCGGATCAAGGGAGAAGACGCTGTCAAGTCGACACACACATCACGACTACGATCCCAAGAATAAAGAAGCACATTTGTAGGTCTAAGGGCCCGGACGTTCCTCGGGCAACCCAATGTCAACCTCCTTTCTTGCCAAAATCCCAAACCGATAGCAAATATCAACAAGGGTATCCCGAACTACATTATACAGATGTTTAATATCACCACACGACACTGCATGATCACCGAAAATATCCCCGGCAAAAACCCTAGATCAAGCAGAGCACGACATGGAAGTAGAGAACAAAGGAACACCTAACTGGTAACATAACACTTTGATAAGTCTTAACGTACATCGTGTGAGCCAACCCCGAAATAGGAACTACCCGAACTAATGTGAGGTGTGGTCCCCCTGCTATGACTTTTACAAAGCTAAATGTCAAGAAGATGAAGAAAAAGTAGATTCCGCAGATCCACTAACCTTTGTGAAGTATATATATATCTACCAATTTCTTCATACGTTTACGGGCAGCGACTTCACTAGGATTACTTAAAAGGTCAGACTCTACAGTTCTATTAAAAAGTCTCAACGCATCTTCAAAGGCACGACCAGAATCAACAAAACCTGCATGACGTAGAAGTTTAGTCAGCAAACTGCAAACGAGACGCGAGATAAGCATAATGCCGAACATCACTCAGCGCAATAAACACCAAGTCCTCCAAAGGCAAAAGGTAAGGTAGCACGACGCCACTGCCAATCGCCAAACCAGTCCCGAAGCAGTAACAATACGCTCAAAAGAAGACCGAAAATCCCAAACAAAAATGCCCGTACACACTCTAAGATACAACAACTTACACTGCGGATCATCAACTTTAGAAACCTTATCCATAAGCGCAATGGTATTGGACACTCTCCGCATCACAAGCTCCCCACCGAAAACAGAGTCGAAACTGGCGGGACCACCAAGCAACTTAACACCACGCAAAGATCGTGCAATGTCAAGGGGAAGACACCAACAAGGCCTACTACGATGGTCTTCAACAGGCCAAGAAACTTTAGTTTTTGCCACGTTGAGATGTAGCCCGAAACAATGTCTATCCTCCATAATCAACTTCAAAACCTTTCCCACCAAGGTATCACCAATAATGGTGACATCATCCAAATACCATGCCTAAAGACAGACATCAAAAGAGTCTATGCTTTTACACACCAAGGGATGTACAACCAAAGCAAACAGCAAAGAACCAAGCGGATCACCTGAAATGATCATTAAGTGTGCTCTACATAATACAATCTGGTTGGATTAAAATAGCAGAATTCGACCCAATGCAAAATGCCCAGATATTAATAATAATAATAATTATTATTATTATTATAGCGATAATAATAATAATAATTATTATTATTATAGCAATAATAATAATACTTAATATTACGGATAATAATAATAATAATAATAATAATAATACCTCCGTCCCATATTAGTTGCAACAATAAGTTGGGTACAAAGTTTTAGGAAGTTAGTAGAGTAGGGTATAAGTTGTATTAATTTATTATAAAGGTAGATGTGATAGAATGTGATAGAGTAATTATTTATTGATAGGTGGGTGGATGTGTGAGTAGTTTAATGTTTTTAACATTAAATAATAAATGAGTGGGCTCCTATGTAAGGTGACATATTATAAAATAATAGTGGGTCCATGCCTAAAATAGAAGTGTTGCAACTAATGTGAGACGACCGTATATGGAAAGTGTTGCAACTAATGTGGGACGGAGGGAGTAATAATAATAATAATAATAATAATAATAATAGATGACAATAAAAGTGTTAATAATAAGTTGGAGTAGAACCGAACTAAAATGAAATGTGAACTGAAATGAAATGTGAACTGAACTGAAATTAATTTCACTTCTTTAGAGGACAAAAGAACAGGGCCTCAATGTATTCGAAGGTGTTCTTCCCCATCTTTGCACTTTGCCATTAGCCATTTCTATGTTTTCTGTGTGATTTCCTTCATAAAACTTTGAATATATTGGATAGAATATTGCACGAAGATATTCCTTTGGAGCTAAACTACTATGACTATCCACAAAAGATGGTTATTTATTTTGCATGACTTGTTCATTTCACTCAGTATGATGTTATTTGTTGATAACTTATTACTCAATATGACTTAATCATTTATATGACTAACTTATGTTGTATCACTAGTTGTTCATTTGTATGACCTCTTGTTTATTGTGTGTAACCAATTGTTCATTTATATTTTGCATTTTATTTTGAACATTTATTCATATAATCCAGATTAATTTTAATTATTGTTCCTTTTGGATGACTTATTGTCCATTTCATCAGTATAACTTATTCATTAATATGACTAATTGTTTATTTTGTATAACCTGATGTTCTCATTTACTCAATATGACTTATTCATTTATATGACTAACTTATTTGGTATGACTAATTGTTCATCTTTTATGACCTATTGTTTATTTTGTGTGACCTATTGTTCATTTATATTTAGTTAGAAATTTTGAACATTTGTTCATTTGTACTACAACAATTTTACTTATTGTTCTTTTTGGATGACTTATTGTTCATTTCCTCAATATGACTTGTTCATTTATATGATTAACTTATTTGGTATGACTAATTGTTCATTTTGTATGACCTAGTGTTCGTTGTATTTGACCTTATATTTATTTATAATGCTAATGTTCTTTTTATTCTATTCATGGCACCTTAATGCATTTGGGAAGTTTTTGGCATTCATTGGAGAAGAGTGTTCCCAATCTCTACAATCCTTTACAGCCTGTGTTGTAAAGATGCCCCGGAGAAACAATGTGAACACTCATAATTGTGGAATTTATGCAATGAGACACATGTAGACCTACAACGAAGATTGGGAAGCGAACTTCAACATCGGTACTTGTTATGAAAAAGTGAGTTCATAAAAAGAACTCATTTGTTCATTCCCCTTACCTTTATGTTTATTTGTTCATTTTCTTGAACTTCAACATTTGTTCATTCTAAATGTTTATTTATTTATTTACATGCATCTGTTCATTAATTTAACCTAACATTTCATTATAATTTACATTATGAGCTCCATAGCCATGGCCCATGGACATAGGCATCAATATGAAACTTTCTTTACATGATCACATATAAATTGATTATCATTACTCCTAATTATTACCATTTACCAAGGCCACAACGCTTCTCAGGGCAAACCACTAAAATGGAAGGTTTTTGTCCTCGCTAAACAACTAGTAATTCATATCAATTATTTTCGCATCACAGACCAATAAAATAGAACGCAAGAAAAACAACTCACAACATTAAAGATCAATTGTTGCTGGAACATGGTTCACCAGAGATTTATCTGTTCAATCCGAAGGACTTTGAAAACCAGGAGTGAATATCTGCCCAACTGCCTCAAGTGCAGAAACATTCCACCTTTCCACATGTCTAACAACCTGCTCATTGTGAAAAGGAGCTATTCAAGATATATGAATATGACTCTGCTTCTTAGATGTAATAGGAGATCTATATACTCACTTTATAATCTTCATTTACATCATAAATTGTACTTCCTTCAATGGCAATCAATGGCCTCCACGGAAGCTTTAAGTTGGTCCTTCAGAATTACAACATCAAATCTCAACAATTAAGCAAGAAACATAATAGCTTTTATTTCAAAATAATTAAAGTCTTACAAAAGTTCAATAAATAAAAAAATTTATAGTCAACACTCAAAAACTTAAGAATTGAAACATCTAGATGATTAAGCAAAATCATAGTCAACATTCAAAGTATACGATCATCGGACGCTAACCATCCATTAATGAAAGGGGGGGGATCAAGGGTCGTAAGGGAGTGTTCCCTCCACAGACACAACCCGGTTTCGATTCTCACCCCTACCTGGAGCATATAATCCCTCCTGTCTTCCTGAGAAAGGATACAGGGGGTGTGTCCCAGTTTTGTACCCTAAAATAATTATGCTATCCAATGTTTACTACCATAAGAAACATTAGATAATTTTCCATGTTCAGACATCACAATACAACAATCTTTCAGTAAAAGGTCACAATTACCCGCAAAAATCGATGCTAATACGTACTCTTTGAACTTCTACTGCAATCTTGGTAACTTTGTCGCTAAGCAACATTTCAATCTATTTACACCATCTGATAGGACCATAAACTACACTGAGTGAAGTAGATTACATAATGAACAATTGGTATGAAAATAGGCAAACCCCCAAAAATTTGTATCGTGAGTTCAACAAAATTGGCATGTAATAGATTAAGAATTCCACCGCACACATCCACATTAGAAGTAGCATTAAATCAAATGGATAAGCTGGGAGCTCGACATGACTTCAGTTCAATATCAAAAGCTAAATGAATACCTTAGGCTCCAATTTGCCAACACAAAATCACTCCCAGCATCGATGCCCTGGGTATAAAGAGTTACCAGCATCATTAGCAACTCAGCAACACTGAACTGAGTTCCATTCATAACATATATGTCCGTTAAGAAAACAGAAAACAAATGAAAATCCAATATTTTGGTTCCAGCAGTAATCATTTGATGTTGTCCAATCGCAAGGCAATTAAGCATCAAAGTAATAGTTACCATCTCCAAACAAATTGAAGTCTTATTTGATTTTCATCAGCCTTTTTCTGATTTTTTTGGCATATTAAAAGAAATCTAAGATTTTAAATTTTGAGGGGACATAGTGGACCACTGGACCCGCACAAATCAACTAATTAGACATAGAGCCTTATAAATAGAGTGACTGATAATTCAACAAAGAATACATTGGAAGAAATTTATGAATCAATTATGAAAATACTGTGATATCATCATTTGCAATTTTTTAGAAATGTATTCGAAGAAAATCATGATTAGAGTTAGACACGAATAAGAGAAATGGCTGACTATTAACAATAATGAGGAGGAACTCCGGAAGAAAAAAGGAGGGGAAAATAAAGCTATAGTAGATAAAAGAAATGTGAAAAAAAGAAGGGAAATTCTACATGGTAACCTTATTTCTCTACATGGTGAAAACAAAAACAAAAAAATTCTAAAGTATCCTCCTAGTTTGATTTATTACATTGTAGTGCACCAATAACTTTAAAACAGCTAACCATAATCAAAAAATGTGATTTGACTAACCTAATCTTAACCAATATACTCTAACCAAAATCCACATGTTTTTATTAACTTTCCTCTAAACATTGTTACTTGATTTGAGGAATCCTTAATAAGTTATTTCTTGTTCGTGTTCTCCCCTGCTACTTCTATTCTACCATATAAGCTAAATCAATTTTTCCTCTTAAATCTCAAATTAAATCTAGTTCTTCATGATTTTCCTTGTTTAAAATCTCTAAATAAGAAGCGTGATATTCTAGTGAAAGTTTGCATCTTTCTTTTCTTTTTTTTGCAATTGGGAATCACTAACGAACTAGCCGGAAGGATGATAGCCACTGTATAAATAGCAATTCGTTCTTAATGCAACAATATCAATGAATTCTAAGTCAGAATGATATATACCACTATAAGCTTTTTGATTTTGTGAGCAATGAAAAAGAAAGCCTGGGGATTAGGGTTGAAGGAAGGGGTATTTTATTGGATTAAGGATGGAGATGGAGATGGGGGAGGCATGGTTGTTAATGTTCCAGTGGACAAAGGAATGTATGGGATGACAAGGCTTCTGCGAAAAACATGTGGTTGTTGCTTTGATGGCTTCTGCCCATTGAAGACACCTTTGAGGAAGGACAATGAGGGACCATGGCTGTGTGGATTTTATTTAGGGTGGATTATAGTTAGGAGCAGGTTTATCAAATTATGTTATATGCTAGGGTTTATTTAGGGTGGTTCTATATGCTTGTTTCTACTAATCAAAAGAAAAGGAATGTACATTTCAACGCGCTTTAATTGAAGATCAATGGACGACTTTTAAAATCCTTAAATTACGATAGTATAGAACAGAAAGAGGGAGATTAAGATCAGGTAGTTGGTACTGGTTGACTTACGCAAAGCATTGGAACAACGCCTTCACGGGTTCATCTCCAAAACTGGATATGTTTCAGGATTTTCACAGGAAAGCAATGACGTGAGGTTTGACTTAAGGTACGTATTCTTATATCTTTCTCTGATGCTTTTGCTACCTACATGTTCATCTGGCTTTCAGTTTGGGATTCTAGGTTTATGGCTTTGGGAGGTCGGTCCTGATGTATAGGAACTATGTCATCTAAGCTGAATGAGGAACTATATCTCAAACTTTAGGGTAAAAATATTTTAATAACAAGTGAGTACGTGAATAGATAAGCCCTTGCAGAGCACCATCTAAAAAAGAATTTAATTTAAGACGGGAGAAAACTGACAAGTGACATAGAAAACTTAGTAAAGAGAATGGGCGGCTGTAGAAACAAATCCAGTGCCCTGTTAATCAGCTATCAAAAAACACAATGTGAAATGCCTCATTGGAATGCAACTAGAAAAAGGTCAGTACACAAGTAACAACTTGTACATAGGAAGTGCCTTTTGTATTTCTTTCTAAAATTTCTTAAGTACAAGCGAGATATGCCTGGATAAAGGTGCAACCAAAAAAGAAAACTATTATCAAAGCAGAAATTTCATTTCAAGTAACAAAAAGGAAGAAAATACCTTTTCAATGCTTTTGAGTAAAATAGAGGGTTGCTCAAAAAAGGGTACCAGCAATTGCAAGTTTCGTGAATACAGCTCTCTTCCTGATCCACCAACAATAATATAGTCGATTTATATTTCAACTAGCAACATAATAATGCAGTAGGCTCATATCATTAAAGGCATGACTCGTGTAAAACCTATGAGCTCTTCACTCCCAGAAAAGATAGGGGAAAGACAGTTATCACGCTATGATACCAAGTTACCAACTGGAATGAACTTGAACCACATACTAAAATTTAGTGGTGGGATCTCATACAAAATTTTTGTGGTAGGACTGTAGGAGGAGATGATATATGTTAATAAAACAGAAAATTCCAAAGGGGTGAAAGATAGTTATCAAGCTTTCAAATGGCTTGACTCGCTTTCAAACTAAAACGACAATTCAATATATTCTGGATGACTTTCTCTCTCTCTCTCTCTCTACTCTCCTCTATTCATAGACATCTTTCCTTACCTTTCTATCTCCCTCTCCTCCAACTATTTCTCATAATTTTTGCCAGGTACTCCTTAACAAATTATAATGCATAATGCTAGGTACCCTTCCTTTTAAGTGGTTTATTATATAAAGCAGCAACTGCTTTATGCAAGAAAAAAGAAATCTGATAGGGTAATTTTACGTCCAACCATGTTGTATTACAATGGAGTAAATCAAATGGATCAATAAGTGTGTACTTCACTAAACAATTGGCTTGGAAAAAGCATTTAACTAAAATTGCCTTTTAAATCAACTAACATATTGCACTGTCGCGACACGACAAGGATATGGGCCATGCAGTGTGCACAGTCAGTAATCTGATATACTGTATTGTTAAGCTTAACAATTGATTAACCGTTATTATTTGTTATGGAGTTCTACCATACTTTTTTTTTGAGGGGGAGTTTTATCATACATAATTTTAAGGTTAAACGGTTCTTAATGATTTAGTTCACCTCTAACTTGTTTTATACTCCCTTTTTCAATTGTTTTTGAACCTTCCACTACCCCCAACACTAAACAAGTAATATAATACAAAATTGTCAGCAGTAGTATCAGATATATATATATATATATATATATATATAGGCATTGGATTGGTATTGTGAATTCGGATTCAAGCAATTATAGGCTTAGGGCATAATTTTGTGAACAAATACCAAAAATAATAGAGGTTTTTGCAAACTTAAGGTCAACCATCAATTAATTACTTTCTAAATTTTTAACAGTTAACTGCCATTTTCCACCTCAATGATTCAATTTATTAACTTGTAAAAAGTGATAGTTAGTTACATGGTCAATGATTACCGTTTTCCGCAATACCGCCATATGGGCAATAAAAACATTCCTAGAAACTTGACCCTCTACACAGAAAGCCCATGGTGCTACGAACACAATTGAAGATGGGAAAGATGTCAGGGAGCAGAGAAGAGAGGTCTAGGAGGGTAATATTAACTTAAATGTATTAGACCTGCTATTCAAGCATAAACAACGAGGCAAACCCCTTGTCACTCTCTCATCTGCTAAGTTTGGCTTACAGGACTTGTCTTAGAGGGATAGATATATGTATGGATCTAAAAGGCTTCAAAGATGAGAGTTGACATCGAACCAAGTCGTCTTATTGGGCTTTTGGCCCCTAATCTTTTATAGAGTTAGTTTCATGCTTTTAGATTTAGATTTGTCTCATAGAAGCACATTACAGAATTTACAATGCCATGTTCCTATAAGCATGTCTATATTCAAGAACTATGCCCTTGTCCTGAGGTCTAAACTGCAGTGAGTTGGAACTTCTATATGAGTATGTACTATGTACGATAATTCGTGAATGTGACACCTATGTGCAGGTTCAGTAACATAGCTGATCCAGGGTCTAAGAGACAGCTTCTACAGCAGAATTAGGGTTGAGACAAGATACTTTTAAACACTCGAATCCCCGTAAAACAGAAGTCCTGTTAGCGGCAATAAGGTAATGACTTGAAGATGATTCTAAGGTGGTCAACAAATATGACCATGCAAATCCAATGGTCCAAAATGATTCTGGACCCATATCTTTTGTTCCAAGTTAATTCTGACCCACTAGATTTCACATGGTCATAATTACCATTACCACCTCATAATATTCAAATGGCAATTGAATCCATCAAAACCTCCAGCTCACAGCAAATGTCAAACACAACCATGAAAGAAAGTTACATCCACATGCATCAATCAACAAAGGTTGCAAAACCTAAAATTACCACGGAATTTAATAGTTGGATCCTCAAAAAGACAGTCCTCAGCATAAATTGAAGAGGTAAAATTCCCTGCATCCAACAGAAAATGTTATCAGGTTTGAGAGTCTAAGTAACCTAATTAAATCATCCACTATCAGTCCAAAAGGTTGAGGCGCATAGCGGCATAGATCATCATCTGAACATATATGCAAAACATCACTCATTGAGCATCGGAATGGTCAATTATATGAAGAGTTTTAAGTTTCAGGAGAGAAACACGGCCCTCATTGCGGCCTTGTGAGCATGAGAGATATTGTGCAAATAGCAGTGTGCCATAATCCGACAATGATTAACGAGCCGTCGTAATAATAACAATATCTTCAAGAGCAAAACAACACCATCCATGGTTACTATAAGATCTTTTGTACATCACTTTTTTTTCCTATGTACCTAAACATCTCTAGTTTCACACAGATACACATTGTTTTCCATAATTCAGCAATTCAGTATACGGAATCAATATTCATAATCCCAAGATTGACAATTTATCATAAACTGTAAAAAAGAACAAAAAAGAAATCACAAAGCAAAGAGAAACTTCACCTGTAACAAAATAAGCATTATCATAGTCAGACTTGATAACAGCCAAAATATCATCCATTCCAGAAACGAATAAATCCTCTTCTTCTTTAGATACCACCATACCAATTCTACAAAACATGAATTTTTAACCAATTAAAAAAACCGGCAAGTTCAATTTCCGAACGGAAATCAAATGAAGGCGTTCCGATTAATCAGCACGCTAAAAAAGCACAATCAAGGGTTCAAGAAAAAGGAGGAGGAGAGATAGGAAACCTGTTGTTAGTACCGATGAAAGAGAAGATTCTCAGGATTTCAGTGACTCCATTGACTGCAAATTTGAGGAGCTGTGGTGTTTGTTTCTTTGAATTAGGGTTTATTGAACAGCATCGAGTGAGATTTGTGAGCTGCAAAATTGGGAAAATTAAAAGAACATAAAGAATAATTGAAGATAGAGAAATAGGAGACGTTGTAACGGGTTTGAATTTGAATGAAATGAGATACTTCGATTAGTACTAATTAATTTACTCTTGAGTAGTTGGATACTGAAACAACGCCGATGGAGGACCAGCAGCAAATTCCCGCCATCCCTTTCTATGTTTTCTTTTTCTTTTTTGGGTATACATGACTCACAAACAGACGCAATATAATAATCCTTCCGTCTCCAATAGGATTTCTCATTTCTATTGGACAAAAAGTTTAAGGAAGGAGATTGGTGTTGGGTTTATTTTATAATTGAAAATTAAGGTAGGGAGTATCTTTTATACTAGAGAGAGCGTTTGGGGTCAAATGCTTTTTGTAAGGAAAATGATATTATAATATGTGGGTCATATTCAAATAAGGAAATGGAAAATATAATTGGGACAAACAAAAATGGAAAAATAGGGAATTCTTTAGGGGACGGAGGGAGTATCAAACTAGTAGCTTATTCTTTTGCCCTCTTCTCTCTTCTTTCTTCAAAACCCTAAAATTTTTTTGTTGATCCAGGAGCTATCGTCAAACCTTTTGGCTGATAGTAAGTCCCTATTTTCTTTACTTTCTACTACCTCCGTTTGTTTTTAATTGTTACACTTTTCTTTTTTGAATGTTTCTTTTTAATTGTTACATTTTCCCTTTTACTCCCTCCGTTTTTTTTAATATGCACATTTTACCATTTTGGGATGTTTTTTTTAATATGCACTTTTCTACCTTTTTCCATAAATGGAAGGTTGGCCCACCTAATTATTACACTTCTCTCTTACTTTTTCTTTCCTTTTCTCTACCTTTTTCACTTTTTCCTTACTTTTACTAATATTATCTCTTACTTTTGCACTTTTTCCTTGGTTCTAGAGCAAAGCCTTAGGTGCATATTAAAAAAAACGGAGGTAGTACTAATTTTGGTAAACTTCACATCTTTATATTCCAATTTGCAACACTTTTGGGACTCACATATCATCTTCTTTTCCCATTAAATACTCAATCATCCTACACTTTTACTTTTACAACATTATCTCTCCTACTTTATCTATTCCTCAAACCACTTTATCAATTCCCCAAACAATCATTGCATAGATTTCATAAATTTTCTTGGTTATCCCCCAAAGCAAACCGTAACAATTAAAAACAAACGGATGGAGTACTAGTTTTCTAATTTCATGGTTAATAAAAATCCTTTCTTTCTCAATTTGAGAGTTTTTCTACCCAACATTTTGGGTTTTATCTACCCATATATTGGGTAGAGGTAGTAAACAAGCCGTGTCGTGTCAAGTTTGTGTCGGATTCATGAGTTGGCGGGTTGTCTTCCCCTAACCCTAATCCTTGACTCTAACCCGACAAGTTAATTAAACATGTCGAGTTCAGGTTGACCAGTTTAACTTTTCATATATATATTTGATGTTAGCAGTTCATATATTTTTGGTTTGGAACTTATTAAATATCATGTGGTAGTTAAATTAACATCTAATAGTTTATAAAAGTAACACTAAATAAACTTAACTAAAAAATAAATGAATAAAGGTAAGATGTAATAAGGAAAAACTTTAAAATATGTGTAGATAAGCGGATTGTCGTGTCGTTTACGTGTCAAATAGTTCGACCATAGTCCAACCGGTTTAATAAACGTGTCGTGTCGAGTCAACTCATTTACTTAAACGTGTCAAAAGTCTTTACCCAAACCCGCTAATTTCGAGTCGTGTTCGTGTCGGGTTGTCGTGTCGTGTCAACATTTAACACCTCTAATATTGGGTTTTATCTCTCTCCTTGTGAAAGTTTTGGGGTCGTTCTTTAGTTCTGCAGAAATTGATTTGTTGATGAAGATTTGTACGGTGTCACGGCATAATTTAGTTCTACATCTACAAACAATTGTACCAGATTTAATTCAATTTCAAGACTACTACGAGTCGGAAGACCCCTTCGTGGAAGGTTGTATGAAACAGCGATGTAAAAGAAGGTATTCATCTCAGATTTCATCTACAACGATCGTGCTTTTGTCAAATTAGAATTTTATTTGATCCAAATTGTTTTGTATTTGTCAGTTTTAATTTCTATTGCAGATGTCGTATGACTCTTTTATTAATGAATTAATTTTGCCTTCAAAAAAAAATATCAAACTAGTATTTTGTCCAGGCCATGCCCCGAGAAATTCTTTTGTATTATCTTTTGTATATTTCATTAGGTGTGTTGTTCTCGTCAAGATCGTGTGGTTTTTGTATGGTCATGTTTGCTAGAAATTATTTTCTTTAGTTAGTTCTTTTTTTGACTGTATGATTTTTGTTCATTTTTTGAGTGTGAGATCCCTTTTTTCCTTAGGAGATGGATGTTTATTTATACTGTTGATGTACATAATATATAAGGTTCATCATACCTTTTGCACTCATTTGGAATATTTTTTTACATTATGGAATAATACTTATGACACTAGTTTCTATTTCATCATTAAATTTCATTTTCTAGAGCATTCTTGAACAATATGTTCCATGTCAAGAGCCACTAAGTTTATTATAAAGTATGTGTCGTACTCTTGCTCATCAGCAAGCCCTGTCAATGTCTCCCAATGCAAAAAAATCGTCCTTGCAAATCGTTGTCGCCGCCGCCACCAATCCATCACCATTTTTGCCACAAAGGTTGAGTCAACTAATAAAGAAGGATGGTAGGAAGGGGATTTTTATATAGAGTATATAGGAAGAGGATAAGGTAAATCAATAAGGTATAGAAACGAACAAATAAACAAATTACAAATCGAAGATGAAATGTAATAAGAGCATGTTTTCCATTTTTAATGTAAAGTATAAGAAGAGGATAAGGTAGAGCAATAAGGAGAAAAGCGGAATAAACAAACAAATTACTAATCGAAAAGGGATTGTAATAAGAGATTTTTTTTCTTTTTTAATATAAATTGTAGAAAGAGAATGAGGTAGAATATTTAATGGGGAATGGATTGGACAACTAAAGTAGACGCGCGTTGGAAGAGAAAAAGTTTGAGGAGTATTTTTGTCATAACAAAATTAAGGTGATGGGATATATAACTTAAAAGCAAAACTAGATCACAAAAAGAGGTGTAGCCTAGTGGAAAAGTCATGGAATTCTACTTGATAGGTCACAAGTTCAAATCTTGTTGTATGCATTTTATAAAACATTTCCATGTTCTGCACAGTTGCAACATATCAATAAATGACATGAAGTGACAGGTGGCGGGTAGCAACGCGAGCTTACGCCTTTTAATTTAGGGAAATTCTACATAGTCACCCTATGTTTTTACAAATTCTATATGGTGGAAATTTTTATTTTGGATTCTCTTTGGTGACCCTAAACTTATTATTATTATTTTCTATAACAAATTGATTATTTAATTACAAAATAGAGTTTTTAATTACAAACACTATCATTTCCATTCATTCAACACCAAAATAAAACAAACATCATCTCCTTCCATTGTTCTTCATATCTCCTTTGTATTCATCAATGGCGAAATCTTTGTTGCAAAGATAATTCTATCTGTCAAGATTCTCACCACCTATTGCTTCATATTGTGCTGGTAAACTACCCTCAAATTGAACAAACAAGAAGATAAACCTCTAATCCTTAACCTCCATTAACAATGGTGAACACCCTCTCTCTCCTCACACACTCTCACTTAACCATCCTCTCTCTCTCAATGGCTCACGCCAAACTCAAAGCCTTCGACTTTCCCATCCAACATTATAGATAGACAGACTAACTTGAGTAAAACGAAAGTGAAACCATGATGAAACTTACACAAAGGAACCCACTCAGAATTGCTCCTGCGAAGATGAAGCAAAACATACTCAGCCACAGTAGGAACCCTAGTCCTCTTGATCGTATGCAACTCCAACAAAATAATAGCTCTAAACCTGGAAGATAATTTAAAAGACTTAAACTTGAATGCTAAGGGGGGAACTGCCCAATCAGGATCGCGATTCTACTTTGGATCGGTGAGGGCACATAGGATCGGATCGTTGGATCGAATCGTAGAATAGTACGATCCTACAATATTAATAAAACTTGATAAAATGTAATCTATATATGTTCCGAATGATTCATAATTTGAGGAGAATAATCCTAAAAGTGAAAATTAGATTGTTAAAGCTAACATGGGGTTGAATTATAAGATATAATGTGTTTGTACACACACGTTACCATTCATATAATAATATTAATTTATTTTGGTTTTAAAATTAATTTAAAAAATCTGAATAAATAATAACAAAGTGATAATAGTAAGTAAACCTATTTGCTTATTTTTGGATTTTAGATGCTTTATTCATATATTTGGATGACAAAATACAGGTATAGAAGCAAACAAGAAAGAAAGAAAAACAATAGGTTAGTTGTGTGTAGGATCGGTCGATCCTACCGATCCTATGAAACGATCCTACGATTCTATACGATTCTGAACGATTCTGTACCGATTCCAACCGATCCTGAGCGATCCTATGGAAGGTCGATTCTATGAGCGATTCGGATCGTTATGTCATATTAGGATCGTAGGATCGTACGATTTTACGATCCGGATCGCGATTCTAACAACTATGGTTGCTCTATGGGAGGGGGTGGTGGGATAGGTGGTGGAGGGATGGTTTTGGGGTTTTATTTTATTTGTTCATTTTAAAATCAATTTTCTAATTCAAAAATCAAGTTTTGTAATTGGAAAATAAATTTTTTGAATTAAAAAAATCCTTTTTTAAATGAGAAAAGTTATAGAAAATAAAAATAACAAATTTCGGGTCACCAAAGAGAATTCGAAAAAAAAGTTCCACCATATAGAATTTGTAAAAGTATAGGGTCACCAAAGTTCGTTGCACGTGCCAAATTAGAATACCTAACTCAACCTAATATAGGGTAAGATAGGGTCGAATCCACGAGGAAGCAAGGATTAATCAAGGTTTGAATGCGATTAAGTGAGCTAAGTCTATTTTTAGCGTATTTTTAATATTAATGATTAACTAAGAAATAACGAACTAATTAGCTAACAATTAAACTAAATGATTGGATTTAAACTATATAAAGGAGATACTAGGGATAGGGGATTCACAAGCTAATAATAAATTAACCAATTTGTCAAGCGAAGGGGATTCAAAGGGGTCGATTAGGGGACTAAGCCACTCAAATGTTTACTACTCTCTCGAGCTAATTAGGAGGACCTAATCAACCAATTTTATATATTCTCATGGTAAAAATCAATCAACCAATCATTTCCACAACTCGTAGTGATTCGATTAAAGTCTTAGGAAGTCAATCACCTATTCTCATGGTGAAGTCAACCTAATATCTAGCCAAAGTTCTATCCAAGGTTTCATTTCTCAATCCTCTCATCTTGGATTCCTATAACAAGTTCAAATAGTGATCAATCAAATAAACATGGCATGAAATTAGCTAGACAACACAACCTCTCCTAAATCTAACCTCCAAGCTTGACTTTCAAGGTCAATTCATGATTAGCAAGGTCATCCCCTTTCCTTAGCTACTAATCTACTCACTAGTCATGAAAATAATAAAACAAAAAGCTTGAAACAACAATGGTGAATCAACAATGGTAGAAATCATCTCAACCAAACTAATCAACAACTCATCACTATTAATCAATGCTAAATCAAAATAAAACAAGTATTAAAGCAATAAAGAGAAGGGTTAGAATTAATACTCAAAAATATGTGAAATCAATTGCAAACCTCCATTGAAATAACTTCAATTAATTATCAACATTCAAAACCCAGATCTAATTTCTCTCTCTAAAACTTCAACTGCTCTCTCTAGTCTCCCTCTTATTAAGCTAATAAAATTCTGGAAATAAAGTTAAGTGTTTTATTATTACAAAATGAGCTTAAATACCCCAAAATACTAAGGGTAAAGCCGTAAGACACAAAACCCAAGTTGTCCGAAAGAAACCTAAATCGTCCGAACCTGACCGAAATTGTCCGAAAGAGCAGTGGAGCGCCCGCTCCACCTATAGGACCGCTCCAGGAACGCTCCTTGGTCGCTTTAAGTTCCTGCCTTCTTTTCTTCATTTCTTCATTGGCGGAGCGCCCGCTCCCATGTTTTCAATCATCTTCCTTGCAAATCTATCATGAACAACTCAATAGGAGATTAGATAGGGGAGGGGGGATGCAAATGCACATGCAATGAACAATATGCAACCTAACTAAATGTAAATGCACTAAAACTATTGCAAGACATGCAAGTAGTGAAAAAGGATGCAAAAGGGGAATAAAAAGGAAACTACATGACCTAAAATGCATCTAAATGACCTAAAACTACTCCTAATCAATGAGCCTAGAGCCCAGTTATCAATGATCAAGGGTAAATTGTTAGCTAGTACCTTTAAAAACTTTTAAAAGTTTTTTTAATATGAAATAGTACCTTAAGTTATACAAAACTCTTAATTAAACCGTACCTTAGTCCGAAATTATGGCCACTTTGGTCAATATTGCGGCGGTTGACCATTATTTTCCTTCGTTTTTGAGAGTGAAAGTTCACTTCATGTGTCTCATTTTGTTTTCGATCTCTAGCTCCCCTTGATGGAAGCCTCCTCATTGTCCTCTTTTTTAATCTCCCAGTTTTCTGTTTTGTTTTCCAGGTTGATTGCTAAATTCACATGCATTGTCAGCATTCTTATTGGCTTTTTGTTGCCAAATACAACCGTGTCTTCATCCTTAACAAAAACTCTATAAATTTTATTATCTAGAGCCTCCTAGTAGGCCAACACAGTTTCAAATTTAGTTAGAGCCTGTTGTTTAACCCAACCTTGGATTGTTGTGACAAGCCCGTTGAAACTTGGCCTCAACTCGCAAATAATGATCCTACACATCCTCGTCTCTATGATCGAATTTCAGGATCCAAATATGTGATTTGTTCACACAAAGTCTAGCCTTGGTGAAATATTGCTTCATCTATAGCTTATTCTACTAGTTCAACATTTGCTTGTTCTCGGGCAACTGGAGTTAAGCATTATTTTTCTTAGAGAACAACTTTGATAAGGTGTCCCAAGCCTCTTTGGATGTCACTTGTAGCCTTGATTTGGTATAACAACTCGTCCTTGACGGTTTCCACCAATATGTACATCGCCTTCACAACCTTGATCTTCCACTTCTTCAACTCCTCTGCATCAGTAGGTATTAGGGTATCGCTAACACCTCCTATTCCCCAAAGATCTTGACTCAATGTATAAAATTGCATATAAGTGCTCCACATAATGTAATTGTTACTGTTTGAGTTTTTCAATATTACTGGTTCTAGCAACATCAACCATTTCTGTATCCGCCACCGGCAAGTACGCCCAAGCACCTAACCCATACCATCTCAATGTTATAATACATGCTTAGATATTTAAAGTAAGCAAACCATCTTTATTTCTTCGGTGATGGGAAAAAAAATCCACATACAAACTACACCAAATATGAAGACTAATACAACACGTCCTCGTCTATATAGGAGGGACATATTCCAACAATTTCAAATCATAGAGATTTCATCCTATATTTTTCTAGCGACTTAAACATTCCATGTGTCGTGATTGTCACCGTCATCATGTTTTTGCATCCTGTATGACTACATTGTTAGAAATTAGCATATAAAAGTTGACATCTGTTACAGGGATAATCTCAATCTGATACAAAAAAGAAATAGTTTGTTGTTAAATGTAATTTCAGATTTCCTTTTGGATAATTGTGAAATGATGTTATTTTTTGACTTATTTTTACATCTAAATAATAGAAAATTAAATTGAATTATTAGTTTGGGTTCAATTGCAATTACAAAGTAAAAACAAAGTTAAGTGTCAAATTGCTACATACAATAAAAAGTTATTAAGTTAAATTTCACAATATATTGATATAAGTGGGGTTGGTTGGCTACTTTCTCGCAAATGTCTAAGAGGTCGTTTGGTTGGAGCTAATTTCCCTTGAAAATAGAATTTCCTAGGAAATGGATAAATGGGCTTGTGTTTGGTTGACTAAAAAAAGGCAAGCATAGGAAATAATTTCCAAGGGAATTGTAAATTCCCTCAAAGCACCGGAAATCACTCACCCACCCCCCCTTGGTGAGTGAAATTTCTTGTGTCAAATTAAATTAGAAATGACAATTTTATCCTCCAAATTTTGTTCTGGCGCCCTAATTTCCCTCTTAAGAGTCTGACAACCTACACTTCTCTCTATTATCACCCATAGCAGTCTCCACTCTCCATCTCTCTGGTATCTTCATCTCCTTCGTCAGTTAAGGTCAATTTCTCTCTTTAATCTTCTTGCTATGCCATTGTATGTTATTTTTCCGTTTCTTTTTTGATTTTCGGAACAACATTCAAATTGTCCCTCTTTGTAAATGAAATTTGCAGATTTCTTGGGGTATTTTTTAGATTGGGGGTTCTGATTTCTTGGATTAAAGAGTGGCATGTCATTGTTTTGTTGGAATTGTCTTTCACGATTTGCTGTAGCTTTCTAATTTTAAAAATTAACCCCAAAGACTTGAGGTGGATAGCAGAATGTTCACAAGGATCGTCTAGTGGGAAAAAAATGGGTCTTTTGATGGTTTTTATTGTGTTCAGTTTGCAGTTAGGGGATTTTGGGGGGTTGTGGTACTGTTGCCAGCGATGAATCTGGTTGCTTTGGATGGGGGAACTTTTCATTTGCAAGTGTTGTTCTTATAATACTGGTAGAAAGTTTGTAGTTATAAAAGACATATTCCAGGTTATGCCTATGGGATTCAAAATTTTCTTTACCGAGTAATCGATTGAGGGGATATGCTAGTGTTAGCATTAGTGAAGGAAGTACCCAATATTTCTAAATCGAGAAACTGAGAGCTTTTTTTGGTGGTAAATGTCAAGTGTGTTTGTATGCGGCAGAGTACTCTGCTTCTTTGCTGAGTTTGAAATGATTATATGGCATGGGAGGGCAAAACTTAGTGTGGCTAAAACTATATGGTATGTGTTGGTATTGCATCAAATGGTGATTGACTAATGCCTGTGGGAAGTTATTTCCTGTCTGAACCAAACGACCTCTAACTATAAACGATGAGAATGTTTTTGATGGTTATGAGGGTACAATATGATCTCCATAATGATAGAGGTGAAAAGGCCAACCAATTAATCTATTATTTTGGAGGTTTAGAATTAAAATTAATCTACCATTAAGTCATTTTTGTTAACATGCCAATGGTATTCTATGAAATAATAATATCGTAATGGCACATAATTTAATATAATTTTTTTAGGTACACTTAATCGAATAAAAAGAATGATGTTTGGAAGTATATATAAAACTAGCTTTTAGACCCGTGCAAAATACACGGAAAAAATTTGTATAATCAATGTTCTTATATCCAATATTTATTAGATAATGGTTGCGTTTGAATTCAACAAATGATTAAAAAAAAAAATCGATGTTTTTCCTATGATCATGGTGTATAAAATGACAATTAACTAAAGATTTTTTTTTGGGAAAAAAAAACTTTGTGAAAATTAATGAATGTGTAACGTCTCAGAGACTTCCTTTTGATAAATTTCAATTGATTATCTACCTTTTATTCTATGACTCTGTTTTTTTTAGCCTTTTGAGCTAGCAATAAAATAATGCATTTTTTCCTTCTCACAATTTTGAGTTTAATTTATTTTCTCTAATTTAGGATTTTACATATCCTTTTTAAAAGTGTTGGTCAAGTCTACCCTAACCCGTTTCATATCATTTTATCCTTTAATGCTTTATTACAAAAGTTTATAAGATCATAAGAAAATTAAGTCATCCTTGTCTTTGTTCATCACTAATGGCAAATACAATTTTCAAATCTATCCTCGCTCCATAAACCATCGTACCCATCAAATAGAATTAGAAAACAAATTGACTAATAGAGTTCGCGTTGGCGACGCTAATAACGGTTTGAATCTTCTCAACACTTACGCATTCCGTTTATTAAACAGCTTAACAACCCTCCGAGCCCGTTTATTGACAGGCCAATAACCGCTACCCCTATTACGACTTGTTTACTAAATGGGACACGATTATTTGTTGACCCAATTTGTTAGCTCAAATATCTGTTAACAAATGAATCACTGTAAATACATAAATTTTGGGGGGTGGATGAAGTATCTAATATGATGTATAATAATCCAACCAAAATGAAAAAAAAATCTTGTTCCTTTTTAGTTAATTTTTTTACGGCATTTTCCATTATTATCTGTCATTTTTACAACTACCATTTTTAGGTCTTTCATATTCATTAGGAAAAATATAGTCAAATAGGGTCTTGTTAGATTTGTCTCGGTATGTAGTTTCCTTATATAAACTTTCCATAACTTTTACATTTACACAATTGTAGATATTGTTGCTTGAAGTCGTGCATTTGCAAACGTGCCAATGCCTTTAGGTACAACTAAAAAAGGTATGAAGTATAAGGTACTCCTTCTAATATGAAATATACTCTATCCATTGCTTTGATTAAGACACAAATGATATTAAGTTCAGACGTTAACTATTAGATACTCGTAAATAATACATATTGATAAAAGTTAAATGTATTGAACTCTGTCAATTTTTATGAAAGTGTAATTTAAGATAACTAATTATTTTTATCTTTTAGGTTAATAGAAATAAGTGGAGCAAAATTGATATTATAGACGCATATGTGATTTATATATATGTACAAACAAAAAGAATATTCCCTTGTTCACGGGTAAGGGTTTTTCCGATAACCCTGTCAATTTATTGTTTTTACTTTTAAACTTTTAGAGTCATGTGATCTAGGTAATATAGTAAACTAAATAGTAGTATAATCATACTAATCTTGTTTATTTTTGAAAATTGAATAGCAGGTAAGTGCAAACTTTTTATATGTTTTTCATATCTTTGTTTATGGTTTTAGAAAAGTTGCAAAAACGATAACGAACATAGCCTTTAGGAATACTTGAGTTTTGATGTCTCTATTAATATTTTGAAATTTTCTAATGTTTTCTCTTATGCACATATTTAATGATTAATATAATTTCAGAATTGGTAAAAATAAAGAAAAAATCTATTTTGACAATACACAGTCTCATATCCTACTAGAAAAATGTCATATAATGTTCTCATTTATACGTTTACAAAGACTTGGGTTAAATAGTCTATCCATGAGTATAAGGATGGACCTTATGAAACTTGAAGTTAAAATTGTGAGTTTAACTTAAAATTTCAAGGCTTTAGAATTTTATTACCTTACACTTAATTTCATGTTAAAATCGTATACGATAATATTATAAGTTAAAACATTATGGTTTTATGTCAAAGCATCTTGGTTTTATGATGGTTTATCCATATACTTATAGATAGATGATATAGGGAAAATTGGGTCATTACTAATCCCCTAAAATTAAACTAATACCTAACTAGACCACTAAACTAAGTAAAGTGGTAAGTAAGGGTCATTCTTCCACAAGGACTAAAGAACATTGATATGTGTTAATTTAACGATAAGCTAGGCCAAAAAGGAGTTGAAAGGTGTCAACTACCAACTAAAATCTATTAAACTAAACTAAGTACCAAAGATCAAATAGGATTAGGGAATGGGATCCAACACCAACCAATCATGATTTAGGGAATTTGATGGATGAAACATGGAGGAAAGAAAACCAAGCAACTAATTGAGGTTATTGACTCTTAACTAGCTCTAAGCCATCTCTCAAGGGTGGATAAAACTACCTAGATCACATAATTAAGCCACTCTCATAGTCTCAATCATGCAACCAAGGGATAATCACAATGTCAATCCACAAAACCCTCACTCAAATCTCACTCTCATGAGTAATTAAGAAAGATAATAGCATCAATGTCAA
The DNA here is from genome assembly GCA_947645195.1 of Patellifolia procumbens. NCBI lineage: Eukaryota > Viridiplantae > Streptophyta > Magnoliopsida > Caryophyllales > Amaranthaceae > Patellifolia > Patellifolia procumbens. Next base: position 1,079,721 of record CANSGD010000193.1, read on the forward strand.
CCTTAATCTCCTCTCTCGATTTTATTAAGGCATCAATAAGACAAACATCCAAGTGGCCAACTAGAATGCGAACAAATAGTAATCATGCGATTGATCAAGTAATAAGACTAATCAAACACCTAATTTCATATTCAAACACCCCTAAATCAACCACAGTTGGGTTTTCACCCAAACCCTATACCCAACAAACTACTCCATAAACACAAAAATGAGAGCTTTGGTGAAATTAATAACTAATATCATGATACTAAACATTAATCTAACATTAAACTAAACAAAATAGACCTTAAATAATTAAAATAAGCATGAATAATTAATCTAAGAAAAACAATTAAGATAAAGCAATAAAAGAAGATAGATAGAGTAAGAAATGCTCATTGATAGATTGTTGAATCTTTGAATACAAGTTGTCACCCTTGAATCTCCCATCTTCAATCTCTCTTTGAGTTTTCTCCCATTTCTATCTAAACTAAGATATGGAGGCTAGCCCTCCTTAAAACTAGGGTATTCAAGGTTCAAAGTGTGAAAATCAGAATTCTCCCTAAGTTTGGGTCAAAAGACTATTTATACAACCCCCAACTAAGGGAAAAAAGGGAAAAGGAAATAAAATAGACGTTTCTGCAAACCCACAGTGATCGGGCGATCCATAGTGATGATTGCCCGATCACCACGAAGCAGGAACTTTGGGAGAAAAAAGCAGGCGTGATCGGACGATCACAAAGTGGATCGGGCGAAACTTCGGCCGATCTAAAGGTGGATCGAGCGATCCACTGAAATCCGGATGGCTTTGTCTTCTTCTCCTCTTTTCCTTTCTTTTTGGGCTTGGGCTTCCTTGTTTCTTTTCTTTCTTTCCTTCTTTTCTTCCATCCCTCTTCCTTGGACTTGGGCTTGGGCTATCTTCTTTCTTTTCTTTATTTCCTTCTTCATTTGGATTATTGACCCTCAACTCCTTCCATTCCAATCATCTTTGCTTTGCACTCATCTTTTTCCTACATGTTAGTTATATACAAGAAAAATACAATCCAAAGCATATGGAATAGAAAATAAAAAGGGAAAAACATGAAAAATGAGAGAAAATCAAAGAAAATAGTGAAGAGCTCCAAATGGGCCAGAAATGATAGAAATAGGTGTAAGGAGCAAGAAAACACCAAGAAAAAACAATAAAATGGACTAAAGAGCTACCCTATGAGTGCGATTTTCAATGCGAGATTTTAAAACATATCTTTCCGTGGCACCGGTACTAAGTACTTTATGGTTTGGGTCTGGGAATGAAAAACAAGAAATACTTTTTCTCGAAATATGGACAAACGGTAGTTTAACTCCGAAAGAAGCATGTGTGATTTGATCGAAATTATGATTTTACAGATTCGGAATAAGAAACTGTCATCCCCGCCCATTTATATAACAGATCGTATGGTAGGTCATAAATTAGGAGAATTTGCACCAACTCTAAATTTCTGGGGACACGCAAAAAAGCCCACTTTGGACGGTAGAACGGGGAGAGGGGAGTCGTTAACGAGCCTAACATAGCTAGGTTAAGAGATAATTGAGCATGCCATGGACAAATTCCTTTTCTTAGGAACACATACCGCATTCGCGGCAAAGATTTACCTCCGTCGAAAGGATGATTCATTCCATTCGGATCGACATGAGAGTCCAACTCCAAACAGGTATAGGTCAATTAAACGGTATTACTGTAGCAATTGGGGTTATGGATTTTCAGTTTCGCAGCAGGTATAGTAAAGAAAATTGTACGAAAAGAAAAGGGCGGATACGAAATAAACATAGCGGATGCAGGAATTCATCCTTTGTTTTGTCCTTTCCATTTCATCGATTTTGTCCGGATAAATCTCACTCATCAATGGACTATCTACCCCAAGACTTACTCTTGTAAATATGTTGCCACACTAAAATAGCAAAAAAAGACTTAGCTTGCTTTCCATCAGTTGATTATTATACATAGAAGCTCAGGTATGATTTTGTTAGATGAATGTGCTGATATTATTATTAATGGTAAATATAGATAAAATGATTGATGTGAAATCATTGTTTCAAACATGCGTGGAAAAGCTAGTACGGCAATAAATCAATTTCACCTTGTTCTATCTCTCTTATTCACATGTAAAAGCTAGCTAGTATGGCAATAAATCAAGTTAGCTTATTATAAACACTAAAATATGATGTTTTATACTTCCTCCGTTTCGCAATACTCGCAACGTTTCTTGTTTGCACACTATCCAATGCAATACTTTGAACCTTAATATCTCTAATTATTGATAAGTAAAAATTATAAAAAGTTGATATTATGATAGTATGCATTAAGACGAATCAAATAAGACTCCACTTGACTATGTTTTTTCTTATATACTTGTAAAAAAATATAACATAAGATTGGTTCATGAATAGTGGCTACTATTCTTATGTTGCGAGTATTGCGAAACGGAGGAAGTATTTCTTAAAGCATGTATTTCACTTGCACAAACTGTAAGTCTTTCTTTTCTCTTAACAAGAGGCAACTACATAAAAATATATGGCGATAAATCAAGTTAGTCTTATTCAATCTCTCTTATTCACGTGTGAAAGCTAGAATATACTCCCCCCGTCCCCCAAAGGATTTCCCATTTCTTTTGGGCACAAAGTGTAAGGAGTGATGTTGATGTGGGGCCTAATTTTCATTTTATAATGGAAAAGTAAGGTAATGCGTATTTTTTAGAATTGTTTATTAAGAGAGAGTGCGGGGCTTAGTTTTAAAAAGCGCGCCTGAGGCGCGCCTAGGCGCCAGGCGAGTGGAGGCGTTCGTCAAATCGCCTCCTCCAACCCAGGCGAGGCGTTTTGCCTCAGGCGAGGGGAGGCGAAAGCCTTATGCCGCCTTGGCCTCCTTTGGTAGAGAGTCGCACGAGAAGTAGGGAAAATGTAGATCTGACTTGAAAATGTCAAAAACAAAAAAAAGAACTTCAAATTCAGACTTACCTTGGCTTAATTATACCAATTCGACCAAAAGCCCTTTGTTAATTGTATGTTTTATCGCAAATTTAACCCTAATTTTGAAACCCTACGTTTGGGCGAAAAACCCTAATTTCTAAAATTGGAAGCAAACACCTTGCCGGAGGTGACAGAGAGTGCCGGAGAACCTCTTCCCTGAATTCTGGCCACCATGTCTCCGGTGGTCGTCGTCGGTGGTTAGTTTCTTTTCTCCTTCTTCGAGTTTCTCTTCTCTCTTCGATCTCTGTCACTTGTATGCACTTCACTTTTTTTTTCTTTTGCCTTTTTCCTTTTTATTTTATCTTGGTTAATGAAACTGAATATTAGACTAAAGTATGACTGTATGAGGTGTCCTTTGACAAGATAATGTCACTGACTCTGCAAGTAACTTAGTATGCACTTTCTCTTTTTAAATTTTTTGAAGCTGTAACTCTAATATAATCATGTTAGTAACTAGTATACACTTCCTTTTTGAAATTTATGTTATTTTTAAGTATATTAAATCTATTTAGATGAAGGGTTTATCTATTAAAAAAATATGAACCATAAGAATATAAAAAAATAAAAAAGTGCGCCTCATCTACGAGAGGCGCGCCTTGCGCCTTGCGCCTAGGCTCTGGAGACCCTTTGCGCCTCGGTGCGCCTCGCGCCTTTTAAAACTAAGGTGTGGGGTTAAATACTTTTTGTAAGGAAATAATATTATAGTAGGTGGGCCATATCCAAATAAGGAAATGCGAAATGTAATTGGTACAAACATAAATGGAAAAATGGGAAATCCTTTGGGGGATGGAGGGAGTACTATATAAGGATAGCTTACCATGGATACTATAATATTCTACTTCCTCCGTTTTTTTAATGACTACTCTTCTCATATTTGGCAATTTGGTATTAATGACTACACTTCTTTTTCTTTCTATTTTTGGTAAGTTTTTTTGCTGTGAATTTACAAGATTACCCTTACTTTGAAAATTAAATCGCACTTAATTACTAGTTATAACTTTCTAAATAACAAACAAATATCTCTTAATTACTAATGTAATCATCATCAATTCATAAATTAAAATCAGCCCAACCACCTCTCTCTCGCTCCAATCTCTTTCCCACCCACAGCGAGCAACTACTCGCCGGGGAATTGAGCTCCGGCCATGGCTACTCTCATGTAATCATCATCAATTCATCACAAATTATCTCTGAGGAGATCAAGAAGTGGGTTGTGGGTGCTACGAAGATGTACGAAGATGCGTACGATGAGGAGATCGAGAAGAACGAAGATGAAGAATGGAAAGAGACGATGGTGGTGCTACATCGTCGATGAGTTGTGGGTTGTGGGTGGGGGTGGTTCGAACCTTCTCACGCGTCATTTACTCACTCGTCAATCCCCAAGCCTAACCGTAAGGATTTAACTTTCTCTCTCTTCAAAATCACTGAATCTTTGTGGGTTGGGGGTGGTTCGAATGTTTGGTTGTGGGTTGGGGGTGGTTCGAATCACTGAATCTTTGGTTTGAGGGTTGTGGGTGGATGTAAGGGTGGGTGGTTTATGGTTGTGAGAGGGTGGTTGGTGTTAGGGTGGGTGGTTTAGGGTCGATTTGATGGGGGTTTTGGGATGTGAGGGTGGGTGGTGATCATGATGGGGGTTTTTGTTGGTAATGGTAGTGTCGGTTTTCTGTTGGTGGTGATGGGTAGGGTGTAGGGTGGTTGGTGGCTCGGTGGCAATGGCCTAACTTATTTTTTTTGTTAATTTCCTCAAATGGTCCCCACTAATATTACTAATCATATACTCTTAGACACAATTAATTACCCTCCCAAATTTTGTCTAGGAAACCGTGATTTGAAAAGTGTAGCCATTAAAAAAAGGACAAAGTACTTTATTTGCTTAAAATATTTATTTTTTTAAGTGGAAAAATGTGTAATGACATGGCATGTGTAATCAATGTGGTTGCGACATGCGTGCAAGATAATTATCGTAAAGACATTTGTCATACCATGTAGGTTAAAGTAAGGTGGTTGCGACTAGGGGTGTGCAAAATTCAGTCCAGACCTGTTTAGACCGTTCCGGACCTGTATTTGGACTGGACCGGACCGGTCCCAAAATTCCGGTCCGGTCCAGGACCTGAAAAAATCGGGTCAGACCTGAAGACCTGAAATAATCTATTTTTTTATTTTTAAAATTTTTATAATGAATTTCATGGTTGCCATGTTACATTGCATTAATAAATTTAAGATAAGTTTTCGTTTAAAGGAATTATACATATATATCTAAAAAATCATACAAGAATTCGTTAAATATAAAAACTTTATTACAAATCAGCAAGATGGAATATGGATAGTCTTTTTGTGTCTACATTGGAGTCTATGATATTGGATAGATATGATTAATTTGGTCATCTTCATGAAACATGTCGAAAACTTCGAAAAAGCAAATAAAAGATTTCAAAGAAAAAAATATGAAAAATCACAAAATAGGTCCAAATAGGTCCAAACCTGGACCGGAACTGAATTTTCCGGTCTGGTCCCCGGTCCACCAAAATCGTAAATTCCGGTCCACAGGTCCAACCGGTTCCGGTCCGTTCTGGACCTATGCATAGCCCTATAGTTGCGACATGTAAGCTAACTTATTTTGTTTTATATATTATTATTACTATTATAATTATAGATCATAGATAAACTAAAATAAGATACTAATTTAATACCCAATTATAACAAAAATAAAAATAACAAGAATTGACCAACGATCTAATATTTTTAAGCATAAAAAATACCAATTTTGAGTAGTAAAGGAAAATAAAATAAATTAAACTAACCTGGTGTGATAGCAACTTAGTAATAAAAAGCTACTTAAAATAACAATGAAAAACTCTATTGAGTTACAATGAATGTAAAAGTAAAATTACAATGGCTTGTTGTCCAGGATTCTAAATGGACCTTTACAATTGCTATTCAATACTCCCTGCGTCCCAGAAAGGTGTATACACTTGATCGGACATGTAATTTTAGATTATCAATTGTATTTTATTAAAAAGGTAGATGTGATAGGAGTTAGTGGGGTATAATTTATTTGGATCTGAGAGAGTAGTGGGTCATGGTTGAAAAGTCAAAAGAATAAAGTAGTGGTGGGTCATGTCTAAAAATAGAAGTGTATAGAGTTTTCTGGGATAGATAAAAAAGGAAAGTGTATAGAGCTTTCTGGGACGGAGGGAGTATGTAATAATTTCTATAATCCTTCCAATGTACAGTGGTGCTATCCAAGTATAATTTGGTGAGTAATTCACCCTGGTTGTTTTTCCTACCTTTGCAAACTATAAACGACTTTGGCATTTGAGTTTCGTCGTGCACACGTTTCACATCCACAATGTAATTTCTGATATTGCTTGGTTTAAACTTTAAAGTTAGTAGAAAAAGTTTCAATAAGGAAAAAAATTAATATGTGCTAAGAACATTTTTATTGAAGAGGCCAAACTTTGAACATAACTTTAGTTTTTTTTAAATAAATAAATTTAGCTTTTAAGGGAGAGGTAAATTTTTTCAAAATGGTAATAAGTTAAAATTAAACCTAGTTTCACGATGAGGACTTGCAAGAAAATGAAACAATCAAACTTTGATGAAAAATTATGTATATATATAGACGGGATCCACTGCTAAAAACTTCCAATTTAGTGAAAATCTTGAAAGCTTGAAAAAAGGGTACATATAAGATTTCCGGGGGTATATCTTACAATTAGAGGGGTACGTGTGTTCTAATTTGGAAGTTGTCAGCATTTACAAAAATATCTTGAATGAGATACGTGTACGTCCGTGTACCCCTCTATGCCTCATATGCACCCCTTTTGCACTGTCTTCATGATGAAAATAATTTTCACCATATATATATAATATAATATAATATAATATAATATAATATATATTATATTTATATATAATATATAATATATTATGTATATGTATATTGAAATCTTATAGGAGCAATTAAAAAATATTCAATTTGATTGAAAGAGGTGCATGTCCCATGCTTCTCTCTTGTATTTGTACAAATTAAAATATTTGTCAAAGTTAGCTGGGAAAGATATCAAATTGGGTCACTCAACTTCTAAGGTAGATCTTAATCTAACCAAACTGAACTTAGAGAAAAGTTGAAGTATAGCAGCATATACTAGCTTTAGAAGTAAATGGTTTTGAGGATTTGTGTTGTATTGGTTGTAATTTAGCCACAACCTGCTAACTACTAGTACCCACTTGTGATCCCACATTGATGTTAAAGAGGAAGGATAAAACATGTATGACTCTGATGGGCTACTCCAGCTATCAAAAATTAGTTTTGGGATGGACCCAATCTGGGCTTATTTATAGTCAAACTCCACTCCGGTTCACGCCTGTGTATATAGAACCAATGAAGTTTATCAAAATTCATAGACAGTGAACCTATCAAAGTTAACACCATGCGCCAGATGATTGTGACAAATAGGGTCATGCGTTTCACAAAAATCTACCACATATTCAAGAGCAATTATGTAATCATGGGTCCAACATGAGTTTCTTTCTTGCAGGATAGATAGCAGGGTTACTAGTACCACGCGATGAGGTAATTGTGTGGAAAAATAAATGTGGTTAATGATAAAAGGAAAAAGGAAGAAGTTTTTATTTTGAATAATAATAATAGTGATTCAGCTGGGGAATGATAAGTCCTAGAGTGACTCAAGTTTTTTGGCAAGGAAATATGTTTAGTTAGGTTTCCTCCCTCTTTTATGGGATGTTAAAATTGTTTTAGCAACAATTTTTAGAAGAGAGTAGAGTCTTGTTGATGCAGGACCTTTTGGTCGAAGCGAAAATAGTGCATGATCGATATTTCTCGTTGCATGATCTTTTTATTGAGAGAAACTATTCCATGATCTTTGTCGTTGCATGATCTTTTTGTTGAAAAGAAAATAATGCATGATCTTTGTGGTTCCATTCTCTTTGGGTTTAAGGAAACAATGCATGATGTTTCCGTTGCATGAACTTTGCATTGTCATTGAAATGGGAATACTCATGCATCTTTTCGTGACCCCTATTCAAAGTTTGCAGTAACTTCTTTTTCTTTACCTTTTTTTTTGGGTAATTTATAGTTTTACTTTGTCCAACTTAGTTTAGCAAGCTTTTTCTTTCTAAAGAACTCAATTTTTCTTGCCTTTATAATATTTATAGATATTTCTAATTTGACAAAACATTAGTGATTATGTATTGCTAGAAGCTTTTGATTACTCTATTGACTAAATAATCATGACTTAATCACAATTGAATATAAAGTATTCTTATGTATCCTAAAAAACATGAAAGGCTCTCTCTAGGGTTGCGACTGGGGTGATTCTCCATTAAATTCTTGTAGTATATGATGTTGTTTTCGGCCCCAAGATTCATTTTTGTAGGCTTTTTTTACACATAGGGTAAACTCTATTTGTCATGTGTGATAACCCATATTTTTGGAAGTATATATAAATTATCTTATTTAAATAAATTAAAGAATATGAAGATAAATATAGTGTATACTAGTTTAAGTTATTTTGGTGTATAATTAAATCAATTAAAATTTATTGTAGCCGACAATGTTAATAGAGAGTAACTCCACCCTTTCTTTTCAAATTCCACAATCAGCCAAATCCCAGTAATATTTAACGCCATGCTTGCATGTCCTTCTCCCTCATTTTATTCCTTCTCCCCCTTTCTATTTTCTATTTTAGAGCAGATATGAGGGGGAAGCATAGTCCTCAGCAATGTAGAGTTCCACGTTATATCGGGAAGAATGACATCCTGTACTTTAAGGTCTAAATTACGAATCGTATAAAATTCTATGTTAAGTATTTCAATTAGACTGGATTGGGCACACCAGTTATCTAGCCATCACGGCGGCTTAAGTCTCGCATTTGCAAAATTGCTTTCCATGTTGGGTAATCATTTGGCTTGGGTTGGTAGTCCAAGAAAGATGCATGCTTTAAGTATTTCCGACGCATCATTTCTGCGCATTTATTGGAGGGATGGGTTAGTATTTTCCAGGCTAATTTGACTAGCATATCATGGTTCATATGTTTTGTATTTCGAAGACCTAATTCGCCCAAAATGTTGGGCTTGTAAATTTTATCCCATGCTACAAGAGGGATACCATTATATCAGCTCAATGTATATAATACATTCTTAGATAATTAAAGTAAGCAAACCATCTTTATTTATTCAGTGATGGAAAAAACCCCACATAGAAACTACATCAAACATGAAGACAAATACAACACAACCTCCTCTATATAGGAGGGACATATTACAACAATTTCAAATCATAGAGATTTCATCCTATACTTTTCTAGCGACTTAAACTTTCCATGTGCGGCGATTGTCATTGTCATCATGTTTTCGCTTCAAGTATGGCTACTTTGTTAGAAATCAGCATTAAAAAGTTACCATCTGTTACAGGGATAATCTCAATCTGTTACAAAAAAGAAAGAGTTTGTTGTTAAAGGCAGTGACGTAACTAGGAGATTTGGGGGTGCACTAACTAATTACTAAACAATTCAAGCAGAACCTAAGTAGAAAATAAGGAATATCACATTCTTAGCACCCAAATTTAAAAGGCTCTCAATATTTTATGGAAATGATATAGAAAGCCTTGATAATGTGTTTAAGAAGCTAAAAAAATTGAACATTAATAATATAGATTTATGCGTAATTTAGTGAAAAATTTTTATTTTAAGATAATAGTAATTAATATAGTAACTGCTTATATATATCCCTAAAGACTACGTATATCATAACCCTTTTTTTATTTATAAACTAGCCTTCAATGCACGCAAGGCGCGCGAAATAAGTTTTATTATGGAAAGGAGGAGAGGAAGAAAAAATTGTAATAGCAATATTGATAGAGAGAAAAAATATCCAACAATATTTTTCATAATAATTTTAATACATTAGCTAAACATAAAACTAAAAGAGATGACAAGTTTACTAATGATAAAGTAAAAAGAACACAATGATGAGAGGAATAGCAAAAAAAAAGGTAAAAAAGAAGAACAAAAGGAATATACAACTTAAGCTAACATATAGACGAAGTATAAAGCATTGAAACGCAGGACCTATGAATAGCATGGGGTAATTGACACGGAGAGGTCACCACTCACCACTCGACCAACATCAATTACATTGAATCTTTCTCACTTATATCACTATAACTATTTTTTTGGTTTTGGGTGTGCACGTGCACCACATGTATCGGGTTGGCTCCGCCCTTGTTTAAATGTATTTTCAGATATTCTTTTGAATAATTATTAAATGATGTTATTTTTTGATTTATTTTTACATCTAAATAATAGAAAATTAAATTGAATAATTAGTTTGGGTTCAATTGCACTTACAACATAAAAGCAAATTTAAGGGTCAAATTGCTACATACGATAAAAAGTTATTAAATATATCGATATAAGTGGGGGTTGGTTGGCTACTTCCTCGCAAATGTCTTAGAATAAATGATGAGAATATGTTTGATGGTTATAAGGGTAAGATATGATCACAATAAAATGGTCAACCATTTAATCTACTATTTTGGAGGTTAATAATTAAAATTAATCTACCATTAAGTCTTGTTTAACATGGCAAGTAGATTATATGAAATAATAATATCGTAATGGCACATAATTTAATATTTTTTTAAGATACTTAATCAAATAAAATAAATGATGTTTGTAAGTATATATAAAATAAACCAAAATAAGATACTAATTCAATACCCAGTTATAACACAAATAATTATGACAAGAATTGACCAACGATCTAGAATTTTAAGCATATATAAAATACCAGTTTTGAGTAGTAACGGAAAAGAAAATAACTTAAACAAACCTGGTATAATAGCAACTTAGTAATAAAAAGTTACTTAAAAAATAACAATGAAAACCTCTTTGAGTTGTTACAATGATTGTTAAAGTTATCCAATTAATCCAAACAATAGTATAATTTGGTGAATAATTCACCGTGGTTGTTTTTGCTACATTTGCAAACTATAAACGGCTTTCGCATTTGAGTTTCGTTGTGCACACGTTTCACATCCCCAACCGTGTAATTTCTAATATTGCTTGGTTTAAAGTCGGTAGAAGAAGTTTCAATAAGGAAAAAAAATTTAATATATAAGGACTTGCAAGAAAACGAACCAATCAAACTTTGATGAAGATTGATGTATATATAGACGTGATCCAATACTACAAACTTCAAATTTAGTGAAAATCGTGAAACTTGAAAAAAGGGTACATATAAGATTTACAGGGGTACATATTATAATTAAAGGGATACGTGTGTTTTAACTTCGAAGTTGTCAGCATTTCCAAAAATGTGTTGAATGAAATACGCGTACCCCTTTATGCCTCCTATGCACCCTTTACATTATTTTCACTATATATATAATAGGAAAAATTGACAGGAAAAATCCCACATTTGGTTGGTCTTCACCATTGGTACCACCTTCAATTAATCCAGCAATACTCCCACCTTTTACCCCCATCTGCCCATATTGGTTAGTCACCTGTTGGTGACCTACAATTGCAGGTAAACTCTCTTTAATACGTGATTAACAGCTACACTCCCTCCCCTGCATCTTCCACTCTCCCCCTGCCAGCTCAACCTCCCATATTAACCAAAACAGAATTATTACCCAAACTGGATGAATTATACGACGCTGCATCTGCCACCCTCCCCCTGTCTCCTGTGTGAACTCACTTTCCGGCGAGAGGATCATCTCTGGCGAATTTTTCGGCGAGAAAGAAACATCACCATGATCATCAACGTCAAGTCCAAACCGATTGTAATCAAGAATTGAGCCGACCCCGTGAACAGAGAACACGACATTGTGGAAGAGACCGCAGTGCGACAGAGGGGAAACATTTATGGAGAAGTATCCGGCGGAGGAGAGGTGCTTCCAGCGAGAAAAACGTGGAGGAGAGAGAAGGAGGGGATGGTGGCAGGGGAAGGGGAGGGGAGGGGGTGGAGGGTTTTCATTTTTTTAACTTTTTTTCTAAGTCAATGGTAATTTTGGCTGGTCAAACAAGTTGCCATCATCCGGTACCAATGGGAGAATATGAGGGTCAAAGGTCGGATTATAGCTGGATTAATCGAAGGTGGTACCAGTGGTGGAAGACCGGCCAAAGGTGGGATTTTTCCTGTCAATTTTTCCTATATAATAATATATATTATATTTATATATAATATAATATATATTATACATATGTATATTGAAATCTTATAACGGAATAGAAATATTTGTAGGATTTAGTGATACTTACAATCTAATAGTTAAGAGCAGTTAGATAATATTCAATTTGAAGGGGTGCAAAGAAATTTGCACGTGTGTGGTGTTTAAGAGCAATTAGAACATATTCAATTTGATCGAAAGAGGTGCATGTCTCATGCTTCTCTCGCTCGTATTTGTGCAAATTAAAATACTTGTCAAAGTTGGGTAAAATATCAATTTGGGTCCCTCAACTTCTAGGGAAGATTTAAAGCTAACAAAATTGTACTTGAGAAAAGTGGATGTATAACAGTTCAAACTGGAAGTAAATGGCTTTTGAGGATTTGTGTTATACTGGTTGTAATTTGGCCACAACCTGTTAACTAGTGGTACCCACTTGTGATCCCATATCGATGTTAAAGAGAAAGGATGAAATATGTACAACTTTATGGGCTACTCCAGCTATCACAAACAAATTTTAGGATGGAACCAATCTGAGCTTATACATGGTCAAACTCCACTGCGGTTCACGCCTAGTTTATCACAACTTATAGACATGTGTTTCACAAAAATCTACCCCATATTCAAGAGCTATTATGTAATCATGAGTAAGATGAGTTTTCTTTTCGGATAGATAGCTGGGTTACAAGTACCATGTGATGAGGTAATAGTGTGGAAAAATAAATGTGGTTAATGATAAAAAGAAAACAAGGAACAACTTTATATTTTGAATAATAATAATAGGGATTCTGTTGTGGAATGATAAATCTTAGAATAACTCAAGTTTTTTGGCAAGGAAATATGTTTAGTTAGGGTTTCCTCCTTCTTTTATGGGATGTTAAAATCTTTTTTTAGCAATAATTTTTGGAAGAGAGTAGAGTCTTGTTCATGCAAGACCTTTTTGTTGAAATGAAAATAGTGCATGATCGATATTTCTGGTTGCATGATCTTTTTATTGAAGAGAAACTAGCGCATGATCTTTGTCATTGTATGATCTTTTTGTTGAAAAGAAAATAGTGCTTGATCTTTGTGGTTGCATGGTCTTTGGGTTGATGGAAATAATGCATGATATTTCCGTTGCATTAACTTCGCATTATCGTTTAAATGGGAATACTCATGCATCTTTTTGTGACCCCTATTTAAAGTTTGCAGTAACTTTTTTTTTAACTATTTTGGGTAATTCATAATTTTACTCTGCCCAACGTAGTTTAGCAAGATTTTTCTTTATAAAGAACTCAATTTTTCTTTCCTTTATAATAATTTTTGATATTCTAATTTGAAAAAAGTTTAGTAATTATGTATTGCTAGAAGCTTTTGAATACTACTTTGAGTAAATAATCATAACTTCATCTCAATTGAATATAAAGTATTCTTATGTATCCCAAAAAACGTAAAAGGATCTCTCTAGTGTTACGATTGGGGTGATTCTTCATTTGTTTCCCTCAGTATATGATGTTGTTTTAGGCCCCAAGATACATTTTGTAGGCTTTTTTTACACATAGGGTAAACTCTATGTGTCATGTGTAATAACCCATATATTCGAAAATATATATAAATTATCTTATTTAATTAAATTGAAGAATATGAAAGATAAATATAGTGTATACTAGTTTAAGTTATTTTGGTGCCTAAATCAAATAAAAGTAGCTGTAGCCGACAATGTTAATATAGAGTAACTCCACCCTTTCTTTTCAAATTCCACAATCAGTCAAATTCCAGTAATTTAACGCCATGCTTGCCTGTCCTTCTCCCTCATTTTATTCCTTGTTCCTCCTTCTATTTTCTATTTTAGAGCAGATATGAGGGGGAGGGATAGTCCTCAGCAATGTAGAGTTCCACGTTATATCGGGAAGAATGACATCATGTACTTTAAGGTCTAAATTAGGAATCGTATAATTAAACTTCTATGTTAAGTGTTTCAATTAGACTGGATTGGGCACACCAGCTATCTAGCCAAAATAGGATATCCATCTTGGACCCTACTTTCCATCACGCCGAATTAAGTCTCGGATTTGCAAAATTGCTTTCCATGTTGGGGAATCATTTGGTTTGGTCGGTAGTCAAAGAACGATGTATGCTTTAAGTATTTATGACGAATCATTTATGCCATTTATTGGAGGCATGGGTCAGTATTTTCCGGGCTAGTTTTGCTAGGATATCCTAGTTCATATGGTTTGTATTTTGAATACCTAAACCACCCAAAATCTTGGGCTTGCAAATTTTATCCCATGCTACAAGAGGAATACCGTTATATCATCTGAATGTATATAATACATGCATGCTTAGATATTTAAAGTAAGCAAACCATCTTTATTTCTTCAGTGATGGAAAAACCCCCACTCCCTCCTTTTTTTTAATATGCACATAAGGCTTTGCACTAGAACCAAGGAAAAAGTGCAAAAGTAAGAGAGAAGGTTAGTAAAAGTAAGTAAAAAGTGAAAAAGGTAGAGAGAAGGAAAGAAAAAGTAGGAGAGAAGTGTAATAATTAGGTGGGCCAACTTTCCATTTATGACAAAAGGTAGAAAGGTGTCAATTAAAAAAACATCTCAAAATGGAAAAATATGCATATTAAAAACAACAGAGGTAGTACATCAAACATGAAACAAATACAACACATCCTCCTCTATATAGGAGGGACATATTCAAACAATTTCAAATCATAGAGATTTCATCCTATATTTTTCTAGCGACTTAAACATTCCATGTGTAGTAATTGTCACTGTCATCATGTTTTCGCATCAAGTATGGCTACTTCATTAGAGATCAGCATTGAAAAGTTGCCATCTGTTACAGGGATCATCTCAATCTGATACAAAAAAGAAAAAGTTTGTTGTTAAATACAGTGGCGTAACTAGGAGATTTGGGGGTGCACTAACTAATTACTCAACAATTCAAGCAGAACCTAAATAGGAAATAAGGAATATCACATTCTTAGCACCCAAATTTAAAAGGCTCTCAATATTTTATGGAAAATGATATACAAAGCCTTAATATTATATTTAAGAAGCTAAACAAATGGATTTTTTTTGTCAAAAACCACCTTTTATAATACACATAGTAGGTTTAACAACCTTTTCTATTTTTTTTACTTTAACTACCACTTATAATTAAAACCATTAGTTTTCACTACCAAACCCGCTTTCAGGCCAAAGAAATTATGACGATTTTACCCTTCAATGGTTTTCCGTCATGTTCTTCATTACCCCCCAATTTTCATTCGAATTTCTCATTCAATCCAACCCTAGTTCATCAATTTGGGGGAAATTTGAAGATTCTACTCAATTAATCATTTAATTGGGCATTAATTTGTGAATGAAGTGCCCAAATCTTCAATTAGAGGTTTTTTGGCAAACCCTATAGTCCAAGATTCCGGCAACCACAACGAGCAGGCGAGATTTCGCCGGCGAGATTTCGCCGGCGAGAGAGTAACCACCACAAAACAACCCAGATTTTACCGGCGAGAAGGTTGCACCAGATTCCGGCAACCACAGTGGGCAGCCCAGGTCTGTTTTGGTGGTTGTCGTAATATGGGTTTACAAAAAACGTCCAATTGATGATTTGAGCGCTTCGTTCACGAATTAATACCCAAATAAATGATTAATTGGAAATAATCTTCAAAATTTTCCCAGATTCATGAACTAGGGTTGGACTTGAATGAGAAAATCGAATGAAAGAAAACCACTAAATTTGGCCTGAAAGTTGTTTTGGTAGTGAAACCTACTGGTTTTAATTATAAGAGGTAGTTAAAATGAAAAAAATTTAAAAGGTAGTTAAACCTACAATGTGTATTATAAAAGGTGGATTTTGACAAATTCCTAAAAAAATTGAACATTAATAATATAAATTTACGCGTAATTTAGTAAAAAATTCCTATCTTCATATCATAGTAAGTAATAATATATATATATATATATATATATATATATATATATATCCCTAAAGACTATTTATATCGTAACCCTTTATTTATTTACAAAAAAGCCTTCAAAGCACGCAAGACGCGCGAAATAAGTTTTATTATGGAAAGGAGAAGAGGAAAAAAAAACTATAATAGCAATAATTGATAGAGAGAAAAAATATCCAACAATATCTTTCATAATAAAATAAGGAGAAAACAATGATGAGAGGAATATCAAAGAAAAATAGTTAAAAAAGAAGAAGAAAAGGAATATATACAACTTAAGCTACGATATAGACGAAGTATAAAGCATTCAAAATGCGTGTATAGCATGGGGTAATTGACACTGAGAGGTTACCACTCACCACTGGACCAACATCAATTACATTGAATCTTTCTAAATTATAGTATGGGGGTTGTTAAATGACGCCCACAAAAATACAAAAAATGCCCACACTTTTAATTAAAAAGACTCATATACCCTTATTTAATTTAAATACTAATATGACTTAATTTAAACTAAACACTCTAAACCACCACCCTAACGTACCAAACAATAATCGTGCACCACCCAACTATACCACACCCCCCACCAACGGAATCGAATATGGCCGGAAATCCCTCAACACCGCCATCGTCGCGCAATTCGCAGGTATATTTTTATACTTATTTTTTACAATAATGTTGGACGAGTGCACATATTTCGATAACAAAGACTGATTATAGGCAGTCACGCAATTTACATTAATTGCTTTAAAGATCGTCTTTTTTTTTGAAACTGATGGAACCGGTTTTGCAAACCGGTTGCGCCATGGACTAACCGATTTTTCTGACCGGTTGCACTGTGGACGAAACGGGTCTGTGGATCGGTTCTACAAAAGCGGTATGTCCATGGTGCAATCGGTTCCCAGAAACGGTACGTCCATGGCAGAACCGGTTTTGGGGACCGGTTCCATGGCTTAATTTTTTTAAAATTAAATCTTCTTTTTCCTTTAAAAAAACTATTTTTTTAATATATTTTTAGTGTGATTTAAAATATTTACAATATAATTTATTAATAAATGATGTTTATACTTTATTAGATTCCTGATTATGGAGGTGATGGTGTTGACTACGGCTACCATTTTGTGACGCGGACACTTTTTGCGGATTTGGATGCTGTTTTTGAGTGGGCCAAAGCAATTGCTTTGCAAATTGGATTTGTTCTTATTAAATCATCTAAGAAGACGCAAAGAGATGGTCGTCCATATGTGTATATAAGATGCAATCGTTGGCAGAGTAATCGTAGTGAAAACCGAGACATGACAGTTGCAGTGCGTAAGAAGACGAGAAGCCAAGGGTGTAATTGTCCTTTTGTTATTAAGGCAAGATTTCGTGATCAAAGAGACGGTTGGGAAGTTGTTGTCGTTGGGGGAACACTAGGAATGCACAGCCACCCATTGATTGTTTATCTTGAGGGTCATCGACAACTCAACTACCTTAGCCCCGGTGCAAAAAAGTTAGTTCGCCAGTTGACTTTAGCACGAGGGAAACCCTCTCATATCATGGATGCCATCAAAGACAAATATCCAACCATTTACCCAACCATACGACAAATCTATAACGAACGCATGAAGATTCGGCGGAAAGATTCTGAAGGAAGGGATGTTGTTCAACAGTTTCTTCACTTGGCACATAAGGAAGAGTACGTTCAATGGATACGAGCTGATCGTATTACTGGTGTTGTTGACCATGCATTCCTAGCCAATCTTATTGGTGTCAACATTCTACGAACTTGGCCTCATGTGATATTGATGGATTCTACATACAAGACGAATAGCTACAACATGCCCTTCTTTGAGATAGTTGGAATGACACCGACAAACCATACCTTTCTTATTGCATATGCGTTCATGAGACGAGAGAATAAAGAGAGCTACTCGTGGGTGTTCCGGAGATTAAAGAATTTGTTTGGGGTAAATGTGAATCCGACGGCAGTGGTGACAGATCGTGAGGCCGGCCTTCTCACTCCCTTGAGTGATATATTTTTGAATTCTTCACACTTGTTATGTACGAGGCACATAACGCAGAAATCAAGGGTGCATCAATAACAGAGTGCATGATAGAAGGCAAGTGAGAGAGTCCACTACTGTGAACAACTGGAAGAACCTCATCGCTCAACTCAGCTCTCCACTTCCTTAAGTCTTTACAATTATGTACCTTGTTATGACAAGTGAGAACCTCACGTTCATGTCCTTCCCAAATCCGTGATGCAATATGTCCCCTAAAACTGGGAATGAGTGTATCATCTAATGGACCTCCATCCATCGGCCCCTCGACTTTCCATGGAGTGCTCTTCTTACTCTTACAAGACTTTCCAGGCTCAGATGCCTTAGAACTCACAAACTTCCCCCCTCTACCCTTCCTCACATGCACAACGGAAGGTGTAGGCTGGTGTTGAACTCCTTTATCCATTGAAGGAGTGACACGAGAGGACTCAACTAAGGGTGTACTACGGATCTCAGGCAAGGTAGGACTAAGAATACGAGGAAGGGGACTAAGAATATATCGTTCATCCTCCGAAATCAACTCGTGGTCTTCCTCATATATCGAGCCAGAGGATGGGTCGGAGAAGTTCTCCTCCTCACTCACGCATGCGCCTTTCTCCGCCATGTGCGAAGAATCTCCTTGTGTTTGTCTCTCCCTCCTAACAGAAGCATTCACTCCCCTCGACCTAGTGTGACGTTTACCAGAACCATCATCCCCAACATCTTCAGTGTACTTAATGTTTATCCTTTTAAATGTCGGACGCTAAAATGAAAAAACTATTCACGTTAATACGTTATTCAATTATATGTGTATCTAATTACATTTAAATGCTAATAAATAACTTAGCGAGAAATATAACATGTACTATCAAAATTCAACATACACCACAAATTTACGTCACAAATTTACATTTATTACAAAATCAAACATGAAACTTATATTTGAAAAAGTATATATCTATCAAATAACATATTTTTTTAAAAATAATTCTAATAACTTACACTACAAAGCTATGGTATTAAAAATAGAGAATTCTAATAACTTACACTACAAAGCTATGGTATCAAATAACATATTTTTTTTAAAATTATACTAATAACTTACACTATATGCTATATGCAGATATGCTTAATCCTAATTCAACAATATGCTATTTATGCTATATGCAAGATGCTATATGCTAATTCAACAGTATGTTGAACAAGGGTTCAATTACATATATATAACCATATTAATCCAAGACAAATTTAAGCAATAACTATATGCTAATCAAGAAATATATACAATATCTTAATAGCCATGGTCCAAACAATATAATTTAAAAAGAAACATGGAGAAAACTCTACTAACAATTGGTGAATTCATTTGGGATATCAGTAGTGCAGTTATTGGCTTAAGTCTATGTATTCAAGACTATTTGTCCATGAGAATGTGGTAATACAAAACAGAGAGTTTGCTTATTTGCAGAGTATTCATTTCACATCTAGTTTGGTTGATTTTGGCTCCGAGTTATATCAAGCTCAGGTCATTACTGGTTTGGTTATTCAAATGACAAGGCACACTAGAGTAGGAGCATAGTGGTTTGATCACCAAGCAATAGCAAATTGTTCAATCTTTATCACGTAAAGAATCCCCAAAACTAATACTAGTCATTTATGATTTATCAAAGCAATCAAAGACACATCTTATGCCCAAAAACAAATACAAATTCGAACCTTGATGTACTATAGAGTAGAATTGTAGGATGTGGTAATACAAAACAGAGAGTTTGCTTTTGCAGAGTATTCATTTCACATCTGAATTACCGGTTTTATGGCGATTCTAGGCAATCTGGAACGGGCCAATAAAACGGTTTTACCATTGATCAAACGGATTCAAGGACCGGTTCTTGAGTACAGAAAATTTATAAAAAAAACCTAACCGAGCCCAGAAAACGGTTTCACCATTGATGAAACAGTTTCAAGGTTCGGTTCTTGGTGGACGAAACTTTAAAAAAAAAATGAACCTAACCTTCACCGGCGGCTTAGACGACGGTGAGGCTAAGTTAAGCCTCTTCTTTGCGACCATGACGCACGGTGGCGGCGAAGGTTGCGAACGGTCTCCGGCTAAGATAGAGAGTAGGCGGCTTCCCGTTGGACTGTGTGTGACTTACGTGGATGGAGAAGGAATTCTGGTTGTGGAGTAGTGATGGATGGCGGCGCTAGATTAGGGTGACTTACGTGGTGTTTGTGATGGAGAATTCTGGTGTTAGTTTGTGAGGGAGAGCAGGGAAAGGTTAGAGGGAGGGTGAGGGTTTAATTTTAATTAAGGTTAATTTGGTAAATTACTATTTTTGTTGTGGGCATTTTTTGTATTAATGTGGACGTTATTTAGCTCCTCATAGTATCACTATAACTAATTTTTTTGGTTTTGGGTGTGCACATGCACCCCATGCACCGGGTTGGCTCCGCCCTTGGTTAAATGTATTTTCATATATTCTTTTGGATAATTATTAAGTGATGTTATTTTTTGATTTATTTTTACATCTAAATAATAGAAAAATAAATTAAATAATTAGTTTGGGTTCAATTGCAATTACAAAGTAAAAGCAAATTTAAGGGCCAATGTGCTACCTACAATAAAAAGTTATTAAGTTAAATTTCACATTATATCGATAGAAGTGGAGATTGATTGGCTACTTCCTCGCAAATGTCTAATTATAAACGATGAGAATATGTTGGATGGTTGGGTAAGATATGATCACAATAAAAAGGTCAACCATTCATCTATTATTTTGGAGGTTTAGAATTAAAATTAATCTATCATTAAGTCATTTTGGTAATTAACATGGCAAGTAGTTTATTTTATGAAATAATAATATCTTAATGGCACATAATTTAATATTTTCTTTAAGAAACTTAATCAAATAAAATGAATGATGTTTAGAAGTATATATAAAATAAACTTAAATAATATACTAATTTATTACCCAGTTATAACAAAAATAATAATAACAAGAATTGACCAACGATCTAGTATTATTAAGCATAAAATACCAGTTTTGAGTAGTAACTGAAAAGAAAATAACTTAAACTAACCTGGTGTAAATATAGCAATAAAAAGTTATAAGATAACAATAAAAAACTCTTTGAGTTGTTACAATGATTGTTAAAGAAAAATTACAACGACTAGTATTTGTTATCCAGGATTCTAAATGGACTTTTAATTGCTATTCAATGTGTAATAATTTCTACAATCCTTCCAATGTGCAGTGGTCCTATCTAATTAATCCAAACAATAGTATAAATTGGTGAATAATTCATCCTGGTTGTTTTTGCTACCTTTGCAAACTATAACCGACTTGCAGATTTGAGTTTCGTTGTGCACACGTTTCACATCACAACAGTGTAATTTTTGATATTGCTTGGTTTAAAGTCAGTAGAAAAAGTTTCAATAAGGAAAAAAATATATAAGGACTTGCAAGAAAATGAACCAATCAAACTTTGATGAAAAATATATATAGACATAACCCAATACTAAAAACTTCAAATTTAGTGAAAATCGTGAAACTTATAAAAAGGTACATATAAAGTTTACAGGGGTACATATTACAATTAAATGGATACGTGTGTTCTAACTTCGAAGTTGTCAGCATTTACAAAAAATGTGTTCAATGAAATACGCGTACTCCTTTATGCCTCCTATGCACCCTTTACACTATTTTCATCCTAAAATATATATATATATATATATATATATATATATAATATATACTTATATATATATATATATAAATCTTACATATATATATATATATATAATTTTATATATATATAATAAATATTATATATACATAATAAATATAATATATAATATATGATACAAGTGTATATTGAAATCTTATATTGGAATAGAAATACTTGTAGGGTTTAGTGGTATTTACGATCTAATCTATATATATATATTAAAAAGCGTAAGCACACGTTGCAATCCGGCACATGTCGCTCTCCTTTCTTTACAACAATATTTTATTGTTGTTTCTCTCATAAAAAATTGTCCATCGCAAGCTTCGAACCCTTGACCTTGAGTGTGCAAGATCAATGCTCTAACCATTGTGCCACTATATTTTTGGTGTTGCTTTCATCAAAACTAATAATGATATTATATGTTTGTAATGAAAAACAATAATTAAAGTACAATATGTTAATTGTATTTATGAAAAAACTATTATTTTCTATGACTTTTTGCTAACATTTTTCTACACTAAATTTTAATTGTATTAAAGTAGTAAAGTTAATACATATGAAGTATATCCCAGAGCATCGCCTAGATCATTTCCATTAGCACATGAGTGTAGTTTAAGAGCAGTTACATAATATTCAATTTGAAGGGGTGCAAAGAAATTAGCACGTGTGTGGTGTTTAGAGCAATTAGAAATTAAACTACTTGTCAAAGTTAGCTGGATAAAATATCAGGTTGGGTCACTCAACTTCTAGGGTAGATCTAAATCTAACAAACTTAAACTTGAGAAAATTTGATGTATAGTAGTATGTACTAGTTTAAGAAGTAAATGACTTTTGAGGATTTGTGTTGTACTGGTTGTAATTTTGCCATAACCTGTTAACTGGTGGTACCCACTTGAGATCTCACATCGATGTTAAAGAGAAATGACGTAACATGTACTTCCTCCATATCAATTTAGTTGCTACACTTTCTTTTTTCCGGTTTCCAATGCATTTTTTTTGATGTGAGAGAGATAGAGAGGAAAAAAAGAAGGGGGGGGGCATGTGGTAGAAGTGAGCTAGAGAGAAGGAAAAGCCTAATAATGAAAGTATAGCAACTAAAAATAAATTTTATTTTTTGAAAAGTGTAGCAACTAAAAAGATACGGAGGAAGTATAACTCTCATGGGCTACTCCAGCTATCACAAACAAATTTTAGGATGGAACCAATGTAAGCTTATATATGGTCAAACTCAACTAGGGTTCACGCCTAGTTTATCACCACCTATAGACATGTGTTTCACAAAAATTTACCCCATATTCAAGAGCTATTATGTAATCATGAGTCCAAGATAAGTTTCTTTTGGGATAGATAGCTGGGTTACTAGTACCACGAGATGATGTAATAGTGTGAAAAAATAAATGTGGTTAATGATAAAAAGAAAAAGGAGCAACTTTTTATTTTGAATAATAATAATAGGGATTCTGCTGGGGAATGATAAATCTTAGAGTGACTCAAGTTTTTTTGGCAAGGAAATATGTTTAGTTAGGGCTTCCTCCCTCTTTTATGGGATGTTAAATTTTTTTAGCAATAGTTTTTGGAAGAGAATAGAGTCTTGTTGATGCATGACCTTTTTGTCGAAGCAAAAATAGTGCATGATCGATATTTTTCGTTGCATGATCTTTTATTCAAGAGAAACTATTGCATGATCTTTGTCATTGTATGATCTTTTTGTTGAAAAGAAACTAGTGCATGATCTTTATCGCTGTATGCTCTTTGGGTTGAAGGAAATAATGCATGATGTTTCCGTTGCATGAACTTTGCATTGTTGTTGAAACGGGAATGCTCATGCATCTTTTTGTGACCGTTATTCAAAGCTTGCAGTAACTTTATCCTTTTTATTTTATTTTATTTTTATCTTTTTTGGGTAACTCATAGTTTTACTCTGTCCAACTTAGTTTAACAAGCTTTTTCTTTATAAAGAACTCAATTTTTCCTGCCTTTATAATATTTTTTGATATTTCTAATTTGAAAAAACATTAGTGATTATGTATTGCTAGAAACTTTTGATTACCACTTAGACTAAATAATCATAACTTAATGTCAATTGAACATAAAATATTCTTACGTTTCTCAAAAAAACACAAAAGCTAAAGGCTCTCTCTAGGGTTGCAATTGGGGTGATTCTCCGTTAATTTCCCTCAGTATATGATGTTGTTTTAGGCCCCATGATTCATTTTTGTAGGCTTTTAGTTGCATATAGGGTAAACTCTATAAGTCATGTGTAATAACCCATATATTAAAAAATATATAAAAATTATCTTATTTAAATAAATTAAAGAATATGAAAGGTAAATATAGTGTATACTAGTTTATGTTTTTTGGTGTTTAAGTCTATTAAAATTAGATGTAGCCGACAATGTTAATAGAGAGTAACTCCACCCTTTCTTTTCAAATTCAACAATCAGTGAAATTCCAGTAACGTTTAACGCCATGCTATCTTGTCCTTCTCCCTCATTTTATTCCTTGTTCCTCCTTCGATTTTCTATTTTAGAGCATATATGAGGGGAAAGGATAGTCCTCAGCAATGTAGAGTTCCACATCATATCGGGAAGAATGACATCCTGTACTTTGAGGTCTAAATTAGGAATCGTATAAACTTCTATGCTAAGTATTTCAATTAGACTGGATTGGGCACACCAGTTATCTTGCCAAAATAGGATATCCGACCCAGACCCTACTTTCCATCACGCCGATGTTGGGAAATCATTTGGTTTGGTTGGTAGTCAAAGAACGATGTATGCTTTAAGAATTTCCGACGCATCATTTCTGCCCATTTATTGGAGGGATACCGTCATATCATCTAAATGTATATAATACATGCTTAGATATTTAAAGTAAGCAAACCATCTTTATTTCTTCAGAGATGGAAAACCCCCCACATAAAAACTACATCAAACATGAAGACTAATACAACACATCCTCCTCTATATAGGAGGGACATATTCCAACAATTTCAAATCATAGAAATTTCATGCTATATTTAACTAGCGACTTAAACATTCCATGTGTAGTGTCTACTTTGTTAGAAATCAGCATTGAAAAGTTGCCATCTGTTACAGGGATAATCTCAATCTGATACAAAAAAGAAAGAGTTTGTTGTTAAATGTAGTGGCGTAACCAAGAGAACTGGGGGTGCACTAACTAATTACCCAACAATTTAAGCAGAACCTAAATAGGAAATAAGGAATATCACATTGTTAGCCCCCAAATTTGAAAGGCTCTCAATACTTTATGGAAAATGATATACAAAACCTTAATATTATGTTGAAGAAGCTAAAAAAATTGAGCATTAATAATATAAATTTATGCATAATTTAGTGAAAAATTCCTATTTTAATATCATAGTAAGTAATATATTAAATCCTTATGTTTATCATAACCATTTATTTATTTATAAACTAGCCTTCAATGCACGCAAGCGCGCGAAATAAGTTTTATGATGGAAAAGAGAAGAGGAAGAACAAACTATAATAGCAATATTTGATAGAGAGATAAAATATCCAACAATATCTTGCATAATAATTTCAATACATTAGCTAAATATAGAACTAAAAGAGATGACAAGTTTATTAATAATAAAGTAAAGAGAAAACAATGATGAGAGGAATAGAAAAAAAAAAGTAAAAAAGAAGAAGGAAAGGAATATACAACTTAAGCTAACATATAGACGAAGTATAAAGCATTAAGACGCAGGATCTATGAATAGCATGGCGTAATTGAAATGGAGAGGTCACCACTGACCACTGGACCAACATCAATTACATTGAATCTTTCTCAATTATATCACTATAACTATTTTTTTTGGTTTTGGGTGTGCACGTGCACCCTATGCACCGGGTTGGCTCCGCCCTTGGTTAAATGTATTTTCAGATATTCTTTTGGATAATTATTATATGATGTTATTTTTTGATTTATTTTTACATCTAAATAATTGAAAATTAAATTGAATAATTAGTTTGGGTTCAATTTCAGTTAAAAAGTAAAAGCAAATTTAAGGGTGAAATTGCTACATACAATAAAAAGTGATTAAGTTAAATTTCACAATATATCGATGTAGATGGGGGTTGATTGGCTACTTCCTCGCAAATGTTTAATTATAAACGATGAGAATATGTTTTATGGTTATGAGGGTACGATATGATCACAATAAAAAGGTCAACCATTTAATCTATTATTTTGGAGGTTTAGAATTAAAATTAATCTACCATTATGTCATTTTGGTTAACATGGCCAGTAGCTTCTATGAAATAATAATATCGTAATGGTACATAATTTAATATTTTCTTTAAGACACTTAATCAAATAAAATGAATTATGTTTAGAAGTACATATAAAATAAACTAAAATAAGATACTAATTTAATACCCAGGTATAAAAAAATAATAATAAAAAGAATTGACCAACAACCTAGTATTTTTAAGCATAAAATACAAGTTTTGAGTAGTAAAAGAAAAGAAAATATCTTAAACTAACCTGGTGTAATAGCAACTTGAATGAAATACGCGTACCCCTTTATGCCTCCTATCCACCCTTGACACTATTTTCATGATGAACATAATTTTCAATGACTAATAGAAATACAAATGTATATTGAAATCTTATAACTAATAGAAATACTTGTAGGATTTAATGATACTTACGATCTAATAGATCATTTCCATTAGCACATGAGTGTAGTTTAAGAGCAGCTAGATAATATTCAATTTGAAGGGGTGCAAAGAAATTAGCATGTGTGTGGTGTTTAAGAGCAATTAGAACATATTCCATTTGATTGAAAGAGGTGCATGTCCCATGCTTCTCGCGCTCGACTTGTACAAATTAAAATACTTGTCAAAGTTAGCGGGGTAAAATATCAAGTTAAGTCACTCAACTTCTAGTGTAGTTCTAAATCTAACAAAATTGAACTTGAGAAAAGTTGACGTATAGCAGTATGTACTGGTTTAAGAAGTAAATGGCTTTTGAGGATTTGTGTTGTACTGGTTGTAATTTGGCCACAACCTGTTAACTTGTGGTACCCACTAGAGATGTCAATGGGCCGGATCTAGAGCGGATTTTGGTAGTACCAGATCCAGATCCGTTTCCCAAGCATTGGACGGATCCGGCGGATCTCAAAAAATAAGACCCAGATCCATCAGATCCGCGGTTCTGTAGATCTGGATCCGGTTCTTGCCTTTGTAAAAAAAATCTCTTTTTATTGTTAAATAAAACTATTAAAAGCATAAAGACATTAATAATATAGATACATGTTCACCGAACTACCAAAATGGCATCATTCCTACATTCAAAAGCATTCAACGTTTTGACATCACCAAATTCTCAATGCATAAAAACTTAGTAATTTAACATCACCAAATTCAAGACTAATAACACGAGTTCAAACTAATATAAATTAACTAATCATTACATCATATAAAATGTAAGTAATAGTTTTAGTTTCCACAAGCAAAATCTTCAATATTCTTGTCCAAAGCCTTTAACACTTCAAGAATAATCGTCCACATCACTAGCACTTTAAATATCATCAACATCCTGATAAGAAAATGAAAAGAAAGTTAGTAAAAATATATAAATATATAAGTTTATGTTAATAAAGTAAGAAAATATAATTAAACCATGTAACATATCAATGAAGTCAACTACATCTCCATTTTCTTCGGAATCTTCGGTAAAGGTAGAACAAGCATGAGTGCCTTCAATAGAATCTTAGTTTAAACAAAAAAAGAATAAAAAAATAACATATGAGAATAAAAAAAAAACAAGTGAAATAAAAATTAGATAAGTAGTTGTACCTTTAATGTCATCAACCATCCAATTTTGCAAACACATTAATGCCTCCACAATTTGAGAGTGAAGCATAGAACGGTGAGAACTAATCATTCTACCACCCATACTAAAAGCACTTTCCGAAGCCACTGAAGAAACGGGGATAGCAAGAATGTCCTTGGCAATTTTTTGCAAAGTTGGATACATTTGATGCCTTTTCCACCAACTAAGAATGTCAAAGTTGTCATTTTCGGGAATAGGGTCATCCTCCAAATAATGATCTACCTCACCTCTTAAATTCACCATTATTTTTTTTGTTCTCTTAGCTTGAGCATACTCATCCTCTCCATCATCATCACAAATCTCAACATTCCCTCGTTTTCCAACACCTTTTTGTAATGTTTCTTGCCCTTTGCTACATTCATTTTTCCTTTGATAATCAACAACAAGGTTATCAAGATTCTTTCTCACATTGGCCAACTAAAATTCGGCACTATCTCCATACAATCTCCTAAAATAATACTCCACATAATCCATTTTATTTCTCGGATCCAAGATGGTAGCAATGGCCAAAATTCCATTAATATGGTTCCAATACTTGTCAAATTTCTCAATCATATTCTTAGCCATTTATTTTGATAGTCTCAACATCACTTTGCACCCAACGCCTCAAAGAAAGTTTGATCCCACACACTTTTTGAAAAAACAAATTAGAAGTAGGATGATTTCTACCCGAAAAAACCTTAGTAGCCTTGTAAAAAAATTCCAACTTCTCACAAACAAGACCGGCCAACATCCAATCATTTTCACTAGGAATAACAAACTTGAGCCTCTTATTCAAACGTTTCAACTTAGTAAAAACATCTTTGAAAGGCAAAGCGGTTTGAAGCATCAAGTAAGTAGAATTCCACCTAGTTTTGCAATCAAGAACAACCCTTTTAGGTTTAGACACATTCAAAAGACGACATGCTTCCTCAAATTTCTCAATTCTTTTAGGAGTAGACATCCACAATGCAATGCAATCTCGAACTTTTTCAATAGCGGGATCAATCACTTGCAAACCATCTTTGACAATCAAGTTCAAAATATGAGCACTACACCTCAAATGCAAAAAATCTCCACCTAACACCAAAAAATTACTTTCCAAATTCTCTAACACAATACTCATCATTGCATCATTAGTACTACAATTATCAACTACCACCGATGAAATTTTATTTTCCAATGAATATTGAGACAAACAATCCATCAAAATCTTTGCAAGAACTCCTTTTGTATGTGGACATGGCACAAAACAAAACCTAATAAACAAATATACATGTTACTAGCATATAAACAAATATACATGTTACTAGCAAATACTTTAGAAAATTAAAAACAAAAGCATTTATTAAAGTAAAGGAATTATACATAATATAAATAATAAGCTCAAGTCATCACCTTAAAGTTCGATTGCGAAGAGCCCATTGTTGATCGATGATTTGCGATGTCACGACCATGTAGCCTTTTTTTATTTGATGCGGTCCACATATCGGTGGTTATTGAAATTCTACTATCATTATGTGCTAACAAGGCCTTAAGAGAACTCCTATCTTCATTGTTCATTTTCATAATGTCACTCCCCAAAGTATTTCTCGGTATCATCTTGAAAGAAGAATTAAGACTCTTTACAAACCTCCTTAACGCAATGTGATCCACAATAGATAAAGGATATTCATGTATCACCACCATACTAACCATTTCCTTCCTTGAATTCTCTTGATCAAATTTTACATGCTTTTCCTTCTTCTCAAGTTCCAAGGTTGTAGTTCCATCAACTTCGGTTTTTACCTTCAATTGTTGTTGACCAACCCCAAGTCTCAAATGCTTTCCCGGACACACTTTTTTTGCATGTTTAAGAAGATGTGAAGTTCCATTATTCCCCTTATAAGAGAGAATGGAGGGACAATATTTGCACCTTGCCTTTAGGACACCCTTAACCAGAATCCTCTCGAAATTCTCCCAAGCCTCAGAAGTGAATTTTTTTACGATGTTTACAACTACTCAACTCAATTGGCATTTTTCTCTTATTAGAAGTATGGGTGGTATGGTCATCATCTTCGAGGTCAACAAAACATTCGAAATCCACTTCTTCTAATACATTGGCCTCACTTAATTTTGGAGGACGAGGAGGCCGAGAGGAAGCAGATGCTACATGACTATCTTTCACCGTATTTGCATTAACATTTGATTGTTCTCCTTCCATTTCCTACAAGTAAGAGAAAAAATAGTTAACACAAATATATCAAAAACTAACACATACTAACTCATGAGTATATTCAGTTTATGAAATTTACAACTTAACTTCATCAAAATATCATTTAGAATAAGGGTCTTACAATAAAAAAACCTCTCTTCATCCTGCAAATCATGACGCCAATTTTTTTCCTCTGTCCAATTAATGTATCCCAATTTTTTTAGGAAAAATTGCCTAGAATAATGCAACCTTTTGGCGATTCGCAAATAATAATGCAACCTAAAGATTATTCTGGAATAATGCAACCTTTATACCCCATTTATTTTAAACAGAACAAATGACCGATAACCTAAACTATTGGTAATTTTTTATTTAAAACTTTAAATTTAATAAATATATTAATATAAAAAAATAATAATAATAAAACACCCCCCCAACCCCGGCCCCACCCTCCCCCCCCCCCCCACCCAGCCCCACCCTAGCAGCCCCCCCACCCCAGCCCCACCCTAGCAGCCCCCCACCCCAGCCCCAACCCCACCCCCGCCCCCTACCCCAGCCCCAATCCACCCAGCCCCCACCCTAGCCCCCAACCCACGAAATCTGCCCAGTTCGCAGTTTCGCACCTCCCCCACCCACCTCTCCCGCCCCCAGCCCCACCCCCCTCTCCGAAACGCCACGCCAGACGAAGCTCCTCTCCGAAACGCCCACGCCGGACGAAGCCCCTCTCCGAAACGCCCACGCCGGACGAACCATGCTCTTCGAAACGCCACGCCCACTCCGGTGAACCACCAGCGGACGACCCCCCCCCCGCATTCTCTTTCTTTTCTCTTCGCTTCCCCGGAAGAAACCCCCTCCCCTCTTTGTGCTCAGATCGTCGCCGGAAAAAATGGGGTGGGTTAGGTGAAGTTGGCGGCGGGGTTTGGGGTGGGGTGGGGGAAGGGGCTGACGTGGGGGAAGGGGTGGGATTTGATTTTTTTTTTTGTTTTTTTTCCTTTTAAAATTATTTATTTCTGCCCAATTATTATGCGACACGTGTCCAGTTTACCTATTCTTTAAGTCATAACCGATTTTGTCCTGTTTAAAATAAATGGGGTATAAAGGTTGCATTATTCCAGAATAATCTTTAGTTTGCATTATTATTTGCGAATCGCGAAAAGGTTGCATTATTCTAGGCAATTTTTCCATTTTTTTACCATTTATTAATCACACAATACAATAGTGAAGAGTCTACTACCTTCATTAGTATGAGAATTCCAAAACCATGAGATTATTCCTAAATCAGAGAGTGATAAGAAACATTATAAAACTGATGTGTTAAACGAATATAAAAAGAAACATTACAAAACTGATTTGGGTATATTTTGTTAACGAAACATTAGATTAAACATTATAATCCCTCAAATAAAAAAATAAAAAATAAACATTATAACATAGATTCAGCAGCCGCAGCATACATTAATTCTTGAAACAAATATAAAAAGAAATGGAAGAGAAAACTATTATAAAACTAATTATTCCTTAATGACGATTAACAAGAGAAGCAGCAGCCTGCAACCACACCTCACAGTCAACAATTCATGAATACTTCCACGAGATCTCAAAACTAAATTCTACGTTTTTTGCAATTGTATTTACTATATTTATTTTTGGGTTTATTCTATAATACAAGGATTTTTTTTGGCAAAAACTACCTTTTATAATGGACATTATAGCTTTAACTACCTTTTATAATTTTTTTTAGTTTAACTACATCATATAATTTAAAGTTATAGGTATTACTACCAAAACCAGTTTCAGGCGTATATTTTCTATGACCAAAATACCCTTTGGTGGTTTTCAGGCCTCTTAAGATATTTTTTCCCAAATTTCACTCGTCTTTCTCCCTTCATTCAAGCACAATTGACAAAATTGAAAACCCTAATTTGTGAATTCTGTGGAAATCAGATAATTGTTTCAATTGAAGTTTGAATTGGGGAAAAAATCATCAATCAGGGAGCTGGAACATCAGTGCTTACAGTGATGCATCCCAAAATGAAGGAGGTAAGTGAAATTAGGGTTTTCCTTTGCGTATAATGAAAATCAATTAGTATTTTAAATTGAAAATCAAATTGGGAAGGAATCGTAAAATAAAAGGTCAAAGGTGGTCGCCGCAATATCGGCTGCCCAATGTGGTCGCCGGAATCTGGGTTTGCCAAAAAAACGCCCAATTGAAGATTTGGGCACTTCATTCACGAATTAATGCCCAAATAAATGGTTAATTGAAAAGAATCTTTAAATTTCCCCCAATTTGATGAATTACGGATGGATTGAATGAGAAAATCGAAGGAAAATTGGGGGGAAAATGAAGAAGATGACGGAAAACCACTAAAATTTGGCCTGAAAGTGGTTTTGGTAGTGATACCTATAACTTTAAATTATATGAGGTAGTTAAACTAAATTTTTTTTATAAAAGGTAGTTTAAGCTATAATGTCCATTATAAAAGGTAGTTTTTGACAAATAATCCATAATACAATAATGAAATAAACCTGATTAGTCTGATTACCTGAAGAGGGAAGAGCAGACGACAAAGACGCAACAGTCGTCCGGCAGCAGTCCTCCAGCAGGCGGCAGCAGTCGTCCGGCAGGCGGCCGCAGTCGCGTTGAACAGACGCAAAGAGGAGATTGGGAGAGTGAGTGGAAAATAATTAGGGCTTTGATACAGCAGCGACTAGTTTTCTAAAGAATGTATATTTGTAATTTTGGGCTTTGGACAGACTAACTTACTATTGAATTTCTGAACTTTTAAAAAAAAGTTAAAAGAAAAAAAGAAACGGATCTACGGGTCGGATCCGGGTCCTTGCCATGAGATCCATTTCCGTTTTTTAAGAGAAGATCCAGATCCGGCCTGGATCCGACGGGTCAGAAATTTAAAGATCCAGATCCATATAAACGGATATGGGTCCGCGGATCTGGAGCGGGTCTGGGATCCATCTCTAGTACCCACTTGTGATCCCACATCGATGTTAAAGAGAAATGATGAAACATGTATAACTCTTATGTTACTCTAACTATCACAAACTAATTTTAGGATAGAACCAATATGAGCTTATATATGGTCAAACTCCACTGCGGTTCAGGCCTAGTTTATCACAACTCATAGACACGTGTTTTACAAAAATCTACCCCATATTCAAGAGCCATTATTTAATCATGTGTCCAAGATGAGTCTCTTTTGGGATAGATAGCAGTGTTACTAGTACCATGTGATGAGGTAATAGTGTGGAAAAAAATGTGGTTAATGATAAAAAGAAAAAGGAAAAACTTACTGTTTTGAATAATAATAATAGTGATTCTGCTGTGGAACGATAAATCTTAGAGTGACTCAAGTTTTTTGGCAAGTAAATATGTTTAGTTAGGTTTCCTTCCTCTTTTATGGGATGTTAAAATCTTTTTTTAGCAATAATTTTTGGAAGAGAATAGAGTCTTGTTGATGCAGGACCTTTTGGTCGAAGCGAAATAGTGCATCATCGATATTTGTCGTTGCATGATCTTTTTATTGAAGAGAAACTATTGCATGATATTTTTCGTTGTATGATCTTTTTGTTGGAACGAAAATAGTGCATGATCTTTATGGTTGCATGCTCTTTGGGTTGAAGGAAACAATGCATGATGTTTCGGTTGCATGAACTTTGCATTATTGTTGAAACGGGAGTCCTCATGCATCTTCTTGTGACCGTTATTCAAAACTTGCAGTAACTTTCCTTTTTATTTTATTTCTTATATCTTTTTTGGGTTACTCATAGTTTTACTCTGTTCAACTTAATTTAGCAAGCCTTTTCTTTATAAAGAACTCAATTTTTCCTGCCTTTATAATATTTTTTGATATTTCTAATTTGAAAAAACATTAGTGATTATGTATTGCTAGAAACTTTTGATTACTACTTAGACTAAATAATCATAAATTAATCTTAATTGAACATAAAGCATTCTTATGTATCTCAAAAAAACACAAAAGGCTCTCTCTAGGGTTGCGATTGGGGTGATTCTCCATTAATTTCCCTCAGTATATGATGTTGTTTTAGGCCCCATGATTCATTTTTGTTGGCTTGTTTTTACACATAGGGTAGTAATAACCCATATATTCGAAAATGTATAAAATTATCTTATTTAAATAATTAAAGAATATGAAAGATAAATATAGTGTATACTAGTTTAAGTTATTTCGGTATTTAAGTCCCGTTTAGTTCAACTTATTTCTTTTGAACTGAACTTATTTCTATTGAACTGAAATTATTTTTACTGAATATTATTATTTTAAAATGAGCTGAATATGGCTAAATTAATTAAAAGTAGTTGTAGCCGACAATGTAGTTATAGAGAGTAACTCCCCTTTTTCTTTTCAAATTTCACAATCAGTCAAATTCCACTAACGTTCTCACTCCCTATTTTTGTTGAACACCATGCTTGCCTCTCCTTCTCCTTCATTTTATTCCTTGTTCCTCCTTCCGTGCTGTCACTTCAACCACCGCGCCGAACTTTGTGGCATATAGCCAGCGGCACGCCACCATCCATCTAGTCACTCTATCACCGCTGACCTGCACCGACAGTCGGCGTCTCTGACCGGGTACTGTAGGTAACTAGTTTCATCTCCCCTGTATTCCTTCGGTGAGCAACCTCTGTTTTTCTAAAAAAAAAAACTGAAATTGTTAATTGTTTTGGGTGGATTATTGGTGCTAGATTTAGGGATAGGATCAATACCACTTAAATTGGTAATGTTGCTATGAATTTTCCAATTTCGCTCAATCTACTCTTGTAAACAATTTATTCTAAATGATTCTTTCTTAATTAGTTGTGAACAAAATGTGGAAGCTAATATGTGTTTGTGGGTTGTAGTTGGTTGATCTATTACATAGACGAGTTTAGAGACTGATTAGTACACAACGAAATGAATCAATAGGCGGCTATTATAGACTTAACTGGTGTTGAGAAAGTTAATGAGTCAACCTAAGCTACACCTATGCTATCATATACTACACCTTACTAGATATTTGCTTCTCTAATATCTCTTGTAACAAAGCTAACAAATTATGTTATTTTGTTAGTTAGAATCTTTGTACTAAAGCTTTGTATAAATAGATGCTTGTAATAACTCTTACATCATTCAGTACAATCGACTCTCTCATCAATAGAGATTACTCTCTTTTCTCTCGTTTCTCTTTATCTCATTTTGTGCTAGTTTTCTCTTTGATAAAAGCTATGGAGTTCATGATCATATGTGATCATTGACCTCGTTCATTATCATATGTGGAAGTTTTGCTCATCTTAACATGGTATCAGAGCATCTACTGTGGTTAGATCCACTTCTCTTCTGCTCAAGCATTTGTTGATTTCATTGCAGTATTGTTGTTGCTGTTATTTGAGTTCTGATCATAATTTCATTTCATTTCTTCTTTTCTTGATTGAAAAATAGTTACAGTTTATCTATTTCTCGATTGATTGATCATTTCAATTCTTCTATATCTTGCTCATAATCAGTTCTTATTTGTGATCTTGATTTTATATTCTATGTCCAAACACATTTTGCTCATAAAATCTGCAATTGTTCTTTGATCTTTGATTACTTTTTCTTCTCTTATGTAAAATATCTCAGTTCTTCACTCATTTCTGTTCCAAAATTGCTTGTTAAATTGACAAAATTCTTAGAAATGGCTGCAAACTCTAATTCTGATCCTAGTCAAGATCATACTTCTCCATATTATATTCATCCTTCTAATAATCCTGGAATGAAGCTAGTATCATTTCAGTCTGATGGTACTGGTTATAATGATTGGAAAAGGTCTATGTTAATTATCTTATCAGCCAAGAACAAGTTAGGTTTTATAGATGGAACACTCACAAAACCTGTAACAACAGATGCCGCTTATAAAGCTTGGAATAGGTGCAACAATATGCTGATTAAAATGATCAAAGCTTAGATTAAATAAAACAAGGAACTGATAGCATTTCACGTTATTTTACAAAGATTAAAATGATCAGGAATGAGCTAGATGCCTTGGATCCTCTGCATGCATATTTGTTCTTGTGCACTTTGTGCTTGTGGAATTAGTCAAAGGTTGTTAAAGTCACAACAAGACAGAAGACTAACTAAGTTTCTCATGAAGCTAAATGAAGGCTAAGAGGTTATAAGAGGTAGTATTCTTATGTTAAACCCTCTTCCTCCCATCACACATGCTTAAAGGCTGCTAGTACAAGAAGAAAAACATAAACAGCTGTTCAAAACAAACACAACAATTGCTCATTTTAAAGATCCAACAACTTTAGCTTTTCAGAAAAGGAGATTTCATGATGCTAGACACTCTAGACAACCGACATACTCCAAACCTTCTTATAATGGAGAACAGAAAAGAATAAGAATCAATTTTTACTGTGATCATTGTAAAATGACTAGCCATAGTATACAAAGATGCTATAGGCTACATGATTTTTCCTGAAAACTATAAGTTTGATCCATCATACAAAGGAGATAAAGACAAGAGAGCTGCAGCTGTTGCTTATGATGATGATGAGAATGCACCAAATACACCTTCTTCTATGCTTACTGCAGCTCAATGCAAGCAAATCATGGATATGATCAACAAAACTGACACTAAAGAGGTTCATTCTGATTTCAAACACACATCTGCTCATGTAGTAGGTAAATTCTATTTATTTACTTCTGTGCATCATGGGTGGATTGTTGATAGTGGGGCCACAT
Source organism: Patellifolia procumbens (assembly GCA_947645195.1). Taxonomy (NCBI): domain Eukaryota; kingdom Viridiplantae; phylum Streptophyta; class Magnoliopsida; order Caryophyllales; family Amaranthaceae; genus Patellifolia; species Patellifolia procumbens. The sequence goes on from CANSGD010000193.1 coordinate 1,116,358, forward strand.
ATCATATATGCTATGATTTGGCTATGTTTACTTCACATTACTCGATTTCTTCCTCTAGTGAACACTTTATCACCATTCCCAATGGTAATAAAGCTTTAATCACTGACATTGGAGACATTGTGCTTGCAAATGGAATTATTTTGAAAGATATGTTATAAGTCCCTGAATTCAAGTTTAACTTGATATCTATTCCAAGCTTTGCCAAGATCTTGATTGTACAACTGTGTTTACTAACAACACATGCATTCTTCAGAGACCAGCTTTGCCCCCATAGCTTCTTGGTACGCTACATCATGGTCTCTACTATGCATATCCCTCTCTTGTTCAGCATTTACAAGGTTCTTCTACAGCTACTAAACATTCTCTTGCAGCTACTACTGATCACAACTCCAATAAGGCAAAACTATGGCATCTTAAGACGAGACATCTACCTTTTTTACAGTTAAACTTTGTGCTTTCTCAAAGTGATATACAAGCTTGCTCAACTGATATGTTTTGTCAAATCTGTCCTATGGCAAGACAAACTAGGTTTTCTTTTCCTTTTAGTTCAATAAAAACTGTAAAAGCTTTTCAACTTTTACATCTTGACATATGGGGGCCTTATAAGAATTTACACACTTAAAGTGTAAGATGTTTTTGACCATAGGTGATGATTTTACAAGAATGACTTGGATATATTTCATTCATTTCAAATCTGATGCTGTATCTGTTCTTGACAATTTTCTGGCTTATATAAATACTCAATTTCATACTTCAGTTTAGTGTATAAGAACTGATAATGCTAAAGAGCTATGTGAAGGTTCTATGAAGTTACTTTATCTGAAAAGGGCATTGAACATCATAAAACCTGTGCAGATACACCTCAACAAAATGGTGTAGTAGAGAGGAAACATAGGCACCTTTTGAAAATAGCAAGAGCTTTTTACTTTCAATCAAAGCTTTCTATTCAATTTTGAGGTAAGTGTGTGGAATGTGTTGCTCATTTGATCAACATTATGCCATTATCTGTTTTACATAACCTCAGCCCCTATGAGAAATTATTTGGCACTCCACCTTCTTTGGAACACCTAAGAGTGTTTGGTTGTTTGTGCTTTGTTTCTACTTTAAAACAAGGTAGAACAAAGTTTGATCCTACATGTGAACCCCATGTTTTTGTTGGTTATACCCCTAGTCAAAAGGCATATAAAGTGTATCACTTGTTTACCATAAAAAATCACAGTTTCTAGTGATGTTACTTTTCAAGAACAACATTTTCCCTTTCACTATAGTACTAACCCTCAACCTTTTCAGTTTTTTCTCCCTATAGCTACAAATATTACCCTTTTTGATGATATAGATTCTATTCTTGAAGTTTTTCAACCTCTCCCTACACCTACAACTTCTATTACACCAACCTCACCTCCTATTCCATCTTTTACAACTCATTTTTCCATTTCTCCTCCTCATTCTACCATTTCTTCTCCTTCTTCTCATCATAGTGATACATCTACCACTCCATCCAATCCCCTTTCTACACCTATCTCTTCTCCTATTTCACCATCTCCTAATCTCCCCGATCTTTCCACTTTTCTAAGACACACCACCACAATCTCTAAAACTCCCTCTTATCTACAATATTTTTTATATAGGCAAACTGCTCATTGCATTCTTAAGCTATGATCATTTTCCTTCAACACAAGCTTTTATCTCTTTTACATTCTCTTTGGTTGAACATATCACTTATAAACAAGCCTCTCAAGATCCTAGATGGGTTGAAGTATGGCTAAAGAGATAAAAGTCCTTGAACAAAATCATACTTGGACTCTGGTTGATCTTCCTTCTCATAAGAAACCTATAGGGTGCAAATGGATCTTTAAGATCAAGTTTAAAGCTAATGGTAGTGTAGAAAGATTCAGAGCTAGACTTGTAGCTAAGGGATAATCGACACACATCCTCCAAGTCCCATTTGGCTTGGGGACCATAACCACGTTTGCCACCCAATCTGGGTAGTGAGTCTCCCTGATGAAGCCGGCTTCTAGTAGTTTCTTGACCTCTTCGTCTACAGCCTGATTCCTGATAGGTCCCAAATGCCTCTTCTTCTGCCTGACCGATTTTCTGGCTGGATCAACATTTAGCCGATGAACGGCCACTTTGGGGTCAATACCCGGCATCTCTTCTGCCCCATAGGCAAAAATATCTTGAAATTGTTTTAACAGTGCTATGATAGCTTCTTGTAACTCGGGCTTCAAACCTGCCCCAATCTGCAAAGTCCTTTCCGGACGAGACTCATCTAAGCAAATGCTTAAAGGGGCCTCAGCAGGCTTTGGACGATCCAATGTCAAACTTGCGATCGTCATCAGCTCGACTGAAGGCCTTGGCTCTTCTTTTACTTGAGTGAATTTTCTCTTCTTACTGGGCAAATCTCTTGCCGTTTTCCCTTCAGGGGTAACATGTAGTTCACCTCTTTCTCTAGCCGGCTTCCTTGCGGAAGCAGCGTTGGTTTGAAACTTCTCTTCTTGCACTCTGGCCGGTCCTACCATCTCTGCCCCCATCTCTTTGGGTTCATCTAAATCCATAGGCTCGACTTCACTCAATTTCCAGGACGAAGGTTTTAGGGTTGTAAGATAACATTCCCTAGCGGCCTTATGATCTCCATAAATTGTGCTTACTTGGCCGTCGTCACACTCGAACTTCATCAGCATGAGATGGGTGACGATGACAGCCTTAATGTTATTAAGGGTAGGACGTCCCAGAATGACGTTGTAAGCTGTCAAATCCTTGACAACCAAAAACTTTATGAACATAGTTCTGCTCTTTTCCTTCTCTCCGACTCGGACTGGCAACGACACCGTGCCGACCGGATGTATGATTCCACCTCCAAATCCTATAATAGGATGATGGACTGGAAGAAGATCTTTCTCATCAAACTTCAATCTTGACAAACAATCAGCGCTAATAATATCAGTTGAGTTGCCAGTGTCGATAAGGATCCTTCGCACTCTTAGATTGGCAATCTTCATCTCTACGACCAAGGGGTCATCATGAGGAGTCCTTATCTGCCCACGGTCTCCTTCGCTCACCGTCACCATGGGGAACGGGTCTACCTTGGATTTCCCCGTCAGCAACACTTGGCCAAGCTCTCTGACATAATTTTTGTGACCTCTCATGGTTAGTCCTCCGGCTGCAAACCCGCCGGATATCACCAAAACCACGTCTTCGTCTGTACTGGAGCTTTCTTTCTTTTTCTGCCGATAATCCTTCTTCTGAAAACGGCCTTCACGGGAGACGTATTGATTCATCTTTCCTTGCTTTGCCAGGTTTTCCAAAGCTCTCTTCAGGTGTTTGCATTCATTTGTCTCATGTCCACAATCTTTGTGGAAGTGGCAGTACTTACTCCTATCTCTGTTCTTGTAAGGTGTTTTCATCTCGGCCGGAGCCTTAAGTTCATGCTGATCCTTGATTTCCATAAGGATTGAATACTGATCCTTATTGAACTCAATGGGTTCAGCCGAGACAGCCCTTTCTTTTCTCTTCTCTCTTCTCGACGGGGCCGTGCTTGAAGACACTACCCAGGTCTCAGCCTTCTTAGGATTGTTCTTAGTCCTTTGAACAAGTTCCTCGGGCTTCTTGGACTCTGAGTGCTTGGCTTCAGCACACACCTCCGTCGCATGTATAAAAGCCTCGGCTTCCCTTAAAGCTTCAGCCAAGGTACTCACTTTCTTCTTGACCAAATCAAACTTGAAACTTCCTGGACGCAGTCTTCGAATAAATGCATCGAAGGCTACACCAGCATTTAAGTCATGGATTTGAAGGGCTTCAAGATTGAACCTCTTTACAAAACTTCTCAGGGATTCATTTGGGGCTTGGATGATCTTCCCCAAATGAATACTAGTCTTCTGTTCCTGCCTATTGGCGACAAAGTGGCTAGTGAATGAATAACTTAACTCGGTGAAGTTGTTGATAGAATTACCCGGAAGGTTGTTAAACCACTTCTGAGCGACTCCTTTCAGAGTGGCTGGGAAGTTCTTACACCATGTAGCGTCGTCTACTGCCTGGACGTACATTTGATGTTTGTAAGCAGAAAGATGATCATCTGGATCAGTAGTGCCATCGAACGGATCAATGGTTGGTAATTTAACCTTAGCACATGGAGGGGTTTGCATTATTCTGGCTGAGAAAGGCGTCGGCCAATCTATGCGCAGCTCCCTAAAACGTTCATCAACTGGGGCTGTATTTATCCGACATTCCCTTAAGACTGGGTTCGATGAACTGACCTCTTGGGACCCTCGCCTATACACATTCTGCTGAGACGTCCTTCTGTAAACATTAGGCTGAACCACCGTTCGATCCTGACGAGGCTCATATATAGACGGAGTCCTTCCATGCTCCAGAGTGTGACTCCGAATCCTCAGACTGGGGTCTTGCAAGTACGGCGTTGATCCGGTAGCCGACCTCTGTTGAGCCGCTACCCTCTTAGCATGCAGGTATTCCCGAGCGTCTGTCTCCATCCTTCGACCATCCACTGGTCTGTTCACTGGGTTGGTGACCACCAGATTCCAGTCTAAACGACGTGGTTGCTCACTACGAACAGGATGCCTTTCTCTAGACGTTCTTCTAGCTTCTCCTGGTCGTCTAGCCCCGCTTGGTCCAGCTACATTCTCCTGAGAAGCTCCTCTCCTAGGAGCAGGCCTAGAATTCAGCTGGGATCCTACTCGGAAGAATAACATGTTGTTCTTGATCTGGTCTTGTACAACTTGGGCCATCCTGGCTTGAAACTCATTTAGGGCATTTTCCAAATGAGCAGCCGTGACCGGGAGAGCAGGGTTGGGCTCCAAGACTGCCCCAATGGGATCATTCTGTCGCTGTCCGTCACGTCCCTTAGGCGGACGTTCATCATCGACAGTATCATTAACTTGAACATAAGGACTCATCCTTTGTCCCCGGTTGGACGAATTGCAATCAGTCATCTCCGCGCCTCCCCACAGACGGCGCCAAATGTTTTAAGTAAACTTCTGAAAGTAACTTTTATCAGTCCTGATGATGGACAGGTGTAGGGTTGATATTGGGAGGCTTGTGCAGAAATGTTGCTTCGTTCCCGAACCTGCAAAAAAGGGGAAAACCAAACCGGAGGTTCGGGTTTGATTCCCTCTCCGATGCTTAAGTCAGTATTCAATAGATAAAATCTGGGTAGGAATTTTGACAGAGTAAGTTTAAGAGAGAGTAGTTGTCTCCTTTTACCTGATTATGAGGAACTATTTATAGTATCTATGTATAGAAAAGAGCACCCTAGGATGAAGGAATGTGATTGGTTAGGCAATGGGAGAGCGATACTTGTCATGGTAAGCCTTTTATCCAATCACTTTCTTCCTCTGTAGGGAATTTGGGCTGATTATTCCCTCTTTTAGGGAATAGTTGGGCCTCTTGTTTGCAGAATTGATGACATCATTAGCTCCCCATAACATGATGCCAAGTGTGGATGAGGGGGTGAGCCACGTGTCACCAATTCATTGGGCCACGTGGCAATCCCTGACTGGGCCACATGTCCTATTTAAACATGTTACAACACTTCCCACAAGGGCCACAACCCCACTCAGACACTCACCCATCATTTGCTCCCACGCTTCCACAATCCCCCCTACTACCATTTCTTTCTTTTGTGGCTCCACCTTCTCACTCTCTCCTTTATATGAGAAAACCATTAATTTGTTTGCTTATATAAGTTAAGGTGCATTTGACAAGTATGGGAAAATCAATAGGAGTACAAAAAGCAAACTCAAGCTCTTCCATGCCAAATTAGTAATTAAGGTAAATGTACTCTATGATTTATCCTATTTTACAAACTAAATTTTGTTATTATTCCACATTACACGTACTAAACTCTACCAACCAAAACCTTAAATCTAATGCAAACACAATGATAGCCTCTAAAAAAGCTTGGTCCTTTTCTATTTCCTTTTTAGGTTGGTTTAGTTCCATTAGTTAAATTTTTTCTAAATTTTAGTTAAGTTTAGTTGAGTTTAGTTAAGTTTCATTAGTTTTAGTTTGTTGATACGCAAACACAATGATAGCGTTCAATACAAGTGAAAAATGATACTTTAATTACATGATTGCATTATACAATTTTTATGTTATCGATCACAACAATATTTTATAGTACGTGTGTGAAAATTATAATAATCATGTGGACTTTTATAGTAATATGTAATTATAAATTATAATACATTATTGTACGCATTCTTACACCTTTAATTATGTGCTAAAAGTTGATTGAGTTGAAGAGTGCATGTGGTTATACAAGAGAAACTAAGCTGATTAAAGATTTTATAAACAATGTCGTAGTTTTAATATTTGATATGTGCGCCATATACAAAATTAAAATCATTTGTATTGAGATATTTAATTTTTAATTTTTTTAATGAATATCATAAGTCTACTTTTATTTTGACGGGGATAAACCTATTTATATCATTCATTATGTTTTGTACAGAACTGCAAATAAGTTGAATAGAATAGACTCTAGCTATAAAAAAATCACATACTTACATAGTAAATTCGCGAAAGTGGTAAATAAGCGCCTTAACTTTACATAAACGTGAGAATAAGCCCCTTTACTATCTATTGTAGTGTTTTAACCCCATAACTTTAACAAAAGGAGAGATTTAGCCCTACAATTAAATTTTCTCCAATAAAAAAACATAATTATACAACAAAACTACCACAGCTATATACATAATACATATACGTATAATTTTACACCTCCGCCTTTTCTACACCTCTGCCTTCCATACAAAAAACCTCCATCTTCGACCATTAATTAACCTCCTTCAATTCTCCAAGCTTTGTCTCTGTAGTTCATGGCAGTTCAACTATTCTCTAAGGAAATATCACACCTCTATCTCGGTAAGTCGCCGCTAAGGCCTCTCCTTATCACCGCCACCGTCGCCGACGCCCTCGCTCAATTTCGCCGTTCCTCTGGCGATTCTCCGCTTAGCGTATGGTCTTCATATTCAAATTGATTTACTCCGGAGTATCTATCATTCATCATTGTCGATACTTTATTCTCTTACTGAGTATTGTTGATTCCCTCATCAGATTAATATACAAGTGAATGCGCACCAGTCACAATAATTTGATGTTGATTAGACATGGTAGTACTAATTGTTTCCATATTGTTAGGCTTGTTTCGTATGTATTTGTTCAACTAAAAAATGAAGTATATTCACTGAATTTTCTGTCATGTTTGCAAAGATCAGTAAAATGAAATCCATATATGAAGTGAGCGAGTCACTATTTGATAGTTATTTGCTGAAAACTATGGGAAGATACAATGATCGGCAATTGCGAAGGGAAGATATGTATATTTTGTATTTTATTTTTGTAAATTCTTAAAAGATGTACACTACTTTTTTTATGAAATAAAAACGTATTAGAAGAATTATACAGTATTTTTAATTGTGGGGCTTAATCTCACCTTTTGTTCAAGTTATGGAGTTAAAACACTACAATAGAAACTAAAGGGGCTTAATCTCACGTTTAAGCAAAGTTAAGGGGCTTATTTACCACTTTCGCGAAATTCATCCTACTTTAATCCTACATTATTTAAAAATAAAGGTAAGGAGATGAAAAGGTTAGGATCCCCTCTACCATAAAAGATCAGACAAGAATAGTTGAAGTAGAGTACTACTAGAACATTCTAAATTATTACATTTACTACAAGACGATCAACATTAGCAATCAGTTGGATATTGGTTAGTTTCCGGTTGATATGGCAAGTATATATCCTATTGGTCGAATGCCCTTAGGAGTAAACGAACATCTTCCATCATGCTACTTCCTGTGTTTCTTTTTAATTGTAATAAAGGGTATTTTTTGTAAGACATAAAAGTTCCTTTGTTGTAATTAAAAAGAAACGGAGGAAGTATTAATCATCCGAGTAGAAGACAACAATTTAATAAAAATTAAGAATATAATATATGGAGCTATCAATCAGCCTATTTGTACTGCAGTGATTTTTATTTTTCATAATTTATAAGTAAAAAGATTGAACTCGTGACTAAAATTTTGTAATATCATGCCTCTATCACCAAACAACATTCATTTATATCAAAGTAAATATTGTCAATGTGAAGATTAAAACATCCAACATCCTGCATGGAAGAAAAAGATCTAAATCATCATTCCACCACACTATTATTGAGTCATACGTACACTAGCATGTAGTATTACTTTGATCCTCCATATGCTTCATCTAATAATTTTCTTCTGTTGCTACATCTAATAATTTTCTTCTGTTGCTACATTTCCCATTTATGGAAGTTGTTAAAAACATAGTCATGTGGGATCTTGTTAAATTCGTCTCAATGTGAATTTTTTTAATATCAAATTTTTATATTTTTACTTATGAATAATTGTAGATATTAATGATTAAAATAACGCATTGGCAAACGTGAAAACAAGAAGTGTATCACTTATTTAGAAACAGAGGAAGTATATACGACCTACAATGACTTCTAAACAATATATGGAAAAACCACATGTCAAAGGTTATTACTCCATCCGTTCCCATTTGATGTTCCCATTTGGAATATTGGGGAAAACCAATACAAATTGATGTGGATGAGAATATTTTGAATTTTTTAGTGTATAAAGTGTACTTTGGTACTTTTTGCTTTTGAAAAAGTAAGAGAGAGAGAGAAAGAAAAGTGGGTAATTGAAAAACAAATTATACTAAAGTAGGCCCATGTGTAAGACAAAAAGTAAAAAGTGTTGTAAATACTTGATTGTTAAAGGATAAGATGGAGAAATAAATGTTCTTAAAATGGAAAAGATTCAAAATGAGAAGAACTTTTAGAAACATCCAAAAAAGGAAAATGTGAACATCAAATGGGAACAGAGGGAATAATAATTTTTTTAAGGGAAATTCCTAATGGTGGCCCTTAGGTCTTAGAAATTCTCAGTGGTGTAAATTTCAAAAAAACTTTCATATTGGTAGCCCTACTTTACAAATTATTCCCAAATATAGCCTTAATGAAAATATTCCGTTAATAATAAAGCATATTCCATTAGTTAACCATGAAAATGGTCACGCGCACGTAAAAAGAGGTCTTTTGGGTCGTCTTTTGCCAATTTTGACATCAAAATATAATGTTGAGGGATAAAAATAACCCCCTAAACTTAACTTTAAGAATCGATTTTGAGGTCGAAATTGAAAAAAATAAATCCAAAATGCCTCGTTTTATGTGTGAATGTCCGCTTTAACGGTTCACCAGTGGAATATGCTTTATTATTAACGAATATTTTTCGATAATGTTATGCTTGAGAATAATTTGTAAAGCAGGGCTACCAATGGAAAAGTTTTTTTGAAATTTCCACCACTGGGAATTTCTAATACCTAAGGGCCACCATTGAGAATTTCCCTTTTTTCAATGTTCCACTTAAATTTTTTTATAGTCAATCCTTATAGCTGCATATATTATGTTCTTACTTTTTATTAAATTTCCACCCTAATATATATATATATACTTCCTCCGTTTCTTTTTATTTGGAACAGAGAGAAAATCACACAAACCAATGTGTGTAGAGAGAGAAAGATGGGACCACTTATTAATGAAGGATTAGCAAAAAGTAATCCCCCTACAAAGTGGTCCCCCCAATTTGACAGCAGCCACGTTTTTGGGAGAAAAAAAGGGGAGTAAATAATTCCCCACCAAAACTGAACATCAATGAATGAATTTCAAATTTTGGCCCCAAAATTTTTGGAGCCAAAATTTAATTTACAACCTAGTACAGAGAACCTTTTTGGCTCCAAAAAATTTCATAGCCACTACAAAAGAACAACAATCCTTTACACTTCACAAATTCTCAATGTAAAAAAATTCTGTAAAAAAAAATTTCTAAGTTTTTCAACACATACACTTCCACACACCGCACATATGGACGAAGCTTTTGAAGAATGGATACTACAGTCTGGGTTAGGAGATGGCTACGACATCGACATTGACGAGTTGGTGATGCTTGATCAGGCTCATGGGAGAACAACTGATGATGGGCACATTGATGAGGCTGAGCTTCTTCTACTTGAAGAACAGCTGAATGGAATCCAAGATGAAATGAAAGATGACTCAGAGGTGTGGTATTTTTCTGAAACTGACAGTGACAATGATGCAGCAACTGAAGAACAAAGAGAAGAGGGTGAGGGAAGCAGAATGCAAAATTCTAATGATGAAGAAGCAAACATGAAAAAAAACTTGCCAAATGAAATCAGATTTTTGTTCACTTACTAGCAAGTGCAACTCCAGATTTAAAGCTACCAAGAGGGATGATGAAAACAACATGCCTTAAATATGGTGTTCACAGGTCAACTGTGAACAGAATATGGAATGAAGCAAGGCAACAAAAACTGCAGGGTTTAGAGGTCAATATTGCGAGCAAAAGAGTAGGGAAATGTGGCAGAAAATGCAAAATAACAGATGAAGAAGCACTAAGAGAGGTCCCTCTCAAACAGAGGACCACAATTAGGTCATTTGCAACTGCCTTGGATGTAAGTCCATCTACTGTTTATAGACTACTTAGAAGAGGCATTTTGAGATCCCATACAAATTCAATTAAGCCCAAACTCAAAGAAAGACATAAAGTAGAAAGGCTTAAGTTTGTAATAAATCAAATCGTTCCTGGTAAGGTTCATGAATTGCCAAGATTTAAAGATCTTTACAACATGATTCATATAGATGAAAAATGGTTCTTTATGAGTAGAATCACACAAAGATTCTACTTACTCTCAGAAGAGGCAGACCCTTATAGAGCCCGTCAGTCTAAAAACTTCATAACGAAGTTGATGTTTTTGGCTGCACAGGCCAGACCTGTTAGCACAGAAAATGGGGACACAATTTTTTATGGAAAGATAGGAATCTTTCCATTTGTGGATGAAGTACAAGCACAAAGGTCTAGCATAAATAGGCCAGCAGGTACAATTGAATTGAAAGGTAAAACAGAGCATCACAAAGGAAGTTATCAGAGAAATGTTTATCAACACATTAATACCAGCAATTATTGCTCAATGGCCATCTTTTGGATGCAAAACAATTTGGATTCAACAAGACAATGCTAGACCTTATATTTTGCCAAATGATTCTGAATTTTTGAGGGCATCTAGGCAGAATGGGTTTGATATGCACATTATATGTCAACCAGCACAGTCACCAGATTTAAATATCCCGGACCTAGGTTTTTTAATGCAATACAATCAATACAACATCAAACATTCCCAGAAACAGTTGAGCAACTTGTGAAGAGTGTGAAAGATGCATACAACAACTATGATCCAAAAATCATAAATCACATTTGGTTGCATCTAAAGTATGTCATGTTGGAAATTTTGAAGGTTGGTGCAGGGAACAACTACAAATTCCCACACAAGGAAAAAAAGGTTGGAAAGATTGGGTCAACTACCAATTTGTGTGGAAGTTCCACAAGAGTTGGTCAATGACACAAGCAATGTACTGAACCAGAATGTGAATGGGGATGCATTAATTGAAGATTTGTTGTTTGATACAGAGATGGAGTAACTCAGGTGAAGAATAGAGGAAATTAGGCCAGTTTTAGGAAAGATTTTTTTTTGGGAAAACAAAAGTAAAGAATTAGAACATTGAAGAATGTGTAAAGGCATTTTTTGTAAGTCCTTTTTTGTAAAAAACTGTTGAAAGACATAGAAGAAGGTAAGGGGGAAAGGGGGAAAGGGGGAAAGGCAATTTGTATGTCCTTTTTTGTAAAGATATGTTCAAAGAAATAGAAGAAGGTAAGGGGGAAAGGGGGAAAGGCAATGTGTAAGTCCTTTTTTGTAAAGATATGTTGAAAGAAATAGAAAACACTTGACCTTTTTTATACATTAAATTGAAATGCATCAAAAGATGGCCACTCAAATGCAACACATCATTTAACTTCCTAAGGACACCTTTTTTATGGGACTTCAAGATAAAAATTAAAATTAAAATGGTTATACATGCTCTCAGGAAGCCCCAAATCAATTATAGAGATTACTTTAATGCAAACAGCAACTAAACACCCCATTGAACATTGAATGTTGTAACATTGGTGGCAATTATACACATTATGAAGGACAATAAGTCTTATGAACAACATCATAAAGACCTCTTTCATCATAGCGATTTTGAAGCTCCTCTCTTATTTTTAAGACATTTAGATCATCATGTTCATAAGCATTTATCAACTTTTTATGTACATAAGCCTCGTCAATGAACACATAACATAACAAAGGGGTTTGACTGACATTCACAGAGTATTCATGTAATATTGAGCAACCATTGTCATCATAGAGCAGCCAACATCACATGAACATTGTACAATGAAGGAGAGATAAATGCAGAACATAAGAATAAAACACACAGTCATGGTGGCAATGTTATTCAAACCCTTTATAAAGGGCATTAACATGCCTCATCATAAACTGAGTGCTTAGATCTTCTGGCTACATCTAAACTAACCCCCACTAACAATATTCATATGATCAACAACAAAGAAAACCCTAAACATACATGAGCCTAAACATACAGAGCAGAAACGAAAACCTAATCAATGACACTAACATAATTAATGCAAGTCATAGATAAACACCTAACATGATAAGGTCAGTGAACATAAAGGAATGAAACCCTAAACATGATACTAAACAAAAAGTGGACAAAAGAAACCCTAAAAAAGACACTAACAACAATACACATCATATGGAGTATTAGGTCAAAATTAAATCAATAATGGCACTTAATAAACAGAGCAGAAAAGAAACCCTAATCAATGACACTTAACAGAATGTAACATAGGTAGAATTAGGTTACAACCAATATCATAGTATTAATTTGGTTATAGTAACAAACATGAAACATTATCAGATCAATCAAAGAAAGGAAAAAAAGACCTAAACATGACACTAAACAAACAGACAACATAAGATACCTTAATCAATGACAACATAAGATAAAATAAACATATCCTAGACATGATAAGATCAATCAACACAAAGTAAAGCAAACCCTAATCATGACACTAACAACAATAAAAACAGCAACAACAGCAATAAACCAGCACTAACAGGATTAAACCAGTAGCAGTAACAACAATAAACCAGCAGCACTAACAGCAATAAACCAGCAGCACTAACAACAATAAACCAGCAGCAGTAACAGCAATAAACCAGCAGCAGTAACAACAATAAACCATCACTAACAGCAACAAACCAGCAGTAGTAACAACAATAAACCAACACTAACAGCATCAAACCAGCACTAACAACATTAAACCAGCATTACCAGCAATAAACCAGCACTAACAACAATAACCTAGCACTAACAGCAATAAACCAGCACTAATAGAAATAAACCAGCACTTACAGTATTATACCAGCACTAACAGTATTATACCAGCACTAACAGTAATAAACTAGGACTAACAGCAATAAATCAGCACTAACAACATTAAACCAACACTAACAAGCAATAAACCAGCAGTAACAACAATAAACCTGCACTAACAACAATAAAGCATCACTAACATGATTATACCAGCACTAACATGATTATGCCAGCACTACCAATATTAAGAACTAATGAACTAATCAATAAAAGGAAACTTAGCTCATATGTTCAGGCCTCAGACAAGGAATCCAACCATGAAGAATTTCGAAAACATCTTCATTAGAAACATAGCCGGGAAGAGGAGCAGCTTCCTGCTTAGGTTGTTGCTTAGGGTTTGCAGGAGCTTCAACAAAGCGCTGCTGCTCAGATCTAGGGTTCAACCCTTCGTTGGAAGGCCCCCCTTTGCAAAGTTTTTTAGAATCATGAGTCTTCAAAAAATCATCTGGTTAAGCTATGTGTTCCGGTGTATCAGGAACGTAATCCTCATCAAATTGAGAATCAGGAACCACTTCTACGACCAAATCAGGTCGAAATTCAGAGAGAGCTTTCATGCTTCTCCTCCGCCTTCTACTATTACCAAAAGAGGTCGTATTGTTCATTTTAGGAAAAACGAAGATCTAGGGTTTCCAATAACAGGTAACCCTAAAAATTAGGGTTTAGAGAAGAATAACCCAGAAATAGTAGATCTAGGTTTTGTAGAAAGAAAACCTAGAAAACACAAACAAGAAGATATAGGTTTCCAAATTGGAAAACAAACCCATAAAACACAAAATTGCACATCTAGGTTTCCAACAAATAAAACCCACAAAAACACGAAGATCTAGGATTTCAAGATGTAAAATCTCACAAAAAGTAAAGCGAATATATAGGGTTTGAAGAAGAAAAATCAGAAAGCCCAAAAACTGAAGATGAAGGGTTTGATGAAAGAAAACCCGGAAAACAAAGAAAGGTGGACCAAGAATTGCAAAAAATTTAAACAAGAATGAAAATTTTGATTTTTGTAGTGTTAATTACCAGATCTAAGAGAAGAAATCTCTTGCACTTGAAGTTCAACAGAGATTTTAAAGCGTTGTTGAGAGAAGTTTCTGGAGAGGAGAAGAGAGAAGAGAGGGGAGAGAGAAACTGACGTGAAGAAATGAAATGAGTACGCTGGTAGGGTAGGCTCATTTATGGTTTAGTTGGGAGTGTTAGGGCATTTAATTATGGTAGGTGGGTAATTAATGGGGATGTGTTAATGTTAGGTGGGGGCAAAATTGGAAAAAAATTTTCCATTTAAAGCCATGTTCCAATTAATATGACATTTCCTAAAAAGGAATACGTTGCAAATAAAAAGAAACAGAGGAAGTATATTTTATTGAAAGATTCGTTGTCAGCTCGTGACTCATTAAATTAAATATATAGATCACATTTCATGCAGCAAAACTCTGAGATAAGTAAATTTAGTTTTTTTTTTGTTTGAGCTACATGAGATTGTTTGAGAAAATTAACTAGGCTAAATGTCAAAATCATACTAAATTAATAGGAAAAATTGGCAGGTTAAATCCCACCTTTGACCGATCTTCTTCTACTGGTAGCACCTTTGAGTAATCCAAGTATAATCCCATCTTTGCACCTGATCTGCTCATATCGGTACGCAACCTGTTGGTAACCTACAATTCTAGATAAACTCGTCTAATTACATAATTAACAGTTGATTAAATATATTTTAAACCTAATTTCTTAATTAAGTCTTAATTCTAATTAAATAAAATATTAATTAACTTTACAAAAATAAAACAATCCTCCCCCTCCCCCTCACCCACCCCACCCCTCCCTGCCAGCCACTCCCACCCTCATCCTCACCCTTTGTTAGAATCTGAAGTTTAGAGAGACGGAGCTCCAACAATGGAGATTGATAGAAGAGAAAATAGGAGATAGAGAAAGGAAGAGAGCAAAAGAGTAACAGAGAAAGTAAGGGCTACATTGTTTATAATTGTTGTTAATGAATTACAAAGCCTATTAGGCTATTTATACTACAATTATTATAATCTAACAAACTAATACAAAAATCCAAGTAACAGACTAACAACCAACCTCATCAACAACTATATACTCCAACACCCCCCCTCAAACTGGAAATGGTTAACCATTTTCAATTTGAAGAAGCTAACAGAAGAAAAATGCAAAGACAGGAAGAAGACAAAGCCAAATTCCAAAGACACTCATGGCAAAGGCCACCAAAGATACGATATATACAAGCCCAAGTCACTGAAGCCAATCATCATCATCGACTGATCAACAACAGATAAAGAATATGTATTGTGTTGAAGAGATGACAATGCCGATTGAAACCACCAACACAAAACAACACACTCATAGGAATAACTTCCAATAGGCCTCAATGCACTTGATCAAAAGAAGTGAGTACTTCATATTTCATCAAACCAGAAACCATACACTTGCCACAATCTAACTAGACTACTCTATGAAACAATTGGCACATGAACCAATTATCCTATACTCACAAACTGTTGCAACACCATGAATGAGAATCAACCATTATGCTGTTTATTACAACATTCCAATACCAATACCAATACCAACACCGCCATATGCAACCAACCAAACCAGCCATAAGCAACCAGGCTCAGCAAAGCTTGCTATACTCATCAACCAACCACAACTGCAGCATCAAAATCCCAACAGAGACACACACTTCCAACTCCATAAGAACTACAAACCAGCTGCTTACTCTTACTACAACACCTCAACACCAATATGTGTTCAACACCAAGAGCAATATCACCAGAAACAACCACCAACATACACTACAACCCTTGGATGAAATGGGATGATAAAAGAAGTGAATAGAATAGAAATGAGATGAAAAGAATTTAAACTCGAATGTGTGTGAGAAATGAAACAAAGGATGGGAATATGTATCTAGGAGATGTGATTCGAAATGAATAAAGAGAAAAAGGATATGAAATTGATTTGATAAATGACCACTATGGGTCGAAACAAAACGCCTCTATGGGCAAACAAGCCACTATAGGCATCAACAGGAGAGGTTAAAGTCATAAGACTATGGATTTTGAGGTTAAAGTCATAAGACTATCAATTGATCTCTGTGGATCTCCAACAACGACCACTATGTGTCTCAAAAATGACCTCTTTGGGTCCAACAAAATCCTCTAATGGGCACAAAAAATGACCATGTATAGGTCACAACAACTCCATTAATCAACCATCAATTCAACTCAAGATTTCAATTCATCAGTCAACCAAGAACTAACCAACTCAAACATAACAATCAGCAATCCACCACCTTTCATGCCTACTAGTTCACAAACACAAAGCAGACAAATCCTCAATGAATTTAAATTTTGCTTTCAACCATAATAAGCAAACTTGGAAGCAAATAAACCCAACTTCATAACAACGCCAATATCAAAGACAAGCATAATTTGCCCACTACACACTACAGCACCCTAACAATCAGTTCATCTCCATCATCCAACAAAGTCCTCATAGTAACGAAATCAATTATTTACAACAAATAGCCTAATTCATTGTTAAAAGAACATCCACCATCAACAACAAGACACCAAATGAATAATCCAAAGGCTTGGTATTCATCACCAACAATTGCAACTATATGGAAGAGAGTTGAAGAAATCAATCCAGAAGAAACTCACAAGAATGCGAAGAACTCAAAATCTGAGTAACAGACCCAAGAAACGCAATCAAAACTCCGATCCGGAAGCCGAAGAATGTAGAAACGCATAACTTTGCTTGCACAAATCAACGATACCCAGACAAAAAATACTTTGCGTCCACAATGCTACCAAGATTAGATGCTCGAAGAATTATCACCCAAAAAAGATCTAAGAATCTTGAACGTCAATAGACAACCAGCATCAAGAATCATTCATCAATAAACAAATTCATACGTCAAGAAATTGCCAGAACTACTTGCCATTGCACATAAATTTGCTCGACTAATTACACAGATTATGACAAGCCGACAAATTTGCAGATGACGAAAATAATGGAGAAGCTTAGAGAGAGGAGAAATTTTGTGGGAAAGAAGCACCATTGTTACGCAGCTTCACAATCTGAGTTGAATCCAGAAATTCGAAGATAAAAAAACAGCAAACCAACTTCAAAAATTGCAATTCGATCAGTCAATTTGATTTAGGTACAAAATGGAGGGAAAAAACAACGAGATTCAAGCACAATCAGTCAATTTCAAATCACAAGTGAAGTGAGTTTTCAAACTATATCAGTTGAATCAGGAACACAATCGCAAAACAGGGAAAAAATGAAATGCGAAGAAAACGAAGTCGCAAAACAAAATTTGGACGTATTAGGGATTTTATTCGGATGAAAAATCACGATTTTTAGAGCTAGGAATCGATCCCGCTCTGCTACCATGTTGGAATATGAAGTTTAGAGAGATGGAGCTCCAACAATGGAGATTGATAGGAGAGAAAATAGGAGAGAGAGAAAGGAAGAGAGCAAAAGAGTAACAGAGAAATTTAGGGCTACATTGTTTATTATTGTTGTTAATGAATTACAAAGCCTATTAGGCTATTTATACTACAATTATTATAACCAAACAAACTAATACAAGAATCCAAGTAAAAGACTAACAACCAACCCAATCAACAACTATATACTCCAACACCCTTCTCCCGGGAACCACCACGATCCTATCACAGTTCCCCCTCCTTTTTCTGTGTGGCAGACCACCCACCCAACCTGAGCTAGTCCCTCCCCTCCCCTTCTCGTTGCAACCGCCCAACTCACCCTAACCCACTGTCAGAAACCACACCATCCTCTTGTCCAACCCCACACACCCACTTCCTCACCATGAATTCAACCCACCTCATTCTAAAACAACCCCACCATTGAAAAAAACCTTCAATAGACCGGAAACTCAATTCAGTGGGTGAAGGAGAGCAGTGGAGGAGGAGTGCAGGGGAGGGGGCGGGGGCTGGGTGGAAGAAGGGGTGGACAGGGGTGGGGGATGAGGTTGGCGAAAAGGTGGGGGTTTAGGTTATTTTTTAAAAGTTAAATAATTTAGAAGAAGAATTTTACTGGTAAATTAGGTTGCAGGTGAAAGCGTACCAATATGTGAAGTTAATGTACAAAGGTGGGATTATACATGGATTACTCAAAGGTGGTAATAATGGTGGAAGACCGACTAAAGATGGGATTTTTCCTGTCAATTTTTCCAAATTAACATTGTCAGCTTATATCTAAAAGTAAGATATAAAATTGTGCCAACTTTTGTAATACCTTGGACTTTAACCTTATTTTATTATTAACTAATTTAGATTATTAACTTAATTACGATCTTATTGTATTTTATTAAATAATATTAAAGTTGATTTCTAAAATATTTTTACTTGATGAGTTTCTGAGTTATTTCTATGCAATAATAATGTTGATGAATGGTTTATTGATAATAGACATTAGGAGTCTCAATAGTGCAAATGTGCAATATTAATTCTTTAAAGCCTAAGCTAAGTCAACCCATCAAACCAAAACATTAAGGTTGTGTTTGTTTTGGAGGAAAACATCTTTTCGGAAAACGGTTTTCCACCGTCTTTCCATTTTCCTTTGTTTGTTTTAAGGGGGGAAAACTATTTTCTCAATGGTGGAAAATTGTTCTCTTGAAATAGACAATCCTTTCTTTTTCTAAACAGGTATGCCACATTTTCCATCATCCTCCTTCGTTTCCTTATTTACTCCTTCCATCATTCCACTCCTTTTTACTTGTATTTCCTTTTCCCCCTAGATTTTCCATCATTAAACAAACAAAGGAAAATGTGTTTTGCAATCATATTTTTCATTGAAAATTATTTTACTTGGAAAATGCTTTTCCATGAAAATGTTTTTCGTCAAAACAAATTGAGCCTAAAAGAAAAAGATAAGAAGAAGAGCTCATCTTCTACCTACCTTCTTACCATTGGTGTAATAGGGATGAAAATGGTCAAAAGTTTGCAACAAGATAAGAAAGAAAATGGAGTTTGAGATAAAGATGAAAAAATCTAGATGAGGATTGTTATGGGTATAAAAATCATCCTACGCCGCTTCAAGATAATGGGCCATCATCTTCGACCTGAATATGTGACATGGCAGTATTCTCGGGCATGGAAGACTCACACGCCGTTGGAAGTGAGAGAGGAAGAAATGTCGTTAACATAATGGACTTGGTCCAATGTGAAGATAGCCGGATAGGGAAAGATTAAACTAAATCTCGTATGCTTAGGGCTTTTTTTTGGGTAAGAAGAAGTGGCCCGGACCCCGCTCGGGTCCTAATGGGCTAGACACTTGAGAGTAGGGAGAAGGTAAGGGGAATTCCTACCCTCAAAGTGTCCTAGTGGGGATGTATGCTTAGGACTTAGGAGGACGTTAGGGCTTATGGCGGCTGTCCTTGTATTTGCTCAAGGAGTATAAATATTATAATTAGGTCAATGGTATATTTTTTAGGCACTTGATGCTAAAACTTATACTTGTTCATTATTATCAATAAAACACTTACTCATGTTCATCTTTTTACTATTCTTTGATCGTTTTTATTGTTTTTCATTCATTTGATTATAATTAACGCTAATTATTGAATCGTCGGCCTAATCAATTTCCTACAGATTGCCCGACTAGCAAAAATTCGTCCAAAATAAGGATCATCTCAAACTAAGGATGAAGTACATACCAAAATCCATGTTTATCCTTAAAGGGTAGGGTTCAATTGGAATTTGAAGACCTCTAACTAATTTTCACCATCTCCTTTATCTATAGGAGGGATATTCAATCAAAGTCCACATAGATCAAACTACTAATTCCACAAGAATTCCAACCTTTCTCTTCACAAAAGTTATTAAAAGAAGCGGTCTAACTTTATATTAAAATTAGACTAATTTAAACCATCTCTTTATTCAAAAAGCCTATCGCTTTATACAAAAAGATGTTTCATTCTCTTCTTTCTATTGGGCTTGGGTGGTTGCCTAATTTTAAATTAAAATTAAGCGGTCTCTTGTAAGATTAACTCTTCTCTTTATCATCATGTCCTTTGTCTTCACGCTTCAACATTGAAAAGCAAAAGCTACCAAAGCGACCAACAACCGCCCAACTCATCGCCTAGTAGGCACCCTGACCACCCAGAAGTGTTGAAAAGCACGCCACGCTCCCACAACCCCTTTTGCCTTCTCTTTCTCTCTCATCCTTACGCTGACTCAGCTTCGCATCCCCTTTTTTCTCTCCTCTTCACGAAAAACGCGGAACCACAAACACCCCAAATCCGTGCACCTACCACCGTCACTTCTCTTACCCAACCGAACCCCAGGCCGCCTCACGCCACCACTTCAACGTACCCAACAACCCCTGTAACACCCCTTAATTTCGCTAGAGATAACGCACGTTAATATATCTATATGATTTACATTGTAAATCTAAATATAATTTCGTCCATAAAAACTATATTGTATTAAATAAATGGTCGTATTTGAACGGGAAAATATTTCGGTGGACAATGTATTTTCCGTATTAATTTTATAATATAGTTAGTTATTGTATTTTATAAATTGAAGTGTTGTGTAATTTAATTTCAAGTGTTAAAGTATAAATATTCAACGCTAAATTATATTTACTATTATATTTTGAAAATTTTGCACAAAACCAACTTAAGTTTCCCATTTTATGTAAACTCTCACCTTTATGTTTGTTTTTTATAAATTACAACATTAAATTTACCAAACCTTTATAAACTCCCACCGCTTCACGAAATTTGCGAAACTCTGTTAGTGGTGGGGCCCACTGTGTTTTTTTATTCATTTTCCCTCCAATACATTCATTTATCTCTTCCTCCGTTTTTCTTCTTCTTCTTCTCTACTCTCCCTCATCCAGTTCTCTTTTTTTCAATTGGATCCCTTCTACCTCTCTTGCTTTACCCAGAATTAGACAAACAATTAGTGAGAAGTTATTCTCTACTTACCTGAACTAACAATGCAATCTGCTTGTGTAACAGAAACTACATTAATGGTTGCTTCAATCCAACAGCCATCATCTTACACCAAATTATCTCATTCTCAAATGCCTCTAAATGGGTCGAATCATTTCAATTTTGGTTATAATTCAATCCATTTCTTCAAACCCGCTCGTTTCTCTTTCGCTTCAAATAGTTTGGTAACAAAATCAGGGGTTTGATAACAATCTCCAAAAGATGGGTTCTTTGGAAATTAGAAAGCATTTCTTGGTTAAATTTGAAGATATTGTTCATGAAATCAGAATCAACAAGCACATAATTCATGTTGTAACAAAAAAGAACCTTTTTTAGGGTTTCACACACAAGCAATTGATCAAACACGTAATGGGCAGTACATAAACAATAAAAAAAACCAACCAATTAAGGAAAAAATAAACAGCCCAGTTCCAAGAAAGCATCAAACTTTAATTTTATGGGTCATTTCTGGGTTTTAGAGAGAGATAAAGGAAAAGGGTAATGACTGAAAGATAAGAAAATGAAGCAGCTTCAATGCGATCTGGGACCCACATATTTACCAGATTTGAAGAGAGATGAATGCATAAAGAGGGAATGGAAAGAAAAAAAAAGGAGAAATCAATGGTGAGAAGAGGAAGACGACATAGATGAAGGGGGAAATAAAGAGTTTAGAGGGAAAAACAAAGGAGCTAACTGATGTGGGGCCCACATGTTGACAAAGTTAGGCATCTTCTGTCAAAATGTGAGAGTTTATAAAGGTTTGGTAAAATTAAGGTAGTAATTTATAAAAAAAAACATAAAGGTGGGAATTTACAAATAATGGGAAACTTAAGGTGAATCTGTGCAATTTTTCCTTATATTTTCATAAAACTTATATTTACTCCTATATTTTTATTTTGCGAATATTATATATATATTTATATCATAAAATAGAATGTATACTTGTAATACCCCTGAAATTCTGCTACATTAAAATATAATATAAGAAATAATTCAAGGAAATTCCAAAGGTGTTACGCTGTGATAATTAATAATAATCACCGCAAGGCAAAAGGTTCTAACCTAAATGAATGGTCAAAGAGTTATAATAATCAAAACTAACTCGAATATAAATAATTACTACACACTGAAATAAAAATACTAAAGTCAAATGAATAACAGCGGAAGTCTTTTTAAACCTATTAAAGCATAAATAAATCCATCGCACTCTTTAACTCAACCTTGAGCTAACCACCTTCAAGTCCCTGCACATTGAACACTATAGTATCAGCCAAAAGGCTGAGCAAGGTTTTGTACTGTATTAAAACAAAAATATCCCATGTGCAGGTAAGATATATAGGAATATCTTACAAATTCATTTCAAACCTGTACGGATCAAATATACAAAATAAAATAACTTTTCAATAATGTCAACTTTCAATCTTTCTCTTTCTAAAACAATTTTGTAAATACATTTAAAATGTAACTGTTTTGAAACCTGTGAGTAGGAAGTATTAAAGTCCAATGAGCTAGCTAGGCTCACGAGACAGATAAACACCAAAGCCCCTAGTATGCACACCCCTAACTTGATAACGAACCAAGAAGGAAGACAAATGGCAAGTGTTTCGATCAACATACACCCAACTACTAAATAATGGTTGAGACAAAACTCAACCTACTTCCAAACCCGAGGAATACCGCTTACCGACAACCCCACAAAAACATTCTTATAAAACATAATAAATCATAATTAAGTAAACATAGAAACATTCTAGTTTACGCAAAACTTATAGCAATGAGGAACATCATCCTTTTAAATCTCAACTTGGCATATGAGGAACTTCCTCCCTTTTGAATCTCATAAATAATCTCATAATTTTCTTTCACAATAAATATCGTTAAAACGATTTAAATCTCATTATATAAACAATGTAAAACCTTTTAAAATTCTCAATATATAGATAACGTAAAACTCTTTTTAAATCTCCGTATGTAAACCACATAAAACCTTTTAAATCTCAATATAAACTTTAAACCCAATATCATTCATTTTCCAAATTAATCTATACAAGTCTTAGTAAGAAATCTTACCTTTTCAGCAACCACAATCAACCAAACTCTATCTCAAGTCAATAAGGTTATTCTACGAACCCACAATCTACAATATAATAAAGTATAGTATAAGTCACTTGAGAATAATTCACATAATTCACATATAAGTAACGTAACCTAGTTGATGAGCTTGACTAATTTTGAAAACGACTCAACGTCCTTAGAACACAAAAGTCAACAAAAGTCAAACTGGTTAAGTTTGGTCAACAAAAGTCAAACTAATCAATTAAGTCAACCTGGTCAACATTACTAACTCTATGTGAAACTTTTTATCCACCTTACATTATTAAGAGCAACAACGTAGCCAATGCAGCTTACACCCCAACAACTACAACCTAGCTACAAGAGTAGCAATACACTCTTAACAAAGTTTTCACATTCAACTCCAACACCAAACTCAGAACACAAACAGGAACTTATCATTTACCTTGCCTAATAATCAAACCCAAAAACTAACTATCAACCATAATCAGAATAATTTATAAAGCCTTAATCTTCCAAAACAACCTAATGAACTAATTGAAATCAATACATACTCTGCCCCAAATTGATCAACAGGAAATTCCAAAAGAGTTAAACTTTGCAACTAAACTCATAACTATCTTAATCAACTCGAATTATACATAAAACATAAACCACCTAAACAAATTTAGCATAGTATAAGTTTCCCCCAAATCAATTTTTTCAAGAACCCTAATTTAATAAAAAATCCAAATTCGAAAATCAATCTAAAAAAGAAATTAAAATATGAGAATAAATCTTACTTGATAAGTTAGAGTATTTGAAATCTAGCAGAGTGTTAAAAGACCCAAATTCGCCATTTTTGACTCGAACTTCGACCCGAAAACCACAAGCCAACAAAGCCCCTTCTTTTTCCTTCTACGAAATTGCACAAGAAAACAAAAACTAAAAGATGAAGTGGTGATGGATGTTTAATGGTGAAGGATGATGATGGATGATAGTATTTGATGGTTAAGTAAGGAAGGAGAGTGAAGGAGCAGCATATAAAATCGAGTTCCTGCTGCGTGAGGTAAGTAAGCTTTTATTTGCTTTTCATTTTTTTTTCTAACTTATCCTTTTCTATTTCTTTTACTAACTAATGGTATCCAATATAATAAGTCTAGGAATAGGTTTTTGACTAAATCTAAGATAAGGTCAAAGTATGGAAGGAAAATTATTTAATAAAAGATTAATTTAAAATAATTTTTATGTAATAAATTAATATAAATACTTAATAACAATATATAAAAATACGGGGTGTTACAATACTCGTTTAATTATTTTGGCGGTTGTACTTGTGTTGGTATTGTTTAATGAACAATGTGATACTTGTATGAGTGTAATATCTAAAATGTACTTCCTCCGTTTCGCAATACTCGCAACGTTTCTTGTTTGCACACTATCCAATGCAATACTTTGAACCTTAATATCTCTAATTATTGATAAGTAAAAATTATAAAAAGTTGATATTATGATAGTATGCATCAAGACGAATCAAATAAGACCCCATTTGGCTATATTTTTTCTTATACACGTGTGAAAAAATATAACATAAGAATAGTAAATGAATAGTGGTTACTATGCTTATGTTGCGAGTATTGCGAAACGGAGGAAGTATATGCTTTTGGGGTGTATATATATTACGTTAATATAAATAATTTTTAGTTATAAAAATATTAGCGTATGTTTTTGTTTCGAGCTTTAATATAACTTGCGAATAGTCAAATGCAGGAACGAGTTGTGCTACACCCTATCTAGGATTAAAGGGTCCGAAATTTAGCTTGGCAATAAGAGAATTATAAACTCTTGGTCAGCTTTGTAACGTTAATCGACTCAAAAGCCTCACCTCTTCAATCACCCTCATAAACCCCCTAATGATGACCATTAAGCCACCCTTAACACTCCTTAATCACCCCCCTTTAAACCCCTCCCTTTGCTGTCCATTTAATTAGAAAATAAGGAAAGCATCCCCCTTTGCCTTCCCAAACGCCCCTCCTCAAGAAAGAAAAGGAAAAGGAAAGTCTTTCCAATTTTCCATTGCACACCATCACAAAAATGGACATCGCCGGAGATCTAACTGTTGGATCTTCTTGAAATTTGGACATAATGTTCATAATATCAAGGCCTTCACTTTGACTGGAGAGTTTTTCGAATCCATGTTTTAGATTGCCGGAAATATTGATTGGAACACCACTGATTGTTTTAGAGGAATCCTAAAATTTGTTTAAGGGAGAAGAAGGTAGTGACGAACAGCACGGTTCCTAGCATAGTTTTTCTTATATTCTCTGCACTCCATTCGAAGATCGAGATAACTAGCGTTTTTCTGGCAGGCTAGGAAATGAGAAGTAACCTTAGGTTGTTGGAATTATCGTTAGAGAACTTAGTATCATGTTAGGATGAACTTAGAGGATTGTATATGTAACTCTTGTTAGTATCATGTTAGGCTAAGTTTTCACTTGAATTCATGTATTTAATGTGCCCTTATTATGCTGTTGTTATTGTGTTGTTGAAATGAGGAAACTTTAAATTTTGATTATGTGAATGATTTGGGAATTTGAGAAAATTATGATTTTTGATGCAAAGCACTTCGTTTTGTATGGTGATTGGTTGGTTTGGACTTGTGATGATTTTGTATGATGTTCAATGCCTTGAATATGTAGAGGTTTTGTCAAAAAATGTGCGAAGGATTGCTCGCAAGAAGCGAGCAGTAGTCTGGTCGCGGCCCGCGAACAGACTTGGCCAGCCTGTTTTCAATTGGTCATATCTCACTCGTTTAATAACGGAATTGAGCTTGTAACCAATCGTTGGAAAGCTAACGAGCTAAATTTTCATTTTCAAATCATTTTTTTGTAATTAAAAAAAATCAGTTTTAATTCTTTTTAATACATTAATGAAAATACAAAAATATTAAGTAGAGGGTTACAAAATAGAGGAAAAAAGATTGTTCACCAAAAAGAATTTTAAACAAGTTGAGGGTTATAATATAGAAGCACCCTTTCATTTATCAAGTTTTTCAAAATTTTTGAGGCTCAATTCGCATGCAAAGGCATAAGCATCAACTTCCTCTTTCACTATCTTCCCATGTGCAATATTACGAGACCTTGCTTCTCGAAACAATACTTGCACGCAATGAGAAACAGGCGGTTTTGGGAAAAAGATTCATACTAATTGTAGAGTACAAGGCATATCCATCAAGTTAGAAACTAACGTAGGTGTTCCCCCCTGGTCCACGACAAATTGAGGGTTACGATATAGAATTTCCCTTTCATTTATCAAGTTTTTCAAGATTTCTGAGGCTCAATTCGCATGCAAAGGCATAAGCATCAACTTCCTCTTTCACTATCTTCCCACGCGCAGTATTACGAGTCCTTTCTTCTCGAAACAGTACTTGCACGAAATGAGAAGCTGGCGATTTTGGGAAAAAAAGATTCATACTTATTGTAGAGTACAAGGCATATCCATCAAGTAAGAAACTAATGTAGGTGTTCCTCCCCCTAGTCCACGACTAATTTTCTGGTAAAATTATAGGTGCATTACCCACACATACAAATATGTACAAGTTTGAGGCGATTCAACTCATCATAAAGCCCACAAGTTTATTAAAATAGTCCTATATATCATATAAGGGGTTTTGTTGCACTCAACAATGATGGTACCCAACTATTACAGTCATGGCCCACTGGCGACAAAAAACGCTTCTCCAAATGATCCCACAAGGTTTATCTTCACCATGAAACAATATTGATTGTTGGATTATATATGTATTAGTGATGGGCTTCTAATTATACTTACCTTAACTGTATAAATGTTAGTGTATGTATGTTGCTTAGTAGGCCCAATTAAAGCCTAACCTCTTAGGTTGTATTTAAGATACACGAATCACTGATTAATGACAACTTGACAAAACATTAAAACCCTAAACTACTCCCTGCCGTGACATGGTATCAGAGCCGCGTTGAATACCGCCGGAAAACTGACCGAAAAGACATTCGTCGACGACCGTGCTTGCCTAGTCTCACCCGCGTGAATCACTTGGCAGACGAACCACATGGGAGGCGACGAAAAGAAGGAGATGGTAGGGGCGACAGGAGCGTGGACTGTGACCGCTTCCTCGCCGTTCTATTTGGGCTCAGGTGACCAGCCCGGACACTATATCACACATGTGATTTTCACCGGCGACAATTATGTCGCGTGGAACAGAGCCATGACGATTTCCTTGCGTGCGCGAAGGAAGTATGGCTTCGTAGATGGAACTATACCCAAACCTAGCGACCCGGACGGAGTGCTTGACTGGGATACGGTTCACTCCATGATTGTTTCATGGGTGTTGAAGAGTATGGAGCCTAAGATAGCGGCTACCATACCGTTACACGAGAACGCTAAAGATTTGTGGAATTACCTTGAAAGAAGGTTTTGTGTGGCGAATGGGCCAAGAATTCAACAGATTCGGGCAGCGATTACCGAGTGCAAGCAAACCGAATCTATGTCCATTGATGCGTATTACACCAAGTTGACTGGATTATATGATGAATTGGCTCGTTTGAAGCCAATGCGATCATGTGAGTGCAAGAAATGTGAGTGCGGGATGGCGTTGAAACTGTCGAAGGACCGAGAGGAGGAGATATTCCATCAGTTTATGGTGGGTTTGGATGGCAATAACTACGGCACTGTGCGTACTAATCTACTTTCCCAACAGCCCTTGGGTGATCTCAATCATGCATATCAGACATTAGTTCAAGAGGAACAGTCTCGTGGGCTTGCTCGTGGTAAAACGGAGGATGACAGCGTCCATGCCTTTCACGTGAACTCTGAACGTGTGAGGGGCAGATTTGATCGAGTTGACAAATCTAAACTCATGTGTTCTCATTGCAAGAAGCAGGGACATGAAGTAAGTGGGTGTTTCAAGCTCCATGGTAACCCTCCGTGGTACGAGGAGCGCATACGTGCCCGCAATGCTGCTCGTGCTACTGGTTCTGCCGGAGGTTCAGACGAAAATAGTGGGTTGCAGCAGCCCGCCTATGGCGCGACAGCGCGTAGCTCGAGTGGGGCTAAAGCACATGCCGTTTCGGGTGCACATTTTGGCACGTCGGAGGGAGGTGGCACTTCACTAGCAAACCTCACATCCGAGCAGGTTCAAGTACTCATGAACATGATTAATAGTGAGCAGAATAATTCTAGCATTCAACGTATGGAGGGTAAGTCGACTTATTGTTGGCAATGGATTATCGATACTGGTGCTTCTCATCATATAACTGGAACTCTTTCTTGCTTATCGCATGTGCGAAACATTAGAGCGTGTGCCGTCGGTCTTCCTAACGGGAGCACGACTTTTGCTACGCAACAGGGAGATGTGTATCTCACTAATATTCTCATTTTACGTGATGTCTTGTTTGTGCCCGAGTTCCAGTGTAATTTGATTTCTGTATCTCATATGCTCGCTGATAATTCATGTACTATCCAATTCACTAATGCTATGTGTGCTATACAGATTGGAGCAGGTGAACGGCGAGGGGGGCTTTACTATTTCCGCAAGGTGGCTGTAGCTCAGGCAGTTGGAGTCTCTGATTTGGGCATTTTTGACTTGTGGCACCAAAGGTTAGGTCATCCTTCGGAACGAGTGTTGAAGCTGCTCCCTCCCATTCGTTCTAGTTCTGCTCAGAAACACTTGAATAAAATTTGTGATGTTTGTCCTTTGGCAAAACAGACACGTGATAGTTTTCCTATTAGTATTCATAAAGCTAGTTGTTTGTTTGAACTAGTGCATTGCGATTTATGGGGACCTTATACTACTCCTTCATCTTGTGGTGCTGTTTACTTTTTGACTGTGGTGGATGATTATTCCCGTGCCGTTTGGGTATATTTGTTGGAAAATAAAACTGAGGTTTACAAATATTTCTCTTCTTTCTTTGCCATGGTCTCTCGTCAATTCGATACTAATGTCAAAATAGTTCGAAGTGACAATGGGACAGAGTTCAATTGTATGCATGATTTCTTTGAGAAGAGCGGTATTTTGTTTCAAACCTCGTGTGTTGGGACTCCTCAACAAAATGGACGGGTTGAACGAAAACACCAACACATTTTAAATGTTGGTCGTGCTTTGATGTTTCAGGCTAGTTTACCTGTTCGGTTTTGGGGTGAGTGTGTCTTAACAGCAGTACATTTGATTAATCGTACTCCTTCGAGCGTGTTACATGGTAAAACACCTTTTGAGATGATGTATGGTTGTCCTCCGGAATTTGATTATATGCGTGTGTTTGGATGCTTGGCTTTTGCTCATAACCTAAAAGCTAAACGTGATAAATTTGCCCCCCGGGGGCGAAAATGTGTTTTTCTTGGGTATCCCACCGGAAAGAAAGGTTGGAGAATGTATGACTTGCAAAATGGGGACATTTTTATATCTCGTGATGTACAATTCTTTGAAACCACCTACCCGTTTGCTAAACAGCCCACAAATGAGAACAACCCAACTCCTCTCCCCAATGAGCCCAGCCATCCTCTACTCCTTGATGAACCTGCTGACACGGTTCACTCTCTCCCCACCGAGCCCAGTCCACTACACACTGAGCCCAGTCCCTCTCCACCTTCCCTCTTAGCCACTGCCGTGCCTGATCCTACCCCCAGCCCACCTATCACCTCTTCCGCACTTGATGAGCAGCCAAGCCCACCTTCGCCTCCCCCCCCCCGAATCTGCAGCCCCTTCTTCGCCTGTGTTGGGTCGAGGCTTTCGCGAGAAACGCCCCAGTGTTATGCTTCGAGATCATGTCACTTATATGGCTCAGCTTCCTTGCCCCCCTTGCTCTTCGTCAGCTCCATCATGTCCTCCAGGTACACGTTCTTACCCCATAGCTAATTTCGTGAATTGTGATAATTTTTCATTGCACCACCGTGTGTTTCTTGCTGCAGTTGACGAGGGTGTTGAACCTCGTAGTTTTTCCCAGGCTATGAAATTCTCTGGTTGGCGTGAGGCGATGCACAATGAGATTCGTGCATTAGAGGACAATGGCACTTGGGTTATGACCACTCTTCCTCCTGGTAAAAAGGCACTGGGCTGTAAATGGGTGTACAAAATCAAATACAATTCTGATGGGAGTGTTGAGCGTCTCAAAGCTCGGTTGGTTATTCTTGGTAATCATCAGGTCGAGGGGATCGACTACAATGAAACTTTTGCCCCCGTTGCCAAAATGGTCACTGTTCGCGTTTTTCTTGCTGTTGCTGCAGCTCGGAATTGGGAAGTTCATCAAATGGACGTTCACAATGCTTTCTTACATGGTGAGCTAGACGAGGAGGTGTATATGAAACTTCCTCCTGGCTTTAGTAGCCGTCCTGGTCAGGTGTGTCGGCTACAAAAGTCTCTCTATGGTCTTCGTCAGGCTCCTCGCTGTTGGTTCGCTAAATTGGCTAGTGCTCTGCGTACATATGGCTTCTCTCAGTCCTACTCTGACTACTCTCTCTTCACCTATCATCGAGGTGATGTGTCCTTGCACATACTGGTATATGTTGACGATTTGATTATTTCGGGCAATGATGCAGGTGCTCTCAGTGCTTTCAAGCAATACTTAGGTGTATGCTTTCGCATGAAGGATCTTGGTCCCTTGAAGTACTTTCTCGGCATCGAGGTCGCTCGTAGTGCGGATGGGTTCTTCCTCTCTCAGCGGAAGTATGCTCTTGACATTATTACTGAGACAGGCCTTCTAGGTGCCAGACCTGCAGATACTCCCCTTGAGCAGAACCATCACCTGGCTCGTGTTGACGGCACTCCCCATTCTGACCCCGCACAGTATCGTCGCCTAGTAGGGCGTCTTATCTATTTGGCGTTCACTCGGCCCGACTTGGCTTATGTGGTGCATGTCTTGGCTCAGTTTATGCACGCCCCTCAGCATCATCATTGGGACGCAGCCTTACGGGTTGTGCGTTACTTGAAAGGCAACCCTGGTCAGGGTATCATTCTCTCCTCTCCCTGTGACTTACATCTCACTGCTTGGTGTGATTCGGATTGGGCTAGTTGCCCTCTGACTCGTCGCTCGGTCTCTGGTTGGATTATATTTCTTGGTACTTCCCCGATCTCATGGAAGACTCGGAAACAGCACACCGTCTCACGCTCATCCGCTGAAGCTGAGTATCGTTCCATGGCCGATGTTACTGCGGAGCTTAAATGGCTCCGCGCCTTGCTTCATGGTTTTGGTATTTCTCATTCACAGCCGAGCTCCTTACTTTGTGACAGCAAATCCGCACTCTACATCGCACAGAACCCCGTGTTCCACGAGCGTACTAAACACATTGAGGTCGATTGCCACTACATTCGCGATGCTATTCAAGCCGGATTAGTCACTACTTCCCATGTCACCACCACCGAGCAGCTCGCGGACATTTTCACCAAAGCTTTGGGTGTGCGTCAGTTCTTGTACTTGCGAGGCAAGTTGGGCATTCATGATCTCCATGCTCCAACTTGAGGGGGGGTGTTGGATTATATATGTATTAGTGATGGGCTTCTAATTATACTTAGCTTAACTGTATAAATGTTAGTGTATGTATGTTGCTTAGTAGGCCCAATTAAAGCCTAACCTCTTAGGTTGTATTTAAGATACACGAATCACTGATTAATGACAACTTGACAAAACATTAAAACCCTAAACTACTCCCTGCAGTGACATTGATGCTTCTAATTTAGGGTTCATCCTACGCAAAAGCCATAATCAAGCTTTGAAGTTATTGTCTACTATTCTAGGAGTTTCTTCATAGTAGTCGATTTAGAAATGGTTGGGTCAATAAAACCAAAATTCCGACGATGCTTTATCAAAATAATTATGGCCCTTGCCCAAGACACATAATTTCGTTAAAATAACATGGGTAATAATTTTTTGAGTTGGTGGCTTGAGCCAAGGTAAAATGGCGAAGGCAAATCAATCTTCTCAGGGCCAACCATGGTCCATGGATAATGTCGCTAAAAATCACACTTGTGAGGTTGCGGGAACAACAGTGAGGAGAGAAGAAAAAAAGACGGTGGTTAGTAATTGTCCTTAATTGTAAATTATGGAAAAGGCAACTTATATACATGCTTACATGGAGATATGTGAGGCCCTAATCCCACACCATAGAGAATATACAAGCCAAAATACATGAATACATAGCCAACCTAGTATATACATATTTAATGGAACATTAAGGCATTGGTGGTGGACTACAGTTAGAGAACTTCACCTGAAGACTTTAGTACGATCATGTAGTTACTTGGCATTAGATAGGTATGTTTTTCTTCTCTAAAGATTCACTATCAATATTGTAAGCTATTTTTCGGGTTAGGTTAAAAGAAAACATTTTGAAATTTCGCTAAATATGCATATCTCCCTTCGCATGATCGTATTAAATTCGTTAAGGTATGCAAATATTAAAGAGGTATATAGCATATCATCACTTGAGATAATGTAAGAAAAACGTTAAAAATCAAAAGTGATATTGACCCAAATTAGTTGACTTGAGTTAAAGATAGGAAAATAATGGACCTTATGACCTTAAAATTTAAACAGATACCGATAATCAATTGTCGTTAGGGCTATGAATTTATATGTGATTTATGAAAAAATGTCCATAAAAGCTTCTCTTTGTTCTAGAATGTTGTTGTTTCCATAATGTATAACTACCATTCAAAACTTGGTAGGCGATAATTAAAGAAGTATAAAGGATGATTTGAAATTAATGAAGGAATGCACAAAGAGTAATATGGGACAATTCGGAATATTGAAATTCATAATCATTGTTGTCATATAAACATAATGTGTTTGAGGATATAAAATCATTAGTACCTTTAAGTATTAATCAAGATTCATGAAGATAACATATCTTTGAGGATAGAAAATCATTACAATAGACATTGTCATGAAACAGGTTTGACGCATTTGCTTACATATGAATCATCATATCCTTTATTATTGCTTACTCAAAGAGCATGTTGTATCCGTATCTACACGACTTGCAATTCGCGATTCCCCTTATCTTTCCAAACGAAGACAGGGTGTGGATTGACACTGGAGCGCATAAGAGTGCTTTCTATGCATACATTTTCTAGATTTGGACATCCATCAATCAATACCGTTTGTAGATGAGGCATATGAATGTAGATAGATTTTAGATTGGGCAATCTATAGATTATTAAAACGCTAAGCTTATCACTTCTGAAGAGAATATACTCACCCATAAAGGCCTCTTTCAGAGTCAGATCCACCAGATTATGTATCCCATTAAGCATGTATATTGCATATTCATTAAGTCTTGAATATGCTATGTCCAATTTGGCTAAGTTCGGGAGCATCATTATCCACATTGGTAATTTCTCTGACATTATCGGTCCGCCCAAGTATACGCGTTCAAGTAAAAAAGGAGGTGAGGTTACGTAGTCTAAATCAAGGATTTCATAATTTTCCATTTTGTCAGTCGCGCCTGCTTTCAATTTTGACTGTATACTAAGTGACTGAAGATGTTTCATTTTTTCTATTGCACAACACAACTCCCTCCCATATTCCGTCTGAAGATTCGTGATCTCTAGCCTTCTCAACTGATTCAACTGTTGTAAATCAACCATTAAAGCAGGTGTAGTTGCAACATCTATACGTGCTAATTTTTGCAGCTCTGGAAAATGTTTTAGTGCCCCGTTTTGTATCTTCACACCTTTCTTCTTTTGTTTCTGACACCAAAATTTAGCATTAGGACTGGGTAAGTGTGTTCGTACCTTCTCCTCTACATAAGCAAGAAGATGGCGCAACTTATGACAATTACAAATTTCTACAGGTAGCTCGACTACCAAACATCGCTTGAGGTCTAGAGTTTGCAGGTTCCAAAGCTTCCCAATTGTTGTAGGTAGCGTTTTGACTTGTGTGTTTCTCAAACTTAAGTATTGTAAGTGTTGCAAACTTCCTAATTCTTTTGGAATATGGTCAATGGGAGCCCCTTGAAGATCTAGCACCTTTAAAAGGCGAGCAACTTTTAATAAAGAGCTAATGTAAGGTTCTGATAAGTTGCTAAACCAAAGAAGAGAACGAGTACGATGGAGGGTGTTGTTGCTATTAGATATTGTGCGAATCATACTATTGCTCACATCATCAGTGTCGATGGATAATCGTCGAAAATGGTCATTAGCAATGTTTTGTGATAAAACTTGTCCGAAGCATAAGTAGTCCAACTTTGGCAGGATGATCATGTCACGGAGGATATCATGAACTCGAAATCTTGTTTGTGGTCGCTCAGTTGGGCTGTTCATCTCATAAACTTGAATCAAACTCCTATCAACAAGGTCAACCAAATATTCTTTTGCTACCTGTTCAACATTTTTGCCCCGTTGATTTTCTATAAAACCCTCTGCTATCCACAGTCGAACTAATCTATTGCTGCTAACTAAGTAATCTTCAGGGAACATGCCTAAGTACAAGAAACAAGGCTTAAGATAATATGGCAAATTGTAATAGCTTAATAATAGTATTTTTGTGGTATTTGAGAAGTGAGGATTACTTCCAAGCTCAAAACTAAGGCTATTCCACTGGGAAACAATCTTCTCTTTAGTAGATAAAAGCCCTGCAATTGCTAAAATTGCAAGCGGTAATCCATCACATTTATCCACAATCTCGCGCGATAATTTTTCTAATTCCAGGGGGCAATTGGCATTACCAAATGTCTTTTGACAAAAAAGATCCCACGCTTCACCTTCACTCAAAGGTTCCAATATATACATATAATGACTACCTAATGGATCTGTATGGGATAAATACCCTCTCCCGAATATACGGCCCAAGGCCCAAACGACACAAGGCCCACGCTCACTTGTCTATATAAGCCCCTCATAGGGCTAAGGTAAAGAGATCCACAATCCATTCTCTCTCCCTACACCACACTCTCTCTATCTAAAATGAGTACTGACTTGAGCGTCGGAGAGCCCGTCCTCGGGACACCCCCGGGGGTTTGGGGTTCATGTGCAGGTTCTTGGCCGGAGCTCGGACTCGGACCGCTCATCTCCGCCGGAAAGAGGTACGACACTTTTGGACAGAAACAATTTGGCGCTAGAAGGAGGGGAAGAGAAAAAGCGCCCATGGAAACCCATCACTTCCATGGCTACATTGCTCAAATAGCTATTCTATGGTTTGAAATACTCCAATTCAGACCAAAATTTGCAAGATCTACAAATTACACATCGCCATCTGAAGGATATACACACGCAAAAAAGAAAAATCCAGTGAAGAAAAATAAAAAGAACGGCAGTAGAGGAGACAAGATGATTTCTCTTCGAAGCTTAGAACAAGGGCCATAAGCTTGTCATGCTTAGCAGCTAGCAATCCAGGAAGAAAACCACGAAGGTATTTTAAAAGTAGAACAAAGCTCCACCCCACATCCTTGAAATTCAGCTCCACTCCCACGAAGTTATGAATACTCCCTCAGTGGAAGCACTAAAATTTTGGCATGATCCTCTGTGGCCTAAATGCTCCACTTCAATCCAATGTTAGAAAAGTCATCATCATCATTGACGAGATATGCCTCCATTCCCATTAAAGTGCTACATTCTCAAGCTCCACCTATTCTTTTTCCCTTCTGTAATTGCTAAATTGCTACACGCACACTCCGTGTTTGATAAAATGCCTCTTAGAAGCAAATTTAAACTATCCCAAGCAGACCTGAGTAATGCAGATAGCTATCAGACCGAATGGCGAAAGCCAACGGAATAAAGACTGCACTATCAGAATAGACTAAGACTATCCAGCTTGCAGACCCAAACTGCATACCAGAACTCATAGCTCTGCCAGATTAAGCAAATCTGCGGAGTCAAATAATGAGCAGCGTAAATATGCGAAACTAGCTTGGGAACAACTTCATTTGACCAAATGGGTCAGAAGATAAGGTCAGCAATAGCGCAGACCGAATGATGAGGAATTGACGGAATAGGATCTGCAACATAGCAGAACACAATATTCTGCAGGCAGAGCTCACTCAATCAGTCCGCAATATTCATCTGCGATTCCGACCCACAACCTGCAACTGAGTAGTGCAACTATCAGACCAAATGGCACAGCAAAGAGAAGCCAAAGAGAGAAATCTCTTCAGAAGAAAGACATTCAATTAAACTTCTGGCAAATAAGAATAAGCAGACCGGCCTGCACTCAAAGCCTATTTCAGACCCGCTTTGCAGAGCCCAAAATATGAGCAGACCGCAATCAAGGGGCAAGGCAGACTCAAAGAATTCACATAATATAATAGAATCTGCAACCAGACCACAACAATCTGCAAGCAGAGCTCCCTCAGTCAGTCTGTAATATCAGACCGCCCTACCACCCACATCTATTCGTAACATTCTGCAATTCCAGTCTGCAAAATCAGCATCGACCACACCAAGATAAATCTACAACACCCAGGTGCCAGACCTGATTAAACTTAATTTAGCAAACAGCAACCATGGTCTGTAAAATTCACAACGAACCATACTCTATAGCAGACCCACCCGCTGGGCAGAACAACAAGAGCAGAACGCCCCCATATACATCAGATGGTATTCTGTATAGAACTCGAGCGGACTCCACTGGATAATACCAAGCTAAGTACTTTGCCTCCACTATCATTGATATCAATTTTGCCTACTTTTAATGCAAAATTAGATCGAACTCACGATAAATGTTGCACTTAGTTTATATCACAAGCTTCAAACATTGATTATTTGTCAATGAGCGTCTCAAGAGTTGCAAACATTCACTCTATTTAATTACATGACACGATCAAATGATGACTTTAGACCTTTATGTATGTCTAGTTGGGAATATACTACTCTCAAATTGACCCAAGTTCAACTTAAGAGTGGGGGGCAAATGAGTATATGTGACCCAACTTGATGGGAAATTTGATTGTAACATTCATTGTAGTACTTGATTTTGGAAGCACCTATTTTTTGAGTCTGCACATATTATTGAAGGCTTCAGCAGGCTATTAAGTCGCTGAAAAGATATATTCTGTTATTATTATTGCAGACACATGCTAGAGAGGTATTCTGTTATTATTATTGCAGATTCTCACTTCAGACAGAGGATCCTGCCTCTTATTTTTATTGAAGACACCAGCGAGCTACCAAGCCGTTGGAAATACTTAAGCGAAGAGCTAAGTATAGTTACGAATCAAACTCTGCTGAAGAAGCAGAGAGCTTTGCTGAAGAAGCAGAGCAAAGGACTTAAGCGAAGAGCTAAGTTCTTTACCGTCATTATTAGCAGATCCTCACCACGGATAGAGGATCCCGCTCCTCATTATTATCGCAGAGCACCATCTCAGAGGGCTCTACCGTCATTTTTACAGCAGATCCTCGCTTCAGACAGAGGATCGTGCTCATTATCATTACAGCGGATCCTCACTTCAGATATAGGATCCTGCTCCTTATTATTATAGCAGATCCTCACTTCAGACAGAGGACCCTGCCCCTTGTTATTATTGCAGATCCCATCTCAGACAGAGGGCTCTGCCATTATTTTTATAAGCAGATCCTCGCTTCAGACAGAGGATCCTGCTCCTTTTATTATTGCAGAGCACCATCTCAGAGAGCTCTGCCATCATCATTAGCAGATCCTCACCTCAGATGGAGGATCCTGCCCATTATTATTTCAGTAGATCCTCACCTCAGATAGAGGATCATGCTCACTATTATAGCAGATCCTCGCTTCACAGAGAGGATCATGCTCTCCATTTCGCATTAAACCCCCATCCCCTTATCAATTCTTTATGAAAAACAAAGTGTCAAAATCAGATAGACCCTTAGCAGACTGAGAAAAAATACCACAGTCTGGCAAAAGAAAACAGGGTCTGAGTCAGACTGAAGGCTGAAGAGGCTCTTCAGACACAAAAGTAAACTATATTAGGAAGAAAGGGAGTCAGCCAAAAGGTTAACTCTGTCCAAGAGCCCCCTGAGGCCCGCAGAGTGATCGGATGCCGACTCGACTTACCGATGTCATAGACCTCTACCTCTAAACCTGCGGGGCCGAAGGCCCAAAAAGCAGCAAGGATAAGTCATAGACACCTAAGGCTAATGGGGACGCGAGAGTTCCTAAGAACCAAAGCGGACCCCGACACGAAAAAGATGGCAGAAGGAGCTAAAGGGCGAACCCCAAAACTCCCAGAATCATCATGACTTAGGGCTTCAAAATACCTCCTCTGCTCTGCTATTGTTGAATCTTTGTCATACATAAGGCAGAGCAGAAGAGTAAAGGGCCCCTAAAGTCCCAGCTCTGAGCAAATCTCACCGGCCACCAAGCCAAGTAAACGAAAACACTCAAATATATTGCTTGATATATCTCCTTATTATAGCAGATCCTCGCTTCAAACAGAGGATCATGCTCATTATAGCAGATCCTCGCTTCAGACAGAGGATCATGCTCCTTATTATAGCAGATCCTCACTTCAGACAGAGGATCATGCTCCTTGTTATAGCAGATCCTCGCTTCAGACAAAGGATCATGCCCCTTATCATTAGCAGATCCTCGCTTCAGACAGAGGATCATGCTCCTTATCATTAGCAGATCCTCGCTTCAGACAGAGGATCATGCTCCTTATCATTAGCAGATCCTCGTCTCAGACAGCGGATCATGCTCCATATTATAGCAGACCCCGTCTCAGACAGAGGGTTCTGCCATTATTTTCATTAGCAGATCCTCGCTTCAGACAGAGGATCATGCTCTTTATTATAGCAGATCCTCGCTTCAGATAGAGGATCATGCTCCTTATTATTATCGCAGACCCCACTCAGGCAGAGGGCTCTGCCATCACTATC
The DNA here is from genome assembly GCA_947645195.1 of Patellifolia procumbens. NCBI lineage: Eukaryota > Viridiplantae > Streptophyta > Magnoliopsida > Caryophyllales > Amaranthaceae > Patellifolia > Patellifolia procumbens. The sequence goes on from CANSGD010000193.1 coordinate 1,155,620, forward strand.
ATAGCAGATCCTCGCTTCAGACAGAGGATCATGCTCCTTATTATTATCGCAGACCCCACTCAGGCAGAGGGCTCTGCCATCACTATCATAGCAGATCCTCGCTTCAGATAGAGGATCATGCTCCTTATTATTATCGCAGACCCCATCTTAGACAGAGGATCGTGCTCCTTATCATTAGCAGATCCTCACTTCAGACAGAGGATCATGCTCATCAGCATTACATATCCACGTATCATCGCTATTACGGACTTGTCTATAGCATTCTAATCTCAGTCTGCCTCCTCTGCCGCAAGCAAAGCAGACAGACTGGGGGGCAAGGATACGTATGGTAGGAGGAAGAAAGTAGCAAAGAAATAGCATATTTTCTTTCAAAAACTACTCAAAAGAACGCAAAAAATACAAAACTAGCAGAGGCTATAGGCAATGCTACATTCTTGCTCATCAGAATCTCAGATTGGTGAAGCAACATCACAGACTACGTGAGCAGACCTTCACTAGAGGATGCTACACGACAGATTATCAGAGCAGACTCCTAAGCAAAGGAAGCTTCGTCTCTTATTACTTGAGAAGATCCTCACCTAGAGGATGATACACCTTAGCTCATTGAAGCAAGCTCTCTGGCTGAAGAGGCTACATCTCACAGCAGAGACTCGATCACGCACAAAGTTCATCATGAAGACATACATGTCCAATATCATGAGGAACCAAGTGAATAAGCCCAATATAGTTCAAGTTCAATCAACGATTATCACTCGAACTAGGGGGCAAATTGTATGGGATAAATACCCTCTCCCGAATATACGGCCCAAGGCCCAAACGACACAAGGTCCACGCTCACTTGTCTATATAAGCCCCTCATAGGGCTAAGGTAAAGAGATCCACAATCCATTCTCTCTCCCTACACCACACTCTCTCTATCTAAAATGAGTACTGACTTGAGCGTCGGAGAGCCCGTCCTCGGGACACCCCCGGGGGTTTGGGGTTCATGTGCAGGTTCTTGGCCGGAGTTCGGACTCGGACCGCTCATCTCCGCCGGAAAGAGGTACGACACTTTTGGACAGAAACAGGATCCTTCCAAGCACGACCCACAACTTCATGTCGAGTTGTGATCAATATTCTACTGCATCTTTTGTTACAAGGCAAAGCATTTTGTACATAATCCCATAGTATTGAATCCCAAACATCGTCAAACACAATTATTTACCTATAAAATATTAAATTAAAATCAACATGTCTCAAGTATTGTGATGCTTTAGTAGATAAAGTATTTGCGAAACACTTAATTTAGGACGGATTGAGTATAAAATATTAACTACTTTCAATCCATTTGTGTTTTACCAAGTGCATAAATTTTCTTAGAATTCAAACAATGAGGAGAATTTTCTTTTCTTGGAGTAGGACATGGTGGAATATTGTTTTTCATTCTTTAAAGAAAATTTTCTAGATATAACCACGCAGTCCACCTTGCAACATTTTCTGACATAATCTAGCTTAATCATAGAAAATGTGAAAATATTAACACATTTTCTTTAAGGAGTAGAACTTTTACTTTTAGGCTCCGTTTGTTTTAACGGAAAACAATTTTCATGGAAAATCACTTTTTATGGAAAACTATATTCAAGGGAAAACAAGATTTTGGAGAAAGTTTTCCTTTGTTTGTTTGGTTACAGGAAAACTTAGGGAGAAAAGGTAAATGGAGTAAAAGAGAAGGAAAGATGGGAGGAGAGAATATAGAGAAGTAAGGAGTGAAAGAGGAAAATGTGGCATACCTTCTTTATAAAAGTAAATTGGTTTTCCTCTTCTAAGAGCATTTTCCCACTTTTAAGAAAATTATTTTCCCCTCCTTACCAAAACAAACAAAGGAAAATGGAAGGAGGAGGAAATCCATTTTCTAAGAAAATGGTTTTCCACCAAAACAAACGGAGCCTTAGTAGTAGCCAATAGCGAAAGAAATACTGAAGGTTTTGTGTGGTTGGTGTCATGACTAGAACTTTCTTGACACATAAAGCATATAAAGATCAAAACAAAAATATTAGCCAATAAAGTTAAAGTTTTATGAAGTAACATACATTGTTCTTTCTTTGGGCAATACCTCTTAAAATATTTAATATATTTTCACTTAGTTTAAGAATTATAAGTTATAATATATTCTAATATGCCCATGTTTACTTTTAATGAAAAATTAAAATTCACTAACAATAAGTTTATGAATATATATAGAAAAATCAATCTCGATTTAGTAAAAAGCATTATTCTAGGTAAGACAAAAACATTGGAGAATCAAATCAAATGAGTTTCAATCAACAATGAAAATGCTACCTTTTTTCCAATTTAGATACAATAATTTGACCGACGCATTTGTAAATGTATAAGTTTGACCATTTTCCCTATTATCAATTAAAAATTATAAAAGGTTGAATGATAAAAGGCAGACATTTTTGAACATCTTACTCCATCTATATTGTTGCTCAAATTGTTTTTATAAAAGGAGTATATAGTAACATTTGTTTTTATAGAATGCATCACTCAAATTGTTGCTAAAGTTAAAATAAGGCATGTGAATAAGGTAAAAGTTAAACTACTGCATCTAAATTGGGACAAATGATTTCAATAAGTAATATAATTTTTAATCGATAACAATCAATTTAATTAATAATAAATATTTTCAAATTGGTTTGCGGTAGTATGCAAGGCCTAAATTATGAAAATGAGCTCTAATAAGTTCAAATAACCGAATAAGTTTATGTAAGCACAATAAGTTGCAATAAAAGTTCATACTTATATATAGAGTTGGTAATCGAGTCATTTGGGTCAGTTACGAGTCCGGGCTTATCATTTTCGGGTCGGGTTTGTTTCATTACTATGTGTTCGGGTTGGGTCAAGTTGAGTAAGGTTAGTTTGGGAGAAGTCTTGAATTATATATTTAATCAAATAAAATATTGGTATTAACTAAAATAAGATACTTCGAGTTAATGATACCAAATATTAATAATAGTTATGAGATATTATGAAAGTAAAAGAAATGCATTAGAGTAATAAATTTGAATTTGGTTCATTTTGTAGTAGGAAGTCATAGTTGCGGTATATTTCGTGTCATTTCAGTTCGGCTCAAGTTAGGATCGGGTGTGATTAAGGTCGGGTCATTTCGAGTCTCTGTTTAATTTCGACTCTCCATTTTTCAGATCTATTTGGGCTCTCATGTTGGGTCATTTGGGCTCGATCAATTTTGCCAAATCTATTTATACGTTTCCTTATACTTACAAGATTTGACTTGTAGAATTGCCATTGTATGATATTCACCATCATTATCTCACATATTTGTGAATCAATACTATTTTTTTAATATATACATTGTGACGAATACAATAATGAATTTGGATTATAGAATGTGATTTATAAATTCCCTCCATTCCAAAATTTTCAAACATTACTCTTTTCAGGAAGTTGCAAAATTGAAGCAATAATTTCATTTTTGGTTAAAGGGTTGTTCTATATGTTTATCATCACACCAGTCCTTTTATTTATTGCTCTCCAACTCTCTTCTTGTCACATGGGCTCCTAAAAAATATGCATCCCCCGATATTGCACTTGATATAGAATGGATGAAGTATTAGTTAAAAGCGCGAAAAAGGTCTAAGTGGATATATGAACAGACAAAGAATGTAAAAGTCAAATTGGTATAATCAGTTCCACTAAAAAAACAGTCAAATTGGTATAGCATCAAGATAAGAAAGGAATTAAATTTTAAGTTATATGTATCATAAAACAAAATAAGGTTAATGAGGAAAGCATGTTTAGTGTGAGATAATCCGTAATCGTATGTATTGGAGTTTTATATTGTAAATATCCTCCATGTTTTAACTTAATAGTAATATCTCAATTCATACACTAGCATCTTTATTTCTGTAAGGTGCATTCTCTTCATCATAAGAAAAAAAGTTTAAATTTATTGTTTAAGTATTAGATTGATCAGATCCAAGCAGGTGTACAAATACAGGTAAAATTAAAGATAATTGAATCTAATCCATTCTAATTAGTTTGATAAATCTAGATATGTTCGTATGAAGTGAAACCCTTAACTCTCATACTTATAAGACACATAGTCAGAATTACAAACATAGTTTTTTGGCGATAGGTGGATAGTGTGCAAGCTATTCTGGCCATATTTAGATTTTTAAATGCTTTAGCTGGGAACGTCCAGCCTCCAATCGAATTAGCAAACTGATATTGTTTGGTTGACATGAGAAAACATGGAAAATAGAAATTCTTATGAATTAGAAAATGGGTGAGTTATTTGGTTGACACTAAAATGGCAAAGTGGAGGAATTTGATATTCTTAGGAATTTCAACTTCCCATAAAATGGAGGAATTTAATTACCTAGGGTCCCCTAGGTAAGTAGAAATTCTCATGGAAATTTACTTCTCTATTAACCAAACACTTTAGCCAAATTCTCATGAATTTAATTAAGGAACTAATTTCCTATGAATTAGGATGTCATGGGAACTTCGACTTCCCATGTAAACCAATGACCTTTCGTCTTGTAATGATTTACCCTTTAATGTACTATTTTGAGTCATAATTAGATTAACGGTACTATATATTTAGGGGTACTTGAGGTAAAAGGAAGAGAATGAAGTTGAATTTTGGTGGTACTTAATTTGTTGCAAACTTATTGCAACATGTGAGGACGCACAAGTTTGAAAGCATGTAAAAAAAAAGAAATAAAAAGAACTAATTAGTGTCCCCGACGATGCCCTAAGTCCATATGTTTAATTGAGTTAGAATAATATTATTCAGATGATTACTTTTTTCCTTTTTAATAATTAAAAAATTAGACACATAATTTAAGAGCTAATTAAACAATTTAAAAGGGTCATGAAAGATTGTAATAAAGGATATTTCTTCACTTTTCACCAAATTTTTATTAAAGTAAAATGAATTGTTAATTGCAATTTGACAGCAAAAAATGATATGACTTTGTGGTAGTGCCTATGACATTCCAACTAAGAGATAGTGTGTTCAAAACATATTACTTGCATTTTAGAAACATTTAAAAAGAAAATTATCATGTACAGTGGTAATGCTCATATAGGAGGACACGGCAAGCTGAAGAACTAGTTTTTAGGTGGGGGTGATGCTCGGGGTTCTTGTGTACATGTTACAATTTAGTAATTTTGTACAACTAATATTATGATGTGGACGTACATAAGTGAAAAATAGATAAATTATTTTTATTTGTAATATGCATTGAAATATCGTAGTTTAAGGCCGGGCCATGGGCTAAAAGCAAATGAACCGAATTGAAATTAACCGAATGAAGTTAAATTGAATTAAACTCAATCGAACTCAACCAAAGGTAATTATATATAATAGATTTAAATTAAGAAATTATTAAATAATGAAAATAAATAACAATATCAATGATATTATATTAATAAAAGTTAATAAATAATTATTAATATTAACAAAACAAATAATTTTAAAAAATATCAACAAAAGAAACAATGATAATTAGCAATAATAATAACTGCTTATGAAATTGGTAATGGTAGTTAATGTTCGACAATATTTTTATTTTTCATATAATTAGAAAAAATAATAACCAACAAAATCATAATATGAATAAGAAGAAGAAATAATAATTATAATATTACTAATAATGAGAAATAATAATTATGATAATGATAGAATCATCAGCAAAATAAATTAGATCAACAACAACAATAATAACATCAATTAAGATGATCAAATAATGATAACTAATAATCGCAATCACAAAAACTGAATTTGACTGAACTGAATGAAGTTAAATAGAGCTGAACTAAACTAAATAGAACAAAACTGAACTGAAAATAATTTGTAGAGAATGGATCCTAACTTGTGGGTTAAGAAAAAAACTAAGAAAATAAAAGAATTTTTTGCCAATTACAGCCATGTAAAATACCCTATTTGTTAATTATAGCCATCATTTTTTTTCTTGTGAATTACGGCCATGAAATACTAATATCTAAGTAAGTTGCTGCGATTTTCACTAATTACATCACTAATCCATAGTTTGACCGGTCAAATCATGTTTAACATTTTATAAATCTTTTTTTATTTAATTTATAATATTTTAAAAATATATGTTTTTCATATATGACATGTTAATGGGCACATATTTTGAGACAACATTTAATCGCGTTTTTTCAGACTGAATACGACGTTTTTTTCGAAAAACGGACACCGCCGAGCACCCTTTATGCACACGAATTTCGAGAATCCCTACAAAACAAGTACCTACAGGCAGGGGTTTCGAGCACGTACTTCGAGACGGGTTTTTCGGACTGAAGACGACGTTTTTTTCGAAAAACGGACACCGCGGTCACCCTTTTGTGGACACGAATTTTGAGAATTCCTATGAAACGAGTACCAACAAGTCGGATTTTCAGGCACGTAATTCAAGAAGGATTCTTCAGACTAAACACGAAGTTTTTTTTGAAAAACGGATACCATCGTACGTCCTATTAGGCACGAAAAACCCGTCTCGAAGTACGTGCCTGAAAACCCGGCCTGTAGGTACTCGTTTCGTAGAGATTCTCGACATTCGTACCCACATAAGGGTGCACGACGGCGTCCCTTTTTCGAAAAAAAACGTCGTGTTCAGTCCGAAAAACTCGTCTCGAAGTACGTGCTCGAAACTCCGGCTTATTAGTACTCGTTTCATAGGGATTCGCGAAATTCGTGCCCTTAAAGGGTGCCCATCAGTGTCCTTTTTTTGAAAAACATCGTCTTCAGTCTGAAAAACTCGTCTCGAAGTACGTGCTCGAAAATCCGACTTATTGGTACTCGTTTGGTAGGGATTCTCGAAATTCGTGTCCACAAAAGGGTGCCCGGCGGTGTCCGATTTTCGAAAAAATGTAGTATTGAGTCCGAAAAACCCGTCTCGAAGTACATGCTCGAAAACCCTGCCTGTAGGTACTCGTTTCGTAGGGATTCTCGAAATTGGTGCCAATAACGGGTGCCTGGCGGTGTCCGTTTTTTGAAAAAACGTCGTCTTCAGTCTGAAAAACGCGATTAAATGTTGTCTCGAAATACGTGCCCATTAACATGTCATATATGAAAAACATACATTTTTAAAATATTATAAAATCAAATAAAAAAAATTTATAAAATATTAAACATGATTTGACCGGTCAAACCATGGATTAGTGGTGTATTAGTGAAAATAGCAGCAACTTACTTAGATATTAGTCTTTAATGGCCATAATTCACAAGAAAAAAAAGATGATGGCTATAATTAACAAATAGGGTATTTTACTTAGCTGTAATTGGCAAAAAATTCAAAATAAAATAACTCATCTTATCTATAACATGCATTTGATTATAATTTAATTCTTGATTGTCATTAAAATCCCATAATAATATTTTTATTTGTGATAAGAAAAGTATTAAGTGTGTGGTGGAGTAGTGATTAAAGTTCTTTATTTCATGTGCGGAGGTCATAGTTCTAAACTCCATATTGACAACATTTACAATTTTTTCTTTTATGATTGTCTTTTAACCCCCATAATAATGTTTTATTTATAACAAGAGAATCATTAAGGGTAGTATGGTAGTGCAATGGTTAAAACTCTTTATTTCATGTGTAGTGGTTATGGGTTCGAAATTGCTTGCGCCTTTTGATATATATAGACTAAGATAAGATCCGTGTGATGAGTTAAGAGATAAAAAGAAATCATTACAAGGGACGAATCTACATTAATAGTAGTGGCGTTAATCAACTCCACTTGAATTTAAAATTATTGATAATTATCTATATAAAAATTGAGATTTTTATATACTTTTTTGAATTGATAGTTTGATCCCTCTACGATCTTACAAATTTTGTTTTTGCCCTCAGTGAGTAGATATTTTGAATTCGCTAGTGCGGCCATTACTGGACCTAGTAACATTGAAATTCCTTTGAATTTTCAAAAAAATTAAAGTCTAAATACATAATTGCAACTATTATATATAGTGAGAATAATGGAGTCTCTAAGAAATACCATCTAAAAGTCTAATGGCCTACTCTCTTCAGCTTATCTTCAGTTCAGTTTAATTAAGTTTAATCCAATCAATATTTAACCATTTCGTTTTATATTATTATTATTATTGTTCTAATTTATTACTACTCCCTCCGTTCCAAAATGTTATACCCATTTTCCGTTTAAGGCCGTTTCAAAAAGATAAACCCATATAGAATCTTTTCTATTTATATACATTTTTTCTCCCCATTACCTTTCAATATCTAAACATTTACCTACATTATACTCATTTGTTTTTTAATGGTCCCCACATTTGAATCTCTCTCTCTTACTTTTCCTAATAAGGACAAATAAAAAGTACATGAAAATTATTAAAATAAACATAAGATTCTCCTATGATTCTATTTGCTTTGGTTTTCCCCCATATTCCAAATGGGTATAACATTTTGGAACGGATGGAGTATTATTATTATTATTATTGTTATTATTATTATTGCTATATAGTATTATTTTGTTTATTAGATCTTTACTCATTATTATTACTATTATTATAAGGGCAGAGCATTTTTGGGTTGGTGCAGGGTTTTCAGTGTAATCATATTTTATCTAAATAAGAATATTCTAATTTGCAAATATTTTTTATTTTTCCGACTATTAATAATCGTCGTTATTACGTTGCTAGTAATATTACTAGAAGATATTGAAAAAATTACAAAGTTGCTAGTAATATTACTATTTAAGGTCCAAAATCGTCGTTATTACGTTGAATACTAAAGATACTTTGTCGGTTTATGGTGCGGTTTGATTTATAAATATTATAGAGAAACCAAAAATCACAAACCGTGGTTAGGTCAAAAGCACAAATCAACTTGCATTTGTAGCCTATAAACCACTCAAAGGGCGCCAAACAGTTTACGGTGCAATTTTGTGCGATCTGACCCTATAATTATTATTGTTGCTAATTATTATTATATTATTAATTCTTATTATTATATAGTAATATGAATTTACTCCTTAAATATTATTGTTACTCACTCCGTTTTTTATAGGGACTTTTTGCCATTTAGGGATGTTTTTTAATAAAGACATTAGACACTTTTGCCTTATATAGTAGGTTGGTCCACCTTATTAATAGAGCTCTCTCTTACTTTTACTCTTCTTCTCTCTACTTTTTTGTACTTTTTCCTTACTTTTTCACTTCTTCTCACCTACTTTTCTACTTTTTCATTGGTCCATATGCAAACCCAAATGTCCTTATTAAAAAAAATGGAGGGAATATTATATAATCATCATCAAGTATTAATATATTAATACTAATAATAGTAATTACTTATCATTAATTATTATTATTAGTTTATCATTATTACTATTTTTAATTATTTATAACTATTAGTTAATAACATCTAAAACACTACTATCATTATTCATTAATTATTATTAAAAATTATTATTTATTAATTATTAATTATCATTATAATTATTTTTAATAATCATAATTATTATTTATTACTTTATTATTGTTTTCTTATCATTTATGTATTTATTACAATTTAATTCAATTCAGTCAGTCTAGTTCACTTCTCTTTAGTTGAATTTAGTTCAGTTTAACTCGAATAAGTCCAGCTCAGTTCAGCTCGACTTAGACAAAAGTGAATAATAGGCTCTAAGATACATAAACAATACCCTAATAGTTACAACTCTATGAATTGAAATCGAGGAATTATTAGAATACTATATCGTATGGATAATCTAAGGAGTGAATGATGAAAATGAGGGTATTATCCTTGTTTTTGGGTGACGTGTTATCCTATAGGGAGGATAAGTAATCAAAATACATGTCATAAAGTGAACCATTTGAACTTGTGCATTGTGATTTGTAGCGTCCCTATAGGACCGTTTCATCTTATGGTGCTACTCTTTTTATGACTATTATTGATGATTTTTCAAGGGGAGTATGGGTTTATTTGTTAAAGAATAAATTAGAGATTGAGCAAACGTTTCTGAATTTTGTTGCCTTGATACGACGACAATTTACAAAGATATTAAACGCGTGAGGAGTGATAACGTAACTGAATTTAATTGCCTTCATGCTTATTTTTCGGAAAATGGAATATTATTTGAAACCTCTTGTACAAAGACCCCTCAACAAAACGGTCGTGTAGAACGCAAACATAAACACATCCTGAATGTAGCTAGAGCACTGAGATTTGAAGGAAATTTGCCGATGAAATTTTGGGGTGAATGTGTTCTTGCGGCATGTTATTTAATTAATCGTACACCATCTAGATTACTTAAAAAGAAAACTCCATTTGAGATGCTCTTTGGAAAAATACCTTCGTATAATGTCATGCGTGTCTTTGGATGTCTTTGTTATGCTCACCATCAAAAACAAAAGGGGGACAAATTTGTGAGTCGGAGTCGAAAGTGTGTTTTTTTGGGGTATCCATTTGGGAAAAAGGGATGGAAGTTGTATGACCTCGATACTAAAGAGTTTTTTGTGTCTAGGGATGTAAAATTCTTCGAGTCGGAATTTACATACCAACAAAATGAACCAATACCTCTTACACATTCGCCTCCCCCTCGCCCATTATTGGCGAAGATTTTGATGAATGGTTGTCCGATAGTGATGATGTTTTGGACACGAGTGGGGCACTTCTCGATGATGTAGTAGATGCAGGTCAGGACGTTGTGAGTACAACGTGTAAGGACAGGGATCAGTGTGAGGGAGTTGTGAGCGACTTGCGAGAGGTGGCAGGAGGGCACCATGACGGTGACGCTGTCGAACAGAGTGAGCGTCCAACAGGAGGGGTTGATAATGTGGACGTTCATGAACAAAGAGGGAGTGAGAAGTTGGGAAAAGGGATGCGTAAGAAATTTCCAAATGTCAGATTCCGTGATTTCCATACACACACGATACGAAGAGTGAGTCCCTCCAACAGCTTGTCTGCATCCAAGGCTTTCTCAGTTACGAAATATCCTATTACACACTTTGTTAATAGTGAACGATTCCCTGTTAGACACAAAAATTTTCTTGCAGCATTTTCTGCATGAAAGGAACTTCGCAACTTCAAAGAGGCAGTGAAAGCGGCAGAATGGAGAGATGCGATGGCAAAGGAAGTACAAGCTCTCGAAGATAATGGCACTTGGGAACTTCGAACATTGCCTATTGGAAAGAGAGCCCTTGGAAACAAGTGGGTTTACAAGATAAAATATAATTCAGGTCGCAGCGTAGAAAGGCTAAAAGCTCGGCTCGTGATATTAGGCAATCATCAGGTGGAAGGGATCGATTACAATGAGACATTTGCACCTGTAGCAAAGATGGTGACTGTTTGGGCATTTTTGGCAATCGCTGCAGTCAAGCATTGGGAGGTGCATCAAATGGATGTGCACAATGCTTTCCTGCATGGAGACTTAGGAGAAGATGTTTACATGAGAATTCCTCCTAGCTTCCGAAAGGAAAATTCGACTTCAAACTTAGTCTGCAAATTGAAAAAGTCGTTGTATGGTCTTAAGCAGGCACCTCGTTGTTGGTTCGCCAAGTTGTCTGTGGCGCTCAAGCAATATGGTTTTGTATAGTCACACTCAGATTATTCTCTATTCATTTTCCGTAGAGGAAAAATCAAAGTGAATGTTTTCATCTATGTGGATGACTTGATTGTGGCAGGGAATGACATGACAGAATTAGAAAAATTCAAAGCATACTTGGGAAAGTGTTTCCACATGAAAGACTTGGGAGTGCTAAAGTACTTCTTAGGACAAGAGGTAGCTCGAAGTGCGGAAGGAATATTTTTGTGTCAGAGGAAGTATGCGCTTGAAATAATTGAAGAATGTGGACTTTTGGCAGGTAAACCCGCAGACTTCCCAATTGAACAGAATCATGGCTTATCTCTTGCCAATGGCTCGTTGCTTTTGGACCCCGAGAAGTACAGGAGGCTCGTGGGTCGACTCATTTACTTGTCAGTGACACGCCCAGATTTGGCATACAATGTGCATGTCCTCTCGCAATACATGCAGACACCGCGTGAGGAGCAATGGGAAGCGGCTTTGAGAGTTGTACGATACTTAAAAGGAAAACCAAGGCAAGGAATATTGTTTCGCTCTGACAGTGAATTGAGACTAGAAGGTTGGTGTGACTCGAATTGGGCAAGTTGCCCTCTTACTCGCCGCTCCATGACGGGGTGGTTTGTGCGTCTTGGTTGTTCTCTTGTCTCTTGGAAGACTAAGAAACAACATACAGTAGCACGTTCATCGGCTGAAGCAGAGTATCGCTCGATGGCGGCAACTACATGCGAATTGAAGTGGCTAAAAGCACTCCTGTCGGACTTGGGCGTGACTCAAGAACGAGGCATGCATCTTTTTTGCGATAGTCAGTCGGCACTCCATATTGCAAATAATCCTGTGTTTCATGAGCGTACAAAGCATATAGAGGTGGATTGTCACTTTGTGCGAGATGCGGTCAAAGATGGTCTCATTTCTCCTTCTTAGGTATCAACAAAGGTTCAGTTGGCAGACATTTTTACAAAGGCATTGGGCAAGACACAGTTCCAATTTCTGTTAGGCAAGTTGGGGGTTCGAGATCTCCACGCTCCAACTTGAGGGAGGGTGTTAGGATAATTAATTAGAGTTAATTAATTATTGTGATGTGAAAAGATAATTAGAGCTAATTATCTAAATATACTAGGATATTACATATGCTAATCCTAGTTAGATTAGCATGTAGGTTATGAAGTTGTATATATATACATTGATGATGTGATTAATGAGAAGTCAAGCGATTAAGCGATAATTTAACATAAACCCTTATTTATATAACCATTAACCAACACCTTGTCACACCTACCACAACCAGCATCTACCACAACTTAATTCTAAGAGTGGTTTAAGTGTGTTTAAATTTAACATTAGGAGTTCAAATGTTGTCCCTAAAATTGAAATATCCCTTGTTACTTTATAAATTTTGGACTTAGAGCTTAATTTAGGTCATCTCCAAAATTTATCTGGTTGTTTTGCTTGGATTAACTTGACAATCACATAAAAATAAGAGTGAAAGCGCCATATAATTATTACATGATGACAACTGGTTGTATGAGTGAACTAGGAAGAGCTAGTTGTCACATCTACCACAATATAAATGTTTTTTCTTTTGTTTATTAGGATCCTAGGTTATAATCTTATAAGGTATGAACAGGGTCTAACATTATAGCTTTATAGGCACTAATGAAGACTAGAAGACCAAACAAAAATTGATAACATGACCACTTAAGTCTAGGTTGCCATGATATTATTGTATGGACCCTTTGTTCCAAAAGATAGGTGGAGAAATCTCACGCTCGAAAGTGATTCTGAATTTCGAAAAAGACTTTCTTATCAAAGAACTTCGAAATGATCCTTCTAAAGGAACTTTGAATAGGCTAAGATAAAGCAAGCTATTCAGATTAAATGAGCCGAAACACATTAACAGCACAGAACATGCCAGAAGACAAAATTGAATATAGGAAACGCAAAATTGTTTAGTGTGATGTACCTCTTGTCCTGAAGGTAATGCCTTAATTTACTGATAATGGTGTGTTCATCAAATGAATCTACTTGTAAAGAAGGCTCTACTTGGACTTGCATAAAAATACTGATCAGAAGATCCCTCCATCTGTAAGTTTGGGAGACAGTAACCCAAGCATACACAGTGAAACACTTTTGGACGACCTTATCATCGTACACTTTTCGAACAAGCGTTGTTTTGCCTAAACCTCCCATACCAACCACGGCTATGACAGCGCGAGGTCCTTGAACTACCTCAGCATCTTCACCAGCTTGCGGCTTCAAATTCAACCAATCAAATACTTTCTCCTTTTTATGAGAAAATCCAAAAAGCTCAGTTTCATCCTTGAAGAGGGAGGCAATTCGAGGGTCTTGCCAATTCTTCTCCTTTTCATTAGACTCATCTGTCGTGGCGATAAGTCCATATCTTTGTCTTCTGTTGTTTATCTCAACAATATCAGCTAGTATCTGTTTGATTTCAGAGCTTAACTCATGTTTGGGTTTTAGCTCTGTGATACAAGCAACTGCTTTCTTCACCCACTTACTGATTCTGTTTAACATCAGTAAGAATTGTTGTTGTTGCTGCTGCTGAGGCTGCAGCTGTGCCTTCTGTTGCCGCTGCTTAAATAGGAGGTATTGATCAATGACATCCTCAATGTGGTACGCGATTTCTCTTACTTGCTTCAGCCACACGCGGATGCCATTATCTACCTCGCCTTTCTTTTCAGCATCCTTGAGCACTTCGTTGATGCTTTCCAATTCATCTTTCAACTTCTTAGCATCATTTGGAAGGCTACCTAGCAACTCTGCCTCAGCAGTTAAGAATGTTGTCAGCTTCTCCATAGCGAAGCTCAGCATAGCGTCTGCCATTTTGTAGTTAGTTTTGACTTTTGAGCAATGATTTTGTGGTTCGCTTCTTGCTTTTAAGTTGCTGCTGTTTGTAGGTTCATATATGCCTATACATAATGAAGGAAAAGTTCCTTTCTCCTGGTAGCAAATTCTTTGCTTATTCTAGTCCCACAGTATGGCTTTTTACAAACCATATTCTTAATTCTTTGCTTATTCAAGTCCAAAGTATGGCATATATTGTTGGAGTTTGTGAGAAGAGTAATACAAAAACTCTTGAGTTGCTTCAAAAGAATATGAAGAGTTGGGGATCCCATATAGGAAGAATAAGAGGTGAGTGGTGAGTTTATTAATAGTTATGTTCCTAGTATCTATTGAGTTGGTGACTTGGTAGGCTTTTGTGGTTGGGCTCTTGATTGGGCTAGTCCACACACGCGTGCCGCCGCCCGCCCGGACCGGGCCGTGGGCTTTGGGAAATAACTTAACTTAACTTAATTTTTACTGGAAAAATCTGTCATCCTTATATGACTGTTATGGAATCAGTCAATTCCTTAATCCACTCCTTATTGACTGCTTCCACTAGCCGTTAGTGGGCAGTTTCCTTTGCCCATTAATTACCGTTTTTAACACGGTTTTAGGAGTCAGTTTTCCCTTCTTCTGTCCCTATATATACCCCCTTCCTGGCACAGTTTTGAAGACACAGAAAATTATTCTCTCTGTTTATCTCTCTCAAACACTGGGCAATATTAAGAGCGTTCTCAAACTGTCTCTCTGTACTTCACCGGCGAGACAGTGTTGTGTTAACCCTGGAGGTTGGTTTGCCACGAGTCCGTGTGTTCGTAGCGGGGCAATTTCAACTTTAGGGCAGTGATCATATCACGGCACAGCAATTTCACAGATAAGTTTAGTAATCTACCAGTCATACTTCTTACATATATCATATATGAATCACATGCTAAATTCTTTGCCTATTCTAGTCCCAATGTCTGTCATGTAAACATGCTTTATTCCTTTCTTTTTTTTCCTATTGTAAGAAATTCCAAAACCAAAAAAAAAATTCGTCAAGTTAGCAACATCAAAGAAATCTCCTATTTATTACCATCATTAACTTCCAATTTAAGCCCCTTTCTCAAGTGTTTTGAGACTCACTTTATTTTGGGCAGGGATCCGTAAAGTATGCTTAGGGTGTATGTGAATTTACTAGATTTTACACTCAGTGCAAAATGCGCAGGAATTTTTTGTGTATTTAGTGTATGTATAGATATTAATATTTTAAACTATAATAGTTGCATTAAAAGGAAAAAAATAAAGATAATAAAATGTAAACTTTATTATTTATTTCTTATATTCATGGTGTACAAATGGATGCATAAGTCAAGAAATATTATTCACGTAAAGTTATGTAATTATAAGGTATATTTATTAACTTAATCTGATAAAAAAAAATAGAAAATACACTATATATTTGGATAAAAGAATAATGAAACATGATACATCTGATTAAAATAGACGTACAATATTCTACTGCATATATTATAGTATGTTTGATTGCTTTAAAAATATTAAGCTTGATGGGAAATTTTTGATGGGAAATTTTTTGAAGATAAGTTGATTTTAAGTTTCATAATAGATTTATGTGTATGAGATGATCATTACATGAGTTAAGCATATAATAAGGACCCAAACTATTGAGTTTTTCACCGTTAAGGACCTATAACTTTTTTTTCACCGTTGAGGACCTAGGAATATTTTTAGGTAATAAAAACTAACCCATGGTTAGTATGTGGGGCCCACGCAAGTTAGAAAACCTAGTTAAGCCAACAAGAAGGACCTGAACCTTGGTTTTTTTCACCGCTGAGGACCTATAACTTTTTTTTCACCGTTTAGGACATCCTTTCTCTTTTTAGGTATACTTTAACTAATGTGAGGTTAAGAAGTTGGGTCCTTGAGTGTTTTTTTTAAAAAAAATTGAATAAATTATTATACTTAAGAAAATAAAATTAAGATGAAATAACTAATTTCATCTTCTTATTCATCCAAACCCATTCAAAGCCACCGCATAAACAACTAGCTATCCCCGAAAATCAACCAGATCAATAGGTAAAAAACCTAAACTACCCTGAAAGTCACCCAAATCATCATGTAAACTTAGAGTACCCCCAAAAACAACTCTAAACACCCCAAAAACCCAATAAAAATTCAAACAACACAAAATTACAGCAACCCGAAAATAAACCCATAAACCTAACACTTTAAATCTAGAGTGAGAGAACGGAAAAAAGAAGTAAAGAGTGCCCTCGGCACAAGGTAAATTGACGACAAATTGTATTCATCTATAAAGATGAGTTGGGTAAGGAGAGAGAAAATGTGGATGAAAGTGTTTACAAGGTTAGTGATTAAGGTGTATTTGATCTGAGATTGAGTTTGGAGGGGGAAAATAGAGGTGGGTGTTCACTTTTGGAACTGAATTCTGATAAACGTTATCCATCCATTACTTGTTGGCTTGCCATTGGATCGGAAAAGAAAAAGATTGTGGGAAGAAAAATGGGATATTTGAAATTGATGAAGATTGTTGGTTGAATGAAGCTGAAATAAAATTGAAGTTCCTTAATTTTTTTATTTTTTATTTTTACTTTTTATTAAATATTATTTTTTAATAACATTTGCTCCACTTTAGTTACTTTTGGAATATAATTTTAAAAATTAAGTCATTAAGTGAAGGAGGTGAGTCAAAGTTAAGTTAACTTGCTTAAAATCTAACCACGGGTCCTAAAGGGTGAAGAAAAAAGTTATAGGTCCTTAAAGATGAAAATTTTGATAGTTTGGGTCCTTAGTGTGAGCTTAACTCATCTTTACATTATAAATCTAATTTTCATAGTAATGATGATTTTATGACATTCTTTGTGATAATCATTTCTAAGTTTTATATTTTGAAATTTTATTTTAAGAAAGCCTAATATCATATATTATTTTTATTTATTTAATTAGTATCTTATCATTTCTTCGCCATATCTATCCTTTGCAAACTTAGTTTTAAAAATCATGATAGACAAATTTTGTAAAACTTTATGTTATCGTGTTGAGAATTATGTAAAACTGGCTTACTACTCGTGCATCAAACAATTAGGATTTATAAATTATTTATAGTAGCTCGTAATATTTTTATGATTTCCGTAGAAATGACACCAAAATAGAAAACCATACACTGTTTAAGGAAACTTAAATACCTTGAAGTAATTTTTTAATGCTTAAACTTATCTCAGACAACTCACTTAAAATTCCTATAAAATTGTAAATCCATGACTCATGATCACATTACTTAAGGTGATGGAAAGATTTGTGTTATCTATATATAAATGTACTTCAAGTAAAATTTATATTTTTTTTGATATTTTGTTTGTTAAGTATTTAAATACTTAAGCTAAGAGTATGTGATATATTATCATTCTTGTAACACATATGGAGCATTAATATATAATTATGTCAAACGTTGACATTGAAACAAAAGAATTGAATGGACTTTTGGAGTAGGAAGGAACGTTTTTACATACTATTGTCAACGTATACAAAGTATGAGAACTCTTTGAAAACATTTTTGCTAATTGTGAAAACTATTAGCTTCTGATTAAAAATTTTATGATCTTGTATTGAGCAAATTTGTAAAAATGGCTTATGGCCCATGCGCTGCCGATTATGACTTACTCCTATATTTTTTGAAATAAGGACCAGGGTGTTTTTGTTTACAATGACACTTCTTCTTTTGTCTCTATATGGTATGTTGGTCAACTTAGATAACTCACATCTCTTTTACTCCCGCCTTTTCCTCAGGTCCTAACCATTTTTCGTTTTTTATATGTTTTCATGTAAGTTTAATCGGCTTTTATTGTCTTACTCCCTCCGTCCCATATTAATCGCAATAATAGTTAGTTCACATAGTCTTAGAAAGTTAATATAGTATAGTGTAGGTTATATTAATTTATTGTAAATGTTGATGTGATAGAACGTGATCGATGTGGTACTTTTAGGAAGTTAATAGTGTAGGAAGAATAATATTTTAATATTTTTCACATAATTCAATGAATGAGTGGGGTATATTAGTTGGGTAATATATAATAAAATATTGATGGATCCATATCTAAAATAGAAGTATTGCAATTCATATGGGACAACCATATATTTAAAGTGTTGCAACTAATATGAGACGGAGGGAGTACTTATTTAACAAATTTTTTTATTTTTTATCCTCCAATACCCATAATATGAGACTCGTTTCTTCCCCACACTCAAAAGTCATAAAGGTACATAAGTAATCTCATTTGTTAATTTTTTCTTGGTTATAAGAGGCATAGTAGGTGGATTGAACTTAAGAAACAAAGGGAACATCTTTCTATTATCATTTACCTTCAATTAATAATTTAGGAGATATAAATATTTGAAAATCTATATAAATAACTTGTTGAAACTTGACATATTATTCCAAGGAATATTTAGGAGATACATACTTTTGGTGATTATATATAATTTGTAGTTTACTTGTTATTGTGTTATAACATCAAGATGTATATGAAATAGCCTTTAATGATCTATATCAGTTGCTTCAAAATTTCCGTGATTTATTCTTCTGTATGAGATGTTCCAAGATTTTTGAGATTTTTGTGGTACCAAAATTTCAAAATTGTGTGGGATGAATTTCATGATTTATTTGTTGTTTTGCATCTTTTGATAAATATATAAAGCACCAATTTGTATCAAGAGTTTGAAAGACAATGATATATTTTTTCCAATTATATATGTACATGAATCGTTTATCTTTTGTCAATCTTTATAAACAAAAGATATTCATGTGATACCATAAATACTAAAATTGAATTTTGTTACTCTGAAAAACTATTTGTTTCCAAAAATTTCTAAAGCTCTAAGTGAATGACAAATGACACTTCTTCCCATCAATTGACACATGGCATACAACCTAAAATGACGAGATATGACATCTTTTCCTTGTTTTATATATGTACATATATAGATTCTGAAATTCTTCCTAGCAAATATGCACAACAATTTTGGAAGAAATCTAAAGAACATATTTTGATATCACCAAAATTTTAAAATCTGTCAAATTTTCTAAATTTGGTTGGATTATGGTACTAGAAAATCTGCATTTTAAATAGTATCATATTTGAACTCTTTATTTTATTTCCTAAACGCTGATTTTATGAACTTAATAATTTGATATTGCTGCAATTAAAGGGTAATTTAAAATCACATACAATTGTCATATGACAAAAATGTTGTGGTAATAACACGTAACATGATGTAATGCCCCAACTAACAACCTGAGTAATGGAAAGGTTTTGTTTGGGAAACAAAAGAATAAAGAAAAGTCTAAATTAATATTTAACTCTAACCTTGTAATATCCGAGAAAATTAAACGTTCTTAATTAAGGAAAACTCGTAATTAATTAAAATTTCCTTTATTTATGTAGATATATGTTTATTTAATGCGACTTATTAAATTTATTAACGTTAAATAAATTTAAATTATTAAAATCGATTTCATAATTCCTTAAAATAATTTCTAAATGTTAAGTTATTAATTTTAAAGTTTTAAGTAGTAAGGTTTATAAATTAATTTACTTTCTTTAAATAGAATAAGTAGTTTTAACAATCAAAATAAAATGGAAAAGAAAACCCATTTGCAAAATATTGACTCTTCCACTTTGACCTTCCCATCCTCCTTCTTCTTCAAGCTTGGCAATGGAAAAATCTGATTTTTGTTTACTCATTAAGAAAACCTTTCTCCAAGCAAAACCCTTCCCCAAGCAATTCTAGACCCTTCTCTTATGGGTATAAAATACCATGTTTTCTCCCCCAACACAAGACACTTCAAACTCCCTCTTCTTCCCTCTCTTTCTCCCCTGCTTTCTTTCTTTCCCCCTCCCCTGTTTCTTTGCTGTGCTGCTGCCCAGCTACGGCGAGCACCACTCCACGCCGGAGGTCAGCCAGAAGCCACCACCGGAACCACCCCAACGCAGCCCAGCATGCCACCACAAGACTTCCCTCCCCTTCGCTCCTCTGTTCTTCCTCTCGCTGCACTCACCCCCCCTCCTGCTGTGTGCTCGCTGCTGGCTCCCAACGCAGCGCGGCAGCACCCAGACGCCACCAGAAGCGCCGTCGGAGCACCACCACCACCACCCGGCTTCGCTCTGTTGTCGGGCCTCGCCGGAGCCGACCACCAACGCTTCTCTGCTTCTTCCCTGCTCAAGTAAGCAGAGGTAACTGATACCTCTTCTTTTGCTTAATGTTCATAACTTAAGTTAATTAATTTATTTAAGATTTATTATTAGTTAAATAATTTATGTTAAGCTTAGTTAATAACTAGCCTAAATCTGATTTTTAGTATAAGTAAAACCACTTTGTTTAATTTATGATTATAAACTTTAATCAAACTAGCTAAACTCTATAGACTAATTGTCTTAGCTTATTTATATTAAATTATGTATTTTATTTTAGACCCATTATTAGTTAAAAACTCTATGTTAGTCTTATTTAATATGATTTTTTTAATTAAAGTACTCTTTTTAAATTATGTTTATATACTATATTATTAACCTTAATTAATCTAGCTAAATCTAATGGATTAATTACTTGAATTTGTTAGTTATTTTCTTAAAATAATAATTTAGTTTTGGTTATAAATACTAAGTTAAAGTTTTTCAATAATAGTTATTTACTTTAAAGTTTAGTTAATAAAACTAAGTTACGTAAATTAGTCACTAATTTCATGTAATAAGTTATGTTCATATAATTACTCTAGTTTAATAATAGACATTTAGTTTAAATGTTATGAGTAGTTTTCATATTGAATTATTAATTAAAAAATCACTTTTAATATTATTAGTATATTTGCTATGTATTTTCAAGTTTAAAAAAAAAAGAAAGAATTATTATGTTTAGTTTCTAATTAAAAATAAGTAAATTATAATATTGACATACTACTTATGAATTATTACTACAAATTACTTATGACTTTCAAAATACTATTTAATAAAATATATGAATTCTTTTTTTTATATTGTTTAAGTAATAAAATTTTATGAATTATGTTTTAAATTATTTATTAGATTAATAATTATTCTACTATTCAAAGAGTTTAATCAAAATAAGTATATATTTATATTTTATAGTTTATGGCTTCAAGTCTTTATAAATGAATTTTATACGAGTTATAAACTATTAATACTTTACTTAAATATAACTTACTTGTATCATTTTTACCTTTTAGTTTTAAAAAGGATTTAATAACCAAGTTATGAATTCTATAAAAATTAGTTTATAATATTAAGTTATTGAAATACGAGTAACTATTATATTGCTAATTATTAACAACGAGTCTTATTATAAAACCTCTTTGGAACTTAGTAAGTTTAAATAAAATAAATAGTCAAAAGGATTCACATGAAGGAAATGGTTCGTAAAATTTAGAATAATATGTTAACGATTACTTATTAATTCGTGAATAGATTAGAAAGGAAAAGGATATTACAAGCCTCCCCCGGCTAACAAGGTTACTAAACAGGAGTTGAGGTAACGTCTACTGCTAACACCCGCAATCCCCTTCCAACTATGTTTTATGATAATGTTTTGTTTTTAATGATGTTATTTATGGATTGCGGGATATGAAATGTTATTATGCAAATGATGTTATAAATGTTTTCTATGAATGGTTTGATGAAATATGATGATAATAAGATATGAAACATGATAAAGAAAAGTGAAAGACGGTTCTTGGCAGTATTCTGTTATGTTGGGTCGTGCACGTACCTTCTGGCGGTCCGTCACCTTCTGTTGTGGGAGCTTATGCTCTCGGGTGACACCGCATTGGGCACCACCTTCTGTTATAAAATAAAATGTTCTTGGGTGGTTGCCTCCCGTTCACTACGATGATGTTACTTTTGGGGAGACGTCCCTTCTGTTGTACTCGCCAAGTTACCATAATGAATGATGTATGTTTATAATCCTGATAAGGAAGATGATGTCACATGTTATATTTGAATGATCTAAATATGTATCAGTTATTTGTTTTCAAATGGATTTACGATATTTCTCTTCCCTCTGTTTGCAAATAAAATGAATTGAAATGATTTTACGATGTTAGGGTAGTATGTTACTGAGCCTCGGCTCATGACGTTTTGTTTTATGTTTTAGGTACTATTGAAAGTATTGCAAGACACATGGAAAGAGTTTCTGATTAAGATCGATCATGATGATTATGTAAATAGGTTATTTAGTGATTGGTCCAGAAAGTAGGCGTTTTGTTGGAGATGTTGGGATGGTTAATGGTAAGGTGAATTTATCTATTAAGGGAATGTAGTTATTGAGTTGTATTTTAAAGAGAATTTTATTGTGGGCCCATAACCCACAAGATTGAGGATGTTTCCGCTGCTATTTATGAATAAAGTGTGATTACTAATGCTCTAATTATGGTTGATCAAGGTTAGTAACAGACCCTTAATTTCGGGGCGTTACAAACCTGTTTAGCAATGTCTTTTATTTTAACTTTTACATAAGTCTAGGAGCAAAAACGTCTAAACTATAAGTAACTTTGTGTTTCATGGACTCATAACCAACTTATTTCATTATAACGTTTTTCATTTTACTAACACTTTCCCAGTAATTAAAATCAATGGTGTAAGTCTAACTAATGTGATTGAATTTACTATAGTTTATCCCCTTTACTGTAAGTCACCACAAAGACCTAACTTAGCATGTAGACGCATTTTGACAACAATCATAGTACAATCTGTCCAGCACAACAGCACAGAGTTCATACACAATTGAACTGAAGTGACTATGAAAAACTCTTAGAACTCAAGTTGTTAATATGAGAAAAACTTCCACATACGATGATGAAGTAGGTCAATGATCACATATGATCATGAACTCCATAGCTTGTATCAAAGAGAAAACTAGCACAGAATGAGAAAGAGAAATGAGAGAAAAGAGAGTAATCTCTATTGATGAGAGAGTGCATTGTATTGAATGATGTAAGAGTTATTACAAGCATCTATTTATAGAAAGCTTTACTACAAAGATTCTAATAACAAACTAACATAATTTGTTAGCTTTATACAACAGATATTAGAGAGGCAAATATCTAGTAAGGTGCATTATATGATAGCATAGGTGTAGCTTAGGTTGACTCATTGACTTTCTCAACATCCCCCCTCAAACTAGTTATGGGATACATGCCTAGTTTGGACAACAAATGAGGGTACTGAGGAGAAGGAAGGACTTTGGTAAAAATATCAGCCAATTGAGAGTGAGTAGGCAAGCATACAAGCTCAATAAGCCCCTCCAAAACCTTGTCCCTTGTGAAATGAACATCAATCTCTATATATTTAGTTCTTTCATGATGAATGGGGTTCTTAGCAATATGAATTGCACTCTAATTATCACAATGCAATGTGATAGGGTGTAGAGGAGGAACTCCCAATTCTTCAAGCAACCTAACTAGCCATGTAATTTCAGAGGAAGTTGTAGCCATAACTTTATATTCTGCTTTAGAAGAGCTTTTAGAGACAACATTTTGCTTTTTAGACTTCCAACTAATAGGAGACTGACCAAGCAACATCAAATAGCCTGAGATAGATCTTCTACTATCCAAGCAGGCACCCATTCAGAATCTGAAAAAGCTTGTAGAGTTAGGTGACGTGCAGCTTTAAGCAAAATTCCTTGGCTAGCTGTAGCGGCAACGTACCTAAGATTATGTTGTAAAGCCTGATAATGAGGTGTTCTAGGAGCTTGAAGAAATTGACTTAAGTGCTGGACTGTAAAGCCAAATCAAGCATGGGTGTGTGTTAAAAAATTGAGTTTGCCAACAACACACCTATAAAGGCTAGGATCCTCAAGAGTGTACCATTTGTTGGTGAAAGTTGGAGATGAATAGGTAGAGGTGTAACTGCTATCTTGGAAGAAATATGAGGATGAGAGTTAAGAAACTCTTTAGTATATTTATTTAGAGAAAGACAAATATTATTAGGTAAATAACCAACTTCTAGACCAAGAAAGAAGCTCGAACATCCCAAATCTTTGATGCTGGAAATATGATCCAGATGAGTTTTAAATGAGATATGCACTAAGAATCATTACTAGTGACAATGATGTCATCCATATAAACAGCTACAATTGTGATGTGGGAGTGAGATGATTTCAGAAAGAGGGAATAATCACTCTTCAATTGTACAAAAACCAAGTGAAGAAGCTCGGCCACTAGCTTTGCAAAACCATTTTCTATAGGGTTGTTTCAGCCCATACAGAGACTTTAAAAGTCTACGAACCTTGTTGCGAGGATTGGGAACACCATTAGGAACCAACATATAAACCTCTTCTACAAGATCTCCATGTAAAAAGGCATTATTGACATTGTAGAGAGACCAACCTTTTTGAGCAGCAAGAGCAACAGCTAGAATGCATATGACAGTTGCCATTTTGACTATTGGACTAAATGTTTCTAGATAATCAATACCAAACTGTTGTGTATATCCCTTAGCTACAAGTCTAGCTCTGAATCTTTCTACACTACCATTAGCTTTTAACTTGATCTTAAAGATCCATTTGCACCCTATAGGTTTCTTATGAGAAGGAAGATCAACCAGAGTCCAAGTATGATTTTGTTCAAGGGCTTTTATCTCTTTAGCCATACTTCAACCCATCTAGGATCTTGAGAGGCTTGTTTATAAGGGGTAGGTTTAACCAAAGAAAGTGTAAAAGAGACTTTATATGAATGTTCATTACCCCATTTATTTTACTAGTATCTTATACCCCATTTATTTTACATAGGACAAATGACCGGTGACCTGAAGTATTGGTAATTGTATTTAAAACTTTAAATTCTAAATAATAAATTATAAAATAAAAAAAACTTCAACAAAAACTAAACTAAACCCGGGCACCCCCACCCCCCAGCCCTTACCCCGATCCACCCACTGCCACTGCCACCACCCCCACGCCACCCCTCCATTCCCTTCTCAATCATAACCACCCCCTCCCTGAAACCTCCCAAGCCCACGCTACACCCACCCCCGAAACGCCACCACCCACGAAAACACCAGCGCAATCTTCGTCCCACGAAACCCTCCAAACCACCACGAAAACATTCACCCACCCACGAAACCGTCCAAACCACCACTAAAACCCACGAAACCCTCCAAAACTCCCAAACGCCAAGCAAAGGGTTTTAGCCCCCCTTTCTCTCTCTCTCCTCCCCCGTAAAACACCTGCAAACCGAAATTGAAACCTCCATAAACCCTAACAATGGAGGGAGTATCGTACCAACGCTTCCCTCGCATAAAACCCGAGAAATGCGAGACGACTATCTAAAACCCTTTGCGAGTCGCCGTCGATCTCGTCGATCTCGAAGTGAATTGTTGTGAGGGGAGGGGAGGGGCGGGGATTATGGTGGGGTTAGGGGAGGTAGTTTTTTATTTTAATTTTTTAAAAAATTTATCTTTTAGAACCAATTATTAGCTGACACGTGTCCCACAAAATCTATTATTCAGGTTATATCCGATTTTATCCGGGTTTGTCCTATTTAAAATAAATGGGGTATAAAGGTTGTATTATTCCAGAATAATCGAAAGGTTGCATTATTATTTGCGAATTCCAAAAGGTTGCATTATTAGAAATAATTTTTCCTTTAATATAATCGAGTCACAGGCTCACAACGAAATCTTTCAATAAAATATGTATATTAGGGGGGAAATTAATAAAATTTGATAACATAATATATGTAGCTATAAGGATTGGCTATAAAAAAATTAAGTGGAACATCAAACATTTATAGTAACCTTTAACATGTGGTTATCCCATATATTGTTTAGAAGTCACCGTAGGTCGCACATATTAAATTATTTGAATTTAATTAGAAAAGGCACTAAAAATTAATGATAAGTTCAAATTATTTATTTTTAAAAAAATAGGTAAATGTTTAAGAATTAATACTCCCTCACTATTTTATTTTATTTTTATGATTTAGACATTGTTGATCCATAAAAAAAATCCAAACTTGTGAATTGCTTAAAAAGAGGGAAGAAATATGAAATAATTTATTTTTATGATTAGTACAAATCTCATAAATCTCTTGATTCCTCTCACCAATGTCAGTGTTTATATGTGTTTATCGTATAAGGGTCTTATCTTATCGACTTATTTCGTACAATGTAAAAGAAAACGTTTAGCCAAATTTAACGCAATTTCAATTAATACTAAAGTTCCATAAACGGTAACGTAGCAATAGAAAAAAAAAATTGGATGAAGTTAATGCATATGAAGGATCAAAGTACTATAGATAAAACCAAAATGTAATACTACATGCTAGTGTATGTACGACTCAATAATAGTATGGTGGAGTAAGGGTTTAGATCTTTTTTATTCATGCTTGACGTTGGTGTTTTAATCTTCACACCGACAATATTTACTTTGACATAAATGGAAGTAGTTTGGTGATAGAGACATGATATTCCAAACATTTAGTCACGGGTTCAATCTTTTTATTTATAAATTATGAAAAATAAAAGTCAGTGCAGTACAACAGCAGAGACCGCCCTAATTATAATGTTAAAAGTAGGCAGGTCCAAACCCAATAAAATTAGGTAGATCCAACAGCCCACCCACTCTCTCCTTTCCAAACCGACGCTTCCATTATTATTACGTTAGTTTACTTTCTTTTGGCACCAATTTACTCTCTTTTGGCACCAATTTAATTTATTTTGTGACCATTTAATCTCTTTTGGCACCACTAAATAAGATAACGTGTTGGAGGAGATAGGAGACAATAGGTGAGTTAAAATTCTTTAGGTCTTATAAATTTATTTAAATCTGATCGGCCTAATTTATAATTTATGGTCCCTCTCACATGATATTACTTTCTTCCACTCCCCCTGAACACTCACTCTCTTTTGATTTTCCCACCCTCATTACATCAACCCCATCATTCATCAAATCATCACTACCCCACTTTCATACTCTCACCACCCACCATGGCCACCCCCACCAAACCCCTCAAGATCATCACAGGCGCTGACTCCAACGGCTGCGCCATCAAAGACACCCTTATCATCCACCTCCGCTCCCTAAACATCGAAGTCGAAGACCTCGGCGTCGGCCCATACTACTCCATCGGCGAACTAATCGGCCGCAAAGTCGCCGACGCCGGCGGAGACACCACTCGCGGCATCGTCGCATGTGGCACCGGCGTCGGCGTCCAAATCTTCGCAAACAAAATCCCCGGAATTTACGCCGCCACTTGCCTCACCCCCGACGACGCCAAAAACACCCGATCCATCAACAACGCCAATGTCCTCGCAATCTCCGGAATGTCAACAACCCCTCAAACCGCCATCGAAATCGTCAACACCTTCATTAACACCCCATTCAAGTCCCCCTGCCCCGCCTCCGGGGACAAGGAGTGGGACCCGGAAGTGGAGGATTTCCTCAACAAGTCGGTCCCCGAAATGGCGAAGATCGGAACAACGACAATGGTGGTGGGTGAAGGGGAATGTGCTGTTTGTTGTTTGGCGAAGAATAGGGAGTTTGTGCCTGTGGAGATAATGCCTGGTGGGATGATGAAGATTGTTAGGGAAAATCCGACGTCGGCGATTGTGAGGTTTAAAGCAGGGAGTGTTGAGCCTGCTCATCATCATAAGTTTGGGCATGATTTGATGGTGATTAAAGGGAGGAAGATTGTTTGGAATTTGAGTAAGGATGAGAGGTATGAATTGAGTGATGGGGATTATTTGTTTACACCAGGTGGGGATGTTCATAGGGTTAAGTATTTGGAGGATTCTGAGTTTTTTCTAAAGTGGGATGGTCCTTGGGATATTGTTTTGGATGAGGATCTTGAAGCTGCTAAGGCTGCTATTGCCAAAGAAGATTGTTGAGTTGCGAATTGGGAGTAAGAGAATGATGTGGTTTTGGCATTGTAAGTTTTGTAACATGGGAATCTCATAATTATGTGAGTCCTCCAATCTGTATTTTGTAACTTCGATTGTTGTGTCGACATTGCTGAATTGCATTTTGGAATAATAGAATGATGTGGTTTTGGCATTGTAATATACTAATTTGGGATTTTGATAATTATGTGTATCATTGAATGCATATTCACTATTTTGTAACATTGATTGTCGTGTCATGATCAGTTTAGACTTCTCATTGAGTAAAAGTTTTTTTTTTGGGTGTGTAATTTTGCTGTTGTACCGACCAAGTATATGTCTATATATGCAATTATATGGAGTCTGGAAACAGAAAGTAAGAACTTTACGGTTTCAATGTCTAATGGTCATGGAGATGGGGTATCAATCCTCCTCACATTCACCTCGGGGATGGAGGAATACAATAGATAAGTATTATTCTCGAGTTTCTGGAAAACATTTGGGAACAATTACAACTTTACAAATACTAGTGTTGTTTCTCCAAGTGATATGCAGGTTCTCTTGTATCTTTTGAGAATATGTTTATAATACAAATACATACACATACACATCGTCAGGACTACCACCGGAATATTACAACACATGACGGTGGTAAAAATTAAGGAGTAAAAAACCAAGGATGTGAAAAAATCATACTAAACTTAACTGAGAGGAGGAAGTTAATGTAGGTTCTAGAGATTCTATGGCAGGGAGTTGCTCTCTTAACGCAAACAGCTCTTCTCCAGCATCACATATGTAAGCAGAAGCCTGCCTGCCCGATAGAGTCGCGCCCTCCATACTATCTATGTAGTCCTGTGAGATGGGCCAGTTGCAAAGTTAGATATTCTATTTATCTAGGGATTTTTGAAACAAAGTAACTGAGTGAATTCACGTAGTAAGTACAATATTCCAGGCTTAAATTTTGGAGAGACGGGTAATTTAGGTCTGTTTAGATTTACTGAAAACAGCTGGACTGAACTGAAACTGAACTGATTGAAGCTGAACTGAACTGAACTGATTGGTGCTGAACTGAACTGAACTAAATTGAATTGAATTTAATAAATATATAAATAATATTTAAACAATAATAATATGAATATTAAATAATAATTATAATGATAAGTAATAATAATAAATAATTATTAATGAATAATCATAATTGTATTTTGGATATTTTTAAATGATAATTATAAATAAATAATATTAACAATCATAAATTAATAATAATAATGATTAATGATTAATGATTATAATGATAATTAATAAAAAATTATTTTATAGTCTTGTATTAATATATTAATACCTAATGATGATTATATAATAACAATAATATCTAAGAATTAAATTAATATTACTATTTTAATAATTAGATTTAATTATATATTAATATCTAATAATAAATTATTGGGTCGGACCGTGCAAAATTACATCATAAACCGTTTTGACGTGATTTGATTGGATTATGGGCTGAAAACGCGGGTTCATTTGTGCTTTTAACCTAACCATGTTCCTCCCTAATGATAATAGTAATAATAATGAATAAAGCTATAATAAACAAAATAATATACAGATAATAATAATAATACTCAATAATAAGGCAAAGTCTTATAAAAGACGGTCTTACATTAAGCTTAATGTAAAACCAATCCAATAAGCCAATGAAAAGCCCAATTTCACATGACACGCGCTAAGGAGCCCAGAAAAATTGATTTTTTAACTTTTCAACCTAAAACCTTAACTTTTACGTTTTTTTAACTTTTCAACCTAAAACTTTAACTTTTGCATAAAAATCCATAACTAATAGGGCTAATGGAGTGTAGGGTATTGATTCCACATATGATATTAGTTACGGATTTTTATGCAAAAGTTAAGGTTTTAGGGCAAAAAGTTAAAAAAAACGCAAAAGTTAAGGTTTTGGGTCGAAAAGTTAAAAAAATCAACTTGGCTGGGCTGCTTAGCATGTGGCGCGCGTCATGGGTCTCTCTAAAGCTTATTGGGCTGGTCTGAGGTTAAGCTTAACCTAAGACCGTCTTATAGTAAACCAACTCCAATAATAATGATATAAAAAAAAATATATAGCAATAATAATAATAATAATAAGAGCAATTAGTAAATAAATTAGACCAACATAATAATATTTAACAAAATGGTTATAGAAGAACTGAACTGAACTGATTAGAGGTTAGAGCTGAACTGATTAGAGCTGAACTGAAAATAAGCTGAAATGAACAGGCCCTTACTGTTGTGCATCAAATCAGGAAGTGGATATGAAATACCGTACCTGCTTTGTGTATGACCCAGCGAGGAAGAAGTTTTTAACAGGAGTCTTTTGATCAGGCCTGAAGGGATCTTTTCCAGGACCCTCGCGGTACAAGGACTGTCCAATTTTGACAACAGATGACCATATGACATCCAACCCTCGGGAAGACGGGAATAATTTCAAAACCTGGCAGAGAAAGCCACGAATAAAGCACAAGATAAAGTCCAAAAAGAGGAAATAGAAAATAAAAAACCAAGCACTGAACTGTGATACAATGCATAGCATGTATGAATCACAAGGCGCCCAACTGACAAAGTCCTAGCTTAAGTATTGTACTGAACAGTAGTAATCTATCAACCACGTTAAAGACCCGATAGACAACATTTAGATCAGGACATTCAGGACATTACAAGGGAAGTTCCCTCTTATAAATAAAAGATGTTGGGTTATTACTTATTAGTCTAAAACTTTCTTAGGGGTTTAGCGTTTTAGGCTTGTAGCTATCAGAATGTAAAAATCAAAAACAGCTTAGCAGCTTTATGAAAAACATTTTTCTGAACTCTTGATGGCAAGAGCACCTAAGATTCTTCTAAAACAACTTTTCCTCTATGACCACCTCAATCAATTACAAAAATTTTACACAACATCCAAAATAACAGCCATGAAGAGTTCAGAGACGTCACAAGAATGAGCAAGTGACAGCCTGCACCCGACTCAAAGTACTAAGATTTAGTTTCTTACAGCAGTCATGAAATAACTATAGTACTTGCTGGAGTTGACTAACCTGCTCTGTGACTCTCTTTATGATTTCTTCATTTAGCAATGGCATGTACGGATCTCCTGGTGTAAGAACACACCTGCTCCCAAAACATAATTTCTGAGAACGGCGGGAAACAAAGCTATTAGCTACTAATAGCACCATTTTAAAAGACAAGTTCCCTTACTGAAGGAGTGACCCTTGCCCCGCAATATAGTAATCTTCTGGTGATGTCAAAGCAAGGTCAGCAAAACAAGAAAAGTCTGCATCTGGGGTGTAGAGAAGATTGTCTAGTCCTGCTGCTTGCTTCAGTTGCCTGAAATATTTATTGTCGAAGTTAAGGGTATGTTTGTAGGAAGTCTTTGCCTTGAATCTTTACCAAAGTCTTGTGTTACTTTTGCAATCATATTGATATTCCCATGAATAATATATGTATCATTACATCATATTATAATATTACCATACTGATAGAACTTGAATTTCATGTCTATTCTCTATTGGATATGCAAGTGTCACAAGTGATGGTTAACTTATCAACTGATGAGCACGATTTGTCATATTTCCTTTCTCTATCGGCAAAGGACCTATAAAGATTGTTTACCTAGACTGTTGTAGATCCCTCATTTCAGTAACCCATCCATTGTATCTCAGTTGCACAGTGACAACAGGCACCCCTACAAGTTCATAGATATTATTGAAAATTTCTAAATCCCTCCACTCTGCTGGTAAAAGTCTTTTGATTCCAGGAACATCACAAGCTGCCATACAAATACAGATCAAATCAAGTTGTCATATCTAAGTAGCCAAGTTACATGTGAAACATAATGACTACTAGAAGGGACCACAGAATTACCTGCAACATAAGCATCAGCCCTCACAGTTTTCTTATTTGTCGCCTGAGTTTCATGATTATGTCAATTAGCAGTTCAGTGATGATTCAAAGATAGTGATAGACTACTTGATATTTATAAAAGGGGCTTTGATTTCAGGAAGCAATATACAAATCCATGATACCCAAACTTAGAATTTGAAGCCGACCTACAGGTCTGAAGCACCAACCCCTTTTCACTTTCCCCTTCCTCTCTCCACCATTCTGGCCCTCTCTCTCCTGCTTCCCTCTTCATTCTCCAGATCATAATTTATGTCTTTATGAAGACAGCTTTAGGGTTCTAGATACACCTATATTTATTGACTAATGGAAAAAAAAAAACCTTATTTCATCCTAAAAGAATTTGAAACTTACTTTTTGGAAAATCCCAATAGTATCTTCATTTGTGCTTTGAAGTCAAGTCAATAAAAGATTAATTTCTTCTTCTATCCCAATAAATAACTAGTCACAATATTCATGTTAGCTTTCAGTGTTGTTCTTAATGGAACTGAGGGGGTTTCGGAGATGAGCTGAATTTGAACGTCTGAAAGATGCACCAAACAGGATATAAGGTAGAGAGGAAAGAAAGAGAGAAGGGGAAGCAATGCAATACGAGTACAGTATTATAAGACTTTAGTATCATGAGACAATTATCAATAAGAGACATCAATAAAGAAAGTAGAACAATAAACAAACTATAGAAAGAATAGGACTATACTAAAGGATATTATGACTTAATAGGAGATAGACAGTTAGTATTATAATGCATCATAAGTGTTAAAAGAAAGTTTCTGTCATCATAAGTGTGAATGAGTATTTGTTTTAATTACCATAAGTGGTAGTCAGAAAGGTACAGGGCCAGTTAGCACAGTAGATATGTGCAGGTGACAATACACCATGTTTCTTGTGCAAATATTAGAAATTTATAATCTAGCACTAGGAAGCTCCAAAGAAAATTAGACCTACAACCAAAGTTGAACAAGTCTTCTTCGGAAAACATATCAGTAGAAGACGAGAGTTAAGGCAGCAGCAGGATACTCATAGATAGAGTGTTTGCGTGGTAGTCGAGCCCTAATATTCATTTACACTTTGTTAAGGTAGCAATGGTGGAGAGAAAGATAGGGGAGGAAAGGAAAGTAGGGGAAGAGTGAGATTGCATTTTCCTTCCAGATCTGTCCAATATTAGAAGGATTTAATTTGGTTTGTCAAGACTTTAAGAGGGAAAGGAAGATGAATCCTTCCCATATCCTTCCTTACGTGGCTACGTCGCATCCAAACAACACATCCCCACATCTCCTTTTCCCTCCAAATTCCCAAATCAAAATAAGGGTTATTATTCTATTCACCTTATTTCAAGATTTTATTAGAATCAGATCAAACCAAATTAATACAGGGCAACCACCAAATACGTCTAATTTCGTATTAGTAAAAATTATGAAAATTTGATGTTTGAAAAATACACAATGAAAAGAATCCAACAAGACCCCATATGAATAAGTTTCTCTTACATACTAGCATCAAAGTATGACCAAAGTTTAGTCAAAACTAGAGACCAGACCAGTAAGATTCAAACCAGACTAGACCAAAAGCTTGAAATATTCACACAGCTAGGAGGGTGTATCCCTTTATTTGATGTATTAATAATTTTGAGCAATAAATTTTTCACTATACCACATACTAGGCGATGTACCATAACTCACACAAACGACAACATTATATGCATAATTCAGCATACAACGAACCGAACCTACATGACAATTCGAACGTGATGGCATAATTTATTTTCTTTTTTATTGAGGAAACTAACCTTGGAGATGGCTATTCCCGTAATATATGTCTCTCCATTAGGAGATCGATCATAAAGAACTTTTCTGCATCCCCACCTCAAATGAAACCTGTTATGGTGGAGATAGGAATCAGTAACTGCTAGTCGTTTATCAAAAGCGATGAAGGAAAAGAGATTCAATTCAATCAATGAAATTTCCATATCAAGTACCTCCCCCCTCTATCTTCTATATACTTTCTGATTGGTCCACTCAGATATAAATCAGGAGAACCCTTGAGCATGCGTAGCAATGAAGCCTCTGTCTTTGTGGCAAACAATGAGAATATAGTGAGCATACAACGCGCACTGATATTATCGCAATCAATAAACCCAAGAGCATAGGCAACAGGATCCCACATTCTCTGGATGCTCGCACGTGTTCCACCTTTTGATAAGAACCAATCTGAGAAGCTTATCTGAGCATAGGAGAATATTTTTAGGATGTCCAGTAATTTAGAGTGTTGTCAAACAAACATCAACCAGAAGCATTGGCAGTTGAGACAGGGATGAAAGCCCAAGGAAAAGAAATATTGAAACAATCTAGCAGGAAGCTAATGGTCAATGAGAAAAAATTGTTGAGCAAAAGATAGCCATGCTTACAGAATCCAAATTCCGTATGTCCTGCATGGCTCCATCTGGATCGACAAGGGCCCGTACAACTGGACTTAGAGCAAGAGCCACCGCGTTTCTTGCTTTGTCATAAGTCTGCAATTAAGTCACACTTAAAACTCAGAAGAACAAAGCTCTGGGCCAATTAAAAGTATTTGCCTAATCCCAGACTGTGCATGTTTGACATTCTGTGAACCCCGACACCTAGTACAGATTTTGAAAGGTATTTTCAGGAAGTATTGTTTAGAAATTGAATCTGCAAAGACTAACTTGCAATTACAGCACATATTTATCAATAAAAGGTGCAGCACATATTTTCCAATCAAAGGTGCAGCACGTATTTTTCAATTAAAGGTGCAGCACAAAGGGGCGGATCCAGGCCTGGGCCTTGGCCGGCCTGGGCCTTGGCCCGCTCCATAGATTTCAAAATAAAAAATTAAAGCCGTTGAAATTATATGCAAATGAATGTAGTTGGCGTCGCTGGTTTGAGCGCTTGACTATAGCAAATAAGTTTCGGAGTTCGACTCCACTTATCAGCTATTTTTTTGTCACGGTTTTCTCATTTATATACTTCCTCCGTCTCTTTTTAATTGCAACATTTGCCAAAAATGGAAATATCAAATTAATTGCAACAAATGTTTTCTTTCCTTTTTTACAAGTCATTTCTCTCTATCTCTCTCCTTATCACATGCCCCACTTTCTCTCTCCATCCCTTTCATACTCACACCAAAATTTTGCCTAGGAGTCCACCCACTTGAGTTTGTTGCAATTAATAAGAAACGGAGGAAGTATATTACTTGTTAGTAAATGTAAATTTTCGGTTCCCACCAACCAACTAAATGGTTGAACCTCCTTTCTCCCTTGTTATCTCAGCATAATCACGTGATATTACCATCCCCTACCATCTTATTTTGTTTCCATAATCATATCTCTTTGATTGCAACTATCAAATTTCATTGTTTTTTTTTATCCTATTAATTCACTAACATGACTTTCCTTTCTTTTTTCTTGATAAAATTATAAAGCAATGATATGAATTTTAACTTCTTCAGATTTTGAACTATTTTTTTGCGAGTAAAATTGGTACACCTTCTTGATTTCTTATACTACCTCCGTAATGAATTAAATGTAATGAACTATTTGTACGCATTTCAAGGAAGAGATTTAAGGGCGTAAACGAGCAAATTAATCGAAATAATTTTAAGTCAAGTAACATATAATCTCATTCTTGCTTGTGTTAAGATTTTTTTTGTTTTTGTCCGTTTGCACCCTTAAATCTCTTCCTTAAAATGCGTGAAAAATGGTTTGTTGCATTTAATTCGTTAAGGAGTTAGTACTTGTTTTACGAAACTTCTTTTTTTTAAGTAAATTAAAAAACTACAATAAAAAGTAGTATGTGATTTTTTGGTGCATATATGGAATCCTTAAATTATAACGTTATTTTTATATTGTACAAAATTATTGTCTTTACACGTCATTTTGTAACTTAATCATGGCCCACCCTATACAAGAATCCTGAATTCGCCACTGGCAGCACATATTTTTTAATTAAGTAGAAGGTACTAATAAACCAATTGAAAAGAATGAAGTTTGTTAGCAAATTACAAAAAGCATGGATGTCCAAACCAGGGAAACAAAACTCGTAACGGATTTTGAACTTGCCGTTACGCGAAATGCCGTTACGTAACCCCACGATGAAATTCACGTCCAACTCGCCGCGTTGTCCGTTACGTAACGGTGACTCACCGCATTATAGCGTTTTTTTACCCGTTACATCCGTTACTATATGAAAATTGGTCAAAAAAAGAAAGGGAATATACGCATAGTAGCATAAAAACTATAGGATCACACCAACGAAAGGAGAAAAATTACCATGGGCTTCCAAGTTGAGTAATATATATGATTTAGTATCAATTTTTATATATAATATGACATAAATCTCATGTTTAAAGTAATCTTTTATTCACCATATGTGTAATCCACCCATATGATTGCTTTGGTCAAATTAAGTTATAAGAATACTTATAAAACTTCAAAAATGCCATTTTGAGGTTAAAATTCTAATTGTGTGAATTTTTTCAAAAAATTCACGCCGTGTCAACCGCGATTTGTCTTTTTTCGACCGTTACAAGCCGTTCCCGCGTCATCGCGACCGTTACCGCGAACGCGACGATATCCGCGATTTTCTTCCCTGGTCCAAACTACTACAACTCTATTAGGAAACACTTGGCTTTTACATTATTTTACATTTTACATTACCACTATCAGAGATGGGTGTGACTTGTGAGTAAAAGCAGTGATGGAGATTAATAAAGAAAATCAAATAGTTGCATCGGAAATCTATTATCTTAAACATTCACATGGGATATCTAACAGATATATCTTAGAAAAATCCCCTGAATTTAATACCTTATATTAAACTAGCTAAAAGAGTCCACATAGGGAAACTAATATGGGTGGATTAGGATATAATAATATTTTTGCACCATATATTAAGTAAAGTCAAGTAAAATATTGACAATTAGACAGGCCTCACCAAGGCAATGCAAGAGCTTTAAATGAAAAGGTGGACGTGGTGATTGATTCTTGACAAGTGCATGCCGATGTATTTATCTTGCCGTTTGAGTCAATTACTAATATAATTCCTCCGATTCTAAATAAAAGTGCAACAGTTTGAATTTTGCACTTATCACATATTAACTTTTACGCATGGTGCAAAAATACGGCGGAACGGTTCGCCCGAGTTGGAACGGTTTTCAACTTTGGCGAACCGAATTCGACCGGTTCAACAAGGTGGATTTAAAAAGCCCGAAATTTTGGCCGTTTCGTCCGTATCACCCGTGACGACAAGGGTTCGCCCATTTTTTCCGCTACAAAAAGTCACTTAGCAAGTTTTTTGCAAATCTTTTTAGAGATTTCTTATCTTTACTTATACATTAGCACCGATCTACCTCCAATAATGACTCGTACAAGAGAAAAGAAAGAGAAGAGGCACCACCGCAATACTGAACCCTATATAACTCCACTAAGACCTTAGATTAATTGAAGCAAAAAGACCAAAAAGAAGAAGTCAAAAACTACATTCCTACCGCAACGCGATCCGCGACCAACGTATCCGTTCCGTTACCCTGCAACCGCGACCGTTCCCGTTTCCGAAACCTAAACCGTATTTTTGAACCATGCTTTCATTTACTAGAATACATATCAGATGCTTTCAATATACAAAGTTTTTTCAATTTTGTTAATGTAGAATTAGAGACATGAATGGTGAAAGTCATGCATTCGTATGCATGAGGGTCAAATTGATCCACTTATTTAGGAAAAGGTCGTATATGGAGAGTTCGTGGAAGACCAGCACAAACTCAGGAATTGCCTCATTGTTATGCAAAGCATTGAGTAGCACAAGCCCGTAGCATATGGCCCATAGCCTATAGTTGCTTAGTGTGGTGTG
This sequence comes from Patellifolia procumbens, assembly GCA_947645195.1. Classification (NCBI taxonomy): domain Eukaryota; kingdom Viridiplantae; phylum Streptophyta; class Magnoliopsida; order Caryophyllales; family Amaranthaceae; genus Patellifolia; species Patellifolia procumbens. Next base: position 1,193,745 of record CANSGD010000193.1, read on the forward strand.
TGCAATTCATTATGGGCTTCCCCAATTTGATAGCTCTTACTGTTAGTCATGCTATGTATTTCCTTTGTTAGGCATCAAACGATTTAGCCATTAACGGACTATATCCATAGAAAAAGTTCAAAGAGGGATATGCAAATAGTGCACAAAGCCTAGCGAAACAACTAAAAAGAAGCTGAGGGGGTCTTTTGTTACAAGGAGCCAATTTAGAGTTAAGGTTCTAGAATGCTGACCTTGAAAATACAACTCTTGCCAAAAGTGAAAAGGGATTGAAATAATCATTCATGCAGGAATTACCTGAAGCTGATTTGTAGTCAAAAATGCCCAAATACCATGTATTGGAGCTCCAACAGGAAACCGGAAATCAAGTTCTGTCAAAAATTTAAAGTCAAACATCAATGCTTCTACAATCATAAACATGTCCACAGACACCTCTACTCCATCTAAGCCACAAGATCATATTGCGGTTGCAACCACGATGACGATATTAGTTGCAATTTTGTGGAAGCAGCATGTCATGGGTATTTTGTACACTTCACAGGCATTATGACTTACATAGATAAACTGGAATTATTATAAATAGTTTCGGAATGTATTTCTTACATGATAGAACTTAAATTTTATATTTTACTTAAATTATATCTTTGACCATTTCATCTTGTTGTTTATGAAGAAAAATGAGGTTCTAAATATTGCAACGAGCAAAATACGATTGTGGAGTTTTTCATGTATGAGAATTCAAAAAAAGATTATTAAAACACATAAATAGGGAATTGTAATGGCTAATGTGACCATAGTAGTCCACAGGAAATGTTAGTATGATTTTAAGATACATGTTATATAACATCCAGATTTGTTACGACAAGTTGAAAATCCTATGCATAATGGCCTTCACATAACTGAGCAATCTTAATTGAATTAGATTAAGTATGAGCAAACAAATCACAGATAATAGATTATTAATTAAAAGAAAAACAACAGTTACTGAGCAATTTACAAAGGAACACATACCACCAATTTCCCCTCCTTGGTTCACAAAGGTGTGAGTATGATTCTTGACAAGAAGATTATTATCTGCACCTACCTAGTATAGAAAAGCACACGAAACTAAGTCATTAAGTCAGTGATTCCAAAAGAAGCGAATGGTAGTAAAGTGATATTCACTTGAGTTTTTGTATAGGAGTTAGGTTTAAAACTCGGAGAAGAGAAAATTTTAGAACATCACAGTAAGTCGGTAACTAACACTACTCAAAAACAAAATAGAAAAGGCTATCAAGACAGGGAGATTTTTCATCCGCAACAAAGTTTGCCGAAAGTAGAACATTAGCCGAATATAAGATAGAATTACATGTTCATACTCAATTTAGGATGATGTGAATGTAAGAAAGTGAAGCACAAACAACTGACTGACCTACTATCCGCTCAACCACAGGTGAAAAAAGAAAAGAAAAACAAGGAGGAGACAGAAGACAGTAAATAGAGGGATATGACTAAATTTTAACATCACAACATCATTCACCTTTTTCATCAGTCTGAACAGATTGTTATAGCAACCAAAGAACACATGCAGTCCCATTTCAATGTGGTTTCCACGTCTATCAACAAAGGATCCCACCTTTCCACCAATGAAAGGCCTTGATTCATATATATCCACCTATTTGTAGCCACATAACAAATGTATGTAAGATAATGAGCAATGTCGGAGAACTTGCAAAGTTCCTCACATTCTTATTGTGGTGATAACTGAGCCAAAAAAAAAAGTGAGATTCAAGTAAATATAACTGACTTTGCTTTCTATAAATAGCCCATATGTTATTCATAACATGGAAGAAAAAATGACACAATATGAGATTTGAACATATGATCATAGGCCCCCAATATAGATGGTGGCAATCTTCAGCAGAGACATAAATGCATCAGACACCATACTGGATTAGGAGGAGAATCTTCAATCATTAATCAATTCCTAAATCTATGACTTAAGGGGGCATAGGTTGATAGGCATGATAGCCATATTACAACACGAACTATAGATATAAAAACTTCAATAGATGTTGAACTCAAGAAAGCAGGGTGGGAGCAACCAACAAATATGCTACAAACAACTCCCAGCCCTGTTGGCCAGGATAAACAGTCACGCTGTAATTAAAGGAAGATATCAAAGCTAAAAACCTCATGTCCTTGATCCAAGAGCTCGACTGCAGTGGACATGCCTGCAAGTCCTGCTCCAATAATTGCTACCTTCAGCTTTGGGCCCTTGTAGACCACAGGTTCTGGAGGAAACAACCCCTTTGGAGCTGCAAATATGATCAAAGATAGTTTAGTATATCACCATGATTGCCTCATAAGCAAGAAACTGATAAGAGTGATGATCAATGATCAATCACAGAAGAGAATAACAGAAGAGAAGAAGAAAAGAGAGAATTAGAGAGATTGTAGAAAGAGTCAATCATAAAATGATCTTATTATCTGTGAGTATTGTGTACAAGCTGCTATATATAGCACTAGGAGAAACTAACTTGTAACAACTTGTAACTAACTTGTAACTAACTTAGCTAACAAACTAACAACCTAGCTTAACATAGTATATTACATAGCTCATCATCCCCCCCTCAAGATGGACTTGGAGGTTGAGGAACAAGACCAATCTTGGCAGATAAGAAACGATGTTGCTCAGCTCCCAAAGGTTTAGTTAAGATATCAGCTAGTTGAAGAGAAGACTGTACATGTGAGAGAGTTAAAAACTTGCTTTGAACTTGATCTCTAACATAGTGACAATCAAGTTTAAGGTGTTTAGTTCTCTCTTGGAAGATAGCATTCTCAGCAAGATATTGAGCTGATTTATTATCACAAAAAAGTGTAATAGGTTTAGGAACATCAATCTTGAGATCACCAAGAAGACCATCCAACCAAACCAATTCACTAGAAGTTTGACTCATGGCTCTATACTCAGCTTCAGTAGAACTTTTGGAGACAACCTTTTGCTTCTTTGTTTTCCAGGAAATAAGAGAATCCCCTAAGAAAACACAATAACCTGTCAAAGATCTTCCAGAGAAAGCACATGTACCCCAATCTGCATCAGAATATCCAATAAGTTGTAAAGGAGAATGTGCTTTATAGAAAAGGCCAAAATGCAATGTTCCTTTGAGATACTTGAGAACATGAAGAGCAGCTGAAAAATGAGGTGTTCTAGGAGCACTGAGCTGTTGAACAGCATATGAGATATCAGGTCTTGTCATATTCAAGTATAAAAGTTTCCCAATCACTCTTCTGTATATATCAGGATCTGTCAATAAATCTCCCTCAAGAGTACTCAGTTTAAGGCCCTTTGGAAGAGGAAAAGGAGCTATTTTACATTGTTCCATATGTGTATCTTTAAGCAAATCTAAAATATATTTCCTTTGATTCAAAAGAATGCCAGAAGGTGTTCTAATAACTTCAATGCCTAAGAAGTACTTTAAGGCTCCCAAATCCTTGATTGTGATTTGAGTATGCAAGGCTTGCTTGATATGTGAAATGACATAAAGAATTGTTGCCAGCAACAAGGAGATCATCTACATAAGCAACAATAACTGTAAAATCATTGTTGTCTTGCTTAGTAAACATGGAGTAATCCTGCTTGGACTGCACAAAACCAAGTTGAATGAGAAATCTGCTCAGTTCTAGATTCCATTGTCTACTAGCTTGTCTTAACCCATATAAGGATCTCTTTAATGTGCATACTTGTCCTGTGGTAGCTTTTGTATAACCTGGTGGAGGTGTCATGTAAATGTCTTCATCAAGATATCCATGTAAAAAAGCATTATTGATATCAAGTTGTTGTATATCCCAGTTCAAAGAAGCTGCCAAAGCAATGATAGTTCTGACAGTAGTGAATCTGGCAACAGGACTAAAAGTATGCAGAAAATCTTTGCCTTTCACTTGCTTATCTCCTCAGGCAACTAACCTTGCTTTACATCTTTCAACAGAACCATCAGGTCTAAATTTGACCTTATACACCCATTTACAAGCTAGGGCAGTTTAATTAGAAGGAAGAGAAGTCAATTCCCAAGTATTATTTAGCTCTAGGGCTGATATCTCTGCATCCATAGCAGCAATCCACTGTGGATCATGTTTAGCTTGCTGATAAGAAGAGGGTTCAGAAGTAGAAAGCATAGTAGAGAGACTAGTAAGTGAAGAATGATCTAGATGAGAAAGAGTAGGTTCAGTAACAACATTGAAAGAAAGAGAGGAAGGTGAAGGTTGATCATGAGGTGTAGTCAAAGGTTTAGGTAAAGTAACTTGAAAATCTTTAAATTTGGAAGGTAGTTTTATAGGTCTTGTGGAATGTCTAAAAGGAGGAAAAGAAATATCAGGTTGTGTGTTAGAAACAGGAGAAGAGCTAGGTTCAAGGTGTGAAATGATAGGTGTAGACGTGTAGTGGTGGATGAAGTAGAATCATGAGCTGGTGAAAAATCAGGATTGGAATGAGAAAAAGGTGGAATTAATGAAGTATCAGAATGAGAAGAAGCAGAGGTAGCTGTGGATGAAGAAGGTGTAGAAGAAGGAGTGGGAAAAGAAATAGAGGATATAGGTACAACAGAAACTAGTTGAGAAAGAGTAGAATGTGATTCAGTACTAGGTTTATATGGAAAAATGTGTTCTTTGAACACCACATCTCTGCTGGAAAATAACTTTATGGTGTTGTAAATCATAAAGTTTGTAACCTTTTTGTGCATAAGGATAACCAAGCAAGATACATCTTGTTAATCTAGGAGCAAATTTATCAGAAGTTCTCAAAACAGGATAACATAAACAACCAATTACCTTGAGATGTGTATAAGAGGGAGGTTTGTTCATAAGCAGTTCAAAAGGACTTTTCCAATTAAGAACAGCAGTAGGTAAAAGATTGATGATATGAGTGGCTGATAATATGCAATCTCCCCAGAATTGAGAAGGTAAATTTGCTTGAAACTTGAGGGCTTAGCAGTAGCAAGCAAATGTTTGTGCTTCCTCTCAACCCTCCCATTTTGTTGAGGAGTATAAGGAATGCTTTTCTGATGAATAATACCATGTTTGTTGAATAATTGAGAACAAGATGATTTGAGTATTTCTGTCCCATTATCACTTCTAATCACCTTAACTTGAGCATGAAATTGAGTTAGAACATAAGCAAGAAAGTTGGCAATAATATCAGAAACTTGAGCCTTTGTATGAACCAAATGTGTCCAAGTAGTTCTTGTATTATCATCCAATATAGTAAGGAAGTAGGATGCACTAGAGATACAAGGTGTTTTATAAGGACCCCAGAGATCCATATGTACAATACCAAAAGGAATAGAAGCAATAGAAGGTGAAAGATTGAAAGGAAGCCTATGATGTTTGGCTAAAATACAAATTTTACAATCTAGGATCTCCCGATTATTGCCTGTAAGAATGACAGGAAGATGCTTCATAGTAGAGTGGCTCACATGCCCTAGTCTTGCATGAAGTAACTTGAAATCATGTTTGACAGCTACATGATTTGCAGAAGAAGAAACAGCTGGAACAAAAGTGGGATTGAATCTATATAATCCAGAAAATCTCTTGCCATAGCCTTTCACTTGCTTAGTTGAAAGGTCCTAAAAAAGACAATGATCCTTGTCAAACTGAGCTAGCAAGTTGTTGTCATCAAGCAACTTTCCAACTGAAAAGTAGGATTTCCGCTAACGAGAAGCCTATTTCTATCAAAAACTTGACTGACTCGGGAGGTTGGATCCGAAAGACGTTGACCTCCGTCAGTGACTGTTCACTTTAAAGTAAGTGGGAGAAGTCGTAATTAGTTGGTGTACAATTTCAATAAAAAAAAAGAACCTATTGAATGCGAAGGGGGAAATAGGATAGTAAGCCAATCCAGTTCGAGTACTTATCCTTGCTAAACAGTATCTTAACTCGGGCCAGAGACAACCGGATTGGAGATTGGAAGCAGAGACCAATATGCAACGAAGCTCGAAATCAGGTTATGAGTAAAGTCTGGAATATATAGAACCCTTTGTAGTTCAATATCATGTGATAATATCACATTTCCAACATAGGAAACTGTCTTAAAAGTGTCATCTGGTAGACCAACTCTAACAGGTTGCTTGAGAGGAATTAGAGAAGAAAATAATTCTCTATGAGAAGACATATGATCTGATGCTCCAGTATCTATAATCCAAGGCAATGAAAAAACCTTGTTAGAAGAAGAAAAAACATGAAAAACATTAATACCTGCAAAGTTGACAGTAGCATTCAACTGAGAGCTGTTATTAGAATTCTGATGTTTGTGTTGATAGAATTTGATGAAATCTTGGAAGGCTGACATCATAGAAGGATCAATAGATTGCTGAGAATGATCACTTTGATCAGTTCAGCAAAATCTAAAGGAGAATGACCAAGAAGTCCAGGTTCTTGAGGATGAAGCACAGTTGTAGCAAATTTGTTGTTGGAAATAGACTTGTTCTTGGATGAATACCACTCTGGATATCCTATAAGCTTGAAGCATTCAGCTATTGAGTGACCTTTCATTTTACAATGACCACAAGTTTTGTCTGACTTAATTTTCTCGAAATCTTTCTTGTAATGAGAAGGCTTAGAAGAAGATTTTGAGCTAAGCAAAGCACTCATTTCAGACTGTTGTGATTGAAGTCCATTAAGGTTTTGCCTCTCCACTTGTTGAAGTATATGATAAGCTTTATTAACAGGAGGCAAAGGATCAGCACTTAAGAGATTCAATCTAACAGTATCATAATCAGTATGTAATCCAGTATGCAATCCAGAAAGAAACTGAAATAGTTTCATTCTTTGATCAGACTCAAGTATTCTTTTGAGAAGTCCACAACTACAAGATTTTAACACTCCACAACTGCAATCTGGAAATCCTTCAAGAACATGTAATTCATCCCAAATTCTTTTCAGTTTTCCAAAATATTCAGCAGATTACCTTGCTCAGTTTTCATTAATGATCTATGTAGATCATATAAGTGAGGCACATTAGTATGTCCATACCTCTCTTTGATTTCAGACCAGAATTGAAAAGAGGATTCTACAAACATGAAACTCTCAGCAATACTCTTCTCCATAGAATTAGATAACCAACTCATCACCATGTAATCATTTCTGATCCATTTATGAAGATCAGGTGATTCATGAAGATCTGGTGAAGAAGAATTAGGTTTCAAAAGAGTTCCATCTAAGAAACCAAGCTTATTTCGAGCAATCAAGGCCATTTTAACAGCTCTTGACCAATTAACAAAATTATTACCACTGAAAATATGAAGAGTAAGAGGTTGATTTGGATTATCTCCATTTGAGAGATAATAGGGATCATTGAAGTTCAAAACAGTAGGAGTAGAGGTATTAGAAGGAGATTCAGTAGAAATAGGCGTTTCAGAAGAAGAAGCCATGAAAGATAATGAGAAAAGAAGAACTCAATGAAGAAAAACAGCTAAGAATTTGAGAAGAAATGTAAAACTGATTGAATGATCAAGCAGAATGAGATGAAAACTGCAGAAAAATTGCAACAAAAGCTCAGAAATATACCTCGAGCTCTGATACCATGATAAGAGTGATGATCAATGATCAATCACATAAGAGAATAACAGAAGAGAAGAAGAAAAGAGAGAATTAGAGAGATTGTAGAAAGAGTCAATCATAAAATGATCTTATTATCTGTGAGTATTGTGTACAAGCTGCTATATATAGCACTAGGAGAAACTAACTTGTAACTAACTTGTAACTAATTTAGCTAACAAACTAACAACCTAGCTTAACATAGTATATTACATAGCTCATCAGAAACCTATAGGCTAATTAATCTTTCCGTCTTCTTTCGACAGTGAAGAATTCACTAATCAATTTTCAATTTCTAAGGGAACTTTCAAAAACTGGTATTGGTTCAATAGCATAAAATGGAGGAATGGATAATTACAGTAAATAGACATAAAAAAAAAGACCATAAAAGTGATAAAATGACACACCCAAGTCTAGATTTGGATTTTAGCTTAGAGTTTAACTATCATTCTTAACGCTGACATATGATATATTAAAACAGCATTCGACTTTACTAAACCAGAACCCACAATCCCATAATTCTACATCTTTGGAGCTCCATGACGTTCACGTTCACTGTGAAATTAGATTAAACATAGAATTGTACTCACAACTTTTACATAATATTATGCATAATTGAACTAAAAGCAAAGATTGATCTCATTAATGTGTTTGGATTTAAACGTGTAGACATAATTCGAATTTTTCATATACAACTTACAAAATTGCATACAGTAATTCCCAAGGATTTAAGATATTGTTCCCCAAATTTCAACCACAATACCACCAATCTGTGTGGGTTACCGGACTTCTTGTTGGAAAAAAAATATAAATTTAGTATGAAGTCTAGTATTTTTAATAAATACATTATAACACTTTTGTGCTGGTGGGGGGAGGGGTACTTGAGGTGTTGAGCTTAATACTTCATCATCCAAGATCCAACGAAATGAAAAATAAACCTATGAAATTGAGTTTTTATTTCTAGACTAACTACCTGTATTTGAAATCTTGAGGCGTAAACAATGTAGGTAGCTACACACTTTCCACTCGTATATACTTCAGTCTAATAGAACAGCCTAATAGAAGTGGTGCGAACACAAGATACACTTTTTATTTTTGTGATGTAGGCATCTGTGTTACTTACACTTTGCTGCAAGTGTTTACTCGGTTACGGGTTTCCATGGGTTGTACTCTGGCATTTCATAGAAAAATGTCAAGTTTGAAGTTCAAAATGAAGTATCCAAGAGTCTACACGAGTTCCACACGAAACGCAAAGAAACTAGAAGTGACATAGGTAGGCATGCTACATTCCGGGCTAGTAGCGGATTCAGCATATTATAAGTGGGGTCACTTGACCCCACTTGGACTAGATAGAGACAAAATTTCCATTTAAAAAATTTCATTTTTTGAATGTTGTCTTTAAAAATTAACCTATCCCAATAAAAATTTAAAAATTACGCTTTGATCGACAAAACATTTTCTATAGGCCTGCTCTCTCCACCTAATTTTCAGTTCAGTTTAGTTATTTTCAGTTGGAGAGAACATACCCTTATTCTGTTATTCTCCCAAAGAACTTAAGAGCTTACACCATAAAAGCAATACAAACATGGACTTGACAGGAAACACTCATTCAATCTACACTAAAGTACGCAATGTGATGCAATAACAGATAATAACTTGCAAGCCAGAGCAAGCAACAAATCGACATAATACTTCCCCCGGTCTTCATTTTCCTCTATCGTAAATTTTTCACATGATAATGGAACCAATGATCTCCCACATGTTGGACTTCTTTTTATTGCCTCAATCCGTGTGCCAAAATCATATTTCCTCTGTTTCTAAATGAGCGAAACATTTGCATAGTGTTTACTATTCACAATTTAGACTTTAATTAGCTTTAGTGATTTATAATTTAGGAAAAACATACTCTATCTAGTTAGATTCATCTTAATATGTATTTTTTAAATATCAACTTTTTATAATTTTTAGTTATTTATAATTATAGATATTAATGTTTAAAATAATGCATAGATAAGAGTGAAATATGGAGTGTGTCACTTGTATTGAAACGAGGAAGTATATGTTTAACAAAGAAATCAATAAAAATGGGGAATTTTGAATATCGAAGTAAACATGTCGATGATGCTGAAGGTCTAGTTCAAATCATTCAAATTAACAAACATATCCTCCTTCTACCCCATTTTACAGTTCTTGTTTGTATATATTAAGTATCCTAAAATAATATTATCATTCTGAATTAATTGTCTAAAACACAAGACACAGATAATGTTAGGTTTCACTTTCTTAATTTCACATGAAAATGAGAAATTGGAACTACTATATTAAAGGACGAAGCAAGTATAAAGTGGCCTAATTACGAAGATTAAGCTTATGAATTCTAACATTAGAGTAAACGTACCATTAGTACTCATATCGGAGACATCTGAGTCCAAGGAACAGCGAACGCGACAAAAGCGACTAACATTAGGCTGATGAACTGACCTCCGGGTACAAATTCCGGCGGAATTAGCCGGAAAACAGATAGTAGACGCCATTAACGAAGTGAAAGAGAGAGAATTGTGTAAGAGGAGGTTGTTAAGCTGTAGAATCAGCCATGGAAAAGGTGTGTGTTGAAGGAAGAAGAAGAAATGAGTTGGGTGTTTGGGTTTGGTTATCTGTTCTTGAGTGGGAAAGCCAAAGTGAGCAAATACCGGAATTACAGATTTTGTCCCGGCATTCACTGTAATTTTCTTTTCTGCTCAACTTTTCACTTTTTTACTGATTTGATTAGTTACTGAGTAGAAGTATTACTGAACTTTCACCTTTTTTTTTACAAAAAATTGTAACTATTTATTTATTTATTTATTTATTTATTTGGTGTAGATTAAACTATTTATTTATAAGTATATGGATAGACTCTTTATTACAAAATTATCCTTTTTATAATCATACTTATTTTTACTAAACTAATATTGTAGAATATCATGTTTCCTAGGTAAAATGAGCGGAATCTATATTTAGACCCTATTAATTTGGACTAAGATAATGGAAGTCAGTTCAGTTCAGTTCAATTCTATAAGCTTCCTGGCAATATGGTAGTACATGTTTAGGTTAGTCATATTCATTTGGCTAAACACATGCTCCCTCCGTTTCTCAAAGATTGTTACACTTTTACATTTTACAATATTCACATATTTCACTTTGACCATCATTTGTGACTTATACATAAGAAAAAATATATATAATCATATGAGATATTTTTAGATTTCTCTTGATAAGTACTCCCTCCGTTTTTTTTAATATGTACATTTCTCCATTTTGGGGTGTTTTTTTTATTGGTACATTTCTACATTTTGCCATAAATGGAAGGTTGACCCACTTAATTATTACACTTCTCTCCTACTTTTTCTTTCCTTCTCTCAACCTTTTTCACGTTTTCCTTACTTTTACTAACATTCTCTCTTACTTTTGCACTTTTTTCTTGGTTCTAGTGCAAAGCCCTAGATGTATATTAAAAAAACGGAGGGAGTAGTATATTAATGTCTAATTTTTATAATTTTTACAAATACATAATAAGAGATATAAACGCTCAAAGTTCTGCATTGGCCTACGTGAAAAGTCCAAGTGTAACAATATTTGAGAAACAGAGGGAGTATTCATTTAGGTAATTAATACTCATTTAAGAATTCATATTCATATGGCTTATGCATACCTATATGGTCAATCCATACTCATTTAGATAACTCATACTCATTTCGATTACACATACTTAATTTGATAACTCATACTCATTTCGATGTCTCAAACTCAATTCAGTAAGTCTTACTCATGTGGCTAAGTAGGCTAACTTTTTTTTTTGGGTAAGAAGAAGTGGCCCGGACCCCGCTCGGATCCTATCAGGCCAGGCAATTGCGGTTATTAGATATCTATTTTTCATAATTTTTGCTGACACATAAATTGAAATATTAATAATAAAAAAACATTAGAAAATGTAGAACGGTAACTGTTGTGCCTATCAGACCGAAACCTCACTCAGGTTAAACCATCCAGATTTTACGAAAGAATAAGGGAATCCCACTCCCAAAAACTGCAGATTGTAGGAATCAAACCTAACAGTTACAAGGTAAACTCTTACCAACTACACCATAGATACTTAGTTCCGATTATACATTTGTATGCATGTTAAACATAACTACATATTCCATCCCAATATACACTTTGTATCATATGGTTGTCAAACATATATACAAACTAAGCTTGGCTTGGTCTAGTGGTAAAGGTTTGATCTCATGACTTGGAGGTCATGGGATCAAATCCCACTAGGGGCATTTGGGAGTGGGGATGCTAGTTGAGATCTGGCCAGGGGTCCACCACATTACCTTCCAAAAAAAAAACATATATACAATTCGTTAGTTGTTTTTCGTTAGTTGTTTAACTATCCACTTCTTTCAATAAGAGCGGTAGTACCATTAATGGAACGCATAGAATGGAGGTAACTGTGGTAAATGGTGAATTGGTGATGCTGGATTGGTGGCTAATATGAAGCCTATGCTGCGAGTGGTTTCCCCACTAACAACAAGGCCATTTAAGCCGATGAATTATAATTGTGTGTTTTACGTTGCATTGGATGAGGATTGCTGAGTTACAAAAGTATAACTTTATTTAGTCTTAGTACTTTTATGTTGGCGTTGTGGCCCAACATAGAAAACCCATCTCCTAGCCTTTAGCAAATCAACCAAAAATTCTGCAGAGCCCAACCAAAAATAAGCCTGATGCTCAGCTAGTTGTGTAAACAATCACACTTGACAAGTTTTCTTCAAGTTATATTCACTTCAGTTTGTTATTCAATTGAACAAACTCATCATCCTTCTATTTTTTTATGAACAAAAATTTTGTATACAACGAGTAAGGATTCGACAATTTTTAAAGTGAATAGAAGCACGAAATTGTAGCACCAATGTTGTTAAAATCGGGATTCTAACTTACATCGAACATACCTTTTAAAATCAAATCGTAAGTTCTACTTTTTTTTTGCCAAAATAAGGATGTATGGTAAAATGTGTAAATTGTTCAACCATTTTTGCCACTATACAACACTATAACTTCAATTATTTGTTTAATTAACTCAAAAATGTCCAATAAATAATTAACAACTGATGTAGACTAACCATTTTAGTATTTTTCTATGAGAAAAGACATTTCATATATTTAAAATAGGAAAAATTGCCTAGAATAATGCAACCTTTTGCCTATTCGCAGATAATAATGCAACCTAAAGATTATTCTGGAATAATGCAACCTGTATACCCCATTAATTTTAAACAGGACAAATGACCGGTAACCTGAACCATAGGTAATTTTTATTAAAAACTTTAAATTTTAAAAAATAAAATAAAAAATAAAATAAAAAAATCTAAACTAAACCCCAGCCCCCAGCCCCGCCCCTGCCAATACCCCCAGCTCACCCCTTATCGGCAACTACCCACAACCACCCCACGCCAGCCCCCACCCTCGCCGGCTACCCTCCCTAGCTCGCCGGAAACTACTCAGAACCACCACACCGACGAAATTTTCCCTTTCTTTCGTCTCTAGTGTCGCCGGAAAACACGTGGGGTTAGGGGAGGCACGCGAAATCTGAAAGGTAAGAGGGGAGGGGTGGGATTTTCGGGGGTGGGAGAAGGGTTGGGTGAGGTTGCGATAGTTAGGGGGCTTCGAAGGGGGTTGGGTTGCGGTGGCTGGGATGGTTCGAAGAGGGTGGGTTGGGGTGGGCTAGGGGGTTCGAAGGGGGGTGGGCTAGGGGGTACGAAGGGGGTGGGCTCGGGGGGGTTCGAAGGGAGTGGGGTGAGGTCGGAGGTGGCGGCTGGGCATTCCGAATGGAGTGCGGTGGTGGTAGGAGGTGGCTGAGCATTTTCAGAGGGAGTGGGAAGGTGGTCGGAGGTGGCTGGGCATGGTGGGGGAGGGGTGGTTGTCTTGTGCGTGATGGTGGGTTAGGGGAGGGGGGAAGTTTTTTTTTTGTTTTATCTTTATTTTTTTGTTTTTTTAAAAAAATTAGTTTATTAGGACCAATGACAAGCCGACACGTGTCCCCCTCAACCTATTATTTAGGTTATATCCGGTTTCACTCCATTTAAAATAAATGGGGTATAAAGGTTGCATTATTCCAGAATAATCTTTAGGTTGCATTATTATCTGCGAATGGGCAAAAGGTTGCATTATTCTAGGCAATTTTTCCTTTAAAATAATATTAAAAAGCAAGTTAAAGTTCCTACATTCATCATAAGTCCCAACTATTGATTATTACCCATTTACTTTTATAAGTCCAAACTATTGATTATTCCTTGTAAGGACCTATACAAGTCACAAAATAGTAAAGTTGGGTCCTACATGGAATAATCAATAGTTGAGACTTATTATAAAAGTAAATGGGTAATAGTTGAGCCCTTTCTTGTGAAATTTTCCTATATTAAAAACTAATGTCACATATTACACCACATTATTCAACATTCGAAAATCTAAATTCATATTTAATCATTGAAACCAAAGCTTCCATCTTGAAAGTCATCACTTCCAGTGGTATAGTAGTTCCTGTTTTTATCCCTTTTTTGAGCTTAAAGCAAAGCTGGACATATTTCTACAATAAAAAAAATTATTATTCATAGTTTATACTTCACGTAAATTAGCTAGTAATCAACACGAAATGAATAAATAGTCCACACAAATTGAGGTGCTAATCCACACCAATTTGGTAAAAAAGGGACAAATTGAGCAAAAAATACACACAAATCCAGCAGCTAACCGAGACGAATTTAGTAAAAAAAAGGGGATTCAGTAAATAATCCACACAAGTTGAGCAACTAATCTACACGGATTCAACAAAGGGGATGAATTCAACAATAAGGCACATGAATTGAGAGCTAAATTTAATGTTGAAATCGGGACAAAATTAGAAAAATTTAAATCATTAGAAACTTCAATGGCATTTGGATATGAGTAGCTCGAGCTAATGATGTTAATTTTTGGTGTTTTTGATTAACTTGCATGCTTGTGGGAAGTCAATAGGCAAAGCTAGGGTTAGACACATCAACAGGATAACAAGAATGGGACATACCCAATTTTAAAAAATCATTCTCAAAACTTTTAACAGAATTGTTGAAATCGTTAATAAATCGCAATTTTAATGATTCTAACAGTTTTTTACGATTGTAGTTACGATTCTAACATATATGATACGTTTCTAACAGCAAATTGAAATTGTATGCCAAATTTGAATCTTAAAATCACACGATAGGTTATGAGTGGCTATGGAGCATTGTTGTTGGGGTGGTGGCACCTAGGCCGCTTGGGGGTAGTACGAAAACCATAAGAGGAGCATGTAGTGGTAGTGTGTGATGGTTGGGTCGTGCGGGAGCAAAAGCAAACCCATGGGAGGGAGTGTGTGGTGGTGTTGACCGACCCAATGTGATTGCTAGTTGGGAAGTGTGGGGCGGCAAAACAATCATGGGAGGAGATGTGTGAAGCAATTGAGGGAGGGATGGAAGAAACATATGCAGGGAAGAAGAAGAAGATGAGGGGGTACTGGGGTTTTGGATTAGGTTTCTCTTGCATTTTTATTAGTTTTAAGATCGGAGAATAATATAATATGCATCAGTAAATGAAAACAAAAGTAGTTGGTGGCATACTAAAAAGCTACTAAGCTTTAAGTATGTAGTGGGGGTTCAGATCTTTTAGGGTTATATTTTTAATCTCACTTTATAAGTGTATGTGTCGTCATATCAGTGTGTGACATAGGTGATGGACCGGCATGTCAGACATATTGTAACACAATAATAACTCGCTAGTTTATACTTATTCTTAAATAATGTATTTGAAACTCCACTTAGAGAAAGGTTTTTCTAATATCCTAATTTCCTTACTTTATACAAAGAAACTAGCCATGTACTACTAAATTTAAAATCCGTGATTTTATTTATTAGTGACTTTGTGTGTGCAAACTGCAACATGCAATTTCAAAATATAATTGTACCTTTTTCCTTTTAAGCTATCAACTAGTTGTCGCCCCGGGAGATGTCCCCAGTTATTTTATGTAATTTAATCTAATTTTTAGTTATATTAAGTGAATATGATTTTTTCCGTTATTCATAGTTTGAAATTTATATTTATTTAAAGTATCATTTTAAAAATATTATTGCAATTTAAATCAAATTAAGCACAAACTTTGGTTAACCAACAATCAAGTAAACTGATTTCAAAATCATTTTACTTGATCCGTTTAAAAGTAGAGCTTATTCTACACTTGTACGTAATTCTTGAACTTATAGATTGTACACGCATGGAATTAGCTTAGTAATTTTGTTAAAATATCGTGAAAGAAAAAATAAGAAAAGTCGAGTAATAAAGGGTTATAATTAATCATGAAGATATTTTTTGAACGATACTCTAATTAGGGTCTAAGAATGGCGAGTGAGAGAGAAAGGAGACAGGAAGGACTATCCCCAGAAGAAGATGATCTCTTGCGTAGGTCAAACAAGAAATTTAAGAGTAATATCAATTCATTGGAACACATACCCATGGATGAAGACCAAGTCGAGAAACCTCAAGAAGGAATCAGATTTCACAATAAAACAAATCTTTCTTATAGTCAAGCAGCGAGAAGGTTTGGGCCTATAAATCAATTCATTGATGGGGTTACAGTTGAGTCTGATGCTGATTCATCTGATGATGAAAACATTGAAGACGAAGGGTATGATGAAACTTGCCCTAATATTTATCTGACGAAAGAGGAAAAACGGAGGCTTCGTTCCCCTTGGAAAATTGCCCTAATTATCAAGTTATTTGATAAGAGGTTAAGCTATGAATTTTTCATCAAGAGACTGAGACAAAAAATGGAGTTTCAAAGGTGAGATTGCGCTCACAGACGTAGGTTGTGCGTATTATGTAGTGAGTTTCAGTCACCTTGAGGATTATAATTTTGTTCTTACTCAAGGACCGTGGATCATTGGTGATAGTTATCTCACAATAAGGAAATGGATTCCTAATTTTGTCCCAGATGAAGAACCTATCAAAACCCTAACGGTCTGGGTTCGTATACCGAATCTGTCGGTGGAATACTTTGACAAGCAGTTTCTTTATCGCATCGGGGCAAAAATTGGCAGAGTTATTCGGATAGACAAGCATACTAAATCTCTCAATAGAGGGCAATTTGTGAGGTTTAGTATTGAGGTTGATGTCTCGAGACCACTCTTGGCTAAATTCCGCCTCAATGGTAGTGTGGAAAATTCAATATGAAGGTCTCAAACAAATATGTTTTAAATGTGGTAAATTAGGGCATAAGGCGGAAGATTGTGAAGTATTCCATGACACAAGCAATATTTTGGGACCAGAATTGGTGGGTGCGGAAGTGAATGTAGAAGAACGAAAACATTCGTTAGTTCGTCCAGAGGAAGAAGATAATTATGGTTCATGGATGATGGTGCAAAGGTCTGTCAGACGTCCAAACCTTAAGTCTAAAGGTGAAGGCAGCAGAAATCCTAAAGCCAGTGATAAGATGGTGGGCGATAAAGGCGAGCATAAAGAAACCTCCAAAGTTCACCAAGGACACAAGACAAAAGGAAAGGCTAATGCTAGTGGATCACGCTTTAATGCGCTTGATCAAGTTGAGGAAAACAATGAGATTAGCACTTCGATGATCGGTATTCCCCCAAGTGAGTTCAGAATCAGAGGAGAGGAGCAATCTTCGATACCTGTGGCAGTCTTGGGCGAGGATGAACTTCCGGATATTGAGCGGGTGCACATGGAAACTAATACTCCTATGGAGGAGGGGACTACTAACATGGAGATACCAACTGTGGATTTGGCTAGCTCTTTAGATGAGCCAAGAAATCTAGATGAGGTGGAAGTTAAAAGGGGTGGAGAACCAGTGGATCGATCCAACCCGAGAGTCAGTGGGAATGTCATTAACAGGGCTCCTATTAATCGTGTTGTGAGGACGAGAATACCCTTGGCCTTTCACAACAGGGATTCTAATTCTCTTAACCTAATAAGAAAAGGAGAAGGGAAAGGTTTTAACACACCTTATACAAAACCTTCGAACCCTAGAGGAAAAGAAAACTCCAATCTTACTCATAGCACCCAACGTGATAATAGTCTAATATTTCCAAGAGAGGAGAGTTCTTTGCATAGCATCAATGGGGTCTCGTATTCCCATAACTCTGATGACTCATGCCCCCCGACGTACGAGATGTTTGTGGACTACACAACGGAGGGGCCAACAATGGTAGTATTCCATCCGCTAGTTCACAAAGCAATGTTTCATGTGGATTCGATAATTCCGTTGGAATAAGCCCAATTGGATCTCTTGATGTTGTTCCTAATTCCATTGGAAACGATGGGTCCGATGACAACACTCAAGGAGGCGTTTTTGTCTCTTCTACCTAATGTGCCGTTGCGCATATTCGACAGGTTTCCCATCTTTAAAATGTTTAATATGTCTTTAAAGATTCTTGTGTGGAATGTTCAAGGGGTGTCGAATAAGATGGCTAGTATACGAGAATTAATTAGGGTAAACAATCCTTCTATTCTTGTTTTAGTTGAGACTCATCTTAGAAGATGTGTGACAAAATCAATTTTTCTGGTAAAGAGAGAGTTGAAGCTCAAGGGTTTAGAGGTGGTATTTGGATGTTTTGGCGTAAAGAGGAAGTTTCGGTGGTGACCTATGGTACTCATACGCAACATCTTACTGTGGAAATCACGAAAGTGGGGGACTCGCCATGGTTGTTCTCGGCCATTTATGCTAGCTCAGATAAGTTAATTAGGAAGGATCTTTCGGGAATTGGAGAATATTAAAGAGAGTTATAAAGGCCCTTGGTTGATGGCAGGAGATTTCAATGAAACGGCTACGAGTGGGGAACGGAATGGCAAGCAATGTTCTGAAATGCAGCGACGATGCCGTGAATTTGCTAACTGGATTGAAAATAATGAATTCATTGACCTATTATGCTCGGGCCCGAATCACACGTGGACTCGGGGGAACTCGCCAGATACTTTTAAATCTGCTCGGTTGGATAGAGGGTTGGTGAATGCAGATTGGCGTCTCAAATTTGATAGTGGTGCTGAGAAATCTCCCTCGCTTCTCCTCGGATCATTGCCCTATTTTGATCAGCACCAACGGGTTCGCTCCGGTCCCTAGAGCTTTAAAACCTTTTCGATTTCAAGCAGCATGGATGAGCCACGATTCTTTTGAGAATTTCATGATCTCAAATGGGAAGAATGATGAGCCCTTAATCCCTTTTCTTAAGAAGTTTGCAGAAAAATCAACAAGTGGAATAAGGAGGAGTTTCACAACATCTTTCGCAAGAAGTCGGAATTGATGGCTAGATTGGAAGGGGTGCAGAAACTGTTATCATTGAGATGTTACCCGCACCTCCTTCCAATGGAAGCTGATATTAGGCGAGAGATGGAAACGATTCTTCATCAGGAAGAGTTACTTTGGTTTCAAAAGTCTCGCGCGAAAGCAATTTGTGATGGAGACCGCAACACTAAATATTTTCACCTCTCCACCATTATCCGGCGAAGAAGGAATAGGATCGAAACTCTCCTAGATAAGGATGGCTCATGGGTGGTATGTCCAGATAAAGTGAAAGCTATGGTTGTTGATTACTGGAGAAAGTTATTCCAAGAGGAGCCGCATGACTTTAATGGCTGCCACCCCCTCTTTGATCAGTTCCCTTTGATTGAAGAAAATGATAGGGAGACCTTGTCAGGTCCCTTTTCTACGTGTGAAATTCGCCGAGCGTTGAATAGTATGAAGCCTTATAAAGCCTCGGGGCCGGATGGATTTCAACCTATTTTTTACCAACATTATTGGGATTTGGTAGAGCATAGTAACATCCTTGGTTGGTAGTGTTCTTGAGGGACGTTATTTCCCTGAGGGTCTCAACGACGCTTTCATCGTTCTTATTCCAAGATGGAGGTTCCACAACTTCCTAAGCAGTTCCGTCCCATTGGTCTTTGCAACATCTTCTACAAACTTGTGACAAAGGTCTCAGTCAATCGTTTAAAACCTTTACTTCCCAAGTTAATTTTCCCTACTCAATGTAGTTTTGTCCCTATAAGACAAATTACAGACAACATCATTATTGTGCAAGAGATGATCCATACTATGAGGAAAAAACAAGGGAGGGGGGGTTACATGGCGGTGAAGATTGACTTCGAGAAAGCTTACGATCGTCTCCGGTGGTCCTTTATTCGTGAGTCTCTATTAGAGTTGCGGCTTCCTCAACATATTGTTGTCCTAGTAATGCAATGTGTGAGTTCTTTGAGGCTACAAATTTTGTGGAATGGCGAGCCTACTGAGGCTTTCACGCTGAGTCGTGGCATCCGGCAAGGCGATTTATTTATATGTCATTTGTATGGAACGCCTTGCTCACCTGATTGAATGAGAAACAAAGATGGGTAATTGGCGGCCTATTAAGGCTAGTAGAGATGGTCCCTCAATATCTCATTTAGCTTTTGCCGATGACCTAATTTTATTTTGTGAAGCTTCGGTGGAACAAGCTTTGGTTATGAAGGGGTGTCTGGATTTGTTCTCTGAAGTGTCGGGAAGCAAAGTGAGTGTTGATAAATCTCGAATCTTTTTCTCTAGCAATACTCATTTCGACATCCGTGACGCGGTTTGTTCTACGCTTGGTATGGAGTCCACAGAAAATTTTGATACCTATTTGGGAGTCCCAACGAACAATGGTCGTACTTCTAAACATGACTATCAATATTTGATTGATCGAGTGAATGCTAAGTTAGATGGGTGGAAGTTGAAAACCTTATCTCTAGCGGGTAGAACTAATCTAGTGCAATCGTGTTTATCTTCGATTCCATACTACACTATGCAGACCAGTCGCCTCCCGCGTTCAATTTGCGATGATATTGACAAGAAATCAAGCAGATTCCTTTGGGGTGGGTCGGATACTTCTAAGAAGATGCATTTAGTTGCTTGGAACAATGTTGCTAAGCTAAAGAGCCTAGGAGGTCTAGGTTTGAGATCCATGTGACAAGCCAACGCGGCGTTCCTAACTAAACTTGGCTGGAGAGTTCTTGCGGAGTCAAACACTTTATGGTCGCGGGTGTTGCGTCACAACCTCCAAAAGCCTGCTTGAGTATAAGGTCCGTGATTTTTGGGACATGAATACGGGGTGGAAATTTGAATTATTTGCTGATTATTTACCCGCGGATATTCTGAGTACAATTGCTTCTTTCGATTTGTTAGAGGATGACGAGGTTGTGGATGAGGTGTATTGGAATGGGTCTCCTTCAGGGGGGTTCACAATTTCGTCTGCCATGAACATTATTAGAAATGGTACCTCTTGCGATCTTGCGCAATTCCGGGGTTGGAAATGTATTTGGAAGGCTGATCTACCTCAGCGTATTCGGGTATTTCTGTGGTTAGCTATACAAGATAGGTTGATGACAAACAAACACCGTTTCATTCGCAAGATCACAAACGATCCCCGGTGCTATATGTGTGGTATGGTGGAAGAAAATACGGAGCATATCCTTCGCGTTTGCCCTGCAGCTCGAGTGGTCTGGAAGAAGTTGGGTTGGTCAGATAGAGATATTCTCCAAGGGGACTCCTTTCATGATTGGATCCTTGTTAATCTGGAACGAGATAGGACGATTTTCTATGAAAGCGGGCCGATGGTGTTTGGAGTGACCTTGTGCTGGTTGTGGCGATGGCGTAATGAGAGATGCTTCTCTATGGGTGCGAAAATACCCATTGATCAAGTGGCTTTCATAATGATAAGAGTGGGTGAGATTCGGCGCGCCTTTGATCTACCTATGGAGGGCAGTGGTAGAAACAAGAGAGCCAAAGTGGAAAGATTGATCAAATGGAAGTTTCCAAGAGAAGGTTGGGTGAGATTAAATACCGATGGGGCAGCCAAAGGTAACCCAGGCAAAGCTGGCGCTGGGGGTTTGATTCGAGGAGCAAGGGGAGAGTTATTTGAGACTTGTTGCGCTGAATTGTGGACTGTGCACTTGTACAAAGGCGGAGCTTCTTGGTGTGATGCGGGGTCTCGCGGTTACTTGGAATGGAGGACATAGAAAGGTGGAGGTTGAGGTGGATTCGGCAGTTGTTGTTCGGCTTCTCTTAAGCGAGGTGAAGGACTCGTCTCCATTTATTCACATCACCCGCAAATGTAAGGCTCTTATTTGTCGGGAAGGTTGGGAAGTGAAGGTCAGTCATTGCTATCGTGAGGCTAATCGTGCTGCTGATTGGCTAGCTAATTTTGGAGTTGGGGCTTGACAGAAGGTGACTTTCTTTGAGGCGGTCCCACAGGATCTCCAGACCGTTTTATTGGAGGATTAGGTGGTAGAGGTATAGGATGATTCTGAGGGATATCGAGTGATTTTTCTCGTTTAGCTACGGCCTTTTTGTTTTTGGCCTTTTTTGTTTTGTTTAGTTTCCGTCTAGTAGTTTTCTTTCCTGTTGTAGTTTTGTGCTTGTTTAGGGGGCTCGCCCCCTCTCTTCCACCAAAAAAAAAAAATAATCATGAAGATGGATTTTCCTATTTTATGGGTTAGATTGTTAAGTTTAGTAATTTCTTTGGATCGGAGTGGTAGTGTATTTTCTACTTCATTGATAATGAGCATGGTGGTTATATTTGAGTTTAATTATTTTTTTGAGGAACCAATATACAAGGCATGTGTATGATGACATGGAGTCGTGTATTTTGTCAAGAGGAGGTAATCCGTGATGTGATAACATTTGTTGGTTGCACTTTCGACCCATTGGGCAGAATAATACTTACCTAAGTTGTGTCCATCTCAAGCCTCTAAATAATCACCTTTAGGCCAAGATTTTTGGACTGGATTGAATTGAATCGAGCTTAAATTATTTAGGGGAAAACTATAAGAGGAAAGTAATACAACCGAATTTAATTGCAATTAGCCGAACAAAACTGAACTAAACATATAAGTTTAAATAAACTGAACTTAAATTATTTAGGGGAAAATTATAAGAGGAAATTAACACAACTAAACTATATTGTACTAATCTCAACTAAATTAAACTATACTAAACAAAATTGTTAAACAAATTTTTCTGAACTGAATTGGATTGGAAAAACTAAGAGCCCGTTCGACATTACTGTAGTTTTTTTGTATTTTGGTTTTTTGGTTTTGTGGGTATCAAAGTCATGTGATATATATCATATAATAAATAAAAAGTTGGTCAATCCTATTAAAATCATGATAAATAAAAAAAACTGGTCTTGTAAGAGGCCACCAACTTTTAAAATAAAAATAGGCAACGGCCCAAGCAATAGGCTCAATAATACGAAGAGAAAATTAACAAATCGTCCTCTGAAAATAAGGACCAGGTTAATACATTTTATGACCTATTTAATTCATTTGTGAAATATTTTGTTCATTCAATACTCAGTTAACTATATCTAGTGACTAGTTTAATCCATTTAGTGACTAGTTTAATCCATTTCATGACTAGTTTAATTCATTCGGTAAGTCATATGTTTTCTTTTAGGAATTGTTTGTTATATTTCGAGATTAAAATTGAAATAGGGAAAGGAGAAGAGAATGAACAAGTAGAGTGTTCTAAATTTCTAGAAATAGTATTGGGCAAGAGTAAGATAGAATGGACTTGTTAATAGAATGTGGGCTTTGATTGGTCTAATTTTATGTTAAAATTTAGACCGCCTCTTTTAATAATCCTCTTTTAAAAATTTGTGAGTAGAAAAATTTCAAGTCATGTGTAATTTTTAATTTTCATAAAAGAAAATGATCGCCAACAAGCCCTAATTAATTTCATTAATTCAATAAAAAAGAACAGCTCCTTAATCTCTCATTTTCTCATGTCTCGTGCATCTCTATTATATAAGTGAAGAGGTGGGGGTGGACACCAAAAAGAAAAAAGGAAAAATAAATAAAATAAATCAATGAGTTTATTAAGTAATTAAGTTTTATTTCCAAATTTAGCCATTAGATTTTTAATAAAAGATGTTCAAAACTTCTAACTAAAATATCTAAAAACCTAAAAAGTAAAAACAATTTAAAAAAATATCAACGATTATATTTTCTTGAGATCTATAGATAGACACCCACTTTGCTATACTTTTATATACTTTTGAAATTTTTTATTTTGAAATACTTGAGTAATTGATTGTTCATGAGTGAATGCACATTTGATCAAATTGATCCTGATAAAGTATTTTAGCATGAGTGAAAAATATGATAAAATATTTTCAAGTACTTTTAAAATTTTTCTCATTTGGACAATGAGCAAAAAATACCGTATCGGGTACTATATAACAAAAGTTGTAGTTGATGGTGGGGAGTAAGGGATGTTTTCAAAGAAAAATGAGCCAAAATGAATTTAGCTTGTAAATAAAATATGTTGTGTACCTTTATACTTTATCATGTTACAGTAGTCAAAACACACATCGTATGCAAATAAAATTAGGATTTTTTAGTTCAAAACCACCTAAAATTTTCAGGTTTTTAGAAACTCCCACCTTAATGAATTTTTCTTTTGAATTTCCACCTATCATTCCCAATTTTATTAGAAACTCCCACTACTTAATGATTTTTGTTAAATTCCGTTAACAAAACCGTGAAGTGGGCCCTACATGTGCATTTTATTATTAGTTTACGCTGAAATTGAAGTCAATTTCATCAATTTATTTAGAGCAAATTTGGAACGAATTACAACTATTTGGAAAGCTTTGCAACTATTTTCAAGTTCCATTTTGTTTACAAAATGTATATGTGAGACCCACTTAACGGTTTTTTGTTAATGAAATTTGAACAGTTAAGTGGTGGGAGTTTTTAATAAAATTGTCAATGGTAGATGAAATTTTAAAAAAAACATTAAGGTGGGAGTTTCTAAAAATATGAAAGGTTTAATTGGTAAGATGCGACTATCCATAAAATTATCTACTGTAGATTATAAAATTTCATAATAAAATTGTTGTTGCACGCATCGCGTGCATAGAAATCTAGTGTGCTTAATTGAAGGAACCACCCTAACACTCTTTTTTTTATTTTTATTTTTGGTACTACTAAGAGGAGTTTCCCACCGCCTTAGGCGAGTGGATTAATCTCCCGCGGGAGTTTGCATGGGTACCTCGATGGGCAGCATCCCTCCCAGCTGAGATTTTTTCCATTCCCAAGGCTCGATCCCGAGACCTTGGTTAAGGAGCAAGATGCCCTTAACCACTCATGCTAACCTCAGTTGGTACCACCCTAACACTCTATGTGCACCATTATATATTTATATGTCGATTATGTTGACTAAAAAAGGTTTCGTACAACAAATACTCCGTCTATCCCCTTATGGCTCTATTTCCTTTTGCAAGTCAAAATTCAAAACTTTTTACCGTATAACCTCATAGTATTAAGTGCATATTTCCATATTTCGTTTGCAGGTGAAAGTTCACAAACATTAACCATTAAATTTCTATGATACATTATACGTAAAAGTTAGCACATGTGGTTTTGTATAGTCGCCTTAAAAAGTGTTTTGACATGTATTCTCACCTATTTGATCTTTATTATTGATGGGGAAAATTGTTTATCGTGGAAATGGACATGTTAATTACGTTAACTTATATCAGTTAAATCAGTTTGCTCCGCAGTATGGTAAAAAGAAATTAATTAACCAATTTCTAAAGGCATAAAAAGCCGAGACTATAACAATGGTTGGCCGACATCGTCATGATTCATATTGATATACTTTCTAATATCGCATTCAAGATAGCAAAATACCAAGAAAAGTAGACGGGAGATTTTAATGAAATATCAATTTCTTATTAAACTGGAAAATAAATTTCTCAAAAACCATAAATAAGAAAAACAATGGACCATACTTGTAAGGACAAAGGAACTAAAGATTAGGTTTTTTATCGCCAATTAGTAGGATGGCGCAATTGATTATTTTATTTAGGGAAATAATAAATACTAAGCTCCAACCTCCCAATAATTGGTTTGAGGTGTTTGGCAATTAGAGTTTTGGGGTAAAAAGAGAGTTTTGGACCTCTTTAAGAGTTTTTGACTATTCAAACCTCTAATAGTGTGATTGGTAAAGAGAGTTTCAAGAGAGAGTTTTGGGGTGAAAACTACCAAATAGAAAAAGCTTCTATTTGGAGCTTTTTTAGAGGATTTTGTAAGAGAATATGTGAATTACTTTTTTGCCCATAACTATAATATTAATATATTAATTAACATGTACATAAATGTCATTGTACACAAAAAAGGGTAACCAACTAAGCTTTACTAGACACACTTACTTTTTGAAAAGTTAGTCAAACTCGTAGTCAAGTCTGATGAGCAAAAAGGTAAAACTCTAAACTCTAAACTCTATCCGCTAAACTCTAAACTCTATTTGTCAAATGGGGCTTTTTATCTTTTAAGAACACAAATAGCTCTAAAAGTGTCTACCCACGTCTTGGGCATCGTGAAAACGTGAAAATTAGTTTTGTAAGGTAACTAAAATGCACTTCTTACTACTTGCTTAAGTGACAATTTTCATTTCTTCTCTTTTCATTCTTTCTGAACGGAGCCCATGCAATGCTCAAGTATGACAATTAGTTTTTACTAATAGGAAGTCAAATATAGTGAGGTTCAATATTGTACATGAAGAAAGGTGAAAAATGAAAGTGGAATGAAGTAAAACAAACATATGTATTATTTTCTTTTCAAATATCAATCCAACATGTGTCAATTGAAATTTCATACACCCAAAATCGGGCAATTTATTTGTAAATTCTCTATGTGTGTTTTCTTTATCTGAACTCGTCTTAAGTGAACTTATTAATTGATTAAATTTGATCACCCTGATTTCATTTCATGTTCAGACAAGATTAGTTCTATCTCTAACTAAAGTTATCAAAGAAAAACAATCCCTAATTGTCTATGCCCTATTGCCCTATTTACTGAACGTACAATGGGATTTGAGAAGAGACCAGGAGACATGACTTGAAGTTTATAATCTGCAAAAAGCGTGACAAACTCATGGTCAATTAGTTAACACCCCTTAGAAACTTGGACACAAAGTTTGGCATGCATGGCCCATAACAAGGCCCTAAAGAAAAAAAGAATAATGGATCGCCCCTAATCTATGAATCTATCACCTTGACTTTAAACCTAAAGAATGGCATAGCACAAATGATGGAATTTCTGGTGTAAAAAAGCTGAGTTTAGTTATCGATGTTCTATCTGGTGCAACTTTTTTCCATCAACAACTCGCTCAGAAGGCAACTGCAAAATTGCAAATTTACGAAGTGATAGCTGCAAATAAAAAAATAACCTGAGTAATATTTTCTTTGTCTGTTTTTACTTTATACTCCCTCCATTTGTTTTTAATTGTTATATTTTTTTAGTACGTTTCTTTTTAATTGTTATACTTTTATTTTTAGTATATTTGGTAAACTTTCACATCTCAATATTCCAACTTCACACACTTTTGGGGCCCACTTGTCTTTTTATTTTCTTATTAAATACCCAACCATCCCATAATTTTTACTTTATACCATTCTCTCTCATACTTTTTATATTCTTCAAACAACTTTATCTATTCTCTAAACAGTTATTGCATAGATTTCACCACTTTTCTTGGTTATCCCTCAAAATGAAGTGTAACAATTAAAAACAAATGGAGGGAGTCAGTGGCGGAGCCAGGCGGTGCACCGAGGGTACAATGTATCCCCGAAGTGGAAAAATAAGCAGAAGCATTTTGTTAATAGTAACGATGGCCAGCAGTTTCTACGCATAACAACTCTTAGCACAGTGGTGAAGACTCTCGCTAACTATTTGGAGGTCTCGTGTTCGACTCGCGCTAGCTTGCTTTTACTTTGGCTCTATATATGTTTCTCTTGGATTTTCCTTCAGTGGTTATTAGTTCTTCATTTGCTTCCTTGCTTGTTCCCTCCCATTCTAATCTCTTTTTTCTTTGTTTCTTTTTAACTACCTCTTGATCTCTTTTTCTAATTTCTAATTAATGTTATACTTATTTGTCTCTTTTTTGTCCCTATAATAGTAACCATTTTTTAATTTCTATTTTCAGTTCTAACGATAGTTTTTTTTATAAAAAATACATTTCTAATTATATATTCCATCCGTTTCTCAAAAATTGTTACATTTTCCTTTTTAATACGTTTCATTAAAATTGTTACACATCTACTTTTTTCCATTTTGGGATATATGGCCCACTAGTTTTTTATTCAAGTAAATATTAGTGGTCCTACACTTTTTCCATTTGTCATACTTTTTATTATTTTATTATTTATTCTCTCTCCTAAATTTACTTTTCCTATCATTGTCATACTTTACATACCTGTTTCCTTGGTTATTGGGTATTTGGTAGTGTAATTATTTTTAGGAAACGGATGGAGTAGGTAGTAACCATTAAAAGAACTATATTTAAGAAATTTGTTTTTGTAAAAGCTCACTTTCTCATAGTCAATTTGCTAGATAGAATGATTAGCAAATTTACGTATTAAATGTATTGTGTACGTATATAGTCTCTTTCCAAATTTAGAATTCTTAATCCGAATTTGATTGCCCTATGACTTACGGACAACTAGAACTAGACAAATATTACCACCGAATACGTAAAGCTCCCCATGTATATATTTTTTTTGATGCCTCCCCATGTATATATTTATGCGTATTATATTGTATCCCCAATGTTGAAATCCTGGCTCCGCCACTGGAGGGAGTATTTTCTAGAAGTGGTAACTACATTTGGTAATCATTACCTACATAAAAATACTTGTATTTTTTTTATTTTTTCTACTTTCTTACTCCATTTTTTTCAAGATAAAGTTACATTATCTACTACACTTTTTCTTCTCTTCTAAAAACCCATAGACATAAAAATAGCAAAGTAGCGCTATATGCACGCGATGCGTACAGAATCATATAAAATGATTAAAGATGTTTATTAATTAAAATTTAAAAATGTGAAAACAATAGAAGTTAGTCAATTATAGAGAAACGAATTGTTCCATTTAATTAAAAATTAAGAGAAAATTGTTAATTTTGCGTTATCAATCCTCCTTTTTTCTTTATCGAATAGAGATAAAAACAAAAATAATAATGAAAGTGAGAACTTAATGGCAGAGTTAGAGACTAGAGCACTAGACAGGCAAAAAGCTTAGTTATTTAAAGCTAAAATAAGTTTTCCACAATGTCATCATAGCCTATAATCGATCGTCCATTTTCATCATTTTTGTTTGCCGCGTGAATGTCTTCATTATGCTCCAATTGCAATTTGCTCCTTTTCTCCTCATAATAATAGCCAAAGGTAATCTTGATCATTACCATGTAGCCATGTAGGTAAGGCTTAACCAAGTAGTACTTAGGTATAGGGTAAGGAGATTACCGTTTTAATCTTAAGGTTGGGGGTTCAATCCTCATTAGAGTCACTTTCAGTGTGAGATTTCCCTTACGGGCCTGTTCTGTTCAGCTTATTTTCAGTTGAGTTCAGTTCAGTTCAGCTCTAATAAGTTCAGTTCAGTTCAGTTCAGTTCAGCTCTAATAAGTTCAGTTCAGTTCAGTTCAGCTCTAATAAGTTCAGTTCAGCTCTAATAAGTTCAATTCAGTTCAGTTCAGCTCCAATAAGTTCAGTTCAGTTCAGCTCCAATAAATTCAATTCAGTTCAGTTCAGCTCCATTCATTATTTAACCAATTTGTTTAATATTATTATTGTTGTTCTAATTTATTTTACTTATTATTATTATTATTATTATTATATAATAATTATTAGTACTATTTATATATATTATTTTTTTATTATATCTTTACTCATTATTATTACTATTATTATTATTATGGCTCAGCAAAGTTTGGGTTGATGCACGGTTTAACCAAATTTCATGTCAATAAGAGTATTCTAATTTGCAATTGTTGCTTTATTTTACTGAATAAAATTCACTATTACATCATACAAATAAGCTACAAAAAGCTAGAAGATATGAAAAAATTACAAAGTTGCTAATAATACTGCAGTACTATTTAAAATACAACATTGTCGTTACGTTGTATATTAAATATACTTTGGCGGTTTGGTGTATTTATATCATAGACCAACCCACCACAAATCGTGGTTTGGTTAGAAGCACACATCAACCCATGTTTTAAGCTAATTATTATTATAATGGTAATACTTTAATTTACTTCTTAGGCATTATATTATATCATCATCATCAAGTATTAATATATTAATACTAATAATTGTAATTACTCATTATTATAAATTATTATTATTATTATCAGTAATTATTATTATTATTATTATTTATTTATAACTATCATAATAACATCAAAATAATATTGTCATTATTCATTTGATATTATTCTAAATTATTAATTTAATTATTATTACTGATTATTTAATATTCATAATAATTATTATTACAGAATTATTATTACTTAGAATTTAATATTCATAATAATTATTATTTACTTATTATTCATATACTTATTATAATTTAATTCAGTTCAGTTCAGTTCAGCTCCAATAAGTTTAGTTCAGTTCAGTTCAGTTCAGCTCCAATAAGTTCAGTTCAGTTCAGTTCAGTTCAGCTCCAATAAGTTCAGTTCAGTTCAGTTCAACTCCAATAAGTTCAGTTCAGTTCAGTTCAGCTAGAATTAGCCGAAGAGAACAGGCCCTACCTTTTCCCTTCCCCTTCCCCCTACTCTCAAGTGCCTGACCTATTAGGACCCGAGCAGGGTCCGAACGACTTCTTCTTACAAAAAAAAATGTAGGTAAGGCTTATTCTGTTAAGCTTATTTTCAGTCCAGTTTAGTTTAATTTAATCCAGTTCAACTCCAATTATTATTTAATCATTTCGTTATTAATTATTATTATTATTGATCTAATTCGTTTGGAAAAATTAGTTAAAATTGTTAATTAGTACCTTTTAAATAGGTCAATTTGTGGAACTAGTACTTTTTAATTTTTTTTTTGTGAAATAGTACCGTAAGTTGTACAAAACTCTTAAAAACAATACCTTAGTTTATAATTTCTGCCACTTTAGTCAATATTTCGGCTGTTGACCATTGTTTTCCCTCTTTTTTGAGAAAAACTTAAAAGGTACTAGTTCACAAATTCATCTATTAAAAAGTACTAGTTGACAATTTATCCGAAAAATTATTAACTAGTACCTTATAAAATTTTTTGTCAGATACTCCTTCCATTTCTCTTGTTTGTCCCACTTTTCGTTTTTTTCTGTTTCTTTTTATTTGTCCTACTTTTTCATCTTTGCTTATATGGAAATTTATATTACTCATCTACCACTATTTTATCACTTTTTGGTCCCACGTGTACCTTATAATTTTCTTTCACCTACTTTAATCACCATATTTACTACTCCCTCCGTAACATAATAGTTGCAACAGTTGAACTAGGGGAATTCCTAGGCATAATATGTTAAGTATGGATAAGTGGGTTGATTAATAAAAGTATGAGAGAGAAATCACATGGGTTAAAGAGATAAAAGGAGGGAAAGAAAGAAAACAACAAAAAAAGAGTACAAAAGTGGGTGGGGACCAAAAAACACATCATCATTTCATGTGATAAAATTTACCAAAATAAGAAAGATGGCAAATTGTTGCAAGTAATATGTTACACCCATTTTAGGAAATTGTTGCAACTATTATGTTACGGATGGAGTATAAAATAAGTGAACTCCTTAATTGTTGTCCCCACCCACATGTCTATGACATCATCTTCCTTGCCATTTGGAGCTATTGCAAATGGGACAAACAAAAAGAAACAGAGGGAGTAGTACTTTAAGTTGTACAAGACTCTTAAAGAGTACCTAGATCCAAAACTCCGGCCACTTTAGTCAATTTTTCGGCTGGTGACCATTGTATTCCCTCATTATTTTGGAATATTTTTAAACAAAATGTGCATTTTATTGTTCTCGAGCTTATACTTATAACTCGAAAGTAAAATATGCATATCCAATTCTAATATATGCACATCTAGTTCAAAAAATATGCACATTGATCTTTTTTACCCTTTTGATTTTTTGACTTTTTTGTTGTTAGTATTTTTGTATATATATAATCCTTCCTTATTTTAACATTATTACTTATTCTATATTCTTACAGTTTATTATATATAAATAAAAATTGATGGTAAAAGCAAGATTCTTGAATAGCGTCAAATTATAAAATCTAACAATCTTTGTGAAATGGAGGAAGTACCATTTACATCCACTTTTTGGTTATGTCCCAATCACGTGTTCGAAACATTGGCTCCTCCATAGTTTGAAATCTTCAAGGACAAGGTCTTACAGAAATGATTTATATTCACAGAAGAGCTCCCCCATTAATAGTCGAAGCAACCGCCCTCCGATATGGGCTCATTCAAGCAAAAAAGTTGCAAATCCAAGATCTTGTTATCGAAGGCGATAACCTGATAGCCATCGACATTCTCAAAGCATTGTTCAACACTCCATGGTGTATCCATACTCTTATTGATGATATCATACAACTCCTCAACTAATTTCGTTCAACGTCTATCACGCATATTTTTAGAGAAATAAATTTTGTAGCAAATTACCTCTCCAAGTAAGACCATCAAATTCACACAAAAAACAAGAGCACGATGATGTCTTTGAAAATCTTGTATTACATCTGGTTATTACTAAATTAGACAGTCTATGGTTTACCCTTGAGATAATTATCCCTAAACTTCCCCTGCATTCTATAAAAAAAGGATGAATCTCTGTCTAAAGGCATATTCTTTTCGGCTGAAAATAGTTGAACTGGACTGAAAATAACCGAAAATAAGAAAACTGAAAATAGTAAAATGTAAAATACTTCCTTCGTTTATTTTTATTGGCTACACTTCTCTAAACATGGACTCTAAGATGAAACTTTGGTGTGTGAATAAAAATGTGTAATAAAAAGTGATATGAAAGAGATAAAGAGAAAAAGTTACTAAAAAGAAAATAAAGGAAAATTATAATCATTAATTTAAAAATTTTCAAAATAAAAAATGTAATCAGTAAAAAAAATGGAGGAAGTTAGAAAGATTATACCCTACGTAGATCGATAGGGATTGTAGTGGTATACCCCGTGGTTAAAAGCCGAATGATTTCAGGCTTATAATAAGAGAAGGATGGGGCCAAAGCATGCATGGAACAGCAAAAGGGCAATGCAAAAGCGTGAGCAATAATGCAAGAGTGATCACGGTATGTAGACGACACATATCTATGATCTATCACATTCTCTCTCTCCTTCTGATTAGCCAAACAACCCCTTGAAAGGGGCCATAGACAGATTGAGAGAAAGAGATACCATGCATCATCATCATCCTTCTCATCACTAAATATTTTTCTCACTTGACAAAGTCAAAATCTATCACTTTCACTACTTCTACCATTTATTTTTGTTAATTATTGAAGAAATTATGACAAATTACTAATACCAAATATCAAATCCCGCAAGGTTTGCTATATTATG
This sequence comes from Patellifolia procumbens, assembly GCA_947645195.1. Classification (NCBI taxonomy): domain Eukaryota; kingdom Viridiplantae; phylum Streptophyta; class Magnoliopsida; order Caryophyllales; family Amaranthaceae; genus Patellifolia; species Patellifolia procumbens. The sequence continues at coordinate 1,226,769 of CANSGD010000193.1, forward strand.
TGACCAACTTTTGTAACTTCTTAAACATAGATGTATAATGGGCAAAATATAAGCCTCCTGGAATCTGGTAGGGCCATGTGGTTGTGGTTTCTGTTTTGTACAAAAGTATGTATCTCCTAGATACAAAAGTGTACCAGACATAAAGATGCCAATTTGATGAGTGTTTGGCTCGGATTCGAGTCGAATCATATTGGATTAATTGTTGTTTCGATTAGGTCAATATCGGTTAGATGGCTAGACGAAGTGGGGCCGAGTATGTGTTGGGTCAACTGAGGTCGTCCCCTATCGAGTCGGGTTCAAGTCAGGTCAATATTAGATCCGATCAATCTAGGTTCGAGTGTGGTTAAGATTTGAGCCGAGTAATTGTTTGGTTTCTTTTTAGATCCGGTCAGCTTCAAACTGAGCTGCACTTAAATGGGGTCAACATCAGCTCAAAGGCTGGCCTGGGTTGGATAAACCTCGTATCCGATGGTTGGTTAAGCCTGGATCAAACCGACATCAGATCGATTTACATTCAGATTAGTTGAACTCTAGTTAGGGTCAATCCCAAATCGGGTTACATTCATGTCGAATTAGGTTAGGATCAAGTCAACATCAGGATCTTTGGGTAAAGGCAGGATTGGATATTTTTCATGTCGGGTTAAGTTTGGATCGAATCAACATCAAATGGGGTTACACTCAGATTAGGTCACGTTTAGACCAAGTCAACATGGAATGGAGTTATATTTGGGTCGCATTATGTTTCGAATTGAGTTCTCCTTATTCGATGTAATATAACAACTAGTAATAATCATAATTTTGATTTTTTTTATTATGTATATATAAAATAAATCATCCCATCATTAGGTTGTACACTAATTGTGTCATATCATATTAATCTACTATTACTAATGAGTAACACTTATTACACTATATCAAGTAGTGTTATGTATTAGTTATGCACTTAATTAGTGCATAAATGATAATGAATTAATAATATAGCACTACAAAAAAAATTATATTTTGTTACGGAAAAATTCCGTGGCAAACATCAAAAATCCGTTGCAAAGTGTGTTTTTGCTACGGAAATATTCTATAGCAAAGTGGCGTAACAAATTGAATTTTGCAACGGAGGAAGAAGATCCTTTGCTACGATTTTGTTTCCGTAGAAAATGTATTTGCTACTGTTTTGTTTCCCTAGCAAATGTTTTTGCTACGGATTTTCTATCCGTAGCAAAACTTTGCTACGGATAAACAATCCGTAACAAATCGTATTCCATAGCAAAATTTTACTACGGTTTTTTCTATCCCCATGCATGCTGACCCACTCCCCAAATAATTCCCATCGAAATGCCATTAGTAGGAATCGAAACCGAGAAAAGATTGTGGAAAGTGGAGGAGTTCCCAACTGAGCTATACGTGATGCACATACTCGTAGTTGGCTTATGTTCTTTATATTTCTTCTTAATATTACGTTGTCAATCGTATACCGTAGAAAATTTTGCTATAGAATCGTACTCCGTTGCAAATGTTTGCTATAGAATCGTATTCCGTAGCAAATTTTGATATGGAATCGTATTCCATAGCAAATTTTGCTATGGAATCGTATTCCGTAGCAAATATTTGATACCATTTAGTTATCCGTTGCAAATTTTGCAACAAAATTGTGTTCCGTTGCAAATTTTGAAACGGAATACAATTTCGTTGCAAAATTTGCTACGAATTTCTATCAACCACAAAAAATCAGTAGCAAAAACTTTTTTTTTTAGTGTAGTATCATAATAGTATTAGTTCTAGTACCTAAAATAATAGTAATTTACTACTAGAAATACATAATCAGTTTTAGGCTATGTTCTTTTCAACTTATTTAAGCACTCTAGTGCTTATTTCAGAAATGATCAGATCAGATCAGGAAAATTCAGATCAAATCATATCAGAAATAATCAAATCAGATCAGAAAAGTTCAGACCAGATCATATCAGAAAAGAATAAGAACAAAATCAACTATAATAAGTTCAGGTCAGATCAGATCAGAAAAATTCAGATCAGATCAGATCGGATAAGATAAGAAAAATTCAAACCAGATCAGAAAAGTTCAGATCAGATCAGATCAGATCAGAAAAGTTCAAATCAGATAATACCAGATTAGAATAATTCAGACGAAGAGAACGAACCCTTAGTATTAGTGATTACTTCCTCCGTTCTTTATTAATCACTACATGTCGAGTTTTGAGCCTTCCAGGCTCCCAACACACAACTTTGGATGTTAATAACTCTAATTATGCTCAAGTAGAATTATAGAAAGCTAATTTTAATTAAGCATACATCGAGATGAATCTAACAAGATCCTACGTGACTATGTTTATCCTTGTGCATAAATCATTATGGTTGATTAAAGGGAGATGTATGAATAGTGTAAAAAGAGAAATGTATTGATTAATAAAGAATAGAGGTAGTATATGATTGTTTAGAAGAGCTAAGAGATGTTATTTTTCATATATGCTAATGTTCCTTCATTCATTATTACTTGGTGACATTTAATTGGTGTGCCCTTGCCTAATGCCTATACACATCTTTTACCACAAATATCTCTAATTAAAAAGTTGATATTATGAATATAAACATTAAACCAAAGCAAACAAGATCCCGTGACTATATATATCCTTACATATAAATAACATAAGATGGTGTAAAAGTATTATATAAATAGTATTAAAAGTTAAAATGTTCTTATTAAAGACGGAGGGAGTATTAAGCACTAAATACCCGTTATAGTAACTTTTTTCTCTCATCTTATCTACATTTCACATAGTTATTACTCTTGTTAGGGATCCACTTGTCTTCCACATGTCTTTATTTTTCCAACATCTCTTTAATATGTATATAGTGAGTAATAAAGAACAGAGAAAGTAGAAACTTGACGAGATAATTCCAATTGAATTTGAATAAGTGATACTACTAACTTGAGTGACTTTCTACTTTACCGATATTGATATATTAATATAGTAGTAACAATCAATAACGATAATGGTAGTAATAAGCGTTCAATAGTAATTGGAACAGTAAAATGATATCAAGTAGTTGTTGGGATGGGGCGATGCCCCAAGTAATTCAATAAGATAAAACGACAAGTCTAAGTTGTTATAGTTTAGTGGTAATACCATGACATTATAAAGTAAGAGGTCACATGTTTGAAACCCTTTTGATACTTTGCTAAGGAAACGACATGTTATCGTGTGAATGCGATGTTCAAGATTGTCCGCACCAGTTTCTAAGGTGGCATGACACATTGACAACATGGAATGTCGCCCACGTATTTTAATAATATATATAGATATTATGATCATCCACATAAAAAAATATAAGTATAAGAAGATAAGTTGAAATAAATTAAAATTTTTTAACTTATCTTGGGGTAAAGAGTAAATATGACATTGTATTGACGATCATGTGTAGAGCCACTAAAATGGGTCACGCTAGCTCGCGAAGTATTTGACTCGTGACCTTAACAAGGGAACGAGAACACTGCTATATAGGTATGACAAGGGATCTTAATCCCGACCCATCTAAATCTCATATTTTGCATCTGCCAGATCTAGATCTAAATTCAGGTTCGTGATTTGAAAATGGATCTAGATTTGGGTTTGCATTTTGAAGATGGATCTGAATCTTGCTCTTGAGATCGAGATCCTACCCACAAATCCATTTTGTAAGATTGTTTAAGAATATAATGTAAAAATAAGATGTTTTTATGGTTGATTTCTTGAAAAAAGGCTACCGTAAAGAATTAATAATAGCCACGAATTTGTCCATGTCAACATATGATATTTATGGCTAATTATTAAATATATACTTATACACAACAACATATGTCACTATATTGTATAATATAGTTCATAATATATGAAAATTATGCTTTGATTGCATTAGTCGTCATCAGTTTTGTGGACAATACCATAACATGTTTTGGTTCTAGCCATAATTTACACATGTACAGTTAAATTGGTATTGGCTATTACCATAGCTTGATTTGGATATCCCCCAATTTCTCTATCCAAATTACGGCTATGACCAACACATGTTATGGTACTATCCAAAAACTAAAAGTGACGATAACTAATTTTTATACGGAGGTTTAGCAAATTAAAAAAAGAAAGTTAAGTAAATGCCAAATAATCATTGCTGACGTGGCCAAACGTGTGGTTCACATTAATCAACTATCGTGACCTTTTTTAAAAAGTCTATACTAAAATTTTCAGTAAAAAAAAGTATGTAAACAAGGTAATTAATATTCATATTGCAATGTACAACTTTGAGAAAATATATTATGTAGATCACTAAACAATAAGTAAGTGACAATTATAATAAAGTCGTGACTTTGAAACATTCATATCGGGATTAAAGGGATTTTTTTGTGTTACAAACTCCGTGTAACTTTCACCTTTTTGAGACAACCTCCATTATCTATTTTTAAATAACACTCATAATATTTGTTAAAGCGTTGGTTGCACCCCCTAAACCTTTACTCCATTAAAAGTGGTCGTCAGTTAGGGCCACTTACACCTTTATACAACTACCGATCCCCAATTCCAATCGAACACAACAATTCAGTTTTTTGTACTTCTTAACCCAAGAAATAGAAACGGTTACATTGCAACTCCCTCCAATTCGATTGCCAAATTTACTCCTAATTCCCAAATTATTGAAGTACAAGTTGTACAAAATTAGGTAAATGTTGTTATTACATATTAGGGTTTGTAATTTGGGACTTAGTGTTTGTAATTTTTCATCAGAATTCAGTATTTGCGGCTTTGATTTTGGTGAAATTATTAAATTAAGATTTGCTAAAGTTGACCCTTAGCTTTAAATTGGTTATTTATAGTTGGGGTGTGCTAATTTTACCTAAGAATATGTTCTATTGTTCTTGGATTATTGATTTTTTCTTGGAATAGGTGGGAGATGACTACCATATGCAAGTGTGAAATTCCAGTTATAATCCTGGAAGGAGGTTTAATGCTTGTAAATTTTTTGATTTTCACAGTGGAAGAAAAGGGTATGACTTTTTTTGGACGACATAATAAAAAGATGGAGGAGGGACAAAGAGTTCTAATCAATATGAACCTCTTTGAAGAAGAGGCTATCATGAAGTGATATTTCTCAAGAGTGAAGTACTAGTAAGAACTAAGAAATGAAGACATGAGAACTAGGGTTGAGGTTGAAATTGACAAAAATGAAAAGAAGGAAAGCAGTTGGTAGATTCTACAGAGAGAGAGTGAAATATTTAGTAGTAAGGAATAAATCGAATTGAATGAGAAGAGAGAGATAACACAGTTGGGCTTAAGCAAGGATGTATGGCAAGCTCTCCAAAAAACACTAGCAAAGTGAGTTGAATACAAAGTATGTAGCACATAACACGAGCGTCAAGTACAAATATATAAAGGAAACTACAATACGGTAGTGGCAACAACAACGCTTGTCACCAAGGACTGCCAACATATATCGCTAGTCACCATAGGCATCCACCAACTACCGCAGGTAGTAGCGCCGACCACCTTAGACAACAGGGCCAACCACCATCCACCTCAAACAGCAACGCCGACCCGTGTTGGCCACCTGCGACAAAATCAATTGCGTCAATCACCGGCCACCAGCCTCAAGCAACAACTTCAACCACCAATGGAATCTATCCAGACATCTTTACTTTTAAAAAAATGACAAGAGAAAAAGAGGGGGGAATTGTATAAAAGAAAAAAAGTACCCCAATCAAGCAATGAAAGTTAAAATGAAAACAATTGCATGTTCAAAATAATAGTTATCTCAGCTGCGAAATTCGTAGTCTAGAACTATCAAAAGAATGGGGGCCTCGTGTTTGGGAGCGTAAGTGAACCTAAGACTTGTCTACCAGACTAGATTGCCCATAATAGCAGATCGAAGGGTTCATTACATTGAATACTGAAGAAACTTTGTCGGTTTATGGTGCAGTTTGGTTTATAGATATTATAAACCAACTTAATATCCCAAACCACAACCCATTTTTTTGAGGTCAGAAACTGACCCAAACTGCGCTAAAATGTGTTGCAATTTTGTGCGGCTTGAGCCAATTATATTATAAATTATTATTGCTAATTATTATTATCCTAGTAATTCTTATTATAATATTAGTAATATTAATTTACGGTTTAGACATTATTGTAATTATATTATCATCATCAAATATTAATACTCCATCTGTTTCTTTTTGTTTGTCCCATTTACTGTAACTCCAAATGCCAATGAGAGTGATGTCATAGGCATGTTGGTGGGGACAACAATTAAAAAGTTTACTTATTTTTTAGTAAATGGGTAATTAAAGTAGGTGAGAGAAGATTATAAGGTACATGTGGGACCAAAATGTGATAAAGTATGGGTAAATGTGTAATATAATATTTCCATATAAGGAAAGATGAAAAAGTAGGACAAACAAAAAAAAGGATAAAAACGGAAAGTAGGACAAACAAAAAGAAACGGAGGGAGTATATTATTACTAATAATGGTAATTACTTAGTATTAATTTATTTATTATTACTATTATTTATTTTTTTTATAATTATCATTTAATGACAACTTACTATTAATTTATTATTATTTAATAATTTATTATTAATTTCAATTCAGTTCAATTTCAATTCAGTTCAATTCAACTTCATTAAATTCAGTTCAGCCCTTTTATTTTAATTATGTTCAATTTAATTTAGTTCATTTCAATTTAATTTAGTTGAATTACTTTTAGCCAAAGAAAACGAGCCTAAGCAAAATATTCCTTTTGATAGTACACTATCAGTATATGGTTTTTGAGCACTTGCATGACGAGCGGAGGGGAGTCATGAGAAGATCTGGGCTCAAACAAAATGCAGACAAAATTAGACTTGTGTTGTACTCATCATGATCAAGGCGTCAGGAGAAAATATCATATGAACTTTATTATACTATTGTTGTTAAGTCAGCAACATGTCACTAACTCTCCCTAAATTTTGACCGACATTTGTGTAATTGTGTTTGCTTTAGGCGAACAAAAAGCAAAAAGAGAAAATGAAGATAGGAAGCTTCAATCGGTCAGGTTAAATTTCCTTAGCGTATGATGATTTATCCTACACTCAATATTTTTGACTAAAAATTGATTTATACATTCATTCAAATCTTATTTATCGAGTCAAATCTTAAGAGTACTTATCAGAGTTTATTTTTCTGATAAAAACTAAAAATAAATTGAAAATTTAGGGTCAAAGTATATATAGTATATAATTTTGTATGTATATGGGACCATAGATAAAAATATGAAGAGTTTGGTTTAAATATTTGGAGGTAGACATATTATTAGAGTTAAGGCTTGTAAAGCCTCTTTGGGTTTTTTTCAAGCCTCTTTGGGTTTTTTTTCAAAGATCTCACATCACCTATGGAAGGGAGGTTTCCTTTGTTTATTAACTCCATTCCTCTACTTGTTTATTAGGTTACTTGGTTGGCTTTTGTGGTTGGAGGTCAAGCTTGGGCTTGGCTTGCTATCACACACGCGCGCCGCCCAGACCGGGCCGGGCTCGGGCTGGGCCTGGGATCTGGGTTCTGAGAAGAGCTGGAGCCCAACTGTGTGTAACGGTAACATGTAAACGTTTCAGTGTAATGGCCATTACTGTCGCTCTTGATTTCCTCCCTCTGTTTTATTACATTCCTTATTTGGCCTGATTCTCTTGCTATAAAATCAGTCCATTGCTGCCTTTGTTTAGTATCCGAAAAATACATCTCATCTCTTCTTCTTTCTCTCTTCTAAACACTGGGTACGTGCATCTGTCTCCAAGACTTTTCTTTGTTAGTGGTGACTTAGAAAGGTCGTTGTGTTAACCTTGGGGAGCTTTCCGGCCAGTTGCGATTACCACCATAGTCGGACCGTAATTGCTTTCAAGTCAGCGGTCTTCTATCGCGACACATCCTTGAATTTCTTCTTTGTTCAGCCATTGTAAACAGTCAGTTTCTAACACATATCATTCTTTTTCTTTACAAGGTACCGTCTACAGAAGGTGGTTGTCTGGGAAGGGGCGGTCGAAGGTGATGGGAAGGTGGTTGTCTAGAGTGGTGGTTGTCTGGGAAGGGGCGGTCCAAGGGCTCCTTTACTTTTCTAGGGGTTGATACCGACCATGTTGTAATAGTTTTTTAATGTCGGAGAAGGGGTAAGTTTCTGATTCCAAACAGTTAAAGTGAAGTTAAATACCCCTACGTATCATATTCTATTACAGTATTAATATAAACTCTTTACAAAACCTTGAACCATACACCTCAATCCGTAAAAAACTTGATTCGGAACATTTGACCCAATCCCAATGGCCAACAAGATCAACTCTGTTCAATATGGCTATTTGTAATTTATTACAGTCGATGCTCGAAAGGTAACACTTTTTACTTGGGGCCGAGTTTAAGTTCATGTTCTTGGCTCCATTACATGTGGGGGTGTCCAAGAGAGGAAAGAGAATCAAGATGTGGTAATGGAATCTGAAGCACACCTTCCCTTTTCTCTTTCCCTTTCTCTTTCACTAGTAGTATTCATTAGGCAGCCTTTACAGCAATACCCAGCTAGCTACCAAGTAATTTTCTACCATATACAAATATACAATACTATAGTTTCTTCCTTTCTTCTATTCCCTTATCTTACTGTATCAAAATTTTCATTTTCTGCACCTTATTTAATGATTTTCCACTAATGGAGTTCTAAATGATTTTTCATCCTACATGTCAGGATTCTTTACAAACTCTTTTCAAGTGCGAATTTTGCTTATTTAAAGTTTTTTAAATGAGCAATGATTAAAAAATAACCTTTAAAATAAAATGATCATCTTATATTCGGGTGTATAATAAAAGTTGTACCATTTGTTTATACCTACTTCTTCATGGTAAATATAATTTGCCCTATAAGGTTGGAATCTCGTACGGGTCTATCTGCCTTGGGTAAGCGGGCCAGACACTTGGGAGTAAGGGAACAATAAAAGGAATCCCTACCCGTTAAAGTTCCTCTAGTGGGATCGAATCCCCAACTTTGAAATTGGAAGACTCTTTCCTTTCCATTAGACTGAGATATGCTTGGTACTTATTCATACTTTTACTATCCCATTTTTTGGGAACAATTTTAAGTATAATATTATCAAACCTTTTTCTTAAATAACGCTACTTAAACATACAAGTAATTATCATTTTACATCTAATAAAGCTCTAAGGAAAAATTGTTAATTACCACTTTTATAAACAACTTTTCGGTAAATTACCACCTTAAAGATTTTTTTTTATAAATTACAACCTTATATGTAAAATTTTAAAAACTCCCACCAATTGACGTTTTCCGTCAAGAAAACTGTTATGTGTGTCCCACATAGTTTCACTTCCCTTAATTTATGTTTCCTCTTCTTTTGTGTTTCTCTCTAGTCTCCACTTAGCAGTTAGCACCACTACTAGGGATTTTTTACCTCAATATTTCCCTCTCCTCCACATAACTCACTCTCTGTATCTCCTTCCTCGTTGCACGCAGCCTACCCTACCACAATCCCCTCAATCTCGACACAACATTTACAGAGGCTCCAAGAACCTTTTTCTCATATAGGCTCAAACCCATTCTAAGAGACATTGTCGGTGAATTCCAAATTGCTTTCGTTCCGGGAAGGCTAATGACGGACAACTGCCTTATTGCCCATGAACTCATAGCTAAAATTCGAAGAAAAAAGAAGGGAACGAAATTTGAAGGCATTCTGAAGGTCGATCTCAGCAAAGCCTATGACAGATCAGTTGGTCTTTCCTCGGGAACATACTCCAACAATATGGTTTTCCCACCATCTGGATCCACTGGATTATGACTTGCGTCACCACCGTAAGCTATTTCATCCTTGTCAACGGGAAGCCAACAACATTCTTCAACCCATCTGCAGGCCTGCGTCAAGGAGATCCACTCTCACCCTACCTCTTCATTCTGTGCATGGAAGCCCTTTCCAGGGACTTGATTAGTAGAGAGGCACAGGGGAAATTGAAAGGAGTCAAGCTAGCCAGATCAGCACCCTCAGTTACCCATCTCCTTTTTGCAACATTCTTCAACCCATTTGCAGGCCTGCGTCAAGGAGATCTACTCTCACCCTACCTCTTCATTCTGTGCATGGAAGCCCTTTCCAGGGACTTGATCAGTAGAGAGGCACAGGGGAAATTGAAAGGAGTCAAGCTAGCCAGATCAGCACCCTCAGTTACCCATCTCCTTTTTGCAGATGATGCTCTTTTCTTCTTTGAAGCATACCCAAATAACAACCGGGAACTAAAAGACAACATTGATAAGTTTTGCTATGAATCGGGAAATGATCAACTTTGACAATTCCCATGTCATGTTCAGCCCCAATACACCATCCAGGTTTACAAGATTCCTCATAAAGCCGTTGGGCATTAAAAGCAAGACAACCGTGGGAAATTACTTGGGATGTCCGATGGAGGTCAATGGCAGAACCACAACTCAATTCCAAGTCATTTATGACAAAATGTCCCAGAAAATCCAAAGTTGGAAATTTTCTACCCTCTCCACAACAGGTAAGTTAATTCTCACCAATGCCATTCTCTACATGATTGCTTCCCACATCCTTAGTATTTACATGCTCCCCCAAAAGTTCACAAAAAAAATCTCCTCGCTTTTCTTAAAATTCTTTTGGGCCTCTGACATGGAGAAAAAACTTATCTACTGGTCCAAAAGAGAACTTCTAGAGAAACACAAGCATGAAGGTGGTCTGGGTCTGAAGAATATTAGGGCAATGTATATAGCTTTGCTTACCAAACAGGCCTGGCGGATCCACAGTGCACCGCACTCCTTAATTGCTAAGCTATACAAAGCCAAGTACAATACAAACCCAATCACAAAGATAGTGAACTGCACAAATCCCGCTCTTCCTCAAAATTCTTCATTTGCCTACAAGAGCATCCTCAGAGCAACAACAAACCTGAAACATGGATGGAGGAAGATTCTAGGAGGAGGGGATAGTATCAAGATCTGGCAGGACACATGGGTGGGGAAAGATACCCTCAAAGGGAAGCGGACCGCTCAACACCAAACACCAAATGCCCCCATTTTGGCAAAGGATCTTATGAACCAGGATCGTAGATGTGATCTTAACAAAGTCTGGTCGCTCTTCCCAAGGAAAGAAGCCACACAAATCCTAGCTACACATATTCCGTCCCTGCATAGAGAAGATCACATTGCCTCGAAGCTAACTAGAAATGGCGTCTATTCAGTCAAATCGGGTTACTGGGCTGCCAGGAAAAATGATGCACCCACGAATTCAACAAAGGCCAACTTTTGGAAAAAACTGTAATCTTCAAATCTTCTCCCCAAGTGGAAAATGTTCATCTGAAAAATATGTAATAATGCCCTTCCCACTAAAGATAATCTCTCAAAGAGAGGATGGACAGGAAGCATGCATTTCCCCTTTTGTCAGACACACAAGGAAACTACCAGTCACCTTTCCAGGGATTGTGAATTAGTGACTCATGTGTGGGCATGTGGAGACTTAGGCATCAAGACTCAGAACATGAAGCACAACAATATAAAGGACTGGATACAAAACTTCCTGGTTTATCTCATGAAGATCAGCGAGGACCGAGCAGCTACGTTTCTCGCTACATTATGGGCAATTTAGATTCATAGAAATAACATAGTTTTCAGGAAGGAGGCTCCCATGCCAGCTCAAATCATCCACATTTACAAGGATAATATTCAAAGATGGCTGGTGGTTCAATAAACCCAACTATAGAAGAAGAAACCTACCACCCACAACCCAGGCACCCACGTGCAGAGGAACATGAGGTTCGAACATGGGCATGCAAATAATGAAGAAGTGCTCTACGTGCAGGTGGATGGCTCCTGGGTTCCAGAAAGCAAGATCAACCAAGGCCAGTGGGGAGCGGCTATTGGGTGGAAGAGCGAGCACGTGAATCACACTTTCTACGACGCCGAAAGAATTTATGCAAGATCCCCCATCCAAGCTGAAGCTATGGCATGACTTCAAGGCCTAAGAAAGGCCCTTAATGTCTCAAAAAACATCCATATCAAGACGGACAACGTTGATTTGGTCAATGCCCTCAGACGTCCGTTAACTGCCCCTCTGGAGATCAAAACTATCATCTATGATTGCAGGGAGTTGATTTCTACATGCACTTTTTTTGTTTACCAAAGTGGACAGACAAGGGGCTGCTATGGCCCACGACCTAGCAACAAAAGCCAGAAAAAGCCTCTTGCCAGCCACTTAGCGCTTGTTTCTTGCCTTCCTCGTTAAAAAACAAACATTGGACCCCAAAGCACCATCATTATCGAAGCCATATCATTGAAAATTAGTCGGAAAACAACGGAACTGATAAGCGAGTAGGGCTGAGCATGCGTTAAGTTGGTGCAGTTTTGGACATAACCCAAACCAACCCACACAAAAACGGTTTGAGGTTTTTCCGAACCAACCCAAACCGCACTTTGGGCCAAACCAACCCAAACGCGCCACATAAAACGGTTTGATGCGATGCGGTTTGTGGTTTTTCCCTATTTTTATCTCAAAATATATTTTCTAATTTAAAATTATTGTTTTAGTTTATCGACTACAAACTCGCTATGAAAGTATATAAATGAGCTACAAAAAAATCTAGATCATGCAAAAAAAAAAAAATGAAGTTGCTAAAAAAAATTACTCTATTAAAGGTGTGAGATTGTTGTTACGTTGAATACATATATATAATACATGTCGTAAATAAATAAACTAATACATAATTGTGTATTTAGTGGTTTGCGGTGCGGTTTGGGTTAAAAAAATAGTAAATCAACCCCAAACAGCGGTTTAGCCAAAAGCACGGCCCAACCCATTCTTTTGAGCCCACAAACCAAACCAAACCGTGCCAAAATAGTTTGGGTTGCGGTTTGGTGCAGTCCGACCCAAGTTCTGCTCATCCCTATAAGAGTATAAGCGAGTTATGGACCTGGTGACGCAAATGAGAAGTGAATGTTGTTTTTCCGATATAAAAACTTGAAACTAAAAAACCCAGTGCTATAAATTGTAACAAAAAAACCCATTTGGCAGTGCTTATGGCCAAATGAAAATTGAGGGTTCTTTTCTAGCTAATTTTCAATGCTCCGGCTTCGACAATGATGGTGCTTTGGGGGCCAGTTCTTTGTTCAGCAACGAGGAAGCAGACACAAAGAGTGAGCTAGGTGGAGGAGAGAGAAAAATTGAGGTTAAAAAATCCTTGGTAGTGGTGGTAAGTGGAGAGGTAAACAAAGAGGAGGAAGAGGAGTGAGAAATGGGAAGAGGAAATAGAAATAGAAATAGAGGCAAATAAAACTATGTGGAACCCACATAACAGTTTTCTTGACAAAAAACGTTAACAAATGGAAGTTTTTAAAGATTTGCATATAAAAGATGATAATTTATATAAAAAATACTTTAAGGTGATAATTTACAAAAAGCTGTTTATAAAATATGGTAATTAACAATTTTTTCAAACTTAAATTAATACACAACACTATCATCGCCAACATGACTTATTTTTATTCACTTTTATAACTCGCTAAATAAATTGCCACCTCAAGTAGTAGATTAACTCACCACTCAAGACTACTCTAAATAGCAATTACCCGTGGTACACCTTCTTATTAACAATTTTAGACACAAAAATGCAAAAAAAATACCAGATTAACTCACTGATCAAGTCTCAAGAGTAGCGAATTTACCATATAGGTCGCTTGTCGCTCATACGCCCACTACAATATTTACGTATCCGAATCTACATGAAGGCCCCTTGTCTTTCATTCCAAACCGTAAACGAACCCGTACTGTAAAACAGAAGTATTGCAACTTATTCCCATAGATAAATGACTAAAATGAGGATGCTATATTCCTCCTATATCTTAGGAATTTTCAGAATTAATTACAAAATTATTTAAAATTTCCAAAGAAAAAGAACAGTTTTCTTACAATTATTTGACTATTTGTCTTGGGTTTTTATGCATCTCTTTATCTTTTTGGGTGAGACTGTTTTCAGTCACAAGAGCTTAATTCGACAGTAGACTTCAGTCCTTATTTTGTCTGCTTCACTTTCTCAATTTAATTTTTTTTACCACCTACATTCTCCATTTTTGTCTCTAATCTCTCCTGTCCTAGTCCCTTTCTCTCTCTCTTACCCTTTTTCTCTCCTCTCACTCACTCCATCTAAAGTTCAGATTTGTTTGAGTTCTTACAACAAACGTTTCTTATGCTCTTAACCCCAATTTTAATTACTTATTTCAAAAGCATTTCTGGGTTTTTTCTTAATTGGGGTATGCCGTTTTAAAGATGGGTTCTTTTTCATTTCCATCCCTGATGAACTAAGGTACGTTACTTGTTACTTTCTGTTATTTAATACCTCTTTTATTTGGTGTTCAATGTGCTTGTTTTCAATTTGTAATTGGGTATTTTAACTGGGTTTTATAGGCATACCAAGTATTTCTGGAAATTCATTCCCAAGAGAGAATTTTTGAAGTGGGTTTATCAGAATGAGGGATTTCCCATCTTGTTTTGGTGAAAATGCTGTTCAAATATCTGATTCTTCATCTTCTAATGGTAATAAAACTGCTCAAAATCTGGTTACTTGTGTATATCAATGTCGATTTCGAGGGAGGTTATGTCTTATAACAGCTACATGGAGTAAGAATATGATGGGGCAAGGTCTTAGTGTTGGAATTGACGATTCAAGCAACCATTGTTTGTGTAAGGTTGATATTAAGCCATGGTTGTTCTCTAAGACAAAAGGGTCTAAGAGCTTAGATGTCGAATCGAGTAATATTGATTTGTATTGGGATCTTTCATCAGCTAAATTTGGATCTGGACCGGAGCCGTTGGAGGGTTTTTACTTGGCAATTGTGTGTGATAAGCAAATGATTCTCCTCCTTGGAGATATGAGGAAAGAAGCTTTTAAAAAGACTAATGCTACTTCTATCTCTAATGCTGCTGTTTTCATTGCAAAGAGAGAACATGTTTATGGGAAGAAGGTTTTCTACTCAAAGGCTCGGTTTAGTGATGACGGTCCTGTACACGACCTCATGATCGAGTGTGACACAATTAGCACTAATGACCCTTGCTTGATTGTCCGTGTGGATACTAAAAATTTGATGCAGGTCAAGCGGCTACGCTGGAAATTCCGTGGTAATCACACTATATTGATTGATGGGCTTCCTGTTGAAGTGTTCTGGGATGTTCATAGTTGGCTTTTTGGTACATCTCCTGGAAGTGCAGTTTTTATGTTCCGAACTAGTCTCTCGGCTGAGAAGTTATGGGCTAGCCAACCTCTTTGTGACCCTAGTGTGTTGCATTGGTCAACATCGCAAAGATCCCGAGATTCTCAGTCGCACCAACTTGGTTTTTCTTTGGTCTTGTATGCCTGGAAGCAAGAATAGTCAAGGATTCTTTGTTGAGTGCTAAGTGCTAACAGAGATACATTAGGGAGTGTCCATTTACCTTCTTATGTGATGGAACTATACCATAATTTTTATATAATTGGCTTTCCTTTGTCTTTCATATCCTTTTTTTGAAGGAGGAAGATAAATTAAATAGATCAAAGTGATTTTTGTTGCCTTTGATTGTAGATTCCTTTGTCCAATGTCCTCTTTAGTTTTTATGAAATATTCTTTGGCTTTATGAAGACTATATCTTTGTTTGTACTAGTGAATTATAGGGGATAGACGATTCCATTTGTACCTCAGCTTCCTACTTGTACGTCTTGTTATGTATGCCACGCGTACGGAACGCATGACACTTGTTTGCAAAATGTTTATTTAGCATCATCTCTGATAGTTTAACAAGTGAAAATTTTGATTGGTGGGTGGGAGTTAAACTCCTTATTTTGCAGGATCTAAAAATCAGCTTCAAGCCAGAAAAAGTTGAAGGTTGGGATATTCTTGAATTATTGCTGTATCTCCTTAGAAACCTGTTTCTTGGGTAACTAGCTCACTGCTTTGTTTTCCAGCAGGAATGTAGGCTATTCTACAGGGATGGACACATTGCTGAATTGGTCTCACAATTTGTCATACTACCTCCGTTCCAAGTGTATTGTAACCTTTACCTTATTTGACAATTTCATATTAATTGCAACCTTTCTATTTTAATCACAAAAAAGATCACATGTGCAACATTTCTCTCTCTTAATTACTTATTATCACTTTTTTGCTTTTCTTAATAAATGTACCAACCTCCTATGTTGCAATACACTTGGAACGGAGGTAGTATTATCCAATGGTGAAAGTGTTGACGCATCCTAATTTGCAATAAGGATAACTTGTTGGTTACTCTTCTGCTTGTACTTGTATAATCAGCTAAATTTGTCCTCATGAAGTCGTGAACTTCGAAGATCATAGCTTGTGGTGCATTAAGTTTTTGGTATATCTATCTACTTGACTGCAAATTAAGTTTTTTGGACTTGTCAAGGAAACATGCCATATGATGAAAAACTAGAGAATTCTGTTCCTTGCCACGTTTTGGCTGTAGTCGAATTTAAAACATTTTAAGGCTGGTTAGTACCTCTGGCTTTTAGGTCAAAGTACATAAAGGAAATTCGTAATATATAGGTTTATCTTGATTTCCTTTATCCAAATTGATTATTGGTGGGCCTTATTGATGTGTGCTATAAAATCTCTTGATGTCTTTAATTAATTCTTTCTAATATATGGTGTTTGCATGCATTAGAGGCTTGCCATGAGCATAAGAGTTTTGTAGACACTACTTGCATTTTGCGTCATGACATGGCATTTGACTAGTGTTTGTGTTATAATCATTTTTCTACAATTCAACGATGGTGCCGTAGCATTAGTCTATATTCTGATAGTCAATAATTTGTGCAGCAATAAGGCAATGATCTGTGGGCCTCACAATGAAGCAATGTTCCTTGATTCAGGTTCAGTACCTGTGCCTGTCCTTTTATTACTCCCGCAAATTGAAAAAGGAGAAATTGTCGAAGACCAAGCCTAAGCTCCACCGCCCCGGTTTGCTGCAGCAATATGAAAGGAAATAATAACAGATCTAACTGGTATTGCTTCTTGTTGATTCTTAAAAATACTTGTAGTTTTGGAATCTAACAGCTCTAAGCTCTGTTGACATTTTGCATTCAACATTAGTTGGCCTATTCCTTAATGGTCTATCTGGCATCATAGCTGCATTAAAAGTGAAAGGGGTTCTCCACTTGCCTACTTGGAAGAGTTCTCCATTGTTTTTCTTGAGATCTGGTAGTGGATTGGAAGAAGGGGTACAGAGTAATAAGGGGGCTAATATGTAAATGTACATATCTATAGATACATGAAGGGGGAAAAAGCCTTTTGTCTTCAGTCCTTCATAGACTTTCAATATCTTAGATATAGCTTCTACAGTTTGCCTCTTTGTGCTGATGAGGTGTTTTTAGTTGTGTGTTTCCGTTACAAATCCCTATGCATTGGCTATCCCGTATGAAGCTAAAAGGCTAACATCCATCCTTTGATGGTTCTTTGATGAAGATTCTCTTTTGGTGAATATAGCTAGACAAAGCGAATCTTCATTCCGTTCTTCTAATTCTTTATCTCTTGTATGTCTTGACAACGAATTATCTTTGCTTTTTCACAAATTCTAGCAGTTCATTGACTTCTTTTTGCTCTATAGATTTTTGAGTACAGCTTAGGGATAACTTATGTGCACTCCTTATCACAGTCTGCCAACCTTTAGACTGGTACCACATGGGGTTTTCTATTATTGCCATGCTATATGCTTTATTTTCTTATTGCTTTTCTAGTGAATGGAGAAGTCCCAACCTCATCTCTAAGGAAAAGAAGAAAGATTGGGTTAGACCTGTTTGCAGCCTTAATTGGAGAGTGTACTTAGGGAAAACTGTGTCCTTGTAACTGACAAAAGTCATTATTTTAAATGGTCCAAAAGTTTGGCATTTATAGCTTTTCTGAGCCATCCTTGGTATAAATGCCAAAGTGTTGGTTTTTCTTCTTGAATATACATGCTAAAATATCAGGCTATACTGAATCTTGTGGTTTCACGAAATTGAAGTATAGATCCGACATTTTTTGCTGATAAGTATACTTCCCAACATGTTAAATGTTTAAATTATTGCGCCTATTATGTGTATTTTTGAAAATCATGCAACTTCAGAAACCTGGGCTCATTTTCTTGGGTGCGTAAGATAAGAGCCAAATTAGTTAGATTGACTAAATCCTGAGTCTCCATAGATCTTGACTACATGATATTATCTCAGTAAATAGGACTGTACAAGTACACTGATTTAGCATTGTGAAATATCATGAAAAAAACCCTTTCAATTAATTCATCTAGTGCATAGGAGCTTGAGACGTGAGTTTGGTTCATTCAATTCTCTAAGGACTATGATGCTTTTTCTACACCCAGAATTTATGGTAAAACAGCTTCTATCAACTAATGTAACAGCACAAATTTGTCACACTGTTTAGTAATTGCAAAGCGATATTCAACTATCTTATAGGAGAATGTACAGGTGACTTATCTGGCTGTTAATTCTTGTTGCCCTGGTTTCTGACTGATGACATAATGGTACTTTACTTTGGCATAAATTTATGGGGTACATATTCACATATTGCATTGCCAAAGAGGTTCACTCTTCAGTTATTACATTTATAAAGCCCTAAAGTAGAACTTAATTTTCGGTAGTGGTTTCAAAACTTTTCAAGTGGGTTTTGAAGTCGATTACTACAGAACTTGAAGTGGACAACTGTTTATGCTCTGAAGTCTTCATGTGTTTTTGGTAGACGAGGTAACGAAATTGAGCCCTAATAAAGTGCATGCTATATTGCAGAGGCATGTTAAAACATCACTTGATTGAAGAGAAGAGTTTTGCTTTAATTGTATTTGAGTGTTGGGCTCTTTTGTTAGACTCTATCTGTTGCTTTGCTGCGTATCAATATGGACTGGGATTTAAGTAGTCTTCTATGTGTTCGTCTGCTTTGTAGGAGTAAGTACTCTGCATTTCTGACCTCTCTAAAGCTCTATTCTCCGGATTTGGAACTTCAAATCTTTAGCAATCGATTAAAATCAACTGTATCTTGTGTGCAGTGTGCTATTGCTTTGAAAGAGGTAAGTTGGTAAGATACAGGGGCAGACGTGTTGGACAAAAACAGAGAGGCAAAAATGAAAATTTGCATCAAAAGACTTGAGGCCCATCTACGAGAGCGTGAACAATTACCATAATGTTAGTGTGCATCCTATATATCAGTTGAAAGCTACTATGACTTATGTGTCATGTTTAGTAGTCTGTTATTGTGAAAGAGTAGAGTTGGTTAAATACAGGTGCAGACCTGTAGGACTAAAGCTAGAAAGCTTTGTCAACATGCAAAATAAAAAAAAATTGCATTAAAAGACTGGAGGTCTATATGGGAATGTTTGAATAACTATCATAATGTTGGCGTCTCGGTGAAACTTTTTATAGCTTATTAGAACTTATTGGAGCTTAAATTACAACTTATTAAAACTTTAGTTATTGTAGCTTATCTTATAATTTACTTGAACTTATCTTTTCTTAAACTTTTTTTTTTGATAGATGAAGGAAATGCACCCTTACTCGCACCTTTGTTAATATTGGAAAATCATAGCTGAAAATTGGCTAATTGGGAGCCGCCTTTTCTCTTTCAATTTTTTTTTTCAAATTCAGTTCGAAAAAACATCAAAACAAAGCGAGCAAGTTCGTAGAGATTTGATTCTGATCTCTTTTCTCTGTGGCAGGAACACAATGTGGAAAAGCTCAACAGCGCCTTCGAAAGGGGTCCCGGCTCTTGATATGTCTAACTACTGCCATGAATAGAGTGGGCTAAGTGGGGGCTGCCTCATTCATGACTGTTGCTGTCTGCCTGGACTAACTCTACTACCATTACAATTTACAATTGACCATACATTTTGTTTCAGATGCCCCTTTTTCTCAAGGACTGAGATATTTTTGGTTTAATACTTGGAATATATCATGTCAAGATAATGGTTTTGCAGGAGAGGATAAGGCTTCAACCGTACAAATTCTAGTATTAATATGTCGATGCTCATAATTCTGACCTTATGTTGTCTGTTATTGCCGTTTGAGAAATGCTACCAGAACAGTGTACTACATTTGAGATCTTAACCTATACTTCCTCCGTCCCATATTGATCTTCCCATTTCTCAAATTGCACAAATATTAAGACAAATAATCAAAAGGTTATCATTACATAAAACAAGGGAAGAAGTACAATCACAAAATCTGATGACATAAAGTAAAATCAGAAAAGTTGAAACCCATTTTTTAAGCAAAATCCTGAACTTTTTGTTCCAACCAATCACAACTTACCATTTTTTACACCAACCAATTAGAAATCAGGAAAAATAAGCACATGGATTACAAAATTTAGGAGGGAAAATTATCTTATTTACCTCCCTTACAACATCCACTCTATAAAATAAGTTCAGTTTTCTTATGCAAACAATCTGAAAACTGAAATTTTAAGCTCTTAAAAAAAAATTCCATCAACTGCTTCATTGCCGTTGACTTATGGCTTCAGGCTTCGACTTAAATGAAGCATGGTTTCCAGATAGTGATGCAGAGGACGCAGATTGTTGGCAGCAACCGAATGAAAATCATAATGTTGGGGACTTTCGACAAACCTTCAAATTTGATCTGAATTTGTAACCAGATGAACAACCAGAACTAGGACAGCAACAATTGCTGCATCAACATCTGCATCAACAGCTGCATCAACCTTCTGAACCTCAGGAACATGTGCAAATGGCTCATCATCAGCAGCAACGGCTCAGCGGTGAGGATAAGTGGCAGATAATATGTTGGCTTCTCGACCGAACTAAGGGTGGGAAAAGGCCCCGGGGTTTAATCAATGAGGCTGCCAAGACATTCAACAGATCAAGACGTACAATCAGCGGCATTTGGAACACAGCAAAGAAGCAGAAAGATGCTTCACAAAGGTATAATGTGTCAACCAAATATCATTTTAGTGGTAGAAAACGAGTTCAAGTTCAATTAAACGACATTCGTAAACTGAAAATGGGAGAAAGATCATGTATAAGGGACTTAGCATCGAAGCTCAATTTAAGTTAGAGCACAACTCATAGAATGATTAAAAGGGGACTCATTAAACCACATAGCAACCCACTTCATCCCGATTTAAAGGATTCAAACAAGGTGGAAAGATTAAAGTGGTTTTTGGATTTGTTAATGGGGGGAACACGAGAAACTAAGCAAGATATTACCCTATGTATGATTTTGTACATTTGGATGAAAAATGGTTTTATTTAACCAAAAAATCACAAAGGGTTTACTTGGCAAAAAATGAAAAAGGGAGATATAGGGCTGCAAAATCAAGCAAATTCATTCCGAAAGTTATGTTCACAGCATGTGTAGCACGACCCATATTCAACGCTGCTGGTGAATGTATATTTGATGGAAAGATCGGGATCTTTCCATTCACGTACAAACAGGCAGCACAAATAAAATCCATAAACAGACCAAAGGGGACTAAGGTTACAAAAGTTGTTGAATCAGTCAACAAAAAAGCCACAAGGGATATGCTTATCAATCACATTATACCAGCCATAAAGGAAAAATGGCCTAAAGATGGGCCGAAGACGATTTTTATCCAACAAGACAACGCAAAAGCACATATCACTCAAGATGATCCAGAGTGGCAGAAGGTATGTGAACAAGATGGTTTTACATTTATATTAATACAATAACCCCCTAATAGTCAGGATCTAAATATACTTGACCTCGGGTTTTTTAGAAGTATTCAATCTTTGATGCACAAAAAAATGCCAGAGGATATTGACAAAATGCTTGATGCGGTAAATGAAGCATTTTATGAGTTGGATCCTAAGACACTAAGCAATTTATGGATGAGCTTGCAATATGTTATGAATGAAATTCTCAAGGCGCAAGGTAGCAACGACTACGACTTACCCCATGTTAACAAAAGAAAACTAGAGGCTGAAGGGGTCCTAAATGACACTATTAATGCTCTAATGTGGGCTGTGATGGATGCTTGGGATAGAGTATATGGAGAAGCATCAACTTCACATCAACAAGTAAACTAATATGCTGCTGTTGGTTGTTTAAAGGAAGCTTCGGATAGGGAATTTGTAAGGAAATCATTTTGTAAAGAACATGAATGAATATATGAATATGAAAAGTGAAGACTTCTGTAATGAAAACTCAAGTAATGAAAACTCAAGTAATGAAGACTTTTGTAATGAAATTTTTTGTAATGAAAACTGAAGTAATGAAAGTTAATGTAAAAAAGAATGAATGTTAAATCAATGAATGAATGTTTGTGAATTTTGTATTTAATGAAAGATTTTGTATTTGTATATCGAATGTAAATGATGATTATTTGGAAGTCTCAGAAGTCCCCAAACATCATCGACTACACACTCCAATATCACAATCAACTTCAAACCCAAAAGCCTCAATCAGTATTGTAACTGGTGGCATTTTTAGGTTGAAGGAAGCGAACCCTTTGGAGTGGAGTCTCAGATTGAAGGTTCTTATCATAGACAAAGAAGAACAGGGGGCAAAAACCAGGATCAGTTTACACAAGTAACCAGCAGCAGCATATTAGTTTGGATAGCCCACAAGGAAAGGTGAGAATGAAGGTGCAAACATAAGCTATTAATTCAATAAAGAAATGTTAATATCATTTAAATCATTTAGTTTTCCTAACCACAACAATACTTAACATCACAACAACACAAAACCAGCCCTAATCATTTAAATCATTTAGTTATCCTAATCTATCCAAGATCACAACAACACAAAACCAGCCCTAATCTAACCAACATCACAACAACAACAATCAGAGTCCATACTTAACATACTTAATATCATAATTTAGCACCATACTTAGCATCATTAATTTAAGAGCATTACAACAACACAAAACCAACCCTAATCTAACCAACATCACAACAACAACAATAACCTAACCAACCCTAATCTAACCAACATGACAACAACAACAATCAGACTCCATACTTAACATACTTAACATCATAATTTAGCACCATACTTAACATCATGAATTTAACAGCATTACAACAACAACAAAACCAGCCCTAATCTAACCAACATCACAACAACAACAATAACCTAACCAGCCCTAATCTAACCAACAACAACCATCCTTAATCTAACCACCATCACAACAATCAGAGTCCATAACAACAACTAAAAACCCAGCATTCATTTAACCAATATGACAAAAACAGAAACTTAGCAGCATACTTAACATCAATAATTTAACAGCATTACAACAACAACAAAACCAGCCCTAATCTAACCAACATCACAACAACAACAATAACCTAACCAGCCCTAATCTAACCAACATCAGAACAACAAAAAAACCAGCCCTAATATCACAACAACATAACAAGCCCTAATCTAACCAACATGACTACAACAACAATAACAAGCCCTAATTTAACATCCAGCGCATCACAACAACATAAAAAAACCAGCCCTAATTTCAGCAACACTAATTTAATAACAAAAAAAACGAAAATACAAGGGATGAGAAACTTAGCTACATGACTCTGCATCAGAGTGCTCAACATCACCATTAGAGCCAGGAACAGATACAGATCCAACACAACCATCTTCCACAGATTTAGCAGCAGCTTTAGGTGGAGTTGCAAATAGGGGACCCAAGCTTTTTTTTTTCCAAACGCACAACAGAAGAACATCCAGGATCAATTTTCTTTTTTGGAGTTGCTAATAGGGGACTCAAGCTTTTTTTTCCCTTCGTTTCAGGACATAAAACATCACACTGGGTTCCATTAATCTGAGTTGACTAAGATTCAGACGAAGAACAACGCACAAACTTGCTAGATTTGGGACTGTAGCTGTGAATCCCTTCACAAGTTGGACCCCATTCACAATTACAGGGATCTGAGCAAGAATAGTCAGATTTTGGAGTAGAATCAGAAGAAGAAACTGATAATCCGTAACTCATAGCAAATGTAACCTAAAAACGTAGGAAAACCCTAATTTGAAAAATGAAAAAGCGATAAATTAGGGATCGTGTAAGGTGGGAAAAGGAGTGGAAAATGCCTAATTTGTGGGTAAAAAACACGAATTTGCTCTTCAAAAACGATCCAGATCTGAAACAATTGAATTAGGGTTTTGCTCGATATTTTTGGAGTTCGTTTGTGAATGAAAAAGTTCAAAATTTTTCACGAAATTTGGTTTTTAAGAAAGTATTTCAGCAGATCTTCATACTTGAAACACTTTTAAGAAAAAATCGAAGGGAAATAAGGAGGCGATTGAAGGTTTTTTTTTGAAGAACAGAGGAGATGATTTGGGAGAGAGTGAGAGAGAGTGAGAGAGAATGAGAGAGTTTAGGAGAGAGAATGAGAGAGTTTAGGAGAGAGAAACGGCTGAGTGAGACTGAGAGATAGGGTAGATTTTTTTTAGGTTTTTTTTGTCCTTTTGTAGGGTAGGGTTATTGGATGAGTTTTTTTATTGTTTTTTTTGAGGATAAAATGGGAATTACAGTTTTTTAATGAGGGTATTTTGGAAAAAAAAACACTATAAATGGAAAGTTTTTGGAATGGGAAGATCATTTTGGGACACTTAAAATAGAATACTACGGGAAGATCAATATGGGACGGAGGGAGTACTACTTATCGCCCTTAACCGGAGTTAATGTTTTTTAGGTTGGTGTAGACATTTGGTGCCTTGGGCTTTAACTAGGTTGGGAGCATTCTGGTAGTAGTGCTTTGATCCAAGCTTGCCTTCATTACCTACCTAGAAACATTAATTCCTACTATGTTCCCCATCTCACCCATCAAATCTACCAAAATGTCCTTGTAATACATAGGTTGAAGTAGTATGTATCAGTCATAAGAGCATCCATTATGTGTTAATAGCTTTATCAATTAGTCTCTTTTTTAAAAACTTATTTTCAGTTTAGTTTGAAAAATAAGTTAAGACAAATTCTAATAATAAGGTCTAACAAGACCAACAATTTTGTTGTTATTATTACTCCCTCCGTCCCCCAAAGGATTTTCCATTTGCTTTTTTTGAAGTCAAACCTTGTAAACTTTGACCATAAATTATAACTAATATATAATATAAATAATTGTCATAGGTGATCTTGTTAGATTTGTATTAATAGGTACAATCAAAATATCAATATTTTATCATTTTTATTAATAAATATTAGGAGATATAAGCGGTCAAAGATGTGCATTGGAGACCGTGCAAAAAGCAAATGGGAAATCCTTTGGGGGACGGAGGGAGTATTAATTAAGGGGGAGATTAGTAATAATTAAAATGATTTTTTTATGGAAAAATAATGACTTGTACAATCACGATAATATAATAATGACAATAATGACATTAATAATAGAAATAATAATAATTAACAATAATATAGTAATATTTATCAATAATAATATTATCCCTAGCCCTTTTGAGCCATTGATTTCCCTATTTTTATGATTACCCGCATCACAACCTATGGACTTGAAACCTAAGCCTATCTAGTTGGAGTAATGATTTTGATTGATTGATTTTGAGCTTGTGTTGAGGTGTTGTCGTAAAAGGGGTGAATAACAGAAAGCTTTGCATATGTTAAGAAATTGAAAGCAAAAAAAAAAGCAAAAAAGAGAAAAGAAAAATATATTTGTGAACTCTTTTGAGAATAGAATGTAAAGTTGTATTGTGAAATGGCGAATGAAAATTAGTTGTCGGAGATGATAAGGAAGGTTGTACTTGATTTTTATTGGTGAAAAAGTGTGTTATGTTGCTAGTTGGATGTTTTTAGTGCCTTTGCATTTGTTGGTCATTGTTCTTAAATATCATTTACTCCACTAGTTGGCTTTTAGCACCACATTTTCCCCATATATTTACCCTACCTTTAACCTTAGCCACGTTACAACCTTTTGAAAGTCCTTTTAATCTTTATGCATCTTATTACTGTTAAGGTGGAGAATTGAGACAACAGTCAAGTTTAAAGAAATATTCTTCATTTAGAGTCGACTTGGTTGTAGGTTTGAGAGAATATTATTTAACCCTAAACACATGAGAGTAGAGTGTTTAAATCATACATGTGAGGGTCTATCTATTGAACTCAATGTATTCACAAATGTGAGCTCATGCTAGCTATTTTTGAACCAAGCTTGGCTTGGTCTAGTGGTAAGAGTTTGGCCCCATGACTTCAAGGTCATGGGATCAAATCCCACTAGGGGCATTTGGGGGTGGGGTTTCCCTTATCATTCCCCCCTACTCTCAAGTGCCTGGCCCAATAGGACCCGAGCGGGGTCCGGACCACTTCTCCTTACCCAAAAAAAAAATGCTAGCTATTTTTGAGCTGAAAAGAAAACTATTTGTCCATGAGTTATTATTATAGCATGCCAATTTCAACGCCAAGAGTATAGCATTCCTACTAACATTTTCTCAACGTTTTTGGGACTAACTTTATAATGTTTTTGTTGCTTATCTTGTACTTGTCTAATTTGTTATTTCCGACAAAGAAATTAAGGTGGTGAATTAGGTCAGGTTGCATTTAGTTTATATAGCAGTATGTATTTAAGGTGGTGATTTTCCAATAGAAAGCAAATTTTAGCAATCGAAAAAAGTATCTATTACATTTTATATGTTGTAATACAAAAACAAGGAATCTCGTTGAGGTTCTAGTTGGTTGGACGACAAGTGACTTCTAATGAGCTGTTATATTTCAACTATGGACAGTCTTTCCAAAATAATCCCGATTATAAATTATTATAAAATAATAATATCAACTTCAGACTTCTCAAATAGATCCAATAAATTTCTAGATTAGTTGGTCAAATAATGGCATCTCGAGCTTTAGCTAGCAAAATATGAGAGGCGAGAAGAGAATGAACCAAGTAAAATACATATAATTCAAATAAAGAATCAACTGTTTAAGCAAGTTTTCGGTCGCTTGGGGATCATTTTAAGACTTTTTTTTTGCTCATAATTTTTGCTCATTTGAGACACCTAAATGAGCAATGAGCAAAAAGTTAGTCTTAAGTCTTATACTGTGGGGAGAGGTAAATAATAAGAGCATTTGCATCGTTATTGTATTTATTCATAAATAATGAGATAAAGATCTCATCTAATTATTCTAATAGTTACAAACGAGAGGATAAAGTAATTAAAAAGATAAGAATTCACATAAGTACCCTGAATATGGAAATAACATAAATAACATTCTTTTTCTTTAGTATTATGTTATCATATGTAATTATGTTATAAAATACGAAGTATATACATATACTCGCTCTGTTAAATAAGAGTTTGTATATAGATTTTTAGTTTTGGCAATAGTACAATCTATTTTTATATTTATCTTCCCACTCTAAACAATTTAGAATTATATACTCTTTCTTATTCTATTATTGTATCATATCATCTCTTGTCATATGTATAGTTTTTTATAAATATCATTGCCCAAAATTTATCATATTCATTGGTAAATTATTATGAAATCGAAGGGGAATATTTTTGATATCGGTGCATCGCACCGCCTTATAACTTGTTATTGTAATGACCATCCCTCTTAAATTTTCTATATGAAATAAGCTATATGTTTTGCACTTGGTTTTGTAAGAGACCGCCTACTTTTAAAATAAAATTAGGCAACGGCCCAATAGGCCCAATAATAAGAAGGGAAAATCATCAACAACCCGTCTTCTGAAAATAGGGACCAGTTTAATCCATTTAGTAACCTATTTAATTCATTTCGTGACCTATTTAGTTCATTCAATATTCAGTGTTAAATTTATTTAGTTACTAGTTTAATTCATTCAGTAAGTCATATGGTTTTTTAGCAATCGCTTGTTATATTTCGAGTGTAAAATTGAAATAAGGAAAGGAGAAGAGAATGAACAACTAGAATGTGCTAATTGTCTAGTAATAGTATTGGGCTAGCGTAAGATAGAATGAGCTTGTTAATAGAATGTGGGTTTTGATTGATCTAATTTTATGTTTAATAATTAGAAATAGAAGCTACATGAAAACAAAAAAGATAATAACACAATACTTAATTAGATAGATAAACTTGTGTCGTCAAAAAAAGAAAAAAGATAAACTTGCCTCATTTTTCTTGTTTATCTTTCAGTTTTTCGGGTTTATCATATTCATAAATCACAGTAAGTCAGTACTTATCCAAGAATCGGATAATAACACATAAAAAAAAAAAGCTAATTTAATTTTGATTGTGTGTGGTCAAGTAAGGTCGTTAATATTTTCTTAAGAAAGAATTTAAAACCATATTTTATTTTACATATAACAATAAAATCAAATCATAAAAATTAAACTAGGGTTCCCTAAAAATCATGATAGATAAACATAAACAAACACTGTAAATTCTTGCTACGGAGTCCTAATCAAGACTAATTAAGCTAATTGCACAAATCATTAAGCTTGAATCGCAAAATTCTTATACAAAAATTAACAACCAAATTGAATAAACTGTAGTATAACCAATTATAAATAAACATGTATAGTATAGGGATTATCCCAACGATAAACAACAACATATATAACCTAAATTATGTTCTAAAACCCTTCAAGACTTAATTTTTCTTAAAGAACTAAAACCCTACAAACTAAAGTTAAACCACATGATGTTGTTGTTATTCTTCATGTACATGAAGGTCCATTGAACGATACCTCATCATCATCAGAAGTATCTGAAACATAATCATTAGACCCCACAGAAGAAGCAAAGGAAGAACCCACAGAAGAAGCAAAGGAAGAACCCACAGAAGAAGTAGTAGTATTAGTAGTATCCCTGCTTCCCTCATCACTGTCGTCGTCGTCGCGGCCGTCATAATCACGATCAATGATACGATCATAAGGATGATTAGGATCCACAAGACTAGGTTGTATAGAAGGCACGTCGAGTTCCTTGATGTTCATACCAAAAACACGGTAGTGTTCCCTGAGAGGAGGAGGAGTAGACGGAGTAGTGTAAGAAAACGCTTTTTGTAGATGATTATCGTTGAGAATACCAGAATCAGGCAAATTCACTTTAATTGCATCATATTTGTTGTGATATTTGCGGCAAATAAATCGGAGTTCTTCTGCGCAGAAGTCGAACTGGTCAGTTGTGGTGTGATCAATGCAGCTTTGTATTTCTTCTCTTTGATTATTCTTGACGGAGGTATCCATATCCGTTTCCATATCCATGATCATATCCATTCTTCTGGACTCTGGAGAGATGGACAGAGAAATATTAACGCAGTTATGATTATGAGGGTAGAGCTTATTTTTTTTGTTTTTGGTGAGAAGGGTATAGCATTGGTTTTGTATTTATAAGTTATGGTATGTTATTTAGCTAGGTTAAGGGCTTAGGGCCCATGGCGATGCATGTTTTTTTTTCTTTTTTCTTTTTCTTTCTAATATCGATTTATTTATTTATTTATATACTTAATATTAATATTTAGTTTCTAATAATCATATTAATTAGTTTTTACGTATGCAAAAGATAACATATATTCTATAGGAACTTTCTCATTGGTTGGATTGAGCAATGAGCCCAAAAAATAATCAATCAATATATTATATATATAAAAAAAGCTTTTTCGGGAGCATTCGGTACGCCATGTCACAAAATATAATTTAATATTATATCTTAAAAAAATATAATTAGACTTTTAGATAGATAAAAGATAAAGTTTGAGTTTTAAAAAGATAATCAGACTTTTGGATAAATAGTAAAAGATAAAGTTTGAGTTTTAAAAAGATAATTAGACTTTTAACCTAAATAAAAGATAAATTTTGAGCCTCAACAAACTAAAAGAATCATTATAATTTATGAATTAATCGTAACTTAGTTATACAACTCAAAAAATTATAATTTTTATACCTTTGGGTTCAGATCGAAATATACTTCAAAATAAGATCCATTTTGACATACTTATCTTATTATTACGTAAGGGTATCCATTACTGGAAAACCTATTTTAATATTATATTTTTAAAAATTAGACTTCTGGATAGATAAAAGATAAAGTTTGAGTTGACTTTTGGATAAATGATACTCCCTCCGTCCCCCAAAGGATTTCCCATTTGCTTTTTTTGAAGTCAAACTTTGTAAACTTTGACCATAAATTATAACTAATATATAATATAAATAATTGTCATAGGTGATCTTGTTAGATTTGTATTAATAGGTACAATCAAAATATCAATATTTTATCATTTTTATTAATAAATATTAGGAGATATAAGCGGTCAAAGATGTGCATTGGAGACCGTGCAAAAAGCAAATGGGAAATCCTTTGGGGGACGGAGGGAGTAAACGATAAAGTTTGAGTTTTAAAAAGATAATTAGACTTTTGGATAAATAAAAGATAAAGTTTGAGTTTCAAAAAGGTAATTAGACATTTGTATAATAGTAAAAGATAAAAATTGAGTTTTGAAAAGATAATTAGACTTTTATTAATCAAAGATAAAATTTGAGTCTCAACAAACTATATATTAATCACAACTTTAGTTATACAACATAAAAAATTAAAATTTTTATACCTTTGCACTCAGATTGAAATATACTATAAAATAAGATCCATTTTGACATATTTATCTTATTATTATATAGAGGGCATCCATTACTCGATAACCTATTTGACGGATAATAAGTATTTAAAAAGATCAAGTATCGAAAAAGATAAAAATTAATAAATGTCATGTGATTCTTTGAATATGAATATAAGATATATCACAATATTTTTCATTAATTGTTATGTAAAAGAATTGGTGAAGAAAACACAAAGATTTAACACAGTTCACTAACAATGTGTTAGCTATGTCCACAAGGAAAAGGGAAATAATTTATAGTATCGTGAGGAGAGAGAGTACAATATTACAAATTATGGGGGCAAAGGTTAATATAGGGTTTATATATTACCCTTCTAATTACCCTAGACCGAATGAACCTATTAACAAACCCAGAACATACATGTTTTACTAGACCGCATACACCGAAACTTCGGAATACCCCCGTGCTTGGTTAATCTAAACGCCAGATAATTCAAGGCATATCTCAATGTTAATATTATGTTTTACATATATTTTTGTAAAAGAATATACACATATTCCCTCCATTATATAAGAGTTTGCAAACTTTTATTACATATATTCACAAGTCAAGTAATACACCTAATTGTGGCAATAGTATAATATTTATTCCTTCTCAATCTAGCAATTAGAGTTTCATACTTTCTCTTCCTCGATTATTATATCATATTATATACCGTCATATTTACCTCTTTATATAAAATAACATTTGATGATTAAAACCAACTACTGCCTAAAATTAACATTCTCAATGCCAACGGGTAAATTATTATTGAACAAATTCCATGTCACAAAAGATATTAGTAAATTATATAAGGTTTTATTTTATATTCTTATAGATTTTTGAAAAGATAATTAGAGTTCTGGATAAATAAAAATAAAATTTTTGGAAGATTTTCTGGATAAATAAAAAATAAATTTTTTAAAAGATGAGTAGAGTTTTGTATAAATAAAAGATAGAATTTGAGTGTGAATAAATCGCAAGGATTATTATAATGTATAAACTAATTTTAACTTCAGTTATAAAACTCAAAATATTAAAATTTCTATACCTTTGGACTCAGCTTGAAACATACTTTAAAATAAGACCCAGTACAATATACTTATCTTATTATTTTGTAGGGATACTCATTACTGGATCAACTATTTGGCGGGCAGTTGAAGATGAGCTCATGACTGAAGTTAATATATAAAGGAGGCTTTTTTCGAGAGTATTGAGAGCGCCAATAAGAAGAAGAAAAAACATTTTGACCAATAAGATCAATGGTAATTAACATTTTTTCTTTTAATTCAGTAAAGGCAACCAATAAATTGAAGATAATTAACTTTTAGATTTCATTTGATATAAGTAGAGTGATTTACTATAAAAATAAAAATTAGGAGGAAAAAATATATATTTGTAGAAATAATGGAAGAAAACCCAAGATAAGGATAAAGAAGAATATAATTTTCTGAAATATTAAGAAAATAATTAAGAAAGAATACACTACATAGATACCAAAGAAGATATCTAAAATATCAATTTCGATAAGACAAGGAGAATTTTTTCTAAGGGAAAATATTTTATGTACAATTCAAAGAAAGATATCTAAATTGTTATCAGATAAGAAAATGAAAAAAAGATATGATTTTTCCAAACAAAAAATTAAGCAATAATCATACCATGTGCTACTACAAGGAGTTTTATCTAAACTCTTTACCATCAAATGTATTTGTTAAATGTAAAAGAATTTTTAGTATTTGTCCCGTAAATACTTGCAGATGTTTCCTTTTTTTGTTTTGTTTTGTTCCTCAAAAGTAATTAGTAATTTATTGAGTTTTCTAATATATTTTGATTTTCTACATACGTGATACTTTTGGCTTGCTATGTTAATTACATCTAGAGATAAAAGAAAGAAATTAACCTTTACTGTGGTATAGGGGAATTTGGCTTTGAGTCATGAGATTCACTACAGACTAAACAATAGTAACAAATCAATCGTGAAACTAATCGGTTTTTCTTTTAAAAAGACAAGTAGAGGCATACCAACATTAACGAGTGAATATCTTTTAAAAATAAATAACTAAAACCAATTTGTTATGTCTTTTTAATTGAGCTTGACAACATAATGTGAGAGTTCTATTGGTCAAACATTGAAATTAGAAATTAAACGGATAAAGTATATAAATTGGTAGCATAAACATTAACCAAACTGATTAAGCACACAGTAGCCACAAAAATTATTAATTCGTGCACTAGCAATTAAACCGCGAGTGTGTCTGAGAGATACTTAACTCTTAACACTATAGCTATTAAAATAAATTCGTGTATTGCACGGGCTTAAAATCTAGTATTGGGTATAACGTGTTCATTGTACTGTATGATAAAAGTTGTAAAAAGAGGTGAGAGTTAATTAATCGGAAAAGAGCCAAAAGGTTTGGCTATAATATACTAGTCAAATATGCACGCGATGAGTGCTTCGTGTTAAGCATATGAGAGAAACTCCATTGTAATTTTTCCAGTGAAGTGTATACATATTTTTCATACTTTTAAAAATAATCGTTAGGTTTTAATCATTTTATTTTTCTAGATGGTGTAATTATAATCTTAAAAGAGTTTAAATAGTTAAACAATTTAAATACATAAAAAAGAGTAATAAATATTAGAGAGTAGATTAGAAATAGTGTTTTAAAAACAAAAGGTCTAAAAAAACAAAAAATGTTACAAAAGATTAATGGAAGATGTCATTAGCATAATCAATTCACCACTCATGAGTAAAAAAAAAACATCATCTCTCTCCCTGTACCACTTTCTCACTCATCCTAAAATAATATCATGTTTTATGATTAATTTGATCAAATGCACCTTCACTCATGAGCAATCAATTACTCATGTATTTGAAAATAAAAAAATGTTACAAAAGATTAATGGAAGATGTCATTAGCACAATCAATTCACCACTCATGAGTAAAAAAAAAACATCATCTCTCTCCCTGTACCACTTTCTCACTCATCCTAAAATAATATCATGTTTTATGATTAATTTGATCAAATGCACCTTCACTCATGAGCAATCAATTACTCATGTATTTGAAAATAAAAAAAAATCAAAAGTATATTAAAATATAGCAAAGTGGGTGTCTATTTATAGATTCAATAAAATATAACCATTGATATTTTTTAAAATTATTTTTACTATGTAGATTTTTAGATATTTTAGTTTAAAGTTTTGACCATCTTTTGCTAAAAATATGATGGCTAAGTTTGGAAATGATACTTAATTACACTTAATAACTTCCTTGATTCATTTTAGTTGTTTTTTTTCTTTTTTCTTTTTAATTTTGGTGTCCACCCCCCTCTTCCCTTATAGTATAGAGATTTTTGGGAATAGGAGTTGCCGAGTATAGTTGAAATAGAATAGGAAAAAAAAGGAAAGAATGACATCATTAGTCATTCAGGCGGGAAAAGAGAAAGGAGGAAATGTCAAATAATTTATGCTTGTTTGGTTTACATGAGAAGTGGAAAATAAATTCTTATTAAATATTGTATTTCATGAGAAGTTATTTCCTCTAAGCAATTCCTTGGAATTTGACAAACTTTTTTTTATTAGAGATTCCTATGATTTTTGATTGACCAGGGGGCTTGGTAAGTTATTTCCCATGTTTTGTGAAAAGTGAAAATTTCTATGGATTCTCATCTCCTCCGTTTTCATTTGTTTTGTCAACCAAACAGCTACCCATTAAAACATGGGCCGGATTACACTTCACTCAGTTTTAGAAAGATTAAGTGGTCGCTTGGTTTATGTGGGAAGTTAAAATTTCCATACGAAAGACAAAATTTTCAGCATTAAATTAAGAAAATGAGACCTACCTGTGTTTCGGGTTTTTATACTACGGCGTGATATCCTCACCACACCTATCTATGGTTTCAGC
The DNA here is from genome assembly GCA_947645195.1 of Patellifolia procumbens. Lineage (NCBI taxonomy): Eukaryota > Viridiplantae > Streptophyta > Magnoliopsida > Caryophyllales > Amaranthaceae > Patellifolia > Patellifolia procumbens. Next base: position 1,261,292 of record CANSGD010000193.1, read on the forward strand.
TCTTGGAATTTATGTGATTTGAAGGTTGATCAAAAAAAGATTCCATTTTTGAGGTCAACGCAACCTGGCTCGGGCCTGCCATCCAATTCGTGACGTGGATGATCCGCCGAATCCATTGTTGTGCAAGCACCACCCGACGAAGGGGGGATGGGGAAAGCTTCGCATGGAATCCCCCGAGTTTCGGGACATGATGGCCAATGCTCATCCGAGACAAGCCTGCTCAGCCAATTCTTTCTATTTTTCCGAAAAAGCATGGTCAAGTGCCAAAGACTATGAAATCCTAACTTATAGGAAATTAGTTCCTTAATCAAATTCATGGGAATTTGGTTAAAGTGTTTGGTTGATAACGGGGTAAGTAAATTCCCAGGGGACCCTAGGTAATTAAATTCCTCCATTTTGCCATTTTAGTGTCAACCAAACAACTCACTCAACTCATTTTCTAATTCCTATAAATTTCTATTTTCCATGTTTTCTCATATCAACCAAACAACCACTAAGATGTCAGCCGCCTATTTTAAATCGGAAAGTCTTGTGTGTGGTCTTGTGTGTGGCTTGTCGCACGATTAACAAACCGTGTGGCGTGTACATAAAGACTATTTAAGGGGGTTAAGAAGTGTTTTAAGGGTGATTGCAAAGTGTTTTGCGGGTTATTGACTATTTAGGGGGATTAGAGGGGTTACTAAGTTTTTTACGGGGGGTTACTAACTGTTTAGAAGGTTACCAACTGTTTAGGGGTTACTAACTTTTTGGGGAGGGGTTACTGACTTTTTGGACGAGGGTTACATGATTATTTGGGGGAGGGTTACTGACTTTTTTGGACAAGTGGTTACATGAATATTTTGGGGGAGGGATACTGACTATTAAGATTAGGTTACCGATTGTTTTGGGTGGTTTTGAGGAGTGAAAGAGTAATTTAGGAGTTACTAAATAACCCGCCCTAGTATTAGTTCATGGTGTGACTAGCCGCATATAAGAATTTGTGATTTTAAATTATAGTTATAGATTAAGTAATTTGATGAGGAATCCAGTAAAATCTAAGGCGTATCAAGATACTATTACATTATTCGACGTAAAAAAAAAGAGAAATTATTACATTCATCCGATGCTAAATTAAAAAGCTAACCCCTTAAAACATGGGCCGGATTACAATCATGGTAATATTTTTAAATGAAAATGGCTATTTATCTGATTACTAGCTGGGCCGAATTTGAGTGTTCCATCCACCTCAAAATGCCCTTGTAACTAGACTTCTATCCAACTACCAAATATGTGTGATATATGCGAAAACAATTAAAGATTTAATTCGTGAAATAGTAAATGTCGAATTAGTAAAGTAATTGTAATGTTCTTTTTATGTTCACCCCTCTCTTTACTTTACAATAGATATTATCTATCATTATAAATCCTAAAAAGAAATGTAACTACACTATTTTAAATTTTATGATAAATCCCAAAAGGCTCTTGGAAATTCAAGGTAGCCAATTAAAGAGCATGTCAATCTATCTTGTCTCATTGTTGAACCTCATACATATGTGGCACATGTGAGTTGTCCCACATTGGAGAAATAGGAAAGAATTTACCACTTTATATAAGCTTGAGGAAGCTACTTCATACATTGTCAATAGGTTTTGAGATGAGACCATCATCGGGCTTAGAACCTCCTCCTTACTTTTGGCAGTCCATGTCCAATGATGTGCTTTTTCCCACATTGAAGAAAGAGGAGAGAATTTACCACATTATGAGTTTGATGAGCTACTTCATGCATTGTCAGTTGGTTTGAGATAAAACCTTCATTGAGCTTCTAAGTGGTCCAATCCAAACTCCTCCACCTCCTTACTTCGGACAAACCAGACCCAATTTTAGTTTTCTATCAAATTTTATCACTCATCAAAGACAGTGTTACCATAAATTAAAGTCAAATGGAGGACAACTCATAATCCTTATCGGGGTTACTTATAAGTTTACACGACAAAGCGATTTCGGTAAAGTAAAAGGTGACCCTCTAAACTTAAAAAGTGTTTTTTTAAAACAAAAGTGAATTATACAATTATACAAGAAGACTTGCTAATTCAAAATTAATAATGTTGGCTCCTTCAAATAAAATTAATATATTGGTTTGCCACCTATTCAAATTGCGACGTGCAGTCCACTTCTTGATGTTTCTCTTTCTTCTTCATACTTAGCTTCTTGTTAATTTTTGTATAATTCGTTGTCATATTACATCTTCTTTTCAACTCCTCTTCAAAAGTTCTCTGTTTGTTTTGTACACTTTTAGAGCTCTTACGATCATCTTTCATGCCGGTAAGATCCTTTACTCAATAAATCATTAATCAGTAGTATTACTTTTGCTCTTATGGTTTTGGTGCTATAGAAAATTAGAGTTTGCGTATATCTTGGTGTATCTCATGCCATTCATGAAATTGCATAATCAAATTTAGGAGGTTCTTTTTCACCACCACTTTGGAATATTATGACCATTTGAAATTTGGGATATCTAAAGCCCCTAGTATGAAAACTATATTATTTTTTCGGGGTATAAACGTGCAATAGTTGATCATTTTCGTCAAGTAAATCATGGCTATCGGAACTATTGTAGTACATAGGATGTTTTTATGTTTACAATTTATATTCGAATCTTCTTTACTTTCACAATCTTTAAAACGCACAAAGTCACAATATTTCGTATGATGCTTGCAAATATTGGTTTAGTTGCAAATTATTAAGATAGCCTATACTCGACTAGTAAGCTGATATAATACATGCCCGTTATTACATGTGCGATTAATATTATGTACTCTTCGATTATGTGGTACTATTCTAGGAATGAACAATTGAAAATTCAGCCGGTGTTGTAATAGACCGTCTACTTTTAAAATAAAATTAAGCAACGGCCCAATAAGCCCAATAATAAGAAGAGAAAATCAACAAAGCGTCTACTGAAAATAGGGACCAATTTAATCCGTTTTGTGACCTGTTTAATTCATTTCGTGACATGTTTAGTTCATTCAGTACTCAGTGTTAAATTTATTTAGTGACTAGTTTAATTCTTTCGGTAAGTCATATGTTTTTTTGAGGAGTCGCTGGTTATATTTCGAGACTAAAATTGAAATAAGGAAAGGAGCAGATGATGAACAACTAGAGTGACGCTAAATGTTTAGGAATAGTCTTGGCTAGAGTAAGATAAAATTGGCTTGTTAATAGAATGTGGACTTTGATTAGTCTAATTTTATGTTAAAATTAGACCGTCTCTTTCAATAATTTGGCGGACTCATCCTTTCCATCCAATTGTTATCACCTTATCTATGAATATATGCTTTGGGCCGAGGATGAACCAAAAAGATTCTTGACAATGATTTACTCACTAATTACCTCCAATATATAGATTAAAACATCATGTAACTTTTAAATAGATAATTTACCCGGATACGTGATATAGTTGACATTCTTGACAATATAAGTACTTGTAAGTAAATTAACAAATTTATGTTGTAGAAACCAAGCAGTGCAGGTAATCGATCCTTGCCAAAATTTGGGGAATGGGACGTTAATAATCCCCAATCAGCTGAAGGGTTCACAGTAATTTTCAACACTGCTAGAGATCAGAAGAAAAATGATAAGAACATTGTAGGTGGCGCTGCGGGCATTAACCAGAGCCCTAACAAGAATAATCAGGGAAAACAATATAACAAGCAAAAACAAAATCATCAACAACCTGCAACGGTAAATTTACATATTATCATATATTTATGTTTGTGAAGCATGAAAGTTACTTTCTTCGTCTCAAATTACTAGTTAAAAAATTATATGCCGTAGAAAGGTATTGCAAAAAAGGCAATCTTTTTCCGATATTATATATCGTATCTGACTATTAATTCTGTATCAAAAGCAGAATGTCTTGGTATATAGACAATTTGTTCATATATTTAACCTAAAATCCTAGCGCGTCAGATATTAGAATCTTAATTCTAGAAGTCTTAAATTAAAAGTTACACACAATCTATCCATATACTAATACACAGTCTAACACTAGTTTTTGTATCAAAAGTATTATTAAAATTGCTTGAAATTCGGAAACATTATCTAATAAAGTTGTTGCTTTGGATGCAGAAGAAAAAATGGCTATGCTGCATGTCTGGTCCATGAAGTTGATTCATATGCTTCCAAATGTTTTTGTTATAGAAGGTGGCCGTGATTTTGAGTATTATACTTTTACTTCTAAGATCAAAATTGTACGACCTAATTGATGTGAAGTAATGAAGTTTTAGAATCAAGTGTAACTCATTACTCACTGTTGCGCCCTTTTCACGATTTCTTTTATTTGTGTGTTTCTGTACAAATTTATTTTGGATCTCTGAAAAATTGTTTTCTTATACGACTATGGAAAATAATTGGTTATTGCCTGACATATATATAGAGAGGAATAAAACCGTCTCTGAATAATATTGACTAAAAATTGTCATTCGACCATATGCCATGTGGAGAATAACGAACATATAAAGATACATCAACCAGCTTTTGATTAATTATGTGGATGCCAACTTTTAGTGTCTAAAAAGTTTGAAATCTCGTTTAATAAATAATCAAAGGGAGCATATATCTAAGAGCATCTTTAAGAAATGGAACAATGAAAAGGCTACGGGATATGCAAATATGAATTGGTGGCTCATAGATCTCTAATTGGGCATTTTTACTCCGGCAGAGGGAATAGTTTAATTTGACCAAACACAAGATGTCATATTCTTGAGAATTGAGCATCTCAATTATATACTAGTTTATTGTTTCCTACGTTTTCTAATGTTTTACCAATTACTATAGTGTTGTTGTGAGATTGTGTATAATTATATAGCCCAAAAAATAGGGTAGTGAATTAGACATTCCAAACTCCTATTTGTGATTAATGCATAAAAAATTATCCTCTCATGTATCTAAATCAATTTTTGGAGTGTCTAAATCACCACCCCCATAAAATAGGGTAAAGTAGTGAAAAGAAAACAAACATTTGCCATCTTACGAACTAAGTAGAACGTGTGAAGAACTTTAGAAACTAAATTTAAATGAAAAGTGGATAGAATTGTAGAGAGCAATAGGAGTAAATCTAAATTATTTTTTTTTTCTTGTAAAAAGGAACTTCCTACTTACTATTGATAAATGCAAAGAGGAAAATGTGGAAGCAGGCCCTTGAGAGAAAATATGGTTGTGATTTATGAGAAAGTATATATTGTGTAGTCCAACAAGTAAGGTAAAATATCGTCGAAAAAGAACATCATTCATTGTAATTTAAGAAATAAAGCATTAGTAAAAAGAATTTTAATAATATGGCATAAGGACTTTCGAAATTCGCCAGAAGGTGAGAGAATTTAGGCTCTGTTTGTTTTAATAGAAAACTATTTTCATGGAAATTCACTTTTAAGGAATAGAAAAGTTTTTCTTTGTTTGTTTGATTAGAGGAAAAGTTAGGAAGAAAAGGTAAATGAAGTAAAAAGATAGAAAGGTGAGAGGAGAAAAGTATGGGGTGAGGAAGAAAATGTGGCATATTTTCTTTACAAAATGAATTTAATAAGACCGCAGTTAGAAAATGCGTTTTCAATACCATAATAATGGCTATATGCTTTTTCTCGAAATTAAACATAATTTTATAACCAGCACCACAACTTAATACCAAAGCCATAAGTCTCCTCCTCTCCATTTGGATCACGAATGAAGTTGTAAACATATACATTCAAGAGCGTAACTTCTTTATATTCCCCAATTCAATAAGGAAAACTATGGTTGACCAAGGAAGTTTTGTTAGGATCTACCCTGTTGGATTCCTCCCTGCTTCCTCTAATAAGTAATAGCAAAATTAAGTCTATAATCCCTACAAAAAGTGATAAATGAAAAAAAAAAACGAGGGTCAACAGAGTACGAGTAATTTCACCTCTATTTTCTGTTCTGCCAATTTCCAAAGGCAAATAACATGGATTCACAGTTATTTGTATAGATGGAATTAATATTGCTAATTAAATTACTTTCTGAAAGTAAAGGTATGCATTAAGCAACCACAAAAAGTAGTCAAATTCCTGGAGTTGATAAGTATGTAGGTGCAACTTGCAAAAACCGAACTCGGCATTCCTTTCTTGACAGTGATGCCAGCATTGTTGCCAAAATTCCAAGTAATTAACTCATTGAAAGAAATTACATTACCCAGCCATCGCCCCAATCTGACTGGACAGGGACACCGTTGCCAGCTGCTGGAGAATCCAAATCGGCAGCAACTACGTCTATACCATTAGGTGAACTATGATCTTCAACAGGGACTGGATCAACTGGAATTGACGATGAGCCGTTATCGGGATGATTAAACAAACAATTTCGGCCATATTTGCATGTACCTTGCAGCTCATAGTTCCGGCAGATTTTGCTACCCTGATTATCAGAGTTAAGCAATCTTCAGTATTACCATATAGTAAAGTAAACTAACAATCAAAAACTCAATCAACAGTATGATACAAATGACCATTTTGGGGAAAACTCTTGCACACAAATCTATGCTAGCGACAAGATAGCAAGACGTAATGATAAAATCGGCAAAATATAAGCACGTACAGGTCTTAAAGGAAGGCCTGACTCATTGAGAGAGCATGGTGAAGATGTAGAGACTCGGTCCCTTGGATGGTGGTACCTACATGCAGATTTGAATTTACAATTGCCAGTTTTCATAAAGTACTCGCATTCTGACTGACCAGGCCGTTCTGGGTACTGTCCATTCTGCAATTGCTGCTGATGATGAGGAAGAGTTCCATTTTTCCTTGTGTTGCCAGGATTTGAATTAGGAAGTTCAGGATTTTTCTGCAGATACCAGATCAACGTACCATTACGCAAACAAAACAATGGTAAAAGATCAAAAGCAACAAAGTCACAGCAGTTCAAGCAGTGTAGATTAGAAGAAAATGGTATAGTACACTTACAGATTTAGAATACATGCCTTTGAAGGAAAGTGGTGGCATACGTAGCTTAGAGTCTCGATTCACTGGATGGTTATACCTGCAAGCAGCTCTGTATTTGCAGTCTCCAGTTTTCACGAAAAAATCACAATCAGGTTGCCCAGGTCGTATAGGAAACTCCTCGGACTGAATTACTTGTTCATAATGTGTTGAAGGATCTACTTTCTTCGAGAAGCTGTTTACAATTTGATGCGGAAGAGGTGTCTTTTTTGCCGGCAAAGAAAGATTGGCCTGAGCCGCAAAACAAGTAAGAGAAAAATAAATGAAAGCTTATTTTCCCTATCTAGGTTGCATTTGCCACTCTCTTGATAATTTTAAAGTGCAAATGCATTAAAGAAAGATGCAAGCCAGAATTTGTAGCATATAACCTTCAAAACACAAAATAAGGCAAAGGAAACACAGTATGTGGAGTTGGATGTTCCAACTGGAACAAAATATTGGGGGTGGACTACGTTCTGCCGGAATTAAGCATTATAAAACGATATTATTGCTTTTGCTTAAAAGCAAGCATGGGGACAAAATTTGTGAAATGTCTACAAGCAACAACCATTCATGGGAATGTAGCAGGATAAACTGAACTTCAAAATAATATGCCAGTGGTCAAGGAAGAAACCAAATATGTAAACTCTTGCCTGGAAAAAAACCAGGCATCAACAATTGTGTACAGGCAGAAAGCAGACTGACACTCGAACAACTTCCTCCTATTCCCAGCAAGCAGGAATTAAGTCAACATCGACATATTTTGCCAGTGACCTCGGGCCTTTGAGGCTAACACCCTAGGCAGGCAGGGTAAGAAGGGTCACACGTATGCAACTTAAAATTCTGCCACAATAGGAAACTATTTGCTATATACCATTTATTCAATGCATACATACACCTATTATTTCAAAGTGTGTAAGAAGAGCAGAAAAATTGTAATTTAATCAACGAGGATCCCAAAGTCCAAGTATTAAGATTGTTTTACTCCATTCCACATGGACATAAACGAGTAGGCTCTAAGCATTCTATTCTTTTGACAATAGAAAAAAGCACAAAACTTAGTGAACCGCTTAGTTTAGTTCAACATAATTCACAAGTTAAAAGTGTTGTGAATATTTGGCTCGGTATAAATAAATTCTCATTAAAAAAGAGAACGTAAATTCTCCATCCATGCATACCTCTCCTCTAAACAAAAATGAGGGATCCAACCAACCAAGCACTAAGTCAGTCACACTACTACGCATTAGCACAACCATTGGAACTAACAATTGGAACTAAAAATTGCAGGATATGTATAACTAAAAGTTGGTCCAAAATGCAAAGGACACACTAAGAACAAGGAAATAGAAGCAAACTTTTTAGTATTCACATGCTTAACATCTATGCTACTCCGTCACTTTTTAATTTCCTTTGCGTACCCGTGTCGCCTGCGTGTCACGACACGGCACTTGGATACTTTATTTTGAACAATGGAACTTGATATATCTATGAAATGGACGAGTGCAACACCCTTATGAGTAGATACTTGTAGCGCAGGCTGAGTAACGTAGCTTAACATACAAGAGCAAGGTCAAGATTAATGCACCTGATCTTGGTTCCATCCAGCATTTTGGGGCATTACTTGGTGATAGGGACTCATCGCAGCATAAGGTAAACCATTCATCGAGGTTATGCCATGTGACAAATCTGCAATACCCCGCGATACTCCAGGCTCACCAGAATACATTATAGATGTATTGTTTTCACCCCTCACATATATGCCATTAGCCAAGGAATTTCTGGGCTCAGAGTCTCTCGCTGCAGTAGGATCAGGATGGTGAAACCTGCAAGTAGCTCCATAGCCACAGGAGCCAGTACGCAAGTAAAAGGTGCACTCTTGCTCCGACTAAGGATAAGAAGAGATATTCGTTTCTCAGTTCATGTGAAGTCTAACAACAGGTCATGGAGCTGGATAGATTGAAAAACACAAGAAACATAATAAAAAACCATAACAAGAGATTATATCGTACCGGTCTTACTGGTAAACCGAGGAAGTTAAGCTCTGGGCCTTCTCTGTCTACTTTCTGTACAGAGTGATTATATCTGCAAGCATCTCCATACTTGCATCCTCCTGGAGTTCGGAAATACTAAAAAGAACAAAACCAAACATAGTTAGTAATACAAACACCAAAGAATGGCTGGCCAAAGACACAATGTCATTTAAAAGGCAGCTTAACACAGCTTTATGAAATAATTGCTCAAACAATAGTAATTAATGCAACATGTAAGGGAAATCTGGGCCTCAATGGACAAAAGTACATCTGCATCTACATTACCAGATAAAACAGTTTGCCTTACCTTCTGCCCATTGTCCTGATCATGTAGTACAAATCAGCCCATTGTTTAAAAGCAAATGACTTTCAAAATAATGTGGTTGTAGGTATTAATAATTTAAACACAAGATTTGCCTCAAGACACTTTATCGATGCAAAATCATCATCGAGAACTGGACATAGGATGATAAAATCTATGATGAGTATTATTATTAGTTTGCAGGACAGTTCCTTGTCTGAAAATGGAACATATGCCCCGAATCCGATTGAGTTATAAAAACATTCTCAAATTGCTAATGCTATTATGTTACTTTTGCATCTTGATCACATGTCCACGCGATGCCAGTACTTGCACAGATTTGCTCCATTGAGCATGCAGCATATTTACCAGACAGATACAGGATTCATGTTCATTATAAACCCAGCAATCCCCATCAGAATGTATCTATTCCCAATAGAAACGAGAGATTGTAATATTTGATAGTTCACATCAAATATTTCAGAGATGTTTACTCTAATGCACATAAACCAGCTAGTACCTTGTGTGGATGTGCTTCAGTACAAAGTGTCGGCATCATATCAACTAACGCCTTCTTAGTGCAACACTTCATTATTCCTTTAATGAGGTTTAACAGAAACTCTATACATTCCTACCGATGATATTATTACTTCACATGAATATCTACGTGTCAGATAGATAAATTTCACAAAACAAAGGCACCATAAGTCCCTGAACAAAAAATTCAACTGCTTCATATAGATGTTATACATCAAGAACATAGTAAACATTGAATCACAATGACTAACCCAACAATCAATTTAGAATCAACGATTACCAGGCTTCCAGGCTGGGCAATTTACTGCTGTGTCTACAACATAGATTTTTTTTGAAAAAAAAGTTAATTGCTTAGTTTCTAGTTGATATGAGGATCAAACATCGAAAATTTTATTGCCTCCTCATTCCTACTATAATCACATTTTGATAGAATGAGAATTAACTTCCTCCAAATAAGTTTGAGAAAAGTGTATCCATCATGCACTTGAAGGCTGAAGCTTATAATTCCTCATGAAAGAACAAAAGAGACATGATGACAAAATCCAAACCCCAAGTCGCCACTCCCCTTCCCCAGACACCAAAAGTAAATCGAAAAAGAGCCTATACAGAATAACATGTATGTAATTCTTATCAAAGCCATGTCAAACAGCATAGAGAAGAAAATGTGACTATAATGCAGAATAACACCACTTCACAAAGCCCAAATTATAACTAAGAGCTCACCTCTGAGTGAAATTTAAAATTCATTGCTTTTTTTTAGTTAGCTATCTAATCCTCTCAAAACAGTGAGCGAACAAACACACACACACACACACACACAAAAAGGGTCACATTTTAATTGAAGTTGCAGAAAAATCAAATCTTACTACATTGGGTTATATTCTTTACATAAGGCCACAATATAAACTTAGTGTAGTCCCCTAATTACATTTTCCAGAAAAGAGACAGATCGGCAAGTTTGCTTCTGAAAAAAACTGGACTCAGTTTTTTAAGCAAACTGCAGACCCACAAGATGTTATCTGGAAAATGCAAATTTGGTTTCAGAAATTGAACTGGCAATGCAATTAGAATAACCACATAGGTAGTATAGTTATTTGCAAAAACTAAACTCAAGCATGCTTAAACTAATCGTTCTAGTCAAAGTCAAAGTCAAATCAACATGGTGTAATAAAAAAAACTAAACATTCATAAAATAATGTATAAAAAGAAAGAAACCTTGCAATCAATCTTCCCAGCATCAAAAATTGTTCCATTGTTTTCCTCAGTTCCTTTCTCCTGGTCCTGAACAGGGTTATTACACAACACAAAAATACACTCAAGTCAGCATCAAACGAAAACGATATACAAAAAAAAAAAACCAATACCCAATACCCAAAATCAAAAATCAACCTCAAACCTAAAATACCTGAAAAGCCCTCTCAGTAGGATGATTGAATCTACAGTTTTGGCCGAATTTGCAAGTACCCGTCTTAAGATAAAAGGTGCAATCAACAGCATAAGGCCGCAAAGGGTAAAAATGAGATTTTTCCTCTTCTTGTTCCAATCCTTCCTCTTCTATTACTTCTCCCTCAATCTTCACCTCATTACCATTACCATTTCCTTGCAAAACCACACTCTCAAGCTGTTTAGCAAGAACTTCTTCCTCTGTAGGTTGTTGATCTTGATCATAATGATCATGGTGTAACCCATTTGATGAAACCCCCAAATTAATTTCATCCTGGGTTTCAAGAGATGAACTGATTTCCTCACTGGTCCCCATAATCTCTCTCTCTTTCCTTCCTTCTTTTACAGAAACCCCCAACACTGAAAATCAATGACCAAAAAGACAGAACCCCCAGTTATATAAAAATATATTATTCTATACACACTTGTATGTTTGTTTGTATGAATGAACGGCAGTTAAAAAAAAGAGTGCCCAGATGCATACTACTTCCTTTATTCTATATTAATTACAACATTTAGAAATTTACACTACCCATTAAACTTGTTAGATTCCTCTCGATATATAAATATTTTTCACCTATTGAAAATTTTCAATAAATGAATTGTTAAAGTCGTGAGCTGGAACAAGCGTGTTGCAACTAATATGAAACGGAGAAAGTACATATTTATAAAATCCATGAGTGGGGGAGATTCTCACAAGTGCCGCCTTTTCCCTATATTTTTACTAATAATATTCTTTTACTTTTAAATTCTTCATCTCCCAAAGTACAATTCCACAACCGACCAAGCTTTTATTCATTTTTTTATAAAATAAAAATGGAGTACGGCAATTGAACAAAACCTCCATAGCTAAGAAATTGAAAAAGAATCTTAACTTCAGCTGTTAAAAATAAATAGCAGAAATGATATAGAGTATGATCAAATTGTGAATTTCCATACCTGATAATATAAAGCTTCAGAGTCTAAAAGAAGAGATGATGAAGCACATTGTTAAGAAACATGTAGAAAAAAGAGTGTCGGTAGAGTAAAGTGTGCAGAAATTGAAGGAGAGTAAAGAGAGAGATTCTAGGGTTTATTTTGGGTTGGAGAAACCCTAGAAACTTGGGGGGAAATGGAGATTATGAGAATCAATTTCATGAAAGATGTGGAAAGAGTAGAAGGGGATTAATGGGAGTGGACACCAACACCAAACTCCATAATCTCCCACACACACTGTATGTCTTTCCTTCTTTTTCTATGCCCTTTTCTACTCTTCTTCTGCAGTGTTTTACTGTTCATACGTCATCATCTTTGGAATTTTTGGGCTTATGAAGAAAGTCATTTACTTCTTTTTTTTTGTTTTGAAATTGGGCTAAGAAGATTGAAGTTTTGGGGTTTTGGGCCTTGTTAAGTCAATTTCCTCAAAATCCTATCTATTTTTTAAATTAAAAAAAAATTCAAAAAAATTATTGATTTTTGGGTTTGGAGTTTGGACAATGCCACATGTTATTCATCATAAGGCAAAGTGATGTTATGTTAGCAATTGGCATTTTTTCACGAGTAAAAGTTTTTCATAGTTTAAAGAGAAGAGGTGCTTTTAGGATAATTTTTTTAAAGATATCAAGAAAATTTACAGAACTCTTGTTTTAGGAGTAAATTCTAAACTATCTAAAGTAACTAAATAATGAAAATACATATCAAATTGGACATCGAAAGAATGTGATGATTTTGAAGATGATGTCCAATCTTTGAAAGGTAATCAACTACTCGATAGGCTTCTCTGTAGATGTGAACGATGAACACCTTCTGGAAATAATATAGAAGTTGGAAAATATCGTCAATGAGCGTTTGTATCTATACACTCTAGGGGCTACGAAATTGTTGTCGAATGATATTGATGATGACGAGATTGTCGCTTTCGATAATGAGATTTCGGATCTGAAGAGATTTGGCCAGGAGAAGGCCATTTCTGAGCATTGTTGCATCAGCAATTAATGAGTTTGCATATCCTAGTTTGAAGGCTTTATTAGCTACTATGACGACGTTGTTATCATGAGGAGAATAATGCCAACAGAAGTGGAAGAAGATGTGTGAGATCCATCAAAATTGAGTTTGAAAAATCTTTTGGGAGGAGGATGCCAACAGATATTAAGAATTTGAGGGTACCTGCAAGGGTTAGGGGGTTCGAATCTCCTTGTAAGGTCGCATAAATTTAAAAATTTTCATTCTTGATACATGTGTTTGGTGCGGAATAGGATTCTGCTGGCCATGGGGACAAATTGTTCTAGCTGAAAAATTATAATTGTTACGTTCTTTCCAAAATACTCCAAAGACACATGATGAACTTGAAGATTCTTTCTGGAGGTGCTTTTAGGAATATGGACATGAGTGGTGCATGGCTTTCCTTGCACATTGAGAAATCAAGAGTTTGAGATATCTTACATACATTTTCTTATTTTTATTTTTATTCAAAGAGTTTCATAAAAAAGAAAAATTACTTTATAGACATATAAAGTATCGTAGCTTATCTCTTAAGTTCCTCAAAAAACTTATTATATTATCTTATTTATAAGAGAAGCAATAAGAGGCTAGTTGAGCTGTGGATAGCCTTCTAAAACTTATAATGTTATCTTATTTATAAGAGAAGCAATAAGAGGGTAGTTGAGCGATGGATAGTCTTATATCTTCAATAGTTTTATAAACCTAAATTCTTACCATCGCATTGCCTAAGTAGTTATGACTTGTAAGTGATTACTTTTTTAATCTAAGTGTGTATTGCAACTAGAATTTCTAATCTTCTTGTTAAGTTTATCTTTTATTAATAGGTTTTCCTAAAAGCAACGAGCATCATTGACATGTTGGGTCATTGATAGGGGTACATATATTCTATAGGAGTTTGTACATATTTTGTTGTAAAGCTTATCTTTTAGCAATCACCTTATCTCATCTTTTAAGCATCATCATCTTTTAGCAACCATCCACAATCCCTACGCCGTCCACAATGACTTGCACGCCAAGTAACATTAAACCCTAGGTGCCACACTTCTGTTGACTTCCTTTCTTTCTTACTTCCATATTGTCATCTTGATCAATAACTTTGACTCTAGACTTCACTACTTTGACTCAACAATAATATAAATTACAATATTTAAATAACATAAAATAACATAAAATAGCCTAAAAAAAGAAAAACCCTTTTCAAGTGAAAGGTAAAAAATCGTAGGCAAAATCTAATTACAAACTCAACTACTATTTTAGAAAAAAAATAAATAGCAACAATTCCACATCATCTTTCCTAACAAAAAACCTATTTTATTAGGTCTTTTCTGACAATTTGTTCAAATAAAAATGTAAGTCGGTTGAATAAGTCACAATGAAAGATTCCATTGGCTTAATTTCTTCAAAATCTCTCATAAAAATGTCAAAAGTTATACGATTTTTAGTTGGTCAATTAAGGTGGGAATGATTGTCAGATTATCCAACTCAAGAGAAATTGCCAAAATTACAATTTGTCCTCACTATAATAGGATGCAATTAGAAGTTACAACCCCCACACAAGAAAAAGTAAAAAAGTAGGGGGTCGTCCAATAATAGAATCACATAGTGCACTCATCCTCTCTCCAAAATCATATGTTCCATTAGCTCAATTTGTAAGCGCGACCGTATCCACTATCCATCGGTGGAAAGCCCTAAACTTTGAGGTTCTTATTGCCTTTAATTTAAGTTCTATTAGTCTTTACCCTGTTTTTAAAAGTGGTTCCTCTCATGTGATAGTTTAATCTATTCTTTATATGAGAGTTATGTTTTATTTTTTTAGTTTATTTGATCGAATTAAAGATAGGAGAAATTGAAAGTTCATCTTACACTTCGAGGTAACGTTATATCATCTCACATCCACTCCATCAAGTGCATATCTTATGGACGTATGAGGTAGAGAATGTAAAATATTGTGTAACGATAAGTGCTAAATATCACATTTTTATGTTCCCATAAATTAGTCTTTTGCTGGCTTTTAATTTTGATTTTAAGAATTTTTAGCTACTTTTGTTCAACGTAGATTTTTTACCTTCTATTTTTAGTTTTATAGTTAACTATATCTATTTAGTTTATGTTTTATTTGTAGGTATCTTGATACGAAATGAAAAATAAACGCAAAGGCCAAGATTTTGTTTAAGAGCTTTCAAGAAGGAAATAATACAAAAAAATATATATATAAAGAAGAAAAGAGGGTGACGACAGTATGTTGGAAAACAACATTTTAGTTTCTTTCCAACACCCCTTATAATTTCAAGGAAAGCAAATCAAACAGAGGATTCGATGCTTAACCTCATCTTCTCCAATCATGAGAGCAAGTACCATCCATCCTCCAATCAAATGCAACCTCGAGCAACAAACACCACCGCCACCACTGCATCAGCCGCAATTCATTCCAAACACAAAAGAAGAGAAGAATGTCAGTTGAAGCCGATTTCTTGGTGATGAATTCTTTTCTATGATTGGCTGGATCAAACAAGATGGGCAGCAAAATTGGGTATAAATACCCAATTGGAGGTTGAAAATCAAGTGTGCAAGCAAAAACCAAAATATTAGAAGGGACATGAAGTCGAGATTGAAGATTGGAGTTGGTTGAAGACGTTGCTTGGCCAAGCAATAATTCGGAGCGGCTACTCGCGCGCAATGAATGAGTCTTTTTATCTCTTCCTCTCTTTGTTTCTCATATTCTATGTTTGAATCTTTATCTGTATCTTAGATTAAATTAGATGATTGTCATGTTTTAATAGTTAATACTTTGATGTTCATAGTTGTTTGGTATTTAAATTACACTCGCTTAAATATGATTCAACCATTATGAATGATTTGCTATCTTATTGTGTTCTTGATTGAATTTTCGGCTAATTATATGATTTAGGCCTAGTTCAAGTCATATAATATCAAGTAGCAATTAGATTATTTGAAGGGCCTGCAAAGATGGCTCTAACTTAATCTAAAGTGTAATTTAATCTAGTCAATTTGAGCTTCTATGGGTTTAATTCGGCTAGGATTAATAACGTCTTTCTAGTTCTTAAAGCTTCTAGTATCTAATCGTTGTGGGTTGCAATGATATCTGCAGTGATTATGCTAGTTTAGAATCAATATTGGCCTAGTTTAGTATTGGTTAAAAGTAAGGAAGGACAGGGAGATTTTGCTATCTTAAATTCTTAATCACTACAGTTAATCTACATATCAATTATGAATTCGAAGTATGTCTATTATCATGGTTAAGAGTCTGATTTGTCTAAGAATCATAAGCCTTATTAGTTTTGCTTGACATCACCTGTAAATAGTAGTTCGGTAGGTATTATGTTTAGTTACTTTAATAATCTCACATCCCCAATTCATGTAAATATGTGTAAATACTCTTTAACAATGTAAAAGAATTAGTTGAACTTTGAATGAGTAGGAAACTAATCTCCTCGTGGGAACGATCATTTCTTACCCTTTACTAGTTGTTTATATTTTTGAGGGAATAAAATAGGTTTTTTAATTTGTACGCTTAACGACACGTACCATGTAACTACACCTGATTATATAATAAAAGTTTGATACTTTTAATGCAAGTATTAGTGTCAGGTTGATAGCAAAATAAAATTGATTGAAACTTGAGTACTGACAATAACATTAAAGAACAAACAAAATTAAGTTGTATTTAATCGAAAAAAATAGAATTTCATTTGGTTGGATAGAAAATATTATGGATGAAAAATCATATTTCATGAATAATAATCATTTTTATAAGAAAAAACTCAAATTTACTTATGTTTTCTTTTGTTCGATTCTTTACATGAAAAGTTAGGGAAAGAATGTATGGAAAAGAAAGAGGATAGAAGAGAGCAAGGAAAATCGAAGATAAGAAATAGGTAAGAAAATGTTTTTCACTCTTAAGTAAAACTATATAGCTCTATCCATCTCTTACTAGTTATTTAAAAGAACATAAGAGAACTTTCATTTTGGCAAAATGTTCTCCGTCCAATCAAAAGCTGCCGGAGATTTCCTAATTTTTGTAGCTTGCTCAAAAGCATAAGCTATCTCAATAAGTCTAGGTTCAGTACCCTTTAAGCCTCCGAAGCATATACCAAATGGCACACCATCTTCATCATATCCAGCAGGAACACTAATCCCTGGAAATCCTCCAATTGCAACAACAGTGGAAAACGAGGAATCTGGCGTTACCATTGCATCTAAGTTATTTTGTACCATAACCTTCTCGAACCCGTCTACTGACCATTTTGCTAACATTGCCAATGATTTATTCACTTCGGGTCCAATCCCATTTGTTGCTTCAGCAGCAAGAAATATTTCTTGATTGTATTCTGTGATCATTTCCTATAATTTCACCCAATTATATCTATGTCATTTTATGATCAGCTCGATAAACAACATAAACAAACAAAGTCGAAGTACGTGCAAGTATTAGTAGCTATCAGTTACCTTTTGGGCATTGTTGTTGTTGAATTCTATAACATCCATCAAATATCGCACTGGAGAACTGATAAGTTGTTTTAAG
The DNA here is from genome assembly GCA_947645195.1 of Patellifolia procumbens. Lineage (NCBI taxonomy): Eukaryota > Viridiplantae > Streptophyta > Magnoliopsida > Caryophyllales > Amaranthaceae > Patellifolia > Patellifolia procumbens. The sequence continues at coordinate 1,279,088 of CANSGD010000193.1, forward strand.
TAGGAATTTAAAGATAATTTGAACTCAGCAGCATCACCATAAGCTCGTTGTTCAGTGACATATCTTGTGACATAATTGCTTCAACGTCGGGAATTTCCAAATTATCGATTAGTATTGCCCCTTTTCTCTATAGTTATTTTGATCATAAAGAAGAATAAATTAAAATTAGTAGTCCAATAAATTATACATAGGGCCATAGAGTGTGTTTGGAAAGTGGCCGAGAATTGTTGACTTTTGGTAGTGGCTAGTTTGACCATCTGTTTTCAATGGCTTGTTTAATCGGTTTGTTTGGCTATTTGTTGTTTATAAAAGTGTTTGGTAAAAATAGCTATTATGGTTGACTATTTATAATTGCACAAGCCAACAATCAATGGAAAAATATAAAAGCAGTTTTTAGCTAAAAATTCAACTTTATTCTCAAGTACTCTGAAAGATATAGGAAAAATTGCCTAGAATAATGCAACCTTTGGGCGATTCGCAAATAATAATGCAACCTAAAGATTATTCTGGAATAATGCAACATTTATACCCCATTTATTTTAAATGGGGTAAAACCGGATTTAACCTAAAAAACAGGTTGACTGAGACACGTGGCATTTAATTATTGGTTATCATAATTTTTTTTTAAAAAATATAAAGAAAAAAGAAGAAAAAAAACAAAACCCCATTCCTCCCTTCCCCACAACCACGAACCCACCGGCACGCCCCACCCCTCCTCCCTTCCACCAGCCACGAAACCACCACCGTTGTCACCGCCGAAACATCCAGACACCGCCGACGAGCCAACCCCTCCAAGCACGCACCTCGCTCTATCCGATAAACCACCACGCAAGAGGGAATGGGTGGTTGTTGGAGGCGATTTTGGGCCGCAACGGGAATGGGTGTTGGTTACCGGTGATGGGGTTGTTGGCTGCGAAATACAAGAGGGAATGGGTGTTGTTGAAGGCGATTTTGGGCCGCAACGAGTTGGCTTTGTGGTTACCGGCGACGGGGATCGAAAATCCGGCAAGGGGGAGTCGAAAATCTGGCTAGGGGGGGGGGGGGGGGGGGGGTGGGGGGCTGGGTTTAGTTTAGGGGATCGAAAATCCGGTGACGGAGGATCGAAAATCCGGCGAGGGGGTCGAAAATCCCGGCGAGGGGGGGGGTCGAAAATCCGGCGAGGGGGTGGGGGGGGTGAAAATCCGGCGGGGGGGTGGGGGTGGGGGCTGGGGGGAGTTTAGTTTTTAGGGGATCCAAAATCCGGCGACGGAGGATCGAAAATCCGGCGGGGGGGGGTCGAAAATCCGGCGAGGGGGTGGGGGGGTTGAAAATCCGGCGAGGGGGGGGGGTGGGGGTGGGGGGTGGGGGTGGGGGGGGGTGGGGGTGGGTTTAGTTTAGGTTTTTTTTAAGTTTTTTTTTTTTTTAAAGTTTTTTTTGTTTAGAATTTAAAGTTTTAAAGAAAAGTTACCTATGGTTCAGTTCACCGGTCATTTGTCCTGTTTAAAATAAATGGGGTATAAAGGTTGCATTATTCCAGAATAAACTTTAGGTTTCATTATTATTTGCGAATCGCCCAAAGGTTGCATTATTCTAGGCAATTTTTCCTTAATATTATCAAACAAATTTCTTAACTTGACCACACAAAAAAGTCAAAAGCCAATTACCAAGCACCCCACATAGTCAATCAAATAAGTAGCCTTTGTATTTTTGCTTACCTTAGAGTATGAAAATGTTGCTTATAGGCTACATTCTGCCTAGGAAGGTCTTGGATATAATCAAAGAAGGGATTTCTTACAATTCCTAGCCTCTTCCCTTTCAAACCATCAAGCTTGAGAAACTGAACATAGCCACCTTGAGGTATGTATTTTCTTGCTTGTTTTGTCGCCTTGAAATCATAAGGATCATAGCCTACAATTGTATCCAAAACATAAGCTGCATCTGCCACAGTTCTACAAATGGGTTTGTTCATAATTCAATTTGACCAAATCAATTAAAATTTCAGATAAATGGGGGATATTAATATTGGTTAAAAACTAGTAAATAACAAAATACTGGAATGGAAATAGATTATTGTGGTTATATACCCAACACTGTCTTGTGTAGGACCAACTGGTATAACCCCACCGCGGCTAGTGAGACCAACAGTGGGTTTGATGCCCACGACTGAGTTGGTGCTCGAAGGACAAAGGATTGAACCGTCTGTCTCTGTCCCAAGAGTAACAGCCGCTAAGTTTGCTCCTGCTGCTATAGCTGATCCACTGCTTGAGCCACAAGGATTTGCTGATAGATTGTGAGGGTTCTACAATTATAGAAATTTTAGTTCTTTTGTTAGCTAATCTTGTAACTGTTAGAAACTGAATGATAGATTAGAAAACAATTTCAAGGTTGTGCCGTGTTAGGAGACCACTGACTTGAAAGCAATTACGGCCTGACAATAGTGGCAATCGATGCTGGCCGGAAAGCTCCCCAAGGTTAACATAGGAGCCTTACTAAGTTACCACTAGTAAAGAAAGGCTTTGGAGATAAAGCACATACCCATGAGAATTAGAGAGAAGAGAGAAGAGAGAAGAGAAGAAGAATTTCGGATGGAAAACAACAGCAGTAGTGGCCCGACTTTATAGCAAAACAATCAGACCAAATAAGGAAGGCAATAACTCGTTGGAGAGAATAGGGAGATATCAATGCTCCAACTCGTTAAGAAACATTTCAGTCCCTCAAGTTACCGTTACACACCTCGGCTGGGTCCAAATAGATAAGCTCCAACTCTTCATAGAACCCAGGCCTAGGACGGTCCGGGCGGACAGCGCGTGCGCGTGGTATGGTAGCAAGCCTAAGCCCAAACAAGTTCTCCAACCACGAAAACCAACCATGTAACCAACTCAAATAATAAGGAGAGGAATGTGGTCAATAAACAATAGAAAAGTGCTTCCTTTCATGGGTGATATGGAACCTTTGGGAAAAAACCCAAAGGGGCTTTTCAAGCCTTAATTCCAATAGTAACAAAAAGCAAGCCAAAATCGGATATCTTGTTATATCTTTTTTAACCGTATAATAGTAAATAGAAATAAACTGCTATGATGCGGTCTGAATTCTACACAAGAAATTTTGATCTTAAATACCTTGTGCCAGATATAGACAGGAAAAATATGAAAGTTTTATAGATTAAGGAGGATTTCCACTTTGTTAGCTATGACTGAGAGGTGACGGGTCTACTTCTTCTCACAAGGATTTTTTAGGGTGGGATCATCCTTATCTTTGCCCCATTAGGCATCTACCTGGTGATTTGACCTGCTAAGTTGGATTGAATTTAACTATTTAACTTATATGAGGTTCTTGTCCGATGAAATAATTTTCTTAAGGCATTTTTAATACAAATACTCAAGAAATGAGAGTCTGTAATTAGATAGTAGGAGCTACTTCCTCTGATCCCTAAGATTTGAGTGCCTCTTCACATTAGCTAATTTGAGGAATGACATACTAGAAGTACAAATCTATCAATAACAGTTGTATAGGCCCACGAAGTGATCATCCCAATATTGACGTAAAACAACTAATATACCATCAATGTAAAGGCCTATAGGGGAAGAAAATCTATATGGAAGACCTTAATCCTAACTTCTTGGGATTCCTGCTACTATAAGTAGTGAGAAGTCCCAATAACATATTACAAGCATTCAATTCTCATCCCAAAACCAAAGCATCTCACGTCCTTCGCCGTATATGCTTTTATTTACTAGAAACTTAAGTCGCTTGACTTAAGTATTGGAAGGGGTTTTCTCAAAAAACTATGAGTAGTTTTCCATTGTTTTACAGGATTGAAAAAAGATTGAAAAACAATGTGTGAAACACAGACAGGTGAGCTCGAGGCTTCCCTTTTCCAATCTCCTTGTTAAAATTCCTTATGCTAAAACATATACTTCCTCCGTAACAAAATGATCAAAACAAGTCACTTTGCACGCATTTTAAGGAAGCGATTCAATGGTGTAAACAAGCAAATTAGCCAAACCCATTTTAAGACTAGTAATCTATAATCTCATTCTTACTTGTGTTAGAACTTGTAACCGGGAAACAAAGATGATCACACAAAAGACAACAACGAAAGAATCGATCCTCTAGGCGTGTATGGGAACACTTTCCCAAAAGAGATATTCCCACCCTATACGAAGCACGGGTTGCACGGAATTCACCTCTGAGATACAAAGAAGAACAACAAGAGTCACGCTCGTATGAATCTTGTCAAACGAGAATAAGTATTGAGTGATTTTGTGTTTGATGAACAATAAAACCAAAGAGAGAACTTTGAGTGCTTTTGAGAGAATGCAAATGAACTTGTTGGCCTTTCATCTGTGGTAATACCCACATATATGCACGTCAAACAAAGGAAAAACGAAAATAACCGCTCAAAAAGCAAAACCGCAAAACTTGAGCGTCAACAGGCAGGAGGTCGTCGCGAGTCGCGGGCCGCGACCCACCCCTGCCAAGCTTCCTTTGTCTTCGTTTGATTGTCTAACCAATCCAACTTCGATGCAAACGGAGTTTCACTTGTTTACTAAACCATAAACAAGTAACGTGCATTCTTAACGTAACTTAAGCAACGACACCATAACCAAGTAGCTTAAGTTAAACGTTAAATGAAATCATTCTACCAAATACTCTAAATATTCAACAATCCTCCCCCATTTAGAGTATTCTAAAAGAAACTAAGCACAAAACATCATCAAAACAAACAACCTCATGCATCAATGAAAGTGTACTAAGACTTGAACTTCCACCTAGTATAATATACATTCCAAGTAACCGTATCCGAAAGGTGTCGCAAGCGATTGAACCAATGTCAATACATAGTGGAAAACTTAAAGATACCATACACACAAGATTAACTACTTGAACTCATTAAACTTGACACTTAAAGCCATGTGTCCGTATCATTCATAAGTGTATCATAGCTATTCCCCTATAGATACTTGAAGCGGCTAAAATTCACACTTACATAGGTAGAACTCTTAAATAAACATGCCACTATGACAAGGCATACCAAGAGAACTATTAAGATTTACAACCTCTTATCAACATCATAGTCAATATAAGAACAATACTTAGAGGATATTTACAAATGTTCTTCAATCATCAAATAAAGGAATTAATCTTATTGAACTTAAGACTCAACGTCTTATTAGGCGTTAAGTTAAGATTCCCTCACTCGTGATTAACTAAGGGCTCCAATCCAAGACCGATTGCCATCCTCTTCACCGTATCTCTAGCCAAGGCCTTAGTGAAACAATCCGCTAGATTATACGTAGTCCGCACATAGTCAACAGTGATAACACTATCCTTGATAAGTCCTCGAATATAGGAATGCCGCACACCAATGTGCCTTGACTTACCATTATAAACTTGACTATATGCCCTTGCCAAAGCTGCATCGTTATCACAATGTATCGCTATGGGCGATATTGGTTTTGGTAACAAAGGAATCTCAATCATCAGATTCTTTAACCACTCCGCCTCTTTACTAGCCGAGGACAAAGCAATGAACTCCGAAGTCATGGAGGAGTCAACAATGCAAGTTTGCTTCTTTGAAGCCCAAGAGATAGCACCTCCCCCAAGTAGAAAAACGAATCCACTTGTGGAAGAGTGATCCTCCCTATTAGAGATCCAACTTGCATCCGAATAACCTTCTAAAACCGAAGGATATCCACTGTAGGATAAACCATAATCTTTGGTTTTCCCCAAATACCTTAAGACACGACGAATAGCATGTCAATGCTTCATACTAGGGTTACTAGTATACCTACTAAGCTTTCCTACCGCAAATGCGATATCCGGCCTAGTACTCGTCATAGCATACATCAAATAACCTATGACCCGTGCATACTCAAGTTGAGATACCGCACTACCATCATTTGGCATTAATTTTTCACTTGGATCCATAGGAGTTGATACAAAAGAGCAATCACTAACATTGAACCACTTAAGTACTTTTTCAATGTAGTGTGTTTAAGATAAACTCAATTTACCATTGCTTCTTTTAATTCTTATGCCTAGAATGACATCCGCTTCTCCTAAATCTTTCATGAAGAACATTGATGATAGGAAAGCCTTTGCCCACTCAACTTGTGACAAATCAGTCCCAAAAATCAACATGTCATCTACATATAGACAAATCATAACACCATGACCTAAGTCATCAAATTTGCTATATACGCACTTGTCCGAATTATTCAACTTAAATCCGTTAGACAAAACAACCTCATCAAACTTTTGATCCCATTGCTTGGGTGCTTGTTTTAGCCCATACAAAGATCTAACGAGTCTGCAAACTTTACCTTCTTGACCTTTTACAACAAACCCTTCGGATTGTTTCATGTAAACCTCCTCATCTAGCTCTCCATTTAAGAACGCTGTCTTAACATCCATTTGATGGATCACAAGGTTGTGTATAGCCACAAGAGCAATCAACAACCTTATAGTAGAGATTCTAGCAACGGGTGCATATGTATCGAAATAATCGATACCCGGCTTTTGGGAAAAGCCTTGAGCCACCAACCGGGCTTTGAACTTATCAATAGTTCCATCGATTTTCATTTTCTTCTTGAAAATCCATTTACACCCAATAGGTTTACATTTGGGAGGCAAATCCGCCAAAACGCATATGTTATTCCCCATGATGGAATCCATCTCATCATCAATAGCTTCCTTCCAAAAAGGAGCATCTTGAGATCTCATGGCCTCATCATAAGTCAAAGGATCACCTTCCACATTAAACACATATGGAAATTTAGTCAAAATAGAACTTCTAGATCCTTCAACTAAATATACATGAAAATCCGGGCCAAAGAATTTCTCCTTTCTTGCCCTTTTACTTCTCCTAGGTTGTGATGAAGTCGATGCTACATTCTCATCTAGAGTTTGTTCATCTAATTCTTGATCATTTAAAGACCGATCATCTTCTTGTATTTATGGTACTTGGAGTTACATCCTTTGGTCTAGGAATTTATGAATATCGATTTTCATCAAAGATTGCATCTCTTGACTCCACAATAATGTGAATTGACCAAACGTCATTTTGTTCTATAACATAGAATCTATAGGCCTTGCTATGAATAGCATACCCTATAAAGATGCATTCAACTCCCCTTTCACCTAACTTTTTACGTTTAGGTTCCGGCACTTTTACAATTGCCCTACAACCCCAAACTCTAAGATAACTTAGATTTGGTTTTATTTTGTATCATAATTCATAGGGAGTAACTTTGTTCTTTTTCATAGGAACGCGGTTTAATAAATAACAAGCCGTTAAAACAGCTTCACTCCAAAATCCATCACTCAAACCCGAATAGGATAACATAGAATTTACCATTTCTTGTAAAAATCAATTCTTTCTTTCCGCTATACCATTTTGTTGTGGTGTATAAGCTGCGGTTCTTTCATGTATGATTTCTAATGATTGGAAATAACTAGGATCATGGTATTCACCACCCCTATCGGTTCTAAGCCGTTTTATTTTGTCATTTAGTTGCAATTCAACCTAGTTTTTATAGATCTTAAACTTATCTAGAGCTTCATCTTTAGTTAATAGAAGATAAACATAACAATACCTAGAATAATCATCTATAAATGTTATGATATACTTCTTATTACCTAAAGAAGGAGTGCTATGGAAATCACATAGATCACTATGCACCAAATCAAGCAAATTAGTATCTCTTTCCACATTATTTGGGAAAGAATTTCTGGTTATCTTTGTAAGCATGCATGTTCTACACTTCTCTATGCTTGGATCAAAACTAGGAATCAAATCATCCTTTGACATAGAATATAACTTTCTATAATTAACATGACCAAGCCGATAATGCCAAAGAGAAAAACTATCATTAACAACGCAAACATTGTTTAACAAAGTATTCGAAATACTTAATTTGAACATACCATTACATAAATAACCCAAACCAACAAAAGACCCTCCTTTAGATAAAATAAACTTGTCCGACTCAAATATCATTTTAAAACCTATTCGATTCAAGATAGCTCCCGAGAGTAGATTCTTTCTAAGGTCCGGAGCAAATACAACATCTCTTAAAACAAGAGACTTTCCGGAACTAAAAACTAGCTCAACTTGTCCTACTCCTAAGGCTTTAGCAGTAGAATCATTTCCCATGTAAAGAACTTCTCCTTCATCCGCCTCCTTGAAGGTCTTGAAAAGAGATCGTTCCTTGCATACATGTCTTGAAGCTCCCGAATCGATGTACCATGAACAATCAACCAGTACACAAAAGATTTCAGAAATCGTACACACATAATTCAAAACCGAATTAAGTGAAACTTGTGCACAAGTACCTTGCTTGGGTTGGGTATGGCTTGACTCGCCTTTCCCACCACCATGCCCATTCTTCTTCATCTTTTTCTTCCAAATGGTGCAATCCTTCTTGAAGTGACCGGGCTTTCCAGATTCCCAACAACCTCGTTGTTGTCCTCCTCCACCAAACTTTGGTTTCTTACCATAGTTTCCCTTGGTGAAGTTATGTGCCCTCTTCTTAGGATTAGAGTTATAAGACTTTCCATCCTCCACCATGTTAATAGTGGAAGAACTAGGATTTACCTCCTTTTGACCATCTTGAACCCGAATACCCTCTTCAATCCGAAGATGAGCACCCAATTGTTTAATAGTCATTTCATCTTTTCTATGTTTCAAGCTATTTCTAACATCTTTCCAAGAGGAGGGTAATTTGTCGATTATTGAAGAAACGGCAAATGTTTCATCCATACTAATATCATGTTGTTTAAAGCTTCCTAAAATTCTTTGGACTTCATGAAATTGTTCCATAATCGGCCTAGACTCAACCATTTTAAAGTTATTTAAATTGCTCACTAGAAATTTTTTACTAGAAGCATCTTCGGCCATGTATTTAGACTCTAAGTCATCCCAAAGAACTTTAGCGGATTCATAGTATTGATGAATATCAAAAAGATCATCGGACATACCATTGAGAATGTGACCACGGCATATGTAGTCGTCATTCTCCCACTTCTTCCTCTTCCTAGTAGCCTCAATCGTCTCATCATCCACTTCAATAGGCTTCGGGATGTGAGAATGTACACCACCGCCAAAGAGGTGAGAAGAAAGTGCATCTTCTTTTGCCATCTACGGAAACCCACGCCTTCAAACTTATCAAGTTTGTGGAAATTCGCTGTCACCTCACGAAGTGTAGCCATCTTATGATAATATCGCTTTTGCATTGTTAGAACTTGTAACCGGGAAACAAAGATGATCACACAAACGACAACAACGAAAGAATCAATCCTCTAGGCGTGTATGGGAACACTTTCCCAAAAGCGATATTCCGACCCTATACGAAGCACGGTTGCACGGAATTCACCTCCGAGATACAAAGAAGAACAACAAGAGTCACGCTCGTATGAATCTTGTCAAATGAGAATAAGTATTGAGTGATTTTGTGTTTGATGAACAATAAAACCAAAGAGAGAACTTTGAGTGCTTTTGAGAGAATGCAAATGAACTTGTTGGCCTTTCATCTGTGGTAATACCCACATATATGCACGTGAAACAAAGGAAAAATGGACAATAACTGCTCAAAAAGCAAAACCGCAAAACTTGAGCGTCAACAGGCAGGAGGTCGTCGCGAGTCACGAACGACCTCGCGAATCGCGGGCCGCGACCCACCTCTACCAAGCTTCCTTTGTCTTCGTTTGATTGTCTAGCCAATCCAACTTCGATGCAAACGAAGTTTCACTTGTTTACTAAACCATAAACAAGTAACGTGCATTCTTAACGTAACTTAAGCAACGACACCATAACCAAGTAGCTTAAGTTAAACGTTACATGAAATCATTCTATCAAATACTCTAAATATTCAACAACTTGTGTTAAAATTATTTTGCCTAATTTGCTAGTTTATAAATCTCTTCCTTAAAAAGCGTGCAAAATGACTGTTGCAAACATTATGTAACGGAGGAAGTACTATACGAAGTATCTGTGTAAGTTATTGGGGGTGTTTGGCAATTGGCTGTTGGCTGCTGGCTGGATTGCTTGGCTGGTTTGACCGGCTTTTGTCCTTGGTTGTATGTGCTGGCTGTTTGACTATTGGCTGTCATTAAAAAGTGTTTGGTAAAACCAGCTGTCGGCTGTTGGCTGTTTTATGCAAAATTACATTAAAAGACATGTATGTATTTTATATATTTATAGATATCTTTTCTATGTCTTCATTATCATTATTGTTACTATTACTATTACTATTACTATTACTATTACTATTATTATTATTACTATTATTATTATTATCATCATTATTATTATTATTATTATTATTATTATTATTATTATTATCGTTAGTGGTAGTAATATTATTGACCATTACTATACTACTACTACTACTAACATTATTATTTGTTATCTCTAAAATATGGAAACTAATAATAATTATTTGATTATTGTCACTATTTTTATTTTAATTAGTAATACCATTATCTCTAGAACAACTTATGCCAAGCAAACAAGAACAAGAATAAATTAGCAAGAACAACTTATACAGGTATACGACTAGTTAGAAATGGGTTTTAGATTGAATTAACTTCTAATATAACTATCAGAATGCCAGACAATAAGAGCTAAATTAGCTCCAATACCAACAACTTACAGATCCACAAAAAAAAAATCAAGCTTATAGATCTACAAGAAGAAAAAAATCATGGGTGTTAATTACTTCACATTCACCAAAGTAAGTAAGAATTTTAACAATTCATGAGTAATTATTCCATTTACAGAGTTGCAAGAGAAATTAAACCTAACTATAAAAAAAAATAAAAAAAATGAATGCCTCTTATCTCTTTTCAACTCTCTTCCATTCTAATAGTAGCCCTTAGAGAGTGAAAACAATAATAAGAGTTATGAAGCAAGAGAAAGGTGAGTACTAACCTAAGGGCAACAAGGTAATTATTAAATTGTATAGCCAACAGCCACAAGGAAAAAGCTGCTCTCCCTAGCTTTTTCTTTTTGGCTTAAAAGCCGGCTTTTAAGCCATCTAAAAAGCCGTTTACCAAACAGTATTTTTGGCTGTTTGACCAGAATAAAAGGCCAAAAGCCAAAAGCCAACCAAAAAGCTAGCTAAAAGACGGTAGTCAAACACCCCCATTGGCTTTATTATGTCAATGTACATGTTTAAAACCAAGTAGTACTTGGTCTAGTGGAAATGATTGTACCCTTCCAACCTCAAGGTTGGGGGTTTCAATCCCCACTAGTGGCACTTTGAGGGTAGGGATTTCCCTTACCCTTCCCCCTACTCTCAAGTGCCTGGCCCAATAGGACCAAAGCGGGGTCCGGGCCACTTCTCCTTACCAAAAAAAATAAAATAATATACATGTTTAAAATATTAATTTATTCCAGTTTACTTAAAGATAATTAAATACTATCAATGATCAAAGTTATATCTTAGAGAAACATATAAATTCGAATGTTACGACTTAAAAGCAACAAAAAGACTCTGAAGAGTATAATCATATTGTTGAGTAACTTTGTTAGGGTCTGTTCTCTTTGGCTGAAAACAACTGAACTGAAATAAATTAAACTGAACTGAATGGAGGTAATCTGAACTACATTGAATGGAGTTGAACTGAACAGAACTGAAACTGGGCTGAATTGAATTGAATCCGATTGAAATTAATAATAAATTATTAAGTAACAACAATAAATTAACAATGAATAATAATATACGATGCCGAGAATAAGTCTAGATATAATTAGTATAATAATATTTATCAATAACAATTATAATATACTAATGGTCTATTCTACCCAGCTTAATTTCAGTTAAATTTAGCTTCAATCAATATAATTCAGTTTAGCTCGATTTATTATTTAACATTTTTCGTTAATATTATTAGTGTTGTTGACCTAATTAATTTTACTTATTACTCTTACTATTATCATCATTGATATTATTTATAAATATTATATCTCTAATTATATCATGAGATTCATGACTCATTATCATTACTATTATTATTGTTATTATTATTATAAAGATAATATCAATTCTTATTATTATAATAATACGAATATTAATTATTAAAATAATATTGATAAAGAATAATAATTAGTATAAAGAATAAATAATTATCGTAATGATAAGTAATAGTACGTAAAAATTACTACCTCCGTTTTTTTTAATATGCACATTTCTCCATTTTGGGATTTTTTTTAATTGACATCTTTCTACCTTTTGCCATAAATGGAAGGTTGGCCCACCTAATTATTACACTTCTCTCCTACTTTTTCTTTCCTTCTCTCTACCTTTTTCACTTTTTCCTTATTTTTACTAACCTTCTCTCTTACTTTTGCACTTTTTCCTTGGTTCTTGTGAAAACCCTTAGGTGCATATTAAAAAAAACGGAGGGAGTAATAATTAATGAATAATGGTAATACTATTTTCGTTATTATTAATTGATAATTATAAATAAAATAGAGTAATAATAATTTGAAATTAACATAATATAATATTATAAAAATAATTATTAATTAATAACTAATTATTACAATATATAATAATAATAAATAACTATTATTATTGATGATAAATTATTACTTTATGATAATCATCTAATAAAACCGATGTCTAGTAGTAATTTATTATTATGAATTCATTATTTACCTATTCTTTTTATGTATTATAATTTGATTCATTTCAGTTTAGTTCAGTACAATTTATCTGTTTTAAGCTCTTTTTAACGTTTTTCAGCTGAAGATAGCAGGCCCTAAGTATAATTAGTAAAATTAATTAGATTAATAATAGTAATAATAATTTTAATAAAAAAATGGTTAAATAATGAATAAAATTGAACTGATATAAAATGAAATGGAGTGAACAAAACACAACTCAACTGAACTAATTGGAGCTAAACTGAACTAAAAATAAGCTGAATATTCTATATGTACATAATTAATTCATGAAAAAACAATTACCTTCTTAATTTTAAGTTCGAGCCTACGCTACAAAGGAAAGTCGTACTTCCTCCGTTTCAAAATAGATGCCACATTGTTATTAAAACAGATTTCTAGGCAAAATTTCCTAAACATGATTAACTAATTGAAAGTGGGTGAGTGGCATGTAATTAAGAGTATAGTTAGCCACCACAACCCAACCCTATCCACCCATCCACCAACAGTCTCTCTCTCCTTCCACCACAACTAACGCCCTTCTCTCTCCTCCATAGCCACCACCAACATCTCCTAACACCCCAAAAACCACCGGCATCACCACCCACTGCCACATCCACCCACGAAATCACCACAGAAATCACCAAAATTCAACACCACGCCACCTCCACCCACCAAACCCTCTGAAATCCAACCCTACGCCATCTTCTCTTCACGTATTCGCTCTCTGTCGATCTGGGTGGTGGTGGTCGGGCGAATGAATGTAAGCCATCTTCAAACTTCGATCTTCCTTTGAAACCCTACACTTGTATCTTAAGCCTTCTAATCTCTTCGAAACCCACACTCCCCCATTGTTTCTGGTGAACGAATCTAGCTTTCGTTGGGGTCCTCCATTTTTCCGGTCAGTTTTGGTGGTTTTCGAGGGGTTTGGTGGTGACTTTGGTGGAGGTGTTTGGAGGGTTTATAGTGTTGGGGTGGTGATGTGGTGGTCTTCGGCGGCGTGGTGGGCTCGGTAGTGGTTCTGCGTGGTGATTTTCGACTTTGGTGGAGGAGTTTGGAGGGTTTACAGTGTTTTCGGTTGTGGTGTGGTGGTATTCGGCGGCATGTGGGGCTCGGTGGTGGTTCTGCGTGGTGGGGAGGTGCTTGTTGGCCAGAGGTGGGGCTGGGGCCTAAGGTGGTGGTGGTTGGTGGTGAGAGAGAGGGGTGGGTGGGTAAAACTAAATTAGCATTAAGTAGTTAAATTAGGACAATTAAATGCATTAATGTGAAAAATAAGGGTAAAATTGACCATTCACACACTAAAACTTACTAAATAAGGAAAAAAACATTGTGGCATCTATTTTGAAACACCATATTTATACAATATGATGTCTATTTTGAAACGGAGGTAGTACTAAACATCTAATCAAAAGTTATGTTGAAAAGAGATTCAATATTTAAAAAAGAAACTTGCCTGGCCTTGGCCTCCTCTAGCAGACCATTCACTCAAACTAGCCTTACCAAGAATGATGGCACCTGCCTTCCTTAGCCTCTTAACAACTCCAGCATCTCTAGTAACTACTGAACCCAACAATGCATAAGATCCTGCAGTTGTATTAAGCTTATCTTTTGTGTCAATATTATCCTTCAACAATATTGGTATCCCATCTAGCCCTGATGCAGCTTGGACTAATGAATGACATCTCTACGCTCTCGCCGCCCTACGCCTATCGGCCGCCTCCGCCTGCTCTAGAGCATCCGGGTTCACTTCTATGACTGCTCTAAGAATAGGGTTGAGCTTATGGATTTGTTGTAGGTAGAACTGTACTAGTTCTTTTGATGTAAGCTTGTTTTGATGGAAAGCTGTTTGGAGATCTTTTATGGTTGCTTCTTCTATTGGAAACTTTGGATTTAGAGATGTGGCTGATGATATGCTGAGTAGAATTAACCAGAAATGAGTAAACATAGCTAAGGTGGTAGTAATTTGGTAAGGATGAGTATGTTGATGACCAGAGGCGAGCAAGTGAGAAAATATAAAAGCAGGGGATCATTGATTAGTCAATGGTGCTATATTTTTAAATTGTGAGGAGATTACTAATTTAATCGGTTTATTTATTGATTATTATGATCATGTTGAGTAACATGGAGTTTGAGGCTTTGAGCATGTGTTGTAATGTGTATTTTATTCGGAAGAAGCCAGGAAAGATAGAAGACGTACGAAGTCTAATATAGACCGAGTCTACACTAAATTTATTGTAGACCCAGTACAAAACCTAAAAGTTAAATGTAGATCACCAAAAGTTAAGTTTTTTTGTAGCAAAAGTTAAGATTTTGCAACTAAAAGTTAAGGTTTAACAATCAAAAGTTAAGGTTTTGTAATCAAAAGTTAAGTGTTATGAATGAAAAGTTAAGGTTTCTTTAGCAAAAGTTAAGATTTTGTAATTAAAAGTTAAGGTTTTGTAATCAAAAGTTAAGTGTTATGAATGAAAAGTTAAGGTTTTTTTTAGCAAAAGTTAAGATTTTATAATTAAAAGTTAAGGTTTAACAATCAAAAGTTTAAGTTTCTTTATCAAAAGTTAAGTGTAAAAAAAAGTTAAGTTTTTTTTTTTGCAAAAGTTAAGATTTTGTAATCAAAAGTTAGGGCTTTGCAATAAAAAAATTAAGTATTATAAATGAAAAATTAAGTTATTTTAAGCAAAATTTAAGATTTTGCAATTAAAATTACTGATTTTAAAATGAAAATCAGTCTTTGGTCTAGTACGGTTGAGTGAGTTCGCTTGATCTTTGCTAATTGGCTGACATTGTTCTTGTAAAAGAAAAACTCAAACCCTCCCCCATACCAACTGAACACCATCCCCGTCATCTTTTCCCGGCCCAACTCTCCTCCCACCACCCTCTCCTCCCCGTCATCAACAAAGTAACAATCATGCGAGTAGTTACTAGCTAAGGCTAAATATCTAAGGAAAAATAAAAGAAAAAGGAAAATCCATAAAGAAATCTAAAATATGACTTTTCCAATTTTGACTATATTCACTATCTTCTCTGTTTACTTTGCTATCTATTGCGTGTGAAAGCTCCTTCCACGGAGCAAAATTTCAACACCTTCAATTACACTGTCAGAACCCAACTCCATTCCAAACTCAAGTCAGCGATTCTCATCCTTCAACCTGACAAAATCTGAAATCAAATATCTCCAAATCTTTCTCCATTATTGTAAACCTACCCAATTAATTTCAAGTAAATTTATAGCCATGGAAACCAAGCTCCCAAAGCTTGGAAATGACTCGATAAATAGATGAGCAATTTTCATCAAACTTCAAGCCAAAAATCATTTTGGTTCAATCAATTTTTCCCTCTCACTTCGTCCTCTGTCTACAGCCACGATGGAACACCGCCACCAAAAACACCACCACCAGCTGCCCCCTGCACTTCCTACAACCATCGTCCCTCCTCCTTCGTTTCCCCTTTCTTTCCCCTGCCTGTGGTTCGAAGCAGCGACCCACACCACCACTACGCCACCCTTGATTTTAAGAGTAAAGGGTTGATTTTGGGA
Organism: Patellifolia procumbens; assembly: GCA_947645195.1. Taxonomy (NCBI): domain Eukaryota; kingdom Viridiplantae; phylum Streptophyta; class Magnoliopsida; order Caryophyllales; family Amaranthaceae; genus Patellifolia; species Patellifolia procumbens. The sequence continues at coordinate 1,295,269 of CANSGD010000193.1, forward strand.
GTGGTGAGTCGATTTTAAGAATGGATGAGGGTTAAAATCGATGATCGGTGGTGGAGGAATGGAGGAGAGGGTCGTGGTTTCAGATAGCAGGAAGGAGAACGGTGGTTGAAAGATGATCGGTGGTGGTTTCATAGAGGAGGAAGGAGAGTGGTGGTCAGGGATTGGGAGGCGGAGTGGTAAATGAGGTTGGTAGTGAGGAGAGAGAGAGGGTCTACACTATTTTTAATGTGACTAGATCTACCCAAGAGTTTCACTAGGAGACGGGCATAAAGATATGGATAATCTAGGTTCGGTTGATTATCGCTTTTTATTTCCAATTTTTAAGTATTGGAAATTTAAAAAAGGAAATTTGAAATAGTCTCTCGTCCTAATTTATTTGCTACATTCACTTTTTCACACATTTAATGTCACAAAATTGGTATATGGAAAAATTACAAAAAAACATATATTTAGAAAGCACACATTTTGACAAATCAAACAAAATCCTACATGAGTATATTTCCAATTACATATATAAAATCAAAGATAGTCAAAGTGAATAATGTTCAAAGTCGATATGTAGTAAATAAATTAGGACGGAGGTAGTATGATTAGCAGTACTACTTTGAGTTTATTATAAAACCCGGATAATATTATTAAGATCATAAAAGTAATATACAAACAATTTTTAAGTATTTGGAAATAATAAAAACGGAAATACAAAATATGATTCGCATCAGTAGAAGTACTTTTGAGTTTATTATAGAGCCTATATTATTACTCCCTTTGCCCATATTAGTGATATACTTCCTTTATTGATCTGTCCCACATTAGTTGATATTCTTCTACATATTGCATGTGAGTATAATAGAAATATTATTTTTTAATATTTACGGGTTTCGCATATAGTTAATTTAATAACCTCCACCAACATGTACTAAAACAAATATCAATAACCAACTACTCTCATTAAAATAAGTTAGTAAAATAACACTCTTAAAACTCTGTGTCAGTCAAACTGTATCATCTAATAGGGGGCGGAGGGAGTATTAAGATCATAAAAGTAAAAGTAAAATAGAAACAAGTAGTGCTATCGAGCTGGCCATCTGCTTTATTTTCTTACTAGTCTTTCGACCCATGTAAAATGCACGGAAAATTTAAATGCCCTTGCAAACTACCAGTGTGACAAATAGTTCTTTTTAAAGAATTCAGGGGGCGTTTGGTTAGAAGAGGGTAAAGGGAAAGGAATCAAGAAAGGGTTAAGCAAGGAATAGAAAGCTAAACCCTTACTTCAAAACACTTGTTTGGTATATCACGAGGTAATCCTGTCTCGCCCTCCTCATTCGGCAGCCACCGCTGCCGCTCCCTTTCCCTCTTTGTCGGAGGTATCCTCTCCCTCCCTCTCTCTATCGCCGGCGTCTTCAACGCCTGTCTCTCTCTATAGTCGGTGCCTTCAACGCCTCTCTCCTTATCGCCAGCGTCCTAACCGCCTCTCATTCGCTGCAGATCTGGCGATTTTCGTGCGTTGCCTTGTGATTGTTGGGGCTGGGTGTGTCTGATGTTGCTTTTGCGGACGCGGTGGTTGATGGGGCTGGCATGGGGTGGTTATCAGGGCTAGCGTATGGTGTTTATACGGAGGGGGTGGGTTGTTTTCACTGAGAGGGGTGGGGTGGGTAACGGAAGGGGATAGAGGCGGTTAAACGGGTTTAGGTGTGCTTTTCGGCGGTCTCTGGCCGGATTCGGCGCGATGGGGTGGTTCAAGCGAAGTGAAGTGTCTTCCGGCAAGAATATGGGTTGTTTTGGGGTGTTATGGGTGGTTTGGGGCTGGCCGCTGGTGGTTCTGTGGTGGATCTGGCGGTGGGGGTGGGGAGTTGTTGTGGTTTGGATGGAGGAGACAGGGTGAGGGTGGTATGGGTGGGCCACCAGAGGTGGTGGACGGGGTGGTCGTTGAGGGAGTAGGGTGGTCAAAAAAGTCAAATGGTCAAGGGTTTCCAAAACTCCCATTTTTAAGTGGAGGGAGGGGGGTAGGGGAATCAACTTAGAGGGATTTGGGGTAATGAAGAAGGGAAAGAGAAAGACAAAACCTCCCAACCAAATAATTTTTAAGGGAAAGGAATCAACCCACTCCCTTTCCCTTTCCTGAAGTCCCCTTACTAAACGCCCTCTCAATGTATATTAGATTGTTTAAAAAACAGGTCCAATGAAACTAGTCAAAAGTAAAACAATTTTAATTGAGGATGTTTTAGTTAAGATTGAAGGTATATATCCATGATGTAGAATTTTCATTAGATTAGTACATATACATGTGATAGATAGATACAAGATTAATACCCTAAAATTTATATTATTTTAAGTCGTGCATTTATATTGGGAAAAAATTAGCTCAAATGTCTATCCAATAATATTCGACTATTACCCCTCATATGAATATGATATTATTCTGCTGATTTGTTAATTGTATAATTTTCATAGTTCTGACGCATTACAAAAAATTCTATCTAACAAGCTGACTAGCTAACATATAGGTACTTGATCAACTGCAAGGAAAGATACCCAAAATGAAAAATATAATCATAAGACAATACTTTTACTCATTATGTAGGGTATGCAACTTTGTATAAATTGCATATGCCTATATTAATATTAGGTTAATACTTCAAACTTGTCTATTGTTAAACCATGAAATGCAAGCTTATTAATATCCCTTTTCTAGTAAATGTTATTTCCTATATGTTGTATCCCCATTATTCATGTATTTTAAATAAAAAAACACCCCCTTATAATATAATATTTTTAAATTCCTTCTACTAGAATTTTAAAAAAAATTATATCGAAATTTAAATAAAGGGGAAAGCACTAGTGGAAAAAAGGCTATCTGATCCAAAGAAATGATTTGACCTTATATTCACCGAACAGTTAATTGGTACCAAAAAAACGCGCAAAAAGGTTTGGCGAACAGATCAGCTCTCACATGGGCCGGACAAGTGAAGATTAAACCGGTTCAGCTTGGTCCGACTCAGATAATTTATCCCTATTTCATGGATGTTTTTATGGTTGCCTTCTTGAAAAAAGGCTACCATAAAGAATTAATAATAACCACGAATTTGTCCATGTCAACATATGATATTTATGGCTAATTATTAAAGTTATATTTAAATACGCAACAATATATATCACTATATAGTATAATATAGTTCATAATATACGAAAATTATGCTTTGAATTGCATTAGTCATTCGTCAGTTTTTGGACAATACCATGACATGTTTTGGTCATAGCCATAATTTGGACATGTACAGTAAAATTGGTATTGGCTATGACCATAGCTTGATTTGGATATCACCCATTTCACTATCCAAATTACAACTATGACTAAAACATGGTATGGTGATGTCCAAAAATTAAAAATGACGATGACTAATTTTTGTATGGAGGTTTAGCAAATTAAAAAAAGAAAGTTAAGTAAATACCAAAATAATCATTGCTGACGTGACCAAACGTGTGGTTCACATTAATCAACTACCGTGACCTTATTTAAAGAAGTCTATACTAAAATTTTCAACTACTTACGTGAAATCAAAATGCAGGAGGCTTCCTAATTTTGGTAGCTTGCTCAAAAGCATAAGCTATCTCAATAAGTGTAGGTTCAGTACCCTTTAACCCTCCAAAGCATATACCAAACGGCACACCATCTTCATCATATCCAGCAGGAACACTAATTCCTGGAAATCCTCCAATTGCAAGAACACTCGAAAACGACGAATCTGGCGTTACCATCGCATCTAACTTATTTTCTATCATAACCTTCTCAAAACCGTCTCTTGAATACTCTACTAACATTGCCAAGGATTTCTTCACTTCAGGTCCAATCCCATTTGTTGCTTCAGCAGCAAGAAATATTGCTTGATCGTATTCTTTAATCATTTCCTACAAGTTCACCCAATTGATATTTGTCATTTCTTCATCAATCCAAACAAGTTCGGATAAACATAAACAAAGTCGTAAGTACGTATGATGCAAGTATAATTGTATTATAGTAGTTAATCATTACCTTTTGGGCATTTTTGTTGTTGAATTCTATAACATCCATCAAAGATCGCACCGGAGAACTGATCAATTGTTTTAAGTAGGAATTTAAGGATATCTTGAACTCAGCTAGCATCACCATGAGCTCGTTATTCTGTGACATATCTTGTGACATAATTGCTTCAACGTTGGGAATTTCCAAATTATCGACTAGTATTGCCCCCTTTTCTCTTTAGTTATCTCGACCATAATAAAGCACAATTATCATATAGTAATGTAATTAATTATGTAAAATTCGATCAAACAAGTAGACTTTGTGTTTATAGCTTACCTTAATGTATGAAAATGTTGCTTATAGGCTACATTCTGTTTAGGAAGGTATTTAACATAATCAAAGAAGGGACTTCTTACAATCCCAAGCCTCTTCCCTTTTAAACCATCAAACTTGAGAAACTGAACATAGCCACCTTGAGGTATGTATTTTCTTGCTTGCTTCGTCGCCTTAGAGTCATAAGGATCATAGCCTACAATAGAATCCAGAACATAAGCTGCATCTGCCACAGTCCTACAGATGGGTCTGTTCATAGTTCAATTCGACCAAATTAATCAAAATGTCAGACATTAAGGGTATATTAAAGATTAAATATTGCTTCAAAACATGTACATTCTTGAAAGGAAATTGATTAGTTGGTGTGGTTACATACCCAACGGTATCTTGTGTAGGAGTGATTGGTATTACCCCGCCGCGACTAGTGAGACCAAGGGTGGGTTTGATTCCAACGACTGAGTTTGTGCTGGAAGGACAGAGGATTGAACCATCCGTCTCAGTCCCAAGAGTAACTGCTGCTAAGTTTGCTGCTACTGCTATGGCTGATCCACTACTTGAGCCACAAGGATTTGCTGATAGATTAAAGGGTTCTGCAATTACAAATATGTTAATTAATATATTGTACTAGTTTTTGTGAGCCATTTTCTGGCACTAAATATGGATGAAATTTCCTTCCTTCAAGTTTGCAATTACTTAAACTATAAGTTTAATAATTAGATATTAAATATTGAAAAAACTATAACTTAAATGATTTAAGCTACTACTTACCACTATGGTAATGTTTGGTTGCATGTAGGAAATTAAAGTTCCTGGAAATCTAATTTTCCCATATAATTTAATTTTTTAGGAAATGCAAAATCTTGTTTGGATGTCAATGGGAAGTATAAATTCATTCCAATTACCTAGACCCCCCGAGGTAATCAAATTCCTCCATTGTGTGAGAATTGGAACTTCCTAAGAATTTCTAATGCCTATGTTTTTGTCCACCAAACGATGAAGCATCTTTCTACTTATTACTAACAATGAAGAAATGCCCATGATTTTAGAGGGTTAACCAAAAAACACCTATGATTTCTAACATAATAAAGTATAACATTATTACTTTAATCATTTAAATCAATTGCATCACTCTTAACATTAATGATTGAGTAATACAAAACTAGAGGTTAATTTCTAAGATAGTTAATATTGCAGTTAAGCTAGAAAAGGAGAAAACCATAGATAAGGGAGCATAGAGAGACGCGCCAAGTTGAGGGGCACGCCTCTGATTTCTCCCGTCCTACTTAGTACTCCCTCCGTTCCATAATATAAGTCCCCTTTCTATTTTGGGAGTCAAACTTTAAAATCTTTGACCAAACATTCTTATTAATATATATATATATATAAGAAAACATACTCATGTGAGATCTTGTTAGATTAGTCATAATATGTACTTTCATAATATCAACTTTTTATATTTTTTTACTAATACGAAATTGAAGATATAAAAGGTCAAATGTATATCTTGTAGACCGTGTAAAAGAAAACAGGACTTATATTTTGGGACGGAGTGAGTATTTTCTTTTCCAATCCTAAACACTAAACCTCCCCCCTAGATTCTGAAGAGTGCAGTTGTTGACCAGAAATAAAAAGGGAGATTCAAACATTGGTGGGGAACTACTATATCAATGATGATTTCACTTAAAAACTTTGGATTAGTTCATATAATTCTTAGGCATTAGGTATTAAATAAGTTCTTCGTAAGACTTATTATCAAAAGCTTAATATTATTTGTTGGAACTAAGCCTCAAAGTTTATGTCGCACATGGGTGGGTTTAGAGCTATTTCCTTAGTATTTCAATGCCAACATTTTTCCCTTTGTTTGTAAGGCACTTGGATCCCACATAGGAAGATAGTGGGCTTATTGCTTAGTATATTTATCCCCATGCCATTGTAACTCTTGTTTGGATACTAGAGACTATACTCTAGGAACCACCACACGCACGCGCGCGGGGCCGGGCCGGGCTCGGGCTCGGGGCGTGTGGCGCGACGCGTTCGCGGGTGTGGGTGTGTATTTTTTTATGGCCCGTCTGTTTTGAAAGATTCTCAAAATATCTTTGTAACGGAAATGATTTGTTTCCGAGTTTGACGCATTTGACTTGCCGTTATTGCCTCCTTGATTTCCGCCAGTTATTCTCTTCCCAGAATAAATGATCGCCTCTCTCTCCCACTACTGCTATATATACCCCTCTCTGGTTAGCACAAAATACACAGAAAAATACTTCTCTCATTTTTACTCTCTCTAAAATCTGTTCTCTCAATTCGGGTTGTATCTGTCACTCCAACCGTCTGCTTGTGAGTGCACACGAACGGGCGGTACTGTGCTAATCCCGGAGGGTGGTCGCCGGGAGGAAGTTTGCACCCGTGCTGTGGCGAAATCACCTTTAAGGACAGTGGAGGTTTCCACGACACAGTGCTCATCTCTTTAACGTTTTCCATACTTCAAGTAAGATCGTTCTCATTTATTGTTTTAGTCTCCTTGCGCAATTTACTTTCAACAATCTTAAAGGTGATTTTCGAGTTTCTGTTATCATGGCTTTGCGTAACTCCATTCCTGACACGTCTAAGATTGAGTCCTTGGATGGGAAAAATTATAAACGTTGGGCTGTCAGGGTTAGATTCTACTTAGAACAAATTGATGTTGCTTATGTTCTTGACGATCCTGTTGTCCCTACTGATGAGACCGAAAAACTGACCTATGAAACCAAATTTGCTAAGGATGACAGAACTTGCAAGGGGATGTTACTTCACTATATGTCCAATGCTTTACTTGACATATATATGACTTTTAACCATGCTAAGGACATTTGGGATACCTTAGGAAAGAAGTATGGTGTTGATGATGCTGGGACCAAACGCTACTGTATTAGTAAGTGGATGGCTTTTAAGGTAGACGATGACAAACCTATTCTAGACCAATTTCATGAGTTTGAGACCCTCTGTACCAATATTGCTGCTGAAGGCCTTATTATTTGTGAGTACACCCAGGCTATTGTCCTTATTGAGAAACTACCCTCATCTTGGAAGGACTACAGGAACCAACTTATGCATAAGAGGAGAGACCTTACCCTTGAAGAACTTGTTGGACATCTGAAAATCGAGGAAGAAAACAGCCTTAAGGACAAACCTTCTAACAATTCTGTTTTTCCTAAAGCTAATCTTGTGGAGTCCAAAAACTCCAACTATGACAGGAACAGGCACAAGGGAAAAGGCCCTTACAAAGGGGGCAGCAACCTTAAGGCTCAAGGAGGAGTGCAGAAATACAAGTTCAAAGGAACCTGCCACGAATGTGGAAAGCCTGGACACAAAGCTGCTGACTGCTGGAATAAAAAGAAAGACAAAAACCAAGCAAACTTGGTAGAAGAATCTGACACCATTGTTGCTGTTGTATCTGAAGTCAACCTTGCTGGAGACACCGCTGAATGGATCGTTGACATAGGAGCAACTAGGCACATTTGCACCAACCGATCCATGTTTGACATATATGAGAAGATGGAAGGTGAAAATGTGTTCATGGGAAACTCTGCATCAGCAAAGGTCAATGGCAAAGGGAAGATTACTCTCAAACTCACTTCTGGAAAATTCTTATCTCTTACTAATGTACTTCATGTTCCTGAAATGCGTAGGAATTTAATTTCTGGTAGTCTGTTGATGAAAGCTGGTTTAAAGTTGTCTTTTGATTCTGATAGACTTGTCATTACTCGTAATGGGGAATTTGTGGGAAAGGGTTTTTGTAATGGGGGGCTTTTTACTTTGGATGCTACTGCTGAAATCATGAATAAATCTGGTTCTACTTCTGCTTATATTGCTGAGTCTATTGATTTGTGGCACTCTAGATTAGGTCATGTTAACGTAGCTTCTATTAAAAGGTTGAAAAATCTGAACCTTACTCCTAGACTCTCAGGTTCTGACTTGCCCAAATGTCAAATTTGTGTTGAAGCCAAGTATGCTAGGAAACCTTTTAAAACAGTTGAAAGGCAATCTGAACTTCTAGAATTAGTTCACTCAGACCTAGGTGACTTTAAGAACTATGAAAGTCGAGGAGGGAAGAAGTATTACATTACCTTTGTAGACGACTATTCCCGCTACACAGTAGTGTACCTATTGAAATCCAAGGATGAGGCAGAAGAGATGTTTTTAAGGTACAAGGCTGAAGTTGAAAACCAATTGGATAGGAAAATCAAGAGACTTAGGAGTGATAGGGGAGGAGAATATGATCCTACATCTCTAAAGACCTTTTGTGAACAAAATGGGATTATTCATGAGTTGACTGCCCCTTATACCCCTGAACAAAATGGTATAGCTGAAAGGAAGAATAGAACACTAAAGAACATGATGAATGCTATGTTGATTAGTTCTGGACTTCCTGATAACATGTGGGGGGAAGCCATTTTATCTGCCTGTCATGTATTGAACCGTGTACCCCATAAGAAACTAGATAAGACGCCATATGAGATGTGGAAGGGTCATATCCCAAATCTCAAATACTTGAAAGTGTGGGGGTGTCTTGCTAAGGTTGCCATACCTTCCTTTAAAAGGGATAAGATAGGACCAAAGACTTGTGACTCTATTTTCATTGGGTATGCTTATCATAGTGCTGCTTATCGTTTCCTTATTAAGGATGCTAGAGGTTCCTATGCTTGTGGTTCAATTGTCGAGTCTAGAGATGCTGAATTCTTTGAACATATTTTTCCTTTGAAATGTTCTGCTTCTTGTTCCTCTACTGTTGATCCTGCACTGCCCATTAGTATTCCTTTAGTGACTAAACCTGTTGAGGAAGAACCTAGGAGGAGTAAGAGACCTAGAAAGGAAAGTATCTTTGGGCCTGATTTTGTCACTTCCTTTCTTACTGAATCTTGTGTCTTGAATGAGAATCTAGTGTCTGTCTTTATTTTGGAAGAGGACCCTAGAACCTACAGTGAGGCTATGAAATCTGTTGATGCTGTATTTTGGAAAGAGGCCATAGATAGTGAGCTAGAGTCCATTATGAGTAACAACACTTGGGAATTAGCAGACCTTCCTAGGGGTTGTAAGCCTATCTCTAGCAAATGGATCTTTAAGAAGAAGCTAAAGCCTGATGGTTCCATTGATAAGTATAAAGCGAGACTAGTTGTGAGAGGTTTCACCCAAAGAGAGGGAATAGATTATTTTGACACCTATTCACCAGTCACTAAGATTGCCACCATTAGAACGCTGATTGCTTTAGCTGCTATTCACGGCCTAATAGTACATCAAATGGATGTTAAGACTGCTTTTCTAAATGGTGACCTTGAGGAAGAGATCTATATGGACCAACCTGAAGGTTGTGTAGTTCCTGGACAAGAGCAAAAGGTGTGTAAGCTAGTAAAGTCTCTTTATGGTTTAAAACAAGCCCCTAAACAATGGTACCAAAAGTTTGATAGCACCATATCCAGTTTTGGGTTTCTTGTGAACGAGAGTGACACATGTGTATACGCTAAGAATGACTCCCGAGGTTGTGTAATAATTTGCCTATATGTTGATGATATGTTGATCCTTGGGACTAGCTTAGATCTTGTGATTGAAGTAAAGGACTTCTTAAGTACTAGGTTTGAAATGAAAGACATGGGGGAGGCTGACCTTATCTTGGGAGTAAAGATCACTCGGTCTTCTCATGGATTTAGCTTGAGTCAGGCCCACTATGTAGAAAAGGTACTTAGAAAGTTCAATTCATTTGAAGTTGACCCAGTTAAGACTCCTTATGATCCTAGTGTTCATCTAGTAAAGAATAAGGGAGATCCTGTGAGTCAATCTGAGTATGCCAAAGTAATTGGTAGTATTATGTATCTGATGAATTGCACTAGACCTGATGTTGCTTACGCTATTAGTAGACTCAGTAGGTACACTCATAACCCTAGCAAATACCATTGGGGTGCTTTGCGCAGGTTACTCAGATACCTTAGAGGGACCATGGATTGGGGCATTCACTTTTCTTCTTCTCCCGCGGTCTTAGAAGGGTATTGTGATGCTAACTGGGTATCTGGAAATGATGAGATTAACTCTACTAGTGGTTTTGTTTTTACCTTGGGTGGTGGTGCAATTTCTTGGAAATCTTGTACTGTTATGTCGACTATGGAATCTGAATTTGTTGCACTTGAGTTGGCAGGAAATGAGGCAGAATGGCTAAGGAATTTGCTGAATGATGTTCCATTGTGGGGGAAACCAGCTCCTTCAATTGCGTTGCATTGTGACTCTCAGGCAGCTATTGCAGTGGCAAAGAACAACGTGTACAATGGAAAGAAAAGGCACATTCGCCTCAGACACAAGGTTGTCAAAGATTTGATAAGCAATGGAGTGATATCACTGGACTATGTAAGGTCCGAAAAGAACCTTGCGGATCCGTTTACTAAAGGCCTCTCTAGAAATGTAATTGAGGATGCATCCAGAGGGATGGGACTGAGACCCATTTGAATGTAATAGTGAAACCCTACTCCACGCAAGTGGAGTTCAAAGGGCAACATTAAGTAATAAAAGCACTTTTATTTTGTCTATCCCTCTAGTGTAAAGTTATATTGAGAAGTGCATATCACTTGTGTTTGAGGTTGAGCAAAAGGCTCTTAATGAACCCATATCCACAGTTGTGTGGTGGTGTGTGGTGATACACACTTGATGGGATTCACCTACTTAGATGTGGAAGTGGGGCCGCTTCCTATGAGAAACTGGGGTCGTTTCTCTAGAGCATCTATGAGCATCCAGGTAAGGCGTATGGCCAGTATAGGCGCCACATTGATCGCGGAGTGACTGATTCTAAAGGGATGGATGTGTGGTTTAGATGAAGGTTTCAAGTTCTCTCAAGTTCAAGATGAAAATCACTTGTTTGAACGAGACTCCAAAGTCTATCTCACTAAGTGTTAATTCAAGTCGCAAGACATTAACACTTATGCATTCTTCCTTTGCCAAATACCCGAATTGTTCTTCTCTTCTTTTTCTCATTCCGAAACTTTGATTCTTGTGGGGGATTGTTGGAAATAAGCCTCAAAGTTTATGTCCCACATGGGTGGGTTAGAGCTATTTCCTTAGTATTTCAATGCCAACATTTTTCCCTTTGTTTGTAAGGCACTTGGATCCCACATAAGAAGATAGTGGGCTTATTGCTTAGTATATTTATCCCCATGCCATTGTAACTCTTGTTTGGATACTAGAGACTATACTCTAGGAACCACCACACGCACGCGCGCGCGGGCCAGGCCGTGGGCGTGTGGCGTTGGCGCGACGCGTTCGCGGGTGGGGGTGTGGGTGTGGGTGTGTATCTTTTTTATGGCCCGTCTGTTTTGAAAGATTCTCAAAATAGTGGGTGTGTATCTTTTTTATGGCCCGTCTGTTTTGAAAGATTCTCAAAATATCTTTGTAACGGAAATGATTTGTTTCCGAGTTTGACGCATTTGACTTGCCGTTATTGCCTCCTTGATTTCCGCCAGTTGTTCTCTTCCCAGAATAATTGATCGCCTCTCTCTCCCACTACTGCTATATATACCCCTCTCTGGTCAGCACAAAATACACAGAAAAATACTTCTCTCATTTTTACTCTCTCTAAAATTTGTTCTCTCAATTCGGGTTGTATCTGTCACTCCAACCGTCTGCTTGTGAGTGCACACGAACGGGCGGTACTGTGCTAATCATGGAGGGTGGTCGCCGGGAGGAAGTTTGCACCCTTGCTGCGGCGAAATCACCTTTAAGGACAGTGGAGGTTTCCACGACACAGTGCTCATCTCTTTAACGTTTTCCATACTTCAAGTAAGATCGTTCTCATTTATTGTTTTAGTCTCCTTGCGCAATTTACTTTCAACATTATTTTCTGGCTTTAAGCTTATTAATAAAAGTTCTTTGAAATCCCGCAATGTTTGCTTAAATCTCTTCAAGAAAATCTTAAGTCACTTTAGGGAAATTTACATAGGCATAAGGTCACATCCAACTTTTTCTTTGATCAGTTAATTTTAGAAATTATAGAATTCTATTTTTCTTGTTAGTAGAGCTATGAATTTTCAAATTAATTTCAAATCGAAATTCAAAAAAGAGCTCTTTGCAGGATAACGCTTCTTAAGTGAAGGAACACTCTTTTAGTTGTAATTGTTGTTAGGGGATAGGAATAGTCGTCAATTAGACATCTTGCCCTAACTTTCATCGTGCAAGATTTTGAGTCAAAATATACAATGAGAGGAGTTCCAACAAATAGACTCTACATAACTATATTTTGTCTTAATATAAATCACAAAAGATAGTCAAAGTTGAGTTTTGAATAGTGCCGAAGTTAAACTGTGTTACGTAAAAATAAACGGAGGAGATATTAGATTTGGTAAGACTTATTCACCACTAATTTGACCTTATTTTCACAACTACTTATACGTAACTAGCTTTTTGGCCGAGCAATGTAATAGGTATGTTTCATTGTGTTTAATTGTGGTGGTGAAGGGGAAGATGAGGAATTAATGAAGTAAATTCATATACTATTTTATTTTTAAGGTAGAAGATTTAGTAATTTAATAATAATAACGGATGTGGCATAGTAGTAGAGTTGTAATTTTCAAGTAATGAACTATGAGTTCAATTATATTTCCTTACATTTTGAAAATATTATTTAGAAAGTGAATGAGTATTTTTCATTAGACCTCTTAAAGAAAACAACAACTTAATTTAAATCATCCTACATGTGTATATTTTTCGAAATGGTAAAAAGGATTTTCTCTATCAGGCTGAAAACCCGTATAAGTCTACTTAGTCTAAATAAACAGGCTAGACACTTCAAGGTAAGGGAGATAATGAAATCCCAATATCAAAGTGTCATAATGGCTATCAAACACCCAATCTCAATATTGAAAAAGTCCCTCTTTAGTCTTTAATGGAAATCAAACTCCCAATCTCAATATTAAAAGACTCACTCTTTAGTCTTTACCACTAGGCTACGTTTTGTTTGATTATTCTACATGTGCATACTTGTTACTTGGTCATCATCTCCTTGTCTAGAAAGTAGGAAAAAAGCTAACTTTATAAAAGTCGTTTAAAAAGAAAAAGTACTTCGTATTGTAAAGAAAACAATATCCATAAAAAAAGCGCACTTGCCTGGCCTTGGCCTCCTCTAGCAGACCACCCACTAGGTGCACCAGTCGACCTGAAATTAGCCCATTCACTCAAGCTCGCCTTACCAAGAATGATGGCACCTGCCTTCCTCAGCCTCTTAACAACTCCAGCATCTCTAGGAACCACTGAACCCAGCAATGCATAAGATCCTGCAGTTGTATTAAGCTTATCTTTTGTGTCAATATTATCCTTTAACAATATTGGTATCCCATCTAGCCCTGATGCAGCTTGGACTGATGAATGACATCTTATCTTCGCTTTCGCCTCCCTACGTCTATCGGCCGCCTCCGCCTGCTCTAGAGCATCCGGGTTCACTTCTATGACCGCTCTAAGAATTGGGTTGAGCTTATGGATTTGTTGTAGGTAGAACTGTACTAGTTCTTTTGATGTAAGCTTGTTTTGATGGAAAGCAGTTTGGAGATCTTGTATGGTAGCTTCTTTTATTGGAAACTTTGGGTTTAAAGAAGTGGCTGATGATATGCTGAATAGGATTAATAGGAAATGAGTGAATAAGTGAAATGATGGCATGGCTAAGATTGGTAGTTAGAATCTGATGAAGGATGAGTATGTTGATGAGCAAGAGTTTGTAAATATAAAGGCAGAGGATCATTGGTCAGTCAATGGGACTGTATTTTATATACGTGTGGAGATCATTAATTTATTCGGTTTATTTTGTCTTTTTTATTGATGATGATTATGATCGCTGTTGAGTAACATGGAATTTTTGAGCATGTGTTGTGTGTTTTTATTGGGAAGACTCTAGGAAAGACAAGGGAAGAGCGTAAAGTGATGGATAATTTAGGTTTGGTTATACTTTCTCCATTTTATAAAGATTGTTATATTTGCATGGTAAACACTATTTACAAAGTTCACTTTGACATTCGTTTGTAATTTATACGTATGGAAAAATATAATCATGTGGGATCTTATTTAAAGTGGCTTGATATACTCCAACTCTATTGAAGGCATAGTTAATTATAATTATTAATTTATTAGTTGCAATTAAAGGTGATAAATAATTAATAGAATATTTTTTTTGTATTTTTACGATAAACAAATTCTATAATATATCGAGCATACATCAATTAATGTAAGATGGTGGTAACTCTTCGCCCTAAAGAGAATAGTAATAGTAAAGTGATAACAACAACTAAGTCTTATCCCCGAAATGATTTGGGGTCGACTAACCTGAACCGTATCTGAAATCATTGAAAAAAGAAATGCCATTGACAAGTGTGACAAACAAATTAAAAATAAAAAGATAATTTAAAGATAAACAAATAAATAAGGTAATTACACCCCTTCCTCCACGTGAATCCTGTCCCTCCACCACCTCTTTCCAACGCCATGATCTCGTCGATCCCAAGTAAACCTATATCACTCTAATCCCCCATATTTTTGAGTTATTTAATTAAATAGTTTTAATCATTTTTGAAGTTATAAAGCTATTTAAAAATTAGTATTTTCGGTGAAAAGGGTTTTTAGTAATTTCAAGAAGAAGGGGTATTTTGATAAATTTTATCATTAAGAGTGTTTTAGTCTTTTCACCAAAACATAGTCTTTTTCAACTATAAAAGGAGGAATTAGGGTTTCCTCCATCATTTACTAGCTAGCCACCGTCTTCACAAGGAGTATTAGGGTTCTTCTTTTCTCTCTTCTCTCTCAAACCCTAGTTTTTTTATTCTCCATCAATTCCTCCATTGATTCAAGTTATAATTTAGTTTTCTCCATTGATTTTTGTAGGAGATTCAAACATTCAAGTGAAGCAAAGGGTTTTAATTTTCTCCCTTTTTCTTCTCTTTTTCTTTCTTTTTTCTTTCCCTCATTTTTCCGGCTTTCCACCTCCTTTCCTTGCGTTTCCAGCCACCGGGGTGGCTGGGTGATAAGCACTTTATTGTGCTTAATTGTAGGTCATTTTTAGTGTCCTTGCATGTAGTTTAGAGCATTTAAGCCTAGCATTGCATGGTTTTTGTCACCTTTGAGTTATATTGTCGCTTCATTATCTGTTTAGTTGTTTTTGGTTGATTTCCAGGCTAACTAGCAGGTTTTTGAAGTCATATGATCATTGGAAGACTAGTTGTGGACTGTTGAACTTCAAATAGACATAACGTTTGATCTATAAATCGTATTAAGGTGATTCTAGCGGGACGTGTTAGCTTGTTTCGATAGCTTTCCAGCGACTGGTCATGAGCCCAACTCCGATAAGAGACGATAGAGATATGATCGTTCGAAGTTGAGTTATCCGCTGACCAGTAGGTCACCAAGGTCGTGGAGACCTGTAGCAAGCAAGACAGACTGTTGAAGATTTGGAACTGATCCTATGAAAGTAAGGGGCCACGGTCATGGCAAAATCACCACGGCCGTGGTGACCTGACTTCGTCGAGTCAGTCCGTTTGAGATTAACTGCTGCCTAGACAATTTTAAGGCACCACTACCGTGGCGACCTGACTTCGGGTTTTGACCCCGTTTTTCCGTCTTAGTTTAATGAACCTTATATTTAGTTTTTAGGGGTTTTTTTCGATTATTATCGCAAACTTTACTCTCTAATTACTTAGTGAAACTCTCTAAACTCTCAAACTCTTAGTTTTTCTCATTGTTCCAATTTTGAAGATCGAATCATTAATTCAATT
The DNA here is from genome assembly GCA_947645195.1 of Patellifolia procumbens. Lineage (NCBI taxonomy): Eukaryota > Viridiplantae > Streptophyta > Magnoliopsida > Caryophyllales > Amaranthaceae > Patellifolia > Patellifolia procumbens. The sequence goes on from CANSGD010000193.1 coordinate 1,311,364, forward strand.
CAAGTAATTTTCTTTCAATCCCTCTTCTTTATTTCTATTGCTTTGTTAATCATGTTTACTTTTATTACTCTCTTTTTCTTTGAATCCATGATTAGTGAGTAGTTCCTTATCTAGGGTTTGGGTGAAAGCATGAATTAAGGCTAATTGAGATGTTCTTCTAATTGCTTTATTCATGTCTAATATGCATTGATCTTGGTGTTTTGACACCTTAGGGTAGACCTTCATCAAGTTTATGCTACGACTTAGATTTCAATTACTCTTGGTTAATTGTTGTTGTCTAGTCATTCCCATGAATTAACTTAATTTCTAGACCAAGAGATTGGGTAGAAATTAAGTGGATCCTATTTAGGGGTTTTCCAATCAAATTGAATCTATTAATCAATTGGCTAAAGACCATTCGAGAGAGGATTTATTCGATTGATTAATTGATTACTCTTGAGGACCATTCGAGAGAGGAATCAAGAACCTTAGAGGGAAACTTAACCTTGCATGTTATTCTCTATAGTTTCGTAGTTGCATTAGTGTCGTGTCTTTCCCGAGTTCATGCGAGTAACCCAAGCTCTAGCGTTTTCTCCATTATATTAATTCTCTTACTTGATTACTAGTTGTTATTCTCTAGTTAGTTGTTAATTGGTAACTCTTCAATCTTACACCCTCAAAAACCCTTCACTTAGGTAGTTTTTGACTTAATAGACCTTAGTCAATCCCAATTTCCTTGTGGTTCGACCCTTGACTTGCCATTACTATGTTCATAGTAGTTGCTCGTTAGGTTTATAAATTTTGTTTGCTAAGCGGTTCTTAGTGCCTTAACGACACACTAAAAACCTCTTATCAAAATGGCGCCGTTGCCGGGGAAATTGTGTTATTGATTGAAGTTTACTTGAGTTTAGTATTGCTTAAGTGATTTTTTTTTTTTTTGTGTTGTTATTTGCTAATCCTCTACTTCGCTTTATTGTGGTACATGAGAAGGCGAGCTCACGGTTCACCCATTTTCCCTTTAGACCCGGAAATCAATCGCACTTTGCGAAAGCTTTAGGGAGGTTTGGAACGGTTGACCTTGGGTTCTACGTCAGCTTCACCAATCTCAAGTTCAACAAGTGAAAGTGAATCAGACATGGGTGAGGATAATGCACAGCTTTTCAGGGATTTCGGAAATCCGGGGTCCTATGTTTTACAGGGTGGAATTCGACTCCCCACAACCACTTTAAATTTCAGCATTCACCCTCAGTTTACACGGATGGTGAAAGCAGAACAATTTTGTGGAGGGTCGGATGAGGATCCACTTGATCATCTTGATCGACTTCTGGAGATTTGTGCTATGATAACGACGAATGATGTCTCTCCAGACTACATTAAGATGCATCTCTTCCGGTCTTCTCTTTCCGGAAAGGCAAAATCTTGGCTCTAGAGCTTGCCTGCTAACTCCCTCACTACATGGGAGCAAGTTACATTGGCGTTTCTGAAGAAGTATTTTTCAGAGTAAAAAACCGCAGATATTAGGAGGAAGATCTCCTCCTTTGAGCAAGAATGTAATGAGACGCTTGCGGAGGTTTGGGAACGGTTTAGGGAGTTGATTCATTTGTGCCCTCACCATGAGTTCAGTCAAAATCTACTTATGAGGTTCTTCTATGATGATCTTGTTCCTATGTCATGTGCTAACCTTGATGCTGGAGCGTGAGGTCAACTTTCTAAGATCCCGCAAGACCAATTAGAGTCCACCATAGAAGAAGTGATCAAGAACTACTCATGGAGTGGAAGAAGGAGAGGTTCTCAACCTAAGAAGAGTGGCAAGTTTGAGTTGGACCCAATGGATCAAATTCAAACAAAGATGGATCAACTTGACAAGAAGCTCTCTAAGATCACCCTTGCATCATCGAGTCCCTCACAAGTAAATGTTTTTTCTTGTGACATATGTGGTGGTACAAACCATGATACCTCTTATTGTGGAGGATCTCAGTTAGAGCATGTGGCGGCCATGAATTCTAGAGGAGAAGGTTATCAAGGTAACCAAGGGTATAGAAGCAATCAACAAGGAGGTTGGAGACAACCTCAACAAGGATACAATCAAGGCTTCAACCAACCTCAACAAGGTTGGAATCCACCTCAACAAGGCTTTAATCAACCACAACAAGGGTTTACTCAAAGCTACAATCAAGGTGGATCCTCCTCTCAAGGTTCTATTGCTTACCAAGCCCCTCATCAAAGATCCAACTTTCAAAAAGCCCCTCTAAACCCACCATTTCCCACACCAAATTCCGAACCTACTCCATCCTCCGACCCTACCTCCTAAATTCTTCAATAACTTCAAACCATAACCCAAGACCTTGCTCTTCAAAGCCAAGCTCTTCAAATTTACGACCAAAGGTTTAAAGAGTTACAAGCTCACACCAAAATGTTTGAAACCCAATTGGCTCAAGTGGCCAAGAAAAACCCCTCTAACCCCACAAATCAACTTCAAAGCCAACCCCTTCCTAACCCCAACCTACATCAAGTCAAAGCTATCTATTTGAGGTCGGGAACGAACTATGAGGGACCCAAGATGCCCAATGAGAGTGAAGGAAGTGAGATTGAGGTGGTTGAGAATGACAATCAAGTTGAGGAAGATGAAAGGGAGGTTGATGTTGAGAAAGGAAGAGAAGATAAGGAAACTCATGAGCAAGTTGGTGACAAAGCCCCATTGTCAACACCTCATCCACCTAAGCCCTATGTGCCACCGGTCCCATATCCTCAAAGGTTGGTGGAGAGGAAATTGAGCGACAAATTCATTAAGTTCCTCCAAGTTATTAAAGGCCTTCAAATACACATTCCATTCCTTGAGGCCATGTCTCAAATGCCAACCTATGCCAAGTTCATGAAGAAGATCCTCTCTAACAAACAGAAGGTTGAAGACGAGGTTATCAAATGGCCATACCAAGTAAGTGCTCTAGTGCAACGAGATATGCCTAAGAAGCAAAGAGACTCCGGAAGCTTCACTTTGCCGGTGAAGATATGTAACCTCGAGCCTAAGGGTGCATTGGCCGATTTGGGTGCGAGTGTGAGTTTGATGCCTCGATCCATTGCTAAGCGCCTAAACTTCCCTCTTCTTCCTACCAGGAAGACTATTCAATTGGCGGATCGGTCTTTGAGAGCCCCGCATGGCGAGTTGGAGGATGTCCCAATGCAAGTTGGGCATCTCTTGGTGCCGTGTGATTTTGTGGTGATGGAGATGGAGGAAGATACAGATACTCCTCTAATTATTGGAAGAGAAGCTCTTAAGACATTGGGTGCCGTAATAAATTGCAGAAATGATACAATCACGGTTGAGTTAGCCAATGAGAAGGTTGTGTTTGAGTTCTCCAAAACATTGAAGAGACCCATGATAGAGAGAGTTTGTCGAGTTGATCATGTGGAGAGTGAAATGGAAGGTTTTGAGAGAGAAGCTCACACTGATGATGAGCCCTATATTTCTATCACTGAGGAGCCGAGTTTAGATGTAGAAGAGGTGAAAGAGTTCTCTATGATTCTCGACGGTGCTACCGTTGAGGAAACACTTGGGTCGGGATTTGAGGTCCTAGCCACTTCCGATGCTAAGGAGGAGAGTACTAAGCCTCCTCCCAAGGTAGAGTTCAAACCCCTTCCCCCTCCCCCTTAAGTATGTCTTCCTTGATGATGCATGTACTTATCCTGTTATTGTTGACTCGGCTCTTGGTGACATCTCTATACCAGAATGATTAAGATATTGCATAAATATAAAGATGTCATTGGTAGCTTGATTGATGACCTTAAGGGGCAAAGCTCTACTCACGTGGTTCCCGACCCTCCTCCCGACCATTGATGAGGAATTTTTTCCCCTCCCTTGGTATTGTTATCATTAGACTTTTCACAGTGAGGACACTGTGTGGTTTAGCTTGGGGGAGGATGTATATATTAGTTGCATATCGTTTGCATTAGTTGCATATTAGTGTCATGTTTAGGTTGCATTTTAGTATTTAGTATCACGTTTAGGGTGCATGTAGATTTCTTTAGCCTTGCATGTACATATAGAGTGCATTTAGGTCTGAACTCTGCCTCTGGTACCCATGTGTCTTTTCTTGATGACCTGAAAAACAAAAAAAAGGGAAATACTTTAATAATCTCTAGTAGGCCAAGGAACTCTTGGGTTCTGGTATGATTGATCTCCCTATTGTGCGGCTCGACCGATGTTGGTAGCTATACCCTTTTTGAGAGTTTGTTTTTATAGCCTTATAGACTGACATCATTGCAGTCTTATCTGCTTGTTGTGTGATGCTCTTCCTTGACGAATGTTCTCTAGAACTGGCATTGATTCTCCTTGAAATTGCATTGATTGGTTTGATTCTTGAATATGATTGAGGCGTTCGATATATATTTGAACTACATTGCCAAATGCCACCCACATTATCTTATCTCCTTTGTCAACCCCGTGAGGCTGAGCCTGCTTTCTTGTTTAACCGCACCTTTAGCCTATTACCGATTTCCTGACCTAGGGGATTGTGAAGCTAGATTGGAGAGTGGTGTATCTTGTGATTCAGTGCTTTGTTAGTGATTTGAGTTGGTTGGATGATGTGTGTTGTGATTAAACTCACGTTCTGTGTTGAGTTCACCTTCGCCCTACTTCTTGTTGATCTCCTATCTCTCTCCCTTATTAGTTATCAAAACAAAACAAAACAAAGAAACAAAAAAGATAGGAAAAGAAAAAAAATGGGAACATCAAACATCCCAACAAAAAAAAATTTGTGGTTTTTGTTCTTAGTGCTTAATAAAGAGAGATTAGGAGATGCTATTGAGGAGGTATTGTTGGTTGGTTGAGTGATTGTAACGAAGTTTTACGGTTTCGGGTTAGCGTTTGTCTAGTTGGTGTTGATTTTGAAAGCTTCACTTTCCCCTATTTAGCACCAAATTCCCAAATGTATCCACACCCTTACCTTTAGCCTTCATTACAACCTCGATAAAGTCCTCATGATTATTGAAAATAACTTATGTCTCACGCGATGGAGAGTGAGAAGATATGCAAGCCTATGGTGGGATTTAGTCAACGGAGTTGAGCCTTGAGCGATTATTGCGACCTTACAAACACATGAGAGACCTTGAGCACGACCAAAGTGAGAGCTAATATCCATATGACTAAGCCAAGCTTGAAGAAGAACTTGTGGTAAGATTGGATGCTTTTCCTTGTGCTATAAACTTTGAGGCTTGATAGTGTTTTGCATTTATTGATGAAAAGGTCTGAAAGGTGTTTATTCTCTATCTTGGCATGCGTATTATTCTGTGGAGTCATTGAACTCTTACCCTTGAATTTGATTTGCATTGCTTGAGGACAAGCAATTGGACTAGCTTGGGGGAGTTTGATAAGCACTTTATTGTGCTTAATTATAGGTCATTTTTAGTGTCCTTGCATGTAGTTTAGAGCATTTAAGTCTAGTATTGCATGATTTTTGTGACCTTGAGTTATATTGTGGCTTCATTATCTGTTTAGTTGTTTTTGGTTGATTTCCAGGCTAACTAACAGGTTTTTGAAGTCATATGATCATTGGAAGACTAGTTGTGGACTTTTGAACTTCAAATAGACATAATGTTTGATCTATAAAACGGATTAAGGTGATTCTAGCGGGAGGTGTTAGCTCGTTTCGATAGCTTTCCAACGACTGGTCATGAGCCCAACTCTGATAAGAGACGAGAGAGATATGATCGTTCAAAGTTGAGTTGTCCGCTGACTAGTAGGTCACCACGGTCGTGGAGACCTTTAGCAAGCAAGATAGACTGTTGAAGATTTGGAACTGATCCTATGAAAGTAAGGGGCCACTGTCATGGCAAAAGCATTACAAAAGCAATTGAGGCTTTTGTTTGGTGATTCTATTGTAGTAGCAAGATACATACACTTTGACCTTTGACTTTAGTGGTTTATATGGATTAATTGTTGAGCATGAGAAGTAAAGAGAGGCTTATGCCTTATCATTGTTTGATTTATGTTGTGAACATAGAAAAGAGACTAGAAATGGAACTTTTGAGTTATTCCGATCATATGAGATTTATGTTATGGATGTTTATTGCTTTAAAGCATGATTAAAGTTTATTTATGTTATTCTTGAAGCTATGGCTTGCATAAGTATTTATTGAGTAAGGTCTCATGAGTAGTTTATTTTATTGAGCAAGGTCTCATGAATACTTAAAAGTTATTGAGCAAGGTCTCATTAGTAGTTAAAGGTATTGGGCAAGGTCCCACAAATAGTTAACCATAGAGCAAAGACTCAATTGGTTGGATCATGGATCCTTAAGAAAGAAGAAAGGACTCAAGGAGTCATTTAAGTAAGAAGTTGAGCAAGAGCTCGAAAGAATAAGGATTGAGCTTGTTTGTGATACTTGTTTGTTATCACTTATTAAAGAGAGATAAGAAACTAATTTATATGCTTATATGTTATTTGTCGTGTGTGTCTCACATGTCGAACTTTGGCAATAAAACTCTTGGGTACGATCCCACATGAGTATTGAACATAAGGGGGGAGTTAGTGTGTAACTATACTCCTGCATTGGCATAGCATGACGATGCTATTGCTTTTATATTATCAAGAAAGTTTTATGGTGAATTCCAAATTTATCAAGAAGGTTATCGAGTGGGCTAGGTGTCACTCATAGTATCTCTGTCGAGATGTTGAGTCTAGGGGTTCACTTTCACTCTCTCTTTAATTTCACTAACAAGCACGTACTTCTCGAGTCAAGTTATTTAAAGTTAATGGAACTTTACTTTATTAGTAAGAGGTGTAGAATCTCTTACACAAGAAATAGTAGCCCGTATATTACTGCAAGTGGAGAACGGTGCATGTTCATTGACAATACATATTAAAGAATGAATTTGATTAGTTCAGTCTTTGTTGTGCTTTTAGAATCATGATAAGAGCAAGCCGAATTATTTGAGGATTGCATATATTATTATTTATTGCATTAGCTTAGTAGTGTTAAGTGTTGCTGATGTATGTGTTTTGTTTGCTTTGGTTATTGTTTTACCTCAATGACCCTGTGACAAACCATTCACGAATGTGTTTGTGAATGGCGAGCGGATCTTAGAGGTTGAGTTTCAGGTACAGGTGTTGCTGTGCATGGGGATCATGAGCATCAAGATTGGAATTTTAGTGCATAAACACTTGTTTCAATGAAGTTACTTTGGTTTATGTTTGTTTTGAATAAGGAACTATTATGGGGTAGTTCTTGAGTTGTTAACTCATTTATTGAATTTTATATTTCGATTTTATTAAAGTATTTCAAGTTATGTTCTAAAAGACTTCCGTTGTATTCTCTGTTTAGCCTTACGTATTATCATGCGTGGCGTAATATCTCCGGAATTTCTCTGTTTTATAGGAGGTTTGTAAATGGAGGGATTGTAGAGGTGTTACAATCACTTTCAATTATCTTAATTTATCCAAGTCATCTAAGGTCTTCCCCTGCCCCATATAATTTGGTTACTATTCCACTCTTCAAGTCTTCAAATTGGGGCATCGCTTGGTCTCATTTTCACACACTAGTGGAAAAAATACCTATTGCTGCTCCCCTGTAGTTACGGGCTAGATGAACAGCCCGTAGCTAAATCATAGATTGATGCGGGCTTCACAGTAGCCCGCAGCTAAATTAACAAGAAAATAGTTTAGCTACGGGCCTTGGTAACCGCCCGCAGCTAAGGGTTAACAGTAATTCCTTTTAGTATACCCCCGCCAAATCCCTAAATTAGAAGAGGGAATCTCAGGCCACTGTTCGTCACTGTTCCATTGACACAGGCGAATCTCAGGCCCTTGCTGTCGTTCAATCTCAGGCCCTTGCTGCGCCTCCTTCTGCGACTTCGCCACCTCCTCCCCATTCTCCGACCTGGTAACAAAAGTTAGTCGTTTATTTTTTTTGGTTTGTTAAATGGAAAGATTGAATTTTGATGTTTTTTTATGTTGCATTGATGGAGATTCTAAAGTGGGTAAGTCTTTGAATTATTGTTGCTTCAGTATGTGAGAATTAGAATTTGTGTATTTTTGTCCATTTTCGGGTTTTTAGTGGACTTTATTTAGTTGGATTTTGCAGTAGAAGAATCGAAATTGAATATGTAAATATTGTGATTGAGAAGAAATTAACTGATTATTTGAAAGTAGAACTCTCATAAGGAAAATGCAGTTATTTGGTTGCGGCTTGATATTTGCTTATGAATTTATAGTGCCAAATTAGCCAAAAGGTCAATGCTGAAGTATTGAATCAAAAACACTACAGACTAAGTATCAAACTTTGAAGTTTGAATCGGAACGAAGTTTGAATCGGAACTCGAAACACCTGATGATGTCAAAACCTTTAAGCATTCAAAGACTAGCTCAAAACCTAGGAAGATGTTTGAGGATTTCTTTCTTCATACATGTCACTGTTAGCTAGGATGGTTTAATGTGCTTCCTCCAATTTCCTTTGTCATTTTCCGTGGAAGTTATATTGCCATATTGGGTTTGTGGAGATGTTTGCGTGGAGATCTAGTGTATCTTCTGTTTTTTATTGCTGTTTGAACTCTTCAAATTTATCTGCAGGTCTCTTTTGCATGCCCTGAGACTTCATTATCAGAATCCTCAAGAGTTATTAGGTTGGCAGGAGTTTCATTATTAGCCGTAATCGACTATATTAGGCAGTTCAATTAGGAGGTTGATATACTCCTTCTTGAGGTGCCACTCTCTTCTCTTTCCTCTCCCTCTTTAATTTGGTTGAAAATATTGATATTGATTGTTAATAGGTATGGCTGATTTGTAACATTTGATTGACAAATTGCTCTTTTTTCTGAAATTTATTGATGCTTAGTTGATGGTATGCACTCTTCAGTGAATGTATGTTCTGAATTTTATATGCTTAAGTAGGGGCTTTCGTAGATGAATTCGTATCGCTTAAGCTATAAAGAATATTAGATTAGGATGGATTGTTATCTTGATTGAGTTATTCATTGTTATCTTATTATCAATTGGACTACAAGAGTACAAGGTATACGAGAGGGGATATTAATTAAAATTTAGAATTTGTAGATTGGAAAATTTGAGAACGAAGTACAGAATTACGTATATTCTATGGTTTAGAATTTTAATGACTCAAGATTGGATTGATTAGTGATTGTAGACTACTAAGAAGACTCATAGAATAATGTAGGTAAACTAAATTGAGTGTAGAAGTTGAAACGCGTACAATCTCATAACATTAGGTAGTTTCCTTTGGATGAGTTAAAATGACAAAGTCATATCCTTATAGACAGATTTGTTTAAGCTTGGTGGATGTTGCTTTGAATTTCCTGAATTGGGTTAAAACTAGCTACTACTTGTTACTTTGGATGTCTGAAATTTAATGAATGCCTAGAATGTTACTACTTACTCGTGTTGGCATCTTGTTCATTAAGTCGTGTTATATATACTAGTTTGTAATTGTTTGTTGCATTATCAATCATAAGCCTAGATACCCGTTCAAGACTTATTCACTAGGAGTAAGTCTTGAATAGTCCCGGTTTTGGGAATGTTCCTTGACATTTAATCTCACTTAGGATGTGAATGTATGCCTTCTTTTCGATTCTAAGGATAATTTTGGTTTGTGATTTCCTTAATATGTTCTCCGGGTACATATGTAGTTAAGCAATTTGCTACATCGTGCTACTTGAAGAACTATAGGGAAATGCTACCGAAATTTCCTTAGAATCGAAGAGTTGGTGTACATTCACTCATGAGATTAGATGTCCAAGGATGGGTTAGGATGGAGTGATAAGGACCTTCTTGGAGCATGCATTGATTTTATTGAGTGGTCTATCATGTGTACTTGTTAGGTGTCTAATTTCGCTTTTCCTGACTTTTTAGAATGGATCCTCAACGTTGTTGGATGTATGGTGAACGCAACACAATTGACTTCTTTAATGGGGTAGAAGAGTTTTGTAGAGTGGCTTTAGAACACCAAAGGAGTAAGGGAGTTGCCACAATTTTATGTCCATGCCGTGATTGTAATAATCTAAGGAAGTGGGATGATATTAGGATTATAGAGGATCATTTGTTTCGGCGGGGGTTTACTCAGATGTATGAAGTTTGGTATTGGCATGGTGAGAACATAGTTCCAATGAATGAGGCAAATGATGGTAGTGTCAATTATGAGGAAGATGATGATAACAATAATGACGTTTCCATGATTTCTGGTAATGGTGAGGAAGCTACTAGTGAGGAGTGTGAAGATAGTGATGCTGAGTTAGCCGGCGAAGATGATGTGAATTAGATGATGGGGGGCTTACATGAACAACTTAGTGTCACTCCAGAGCGATTTGAGAGAGTTGAAAAGGCCGCTACGACTCCCTATACCCTAGATGTCCAAAAATTTTACTCCTAGAAGGTGTGTTAAAATTGTATAACATCAAGGCACAGGGTAATTGGACTGACGCGAGTTTTACCTTATTGTTGGAAGCCTTAGCAAATATGTTTCCAAAGGGTAATGAGATTCCCACGTCGACCTATTATGCCAAAAGATTAATGTGTCCTCTCGGCCTAGAATACCAGCGAATCCATGCATGTCCTAATGATTGTGTTATTTTTCGTAAGGAGTATGAGAAGTTGGACAAGTGTCCAATTTGTGGAATATCGTGGTATAAGAAAAACAAGGAGATTTTTGATGACAAAGGGGATGACGCTATTGAGAAAAACAAGATTGGGCATGCTGCGAAGGTGTTGTGGCACCTTCCAATTATACCTAGGTTTAAGCGTATGTTCTCAATTAAGAACGACGCAAAGATCTTAACGTGGCATACCGATGTGAGGAAGAAAGATGGGAAAATCAGGCATCCCGCTGATTGTGAACAGTGGCAACAATTTGATAAAAGTAATTCTGATTTTGGGAAAGAAGATAGGAACCTCAGACTAGCTCTTTGTACTAATGGGGTGAATCCATACGGATCCCAGAGCAGTAGACATAGCTCATGGCTTGTTCTTTTGTCTATTTATGACCTTCACCGTGGTTATGTATGAAGCGCAAGTATTTGATGATGCCTTTATTAGTTTCTGGACCTAGACAACCCGGAAATGACATTGATGTGTATTTAGCACCTTTAATTGAAGAATTGAAATTGTTGTGGTCTGAAGGGGTGTCGATGTTTGATGCCTACACACAGTCGAATTTCAATTTACGTGCCATGGTTTTCTGCACGGTGAATGATTTCCCAGCGTATGGGAATCTTTCAGGTTACAAGGTTAGGGAGAGAAAGCATGTGCTATTTGTGAAGAGGATATGGAGCCCATTTACTTGACACATTCCCATAAGAATGTGTACATGAATCGTCGGAAGTTTCTTGATCGTCAGCACCCTCATCATAAGAAGAAAAGTCAATTTAATGGATTCATTGAGAAAGGAGTGGCCCGCGAACCAAGAACAGGGGTGCAAATTTATGATCGTATTAAGCATTTAAAAACGGTTCATGGTAAGGCCACAAAATCCACATCAACGAAAGGTATGCTCTGGAAAAGAGTATCTGCTCTTTGGGACCTTCCATATTGACAAGATTTGCAGGTAAGACATTGTCTTGATGTCATGCACATTGAAAAAAATGTGTGCGATGCTGTTCTTGGAACGTTGATGAACATGCCTGGTAAGACAAAAGATGGGCTAGGTGCGAGGTTGGATATGGAGAAGAGAGGGATTCGTCCGAATCTTTGAGCTCAGCCAAGAATAAATGGTAAGATGTATCTCCCTCCGGCTTGCTACACAATGTCTTCGACAGAGAAAAGACTATTTTGTGAGTTTTTGTACGATATCAAGGTGCCTTCTGGATATTGTTCAAATTTGAAAACATATGTTACCCAGAAATATTTGAAGATGGGTGCTATGAAATCACATGATTGTCATGTAATGATGCAAGTATTTTTTCCAGTGGCTATTCGTGGTCTACTATCACCTCATGTAAGCCGTGTTGTGGTCAAGTTATGCTTGTTCTTTGATAGAATTTATAGTAAAGTGATAGACCCAAAAACACTTGATGCATTATAAAATGACATAGTTGAAACCTTATGCAAGTTTGAGATGTATTGTCCACCTTCCTTTTTTGATATCATGGTTCACTTGATTGTACATCTTGTTCGGGAAATTAAGATTTGTGGCCCGGTTTTTTTGAGATAGATGTACTCGTATGAGAGATATTTTAAGATTCTGAAAGACAAAGCAAAGAATAAAGCAAAGCCCGAGGCTAGCATCATTCAGGGCTATATGGCTGACGAGATCGGGGAGTTTTGTGCTGAGTTTATTGCTAGCATAAAGGCAATTGAACTAAGAGTTTCTCGTCATGACGGAAGGCTACGAGGTAAAGGCACAATTGGCGGAAGGGATGTCATCCCTCCTAATGAAAGGAAAGAAAAAGGCCACCTATATGTGTTGCAAAATCTCTCAATCGTTCATCCTTACGTAATGAAGCACTTGAAGCTATTGAGGAGCATGTATCCTAAGAATGAACATAAGGCGATGTTAGAACATAATCAAACTTTCATTAACTGGTTTGAGAAGCAAGTGGCAAGTGAGTTGAAGCAACCTAATCACAGTGTTCTAGACATGGTCAGATTGCTAGCAAGGGGTCCAAGAAAACTAGTGAGGTCATTTGAGGGTTATGACATCAATGGGTATTCGTACTACATGAAACGTCAAGATGGGAAGGGTGTACTACAAAATCGTGGTGTCATGGTGATTGCGTCTTCCACCGAGTTTGCTAGTGCAAAGGATGTGAGGCCGGTTAATTCAACTTTGGTGTATTATGGGGTCATGGGAGTTATACTACATTGAATTTCCAATCGCCCTTTTCAGATGTCAATGGGTTGATAATCGACGTGGCCGAGAAACTGATGAATTCGGGTTCACTGTGGTAGACCCAACTCATTTCCATGACACCGATGAACCTTTCATTTTAGGCTCAAAAGCTAAACAAGTGTTTTATGTTCGAGATATTACTAAATCTGGTTGGCAGGTTGTTATTCATGGAAAACGACACATTTTGGGTGTGGAAGATGTTGTTGATGAAGAAGAGTATGACCTCTTTGATGACATACCACCTACATCAACGGGTGTGCAAACCACACCAGATGATGAAGATTTCGATTTGATTTATATGCGTTCAGATCTTAATTAGGAAGAGGGAACAGAAGTTCATATATGATTTAGTTTCGATTTTTTTGTAAGCCTTTTATATTAATACATGTAAGTCTTATTTTGTACTGTATTTATCGCATTGATCTTAATGAATGAATATTGGGCCTTTATTGCTTTTATTTGTTTTACTTATGATAAATATTAGTTGTTTAACATATTTTGATTACTTTTAATTCTTCAATGGAATTTTTATGCCGTTGCCCATAATCCACGTTATTTTGGGCATTGCTCGATAAAATGACTAACAATATACATGCAGATGAAAGGGAAAAAAAGTAATAAGGTGGGTGATGCTACTCCGATACTTGATTATGAAAAGCAACGATTCAAAAGTTGAAGATCAATGCGGAGCGGATGGAAGCTCAAGGTCTAGGAGACCTTACCCATAAAATATTGTTACAAAAACCAAATGCTTTACGGGGAAGTGTTGCTGAAGAAGTGGTCGAGCCTGATGATTCATATGATGAGTTTGATCCCAAGGATGAGCTTGACCCCGAGGATGACATAGCTTTAATGGTCTCCAAAACTAATGTTGTAAGTTTGTTTATTTTTGTTCTCATTATGTGCGCGGGGGTGGGGTTTATGAAGTGTGTAGGGTCTGTGCAGGGGGTATGTTCAGGGAGGTGGGGGCAGGGGTCAGTGTAGGGGTTGTGGGGGTTTGGGGGGTCTGTGTAGTGGTTCTGTGGGGGTTGCGAGGGTCTTTTTAGTGGTTATGTGGGATGGGAGGGTCTGTGCAGGGGTTCTAGGGGTTTGGGAGGTCTGTGCAGGTGTGTGCGGGGGTTTTGGGGGCCTGTGCAGGGGTACGACTGCATAAGACCTTTAATGCATTGTAGACTCCAGAAAACCATAAGACAAACTTCTGCAAATAACAGACACACTCCATTGATGGTAGAATACATAGAATAACATGAACAAACACAAGAAAGAAGGGAACCCACTCCTACACTTATCTGCAATCTAGCCAACAGCCAACTAGCTTTTCTAATAGCAAAATGCAATAAGCTAATAACATAGCACGATATGTTGTCTTAACATCACCATACCTATGAAATTCATTCATTCCCTGGTCTCAGGAAACCAATACCAACAAAGAATTGTTGTCATGACCGCAGCAATGAGGAATCATCGTAATTAGCGCCTTTGAATGGTGCTTTCTGGTTCCGAGAATTTTCCTTCTCCATCTCCTTCCCGAACTTATCCAATATTGTGTCGGTCACATGATCTGGTAAACAACCAGCATCTAGCATCATGCGTAGGATTTTGTGTGCCTCTTTTAGCCTACCCACCTTTGTATGAATTTCAATTAGTGTATTAAAAGTGACAATATCAGGGTGTATCCCACTTTTCCTCATCTTCTCAAAAAGCTTCAAGGCTTCATAGACTCTGCCTGCCTTCCCAAGGGAATTCATGAGAGTATTGTACATAACAATATCAAGATAACCACCCTCATTGATAAGCTTATCTAGAATGGAGCTAGCCAGTTCTGCTCTTCCCATCTTCCCTAAACTTTGAATGATGATGTTATATGTTGCTACATCAGTTGGGCAAAGGTTCTCACCTATTTCATGGAGAATTCAACAATTAATCATGTCAATATCAAAAGTTTCCAACCCTTTCGCTTGAACTCGTAGACCCTTGGATAAGGAGAACCATTTAAAAAACTGACCATCAAATCTGACTTCATTTGCCAATTGATCCATGTAAGGGGATGATGACCACTCATCCACATCTACATGGCCCAACTCTAAATCTGAATATTCATCATCACATGATCCTAAGGCGCTATCTGCTTTACTTGCTCTACCTTCAACCGAGAGCAAATCAACAATTTCACTACAGTTCCCTTCAGCTGGGAAAATGGGGGTGAAATCCTCTCTATTCTTCTGTTGGTGATTCATTGAAGCTTCCATGTTAGCCTTCCACCTGAGGACATTATGCAACTAGTTTCCATCTCTGATGTGTCTCACCAATCGTTCTGTTGCATCCCATTGGCCTTGCTTATAAAGTTCATTTAAGAGTCAGGTTATGGTAACCAAATCAATAACAAATCCTCTGCATACCATTTCTTTCTTGATGATGACCTAGTACTGTGCTGAAAGATTAACCGCACCAAAGTACTGAAGTAGAGCAGCAACCGCTGCTGTAGTCTTTGCAGCAGATGAACCCAATCCAGTTTTAGCAACTTCAGGTTTGCAGTGTGCAGTGGCAGTTGTAGTCATGAGGGTTTAGACGAGACACGTGGCATTGTTTATCATACCTTATTTCGTTCTCATATATAGGTAACGGTTTTGGTTTCGGGTTACTTTTCTTTTTATCAAATTCAAGACACTGTTTATGTTCTTTCTATCAAATTCAAATTCAAGAATAATTGGCACTGGAACAGCACTGCATATGCTGTGACAAAACTGTCCAGGCCATAACTAATGTTTCTGGTTATGGTTTTACAGGGCACTAATACGACACCTCAAAATAGTGAGAAGGTGAGGAGTCCGCAACGTGATTCGTTGGCATTAGCACCCATAACTAGAACAAAGGTTGTTTCCGCAACGTAATGTTTCTGGTTATGTTTTTTTCTTTCTATTAATTCATGTTTAATCTTTTCACTTGCAGGGCGTTATGCATGTTGTTTCCTCTTGTGTTTCATCTACGAAATCCGAACGCAAACAAGGGCAAGGATTTTCAAGGGGGGTTAAAAGGGGTGGACCACCTATGTTTTTGGAGTTTGATTCATTGGACAACTACATTGGAAAATGGGGCCATGAATATGGTAAGCAAATTGGTGCATGTGCTATGAGAACGGATATTACCGTTGAGAGTTATAATCAGTTGGATGAAGTGGAAAAGAGCAAGAATTGGGAAGAGGCAAAGGTGATTTTGTTTGTTGTAATTGACTTGATATACATCGTAGCTATCATATTAGTTGTTTCATTTTTTTTGTTTCATTTTGTTTATAGAGGACTTTCAACATTGATGATCCAAATGGAACTAGGGAAAAGAAGTTTCATGAACTAGTCGGTGCTCGGTTTAGAGACTTCAAGTCCAAGCTCAGGCGACGTTGGCTAAAGAAGAAGGACTAATTCTTCTCTGATTTGATCTGAAGTAGCTGATTGGTTGAATATTAATTTAGAAACTCTGTCTCCCTGTGGATTTGACCCTGCTTCCATTGACTACCATAGTTAGAGGACTGTAGGTTTATCTTTGAATAGGTGATACGACTAAATCCTATCAAATTTTGGGACCGTTGCCGGGGAGACGGCTAGTTTTCTAAGTTTTTATTTGATTATTTGGTCTACTTCTCTGCACATCATTGGAACTTCATTGTTTCAATCGAGGTACGTTTTACTGCTGCTTTTTGTTTCTTTTGTATTCCCAGGTCTCAAAGAAACGGTTCCCCCATTCCAGCGGATCCCGATCTTACTAGGACAATCAGGCGGATCCGAAGAAAAATCAGAAAGAAAAGCAGTCTGTTCAGCTGAACACCTCTGGAACAGACACCTTGAGTTTAGTTATGTCAAAGTCACTGAAGTCATATGGGGTGCCCAACCCAGATGGTCTCTCCACTGGACCTACTATGCCCACCATTGCCGCGGCAAATTTCGAAATTAAGCCTGGACTTATCAGCATGGTCCAGCAAAATCAGTTTGGTGGGCATCCTACTGAAGACCCGGCAAATCATCTGCAAAGGTTTCAACAGCTTTGTCGAACCGTTAAACATGCCGGTGTCACTCCAGATCAACTCAAAGTCATGTTGTTCGAGTTTTTATTGAGAGATAGAGCCCAGAAATGGTTGAACGACGTGAAGGAAACTGAATGGAGTGAGATTTCTGCTGCATTTCTGAGAGAGTATTACCCACCTACTAAAACAGCAGAAATCATAAACAAACTAGCCACGTTTTCCCAAGAGCCTGATGAAACATTACGGGAAGCGTGGGCTAGGTTTAGGGATTTACAGAGAGAGTGTCCACACCACAACATGGACAAATGGTTCATGACGCAGACATTTTATAATGGTCTGCAGCCTCAGACGAAGAGTATTGTTGATTCGTTTGCAGGAGGAGTTTTTCTGGATAAGGAAGTGGATGTAGGCTACGAGTTTCTATCAAACCTCGCAGCCAATGTTCATTCCACTTCCCGAAGCCTCACGAGGAAGGTACTGGAGGTAGATGCCATTGCATTATTGACTTCGCAGAAGGCGAAGCTGAGTCAGCAAATTAACACCTTCAATTCCTCTTCCTCAGCAGCACCTCCTTTGAGTATTAATGCTATGTCTACCGTAGCACCCATTACCTCATCTTACTGCGAGGTATGTGGTGTTCAGGGTCACTTTGGGCATGACTGTCAGTTCAGTCAACTTCAGATGGAGCAGGCAAACGCGTTTCAACAAAGGCCACAAACCTTCCCCCTCCACATAACTACCAAAACCCACAAAACTATCAACCTCCACCTCCACAAAACTATCCTAAACCCTCATACCATCAAACCCCACAAAATTTCCAAAGACCACCACCACAAAACTTCCATCACCACAATAATTTGCAAACTCCACAAAATTTTCCCACCCCACCTCCACAAACCAATAACCCACAAGAGCCTAGCAATTCTGAACTGATGAAACTGATATTGTCTATGCAAAAGGCAAATGAGGAAGCACGGAGGGCCCAAGAGGAAGCACGGAGGGCCCAAGAGAAGCACATCAAACTTCTCGAGGCTCAAGTTGCTCAATTGGCAGAAACTAATGCACAGAGGCAGCAGGGACAATTGCCAGGGCAACCCGTTCAGAGAGAACATGTGAATGCCATCACTCTTCGTAGTGGCATAGCTTATGATGCTCCTCCATTCCCCGTTGATGAGGTTACCCCAACTGCAGGGAAGAAGAGGGTGGTAGAGGAAGGAAAAAGGAAGAATTCGACGTTTGAAGTCGATTTGTCTGCAGAAGCTGAACAGACAGGGAAGAAAAAGGAGAAGGTTTCTGAAACACCTTTTACACCAAGGCTACCTTTTCCTCACAGGATGCAACCGTCCAAGGTCGATCAGCAGTTTGGTAAGTTCTTGGCTATGGTCAAGAACCTTGAGGTAACGATTCCATTCACAGACTTAATTACCCAAGTGCCTGTTTATGCCAAATTTCTGAAGGACATGATCACTAACAAAAGAGAATTTGGTGGGGTAGAACGTGTAGCTCTTACTGAAGAGTGTAGTGCTTTTATTCAAAATAAAACCCCACCAAAGTTAAAAGATCCTGGTAGTTTTTCTATACCCTGCCATCTTGGACCTATTTTTATTGATAAGGCTTTGTGTGATTTAGGTGCTTCAGTTTCTGTTATGCCATTGTCTGTTTATAAGAAACTGAACATGGGAGCACTTAAATGCACACAAATCACTTTACAGATGGCGGATCATTCTATAAAATACCCTCTAGGTGTTTTAGAGGACGTTCCTGTTAGGGTCGAGAAATTCTATATCCCTGTAGATTTTGTGGTGTTAGATATGGATGAGGAAGCCCAGATTCCCATTATTTTGGGTAGGCCGTTTTTGTGTACTGCTGGTGCTGTCATTGATGTCAAGTCTGGGTCTTTAACTCTAAGTGTTGGTGATGATAAAGTTATTTTTAAACTAACCAATGCTGTTAAGGCACCTATGCTTGAACAATCTTGTTGCAGGGATGAAGTTTTTGATGCAGTAGGTGTGGAGAAGGTTCCAACTACACCTAAGGTTGCCTCACCATCTGGAGGCATTATCAAGAACATTTGGAGAAGAAAGATATTTGATGAGGGTGGCACTCATTGCCAAGCCCCTTCTATTTGAGAGAGGGAGGATTATGGTCGTGCGGGACCTTTATAAACCAGCGCTGTGCGAGAGGCAACTCGTATTCTTTCCCTTTTTCCTTTTCTTTTCATTTTTTTTTATTATTTATTTTTTTATTTTTCTTCTTTTTATGAGCGAGAGTGAGGATACTAACATTGTTTTTCCTCTTAGCATAAACCTTATCACCTTTTGGCATTGAGGACACTGCCAAGTTCAGCTTGGGGGAGGAGTTCTGTTTGTATTCCCTATCTCTTTTACTGCTTTCTAGAATTGATTTACTGCTTTCGAAAAATTCTGAAAAAATCAAAAAAATGTGGTTCCCATGACTGGTTTAGTTGCCTCCCTGTGCCCCTTGTTGTGCTCTATTTGAAAATGATTTGACTTTGTTTTCTGGATAGCTGGGCATTTGTGATCTTGAGGCTATGATTTGATGTTTGATTGCTATGATTTCGAGCATTTTTGGATTATATTAGACCACTTTGTGCTGCATACCTGAATCGGTTAGACTGTGAGGCCTCTTTGTAGCCTTTTGGATTCATATCATTATCCAGTCCATTCTTGTGTGTTAGTTCCTCTTTAGTGGATTGATCTTGACTTTGACTTCGTACTTGTCTGATTTTCGATGACTTGTAGCATTTGCTGTGATAGAGGCGTTCTTTTGTCTTATTCTTGAGCTTCAGAGTGAATTTTTGATATACTTTTATCCTCCTTAGCCTCGCTGAGCCTATTGACTTGTTTCGTGCTACTTAAACCCCTATTATGAGCCCAAGGCCTTCTCTTGATACTATTCCAAGCCTAGCTTGGGGGAGCTTTTATATGGGTTGAGTTTGAGATTGGTTTAGTTTGGTTGTTGAGGAATTTAAAAGTGTATTTGTTGTGGCTTGAGAGCGAGAAAAAGCAAGGAAAAAGCAATTTTAGAGTTGCGTGAATGAAGTTCAGAAAAATGAAAGAAAAATGAAATAAAATGAAAAAGAATTCGAAGTTCTTTCATTCACGTACGTTCTTAAAGGAATATTCGCTTCATTGCTTAAAAATTGGGTTTGTTATGAGTTTGTCATTGATTTATGAGAGTTGGGTTACTTTACGTGGTTTTATGGTGTTGATGGGAGTTGTGTAGGCCATCTTAGGCCTTGTTTGAATGATTCATGCTCCCCCTTTCTTGGTTTTTCCACCGCATTACCCAAAAGTATCCCCTACCTCTTACCTAAGCCCCATTACAACCTATAAAGTCCTCTTGAGCTCATGTCTGCAGTGTTCATTTGATTGATTTCGAGTCAGTTTGTCAAAGTTAAAGAGTATTTATGCTAATTGAGTCGACTTGACTAGGATGAGCGTCATTGAGCCTTCACAAACACATGAGAGTGTGAGTGGGAAGGGTATTTATGGTCGGGTTGGTGAGTGTTCGGGCATATTCTTTGCCTGCCACAAAATAGAGAGGATTGACACCCTTGTGAGAGCCTTTTCCGGACTTGTATGCCTTGTGGATGCTTGAGTATGATAAATTGCTTGAATGATTGGTGGTTGGATGGATTTGATTAGCCAAACTTGAAATATGCCTGCTTGAACGTTTCTTAGTCTTGAATATGTTTTGAACTTTGATTGATTTTTATCTATGGGGTGAGGCAATCTATTCCATGTTCATATTCTGTTTGCTTGAGGACAAGCAAAGGTTTAGCTTGGGGGAGTTTGATATCACGTATTTTTATAGACTTTTCTCCCTTGTTTACAAGCTAATTTGTGCGTCATTGGAGCTCTTGGGAGCTATTTTGTGCTAACTATCGTTTATAGTTGTAGTTTCGTGTTTTAGTGTTGAATTGCAGGTTTTAGGGAGTTTTCTCCTTATTCCCGAGCCATTTGGAAGCAACCACGGCTTTACGAGATGTTACGAGGCACGTAGGATGGCTCACGAGTTTTATGGATAGTTTAGGAGGTCCCAAGACCTCTAAACGTGAAGAATTGAGAGCCAAAGAGCCAAAAAGGAGTTTTCCGTGCTCCGATCGGGCAAGAAATGGCCCGATCGGGCGAAGAAATATTGATCGGGTTTAGATGTTGCGGACCCGATCGAGCAAGGCATGCCCGATCCGATCGGGCGAGCACACATGTGCCCATACCCGATCGGGCATCCACCGCCCGACCCGATCGGGTCGAATGCTGCTACCTCTCCTTTTGCTGCTGCTGTCGAGGGGAACACGCTGGCCCAAGTTGTAGCCAGGCCCGATCGGGTGGCAGCCTCGGGCCCGATCGGGTGGGCCGCTTTTCTAACCTTAATGCTGCTCTGCTGCTACCAGGAACCAGGGAGTCAAGATTGGGCGAAAGTTGTATTTGGCCCGATCGGGTAGAAGCCTCGGTCTCGATCGGGTTTGGCGCTTGTTTTCGCGATTTTTGACTTTTGTTTCCGCAAATAGTTTGACTTTGAGGGGTATTATAAATACCTTTTTCCTCAATATCTTAGATACAGCTTTTATTCATCTTTTATTCTAGTTTAGACTCTAGTTATTTCTCATTGTTCTTAGTTTAGTTTAAACACTTTAGATTAGATTAAAGGTGATTGAACCTATTCGATTTCAATAAAAGTTCCTGCTTTCTGTCAATTGGTATTCTTTCTTACCCTAATCTCTTTTATTATTCTCAATTGCTTAGCTTAGTTATTTAATTATTCATGATGCAATTATTAGGGTTTCATATTAGTTTTGTTGTTGTTAATTCGATTATGAGTGAGTAGTTCTCTTTCTAGGGTGTTAGATAGGAAAGCAATGCTTATACCATGATTGTGATTTAGATTTCGATCAATTTCTAGGGCTTGATTAGGGTGATTGTGATGTGGTATGTTCTTATTGAGTAATTAATGTTAGTGTACAATTTCATTGATTGCTTGTGGTTAATAGTTGTTTGTACAGATCCGTCTTACAACTAGAGGCCTAGGACACGTCAGTAGTTCTGATTACGTTAGTGAACATGCGGCGTATGTTGAACTATGAGCGTTGAGTCTTAACCATAGTTCAACACATGCTCTAATCTCCCGACTCTTAACTTAGGTTTTGATAGTAGTTGACCCTATATGATTGGTATAAGCATGGTGGACCGACCTAATACCCTAGGTTTTTAGTCCATAGTTAAATCCTCGATCTAATCCGTCTTCTTTAGCTTAATCATTAGTTCAGTTAATTCTTCTCTGATTTGATCTGAAGTAGCTGATTGGTTGAATATTAATTTAGAAACTCTGTCTCCCTGTGGATTCGACCCTGCTTCCATTGACTACCATAGTTAGAGGACTGTAGGTTTATCTTTGAATAGGTGATACGACTAAATCCTATCAAGAATGAAAGTTGAGAAGAAAGAGGAAGGTTGAAAGGAGTTTTAATGGAGGAAAGGGGAGGATGAGTGAGTTGAAGAGGGTGAGTGAGAGGATGAGTGAGTTGAGAGTGAAGAAGAAATAAGAGTGAATTGAGAGTGAGGATGTATTTCGGCCTTGGGTATTTATTAAAAACTCGAGTGCCTGCTTCAGGTCACCACGGTCGTGGTGACCTGATGCCCCCAAATCAGTGAGTAAACTGATGTATTCTGCTTCGCCTATTCCAGGGTGCCACGGCCGTGGCGATTTTGCCTCGACCGTGGGTACCTGCTTGTGTTCATTCTCACTCTCTTTTTTTATGCTCGCTTCTCTCCCTTTTTTTGTTTTTCTTTTCTTTTTTTTTTAAAGCAGTAAACTAAACTATAAAAAAAATCAAATAATAAAAAAAAATGAAAGAAAATAAAATCAAACTACCTAGTCCTAAAAGAAATGCTTGGGTTGCCTCCCAAGAAGCGCTTCTTTAAAGTCATTAGCTTGACTAAGAGGACTCACCTCTCAATGATGGTGCTCGGGTGAGCCGAGTATCAAACATCCCACGAAACCAATGACGTGGTTGTCGTGGTAGAGCTTCAAGCATTGGCCATTAACCAAAAAGGGTCGCTCATCCCCCACAATCTCATATGCTCCATAAGGGGTAGTCTTCACTACTTCAAATGGCCCCGACCACTTTGATTTAAGCTTTCCGGGAAAGAGTTTAAGCCTTGAGTTAAACAACAAGACTTTGTCCCCAACCCGAAATTCTCGTTGTTGTATCCTTTGGTCGTGCTACTTTTTTGTTCGCTCCTTGTACAATCGCGAACTCTCATAAGCATCAAAGCGGAGCTCCTCAAGTTCTACCAACTTCTCTTTTCGAGCCTCCCCGCCAAAGTAAGATCCATGTTGAGCTCTTTGATTGCCCACCAAGCCCGATGTTCAAGTTCAACGGGCAAGTGACAACCCTTACCATACACAAGACGATAGGGGGTGGTGCCTATAGGGGTTTTGAAAGCGGTGCGAAGGGCCCAAAGTGTATCATGTAGCTTAAAAGACCAATCCTTCCTAGTCTTGTTCACCACCCTCTCAAGCACATTCTTCACCTCACGATTCGAGACCTCAACTTGCCCTTGGGTTTGTGGATGGTATGGAAGTCCCACCTTATGATTCACCCCATATTTCTTCAAAAGGGCTTCCAATTGCTTCTTAGCAAAGTGCGAACCTCCATCACTTATCAATACACGAGGCACCCCAATCTAGGAAAAATTATCTTCTTCAAGAGCTTCATGACAACCTTGTGATCGTTGGTGGGGGAAGCGATCGCTTCAACCCACTTGGTAACGTAGTCCACCGCTACAAGGATGTACATATTCCCCATAGATGGCACGAAGGGTCCCATGAAGTCAACTCCCCACACATCAAAGGGCTCAACCTCAAGAATATTTTGTTGTGGCATCTCGTTCCTCTTGGTGATCCCACCGCTTCGTTGACACCTATCACAACTCAAGACAAATCCCCTAGCATCCTTTTGCATATGAGGCCAAAACAAGCCACTTTGGAGAGCCTTAGCAACAGTTTTGCCCGTTCCACCATGTCCTCCACATGCCAAAGTATGGCAATGATTCACAACAGAATGAATCTCATGATTGGGCACACACCTCCTAAAAACCGAGTCAGCACATCTCTTGAACAATAGAGGGTCGTCCCAATAGTATCTACATACCTCCTTGAAGAACCTCTTCCTTTGCTGAGAAGTAAGACCATAAGGTTCAATCCCACAAGCCAAGTAGTTCGCAAAATCCGTGAACCATGGGACCTCATTATTTATGATAGCAAAGAGGTGTTCTTCCTTCAAATCATCATTGATGGGGGCCTCCTTTAGATCCACATCTCTCTCATCAAAGGAGAGGTGAGAGAGATGGTCAGCAACCAAATTTTTCGTCCCCTTCTTCTCCTTCATCTCAAAATCAAATTCCTGAATAACTAGGACCACCTAATGAGCCTTGGCTTTGCATCCTTTTTGCACATCAAGTATCGGACCGCAGAATGGTCCGTGTAGACAATAGCCTTATTGCAAGTTAAGTACGAACGAAACTTATCAAATGCAAACACCACGGCTAACATCTCCTTTTCCGTAGTGGCATAGTTCCGTTGTGCGTCTTCTAAAGTCCTACTTGCATAGGCTATCACATGAAGCTTTCCTTCCTGTCGTTGCCCAAGTACAACTCCCACTGCAAAGTCACTAGCATCACACATTAGTTCAAAAGACAAGCTCCAATTAGGAGCTCGCATAATAGGAGCAGAAGTAAGGGCTTTTTATAGAGTTTGAAAAGCCTCCATGCAAGACTCATCAAATCGAAATTCAACTTCCTTTTGAAGTAGATTCGTCAATGGTTTGGCAATTTTAGAGAAATCCTTGATGAAACGCCGGTAAAAACCCGCATGTCTAAGGAAAGCACGAACTCCCGTCACCGAATTTTGGTGGCGGGAGCTTCTCTATTACCGAAACCTTTGCCGGATCTACCTCAATGCCCTTACTAGACACTTTATGACCAAGCACAATACCATCTTCAACAATGAAACGACACTTTTCCCAATTCAATACCAGGTTCGTCTCTTGACACCTTTTCAACACAAGTTCAAGACTAGCAAGACATGTGTCAAAAGAGGAACCACACACACTAAAATCATCCATGAAAACCTCAATAGAGTCCTCCAACATGTCGGAAAAGATCGCCGTCATACACCTTTGAAAAGTAGATGGGGCATTATACAAACCGAAAGCCATCTTTCGATAAGAGAATGTCCCATATGGACAAGTAAAGGTGGTTTTCTCTTGGTCATCCGGATGAATCGGAATTTGAAAGAATTCGGAATAACCATCAAGAAAACAAAAGTGTAAATGACGGGCAAGCCTTTCCAACATTTGGTCAATAAAAGGGAGGGGGAAATGATCTTTTCGGGTGGACTTATTCAATTTCCTGTAATCAATACAAACTCTCCACCCAGTCACAGTTCTAGTAGAAATAGTTTCCCATTTCTCATTCTCAACAATAGTCATGCCTCCTTTCTTAGGAACCACGTGAATCGGGCTCACCCATTTGCTATCGGAAATAGCATAGATGATTCCCGCGTCACGCAATTTCATGATCTCCTTCTTCACCACCTCTTTGAGGTTGGGATTAAGTCTTCTTTGAGGCTCAATAAAGGAGGCATTACTATCGGTGAGATGGATACGATGCATAGCAAGAGAAGGGCTTATCCCCTTAAGGTCATCAATCGAGTACCCAATGACATCCCTATATTTTCTCACTATCTCAATCAACTTAGATACGGAGATGTCATCAAGTGCCAAATTGACAATAACAGGATAAACACATTCATCATCAAGGAAAACATATTTAAGGGAGGGGGGAAGGGCTTTGAACTCTACCTTGGGAGGAGGCTTAGAACTCTCCTCCTTAGCAACGGAAGTGGCTAGGACCTCAAATCCCGATCCAAGTGTGTCCTTAACGGTAGCACCATCGAGGAGCATAGAGAACTCGTTCACCTCTTCCATATCTAAGCTCGGCTCCTCAGTGATAGATGCATAGAGCTCATCCTCCGTGTGTACTTCCCTCTCAAATCCCTCCATCTCACTCTCCACATGACTAACTCGGCAAACCCTCTCAATCATAGGTTTCCTCAATGTCTTGGAGAACTCAAAGACAACCTTCTCATTGGCGACCTCAACAATGATGGTGTCATTCCTACAATTTATCACGGCGCCCAATATCTTAAGAGCCTCCCTTTCAAGAATGAGAGGAGTTTCGGGATCCTCCTCCATATCCATGACCACAAAATCATAAGGCACAAACACATGCCCAACTTGGATTGGAATATCTTCCAACTCCCCATGCGGGACCCTAACAGTTCAGTCCGCCAATTGAATCGTCTTCCTCGAAGGAAGAAGAGGGAAATTAAGGTGCTTGGCGATGGAGAGAGGCATCAAACTCACACTTGCCCCCAAATTGGACAACGCACCCCTTAGGCTCAAGGTCTCCTATCTTCACGGGCAATGTAAAACTTCCCGGATCTCTTTGCTTCTTGGGCATAGCACGTTGCACAAGAGCACTCACTTGGTATGGCAACGTAATGAGCTCATCCTCTAGCTTCCGCTTGTTGGAGAGGATCTCCTTCAAGAACTTTGCATAGGCCGGCATTTGAGACATGGCCTCAAGGAATGGGATGTTGATTTGTAGGCTCTTCATGACGTTGAGGAACTTAGTGAATTTGTCGCTCAACTTCCTCTCCACTAACGTTTGAGGATATGGGACCGGTGGCACATAGGTCTTAGGTGGAGGAGGTGTTGCCAATGGAGCTTTGTCAACATCTTGCTCATGAGTCTCCTCCGTCTCCTTGTCCTCTTCTCTTCTTTCAACTTCAACTTCTCTCTCAAATTCATCCCCTTGAGCATCATTCTCAACCTCCTCAACTTCATTTCTCTCACACACATCGGGCATCTTGGGGCCCTCATAGTTCGTCCCCGTCCTCAAATGGATGGCTTTGGCTTGATGAAGGTTAGGGTTGGGAATGGTTTGGCTTGGAAGTTGATGTGTGGGGTTAGAAGGGTTCTTCTCGGCCACTTGAGCTAATTGGGTTTCAAGAATTTTGTTGTGAGCTTGTAACTCTTGGAACCTTTGGTCATGGCTTTGAAGAGCTTGCCTTTGTATAGCAAGGGTTTGGGTGATGGTTTGGAGTTGTTGGAGGATTAGGGAGGTGGGGTCGGAGGATGTAGTAGGTTCGGGATTTGGTTTAGGAAATTGAGGGTTTTGAGGGGCCTTTTGGAAGTTGGATCTTTGATGAGGGGCTTGGTAAGTGTTAGAGTTTTGAGAGGAGGATCCACCTTGATTATAGCTTTGAGTAAACCCTTGTTGAGGTTGACCTAAGCCTTGTTGAGGTTGATTCCACCCTAATTGAGGTTGGTTGTAGCCTTGGTTGTAGCTTTGTTGAGGTTGTCTCCACCCTCCTTGTTGATTGCTCCTATAACCTTGGTTACCTTGGTACCCCTCTCCTCTACTATTCATTGCCGCCACATGCTCCGACTGGGATCCTCCACAATAAGAGGTATCGTGGTTTGTACCACCACAAATGTCACAAGAGAAAGCATTCACTTGTGAGGGGATAGATGATCCAAGGGTGATCTTCGAGAGCTTCTTGTCAAGTTGATCCATCTTCGCTTGAATTTGGTCCATTGGGTCCAACTCAAACTTTCCACCCTTCTTCTGTTGAGCACTTCTCCTTCTTCCACCCCATGAGTAATTCTTGATCACTTCTTCTATGGTGGCCTCTAATTGGTCTTGTGGATCTTAGAAAGTTTACCTCCCGCTCCAGCATCAAGATTAGCACGTGACATAGGATCAAGGCCATCATAGAAGAACCTCATCAGTAGGTTTTGATTGAACTCATGGTGAGGGCACGAACGAATCAATTCCCTAAACCTTTCCCAAGCCTCCGCATGTGTCTCATCACAATCCTGCTCAAAAGTGGAGATTTGTCTCCTAATATCTGCGGTCTTTGACTCTGGGAAATACTTCTTCAGGAAAGCCAATGTAACCTGCTCCCATGTAGTGAGGGAGTTAGCAGGCAAACTCTTGAGCCAAGACTTTGCCTTTCCGGAAAGAGAAGACCGGAAGATATGCATCTTGATGTAATCTGGAGATACATCATTTGTTGTTATCATAGCACAAATCTCCAGATATCGATCAAGATGATCAAGGGGATCTTCATCCGACCCTCCACAAAATTGCTCTGCTTTCACCATCCGTGTGAATTGAGGGTGAATGCTGAAATTTGTAGCGGTTGTGGGGAGTCGAATTCCACCCTGTAAAACATAGGACCCCGGATTTCCGAAATCCCTGAAAAGTTGTCCATTTTCCTCACCCATGTCTGATTCACTTACACTTGTAGAACTTGAGATTGGTGAAGATGGCGCAGAACTCAAAGTCAACCGTTCCAAACCTCCCCGAAGCTTTCGCAAGGTGCGATCGATTTCCGGATCTAAAGGTAAGATGGGTGAACCGTGAGCTCTCCTTCTCATGTAACACAACAAAGCTAAGCAGAGGGTTAGCAAATAACAACACAGTCTAAACAAAAGAAAAAAATATATAACTGAAGCAATACTAAACTCAAGTAAACTTCAATCAATAGCACAATTTCCCCGGCAACGGCACCAGTTTGATAAGAGGTTTTTAGTGTGTCGTTAAGGCACTAAGAACCGCTTAGCAAACACAATTTATAAACCTAACGAGCAACTACTAAGCACGTAGTAATGGCAAGTCAAGGGTCGAACCACAAGGAAATCGGGATTGACTATAGTCCACTAAGTCTAAAACTACCTAAGTGACGGGTTTTTGGGGGTTTAAGATTGAGTAAGTAACCGACTAATTGACTAGCTAATGAATACCGACTAATAAACAAATAGGGGGATTAATATGATAAGGAAGACACTAGAGTTCGGGCTACTCGTATGAACATGGGCTAGACAACGATAATCAACGCTATGGTGATTCACAACGGAGTCAATACAAGGTTAAGTTCCCCTCTAATTTACTTGAGTCCTCTCTCGAATGGTCCTCAAGAGTAATCGATTAATCAACCAACCAAATCCTCTTTCGAATGGTCTTTGGTCCGTTGATTAATAAATTCATTAAGTTCGGAAAACCCCTAATTAAAGGACCCCCTTAATTCCTACCCAATCCATTGGTCTAGAAATCAAGTCGAAACATGGGAATGACAAAAGGGATTAGAGTTCGATTAAGAACAATAAAGACCTTAAGTGCCCTAGCATAAACGTGATCAATATCTATCCTAGGGTGTCAAAACACCACATTCAATGCATAGACAAACAATTGAATCATAAAAAGCATAGAAAATCTAAATTAAGCCCTTAATTCATACTTTCGCCCAAACCCTAGATAATGAACTACTCACTAACCATGGATTCTAAGCAATTAAGATTCAATAAATTCAACATCATAAACTAAGCAATAAGATTAAAGGAAAGAGATAGAAAAGAAATTACTTGAATTAATTGATGAATTCGATCTTCAATAATGAAACAAAGGAGTAAACTAGTGTTGAGAGAGTTTTAAGGCTAAGAGAGAGTTAATTAGAAACTAAGTATGAGATAATGTCGAAAACTAAGCTAGGAAACTAATTAATAAGAGTCATTAAAGTTTGACGGACGAAACGAGTCAACGCCCGAAAGCAGGTCACCACGGTCGTGGTGCCTCAAAAACGCCCAGGCAGTAACTTTTCAATATAACCACTGATTCTGTGAAGATCAGGCACCACGACCGTGGTGACCTGAAATCACCGAATCAGTCTTCTTTTCTTCATGTTACTATTTTGCATGCTACAGGTACCCACGACCGTGGTAAATGTGCCACGGCCGTGGTGGCCTTGTTCCTTCATTTACTCAAAGCTTGATCCACTTTAGCCGCTCCAAAGTACGAGCCACACACCTCGAACATACCCCAAGTCCCTAGATCACAAAAGTACTCCAACACGCGCCAATTCTCTTGAAATACATCAAAAACAACCAAACACTTGTGAAGTATAATGGAAATCCAAAGAAGGTAAAAACCATGCAATCCTAACTCTAAATGCTCTAAAGCTACATGCAATGAGACTTAAAATGAGCTATAAGTATGCACTAAAACGGACCGATCAAACTCCCCCAAACTTAAACAATTGCTTGTCCTCAAGCAATACAAACTGAAGCTCATGGGATAGAGTTATGACTCCTCAGGAAAACACGCATGCCATTTTCAAAAAGCATTCAAAATCTTTGCTCAGAAGCTCTCAAAAATTAAGGCAGATTTCGACAAGAAACCTGAACAAGAAGTGGCTGCTAAGGCGGAAGAAGCACTGAGGAATCTTATCGGCAGTGGTACTATTAGATTGGGTAGTAGTGAGCAGCATCCTGACGCGCCCACCCCGGTATCCATGCCAAAAGTTCAAGACGTACCAATGATAAGAGGTTTTTAGTGTGTCGTTAAGGCACTAAGAACCGCTTAGCAAACACAATTTATAAACCTAACGAGCAAGTACTAAGCACGTAGTAATGGCAAGTCAAAGGTCGAACCACAAGGAAATCAGGATTGACTATAGTCCACTAAGTCTAAAACTACCTAAGTGACGGGTTTTTGGGGGTTTAAGATTGAGTAAGTAACCGACTAATTGACTAGCTAATGAATACAAACTAATAAACAAATAGGGGGATTAATATGATAAGGAAGACACTAGAGTTCGGGCTACTTGTATGAACATGGGCTAGACAACGATAATCAACGCTATGGTGATTCACAACGGAGTCAATACAAGGTTAAGTTCCCCTCTAATTTACTTGAGTCCTCTCTCGAATGGTCCTCAAGAGTAATCGATTAATCAACCAACCAAATCCTCTTTCGAATGGTCTTTGGTCCGTTGATTAATAAATTGATTAAGTTCGCAAAACCCCTAATTAAAGGATCCCCTTAATTCCTACCCAATCCCTTGGTCTAGAAATCAAGTCGAAACATGGGAATGACAAAAGGGATTAGAGTTCGATTAAGAACAATAAAGACCTTAAGTGCCCTAGCATAAACGTGATCAAGATCTATCCTAGGGTGTCAAAACACCACATTCAATGCATAGACAAATAATTGAATCATAAAAAGCATAGAAAATCTACATTAAGCCCTTAAATTCATACTTTCGCCCAAACCCTAGATAATGAACTACTCACTAACCATGGATTCTAAGCAATTAAGATTCAATAAATTCAACATCATAAACTAAGCAATAAGATTAAAGGAAAGAGATAGAAAAGAAATTACTTGAATTAATTGATGAATTCGATCTTCAATAATGAAACAAAGGAGTAAACTAGTGTTGAGAGAGTTTTAAGGCTAAGAGAGAGTTAATTAGAAACTAAGTATGAGATAATGTCGAAAACTAAGCTAGGAAACTAATTAATAAGAGTCATTAAAGTTTGACGGACGAAACGAGTCAACGCCCGAAAGCAGGTCACCACGGTCGTGGTGCCTCAAAAACGCCCAGGCAGTAACTTTTCAATATAACCACTGATTCTGTGAAGATCAGGCACCACGACCGTGGTGACCTGAAATCACCGAATCAGTCTTCTTTTCTTCATGTTACTATTTTGCATGCTACAGGTACCCAC
This sequence comes from Patellifolia procumbens, assembly GCA_947645195.1. Taxonomy (NCBI): domain Eukaryota; kingdom Viridiplantae; phylum Streptophyta; class Magnoliopsida; order Caryophyllales; family Amaranthaceae; genus Patellifolia; species Patellifolia procumbens. The sequence continues at coordinate 1,342,848 of CANSGD010000193.1, forward strand.
GACCGTGGTAAATGTGCCACGGACGTGGTGGCCTTGTTCCTTCATTTACTCAAAGCTTGATCCACTTTAGCCGCTCCAAAGTACGAGCCACGCACCTCGAACATACCCCAAGTCCCTAGATCACAAAAGTACTCCAACACGCGCCAATTCTCTTGAAATACATCAAAAACAACCAAACACTTGTGAAGTATAATTGAAATCCAAAGAAGGGAAAAACCATACAATCCTAACTCTAAATGCTCTAAAGCTACATGCAATGAGACTTAAAATGAGCTATAAGTATGCACTAAAATGGACTGATCAACCAACTGTCCCCCTTTTAGAGGTATAACTACTAACTTTTCATCTTTTTTCACAAAAGTATTTAGTCACACTAAAATAAAACAAAATAACTATCTAGACCATAGGCTTGGTGGGAATGATGTGTTGAATACGATGATACTAGTAGGCAGTTCAGAATCTAGACTTAGGGAAAGCTGGAGATTGGTCTGTGCAATTGCTTCCTGCAATTTTTTTTTTAATTGTATCCATTGATCTCAATTCTCAATACAGATTTGAATTTAGTAAATATAGTTAATTCTATTATTATCTTTTAGGTCTTCATATATTAGAAGTGTTTAAAAAATGTGAAGTAGGGGGAGTGAATATGATAGGTTGCTCTGGTGCAGCGTGATTCTATATACGTTGTAATGGTGGAATGATAGTTGGTTATAAATAAGCTCTTGATATTGCTATTAACCTCTATCCCTTTGTCATAACCAAGCCCCTAAAACACTGAAAAGGTTGCGCCACATTAACCTTTATCCCTTAGTCAGAGGCTATCTATACCAGAGGTACTAAAACTGTGGCAGACTAGGCGGGGCAACTCAAAATTGCATAAAAATGAATTCTATCAAAAGGCAACGGCAAAGACTTCTGATATATCAACAGAAAGCACGCAGGAGAGAAAAAGCACAATACTTTTTTAGTAAGTTAGGCATTATGCAAAGCAGTAGCGAGTAGCGACTCAAAGAGAAAAAACATGATATAATGATCTTGTTGGCTAGGTATTTGAAATGACCTTCACATGTTTATTTTTCATATACAATTCAATACAGTTGAGGTAACACCATATGCAGCCATCCCATCTAGTCTTTGTATCATATTAGACCTCAATCAATGTAGCCTTTGTCCCAAATAATCAACCTATAGTAATAGAGTGCATCATAAACAGGAATCATCCCAATAAATTCATTATCTAGTTAATTATAATACTAAACCAACAATGTCAGCTTTGTCTAACTTCTGCAATTTTCACATTCAGGTAATGGAACCACCTCCATTTGGTGTTAAAAGATAACCAAAAAGATTTACACATACAATAAGCAATAAACTAGTTTTATCACAGAAATCAGGATACTCACATTTGAAAGCTTGCTGCTGTGTCTGTTATGGAACGTCTATCTATTGTTTCTGTTTGTGATACACAGTGTAAGACGAGGTAGTGGCTCTGTTCATCTAAAAGATTATTATGTTGGATATCTCTCAATAGGAAGTGGTTTGTGTTGTCCTTAGGTTTGCCTTCAAGCACTTAAGGATTTGAATAGAATCCTTTGTATCTAGTTCATTTAATAAGTTTTTAATTATATGTTCGTCTTACGTGCTAGTGATTATAATAACTTATTAATATTAATTATTTTATCTATGTTTAGGGCAAGAATCCATGTAAACTTTGTGTTAGAGACACCTACAATGGAAATTTAGTTGTGGTTGGAGATGGTACGGTATATCCATGTTCTAGGGTTATGCATACTCGGACTAGGAAATTAGATAGCCATTGGAAGGTGTCCTTAGATTATGCCTACCCAGAGCACACAGGGGTGTTTCCCTCCCAGAAAAGTCAGATGATGGTGAAACCACTAAGGTGGGTGATGCGGAAGGTCACTTCCTGCAATGGCCGATGGATTTAGTATTGTTTGAAGAGGATGAGGTAATTAACTAAGATCTTAATACATGAATGTATCGGTCATATATACAAAATGTTTAATCTGGTGATGAAAATTTAATGTTTTACCTTGTAGGGTCACTACAATGAATTGGAGCATCCTATTCAACTGGAGGTAAATGAACCATCTTCAAGCAAAGGGAAATACACCCCACGATCAGCTGTAGGTAGTTGTGATGGAGCACCCCGAGGCAACTCCTTCCTCCCACTGGATCAGAAAACACTTCAAAAACTTGGTGAAGAGTGTCAGTTGCTGCATCTCTTACTTAGTACTGCACCAGACGATAAGTATGAATCCACTACATTACGAATACATCCCCCCTTTTCTACTACGAGAATGATGGTGTGTCGAGGGTCACTAGGGAGGACATTGAGGAGTTTCTAAAAGGGGTTTGTATCAATGTGTCATGCATCCATGTTTATCAAATGTGAGTTCTTCACGTATATATATTTAGTAGTCAAATAGTTAGTAGCTTGACATAACTCACCACTTGCCCTCTACTCATTTCCCTAACATTTAAATTATTATTGAGTACAGGTTTTTGATGGATGAATTTGCTAATTGTTTCAACAACTCCCTTGTTTCACTCATGTGTCCTCAAATGATACATGCTACAAGTGTCCATGAACCTTCTAAGCTTAAAGAGTACTTTAGGGAAGCTTTTCTTGCTTAGAAGAATAAGAAAGAGAAACAATGCAAATTGATTTTGGTGCCGTATCATGAAGAGTAAGAACTAGTAATCGTTGATTATGTTATCCTAGTAGTTTATACTTATTCTTATAAACCTTGACGATTTGATTTGAAATTGTAAGGAACCACTAGATGCTACTAGTAATTGAACTTCAAGCTGGTCAAGTATTCATATTTAACTCCAACAAGAAACATAATGATAATCCACAAATGCTAAAGGTTTTTGGATTCATTAATTTGTAAGTATTTAGCTTCTTTTACCTATCGTTATGAATCTTACATAAATTACTATCTAATGATTTTTTTTGGTGATTACGTGGGGCATATCAGATCTACAAGGCCATGATGGTAAGCATCCTAAGACAAGAGAAAGGGAACTTCGTTGTGTTTCATTGGAGGTAATTAAATGTATTCACTTTATCATTATTATTATATAATTAACTACTACGTATTATATCACTTCAAATGCTTTGGTACATAAATATTTACTTTATCATTATTATTATAACTTATTAGTGATTCATTTTTGTAATGGATTGAACTTAATGTCCTCAACAAACTGGTGGATTGGAATGTGGGTATTATGTCATGAAGTACATGTTGGAGATTGTTACCCTGTATAGTGATTGCAAATGCTTGAAAAAGGTTAGTATTTTCTGAAATAGTGTTAGATTGTCGGATTTGGATTATTGCATTAAAGCATTTGAGCTTAGCTGTATGGAGACGTTGGGATCGGAGTGGATGAATTTGGATTGTTTATTTTATTGAAACAGGTTTATAAATTGGACATGAGTCCTAAAGTAAAATTTAGGCAGTCCATATTTTAAACGAAACTCTGCCTAATTTTCTGTAAAATTTTAGTAATATATGATCGTATATAGTGTTTTACGTTCATGTCAACTAATTTTGTTTACTTTTATTGAATCTTACAAACTTATATTGCATTTTTCAGAAATATTTTGGAACGCTCGATGCTTATACGGATGGAGAAATTAATGTGGTTCGAAAGCAATGGGCGAAGTTCTTTAGAACTAGGTATCTATCGGCTTAGTTTAGTTATCTAAGGATGTTAGTTATTAGCTGGTTGATTGAACTTTATTTCAATTATGTATAAGTATTAGTACATCTAATGGATACTAGTTGCTATTTGAATTAATATAACTTGATAATATTGTAAGTCGGCATTTGAATATATGTTGTATTGATATAACTCGAGAACGCGAGCTTCAAGTAATACATGCTACTGTGTTTGAATTTTATGTTGGTGTGGTTCAATTGTATGCTACTGCTGCTCCTGGTTCATTAGATGTTGTCGCTCCAGGTTGATTAGGTGCTGCTGCTGCTGGTTGAATAGGTAAGCTGGCAGCAGCAGATTTTTTTAAAAAAAAATTGTAACTTAGCTGCAGGCTTCAGCCAACGGCCCGCAGCTAAAGTTGCTAAAGGCACAGCTCCAGTCCATTTTTTAGCTACGGGCAATGGGATTGAGCCCGCAGCTACTACCGCTTGTTGCTTCGTACATCAACTACAGGCCCGCAGCTAAACTTTCATTTTAGCTGCGTACATGTACGCAGCTACTATTTTTCCACTTTTGCTGCGCCTTCAATACCTACGACCCTTGTACGCAGCTACAAGCCCCTTTAAGGCCCCAACAACAAGTGTTTTTTCCACTAATGACATGACCAAACCATCTTAAGAGATTTTCCCTCATTTTCTCTTCAATAGATACAACTCTAACTTTTTTCCCAAATCACCTCATTTCTTAATAGGTCATTCCTTGTGTGGCCACATGTCCTCTGTAACATACGCATCTCTGCCACATTCATCTTATAAACGTACATTGTTTCACCACTCAATACTCGGTGCTATATAACAAATCAGACCTAATTATCGTGTGGTAGAATTTTTCCTTCAATCTATGGGGAATGTCGGAATCGCAAAAGAAGTCGGTGGCGCTTTTCCACTCTAAACAACTCGCGTTAATTCTATGAGTCACGTCTTTTTCGAGTTCTCCATCCTTTTGGAGAATGGATCCATGGTAACAGAAGACGTCCGATCATTGAACCACTTTTCCATCTAATGTGACCGCCCCTGCCCACTGCTTCTTATTCCACCAAACTTGCACTACACATAGTTCGTCTTACTTTTGCTCAATCTAAACCACGAGTTTCCAATACATGTCTCTACAACACCTTCCTTTATTTCATCAATCAACACAATATCATCCACAAACATCATACAGCAAGACATATCATCTTGAATTGACCTCATTAATTCGTCCATGACTAAAGTAAAGATAAAGTGACTAAGTGCGCAACCTTGATGCACTCAGATTGTGATCTTCTTTCTTCCCACAGTACTCCGCATACTCGTAGTAGTGACCCCGTCATACATGTCCTTGATTATATCTATATATTTTTGTGAAACAACTTTCTATGCCAACGCCCACCAAAGTATTTCTCTTGGTACTCTATCATATGCCTTCTTCAAATCAATAAAAACCATATATAGATCCTTCTTCCTATCTGGTAATAATCTTCCATTTTCTGTCTCATAAGGTGAAACGGTGAATGACCTCTATATTTGATCTTCCTGAATGAAATCCAAATTGGTTCTCCGATATCTCACATGTTTCTCAAATCTTTGCTCAATCACTAGTTCCTAGGGTTTCATCATATGACTCGTTAATTTTATATCTCGATAGTTGATACAATCTTGTACATCGCCTTTGTTTTTATACAAAGGAATCAAAGTACTCTTCCTCTACTTTGATGGTATTTTCTTGTTTCTCCAAATCACGTTGAAAAATTAAATATTGTAAGTCATTCGATTCCTCTCCCTCGTAAACACCTTCAAACTAAACTTTGATAGGTACGCCGTCCAATCCTGTAGCTTTATGCAATCCTATATTTTTTTATTGCTGCTATGACTTATCCCTTTTGGATCCTACTCGTCTTTCTTAATCATGTTGATACTCTCGATCATTGTCATTGATTTGACAAAGGTTAGGCATGGTAATAGGTTCTCTATTGATTTTGTCAATATTTTAGTGAAATACATCTCTGAAAGTGAGATTGATCAAGCTCTTTTTACTAACAACATTGAAGACTCTAAAGCACTTGGTTTGGATGGCTATAATGCAACCTTTTTTAAGAGAGCCTTGCCCTAAATCAAGTTTGATGCTTATGGGCTATCCACTCTTTATTTGCCAATGGCAAGCTTCCTAGTCAAATTAACTTCACTACTAATCTGCTATATAACTCTTGTTCCCAAAGTCTCACAATCCATTCTAGTTTTTCAATATAGGCTAATTGCTTGTTGTAGCACCCTTCATAAAATCGTTTCTTAGATCATTACTACTAGATTGCAAAAAGTGATCCTTAAAGTGGTCAGTGAGTATCAAAGTGGCTTCTAACCAGAAAGACATATGGGAGATAATATATTGCTTCCAACTGAGCTCATTAAGGCTTATGGTAGGAAAGCTAATTCTCCTAGGTGCATCATTAAAGTTGACCTCAAAAAAGCATATGATTCTCTTGATTGACATTTCTTGTTAAGTCTTCTTGTTAATCTTGGTTTTCCTAGTAAATTCATTAAATGGATTATGTGCTATATAACTATGTCTATTGTCTCTTAAGTATTTTGATCAATGGTTTCCCATCTCATCCATTCAAAGGAAAAAAAGGCTTAGACAAGGTGACCTTTTGTCTCCTTTTTTTCTTTTATGTTGGTATGGAATGGTTAACTAGATACCTGACTCAACTCCAATTCAAAACTGATTATAGTTTTCACCCTAAGTGTGAAAGGTTGGATATTACGTACACACCTTATGTTTGCATATAATTTGCTCTGTTTTTGCTAGAGTTGATACTATGTCTCTGCAACGATGCAAACTTTTCGCTTAACTTGGATAAGAGTAATATATATTTTAATGGAATTATGTAACCCTTAGCTTAGTTGGAGTTGCCTGAACACTTCCTAGATGATGGGGGTTGCTTTTGTCATTGCTTTGCTTTGGATTTGGGTTTGTTTGGCTTGTACTAAATAATCCCGTTTTGTTCAATATAATTCTACTATTTGACAAAAAAAAGGAACCAATTATGAACACTTAATTTTTCTATATCTAATAAAAGCTCGTCTCATTCCCTCATTTCTCTCTTCTCTTACACAAAACCCTAAAATTTTCAATCTAGGGCTATTTTCGCCCTTTTGGGCAAGGTAAACCCTTTTCTCTTTTGTGTTGCTATTTTCTAAGTTAGTATTTATAATAAACTCTAGTCTCTCTTTAACGAGAGTTCTATATTACTAGGCATAAATTATTTTTTCCCTATGAAATTGTTAAAAGTTTGAAAGTTTTTTTGTGTGTTTTTTTTCTTTACAGTAGTTTGTTGGTCATAATTTGTGGAAGGTAGCGTTAGATTTCAAAATTTCGTGTACAATCAGTTGAAATAAAATTAAGTTCTAGTTCAAAACTAAAACAAATAGAAGACCTCATCATAGAAGAATATATCAGACAATGATGTGATAGAGGGTTCACAAAAGTGTTAGATCTTATCAATCGCCATAGTATTGTCATCTTAGAATTATATTTCATCCAATTTAATATATTGTGGTTAGTTTTGACTTTTATTGTTTATGTCATATGAATTTTAATTAATGAAATACTTTTTATTATTTTCTTAAAACTATCATAATTAAAACAATGTCCAGTTCAACTTTTTATTTGCTTAACTAAAATTACTTTTACCGAATCACACCTTTATTCCTTAAAATTAACCTCAATTTTGCTGAATTAAAGTGAATATACAGAACTGAACTTCTTTTTATTGAATTGAACTCATTTTTATTGATTTTTCTAAAGGTCTTTGTCTTTTCAACAACAACTTTTACTGAAGTGAACTTGTTTATGCTAAATTTGAACCATTTTTTACTGAATGATCTTATTTTTGTTGAAGCGAATTGAACTTATTTTTGTTGAAACAAACTCATCTTTTTGAATTGATTTTATTTTTTATGATTTAGTTTATTTTATTGAATTGAACATACATATTTAATATTATTATTTCAAAGTGTACTGATTAGGGACTAATTACATCATACTAAATGGTTGTATCAAACAATTATTCACTCAATTAGCTAAAAATAAAATTGAATAATAAAATTAGTTGGCAGATAATTATCAACTATCAACACTTGTTTTAGGTCTTGTTTTTGTCACCATATTTATGTGTAGGGGTGTAAGTAACTGAGCTGAGTCGGATAAGCTCGGCTCGAGTCCGGTCAATTTTGAACCCGAGTCGAGCTCGAGCCGAACCTTAAATGCCCGAGCTTGAGCCCAACAAGGCTCGGTTTGTTCAAGCTCGGTTGGCTTTTTAAAAAAAAAAATATTTTTATTATTCTTAAATTTTGAACATTAACTAGATAATTAACATTCTCGATTGTTGAATGAAAGTGATGTGAAAGACTTATTTGCATTAAATTTATCTTCATTGAATTTTTACGTATTTTACTTTATTTGCAAGAACATTAAACAAGCCAAGCCAAGCTTGGCCGAGCTCGAGCTTAGCTTGGCTCGATTACACCCCTATTTATGGGAATTAATAATTCCACGAAAGCAAATGATATTTTCTACGGAAGTCAAGAGTAATTGATGTTTATATGTTGAGTTCAACTTTCGCGGAATAATAATTTTAGTTCCGTGGATAAACCACCATCCCTTATTTATAATTAAACTGATTTTAACTACATTAAACTTATTTGTAGTTTTGTACTGAACAAAACTTACTTTATAATATTCTCTTATGTTTTTCATTTTTATAGCTGATAAATTATTCTAAACAAAATTCATTTATACAAAACTAAACTATAATTATACTCCCTCCGTTTTTTTTAATATGCACATAAGGCTTTGCACTAAAACCAAGGAAAAAGTACAAAAGTAAAAGAGAAGGTTAGTAAAAGTAAGGAAAAAGTGAAAAAGGTAGAGAGAAGGAAAGAAAAAGTAGGAGAGAATTGTAATAATTAGGTGGGCCAACCTTCCATTTATGGCAAAAGGTAGAAAGGTGCCAATTAAAAAAAAACACCCCAAAATGGAGAAATGTGCATATTTAAAAAAACGGAGGTAGTATTTACTAAATATATACAAACCTAAACTATAATTATATTTACTACCCAAGTATATTTTGAAGAGGTATAACTATATTTACTAAATATTATTATTTTAACGTGAACTAAATAGTACCAAAATACCCGAGTATATATCTTGTCTTTTGCAAGGCTAGCAAGTAGCAACTTTGGAGGGGTCGAAGAGGTATATATTTGAACATTTTGAAGTTCTTCTTTTTTGGGCAGCAAATTTTGAGGTGCTATTTCAACTTTGCGCTACGTTACCCGCCCCCCAAAACTCACACCCCCGCCTTGAAATTTTCATCACCTGACTCAACTGCGCCGCTCATTTTAGTAATTACTCAAAATATACAAATCCCAAATCCCAAATCCCAAATCCCAAATCCCAAATGCCGGGAATCTTATGATACTTAAACTGTTAAACAAATAAATAATTCTACCTCTCAAATTTTTGGTCAATTTCTCAAAATTTCAAGACATCTCCCTCCCCTCACTCTTCAACTTTTGTCCAATATCATTCTTTAAAAATCCAAACTTTCCGAATCTTTTCAAAACTCGAAAATTTTAACCATGGGATTCTCCTCCCTCCACATTCACACAAAAAAAAACAACTTCTAAAAAACCAAATTAAAAACTCAAAACCTCAATTTGAATAAAAACTCAAAACCTCCATTTTAAAGTTCCTTCCTTTTCCCTCCATTTTCTCCTATATATCACATTTCTTTCAATGTCTTCTCCATTCACTCACTCAGCTACCATAAACCTCCCTCCACCATTTCGAAACATCGAAACACCCGGTTTCGAGTTCGATTCTCAATCTTTCACCTCCCTTTTCTTATAAAAATGTCAATGAAGGGTTCAAAAGAAGATAACAAGGAGAACATCCCACCTTCCACTTCTTCAAAACAAAACAGTAACAATGTTGTTCATGTCAACAGCAAGAGCATCAAATGCCGTAAAGTTCATACTAGAAAGCCTCTTCAAGACATTACCCATCTCTTTAATTCATCATCAGCTCAAATTAATTTACTTATTTCAAGATCTAGTCCCCTACACATTGTTTTCGCCCCCGAATCGAATCTCAGAAAAAGGAAAGCCCTTCAAGTTGAGGTCATTTGAAGTATGGCGCCATTACCAAGTCCCTAAGAATGAATTTCAGATGATATTTCTTTTTGGGTTTTTTTTGTTTGCATTATCTATTGTTGGTAATGTAAAATTGGTCTAATAAAAGTATACAAAACTCAAAAGTCAATGAAAATTCAAGAACCAACATTTATATAGATTGTGATTACAGGATTTACAGCAGCTCTCTTCCCTTTGCAGTTTTCTTGGTTACAAATTATTTATGCAAAATTTGCAAATCTAATTCGTATAGTAGGAGTAATTGGGTGTTACCAATTGTGCAATAGTGCATATTTCTCTTCACTAATTGCTCACCTAAAATTTGAAATTATTGAAATGTTGGATTCCATTTTTCGCAATCGAATGGATGATTTCAAAGGCTAGCTAATGTTTTAATGTCCATAGGATAAGCATCTGAGGCTTGTAACGCTTTGTAAGCTCTAGCAGCCAAAATCTTGTTAGCAGCTTCAGTAGGATGTTCTTGATCCCAATATGCACGTTCAGTTCTATCAAGACATGGAACACTAAGTGGAACACATTCTGCTGTCATTCCACAACATGGTGTATTTGTGTTCTTCAATCCTGCAGCAACTGCAATTCAACAATCTTGATTTAGAACATTTTTACATCCAAGTGGAGGTGGTTTACGGTATTTTGTATTGTACACCCGAATGTATTATGAGAACTTAAAAGAGTCAAGGCTGTTCTAATTGTTACGCCTTATGTCTTTCCGACCAAGTGTGCACACTGTTAGATGATTTGGTGGTTTTTGCACAATGAAAGTCAACACACAATGAAATTAGTATATTTGTCTAACTAAATAGACTTTGTTTTGAATAACTTGTTAATTTAAGTGTAGAAAATGCCTTCGTTTTAAAGCTACATGTTTTAACGTTTGTTAATATGTTTGATGATAAAAATAGGAAAATCAAAAGTAAGGCCCAATTGGCATCATTTATAGATTTCAGTTTTTGGTTTTACAAACAGGCCCTTACATATCTAATGAAGTACGAAGTACTATAGATTTCAGTATTACTCATCTCCTATGTGTAGTACTATTATGAGTTTGTAAGGAGTGAAAGAAAGCAAAACTACAGCATTATTACATTGTGTTTGTATCGGACATGGAAATACATCTTTTTGGTTTTGGTTTTCAAATACTAGTTTTTTTTCTTTTGGATCAAGTTTTCATATACTATGTATAGCTAATAGTATATCTTTGAGAAATCTAGTTTGGTATGCACGCGATTCATGTATAAATAGTATAAGAAGTAGAATTACCAAGGTTTTTAAGATTATCAGCACCGACAATATCCATAGTGTTGATGTAAATGAATCTGAGACCTTTACGGCTGTTATAAGTATCAACTAGTGCTTTAACCCTCTTGTTATACGCCTTCAGTATTTCATTGATGACGGGTGAGCATGTTTGCACCATATTTAGAACCGGGAGACAACCAAGTGGTGAAAGCCCAAATAATATCACCTTCTTTGCTCCCATATCAATTAGAGTCTACCAAAGCCACACACAAAAGGAAAATCACATTATAAACATTTTAATATTTAAGTTTATATTATTTTTTTAATTTTTGATAATCATGTTTTTTTTTCTTGCGACAAACTACGATTTATGGGCAAGTAATTTTTTAGTACTATTATGAAGTATCTAATTGAAGCCTGTATGATTTATTCACCCCTTACAACGTTCATAGATTTTCAAAATGAAAATTACATTTCCTTTATTTTAATTATCGATTAAAAGCAAGAAGGTTCTATTCAATTATTAGTCAGAAAAGTTAAGATTTAACTACGTAAATACCTTTTCTGTTCGAATTTAGTAAGTAATTAACATTGTACTATATTTTATTAGCAATTCGATAATTATTTGTAAACAGAGGAAGTACGAAAAGAGTGATGGAAGAGCTAGCTAGACTCACATCAATTTGCTTGGTTAATTCCTTAATGAGCTCCTCAGAATAAACAGCGGGGATCATGCGTGATGCCATTACAGATGGGCGCATGAAATAGTTAAACATCCAATCGTTGCTCCCAACATAAACGGAATAAAGGCACTTGTTCATGTGAATTTTAGCCTTCTCTGCGCCAAGAACTGCTGAAATTTTCTTAATTATTTGTCTATGGTGATCCAACTGCTGATTCATACAAATTCGCTGCCCCTGTTAAATCATAAATATATTTGGAACATTTTAAGAAAGATTAGTCATATGCTTTCCTCCATAATGAAAACAATGCAATGTTAATTTAATGACAAATGTAAAATAAGAGTAATTATTATTGACACAAATATTTCTCAACTATTATATTTGTATAAGGTAAACACAAAATTCATATCAAATCTTAGGAAATCAAAGAATTCGACTATATGGGTATGTTCTTTCTGCCTTAAAAGACAACTTTAGTTCAAAAAAGCTCAGATTAGTTCCAATCAGTTGCAATAAGTTACTATAAGTTCTAATAAGTTTTAATGTTTTATGAATGACCTTCAATAAGTTCCATAAATAAGCTTTGATAATCTATAAAAATGACTTTTAGCAAGTTCCAATTAAATAAGCTCATGTAAATTTTAACATGTTTCAACAAGTTTACAATAATTTAGTTCAGAAAATATAAGGTAAAGAGAACAAGTCTTGCACAATTCTTCACATTACTTTATTTTCAAGATATAGGTTGTGAATTGTAAATTTATGTAGATAGTTTGCATGGTCCAATCATCGATTTTGAAAATTTCTAGAACGAATTGGATAGATTGTGCTTGTAGTTCCCTATTTACGATTCTGCTATTTACTTACCACTTGAAGACCGGTTTCATTGAGAATCCCAGACGAACCAGATGCATAGTTTACGCCTTTATACATTTCCTCTTCTTGTACACTTGGGAAGGCTTTTATATAACTATCTAAACCTAGATGATCACCTGTAGGCACACATGTCGTAAACAACAATAAGACATTTATCTTTAAGATAAAGTTAGCAAAGTATAGGTCAAGTTATAATGATAATAACTACTAACTAGCAATAGTTCCTTCCCTTTAAAAGGATTTACAATAGTGTGACTATTATTTATCTCAGGCATACTGAATGTAAAGAGTAGTTATGAAGAGCATTTGAATTAACAACAATGAATGACAAAGTCTTATTCTCAAAATTCTTATTTTTTTCTTTGTTTATTGATGGTTGGCCATTAATTAACAATAATTCAATTTATCTTTTATTTGTTTCAATTCACCCATAATATAAATTAGGCACCCACTTGAATACAAACTCTTTTTTCAATAGGATTTGAGCTTTCTAAAAATATAGATTAGGCACCCATGTGGCCATGTGTACGATGCTCATGATATTCTTTCTATTAATATTAGTCGATTTTAACATGTTATGTTTGATCTTATTTTTTGAAAGAAAAAGGAAAACAACAAAAATATATGTATATAGAATGTGTGTGCAGGATTATATGATCCACTAATTGGCAGTGAAACACGATTTAATTTGATCAATCTAACGGTTGAATCAATATAATTTGATATGATTTTACTACAAAACAAATAAAAGATAAGGTGAATTGAAAATGCACTTGAATATATATAAACATTAGGAGAAAAAAATTACCAACTATATCAATCATGGTCCTGCCATTAGTAAATCTCCCAGTTGGACCATCAGGAAAATCAATCCCATAAGGTAAAAAATTGCATTTGGCTGCTGTAATAAGGTTGTTATTATTGCCACTATCTGATAATGAATCTCCAAATATGAACAAACAAGGTACTTGTGGTTGCCCTGCCCCATTCACCCACATAATTTGCAAACTTGTAACTAAGGTTGCTAATATCACTCTTAAACTCATTGTCTTTTTTAATTTGAAGAATTGAGATAATTTTTTATTCTTTTTTTTTTTGGAAAGTTACAATATAATATTTGAAGGAAAAATTCAATTCACAAACTAGTATATCAAACTAACTGATGATGCAATAAAACATAATAAGTGTTTAGATACTTGTTTTTTGTTTTTTGAGGGGAAGTGTTTAGATACTTAGCTAGTGTTCCTCTTTATATTACATTTGTTCAGCAAAAAAAATGTGGAAGTTGTGGATTATCACAATTCTAGGAAAAAATACAATATGCATCATAGATCTTCTCGTTTAGTAAGATTAATTATGACCATGAAAAGTTAACAGATATAATAAAATGAAGTAATTATATTATCTTTACAAAAAGGGAAAGTTTGCTAAAATAGGAAATCGGTAATGTATGTTGACCAATTTATATCCAGCCACTAATCTTATCACTCTTCATTATCGTCCATCTTCTAAAATAGGCAACTTGTATAGCTATAGTTTTCATTCATGTAACTTATTAGTTACTATAGTCTGACGATAATTCTAAAGATAGAAAATCAAATCCTATTTACATTTTGATTGTTTTTATAATATTCTTATTAAATAGGGTTCTAATTATTAATTTAATAATTGCACTTAGGCGTGTTCGGTAAGTAGAGGTAGAGGTAGATTTTAGAGTTGTGACTAGGTCAAAATTTTAATTTATAAATTGAAGTGTTCGGCAAGGTAGTGGTTAAGGCAGCTGTTAGAGGTAGAGTTTACGTAGTGGTGGTAGAAAGCTAAAAAACATAAAGGTTGAAGTAGAGGTTGAAAAAATAAACTACCTCCGTAACATATTATTTGCAACGATTAGACATTTTCTACTCACACCTTATGTCATATCATTGCAAATAATATGTTACGAAAGTAGTAATAAAATTTTTAATAAATTATATAGCAAAAATTTATTAACATCTACTCTAACTTCTACTTTTACCGAACAATAATATTTTATGCAATTATTTCGACAACTAATAACTCACAACTAGTACTACAGCTGACGGCTATCCCTACATCTATTGTTGCCGAACAAACCCTTAATGCTCTCTTATCATATACCTTTTTGTTGTATAGGATAACCAAACCCTTATATTTATTCTTTTTGAATGTTTTGAATATTGAATAAAAACATTGACCATGATCAGTGATGGATATTTAAACTACTTTTCGTGGGCCAATTTTATAGATTATGTGATGTAGATACTTGGAATAGTACATAAACTGATATTAAATGCACGTGATGTGTGCGCAAGCATATAAAATGGAAAGTAGAAAGGAAAATTCGATAATTTGTTCAAAATGAAAAAGTTAGTTATATAGAGAGATTTGTTCCCTTTAATTAAGAATTAAAAAAAAAAGAATAATATGGATTTTTGGTATCCCCCACCTCTTCACTTATAGAATAGAGATTCGTAAATCTGCAATGTAACCTTGTTTGCTACCTGTGTAATTAAGATTTTGAGTTTGCTCAACATTTGTTTTTATAATACCCCTTTCCCTTTCTTGAAGAAGCATGGAGCAATATTCTCAAGTGTGTTATAAATGAATAGAGGTTGTGCTGCTTTTTTGATGCAAACGTTAGGCATGTCATCAAAACGACTAAAGTCCCGTTCAGTTCACCTTATTTTTACTGAACTGAATTTATTTTTGCTGAATTGAAATTATTTTTACTGAACTAACTTTTGCTGAATTGAACTTATTTTTACTGATTCATGTTGTTTTTTTCTTTGCACTACTGATTTTTACTGAACGAAACTTATTTTTACTGAACTGAACTTATTTTTACTGAATGTTATTATTTTAAGGTGAACTAAGACCCTGTCTCGTCAACTTATTTTAATAAGTTTCAGTAAAATAAGTTCAATTCAGTAAAATAAGTTCAGGTCAATACTAATAAGTTCAGATCAGTAAAAATAAGTTCAGTTCAATACTAATGAGTTCAGTTTAGTAATAAAAGTTAGCAATAAACTCAGTGGCTGCATCTTCTTCTCCCTCTCTCTTCTCTCTCAAACCCTAGCCTCCATCAGAGCTGGTTTTTACCGGTGGAAAGCCCCAATCTTTGTGTTTTTACTTCTTTTCCCTTATTTTTTTTGTTTTCTAGTTTCGAATAACGATATTTCCTTCCGTGTGGAACTTTTCTCCCTCGAAAGATAGGGTTTTCTTCTCTTTATGAGACTTTTTGTGTTTCTTAAATTACTCTACCGGATTCCAGTCAGATGAATTGTTGTAAAGTTGGTTCGTTGATAAAAAATTATGCGGGATTAAATTTATACAGATGATCCAGATAATAATTGTTCTCACGGCTACATCAAATTGTCAGATTGTCTCTCCAAAAAAAGCTGTAGATTCTAACGATATGAGCGAGGAATGCTCCACAGTGCAAGATCTACTCAACTATTGTAGTTTTCATGATGAAAACTTTTATTTGTTTAATTTTGTAATCTATTTGTTAGTTTTGAATTTTCATTGTAGATGTCGTATGACTCTTTATTAATATAACAATTTTACTTTTTTAAAAAAATTCAGTTTAGCAATCATAAGTTCAACAATTTAAACGGAGTATAGATTTTAGCACTTTTAAACTTTGACTCTGAAAAAAAAAAATTGTGAAGATGAATTTATCAAAAATATAAGAACCTAAAATTAAAAATAAAAAAGTGTATTTGACTATTTGCACTTTATCCAAAAGGCTCAAATACTAGGAAGTAGGAAATCCAAGTCCATATGATAAAACCAGCCCATCCCATTATTCCCATAGCATAGTGTCATTCTCATTTCCATTCATCAACTCTCAATTTCCATCTTTCCCTTCTAAAAACCAACACCTAATATCAATATGTCAACGAAACCCTTCCCAACCACCACCCGAAACTACGGCACAATCCCGACCACAACGACCACAACAACCACGACATCCACTTCCACAATCGACACATTCATAACACGCGCCACCCATCAAACTCGAACCCTAATATCCCACCGCCGTCCATGGCGGGAATTCCTCTCACTCACCTCTCTTTCCTTCCCCACCTCTTACTCCGACGCCATGTCTCGCACTCGCCGCAACCTCATCTACTTCCGTTTCAATTACTCCTTAATCATACTCATCATCCTCTTCCTCAGCCTTCTATGGCACCCAATCTCCATGATTGTGTTTTTAGCTGTTTTCGTCCTCTGGCTCTTTCTTTACCTATGTAGAGATGATCCAGTCGTTGTTCTCGGCCGGTCGATTGATGATCGGTTTCTTCTCATTATGTTAACTCTTATTACTGTGTTCGCCTTGGTGTTGACTCATGTTGGGGTGAATGTGTTGGTTTCGCTTGCGGTTGGGGTTGCGGTTGTGGGATTACATGCTGCTTTGAGAAGTGTGGATGATTTGTTCTTGGATGATGTTGATGATGATGTTGGTGGTGGTGGTGCTGCGTTTCTTGGTAGCAATGAAGGTCAGCCTTTGAGACCTACTTATGTTAGAGTTTGATGATGATTTTTGTGGGGTTTTGTTGAATGTACATTTGAAGCTTGTTGAACATTATTTTTCTTTTATCTTTTGGGGTTTTGTTCTTGATTTTTTTTTAGTTTGGTTGTTGAAATTGGTAAGGTTTTTAATTTTTGTGGTACAGTTGAAAATTTATTGGCAATTAGGATATGATAATTGGAGTTGTGATTGAAGTCTGCTTTTGATTGTGTAATCGAGCAACATGTATTTGTGTATGTTTGTTTTTTAATTATCTTCTTGATTTCTTGCTTCATTTTGGAACTTGATAATCTTGATTTATTGCTTCATTTTGTAACTTGATAATGTGTCTGTTTTCTCTAGCTCTAGTTCAGCAATGTTCTGAATTTTTTTTGTTGGCACATGTATCAATGTGTTGTATATATGTTTCTGAATGTTTTTATATCATACTCGCTCCGTTATTTTTGTTCGCTGTTGCTTGTCTTTAATCATTTTGGGTGTGGCAACTGGCTTGTGGTGGCTGGTTTCGTAGTTTGTTTTTGTTGGCTGGTTGGGCCGGATGTATAACTATTTATTGTTTATAAAAGTATTTGATATTGGCCATTTAGTAAAAGATGGAAGACAAAAGTCAAAATAATAAAAGACGGTAAAAGCCGTTTTTGCCTTCTGGCTGAATAGCTAGATTTTGAGCTATTCTATAAGCCACTTGCGGAACCCTATTTTTGGCGGTACCAAATGAAAAAGTCAAAACCCTATGAAAAAGTCACTCAAAATCCATTTGCTAAACACACCTTTTGTCTTCAATTGCACACATGTAGAAAAAAATATGAAAGTTAATATTGTGAAACTACACACATTCCCAACTATGATTAAGAAGGAATTTCTTCCCCTCGTAGATAGAACAGGCTCTTAGGCAATTCAAACCTTTGGAAACCTGCAATTAGAATGCGATTGGAATGTTCCTACTCGTTGCCGGGAGAGAGTATGGGCACGACTCCCTTCTCGTAGTGAACATAGACCTCCCTTTTTTTAGATATAAGATCAATGACTAAAAAGAAAAGAAAAGACAGATGCC
Organism: Patellifolia procumbens; assembly: GCA_947645195.1. Taxonomy (NCBI): domain Eukaryota; kingdom Viridiplantae; phylum Streptophyta; class Magnoliopsida; order Caryophyllales; family Amaranthaceae; genus Patellifolia; species Patellifolia procumbens. The sequence continues at coordinate 1,361,193 of CANSGD010000193.1, forward strand.
GAGAAAAACTGCCTGAAACATACGTCTCATCACAAGCATACCCCGAGCTCATAAGCCCTCATGAATTCTTGGTGGTCTTAGGAATTTTATACGCGACAACTACCAATTTTGCCTCTGCTTCCTTACTCACAAAATCCCAACCAAACAATTCTCATTGCCATGCTTCCCGATATGGCACCATCATGGCGGATCTATAGAGACCGCAAATCATTTTTTCTATACATTGACAATTAATGCTTTTGTTATACATTGGGGGATAAATTAGAAGATTTCATTTGATTCTAAATAGTGTAAAGATTTTGAGTGTAACCAATAAAAAGGACAAATTGATGAAGTAGTAGTACAAAAAGGTCTATGCAAAACTTCCCACATTATGGTAATTAATAGATAAACTTGGTGCCTTAAATCATATACAAGTCCAGGTACATTCTTTTCTCTATGATATTTCTTTTCGATTATACAACCTGAATGTTTGCCAAAGGAAAACGTTGAGGAACTTGTGAAATTATGCATTTGTCCTGTTTACTTCAGTTTTGAACTACAGTGATTATGCTTGAATAGAATGGTTTTGGCATTTTGCCTTTGTAGCTCTTATAGTTGATATCATATCTTCTTAGATTACATTCATTCTTTTGATGGCCACGTTCGTTTTCTTGGTAGTGTATGGTTTGAGCTAATGTTGGCAGAAAACATTAAACTTGAGCTACACATCACCCGATTTTGATATACTTGAACCATGTGATGTGGATGTTCTTCGGAAGCATCTCTGATCTGTAATTTTATCCAAATACAGCTTAAGCTTGTCTTTTCTTGGTTTATTAGATAGATGATTTTGTATTAATATTTAATAATATCCCAATTTGGCTGTTGTTGCTAAACAAATAAAGGCAGGTCATCAATCCAATATACTTCCTCCGTTTCGCAATACTCGCAACCAAGTAGAATGCACATAAACCAAGGAGGAGGAAAGAGAGTGTGTGATTTGGCAAAAGTGCCCATGTGCTTAACAAAGCCAATTCATCAAAAAGTAATCAACACATATTACCCATTACTAATCTGCTCCCCAGTCTCCACCACAAGTCCACCGCTAACAGTGCTGCCAGCAACCCCACTGCACCACCAATAGTGCTGCGAGCAACCCAACCTCACCAACAGTAACGCTAGCAAACCAGCTGCACCACCACCAACACAGCTGTAGCCCAATCACGCCACCACCACCAACACCAGCGCAGCTCCCCCAACCCAAAAAGCACCACCACCGGCAGCCCAACCACCACAATGATATTGGATAAATTTGTAAAAAACACACTCTTAACAAAAATAAAATTAACAATTTGACAACAAATAACTAAAAACCCACCAAAATGATTACCAAAAAAGAAAAATACAACCCAGAAATCAAATCTCCACTTCACTTTTTAGCCTCTTGGATTTATGATTTCTTATCCATGAATCACAATTATTGGATTTTTGAAAACTTAAACAAACAAAATCTAAACCGTAAATGGACTTGTCAGAGGCGATGGAAACGGCCAAGATCTGAGAAAGTTAAACTGATTTTCCGGCACTAAATTGACTACATTGTCGCCGGTCGTTCAATCTTCCTTGGTGGTCTTCGTTCTCCCGTCTTCAAAGGCGATTGATTATGTGGTGGTCTTGGACGAAAGGGAGGAGGGAGTGAGGAGAGAGAGGGGCGTGGATGGAATGGGATGGTGGTGGTTTCAACGGACGCAGGGGAAGCCGCGGAGGAGTGAGTGGGTTGTTTCATTGGAAGGGAAGGGGGTGAGGAGAGAGAGTGAGGGTGGGTGGGTGGTCAGGTCACGGTTTAGTAATTGGGGGTAATTAGTGGGTAAGTAAATTGGGTTGGGTAATTAGTGTGTAAGGTGATATGGGTAAGAAAGTAAGGGTATAATGGTAATTGAATATACAAAAACTTGCCAAATAGAGTTTGGTTGCAAGTATTGTGAAATTTCCGTAAAAGGAAAGCGTTGCGAGTATTGCGAAACGGAGGAAGTATTTTTTTATCGATTGTAATATTGAGAACTTTTACACTATTTATACAACTTTCTTTGACCTTTTATTATAATTTATGCATAAAGAAAAGAATCTTGTGGGATCTTGTTATAAAACACAGGGATGAACTCATTTTGTCAACAAAAGTGGAGTACCTTGTAAATCGACAAGCTCGATTGTTCCCTGTGTCGTTACGATTTTAGTTCCTTGTCTTAAAATTAGTTGGATATCTACCTTGAACTGTTTTGGGTTTTTAATCGTAACTCTGAGAGTATTCATCGTACATCTGGGTATACTTTGAGCATGGTACGTCTCCAAATGAGCTAAAAATAGAAATTCAAATGAGCAATGAGGAACAAATATCCTTCGATGTACCTAGTGTCGTGCACATGATAGAACGGGTGTAGTAAAAGTTATAGGTTCGTTTAGCGTTATCGTCCCTTTTTGGTTTTTGGTTCAAAAACTTCACATGATATCTTGATATCTGTTGGATGATCTACTTATACCAATCATGCTGCTTTTAAAACTATCATTTCCTTTGTGTCATAAAGCTCGTAAACATTTGACTTTTACGCTATATATATTAACTTAAACTCTATTGTTAACCTATATAAAGTAACACGTCTATTAAATAAAATAGTGTTGATTAGTTTAATGTATGTTTTAAAAATATCAATCTTTTGTAATCATTATTATTGGTATACTATAATTATATATAAGAATGGTTAAAGTACTCGTAATAAGTGTGTAAGTCATATGGTTGCAGGAATTAGGAAACAACGCATATAGGATTTATATATATAAGAATGGTCAAATTCTATCCGATGGCAGTGGCGGAGGGAGGGTGGGGCAGTCGCGGCTACAAGGTCAAAAATTTAATGTACATATAGAATTTAACGTAATAATTTAATTAAATAGACTTGACTTAGTTGGTTGGATCGAGTTTGAACTGCCAACCATTAAAGAAGTATGATTGTGACTTATAAGTTATAACAGGGTGGCGTCAAAATGGAAAGTATAATGTGTAAATGATTAGTGGAAACACCAAGTACAAGACAAAGCGCCACATAACAAGCAACTATAGTTTAACAGAACAAATCCAAATTATAACAGCACAGGGGACATAAGCTAGGTCCTACTTTATACGAGTTACATATGATAGTAATACAGAAAGTAAGATGATCAAAAAAAAAAAAAGCAACTTGTTGAGAGTGGGATTTGAACCCACGCCCTTTCGGACCAGAACCTTAATCTGGCGCCTTAGACCAACTCGGCCATCTCAACGTTGACGTTTTATTCCCATATATTTTTATTTATAATACGACACGTTGATTGAAAAGATGGAAGCCACAAGGCAAAGACTTATAATTTATTTATTTCCGTGGAATAAAGATGTTTCTTAAGAACTTCAATTTTTATGACCTTGAAATAATGTATACACAAGCTTCTGAAATGTCGTTATGACACATGTCTAGTATCATTAAATAATAGGCAAATTTGTTAGAAACAACCTTTTAAATACACTTTTTTACGAGAAACAACCTTTTAAATTTTTTTTTGCGAGAAACAACCTTGTATTTTTTTTTTTTGCGGGAAACAACATTTAAAATTTTTTTTTTTGCGAGAAACAACCTTGTATATATTTTTTTTGCCAGAAACAACCTTGTATAATTTTTTTTTTGAGAGAACACACCTTATCACTCTTTTTCGGCGTTGACCACAAGTTTCCGGCCTTGACGAATCTGACGGTACAAAAATTAAAATTTTATGAGATTTGAAATAAAAGTTATGGCTTATTTTATAATTTTATATCAGTTGTAGTTTCAGATAAGGATTAGTAGTAGCTTTAGATAAGGAGTGTAATTTTTATTTACGATATAATCATATTTATTAAATTATTGTCTATTGAAAATTAAATTAATTAATTAATTATGTATAATAAAACATATCATAAGTGGATCTTGATTCAAGACATTTTTCGAGATGAATCTAACGATGCAAAAGTTAAAATTTTCTGAGACTTGAAATGAAAGTTATGGCTTATTTTATAATTATACATCAGTTGTAGTTTTAGATAAGGAATAGTAGTAGCTTTAGATAAGGAATGTAATTTTTATTTACGATATAATCATATTTATTTAATTATTGTCTATTGAAAATTAAATTAATTAATTAATTATGTATAATAAATGATTTTTTGTTGGGAACTACCTACATTAAGGGGTCATTTGTGAATAACTACCCTGTTTCCAAAAAATGTTAAATAACTACCTACTTTCATCAAAAAAGTATGGTATCACTACCTTATACAGAATTCCGTCAAAAAACTTAACGGAAAACGTTAGTGGGGCCCACATGTGTACCTTTCCCTTCCAATTTCAATTGAAATGACTCAACTAACCTCTTGTTATACTCAATTTAGTTTAGTATCCATATTCCTCAACCCAGATTTCATTTTTCCAACCCAAATTTTATTTTTCAGATTTCATTTTCCATGAATATTCCACCCCAAACGGTCAAATTTGAAAGAAAGAGACAGAAAGCTGTAATGAAAATGGAAGAAAAGGGATGAAGTTAGCTAAGGTGAAATGAATAAGGAGAGAGAAACTAAATTGAGTGTATAACATGAGGTTAGTTCAGTAATTTCAGTTGAAATTGGGAGGAAAAGGTTAAAATATGGGCCCTACTAACGTTTTCCGTTAAGTTTTTTGACGGAAATCTGTATAAGGTAGTGATACCAAACTTTTTTGACAAAAGTAGGTAGTTATTTGACATTTTTTTGAAACAGGGTAGTTATTCACAAATGACCCCTAAATGTAGGTAGTTCCCAACAAAAAATTCTATAATAAAACATATCATAAGTGGATCTTGATTCAAAACATTTTTCGAGACGAATCTAATGATGCAAAAGTTAAAATTTTCTGAGACTTGAAATGAAAGTTATGGCTTATTTTATAATTATACATCAGTTGTATTTTTAGATAAGGATAAGTTGTACCTTTAGATAAGGAATGTAATTTTTATTTACGATATAATCATTTTTTTGAAATTATGTCTATTGAAAATTAAATAATAATTTATGTATAATAAAACATATCATAAGTGGATCTTGATTCAAAGTATTTATCGAGATTAATCTAACGGTGCAAAAATTAAAATTTTATGAGATTTGAAATGAAAGTTATGGCTTATGTTATAATTTTATCAGTTGTAGTTTTAGATAAGGATTAGTAGTAGCTTTAGATAAGAAATGTAATTTTTATTTACGATATAATCATATTTTTTTAATTATCGTCTATTGAAAATTAAATTAGTTAATTAATTATGTATAATAAAACATATCATAAGTGGATCTTGATTCAAAACATTTTTCGAGACGAATCTAACGACGCAAAAGTTAAAATTTTCTGAGACTTGAAATAAAAGTTATGGCTTATTTTATAATCATACATCAGTTGTAGTTTTAGATAAGGATAAGTTGTAGCTTTAGATAAAGAATGTAATTTTTATTTATGATATAATCATTTTTTTTAATTATGTCTACTGAAAGTTAAATTAATTAATAATTTATGTATAATAAAACATATCATAAGTGGATCTTGATTCAAAGTATTTATCGAGACGAATCTAACGGTGCAAAAATTAAAATTTTCTGAGATTAGAAATGAAAGTTATGGCTTATTTTATAATTTTATATCAGTTGTAGTTTTAGATAAGGATTAGTAGTAGCTTTAGATAAGGAATGTAATTATTATTTACGATATAATCATATTTTTTTAATTATTGTCTATTAAAAATCAAATTAATTAATTAATTATGTATCATAAAACATATCATAAGTGGATCTTGATTCAAAATATTTTTCGAGACCAATCTAACGATGCAAAAGTTAAAATTTTCTGAGACTTGAAATAAAAGTTATGGCTTATTTTATAATTATACATCAGTTGTAGTTTTAGATAAGGATAAGTTGTAGCTTTAGATAAGGAATGTAATTTTTTTTACGATATAATCATTTTTTTTAATTATGTCTATTGAAAATTAAATTAATTAATAATTTATGTATAATAAAACATATCATAAGTAGATCTTAATTCAAAGTATTTATCGAGACGAATCTAACAGTGCAAAAATTAAAATTTTCTGAGATTTGAAATGAAAGTTATGGCTTATTTTATAATTTTAAATCAGTTGTAGTTTAAGATAAGGATTAGTAGTAGCGTTAGATAAGGAATGTAATTTTTATTTACGATATAATCATATTTTTTAAATTATCGTCTATTGAAAATTAAATTAGTTAATTAATTATGTATAATAAAACATATCATAAGTGGATCTTGATTCAAAACATTTTTCGAGACGAATCTAACGATGCAAAAGTTAAAATTTTCTGAGACTTGAAATGAAAGTTATGACTTATTTTATAATTATCCATCAGTTGTAGTTTTAGGTCGGATTAGTAGTAGTTTTAGATAAGAAATGTAATTTTTATTTACAATATAATCATTTTGTTTTTTTATTATTGTCTATTGAAAATTAAATTAATTAATCAATTATGTATAATGACGTGGAGCGATGTGATAGATAAGAGAATTAAGAGTTTGGATTATTTTGAGAAGGTATCCCCGTAATTGGATTTTCTAAAATAACACATAGCTGGGATTATTTTGAACGAAACAATTCTAGTTGGAATTATTCCAGTCAATTTTCTACAATTGCACTTTATGCAAATATGAAAGCTTAGAAAGTTTGTTACTCCCTCCGTAACGGATTACTTGCAATGATTGGACATTTTTTACTCACACTTTACGTTAAATCGTTGCAAATAATGCATTACGGAGGGAGTACTATTTCATGAAGTATCAATTGCAGTACATAATAAAGACCGCTCTGGAGTTATTCAATAAACATGCTTCACATCCCATTCAATTCATATATTTAGTGAACTAAACTTATTTTTTATTGATTTATGTTGCCTTTTTTATTTGCACTACTGATTTTTACTGAACTGACCTTATTTTTGCTGAACAAAACTTATTTTTAATGAATATTATTATTTTAAGGTGAATTACATGGCTTAAAGCCGACAATCTCTAATTCGAATATATGATACAAAAACATATTGTAATTGAAACTTACATAACATGAACATAAAATTACTTGCAAAAATTAGAATCTTACTCAAACACGAACACAACGATAATTCGGACCCAACTTGAGGTTAAGAATTTTTCTTTTTTCAACAATCAACCTACATAATAGTTTTTTGATAAATTTAAAGATTCCAAAACACCAAGACCAAACACGAACACAACCAGTATATCTGAATTGTCAGCTCTCAACGAAGGCTGAAACCAAAAAAAATCTGAATTACAGAAGAGTTCCGAACATCTCTTGCTATGCAAATCGAAAATCAACAAAGAAAACACTTCTGCAGATGTGACATTGCTATATTGAAGTATCTTTGATTCCGTGAGACAAACACCGCTTGGTGAAGACGAACCAAATCTACAAATCCCAGAAAACCAACTATGCTCTAAAATCATGGGTAAGAATGCAACAAAAGCTCTCCAATAAGATGGTAACCTTTAGAAACAATGATACTCTCTTCCGAGCCTCCGGGGAAGGGAAAAAGGTCAACAGATCTCTTATTCCTCCTCCAAATTGATGGAATTCCCAAACTTGCCATACAAAATCTTCTTCAATTCAGCCATTTGGGATACTATAAGTCCCTTTTCTTCTTCGAGTTTCTCCAAATTTTTGGCAGTCGCTTCTTTCATCTCCTCTAGCCGAGTTTCTACTTCTTCTGTTGGCACATGAGCAAATACCTCGCCTATCTGAAAGCGTACTATACTCTCATCACTTAGGATCAGTTCATTGCCTGCATCCTCCAAATTCTCACATTTTTCCTGAGGACAGGACATCTAATCAGTAAGTTATGTTGAGGTGAGAAACCTATCATGCAGCTTATAACTTACAGTCAACTTGGAAATGAAAACAGATATAAGTGCAATGAAGTGCTCAAACGATCAAATACTCCAAAATTGAGGTGGTTTTCGGTTTCTATCAAGTTTTGGCCAGCAACCCAGTCAGTCATCACATAATACTTATTACATACAAAGTTGAGTGGTACTTTACCAAAAAGAGAGAGGATGGAGAGGCATCCAGAAAGCATTGAGCATGGTGGGAGAGTATGAAAGTAGAGTTTATGGAGATAAAAAACAATTTAGTCACACCACTTGGATTGAGCATGGTGGGAGAGTATGAAAGTAGACATCTAATTGTTTTGACCCACGTTAAAAAAGCTGGAAACAAAGTAGCTCATCATCTTGCTCAATTGTCAAAGAATGTACGGGATTTTCTAGTTTGGAGTGAGGAGGTTCCTCTGGACATCCAATATTTTGTAAAAGATGATATTTCGATAGGTAATGAACCATTTTCCAGCTTTCCGTCGAAAAAAAAGTTACTCCCTCCGTCCCATATTACTTGATACAGTTTGACTGACACAAAGTTTTAGGAGTGTTATTTGACTTGTTTATTTTATTGTGAGTAGTTAGTTATTAGTATTATTTAAGTCCATAAAGTACAATGTAGGACAAATGTGGGCCATAGGTGTATTGACAAAAGTAAAATATGGGACCCATCCCATAATAAAAAATTATATTTTTAGTGTAGGACCATGCCATTTTTAGAAGTGTATCAAGTAATATAGGACGGACGAATATGGGAAGTGTATCAAGTAATATGGGACGGAGGGAGTACAATAGATAGACTTTTACGTACAATAATGATTAAAACAGTATTCAGTATTCTTGGTGTCTTTAAATATATTTAATATCACACACCTTGAAACTACAACTAGCAGCGACAAAGGAGAAGGAAAGATTCTCCGGCCTTTATAAATCTTGGCTTTGCAACAATCATTTCTTTTAATGAAATTGAAGAAAAATATGGATTAACACCTCACCAGCCATCCTGAATCCCTCACACACCCTCCCCCACCCAGGGTTACCTACTTCACATATCTCCCTGCAAATTGCGGATTATGGTCGGTTTTGGGCTCTATTGGACCATTTTGAGCGAATTGCGAATTCAAAAACGAATTAGATAGAGAATTAGGTAACATTGCCCCACCCCTTCACACAAACCCGAAGGCTGAAGGCCCCAATCATCAAAGAAGGAACTTAAAGAAACAAACAGAAAAACTTTTAAAAGTAAAACAAGTGTGACAGGCACTGAAACTTGCACAAATATTCAGTCCATATAATCGCAAAGCATCTTAGTCATCATAAATAGCTAACTCACCAATTAACCAGAGTACTAATCAGCACATATCATGCAGTAAGACCTTACGACCATCCAGAACATATTCATAGTTACAGTAGGGAAGCACTTTGGAGTAAGGATAAGCCAGCCTCCCAAAAATGAGAAGGAATATCACTTCACAACGTAGACTTCCCAATTTCCAGGTACCTAACAAATCGGTTCTCTTAAAAGTGCTGGACAAATCAACACTTAATAATTCTGGAATTAAAGCATTTGTCAGACTGTCAGTATGATAACTCAAAAACGCGCTAGTCCATCACATTATATGGCCAAGGAAAACGGTCTTGATTGTCAACCATCAAATTTGATGGGCAAAGCAAACTGTAGTAGTTCTTATGGTAAATTAACAACAATAATCTGATTTGTAAATGATATTCTCAAACTCATTCCGACAAATGCTAACTCAGAACAATCTCAACTATTGGCATATCCTTACCAACACAACCTCAATATTATTTAACCTGTAGATTAGCATGGTGACATGACCTAATTCAATTGGCCCTATTCTTCTTCGATAACAAAACATCCCTCTGTCTTCTCCTCTTCCTCTCTCCACTGTCTAGCCACCAGATTCCTGCACCTGTTAAACTATTCTTGTAGATCTCTCAGAGCTCAGCCCCTCCCAAGCCCATCCATATTCTCAATAAATCACCCTGATGTGCCCTGCCTTTTTTCCTGTTAACCAACTCTTAACCTCTTCTTGTATATCTCTCAGAGCTCATCCCCTCTAAACCCATCCATATCCCGCACAAAAAAATACCCAAATGTGCCATGCCCTAACTCCTATCTACCCCTCCCCAGCCACTCCCTACTTCCCATGAATCATCCAGCCCTGTCTTTTCAATGGTGCTATTGCAGTGGCATGGACTATGGTAATAACATATCACCATGGTCAGGGTGGGATGAAGAGCTTGAAGGCTGAGGGTACGAAAGAGATCAAAATTCTTGAAAAGCGGATTTTGAAATGGGGTTGGACTAAGGAGCCTTGGAGGTGCTCATGGCTATGGTGAAATGTAGGGTGGTGGTGGTGGTATTAGTTATGGTGATAGTCGGTAGTAATAAGGACGGCGGCCATTAGGTCGTGCGAAGTGTGAATCGGATTAACATATGGGCTGATAGTGGTGATATGGTTGTGGAGGGGTGCCAAGTGGAGTAGGAGAAAGAGAATAGAGGATGGGCCTGGGTGGCTGATGAGGAGAGTACGACTGGGCTATGGTCGTGCTAAGGCAAGAGAGATTAGAGGTCAAAGATGGCTTAGAAGTATATATCAAAAAGAAGGCTGATTCTCAAGATAGCAGGTGAGGGTGACATTGAACTATTCTGATAAAAATAGATTCATGATTTGGATTATTCTTAGTTTAACAATAGTTAGGGTTAACATAAAAAGCCCACTGCTAGTTCGGATTATTATTGTTAATTTTTCCTCATCCTTTATCACATTATATGGGCAAAGCGAACTGCCCACTTGCAAATTACAATTGTGTAGCCGCAGAAGTTAGCCAACAAGTCCACGAACTAAACATTACTGAGCTGTATATTTCAGCCGAAGGTATGCTTTCATTTAACAAATCCTCCATGAGTAGCTTACTCTTTATTAGGTTTTCAAACTATGACCAGTCCCAAATAAATCATTATACTTGTATCAAAATTGATTTCACCCCAAAATGATCTAGCTCATCACCATCAGCCTAAGGACATGGGGAGTTGTAAGGATATAAACTTATGCACCTTTCAGTCTATCAAATTCATCCTCGCCTGATTCTAAATTTGAAACATGGTGACAAGCTTGTCAAGCTAAAGGTTCGAATTCCACGTTATTTCCGAAATTGTAAACTTTCAATCAGTCACTACTGAACTCCACATTTTACAGTGTGAATTATAGAACCAAAAGTGACATATCAAACATACCCAAGTGTTTCCCTCCTTCAATGGGCTCTCCCAGTGTTACCCAATTTGTCTTTCGCCCATAACGGGCCATCGATAGCCCGACCATAATTCCCTTGTTTCAATTCGCAGTACGCAGGGAGATTAGCGAATTAGGTAACAGTGGGGTCTCCATTGATGCATTATAAAATAAACCCACAAAACTCAGAACAATAAAATCATCATTCAAGCATTAAAAACCGGAACAACAGTAATCAATCAAATACTCAATACCCAGTAAAATTAAATCGAAACATGAAAAACCCAAATGCGAAATTAACACAAGAAACTAGAAAAAGTAAGAGAGAAACACCTTAGCGAACTTAATTTCATCTTCAAGCTCATGAAATCTATTATTGAGTTTACTGAACTTGTTAATATTCTGCTGATCTTCCCAAGTGACCTGGGTCTCTGATCCTGAACCCTTCAATACAATACAAATTGTTTATGAGCAATAATCGCATACAATTTCTCACCCAGAAAGTAAGAATACGAGTGTAATAATTTATGCAAAAAAAAAGTGTATAGTAGACTTACCTGCTGCATATTTTGATGAGAAAGTTCAAATCTTTTCGTAAAAAATGGTGTGCAAGAGAGTACGCTGAGACAGAGAGAGATGATGGAAAGAGGTAATTTAAAAGCGAAGTTGCAAACTGACGGTCTTCACTGGCAACTAGAGAATCGATTGGATAGGTTGGGTCCGGTTATGTGTTTTGAAAACGAATATGGATTTGGATCATGCTTTCGAGATTTAAATTTGGGCTGATCCTTGTCAAAAATTTTGGTAAAACTTTGGTTGAAATATTATAAGTGTAGATGTGTAGTCCTAATAGGTGTTAAGATAATGTTTTTATTGCGTAAAGTTTAATCTTGAGAAAGATAAAGGAAAAAATTGCTTCTAATAATGCAATCTTTTAGCGATTCGCAACTAATAATGCAACCTTAAGATTATTCTGGAATAATGCAACCTTTATACTCCATTTATTTTAAATGAGACAAATTATCAATGACTTGAAGAAAAAAGTAATTTTTAAATTAAAACTTTTAATTATAATTAATATATTAAACAAACTTAAAAAATAAAATTTAAATAATCCCCATCCCCCATCCCCACACCTTGCTATCAACCCCCCAACACCACCACAACCCCTCCCCCTACACTGCCACCTCCTCCGTCCTCTTCCCCAACCAAAAGCTCCACCGCGACCCCTAACCACGCCCTTCCCCCCCTTCAGCCACGAAACCACCACTACCACCCAAAAATCCACCGCAGCGCCACCGCCTCTCCTTTCCCCTGCTCCCGTCACTCAATGCCACCACATCCCCTTCCTTTCGACTGCTCTTTCCGACTGCTCCTTTCCCCTGCTCCTTTCGACTTGCTGGCCGTGTAGCGGGAAACGGGTTGCAGTGGGAAAGGGGCCGAGATGCAATGAAGGGGTTTTCATGGCTGGGGAAGGGGTTGCAGTGGGCGGGGATTTCTGGGTGGCGTTAGGGAGGGGAGGGGCAGGGGATTTCTGGGTGGCGTTAGGGGAGGGGAGGGGAATGGCGGAGATCTAGGTGGGAGAAGGTGGGGTGGGGTAATTCTGGGTAAGGGGAGGGGGAGGGGGTATTTTTTTGTTTTATTTTTTATTTTTTTAAAAAAATTGTTTATTAGAATCAAATATTTGCCGACACGTGTCCCACTAAACCTATTTTTCAGGTTATATCCAATTTTATCAGGTTTTGTCATGTTTAAAATAAATGGGGTATAAAGGTTGCATTATTCCAGAATTATCTTAAGGTTACATTATTATTTGCGAATCGCCAAAATATTGCGTTATTCTAGGCTATTTTTCCAAAGATAAATTCAATAGACAACTAACTATAGGTGAGTAACAATAATAAGAGTACACTAATGGATGATCTATAAATTTGGATTTTCACATTCTCTCTTATAGTGTTTACCATACTATATCATGTATTATCTTTTTCTTTTTCAATTTTATTTTCCTCCATTTTTAATTATTATGAATTGTTTTTAGCTATTGGATTGAACATTTATAGCCATTGGATGAGAAAGGTCATCCTTACTATATTCCTCCAAGCTTTGATAAACGTCTAACATGTTAGTTTAATTTGGACACTATATTATTATGTATTGAACACTATATTTTCATATATATCACATGTTACATTAGGGGTGCTCTCATATATTTGAGTTCACCATATTGCCCCTCATTTTACATGTTAAATGACCATTTTGTGTCTCATTTACAAAAACTGATTCTGTCCAAACTAACCTCCAATGTTGAAGGCTACTACATATTCGTTTCTTCATGAAATGTCACCAAAATTTGTATGACACAGTTATTACATGTTAGCAATCCAACAAAAAAGAATCATTGAAACATTCCTCAAGTATTGCTCACAATCACCAAAAAGATTTGGTCGCATAACATCTCAGGATGAACGTAAACATCTTCCCTTCTAATCTAGTTTCCACTTATTACAAAATGTAACTAATCCTATGAATTAACTCAAAATAAGTAAATTTTATGCTGAATAAAGAATGAAAATCATTTTAAATCCTTCGAGCAAACGAACTAAAACAAGATGTGAATTCGATACGTATCAGATGGCTTCTTCCATTTTTCTATTACAAGAATTGGGATTGATTAGGAGGATGTTATCTCTTTCACACAATCCTGATTCTCTTCTCTCTTTATACCTCTTGTTATAAACTACACCAACATAGCTCTCATTCCAAAATCCTCCTCCCCCACCTCAATAAAAAACTTTAGACCCATTAGCCTCTGCAACACACCACCTACAAAATCATAACAAAATTCTTGGTTGAGAGACTATAACCACCCATCCTTCACAAGATCGTCTCCCCTTTTTAATAAGGATTAATAATTACATCCTGGTAACAAAAATTCGTCACTTTACGAAAAAGAAAGGTACAATGGCTTATTTTACTTTAAAGCTAAATCTTGAGAAAGCCTGTGATAGGCTTGAATGGAGTTTCATTAGATACAGTTTGGGCTCACTTGGAACTGAAAGCTCCTCTGTCTCCTTAATTATGAGTTATGTTTCAACAACCTCCTTCTCAATGTTGACTAATGGGGGAAACTCCCACCTTCAAGAGCAATCAGACAGGGGGATTCCTTCCCCCCCTTTCCTCTTTATTCTTTGCATAGAAATGATAACTGAAATCATTGAAATTGATGTTTCTAATAAGGAATGGACCCCTTCAATTTGGGGCAGAAATTCGCATCTCCCATCTTCTTTTTGCTGAAGATGTTATTTTTTTTTGAGAAGGCTGAAAAGAAAAATCTTAAGGCCTTGAAATTGTGTTTGGATTCTTTTTTGAGTACTTAGGTTAAAAAATAAATTCTATAAAAATCAAGCTTTAATTCTCTCCAAATACCCCTCTTGATATTAGAAGCAATGTATGTAATATTTTTTATTTCTCTGAGACTGATAACCTTGGCCAGTACTTGGGATTTTCCTTACTCACCAAATGACCCTCTTTGTCCCATCTAAACAACACTATTCAAAAACTAGAAAAAATTTGCCTCCTGAAAGTCAAATCACCTTTCAAAAGCTGGAAGGTTATGTTTAATCAAATATGTGCTCATGGCAATTCCAACTTATCCTATGAGAGTCATCTTCTTTCCGAAGAAATTGTGCAACAAGATATCTTCCATTTGTTCAAATTTCCTATGGCAAAACTCCATTGCAAAATCCAGGCACTTAGTTGCCTTGAGAGAAATGTTGTCATCCTTTAGAAGTCGGTGGCTTAGGGATCCCAAATTCCCTCACTCTTTCAACCAAGCTCTGTTGGAGACTCTACTCCACATACGATCTTACCTTAGAGTTTTGAAAGCTAAATATTGTAAGAGCACTCTTTCCACCACTTTTGCAAGAGGGTCCTACTTATGGGGGTCTATTGGGAAAGTGTGGCATTCCTATGCAAAAAAAATCTCTGGGGCTATTGAAAATGGGGAATCAATCTATTTCTAGTTGGCTAATTTGATTGGACTTGGTTACCTAAAGAGCTTGATTCATGGTCCCTTGCTCAAGGATGAAGAAGAGAGAAATCTTGCTTCCTTTATTGTTGGAATTTCTCTTCACTGTCCCTTCTCTTACCTCAAAAGCTTTTTGATGCCATGCACTCTCACCCAATCCTTGATAATCAACCAGACACTCCTTTCTTGAATAAAGTTTGTAGGGGTAAATTCAATCTTAAAGAGAATCGTCTTCAGCCTAACCCCCCAAACCATTAGACTAATTAACATACCTAAATTCTAGCATTCTGACTTAAAACCAAAAATCAATCTCTTCTTATGGAAGATTTCTCTTGACAAGCTCCCTAAACAAAGAAGACCTCTTCAATAGACAGATTATAGACTCCCCGGCCCCTTTGTCCTTTTTTCCACACATCTCTTGAAAAACTCGCTTCATGTGTTAAGGAACTGTATTATAGCAAATGCAGTCTGGGTGGAGACAGGAACTCACAATTACTTATTCTTTGGTGATCTTCAAACTTGGATCCACTCAAATCTAGAAAGGAGATTCTAATATAGCCTACCACTCTCTGCTTCCTGGTAACATTCTCTTTTCTCTTATTTTACCGGGATTGTGGAAAAGTAAAAACTCTTAGATCTTTTAAATAGTGAATATCTCAATCCAAAATAACATTATGAAGGCAATTTTTGAGGGTTGGAAATTCATTTCTTCCCAAGCATTCAGAATCTCAACCCCACCCCAAAGGAAGATCAATGTTCTCCTCCTAACTCATCTATCCTCAATTCTAATATTGATGCCTAATCTGTCTGCTTTTCTTTGTCCAGAGGGGCTATAGGTGTACTAGAAATTGGGTGGGGGATTGGATTATTAGGTGGCACTTCTGTTTCCCATGCCCTTCCCCTTTCCATAATGAACAAGTAAAAGGGCACGTGCATTGCACGTGTCTTATATGTTACTCGGTATCATAAAATGAGTTTGCACAGTTATGTTTTTTTATAAAAATGTATTGGCAACATAGCATATATAAAAAATAAAATAGATATTATTGACATTTAGTACAAGCAAAGAAAGAAAGGACAATAACAGTATAACTTAAAACACCATCAATTACAAAATTCTCTTGGAATCATATTAAATCTTAAAATATATCATATATCACCAAGAGAAAACGTCGCTTAATATAAGCTGTTAAAACAAATTTTCCTCTCTTATAACTGTAAGTCAACAACTCTCTAAAACGACAATACCATTAATTGAGAAATCAAATGTATCTCACTACAAGATCAACATTCTGAATGAATATTGTTATAAAAGATAATATGAGAATTATAAAAGGACATATTTTGTGAGTTCGGCCTGTGTTTCAAACATATTTCTAATGTAACCCTCATGTTTATGTGCATGTGATCTATTTTTATTAAGTAACCCCAAGTTGTAGAATTTCAAAAATTAAATAATTTGGAGACGATGTTACATAGATAAAATTGAAATTTCTATATTACTACTTGTCGTATCCCGTATTTTATTTTCAAACTTTTCATTTGTATAACCTTGTATCAAAAGAACTATAAATTTTTAGTAAGAATAGTCCGACAACGGAGAAAAACCTTTTTATGTATATGGAACTTTTAAATGAAAATGCGGGTTACAAAAATCTATATCCAAAATCATTAAGGTTTTAAAACTTTTACATAGTTGAGGGTTACTTGCGGTAAACATGCAAACATGGGATTGCATTAGAAATATGTCTAAAATACGAGTTACCTCATATAATTCCCGTTATAAAAATTACTAATACGGAAAACACCAACATTTCCGATTAATATTGTTAGAAGAGGTAACTTAATCTTGACAATTTTTCAAATTGTCATAGAATGGTTGTTATAAAGGGGGTAAAATAGAAAGAGTAAAATCACTACAGAATGTTATTAGAAGAGGTAACCTAATCTTCTTTTCTATGGATATGGAGATATATGTTAATTATGAAGATATATATTGATTGTTAAATTAGGGGTAAAATGGATATTGTCAAAATTACTACAAAACTATAAGGGTAAAATTGGAATAATTAAAATTACAACAAAGTTGACTTCTCCTTGACCAATTCCTCCTTTTTTATATAGGAGAGATTTAAATTGTCATAGAATGGTTGTTATAAAGGGGGTAAAATAGAAAGAGTAAAATCACTACAGAATGTTATTAGAAGAGGTAACCTAATCTTCTTTTCTATGGATATGGAGATATATGTTAATTATGAAGATATATATTGATTGTTAAATTAGGGGTAAAATGGATATTGTCAAAATTACTACAAAACTATAAGGGTAAAATTGGAATAATTAAAATTACAACAAAGTTGACTTCTCCTTGACCAATTCCTCCTTTTTTATATAGGAGAGATACAGGATGTGTTGCTCTCAAAATCTCTCTTCACTTGCTAGTTTGTTACTTCTAGTTTCCTTGTGTGGTTGAGAGTGATTGCAAAAGACTAGTTACTAAGATTAATGAAGAAATTGTTGGAGATGGCCCATGTTATAATTTAATAAAATATTGTCGGGAACTTGGGAAGCTGGGGAAGTTTGAGTTTCACTGGACTTGAAGGAGAGGCAATGCAGTAGCAGACCACCTAGCTATGGAGGCTAGAGACAATAAGATAGAAAGCCTTTTGGATGCGTTCTCTCTATTGCTAGTTTGGATAAAAATCTTGTTGAACTTTTGCACATAGTTGCAACTCTTGCTAATCATTGTAATTTTAGAGTTGATAGTAGTGTAGGATGTAACTATTTTGATATTTTGTGTGTTGCCCTTTTGCAGTAATGAAAGACTTATTTTAACAAAAGAAAAATAAAATAAAATTAGTTATTCTAATAGCGCGAAAGTAGTGATTAGACCCCTTATGTTTGCTCAAACGTGGGATAAGGCCCTTTAACTTACAATTGTAACACTTAACCCCAACACTTTACATTAAGGTTAAGTAAGCCCTAAAACTAATAGAAAGTTTTTTTTGGAAATAAAAGCAATAAGTATTAGATTATATATTTTAAGAAGTAAAAAAAAATCAAGCATATTTGTGTCCACAGTGTCCCTTTTACACCCTTTTTTTGGCAAAAATCGGCATAATAGTCATACTAATAGTTATCATGTGTTGGATTGTGTAAAACTCCGTAATTGGAGTGATTTCCATTGATCAATATATATAGAGATACAAATGTTAATCCTAATCGTGTTAGGTAACTTAATCTAATAATAAGATAAGATTTGCATAAAAGATATATCCTAAACCCAAGAGGAGAAATATTTACAATATATTCTCTATCATCATGCTTATTTTGAAAATTGACAACAAAAAGCTGAAAACCAGTTTCCATATTTTGATTTTTGATTTTAAAAAAACAGAAAATTAGAAGAAGAAAATAATCAAAGACTCGTCTTTTTTGGTTTCCATATCTAATTTTTCAATCTCAAAAAATTAAAAAATGAATGAGTTGGTTTACTATAAGACGGTCTTCGGTTAAGCTTAACCTCAGGCAAGCCCAATAAGCCTTAGAGAAGCCCATGACGCACGCCATATGCTAAGCAGCCAAGCCAAGTTGATTTTTTAACTTTTCGACCCAAAACCTTAACTTTTCGCCCTAAAACCTTAACTTTTGCATAAAAATCCGTAACTAATATCATATATGGAATCGATACCCTTCACTCCATTAGCCCTATTAGTTATGGATTTTTATGCAAAAGTTAAAATTTTAGGTTAAAAAGTTAAAAAACGCAAAAGTTAAGGTTTATGGTTGAAAAGTTAAAAAATCAATTTTTCTAGGCTCCTTAGCGCGTGACACACGTAATTGGGCTTTTAATTGGCTTATTAAGCTGATCTTTGTCTTATATTAAACTTAATGTAAGACCGTCTTTTATAAGACTTTGTCAAAATGAAAATAAAAATTGATAATAAATAAACCCTTAATTTTCCAATATACTACGAATTATATAGGTATCTCGTGTATTAGCAATTAGCATGGGCAAAGATTATAGTTTTTGACTACACACGCATCATATTCATGATTCAATATGTAGTCTCCTCTTTCTCTCTCTCTCCCCTTTGCATCTTAACTGAAAACACCTCTCTCCCTCCCCCCTCTACAACAAATCCAAAACTCACTCGTCTTTCTTCTCTTTTTCTCTGTCCAAAAAAACAAGAAAATATAAAAACCCAATGTAATTTCCTTCATAAAAAAGAATTCAATAGCAAAACACGCAAAAACTCAAAATCTACCCTGAAATTCCACCCAAATGATTCCCCCCAAATTAATTCCCCAGATCCATTTCGCTTTCTTTCCTTCTTTATACGTCTCCATTTAATACTTAACACCTCCCCCTTCTCCTTCTCAGCAGCAGCAGCAGCAACAACAACAACAACAACAACAACAACAACAACAACAACAACAACAACAATAACAACACAAACAACACAGACAAACACAGTAGATAGATTGAACAACAACAATATGATGTCGAGTCAGGTAGTAAAAGTAAGAAGAGAGAAAATAGCAGCATGCATGACATGCCTTCTATGCAACAAGCTTCTCAAAGAAGCCACCACCATCTCTCTTTGCCTTCATACGTGTAATTTCTCTTCTTTTTTTCCTTCAATGCCTTCGATTTCTTTTACTTTTATTCGATTCTATTATATGGGTTTCTTCAATTCTTGCTTTTTCTCAATTGGGTTCTTCTTATTTTCTAATTCCTTAAATTAATTCGCTTTTTGTGCTTCTGTGTTTCGTATTATGAATTGGGTGCATTGCATTTTTGTGATTTCGGGATTTAATCAATGTTTATATGTGATTTAATTGATCACCTTAATGATTTGGAAGTTTGTTTTCTTTGGGTGTAGAAATAGTTTGTGCTAGTGTGAATTGTTTGTGTTATTGGTTTGTTGTTTACGTGAAGTTGAATCTCTTTTTCATCATGCAATGTTTTCGCGTGATTTATAATTGTTCATTTTGGTTGCACGTAGGTGATATATGTCTGATTGATGTGTTTCTTACGATTTCTTGCTTTTGTCAATAAAGTCAATGTAGTTGTTTTGTTGGTCCATGACTGTGGTTCGAAATCGAGTTCGTCACCAATCGAAAATTCTTATCGTGTGTTTTAAGTTTGGAATGTTGGACTTTTGGCTTTGTGGAGTTAATGGTTTTTGAGTAGCAGTTTAGCATGATATCTTTCAGAATGATGTCTCCTTAATTGTTTGTATTATCCACTTGATTGCAGTTCATGAATATTACTGTTATTCCTCAAAAAGTTTTTTGCAATATGATGGGTTTATATAGATATCCAACGATTTTGAATTCGCGTTTCAAATGGTTGTCTGATGACTGTATTTTTGCTGTAAATTTGATATAATTTACAGTTGTTGGTCAGTTTATAGATAGATAGGAGATCAATATCTCATTAAGTGTAGTCGAGATATGTGTAGTTGTAGATTTACTTCTACTACATCTTAAGTAGATTTATTGCATTAAAGTGTATCTTTAGTTTTTTTCGACAAAATAGTTTTTTCGGTTTTGCAATTCATCTAAAGCAGGGTGTAGTTGTAGATTTACGGAGTACAAAATAGTTTAGAATCAACTGTATCTTTAGTTTTTTTGGTTGTACAATTCATCCTCCTATCTACTATTCTACTCGTGCAAATTATTTTGTACTCCGTGGAGCATGAGGAACATTGTGCTGTGTGTAGCACATATAGATAATGAAAAGTACAATCATTGTTTCCAAAAGTACATTTATTATGCAAAAAGGAACCTATTTTGTAATGAGATATCCACCGAAAGTACGCAAGGGCATTATGTAAAGTAACTACACTGCACAGAGCATAATCCTCGTTGTGCTCCGTGGTGTACAGGATATGTATTATATCTACTTGACAGTGTTCGACATCATTGTTGACGTATTTCTTTATGTAAACCTTGTTTGACGGTATGCTTGATCAATCTCTGGCTTAAAATCTCTGATTTTTCTGGAAATATCTTTACTTGGCAAACACATGTTGAACTACGCCAACCATCTTGTTTTTCTTTCTTAAGGAGACTTATTTTTTTGACGTGTTAAGGAGGTTTGATATAGTCCTTATGAATTAGCTTTTAATGTCATTGTACCCTAACTCTTTTACCTATTAAGCAGCATTACACCAAATCAATGAACTTGATAAATTGGATCCATGAAATTATGAGCTTTTTTTTGTCAAGAAATTGTGTCAATATTAGGAAATGAGATTCTAAACTAGGATACACTCTGCTTAAATTGCTGAAATTGCATCATCATTTAGAGAAGGAGAGCAATGAATAAGAAATATTGAGTTTAGATGACTGAGATGATTTTGACTCATATGCTGAATGCTGATGCATTAAAATTTGAAAACTTCCCAGTCTGCAGGAAGTGCATTTACAAAAAGCTTTCAGATGAGGAAGCTGATAGCTGTCCGGTGTGTAACATCCACTTAGGATGTATTCCAGAGGAAAAACTCAGGTTTTCTGCATTTTCTCTCATTCTTCTTGCTTGCTTTCATTGATTGGTTGAAGCCTATAAATTGAAATCTCATGCCAGGTGACTCCCTTGATTAGATTTTTAGATGATGATGATGCCTATGACAAACTTCCAGTTATATGCTTGCATGATTAAAAGCAAAGATATACTCTGCTGGATGCCATATGATAATCACATTATTGAAAAATAGTATTGTCATGGATTGTTTCCGTATGTGGTCTGACTTCTCTTTTAGCTTACTTATAACTATCTTTTTTCTTGTCTGACGTCACTTACCTATTCATACCATACGGGCTATAATTGAACCGTTTAATTCTTTGCTTTTGGAGTGTCATTACGCTATCTTCTAGCACACATCTTTGTGCTTTTCTCTTAGGTGTACTCAGGTTCACCTTTGGCATAATACAGGCCGGATCACAATCTTCAAGATATTAGGGCCAAGATTTTTCCTCTTAGAGGAAGAAAGGTTGAGGCACCTGAAGTTGCTCCTTCCCTTTCCCCGCCAGCTAAGAGAAAGGAGAGATCATTGTCATCTTTAGTGGTGAGCACACCTAGGGTGTCCGTGCAGGCTGGTGTCACTGGTAGAAGAACAAGAGCTGGTGTAAGGAAAGGTTCTGCTCCAAGGGATGCAGGTCCTGTCGCCGAAGAAGCTCCTAAAAAGGAGGAGGATGCGATGGAAGAACGCCTTGATGGATCAAGCTCACCTGAGACACTGAATAAAATCATACAAAATAAAAAGCAGGTGAATATCATAGAAATTTGTTCCTTTATGCCTAGAAGATTCATACTCCCTGTACCAACTCAATGTCTGAGTCATAAAGTTTGTAGCTTGGAAATAATGTGGAACATAGAGAGTACCAATAAAATGACAAATGCTTTGCGGTACTTGGACAGTTGGACTTGCCAGAATTGCGAAACTTGTGTATGTGTGTGGGTATCATATTACTATTTTGCAAACCTTTTGCTTTTCGTCGCCCATAATGAAGTTATGTTGTTATGTGTTTTCATACCCATGTTAAGTGTTGAGTTTCCATATGGGTGCATTGAGCTGAAAATTTCAGTTTGAAAAATATAGCAAATGCTTTACGGCGTTTTCACGTTTCGAAGCAACATAATGGCTAATAAACTGGATCTCCTGCTATCTGCAGAGTTCTTCTGTCAAACCGTCCAATGATCAGATTCGTGGTGAACACTTGGAGAATAGCAATGAAGGTCGGGAAGGAAAAGTTGATTTGTGGAAGCCGTTAAACACTCTTGTTGAGGCTGCAAATAGAAGCAAGTTTTCGAAGTCTAATTTGCAAGGACCTTCTCATGTTAAAGCAGAGCAATCTTGTTCTGGAGATGCAGAAATAAGTATGAATAAGACCAGAACGGAGGAGAACGGACAGAGAGCTGATGTCCCAGATGACAAAAGTGGTATGCCAACTGTCCCCGGGCCGACAAAACGTAAGAGGCTACGCCCATCCAACAGGAACCGGTCATCGGCACCTGCTGAAACGTGCAGTGCACAGGATATGGTTAATGAGGCACGTCAGAATTGGAAAGAAGGCCCAATTTGGTTTTCATTGGTTGCTTCTGAGGATCAGTAAGTAAACTTATAGCTGTAGCCTAAAGTTTGCATATTCTTACATTCAGTTGGTGCTGCCTTTTCTTTTCCTTGCGTTGACTGCTATGCTAAAATTCGTCAGGGAAGGAGGTCAACCCCTGCCACAAGTATCTGCAGCTTTTTTGAGAGTAAAGTGAGTTTATGAACTCTTCTCATCTTTCAATTCCCTGTCTCTGTTTTCCTTTTCATCTAAATCAATGTTACATGTTTCTCTTTGGTGTGAACCTGGGGAGGGGGGTGGCTGAGGTGGATGATGCTCATGATGGTAATCTTTGCTTCCATGAAGAAGCCAATGGGTCAAATTTTTATATTTAACAGCTAAATATGAAGTAATCCCATATGTGGCTTATTTGAAGCTCATAATAATAAGGAACTTCAGTGTTCTGTTTGTTAATTTTCTAATGTGGAAAGAAACTCATTACATTCAATCAATATATCAATTGAAATCCATTGTTATTTTCATCACTTTTTCCCTCAAAAAGAAAAGTAAATTCATTGAAACTTCTCAACAATCTGAGACTTTCTGGCAAATATGAGGTTAGGATATGATATTATCTTGGAATGAACTATCAGCTATGAAGATATCTTCCTGTTGCCATCTGCAGATAACTGACTACTGTTGTTACTTGTTTTGTCTATACTTTTGTTGCTTCTGTATGCAGAGATGGAAGCATGCCTGTCTCATCTATTCAGAAATACATAGTAAAGAAACTTGATCTTGCAAGTGAGGCAGAGGTGAGCTCTAAATGAATCTATATCATTGTTCATCGCCAGTAAAGCATCCATTTACATGTGCTGTTATGTTTCTTTAATGTCTACTTTTGAACATTACCTTCTATTAGATGGTGAGAACACTCGACTTAAATGAGATAGCTCAGGAAGGGATTGTACTGTGCCAAACTGCCAATGAAGATTTGTTTTCTTGTTGCAAAATGTATAAAGTGCATCTAGGAAGCTTCTTAAAGGTCAATGCCAACAAAAAACGTTAACATACTATTTGGTAACTGCTTTTTAGCACGACTGCTCAACCATTTAGAGAAGGCATGCATCATATGAGCACTAGTACATACTTAAATGCTGGTAATTGCCATAGATGTCTTAAATTTGTCTTTTGTGGATTCCACTTATACCCTTGGAGAGTGTGGCAGATATGGTAAAGGAATCCTTTTGGTTGGAAGAAAGGTCGTTTATGCAGTTTGGAAGTAGCTTTGAAGTTTCTGGATGTATTTGGCCGGAAGGCACATGCAGAGTTAGCGTATGTTTAGTTTTAGCCGGTTACAGCACTTTTGAAGTGTACAATTGCGACCTTTTGCCTGTCTCCTCTTCCAGTTCTACGTCGGATAGAAGCAAGTTTCATTTCTATCGATTTTCTACAATGTCAGGAAGATCTGTCATTTCTTTCTGAAAGCTCCTTTTTTTGCAAATGAAAAATCCTTCATCCGAATTACTTTAATCTATGCGTGCATATATTTATCTCTACTTGTTTTAGGTCCAAATAATGTGCCAAGGACAGCCAGTTATGCCTCACCTGAAATTAAGCAGCCTTTTAGATGCGTGGCTTAGCACTTCATCGACCCAAAAGAAGGTACATACTTCTGTCGGTGACTCTGCCAAGGAGTTCGTGATGGTCCTCTCATATTCACGTAAGGTTGCAGCACCCTCCTCATGATGCTGCACTGATATAGGCCTCAACTTTTCCCCCATTTATCATCTTCTTTAGTTAAATACAGTGTTAGATCATTTGTAGTCAGTTGGAATTATATTCTATGGTGTCTCTGAGATGATATTGTTGTAAGAATCCACAATTTTATTTATTATTATTATTATAGAGCTACAGA
The DNA here is from genome assembly GCA_947645195.1 of Patellifolia procumbens. Classification (NCBI taxonomy): domain Eukaryota; kingdom Viridiplantae; phylum Streptophyta; class Magnoliopsida; order Caryophyllales; family Amaranthaceae; genus Patellifolia; species Patellifolia procumbens. The sequence goes on from CANSGD010000193.1 coordinate 1,386,444, forward strand.
TTGGTTGTTTGCGCATTGCAATTTACAACCTACCCATGTAAATGTGGTTGGACATCAGTTCTTTTTAGATGGTATAGAAGATGATAAATCACAGGCAATCCTTCTTAACTTCTATTTCTGTTTGAAATATTCTTGCATAAGAAATCTGTATGCTTGTTTATGTTTACTATCTTTGTTGGTAAATTATGTTGCTCCCAAGACCTGAATTAATGTTGTGAAACTATTGGGTTAGACCGTCTGACCCAATATTTATGGTCAGACGGGCTGAGCCCATTTGATAAGTTCGCGCACACTCTCCGTATTGCGATAAAATGGTTTGGCTTCAATCATCTTCATCAATGCTCCTGCTCTCGTTGCACCTCCTCTGTTTCCGACCAAAACCGCCGGCTAACTCCGGTATCTGCCCCCCTTTTGCACCCTTCCGTTGGATTCCGCCCAGTTACAGCCACTAAGCACCTGCAATTTGATTGCTTCACGAGTCGAGTGCGGTGCAATTTCTCATGCAAGTTGAAGTTTCCGTTGCTTCTCAGTTTGTCAATTCGTTGCTGCTCAAATCAAAATTCATAATTTACAACAAAAACCCAGAAAAAGGAAAGCGTAACTAAACCCTTTTGGAATCCCAGAAATGAAGATGAGCGGTATAAATGATTAAATAAAGTGAAAGTTCATTTGTGAAAGAAGTTGCAGGATTTGTTGACAATGAGGAGTGAGTAGAGTTCAGGTATGATTTTAGTTAAAAGGATTAGTGTTTCAGTTAACAGGATGAAGGTATGTTTTAGTTACTCCTTTTTTTTCATTTGCTTCTAATTTGCTTTCATTTACTTAAGTTTTGTTTTCAGTTAGACTAAAACACGTAAATGAAACAATAAGATAACTAACTGAACTTAGAAGACATCCAATTGAAAGAAAAAGATCAACTGATTTTTTTTTGAAACCAACTGAAAAAAATTTGCAACCAACTGAAAGTCGATTGACCAAATGTTATGGTCGGACGCGTCTGACCCAATACCTTCTCATTAATGTTGCTTGTCACTCCCTGAATTAGTGTTGTTTATCACTCTATCAAACCACGTCATGTTCCTTACTGTAGTATTTGTTAAGCTTAGATTATTTCTAAAGATTAAAACTGTTTTCTAGTAATCAAAATTATTTTTTACTAATGAGTCGTGTGTTGTTTTCTATTTTGCAATTATTAATTTCAAGTTCAACTAATTGAAACTTAACTTCGTTGAATGAAACTGTTTACTTGCTTAAAGGGATTAAAACTGATTCTGACGTAATATTCATTGGCATGAACTTTGTAGTATTATAAACATCAAAGGATTATTCTATTTTAAGGTATTGCTCATTTCAAGTTAGTTTTGTTGAATTGAAATTATTTTTATTAAAAATATTTTGTATCGAAATTAACTTAATTTTAGTAAACTGGACTTATTTTTATTAAATTGAACTTATTTTTACCGAATTTTCTTCTTTACACTATTGATTGTTATTGAACCAAACCTATTTTTGTTGAACAAGACTTATTTTTCCTAAACTGAACTAATTTTTACTGTGGTGAACTGCGCGTGGTCTAAATGACTCCATTTCAGGGAATAAGACATATTTACTCCTTACGTGGCTTGTAGAACAAAGAAAAAGACACCCAAATAAATCCAATATTTTAATCCTAAATTATAATGGATACATTATATGGATCGATATTAGATACTCGCTCCCTTCCTCAAATATGTTCCTATCTTTTTAGCAACAAATCCTATGGAACTAAGGAGAGAGAATATACAAGTGACTCATCTTTGTTTTCTAAATAGGAGTGAAAACGTGGTTGTCAAAGATATTGAATAAAGTGGGGGCATATACCAAATTAAGAATAAAAAAAGTAAGAAGAACTTGAGTAACGGAGGAAAACATAAAGTCAAAAAATCTTTGAAGGACTTATGGGGAGTAATAATAATAATAATAATAATAATAATTCTACTTCGAGGTCGTGCTCTGCTTCCTCCAGGGTTTTTGATGGATATATTTATTGTGACCATGCTGTGTCATGTGCGGGCACTGTTAATATTAAACATTGACATAATGTTGTTCGTGGCACCTTAGTCGATGTCTGTTATCGGTCTGGGATTTCCGCTCGTAAGGAAGTTGATATTGGGTTGTGTGGGGGGAACGACAAACCCCTCCGTCCCTGCGGATATGTTACTTTACTCGTGGGATGATGGGCTTGATGTATGTGTTGATCTAACTGGGTCATCACCCTTGACAATCTGCAGGGATGTCTGACTTCGTGCCTGGCCGCGTGGTGATTGATGAAGCACACCGCAAACGTGTCAAGTATAAGGCTAAATATGTGACTATGGATATGGTTTCTTACCTTTCTCTTTCTCTTCTCTAAGAGAATTAGAGAAGGATGCTGTTACTTTGCTGAAGCGAATACAGAAGTTTTCCATGGATCAAGATATTGGAGCACGTGCTGCTGCCCACATCTTCACTAGGATCAGTTTTGCAATTGCTAAAGGAGTGAGGGCCCAGATAGTATCTCGGCTTTCCACTAACTTTTTGTAAATATTTTGAGCTTGTTTGATATAATAATAATAATAATAATAATAATAATAATAAGGAAAATTTGTTGAAAACTACCTACATTTGGAGCCCTTTTGAGAATAACTACCCTGTTACAATAAAAATGGAAAATAACTACCTACTGTGTTGAAAATATTTTGGTATCACTACCTTATGGTGTTTTCTGTCAAAAAGTTAACACAAAATGTTTAACAAGATAGTGATACTAAAAGTTTTTCAAGAAAATAAGTAGTTATTTTCAATTTTTTTCCCGTAGTTTCGTTAACTTTTTGACGTTTCGGTTAACTTTTTGACAGAAAAGACCACAATGTAGTGATACCAAAACGCACTATTCAAACTGGTCACGAGCCGCGACCTAGGTCACCGGCCGCGCGTCGCAATACGAGTCGCGACTCGCCAGACATCTCTTGATCCCAACTCTTTCTTACAACTCAATTTCACAAAAAAAATCAATAAAGCTTATGCTCATGACTTCATACTTTGAAATAAATTAATACCACTTCAATATTATATCATTTATAACCCAAATGACAAATTGAACATAGAACTTATCCAATCTACCAGATTACATGAAATTAAAAATATAGAACTAAAATTTCAGAAAATTACTCAGACTTCAATTTTCTAAGAAAGACAAACTAAAGATTAATACTTAACAATACTTCAATAGCATAGCATGAAAATAAACTTTAGAACATCAAACTTCAGAAGTTTCATGCTCGTTTATAACTTCAAATTAATGGTAACACGGTCATCAAAATTTACGAAATTCAAGCCTCAATCCATCATACAAACACTCATTTACATGGTTTTCAAAACCACTCCTAATCATGATGCTATCAAAAACATTATATTAATAAACTTAGCCAAAAATCGTAACATGATACTACTCTTGTCATGATCAAAAATATAATGAACATAATGTAAAATCCTAACAAGATATGACGATTCCAACACAAGTTCTAACATACTAAAACAACTAGTGGTATCCTGACGTGCTAGAAGAGTTGTTAGTTACCTCAGCCAACTCGTGAAGTGTAGAAACGAATTTAATCCCAACAGAACCTCCATGACTCGTCTGACCAATATGGAAACTGCAACCACGTTATTCACTTTCTTCATAAACGAATTACAACACAAGCAAGATCCGTCCGAGTAGATGAGTTTCGACTACTTACACGTCCATTTCTGATAAGAAATGAAGTAGATATGAGGCAAACAAGATGGGGGTGCGGAAATGGACGTAAATGCAAAAGAGGTGAATGAAACGTGAGGATAGGAGCAAGAAAGAGAGCAGCCAATATATTTTCCGAATCTGACTGCAACTATTCTTCATAAGCTAGCTCCTCGGTCTACCCCATGTGTCTTCTTGGGCTACCCAGCAAATCATCGTGGGTATAAATGTCTTGATCTCTCCACACATAAAATTATTCTGTCACGTCATGTTACTTTCAATGAAAGTCAATTTCCCTTTATGACCATGACCAAATATACCTTACAAGACTATAAATTTCTTGGGTCAGACGACCCCCCCCTTCCTGACCCACATTCTGCCTACTCTCGCCAATTAGCCCACTAGACCAACTCCAGCTATCCAGCCCATTGTCGAGTCCCCTCCCCTTGTGGACCGTCCCATGCCCTCTTCTCCTATGCCCACTGCTGATCCCCCTAGCAGAAGCCCATCACCGCAATCAAGCCCACCTCTTGCCCACTATTCACCTCCTCCCATGCGTGGCTTCCCACCCATTCGCCCGACTCGGCCACCACCCCTTCCCGCTATCACAAGGAGACAAAATGGTATTTTCAAACCCAAAAAGCTCGTCAGCCTTCATGTCCAAAGTAATGGCCCTGCACCACATAAATCTCCTTTGCCCAAAAACCATAAACAGGCCTTAAATGACCCGAATTGGAATGCGGCCATGATTGATGAATATAGTGCTCTTATTAATACAAGGACTTGGGAATTGGTACCTAGGCCTACGGGGGTGAATATAGTTAATTGCATGTGGCTTTTTCGTCATAAACTAAAGTCTAATGGTGATCTTGAAAGACACAAAGCTCTTCTTGTTTGTGATGGCAGGTCACATGAGGTTGGTGTTGATTGTGATGAGACTTTTAGTCCTGTTGTTAAGCAACAGACCATTCGCACAGTTCTTAGTTTGGCCATGGCACGTAACTGGGAAATACATCAGTTGGATGTTAAAAATGCCTTTCTACATGGTGATCTACAGGAAACTGTCTATATGCATCAGCCGCCGGGGTTTGTTGATCGTCGAGCACCTACTCATGTTTGTCGCTTGCGCAAGGCTCTTTATGGCCTCAAGCAAGCACCGCGGGCTTGGTATCAGCGGTTTGCCAATTTTTTGATTCGCATGGGTTTTGTGATCACTCTTAGTGACTCGTCTCTGTTCACATATCGACAGAGCTCTGCCGTTGCCTATCTTCTTTTGTATGTTTATTATATTATACTTACCACTTCTTATGCAGCTTTGAGGACGGGACTAATTTCTCAGCTCAAAACTGAGTTTCCCATGACTGATCTTGGCCCTCTCAGCTACTTTGTAGGTGTCGCAGTCACTAGAACTCCGTCCTACATGCTCTTCTCTTAGAATAAGTATGCTCATGAGATTCTTGACCGTGCAGGTATGAGTAATTGCAAACCATCAGCCACTCCGGTCGACACCAATTCCAAGCTCTCTGCTTCTGTTGGCCCAGTTATAGCGGATCCTACCTTATATCGCAGCTTGGCTGGTGCCCTACAATATCTCACTTTCACTCGTCCTGATATAGCTTATGCTGTTCAGCAGGTCTGTCTCTTCATGCATGACCCCCAGGAGCCTCATTATAATGCCTTGAAACGCATTTTACGCTATATTTAGGGCACCATTGATCACGGGTTACACTTATATCCTTCTCGTTCGATGCGCTTGATCACTTACACTGATGCTGACTGGGGAGGTTGCCCCGACACCCGACGCTCCACTTCGGGATATTGTTGTTTCCTAGGGGACAATCTCATATCTTGGTCATCCAAACGTCAGCCTACATTATCCAGATCTAGTGTCGAAGCCGAGTATCGAGGCGTCGCTAATGTCGTTGCCGAGTCTTGTTGGCTTCGCAACTTATTGCTTGAGTTACATTGCCCTTTGAGCCAGGCTACTCTTGTGTTTGTGATAATGTCAGTGCCATCTACCTCTCTCATAACCCTGTTCAGCACCAACGCACGAAACATGTAGAGATGGATATCCACTTTGTCCGTGAGAAGGTTGCGTTGGGTCAGGTTCGTGTTCTACATGTTCCTTCGAGGTATCAGTTTGCCGACATCTTCATCAAGGGTTTGCCTCGACAACTCTTCTTGGATTTCAGATCCAGTTTTAGCGTACGACCTCCTCCCGCTATGACTGCGGGGGTGTGATAGAGAATATATTGTAAATATTTCTCCTCATAGATTTAGGATATATCTTTTGATGTAATCTTATCTTATTATTAGATTAGGTTACCTTACACGATTAGGATTCACATTTGTAATTCTATATATATTGATCAATGGAAATCACTCCAATTACGGAGTTTTACACAATCCAACAGTAATGACAACAAAAGGGGGTTTTAAGAGTGATTTATGAGTTGTATAGTAAGATGATTTAATAGGTCAATTTGATGGGGCGATTGATCGGGGTTTATGAAGGCATTGAAGATTCTTGATTTCAGGTAGATTTAATGTTACACAAGGCATTTCAAATTGTCACCTCTTTTGATATCGATTTTGACCACCCTGGGCATAGCTTGCGGGTTGTTACGTCGTCAGTCCGAGATACACTTAATGCTTTTAAAATAAAAATCACATGCCACTTAAATTTATAAAATAGAATTACTAACTATATTATAAATTAATTACGCACACAACAAACATATGCATTTTTCAAATCGTGCACGTTAACATATTACATTATACACTTTCGTAAAGTTCTAAACATACTTAAACTACTTCCTCTGTTTGGTTTTAAATAGTACACTTTCTAAAACAGGGTGTTTTTTAAAAAATGATACACTTTACTTATTTTCTATATATGATAAACATTTGCTTGTGAAATGACATTTACACCCTTATTTTTTTTAAAACAACTTAACAACTGTTGACCCTTGAGTTTTGAAGATGACTTAACCACAAAAGATATATTAAATTTTATTTATGATATTGCTAGGTAATTCAGTCTTGAGCAAAGAGAATACTTGATCGAAGATTAAATTGGAGAATTAATCAAAGATCGAAGTGGAAATGTTCGAATGCTGAAGTATCAAGCTTGGGCTGAAGATTAGAATACATTAGGATGCATTTAAAATCTTCTTGTTAAGGTCGAGTAAATACTTAATCTAGTTTGTGTTGAATTCTCAAACGAAACTTAGTTCTGTTCCCATGACAGGAACAGACACTGGCACTATTAGGAACAAGGTTAAGGAACAGACTTAGAATCGACTTTCGGAACAACTAACAATTCCCAAGTTGTGCGCCTATAATAGCTGTGCGCCCAAGTAAGTTTGTTAGAGAGTCATAGGCTAGTGTTGACTAGATCCATGACTTTAGGGAGTTAGTTGTTAGTTTGTTGGGAAATGATTTAAAATGATTTTCTTATTTTATTAGGATAATCTCAAATCTTTTATGTTTTATTTAAATCAAAAGATTTTATTTTCAAAATATAATATGAATTTCGGTTTTGAAAAGATTTTCTTTTAAAACTTAAATATGATTTTCGTTTATGATTGAAATATTAATAAAGATATTTTTCTAAAAACTGTTTGATTTAATGACCCCCTAAGCAAACTGATAGGTTTTAGTCGTATCACCTAATCAAAAATAAACCTACGGTCCTCTAACTAAGGTAGTCAGTGGAAGCAGGGTCGAATCCACAGGGAGACATAGTTTCTAAATCAATATTCAACCAATTCAGCCACTCCAGAGTAAATTAGGAAGGAATTAATTAAACTAATGATTAAGCTAAGAAAGACGAATTAAACAAAGGATTTAACTATGGAATAAAAACCTAGGGTATTAGGTCGGTCCACCATGCTTATACCAATCAAACAAGGTCAACAACTATCAAAACCTAAGTCAAGAGTCGGGGGATTAGAGCCTATGTTGAGCTATGGTTAAGACTCAACGCTCATAGTTCAACATACGCCGCATGTTCACTAACGTAATCAGAACTACTGACGTGTCCTAGGCCTCTAGTCATAAGACGGAACTGTGCAAACAACTATTAACCACAAGCAACCAACAAAACTGCGCAATAACGTTAATTACTCAATAAAGAACAAATCACATCACAATCACCCTAATCAAGCCCTAGAAATCAATAAGAGTCTAAATCATAATCATGGTATAAACATGGCTTTCCTATCTAACACCCTAGAAAGAGAACTACTCACTCATAATCGAATTAACAACAACAAAACTAATGTGAAACCCTAACAATTGCATCATGAACGATTAAATAAATAAACTAAGCAGTTGAGAATAACAAAAGAGATTAGGGTAAGAAAGAATACCAATTAACGGAAAGCAGGAACTTTTATTGAAATCGAAATAGGTTTGATCACCTCTAAATTAATCTAAAGTGTTTGAATTGAACTAAGAACAATGAAGAATAAAACTAGTCTAAAGCTAATGAAAGATGAATAAAATATAGCTCTAAATTAATGAGGAAAAGGTATTTATAATCCCCCTCAAGTCTAACTAAAACGGAAAATAAAAGTCGAAGACCGCGTCATTAAACACCAGACCCGATCGGGCCCGAGCACAGTACCCGATCGGGCCGTGGTACAAAAGTCACAGCAAGCGTTTGGGCTTTAGCATGGCAGCAGCGCAGCATTTAGTTGATTGTTGCAGCCCACCCGATCGCACACCCGATCGGGTCGTGGATCGGGTGCACAACACAATTAGCATTTGGGCGTCTTGTGTGGCGTAGCAGCAGCAGCAACCAAAATGTAGAGGACCCGATCGGGTAGGGCGGTGGGCACCCGATCGGGTCTGGGGACACGCTTCCTCGCCCGATGGCATCGGGCAACCCTCGCCCGATCAGGTCCGCAACATCTATACCCGATCAATATTTCTTCGCCCGATCGGGCCATTTTTGCCCGATCAGAGTACGGAAACCTCCTTATTGACTCTTTGGCTCTCTAATCTTCACGTTTAGGGGTCTTGGGACCTCCTAAACTACCCATAAAGCTCGTGAGCCATCTTACGTGCCTCGTAACATCTCGTAAAGCCGTGGTTGCTTCCAAATGGCTCGGGAATAGGGAGAAAACTCCCTAAAACCTGCAATTCAACACTAGAACACAAAACCACAACTATTTACGATAGTTAGCACAAAATAGCTCCTAAGAGCTCCAATGACGCACAAATTAGCTTGTAAATAAGGGAGAAAACTCTATATAAATACGTGATATCAAACTCCCCCAAGCTAAACCTTTGCTTGTCCTCAAGCAAACAGAACATGAACATGGAATAGATTGCCTCACCCCATAGATAAAAACAAATCAAAGCTCAAAACATTTTCAAGACTAAGAATCGTTCAAGCAGGCATAATTCAAGTTTGGCTAATCAAATCCATCCAACCACCAATTATTCAAGCAATTTATCAAACTCAAGCGTCCACAAGGCATACAAATCCTGAAAAGGCTCTCACAAGGGTGTCACTCCTCTCTATTTTGTGGCAGACAAAGAATATGCCCGAACACTCACCAATCCGACCATAAGTACCCTTCCCACTCACACTCTCATGTGTTTAAGAAGGTTCAATGACGCTCAACCTAGTCAAGTCGACTCAATTAGCAGAAATACTCCCTAGCTTTGACAAACTGACTCGAAATCAATCAAATGAACAATGCAGACATAAGCTCAAGAGGACTTTATAGGGTTGTAATGGGGCTTAGGCGAGAGGAAAGGGACACTTTTTGGTAATGTGGTGGAAAAACCAAGAAAGGGGGAGCATAAATCAATCAAACAAGGCCTAAGATGGCCTACAAAACTCCCAACAATCACCATAAAACCATGTAAAGTAACCCAACTCTCATAAATCAATGAAAAGCTCATAACAAACCCAATTTTCTAGCAATGGAGCGAAAATTCCTTTATGAACGTACGTGAATGAAAGAACTAGAATTCTTTTGAATTTTCATTTCATTTTTCTGAACTTCATTCACGCAACTCTAAACTTGCTTTTTCTTTTCTCTTTCTCACTCTCAAACCACAGCAAATACACTTTTAAATTCCTCAAAAAACAAAACTAAGCCAACAAACCAATCTCAAACTCAACCCATACAAAAGCTCCCCCAAGCTAGGCTTGGAATAATATCAAGTGAAGGCTTTTGGCTCATAATAGGGGTTTAAGTAACACGAAACAAGTCATTAGGCTCAGAGGGGCTAAGGAGGATTAAATTATATCAAAAACTCACTCTGAAGCTCAAGAATAAGACAAAAGAACGCCTCTATCACAGCACATGCTACAAGTCATATAAAATCAGACAAGTACGAAGTCAAAGTCAAGATCAATCCACTAAAGAGGAACTAACACACAAGAATAGACTGGATAATAATATGAATCCAAAAGGCTGCAAAGAGGCCTCACAGTCTAACCAATTCAGGTATGCAGCACAAAGTGGTCTAATATAATCCAGAAGTGCTCGAAATCATAGCAATCAAACATCAAATCATAGCCTCAAGATCACAAATGCCCAGCTATCCAGAAAACAAAGTCAAATCAATTTCAAATAGAGCACAACAAGGGGCACAGGGAGGCAACTAAACCCGTCATGGGAACCATATTTTTTTTGATTTTTTTCAGTATTTTTCGAAAGCAATAAAACTATTCTAGAAAGCAGTAAAAGAGATAGGGAATACAAACAGAACTCCTCCCGCAAGCTGAACTTGGCAGTGTCCGCAATGCCAAAAGGTGATAAGGACTATGCTAAGAGGAAAAACAATGTTAGTACCCTCACTCTCGCTCACAAAAAGGAAGCAAAATAAAAAGAAAAGGAAAAGGGAAAGAAAAGAAAATACGAGTTGCCTCTCGCACAACGCTGGTTTATAAAGGTCCCGCACGACCATAATCCTCCCTCTCTCAAATAGGAGGGGCTTGGCAATGAGTGCCACCCTCATCAAACATCTTTCTCCTCCAAATGTTCTTGACAATGCCTCCAGACGGTGAGGCAACCTTAGGTGGAATTGGAACCTTCTCCACACCTACTTCATCCAGAACCTCATCCCTGCAACAAGATTGTTCAAGCATAGGTGCCTTAACAGCATTGGTTAGTTTAAAAATCACTTTACCATCACCAACACTCAGAGTTAAAGACCCAGACTTGACATCAATGATAGCACCAGCAGTACACAAAAACGGCCTACCCAAGATAATAGGAATCTGGGCATCCTCATCCATATCTAACACCACAAAATCAACAGGGATATAGAATTTCCCGACCCTAACAGGAACGTCCTCTAAAACACGTAGAGGGTATTTTATAGAACGATCCGCCATCTGTAAAGTGATTTGTGTGCATTTAAGGGCTCCCATGTTCAGTTTCTTATAAACAGACAATGGCATAACAGAAACAGAAGCACCTAAATCACACAAAGCCTTATCAATAAAAATAGGTCCAAGATGGCAGGGTATAGAAAAACTACCAGGATCTTCTAACTTTGGTGGGGTTTTATTTTGAATAAAAGCACTACACTCTTCAGTAAGAGCGACACGTTCTACCCCACCAAAGTCTCTTTTCTTAGTGATCATGTCTTTCAGAAATTTGGCATAAACAGGCACTTGGGTAATTAAATCTGTAAATGGAATCGTTACCTCAAGGTTCTTGACCATAGCCAAGAACTTACCAAATTGCTGATCGACCTTAGATTGTTGCATCATGTGAGGAAAAGGTAGCCTTGGTGTAAAAGGCGTTTCAGAAACCTTCTCCTTTTTCTTCCCTGTTTGTTCAGCTGCTGCAGACAAATCGACTTCAGACGTCGAATTCTTCCTTTTTCCTTCCTCTACCACCCTCTTCTTCCCTGCAGTTGGGGTAACCTCATCAATGGGCACTGGAGGGGCATCATATGCAATGCCACTACGAAGAGTGATGGCATTCACATGTTCTCTCTGAACTGGTTGCCCTGGCAATTGTCCCTGCTGCCTCTGTGCATTAGATTCTGCCAACTGAGCAACTTGAGCCTCCAGAAGTTGGATGTGCTTCTCTTGGGCCCTCCTTGTTTCCTCATTTGCCTTTTGCATAGACAATATCAGTTTCATCAGTTCAGAATTGCTAGGCTCTTGTGGGTTGTTTTGTGGAGGTGGGGTGTGGAAATTTTGTGGAGTTTGGAAGTTATTGGGATGATGGAAGTTTTGTGGTGGTGGTCTTTGGAAATTTTGTGGGGTTTGATGGTATGAAGGTTTAGGGTAGTTTTGTGGAGGTGGAGGTTGATGGTTTTGTGGGTTTTGGTAGTTATGTGAAGGGGGGAAGGTTTGTGGTCTTTGTTGGAAGGCATTGGCTGCTCCATCTGAAATTGACTGAACTGACAGTCATGCCCAAAGTGACCTTGAACACCACATACCTCGCAGTGAGATGAGGTAATGGGTGCTACTGCAGACATAGCATTGATACTCAAAGGGGGTGCTGCTGAGGAAGAGGAACTGAAGGTGTTAATCTGCTGACTCAGCTTCGCCATCTGTGAAGTCAATAATGCAATGGCATCTACCTCCAGTACCTTCCTCGTGATGCTTCGGGAAGTGGAATGATCATTGGCTGAGAGGTTTGATAGAAACTCGTAGCCTACATCCACTTCCTTATCCAGAAAAACTCCTCCTGCAGACAAATCAACAATACTCTTCGTCTGAGGCTGCAGACCATTGTAAAATGTCTGCGTCAAGAACCATTTGTCCATGTTGTGGTGTGGACACTCTCTCTGTAAATCCCTAAACCTAGCCCACGCTTCCCGTAATGTTTCATCAGGCTCTTGGGAAAACGTGGCTAGTTTATTTCTGATTTCTGCTGTCTTTGTGGGTGGATAATACTCTCTCAGGAATGCAGCAGAAATCTCACTCCATTCTGTCTCTTTCACGTCGTTCAACCATTTCTGGGCTCTATCCCTCAATGAGAACTCGAACATCATGACCTTTAGTTGCTCTGGAGTGATGCCGGCATGTTTAACGGTTCGACAAAGTTGTTGAAACCGTTGCAGATGATTTGCCGGATCTTCAGTAGGATGCCCACCAAACTGATTTTGCTGGACCATGCTGATGAGTCCAGGCTTAATCTCAAAGTTGTTAGCGGCGATGGTGGGCATTGGTGGTCCAGTAGAAATACCATCCGGGTTGGGCACCCCATATGACTTCAGTGATTTTGACATAACTGAATTCAAGGTGTCTGTTCCAGAGATGTTCAGCTGAACAAACTGCTTTTCTTTCTGCTTTATCTTTCGGATCCGCCTGATTGTCCTAGTAAGATCGGGGTCCGCTGGAATTGGGGAACCGTTTCTTTGGGACCTGGGCATACAAAAGAAACAAAAAGCTGCAGTAAAACGTACCTCAATTGGAACAATGAAGTTCCAACGAGGTACAGAGAAGTAGACCAAACAATCAAATAAAAACTTAGAGAACTAGCCGTCTCCCTGGCAACGGCGCCAAAATTTGATAGGTTTTAGTCGTATCACCTAATCAAAAATAAACCTACGGTCCTCTAACTAAGGTAGTCAGTGGAAGCAGGGTCGAATCCACAGGGAGACAGAGTTTCTAAATCAATATTCAACCAATTCAGCTACTCCAGAGTAAATCAGGAAGGAATTAATTAAACTAATGATTAAGCTAAAAAAGACGAATTAAACAAAGGATTTAACTATGGAATAAAAACCTAGGGTATTAGGTCGGTCCACCATGCTTATACCAATCAAACAAGGTCAACAACTATCAAAACCTAAGTCAAGAGTCGGGGGATTAGAGCCTATGTTGAGCTATGGTTAAGACTCAACGCTCATAGTTCAACATACGCCGCATGTTCACTAACGTAATCAGAACTACTGACGTGTCCTAGGCCTCTAGTCATAAGACGGATCTGTGCAAACAACTATTAACCACAAGCAACCAACGAAACTGCGCAATAACGTTAATTACTCAATAAAGAACAAATCACATCACAATCACCCTAATCAAGCCCTAGAAATCAATAAGAGTCTAAATCACAATCATGGTATAAACATGGCTTTCCTATCTAACACCCTAGAAAGAGAACTACTCACTCATAATCGAATTAACAACAACAAAACTAATGTGAAACCCTAACAATTGCATCATGAACGATTAAATAAATAAACTAAGCAGTTGAGAATAACAAAAGAGATTAGGGTAAGAAAGAATACCAATTAACGGAAAGCAGGACCTTTTATTGAAATCGAAATAGGTTTGATCACCTCTAAATTAATCTAAAGTGTTTGAATTGAACTAAGAACAATGAAGAATAAAACTAGTCTAAAGCTAATGAAAGATGAATAAAATATAGCTCTAAATTAATGAGGAAAAGGTATTTATAATCCCCCTCAAGTCTAACTAAAACGGAAAATAAAAGTCGAAGACCGCGTCATTAAACACCAGACCCGATCGGGCCCGAGCACAGTACCCGATCGGGCCGTGGTACAAAAGTCACAGCAAGCGTTTGGGCTTTAGCATGGCAGCAGCGCAGCATTTAGTTGATTGTTGCAGCCCACCCGATCGCACACTCGATCGGGTCGTGGATCGGGTGCACAGCACAATTAGCATTTGGGCGTCTTGTGTGGCGTAGCAGCAGCAGCAACCAAAATGTAGAGGACCCGATCGGGTAGGGCGGTGGGCACCCGATCGGGTCTGGGGACACGCTTCCTCGCCCGATCAGGTCCGCAACATCTATACCCGATCAATATTTCTTCGCCCGATCGGGCCATTTTTGCCCGATCAGAGTACGGAAACCTCCTTATTGACTCTTTGGCTCTCTAATCTTCACGTTTAGGGGTCTTGGGACCTCCTAAACTACCCATAAAGCTCGTGAGCCATCTTACGTGCCTCGTAACATCTCGTAAAGCCGTGGTTGCTTCCAAATGGCTCGGGAATAGGGAGAAAACTCCCTAAAACCTGCAATTCAACACTAGAACACAAAACCACAACTATTTACGATAGTTAGCACAAAATAGCTCCCAAGAGCTCCAATGACGCACAAATTAGCTTGTAAATAAGGGAGAAAACTCTATATAAATACGTGATATCACAAACTAATATCACGTTCAATTGACTGCTACACGTTTACTGTTAGTGGTTAGTGGACTTGATTATTTTCTTCCCAAGATTAATTTATTTTAATTAGTTTAATTAAGCTCCAAGTTTTCAAAACCATGTTTAATGTTACTGCTTCTTTTCATTAAGCTAAGTAGTGGGTTAGTGGTTACTTATTTCTCAAGGAATGTTTAATAAAAACTAATAAATAAATTAAGTTATGGACATCATGGGTTAGTGGACATAAGTCATGGTCTTGCCTTGTATATTATAAATAGGCGCCTAATGCCTTGGAATTATTTGTGTCTGACTTAGCCGAATATTCTTAGCTGTCTTAAGGAGACAGCGTCGTTCCTAAGAGATTGAATTCATACTTACTTTATTCAAGTTTATACTCTTCCATTGTTTTACACATTGTAGGGTTTGAGTGACCTCTTGTAAGTGTGAGAAGTTTTGAGTGAAGCGTGAGAAAGAAAAAGAGAGGAACTTTGAGTGAAGTTCGAGAGGAACAACAATTGTAGGAACTGTTGTTGGGAACTTGAGTTTAGGAACTCAAGTTGTGGCCCAAGAGAAAAGTAATAGGTTTGTAAACAAAGTCGTTTGACCTGTTATAGTGGAAAATTTAGAGTCAAAATCTCTTGTGGTTGAGGTCGCTTCTCCCTATTGGGCCTAGGAAGTTTTTCCCTGCTAAAATCTCTCGTATTCCCTTTTCGTGTTCCCTAACTAGCTTTTCTTTTCGCAAAAAGTATAGCATATTCTCTCACTATATTTCACTCCCCTCTTATAGTGCTCATATTATATAACAACAACATTTAACAAAACTAATTAAACCCATCTAAACCTACCCACATTATTTATGATTCCCACCAAAATCTAAATATCCAACCATCCCCATTTATCATCATTCATCACATTATCAACAACCTTTTGAAATTATAGGGTTTTCTTCACTTTTCTCGAACCTTTATCTATCTCTGCTCTTCAATTCTCTCTGTTCATCTCCCTCCTTCTCCCTCTTCAATTCTCTCCGTTCATCTTTCTCCTTCTCCCTCTTCAATTCTCTCTCTTCATTTCTGTCTGTGTTCATCTCCCTCCTTCTCCATCTTCCTTTTCTCTTTGTTGATCTATGATGTCATACAATCATTTGAACATGGATCACCTTGACCAAGCCGTTTATATGAGAACGGGGTGCAGAGAAGGTGATGGATCCCTTTGCATGTCGGGCTTTGTGTAAGGTCCTTGAAGCACATAAATAAAAAGCTCCGCCTTTTTGGAACCTGATGATGATTTGAGTTCTGATGACGAGTTTGCTGGTCTTGAGTTATTGAACTTTTGAGTGACACTGAAGAAGTGAGAGTGAAAGAGGAGGAAAAAGAGGAAGAAACAGAGGAAGAGGGGTTGAAAGAGAGAGGAAAAGGGAAACAAATCTCTAGGGTTATGGGTTCTCCTTGTGCCTTGAGATATGTTAGTTGGCTCTCCTTGTGAAGGCTTGGCAATTTTGATGGAAGTTAACTTTTATTTTTTCTAATTAAACCCTTTTACCAAAAATTCTAGCAAGGTACCTAAATGGAAAAACAAGATATTACTTGTGATGGTTGTGGTTGTGTAACTACAAATAATCTTACAGCCGCTAGAGCCTCCATCAAAATCGAATGTCAAATTAAAAACTATGGAGTACCCCCTAATCTCATTTAGAAACTATAAGTGTGATAATGCTAAAAGAAAAATATACGAACTAACTATCAAGTTATATATAGCTAGCTCTATGAAAGAGTGATGTTGTTGGAGCTAAATCACTCAGACTCTTTATTTTACATTATCAAGAATCTTAATTTAAAACCATTGAAAATAGAGATGGCATCGACAATTGCGTGTGACAAAAAAGTTTTAAATACAAAGACAAACACATTAAAGATAAACAAGAGATGGAAACGTGCCCCTATCCGACATTGATTCCAAGTAACACCGTCCTAAATACTTAAGATAATGGTAAATAGTACAAATTAGGAAGACTCAACCCACATGGGTGGTGTAAGTTTACTATTCACCAGGCTACCATCGGAAAACCTGTCAATCTTTCCCATCGCTAGATCAAAAGCCCCGTTATCATTGTCCTTATTTACATAAAAATCATCCCAATCATTCCAGCTACTTGTTATACGGGCATGAGTGAAGTAAATGCAATTAGGCATAAAACATCCAGGAGCAACAGATACATCCAAAGAGAAGGATGAGTTTGAGCCTATGAAAATCGATCGATTACCTATACTTTGAACTTCTTTCACCTCTCCATTCTCAACGTTCAATTCCATTACCACAAACTTCTCTGTGTATAAGTAGTTCTTCCCATCCGTGCCTCTCACCCTACGAACAATCAACAATTTACCATCTGATTCAACCAAGTAATTATGTATAAGCTTATCATAACACTTTTTTAATCTTTTCAATTCAACAATGGTCACTCGAAAATCGTCGCCATGTTTGTTTGTCCTAAATTTTACAATCTCGCCGTTAAAGAAAAACCCGTATAAACTTCCCTGGTAAAAAACAAAGTCTTGGCATGTATTCTCCTTCTGCCAAATATGATTTGCAAACATCGGTTTCCACCTTTTATCGCCGTTCCTCCAGACGTATAGCGAAGTCACTAATTCCTCTGAAGAAAGAAATATCATGAAATCCGATGTGGTTGAAGGGTTGGCTGACAACACAAATTTCTCGAAACGAATACACCCCCATATATGGGGAAGACTAATGGTAGCACCTGATATGGGGTTTAGGAGATAGGGACTAGCGGCGAGGTGGTGTAAAAAGAGCCAGCCATGAGAAGATAGCAACTTAATCCCGTCAATACGAGCATTATCAGGTAAATAAATGTTGGGGAGATTGATGCGGCGAACCATCTTCTTAGAGAAACTGTAGAAACGAGGGCACATTGTTGTCTCGTTTGTTTCCGGAAGCATCAACCATGGGAGATTGTATTTATCAGTAGATGACGAGTTATAATCGACAGATTCAGCGCGGAAAGTTGCATCCTTGAAAGCCGACCTCCAACAAGAACAAACCCACCCAAAAGTTTCAAAGTCTTCGTTTAAAACAATATGTTCTGCAATCTTTGTGGCCAATTCTTTTGGTATATTACCCCAATTAGCCATGGGGATACATTTTTTCTTAGGGGAAGCCATGAGAATATGATAGTTTCTGGGAATAATGAGCTTATCTTTCAGCAAACAGAAAGAGGTATATATATATACAAATTATGAGCTACTCCTGAATCCTAATTAGACTAGGAGCAGGCGTAGGAATTAACATACGATAAGGATAGGAAACTATCCTCAAGCAAAACTGATATCTAATATTAACAAGTAGGATATATTATTGGAGATATGTTAGGATACTAAAGATATGGTAAATATCTTTAGGATAATATTAATAAGTAGGATATATTATTATCGGAAGGTTATTCAATGACTACAATAAAATTATAGCCATTGTAATAGTTTTAATCTCAACCCTTAATATTTGTAGATTTCATCTTGTCCATTAAATATAATTAACTTCTAAAAGTTTTTATTAGTTTTTATTTATTAGATCACTTAGATTAATGGTCAAGATGAGCCTACAACTAATAAAGGGTTTAGATTTAAATAGTTATAGTGGCTACAATTTTATTGTAGCCATTGTAGAATTACCCTATTATTATCTTAGGGAAATAATATCGTATGATATAATTCCATTAAGTATTAGATTAATATTAGGAATAAGATATTATGGGGATAACTTCCTAAGTTTGTAATTGCTATATATTATGCTCATGGTTCATTATTGAACACATCTTAATAAAATCTTATTTTTTTCCTTAGGGCCTAATCATTTCAGCTTAATTTCAGTTCGGTTCAATTCAGTTCAGCTCCAATCAGTTCAGTTCAGTTCTTTTATAACAATTTTGTTAAATATTAGGGCAATTTGCGAGAAACAACCTTTTAAATACACTTTTTTGCGAGAAACAACCTTTTAATTTTTTTTTCAATAAACAACCTTTTAAATATTATTTTTTTTGCGAGAAACAACTTTTTAAATATTTTTTTGCGAGAAACAACCTTTTAAATTTTTTTTTTGCGAGAACACACCTTATCACTTTTTTCCGGCGTTGACCATAAATTTCCGGCCTTGACCAAGTCAAATTTGCTATTTGCACTCCTTCTTTCTTATTTCCACACTCCTTTTCCCTCATTTGTTCCCCATTTTATAAATCCCATGTTTATAAAACCCAAAAAGTTCTTTCTCTTTAAGTAAATTGATTAAGTAGTAAATTGAAGAATCTTGAGACACACTAGGTGATGGAACCGAAGCCAAAGGTGACGCACAAGACGTGGTGACAGTCGGAAACAAAACCAAGGGGTCTAACTCATCGGCAACAGAGGAGTCATGAGACGTGCTAGACACAAGAGAGCGATACGGAAATTTACGTTCAAGAAACAACACATGATGACTCGTATAAACCTTCCCAGAAAGAGGATCAAGACATCGATAGCCCTTATATTGTGACGCATCGCCAATGAAAACACATTGAATCGACTTGGCCTGTAATTTATTGATTTTAGGATCTAAAAACAAATTTGAGCCTAATTTTCCCTTTATCTTGGCACCCATATCTTGAGTCACATGGCCAAATTTTATCCACTAGTGGAGCATTTGTATATTGACGAGTGTGGGTGGGTTCAAAGGGTTTAGTGCAGGTTATTCTTGGTAGCTTTTCATGGATGATTCATTGTGTTGTTGAAAGGTTGTTGTTGAAGGAATAAAGAAGAATTCACATGTTTATTTCAAGATTTATGATCATTAGTGTGTGAATTATCATATTCGAGATTTGTGAAAGAGAAAATGAATTGAAAAAAAAGTGAAAAAAAGAAAAAAAAAGAAAAAGAAAGAAGTGTTAACGTTGTGTCTAATAAGGAATTTCTTGGTGAATGGGATAGGAATTTAGGTCAACTCATCTTTATTTGGCTTGAATTTGATTTATTCACAAGCTTTTGTGGTTCGGCATTGAAAATGCCAAGATTGGGGGAGGGTTATCTTTGAGTCTATGTTCCACTATCACGCTTTTTATAGCACCACATAGCCCAAAACATTTGTCCCCACCTTGAACCAGAGCCAACGTTACAAGCCCGAAAGACCTCCTCGATCTCTTAAGTTGTTTTGTCCCCTTTTGGCATAGGGTTAGATTTTGTGCAAGCCCTGACGAGGTCATCAAAATGGAATCGAGGTAGAGCAAAATGGTTGAGCATCTTTTGGGAGGTTAGTGCATGGGGTAAGAAATTACTCCTAGAAACTTGAGTTGCCAAAGGGTCCGATCGATCGGTGTTTCATGTCTATAGTTCATGCTAATGTAATGAGTAAGAGTCGTGCATGCATCCTAGGTTTAGTTTAATTAATGTTGAGTCTGTGTGAGTCTATAGTGTTGCTGGAGGACGAGCAAGATGCTAAGCTTGGGGGAGTTTGATAAGTGGATTTTATATCCACTTTTAGAGCTCTTTTTACTTATGTTTCCCCTCATTTCCACTTTCTTTCCTCTCATTTCACACCATTCTTCTCTTCTTTTATCTTTTCTTCTCATTTTGGTGCACTCGCGTGATTTTTGGTGTTTTACCATGATTTTAAGCTAAATCTTGTGTTACACGATGTGTCTTGGTGTCTCCTCTTGTGTCTTTTGTTCATGTGTGTAGGTTGGAAGATACTTTGATGATTTTGGAGCTCTAGAGGAGAGGAGATAAAGCTTTTGGATTGAGTGCGGAAATGGAAGAGGCCACGAATAATCATTTTGATGATTTTAGAGCTTTGAATTTTTGATGGCGTGACACTACTTAGTGCTTATAAATGTATAATGGAATTGTTTCTATGCCAAGGAAGACTTATGATGGTTGTAATGTATGCATGGAGTGAAGCCTTGGACTTGTCAAGAGTTCATGGAAGCTACATTTTAACCCATAAGCGTCCTCTTGAGCTATTGTTAGCGTCCGCTTATGCCATAAGCGTCCGCTTAAGCGGACTCAAGTGTCCGCTTATTTCCATGTTTTTGTTGGCAAGGATTTTTGAGCATTTTGGAGCGTCCGCTTAAGATATGTAAGCGTCCGCTTAAGGCCTGCAACGCGGATTTCCGATTTTTCCTATTCGATCTAAGGCTTTGTTAGACTCATTTTTACGTTATTTTTAGAGGGTATAAATACTTTTTAGCCCTAATTTTGTAGAGACACTTAGTTTTTGCAAGCTTTTGAAGAGAATAGAGTGATATTATTGAGTTCTCTTCTTCTTCCATATTGAGAAACTCCATTGTTGATCAAGAATTATAGCTTGGATTGCTTGCAAGTTTATATATTTTGTTTCTAGAATTTCATTCTCCATCTTTTGGTATTGTTGTCATCTACTTTCTCTCAAGTATTTCTCATCTCTAATATAATTACCATGTTTTCTTTTGTTAATCTAAATCAATTTTATATTCAATTTCCTTGCATAATGTTTAGTGAGTAGTCTTTTATGCTAGGAATATAGTGAAACATGGTAAAGGGGAGTTAAATTATTGTTCTTGAATTGTTAGGGGATTGTTTATCAATTGTTTGTGTGGATTGATGTTTTAGGGCTTGTTACTAATCGTTGGCCATGATTATGAAATTGTATTGTGGATTTTGATTATCATTGTCTATGTTTATTTCAAAATTCATTCCTAAACTAAATTTGTATTTTAATTTATGACCAAGAGATTGGCTTAGATTAAGAAGGAATACCTTTGAAGGACTCTAGATTATTTGCGAGTTTTTAAATGATTATAGGCTATTCGAAAGAGGTCTATTGTTGTGTATTTTCTCTATTTTGCTACTATTCGAGAGAGGTAGTGAGAATTTATGAAAAGAGTATTTTTCCATTCGATTGTGAAGCATGTTTATCCCTATATTTCTTGAATTGGTTTCTCGTTTGACTCCCCAATGCCATGTGTAGCTGCATTCCTAGTGTCTTTATTCTCATATTCTTAGAACTACCTTTTAATCGAGTCATTTGTGCATTTAGTTTAATTTAGAGTATTTTTAGTCATTATTCTCTCCACTCAACCAAAAACAAAAACCCTTAGAACTAGGATTAATTGGACAAACATAAGTATTACGTTCACTTCCCTGAGGATTCGACCCTGACTTACCCTTGCTATATGTTAGTAGGAGAGTTAGGAAACTTAAATTACTTTTCCATAGGCTTTAGAATCTAACGACACTTTTGAGGCCGGTCAACCGCCCTCGTAGTCTTGTCCTTAACTTAAACAGAAGACTCGTCAAAACAAACTATGCAAGAATTATCCTGACATAACTTTTGAACAGACATCAGATTATGTTTTAACTGGGGAACATGACACACCTTCGTGAGGCGAAGGGGGCAACTAGGGGAAGACAGAGTTAAATTTCCAAATTTATTAATGGGAAGTTTTGTGCCATCACCAAAAATAATAGAACTCGAACCAGTGTAAGGAAGAGCATTAGATAGCATACCATCCTGTGAGGTCATATGAGATGCGGCTCCAGAATCTAGATACCAAACGGAGTCATTCGTTTCACCACCAACAGACAGAGTAGCTAGGGCACGTGTGACACCATCAGGAGAGGAAGGCACAAAGTTGTGATTGAAACGTTGAGGACAATAGGCTGCTTGGTGACCTGGATACCGACAAAGACCACAAGTATCGGAAGAAGGGGCGTTGGCTAAATTGCCGTTAGATGGATTACTTCCTGCTGAAGATAAATCATTAGCAATAGAATTGGCACAAGAATAATCAACATACGAAACATCATGAAAATTACCCATACCATTAGTGCGGCCTGCATTGCCACGACCACCCTGTCCTCCATTGTTACCACGACCATCCTTGTTACGATTGTTGTTGCGATTCTTGTTCTTACCACCCCTTGGACCTTTAGAATTTGAACCACCCAAAGAAGACAGTTGTGAACCTGAAGAGCCAGACTGAACAACAACTAGAGCTTGATGAGCAGTGGGAGTCTCATCATAAGCACGCATAGCTTTAATGCGTTGCTCATGCTGAATAAGCTTAGGACAAAGATCATCAAACGTTAAAGACGTTTGAAATTGTAACAAAATAGTAACAAGGGCATCATAATCACGATCACGATCCAAAGCAGTCAAAGTATACTGAACCAAATCATACTGAAAGACAGGGCACTGAATAGCCGCCAACGAATCAACGATAACTTTGATTTTACTTAAGAACTGTTCCATAGGCTGCTGTTCAGGATTTTTCATATGACTCAATCTACCCTTTAGTTCCATATACCTAGCCATACTAGCATGTAAAAATCTAGACTTCAACCGATTCCAAATCTCAACAGAAGTACGCAATTCATGCACATCAAGCATTACATCACGTGATAACGTAGCATACAACCACAATTTTATTTGTTGGTCTAGCCTTAAATACTCGTAGAATTGGGGGTTGGGCAAAGTATGACCAAGATGATCAACATAAGTAGGGTTGGGTATAGAGATTGTACCTTCAACGACACCAAGAAGTTGATGCGTTAAAAAAAAACAAGTAACCTGACTTTTCCAGACAAGAAAATCTTCAGGCATGTTTAATTTGATGGTAACAAATCGAGTGATGTTATGATTGATGTATTGTTGCGCTAATGGAGCAGAAAAAACCGAGTCTTGAACATGAGGTAGCGGAGAAGCGAGCACGTTAGCGGATGGAGTACTCGCTAGGGTAAGCGAAGGACAATCGAATCCGGGTGGAAACCGACTAGTAGGGCTCCTCGTAGGACAAAACGGCAACATCGGGTCACGAAAAGCCATGTGAGGATATTGTGGGGCCGCCGGTGGATAGGCGGCTAGCTGCAGTGGCCAAAGTGCAGCCGACCCCTCCCCGCGCACCAAAGGAGATCCCTAGCGGATTGCTGGGCGGCGCTATTGCAGCGGTGGTAGCCGCGTCAAAAGGCGCAGGGGCCGTGGGTATGCGCGGCTGGTGGAGGGGAGTGGACGGTGATGCAGCGATGGTGGCTGCAACCGGAGTGGCGGCAGCGGTGGTTGACATGGCTGCCGGTGGAGAGTAAAAACGCTAGGGCTTAAAAATTATGTGTGGAAGAGAATTTTTTTTAACCTAGGCTCTTGATACCATGTACGAGTATTGGAATAATTGGCTAAATTGTTTAGGTTGCCTGACACTATTATATACTTCCTCCGTTTTTTATACTTGCATCATTGAGGTTAGGCACAAGAAATAAGGAGAGGAGAGAGATAGAGAGTGTGGAAAAATGGGACCCATATGATTGGAGAGAGGTAGAAAGAAAGTATTGCCATAAAAAGCAATGATGCAAGTAATTTGCAATTTCCAAAAGTGGGAAATGATGCAAGTAAAAAAAAACGGAGGAAGTATATAAAGAGATAAAAACCGTCTTTACAAGACTAATAGTCTAATTACCAAATTACCCTAATAGATTTAGCCCACAAATTATTTTATTTATTTATTGAAACATATCAGGGAGCCTGCGCCTTTGGTGATGAATTGAGGTATTGAAATTTTAGTTTTGTGATGAATTACAAGGTAAAACTAAACTCGTTGGTTTTGGATGGAAAGAAGGTTGAATCTGCAAGATTTACTTTGGATCATGGTATCAAGAACGGGTTAGATCTTGAGATTATTTACAAAAGTTTCCTCCTGTTGGTGGGTAAGAAATTAAACCTGTCGGCGGAATTCATAAACCAAAAAAAAATCGGTGGATATGTAGTGATGGAATGCAACCAGTGAGACATGAGGTTGTATAGTTCTTTGTGAGGACAAAAATAAGCAACTGGTATTATAAAATCCTAAGTGCTGTTTGAGTCGTCCAACTTGGGGATTGTCAAAGTTGCCTTGTGAAATATTTGCTTGGTAATTTGTTGGATTTGTTTCAACCTTTTCTTTTCTTTTCAAAAAAATAAAATGATTCTCCATGTGTGTAAGACATGGATTTATGTTTTCTCCTTGTACCTTGAAACTAGGTTTAACGATTCTCCCCGTGTCATGAGACAAGGTTTATATGATTTTAGCTTGGTTTGCTCCGAAAAACTACCATTGAATTGACATGTTTGAGAAGAATGACGTTCTTGTTCACGCGATATTGATGGGTTTGACAAAAATGTTGTTCCAATTATACTGCAAATTGGGTTCGAAAAGAATGGCTTCCCCGATTTTGCTCAAGAAAAAACCAAAATATTGAAGACGACAACACCAGATTTGTGAATCGACTTCAAAGAAGAGAAGTTTCAGTTCATCTATTGCTCTGCAACTATTATTGAATTTTTTTCTGCAATCGCAACGTTCGTGTTACTGTCGTTGCGATTGCGGGAGGGAGTTAGAGATATGCTAGGATACTAAAGATATGGTAAATATCTTTAGGATAATATTAATAAGTAGGATATATTATTTTTTTAGGGAAATAATATCGTATGATATCATTTCATTAAGTATTAGATTAATATTAGGAATAAGATATTATGGAGATAACTTCCTAACAGGAGTCAAGTTTGTAATTTCTATATATATTGTGCTTATTGTTTATTACAGAACACACCTTATAAATCATATTATTTTCCTTACTCTTATAAAATTATCAATAATCATCAATCGACCTCTGGATGGGGGCCTGTGCGAGGGCAGCCCAAAGGATTATTCTTCTTACCATAATATAATCTCATACTTATAAATGAGATTATATTTAAAAAATATATAATCATCAATCAATTAATCATATCTATTTGAGGTCGTACCGAAAGGAGGCACCACCGCTCCACATCATTATTATATATATATATATATATATATATATATATATATATATCACGCTTTACAAATATTATTAATGAGCTAACCTCTCTTATGGTAGCTTGAGATATTTTCTCTCTAATTTTCTCTCGGTGTGAGAACATCGTCGCCATGGCAAGGAAGGTGAGTGTAAACTCTCAAGCTTCTTCATCTGTTGCTGATGGTAATAAGAAAGTGAAAGCTCGAGGACCAGATTCTCATTCTAAAGCGCTCAAAACAAAGTCAATGGATGAGATTTGGGCGTTGAAGCTCTACATTTTGGTTTGGAATTTGGTGAAGTTTATACCCCTAAAGAGTCGATCAGGCAATTGCAACAACAATATGATAATAAGCATACATTGAATGAATGGCTTCAATCACTTCATCGAAGTGCTCGAACCCCTGATTTTGAGAAGCAAGGTATGTCATCTACTCTTGTTTTGCAACCCTTTCGTATTGCGAATATGGATAGTGTAGCTGATCCTAGGCAGATTGATAGTAGGATTGGAGTTTATAATATGAATGAGAAGTTATTAGATACAGAGGTGAAAATAGATTTGGAGGATATTCAGGAGGAACTGGATTATTGGAATTCATCTGTTATGTGTTATGTGATTGGTGCTAATCCTCCAGTTCAAAGAATGGATGGTTTCTTTCGTAGAATTTGGAAACAATTCAATGTTGATAAGGTTGTAATGGTGAAGAAGGGTGTGTATTTAGTATAATTTTGTGCTATGGATTCGAGAGATAAAGTGTTAACTGGGCATTACTTTTTTGATAAGAAACCCTTGATTGTGACACAATGGAGTGCTGATATGGATTTTGAGAAGGAGGAAGTTAAAACTCTGCCAATCTGGTGCCAATTGAGATTGAACTTCAAGTATTGGGGTGAGAAATCGTTGAATAAAATTGTATCAAAATTGGGAGTTCCAATTAAACGTGATAAAGCTACTAAGAATCGTGAGAAATTACATATTGCTCGTGCACTAGTGGAGATGAAAGTAGATCAATTGATGCCTGATTCTCTTTCATTCATTATGAATATAATGAGGTGGTGTCAGTTCCAGTTACATATGAATGGCAACCTAAAAAATGCAGTGGGTGTCAGCAATATGGGCATGATGAGGAGGAGTGTAGGAAGAAGAAGGTGAAGCAGATTTGGGTTCCAAAAGTGCAACCTCTCACTCAACAGGAGGCGATTGCTCAGAAAGTACCTATATAGATCCAGAAATTTCAAAGAGCTCTCAAACCTATCAAAGTAAGAGGTAGTCAGGTGCAACCTATTTCTATTCAGAATACCTTTCAATACTTAAATGCAATACAAACTGATGAGCTGAAAGCTGATGATATTGGTGAGGAGATTGCTCCTATGGTTGAGGATGTTAATCCTTTGTCTATTGTTGATGGGAGGGGGGACCCTCCATTTCAGGATCGATAGAATTTTATGTTAGAATGTGAGAGGGATTAACTGTGTTCAGAAACAAAAAGATGTGATGTCTTATATTCATAATCACTCTGTCGGCATATTTGGTCTCTTGGAAACTCAGGTGAAAATGTCTAATTTGGAGAGTTTGTATCAAAGGATGTTTCAGGGGTGGTTTTTTACCACTAATTTTGCTTATCATAAAGGGGGTAGGGTTATTTTGGCCTGGAAATCTGGTAGTTTTGATGTTACTTTTCTTAGGGGAACAAGTCAAATGATACATTTTTTTGTTCAACCTAAGAGTGGTTCTCCTGGATTTTATTGTTCTTTTATATATGCTTTTAATAGTAGAGGTGATAGGGAAGTGTTATGTGAGGATTTGAGAGCATTGAGCACTAGAGATCCTTGGTTGCTTTGTGGAGATTTCAATTGTGTATTAAAAACTGATGAGAGATTGGGTTCTTTGGTTAGGGAGGTTGAGATAGTGGATTTTAGAAGTTGTTTGTTGGATTGTGGTGTAGAAGAATCAAATCTCTGGTAAATTTTATACTTGGAACAACAAGCAGCAAGGTGAAGCTAGAGTATTTTCTAAGTTGGATAGGATTTTGGCTAATCAAGGTTGGTCTGATTCATATCTTGATGCAGAAGTCTATTTTCAGCACGAGGGAGAGTTTGATCATTCTCCTGCTCTTATTACTGCAAAGCCTGTTATTAGAAGAGGGAAAAAGCCTTTTAAATACTATACTATGTGGAGGTATTCTCCTCAGTATAAGGAGATTGTAGAGAGAGCTTGGAACTCTGTTTCCAAGGTACAAAGATATTCAGTCTCATGCAAAAATTGAAGGTAGTTAAAATTGCTCTTAAAGATCTGAACAAGAGAGGCTTTACTGACCTTCAAGCTGCTGATCTTCAAGCACATCAGAAAATGGTAGAAGCCCAATCTCAGTTGCATAATTTTCCTGGTGATAGTATATTGCAGGAGGAGGAATTACAAGCCAATTCTGAGTATAAGCTGAAACATAAAGCTTATGTTGATTTTCTGAGGCAAAAAGAAAAAATTGATTGGTTGAGGGATGGTGATAAGAATACCCGTTTGCTGCATCAGAGTATTAGGGTTAGAAGGATTCAGAATCAAGCGTATAGTATATATATGATGATGTGGGAGCTTGGCATGATAAGCCTGAAGGGGTTTCTGGTGCTTTTTTTGGCTTATTATGAGAAATTGTTGGGTAGTGTTCCTATTCAAAGAACAAAGGTGATGCAGGAGATCATTCAAGAAGGTCTTGTACTTTCAGCTGAACGTATAGCTATCATTGAAGCTCCTTACACAAGAGAAGAGTTTCAGAGAGCCTTATTTTCAAATCTAGGATGTAAAGCCCTTGGACCTGATGGGTTTGAGAACTTCTTCTACAGAGATAGCTGGTATGTTATTGGAAAGGATGTCATCGATGCTGTGCTGGATACAATGCAGAGTGGTAAATTCTTAAAGAGTTAAATAACATTGTTATTACTTTGATTCCTAAAACAGCTTGCCCTCAGAATGTGGCAGAATTTAGACCTATATCTTGTTGTAATTCTCTTTATAAATGCATTACTAAAGTGTTATGTAGTAGATTGAGGAGAATTCTTCCTGATATTATATTGGAGAATCAGGGTGGTTTTGTGCATGGAAGATTCATTGTTCATAATATAATGGTGGTATAAGATATGGTGAAGCATTATGGTAGGAAAAAGGCTCAACCTAGTTGTATGTTGAAGGTGGATTTACAAAAAGCCTATGATATTGTGAATTTGGATTTCTTACAGGAGATGTTGGTTGGATTAGGATTTCCAGAGAAGTTCATTTCTTTGGTTATGACTTGTGTATCTACTCCTATGTTCTCCTTAATGTTGAATGGCAATATGGAAGGATATTTCAAGACAAACAAAGGTTTGAGGCAAGGGGATCCAATTTCTCTTCTTTTTTTGTGGTTTGCATGGAATATCTGTCTAGAGTATTATCTAAACTGAGTTCTTTGGAGCAGTTTAAGTGTCATCGTAGATGCAAGGAGTTGAAATTAAATCATCTTTGTTTTGCAGATGATTTAATCTTGTGTTGTAGTGGTGATTTCCTTCTATATATTTGCTGCTAAGAGCTTTTAAGCTATTCTCAGATACCTCTGGGCTTAAAGCTAATATTAGTAAATCTGAATTCTATACTTGTGGTATGCATGAAGATGTTGTTAGTAGAGTTTCTATTGATCCTGGGTTCAGGAGGAGCAACTTACCATTTAGATACCTTGGAGTTCCCATTTGCTCAAAAAAGATTTCTAATGCTCAATGTGAAATGCATATTGAGAAAATGACTTCAAAAATTAGAGTTTGGAGCTCTAGGAATCTCTCATATACAGCTAGATCTCAGTTGGTTAATTCAGTTCTTCTGAGTATTCATAGTTATTGGGCTCATGTTTTCATACTTCCCAAAGGTTTGTTGAAGGAGGTAGTTCAGATCTGCAGAACATATCTTGGGTTCAGTTATGTTGGAGTAAAGCTCAGGGAGGTTTGGGTTTCAGGGATGTTGAGATATGGAATGTAGCTTGCTTAGGCAAGTATGTTTGGGCTGTTACAACTAAGAAAGATAATGTTTGGATTAAGTGGATCAACTCAGTTTATGTGAAAGATGCTTCTTGGTGGGAGTATAAACCTAATACTTCTGCTAGTTGGTATTGGAAGAGGCCGTGTGAAGTGAATGAGCAATTGAAAGATCACTATAATGAAGCTGAGTTTTCTGATATGCAACATTATTCTATTTAAGCTGTATATGATCAAATTAAGGGAAAGAAATTTGTTGTTCATTGGGACAGAATGGTGTGGAACAGAATGAGTATTCCTAAGCATAGGTTTATTCATTGGTTAGTTGTTCAACACATGTTACAGACTTCTCAAAAGTTGGCAAGAATACATATCAGTAGTATGATTTGTGTCTGATTTGCAATAGTTCTATTGAAAGTCATACACATCTGTTTTTTGAATGTGCTTTCAGTGAACAGTGTTTACAAGCAGTGAAAGAATGGCTGGGTATCAGGTGTAAGGTTGTGCAAATGTTAGTTCGGTTTAGATGGGTTCAAGGTAGCAGTTTCTCCAAGTTTCAGAAACAAGTTGTGTTTGCTGGTCTATCTGTTGTTGTCTACTTTGTTTGGCAAAGCAGGAATGGTAGCTATTGGAAACAATGTGTTCCTAGTATTAGGTCTGTTTTTAGGCAAATAAAACAGACTTGTAAATTGAGAATTGGTACCATTTTACCTACTAAGATTAGTAGGAAGGATAGGAGTGGTTCTCTACATTGTAATGTGCTTAGTGAGATTAGCTTGTTGAACTAATCTTAAGGTGGAAGAGTCCAACCTAGTAAGTTTGTTCCCCTTTTGATTGGTTGTTAGGTTGTAATGAAATTATCTATTACTTTGCAAAAAGAAAAATTATTCTATATATATAATTAATAATTTATTCTTTAACAAACAATAATAAAGAGAATAATTATATTCTAAATATAAGATTACATTCTACTACCAATATGAAATTATAAAATTAATCATAACTTTTATTTCAAATCTCATAAATTTATAATTTTTGCACCACTGGATTCATCTTGAAAAATACTTTGAACCAAGATCCACTTATGATACGTTTTTTTAAAATTGCAAAAAATCATATATTTTACTAATTCAGGGCATGTTTTATTTGACATAAATGAGTTGAACTGAACTAAACTGAATTGAAAGCGAAGACTAAGTAACAAGCGAAACCAATTGAGTTTTATCACTTTTAAACTAATAGAGTTAACTAAGAAAACAAAGTTACTTAACACTAAAGTCCCACCCAAGTTGGACATGTATAAAACCATCTAATTCAATTTAGATATTAGATAGAAATATGTCGAAGTCAGCTCGAATTAATAAAAAGCCAAAAACCATCCAAACTAATTTAAATTCAATCAAGTTTAGGTAAAATAAATGTTTTAGCATGCTCGAGTTTAAATTACGATGCACAAATTGACTTTGATCTCTTCTAAGTAATTCGTGTTAGCTGAAAATATTGTACAAAAATAATAAGAGATCTATCGGTCTAGAAGCTAGTATATATATATACTCTAGATTAAAAAGTCGTACCAAAAAGAGACACCACATTGTTATTATGTATATAAAATTAATAATTTGATTTTTAATAAATAAATATTAAAAATAATAATTATACCTAAATAAAATATTGCAATCATTACCTAAAAATACTAAAAATATGAAATTATAATATTATAACTTTCATCTCAAATCTCATAAAATTATAATTTTTTCTTCGTCAGATTCATGTCGAAAACTACTTCGAATCAAGATAAGTTTTTCAAAAATTGCAAAAAATCTGTTACTTTGCCTATTTATGGCATGTTTTATTTGATATAAATGAGTTGAACTGAATTAAATTGAATTGAGCTGACTAAATTAATTTACATGCAATGAGGCTTATGTAAATGTAATACTAAGTAACATGGGAGGCCACTAAGTTTTATCACTTTTAAACTAATAAAGTTAACTAAGAAAATAATGTTTTTTTGACACCAGCTAAATGTTGCACTATATCTGACAATTAAAAGAAAAAAGATTACGTCGACAAGTATTAGCAATAGTGTGAGCTTTCTGGACATCCGAGCGGTTGACCTTAATGATTGTGCACCAATTGATATTCTTTGCTGTGGTTTTGATTTCCCCCTAATATCCAAGTGATATCCAGTCTTGGATGTGCTTGCGGCTTGACCAAATTAACTAGCTCTGCGGAATCGGTCTGGATTTGTATTTAAACTACTTGTTGACTTACAACCCATTTAATACCATTTAGGCATGCTCGGGCCTCCGTATGTAAAGCGGAAGAAGCCACCCCCGTTTATGGTATCTTGGTTTCCGGCAGAAGTGTTGTAGGACTGTGGATGTTTCACCACCCATGCCATCCCGGCTGTTTTAGTTGTTTTATCCCAGGAGCCATCCGTTTCTAAGATTGTATTCAGTGAGCCATGTATCGAGCATCCTATATTTGCCAGGTGGAATCCCGGAGGTGATTTAACTCCATTTATTGATCCTGTTCTCGGTGTGGCTGACTTGGCGGTGCGTTTAGAAAAACATGTAACTCATCCCAAGTCCTATTTGTAAAATCTCTCATTTGAGACAAATCAATGGATGCATTGCGGAATGCAACATTATTTCTTGTGCACCAAATAGTCCATAAGTTGATGAAGAACGTTTCAATGTTTCCTTCATCGCGTGTTACAGAATTGGGGATAGCATCAATCGTATTATGTACTAACTCCCTAAATTTTGTGTAGGCGGCAAGGTGTAGAGGTTGTAGTGTCAGAGTATCCATCCATAGTTGGCCAATCATCGGGCATTGACAGAAAATGTGCATTGTTGTTCATGTATAGACTAAACACAGTGGACAACTTTCCTCATTAATTATCCTCCGAATACGTAAGTTGTCCTTTGTAGGAAAGATGTTTTTCCATGCTTTCCATAAGAATAATTTCCACTTTGGCGGGAGGTTAGAATGCCATAATTTCTTTGCCACTCTGAAATCTCTTTGATTGTCCCCATCTTGACTTAGGGTGCCCTGTCGGTAGGGGTGTTCACAAAAATCCGATCCGATTGATCCGATCCGAGATCCGTTCGATCCGATCCGAATTATCCGAAACTCTATATTTCGAATCGGATTCGGATCACCCTTCTGCCTTTTCGGATATCCGAATTATCCGAAAAATGTTTAAAAAATCGGATATTTTTCAGATAATTATCCGATCCGATCCGAAATATCCGTAATTTTTTCTATTAAATAAATTTGATTTTTTACTTTTTTTCCCATAAAAATCGGATCGGATAATCCGGGTATCCGAAATTTCCGGATCGGATTCGGATCGCACTTCTCCCGATCCGAAAATTTCGGACATCCGAAATTTTGGATCGGATCGGATCTGATAATCCGAAATGAACACCCCTACCTGTCGGTCCTAGTTTATGATGAAAGCGTACCCAGATTTGGTGGTGAATTGTCCCGTTGTAGTAGCTTTCCAATAAATGGAGTCATCCTCGTTCTCTAGAGTTATGTCCAGACCTTGCACATCTTCCCAAGCAAAATGTTCACGAACTTTCCCATCATCCCAGCCTCGCGGGCTATTGCTCAGAAATTCACCTACATGCCAGTCGTTTGTATCCCTTAATTGCTCATTGTCTTTAGGTTTCGGGAGTTTACCATCCACCCAGGGGTGCTGAAAGGCCTTAACTGAGTCCCCATTACCTATCTTCCAAGCATATCCGGAACTAAACATCTTGCCATCTTTTTCCAAGTCCCTTGTCGGGAAGGATTTGTTTCCGGCCGTTATGATGTTCCTAATTATCGTATTCGAAGTTTTGAGTGATTTTACTGCTTTAAGGCGCCCTCCAATTACTTGGGACACAAGAAATTGTGGATTAACATGCATCCGCCAAACCTGTTTCATTAATAGAGTTTGGTTGACCACCTCAAGCTTCCTGACTCCTAGACCCCCCATGCCCTTTGGTAGTTGCAACGTTTCCTTATTTATCCAATGCACCCCTGAATTCCCTTGGTTGGCCCATAAGAACTTTATCATGAGTTAATCAATCTTACTAACCACCGATTTAGGGAGAAGGATATTGTTCATAACACGAGTCACCATAGGAATGAGAACAATATTTATAAGCAGAATTTTTACTGATTGGGACAACGTGGTATTGTTCCAAGACAATATTTTCCCTGTTACTTTGTGAATCAGAAACTGGTAGTGTTGCTTTTTCTTCCCCATCAAGTCAATGGTTGAACCCAGGTGGTGGGCCATGGTGTTAACCATAGGCATTCTAACAGTATCATTGCATTCTTAACGATCATTGTCATTCATAGCAGGACAATAATTGAAATAATAATTATTCAGATTCAGCTGTTTTCCTGACACTTTGGCGAAGCGGCTAAGGATTGTATCTATAGCTCCACAAGATTCTTTCTTTGCATGAAAGAACAACATAACATCATCTGCAAAGAAAAGATGTGAGATAGAGGGGCCTGTTCTACCAATTTTGAGCCCCTTAAACAATTTGACGTCTTCTGAGATTCTTAAAGTACGAGAAAGGATGTCCATACAGAAGAGGAAGAGGTACGGAGAAAGGGGATCACCTTGACGTAGTCCACATTCCGGGTAGAAATTTTCGGAGAGGTTTCTATTCACGAGGACCTTAAAGGAGATCGTAGAAATACATTGTCGTATCAGTTGGATCCAAAGTGGAGGAATCCCATAAGGCCGAAGAACTTTCAACAAAAAATGTCATTCCACTCTGTCATAAGCTTTACTCATATCAATTTTTATTGCTGCTTTAGGATTTGTAGAGCTCTTTGTAGTGATGATGAGGTGAAGTCCCACTCGAGTTGGACATATAAAAAAAATATAATTCATTTTAGATACAATCAAAATTATTAGATATAAATATATTGATGTCGATCCGAATTAATAAAATACCAAAAATCATCCAAACTAACTTAAATTCAATTAAGTTTAGGTAAAATAAATCTATTAGCATGTTCAATTGAGTTTTCATCTCTTTTAATAATTTGAGTTAGTTGAAAATATTATATAAAAATAATGAGAGATCTCCCGGGCATTATCCGGGTTAGAAGCTAGTATATATAAAAGAAACTTTTTTTCGGGAGCATTCGGCGCACCACGTATGATCGCCATGTCACAAAATAATTCTAATATTATATTTTTTAAAAAATAATTAGACTTTTGGATAATTAAAATATAATGTTTGAGTTTTAAAAAGATAATTAAACTTTTGGATGAATAGTAAAAGATAAACTTTGAGTTATCATCAATATATATATACTAGATAATAAAGCCGTACCGAAAGGAGGTACCACATCACTCCACATCATCATGTATATATAAAAATAAGGAATATTTGACTGGAATAATCCAAACTATTGCCGTTCCGCCAAGAATAGTCTCAGCTATGAGTTATTCCTGTATAATCCCAACCATTGGGAACGTCCGCCACAAACGCCCCGTGACCTGAAAGGAACCTGTTTAACACGTAAACATGCCACATGTAATACCCCGTATTTTGATGGAATTTTATTATATTAATAAGTGATTTTATTATATTATAAGAGTTGATTTATTTAATTAAGTTTATAATATAATGTATGAAAAATTGTCAAAATAAGCTAACCTTTGCGTTGACCGCTTCTAATAAGTCAACCTAAATATATTCCACGAATAAGTTAACCTTGTATACCCCTCAGTTTTTAACAAGTCAAAACCGGTTATCACTTGTTATTAACCTCTTTAGAAGGTTAAAGTGACCATGTCATTATTTTATAGGACATTTTAAATTTTAAAATATATACTTCAAAACATAAAAACAAAAACATACCTCTCTGTCCTCCTTTTCTTGCCCCACGCCAGGTCCACCATGTATTTCTCTTCTTCTCCCATGGCTGTTAGCTGTCACCTCTTCTAACACCCCAACCCCAACGCAATTCCTCCTCCACCATCACAAACCCTTGCTTGTCCTATCAAAACCCATCATCACCACCATCCCCAAACCCGAAAACCATTGCCGCCCCAAAATCCCAAAAATTAAGCCCTCAAAAGACCCACCCAACCCAAAAACCCATTGCCACGCAACCTTTCACAGAAACCGGATTCTTCACGAAACTAGGTCGTTTAATAAAGGAGAAGGCAAAAAGCGATGTGGAGAAGATATTCTCCGAATTCTCCAAAACTCGCGATAATCTTGTTGAGTGTATAGAAGAGAGGGGAAGATGGACAATTGAGAAGTAATGAACTACTACATATTTGTAATTCCGCTTAAATTCTTGAAGTACATAGGATCAATATATATAACAAACTAAAGGTAACCATAACAACTTAGAAAATAGGACCCATGATCTATCATGATAAAGAATCAAGGGCAACTAATAGTAATACTAAAAACTTTGACTCGGCAAATCATAATAATAAGAAGATAGGAATTAACAACCTAACTCCAAATACTTAGTAACTGTTATGTCCAGATTTTCCTAAGCTAGTTCTGCAGGTTCGCAGATTCCACGATCATAGGTTCCAGCTATAGCTTCCGAGCATTAGCCTCCAGCTAGCTACTACTAGCTACTGGATGTAAGCTACCAGCTTCCAGGTTCCAGGTTCCAGCTACCAGCTACCAGCTCCCTGGTTCCAGCTTGCAGCTACCAGCTTCCAGCTACCAACTTCCAACTACCAGCTACCTGCTTCCAGCTTCCAGCTATTCACCAGCTTGGAACAGGTCAATGTATGACTCAACAATAGCCTAAGATATATGTTAAATGATTGTTGCAGCTAGGATTCTCCAGCTAGAGATCTCCAGCTATGGAAGGCGAGCTTAGGACCTCCGGTTATGGAAGGCCAACTTCACTGATACGTCACGGATTGGTTATGGCCAAAGCCTAAAATCACGCAAGAATAAGTGCAGCAGAGGCAAAACGGATGAAGACTCATTCAAAGCCATTAAATACGGACGTGGGCGAGAATCAAGGGGCAGTTACAAGCCGTTATGAAGGCTGATTAAAACGGATACTCATCTCAGTATAAATAGGACAATGATAATGTAAATTAGGGACAAGCTTTTACGCATTCAGCACTTACATTCTAAGATTGAAACATTGTTCTTAAGCTCACGAATTACATTGGTACGTAAAACATTAGGGCTGTAACTGAGATTATAGTGGATTGGTGGACTCAAAGCCACCCGCGGTTTGTCCCTTTCTCTTTTTTGCTTTCTTTCGTTCTTCTTTGCTTTTTTCACCTTGATTAGCAATCCATCTTCATTAGCTAGTTGTAGGTCTCTAGCTAGATTTTACTTGTGTAAAATTTGGCATAAACAGTAACTAAGCGTGCCATTAACTTAACAATAACTAAAGTTTGAATCATTAACCCAACACACCCCCTATGATTCAAACTCTAATACAATTGCTAAACTTCAATGATAACTAGAGTATTAAAGGACTTTAAAGGCTGCCCAATTTTATTATATTTTTTAAAGTATTTTTAAGAGTTATAAAGTTAGTGTTTAATTGTTTTCAAGGAAGTCAATTAGAGGACATTAGGCGTTGATCGTAGCTTCTTGAGTGAATGCTATCACGTATTTGTATAGAGTTTTCTCCCTTATTTACAAGCTAATTTGTGCGTCATCGGAGCTCTTCGGAGCTATTTTGTGCTAACTATCGTATATAGTTGTGGTTTTGGGTTTTAGTGTTTAATTGCAGGTTTTATGGAGTTTTCTCCTTATCCCCGAGCCATTTGGAAGCAACCACGGCTTTACGAGATGTTA
Organism: Patellifolia procumbens; assembly: GCA_947645195.1. Lineage (NCBI taxonomy): Eukaryota > Viridiplantae > Streptophyta > Magnoliopsida > Caryophyllales > Amaranthaceae > Patellifolia > Patellifolia procumbens. Next base: position 1,423,953 of record CANSGD010000193.1, read on the forward strand.
CGTGGCACGTAGGATGGCTCACGAGCTTTATGGGTAGTTTAGGAGGTCCCAAAACCTCTAAATGTGAAGAATTGAGAGCCAAAGAGTCAAAAAGGAGTTTTCCGTACTCTGATCGGGCAAAAATGGCCCGATCGGGCGAAGATATTATGATCGGGTACAAAAGTTGCGGACCCGATCGGGCAAGCATTGCCCGACCAGATCGGGCGAGAAGACCAGTGCCCAGACCCGATCGGGCAAATCCTGCCCGACCCGATCGGGTGGGGACCCCCTAGCCCTCATTTTACTGCTGCGTGAGAGTAGAGCGAGGTTGGGCCATTTTGGATGAGGAGCCAATCCCCGACCCGATCGGGTGCTGGATCGGGTGGACCCAAATCTTACACGTATTGCTGTGCTGCTACGCTGAACGAGAAACGACGAAGGCTGAAAATCTTACTATGGGCCCGATCGGGTGGCCCTGTGCCCGATCGGGTCCCGTGCATTTTAACGCAATTTTCACCTTTTGTTTCCGCATTTAGTTAGACTTTGAGGGGTATTATAAATACCTTTTCCTCATTATTTTATAGACACCTTTTTATCATCTTTTATTCTAGTTTATTTCTCATAGTTCTTAGCTTAGTTTAAACACTTTAGATTAGATTAAAGGTGATTGAACCTATTCGATTTCAATAAAAGTTCCTGCTTTCTGTCAATTGGTATTCTTCTCTACCCTAATCTCTTTTATTCTTCTTAATTGCTTAGCTTAAGTATTTAATCATTCATGATGCAATTATTAGGGTTTCCAATTAGTTTTGTTATTGTCAATTCAATTATGAGTGAGTAGTTCTCTTTCTAGGGTGTTAGATAGGGAAGCCATGTTTATACCATGATTGTTATTTAGATTTCTATCAATTTCTAAGGCTTGATTAGGGTGATTGTGATATGGTTTGTTCTTAAATAGTGATTAATGTTAGTGTACAATTTCATTGATTGCTTGTGGTTAATAATTGTTTGCACAGATCCGTCTTACGACTAGAGGCCTAGGACACTTCAGTAGTTCTGATTACGTTAGTGAACATGCGGCTTATGTTGAACTATGAGCGTTTGAGCGTTGAGTCTTAACCATAGCTCAACACATGCTCTAATCCCTCGACTCTTGACTTAGGTTTTGATAGTAGTTGACCTTGTTTGATTGGTATAAGCATGGTGGACCGACCTAATACCCTAGGTTTATAGTCCATAGTTAAATCCTCGGTTTAATTTGTCTTCCTTAGCTTAATCTTTAGTTTAGTTAATTCTTCCCTGATTTCATCTGAAGTAGTTGATTGATTGAATATTAATTTAGAAACTCTGTCTCCCTGTGGATTCGACCCTGCTTCCATTGACTACCATAGTTAGAGGACTGTAGGTTTATCTTTGATTAGGTGATACGACTAAATCCCGTCAAATTTTGGCGCCATTGCCGGGGAGACGACTAGTTTTCTAAGTTTTTATTTGATTATTTGGTCTACTTCTCTGTACCTCATTGGAACTTCATTGTTCCAATTGAGGTACGTTTTACTGCTTCTTTTTGTTTCTTTTGTATGCCCAGGTCTCAAAGAAACAGTTCCCCCATTCCAGCGGATCCCGATCTTAATAGGACAATCAGGCAGATTCGAAAGAAAAATCAGAGAGAAAAGCAGTCTGTTCAGCTGAACACCTCTTGATCAGACACCTCGAGTTCAGTTATGTCTAAATCACTGAATTCGTATGGGGTGCCCAACTCAGATGGTCTTTCTACTGGACCACCAATTCCCACCATCGCCGCAAACAATTTCGAGATTAAGCCTGGACTCATCAGCATGGTTCAGAAAAATCAGTTTGGTGGGCATCCTATTGAAGACCCGGCCAATCATTTGTAGAGATTTCAACAACTCTGCCGAACTGTAAAGCATCAAGGGGTCACACCTGAACAATTGAAAGTCATGCTTTTCGAGTTTTCACTCCGAGACAGAGCTCAGAAGTGATTCAATGACATCAAAGTGTCTGAATGGTCGAAGATTTCTGCTGCATTCCTGAGAGAGTATTACCCACCCACAAAGACAGAAGAAATCAGAAATAAACTAGCCACATTTTCCCAAGAGCCTGATGAAACACTTCGGGAAGCGTGGACTAGGTTTAGAGATTTACAGAGAGAGTGTCCACACCACAACATGGACAAATGGTTCTTGACGCAGACATTCTACAATGGTCTGCAGCCCCAGACGAAGAGTACTGTTGATTCGTCTGCAGGAGGAGTTTTTCTGGACAAGGAAGTGGATGTAGGCTATGAGTTTCTATCAAACCTCGCAGCCAATGATCATTCCACTTCCCGCAGCCTCACTAGGAAAGTACTGGAGGTAGATGCCATAGCATTATTGACTTCGCAAATAGCGAAGCTGAGTCAGCAGATTAACACCTTCAGTTCCTCTCCCTCAGCAGCACCTCCTTTGAGTATCAATGTTATGTCTGCCGTAGCACCATTACCTCATCTTACTGCGAGGTATGTGGTGTTCAGGGTCATTTTGAGCATGACTGTCAGTTCAGTCAACTTCAGATGGAGCAGGCAAACGCCTTCCAACAGAGACAACCAAATTTCCCCCCTCCATACAATTACCAAAATCCACAAAACCATCAACCTCCACCTCCACAAAACCATCCTAAACCCTCATACCATCAAACCCTACAAAATTTCCAAAGACCACCACCACAAAACTTCCATCATCCCAATAACTTCAAAACTCCACAAAATTTCCACACCCCACCTCCACAAAATAATAACCCACAAGAGCCTCCCATATCTGAAGTGATGAAGCTGATGTTGATCATGCAAAAGGCAAATGAGGAGGCACAAAGAGTCCAAGAGCGCCAAATGCTAGCTATGCAAAGAGCTAATGAGGAAGCACAAAGAGCCCAAGAGAAGCACATCAAACTTCTCGAGGCTCAAGTTGCACAATTAGCAAGCACTAATGCTCAGAGGCGTCAGGGGGAATTTCCAGGGCAACCCATTCAGAGAGAACATGTGAATGCAATCACTCTTCGTAGTGGCATTGCATATGATGCCCCTCCGTTGCCCGTTGATGAGGTCACCCCAACTACGGGGAAGAAGAGGGTGGTAGAGGAAGGGAAAAGGAAGAGTTCGACGTCTGAAGTTGACTTATCTGCAAAAGCGGAACAGACAGGGAAGAAAAAGGAGAAGGTTTCTGAAACGCCTTTTACACCAAGGCTACCTTTTCCTCACAGGATGCAACAATCAAAGGTCGATCAGCAGTTTGGTAAGTTCTTGGCTATGGTCAAGAACCTTGAGGTAACGATTCCATTCGTAGATTTAATTACCCAAGTCCCTATTTATGCCAAATTTATGATAACTAAAAAAAGAGACTTTGGTAGGGTAGAACGTGTCGCTCTTACTGAAGAGTGTAGTGCTTTTATTCAAAATAAAACCCCACCAAAGTTAAAAGATCCCGGTAGTTTTTCTATACCCTGCTATCTTGGACCTATTTTTATTGATAAAGCTTTGTGTGATTTAGATGCTTTTGTTTCTGTTATGCCATTATCTGTTTATAAGAAACTGAATATGGGAGCACTTAAATGCACACAAATCACTTTACAGATGGCTGATCGTTCTATCAAATACCCTTTAGGTGTTTTAGAGGACGTATTTGTATAGAGTTTTCTCCCTTATTTACAAGCTAATTTGTGCGTCATTGGAGCTCTTCGGAGCTATTTTGTGCTAACTATCGTATATAGTTGTGGTTTTGGGTTTTAGTGTTGAATTGCAGGTTTTATGGAGTTTTCTCCTTATCCTCGAGCCATTTGGAAGCAACCACAGCTTTACGAGATGTTAAGAGGCACGTAGGATGGCTCACGAGCTTTATGGGTAGTTTAGGAGGTCCCAAAACCTCTAAATGTGAAGAATTGAGAGCCAAAGAGTCAAAAAGGAGTTTTCCGTACTCTGATCGGGCAAAAATGGCCCGATCGGGCGAAGATATTATGATCGGGTACAAAAGTTGCGGACCCGATCGGGCAAGCATTGCCCGACCAGATCGGGCGAGAAGACAAGTGCCCAAACCCGATCGGGCAAATCCTGCCCGACCCGATCGGGTGGGGACCCCTATCCCTCATTTTGCTGCTGCGTGAGAGGAGAGCGAGGTTGGGCCATTTTGGCTGAGGACCCGATCCCCGACCCGATCGGGTGCTGGATCGGGTGGACCCAAATCTCACACGTAGTGCTATGCTGCTACGCTGAACGAGAAACGACGAAGGCTGAAAATCTTACTATGGGGCCGATCGGGTGGCCCTGTGCCCGATCGGGTCCCGTGCATTTTAACGCGATTTTCACCGTTTGTTTCCGCATTTAGTTAGACTTTGAGGGGTATTATAAATACCTTTTCCTCATTATTTTAGAGACATTTTTTTATCATCTTTTATTCTAGTTTATTTGTCATAGTTCTTAGCTTAGTATTAACACTTTAGATTAGATTAAAGGTGATTGAACCTATTCGATTTCAATAAAAGTTCCTTCTTTCTGTCAATTGGTATTCTTGTCTACCCTAATCTCTTTTATTCTTCTTAATTGCTTAGCTTAAGTATTTAATCATTCATGATGCAATTATTAGGGTTTCCAATTAGTTTTGTTATTGTCAATTCAATTATGAGTGAATAGTTCTCTTTCTAGGGTGTTAGATAGGGAAGCCATGTTTATACCATGATTGTTATTTATATTTCTATCAATTGCTAGGGCTTGATTAGGGTGATTGTGATGTGGTTTGTTCTTAATTAGTGATTAATGTTAGTGTACAATTTCATTGATTGCTTGTGGTTAATAGTTGTTTGCACAGATCCGTCTTACGACTAGAGGCCTAGGACACTTCAGTAGTTCTGATTACGTTAGTGAACATGTGGCGTATGTTAAACTATGTGCGTTGAGTCTTAACTATAGCTCAACACATGCTCTAATCCCTCGACTCTTGACTTAGGTTTTGATAGTAGTTGACCTTGTTTTATTGGTATACCCTAGGTTTTTAGTCCATAGTTAAATCCTCGGTTTAATTTGTCTTCCTTAGCTTAATCTTTAGTTTAGTTAATTCTTCCCTGATTTCATCTGAAGTAGCTGATTGATTGAATATGAAATTTAGAAACTCTGTCTCCCTGTGGATTCGACCCTACTTCCATTGACTACCATAGTTAGAGGACTGTAGGTTTATCTTTGATTAGCTGATACGACTAAATCCTGTCAATGAACTTGTTTACGTAGAAAGGTACGTGACATAACACTTGATTTCTATATGATTAGATGAGATTGTCTGATGGAATATGAGAGCCTAGGATATAGTTCATGAGAAATTTGCATGTGATCTGGAATGTATGAATGTTTACGTGAAAGCATGATGTATGTCTTTCTATGTTATGAACTATTGAGTTCGATTGGAATGGAATAGTTGGAATGGAAGGAATTAGATTGGAATATTTAGTTTGGAGTTTCAAAACTGTAAATTGTTTTTATAAACTAGTACCGAGACCATAGGTCTCGTCAACTGAAACGGTAGTGACCCTGTAGGATGGATTCCCTACTTATAATTGGCCGGAGGGGTGAACCATTTATGGTTACCGAGCTTGGGGATCTGTACACATTTTTCTTGGTTACAACTAGCTCGCAGCTAGATCTGTATTCCATGTATTCAAGGTGAAGAGATTTGAGTCGGCCAACCCAACATATCTCGGCCTTATAGTCACAAATGCTTAACTGAGAGGATGACGATCCTAATTGTGTTTAGATATGGAATTTGATATGGAAGTGAATATTGGTTATTAGATTTGACTGTATCAAATGATTATGATTAAGAGGCATAATCACATAGATTTATTACCATACTCATTTAGATTTTATTATACTCATTTCACTAGAACTCTACATACTCATTTCTGTTTCTTAGATTAGTAGAATGAAAGGGATACTGATGTCAGTTTATGCAAATGAGTATGCATTCTTTGATGCATACTCTTTTTCATAAATTGAAACAGATCTAACTTATTCATACTCATTTTACTGTGTCAAATGAGTATGAATAGATTATTATACTCATTTTTGCATTATTATACTCATTTCAACAGATTAACTACATACTCATTTTTATTGTATCATACTCATTTCAGTTTTGTGTCAAATAGATTATTATACTCATTTCGACAGATTAACTATTTTCATATTATTTATACGTACTCATTTGGCTGTATCAAATGAGTATGTGTTAGAGGCATATACATTGATGTTTATCATACTCAATTGACCAGTTTTCATCAGATTATAGACTCATTTTCCTGTCTACCTACTCAATTAGGTATAGCATACTCAATCAACTATTACATAGAAATTAAGAAAAATAATTGCATTTCTCAACAGATTTCATAACTTTAATTTGATAATAATTGCATGCAAGTGAACTTCAAGATATCTAACAGTCTAATTGAACCTTTTTTACTTACTTAGGTTGTGCATTTTCAGCATTTGATCATCTTGACGACCTTTCTGTCGAGTTTGTATGACTTTGTTTTCTTCGAAGTTTGATTTTGCTTCTTTCAGTTTCGATTTCGTAGTTTTGTAACAATTTTGTTTGATTTTTGCAGAAAATTAGAAGAATGAGAGAGAATCGGATTGACAATGGAGAGAGATTTTGGGAAGAAGGTAGTTTATGGAGAGAGAATGGTGTCTCGGGAAAAGCGCGAGAACTGAGTAAGTTTAGTTTTTTTTTTTGGTAATGCTGATGTTGGGCTTTTTTTAGGTTTTTATATTGGGCTGAGTGCACCTAGATCTATGAACACCATGGTGTACATTTTACCGACTGCTTTTTAAAAGAGAAGCCCACAATTTTACAGAGCAATGCCAAGTCTATATCTGATATATGTATATATCCATCGCCTCATATTTTTGGTGGTATATTTATTTTAAATGGTAGTACATTTGTTATTTGTGGTAGTACATTCAAATATGCATGGTAGTACATTTGTTAATGAAAATTATATGCCAAATACAAACTATATAGTTATACAGCTGTGATAATATCGATTGTTATATAATACTTTTCTCAATGAATGTACTACCATGCATAAGCAATGTACTCCCTCCGTTTCTTTTTGTTTGTCCCATTTACTGTAGCTCCAAATGCAAAGAAAGATGATGTCATATGCATGTGGGTGGGGACAACAAGTAAGGAGTCTATTTATTTTATAATAAATGTGGTGATTAAAGTAGGTGAAAGAAACTTTTAAGGTACATGTGGGACCAAAAAGTAATAAAGTAGGGGTGGATGAGTGATATAATTTTGCCATATAAAGAAAGATGAAAAAGTAGGACAAACAAAAAGAAACGGACAAAAACGGAAAGTAGGACAAACAAAAAGAAACGGAGGGAGTATCTTGTTAGCAAATACTTGGTATCATCAGGTCCTTGCCTGATGTTCACAATTTATCTTTGCTCGATCGGCGCTTACAGGTTGGTTTTAATTTGATAATATATATGTATATATATATAGAATCAGGATCTGCTGAAAACTAAAAACTATTAGTCTGACCTGAAAATAGGGTACATATAAGATTTACAGGAGTACATATTACGATTAAAGGGGTACGCATGCTTCTAACATCAAAGTTGTGCTTCTAACATCAAAATTGTCTGTATTTACGAAAATGCCATTAATGAAAGCACGTGTAGTCGCGTACCCCTTTATAAGTCCTATATACCCCTTTTACTTGGTTTTTGATACATAAAGAGTTACGCAACCAAGAGCATTCGGAATGGAAAGAACTAAAGAAACAATCACAATCAGTTTTGGTTAACTACCCTTGTTCGAAGGAACGAACTACCACCACTTTCACTAACCAAAGAACCACCTTACAAGGCTAAATATAACCAATTAGGCTTCTAGTTACAACCCACTTTGATAATCAATCACTAATTCAACATTAGAAGTGATTAAAACACAAAGATTTTGGAATTGACCAATTCTGATCAGTTTTGCTTTCTATGCGCACAACTTAGAAAAAGATGCATAAAATGCAATTCATTCCTTCATTCAGTATAATTCTTTTTGGGATACAAACTACACTTATAAGGCTACAACATGCCAAAAATTTGGCCCCAAATGAGGTCATTTGCTTACCTAAACATGACAATATTTTAAGAGAAGCAGCAAAATAAAACTGTTTCAGTACCTACGTCCAATGATGGACTGAAAACCCCTATAGACTGAAGACATTCAGAGGATTAGCATATGGAAAATAAAACTAGATATCTTAATGAAAATATCCTCCAAAATTCGGCTCAAAATTATAAAAAAAATGACCTTGCCCAGAACTGAACAAACCCACGCTGTATTCACGTTTTTTAGTCCGTTTTTTGACATTCTTCACCATAAAGCTCTTGTTTCTCATTTGTTGTTTCTCCTTTGCCCATGTGATCTTCATATGTATCAATTAGACATCCAGGAGGACCCATAACAGCTTGAGGTGGCCTTAGTTTTCAGTTTTAAGCTTCCCAAAAGAGCCTTAACAAAACAGAATACCTTACAAAAGCAAAACATCTTAAACTAGCTTAACTTACATAAACTCCTTAAATAGGCTAGTTAGTCACTAATTAAGCTTAATTATCAATACTTAATGATGATTAGAGGATCATTAGTATTAATTAACTTTGTTTAAAAAGATATTAAAAAGGGATTAGCCTAATTGAGGTGCTTAAGCAATGTTTTTGGAACAACCGAGCTAGTTAAGCTTATGAATTGTAATTCCTTAGCCCTTTCTTCCTCGTTCTCTCTTTGATTAAGAAGACCTTGAGTTGTATTAGATGCTCCTGCATCATCCTCTCCCGGTTCGAAAAGGTCTTCTTGTATCTCAGAATCATCTGCGATATAGGGCGCTAAGTCTCCGACATTGAATGTTGCTGATATATTCCCCATTTCATCTGGAATTTCAATCTTGTAGGCATTATTGTTGATCTTCTCTAGTACTTTGAAAGGACCGTCACTTCTAGGCATTAGTTTGTTCTTTCTTCTTGTTGGAAAAAGTTCCTTTCTCAGATGTAGCCAGACTAGATCCCCAGGCTGGTACAAAACTTGTTTCCTGTGCTTGTTGGCTCGAACTTTATATGCTTCATTCACCTTCTCGATTCTGGTTCGAATTTGCTGATGAAGTTTCTTCATTTCTTTGGCCTTCTCTTCATCTTCTTTACTGTTTTGCACTTCAACAGGAATAGGAAGTAAATCAATAGGACTTAAAGGATTAATCCCATAATTTACCTCAAATGGTGAACACTTAGTAGCATAGGTGGGCGATCTATTGTAAGCAAACTCTGCATGTGCTAGCTTTAGATCCCAATCTCTCTGTGACTTGTTTACTAGTGTCCTCAATAGTGTAGTTAATGTCCTGTTGGTCACCTCCGTTTGGCCATCTGTTTGTGGATGCGCAGTAGTACTAAATAGTAGCTTAGTACCTAAAAGCTTCCACAATGTCTTCCAAAAGTAACTAAGAAACTTGACATCTTTATCAGAAACAATAGACTTTGGCACTCCATGAAGTCTAATGATTTCTTTAAAGAATAAATCATCTACATGAACAGCATCATCTGTTTTGTTGCAAGCAATAAAACGAGCCATCTTTGAAAATCTGTCTACCACCACCATAACTGCATCTTTTTGGCGCTGAGTTCTGGGTAGAGCCACTATGAAATCCATGCTCACATCTTCCCATGGTTGAACTGGAACTGGAAGGGGAGTATAGAGTCCTTGGTGAAAAGAACTCTTAGCCTTCTGACAGATAGAATATCGAGCTAGGACTGAATGGACATCTCCTGCTAACTTTGGCCAATAGAAATGTTCCTGCAATACATCAACAGTTTTGTTAATGCCAAAATGTCCTGCTAGCCCTCCTCCATGGACCTCCTTGATGAGCAAATCCCTTAATGAACATTTAGGGATGCATAGCTTGTATTTCGAAACAAAAAGCCATCTTGGACTGAATAAGCTCCATGAGATCCGTTCTTGCATGCTTCCATTAGTAAAGAGAAATCTGGATCTTCATAATATAACTCTTTAAGATGACTAAAGCCAAGAACACGAGCCTCCATTAAAGAAAGCATAGAATGCCTCCTTGATAATGCATCTGCAACAATGTTAGAAACTCCGGTTTTATATTTTGAAACAAAATCAAAAGACTGAAGAAATTCCACCCATTTTGCATGTCTAGGACTGAGCTTGTGTTGGCCATTGATGTATTTTAAAGCCTGATGATTTGAATGAAGCACGAATTGAGCTGGTCTGAGATAATGAGTCCAATGAGTCAAAGCACGAACAATAGCATAGAACTCCTTATCATAGGTGCTGTAGTTGAGTCTGGACTGATTAAGCTTCTCACTAAAATAGGCTATGGGACGCCCTCCTTGTTGTAAAACAGCTCCAATGCCCATGCCACTAGCATCACACTCGACCTCGAACACCTTTTTGAAATCTGGTAAGGCTAGAACAGGAGCCTTACTAAGCATACTCTTCAATTGTTCAAAAGCTTCTTGTGCTGCTGGAGTCCAAGTGAAAGACCCCTTTTTGATGCATTCAGTCAATGGCGCCAATATAGTGCTGAAGTTCTTGATAAATCTCCTGTAAAAAGAAGCTAAACCATGGAAACTTCGAACTTCTGTAATACTTTTTGGAATAGGCCAAGACTTGATTGCTTCCACCTTGGATTCATCCATAGAAATGCCATTAGAAGACACAATGAAACCAATAAAAGTCACGCTAGAAGTGAAAAATTCACACTTCTCCATTTTTGCAAACAACTTCTTTTCCCTCAGCTTAAGGAAAACCTTCTTCAGATGAGTAAGATGTTCCTGCTCACTTTGACTATACACAAGGATGTCATCAAAATAAACAACAACAAAGATACCAATGAAGGGTCGGAGTACCTCGTGCATAAGCCTCATGAAAGTACTAGGAGCGTTTGTTAAGCCAAATGGCATCACAAGCCATTCATACAAACCACTCTTAGTTTTAAAAGCTGTTTTCCATTCATCTCCTTCTCTGATTCGAATCTGATGATAACCACTCCTCAAATCTATCTTTGAAAATATAGTGGAACCATGTAATTCATCCAGCAAATCATCAAGCCTAGGTATAGGATACCTATACTTGACTGTAATATTGTTGATGGCCCTGCAATCTACACACATGCGCATAGAACCATCCTTTTTGGGAACCAAAATAACAGGCACAACACATGGACTAAGACTCTCCTGTACAAATCCCTTAGCTAATAATTCATCAACCTACCTTTGTAACTCTTTAGCTTCCTCAGGATTACATCTATAAGCTGGCTTGTTAGGTAATGACGCTCCAGGAATCAAATCAATCTGATGTTCAATACCTCTACTAGGGGGTAAGCCAGATGGAAGGTCATTAGGGAAAATATCTCCAAACTCCCTCACTAATGGTTTCACCATTTCTTGTAGCTCAATAGTATTAACATCATTTTCATCCAATAACAACAACAGATACATAACCTTTCCCTTTTCCACAGCTTTATCTAGTTGAGTTTTTGAAAGGATTAAGGTTTTTTAGTTTTGTGTTATTGGTTGTGTAGATTTTGGTTTAGGTGAGTTCGATAATAGCTTACTAGGACTAAGCACAATTTTCTTTTGCTTATGCATGAAAGTATAAGTATTAGTCCTTCCATTATGCATAGTTTCTTTATCAGATTGCCATGGCCTTCCTAACAATATATGACATGCATCCATAGGCAAAACATCACAAAGAACTTCATCTTTATACGAATCACCAAAAGAAAAGCTAATTAAAGCTTGTTTTGTTACCTCCACACAATTTCCATCATTAAGCCAATGAAGCTTATATGGTTTGGGGTGCTTGAAGGTAGGATGATTGAGTTTATCCACCATGGTTGAAGATGCCATGTTAGTACAGCTTCCACCATCAATAATCATCGAACATATCTTTCCTCCAACTAAGCACTTGGTTTGAAAAATCTGGTCCCTTTGAGATGGAACCAATTCGGCCTCCTTGGCATGAAGAACTCTTCTTAGGACAAGACCTAAATGATCACCTTCAGTAACTTCACCAACCTCAACTTCCTCTTCAGTGTCGGCCTCATGCTCAGATTCATCTTCATTTTGTTCTTAAAGCCTAAGTGCATCATCAATGCTTTTAATATCAACTAAGGTCATCACCCTCCTATTAGGACATTGTGATTGATAAATACCATAGCCATGACATTTAAAGCACTTAACATCATCTTTCTTGGAATAAGTTTCAGCCACTTTCTTCCCTTTATCAACTGATTTCGCCTCTCCTTTAGGTGTGAAAGGAGATTGATAAGTAGGCTTGAAATTGGAACTTCCTTTAGTGTAGGATGTCCCCTTGGAAAACGCCTTCTTTTTCTTCTCTTTTTGATGCTTTTCGATTTTTATTACAAGTTTAAACATCTCCTCCAGAGTTGTATAGGGCTGCAACTCCAGCTTCCTCGCAATATCTTTCTCCAAGCCACCTAGAAAACGTGACATACTCTGCTCCTCCCTTTCTTGGAGATCTAACTTCATCATAAGTTTTTCGAACTCATGGATGTAGTTTTCAACTCCCTTTTGTCCTTGTTGCAAGTCAGACAATTGATTATATAAATCAAAAGTATAAGAAGTAGAAAGAAAACGTTCCTTCATTAGCTTCTTTAACTTGTCCCAACTTTTAACTTTGGATTTCTTCTTCCTCGATCTAGCTAGAACGGTATTTTCCCACCAAAGGGATGCATACCCCTTTAGTTTCACCACAGCTACCTTGAAGGATTTTTCATCATCATATCCCTTCACTTCGAAAATCCTATTGCAACGAGTCATCCATTCAATGAAGTCATCAGGATTTAGACTTCCATCGAACTCAGGAACATCCAACTTAATGTCCCCTAAGTCATTGTTCTGTTTTCGCCCCCCTCTAAATCTCCTCCTAATAGAAGAATCAGAAGTTTCCCCACTTGAATCAAATTGAGGTTCTACTTCTAGTCCCTCCAAGTTTTCATCCCTCCTAACTCTCCTTTTTGCACCACCAACACCACCATCCCTTATCACATTCATCATATTGGCTAGTTGCTCAGTTAGAGCTTCTAACCTATTTTCAACTCCGAGCAATCTTGCCTCCTCTAAGGACATTCCCTTTCGAAATTGACTCCCTTCTCCTCCTGCCATAACTCCAATTAGAACAAATGAAGCTAAAAGAAAGAAAAGAAGTGTGTTTGGGCTTAGAATAGGTGCAGTTTTGGTAGGGGATTGTGTTTGAGTTTAGAGTTTGTGTTTAGGACGTTTATTGGGGTGATTTGAATGCTCTTAAACAACCTTAAGCTATGATACCAAATGATACATAAAGAGTTACGCAACCAAGAGCATTCAGAATGGAAAGAACTAAAGAAACAATCACAATCAGTTTTGGTTAACTACCCTTGTTCGAATGAACGAACTACCACCACTTTCACTAACCAAAGAACCACCTTACAAGGCTAACTATAACCAATTAGGCTTCTAGTTACAACCCACTTTGATAATCAATCACTAATTCAACGTTATAAGTGATTAAAACACAAAGATTTTGGAATTGACCAATTCTGATCAGTTTTGCTTTCTATGCGCACAGCTTAGAAAAAGATGCATAAAATGAAATTCATTCCTACATTCAGTCTAATTCTTTTTGGGATACAAACTACACTTATAAGGCTACAACATGCCAAAAATTTGGCCCCAAATGAGGTCATTTGCTTACCTAAACATGACAATATTTTAAGAGAAGCAGCAAAACAAAACTGTTTCAGTACCTACGTCAAATGATGGACTGAAAACCCCTATAGACTGAAGACATTCAGAGGATTAGCCTATGGAAAATAAAACTAGATATCTTAATGAAAATATCCTCCAAAATTCGGCTCAAATTTATAAAAAAATGACCTTGCCCAGAACTGAACAAACCCACGCTGTATTCACGTTTTTTAGTCCGTTTTTTGACATTCTTCACCATAAAGCTCTTGTTTCTCATTTGTTGTTGCTCCTTTGCCCATGTGATCTTCATATGTATCAAGTAGACATCCAGGAGGACCCATAACAGCTTGAGGTGGCCTTAGTTTTCAGTTTTAAGCTTCCCAAAAGAGCCTTAACAAAACAGAATACCTTACAAAAGCAAAACAGATTATCTTAAACTAGCTTAACTTACATAAACTCCTTAAATAGGCTAGTTAGTCACTAATTAAGCTTAAATTATCAATACTTAATGATGATTAGAGGATCATTAGTATTAATTAACTTTGCTTAAAAAGATATTAAAAAGGGATTAGCCTAATTGAGGTGCTTAAGCAATGTTTTTGGAACAACCGAGCTAGTTAAGCTTATGAATTGTAATTCCTTAGCCCTTTCTTCCTCGTTCTCTCTTTGATTAAGAAGACCTTGAGTTGTATTAGATGCTCCTGCATCAGTTTTCATGGTGAAAACAGTTGTCACTAGATCCTATTCATATATATAAACACACTTTTTTTTCATACCAAAATACTAATTATTAAATTAATTTTTAACTTTTGTTTGTAGCATCTAAACGTTGATGTGGTAAAGGATCAACTGCCCATTCTTCGCAATCTGAAAAATCTAGAGCTGGGTAATGATGAGATCAACGTTTGGGATAAAGTGCTGGTGGAATTTCTTAAATATTCCCCGTCCTAGAAACACTTGTTTTTCCAGAGGTTATAGTGTGCTTTTTGCTCTTTGTGTACTTATCATACGTGATGTCGTGATGTACTTGCATACTTGGAATGAATTTAGGCAGTGGTGTAACAATACTACTTTGATTGTTGCGTACTTTGCAGAGACTGATAGGGGATGATATAATATTCGAGAGACTGCAATTGGAACAAGAGTTGTGCAGGACAGGTCTAGCAATTAATCCTTGGTGTTGCAGATTTCATCTCAAAAGAATTGTGATTAAGAATTGCTATGGGAACGAACGAGAAATAGGTTTGATCCAGTTTCTGCTGAAACATGCATTAGTTTTGGAGGAATTGGTCATATCTCAATTCCAGGGCCTTTTCCACGTTTTCCAATTCTAGATAAGGTGGAACTCCAAAGGAAATTACATAATTTAGCAAGGGCCTCAGTTACCTCCTCAATTCAAGTGGAATGATCACTACACGCTATTGTGTTGTAATCATCACGACGCTCTGCAATGTATCAATATAATGTATACCTGCATTTAAAGCATGTATTGAATGAGATGTTATTTATTTTAATTACTTGTTGCATGTAACAGTATATATTTATCATTGATAAATGTTGTTTTGCAAAGAAGTATTTATCTTCTTACTTTATTAAACAATGTAACATAGGAGCATACGGTTGCCAAAATATGATAGCAACAGTCCTTTTGATGCGACGTCATTGTGGTGCTCTTGTATTCTTAGGCTTTTTGGGTTTAAGTTTTTTTCTTTTGGAAAAACTTTTTTGTTTTTGTTGGAGGAAATTGAGAAAAACATAGGACTTAGATTAGATATTCCTGGGGAAACACAAACTCCCAGAAGATGGGTGAGATCTCTGAGTTAGCAACACTAAAGACAATTTGGTGTTGATGAGGTGACAGAAATGAAGGGCCAGTTGATAGGTTGGGAATGGTTAGCCCTCTTCATGGATATGAAATCTTCTGTGATTTAGGTGGGAAGGTGGTGGGGACTTTCTCCGGCATCTAAGAGAACCTTACCATTAGCTCGTTTGATTGCAGAGCTAACATCCTGACAGGGAGTGTAGGTTTGCATCCTTGTTCTATTTTTTCTAATATTTTGTTCACTGCTGTAGTATCTTAGATCTCTTCTAGATAGCACCTTTGCTTCTGCCATGATGTTGCAAGTTGGTCATTGGTGGGACTGTAAATTAGAATGGTTGCTTGACTCTAAAGCCACACGTGTTGGATCGGAGATAAGACTGACCTTTCTCAGATAGTTCAACTTGTGGAGGCTGCTTAGTTGACCAGAGCCCCTGTTCGGAATCTCGCAGACCAAATCTCAAGGTTTATCAGGTTATGATATTACTAGATTAAGGTCCTTGGTGATGATATTTGGAAGCAAATCTTTTTTTCTTTTTTTAAAAGTAGAGACAGTCGGCGTTAAGCCCTTTCCTTTTTGCAATGGTTATAGATGAAGTAACAAGGCCAACCGAAGATGAGGTCTCGTGGTTTATTTTGTTTGCTGATGATATTGTATTGGTGGATGAAACTAAAACTGGGGTTAATGCTAAATTGGAGCAATTGAGGCAAAAGTTGGAATCTAGAGGGTTTAAGCTAAGTCGGAGTAAGATTGAGTATTTGGAATGCCATTTTGGGACACAGAGGGGGAGCAATCGTCGTTGTGGTGAGGTTGGACATAAAGGATCTGGCCATGAGCGAGTGCTTTAAATACTCTTGGGTCAATCATTCAAAAGAATGGCGATATTGACCAAAATGTGGCTCAGGAGTAAATCAGGGGGGCTTAAATGGAGAGCTTCCACAAGAGCGTTGTGTGATCGAAGCATCCCTTTAAAGTTGAAGGGGAAATTGTACTGGACTCCTATAAGACCAGTGTTGCTCTATGGTACAGAATGTTAGGATTCTAAGAAGGAGCTAGCACATTCAAAAGGTAGGGGGTCACAAAGATGCGGATGTTGAGATGGATGTGCGGGAACACTCTTAAGTGATAGAATCAGAAATGAAGTTATCCCCAGGAAAGTTGGTGTCGCTGACATTGCCGGCAAGCTAAGGGAAAATCGCTTACGTTGGTTTGGACATGTAAGACGGAGACACCAGGGACCACTGGTACGAAGAGTGGAAGAGTGTGATCGGGGAGATTTCAGATGAGGTAGAGGGAGACCGAAAATGACTTGGTTGGAATGAGTCGAAAAAGATATGAAGCAAATAGAGTTGCAGGAGAATGAGGTCCTCAATCAAAGGGGGTGGAGAAGGAAATTTTTTGTGGATGACTACACGGAATGATCACTTTTGGTTCATTTAGCCGACCCCACTTATGGGACTAAGGCTTTGATTGATTGATTGAAAAGCAGAGACAATTTTTTCTTCTGACCAAATTGTGAAATTGTTTCGCTTCTTCTCATTCCAAATGTAATATGACTCAATATTAGTGCTGAATGATATGCTATCATCACATTCAAGGTCTTATTTCTTGAATTAGTTTCCTATTGTAAACTTTTAGACTAGGGTATCATTAGGGCTACATTTTGCTCCCAAGTGGATACTTTTCAATTTAAGTTCTCCCTTACTTTGTTCTTAGTGGTGTACTGGTGTTACTGACCTTTTTTTTGTGGTTATGTTTTACTAAAGATGTTGATAGATGTTGCTGTCCATGCTGTCAATGAGGATTACGTTTAGATGGCAAACGATTTCACGAGACTTCAGAACATGGCAAAGGGAACCGATGTGGCTGATTATTGCTGCATTAGAAGCCTTATTGCAGAATTGTTTTGGGTAATGGCTATCAGAATTTGAGTTTACAAGTGTTAGTGTTATGGGTAGCTTTCAATCCCTTATGTCTCTTTGAGTCGTCATTGATTATTGTGCAATTGCAATAAGTTTCTTTAGAAGCCTTTTCTTTGCATCTAGTTTTAAAGGATGATCTCTATGATATATATCATTAAACATGCTTATCTCTAGACTTTGCGAAGAACTTAAATCTTAAGAAATTAAGAAATGCCAAGTATTTTTTTTGCTGCAGGTCTAGAATGCCAAGTTCAGCATTGACGATTCTGAATAACCTTATATTGAGATTGATCTATTGGCTGGACATGAGATTGATGTCAATTATGGACAATTTTGGTTTGTCTGATGCTCATCTCCATCTTTAGTGGAAAAAATTTGTGAAGGGAACTTTAGTCTCTAATTGCAATTATTGCCCGATCAGTCATTATTAATGTCTTTGAGGATGATCATGTTGGAATAATTTTAGAAAAATCAAGAACATTTGAGAAAAGAGTTAAAATATTATAAAAGAGAAACGAGTTAGATGTTCTTCAAGAGTAAAGAAAAATCTAGACTATGTTAGATGATACCATTGGAGTAAGACAAAAGAAGAATCTAGAAGTTTGGAGAAAAGAACTCAATTGGACATGAAGCCAATTTTTTTTGAGAGGAACGGCAAGTGCATTAATTAAGGGACAAAGAGTCCATCAGTACAAATGAGGCCACTTCAGTAGGGCAGTGGTTTTCCCAACATTGTTCAACACCGAATGGCACAAGCCGAGCTAAGTTATGGGCGACAGAATTCCCATCTCTCCTAACATGTGAAAAAGAAACATACGCAAACTCAAAACTGTAAAACATTACATCCTCTAAAAAACTATCCAGGTCGGAGAAAAAGAACTTTGCTTTCGAGAGGCGGGAAATAAGCATTTGGCAATCCGACTCCAAAATAACCTTTCTCATTCCGTATTTCCTTCCCAGTCTCGCTGCCATCACTAGGCTCTTGCACTCCGCTATCTGTGGTGTCCAATTGGCTTGCATGCGCCTCGTTGCCGCAAACGGCACTGCTCTCTTATCATCACGAGCCACCACCCCTAACCCCACCCAACCCTCATCACACAATGCAGCATCACAACTAATCTTAATCATACCTGGGGGTGGGGCACTCCACACATTCGCGCCTCTTGGAACACGAGCAGCAGGAATGCTATAAACATGAATGGTGAATTTGTCTTGCTCATCAATCAGCCTCACTACACAAGCTGTGATTACACCATTAGGCGTTATTTTGCCTTCAAACACATTCTTGTTTGTTTCGCCCCAAAAACACCAAAGCAAAATGGTAGCGTGTCTCTGTAACTTAACGTCATGAGTGCTCCAGCTATCAAGCCATTTTAGTGTTGTCATTCCCTCCTCCCATTTCGCCAGATTACCGCATCCATTTTCCTCCCATAGCTCTTGAGCTCTGCTGCACTCACACAAGATGTGCCTCACTGACTCCTCCTCGCTCACGCACCAGGGGCAGGGTGCTTCATCAATCAAATGTTGTTCCTTAAGAAGCGCATGCACAGGAAGTGTTTGGGTGCAGACACGCCAAAGGAATAAACGAACCTTTGGTGAAACATTTAACGCCCATATTGCAACCCACACCTTGTGAAAATCATCAACATTGCATCCCTTGCCCAGCATGTAAGAAGTTTTAACTGAGTATATACCATCTTTGGAAAAGGCCTATGTAAGCTCATCCGGTATTGCACGCTCACACACAGGGATTGCCCTAATACACCTCAAATCTCTATCATTGAAATAGTGTTGGATCAAATCCTCTCGCCATATTCCACCACTTGCATCTAACAACTCCGATCCCATGCTCACTTCCTCCGAGGCCTCACTTGTAATTGTTGCACCCTCTTCGTCGGCTACCCATCTATCCTGCCAAATGTTAACTTTCCTGCCATCTCCAATACGCCAAATCAAGCCCTCCTTAACGAGGGCCTTTGAACTCCACACACTTCTCCATGAGTAGCTAGTTGAGTAACCAAGAGCAGCCTCTAAGATGTCTCCATTGGGGTAGTATTTTCCCTTCAAGACACGAGACAAAAGTGAATTTTCGTTCCTCATGAGACGCCTTACCTGACGGCCTAGAAGGGCATCATTGAAAACTCGCAAATCCTTAAAATCTATCCCACCCAAACATTTCGGCCTACACAACTTCTCCCAACTCAACCAATGTGTTTTTTATGTGTCGAGTCACTCCCCCACCAAAAACGAGCCATAGCCATATGTATCTCATGAATGATGCTCTGGGGTATTTTATAAACACCCATCAAATATGTAGGAATAGCCTGGATAACCGACTTGAGAAGGACTTCTTTACCAGCACGAGAAAATAATTTTTCTTTCCACCCTTGCAATTTCTTCTAGATATGGTCAGTGAGCGCCCTAAAGATGCTTTTCTTCGACCTCCCAATAATGGATGTAATGCTAAGATATTTTCCATGAACTTCAACCTGCGTCATCTGCAAAATGTCTAGCAACTCATGTCTGCGTTCAGTTCTAACTCTCTTGCTAAAAGAAACCTCAGACTTCATATAGTTAATTTTCTGACCAGATGCTGTCATACGTGTTGAGAATATCAACTATGGATGAGCATTCCTGTCTAGTGGCTCCTGCAAAGAGAAGAATGTCATCAGCAAAGAGGATATACGAGACCTCAGGACCACGGCGACTGGCCTTTAGCCCATGGAGAACACCCTGATGAACCTTACTCTGAATCATCATAGATAAAACGTCAGCAACCAAGATGAACAAATAAGGGGATAGAGGGTCACCTTGACGGAGACCTCGGGTAGGAACAACCCTACCATGAATTCTTCCATTGAGCATGAAAGAATAAGAGACAGTCGAAACACAATCCATCACTAAGTTGACCCATCTACCATCAAAACCCATGGTAAGCAACAATTTCCACAGAAAGCCCCATTCAACACGATCATAGGCTTTACTCATATCTAATTTCACCGCCATAGCCCGTCGTCTGCTGCGAGATCTCTGTTTCATTGTGTGAAAATTCTCTAGAGCTATCAGGACATTATGAATGATCAATCTTCCAGGAACAAAAGCACTCTGGTTTTCCAACACAATATTAGGTAGAATATACTTCAGTCTCATCACAATGATCTTAGACGCAAGCTATTAGGTAGGACATTACACAAGCTAATGGGCCGAAACTCCGTCATGAGAGTCGGGGACTTCACCTTCGGGATCAAGACAATGTTGGCTGTATTGACACCTCTAAGGGAAAACCCCCCTGCAATAGATCAATCACAAGAGCGGCAACATCATCTCCTACTATATGCCAGAACCGCTGATAGAAAATAGCATGCATACCGTCTAGGCCTGGGGCTTTGCAAGGATGCATTTGCTGAAGAGCTCTAAAAATTACATCCTTATCATACGGCTTTGTCAGCGTCTCATTATCATCGGGGGTAATGACATTAGACACGTGCTTAAGGACGTTAGCAAAATCGTCCTCTGAGGGTGTTGTTGAAGTGAATAACTGCTCATAATACTGTGTTACAATATCAACAATCTATCCTTCCTTCGTCTTCCACACAGTATCAGAGTTAAACAACCCCTTAATAAGGTTCCGTTGTTTCCGTTGAGACGCTTTGTGGTGGAAATATTTAGTATTTCTGTCCCCATCTCGAACCTCTGTCACTCTCGACCTCAAATACCAATAGGCCTCATGTTTAGCATGCAACTCATCGAGAACTTCTTCAAGCTTTGCACACTCCTTACAACTCTCCTCGGTGATAGGCGCCTGTTGCGCTCTATGAAGGGATTTTTCCACCTCACTAATTTGCTTTTCAAGCTTGTCAAAATGGTCCTTACTCCACTCCTTCAAACTACGAGCCACCTCCCCTATCTTCTCCATGACAGAACAATACCCAACTCCCTCCCAATCATTTTTCACAACCTCCTCGCAAGAGCTATCTAGTAACCAACAAGTTTCAGATTTAAATCCTCCCTTTCGGTCCCTCCTACTCGGCCTCCTCATAGCAGTGTTCACAAAGATCGCAGCATGATTTGATTGATATTTCATAAAGTGCTCAACTTGAGCGTAAGGAAATAAAGAAAGCCAAGTAGGAGAAATAAGGTACCTATAGAGACGTTCACGAACTCGAGTTCTCACAGTTTTTCCACGCTCCCAAGTGTACCATTGTCCTTTATAACCAAGGTCCCGTAGTCCACAATCATCTACAACATTTCTAAAGCTCTCGATCTCCCTTCTAGTGCCATCGGCCCCACCCTCTTTTTCCTCATAGCTCAAGATCTCGTTAAAATCTCCACCAAAGATAATGGGAATTTCAACATTCTCACACAATTGCTTTAACAAAGTCCATGTCTTGTGCTTATTTGTCGAATCCGGCCAACCATAAACGCCAACAAACCTCCAACTCCCCTTGAAAGGGTCCAAGACATCCCCACAAATATGGTTTGAGGGTAAGAGATCAAAGTAAAATCAATCTTCGCGTTATTCCAGAAAACACACAACCCTCCAGCACGTCCAATACTAGCAACACCAAAACTATCAGAGTACCCGAACCTCCCCCTTAAGCCTTCAACGTCAGCCTTGCAGACCTTCGTCTCGGAAAGGAAAAGGATATCAGGGGCAAGAGAAGTGCTCCATCTGCGGAGCTGGCGAACTGTCCAGGGGTTGCCAATCCCCTGGCAGTTCCAACATAGAATGCTCATAATGCTGGGCGGGGTTGATGCTCGCCAACCTCCACCGTATCGAAAGAAGAACTAACTGACCTTGTTTTCTTAATATGGTCGTGATGCACTTCAATTTCCATGTCTGACACTTCTAAACTTCGTTTCAAGTGGGTTTGCATTCCCAACTCCAACTCACCATATCCTCCTGAAAGTCTAGCAGCCCTTTTCCATTTCTTCCCCGCACCTTTCTCCTTCTCAATACCACTGACTCCTATGTTAAAGGTTAGAGGTGAAGTGGAATTTAGAAACTCCACCCTAAGTTTTTATGCTTCACAACCTCAATTACTAATTCCTCCTGTAATATTCCTTCAGTGCTTTTCTCATCCACAACCACCACTTCATCTCTCCTAATCACTGTCCCCTCCTCAACTTCATTCCTTTCAGTAACCGTACCCGCATTCACCACCATTGCCACGCTAGCAGGTTTCAAGCTCTCCTTGCTGCCCTTATCTTCTCTCTTGCTAACAAAAAGAACCCGCTTACTAGCCATAATAGCCTCCACATCTACCTTATCCAGAGACCAACCTCGCCGCGGCGAAGCTTTTAGCCAAGTACCCCAATTCAAGCCCTTTTAATGCTCTTCTTCATCCACTATAAGGCAATCTCTCTCTCCATGACCCATAATACCACAAGCAAAACAAAGATGTGGTAAGCGTTCATCTTTGAAGCGAACCGTAACCACTCTTCCCCCCTTGTCTTGTATTTTCTGAGTACGTCGGATAGGTTTAGTTACATCAAGAAGGATTCGAAGATGTCGGAATGAATCAACACATAAAGAGTCTGCTTCGATATCCAGTACCTCCCCAAACCCCGACGCGATAGCACGCACATCTTCATCTGAGAGACAATTGAAAGGCAAGTCATATATACGCATCCAAAACAGGGATTGGTTAAGTTTAACGCTCTTTGGTTGTTCATCACCGGTAATCTCCTTCAAAATAATCAAACTATTATCAAAACACCATGGCCCATCCTTCAAAATTTCTCCTTATCCCTCCAATGAAAGAACTGGAAAGCAAACCTGGGAGAGCCTAAAGGTTTAATCACGAATGGACCAAACACTCAGCATCGTCCTCTTGAACGCAGGAACATTCAACGTCCTCTTCATCAAAACCCTACCCACAACTAACAGTTCAAGTTGTTCTTTCGAAGATTCCACTACAACTGACTCCAAGTCAACTATATCATCCTCGGAATCCTTTATGGATAAATTCGCACAGTGTTCAATAATCTCTTCTGCCATAGAAATGATTGGTAAAAGAAACACACGAGGTGTGAGAAAAAGCCCTAAAAGGGAGAAACCCTAACTCTCTCGAGAGAAGGGAGAAAACAAATTCATAATTAATAAGCTCGTTAGATCTAATAGGACATGAAGCATTTGGAGTACAATAAATAGAAGCTAAGGCATTTGTTTTAATTGGTGAAATCAAAAGTAAAAGAGAGACATGAGCTCTCATCAATCACCCACAAAAATTAGTAAGGGTGAGACATGAGCTCACCATATGAAAAATAATGAGAGAGTTGTGACTTGTGAGACATTAACTCACAAAATATTGAGTGACAATTGTAAAGGTGAGGAAGTGTCCCACCAAAATATTGTTGTACAATTGTGAGAAATAATCAATTTTTTGTAATCAATAAAATTATAAAGTTATACTTTTAGGTCCATTATTTTTTTGCATGCGCTCAAAATTCTATCAGATCAATGCTCAAATTCAAAAGTTTGTGATGGATACTGATATATCTTTGATTATGTGGGCAAGTTCTCCGGTTGCGATCCATGTTGGCATGTTCACCCTATTTCCAATGCAGTTGAGCTTATGTGCTTTGTGACGAGTACGTTTTGCTAGATTTTGTAACCACTTTAGATTTGCAATTTGCTATGATTTAAATACATGTATGAATATATCATACTAGATAGATATGATCAGGCAGCGGTTTATAACTGCTCTTACTGAGTTATTGAGTTGATAAAGAGATAAAGTAATGCTATCGTTCAAAATTGATTATCTGATTATACAGTTTTTGTGTTTCCTTCATTTTTCTCTTTTTACCTGAGGTCAAGTACTCATGTTACGGTTGCTTAAGTCGTTAACTATTCAGTAATCAATTCACTCTTAATGTTCTCTTTCATTTGAATTCGTCTATCAAATGTTCCTTCCATTGAGCTTAATATAGGAAAAATTGGCAATAAATAACTAGTTTAATCTTTTTTTTAAAAAATAAATACCTAGGTTCTTTTTCTATATTTAAATACCATAATTGCTTCATTTTTTTGGAATCAATACCAACTAATGGATTAGTCCAAATATTAAAGGAATTTGACTAATTTTAACAGAGATTCCATGTTCGAAATTATTTAAAGGAGTACTATTATAAGGAGTACAATAATTGTATGAATTCCCATGTTTGTTTGTGAAGATAGGAGATTTTACGTGAGATTGGGAATGAAATTAAAACTCTACTTATCCCAGACCACCAAAATAATACCTATGAGGCATGTATTATAAGTGTAATAAGGAATAATAAGCAAAGTTACACATTTTTCCTTATTGTAAAGGAAAGAGATAAGAGGTTAGTTGGGGTATTTAAGTAAAATCATAGTTTAATACCAACTAATTCTCAACTCATACTAAATAAGAAATATACATTATTTTATCTTTATCCCATCCATTAGTGTGAAACTAAGAAATCTACAAGAGTTTCATAAAGGAAACTTATATTTGAGAGAGAAATCAGATGAGACTAAACTCATCTCTCAAGTTCTAATTACAGTAAAGAGGGAAAAGAAGAGTATTTAAATGAGAGAAGGAAGTAAGGAAAAGACCAAACTACCCTCTAACAAACTCTAACTACTTTAACTAACTAAGCTAATAGAAGAGCTAATACAAGCTAATACAAAGTGTTATGAATCTACATATAGACTCACGTCCCCCCCTCAAGCTGGACATGGGAAAGAAGTCCAAGCTTGAAGCAAAGAGGAGAGTGAATAGAACGAGGAAGAGCTTTGGTTAGCAAATCTGCTAGCTATCTTTACTACTAACATGAGCTGCAGTAATAAAACCAGAATGGATTTGCTCCCTTATGTAATGACAGTCCCTTGTGATATGTTTGGTCCTTTCATGAAAGGCTGGATTGTGAGTAATAGATTCAGCTGCAGTGTTATCACAAAATAACTTGATAGGCAAAGAAACTGGAACATGCAAATCTTCTAGGAGACTAGCAATCCAAACAAGTTCACTGGCAGTGCTTGACATACTTCTATATTCAGCTTCAGCTGAAGATTTACTCACTGTCTTCTATTTCTTAGCCTTCCAAGAGACAAGATGAGTACCAAGAAAAACACAATAGGCACTGAGAGATTTGCTGCTAAACTGACAGGAGCTAAAGTCTGCATCACTATAAGCAGAAACATCAGAATGAAGCTGAGCTTTATAAAAGAGACCAAGATTTAGAGTCCCTTTAATATATTTAACAACATATAGTGCAGCCAACCAATGAGGCTGTCTAGGGGAGCTCAAAAATTGACTGAGATGCTGTACAGAGTAGGACAGATCAGGTCTTGTGATCCCTAAATAGAGAAGTTTGCCAACAAGCCTTCTGTATTGCTCAGGTGCTGTCAGTAATTCACCTTGATCAATAGACAATTTCAAACCAGTAGGAAGAGGGGTAGAAACAGGTTTGCAATCAATTAAGCCAGTAGAATCAATAATATCCTTCATATATTTTCTCTGAGAAAGAAGTGTACTACTGGCAGATCTTCGAATTTCAATACCCAAAAAATACTTCTAGGAACCTAGATCTTTGATGGTAAAAGCTGTATGAAGATGACTTTTAACCAAATCAATGTGAGATTGAGATTCACCAGTGATAAGAATATCATCAACATAGGCAAGTAATACACAGAGATGTCCATCAAGAGTTCTAGTAAAGAGAGAATGATCCTGAGATGACTGAATAAAACCAAGAGTAAGGAGGAATTTGCATAATTCCTTGTTCCATTGTCTTGAAGCCTGCTTCAAGCCATAGAGAGACTTATGAAGTTTAGAGACTTGACCAGGAAGAGCTTTGCTATATCCAGCTGGAGGAACCATATAGAGATCTTCTTCAATATATCCATGTAAGAAAGCATTATTAATGTCCAATTGACATAGAGGCCAGTTATAGGTAGTAGCAATAGAGATAACCACTCTAACTGTTGCTAATTTAGCAACAGGGGAGAATGTGTCTTTGAAATCCTTGCCTAGAACCTGTTGATACCCAATAGCTACAAATCTAGCTCTCAGTCTCTCAACTTTCCCATCAGCATTATACTTGGTATTAAAAACCCATTTGGAGCCTATGGCTTTCTTGCCTTGAGGAAGAACAGCTAGAGTCCAAGTGTGATTGTTATCAAGAGCAGCCAACTCATCATTCATAGCTGCAACCCAAGCAGGATCAGCAGCCGCCTGCTTATAGCTAGTAGGTTCAGGTATAGACATGACATTGGCGAAAAAATGAGAAGAAGTGTAGAAAGAAGCAGAAGAAGGAGAAGAAGGAGGAGGTAAGTGTTTGGGTTTAAGAGAATGAATATAATCTTTGTATTTGATAGGAAGTTTAGATAGTCTGTGAGAAGTTCTAACAGGAGAAATAGGTTGAGGAGGAGCAATAGGAATAGATAGAGTGGCACAATTATCAGGGATATGAGGAGAAGGAGAATCTGCAAGAGAAGTAGAATTAGAGGAAGAAGAAGAAGAAAAAGGAGAATTGTGAGAAGTAGGATTTAAAGAATGATCAGTTGGAGTTAAAGAAGGATTAGTAGGAGGAGGAAGTGGTGTAGAGGGAGAGGAGGAAATAACAGTATTATCCTCACCAAAATTTACTAGGGATGGAGGAATAGGTGTAGAGAAGAGGGAGAATTTGGAGCAGAATCAGATTTGTGAAAAGGAAAAACATCTTCTTGAAAGATAACATCTCTAGTAACAAAGAGCTTTTGAGTTTGGAGATCAAACACCTTATAACCTTTTTTACCATAGGGGTAACCAAGAATAATACATTTAAGGGCTCTTTGTGAAAACTTGTCTTTTATCCTCATTGTATTAAGAGCAAAACATTGACACCCAAACACCTTGAGATGATCATAAGTAGGAAGTTTTCCAAGAAGAATTTCAACAGGAGCTTTCCAATTCAAAAGAGGTGTAGGAAGGAGATTAATCAAATATGTTGTTGTTAATAAGCATTCTCCCCAAAATCTACTAGGTAAGGAAGCTTGAAATTTGAGGGCCCTAGCTACCTCCAAAAGCTGTCTATGTTTCCTCTCAACCCTTCCATTTTGTTGAGGAACACCAGCTGTACTTCTTTGATGAATAACCCCCTTAGTAGCAAACAACATAGAACATTGAGCTTGCAAAATTTCAGTCCCATTGTCTGATCTAATATTCTGGATCTTGGTATTAAATTGAGTAAGAACATACTCAAAGAAATCAGAAATGGTCTTATGTACTTGCATTTTATTATGTAACAGAAAAGTCCATGTGGTTCGACTGTGATCATCCAATATACTAAGAAAGTAAGAAGCACCATGGAATGATTTGACCTTGTAAGGACCCCATAAGTCAATATGCAACAACTCAAATATAGAATTACCTCTAGAAACACTTCTTTGGAAAGGAAGCTTATGAAATTTAGCAAAATAGCATATTTCACATCCAAATTCAGACAAACTAGAGCAATCACAACAAGAGATATGTTTCATCCTAGAAAGAGAGGCATGCCCTAACCTGGCATGAAGAAGAGCTAAACCATTATTAACAACCTTTCTATGTACAACAGTATTTGCAGAATTAGAACATGCAGAAATAGCTACATGAGTGGATCTTGGAGCAACAACTAGAGACTGATCAACACCAGCTACTGCAGAATCAAACTGAAACTGATAGAGGCCTCTGCATTTGTTTCCTGTTGCCAAGGTTCTTTTAGTGAGAGGGTCCTGAAATAAACAGCCCTTATCACTAAAAGACACACATACTTGATTATCATCAATAAACTTGCTTATAGAAAGCAAGTTGTGTTTAAAATCCCTAATCAACAGCACATTTTTGAGTTGTAAACCATTAGGAAACATGATATCACCTAGCTCTTTAACAAATTTATAAGATCCATCAGGTAAGCAAACAGGTATAGGTTTGCTCAATAGCTTTCTTGAATAAAAAGAGGAATCATCAAAGGTCATATGATCAGTTGCTCCTGAATCTATAATCCAACCAACTGAGGGTGTATGAATAGAAGTACCTGAACAATTGAAAGCTGTAGAAGAGTGCTCAATAGCCTGTTGTCCCTTCATAAGCCTCATCACCTCAAGATAGATAGAGCTCAAGGTAGATGAATCGAGAGCATCTCCACCATTACAGTTGAGAGGATCACCAGCAATAGTATTGCAATGATCAACAATAGTATTAGCAGCTAGCTTGGTAGGCTTAGAACCACCTCTGGAACCTTTATACCAATCAGGAAATCCTATGATTTTGAAACATTGGTCCATAGAACGACCTTTTCTCTTACAAAAATCACAAAACTTATCAGCTTTTTCTGCCTTTTCTCTTTTCCAGTCCTTTTTACCTCCTGTACTCACAGAATTTCTAGATTGAATACCAGAAGTTCTTTGAGCAGTGAGAGCACTAGATTCAACCAAATCTCCCTTACCACAAACCTCTTTCTGTTTTTCAACTTGTTGAAGAAGATAAAATGCTCTATTGACAGTAGGTAAAGGATCCATACCCAAAATATTGGAGATAGTGGTATCAAATCCACTGTTTACTCCTAGCAAAAACTGGATAACTTGTTTTTGAGCTTCAAAATCAGCCAATCTCCTCAAGAAATTACAAGAACAAGATGCTAACACACCACAAGTACACATAGGAATACTATGTAGGCTTTTAAGCTCATCCCAAAGATTCTTCATCTTGTTATAATACATCAAGATGGATAGATTCTGTTGTCTAAGGTTACCTAAATCCTTTTTCAACTGATAGATTTGAGGTCCATTAGTTTGACCAAATCTTTCAGCTATATCAGACCATAAATGACAAGCAGAATTGACACAAGTGAATATTTCAGACATTTCTGCAGTCATGGAGGCTAAAATCCAACCAATCACCATGTAATCACAACGAATCCATTGAGCATAACTAGAATCAGTTGAATTAGGTTTAGGTACAAAGCCATCAACAAATCCTATTTTTTTTTTCGCACCTAAAGCTCGTTTAACATTCCTAAACCAGCTAGAGTAATTGTTTCTATTGAAAAGAACAGAAACTAGAGACTGATCAGGATTATCAGAGGGACCAAGATAAAGAGGATCATTGAAACTCACATTTTGATTGGAAACCAGAGGAGTTCGATTTGAATCATTACTTTCTGTCGCCATTGCTGAAAATTTCAGCTCCAATTGAAGATGAACAAAACTTCAACTGAAAAACGAGAGATATCAAAAAACAAGAAAAACGCAATCAATTGGATCGCATTTCGCTCTGATACCATGTGAAACTAAGAAATCTACAAGAGTTTCATAAAGGAAACTTATATTTGAGAGAGAAATCAGATGAGAATAAACTCATCTCTCAAGTTCTAATTACAGTAAAGAGGGCAAAGAAGAGTATTTAAATGAGAGAAGGAAGTAAGGAAAAGACCAAACTACCCTCTAACAAACTCTAACTACTTTAACTAACTAAGCTAATAGAAGAGCTAATACAAGCTAATACAAAGTGTTATGAATCTACATATAGACTCACAATTAGTTCTCAATCTGTATTCACTTTCTAATCGTCAAACTCTTATTCCCCCATATCATACCGCCCCGAAAAACTTTGTAACAAAGATGTATGATGTATCGCTTAAGATGATGACTACTCGACATGTGTTTTTCCGAGAAATAAATTCGGAATACACACAACATAATACATGAGAATCAGGACCGGCCAAAAGGCTTCGCCACCTTATTCTCAGTGGCCCCAAAAAATAAAAAGCCCAATATGATATCAAGCGGCCAAGCCCAGTTCTAAAAAGTTACATCCTCCTAACCTAATTACTTCCCCCTCTCTCCTAATTACTTCTTGACGCACAATCTTTCAATTCAAAGATTTTCTAAACCTTCCATATTCCGTTATTTTTCTTGTTATTACTCTCTACCAATTCACAAAACAACCAATCCGATTTTCAAATTTAATTTTGAGATAAATCAGAACTATGTCATTCAAATAAAATTTGTTCTCCAATTGAATATTTCAATTATCTACTTTCGGAGTCTTTGGATGCGCAAATTACCAATTTGAAGAACATGCAGATTTGACGGTCATGATGCTTTTCATTTTCTATTTTATAAAATCATGTAACTAACTCAAGCTTAGATTAGCATCTTCAAGTTTCAGGCAACGGTTTGATTCCTAAACTTTATGTATGGGTATAAATACCCGCTCCCGAATATACGGCCCAAGGCCCAAATGACACAAGGCCCACGCTCACTTCACTATATAAGCCCCTCATAGGGCTAAGGTAAAAGGATCTCAGAATCCATTCTCTCTCCCTACACCCACACTCTCTCTATCTAAAATGAGTACTGACTTGAGCGTCGGAGAGCCCGTCCTCGGGACACCCCCGGGGGTTTGGGTTTCATGTGCAGGTTCTTGGCCGGAGCTCGGTCTGGGACCGCTCATATCCGCCGGAAAGAGGTACAACACTTTTAGACAGAAACAATTTGGCGCTAGAAGGAGGGGAAGAGAAAAAGCGCCCATGGAAACCCACCATTTCCATGGCTACATTGCTCAAATAGCTATCCTATGGTCTGAAATACTCCAATTGAGACCAAACTTAACAAGATCTACGAACTACAAGTTTTCTTCAATACTGATTCGTTGTTGCAGTTTTAGTTCACAAAATGTCAATTGCGTTGACTACAAATTGGTAATTACCCAACAAATAGGTGCTGGATAGACACCTTTTGGTGCGCATTAATTGAGTGGATATATCCCAAAGTCAACACATCATCACTAGATAAGTTGAAAGATCTTCATTAGTGGATAATGACCTTGTGCTGCATATTTTCGATAGTGTTTGGATAATGGCCTGCTGCCCCAGAGACAAAGATCAACCTTAATAACTTTGAAGTTTGAGGTCCTCAAGTCTCAGCAGATATTGTGTTGTGCAAATATATCATAATTATCACCTTGCAATTGCACTCTGGTGGTCGCAGACGAGCAATGAGATGCAGTATGGCCCCTAAATTAGAGCACAGAACCTGAGAAAAAGGCTGCAAACTCAAGGAACCCAGCTAAGACCTCTCTTTTCCCTTATGATATTTGCAACAAAATTTAGCTTGCTGAGCATTGATATATTGTTGATATTCAATGGGTAGTGCCATGAATAAAGCACTAATCTTCAAGTTTTGAACTTTGGGGAAATGATAGAACTTGCAATGTTCTCATTCTCTCGAAGTAGAAATTGGTGCACATAAGGTGTTTGAGAAAATGCACCAACGAAGTTAGTGTGCGAAAGCATAGGCAGACAAAACCAAGTAATTTAGGACCAGACATTTGAAAGCACTAACCCACAACCTACATCAGTTTGGCAGAACATGGCAGCATGTATTGTGAGCTCAGAATGTCATAGGGCAGAGTGAGCGTCAGGACGCCTAGCAAATAAAACAGAGGTGCGGGCCGACATGGGCAGACTCAAACGAAGCAACCACACTACATGGGGTCGATTGCAGATTCGCATAGCAAGCTCCAAATAGACAAACGCATAGTGCAGACCCTGGACACTGGCAGAGAGCAGACTCCACAAAACCCCATCTGCATACATTGCATTTATTGGAACTGGCTCGTAATTGACGAGTCCACACGCTTGATTTGCAGAGGGCAGACCGTGAGATCCAGACCTGAGTTGCAGGCCCACAAACCTGCAAACAAATCAGAGTAAAGCACAAACATGCTCTGAACACACCCAAAAAGGGACATACCCATAACTTTGCTGGAACTGATGGCGATCAGCAGTTAAGTAACAAAAAGAACGGGTCTGTCTCATCAACCAAGGAGTCCGCAGACCAAATGAGTGAGAGCAGACCACAAAGGTTGAAGTAGACCAGCAGACCAAATAGCAGACTCGAGTCAATCAGAGCAGAGCCTTGGCATAATAATCTGCAGACTCGACTTGCCAGTCGAGAGCTCTGCCAAGACTGATGTCCATCTACAGGCAATGCAAGATCAACGAATCTAGAAAATCAACTTGGGAATATGCAACACCAAGTAAACTTCATTAGGTTGAAAATACAGAAGGTGGGAAGCAGACCAAATGGCGAAGAGCCAACGGAATAGCGTCTGCATCATCCGAATAGACTAAGATTATCAAGTTCGTAGACCCAAAGTGCAGACCAGAACTCATAGCTCTGCCGGATTGAGGAAATAAATCTGCAAAGTTAAACAACTAAGCAGCGCAAAAATTCAAAATTAGCAGGGGAACCTGAAATTTTAGAGTCTCCAACGTCATCAGTCGACCCAACGACAGACCAACAGAACGAATGGAAGGTTCGAGCATACCAGAGCAGAGTTCGTTGAGTATTAGAGTCTCGGCAGACCAAAAGGGGGCAGCAGGAGGAGTCTGCAACTACAATGCAGATCAAGCAAACTTCTGATCTGCAGCACACCTGCAATCTGGTATTCTATATTGAACTTGAGCAGACTCGGCTAAGTAACAGCAAGCTAAGTATCCCACCTCCACCATTATTGAAATCAATTTTGCTTATTTTTGACGCAAAATTAAATTGAGTTTCATGATAGGCGTTGTGCTTAGTTCATATTACAAGCCTCAAACATTGATTATTTGTGAATGGTTATCTGAAGAGTTGCATCGACATTCAGTGTATTTAATTTTATGACATGATCAAATGTTTTCTTTCGACCTTTATGTATGTCTAGTTGGGAATATACTACTCTCAAATTGACCCAAGTTCAACTTAAGAGTGGGGGGCAAATGAGTATATGTGACCCAACTTGATGGGAAATTTGATAGTAATATTCATTGTAGTGCTTGATTATGAAAGCACCTATTTTTTGAGTGTGCACATATTATTGAAGGCTTCAGCAGGCTATTAAGCCGTTGAAAAGATATATGCTGTTATTATTATTGCAGACACATCTTATCGAAGACTCTAGCAGGCTTAAACATGCTAGAGAGGTATTCTGTTATTATTATTGCAGACCCCATCTCAGACAGAGGGCTCTGCCACTATCGTTATTGCAGATTCTCACTTCAGACAGAGGATCCCGCCTCTTTTTTTATTGAAGACTCCAGCGAGCTACTAAGCCGTTGGAACTACTTAAGCGAAGAGCTAAGTATAGTTACGAATCGAGCTTTGCTGAAGAAGCAGAGCGAAGGACTTAAGCGAAGAGCTAAGTTCAATACCGTCATTATTACCAGATCCTCACCACGGATAGAGGATCTCGCTCCTCATTATTACTGCAGACCCCATCTCAAACAGAGGGCTCTGCGATAATTATCAAAGCAGATCCTCGCTTCAGACAGAAGATCATGCTCCTTACTATTATCGCACACCTCGTCTCAGACAGAGGGCTCTGCCAGTACTGTCATTAGCAGATCCTCGCTTCAGACAGAGGATCATGCTCCTTATCATTAGCAGATCCTCGCTTCAGACAGAGGATCATGCTCCTTATTATAGCAGATCCTCGCTTCAGACAGAGGATCATGCTCTTATTATTATCGCAGACCTCGTCTCAGACAGAGGGCTCTGCCATTACTGTCATTAGCAGATCCTCGCTTAAGACAGAGGATCATGCTCCATATTATTGGCGCATACCCCGTCTTACACAGAGGGCTCCTCCATTAGTATCATTAGCAGATCCTCGCTTCAGATAGAGGATCATGCTCCTTATTGTAGCAGATCCTCGCTTCAGACAGAGGATCATGCTCTTATTATTATCGCAGACCCTGTCTCAGACAGAGGGCTCTGCCATTACTATCATTAGCAGATCCTCGCTTTAGACAGAGGATCATGCTCCTTATTATAGCAAATCCTCGCTTCAGACAGAGGATCATGCTCCTTATTATAGAAGATCCTCGCTTTAGACAGAGGATCATGCTCTTATTATTATCGCAGACCCCGTCTCAGACAGAGGGCTCTGCCATTACTATCATTAGCAGATCCTCCCTTTAGACAGAGGATCATGCTCCTTATCATTAGCAGATCCTCGCTTCAGACAGAGGATCATGCTCCTTATTATAGCAGATCCTCGCTTCAGACAGAGGATCATGCTCTTATTATTAGCGCAGACCCCGTCTTAGACAGAGGGCTCTGCCATTACTATCATTAGCAGATCCTCGCTTCAGACAGAGGATCATGCTCCTTATTATTGCAGATCCTCGCTTCAGACAGAGGATCCTGCTCCTTATTATTAATGCAAACCCCATCTCAAACAGAGGGCTCTGCGATAATTATCAAAGCAGATCCTCGCTTAAGACAGAGGATCATGCTCTTATTATTATCGCAGACCTCGTCTCAGACAGAGGGCTTTGCCATTACTGTCATTAGCAGATCCTCGCTTTAGACAGAGGATCATGCTCCTTATTATAGCAGATCCTCGCTTCAGACAAAGGATCATGCTCCTTATTATAGCAGATCCTCGCTTAAGACATAGGATCATGCTCTTATTATTATCGCAGACCCCGTCTCAGACAGAGGGCTCTGCCATTACTATCATTAGCAGATCCTCGCTTCAGACAGAGGATCATGCTCCTTATTATTGCAGATCCTCGCTTCAGACAGAGGATCCCGCTCCTTATTATTACAGCAGATCCCATCTCAAACAGAGGGCTCTGCGATAATTATCAAAGCAGATCCTCGCTTCAGACAGAGGATCATGCTCCTTACTATTATCGCAGACCTCGTGTCAGACAGAGGGCTCTGCCATTACTGTCATTAGCAGATCCTCGCTTCAGACAGAGGATCATGCTCCTTATTATAGCAGATCCTCGCTTCAGAAAGAGGATCATGATCCTTATTATAGCAGATCCTCGCTTCAGACAGAGGATCATGCTCTTATTATTATCGCAGACCCCGTCTCAGACAGAGGGCTCTGCCATTACTATCATTAGCATATCCTCGCTTCAGACAGAGGATCATGCTCCTTGTCATTAGCAGATCCTCGCTTCAGACAGAGGATCATGCTCCTTATTATAGCAGATCCTCGCTTCAGACAGAGGATCATGCTCTTATTATTATCTAAGACCCCATCTCAAACAGAGGGCTCTCCGATAATTATCAAAGCAGATCCTCGCTTCAGATAGAGGATCATGCTCTTATTATTATCGCAGTCCCCGTCTCAGACAGAGGGCTCTGCCATTACTATCATTAGCAGATCCTCGCTTCAGACAGAGGATCATGCTCCTTATCATTAGCAGATCCTCGCTTCAGACAGAGGATCATGCTCCTTATTATAGCAGATCCTCGCTTCAGACAGAGGATCATGCTCTTATTATTATCGCAGACCTCGTCTCAGACAGAAGGCTGTGCCATTACTGTCATTAGCAGATCCTCGCTTTAGACAGAGGATCATGCTCCTTATTATAGCAGATCCTCGCTTCAGACAGAGGATCATGCTCCTTATTATAGCAGATCCTCGCTTAAGACATAGGATCATGCTCTTATTATTATCGCAGACCCCGTCTCAGACAGAGGGCTCTGCCATTACTATCATTAGCAGATCCTCGCTTCAGACAGAGGATCATGCTCCTTATTATTGCAGATCCTCGCTTCAGACAGAGGATCCCGCTCCTTATTATTACAGCAGATCCCATCTCAAACAGAGGGCTCTGCGATAATTATCAAAGCAGATCCTCGCTTCAGACAGAGGATCATGCTCCTTACTATTATCGCAGACCTCGTGTCAGACAGAGGGCTCTGCCATTACTGTCATTAGCAGATCCTCGCTTCAGACAGAGGATCATGCTCCTTATTATAGCAGATCCTCGCTTCAGACAGAGGATCATGATCCTTATTATAGCAGATCCTCGCTTCAGACAGAGGATCATGCTCTTATTATTATCGCAGACCCCGTCTCAGACAGAGGGCTCTGCCATTACTATCATTAGCATATCCTTGCTTCAGACAGAGGATCATGCTCCTTGTCATTAGCAGATCCTCGCTTCAGACAGAGGATCATGCTCCTTATTATAGCAGATCCTCGCTTCAGACAGAGGATCATGCTCTTATTATTATCTAAGACCCCATCTCAAACAGAGGGCTCTCCGATAATTATCAAAGCAGATCCTCGCTTCAGATAGAGGATCATGCTCTTATTATTATCGCAGTCCCCGTCTCAGACAGAGGGCTCTGCCATTACTATCATTAGCAGATCCTCGCTTCAGACAGAGGATCATGCTCCTTATCATTAGCAGATCCTCGCTTCAGACAGAGGATCATGCTCCTTATTATAGCAGATCCTCGCTTCAGACAGAGGATCATGCTCTTATTATTATCGCAGACCTCGTCTCAGACAGAAGGCTGTGCCATTACTGTCATTAGCAGATCCTAGCTTCAGACAGAGGATCATGCTCCTTATTATAATAGATCCTCGCTTCAGACAGAGGATCATGCTCCTTATTATAGCAGATCCTCGCTTCAGACAGAGGATCATGCTCTTATTATTATCGCAGACCCCGCCTCAGACAGAGGGCTCTGCCATTACCATCATTAGCAGATCATCGCTTCAGACAGAGGATCATGCTCCTTACCATTAGCAGATCCTCGCTTCAGACAGAGGATCATGCTCCTTATTATAGCAAATCCTCGCTTTAGACAGAGGATCATTCTCTTATTATTATCGCAGACCTCGTCTCAGACCGAGGGCTCTGCCATTACTGTCATTAGCAGATCCTCGCTTCAGACAGAGGATCATGCTCCTTATTATTGGCGCAGACCCCGTCTTAGACAGAGGGCTGTACCATTACTATCATTAGCAGATCCTCGCTTCAGACAGAGGATCATGCTCCTTATTATAGCAGATCCTCGCTTCAGACAGAGGATCATGCTTTTATTATTATCGCAGACCCCGTCTCAGACAGAGGGCTCTGCCATTACTATCATTAGCAGATCCTCGATTTAGACAGAGGATCATGCTCCTTATTATAGCAAATCCTCGCTTCGGACAGAGGATCATGCTCCTTATTATAGGAGATCCTCGCTTCAGACAGAGGATCATGCTCTTATTATTATCGTAGACCCCGTCTCAGACAGAGGGCTCTGCCATTACTATCATTAGCAGATCCTCGCTTCAGACATAGGATCATGCTCCTTATTATGGCAGATCCTCGCTTCCGACGAATGATCCTGCTCATCATCATTGCATGTCCACGTATCATCGTTATTGCGGACTTGTCTATAGCATTCTAATCTCAGTCTGCCTCCTTCGCTGCAAGCAAAGTAGACAGACTGGGGGGCAAGGATACGTATGGTAGGAGGAAGAAGGTAGCAAAGAAGTAGCATATTTTCTTTCAAAAACTACTCAAAAGAAAGTAGAAAATACAAATCTAGCAAAGGCTCTAGACGATGCTACATTCTTGCTCAGACTCTCAGACTGGTGAAGCAACATTGCAGACTACGTGAGCAAACCTTCATTAGAGGATGCTACACGGCAGATTATTAGAGCAGACTCCTAAGCAAAGGAAGTTGTGTCTCTTATTACATGAGAAAATCCTCAATTAGAGGATGGTACACCTTAGCTCATTGAAGCAAGCTCTCTGACTAAAGAGGCTATATCTCATAGCAGAGACTCGATCACGCACAAAGGTGATCATGAAGACATACATGTCCAATACCATGAGGAACCAAGTGAATAAGCCCAATATAGTTCAAGTTCAATCAACGATTATCACTCGAACTAGGGGGGCAAATTGTATGGGTATATGATAGGCTAAAGTCGTATCACCTATTCAAAGATAAACCTACAGACCTCTAACTAAGATAGTCAGTGGAAGAAGGGTCGAATCCATAGGGAGACAGAGTTTCTAAATTAATATTCAACCAATTCAGCTACTCCAGATGAAATTAGGGAAGAAATAATTAAACTAAAGAATAGACTACAGAATACGGAATAAATCGAGGATTAAACTATGGAATAAAAGTCTAGGGTACTAGGTCGGTCCACCATGCTTATACCAATCAAACAAGGTTAACAACTATCAAAACCTAAGTCAAGAGTCGGGGGATCAGAGCCTATGTTGAGCTATGGTTAAGACTCAACGCTCATAGTTCAACATACGCCGCATGTTCACTAACGTAATCAGAACTACTGACGTGTCCTAGGCCTCTAGTCGTAAGACGGATCTGTGCAAACAACTATTAACCACAAGCAACCAACGAAACTGCACAATAACGTTAATTACTCAATAAAGAACAAACCACATCACAATCACCCTAATCAAGCCCTACAAATCAATAAGAGTCTAAATCACAATCATGGTATAAACATGGCTTTCCTATCTAACACCCTAGAAAGAGACTACTCACTCATGATCGAATTAACAATGACAAAACTAATATGAAACCCTAACAATTGCATCATGAACGATTAAATAAATAAACTAAGCAATCAAGAGTAACAAAAGAGATTAGGGTAAGGAAGAGTACCAATTGACGGAAAGCATGAACTTTTATTGAAATCGAAATAGGTTTGATCACCTCTAATCTAATCTAAAGTGTTTGAATTAAACTAAGAATAATGAGGAGTAGAACTAGTCTAAAAGCTAATGAAAAGATAAAAAAAAGATGTCTCTAAAAATGAGAAAAAGGGTATTTATATTGCCCCTTAAGTCTAAACAAAATACGAAATAAACGACAAATTTCGCGACGGAAGACGCCAGACCCGATCGGGCCCGAGCACAATACCCGATCGGGTCAAATACAAATACGCCCTTCTTGTGTGTTTCTTGACATGTACGCACTCAGCAGCAAAAACGAACAATGGGCCTCCACCCGATCACCGGCCCGATCGGGTGGTGGATCGGGTGCAATGACGAAGCATTCAGCAGCAGGCCCAGCATCATCCTTAGCATAGTGACAGCAATAGCTCAAGGCGAGGCCCACCCGATCGGGCCTTAAACAGCCACCCGATCGGGCCTGGGACCAAAATGGCCCAGGAAATTCGTCTCTTCAGCAGCTTTAAGATAACACCAATGAGCAACTGACCCGATCGGGTCGGGCAAGATACACCCGATCGGGCCTGGGCACATGTGTGCTCGCCCGATGGGATCGGGCACGCCTTGCCCGATCGGGTCCGCAACTTCTATACCCGATCAATGTATTTTCGCCCGATCGGGCCATTTCTGCCCGATCAGTGCACGGAAACCTCATTTTTGACTCTTTGGCTCTCTAATCTTCACGTTTAGGGGTCTTGGGACCTCCTAAACTATCTGTAAAGCTCGTGAGCCATCCTACGTGCCTCGTAACATCTCGTCAAGCCGTGGTTGCTTCCAAATGGCTCGGGAATAAAGAGAAAACTCCATAAAACCTGCAATTCAACACTAAAACACGAAACCACAACTATATACGAAAGTTAGCACAAAATAGCTCCCAAGAGCTCCATTGACGCACAAATTAGCTTGTAAATAAGGGAGAAAACTCTATATAAAAACGTGATATCAGTATAAATACCCTCTCCCGAATATACGGCCCAAGGCCCAAATGACACAAGGCCCACACTCACTTCACTATATAAGCCCCTCATAGGGCTAAGGTAAAAGGATCTCAGAATCCATTCTCTCTCCCTACACCCACACTCTATCTAAAATGAGTACTGACTTGAGCGTCGGAGAGCCCGTCCTCGGGACACCCCCGGGGGTTTGGGTTTCATGTGCAGGTTCTTGGCCGGAGCTCGGACTGGGACCGCTCATATCCGTCGGAAAGAGGTACAACACTTTTGGACAGAAACACTTTGTATTCATCTTATTTGACAATTTTTTTGATTGCGTTTTGTATTCATTCCAATTTACAATGGCTGTGTTTTTTCTTCCAGTTTCTAGGATGGTATTTTTCTAGTTTATTTGTTTATTATTCAAAAAAACAAACACCACAAAAATTGGAACAATAAGCACAAAAGATTTTGTAGCTGTTCCTCTTCTTTTTCTCCAACAGAATATGATCACTAATTCTGCAATTCAATGTGAGTTGTTGTTTCTTATATGTTTAAAGCTAGAAAATAAGATCTAGTAGTAATAGAGTATTGCAATTCAATGTCAGCAAGCTTTTGGCCATCAAA
Organism: Patellifolia procumbens; assembly: GCA_947645195.1. NCBI lineage: Eukaryota > Viridiplantae > Streptophyta > Magnoliopsida > Caryophyllales > Amaranthaceae > Patellifolia > Patellifolia procumbens. Next base: position 1,464,538 of record CANSGD010000193.1, read on the forward strand.
AGGTTTTGGAGTGTTGAAGGATGAAGATTGAAACACCACCCTTCCTTTATTAGAGACTCACTATTATCTCACTAGACTCTATCTACACATTAAAAAAAAATTAAAAAAAATTATTCGATAATTGTAATTAAAAACTTATGTCAAATAGATAAAATATAATTTAACAGACCACACACAAGTAAAAATGAAACGTCAACCTTTAAATCAAAAGGAAAAAACATTATTTACATGGTCAAGAAATCTAATCTCTAAATCTTCAAACAATATCAACAAATAGGTAAATCATTTACACCACGTTCTATACTTCTATCTTAATAGATGAATTATTTTCTTGTATGTGCTTTGACAACCGTGGTTAGGATTAGGTATATTTGGGGTGAAATTTGAAACTTTGTTAGTAATTTATGCCAAAATGTATAGTCGAACATTTGATGTTTGCTTAAGAGTATGTATTATGTGAAAATTTTAGTATAGACTTCTTTAAAAAATGTCATGGTAGTTGATTAATGTGAACCACACGTTTGACCACGTCAGCAATGATTATTTTGGCATTTACTTAACTTTCTTTTTTTAATTTGCTAAACCTCCATGGCTTTCTTCCTACCCAAGTAACTCTCACGAAGCAATTTACTTAAAGCCTAAGACACTAGTAATCCTAGTTATAAGACTACACATTTCTCGTGGAATATGTAGCAACTCAATGAGATTTTTTGGAACGTTTGGCTCTGATACCAACTGTAACATCCCGTCCGATACAAAGAACAAAAGAGACAATATTAAATAAAATAAAGCAACTAGTGGTAGCGAAAATACCACTAAGACGGAGATGCTACTCTAAGGAGTAGAATTAAACTATAAATAAACATAAATCCTCCAAATAAGATAATCAACTTCCGATAATCATATATAAAGGGAAATGAGGTCCCATACCCTCATTCCAACCAAAGTTCCGATAATCATACCGCCTGTGAGTAGACTCATTGGACCATACCGCCCAAGGCCTACTATGCATATTCGAGGACCATACCGCCCTGCCGAATAGCAATGCACATTCGAGGACCATACCGCCCTGCCGAATGGCATACTCAACGAACCATACCGCTCGTGAGTGAACCAATGGACCATACCGCCCATGGTTAAGTAACCAAATCCTAGGACCATACCGCCCTCAGGATACAAACAAATTCCTAGGACCATACCGCCCTCAGGAAATAAACAAATTCCTAGGACCATGCCGCCCATAGGATCAATCAAACACAAATTCGTAGGACCATACCGTCCATAGGATCAATCAAACACAAAGAGCAATGTATACACGACAAGGCATACAAAGGAATCCAATCAACATCCATACATGAGTATACACGACAAGGTATACAAAGCAACGCAAACATTCAACATACGTATACACACCAAGGTATACATAGGAATCCAAACAACAACAAACATGGGTATACACTACAAGGTATACCAAGCAACTCAAACAACCAACCTACGTATACACGCCAAGGTATACACCAAATCCATTCCATAAGACATCAAAACATACATGTTGAGGCATATAACACAAAAACGTTATCTAAGTTTGGGTACAAAGTCAATTATGACTAAGTCACAATATTCCGCGTACATAACTCTTGGCGAAGAGATGCTAAGGGCAGTGTTATCCTCCCCTAAGCATTTCAACGTCGACAACTCAAAGTATAGGCCCACAACACTCGACAAACCGAGCAACAACCAAAACTACCCAACCAACTAGGGTACATTCCCTTAATGAAACAACTCAAACCAACTCAAACGTACTCTAACATGCTTAACATACATGCATAAATCCAACACCCAACATATAAACATGCTGTAAGCTCAAAGGAAAATTAATCAACAAAACGCAACCAAGGAGGGCAGACCCTCGTCCCGAGGTGCGACCGTGGTCGCGGGTCGCGAGCTTCCACTGCTCGTGGCTTGCGGGCTGTGCTCGTATGCACTCGCCTCGTCCAACCGGCGTATGTCAAGTCTCAAGCAACAATTCCATCACCAATGCACATCCAACTCAACTAAAAACAAACACCCTAGCATGATACTAAGCATCACCAACAACCAAAACTCAAACTCCAACAATTAATCAAGTTACTCCAATCAACATAACAACAAAACATCAAACTTGACAAACCGACTAACAAGAACTAACAACATGAACATAATCACACGTTCACACATGGAAATACCACAACACAACCTTCCTAATCATGATACTACACTAAACCATAATCATACAATCATCCAAGTTCCACCTAACATGAATCTAGGTTCTCTAACGCGATTCTAACAACCTAAGTTCAAAATCTATTCCCTATTGAACTAGAAAAACGCTAGTTACCTCGATCTTGGAAAGGAGTGCCGCAAAACATAATGCCATAGCCTAGAAAACGTGCGGATCATCAAAACCTTCTTCTCCTTTGAAGACTTCTCCTCCATTGAACAAAGTATATCCATCTTAAACAACTTTAGGGTACTCTAAAACAGTCAGTGGAGTTCCGACCCTGATTTCCGGTGCTCTAAAGCTCGGATTAAAAATTCCTCTGGTAAAAGTGAAGGTCTGGATGTTAAGAACATGCTGTCCAAATTTGAAGACGATCCAACGGTTAGATCTCCGGCAATGGCCATTTTCGTGAGGGTGTGCAGGGGAAAAACGTGAAGACTTTCTCTCTTCCTTTCTTTCTTGAGGTGATGCGTGTGGGAAGGCAAAAAGGGAAGAGAATGGCTCTCTTAATCTGATTATATGGACAGCAAAAGGGAGGGGTTTAATAGGGGGTTTAATAGGTGTTAATGAGGGTACATTATGGCCATGATTATGGTAGTTTATGAGGGTAAATGAAGGGGTGTAACCCTTGGATTGCATTAGTGTTACAAAGCAAAGGATGGACAGCTTTATTGGAGTCTTCTAGGAGCCTCTAGATGGCCAAGCTTTTCGGCCCTAATGGAATAAAGTGGTGTAATAAAGTTCGTTACATGGTTGGTCGGCAAAAAGGATGATTAAGCTAAATCAACACATTAGCCTAACTAAGACTAACTCAAATATTACACTCAATAATAATAATAAAAATAATAAAAATGTATGATCACATTTTCATATATCAAAATAAGCTCAACTTAAAATAAATAACATTAAGATATAGCTTAATTTACAGATCAACTCGTCGGAGCAATTTTATAGATAGTTACTCCGTATAAAATATAAGTTTAAAGAAATATGATATAACTAAATAAATTAATAAAAACATAAAATGAAATCAAAGAACACAAGTTAAATTAAGAAGCAAGGGTCTAAATCAAAATTAGTAGTCTTAAAGATAATTTAGCTCAATAGGTAAAACCTATTCAAATTTATAAAATAAAAATACTATGAGCATCGTAAAATAATTAGGCGTCCACCGACTAAACACATTTTGAAATTAAGGTACGTATGCACAATACATTATCCACCGAAATATTTTCCGGTTTCAAATACGACCATTTATTTAATAGAATATAGTTTTCATAAACAAAATTATATTTAGATTTATAAATAAAAATGTAAACCATATAAATTAACGCGCGAAATTTCTAGTGAAATTACGGGGTGTTACAATGTTCTTCTTCTACTTCAATTGAGTACATTTTAGTCTTCTTCTTATATTTTGATTATACTTTACTCTTATTCTTCTCTTTCATATAAAATAATTTTATATTTACCATTTACAATATTTAAATTAAAGTTCGTAAATATTATACATATTCGTTGTTAAATTCTTGACTAATTGAAAAAAAGATTATACATTAATTAATTATTATACGTATATTAGTTATTAAAGTTTTCTAGACTAATTTTAATTTTTTTTGACCATTTATAATATAGAATATAAAAATAATATAGACTATAAAAATCCATAAATATAAATTCAAATAGTAATATATCATACTTTTAAAAAATGGTAATTCAAAATTTAATATTTCATAGGTTTTTAGAAATGGTAATTCTAATATTAAATTGCCTTGATTGGCTTATGATACTATTATGTTACCTTGAGTAGCTTATGATATTTAAGTACTTACCAAACTATAAAACTATAGTATTAATTTATTTCCATTTTTTGATAATTATTAAAGTTCAAATACTACTAAAAATACTTAAAGTACTACCATAAATATGTTAAACTATAATTATCATAAATCTACTAAAATTCGAAAATTAAATATGAAATTTTAACTTAGATTTGCCTTGATTAGCTTATGATATCAATCACATTGATTTGCTAAATGGAAATTATACTATTATGTTACCGGTTTAAACGCAAGATTAGTGGAAAGAAAATCCCTTAGTTACCAAGTTTACAGCTAAATATTAGGTAATATTCTTAATTACCGGTTTGACAGCTAAATATTAGGGGGAGATTATTTGCCATAACTGCTATATCACGATTAAATATGATATCTTCCTTAATTAACGGTTAAATATGAGATTATTTGCCATAACTGCTAGACATTTAATTAAGCAAAAGATATTATATCCATAAAAATCCCTTAATTATCGGTTCGGAAGCTAAATATTAGGTAATATTCTTAATTACCGGGTTGACAACTAAAGATTAGGGAAGATTATTTGCCATAAATGCTATATCATGATTAAAGATGATATTTTCCTTAATTAACGGTTAAATATGAGATTATTTTCCATAACTGCTAGACCTTTAATTAAGTAAAAGATATATCCAAAACTAATCCCTTAATTATCGATTTGGCAGCTATATATTAGGTAATATTCTTAATTACCGGTTTGACAGCTAAAGATTAGGGGAAATTATTTTCCATAACTGCTACATCACGATTAAATATGAAATTTTCCTTAATTAACAGTTAAATATGAGATTATTTGTCATAACTGCTAGACCTTTAATTGAGTAAAAGATATTATATCCAAAACTAATCCCTTAATTAACGTTTACAACTCATAACTTCCTTTTATTTGACGTCGATTAAGTTATATTTTATGTTAATCTTTTAATTTGCCTGATATTGTAATCAGTTAGTTGCCTAATTTAATTCGTTCCTTTCAATTGCTTACTCATTTGTGAATTAAGGGATTTTATTACTATATTACTAAAGCAATATATAAACGCACGAACCTTGATTTAGGCACCACACCACTGACATCATTTTTTATTTAAATCACTTATTGAACGAAAAAATCATCATGAATACTCAAATTGTCCAAGTCAAGTCTTTGTCTCTTGAATATACTCATGTGCTATTTTAGTGAGGATAATTAGATTATGGGAAAATCAATTGCTGTCGAGTTTAGTTGAAATAGATTCAATACATAGATTTGCCTTATTTTTATTTATCCTCGCCCTTGAATATGGAATAAAATATTAATATTGTATAGGATTTTAAGTATAATCAATCAACCATGATTTGATTTCGTAAATTAAGTAAAAAACTTACCATTTTTTTAACCCTATATAATCCAAAATTTATTTTGATTTATTGCCTTAGATTTAGTTATTTTCCGGCTTAACTATGGTACAAAATATTTAAAGATTATAGAATCTTAATTGTCATCAATTTACCCTAAATTGTTTCCAAAATTAATAACAATACTTGCCTTTTTTTTATAGAACAAAGTTTCTTCTAATATTTTGTTGATAAAGTTAAGAAATTTAGTTTCCATATTTTTAGTTACCATGAGCCTTATTATGGAATACAATCTATAAATTATTTGTAATTTATATATAATATTGATTATAGTATAGAAATATAACAATAATATACAATATTAATTATCATGAATCAACCCTAATATATTTTTAAAAATAATGAAGATTTTTTTTCTTAAAACCATTAAAATCCGAAATATATTAGTTTTTTTAGGAGAATTAAATAATGAAGATACTTGCCATTTGTAATCAATAATAAGAATCTAAATATAATTATATTTCCAAAACTATAGTAATTTATTACCTTAATTTTATTTATTCTCAACCTTGAATATGGAACAAAATATTATAGTATAGAATATTAAGTATTTTCAATAAATCTGGATTTGGTACAAAAATTTTAAGATTATACATTCCGAAGTTTTTGTGAAAACTCTCTAAATCCGAAAATAAATATACTTGGTATTTTTTGAATTTTATTAGGTTCCGGATTTGTTAGAGAATAAAATTTACTCATAATTATTGAAGAAACTTAACATTTTTTTGCAATAATAATATTCGAATATATAATCTTAGTTGTCATAGATCTACCCTAAATTGTTTTCAAAAGTAATAACAATACTTGCCTATTTTTATAGAATGAAAGTTTCCTTTAATATTTTGTTGATAAATGTTAGAAAATTAGTTGCCATGGTTTTAGTTATCATGAATCTTATTATGGAAGAAAATCTCTAAATTATTTATAATTAATCTATAATCTTGATTATAGTATAAAAAGATTAAAATATTAAAGAATCTCAATTATCATCAGTCAACCCTAATATATTTCAAAAATTAATGAAGATTATTTTCTTTTTTTCAAAACTATTTAATCCAAAATATATTAGGTTTTTTTAAGAGACTTAAATTTACTCTTAAATAATGACGATACTTGTCATTTTTTTGCAATAATAATAGTAATTTATTGCCTTAGATTTATCTATCCTCAACATTGGATATGGAACAAAATATTATAGTATAGAATATTAAATATAATCAACAAACACTGGATACAATACAACATATTTTAGGATTATATAATTTGATTTTTTTAAAAACTAATAAAATCCGAAATTAATAAACTTTCCATGTTTGAATTATAATAGGATCCGGATTTCTTAGAGAATAAAATATAAAATATACTTTTCATTAATGAATAAAATTTCCATTTTTTTACAATAATAATACTCGATTATATAAAAAGGAAACATTTTGATAAAGATTAAAATAACCAAAAATATATGAAGATAATTTCCATAATATTAATTTTAATAACATTAGGAATTTTGATCTTTTATAGGAAAAAAAGTTTGTTATTAAAAATAATAGTGATGTCTATTATACAAAACTTAGTTATAGTATAGAAATAACAAGTTAGTTTTAGTTATCATGAGCCTTAGTATGGAACAAAATTGAAGAATTATTTATAATTAATATTAGATCTTATTTATAATATAGAAATATTAATAGTTTTCTAGACTAAATTCAAATTTTTTTACCATTTATAATATCTATTTATATAATACACTAAAGTAAAGTGAATTTTAACATGTGTCGTTAGCAGGTTAATTAGTGAGCCATTTGTAGGGTTGGAGCGAGCTTAGTGTCACGTGGCATCTTCACAACAATTCTTTTTAATTTATCCGACTTTTCTTTAATTATGGAGAGTTAAACTTGATTATGCCTAAAATAAGGTTGAAAAAGCGCTTTAATTTCGATTATAATAGCGTGAAACTAGGGATTATTATTTCCCATAACAACTAATTGCCATTTAGAAAATATCATATCAAATCTTGCTTAAGTTAAGGAATTATACAATGAGGTAGCAAATCTTCTTGCTAAAATTAAGCAAGTTATGTATGGAAGCAAAAATCATCCTATTACAATTAAATTAAAATCTAGCTTATATTTAGGAAGAAATTTTTTGATTTCATCTATGTTCTTGCTATATCATTTTGCTTTAATCGTGTGCTTTAGTTTCATATGTTAGTGGCCAAAAATTCCCTTAATAGGATTTTAAGCTACATATTAGGAGATTTTCCAAAAATCCATTTATTAAATACCGGTTTGTTAGCTAAATATTAGAGGAGATTTTTTGCCGTAACACCTATATAACGGGTAAATAGGAGATTTTCCATTCAAATATAAACCTTTAATTAAGTTAAAGATTTTATATTCAAGTCAGATCCCTTAATTAAGTGTTACAACTCACAATTTGAATATGTTTAACGCCAATTAAATTAAATTCTTAGTGAATCTTTAATCTTGCATGATATTTTAATCCGTTAATTCCTAATTTAATTTATTCCTTTAGCTTGCTTACTCATTTATAAATTATTAACTAAATTACTATATTATTAATCATTCTATATAAATGGACAACTTTGGTTTAGGCACAACACCATAGTCATCAGTTTCTATTTGTTAAACTAGGCAAATCATCATGAATAGTCAAATTATCCCTGTCAACTCTTTAATTGTCTCTTGTATCCACCTCATGTGCTACTTTAGTGAGGATTATTAGATTATGGGAAATCAATTACTGGCGAATTTAGTTGAAATTGATTCAAGACAAAAGATATTGATTGATGAACATGTTATTTCTCTATTGTTAATCTTTATCAAAATGTTTATCATTTGATTATATTTAATATATTATATTAAAGTTGATAAGTTATTGACAAAATCAATATTTCCGGTTATGAAACCATAATTACCAAACATTACGGTTACAAATTTAGGTATCATGCATAAAATCCCAATTGACAACTATACATTATGGATAGCTGCCTTTTATTATTGAAGAATAGCTTTTTTCAAAAAGAGAATACTTTTTAAAATAATCCGATATAATTTTATAAGGTTTAGAAATTTAATAGGTTTTTTAATTATCAATTTAATTATGAACATTTGGTGTCCAATCGCATTGCGTGGTTCATTTGGAATCCAATTTAATGAAGAAATATCATAGTTTAATTTTTTTATAGAATATTAGTTAAGCTCTTTATATGAGATATACAATTTATTGAAGAATAGGTTTTTTTAAAAAAGAGAATAATTTTTTAAAAAAATCCGATATAATTTTATAAGGTTTAGAAATTTAATAGATCTTTTAATTATAAATTTAATTATAAATATTTGGTGTCCAATAACATCGCGGAGTTAATTTGGAATCCAATTTAATGAAGAAATATAATAGTTTATTTTTTTTTATAGAATATTAGTTAAGCTCCTTATATGAGATATCCAATTTATTGAATATCATAATTCGTTTATATTTGTTCTTATGGCTTCCTTAACTACCGTTTTCCACCCAAAAGTAGTCCATTTTAAATGTCGTGAACGTACTTAAATTAATGTCGTAACAAATATTACCATTCATGTAACCAGAATTAGCTATAATGAAGGAAGCAAATTTTCTAAAACTTAAAATTCAGATAGGCAAAATATAATTAATAGAAACTGCCAATTATTATTGAATAAAATGGCAACCTTTTCTTATTAATATTGGCAACAAATTTGATTATATGGGTAATATCTTAATGCCAATTAAGAGTTTTTACTAATTCATTTATTAAATACAGGTTTGTTAGCTAAATATTAGGGGAGATTTTTTTCCATTAAACACGTATATAACGGGTAAATAGGAGATTTTCCATTCAAATATAAACCTTTAATTAAGTTAAAGATTTTAGAGTAGGTTTACGTTAAGATGGTCTTAGGTTAAACCTTAACATCAGACCAACCCAATAAAAACCCAATCACGCGCACCACGCGCTAAGCAGCCCACACAAATTGAATTTTTAACTTTTCGACCTAAAACCTTAACTTTTGCATTTTTTTAACTTTTCAACCTAAAACCTTAACTTAATTTTGCATAAGAAACCATAACTAATTGGGCTAATGGAGTGAAGGGAATGACGGCGGTGGTGGGTGGGGGTGGTGGGAAGATGGCTGGCTTGGAAAGATGCCTATTGGACTGGTCTTACATTCAGCTCTTAATGTAAGACCGTCTTTTATAAGACTTAGCCAAGATTTTATATCCAAATCAGATCCCTTAATTAAAGGTTACAACTCACAATTTGAATATGTTTATATTTACTAAAATTAAAAAACGTGTTAATTGTGCTCCTAATATAGATAAGTTATCTTATTTTCCGGATTTTAAGGATGTTAACAAATATTTTGCTTACGTATTAATTAGGTAGAACCCCTTAAAATCCGGTAATTAGTTACTATTCATTGCCATTAAGGTAGGTTAATTAATTGCATACTCCCTCCGTTCCCATTTAATGTTTCCATTTGGAATATGGGGGAAAACAAATGCAAATTGAGGTGGAGTAGAATCTTTTAATATTATATTGTATAAAATATACTTTGGTATCTTGATGCTTTTGAAAAAGTAAGAGACAGAAAGAAAAGTAGGTGATTGAGAAAAAATGATTCTAAAGTGGGCCATGTGTAGACAAAAAGTAAAAAAAGTGTAGTAATATTTGGTAGTTGAAGGGTCAGATGGGAAAATAAATATTTTTAAAATGGAAAAGATTCAAAGTGGCAAGAAATTTTAAAAACATCCCAAAAAGGAAAATAGGAACATCAAAAGGGAACGGAGGGAGTATCAATTATTACCATTTATGAAAACAAAATTAGCTAAAATAGTTTAAATAATATTTTAACCCTATAGTATAATTAATTCAACTAAGTTAAAAAATAATATTATTTTACATACAATTGTAATAGATTATGGTAAATATGTATTATTTTTTATATCCAATTATCTAAGTTATCTTATTTTCCAGATTTTAAGGGATGTTAACAATATTTGCTTAGGTATTAATTAGGTAGAATCCCTTAAAATCCCTGTAATTAGTTAATATTTATTGTCATTAAGGTAGGTTAATCGATGTCATATCAATTATTACCATTTATGAAAACAATCAACTTTAGCTAAAATAGTTAAATAATATTTTATACCCTGTAATATAATTAATTCGACTATGTTAAAAATAATATTTTTTTATATCCAATTATAATAGATTATGGTAAATATACATTATTTTTCAAATATAACTTCTTGAAGAAAATCATATTGGTTAAACTGATATCCAAATTATTAAACCAAATCAAACAATCCCGTAATTGCATAAAATCGAAAATCCTCTCAATTTTGACTAAAATTGTTCGTTTTACTTAAAATTACTCAATTTTCCTTTCATGTAAAAATAGGTTATAACCAATTTTACCTTAATCTTATTTATAAATAGGCTTAGTTTTTTTCATTTATGCTTTACAACTCATTCCTTTACCAAAACAATTTCGAGTTCTATCAAAATAAACAGCAATGGATCGTCAATGACAACTTATAGATGTAAGTGACTTAATCGAAGGGAAGAAATTTTGCATCATTAGGGTGCTAATAGTACGTGTTTGGGAAAAGAACGACAAAACAACACCTTCTGAAGTGAATTCTATTGAAATGGTGTTAGTGGACAAAAATGTAAGTAAAAATTTTAGGTTTTATTTTGTAATAAAGTAAATTAATTTTATTATTAGATATGAAATGTTTATATAAATCGTATTTTGTGTACAATTGTAGGGTGACAGGATTCAAGCTTATTGTCGTCAAAGTTTGATAAACGCATTCAACCCTATGATTGTTGCCGGTGAAGTTAGAGAGATATCAAAATTTCTAATTCTTGAAAGCACTGGATGGGAAAAAGCAACAAGACATAGTTGCAAAATATCATTTAACTATTCAACTACCATCAAAAGTTTTGAAGATAAATTCATTCCTCTTTATGGTTTCGATATTATTCCTTTTGAAGATATCCTCTCCAAGAAACTTTCTGATGTTTTTTATTTAGGTAATAATATACATTATGTAATAGGTTGACATTAGGCTGCAAAATAAATAGCCGCCTTAGAAATAGTAATTGTAATAGTGCAATACTTTAATTTTCTTATTGCAGATATAATAGGTGAATTAACTGGGTACAACGTTATAGTGCCAACAAAAGCATCCAAGTGTATGACTTTAGAGTTGATCAACAATGAGTAATATCTTTTAACTAATTATTATTCAAGTTATTTTTTTATAGTTTATACTCCCTCCGTTCCCATATGAAGTTCCCATTTTCCTTTTTGTGATGTTTCTAAAAGTTCTTCCCATTTTGAATCTATTCCATTTTAACAACATTTATTTCCCATCTTACCCTTCAACAACCAAATATTTACAACACTATTTACTTTTTGTCTTACATATGGATACACTTTAGAATAATTTGTTTCTCAATCACTCACTTTTCTTTCTCTCTCTCTTACTTTTTCGAAAGCAAAAAGTATCCAAGTACACTTTATACAATATAAAATTCAAAAGATTCTCAACCACATCAATTTGCATTGGTTTTTCCCCATATTCCAAATGGGAACGGAGGGAGTATAAAAGTAATTTTACATGCTTGCTACTTTTTATGTATAAGAAGGAATCAAAGCATTACATGTGTATTATGGCGGAGATTATGCTGATGAGATAACAGCTTTATTGGCAAACCAAAGTGATGCACTTCCTATTATTGTTATCATTCAATTTGGGAAGAGGGTTTCTTATCAAGGTAAGCTAATTATTAATAGAATTCATTATGGGAATGATAAGTTTTTTCAATATTAAAGTAACTATGATTTAGGTTAATCAATCAATTGACTAAGTTTTTGTTTATTATTCATTTAGGTGAAGTTCGTGTGCAGAATTCAATGGAATATAACCCGTTTGCTTGTGAATCCAAACACTCCAGAAATTAGTGAGTTTAGTTCAAGGTGTGAATCGTAATTATGAATTTTTTGTTAATTATATCATTGATGTTGGGTAGAATTTATTTAATTGATTGTTGTTGGTCAAATTGATCTTAATGGTATTGTTGTTTGTTTAACTTTATCATATTTTTTTAAATAAAATTTCTTATATCTTACAATTTTTTTTTTTCAAAATTGAAGATGTTCCTTTTTAAATAGTAAATAAATGAAAAAAAAAAGATCAAGAATGATATGCATGAATTCATAATATTCGCATCTAATAAAAAATTCATATTATGAAAATATATGAAATAAAAAGCATATATTCAGTTTTATAAGCTACTAACAGTTTGAAAAGTTTTGAATCAATATAATATTTATTTTATGTAATAATTTAAAGAAACAAACAATTGAAGTTACAAAATAGGAAATATTTTAAAGAGAAATATCCGAAAAAATATGATATCACTTAAACAAGTTATTTTTTTATGAACGAATATAAAACGTAGGTTATGCCTATGTTAACAATAATCATAAATATATATAATACTTTATTTATTGAAAAATATATATGCATGAGATTGTAAATGGCAAGTGTTAAATTAAAAAAATTATTGTTTAATGCCCTAATGTTGGTCACTTTTTTTTCGCCTTTTGTCGAAAATTTATAATTTAAAATACATTTTATCTCATTAATTTTTTTTGATCTCTTAAAGGAATGATTATTAAATCGTCAACTAATTTTAATGATTTGTAGGATAATTGCGAAGAGGGAATCATCCACTTCTAAAGGGTTTACACATCTTCAAAGTCATGTATCATTTGAGATTAATGAGTTCTTGCGAGAAGATCTTATAAAAGACTTACTTGATTTGTTGCATGCGAGAAGGTCTTAATTTTTTTCGTAATTCACTTTTTAGATATAAATTTAATTTAAGACTCAAACCGTATTGTATTTATAGACTGTTGACATAGTTTTTCTAAATATAGCTCGGATTGTGTGTATGCCTTACAACTATTGAAGATTTGGATGTCGATAACAATTGGTATTATAAATCGTGTCCTAAGTGTTTGCGTGGTGTGAAAAAGGAAGGCAACATTATCAAGTGCAAAAAGGAAAACAAAATATTGAAAAAAGACAACACCAGGGTACCTAATTACAATTTGTAAAGTAAATTTTATTCATTTTTTTAATGATAAATTTTGTTAAGTCCTTTATTTTTTGCGAACCTATAGGTATAGGTTGAAGATTTTTGTTGCCGATAAGACACATGACGCTTCTTTCATCACGTTTGAGAGTGAAGTTGTTAAGGAAATTAAAAAAAGTGCTGCAGATTTGTTAGAGGAACAAGATAAGGTTATTTCACATCCAAGTTGTATTTCTTTCTAGATTAGATTTCTCTATAAAAACTTTATATATTACTGAAAATAGTAAATAATTATCTACATTACTTCGGTTTAATATTACACTTAAGCTTATTTAAATTAATTGTTTTTCAGAATGGTGATAAATATGATTTCCCTGAAATACTGAAGCAACTAATAGGGAGGAAAATTTTATTTAAAGTTGATATTCCCTTTAGAAGTAATTCAAAATGAAAATAACTTACACAGTTGTTAGCACATGACTGTGATGACCATCCCATTATAGACAAATTCATGGGATTGTATCTTAAATAATTATAGTATCTAAAACATTTTACATGAATGAATTAAGTTATATGTTATATTAGTTTTTTGTTGTTTTCATCTTTTTGAAATAAATTTGATTAGCTGATTGTATATGACAAATTGTTTATGGTAATTGACGTTATTCGAATTATAAAACACTTCGTTACACTTTTCGTTTTTAACAAAACAAATTCATGAAACCAAATCCGACCTTATTCACTCTTCCTAAGCCTTATTTTGGCAGGGTTCGTATGAATTGGATACAAATTATTAATAATCGTCGTTCCAATTAATTGACCTTATCTTATGTACGGTGAAAAGTTACATAAAATGAACAATATGAATTGAAATGAATATTATTTATATTATTTAATTGACAACAACACTTATACCATCTTTTCAAAATTAGATGAAATAATAATATAGTTATTTTTAAAAAAAATAATTATTATTTTTTATTAACTTTAAAAATAATAATAATAATAAAATTTATATTATTTACTTGAATAACTAATAATATATTTTCCAAATTAAATTCCCGTGCATTTTTGCACGGGTCCTAAAAACTAGTATAGTACAATATCACAAGCCCAAACAATTTAACATAACTATAATAAAAATTTCGAACATAAACTAGGCAACAGACTCTCCATGTTATTAATGTGGAAAAAAGAAAATGTTAATGTGGGACAAACCCCCACATTGGACTTCAGCGTGCAAACGAAGACTAATAGTGTAAAATATACTTCTTTCGTTTCTCAAAGATTGATACACTTGTATTTTTCACGCATGCTAATGCAAAACTTTGACATTTATATCTCTAATTACGTCAGTGGCAGATCCAGAAAATTTGTTAGTGGGGTTAAAGTGTAATTATCAAATTTTATCGGGGTCAAATGGTCAATTTTTCAGGATAATTTTTTAAAATCTGAAATTTTTAAAGGGAAACTTTGCAATTTTACCAATTCAAGTGGGGTCAAGTGACCCCACTCACTCTTAAATGGATCCGCCACTAAATTACGTGTTTGTAAAAATTATAAAAACTAGATATTAATATTTTACATATCAAGAGGAATCTAGCAAGATCCCATATCACTATATTTTTTCTTATGTATAAATCACAAACGATGATCAAAGTGAAATATGTGAATAGTGTAAAATATCAAAATATAACAATTTTTAGGAAACGGAGGTAGTAGATCACTAATAGTTTCAGACCAGTACAATTTTACGCCCTTTTCGCTAAAAATTATAACACATGGCTAATAGTATTGTATCTTGTATAACTTTTAGATGTAGAATATCACGGGAAAAAAGAGCAATTGGTAGATCCTGCACACGGAACTATGGTGAGCACCATGCGCACGATGAACATTACCCACTGTCCAATGAACATCACCAAATGAACACACCCAATGAACATCAACCAATGAACAATGAGCGTCACTAAATGAATATCAGTTGGACATCACCCAATGAACATCAATGAACATCACTCAATGAACATCAGTTGCACATCATCCAATGAACGTCACCCATGAATGTCACCCAATGAACATTAGTTTGTGTTAAAAGAACACTAAGTTCACACACAAAGAACAATAATCAGTTCTCCAATGAACAAGACTCCAAAATTGATTTGACATGAAAATTTTCAAGTTTTTGAAAATTTGAAAATGGCAACCAATGAACATCAGTTTATGTTGAAAGAACATTAAATTCACTCAAATGAACAATAAAGTAAATCAAAAGAACCAACTGGTGTTCATTGGGTGATGTCCAACTGATGTTCATTGGGTGATGTTCATTTTTCATTAGGTGGATCATTGGGTGATGTCCAACTAATGTTCATTGGGTGATGTTCATTGTTTAGTGGGTAATGTTCATTGGATGATGTTCATTTGGTGATGTTCATTGGGTAATGTTCATTGTTCACTGACTGATGTTCATTTGACTGACGCGTTTTGAGCTGTGCGCATGTTGCTCTTCATAGTTCCGTGTGCAGGATAGTATTTGCGAAAAAAGAGTGCATTGGGAATTTTGACAAGTTTATTCCCTAAAAAGTTTTTTTATTATCTGATGTTTAAAGCAAATTTTTATTTTTGTTGTTGTTTTTGTATATTTTAGGGGAGAAGACATTTTAAACCAAGGCACTATTCTCTTCAGCAAAATAAAACTAAACTGAATTGAATGAATAGTAAAATGTGAGAGTAAAAATAAAGTGAAGAGTTGAACTGAACTGAAAATATATTGGGGAGAGCAGACCCTAATTCAACCAAAAACACCCCTTGACTAATAAGTAATACCTTTTATAAAAAAAATTATAAGTTTTTTTGCAAAGCCCGAACGCTTTCCTGAAATGGTGCCGAAAAAGAAAATAATTCTCATAATGATGTTCCGTTTGGACTAAATTCATTTTATGATGTTCAATTAGGTTCTGATGTTGAGGATTGGTTTGTGGTAATTAAATAATTCTCATGATGGTGTTCAATTTATAATAATTCCACTTTATGGTGTTCAACTAGGTTCAGGTGTTGAGGGTTGGTTTGTGATAGGAAAATAGCTCTCATAATGGTGTTCAATTTACAATAATTCTTTATGGTGTTTAACCAATCAGCAACATCTCCAGGCTGTTGTTCTTCAACAACGTATTTCTTTTTATTTATGAGAACCTGTAAATAAACCTTCTATTTTTAAGTATTAATTTTTTCATCCAAATTGGACATGTGTTCTCCAAAAACCTAGAAGATAATATTTCAGCATAGTAGCTCCAAGCACCAAAAACACTGTAATAATCATTCAACTAGTTTGTGCCCGTGCCAATGCACGAGACTTCCTGACATTTTCTTTTTTCGGCCCATATTACAATGAGAAGGTATTGTGTCAGACTGGTTTGACACAATGAAAGTGGTCGGACCAGCCTCACTAACAACCAACTGAAAGAATAAAAGAACCAAATGAAAGAAAAAAGAATTAACTGAAACATATAACTGAAAGGAAAATTAGAGCACCTGAAACATATTAAGAACCAACTGAAAATAACAACAAAAATAACTAAAATCGTAAGAAAAGCACCAACTGAAAACCTAAACTATCTACCTGAAAACCTAACAAACAACCTATTACACTGTAATGCAATTGACTGCTGAAACGGCGTTATTTGCTGTTGTTGGTGTTGATGAGTGTTTTGCACGAATGGTGAAGGTGTAGCGAAGAGAAGATCCGAGAAATGGCGATGACGAAGTTCGGAATGCCGGCGTTGCTGCACCGAATGCTAGTGTTGATGACGGCGTTGCTGCACCGAATGACGGCGTTGATGCATCGAATGCTGGTGTTGAAGAAGGAGTTCCAAATGCAGAGGTGAATTAGGGAGAAGTATGTTATCAATATGGAGTTTCACCGAATGCACCGAATGAAGGTGTTGAACATGGAGTTCCGAAGAGGGAGGTTGAAGAAGGGGTTCCGAATGAGGAAGAAGATGCTCCGAACATTGTTGCAGAGGAAAGAGAGAGAGTGTGTGGAAAAGTGAGAAATGGTCTCTGGAGTGAGGGTTTTTGTTTTGTTTTTACTGGGCTCAGCCCGTATGACCATAAACATTGGGTCAGATGGTATGACCCAATAGTTTCACTATTACATTAAAGCAAAATACTTCAATATAATTATCTTCTTATATATCTATCTTCTATCTATTTTACAAAAGAAGAAATTAGCCTATATACACAATCATATCTAAAATTTAAACGAAAGGGTTAACAATTGGTAGTTAATAAAATGCCTAAACCTGGACTTATATCACTTTTATGCTCCAAAATAACCCTGCAAATTTGATTAGTTTCATGGGACCATTTTATTAAACATGCTTTAATGTTGGTAACTGAGATGATAATACTATTTGTGAAATCTACATATATATATAAAAAAGCGTAAGCAAGAATTGTAGGCCTCCACGTGGCATTATCCCTTTTTCAATTACATTTTATCCATATCATTATCATAAGAAAAAATTATAAGTGTTGTCAATATGGATTTCGAACCCATGATCTCCGCATTTGAAACAAAGAGTTTTAACCATTACGCTACCACACTCTTCATACTTCACTTATCACAAATGAGAATATTATTATGGGGTTTAAATGACAATCAAGAAAGAAAAAATAAATTATAAATGTTGTCTATATGGAGTTTCGAACCCATGACCTCCGCATGTGAAACAAAGAGTTTTAACCATTACACTACTACACTCTTAATGCTCTCTTATCATAGATTGCAATATTATTATGGGGTTTAAATGACAATCAAGAAAGAAAAATTATAAATGTTATCAATATGGAGTTTCGAACCCATGACCTCCGCACGTGAAATAAAGAGTTTTAATCATTACTCCAGGACACTCTTTATACTTTTTCTTATAACAAATAAAAATATTATTATGGGGTTTAAATACAATCAAGAATTAAGCTACAATCAAATGCATGATATAAATGAGATGAGTTATTTTATTTTCTTAGTCTTCATTTCCTTTTACCTTAGTCTAACTTTGGGGAAAAGTAAAAAGATTTCTTTCATATAACCTATCATGATCCTTTTAAATTGGTTATAAATTTATGTCCTTAAATTTTTATTTTTAAAATTTTTAAAAAATGATTCACCAATAAAGATAATATTCTAACTTAATTAATATGAAAATGAACCCGGGGCATCGCCAGGACCACAAACTAATTAGTTTTCAAAAGCTTGCAGTAGTGTGTGATCGCTTCTTATAATTGTTGTTATTAGCCATAATTTCACCAACTAAAAACTTATTTTTATCTATTATTGGTCTTAATTGCTCTAACCTTTTTTTAAAATACTTTCCGAAACCTTTTCTTTAGTTAGTTTGCCAATCTTCTACCGTTATCATTTTTATAGCTGCCTCTTTGTCATTTATCTTTTACTATATTTTTTTGATGCAAAAGAGGGGCAAGCCCCGTATCTTTTACTATATTGTTATACTCAGAAGCACTGGGAGAAAAATGATCAAGTGAAAAGGGTTATGTATAAGTAAAAGTAATATTTGGTTGGATTTGACGAAAGAAAATTTGGTGCAATCTAATAAGGTTAATGTGATTGTAAAAGTGGTGGCCTTCCATTGTCATTTAGTATTGGACAAGTTTTTGGAAACCTAAAATAAAATTAGGGCAAATGAGAAGATAAGAATTACTCCCTCTCCTATCTAGAAGCAGTGGCGGAGGGAATTAAAGCAAGTGCACCAGCAAAGAAAAAAAATGAAACTCAATTTTATAAATAAAACTAAATCCTCCTTCCCTCTCCAAACATACACTGCACTTCTCCATAAAAGTTAGAGCCTTCCAGAAGATAAACTATCACACTATTTTGAGCTTGTAGCAACTAGCAAAGTGCAGTCTCATTATTCCTTCCCCAAATTGGAGAAATAGTTAACAACACTGAGTGATTAGGATTATGTGCTAATTGAATTTTGTTCGCCGAGACTGAAACTTGGATCTTCTTCCAAACATTTGAAGTTTGTATTTGTTTAACGCTATACGGGTCTTCCTCAGAAGAAATTACCATTTGATTGATAATTTAGCGAATTGGTAAGCTCATAGAAAAAATTGAGATTGTGGGGGTTTTCATACCGGTAGTATTTACGCAATCTAAACTGGTTTCAGAGGAGAGTTAAATGGAGGAGATGCAAGATGAAGGGTTGATGGAGAGAGAAAATGGGAGTGGTAAGTGGTAACTAAATTATGTTTTCTGATCCATTAGGCGTTAGTTTCAATGTTTGATAACTAGTGAGATGCAGAGAAAAAATGGGAGTGGTTACTTTTTTGTTTTGTTTTTTCAATGGCAAAGTGGTAGCTAATTGTATTTCTCTAATTGTAGAAACAATATTTTAAACCTATTACTCTAATTTTAATTGTATAAGAAATATGGAGATTAACTAATAATGGTGTCGATTTATTATTCAAACTATACGCTTGATTAAAAGATTTGTGTGTATGGGTCACCTGAATGAGAATCGATCTCACTACTGTAAATTTCATTTTAATTTTCAGAATGTTGGAGTGTTTGAGAGACTCATGCCTGTTCTTTTGGTCTGCAATGAAATTAAATTAATTTCAGATCAGTTAGGTTTAGTTAATTTTGGTTCAGTTCAATTCAACTCATGTTGAATTAGTGATTGCAGTTAGATACAATTCATTTAAGTTCAGTTCTTTGTAGGTCAAAAGAACAGGGTCTCATATAATTAGTGTGTATGTTGTTTTGTTCAACATGTTGGTCTAAAGTCCACTAGAGGGTTAAGGCAAGATGTGCCTAGTCCTTAGAATACTACCTTTTACTACTTGTTAGATAGTGCACTATCTAACAAAAAATCACTTCTCCATCTAGCAAAGACTGATGCTAATTTTATACATTGCCCAAATTCTGAGGAGTGGACTAAGATTGAAAGAATTTGTAAGTTTTTGCAAGTCTTTCATGAAGTGACTGTTGCCTTTTCGGGTTCCAAGTATCCAACTGCCAATCTTTACTTTCCTAATGTTTTCAAGATAAGGTTGCTTTTGAAAGACGAGATGGAAAGTACTGATAGATTTATGCAAAATATGGCTACTAAGATGCACTTGAAATTTGACAAGTATTGGCGTGAGTTTAGTACTATCATGGGTATTGCTGTTGTTTTTTATCCCCGTTACAAGTTTCAAGTTATTGATTGGGCTTTCAAAATAATATATGGTTCATCTGCAAGTCTTGAGTTGGATTTGTTTAAGGAAAAATTATTTTCCTTGTTCGATGAGTATGCATACGTTAGTGCCACTGCCAAAGATAGTCAAAGCACTCATTCTACTAATGCTGCCATTGATACTACATCTAGACTTATATGACGGTAATAAGCTATCCTTGTTTAATGTTGTTACTTTTAATTTTTTTTGTCCATAGGCTAAGTTCTACCCTCTTTTGTTAGGATTTTGATGATTTCTCTAGCTGTGAGTTTACTGGTGGTGGTAAATCTGAGTTGTAATCTTACTTAAAGGAGCCAAAATTACCATGATCAGATGATTTGGATGTGTTGGAGTATTGGAAACCCCTCAAGGGCGGTATCCCATTGTTTCTAAAATGGTTAGAGATAATTTCGCCATTCCTATTTCTACTGTTGCTTCTGAATCAGTTTTTAGTATTGTGGGACGAGTTTTGGATGCCTATCGGAGCTCGTTAAAGCCAAAAACTGTTGAATCTTTGGTTTGTCTTAGAGATTGGGTGTTTCTAGAAGGTAATATGTTATTTAACTTTTATTATTTTTTACTTTATTAAAGGTTTATGATTTTTAATCTGTTTTTGTTTTTGGTTGTACCATTTGACGTTTTTTACAAGCAGCATCAATGCATCCTGAAGTTGAAGAGTTATGCAATCAGGATTTGACATTGAAGGTTGACGATGATCGTGAAGACGAGTATGATAATGTGGATTAGGGTAATCTAAGGTAAAGACTTAACACTAAGCCAATATAAATTATAATTTCTAATCTTTTTTATTATATGTAACTTGTCTAATCTTGTCTTCTCTTTATAGTGTCCTTGCCCAGATTGTAGTTGAAGCCTTGAAGTGTGGAGATGTTTCTTTAAAGTTTGAAGACATGCATTTACTTCCTCTATTTTCTTAGACTTTTTTGGGGTTGTAATAGTATAAACTTTAATACTTTGCTTTTGGTTTCAGATATGAACTTTGAATCTTCTAGTTTAGTTTGATTGGTGATTTTAAGTAGTGCCAACAACATGAATGCAGAATTGAATTGGTGATTTTAATCCTTATGTATTGAAGTTGTGACTTGACAGTTGACAGCTTTGAGGTCTTGACAGGTTTGGGTTATTGAGCATAATGTGTGTATAAATGAGCATAATGTTCCTGTGAAAATTATACTCTAGTCATCAAATCATCAAGGAGCATATTTTATGTTTAAAAGAGTTGATTCCATGTTTAAAATGAGCAGAGAGTATAAACACATTATACCGGTTGACGGGTCGTGCCAGCTTAGACGTGTGAGCTAAGAGATTAAACGGGTTGGGCGGGTCGTGCCGGATTGGGCGGGTTTGACCAGGTCAGAACATTTGGCACGTTTATGTACACGAGCCGTGCTCAGGTCAAGTGCTTCCAACCCGTTTAAAACTGAAATCGACACAAACCCGACACGACTCGACACGTTTAACAGGGCTAAGAGAAGGAGACCAAAAGTAAAAGAGATGAAACTTCCCACCTTTCTTCATCCTTCTACCATCCACAAAATCCACCAAAAATCCTCCTCCATAACCACCCATCAGCACCCAATCCAACAACCACCACCCCTCACCTCATAATGCAACCAAATTAAAGCTAACAAAAAATCCTGGAATGTGCTAACGATTATTCTTAACTAAATCAATAACTCACCTGCCAAAGTCAGATAATAACTGAATTTATCAAAATAGTCACATATATGAAGCCAAAAAAACAGAATAACTACCAATTTCTCCAAAATTTAATACTGCGATTCACACTGATATAAACTAAGCTCGTATAGAACATATCCAAAATAATTTGCACTAATATCAATATTCCACAAATTTTGCACTAATTCATCCATTAAAACAATCAAACACATCAAAATCACTACTTTCCTTGCTACGATGCTACCTGTCGCACCATCACTCAAATCATACCTCTCATCCTTCCGCAAATTCCAAACAATCTACTTCCCTTTAATCACCATCATATGATGCCCGAAACTATGATGATAAGCAGGCTCAACACTCCCTGCTTTAAACCTCACAATCGCCGACGTCGGATTTTCCCTAACTATCTTCATCATCCCACCAGGCATTATCCTCCACAGGCACAAACTCACTATTCTTCGCCAAACAACATATCACACAGTCCCCTTCACCCACCATCGTCGTTCCGATTTTCGCCATTTCAGGGACCGACTTGTTGAGGAAATCCTCCACTTCTGCGTCCACTCCTTGTCCTCGAGGCGGGGCAGGGGGACTTGAATGGGGTAGCAAAGGTGTTGACAATTTCGATTGGTGTTTCCACCGACGGCGACTACACATACCCCAACTCATAACATCTACCAATACCCTTTTATTTAACTCTTTCAATTCAATTCAAAATCACCAGCTCAAATTATGAAGACAGTTAACTCTGATTCCCTATATGTTGGTACATAGCTTGAGAAGTTGTTCATTATCACATGTGATAATAACTTGTAACAACCTAGTTAGTTAGTTTGTTATAAAGTTAGTTAGTTTGTTATTTTGGTTATTAGCTAGAGGTGAGTTAGTTATGTTAGTTATGCTCTCCCTCTCCTATGCTTGTATATATAAACACTTATGATGTAATCCTTTTATTCATTCATTCAAGAGCAATAAGAAATAATTCTTTCTCTTCACAAACTCTCTCTTTCTCTCAGCATTCTCATGATGTTCTCAATGAGTTCATCTTCATTTCATTAACTCTGACATGGTATCAGAGCAGATACGATTCTGCCATCATTCTTTCACTCTTTCTCTCAACTGAAGATTGATCAAACTTCAGTTATTCAGCTCTTCAGTTCTACAGTTTTTCAGTTTACTATTTCTTTTCGTTTTTCTCTGTTTCTTGATTCATTTCTGTTCTCAAGAAAATGGCAAGTGAAAGTTCAAATAATTCACAAGCAACTTTGGATCCTTCACAAGATCCAAACTCAGTATACTTTCTTCATAATTCTGATGTTAATGCTTCAAAGTTAGTAAATACAGTTTTCACTGGGAATGGATATAATGATTGGAGAAGATCAATGGCTATTGCATTATCAGCAAGGAACAAAATCAGTTTTGTAGATGGAAGCCTCACTAAACCAGCAGCTAGTTCAGCAAACTTCAGATTGTGGAGCAGATGTAATGATTTGGTAATTTCTTGGCTCCTAAATTCACTTGAAGCTTCAATTAGTAGAAGTGTACTATATTTCAATACTGCTAGGGAGATTGGCTAGACCTAGAAGAAAGATTCAGCCAATCTTCAGGTCCACAGCTATTCTCTATACAACAGCAGTTAGGAGATATTATTCAAGAAGATAATGAAGGAATTCCTGTTTTCTTTACCAAGATCAAACTACTCTGGGATCAGCTAGATAGTTTAGATCCTCTACCTTCTTATGCTTGTACAAACTATAGATGTAATCTAACACAAAAACTGGAGCAAACTCAACAAAGACAAAGGTTAATCCAGTTTCTCATGAAGAACAATGAGAAGTTTGTACATACTAAAAGCACAATTCTGATGATGAACCCACTCCCAACCATTTCTAAAGCATATGCACTTCTGTTGCAAGAAGAAGCTCATAAAGAACTCAGTTCAAAATCACAATCTCACACAGAGAATACAGCTTTTTCAGCAGCTAGAGCTTCTAATTTTCGTTTTGCAAGAAATACAACACCATATCATCAAAAGGCTGGTAGAAATCAGCTTTATTGTGAGCATTGCAAGATGAAGAATCACACTATAGACAAGTGTTGGAAATTGCATGGTTATCTAAAAGATTTCAAGAATAGAGAAAGAAGAGTAGCTGCTCATGCTCAGAATGATCATCTAGATCAAGATACTGATAATTCCAAACCTGTCCATGCTACTTTCACTCAAGAACAGCATCAACAATTTTTAGAATACATGGAGAAACAAAATCACAATGAGAAATCTGATTTACAACAGATTGGTCTAGCTGCTAGCTCTCTTTTGACAGGTAACACTTGCCTATTCTCTAATCATAGTCAACTATGGATACTAGATAGTGGAGCTACTGATCATATGTGCTCAGATCTATCTATGTTTGATTCATACACAACCCTTATTGAACCATTTCCAATGATCACAATCCCTGATGGCACACAAATTCAAGTTAAACACAAAGGAAACATCACTATTAAAGGTGTTATTACACTAAAATATGTTCTATATGTTCCTGGATTTCAGTTTAATCTGATATCTATTTCTAAGTTGTGTCAAGAAACTGGGAATTCTGTGGTTTTTGCTAATCATCAGTGTATTATTCAGGACCCTTCAATGAACAAGCCAACTGTGCTTGGTAAACTGAAGAGGGGTTTATACATCTTGGAAGCTTGCCTATCTCCCTCAACAGCTGCTCCAGCTCCTCCTACAGCTTTTTCTTCATCAAATTCTAGTGCTATTGAAGAAGCTAAGCTCTGGCATCTTAGATTAGGGCATATTTCTTTTGGAAAAATAAAGAATTTACAAGGTATAGATGTACAAGGTTGTCTAGCTGAGTGTTTTTGTCATATTTGTCCCTTGGCAAAGCATACTAGATCTCCTTTTCCAACTAGTTCAATTAAGACTAGTAGACCTTTTGAATTGTTACATATAGATGTTTGGGGTCCTTATAAAACAGTTGACTCTTTTGGTTGTAATCAATTTCTTACTATAGTAGATGATTACACAAGGATGACTTGGACTCATTTTATGAAACAAAAGACAGATTCTGTGTTCATTATGTCTAATTTCTTGAAGTATGTTGACACTCAGTTTGGGTTAAAAGTCAAGGCTGTTAGATCAGATAATGCTCTTGATTTAACTGAGGGAGCTATGAAAATTTTAATTGACAGTAAAGGTATTCTACAGCAGAAAAGCTGAAGTAACACACCACAACAAAATGGGGTGGCAGAGAGGAAGCATAAACACCTCTTAGAGACAGCTAGAGCCTTATTTCTCCAATCCAAACTACCTATAAAATATTGGAATCAATGTATACTCACTGCCACATATCTCATAAACAGAATGCCCTTGAAAAGCATTGATTTCCAAACACCTTTTGAAAGACTCTTTCATAAACAAGCTGATCTTTCTCACCTCAAAACCTTTGGTTGTCTTTGTTACATCTCTACTTCACCCACAAATAGGTCCAAGTTTGACTCAAGAGCTCATCCTTCTGTTTTTCTTGGATATCCCTCTGGTCATAAAGCTTACAAACTTCTTGATCTTACTACAAACAAGATCCTTGTTTCAAGAGATGTTAAGTTTTATGAAAAACATTTCCCATTTCATTATTCTTCTTCTCCTAATTCTTCTTATTCTGTTCAGTTTTTTCTTCCTATTACCACTACTGATAATCCGCCTACACCATCTTCCTCTTCTATCTCCATTCCATCTCTCATACCTCCCCTTTCTAATTCCTATACTTCTAATACCTCCAACTCCAGTTCATCTTCTCCTATTTCTAGTCCTACTTCTCGTACTTCTCATATTGACACTCCCATCTCTCCTACTAATGATCACATTTCTCCTCCTGATCCCCCTATTTCTCTTCCTATTTGCTCTCCTAGAAGAACCACCAGACCTCTCAAACAACCTTCTTTTTACAAAGATTTTGTTTGTGCTAAACCTCATGTTCATTGGTGTAACTTGGTCTCCTTTGATTCTTTAACCTCTACTCATCAAGCTCTTATTGCTGCTCATTCTGCTGAAGTTGAACCTGTTTCTTACACAGAAGCTATTACTAATCCTAAATGGATTGAAGCTATGAATAAAGAGGTGCATGCTCTACAGGACAATAGTACTTGGGATTTTGTTCTACTACCAAAAGGCAAGAAAGCTATAGGGTGTAAATGGGTCTACAAGATTAAAAGACTAGCTGATGGTTCAGTTGAAAGGTACAAAGCAAGATTGGTAGCCAAAGGTTTTACTCAAAAGTATGGTCTAGACTATGAAGAGACCTTCTCTCCTGTTGTCAAAATGTCTACTATTAGATGCTTGATCTCCTTTGCTGCTAGCCTCAGATGAAATTATTTCAGTTGGATGTCAATAATGCCTTCCTCCATGGATTTCTTCATGAAGAGGTTTATATGAAACCTCCTGAGGGTGTTTCAGTTCCTCCTGGCATGGTTTGTAAACTCAAAAAATCCCTCTATGGCCTTAAACAAGCTTCAAGGCAATGGTTTGCAAGGTTGGTGGATGCTTTATTATCTCAGGGTTTCATTCAATCTAAGAATGATTACTCCCTTTTCTTGAAAAAATCTGATGGTGATACAACTATTGTTGCAGTATATGTTGATGATATTATCATCACTGGTTCTAATGAACTACTTATTCAATCTCTCAAAAGTTTTTTGCATGATACTTTTAGTATCAAAGATCTTGGTCTCTTACATTTTTTTCTTGGTATTGAAATCAGTCATACTTCTGATGGTTATATCCTTACTCAAAACAAATTCACTCATGAGCTTCTTAAAGACTGTGTTTTTTATCTCTCCAAATCTGCCATTACTCCATTTCCCCTTAAGCTCAAACTCTCTGAAGACTCTTCTCCTCTATATACTGAGCCTGATTTGTATAGATGTTATGTAGGCAAATTAAATTTCTTATCTCATACTAGGCCAGATATAGCTTTTGCTGTTCAATCTCTCAGTCAATTTATGCATAGTCCCAGACTTTCTCACATTTCAGCTCTCACTCATACCTTAAGATACATCAAACATACAGCAGGCCAAGGTATCCTTCTCAAAGCTACTCCTCAGCTTTCCTTACAAGCATTTACTAATTCAGATTGGGCTGCTTGTCCTACTACAAGAAGGTCTGTCACAGGCTATGTTCTGCTTCTAGGCCACTCTCCTATTAGCTGGAAATCCAAGAAGCAAAGTACTATATCAAGAAGCTCCTCAGAGGCTGAATATAGAGCTATGGCTCAAGATGCAAGTGAAGTCACTTGGATAGTTAGGCTGCTGGAAGAATTTGGGGTTCAACCTCTTAAACCTGTTACCTTATATTGTGATAACCAGTCTGCTATCCTCATTGCCAAGAACCCTATCTTTCATGAGAGAACAAAGCATATAGAGGTGGATTGTCATTTCACCAGAGACAAGGTTTTAGAAGGCTTACTTCAGCTCAGTTATTTGCCTACTCATAATCAGTTAGCTGATATCTTCACCAAAATGCTCCCAAGTTCACAGCATAACCTACTCTCTTCCAAACTTGGCATGGTTTCTCCCATCCCAAGTTTGAGGGGGGGTGTTGGTACATAGCTTGAGAAGTTGTTCATTATCACATGTGATAATAACTTGTAACAACCTAGTTAGTTAGTTTGTTATAAAGTTAGTTAGTTTGTTATTTTGGTTATTAGCTAGAGGTGAGTTAGTTATGTTAGTTATGCTCTCCCTCTCCTATGCTTGTATATATAAACACTTATGATGTAATCCTTTTATTCATTCACTCAAGAGCAATAAGAAATAATTCTTTCTCTTCACAAACTCTCTCTTTCTCTCAGCATTCTCATGATGTTCTCAATGAGTTCATCTTCATTTCATGAACTCTGACACTATATGAAATGAGCGAGCAGAAAAGAAGATCGGCGACAATGAAGGAAGATGGAAATTTGCGGTGAAAGCAAAGAAGAGGAAAAAGTGAAGTTGAAGAATTTGGAAAATAGCAGCAGCAACGAGAAGGTGGGTTTGCAGGAGAATAGAGACAAAAGAGAGAGAGAAAGACAATTTTGAAGGAAAACAGCAGCAACAACGAGAAGGGGGGGTTTTGAATTCTGAAGGAAAAATAAAAGATTTATTATTTGTTTAAATATCATTTATCATAAAAGGGAAATTAAAATTGAAAATTAAACCAATTAAAATATGACACGTGAATATATTACCTATAATAACAAGTTGTAACCGGTTTTGACTTGTTAAAAGCAAATACACTCAAAATATTAACTATTCCAGATTATACAAAGTGAAACTTATTAAAAGAAAACCGTGAAAATGTTGACTTATTCCCGACAATTTTTCATAATTTTGGTTCTTGTTCAAATTAAAAATTCGGATTTGAAATTACATGATTGATACAAGTGGTTGTTAGTAATGACTGTTTAGTACAAAATAGAAGCATAATCCAAAAATCAGCAAAAAAGCGGGTAAAAACAGCTTCTGTCTTTTGGCTGAAAAGCCGATTTTCAGCCATTGCAAAAACCCTTTTTTTGGTGTTTGGCCAAAAAAAAGCCAAAAGCCAAAAGCAAATCAGAATACCACCTAAAAGTCATTTGTCAAACACCCCATTAGTTTTGCTGTCAAGAATTTCATTTTTGGCTTGTTGTTTGATTGACATAAAATTGTGAAATTAGAGGAAATGAGAATTCATGGGAGTTTTGACTACCCATAAAACATGGCAAATAAATTACCAAGTCCCATGGTAAAAGAAAATTTATGAGAATTCCAAATCCCCATATTGTAACTAGAAAATACTTTGTAAATCTACTAGCTTAACAATTCACCACTAATAAAGATTAATTGCAAAATGTGTTGATGGAATAATAAACAACATAAAGATTTTATAATATCCTATTAGCAATACATTGTCTACCTAGTAGATAGTTGCAGTAATGTCCATATTCCTAGTTCAACCAAACAGGCTCTAGGTACAATGAAAGGGTCATAAATTAATTACGTATTCTCGGCCACGTAGAAGGAATTTAGTAATAAGTAGTTTTCCTAGTATTTATCTATCATATTACTACCAGAAAACAAATAAATGATTAATGGCCGTCATTCTTATATATTATTAGCTAGCATAGAATATTAGACATAACAAATAATAAGTATATCTCTTAGCAATTGAATGAAGGTGGGACGAAAGTAACATGATATAGATTGTTCTAGTCAAATGAAGTTGTTGGCCAATTAGCGAATCATGTGACTACATAATCCTTCGTGTGAGCTTTTTTGATATTTAAGGGTCCGTTTGTTTTAATGGAAAACAATTTCTATGGAAAACAATTTTCATGGAAAATCACTTTTCAAGGAAAACAATATTCAATGGAAAATATGATTTTAGAAAAAGTTTTCTTTTGTTTGTTTGAATAGAGGAAAACTTAGGAAGAAAAGCTAAATGAAGCAGAAGAGAAGGAAAGATGAGAAGGAGAGAATCAAGAGGAGTAAGGAGTAAGGAGTAAGGAGTGGAGAGGAAAATGTGGCATACCTTGTTTACAAAATGAAATTGGTTTTCCAATTCTAAGAGCATTTTCCACCTTTAGGAAAATTGTTTTCCACCCCTTGTCAAAACAAACAAAGGAAAATGAAAGATGGAGGAAAACCATTTTCTTGGAAAATGGTTTTCCACCAAAACAAACGGAGCTTAAATGCATTAGGAGGTATCTATAACTATAAGGCAGATATACTTCCGCAATGAAGCCAAAAGTCAACTAGGCAAAGAATAGAGAAAGTGCTTTTTTTTTCTGAGAGAAAATAGAGAAAGAGCTTAATCGAAGAGAAGAGAGAAAATCTAGCATCTATGGCGTTCATGCCAAATATCATATTCAATGCAGCCATGGCAGGAGATACAAGCGTGCTAGAGAATGCAAGTGTTGCAGAACATAGTGAGGGCAGTTTCGTCCTCAGAACACCTGATCTGGGAAATAATATCGTCCACATAGCTGCTCGGCATGGGCAGTTAGAATTCATCAACGCCACGATGCGTCGGTTTCCTGATCTTCTGAGGCAGCGGAACAATATCGGTAACACGCCTCTTCACGAGGCGTCCGATTTGGGAACTAAGGAGACCGTGAAGCTCCTCATTACCCACCTTCGGAGCAGCAGGAGTAGCAGTAGTAATGCTTCCTATCATAATATAAGTAATGCTACTGCAGTTGCTGTGCCATATTTATTAGAGCAGAACAATGAAGGAGACACGCCGATCCATGTCGCACTCCGAAGCCGGAATTTGGCTGCAGCTGAGGGACTGTGTGAAGAAGACGTATTTACGGCACACCGGGAGATCTTTGTCATCCAGAACAAGATTGGAGAGACACCTCTGCATCTCTATGTCCGTTATTGCGCTGGTAATGTTGTCACTTTTATTTTATTTTATTTTATCCAATTTATACTTTTTTTTAGAAAATTTGTGAAAAAACACCTTATTTTTATATACTACCTCCATTTTCCAAAAGATGTTACATTTTTTTCACGCATATCAAGGGAGCAATTTAATGGTGTAAACGAACAAATTTTTCGACGAAACTGCAGGACACGCCATATACAATCTCATTGTTGGTTGTATTAAAATTTCGTCAAAAAATTTGCTCGTTTACACCTTTAGATCACTCCCTTGATACGCGTGAAAAAAAGTGTAACATCTTTTGAAAATCGGAAGTAGTAGTTTTTATAAACAAAGACTATATAGTTTTGTTTTCAGAAAGACAAACTTGTTACCGACCTACATGTTTTGTCATCATATGTGAGCCAAAGCCAAAGCCAAAGACCAAATTATCGGTAATTGACCCCCCTTTTTATAAATATCCTTTCTTCCAAGCACTTCTATAATTTGTTTTGGCCGAAAATTTTTGACCCCCAACCAGCTCTTAAAGAGTGGCTTCAATAACAGAAATTTTGACTTATTTGCTTGCATCCTCCGATGAGGAACATACCCTGACTTTTTCCCTTTTCTAGAGAGATATTCCATCCCTATACAAAAAATGTAAAAATGAGAAAATAAATAAGTTTAAAAAAAGGAAGTTTAATTAATAGTCAAATTAGGATAAAGATGATATGGAAAAATGTGTGGTTTACATTTATTGCTTATGGTGGCCTTTTTCTAAGAAATTCATACTAAAATTTTCACTATAACAAATAATAAAGGAGACATTGAATCCACCTCTCTAATCTTCTTAGCCTCTTTAAAGATGCCATGAATAACTCCATTCAAACTAATGGAATATGAAGGAGAAGACACAGAAGTCATCACCCATTTTACAAAGGTTGTAGGAAATTTGAAATTTACCCTCATCTCTTGGATAAAATCTTATCATGTGTATCATAGGCCTTCTTAAGGCTAATTTTAATTGTACACCACCTAGGAGGCAGACCCTTTCTATTATAATGTTTTGGCATTCCTTGACAAACAAGGGGTAGGAACAGAACAAAACGTAAAGCTTACTGAATATGTCGTGGCGTGATAGAATCACTGTCCTAAAGTAGAAATTGCCCCGTATAGTACCTAAGGACTCTTGGCAAGCGACCCAGGGATACACGACCTCCACCTCTATGGTGTACCGCGAAGAGGTAGACTGAGAACCACTTTGAACATTGTCAGAAAAACTGAGCCAAGATTTGTTTGTATTTTAGTGAGTGAAAGAGAGACTGTGCGTTTTTATGTGTGGAAGAAGACAATGGGAAGTAGTTTTTATAGAGGAAAACTGAACAGAAACGGCAAAGAAGATATGTTGCCGTAAATCATGTCCATAACGGTTATGTTATTAAGGGCAATGATCAGGAAGATACTAATGCACAACAGTTATATTCTTCCATAAACAAATTAGGCCTGTGCTGTAAAAAAACACCTAAACCCGCAAACGCGTTGCGCCAACGCTACACGCACTACAAAAAAAGAGTTTTTGCTACGGATTTTTTGTGCTAGATTGAAATCCGTAGCAAATTTTGCAACGGAATTGTGTTCCGTTTCAAACTTTGCTACGGCACACATTCCGTTGCAAACTTGGCTACGGAATTGAATTTCGTAGCAAATTTTGCTACGGGAAATCATATCCGTTGCAAAATTTGCTATGGATTACGATTCCGTAGCAAATTTTGCTACAGAATATTATATCCGTTGAAAAATTTGCTACGGATTACATTTTTCGTAGCAAATATTTTGCTACGAAAAATGATTGACAACGTAATATTAAGAAGAAATATATAGACCATAAGCTAACTACGAGTGTGTGCATCATGTATAGCTCAATTGGGAGATACTTCACTTTCCACAGTATTGTCTCGGTTTCGATTCTTACTAATGGCATTTCGATGGGATTTATGGGGGGAGTGGGTCAAGATGGGGTAGAAAAAAACCGTAACAATTTTTGCTATGAAATTTGGTTTGCTATTGCTACGGATCAAAGTTTTGCTACGGATTTTCTATCCGTAGCAAAGTTTTTGCTACGGATTTTCTATCCGTAGCAAATTTTGCTACGGATCTTCTTCCTCCGTAGCAAAATTCAGTTTGCTACGCCACTTTTGCTACGGAAATATTCCGTAGCAAAAACACACTTTGCAACGGATTTTTGATGTTTGCTACCGAATTTTTCCGTAGCAAAATACAGTTTTTTTTGTAGTGACGCCCACGGCCCTTACCTCTAGTGGTTACTAGAGTATATTCTCTAGTCTCCAAACAAATCTTACAAGAGGAGAATAATATATAAAGATGACAAAAAGACTATAATCCTCCTATATAGAACTTGGGATTCACTTCTTTTCAAGCATTCCCAACTTATATATTCCAACATAAGGATGTTTTGCATTATAGGTTTATCAACCACAAGTGCTCCTAGAGGCTCAGTAAGTAATATTATCAGGCAGAATTAAAAAAAATTCTAGATTTAATCAATTTGGAGATGATTGTAAATAGCACATTACATTAAGCAATAGGACAAAATTGAGAAACTTGAGAAGGTTGTTCACACTTAGGAATCAGTGTGAGAATAGTTCAGTTTACTTTCTTAAGCAAATTTACAGAGTGGAAAAAATTCAAAATAACTTCACAAACATCTTGTCTCACAATATCGTTTGATGCAACATATTCATCACCATTATTCCGGTGTGTTATGACGGAAGCGTGTAATTGACAGGATTTAGTCGTATCACCTAATCAAAAATAAACCTACAGTCCTCTAACTATGGTACTCAATGGAAGCAGGGTCGAATCCACAGGGAGACAGAGTTTCTAAATTAATATTCAATCAATTAGCTACTTCAGATGAAATCAGGAAAGATTAACTGAACTAATGATTAAATTAAGGAAAATAAATTTAACTGAGGATTTAACTATGGAATAAAAACCTAGGGTATTACGTCGGTCCACCATGCTTATACCAATCAGATAAGATCAACTACTATCAAAACCTAAGTCAAGAGTCAAGGGATTAGAGCACGTGTCGAGCTATGGTTAAGACTCAACGCTCATAGTTCAACATACGCCGCATGGTCACTAACGTAATCAGAACTACTGATGTGTCCTAGGCCTCTAGTCGTAAGACGGATCTGTGCAAACAACTATTAACCACAAGCAATCAATGAAATTGTACACTAACATTAATCACTAATTAAGAACAAACCACATCACAATCACTCTAATCAAGCCCTAGAAATTGATAGAAATCTAAATAACAATCATGGTATAAACATGGCTTCCCTATCTAACACCCTAGAAAGAGAACTACTCAGACATGATTAAATTGACAATAACAAAGCTAATTGGAAACCCTAATAATTGCATCATGAATGAATCAATAATTAAACTAAGCAATTGAGAGATAATTAAAGAGATTAAGAGTAAAGAGTAGTACCAAATTGACGAAAAGTAATAAACTTTATTGAAGATAAACCAAGGTTCAATCCTCTCTTCAAACTAATCTAAGAGTTTTACTAAGAAAGCAAATTAAAATCCTAAAACTAATTGGATGGAAGATAATAAAAAAAACAATCCTCTAATACTAATTAGTAATCACCACTAATTTCACGCATGCCCCCAAGTAAATCCCCCTCTAAACTATTTATACCCCACTGCTGCCCACTAACAAAAAGGAAAGCCAAGAAATTTCGCTGGCCCAAGAAATCTCGCTGGCGCATGTGGGCCCAGCTTTTAAAATGCAGCAACGCACTAAGTCAAGTGATTTGGGCTTCGCCCGATCACCAGCCTGATCGGGTGGTTGATCGGGTCCAGCCCAATTTTACCCAGCATGATTTCTCTTAGCGTAACAATAGCAGAAACTCAAGATGTCGCCCACCCGATCGGGTCGGGCGGTCAGTGCCCGATCGGGCCTGGGCACATGTTCTCTCGCCCGATCGGATTGGGCAAGACTTGCCCGATCGGATTGGGCAAGACTTGCCCGATCGGGTCCGCAACTTCTATACCCGATCATAATATATTCGCCCGATCGGGCCATTTTTGCCCGATCAGTGTACGGAAAACTCCTTTTTGACTCTTTGGGACCTCCTAAACTACCCATAAAGCTCGTGAGCCATCTTACGTGCCTCGTAACATCTCGTAAAGCCGCGGTTGCTTCCAAATGGCTCGGGAATAAGGAGAAAACTCCATAAAACCTGCAATTCAACACTAAAATACAAAACCACAACTATATACAATAGTTAGCTCAAAATAGCTCCCAAGAGCTCCAATGACGCACAAATTAGCTTGTAAATAAGGGAGAAAAGTCTATATAAATACGTGATATCAGTAATCTAACAAATCGCACAGCAATAAAATCAAGCAAACAACAATAAACAACACAACAATTTAATGAGGTTCACTATCAATGCAATAGCTACATCCTCGGGGCAGGGATACTCTCTTTTACTATGAACTGAGAAGCTTACAGATTACAATAGGAATGAATTCACTCAAGTCTCTCTTTGATAAATCTCACAAGACTCCCTCTTGAATCTCTCTATTGTCAATCTTAATCTCTCTCTCTATTTTTGTGGTAAACAATCACTCTGGAAATACTGTGAATCATATAAGTGTGTCAAAAAGGCTAAAAGACAATATATATATACCTATATATTGCATAAATAAAACCCTAAGCGAACAAGGACAAGATCGCCCGAGCGAAGCCCATGAAGCTCGCGGACCGCGACCAGTGGTGGGGACCGCGACTAGTGATGGGCGGACCGTGACCAGTGGTGGGAGGACTGCGACCCGCGGAGAAAATCGCGACCAGTGACGAGCTCTCGGCAAAATTCCGCGAGCCGCCTTCTTCTCCGTGATCAGTGGCCTATCTATCAAGTTCGACTTCAACATTCTTCGTCAATAGCTCATCCTTTGCAACCCTCGATCAATCCCGCTCTTCAACGCTCATAGATCAAGTCACAGTTCCTCACAAATCTCCACCTTGACTTGCATCTACCACAAATGCTCAACCTCGAACCAATCTTCAAGGCCAAACCAATATCCTCCCCCTTTGTCTTCATATGAGTCTCACCCAATCTCGCCAAGATTGCTGACCACCCATCATGAACGACTCGGTCTCACAGCCTATGAGACCCATACTGCGCATTCACCCGAAGCCCAATTTATCAGCCGTCGAAAATCAAATCGTCTTCCCTAGAACCACAAACACACTAGCTCCACCTTAATCAAGACAAGCCAGTACCCTGCCAGTTGCTCCAACTAGAGCCATTTGTACTTAAGTCTAAGTACCCAAAACAAACCACCCTTTGCGAAGGAGAACTTCCGTCGAAGTTCTTCTCGTGCTCGCACCTAAGCATCCGCCCTGTCCTCAGTGGAAGACGGGCAACTCCTCA
The DNA here is from genome assembly GCA_947645195.1 of Patellifolia procumbens. Taxonomy (NCBI): domain Eukaryota; kingdom Viridiplantae; phylum Streptophyta; class Magnoliopsida; order Caryophyllales; family Amaranthaceae; genus Patellifolia; species Patellifolia procumbens. The sequence continues at coordinate 1,501,022 of CANSGD010000193.1, forward strand.
TGGAGTTTTAATCTAGCTACCTCTCTGTGACTTCCCACGGAACCACCTCTCAACCCAACACTCCCCAACAAAGACATGTCGTTCGAGACCCCATAGCTATATCCTGGCATATAAGTGTCAATAGTACAGAACCTTATCATACCAGACCGCTGATGAAATATCCTTGGTTGTTCTCCTTGATGACTCATAGTTTCAACCAGTTTTGCGGTAGTTCCAACAAACTCCACCTCATTGTTGATACTCTCATCATCAACCCAAGCAGTTTTCTTCAACCCCTTTGTTAAGCTCATTCCCGTTGACTCTGACATCTGAAGCCCCCTTAAGCTCCACCTTACCCTCAGGATAGTCACTCCTCAACTCAGAATGTAACTCTAACTCAGAAACCTTCTGAGCCAGTGTCGTACCCTGCAAATCATACAAGTTACCCACATCTGACTTCACGCCACGAAGTAACTCCCAAGAACCCTTCACAACACGCCAAACTCCACCCCCTCCTTGGAATCGAAAACCCTTTCGGTCTAACATCCCAAGAGATATGAGATTTCTCCTAAGCTGTGGAACATGCCTTACTTCTCTAAGGTCTCTAACTTTCCTATCATGTATCCTAAACCTCACGGAGTCTACTCCAACCACCTCACACACCGTATCATCACCCAAGGTAACACTACTTTTGCATAAGCTATAAGTTAAAAACATCTCCCTATCAGGACACATATGTGAAGAACATCCACAATCAAGAACCCACTTATCCTCTAAGTGTTTCTCCTCATGGATTATTAGAGCTAAATCCTCCTCAGAGTCGCAATCACTCTTATTTTGTTGAACATAGGAAGCTAACCCACCCTTCCTCTTAGGGAAATCACTCTTCCAATGACCTGGTTCTTTACAAATATAGCAAAGGTCACTACTTTTAGGCCCCCTCGACCTGGGGTTTATCGCCTATTCGACTCGCCAGTATTTTTATCAGCATTTGCAACCAAACCTAAAGAATAAGCATGATCCCCTACTATATCCACACTGGCCTTATGGCGCAATTCCCTAGTATAAAGTGCCGACTTTACATCCTCTAGGTTAATAGTATCTTTTCCAACCACAAAAGACTCGACAAAGTTCTCATAGCTACTAGACAATGAAACCAACAATATCAACGCAACATCCTCATCCTCCATTTTAACATCTATATTACGCAAATCTAGTAAATAGAGTTTAACCTATCGAGATGATCCTTTAGGGACAGAACTTCTCTCATGCGTAGGCCGAACAATTGTTGCTTCAACAATAACTTGTTTGTGAGCGATTTTGTCATATATAAACTCTTTAATTTCGCCCACAAACCTGCAGCCGTAGTCTCATCTGTGACCTCTGTGATCACATCGTCCGCCAGCTGTAGCAAGATAGTGGAGTGTGCCATCTCCTCCATATGTTCCACCTGAGCCTCTGTCAGACCAGTCGAACTACCCTCTTTTGCCGTCGTTGTGAAACCCTTAGTCAAAGGTTTCCATATCCCTTGTGATTTCAATAAAGGTCTCATCTTTATCTGCCATAGCCCAAAGCTATTCCTCCCCGTAAACTCTCGATCTTCATACTTGTTGTTGCCATCCCAAGATCGATCAACCTCGATGTTAATCAATAACTCTGATACCAGTTTGTTATAACGGAAGCGTGTAATCTAACAAATCGCCCAACAATCAAATCAAGCAAACAACAATAAACAACACAAGAATTTAATGAGGTTCACTATCAATGCGATAGCTACGTCCTCGGGGCAGGGATACTCTCTTTTACTATGAACTGAGAAGATTATATATCACAATAGGAATGAATTCACTCAAAGCTCTCTTTGATGAATCTCACAAGACTTCCTTTTGAATCTCTCTATTGTCAATCTTAATCTATCTCTCTCTGATTTTGTGGTAAACAATAATACTGTGAATCATACAATTGTGTTAAAAAGGCTAAAAGATGTTCTCAATATACTTCCTCCGTTTCTAAATAAGTGACACACTTCCCCTATTTGGAAATGTCACAATAAGTGACACCAAGCTCAAAATGGAAAATTTCAAAAGACAAAATTACATAGTTACCCTTACTTAACCAAATTTAATACACTTAATTATTTTGTTTTACCTACTAAGCTAATCTAATCCACCACCAACCCTACTAACTAATTCACTCCCTGATTTAACTCCCCACCCTCTCCCCCTCATCCAGCCACGCCATTTTGCTGGTCCTTCACAAAAACACCACCCAACCACCACTCAAACAACCACCTACCATTTTTTCCGGCCTCTCTCCTCTTTCAATGGACTCCTCTAATTTTCCGGTATCTCCATTTTTTCGGCCCCTCTCCTTTTTCAGTGAGCTCCTCCATTTTTTCCGGCCCCATCTCTCTCTTCTTCATTAGTTCCCTCCCCATCCAAACTCCTCATCCACCATAGCTACTAAATCACCACCTTCTCCCCCGAAAACCAGATAATGGCGTTGGGTTTGAAGGAAGAAGAGGCAAAAATTTTAGATCCAAATCGCGAAGCAGCGGAGCCGAAATTGTTTCAGGTTGATTAGGTGATTTCAAATCTGTTCTATTTTGGGTAGTTTATGGTGGTTGATTTTGAGGTGGGTGGCTTTCAACGGTTATGGGGAAGGTTTTCAGTGGTTGTGGCTGGTTTTTAGTTGATGTGGGGGTGGTTTTCGGTGGGGATGGTGGCGACGACGAAGGCACGGTTGTTTTTGGTGGTTGTTTTGAGGTGGGATAGTTTTGGGTGGCTGTGGGGAAGCTTTCTAGTGGTTGTGGGTTGCTTTTTGGTTGTTGTGGGGGTACAATACGGGTAGGGGTGGTGGTGGTGGCGACGAGAGTGCAGGTGGTGTTGGTGGTGGTGCAGCTAGGGGGTGGGTACTTACTGATGTAATTAGTATATGATTGCATTATATTTACCCATTTGTTTAATGTAATTATAGTGCCTTTTTTACTCTTAATTATGGTCCCCACTTTCTCTCTCTAACTCTCCTTGATTTTCCCCTACTTTCTCTATGTTCCACTTATTTAGAAACGGAGGAAGTATATACGAATATATTGCATAAAGAAAACCCTAATCGAACAAGGAAAAGATCGCCCGAGCGAAGCCCACGAAGCTCGCGGGCCGCGAGCCACGTCACGGACTGCGACCAGTGGTGGGGACCGCGACCAGTGGCGAGCTCTCGGCAAAATTCCGCGAACCGCCTTCTTCTCCGCGATCAGTGGCCTATCTACCGAGTTCGACTTCAATATTCTTCGCCAATAGCTCATCCTTTGCAACCCTCAATCAATGCCGCTCTTCAACGCTCATAGATAAAGTCACAATTCCTCACAGGTGAAAAAAAGGGTCAGTCATACTATCCATCAATTGACAGTGATGCAAACTGTCCCTTGAATGGAAGCAAATTGTCCACTCCTTTCATTAATCACACCAGACCTTTTCTGAAGAATACTACATAGAGAGCTCTTTACTTCTGATTATTGTGAGCGTAAATCATAGAGCACCAGGATTAAGAACCTGTTTGGCATATGAACAGCTTCTATGATGATCATTTGGTCACTAACATCATTTACTTTCATTGCAAACGAATGAGCTTACCAGGACAGCCAAATTCTACTACTCTTATGACACGGTAAGAACACTCCAATTATGCTTATGTTAGGTAAAACCTTAGAGATATTTACTATGTCTTCAATGGCCACATAATTATGGAGAGATGATCAATTTTTTTGTTGCTCTTACATTGATAATCGAATACGAGCACAACTTGTGCAAGCTTATACAACGGCTGCTGATCAATTTTCAAACCGGATTGTTGAAATCCAAGCCTCTACAAAGGCATCTAAATGTACTGGAAGTAGACTAAGAGAGGCATATCATAATAGTGAGGAATCAGGCACTGTCAAGATTATTAAATGTGATTTGTGGAAAATAACACTCAATTGTTGTCTAGTTGGTGGGAAAGTATGTTTATTGGCACTAGAGATGAACTATTAGATCTGCTTAAGATAGAACTCACATAAACGGAAACATTGATTCCTTTCCGTTACTAGCAACTTAATATAACCCTACCAAACACGCACTAACAGCTTGTTTGGATAGCTAAAGTAGGAGGGAAAGGGAGGGGAGGGGAAGGGAAATGACAAAAATCCATTGTTTGGATAACAAGTGAGAGGGTGAGGGATTTGGAGGGGAGGGAAATGGAAGGATCAATTTATAAGAAATTGCTCCCTCCAACATTGGAGAGATTTGGAAGGAAAACTCATCATTCTTTTCTCCCTCCCTTTCTCTTCTCTCCCCTTCCCTCCCCTTCCCTTCTTTTCCTTCCCATTTTGTATCCAAACACACTGTAAGTCTTCTATTCGTCGATATAAAGGATGAATTGGATTGATGGGATTATGTGATTGTTTGCTACACATCTTAGGATCGAAATTGCCTCATAAAGTAGATAACGCTTTCTCTAGGAGATTTTGGAGAAATTTTGGGGTTAATAAAGTTATTATGATGTCTTACGATGTTCTCATAGTTTGATTGAAGACAATAAAAATTAAAAACAATGCAATGAGTAAATGCCCCACCATATCTCATAAAAGTACTACTGATTGTGAAAATGAGTTTGCTCATGAAACTTGATACTCTCATAGGAATACCAATAAAAACTGACATAGGCTCTGCGAAAAAGGAACATCTAGACTTCTCCATAGTAATGGTTCAGGTGTCTCTGGAGCAAAACTTTCTCATCAATATTTGACTTGAGAATAATAAAAGCTAGCTCAATATAACATTACCACATTATATTAGCAAATAAGATAGCACACTTCAAACTTTATATTCCCATCTCTAATTGAGAAACTACAATAATGAAAGAAGCTAGTATCTCTTTCTGATACTCAAGGAGAGCTCACGTGTGGGGGCGCTCAAAATGAGCAAACAAAGCCTCTATATATACTAGCAATGATACCATTGAGATGGAGAACCCTTATTGGGTTGTCCCATGTAACTATCTCTATCCAACTCTCCATGCAAAAATGCTTGACATCCATTTGGCAGAGCTTCCAATAGTTACTAGCTGTAAGTGCTAGTAAAACACGCACTACGATGATCTTCGCAGCTGGACTAATGTTTCATCATAGTCCACCTCTACTGTTAAGAAAATCCTCTAGCCACCTATAGTGCCTTGTACCTTTCGATGGAACCGTCGGGTCTAGTCTTCACCTTGTATAAGGGGCTGCACTTCTTTAGGCTTTGTTACTGACTCCCAAGTCTCTTACATGGATTTTCTCCAAGAAAATTTGCTTCGAGCTGCTTCATCATAGGTACTTGACTCTTTGACATCCTCGACTACAACAACATTCACATACTTTGATTTGGCTTCGAAGGCCTAGTGGTTTTACGTAATGCAGGTTGAGGTTCTTCTTCTTGAACATCTTCTCTTCGAATTAGCCTTTCTTCTTTGGGACTCTTATGATATGCTCCTGTTTTCCATGGAGTTTTCTCCTTCTGCGTTGGTGAAATTGAACTCTTGCAATTTCAACATCTCCACCATCTTGACTAGAATGACCTTCATCTTTCTCTTTCATCTTCTCTTGAAGCTTCCCCTTGATCTCTTTCGAGTCTGGCAATAATGCTGCTTGTGGTGACTACAAAGATGATGCTTCATCAAACACCACATTTCGTGACACATGACACTTATTAGTAGTTGGATCACAAAATCTCTAACTCTTTCTTTGATCATAGTATGCAACAAAGATACATCGAATCATCTTCTCGTCAAACTTGTTGTGGAGGTGTTCGGGAACTAACACATAACACACACATCCGAAAACTCATAATGACTAACCTGTGGCATCATTTTCCACAACTTCTCAAATGGTGAGACATAGCCTAGTCTCGCTTGAGGCAATATGTTTGTCATGTGTCTCGCTTCCTTGAACTTTTGGAACCTGACAGATGCTTTTGATATTTTTTTCCTTCATAAATTAAACTCAGACATATCTTGAAAAATCATCAATAAAAGTGATCATATCACTTACCTAGTGTTGCTTTATTGGCCCGAATACATCTAGGTGAACAAGTTCCAGGTGTGCCTGAGACTTGAACCTCGAATCTTCATTAGGCAACTGGTGTGCTTTGCCAAATTGACATCCAGCACAAACTATATCTTTCTTGACATCTAGCTCAAGAAGACCCTTGAGCATCGACTTCTTCATCATCACTTTGAGCTTTGTATAACTAACATGGCCCTAGCGAGCATGCCACAAATCAGTTGCCTCATTCTTCCTTGTCTTATCTACATATGCCAATTGAGGAGACATTACATAGACTAATTCTAGATGTTGTCCCTCCGGGATCGGAGTTGAGTTATCTTCAATGCTTCGATGCACCTTCACATTACAGGGTCTAAAAACAACATAAATTTTGCAATAACCTATATCTTTTCGGGATTTTTTGTTCGTAAAATTGTTCTATAAGCTTTACTTTATAATTAGGGTTGTAATAACCTCGTGTACGATTGGTGAAATGGATCAGCCCCCCCAAGGGCATATATATTATATATACCGCAAAGCTTTAATCCCATGTGATATGATCTCAATTGCTTATTTACAGTTTTTGCAACAACACTAACTTAATTGCTTATATACATTTTTTGCATCAACAATTCATCACTAGCTCAACTGCTACCTTAAAATGCTACTTCATGACCAGAACTTTTTGCTATCTGTCAACAATGTTAATAATTGTTGACCATTTTGCATACAGGTGGAACGTTCCCTAGAAACTTAAAACACAACGACAACCATAATATAGTTGACAAACCAAAACTTATTTATCAACTGATCGAAGCTAATACTTGGGCATTGCTGACAAATGATTTGGATGGTTTTAACCCTCTAATGAGAGCATCCCAGTATGGTCGTGTCCTTCTCGTTCTTTGTATGTTAAGTTACAAACTTTCAATGGAATGTCGAGACAAGAACGGAAGGAGTTTTCTGCACCACTTGCGTCTAAGGTTGGTTGATCTTAATGCAAGAGACAAAGATTATACACTTTGGATTTGCAAGAAGATCCTAGCAGAACATGGAGTTGATACTCTCATCTTCTCACGAGACAATGATGGGAATACACCATTACATTTGGCCATTACAGATAAAGATTTTGACATTGCGGAATTGATCTTGCAGCGTTATGTAGAGGCTCACTTAAGTGCAAGGAAAGAGTTAATTATGAACATTAAGAATAAAGATGGAAAGACAGTCTTTGACTTGGTTACAACCGAACCAGGAATTTGGCCTCCAAAACTCGTATGTAGAGTACTACTTTTATCTACTTAGTTAACATATTCATTACTGCTACAATCCAATTGATCAATTTGTCACTTTTTAGAAAAAACTGATGGAACAAGCTAGTATGGGAAGTATAATGGATACGAACCTGTACAAGGCAGCTAAAACAGGAAATGTAAATGTTTTCAGACAGTATACCGAATCTACACCAAAAGGTGCTCCTGATGATGACTACTTTCTTGCTCAAGCTATCGATGGACGCAATATCCTTCACATATCCCTGCAACAGGAGCATATTCCCTTCCTTGAGAAAGCTTTGGATAACTTTCCAAATCTTATCTACCAGAAAGACTCTAATGGTGACACACCATTACACATTGCTGCCAGGCTTCATTCTGATGCAGCATATACATTATTGATGAAATCTTTCCACTATTGGTATGACAACAACAGGGACAATTACTTGGTAAGTCTTCGTGTGCCACCATGGAAGGTGAAAAATTCAAGAAACCATACGCCACTGCAGGAAGCTGCACGCAATAGTAATTATAGGTCCTTGATTTCTATGAGTGTCAACTGTATAACCCCTGAAATAGAGTCAGAAGCCATGTCAGATGTAAACGAGGTCGGAGAGACTGTTCTTCACTTGATTGCAAGATACGGCCAAAAACAAGATGGTAAATTTCCGTCTTTATACTAATAGAACTGATCGTTGAGAATTTGTGATTTCGTACATGGTTTACATTATTTATATTTTCCATTGTTTTTTTCTACTATGAAGTTTCTAACTGCTAATTGCTCCTCCCACCAAAAAATTAATCGCTCCTCCCAGCGCCATTCCCTCCCCATCCTTACATGGATTCTTCCATGGCTTTCCTTCGTTGACAATCAAGGAAATAATATGCATTTTATCTGACTGGGTGTCATGACAATCGCGAAACAGTTATTGTTCTCCACCGTTACTGATCAATAGCGGTATGACTGTGTCATTCGGGAAGAATTGGTGGAGAAGCTTGTCTGATCTGACCGGATGTCATCAGTTCCTGACATCATCTTTTTGCCGCCACTGCAACACCGTTGCCTTCAAAAAACAAGCTCATCTTCTCAGTTGGGTTCAACTCAGCTGACTAGGGTTTCAATTCCATTTTCCCACAAACCTTCTATACATATTGATCTTTGAGTTTAGAGAGAGATAAAATGGTACACTTGTGCCCAACTTGTGACATTTGCTGACCGATTGAAGCTCTATCAAAGTAAGCTAGATCTTTCGGGGAGTTTTTTGGTAAACCAAACCCACTAATAGAAGAGAGATGAATGAAAGAAACTTGCTTCTTGAGTCTCTACCCTCGCTCTGCTAGGGTTTTGAGGTAACCCTTGAACTTTTCAAGTTTTCCCTTGCTGTTGGCAAGATCGGGCTCGATATGGCAAATGAATTACTATTGAAGTGTGCGTGTTTTTCATTAGAAACGGAGGATGATGATATTATTGCGCTGGAAAAGGAGACAAATGATAGTTCGAATACCGAGACTAAATTGTCAGTAGTGGCTAGGGTTCAATCGTTGCGGTCGGTGAATTTTATGGCACTCCAAAATACTATGAACCAGATTTGGATGCTGTCGAGAAAAGCAGTGTTTCGGGAGATTGAAAATCAATTATTTACAATACAATTTTTCCACTGGAAGGACAAGGAGAAGGTTATGAATGGGCGACCTTGGTGTTTCAATCATAACCTAATTTTGATACAAGATATGGATAGTAGTTTGCAGCCCTCGACTATAAAAATAAATTTCTGCCCTTTCTGGGTTAGGATCTATAATCTTCCACTGGATTGCCGATCGGTTGAAGATGTATCAAAAATTCTGGGCAAGGTTGGGGAGGTTTGGGAGGTGGAAAAGACTGCTATTGTATGGAGTAAGTCCAGAAGAGCTCGTGTCTTGATTGATACGTCAATACCGCTATGTCGATCACATAAGATTCTGAACAAGAAGGGGGAGGTATGTGTTGTGGATTTCAAATACGAACGACTGCCTTTCTTTTGTTCCTGTTGTGGCATCATGGGACACACCGAAAAATACTGCCCTAAGGAGGGAGTGGAGGATCATGGGACTAGACGTTTATGGGGGGCATGGCTTAATACTTCTCCATGTAAGGGGTATGCGGCCATGCTAGAAGAGGAGCAAGAAATTTTAAGAAGCCGGAGAAACATTAACTTTACGGAGCGCCCAGTTGTAAGGAGGGGAAGAGAGGAGGAGAATAGGGAGAGTGGGGACGATGTTGGTGATAGGACGGGAGATTGTTCGACTGAAGGTGGGGATAGGGGTGTGAGGATCGAAGAGAGTAAACATAAAGAAGTTGATGAGGCAGTAGTGGTGGTGGAAAGTAGTACGACAAAAGAGGTTGGGAAGGGGGAGGTGACTGAGACTCTTGTTCGATTAAATACGAATGAAGAAGGGGTTGTAGATAAGGGGGAAAGGAGGGATAAAGGAAAGCAGGTGGTGGTGCAATGTGGGGACTTGGTGAGGGGTGAGATGGGAGGTGAGGCGGAGGGGGTGAAGGGTGTCTGAGGTGGTAGGAAGTGGCGTAAACTGGCCAGACAGGGGGGAGAGGCTGGGGGTAAGGAGGGGAGTCTTATTAGTGGAGGAAAGCGCAATAGAGTGGATGCGATTGAGGTAGATGTAGAGGAAAATAGTAGTAAAAAAGCTATGATGATGGAAGGTGAATTTATTGAAGCGGCGGTGGTTGGGGGATCCCAACCCCGCCTCTACCCATGAGTGTCCTAAGTCTCAACTGTAGGGGGCTGGGCAATACCCCTGCAGCTGATAGTCTTCGGAATCTCATCCGAATAGAGGCCCCGTCTCTTGTTTTCTTGACAGAGACGAAGCTAAGTGTGAGTGAGTTGTTAAAGGTGAAAGAAAAACTATGGGGCTTTGATGGGGTGGCAGTTGATAGTCGTGGGAGGTCAGGGGGTGGCACTGTTATGGTGTAAGGAGTTGGTTGTGGAGTTAGTCTCAATGTCAATGCATCATATTGATGTTAGGATAGTGGAAGGGTTGAGTGAGGAACATTGGAGGTTGACGGGATTCTATGGGTGGCCGGAGGTCAATAATAGACATTTATCTTGGGCGTTGTTGGAGGAGTTGGCGACTCATTCCGATCTCCCTTGGGTGTGTATTGGCGATTTCAATGAGATTATGTTTGATTCGGAGAAAAAAGGAGGTAGGGATCGTGCGTTTTGGCAAATGGAAAACTTCCTTAGGTGTTGTGAGTTGACTGGTCTGTTTGACTTGCCTTTTTCGGGCTATGAGTTTACGTATGATAATGGGCAATGCGGGGATGACGAGGTGCTCGCCTCGGTGTTTCCACAATTGTCCTGGCCGACTCGTGCAGGGTGCCTACTGACCTGGATGGACCCCCTTTATGAGTGGTTGCTCTTGCTGAGTGCGCTTATTCTTGCCGGTTAGGCTCAAGTTGTCTTGTTGGTCCTTTGGACCTATCTCGCCTTCTGTTCAACATGTCTCTTGCATTTTCCTCTTTTGAGGAGCCTTTCTTCGATCACCCTTCGAGCGTCAACCCCGCGGCTCGATCGGTGTCCTTCACTCCTTGCCGCTCGAGGTACTCTAACTGCAGGGGTGAGTAGCTGCTAGCCAGGGGCCCTTGTGATTCGGGGGGACCTTCCCTGTTCTCTTGCTATATTGTTTGCCTGAGGACCTTGATCTTTATTTAGAGGTGGTGTAGGTTGAGTGTTCGACAAGCGTTGGCTTCCTTGAATCGCTTGGACTATGTCGTTGATTCTTGAGTTCATCATGGCCTCGAGGTGTTCGAGGTCAAACCGGGTGACAACGAGGTCTCCGTGTCGGTCTCTCCGAGGCTGTCCATTCCCATTTTCGACTGGCTGAATGGTCTCTTGATTGACAAACTGAATGACTTCTTGAATGATAGGTTCATTCTCGACAGCTGTAGTAGCTCTTCGTGGTCTAGCCATGGCTTTTTGTTGACTGACTTGGTGTCTCCCCACAGAAGGCGCCAAACTGTTTCTGCCAAGAAATTTAAGATGAGATAATAGATGATTTCGGGATGATCACGTGCCAGCTGGGATGACCTGTAAAACAGACGGAAGGCTAACCTGGGGGTTTTCCGGGTAAAGCCCCTCCGATGCTTAAGTCAGCGATTCGGAGTTGTGATGGGAATGATGATGTAAGCTAGCGTAAGCAATAAAAGTGAGTAGGTGTGGAATTGATTACCCTTACTGGTGTGATGGTTGATACTTTAATGGGCACAAGTTTCTAGGAAGAGAATCTAGCAATGTGGGATCCTAGAAGTTACAAATCCCAGGTCATTAGGAACAAGGGTATTTCCATCTTTTTCATGTGGGATTGGGCTGACCACTAGGTGGACCCAAACACTAGTCATGGAGATATAAACTTCCAATCCCACTCCTTAATCCCCTAAACAAACAGCCCGTTAGTGAAATAAAAGATGATTTTGAGAAATTAATCAATGGAGAAAATAAATATGGGAGTTTTAGAGTTCATGAATGGTGGCTTAATTATCAGACTTGATTGTCAAAGTTGGAAGTTCAAATAAGCAGAAGCCTTTGCTCGTTTGGAAAACATGTGGAGAAGTGTTTGCTTATTTTCTTGATGCAGTAACAATATTGGGTAATTTTATAAAATGAGCAGGGAATTTAGATCTTTGGAAAAATCGACATAAGTAGTTAGCTCATTATGGAAAACGAAATAATTGCTTCTAACCTCTAAATTTGCTCAATCAGGTTGAGCAGTAAACTTAATGAGCACACACTTTTGCTCATTTGAAAAAACTTGCTTACTCCCTCCGTCCCAGAATGTTTTATACACTTAATGGGGCACGTAGTTTTAGATGATAAGTTGTTGTTTGGTTATCAATTGTATTTTATTAAAAAGGTAGATGTGATAGGAGTTAGTGGGGTATTATTTTATTTGGATGTGAGAGAGTAATGAGTCATGGTTGAAAAGTTAAAAGAATAAAGTAGTAGTAGGTCATGTCCAAAAATAGAAGTGTAAAGAGATTTGTGGGACGAATGAAAAAGGAAAGTGTATAGAGCTTTATGGGACGGATGGAGTATTTGACAATTTTTTGCTCATTTGAAAATCTAAGCGAATAAGTGTGCTTGTTTGGGCAGAGATATTTGCTTATTTTCTCTAATGAGTAGAATTGTTTGCTCATTTGAGAAATCAGTAGAAACGTTTGGCCTTTTTGTCAAATGCGCAAAAGTATTTGATGATTTTGTTTTGCTCATTTGGGAAAATTTTTGTTCTCTTTCTAGATTTGCTCATTTGGAGAAATTCTTCTTTCTCCAAAATTTTTTTCATAATATATGGCTTCCAAACTTTCTTTTGCTCATTTTCTATCTCCATACCTTTTCCAAACACAAACGATCAAATTTGGTCATTGGCCGAAAATATAAACGATCTTTCAAGTGCTGTTAAAATCGTGCTTTAAATCGTAAAACCGTGCGATTTTAAGATTCAAATTTGGCACATGATTTAATTCGTTGTTAGAATCATATTATGTTAGAATCGTAACAAAAATCGTAAAAAAATTGTAAGAAAATCGTAAAAGATGGCGATTTATTAACAATTTTTTAAAATGTTTGAAAATGATTGTAAAAAATGTAGCTAGGCCCATTCATGTAATCCGATTGATGTTTTAACCCTAGCTTTGCCTATTGACTTCCCATAAGTACTCAAGTCACTCAAAACACCGAAAAATCAACATCATTAGCTCGAGGTGCTCATCTACACATGCCATTGAAACTTCTTATCACTTTACGTAATTTCGCAATTTTCCTAAACCGTGTAAAATTCCCTAATTTCTGCATGAAATTCATTTCTCAATTCATGTGCCTTATTGTTGAACTCGTCCCTTTTTACCAAATTCGTGTGGATTAAATATGAGTTTAGATTTTTTGAATGTTGTATAACATGGTGTAATATGTGATGTTAATTTTTAATTTATGATGAATGTTGGACCTTTAAATTGCTTTTTAATATTTATTTAAATATATGAAAGGTCTTTTTCGTAGAACAATACTAAAACGGTAAGTCTACATCAATATTTAATTATTTATCGAACATTTGTGGTTAACTAAACAAATAATTGAAGGTATAGTGTTATCTTTTGGCAAAAAGTAGAATCTTACGATTCGATTTTAACACGTCTGTTCGATTTAAGTTAGAATCCCGATTTTAACAACATTGGGCTTCCACTTCCAAATTTCTCTCTCCTCCAAGTTTTCCCTCTTCATTGAGCTCATCAATGGCAAAAAATAAAAAGTCGAGCTTTGAATTTCATCAATGAGATTGAAATTAGAGAAAAGAAAGGAGAGAGAAATGCTCTAATTCGGGAAAAAATGGGCAATGGAAAAATTGGGTGGGTTGACTTGTCTTCAAAAGGAGTTCAATTGGGTTTATTTACAAGAGTACTATTGAGTGTAGGATGAACATCCTATACCCAGGCTTATAAGAGATGTTGTAAGTTAAATGCCATTAATTCGAATTGTATTAAACTCATTAACTCTTAGAGTCAGCTTACCGTATTGACCAAAAAGATCATGGATTTGAAATGATTATGACAAAAAGAAGTACATGAATTGAACAAAATTCTATACTACCATCGATTTTCAAATATAATGGTGAGACTTCGTAGTAATTTGACAAAGAAAGTGGAATTGTTGCATTCTTTATTGGAGAACATGAAGTATAGAGATTCTTTTAAGCACTATTCTTAAATTTGCAGCTGTTGTAGATCCTGATGGTGATGGTAGAAGTGGCATGGTTCAATTTGTGCAACGTAGCAAAAATTCTTTGTACATGCGTGACATAGATGGCTTAACCCCTATTTTAAGAGCGGCAAACTGTGGTCAGATATGGTTAGTTATTCTGATTGGTAAATGGTATCCTAAATCATTATACCTTAGTGATTACAGAGGCAGAACAGTGCTGCACCATCTATGTACTTGTGTCATAAATGTCATCAATGAGTTAGAAGGTGTATTACAACTTTGGGAACCAAACTCTGAAAGTTTTCTCCAATGGGAACAAAATTCCAAGACATATCTCAAAGGTGATGACCTCATATTCTCACGAGATCATGATGGAAATACACCTTTACATCTTGCCATCATGAGTCGAAACTTTGAAGTTGCACATTATTTCATTAGGCATTATATCAAGGTCAAGTCAAGCTTAAGGGATGAGTTGTCGGGCATCAAAAACAATGAAGGAAAGTCAATCATGAATTTGATTACATGTGTATCAGACATCTCCCCTAACCTGGTATGCACCGCTTCTCGATTTTTACCGCTTCCTTTGACTGCTCGTAATTTTGCCTTTTTCTATATTCCTAGCTACTTCATTATGGAGCTAAATTCATATACTATATGTCTATATGTTTGCATCACCATACCACTTTATCTTCTTACTAGTAGAAACTATGGTGATTAAGTTGGTATATTTGTAGAAGAAACTGATTGAACAAGCTAGTCGGGCAACTATAATGGATGACATGATTTACAAGGCAACAACGGAAGGTGATACTAATGTGTTTTCATCCGAACCTTATGATCCTCGCATGTTTTGTCAAGCCCATGATGGAAGTAATATCATGCACATTGCCCTTCGGCATAACCATATATCCTTCCTCAACAAAGCTTTCACAAAAGCTTACCTCAACAAACTTATCTACTGGAAGGACGCTAAAGGAGATACCCCTTTACATGTTGCTGTTGGACTTCAGACACCTGAAGCCTTAGAATTCTTCAAACTGTGTGTGACCAGTCATCAGCCCTATAATGAACCCCGAGCATGGACAGTGAGAAATTCAAAGGGAAATACTGTCCTTCATGAAGCAGCAAGGTTGTGTAATTACAAGGTCATAGAGATATTATTATCATCAGATTACAACACTGATATTAATGATGTGAATGACGATGGTGAGAATGTTCTTCATCTCATAGCAAGATATGCCACCTATGAAGGTAAGTCCTTATATTCCATCACTAATTAGATTTTTGGTTTATAAACTAATTGCTATCAGATATGTTACGACTAATTGAGTTGACAAATGAATACTACTCAAGACAACCACTTACAGGACACTAGAAAGCTAAAAGTTCTTTGGTTGACAATCATACAAGATATAGATCCTTGGGGTGTACAACTTAATTCGAGAGAGAACAATAAGTATTATTCTCTCCAAGGTACTTCGAATTTGGTTGACAATAATACATTATTCTCTCCAAGGTACTTCGAATTTTAACACCAATTGAGAAAGAGGCAATAAGCAGTTAAACACTATACGGTTACCCCCTTGCTAGCTGAAACAACAGGTGCATCTTAAAACAAACATTTTTCTACCTGACGAAACACTATTGAATGCTCTTTCTGCTTGAGGTTCTATATTTTACCCAATATTCATAATCAACAATACTTCAAGTATTCAAAATTACCAAATAGGTAGATTTCACAGATCATGATTGTTAGTAGTTGGTTTTAATACGAGCTTATTATGTTGTGCAATGTAAAATATCTATTGCAGCGAAGGATTTCCTAGAAAAAGTTGCAAAACAAATGAAGTCTCTAGTCTACATGCGTGATTTTGAGGGCTTCACTCCAGTTTTAAGAGCAGTGCAATGTGGCCGACTTGGGGTGGCTAGATTTCTAATTCAGCAATACCCTCAATCTATTGCGATTGCAGACAATAAAGGCCGAACAGTTCTGCACCACATGAGGTCTTTGGTTGTAGACCTTGCTGATGATTTAAAAGATATAGTACCGATTTGGACGGAAATTTTCAAACAACATGGAGTTGGTGACCTGAGATTTGCTCAAGATGAAGATGGGAACACACCCATGCATTTAGCCATTATTGGAGCCGATTCTTCAAAATCCAAATTTCTCATGGAAATGTGTCTCAAATCAAAAAACAAACGAGAATTAGATACCATCAACAATGATGCTCAATCTGTTTATGATTTACTATCATCACAAGCCAATATACCTGCCATGGTGCATATCGCCTCTACTCTTTATCTCTTAAACATCTTAATGTGCGTCGATCTGTATCTCCATATATCAATCTTTTTTTTTTATGAATTAATTAAACTAACTCAAAGGTCTAGTATTTTACAATAGTCATGGTTAGCCATAGTCACAAACTCACAACTTACGGAGTAGGTAATATATTATTAACTACTTGTATTGAACTAAATCAAAAATCAAATAGGATTTATACATGATACATGGCGCTCAAGTTATTAGTTAAGATATTAGATATGTTGAGGAGGTGCTCTCTGTGCTGTGGAAATTTTTCTCTTAATATGTAATAAGTTTTAAACTAAGCACATTTGTTTAACACAAGCTCTGGGTATAGTTGAATAGCCTGTCATACATTATATTATCCTTTTATATAAACTTTTTTAGTTTTAAGAAGAGAAAGGAGAATAAACAAAAATATGCAGAAGTTTTACATTAAACTTGTTTAATTAATCTTAGTTTAATATGTGCCTTAAATAGCCTTACAAAAGCACTACTATTAAGATTAAAGAATAACCTCTCATTTGGTGATACCATATTAGGAACATGCCTACAATGTAGAGTGTAGACCACTACTTGCTAGATGTTTGCTAAAATATTCTAACGAATTTCCCATTTGGTTTTTTTTTTTTCCAAACACATGCCTTGTAAATTTAATTTATGAAATTTCACCAGTGTATATCTTAATGTGTACACTCTGTACAGTATGTTTGAAGTATTACCTGTTTTATAATTTTAATAATGTAACTAAATTTATGATTGGGTAAGGATGTATCTTAGAGATCATGCAAAAAAAACTAAATGAGTGGTTTATTAAGGCGCCTGTGAAGAACCCTAATGCTTTGTTTAGATAGCAAAAAGGAAGGTTGAGGGAGAGGAGGGGAAGAGGGAAGAGGGAAGGGGAAGGTGTGGTTCATTTTTCTTCCAAATATTTTCATTCCTCTCCTTCCCTCTCACAACCATTTATCCAAACAAGTGAAATTGTCCCCTTTCTTTTCTCTTCACTTCCTTTACTTTCATTGCCTCCTTTCCAGACAGTGTGTAAGGTAAGAATTTTGTTAGACATAACACACACAAAAATTAATATTCTTCTTTGATTATGTACTTACACAGAAGGAACTACAACAGTTGGTGAGCAGAAGTTATGTCAAAGAAAGAGAATATATAGATTACTTGATGGACGACCAACTTTATCAAGCAGCAGTAAAAGGGATTGTTAATATTTTCGAGAAAGATGTACCTAAAGGTCGTATGGAGATCGATGTAGAATGTGGGAAGCCAAAACTTGATGAAGCGTACTTTTGTCGTCAAACACCAGGTGGAAGCAATATAATTCATATAGCGTTGAGGCATGGGAATTTTAACGCGCTCGAATTTGTTAAGATTGCTCTAGATCACTTCCCCAAACTCTGCCTACGACCCGATAGCAACGGAGACACGCCGCTTCACCTTGCAGCAAAATGGAAGAGTGGTGTACCAGTGGATTTACTAATAAGTGCAGCAAAGAAATTTCTAAACGAATTGAATGCGGAGGACAAAGCCTTTACTGTTCCGCCATGGAAGGTAAAAAATTATAAAGGTAGTTTTCCGATTCATGAGGCTTTGCAGGCTGATAATTTGGTAGCTGCTTACGCTTTGCTAAATTGTGACGACGAGGCCTCTTCTTGTGTAAATGACTTGGGCGAGACTCCACTCCATGCTTTTGCCAAATATGGATTTTCTTTCGGTAAGTACTAAGTACCTTCACTTACTTTTTTTTTATAGAGAATATTTTCTGATTTTTATTATGGGTTAAGAAATGAGTATCTGTCGATAGCCTGTTATGATAAATAGCATCATCATTAACATGGGATAATAAATGTTATGGAAGATCCTATGATAGGAGAAAGAAAATCAAGTGTTTATAATTATGAACCAACATAGGAGTAATATAATCAAGGCAGAGAAATTTGTTGAAGAGGGTGGTCTTACACCAAGGTCAAGTACTGCAAAGCTAATTATAGATGTGGAACAAGTGTAAATTCTCAACGAATGCGTAAAGTAGAAGTAGCGAGCTAAGTGCTGGCATTACATATAAGTTACTGAAGACATCATGTGGCCATGGATGTGGCCATTTTAATCCGCTCTGGGGAGAACGGCCTTCATCCAAATTACCCAGATGGTGAAACTAATCTTGGCATCAAATATCTCAATCTCGAACTTCGTTACTGAAGACATCTTTAGTATAACACTCAAAATGAACTTTTGGCTCTTTAACACTTGTTAAGGTTGTGAGTGTGAGATGAAGCAAAGATGTTTGGATCGAGAAAAATAAACGAAAGACAAAATATCGCAAAAATAGTAGTAAAATGGACAGAATACTTTAACAAGGGAAAAACCCGCAAATGGTGGCAAACAACCCAAGACGACGAGCACCGAAAATTCCATTATATAAAATAGTGTAGTAAAAGAACCCTATAATAGGGAGATTAAGTAGTATAAACTATTAAACTTGCAAATAAAACTCTCATTATAAACTCACTAGAAGAAATTAAGGAAATAGTGAAATAAGATTGTATAGAAGGAGGGTTGTATTGGAAGGCTCATGTAATGGAATCTGTGTGCGTTATGCTAGGGTTGTAAACCAGGCTACACTTAAGAGAGAGAGAGAGAGATTGATATATGCTACGGTGCTCATATAGGTTGCTCCAGATCATTAACTGACGGAATGTGTTGATTTTATCAATTAGAAGGGAATTGATACTAGAGCTGAGGTGCTTTATGAATGGAAACCAGTGGTGTGCAAATGCTGTAGATCCATGGTCACCCTCATACGGAGCGTAGGAAGGGTGTTGTTAGGAAAGTTTGGAGACCAAACACAACAAAGTAATGTGGTTCAGTTACAAAATAAGTCAGAGGAGGATGTTATAATTCAGTAGGAACTGCCTAAAAGGCCAGATGGAATAGATGAATTCCAACAGGTGGTAAAATCAGCATAACACCATGAAGGTCAGAATGACAAGTGGTTACAAGGAACTCTTTCACTGCGCTGGTGAGAGATAATGAATAGGTTGAGGAAATGAATGAATTGGAGGATGAAGGTAGGGTTCAGAAACAACCAAGGAGGGGCAGGAACTCTCCTTTTGCAAATGGATAGCAGCCAGAACGATGTTAAGAGAATGATCAAATTCAAGAGTTAAGGGCTAGTTTGCCTTATGGAAACCAGGGTGATAATATGGGACTATGGGAAAGCTCTATCAAAAATTGTTTTCTGGATGATGTTTTACTACTAACTCTTGATTTCATAAGGAGGGGAAGATGTATATTAGCTTGGAATTTATTAATCTTCCAAGTGAGTTTCCAGTCAATTAATAAATGCAATTTGAGATCACTCCATCACAATGGAAGGCGGAGGTTCAGGTGTTCTTTTGTTTATGCTTTCAATTGAGCAAGAGAAGGATGTAGCTTGTGGCAAGATCTTGTGGGTGTTACCATTGAGGCAGGAAACTACTCTTGGCTACTAGTGGGGGGATAGCTGTATATACAGAGGAGAGGAGAGGAGCTCTTGTGAGAGCTACTCAATTGGTGGACTAAAGAAGATGTACGTGTTTCTACTTGTGGGCTGGAAAATATGAAGAGTGCAGGATGTTTTTTTCACCTTAAAAAATATACAGGCTGGTGATGATGGAGTATTCTGTAAATTAGACAGAGGAATGGTGAATGGCAAGTGGCTGGATGCTTATATTTCTGCAGAAGCTTTTTTTTCATGTCAGAGGGGTATTTTGACCACAATTCAATGCTGTTAACTTTTTATCCTACCATAATAGTTGGGAATGCTCCCTTTAGATACTTGAAAATGTTTAGTGATTATCCTGATTTTGAAAAGAAGCTGAAGGAAGTTTGGAGCTGCTTTAATGGGAGGGCTGAATTATCAGAAGGAATTAGTTGATGATCCTATGAATGAGATAATTGGAGAAAACGAGCAAGAAGCCTTGACGAGATATAGATTGGTTCACAAAACCCATCATTTCTTCACCAGAAATCTAGAATAGCGTGGTTGAAGGAGGCAGATAAGAATTCAAAGCTATATCACAATGCTATTAGAGCTATACACTTGAAGAATAATGTAATGGAAAGATCAACCTGAAGGGGTTAAGTAGGCCTTTTGGGAATATTATCAACATTTGCTTGGTTCTAAAATGGAAAACACGAACTTTGAAGCAGGAGGTTCTTGAAGTTGGTCTTGTTTATATGATGATCATAGGGCTCTTTTAATAAACCTTATACAGCTGAGGATGTTAAGCAGACAAATCCCTGATGGATTTGGACCTTACTTCATCAAGGACACATGTCATGTTATTGGCACTGAGGAAACTAATGCAATTTTATTTTTTCTCTTCTAGAAAATTGCTGAAAGAAGTGGCTTCCATGCTTGCCCTTATTCCTAAGTGTAAAAACCCAAACAATGTAATTGAATTTAGACCAATGGCTTGTTGTAATGTTCTGTATAAGACAACCAAATTATTGTGTAATAGGTTGAGATTAGTGTAGCTTGTGATTATTTCCGAAAATCGAGGGGCTTTAATTCATAATAGATCCATTGTGCATAAAATCATGATATGTAAGGATCTACTTAGACATTATGGAAGGAGGAATGCTAGTGATGGTTGTATGATTAGAATGGATATGAAAAAATCCTAGGACAGCGTGGATTGGAGATTTTTTTTTTGGAGAAAATGCTGATGAGATTGAGTTTTCCTACTATATGCATAGGAGATGATCATGTGATGTGTGTCTTCTGCTAAATTTCCTTTGCTGATAAATGGAAGTATGGTTGGTTTCTTTGCTGCAAAAAGAGTTTTGAGACAGGGAGATGCTTGAGATGTAGTATCTCACTTGAAATCTGTTGAAGGTGAGCGGTACTTCTATATTTAAGTACCACCCGAGGTGTGGTGTGTTGAAGCTTACCCACCTCATTTTCGCTAATGATATCCTACTATTAACTAAGGGTGAGTAATTTCTTTATACATGATTCTTCAAGGGTTCAAGCTTTTCTCTGATTCTTCGGGGTTAAGAGTTAATATGTAAAAAACCAAAGTTTACACAGGTAGTATGTCTGAGTATGAATGTAAATTTTGGAGGTTTCTGTTTTTTCTCCGAGTAATCTACCATCCAGATATCCAGGAGTTCTTATTTCTTATAGGAGAATCTTTAGTGCTGGTTGTAGCTGTTTAATTGAGAATATGACTCTTGAGATAAGAAGATAGTAGAAACTTATCTTTTATAGGGGATTGCAGCTAGCTTATTCTGTTTTGATGAGTATCCACATGTTCTAGAGTCAGATTTTTATCCTTCATAGGCAGATTATGAGAGATTTTAAAGGAATTTACAGATCATATCTATGGAGGGGCAGTATTATTCTTGCAAGCCTGGTAAAGTGCTATGGAAGATGTGTAACTTAAAAAAAGAGGGTGGCCTTGGAATAAGGAATATATAAACTAGAATGTAGCTTTTCTAGCTAAATATGTTTAACTACTACAAAAGAACAATCTATGGGTAAACTGGGTGAATGTTGTATATGTTAAAGACTGTAATTGGTGGCTGTATCATCCAAATATTCGACATATCTGGTGTTGGAAACAGATTCATGCAACTAAGGATGAGGTGCAGTAGAAAAATGACCGAAGGTCATTGAAACTTAGTTTTCCTATTCTATGAAGTAAGTTTACTGACTTCTGAATGGTGAAATTCTAAGCGTTCAATGGGACAGTTTTGTTTGGGATGCAAGAAAATGTTATTTGTATGACCATGCAGAGGAAACACAAGAGCACTTGTTCTTTAAGTGTTGGTATAGTTTACAGTTGCTGATGATATTGAAGAACTGGCTGGAGATTAGTGCCTACATTAGCTGGTTGGATCTGAGGGCTAAGGAACTGTAAAAGAATAAAATTCCGGAAACAGGCTATTGTTGCTGCTATGGTCTCTTTAATCTACTAAATTTGGCTTTCTAGAAATGAAGCAAAGTGAAACTTGAATGTTTGTAATATAGATTGGTTGTATAGGAAAGTAAAGAAGAATGTACTTGATAGGATTCATATAGTTCTGCCTATAGAAATACCAAGTAAAGAAAAGGATTGGTTTTTAAAGTTGTATAGGGAGGACTGAGGAGTGATATACCTCTTAGAGCTTGTTTGGATAGCTAAAATAGGAGGGAAAGGAAAGGGAGGGGAAGGAAAATGGCAAAAATCCATTGTTCGGATAACAAGTGAGGGGGTGAGAGATTTGGAGGGGAGGGAAATGAAAGGATCAATTTATAAGAAATTGTTCCCTCCAACAATGGAGAGATTTGGAAGGAAAACTCATCATTCTTTCCTCGCCTCCCTTTCTCTTCTCTCCCCTTCCCTCCCCTCCCCTTCTTTTCCTTCCCATTTTTTATCCAAACACACTGTTAGTCTGTTGTCCTTTAGTGAAGTTAGAGTCCAACCTAGTTGGTTTATAATTCTCTATCTTTCGCTAGGTTGTAAAGGGTTTTGTTGATTCAATATAGCTTACTAGCTTATCAATAAAAAAAAAAAAAAAAAGATGATGACACCTTCCTTGGGAATGATCGACTTTATCACTAACAATACAATCCATAATATATCCTTGGCTTGATCCCTGCCCTAAACCCATGACATATGTCTCTTTTGACTTCCGATACATGTACATACCGGAACCTTGGTCTAATAACATTTTTGTTCTGTATAAATGTACATATTACTAACGGATGATTCCATGTAGATAACGATGAGGCTGCTGTAGACAAATTTGTGAAAACATTGATTCTTAGTGAATCAAGAAGCGATGTAGCTTGTCCTTCGGGACGCTTCCCTCAAAAAGAAAAAGAAAGTCATGCAGCGTATAAGCGAGATGGTGAAGGTCTTACACCATTACTAAGCGCGGCAAAGTCTGGTCGCTTTCGGGTTGTACGCGCTATACTTAAATATTGCCCTCAGTCAGCGTATCTTCGAAATCCATCGGGCTCGACTTTTTTGCATCTATTGCGTTTTACTGGTGAGGATGTTGATGACAGTTTGTCAGGAAATTTCAAGAACATAGGGAAGCAGTTGTTTGCAATCCCTGAAGCAGATGCACAGAGGTTGGTGCAAGATTACGAAGGCAATACACCCCTCCATCACGCCATTATATCTGAGAACTCTATTGCTGCAATTGTATTAACTGAGAGGTGTTTAGAAGATAAAAAACGAAGAGAACTTGGATTGGTGAATAAAAAGGGTCAAACCATTCCAGATTTACTTGCATCAAATGAAGTCCCAAATGAGGTATGTATACTATGTAGTAGTAGTACTCTCTCGTTGCTTTTTAATCACACACTTTCTCATCTAAACTTTAGAGGTAAACTCTATGTACCCCAATATTGCTCAGTCACATTTTCAAACATAAAGTAGTGGTTGGCCAGTCGATGACCCCGTATAACATAGAATGACACGCATTTGCAAAATGATCTAGTGTTTGAATTTTGACAAATAATAAGGTTATAATGGTGGGAGGAGATATGACATTTCAAATGGTTATACTCACGAGATCAAATACTTTTACATGTATTAGAAAAAAATAGTAAAATATAATTGATATTTAAAATGGACAATGACATCATGTCAACGTATAACGTATAACATAGAATGGCACGTGCCCCACATTTTATATTATATCTCGAATGTGGGTGCACACGTCGAAATATTCCCATCTTTCCATTTTGGACAGTCTTAATTAAACTTACCTTTTCCAAATGTTGGTGCACACGTTTAAATATTGTTTTAGTAACCTTACTCCTACATTTTTTATTTTTCGTTCTTCCTCCTTCTAATGGTCACTTTCAAATGACTAAAGATTCCTAGTCCTAAGTTTGTATGGCACAACTTTCTCCCACATAAACAAGAAATGAAGGTATACATAGGGCTAAGTTTTTTTTAATCTTTGTTAATTTAAAGTGCCTCACCATTTACCTCTTTTCTTAGTGTTTGTGCCTGATAAGAAATTTAAAAAGATGAGATGAAGTACTCCCTCAGTTTCTTTTACAGCTCATGTGGGATTTGTAGCTCCAATTATGAAGTAGGATGATGAAAAGATGATGTAATTGTCATGTGGGGTAAAAGATAAAATATTGCAAAAATAAGTGGGACTAATAATTAGAAAGTAAGATAAAGTGGAGAAAAGTTTATAACAAAAATAGAAAGATTTTAAGTTAGATAAACAAAAAAGACAAAAATGGAAAGTAGACAAACAAAAAGAAACGGATAGAGATATACATGGTCCAAGTATTGCATGAGGGAAGCATGAAATCGCTACTATAAATTGTGGTCTTTGTCATCTAAAAACCTAATCCCTTTGATGGAATGCAACAGATTATAGAATCAATCCGGAAGAAGGTACCAGAGGCAGTCTACTTAGCGAGAAGTTCATATGGTATTCACAAGAAAGATATGAAAGCGTCAGCCAATTCTCTATCGGTGGTTGCTGCCCTGTTGGCAACCATAACTTTTGCAGCTGGATTGCAGGTTCCGGGTGGATTTGATAGCGATAGCGGATCCCCTGTCCTTTTAGCAAATGCAGCATTTGCAGCTTTTCTTGTATCCAACACCATTGCTATGTGCTGCTCTATGCTTTGCCTTTTCTTGCTCCTTTGGGTAATGGGTATTGGCAAAATCCACGGCTCTCTCATGGTATTAGATATCTCCATAATCCTGCTCGAATTTTCCTTCTACCTCACCTTGTTGGCATTCACATTGGGAGTGTTTGTGGTTACTGTCAAAAAGAGTTTCTGGTTGGCTATTCTAGTGTGTGGACTCTCCTTCCTTACCTTCCTTCTCACAAGGAAAGTTTCAATCCAGCTGCTCGCTAAATATGGTGGCCGTGCTGCTAAAGCTATAAATAAGTTTAAAATGTTGGTAAAGTCATCGATGGGTTATTGTGGTATTAGAAGTGCAGAACATCAAGATGAGAGCCCATCTCCCGGTAATACAGAAGAGGTTGGTGTTGCAAACAATTAAACAACAGTAAGACGATCAAGTTTCTCCATTGGCTCCCCTCGTAAAAAGAAAGAAAAATTCCTCCATTGCCTCTTTTGTATCAAACTAGTGTGACTAGTGCAGGTATTGGGTTTGGGCTACTGTTGACAATTTGGACCTACTTTGGGAGTTGGCAATATCGTTGATATGGTATATAAAACATTATTTTGGATGTCATAAACTTATATGTTCCTCCAAATAATATCGTTGTGCATTGGCAAATTTGCCAATATTTTTGAGTTCTGAGTATAACTTTAGAAATCGAAAGAAGTACTAGGTTTGAACTTTTCCTAAGAGTAGTTTACGGATCCGATAGATTTTTCAGATTTTTTTGTTGTATTATGTTTTAATAATTTCGAATAATTATTAAAAAATAACGTAAATAATCCCAACTATCGGCAATCTTTTCATATTAATCTTAACTTTGATTAATATTATAATAATTTCAACTATTGACCCGTCCTTCCTAAAACAGTCTCACCTAACATATGACTTGTTAAACCGGTTAAAAAGGCTACATGTCACAATGTAATTGGGCCCAACTATTGGCAAGCTTAGCAGTACCAAGAATAAAATGATTCCTCATTCCGGCGAATTTACCGACCAACTTGCCGGTCACCAGTGATGATGTCGATAGTTTTGGGTCGGTAAATATTAGATTTGTGGGTTCTCAGGCTAAATGAGAAGACAAAAATGAACCCCAAACATTGGTTTAATTTCTCCAAAACACTTGATTTTAGAAACGAAAGAGTAAAGACCGTCAAATTTTGACTGTACATAGCAACATAATCAATTTTAGCAACATAATCAATTTTAGAAACGAAATAGTAAAGACCATCGAATTTTGACAGTACTCCAAGTATATAATATAACATGGCAATAGCATAATAGCAATCCATAGAGTGTACAACACCAACATCATGCTAGCATATAATAAAATTATTGGAATCAATAAAAGTATAGAGATAGAGAAAACTGACAGCGCAAGAGTGATCAGCGGCTCGTAGTCGTAGGGTACAATCAAAGAGAGAACCAAGGCGAAACGAAGATGAAGGATTGACATATAAAACTTCAATGAGCCTCAATGGAATATGGCTCTTCATCTCTATGCCTCTTGATGTATTCCTTGTCGAATTCCTTCTCTGACCTCGCCCTCTTCTTCGTTACCTCCAAGGTTGCTGATTTCAATTTGGAATTCGAAGATGAAGATGAAGATGAAGATGAAGATGAAGCTGAAGATGAAGTTGGTTTTGGTGTTGATGTGGTGTTGGTGGTGTCGTGTTGATGCTAATTCTATGGTCCGACATCACAATTTTTTATTTTCCTTTTCTACATTTGGTGGTGTTTGGTATGTTATGTGATATGAATAGGAATAAAGGTTGTAACATGGATAAACAAGGAAAAATTGTCTAGAATAATGTAAATTTTTTGGCCGTAATAATGTAATCTAAAGATTATTCTGGAATAATGCAACTTTTATACCCCATTTATTTTAAACAGGATAAAACCGGATAAAACCTGAATGATAGGTTAAGTAGGACACGTGTCGGCTAATAATTGGTTCCAATAAACAAATTTATTAAAAAACAAAAAAAATTACCCCTCCCCTCCCCTAACCCCTTACGGCCTAAACATCATTTCATTCATCAAAAAAAATGGGGTCTCTTCCGCACCATTAAACCTCAATTCTCATGAAGAACAACACAAATTAAACGAATCAACCCTCTTAAACCTTTTCAAATCACAACAACGTTACCTTAATTACTTCTTCCAACACTTAAACCATTCACTAACCTTAAAATTTACCCAAATTCTCCTCAATTCTAAAGGCACAATCTTTTTCATAGGGGTAGGTAAATCTGGGTTTGTTGCCCAGAAAATCTCTCAAACATTAATTTCTCTTGGAATCCGATCTGGGTTTCTCTCCCCTGTTGATGCCCTTCATGGGGATATCGACATTCTTAATAAAAATGATGTTGTTGTGTTCTTCAGTAAATCAGGGAATAGTGAGGAATTGATTAGGTTAGCACCTTGTGCTAAAGCTAAAGGGGCTTATTTGATTGGAATTACATTTAGTGAGACTAATAATTTGATGGTTTTTTTATCTGAATGTGTATTTGCCTCTTGAGAGTGATTTGTGTCCATTCGATCTCGCTACGGTGACATCTACAGCTATTCAGATATGGCCGCCCCTGCTGTGTTAGACACCACACCGTGATTGGCAGCATGTGGCCGCTGCAACCACATGCTGGTGGATGTGGTAGTGGTGGTCCGATGAGTCAGAGTTAATTAAAAGGTGGTGATGGTGGTTTCAGGGAAGAGGAGGGAGGAGGTGGCAGTGTAGGGGGAGGTCGTTGGGGGGTTGGATAGCAGGGGGTGGGGATGAGGGGTGGGGGGATTATTTAATTTTTATTTTTAAAGTTTATTTAATATATTAATAGAATTAAAAGTTTTAATTAAAAAATTACATTTTGTTTAGGTCACCGGTAATTTGTCTCATTTAAAATAAATGGGGTATAAATGTTGCATTATTCCAGAATAATCTTTAGGTTGCATTATTATTTGTGAATCGCTAAAAGGTTGCATCATTATAGGCAATTTTTCCGATAAAGAATTGATAGGTGGATTAAGGATAAAATTAAAAGTATCTCATGTTTGGTATGAGTTGGGATAAGATTAGGGATAATTAATGAAGTTATTTAAATAGGAATAGGATCAAGTGAATATTGTTTTCACCGTGAAAACCAAGTAAAGGGGTACATATTAACATAAAGGGGTATGAATACATTCATTAATGACATTTTTGTAAATACTGACAACTTTGATGTTAGCACTTAGCAGCACAATTTTCATGTTAGAAGCACACGTATCCTTAAGTCGTAATATGTACCATTCTAAATCTTATATGTACCCCATTTTTCCAATCAGCATTGTATGTTTTCAGTTTCAGCAAAGTATAGGTGTTTAACAGAACCCGACAAGTGGTATATATATATATGGGATAGATAGATGTTTACTGTACAAATTTTTACCAAATTATTTGCATCTAAATTTAACGGGATATAAACAAAGTACTATACTATGAAATAATCATATATATTGGAATTGTACAGAATTTTCAAGTATGTGCACAGTATTATCCCATATCGATAGAAATAGGGGTGAGAGAGACTACATTATAAGTCTGGTGAGATCCGTCGATCCTCCTTTCAATAATTGGTTTTACGATGAAACCTTACTGGAATTATCGTAAATCTACCTCATTTGCTCTTATGTGGTCCAACAAGTGGTATCAAGAGCCGATGGTTAGACCTCGACGGGTGCAATATGGTAACATGATGGTTATTGAGCTCTCATGGGGGCATAGATGGTGCAAAGTATCACTGATTGAGGGCCAGTTGTGGAGGTTTAGGGAGGACTGAGGAAGCTTGAAGAAGGTTGGGGTCTTTTAGATTTTTATAATTGAATTTAACAATATATTAAATTAGAATTGAGAGTTTAATCAAGATCTTTGGTTTAAAATGTAATTAATTAGTTGCTCGTTACGTGATTAGGCCCATTTAGAGCAGATATTTTCAATGGTGGGATTATTACTCCATTATCAAAAGGTTGGACTAATTGAGAAGACCGAATAAAGGGGGAATTTTTCCCATCAATTTTTCCAATATATTTTTGATGTGCTGAATTACAAGATGGTGAATGTTTGAATTTAAAGTTGTAACCATTAAATTCAAAATATAAATACTAACGAACTTAAACAACGTTTATAAGATATATGAATCTGAAGTTGCAACCTATAAGATATTTAAAAATGTATGATATTGGCCTTACTACTACAAAATTCGTGTTGCATCGACGCTTTTTAAGCAATATCTCAACATAGAAAAGTGTCAAGAAAAAAGAGATTTTGGTTTTCGAGAATCTGCAGCGCATTACGTTGATCTGTGCCTCTTCTAACCCTCAACCCTGAAAAGCATCGAGGTTCTTGGCACATTCTTTTTAATCCTTGACATTTTAAAGTTTCAAGATTCTTGACATTTTTGGTATTGAGATAGTTGTTTCTCACTGCTAATGAAACCTTTGCGACTATTTTTACATAAGAGTGTCTTCTTTTTTCTTTTCCTCCGTCAATCTTGTTTTGATATTGAGGATTACTTATTATCTGTCGTTAAAGAACATTAATAAATAATATAAACTAAAGGCTAAAAAGGTAATAAAATAATCTTCTTTTATTATGAATAAAATATTATAAAGGTAATGGTATAAACTTCTCTAAGGGTTGTATATAAGTATTAAATACATTACCTAAACTAGTATAAAGTTGGGAATTTATGTCATAATTACGCGTAAATCGATGTTATTAATATTTGAAAGTTACTTAAATTTCCTTATTTAGGTTCTTATATACAGCCCTAAGGGTTGTATTTATCATTTTTCATATAATAGCAATAATAATAATAATAATAATAGGAGATTTTCAATGGTACACTCCTTGATTTGGCTTTTCTTACTCGTACACTTCTTTCTTTTTGACTTCTTAATAGTACACATGTAGTTTGAAATCTTCCCTCCCGTGAACATTCCATTAAATAAAAGGTTAGTTTAACGTTAATTAAGATTAGGGGTTTGCCTCGTTTTGCGTGTTTGACGTTTGTATTCAAATTAATGCGAAATCAGAAGTGGTTATTGAAATTTCTGGGGAACACTTCGAAATTTATGGAATCAAAGAAATTCTAGAGCTCCTTGATTTGAACAATTAGAATGAGAATGGAGAAGAAATAAGAATCCAAATGGAGAAAAATCAGAATGCTTCACCATAAACTCAAGAAACCCTAATGTTTGGGAAGAACTTGAAGAATCGATAAATTGTTCTGATTCAAAGATTATTGTGATACTTCTTAACTAAATTTAGAAGTAATGAATCAATAATTTGCCGAATTTGACCTTGATTCAAAAGAAAACGATCTAAACTCTGCCAAAAAATTTTAGGGGAAAATGAGATGAAGTTTTGTGGAATTTTCTAGAGATTTTGCTGAAGATATGAGCTAGCTAGGATTCGTCCCACTCTGATACCATATTAGGATTTGATATCTAACTCTATTGATGGAGGGCTTAGAGGGAAGATATGAATGGAAGAAAAGATAAAAGTAGACAGAAGCAGAGAGATAAGCAAAGCAAATACAAGACTACATTGTATTGTTGTTGTAGTGAATGAAAATAAGCACAAAGTAAACTATTTATATCTAATACACTTATAGAAACTCAATAACTAACTAATCTTAAGATTAAGGAAATATTTAACCAACTAATTAAGTGCCAAACATATTCCAACAGAGCAAGAGACTCAAAGCCATCATGATGAATATCACCAATCATATACTAGTGTACGCCTTCGTAACTGCAAGATCTAGTAGAAAAATAAGCCCTTAGAAGAAAGTATGATTTCCTAATGTTATAATTAATGTTCCATCTTCCTCAGCTTTGTTCGAAGGACCATTTTCGATCAAATTTGTAGCAAAAACCTTAAAGTTTGGGTTTGCTACTGTGCTACCCTAGTGGTATATTCTTAAAGTACTTTGGTTATCTGATCATCCTTTGATCCAAAGTGGATGGAGTGGCACATAAATTACACGACTTACCGATAGAAGCTTCAATGGCCTAACAAATTTGTATACTTTTCTAGCGAATTTATCATATATCCTGGTAAATACCCAAATTTATTTTTAGCTTTTTAAGGTGATTGCAGAGTTTGGCTTACATAGTTTTGCGCTGTCTGCGTAACACGAAAGAATCTCTTGAAAGTGTGAATAATCCAAACAACTACGCACTGTTCGGACATGAATCTTATGAGAGATAATAGACATACACGGGATGTAATGTAGGCTACACATACCTTGGGTGTATGTGTTACTACTAAAATGTATACATTATATATTTATATATAAGTGTTACGTACTACTAAAATGTATATTGTTACTAAAAAATTGCAAACTTACAATCGTTTAATCCTGTTTTGTTATTTAACGATATTTGAATTCAAGGCCGTTCCTGAGTAATTTGGGGCCCGGGGCGAACTTCATAATATGGGCCCCTAACTAATAATAAATTTTAAGAAAACAACAATATATAAAAAATTTAATAATAAGTACCAATTAAAAAACCAGAATTTTTTTACATCATAAGCATTATAATACTCCCTCTGTTCCTAATTCTTTGCCTCATTTTCCAAATATGTTTATTCCTTATTCTTTGCCCCATTTTCTTTTATAGCAAATTTATCCTTTTTATTTTTTATAATAATAAGTCACATACACATTTTCTATTATCAATTTCTCTCTACTTTCCCTTTTTGTTGGATTATGTGCAAAGCCCACAAGAGGTAAAGAAAAGTGGACGGAGGGATTAGATAAAAGGAAGAACGAGAAAAATAAAGGATTTAAAAAAGATTTTTTTAATATATATATATATATATATATATATATATATATATATATAAAGAAGAAGATACATTGTTAGAGTATAAAGAAAGGGTGATAGGTTTTAGTCGTATCACCTATTCAAAGATAAACCTACAGACCTCTAACTAAGGTTAGTCAGTGGAAGCAGGGTCGAATCCGCAGGGAGACAGAGTTTCTATATTAATATTCAATTAACTAACTACTTCAGATGAAAATAGGGAGAATTAATTGAACTAATGAGTAAGCTAAGGAATACGAATTAAATCGAGGATTCAACTATGGAATAAAAGCCTAGGGTATTAGGTCGGTCCACCATGCTTATACCAATCAAACAAGGTCAACTACAATCAAAACCTAAGTCAAGAGTCGAGGGATTAGAGCATGTGTTAAGCTATGGTTAAGACTCAACGCTCATAGTTTAACATACGCCGCATGTTCACTAACGTAATCAGAACTACTGATGTGTCCTATGCCTCTAGTCGTAAGACGGATTTGTGCAAACAACTATTAACCACAAGCAATAAATGAAATTGGCCACTAACATTAATCACTAATTAAGAACAAACCACACCACAATCACCTAATCAAGCCCTAGGAATCAATAGAAGTCTAAATAACAATCATGGTATAAACATGGCTTCCCTATCTAACACCCTAGAAAGAGAACTACTCAGACATGATTGAATTGACAATAACAAATCTAATTGAAAACCCTAAGAATTGCATCATGAACTAATTGAATAATAAGCAATTAAACTAAAGCAATTGAGAGATAAGAATAAAGCAATAAGAAAGATGATTACCAAATTGACGGAAAGCGGGAACTTTAATTGAATTGAAATAGTATTCGAATCTCTTCTACAATGGAAAACAATGAAAAACTAGGCTAGGAGCTCTCTAAATGTTCAATAGAATAAAAGATACAAATAAAAACAACCTAAAAAGTATTTATAGTCTCAAAGAAAACAATAAGATAGAGTGGGAAAATAACGAAAAATCGCGTCCCCGTGTCGTCTACCCGATCGGGCAAAGGGCCACCCGATCGGGTCTGGGAACAAGTTTCCAGCAGCTGTAATATTGGCTTCACCCGATGAGATCGGGCAACTTCCACCCGATCGGGGCCACAATCCCAGCACCCGATCAGGCAAGACCACCCGATGTCATCGGGACGTCTTCTTCAGCTCTCATAAAATAGCAAGAAATGGCTAAGTGTTGCTCCGCCCGATGCGATCGGGCGAGGCTTCTTTCTTTCTTGCCTCTACTTGGCTTCAGACGCCAAGTCTTTTGCATATTTCTTCTTCACAACGGGGTCCGAATACCATCTCGAGACCACCAAGTCCCTAAAAACCTGCAAAATGAAATGGAATACACAAACCACAACTATATCGAAATGGTTAGCATAAATAGCTCCTAATAGCGTCAATATCGCACAATTTAGCTTGTAAAGAAAGGGAAAAACTCTATAAGAAATCAATATATCAAAGGGTTAACAAAGGATAAAGGAAAAATAAAACAAATGAGAGAAAGGACAAAATAATAAAATTAATATAATAAAACAAAATAAAAGAAGAAGAATCAAGGTTATAGAACAAAGAAAGCTTTAAGAAAGGCTAGAGTAAAAATTAACTAAATTCACAAAAATGGCAAGTGCAAGTATCGAACACTAGATCTCAAGGGAAGTAGCAATGTAGCATTAAAATACGTATAACATTTGCCACTAGACCAGCATATATCTTTCTCAATTTTTATGCACTTATTGCTTATATTATTAGTTTTTCCAGGTAACTGAATTAAAAAAAAAAAATCTCTCGCTAGGCCCTGGGCGTGGGCCCCGCTCGCCCCGCCCCAGGGCCGACACTGTTTGAATTTACATATATAATACATAGACAGTTGAAATGCTATAGCTCGAATTGAATTTTATTACATGGTAAGGATGAAAATATATTATTTTTCTGCAAACGAATTAAGTAATTGAAAACGACAGAAAAATTTACTAGAAATCAATAGTAGAAAAATGGTGAAGATGAATAAGATGAAGCTCATATATGAATAATTTGAAGAAAAAATTACGATTCTTTTTTTCGTTTTAAATAAAGGATTCATAACAAATTTAAACAAAGAAAATTTCATAAAACAGATCTTTTAAACAAAGATAAAGAACAAATCATTAAAAACAAAAGTATCTGTCGAAACATTGTAAGTTTGTAGGTTTTTTTGAACAATATACTCGCTCCGTCTCATATTGGATGATATACTTTCTTTATTTGTCCGTCCCACATTGGTTGATATACTTCTATAAATGGCATGGAGTACAATAAAAATATAATGGGTACCACATATATTTAATTTAATAACTCCACCCACCCCAAACTCCTATGATATTGATATGCCCCATCAACATGTTTTTTATGTACTAAATAAATACCAATAATCAACTACTCTCAATAAAATAAGTTAGTTAAATAACACTCTTAAAACTGTGTCAGTCAATCTGTATCATCTAATATGTGATAGGGAGGAAGTACATATTACTAGTAACACATATACAAAGTATACATTTTAGTAGTAACATACACCTAGTGTGTGTGTGGCCCACATGTAAGGATTGGGGTAGGCTTAAGTGTGTGCCTTCCCAAGGGAACTTTGTTGCCCATCATTTAGCTAGATTAGTGCCTTTTAGTGTGGAACAACGGTGGGAATGTCATTGTAAGCCGGAAATTTCACCTTATTTACTTATGGACAAGTTGTCTCTTAATTAATATAGCCGCATTAATTTCCCCCCTAAAAAAAAGGGTGAGCCTTCCCATATTCTTTAACTTGGTTTAGAGATTAATTCTTACCCCAATCATTTGTTTGGGATTTGGAGGGTTGGGGTACTGGGTTGGGGCCCTGTGCGAGGGCAATCTAAGTAATTATTCATGAGATTTTATTCTTAAAAAATGGGTGACCCACATACACCCAGTGTATGTATGACTCAGATACACCGGTGTATGTGTAGCGTTTATGAAATCTTCTACAATTTTTTATAACATATGAAAACATTAGAGATCAAACATTTAGGGTCACCTACATTTTTTTAAAATATAATCTCATTTATAAGTATGAGATTATATTAAGATAAGAAGAATAATACTTTGGGATGCCCTCGCACAGGGCCCCCACCCAGAAGCCCATTATAAGCCATAAGTCCCAACCCCCTCCCTCGAATCCCAAACATTTGCTTGGGGTAAGAATTGATCCTTAAACTAAGTTAGAGAAGATGGGAAGACTCAACACTTGAGCAAACTCCAATCCTTATTTAGGGTCACCTACATAGTTTAACAAATCATCACTCTTGCAATCATGCGAAAACTTATACATATGTAACAATTTCTCTTGACCTCTGGCGCATAGGAAGCTCGCAGCCAGGTAGGACGACATAGACAGATAGGCCATATGACATTAGCCAGCTGAAATCTTAAACCTAAACTATTCTCTAGCATCCTCTATTTATTAATGAAAGTTATAAAAAGAGGTGGTCTAATTCTATACCCCCCGTCCCGTATTAGATGATACACTTTCTATATTCGTCCATTCCACATCAGATGATACAGTTCTATAAATGGCATGGCCCTTCAATAGAAATATAATTTTCTTTATTATGAATGGGTTCCACCTACCCACCCCAACGAACCAACCCCTTTTTAATTCACTTTTATTGATACAACCGTGACCGCTTATAACCCACCATGCGCTTTATATACTTAAACAAATACCAACAACCATCTATTCACAAAAAAATAAAGAAGTCAAATAACACCACTAAAACTATGTGTCAGTCAAACTGTTCATCTATTATGGGAAGGACGGAGTATTAAAATTAGACTAAGTTAAACCTATCACTTTATTTAAAAAGGTGATTCATTCTCTTCTTTCTATTCATCTATTGCACTTGGGTTGTTGCCTAATTTTATATTAAAATTAGGCCGTTTCTTATAAGACCAACTCATTTACTAATTATTAAATTTGCAATTTTGCAATTAGAGGTTATTGCACTAATGCACTTGTGACTCATGGATAAAGGTAATACGAAGCAAGTTGAGTCAAGGATGAGCTAGCAAATTTCATTCTTTTTCATAGACCATAGAACAAACATAACAAAATAAGGAAAAATTGACTAGAATAATCCAAACTATGGCCGTTCCGCCGAAAATAATCCCAAATATGGGTTATTCCTGTATAATCCCAACTATTGGGGACGTCCGCCACAAATGCACCGTGATGACTTGAAACCGGTTAATCAGGTAATTTTTTACTTTTTCGTTAAAAAACATTTAATTCCCTTTTTTTAATCCTTTCCACCCTTTCCCAATTACCACCACTACTCCTTCCTCATGTTAGCCACTAGGGATGTCAATGGGGCGGGGCGGGGCGGGGCGGATGTTGGCATTCCTATCCCCATCCCCGCCTAAAAACTCATCCCCATCCCCGCCCCATCACCCATGGCGGGGGAAAATCTTGTCCCCATCCCCGCCCCAACGGGGACAAGTTAAAATCCATCCCCGCCCCATCCCTGCGTGAATCCCCGCACCCGCCCCATCCCCGCGCGAATCCCCGAACCCACCCCATCCCCACCTCAATCTATTAGGGTTAAGGGAGAGGGAAAACAAAAGTTTAAAAGTAATTTTGGATTTTAGCCTTTGGAAAATAAAAATATCGAATAAACAACTAATAACATTTAGGATTTTAGGCCTTTGGAGAATGCCTATGGCGGGGCTCAAACGGGGCGGGCGGGGATGGGGCAGGGCGGGTGGGGATGGGGCGGGGCGGGCGGGGATGGGGCGGGTATGGACTAACATCCACCCCCGCCCCATTACCCATGGCGGGGATGGTTTTCATCCCCATCCCCGCCCCATCCCCCGCAAAACCTTCCCCCATCTCCACCTAACTGGGGCGGGTGCGGGCGGGTCTCCACAAAACCCGCCCCACTGACATCCCTATTAGCCACCACCTTCCTTCCACCCTTACCCAAACACCACCACCACCACCACTTTCACTTTACCCAACCCCAAACCCCCTACAAAGAAGAAAGCGGCACAAAAACACAACCCTCTCCTTCCCTGACCTTCTGGCAGCGCCCACCACCCACAACAGCTAACTCGCTGTACGAACCCACCCTCTGTTTTTTCTTTACCCTGGCCCACACAAAACCAGATCCCCTACACAAACGACGGAGATGTCGGAGCTCCAATTGAGTCCGATTCTGGCCCACAAACGATCTAAGTCCACGGCAGAGCTTTAGCAGCGAATGTGAGTTGTCGTTGCCGTCAAAAAAAGAATCTACAATTAGGCTTTCAAAATCGGACGATTAAAATCAAAGCACAATTTTTTAGGGTTTGAGAATGTGATTGAACACAAAATTAAGGTCTTTTAATAGGGTTTCAGAAAATTTATCAACTGGATTGATGAAAACCAATCCGATCGAAGGTAAGCTTGTTGAGGCGGATGTTAGATTTGTGAAGAGGTAGGGGAAGGCTGGTTTGTGGAGGGGATGGGTGCTGCTGGAGTGATGCTTGGGTGGTGGAGGGAAACGAGTGGTTGTGGTGGTGCTTGGGTTTGGGTGTCAGGCGACAGGAGGGTGGTTGTGGGGTAGGTATTGGATGGGGGCCAGGTGGGCTGGGTTTTAGCCTTTTAGGGGCAGGCTAGCCGTGGGTTTTAGGGGGTTGGGGTGGGGTTTTGGGTGGCAGTGGGTAGGGTGGGATTAAAAAATGCAAAAAGAAAATAGTAATTAAAAATAACTAATGAGAGCATGACATGTGACGTGATTTACTAATTAAGCAGGTCACCTTCAGGTCATGGTGCGTTTGTGGCAGACGTTCCCAATAGTTGGGATTATACAGGAATAACCCATAGCTGGCATCATTCTTGGCAGAACGGCTATAGTTTGGATTATTCTATTTTTCCCAAAGTACAAGAATCATTTATAGAAGGAAAAAATTGTCAGAAGGCACGATTTTGCAAGAAACACATTTTAAAAGCGTTTTTATACGAAGAAATCCCAAAATAAAAAATTGTTTGCGAAATGAAACCTTCAAGGCGAAGTCTGATGGGAATAACATTTTCCGACATTGACCATTCTGTTTTCCTATTTGCAAACTTAGAATTTGATATTTTTACACTCTGTTCCATATGAACTTGTTATTTTCACACTCTATCCTTTATTTCCGTATATGAGAGAAAAGGAGGAAGATATAGAATAATGCGAATATACCAAGTTCTAAGTTAGCAAACAGAAATACATAGTGATCAACGCCGGAAAATATTAGTCAACGTCAGAGTTTGGCCTGAACGTTTCTTTTCAGAAACAATTCTTTTTAGGATTCTTCTTGCAAAACGCTTCTAAAAAGTGGTTTACGACACTTCTAAGGAAAAAATTTCGATGTCTAAAAGCAAGGCCGCCAAAAGATTGGGCCTCCTGATCCTGAGCGCAGGGCCCACAATTAAAGTGCCCAATATGATATCAAGGGGCCAAGCCCAGTAAAAAAAAAAGAAGAAACGCTTCTTCCTCTTCCCCCGTCAAATGCGAAAAAAAAAACCTCCTCTCTCTGTCTAACAGTCTAATGACAGATTTTGATTCTAATTTATTCCTTGTCTCAAAAAATTTTAATTCTAATATTTTCTAAACTTTCCCTATTACATTAATCTTCTTGTCATAATCTCTATAAATTCACAAAAACAACCAATTCAATTTTCTAATCTAATTTTAAGACAAATCAGAGAAATTTCATTCAGAAAACTTCTGTTGTCCAATTGAATATTTCAATTACCCACTTTCGGAATCTTTGGATGCACAAACTACCCATTTGATGATGAAAGATAATTTCTAGATTTGAAGGTAATTGTGCTTTTTATTTTTTATTTTCTAAATCATATAACTAAATCAGGCTTGGATTAGCATCTTCAAGTTTTAGGCTGCGGTTTGAATCCTAAACTTTGTATTCATCTTATTTTACAATTTTTTTGTTTGCGTTTTGTATTCATTCCAATTTACAATGAATGTGTCTTTTCTTCTAGTTTCTAGGATGGTATTTTTTCTAGTTTCTTTGTTCATTTAAAAAAGAAACACTTCAAACATTGGAAATAATTAGCACAAAAGTTTAGCAGTATGTTCCTTATCTTTTCTCCAACAGAATATGATCACTAATTTCGCTTTATTAGGCTTAGCTGGTAAGAATGTGTGGTAATTAGGCATTAACTACTTGTAACTTGTTTCTTATATGTTTAAAGCTAGAAAATAAGATCTAGTAGTAATAGAGTATTGCAATTCACTGTCAGCAAGTGTTTGGCTATCAAAAAGTTTTGGAGTGTTGAAAGATGAAGATTAAAATACCAGCCTGCTTTGCACTAAAAATCTTCAACAATATCAACAAAAGTCTTGGGTATTTCTTTTGCACCCGTTCTATCACTTTGTGTATATTAATAGGTAAATTATATTCTTCTATGTTCTTTGACAACCGTGGTTAGGATCAGGTATATTTGGGGTGAAATTTGAAACTTTGTTAGTAATTTATGCCAATATATTTAGTAGAACATTTGATTTATGCTCAAGAGTGTATATTATTTGTGCGATTAGTCAAATTTTGTGGGTTAAAGTTTGTAAACTCTATGCATATAATATTGAGGTTATGGACCTTTGTAAAAGAGCGGGTAAAATGCTTGAAAAGTGATAATGTAGGTGTTTATCGTTTTCCCTTCTGCACTCCCCTTTTTGATACTATAGTTTGTCTTATATTACTTCCTTTCATTTTATTTAATATGGACGTTTTGACATTTGTTACTATTCGCAATTTATTTTGTGTCCACCTTGTATTATTTATACGTGAGAAAAAACATAGTCACGTATGATCTTGTTTGATTCATAGATTTTTAATATCAAATTTTCATAATATTTCTCATGTGCAATTAGATATATTCATTGTCAAAGATATGTATTGTCAAATGTGAAAAGTACAAATGTCCTAATAAATAAAAACTAGTATGTATATACATTTTCATTTTAGCATCATCTAGATCAATACATGCGGAGTCTGATGTAAGAATAATGCAATTATTATAAATTAGTTTTTATCTTTTAAAAATAATGACTAACTAATCAAATAAATGTCTTAGTTTTTGTTAATGTAATTAATACACAGATAATTTTAC
The DNA here is from genome assembly GCA_947645195.1 of Patellifolia procumbens. Taxonomy (NCBI): domain Eukaryota; kingdom Viridiplantae; phylum Streptophyta; class Magnoliopsida; order Caryophyllales; family Amaranthaceae; genus Patellifolia; species Patellifolia procumbens. The sequence continues at coordinate 1,541,082 of CANSGD010000193.1, forward strand.
AAAGGCATTGATCTTTCAGATTTAAAAACAATTAAAATATAACTAAAAGAAGGGAAATTCCCAATGCTATACTGCTAGATTTGGTTTCTCTTACTGGTACACTTCCATCTTTTTGACTTCTTAATAGTACACCTGTAGTTTGAAATCTTTCATACCGTGGACAATCTGTAAAATAAAAGGTTAGTTTAGGGTTGATTAGGATTAGGGGTTTGACTCATTTTTCGTGCTTTGACTTTTTCAAGGTTAATGTGAAGTTTTTTTGAAAAACGGACACACCACCACACAGGGCACACACCCTTTCTGGGCAATAATTTCGAGAATTTTCTTTTTACCTAAATATTTGATTTTGGGAAAAGGCATGATGAAGGTGGACTAACCAATTGCTTTAATTGTTTGCATATATCCCCAGTTAGTATAAAATCTAAAGATAAACAATTCAAAGGATCATTGTGGTAGGGTCGTGGTATCAAGCAAACCTGGCAATGGAAGATGATGATGCATTGAAAGAGATTCTAGCTCGATTGCCTGTAAAATCCCTAATTCGATTTACAAGTGTATGTAAGTATTGGCTATCTCTCATCAAATCCCCTGAATTTGCTACCAAACATTATGTAACTCGTTTGAATCTCTTGCGTAAGCAAAACCAAACTAAATCCCAATATGATAATGAAGATTTTCACCGAAAACGTGATGAGTACGATGAATACTGCCATGATTCCATAATCACATGTTTTACAAAAGGTCTTTCCATGTCCATTTTTTCTTATGAAAACCTCAGCTTTCAAGCTGCCTTTAAATTTAGACCAGCTGTACCATATGAACCTTTTCTCTTTGGTCATACTCATTTGGATGCAATATTTCCTTTCACCATTTTAGGCCCTTGTAATGGCCTCTTCCTCATTGTACTCACAAAATTAACCAAACAAGCTATATATTTGCTATGGAATCCAGCTACTAGAGAAGTTTTCAGACTTCCTAACTCCATAAATGGTACCAATATCTCAAGGTTTGATATTATGGGTTTTGGGTTCGATCACATATCTAATGATTATAAGGTGGTTAATTTTGATAGTAAATCTGGTTTATTACTTTTGTACTCGCTAACAAGAAATTCTTGGAGAAAGGATATCGGGCTTTCATATGATGCAGTTAATGGTACTGGGTACAACGGTCGTCCTTCATCTAATGGTTGGATGATTAATTGGTTAGTAAGGATTCGTGAAGTCTTGTCCCTTCTTTCCTTTGATGTGGTTGATGAGGCATTTCTACAGACACCTGTGCCTAAGCTTGGGGAGTCTACTTCCGAATTCGTTTTATTGCATCAGTACTCGAACCAAATGTACCCAGCTATGTATCATTATGACTACTTGATGGAGAAAGCGGGTGTGCAAATATGGGTTTTGAAGGAATATGGTCCGAAAGGCTATTGGACCAAACAACAATATATAATAATGTCGGAAAGGGTATGTCATAGTGATTTTGTGTTTTGGAAGGGCGAGGCTGCACTGTTTATCAACACTATTGATAAGCCTCAATGTCATAAGGAAGTGGTGTCTTCATATAATTTTACTACTCAAGAAGTGAAATCGCTTAAAGTTTTTGGAGATATTGATCATATGGTTTGTTATATAGAAAGTCTTGTTTCAATTGTAAGATTGGCCGGAGAAACTATAGTAGGAGGAGGAGGAGAAGAGAAGGATTCATCTGTTGTAGTTGATCAAATAGAGCATTTGCAACAACAACATGATGATTGTCAAGAGGACTTTTATATGGAAACATGCTTATTTCAACAATAATGTGCCCTTAGAGAAGAATTACAACAAGATTATCGTTCAAATGATGATGATGATGATGATGTAGATCCTTATAGAAGTGATATTCATTCCGATGATGATGATGTAGATCCTTATAAAAGTGATATTCATTCTGATGATAATGATGATATAAACGTGAACTCTGGAGCTGCAGATTATCAAGACCCGTATAGAAGTGATATTGATTCTCTAGTTGTTGCAAATGAAAATTTGGGTTTTGATCAACACAATGAGGAGCATCTTAGAATTGATGATCAAGTTGTTTTTCCTTCTACTATAATTGACGAACCAATTGTACCCTTTCAACAACATGATGATGATCTAGGGTATGATGACGATGATACATTCAGTACTGACAGTGCTTTCCAATACTTAAACCCCAGAGACGTATATGATCCATTTCATAGTGATATTGAGTCTATTAATGACGATGAAGATTTTCTTGTTGATCGAGAAGTTGAGTATCAAAGGTTAAGCAAGTTACCTTATTGTCTTTGCGAAGTTAACCAACCACTTGGCCTCAACCCTTGCACATTCTAAGAAGATTAGTAGGAGCTTTTTTCTTCTTTGATTATTCATTATTAATTGTTAATTTGCTATTACTAATAACATTACTCTACTTGTTTATGTCTCTCTTTTCGCTTATGCTATTGTACCAATATTGACGACATAATCATCATTTTTCTTCAAATACTACTAGATAAACATCGCTTCCATATTTCAAATTAATTAAAATATAAAAACTTTGAGAACAGATAAATTGTGCAAAATAAATTTACTCGATTTGTGTTATTCTTGTAAGAAACATACATGTAATTTAATTTATGATTGTCACCTGGAGATTATGCATATATATTGTGTATGATTTTATGCACTGTTTTCATCTTACTTGTTTTTTTCCTTTTCCTTTTGCTTTTAATGCTATTCCAGGAAAGTAGTGAAATTAATTGACAATTACGCCTTTAATGGGTTTGTATATTATAAGCATTCGAAAATAGTTGATGACTTGATGAGATTGTAAAACACTTAAACCTAGTGCCTTAAAACACAATAGTTTAATTGCTAAAATTAGGGAAATATGGGTAGTTAAAAGCAGAGACCATGTTGTTTTTACTCTGACACAAAATATCCTCCAAGTTTTTTTTAGGGGAACACCAACCAAACAACTAGCATAGAATAATTTTCGCCAAAGAAACTAAGCTTTGGAGAAAAGAGTTTACAAATACCATATCCGACCTATCACGCATATCCCATCGAGCCATAAAGTTAGTCAGGGTGTTACCTGATCTTCTAACATGATTAAAACTAACACTTTCAAAAAGCAAAGACAAACATCTAATATCCTCGTTGTTGTATCACAAGGAGACACTCAAGAAGGGGGGGTTGAATTGAGTGTGATATTTTCTAAATTTTATCGAACTTTCTTTCGATATCTCAGAGACCTTCTCTGAGCTTTTGAGTTGCGTATATGAATATTGTTAATTCGATAAGAATTTCTAGAATAGTAAATAGAAAGGCAGTAATAAAGAGATGAGACAAGCAATTTTACCGTGGTTCAATCTCACCTCTGAGATCTACGTCTACCCTACCTTTTCTTTTATTAATTGAATCACAAAATACCAAACTCTTGATACAACTTGATTCCCTCACTACTAACCCTAGTAGTGCCCCCCAACACTTAACTCTAAGTGTTGCCTAATTAAGTCTAATTCCCTTAGGAACTCAACTCAACACTCTCTATAAAAGATGAAATTATAGAAAGATTTGAATCCTCTTTTTGTGTGCTTCTGGGTTAAGCAGTTTAGAGGTATTATCGAAACTTAAGTATGTGTTTTTCTGTCATAGATCTCAGTGCAGGTCTCAGAGAGGTTGAAGATATGTTTATGAAAAAAGCTCTCTAAAACGATTTCTGGAAAAACGTATCTTTTTATTTTCTGATCTTTTTTCTCTTATAGAGGCTCACGTTTTCAAATCAGTTATTCAGCTTTAGAAAGATAGAATTTTCCTCTTGATAGTTTCCTAATCCTAAGCAAACAATTATCTTTAAAGAAGATTTTATCTCCTTTAAGATATTAGTTTCCTAATAGGATTAGGACTGATTTTGTGGACTAATTCTTTCCTTAAAACCAGAATATTACTAAAATCCTTTTATTCCAAAACTTATCTTTTCCACTAAAAAGATTTTCCAGATTTTCTACAAAACAATCTTCAAAAACGATTTCCCTTTTTTCTTTTCAAGTTTTCGCAAATCGTTTTATTTAGGTGTTATATTATAGATTGCATTTATTTTACTGTCTCAAGTAAAATACCTACAATCTCTAATATTACACCTTAGCACTTTGATCCGTTATTTACGAACACACACTTTTACATATTTGGAAATTGGCCTTAGTCTAAAGCGTTTGACAATTGATTCTTTGAGTCTTCGTTTAGGCATCTGCAACAAAACTTCACCAAACATGTTAGATCAACTCATTATGTTTGTCATCATCAAAATACACATGGACAAAGTGTCCCAACAAATTCCCCCTTTTTGATGATGACAAACATATAATAGTTCCCCCTCAACATAAGCAAATATTACATTGGCAAACATGATACGGTTTCATGAGAATGAACATCTAGCATTAACATAGTGCTATATACCAAATCTTCCCCCTTTTGGCATTATCAAAAAGTAAGCATAAAAATCCATAGTATCATAGTTCGAATTCAATTGTCCATGCAAAATAGTAGCTCAAGCAAAAATCAATCTAGTGATGTTGGTGCTACGTCAAGATTCAATTCACAATCCAAAGTTTTGAAGCAAGAATTAATCCAACTCACAATCCGAAACTATGAAGCAAGAGTTAATCCAATTCACAATTCAAAGTTATGGATTATAAGGTAAAAGTGAAGAATTATGGTAGGATAAATAAATAAGGTAAGCAAGCTTGAATTATTTCGAATGGAGATATGCTCAACAAGTGCTCAAATCATCACGCATAGATTTTGGAAATTTCTTCATTTCGGCACTGTATATGTTATTGTGCCACTGGACAATCTCTTTCCTTCAAAGATAGCTTTGCCTTGTATATTCAATAATTCAAAGACATGGTAATCACAACTCTTTTCATCATCTCATAATTAAACTCTAATATGAATTGTCTCATCTCATTTTTTGATGTCATGGAAGGATTTTTTTTTATTCCTATTTTCCTTTTTTTTTGGTAAGGAGATGTAGACTATATAGAAATCAGAGAGTCAATTAATGAGAACCAGCAAAGAATATTAACTTGTGAAACGTGTTCTTATCTTCTTTCAAATTATGTCCATGGCACTGTGCCTTGTACTGTGCCCCACTGATTTCTTTCTTTCACTTATAGAATTTCATTGCCGACCTCTTCAAGTTCCCCCTCAACTCATGACATCTTCTTTCACCATTTTTACAGATAGTCTTTGCCCCGAACATAATCATGAATCAAGGTTAAAAGCACTTGTTGTGTGGAGCAATAGGGGATGAGAACGAGGATGTAATGGGGAAGTAAATGAAGAATAAGTAAAGAAGAAATAATAAGGCCAAATGTCAAACTCAAAATAAGCAAATCAAAATATCGGGCTAAAGATCAAGCTTTCCATAGAAAAGTGAATTAACATTTCATAGCTCAATAGTTCAGCAACTTAGGATCATTTAGCTTAATACTTGGCAACTTAGAATCAAGACATCAGGACAACATCATTAGACCTTGCGAGTCCTAAATCACAATTAAAAGACTCTTTCACAAATTTTCACATGGATAAATATTATAGACTCCGATTCAACACATCTATGAGAGAAGATAAGGCATATAACACAAATCAATTGCTAGAAATATATCTCAAAGCCAATAAATTCACCTTTTTTTTATTGTTGCGAAATGTAACACACCCTCCATGGTAAGGCTACAAGTGAGAGGAATTGAATTTTCACTAATCATAGGTCTTAAGCAGCTAATGCGGAGGATAATAGGCTGCTTTCTCTCACTTTCACCTGCAAAAAGATCACTTGTTAGTTTTAGGAACCCAAACTTGCTTAGGTCCCTTCTTCTTTCGTTGAGCATCTAAGAGATCCTTTCTAACCCATATTTGATTTGCATACTTTGCATTTTTCTCAACATATTTTTTCTTTGCATTACAGTCATTCATGAGATGTCCATTCTTTCCACAGAAGTAGCAAATCAAATATTCGGGAAGATCAACATATTTTCGCTTTCAAAAGTCTCTTTCACAATTTTTAGCTCTGAGACGTGTACTGAGCTTCTGGTCAGTATATCCTAAACCATGTCTGTTTCGATTCTTTGTTTGAGAGATCATATGGTCTAGGATAATACTACCAGGTGTGGCAATTTTTGACTTCTTCAATTGCACCTTCAAAGACTCAATTGTTGCTTTCAAGTTTTCATTTTTGTCATTTAGGGTGTTTAAGTCATGTTTGGCTTTTTCAAAATCTTCACAAAGTTTTGTACCTTTTCCTTCATTTATAGGGTCGACCCTAGGGTTTTCCTTTTCATTTTTCAGTTCCAGTAGTTCAAGGTTCAAAACGTTTATTTGTTTTTCAAAGTCAAGATTCTTTGCCTCAAGCTCAGTATAGGGCACAGTGCTGTTTACAATTTCTTTAGCAAGAGCTTTTTCATATTTTAGTGCACTTATCTCAACGACTTGGTCATTTATCGCTTTGTCCATTTCTTTATTTCTTTGACCAAGTCCTTGTTATCATCCAGCAATTCCTTATATTCCAATTCCAACCCAATTTTTTGCTTAGTGATGTTTTTCAAATCTTTTTTCATGTTTATAAATTCATCACGCATTTCTTGACAATCGTCAATTACATTACTAAGTAAAGCAATTAGTTTGTTTTTGGATAATAGAGGTATCTTAGATTTCAAAGAAGTGATATTTACCTCTGCATTGTCCTCCTCATCTTGGGAGGTGGGTGTTTTCGCCATAAGACATAGATGCGAGTCATCTAGGTACTGAGACCTTCTCTGAGATCCTTCAGTTGCATTTAGGCAAAGTTTTGCATCTTGGCTCAGTGCCTCTGACTGTTCCTCATCAGACTCAGATTCTCCTCATACGACTGCTACCATGGCCTTCTTGAACTCCCTTTTTGATTGTTCTCTTTTATCTTTGGGTTTATCATTTTCCCACAAGGGACATTCCTTGATCCTGTGGCTATATTCTCCACACTTAAACACATCCAGAGTTAGTAGCACTTTTCTTATAGTTAGATGTAGTACTCTTACCTTTGAAATTCGCATTCTTGCTAGGATTACTATTTTTGTTCTTTTTAAGAAAATTTTTGAATCTCCTAGTAAGCAAAGTAACATCTTCATCACTATCACTATCATCACTTTCTAATTCAGTTTTTTATGCTAGACCTTTGCTCTTTGGTGTAGGATTTTTAGCATCTAGAACAAGTTCATGAGTCATTAAAGAACCAATTAATTGTTCTAGGGGAAGTTTCGACAAGTCCTTGGCTTCTTGTATAGCAGTTATTTTTGGTAGCCAACAACTTGTCAAACTTCTTAACACTTTCCTAACCAATTCTTCTGACGAAATTTTTTTCCAAGAGAACGCAATTCATTTGTGATGATAGTAAATCGAGTAAACATTTCATTTATTGATTCATCTTTATCCATGGTAAACAATTCATATTGTTGAACTAACAAATCAATGCGAGATTGTTTTACCACATTCGTGCCTTCGTGGGCTAACTCGAGAGTATCACATATTTCCTTTGCCGTTGAGCAAGCAGAGATCCTTGAGTATTCACCAGGTCCAATTCCATATTGGAGAATATTCATAGCTTTAAAGTTCTTGTCGGCCTTTGCATAGTCGGTTGAATCGTAGTCGTCTTCATCTTTGTCAACCAACTTTCCCTCATTATTTTTGGCTTGGATGAGGATGGGTCCTTTTCTTATGATTTTACAGCATTCATAATCCGACCCTTGGATATAAATCCTCATCCTAGCCTTCCACCATCCATAATCTTCTCCATTGAAAACCGGGCACTTTGAGTGTCTTTTTTGAGAGTCATCTTGTGAATTCATGCTAGCTATTCTCTAAGGATTAACCTTACAAGAATATTAGGCTCTAATACCAATTGTTGTATCACAAGGAGACACTCAAGAAGGGGGGGTTGAATTGAGTGTGATATTTTCTAAATTTTATCGAACTTTCTTTCGATATCTCAGAGACCTTCTCTGAGCTTTTGAGTTGCGTATATGAATATTGTTAATTCGATAAGAATTTCTAGAATAGTAAATAGAAAGGCAGTAATAAAGAGATGAGACAAGCAATATTACCGTGGTTCAATCTCACCTCTGAGATCTACGTCCACCCTACCTTTTCTTTTATTAATTGAATCACAAAATACCAAACTCTTGATACAACTTGATTCCCTCACTACTAACCCTAGTAGTGCCCCCCAACACTTAACTCTAAGTGTTGCCTAATTAAGTCTAATTCCCTTAGGAACTTAACTCAACACTCTCTATAAAAGATGAAATTACAAAAAGATTTGAATCCTCTTTTTGTGTGCTTCTGGGTTAAGCAGTTTAGAGGTATTATCAAAACTTAAGTATGTGTTTTTCTGTCACAGATCTCAGTGCAGGTCTCAGAGAGGTTGAAGATATGTTTCTGAGAATAGCTCTCTAAAACGATTTCTGGAAAAACGTATCTTTTTATTTTCTGATCTTTTTGCTCTTATAGAGGCTCACGTTTTCAAATCAGTTATTCAGCTTTAGAAAGATAGAATTTTCCTCTTGATAGTTTCCTAATCCTAAGCAAACAATTATCTTTAAAGAAGATTTTACCTCCTTTAAGATATTAGTTTCCTAATAGGATTAGGACTGATTTTGTGGACTAATTCTTTCCTTAAAACCAGAATATTACTAAAATCTTTTTATTCCAAAACTTATCTTTTCCACTAAAAATATTTTCCAGATTTTCTACAAAACAATCTTCAAAAAAACGATTTCCCTTTTTTCTTTTCAAGTTTTCGCAAATCGTTTTATTTAGGTGTTATATTATAGATTGCATTTATTTTACTGTCTCAAATAAAATACCTACAATCTCTAATATTACACCTTAGCACTTTGATCCGTTATTTACAAACACACACTTTTACATATTTGGAAATTGGCCTTAGTCTAAAGCGTTTGACAATTGATTCTTTGAGACTTCGTTTAGGCATCTGCAACAAAACTTCACCAAACATGTTAGATTAACTCATTATGTTTGTCATCATCAAAATACACATGGACAAAGTGTCCCAACACTCGTAGATAAGACATATCCGAGCATTGCCATGCTTACGTTGTTTGATACCATTTATCACTTGTAATGCATCACCTTCGAGAACAATGTTAGAATATCCATACCTTCGAGCTAGTTCCAAACCTTCAAGCTAACACAAAAAATCCTCCAAGTTGATTTGCATCATTTTCCTTGTCAATAGGAAAAGAAAACTTCTCTAATGGAAAACAGAATTCATTAGATAGGAAATCGTAATGTTATTACTGGATGTGTTGAAGGAGCACCACGTAGGATTTTTATAAATAGCTTAAAGATTGCTTAATGAAATTGGGATTTTTTTCCTCGTTTCTCAATAAAGTACAATATCAAAAGCCCAAATAATTCAACATAACTATAATATCACTTTAACACATAAACTAGGCAACAGGCAATACCTTTTTTTTAGGCAAGGATTGAAGGATACAAGCAAACACGAATCAAGAAGCTCGACGTGCCTGTGTAGCAAGCACGTGGGTGTCATGCACAACCAAACATAAAACTTTAGAACAAACAAAGGACTGGAAAGCAGATATAAGAGAAAGGATATGACTAAGAAGCTGCATCAGTAAAAGCTTCACAATCAAGCTGACTGGCAATTCATACGTTTAAAACTATAATAACATTTATTTTCATACGTTTAAAACTATATTAACATTTATTTTTAAGAATTATTTCGATTTTAAATTATACATAAAATTAGGAGTTGATATTTTTGTTGATTTAGTGTAAAAATTGTTTGGCGACTGAAAATTAAATATAATCTATTTAATATACTAATATTTGTTATCTTTCTTAAAAAGTTTCATATATTATAAAACTAAAGAGAATTAAGATATAATTAGAAGAGTGTCTATTATGGGCTAAGCAATGTATCAAAGTTGTTTACCCAAATGACGAAATAAATGCTAACCAAACAATCTTTTTCTAGCTTTGGGTTTGAATTTATTTTCTCCAAATTTTTCTATAGGTGTAAGGATCCAATAGTTAGAATTGAAATCTGCGAAAAAGAGAGGGTAGCTTGGGGGTAGAATTCTAATACTTAAACTAAGAGGTAAGGGACATTTATATATATATTTTATATAAATGCTCATATGTTCAAATTATCTTAACTTCTTTTTTTGAAAAAGATGGTTAAAAGACCGTCATATAAGAGGTACAATGACTCTGTGACATGGGTTGACATGTGACAACCAACGGTTATTCGAGCTTACACTTCCTCTCTATATACTTCTTATTTTATTTTTTAATTGCAACACTTTGTTTTTTAACTATTCATTGCTCGTAATTTGACCGGCTTTTATGATCGATGCATAAAAAAATTTAGTCATATTGAATCTCGTTTGATTTATCTAGATGTATACATATTTAATTTCTGATTGTCATAATTTTTATAGATGTATGATTAACGATAGAAATAGTATAAAATGTGTAAGTATAAACAGTGAAATGTTACGCTTCAGAAGATACCACAAAGTATGCATATTTTCTCCTCTAAATTGCTCTTCTTTCGTATTCCTTCAAATGGGTGGGCATATTTTTTTACTTGTTGGCGGTGCGTGGGTTTTGGAGAAATTGGGCTTAGTTGAGATAAATATAATGGGCTATTTTTCTTTAGGAGATGTTTTATTTCTTGGGCTCTTTTATATTTTTTTTTCTTCAGGTTCTTCGATTGCTGGGCTTTGGGCTTTGCTTTTAGTTATTTCTTTTTCTTTTCTTTTCCTAATTAACAGCAAGTGTTTGCTAAGACTAAGTGGTCGTTTGGTAGACATAAGAAGTCAAAATTTCCATGAAATTGCAATTCATAGGAAATAAATACCTACATCAAATTCATGGGAATTTCATTGAATTGTTTGGTTGACAATGGGGGAATTAAATTTTCATGAGAATTTCTACTTACCTAGGGGGACCTAGGTAAGTAATTCCTCCATTTTGCTATTTTGTTGTCAACCAAACACCTCACCATATTTCCAATTTCTAGGAATTTTCATTTCCCATGATTTCTCATGTCAACCAAACAACCACTAAGACTGTCTCTGTGTCTCATAACTATTATAAAGCATGAATATTTCTATAATTCTAGTATATGCTAGTCATTCTTAATGATATATGAAGAAGTATAGCTACTAGGCCACTACTGTAATGGAAACAGCTACTTAACTACTATCTTATTGCATCGGCACGGAATCCATGTGAATGACAGTATAGAAAAACCAAAGTTTAACGTTTTGAAGTCACGAAGGGGTAAGTCAACGAGCAAAGGGTAATTATTAAATTATCCTTTTGTGTAAGGTCTTGCTCAAAACATGATATGCTATATGCTCATTTGCATCAATATAGTAAAGTCTAAACAGGAAAAAAAATCAGAAAACATATATAGGAAGTAAAGAGCCAAGGGTGAGCAATGGGATACATGAAGTACTCCCTGTTCGAAGCGGCGACGGAAGGCGATACAAGCGTGTTGGAAGATACCATTGTTGCGAGAAACGGTGACGATGAATACCTCCAATTGACACCTGATCAGGGTAATAACATTGTCCATATTGCAGCTCGGTACAGGCACTCTACATTCATCGACAAAGCTATTAGACGTTTTCCTGATCTTCTTCAGCAGAAGAACAACAAAGGAAACACCCCTCTTCATGAGGCTGCACAGGTGGGAACCAAGGAGGTTGTCCAGCTTCTCATTTCTCACCTACAAAGCAGCAATATAACTATTGATGCTAGCAATGTGCCATCATATTTATTGGTGGGGAATAATAAAGGAGACACCCCACTCCATGTCGCACTTAGATTCCGAAACTTGGCTGCAGCTGAGGGCTTGTTTCCAGAGGTTACAGCTTATCCACAGATTCTGCTTATCAAGAACAAATTTCAGGAGACTCCTCTGCATCTCTATGTCCAACATTGCTCTGGTAACTATATTACCGCTTAACTTTGTGCTCCCTACTCTTTTATTTTATTTTATTTTTGACTTGAAAACTTTCATCGTTAAAGGATGTGCTCTTTTCAATTTAATTTTGCTAATATGAACTTATAGATCTTATTTGACCTTATTCGATATTGTTAGACATTAGAGATAAAGAATAATCGGTAGTTTATTTAGCCCTTATTCAAGCGTTGGAAACGGAGAAAGGTACTGCAATCCGTTATTTTGCATTTGGTATGTGGGTTGGGTTAAGCGAATCCGTTACCTGTGGGAAACAAATACCGCTGCTATGTTATCGCTCAAGACTGAGCGGTAACACTTCTCTTACCGGGCGGAATGTCTTCCTTCGCCCTACTCCCTGATCTCTTCTTCAATTAGCACGGAGCTAGATGATTTCTTTTACAGCTATTATTTTACCCGAGTCGAAGGAGCAACTTACCATATGCTCTGCTTCAGGATATCTTTCATTTGTTTTATTGACATGATGAATCTCAACCATTGATCACTGATCTGTAATGTGAGATAGCTTGGGTGGAAGGTGGGCCAACGGTTGGGAATTATACTGTGCTATTGCGGCACAAAGTAATTACCATGGGTTTCCAACTGAAGTGGGGCCTACAATTGGTGGTGTAAGTGGAAATTTTTATTAAACATATCAAATTTAAACTTCAAGGAAATTTGCAATTTTTCTTATCAATTATCAATTGCGAGTAAATGAAAAAAAGGATTAGTGTTGTCAAATTTTAACTTTAAATAAATTTCCAACTGAGTTCTCCTAATTGGTTTCTTTTGATTCAGATTTGGGAATTTGTGACTAACTGACTATAGCTAACATTTTGAAAGGTTGAAAACATAAGATTAGTGTTTCCCATACTATGTTTATGCCAAACAACAATAAAGGCAAATAAGGTTAGTGTTTCCATTATTATGTTTGTACCAAACAACAAATAACCTTAACCTTTTTCATTACCATTTCCCTTCCTTAACCATTTCCTTTCCATTCCCTTTCCATCTTTTATACCAAACAAATAATGTGTTTTGTATTTTTATAGAGATCATGGTGTGCCGTAAATTAGGAAAATATTGATTTTTGGTGTCCACCTATTCTCTCGTGTAGGATAGGGATAAGTACAAATATATATAGGATTACAAAGAGAATTCTTGAAAGTTGTCTCTAAAGGTATCTTATTCCCAATACTAATGAAACACTATGAACCACAAGGTAGTGTATTGGGCGAACCTTGTTGTGCAGATGATTGCACCTCCAAACAACTTAGAATCTCTTATGCTAGGATTCTAGTTGAAATGGATGTGAAAAAACTATTCCCTCGATTATTCATGTTGGGATATTAATGAAAAATTTATTGAGGAAAAGGTTATTGTCGATGAATGGCTGTCCCCTTTTTGTGAAATTGTCAATCTGTGGGACACAACTGTGATACTGAAAGTATTCAACCTATTCACAAATAATAGCCAAAAGTCAAGATGACTCATAAATAGGCTCTTGGGAGCGAGGGATAGCTTAGTTGGTTAGAGCTTCCGTCTCGGTTCCAGGAGATCGTATGATCGATTCTCATCACCCGTCGTTGTGGCTCTCTAGCATCAAAAAAATAAATAAATGGGCTCCCAAAGAGAAGCCTCCTCCTATCCCTGTTGATGTTGTTAAAGCTTCTACTTCAGTTCTCCGGCCTACATGCACCACAAACTGTGGTTGAGCAACCTCCTCCAAAGCCAACTATTCAACCTGCAACTTATATATACTCCTAATATTCCATCTGGTGAGGGGCCAAATTCTGATAAGAGTCTTTATATACGTTATCTATCAAAGCGTAAACAAGTAATCTTTTCTGTACAGAGGACTTTGGAATGTTGTACATGTTGTTAAGGAGTCCAAGGATACAAAAAAAATAGGTGTGATTTCAAAATGCTAGATCACAAGCTAAAATCAACATGAACTTTTCTCGCTCAGCGGGTGCTATGGGTGCTAAGGGATCAAACCCTTATATTATCCTGATGATTGTCCTCTCATGTAATACAAGGGGGCCTAAATGACCCCTTGAAAACTAAGGAGGTTAAAACTTCCTTTATCATCATAAAGTTGAAATAAGCCCCGTTCAATTCAACTTAATTTTAGTGAATTGAACTTATTTTTGCTGAACTGGACTTATTTTTACTGAACTGAACTTATTTTTACTGGACTGAACTTATTTTTGCTGAACTGAACTAATTTTTATTGAATTGAACTTATTTTTACTGATTTATGTTGTTTTTTCTTCTTTTCACTATTGATTTTTACTGAAATGAACTTATTTTTACTGAACTGAACTTATTTTTACTGAACTGAACTTATTTTTACTGAATTGAACTTACTTTTACTGAATTGAACTTATTTTAAGGTGAATTGAACATGGATTTAATTGCTCTCTTTGAAACTAGAGTTAAAGTTTCAAATTCTACTAAGATTTAGGGTCTGTTCATTTCAGCTTAATTTTAGTTCAGTTCAGTTTAGTTAAGTTCAGTTTAGTTAAGTTCAGTTCAGTTCAGCTATAATCAGTTCAGTTCGGTTCGGTTCAGTTCAGTTCGGTTCGGTTCGATTCGGTTCGGTTCGGTTCAGTTCAGCTCAGTTCAGCTCCATTTTTTTATAACTATTTTGTTAAATATTATTATGTTGGTCTAATTTATTTTATTAATTGATCTTATTATTATTATTATATTATTATTATTATTATTATTATTATTTATTTTTATATCATTATTATTAAGTATTATTATTATTATCTGTATATTATTTTGTTTATTATAACTTTATTCATTATTATTACTATTATCATTAGGTTGGAACATGGTTTAGGTTAAAAGCACAAATAAACCCGTGTTTTCAGCCCATAATCCAATCAAATCATGTCAAAACGATTTATGATGTAATTTTGCATGGTCCGACCCAATTATTATTTTATTACTAAATATTAATATATAATTAAATCTAATTATTAAAATAGTAATATTAATTTAATTCTTAGATATTATTGTTATTATATAATCATCATCATGTATTAATATATTAATAAAAAGATTATAAAATAATTGTTAATAATTATCATTATAATCATTAATCATTATTATTATCAATTTATGATTATTAATATTATTTATTTATAATTATCATTTAAAAATATCCAAAATACAATTATTATTATTCATTAATAATTATTCATTATTATTACCTATCATCATAATTATTATTTAATATTCATATTATTATTGTTTAAATATTATTTATATATTTATTAAATTAAATTTAATTTAATTCAATCAATTCAATTCAATTCAATTCAATTCAGTTCATTTCAGTTCAGCGCCAATCAGTTCAGCTCCAATCAGTTCAGTTCAGCTCCAATCAGTTCAATTCAGTTCAGTTCAGCTCCAATCAGTTCAATTCAGTTCAGTTCAGTTGTTTTCAGTAAGGAAATTTTGTAAAACTTGGTCATGTGTTAATAATTCTGGTCACTCTCCTAAGGGCCGAATCTGGATTGGTTGGCAAGAAAGCATTATTGTTTCAACCTTGGCAAAACATGAACAATTCATTCATCTCTCTGTTTCTTATGCTCTTCATTTTTGTCATATAGTATTTGTGTATGGTATACACATTATTACTAATAGAGAGAAACTCTTGGGTGGACCTGGTCCACACTAAAAATAGTGCAAATCACCAAACTTTTGATTTCCAAGGCTTAACTTTTAATTACAAAATATTAACTTTTGAAACAAACCTTAACTTTTCATTTATAACACGTAACTTTTGATTATAAAACCTTAACTTTTGATTGTTAAACCTTAATTTTTAATTACAAAATCTTAACTTTTGGGCTTTGTACTAGGTCTACAATAAATTTAGTATAGACCCGTTTATATTAGACCTGGCCTTGGTGCCTTCTATTCTTGTAACAACAAGGATTTTAGTGCTAAAAGGATTTTAACTAGACCTAATAAAGCCTTTATCACTTTTCCTTATATGTCCTTATATTTTGAAATGAGTGTGAATTATCTCCCCTAAGCATCTCAGTTCATACCCTCTTTAATTGCGCACAAGTTAAAATTAGGGTTTATGTTCATTTTGGATTAATCTCCCTCTTTCTCTTTCTTTTTTGATTGTATGATGTCTCAATCTTCCTATAGATCTGCACATCCTCTTCCCTTCTCGTGCCATTGTGGTGTTGTAGTTACTCATAGGTGAAATCTGTATTTTCCACTATGGTGTTCCATTCTGCTTTTGCAGAGCTTTCTACAACATCTTTCCCCTTGCTTTTCTCCATGAATATCGAAAATGCCACTCAAATTCTCTCAATTACAGTGAAATGAAAGTCGCAATTTAAAATTAGGGTTTACCGTCAAAGAAAGTAAATGTGAGAGATGTGTTGATTTGCGTGGTGAATTTGGAATTCTCATAGCAATTACTCCATTGAAGAGCGGTAGATGAAGGAGTAATGAGGCAAAAAATAGTCACTTGGTTGGAATGCCAAATGAGTATTCTTGTCCTTTCACACTCAATGCAAAATAGAGGGAAAATGATAACATAGTTAACTGAGTTAATAAATTGGCGTTAGGTAGTGGTGCTTTGCAAAAAATGTTTGTTAAGTGATTTTTAAAAAAATAGTGAAGTTATTAAGTGGTTTCTGACTATTTTTCTATTATATTTATAAAAAATGTTCGACAGATGGGATCATCCATCAAATCTCGGAACGCAATGACAAGCCAAAAGTGATATATGAAATGATAGAAGAAAATCCTTGGGCTATGTATATACCTGATTCCGATGGGTTGAATCTTTTGATGAAAGCAGCTCAATATGGTGGTGTTGTTCTTGTTTATGATATTTGTCGTAGTTTCAAACAGTCAATGGATTGTCTTGACTTAAAGGGAAGAAATTTTTTGCACCACTTGCGGTTAAGAACGAGTGATCTAAATACGACAGATAGAGAGTATATGCTTAGGAATTGCAACAATATTCTAGAAATACCAGAAGTTGATACCCTTACATTGTCAAAAGATGAAAATGGAAATACACCATTACATTTGGCCATTTTGGATGGAGATTTTGATCTCGCTCAGTTGATCCTTGAACGGCAAGTGGAGGCTAGGAATAGTGGGAAGAAGCAAGAGTTTATCGTGAACATCAAAAACAATGAAGGGAAGACCGTCTTGGATTTAATTACATCGTCCAAACAAGACATCCCTCCAAAACAGTTCTTGTTACTGGTATGCTCAACTGCCTTTTCTTTTTCTAAGTTATTTATTAAGTACCAAAATAGCCCGAAAGCGTGCAGAATCATTAAAATTTTGCATAAAAATATAACATTTAGTTTATTTAGCGTGTTTGGTATTTCTTTATTCAAAATTTAAAAATGTGAAAACAATTAGTTATGGAGAGCTATGGAGAGAGTTTTTCCATTTAATTAGGAATGAAAAAAAAAAGATAAATATTGATTTATGATGTCCCCCCTCTTCACTTAAAGAATAGAGATTATGCCATATTAATTAACATTTAAGAATAAAACATTAATATTGAAAATTCCATGACGCAGTCGGAATAAAAAGAGGAACAACAAGCGCAATTTCTAAAACGAACAAACAAATTTACAAGCAATATATTTGTAGTAACTTTGGAATTCACTAGAAAAGAGTTAAACTCTCAAATATCATTATTAGAATAAAAGCTACCTTTTAAAGATGGCTAAAAATATTTAAATAGTCTAAATAAAACCCTAATACGAAAATTAAGCAAATAAAATCCATAAATTATTAAAATGTTGTTTTCAGACACTAAACGAACTCATATGGCTTAAAAAGGATATGCATCACAACATAGGAATGGGTAGGACTCGTTGGCCCATTCCAAAAAGGTATTTTGTTACGCATGTTGACACCGTGAGCCGATCTAGTACAAATCATTTTAGACTTTTTTAACGATGGTTTTCTTCGTCAACCGTAAAACTAATCTACCTACATCATTGATCATTCTACAATGATTTTTTTTGGTAAATAGTCTGTGTTGGTTTGTATAAAGAAAAATGTAAAAGAAATCCCTCGATGTAAAATTGAGGCCGTTAAATAAATGACTGCCCCCTTCCTATTAGGATTTCATTTGTTTATTTATAAGTAAGCAAGAAAACGTTAAATTTAGGGGGCGTTTGGTTAGAAAAGGGGAAAGGGAAAGGAATCAAGAAAGGGATAGGAGGGGAAAGGAAACCAAAACCCCTTAATTAAAACATGTGTTTGGTAAAGTAAAGGAAAGGGTTAAAATGTTCCCCTTGTCTTCTTTGCAAAGACTTTCTAATTCTCTCATCTCTCAAACGCATCTATATCTCCGGCTCATCTTTCCCTATCTCCGGCGTATTCTTTCCTCGGCTCATCTCTCTCTATCTCCGGCGCATCTTTTTTCTTTGTGCCTCTTCTCGTTTTTCGCAGATCTTGGTTGATGGTGGTGTGGTGGTGGTATGGTGGGTTGTCGTGGGCTGTGTGGATGGTGGTGTGGTGGGTTGTTGTGGTCAACCTGGGTAGGTTGACGCAGCGTGTCAGGGGTTTCGAGTTAGTCGGAGAGTGGTTAGGGAGCGTGTCAGGGGGTTTTCAACTTGGGCGGTGGCCGGAGAGTGGGGCGGTGGCTGGGGGCTTTGATTTGGGGGTTTTCGAGTTGGGAGGGTTGGTGGTGGGACAGTGGGCGGTGGCCGAACAGTGGGGCGGTGGCTGGGCTTCGGTTTTAGGGGTGGTAGTAGGGTTGTCGGCTGGTGGTTGTGGTGGAGCAGTGGTTGGAGTGGTGGTCAAGGTTGGTCAAGGGTAGTTGAGGTGTAGAAGGAAATGGGGGAATCCAAAACCTTGGGGGTGGGTGGGGAATCAAGTAAGGGTAACCAAAACTGAAATGTGGGTAAAGGGAATGTAAAAAAATATCAACCAAACAACAAGTAACGGTAACCTAGTTTCCTGATTCCCTTTCCCTTTGTTGAAACCCTCTAACCAAACGGCCCCGTAGTGTTTAAAACTAAGTAACTAAATATTACTCAATCCATATTTCATAAGCAAACAAGAAAAAATAAATTTTGTGTTTAAATTTATACTGGAGTTTAATTTGACTACATAAAATTAGAGGTGTTTAATGGGGCGGGTCCGGGCCGGGTCAGTTTTTAAACGGGGCGGGCGGGTCACATAAAAGCCATAACGGTCCGTGTAGGGTCGGGGTCAGTTGACGACCCTCTTTAAACCTGCCCATATTTGTTTTCCACAGAGCCCGTTTGAGCCCGCTCCTCTAAGGCCCACCTACTAAACAGGCCGGATCGGGCTGAAAATGGGCCCCCCCATTGTACAGGTCTACATAAAATGTTAAATTTCAAAATATCGAACTTTCGTCGAGCTTTGAGAGATAAGGTTATGGCCCAAGTCCAAGCCACATAATTATCACATTGAGGAATCACATGAGTAATGAGATTTTCGGGTTGATCAAGATAGAAGGGAGAAGACACACCATGCTTGCCGTCGTTGTCCATGGAAACAAGGGAGCGAGTTAACGCGGGTGGGGCGGCTGGTGTGGTCAACAAAGAAGCAATGAAAAGTTTTTTGTGTGCGTATGTTTATGGCTCCGATACCATGTCAAACCGGAATTTGGAATAAATGTTATTGCTTGATCATTGCTCACTAAATTACAACTTATATACCAGCTAATTAGGAGCCCTAAGCCCATACTATACATGTTTAATGAAGCCCTAAAACAGATTAATATCTACTAGTAAAGAGTAAATGTATACATGGCCTAGCATAGGCCCAATACATAGATATGAAAAAGATTTCTATATTTCTATACTACCATAAAACAGATTTGGTATGAGCATGTCAATCAATTCATACAAAAAGGTCATGTGTCAATGACAATAGTTGCACTTGCACGTGTCATAGTAGTACTGTAGTAGACATATTAATGCGTTAACACTTTAAATGAAGATATTATTTTCCGTTTAAACACTTTAAAATCGAAAGTGTTGACTTACCAATATAAATAACGATTTGGTTAGATATTTTCGTATGTACTTGGTTGCTAAACAAAATCTCTCCTTGATTAACACAACCCCTCAAAATACTTCAATATATCCTTTTCAATCCAAATCCTCTTTCGCTGCTTTTTTCGGTACATTCTTCACATCAGTTCATGAAACTGCATAATAGCCCTATCTCAAATTAATGACATATCTTTGTAGTCAAATCCTTTGCAAATATCACCACGCCAAATTTTCTTGTAAATTTCGAATCATAATTTCACTGAATCTATTAATATGTTTATTGCGTTCTACCTTACAACTATATAGTAATAAGGGGAATAGCCATTTATCCTTATTAGGGGAACACCTTTCTCCAGTATTATCAATGTGGGACTTTTACATGTAACATTCCATGGTGCCAAATCCTTAAAACTTTCCCATACATGTGACGTCCCTTTTTTAATTGGCCCAAAGTATTTTAACGAACTAGGATCCTAGCTGTAGGACTGGCTCTAATACCATGTTAAGTATGGGTCTGGGCCGCACACATAAGGAGGAGAGCGAGTCAACTTCATAAGACCAAAAGAGGTTCCACTTTAAACAATATGGCAATAAGGGGAGTAGCGTTTGTTTTAATGAAAGATAATTGAAAATCATTTTTCAAGGAAAACACTATTCAATGAAAAACCTGATTTTAGAAAAAGTTTTCCTTTGTTTGTTTGAT
Source organism: Patellifolia procumbens (assembly GCA_947645195.1). Classification (NCBI taxonomy): domain Eukaryota; kingdom Viridiplantae; phylum Streptophyta; class Magnoliopsida; order Caryophyllales; family Amaranthaceae; genus Patellifolia; species Patellifolia procumbens. The sequence continues at coordinate 1,561,881 of CANSGD010000193.1, forward strand.
TAGAGGAAAAGTTAGAGAGAAAAGGTAAAATAATTAAAAGTGAAGGAAAGATGGGAGGAGAGAATAAAGAGAAGTAAGGAGTGAAGAGGAAAATGTGGCATACCTTGTTTACAAAATAAAATTGGTTTTCCTTTTCTAAGAGCATTTTTCAACCTTTAAGAAAACCATTTTCTATCCCTTACCAAAACAAACAAAGGAAAATAAGGTGGAAATCAATTTTTCGAGAAAATGAGTCTCCACCAAAACAAACGAAGCCTAGGTAAACCCCTCTCTCCAATATTATCAATGTGGAAATCTCACATATGATATTATGTGGGGCCAAATCCTTAACATGACGATTTTCTTAAAAAGCAATTTAGAAACAATTCAACACAATGTCAACCATTAGCTCATTGCAATGTTTGTCAAATATCCCCTTCATCATTACACGCTTCAAATTATGGCAATTGTAAAAAAAAAATTAATAATGTTTGACAACTATTTAGCAATTTTTAGTCTTAGTCTATCAATTCAAATGGGCAAGCAAATTTTTTAAGACCAAGCCATGGTTCAAAGAGGAGTGTTAAATCACTAACAGTTAGTGGGCACACTTGTCGCTAACCATAATATAATAATAATAAATTTATCTAAGAAAAAAAACAAAAAATAATATTGTAGACGAAACCCAACACTACAACAACAACAACTAAACCTTATTCCCAAAATGATTTGGGGTCGGCTAACATGAATCGTCAACTGAAACCGTTGCCAAAGGAAATGACATCGACAAGAATGATAAAAAGTTTTTAAAAGGGTTTAAGTTTTAAGAATTTTTAAAAAGTTTTTGAAAACAAGGTTTACACCAAAAAGTTTTAAAAGAGGTTTTCAAAAGGTTTTAAATACCAACACAATTGAGAAAAACAAATAAATGCAGTAATCACACCCCTTCCTCCACATGGATACTGCCCCTCCACCCACTTCTATCCAACGCCATGCTCTCCTCAATCCCAAGTAGCCTCATATCACTTTCAATTACCTTCATCCAAGTCATCTTAGGTCTTCCCCTATCCCTTACAATTTGATTACTCCTCCACTCTTCAATTCTTCTCACCGGTGCCTCACCTGATCTCCTTTTCACATGACCAAACCATCTTAACCGATTCTCCCTCATCTTTTCTTCAATTGATGCAACTCTAACTTTTTCCCGAATCACTTCATTTCTTAATCGGCCTTCCTTGTGTGGCCACACATCCACCACAACATACGCATCTCCGCCACGTTCATCTTATGAACGTGGCATTGTTTCACCGCCCAACATTCGGTGCCATATAACAAAGCAGGCCTAATTGCCGTACGGTAGAACTTTCCCTTCAATCTTTGGGGAATGCCAGAATCACAAAGGAACCCAGTGACGCTTTTCCACTTTAACCAACCCGCGTTAATTCTATGAGCCACGTCTCCATCCAGTTCTCCATCCTTTTGGAGAATGGATCCAAGGTAACGGAAGACGTTCAATCCTTGAACCACTTTGCTATCCAAAGTGACCGCCCCTGCCTCATCGCTTGTAATCCCACTGAACTTGCACTCCATATACTCTGTCTTACTTCTTCTCAATATAAAACCACGGGCTTCTAATGTATCCCTCCACAATTCCAACTTACTCTCAAAACCTTCCTTCGACTCCTCAATCAACACAATATCATCCGCAAACATCATACTCCACGGTATATCATCTTGAATTGACATCGTTAGTTCGTCCATCACTAAAGCAAAGAGAAAGGGGATAAGTGCAGAACCTTGGTGCACTCCGATCGTAATAGGGAACTCTTCTGTCCTCCCCACCGTAGTCCGCACACTCGTAGTTGCCCCCTCATACATATCCTTGATGATATCTATATATTTTTGCGGAATACCTTTCTTTGCCAACGCCCACCAAAGTATTTCTCTTGGTACTCTATCATATGCCTTCTCCAAATCAATGAAAACCATATGTAGATCCTTTTTTCCAATCACGGTAACGTTCCATTGTCTGTCTCATGAGGTGGATGGCCTCTATAGTCGATCTTCCTGGCATAAATCCAAATTGGTTCTCCGATATCTTCACATGTTTCCTAAGTCTTTGCTCAATCACTCGTTCCCAAAGTTTCATCGTATGACTCATTAGTTTGATTCCTCGGTAGTTGGTACAATCTTATAAATCGCCTTTGTTCTTATACAAAGGAATCAAAGTACTCTTACTCCACTCTAATGGCATTTTGTTGTGTCTCCAAATAATGTTGAAGAATGTTGTCAGCCATTCGATTCCTCTCCCCCCGAAACACCTCCAAACTTCGATAGGTATGCCATCTGGCCCCGGAGCTTTCTTTAATCCCATCTTTTTTAATGCTGCAACGACTTCTCCCTTTTGAATCCTCCTCATAAACTCTCGATTTAACATACATGGCGGGATGTGTACATCCCTGATGTCTTGTGCGTTATCACCATTGAACAAGGTATCAAAGTACGTCCTCCATCTTTCCTTTATCTCCACATCCTCCAGAAGCACTCTTTGGTCCACACCCTTCACGCATTTCACCTTTCTTATGTCACTTGTCTTCCTGTCTCTCATACGCGCAATTCTGTAGATGTCTTTTTTCCCCTTCTTTTGTATTCAATCTTGCATAAAGCTCTTGGTTTACCTTTGCTTTAGCTTCCCGTACTGCCTTCTTGGCTTCCCTTCGAGCCTCTTTGTACTTCTCATAGTTCACATCTCTTCTATCTTTTCCCAAAAGTTTATAACCTTCTCGTTTGTTTTTTATCGCTTGTCTCACTTCCTCGTTCCACCGAGATGTGTCCTTGCTCGATGGTACAGTCCCTTTAGATTCTCCAAGGATCTCTTTCGCCACTTCCTTTATACTAAGTTCCATCTTTGTCCATGTCGAATCTACGTCCATTTCCGTGTTACAAGACCAAATATCTTTACTAGCCATCTTAGCTAGGAAGTTCTCTGTGTGCTCCCCATGGAGCTTCCACCACTTGATTCGCTGCTTCACATTGGGTCTTCGCTTTCTTAAAGACTCCCTACCCCGGAAATCAAGTACGACTAGTCTATGTTGGGTGGCTGCGCTCTCACCAGGTATCACCTTGCAGTTTGTGTAACTCTTCCGCCAAGCATTCCTTACTAAAAAGAGGTCAATCTGACTCGCGCTACTTCCACTCCTATACGTCACAAGGTGAGATTCTCTTTTCTCAAACCAAGTGTTCATAACACGAAGACCATATGCTAGTGCGAAATCCAAGATACCACTTCCAGCTTCATTTCTCTCCCCATACTCAAAACCTCCATGAACGCTCTCAAAGCCAACTCGACTAGTTCCCACTTGTCCATTAAGATCCCCACCAATGATCAACTTTTCACTAATAAGCACTTGTTGCACAACCTCCTCTAAATCCTCCCAAAATTGTTGTTTAATAGATGCTTCCAATCCCACTTGCGGCGCATATATATGCGTTTATGATAGTCACCGCCTCCCTCCCTAATACTAGCCTAATACTCATAATCCGGTCGCTCTTCCTCGAAACTTCCACCACATCATCAATATATTCCTTATCAATAATGATGCCTACTCCATTCCTACTCTTATCCTTTCCGGAGTACCAAAACTTATAACCCCATGGGGCTAGTTCTCTTGCTTTTCCACCAACCCACTTGGTCTCTTGAAGGCACATTATGTGAATCTTTTTCCTCCTCATAACCTCCACCACCTCCGTCGATCTTCCCGTCAAAGAGCCAATATTCCATGTTCCAAAGCGCATCCTACTACCCCTACCACTACCCTGGACTAGCTTCTTTACCCGCACTCGTCCCTGATGTGGGAACCCTTGCATATTTGACACCACCCCCGGGCGCCGGGATGGCGCGCCGCTTCCGGGCGACGACCTAGCAACCCTTGCATACTTATCACTACACCCGGGTCTATGAAGTGCAGCGCGTCGCTGAGTAGGGAACGCCCCCACGTTTTTCATTTGTCGATTAATGTCAAAAATCATTAGTACTTTGTCAACGCCAACATTATTTGTGTATACACCAACAATAGAATGTTCACTCAAAGGTATTTTTGCATGGTTGGATGTGTGCGGTGATGGTAGTAATCCTATCACTAACGTTAGGGTCATTGCCCACGAGGATGTAGGTGTGAATGAAGGAATTAAAGGGGTATTCTGGTGTGGGGGCGATCTTGAGAATTAGTTCCAAATTGCCTCCATAGGTGCTTGGGTTAGGATGGATTTGTGTACCAGACTTAACTTTAGGTGGTGGGTTTTGGGGATTAGTGATCTCCAATTTGTTAGTGGTTTGATGGAGGAGTTAGTTCATCGTGTCTTAGTTGAGAGTTGTTCTAGCAGTTCTTCTATAGATGGGTTTTGTTGCTTGGTAGTTAAGGTTGGCCGTAGGTGTCACCTTATCCAGCTGTTTGTGATGACCGTAGGTGTCATCCAACCAAAGTTTGTTTATCTGAAGCAGGCGCCTCAACTTTGCTTATGGGTTTTTAGAGCCTCGAACCTGGTTTTGAATTCTTGGAAAAACAAGATGTACCCCGTGCTCTTGCATCCGGTGTAGGATGTCAAGCCACAAGGAAAGGTGGTTGACATTATGGGGTCGAAGCAAAGTTCTCGGGAGGAATTCATCGTTTTGAAACTTTGGGATTGCTTATTTGGCGAAAGAATGTACTCGTCGTGTCTGTTTAGTTAGGTCGATAGTGAACGAAGCCAGATCTCTCAACCACCTCCGTCAATATTTAGTGCAAATACTAACGTCATCGGTCACCTACATCAATGCCAGAGTACCAAGAAGCTGGCTCCCCCCCCCTTTACCCCTTACCCAGGTGCAACAAGATATGTCTTACAAGGAAATGCCACAGATGGAAGCCCCTCATCTTTATGCCGGATGGATGCACCCCACTTCCGGTCTCCACATCATCCAGACGAAAATGTTTCAATTTTATCCTATTCATGGGATTGTGAGCTATGTCTACCTTTGTTGTAATAGTCTAGTTAAAGCCAAGTATGGCTATATTGCTTGTGTTTGTAGTGCATGTTGTAGTAGTTACAGAAGGTCCTTTCCTAGTTTGTATTAGTTCTCATTTAGCTGGTGTCAAAAAAAAAAACAATAGAATGTTTTATACCAACAATTTAATGTCTTACACCAACACTACTTCGTTATGTTAAAAAAACTTAAACACCAACAATATTTTTGGCTACATCAACAATATAACGTCAAACAATGTCCTACACCAACACACCGTTGTTATGTTAAAAAAAACTTGTTACTTCATTATTATTAAACACCAACAATATTTTTGGCTACATCAACAATATAATGTCATATAATGTCCTACAACAACAATATAATGACCTAACCCAATATTATATTGTTACGTCAAACAAAACTTGTTACTTCATTATTATCAATCACTAACATTTTTTTGGCTACACCAAGTCACCAAGAATATAATATCTTATGACAACAATATAATGTCCTACACCAACAATATAATGTCCTACACCAACAATATGATGTTCCTCGATAACATGGGCAGAAATCAGGGATTTTTCTCCATTCTAAATGGCTTGCTTCTAAACTTCATTAATTCCTCATGAGGGGTCTTCTAGTCTATCACTACAGAGGCAGTTGGAAAGAGATGTATGTTGCACTTGCAGCTAGACCACATTTTTTTTCTAGAGCCTGTTTGGCAATCTTGCATGTAACCTCAGATCTCTACATGTTTGAATTAAGTGTACGTAATTCCTGTGGGAATTTTCTACTTACCAAGGAGATTTGGTAATTAAATTCTTCCCATTTTGAGGAAAGTAAAAATTCCCATGTTTCGCTTAACCAAACAGTTTTGCAATTCGCGAAAGTGGTAAATTAGCTCCTTAACTTTGGCGCAAACGTGAGATTAAACCCTTAACTTTTAACTGTGCTATTTAACCTCATAACTTTAGCAAAAGGTGATACTAACCCTTACTTATTCATTTATGTATTTTCTCTAAAATAAAATAAAATTATACAAGTAAAATACCATCATATACGTATATTTTTTCACCTTATCATCTTCTCTTTCATCAATTAACCTAAAAAAATAAGGGTTTTTTGTCAGAAGGAACCTAATAAAACACGAGTTTTGTAGGGAAGGACCTAATAAAATAAATTTTGTCTAAAAAGACCTAATAAAACACTTCCGGTTGTTACTAACAACCTATTTATGATTTTCCGGCCAAAATACAATTTTCCGGCGTTGACTTTTTTTTAACCCTCTATTGACTCGTTTTTTAAATTCCTCTCTCATTTATTGCTCTCCTTACTCCCACTTACTGCTATCCCAAATAACCCATCCATCTCTACTCAAATTCTTTCCTCCAAAATCAGTTGTTCTCAACTCCAAATTTCTCCCAAATCTTCAAAGGTAGGTTCTTCTTAAATCACCATTAATGCTTCAATTTCGATCTCAAGCTTCAATATTTATCAAACACAAGGTATGTTTTTCTCTTCTAAATTTTCCCTATCAATGTTTAAAGGTTTTAGAAATCTAGGGTTCTTATTAACCGTCTTTCTCCAATTTGAAAAATTAGGTTTCCTAAAATACATTTTACTCAAATTTGAAAATTAATATAAGTGATTAGTTTAAGTTTGATTGAGCTACAATAGTTTGACCTAACTTTTTGCAAAGCCAAGTTCACACCTTTTTTAAATTGAGGTTTAATTAAGCTTATCTACAACTGAGTTTTAATAAAATAGTGGGTTTTGTTTACTTACCTCAAGTTGAGAGTCTTTTATAGTGGTGAATTCTTTTACCCCTCCTTTTGCTTCAAAAACAGATCTTTCAACTACTGTCCAAAAACCCATTCTTGTGGTCCTCAGTGTATTGATTCAATTAGAAAGAGAAAGAGCAGTGTTAATGCTTTTTATAGTGAAGAGATGAAAAGGATGAAAGAGAAGCATGAGGATGGTGGGAGAATTGATGTTGAAGAAGATGAATTTGATTTTGGAGGAAAGAATTTGAGTAGAGATGGATAAGTTATTTGGGATAGCAGTAAGTGGGGGTGAGGAGAACAGTAAATGAGAGAGGAAGTAAAAAAAAACGAGTCAATGGAAAAAAAGTCAACGCCGGAAAATTGTATTTTGGCCGGAAAATCATAAATAGGTTGTTAATAACAACCGAAAGTGTTTTATTAGGTCTTTTTAGACAAATATTTTTTATAAAGTCCTTCCCTACAAAACTCGTATTTTATTAGGTTCCTTCTGACAAAACACCCAAAAAAAATAAAAATAAACCTAATAAAAGCTCCTGAATAATTTCTCCTTCATATTGACTCTCATTTCATGGCCAATACTCACCGATTAACAGCTTCATTTTTACCGAATAGCTTGGAATGCACATAATCATGGCTACAACAGTCTAGTTACAAATACAAATAAAAAACTCTATAACCTTCTTGAACATACATCAGCGATCCACAATAAAAGATCAGGCCGGCGGGGAGGCAGGAGAGCCACTGTGGAGCGGCAGACATCTCATCTAATTGAGTTTTGGGTTTTATGTATGTTGATTTTCAATATACATCTCATTTAATTGAATTTCCTACTTTAATGAGAAATTTGACAACACAACATTTCCAACAATTTGGCTTTGCTTTCAGTTGGACACCCCTGGCATTCTTCATTCTTGAAAAATGGAAGTTTTTTGTATGGAAGGCTTGAGGTTAAAGTAGTTTTGGTGGACAGAGGTGAAGAAGAGAGTTGAATGGAAAAGACATAGGGGAAGAGAAAGAGTTACATCTAGAAGGACTCTCTAATAAACTTTTTCTTTCTTTGTATATTTACTTTTTTTTTACTTTTTTTGGTAACAAGAAGTGGTCCGGATCTCGCTCGGGTCTTATTGGGCCAAGCACTTGAGAGTAGGGGGAAGGGTAAGGGAAATCCCTACCCTCAAGCTCAAAGTACCCCTAGTGGGAATTGAACCCCCAATCTTTAGATTGAAAGGGTACTGTCCTTTTCACTAGACCAAGTACTACTTGGTTGTACGTATTTGTATATAGTTATTGTAATTTTTTTAATACTTTTTTATTGAAGAAAATCTAATTGTGGGGCTTAATCTCACCTTTTGCTAAAGTTGTGGGGTTAATACACTACTGTAGAAACTAGAGGGGCTTAATATCATGTTTAGGCAAAGTGAAGGGACTTATTTACCACTTTTGCGCTTTCCAATTTTGTATTTTCCAGGAATTTATCATTCCCATGAATTTATCATTCCCATGAATTTGGTTGTCAACCAGACGAGTGCAAACTTTTTCATTTCACTATTCTTTTCGGTTAGGTGAAGTTGAGTTCAGTTATTTTCACTGTAGTTTAGTTTAGTCAAGCTTCCTTATAAGTAATATCTTTGAAGAAACTCTTTTTGCTTGGAGTTGGTCTTACAAGAGACCGCCTAATTTAAATTAAAATTAAGCTACAGCTCATCCTCAAAAGAAAGAAGAGAATGAAGCACCTTTTTGAATTAAGTGATGATTTTTTAAAAGTCTACTTATAATATAAAGTTAGACCACCTTTTTTTTTATAACTTTTGCTCTACTTGTTGGTTTTCCCACAAACTTCTAGTTTGTTTGATCCATACAAACTTCTCTACATTGATCTTTCCTTCTTCCGTTTACTTACTTATTTCCAATAAGTTAAAAATAATCTTACATAAAAGTCTTTTTTTTATTTACAGGCCAAGCACAATGGTTCCTATTTCTTTCACCTTTCTACTTGTTCCATTTGGCATTCATAGGCTAACGTTTTGTTTCATTCTCTTAGTTCAAAGAACAATTTTCCATATGATCGGATGCACCTGAGTATATAATTAATGACCTCTTCTCATCCAGGCCATTATTAGAGCACACGCAAGAAGTAAATATTATGCTTGCAGTGTGGCAAGAGTTTCTTTTTGTACCTCAACTGTGGACATCTTGTTGTTTGTTCCATTGTTCATCATCAAGACTTGTTGCACAACATTGCTCACCATCCAAAACTTCTTCTTGTTGTTTCTTTCTTCACTTCAAAATTAAAGGGAGTTTACTATGTTTTTTCATCTGTTGTGTGTCTAACATTTACGACATATTTTCCTACCATCTTGGGCTTAGGACTCTTATACCGATTTATCATGAAGCATATATCTTATGTAACCTCCATCTTATATTACTCTTATTCATTCCTTATTTTCGCTTCCTTTATCTCCCTTCTTCCTTTGCTTACTCCTTGGTTTCCCTCCCTGGAAATTGCTTCTTTACTCATGGAGGTAAAGTTTTGTCTTCCTGCATGAAAGCACTTGCTTCACTTCCTACTTCAAGTAGCTCACTTATTTCTTTGTGTTTTTTTTACTTGAAGTACAATCTGTCTTGCCTTGTTGACACTAGGTAAGTTTCCAACCTCAAGTGATCCACATATTTCATTTTTTTAAAACTTGAAGTGCCATCGAATGTGCCTTGTTAAAAGTAAGAAGGTGATCCATGCTTATGATATCTTAATTTGAATGATCATATCCAACATTCAGTCTCATAACAAAATCAAATATTTTATTCTTTTCTTCTCTATCAACAAGTTTCTTTATGATACCAAAGGTACATTTTCCCAGCACACCACAATCACATTCTAGAAAACTCTCAATGCTACTAGCTCATCCAAAATTTATTGTGTTTTGAAAAATATATTTATCGGTCTTCCATATTTCACTAATTATTTGTGTCCTTTTATAACTTAACTTTTAGATGGAAATTGTAAAATCTTAATTTTCTGATCTTGTAATTTTGGTAAGATTCTAATACAACCATAACAAATCTAAAGTATAAGTATACTTTCAAGAATTTTGTAATTTATTGTTTGGAGAAAATACAACTTCATGTAACTTGCAAGAGTATAAAAGTAAGACTAATGTGCTACTGCCTTTATCATATGTTATTCTTCCTTGACATTCCTAATGCCATTGAAGTATATATCTCTTTAGTATTTCTAGAAATAATTACTATTTGTAGCAGTAATAATTAATTAGCTGACCTAAAGCATTTTGTAGATAGAGCGAACGGAACAAGCAGGGAGAGGGAGAATAATGGATGAGGTGTTGTCTGAGGCAGCAAGAAAAGGAGATAGGGGAATCTTCACAAGACAAAAAAATGTTGAGGACTATTTTTCTTCTCAAGATATAAATGGAAGGAATATCATTCACATAGCTCTACAAAACGACTGGGATTACTTCGCTGAGATAGCTGTTGAAAGATTTCCGCATCTTATGTACCAAAAAGACTGCAATGGTGACACGCCATTCCACATTGCTGCTACGCTTGGCAAGTCTTTAGCATACAGAGCTTTCACCAACTCTTTTAACTGGCCATGTATGCCAACGTGGAAAGTTAAAAATTCAAGAGGCCATACGCCACTTCACGAGGCTGCGCGAACATGTCAAGGATCGACCTTATTTATGATTTTTAACAAGTGTCAAAAGCCAAATATTCAGTCTGAAGCAATATCTGAAGTCAATGAAGACGGTGAGACTGTTCTTCACTTGATTGCAAGACATTGCAGAGAATTGATAAGTGAGTTTCTGTTCCTTGACTCAATTATTTATCAGTTGTGCTATTTAATTTCTTTCCAACTCTACGTCAATTTCGAGATACAAACATAGGATTGACACATCGTAAACTTTAATAATGTGAAGTATCATAGGAGTATAAAATTAGGTTAATGCCACCATTTTAAACGTTAATTTTTGAGTTAATTGGTAAACATTAGGTTATAAGAGTTGTCCAATTATCTCTCACTCGTTACAGTTGCTATATATACTATAAATGAATGTCTTTATTTATTTGCTATATTTCATTTAGGATCGTGGTCTACCTAATATCTTTGCCTACTTATCCCTTATTTTGTCATTGACCTATATTATTTTTATCTAGTTCTGCATCAAATTGTTATGGTGGTTGTTCAGTGTTGCTAGGGGAAAGTATGTTGACCAAAGGTTCCTTCGTGGTGGTTACCACCGGCCTTGGGGGTTGTTTTCGAGGAACAACCCCTCCGATGCATAAATAGTCAGTTGGGACCTTCTCCTTGAACAAATTTGGGATGATGTTGCTGCATCATTTAAGTATCTCAATCATCCTTAGCCCATCCCTTGTTGAGATATGCAAAAGTCGAGGTATGGTGTGTGGGCATTTTTGTTGTCCCACACATGGGCTTTTATTGGAAGAGGACTCCTCCTCTTCACTTCATATTTAAACTCATCATTACCTTGTCATTCCACTTGGAGTTTTTTTAAGGGATCCTCCTGTTTCCTAGAGGGTTCTCTTCTTGTCCTGGAGGCATCCTTCCCCTCAATGAATCTCTTTGCAGATTTGAGTGTGTCCATGGATGCTTGCAGCTGCGCGGGAGTTGACACCTCGAACTATGTGGATTCCTCCTTGAGATTTCCCCTCTCTAGTAGACCCTTGGTGGGGTATGCATCAGTCTAGAGTGATTAAAGTGTTTCCCCTGCTTCGAGAATAGCTTTCTTCTGTTAAACCACTAGAGCTCAATATGTTTAAATAAGAGATCATCATTACAAAGTTTAGAATCGGACTTTTCTACTCTTGCCCCTCCTACTGCTAAATTGTTTCCATATGAAATTGTCGTGCTGGTTGAGGAATGTTGCTGGGAATGTGGCGTCCAAAACGTCTTTTATAAGGGTTACCTAAAACGCAAACACTGGCCTTGGAGGTGTTTTCGAGGAACGCGTCTCTGATACCTAAGTCAGCTCTTGAATCTCAAGTTCGAAGCTTAAGTATTTGGAGTATATTTGTGAACATACTTTTTCTTAGGCATGTGCATGAATATTAAAAGTGGGAAGTTGTGAATGCTTTGACCTAGGCTTTCTTGGACCTCTTTAGTTGGCATGGGCTTGTTTTATAATGTTTTGGGCCCATCTTCCAAAATTGGCTCTACTTGTTATTTTCTCCATCACAGGTGTCCATTTGAGGGGCAATACCCAGCAAGCTTTGCTCAGTGATCTTTGATTTGCAGGCTCTGCCTCTCCAGCTCTACTCCACGAGTCGTGTTACACTAACTGCTATTTTTCCTTTACTAATATAGTTATGGTCCCAGTACGGCAGTACCCACATATGTACATTCTAAAACTTTGTGCTATTCTTTAATGTGGAAAATAAAAAGAGACGTAGTAAGTATACAATCTTAATCATTTCAACTTGAAAAGAGGTGATAAATATAGGAAAATTTATTAGAAAACTCTTCATGAAGTATCTTTGAGAAACAACGTGAAACATTTTTTTGATTTTTAGCTAAAGCATACCTTTGACCAAGATTGCGATGTTGACAATTAGAATCTATCATTAACTCTGTTTTTCTTCCATTTGAAATCCCAACCACATCCACCTGCCTTAACTCATTTTCATGGCTATCCCCTTTATATCTTTAACCTCACCACAAAGACAACCACCTTCTACTATTGCTCCAACCAGCAACACCCTAGCCAAACCCAAACCCAAACCCAAACCCCCACACCACTAATGAAAGCTTACCCAACCAATAATATGAAATCCCTTACCTACCAAAACCAATTCAACAACCCAGAACCCCAACAACCAACACTCACCAAAACCAACCCAAAAACCCCACTCTAAAATCTCCTCCACCCGAAAAACCTCACCCACCCACGTAAAACCCCCCAACACATGAAGACTCTGTTTGTTTTGGAGGAAAACATCTTTCCGGAGAACAATTTTCCATCATCTTTCCATTTTCCTTTCTAAAACTTTGCGACATTTAGGTTACTTTGTGCCATTTTCCATCATCTCACCAATAGAATTTTGTCTACCCACCCACAAAAAGAAGGAAAATTGGCGGTTATTGTGGAGAAGAAGGAGGAGGATGAAAGATAAGAAAACAAGGGCGATGATGGTGGGGGTTGTATAGAGGAAAGATCAGGAGAGACAGAAAAAAAGAGATGTGAAGTGGTAGTAGTAGTTGGTTATGGAAGGGAAGGGGAAGAGAGAAAAAAAAGAAGGATGAGAAGGGAAATGATGGTGGAAAGTGCTAGTGGTGGTAATCGGGAGTTGTGGTGGTAATCGGGAGTTGTGGAGGTGGAGGAGAAAGAGAGAGAACGAAAAGAAGGAGAGGATAGAGATGGTTAGTGGTAGTTAGGAGGGAGTAAGAGCATCACCACTCATGAACAAAAAAAACACATCATCCCTTTCTCTCTATCACTTTCTCACTCATTTTAAATTGTTTATCATATTTCATCATTAATTTGATCAAATGCACTCCACTCATAATCAAACAATTACTTATAGACTTGAAAATAAAAAAAAAATCAAAAGTATATAAAAATATAGCAAAGAGGGTGTCTATTTATAAATCTCAACAAAATATAACCATTGGTATATTTTATATAATTTTTTATTTAGTAGATTTTCAGATATTTTATTTTAAAGTTTTAAACAAAAAACTGACGTTACATGTCATGGTGTGATTGAGTCAGTTTTTGCTTTTCTCATGAACTAGTTGATCACAATGTGATCTATTTCATGATTGATGACAATGTGATCTATTTCTACTCATGAGTGTAGGGCTATTTTTTTGTTCATGTCTCATGAACAATTCTTATGATTAATTTGATCATGAGTGTGGATTCTCTAAAGATTGAAAATAGCGATACAAAAGGGTGGTCAACGCTGTGCAAAAGACCATTCTCGCAAAAAATTAATTAAGTTTAAGGTTGCTAACTGTCATAAAATTTATAAAATATTATTTCTCGTCAAATATTATTTTAAAAGGTCGTTTTTAAACAATCTTCCTAATATATAAACAAAATAAATCGTAACTTACATTTACAAGAAAATAATTGCATCATTTTAAGTATACTATAATACAACAAAATTATTATGGTGGGAACAAATTAATGCCAACTAAAACCGTAAAATGATTGAAGTAAATAAATGCTAAAATCTTTCCATGATACCCCTCCCTCCCATAATAACCCTCATTTCTCCTTTTATAATTGTCATAATTAAGTTAACTTGTTTTTATACATGGGTCCCGAGTCCGCACATCATTTTACTGAACAATACTTTTAAAAGTCAATAAAAATGATAATTTATTATTCGAATAATCACCAAACGACCCACTATCAACTGATTTTTTTTAATATATGTGTATTGGACAAAATGAGAAGCTTATTATGGATCGAAAGGAGTATCCAACACTCCTCTTTAGTGGGAGCGTAAGAGTCAACAATGTCCAACCTCGGTAGAAGGTAAGGAAACTGAGAATCCCTAAGAGATGTAGGCTCCGTTTGTTTTGGTGGAAAACAATTTTTTTGGAAAATGATTTTCCTCCATTTTTCATTTTCCTTTGTTTGTTTTGCTAAGGGGTGGAACACAATTTTCCTAAAGGTGGAAAGTGCTCTTAGAAGAGGAAAACCAATTTCATTTTGTAAATAAGGTATGCCACATTTTCCTCTCCAATTCTTACTCGTCTTGATTTTCTCCTTCCATCTTTCCTTCTCTTTTGCTTCGTTTTACCTTTTCTCCCTAAGTTTTCATCCACTCAAACAAACAAAGGAAAATTTTTTCTAAAATCATATTTTCCACTGAAAATTGTTTTCCTTGAAAAGTGATTTTCCATGAAAATTGTTTTCCATTAAAACAAACAGAGCCGTAGTGAAGATGTCTACATATTGAACCCGAGTCTCGAATTTTTTTTTTTTTTTGATAAAAAGTAAGTGAATTTATTGCTTGATAGCATACGCCATAAAGTACAAGTGAGCTTATCTTCTAGGAAGGGTCTCTCCTTACAACTTATAACAACTCAAGCCCATCAACCTCCAAAAGAACGTCTCAAAAAAAAAGAATCAATCTTGATGTGTTTGGAATGTTGGTGAAACACGTAATGCAAAAAGTAACCTAAATGTCACAATACAAATAAACCAGTTTTTGGCGAGCAACACACAAAGATGATAGCAAATAGTAAAGCCTTTCTACACAAGTATATGCCATAGCACGATACTCAGTACAACAAAGTTAACCATAAGTAACACTCAAAAAGTGTTACCTATGATATAAAAATGTTACATATGCTAATAGGTAACACTTTGGTGGGTGTTACATCTGCCCATGTTAGATGTTACCTAGGCTGATAGGTAACACTTTCGCAATTCTATGGTAACACTTTTACAAGTGTTACTTAATATCAACTTATGTAACACTTTTGATTCCTATTATAACACTTTGAAAATGTTACCTTTAATTTCTTATGTAACACTTTTTGTAATATTAGTAACATTTTATTGTCGTGTAATGACCTATAGTAACACTTTATTTAACTTTAAATATCACTTTTTATAATTAAATGTAACATCTTGTCACTTATTAGGTAACACTTTTTCTTTAGGTAGAAACTTAGTACTAATAAATTATAATAACTAATAATAATAACAACAACAACAACAACAACAACAACAACAACAACAACAACAACAACAATGATAATAATATTTAATATTATATTATCATTATAAAACAACTACAACAACAAAAACATTGACAATAATGTATTCGAGAAACTACGACGATATTGACAAATAAATTGTGTGATTCTTATAATGATAAGTTATATAAACCTACACATATTAGCTAATATCAATCTAAATTTAAATTCTGCGCTAATAATGAGAAATACTACGTTCGATATAAACCATAACAATCCAATTCAAAAACAATCCAAAACTAAATCTAATAATTCAATAGCTTTTTCCAACAAAAATATCTATAAAGGTGTTGATGTCATAACGAACTACTTTAAATCATCTTCAGCCTCTTGATCCTCTTCATTCCTATAAAACATATTAGAGTTTTTTGTCAGAAACAACCTTTTATAATCACTTTTTTACGAAAAACAACATTTTAATTTTTTTTTGCAACTTACAACCTAAAACCAATTTTTTTTTTGCAAAATGAAACCTTTTTCGAATTTCCGTCATTGACCGTTAACTATAGACCATTGATCGTTACTTACCACCCCAGAACCACCCCACCCCACCCCAAACCACCCTGACACCACCACTACCCCACCCCTAAACCACCACCCCCCACCCTAAACCACCCCAAAACCATCCCACCCCACCCGAAACCACCCCAGAACCAGCCCACCCCATCTGAAACCACCCTAGAACTACCCACCATACCTGAAACCACCACTACCCCACCCGAAACCACCCCCAAAATCAGCCCAGCCCACCCGAAACCACCCCAACCCGAAACCACCACCCCGAAACCACCGCCACCCCAAAACCAGTCCAACCCACCACTTTGATAGCGATCAATGGTCTATAGTTAACAATCAATGACAGAAATTAGAAAAAGGTTTCATTTCGCAAAATAAATTTGGTTTGCAAAAAAAAAAATTAAAAGGTTGTTTTTCGCAAAAAGTGATTATAAAAGGTTCTTTCTGACAAAAAACTCAAAATATTAACTATACATTTCTTAGCAAATATAGATTGTGGAAGAAAAGCATAATAGAAAAATGCTTACATGATTTTGCTCTAGACCACCTATGCCTTTATAATTTTGTAGATGTTCTCCTAACTCAGGATCACATGGCACATAACCTAGTGACAGAGTTAAATATGCAAAGATCTCAGGTTCTAGTTGTTGCTTAAATGCCTTCATTACTTCTTTCACTGTATCTTTGACAATTTGGTCTTTATAAGGCCGCAAAATTTCATCTGGAATGATAACACCACATATAATCTCTTAATCTTTCCTTTCACAAAACTTTTCCTCGATTTTTCACATTTATTCATTACTTCATAATATGCACGATCTTCATCCGTTTGACTCTGCATCTTTTGGATCTCCTCCATCTCGTCCTATAAGGATAGCATCATAAATAGCTATATAATCTAAGACAAATAAACATGTTATAATGAATAAGAGACAAGAAATACTTACAATATTACTTTGAATAGGCTCGTAAGATGTTTTCTAGATTTTTGTTGGTCCTATAGAACTTGCAAGTTTACTACAAGAGGGGGGGGTGAATTGTAATAAAGACTATTTGAGACTATTTTTGCGGAATTAATAAACTTAGAAAGAATTAAAGAGAACTTAAAACTTAGAACACTGAAAATGCTTTTAAACAAGATCTTATTCCTATATTCTCTAGGAATAAATCTTGCCCTTTTATTTATAATTGTAATTACACTTCTATTATAAACAGCAACTCACTTTGTTCCTCTAGGAACTGGTTCCCAGTCACTTTGTTCCCCCTGAACACGTGACTTTCTCTCTTGACTTCACTCGAAGTCTTCTCTTTCTCTTTCTTCTCTTTCTCTCTTGAATGTAGAAATTTTCTCACAAAATTTCACTCACCCCAACTCAGATTAATGGAATACAATAATGAATTGTTGAAGAGAATAAACACCGAAATAACTTTCTAAAAGAATTACACAGTTAATGTTGAAAGTCTTAAAAACTAATGCGTTCTTCTCAGATTATATAGCTGTGGTATTTCTTCAACGGTCTTCTTCAACTTCCATGTTGGACGCATTTTTTTAGGCATTCTCTTCCACTTTCATAGCCGTTATGGATCATGCTTAGACCACGATCCAAAACTGTTTGTTGCACAGTTGAACGAGTCTTCCATGATCTTCTCAACAGCTCTTGAATTGGTCTTCGGCAGTTTGGACTTGACTGTATTGGATATGCGCAGTTTGTTAGACGTTATCATGCTCCCTAGAATCTAGGACCTTGCTGCTAACAACCCACTACTTTAGCCTCGTTAAACGCGCCTTCTTCTTCAACTTATTTATTTCCTGTAATCCATTAACAAACTCAATTAACATTATGGAATCCAATAATCCATAATATTAGATAATTAACTCCACACAAAGTAATATAACCAAATACCTTATTTTCAAAACAACTTAATTTTGGTCATTATTAAACCAATTCTCCATAAGTTTATTTTGTAAATAACTACGTAAATAAAGTTAATTAAAACTAATTAAATACTATTTAAAAACTACTTTATTTGTCATCATCAAAATAACTAATACAACAATATTCCCCCTTTTTTATTATGGCAAATAAGTTGGCAAAAAAAAAATTCTAAATCTAAGCCTAAGGCTAAAGTCTAAATCTAAAGTCTAAGTCTAAAGGCACTGACTCAATTTGGACTAGTAACTAGATCCTCTAGGAACAGAGGCAAGCAGAAAGGCTCTAGGAACTAAGTCAGACCAGAAAATGTTTTTAGACAGTCAACAAATCTTTTCCCCCTTTTGTTATCATCAAAACTAAGCTATGTCCCTACAACACTAGAGAGTCAACAGTCTATGCATCAATTAAAGTAGCTCAAACATGCATCTCATAATATTAGCCATCCAAACACAAGTAAGTACGAAAAGAAATAGCATGTGCAAGCAAAAAAGATCAGATTGAGCATATCACAAGAGCAAGGAAAGAAAGAAAAGTTAGAATGTTCTGTGTCAAAAGAAGACAAGCCAAAAAAAAAAAAAGGAAAAGAAATTGTTCAACCAAATATTACAGACCCAAAAAAATATCCAGTAAATTAAATGTTTATGGAGGGGGGAAATTATGGTTTGGTGCGTTTGAAGATGTTGGAGACAACAGAGTCAATCTTTGAGATCACATCATCCACCTTGTTCCTGATCCCTGTGTCTGCCTGCTTGATGGCGGCTAAAGTATCCTGTTGTTGTGTGTCAAGGGTGGAAACTGACTTCTCCAGGACATTTATCCTTGTGTGCATGAGTGTCAGAGACTCCCTGATTTCCCTCAAACATGAAGTCCAGTGGTAGAAATGAGAAGAAAATCCACAGCAGTACCCGAATCCTGTTCCTTAAGAGACTTACCCCCAGCCAGTCTCTGACTCTTCCTTACAATCCCCCAACAGCTTCCTCAAATAATTTTGTCTTTGTCCCTTTCTCAGGCTTAGTCATTGTAGCCTCTCCTTTAAATTCCAATTTCCAACCAACCACCCTCAAACTAAGTCTAGTCAGCGTCTCCTTGGTCAAATAATTTTCAGGCTCAAGGGTGAAGGAAGGGTTGTCAGACAGTTTGACTTTATGTTTCTTTAAAATTGTGGTGATCAGATTGCCATATCCCACCTTGGTATTGTGAGATATGCAGTAGGAAAGGTGAGAGAGCATAAGAGCGGGAAAGTTTATCTTGATGTTCAATGCTAAATAGTACATTATAAAGAGGTCCATGATATTAGCTCGGGTTCTCTTGGAAGATCGGGGTAAAACAAAACGCCATACAAACTGAAACCAAAGCTTGTGAAAGGGAGAGAGGTCTTTTTGGTCAATGGACATAGAGTTAGGGTTTCCGTGAAAAAATTGAAGGACTTTTTCATTTGAGACGCCATTGATGTTTAATTTCCCTTTCCCTTTAACATATTCCTTGTACCCATCTGAAGGTACATCAAACCACTCGCTCAATTTCTTTCGGTAAATGTTACCACACACCCATTCACTAAGCTTACACACACTCCCTCTGTTTTATTAAAGTTTTCACAAAATGAACTCATCTCTTCCTCATACAATCCCTCATCTATACTGACTAAGTTCATCCATTTTTGATACTTTAACAGACTCAGAAACTCATTCCATTTTACTTTCTTGCACCATGCAAGATCAACACAGAATCCGACAATAAATTGAGAGGATTTCGATTTCTTACCCCTTTTTGTGGGAATCTGAAGGTCTCTCCCATGACTACTTTCTTGATCCTCGTCTTCTTCCTCAAGCTTGGGAGATGCCGCTTCAGTTTCCGAAATGGGTTCTTGAGAATGTGTGGAATCGTCTTTTGGGTTGGAGGATTCTTGGTCACTGTGCTCTTCCATGGAAGGGGTTTTTTCGGCTGAGTAGTTTTCTTGAAGACTAGAGGTTGCCTTTTTAGGTGCCATGGTAGAGAGTAGGAAGGAAGAAGAGAGATGGAGGAAAGAGAAGATGAATAGTAAGAGTTGGAGTGGGTCACTAAAAGTGGTCAGTGAAGTGAAGTGTTGGGTATATATTGTAATGATGAGGTGTGTTGAATTGATTGTGAAGAGGTGTGATTTGACTGGGTAAGGTTTGGGTAAATGTGTTTCAATTAATGTTTTCCCTCATTTAAATTAGATAAACTGAATTTAATTTTGAGTTAATAAAAATGGTTGATACAATGAATCAAAGAAATCATAATGATAGGAGGAGAGAGAATAAAAGTGTGAAAAAAAATTGCTCTTGTGTACACGGACCTTTTTAAACTATACAAGCATTTTAATTTACGTACTCTATATATGTGCATGGACAATAAGGATAATATTTAAAGACAAATGTGAGTCCTTAGACATGACCCTAGGTGTATGAAATTTAATTCATGAATATTACAGGACACTGTAAGAAATGACTAGTACATAGGGTTCAAATCATATAGGCCATTTTATACTATTCTGATCATTTCTAGTTCCAAGCGAATCTTTTCAAATCTGTCCCTAGATAATGATTTGGTAAAAATGTCAGCAATTTGATTTTCTGTAGGGCAAAATTCAACTTTGACTAAGCCCTTTTCAACATAGTCTTTTAAGAACTGGTGCCTAATGTGAATGTGCTTGATCCTTGAGTGGTGTACTGGGTCCTTGGAGATGCATATGGCACTGGTATTATCGCAAAAGATTGGAACACATTTAAACTTAATACCAAAATCACGTACCTGTTGTTTGATCCGCAAGACTTGGGAACAACATGCAGCAGCAGCCACATATTCAACTTCAGCAGTTGACAAGCCAACTATATGCTGTTTCTTGGATCCCCAAGAAACTAAGCTTGTTCCTAGGAACTGGGCAATTCCCGAGGTACTTTTACGGTTGACCAAATCTCCAGCATAGTCAGCATCAGTGTAGCTAACTAGGTCAAATGTATCACTACGAGGATAGAACAAACAGAGATCATCACCTCCTTTCAAATACCTAAGGATCCTCTTGACAGCTATCAAGTGGGATTCCTTTGGATTTGATTGGAACCTAGCACATAGACCAACACTGAAGGAAATATCAGGCCTACTTGCAGTTAAATGAAGAGATCCAATCATACCTCTGTATAATTTATGATCTATTGATTTACCATTTTTATCTTCATCCAACATTGTTCCTGTTCCTATAGGAGTGTGGTTGGTTTTAGCTTGTTCCAGTCCATATTTCTTTAGCAGTTCCTGAACGTATTTTTGATGATGGATCATTGTTCCTCTTTCAGTTTGCTTGATTTGCAAACCAAGAAAGAAGTTCAACTCTCCCATCATGCTCATTTCAAATTCACTGCTCATTAAGTCAGCAAAACCCTTGCACAGAGAATCATTAGTAGCACCAAAAATAATATCATCAACTTAAATTTGTACTACTAAAATGTCTGTTCCTTTTGATTGAAGGAACAAGGTTCTATCATTTTTGCCTCTAACAAAATTATGAGCAAGTAAGAATTTAGAAAGTCTTTCATACCAAGATCTAGGAGCTTGTTTTAGCCCATATAAGGCTTTATCTAGCTTATAGACCTGGTTTGGGAGATCAGGATTTTCAAATCCTGGAGGTTGTTCCACATAGACGTCTTCCAATAGATATCCATTTAAAAATGCACATTTAACGTCCATCTGGTACAACCTAAATCCCATAAAGGTTGCAAATGCTATTAAAATTCTTATTGCTTCTATTCTAGCTACTGGAGCAAAGGTTTCATCAAAGTCAATACCTTCTTGTTGGTTGTAACCTTTTGCTACGAGTCTGGCCTTGTTCCTGATTACAGTGCTGTGTTCGTCTAGCTTGTTCCTGAAGACCCACTTTAACCCAATTACCTTCTGATTCTTGGGTTTGGGCTCTAAGTGCCATACCTTGTTCCTCTGAAATTCATTCAGTTCCTCTAGCATGTCATTTATCCAGTCAAACTCTAGCATTGCTTCATTGTGATCTCAAGGCTCTATCATAGATAGGAACGCTTGGAAGGCACAAAATTTTCTAAGTTGAGATCTTGTTTGTGTTCCCTTCTCAATGTCGCTAATGATACATTCTAGGGGATGTGAGTTCTGGTGCTTCCAGGGTCTTGGTTCAAATCTTCTTGTTCCTGTTCCTTCAACTTGAGGTTCTTCAGTTTGTTCATTCTCTGTGTGTATTTCTTCTGCATGTATTGCTGCATCAGTTGTTCCTTCATTTACCTGTTCCTCGTGAGGAACAGGCTCAGGAACCGTTAGTTCATTTTCAGGAATATGTTTCTTAGCTGTTCCTGCAGGAGTCAGTTCCTCCTCAAGATTGTCAGTCTCTTGAGGATGAGTTAACTCAATTTCAAAATCATTTTCATAACATGGTTCCTGCAGTGAGTAAGTTTCATCAAAGATAATATGGACACTTTCCTCTACGCACATTGTTCTCTTATTATAAACTCTGTATGCCTTACTATTTAAAGCATATCCTATAAAAACAGCTTCATCACTTCTAGCATCAAATTTACCTAAATTGTTTTTACCATTGTTGTGTACAAAACATCTATATCCAAAGACTCTAAAATAAGATATATTTGGTTTTCTTCCTCTAAACAGTTCATAAGGAGTCTTCTTGGTGATGGGTCTTAGCATGACCCTGTTGATGATGTAACATGCAGTGTTCACCCAAAAATTCTTTGGAAGATTGCTTGATATAAGCATTGTTCTAGCCATATCCTCCAGATTCTGGTTCTTTCTTTCAACTAAACCATTCTGTTGTGGTGTCCTAGGAGCAGAGAAGTTGTGATCTAATCCTTCATTGCTGCAAAAATCATCAAACTTGGAGTTTTCAAACTCCGTACCATGGTTAGATCTTAAGGTTTCAATTTAAAGCCACTGATCATTTGAACTTTCTTAGCAAACGTTATAAATTCATCAAACGTTTCATCTTTGCTATGAAGGAAGATTACCCATGTAAATCTTGAACAATCATCAACAATAACTAATACATATCTCTTACCTGACCTGCTTTGGATTCTCACAGGCCACAAAGATCCATGTGGATCAGCTCAAGTGGGCTTTGAGTGCTTATCATTTTCTTGGATTTGAACGAGGATCTGATTTGCTTCCCTCTTACGCAAGCTCCACAAATTCCATGGCTTGATCCTTTTATAATTGGTAAACCAACTACTAAGTCCTTACCCCTTAGTTTATGAAGCAGTGTAAAGCTTGACCACACCTTTTGTGCCAAAGGTTTTGATCATCTTCTTGTACACTAAGACAAGTTAGATTGTTCCTAGAAACAAGGTTCAGGTCAACAACATAAGTGTTTCCCTTTCTTGTTCCTTCTAGTATCTTGGTTCCTGTAATGATGTCACTTACCACACAACATTCATTAGTAAATTTCACATTGTTTCCTTTATCACAGAATTGAGAAATGCTAAGTAAATTATGTTTCAAACCCTCGACTAAAAATACATTATTAATGGAATGTGACTTAGATTTCCCAACTTTACCTATACCTACTATGTTACCTGTCAGGTTGTCTCCAAAGGTCACAGTTCCTCCTTCGTAGACTGAAGTGAGAGAAATTTTGTTTTTTCTCCTGTCTTGTACTTGGAACAATCGCTATCGAGGTACCACAGGTTGTTCCCCCTCACTTTAGTCTGCACCTTGATAGGTTCTAGGCGGAGGTGTCGAACTAGAAGACTTCATTAGCTGCTGAGTCAGTTGCGCCATCTGAGATGTAAGTAATGAAATAGCGTCAACTTCAAGTACCTTCTTAGTCAAACTCCTAGATGATGAATGGTCATTGGCTGCAAGATTTGATATGAATTCATAACCCTCATCAACTGCCTTGTCTAAAAACACTCCTCCTGCAGACGAATCAACAATACATTTCGTCTGAGGCTGCAGACCATTTGTCCATATTGTGGTGTGGACACTCTCTCTGTAGATCTCTAAACCTAGCCTACGCTTCCCGTAATGTTTCATCAGGCTCTTGGGAAAACGTGGCCAGTTTATTTCTGATTTCTGCTGTTTTAGTGGGTGGGTAATACTCTCTCAGAAATGCAGCAGAAATCGCACTCCACTCGGTTTCCTTCACATCGTTCAACCATTTATGGGCTCTATCTCTCAGTGAAAACTCGAACAACATGACTTTGAGTTGATCTGGAGTGACGCCGGCATGTTTAACGGTTCGACAAAGTTGTTGAAACCGTTGCAGATGATTTGCCGGATCTTCAGTAGGATGCCCACCAAACTGATTTTGCTGGACCATGCTGATGAGTCCAGGCTTAATCTCAAAATTTGTCGCGGCAATGGTGGGCATGGTAGGTCCAGTGGAGAGACCATCTGGGTTGGGCACCCCATATGACTTCAGTGATTTTGACATAACTGAACTCAAGGTGTCTATTCCAGAGGTGTTCAGCTGAACAGACTGCTTTTCTTTCTGCTTTATCTTTCGGATCCGCCTGATTGTCCTAGTAAGATCGGGGTCCTCTGGAATTGGGGAACCGTTTCTTTGGGACCTGGGCATACAAAAGAGACAAAAAGCAGCAGTAAAACGCACCTCGATTGAAACAATGAAGTTCCAATGAGGTACAGAGAAGTAGACCAAATAATCAAATAAAAACTTAGAAAACTAGCCGTCTCCCCGGCAACGGCGCCAAAATTTGATAGGTTCTAGTCGTCTCACCTACTCAAAAATAAACCTACGGTCCTCTAACTAAGGTAGTCAGTGGAAGCAGGGTCGAATCCACATGGAGACAGAGTTTCTAAATTAATATTCAACCAATTCAGCTACTCCAGATGAAAACAGGGATGAATTAATTAAACTAAAGAATAAACTACAGAAGACTGAATAAATCGAGGGTTTAGCTATGGACTAAAAACCTAGGGTATTAGGTCGGTCCACCATGCTTATACCAATCAAATAGGGTAACCTACTACCAAAACCTAAGTCAAGAGTCGGGGGATTAGAGCACGAGTTGAGCTATGGTTAAGATCAACGCCCATAGTTCAACATACGCCGCATGGTCACTAACGTAATCAGAACTACTGATATGTCCTAGGCCTCTAGTCGTAAGACAGATCTGTGCAAACAACTATTAACCACAAGCAACCAATGAAATTGCGCAATAACATTAATTACTCAATAAAGAACAAACCACATCACAATCACCCTAATCAAGCCCTAGAAATTGATAGAAATCTAAATCACAATCATGGTATAAACATGGCTTTCCTATCTAACACCCTAGAAAGAGACTACTCAGACATGATCGAATTAACAACGACAAAACTAATATGAAACCCTAACAATTGCATCATGAACGATTAAATAAATAAATTAAGCAATCAAGAATAACAAAAGAGATTAGGATAGGAAAAAGTACCAATTAACGGAAAGCAGGAACTTTTATTGAAATTGAAATAGGTTTGATCACCTCTAAATTAATCTAAAGTGTTTAAACTATACTAAGAACAATGAGAAATAAACTAGAGTCTAAAGCAGTAAAAAGATGAATAAAAGATGTCCCTAAAATAATGAGGAAAAAGGTATTTATAATACCCCTCAAGTCTAAATAAAACGGAAATTAAAAAGTCGAAGTCCGCGTAAAAGGGTGCCAGACCCGATCGGGTCCGAGCACAGTACCCGATCGGGTGCCCAACAACTTTACATTTTCTCGTCTTGGGCTGTGATAAAGCAGCATCGCAGCAGCAATAGATGAACTTGAGGCCCACCCGATCGGGCCTTGGTCAGCCACCCGATCGGGCCAGGCAACAAAATGGCCTAGTGAAAGCGCCTCTTCAGCAGCTCTCTAACAAGACCTACGAGCAGCCCACCCGATCGGGTCGGGCGGTGAACACCCGATCGGGTCTGGGTACATGATGTTCGCCCGATCTGTTCGGGCAATGCTTGCCCGATCGGGTCCGCAACTTTCATACCCGATCATAAATACTTCGCCCGATCGGGCCATTTCTGCCCGATCAGTGCACGGAAACCTCCTTTTTGACTCTTTGGCTCTCTAATCTTCACGTTTAGGGGTCTTGGGACCTCCTAAAATACCCATAAAGCTCGTGAGCCATCCTACGTGCCCCGTAATATCTCGTAAAGCCGTGGTTGCTTCCAAATGATTCGGGAATAGGGAGAAAACTCCCTAAAACCTGCAATTCAACACTAAAACACAAAACCACAACTATATACGATAGTTAGCACAAAGTAGCTCCCAAGAGCTCCAATGACGCACAAATTAGCTTGTAAATAAGGGAGAAAAGACTATATAAATATGTGATATCACACCTACATTAATTAGTCAGTGGTAGAAACCCAGTTAGACTTGGGTTCATCTGTTGAGTGTGAGTTCCTCTTACTTTTCCACCCTTGCTTCACTAAGCGAGTGTTCATTTCAATCTGTTCCTCTTTGGTGGAACAATCAGACACTAAATGTCCACTATTGCCACAGTAGGAACAGATTCTGTTGCTTGGCAAGTCAACATATTTTTTATGTTTGTTCCTCTTCTTATAATTGAAACCTAGTCCATTCCTTCCTTCATTTTTATATTTTTGTATCCAATTGACTGGATCAGGAAGCTTGATTTTTGAAGACTCCAATTTCCTCTTCAGTACCATATTTTCATTTAGCACATATTCATGCTTAATTTTCAAATTTTCAAAATCGTTACTGATACTGTCAGAAGAACTGGTTCCTTCAGGAACAACTAGTTTCAATTCTGCCAAAGCAATATTCAAGAAGTAGTTATCATTTTTCAGTTTTCACAGGCTTCTTGAAAACCACGGTATTTATCAAAAATATCAAAGAACCGTTCCTCAATATCTGAATTTAATTTTTTAAACCAGTTTGTGTGTTCCTTGGTAACATTCAAGGCCTTCTCCATATTCTCCTCTCTTATGCAGATTGCCTTGTAATTATCAAGGGTTTCTAAAAGTAATTCAGTGAGTTGGTTTTTATTTAATTTTGATAATTTTTCTTCAACAGCATTAAAGTTTACCTGTTTGTTAGATACGTCCTCTTCACTATCTGATTTTGCCATTAGACACAGCTGAGCAGTTTCATCCTCAGGCTATTCCTGTTCCTCGTCAGAATCTGATTCTCCCCAGGCTGCTACCATAGCCTTTCTCATTTCAGTTTTAGAGAAAGGCTTTTGCTGTTCTTTGCCCTTGAATATGCCTTTTCCTTTCTCGTTTTCCCGCAAAGGACATTCCTTTATGAAGTGATCTGGACTTCCACATTTATGGCAGCTCAGCTTTGAGGTTTTCCTTGTGCTCTTCCCTTTATAGTTCTTATTGAATAACTTTTTGAATTTATTAACTATCAAGGCAGCTTCCTCTTCATCAGTTTCTGAATCATCTTGTTCTTCAGTCTTGAGAGCCAGGGACTTTGTTCTGCTGGAGTCAGGGTCATGAGTTCCTAAGTGCAACTCATGTGTCATCAAGGATCCAGCAAGTTGTTCAATGTTGAACTTGGTGAAATCCTTGGTTTCTTGTAGAGCAGTCACCTTGGCCATCCACTTCTCATCTTGTGGAAGACTTCTCAAAACTTCGCGTACTTGTTCCACTGGAGAAATAGATTTGCCTAGAGAGTCAAGTTAATTTATGATATTTGAAAATGTTGTTAGCATATCATGAAGTGGCTCTTTAGGCTTCATTTGAAATACCCCATATATATGCATGAGCATGTCTATCTTTGATCTCTTGACCTTGCTTGTTCCTTCATGTGTGACTTGAAGGAGTTCCCACATCTTCTTTACACTCTTGCATCCCATGACTCTATTGTGTTCATGAGAACCAAGACCACAATGTAGAATTTTCTTGGCCATGTTGTTCATCTCCATTTTCTCGAAATCTTCTTTGTCATACTTTGAGAGTGGCTTTGGAACTAGCTCGCCTTCTTCATTCTTTTCAATAACTTTAAAGTCACCTATCTCAATAACTCTCCAGACTTGATAGTTTTCTGCCTTGATGAATATTTCCATCCTATTCTTCCAATAGGGATAGTGTTTACAATTAAACATTGGAGGACGTTGAGTAGAATATCCCTCATCCAGCTTTTCTCCAGTTGTATTCATGTTCTCTAGGATCAGCCTCCTCAGTGTTAGCTGTTTCAAGAGGAACATGCTCTGATACCAATTGTTGCTCTATAAAACTTGTAAGTTTACTTCAAGAGGGGGGGTGAATTGTAGTAAAGACTATTTGAGACTATTTTTGCGGAATTAATAAACTTAGAAAGAATTAAAGAGAACTTAAAACTTAGAACACTGAAAATGCTTTTAAACAAGATCTTATTCCTATATTCTCTAGGAGACAATCTTGCCCTTTTATTTATAATAGTAATTACACTTCTATTATAAACAGCAATTCACTCTGTTCCTCTAGGAACTGGTTCCCAGTTACTTTGTTCCCCCTGAACACGTGACTTTCTCTCTAGACTTCACTCGAAGTCTTCTCTTTCTCTCTTGAATGTAGAAATTTTCTCACAAAATTTCACTCACCCTAACTCTGATTAATGGAATACAATAATGAATTGTTGAAGAGAATAAACACCGAAATAACTTTCTAAAAGAATTACACAGTTAATGTTGAAAGTCTTAAAAACTAAAATTGAGTTCTTCTCAGATTATATAGTTGTGATATTTCTGCAACGGTCTTCTTCAACTTCCATGTAGTGGACGCATGTTTTTAGGCATTCTCTTCCACTTTCATAGCCGTTATGGATCATTCTTAGACCACGATCCAAAACTGTTTGTTGCACAGTTGAACGAGTCTTCCATGATCTTCTCAACAGCTCTTGAATTGGTCTTTGGCAGTTTGGACTTGACTGTATTGGATATGCGCAGTTTGTTAGACGTGATCGTGCTCCCTAGAATCTAGGACCTTGCTGCTAACAACCCACTACTTTAGCCTCGTTAAACGCGCCTTCTTCTTCAACTTATTTATTTCCTGTAATCCATTAACAAACTCAACTAACATTATGGAATCCAATATTCCATAATATTAGATAATTAACTCCACACAAAGTAATATAACCAAATACCTTATTTTCAAAACAACTTAATTTTGGTCATTATTAAACCAATTCTCCATAAGTTTATTTTGTAAATAACTACGTAAATAAAATTAATTAAAACTAATTAAAAACTATTTAAAAACTACTTTATTTTTCATCATCAAAATAACTAATACAACAATCTTGTCTGGTTTTCTTTAACGAGTTTATTTATACATTATTGCTTGTGATTGTAGTTTCTTGTCTGCATCTTGTTGTCTCTAGTATGAAAATACATTACAACAAAAATTAAAGTAAGAGAATTTACACAATTTTTGAAGATAATGACAAAGAAGATCCGTGGTAATTCTTACCTGTTCATGTTGCTTCCTAGCGGAACTCACATGACCCATAGTGTGCCTATCTTTTTGTTATGACCTGCTTTTTTTTCTCTTCTCTCTTTCCTCCTACGGATCCAGAATAAATAATAAATCAATATATAACTTAAATACTCACGTGTTATGGAGAGTATCCTTACAATATATCAAAGGTAGTAAGAATAAGTACTTGCATCTTTTAAATATAGCGGAAAAAATAAAGTTGATGCCTGTATTATTTCACAATTCCAAATATCTAACAAATCCTTGAATGTGAATATGGCATAGTTTTAGGAGCATATGGATTTCCTATCATCATCATTGCCATATGTTGTATAATGCTTTTGCTTTATGCTGGATTTATATCTACGCAAAAGTTTTCTAATTGATTCCAACACGTGTCGTTCACCTTCTTCAGAAATAATGTATTTTTTCTACAACATTAATTACATGAGACAATTGGACGAAAGAAAGAAACAATTGATACAATCCATAT
This sequence comes from Patellifolia procumbens, assembly GCA_947645195.1. Classification (NCBI taxonomy): domain Eukaryota; kingdom Viridiplantae; phylum Streptophyta; class Magnoliopsida; order Caryophyllales; family Amaranthaceae; genus Patellifolia; species Patellifolia procumbens. The sequence continues at coordinate 1,591,760 of CANSGD010000193.1, forward strand.
CAAAGGCACATACCTTCACAAAACTCCAAATGTTTCTCTTGTCTTCAACACCATGCCAATTAGGCTTGTTCAACGGTGCAAGAAGAGTAGAATTACGAGCTACGGTATTCTTATCGGGACCAAGAGGTTCGCCCATTTCATTAAGAATAAGCTAAGGTTCCTCCAATGTCCATCCATGGACATATTTGCACATAGTTGGACCTCTAGTTCGCTTCTCTAAAGGTGCTACACAATGTAGACAAATAAAATAGTAATTAATAACCAAATACTATAAACAAGTACTATAAAATTCAAAATCACAAAATGCACCAGAGAAGCAATGGTTAGACTGATAAAGGTTTATAATTCCAAGTGCAGATACAAACTCCCTTTTTGAACTCGTTAAAAAACGGGTTGTGGTTTTCCTAAAGGTTCAAAATCCCGGGCTTCTATTGTGGTCAATATTATAGGTTCTACTCTTTGATAATTAAGTCGTTTAATGCTGTCAATTTTTTGTTTTACTACTGCAAAGATCTACATCACAACACTACAGCAGCAGTTGGGGCTGCATCAGTAGGTCAACCCAGCAGTATGCGTCAAACTAGCTGTAGGAGTAAATGAACAACTAAGAAATGCTCCACATTTAACAATCAATGTAACCTGCAGGCCAAACCAACTAAGTAGAAGCTCAACATGAAACAATTAACGTTGTAGGTCAAACCAGCTAAGAAAAAGCTCAACATTTAACAAACGACAACAAATGTCAAACACCAAAACAATTACCTGGTTGTTCGGTTTCTTGCTCTTGGTTGACAAGTAGTCCACTTTGCGTTTCTATTAGCTAATCTTCGTAAATGTGCATCGTATCATCAGGTTCTACATGTTCATCAATAGCTTGTTCTGAATTATATTCATCAATGCTCGCATAGTTCTCAAATGCTTCCTCCAAAGCATGCTATAATTGATTATCCCTAATAGCTGCACGTTTTTTCTCTCTCACCTTCTCTCTTTGTTTCGCTTTGGGTATCCTATAAGCACTGAGTGTGCCAGGAGCACACACTACTTTCCTCTGCTTTGTCTTTCCATGGGTAGCAACATCTACCTCTTTTCCTTGTTGACTTTGAAATGATTTTCTTTTCTATGCGGTAGACATTCCTAGAGTTACTTGACAATTATCTGGTATAGAAGGCCCTATATTTCTCTTAGATTGTACCAATAATTTTTCATGCTGGAGGCCATCTCTTGTTCCAACCATTTGTGGTTGCGTGGTAGTGCTTTGCCTCAACTCCGACCCAAAGTTTGAGCTTCAACGGTGCATCTTCACTAGCTCTTCCATTGGTACTTGAGAGATACGCGATGTGTGTTTAGTATTTGGAGGACCTTTAATTTTTCTGTGTTGAAACCTATAAAATATTAGGGCAAAAAGAAAATTAAAAAGTATACATGCTTAGTAGATAAATGTAATTCATGGAGGAAATGACCACCTTCTTATAGTGAGACCTCGACTTTATACATTGTTTCCTTTCCTTATTGCTTTCCTCTTCACTAAAGTGGTTATGTTCACTTTCTTCAGTAGGTGAGTACTCGCTAGTTTGAGAATCCTTCTTAGTTCGTTTGATTTGGGCGCTTCATTAATAGCGAGAGCTCATAAGCCATTGAATTAACCCCCAGTTCCTTCATTTTTTAATTTGATTTCATTAATCCTTGTTTGTCTACATTTCTCATAATCAGCTATGGTGCTATCGAATTCTGCAAAGAAGAAAATAAGAATCAGTGTTAATAAGTAAAAGCACATTAGTTTGATCTAGCGTCTAGTAAAAAGCCTAATAAAGCATGGATCAAATGAAGCACATTTGAATGATGCAGGAACTAAAAAAAGTATGCAATTCCAAGAGCCATAACTGCCATTCTGAAGCGACTAGCTTCACAATTCACTAATTTGCTCCACTCATTCAAGAGCATTTTAACATGTCACCATGAAGTATGTTCTGAGAAAGCGTGGGCGTAAGGATTACCAGGATTGTTGCAGACAAAAGAATAAGACTCTCTCTCACAGAATAGAATTGTAATGCAAAGTGTGACAAGAATTAAGGAGAATATAAACAAGTGTTTTAATGAGGAAATTTGAATTTCCTCCCCTCAAAACAACAATATTGTATTAATGTATTCAAACTTACAACAATAATACAATCCCTCAATTTTGTGTCAAATGTTTAGCCTAAAAGGCCCCCCTATATATAGCTAAACACAATCCTAAACCTTTTAGAAAAAGTACTTGCTCTCCAAGTCTAATTCCCAAAAAGATTGCCTACCAAAAACTCTATCTTATTTCCTAATTACATCAACCTCTACTAAATAGGAAAAGGATGGAAATAGGAAACAAAAAGATAACAAATAAAATAAATAAAGCAACAAGATAAATAAGAAATAAACGCCGGATAGCCTTCGCGTGCAAGCAGCAATCGATCGCGGACCGCGAGCCATGTCACGCCCCGCGACCCGCGGTAGGTGCCGCGACTCACGGAGAGCCTGTGGCAAACTTCCGTGCGCGAGTCGTGCTCTATCTTCACATTTCTTTCTTCTTCCTTGTTTGCTACCACTTGCTACGTGTTGACACATTGTGATTATTTTCCAACAAAGTACCTTACTGTCTCTAACTTTCACATATCCCTAAAAATTTTGATTGGAAAAAGTAAAATAGTCTTTTTCTCAATCCAATATATATATTATAATTGATGATCATATTCTTGTTCAACCTAAATGAAGTGATCAGCAGAAACATTACTTTGAAGTATTCGACGAAGGCAGCATACAGAAGCTATTGACACTTCATAATCTAATTGATGTCTAAAATGGCACAACTTCTCAACAAAAATGCTTGGTTTCACCAGAAATATTTAGTTTCCCAAATAACAATTTGAATTAAAAGTAGCTACAAAGTCCGACAACTTCTCATCATGGTATGATTCATGCATATTCAGATACATCAGTCATTGCTCAAGCCTATGCATACTTTGGTTTGCTTCTTGGTCTTTGAGAAGCTAGAAAAGGCACCAAGCACTACTACCCGTTCAATGGGAAATAGGAAAAGCCAAAGCTAAGCCACAATAGGTAACAAATGGCAAGAATCGACGTATTATTGTGATCTTTTCACAATGCTTCCATGAAATTCGAACGAATAAAAATCGCTTATGACAAGTAAGGATGCACGATCGTAAGATAAATCAATCGGTCAACAAGCGCATGGTATTAACACATATAATACTACAATCGGAAGATAATTCGGGATTGTATGGGAAGGCAATGTTGGCATGCTTAATAGCAAGAAATTCAACCCCATATTAGATTTCGAAAGTATACTTGTGCTACCATAGGAAGGAACTGAAGACAAATGTGCACCCTCAATACCAAGAACATATGTCAAAAGACCCAAATCAACCAACTTAAAACACTCATCTAGATGATGTTTGAAAGAAACAAAGAGCAAGGTTGTTCCGTTGACCCATAATGTCGTCTATAAAAACATTAAAAATGAACAGTCATCATCCTTTCCATGCCTCCATTCCATAGTAAGCTTGGCAAACCAGTTGAAGGAATGTTGTTATAACATAGAGGTACTTACGCAGTTGGAACACTATTCGGGACAAATAGGAGGAAAAATTAGGTGAAAGGGCATATAATTCAAAGTTTGCCTTCTCTTTTGAAAACTCAATCAACAACCTCTTCCATTCCGCTAATTTCACTAGATTCCGCTCATCTCGGGTTTCACTAAACACCCTTTGCTTCAACAAGCACTCAATTGACTTTTCTACATCCACCATCTTCTCAAACCCTAACTTCTCCCTCACACTATTTGAAAGATTCCAAATTTGTATTCCAACGGGAAACCCATAACTTCAAGGATCCAGAACTATGAAGCTCTGATACCAATTGATATGAGCAATGGAGATAAGAAAAATTAAAGTGATGAACAAAGAAAAAACAACTAAAAACCTTTCCTCAACAAACAAAAGCTTTTATATTAAAAATGCGAAAATTACATCAATATTGTTCTGCAATAAGATTAAAGAAACTCATTTGGCACAGTTTTGTAACTCTTAGTGTTTGATATCTCTCTCTCTCTCTCTCTCTCTATCTATCTCCTATGAAAAATGGATAATTGTTCTTACAAGAACTCTTGAAGATTTACTCCCCTTTAATGGTTTTTTCCTTGCTTTATGCTCTCTTTTTCTCTAGAATGGAGGCTCTTCAATCTAAACCACCTACTTCTTAGGGTATTTATATGGCGTTTATACTTCTACGCCTTATTAGGAGAGGCCTCTCAATATTCCAATTAAATTACATAACAAAACATGGCTTGAAACGAAATTTGCGTGCCCCTGTGCCCATCGCTCGTCCAGGCTCCACGCTGCCTGCCCGGACCCAGGCTTTAGTGCTCCAGTTTGCTTCTTTGCGTTTCTGCTCATCCGAGTTTCTATCCTTCTTCATTGAAGACTTAGGACGACAAGTTTCATTGCGAATGTCTTAAGACCACTAGAGCAACACTTTGCTCACGTAAAATATATTTGCATAGCCACTATTAAAGAAGGTTTTTCAGTGGCTACACTAAAATTGTAGCCACTATATATGTGTCAGTCTCAACCCTTTATTTTAATAGACTAATCTTGTCCGTTAAAGTAAATTTGCTTTTAAAAATATTGATTTAAAAAACAGATTTTTCATTCATCTTCTTCGTTTATTAATCTGGTTTTCCTTTGTTCCTTTTTTTTCTTCCGCATCCCAGTCTAAATTCTTGAAAAACTAGTCCTATTCATTCTGAACTACTGTATGTTTTAAGTTTTATGTTGTTTCTCAAAACTGAAATATTTAAATTCATAGTGACTAAATGGAGGATGAGAGAAATAATTTTTTTTTTATATTGTTCTGAAGTTGCTTGAAATTACCTATACTAATTGATGGCTAAAGATAAATTTCATTGCAAATTAAATTGAATAGAGAAATACATTTAATAATTAAACTAGATTTGATGAAGGAAAAGAAGCAAGACGTCTACAGGAAGACGGAAATGGCAGCCTAGAGCTAGAAGCAGTTTCCTTTTGTTGTTGTTGTTTTTTTTTTTTGGTTTAAAAACTCAGCCTTTTTAAAGGTTATCAAGTATACTAACGAATAGATGAGATGGGTCCAACAAAAATGAAAGGCTAAGATTAAAGTAAATTATAATGGCTACCATTTTATTGTAGTCACTGAAGAATTGTCCCACTATTAATCATTATTAAATTACATTTAAAGAAAGATATTTTCTTGTGGGATACGTGCCCACTCAGAATTACACTTTGCAAAACTAACCTGACCCCAAACCCGAATGAATCTTAAAGACAGAGACCTGAAATTGGCCCAAATCCGAAAATAACTTGGCCCGACTACAACCCAACCCGAATCAGGTTAACCTGAACTTGACCCAATACAGAGTTAAAATGACACAATTGTCCCCTCTACTTAGTAAGTTAGAACAGTTCAAAGATTCGCCTTTATGTATAACTGCTCTTTCGTTCTTGTAATGTTTATATTCTTATGGAGTTACATGGATACAATTGTTAGTGCTAGTAACCGGGAAACAAAGATGAACACAATGGAAACAACAACGTACAAATCGTCCTCTAGGCGTGTATGGGAGCACTTTCCCAAAAGCGATATTCCGACCCTATACGAAGCACGGGTTGCACGGAATTCACCTCCGAGATACAAAGAAGAGAACAGTGATTATCACGCTCGTATGAGAATCACCAAATGAGAACAAACGTGTTTGTAATTTTTGCTTTGATGATTAAATAATCAAGAACTTGAGAGAGAGTGCTTTGAGAGAGAAATGCAATAATGAACATGTTTTTTCATTCATCAGAGGCTTGGCCTCTTATAATGCACGTCAAAGCCTTGGAAAAACCGACCACAACCGCTCATTAAACATGAAACGGTCTAATTTATACGTCCGCAAAACTACCCAGTCGCGACCTTAAGGAAATTTTGGAGCACCTCTTTGGCAGTGGCTCGTCGCGAGTCACGACAAACGTCGCGAGTCGCGACCAAGCCAAGACACAGGTCGCGGGGGGCGACCCAGCTCGCGGGCCGCGAGCCTGGGCTGAGCTCCTCCTTCACTTCATTGCTTGAAGCACTTCAATGGTTCATGAACTTTAGTTTCCAAAGCTTTAACACATAACATGCATATCCAAACATTACTTAAGTAGCGACACCAAAACCAAGCATCTTAAGTTAATGTTTCATGAATATTATCAACCAAATACTCTAAATATTCAACAATGCTCCCCCATTTAGAGTATTCTAAAAGATACTAAGCACAAAACACATCATCAAAACAAACAACCTCATGCATCAATGAAAGTGTACTAAGATTTGAACTTCTACCTAGTATAATATACGTTCCAAGAATCCGTATCCGAAAGGTGTCGCAAGCGATTGAACCAATCTCAATACATAGTGGAAAACTTGAAGATACTATACACACAAGATTAACTATTTGAACTCATTAAACTTGACACTTAAAGCCATGTGTCCGTATCATTCATAAGTGTATCATAGCTATGCCCCTATAGCTACTTGAAGCGGCTAAACTTCACACTTACATCGGTAGAACTCTTAAAGAAACATGCCACTATGACAAGGCATAACAAGAGAACTATTAAGATATACAACCTCTTATCAACATCATAGTCAATATAAGAACAATACTTAGAGGATACTTACAAATGTTCTTCAATCATCAAATGAAGGAATTAATCTTATTGAACTTAAGACCCAACGTCTTATTGGGCGTTAAGTTAAGATTCCCTCACTCGTGATTAACTAAGGGCTCCAATCCAAGACCGATTTCCATCCTCTTCACCGTATCTCTAGCCAAGGCCTTAGTGAAACAATCCGCTAGATTATACGTAGTCCACACATAGTTAACAGTGATAACACTATCCTTGATAAGTCCTTGAATATAGGAATGCCGCACACCAATGTGCCTTGACTTACCATTATAAATTTGACTATATGCCCTTTCCAAAGCTGCATCGTTATCACAATGTATCGCTATGGGCGATATTGGTTTTGGCAACAAAGGAATCTCAATCATGAGATTCTTTAACCACTCCGCCTCTTTACTAGCCGAGGACAAAGCTATGAACTCCGAAGTCATGGAGGAGTCCGCAATGCAAGTTTGCTTCTTAGAAGCCCAAGAGATAGCACCTCCCCCAAGTAGGAAAACGAATCCACTTGTGGAAGAGTGATCTTCTCTATTAGAGATCCAACTTGCATCCGAATAACCTTCTAAACCCGAAGGATATCCACTGTAGGATAAACCATAATCTTTGGTTTTCCCCAAATACCTTAAGACACGACGAATAGCATGCCAATGCTTCATACTAGGATTACTAGTATACCTACTAAGCTTTCCTACCGCAAATGCGATATCCGGCCTAGTACTCGTCATAGCATACATCAAACATCCTATGACCCGTGCATACTCAAGTTGAGATACCGCACTACCATCATTTGGCATTAATTTTCACTTGGATCCATAGGAGTTGATACAAAAGAGCAATCACTAACATTGAACTTCTTAAGTACTTTTTCAATGTAGTGTGTTTGAGATAAACTCAATTTACCATTGCTTCTTTTAATTCTTATGCCTAGAATGACATCCGCTTCTCCTAAATCTTTCATGGAGAACATTGATGATAGGAAAGCCTTTCCCCACTCAACTTGTGACAAATCAGTCCCAAAAATCAACATGTCATCTACATATAGACAAATCATAACACCATGACCTAAGTCATCAAATTTTCTATATACGCACTTGTCCGAATTATTCAATTTAACGTTAGACAACACAACCTCATCAAACTTTTGATGCCATTTCTTAGGTGCTTGTTTTAGCCCATACAAAGATCTAACGAGTTTGCAAACTTTACCTTCTTGACCTTTTACAACAAACCCTTCGGGTTGTTTCATGTAAACCTCCTCATCTAGCTCTCCATTTAAGAACGCTGTCTTAACATCCATTTGATGGATCACAAGGTTGTGTATAGCCGCAAGAGCAATCAACAACCTTATAGTAGAGATTCTAGCAACAGGTGCATATGTATCGAAATAATCGATACCCGGCTTTTGGGAAAAGCCTTGAGCCACTAACCGGGCTTTGAACTTATCAATAGTTCCATCGATTTTCATTTTCTTCTTGAAAATCCATTTACACCCAATAGGTTTACACTTGGGAGGCAAATCCGCCAAAACCCATGTGTTATTCCCCATGATGGAATCCATCTCATCATCAATAGCTTCCTTCCAAAAAGGAGCATCTTGAGATCTCATGGCCTCACCATAAGTCAAAGGATCACCTTCCACATTAAACACATATGGAAATTTAGTCAATATAGAACTTCTAGACCCTTCAACCAAATATACATGAAAATTCGGGCCAAAGGATTTCTCCTTTCTTGCCCTTTTACTTCTCCTAGGTTGTGATGAAGTCGATGCTACATTCTCTTCTAGAGTTTGTTCATCTAATACATGATCATTTAAAGACCGATCATTATCTTGTATTATGGTACTTGGAGTTACATCCTTTGGTCTAGGAATTGATGAATATCGATTTTCATCAAAGATTGCATCTCTTGACTCCACAATAGTGTGAATTGACCAAACGTCATTTTGCTCTATAACATATTACCTATAGGCCTTGCTATGAATAGCATACCCTATAAAGATGCATTCAACTCCCCTTTCACCTAACTTTTTACGTTTAGGTTCCGGCACTTTTACAATTGCCCTACAACCCCAAACTCTAAGATAACTTAGATTTGGTTTTCTTTTGTACCATAATTCATAGGGTGTAACTTTGTTCTTTTTCATAGGAACACGGTTTAATAAATAACAAGCCGTTAAAACCGCTTCATCCCAAAATCCATCACTTAAACCCGAATAGGATAACATAGAATTTACCATTTCTTGTAAAGTTCTATTCTTTCTTTCCGCTATACCATTTTGTTGTGGTGTGTAACCCGCGGTTCTTTCATGTATAATTCCTAATGATTGGAAATAACTAGGATCATGGTATTCACCACCCCTATCGGTTCTAAGCCGTTTTATTTTGTCATTTAGTTGCAATTCAACCTCGTTTTTATAGATCTTAAACTTATCAAGAGCTTCATCTTTAGTGAATAGAAGATAAACATAACAATACCTAGAATGATCATCTATAAATGTTATGATATACTTCTTATTACCTAAATAAGGAGTGCTATGAAAATCACATAGGTCACTATGCACCAAATCAAGCAAATTAGTATCTCTTTCCACATTATTTGGAAAAGAATTTCTGGTTATCTTAGTAAGCATGCATGTTCTATACTTCTCTATGCTTGGATCAAAACTAGGAATCAAATCATCCTTTGACATAGAATAAAGCTTTCTATAATTAACATGACCAAGCCGGTAATGCCATAGAGAAGAACTATCATTAACAACATAAACATTGTTTAACAAAGTATTCGAAATACTTAACTTGAACATACCATTACATAAATAACCCAAACCAACAAACGACCCTCCTTTAGATAAAATAAACTTGTCCGACTCAAATACCATTTTAAAACCTATTCGATTCAAGATAGCTCCCTAGACTAGATTCTTTCTAAGGTCCAGAGCAAATACAACATCTCTTAAAACAAGAGACTTTCCGGAACTAAAAACTAGCTCAACTTGACCTACTCCTAAGACTTTAGCAGTAGAATCGTTCCCCATGTAAAGAACTTCTCCTTCATCCGCCTCCTTGAAGGTCTTGAAGAGAGATCGTTCCTTGCATACATGTCTTGAAGCTCCCGAATCGATGTACCATGAACAATCATCCTGTACACAAAAGATTTCAGAAATCGTACACACATAATTCAAAATCGAATTAAGTGAAACTTGTGCACAAGTACCTTGCTTGGGTTGGGTATGGCTTGACTCGCCTTTCCCACCACCATGCCCATTCTTGTTCATCTTTTTCTTCCAAATGGTGCAATCCTTCTTGAAGTGACCGGGCTTTCCACATTCCCAACAAGCTCGTTGTTGTCCTCCTCCACCAAACTTTGGTTTCTTACCATAGTTTCCTTTGGTGAAGTTATGTGCCCTCTTCTTAGGATTAGAGTCATGAGACTTTCCATCCTCCACCATGTTAATAGTGGAAGAACTAGGATTTACCTCCTTTTGACCATCTTGAACCCGAATGCCCTCTTCAATCCGAAGATGAGCACCCAATTGTTCAATAGTCATTTCATCTTTCTATGTTTCAAACTATTTCGAACATCTTTCCAAGAGGAGGGTAATTTATCGATTATTGAAGAAACGGCAAATGTTTCATCCATACTAATATCGTGTTGTTTAAAGCTTCCTAAAATTCTTTGGATTTCATGGAATTGCTCCATAATTGGCCTAGACTCAACCATTTTAAAGTTATTAAAATTGCTCACTAGAAATTTCTTACTAGAAGCGTCTTCGGCCATATATTTAGACTCTAAATCATCCCAAAGAACTTTAGCGGATTCATAGTATTGATAAACATCAAATAAATCATCGGACATACCATTGAGAATGTGACCACGGCATATGTACTCGTCGTTCTCCCACTTCTTCCTCTTCCTCGTAGCCTCAATCGTCTCATCATCCACTTCAATAGGCTTCGGGGATGTGAGAACGTACACCACCGCCAAAGAGGTAAGAAGAAAGTGCATCTTCTTTTGCCATCTACGGAAACCCACGCCTTCAAACTTATCAAGTTTTTGGAAATTCGCTGTCATCTCACGAAGTGTAGCCATCTTAAAGAAAATATCGCTTTTGGATTGTTAGTGCTAGTAACCGGGAAACAAAGATGAAAACACAATGGAAACAACAACGTACAAATCGTCCTCTAGGCGTGTATGGGAACACTTTCCCAAAAGCGATATTCCGACCCTATACGAAGCACGGGTTGCACGGAATTCACCTCCGAGATACAAAGAAGAGAACAGTGATTATCACGCTCGTATGAGAATCACCAAATGAGAACAAACGTGTTTGTAATTTTTGCTTTGATGATTAAATAATCAAGAACTTGAGAGAGAGTGCTTTGAGAGAGAAATGCAATAATGAACATGTTTTTTCATTCATCAGAGGCTTGGCCTCTTATAATGCACGTCAAAGCCTTGGAAAAACCGATCACAACCGCTCATTAAACATGAAACGGTCTAATTTAGACGTCCGCAAAACTACCCAGTCGCGACTCGCGATACAGGTCGTGAGTCGCGACCTTAAGGAAATTTTGGAGCACCTCTTTGGCAGTGGCTCGTCGCGAGTCGCGACCAAGCCAAGACACAGGTCGCGGGGGGCGACCCAGCTCGCGGGCCGCGAGCCTGGGCTGAGCTCCTCCTTCACTTCATTGCTTGAAGCACTTCAATGGTTCATGAACTTTAGTTTCCAAAGCTTGAACACATAACATGCATATCCAAACATTACTTAAGTAGCGACACCAAAACCAAGCATCTTAAGTTAATGTTTCATGAATATTATCAACCAAATACTCTAAATATTCAACAATACAATGGCCGAACAAAATCAAACAGAGAATATAATGTTGATTTCTTGTTGTTTTTCTTCTCTATGTTACAACTTAAATGAGTTGAACAAGTCTACATGATAACCTCTTTATTTGATTCCCAATATTACAGGTGATTGTTATATAAAAGGAAGCAAAGTTGCTGCACACAAGCGTGACGTAGATGGCTTGACCCCCATTTCAAGAGCAGCACGGTGTGGTCAGATCTGGCTAGTAATAGAGATTGCTAAATGTTATCCTGAAACAATATACATTCGAGATTACAAAGGCAAAACTTTCTTGCACCATCTATGCACTTCAGTCTTAAATCACGCCACCAACCAGTTAAAAATTATATTGGAAAACATATGTGACAGTTACATCATGCTATTAAAAGATAATGACGGAAACACACCGTTACATCTTGCCATCATCCATGGGAACTTTGAGCTTGCACAATATATTTATGAACATAATGGAAAAAGATTAGCAGGGATTGAGAAGGATAGATTGTGTCTCATGCAGAACAACGATGGAAAATCATTGAGGGACTTGATTAGATGTGATACAAATGCTCCTCCGGACTTGGTACACTTCTGAATTCTATAATGTCATGGATCTTCCCCTTATCTTTTTTTAAAAAAATTACATCTAGGATTGGTCAGCTATTAAAAGTTGTGTATATCTTTGTAGAAGAAACTAATAATACGAGATCGTTATAGAGCAAGAATAATGGATGATGAGTTCTATGAGGCGGCTAGTAGAGGAGATACCGCTCTGCCTTGGGATGATCCTCAATCGTTTTTTAATGAAACCCATGATGGTAGTAATATCATTCACATAGCCTTTCGGCATCAACATATCACCTTCATTGAATGTGCTTACAAGTACGTATATTACCTTTTCACTGAGGTTGACTCGAAAGGAGAAACACCTTTTCATGTTGGTGCTGGGCTTATTCAAAATCCTGAAGCATTAAGATTCTTCGATATGTGTTTCACCACTTGGGAGCCAGGTAAGGCTTATAGGGAAGTTCCACCATGGAAGCTTAAAAATTCGAAAGGAGATACATTCCTTCATGAGGCAGCACGGTTTTGTAACTATGAGCTTATATTTCTACCATCAGTAGATAACATAGATATTACAGATTTGAATGGCAATGGTGAGACAGTTCTTCATGTGATAGTAAGATATGCCACCTACACTGGTGAGTTTCTCTTTTACCTTTCACATCTTTGAATTTGTCATTGATTTAATCATTTGATGGTTAGAACATGGTACAAGTTCTTGAGTGCAAACCCCTAAAAAAACAAGTTCTTTAGTGGAAAGCATTTTTTTTTTTTTCAATAGTGAAAAATCATGTAAATGCCCTGACATGGTATTGTTCCATACTTTTTCAATTCTTGAATAAGTGCAACACTTTCAAATCAATGCTATTGACATGTTTCTCTTTGACCATTGATTGTAATATGTACGTAAGAAGATACATAGTGATGTAAAATTTTGTAAGATTTGTATTGATATATATTATAAGATATCAACTTTTACAAATAAACTTAACAATAATTAGAGATATAAGTATCAAAATATTGCATTGGCACACATGAAAATCATTGTTTTGCAGTTATTCAGAAATAGAGTAAAAGTATGACAACGCTTTTTCTAGATTAAAAAAATTGTTTTTGCCATGTCATATACGAGATAAAAAAATCATAATTATATTTTATTTCTAAAAAGTAATCATAATTCTTCAGTGTATTTGAAGCTGAAGGGATGATCCTTGTATGCCTATGAAAATAGGCATGCCCCTTAAACAAAAGTGTTAGATAATTTGATTAAATTTTTTTTTCCAAAATACCTCGAAGGTTTAAATATGTTTTAAAATTCTTGCTCAAGTTGAAGTAAAAACTATTCATTGCGGCCGGAAAAGCTATTTTATATTTGATGGAGAAGATATAATAAGTCAAGAAAAAAAATAATTATCATTGCCTTTTCTCTTTTATTTTGCCTACGAAACTGAGCATATGTTGTTTTAGTTAAAGTTTTCATTTTTATATAAAATAATTAGATAAATAGTATGAAGTCTATAATCATGGATTTGTGAGCAATTAATGGTTAGAATTAATTAATCAACTAAAATAAGCTAATAATGTTAATGCAATATATGATGTTACAGCTAAAGATTTCCTACAAAAAGTTTCAAAACAATTGGAATCTCATGTCTTCGTGCGTGATGCTGAGGGTTTCACTCCAGTTTTAAGAGCAGTGCAATGTGGTCGACTTGGGGTGGCTATGCTTCTTGTTCAACAATACCCTCAGTCCATTGTCATTCCAGACAATAAAGGCCGAACAGTTCTTCACCATATGAAGTCTTTTGTTGTTGATCTTGTTGATGACATAAAGGACATAGTGCCGGTCTGGAAGGATTTTTTCAAATATCCTGGGGTTGATAACCTTAGAATTGCTCAAGATGAAGATGGCAACACACCCTTGCATTCGGCTATTGTTGATGCCAATTTCACAAAAGCAAAATTTCTCATGGAAATGTGTCTTCAATCTCAAAACAAACGAGAATTGGATATTGTCAACGATGAAGGTGATTCGGTTTTTGATCTTCTGTCATCACGAGACCATATACCTGCCACGGTACATTCTTCTCTCCACTTTCTTTTTTTTAGTATTGTCTCTGGATATCTCGTTCGTACACATCTTCTCTTTGTTTTCCGAGCCTCTAATCAACTTACTAAAACCTTATTTTACAGATAAGAAATAATTGTAGGTGATCAAAACTTTTTGTAACTAAATGTACTATAATAACAAGCTTTTAATGTTGATGAGGCCGGGGATTGATGAGTAATAGTTTACATTGAATCATCGATAAATGTAGAGAGTAGAGACAATACACACATGTAGAGCAGAGAGCCTTAAATTGGTAAATACAATACTATATAACTAGAAAGAAACAAAGAAGGAAAGCGAAAATCAAAGAGAAAGTTTTCGCATAGGCTCATCATCTGATGCAGAACCGATGCGAGAAGGATAAGAAATATGGGGGAAGAGGAGATTTTTAGCTTTCAAAAACCAGCTCCTGGGTGACCGATAGCGAAGTAGTACCGTGAGGGAAGGGTGAAAAGAATCCCCGATGTAACCCATAAACAGTAATAATTAATTGTTACAATCTATAACTTGAATCCCTGACAGTGATGAGAAGAATCCGTACACAAACTTCATCTCTATATCACTAGCAATCAGCATTACATTTCATCAGAATCAAGAGAGAGAAGAGGGAAAGTTTTCTCCATTTTATTATTGCATTTGAAAGTTTTGTTTGATTATGATTAACTATTTAGTCAGAGAGTACAACAAAGCTATTTATGTATCTTTGCTAACTAAGGCTAGTTAAAGCTTATTCGCTAAATGTTTAGAGTTTGCTAACATAATCGGTTAGTTGTAGAGAGTACTTTTGCTAAGCTTCTATGTAAGAGCTTGTGTAGTATCAATATCACCAATACCCCCTTCAAGCTAGGCAGGGGAAAGCTCATGCCAAGCTTGGAAAGAATAAGGTAAAATTGTGATGAAGGCAAGATCTTGGTGAAAAAATCAGCCAATTTTTGTGCAGTAGGCAAATAGGAGACTGCTAACAAACCTCCCATAACCTTTTCTCTTGTGACATGGCAATTTATTTCTATATGCTTTGTCCTCTCTTGAACTATAAAGTTCTTGGCAATATGCAAAACACTTTGATTATCACAATAGATAGTGACGGGCAATAGTTGATGCACTCCCATTTCTTATATGCAACAGCCTAGGTAAACTCATTTGGATGCCAGCTCTTCATCAAATGTAAGATACATCGCCTCTACCTAATTGTCAAGGTATTCTGTTGAAGGTCAGTGATCATATCACTTTGCAAGCTTTCAGTGATCATATCACTTTGCAAGCTTTCTCTGATTCAAACTAGGTTCATGAGACCCTAGAATGCTTATTTCTAGTCACATGCTTCTTTAAGGGAATTCTCCAGTAAAACAAAAATCCAATAGGCGGAGTATATATCAAGAACTTTATTTGAAGTTGAGTAGGGGGGGGTAACCATCAGAGTGCAATACACATTGAAACTAATACAATTCTCCATGAAAGAACTAATCACGTTGAGATGGATGTGCACTTCACTAGGGACAAAGTTTCAAGCGTTTGCTTCGTAGAATTCTCTAATCTGCTAACCTCTTCTCAATTGGCTGGTGTGCTCACTAAAGTCGTTCTCCCTTCACCTCAGTGTAATGATCTTCGTTCCAAATTATGGGGTTGTGAAGAATCTAACACTGCAACTCCACCGTAGTATCTTACATTAAGCTAGAGGGAATAATAGAACATGTAACTAACTATTTGGTTAGTCACATAATACAACCCTTGTATTTTCTATTTCAGCCTTTATGATAAGTAGAGTGGTATAAATAGATATTTAGCTTCTACCACTAGATTATTGAAGATTACGTACTAAGAAAAATTCTCTCCTTTATAATGTTTTCTCTCATAATTTAGTTTTAGAACCTCAACCCCCAAACATAAGGTGATGATTTGATAAAGGTGTAAATCTATGTATGCTTGTCTTTGCTTGGAGTAGGTGTTAATGATTTTTTAGTTGGGGTTAACAAAATAACAGACATGTATGTACTCAGGCAACTATAACACAAAATTTGGGGGTTTTAAGACAATTTTGGGAGTTGTTAAGACAATGGCGTACATAATAGAGTATTGCTTATGCTCCTGGGAGTACCTTAACTTTTAGATGATAATAGTGTCGTGACTTTCATATAAAATAAGCTATTTGATTTAAATTATTTTATTTAAAACTTCTCCAGAGTGAACTTCAACAGTTGGTGAGCAGAAGTTATGTCAAAGAAAGGGAGTTCATAAAGCAAATGATGGACGACGATATCTACCAGGCAGCAGTACAAGGGAATGTTAAAATATTTGAGATGATTGTAGCTAGAAATATAGAAGGTGATATAGAAAGCGGGTCACATAAACTTGGGGAAGGTTCCTATTCTCGTCAAACACCAGGTGGAAGTAATATTGTTCATATAGCACTAAGACATGGGAAGTCAAATGCAGAGCAATTTGTTCAGACTGCTCTTGATCACTTTCCAATTCTTAGCATGCGACCAGATTATAATGGAGACACACCGCTGCACCTTGCTGCAAAGTGGAAGAGTAGTATTTCATCAGTGGCATCACTTATAAAAGCATCCAAAGATTTTCTAGACACGCTGGATGAGAGAAGGAAAGTCTTTCATGTCGCCCCATGGGCAATGAAAAATCACAAAGGTAGTTTTCCAATTCATGAAGCTTTACAAACTAACAACTTGATAGCTGCTCGGGCTTTGCTAGCATGCGACAATGAGGCCGCCTCTCGTGTTAATGACTTGGGCGAGACTCCACTTCATGCTTTTGCCAAAAATGGTTTTTCTATCGGTGAGTTTCTTAAGTTACTAGCAAATTTTGCATGAAATTGTTGTAGGTTTTGAGGAACACATTTCGAACTGAGATTTGCTTGATACAATAACTTCAGACTTCAATTCTTCCCTTGTACATCAAAACACTAAAACCTTTTGTTTAATATCATGAAGTTCTTGTATGTAGTTGTAACAAACTTTTCGATGTAGATGATCATGAAGCCAACGAGTTTGTGATGGAATTGATCAAAGAAAGCAATGAAGCAGCGTATATGCGAGATGATGAAGGTCTCACACCCTTACTGAGAGCAGCAAGGTCTGGTCGTTTTGAGGTTGTAAGGGCTATACTTAAACAACGCCCACAATCATCATATCTTCGAGATCCAAGGGGTAGGACTTTTTTGCATCTCTTGCGATTTACAGGTGAGGATGTCGATGAGAGTGTAGCAGGGACTTTTAAGATCACAGGGAAGCAGTTATTTGATATCCCTGAAGCAGATGCACAGAGATTAGTGCAAGATTATGACGGAAATACACCTCTACATTATGCCATCAAGACTCACAACTCAATTGCTGCTATTGTTTTAACTCAAAGGTGTTTAGTAGATAAAGAACGAAAAGAACTTGGTTTGGTAAATAAAGAGGGCCAGACAATTCCTGATTTACTTGCATCACATGATGTTCCAAATGAGGTATGCAATGATCCTCTTCACAATTTCATTATAAACTATATCCTACTTCACAGCTACATGGATAACATTTGCAGATAGAAGCGAAAACATTACATCCAGCAATGCCAAATTTGCCAATTTGTTTTAGGTTAATAGAGATATCAATGATCTTATTACAATGGTATATTTTTCTAATATGTTTATGGGAATATTATTAAGTTTAGGAAAATAAATAGATGTTCTATCTACTTTGCTATAAATAAGGATCTAACATATTAGTCTAATTGTATACCTTTTAAATCTATGCTTTCAATTTCTGGACATTATAATTCCAAGAGACTGTTACTGTGTTAGAGGTATTGGTGATATCATCTCTATAAATGAGGAAGTTAGGTATTCATTTCTGGTTTCATAACTTTCTTAAAGGAAAATTGAAGCTATAGGGTAATTTTTTAATGCGAATAGGACAACATTGACTTCTTATAGTAATATTGTAGGAAAAACATAGTTTTATAGGATCTTGCTAGACTCGTCTTAATATATAATTTTTTAATATCAACTTTTTATGATTCGATTGATAATTAAAGATATTAATGTTTAAAACCATGCATTGGTAAGCGGGCAAACATGAAATGGTGCAAGTATTTTTAAGGAAGCGGTGGAAGTATTATTCAATCAGTAAACAAAAACAACTAAAAGCGTTCCTGAAAAATATATTTCTGCATATTGTAAGTTCTCGAAGACAAAGAATGCAAAATTGAAACATTTTTTAGTTTTTCACATAATGCCGATATTCTGGAATATTTCAGCATAATTTTCTCGTAATTGATTTATGGATAACAAAAACAAGGAATCATGTACTCACTTAGTAATTGTATGAACCTAAAAGGTCCAATACATGCTTACAAATATGGTAGACTTGAAGTAGTAGTCTTTACATGTTTTGTCTTTGATCTTTTTCATGAAATGCAACAGATTATAGAACTAATTCGGAAGAAAGTACCAGAGGCAGTATACTTAGCTAGAAGCTCCTATGGAATACGGAAGACGGAAATGAAAGATACAGCCAATGCTCTTTCTGTAGTTGCTGCCCTATTGGCAACCATAACTTTTGCATCTGGATTGCAGGTGCCTGGTGGTTTTGACAGCGATGATGGATCCCCTGTCCTTCTGACAAACCCCGTATTTACAGGTTTTGTTGTGGCCAACACCATAGCTATGTGTTGTTCTATGCTTTGCCTTTTCTTACTCCTTTGGGTAATGGGTATTGGCAAAATCCATGGCTCCCTCATGGTGTTGGATATCTCGATAATGCTGCTTCGATTTTCATTTTACCTCACCCTCCTAGCATTCACTCTAGGGGTGTTCGTGATTACTGTCAAAAAGAGTTTATGGTTGGCCATCTTAGTTTGTGGACTTTCCTTCCTTACCTTCCTTCTCACATGGAAATTTTCAGTCAAGGTGGTCGCTAATTATGGTTGGCGTGCTGTTAATGCTATCAAGAATTTTAAGAAGTTGGTGAAGTCATTGCTAGCCAAGTGTGGTATTGGAAGTATAAAACAAGATCAAAGAAGCCTATATGCAGCCAATACGGAAGAGGTTTGTGTAGTAGACAAGTCATTGATAGAATGAAAGGACAACTCCCATTGTTAATGTTTGTACCATACTATTGGCTGATGGCCGCTCTTACTAACGATTTAGGCCATGTTTTCTCAAGCGCCAATATTTTTGACATGGTATAATTCTATAAAACATCAGTTTTACCATAAGTAGGGGTGAAAAAAGATGAGTATATCCACTTTGTAAATCATTCGAGACCGCATTAAGTTGAACTCCACTATGCTCAAGTCTCAACTCAAGAGACTTGGGAACAAGCTCGATCTTTATTATCGTTAGTAGTGTAATATTTTCCCTGTTTCTTAACACTTAAACCAATACTTGAGAACTCCACTATGCTTCACAATACTTGCAACGTTTCCTTAATTAGTAAGCTTTTTTTCATTGGAAAAGGCTTTCATGTCATTACTTATCTCATTTACCTAGCTTTGCAACTATGGCAACGAAGACAAATTCATAGTCCCTCTTTTTCCATGGTTGTTGTGCCATTTTTCAGTGTTTCAAACACTAAGAAATGGAGGTCGTATATATTATTTTTTATTGTGACTCTTGTTGAAGAAGAGGAAGAAGTCAGACCAAAGTTGCTTGGGGGTGCTAATTAAGGGACCTAGCTCTTAAGTGTCAATGAATATCACCACTTGGAATGTGAGTGGTCTAAATGACCTTGTAAAGGTGAGTGAGGTTAAAATTAAGAGACAATTTGGTAAAGAGTGGAGCTGCGTTCACAACTGTTGCTGTTCAGAACAAGATTTGGACGGGTTGAAATCAAGTGTTATGTCAGTTGAAGTCATCCATGTTAGTGTAGAGAATAAGGCCAGCACTCATTCTATTTGTTTGTCAATTGTGTTTTCTGTATGATTCCCATATACTGTGAGATTTTTGGTGAGCTATCTGGTGTCAAAGAGCTCCATGCCACTTGCTTGTGTTTTTCTTGGAACAAAGGGCAAGGGAAAGAGATAATCTGTTCTAGAATTGATATAGCTTTGGGCAATAGTGGGTGGCATCTCAGATATCCAGTAAGTAAATTAAATCAGTCTCCTTTAGTGTTGTGGCTTGATCAGATTGCCATTCATGTGGGTAGTTCGAGAGCAATTTGAGGCATCAATGGCTTACCAAGCAGTCTAGTTACTCTCCCTTGTTTTTAGTTGTCCCGCTCCTATTTTATAAGAGTTTAAGAATAGTTGTATGAATCAAGAAATGTAATATATATTAAATGATTTTGTATGAAAACCATGTGATATTCCAAAAGGTAAGAATGAGAACGAAATTCTTTTGGGTGCACAAGAATGAGAACATATTTTTTAAAAAAAAAATATGAGTGGATCATTGAAAGACAAGAAGCTACTACTGTAAAAACAAACACTGTTTCCAAACACCCCAAAAGAAAAGTTGAACTAAGAAAAGAACATAGTAATAATTGACACAAAATGCTGCCTGTTGCATTTCAAGCCAATGACATTATATTTCATGTAGCGAACGAATTCCCCAAGTATTGCATCAAGTTGCTGTAGTACCTGACTAATTAACCGGTTTAGCTAACAACTCAATACATTGAACTGACTGTCTTCAATATCTTAATTTCTCAACCAGTTCATCATTTATTGGGAAAGAAGAAAGAATTAACACACTGAACTTACTCCTAACTTATCAAAGAAAACTGGGGAAAAAAACATCATGTAACATCAACTTAGCATATAACACAGATACCAAGAATCTGCTGAAGCCAAGGAATTAGTTGATACGTGCTGAAAAAATGCCTGAGGTGATCTCCTGCAAACGTGGATCAACATTTTCCAAACTCACACCAAGAGGGTCTTCTCTTACGGGGAGAGCCAAAACATTGAGCGAACTCCATGCTTCAGCAACTTGGCTGCTTGAGTCACCTAATGTTATTGCAAAAACTGCATCGAAACCACCTGCTCCAGGGATTCCAGCCAGTAAAACCCCCTCCATATCCATGGTAGCATCCAAAAGACGAGTTTGAGATTCTGGTTCTATCTGTTGGAACAATAATTATAATTATACGAATCGGCGTTATGCTAAATGATATAACTGAGTTTTTATGTTTTCATATCTTCCGTGGCTTTGCATGCACAATTTACACTTCTGCCATCTAAACATTGCTTGACCCTAGAGGACTTTGGGGCTTACCATTCAGATATAGGTTAGTCCTTTGACATGCAAAAAGGTATCTCAGTAATCCAATATAAAATTGTCATTTAAACAAGATGTAATATAATGTTTGAAAGGGGTCATTACAATAAGCATAAAGCTCATGGTAGACGATTGAGTATTGATATTTGTTGGCTCACTTGCATTTTTGAGAGGCATTGGAGAAGAACAATAAAAGATGGTAAAATAACTTACCGGGACATCAGCAGCTTCTCCCATCCGGCACATATGATCTCTAATGTCAAGCATCGTGTTTCTAGCCCCTAGTAAAGCTTCAACAACTGCTTGCTCACTTGCGCCAAATGATTGTTCCATCCACTGTTTCCAGAAAATGTCAATTTCTTTCAATACTTCTTGGTAGAAAGAAATTGTTATGAAGGTCAAAAAAGATCAAAAACAACATCAGCAACGATAAGCTAGTATGAAGTTTGCTGTTGGCATAGATATGAAATTATCCAGGCTTAACTCCAAACGAATAGAACTAGAAGGTAGTTGTTTCCTAAAGACGCACAACAGATTAGGTTTTTCTTTTCAATTATGGCTGCTTTGGGATATATATACAACAGTAAAAAAAAAGGTCATAGAAGTGCAAAATCAAATTTAAATATAAAATCATCAATCAGAATAACAGTAACAACACCACCAATAATAATCACTGCAGAACAAGTTAAAAAATAAAGATTTCTAAAAAAAGAAAGGAGAATTGCAGAATATAAAGAAATAGAAAACGGATCTGCACTCCATGCACTATACAAAATCTCATATGATCAAACCTTAGGATGGCGTATCATTCCAGTTGATACATAGGAAATCATAAAAAATAACCAACCATGCATGAACAATTTGGAAAGTAAATCTTTTGAGAGCAATGCATTATAAGTTAGAACCATAAGAGACATCTTCACCACTCAGCACGCACTAAACATTCATCAGGGTTACCTTTTCTGATTTATGCATGCAACATTTGTCAATGATGCTGTCATATACTATGGCTTGTTCTTGTGCTAGTATCCTCAGCTTATTTAACTGTTTCTCAAGCATGGAATTAGCTTCTGACAATTTTGTGAATGTGTGAAGAAACTTTTCAGGTTCAGAATTTTGCCATTTCTTAACAGCACCAACCATTGAGGGTGTGGAAGATCCACCACTTCCTGGCTCTCCGAGTAACTGCAAATGATGTTAATGATCAAGAAGAGCAGAGATATACACTATAAAGCTTTAAAACATCTATGAAGCTCAAGGATAGTATCTATGCACAAGGTTCCTCTTCAATTGGTGCTTTTAGCCACTTATATATGGGAAAATTTGCGAAAAACAACCTTTTATAAGCACTACTTTGCGAGAAACAACCTTTTAAATATTTTTTTGGCATTTAACAACGTTAAACAAATTTTCTTTTGCGAGATCAGACCTTAAGGCTTTTTTCCAAGGTTAAATTTTAATCGCGAGAGTTGGTCTAGGGATCGAACCCCTTCAGGTGCAAGGATTGCGTATAGAAATCACCTTGATCAACCTCAGAAACCAGAATCAATGTCAGAAAATGGCCTTGAATCCTGACCTCGCAAAAAAAATTTGTTTAAGGTTGTTAAATGCCAACAAAAATTTAAAAGGTTGTTTCTTGCAAAAAAGTGCTTATAAAATGTTGTTTTCACAAATGTTCCTTATATATGATGCAAATTGCAAGGTTTTCTTTTATTATTGAAAGGTTTGACAATGAAGTCACGTGAAAGCTTTACCATGAAGAAATTAGTCCTAAAATGAGGTGTGTTTGACTTTGGGTCCTATTCAAATGAACAAAAACGTACATAACAGACCACGGGACTAACAACACACTACTGATAAAGAGCTAAAAAAAAAAGTTGTTGCTTTGAGCAGCACGTCGGCAGGCATCCTGTTACTCCTTATGAAGATGATCAGCACTAATGAAAAGTTATAAGAACCAACAGCAGCCTGACACAAATTTATTCTTTTGTAGCCTAGTGTGGATCAGGATCACAGCTACTACTTGCAGATTGGCTATTGACCCATGGCAAGATGAAAGTCAAGGACATTCAAAACCACTAAGCACGACCTGACCAGGACTCGGGAAGTAAATTCATAAGATGTTAATTTGAGCAAGAGACTGTAGGCCTCAGTAATTAAACTGACACAGACTCTTTTCATTAAAAGATATTCATGATTTCTGTTGCTAAATATGAAGCCCATTGTTATGTCAGTTTATCACTTTTGGTCAGTCCTTAAGATGAAATGCAGATAGACATAGTGTACGAGTAAATGATGGCGCTAAGTGATGTTTTCTAACATCTCACTAGGAAAACCGCATTGTATAACTCACTCGAGTTTCAGCAAAATTGAACATATTACAAGTGGTGGAAACAATCCCCCATTAAATAGCTTATCTCATAACCGCCATCTTTTTCCCTATTATCTAACTCAGGTGAGGGGAGAAGAGCAAGCAGGATTTATGAGCACAGAATAAGTTGAAGCTGCCTGCAGCAAGCAGAGGCTAGAGGGTGGACCAGCCTTCATTTACAATTTCTGCAACCTATATGAAAGAAGCTTAAACGAGAAGCTCGTGAAAGATCTAAGTGAGGTACTAGAGCTAATGTTTAATACCCTGTTCATCAGGCTCAGAAGGGAAATCTTAAGTAACGGGAGCAGGCGTCAGGCGAGAAGCTAGGTGTTCAGCCTAAATGCCTTCCCATATAGCAGCATATGATATACAGCAAAGCAACATCGCCCTATAAGACAATCACAACTTCACCATGCTAAAAGACTAAGTATGATGTAAGTGATCAATCAGAAGTGCCAATGTTAACTCAAACCACGGTTAATGTTTGATACACCCCTAATTTTAGACAGAAATAATTGCAAAGGAATTAAAATAGAAAGGGAATACTGAAAGCTGACTCTTGATTGGCTAGGCCAAAAAGAGCCCATGGCTAGCAAGACATGATGTCCCCTCGACCTCCAAACGGAAATCCACTTAATAGAAAAAGATCTACCTATCTTCAAAATTTCCCAATTTCTCTTTGACTTTTGTAAGAATGTAAGTGATCTTCCAGCAAAAAACACAAAATAGTATTTTGACACATTCACAGATATCCCAGTGAAACAGCCTTGCATGCATATATTCATATATCTCACAGTATCAAATTCGATAAAGAAATTCCAGTGAAAGCAAAAATGTCACAAAGAGGAGGAATAAGAGAAATAATGGGTATCTTCTATTTATCAACAGAAAACTATACACCAATAAAAAATATTAAAAAAGGAAATGAGTCAGTACATGCCAGATTTGGCTATCAGCATAATTCATTGATGTTCCATGCAGAGAGAGATGAAGTTCCTACTTACAAGAGTCATTCGTGGTGGCAACGTAAACCTAGTCATCTCATGATCCCACTTTCCTTCCAAGACATCAACAATAACTTTCTGAAGTTGTGCTCCCACCCCTGCAACCTAAACATTCATGTAGACACCGTCATGTCTTGGTCTTTCTTTTCCCATGGATCAAAATACAATTATAGTAAACACAAATAGATCATGACCTATAGTCCCATTAAAAAAAATTATGCATGCATAAATGTTTATATTAGCTTTAACATCTAGAAGCTTCCTCACATTTATCCGCTAAGAGGCATGGTCAGCTTAGATTTAGCACCTTCAACAAATCAACAAGTCAGAATTTGCTATGTCCTCGTTATAAATTCTTTTTAAGTGGGAAGTTGTTAGTACAGATTACCAACTTGGAAGTGCGTAGGGATTTGAAATGTGAAATCATTATTCGTATAGTTTTTTTTTTTAAATAAATAATAGAGATATTACCATAAGAGGAGCTGGGAGACATGGCTGATCAAATTAGCATATTTTTGTGAATAGAAGGCTGACTAAAGATAATTTCGAATAAAAGTATGAGCATAACATTAGAAGATTTACATTTCAGTTGTAAATGTGAAATCATTATTCGTATAGTTTTTTTTTTTTAAAATAAATAATAGAGATACTACCATAAGAAGAGCTGGGAGACATGGCTGATCAAATTAGCATATTTTTGTGAATAGAAGGCTGACTAAAGACAATTTCGAATAAAAGTATGAACATAACATTAGAAGATTTACATTTCAGTTGTGCTGTTTTGAGGGAGATAGAAACTCAACCGGTTAATTCAGAAGAGCTAAGGTTGAAAAGATTTTGTTTACTATGAAATAAGTGCTCAAAGGTTCAGCTGCTATTGGACTTCAATCCTTCCTCTATTAAGTCAGTGCCAGAGCTTGTTCGTGCAAGCTCATGCACAAGGTATATAATTGCCAAATAACTGCTATCCCCAAGAACCAGAAGGGTAAGACAAGACTAACCCCCTGTTTCAGTCCCTATGAGTCTTCAGGACAGTAGTAAGACCACGTGGCAGTTACTCGTCCCCCGAAAGCCGCGAACAAATCAAAGTAATGCTTTATCAGTTGTGCCCGCCTTGGAAGTAGGATAATTGACCGTCTTCCAAAGTTCTAAATAATCTACTGGTCAAAGGTAGTACTCTAACTTATGCGAGCATGTCACTTTCAGCATGGCAGAGAGTGACTGTTAAAAAAGGCCTGCCAAAAGAAGTAGCATTTACTAGAAGTCTAGTACAGCAAAAGGAGGCAGATGTTTTGTATTAAGCTAATTCAGTTCAAGAAACAGCACTGAGGACAG
This sequence comes from Patellifolia procumbens, assembly GCA_947645195.1. Taxonomy (NCBI): domain Eukaryota; kingdom Viridiplantae; phylum Streptophyta; class Magnoliopsida; order Caryophyllales; family Amaranthaceae; genus Patellifolia; species Patellifolia procumbens. The sequence continues at coordinate 1,617,955 of CANSGD010000193.1, forward strand.
CCACACACAATCACAATATCAATCAATTACTATAAGTCAGCAGTTCAAGCAATATTATGTCCTAAACAGAAAAATTCTAGAACCCTTGGGTCGGCCACAACAATTAGACTTTTGTAAATCCAATATGTCACCCAGAAGTCACAACTACACCTCAAGCAATACCAAAACCTACCAACTGTTAAAAAAAATCTAGCATCCAATAATGATCAAAGATATTTAATGATCACAAACCAAGAAGAAACCAGGGAAGAGCAAAAAGAGACCTGAGCAGATAATAGAACTTCTGGCGAAAAGCGGACATAACGTTGGCTTCCATAAACTGCACAACTAACATCAAACCCACTGCCAACTTTCCCTAGGGCAACACAATGAGAAGTTTGAGCTATCATGTGCACTAGATCAAGATCAGCAACACCATTTCTTTCTTGATGATGACCTTTGACTGACTCTGAAAGATTAACAGCACCAAAGTACTAAAGTAGAGCAGCAACCACTGCTGTAGTCATTGCAGCAGATGAACCCAACCCAGTTTTAGCGACTTCAGGTTTGCAGTGTGCGCCATTTTCGTTGTCTGAATTAAAGGTAATTGAAGAGAAAGGAGGGAGTACAGCAAACGAATCTGATGTGAGAGGAAGTCCACGAGCTTCTAACTATGAGACAAAGTGCAGTATTAGCATGGCTCATCTGCTTTGTCAATTCCTTAGAGTCAAACAAGATTAGCAGCAGCTATCACTAGTACATAAAATGACGATGCATTATAAAAATGTAACTTAACCTCAACCAAAGAGTACTTCCATGATCATACATCAAGTAACAGAGATCCCGCCCACCACCAAGAAAAAAAAACGACAATACAGAACTTCGTCATCCAGTAAATGAAAACAAATAAATTTTAGCCTCATCTCATGACATTCACTTTCTAGTTCTGCTTCATAACTCACAGTAAAACTCAAATGAAATACACTCACTGATAAAAAAAACTGTTCTTCCAATTTCTTTTACTAGATTGATTAGCTCATGGGTACCATTGGGTATAAAAGTTTGTTCCTGCCATGTGTAAAAGAAATTTCAAGAAATCTAGAATGTAGAAAAGTAGTAATGCTACTTCAGTTCTATTAATCATCCTGTTAGCCTTCTAATCCAATCCATATATGTTATACAAGACATCTACAGATAGTGGGACCCATAACATAACATACTTCTCTTAATCTGCTCACATCAACTCAATGTTACACCTAAAAGCTAGGGGTCCCAAGCATGATATCAATGCAATTTGTTTCAATAATTGAGATTCGGCCACTCAAATCTAGCAATGATGCCAAACCGTACGCAGAGAAAAGGAAAAATTCATCCATAGCAACAAAATTAGCTAAAAAAACAGTAAGCAACTGCCAAAGAACTGCACTATTGACCATGTATATTTAGCTTTCCAGATAATTGTGCGCCAAAAAAAATGGCTTTCAGAGGGTTGCTAGATTTCTGCTGAGCATAGTTGGAAAGTTTTTTTCTCTTCACCGAATCTAACATACAGGTTTACTCGTCCTTGAATCCTCTTGGAGAGAGCTACCTGGTTTCACGCACATGCCCACTGTACAGCCATTGGAGGTGAGTTCCCCTGGCCTGCTGTTCAACTCTAACATGATCTTCTGTTTCAAAGTAAATGGCGGTATTTATACCTCGACGCCTATGAACCATCTTACTTTTCCTAAACAACAACACTACGCACTCAAGCTTTTCATGTGATTCATGTTTCAAAATCGTTATTTGCTATAAGAGAGTAAATTTGGGGACAGATGTACTATTTTTCGTTTTCCCTGCACTCTGCAGGCAATTGAGAAACAAAAATAGAAAAAAGCAAGCAAAGATAAAGTTTATAGAAAGATCACCTGATCTCGATATGAATAAAATGCATTTGCACCCAGAATTGTGATATCAAGACCTGCATCACTAAACCACTTAAGACATCACATTCAAGATTTCCCAACGACCAAGATCCTTTCTAATTAATCATAAACCGATATCGAAAAAGACTTATCACCTTGCAAAAGACATTCCTGCAATATATCCTTCTTATCCTGGTCAAATCTAGCAAGGACAGCTGCTATAACGTACTGCACAGCTTGTTCCACAAAAGGATTTCTTGCATCACTGATATATTCAACCGATAAATCAAAATTGTAAACATGATATGTTATTTTTATTGTAGTCTTGCTTGTCCACTGGCACTCGCTAAGGCAATAAACTGCCAACTCACATTGCAAGGTCCTCCAATTCTATTCTGCCTCAGTTGAACATACATTCTAAATTAAACTCGAAGATGAGAAAAGAAAAACTTTAGAGTTGCATGTTGAAGCACGTCAATTGCAACAGAATTATCCAACTCTTATGGATCTTAATTCTCAACAATCATCCAGCTATCTATTAGAAAGTTCAAATTCACATTTGTGTAAATCTTTACAACCCTTTTCCCAGAAAATGCAATCACACACATACATTCATGATCACACCTTCAGAATAAGAGACATACTATTGAAATCTCATGTTAGATTAGAAACAAATTTATTCAACAAAATACTTCACCCATGCCACCTCGCCCGTTGTATCAGCAGCACTTTTAGAGAGATTTGTTTCATATGTAATCAAAAGCATTTTGCAAGAGCATATTAGAGTAAACCTATGTCTCACACAAATTTTAGAACTGGCCATATGCTAAATTACAGGAAAATATCTGGTACACAAAAGCTATAAGTCAATAACTGCTGATCATGCTGCTAAGAGAAGCTACATACACAAAAGCTATAAGTCAACAACTGATGATGCTAATAAGAGAAGCTACGTACACGAAGAGCTATAAGTCAACAGCTGATGATGCTACTAATGCATTGTTTGGATAGCAAAGAAGGAGGGAAAGGAAGGGGAGGGAGAGAGGAGGAAGGGGAGGGAAGAGAAAGGGAGGGGAATGGTGTGGTTCATTTTCCCTCCAAATATTTCCAATTTTGAGGGATTATGCTTGTTAAAGAAAGAGGGGAAATGGATCCATTCCTCTTTCTCCTCTTCCCTCCCTCAACCATTTATCCAAACAAGTGAAATATTCCCCCTCCCTTTCTCTTCTCTCCCTTTCCTTCTATTTCCTCCTATCCAAACAATTGTAAGAGAATCTAAGTACACCAAAAGCAACTGATGATGCTAGTAAGAGAAGCTACATGACAAAATTAGTCAGTAGGATCATAAAAAAAATCTGATATAAAACTGGAGTCCCAAAAGAAGAAGGGCAATATATGGAAACTTCAAAGAATTCTTGCCTTGATGAAACACATTGAAAAGTTAGGCTCTTCATAGACAGTTTATATACTGTTTCCCTTCCAAGTTGTGGAGATGTTAGCTTCACATCCCTCCATGACTGAAAACAAACAAAGGATGAATGATAAGATTGAACAGAAGAAAACAGAAATAACCAATACATAACGTGTCATCGTTGATCCAACATGGCAAAGACATGACTATGTTTTCCTACGCAATGTTTCTTGGATTTTTTTTTCCCACAAATTACACTACAGGGCTAAGACTTCACCCACTCGTTTCTACTGAGCACTTTAAACAAAAAACCTCTTGCTTGACATCATTATATCCAAATACATCCAAAACCACACTACCCAAATCTTCTTTAACTTGATTGTTAATTCAACAACCATGATAAGCAGTCCCTCCAATGCAGAATATGCAATGAATACCAATTTGAAGAACAAAATAAACTTTCCATAAGTTTATCAGCTGAAAAAATTACACAACCTATGTGATAATTCATATCACTTGTGGAGTCTCCATTTCACCTTAACTATGTGTGCCAGATGCTTGACACTCCAACAATGATATTAGAACTTGGAGAATGAAGCATAATATCCAAAATTTGACAACTTGTACACTCACCACCTATTCGATTTTCATATAACTCGTCCACGTATCCAAATTCCATATAACACAGGGAAAACAAAACATCATAGCAAGTACTTAAGTTAAAGAAATCAGATAGCACATACCCATGCCCAACTCTGAGATGTGAGATCAACATGAAAAGGCTTGACAATAGCATAAAATCGAGCATTAGTACTGAGCACAACTCCAGCATTTGGTCTCTCCAAAACCAGATAACCCCCACTTATCAATACTTTCCCAGGAGCTGAAGCAATTCTGTATCAATCTCTCACAAAAATGAAAATGTCAATAAATCAACCCATAATTCCAGAACATACTCAAATTAGAAAGAAAAAAAAAGAACAACTTTCCATGAATTCATAAGCATGGAGTATCTAAAATGGTGCAAATTCATCAATTAATTAATGGGCAACAACTATTATTCTATGGAAAGTACAGAAGAAGAAGAAAATAAGGGACTGAATTACTTACACCTCCATATTCATATTGTTGTTGAGGTTTATTGGGTATTAATAGTTTGGTTGATAATTGTTTGACTTAAACTTCAATTGGTAGTATAATCCCTGCTAATTAAGGTTGATTTATCAGATTTTGATATATGCATTGAAGTGCCAAAAAGTTCAAAAATGAAATCAGATAACCAAGGCAACCACACCTGTGCTTTACATTGAGTGCGTGACAAAGGCGGACGATTTGGGGCAGTTAATCTTTCACATTAGTGTTGTGGGTCGTGGGATATGCACTAGGAGAGGTGAGAGAGCATAAGAGCTGGTAGAGGTGTCAAATCGGCTGGCTGGGTTGGGTTCGGGTCGGTCCACATTAGGTCGGGTTGTCGTCGGGTCAAATTGGTTTGTCGGCCCGGGTTGGGTCGGCCCGGGTTTGTAATGTTCGGGTGTTGCCGGGTAAATGATCATGTCGGGTTCGGGTCGGTCTCGGGTTGGGGCTTACCGGACCACTCTGGGTCGGGTAATCAACGGGTTGAGTAGGGTTGATTCGGGTTCGGGTAGCCTTTGGGTCGGGTTGATTTCGGATTCGGGCGACTTCGGGTCGGGTTAATTTCGGGTTCGGACAACTTTGGGTCGGTCGATTCAAGATCGGCTGCCTATTATGGCCTGCGACTCTAATTCATTTCAAGTTTCCTCAACTATATCTCGGGTTTTTTCCGTGACATTCGATTCGGATTCAAGTTGAATTCATTTCGTATCACACTCAACGGTGGGTATATTTAGAGGTGTCAAAAACTGATCCGATCCGATAATCAGATTTGGTTCGGCAATAACCCGATCTGGTTCGATCCGACTTATTGTATATCCGTAATCCGACCGTTATCCGACCCGACAGTAATCCAATACTGTCTTGACCCGCTTTGATCCGACTCAAACCCGACCGAAATCGATATGATGTATATCCGAAACCGGTTATACCAGAATTTCTAAGATCCATATCCGACCGGCACCCGACTCGAAACTTATTCGATACCCGAAATTTATCCGATTTGAACCGTATTATTCTCACCCGATCTGTTGTTGACCCGACCTAATTCGATCCGATCAAATTTGTTGTTTGCCAATCAAACTTGACTTATTCTCAAATGAACCAATATTGACTAGAGTTGATAAGTCCAAAATAATCTAATTTATGCAATAATCATTTTTATCATCGTGAAAATTATTTTTAGTTTAATGTAAGATCACTGAATAATCATATTAAACTTTACTTTAACTTATTTAATTTGAGTAAAAGTACCTATCTTCAATTTATGTCTAGATCATTATCAAATTATTATCATTTTTCCAAATTGATTAAAGATACAACGACATGTAGACCTTAACACATACGATAAATACAAAGTTAGAAGATTCTACACGATGATCGTACAATATTGTTTTCACATAGTGTAAAAAAACATTTTAGTTTTTTAAAGTATTCTTGTAGTTTTGTTTATTTAATTAGGATGTACTTATATGAATTTAAATCTAATCTAATCTTAAAAGAGGAACTTGACAAACATAAACATAACTAATTTGCGCAAAATTTCTAATGTTAAGTCCATCAATTTCATCATCGCCTTCTGTTCCTCAACTTTCCCTTTTGTTTAGATGATTTAAGACAAATCAATAGTTGGAGGATCAAACTTAAAGTTAGAAGGTTCAATGTATAGTTTGATGCAAGTAGTAAATTAGAGGATCAAAGGCTTCCCTTGATTCATGTTTAATTTTATAATTTGATTTAAGATACTAATAACAAAAATCAAACTCTCAAAAATTGGATCCAAATACTACCTCTGTTTCTTTTTATTTGCAACGTATTCATTTTAAGGAAATGTCATATTAATTGGAACATAGCTTTGTATGGAAAGTTTTTTTCCATTTATTTACAACTTTGCCCTTGGTATGAGTGCTTTTTCTTCATTAACAAGTGGTCCCCCTCTTTTTCTATCTACATTCCTTGGTTTGTGTGTTTTTCTCTATGTTCCAAATAAAAAAAAACGGAGAAAGTATATGTTACCGTAACTAACAAGATCAGTCTATAAAAATGAAGGTCGAGATCTAAACAATTATAAGATATACTTTTGTGGTGAATGAAAAACCTTCCTAGATCAAAAGAGAAGAAAAAAAAATACAGATCTTGGAGAAGACATGAAATTAGACTTGGTAAACTAGTTTCACCAAACTCATACCTAACTTCACACCATCAATCTCAAAGATTGAAGTCAAAACTTGAATCAAACATAGAACTAAAAATTGCCAAAAGTTGAAGTAAACGTTGTAAAAAAACACTTGAAAAAAAGAAGTAATAATTCTCATCTCATTGTCTCCGTTTTTAAAGGCAAAAAAATTAGGAGCATCCTTATTTAGTTATTCCAAGTTGTATCAACGAAATCATCTAAAATGGCCTTCAATGAGACACAATATTTGTTCCTCATTGAACCCACAACCTTCACCAATTAAGAAAAAAATGGGTTCATAACTTTGTTTTTTCTCTTTTTCGACTCTTCACTCTTTTCACAATCTTTGTTACTAAAAAAGGGTTTAGAAGAGATGATTGTGGAGTTTAAAAGAAGAGGCTCATTAAACGTTTGCGATTCTGGGTTTCTCGTTTTATTTGATTTGCTTCGAAAATTAAGATGAGATTAACAGATGAGATTTCATGGAGAGCCAGAGGGGCGGAAAAGAGAAAGGGGAGGTTAGGGTTTGGCTTATGGGCTTTATATTAGTGAGATAAATCTGAATTTTGGGGGGTAAAGAGAGGGAAGAGATTGAATTTTTCGGGTTTCATACTTCAAATTTGAAATTTTGAGCTTTGGGATAAATAGGCTAATCTTTAGACTTTAGTTTTGATTTTGAATTTTTCAATTTATGGTTTCTAAAATTTCAAACACTAGTACGATTTTTATTACTTAATACTTATAACTATTATTATTGTTATTATTATAATTATTATTAGTAGTAATAGTAAATATTATTATAATAATAATTATTATTATTATATATCAAGCAAACTCAAAAAAAATTACAAAAAGTTAATGGAAAGCCGAAATATTATTTGGACTCCTACTCCATTGACTACAATTAAATTGATCTAATACACTATTTGCTTGAACTATAACATATATAAATTGATATAATACATTGATCTTCACTATCTTATTACCTAATCTAATATATTGACGATTGACCTAATACATATATCTTAATTATAAGTGCTAATCTATTGATCCATCTAATACATTGGTATTAACTATCTTATATATCCATATAATACATTGGTATTTTATATATTGATCTGAATTATAAGTGCTAATGTATCGATGATTGATTCAATACACTCATATATCGATGATTGAACTAATACATAAATCTTAACTATTTGCTAATCTAGAACTTTTGTAAATTGATATAATACAATGATCTTCACTATCTTTATTCCTTGATCTAATATATTAATGATTGATCTAATTGATTTTAAGTATCTTATAAGTCATACCTTGATCTAGTGTATTGGTCCACCTACACACTAATCCTAACTATCTTATACGTTGATTTAATATATTAATGGTTGATATAATACATTGATCTTAACTATCATATATATTAACCTAGTATATAAATGATTGATTTCATACACTAATATATCAATGATTGAACTAATACATAGATCTTAACTATTTCCTTGATCTAGAACATATATAAATTGATGTAATATATTGATCTTCAATATCTTAACCCTGGATATAATAGATTGATGAATGATCAAATACATTGATCTTAAGTATCTTATAAGTTATACATTGATCCATCTAATGCATTGGTTTAACTGTCTTATATATTGATCTAATATATTTACAATTGATCTAATACATTGATCTTAGTAATCTGAAACGTTGATTTAATGTATTAGTATTAAATGTATAATAATAATAATAATAATTATTATTATTAATACTATTATTATTATTACTACTACTATTACTATTACCATTACTATGACTATTATTATTACTATTACCATTACTATTACTATGGTCTATTACCATTACCGTTACCATTACCTTTACTATATCATTATTATTATCGTTACAAACTTCCACCAACAACAATCAAATCACATAATATATTTTAGTATACTAGTGGATTATAATATCTTGTCCTAAATTAATATGATGCATTGAGTCAATGTAAAAACGAAGACGATATGTCAAACACGCAATAACAAACTGACCCGACAATATCGGATTGTAGTCGGGTCGGATAGCGGTCGGATTTCGGATACGTTCTAACTCGGATCGAACCAGATTGGATTATTAGCGAACCAAATCGGATTTTCGGATCGGATCAGTTTTTGACACCTCTAATCTAGAAGAGGCTCACAGTCAAAATAAACAGACTTTATATTAAAATCTGTAGTTCATTTTTTTTTCTGTGCAATGGGTTTGCTGCTCTTCATCTTCAAAGTGACAAAAAAAAAGAAATTTTAATACAAATCTTTGCACAACCAATATTAGAAAGCTTGAAAGTTTGGCTAGTATTTAGTTGGTAGAAGTAGAAATCCAAATATTTTTTTCTGGGAGAGGGGAGAGGGGAGGGGGAGGGACTAATGACGATTAAGAGTGGGGGAGTGGGGGGGAGTGGGCTACTAGTTAAGGAGGAAAAACTTATTTTATTTTATTTTATTGATTTTTTTGTTATAGAAATGTATTTTTAATATTAAAAATGATTTTTTAATATAATTTGGTTATTGAATATACATAGAAAGAAGTTAGAGACTACCATATAACTTCTCAAACTTTTGGCTACCATGGATAAAAAAGAAGTACAAGGCTACTATGTAGAATTTTTAAACTTTTTTTTAACAAAAAAACATAAACCAATAGAAAAATCAAACTTTTATTTAACATTGTTGCTTATCGAAACTCGAAAGAACAACTCACTCCATTAATTTAATGCTAAAGTATATGATAGGGATTATGCTTTTTATACTCACATTTATGTTTGATGAGACTTACTCCTGTTTGTTGAGGGTTAAGTATGTTGTTCACGAGGTATAGATTGTGAATGTTGATGATACTTTGAATAGGATTTCTGTAATTCATTTTAGATTATTTAGAGATTATAGATTAAAATTAGCTACCTAAGATACTAACTATATTCATATAATTTTTTTTGCCAATTAGAGGCACTAAGGTTTTCCATAGCGTTAGTCGTGGAGGCCAAGATTTTATTTTATTTTTTTATTTAAATATTATCATATTAGGAAGATATTGAGAGAGTAATAAAGCTATCACAATTACAGTTTGAGCTCTATTGTTCAATTTCTCTAACAAATCAACAAAATCAATATTTTTCTTATAAATATATTGTGTATGAAATAAAATCAGTTACGGGTCGTTTTTGATTTGGTTTATTCAGTTCTGTTTCGGTTCAGTTAGCAGTTCAACCAACACTTTTCAACCAAATTAACAGCTCTACTTGTAGCGTGAGAAACATTAAAAAATAGTGTGTTTATTGCCGTATATAGAAGTGTTGCCTTTAAATAGGGAGAGCCAGAGAGGGAAAGTGTTGTCTTTAACTTGGGACATAGGCAATAAAAAACTATATGAGGTCCAAAATAGGTCGGGTCGATGGATTATATTGGGTCGGGTCAAACACGGGTCGAGTTTATTACGGGTCGGGCGTTTTCGGGTATTCTTCTGGTTGAAGCGGGTTTCGGGTAGGTTTCAGGTCGGTCCGGGTCGGGTTCGGGTGACTGACTATCAGGGCTGATCGGGTACGGGTTGACTACGGGTCGGTCCGGGTCGGGTTTCGAGTCGGGTCATATCAGGTCATATTAGTGTCGGGTATATTTCGGGTCGGGACCAGGTCGGGTTTCGGGTATGCAATTCTCGGATCGAATCGGGCTCGGGTCCGGGTCGGGTTGGGTCGGGTAATCGGGTCGGGTCAGCTTTTGACACCTCTAAGAGCTGGGAAATTGATCTTGATATGTTTAGTTAGGTAATACATGATGGACAAGTCCATGAGGTTTGCTTGGGTTCTTTTGGAGGATCTAGGTAAGACAAAACGCCAAACAAATTGAAAAAGAAGTTTATGAAGAGGAGAAAGGTCTTTTTGGTCAATCGACAGAGAAGTAGGGTTTTCATTAAAGAATTGAAGAACTTTCTCATTTAAAACTCCATTGATGTTCAATTTACCCCTCCGCAAATTCCATCTTGGACGCGCACCTACAGAGAGGTAGGTGCGCCCAAGTAAAACGCAGCAGCAACAGAACAAAACGCAGCAAGAAAAAATAGCCCAGTTTGTATCTGACACGGAATGAACATCAGGCCTGAATAAATGAACATTAGAGAAGAAAAAAACAAAAACAAACCACAAATCAACATTCTCCTTATGTTTGACACGGGATGAAAATCTCTTGAAAATAAATAAACATTGGAAAAAGACAAACAACATGTAGTATTGCTAGAAAAGTGTTTTGCCCATGACTAATGTACATAAATGAGAAACAAATGAAATTTCGTCTTGCCCAGTTATACAATAACTAATGAACATCAATTACCATAAGATGAACCCATAGCTATATTAAACGAACAGGCTACTATTATTATATAATTTTATGTATAAATGAGGAATAGAGTTCCACAATGAGTAGATAGTTAATTTAAAATGAACATATGAATGGGAAAATATACATCATTTTGTAATAATTAAAAAAGAAGATGGACAATATTTGTAAACAACCAAAAAATGAACATTTGTTGGTATATATAGAGTACAATTGGCCAATGGGATATTGTTAATTTATGAAAATGGGCAATGGGATATATTTATCAATGAAATTCTCTTTTGTTTATGTTTAATATTTATTGTTTAAGTTCATTATGTATGATTTATTGTTCATCTTATTAGTACACACTGTCATTGTGTCTACTCTAATGTTCATGTATTAATATTAATGAACTTTTCTATTGATAATGTTTAAGTACTTATTATCAATGTTTATTATGTTTGTTCAAAAGTTCATCTACTTGGTACAAAAGCTCATTTTGTTTGATATGGATTGTTATCAATGAAATTTTGTATTGTCAATGTTCAAGTACTTATTATCAAAGTTCATTATATATGATGCATTGTTCATCTTATGAGTACACACTTTCATTGTGGTTGCTCTATAATGTTCATGAATTGTTATAAATTAATTTTGGTATTGATAACTTTCAAAGTACTTCTTGTTAATGTTCACTATGTTTGCTTAATGATTCATCTACTTGGTACACAAGTTCATTGTGTTTAATCTAATGTTCATGATTGGAATAATTTGTTATGTATTGTCAATTACTATCTAATGATCATCTTATTAGTACACATGTTCATTGTATTTGCTCAAATGTTCATGTAGTGTTATCAATTAACTAAGGTATCGATAATGTTTAACTACTTATTATCAATGTTCATGACGATTGCTCAATTGTACATATAGCCGGTGCAAAAGTTCATTGTGTGTTGCTTAAATGTTCATTAGATGAATATAATTATTTATAATTCCCGATTTGATGTTCATTCATCTATAAGTATACATCTAGATTAGTATTCATTGATTTGAAATGTAATAGTTATTTTTTCATTTATTTATAGTTGTTATTTCTTTTTGACCCGATGATTCAATAACGTCAATTAGGATGAATTAAATAAAGAACGGTGAGAAATGATTTAAGAACAATACGAAAATAGATAGAAGCAAATATTCTAATTGATTCCGAAGAGTGAGTACAATGCTTAGCATAAAATGTTGTAAAATATACAAATGACGTCTTTACAAGATTTATACTATCTAACTGAATAAAGAAACCGACGCCAATAAGCCCTAACGTCTCCCCATTATTACGGGATTTGCCTTGATCACCTAACTCCTATCCTTAAACTGGACCGCGTTTCCTCCATCTTCACATCCAACTATACGTGAATTCGCAACAAGGATTTTGGCCTTTTCAGTCAGGGGTTTGCTCTTGACAACAGGTTTTATGGTTTTGATCTCTGTGGTCTAGGCTTTTCCCTCAGTAGCGGCCTTGGTTGGTGGGTAGTTTTTGGTAGTAGCAAGTGGTACATTTGGTTTATCACTTCTACACATTCATGAAGTGAACAATGAACATTAGATGACAAAGAATGTATATTAGATCAAAATTAATGTACAATTGAATAAAATGATGAACAATAAAAATGAACAATAAAAATGAACTAATGAATAATGTACAACTAGAAAACAATAATGAACAACAATGAAAAACTAGTAAAATATTAAATAAAATGAATGAACAATTGTTATAAAGAATGAACAATTGAACAAAATGAATGAACAATATATAGGTAGATGAACAATAGAGTAAACAATTGAACAAATAAAAAAATATTAAACAGTAGAAAAGAACTAGTTAACAATGAATAACATGTAAGAACTAGTGAACAACTGAAAAGTCATAGTGAACAATAGGAATGAATAATTGAATTAAATGAAATAAACAATTGAATGAATTTAATGAACAATTGAATAATATAATATGATTAAATAACATGAGTGTACAATTTAATAAAAAATGAACAATTGAACAAATGATGAAATATTGAATAGTAGAAAAGAACTAATTAACAATGAATAACAGGTAAAACTAATCAACAATGAACGACAGGAAAGTCTTAGTGAATAATAGGAATGAACAATTGAATTAAATTAATGAACAATTAAATTAAATAAAATGATCAAATCAACAATTGAGTGAATTCAATGAACAATTTAATAATATGATATGATTAAATGAACATTTGTTTAATATGATATAATTAAATGGACAATTAAATAACATGAATGTACAATTAAATAAAAAGAATGAACAATTAATAAATCAAATGAATAATAGGAAGGAATTACTGAATTATGAACCTATAACTAGTGAACAATATGGAAAAACTATTAAACAATGGAAAAATAAACAAATAAATAATTGAAATAAATATGTTATCTTGGTTGCAGCAGGATCTTTTGTAATTGGGTGTTGGGGTTGTGGTGTTGCCTCTGGGTTTTTCACTTCTGCATAGTCAATAGATAAAATATCAGAAAATGGACAATTGAATTAAATGAATGAACAATTGACTAAAATGAAATGATCAAATTAACAATTGACTAAAATTAAATGATCAAATGCACAATTGACTAAAATAAAATGATCAAATGTACAATTGACTAAAATAAAATGATCAAATGTACAATTGACTAAAATAAAATGATCAAATGAACAATTGAGCAAACTTGATGAGCAAGTAAGTCAGAACAATGATTGAATTGAATGAATAAAATGAAATGGTGAAATGAAAATAATCAAATAAATGAACAATCAAATAAACGGAATGAACAATAAAATGAAACAAATGAACATTTGAATGGAATAAATGTAACTAAATAAAGTAAACAAGTGTATAAAATGACATCATGTATAAAACAGTTGTATGGAATAATCCGTTATAATACGTTAATGAACAAATAAATGACATGAATGAACCATTTAAAACATGAATGAACCATTTAATGACATGAATGAATAAACAAATTAATAACATGAATGAACATATTAGTTGAACAATAGAACATTTTAGATGAACCAAAGATCTCAATTTCAAATGAAATTCATTTCAAATGAACAATATACCTTTCCAAGATTAATATTTGAACATAACAAACCCTAAGTTAAAAGAGCATTAGAACATTCCAGATGAACATTGTCATTTCAGATGAATATAAGCATATATAGCAGTGAACAATTGCCTATAATTATAAGGACTAACATTCTTTAGGGTTGGGGTTATGGTTGTGCTCGTGGATCTTCAATGCTGAAATGAAATGAACAATAGAGTGAATGAAATGAATATATAAGTTATAAGATATGAACAAAACAAATATCTGATGAACACTAGAGCGTTTCAGATGAATCAGTAGCCCCATTTCAAAATAGCGTCATTTTCAGATGAACATACAAGCATTCAAGATGAACAAGAATACCTCATTTCAAATGCAACCACATTTTAGATGAACATTTCAACATACTAAAAGAACCCTTTTCAAATTAACGTTAAAACATAATGGATGAACCAAACCCCCCTTTCAAATGAAATCCATTTTAAATTAACATTATACTATTCCACGAAAAATAATAGAACATACCAAATGTACCCTATGTTAGAAGACCAATTTTTGTTGGACATTTCAACATACATAAAAAACGCATTTCAGGTGAACAATAGAACATCACAGATGAACCTTATTTTAAAATAGCATTTTAATCTACATAAGAACACTAATCCATTTAAGATTGAACATAAGCATATATCCAATGAATATCAGCCCAACATAAGTGAACATACATAGTCATTTAGGAATCGACAAAATAGGAATCAGCAATAAATGAAATATGTGGGGAAAAACAAAAAAAATGACTTTTAGAGAAATATTTTAAATCTGTGGAAAAAAACGAGTGCATGAACTCAAAATACCCAGATGAAGATGAGGATTAGAGAGTAAAAACAAGTAAGCAAGAACCCTGAAAATGAGTACAAAAGCCCAAAAAACTCAGAAAAAACGAGTAAAAAAAACTCACCTTTGGGATGAACAACAAAAAACTGACCATTAGATAGAGAATGGAAGATCAAGGATTGAGAGAGAGTACAAAAACTGACCTTTGGAATGAACAACAATGGTGGATTGCGAGAAGGATTGAGAGATAATGCATAAGAAAACTTTGATAGAGAGAGTAAATGGTTTAGAGAGAGAAAGTGTTTTGTGTTTTGTGTGGGAAAGTGAGAGAGAGAAAGTTTTTTTTTGAAATTAAAAGCTATCAGAGGAAAGATAAAAGGGGGGAAAATTCTGCAATTTGAATTCATTTACAATGAACCAGTGTTCATTACTAATGAACCAATGTTCATTCCGTCTCCCAAAACAGCATAGAGGCCGCGTTTTGTTTTTTAAAGGTTGCGTTTCACCTGGGCGCACCTACCTCTACGTAGGTGCGCGTGCACGGTGGACTTATTGTTTACCCCTCCCTTTTATATTTACTTTGTACCCATAGGTACTTCAAACCATTTACTCAATTTCTTTTCAGTGAAAGTCACTACACTCCCATTCACCAAACTCACACACACACCCTCAGTTTTATTGAAATTTGAACAAAATGCACTCGTTTCTTCTTCATACAGTCCTTCATCTAAACTCACCAGTTTCATCCATTTTTGACATTTTAAAATATTCAGAAATTCATTCCATTTTGATTTCTTGCACCATGCAAGATCGACACAGAAACCAACAAGAAACTGAGAGGATTTAGATTTCTTACCCCTCTTGGTAGGAATCTGAATATCTCTTCCTTGACTACTCTCCAGTTCATCATCATCGTCCTCAAGCTTTGGAGACACGACTTCAGTTTCAGAAACAGGGTCTTGGGAATTTGCAGAATCTTCCCTTGGATTTGAAGATTTTTGATCGCTGTGGTCTTCCGGAGAAGGGGTTTTTTCGGCTGGAAATTTTTCGTTGTTTCCGGAGACGGTTCTTTTTGGTGCCATTGAAGAGAATTTTGGAGATGAAGAAGAATGTAGAGAGATGGAGGAAAGGGGCAGGTAAATAGTGAAAGTGTTCAGTGATGGGATGTCTTGGGTATAAAAAGTAATAATGAGCCGTGTGAAAATGAATGTGAAAGGATGTGAGTAAGTGGGTGATGCTTAGGAGTATGTGTCCAATAAATGCTTTCCCTCTTTTTAAATTAGATAAAATAAATTTACTCTTGTGTAATTACGTGTGATTGAGTAAGGTTGATATAATGAATCACAGTATGTACACGTGAAGGAGGTGAAAAAAAATTTTGAGAGAAAAGAAAAGAAAAATTGCTCTTGCATATACAGACCTTTTAAACAATACAAGCATTTCATCTTACGTACTCAATATATGTGCATGGACAATAAGGATAATATTTAAAGACAGATATGAGTCCTTAGACATGACCCTAGGTGTATGAAATAAATTCATGAAGGTTGCAGGGCACACTTAGAAATGACTAGTACATAGGGAGTCAATAATATAGGCCATTTCATACTATTCTGATCATTCCTAGTTCCAAACGAATATTCTCAAATCTGTCCCTAGATAATGGTTTGGTAAGAATATCAGCAATTTGATTTTTTTGTAGGGCAAAACTCAACTTTCACCAAACCATTTTCAACATAGTCCATCAAGAAGTGGTGTCTAATGTGAATATGCTTGACTCTAGAGTGGTGTACTGGATCCTTGGAGATGCATATGGCACTGGTATTGTCACAAAAGATAGGAACACATTTAAACTTAATACCAAAGTCGCGTACCTGTTGCTTGATCCATAGGACTTGGGAACAACATGCAGCAACAGCCACATATTCAACTTTAGCACTTGGCAAGGCAACTGTATGTTGTTTCTTGGAACCCCAAGAAACTAAGATTGTTCCTAGGAACTGAGTAATTCCAGAGGTACTTTTGCTATTAACCAAATCTCCAGCATAGTCAGCATCAGGGTAGCTAAGATCTAGGACCTTGTTTCAGCCTATAAAGAGCTTTATCTAGCTTATAGACTTGATTTGGAAGATCAGGATTTTCAAATCCTGGAGGTTGTTCCACATATACGTCTTCCATTAAATATCCATTTAAAAATGCACACTTAACGTCCATTTGGTACAACCTAAATCCCATGAAGGCTGCAAATGCAATCAAAATTCTTATTGCTTCTATTTTAGCTACAGGAGCAAAGGTTTCATCGAAGTCAATACCTTCTTGTTGATTGTACCCTTTTGCTACAAGTCTGGCTTTGTTCCTGATTATAGTACCATGTTCATCTAGTTTATTCCTGAAGACCCACTTCAACCCAATTACCTTCTGATTCTTGGGTTTGGTCTCCAAATGCCAGACCTTGTTCCTTTGAAATTCATTCAGTTCCTCTTGCATGACATTTATCCAGTCAGACTCTAACAAGGCTTCATTATGATCTCGAGGTTCTATCATGGATAAGAAGGCTTGGAAAGCACATAAGTTTTTGAGTTGAGATCTAGTCTGAGTTTCCTTCTCAATGTCACTTATGATCAACTCTAAGGGATGTGAGTTCTGGTGCTTCCAAGGTTTTGGTTCAAATCTCCTTGTTCCTGTTCCTTCAACTTGAGGTTCTTCAGTCTGTTCATTCTCTAGATGCAATTCTTCTGCCTGTATTCCTGCGTCAAGTGTTCCTTCATTTACCTGTTCCCCTTGAGGAACAGGCTCCGGAACTGTTAATTCATTTTCAGGATTATGTTTCTTAACTGTACCTGCAGGTGTTAGTTCCTCATCATGATTGTTTGACTCTTGAGGATGAGTTAACCCAATTTCAAAATCATTTTCTTAACATGGTTCCTGCAGTGAGTTAGTTTCATCAAAGATAATGTGGACACTTTCCTCTACACATAATGTTCTCTTATTGTAAACTCTATATGCCTTACTATTTAAAGCATATCCTATAAAAACTGCTTCATCACTTCTAGCATCAAATTTTCCTAAATTGCTCTTACCATTATTGTGTACAAAGCATCTACATCCAAAGACTCTAAAGTAAGAGATATTTGGCTTTCTTCCCTTAAATAGTTCATAAGGAGTTTTCTTGGTGATGGGTCTTAGCATGACCATGTTGATGATGTAACAAGCAGTGTTTACTGCTTCTGCCCAAAAATTCTTTGGAAGATTGCTAGATATGAGCATTGGTCTAGCCATATCCTCCAGAGTCCGGTTCTTTCTTTCAACTACAACATTCTGTTGTGGTGTCCTGGAAGCAGAGAAATTGTGATCTAATCCTTCATTGCTGCAAAAATCATCAAACTTGGAGTTTTCAAACTCCGTGCCATGGTCAGATCTTAAATGTTTTAATTTAAAGCCACTGATCCTTTGAACTTTCTTGACGAAAGTTATAAATTCATCAAAAGTTTCATCTTTGCTATGAAGGAAGATCACCCATGTAAATCTAGAAAAATCATCAACAATAACTAATACATATCTCTTACTTGACCGGCTTTGGATTCTTACAGGGCCACAAAGATCCATGTGGATCAACTCAAGTGGATTTTGAGTGCTTGCCATTTTCTTGGATTTGAACGAGGACCTAACTTGCTTCCCTCTTACACAAGCTCCACAAACTCCATTGTTTGATCCTTTTATAGTCGGTAAGCCAACTACTAAGTCCTTACCACTTAGTTTATGAAGTGACCACACCTTTTATCCCGGAGGTTTTGGTCATCTTCTAGTACACTAAGACAAGTTAGATTGTTCCTGGGAACTAGGTTCAGGTCAACAACATAAGTGTTTCTCTTTCTAGTTCCTTCTAGTATCTTGAAATTTCTGAATTTAGCTTTGTAAACCAGTTTGAGTGATCCTTGGTAACCTTCAAAGCCTTCTCCATATTCTCTTCTCTTATGCAGATTGCCTTGTAGTTATCAAGAGTTTCTAAAAGTAATTCAGTGAGTTGGTTCTATTTTAATTTTGATAAGTGTTCTTCAACAACATTAAAGTTTACCTGATTGTTAGATACGTCCTCTTCATCATCTGATTTGGCCATTAGACATAGTTGAGCGGTTTCATCCTCAGACTGTTCTTGCTCCTCATTAGAGTCTGATTCTCCACAAGCTGCTACCATTGCTTTTCTCATTTTTGTTTTTGAGAAAGGCTTTTGCAGTTCCTTGGCCTTGAATCTTCCTTTTCCTTTCTCTTTTTCCCATAAAGGACATTCCTTTATGAAGTTATCTGGACTTCCACACTTATGGCAACTTAGCTTTGTGGTTTTTCTTGTATTCTTCCCTTTATAGTTCTTGTTGAATAACTTTTTGAATTTCTTTACCATCAAGGATGCTTCCTCATCATTTGTATCTGATTCATCTTGTTCTTCAGATTTGAGAGATATAGACTTAGATCTGCTAGAATTAGAATCATGAGTTCCTAGATGCAACTCATGTGTCATCAAGGATCCAGCAAGTTGTTCAATGTTAAATTTGGTGAAATCCTTGGTTTCTTGTAGAGCTGTCACCTTGGCCATGCATTTCTCATCTTGTGGAAGACTTCTTAGAACTTTGCGTACCTGTTCCTCTGGAGAAATAGATTTTCCTAGAGAGTCAAGTTCATTTATGATGTTAGAGAACCTGGTGAGCATATCATGAACCGACTCGTTAGGTTTCATTTGAAATAGCTCATATTTGTGCATGAGCATGTCTATCTTTGATCTTTTGACCTCGCTTGTTCCTTTATGTGTAACTTGAAGGAGTTCCCACATTTTCTTTTCACTCTTGCACCCCATGACTCTATTGTGTTCATGAGGACCAAGACCGCAGTGAAGAATTTTCTTGGCCATGTTGTTTATCTCCATCTTCTCGAAGTCTTCTTTGTCGTACTTTGAAAGTGGTTTTGGAACTAGCTTGCCTTCTTCATTCTTTTCGGTAACTTCAAAGTCACCTATCTCAATTACTCTCCAGACTTGATAGTTTTCTGCCTTGATGAATATTTTCATCCTATTCTTCCAATAAGGATAGTGTTTGCCATTAAACATTGGAGGACGTTGAGTAGAGTATCCCTCATCCAGTTTTTCTCCTGTTGTATTCATGTTCTCTAGGATCTACCTCCTCAGTGTTAGCTGTTTCAGGAGGAACAAGCTCTGATACCAATTGTCGGTCCTACAGAACTCTAAATTTACTACAAGAGGGGGGTGAATTGTAGTAAAGGGAATTTTAAGCACTTTTTGCAGAATTAAAACACTTGTAAGAAATAAAGAGAAACTTCAACTAATAACACACGAAATACTTTTAAAGAAGATCTTCTTTCAATATTCTCTAGGAAGAAATCTTGTCCTTTTATTTATAATAGTAATTACACCCTATTATAAACAATACCTCACTCTGTTCCTCTAAGAACTGGTTCCCTGTCACCTTGTTCCCCCTGAACACGTGACTTTCTCACTTGACTTCTCTTGAAGTCTTCTCTTTCTTCTTTTTCACTCTTAAAAATAGAAATTTTCTCACAAAATTTCTCTCACCCCAACCTCTCAATAATTACAGTAATGAATAGTTGAAGAGAGAAAACTGAGTTTAACTTTCTAAAAGAAATTACAATAAAAATCTGGAAAGTCTTAAGAATTAAATTCGTTGTTCTTCAATGTTGAAGTCTTCTCTTTCTTCTTTTTCACTCTTGAAAATAGAAATTTTCTCACAAAATTTCTCTCACCCCAACCTCTCAATAATTACAGTAATGAATAGTTGAAGAGAGAAAACTGAGTTTAACTTTCTAAAAGAAATTACAATAAAAATCTGGAAAGTCTTAAGAATTAAATTCGTTGTTCTTCAATGTTTAAATGGCAGATTTCTTCTTCAACGTTCTTCTTCAACGGTTTGTAATGGACGTTTGAATTTATCCACGTCTAACCACTTCTAGCCGTTATACAGTCATGCTCAGCCCATCAAGTCCACGATCAATGTGCCTTCATTCTCGCAGTTGAATAGGTCTTCGTTGTTAACCGCACAATTGGTTGGACTTAGATTGTGCTTCCTAGATTCTTCGAACTGGATGGAACTGCTTCAACAACCCTGATTCGTAGCAGGGTAGTTATGCCCATTTGTTAATCTCATCATTTACCTGTAAACTCATCAACACTAACTCCACTAACATTATGGAAATTAATATTCCACAATATTAGATAGATTAAATATACACAAAGCAATACATTCGAAAATCTTATTAACCTAAATAATTAACTTTGGTTAAACTCAAAACCAATTCTCCATAACTCATATTAGGGCTAACAAAATAAATAAATAATACTTACGAACAAACTAATAAAACTAATCCTAAGTCAAATCTACTTTATTTGTCATCATCAAAATAACGAATACAACACATGGGATGTAAAAATTCCGAAGAGTTGGAAATTAGGTGAATGGTTTGGTTCACAACAAAATGCCAAAAGTGGAAGAACTAAAAATTCGTTGGTATTTCAACTTCCTACAAAAGGCATGAAGTTATTTCCCTAGGGCCCCTACGTAAGTAAAAGCTCCCATAGTAATTTAGCTTTTCCATTGTCAACCACGAACTTTAACCAAATTATCATGAGTTTAATTAAGGGACTTCTAATAAATTGAGATTTTAAAGAAATTTTGACTTCCCACACCGAGAAAACAACCCCTAAGAAAGTATAATGACTTTTAATTTTCGGTTTTAGTATTTACCAAGTTTGTTTTTTTTTTCCTTTTCAAAACGATGGTTATACTACATGAGCAATGGTTAGGGCGAGGGTGAGGGTGTGGGAGGTATGTAGTGGATTTTTATTGGGTATTGGTGAATGCAATTAGTTGAATTATTACTCTTAGATTGATATATGGATGCTATTTCTGATGAAATTTGTAACAATGACTTTTAATTTGGTTGTTGATATCTTGTAAAGGTTCTAAAGCAGAAGGATTTTCATAGAAAAAATGAAGTTGGTATTATAAGAGTAAAATATTATAGTGTAACTAACAACTTTCTAAGTTTCATAACGTACGAAAGGAGGATAAATAGAAAATTCATCTTATCTAAAAGAAATAAAGTGAAAGTGCTACATCTTAGATTAAGGCATAAAAACAAAAATTTGTACAATTGAAGATAACACATGAAATATTAGAATCATACAAAATCATAAATTATGTTTTGTGATATTGTATGGTGAGATGATGCAAGTAACTTTCTAAAGAGATAATTAGTTATATGGAATACTTTTATTTTGATGTACACTAAAGTATAGCATACCTTCTTTCAACAATATAGCATAAATAATTTGATATATAGATTCGTTACAACTATAAATTTTATTGTTATAAAAGATGGAGTTTGACAAAGATTAAAGTAAACCTTAATTTTATATAAGATTGAATAATCCGACAAGTTGTTGTAATAAATCCAACAATACCCTTTCGTACATCTTCTAAAGAGCGTTAATGAAGTCATCCTCGTTTATTCTCTTAAGTTGCCTAATTTGACTTTCACACTTACCAATGTAATAATTTGCCCATTGATATCTTTACTTATTAAGCCAAGCATCTTTGGATGGCCATTTATCATTTTTTATACTTCATCTCAATTACTAGCATATTTATCTCATATTCATAAATTCCATGCTAATTACATCAAATTGTTGATGGTGTTATTAGTTTTTCCTATTAAAAATTAAGGATTATATTTAGTCAAGTATTTGAATAGTTCATACAACCATGCTAATACATTAAATAAATGTCGAATAACTTCATTGGGTCAAAACAAAGGTTGGCCCGTATAACTTTTGGTCCGGTATTTTTATTTGTATCATTTGTTGTAGCTCTAAATGTCAAAAAAGATGATGTCATAGGCATGTGGATGGGCACAACAATTAAGAATTTCACTTATTTCATAATAAAAAAATGTGTGACTAAAGTTGGTAAGAGAAAATTATAAGGTACATATGAGACTACAAAATGATAAATTAAGGGTAGATGAGTAATCTAATTTTCTCATATAAATAAAGATGAAAAGGTAGGACAAACAAATAAAAACGCAGGAATTATAAATTGAGCATAAATAAATTTGTACCATTTGTTTATATTATTTCTATTAATTTATAGTATTCGTTTACTAATTAAGGCGATTAGTATTACATTGTGAAAAAAATGATGTTAGAGTTCAATAAATACATAATTTTCTATCAGTCATAATAATGACTCAAGATATATTCTTATATAATAAGAATTTTTATGATAATTTAGAAATAGTCACTTCCTACACATACATTCCTACCTACTCTAAAAGTTGCGACTTCAGCACGTACGCTATCTATAAATAGGCAAATTATTATTTAGTTAATTATCATTATTTTTTTTGGGAAAAACAAATGCAAAAAACGGACCTGGAAAGAAATATCTTCAAGGTCCGCCATTGACTATAACTTTTGTATTTACAAAGTGATTTATTATTTACAGAAATAAGATAGACAACAATTTCACCTAAATTAATTATGGCTATGTAAGATGAAAAATATATGTATGCATTTAGAGAACGATAAAATTCTCATTTAGTAGTTTTACGAACTTTTAATTACATAGTGGCGGTAAACAAAGGTGAGTTAGCAAAAAGAAAAGCCAAATTGAAAAAAAAAACTACCAAATTATTTTTATATTTACGTAAATCACTAAAAGATGGTGAATAGTTTAAAAGTTCAAGTTTTTCTAAAGTAGATAACAAATCAATATGTAAACATTAGCTAAGATTAATCCTCTAACTATTAAATTAATTTGGAAATGCGTTTGTCACTTATAAAATTAAAAACATATTTCAAAAAAGAAAATTGGAGTCAAATTATGCATGGGTGCCATGTTATAACATGAGGTGTCAATTTGATGTTATTAGTTAATTGTTAAAATAATATAGCTTACACACACGCACTTATATATATAGTAATATGAGATGTGTTAAATCTATGGATTGATTTTAACCATCATGTCACATCTATATCTTACATGTCTAGTAATTTCTACTCAACCTATAATTCTTCATCCTGATAAATTGTAGGATTTTTTGTTGGGAACTACCTACATTTATAGCTCATTTGTGAAAAACTACCATGTTTCAAAAATATGTAAGATAACTACCTACATTTCTAAATAAAGTGTGGTATCACTACCTTCTTCACATTTTCGTCCAAAAAACTAACGGAAGGCGTTAGTGGGGCCCACCATCCAACCTATTTATAACTACTGGCAACTGCTCCAACGGTCATAGTTGAGCTCTAATATGTTTGTTGTGTCTCTGTCTTCATCATCTTCTTCTTAGCTTCAAATTGAAGAACCCCAAAAGTGAAATTCAAGCTCTAATGTCTGGAAAAAGAAATTGCTAAGGTAAGATTTCAAAACCCTAAATTTCAATTCGTTCTTTCAAATAGTTCGTGGGATTTGAAACCCTAATTTTCAATTTCTGATTGTCTCTGGTTAATTGCAGTGTTGTGAAATGTAAGTGTGGAATTCCATCAAAAATCCTAACTTCTTGGACTCATACAAACCCGGGAAGAAAGTTTTATGCCTGCAAGTTTTCAGACATTCATCGAGAAAAAAAAGGTTGTGGCTTTTTCAATTGGGTTGATGAAGAGCAAGAAGAATGACAGAGAGTTGTTATAAATGAACTTGTGCTGCAGAAGAAGTTGTTGGAGCAAGAAATTATGTTACTTAGGTCAGAGGTTTGCAAGCTTGAAGTTTGGAAGGTTGTTGCTGAGAAAAAATTGAAGAAATTCAATGGTGTTGGTGATGGCAGCTGTTATAGGAGGGGAGGGATAAATGTGTTTGTGAATGGGGGTGTTGGGTTTTTCATTTGTGTACTGATTTTCTATCTTATGGCTAAACTTGAAAGGTAGCGGTTATTGTAATAGGGTTATATCGGCTATGAAACTGAAATGGGTTGTTGTATTTGTGAACATCCCTAGTTAATGGAATCATTATGCTTATTTTGCTACCATTTTGACCTTCATTATTGTGTCTTTCAATTGTCGCCACCACATAAAATAGTCGTACGGAAATGCAAAAACATGATTATACTTGAACATCAAAAAAACTCTCGATATATAATGGAATTGTTCATTCAAAGACATATGTCATAGTTGTTCCAAAATACTTCCTAAATTAGCAAACCAAAGTGTCTTAACAATTCGAATAAAAATCCTAAAATTCATATTACAAGCAAGAAACGACAATTTTAGCAATACACAAGCTACAAGAACTTCAAATCTTCCATTCTTCCTTCTTTCCCTTTCCAAGTGACTTCTTCGCCTTTGAAATTGTTGGTAACTTTTGCCGAGGCATCTGTGGTGCCTTTCCTTTGGACAGTGGGGGTAGGGGGCAGTGGCTGTCAGTTTGGCTACTTTGAGTTGGAGCATTAGCTGTGATATGCAAGCTTGAATTTGAGCACTCCCCAATTGAAATGCCTCCTGTTGACTGCTTGTGAACCTGCACACAAACCATTAAACATGCTCTATCACAGCAGCACTAATATTGTAAGCATATAAGGAGATGATTATGTTAAGTGTTGAGATTCACATACCTTAGCTAATCTAGCTGCCTTTTTCTTCCTCTGTGCATTAATCCAAGTATCATCTGTACTAGGTGGTCTTCCACCTACATTCTTCTCCTTTTGAGCTTTAGGGTTCTTACATTTCTTGATGTTGTGCCCAGGTTGCAGGCAATTAGAGCAAAGCCTTGGCTTCTTCCCCTTCCTTAGATTCATCTCATCTGCTTCCCCTGCCTCTTGTTTTCTTTTTTTGAGTGATGGTCTCCCTGGCATAGTTCTCACAACAGGAGGGAGAGGCTGTACTAAATCACTCATTCCCCATTGTTTAATCCCAGGCATAGGTTTAATGTAGGGTGTGTAGGCTTGTATGTACATTTGCTTTGTATAGTACTGGTGAACAAAGTCTTCAGGCCTCATTCTCTTCTTTATAATACAAGCATATGCATGTGGACAGGGGATCCCAGTGAGAGCCCAATGAAAACAGGTGCATGTATGTGTGTTTAAATCCACAACAAACCTATCAAAAGGTGCATCAACCTCCCACACATCCATCCTACTAGGCTGTGCATCACATTTACTTGCCTCATCTCTAACCCACTCCAACAGTTTTGCTACATGAGGTACAAACCTACACTCATGTGATTGAATTTTCTCATATTTTTCAGTATTCCTCTTCATAACATACCTTCTAATCCATTCTAGGCATGTGATCACAAGCTTATCCCTAGCATCTCTAATGACAGCATTGAATGTCTCACAAACATTATTCAAAAGCATATTAGACTTGCAGTTTGTACTAAATGCATGTCTTGCCCAGTGTTGCTTAGGTATGTTCCTCAACCAATCATATGATTCCTCATTCAATACTCTAATTCTAGCAAGCTCATTGTTAAACACACCCTACATCCAAATTCATATTTCATTCAACCAATCATATGTTTAGGTATTTTCACATGAAACTACATGCCTATCTAATAACTGTTCATAATATATAGTAATTTCACATGAATCTATACGCATACAAGCTTATACAATAAAACACAGTTCATGCATACATGCTTATGTTAGTACTGATTTTCTTACCTCATTTGTAGACCTACATGCAGCCCAAAAGTTATCCTTATATGCTTGGCCACTGAATTTGAGCTTGAAGTTAGCCCAAATGTTCCTTGCACAGAACCTCACCTCAGCCTTTGGGAGAACAACAACAATTGCATCCAACAACCCCTATGCAAAAAAAAAAACATATATGATTACTACTATTTACCAACACACAGTTTACTATAAAAAAAAAGTAGTTAAAATTATACCTTCTGTTTATCAGACATTATAGTTAGACCTTCTCCATTGTTAAAGCCAATATCCTTCATCAAGATATCCAAGAACCAATTCCAGCTACTTGCATTTTCCACCTCTACTATTGCCCATGCCAAAGGGAAAATATTATTGTTCCCATCTTTAGAAATAGCAACAATAATGATCCCAGGATAAGCACCCTTTAGGTGGCAGCCATCCACCCCAATTATTGGCCTACATCCTCTGACAAACCCTGTTTTCATTGCCTCTAAACAAACATACATCCTAGCTAAGTGTGGTGCATCACTATCCACACCTTCTGTACTTACAATAGCAGTAGAGCCAGGGTTGTACTTCAAAATGGCCTGAGCATAATCATGTACTCTGGCATATTCTTAACTAGAATCACCAAACAGCAGTAACTTAGCCCTAGCCCTAGCAAACCAGGCCTTATAGTACAAAACATGAACACCATAATCCCTATACACCCTATCTCTAAAACTCTTCAACTTCCAGTTTGGATCAGACCTCCACTCATCCAAATACTTTTCAGCTAAAAACTCAGAAGTTAGCTTGGTACTAGAATGATGAAAGCCACATGTGTGATTCAATCTCATACTCTTTATTTTGAAAGTGGACTCCATTCTTAGTTTCCTAGCATACACTTTAAAGTTACACTTTTGTTCATCATCACACACACATTTCACCCTCTTACTATGACTCTTGCTCCAAGGACAACTACATCTATTTTTACAGTACACTGTCACTCTTACACCTCCATTATGCAAGAAATAATAATCATAGAAGTTTTGAATGGCATGAAACTTTATTGCTTTTCTACATACATACACATTTTTAAAGCACAAACCTTTTACCAAGTTATTGGCTTCTTGAAGTCAGTTTCCTCATTAAACTGAGGTGTGCAGTTCACCTCTTCACCATCAGATCCATCCAAACTACCTAGAACCTCAGAATTAAGATCAACTTCTTTCACTGACACATCAACTTCCTCTGCATCAACTGCCTGTTCACCCTCTTTGTTTTTCCCACCAAGCCTAGATTTGCTTTCTTTTTCAGTGTGCTATTTATCCAGATTGAATAACTGCTGATCTTCATCTTTTTCTTCTTTGTCTTCTTCCTTTATCTCAAAGTCAACATCAAGATCAGACAAAGAAGAATCTGAGTTTAACTCTTCTTCAGCATCAGAATCCACCCCATCAAGATGTGTTTGCCTCTTCTTTGTTTTCTTCTCTTTGCTCTTGATATTTTTCTGCTTCTTGCTTGACTGTTTTTTACCTAAATCATTATCTCCTTCTTTACTGTCTTTGATCTCAGTGTTTGTTTCTTTCTCAGATTTTAAATTTTTCAACCTCAGTTCATATCTCTTCTGTGGCTTCTTTTTAACAACAACATGCTTTCTTCTAGGTGATTTGGTTAAAAATTTAGAGCAAGTAGTGAGAGATGGGGCATGTGTTTCTGTTGGAGGAGGAGGGCTAACAGGTTTAGAGGATGAAGGTGGTGTAGGGTTTTCAAGGTGCACAGAAGTTGATATTTGTGAGGAAGTTACTGTGTCTTCTATTGTTATTGACACAGCTGAGGTAGTTGGGTTGCTAACCTTATCAGCAGGCTCCCAATTACTGCCCATAAGGATGACCTCATCCTGTTCTTTGAACCTTGGGCTACTCATAACAGGCCTTACAATCTTTTCCTTCTTAAGCCCACATTTCTCCATTTTTTGAGTTAGCATATCTTGTATTTTGACCCTTGCAACAGGAGGCAATCTAGGGATGAACCTTTTGGTACTAGGGTTTGACTTATCTTCAACCAAATACACAATCACCCTATTGTCAAACTCTCTTAACTCCAACAACTCATCCACATCAGCTTGGCATTCAATGAGCCTACACCAGTTATGATGCCCCTCATTTGCTTATGAAAGAAAGCACAAAGTATATTTCATTGGTACTTTATATCCAAGAATTCCATAGCCCTTAACACCATATTCTCTCAATTTCTCTACAGTCAAATCCCCAACCCAGATTTCATTTTCACTAAACATTCCACCTCTAATGTAATTTGTTTTCCCACTATCAAACGCAAAATACCCACCAACCCAAAAATTGATAGAAATCAGTTTAGGTAATACCCTGTAAACAAATAATAGGTGCTGTAATTAGACACACACACACACACACAACTAAACCACTTTTGTAGGCTTAATTAGGGTTCACAAGTTCAGCAATTGGATTAAAAAACCGGTTTAAACAACACTAGCAATTATAATACGATTTTTCACCACAAACAACAAATTAAACTATAATTAAAGGTGATTTTCAGAGTGTTTATGCAATGCTAACCTTTGGGATGCTTGCTCCCCATAATTACGAGCAATGCCCTTGCCTTTATCCATGTAGTTTACCCCAATTACAGTGCTGAGGTGGAGATTCCCCTAAGCTATTGTCAGTGGAAATCACAGGTTTCAGAAGAATCTAGCTACTTTTAGCATTGATTTGGTAAAAAAATGGAAGATTTTGATAGATTGTTGCGTTGAATTTAGAAGGAAAAAAGATGAAGATGGATGGGTGAAGTGGAGAGTGAGAGAAAGGTTGGATGGTGGGCCCTACTAACGCCTTCCGTTTGTTTTTTGGACGGAAATGTGAAGAAGGTAGTGATACCACATTTTTTTTAGAAATGTAGGTAGTTATTTTACATTTTTTTTTGAAACAGGGTAGTTTTTCACAAATGAGCTATAAATGTAGGTAGTTCCCAACAAAAAATCCTACATTGTATGATCTTAATAGTGCTCATCTTACCCGTCCATTGCAAATTCATTTGTTATGGATATTAGATGTTATAAATAATATTTTGTTTCATATTATACAAGTTCCTGTACACCCACAAACTAATGGTTGGGCTTTGGCTCAAACCTTGCTTCAGAATCAAAATAATCATGTCTTCTTAGAGAACATATATACTTTGAAAATTTTGGTTCTTTCATCTCCGTCCATACCATTTAGTTTGCTTTTACTTCACATCCCCATGTCTTCGATGTTACAGTTAATGGGCTCTATTATTCCTCTGCCCCTTTCACCACAATATCGTATACCATCACCATTGCATCCGTAATGGGGACGTGCTTGGTGTGAACCATGTTCTTGGATCAATTCTATCAAATCATAATGTAATTTTCAGTCTTCTACTCAACCTATGGGTTTTTAGGGCGCCAAAATTCAAATGATTTAAAAGTCTCTATAAATATTCGACAAAGAACGATTATGTATTTCTTCTTCGAGCCCCAAGTTCTTATGAATGAAGTTATATATTATGAGATTTTCAAGAAATTATAGAGCTCTTAAGAATTCATGTGATCTAATTACAGTTCGCCCTTGTCAACCACAAAGGCTTCTTTCATCAGATTATCATGTATCATCTTTTTCAAGGAATAGTTCTTCCATGTCACCTTCATCACAGACAACAAGGTGTACAACAACCGCTACAGTAATTTGGAATGTTTCTGGCAGTAACACCCATGTTATGTATCGTACCGCTGCCGAACTTGTTATATTATATGATCATGATGTTTTCGTTGTGTTGGAACCTAGGGTTTCAATTCCACAAATAAATGTTGTCGCTCGATCTTTATTAGGAAACATTATTGGATTACCTCAGTGGGTTGTGCAACAACCCCATGGTTTTAATGGTGGTAGTTGGATTTATTGGAATGATCAACACACGTGAAAATCAGCAGGTTATCCACATACGTTTTCAGATCATTCAATAAGATGTTTGATTTTGTACTTATTATATTTTTTGTTAAAAAAAGTTAATGATTATGGGTCATACTTACTTATGAGGAGATTATAGCAATCTACGTCATAGTGATATGTTATGTTATGTTTTAATTATGTGTCTTATATGTAATATTAGAATGTTCTCAGTTTCATTATTTTTATAAAAAAATTGCAAATAATTTAATGTTTTTATTCGCTTCTTGAAAATTAAGTTCTCCCATATCTGTTATTTTAATTGAATAGAATAACATGAGATGAATACTGGGAGATTCAATGTATCTACTTATTTTTAGTTCCTAATTCATTTCAACTGATTATTATTTGTATATATTCATCATAGCGTGTTTGTGATGAACCAACTGATTAATGTTTTTTTTTATAAATATGTGAGATATAGTTTCCAAATATAAAGTGCTACTTAGATATTCTCTTCTACTAAGTTATTTATTTAATTGATGATATGACATTACATTTTGTTTTCATATATATGCTCATTTCATGTATGATTTGACAAAAGCATGTAAGATTGTTGTCTATGAAGCTTACACAAATTTAAACATCATGTCATATCATGTCTTTCTTGTCTTTGTTATTTGCATTGGTCATTTATATTACTATTCATTTTGTTTAATTAGATGAAATATATGCAATGCATATGTAAGTTTACAAAAAATGGTAATCGAAATATAAACTAAAATAGATTATTTATATATAATGACTTATGCTTATTTCTTTTTAGGGAATCATTAGCGTAGTTTTTAATACGCATGAAGAATGTTATTAATTATTTTTATAAATCTTTTTTATCTACATGATAAATTTATGTATATAGATTATGTATAATATTTGTGATTGGGATAACAAAGAATAAAAGTATTATAAGATATGAGTAACGTCAATGCATTCTTTTGTTTCACAAACTCTATTATACAAATTATGAAATTTTGTCTTCTTCTACGATTCGACTACACTATGGTTTCATTATTTTTTTACAAGTTAGTGATGTTGTAATATATTTGTCTTTTACTGTCAAATATGCAAAACAATAATTATATCGTCTTACTATGTTTCTTTTTGGTTTTTACATGTTCACAAGTGTAATAGTAAAACATTTGTTTTGTAGCTTAAAGAACTTACAACATCCATGATCATACATCAGTTATTAGATTCTCTTCCTTTTGTTAAGATTCATATAACCTGGTATAAAACATACTTTTTTGTGTTGAGTTTTTCAAATATAGAATATGCTTTCCTATGTTTATCTTTCTTATATCTATCTATTATACACTACCCTCAATGGAACTTCTACCATGTACTATTGTGCAACGCGTGTAAAGTTCATATGCAAAGAACAGTGTCCACAAGTTGGTTGTACGATTTTTACAACTAAACGTGTCGTGCAAATGGAAGATTTCATGTGAGGCTAAATTTGCGTGTATACATCTACTTGTAGCTAAAGCTTAGATCGCTTCAAACAAGTATTATAATAAATACTATTGTCAATTTTCATCATTTCACTTCATCATGAGCTGATATAGATGAAGATGAAGATTATGTTGATGTATCAACATTCCAAAAGATATATGGAATTGTTCATATACGGCTTAGGTTCATCGTCATTTGACTTTCGCTGCATTGAAGCATTCGGTGGAAGATTATCTTATCTGTTCCCAGATATGAGTTAATTGTGTGAATACCATTATATATACTACAAACAAATACTCTAACTATTGCTACTATTCACACATTTTACTCTCATATGAACAGAAATGAGATTGTGTTCATCCAACAAAATTTCTAAAAATTATAAAAAGTTGTTTCTATACGACTTATATCTATCATGATCTTACTTCTGTTGCTTGGAGGTGTCCCACTCAAGGTCATATCCTCTCGTTTTAAGATAAGTCAACTTTTAATTTTCCAAGTAAGAAGAGATAACTACTAATGACTTGAGTTTATATATATATATATATATATATATATATATATATATATATATATATGGGTTTATTTAAATAAACTTTAATGAAAAATTATCTAGGGTATCATTATTGTTTTCCTTTATCTTTTAGTACATACAATGACATATTTAACATTCTAATACTTTGTTGGACATTACTTTTTTCACTGTTCTCACTAATAGATGATATGTTAATACTAAGATTAAATTGTAAGGAACAACGATCTACATTGTGTTGGATTTGTACTCCTAACTTTTCCTAAAAATTCCAAATATACATTTATAATCCATTGACACATACAAATCAAGTTCTACATTATTAATTAGTACTAAAACAATCTATTGTGTGTTTAAATGTGCAATATTTTATACGATGAAAAATGTTTTACATTATCATTGTCTTATGATATAAATGAACACAAACATGGACGCAAACACACAAAATTAATTACTTATCTAAATTTGATGATTCTCTTCAACGAAAAAAGGATCTACGATGTCATCCTTTTCTGGCGCCTTAGTTTGTTTTTGTTTACATTTAGATTTCTGAATTTGCAATTTATATTTTAATACTTTATTGTGTCTTTACTCTTTTTATTTTCTTAGTAATATAGAATGTTAATGCTAGAATAAAATTACAAATATCAAAGATCCACAACATATTAGATTTCTGTTTGTCCCTTCTTTCTCTCACAACCACATTTAACCATACATTTTCAATTCAATGACGTATTATATTTTGGTATCCAAATTTTCTACTGTGTCTATATATGTATATTACTTAATAGAAAAATGTAATCAGTATAAAGTTCTTATAGGTAGGTGTATATACATTTTTATCATACATGTTTACGATAAAAAAAAATCAATTTAAAGACCTATTCCTCCCATTAATTATAAGTTGCATAATAGGTCTATCGGTATACGTTTTATATAGTGAAACAATGACAAAATTATGAGCTGGTGCCTAGAAGATCTTATTTTTTGGTTTTGTCGCTTTACTACGGCTTAAAATATTAAGTGAAAAATTCTGGACTTATGTAGTTACTTTTTATATATAAATAGGTTGTCCATCTGAAAACATATAGCATGAAAAAAAATTAGAAATCGAGAGAGAAAAATACAGCTTCACCATATTTAGTGTTATACAAAAGGAGGAGTATGATAGATTAAAAATATAGATAAGCTGCTACAATACGATCATACAACAATCAGTGAAAAGCTTAAAGGTACATATATATGTCCATATTATGTATAATTTGTCAAAGGTTTTATTCTTTTAATACATGCATAGTTTGATTAATGATAAATTATGTATTATATATCCATATATGATTGAATTTTGGGGTTTGAAATTAGATGCTATGTATGTCTTTTTTAGCACGCTCATATTAATATTTTGATGTACGATCTATCAAAAAATGCCATAAATATTTCAAAAGAAGACTTTGTTGTTATTGGTGTTGTTGCTGTTATATTTTTCAAAAAAGTTGGTTGATATAAGATGTTCCGTCTTAATTACAAAGTATATCCTTTTTTTAATATCTTCATATTACTATAAGTGAATACTATCTTCTTACAAAATTTATTTGCGAAAATATATTTTTTTGTTGCATATCTTAATCATGTTGTTCCCATTGAGTAGAAATTATTATGAATATTAAAGAAAAATGCATAACTTATATAATTGGATCGATGTCAAACATACCCATGATTAAAAAGTAGCTATAGTTATTGACTGCTTTGTAATTAATTTAACTTTTTTTAAAAGTTTTGACATAATAGTATTGAGAAACTGACAAAACTAAGCGAAACGCTAGACATAGTATTTTGTTAAATGATTTCTTTATTATAATAACAAAAACAATTACTAGATTTCTATAAGCATATTATACGTTTCCTATAATTCTGAAGTTCATATATAATATAGATAAATAAATAGAATATTTCTACAATAATTAATTTTGATGTAACTGTATTATGTAGAATTATAATTGTATTAATATATAATCATTATGCCTTTATGATCATAATATTATATTTTATAATATAAAACATACTACTCAAATAAATGCTATACCTTTCATGTGTTCATTTTGAACATTGTTCCTCCTTCTAACGTATGCATTTGCTTCATGCATAGATTTATTACAAATATCCGACCTCAAAGCTAAGGGACCTCGGTCTCCCTCACATATTTTTAAGATATTGACATTCACGATATAAGATTACTTTAAACTTCTGAGATATATTAATTAATAAAGTATTGTACATCTCGGATTATTAATTAAGATTTAATCATTATACCTTATACTTAGCTGCAACATATTCTTAAGGAAAAATTGCCTAGAATAATGCAACCTTTGGGCGATTCGCAGATAATAATGCAACCTTTTGATTATTCTGGAATAATGCAACCTTTATACCCCATTTATTTTAAACAGGACAAAACCGGTTATGACTTGAAGAATAGGTCAAATGGACACGTGTCGCGTAATAATTGGCTCTCATAAACAATTTTAAAATGTAAAATAAAAACAAAATAACAAAAAAAAAAACCCACCCCTTCCCCCCACCATCAGCACTCTCTCTCCTCCCTACCCATCCCACCACTTCATTTTCCCAGCCACAAACCACCAGCCGCCGCCAACCTCACCCCACCCCATTTTCGCCGGCGAGGCAGGTCTGAGCACCGAGGAGGAGAGACGACATCTTTCGTGGTGGCGCAGCCACGAGGAGAAGAGGGGAAGAGAAGGTGGGGGGTGGGGGATTCGTCTGGAGAAGCGAAAGTGGGGGGGAGGGGAATTCGTCCGGGGAAGAGAAGAGGTGTGGCGTTTCAGAGTTTTGTGGGGTTCGTCCGGTGTGCGGAGGTGGGGCTGGGTAGGGTTGGGGAGGTTGGGGCTGGGGTGGGGGGATTTTCGGTGGGGGAGGTTGGGGCTGGGTGGGGTTGGGGCTGGGTGGGGGGATTTTCGGTGGGGGAGGTTGGGGCTGGGTGGGGTTGGGGTTGGGGCTGGGGTGGGGGGATTTTCGGTGGGGGAGGTTGGGGCTGGGGTGGGGGCTGGGGAGGTTGGGGGTGGGGTGGGGGTGGGGAATTTCGTGCGGCTGGGGTGGGGCTGGTGGGGGGGTTTCTTTTTTTAATTTTTGTTAATATTTTTATATATTAATATTTTAATTAAAAAATAAAGTTTTAAGTAAAAAAATTACCAATGCTTCAGGTTACCGGTCATTTGTCCTGTTTAAAATAAATGGGGTATAAAGGTTGCATTATTCCAGAATAATCAAAAGGTTGCATTATTATCTGCGAATCGCCCAAAGGTTGCATTATTCTAGACAATTTTTCCTATTCTTAATTGTTGATAACAAATACACAATGCATATATAAGCTTATTGAAAATGCTAAATGAACTAAGATAAAGTTAGATTAATTATTTATTGAGACTACAATTTATTTACTGCTATGGAATTATTATAAAATTTCTCATACTTAACATAAATTGTTATATATAATATGTTCTTGCTATAGCCATTTGTGTGATGGAAAAATATACATTGTGTTCATTAATTTCGATTACTTTTGAAGTATAATAAACAAATCATTTCTTGTCTTATATGATATGTAGTTTGTATGTAAATTTTAAAACTACTTCCTCATTTACAGTTTGACTTTTCAATTGTTCATCCGCTACACTTTGACCGGCTTTTATGATCTATATACAAAGCAAAATATAGTCATGTTGGGTCGGATTTTATTTGTCTCAATGTATACTATATTAATATGTAATTGCCAGAATTTTTGGAAATGTATAATTAAAGATATTAATGATATAAAATGTGTCTCCAGAAGTGTGAAATGAGAAGTGTAATTATTTTTTTGAACAGAAAGAAGTATATGTGATAAGAAAAGTGAGTACCTAAAAAATAGAAGACTTACATAGTACATTAAGTTTATACAAATATTAGTGCAATAACAAAAACATAATTTATTGTTAGTATATTTGTTTCACAAAATCTTACTGTAGCGCTGTCATCACACCCAAAAGTTATTTTGTTACCTTTAACTAGGTGAATGCAATCATATAGAAAAATACTTTGCACTCCAAATTATTTCAAAAAATAAATTTCCCAATTATAGAAACAATTTTCACGAATAGCCATAATTATTTAATATATTAAACTTAATATTATAATAGTCGTAATTCAGACCTTAAATTTCATAACAAATACACAAAAATGCGACATTTTGTTCAATTTAATTGATTTTAAAAAGTACAATACGAATAAATTATGTACCTTCCTGACAACATGTTAATTGAAATTACATACATTGAAGACATATTTAATACATTAAGGAGAGCATAGAGTCAATCGTACAGGTATGCTCCAAAAATATGTATTACATTCATAGTATATGGTTTGATTTGTTTGATTTGATATTTTATATTAAATGTCATCATTTTCCCATATGGTCTTCTAATATTTTACGGAAACACATAAGATATGAGTCACAAAGAAAATGAGGCATCAACTTCACGTGGAAAAAGATCTTGTTCACAGGATACTCAAGATATCCCCGCTCCAAAGCCATCGAAATATTCAGGTTAGAAGTTTAAAAAATAAGATACATTATTAAGTTTGTAGCTAACTTACTAAAAAGTTCATTCGTTATAAAATACTTCATTTCATGTAAGGTACAAAGAGAGTACCACAACAACCTTATATTCTTCCTATTCCAACTATATGTCAACATTGTGACGCTAAACTTCTCGACGGCGAATCGGCCAAATTTTGCTGCAACGAAGGAGATATTCGTCTTAGAAGAAATCCGATACAACCTGAACTTCATCGTTTATATCTATAGGGGGATGAAGATTCGAAAAACTTTAGAAAATATATTATGTTGTACAACAGTCTATTCGCATTTACCTCTTATGGAGTTAAAAAAGATAAAGAACTCGCACAAAAGATCATGGAATATACACTTTCCGAGTCCAAGGACAAGTGTATCATTACATCAACGATTTACTACCGAATGAAGAAATTCCAAGATATCTTCAATTATATTTCTATGATATTGAAATGGAGATGGAACATCAGATCCAAAGTTCTTCTAATTTATTGCCTAATGTTATTTCGATGTTGATGGAAATAATGAAGACGATACTTTCTCACCCGATCGACTAATTGATGAAATATATCCGGATATTAATACTATGACACTGCCTACATCTTCTATGGCATCAAGAGCTATTTTAACACCAACAAATGAGGACGCCGAAATTATTAATTCCAGTTTAGTTTCAAGGCAACCTGGGGAAGCATTCGAATACAGAAGCTTCGACGAAGCTGTTGGCAATCCTATGGACGATTATCCAGTTGAATTTCTTGACAGCCTTCTACCAAATGGTTTCCCACCACATCATTTAGTTCATAAAAAAAATAGTCCCATCATTTTGCTTCGTAATCTTGACCCTACATCAGGTCTCTGCAACGGATTAAGATTAATATGCAAGAGTTTCTCTCCTAATGTCATTGTCGCTGAAATTATTGTAGGACATCACAAAGGCGAAAGAGTTTTCATACCACGTATTCCATTACAGCCAAATGCTGTGGATAAATATCCTTTCAATTTCAGAAGAAAGCAATTTCCAATTCAATTAAGTTTTGCTATGACAATAAATAAAGTACAAGGGCAAACGCTGGACAAAGTTGGTATATATCTACCACAACTGGTATTTTCTCATGTACAACTTTATGTTGCCCTATCTCGCGCCAAAAAAAGCACAAATATTAAAGTTGCTATTAAACCAACTGAGTGCGACATCAATTACAAGAAAAAACCAAAAATATTGTATGTTATGAAGTTCTACAACATGCTGCAATTATTTTAAAAGTCGGCGTTATACAGTTGGTAAGTTATTTTTCCAAACTTCAAATAGCTTCCTACCATCGAAATCTTTCTTGTTTTCTACGACGTTAAACTTGCGAAATATAATTTCACTGCTAACTATAATTAATGAAGATATTGTTGCCAACTACCATATCTCAAATGAATGCCATTTTTTATGCTATTTCTTCATTGTCGTACAACTTGCTTTCAAATACTTAATAAATATTTGTAAACATATATATTTATGTTACTAATATATTTCATCTTTTACTACAAGAAATTTCAGACTATGGAAAGAGTAGCGCTTGGTGATTTGACTGAAGAAAGTCGTAATTTTACAACAACAATCGTTGTTGTTCGAAAACAACCTCCGAAGACGTCACGCTCAGGAACTGTAAAAATGCAGTGTCTTGTATTTGAATATGATGTATATTTATTTTGTGCCTTCTCTAATCAATGCTCAATGTAATTCAAATATATGCTAACATTTATAATTACTGATCTTCTATTTAGGGAGTACAAATGAAAGCGACTATATTTGAACAAGATATTGAGCTTTTTAAAGATACATTTCATGAAGGAAAAGAGTATGATATCACAAACTCAATTATTAGTCGACTGCCTGAATATCTTATTACAGATGCACAACAATATCAAATGATCATCAAATCAACAACAAGAGTAACTGAAACACGAGCTTAAAAACAAAATAGGATGAGTGAACCATCTTACTTGGTACCACTTGATGCAACAACTGAATACATTGGCAAAAACGAAAGAATTGGTCAGTAATTTTTTGTTCTCTTCAAAAATGTTAGCAACAACGATTTGAAATGTTGTTTACTACCAATTATGCCACATGATTGACAAACATACCACCTGCATATGCAGATCTTATCGGTTTTGCTATCTATGTAGAAGATATAAAGACGGTGACTTCTCAATCAACTGGGAAAAATTATGATATCCGTGATATTGAGTTGGTAGACACAACGTAAGCTTAGATATTCAAAAAGTATTTATGAAATGAAAATATCGTACGACATAATATGATATGTCTATTATATGGAATGACAGGTTACAACTTGTGACGTTGTCAGTGTGGAACACTCTTGCTACACATGAAGCTCAACAAATTGCTGAAATCATCGACTCCCTTCCCGTTGTTCAAATTACTCGTGCCACAGCAAAAACTTTTGATGGTATCGACTCTCAATCATTTAACATACTATTACTATTGTTACTGTTTTAAATTATCCTTTCATATTACTGCAGGACCAAAGTGGAATAGCTCCGCTCTTTCTATTATAAAAATAAATGCTGAATACTCCCAGTACACATACATTACAGAACTGGTAAATCAAATATAAACCAACGAATGGACATATAATACCATTGATATTATACGTTCTTATACAAATTTTTCAATTTCAGGGTTGTCGACAATGCTCATACAATTAACGAACTGAAGAATAGAATTGGTGGTGACATTAACGAAAGGACGGAGCCAAATGAAATTCCAAATATTCCACTTCACGTACTACCAGAACAACTGGTACGAAATTAATCTAAATAAAATGTATATCATATATTTAACCGTGTGTTATTTTAAATCATTTAACATGTAATTAGTTTTTTGGTTCACAGGCTGGAAAAATAGTATGCGTTACAGGCAGCATAAAAGAAATAATGAACAAAAATAGTTTAATTTACGACTCTTGCAATGTTTATAGAAAAAAATGCAACAAAGAAATTGGAGAGCAATTGACTTGTTCTGCCTCATCCTAACCACATACTGCAACATCAGAACCCAGGTAATTTCTTATAATGTTTTCCAATAAATTATTTTCACAATTAATACATACACATGATAGGCTAAAGTCGTATCAACTATTCAAAGATAATTCCTACAGTCCTTTAACAATGGTAGTAAAAGGAAGTAGGGTCGAATCCACAAAGAGACGAAGTTCTACGTTAATATTCAGCTAAAAAGCAACTAGAAAACAATGAAAAGTGGAATTTTACTCTATGAAACAAAAGTCTAGGAAATTAGTTCGGTCCACCATGCTTATACCAATCAAATGATCAAACAACTATCAGAACCTAGGTCGAGAATCGATAGATTAGAACAATGTCAAGCTATGGTTAAGTCTCAACGTCCATAATTCAACATATGCAGCATGTTCACAAACATAATCAGAATTACTGGTGTGTACTAGGACTCTAAAAGTAAGACGGATCTGTGCAAACAATTATTAACCTCAAGTAATCAAAGAAACTGCGCAATAACGTTAATTACTCAATAAGAACAAATCACACCATAACCTATCTCATCAAACCCTAGAAACTAATAGCAATTCAAATAATCATGGTATAAACATGGCTTCCCTCTCTAAATCCCTAGAAATTAAACTACTCACTCATAATTGAATCAACAATAAACAATCTAATATGAAACCCTAAGAATTGCATCATGAATGAATAAATAATTAAGGTAAGCAATTAAGAATAATAAAAGAGATTAGAGTAGTGAAAAATACCAATTGACAGAAACCAAGAACTTTTATTGAAATCGAATCCGAGGTCCAATCACCTTTAATCTAATCTAAAGTGTTTAAACTAAATAAAACTAAACTAAGAACTATGGAAAATAAAACTAGAGAAAAAGATGTGTCTAAAATAATGAGGGAAAGCTATTTATAATAGCCCCAAAAATCGAATTAAAAACGATACAAAAAGATAGAATTTCGGCTCCGCGAGCCCGGTACCCGATCGGGCGGTGGTTGCCCTATGGCATCGGGTTGGTACAACCTGATCGGGCAACCATTGCCCTATGGCATCGGGTTGGTACAAAATTTTGAGCCATGTTAATTTCCTTCACAAAATAAAATGGGCTTCACCCGATGCGATCGGGCGAATCCACCCGATCGGGTATCAAGGTTTCGGCCCCGATCGGGCAACCATTGCCCTATGGCATCGGGTTGGTACAAAAATGACCCAACTTCAAATCTCTTCTTTTTTGGAATAAAGCAGCGGCAGCATGAAGAAGGCTTAACCCGATTGGATCGGGCAATGGTTGACCGATCGGGTGGAGCCACTTTCTCGCGATTTTGCGTCAACTTGCGAAGGCCATATCTCTCAAACCGGAAGTCCGTTTGGGGCGTGTGACATATCATTGGAAAGCTATTGAAGTCTAGAATCCAATCCAATTGGAATTTCTTGATTATCAATTTTCTAACAAAAGTTATAATGAAAATAGTGAAGGTATGTCAGTTTTGGCACTTCTTTCACTAACTCTTTGCTTCATTCCAACTCAAAATTGTCCCAAACGGATGCATTGTGATCCTTGTGCAAGCTACCTTCATCTTCAATGATTAATAGGCTAGATCTTTGGTACTCATGATCACTTTGTATCAAAGTAACCTAAAAATCATCGGAACACACAAGCAGGGAGTAGTAGAGCACAATTATGTAATTCATATCATTATGCACCTAAATGCTCAAGAAGGAGTTCTAAATGCAATCTAAATGCGTATAAAAACTATATATAAATTTGATGAGGTAATGGGTGCTACGGCAGACATAGCATTAATACTCAAGGGAGGTGCTGCTGTCGAGGAAGAGGATTTGAAGGTGTCAATCTGCTGGCTCAGCTTCGCTATCTACGAAGTCAATAATGCAATGACATCTACCTCAAATACCTTCCTCCTGAAGCTGCGGGAATTGGAATGATCATTGGCTGCAAGGTTTGATAGAAAATCATAGCCTTCATCCACTTCCTTATCAAGAAAAACTCCTCCCGCAGACGAGTCAACTATACTCTTCGTCTGAGGCTGCAGACCATTGTAGAATGTCTGCGTCAATAACCATTTGTCCATGTTGTCATGTGGACACACTCTCTATAAATCTCTAAATCTAGCCCGCGCTTCCCGTAATGTTTCATCAGGCTCTTGGGAAAACGTGGCTAGTTTGTTTCTGATTTCTGTTGTCTTTGTAGGTGGATAGTACTCTCTCAGAAACGCAGCAGAAATCTCACTCCATTCAGTTTCTTTCACGTCGTTCAACCATTTCTTGGCTCTATCTCTCAATGAAAACTCGAACAACATGACTTTTAGTTGATCTGGAGTGACGCCGGCATGTTTGACGGTTCGAAAAAGCTGTTGAAACCGCTGCAGATGATTTGCCGGGTCTTTAGTAGGATGCCCACCAAACTGATTTTGCTGAACCATGCTGATGAGTCCAGGCTTAATTTCGAAGTTCGTTGCGGCGATGGTGGGCATATTAGGTCCAGTGAAGAGACCATCTAGGTTGGGCACCCCATACGACTTCAGTGATTTAGACATAACTGAGCTCGAGTTGTCTGATCCAGAGGTGTTCAGCTGAACAGACTGCTTTTCTCTCTGAATTTTCTTTCGAATCCGCCTGATTGTCCTAGTAAGATCGGGATCCGCTGGGATGGGGGAACGGTTTCTTTGAGACCTGGGCATACAAAAGAAACAAAAAGAACCAGTAAAAGGTACCTCAATTGGAACGATGAAGTTCCAATGAGGCACAGAGAAGTAGACCAAATAACCAAACAAAAACTCAGAAAACTAGCCTTCTCCCCGGCAACGGCGCCAAATTTTAATAGGCTAAAGTCGTATCACCTATTCAAAGATAATTCCTACAGTCCTCTAACAATGGTAGTAAAAGGAAGTAGGGTTGAATCCACAGAGAGAGGGAGTTCTAAGTTAATATTCAGCTAAAAAGCTACTTCACACAAGAACAGAAAGAAATACCTGAACTAATAATTAACTACTAGAAAACAATAAAAAGTGGAATTTTACTCTATGAAATAAAGGTCTAGGGAATTAGTTCGGTCCACCATGCTTATACCAATCAAAGGATCAAACAACTATCAGAACCTAGGTCGAGAATTGATAGATTAGAACAATGTCAAGTTATGGTTAAGTCTCAACGTCCATAATTCAACATATGCAGCATGTTCACAAACATAATTAGAATTACTGGTGTGTACTAGGACTCTAAAAGTAAGATGGATCTGTGAAAACAATTATTAACCTCAAGTAATCAAAGAAACCACGCAATAATGTTAATTACTCAATAAGAACAAATCACACCATAACCTATCTCATCAAACCCTAGAAACTAATAGCAATTCAAATAATCATGGTATAAACATGGCTTCCCTCTCTAAATCCCTAGAAATTAAACTACTCACTCATAATTGAATCAACAATAAACAATCTAATATGAAACCCTAATAATTGCATCATGAATGAATAAATAATTAAGCTAAGCAATTAAGAATAATAAAAGAGATTAGAGTAGAGAAAAATACCAATTGACAGAAAGCAAGAACTTTTATTGAAATCGAATCCGAGG
Source organism: Patellifolia procumbens (assembly GCA_947645195.1). Taxonomy (NCBI): domain Eukaryota; kingdom Viridiplantae; phylum Streptophyta; class Magnoliopsida; order Caryophyllales; family Amaranthaceae; genus Patellifolia; species Patellifolia procumbens. The sequence goes on from CANSGD010000193.1 coordinate 1,661,822, forward strand.
TCCAATCACCTTTAATCTAATCTAAAGTGTTTAAACTAAATAAAACTAAATTAAGAGCTATGGAAAATAAAACTAGAGAAAAAGATGTGTCTAAAATAATGAGGGAAAGCTATTCATAATAGCCCCAAAAATCTAATTAAAAACGATACAAAAAGATAGAATTTCGGCTCCGCGATCCCGGTACCCGCGGGCGGCGGTTTCCCTATGGCATCGGGTTGGTACAACCCGATCGGGCAACCATTTCCCTATGGCATCGGGTTGGTACAAATTTTTGGGCCATGTTAATTTCCTTCACAAAATAAAATGGGCTTCACCCGATGCGATCGAGCGAATCCACCCGATCGGGTATCAAGGTTTCGGCCCCGATCGGGCAACCATTGCCCTATGGCATCGGGTTGGTACAAAAATGACCCAATTTCAAATCTCTTATTTTTTGGAATAAAGCGGCGGCAGCATGAAGAAGGCTTAACCCGATTGGATCGGGCAATGGTTGCCCGATCAGGTGGAGCCACTTTCTAGCGATTTTGCGCCAACTTGCGAAGGTCATATCTCTTAAACCGGAATTCCGTTTGGGGGGTGTGACATATAATTGGAAAGCTCTTGAAGTCTAGAATCCAACCCAATTGGAATTTGTTGATTATCAATTTTCTATCAAAAGTTATAATGAAAATAGTGAAGGTGTGTCAGTTTTGGCACTTCTTTCACTAACTCTTTGCTTCATTCCAACTCAAAATTGTCCCAAACGGATGCATTGTGATCCTTGTGCAAGCTACCTTCATCTTCAATGATTAATAGGCTAGATATTTGGTACTCGTGATCACTTTGTATCAAAATAACCTAAAAATCATCGAAACACACAAGCAGGGAGTAGTAGAGCACAATTATGTAATTCATGTCATTATGCACCTAAATGCTCAAGAAGGAGTTCTAAATGCAATCTAAATGCATCTAAAAACTATATATAAATGTGATACATCAACACACAAATTTATACACCCACATATCAAATTATTAATTATAAGGTTTGTTAATTTATATCAGATGTATCTTACATATTGAACTTGAAGACTCAAGTGGCACTATATCAATGACCCTTTTCGTCCCTCACACAGAATGTTTCCTACAAAAGAAAGCAAATGAGCTTTCTCTTTTATCAATGCGGGTAATATATGCATCTCCTTATGTGTATACTTTGTAAGTATATAATATTAACCTCATTATTTGCATTTACTATTGTAGGAACGCCAAACATTTATTGAAGAAACTTTCGAAAAAATAAAGGAAGAATATTTCTCGGTAGATTTGGCTACATATATGCTTGGAGATAACAAACAACTTCTCTGGAAAACTAAACTAATCATGCAAGCTAATTAAAACGTCCTATGTTTACACAAGCTTACGTTTTCTACTTACTGTAAGATATTGTACCCATACATAGATATCTACATATAAGTATTTTATATATCTAGAAGAGAAGTACATATTTTAATATCTGTAAAATATATGAATAATGTAGCTTGTGAATATTATAGTGATTATATTCATCAGTAGTTGTTGAATATTTACAGATGAAATCAAATAATATGCATTTATCTATTTACAATACACTTCTCAATATCAACTTCACTATATGCACATGCAAATTAGACGTAATGACAACTTACGTTGAACAAAATACTATAAATTGTTTTTTGATGCATTCTTATGAACTATCTAAAAATATATACTTCCTCCGTTTTTTTTTCTTGCGACAATTTCCAAATAAGGAAATTTCTAAATTGTTGCAACAATTTTTTTCCCGAAATATGGTACTCCCTCCGTAACATAATAGTTGCAACAATTTCCTAAAATGGATGTAATATATTACTTGCAACAATTTTCCACCTTCCTTATTTTGGTAAATTTATTACATGAATTGATGATATGTTTTTTGGTCCCCACCCACTTTTGTACTCTTTTTTTGTTGTTTTCTTTCTTTCCCTCCTTTTCTCTCTTTAACTCATGTGATTTCTCTCTCCTACTTTTATTAATCAACCTCCCTTATCCATACTTAACATATCATGCCTAGGAATTTCCCCTAGTTCAATTGTTGCAACTATTATGTTACGGAGGGAATAATATTTTTGTTTGAAATTACTTTAATACCCTTACTTACTAAACTATTAAAGTCTATTATCATCCTTAAAATCAGATTAGACAACTTAAGTTTTTCAGATTATTAGATAATGATTCCCACGCAAGTTTAGATCCAACTACCACCTAACCTCATCAATTCATCAACTGGACAAATTAATTCAACCCAACCCACGCAATTCATATCTCTGCTCATCTTTATCTTCATTTTTCTCTCTAGAACAATTCCTCCCAAAGTTTCTCTCTCTTAAAAAAACCAGATCTCCTCTTTTTGCCCCAAATCAAAACCCTAGATTATCAAAAGACACAAATCAGATGCCAATCGATTTTACTCCACTATTGGACGCTTTCTTTGAATGTTCCGACAATGAAGATTCAATGAACATCAAGGATTTGATGGATTCAATTGAACATGGCTGGCCTTTTGCTCGTCGGATGTACGAATCTGGTGAGGCTGCTACTATTCTGAGTATTGCGTCAGTTGAAGCAATTGGAAAAGTGCTTGAAAGTGCCAACGAAGATGATGAAGCTCGTAAGAGAACGAGGTGTCTATGGCTTCTCCCACCAGCTTCTGATGGTGATGAAGACAATGAAAATGACGTCGGTGAAGGTTCCATTGCTGTTGGTAAGAAGATTTTTTCAACTTCTTAAAAGGGAAAAAGGGTAAAACCTGTTATTTCTAAGAAGAAGAAGGGAAGACAATTGTTTCCACAAGAAAAGGGTGGGTGCATCATAACTATTCGACAAAAACAAGGCCTTTTGGAGTCCCATGTAAAAGTAAATTCATGAATCTTATTCTTCTTCATGAAATTTGGCCAAAATGATGATTTGTTGAGATTTTCTGATAATTATTGTGGTTGATATGATGGCGATTTGTTGAGTTTGTTGTTTGATTTCGTGTAATGAGTGTGCCCATATAATTTGGTGTGTTTCAATTGGGTTTGATTGAGTTGGTTTTGGTATATTGATTTGATTTGGTTAATACCCTTAAAAAATTATTATAGTTAGTCGGTAAGTTAGCTAAATTGACATGGTGTGTATTCCTCCTTGCTGTACCTTTGCCAGGAGAGTAATATGTGTGAAGTGAATGAAGGGAAATATTAGGCTAGTTTGTTTTCTTTATTTGGAAGTATATGTCATGTTAAGGTGCTGGTCACATTTTCATTATTTAGTAGCATAGTTATGGTCATTAGTTTGAAGTGGTGGTCTTTCATCTACCTTATAATATCGTATTGGAAATGTAATGCAATATGTATAACTTGCTTATGATCATTTTGTTTCTAAAGAAAAGTCCCTGGTATTATATTGATTGGGTCTTGTAGAAAATGTGGCCTATATAGAGATGAATTAGGAAAAGCTAGATTAAGTTGGTAAAATATTGTGAATGATCCCTCAGAAATTAAAAGGCATGTTAATTGTGCTGAAATTATTCTGCTCCATCAAAGCTACATCAAGCTTTTCTCTTTCATTGATCATAAACTAAATGCATTCATTTCATACTAAACATACATTTCATTGATCAAAAAGCAAATGTTTAAAATGCATACTAAGCAACAATTTTCTCAAAAAAAAAGCTAGCATTCATCATATTTATACCAAAAAAGAGCTTTCCAATCATGCATGCAAATGATGCGTTCATCATATTCACATCCAAAAAGTTAAATCCCATGACTGCTAGCACCTTTCACTTAGATTTATCATTCACATAACCACTACTATGTCACAACTATACAACATCATACCATATGTACATGCAAAAGAGGTATGTTGTTAATGTTTTGCTCAAAGTGGTTATGTGAAGCAGTCATATATACCATGTTGTTGTTCTTCATCAATCATCATCCACTTCCATGTCAAAATACTCTATCTCTTCTTAAACTTGAATCAATCTTTCATTGAGGTATGTCACTGCTTCATCCACTATTTCTTGTTCAACATCAACATTGTAGGGTAGGGTGCCTAGTCTATCCATTCTCCTCTTCCCATGGTAGGGAAGCATGTAGTTATTCCCACCATTGACTTTCAAAATTTCTATCATAACATATTGAAGTGTTAACCATGCATATTTCATTGACTGTGGGTCATATGCATCAAATGCTTCTTCTGTTTTTTCAATCAATTCATCAATAGTTTCTGGAAATGATTGGTATTGAATGCTTTGAAACCCTTTAAACAAACCCAAATCAAGCAAGTTAAGATCAGGGGATTGAGGGGGTTGGTAAATGAGATGCATGTCAAACCCATTTTGAGATGCTGCCTCTCTGAAAATGGGATCATCATCACTGTGTGGCCTTGCATTGTCCCGTTGAGTGAAAATTTTCTTCGACTTCCAACTTGGCCACTTCTCCATGATAGCCGGGATCACTTTTTCAATAAGCATAGACCTCATGATTGTTTGATTGACATTTTCTATGACTTTAGTTTCAACAGTTCCAACAGGATTGTTCTTGCTTTTTTTCTTTGCTGCCACTTTTATAACAAAAGGAAAATATACCAAATTTTCCATCATGTACGCAATTCCCATATGCATCAAAGATAGGCCTTGCTGTGACTGCCATGAACATTACTTTAATCTTGTATCTTTTGCTTTGACAACACCTGCATGGGTTGTCTTCAAAGGGAAGAAGGTAAAACCTCCTTGTGTCAGGGTTCATATAGAACCATTTTTCATCGATATGCACCACCTGGTCCATGTCAACAAATTTTGGTTTCTCGGTGGGTGTGCCTGGGATTATATGTGCCAAAACCCATTTCATTCTTTGAAGTTTGTGGTATCCTGTCACCTAGGATGATTGTTGCTACTATGGCCTCTTAGTCTACCCTTCTTTACCAATTTCCAAACTGTGGAGGGTGAGACTTTTAGAGCACCAGCAAAGCTTCTAACACTTTTTCTAAGGTGCAATGGGACAGATTGCAAAAAAGAATCAGTATACTATTTTGGGTTTCTTCCAACCCTACCAGCTTTCTTGGACCGGACATCTATGACATCTCCATTTTCTCTTTGAATTTTTGCATCTTTGTAAATTCTGCTCACTGTGGATCTATGCACCCCTATTTCTCTTGCAATCTTACTTTGGCTGCCCCAAGGAAGTTTCCCATCTCTTTGAAGTGCCAAAAGGTTATCAATAATTAGTCTTCTCTGTTTGATTGTTAAATCCTGGTTTAACTTTCTCACTAAAAACTCTAAATTTGTTTCTGTAAATTCAGAGAACTCAGAATCTTGTACAGAAGCAGCAACATGATCTACCTCTTCTAGAGAAGTAGCAGCATTGTCTTCAACATAATACTCCTCGGAAAGAAGTTGGTCTATACCAAAAAAACCTTCATCATAATCTGCCATTTTGGGTGTAGATAGTGCAGTAGCAGATGTGGTTTAAGAGGGTTTTCATTTGGATTTTAGAGGAGTGTTAATGAAAGTGTAATTAATTAAACCAGTGAGGTGTGTGTTGTGTTTTTGGATATTGAAATTCAATTGTATGTGAATGTAAATGTTTAATGGTGGGTATTCTCCCTTATATAAAGGGTGGTTGACTTTGACATTTAAAAATTTATGAGTTGTAATGTTTGGTGGGAAATTTCAAATTTCCTTGCTTTTGGAAGGAGTGGGAAATTTCCCCCCTTTTTTGGTACCAAAATGGTACACTAACTAACCCAGCAGGGCCCACACACTCTCTCCTCTAAACATAATCACATGCGTTTACTTTTCCCTAATCACTACTTTAGAAATTTTGCCTAGTAAAATGTGTCACACCAATTGTTGCAACAATAAAAAACGGAGGAAGTACATAAATTTCAAGTAATATAAGAAATAAATTATTAACACAAAAACATTATGACTTTTATAGTTACTCTTTCGATCCACTTTTACCACACACAGCCTGTTTTAACCATAAATTTCTTGACACGTATAGCTCAATATAATCTTCACTTCATTCGATATTTTGAAAGATAATATCATCATCAATATTTAGACAACACGTATGTTTATATATGCATCTGAGTAACCACATTAAGGACAAATGTCAACATGCATGTCATACTTGGTACAAAATTGCTACTCTATAAATATAAATGAACACACATACATACACACTCATATATATACACCCAAAACAATTTACTAATGTGAAATCATTTCACTACTCTTGTATTGTACATACAACTACAATAAATGGAGCACGTCAAATTATTAAAGCAAACATTAAGAATATATTGGACGACATGCTGATACAACTTAATTTACATGTTATGGAATTCATTCAGTTGTTGACGACGAGCTTAAAGCATATGTTGACATCTATGGAATTCCGAAAATTTCAGAGAAGTAAAGATTTATTGGTACGAGTTCCACACTGGTTGATGCTTCCCAACAAACTGTTGCATGCTAAGCTATCAGGTTTCTCCAAACCACATATAATGTTGATATAGGAGATTACAATTACTACCAGCTTAAATTGCAAGAAGATAAGCAACAATACAAAGAGAAATTATGCAATAAAATATATTAGAGCTTTGTAATATAGTAATATAACATGCTCAGATAAGCAACAATACAAAGAGAAATTTTGCATAACTAAGTATGTAAAATACAGTTGTATACCGATTTGCATTTTGCAATAAACATTAGTGTGATTATACTATCAGCTTTTGAAAGTGATGACCTAAATAATATTGTATACGCCAAATTTATTTAAAACAGTCTATTTATTTATATTCAATACAAGATTAATAAATAAAAATAAAAGCATAAATTTAGTGAGTATAGTTCGGACGTCTCCTATTACTAACACTCGCAATTTGCTACTCCCAAACAAACACATACGTATAGACAAATTATGAATATAGAAAAATAAATAATTATTTCATATAATAGATTAAATAGTAGCATACGGACAATTGTTACACTGAACAATATCTTCATAAAAACTTATCTAATCGTATAACATATTTTACAAAATGACCACGTATGCACATACTAAAACATATATATTATTACACGTGTAATCACCAACAATAGTGTGATATCTACCTTACATGTATCTTTTTCAGTGAACATACAAACACGTAGAGTGGACAAATTTTGCATAAGTTATTACATTATAAAACAAATTCAATATGCCTATAAATACCCAAACTGCATAAACCATTTCAACGCTAAACGAGATTAATAACTCTTCATGAAACCAAAAACTTGCAAGTGCTATTTCACATAGTAAGTATACTTAACTGCTTTGTTATTACAATTCCCATCAATATCGTATATTTGTTGTTGGCTATTTATGTTATTTTTTTTCCTTGTTTAGTATCAATGGAAGAACCTCGTCGAGTTGTTGCAGTAAACATCAAAATCCTTTTGAACGATATATTGGTACAATTAGGTCTACCACGAGCACATATTGGAATTTATGCAATAACTGATGATAACATCAGGGCATATATTGATATCTATGGAATTCCAAATAGTTCCGAACGAAGACGGTTTATTGGATCATCTTCAACGCAACTCGGTCCTTCACAACAAAATTTAGCAAGACAAGCAATTAAATTTCTCCAAGAAACATATAACATCGAAGTGGCAGATTATAACATTTTGATGATAACAAAATTTAGCAAGTGACATTTTTTGAAAAAACGGAAACCGCTAAGTTCCCCTTATGGCCATGAATTCAAGAAACCCTACTAAGCGGGTATCAATAGTTGAGTTTTAAGGAAAACGTCGCCTTGAAGTGCATGCTTAAAAACTCGACTTATTGGTACCCGTTTTGTAAGGATTCTCGAAATCGTATCCGTAAAGGGTTCATAGTGGTGTCCATCTTTCGAAAAAACGTTGTTTACGGTCTGAAAATGTCGCCTTGGTACCCGTTTTGCAAGATTCTCGTAATTTGTGCCCATGAAGGGTGCATAGTGGTGTCCTTTGTCAAAATATAAATTTCGTTTTCTGCCCAAAAAGGTCACCTTGTAGAGCGTGGCTTAAAACTTAGCTTATTAGTACCTGTTTTATTCGGATTCTCGGAATTCGTGCACATAAAGGGAGCATCAGCATAACAATGTCTTTTTTTGTAAAAAAATCGTCCACCGTCCTAAAAGGTCAAAAAGTCGCATTCAAATCCGTGCCCGAAAACCCGTTTTTTGTACCCGTGTTGTAAAGATTCACGAAACTTGTGCCCATAGGAGTGCACGATGGTTCTTTTTTCCGGAAGAACGTGGTATTCAGCCAAAAAACTAAAAAAAGTTGCCTTGAAGTGCGTGACCAAAAACTATGAAAATGGTCACATGCAAAATTTCATTATAACTTGTTGATTCAGGTTACCAGGTCATAAAGACATATAAAATCAAACATTATCGATAGTTGGTACCTGCCAATAATAATCAATAGGTGAACGCTTTGACAGAAGACCGACCATAGTTCAAATCTTCCTTAACAATTTGTCTAGTGGAAAAGACATGTCTAACTGATATATGTAATCAGAAAATCAAGTGAAGGTATTCACTGTGCCAAAACCTATATTGTAAAAATAAAATGTATCCTAAGTCATGGATAAAGCTATTAAGTATATTATCGTAAAAGAAACAAATTGTTTCGGTTGGCTGTTGTTAAACCTCACTCATAAAGTGCTAGAGCTGAGTGGTGAAGTGCATGCAACGTGAAGTTCCTGAGGAAGGAAAGAACAAAAGAGAGCATATCCAAAGTCAGGTATGTTTTGCTCTCAAAAGATGGGCTTTTAAACTCTTTTTGGTCCATATTCACCTTTAAAAAAGCTATGTACTCATATATTATGGATTGTGCGATCAATTGTTTTGATTCTTTTTTCAATTTTGGAGTCGAGGTACCCCAAAAGATAATTATACTCCATGTTAAATCTTAAGACAAGGTTTCTTGGTGAGACAAGCTCCTAATTAAAGCTCAACAACAACGGGGGGTTTGGCAAATGATTTTTGATTGGCTCTATTGGCTTCTGCATTTGAGCTTTTGTTTATGGTTAAATAGACGAAAAAGTGTTTGGTAACTGGCTTTTTGATATAATGATTTCATATAGAGTTTTGTCCTTCATTTACAAGCTAAATTGTGCGGTATTGACGCTCTTAGGAGCCATTTATGCTAACTATTTCGATATAGTTGTGGTTTGTCTGTTTGATAACGTTTTGTAGGTTTTAGGGAAAAACTCCCTGTTTTAGGGAAAAACTACCACACTGTAACGGAGAAGTTATGAGGCATATAGGAGATCTCGAGAAAGTAATTGAGCTCCTTTTGAAGAAGAAGTATTGAGAAACTTGGCGTCTGAGGCCAAGCACAAGAGCTGCCTAGGAATGCATCTGCCCGATGGCATCGGGCTGCTGTTGCCCGATCGGGCTCGATCTTCCCAGCCAAAAAACTCATGTTTTCTGCCCGATCGAGTGGGAAAACTCTTGGCCATTTTACTGGTTTTGAAGACATTGGAGAAGAAGCTTTGCACGATGGCATCGAATAGCCTTGCCCGATCGAGTGTAAATGTTGCGGCCCCGATCGGGTGGGCGTATTAGTTTGGCTGCTGAAAGAATGTTCCCAGACCCGATCAGGCAGCCCTTTGCCCGATCGGGTAGAAGACACGGAGGGACGATTTTTGCGTCTTTTCCGTCCTATCTTATGGCTTTCTTAGGTTATTATAAATACTTTTTAGATTATTTTTTAGGATAATTTGGCAAAAACTACCTTTTATAATGGAATCATAGCTTTAACTACCTTTTATATTTTTTTTAGTTTAACTAGCTCATATAATTTAAAGTTATAGGTATCACTACCAAAACCAGTTTCAAGCGTATATTTTCTATGACCAAAATACCCTTTGGTGGTTTTCAGGCCTCTTAAACTATTTTCCCCCAAATTTCACTCGTCTTTCTCCCTTCATTCAAGCACATTTACTCCCGCCATTAATCTCTTTCACCCTCCTCTGTCATTCTTCATCTACCCTCCTGCACATTGAGAATCTTCCTCTCTCTCTTGCTTTTATCAGCTCACTGTAGAAAGGTCAATGTTCTGTGGGCCCTGAAGAATCAAATTTTCTGGGGAAAATCATCAAAGGGGGACCAAAGCTCAGATTTTTGAATGTGGTGAAAGGTAAGAAACCCTAATTTTTTTACTTCGTTTATGTTTAATTTAGCTTTGTTTAGTTGAAGTTTGTTGAATAAACTAGCAATTAAAGTTATAATTAGGGATTCTAACTTATTATATGTAACATTCAATTGCTAATTTAGGTTATAAACAAAGAATTGAGTTGAAATTGTTCTAGTTTACCAGAAAATAACTCGAATTTCGTGTTGAATATTATAAACTGTTGCTGGTACTGTTTGTTATATGTTTTCGTTTTTTTTTATTGCTGTGCATAGATTAAATATACATTGTCATAAGATTGTTGATGATTTTTTTTTATAAACCCTAGAAATCACAGCAATATGAATGAAGAGGTGGACATAAAATTATTGATTGGGGGTAAATTTGTGCCAAGAAAAATAAGGGGGCAGGACAGTGTTGAGTATGTTGGTGGTTGGGTGTATTTTAGAACAAAGGTTCCTAGTTTGGGAGTTAATTGTGTGGGCTTGAGAGAGTATGTTGCTAATTCATTTAGGTTTAGCAGACAACCTATGCCTTCCAATGTGAGATTCTGGTTTGATTTGAAGGGGAAAATTAAGGAGATTGTTAGTGATGAAGATATAGTTGGGTTGTTGAGTTTTAGGGATGAGTATGGTTATGTTGATGTCCTTGTAACTGTTGATGAGCCCTTTCTTGACAGCCAACCAAGAATAACTAGTCCACAACATAAACAAGGCCCAACTAATGAATTACACACAAAGCCCATCACAGCTAAATTGCAACCAAGAAGGAGAGTTGGTATGCAAACTGTGCCACCTACAGCCATCACACTTCAGCCAACAACAACAAGGCCCCAAACAAGAAATCAAAAGGGAGTTAAGTTAGAGAGTGTGAAGGCAAAAACTGTGAAGTTAGAGAAGCCTGTTGCAGTTAAGCTTGAGCCAAGGAGGAGGAGTTCTAGGTTGAGCTATGGTGGTCCTGATGTTATCTTAATTAGTAAGAGTGCTTTCAAAAAAGACCTCAGTCACTCATCTTTTGTAGTTACTCCCACAAAAAGATCCACTCCTAGGGTGAAGCAAGAGGCTAGAAAAAGCAAAACTGGTTGTAAGGAGTTGAGATCTACAAAGAAGAAAGATGAAGCTAGTGTTGAGGAAGATTTGAAAGAAAGGAACAGCAAAACAGCAGCAAAGAGGAAGTTGGAGTGGGAAAGTGAGTTTTCTGGTTCATCTAACTCTGATGAATCTGACTTAGATATTGAATGGAGGCCTGGTGAGGAAGATAAAACTGAAGATAAAACAGAAGATTTCATATGGAAGGTTCCTTTTGATGATATCTTTCCCTCATTGAATGACACCTTGAAGGATACAGAAACTGTTAAGGAGAAAAAAACTATAAAAAAAAACAACAATCTGAGAAGGGGGAAATGGGGAAAAAGCCTACAACAAGGTGTGTTGCAGTTGATTTGCAGCAGTTAAGCAGCATATCTGAGAGAGAGGTTGAAGGGTTAGGTCATTCTAACTTGAAGCAGAAAATTGCAGTAACTGAGAGGGAGGTTGAAGGGGTAGGTCATTCTAACTTGAAGCAGCAAGTTGGGATATCTGAGATTGACTGCACAGGGGTTAATCAGCCTGATTTGAAGAATCAGAGTAGCAGATCTAAGGGGGTTGTTGAAGAGGGTTTGAGGTGAATGAAGGCTTGGAAACTGATGTTGAATCAGAGGATCTTGGCAGCTTGAGGGGGTCTGATGAAGAAGGTGATACATATCACACTTTTAATGAAGATCAAGACTTCAACAGTAAGGTGAAGCTGACTCTTGGATTGAGGTTCAACTCAGTAGTTGTTGCAAGGAAGGCATTGAGATGCCATGCCATAGAAAATGGGTATGACTTTTATTATTTGCATAATTCTGATCATAGGATTACAATACATTGTAAGTATAGATGGGATTGTCCATGGGATAAAAAACATGGCAAAATAGTTAGTTGCATTTGTAAGAAAGAGAATAAGTGCATGTTTAAAGTGTAGGTGAAGAGAAATAAGGGGGAAAACACAATGCAAATAAAAACCTTGAATTTAGATCATAGGTGTGTAAGGCCTTCAAAAAACACAAGAGTGACTGCAGAGTATTTGGGGGATAGATATACAGAGATGTGGAGGACATGGCCTACTATGACTCTGAAGAGGTTCAGAGATGTAGTTTATAGAGATTTAGGAGTTGAAGTTAATTATTGGAAATTGTGGCAAGGTAGGGCTAGAGCAAAACTGACTATTTATGGAGACCAAGCTGAACAGTATGGGAGAGTGTGGGGTTATGGGAAGGCCATTATGAAATACAACACTGGTTCATCAGTTGTGGTAGTAGTAGAGTATTGAGAGGCCACCCCCCTTTTTTGCTAGGATGTATATTTGTTTGAATGCTTTGAAAATTGGGTTTAAAGCTGGGTGTAGACCACTAGTTGGTGTGGATGGATGTCATCTGAAGGGGGCTTATCCAGGTCAAATATTGGTTGTTGTGGGAAAGGATGGGAATAACAACATATTCCCAATAGCATGGGCTATTGTTGAGGTTGAAAACACAGAAACTTGGAACTGGTTCTTTGAGTTGTTGCTGAAAGATATTGGAAGTATTGATGGCAGTGGATGGACATTCATCTAAGATAGGCAGAAGGTATATGTATTTTAGTGTTAATTTTTTTTAATGCTATGATTTTGATGGTTTTAATTCATTAAATTGAACCCTTTTTTTGATACACTGAAGGGTCTTGTTGATGCTATGACAACAAAGTGTCCAAAAGCTGAAATCAGATTTTGTGCAAGGCACATTTGGGCAAACTTCAAGCTCCAACATGACCAATCATTCAAAGAGCTTTTCTGGAAAGCTGCTAGAGCCACAACTTTGGTATATATCTAACTACTTTTATTTAAATGTGAATCTGTGTTCATTTTAGGTTTATATTAGGTATAGATACATATATAGGTATATCTACATATATAGGTATATGTACATATATGTGTGTTGATTTTAGGTTTCTATTAGGTATATCTACATATATGAACTGTTTTCCTAACTGTTTTAGTTAAAGTTTTGTATATGTACATGTTTGAAGCATACATTCTGATTACTGTCTATGCATATTTGTTGCTATTTTCAGTTTGATTTTGAATCACAAATGGAGTCTATTAAGTTCTTATCTGAAGAAGTTTTTGATTATCTGAACAAGATTCCACCTAGGTTTTGGTCTAGGCATGAATTTTCTACAACATGCAAGTCAAATATGCTCATAAATAACATTTGTGAAACCTTCAATGCTCTTATAAGAGAGGCTAGAGATAAACCTGTGTTGACTTGTATGGAATGGTTAAGGAAATACATGATGAAAAGGACCTTTGACAAATTTGAAGCTGCAAAGAAAATGGAGGGAAGGTTAACTCCATATGTCAAAAAGGTCATTGGAGGTTTGGATCAACTAACTTGGTATGCTGATGTTAGTCCATCTAGGTTGGATATGTTTGAAGTGTACTTAAAGGGGGATTAATTTGTTGTTGATCTTAAGAAGAGAAGTTGCACTTGCTTCTCATGGGAGCTAACTGGTATTCCTTGTGTACATGGGCTTGCATGTATTAGGAGGAAAAGGGATGATCCAGATAGTTATATATGTAGATGATTTCTATACAATTGAGAAGTTAGTTAGTGCATATGAGCCAACAATTAATCCAATGCCAGGAGTGAAACACTGGGAGAGAGTGACAGACTTGGCACAACCACTACCTCCAAAGTCCAGAACAATGCCAGGGAGGCCACCTTTGAAGAAGAGGAAGAAAGAGGCTGGTGAGGAAAGCTCTAAGCCTTCTGGAGTGAAGAGGCCATACAAGTAAAAAACTTGTGGAAATTGTGGTCAGTTAGGGCATAATAAGAGAAAGTGTAAGAATCCTAGTGCCCCTAAGATATTGCTTGAGAAAAAACAAGGTGGGAGGCCACCTACCAACTCAGAGTGGACAAAGTTTAGAGGGAAAAAAATGTTGTTAGGGTTTTACAAAAACAGGTTTGTATATTCATTTATCAAAGTTGAACTTAAGTTTACTTAATCATATACAATTGTACTAATATATTTTTTTTGTAGGCTACAAACATGGGAGAATCTTCACAGCAACAGAGTGATGCAATCCAAGCTTCTCAATGCAGCATACCTAGTCAAATAATACAAGCTTCTCAGTGTAGCAGAGTTACAAGACAGAGCATCAAGCAAAACCATCCACCTCAGCAAACAGCACAGCAGCACCTTCCTACCTCCGTTCCAGCAGCAAGTAGGAAAAAGCTCATCCCAACAAGGGGAAAGCTCAAGAGCTTATCATCTATTTAGATCTACTTATGTTAGGTTGTTACATCTTAGAACAATGATGTTAAAATAGTTCAATGCACAATATGTGTTGGCTTTTTGTTGTAACTTGAATGAACATCATTGTTGAATTTTATGAAGTGGACTTGTAAATTTTATGTACTTTCCAATGTGGTTTTGATTCTTATGTTTGAATGAAAGAATCACCTACGCATACACCTACTATCTTGGAATGCTGCTGACTATTTTGGTTATTGTAATATGCTGTTGGGAAGTAAAAGTATGAGCACAGGTTATTGTGAAAGGAGCACAGGTTATTGTGAACTTAGTCGAGAACTTGGTAGCTTGTTTTCCAAATGAAACTCTGCCAAATTTTTTCTTGGAACTTAGGTTGAATCAATATAACCACAACAAAATGAGATCTTCATAGCATTCATTCCATACAAAACACATTGATACCATTTCAATGCCAACATAATAACTCCATAACACAATATCAACCACACCTAATGAACTACTAATAACAAAGCCATACATACCACTATCTAGGTGTTCATTACACATAGCCTAACAAATTGAGCTAATCCTACTTAGTACAACATCAAACTGATCAAAACTATAATCATTGTACAAAGTACAACAATCCAATTGGTGATTGTGGCATTGTTCTTGCCTTCCTTCCTCAGCTTTTTCACCACACTCTACAACTCTTTCAGCTCTTTCTTCATCTTATCCTGATCAGCTACCACAATCTTCCTATTTCCATCCTCTACCTTATTCTTCAAACAAGCCAACTCATTGGCAATCAGTTTCTTCTCTACAAGAAGTTGGTTAATAACCACCTTCTGCCAGTCAGTCATCTCCTTATCAAACCAATCAAACAGTTGACATCCACGCCTCCCCGAGTCACGATCGTAAAACTTACAAGCATAAAAACGCCTCCCTGGATTTTCAGAAGTCCATGACTTCCTGATAGCAGCAGGGATTCCACAATTGCATTTTTTAGAGCCTCCTGCACTTTGAGATATTGAAGATGAATCCAACTCCTGTTGCAAACACAATTGGAGTATAGTAAAAATTATTAACCCTAACTCAGTATTTCCTTCCCAATTTGAATTTCAATTTAAAATACTAATTGATTTTCATTATACGCAAAGAAAAACCCTAATTTCACTTACCTCCTTCATTTTGGGAAGCATCACTGTAAGCACTGATGTTCAAGCACCCTGATTGACGATTTTTTCCCCAATTCAATCTTCAATTGAAACAATTATCTGATTTCCTCATAATTCACCAATTAGGGTTTTCAATTTTGTCAAATGTGCTTGAATGAAGGGAGAAAGACGAGTGAAATTTGGGGGGAAATAGTTTTAAGAGGCCTGAAAACCACCAAAGGGTATATTGGTCATAGAAAATATACGCCTGAAACTGGTTTTGGTAGTGATACCTATAAATTTAAATGATATGAGGTAGTTAAACTAAAAAAAAATTATAAAAGGTAGTTAAAGCTATAATGTCCATTATAAAAGGTAGTTTTTGCCAAAAAATCCTATTTTTTACATGTACCTTTTATTATCTTAAACATTGGGAGAGCTTTTAGAGTTATTATTCATTAGTTTCATTAGTTTCATTATTGTAGAGGAGATCAAACCTTGGTTCAATTCAATTAAAGTTATTGATTTTTGTCAAATTGGTAATCTTCTCTCTTATTGTTTTGTTATTACTTCTTAATTATTCTAGTTTAGTTGTTGATTATTTCATGATGCAATTATTAGGTTTGTTATTAGCTTTGTTATTGTTAATTTAATCATAACTGAGTAGATCTCTTTCTAGGGTGTTAGATAGGGAAGGCATGTTTATACCATGATTGTTGTTTAGATTTCTATTGATTCAAGGGCTTGATTAGAGTGATTGTGGTGTGGTTTGTTCTTGATTAGTGATTAATGTTAGTGGCCATTTTCATTGATTGCTTGTGGTTAATAATTGTTCGCACAGACCCGTCTTACGATTAGAGGCCTAGGACACACCAGTAGTTCTGATTAAGTTAGTGAACAAGCGGCGTATGTTGAACTATGAGCTTTGAGACTTAACCATAGCTCAATACATGCTCTAATCCCTCGACTGTTGACTTAAGTTTTGATAGCAGTTAACCCTATTTGATTGGTATAAGCATGGTGGACCGAACTAATACCCTAGGCTTTTAATTCATAGTTAAATCTCAGTTTAATTCTCGTTTTCTTAGTTTAATTATTAGTTCAGTTAATTTTCTCTGATTTCATCTGAAGTAGTTAGTTGGTTGAATATTAACATAGAAACTTTGTCTCCCTGCGGATCGACCCTGCTTCCCTTGACTACTATTGTTAGAGGACTATAAGAATTATCTTTAAATATGTGATACGACTTTAGCCTATCACTTTTACAGTAGTTGAAAAGCCGGTTTTTCAACCAAAAGCCATAAACTATTTTTACTAGCTTTTTTGTTTGACTTTTCGCTTTTACATCCTTTTTTACTAAACAACCAACAATTACAGCTAATTTTAACAAACACATTTTAAAACAACCAATAATTATATAGTAGGCAAAAAAGTCACTGAAAACAGCCGATCAAAGCAGCCATGATATAAAGCCACCAAACAACATCCCCTCCCAATTGCCAAACATCTCCGACAACTATTTCTAGCAGGCCCGTATATGAGGCAGGGCGACCGGGGCAGCCGCCCTAGGCCCACGGATAAAGGCCTTAATTAACTTGTTTCCGAAACCGAAATTGTAATATATCTTTTAATTTGTTGGATTCAGAAATAGCACCTGCATGTTGCCCAGTTGGTTGCGTATGCTAACGCTCAAATTTATCTGACCATATGGTCGCAGGTTCGACTGTTGTTGGCATCCTTTTTCTTTTTTTCTTTTTTTCTTTTTTTGTTTTGTCAACTACCTTTCTATTTTCCAACCTGTTCCTTCCTTTTGCATAATTACTTCCTTTCTCTTTATTTTTTTAACTAACTTTCTTCGTCCGAACCCATATCTTCCTTTTCATAATTACTTTCTTTTTTCTTACTTTTTTTTTCTAACTCCTTTCTCTTTCCCAACCTTCTTCTTCCTTTCTTAATTACTCCCTCCATTTCTTTTTGTTTGTCCCATTTACTGTAGCTCCAAATGCCAAGAAAGATGATGTCATATGCATGTGGATAGGGACAACAAGTAAGGAGTCCACTTATTTTATAATAAATGTGGTGATTAAAGTAGGTGAGAGAAACTTTTAAGGTACATGTGGGACAAAAAGTGATAAAGTAGCGGTAGATGAGTGATATAATTTTGTCATATAAGGAAAGATGAAAAAGTAGGACAAACAAAAAGAAACGGACAAAAACGGAAAGTAGGACAAACAAAAAGAAACGGAGCGAGTACTTTTTATTTTTAAAACTTTTTATTTCTTCTTAGTTTTATTTCTTAAATTCATGCATCATTTTTTCTTTCTTTTAATAAATAGGGTACATATTTAGCTAATTTTAGAAGATATTTCATGTTAAATTTGAATTCTATCCACAATATTATACAAATACTTTATTAATCATTAAAAAATACTTGTATAAGAAAGTCATGAATATTAGATACAATATATTATCGAGATATCTAAATTTGATCCAATTTACACTGAATCCAAATTTCAATACAAAAATATTTCAACGATTAATTTTTGGGGCTCCAAACATTATTTCGCCCATAGGCCTCCGAAATCTCAAAAACGGCGCTGATTTCTGGAGTCATGAAATTAGCTCTTCAGAGCAAGCTAATGGCCATTAAAAGATACTAAAAATGTACGATTAAAGAGCTCAATGAGCTATGAGAACATAACAAAAAAAACGCAATTACCCACATAAGGGTAGAGGAGCAAGCTCTACATACAGGGGTCTTGAAAGCTAGCTAGTATCTTGCCTAAAGTACGGGCTATAGTATCCGAAATGAAGCAAGACTCTGATGGCTCCTCTAGAAATGATCACGAGATGGAAAAAATAAAATGCAAAAGGAGATCTACAAAGACTCCCTCTGCTGAATGAAGATAACTCTCTATTGTTAGAGTCTATCAACAAAGACTTGGATGCTTTTGGTTTGGGAGAATTGCATATCATTATGTTTGATTCTGATCAACATTGCAGTTTCTATCCAACTGGAGTCAGAAGCTACCTAGAAAAGAGTAACTCCAAGTGCAATTCAAGTTGAAAAAATTTCGTGGCATAACACTATAGAAGCTCCTCAACAGCAAGCATCTACTTGGGAGTTGGGAGCCTTAGACTCCGTTGCTGGAATATTAAGACTAGACTCATACAGTAGTTCTTAATGGAACTTTTTTTTTTTTTTCAAATGATCAATAATTAGATGGATTATGTACAATAATCTATGAAAGCAAAAAGGTTTACCCCAACTGTAACTTATTTTATGTAAGTAAAAGGTAAATAAAGTGATTTAAGACCTTAACGAGGCGTTTGGTATGTGGAATGAGTTTGGGTATTAAAGTGTGGGAGTGAGATTGGGAATTGGTAGGTGGGATAAGGATAAAATAGTGCCTATCCCTGATTTGGTATGAGTTGGAAATAAATTGAGATTAAATTGCAATTTTACGTAGATACCCTTACCAAGTCTCCACCCCTTTCCTTTCATTAGGGTAAATGAGTCATTTCCTTGCAAAATTTAATCCCCCTCCTAATACATGCCCCCATGTCTTATTTTGGTGGGATAAGGGGGGTTTAATCTCATTCCCAATCCATGTAAAATTAGGTATCCCGCCAAACAAACATGGGAATACTACCCATGGAGATATGAATTCCCAATCCCACTCCTTAATTCCGAAAACAAACCGCTCGTAAATACTTTGTTTTAATAGTATTGTATATTTGCATTAGATTAGACTTCCCACACAAATTACGCTAACTAAAATAGATTACGGGTCCGTTCTTTTCAACTTAATTATTTTTGGTCCTTATAAGTTCAGATAGGTTCATATAAGGTCTAATAAGATCGAATAAGGTAGATCGAATAAGGTCGAACAAGGTCCAATAAGGTCTAATAAGGTCCAATAAGGTCCAATAAGGTTGAATAAGGTTTAATAAGGTCTAATAAGGTCTAGTAAGGTTCTTATATATTTTTTATATTACAACATTATTATTACTACTATTATTATTCGACAATATTATTATTATTATTATTATTATTATTATTTATTATTTATTATCTAATATGTTTTATTATTTTCATTTGGCTATCATCGTTGTTTGTTGCATGTTTGAGAATTTTATTTCGTCTACATGAATAAGGGATACTGATTTCTATGGATTGTCGTTTGTAAAGTATTCCTATGCACATTAAAATATTATAGTTGGTGGTTGTTCTTGAATCAATTGATATATATCTTTTAAGTTTGCCTCCGTAGAAATTTTATAAATAATAATAACAATAATAACAAATAATGATTTATACACTAGTATAAATAAATAATTATAGTAATACAATAGTAATAATATAATAATTTGAATAATAATAATAATATAATAATAGTAGTAGCATTAATGATAATAAAAATTAGGAAAAGATATAATAAGAAAAATAGTAATGATAATAATTATTATAGTAAAGTTATGAATGATAATAATTATCATGGTAATAGTATAAATAATGATAATAAATAATAATGATAATAAATAATAATAACAATAATAAGGTCTAATAAGGTGTGTCATAAGTTCAAGGTCGAATAAGGTCTAATAAATTAAGATAAATTCAAATAAGTTCAGATTAAGATAAGTTCAAAAAGTTCACATAAGTTCAAGTAAGGTCTAATAAGGTTAAATAAGGTTGAATAAGGTCTAATAAGGTTGAATAAGATCTAATAAGGTTGAATAAGGTCTAATAAGGTTGAATAAGGTTCTTATCTATTTTTTATATAAAAATATTATTATTATTATTTTACAATATCATCATAATAATAATAATTATTATTATTTATTCTATTATATTTATTATTATTATTTTCATTTGGCTATCATCGTTTCTTGTTGTACGCTTGGGAATTTTATTCATATACATGAATAAGGGTGTATAAGGCAAATTTCGCAGTTAAAATTTTAGAGTCTAGAAAGGGATAACAATTTTTATGGATTGTCGTTTCTAAAGTATTCCTATGAACATTAAACTATTGTACTTGGTGGTTGTTCTTCATCTATTGATATGCATCTTTTCATTTTGCCTCCATAGAAATTTATAGATAATAATAACAATAGTAACAAATAATGACTTATAGACCAATAATAATAAATAATTATAATGTAATATAATGGTTTTAATATAATAATTTGAATAATGATAATATAATAATAGTAGTAGTATTAATGATAATAAAAATTAAAAGTATCATAAGAAAAATAGTAATAATTATAATAATGATAAAAATTATAAGGTCGAATAATTATAACGGTAATAGTATAAATAATAATTAATAATTATTATTATAATGGTAATAGTATAAATAATGATAATAATAATAATTAATAATAATAATTAAATAATAACAATAATTAATGATAATAATAATAATAATAATAATAATAATAATAATAATAATAATAATAATAATAATAAGGTCTAATAAGGTTTAATAAGGTCGAATAAGATCGAATAAGGTCGAATAAGGTCTAATAAGGTCTAATAAGGTTGAATAAGGTCTAATAAGGTTGAATAAGGTCTAATAAGTTCAGATAAGTTAAAATAAGTCCAGATAAGTTCAGATAAGCAAAAATAAGTTCGAAAGAAAGGACCCTTATATATTCAGTTTTTTTTCACTTCAAATTGTAATTGTCTCTCCTTTATTCCACTATTTGTTTTGCGCGCATCACGCATATAAGGATAGTCTCTATAGTTGAAAGTTGAAAATAGACAAAAAGCACACTCAATCAGCCACACAATTTCAACTCTCAAGACACAAACAGTAAACTTAGAAAAAGAAACTTGGTTGACTTAGTGGGTGAACTACCATCTACTAATAGATAAATAAAAGATACTTCTATCTTTTGTTGTTGGATTTCATTTTTTATCAATGTCTATCAGTAATAGGTTGTTTACCTAATGGGTAAATATAGTAATGTTTAATTCGTATCTGTATTAACCATGTCCCCAAGAACATGATCGAAAGGGAGAAAACAATTAATCAATGCAACCTTCGCTTATCGATCCTCATTAGTACACTACATGTTGGAGTTAAGGCTTTTAAATTCTCTTTCGGTTTTTCCCAAAGATCCCATATCGCCTATGGAAGCGAGTTTTCCTGTGTTTATTAACTCCCTTCCTCTACTTGTCTATTGAGTTGGTTACATGGTTGGCTTTTATGGTTGGAGGTCAAGCTTGGGTTTGGGTTTGCTACCACACATGCACGCGCGCGCGCCGCCCGCCTGAACCGGGCCGAGCTGGGCCTGGGTTCTGGGAAGAGCTAAGCTGGAGCTTATCTTTTTGGACCCGGACCCAAGTGTGTGTAACGATAACTTAATGGAATGAAACGTTTTTAACGTTACAGTCCTAATTGCTATTTATTGCGGCCCTTGATTCTCTCTGACAATTGATTACATTCCGTTTGTGGTCTGATTGTTTTGCTATAAAATTAGACTTCCTCTGTTGTATTTCTTCATCCGAAAAATACATCCTTCTCTCTTCTTCTTCTTCTCTTCTCAAAATTCTGGGTACGTGCTTTGTCTCAAAAGTCTTTCTCTGTTAGTGGTGACTTCGAGAGGTTACTGTGTTAACCTTGGGGATCTTTCCGGCCAGTTGTGATTACCACCATAGTCGGGCCGTCATTGCTTTCAACTAAGTGGTCTTCTACCACGACACAGCCTTGAAATCGTTCTTTAATCGCCATTGCAAACTGTTAGTTTCTAACAATTTGAAAGCAATTATTTATTTGCAATGGCTGACTTTTCAAGCAAACGGATGACGCATCTGTCCAAACTCGAATCTCTTGGCGGAAACAACTACAAACGTTGGTCTTCCAAACTGCTGATGTTTTTTGAGCAATTGGACATTGACTACGTCCTCTTCAAGGACTGTGATATTAAGAAGAATGAGGATGATATTGCTAAATATGTAAAATATAATAAAATTGTTCGTTACCACCTCCTTAATCTGATGACGAATAATTTGTATGATTTATTCATGGTTCATAAGAGATCAAAACTGATTTGGGAGGCCCTTGAGAAAAAAATGTGGGGCTGATGATGCTGGACAATAGAAGTATGTGGTTGGAAATAGGTTGGATTTCCATATGGTTGATGACAAGCCAGTCATGGACCAAGTTCAAGTCTTCGAAAATTTATGTTCTGATGTTTTAAATGAGGACATGAAAATCTGTGAAGTATTTCAAGCTAATGTGTGCTGGAAAAATTCCCCCCTCTTGGGGAGATTTTAGAATCAATATGAAACATAGGAAAGAGATCTTTTCTCTTCAGGAACTAATTATTCATATGAGGATTTAAGAGGCAAATTGCCTTAAGGACAATCTGGATTCGGTTTTCGTTAATACCACTAAAGCTAACCTGGTGGAATATGCTACTCCATCAGGCTCTGATAAATTTAAGGGTAAAGGGAAAAAGGGTAATAACAAGGGAAAGAAGCAAGGCAAATTTAACAAACCGGATAGCAAGATTCAGAAGAAGTTTTCCCTTTGTAATGTCTGTGGAAAGCCTGATCATAAGGCTTACCAATGCCCTCAACGCCAAGGTTTTGTTCAAAAACAAGGACCTCATGCCAACCTTGCTGAATCCAACGACATTGTAGTTGTTGTGGTTGTTAAAGCAAATCTGATCGAGAACAGTATTGATTGGATTCTGGACAGTGGGGCTTCAAGACATTTTTGTGCAAACAAGGGGTTGCTCCATGATTTTCAGGATGCTACTGAAGGCGAGTGTGTCTACATGGGCAATGCTGCAACTGCTCAAGTACTTGGGCGAGGAAAGGTCAGTCTTAAACTTACCTCTAGAAAAACCCTCTCCCTTTCAAATGTATTGTATGTTCCTACGATGCGTTTCAACTTAGTGTTTGGTGCCTTGTTAAACAAAGCTGGTTTGATTTTTTTTTTAAGGCTGACAAAGTTGTAATGACTCGTGGTGAGGAATTTGTTGGGAAGGGGTATTTAAGTGGAGGTTTATTTATTCTGAATGTTGCTTCTTCTGTTTCTGCTGATTTTAGTAAAACTGTAATTGTTTCTGGTTCTGCTTATATTGTTGAGTCTTTAAATTTGTGGCATGGTAGATTAGGGCATGTGAATGTTGCTTCCATTAAGAGACTAGGGACCTTAGCTTTAATTCCTAATCTGTCGACTACTGAGTTTTCTAAGTGTCCAGTTTGTGTTGAAGCAAAATTCACTAAGAAACCTTGGAAAACTGTGACTCAAAGGACAACACAACTTCTAGAGTTGATTCATACGGGCTTAGCTGATTTCCAGAACACTAGAAGTAAA
Source organism: Patellifolia procumbens (assembly GCA_947645195.1). Classification (NCBI taxonomy): domain Eukaryota; kingdom Viridiplantae; phylum Streptophyta; class Magnoliopsida; order Caryophyllales; family Amaranthaceae; genus Patellifolia; species Patellifolia procumbens. The sequence continues at coordinate 1,685,856 of CANSGD010000193.1, forward strand.
GGAGGAAAATTCTGGTGTATTTCCTTTGTTGATGATTATTCGAGGTACACTAAGATTTACCTTCTCAAGGCCAAAAGTGAGGCAGGGGAAGCTTTCATTAAATATAAGACCGAAGTCGAAAATCAACTTGATAGGAAAAGGGGGTTAGATCTGACAGAGGTAGAGAGTATGAGAACATTTCTTTGATTGACCATTGTGAGAAATTGGGTATCATTCATGAACTTAGTGCACCTTATGTACCGTAAAAGAATGGTATAGCTAAACGGAAAAATAGGTCCTTGAAAGATATGATGAATCTTATCTTGTAAGTTCTGGGTTGCCTGATGAAATGTAGGGGGAAGCAGTCCTTTCAGCCTGTCATGTTCTTAACCGAGTACCTGACAAAAGGTTAGATAAGACTCCTTATGAATTGTGGAAGGGGTTTCCTCTAAACTTGAGCTTCTTGAGAGTGTGGGGGTGTCTAGCTACCTGACTATAAAAGGTCAAACATTGGACCCAAGATTTTTGATGCAGTATTTATTGGTTATGCTCATGTTGTCTATAGGTTCATGATGTATCACATTTATATACAGTTTTTAGATGCATTTAGATTGCATTTAAAACTCCTTTTTGAGCATTTAGGTGCATAATGACATGAATTACATAAGTTGTACTCTACTTCCCCATTTGTGTGTTTCGATGATTTTTAGGTTATTTTGATAAAAAGTGATCATGAGTACCAAAGATCTAGACTATTAATCATTGAAGATAAAGGTAGCTTGCACAAGGATCACAATGCATCCGTTTGGGACAATTTTGAGTTGGAATGAAGCAAAGAGTTAGTGAAAGAAGTGCCAAAACTAACACTCCTTCACTATTTTCATTATAACTTTTGATATAAAATTTAAACTCAAGAAATTCCAACTGGGTTGGATTCTAGACTTCAAGAGCTTTCCAATGATAGGTCACACGCCCCAATCGGACTACTGGTTTGTGTGATACGGCCTTCGCAAATTGATGTAGAATTGCAGTTTAGCCGGCGGGAGTTCACCCGATCGGGCCTGAAGCACGAATAACTTTTTTTCCCGAAATTCTATCTTTTTCTATTCATTTTTTAATTAGATTTTGGGGCTATTATAAATAGCTATCCTACATTATTTTTAGAGACATCTTTTTATTCAGTTTTATTTCCATAGTTCTTAGCTTAGTTTTATTTACTTTAAAAATTTTAAATTAGATTAAATGTAATTGAACCTCGGATTCGATTTTAATAAAAGTTCATGCTTTCCGTCAATTGATATTCTTCTCTACTTTAATCTCTTTTATTATTCTTGATTGCTTAGTTTAATTATTTATTCATTCATGATGCAATTATTAGGGTTTCATATTAGATTTATTGTTGTTGATTCGATTATGAGTGAGTAGTTTAATTTCTAGGGATTTAGAGAGGGAAGCCATGTTTATACCATGATTATTTGAATTGCTATTAGTTTCTAGGGTTTGATGAAATAGGTTATGGTGTGATTTGTTCTTATTGAGTGATTAACGTTATTGCGCAGTTTCTTTGATTACTTGAGGTTAATAATCGTTTGCACAGATCCGTCTTACTTTTAGAGGCCTAGTACACACCAGTAATTCTGATTACGTTTGTGAACATGCTGCATATGTTGAATTATGGGCGTTGAGACTTAACCATAGCTTGACATGGCTCTAATCTATCGATTCTCGACCTAGGTTCTTATAGTTGTTTGATCCTTTGATTGGTATAAGCATCGTGGACCAAACTAATTCCCTAGACCTTTAATTGATCATAGAGTAAAATCCTTCTTTATATTGTTTTCTAGTGTCTAATTATTAGTTCAACTGATTTCTATCTGATTTTGTCTGAAGTAGCTTTTTGGCTAACTATTAACTTAGAACTCTGTCTCTCTGTGGATTCGACCCTACTTCCCTTGACTGCCATTGTTAGAGGACATAGGTTTATCTTTGTTTAGGTGATACAAATTTAGCCTATCAAAATTTGGCGCCGTTGCCTGGGAGACGGTTAGTTTTCTCAGTTTTTGTTCTATTATTCAGACTACTTTTCTTGTGTGAATATTTTTTTTACTTTTATTATTTTTGTAAATTCTTTATCTCTTCCTTCCTTCCTCACTGAGGAGTTTACATGGAGTGGCCTGATTATAATTCGTATGGGGAAGGTTATCCTAATTTTCAAAGGAAGTATGACTATAATAATGGATATTCTGATTTGCAAGGGCATTATAATTTAGATAATGGGTATTGCAATAGTTATGTGTCTAATGCATCTTCTTATTGTCAATATCCAAATAATGATTTCATGCACCGTCCTGAATTACCTTATATGTTCTGCGAACCCCATGTACATGTTAGTAATTCTAGAGCAATTTTCTCTTTTCCTCTGTATGAGAACGAAGTGTTTTGGAAGTACTATCATAGGTTTAGTAATTTTATTGGTCCTAATCATGGAATTGAATTGCCCGATATGTGCCTAGTGATTTATAGGGGGTAAATCAAGAAACTAGAAGGGTGGTAGAATATATATCTGATAGGCTAAAGTCGTATCACCTATTCAAAGATAAACCTACAGACCTCTAACTAAGATAGTCAGTGGAAGCAGGGTCGAATCCACAGGGACACAGAGTTTCTAAATTAATCTTCAACCAATTCAGCTACTCCAGATGAAATCAGGGAAGAATTAATTAAACTAATGAATAAACTACAGAAGACGGGATAAATCGAGGATTTAACTATGGACTAAAAACCTAGGGTATTAGGTCGGTCCACCATGCTTATACCAATCAGATAGGGTCAACTACTATCAAAACCTAAGTCAAGAGTCGGGGGATTAGAGCCTATGTTGAGCTATGGTTAAGCCTCAACGCTCATAGTTCAACATACGCCGCATGTTCACTAACGTAATCAGAACTACTGACATGTCCTAGGCGTCTAGTCATAAGACGGATCTGTGCAAACAACTATTAACCACAAGGAATCCATGAAATTGTACACTGACATTAATTACTCAATAAGAACAAACTATATCACAATCACCCTAATCAAGCCCTAGAACTTGATAGAAATCTAAATCACAATCATGGTATAAACATGGCTTTCCTATCTAACACCCTAGAAAGAGAACTACTCACTCATAATCGAATTAACAACTACAAAACTAATATGAAACCCTAATAATTGCATCATGAATGATTAAATACTTAAGCTAAGCAATTAAGAATAATAAAAGAGATTAGGGTAAAGAAGAATACCAATTGACAGAAAGCAGGAACTTTTATTGAAATCGAAAAGGTTCAATCACCCTTAAACTAATCTAAGTGTTTAAACTAAGCTAAGAACAATGAGGAATAAAACTAGAGTCTAAAGCAGTAAAAAGATGAATAAAAGATGTCTCTAAATAATGAGGAAAAGGTATTTATAATACCCCCTCAAGTCTAATTAAAATCGGAAACAAAAGACGAAATTCGGAAATAAGTGCATGGGACCCGATCGGGCCCGAGGCCTCCACCCGATAGGGCCCATAGTGACAAGTCTTCGCCTCTTCGTTTCATGTCCCAGCAACAGCACATCAAAGCACCTATACGAGAATTGCGGCCCACCCGATCGGGCCCAACAACAACACCCGATCGGGCCTGGAAACAAAAATGGGTCAGCACGTTCCCCTCGAAAGCAGCAGCATAATGAGATGTAGCAGCAATCAACCCGATCGGGTCGGGTGGTGAATACCCGATCGGGTCTGGGCACATGTGTGCTCGCCTGATCAGATCGGGCATGCCTTGCCCGATCGGGTCCGCAACATCTATACCCGATTAATATTTCTTCGCCCGATCGGGCCATTTTTTGCCCGATTAGAGTACGGAAACCTCCTTTTTGACTCTTTGGCTCTCTAAACTTCACTTTTCGGGGTCTTGGGACCTCCTAAACTACCCATAAAACTCGTGAGCCATCCTACGTGCCTCGTAACATCTCGTAAAGCCGTGGTTGCTTCCAAATGGCTCGGGAATAAGGAGAACACTCCCTAAAACCTGCAATTCAACACTAAAACACAAAACCACAACTTTATACGATAGTTAGCACAAAATAGCTCCCAAGAGCTCCAATGACGCACAAATTCACTTGTAAATAAGGGAGAAAACTCTATATAAATACGTGATATCAAACTCCCTCAAGCTAAACCTTTGCTTGTCCTCAAGCAAACAGAACATGAACATGGAATAGATTGCCTCACCCTATAGATAAAAACAAATCAAAGCTCAAAACATCTTCAAGACTAAGAATCGTTCAAGCAGGCAGAATTCAAGTTTGGCTAATCAAATCCATCCAACCACCAATCATCCAAGCAATTTATCAAACTCAGGCATCCACAAGGCATACAAGTCCTGAAAAGGCTCTTACAAGGGTGTCACTCCTCTCAATTTTGTGGCAGGCAAAGAATATGCCCGAACACTCACCAACACGACCATAAATACCCTTCCCACTCACACTCTCATGTGTTTAAGAACGTTAAATGACGATCATCCTAGTCAAGTCGACTCAATTAGCAGACATACTCTTTAACTTTGACGAACTGACTCGAAATCAATCAAATGAACATTGTTGACACGAGCTCAAGATGACTATAGAGGGTTGTAATGGGGCTTAGGTAAGAGGTAGGAAATACTTTTGGGTAATGTGGTGGAAAAACCAAAGAAGGGGGAGCATAAATCATTCAAATAAGGCCTAAGATGGCCTACACAACTCCCATCAACACCATATAACCACGAAATATAACCCAACTCTCATAAATCAATGAAAAACTCATAACAAACCCAATTTTCAAGCAATGAAGCGAATATTTCCTTAAGAACGTACGTGAATGAAAGAACTTCGAAATCTTTTTCATTTTATTTCATTTTTCTTTCATTTTTCTGAACTTCATTCACGCAACTCTAAAATTGCTTTTTATTTTCCTTTATCTCACTCTCAAATCGTAACAAATACACTTTTAACTCCTCAATAACCAAACTAGACCAAGATATAAATCTCAAACTCAACCCATACAAAAGCTCCCCCAAGCTAGGCTTGGAAATAATATCAAAATAAAGGCCATGGGCTCATAATAAGGGCTTTAGTAACATGAAACAAGTCATTAGGCTCAGCGGGGCTAAGGAGGAAATAAGTATATCAAAAATTCACTCTGAGGCTCAAGAATCAGACAAAAGAACGCCTCTATCACAGCAAATGCTACAAGTCATCGAAAATCAGACAAGTACGAAGTCAAAGTCAGGATCAATCCACTAAAGAGGAACTAACACACAAGAAAAGACTGGATAATAATATAAATCCAATAGGCTTACAAAGAGGCCTCACAGTCTAACCAATTCAGGTATGCAACACAAAGTGGTCTAATATAATCTAAAAATGCTCGAAATCATAGCAATCAAACATCAAATCATAGCCTCAAGATCACAAATGCCCAGCTATCCAGAAAACAAAGTCAAATCATTTTCAAATAGAGCACAACAAGGGGCACAGGGAGGCAACTAAACCAGTCATGGGAACCACATTTTTGTTGATTTTTTCAGTATTTTTTGAAAGTAGTAAATCTATCCTAGAAAGCAGTAAAAGAGACAGAGAATACAAACAGGATTCCTCCCCCAAGCTGAACTTGGCAGTGTCCTCAATGCCAAAAGGTGATAAGGACTATGCTAAGAGGAAAAACAATGTTAGTGCCCTCACTCTCGCTCACAAAAAGAAGAAAAATAAAAAGAAAAGGAAAAGGGAAAGAAAAATACGAGTTGCCTCTCGCACAGCGCTGGTTTATAAAGGTCCCGCACGACCCTAATCCTCCCTCTCTCAAATAGGAGGGGCTTGGCAATGAGTGCCACCCTCATCAAATATCTTCCTTCTCCAAATGTTCTTGATAATGCCTCCAGATGGTGAGGCAACCTTTGGTGGAATTGGAACCTTCTCCAAACCTACTTCATCCAAAACCTCATCCCTGCAACAAGGTTGTTCAAGCATAGGTGCCTTAACAGCATTGGTTAGTTTAAACATCACTTTATCATCACCAACACTAAGAGTTAAAGACCCAGTCTTGACATCAATTACAGCACCAGCAGTACACAAAAATGGCCTACCCAAGATAATAGGAATCTGGGCATCCTCATCCATATCTAATACCACAAAATCAACAGGGATATAGAATTTCCCAACCCTAACAGGAACGTCCTCTAAAACACCTAGAGGGTATTTTATAGAACGATCCGCCATCTGTAAAGTGATTTATGTGCATTTAAGTGCTCCCATGTTCAGTTTCTCAAAAACAGATAATGGCATAACAGAAACAGAAGCACCTAAATCACACAAAGCCTTATCAATAAAAATAGGTCCAAGATGGCAAGGTATAGAAAAACTACCAGGATCTTTTAACTTTGGTGGGGTTTTATTTTGGATAAAAGCACTACACTCTTCAGTAAGAACGACACGTTCTACCCCACCAAAGTCTCTTTTCTTAGTGATCATGTCTTTCAGAAATTTGGCATAAACAGGCACTTGGGTAATTAAATTTGTGAATGGAATTGTTACCTCAAGGTTCTTGACCATAGCCAAGAACTTACCAAACTGCTGATCGACCTTTGATTGTTGCATCCTGTGAGGAAAAGGTAGCCTTGGTGTAAAAGGCGTTTCAGAAGCCTTCTCCTTTTTCTTCCCTGTCTGTTCAGCTTCTGCAGACAAATCGACTTCAGACGTCGAATTCTTCCTTTTTCCTTCCTCTACCACCCTCTTCTTCCCTGCAATTGGGGTAACCTCATCAACGGGCATTGGAGGGGCATCATATGAAATGCCACTACGAAGAGTAATGGCATTCACATGTTCTCTCTGAACGGGTTGCCCTGGCAATTGTCCCTGCTGCCTCTGTGCATTAGTTTCTGCCAACTGAGCAACTTGAGCCTCGAGAAGTTTGATATGCTTAGCTTGGTTCCTCCGTGCTTCCTCATTTGCCTTTTGCATAGAGAATATCAGTTTCATCAGTTCAGAATTGCTAGGCTCTTGTGGGTTATTGTTTTGTGGAGGTGGGGTGGGAAAATTTTGTGGAGTTTGGAAATTATTGTGGTGATGGAAGTTTTGTGGTGGTGGTCTTTGGAAATTTTGTGGGGTTTGATGGTATGAGGGTTTAGGATAGTTTTGTGGAGGTGGAGGTTGATAGTTTTGTGGGTTTTGGTAGTTATGTGGAGGGGGGAAGGTTTGTGGCCTTTGTTGAAAGGCGTTTGCCTGCTCCATCTGAAGTTTACTGAACTGACAGTCATTCCCAAAGTGACCCTGAACACCACATACCTCGCAGTAAGATGAGGTAATGGGTGCTACTGCAGACATAGCATTGATACTGAAAGGGGGTGCTGCTGAGGAAGAGGAACTGAAGGTGTTAATCTGCTGACTCAGCTTCGCCATCTACGAAGTCAATAATGCAATGGCATCTACCTCCAGTACCTTCCTCGTGAGGCTTCGGGAAGTGGAATGATCATTGGCTGCGAGATTTGATAGAAACTCGTAGCCTACATCCACTTCCTTATCCAGAAAAACTCCTCCTGCAGACGAGTCAACAATACTCTTCGTCTGAGGCTGCAGACCATTGTAAAATGTCTGCGTCAAGAACCATTTGACCATGTTGTGGTGTGGACACTCTCTCTGTAGATCCCTAAACCTAGCCCACGCTTCCCGTAATGTTTCATCAGGCTCTTGGGAAAACGTGGCTAGTTTATTTCTGATTTCTGCTGTTTTAGTAGATGGATAATACTCTCTCAGAAACGCAGCAGAAATCTCACTTCATTCTGTTTCTTTCACGTCGTTCAACCATTTCTGGGCTCTACCTCTCAATGAAAACTCAAACAACATGACCTTTAGTTGATCTGGAGTGACCCCGGCATGTTTGACGGTTCGACAAAGCTGTTGAAACCGCTGCAGATGATTTGCCGGGTCTTCAGTAGGATGCCCACCAAACTGATTTTGCTGGACCATGCTGATGAGTCCAGGCTTAATTTAGAAATTTGCCGCGGCAATGGTGGGCATAGTAGGTCCAGTGGAGAGACCATCTGGGTTGGGCACCCCATAAGACTTCAGTGACTTTGACATGACTGAACTCAAGGTGTCTGTTCCGGAGGTGTTCAGCTGAACAGGCTGCTTTTCTTTTTCTTTCGGATCCGCCTGATTGTCCTAGTAAGATCGGGATCCGCTGGAATGGGGGAACCGTTTCTTTGAGACCTGGGCATACAAAAGAAACAAAAAGAAGCAGTAAAATGTACCTCAATTGGAACAATGAAGTTCCAATGAGGCACAGAGAAGTAGTCCAAATAATCAAATAAAAATTAAGAAAACTAGCCGTCTCCCCGGCAACGGCGCCGAAGTTTCATAGGCTAAAGTCGTATCACCTATTCAAAGATAAACCTACAGACCTCTAACTAAGATAGTCAGTGGAAGCAGGGTCGAATCCACAGGGAGAGAGAGTTTCTAAATTAATCTTCAACCAATTCAGCTACTCCAGATGAAATCAGGGAAGAATTAATTAAACTAATAAATAAACTACAGAAGACGGAATAAATCGAGGATTTGACTATGGACTAAAAACCTAGGGTATTAGGTCGGTCCACCATGCTTATACCAATCAGATAGGGTCAACTACTATCAAAACCTAAGTCAAGAGTCGGGGGATTAGAGCCTATGTTGAGCTATGGTTAAGACTCAACGCTCATAGTTCAACATACGCCGCATGTTCACTAACGTAATCAGAACTACTGACATGTCCTAGGCCTCTAGTCATAAGACGGATCTGTGCAAACAACTATTAACCACAAGGAATCCATGAAATTGTACACTGACATTAATTACTCAATAAGAACAAACTATATCACAATCACCCTAATCAAGCCCTAGAACTTGATAGAAATCTAAATCACAATCATGGTATAAACATGGCTTTCCTATCTAACACCCTAGAAAGAGAACTACTCACTCATAATCGAATTAACAACGACAAAACTAATATGAAACCCTAATAATTGCATCATGAATGATTAAATACTTAAGCTAAGTAATTAAGAATAATAAAAGAGATTAGGGTAAAGAAGAATACCAATTGACAGAAAGCAGGAACTTTTATTGAAATCGAAAAGGTTCAATCACCCTTAAACTAATCTAAGTGTTTAAACTAAGCTAAGAACAATGAGGAATAAAACTAGAGTCTAAAGCAGTAAAAAGATGAATAAAAGATGTCTCTAAACAATGAGGCAAAGGTATTTATAATACCCCCTCAAGTCTAATTAAAATCGGAAACAAAAGACGAAATTCGCAAATAAGTGCATGGGACCCGATCGGGCCCGAGGCCTCCACCCGATCGGGCCCATAGTGACAAGTCTTCGCCTCTTCGTTTCATGTCCCAGAAACAGCACAGCAAAGCACCTATACGAGAATTGCGGCCCACCCGATCGGGCCCAACAACAACACCCGATCGGGCCTGGCAACAAAAATGGGTCAGCACGTTCCCCTCGAAAGCAGCAGCATAATGAGATGTAGCAGCAATCGACCCGATCGGGTCGGGTGGTGAATGCCCGATCGGGTCTGGGCACATGTGTGCTCGCCCGATCTGATCGGGCATGCCTTGCCCGATCGGGTCCGCAACATCTATACCCGATCAATATTTCTTCGCCCGATCGGGCCATTTTTTGCCCGATCAGAGTACGGAAACCTCCTTTTTGACTCTTTGGCTCTCTAAACTTCACGTTTAGGGGTCTTGGGACCTCCTAAACTACCCATAAAACTCGTGAGCCATCCTACGTGCCTCGTAACATCTCGTAAAGCCGTGGTTGCTTCCAAATGGCTCGGGAATAAGGAGAAAACTCCCTAAAACCTGCAATTCAACACTAAAACAGAAAACCACAACTTTATACGATAGTTAGCACAAGATAGCTCCCAAGAGATCCAATGACGCACAAATTAGCTTGTAAATAAGGGAGAAAACTCTATCTAAATACGTGATATCAATATCTGATGGAAAATTTCTACTCCAAACACCTGATTATTGTTGGGATTTGATTGTGTGGTTGGCTAGAGATACTTACGACTGGGAGATGTCTTCATATGATTCAAATAATGTATGCATGAATTCCCATAAATTTAATCATTTCCCTAATGAGTCTTATGCAACTGAAAAATTTAATAAAGACTTGATGTGTAACCTCGAACGTATCTCAAATTCTCTTCAATCAATTTCTATGCAACTTGATATTCAACAGGCGATTTATGATGATAATGATTGTGATGATGATTGTGTTGAGAATACCATATTAGAGGTGAATGATAATAATCTGACTCCCGATATTGAAAAGAATGATTAGACTGAGGGGAGTGTGGATGCAATGAATGTTTTGGTAGAGGAGGAACTCTTGGTTGAGAGCCCTTGTGTTGACGAACCCATTATTAAGGATGGTGAAATTGTAAGTAAAACCGTCAAGGTTGAGCCTTTTATTCCCTGTCCCTATATTCCATCTTCAAATAGACTTAATCTTGTCCCTTCTCCCTATTCGCCATGCCCCATATTTTCTCACAGTTGCGGTTGCTCCTATTCTCTCCTCGAGGCTCTCACAGCCTACGCCACCAAAGGGAAGTTGTTCATTGTCCTTCTTTTCTCCCTTTTACTTTGATTTTACTTATCTTCACAAATCATTTGTTTCTTCTGATATTATTTATGTGAAGATAGATGCGCTTGTCATCAAGCCATATCTAGTGCTCAATGACATGTTTGCAGGCGCATTTGATAAGTTACTCAAGGCATTGGACTCTTCCAATGATGATACGATAAGATCGTGTATGGGCATGTTGGGGTACTATTTCTACAACCCTGTTCCTCATCTGACTGATGGTTGAGGTATTATGGTCGTACGGGACCTTTATAAACTAGCGTTGTGCGAGAGGCAACTCGTAATTTCCCCTTATTTTTTTTTATTTTTTTTATTTCTCTTATTTTTTTATTGAGAGAGAGAGTGAGGGCGCTAACGTTGTTTTTCCTCTTAGCATCGTCCTTTGTTCACCTTTTGGCATTGAGGACACTGCCAAGTTCAGCTTGGGGGAGGATTTATGTTTGTATTATCTATCTCTTTTACTGCTTTCTAGGATAGATTTATTGCTTTCGAAAAATTCTGAAAAAAATCAAAAAAATATGGTTCTCATGACTGGTTTAGTTGCCTCCCTGTGCCCCTTGTTGTGCTCTTATTGAAAATGATTTGACTATGTTTTCTGGATTGTTGGCCATTTGTGATCTTGAGGCTATGATTTGATGTTTGATTACTATGACTTCGAGCGAGTTTTGATTATATTACACTACATTGTGCTGCATGCCTGAATTGGTTAGACTGTGAGGCCTCTTTGTAGCCTATTGGATTTATATCATTATCCAGTCTTTTTTTGTGTGTTAGTTCCTCTTTAGTGGATTGATCTTGACTTTGACTTCGTACTTGTCTGATATTCGATGACTTGTAGCATTTGCTGTGATAGAGGCGTTCTTTTGTCTCATTCTTGAGCCTCAGAGTGAATTTTTGACATACTATTATCCTCCTTAGCCCCGCTGAGCCTAATGACTTATTTCATGTTACTAAAGCCCTTATTATAAGCCCATGGACTTTATTTTGATACTATTTCTAAGCCTAACTTGGGGGAGCTTTTGTATGGGTTGAGTTTGAGATTGGTTTTATGGTTGGGTTTGGTTTTTGGAGAATTAAAGTGTATTCGTTGTGGTTTGAGTGTGAGAAAAAGAAAAGAAAAAGCAAAGTTTGGATTGCGTGAATGTTTGGTTCGTAAAATGAAAGAAAAAGAAATAAAAGTCAAAAAAAAAAATCAAAATTCCTTCATTCACGTATGTTTATAAAGAAAAATATGCTACATTGCTTGAAAATTGGGTTTGTTGTGAGTTTTCAAAGTTTTGAGTTGGGTTATGTTTCATGGTTTTATGGTGTTGTTGGGAGTTGTTTTGGCCATCTTCGGCCTTGTTTCGAGTGAATTATGCTCCCCCTTTCTCGGTTTTTCCCCCACTTTTCCTAAATATATCCCCTACCTCTTACCTAAGCCTCATTACAACCCTATAAAGTCCTCCTGAGCTTGTGTCTGCATTGTTTATTGGATTGATTTCGAGTCAGTTTGTCAAAGTTAAAGAGTATGTCTGCTAATTGAGTCGACTTGGCTAGGATGAGCGTCATTTAACCTTCTTAAACACATGAGAGTGTGAGTGGGAAGGGCAATTATGGTTGGTGAGTGTTCGGGCATATTCTTTGCCTGCCACAAAATAGAGAGGAGTGACACCTTTGTGAGAGCCTTTTCAGGATTTGTATGCCTTGTGGATGCTTAAATTTGATGAATTGCTTGGATGATTGGTGGTTGGATGGATTTGATTAGCCGAACTTGAATTTTGCCTGCTTGAGCGATTCTTAGTCTTGAAAACGCTTTGAGCTTTGATTGTTTTTATATATGGGGTGAGACAATCTATTCCATGTTCATGTTTTATTTGCTTGAAGACAAGCAAAGGTTTAGGTTGGGGGAGTTTGATGCATCACATTTATCTATAGTTTTTAGATGCATTTAGATTGCATTTAAAACTCCTTTTTGAGCATTTAGGTGCATAATGACAAGAATTACATAAGTTGTGCTCTACTTCCCCGTTTGTGTGTTTCGATGATTTTTAGGTTATTTTGATAAAAAGTGATCATGAGTACCAAAGATCTAGACTATTAATCATTGAAGATAAAGGTAGCTTGCACAAGGATCACAATGCATCCGTTTGGGACAATTTTGAGTTGGAATGAAGCAAAAAGTTAGTGAAAGAAGTGCCAAAACAGACAGACCTTCACTATTTTCATTATAACTTCTGATAAAAATTTATAATCAAGAAACTCCAACTGGGTTGGATTCTAGACTTCAAGAGCTTTCCAATGATAGGTCACACGCCCCAATCGGACTACTGGTTTGAGAGATACGGCCTTCGCAAGTTGATGCAGAATTGCAGTTTAGCCACCCGATTAGGCGGGAGTGACCCGATCGGGTCTGAAGCACGGATAACTCTTTTTTTCTGAAATTCTATCTTTTTCTATTCATTTTTTAATTAGATTTTGGGGCTATTATAAATAGCTATCCTTCATTATTTTTAGAGACATCTTTTTATTCAGTTTTATTTCCATAGTTCTTAGCTTAGTTTTATTTAGTTTAAACACTTTAAATTAGATTAAAGGTGATTGAACCTCGGATTCGATTGTAATAAAAGTTCATGCTTTCCGTCAATTGGTAGTCTTCTCTACCTTAATCTCTTTTATTATTCTTGATTGCTTAGTTTAATTATTTATTCATTCATGATGCAATTATTAGGGTTTCATATTAGATTTTGTTCGTCTAGTATGAACACTAGATCAACTACAAGAGGGGGGGTGAATTGTAGTTGTGGGGATTTTAGACACTTTTTGCGGAATATAAAAACTCTTAGATAAACAAAAGAGAATAAGCTAAGAAGAATAGGAACAAAGAGTAGGAACACGGAGAGATACTTTTAACACGGTTCTCTTCCAAAATTCTCTAGGAAGAAACCCTGCCTTCTCTTATTTATAATAGCATTTACAACTCAATACAACCTATTATAAATCACTTCTCACTCTGTTCCTCTAAGAACTTGACCCTGTTCCTCTAGGAATTTGTTCCCAGTCACCTTGTTCCCCCTGAACACGTGACTTTCTCACGCGACTTCACTCGAAGTCTTCTTACTTGACTTCACTCGAAGTCTTCTCTCTCTCTTTCTCTTTCTCTCTTGATTACACAAGTTTCTCTCTTAAATTTCTCTCACCCAACACTCAAAAACGAATACAATATATTTGCTATGAAGAGGAGTAAATAGAATGAAAACTTTCTAAAAATATATGAACATTAAATTCTGGAAAGTCTTAGTCTTCATTCTGTGCATCCTTCACATTATTTATAGGAGTTTAAATAACCTCCTATTCTTGCTCTTCAAGGTAGTTATGGCTGCTTAATTGTAGGCCATGATCTCCATGTCTGTAGCCATTATTCCCACGAAGCTTGCCCACTAGGTCCATGTCTTAGTCAGCCACAATCTCCACTAAATCAGCATGTAGTTAGGTTGTTGACTGTTGAATACTTGGTGGTCAGTTAGACCTCCTAGATTCCAGGAACTAACTGACTAGTCAGTTTCTGGTTGTTCCTAGAAACCATGAATCAGTCAACACTTCCTCCACAATCGTAGCATGCTGTTGGTAGTGGTCATAGTTGGTTGCTGCACTTCCTAGATTGTAGGAACTGACTTAGTAGTCAGTTAACTGACTTCCTGGATTCTAGAAACCGACTTCCTAGATTCTAGGAACAGGCTGGCTAGGCAGTTTTCTTCTTCAAGCGCATGGACATAGTGTTTGTTACACTATATTTGACTCGTTCAAATCTGCATAAACACATCAAGAAATACTCCATCTAATATCATGGAATTTTATTTTATTTAAAATAATATTCCATGTAATTAGGTTAATTCAAAGGAAATAATATTATATCTATTTGAGTGCTTAATAATTAATTTAAAATAACTTGACTAGGTTAAACTCTAAGTCATAAAATAAATAAAATAGAAAATGAATAAAGAATGGATAAATATAAAATTAAATCCTAAATAAAATCTAAGTCTATGAAATAAACCTAAGTTCAAAACACATTATTTATTTGAGTGAATATAATAATTAATTTAAATAACTTGATTAGGTTAAACTCTTAACCATTTCTCCACAAGTTAAACTTAAACTAATTATTAATCCAACACATGAAATGATAAAAACGAGTTATATACATTTTACTATAAAGTCCAAAAACATTATTTGTCATCATTAAAACAGTGAATACAATAATATTCCCCCTTTTTGATGATGGCAAACAATTGGCATAAAATAGTAAAATTAATAAAAGAATGAAAGAATAAATGAATATCTATAACTTCAATTCTATGACTATAGGGAAGAGAAGAAGATAATCAAGATAAGTAGTAGGAACTAAGTAGTTTCAGAATTTTCTAATCATGCCAATAACTCTTCCCCCTTTTGTCATCATCAAAACTAAGTAGTGAACCTGCAGCACTAGTAGAGTCAACAGTCTAAAGTTAAGTCAGTAGCTCTACATTGTTATCTCATAATATTAGCCATCCAAACATTCCAAGAGTATTTAAAGCAGGAACAAACATATCAAAGTAAGAAGCAATCAGGAACAGAGTTCAAATAGCCAAAAGAAAAGTAGGATATGGATGAAAAAAGAAATGAAAATTGCTCAAGAGTTCTTATGTCTAAGGAGGACACAAGAAAGAAAATAAATGAAAAGAAAATAGTGCAATTGTTCAATGGTTAATTAAGTACAAGTCCAAAAACTCAAATTATTAATATCCTTAGATAGAGGGAAGGGACTGGGATCAGAGGTGTTTGCGGATAATAAAAGATGTATCAATAAATCTTCTCGCAAATGTCACTCTTCCTAGGTTCCTTGGGAACTTAGGTTCTGCCAGTCTCTGACTTCTCCTGACTGTCTGTTTGACCCTGTTCCTCCCATCTTTGTCTCTTTACTGATTCAACTTTCTCCACCTTGACCCTTGTCTCTTCCTCCTCATACTCCAATTTTCCACCTCTCATTCTCAAACTCAATCTGTAAAGGATGTCTTTGGTAATATAATTTTCTGGTTCAAGTTCAAAGGAGCTTTTGTAGGGGAGTTTGACTTTGCATTTTCCGGAACAAAGGAAATCAAATTTCCATAGGCTATGCGATTTTTGTGAACAAAATGCAGTGGGTAATAATCAAGGCAGGCGGATTAATTTTGATGTTATGAGCAAGGAAATACATGAGAGAGAGAGATCTAATAATTTATCTTGGTTTCTTTTGGAGGTACAGGGAACAAGGAACTGTCAAACCAATTGAAATAGAAATTTATGAATGTAGCTAAGGTCTTTTTGGTCCAGGGACAGGTCAGATGGGTGCTCACCAAAGAAATATAATATTTCGTCATTGTTTGCTCCATGTATATTCAATTTGGACTTTCCCTTCACATACTCTTTGTACCTTTCAGCAGGAACACCAAACAAGTCACTCCTTTTTTTTTTGTTACAACAATACTAAGTCACCAACCATCATCATTCTCAAAATTAGAACAAAAGACATTCATCTCTTCCTCATACAAACCCTCATCTACAAATATTGTTTTCTTTTCGTTTTGGGTGTCATTGGTGAAGGATTTGGTATCTTGGAGAAGGAGATGGATAATAAAATGATGGAGTGAGGGGTTCGATGATGGGATGTTTAGGAGGTTTTATGAAGCCATCAATTTTGTGGCTTTCCCTTTCTCTTAAGACATTAACTTTTCGAATTAAGGTTTTGAACTTAATCTTTAGTTGAACCATTGCAATGAATAAAGTGAGAATGGAACAAGAAGAATTGGGAAAAATAAAGAAAAGAAAAATGAATGAAAATGAAAGAAGAAAAGAAAACGGAAGAAAATTTGAACTCTTGTAAATGATACACTTCAAACTAAAATACATATGCTCCATTATTATTTACTCAATGTACTAGTGTGGACAATAAGAAGAATATTATAGAGACTAATGTGAGTCCTTATCCTTGACTGAAGGTGTATGAATAAAAATTCATGAAAATTGCAGGGCACACTTAGAAAAGAATGTAACATAGAGAGTTAATACTAAAGGCACTTTCATACTATTCTGATCATCCCTAGTTCCAATCAAATCTTTTCAAATTTTTTTTTTGTAAAGAGAGGTTGGTCAAGATAATAGCAATTTGCTTTCAAGTAGGACACAATACAACTTTGAATAAACCATTATCAATATAGTCCTTAAGAAATGAAGCTCAATATGAATATGCTTAACCTTAGAATGATGCATGGGTCCTTCAATATACATAAAGCACTTATATCATCACAGAAAGTAGGAACACATTTGTATTTAATACCAAAATCACGTACCAGTTGCTTGTTCCATTGGCTGTTGAGAGAGCAACAGTATGTTGTTTCTTTGAGCTCCAAGAAACTAAGCTTCTTCCTAGGAACTGAATAATTCCAGAAGTGCTTTTTCGATTTACCAAGTCTCCAGCATAGTCAGCATCATAAATCAAAACATCACTATGTTTTGTTTTTCATTCATACTTAAGCATGTAAGATTGCTCCTAGGAACCAGGTTGAGGTCTACAACTTATGTATTCCCTTTCCTAGTTCCTTCCAGTATCCTTGTACCTGTACAGTTATTGCTAAATACACAACTCTCTTTAGTAAACTTCACAATATTCCCTTTGTCACAGAAATTTAAATAATACTAAGTACACTAAGCTATAAACCCTCGACAAAAAGTAAGTGGAACGTGACTAAGTTTGCCAATCTTACCTACTACTAATATATTACATGTAAGATTGTCACCAAAGGTCACAGTTCCTCTTTCTTAAACTAAAAGTGAGAGAAACTTTAATTTGTTACCAGTCATAAGCTTAGAACAACCGCTATCGAGGTACCACAGGTTGTTCCCCCTCACTTTAGTCTGCATCCACAACAATTAGTTAGTGGTAGGAACCCAATCTGATTTGGGTTCCCTTGTAGGACTTGAATCATTTGTAATTTTCCAGAACTTTTTAATGAAATCAGAATTCTTATCAACTCGTTCCTTCTTGGAGGAACAGTCAGTCACTAGATGACAACTTTTCCCACAGAAGGAACAAACTTCGTTCCTTGGCAAATCAATATATTTTTTTCTTTTTATACCTCTTTTTGTGATTGAAACCAAGACCTTCCTTTCCTTTGTTTTGATAGTTATGAATCCAACTAACCACGTTAGGAAGCTTGTCCCGGTTCCTCGAGGATCTCAGTTCCTTCTTCAGTACTTTATTTTCTTTTAAGACATTCTCATAATTGAGTTGGATTTTTTCAAAATCCATTATGGTACTAGAAGAAGGGATTGTTCCTTCAGGAACAAGGAGTTTCAATTCTGCCAATTCTATATTCAAGAAAAAATCATCATCTTTCACACTTTCAAAAGTTTCTTGAATAATTCTAATTCTGTCAAAAACCTCAAAAGATATTTTCTCATTATTAGACTCCAAGTCTCTAGGCCAAGTAGTGTGTTCTTTAGTAACATTTAAAGCTTGTTCTACTTGATCCCTTTTTAAGCAAACTTCTTGATAATCATCTAATGTCTCAATTAATAAATTAAGAAGTTTACTAAATTCTATTAGTTCCTCTTTAATAGAATTTAAACATACCTCATGGTTAGATGGTTCCTCTTGTTCATTGATCTTTGTCATGAGACAGAGATTTGCAGCTACCTCATCAGGTTGATCCTGCTCCTCGTCTGAGTCAGATTCCCCCCATGCTGCTATCATGGCCCTTCTCATGTCAGTCTCTAAGAAAGACTTTTGTTGTTCCTTGCCCTTCTCATTGAATTTTCCTTTTCCTTTTTCATTCTCCCATAGTGGACACTCTTTTATGAAATTGTCCTGACTTCCACATTTGTCACAGCTCATCTTTGTTGATTTCCTTGCATTCTTTCCCTTGTAGTTCTTGTTAAAGAACTTCTTGAATCTTTTCATGATCATAATTGCTTCTTCATCGTCAGTTTCTGAATCTGCTTGTTCCTCTGACTTGAGAGCTAGATCTTTAGGCCTGCTAGGATCAACATCATGAGTTCCTAGGTGCAGCTCATGAGTCATCAAGGATCCAGCAAGTTGTTCAATATCGAACGTTGTGAAATCCTTGGTTTCCTGTAAAGTTGTCACCTTGGCTATCCATTTGTCATCTTGTGGAAACTCCTTAGAACTTTTCGTACCTGTTCCTCTGGAGTGATGGACTTGCCTAGGGAGTGAAGTTCATTAATAATGTTTGAGAACCTTGTGAGCGTATCATGAACCGACTCCATAGGTTTCATATGGAACAACTCATACTTATGCATGAGCATGTCCATCTTAGATCTCTTTACTTCGCTTGTTCCTTCATGAGTCACTTGGAGAAGTTTCCACATTTGCTTGGCAGTCTTACATCCCATGACTCTATTATGTTCATGAGGACCAAGACCATAGTGAAGAATTCTCTTGGCCATGTTGTTAATCTCTATCTTGACAAAATCAACTTGGTCATAATCTTCGAGTGATTTTGGAACCACTTCTCCCTTTTCGTTATTCTCTGTTACTTCAAAGTCACCTAGTTCAATCACTCTCCATACTTGATAGTTTTCAGCTTTTATAAATATCTCCATTCGATTCTTCCAGTATGGATAGTGTTTTCCATTGAACATAGGTGGACGTTGGGTTGAGTAACCTTCGTCTAGATTTGCTCCCATAGTATTCATAACTGCCAGGAACTGTCTCCTCAGTGTTAGCTGATTCTGGAGGAACAGGCTCTGATACCAATTGTTAGACTAGTATGAACACTAGATCAACTACAAGAGGGGGGGTGAATTGTAGTTGTGGGGATTTTAGACACTTTTTACGGAATATAAAAACTCTTAGATAAACAAAAGAGAATAAGCTAAAAAGAATAGGAACAAAGAGTAGGAACACGGAGAGATACTTTTAACAAGGTTCTCTTCCAAAATTCTCTAGGAAGAAACCCTGCCTTCTCTTATTTATAATAGCATTTACAACTCAATACAACCTATTATAAATCACTTCTCACTCTTTTCCTCTAGGAACTTGACCCTGTTCCTCTAGGAACTTGTTCCTGTTCCTCTAGGAACTTGACCCTGTTCCTCTAGGAACTTGACCCTGTTCCTCTAGGAACTTAACCCTGTTCCTCTAGGAACTTGACCCTGTTCCTCTAGGAACTTGTTCCCAGTCACCTTGTTCCCCCTGAACACGTGACTTTCTCACTCGACTTCACTCGAAGTCTTCTCACTTGACTTCACTCGAAGTCTTCTCTCTCTCTTTCTCTTTCTCTCTTGATTACACAAGTTTCTCTCTTAAATTTCTCTCACCCAACACTCAAAAACGAATACAATATTTTTCTATGAAGAGGAGTAAATAGAATGAAAAGTTTCTAAAAATATATGAACATTAAATTCTGGTTTGTCTTAGTTTTCATTCTGTGCATCCTTCACATTATTTATAGGAGTTTAAACAACCTCCTATTCTTGCTCTTCAAGGTAGTTATGGCTGCTTAATTGTAGGCCATGATCTCCATTTATGTAGCCATTATTCCCACGAAGCTTGCCCACTAGGTCCATGTCTTAGTCAGCCACATCTCCACTAAATCAGCATGTAGTTAGGTTGTTGACTGCTGAATACTTGGTGGTCAGTTAGACCTCCTAGATTCCAGGAACTAACTGACCAGTCAGTTTCTGGTTGTTCCTAGAAACCATGAATCAGTCAACACTTCCTCCACAATCGTAGCATGCTGTTGGTAGTGGTCATAGTTGGTTGCTGCACTTCCTAGATTGTAGGAACTGACTTAGTAGTCAGTCAACTGACTTCCGGAATTCTAGAAACTGACTTCCTAGATTCTAGGAACTGACTTCCTAGATTCTAGGAACAGGCTGGCTGGGCAGTTTTCTTCTTCAAGCGCATGGACATAGTGTTTGTTACACTATATTTGACTCGTTCAAATCTGCATAAACACATCAAGAAATACTCCATCTAATATCATGGAATTTTATTTTATTTAAAATAATATTCCATGTAATTAGGTTAATTCAAAGCAAATAATATTATATCTATTTGAGTGTTTAATAATTAATTTAAAATAACTTGACTAGGTTAAACTCTAAGTCATAAAATAAATAAAATATAAAATAAATAAAGAACGGATAAATATAAAATTAAATCCTAAATAAAATCTAAGTTTGTGAAATAAACCTAAGTTCAAAACACATTATTTATTTGAGTGAATATAATAATTAATTTAAATAACTTGATTAGGTTAAACTCTTAACCATTTCTCCACAAGTTAAACTTAAACTAATTATTAATCCAACACATGAAATGATAAAAATGAGTTATATACATTTTACTATAAAGTCCAAAAACATTATTTGTCATCATTAAAACAGTGAATACAACAGATTTATTGTTGTTGATTCGATTATGAGTGAGTAGTTTAATTTCTAGGGATTTAGAGAGGGAAGCCATGTTTATACCATGATTATTTGAATTGCTATTAGTTTCTAGGGTTTGATGAGATAGGTTATGGTGTGATTTGTTCTTATTGAGTGATTAACGTTATTGCGCAGTTTCTTTGATTACTTGAGGTTAATGTTTGCATAGATCTGTCTTACTCTTAGAGGCCTAGTACACACTAGTAATTCTGATTATGCTTGTGAACATGTTGCATATGTTGAATTATGGGCGTTGAGACTTAACCATAGCTTGACATGGCTCTAATCTATCGATTCTCGACCTAGGTTCTGATAGTTGTTTGATCCTTTGATTGGTATAAGCATGGTGGACCGAATTAATTCCCTAGACCTTTAATTCATAGAGTAAAATCCTTCTTTATATTGTTTTCTAGTGTCTAATTATTAGTTCAGCTGATTTCTATCTGATTTTGTCTGAAGTACCTTTTTGGCTAAATATTAACTTAGAACTCCGTCTCTCTGTGGATTCGACCCTACTTCCCTTGACTGCCATTGTTAGAGGACTTAGGTTTATCTTTGATTAGGTGATACGACTTTAGCCTATCAGTTCATGACTTTGAGTGATAGGTCTATTTGTGAGTACAGAGACGCTGAGGTCTTTGAACATGTTTTTCCCTTGAAAAGGGGTGATGCTGCTTCCATGCCTTCATGTTCTTCTCCTACTGTGGTTTTACGTACTTGTTCTACGCATGATGTTCCTTTACCTACTAGGTGATGTTCCTGCTGATTTAACCCTAAGTAGTTCTTCAATTGATTTGCATGCTAGTAGTTCTTGTGCTGTAGATGAACCTAGGAGAAGTAAAAGACCTAGAGTAGCAAAAGACTTTGGTTCTGATTTTGTTACTGCTTTTCTGTCTGAGAGCTCTTGCATTGACTTGTTGAGTGATGAACTAGTCTATGCTTTCATGATAGAAGAGGACCCTAAGACTTTTGAAGAGGCAATGAAATCTGTGGATGCTAACTTTTGGAAAGAGGCCATTAAGAGCGAGTTAGATTCCATAGTGTCTAACTCCACTTGGGAGTTAACTGACTTACCTAAGGGATCAAAGACCATAGATAGCAAATGGATCTTTAAAAAAAAGTTGAGACCTGATGGGACTATTGAGAGGTTTAAAGCCAGACTTGTGATTAGGGGCTTTACTCAAAGGAAAGGACTAGATTACTTTGACACTTATTCTCCTATGACTAAGATAGCCACCATCAGGACCCTGTTAGCTCTTGCTGCTATTCATGACTTAGTCATACATCAGATGGATGTGAAGACTGCTTTCTTGAATGGTGACATAGATGAGGAGATTTATATGTCCAACCTGAGGGTTTCCTGGTACAAGGTCAAGAAGATAAAGTGTGTAAGTTGAGGAAGTCCTTATATGGTCTCAAACAAGCACCAAAACAGTGGTATGAAAAATTTGACAGTATTGTTGTGTCAAATGGCTTCAATGTCAACAACACTGACTTTTGCGTTTATTCAAAACTGATAGGATCAGATTGTGTAATCATATGTCTTTATGTGGATGACATGTTGATCTTTGGTAACAATTTAAAGGTGGTTAATGATACTAAACTTTTGGCATCGAAATTTGAGATGAATGATTCGGGAGAAGCTGATGTGATTTTAGGAGTAAGACTTAAGAAAACCTCCGGTCGCATTTCCCTTAGTCAGTCTCATTATGTGGAAAAGGTGCTTAAAAAGTTTAACTCCTTTGATATTGCTCCAGTGAGTACACCTTATGACCCTAGTATTCATTTGAATACGAATTTAGGAGAAAGTGTTTCTAAAAGTGAATATGTGAAAGTCATAGGTAGTTTAATGTACCTCATGAACTGTACTCCACCTGGCATAGCTTATGCAGTGAGTAGACCGAGTCGGTATACTCATAACCCTAGTAATGAACATTGGAATGCTCTTCATCGTCTTCTTAGACACCTGAAAGGAACAGTTGATCTATGTTTGCACTATCCTAAATTTCCTACTGTACTTGAAGGATTTTGTGATGCAAACTGTGTTTTAGGTAATGATGAGATTAGTTCAACTAGTGGTTACGTGTTTACTCTTGGTGGTGGTGCTATTTCGTGGAAGTCTTCCAAGAAGACTTGTATAGCACGCTCCACCGTGGAGTCTGAGTTTATTGCCTCGAGTTGGCAGGGCAAGAAGCTGAGTGGTTGAGAAACCTTTTTTCTGATGTTCCGTTATGGGGAGGGCAGGGTGCTCCTGTCGCCCTTCATTGTGATTCTCAAGCAGCCATTGGCGTTGCTAAGATCAGTTTCTACAATGGTAATTAAGAAAAGACACATACGGATCACACATGGAGTCGTGAAGCAACTCCTAAAAATGGGGTGATTTCTTTGGACTATGTGAGGTCCGAAAGAAATCTTGCTGATCCTTTTACTAAGTGACTATGTTGGAGAGTCGTCCTAGAGTCGTCGAGGGGGATGGGGTTAAGGCCCATTAGTTGAGAGTTTATGGTGGATACCCGTTTTTTGGTCAAACAAAACCATAGAATCCTAACTTGCACTACATTTCTCATCCCTATGGCGTGTTGGTAGTGCTTTCTAAATCCATAGCCTATTAGGTGGTGCTATTGAGATGCACTTGATGGCCTGGATTTATATTGTGAGGTTGAGCTTTTGCTCTTAATAGTTTCATATCCCTTCGGGGTGGTGTTATTGAGGAACACTTGATGGACTGCCTAGGTAAATATGGAGGTTAAGCCGCCTTCTATGAAAGACTCGGCTGTCATTCTAGAGCACTTATGAGACCCAAGGTATGCGCATGGATATAAAGCGCTTATGTTGTATCGCGGAGACTGCACGTTCTTAAGGTAGGTATGTGTTGTGGGGGTCTCAACAAAACTGTAATACCCCAAACTTTTAAAATTTATTTATTATTTAGAAAGGTTTATTATTATTTTCAATTATAATTACTTACCGATAATTTAGTTTTATTTAATAATTATGTTCATTAAAAATGATTTCATTGAATTTCAATTTATTTTATAAATAAACAATTTCATTATATTCTATTTAATTATTATTATTGAAATCTTATTTCACTTTTGGTGGGCATTCTTATCCACATATCCCCTAGCTAACCCATATTGAGCCTAACAATTCAATAACAAACTCAAACAAACAAAATAAAAGAAAAACAAAAAGAGAAAAGGAAAGATGATGATGATCATCATCTTTCTTCCATCACCATCCTTTACAAAACCATATTTTGTCCGGTTTTGACTCCCAAAACCATCCTCCTTCTTCCTCCTTCCTACCCATATTTATTGGGCAAGCCAACCTCCTACCTTCATTTATTGGATAAGCTCACCCCTCCTCACCATGGCTATAAATAGCCCTCCTTGAGCCCCAATTCAACGACACCTTACATCCTCTCTTCCTCTTCCTCTTGCTTTCCTTCTCTTCCTTCTCTGCTCTACCTTCTTCTGTCCTCCTTGCTCGCCGAAAAGGGCTGCCCAGAACCACCAACATTAAAACAACCAACACAACCTACCCGCAGCCCCTGTTCTTCTCACTAAGCCACCCATAATCGGCCGTAATCATCACCGCTCACCACCACGTCAACTCTCTCCCCTGTTTCCCTCCCCGCCTCCTGCCTTCTATCTTTCTCCCCCAAAGTAGCAGCGACGCAGCCACCATGGCTGCCGTCGTCCTTGACGCAACCCAGACCGCTGAAAACGCTCCCACCACGCCACAAGCCTCCATAACGCCCTTGTTCTCCCCCCACTCGCTGCACCTCCCGCATCCCCCTTGTCCACGCTATTGTGCAGCCACCAACGCCGGCGATCCGGCCATCTGAATGATGCCGCCTCACCGCCGGCCACCAGGCCAAGCCACCACCCCCTGCCAACGTCCTCCTCCTTCTCTTCCCCTTTGTTTTGTTAACTCAAGAAACTTATTTAAGGAAATCAGTTTTCCTTAAAGAATTATAAAACCCAAAAGTCAACATTTAACTTATTAAGGTATAACCCATTTTACTCTTTTAATTAATTAAAGCCCAATTAGTATTATAAGTAATCATTTTAGAAAACCTGTTTATGAATTATTATTACTGATTCTGGAAAAATATAATTATTTAGCTAATGTCTTTAATCTATGAAAATGTCATTTTATATTTAAATGAGTTTTAAAAGTAACGTTATTTTAAGGTTTTCGAAAAATGGGTCATTAAGGAAATGTCGTAAGTTGGGTGGATTCTGATCGAGTGTTTTGTTAATGTTTATGGAGCGATAAATGGTATGTGGGAATTCGAAAGGCCTAAGGATGACATTCTTGGAGTTATGAAGATGTTTGAATTGAACGGTTAAGGTAACCTTTATGTCCAGCATTGTGTGTGTGCCCGTATGTGAAAATATGATTTTATGATTTGAAATGTGATTTTAAGTAGACTTTTATATGAATCATGAAATTGTTGTTAAATCATGTTTTAACGAGTTATAGCATTATATACATAAGTTTATTAAATTATTTTACAATACATGTTGTGGAAATTAATGACCTATTTATATGTTGTTTCATGTTTAATTAATATTTTAGGTAAAGTATAATGTTTTATGATTTACGATATATCTTTATGAAAGATGAATGTTATATGTGAATTGCACTAATTAAATAGTATCTCTCGATTAATTCATATTTATGTAAAGTATGATAATTTATTGTGATCTCATGTTTGCATGATTTATGGAAATATACAATCACATGATTATATTTATGTTCTATGCAATTATATAACATTAAATGTGTTATATAAGTATTGAATAAATTTTACGATATTTCATAATGATCTTATGTGAATGGTGAATTAACACAACGTTAGGGTAGAATTGACCTATGGATAGTTATTAATGTCTTTTGGAAATGTTACAATGTTCTATGTTTTATTTTATTACAATCTAAATGAATTCATGTTAAATAAAGTATGATTGTTTGTGTGCTATGGTTCATGTTACATGCTTATACGATTATAAATGTTTATATTAATGATTAACGTTATAATAATAAGTTCATGGATTTGTGATTGTCTGATGTTCATTTATTACGGATGTTATGAGCAAAGTCTATGCTAATGTAATCCTTATATGAATTACGAGATATGAAGTGTTGACCATTATATTGACCCATCCCGATTATTGGTAATGTTATGAGAAGAATGAATGATGTATGACAACGTGAAAAGTATGACTATGCTGTGATTCTATTGACGATTTTAAGATGTTAAAGTACAATAGTAAAAGATACGAAAAATAATAAATTAAAGTGAAAGATGGTTCTTGGCAATATTCTGTTATGTTGGTCGTGCACGTACCTTTCTATTATGGAGGAAACGCCAACTTCTGGTTAGGGATAACATCCCTGGTGGCACCGCATTATGCCTGGCTTTATGCCACCTTCTGGTTAGGGATAACATCCCTAGTGGCTAATGCCTTATGTTGACGATGTATGGTGGAAACACCACCTTCTGGTTAGGGATGACATCCCTGGTGGCACCGCGTTATGGGAGACGTCCCTTCTGTTGTACTCGCCAAAATACCAAAATGAAAGATATCTGTAAATGAGAATGATAAAGACAGAAACCTATGGTAGTCCTATGTGAATGTCAGTATGTGTTATGTGTAGCTTTTATTTCTTGCTATATACGATATATATATATATATATATATATATATATATATATATATATATATATATATATAAATGCTCATAAGTGTCTATAAGAAAATGTGACGTTACATGAAGTTATGTGAAGTATGAAGAATGTGTGAAATCTAAATGCGCTATGATCATGGATATGTATAGTTATGATTTTATGTATATTAAGTTATATCTTATTATATGATTATCTGAATGATGGGTGTTGTTCGGAAATATGAGTTTTCTGAAAGTTTATAATTAAGATATTGTAATGAAAAGTGGAAAGAGAACGGTCTCCTTGGCTTGGAATTATGAACTGAACTGGTGAATGGGCAAGTTACGGGTGGTGGAAATGTTTCTGCTCTATGAATGGACCGAGATGGTCGAATGTTAATGTAAGATGAAGAAAGTCATGTTCTGTTATGTCCCGTCCAAAACCCGTACTTGCCAACGATCTGAGCTCTATGAATGGTCCTTGCCAGGAGATTGTTCGAGGTAAAAGTAATGATCATTGATTAAGTATTTCCGAACAATCACAGAATGATGTGATAAGTGCCTGTGTGAAAAACGTTTTCGAAACAAAACTGTTTTTAAGGGCTGGAGTAAAGTTACGAGTTTTCCACTCATTTTAGAATGTTTTTCTGTCTTTTCTTGTTTTTTCTATTTTTCTTCTGAACGAAGCTCAGGTTAAGAAAAGGGCTCAGGATTATCGACCTATGGAAAGGAAGTCGTGGAGGTGGATTTCACGAAGTGTTGACTGAAGCTGTTACGAATATTTATAAGGTCATTATTATCATAGAGACATTGTGAGCTATTTTAAAGATATTGTATTATTAGTGGGCCACAACCCACAAGTTTAAGGATTTGCTTCCGCTGATTGTTTTTCAATTATGAGTTAATTAAGGCTAATGGTGTTTCATTAAGGACCCCCATTTTCGGGGCGTTACAAAAACTGTGGTGAGTTCAAGAGAAATTAACTCACTAGAAAGTAAGTTGTTGCCTCATCTCACTATGTATCAATTCAAATCGAACGATATTGATGCTTAAGTACTTCCCTTTCTTTACCCAGGAATTTATTTTGCTTTACAGATCCTTTGTGGGGGATTGTTGGAGTTAAGGCTGGTAAAGCCTCTTTGGGTTTTTCCCAAAGATCCCATATCGCCTATGGAAGGGAGTTTTCCTTTGTTTATTAACTCCCTTCCTCTACTTGTCTATTGAGTTGATTACATGGTTGGCTTTTATGGTTGGAGGTCAAGCTTGTGCTAGGGTTTGCTACCACAAACAAGCGCGCGCGTGCCGCCCGCCCGGACTGGGCGGGGTCGAGCTCAGGCTCAGGCTGGGCCTGGGTTCTGGGAAGAGCTGAGCTGGAGCTTATCTTTTTGGACCCGGGCCCAGTGTGTGTAACGGTAACTTAATGGACTGATTAGACTTCATCTGCTGTATTTCTTCATCCGAAAAATACATCCATCTCTCTTCTCAAAATTCTGGGTACGTGCTTTGTCTCCAAAGTCTTTCTCTGTTAGTGGTGACTTAAAGAGGTTATTGTGTTAACCTTTGGAAGCTTTCCGACCAGTTGCGATTACCACTATAGTCGGGCCGCAATTGCATTCAAGTAAGTGGTCTTCTACCACGACGCAGCCTTGAAATCTTTCTTTAATCCACCATTGCAAATAGGCGTTTCTAACACTACATATTTCCTCATTGAAGTTAACTATTTTTAACTCCCAAATCAATACTCAAGCATGCACCGACTTTGCATTATAAACTACTTTAATTTCACTAGTATGCCCATCTCTCGCATTATAAAGAACCAAATTTATTTTTAGTAGCCCCTATTGAAATGAAATTATCTTTAACGATTAAATACAACCTTCTTTTTCCAATCTACAACATTTGACTTCTATACATTTTTTAGAGAGGTACAAGGAAAATATTAATTAAGTCTTCCTATCTTAGGATTGAACAAAGTATTGAGTACATTAAAACTAGAAGAAAACTAAAATAACATTAAAAACTCTCTATTCTATAAGTGAAGAGTAGGGGGACACCAAAATCAACATTCATCTTTTTTTTAAAATCCTAATTAAATGGAACAACTTTCTACATAGATAATTATTTTTACATTTTTAAATTTTGAAAAAAAGCAATGCAAAATACCCTAAACAAACTTACTGTTATAGAATGTTACATGATTTCGCACGCATCGCGTGCATATATGACTAGTAAACTATCAACGAAACTATGAAATTAAAACTTAAAAAGAAAGCATGCTTAAGCTAATCAATTTCTTTAGCGGGGCATGTGGCATACTGGCCACCGACTTGGAGCGGGAACAACAGCGTCGCAAAGTAGAACGTTGTCATCATTGGGTCAGGCGTTGAGTCGTCTTCTTAGGTCACGACGCTCAACACGTTGGCAGATGTACATCAACACCCTGAAGTTTGGCTGGAGAAAGACGGTGGTCGAACATCAAAGAACATCTCATTGGCAGATTAATATTAACTTTGAAGCACATAGATTTGAAAGTTATCGCGACAAAGGTAACAACCACCGAACATTCTTTTGGTGGTCAAAGCACATCTTCTCGGAAGCTTTAGGAAAAAATTCATCTTCTCGAAACCCTTGGTCAAGAAAGCCAGGAGTGGCGACTTCCTAGTGCAACGTGAGAGACAAAAAGGCCGGCGTGAGAAGGGATGGATGATGGATGGAGGGAGGCGGTGGAACGACTAGGGTTTGGCTGGAGAAAGACGGTGGAGGTGCTAAAGTTTTCTAGAGAGAAGGAAGAACTTGACCACTTCTCTCTATGTGACATTTAACTTCTCTCTATGATAAATGTAAGTTTTTAACTATTAGTAAAATAGCTATATGGTAATTAGACTTGGCAAAACTTGACCTGATTCGAAACCGACCTCACAAAATAGGTCATGAAAACAAAATCACGATTCGGGACCCGAACATAACCAAACCCGAAAAAATCGGAAAAAAATTGGGTCAAACCCAAACTAACTGAAAACCGACCCGACCGGTGGATTTTCCAGTTTATAATTAAATTACAACATTTTAGTCTTCAATTTGGCAAAATAAAAGAAATATCATATTTTTGTACCTTAAGTTTTACATTATACTTGGGATATCAGTCTTTTTAGTTATTATCATATACCTATATCTATTACATAAATAAAAAAAATATTTATTTATATATAATATAAAGAATAAATAGAAAATTCATTCCAAAAGCATAAACTAAGAAGGTGGCCTTGACCGATCGTCCAACCGACTGAAAACCGAACTCTCTAGGTCATGGTTAAAGGTTTGTCAGCACGTTAGCGAAACTAACCCAACTGGGTGTTGACCTGAATCCATATCTACCCCACCAAAACCGACCCGACCGATTTTTTGTCATGTCTAATGGTAATAATAAATCATGGAAATCGAAAATTCACATGAATTGATGAGAAATGAGCGGGTTGTTTTATTGACCAAAACTTTGCAAATCAAGGAAGTAAAAATTCTCATGAATTTGGATTTCTCATAAAATGTGCAATTTTTTTTACCTTGTCTCCCTTAATAAGTGGAAATTCTTACGGAATTCCTTTTCTACTTTGTCAACCAAACACATTTGAAAAATTCAATTTACTTTGAAATGGATATCTATTTCCGATGAATTGGAAATTGATGAGATTTTCTAAATCATGGGAACCAAACAACCAATTATTAATTATAATCATCTTCTATAAGTAAAAGCTATCAAAGTTGATGTGTTTTCCTTTAAAAAAAAAGAAATTTGATTTTTTTTTTGGAAAAATACTTCACATTAACAACTTTTAACGTAAAATGATTTGTATTACCTCTAAATCACCAACACTAATCAAGATAATAAAGTGTGAAAAGTGCAGACATCTTGTATTATTTGCTTTATTTGGTGGTAAGATTTGTATCTGTCAACCTTGTAGAATTTATTAGAGACACTTTTCAATTGAGGTTCCCTTATCATTCCCCCCACTATAAAAAGGTGTTTCCTACTAAGTTAAGACGGTTTAACCTACACACTATTTCATTTAGGCCCTGACCAATTCACCTTTTTATTACTAATGTGAATTTGTTTGTGTTGAACTGTACTTAATTTTACTCAACTGAAATGGTTTTCTCATTTATGTTTATCGATTTCTGCTTAATTGAACTCAATTGTACTAAATTGAAATTATTTGTACCGAAGTGTGAATTTTTTTATTATATAATATAGTTGTTAAAAGATGGAGTGATCAAAGAGTTAATAAGACTTTTTCCTCCTTGACAACCAAACCAACAAAAATTTTCATAATAGACGGGCTAATTTAATCTATAAATTAGAACAACCAAGCCCAGCTCGCCTACATGCTCATAAAAAGTCCATTATTCCATTTCATTCTAACTCAATACTACCATAAACATCTTGCGCCAACCTAATGGTTCCTTTTGTTCTTCTTTCTTTCTTTCTCTTTAAACCTTGAACTATAGCACGTAATTTTAGAAAATAACTCATCATACTTAACAAATAGATTAAACTAGTCACTAAACATATTAAACTAGTGACTGAATGGTTTAAACAGTGTGATTATTAAATAGATTAAATTAATCACTAATCAGATTAAATCGGTTACTAAATGAATTAAACTTGTCATTAGTTACATAAAATTAGTCTGCTCTCTTTTTGATATTTGCCTTAAACTATTGTTTAATTTAAATTTAAAAATAAGCGTATTATATTAAAGAAATCCCAGTATAAAAGGGACGGGGGAAAGAGAATGGAGTATAATAAGGAAGTTGTACTTTGGGAATATTATGTAGAATAAGGACTTTCATTTGGAAAATTGTAGAATGATTTATAATGTTATGGATGTTTCTTTCGCGGATGATTCGGGAGAATCAAAGATAATCAAGGTAGCTTTGCTTCCAATTGTATTTTGCAGCCGTCTAGCTTGCTCATCAGCACATGGCTGCCAAAGTTGTTCCATAAGTAATTATTGATGCTAGTTGACATGTTATAAACTAAATGAATAGAGTATAAGTTATTCTTGTTATAAACAACCAACATCTAAATATAAAAATATTAGAGCTAGAGGTTGGTTCGAGCAATGGATGGATTGATGCTCAACTACAACGATGTTGCTCAATCTTCGAACTGCAACCTTTTTCCATTGTTTTTGATGAAAAGTTAGTCAAAAATATTTGTTGAGACGGTCTCGATCACTCTTTTACATTTATGGTGAATATTACGTAAACAATTTGTTAAATTTGATAGAGTATGAAATCAATCATAAGCTTTCAACTATTAGTTTAGACTTATGGTTAGAATTTTAATAAAAGTTTTATTCTCTATCATGCCCCTCATACAAAGCCCTTTATAATTGAAAAGTTGATGCAACACAACCCTTCTCATCCTCGATGCTAAATGTTCAACTTAGATCGGAAGAATGGATGAGATTTAAACTCACGACCTTCTAATCACACTAACTCTGATACCATATCAAGTAACCAAGTAAAACAAAAATCCAAAATGATATCCCATTTTCCAGTACACCATGCCAATGAACCTTCTATCCACAAATCTCCACTTATCTTAGACTAACAAGTTGCAAATGAAAACTAATATTAGGACTTTGTAGTGGTGATCGCTTAAATTTATAGCTCAAACATTTCAGCAAATTCAACAATTGACATAGACGAGCAACATTATGGAGCCTGAAATTAAGAGTACGTGGCCTCGGCCCTAGTGGAACAAGAAGACCTTTTCTTCCCAACAATCACAATATAACTCAAGAACTCAAGTATTAGACATTACTAATGAGTTGATTAGCTTCTTTTTACTTTTAATATCTTGAAATCGATCAAAAAGCTCTTTGCTACAAACTCAATCATCGGGAATTTGGGATCATGATACTTAATGGGGGAATTAAGCCTCGTGGTAACGTCCTTGATAGACGGGTTAACATTAATTAAATAGAATCAATTATGCCAAAAATGAAGAAATGTTTCGTTATGCACAAAAGACTGAGTGCTCGTTCGGTATCACTACCAGTTTTCAGTTTTTATCTTTATGATTTTAGAGTTGTATGATACAAACAATATTATAAACATAAGATTGATTATAGTATGGTAATCATAATTATTTTGAAAAACTGACAACTCAAAATAAAACTACGGGCCCGTTTGGTATCATTATGTTAGTATGTTTTTTTGTTTTTTGATTTTCAAAGTCATGATATATGTCCTATAATGAATAAAAAATTTGAAAAAATTGTCGCGAATAAGTCAACCTTTTCGCGGTCTTCTTTTAATAAGTTGAACTTTGAATAATCCTGTAATAAGTTAACCTTT
This sequence comes from Patellifolia procumbens, assembly GCA_947645195.1. Taxonomy (NCBI): domain Eukaryota; kingdom Viridiplantae; phylum Streptophyta; class Magnoliopsida; order Caryophyllales; family Amaranthaceae; genus Patellifolia; species Patellifolia procumbens. The sequence continues at coordinate 1,719,041 of CANSGD010000193.1, forward strand.
TAAGGGTGTTTTCTATAACAAGTTAAAATCGGTTTAAGAACACAAAAATGGTTAGGGATGGAAAGTAGAAGAGAAGGAACACAGAAATAATAAATTAAAATTTAAGAAAAGCCTCACATATTACCGGTTGAATAATTTGTAAGTCATTTGACTTGTTAAAAGTTTAAGTAATATCAAAGTTAACTTATTCCAAGATTATCTAAAGTTTAACTTATTAAAAGAGGACCGCGAAAAGGTTGATTTATTTTTGACAATTAGTCAAACTTGTTGGAAATATGATGATTTTGAAAACTGATATTTTTTCTGGTTTCGGATTTTTGGTTTTTAGTTTTCAAAAAAATCTAAAAACAAAAAACAAAAAACGATAACAAACAAACCCACATTTTTGGTTTTCATATTTTGGTTTTTTGATTTTCATGAAAACTGAAAATTGAAAAATATAAAACGATAATGAATGGACCCTAAATTAGTGTGGTTTCAACTTGTCAAGAATTTTTTTAAAAAGATTTTAATACACAAAGTGAACTTTTATGAGTTTTTTTTTTTTGACAAATTACGTACTAAAAAATAAGATTTTTGAACTAAGCTAATGAAGAGGGGTAAAGTGGTGAACCAACAAAGTGCACATGGAGCAGCTCCAATAGAAACCAAAATTCACGGATCATAATCACTATTGTCTCCATTATCTCCAACAAAATTTAATATATTATTACTTTCTAGGCTGTCCATTCTGTTTAGTGCATATATAGGACCAGAATATCTCATTCAAGATTTTCATGATTTTGGGAACAAAAACAATCCAACAGCAGACAAAGTCACTAAACGCATGATATCATCCAGATTTTAATAATCAAATTCAAAATAAAGATTTGCTGTATAAACAATAAACAATAAAACTGCTTAACTAGAGTTTAAAAAAAGTGGCACACAGCACACCGCATAGACAACCTTTAATTGCTGTGTGATGATTCAGTTTTTTTATAGGGGATTTTCACAGTTGTTCTATGGAATATATGAAAAACATATAAAAGTCTTTACTATTGCTCGTCTCCTGCTATTAATTCCACCTTTAATTATTCTCAAAATAATCTCAAACATCACCCACTCTTCTCAAAACAATCCCACTTGACTTGCAACTTGTTAAACAGGTTGCAAGTTCCACGTGTCATCCTCACATTGGCCAAAAAAATTAAAAAAAATTAACAAAAAACCCTCCCACCCACTGCCACCCCCCTTCCCCCCTCCCCCCTTCCCAGCCACCACCCCCTTCACAACCGCCACCCTCTTCCCCTGCACGCTAAACACCCTGAAAAACCGCAATCCACAAGCCGAAACCACCCACCACCTTCTCTTGCACGCCGGCCAACCGGAAAACCACAACCCACGAACCAAAAACTACCTCACCCCCTTGTCCTGCACGCCGACCACCTGAAAATCACAACCCACGAGACGAAAACCACCCCACCCTTTCCCCTGCACGCCGGCCACCCCTGCGATGCCGCCACTCCTTCCCTTTCCCCTGCAAACTCCCCTAAAACAGTTATATTGTGGTTGCGCTTTGTAGGTGGTGGTCGGTTTTCATTTATAAGTGACAGGGGTGGGGTGGGGTGGTTTGGCCGGCATTTGTAGGTGAAAGGGGTGGGGTTGGGTGGTTTAGCCGGCGTTTGTAGGCGAAGGGGGTGGGGTTTGGTGGTGGGCTCGCTGGTGTTTGCTGGTGAATGGTGGGAGGCAGTGAGGGGGAGGGTGGGGTGGGTTTTTTTAGTAATTTCTTTAAAAAAATTTACAAAAATTTGATAATTTAAAAAAATTAATCAATGAACCAATCATAACGCGCCACGTCGCATGGTTAACCTGTTTATTAGGTTATCATTTCACCTAGGACTAATAGGGGGAGATACCCTAAATACTTGAGAATATTTTGGGAATTAATAAAGGTGGGATTAATTTTGAAAGATGGCCAATAATTCGGATTATTCCTGTTAATTTTCCCAAGAAAATAAAAAGGCAAACCAAAAAATATTGAGAAAAGGAATAAGGTCTAGGCTTCGGAAGCATAACAGAATTCTTTCTCGGACCCCATGGTCCTCATGAAGCAGCGGCAAGGGTTTAAAGAAGCGGTCAACTAACGAGGACTTGGGTTTCTTCTCTGGACCAGGCATCACCTACAAACTATTAACGAAAAACTCTATATACTAAAGAATTTTATATGACAAATTTTTTCCTATTATTGATCATCACGTCTTATATACCACCTTATCTTATTAAAATAGCTAGCATCCACTTATATTATAATAATATATTGCAAAGTCAATTATATCTCAAGATACATCGAATTAATTAATTTGAAGTAGAAGCATATTAGTTGAATTGTTTTGAGCAAGGATTGTATATATAAGCCTTGACATGCCCATTTAATTGATCTTCTACCTATAATGTTTTATTCTGTATCTCTTTATCTTAGATTATCACATTTATATTCTCATATAACGTTTAATATCTCATTTTAAACTAGCTAGTGCTGCGTTTAAAGTTTAAAGTAATGAATTCACACAAAAATGAGTCATTGAGTGAATATATATGATCTCAATCCCAATTATTGATTCAAGATGGCGACAACATGGGATCCTCTAAACCTCTTTTTTTTTTTCCCTATTGCGTTGATCATTTAATACTTGCATTTTTAACCACATAGAACAAATCACTAGAATATAATTTCAATAAATTCATTAGAAAAATGAAAAAAGCATAAAAAATATTTTATATAAATCATATGACAACTTATCTTCACATAATTATCAAGAACGTTAGCCAAAAATATTACACCCGCCAGACGTCTTGCTCGATCCCTCTCGAGCCGGTCTGCCTTCCCATCACTTTTAAAATTTCATATAAGGCTTCTTTTAACACTAAGCCAAAAAAGAAGAAAAAATGAATATAAAAAGGACAAGTTTTACATTTGACACAAGTTGTGCAAACATTCAACATTATGTAAATATCTTCAGCTTCTACTCTTGCATTTCTCAACAGCTCTTGGTGCTGCAAAATCAAGGAACAAAAACACGTAAGTGACGTGAATTACATACTAACTTCCGTTTTTCTAAGTTCTATCCACTTTCCATTTACATAAGTTCTACCAACATTAGAATCATCTAATTTGTGATCCGTTATATGTACGGATATTTAGGTACAAACCTAGTCCAATGGCTTCTGATCCTTTCATGATACGAAGACGTTTGCATGACTCGACGAACATCCTGTTAACCAAGATAGACGAACAATCAGTTATATTTGATCATAACCAAAACTCGTAGAATTTATTCGTTACAATACCATTATATGACAATTCTCAGAAGAGAAAAGGTTAAGGGAACTTACTCCCATGGAACATCGCCAACGAGCATCCAATCACCATCCTTATCTTCATAAGTAGGCACGTACTCAGAACCATTTAGAAGATCAATCAATTTGCTTTCATTCATGAAATCCTTCATTCCTTGTGAACCACAATTACCTACAAATATTTTTCATTCATAAACATAATTAGCTTCATTTCATTTCATTATAAAGTATAAACCAAAGTTTTATTATGTTATATACTTCCTCCGTTTTTTATACTCGCATCATTTCTCACTGTGACACTATTCACACATGTCTATATGTAAGGAAAATTATAGTCATGTGGGATCTAATTAGATTCGTTTTAATGTGTTGATTATTAATAATCAATTTATTTAACTTTTTCTTATGTATAACAAAAAATATCTAACATTTAAATTTTGCATTGGGAAGCGTAAAACCTCTCAATAATGCGAGTATTAAAAAGCGGAGGAAGTATATAAGACTAGTATTATACCTATTGTAAAGGAGCTGAACATTTTGCCCAAGGCATCAGAAAGATCTTGATAACTCTTGTATAATTTCAAGTCTACCTTACGTAAGTAAGGTGCACCATCCATGCTAACCTTAACAAAAGCAGCACTTGTGATGGTGTTGTTTGAAGCCGCCTTCTGATCAGATTGCTCCTCTGAACTCTTCTTTTGGACGGCTACGATGTTTTTCCTGAATGCTCGAACTGGTGGCCAACCTACGACTTGTGCTCTGAAGAAAATTACAATTTAATTAGTTAGATGTTTATTTACTTGATTAGACTAGACTTGCTTGTTTTTTCTTTGTTAGTATTGAAAAAAATGTCCTCTTCCGTGTCCCTAAAATAATTGCTCTTTTATTTCATTTTCTAAAGTGAAATTTCAAAAACTTTGACCATAAAAATATATATCCACGTTAGTTAGATTCGTCTCAACGAATACTTTCAAAACATCAAATAGAGTTCTCTCATTTCGTAACACGTAAGGCACCATTTCAGTTCACCTTGCTTTAACGACACTGAACTTAATTTTTAGTGAACCGTATTGAACTGAACATATTTTTGTTGAACTAAACTTATTTTTGTTAATTTATGTTGCCTTTTTCTACTTTACCCTATTGATTTGCACTGAACTAAAATTATTATTTTAATGTGGATTAAAAAGGACCTAATTAATCATTAGAATATAATTAATCAAAATTATATCATTAAAGCCGTGAAAGAAAGCACAGATAAGCAGCTAGCCTTTTGGAGGATGGAGGTGGAGGGACTAATAAATAATTAATATGCTTTTGACAAAACATGGTTTTGGTCCGCCTAATCTAGTTGTCGAAACCAAACATTTGACTAGAAAATGATCTCTAATTAGGTTAAATTTTATTGTCATTAACATGCTTTGTTGTCTTAATTTACATGTTTGATGTGATATTACCATGGAAGATTTAGAATTGTTACTATGTTTCCTAGATAAAGACCAAGTTAAAAAAATAACAATTTTTGACCGTTGATAGTCAAGTAAAAGTTTATCTAACAACTGTTTAAAAAATTTCAGAAAAAGATGAGTAACACTCATATTTAACGACAAAATATGAGTCAAATTTAAAATAAAAGCAACTCTTACATAGTCAATTGATTCCCAAAATAAAATTATCATATACCGCCCAAGTTATACAATACTTTGTTTAGCCTCACAAAATTACTTGCATTAATACAACGGCATTTAAGGTGCTTCATCAGATCATCTTATCTGAACTGAATTGATTAAATCTGATCCATCATTAATAAAATTGATTAGTCTAAACTAGATCCGATCCAACATAAAAATTTATGTTGTCTATATGGGAAAAAGAACATGCTCTAGATCTCCTCCCCTAAATGCTCCAAGTAATTTCTTATAGATGTTACCACTTGATTCAACACAATACGAGACGGTTTCGGCCATTTTTAACTCAAGTGATTTTCTTTAAACTTCTTCATACTCATCGATGTCATTTATTTTTTCTTACGGTTTCAAATTATGCTTCATGTTAGGCGACTTCAAATAATTTTAGGATTGGGATTACTATTGAAGAACCTTTAGGGTTCGAATTGAGATTTACGGGTCGAATAGAACTTACCTCATTTACCCAACAGACTAGAGACACAAACCGACATAATCAAGTAAGCAGAAAAACAACAGTAGCTCAGTAAATCTAGTGGAGTAAATTTCCAAATGTAGGGGGGACCAAACTTTAACAGATCTAAAGCATTTTACCCAACTTCTTAAACTTAACAAGGACGTGTTTGGTGGGTACTGTATGACGAGAGAAAGGAAAAAGGAAAAGATTCCAAATGTTTGTGTAATTTAGCCCTTGTCTAGCCGACAGCAAACGAGACCTTTGAGAGACGTAATTGTCATTTTCCCAATAAAACAAACAAACAAGGCCTAACAAAAAGGACGAAAATACCCCTCTTCCAAAGCAAAAGCTGATACTTTTATTTTTATTCGCAAAGTCGTCTTTTGCCTTTCTTTTTGCATGTGTGTGTGAATTACCACTCTCGTGTTTAACCACCTTCTATGTCACCCACACGTGGCTTCTACTAATATCATTCATACTCTTTCTACCTAATTTTCATCTTCCAACAATTTTTACCCACCCTTAATTCATCATTTTTGCATGTTTTTATTGCTAACCATATAATTTTCTAATGTAATTCTTACAAGTTCATCTGTTCATGTATTAATATACCACCTCTAAAGTAGGATGAATGTGTATTTTATAAAAGTTGTGTGTCTATTTCAAAAACAATGAAATTTTGTAGCAATTTTTCGTTTCCTTTCCCACATAACATAACCTTTAACCTCATTTAAATACAAGGAGTATAAAAATACTTGCATTATTTATCTATTCTAACTCTTTTATGAACCAAAATGAATCTTAATTACTCATTAAATAGTAAATGCACAAAAGTTAAATACCAATACCATGATTGCAATTATAAGAAGTTATTATAAGTCCATCTCATACTAATTTTAGCAAAGGCAGGAAAAGAAACTTACTTAGCAGCTGGGGGCTTAGCAGGATCAGCAGGAGTAGTAGACGTAGGAGTAGCAGCAGCAACAACTTTTTCCTTCAACTTATTATTATCAGCAGCTACACCTTGTTCCACTTTGTTATCTTTTACGGTAGCGGAAGCGGCCGTTGCGGTGGTGGTTTTGGTGGTGGTTGTTGTTGTTGAAAGATTAAGCTTCAAATCAACATTACCCTCGCCTTCTGTCTCAGAGAATCCTCTTTTACCGTTGTTGTTCTTTGTCAACTGATCTGCAGCTTGCTCACAAGATCCCACTTGTAGCCCGAGCCCGAGCCCAAGGCGTAACTCTGTCTCCTCGAAATTAATCGTGTTATACGTGTCTCTTTCAGCACTCATCATCTTGAACTATGATCAATGATCTATTGTCTTTGCTGATGAAGGGTGATCCGATTTAATCCACTTAAATTTATTATTATCTGCAATAATAATAAATTTATGAAAATTTAAATGAATTTTGATGGGTTTTTTGTTGGTTAATGAAGGAAGGGAGAAAAAGAAGGGGGGAAGAAGAAGAAGGGTTGGGTGTGAGTGTAGGGGAGTGATAATATAAGAGGAAGGGAGAGAAACATGTAGGGGAATTCTGATGAGTGAGATGTTGACACGTGGTGTTTATTGATTATTGGACGGTTGTCCTGATTTTATTGAGGAATATGACGTAAACAATGATGTCAAATATTGTAAATAATTAAAGGGGGGTATAGGAGAGAGAGGTTTGAGGTAGTGGACAATGCATTTCGCATTTGCAAGTTGGCTTTTTGTTTGCCATTAACCTACACTATTTGATGCTTTAAGGAAACCTCTCATTAAATACTATTAATTCTCTTGCTTAATCATTTTATTTTATTACTTTTTTGGGGTCTTGCTTCAAGATCGCTAGCCAATTATAGAGCAAGAGGAAAAAGATGAGGATAAGATTAGTTTTTTCTTTTGATTATTTATGTTTAATTTGTTTTTGGAATGGTTGGGCTGCTAAAAAAATCGAAACATGATAAAGGAAAATATTTAGATGATTCTAACAATTCGTTTAAATAGAGAGATTTGTAGGAAAGGAAAGAATTTATATTACTTGTTTAGCATTTGACACGAGCGTATGTAAAGAAAGGAGGATACGAAATAAACACGAAGTTTATAGGATAAACATGACATGCACATGGTAAAATTAATTCACATGCTCACTACATGTTGACAAGACTAAGATCGTAAATGTACATTGTAGAATTAAGTGTAAATATATGAATTATGTTCCATAGCATCTATCTTAAGATAGAAACTAGTGAGATCGATAATCTTACATGTAGTGATGTTTGGAGTTGTAAAAGTATTTGTAATGTGAAGTTAACTTCTTGATGAGTCATATTGATATAGGTCTTTCATGATGCATTTAGTTTGCATTTTAGGATCATTTATTTGTATTTTAGTCAAGAATTGCATATAGTTACTTAAGTTGAGAAAATATTACTCTTGTATGTGTTTTCAGAGTTTTTGATAGTTTTCAGGTATTGAGAACACAATTGGAGTATGATTGGACAAGGTCAAGTATGAGGAGCATATAGGAAGGAGCTACGTCGAATGAGAAGTGGAAAGAGCATCTTTAAGTTAGATTACACCCAAAACATAGCAGAACTATGTTAAAAGAAGTATGGAAATCGAGTTATGTGTATTCTTTTACTCATAACTCTTTATCCAGTGGTTGGAATTGAGTGATTCCAGTGAGGTTGGAAACTAGACTTGAATAGCTTAACAAGGGTATATTACACAATCCAAGACGACTGCTAATTTGTGAGATATGGTCTTTGCAAGTTAGCGAAATTTTGTAGGATGAAAACTCGCGACGGTGAGTTATTCCGTGTAGCTATAGCCGATTTAGGCTTTATCTTTTGACGATTTTTGACCCCTTTTATCTAGTTATTTTAGGAAATATAAATGTATAAGGAATCAAGGAAATTATATTATTTCATACATTAGCACCACAACGAAGTCCTTGAGCGCCACCATCTTCTCCAACCACCTTCGGCTACTGCTCAAAAGTCCTCATCTATAGATCGGTCGCTCTCCATCTTCCCCGAGCTTAGCGCCAATGTTGCCCCTTTATCATGAACACAACCGAAAAGTCCTCACTTACCAAAGAAGCACCGACCCCACCACGACATTTTGAAAAGCAGGAGGAGAGAATAAGAGAAGATAAGATATATGATTAAAAAAACTACTAACCACTAGTTATGAAGATTATATTAGAAATATTGCAAGAGATGACTAGTTATGAAAAATATTGTAACTAAACTTGGACCATTGATTATGAAAAGTGTTGTAACTAAATTGGATAAATAAAGTATATCTTTAACAATCATCAATGTTCATGTACTACTGGTAAAAGATATATGTTGGAGAATGTACACATTTCAAATTGGACTAACAAAAAAAAATAGTAGTAATTATTAGTTATAACGAAAATTCAATATTCATCCTTATGTAAAATACTTGAAAGCTTTATTTTGCCATATTTTTCTTTGATGTATGCAATGCAAACTGTAAAGAGCAATGACCGAGACAATAATTTATCACATATTTTAGATACCATTCCTTACAATTTTGACAATTAAATTAATTTGTGTTCACAATTTAATTTTAGAGCATGTTCTATTCAACTCATTTTCAATTCAATTCAGATCGGTATAATTTAGCTCTAATCAGTTCATTTTAGTTCAGTTAAGCTCCAACCGGTCCACTTCACTTCAGTTCATAATTTAACCATTTCATTCAATATTATTATTGGAGGTCTAATTTAGTTCACTAATTACTCTTATTGTTATTTGGAAAATTTATCAAAAACCACTATAAACTTTACACTTTTTGAAACAAAAAAACACTGTTTACTTTTTTTTCTAATTAGCTACTACTACTCCATCCGTCTCAGAATAGTTTGAACACTTTCCTTTTAATTTTGTCCCAAATAAGTTTGACCAAATCTATTTTTAGCATGGTCCCACTATTACTATATTATTTCTTTCCCACTCCTTCGGCATCCATATTTTACTTTTATTACTAAAAAATTGCCCAACTTTTCTCTCTCATCTAACAAAAATATCCCACCAACTCCTATTACATCTACTTTTACATTTATCACCAATAAAATAACATTTGATAACCACACTACAACTTATCACCTTAAACTATGTGTCTCAACAAGCGTTCAAATCTTTCTAGGACGGAATGAGTATAACTTTGCAAAAATTTATAAAGCACCACTCTAACATTGCAAAAAATAATAATTAAAACACCACATTTTAACGGAAAACGTTAAGTTTTTTGTTTTTCAGCTCACTTACTCACCTTCACTTTTTTACTCATCTTCCTCATCACCACCTTCAACATCCAAATCAACTCCACCTCTACACAAAATTGGGTTTATGGTACCATATTCGAGGCTAGGTTTTTAGAATTGGGTTGTGAAGTGTAATATTTTTGAAGTTGAGTTGTGGTGGTTAGTGGCGAAATTTGGAAGGGAACTGGTGGTTGGTGGCGAAATTTCGAATGTTGATGGTGGTTCGTCGGTGACGATTTAAGAGGTTAAAGTTTTGAATGCAGATGGTAATGGTGGTAAAATTGCGAAGGTGGGTGGTGTTGTGTATTGGTGGCGAAATATTGAAGGGTATGGTGGTTGATGGTGGTTGGTTGGTTGCGAATTAAGGTGTTAGGGTTTTTGAAGGTAGAGGTGGTAGGTGGTGAATTTAGGAGTTAGAGATTTTGAAGGTAGAGGTGGTAGGTGATGATTGGTGAATGGCGATGAAGGTTTAGAGTGAGGTTAGGTGGCAATGGTAGTGGCAGTTTGGATGGTGGAGGTCATGGAGATGTAAGGTGGTGAGTGATCCCATCAAACGGTATAGTTAACATTTTTCGTTAAAAGGTGGTGTCTCACAAAATTTTGCAACGTTAAAGTGGTGCTTCTCATAATTTTGTAAAGTCATAGTAGTAAAATGTAAAAAAAAAAAGAAAAAAAAAGGAGTAAATGATGGTTTTTTTTAAAGTGTAAGTTTGTACTACTTTCATACAAATTTTCCTTATTATTATTATTGTTATTATTATTATTATTTCTATATACTCACTGCGTTCTAATTTGATTTTTTCATCAGGAATATTGGGAAAAACCAATGCAAATTAAGGTGGATGAGAATCTTTATAATTTTATATTGTATAAAGTGTACTAATACCTTTTTGCTTTTGAAATAGTAAGAGATGTGTAAGACAAAGGTAAAAAATATAGTAAATATTTGGTTGTTAAAGGGTAAGATAGGAAAATAAATATTCTTAAAATAGATAAGATTCAAATTGGGAAGAACTTTTAAAAACATCCCAAAAAGGAAAATGGGAACATCAAATAGAAACGGAGGTAGTTTTTTTTTATATTATATCTTTATTCATTATTGTTACTATTTATTTTTATTAGGGTTGAGCATGGTTTGTATTGGACCGGTTTGCAGTTTAACCATATTTTATCTCAAAATAAGCTACAAAAACCTCAAAATTATTGAAATAATTACATAGTTGATAATAATATTACTATTTAAGGCACAAAATTATCGTTATGTTAAATTAGCAGAGTTTAGTTTTTTGGGGTGATAGAAGATACTTTGTCGGTTTGAGGTGCGGTTTGGTTGATAAATATTATAGATTGCAAACTGTGGTTTAGTAAAAAGTATAAACTAACCCATATATTTAGCCTATAAACCAAACAATTTAGGTTGCAATTTTTGAGCGGTTATCCAATCATTATTTTATTTATAATTATTATTATATTATTAACTCTTATTATTTTAGACATTATTGTTATTATATAAACATCATCAAGTGTTAATATATTAATATTATTTATAGTATTAATTATTATTATTATTATTATTATTATTATTATTATTATTATTAATTTTTCATTATTACTATTATTTAATTATATATAACTATCATTAAATATCATTGAAGATACTATTATCATTATTCAGTGATTATTGATAATTGATTATTATTATTATTATTATTATTATTATAAATTATAAATATTTAATACTAATCATTATGATTATTACTCAATATTCGTAATATTATTTACTCTCTTCGTTCCTTATTGTTATTCCCACTTTGACTTTGGACGTTTGTCAAAACACTTCCTTTACCATCATTATCTTCCATTGCATATTAGTGAAAATTATAACGAGTGAATAGTAATAAGGTACTCATTGATACGAATCAAATAAGACCCCACATGGCTATACTTTTTCTTATATATATTGAAAATTTTGTAAGATTTCTTGTTATTGTGAATAGTACCAAGATTCCAAATGGAAAACAACAAATGGGAACGGATGGAGTAATAAATTATTATTAATTATTAATTATTAATTATATACTTTCTACTTTGACTTTTTCCTCTCTCAAAGAGATTGCAAATCAGTTGAACAAAAGAAAACGGATGAAGTATTGATTACTATCCAACTCCATGCAATTCAATTCAGTTTAGTTCAGCTGCATTCAGTTCAGTTGAGTTAAGTTCAGTTCAACTGCATTAGGTTCAGTTCAATTCCATTAAGTTTAGCTAGATTTAAACAAAGAGAACATGACCTTAACATGCTTTTTTTTGTGTATAAAGAGTTACAACAGCGTGATGAGAATCTATCTTAACACTTTTTAAAACTGAAAATTTGAGCTATCACTCATTTTCTTTGATCTTCATATTTAGTAGCATATGGTAGTAGACATTAAGCGAAGTAAATATATATATATAGTTATTTTAGGAGTCGAAATAAAATAGTGATGCCATGCACCATTATGGTATATGAGTTTCTTGTTCATCTCCAATTCCTGGTTATCATCCAAATTGACCTCATGCCATTATCATAATTAGGTGTTTACCTAAGAATCAGGGATGTGCGACGGTTACGCAGGTTCTTTCTCACATTGTACAGATCAATCATGCTAGAGCTATTATCATCTGAATCACAAGGTGTCACACTTTCATTGGGCAGTCTTAGAGCAAATAAAACTAAACTAATACCGACTTGCTTAGGAAACGGAATGGCAATACAAACCTCACCTGTTTCTCTAAGCAGCAACCGTACGTTAGATTAAGGAAAGGGAATCGAATGGAATGGAAATGCAAATGCAAAAGGGTAAAGAAATGAGAGTTGAGGTCCCACCAATCAATTGGGGGTTTTAAGGTGCCTAGGGACAGGTCAACTCAGGAGGGACAAAGCATGTGCGGGAGATTCATTAGCAGGGACGCAAAGCAGGTTGTGAGACCTTCAAGGGTTATTTTTGTAATTTCATATTTGACATACTGGCATGCTGCCTATCTCCCATCCTTCTCCATGTGCATATATACCCCCCACTATCGGTTTAGGAATATCCTTAATTCTAATGGTAATAACCATCAAACCATTACTTTATTAAGAAAAATTATGAGAAATAATCTTTTAAAATAATGATTTTACAAGAAACCATATTTTAAAGTAGTTTTTACCAAAAGAAAACTATAATGAATAATTGTTTGTCAATGCCTAAGTCAATGCCGGATCTTTGTCTCGAGGTTTGTTTTCAGAAACAATATTATATTTTGGATTTCTTTTCGCAAAAAATGTTTTAAAATGTGGTTTTTAGCAAAACTATGATTTTTAAAGTTGGTTTCTTGTAATTTTCCTTATTATTAGTATGAAAATGAGAAAATGAACGATTAATTAGAGCATCTCTCCTGATTCCGAAAGGTTTTAGGATCAATTTTTATCTAGTCTATTAGCTCACTCACACCAATAAATATATTATTATTATTATTATTATTATTATTATTATCATTTTATATCAAACAACTCAAAATATTTACAAAAAATTATATAGTGAGAAGTCGAGATACAACTTGGGCCCTACTCGTTTAGCTATAGCAAAACTAATCTTAGTAAAGATGTGAACAACAACACGTGCCTCAATGTCTTGAGCCGTGGAGAACTTTTGTATCCGCTTTAGTAAGACAACAACATCCTTCTCCAATTCCCCCAAAGAAAAGAAAGAGACAGGAAGAAAAACCATATACCATAGCCTTACACTTAGCCTCATACTTGACACGTTTGCATTTTGGCGCATCAATCACCGCACGACCAAACACAAAATTTAACATCCTAAATTGTGTCACAGACGATGTGCCTTATTATTATTATTATTATTATTATTATTATTATTATTAAGCTCCTCTCTGTTTTCTAAGGTTTTTTTCGGTTTTAGGTTGTATGCCTTTCCTTTGGCAATGCATGACAGTCTGGATTTCTGGAATTTGCCAAAGGCATCTTGTCTTTTGCCTTTCAAGTTTATGTACACTTTTGAGGTATTGACGTATTGTGGACAAGATGAAACATACTTATTCAGGAATTCTTCTTTCGAAGATATCATAACTATAGGGTGTTATTAAACATAACTCATATTTACTATTGCACAGCCTGTATTTTATAGTAAATTGTTTAAATTACCTTTACTTAACATAACTTATGTCCGGTTTTTTTTTTTTTAGAAAAAAAAATCATAAATTTTTTTTTAAAATTGAATATTCACGAAACCGGATACCTAGTTCCGTGAAAAAAGGATAATTCACGGAATCGGAAAGTCCACCCGGTTCCGTGAAAATTCATTTTTTAAAAAAAGAATTCAAAATATTTTTTTAAAGATTTTTCACGGAACCGGATGGAGTTTCCGGTACTTAGTACCGGAAACTCCATCCGGTTCCGTCAAAATTCAATTTTTAAAAAGATTTTTTTTAAAATTTTTTTTTAAAGGAAGTGAGTGAAGGAAGAGGAGGTAATATAGACTTTTTTACCATATATTTATACGTATACAGGCTGTGAGCTAGTAAATACAGGTTGTGTTTAACCGGACACTAATTATAAGTCCTCTATTATGGAGAGGGTGCACAAGGAGAGGTCTATTTTTTTTTACCAACGAAGGCTATGGACTATATACTTTTAACAACTGAATTAAAAATTGTACTTCTTAATCATTTTTATCTCTTAGATGAAGAAAATGAGCTATCTATATGACTATATGACACCCATTATCATTTTTTTTCTATATATTGAGACATGGGTAACTTAATCTTTAATAATTGAGGTGTCGTTTGGTCCATTATTTTTTACTTTAAGAAACGGAATTAATTCTTGATTCCATTTCTTCTTGTTTGGTTTGACCATTCATCAATCTATCACCATTATTTGGTGATAATGGACTCCTCCGACTTGTTACCTTCCTATATCATTTAAGTAACGAAATCCATTACTTGTTGGTAATGATTACCATTCCAATTCCATATTCCAATTCTATTACATGAATTGAACCAAACACCTAATAAAGGTAATCATTGTTGTTATCAGTTCCTCCTTCATTTGTTTTCATTCCCGTTCTATTCTATATTTCGAACCAAACTACCCCTGAAAATCTTAATGGGAAGCTATTCTATGAGTATTAACACGACATTGATAAAGGTCGTATCTAGAATTTGTGGGGCCTAAGACGAAGTTATGTATAGGGTTTAACATTTATAACTCATCATAAGTTTTTGTGTGGCAAATTGGGTAGAGCTAACCTATTCCATTTGATATCTCATCATCTTATTTCCTGCTTGGTTATAATAATAGGTGTATCAATGTAGATTATCTAGTATTAACAACTATAATACTAGGCTGCAATGATATGAGTTTTAATTCAAAGGAGTATGATATATATTTGCATATTCGGGGACACACACAAGGGTATGAAGGATTTTTAGTTAAGTTGTATCAGTAAAAAAATGAACTTAGAAACCCGCAACCATGATAAAAACATATCACATACTTCTGCTTTAATTTTTTGCTGCGAAATTGAGGCATATAGTCGGGTACGTAACCAGTTATTGCGATACACGGTTATGATTGTCTACCTCACAACTAAAATTAAGCCTTATTCATCCAGGCTTCTTTCATTTTGATCTCATGTTGATTTTGTACATCTTAACTTGATTTTTCGGAGACCTTCGTCGACGACCATGATGTTCACACGACCCTGATTGGATTGCATTAGTTCCATGGTTCATATCTCATATTTGAATGCAGTGTTGTTATATTGAATGCTTAGAGCCATAAACGAGTTGTCCATTTCGTGTTGGAGTCGGGGCAACTTTAAGGTCTATTTCCCATAATAAACAAAATCTTTTGATTTTCCGGTCAAATCGAGTAAACTTTCGTTTGGGTCTAATTCGCATAATCTATCATTCTCATTAGAAATAATTGATTACCAAATAACAACTTATATCTAAAAAGTACGTGCTGGAGCTAGTGAGTGTCGAAAGTATATACTATGGGATGAAGGGTATATGTTAGTTTTGGCTACGTTATGATATTTAAGTTTTCGAAAGTTTTTATTACTAGCGATTTAAGGTTTTGATTATCGACATACTATTAGTCAAGAATAGAGGTGAAGAAGAAGAAGAAAGAAGGAGAAATCAAAAGAGAAGAAAAAAAGAAGAATAAATGAGGCATAAATTCTTCGATGATTTTCGTTTTTCGACATATTGCTACTTCGATCTTGACAAACTCGATAGCAAATTCTCCTTCTCATTTGCATTTCAAGTCTTCATCTATGTGTTTCATTTATGTTGTTTTATTTGATCTTACGCGTAACGATTGCTCGTTTTTTTTTTTTTACTTTAGTTAGAAATTTGCTTGTTCACCGAACAAAACATAATTGAAAGTATACGTGCTTGTGGAGGAAGAAGGCATAATTTTGATAGGGAATTGGGTAGAATTGTGAAGCAAGAAGGTTGAACAAATAAAGCATCGTTGTTGAGGAGGATATAAAAGACGAAGACTTGTTCTTTGGTGAGATAAAAGGCGGGAATGAATCGTTTCTATAAAAGAATGGTAGGCGTGGTTATTAGGGAATGACTTCTTGACATTGGTTAATCTATATTTTATATCAAAGGGTTCATAATTTAGAAAATGCATGTAGAAAGTATTGAACCATGGCCTACAAAACCGATTGTTATACACTACCTTCGTTCCTTAATAAGTGAAATAGAGAGAAAGTGGGGAAAAACCAAGGTATCTAGAGAGAAAAAGATAGGGACCACATTTGATGAAAAGAAAGGGCAGTTTAATTTTCAATTAAACATTCATTAAGCATTACCCCACCCTCAACCCATTGCCCCCCATCACCAACCCTCTCATTATCAGCAGCCACCCATCCACCTTGTACTCACCGCTTCAATCACCTCGGCCATACCTAGCCACCACGGAACCGCCCAAAAACCACCACCTTCTCTCTTCTTCCCCTACGCTACCCCCTCTCTCCTTCCCTTCTTCCGCCAGCTTTGCCGCCGCAGGCCGCCTCCAATGACTTATCCTCAACGCCGCCTCCAAAAACCAGCATCCAACACTACCCCATGATTATGAGGCGAATTCCGCAAATTATGCAGCGAATTTCGACAAACAACACCACTAATAATCGTCGAACTCCGCGGATTATGCAGAGAAACAGCCGGTGGGCGATGACGTCGTTGCCGGAGTTTCAATATTCATCTTTGTCGTTGTTAAGTCGTTGACGCCTAATAGATGTCGTCTTTATCTGAATCAGAGGGGTGATTGAGGATCTTGTCGGTAGTGCGACGAAGGATGTCGAATTTTTGATATTCATCTTCGCCGTCGAAGGAGGTGGCGGTGACATTCGGTGTCAAAAAACCGAAAAGGCGTCGAGGGGGAAGATCGTGAACCGAGATAGAGAAAGAGGGGCGGTTGGTGGTCGTGCAATGGTGGGCTGGTGGATGGGTGGTTGTGCAATGGTGGGATGAGGTCGGATTAAGAGAGAGGGGGTGGGGAGTTTTTAATTGGGTTAGTGAATTAGATTAAGTAATTAGGTCCCGTTTAATTTTGGTTGAGTAAGGGTAATGTATTTTAAAGGAACTGTACCATCGAATAAGGACACATCTTGCTGGAACGAGGAGGTGAGACAAGCGATAAAAAACAAACGAGAAGGTTATAAACTTTTGGGAAAAGATAGAAGCGATGTGAACTATGTGAAGTACAAAGAGGCTCGAAGAGAAGCCAAGAAGGCAGTACGGGAAGTTAAAGCAAAGGTAAACCAAGAGCTTTATGCAAGATTGGATACGAAAGAAGGGGAAAAAGACATCTTCATAATTGCGCGTATGAGGGTTATAAGAAAGGTAAAATGCGTGAAGGGTGGGGACCAAAGAGAGCTTGTGGAGGATGAGGAGATAAAGGATAGATGGAGGACGTACTTTGATACCTTGTTCAATGGTGATAACGCACAAGACATCGGGGATGTACACATCCCGCCAAGTATGTTAAATCGAGAGTTTATGAGGAGGATTCAAAAGGGAGAAGTCGTTGCAGCATTAAAAAAGATGGGATTGAAGAAAGCTACGGGGCCAGATGGCATACCTATCGAAGTTTGGAGGTGTTTAGGGGGAGAGGAATCGAATGGCTGACAACATTCTTCAACATGATTTGGAGACACAACAAAATGCCATTAGAGTGGAGGAAGAGTACTTTGATTCCTTTGTATAAGAACAAAGGCGATGTACAAGATTGTACCAACTACCGAGGAATCAAACTAATGAGTCATACGATGAAACTTTGGGAACGAGTGATTGAGCAAAGACTTAGGAAACATGTGAAGATATCGGAGAACCAATTTAGATTTATGCCAGGAAGATCGACAATAGAGGCCATCCACCTCATGAGACAGACAATGGAACATTACTGTGATAGGAAGAAGGATCTACATATGGTTTTCATTGATTTGGAGAAGGCATATGATAGAGTACCAAGAGAAATACTTTGGTGGGCGTTGGTAAAGAAAGGTGTTCCACAAAAATATATAGATATCATCAAGGATATGTATGAGGGGGCAACTACGAGGGTGCAGACTACGGTGGGGAGGACATAAGAGTTCCCTATTACGATCGGAGTGCATCAAGGTTCTGCACTTAGCCCCTTTCTCTTTGCTTTAGTGATGGACGAAATAACGAGGTCAATTCAAGATGATATACCGTGGTGTATGATATTTGCGGATGATATTGTGTTGATTGATGAGACAAAGGAAGGTATTGAGTGTAAGTTGGAATTGTGGAGGGATACATTAGAAGCCTGTGGTTTTAGATTGAGCAGAAGTAAGACGGAGTATATGGAGTGCAAGTTCAGTGGGGTTACAAGCAACGAGGCAGGTGCGGTCACTTTGGATAGCAAAGTGGTTCAAGGATCGAACGTCTTCCGGTACCTTGGATCCATTCTCCAAAAGGATGGAGAACTGGATGGAGACGTGGCTCATAGAATTAACGCGGGTTGGTTAAAGTGGAAAAGCGCCACCGGGTTCCTTTGTTATTCTGGCATTCCCCAAAGATTGAAGGGAAAGTTCTACCGTACGGCAATTAGGCCTGCTTTGTTATATGGCACCGAATGTTTGGCGGTGAAACAATGCCACGTTCATAAGATGAACGTGGCGGAGATGCGTATGTTGCGGTGGATGTGTGGCCACACAAGGAAGGACTGATTAAGAAATGAAGTGATTCGGGAAAAGGTTGGAGTTGCATCCATTGAAGAAAAGATGAGGGAGAATCGGTTAAGATGGTTTGGTCATGTGAAAAGGAGATCAGGTGATGCACCGGTGAGAAGAATTGAAAAGTGGAGGAGTAATCAAATTGTAAGGGGTAGGGGAAGACCTAAGATGACTTAAATGAAAGTAATTGAAAGTGATATGAGGCTACTTGGGATTGAGGAGCACATGGCGTTGGAATTTGGATAGAAGTGGGTGGAGGGGCAGTATCCATGTGGAGGAAGGGGTGTGATTACTGCTTTTATTTGTTTTTATCAATTGTGTTGGTATTAAAACCTTTTGAAAACCAATTTTAAAACTTTTTGGTGTAAACTTTGTTTTCAAAAACTTTTTAAAAAAATTCTTAAAACTTAAACCCTTTTAAAAACTTTTTATCACTCTCGTCGATGCCATCTCCTTTGGCAACGGTTTCAGTTGACGATTCATGTTAGCCGACCCCAAATCACTTTGGGAATGAGCCTTAGTTGTTGCTGTAAGGGTAATGTATTTTATCTATTAAAACTTTTCATTTAAAGAAGTGTGTCACTTATTGTGACATTTTCAAATAAGGAAAGTGTGTTACTTATTAAGGAACGAAGGGAGTACTATTTATGGCATTAGATCTTATTATTTGATTCATAGTATATGTTTAAAAAAAGGCTTCTTGAACTAACTTGTTACACCATGGATAATGGTTTAGTTTGTTACATGCCAATCTTCTTCATTTTCAAACATACAATAAACAAGAAAAGTATTTAGCTAATTAATTGAATCATTTTGATTGAATTCATTATAATGAAAGCCGAAGAACACGTAACAATACTCTAGACTTCTTTGCAATATAGATTCCGCTGGTCGGTCTATGATTACAAAAGTTTTTTCAACTCCAAGCAAAAGTTTGTATTTTTCCCAAAAAAATTTGTTTGATTTCGACTTTTCCCTTATAGAGGGGGCATCTTATACAGAAAGCTTTCATTTTCTTTCCTTTTTTGATGCTTATCTTACTTTTTATATTTCAAATTGTGCTGCATGAACCCAAAACTACTGACGAGGCACGAGTTATTTTTTTATAAGCAATTTTCATTTTTTGATGGACTAGTACTGGCTCTAAAATTGGAGTCATTTCCCAAGTTACCACCAATTTTAATGGATATCATCATATCAACATCATATACATATAGATATACACATAGGAACCGAAAATTTGGTACCACGCCAAAGCTAAATATGAGTACTATTGAGTACCTTTTAATGTTTTGATTCAAGTAGGTGACTAATTAATGAACGTGGATATTAGAAGGTTAGGATAATATAAACTAATTAGATTGTCGATAAATAAGCAACTTCAATTTAATTTCCACATAAGCAAGAAATGCTTTATTATCTTTATTACGAGAGTAAATATTGTGCAAGAGTTTAACAATGTCACGCGTCATCATCTCCCTTTTGATGACATTCTAGATTTGTGTCCATGTCAAATATCAGGGGCACTCATGAACATTTCTTTTATCGTTCTTTTAGTCAAAATAATATAGGGAGTGCACATGTTTGGATATGTTGAAGCAAGTAGTTAGAGTTATTGAGTCCTTGTATGAAGAGGACAACTGGTACTTAGACCCGGACGATGCTCCAGAAATTTTATGCATCACAATTTATTAGTAGTTGAAAATAATTAATGTCATTTAACATGAAAAAACTATCATTAAGAAAAAGATAAAAAATTATCTCATTTAAATTAGGAATTTAAACATTACAACTTATAACTCTTACTTTTCACTTATATATCATCATTGATTTTGATAGAAGAAGCAACAATAATATGTTGGTATAGTGGTTGAAACTATTTTCTTGCATACTCAAGGTCGTGGGTTCAAATCTTAATGTAGACAATTTTTTTAATATGAGAAAGAAGTGGCTAGAATGTCATCGACTTAGAAGGAGTGACACGTGGCAGATTGCAATGCTTGGCTACGCTTTTTAATATATATATATACTAGTTTCTGACCTGGACAATGCCCGGGTTGGGTTTTATTTAGTTATAATTTTCATTATATCTAAATTTCAGTGTTAAACACTTTAAGATTAACAAAATATTATAAACTAAGAGATATTATATTTCAGTAGTTATTTACATATAATTCTCGTCCGACTAACGTAAAAATTATTTAATGTTTAAAAGATTCTTATATTAAGAGCTAATAATTTTTTTTATCTCGAAATTAAAATTACTTTCTTTTATAGGTATAGTAGTGTCCTTCTAAAAATAGTCATTATATGCTTTGGTGGTTTGATAAATAAAATAAATTGAAGCTAAAGTTGTCATATTATACAAATGTTAATTTGGTAAAGTTAACTCTCAAAATAAAATAAAAAAACACAACAAATATGTTTCCTCTAGACTATTACTGATATTGTCGACACTATAGAGTCACATAATTACTCTTTTTCACTTTCATTTCTTCTATAAATTTATCACTTGAAGAACTTGTGTTACAATAATTATACTATGGGCCTGTTCTCTTCGGCATAATTCAGCTGAACTGAACTAAACTGAACTGATTGGAGCTGAACTGAACTGAATTGAACTGAACTGATTGGAGCTGAACTAAACTGAACTGAACTGAACTGATTGGAGCTGAACTGAATTGAACTGAACTGAACTGAACTGAATTAAAACTGAACTGAACTGAATTGAATTGAATTAAATTGAATTAAATTAAATAAATATATAAATAATATTTAAACAAAAATAATATGAATATTAAATAAAAATTATAATGATAAGTAATAATAATGAATAATAATAATAGTATTTTGGATATTTTTAAATGATAGTTATAAATAAATAATATTAATAATCATAAATAATTAATAATAATAATAATAATAATAATAATAATAATAATGATTAATGATTATAATGATAATTAATAATAATTATTTTATAGTCTTTGTATTAATATATTAATACTTGATGATGATTATATAATAACAATAATATCTAAGAAGTAAATTAATATTACTATTTTAATAATTAGATTTAATAATATAATAATATTTAATAAAATAATGATTGGGTCGGACTGTGCAAAATTGCATCATAAACCATTTTGACGTGATTTGATTGGTTTATGCTTTTGACCTAAACCATGTTCCTCCCTAATGATAATAGTAATAATAATGAGTAAAGCTATAATAAACAAAATAATGTATAGATATAATAATGATAATACTTAATAATAATGATATAAAATTAATAATAATAATAATAATAAGAGTAATTAGTAAAATAGATTAGACCAACATAATAATAATATTTAACAAAATGGTTATTAAAGAATGGAGCTGAACTGAACTGAACAGCACTGAATTGAACTGAACTGAACTGATTAAAGCTGAACTGAACTGAATTGAACTGAACTGATTGGAGCTGAACTGAACTGCACTGAACTAAACTGAACTGAACTGAAAATAAGCTGGGGAGAACAGGCCCTATGATTGATTATTCTCATCAGATCAACATGGGTTGAGACGTCCAAATGATCTATGAGAAAAAACATAGCCTTGGGTGTACTATGCTCATAATACACACGGGCGTATAATGAAACTTGTCTGAAATGAGGTGTGTCTGAATGATTTCGAACAGATTTATGAAATAAAATCATGATTCATCTAGGTAGAAAATAATTGCTTCTCATCCACGAAGACTATTTAGTTTGAGAGACTGTAGAGTTCCCATTTGATTGCTGGATGCTCCAACTAAAGTATAGTTAAATAACACTCCTTCTCTCTTTTAACATAAGCTCAAACGAAAACAATGTCAATTAGCCCAAGATGTAAGCCTTTGAATCACTTAGCTATTCGTCATTGACAATGTGCTCACCTAGCTATATTGTTAGACTATTTCTACTTATCAAGTATAGTTTAATGAAATTAGGCCCTTATTTTGTAATATGAAAAGTTTGTAGTTTGTGATACCAATTTTTATTGTTGAATGTTAATCATTTATCCGCTTATTAATTAACTAGTCTTGTATGTATGCGATGCGTGCTACCAATTTCTGGAAAGATAAAAGTTTTCGTTATAAAGAAAAATTATAAATTAGTTCGCAATTTGTAATTTATTTGCACCTTCAATTTGAAAGTGAAATAACTACCCTCTTCTATCTTTCCAAGCAATATTGTAATTTTTTTATTTTTAAAACTTTTTTATGGTTTATCATCTTTCCTTTTAGAGCATATACAATGGTCTAGCTACTCTATGTGTTGCTAGCAATGCCACCTCACAATTTCTAGCTATATTACTTTTAAGCCAACATTTCCTTCAATGGTAAGCAACAATGTATAAAGGTAAAAGTTTCCTACCAACATCAATTTTTATTCTTAAAA
Organism: Patellifolia procumbens; assembly: GCA_947645195.1. Classification (NCBI taxonomy): domain Eukaryota; kingdom Viridiplantae; phylum Streptophyta; class Magnoliopsida; order Caryophyllales; family Amaranthaceae; genus Patellifolia; species Patellifolia procumbens. The sequence goes on from CANSGD010000193.1 coordinate 1,742,477, forward strand.
TCATGAGCATTTATTACTCTTTTCCCTTTGATCTCAATTGAGCTGTTAGCTTGTTTTGGCTATCTAGCTCAAATAAGCTACAATGTCCAATGGTCAGCTACTAGTTAAACAGGGGTAGGATTGTAATTGCATATATTCGTTTTGGGGTATGTATGAACGTTTGAGAGAAAGTTATGCAGCGTTTGAGTCGGAGTTGGTATGCCTAGGAACCTTCTGATCATGGTATCTATATTAAAAAGCAGATAAGGTCAAATATAAGTCAAGGTTTGTGGTAATTTTTGTAATTTTCATATTTCCATTTCCTTATGTGTGAATTTTATAAGCTATATTTTACAATTGGAGTCTATGTTTTTCCCACTCCCATATTCTATATCACTAGAACAGAGAGAGAATATAAAGAAATTGGAGATAAAGGTATGAGCATCACAAGAATATTTTCATTTTTGCTACATTTCTATGCTATATAAAAAAGAGATATAGAGTCGAATGAGTATGCTTATTTTCCAACTTACATCTATTAGATTTTTCTTTTCTTTTTTTATTTCTATTACTCCTATCTTAAAAATAATGTATGTTTAGTATAAATAATAAATAATTCAATAAAATGAATATATAGAATTCTCGTAATGAGTACGTTCAATCAATGAGTACATACAACTCAAAAGAGTATGCTTATTTTAGAAATCAAGATTTATAATAAATAAATAAATAAAACACCACTCGAAGTCATACTCATTTGACGAACTCGTAATCATTTGACTCCATACTGATTATTTGACTAACTCATATTCATTTAGCTAAGATATTTTGGATATACGTACAGGTACGTACACCAAGGTGTACCTTTCCCCTCTTTATACCTTCTACCCTAGGACGTCTAACAAGTTGCACTTTTATCTTCTATTTACTAACCTTCCATTGAGATAATGATTCTCCATATTATTTTTTTGTAAGTATGTAATCAATGATATGCATATTGTGTATGAACAAATATATGGGTATCTTAAGCTATGTTCTTTTGGACAGGACTAAACTGAATTAAAAGAAATTTACACTAATCCAATCTAATTAAAACAAGGTCTTAGTGTCATAAGTGGTTTACCAAGTAAAACTACTCCATTTCAAATATGTGCAAGGCGCGTGCCATAAAATTAGTTATTCCAAAAATTCTGGGAGTTTGGGCAAGATATAAATAGATAGGCAATAGTTTCAGGTAAGGATTCGCAGGAGGGGCAGTAAATCGGGATTGAAATATTTCTTGTAACTATGTTGTTTCTTGTTGGAATGCCATTATGGAGTCATTGCTAGATAAATATTTGTACTTTTGGATGAATATCTATGTTCCATATCCATGCATACGGCCATTTGGTTGTTTGAAAGAGAGTGTTATGGTGCTCTAACTAAGTGACTGATGATTATCTTTTTGGCAATGGGACGGTAGAGGGATACACCCCTGATCATGTTGCGCACATGAGGTGGAGGTAAAGTTTCTAATAAAACAGAGTTCCATGTGATATATGGCAGGATAGCATCGTTAACTTTTAGATTTAAATTTTCAACATTGAGAGGATCAAGGCTGAGATACTCAAGAAAGCTTATTTCTGTGCACCAATTTAGCCACAAATAAATATCGGAACTAGAGCCGACTTTCCAACGAATTCAACGTCGGATGAGATCGTGGGTTTGAATGATTCTTTCCAAATTGGAGAGTCGGTTGGCCTGGGTTTATAATCGAAAAAATATACTTCCTCCATTCCTTATTAATTGCAACCTAGGGAATTTTTGCACTATTCATAGACTCTCCTTTGATGCTCAATTATGATTTATACATAAAGATAAATATAGCTATGTGAAATCTTGTTAGATTAGTATTAATATATAGTTAATTGATAGCTACTTTTTATAATTTTTTATCAAACACAATTAAAGATATAAATGTTTAAAGTTGTGCATTGGGAGGGGTGAAGTTGTGCAGGTTGCAATTAATATGGAGTAGAGAAAGTATATATTTAAGTATTGTTTTACCTATAGATTCGTGGGGTGCATCAGGATTTTCCATGCAAGTTTGGCCAGCGACCCTTGGTTCATATGCTTCGTCTTTCGGAGACCAAGGCCTCCAAGGGATTTTGGTTTGCAAATTTTATCCTAAGCAATAAGTGGGATATCTGTAGAGTTGGTTTTACCTTCGGAAAAAGTTACGATTGATTGCGTCTAGTTTATTTGCAATAGAGATCGGGATTTTTTTGGTTGCCATTGTAAATGTCGATATTACTTCTAAATTACTTTGAATGAGGACAATCTTTCATACTTTTGACAAGAAGGATGATTCCCGGCCATGTATTCAGATGTTTATCCGTTCTTCTAATTAGAGCGTTGAAATTGATTCTGCTACTTTTATACGTGGAGAAGTGTCTGCCAAGATATCTCCCAAGGGAGTTCTTAGGTTGCATATAATATGGCTTGGTACTAAGCTTTTTCTATGGGAGGTCATGGTTTTTAAAAGATAGATGATTTGTGTTGGTTGATTAATTGGCTAGAGGCTTTGCAGAAGTTGGTCAGCACGTTTATTAAACCAGATGTCTAGGGGTGATTATCGCAAGAATCGAGACTGAACACCCCTGGGCTCGGCTTGGCTCATTTAGTTTTTTAGTGAGTTCGGTGAGCCTGACAATTAGATTTCGGCTCGAGCTCGTGAGATATTTTGGGGCTCGAGCTCGGTTATTGTAGGCTCGTTTTTGTACCATATGTTAAAAAAAGTATCTTTTTTATATAAAATAATTTAGTTTTTTTTTTAAAAAATGCTTTAATTGAGAAAACAAAAGTTAGTCGAGCCTGTCCATGAGCCTTCGCGTCGACCCTAGCCTACCTCAGCTCGGCTAGTAAGGCTTTCAAACCAAGCCCGAGTTCGAGCCGAGTTTCTACGAGGCGAGATTTAACCAAGTCGAGTCCGAACTCTTTGCGAACAAGTATGCTCCGATTTCTTGTCAGCCCATCAACTTTATCATACAAGATACAACCAACAAACCGAAAATTACTTTACAAAAACATAAAAATCACTTTTTCTTTTTTCTGCGTCCTTATCAACTTGAGAGTATGCCCCCCTAAAAAAAAAGTAAGCTTGGAGAGTATGAATTTTAGGAAAGTCATGATGTGAGTCATAATAGTTTTAAACCAAATGCGTCCCCTTAATCATACCAAAAGACTCCAAAAGCAGAAGTTCTCAATTGACATGTAACAAGATAAAATTAAGGAAAAAATAGGAGTAATCACCTTTTAAAATCACTTTTTTTTTTGCTAAATATCACCTTTTAAAACAGTTTTTGTAAAAATAAACCTAAAACAAAAATTTATTTATGAAAAGAAACCTCAGTCATTAACCTACACTTTTTTAGAGGTATAATTCGAAACATAAAAGAAGGGAGAAAATGATTAGAGTCTGCTAATTTTAAGTTGGTTGACAAGAAAAAGGGTCGGTCAATGCTGGTGAAAATGAATCAACACCGGAATTTTGCTTCAAGGTTTCTTTTCACAAACTAAAATTTTTAAGTTCCTTACGCAAAATTATTTTAAAAGGTAGTTTTTCGCAAAATCGTGGTTTTTAAAAGGTCGTTTCTGACAATTTTTTCTAAGATTAAAGAATTTTTTTTTGGTGAGATTTAAGATAAAAGTTTAACGGTGGATCTACATCTATATACTCTCTATCCTTCAAAAATAATTGTATAGTTCAACACTTTACTTTTAAATTAACAAAAAAAATTATATAAAGTAACCCTCTATTTTAAGCCATTATCTAAATGACCATCACATTTGTACTCATGTCTCAAGTAATAACAACACTGACGAAATTTGGAGGCAATATTACAAAGGTCAAAAGTTCTATTTAACTATCCTCTATCACCCACATTTTCGTTTAAAAATTTAATTTACATGTCAAACTTTTTCTTCTTACAAATTAAAATTTTTTCAAAGACATGATGGGATGCTGTAAGTAGTTATCTAGGACATCTTCTCTTTGCTCTCTTAAATAGTTAAATATGTTAAGTATTTTCAATTTTACAAGTTAGGGGTTACTGGAAACTTATGAGCAAATGCGAGGGTGATTTTAAGAAATGGTCTAAAATATAAGGTTACCTCATATAATTTTCCAAAAATAATTACGTCAAGAATTATAAAACTTGTATCGTTTTTAATAAAGAATATTTAAAAGCAAATATCAAGACGGTAGGATTGAAAATTGTCAAAAGCAATCAGATGCCTCTATCGCTACTCATAAGCGCGCGGCGGCGACCAAAAATAAAAATGCACATATAAAACAACTTCTTTCAAACTGTCATTATCACAATTGTACTCTACTCTAAATTAAGATTCAAAATGTCTAAATACAAACTATTTTTTTTTAAAGAAACAAAAATATATACACTTCGCTGTAAACCTGCAATGCAGTTTCTCAAATACTCGTGACAATTGGCTTATCTCAAAATCGAAATGTTTTCAATATTCCTACTGTAAAGCATACGCAAACCGAATTCTCTGTTTCGTCTTCTTCTTTTACACATATTACGTAGGTATGAGTTAGTATTGAAGTATTCCCAAAAAAAAAAGTTAGTATTGAAGTAGCTTCTCCTGGGAAAAAATTAAGGGCAAAAATGAAAAAAAGGTATTACTCCTAAGAATAATGAATGAGGATATCAAACAAGCATAGTGGAAAATCACCAAAAGCCCAAAAATTCATCATAAAACCATGATGATGTTAAAGACTATGAAGGACAATGAACATTGGCATGGCCAACAATGTGGTAAAGATTCCAAAACTTGGTATCATTTTTTCATCAAAAAGGACTGACAACACCAGAAAGCAAAGTTAACTTTAGAGAAGGACGTGCCTCCTACTCCACATATAAACGAGACCAAAAACAGATCAAGTAGGCCCATGACAACTAACCCACACTCCCACCCGTGTGGCCCTTTGGGCCCACACCAATCTGTCACCATCTTTAATGGGCCCCACTTCTTTTGTTAATCTCTAGACATTAAGGCTTGATTAATAGCCAAGTACCTAAGCCCATAACTATAGTTTTCAAAATCTCTCAGCCACACGTGTGCTTTAAATGCCACTACCCCCCAAATAGGCCAGTTTTATCTTGTTCCTGTGCCAATAAATTGACCTTCATGGGTGCTCTTCCCACATATATGAATTGATACACCAAGTATGTTAATTTGTTCTTATCCATATTTTTTTTGAATCTAATGGTGTTCACGGTCGGAAATAATGACTAATCCTTTTTGTCTAGGCGCTCCACTTAAGGGTAAAAGATTAATAAATGATCTTTTTTTATTCTTAAAGGGAAGGATTCGAACTCCTTATCAATTGGTTAACAGATAAAATGAACGACGACTATACTAAGACCACTTAGTTATTCTTATCCATATTTTCCTGAGGTTTATTGTAGTGAAGACCTACCTCGTTGTACTGTTTTCTGTTTAATGTGGCAACTTGTATAGCCAGACAAATTTGGGAGGAAGATCTCACTGCCCTCTACCAAAACAGTAGGTAAGGAAAAATATGTTACAATCACCACATTCACCAGTAGCCAAAAAAAAAGTAAAGAAATTAGAATACAGATAAAAATTATTTATATTTTTCAGTATCTTTGCATTAGGACGGACTACCAAATTTTTTTATATAGCTACAAATAATTGCATACGAACATATTACCTATAAACTTTGATTTCTTTTGATAAGTCCATATTAATCTAAATAAGTCTAAATAGTACTAATTTACTAGAAAAAGAACGAAACATTAGTGTCATTCTTATTATTGCCTTGTTTTATTGACAAATTAGCTAGACTAAAGTTCATTAAGCCTTAAATCACTAATATAATTTCCATATCTCGCCAAATAATTTGAGTTGAGTTGAATTCATGGAAATTGATCTCAACTGTGTTAGTTTTTTCTGATATTTGTAATGAAATAATTTCAGTTAAATTAAATTCATTTTAGTCTAGTCTAATCTAGCAGAGTCTAAGTATTATAACTACATTTTAACATAATATCCTAGGTGTACTAGAAGTATATAGTAACTATCTAACCAAAAGGTAACTATCCCCTAACCGAGCACAACCTTCCTAGCTATAGCTTCTTCCTTCATTGACAGGAACTAGCTATAGAAAACTACAAATCCAAAAAACTACTAGTGACAACAGTCTAACGTGCATGTATGAGATGAAAGTATGTATGAGATGAAAGTTCAAGACTATTAGGGGGCATTTGGTTGGAGGAGGAGAAAGGGAAAGGAATCGAGTAAGCATTAGAGGAGAAAAGGAATCCTAAATCCTCAAATCAAAACAAATGTTTGGGAGGAAAAACAAAGGAAAAAATTGTATATATATTACCACCTTTTGTTTTACAGATTTTGTATATTACCACATTGACTTTTTTTTTTAAAATTACCACCTTTTGTCTCGTTTTCTTCACAATCTCCCACCAACGAACGGTTTCTGTCAATGAAATCGTTTGTGGGGGCCCACTTTATCTCAACTTTACCAATTTCTCATTTCCCCCTTTCATCATTCATCTTCTTAACCTAATTTCCAATGAATGAGAGCTAAAATAATCAGATTTGCTTCTCTTTCTGCAAATCAAGAAGTAGAGAGTAGTAGATATTGAAGAGTGACCAGATTTCGATCCATTTCGGAGTAGAATGAGTTGAAGAAGGTAAGTGCAATTGTTTAACTAAGAATGATAAGAAAATTAGGGTTTTCTGAGGAAAATTAGGGTTTTTTTAACGAAAATTAGGGTTTTGATTATTCAATTGAATTAGGGTTTTGTTGTTGAATTGAATTAGGGGTTATCCTTGTTTAATTGCGTTAGGGTTTATGTTGTCCATTGAATTAGGGTTTTGGTTGTTAAAATCAATTTAGGGTTTTTGCTTGTTTAATTGAATTAGGGGTTTTATATAGTTTCATTGAATTAGGGTTTTCTTGTTCAATTGAATTATGATTTTGCTTGTTTGATTAATTTAGGGTTTTTAGTTGTCATTTAGGGTTTTTGGTTGGATGATTAAATTAGGGGTTTTAATTGTTTAATTGAATTAGAGTTATTGGTTATTTAGGTAAATAATCCCTAATTAGTTGATAATTCAAAGCTAAAATGAGTAATTTGTTAAGTTAGTAAGAAGTGGGCCCACACTAACGGATTTCTTGACAAAAATCGTTAGTTGGTGGGAAAAGTTTTGAGAAAATGGAGACAAAAGGTGGTAATTTACAAAAAGTGATACACAAAAGGTGGTAAGATACAATTTTTCCAAAAACAAAGGAAAGGTTTAATTTCCCCCTTTCTTGGCAGTTGGCAGCCACACCTTCATCTCTCTTACCATCTCACCCTTTCTCACCAAAGGTATCACCGACGATGGAACTTCGACACCACCGTTGCTGTTTGATCGGCACGACGGCACCACTAGCGTCCCCTCTTACTTTCTCTCTATCTTAGGTAGCTTTTCTCTTCCTTCGTGAATCTCTATTTGTGTTATTCGAGGGTGGTTATTGGTGAGTTGATGGTTTTTCCTGTGGGTTGGTGTCGTTTTGGGTTAGTGGACGTTTTCGGAGTGGGTAGGGTGGTTTTAGGGTCAGGGGGTAGGTTTTGGTGATGGTCAAGGAGTGTGTGGGGGTTCTGAGTTTGGGGTTTATTATCGGAGGTTTTGGGTGAGGCGTGGAGGTTTAGTGTGTGTGAGGGTGGTGGTAGTCGGGTTAGGATGGTGGTCGTGGTGGGTTTTTGGGTTCGAGTGGTGGTTATTCAGGAGTCAGGGTTGTTTGTGGGGAGGCGGGCGTGGTTTAATGAGGGGTTGGGCTGTCTGCGATGGTGGGACGATGGTGATAATGGCAGTAGAGGAGGAGCGGTGATGGTAGGAAGGTAGTTGGATGGTGGTGGTGGGGCACTTGTGGTTATGGAGTAGTGGTCAAAATTGGTCAATGGTGATTGAAGTGTCGGGGAAATGGGGGAATCCAAAACCTTGGGGGGAGGTGGAGAATCAAATGAGGGTAACTAAAACTGAAAAATGAGTAAAGGTAAAGGAAAAAATGTCAACCAAACGCCATGTAAGGGTAACTAATGGTTTTAATTGCCTTTCCCTTTGTTGAAACCCGCTATCCAAACACACCCTTATAGTGTTATAGGCACAAATAAGCAAAAAATAAGAAAAAAGTTATATCTATCTAATAATAACTCTTTGACACGTTTCTTAAAACATGAGGTACACAATATGGTCTTACATTGCGTAGCCTTGTAAAAATTAATTGGACGAATCCAAATTATGACTTGAATAATCCAAACTACATACATGTTTGCCTAACTTACTTAGGAAATATTATCTGGAAAAGTCAAGAATATTACCAACTATGAATGATTTGTCTATAACCCAAATATTGGGAAAGTCGGTGACAGGCTGAAGTCGTATCACCTAATCAAAAGTGAATCCTAAAGTCTTCTAACAAACAATAGTCAGGGAAGTAGGGTTGAACCCACAGGGAGACAGGTTTTCCAGAGTTATTATTCAGCTAAAAAGCTATTTCTGAACTACTAATTAAACTAATAAAAGCAATATAAAAGTTGGTTTTAAACTATGAATCAAACTAACATAATCAGAATTACTGACGTGTACTAGGGCCTCTAAAAGTAAGACGGATCTGTGCAGACAATTATTAACCACAAGCAATCAATGAAACTGTGCAATAACATTAATCATTCATCAAGAACAAATCACACCATAATCACTCTAATAAAAACCTAGAAACTAATAGCAATTCAAATAGCAATCATGGTATAAACATGGTTTTCCTCCCTAAAATCCTAGAAATACGACTACTTAGACATAATCGAATCAAAAATAATAAAGCTAATATAAAAACCTAAACTTTGCATCATGAATTAATTAATTAAACAATCAAAGATTAAATAAAGAAACTAAGAGAGAAGAACAATACCGAATGACGAAAAGCAATAACTTTTAATTGAAATAATACAAGGTTCGATCTCCTCCAAAACTAATCTAAAGAGCTTAACTATGAAAAGCTCTCTAAACTAAAAAGTGTTTGACAAGTAATGAAGCTAAGATATTTATAATAAGTCCCAAAAAATCAATTAAAACGCACGACAAAAGATAGAATTTGAGCTCCGCGTGCCCGCTGCCTGATCGGGCCAAGCCAATCCAAAAACGCTAGCTCTCCTTGCACGAAAAACAACAGCAACAACGAGCTAAATACGCCTGACTGATCGGGTCGGGCTGAGCCAAGGCACAAGTCTTCGTCACTTCATGCCTTGAAACAGCAGCAACCAATATTTGTCCGCCCGATCGGGCTGATGCAACTTGGACGCTGCCCATTGGTACCGGGCCACTCTGCCCGACCGGGCCCGAGAGCATAACATTGCGGCCATTTAATTCCGCCGGAACGGGCCATTCAGCCCAATGACCTCGGGCCAAATATAACCCCGCTCTGGTAAATGACGTGACATGGTTCTCTTCACATTATGAGCTCGATTTCACATCTAATGGCTTCGGGAAACTCCCAAAGTGTCTAACATGCCACGTAACATCTCCCCCGTGTCTCATAACAATTTGTAAAACCGTGGTTCCTTTAATATAGCTCGGAATAAGGGAGGAAACTCCCTAAAACCCTTAATTCCACACAAAAACACAAAACCACGACTATAGAGGATAATTAGTATAAAATAGCTCCGAAGAGCTCCAATTAAGCACAATTTAGCTCACGAATAGAGGGGAAAAACTTTATATAACAACCATGATATCAGTCGGACACAACTGCACCCATGTGACTTGAAAGCTATTAACTATATATATATATATATATATATATATATATATATATATATATATATATATATATATATATATATATATATATTAATTTCGTTCTTCTTTCTCTATCTTTCCACCATCAAATCAACATTCTTTTTTCTCTCTCCTTCCACCTTTTGTAACCAATCTTGCTTTACAAACGAAAATATTTTCGTCCATATCTTTCTTCTGTTTAATGATCCACTTGCACTCAATGGTTTTTACACTTTTGGAGACTAAGCTGAAGACCTCCGAGGCTCGGCTGCAAGCAGCGTTGAAGGAGCAGGAGCAGCTCAAGGGTCAGCTCTCTGCTGTACAGGCTGAACATGAAGGCTGCTCTGCAAGCCAAGGAGGCTGAGGAGGCTCTGAGACTGAGGGAGGATGAGCTAGGGGCAGAGTTCTGCAAACTCAATGGTTTTTACACTTTTGTGTATCTCTACCAAGTCCCTTTCCTCGTTGTGGTACATGAAATCCATTTCAGAATTCATGACTTCTAGTCACCTGTTGGAATATGGACTCGTCATTGCCTCTTTGTAGGTTCCAGGTTTATTGTCCTCAATTAATTTCATGTCATAGTCATCAGTTATGAGAAAGTCATATCTCTCAAGATGATGTCTTTCCTTACTTGATGTATGGGGTGCTACATCTGCAGTTAGGGTTTCCAGGTCACTTCAGTTTGCTCTATACCTCCTAAACTTTGTTCTGGATCATCCCTTTCTTTCTCCCCATTAAGTTTCAACTTCTAATGTATCTAATGCCCAGGACCTTGGCTCTATCTCCTTGATCTCATCAAACAGAGGTGGGTCCATACTCAATTTCCGTCGACGTTTATATCTCTTTAGGGTAGGCGGAACACAGGTTTGTGCTCATATCCTAATTTGATACTTACAAAAATTTCTTAAAGATGTATTTTACTCTGTCTTTCCAAAAGACATCATTAGGAGCAACAAATACTTTGTTGTCTGCTCAGTTGTAGCAATAATAACATTTTGTTTCTTTGAGATAGCCTACAAAGAGACAATTGACAAATGTTGGAGTAATTCGTTTGTCATAAATCATTTATTTAACGTAAACTTCGCATTCCAAAATTTTAAGTGAGCCATTTAGGAACCCTTTCTTTCCATAACTCACATGGTTTCTAATCTACGGTTTTTGACAAAGTTTTATTTCATCTATTGATGATTTTCTATGCATAAATTCGTTATGGATTTTGGTTTTCGTTTATTGTGTTGGATGTTATGGGTTTATGATATTATATTACCTTATCTTACTCTATAATTCCCTATCAAAACACTTCTTTTCATGTATGTTTATGTTATATTCCACTTGATTTTACACTTATTTTGTAGTTTGTTATCTTTTGAGTTAATTCATGGATATTTGAGCTATTTGGAGGTGGCAAGTACCAAGCTCGAGCATGGGAATGTTAGCAGGAAGTTTGAAGCATCTTTTGGATTAGATAGATTCCTAATGGTTCTTTTTGATCCTTGAACAATAGAGACTCGATCAGTTTTATATTGACCCAGTCGTATTTCATTTATACTAGTCGAAAGAAGTGAAGATCGCTTATATACCCGATTGAGTTGCTGAATCACTGATCGGTGAAACTCCATACTTAGACAATTTTTGATGAACTTCAGAGGAGTGAGAAACAAACTACGACCTTGATCTAGTTTATGAAGAACCGATCGGGTGGTTACTAAATCAATTCGGTTACCTAAATTTGCTTAGGTTTTTGTTAGAATTTGCAAGTTCAGAATTTTAATTATTGACGATTTGCCTATATGTGGGTAGGAAATTAGAAATCAATTCTAGGTCTTCTATTATTACTGCATGTTTCTGTCCAAGACAGCAACAGTGTATGTGGTGGTGGGTACTTGGTGGAATCATGGCTCCCAAACGTCCTTCGTGGTGGTGGTTACCTGCAAAACAAGGAGAAACCTCGGGGGTGGTTCCGAGGATCGCCTCTCCGATGCCTAAGTCAGTCCAAGTTGAGCACAAGATCTCTAGTAGAGAGAAAACGAGTATCAAGTGCAAGTATTTTGTGAGTGTTTGATTGAACGTACCTTACCCATGCATGGGCATGGGTATTTATATGAGACATGGACTTGCAACTGACCTAGAAAAGTGAGTGGGCCTCTTTGGAAGTGGGCCAAGGTGGAACAAGGCCTTCATTAAACTCCAGCCTAGAGGTTATGTCCGGAGCGGTCTGCCTGAGGAGGTCTGCTCTGCTCCAGGCGCTCTGACGTGGAGTGGCAGGATCAGTGGTCTGCTGCCAGCTGGAGGTCTGCTGGGCAGACCCCATACAATTTTCCCCCCGGACCCAGTATTTGCAGACGGGTAGGTTTGTTTTTGGTCTGGCGTTCTGCTTTTCGCAGACTGGTACGTGACTATCTGGGAGTTGCTCTTCACAAACTCCAGAATGCTTCCATTTTTCCCGCCCATTTGGTTGGGGTGTTGAGCAAGGGTCATTAATTCATTTTGAATTGAATTAAATTGATGTGACTCTTTGGGTTCCCAAGGAATGTAATGATGACAAGTTGGTGCTGAGTGGACGAATTATGCCTATTTAAAGGCTGAATCGACCTTTTGTGAAACTTTTCAGTTTCTTCTCCTTCGAACTCTTTGCTTTCAAACTTTCCTATTGTTCTTTAAGAATTTCTTTTCGCTCTAGCCATTTTCAAGTGATTTCTCTCGATTATCCTGGGATTTGTCTGCGTTTGAAGCTCGATTTGAAGTGTTGATACTGCTGCGTTTGTGGCTTTCGTCTTCTCTTTTCTCGGCGTCTTCCGTTCTCCATCTAGGTAAACTCTTTTTCCCAGATCTACTTTTGATTTTTTCCTTCTTGGATGGTTTGGGTGTGATCTTCTCTGTGTTTATGGATTTCTCCCCCTTTTTCCTTCTGTACGCACTTATTTGCCTGTGTTTTTGAGGTTAAGGTTTCTTTCCTTTGGTCTTCAGATGCGATTGTTTATTTCTTTGTTTCATAGATTTGTTTGGTGTTGTTTCATTTCCGTTCTGCCGCTCTGGATGATAGTCTCTGCTCTGCTTCTTCAGCGGGGCTCTGCTCTAGTTGGTAGGCTCTGCTCTACTGTTGTTTGTGGGATTTTTAGGGTTTGCTTTGTTTGCCCTGTTGTCCTCTTTATTTGCTGGGTTGTAGGCCTGTGATGTGCCTTCATTGTTTTGTTTGCGTCATTTGCAAGAAAATATCATATTTCTTGGCTACCTCTGATCTTCACATACCATACATATCCTTGCCCCCAGTCTGGTAGCTCAGTCTGTAGGTCTGAGGTGCCAGACTACTTTTGCATGTATCTTTTTGTAAGAAAAGCAAGAAAATATCCTATTTCTTGGCTATCTCTGATCTTCACATACCATACATATCCTTGCCTCCCAGTCTAGTAGCTCAGTCTGTAGGTCTGAGGTACCAGACTACTTTTGCATGTATCTTTTTGTTAGAAAAGCAAGAAAATATCCTATTTCTTGGCTATCTCTGATCTTCACATACCATACATATCCTTGCCCCCCAGTCTGGTAGCTCAGTCTGTAGGTCTGAGGTGCCAGACTGTCTTGTGTTGTGACTTCAAGTCTGATGTATTGTCTTCTGCTTCTTGTGTTGTGCAGAATGTCTACTTCTCAATCTGCTGCCTCCCGTGGGAAGGGTGTGGTATCTACCTCTTCGTCCGAGCCGGATGAGCCTTATCCGATGGACACTCAGTCCCCGTTTTTGAAGTTGGATCTGCCTCGGTGTAAGGACGAGGTGGTTCCAGAGGAATGGGAGGTCTTTGACCCCTGGAACGGCTTACGCAAGGAGGTGTTGGGTCCTGAAACCAACAGGTTCCCTCCCAACTATAATTTTAAGCCTACTCTGCCCACAGTCAAATGGGACTACAGTGCCAATGCGATGCGGCTTACTGCCCTTTATGACAGCAAGGGCAAGCCTTACTTGGCGAAGAAATCTGCAGATGCGTTCAAACGGGCGCATGCTGCGTACTGCCTTGAGATTGCTGCGGAGATCAAGCCGCTTCGCGGATCTTGGGTAGTACTTCCCAAGGAGGGTCAGAGCATGACAGATGTACCAGAGGGGTACACTGCCGTTTTTCTTAAGCAGTTGGAGTTTGGGCTTAGATTTCCCATCCACTGGTTTTTGGAGTGGGTTCTCTGTGAGTACCATATGGCGCTCTGCCAAGTCAATCCCCAGTCTTTGAAGAAGGTTCTGGGGTTCATTTGGGTCTGTGAAGCTCTGGGCTTCCCCCTAACCATGAAACTTTTCCAGTCTCTGTTTTACTTTAAGAGGCAGGGGGGAGTACGGCTACTTCACAGGTTCGGTGCAAGCCAACCATCTGACGGTCTATCCCATTGATCTCACTCTGAAGGATTGGCGGGATAGTTTCGTCTTCATTAGGGTACCGACAGACGAGGGGCACCCTTATCAATTTAAGGCTCCTCTGCGCCCTGTGGCGCCTGACTTTCAGAAGCAGCTGGACCCTCATGTGCTGAACTAGGACGAGAGGGTAGCCTACTACTACTTCAAGTCCAAATCCAAACCTACTGCCGGGAAGCAGTTTCTTCCCAAGTACTGACTGCCGCATCACTATGTGATGTGTCAGAATGCCTTCCTGAGGATAGGCCATCTGTCCCCCGACTATACTACTGGTAAGCGTTCTGCCAGCCCTTAGCTCCAAATAACAATTTTCCTTTCTGCTATGCTCCATGGCATTCATTGTTTATGTTGTTCTGCAGCCCCGTGCAGAAAGTTTGTTCGTGAAGTGATTATGGGTGGGTCTTGAGCTCGTGAACATGCTCTGCCCTTTTCCATTATTCTCTGTTTGTTGTCTGACTTGTAGCTAATGAATATTATGATATTTGCAGAGACTCTGGGGTCTGCCATCCCTTGGGAGCTGGGTCTGAGCCAATCCTCGGTGTGCCGGAGGTATCGTCCGGTACCTGACCCGGGGACCTATACTGTCCCTGACTTCATTAGGGAGATTAACACTAATCCCTTGGACCATCCTTCCCTCCAGACCAAGCGCCCGGAGCTTGTAGATAGATTTACTGGGGTGTCCCGGCCGCAAGGGGGCCCCTCTGCCACTATCACCGAGATTGAGTATGGTGACGAGGAGGAGGCGGCGGCTGTTCCTCTGCAGACCCGACGTCCCGGGCGTGCTGTGCATCTGCCGGAAGACGATGATGATGAGAGTGCAGAGGGAGCCAGCACTCTGCAAGGGACCGTTCTGGTTGTTGAACCCCTGCAACAGCTTCCTCCTGTGCAACCAGGTACTATTTATGATGATCAACCTACTCTTTCTATTTGTGTACATTCTGCTGAAGACTTCTCATCTTCTCTGCTTACTTTCAGAACCACCTGTGGTGGAGGATGTGCCCATGGGAGAGCCTGACCAAGCGATGACAGAGTTTGACAGGACGGAGGCAGAGGCTGCTCAGTCTGATGAAGCTGGTCGAGAGTCTCACCAAGTGATGAGAGAGTTTGACAGGATGGAGGCAGAGGCTGCCCAGACTGTCACACTTCAGTCTGTAGAGGGCCAGGTTGCATCAGGTAGGCGTCTTCTTCAGACCCAGACTGCTCTTTCTTACAGATTGCCTTGATCCTGAAACCTCTTGATTTTCCTGTTTTTATTTTGATGTGATAAGTTCCGCTGGGCAGGCCGTCCCTATGCCTGTTCAGACTAACCAGGAGGTGTTGGAGCCTCTCCAGCATGAGAGGGTGGAGCAGCAGAGCTCAGCTTTAGTCCCAGTGGTGGAGACTGTCGTGTCTCCCCCTGTTAAGAAGTCTACTCCTTCTGCCCAGAGGCCTACTCCTCCTGGTAGGAAGGCTGCTCCTCCTCCTCCCAGAGGCTTCAAGCAGGTCCTTACCCCTACTCCTGAGCAGCTGGCGCGTGTGGTTAGTGCTTTCTTTTCTTCTCCTTTGTCTTACAATTTTCAATTCGTTCTGTGCCTTATTTTGCTGACGACATTGTTAATTTTTGCTTTTTTCAGCAGCAATTGAGGGCTAAGAAGGTACAGTCTGCTGTGGCTCTTCAGACCTCTGCTCCAACTGCGGGCCAGCTTAGGTCCCTTGCAGAGGGTGCTCAGAAGACTGTAGCTGAGCCTGAGGTCTCTTCACATTCCCAGAAGAGACCAGCAGAGCGGCAGAGTGAGGAAGGAGCTCCCCCTCAGAAGAAGACTCGTCTCCCTGCTGACTCCCCTCGGATCATTGTTGTTGAGGACGACGTCGTCACCGAAGGTGTGTACCCCTTACCTGGTCTTAGTTCCGGCCTTTTCCCTTCTGTGGAACTGACTGGTCTTTCCTTTGGCTCAGGTTCTCTGCAGAGGGAATCGGCGGATGACCAGCATGAATCTCAGGGGCAGGAGCAGATGTCCGTGGCCTTCCTTGACCCCAGTGAATGGTTGAAGCTTCTGGCAAGTCGCTTCTCACCGGACTACGCTGTTCAGGATGTGTCTTTGGTGAGTTGTCTGTCCTTTTTCTAGTCATCTGTTTCTTACATTTTGAATTTCTTCTGATATGCTTTTTCATTGATTACAGGCTGCGAGGGCCGGCGCCTTCATTGGGGAGTTCTGCCATGCTGTAGGGCTGGGTAGACATGAGGCAGATCTCCCTGAACTGCAGCGGCTTAAGGCTCAGGTAGCACAGCAGAGTCAAGAATATGCCAAGCTGAAAGCTCAGAACTCTTTGATTGTGTCTACCTGCCGCGAACCGAGGAGGAGAGGGATGCTCTGTTTGTGGAGCGCGACACCCTGCGGACCGCCAACCAACGCATGGAGGGTCAAGCAGTGCATGCAGAGGCTATCACGGCTGAGCACTCCAGGCTCTCTTCCCAGCTTAGTGAGGCGTTGTCTCGCGCTTCAGTGACGGAGACTAAGCTGAAGACCTCCGAGGCCCGGCTGCAGGCAGCGTTGAAGGAGCAGGAGCAGCTCAAGGGTCAGCTCTCTGCTGTACAGGCTGAACATGAAGGCTGCTCTGCAAGCCAAGGAGGCTGAGGAGGCTCTGAGACTGAGGGAGGAGGAGCTAGGGGCAGAGTTCTCCAAGTAACTTTCTGAGAGGGAGGCTCAGCAGGCTAAGGAGGCTGAGGAAGCCTTGAAGCAGAAAGAGGCCCAGCTGCTCGCTGAGGAGGCAGCCCGGGCTGCGTAGATGGAGGAGGCGTTCGGGAACAAGTACTGGGAGGATTCCAAAGTTGCGGTCCGCAGGGTCCTCTTGCATCTGCAGCCTTCTTTCAATTGGGATGCCTTTGAGGATGCCTACTCCAGTCAGGTGCATATGCGACCTCCTGCTAGCCAGGAGCTCAGAGACTTGGAGTTGCTTTACTCTCTGCCTTCAGAGGGGGAGTCTTCAGAGCAGCAAGCTGATGGGAGCTCAGCGAAGGATGGCAGCTCTGTTCCTAAGCAATAGGAACTCGGGCGGCTATCTCACGCTTTGCCTCAGTCTTCTTGTGACTCCTGTCTGAGCTGCTGAGGTAGATGAGCTGGGAGCCTGTGCTGAACTGATTGCAGTCCTCCGTTTTTACCCTCCGATGATATCCTAATTGACTTATCTTGTAATATTTGTAATTAAATAGTCAAACATTTCCTTTTCATCTGTATTTGCTCCCTTCTTTTGGTTAGGTAGCCGCCGTTGTTGTAGTATTCTGTAGCACTCTGATCTGGCTTATAGCTAGATCTTTTATGTAAGATACAATGATTTTTCAGGAATGCAAGTTGTGTTCTTCTGTTGACTTTTGTGTTTTCTATTTGGTGCATGCCAAGTTTTGTTATTTCTGCTAACTGCTTGTGTTCTGCTCCTTTTTTGCCTGACATGTCTTGTATTCTGCTCTGATGCTGAGTTTGCTGTGCTATCATATAACATCTATGCTCCTTTTCGTTTACTTGGCTTGGTGGTCGGCGAGATTTTTTCAGAGCTGCGACTTTAGGGGCCCTTTACTCTTCTGCTCTGCCTTATGCATGACAAAAATTCAACAATAGCAGAGCAAAGGAGGTATTTTGACGCCCTAAGGCATGATGATTCTGGGAGTTTTGGGGTTCGCCCTTTAACTCCTTCTGCCATCTTTTTCGTGTCGGGGTACGTTTTGGTTCTTAGGAACTCTGGCGTCCCCATTAGCCTTAGGTGTCTATGACTTATCCTTGCTGCTTTTTGGGCCTTCGACCCTGCAGGTTTAGAGGTAGAGGTCTATGACATCGCTAAGTCGAGCCGGCATCCGATCACTCTGCGGGCCTCATGGGCTCTGGGCAGAGTTGACCTTTTGGTTGGCTCCCTTTCTTCGTTATATAGTTTACTTTTATGTCTGAAGAGCCTCTTCAGCCTTCAGTCTGACTCAGACCCTGTTTTCTTTTGCCAGACTGTGGTATTTTTTCTCAGTCTGCTAAGGGTCTGTCTGATTTTGACATTTTGTTTTTCATAAAGAATAGATAAGGGGATGGGGCTTTAATGCGAAATGGAGAGTGGTGGATAAAGGGTGGCTCAAAGGCCTTTCATTCATGGGAGTTTTTTGATACAATCTGGGTTACACGAAGTATTTTTTCAGTATTCGGGAGTTCCAGTTGCTTTTCAGTTCGCTTCCATCCATTCTCTTCAGTCTGTAGGTTCCAGAGTATAGCTCTTCACTAACCTGGTAGGGTCCCTCCCACTTAGTCAACAGCTTTTCGTGTATTTTGTCTTTCTGCACAGCTGCTGCATTTCTGAGCACCAGATCCCCTACCTCCAGAGGCCTAGCCCTAACTTTCCGGTTATAGTATCTGCTGACTCTGGCTTTGTAGGCTTCCATTCTGAGCCTAGCTTCGTTTCTGTACTCATCCAGCAAATCTAGATTTGTTCTCAGAGCTTCGTCGTTCAGACCTGGCTCAAATAGGCTGATCCTCAGACTCTCGGACCCGATCTCAACAGGCATGACAGCCTCAGAACCATATACCAGGTGGAAGGGGGTTTGCCCAGTTGACTCTTTGACTGTGGTTCTGATTGACCACAGAGTGTTAGGCAGCTCCTCTAACCACTTACTTTTCTGTTCCTCCAGCTTCTTTTGCAGACCTATCAGGATCTGCTTGTTAGCGGCTTCGGCCTGACCATTGCACTGAGGGTTGCAGACTGAAGATAGGGCATATTTGATCCCAAACTGCTCCAACCACCTTGACAGGGGCATGTTGTCAAACTGTCTCCCGTGGTCGAAGACGAAAGCCTTCGGAATCCCGTATCTGGTGATGATGCTCTGCCACAAGAACTTTCTGACGGCTGTTTCTGTGATGGTGGATAGGGCTTCTGCCTCTATCCACTTAGTGAAGTAGTCTACCCCCACAATTAACCATCTCTTCTAATATTGGGCCGTTGTGAAGGGTCCCAGAATGTCTAGCCCCCATTGGGCGAATGGGATTGGGTTGTAGATCGGCATGAGGCCGTTTGCGGGCAGCTTGATGTTTGGCGCGAACTTCTGACAGCTGTCGCACTTTTTCACCAGAGTCTCAGAGTCAGCTTTCATTGTGGGCCAATAATAACCGGCTCTAAGAGCCTTATGGGCCAGAGCTCTTGGTCCGATGTGGTGTCCGCAGAGTCCATCATGGATCTCTCTCAATATGTAGTCTGCATCTCTCTGCCCTACGCATTTGAGTAGGGGCAGAGAGAAAGACTTCCTGTACAGCTCGTTCCCGATCAGGCAGTATCTGCATGCTGTCAGCTTGAGTTTTCTTGCTTTCATCTTCCCCTCTGGTAATTTACCAGTCTGTTTATACTCAGCGATCTCCCTGATCCACTCTGGCATATCCTCCAGCTCCAAAACTCGCTCTTCATCCTCGCAGATTGCACTGGTGGGCCTAACTTCCACCAGAATAGACCTGTTCAGCTCCTGCAGACTGCTGCTTCCTAATTTCGACAGAGCATCTGCTTGTGCGTTCTGTGCTCTAGGCACTTGTTCAATTCTAAAAGTTTAAAATTTTGAAATCAGATACCTCATCCTGGCTAGGTAGCTCTGCATCGTCGGCTCCTTGGCCTCATACTCCCCCTTGACTTGGTTGGTTACCAACTGAGAGTCAATTTTGAGGTGGACGTGCTTGGCTTCTAGGGTCTGGCAAAGCTGCAGTCCAGCGATGGCCGCTTCGTACTCTGATTCATTATTGGTTGCTGAAAACATGAACTTCAAGGCGTATTCAATGATTTTCCCTTCCGGGGTTCTGATGACCATGCCTGCCCCAGAGCCGTTGATGGTTGCAGACCCATCTGTAAAGACTTCCCAGGCTCTGGGCTCTCCTACTGCTTTCTGATAGGCACACTCTGCTAGAAAATCAGCCAGAGCTTGTGCTTTTATGGCGGTTCGTGGGGCGAATTTGATGCCGAACCCTGTCAGCTCCAGGGCCCAGTTCATGATTATCCCCGATTTGTCTACCTTCTCCATTGCCTTTTCCAAAGGCATATTTGTCAGCACGGTGACAGGATGTGCGTCGAAATATGGCCTCAGCTTTCTGGTGGCTAGCACTACTGCGTAGGCTGCCTTTTCTATCAATGGGTAGCGTGTTTCTGCACCCGTGAGGGTGTGGCTCACAAAGTATACCGGCTGCTGCTTCTTGTTCTCTTCCTTCAGTAAGACTGCACTCACAGTTGCAGCAGTAACGGCAATGTACAGGAAGAGAGCTTCCCCTGTCTTGGGTCTGGCCAGTGTTGGCAGACCAGAGAGGTGTGACTTCAACTTCTGGAATGCCTCCCTCTGCTCTGCTTCCCACTTGAACTCTTTGTTCCCCTTCAATATTTTGAAGAACGGGAGAGCTTTCTCCGCAGACTGAGCTATGAATCTGGACAGGGCTGTCATTCTGCCTGTCACCCTCTTGATGTCTCTGATGCTTTTAGGCTCTGGCAGATCCATAGCTGCCTTCACTTTGTCGGGATTCGCGTCGATCCCCCTTTCACTGACCAGATAGCCCAGAAATTTCCCTGACCGTACTCCGAACACGCATTTTTTAGGATTCAACTTCATGCTGTGTTTCCGGAGATTGGCGAAGGTTTCCTTGAGGTCTGCTATATGGTCAGTCTCAGTTTTGCTCTTGGTGATGACGTCATCCACGTACACCTCCAGATTCCTTCCCCTCTGACCTGCAAAGACCTGATCCATCAGCCTTTGATAGGTGGCGCCTGCATTCTTCAGCTCGAAGGGCATCATGACATAGCAAAATACCCCGATAGGGGTGATGAATGCCGTCTTCTCTTTATCTGCAGGATCCATGAAGATCTGATGGTATCCGCTGAACGCGTCCATGAAGCTGAGCAGAGCATGACCACTGGTAGAGTCTACCAGTTGGTCGATTCTTGGCAAGGGATAACAGTCCTTGGGGCAGGCCTTATTGAGGTCTGTGAAGTCAACACACATCCTCCAGCTCCCGTTCGCCTTCTTAACCATCACCACATTGGCTAGCCATTCTGGGTACTTGCAGGGCTCTATGAACCCTGCCTCAAGCAGCTTCTGAACTTCTTCCTCGATGGCTTTATTTTTCTCCGCAGAGTAGTTCCTCCTCTTCTGCTTCACAGGTCTGTATCCTGCAGCAGTGTTTAACTTGTGGTTGATGGTGGCGGGGTCTACCACAGGCATCTCAGCTGCTGAGAAGGCGAACACATTTGCATTCTCCTTCAACAGACTGATTAAGTTGACTCTGGTTTCAGGATCTAGGTCTTTACCTATTCAGACTGTCCGTCCTTCTTCCGGTCCCAAGAGTACCTCTTCGGTCTCTTCCCCCGGTTCAGGCTTATTTGCTTCCTGCTCTGCTTCTGGCCGAGCATCGGCCTCACTGATAGCAGCACACTCTTCCTTTCTTTCATTGTCCTCTTCGGCCTTTCCTTCCTTTCTTTCCTTCCCGGCTTCTTCAGCCTGGTCCTTCTTGGCTTCTTCAGCCTCTTTCTTCTTTCCTTCTTTCTTTTCCTTTCTCCTCTTTCTCCTGGACCCAGAATGGTCAGGAGGAGGAGGTCTTTTATCCTTCTTCAGAGAGGTCAGGTTGCATGACCTAGCTGCTCTCTGGTCTCCCCTCAGTCTGCCCACCTCTCCAGTGCTGCTTAAGAAAAGCATGGTCTGATGATGGGTTAACGGGATTCCCTGTACTACCTCGATGAACTTCCTTCCAATCAGAGCGTTGTATGGTGACGGGAGGTCTACTACCAGAAACTCTTGCACCACCGTTCTCTTCACTCCGTTCTGCCCCTCTGTGGTCACTTTCAGATGTATTTTCCCCTCTGGGGTGATGGAGTTCCCTGTGAATCCGACGATTGGAGTTCCTCCTTGCTTCAGCATTGAACGATCCAGCTCCATTTTATCGAAGGTGTCCTTATAAAGGATATTCACGGCGCTCCCGCCATCTAACAGTATTCTTCGCACATCTACTCTGCTGATTTCCAGAGTGACCACTAGAGGGTCGGAGTGCGGGAAACTGATGCCTTTGCAGTCTTCTGCCGTAAAGGTCATGTTTGGCAGGTCTGGGCTCAGCTCTGCCTGGTTGGTGGAGTAGAGGTTTGGGTGGGTGAGCTGCCTCAGATGAGCCCTCTCTCCCCCCATCGAACTAGAACTGCCAAATATGACGTATACCGTCTTCTTTTTCCCTTCCTTGATCTCTGCCCGCTTGTCCTGCAATTTCTACCATTCGCTCTGTTGCTCCTTCTCCTAGATCCCCTGATTCCAGGCTAGGTACTCTTTGAAGTAGCCTCGTCTGATCAGGCTTTCCAGATCATTTTTCAGGCTTATGCAGTCTTCTGTATTGTGTCCTGGCGCCTCATGGAAAGCGCAGAACTCTGCCATGTTGGAGCCTAGGCTTCTCTTCTTGGTGGGTGGTGGTCTGTGCCACCTGCTGTCATCTCTGTTGGTCAGAAAGATCTCAGCCCTTGGCGCGCTGAGGTTGCTATAGTTGTTATATTTCTCCTGGGCCTTCAGCCGGTCCACTTCCCTCTCTGCTTCTTTTTGTTTTTCTCTCCCTCTGCTCTGATGGGGCCTGGGGCCTCCAAAATTCAATCTGCCTCCCATGAACTGGTGCTCATTCTGCCTGGTATCCTGTCTGGCAGGTCTGCCTGTTTCTGCTCCGTGTGTCGATGCTTGGTTGAAGTCCTCGACAGCTATGTATTTTTCTGCCAGGGCCAGGGCCTCGCTGAGCTCCTTCATGGTGACCCATTTAAGGTCATCTCTGAATTTACTGGTGTGGGGTAGGGCGTTCCTCAGAGCGTGCAGAGCAAGCTTCTGCTCCAGCTCTGGGATGTGCACCAGCTCTTTGTTGAACCACCCTATGAAATCCCGCAAGCTTTCATTCTTAGTCTGCTTCAGCAATAGCAGCTCATGTGTGGATTTGTTCCTCCTACTTCCGCTAACGAAATGCTCTTTGAATCTCTTCTTCAGTTCATCAAAGTTAGCAATCGTCCCCTGGGGGATAGTCCTGAACCAGGTCTGAGCTATTCCTAACAGAGTGGCAGATAAGTGTCTGCACCATGTGGCCTCATTGTAGTTTCCTAGCTCCATGTGGGTCTCAAAGGCTGCCACATGCTCCTTTGGGTCTCCCTCCCCTTCAAACTTGAGATTGGATGGGAGCTTCGCTTTCGACACTCTGGCCGCAATGATTTCAGGTGTGAAGGGGGATTTGGAAGGAGACCTAATCTCCTCTGCTGGTGATACAACAATGGGTCTGGAGTTGAATCTGTGGGTTATGAGTCCTCTGAGATCTGTGGGGGCTCCATTATCGCCAGAGCCCTCCTCTGGTATTGTTCCCAATCTCAGGCTGACATGCCTTCTGACCGTTCCGCCACCAGGCGCAGACAGGGCCTCTTCAGCTCCTGAGATGTGCCTGGTTCTGGGCCGCGGTTGGACATTCTGGGCCACACCCCCTGGAATTCCTCTGTGGACAGATCTCCTGCTTGAGCCTGCCGTATACCCTGTGGGTGTCAGTTCCTCAAACATGCTGGGATGATCCTCCTACATCATCTCAGTATCCCATTCTGCTTCCTGCCAACCCTTCTTGATGTACCCAGGTCCAGAGCGGCTAGATAGGCCATACTCTGACGTTGGGGTGGGTGTGATATTTGTCATGTTGTACCCGCATAGGGGGTCTGCTGTAGCTGTCTCTTCTTCAGATGACAGCTGCAAGTGTCTTTAAACTGAACCATGTGTTCTAGTTCTCCTTCTCTTTCGAGCACGTTGGCTTCCAACAGTTTGCATAAACCGTTGGGCAGATTACAGCACTTGAAAGGCTGCTTGGAGTTGCTCCGGTGTGGGCATGACCACTAAGCTGCTTGGTTGTGGGGTCTGCCTGGTTTCATGGCGGGGGGTGATAGTGTTATCCCTCCTGCCTGATCTGGTGGTAGCAGCACTACCCCTTCTAGTTGATCTCGTGTTTGTTTCTCTCAGTGGAGAGTTGCTTTCTCCTCCCGAACTGTCGGAACCGAGCGTTTCTGAGGTTGGAACCACCATTGCGAAGTTGTAGATTGGGCTTTTCTACTCTTCCCCTCCTTCTAGCGCCAAATTGTTTCTGTCCAAGACAGCAAGAGTGTATGTGGTGGTGGGTACTTGGTGGAATCGTGGCTCCCAAACGTCCTTCGTGGTGGTGGTTACCTGCGAAACAAGGAGAAACCTCGGGGGTGGTTCCGAGGATCGCCTCTCCGATGCCTAAGTCAGTCCAAGTTGAACACAAGATCTCTAGTAGTGAGAAAACGAGTATCAAGTGCAAGTATTTTGTGAGTGTTTGATTGAACGTACCTTACCCATGCATGGGCATGGGTATTTATATGAGACATGGACTTGCAACTGACCTAGTAAAGTGAGTGGGCCTCTTTGGAAGTGGGCCAAGGTGGAACAAGGCCTTCATTAAACTCCAGCCTAGAGGTTATGTCCGGAGCGGTCTGCCTGAGGAGGTCTGCTCTGCTCCAGGCGCTCTGACGTGGAGTGGCAGGATCAGTGGTCTGCTGCCAGCTGGAGGTCTGTTGAGCAGACCCCATACACTGCACAACACTTTATTACTCATATATTTTGCTCTTTTCAACACTGTATCCCGAATTCGTTCATTTATTTAAGTTTTGATTTAATTTTCTTTCATTCATACTCTTTATTATTGCAACTAATTATGTCCTCTATTATGATTGATTCCTAATTCTTTAGTCATGTGTGCGTAATTATTCAATCTAAGGTTATTTTACTAAATCCTAGCAACAACTTGATGATGCAATTTTTCCGAAACTCCGATCAATCATGTTCTTCGTTCATATAGAAATTCTTGTCAGGATTGTCGGCAAAATTATTAATTTTCTATTAACGAAAAGTTGGATTAGGTCAGTGGAAAAAAGGCTAACTGATCCTAATAAACGGATTATGCCTTGTCTGGATGAGGCAGCAGATGTAATAGGATGTTTTGGTTCACAACCATAATACTACAATTTACAAAAAAAGGAAAGATATAAGGGAATACTTGTGTTTGACTATAAATAACTTATAAATTATTTGAAGCCATTCATAAAATATTCCAATTCTCATTACCCTCTTTTAGATAAAAGTGATTCCAAGATCCTACTTTACCTAATTTTGACTAAGTTGAGCTTGTCAACTAAATTTCAACTACTCTAGTTAATTATTCTCATTACTACATTCTCTAATAATTCCTACTAGTGGGTGATCATTAATATCTCATATTATTCATCTCTATGCCTTTAAGTCAAAAACTATTTCATAACCTTGTTCAGCTTAA
The DNA here is from genome assembly GCA_947645195.1 of Patellifolia procumbens. Classification (NCBI taxonomy): domain Eukaryota; kingdom Viridiplantae; phylum Streptophyta; class Magnoliopsida; order Caryophyllales; family Amaranthaceae; genus Patellifolia; species Patellifolia procumbens. The sequence goes on from CANSGD010000193.1 coordinate 1,768,019, forward strand.
TCAATATGACATGTGAATGTCCAAAATACACCTTACTTATTCCAAATTAGAAACAATACTTTTGTGTGTAAAACCCATCGGTGATGATATTGAAGGCTTTCTAGATGTCACTGTTATAGATAGGCATCTTTTTAGCTTTAATATTCGTTAAGGCTTAAGATCTATCTATTTTATGTTGGTTTAATTATAAGTGAACTACTGTATAAATAACATTCATTATCATGCAACAACTAGAAAAAGCAATAAAAGTAATCCTAGTATGGCCTCTAATCTTCAAAGACCTTTTCCTTCTTCTCTGGATCGAACCCCTACCATCATCAGTTTTCCAGTCAACTTCAAGATGCTTCATCTTGTTATTTAGTTGAACTAAATAATGCGTTAAATTTACAAAATTACGCAAACAATTTGTATATCATATTTAGGAGCACAAAAGTACTAAATGATTACAGATCGTATTTTCTATCCTATTTTGGTCCTCCTGTCACAATAGTATATTCATTCACTTAAGTGAATGACCCATGCAAATGTAACAAATATATAAGCATTAAATATAATTTAAATGATCCAATTACTCTCATGAATAATAATTGAACCCTTAAATTACCCATAATATAAATTCATATAAAATAAAGGATAATCAAGCCAAATAATTGAACAAGTATGCATACAACTACATGTTTAAATATCTCCTTAACTTACAATGAAATAATTTCAGTAAAGTTTTATAGTAGCTCCAACTTGACTTAACATTTAAATATTCATCATAAATTCGTGAATCTAATTCATTGTTACTCCAGTCCCAGTTTATTTGCCGCATTCACTTCTTCCCACTTTCTAATATACAGTTTCAAAAACTAATAATATCTCAAATTTTGTATAAGAAAAAATTACTTCCTCCGTTTCCAAAAAATGATTACACTTCTTCTGCGGACTCCTAGGCACGTTTTGTTTGTGTGAGAGATTGTGGGGTAAGATATGTGGTACGAGAGAGATAGAGAGAAAAAGTTTCCAAAAAATGAAAAAAGAGAAGTGTAGTCATTAATTTGAAACTTCTTAAAATGGAAAGTGTAGTTAATTTTTTGAAATGGAGGAAGTACAAAAAATATATATTTGAGAAATACACATTGAGACAAATCAAACAAGATCCCAAATGAATATATGTACCGTTACGTATATAAACTTAAAGAAAGTCAAAGTGGAAGAGTGAATGCTCAAAGTCAATATGTAGCAAATAATATTGGACGGTGGGAGTAAATGATATTAATCAATGTTTCCAAAAAAAAACCTTTAAATTTAAGGTGATAATTAAATATGCCTTCAGTTATTAAAAAAAGGATTTGAAAGAACTTGGATTTTGATGATTAAAATGTGACTTGGCCCACGAAACATGATCGGCTCACGCCTCTCAAGGTAAATGAGCCTTCCAAGAACGTCACACATAGTCGATCACTCGCACACACAAAACCACTTACTCGCACTCGAACAACTTTGACAAGGCACAACTAGCCAACGAGGAGTTTGCTGTCTCACGGCAGCGACGAGGCATAACATCGTCGATCACTCGCTCGGCCTCTCACAATAGCGACGAAGGCGAGCCTTGTCAACTCCTCGTACGCACTCACACACGCAACTCTTCATGCACACGAGACCTACACTAGGATGTTAGTTCTCGCTCGTCGCTCTCACAACAAACCCGAGGCTGCTTATGCTCACTCGAGGCTTGCACAACAGATCGGAGGCTATAATCAGTTGCTCTTTGTTCGCTCGAATCTTCGACAGTGGTTACGAGCTAGGCCTAGCGTTGTTAGAATGATTCAACGCCCTCACCCACCATCAATTTCATTGATTTTGGTGATCAAATTTTTGCGCGCTTCGTGAGTCGTTCCTTGCTCGAACAACTTCTTCTCTTGCTTTGATGACGTTCGCTTGGCACCTCACCTTGCGATGTCGGTCTTTTATTTGCCAAGTACCCACGAATGCTTGTTGGGTTGTGCTTATGATTTCGACGCAACTTGTGCGTGAGAAACGAGAGCGAGAAACGCGAAGATGCATGTTTACGTATATGGTTCCCTTATTCTATTTTGAGTGTAACAAATTCTATAAATTTGCTAGAGAATGAATATTTTGAAAGAAACAACCAAAGATTCATTTTTCATGATTTCAATGTATATACTATTTAAAAGTTTTATATTATTGTATAGATTCCGCTTATTAAAAACAACAGAAACGTTTAGTTTATCATCTAATTATCAAAAGATTTGTTCTACATTAATCTTTTTAAATAAAATTTGTAATTTTCTACAGAGTTCAATATTGAATAATTCAGGCCAGTTTAATTGACCATCTAATAATCGAGTTCGGTTCGATCTTTACTAATCTAATTAAATTCAAAATTCAAAAGTTTGCATTGTTTTCAACAGTACATTAAACATTCCAGGCAAGTTCAGTTGGTCATCTAATTATAATGATCAAAATCCTGATTTTAAGTAATCTAATTAGATTAAAATTTAAATTTTAGCAACTGTAAGCAAAATATATAACCAACATGATCAACACGTTGTACAAAGACAATATCTTCAAATCATGTACTATAAATTAAACAAAGATCATTATAATATAATAAGTAGGCTCATGATACCACTAAAGTGGAATAGGCACACTTAGCTAAACTTCAAAGAACATTTTTAAGCCTAACCCCGGGGGACAACTGACAATATTGATAATGAATATTTAGGAAACATCAAGTTACCAACGGATTATATCTAATACTGAGAAATTTTATAATCTTTCCAAAGTCGTCAAGTGAAGAGCTCTCTACTATAGTCCACCATCAATGAATTAAATATCCCTAATCAATTGCTAGGTAGAGACCTGAATTGTTATTGCCTAAATTAGTTTAGTTTATATATAGTGGGTTTCCCAGTCATTTAGACACACAAAACTACATTTATGCCTTTACTTTGAAAAATGGACTAGTTCTATCGAATCCTTAATTACAAATACAACCTCCATACTTAATTATATAAAACCAAGTATTATTTGATGTAGTTAGTAGGGGTTCTACCTTGTGAATTTGAGGTCACATATTCGATTACTACCGACTGCGGTCCTTAAGAGTGGAAAATTCCTTAGCCTTTTCAACCGGCTTTCAAGGGCCTTGCTTTCAAAGGCGGGTCAGATTAACCTAAATAACGTTCCAGTTCGTTAAGGTGTTTTTTCTTACCTACTTTGAAAAAATTAATTATATCGTCATACTTAGGACTTAAGTGCACTAATAGCCAAGCTTGACCTGGGTCAGGGCAGCAGGGGCTCCCGCCTAGTGCCCAAGGAAGAAATGGTTGATCCGTGACATATCCATATTAATAATAATGTGCATGTTATTTTCATCAAATGCTTCCATGCAGCTCTGTGGTATGCGAAGGTTGTCACTTAATTTTTATAAATTTTCAACTTTTTGGGGATGGGGTCCAATCCCATAACAACCATTTTAGTTTGTGTTTTTCTGTTTTGTTTCCCTAACCTTTTTTTATTTCCCTTTTCTTTCTTATTTAAATTATTAACCTTTATTTTTGCCTTTTTCTGTTTATATCACAAACCATTATTTAAAAGAATTTTTTTTTTCATGTCCATCATTACCATCACGGTGTTAAATATATCCACATAATTTTTCCTTCCCCAAAACAATTCTACCATCTAATTTTACTAACCTTTTTCATTCTTATTTTTGGTTTTGTATCACTAACCTTTTCTTTCTTATTTGTATTATTAACCTTTATTTTTTGCCTTTTCCGTTTTATATCACTAAACATTATTGTTTTTTTTCTTATCTTATTCCATGTGCATCATTACCATCATGGTGTTCAAAATATCAACATAAATTTTCCTTTCCCAAAATTTCTACCATTCAATTTTCCGATTTATAAAATATCACGATGTTACTTTTTTTGGTGTATAAGGTATCTCAGTACCTTTTGAAATTAAGAGTAATGCTCTAAACCAATCGAGTTATCCCTTACTCTCTCAATGTTATAATGCTAGTGCCTTTTCTTACTTTGATTCATAATGTTTGGGATATTAGAATTGATCTTTTATGAGATAAGAAATTGTTAGGGCCTATAATGTTTATGGAAGGAAAAGAATACTATTCATTCATATCATTACTTTCTCTTCCTCCCAAAATCGGAGGAATCTGGAAAGAAAGAAAGCAAATAAGTTTTTTACCTTTTTTTCCCTATTCCTTTCCGTTACTAATCACTAACCAAACATTTGATTCCTCCCGAATCCACCAAAAATAGTAAACACTAGAAACTACTAGCTACTTCCTCCGTTTCGCAATACTCGCAACGTTTCTTGTTTTCACATTATCCAATGCAATATTTTAAACCTTCATATCTCTATATATTGATAAGTGAAAATTATACAAAGTTGATATTATGATAGTATGCATTAAGGCGAATTAAATAAGACCCCACTTGACTATATTTTTACTTTTACACTTGTGCAAAAAATATGACATAAGATTGATAGATAAATAGTAGTTACTATACTACTATTGCGAGTATTGTGAAGCAGAGGGAGTATTACTTTGTTTTTGCTTCTTTCCCTTTCCTTTCTATTCTCTTCCGTTCTTTTCCTTTCCTTTACTAAAAAAATATCAAACAAGCTATTAGTATTTGCTCTCACAATCGCCTTTAGTTTCTCTATCAAAACTAAGCTTCTTCTATTCTCTCTTATGAACGGAGGCTACTTCACTTGTCTCTAACCCTATTAGGGTTACAAGGAGTACTCTCATAGAAACATAAAAGACCCCACAGAAAACAATGGTGTGGCGTACAATCATGTCGTGTTCACTTTCTTCTTTCTTCCATCTTCATGCTCGTTCAAGTATTTTTTTTCTTGCTCGCCCGTGCCCCCTTACCTTCACGCAAATGGGCCTTGAAGCAGAGTTCTAGTGCAATTTTACTCGAAAAAAGGAAAGAAAAATATAGAAGCCGAGAAACTAGATTTTTTGTTAAATCATATATTGAGCCGAAATTGATTTGTCTGATATGGTTGGGCCAAAAAAATCTATGTGGACCTCTTGGCCGAGGCTTGTAAATCGGTATCCGAGAAGCGAATGGAAAACCTTTATAATACGGGCGACACGAATCATATGATACGGTGTGACCTTGTTTTAATACCATGGTCTGTGATCTCCATGACCTCAACTCTAAATCTATAGCTACATATGATAGGTTAATGCCTTTAGTTGACATCGAACTCTAGTTATGAAGCTCTTCAATCTATGCTAAGTCTCTTCAACTGAAAGCATAACTTCGTTTCTTTGAGTGGGGGTGACATCATTTTTCGCCCAACCAAGTGCTAAGGAGAAACTTGTCTTTGCATTAGCTTACATGACATAAGTTTTACACATACTCGTTTGTTTTTAGTAACAAAATACAGTCAAAACTAAAAGTAATAGCAGTAACATAAAATATAATCCCATATCTTTGGCTCCGACATTGATCTATGATGGAGTTATGGTAGTGCGTTTTACTTTATACTCCCTCCATAATGTTCTCATTTTTTATTGTGTTAAAACCATTTTGATTAGTTTGTTTATTTACACCTTTAAATTACTTTCTTAAAATGCGTGTAAAACCAATTGTTGTCATTAAAACGTTATGGAGGGAGTATGTTTTTTCCATCTCTAACAATCTAATAATGTTTTCCATGCCCGCTTCGCAATTTGGCTATTGAATCAACTGAGAACGGAATAACACTAGTGAGCGCTGTTAGGCATAAGAATGTTTTTTTGGTGTTAAAGAGCCACAAGGGCGGGATGAGAATCGATCTCATAATCTCCTGAAACCGGGAGAAAAACTCTAACCAACTGAGTTATCCCTCACTCTTTTCCAATAAAATGTAATGGATGTTAAATTAGTAGGGATATAATGGTTGCCAGTAAGTGAGCTAGTGATGGAGCTAAGGGACAGAGTAATTAATAGAGCTCAAAGGTAAGGATAGAAATTTCTATGTATTTATTATAGTTAGAAAAAACAAAACCGAAGTTGAAGGCTTGAAGCCCACATTGAAAAATGTATGATTTTGGTCTCAATCCAATGAACATTGAAAGAGCCTGAAAAGTAAGACCACACGTTTAAACAAGTGAACATTAAAGTGAGACATTAAGATATGAGAATAGTGCCTAGTAGGCTGGTATAATGACCTCCACGTATAAAATATAGTACGACAAATAATCTAAAATTAAGAATGGGCCTTCACAATGTAATGGGCGACGATGAAAGCAGCCAGTCAAATGTTCACTGGCATATATACAACCTGAAGGAGGCGTTACTATTCAGAGAAACGTCGTTGTATCTCATATTAAGATATGTCACCGTCGCAATGCAACATTGCATGTACACATTCACCAAAACTTGGACGCCGGTTTAAGTTATAGTGTTAAGGCTCATATGAGCATGCACTTCTGTAATCGGGAATTTCGAAACACTTCTATTTTTTCATTGGCTTCCGTCTTTTGATTTATTCATGCGTTGACAAGATATTTTTTGGTATATAAAGTCAACTTTTTCAGCCAAAAGTTAAACACTAGCTTTACTAGAATTTTGGAATGACTTTTAGAATTTGGTTACCTTTTCGCTAAAGAGTCAATACAAACAGAGTTTACCAAATTAACAGTCAAGAGCATAAGCCAACATAAGCCCTCGATACAAACAACTGGTCAAACAAGTCAAATAAGATAACAAACAACTAACAATCAATTGTCAAACATCCTCCTATATGACAACCTAAAATCCATATTGATATAACCAACTAACCAAGTAGTATGGAGTAACTTTTTATAGTAATATCATTGAGGTCTGAGGAGTAACTTACATCCAAAGTAGGAGGAACTAATTATCAAAATCCATCTTTTCAGAAGTATAAATGATAGAAGTTTCAAAAAAAGTTCTCATATTATCATTCTTTTAATGTCAATAAAGGGGTGTTATAATGTTGTTGAACGTGATTTGCAGCGGTTTTCCCTGCATAAGTTGGCAAAGCTCAGTCTTCCTAAATCCTAAAGAACAGATGCTCTATTTAATTTATACTAAATTACTCAGTTTGAGTATTTGCGCCTACTTCATCTGATCTTTTAGGCCATTTGCCTAATTTATTCATACAAAGTTGGACAATAGTTGAAGATTTTTGACAAATCCAGAGCTGTTTATGTTCCCTATTATGATAAAGACAAATGGGGGAGGGATGCAACGCAAGTGGATTAATATGAAGAATCAAGCTAATGGCTAGAATGTATATTGGATGTATAAAACCATTCCAACCATACATATCTTTTTATGTATAAAGTAGTTAGGTGAATGTTTGAATGGAATTTGTAGCTACGCATATTTATTTGACAATACTAGACAACGATTTCATTTCAGAACATGAACATCAAATATAAGGGTGAACCCCACTATTCCTCAGTTGTCGTTGTGAGTTTAAAGACCTCATTTTGTACAACCTAATCACATTATCCAAAATTACAACTCTCCAAGAGTCCATGAGTCATTGTTGGGTTTCATAACCCTGTCAACACAGATTTTTGCATTATTCATATACTGATAGTGATATTTGTTGTACCTTTTATTTACTTTATTTCGTTGGATGGAAATTGATTTACCATCAAAACCATTTTAAAAGAAAAATACAATTGTAGACCATTGTCCCTTTATTTGGTTCTTCTACATAAAAAGTTAGAGGAAAAAGGAATAATGGAAAACAAATAGGAGGATAAATTGAAGGAAGAAAAGAGGAATGTCTTGGTTAATTTATGATTTGTTTGGGCATTGCTAATTTCCTCTTCTAGCGTCTTGGTTGCTAGATAGTCGTTCCTAAAAGGTTTATGTAGGTTCTTGAATGCGTAATCAAGTCTAGTACATAGCAAACAACTTGTGCTTAAGACATTTCTGACTCTCTCTCTTCATAAACCCTCTCCAGAAACTCCCAACAACTTTCTTAACTCCCCTCTGTGTGAGGCTCGCCGGCCACCCGTGAGGCTCACCGCCCACGGCAAACCGTCGGCGAGCCTTGACACGGTCGTTGCACGTGCCAAATTAATATAATTCCTCCGTTTCAAAAAAAATAGCTACACTTTCCATTTAAAGAAGTTTCAAATTAATGACTACACTTCTCCTTTTTCCTTTTTTGGTAACTTTTTCTCTCTATCTCTCTCCTATCACATATCTTACCCCACAATCTCTCACACAAACAAAAAGTGCCTAGGAGTCCGCAATAAAAGAAGTGTAACTATTTTTTTGAAACGGAGGAAGTACCTAACTTAGCCTAGTTTAGAGTAAGAAAGGGTCGATTCCACGAGGAAGCAAAGATTAGCAAGGTTTGAAAGTAATTAAGCTCGCTAAGCCTATTTTTGGTGATTATTGAGATTAATTGATCAACTAAGAAAACAAGAACTAATTAGCTAACAATTAAACTAAACGATTTGGGTTTAACAATAATAAGAAGACACTAGGGATAGGGGAATCACTAGTTAACCAATTGCTAACCTATTCGTCAAGCCAAGGGGATTCATTAGGTTCAACTAAGGGACTATGGTCGCTCATATGTTTCCTAATTACTCTCTCGAGCTAATTAGGAGGACTTAATCAACCAATTTTACCTATTCTCATGGTAAAATCAATTGATCGAGTATTTCCACAACTCGTAGCGATTTGATTAAGGTCCTAGGAAGCCTAACACCTATTCTCATGGTGAAGTCAACCTATTGACTAACCTAAGGTCCATCAAAAGCTTCATCTCTCAATCCTTCACTTTTGATCCCCTAATCTAATTCAATTGATGATCAAGCAATTAAACAAGCAATTAAATAGGTTAGTCAACCCAATTTCTCCTAAATCTAACCCCCTAGCTTGACTTTTGAGGTCAACTCATGATCAATCTAGTTCATCCCCTTCCCCTAGCCTAGAAATTACTCTAAAGCCATTAAAGAAGCAAAATAAAAAGCTTGAGGTATCAAATGAAGATCAACACTGGTGGAAAACATTAATAATGAGCTAAACATCAACTAACCAATACTAATCAAAGGCTAAAACAAGATAAGCAAGTAATAAGGCAAGATAAAGCAAAAGATAGAACAAATACTCTAATTAGATGAACATAAAATGAGAAACTCCATAGAAATACCTTCAAAAAGCTTCCAAATGATTTCAAGTTCTACTTTATATCTCTAAAACTACTTCTCTCTCTAAAGTTTCTCTCTCTAATTAAGCTAAAATGATTCTGCAATTAAAAAGATTGTTCTAAGATTATTACAAAATTAGATTTATACCCCGTAGAAATAAGGGCAAAAACGAAAAAGACGAAATAAAACTACGGAGCCTGGGCAATGGAGCTCCCGCTCCTCACAACATGGAGCGCCCGCTCCTACATCGCTCCTGGGTCGCTCCAACTCACTGATCCTCTGTCTTCATTTCTTGACCCCTGGAGCTCCCGCTCCCTATCCTTAGGAGCGCCCGCTCCCTATCCTTAGGAGCGCCCGCTCCCCTGTTATAAGCCTCTTCTTTGCTTGATAACCTTCAAAACTCTCAAGGCCAATGTTAGATGGGGAGGGGGGTATGCATATGCATATGCAACAACCCATATATACATCCTAACTATATGCAAATGAGCTAATCTAGATGCTAAACACAAGATAATAAGAAATGATGAAAAAGGGAAGGAAAAGGAAGTTAAATGACCTAAAATGCATCTAAATGCCCTAAAACTACATGCAAATAAGTGAACCTAAAGTCCACTTATCAAATTCCCCCAAGCTTGCCAATTGCTTGTCCTCAAGCAATTAACAATCTCAAGGAAACCTATGCAATAGAAACTTAGAAAGGCATCACGAAATCAAGGCACTCGTCCTAATAGAGGTGTCAAGGCAATGGGAGAACTCGACCAAATTTCAAAGTTCATAGCCGTCCTTCCTTATCCACAAGTTAGGGGTCAAATGAGTGGTCTAAGCTAGTGCGCAAAGAAAATGATCGTCCTAGAGGTCCCTCAACTATCACACAAGCCCTCATTGATCCTAAGTGAAACCTTTCCCTACAAAATGGAAAAACTCTCTCAACCTAGTACCAATCATGCCCCACAAGCTCACAAGATCCCCCAAGCTAGCATATTTATTCACTAGTTAACTTCAATTTTTTTTTTTAATGCAAGGGCCCTAGACTACCTCCTCACGCGGTCTACCTCTCACTCGATAGTCATGTTTCTGAGCCACGGTACCGAGCACTCGGTATGAGACGCGATAAGAGGGTAAGGTAGCTCATACCTAAGGCATTGGAGCATCTCTAGGGGCCAAAGCATGAATTTTTATAACTATAGGCTACTAGCCTTGTGGGCTCTTATGCACCACTTATTCAATCCAATAGGCCAAAAAAGGCTCTTTTTCTCTTCATTTATTTCATTTTTATGTGTTTTTGTTTTATTTTGTTATCTCTCTTTTTTTTTTAAAAAAGGCTACTAGCCTTACACTTCATTGGGCTAAAAGGGTTCCCAAGGTCACTCAAGGGCTTATCCAAGGTCAAGGGAGAGAGTAAAGGCTTTTTATAGGGAAATAGAGACACTAATTCACGCTAAAGGCGAGTCTCGGACAATCGAGGGGTCTATTCGTACCAAAACCTAGGCATCCAAGCTTAAAGCACCCCTAATACTCCTAACGAGCACATAAGACACTCAAGCTAATTCACCCCTAATCGAAAGTCAAGTTCCCAACCTCTAACCTCTAAAGTCGAAACACAGAGTCATTCCTTAATTAGGTGATACAAAAAATCTTTTTGAAGCTTTTGATTTTTTTTTTTTTAAAACGCTTACATGCAAACTACCAAAGACAAGTCCTATATGCAATTCACAAGCTACATGCAAAACTAACATGATATGCAACTATACTACATGCAAGTCTAAGACCTAAAGGAGAAAAGAAGCAAATAAAAAGAAAAGCAAAGCAAAAAGATATATACAAGGAAACAAAAAGGATAGAGAAAGGAGAAAGTCATATACAAGTCATATACAGGTAAAAATGTTCAACCATGGTTCTTTTCATTTAAATCCTCCAGGCAATGATCAATAAAGCACACACTCCTATCATGCCCCGTAAACCCGACCTACCAATGCGTCCTCTCTAACACGCGTACCCAAAAAGACACCCCAAACCCTCAAAATGAGCCACAACCCGCTAGCATAGGCAAATAAAAACACCCCCCAAACAATCAAGGCACCGTCCTCGGTGTAATCATGTAAAACGAGTAAAGGGGGAGCGGGGCAAGAGGATCTAGTCCTCGTCCATGCGAGATGGACCTTCTCCCGAAGGGGGAGGGCCATGAGGCTCCCAACCGCCCGTGTAGCCGGGCGGCCAAGCGCCGTAGGGGGGATAGGCGGGATCACCCATGGGGTTAGAACCCCCGGGTGCCCGCCAATCATAGGGTGGGTCGCGGTGGGGCCAATAGGGGTACGTGGGTTGGCGTTCATTCCATCCCGGTACCGGCCCATGTTGAGGAGGCCAATTTGGAAAGTTGACTTAGGGGTCAACGTTCCCACTCTCCACGTGGTAATGATACATTGCATTAGTTTGTATCATCATACCACTCAAGTCCTCTCTCAAGCCTTGGATCGTATTCATCATACGATCTTGGTTGCGAGCAAGACTGTAGTAGGCCCCCTCATAGTCAAAGGACCAGGACGACACTGAGGCACGTCAGCCGGAACTCGGCTCCTCGCGATGGAGAGGAGGAGCTAAGCTGCCGCGTGTGGCCTGGGCTTCCGCGATGGGGGGCTCATAAGGATGAGAAAAATCTCGGCATCCTCCCCGTCGCGGTCAAATGTGGTCACCTCTGGGTGTGGGAGGTAACAATGATGACGACCCCTTACCTTCCAAACGAACCGCGCGGGATCAGGGGTAAAATTAATCCACCCGGCGGCTCTAATATAGTTCAAATCGAGGTAGGGGTTATCATCAACTGGAGTCAACAAATTAAGTTGCTCCCCAAACCCTAGAGCGGAAGCAATGATAGTAATCATCCCCCCACAGTGAATATCGGATTTAAATAGTTTTCCACGGCGTATGGCAATACACCGTTGGAGAAATAGAAATCCGATATTCAACATTCATCCTACATCCCTTGGATGATGGGAGGCAATGTAGAGCGCACTCACCTCCTTCGAGGCTACCTTACTTGGTTCTTTTTTTGAAAATATGGCGGTAACCAAGAGGCGGTGAATGTAGCGAAGGATGGGGAATGCATATGAGAGGAATATCCCGTTTTGGGATCAAAGGGGGCGTATCCGGTAACATCATGCCAAAATGCGTCCCTTTGATAGTGGACGGGGTATTGCCAAGTCTCGGGATTTCGGATGGCATTAGAGGAATCACATTGGAAGATCTCATTGAGCCTCCCCAAAGAGATACATTGGGGTTGATGAACAATTGGAAGGAGATTTCATACTCCCCCTCTTGTCCATCAACCCCATTTCTCTCAAGAAAGGCTAAGAATTCCAATGTGAGCCACTCGTATGTCAAAGGGCTAAAGGTGTAAAAGCGTTCTAAGCCTAAAACATATAAACAACGCCTTACATCTAGCACTATTCCGAGACTATTTAGAGTTTCACCATGGAAGAACTTAGAGGCCTTGATCTTCCGGTGCTTAAGTTCGTCATACCGACGTTTATGGTCGGGGTTGACGAACTTAAGGGCCGGAAGGGTGCCCTTTGGGTTCTTTTGGGAGGTAGGACCGTGGTCTTCTTTACTTTTTTTCGTGAATGAAACATACTTGGAGTTTAAAGAGAATAACTCAACCAAGATGATTTTAAGAAATTTAAAAGACCACGGTCTCAACCCGACAACTAAGCACGAAAATAAGAACACCAACCAAGGCAAAAATTCAAGCAAAAATGAAGGAAAACAAAAAGAAATAATGAAAAGAAGCTAGAAAAATTAAAAATAAAAGAAACTAGGAAAAATTAGGCTAAAAGAGTAAGTAACTAGAAAGAAAAAATGAAAGAAATCACACAAAAAATCAATTAAAAATCAAAATCTATCTAAATCTAGCAGCTAAGTCCACAAACAACACCACAATCATCATATTATCAATTTTCTAGTACAAATCTAGAAGAAAAATAAAAGTTAGGGTTAGGTTATACCTCCCTCTTTAAGAAGGGTGAAGAAAATCCACAATTGCGAACAATTTAGGTGCCTTCAAGCTTCAATCGTGTTCCTTAACCTTTTTCTTCAAGAGATCTCCCCCAAACTTCAACTTTGAAGTGATGATGAATTTTTGATTTTGGGGCTTTTTGACGAAAATGGGTTCTTTGTGTAGAGGAGGAGAAAAGATGAAGGTTTTGTGAAGGAAGGGAGTGAAAATGTTGAGAAATGAAGGAGAAATGGAGGTTTGAAGTTGGAGGTTTAATGGAGTTTAGAGAGAGAAAGGGAGTTTGAAAGGGAAGAATGAGTGAATGAGAGTGAAAGGATGAGGGTGAGGTGAGGGTGAGTGATAGGGAAAAAGGGGACGGATGGGGGGTAACAAAAAAAAAGGGCACGTGAGAAAAAATGAAAAAAAACGAGATGGCGTGCAAATCGAGCTGGAGCGCCCGCTCCAGCTAACATGGAGCGCCCGCTCCAGGCTTGGAGCGGGGCGCTCTGCCCTCGCTCCCAACACGCTCTAAGTTCATGATCATAGCCTTCCTTTTTGCGAAGGACGGAGCTCCCGCTCCTATGGGGGAGCGCCCCTCCCTTAGGCCTTGGGGGGGTCGCTCCTCCTCCAATCTCTATACTTAGCCAATTTTTTGGTGTTTTTCACTCTTCCTCTAATTTCACTCATCTAAAACCTCTTATTCACTCATTTTTTTTCCTTTCTATTTTTTTTTGTATTTTTCTCATAACTCTTTTTTTTCATATTTTTCTTTTTTTCGTTCTTTTTCTCATTTTTTTTTACACTTTCATTTTCTAAAAGCTAAGAATCCGGGTTGCCTCCCGTAAGCGCTTCTTTATAGGTCATTAGCTTGACCTCCCTACGATGAAAATCCTCATAGGGAAAGGGGGTAGTCATCCAAAGCAATGTGACAAATGTGCTCAATTTGGGTTCTATCGTGGTATACCTTGAGTCTTTGCCCATTTACTTTGAACGTCCCTTTTTCCTCACTCCACACTTCCACCGCTCCATGCGGGAACACAGTTTTTACTTCAAACGGCCCACTCCACCTAGACTTAAGTTTCCCCGGAAAGAGTCTTAGCCTAGAGTTGAAGAGAAGGACCTTGTCTCCTAGCTTGAACTCTCTCTCTTCATTATCCTTCGATCATGCCATGCCTTAGTTCTCTCCTTGTAAATCCTAGAATTTTCATATGCATCCCGCCTAAGCTCTTCGAGCTCATGTATATCCAAAAGTCTTCGTTCCCCGAATGACTTGAGATCAAAATTCAAAAGCTTGATGGCCCAATATGCCTTGTGCTCTAACTCAACCGGCAAGTGACATGATTTGACATACACAAGCTTGTAGGGGGTTGTGCCAATTGGTGTCTTAAAAGCCGTCCTATAAGCCCATAAAGCATCATCAAGCTTTAATGACCAATCCTTGCGAGATCGGTTCACGGTTTTCTCCAAGATGAGCTTCACCTCCCTATTTGACACTTCCGTTTGGCCGCTACATTGTGGATGATAGGAGAGCCCCATTTTATGATGCACCCCATATTTGGAGAGGAGTGCTTGGAAACTCTTCTTGACAAAATGGGATCCCCTATCACTAATCACGGCTCTCGGAACCCCAAACCTTGGAAATATCACGGACTTGAAGAGCTTGGTAACTACCTTAGCATCATTTGTAGGAGAGGCGTTTGCTTCCACCCATTTGGAGACATAGTCAACCGCCACTAAAATGTAGGAGTTACCAAACAAAGAAGGGAAGGGTCCCATGAAGTCTACCCCCCAAACATCGAAGACTTCCTATTCTAAAATGTTTGTGAGGGGTAATTCATGCCTCTTGGAGATGTTGCCCACCCTTTGACACCTATCACAAGCTTTCACAAAGCCCCACACGTCCTTGAACATAGATGGCCCCCACCATCCACAAGATAAGATCTTGGCAACGGTCTTGTCGGCGCCCATATGTCCTCCAACGGGGGATGAATGGCATTTCTCAATCACACTTGCAATCTCATCATCGGGAAGACATATCCGATACAAACCATACTCCCCCCGCTTGAACAAAAGTGGGTCCTCCCACGCATAATTCTTAGAATCATGGAGGAACCGCCTTCGTTGTTGATATGTAAACTCAAAAGGAATGATCCCACAATCCAAGTAGTTCGCCATGTCGGCAAACCATGGGGTATCAAGGGCTTTGATGGAGTATAGGAGATCATCGTTTAAGCTATCATCAATGTGCATATCATGAGAGGGGGAGTCTTCAACCAAAGGCAACCGGGAAAGGTGGTCGGCCACCAAGTTTTCCGTTCCCTTCTTATCTCTAATCTCAATGTCAAATTCTTGAAGGAGCAAGATCCAACGAATCAACCGCGGCTTCGCATCTTTCTTGGACATGAGATACTTGATTGCCGAGTGATCCGTGTATACTACCACCTTGGAGCACACAAGATAAGGCCGAAACTTATCAAAGGCAAATACAACCGCCAACAACTCTTTCTCCGTTGTGGCGTAGTTCTTTTGAGCCGAATCAAGTGTCTTGCTCGCATAGTGAACAACATGTAGCTTTCCCTCTTTTCTTTGCCCTAAAACGGCTCCCACTGCATAATCACTTGCATCACACATTAGTTCAAAAGGCAAGCTCCAATCCGGAGCTTGCACAATGGGGGCGGAAATAAGGGCATGCTTTAAAGTCTAAAATTCATTCATGCAATCACTATCAAAAACAAATTCATTATCTTTTTGCAAGAGGCTAGATAGAGGCCTAGCAATCTTAGAGAAGTCCTTTATGAACCGGCGATACAAATCGGCATGTCCCAAAAAAGAACGCACTCCCTTCACCGTAGTAGGTGGGGGCAACTTCTCTATGACCTCAATCTTGGCCCTATCTACCTCAATTCCCTTTTGGGAAATCTTGTGTCCCAACACAATGTCATCCTCAACCATGAAATGACACTTCTCCCAATTAAGCACTAGATTCAACTTTTAACATCTTTGAAGCACATTTTTCAAGTTCTTGAGACAATCATCAAAAGATGAACCTACTACGGAGAAGTCATCCATGAATACCTCAATGGTATCTTCCAACATGTCCGAAAAGATAGCGGCCATACACCTTTGAAATGTAGAGGGCGCATTGCACAAACCAAATGGCATCCTTCGATAAGCAAAGGTACCAAATGGACAAGTGAATGTAGTCCTTTCTTGGTCATCGGGGTGGATGGGAATTTGAAAGAACCCCGAATAACCATCAAGGAAACAAAAATGGGAATGGCCCGCCAATCTTTCCAACATTTGATCAATAAAAGGGATGGGGAAATGATATTTCCGGGTGGCTTTATTCAATGTCCAGTAATCTATGCACATACGCCACCAAGTCACCGATCTAGTGGAGATTTGTTCTCCCTTTTCATTTGTGATGACGGTCATGCCTCCCTTTTTAGGGACCACATGGACGGGACTAACCCACCGACTATCGGAGATAGGGTAGATTATCCCCGCCTCAAGGAGTTTCAAGACCCCCTTTTTGACCACTTCCTTCATATTGGGATTCAACCTCCTTTGAGGCTCAATAGAAGAAGCATGATCGTCATCAAGATGAATTCTATGCATGCATAGAGTAGGACTTAGCCCTTTGAGATCTTCAATGCTATACCCAATGGCACTTCTATGTTCCCGAAGGACATCAAGAAGTTAAGTAAGTTAAGTGCCTTCAAGTGTAGCATTGACTATCACCGGGTAAGTCTCACCCTCACCAAGAAAAACATATTTTAAAGAAGGGGAAAGGGGTTTCAACTCTACCTTGAGAGGAGGCTTAGAACTCTCCTCCTTAGGTGAAGGCACCTCAAGAGCCTCAATCTTCTCCTCCTTAGAGCAATAAATTGGAGAGACATCCATGGCAAGCTTGAAGTTTTTCCCTTCATCATTATCTTCCAAATCTTCTCCCAAAAGTACATCTTCCAAGGGGTCTTTCTTACCCCTTAAACTCTTCAAAGTCAAGACCTCTTCCTCAAAACTATCTATCCTCTTCACCTCTTCCATAGTTGGAGACTTCATTGATTGCTTGAAAGCAAATTCCATTCTCTCATCTCCTACCCTCAAAGTAAGCACATCTCGCTTCATATCAACAAGAACTCCAGTCGTTTTAAGGAAAGGCCTCCCAAGTATAAGAGGGACTTGAGAGTCTTCCTCCATCTCCATAACCACAAAGTCACAAGGGATGAAAATCCTTCCAACTTGGACCGGTACATCCTCCAACTCCCCAACCGGAACTTTCACCGATCTATCGGCGAGTTGAATGACCCTCCTAGAAGGCTTGAGTTCAAAATTAAGTTGCTTAGCGATGGACAAGGGCATCAAACTCACACTTGCCCCCAAATCCGCCAAGGCCCTCTTGGGCTCCAAGTCCCCAATTTTCAAAGGAATAGAAAATGACCCCGGATCTTCAAGCTTCTTGGGTAGCTTGTTTTAAAGTACGGCACTAACCTTGGCGGTCAAAGCAATGGTGGCACTTTCCTCGAGCTTGGTCTTGTTGGAGAGGAGCTCCTTAAGAAACTTGGCATAAGTTGGCATTTGAGACATTGCTTGGAGAAAAGGGATGTGCACTTGAAGCCCTTTCATGACCTCTAAGAATTTCATGAATTTATCATTGAGTTGCTTCTTAGCTAGCCTTTGAGGAAAAGGAACCGGATGCACATAAGCCTTGGGTGTCGCTTGACTAGCCTCTTTACGTTAATCATGAACCTCTTTCTCTTGGCTTGGCTCAACATCACCCTCATCCTCCACAATTACCTCCTCAAGAAGCTTCTCAACCTCCCCTTCACTCCCCCTTTTCTCAACTTCTGGACTTTCATTCACCTCACTAGGCATCTTAGGCCCCTCATAGTTGGCTCCGGATCTCAAAGTAATGGCCTTATCATGCTCGTGAATCACGGGTTGGCTTGGGAATTGAGTAGAAGAAGAAGTAGAATTGCTTACTTGTTGGGCAATTTGGGCAAGTTGAGTCTCAATCATTTTGTTGTGAACTTGCATTTGTTGTAAGGAAGAGTGAATATCCCCAAACTTCTTATCATTATCGGCATTGGTCTTGGTTTTTTAGGCTAGGAAAAGTTGAAGTGTAGACTCAAGTGATGAAGGCTTGGGTGGGTTAGGCTCAAAGGGTGGTCTTTGTTGTGGTTGGTTGAAACCGGGTGGTCGGAAATTGGAGGAGTAGTTGTTGTGATTTTGTGGTGGGGGAGGTTTCCATGTTCCTTGAGAGGGGTTGTTCCACCTTCCTTGGTTGTTGAAGTTTGAAAGCCCCTCTTGTCTTGCACCAACCCATGCTACATGTTCCGTAGATCCTCCACAATAAGAGCTTGCATGATCGGTGCCTCCACAAATTTCACAAGAGAAAGCTTGGGAAGGTGGTTGGCTTGGGGATGCCAAGTTCACCTTCTCAAGTTTCTTAGCTAGAGTGTCTAGCTTAGCATGGATATGATCCATGGCCTCCACATCATACTTCCCTTTACCACTAACCTTCTTGCTTGTAGACCTTGTGTTCCCCCAAGAGTAGTGCCTCACAACCTCTTCTATGGTGGGCTCAATATCTTCAACCCGTAGCTTGGTGAGTTGACCCCCCGCTCCGGAATCAAGACTAGCTCTAATCATAGGAAGCAACCCATCATAGAAACTTTGCACCAACATCCATTGACTATACCCATGGTGCGGACACGACCTTCGGAGGTCTTTGAACCTATCCCATGCCTCATTCAAACTTTCATCTTCATCTTGTATGAAATTAGAGATCTTCCTTCTAGCCTTGGAAGTCTTCTCTTGGGAGTAGAACTCATCAACAAAAGCCGTCGTTACTTGTGCCCAAGTAGTCAAGGAATCGGGAGGTAGAGATTGTAGCCACTTCTTGGCTTTCCCCATGAGAGAGAAATGAAAAAGATTAAGCCTCACGAACTCTTGAGTAACATTATTTTGCTTGACCGTGGCACAAAGCTCAAGGAAGTTCGCCAAATGGTCAAGTGGACACTCATGAGCACATCCTCCATAAGGCTCTTGCTTGATCATTCTAATCAAGTGTGGAGAGAACTCAAAGTTAGCGGTTGTTGTCGGCCTCCGAATCCCACTTTTGAGCTCAAATGCTTCGGGGTGACCATAGTCCCTCAAAGCTCTTGGAACGGGTGGATCCTCCACCATAATACTAGAAGTTGAAGAACGAGATTGATCTTCCTCAAACACCTCCCCCGGTTGCTCCTCACTAGTAGATAGTACCCTTGGTTCCCGAAAAATCCTCCTCAACTCCCGTAAAGTGCCCTCAAGATTGTGGTCAATTGGAAGCAATGGATCTCCTCGTAACCTTCTTGACATGCAAGTACAAAAGCTCAAGGTAGAGATTAGTAACACAAGGGCTTACCACCAAGTAGTAAGCAACCTATTGGTAACCAAAATAAAACAAAAATTAGAAAAAGGGAGGAGGAATAGACTTGACTTAGACTCAAAAATCACAATTCAAAGCAATGTAATCCGTTGCTTCCCCGGCAACGGCGCCAAAATTTGACATGGTCGTTGCACGTGCCAAATTAATATACCTAACTTAGCCTAGTTTAGGGTAAGAAAGGGTCGATTCCACGAGGAAGCAAAGATTAGCAAGGTTTGAAAGTAATTAAGAGAACTAAGCCTATTTTTGGTGATTTTTGAGATTAATTGATCAACTAAGAAAATAAGAACTAATTAGCTAACAATTAAACTAAACGATTTGGGTTTAACGATAATAAGAAGACACTAGGGATAGGGGAATCACTAGTTAACCAATTGCTAACCTATTCGTCAAGCCAAGGGGATTCATTAGGTTCAACTAAGGGACTATGGTCGCTCATATGTTTCCTAATTACTCTCTCGAGCTAATTAGGAGGACTTAATCAACCAATTTTACCTATTCTCATGGTAAAATCAATTGATCGAGTATTTCCACAACTCGTAGTAATTCGATTAAGGTCCTAGGAAGCCTAACACCTATTCTCATGGTGAAGTCAACCTATTGACTAACCTAAGGTCCATCAAAAGCTTCATCTCTCAATCCTTCACTTTTGATCCCCTAATCTAATTCAATTGATGATCAAGCAATTAAATAGGTTAGTCAACTCAATTTCTCCTAAATCTAACCCCCTAGCTTGACTTATGAGGTCAACTCATGATCAACCTAGTTCATCCCCTTCCCCTAGCCTAGAAATTACTCTAAAGCCATTAAAGAAGCAAAATAAAAAGCTTGAGGTATCAAATGAAGATCAACAATGGTGGAAAACATTAATAATGAGCTAAACATCAACTAACCAATACTAATCAAAGGCTAAAACAAGATAAGCAAGTAATAAGGCAAGATAAAGCAAAAGATAGAACAAATACTCTAATTAGATGAACATAAAATGAGAAACTCCATAGAAATACCTTCAAAAAGCTTCCAAATGATTTCAAGATCTACTTTATCTCTCTAAAACTACTTCTCTCTTCTCTCTCTAATTAAGCTAATAATGATTCTGCAATTAAAAAGATTGTTCTAAGATTATTAAAAAATTAGATTTATACCCCGTAGAAATAAGGGCTAAAACGGAAAAGACAAAATAAAACTAAGGAGCCTGGGCAATGGAGCGCCCGCTCCTCACAACATGGAGCGCCCGCTCCATGCTTGGAGCGCCTGCTCCTACATCCCTCCTGGGCCGCTCTAACTCACTGATCCTCTGTCTTCATTTCTTGACCCCTGGAGCGCCCACTCCCTATCCTTAGGAGCGCCCGCTCCCCTGTTATAAGCCTCTTCTTTGCTTAATAACCTTCAAAACTCTCAAGGCAAATGTTAGATGGGGAGGGGGGGTATGCACATGCATATGCAACAACCTATATATACATCCTAACTCTATGCAAATGAGCTAATCTAGATGCTAAACACAAGATAATAAGAAATGATGAAAAAGGGAAGGAAAAGGAAGTTAAATGACCTAAAATGCATCTAAATGCCCTACAACTACATGCAAATAAGTGAACCTAAAGTCCACTTATCAAGCCTCCGATCTCTCTAGTGGTAGGAGTCTTTAGTTCAGTGGTTCGGTTCTCAAGTGTCAAAGTGTATTTATTTGGTGTCGCTCCTAGTTTTTCTCCCTTCGGCGGGTCGCACGCACTCCGCGGTGGATTCCGGCAAGTTCTACTCTTCTTTTGGGTTGGATTGGGTCAAATTTGGCGTATGTGAGCGAGCCACTACTCCTGTTTGGCCGCCGTCTTCTCTATTCCCATATCAAATTGGGTTTTGTGAGTTTTTCCAAGTATTTTGTTATCTTCGGTCCTAGAGGTTAATATCTCCAAAGTAGCAGTAGCTTTCTTCAGCTACTTGTGAGTTTTATTAGTGTCTAGTTAATTTATCCATTTCTGTTCTTTATCTTGTTATTTTCCTACGTTTTAGCCAAGGGTTTTTGTTAATCTAATGGAGAAGCATTTGGGTTCTCTGCGGTTTCTCGGTGGGTTTCTCTGGATGTTCTTGTTAATTATAATTTCTTCAAGTTGGAATAGTCATCAAGACTCGAGGTTCAAGTCAGATTGTGCTGTGTTTATTCTGCGTTCTTTATCGGATTTGGCCCTAGTTTATAATAATCATCTAGAAGGCAAATTAGATGTAAGAGGAAGAAGGGATGGTGATGTCAAGAGAGGTAGCAAAAAGTGTGTTGGCGTTGGATTAGAGGTGCTAAAGTTTTTAGGTTGTACAATTGTTTTTGGAAAGTGTTACAATATACTCCATGTGTCCCACAATAAACTTCCCAATCTCCAATACACACAATTTAAGAGAGTAGTTGGTAGTGAGTCCTTTGTGATATTTTATATAATAACTTATCATTATTGTTGACTTTTAAGAGTATTGTTTTGGTTTCTAGTGATATAAAGTGTGGTCCCGTTAAGTCATTTTATTATGGGAGCGGTGGCATGTGGAAAAATGGGAATTTTATTTGAGGAAAACATTTAGAAAGAAATGGGAAGTTTATTAAGGGGCGGAGGGAGTATCTCTTTTTACTTGTCAAAGAATAGGAAAAACGAAGGTGTACAATAAGAAAGGGGATTTGGTTCCGTTCAATGAGGGGGGAAAATATTTTCCACATTATATCAAACTATTTTCCATCATTAAAAAGATTATTTTCAACTCTTTAAAAATCAACTAAAGAAAATTAAATTTACAGAACCTTACAACCCTAAATAAAAGAAACTTAAATAGTTGAGGCAAATGCTCTTAGATACACAAAAAACACTTTCTCAAGTAAAATATTGTTGTTATACTCTCAAAGTAAATCTTCATACAAAATCAACTTTACTTTTTTTTTTTTACTTATTTACTATTAGAGATATTGCTTACCAAAACTATGCATGCAACCTTGACAGTCGAGCTGACATAGAACAAGTATAATTTTGAAAATACAAAAATAGGGGTTTTTCATAGAATTTACTAAAAGTTAAGTAGTTTTAGGTGGAGTTACCTATTATATAATATTTTATACTTCCTCCTATGAACCAAAATTCATGTTTATTTGGATAAGATTGTCACATTTCCTCAAATAGGTATACTCATATATGAAGTAACCTTATATATATATATATATATATTGTAATGCGCCTTGTAGCTTTATAATACATGTATCTTTCACCTAGCAAAACTAAAATTCGAGCCAAAAAGAGTGGTATTTGCTTCAAATGAAGATAAGAAATTATTGCCCAATTTATGGTTTCAAAGATTATGAAAAATACAAGTTTCGGGGTTAGATCATTTAATTTGAACAAAAAAACCACCTCGTTGCAAGTAATATTTATAAGAAGGATTGTTTATTCATATAAAGATTTTTTGTCCAAAACCACCTAATATATTTGATATTATTGGTTTAACTACCTTTTCTAATTTTTTTAGAATTTAACTACCTTATATATGTAATACCGCTATTTTTCACTACCAATGGGCGGCTTTTCGGCCAAAATGAGTGGTTTTCCGATATAAAATGGGCGGTTTTCTGGCAAAAAACCACCCATTGGTAGTGAAACCTACAGATATTGAATATATAAGGTAGTTAAAATGAAAAAAATAGAAAAGGTGGTTAAACCAATAATGTCCATTATATTAGGTGGTTTTGACAAATTTTCCTTTATATAATCCAATGGTTATTGAATTACTGATCTCATTGGGAAAGATATGATAATATCATGGTCTAGGCGTATATATATATATATATATATATATATATATATATATATATATATATATATATATATACACGATGGATCATTGAATACGTGAAAGTTCCAGAAGAACTATATATGAGATATATGAACCTCTAGTGAAATACATATACATATATATTATAGTATGTAATGCAAACCATGAATAATTATACATATATACTTCTATATGGTTAGAATGATCAACATATTTTGAAGAGTGAATTTGGTTATTAAAATTTCAACCAGCAGTTTGAATACTTGAAATCAACACTCATTTCAATTAAAGGATATCTTATGCAAAAAGTAACATTTTGCAAAGGAAGAATCATAAATTAAATTGTTGATGGTCCAGAAGTGCCACAATATCTAGAAACGCCATATTATTATTTATGTATCATCAATTCCAGAAGTATTCGATGATAATATGGATATTTTACACTGACATAAATTCTATTATCATAAAGAACTTGATTTTTGGGAATTTGATAAAGCATTGATTTTTTCAGAGATTCGATGACCTTTAGAAGTAGTTGCCTTTCTATTTGTTTTAAACATATACAAGAAGATTGTGATCCTTTTTAGGAAGAGAAGCTCTCATATACGCAACATGCATCATGGAAGTGAAGAACAATAATGGTGATCCAATTGTGCAACAAATACCAATCAAGTGAAGATTCATCAAGTTTATCAACAAAAGTACTCCTTGATACCTATATTTGAGAAGCTCATTGATCACAAGAGATTGCATCATTCCATAATTTCAAGTGATATAAGCAAGAGAGGGGAGTAAATACGTGTTGTACTCTTTTTCCTTGACCATGGTTTTGTCCCAGTGGAGTTTTCCTGGCGAGTTTTTTTATGAGGCAGCATCTCAAGCGTATCATGAAGAATTATGTACTTTTTTTTCTTCACTAGAATTTTTTCCACGAGGTTTTTATTAGTAAGGTTTTAACGAGGCATAATCTTCAGGAATAAACATCCAAGGGGGAGTATTATGAAATATAATGGTGGATGTCTATTAGAAGATAATATCTTGTACTCCCTCCGTTCCCATTTGGAATATAGGGGAAAATCAATGCAAATTGATATGGATGAGAATCTACTGAATTATATATTGTATAAAGTGTACTTTGATACCTTTTGCTTTTGAAAAAGTAAGAGAGGGAGAAAGAAAAGTAGGTGATTGAGAAACAAATTATGCTAAATTGAGCCCATGTGTAAAACAAAAAGTAAAAAGTGTTGTAAATATTTGGTTGTTGAAGGGTAAGATGGGGAAATAAATGTTCTTAAAATAGAAAAGATTCAAAATGGGAAGAACTTATAGAAACATCCCCAAAAGGAAAATGAGAACATCAAATGGGAACAGAGGGAGTATATTAATTGTCATGTGCTTATATTGTAATTAGGTCACTTGTTCCCCAAACAAGTTACCTACATATTGTACTATATATATACCCCTTATATAGAATAAGAGAATATACGACTATTCTCTTCTACAACTCTCTATCTCTAACCCTAATTTCACAATATTTCACATTATATTAAACTTTTTTCATCATTAAAAAGATTATTTTCAACTCTTTAAAAATCAATTAAAGAAAATTAAATTTACATAACCTTACAACCCTAAATAAAAGAAACTTAAATAGTTGAGGCAAATGCTCTTAGATACACAAAAAACTCTTTCTCAAGTAAAATATTGTTGTTATACTCTCAAAGTAAATCTTCATACAACATCAACTTTACTTTTTTTTTTTTACTTATTTACAATTAGAGATATTGATTACCAAAACTATGCATGCAACCTTGACAGTCGAGCTGACATAGAACAAGTATAATTTTGAAAATACAAAAATAGGGGTTTTTTGTAGAATTTACTGAAAGTTAAGTAGTTTTAGGTGGAGTTACCTCTTATATAATATTTTATACTTCCTCCTATGAAGCAAAATTCATGTTTATTTGGATAAGATTGTCACATTTCCTCAAATAGGTATACTCATATATGAAGTAACCTCACTATCAGGGTTCTTTGTCAATAACTACAGATATATCTATTGTAATGAGCCTTATAGCTTTATAATACATGTAGCTTTCACCTAGCAAAACTGATATTCTAGCCAAAAAGAGTGGTATTTGCTTCAAATTAAGATAAGAAATTATTGCGAAATTTGTGGTTTCAAAGATTATGAAAAATACCAGTTTGAGGGGTTAGATCATATAATTTGAACAAAAATAACCATCCCTTTTGGCTGGAAAATCAATTTTGATAGTGAAAGCTACTGGTATTGGATATATATAAGGTAGCTAAATGACAGAAAATTTGTATAAAATACCCAAACCTACAAGGTGCAATATAATAGGTAGTTTTTGAAACAATATCCTAAGTTTTATGAATTTAAGTATCTTTTAGTAGTAGGAAAAATTGATGCTATGGAACTCAGATTTGAGGAATAGTCTTTAATAGATCTTAATTATCAATAATCTAGTAGTATGCCCAACTCTGCAGGTAATTGTTGTCACGGCCATCCATGAGTCCCCTTCCTTCACTCATTCGTTTCCTCCTTCTTCTTCGAAGTTCATGACTACCCGGGGCAGATTGTAGGTTTTTCCTTTATATTAATTGTTTCTTTTTGTGTAATTGTAAGTTTTTCAAATGGGAATACAATGAAAAAGATTCCAAAGATTTTCCTGAATGTGTAGATTACAATTGAAATTGGGGTTCAATCCTCACTAGGGGCACTTTGAGAGTAGGATTTCCCTTATCATTCCCTCTCTCTCAAAGTGCCTTGCCTAATAGGATCCGAGCGGAATCCGGACCGCTTCTTCTACCCAAAAAAAATTGCATAAAAGAAAAAATTACCATAGGTTAGGTATAATGTGTATACATTCACAAAATTGGGCTAAGCCCATCACTTTAGGGTATGGCAATATGGAGATAACCATATGCATACATGCATCCACTGACCCAAAAATCATAAGTTGGCAATATAAAATTCAATATCCAAATATCATTATTATCAAACAGGGGCAACCATGTGGGGAGGACCCACATCCCACCTTTGATCTAGCGGATATCATGGCCTCTTATAGGCCCAAGAATGAATCTTAACCGTCCAAATTGATCATCTCAATTTCCAATATGGTGTGCTAAGGTATGTCCGAATCCTGTCCCATAAACATTAGGACAATTGCCTCAAATACATAGCTGCCAATCCTGTCCAAATACATGCATTTGGGATATCCATGTCCTTCAATAACCATTGATCTCCAAAAAAAAAAGTCCTTCAATAATCCCTCCTTAATTAAAGTCATGGTATTTCCATGAATATTTAAATTGTCTATAACAAAAAGGAAAAAAATTGGTAGCGCGATTAGGCCCTCAATGTTAATTATAAAAAGTTAAAAGTAAAAGTAGTAGAACATTGTATGTAATTTTCTCATGAATATCAGATTTAATATGTTGAAAGTAAAATCATGAGTATATATTCAAAAACCAAAAAGAGTAAGATGTAATTTGTTGAAAGTAAAAAAAAAAAGACTAAAAAACAGTCTAGTTTTCAAAGCCTTTTCTTTTAACTTTAATTTAGTCTTTGATAGCTAAATCAAAATTAGAAAAAGGAGTTTCTACTTTTTATTTTTCAACTTCCCAAAATAAACATAATGTAAAAGAATTTTCAAAAAGGTTAGATCTCATACGTTCGTAATTTTTTCATATAATTTTTCTAATTGAAATTTGTAATGTAGTAATTTTTAGTTTTGAATTGTATTGTATATGTCGTATGAGTTCAAATTAATGAATTAATTTAATCTCAGAAAAAAGTATATTAGGATCACTACTGTTAAATTATACTCTAAATATCATCATATGACTTTAGAATCATACAAGCCAAAAAGTGAAAACTAATAGTGATACTTACGCAACCTAAAGAGTTGTTCGATATTAAATCCAGTTTTCAGTATTTGGCTTTCGGAGTATTCAAAGGCATATAATATGTTTTAGGAGTCAAATTTAAAAATTAGCCATAATTACACTCATCAAAAGTTCTAGGTAAATATACTAGATTATTAGTTATCATTATTTCTCAATGAAATATATAGACATTCGGCCTCCCTAGCTAATAGTTTATACTCTATCACTCTCCCTCGCACAAGAGTCCATTGGGTTTGAAATGTGGATGCAACACAGACCTCCGCAATTCAGCTGCTAAATATTCCACGTAGAAAGAAGGGGTGTATGAGATTTGAACTCACGACTTACTAGTCACACTAGCTCTTGATACCATAACAAAAAACCAACTCAACCAAAAGTTTAAACTGATTGTTAAAGGCCCATAAATAGTTTTATATACTATTATTCAATCATTACTTAGTCTACTAAGATTAACAATTGAAAACAAAAAAAAATACTCTCAAGAATTTCTATATTTTATGTTTTTAGTTTCAAAAAATAGAAAAAAATTAGCGAACAAGCTTTGCGTATAAAAAACGAGGGTTTTGATATTCATAGTTTAAGCAGCAACTATTTTACCCAAAATAGTATTAGATTAAGAATTTGTTGCTAAATCACACGTCAATCAGAATTAGTTATTATTTGTTTTTATTAATTTAGGAAAGTATTAAATTTTTATACATAGCGCTCAAGGCTATCTATATCATTTGCCAAAAAATAAAGATAGAAATATAAATACTTATATACGCGTAACTTAACATAAAAAAATTATAATATTAACTTTAAATGCATGTAGCATTAATCTCTTAAAACTACGTACAACAAACCCTAAAAAGAAAAGGGTCCCATTAATTAAATTAAATTAATTTCAATCTCAGAAAAAGGAGGTTGTGGTGTTAGGTCGAAAAATGAGCCAGTGTAATAATGATTTAATAAGCAATGTCTACCAATGAGAACGCAGCGTGAGGAACACTACAGCAATTATTATTCTCCATGTCTTCAACTTTGGAATCTTACAATAATTTTAGTAGTTGTGCTACTCAAATTTTATCAACATGTATATCTCTATATAACATCATTGGCTAGTTGGGCTTATGACTTAACCACACAACTTATTCCTTTACCATTCAATAACAAAAATACTTGTGCAAAACATATATTTGCATATAATTTGTTATTCTTTCAGCTAATTATAAAGCTAAAAGAAACCATCAATCAAGTATGGAGATGAACAAGAAAGAAATCGAGCTTCAAGATACCGAGTTGAGATTAGGATTACCCGGTTCCGACTTCAAAACTCAGGCTAACAAGAGATCATTTTCTGATATTAAGGAAGAGTCTACTTCTAATGATGACAAATCTGGGAATAACGCTAGTGCTCCACCTCCCAAGTAAGCATCTTTGATTATCTTGATTAATTGTAAGCATTAACTTTATTTCTAACATAGTTGCAATGAGACTGAAAATAGTAACTCGTGTTTTCACGTTCAACTTTTAATAGATAATTAAAACAATTCAAAAAGTATGACACATACAAGTCCTGCTTAGTTTCTCGACTAGTTTTGAAATTTTAATTTTTATATTCTAGAAAATAAATATGATGATAAAACATACTCCTAAAGGTTAGATTTATTATTTATCACATGTTATGCCATCTTTATATTCTTATAAGTAGATTAAAAATAGAATTTGACAAGATTTGTGTGTTATTTCATATAGGGCACAAGTGATGGGTTGGCCACCAATTAGATCATACCGTAAAAATTGCCTTCAAGCAATGAAAAAAGAGGCAGAAAATGGAGGAAATTACGTAAAAGTAAGCATGGATGGAGCTCCTTATCTTAGAAAGATTGACATGAAACTCTACAATGGCTACTCAGAACTCCTTAAGGCCTTGGAAGACATGTTCAAAGTTCAAGTTGGTGAGTATCAATACACAATTACACATCAATTTTTAATTAATTCAGGTTATTACAGATTTATAAAAATATATTATTGGTTTACTAAAATGCTCTTGTTGTGTTTTGATTCAATAGGTAAATACTCAGAAAGAGAAGGGTATAATGGGTCAGAATTTGTGCCAACTTATGAAGATAAAGATGGAGATTGGATGTTGGTAGGAGATGTGCCATGGGAGATGTTTATTAATTCTTGCAAAAGGCTCAGAATCATGAAAGGATCAGATGCAAGAGGCTTGGGTTGCTTGGCTTAATTTTTTTTAAAAAAAGTTATAAAATAGTGGAGTCTTTTTGTTTTCCTTTTTTTTGGTAAATGAAATACTTTTGCCCTTTTTTCTTTTTCTTTTTCTTTTTATTTTTCTTTTAATTTTTGGAAAAAGGAGTATTTTTTTTTCATGTACATTTGGGAGATGATCATGTTCTGGATCAATAGCATCTCATTTTCATGTATATAATGCTCCTTATATTCTTAAAAGGACCCCTTTTTTTTGCTCAAAGTTATGTATGACTCTGTATGTACATAGTTACATATATATTGATGAAAGAAAAAAGTTTTCTTTTGCAAGATTTCACTTTATTATTTTCGTTATTTTTGTTCAAGGTAAAAAAAAAGAGCAATATACTCCTATAGGAAGCTAGCCAGCACATTCTTTGCTTATATCCAAGGACAGCTATTTAGCTAATCAAAATGACAGTTTAGTAGCACACTAGCACCCAAAAAAATAATGACACTTCAATAATATGGAAGAGGAAAAATTAGTAAGGATAATTTGAATTATGACATCTCTTTCTAAATTATTCTCAATTACGGATTACTCTAGAATAATCTCAACTTTAAGACATATTTTCTCAAAATAATGGCATGGTAAAAAAAATAGCAATAGAATCCAAATATTCTACGATACAATCCATGTACTAGTTGCATACCACTCTTTTTAGTTGTTATTATCTCTAAAATCTATTATTATTTAATATTTAATAAGTAAGTTCAATTTTGTACAAACAAAAAGTAGATCAGTACAAATAAGATGAACTAAAACGGGCCTGAAAGAAGATGGTTATATATTGTACAAACCTACAATGGAAGGAATTTTTATAAGGACTTACTAAACTATGTTGTTTCATTGCTTGATCGATATATTGAAAATATATCTTTTTTCTTGCCTAGTTTCATAACAATACTTTTACCAAATAAAATTCAATTAAAACCAAATTTTCTTTTTTAATTGTTATTTTCTCGGCACTTTATGCCCAAATAATATAATCTCTCGTTTGGAAACACTACATTTTCTGTTTTGATAAATCATTACAAATAAGTGCAGTTCAAAATAAATAAAGTCAACTGAATGGGCCTTTCAAAGAAGATGGTTAAATGTTGAACTCACCTACAATGGAAGGAATTTTTATACTGACTTACTAAACTTTCTTGTTTTCATTGCTTAATATATTGAAATAATACCCTTTTTCTTGCCTAATTTCATAACAATACTTTTACCTGATAGATTCGATTAAAACCGTATTTGCTATTTTAATTGTTATTTTCTCATACTTAGCTTTAAGCCGAAATAATATAATCTCTCGTTTGGAAACACCACATAACAATACTTTCACCAAATAAACTTAGGCACTAACATAGATCACGGTTCAAGAACAAATCAAACTGTATAAGAAATTCAAAGCATAATCATGGTATAAACATTGAAACCCTTCCAAAAATCCAAGAAAGGAATCTACTCACTTTTTTAAAAAAACAATAACAGATCTACTCTAAAAATCCATAATTTCCACAAAGAGAGAATAATTATCAATACTCAATCAAGCAAAAACAATGAAAGAATTAAAGCAATGAATAGAAAGATTACCAATTGATAAGAAAATAATCAACTTTATGGAAAGTAACGTATCCAAAGTTTCGATCACTTCACAAAATAAAACAGAGTATCTCTCTAAGAATTCTCTCTAGAAAGCTAAGTAAAACTATGGGAAAATAAATCTTAAGAATAATTCTACGAGCTATTTATAATAAAACTAACAAAATCTCAAAAGATAGTATGAAAATCTAACCAAAAAAGTCTTCTGGTGCTCCGCCCGATAAGACAGGTCTCGCCTTATCCTATTGGGCGGAGCCAAACTCTTGGTTCCTTAAAATTTTCTTTAGCAACAGCAACATCACCGATTGGATTAGGACACCTCACCCTGATCGCGCGAGTTTTGCAAATTTACATCAAGGCCTAACTCACCCGATCAGGCCCGAGACACCATCAATAATGCCAAAAATCGGGGGCTCAATTGGGCGGATCTAGCCCTCATTCTTTGGCTTCAGATGCCAAGTTCTTTGTTGATTCTTCTTACTTAGAGCCTCGAGAAATGACCTCGAGCCCTCGAACATACTCATATGTGTCTCATAACCTTCCCAATACGTTGTGATGGTCATAATTAGCCGAGAATAGGGAAAAACATCCCTAAAACTGCAAAATGTCATCAAACGCCAAAACCACAACCATATGAAAATAGTTAGCACAAGTGGCTCCTAATAGAGTCAATTACACACATTTTAACTTATAAATAAGGGGAGAACTCTCTGTCTAAAATCATAATATAATGCGTCTTTCTGGGCGCATGCTTCTTTCTTTCACTTTATATTATTCTTTTACAATTGTATATATATTATTATGATAATTATATGTATCAAACTTTAAGCTCAAAAATCGTGAGCCATGTTCATATTTGTTTTTTTGTTAGTTTTATTATATTAATATATGAGAATAGAATTATAAATTCAAGAAAAAATCTTGATACTGATTATTCAGTGATCAAGAATTTATCAACAGACTATTATCAATTATGGAGATTTTGAGTAACCTTTTTTTTATTAAAGCACACTTAAAATTCCAGGCTTTATACCATGAAAATATAACTATTTCAGATGCATTGATACGGTTATTTTGTTGAATCAACAAAAAATCTACATATTAGTAACATTTAGGAAATTTCTAACAAAGAAAACGATTTTTTATAGCACTAAGTGAACTACCCTTGATTTTCTTACAACATCTGATTTTGGGAGTATACCTCGTACTATTAATTAGTTAGTGATAGATTAAGCAAAACAATCTTGGATTTGTTCAAAACTCATATTATTCTTGCCTAACTTTGTGAATATTATTGTATTTTTTATTACTATTATTGCTTAAATTTATAGATATTCTTGAAATCTCTTAATTATTCTTGCCTGATTTTGTAGATATCATTCTAATGTATGAGCGACACATGTTAAGATGAATATGCTATTGACATTGTGGCAAGTTCAACATGCACGCGACACATGGCCCAATTTATTTTGTTATATGTATATATGTATAGGTAGCGTAAATTAGTAGATATTCTTGAAATCTCTTAATTATTCTTGCCTAATTTTGTAGATATCATTGTAATGTATGAACAACAAATGTCAAAATGAATATGCTATTGATATGTGGCAAGTTCAACATGCACACGACACACGACTAATGTATTTTGCTTTACATATATGTATGTATAGATAGATAGACAAACAGATTGTAAGTAAAATCAAAAATCTAATCCTATTTTAATTAAAATATTTTTATTTCTTAAAAAATATATTTAACAAAATCTTTACTTTATTTTCCATAAACAAAAATCAGAAATAAAATATTTTTTAAACTAATTTTCTAGTTACGGGGAATTAGATTTAAACTAATTAGAAAACAAAACAGTTAACACATTTCTACTCTAAGATAAACGTTAAAACATCGTTTACTTAGCTTCTTTGTTCCTTTAAACTCGTTTTCATGGGTTTCTCATACCGTGTTACCGGACATGTGCCAAGGTTTGTTCCCAACTATAAGAACAAAACTCCAGTCGCTTTTTATAGTTGACAAGCTTCAGATTTACTTCCTTAAGTTTAGCATCCATGATTTCATGTTTAATCTCATGATCTTAGGTTTAATCTCATCATGATGTGCACCATGTCCCCATGCTTCGGGAACAAGCAGCATCCACTAACTTTATACGTGATATTGAACGAGTATTAGATGTGGATTAGTGCTGATTTCAACTAATGTGTGATTAGTGATATTAATCAGGACTCGAAATGAATTGAAATAATATCTTTTAAATTATCTTTAAGGAATATTTCCATTATCTTTCCAATATCTATTTTTCTAATTAATCCCAAGAACCTTAACCACTTTAGATTTGGTTGAATATGTGCACGTTTACCTGACTGATTAAATTATAGAGACAATGCTTTGATGCAATCGTGAGTTCCTATTCATATGTGTGTGTTCCTATATTGTCACAACAGGTTCCCCTCTATTAAGTTTCCATGCCAAGTCTCCATACCCTTTTAATCCTGTTTTATAGCTTTAGTTATAGGAACTTATAAGACTTAATTTATGGGAAACCATAGAATATTTATATATATTAAGAAGCGTAATCAAGCATTGTAGGTCGCCACGTGGAACTATCCCCTTCTTCAATTACATTTTATCCATGTCATTGTCATTAAAAAAATTATAAATATTGTCAATATGGAGTTTTGAACGCATAACCTTCGCATATGAAACAAAGAGTTTTAACCATTGTGCTACCACACTCTTCATGCTTCTCTTATCACAAATAAGAATATTATTATGGGTTTAAATGACATCAATAAAGAAAAAATAAATTATAAATGTTGTTTATATGGAGTTTCAAAACCATGACCTCTGCATATTGCGCTATCACACTCATAATGCTCTCTTATCACAAATAAAAATATTATTATGGGGTTTAAATGATAATCAAGAAAGAAAAAATTATAAATGTTATCAATATTGAGTTTTGAACCCATGACTTCCGCACGTAAAATAAAGAGTTTTAAACACTACTCTACCACACTCTTAATGTTATTTCATATCACATATAAAAATATTATTATGGGGTTTAAATGACAATCAAGAATTAAACTACAATGAAGCATATTATAGATGAGAATTAAACCATAGAATTAACTTTACCTTCAAAAAAAGAATGCATAATATAGGTTAGGGGTGTTCACGGTCGGTTAACCGTCCCATTTAACTTAACGGGACGGTTAACTGTTATAACGATTACAATATTTAAGTAACTGTAACCTACCTTTAAGTAGCGGTTAACCGTAAATTAACGGTACGGTTACCAGTCAACCATGTAACCTATAATTTATTTTTCTTTAAATATACCTTTAAAAAATTGCAAGATAGAAATTATACTAATTACTAACGGATACCGAGTTAATTGTCGACTACCAATAAAATTGTTCCAAGCTTTTGAGTTCGAATAAGGCAATCACAAACTAACAATCCCGAGTTGTCCCTGCCGCTGTGTTGCTGTTGCTGCTGTTGCGTTGCTGTTGCAGTCGCGTTGCTGCTGGTGTTGTGTTGATGCTGCTGTCGTGTTGCCGCTGCTGCTGCTACTGCTGCCGAAGTCTGCTGCTGCTGATGCCGAGAAGTTGTTGTTGCTGCTGTTGGTCGTCTGCTGCGCACAATCAGTCACTCCGTAGTAACCGTATGATAACAATCAATTTGCAATTAATTAAGTTATTAGACTTATTACTTATTAGATTAATATAAAAAATATTTAAATAAAATTAACGGTTAACCATTTAGGATTTTTTGTAACCGTAATCGTTAACCACGGTACGGTTAAAATAACTGCGTTGTCTTAGCTGTACGGTTAATTAATTGTACCCCGAGACCGGTTACGCGGTTAAACGGTACGATTTTGCGGTTTTCGTTTTTTCTGAACACCCCTAATATAGATGAGATGAATTATTTTGTTCTTAGTGTTCATTTTCTTTTACCTTAATCTAACTCTAGGAAAAAGTAAAGAGATTTCTTTCATGATCCTTATAAATTGGTTAATTGATTATAAAATTATGCCCTTAAATTTTTATTTTTAAAAATAAAAAAATATCATCAATGAAGATATTATTTTAACTCAATTAATATAAAAAAAGGACCCGGAGCATCGTCGGGGCCACAAACTAGTTCAACCTACGAAACTTGCAGACCTAATTAATAGAAACTGATACTAGCTTTTCTCCATTTTATACTCACTCATCAAACCAAGGAACTTAATTATAGACTCTAAAACTTGATCTCATCTTTATAACTCAATTTTTCCAATGGCTTCGAATCTTGTTACCTTTTTATATTTAGTAAGATATATAAAAACTCATACATTCCAATATTCAAGTCAAATACCTTCACTTCAACCGCGATTGTAGGATTCTTTTTATCCATAGAGACAATGCACCTTTCATATATATGCTTCAGGCACAACCTTCCACAATAATTCTTGCATACATAAAACTTATAAAACTTGTTAGTTATTACTTTAGTTTGTCATCATCAAAACCATATTGGGTCAACACTTATTATCTAAGTTTTTCTTTGGTAAGTATTATTAACAAATAAAAAGAGTATATGCAACCTATAACCTTGAATGGAAAGGAAAACCTTTTAGGAAGGACCCTATATACAATCAAGGTTCCAAAAACTGAAAAATCAATCTAATACAATTGTTCTAACCCCACTTGGTCTATACTCTATACTGCTAACTTTCTTCATATCCAACAAGCAACAACTAAGCCTTATTCCCAAAGTGATTTGGGGTTGGCTAACGTGAATCGCCAACTGAAACCGTTGCCAAAGGAGATGGCATCGACAAGAGTCATAAAAAGTTTTTAAAAGGGTTCAAGTTTTAAGAATTTTTATAAAAATTTTGAAAACAAAGTTTACACCAAAAAGTTTTAAAAGAGGTTTTCAAAAGGTTTTAATACCAACACAATTGAGAAAAATAAATAAATGCAGTAATCACACCCCTTCCTCCACATGGATACTGCCCCTCCACCCACTTCTATCCAACGCCATGCTCTCCTCAATCACAAGTAGCCTCATATCACTTTCAATTACCTTCATCCAAGTCATCTTAGGTCTTCCCCTACCCCTTACAATTTGATTATTCCTCCACTCTTCAATTCTTCTCACCGGTGCATCACCTGATCTCCTTTTCACATGACCAAACCATCTTAACCGATTCTCCCTCATCTTTTCTTCAATTGGTGCAACTCCAACTTTTTCCCGAATCACTTCATTTCTTAATCGGTCCTTCCTTGTGTAGCCACACATCCACCGCAACATACGCATCTCCTCCACGTTCATCTTATCAACGTGGCATTGTTTCACCGCCCAACATTCGGTGCCATATAACAAAGCAGGCCTAATTGCCGTACGGTAGAACTTCCCCTTCAATCTTTGGGGAATACCAGAATCACAAATGAACCCGGTGGCGCTTTTTCACTTTAACCAACCCGCGTTAATTTTATGAGTCACGTCTCCGTCCAGTTCTCCATCCTTTTGGAGAATGGATCCAAGGTAACGGAAGACGTTCGATCCTTGAACCACTTTGCTATCCAAAGTGACCGCCCCTGCCTCGTTGCTTGTAACCCCACTGAACTTGCACTCCATATACTCCGTCTTACTTCTGCTCAATCTAAAACCACGGGCTTCTAATGTATCCCTCCAAAATTCCCACTTACTCTCAACACCTTTCTTTGTCTCATC
Source organism: Patellifolia procumbens (assembly GCA_947645195.1). NCBI lineage: Eukaryota > Viridiplantae > Streptophyta > Magnoliopsida > Caryophyllales > Amaranthaceae > Patellifolia > Patellifolia procumbens. The sequence continues at coordinate 1,804,941 of CANSGD010000193.1, forward strand.
AATCAACACAATATCATCCGCCAACATCATACACCACGGTATATCATCTTGAATTGACCTCATTAGTTCGTCCATCACTAAAGCAAAGAGAAAGGGGCTAAGTGCAGAACCTTGATGCACTCCGATCATAATAGGGAACTCTTCTGTCCTCCCCACCGTAGTCCGCACACTCGTAGTTACCCCCTCATACATATCCTTGATGATCTCTATATATTTTTGTGGAACACCTTTTTCGCCAACGCCCACCAAAGTATTTCTCTTGGTACTCTATCATATGCCTTCTCCAAATCAATGAAAACCATATGTAGATCCTTCTTCCTATCACGGTAATGTTCTATTGTCTGTCTCATGAGGTGGATGGCCTCTATAGTCGATCTTCCTGGCATAAATCCAAATTGGTTCTCCGACATCTTCACATGTTTCCTAAGTCTTTGCTCAATCACTCGTTCCTAAAGTTTCATCGTATGACTCATTAGTTTGATTCCTCGATAGTTGGTACAATCTTGTACATCGCCTTTGTTCTTATACAAAGGAATCAAAGTACTCTTCCTCCACTCTAATGGCATTTTGTTGTGTCTCTAAATCATGTTGAAGAATGTTGTCAGCCATTCGATTCCTCTCCCCCCTAAACACCTCCAAACTTCGATAGGTATGCCATCTGGCCCCGTAGCTTTCTTCAATCCTATCTTTTTTAATGCTGCAACGACTTCTCCCTTTTGAATCCTCCTCATAAACTCTCAATTAACATACTTGGCGGGATGTGTATATCCCCGATTTCTTGTGCGTTATCACCATTGAATAAGGTATCAAAGTACGTCCTCCATCTATCCTTTATCTCCTCATCCTCCACAAGCACTATTTGGTCCACACCCTTCACACATTTTACCTTTCTTATGTCTCTTGTCTTCCTGTCCCTCATACGCGTAATTCTGTAGATGTCTTTTTCCCCTTCTTTCATATCCAATCTTGCATAAAGCTCTTGGTTTACCTTTGCTTTAGCTTCCCGTACTTCCTTCTTCGATTCTCTTTGAGCCTCTTTGTACTTCTCATAGTTCACATCGCTTCTATCTTTTCCCAAAAGTTTATAACCTTCTCGTTTGTTTTTTATCGCTTGTCTCACCTCCTCGTTCCACCAAGATGTGTCCTTACTCGATGGTACAATTCCTTTAGATTCTCCAAGGACCTCTTTCGCCACTTCCTTTATACTAAGTTCTATCTTTGTCTATGTCGAATCTACGTCCATTTCCGTGTTACAAGACCAAATATCTTTACTAGCCATCTTAGCTAGGAAGTTCTCTTTGTGCTCCCCTCAGAGCTTCCACCACTTGATTTGCGGCTCCACATTGGGTCTTCGCTTTCTTAAAAACTCCCTACCCCGGAAATCAAGTACGACTAGTCTATGTTGGGTGGTTTCGCTCTCACCCGGTATCACCTTGCAGTTTGTGTAACTCTTCTGCCAAGCATTCCTTACTAAAAAGAGGTCAATCTGACTCGCACTACTTCCACTCCTATACGTCACAAGGTGAGATTCTCTTTTCTCAAACCAAGTGTTCATAAAACTAAGACCATATGCTAATGCGAAATCCAAGATACCACTTCCAGCTTCATTTCTCTCCCCATACCCAAAACCTCCATGAATGCTCTCAAAGCCAACTCGACTAGTGCCCAGATGTCCATTAAGATCCCCACCAATGATCAACTTTTCACTAATAGGCACTCGTTGCACAACCTCCTCTAAATCCTCCTAAAATTATTGTTTAATAGATGCTTCCAATCCCACTTGCGGCGCATATGCGCTTATGATAGTCACCGCCTCCCTCCCTAATACTAGTCTGATACTCATAATGCGGTCGCTCTTCCTCGAAACTTCCACCACATCATCATTATATTCCTTATCAATAATGATGTCTAATCCATTCCTACTCTTATCCTTTCCGGAGTACCAAAGCTTATAACCCCATGGGGCTAGTTCTCTTGCTTTTCCACCAACCCACTTGGTCTCTTGAAGGCACATTATGTGAATCTTTCGCCTCCTCATAACCTCCACCACCTCCGCCGATCTTCCCGTCAAAGAGACAATATTCCATGTTCCAAAGCACATCCTACTACCCCTACTACTACCACTTAACTTCTTTACCCGCACCCGTCCCTGATGCGAGAACCCTTGCATATTTGACACCACCCCCGGGCGCTGGGATGGCGCGTCGCTTCCGGGCGACGACCTACCAACCCTTGCATACTTATCACTACACCCGGGTCTATAAAGTGCAGCGCGTCGCTTAGTAGGGAACGCCCCGCGTTTTTCATTTGTCGATTCATGTCATGATATGGGGCTATGTTTTACGCTGGCCGCCCCAAACCTACCGCAACTCTCCTCCTTTATCCGGGTTTGAGACCGGTAGTGAATATCACACACACACTCACAGGCGGAGTTAGTAGTGATAATCTACTCTTTACAGTGCTTTTGATAAAAACTATGCTTTTGATACTACTGATAGATGGTAGAACAAATTTTCATGCATCTTGAACCTTTGAATCTTGAATATACCCACTTAATCTAGGAAGATTAAACTTTCTGTGCATGCCTACCCACTGAAGGCAGCCCTCAAACACTTTGCAGCTATAGCTGCATTCTGAAAGCAGGTGTTGCAGGCTTTCAAGAACTTGGCCACAGATCATACAATCTGATCTATCAGTGCAAATCCAAAGCTAGACAGTCTATCTCTAGTTTGCGATCTGTTTGGAAGTCCATAATAAACTTGTTTTCTAATTTAAAATATTATGACTTTATTATATTCTATCTATAAACATAAAAATCCATCTAAATAAGATAAATTAACTCAAATAAAGCAGACACATACTTCACATGTAAATCATATTTCCTTGAAATAAGACAATAATCATATAAATCATACTTGACCTATAATACTCACGTTCATACGATATATGCAATCATGTTAACGGACACTTTCATACTTTCATAAGAACAAATGTAGACTAGTAGAACATGGAAGCTAAACCATGTAAGAAATTATCGTCATGCATCTATAATTACGTTAATTACTTTAAGGCACGTGTCATGAACAATTAAGAATGAACATTGAGTAAATCCATCACGTTTAAAACATAACTTCAAACTTTCATGAACTAAAACACATCATCTTCAAAGTCAACAAGTTTCCATTAATACTCTTGAAATAACGTAGGTTTCTATCTTTGATACTCTAAATTCATTTGAACTCATTCATCAATAAAACAAGCGAGAGCATATTTCAAACATTTATAAAGCTCAGTATCGTATCAGTATTAATATAATTCATCAATCCTTTTTATCAGTTTTATACTGGTTGTTGGACAGTATTTCAGCTGGTGGGACGTCTCCCACAATGGGCCAGTGCCCCAGTAAAAGAGCCAGTGCTCATCAGTAATAACAGTAGCGGGCCAGTGCCCCAGTAATAGTAAACAGCTCGGTACGTGCACGACCATCAGTCAGGATATATACAGCTAACAAACCAGTTCTTTCACTTGAACTTATCATGTTTCATAACTTTTAATATCCATCAGTGATATTCAGTATACTTTAATCATTCAGCTCAGCTCTACCTTTATATAGGTAGTAAAATCATATCGTAAACACCGTTTAGTATTCATAAGTTTTCATAAGGCGTACACTAAACCTTTGAAACCATTCGTAATGACGACCTTGGTTCAGAAAGCATTCATACTTACTGTTATTCATAAAGCATAACGTCATCCATGACTCATAAGATAACATACTTAACCCATAATCATACGACACTTATTACTTTGCTTATAATATTTTATAACGTATTCCCAGACACTAAATTGGCTTTACAGAAGCTCACATATTTCATAATAACTGTAAATGGACAACAACACCTCATATATCACACTGAACATGGATTCTGACTTAAGATTACTTTTAATAAGTCACAGAGGTAGAAATCATAGGTCATAAGTTTATCATGGAAATACTAAACATATGTATCCATAAATCATTATTATAAATACATATTTTGAAATGATTTTATATTATTTATTGAATTGATTATTATTAAACATTTCGTTCTACAGAAAGTTATTTGCGAACTTGATCGGGAAACTTACTTTGGTATGTTAATTTAATATTCAAATGAGGTTTAAAAAGAAAACAAAGATAAAGCCTTCATTTTTTACCTCTTTCTTCGTGGCTGCATCTAAGAGAGCCCAAGTTTTCCATCTCTCTTGTGTCTTCACCTCATGAAGCCAGCAAAAGAATTCTTGGGTTGTCAAATTCCCAACACAATTAACCGACTTCCTTCAATTGAAATTATCTGTTGTATTTGATTTCCTCAGTTGTATTCCTCAACTTTGTTAATCTATTTTGCTGGAATCTAAAACCCCAACATATCACCGCATTCCTCTCGTTCCTCTGTTTCGTGAACCATCACTGACCACCACCGCCCTGTTTACCGGTGTTCGCTTTTCTTGTCGACGGAAATCGCAGCCAGTGCTGCTGCTACTCCTCTGTTTTATTGGAGTTGTGCTACTGCCGCCGGTACTGCTGCTGCCGTTGTGAGCAGCGGTGCTACTGCCGTTGTGAGCAGCGGTGCTACTGTCGCTGCCGCTGTTGTTGTTGTTCTTCCCTCTGTCGCTACTATTGTTGTATTGTTGTTTCAATCTTCCTCTCCACCTACTGCTTGTGTTTTTATCATGGGGCAGGTTTGCATCTCTGCCTTTTCTCTTCAATTCTTTTTATTTCTTCAATTGTTGGAATGACTTAGGGTATTAGTTATGATTTAGTTCCAAAATCAGTTTTGAAACAGTAAGTTTCAACATTCCTTACTTAGTTAATGAAATTATTTTAACTAATTAGATAACCCAACTATATGGGTTTGATGTTAGGATGCCTATGTGTAAGGGAGTTTGATCTCATAGTAAGAGGGAATTATATTGATTATTCAAATGAAAGTGATGAGTTATTGATACTTACGTTGCCATTGTTATGAGGTGTATATTTGGGAAATGGATAATGGAGTTCAGGAGAGCTAATGGATCTACGGGGTTCTCGAAGTATCATATTTTGATCTAAGGAAACGGTTAAGCGGTTAAGGTAACCTTTATGTCCAGCATTAGACTACGTGCCCGTATGTGAAAATGTGAACTTATAATTTACAATGTGAAAATGTGAACCTCCATATTGAATTACGAAATTTCTGTTATATAAAATATATCAATGATAATACGTAGAGTTTATTGAATATATTATATTATGTAATTCATGATGCGTGTAAATTATGAAATCAATGTTGTTGTATTTGAGCTAATTATTAGGATGATATGATAAGTTATTATTTTATTATATGAAATCATGATATTTATTAAAAGGGCATGATATATATGTTCTTATGAATTCATGCAATTTAAATGATTATTATATGCAATGAATAGTGGTTTATGTATGTTCATGTTATATGTCATTCGAGTAAAATCATATTTAAAATAAGTTAAAGTAATTTATAAGAAGTCCATAATAAACTTGTTTTCTAATTTAAAATATTATGACTTTATTATATTCTATCTATAAACATAAAAATCCATCTAAATAAGATAAATTAACTCAAATAATCTTTATCATGATTGATTCCACCGATCAACCGTTTGATAGGTTTACTGGAAGTGCCGCGTTTAAAGCTGGTGCCTTAACCTACCAACATCAACTGTACACCTTGCCTTTGATTAAGGGCAACCTTTTTATTTATTTACTAGTTTTTTCAAAAAATGATTAAGGAGAACAAACTAGGAAAGGAGAAAAAGTAAAGAACAAATTCGCCATTACAAAAAAGGGTTGCTAATTATTTTATTAATTAAGCAGAAAGTACTTTTATCGCGCTGATTACGATCTATGTCCATCATTTCTAAGCAGCCATGTATAAACTAGTGCATGAGGACTAAAAGTATAACATTTAACAATTCAAAATCCACTCATTCAACTACCAACGAATATACAGTATGTTTGTACAATTAGATAGCATTTCAGTTATTGATGAGTGCAGCATATGATAATAATACAGCTAAGAATCATTTAATTTCTTAATACATAAAATAATTTAACATGCCAAACAAAAATATCAGTTGTTTTTCAAAGAAGAAAATAAGAGCTTAATGGTAGAGTTCTCACCTCCAACTTTGAAGTTTGGGTTTAATTCTCATTGAGTTAAATTAGAGATGGTGTTGGAGCTCATTCGTTTTTTGTTTCTTGTTTTTTGGAAACTAAAACTAAAAAGTGCCCTTTTGTAGAGATGGCAATATCGAATGGATGATCCATCACCCGTTCTATCCGAAAAATAAAAAAGGTGAAAAATCGAGTTAAATGGATGATGGACGGGTGACGGGTGAACGTATGACGGTGATGGATGGATTAGGGTGATAAAGTTTCATCCATCACCCTACCCATCACCCATTTATCACCCGCTCCATTACCCATTTCTTACATTTTCATAAATGTCTATCATTTTATTTACATTAGTATAATAATTTTTTTCTTTTGATTGCTATCGACATGTTTCCATAAACTGAACTTATCTTAATTTGACATGAAGTTAATATATAAATTGTGATTTTCAAGTTTGGTTTAACTTTTCTCGTTCAATTATCTTAAATGGATGATCACCCTGTCCAACCGATTTACCCGCGGGTGATGGATGGATGGATAAGGGTGATGGTTTTATCGGGTGACGGATGGATGGATGGATGAGAGTTGGTCTAACCGAGTGGTGGATGAGGGTAATGGCTCACCCGATCCAAATATCACCCGTTGCATCCCTACCCGTTCGGTATCATTGTTGTTTTCTATTTTTTGATTTTTTTTTATTTTAAAAGTCATATGATATAATGAATAAAATATTAGTCAAATTTATTGGAAACATGATGATTTTTAAAACTGACAACTAAAAAGTGAAAACCACTTTTTCTGGTTTCGTGTTTTTGGTTTTTAGTTTTCAAAAAAATTGAAAACTGAAAATAAAAAACGATAACAAAAGTAGTTTTCAATTTTATGTTTCTACCTTTCAGTACAAACCTAACTATTATTAACGTGACTAAGGGTCCGTTCTTTAATTTTCAACTTATTTTTGCTTATCTTAACTTTATGCAGATAACATTGTTATATACATGATGCATTGCGAACTTTGTGTACAAAAGAGGAGTACAATTTTTATTGTATACTATAAGGTACACCCAAGACTATTGGTTCGAATACCTTGAATATTTGTTGGTTCGAATAACCAAGCACGGTGGTCTCGCTAAACCTTACATTCTATTATGGGTTCTAGTCCCAAGGCTGTTTAGGGTTAACTTTGAGGGTGTTTATATAAACCCTTAGGTTAAACCTATAACCGTATTGAATTTAGTATTCACTTATTTGATTATCTTAGTGTTGCCTAACACTATTCTGTATTATGTTTCTCTTCTAATAAAACTACTCTCCCTCTGACCTGGTGGACGTAGCTAGCACATTGCTAGTGTCCCACGTTAAACTATGTGTATTTTTATCTTTCACGTTCTATATTACTCTTTATTCCCTCCTCCGTCATAACTATTTTTTTGCTCATAATTAGTAAATGATACGTTTGGGTGTACACAGAGCCGACCTTTAGGGTGTGCAAGCGGAGCGCTTGCGCAGGGCCTCGTAATTTTTGGAACAAAATAATACTATTTTTGTGCGTGCTAGTTTGATATTCCTCTTCTCTACCGTGCTGGTCTAACATGAACAGTACTTTACTCACGTCCGAGGTTCGATGCTCCATATTTGGCTCTTTTTTTGAAAGCCTTCCAATTCCTCATTTTAGTTTTTGTGCCTTTTGTTTCTCTTTTATTTTTATTTTCTTCTTTATTCAATGCAATTGAAGCTAATCTTCATGACTTCATCTATGGTTTATTTGCGATTTACTTTCTTTATTCTTTAGCTTTGTAGCAACAAAGTATTATATTAGTTATTAGGTGAAGACTAGATTATCCTTATCTTAAACTTGTGATGGATGATCAATGTAATACTTTGAGTTTTATATCAATATATTCTAAAAGCTATTTTTTGTTTTTATTACTATATTGTAATTATATATTTGTCAATACATAATTACGATCTTTATAACATTAAAATTCGTGAAGTGTTACAAAAGGTTGATATTTTTGAGAATATTAATAACATCTTAAAAACTAAAATTTATTTTATATACTAGTCAAAATTTTGTATCAACTTTAGACATGAATAGTGGAATAATCAAAGTATTACTAATAAATAAACTACATTGTATTGTACTATTTTGACCATCATACATTCTCCAATTTTAAGGGCCTCAATTTTCATTTTTGCACAGGCCTTCGAAAAGCATGGGACGGTCTTGAGTGTGCATGATCATGGTACACCCGAGTATATAATAAATACGATCAAAGATGAGTTATCTCTTGACTCTCCCCACCTTTAATATATCGAATGAAAAAAACAAAAAAAAACATGATGAGTTGTGTTCCTTTAAATAATGCAAAAGGAAAGAAGCACTTGCTACCAAAAGAACTAGAACTGGATTACACATTTGGTCGACAAGGCCCAGCAAAACACACTACGGATACCGGAGTTAGTTGAATAGCATAGGCTGGCAAGAGCCAAGAAGGGCCAGCCACAAAATTCTGTATAAAATCTGGCACCACCACCAAAATTTTGGAGCAACATTGATATTGAGCATTTGCTCCACCCCTACATTTCCGCCCATTTTCCTTAGTCTTAGCACTATCAATAAAATTTTGGGCCCTTTCGTTATCGTTTTTTGTTTTCAGTTTTTTTGAAAACTAAAAACTAAAAATACGAAATTTGAAAAAGTGGTTTTCACTTTTTAGTTGTCAGTTTTCAAAATCATCATGTTCCTAATAAATTTGACTAATTTTTTTATTCATTATAGGACATATATCATATGACATTGAAAATCAAAAACCTAAAAAACAGAAAACCAAGGTAATACCGAACGGTAATATTACCTTTGCAACGAGAATTATATAAATTGAAAAAGGGCCAAATTTAGGATGACAGGGTTATTGCTAGAATGGAATAATCTCCTTAGGAGGCTATTAGCATTAATTTAGTAATATCGCCATAAGATATTTACATATCTATATACTCTAACCGTTACGTACACTTTCTTAAATTTGGGCCCTTAATTCGTAGTTCATAATATATACTCTCTCCGTTCTCTTTTGTTCTTCCTATTTGAAATCTTTTTGAGAGAGGAAAAAATTCAAAGTAGGAAGAACAAAAGGGAACGGAGGAAGTATAAGATTATTGCTTCATTTTTCTTGGCTTTGGGGTTGTATATTTTCCCAGAGGCAGAAATGAATATTGAATAGCAAGTTGAAGTCGATAAAGTTTATATTAAGACAGTAATAAACACTATTCATAAGTTTTTGTATATATACCAAACGATATAAACAAATACAATTTGGAGCTTCTGTGCTTGTGAGGCATTTGCAAAAATCATCTTTTCAATTAAAACTCCTTTACACTCTAGCAAATCAACTTCGTTTAGAACTTTGCTTCAACAATCACTCAAACAACGCTTTCTATGTATATGAGAGGAAAAGCCTAAGTACTAGTTATTTAAGGTTTACAAATTGCACTTAGATTGGATGTTGGAGTGGAGAGAGAGAAAGGGGAGCTTTATCTCTATAATATAAGGGAAAAGGGGTGAAGATCAAAATAAAGAAGGAAAAGAATAAAGAAAATAAAATAAGGAAGTTAAATCTCCTATAATTATAAAATTTAAGTTTTTTTTAGTTTTTTTTTCAATCTTAGCCATTTAATTAAACTAATGTTTTTAGGTGATAAAACACCAAACTTCTATGTTACAATTGTTTAATTTTCTGATGAAAACGAAACATTTGTTTCATTTTCATTTCTATTTTCATTTTCATTTTATGTGCACCAAAAAAACAATTGTTTCATTTTCTCTAGATCTTCTATTCCTTCCCCCTTTCTCGCTCTAAAAAACTGATGTGTCATATTTGTATATAGTTTTTAGATGCATTTACATTGCATTTAAAACTCATTTTAGAGCATTTAGGTGCATAATGACATGAATTACCTAAGTTATGCTCTACTACTCCCCGTTTGTGTGTTTTGGTGATTTTCAGATTATTTTGATACAAATTGATCATAATTATCAAGAATCTAGCCTATTTATCATTGAGGATGAAAGTAGCTTGCACAAGGATCGCACAATGCATCCGTTTGGGACAATTTTGAGTAAGAATGAAGCAAAGAGTTAGTGAAAAGAAGTGCCAAAATTGACAAATGTTCAAATTTTTCATCATAATTTTTGATAGAAAATTGATAATCAAGAACTTCGGTTGGGTTCGAATCTAGACTTCAAGGGCTTTCCAATGATAGGTCAAACGCCCCCCAAACGAACTTCTGGTTTGAGAGATACGACCTTCGCAAGTTGATGCAAAATCGTAGTTTACTCGCCGGACCGGGTGGGCTCGGCCGAATTGGGCAAGCAGCATCGACGAAAACCCTTTGTACTTTTCTGGCCCACTTTTAATAGCTTGTTTGGTTGTTATAAATAATTAACCTCATTATCTTCTATTCGTCTTACTTTCAGCATTGATTCATAGCTTAGTTTTAAACGCTTTTTAGGAGTGAAACACTTTAGTTTATATTTGAAGGTGATCGAACCTTGGATTATCTCAATAAAAGTTATTGCTTTTCGTCAATTAGTATCGTTCTATATTCCTATTTCCTTCTTTAATCTTTGATTGTTTTGGTTGTTTATTTAATCGTTCATGATGCAAAGTTTAGGTTTTTATATTATATTCATTGTTGTTGATTCAATTATGAGTGAGTAGTCGTTTTTCTAGGGTTGTAGGAAGGAAAGCCATGTTTATACCATGATTATTATTTGAATTGTTATTAGTTCTAGGTTGTGATTAGGGCAATTGTAGTGTGATTTGTTCTTGAATCCGTAGTTTATGTCAGTGTAGAATTTCATGAATTACTTCTAGCAACTTGAGTTTGACCCGACCATAGGCGTACTTTTAGAGGCTTAGAGTACACTATCGTTTCTGATTATATGAGCGATCGTAAGCTTAGCTTTGGCTCTGATTGTTCGACTCTAGACCTAAATATTGTTAGTTATTCGATCCTTTTGATTGGTATAAACATGGTGGACCGAACTAATGCCCTAGTCTTTGAATCCATATAGTTAAATCTCTGTTTTATATTGCTTTTGTTAGCTTATTAGTAGTTCATCTGATTTCTCCCTGATTTCGTCTGAAGTAGATTTTTATTTGAATGTTGACTCTGAAAACCTGTCTCCATGTGGATTCGACCCGTACTTGAAAGGCTCTACTAACAACAGACACCGTGCACCTGCGGTATTACTTTTAAAACACATCAAGTTTTTGGCACCATTGCCCGGGAGACGGCTAGTTTTCTACCTGATGATGATGCTTGTGATAATGAATGTGTTGAGGATGTCATCTTAGAGGTGAATGGTAATAATCTGACTCCCGATGTCGAAAAGAATGATCAGACTGAGGGGAGTCTAGATGTGATGAATATTTTGATGGAGGAGGAACTCTTGGTTGAGGACTCTTGTGTTGGCGAGTCCATTATTGAGGGTGGTGAAATTGTAAGTAAAATCGTAAAGGTTGAGCCTATCCTTCCTTGTCCCTATATTCCCTCTTTTAGGAGGCTTGATCTTGTTCCCTCCCTCAGCTCCCTATTTTATCTCCCCCATATTTTCCCAAAGTTAACTTTGTTCATATTCTCTCCTTGAGGCCTTCGCACAGCCTACACAAAACATAAATGAAAGTTGTTCATTGTCCTCTTTTCTCCCTTTTATTTTTATTTTTCTTACCTTCCAAATCATTTGTTTCCTCTGATATTATTTAAGTGAAGATAGATGTGCTTGTCGTCAAGCCATATTATTCGTTCATCATTCAAATTATAGATTTTATATTAGATTCATTATCGTTCATTCGAATATGAGTGAGTAGTCTTCTTTTAAGGGTTTTAGGGAGTGAAGCCACGTTTGTACTATGACTAATATTTGAATTGCTATAGTTTCTAGTTTGTGATTAGAACTGATGTAGTGTGATTTGTTCTTGATTTGTGACTGATGTTATTACACTATTTCATTGATTGCATTTGGTTAATAATCGTTCGTACAAACCAGTCTTACTTCTAGAGCCTAGAAAACCAGTAACACTTGCTCTAATTGCTTGACTCTAGACCTTGTTAGTTGCTTAAACCCTTTGATTGGTATAAGCATGGTGGACCGAACTATTACCCTATGATTTTAATTCATAGAAAAATTTTCATTCTAATCCTGTTTTCATTTGTTTAATTAATAGTTCAGCTATTCTTCCCTAATTTCAGGTGAAGTAGTTGTTTAGTTGAATATTAACTGAAAATATGTCTCCTTGTAGATTCGACCCGTGCTTGCAAGGTTCTGCTAACAACAGACACCGTGCATGTACATTTTAAAATACATCACTAGCATACGGAATGTACTGCTCCTCCTTATCAGATTGAGGAGAAAGAACAACAAAAGGACGAGCATTTGCAGCACCAGGAGTATCATTAGATTTCGTAGTACTCATGCCAAACATGTCGAGTACCTTTAAGATGTAACTTTTGCGTGAGAGGAAAAGTTTCTTTCGAGCACGATCCTTATAAATATTCATGCCTAGAATCTTTCGCGCTGCTTCCAAATCTTTCATGTCAAACTCAGAACTCATAAGCTTTTCCAAATTCACCACGTCTGACTTCTTCTTCGTTACATTGCACATGTCATCAGCATATAATAATAAATAAATTTAAGAACTGTCCTCCACCTTGCTATGATAAACACATCAATCATACGGACTCCAGTCGAACCCATGCTCAACAATGAAGTTGTCAAACCTTTTATACCACCGTCTAGGTGACTATTTAAGTCCATACAATGACTTCTTCAGTCTACTAGCAAATTTCTCTTTTCCTGGAACAACGAACCCCTCTGGATGACTCATCAGACTAACCTCCTCCGACTCTCCGTGTAGGAAAGTTGTCTTCGCATCTAACTGTTCAAGTTCCATATCAAAATGTGCTACTATTGTTAATAGTACTCTAATACAAGTATGACGTATCACGGGTGAGAAAATCTCATTGTAGTCAACCCCTTCCCGCTGACTGAACCCTTTTGCAACTCGTCTGGCCTTATATATGACATTGTCACCCTTTGAAGTTACCTCTTTCCTCTCGAACACACCCACTTGCAAACAACCCCCTTGCGACCATGTGGTACCTTAACGGGTTCCCATGTTTGATCAAAAGTGTTTTCCCCACCAAACGAATTGCATGTCTCCCTTACTTTAATTTGGCTCTTGGCTTTCATGGATCGCTAGTTAAGTTGAACCCTTCTCCTAGTGTTTTCTCCTATTGACTAATCCCTCTTTACCTTTAGCTCATCTTAGTTTAATTTGCTAGCTTACTAGTTGAAGCTCCTTTAGTTTAAAAAAGAAAAAATACAAAAATCCTCATTTGTCTTTGTCTTAGCTTGCTCCCCTTAGAGTAATTGCTTTTTTCCATTGTCCGATCCCTATGGACTCGTTCATTGCTCATCACTATACTAGTTATTGTTAATAGTTTTAGGTTTAGTCATGATTTCTAGAAGTTCAAAGACCTAGTTTTGACCTCTTTTAAATGGCGTTGTTGTTGGGGATCAGGATTTGTTGCAATTTTTAGTTGCTTTATAGTGAGTCTAAGCCTTTAAGTTATTTCTTTTTGTGTATAAGCGGTCTATGTAATTGTACGTAGTTATTTGTTTTTTTTTTCATTTATTTAAAACAAAAAAATGGCAAAGCAATTCTTTTCCTCCATATTACAATAAACCCATTTGGGACTACTTTAATAGACTTGTAGACTTTCTAAGTCACCATGGGTATAGTCTTTTAGAAGCTCGTGAGATCATATATTGGAGTTTAAATGAGTATACTAGAGGAGTGGTTGAAAACATGTTTAATGGTGAATGTCGAGTTATATCTTTGGAACAAGCTTGGAAGTTATATATATGGTTTGCTAGGGATACCTATGATTGGAAAATTTATGTACATTGTCATGATTTTCCAATGCAAGTAGAAAATCCCTGCTGCAGCTGAAACCTTAGCTTTCTTTATTTTTTCAAACGAATTGATATGAGTGAAGTTTATCTATTTGATGCATAAATTCCCATGATATGTCAAATGTCCCCCTTTGTGAACCTAGAATTCATGATTCTAGTCCACCTCCTTTTCATACTAGTTAGTATTTATCCTGCACCCAAGATTATATTCTTGCTCATTGTTACTCATTGGAAAAACTCCAATTGAACAAAATTTACACTAGAGTTTTCCGAATTAGCAAAATATGACATAGGGTGTAGGATGCTAATGAATAAGCTTGCTCTCATCTCCACCCTGGATTGAGATCCTCTAATATTGAAAAATAACACTAAACTGTAGAGTTTAGTCAAAATAGTAAATAACATTAATAACTAATTATTTTGTATATTTGTAATTACTATATTAGGCAAACTCTATTAACTCTATCAAATAAAAACTCTAGAGGATCCCAACACCTCCACCCTATATCACCTTCTTTCCCAAAACATGGTAATTATTAATGAGTTTCTCCATCTCCCATATCTAGTTAATTTTAGCTGAAGGATCTATTCTCTCCACCTTATTTTCAGTTCAGTTTAGTTCAGTTCAGTTTAGTTCAGCTCTGGACAATTCTTTTACTCTCACATATCACTATTCATTTCAGTTCAGTTCAGTTTAATTCAGTTCAGTTCAACTATTTTATACTGAAGAGAAGATCAAACCCGAAGTAGGGGATGTTTTTATGGTTGCCTTCTACCGTAAAAAATTAATAATAGCCACGAACTTGTCCATGTCAACATATATTATTTATGGCTAATTATTAAAGATATACTTAGATATGCCACAACATATGTCACTATATAGTATAATATAGTTCATTATACAAAAATTATGCTTTGAATTGCATTAGTCGTCTTTAGTTTTTTGGACAATACCATAACATGTTTTGGTCATAGCCATAACTTGGACATATATAGTGAAATTGGTATTAGCTATGACCATAGCTTGATTTGGATATCGCCCAATTTGACTATCCAAATGACAGCTATGACTAAAACATGTTATGGTGCTGGCCAAAAACTAAAAACGACGATAACTAATTTTCGTATGGAGGTTTAACAAATTAAAAAAAGAAATTTAAGTAAATGCCAAAATAATCATTGCTGACGGGCCAAACGTGTGGTTCATATTAATCAACTACAGTGGCTTTTTGTAAAGAAGTCTATATACTAAAATTTTCACGAAGTAGGAGTATACATAACATTATTGTTTCACATACTACCATATTCAAAGAGTGTATAAGGATTTGAGTTGGCTCAAGTGGCCGATAAGACTTCCCATCTTTTCTAGCTTGGTCTAGGAATCAATCAATTCTTACTCCAATCATTTAATATAATCTCATACTTATAAATGAGATAATATTTGGAAAAAAATATATTCAAAGAGTGTACTAATGCAAGATTGCATGAAACATAAAAATAAGAATGATACACAGTGTATTCATTTTCACTTACATACATACATAACTCATATAGACAAGATTACCATTATTGATCCCATATCATATGATATAAGATGAGAATTCATTCAGAGGAAGCTGATCATATCATATCCGCATGACCGCGTTCTCCGACCCACACTCATGGTCTCAATTAAATGGGTGGTATTGATTTTCATGCTATTAATGCAAGATTTTGCAGAGCAAGTTCATGTGGGATAGTTCTCCCAACCACTACCATTCTACTTTGATCTAACGCTCCTGATTTATTCTCTTAGACTTCATGATCAATCTTATCCACACAAATTAGGGTTCATTAGTTTTAAATGTGAGTATTTATTTACGTATGTCTTAAGCTTGTCCCTGATAATGGAGATACTGTGACCTACACGGCTACGCTACAACTACTATCGTTATCCCATGTACATGCACTTCAGATTTCTTGCTTTCTCACTGTCGGTATTGTAACAAATTTCATAAATATGATTATGACTATATTTACGGTTCTTACGCGGAAGATTTCTGGCCAAGCACATCTTTAAATTGAATTGCATTCTTTTTAGATGAAGCCATGAAGGTACAAAATTAACATGCCTATAGCTATAATATTCTTACGAATAATAAAAGAAGAGTAGTTAACGTAAAAAGTGAATATAAGATTCACTACTTTATAAGAAAAGAGCATGGGGACAAACACACAAAATATACACAATTAAACTGCTATGCATTTTTTCTTTCAAAACACCCGTTCACACACATTATTGCATGCATATAAGACTAGTGATATTAACGAGTACAAGGGGCTTGAAGTCCGCAACTTGTCATTTTTTAGTAGGATGTATGTAACGCTTATTATAATTTTTATCAAGATATTTTTTCAGAAAGGATACTTGCAAGTCAAAAAAATATGTATATTTCATTTAGAAAAATGAATATCGGTCGTATTCATCCCTTCTCACCGGCGGTTTTCCGACAAAAAATGAGCGGTTTTCCGGCTAGCATTGGCGGTTTTTCGGCCAAAAACCATCCATTGGTAATGAAACCTATTGGTATTGCATATAAGCTAAGTAAAAAAGAATTAGAAAAGATAGTTAAACCAATAACGTGCAATATATTAGGTAGTTTTTGACAATTTCCCTAAAAAAAACTTTTGAAAGAACTCCACAACCAACAATTAAATTTTTAAAAGAACATTTTTATGGCAAAAAAGAACAGTTAAATATTGTTATTACCATTCTTTTCCCTTATGCTTTGCATGGTTTTTAAAGCTAATTAAGCTATAAATCCAAATTTAATCCATTGTTTTGAGATGGAGTAGATTATAATCTTGTCCAATTATCATGACCTTAAAAGCTAAGTTTTACTCTACAGACCAAAAGTAGTAATCAAACAAGGGCATGTGCAGTTGAGAGACATGTAACTAATGACTTGGTAAGCTTTGTCTTCCAATCACAAAGCAAAGTACACCACACGTGCTCAAAGGTGACCCACTTTCATATAACTCCATCTCCATATATATATCACACAGTTTTATACATAATCTCATCAAATTAAAAACGTTCATCAAACAAAATACAAATTGCATTCTAACGAACACAAGATTGCAAAGTACTTTTCATTTTCTCTCAAAGTTGTCAAAGCACATCATATTATCAACATGGAAAGGAGCAACGGAAACTCGAGTTACCATGAAGATACCGAGTTGAGATTAGGCTTACCAGGAGCTAACGGCCTTGAGAAACAAGCGTCACATGTAACATTGAACAAGAAAAGATCATTTTCTCAAATTAACGAGGAGTCGACTTCGGGTGTTGAAGAAAATGACCATCCCCAAACTCCGGCAAAAAAGTAAGTTTATCGATCACATATTATGAGTAGTTTTTCTTCAATATCTAAGATAATTCGACGACCATGTCACTAAAACAAAAACAACATATATGATTTGGTTATATGGATCGATCTCTTGTAACACTAGCTAATCATATTTTTGACCTTTTTTAATAGGGTACAAGCAATTGGGTGGCCTCCAATTAGATCTTACAGGAAAAATTGTCTTCAAGTCACAAAGTATGTGAAGGTTAGCATGGATGGAGCTCCTTATCTTAGAAAGATTGATCTTAAACAATATCAGGATTACGAAGAGCTCCTAAAAGCTTTAGATGATATGTTCAAATTTAAAGAAGGTTTGAGGAATGGATCAGAGTACGAGCCAACTTATGAAGACAAAGATGGAGATTGGATGTTGGTTGGAGATGTTCCATGGGAAATGTTCATTGGATCTTGCAAAAGGTTGAGAATTATGAAAGGATCAGATGCAAGAGGCTTGGGTTGCTTGGCCTAATATATGTCACAATGAATGAACTTTTTGACACAAAGCATCATGAGTATAATTACAAGTACTAATTGGATATGTAATTTTGTGGAAATTGATTGTAAGACACAAATTTATGTATAAAATTACTTAGTTTAGTTTAATAACACTTTTTTTGCAAGATTTTTTCCCAAGATATATATATACATATATATAGATAAATATTCGTCTCAAATTGATTTAATACTATAATGACAATTGCAAAGCTTTCTCATAATTTTTAACATTTGTTGCTAATCTAATGAAAAAGTGTGCCTCTTCTCCCTACTTGCAATTGTTTTATGTTCAACTAGGCCTTTTGTAATGAGCATAAATTATTAAACGGAATTTTTTACACATTGATAGCCCTGTAGTCTTAAACATTCTTATGGTACAAAAAAAATTTCTATATACAAAATATCTCTCTACTTTGACATATATAACAAACATGACCTTATTGATATAATTTCGTTCATAATTTCATTAAATTATACATTTAGATTAAAAACAAATAACCCTAAAACACATAATAATCTAAAAAAATCGCAATCCTACGCACCTCCTCTCTACCAGCCTAGCCACCCCCACAACCTTACCCCTACCTGTACCTAGCAAAACTGACTGACCTGAAATTGACCCGATAAGGTCATGAATACAAAATCACGACGCAAAATTGAACATTAATGAACCCGGAAAATTGGTGAAAATAGGGTCAAACCCAAACCAATCGGAATTAGACCAGACCGATGATTTTTTCTAGGTTTATAACTGATTTTTGAAGCATTGTGGTCATAAACGTAGGGAAAATAAAAGGTATATCGTACTTTATACCTTAATGTTGACATTGTATTTGTGATATCAATCATTTTTAATTTGTTAGTATTATCTACGTATATCTATTGCATACATAATAAATATTTAATTTTATATATATATATATATATATATATATATATAACATAACATAACATAACATAACATATACTTAAAAGCATGCCAAAAATTAAAAGGCCGCCTTGACCGCCAGACTGGCTCAAAAAAGAACTCTCTGGGTCATAGTCAAGGGTTTTATGTATGGAAAATAAAATACCTTTAATCAAATAAAATAATGAACAATAGCGAAAATATTGTCGATCAGAGTTTCACTTACTAAACTTAAACAAGAGGTGTATAATAATTTGTAAGTGATTTGCAAGAATTTGAATAAATTTGATTTAACCAATGTCATTGATTAAATTATATTTTAAGAGTGTTTAATAATAATTTAGTAATTTTTTTGATTTAGCAATAAAAAATAGTCATATTTTCCTATTTTTATTTTATAGAAACTTATTGCTCAAAGTAGTAATACATTGATCAACTATGTTATAAGCCTGTAGTATTTACTAATTTAGAAGAGTGTTTCTAATTCAAAAATATATATATAAGCCTTTAAGAGAAATGAAGCAAGAAGCTATAGATACTTCATATATATCTTACCATCAATATGCTAAAAACTAGTAATAAGGGTCCGTTTTTTTTGACTTATTTTCATTCCTTATCGGAAAAAATAAGTTATGATAAGTTCAAGCAAGCTCAAATAAGGTCAAATAAGGTTTCGTCTAATAAGGTACAATAAGGTCAGATAAGGTCAAAGAAGGTCAAATAAGAAAAATAAGTTCAAAACAGATATTAATAGCAAATTCATCAAACCAAGGTGAGCCAATTGCACTTTATGACGCTGGTAGAGAATGTGTATGGCTATTATCATTAATTCAACACATGATGAAAGTGGTATAGACACGACTGAAAAAGTAATTATTGTCATTCGCGAAGACAACACTACCTGTACTCCACAAATCAAAGAAGGATATATCAAAGCGATAGAACGATACACATTGATCCTAAGTTCTTTTCTACCCATGATTTGGAGAAAGAAGGGACGATCAATGTTAGCAGGTCCAGTCATGTAACAACTTGGCCGATCTGTTTAGAAGTCACTACCGTCCTGGAAAATCTCAAGAACTTGTGCATTTAGCCGATATACGTTGTCTCCACTCTCCAGGGACCTACACTAAAATGAGGGGGATCTAATATGTTCTATACTTTTTTCCTTCGCCCAAGTTTTAATCCCACTGTGCTTTTCTTGGTAAGGTTTTAATAAGGCAAAAATTATACAGGTGCAATAACTTAAGAATTGTACTATTTAAACTATATTTTTACCATTAGGGTTTTTCAAATATAGGTTTTTAATGAGGCAGTCTTCAGCCTGCAATATACAAATTGGAGTCCATTCAAGGGGGCGTGTTGTAAAATAAGGGTCTCACCTTATTATAGAACATATTCAACAACAAGATTTGCCTCCCAAATACAACGGTTGATTAGACTCAACATTGTGTTGGTATGATATATCACGGAGTGTATTAGCCATGCAATAAATCTCTCAATGCTACTATGAGCCTGTTCTCTTCGTCTAATTCTAGCTGAACTGAAGTGAACTGAACTAATCTTATTGGAGCTGAATTGAACTAATTGGAGTTAGGCTGAACTGAACTGAATTGTCATAAATATAATAATAAGTAAATAATAATTATTATGAATATTAAATAATAAATAATTATGATTCTAAGTAATAATAATTAATAATTAATATCTAGAATAATATTAAATGAATAATGATAATATTATTTTTGATATTATTAAATAATAGTTATAAATAATAGTAACAATGATAAATTAAGTTTAAAAATAATAATTAATACTAATACTAATAATAATTAATAATGAGTACTTCATCTGTACCGGTTTAATGGCAACAATTGATTTTGCATGCATCTTAAGGAAGCGATTTAAGGGTGTAAATTAACAAATTAATCAAAATGGTTTTAACACAACCAATAATTAGATTAGAGGTTACTAATCTTGAAAATATTTTTGATTAATTTACTCATTTACATTCTTAAATCTCTTTCTTAAAATGTGTGCAAAACCAATTATTGTCATTAAACCGTTACGGAGGGAGTGATTACTATTATTAGTATTAATATATTAATACTTGATGATGATGATATAATAACAATAATGTCTAAGAAGTAAATTAATATTACCATTATAATAATTATTAGTAAGC
Source organism: Patellifolia procumbens (assembly GCA_947645195.1). Taxonomy (NCBI): domain Eukaryota; kingdom Viridiplantae; phylum Streptophyta; class Magnoliopsida; order Caryophyllales; family Amaranthaceae; genus Patellifolia; species Patellifolia procumbens. The sequence goes on from CANSGD010000193.1 coordinate 1,826,073, forward strand.
TGGAGAGATTCAAAAAAAACCAAGCAGGAAGGGAAGGGGTTTCGGTTTCGCTTTTTTTGGCGGGACGTAGCTATGCCTTAGAAGGGATATATGTCCTCGTCGCTTTCTCCCGACTGAACTATTTGTGATCCGCAACAAAAGCGAAGCGAGCCGCGCTAGAAGAAAGATTAGATCTTGTCCTCTCCCACCGGCTTCTATTAGCTGACATAAAAGACAAAGATTCTTTGTTCTTTCTCTTGTTCAAAAAGATGAGGGATAAACTCAGTAAGATGTCGGAAAATCGAAATATACGACGCGAGATCACAAACAATCGCGAAATCAAATTCTTTTAACTAGCGCAAACTCAAAAATGCATAATCTGATGCTTGATAATAGACCTGTATTCTTAAAACAATGGCATGATGGCATGGAATTCTCTAGGGAGGAATTTGTTTTATAATAATAATTAGCTTAAAACATGGGTTGGTATGTGCTTCTAACCAAACCACGATTTGTGGTGCGTTGGGCTATAATATTTATAAACCAAATCCCACCACAAACCGCCAAAGTATCTTTAATATTCAACGTAACAACGATGTTGTACCTTAAATAGTACTCCAGTATTATTAGCAACTTTGTAATTTTTTAATATCTTGTAGCTTGTTTGTATGATGTAAAAGTGAATATCTAGTCGGCAAATTAAAATAACAGTTGCAAATTAGAATGCTCGTATTGACATGAAATTTGTTGAAACCGCGCACCAATACAAACCATCCTCAGCCATTATAATAATAGTAATAATAATGAGTAAAGATATGCTAACAAAAAATATAGTAGTATAAAAATAAAAATAATAATTATTAATGATAATAATAACAATAACAATAATAATGAGTAAAATAAATTAAACCAATAATAATAATAATAATAATAATATTAAATAAAATGGTTAAATAATAAATGAAGCTGAAGCTGAAACTGAAGTGAACATATTGGAGCTGAACTGAACTGAACTAAAATGAACTACTGAATTGGACATATAGGAACTGAACTGAACTTATTAGAATTGAAAATAAGCTGAACAGAACTGGCCGAAATGCATTACAAGAATAATATATGTATGAATAAAAACTAGTACTGCAAGTGCACGGTGTACAATATAGCACAACTAGAAAATACGGGTCGATCCCACAAAGATGTTAATACCAAATCAAATTACCCGTTTAATTATATGAAGTTTAATAATCATAGTCACCAAGGTTGTCAGGATCGGGATCCTACCTTGGATCGATGAAGGGGGTAGGATCGATGAAGGGGGTAGGATCGGATCGCTGGATCGTAAGATCCTACTAAATAACAAATAAAATTATCTAATATGCTATAAATTAACTCAAAAGTATTTATTCAAAAGTGTCTTGATGCTAAAAAAACATTAGTTTGCCCAAGAAAGGTCGATCTTCAATTTTTTTTAAGTGTATGGTAGTTAGAAGTTTAATAACAAAAGTCATAATTGGTAATTTATGATGAAGTTTGTCAATATTGGAACATTAGCTATGATAAACTTCAAGCCATCAACCGATAAAATTATATTAATGTCTCATATTAGGTAATTTCTTAGCGAGTACGCACGACTGAATACAATAACTTTAGGAGCATATAACATAATGAGTAATAAAAAATATATAAGAACGAAATAAAGTCTCATATTATAGTGAAATGTTGGATTGGGTCATAGGATCGTAGGATCGTATTAAGATCCTACCACTCATAATTGTTACCGGATTAGGATCGTAAGATCCTACAAACTTGAAGATCCTACTGAAGATCCAGATCAGTCATGCAATTTTGGATCGTAGAATCGTAGGATCGTAAGATCCGGACCACTAGGAGGAGAATAATTGCTTGAACAAAAGCAAGTAAACTAATTAAAGCAAACTAACTAACAACATATGAAATAATAGAAACAGAAACAAACGCCTAAATTTAATGAGTAGAAATCTCAATGCATTAGAATCACTAAAAATAACTGGTAAAGACAAAGAACCAATACTAGGAGGAAATCAGTTTCAGAAATAGCAACAAATGAATTAAAAGAAGAAGTTGGAACATCGATTGATTTTAGTATTGAGAATTAGGCAATGAGTAGACGTAAGAATACCAACTCACGACCAAATTAATCACAATAATTCAGAGGCATTAGACTATATGAGAACAAGAAAATTGGCAAGAAACATAACCAAATTTAATTGAAGAATTAGAACGAAAAATACCAGTAGATTGCAAAAGAGAAAGTAATCAAACTAAGGAACAAACAAAGATTTAGAATGAAAGCAGTAAAATTGCAATTGAATGAAAAACAAAGAATTAAAATCAAACCAAACCAAATTGTAGTCGATGTTCACCATTGTCACCGGCGGATCGAAAACAATGAAGACTGGATGAAAAAATAACCTAAAGCTATTCCATATCTACTATACTCCGAAACTACTCTGTTCTCCTGCAACCTCTACTGCTGCTGCTGCGTGGTTCCTTTTATACTCCTGCATCCTGTTTTCCCCAAAATCTAGCTATTCTCTTTTCTCTTGCGCGTAGAAGAGCCCAACCATCCTTCTTTCTTTTCTTTTCTTTTTTTTTTTGATATCTTTTGCATCCTGTTGGATGCCCACCATTTAGTAAGGGCTTACATTCAATCCAATTATAAAATTATGGGCCCAGCTTCAACAGGAATGCCTGATATCAGCTTACTTTTTTGGCAGTATATTCTATGAAAATGGCTGTACATTCTATGAAAATGGCTGTACATTCCATGAAAATGGCTGTACATTCCATGAGAAACGTTGTATATAAAAATCGATATTTTCAAAGCTATATAACTATATAATTTGTGTTTGGCATATAATCTTTCATTAAAAAATGTACTACCATATATATTAGAATATACTACCATACATATGAAATGTACTGCCATTTTCATGGAATGTACTGCCAAAAAAATGAGGCGATGGATATATGTATATATCCGATATTGATTAGGCAACCCTCCCAGCTTCAAGCTAACAACTTAACTAATGTTTCACCACAACGTTAATTCTAAAATAGGCAGATTCGTTGGTCTGTGTTGATGCGTACTTTAAGCCTTTCAAAGATAGAATTTGAAATCGATTTCTTGATTATACTAGTTTTTAGGACCCGTGCAAAAATGCACAGGAATTTAATTTGGAAAATATATTATTAGTTATTCAAGTAAATAATATAAATATTATTATTATTATTATTTTTAAAGTTAATAAAAAATAATTATTATTTTTTAAAAAAATAACTATATTATTATTTCATCTAATTTTGAAAAGATGGTATAAGTGTTGTTGTCAATTAAATAATATAAATAATATTCATTTCAATTCATATTGTTCATTTTATGTAACTTTTCACAGTACATAAGATAAGGTCAATTAATTGGAACGACGACTATTAATAATTTGTATCCAATTCACACGAACCCTGCCAAAATAAGGCTTAGGAAGAGTGAATAAGGTCGGATTTGGTTTCATGAATTTGTTTTGTTAAAAACGAAAAGTGTAACGAAGTGTTTTATAATTCGGATAACGTCAATTACCATAAACAATTTGTCATATATAATCAGCTAATCAAATTTATTTCAAAAAGATGAAAACAACAAAAAAAAACTAATATAACATATAACTTAATTCATTCATGTAAAATGTTTTAGATACAATAATTATTTAAGATACAATCCCATGAATTTGTCTATAATGGGATGGTCATCACAGTCATGTGCTAACAACTGTGTAAGTTATTTTCATTTTGAATTACTTCTAAAGGGAATATCAACTTTAAATAAAATTTTCCTCCCTATTAGTTGCTTCAGTATTTCCGGGAAATCATATTTATCACCATTCTGAAAAACAATTAATTTAAATAAGCTTAAGTGTAATATTCAACCGAAGTAATGTAGATAATTATTTACTATTTTCAGTAATATATAAAGTTTTTATAGAGAAATCTAATCTAGAAAGAAATACAACTTGGATGTGAAATAACCTTATCTTGTTCCTCTAACAAATCTGCAGCACTTTTTTTAATTTCCTTAACAACTTCACTCTCAAACGTGATGAAAGAAGCGTCACGTGTCTTATCGGCAACAAAAATCTTCAACCTATACCTATAGGTTCGCAAAAAATAAAGGACTTAACAAAATTTATCATTAAAAAAATGAACAATAAAATTTACTTTACAAATTGTAATTAGGTACCCTGGTGTTGTCTTTTTTCAATATTTTGTTTTCCTTTTTGCACTTGATAATGTTGCCTTCCTTTTTCACACCACGCAAACACTTAGGACACGATTTATAATACCAATTGTTATCGACATCCAAATCTTCAATAGTTGTAAGGCATACACACAATCCGAGCTATATTTAGAAAAACTATGTCAACGGTCTATAAATACAATACGGTTTGAGTCTTAAATTAAATTTATATCTAAAAAGTGAATTACGAAAAAAAATTAAGACCTTCTCGCATGCAACAAATCAAGTAAGTCTTTTATAAGATCTTCTCGCAAGAACTCATTAATCTCAAATGATACATGACTTTGAAGATGTGTAAACCCTTTAGAAGTGGATGATTCCCTCTTCGCAATTATCCTACAAATCATTAAAATTAGTTGACAATTTAATAATCATTCCTTTAAGAGAACAACAAAAATTAATGAGATAAAATGTATTTTAAATTATAAATTTTCGACAAAAGGCGAAAAAAAAGTGACCAACATTAGGGCATTAAACAATAATTTTTTAATTTAACACTTGCCATTTACAATCTCATGCATATATATTTTTCAATAAATAAAGTATTATATATATTTATGATTATTGTTAACATAGGCATAACCTACGTTTTATATTCGTTCATAAAAAAATAACTTGTTTAAGTGATATCATATTTTTTCGGATATTTCTCTTTAAAATATTTCCTATTTTGTAACTTCAATTGTTTGTTTCTTTAAATTATTACATAAAATAAATATTATATTGATTCAAAACTTTTCAAACTGTTAGTAGCTTATAAAACTGAATATATGCTTTTTATTTCTTATATTTTCATAATATGAATTTTTTATTAGATGCAAATATTATGAATTCATGCATATCATTCTTGATCTTTTTTTTTCATTTATTTACTTTTTAAAAAGGAACATCTGCAATTTTGAAAAAAAAAATATTGTAAGATATAAGAAATTTTATTAAAAAGAATATGATAAATTTAAACAAACAACAATACCATTAAGATCAATTTGACCAACAACAATCAATTAAATAAATTCTACCCAACATCAATGATATAATTAACAAAAAATTCATAATTACGATTCACACCTTGAACTAAACTCACTAATTTCTGGAGTGTTTGGATTCACAAGCAAACGGGTTATATTCCATCGAATTCTGCACACGAACTTCACCTAAATGAATAATAAACAAAAACTTAGTCAATTGATTGATTAACCTAAATCATAATTACTTTAATATTGAAAAAACTTATCATTCCCATAATGAATTCTATTAATAATTAGCTTACCTTGATAAGAAACCCTCTTCCCAAATTGAATGATAACAATAATAGGAAGTGCATCACTTTGGTTTGCCAATAAAGCTGTCATCTCATCAGCATAATCTCCGCCATAATACACATGTAATGCTTTGATTCCTTCTTATACATAAAAAGTAGCAAGCATGTAAAGTTACTTTTATACTCCCTCCTTTCCCATTTGGAATATGGGGAAAAACCAATGCAAATTGATGTGGTTGAGAATCTTTTGAATTTTATATTGTATAAAGTGTACTTGGATACTTTTTGCTTTCGAAAAAGTAAGAGAGAGAGAAAGAAAAGTGAGTGATTGAGAAACAAATTATTCTAAAGTGTATCCATATGTAAGACAAAAAGTAAATAGTATTGTAAATATTTGGTTGTTGAAGGGTAAGATGGGAAATAAATATTGTTAAAATGGAATAGATTCAAAATGGGAAGAACTTTTAAAAACATCACAAAAAAGAAAATGGGAACTTCAAATGGGAACGGAGGGAGTATAAACTATAAAAAAATAACTTGAATAATAGTTAGTTAAAAGATATTACTCATTGTTGATCAACTCTAAAGTCATACACTTGGATGCTTTTGTTGGCACTATAACGTTGTACCCAGTTAATTCACCTATTATATCTACAATAAGAAAATTAATGTATTGCACTATTACAATTACTATTTCTAAGGCGGCTATTTATTTTGCAGCCTAATGTCAACCTATTACATAATGTATATTATTACCTAAATAAAAAACATCAGAAAGTTTCTTGGAGAGGATATCTTCAAAAGGAATAATATCGAAACCATAAAGAGGAATGAATTTATCTTCAAAACTTTTGATGGTAGTTGAATAGTTAAATGATATTTTGCAACTATGTCTTGTTGCTTTTTCCCATCCAGTGCTTTCAAGAATTAGAAATTTTGATATCTCTCTAACTTCACCGGCAACAATCATAGGGTTGAATGCGTTTATCAAACTTTTACGACAATAAGCTTGAATCCTGTCACCCTACAATTGTACACAAAATACGATTTATATAAACATTTCATATCTAATAATAAAATTAATTTACTTTATTACAAAATAAAACCTAAAATTTTTACTTACATTTTTGTCCACTGACACCATTTCAATAGAATTCACTTCAGAAGGTGTTGTTTTGTCGTTCTTTTCCCAAACACGTACTATTAGCACCCTAATGATGCAAAATCTCTTCCCTTCGATTAAGTCACTTACATCTATAAGTTGTCATTGACGATCCATTGTTGTTTATTTTGATAGAACTCGAAATTGTTTTGGTAAAGGAATGAGTTGTAAAGCATAAATGAAAAGAACTAAGCCTATTTATAAATAAGATTAAGGTAAAATTGGTTATAACCTATTTTTGCATGAAAGGAAAATTGAGTAATTTTAAGTAAAACGAACAATTTTAGACAAAATTGAGAGGATTTTCGATTTTATGCAATTACGGGATTGTTTGATTTGGTTTAATAATTTGGATATCAGTTTAACCAATATAATTTTCTTCAAGAAGTTATATCTGAAAAATAATGTATATTTACCATAATCTATTATAATTGGATATCAAAAAATATTATTTTTAACATAGTCGAATTAATTATATTACAGGGTATAAAATATTATTTAACTATTTTAGCTAAAGTTGATTGTTTTCATAAATGGTAATAATTGATATGACATCAATTAACCTACCTTAATGGCAATAAATATTAACTAATTACAGGGATTTTAAGGGATTCTACCTAATTAATACGTAAGCAAATATTGTTAACATCCCTTAAAATCTGGAAAATAAGATAACTTAGATAATTGGATATAAAAAATAATATATATTTACCATAATCTATTACAATTGTATATAAAATAATATTATTTTTTTAAATTAGTTGAATTAATTATATTATAGGGTTAAAATATTATTTAAACTATTTTAGCTAATTTTGTTTTCATAAATGGTAATAATTGATACTCCCTCCGTTCCCTTTTGATGTTCCTATTTTCCTTTTTGGGATATTTTTAAAAGTTCTTGCCACTTTGAATCTTTTCCATTTTAACAATATTTATTTTCCCATCTGACCCTTCAACTAACAAATATTACTACACTTTTTTTACTTTTTGTCTACACATGACCCACTTTAGAATCATTTTTTCTCAATCACCTACTTTTCTTTCTGTCTCTTACTTTTTCAAAAGCATCAAGATACCAAAGTATATTTTATACAATATAAAATTAAAAGATTCTACTCCACCTCAATTTGCGTTTGTTTTCCCCCATATTCCAAATGGAAACATTAAATGGGAACGGAGGGAGTATGACATTAATTAACCTACCTTAATGGCAATGAATAGTAACTAATTACCGGATTTTAAGGGGTTCTACCTAATTAATACGTAAGCAAAATATTTGTTAACATCCCTTAAAATCCGGAAAATAAGATAACTTATCTATATTAGGAGCACAATTAACACGTTTTTTAATTTTAGTAAATATAAACATATTCAAATTGTGAGTTGTAACCTTTAATTAAGGGATCTGATTTAGATATAAAATCTTGGCTAAGTCTTATAAAAGACGGTCTTACATTAAGAGCTGAATGTAAGACCAGTCCAATAGGCATCTTTCCAAGCCAGCCATCTTCCCACCACCCCCACCCACCACCGCCGTCATTCCCTTCACTCCATTAGCCCAATTAGTTATGGTTTCTTATGCAAAATTAAGTTAAGGTTTTAGGTTGAAAATTTTAAAAAATGCAAAAGTTAAGGTTTTAGGTCAAAAAGTTAAAAATTCAATTTGTGTGGGCTGCTTAGCGCGTGATTGGGTTTTTATTGGGTTATTGGGTTTTTATTGGGTTATTGGGTTGGTCTGATGTTAAGGTTTAAACCTAAGACCATCTTAACGTAAACCTACTCTAAAATCTTTAACTTAATTAAAGGTTATATTTGAATGGAAAATCTCCTATTTACCCGTTATATAGGTGTTATGGAAAAAAAATCTCCCCTAATATTTAGCTAACAAACCTGTATTTAATAAATGAATTAGTAAAAACTCTTAATTGGCATTAAGATATTACCCCTATAATCAAATTTGTTGCCAATATTAATAAGAAAAGGTTGCCATTTTATTCAATAATAATTGGCAGTTTCTATTAATTATATTTTGCCTATCTGAATTTTAAGTTTTATAAAATTTGCTTCCTTCATTATAGCTAATTCTGGTTACATGAATGGTAATATTTGTTACGACATTAATTTAAGTACGTTCACGACATTTAAAATGGACTACTTTTGGGTGGAAAACGGTAGTTAAGGAAGCCATAAGAACAAATATAAACGAATTATGATATTCTTCAATAAATTGGATATCTCATATAAGGAGCTTAACTAATATTCTATATAAAAAAAATTAAACTATTATATTTCTTCATTAAATTGGATTCCAAATTAACTCCGCGATGTTATTGGACACCAAATATTTATAATTAAATTTATAATTAAAAGATCTATTAAATTTCTAAACCTTATAAAATTATATCGGATTTTTTAAAAAAATTATTCTCTTTTTAAAAAAATCTATTCTTCAATAAATTGGATATCTCATATAAAGAGCTTAACTAATATTCTATAAAAAAAATTAAACTATGATATTTCTTCATTAAATTGGATTCCAAATGAACTCCGCAATGCGATTGGACACCAAATGTTCATAATTAAATTGATAATTAAAAAACCTATTAAATTCTAAACCTTATAAAATTATATCGGATTTTTTAAAAAATTATTCTCTTTTTGAAAAAATCTATTCTTCAATAATAAAAGGCAGCTATCCATAATGTATAGTTGTCAATTGGGATTTTATGCATGATACCTAAATTTGTAACCATAATGTTTGGTAATTATGGTTTCATAACCGGAAATATTGGTTTTGTCAATAACTTATCAACTTTAATATAATATATTAAATATAATCAAATGATAAACATTTTGATAAAGATTAACAATAGAGAAATAACATGTTCATCAATCAATATCTTTTGTCTTGAATCAATTTCAACTAAATTCGTCAGTAATTGATTTTCCCATAATCTAATAATCCTCACTAAAGTAGCACATGAGGTGGATACAAGAGACAATTAAAGAGTTGACAGGGATAATTTGAATATTCATGATGATTTGCCTAGTTTAACAAATAGAAACTGATGACTATGGTGTTGTGCCTAAACCAAAGTTGTCCATTTATATAGAATGATTAATAATATAGTAATTTAGTTAATAATTTATAAATGAGTAAGCAAGCTAAAGGAATAAATTAAATTAGGAATTAACGGATTAAAATATCATGCAAGATTAAAGATTCACTAAGAATTTAATTTAATTGGCGTTAAACATATTCAAATTGTGAGTTGTAACACTTAATTAAGGGATCTGACTTGAATATAAAATCTTTAACTTAATTAAAGGTTTATATTTGAATGGAAAATCTCCTATTTACCCGTTATATAGGTGTTACGACAAAAAATCTCCTCTAATATTTAGCTAACAAACCGGTATTTAATAAATGGATTTTTGGAAAATCTCCTAATATGTAGCTTAAAATCCTATTAAGGGAATTTTTGGCCAATATGAAACTAAAGCACACGATTAAAGCAAAATGATATAGCAAGAACATAGATGAAATCAAAAAATTTCTTCCTAAATATAAGCTAGATTTTAATTTAATTGTAATAGGAAGATTTTTGCTTCCATACATAACTTGCTTAATTTTAGCAAGAAGATTTGCTAACTCATTGTATAATTCCTTAACTTAAGCAAGATTTGATATGATATTTTCTAAATGGCAATTAGTTGTTATGGGAAATAATAATCCCTAGTTTCACGCTATTATAACCGAAATTAAAGCGCTTTTTCAACCTTATTTTAGGCATAATCAAGGTTAACTCTCCATAATTAAAGAAAAGTCGGATAAATTAAAAAAAAATTGTTGTGAAGATGCCACGTGACACTAAGCTCGCTCCAACCCTACAAATGGCTCACTAATTAACCTGCTAACGACACATGTTAAAATTCACTTTACTTTAGTGTATTATATAGATAGATATTATAAATGGTAAAAAAATTTGAATTTAGTCTAGAAAACTCTTAATATTTCTATATTATAAATAAGATCTAATATTAATTATAAATAATTCTTCAATTTTGTTCCATACTAAGGCTCATGATAACTAAAACTAACTTGTTATTTCTATACTATAACTAAGTTTTATATAATAGACATCACTATTATTTTTAATAACAAACTTTTTTTCCTATAAAAGATCAAAATTCCGAATGTTATTAAAATTAATATTATGGAAATTATCTTCATATATTTTTGGTTATTTTTAATCTTTATCAAAATGTTTCCTTTTTATATAATCGAGTATTATTATTGCAAAAAAATGGAAATTTTATTCATTAATGAAAAGTATATTTTATATCTTATTCTCTAAGAAATCTGGATCCTAATATAATTCAAACATGGAAATTTTATTAATTTCGGATTTTATTAGTTTTAAAAAAAATCAAATTATATAATCCTAAAATATGTTGTATTGTATCCAGTGTTTGTTGATTATATTTAATATTCTATACTATAATATTTTGTTCCATATCCAATGTTGAGGATAGATAAATCTAAGGCAACAAATTACTATAGTTTTGGAAATATAAGTATATTTAAATTATTATTATTGCAAAAAAATGGCAAGTATCGTCATTATTTAAGAGTAAATTTAAGTCTCTTTAAAAAACCTAATATATTTTGGATTAAATAGTTTTGAAAAAAAGAAAATAATCTTCATTAATTTTTGAAATATATTAGGGTTGACTGATGATAATTGAGATTCTTTAATATTTTAATCTTTTTATACTATAATCAAGATTATAGATTAATTATAAATAATTTAGAGATTTTCTTCCATAATAAGATTCATGATAACTAAAACCATGGCAACTAATTTTCTAACATTTATCAACAAAATATTAAAGGAAACTTTCATTCTATAAAAATAGGCAAGTATTGTTATTACTTTTGAAAACAATTTAGGGTAGATCTATGACAACTAAGATTATATATTCGAATATTATTATTGCAAAAAAATGTTAAGTTTCTTCAATAATTATGAGTAAATTTTATTCTCTAACAAATCCGGAACCTAATAAAATTCAAAAAATACCAAGTATATTTATTTTCGGATTTAGAGAGTTTTCACAAAAACTTCGGAATGTATAATCTTAAATTTTTTGTACCAAATCTAGATTTATTGAAAATACTTAATTTCTATACTATAATATTTTGTTCCATATTCAAGGTTGAGAATAAATAAAATTAAGGTAATAAATTACTATAGTTTTGGAAATATAATTATATTTAGATTCTTATTATTGATAACAAATGGCAAGTATCTTCATTATTTAATTCTCCTAAAAAAGTAATATATTTCGGATTTTAATGGTTTTAAGAAAAAAATTCTTTATTATTTTTTAAAATATATTAGGGTTGATTCATGATAATTAATATTGTATATTATTGTTATATTTCTATACTATAATCAATATTATATATAAATTACAAATAATTTATAGATTGTATTCCATAATAAGGCTCATGGTAACTAAAAATATGGAAACTAAATTTCTTAACTTTATCAACAAAATATTAGAAGAAACTTTGTTCTATATAAAAAAAGGCAAGTATTGTTATTAATTTTGGAAATAATTTAGGGTAAATTGATGACAATTAAGATTCTATAATCTTTAAATATTTTGTACCATAGTTAAGGCCGAAAATAACAAAATCTAAGGCAATAAATCAAAATAAATTTTGGATTATAATAGGGTTAAAAAAATGGTAAGTTTCTTACTTAATTTACGAAATCAAATCATGGTTGATTGATTATACTTAAAATCCTATACAATATTAATATTTTATTCCATATTCAAGGGCGAGGATAAATAAAAATAAGGCAAATCTATGTATTGAATCTATTTCAACTAAACTCGACAACAATTGATTTTCCCATAATCTAATTATCCTCACTAAAATAGCACATGAGTATCTCTATTATATAAGTGAAGAGGTGGGGGTGGACACCAAAAAGAAAAAAAGGAAAAATAAATAAAATAAATCAATGAGTTTATTAAGTACTTAAGTTTTATTTCCAAATTTAGCCATCAGATTTTAAATAAAAGATGTTCAGAACTTCTAACTAAAATATCTAAAAACCTACAAAGTAAAAACAATAAAAAAAATATTAACGATTATATTTTCTTGAGATCTATAGATAGACACCCACTTTGCTATACTTTTATATACTTTTGAAATTTTTTTATTTTGAAAGACATGAGTAATTGATTATTCATGAGTGAAGGCACATTTGATCAAATTGATCCTGATAAAGTATTTTAGCATGAAGGAGAAATATGATAAAGTATTTTCAAGTACTTTTGAATTTTTTTCTCATTTGGACAATGAGCAAAAAGTACTTGACCGGGTACTATATAACAAAAGTCGTAGTTGATGGTGGGGAGTATGAGATGTTTTCAAAGAAAAAATGAGCCAAAATGAATTAGCTTGAAAATAAAATATGTTGTGTACCTTCATATTTTATCATGTTACAGTAGCCAAAACACACATCATATGCAAATAAAATTAGAATTTTTTGTTCAAAACCATCTAAATTTTTCACGTTTTTAGAAACTCCCACCTTAATGGATTTTTTTTAAATTTTGCACCTATCATTCCCAATTTTATTAGAAACTCCCACCACTTAATGATTTTTGTTAAATTCTGTTAACAAACCGTAAAATGGGCCCCACATATGCACTGTATTATTAGTTTACGCTGAAATTGAAGTCTATTTCATCAATTTAAGGGCAAATTCTCAACAAATTTAGAGCAAATTTGGAACGAATTACAATTATTTAGAAAGAATTGCAACTATTTCAAGTTCTATTTTGTTAACAAAATGTATATGTCGGACCCACTTAACGGTTTTTGATAATGAAATATGACAAAAACCGTTAAGTGGTGGGGGTTTTTAATAAAATTGTAAATGGTAGGTGGAATTTTAAAAAAAAATTATTAAGGTAGAATTTTCTAAAAATATGAAAAGTTTAAGTGGTAAGATGCGACTTTCCATAAAATTATCTACTGTAGATTATAAAATTTCTTAATAAAATTGTTGTCGCACGCATCGCGTGCATAGAAATCTAGTATTCAAGAGACAAAGACTTGACTTGGACAATTTGAGTATTCATGATGATTTTTTCGTTCAATAAGTGATTTAAATAAAAAATGATGTCAGTGGTGTGGTGCCTAAATCAAGGTTCGTGCGTTTATACATTGCTTTAGTAATATAGTAATAAAATCCCTTAATTCACAAATGAGTAAGCAATTGACAGGAATGAATTAAATTAGGCAATTAACTGATTACAATATCAGGCAAATTAAAAGATTAACATAAAATATAACTTAATTGACGTCAAATAAAAGGAAGTTATGAGTTGTAAACGTTAATTAAGGGATTAGTTTTGGATATAATATCTTTTACTCAATTAAAGGTCTAGCAGTTATGACAAATAATCTCATATTTAACTGTTAATTAAGGAAAATTTCATATTTAATCGTGATGTAGCAGTTATGGCAAATAATTTCCCCTAATCTTTAGCTGTCAAACCGGTAATTAAGAATATTACCTAATATATAGCTGCCAAATCGATAATTAAGGGATTAGTTTTGGATATATCTTTTACTTAATTAAAGGTCTAGCAGTTATGGAAAATAATCTCATATTTAACCGTTAATTAAGGAAAATATCATCTTTAATCATGATATAGCAGTTATGGCAAATAATCTTCCCTAACCTTTAGTTGTCAACCCGGTAATTAAGAATATTACCTAATATTTAGCTTCCGAACCGATAATTAAGGGATTTTTATGGATATAATATCTTTTGCTTAATTAAATGTCTAGCAGTTATGGCAAATAATCTCATATTTAACCGTTAATTAAGGAAGATATCATATTTAATCGTGATATAGCAGTTATGGCAAATAATCTCCCCTAATATTTAGCTGTCAAACCGGTAATTAAGAATATTACCTAATATTTAGCTGTAAACTTGGTAACTAAGGGATTTTCTTTCCACTAATCTTGCGTTTAAACCGGTAACATAATAGTATAATTTCCATTTAGCAAATCAATGTGATTGATATCATAAGCTAATCAAGGCAAATCTAAGTTAAAATTTCATATTTAATTTTCGAATTTTAGTAGATTTATGATAATTATAGTTTAACATATTTATGGTAGTACTTTAAGTATTTTTAGTAGTATTTGAACTTTAATAATTATCAAAAAATGGAAATAAATTAATACTATAGTTTTATAGTTTGGTAAGTACTTAAATATCATAAGCTACTCAAGGTAACATAATAGTATCATAAGCCAATCAAGGCAATTTAATATTAGAATTTCCATTTCTAAAAACCTATGAAATATTAAACTTTGAATTACCATTTTTTAAAAGTATGATATATTACTATTTGAATTTATATTTATGGATTTTTATAGTCTATATTATTTTTATATTCTATATTATAAATGGTCAAAAAAAATTAAAATTAGTCTAGAAAACTTTAATAACTAATATACGTATAATAATTAATTAATGTATAATCTTTTTATCAATTAGTCAAGAATTTAACAACGAATATGTATAATATTTACGAACTTTAATTTAAATATTGTAAATGGTAAATATAAAATTATTTTATATGAAAGAGAAGAATAAGAGTAAAGTATAATCAAAATATAAGAAGAAGACTAAAATGTACTCAATTGAAATAGAAGAAGAACATTGTATTAAACATTTGAACATAAACAATCTGTAAAATCTATGCTCAATTGGAATAGAAGAACAACAAAATGTGTTATTGATAATTGATATTGATAAACAATCTAAGATGATATTCATAATTTGCGAAGTACAACAACAAATAAAAGTCAAATACAATCCTTAAAACACTAATAATCTTGCCATCATTAGTCTTTGTGATGATTAAGACTCTCACACGAGCCTTCATATCATCTAGATTAAGAACAGGGATTGGTTTTCAAGTTTATGAAAGAAATTGAAAATTATATGGCCTGAATAATTCTTGCAAACTTGACATACCCCAATTGTAGAATTTGCTTGGCAATTTGAGAAGGAAGCTTGGAGAGAAATTAATATCAAAGTATTAAAAAAAATGCTTGGCAATTTGAGAAGCAAGAAAGGAGAGAATAACCTTCACATGAATTAGAGAGGAGAGAAAGATGGGTGAATCTTGAATTAGGGTTGAATGTGAAATGGAAATGTGCTCCTATTTATAATTAGTGGTAGTTATTGTGGTGATGACATGTGGCATTTTTGATTGATTAATTGACCCCCTTTTATGCTTTGAGTGACATGTGGCGAAAATCATTTTGCTTTAATGTTATATATAGAAGATTATTGTGGTGATGACATGTGGCATTTTTGATTGATTAATTGACCCCCTTTTATGCTTTGAGTGACATGTGGCGAAAATCATTTTGCTTTAATGTTATATATAGAAGATTATTGTGGTGATGACATGTGGCATTTTTGATTGATTAATTGACCCCCTTTTATGCTTTGAGTGACATGTGGCGAAAATCATTTTGCTTTAATGTTATATATAGATTGTGGGTCTTGATCTTAGCTTTCCGTAGCCACTTGAATCATCTCGTTTCGACTCCGTATGATAAAGATAAGGCCAAAATACGACAACAACCCTGCACATGTCAAACTACACGAATTAAACATTTTCCAACCTTTATTATAAAGAGGTCATCACTTAATAGATAAAACATATGCCAATACATCTTTTAAGCACTAAAATAATAAACAAGTGATTAGATCCGAACTATTACATTAGTATAGTATTTAGACCATATAACTTATCAGACGACATCGAAAGTATCATATTAAACAGGGCCGATCATTAAGGTGCGCAAGCGGAACATTGCGCAGGGCCCCGGAATTTTAGAAGCAGTTATATACATTTTTTGATAATTAATTACCATGATACTGCATGTGGTTCAGTGGTAAACATCTCGCATAACATCTCAATTGGCACGGAGGTCGCAAGTTCGAGTCGTGGCAACTGCGTTTTGAGCTTTTATAGTTTAGTTTCTATTTTTTTTTTACCTTTCGTGAGTTTCATTTGGCTTGAACAACAACATTGCTACCATTTTCCCAAATGTTTGTTGGTTTCCAATGCATGTTTGATATCATGTTATTTTATATAGTTTTTCCCCCTACTTTTGAGCTAAATTGTGCGTCAAACTATGCTTTTAGGAGCTATTTTATGCTAACTCCTCTATCTAGTTGTGTTTTGCGTGTTTTATGTTGAATTACAGGTTTTAGGGAGTTTTCTCCCTATTTTCCACTATTTTGAGCATCAACATATGATAGGCGAAGTTATGAGGCACATTAGCTGAGTTGTGGAGCTCTAAGGCCACATTTCATAGGCTTAGAGGCGTCCTTGATTCGAAGTATTGGCTTAAAGAGCCAAAGGAAGATAACTGCCATTCGCCCGATACAATCGGGCTGGGTTCGCCCGATCGGACGAAATCACTGCTGCTGGAAGATCGTCAAAACGCCCGATCGGGCGGATGTTTCTAATGGTGCCCAGTTGCTTGTGTTGTGTTTGCTGCTTAATTCTGAAAGACGTATGAACCGCCCGATCGGGCGGATTTCACCCAGACCCATCGGACGGATTTCACCCGGACCCATCGGGCGGGTTGCTGAATGCTGCCAGATCCCAGTTTGAGGAGGAAGTGCTTTGCCCGACGCCATCGGACGGTTTAGCCCGATCGGGCGGATTGACCTTTTAGTTTAATGACGCGCGGTGTGTCGCCCGTTTTTAATCCTTTTTCTATTCTTTTTAGACTTAGTATAAATACAACACTTAGTTTATTTTTAGAGACATCTTATTTTCATTGTTAATTTCATTAAGCCCTAGTTTTAGAACTCTAGTTTTTCTCTCCATTGTTGAAGCTTGGATCTTTGCTTTAGTTTTCAATTTAGTTCGTATTTCAGACTCCACTCCGGTAATCTCTTTATTTTTGTTTCGTTCTTACTTATTTATATTTATATTGTTTGTGTTTGATTATAGCTTTCATTGTCAATTATGAATCTTTACTTTGAATTAGTTTTGTCTTTCATAGCCATGAATGAGTAGTCCCCTTTTCTAGGACTTTAGGGAGGAAAACCATGTTTAAGCCATGATTGCTATTTGAATTGCTATAGTTTCTAGGTTTTGATTAGAGCGATTATAATGTGATTTGTTCGTGAATTCATAATTTATGTTAGTGGCCAATTTCATGAGTTATGTCTAGCTAATAATCGTTCGTACAGATCAGTCTTACTTTTAGAGGCTTAAAACACATTAGTGATTCTGATTATGTTTTTGACCATACTGCAGATGTTGAATCATGATCATTGACTCCGTTGAGACCTGACCATAAGCTTGACACTTGCTCTTATCGTTCGACTCTAAACCTAGGTGATATTAGTTTCTCGAACCTCTTGAATGGTATAAGCATGGTGGACCGAACTATTACCCTAAACTTTTAATTCATAGTTAAATCTCAGTTTAATTCTTGCTTTCCTAGTTTAATTTTAGTTCAGTTAATCTTCTCTGATTTCATCTGAAGTAGTTACTTGGTTGAATATTAACATAGAAACTCTGTCTCCTTGCGAATTCGACCCTGCTTCCCTTGACTACCATTGCTAGAAGACTTTAGGAATTATCTTTGAATAGGTGATACGATTTTAGCCTGTCAATGTTTTTAGCAATTATGAGACTATATGTTTTTAATAATTTCTTTGAAAACCTTATATTCCATTACTCCTAACTTCTAAACTCAAAAAGTTGTATTTTCTTGTAAGGTCCGCCTCTTTTTGGCAGTCCGACTTTTAATAGATATGATATAGAATAATTGTAAAACTATAATACCTGCAATTTTTTTTCTTTCTATAGCAATCTAACTTTAATTTAGACCATTAATATTGGTTTTGAGGCCCTAAATTTTTTTTAGCACAGAACCTATAAAATGAATAGAATAACCCTGTATTAAAGGGTAAAAATATGTAAAAATAAGCCCTCACCAATATAAAGTGATTTGTGATCCTCGCAATTACAAATAGGGGTCGTTTGGTATGTCACGGGGATAGGGATAGGGATAAAGGTTGGGATAGGGATAAGGAATTGGCAAGTGGGATAAAGATAAAATTAGAGTAATCCCATGTTTGGTATAGGTTGGGATAAGATTAAGGATAAATAATGAAGTTACTTAAATAACCTTACTAATATTCTTATTCTCTCCTCCTTCATCCCTTTTCATTAAGGATATGGTTGTAATTTTACCTCATATCCTTATCCCCATCCCTTATACCACCCCTTAGGTATAATTTTGGTGGAATAAGTTGGATTTTTATCTCTATCCCTATCCCACCAAAATTTACTAATCCCCCTAAACAAACATGGAATAAGGGTAAGGAGGAGACCATGCACCGTACACCCGGGTGCACCATGTGCACGGTGCACCCGGTGGCATTTTGGTGATTTTCGCGAATTTCAGTAAAACAGCTCTAATACTATTTCCTTCCATTTTACATCATTAAGTGAAAGCTACCTCAGTGGTTGGGCCTCTATGCTCTCTCCGCGTTAGAGGGTCGCGGGTTCGAATCCCCCTCTACCACCCTTTGTTGTTGTTTTTTTCCTCCTTCAACTCATTTTTTATTAATCTTCTTTTATTCCTATTTTTTAAAAAGAAATATGTTATTGCTCATTTAAAAGTTATATTGCTCATTTGAAAGTTACGATGCTCATTTAGTTATTTTTCAAGTTCAAGTATAATCTATTTGCTCATTCGAAAACAATATTGCTCATTTACTTATATTATAACCGATTACTCTATTTGGTATTTATTTTAACACATTAAAAAATATGTTTTCTCATTTTAAGATATATTTCTCATTTGAAATATATAATGCTCATTTTAGTAATATATTCGTCAATGTGAAACAGTATATACATGTTTACTAATCAATAAAGAATTATATAATTGCTCATTTAAAAGATATATTACTCATTTATTTATTTTCCACGTACCAGTATTAAGCTACTACAAATTAGAAAATAATATTGTTTATTTTCTTATTTTTTATGACTATTTATTTTTTATTTTAAGACATTAGAAATAGACATTTAATTTGCTCATTTAAGATACATCGCTCATTCGAACTATGTATTGTTCATTCTAGTGATATATTGGAAGCTTAAAAATTAAAGTGAATTTAAAATAATTATATATTCTACACCGTAAAATAAGACAATGTTTGCTCATTATAAGGATGTTTTACTCATTTAAATTATTTTTTGCTCCTTATATATTCAGTGGTATTGTTAATAATTTCATTAATTGAGCAATCTTCTAAGAGTTTTTTGCTCATTTTAGGACCTTTTTGCACTAAGTAACATATCTACTCATTTCAAAGCTATATTTCTTATTTCATTAATATTTCAATGGGTATCTTATTGTTTTTTAGTTTTTATTTCTCCACATTCAAAAAAGAATTGGAAAAAGTTAGAGAGTGGAAAAGAAAAGAAGAATATAATAAGAAAAAATTAAGTCATAGTAAACATCTCATTTTGTGAATGAGCAAATTTATTACCTCACTCAAGATCAAAATGTTTATAGATCTTCCTGTGTAAAAAAGATTGCTCATTTGATCAAATGAGTTAAATAAAACTGCTCATTCGATCAAATGAGTAAACTAAAACTACTCATTTGATCAAATGAGTAAAATAAAACTGCTCATTTCTTAAATGAGCAGATTTATTCTAACTCACTCAAGATCGGATTGTAGACTGATCATCCTGTGCAAATAAAGATTGTTCATTTGATCAAATGAGTAAAATAAAACAGCTCATTTTGTGAATGAGCAGATTTATTTCAGCCCACTCAAGATCAGAATGTTAACTAATCTTCTTGTGCAAAAAAGATTGCTCATTTGATCAAATGAGTAAAATAAAACAGCTCATTTGGTAAATGAGCAGATTTATTTTACTTCACTAAAGATGAGATTACTGATCTTCCTGTGAAAAAAGATTGCTCATTTGATCAAATGAGTAGAATAAAACTGCTCATTTTGTAAATGAGCAGATTTATTTTACCTCACTTGAGATCATAATGTTTACTAAAAGTTGCTCCTATATTTGAAGATAAAGTTGCTCATTTAAAACCCAACAAAAAAAACATGTTGTTCATTTGAAACCCCTAAAAAAATTGTTGCTCATTTGGAAACAAAGTTTCTCATTTGAAACTACTCAATAAAAAATGTTGTTCATTTGAAACAATGTTACTCATTTAAACATGTATTTACCAATTTATTTGCTCATTTGAAGATATGTTACTCATTCCAAATATTAATTGCTCATTGAAAGAAAGATCATATACTCATCAATGGGTAACCCTATATACATATTAATTGAGCATAATATTTGTACTCTAGAAATGTCACATATTATCATATAAATGCACATAATAATAATTTTTACATGAGAAAATGAGCATAATATTTGTACTCATTCCAAAAACATGTTGCTCGTATTATTGTTCATTTGAAGTTATTTTGTGCTTTTTTTAATTAACTCACATGTAATCCCATTTCATATTTATCTCCATTCTCCATGATTTTCTCCACTCATTTGCTTATCTAGAATTTTTATTTGCCTTAAATTAATTTATTTTTCGAGCTTTAAAATATAACGTAAAAATAACATGAAAAACATAGAAAACTACTAAAAGCGAATTTAAATTAAAGGATAAACAAAAGGCTCTAAAGTTCAAATGGTGGAAGAAGAAAAAAAAATTAGCTGGCAAGGGTCAAATGTTGGAAGAAGAAAAATATTACAAAAACTGGTGGGGATGGGGTATTGAACCTGCGACCTACACAACACACATGCTTTATGGGAGATGGCAGGAACCAACTGGGCAAGCTTCAGTTTTCAGTATTATCACGCGTGTGTGGTATATAACTGTAGGTAGTTGTATCCGGGTGTACCGTGCGCACGGTACACCCGGGTGTACGATCCTATTTGTAACCTAAATTTTTTTAGCACAGAACCTATAAAATGAATAGAATAACCCTGTATTAAAGGGTAAAAATATGTAAAAATAAGCCCTCACCAATATAAAGTGATTTGTGATCCTCGCAATTACAAATAGGGGTCGTTTGGTATGTCACGGGGATAGGGATAGGGATAAAGGTTGGGATAGAGATAAGGAATTGGCAAGTGGGATAAAGATAAAATTAGAGTAATCCCATGTTTGGTATAGGTTGGGATAAGATTAAGGATAAATAATGAAGTTACTTAAATAACCTTACTAATATTCTTATTCTCTCCTCCTTCATCCCTTTTCATTAAGGATATGGTTGTAATTTTACCTCATATCCTTATCCCCATCCCTTATACCACCCCTTAGGTATAATTTTGGTGGAATAAGTTATATTTTTATCTCTATCCCTATCCCACCAAAATTTACTAATCCCCCTAAACAAACATGGAATAAGGGTAAAGAGGAATAAAAAATCCTTATCCCTACCTTTTATCCCTTAAACAAACAAGCCCATAGTAAATAGGTATTGATTTCAATGCAAATGGGGATTTTCTTAGCTTGGTCCAATCGTCGTCACTTTCTATAATCTCTTCCCCCCTTGCCTTTCCAGAAGGAGTGCTTACTCGAAAACTTTCCTTTAACTGTGGACTCGATTTTCGGGCATATTAGAAGAGAATACATTTTGACAGAGAAGAGACACACAAGAAAAGAGAAAAGAGAAAAGAGAAAAGAGAAAAGAGAAAAGAGAAAAGAGAGCGCTAAATCTCCACTCTTCATCATCTTGCTCTGCTATGTTCCCCCCTCTTTCTCTCTCTTTCTCTCTGTTTCTTGTGCTTATTTTGAAACCCTAATTTGAATCAGTCATTTCCCACTCTTAACGTAATGCAGAAATAGAATCTTAATTTGAATCGAAGCACATACATAAGATTGATTGAGAATAATAATGGCGGAATTAGGGCAACAAACGGTGGAGTTTTCGAATCTAGTAAGTCGAGCTGCTGAAGATTCGTTTATCTCTCTCAAGGATTTGGTCGAGAAATCTAAATCTGCCGATATGTCTGATTCTGAGAAAAAGATTAATCTTCTTAAGTTTATTGTCAAGACTCAACAGCGTATGTTGCGTCTCAATGTCCTCGCTAAATGGTGTCAACAGGTTCTAATCTCTTTTTCTCTTTCTCTTTATTTTCATCATTTCAATTTCATCATTCTCGAATTATATTCGCTATGAATTGCTTGTTGAATTTCAAAATTAGGCGCTTTCTTGACTCTTTCTACAAGTTTAACTTTGATGTGATATTGTAAGTTTGAGGTCTTGGCTATTTTTTTGAGTAGACAATGTTATGCTAAGTCTCGTACAATTGCATAATTGAAGAGTATACAAATTGTAATCTCGTCATTGCAATATCTAGAGCGACAATGTTTTACTCATTAGTGACTCTCTAGTTTGGACTGCCACCACCATACAAATTGTAATCTCATCATTTCAATATCTAGTTGGTTTTTGTTATGTTTTCATTTGTGTATTATATCGGAAACAAGAGGATCATAGTAGAGCCAAGCTGTTTGTACAATGTATCTGCAAAATCAAGAAGATAGAGCAGCCTTTGAAATACAAGCCCTACTCTAGTAGCTAGGCAAGCAGCCGCTCAAAACTGAATTCGAAGTTTGGCACAGATTCGAAGCTCATATGGTTTTGAAACACCCTAATGTGTCCGTGTTGCATGCTCACAAAGTGAACCTAGCTAGATTTGTTTCCCAGGATTTAGTTTGAGTTGTAGGTTGCGATACTAGTAGATATTATCATGTCATCTCTCTTGTCAGACACACAGACATAAAACTAGTAATACTTTGCACTAGATAGAACACCAATCTTACGAGCTACACTTCTTTGGCCAGAGTTTAGTTTTAAAAGTGTGCCCTAGGCGCGCCTAGGTGCAAGGTGAGTGAAAACTGAAAGTTTCACCTTAAAGTCTTTGCAAGTCATACGGATAGTTTATGCCATACGGAGCCATCGTGGCATCTTTGGCATGTCAGAGACATCAATCCCCGACGGAAGCTGCATTAGTGAGCTCAGTCAAAGACGCTAGGTGAGGCGAGATAGGCTAGTCGCCGTTGGCGAGGCACTAGACGAGCCGCCTAGGCCTCTTTTAGGGCACAAACACGGTAAAAGAAATAGATGAAGACTAAAAGAGGCAAATTTTCTTCCAATTAAACTTACGAAAGCTTTAACTCAAATTCGAGCGGAAGCCCTCTAATAATTGCTTACAATTCCTTCAATTTCATGTCTGAATCATGAACCTAATATGGACTAAAACCCTAACCTGCGAAAATGAGTAGAAGTCTAGCAATTATCGTCATCAATTGGTTACTCATGGCGGAGGTGACACCATTAGGGCTTTCGTGCTTCTCTTCTCTTCAATCTCTTCTCCTCCTCTTGAACTTTTTTATTCTACTCCTTTGTTTATTTTCTCTTTTCTTTTTGTTTTAGGAGTTTCTTATTCGTTTCATGTGAGACTTATAACTTTTTCAGCCTTGTCTCTTCCCTCTCCTTTCCTCTTTCCTCTTAGTATGTTTTCCCAAAGGCCTTTTTCTTTAATATTTATTCTAGAGTACCACTTATTTTGAACTAGTAGCACACTACCATTAAGAGAGATGGTGATTCTCATGAGATTTATTATTATTATAATAATTATTATTATTCTTTATTGGCAAAATCAATGGGCTCTTTTGCGAAAAACTAGTATCATATTGGAAAAAATAAAAAATAAAAACTAACAAAAGATGAGCCTCGTTTACAATCTCCTTGCGCCTTGAGACTAGGGTCAACGGACCCTTTGTGCCTCGGTGTGCCTCGAGCATTTAACTACTAAGGGATAGAGTGAAGTGGTAAATATGCAAGGATTCCTAAGTCGTCGCCCAAAGTGGTAACGTCAATTCAAGATCTTAATTGCGTATTCTCCTTAAAAAACAACCTAGCCCCCATTAAACTTAATTTTGGGAGGACTTTAGAGAAAGTGGTGCGGTGCAAAATGCATGAGGTTAGAATTTGATCATTGGTTGTGATCTAAATGAACCTCCCGACTCTTAGCAAAGATTTAAGAGTATTTATGGAGGATCTACAAGGTATGAGATACATAATGAATCTTACAAGAAACCGGGGACCTCAATGTAAAATTGGATATGAAAGAACACGTAATTGGACATGTACAAACTTAAGGGGCGTTTGGTTACCACGGGGTGAAGGAAAAGGAATCAAGAAAGAGGTAGGACGTAGGAGGGGAAAGAAAACCAAAATCCTTTGTTTAAAAATGTTGTTTGGTTAAAAACTTCTTCCTCCCATTAAAAAAGTAATTCCTTTCTTCCTTCCCCCTCCCTTGCCTCTCTCTCTTCTCCTCCCCTTGACCTTGGGATTCCCATCCTCCCACCGGAGAACGGCAGCGACAAAGACCACCAGCATCTTTACTCCTTTCAAGGTCACTGCTCAACATCTCTCCCTATCTCTCGCCTTCTCGTGGCTGGGGTGGTGTATTGGCTGGTCGTGCTGTGTCGGGAGGGGTGGAATCGCTTGTTATTGGTGGCTAGGACAATGGGAACAAGTTTGGTTCTGGCGGCTAGATGGTGTGGTATTTGGTGGAGGTTGTGGCTGAATGTTGTGTTGGTGCAGGTTCCGGTGGTGATTGTGGTGGTGCGGTTGGAGGTTTGGGGCTCTGGTGGCGTTTGGTGGTGCGGCGTTGAGGTTGTGGCGGTGAGGCGGTGATGAATCAGCCTGTGATGGTTGGGGTTGGGGTTCTGGTAGCTATGGTGGTGGTGTTTGTCGGAGATCCTCGTGGTTGTGGCGTGATGTTTGGCAGCGGTAGGGTGCTTGTGCTGGATGACGTGGAGGGGTGGTGGTGTTGGCTCTGGGTGGTGCTTTGGTGATCAATCTTGCCCCGCTGTCTCCGACATAATTGAATTCTTTGAACCTAAATAAACATCCTTCTGCGGATCGTAGGCCACTCTTTCATTGGTCTTTCTCTAAGACCCTTGGGTTTTGACTCATTGATAGCCGGAAGCAGTCGCCCGGGTCAATGTTGATCATGGAGTAGAAGGGAGAAAGGGTAAGTGAAACCTTGGGGGTAGGTAGGGAATGAGTGTAGAGGAGTTTGGAGGTAAGGAAGGGTTAGGGAATGATCAAACGAGCTTAACAAACATTGTATTACTTGATTCCCTTATCCTTTCGTGAAGACCCCAAAACAAACGTCCCCTTAGTGAGATTTCAAATGGCTTAATTTTGTACATATCTACTATAGAGTTTTAGTGAGAGATGAGATGAAAAAATGATGGTTGTCTTACTTGGTAACATATGCATTGACAATCCATGTTAAGCTATAAGTGTCCCTCATAACATAGTTAATTGGGAATTTATGAATAGAATTTTAAGGGAGAGGTCAAAAGGACATTGAATAAAATGATCTTGAATAAGATGGGATTAATAAGAAGGGTTTGGTGGAACAAAGGTGACTTTCAATGCCATGGGATCAAACTAATGAGTCATGCTATAAAACTTTGAGAGCGAGAGAATGAGAAATGGATAAGAAGTTTGAAGATCTTTGAGAACCAATTCGGTCTGAAGTCCTAAAGATCAATTCTGTAGGCAATTCATCGTACGAGACACTTATATCGAGAACAATTGGGATAAGAAGAAAGATTTCATGTGGTTTTCATTAATTTCGATAGGCGTATAGCAAGGTAATGAGGAACATACTTTTGTAGGCATTAATAAGGAAATGGATACGAAAATATATTGAGATCATTAGGACAAAAATGACGCATTTACCACGAGTATGTGGATGAGAAGACAAAAGATATCTTAGTTTTAAAAGGCGCAAAGGTCCTAGGAGCCTACTTTCAAGTCAAAGGCTCCCAACTTTCATAGGCTGGTACATTTTCTAAAATTCTTAGGTCCAAATTAGTGCAAGTTATTGAGATTGAATCTGTCAAAATTAGGTCAATACTCGACTCGAGCAAGTTCCATTCAAACTCGTGCTCCACTCACAATACTTATGAGTCAAGTTGAGTTACTAAAACTACTCGAAAACTCATGAGAAACTCAATAAGAATGACAAATGGCTAAAAATCCAAATTTTATTCATAACCTATATTACTTGTGTTAAGGCAATGAAAAACCTTGTAAACAACTTGAAATTGACTCGAGCTCGAAGCTCGACTCGATCGAGGCTGACTCAAACCGAACTCTATTTGATATTCAACGAGAGGAGCCGAAGCAAAACTCGACTCGGCTCATTATAATGCCATTCCAAACTGTACATTAACTTCCAAAAAAAGAAAAGGCTTTTAAAAATGTGTGTGTTGGGGGGGGCGTAAACTCGCTTTCACTTACTAGAAAAAAGAGATTTGAAACACCCACGAGGCATTTTGCTTCTGAAAATGAATCTATTGATGCAATTGGCTAGACCGTAGGTGCGATGGTTTACTTCTCTTGCGAGGTCTCTGCTTCGAGTCAATGAAAAAGGATAAAAATCATAGAAACGTGTGATGACTTCATGCATGCTCTCCTTGGGGTGGGGGATAACAATTGGGTGGTTGTGATTAGTAGCTGGATGTTCAATTATCTAGGCGGTAATGATTATTGGTTGAATGTGTGGTTGAATTAGTGGTAAGTAATGGGGAGGAGGACCAAAACATGGCGCTGAAGACAAAACAAAGATGGGATGGCAAGAACGTAGAGGAGGTAGTATGATCAGTTGATAATATCTAGTATGGCCTATAGTTGGAAAATTAGTGCTTGTGTACAAGCACCTTGTGAATGTAGTGCAACGAGCGTCACATGACCCTTATACACGAATTATGTTTTCTTCAAAATTAAGGTTTCTTGATTCTGTGTTCAATTTGAAGGAACTTAATGAAATTTAGTTGTGGGATTTGGCTTGATATTGGGTTCCGAAGCCTAGGTAAGCTTTAATTTAGTTGGGTTCCAACTCAAATCTAGTTAATCTATTTTATTCACCCCTCCAAATTCGTTGTCTCATGCGTCCTCAAGGGGGCCTAAAGCACGCGCCATGCGCCTCGTAGTAATTTTTTGTAGCCTTGCCTAGGCCCTCCTTGGTTGCACATTTTAAAACTAAGATCATGATTGAAGTACATCAAGGCTTGCATAGACATGGATGAATTGATAAGTTCAATATAAGATGATATATTGTGGTGCATGATATTTTGAGATGCTATGGTATTGATTTATGAGACAAAAGATGTGAAAATAAAGTTGAAGTTGTGGAGATTAACCTTGAAATCTTGTCTTTAGACTGACCAAAAGAATAAGATAGAATACATGGAGTACAAGTTTAGAGAGGGTTTATAGAAAGGGAGGTAGGGCATATCACCTTACATGGAAATATTTTCCAAGGTTGTTCATTCGCCATCTAAGATCTATTTTTCAAATGAGAATGGAATTGGATGATGATATGGCTCTTACAACAAAAGTAATTCAATGTGGGTATGTCGTATATTTTGTTGTATGGTATATGTGGTATGGTATGGTATGTGTGGTATGGTATGGAATAAGATAAATGGGAAGAAAGTAAGGGGTTACACCTATTGAAAATAAGATGAGGGAGAATCGGCTAAGGTTTGGGCTTGTAAGATGGAGACCAAGTGCTGACCCGGTTAGGGGCTTAAAGAGTGGCGAAGTGATGGGTTTGTAAGGGATTCGGTAAAACTTAACATAACTATGTGGGGGTGATTGAGAATGATATGAGATTGCTTGGGATTGAGGGTAAGATTGGGCAGAGTGGAGAGGAGAGCCATAGAATCATAACTTAACATTCTAATTTATTTCTTTTGATTCCTTTTGCTTCGCTACTTGTGTATTAGGTTAAGTTATTGTTCATAAGCTCCCTAGTTCATAGTTGGATCCAATTAAGTTTTCCTTTTACCTTTTTTCAGCCACATGTTCTTGTCTATTTGTGGTCATTAAGAGTATTCTTCATTTTGTTGGTTTTAGTTGCTGAAGATAATATATACATTTGAGATGGCTTCAAGCTCAATCTTCATACATTTGCCTCTTCCTTTTTAACTACTACTATGACTATGGCTACTTTCAGCTCTAATATTTGTTTCATCCCTGTAGGTTCCGTTGATACAATATTGTCAACAACTTGCGTCTACTCTATCAAGTCATGATACCTGTTTCACACAGACTGCAGATTCACTATATTTTATGCATGATGGTCTCCAGCAAGCCCGTGCACCTATATATGACGTGCCATCAGCGATTGAAATCCTTCTTACAGGATCTTATGAGCGTTTGCCTAAATGTATAGAAGATGTGGGCATGCAAAGTTCCTTAAATGAAACTCAACAAAAGCCAGCTTTGAAAAAGCTGGACATACTTGTGCGGTCAAAATTGCTTGAAACTTCACTACCAAAGGAGATATCTGAGATTAAAGTTTCAGATGGTACAGCGCTTCTGCGTGTAGATGGGGAATTCCAGGTTCTAGTTACTCTTGGTTACAGAGGCCACTTGAATTTATGGCGTATTTTACATTTGGAGCTTCTTGTTGGTGAAAGAAGTGGCACTGTAAAGCTTGAAGAGTCGAGACGATTTGCCTTGGGAGATGATCTAGAGCGGAGGATGGCTGCAGCAGATGAACAAAAAAACCCATTTATGATATTGTACTCGGTTCTGCATGAATTTTGTGTGGCTCTCATCATGGATACTGTTATAAGACAGGTCCATGCTCTTCGTCAGGGAAGATGGAAAGATGCAATTAAGTTTGAACTTATATCTGATGGTACCACAACACAAGGAAGTTCTTCGTCCATGCAAATAAGCCAAGATGGAGAATATGAGGCATCTGGTTATCGGACCCCAGGTGTGAAGATTGTTTATTGGTTGGAATTAGATAAGAACTCTGGTATATCTGATGGTGGCGCTTGCCCGTCTATCAAGATTGAACCAGGGCCTAATCTACAGATCAATTGTGTACATAGTACATTTGTTATAGACCCATCAACAGGTAAGGAGGCAGAGTTATACCTAGATCAAAGCTGCATTGACGTGGAGAAGGTGCTGCTAAAAGCTATACGTTGCAACCGATATACACGTTTGCTTGAAATCAGTAAAGAGCTTACAAAGAATGGTCAAATATTTCGAGGTGCTGGTGATGTTCTCCTTCATTGTCATTCAGATGAAACAGATGTGGACCATAAGAAGGTATGTCCTCTGAGTTATGTTTCTTTTCTCCCTTTGCAGGATGTGTTGCTTGTGTTTCTTATGTGCTGTGGAGAATGTTCTTTGGAAGACAGCATTAGAACACATTTCTGAAGTTTGATGATATTCAATTTGTGTAGTTGGCTTTAGTGAAATGAATATGTGGATTAGTTGTGATCTTAGTGGTTGTTTTGTTAACATAGGAATTAGAAATTCCCATGAATTTCCAATTCATAGGAAATAAATACCCTTACTCAAAATCATGGAAATTTCTCAAATGTGTTTGGTTGACAAAGTAGGAAAGAAATTCCATAGGAATTTCCAAATACCAAGGGGGATTAGGTAGCAAAATCCCCCATTTTCTACTTCCCCCATTTTACAAAATTTCTGGCAACCAAATAACTCACCCATTTTGCATTCATGGGAATTCCCAATTCCCTTGATATATTATGGTTTTACCAAACAACCACTTAGTTTTGTGTTGAGTGCTTTTTAGTCCTTAAAGATCCATATTGATGATGTTTTGTTCCTTTAGAGGCCTATTAATGACATCTGTATGTAATTATCACTCTTTTGTAGAAAGACACGAGGTCTACTGCAAGGGAATCAGATGGACAAGAAGTACTGTATGTGCGTGCTTATAGTTCAACATTTTTCATTTTAGGAATAAACATAAGGTATTGTCTCCACTTTTCTCATTATTAAATCTTAAGTGCAAAGATGATGTATATACTTTTAGGCACTTTGTATCTTTACTTCTAGTTTCCACGCTGTCTACTACGCCGATGTTGTTTATTCTGAGGTTTTCTTACTGGAGGTCAGTGTTTAGCTGGCTTACTAGAGCTTGTCGATGCACCACCATGGTGCATTGTTTCTGTGTTGGAATCTTTGCTAACTGTCAGAAACAAGTTACTAACGGATTAGAAAGCAAATTGAGAAGTCAAATCTAAAGAAGGGGTTTGCTTAATTCTCAGGTTGACTTTGACTTTTGTCTGACTTATGTTATCGAGCTTCTGTAGAATTCTAGAGCTTCAAACTAGCTGATGCATTTTCTTCCTGTTATATTTTTTGTGTTTTTTCCCCACCGAAACCTTGATGAAAGATGTTGTTTATATAAGGGTCAAGTACTGCCAAAGGAAAATAGTTGACTACTTGGAGGCACACTACTGCTCAAAGCAGAAAAGAAAAACTGGCAGAAGAGATACTTGGAAGGAAAAAAAACGTCGGATAATATTTTCGACAAATTTAGTTCTGGTTTACCCTTATTGAATCTTTTTGGCAAATTTGGTCTTAGAAATTACTCAAATTTTATTTCCACATTCACTATCCCATCCGTGAGCAGTGTTACCTTACTCATGGCTTGGTATAAGGTATGGGAGCATAGTGAATTTGCACTTACCAATTTTAAATTATAGTTAGCGGAGAAATTGGTGAATTAGGTAAGAGTCCTTGAGAGAAGAGAGAATCAATCATGCCTAAACATTCAGAACCATCAATGACCAGTAGTACTCCTATTTTCAGATGAAAATTGAGAAGTTTTCTTTTAAGCTCTATTGTCATTTAAGCTCTATTGTCCATATTTATATGTATGCTTTTCGCTAGTAAGCCAATGCTGCAAGATAGGATGCACATTACAAATTCTCATAGAGACTCATATAGTTATTTTTTTTCACAACCCTTGCCTTCATTTAGTAATTTTCTTCACAAGTCTTTCCTTATAGTTGTCTCCACACCTCTATCTTTCTTGTGCATCCTCTTCAACATAGGGCTGAAAAACTTTAACATCTAGCTGTCAGCCTGTCAGTCACCGTCTACTTTTTACATGCTAATGTTCTATGTTACTTAGACACGGATTAAGTGTCTACTCATTTACGGGTGTCGAAGTGTCGGACTCGGCCATTTTGTAGAAAAAAGTCAAAGTTTATAGTAAAAAACGAAGCATCCAAGTGCGTTATCATGTGCAATATTTAAGGTAAATGAGGGTGTCGAAGTAATTGCTGATGTTTTCTTTCATGAAGTTATGTGCAATTCTTGTTATGCTGTGTATTCTTTTGAGGCAGTGTATATGTTGGTAGTCTCCATATCGAAGCATCTATAGGTGTGTCCTATTTTTCAGTCCCAAGAACTAGCTTGTTCAGTATGAGTCCTCTAGTTGAAATAAGTAAATTGCTTTCGAGTACAATTGAAGAATATTGATGCCTAGATTATTATGAGAATTGTTTGATGATTGAGCTTTTACATGTAGCATTAGATTGTCCAATCATGCTTGAATCTTATGGTTCTGTTCATAATGTGACAGGACTTGGATGTAGGTCTTGTTCCTCTAGGATTGAGACGGGGCTTAAATGAAATAATATGTAATGGATTTAATTGAGTTTTGGTAGAACCTTGTTGTAGCTGTTTCTGCAAATGCTAGTGTTACTTTTTAAGAGATTGTTTGTAACTTTGCCTGGCAGAAATGGACGTTATCAGCTCCAGTCATCAAGAAATATAATTACTCCATCAGCGTTGTCTGATTCTGAAGAAAGTCTAAATCAGGGAACTCCCAATGCAGCTGAAATCTTCATCAATTTGCGAAGCAAATCTGTTTTGCACTTGTTTGCAGCCATTGGCAAGTTTTTGGGCCTTGAGGTAATTATAATTTATTTTGTGCTGGTAGTAATCTGACTTTTTGACTAATCTTGCACATAGAAATATTTGTTCAGTAGTGGACTCTATTGAACATCTAAGTAATGTAATAAGAGGGGGGTGGGGTGGGGGGTAATAGAAGACATAATAATGAATATGAAGGTGATTGTAGATGAAATGAAATATTGATTGTGTAAAGGGGGGGGGGGACCCACCTCTCCCGTAGGGGAATGTACTAATCCACTCCCCCCCTCCCAAATGAGGGCAATGGTGCTATCACCAGCTTCATTCACCTTCATTTTCTCCTTTTTTTCTTCCTATAACCTCCTTAATTTATTAGTATATTACCCTCAATCCTAGCATGCCCCTAATGTAAACTGCTTTGCCAGGTCTCAGATTTTGTACTCCATTTAAAGAAATATTGAAATTTAGCGATAACCCTCCTTTGGAATATTAATATATCCCTCAACTACTTGTCCCAAAAAACAAACTTTAAGGGTTGCTTTTGAATTTGATTGATGATTTTGATCACTTTGGCTCTTCATATGCATGCTTGAAATGAATCTGTACAGAAGTATTGCTTCTCATTGCATGCAGTTAGTGTGGAAATGTGCATCGGTGTTTAGTTGCCGGGATTCTACAAATCTTGAGTCTTCAATTCTTGTGGTGTTGTTGGTTTTCCAAGTTATTGATGGTCGTCTGTTTTTAAATTGTTGCAGGTGTATGAAAATGGTTTCTCTTCAGTGAAAGTGCCGAAAAGTGTCTTAAGTGGTGCAAGTTTTTTACTGATGGGATTTCCGGACTGTGGCAGCTCATATTTTTTGCTTATGCAATTAGACAAGGATTCCAAAATTGTCTTTGAACTGCTGGAAACACAGCCAGAACAACCTGGTAAGTCTAGCAACTTTGTTGTTGGGCGTTCAAAGAAAATTGATGTAGGCCAGATGCAGATGCTTGAAGATGAAATGAATTTGAGCATCCTCGATTTGAGAAAAGTGAGAGCTTTTCTTCCTGGAGCTGGGAGCTCCAATCAGCCTTCTGACTATGGTCTGTTGTCTGATTTTAGTCATGAGGGTTTGATGCCAGTTACTCTATGTCCACCATCAAGTTTTTCCTCTCTTATAGATGAAGTTTTTGAGCTTGAGAGAGGAACCCCTGCACCTTATACTGGTGCTAATATATCTTCATCAACTAATACATCTGCTGTGTCTCATTTGCCCTCTCTACCTCTGAATCTTCCTTCCTCTAGAGTTGGGATTTCTTCACCAAAGTGGGAAGGGAATGTTCTGATGTCACACATCAACCCTGCAGTCAAATTTACTACTCAATATAATGGTTCTCGATATTCGGCACCCATTGTCAAAGGATTAAGTCAGTCATCTTCTGTTAGTGCACTTTCTTTTGCCCAGCAGAAGAACAGTGCAATGCAGAAACTTTCGGTTTCTAAGTCAGAACAAGACCTTGCTTCTCTAAGGTCTCCGCAATCTGTGGAAGTTAGTTCTTTTAGGTCAATGGATGAAGATCATCTGAGGTTTATTAATGAAAAAG
The DNA here is from genome assembly GCA_947645195.1 of Patellifolia procumbens. NCBI lineage: Eukaryota > Viridiplantae > Streptophyta > Magnoliopsida > Caryophyllales > Amaranthaceae > Patellifolia > Patellifolia procumbens. Next base: position 1,860,296 of record CANSGD010000193.1, read on the forward strand.
CACGAGATGTAAACTCTGGCAGATCAATGTCTCTTTTGTCTCCTCAGTCAGCTGGTGCTAATGAAATTGCACCTAAATGTAAGATATCTACCATGATACTCCTATTTCTTTTTGGTTAGTTTTATATTGAATGTGCGTTAATGTAAGATTAATGTTTATACGTAATTAGATCAACATGTACACTTGCAGGTTATGGAACTGGTTCCGGGCGTGATAAGGATTCTAGAAAAAGGAAAGTTTCAGATATGCTGAATTCGTTACCATCACTTCGCGGTCTTGTTGATGGAGTTTCAAAGAGGAGAAGATTGTCATTTGACCAGCCTTCCGTGTCTTCTGCTGTTTCATCAAATACGAGCCGTAATCCTAATGGTAATAGTTATGGTGATCTTTTAGCTGAAGCAAACAAGGGAAATGCGCCTTCAGGTGTGTATATATCAGCACTTCTCCATGTGGTCAGACATTGCTCTCTTTCTATCAAGCATGCCATGCTGACTAGCCAGATGGAGGCTCTAGACGTTCCATATGTTGAAGAAACTGGTCTTAGAAATGCATTTATCAACATTTGGTTTAAACTCCCATCTGCTAGAGGAGATTCATGGCCACACGTTTGCTTACGACTTGGAAAACCAGGAAGTTTGTGCTGGGATGTGAAGATTAATGATCAACATTTTGGAGACCTCTGGGAACTTCAGAAGGATAGCTGTAATACACCGTGGGGAAGTGGTGTTCGCATAGCTAATACATCTGATGCAGACTCTCATATCCGTTATGATTCTGAAGGCGTCGTTTTAAGTTACCAGTCAGTTGAAGTGGATAGCATTAAGAAGCTTGTAGCAGACATTCATAGACTCTCTAATGCGAGAATGTTTGCACTTGGTATGCGGAAATTGTTGGGTGTGAAATCTGAAGATAAAATAGAGGAAGGGACAAATTCTGATGGTAAACTAGTAGTTGGTGCTAAGGGCACTATTGACGGAGTGGACAAATTCTCAGAACAAATGAGGAGGGCTTTCAGAATTGAAGCAGTTGGGCTCTTGAGTCTCTGGTTCAGTTTTGGTTCTGGGGTATTGGCTCGTTTTGTTGTTGAGTGGGAATCTGGTAGAGAAGGATGCACAATGCATGTTTCGCCAGATCAACTTTGGCCTCATACCAAGGTAAGATGCTTTATTCTTGTCTTTATTATTTTCTTCCGTTGTTTCAGATTTTGGCTTCACTTGAATAGTCTTCCGTTTTTTGGTTGTAGTTAAGCCAGTGCAGACTTGGGACTTTTTTTCTTAGTTCAAATTAACTGGACTTTTCGGAATTTAGTTGAACCTTTTTGAATTCCTATGAAATCTTCCTAAAGTTGCTGAACGGCTGAACGGCTGAACGGCTGAACCTTTATGGATTTTACTTAGCTTCTGAATTTTGCTGGAAATTATGGATTTGCTGAAATTATTGGTGTTATTAGGGAAACTTCACGAGATAGTATTTGTAAAATTCACCAGGTACCCTTATGTCTAAACGTCTGCCTTGGTTTCTAAAGGCACAAGGCGCAACGAGACGCAAAGGGGTCTCTGTAGCCTAGGCGCAACGCTTAGTTTTAAAAGGCGTGAGGCACAAAGGGTCCTTGGAGCCTAGGCGCAAAGCGCAAGGCGAAGGCGCGCGCTTTTCGTAGGCGAGGCGCAAAATTTTTTAATTTCTAATTTTTATTTACATGCCTTTTAGGTATCTGATTTTCATTACTTACTACCCAGTCCAATTATAAGTTAAACTCCAAAAAAAGAGAAAAGGGCTTTTCATTACTGAAGTACTGAACGCTTAGTTACTGCCTACTCGCCTAATACTAGTCTATTAGGGGATGGGTGGGTACTTTTTACCCTTTTAATTCAGTAATATTAAGGAAAAAAAATAGAAACTTGTAAACTCTTCACCACCGCAGATCGCAAAAGAGGAAAAGGCGAAGCTGGAAGAACTCGCCTGAAAACTCTTCACCACCGCCTACCACCGACAGATCGTGCGGCAGAGACAACCGGCGACGTTGTCTGCGGCAATCTCTGCCTTCAACGGCCGTTGCTCCGCCGTCAAATGACCCTCACGCAATTTAGTGTTTTTTTTGAATTAGGGTTTTCGATTTAACCTTCAATTTGAAGTAATTTCATGAAATTAATTGGGGGGTTATGCTCGATATTGAGTTCTACGGCCTAGGTAAGCTTTTATTCAAAAGAAAAAACTTCTTTTTTTAATTTTTTAAACTCAGATCTACTTCATCTTGCTATTCTCCCCAAAGGCGCCAGAAGCGACGCGCCTTGCGCTTCCTCTAAGGCGGTCTAAAGCGCGCGCGCCTCCACGCGCCTCTATAAAAACGCTTCGCCTTGGTGGCCAAAGGCGCTTTTCCACGCGCCTCCCTTCGCCTGACACCGCTTTTTAAAACTAAGGGCGCAAGGCAAAGCTGCTCTTAGTGGGACTCAAACCCGATGCCTTACCACTTGGCCACGCCCCACTTCGATTTTTATTTCACACTAATAAACACTAATAGTGTTATTGATTGTGGGTGACATCATTGGGGAGGAATGATTTTGGGGGCTAACCGTATTAATAGCCGATTTAAGGTAGCTACTTCGTTGTCCCCGCCCCTCTTTTGGTTGAGTGGCTTTTCGCTCTTGCCACAAGTCGTATTGATGACCAAGAAAATTCTGGAGAAGAAGAAAGCTTCAACGCTCCACAAGACAACAGAGCCAACATTGTGGATAGGGTAAAAAGCATCCAACGCAAAGCGGCCTTTTATTTCCTATAAGGGCCTGAATAAAGGACTCGATTCCTATCCTCCATCTCCTTAAATCGAATTAAAAAATATCCAACACTTGCTTTAGTCTCTGTTTGTGGTGACATAAGAAAGGGCCATAATGATAAGTTGTTAGTCGGCTCACATCTTTAAAGGAAGGAGGACAAGGTGGTTGAATTCGCGTTTTCTGTATGCAAGGCTCACTTTTCCTGAAAAAGTGAAGTTTACATTATTTACACTTAATTTCGCCTGCTGCAATGGGATTAATTAATCGATAATTATATGCGTAATACTTCCTCCGTTTCTATATAAGTGACACACTTCCCATATTTGGAAATGTCACAATAAGTGACACCAAGCTCAAAATGGAAATTTTTAAAAGACAAAATTACTTAGTTACCCTTACTCAACCAAATTTAATATGCTTAATCATTTTGTTTTCCCTCTTAAATTAATCTAATCCACCATTCAACCCTATTAACTATCCCACTCTACTTAACCCCCCCCCTTCAACATCCATCCACCTGCCATTTTTTCCGGCTCTTCAAGAAAACACGACCAAGACCCAACCACTCAAACAACCACCTACCATATTTTCCGGCCCCACCCCCTCTTTCATCGAACTCCTTTTCGACCTCCATTTTTCCGGTATATCTATCTCACACCGAACTCCTTTTCCGATCTCCATTTTTCCGGTCCGACTCCTTTTCTCTATTACCTCCTCCATTTTTTCTGCCCCCTTCTCTCTCTGCTTCACCATTCCCTCCTCATCCAAACCCACCATCCACCATAACCACAGAACCACCACCTCTCCCCCTGAAATCAGATAATGGCGGTGGGTTTGAAGGAAGAAGAGGAGTATTAAACTTGTAAATCTAAATTGCGAAGTAGAGGAGTTGAAATGATTTCATGTTGGTTAGGTGTGATTTCAGATCTGTTCTGCTTGGATAGTTTATGGTGGTTGATTTTGAGGTGGATGGCTTTCAACGGCTATGGGGAGGTTTCCCGTGGTTGTGGGTGGCGCTTCAGTTGATGTGGGTGTGGTTTTCAGTAGGGATGGTGGTGACGACGGAGGTGTCGGTTGTTTCTGGTGGTCGATGGAATTGTTTTGGGTGGCTGTGGGGAAGCTTTGCAGTGGTTGCGGGATGCTTTTTGGTGGTTGTGGGGTGGAATCTGTGTATGAGTGGTGGTGGCAACGAGAGTGTAGGTGGTGTTGGAGGTGGTGCAGCTAGTGGGTGGGTGATAGCTGATGTAATTGGTATATGATTACCCATTTGTTTAATTGTAATTAAAGTGCCTATTTTACTCTTGATTGTGGTCCCCAACTTTCTCTCTCTAACCCTCCTTGGTTTTCCCCCCACTTTCTCTATGTTCCACTTATTTAGAAACAGAGGAAGTATTATATCATGAGTCACTAGTGTCACATAAAATGCAAAAAGGCGTCATATTTTTCTACTGTGAGGTTAAAAACTTGCACAAACTTTGCTATAGTAACAAAAGAACGGTACAAATGAAAAGTTGGAAGACCTTAAAATGAAAAATGAAATAAAATATAAGATGGATCCTGCTTGTCACCTATAATAAAACATGCCTACGTCCCAGTTTAGTTGCCAGCTTGCCACAAAACACTTCTCTCACGAACTTGGTGAAAGCGGGGCCCAACTTCGGAGAAATTTTTTATGTATTTTAATAGAGATATGTTACAACTAACTTCGGACATCTGAAGAAGGAATGTATGAAGACTGATCTGGGATGGAGGGAAAATGTTGGAAGTCCCAGAGAAATAGTGTAAATTTTCAGTCTTATTCCCTTCCAAGATACCGCCTGTCTCTCTTCTACTGTCGAAGAATAATTTGCCTATTGTAGAACTTCTTCCGATGGTCAAAAAAGAAAAACAGACGGGATTGTGGAAGATTCGGAGAAGAAAAGGACTAGTGAAGATGTCTGGTTGGCGGTCTTTGTCACAAACCGGCACCAATAATCTGCCGTATATTCAGTTGACTCTTGAATTATGGTTTTCATGATTTGGTATTTTGATTTAGGGTTCAAACTGCAAGCAGTATCATGCAACTAACAGAGAGATTTTTCTTGGAAGTCAGAAAGTCTTCTCTCCTCTCCTCCTTCTTCTTTGTCGTTGCTTTATTGAGTTGTGGCCAGATCCATACATATGGCTTCAATGACTTCTGGCCTTATACCTCGTTCAAGGCAGCCTGAAGCATGTACCTACCAAAGGTCGCTGTACGCCTGCACCCAGGTGGCCAGGTCACCCAAAGCGATTTTTTTGCTTGCTTGATGTCACCTTGCTCCCGAGGTGCCTTTTTAAACTAAGTGTCGTGCAGTATATACCCCTAATTTTCAGAATCATGCACTGTGTATGAGAAAGCATAACGGCATATTTTCTTTTTTTTTTGATTGAAACTCGCATAGATAACTTTTGAAACTCGCATATATGACTTTTGAATTATGTAATGTGCCAAACAACCCCTTAGTAGTTAACTATTCTGTCACATACTCACATTAGTATTCTTCGTCAGAAACTAAAAGAAATCAGGGTTTTGCATGCACTGTGTACCCTTAAAAGCTTAGGGTAATACCGTGCACAAATTTAGATATGCAAGGGTATCATTTGAAATCTAATAGAATTGAAGGGTTAAAATGTGAAATTTCTCTTATTTTCATTGTTGTTGTTCTTGTAGTGGTACCTTCTAGCAAGGAGGCTTGATACTAGTTCAAAACCTCTCTTGAATGTAAATGAACTTGGTTGATTTTTTTTATTTTTTTGCTGAAGTCTTTTGAAGTCTTGAACTTTTGTTCACCTTATCTAAATCTAATGAATTGTCCTGCTTTACTAGAAATTTTAGATGTTAAAACATATATTTGTCGAACTGCTTGCACGGGATCCATGTAGTAGTTTTAATTCTGTACAGGCAATGTACCGAACTCATATCGGCTTGCTTGGGAAGCTTGATTGATTTGTTAGGTTCTTAGTTTAAAAAAGCGCGCCTGAGGCGCGCCCAGGCGCCAGGCGAGCAGAGGCGCACGGCTGATCGCCTTTCAAAAGTGAGGCGAGGCGTTTTCATCAAGGCGCAGCCAGGCGCGCGCTTTTGGCCGCCTCTGGCAAGGCGCAAGGCGCACGCTTTTGACGCTTTTGGTTGAAACACGAAAGAGAAGAAGGATATTTGAGTTTTTACTCCAAAAAATAGTTAAATTTCTACAAATTAAAACTTACCCAGGCTTTAGGATCTAAATTCGACCAAGATACCTCATCTAATTGCATAAATTGGCTTCAATTTGAATCCAATATAAAAAAGCCCCAAATTAGTGAAACCCTAATTCGCAAATTCAGTAGATATCGACAATCTAAGGCTTGCAAACAAGACAGAAAGTGTCGATAACTGATTGTCCTTTGTCCCCGGCGACATAAACCTCCGGCACCAGGAGCCATCACCGGTAACAAAGTTGGCAGGTCAATCTTGTGTGTTAATGCCATTGTCGGTTTCTCTTTCTTCTTTTCTTCGATTACTGTGTTGTGTTTAGTTGCTCTTTCATAATTTTGTCATGTGGCCCCCAGTGACAGTACAATTCACGTGATATGCCATTAAATAGCCACCCCTTTTGTTTTGTTTTCTCTTTCCAGTAGGACCCCCCCCTCCTTTTTTATATGTATGGTTTAAGAAAGACTATAGCATATTATTTAGTTTTGTTCAATGTAATTCTACTGAAAACTTTGGCCACAATGGGAAAAAAAGAAAATTAGATAAAAAAATTTAAAAGTGCGCCTCATCTACGAAAGGCGCGCGCCTTCGCCTTGCGCCTTGCGCCTAGGCTCTAGAGACCCTTTGCGCCTCAGTGCGCCTCGCGCTTTTTTAAACTAAGGTTAGGTTGAAATTGAACTTAACACTAGGTCAGCTGAAATGCTGAATGCTGCATTAGTGTAAGGAGGATGCTATTGTGGATTAGACTGATTGCTTGAAAAGCTTGATTGATTTTCTTAGTTGAAATTAAACTTAGCACTACGTCACCTGAATGCTGCTCTAGTATTAGGAGGATGCTATTGTGGATCAGCCAACGTTTATGTGCTGTATTCCAGCCCCTCTTTCTTCTTATTTTGCATATCTATGACTCATTGTTAATAGCTTTATGCCCTTATTCTGAAAGATATATAAAGATAAAGATGACCTTTTAATTGTCAATTTACTTGAAAATTGATTAAGGGGCTGTTTGGCTCAACTTGAGCCATGAAGAAAGGGAAAAAAATTATGAAACAGTAAAGAAATGCCATTATTTCTGGTTGAGAAACCCTTATTGGTGTTTCGTGTTCATAAACCTTACTAGCATTTAATTATATTAGATCAGTGAAACCTGTACTAGAAATCCTCCTACATTATCTAATCCCTCCTTGACCCCCACCCAGTCGGTGGCTCTTCTCTCACCACCAAAAAAGCCGCTACTTCACAAATTCACAAGTGTCACCACTGTGCTCACTCAGTTGTCGCTTCCCTTGTTTGTTACTCTCTGTATTTCGCCTTCAGTAATTCATTTTCGTGGACAAGGGCCTTTATCTCAACCATCTGTTATTTGATGTGGAAAGCAGAGAACGATCTGACCACCAAAGGCCAAGAGCTAGGCCTCTGGTGGGGATGGTGGAGGGGCAGTCGTTGAGATATGGAATTGGGGATGGAAGAGGTTGTAGCGGGAAAGCAGCGGTGAACCAGGTTAAGAATGATTTTGCAAAAGCTAAAAATGAACAAGGGAAAAGTAAATAAGAAGGAAACAAGAGCAACCAAAAACCATCTAATGGTTAAAGGTGTCCATCATATTTTCTTTCAAAACTAGTGGACCAGACAGCCCCTAAACTATTAAGCACAAATATTACTTTCACTAGAGGGCCCAATGCCAATAGCTCACGAATGTTCCACCTGTAGGTAAGATGAAGTGTGTCAAGCTTCCAAGGTTTGCCTGCACGTTTTAGAGGGAAGTGACTGGTAGTTACGGAGTCTGTCCAAAAGCGTAGTGATTTTGGTAATTGTATTTATCTACTACTTGTGCAGAATATTTTTAAGATCAGGCTCGTAACTCAACCTTGCGCTAAAGTGTTGATACGGTTCCATGTTAGTCAAGAAAAAACCTTGAGCTCATGAGCTCGATATACTGTACATGACTTTTTGTAGGAGTAATTCATACAATTAGTATATCTCATGAGCTGGCTTGTTTTTATTTATGGAAATTAACCATCATACTTTAGGAGACATGTTCAAGGTGTATTAGGATTTTGGCATTTTGATATACAAGTATGTGCTTAAAGAATAAATTAGAACTCTGTTTTAAGTATTAGTGAAAGTCTGAATTGATCAGTGCTCTAAATAGTTAAAAAGAGTATTATTTTTGAGTGTAGGAGCTGGGTAATAGATAGAGTGGAAAGTGGCGATTTTCATAATCTCTTCACAGGGAAGAATAATTTCTGGCCAATCCATAATGTGTTGGGTGGCCCACTTAAGAGGAAATCTTTCATTGTTTTTGTTTTCTGTTCTCTCGCATATATGCTGAATTGCTCCCCCTAAGATTTTCTTTGACAAAGTATTTTGAGTAATGTGTACAAGTGTCTATGCAGTTTCTAGAGGATTTTATCAATGGAGGTGAAGTAGCATCCCTGCTGGACTGCATTCGGCTTACAGCTGGACCTCTACATGCGCTTGCTGCAGCAACACGGCCTGCTCGAGCTGGCCAGGCTGCCATTGTTCCGGGGGTGGGCTCAAATATGCCTGCTTCATCCAGACAAGGGACTTATGTTTCAGCTCAAGGAGTTCCTCCTAGTAGTTTGTCACCAAATGTCGGTCAGGGAACTGCAGGTAATGCTGGCAATTCTGTTGTATCTGCAGCTACTGCCGCTGCTATAGGGAATCATCCAGGTGTCATATTGGCTGCTGCTGGCAGGGGCGGTTCAGGCATTGTTCCCAGCTCATTGTTGCCTATCGATGTTTCTGTTGTACTACGAGGGCCTTACTGGATAAGAATAATATATCGCAAACATTTTGCAGTTGACATGCGATGTTTTGCAGGAGATCAGGTCTGGCTTCAACCAGCCACACCCCCAAAAGGAGGTCCTTCTGTTGGGGGGTCATTACCCTGTCCCCAGTTCAGGCCTTTCATCATGGAGCATGTTGCTCAGGAATTAAATGGTCTGGAACCTAATTTTGTCAGTGGGCAACATACTGTTGGAGTGCCCAGTTCCAACAATCTGACCCCTGGTTCAAGTCCACAACTGGCTGGTGTAAATGGAACCAGAGTTAATTTTTCTAGTGCCTCTGGACTCTCTAGGCCAGGAAGTCAAGCTTCTGGTATTAACCGTGCTGGAAATCCCCTTTCTGCACCTTCTAACATGGCTGCAGCCGGTGGATTGGCTTCACGGAGATCTCCTGCTGCAGGTGTCCCTGCTCATGTTAGAGGAGAATTAAATACAGCTATTATTGGCTTAGGTGATGATGGTGGATATGGTGGTGGGTGGGTTCCGCTTGTTGCACTTAAAAAGGTTCTAAGAGGAATTTTGAAATATCTTGGAGTTTTGTGGCTTTTTGCGCAATTACCTGACCTTTTGAAGGAGATCCTTGGTTCAATCTTAAAAGAAAATGAGGGTGCATTGTTAAATTTGGACCAGGAGCAGCCAGCTTTGCGTTTTTTTGTGGGGTAAGATGCTCATTATTTAGCCTGTTTCTTTGTTGATATGAAACAATTTTTTTGCGTGCTTGTCATCTTACAATACGTACGAGTAATATCTTGTTTCTCTATTCTGAAGTATCTATAATCATCAAATATACATCGTACATTCTCTTTTTGATGGGTACAGTTACTGTATCCACACATAGTTAAAAAGGAGGTGTTAGTCTTGTGTGGGTAAAGTAAGGAGACATAGATAGTGACATTAGTTCTAATCTAAGGAAAAGGGGAAAGTGAGATGAAGTGGGGTAGGTTGGGTTAATAATAAAATATAACATTATCAAGAATAAGAAAAGTAACTATCGAAAACGAATTTACACACTCCCTCCACCCCCAAAGGATTTCCCATTTATTTTGGACACAAAGTTTAAGGGGGAGGTTGGTATGGGACCTAAATTTTCATTTTATAATAGAAAAGTAAGATAGTGGGTATTATTTAGAATTATTTATTAATAGAGAGAGAGAGAGAGTTGGGCCAAGTGCTTTGTGTGAGGAAAATAATACTTCCTCCGTTTTTTTATTGGCTGCACTTCTCATTTCACGGACTCTTAGGAAAAACTTTGGTGAATGAGTAAAAATATGTAAGAAAAAGTGATAGGAGAGAGATAGAAGAAAAAGTTACTAATAAGGAAAAAAAGGAGAAGTATAGCCATTAATTTTAAACTTCCTACAAAGGAAAGTGTAGTCAATAAAAAAACAAAGGAAGTATTATAATTAGTGGACCATATCCAAATAAGGAAATGAGAAATGTATTTGGGACAAACAAAAATGGAAAAATGGGAAATCCTTTGGGGAACGGAGGGAGTAAATAGAAAGTGTAAGCTTCAAAAAGAACAGACGGCTATTTAATAATTCATTTGTACATGAAATAATACTTCTTTTCTTTCTTACCCGTTCCACTTTGAGTTTCACGATTTCAAAGATTGAAGCTTGACCCTTGATACGGTTGATTCTCAATTTGTGAAACTTAACAAAAGTTATTATTTTGAAAGCCTACATCAAGCCAAATTCTATAGCATTTTACATGAGATATCAAATGGGGCAGGGTGGGTGGGGTGGATGTTCCCTTCATATCCATAACCACTTCAAAATCTCATCCTCATCCCCGCCCCCATCACTCATAGCGGGGGGGGGGGGGGGGAATTTCATCCACACCCCAACTGGTACGCACTAAAAAACTATCTCTACAGCGTCACCTGACATGGTGCATGGTCCCTGCACCCGTTTCACACCCGTCATATAAGCCCCAACATCCGCCTTACCCCCAATCTATGTTCATTTTTATTAATAGTTTGTTATTTGTTTAAAAAATAGAGTATGTGTTAAAACAAAACTAGTTTTGTCAATAGTCATTTATTAGATACTAGATGAGTAGTACTTCGAAGAGAAGGAAGAAGCGGGGGGACGGGCTGGGATATAGGGATGAGTAGTACATTTACAAAATCCACGCCCTCTCAATCACCCATGGCCGGTATGATTTTCATCCCTATAATGGCTCCGCCTAATTGGGGCACATGCAGGGCGGGTTTCAATAATCCCCTTCCCATTGACATCCTGTTTAAACATGATAATATATGTTTTTATATATTAGTAAATAATTAGGGTTCAAGTAGAATATGTGAATAGTGTGAAAAAAAATAAAGGGAGTGTCAATAGAGAACTCAAGGTTATTTGAAATTAAGAATACTTTTAGTTAATGGTTTGTCTATTACATGGGCAGAATCATGGGGTTAAGTATCCTTTACAGCATTTAGAAACAAGTCTTTTGCTGCCATCTGTCTATCTGTGGATCGCTCATATGATACAACTTGATATATGATGTATGTTCATGATCAATTGTCAAGCTTTCAATGTATTTACATAGTGGCTCAATGGACCTAAAAAAAATTAAAGGAAAAATTGATAAGAATAATCCGACCTTTGGCCGGTCTTCCACCAATGGTACCACCTTTAATTAATCCAGGTATAATCTGACCTTTGACACCCATATTCTCTCATTGGTATGGAATGATGGCAGCCTGTTTGACCGGCCAAAATGACCGTTGACTTTTTCAAAAAAAAACTTTCCCCCCAGCCCACCCCCACCGCCATTCCCTCCCCCTGTCCACACTACTGCCACCCCACCCCCATTTCCTCCCCCTGCCCCCACTGCTGCCTCGTGCCACCCCACCCCCTCCCCTTCACCCCCTCGAGCTAACCGGTGACCAGCGGCCAACAGCCGGCGATCATTTATTTCTTCTCCTCTTCACCCCCTCGAGCTAACCGGCGACCGGCGGCTCGACCAAGGAGCGCGCCAGCAACCACGACTACCTCGCCAGCGACCACAACCTCGCCCCACTATCTCTTTCTTTCTCTTGCCGCCAGCCTCGCCAGCGACCACGGCCGTCTTCTCTTGCTTCGAAAACCCAACCCAACACCACCCCCTTCATATACGGTGGTCACAGTGACGTTTTTGGCGGTGGTTAGGGTTTAGGGGTGACGTTTTGTGGTGGTTAAGGAGGAAGTTGAAGGGGAGGGGAGGCAGCGAGAGAGGGGGAGGGTGGCAGTGGAAGGGGAGCCAGCGAGGGAGGGGGAGGGTGGCGGGGGAGGGGAGGGGTGGTTTTTTTTAAGTTATTTTTAATTAAATCTGATTTAAAACTTTAATTAAAAATTTAAGTTTAAACTATACTTAATTACCTGTTAATCACGTAATTAGGAAGATTACCTGTAATTGTAGGTCACCAACAGGTGACGGACCAATGAGAGAATATGGGTGTCAAAGGTCGGATTATAACTGAATTATTTGAAGGTGGTACCATTGATGGAACACGGCCAAAGGTCGGATTATTCTTATCAATTTTTTCAAAATTAAATGGTATGGCAGTAGATGATTCTCTATTGAATTTGTTACGTCTATAAATAGTACAATTGCTTTTTTTTAATTGGTATCTGTTGAGTGGAAGTTCTTCGATAGTGCTTTTAAGCTTACCTACTGTTTGCTGAAGTGGACTGATTCTATACCTTCGTCATCTTCCAGCCACTTTTCTGTAGCACTTGCTTGGAATGGGAATAATGGTTAAGAAGGGGTAATAGGAGTTAAACGAAGAGGTTTTGGGTGGGATAGAGATGCTGGTGGCATGGGCGGATACGGGGGTACATTAAGGTATAGGGGTACCCCGACTCTGAAAAATAAAAAACAAGCAAAAAATGGAAGGCCAAACCCATAGTATATGTATATATAACACTTTTTAAGGTGAATATAGGTCAAAAAGACCTTAAAAGCTCATCTTTTGGAACAAAACAAGCCTAATCTAATAAGGACTTGGAGGCTCTCTCTCTCTTTCAATTTCACGCCACTCACCTTATAGGCTCGAACGTCACCTCTCCTCTCTTCATGCAACCAGACGTTGGTTTTTGCAAGGTTTAATTTTATGTTTACATTGGTTTTTGCAATATTTAATTGTTTTTTTTTTTTTTTTGCTGGATGGTTAATTTATTTTGTAACCGCACCCCTACCTTTCAAATCCTGAATCTGTCAGTGTCTGGTGGTTAATGATCCCCAATGAGGGTTAATTATAACTCTCCCTCTTGGGCCTTGGGTAATCTTGACAATATGGGTGATGCTACGAAAGCAAGGCTTTCTTTCCTGTCCGGTCACGATCTTTTGGGAGTCACTTTCTTAACTTATTTAAAAATGTTATACCGGTGAGATTCTCAGTTGATGGAAGGTATAGAGCTCGGCTTACGGGATTCTTCGGGATTTCACTTCGGCCTTCTCCCCTGTCTTCGTACTGTTTTAGAAAGTCACCCGGGATCAAAATCCGATCTCTCACTTCTATATCTCATAATGAGGTGTGAACCCACTTATGACCTCCTTATTCCACTCAAATAATTCCCCTCAATCCAAGTATGGGGCCATGTCTTCTCTCATCCAGCCTTTTAAAGGAAAACTCTACACGAAAGAGGAATGTTCATGATGAAAATTGGTCCAAGTGCTGACCATCTTTGATACACTGACCTCTGTTGTTCTGAAATGCTTTGGCCTTTGAAATTATTTTAGTAAGAAATTCTGACGATTTCTTTGTGGTTTGCGCTAGTATATTGCAACTCTTTCCTGGCAGTTGTGATTATGTGTTCTGTTCGTCATAAGTTGTAGTTTATACATTATTGCTACTTTAGTCCCTTTCTTTTATTGCTTCTTTATCTCAAATAAAATTGCATCTATGCAACAGGGGCTATGTGTTTGCCGTGAGTGTCCATAGAGTTCAGCTTCTCCTGCAAGTTTTGAGTGTGAAGCGGTTCCATCATCAACAGCAACAACAGCAGCAGAATTCAACCTCAGCCCAAGAGGAACTCACACAATCTGAAATAAGTGAGATATGTGACTACTTCAGCCGTCGTGTTGCATCAGAGCCGTATGATGCTTCACGCGTTGCGTCATTTATCACTCTTCTTACTTTGCCAATATCGGTTTTAAGAGAATTCTTGAAACTTATCACATGGAAAAAAGTTATGTCCCAGTCACAAGGTGGAGATGTAGCACCTGCTCAAAAACCCCGTATAGAATTATGTCTTGAAAATCATGCTGGTTTGAATATGGATGGGATTTCGGGAAACTTATCTGCCACTAAGAGTAATATACATTATGATCGGCCCCACAACTCAGTTGATTTTGCTCTCACTGTTGTACTAGATCCTGCTCACATACCTCACATTAATGCGGCTGGTGGTGCTGCTTGGTTACCGTATTGCGTGTCAGTGAGGTTAAGATACTCGTTTGGGGAGAACCCAACTGTTTCCTTTCTTGGTATGGAAGGAAGCCATGGTGGCCGGGCTTGCTGGTTGAGAGTTGATGAATGGGAAAAATGCAAACTAAGGGTTGCTCGTGCCACAGAAGTTCCTATATGTTCGCCTACAGATATTGCTCAAGGGAGGCTGAGAATAGTTGCTGATAACGTCCAGAGGGCGTTGCATTTGTGTTTGCAGGGACTGAGAGATAGCAATGCTGGAGGTCCTGGAAGTTCTGGGTCTATATAATATGTTCTAGAATAACTTATAACATAATCATTCTTACATGCTTATTTCTTCCCTTGACCTGGGTTTACATCACATTTGTGAAATCTACAGCTCCGTTTGTAGAAAATGATGGGGGAGGGGAGCAAGAGTGAGAAGAGTCAATGGTATAACTTGTGATCGTGCTAGCAGGTTCTTTGATCTTCAGTGCAAACAGAATGATAGGAAGCTAGCCGAGTATCCAAGATCTTGTCATTTAGTTGATTATATCATCTTGCTTCAGTTGGCAGCTAACTTGAACACATGATGGTTGAAGGCATGATTTGTCGTAGGTGTATCATATTTTTGAAATTACAGTATGTACCAAAGATTAAATTAGGTATTAGTTCATCTTGTACAGAATAGTCACAGGGCCAGAACTTGTGTAAAGGTATAGTTGGAATTGTTTGGCCCATTGGTTATATATACTGAAACCTAATGTTCAAAATTAGTGTTTACACTGTTTTGGGTGGAAATGCAGCTTTAACATCCCACATCCCACAGGGATCCTGGTTATCCCGCGGGCCCTTTTGTTTTTGGAGTTAGCTATTTTAGAAACAGAAATGCCCCTAAAATTTCTGGAGATTTATTATTGTCTATTTTATTTTTACTTTATGCACATATAAACTTCTGCGTAGTCATTGTAAAGTTCTTATACTCTACAACCCAAAAGGTATTATTGGGAGCATATTACTTTATTTTTAATTAATATTTTTTGTAAGAAGTGGCGTGGGCTCCGCCCGGGTCTTATTGGGCAGACACTATGAGAGAGGGGGAATGATAAAAGATATTCTATTCTCAAAGTGCTCTTAGTGGAGATTGAACGTCTAACCTCAAGATTGAAATGTTCTCTCCTTTACACTAGAAGATCAAGCCTTGCTTGGTGGGAGTATATACTTACCATAATCGGGGTTGTCAATGACATGTTTTTTTTAGTTAGAGTATATTATGACGATGCTTGAAATGGGAGTGAAAGTAAATAAAATTTTAATGAGAGGGATGGAAGTAGTGTTGGACTGTATTACCCTTATTTCGCGATATTAGTTAGATCCTATACCCCTATATTATATTATCCTTAAAATGAGGTTAATAATTCCCTTTCCTTCTCTCCTTCAAGCCTTGTATGAATTATCTCTTATGTTGCTATTTTAATTCATATTCATTTTCTCCACTTTGTCTTCATTATCCTATATAATTTACTTCCAATCCAAGTATACCTAGTGTATATCACTTTACTATTAACGATGCTAAGCATATTAAGATGTTTAACAAATTGGTTAAAGATCTAGATTACTATGTGTCTACAAGAAAAAACAAAACAAGAAGTTGACAAGGAGTAAGAATAATAATGAGCCGTTAACGGGCATCCATAAGAACTAATATGCCACACGGCATACAAAGACAGGCTAACAAATGTACTTGTGCAAATTATATTTTAGGAAATTCGTGAAAAAAACATTTTATTTATGTTTTTGTGAAAAAACACCATATATAATTATTTTAGTGAGAAAACACCTTATATGTCACTTTTTTTTATCAAAATCCACACATTTTTCTTAGATTTTGGCTATAAAGTCAAAATTTTGGACATTGATCCTCCAATTTTTAGTTCATTTTTGCGTGTCAGATTTTGACTTTCTTTTTTAATACTTCCTCCGTTTTTTTTAGTTGACACGTTATACGTAAGAGAAAATATAGTCATGTGGGGTCTTGTTAGATTCGTCTCATTATATATTTTCAAAATATCATATTTTTATAATTTTTACTAATCAATTTTCCAAGATAAAAGTGATTGAAATCACGCGTTGGCAAACGTGGTAAAAGAAACAGGTCAACTAATAAAAAACGGAGGAAGTATGAGTGACTCCCGCGCACAAAAAAGAGGGCGGAGAAATTAAGAGGTTCAATGACCAAAAGTTTGACTTTTTAACTAGGATTTGACAACAAGGTGTGCATTTTGATAGAAAGTGACATAAAAGATTTTTTTATTCAAATAAATAATTATATAAAGTGTTTTTTTCGCAAAAACTGTAACTAATAAGGTCTTCTTCCGCAAATTTTTCTATATCTTATTTACTTTAAATCCCTACCAGATGCGTGAAATCTTGCCATGTGTCTTACACAGTTTAAGACATTACAACTTCTTAAAATGAATTTTGTTGGAGATAATCTTGTCTTTAGAAGGCTTTTCTGTGGGGAAATGCATGTAGCTAAGCTCAGTTCCTCTACTCATCAGGCAATTCAAATGAAAAGAATCCAAAGAGAAACCAATTTTCCCTCATTGGGGATGCTCTCAACCTTATATAATTTATACGCAAACAAATAGATACTAATTTAAGAGTTATGCATTGACAAGCTTCTCATTGTCTGAGTACAACTAAAAGAAAGAAAGAAAGTATTAATTAACTTCTATAATATGTAAATAGTAGTACAGTAATATTAATTGACCTTTTTCTTCTCTTATTTGGTATCTACCCTCCCAAAATCAATCAGGGATATCTAAAGCTCTTTTCACTAATGAAAAGAGACTGACATTTCCCAACCTTTAACCTTTACTTCTTTTTACTAGAAAATAAAT
Organism: Patellifolia procumbens; assembly: GCA_947645195.1. Classification (NCBI taxonomy): domain Eukaryota; kingdom Viridiplantae; phylum Streptophyta; class Magnoliopsida; order Caryophyllales; family Amaranthaceae; genus Patellifolia; species Patellifolia procumbens. The sequence continues at coordinate 1,877,383 of CANSGD010000193.1, forward strand.
TAATTTTCTAACAAAAGAAGCTTCCAACAATGCTTTCTCAAACAACCAACAATTATAAAATTATTTCAAAGTCTATTACATCTCAATTCTCCATAAACATCATATAAATTATGCTACAAACATTTTTCCGAAAGTTTGGTCCCACATTTTATACCACTATACATCAAAAACAAAAGAGCATTGGTCATAAATGTCTTGGTCATACCCCACTAATTTCCCCCACCATTGATTACTAGAAGATATGTTTCTGAACCCACATCAAATATATATTTGACAAACTTTATACTTTAAAGACTTGACCACCATAGCATAGGAAAAACATGCAAGTGCACCTTAGCCTTTTCTTCTCTTGAACATTTCCAATCACCCCTTTCTTTGACAAAAACTAGGAAAATGACTCCATCAAAAATGCCTCTTATCTTCGTCATTGGAGTTAGCCTCATATCTAATCCCCTTTTGATCCTTTCAGGTCGAAATTATGGAGGGGGGTTTGCCTCGGGCTTAACAATTGTCGGAGGATCAGGAGGTGGTGGGTGCGACCGAAAGATAGCTGATGCAAGTGATATAGGCATAATGCAAAGTGCCTTAGACTGTAAGAATTGCATAGCAGCCCCTATGTCTTGCTCCATCAGTTTAGCTACTTGCTGCTCTGTGCCATCAGTTGACCATTTCTCCCATGCTGCCTGTGCTCCGTCTACGCCTTCACCCTTTCAAAATCATAATGCCAAATTTGTTTTACTAAATTAGAATACATATATAATTGAAGCAAACATTTGCGCAGTTGACAGTTTAAGTTTTACCTCCATGGATGATGGGGGCACATCGGCTACAAGTTGTGCCACGGCACCTGCTCCACCCAATCTGCTCATGCTTAATACCTGGTGCATGTCAAGGTCTCTGAAGAATTAACATGCTCGTAACTTGTATGACAAATCCTCTTTCTGTCCCAAAAATCTATGTTACTCATATTCAATTTGAAGTACCAGTGTAAATCCGTGATACGCGCACCTCGATACTTTTATATAGACCAAGAAAAAAAGCCTAGCCCGACAGTGGACTCGTACTTGTATCGGACATGAGAAACCGAGTCCGGGTAACATAGCATAAAATCTATTGTATAGATATATCTCTATATATCCTTATCTTTGCTAATTGTCATCCAAAAAATAGCATGATACGTATTGATTTTGGTTAGCAGAAGAAAGCTACAACTTAAAGCTTCATATGATTTCTATTAAAAGTGACACAACTTTTGAATATATAACAATATCTCTCAAATATGGTGGAACCATGATGAATCCTGAAGAGGATACCTTGACTTGGAGCCTCAGAAATTTCACGTAATCAACGATTTCATCAAGCATAGCCGCCCTATCTGTCTGTGCAAGCAATAGTATTATAATAATATATTAGAGCATATCAACAGCCTTTTATTGGAAAAGAAGCAAGAAGTAATAATGAAAGACAGATAACATTTTATTCGAGGCCAAAAAAGACGGAGCTGACCTTGTTGCAACTTGGGACCAGTTCTTGCAAAGCTTTCATTCTTTCAGCTATTCTTTCCCTACGCAACTACAGAGTACACAACACATAATTGACTAACTTTTACAGAAAACAAGCCTAAAAGCAATCTCATAATGGGAAATCGGAGCCTAGAATCGGAATTTGGAGCTTACCCGTTCGGCAATACTGTGGGGATCAGTGGCTTGACCACGCCTTGCACGCACCCTAGGCCTGATTGCGGGTGGGTGTGATACTCCTGGAGCTGGTCCTGGTGCTGTGTGGCCATGAAAACTCTGCATGTCCAGATAAAACTGTTTCAGGTTTTCTCATCTTGCAAGAGACAGGACCAAGATAATAGGTATAGAAAGCTAATACACCTACTGTTTGAGCATTCCAATATGCAGAAATATTTGCACAAGGATAGACGCAAAAAACTAGCTTCGCAGGCTTACCAAGTGAATATTGCAGTTTTATAGAGTAATATAGGAATAGTTTACAGATTACTCGTCTACTTCACACACACACTAAGGCTCCGCTTGGTTGGGTGCAAAACAATGTCAATGTCAAATGATTTTCATGGAAAACAATTTACAACAGAAAACACAATTGCAAAATTAGTAAAAATATGATGGAAAATGAAAGGGAACGTAAGGAGGTAGTGAGGGGATTCAGGAGTGTACAAGAGAGGTAAGGAAAATGAAGGAAAACAGTTTTCCCTTTATTTGAAGGGAAAATGGTTTTTCAACAGGGTAAGAGATATTTTACTCCTAGAGAAAATGGTTTTACACTCATTTGCAAACCGAACAATGTAAAGTTAAATATAAAGGAAAACAGTTTTCGTGGAAAATGTTTTATACTCTACCAAATGGAGCCTAAGGTTGTTCAGTACCTTATTCTCGACTTCGTGTAAGAAGGTTCCATATATCTTTGAATAAGAGTTAAGTTGCAATAGCAAATAATTACCATGGAGCATACGAAACGATGCTCAGCCAACAAACAAATGAAGATGGTAATTTTCAAATTTGCATGAACTTAATAGGATTTCTTCATAGAATTTAGAAGAATCAAAAAATGAAATATTCATGCCGAGTCCACATAAAAGCACCTGCCTAATATCAAGGTATTTAAGATGGAACTTAGAAATATTTATTCATGTGTTTGCAATTGGTTATTCCACTTCTTTTCTTCTACAATCTCCAATGCACATTTTTAACCATCAATATCTTAAGAGTTAAATTTTAAGGGAATTCTAGAAGTTGATACTAATAAGATCCCACATACTCCATCTAAAGTTTTTGATTTCTATTATTTTGACTTTTTGAGACAATTCACATATTCTACTTTAAATATATTGTATCTATACACAAAATAAACATAATCAAAAAGTGTCTTAGATTTGTCTCAATATAGATTTTTTTTACCGTTAGTATAATTATTTGTCAAAGTGTACATACCTAGAGCTTGAAAGTAGAAGTGTAATAACTAATTGCAAAAGGAAGGAGTATGTATTTCTAATGGAAGGGAAAGAAACTAAGGAGTGATGCACAATACTGAGAACAGATTTTTAGTGCATTTTCAGAGGCCTTTTGAAAGTGTTCGGGTACACGCTAACAAAATAAGAGGCACTCTAGAGAAAAAAGAATTTTTATAAAAATCGAAAAGCGGAGAAATCCTTCATGAAAGAAAACACAGGTATCGTTTACATACAGAGTTATGATTATGTTCTATATCATTGCCAGGAAAAGAGGAACCATTTGCAATGTGCCAAATTAAATCAAAGAATATGCTGCTCTGATTTATGTCAAAACTTCAAACACAAGCATTCTTCACCTTACGTCGCTAATCATGGATATGAAGTTTTGGTTCTGCTTAATTAAGCATCTACATATTACCATAGGAAAAAACAATGAAGCAATTCTTATTTCTTCAAGGAATATATAGAATAAAGGTATCCATCCTGCCAATAATTTCGGCTTAACAAGTTGAGATTTTAAATAATATATAGGCAGAAAAAAGCATGGACTTTGTAATGAAAAAGCCATGGTTATGACACAAGTGAGTATTGATATTCATATTCATATTCATATTCTGTGACATATTCCCTAGTTTTTCAAACCTCAAGACTCCCAATGTCAACTCTTAGGATACTACTAGACATGACTAAAAAGAAGATAATCTCGCACACGTGGGTCCCACGCGCTTCTTTTCATGTCTGGCAAGCGCGTCAAAGAGGGGGGGGGGGACAGTGGATGAGTAGGATGCTTTTTTTAGTTTTATTACCACTTCTTTGATGACATCATTACCCCTGAAAAACATTGGAAAGGACAATGCGGTCCCTACATTTTGTAAGGAAGTGTTATGCACGTGTGAAGGTCCAGCACATGTGTAAGGTATAAACATAGACCAATCTCACACTCTCCCTTAGCACGTGCAACTCAATCTTATAATTCACAATAATTATTTTTCCATAATGCTAAAAATTTGATTATATGTCTTAATCATCTTAAGTTTTATGTAAGTGACCTACATGGCTGCTGGAGTGGACCTCCCTTTCAAGATTTAGTAAAGCACTCAATCATAGAGTTTCTTCACCAGTAGGAAGATATGCCCTAGTCATCATCTTTAAGATAGTATCAGCTGAGGACATTATTAGATGAGACAAGATCACAACATCAACACTATCATTAAAATTTAAAAGCAAGCTAAACCCGCTTCGTCACAGACTAATTGCAACATTAGCCTTCTCAGGGTTCCTAATTCACATCTTTGACCATTAACATTGTCGAATTCGCATGTTACTCCATTCGGACCTGAATAGTCGCATTTGTTAGGAATTTTAGGAAAGATGGCTTGTGGACTATTTCTTTTGATTTTATTTGAAAGTAGAGGTAATAAGAGATGGGAAAAGCCAAAGACCTATCTGATAGATGTGAACAGTAACATCTATCAGATAGGTCTGTACTACATTTAAAAAAAATATACTACAATTTTTTCTTGTACTACAATTTTCAAAAACTATACTACTCCAAACTATATATAAATATACTACATTACGTGAAAAATATACTACATAAATATATAACTGTACTACATTTTTTTAAAAATAGTTTGATATGTGCCTAGCTCCCACCTATCTGATATGTACTAGGCAGCCCTCAATAAGAGATAATGGATGGTTATTTAATTACGAGAGAGGTGAATGGGCATTAATAGTGTATTTTGTCACAGAAGTAGAATTAAAAAATGATAAAAACCTCCAACAGAGAGAAAGAATAATATATTTGTGGTCAATACCATATTAGGAAGTGTTGTAATTATTCTAGTACACCCAAATATGAAAAGTAATATCCTAAGATGGAAAATTGTATTTATATGCATATTAGAAGGGATAATTAAATCACATATAACTATATTTTTCTTACGTATTGGTGAAAATTATGCACATACATTTGACTCTATGATCGAGATATTCCATATCGGAAAATTGAAATGAAAAGGAGGCATTATAGCCAAGAAGACTTTCTAAGAGTAAAGCTACAGAAATCGTCAAAAATAGATAGATACGTAGATAACTGACAATTCACCAATCTCCTCTAACTTCCACACATTTTTTCTATCCCTCTAGTGTCATCAAGCGTGTCAATTCTCTACATCAAGGAAAATGGCAAACGGATGGGATGTACCCAAGATCCTACCTACAAACTAATACCCAAGGAACGAAAAGCAAAGACACATTCAAAAGGAAGCTATATATTATATAAAAAAAACTAACCTGGTGAACTTGAATAGAAGGAGGTGCAGGACGGAGTGACTGAGGTTGCAGTTGATGCCCAAACGATGGAAACAAGTTCGTTAAATGCATTGAATCACTCTCCTGCAAATGAACCATATCAACAAAGAAGAAATCCAACTAAAAAAGTATTTTTTTTTTTCATTTTTTGATAGATTTTACTGAATGAAAAGAATACATACTCACTCCAAATGTTCATTGATCATGTTAGAAAGAAATACTCTATTTGTAGAAATGTGGACTGTGGAGAACAAGTATACTGTTTAAAATGCACTAACTATGATTATTTCATTACTTGTATATTGTGACCGTATATGTCCATTCCTTCTTTCACATATGTACATCCATACAGCTAAAAGTTCATCCATATTGGTTAATATTCATATTGCATTTACAGTCTGTACATCCATGTTGGTTAATGTTCATCCTACTTTCTAACATTTGTACATTCATGTTAGTAAGTGCCCACCTACACTTAGCATATTTGCATCTACTTAGGTATATGTTTACGTTCCTTTTATATCTGCACAGCTATCTTCGTAAATTTCATCCTTCATCAAACGTTTACAAATTATTGATAAATTTTCATCCTGTTTTTTTCAACATATGTACATCCATTAGGGTATCTATGTCAATACTCGATGTGCTTCTAGTTTTCTATAGAACCGTCAGTTAAACAGCCTGATTTTATCATAAAGAGGGAATATTGATGAAAAATTTCATGTATTCCTGCTGATGTCTATCTTAAATAGGCATTACGAACTGTACTGTACATGACAAAAAGTAGCACACAAGATACCCCAGGAAAAAGAATATAATTGTCAATGACCACTAACTCTAATCAACCAATGGCAAAGGTTCATAATCTCATTGACTAATTAGTCCTCCTCAGTACAAATAGAGACAATTATATACTACATGTACTCATTTTTTCTCAATCTATTTCCAATTGAATATAAAATGCACCTTACATAAGCTTTAAATTTATAGAGAACTTATTTTAAATGACTCAGACTGCTTCTGCTTGTACAGTTGTACTCTACATTTCTAGTGAATTAGCCTATAATATTGAAGGTCCATTAAAAAAAAAATGTGATCCCAAAGTAGTTGTAAAGATGTGGTCTTTTTTCCCTCTTCCTATTTAGGTGATCATGGGCCGATCCGGGTTAGGCCGGGCTTTTGCCAAAAAAGTAGCCATTTTGGGCTAATTATTTTGTCTAAAACCTGGATATTCGGACTTCTCAAAATCATCGGGCTTTTTGGAGTCTATGGCCTAAAAATCATGCCCGAAACCCTTTTTATGCCTAAAATCGGACTTCTTCGTGCTGGTCACACTTCATCACATATACTTTCAAACTAATCGAAAATGTGTAATAACAAAATCAGCATATCAAAACCAGAAAAGGAATATTGATGGTCCAACTTGGTTCTAAACAATACATATGTGACCTTATTTTTATTTTTAAGTAATGATACCCAAGGTTAGAATAATCCCAATGGCAAGCAGACAACCCCTGAATTGCGCATGCAATCAAATAAATCAGGATTTAGAATTATATAATTAGGCCCTTATTTAAAGGAGAATATCTAGTTCACAATAGAATTGTCAAACCTCATGGAAAAAACTAGAGAATTCTAAAATGAATTCGATAATATATAGAAACAAAAATATCAAAAAGATTTCGCATTTCCAACACTTTTTTTCAATGTTTTAAACTACCCTCAAAGTTCATGAATTTTTCATGTACATTAAACATAAATTGGATGTCTATTCTTAATTTGTCTCAATTACAATAATTGAAGGGTAGTTTGAATTTAAGAAGTCACACTGTCTGTCAACATCACTCTTTTTTAGAGTTTGTATACATTACTTGCGAACTTTTTGAATGGTAGTATTACAGTATTTTTACTTCTAGCAACACAAGAAAATACAATTTTTTTCGTAATTGCATCCAATCTCTTAAGAAAAACATTAAATTACACTTGTTGTGTGCTAACCAAAAAACTTAAGAGTATCTTTTCTTCCCCTTAAAGAAAAACAAAAGATTTGCCTCTAATTAGTTCAAATAATTAATTTCAGTAATTCTAACACCTTGTAAGTTCTAATAAGTTTTGAATAACTTCTACAAAAATAAAGTGAAGAAAACGCATCCATAGTATAAATTCTCTAATTATTATAGTCTATTCCTTTTTTAAGCGCAAATTCTTATATGCAGCTACCGCATTAACCAATAGTGTGGCGATACTATTTGGTAACTCATATATTCTCTTTCACTCCCTAAACCCACCCAAAACAGTCAGTTTCTCCTCTCCCTAATAGTCACTAACCCCTCCAAAAAAGCCGGACACCTCTCCAAAAAATTAGTAACCCTAAAACAATTAGCAAAACAGTTAATAATCCCTAAACAGTCAATAACTGTCCTAAATAGTTCATAACCCCAAAACACTTGTAACCCACCTAAAATAGTTATTGTATATGTGTCACATGATTTATTAATCATGCGGCAAGCCACACACAAGAATTCCTGTTTTTTGAATGTAATTATATTCTACATCTCACACACACTAACAAGTTATACCTATTACAAATAGCTAACAATTTTTGTAATAGGACAATTGATGCAAGTAGAGAAAAAAAGAAGCGCTAACATACACTTGTGCAGTTTGTGTAACAAATGATAATTGATATACCTACTTCCTCGGTTTTTTTTTTAATCGCTACACTTTTCATTTCACGAACTCCTAAGGAGAAGTGTAGCAATTAATTTTAAACTTCCTAAAAAGGAAAGTCTAGCGATTAAAAAAAACGGAGGAAGTATTACCTAGTAGTAGTATATTTAATGATTAGCTAGCAATGAGACAAACACAAATTATTTAACCCAATTTGACACTCAAAAAAAGAAAAGGAAAAAGAAAGAAGTCTTACGTTCATTCTAGAAGATGAAGAAACATGACCACCATCACCACCACCACCATGATTAGAAGAACCACCATGGTCCAAATTCAAACCCAATGGCAAACCCAAACCCATTCCGGCCCTAAACCCACCAATACCAAGCCCAACATTGACACCTCCATGACCCGACCCATCACCTGGACCCAAACCCAACAAAATTGATGACCCATCACCACCAGAACCACCACCAACATACCCACCACCGTCATTACCACCAGTATTGTAACCAGGAACTGATAATATTTGCTCAAAAAACTCATCTCCTAATCCTTCATGATGTGGTTGATTATTCGCCATTTTTTGTATAACTTCAATTTCCAACCCAGAAATATTAAATTTTCTACTGAATCATTACCCTTTTATGGAAAGATGAAGAAAAAAAATTATCTTTTTTGAGAAAGTAAAGTTTGTAAGAAAAAAAGAGAGGAGTGTTATGGGGGGGTTTGTTGGTGGCAAAAACAGAGCCCGATAAGCCGGAAAAGTGAGGTGGGAAATACGAGGAGGTGGTGGGGTTTTGGTGTTTGAATGTAAATTAATTTTGTGTTGTTTTTTTGTTGAAGAATTTGGAGGGTTTATGAAATGGGGAAAAAAATGGACAAATGATTTGAGTTTTGGTGGAGGATTGGAGGAGGGAGAATGACTAAATTGATTGATATAGTGGGGGAGAAAGAAAAAAGGAGGAGATTTATGAATTATGAGAAGCTTTTCTTTCCCCTTTTTACTTAATTTGTTTGTTTTTATTTGAGAGTAATGATACATACAATTTTTTTGGTTATTTGAAGTTTGTATTATGAACTTTGTACTGCGGATTCATTAATTACTTAGTTAGTCGGGTTTTAGATTATACTACCTCTGTTTTACAATAAATGCAACATTTTCATATTATGCACTATTCACAGTTTAGACTTCGATTGGCTTTTGCGATTTATAGTTTAGGAAAAACATAATCATGTGCGATCTTATTGGATTCGTCCTAATATGTATTTTTCTAATATGCTCTTTTTATAATTTTTACTTATTGATAATTAAAGATATTAGTGTTTAAAATAATGCATTGACAAGCGTGAAAAGTACAAATGATGCATCTATTGTGAAATAGAGGAAGTATGTGATAATTGAGTTGGGAATTTGTGTTAATGTCACGCGTCGGTTATTGTTATTAATGATTATATTATCAAGGAACCAACTCAATTAATAGTTGGGGGCTCAACAATGATTTTTATACTCCATCACCGCGCCACATATAAGAGCCTTCTGGGAGACATGGATGGAACTTGAACCTGTGACTTTTTTATCAAACTGGTAACTCTTGATACCTTGTTATGGAACTAACTCAACTAGAAATCTATATTGATGGTTAAAGACTCATCATTTTTTTATTACTTTATCATAAATGTCAGTCAAATTTCCTGTTTTGGATTTCTAAGAGCATGTTTTTTAGGCTGAAAACAGCTAAACTAAAAATACTAAATTTGAGAAAATAGTAAAATATAAGAGTAAAAATATTACATAAAAGGGGTACTAAAATAAAATGCACTGTATAGACTACAAGATGGAAAGAACATAATACAACCCTAAATATTATATGTATCATTTTTCTTTATTAAATGATATTTGGTCTGACTTCTTGTGATTAGTATTATTAGTACTAGTGTAAAGTGAAAGAGACCAAAAAGGAATAATACTAAAGAAGATTAATTTTTTAATAGAATTGAGTTTTTGTGGGTGGTTGAAGGAATTTTTAGGGTATGTAAAACAAACTCATGGAAGGTGTGACACACTTCCCAATCATTCTCCTTTACTCTTCTTTTTAAATTTAGCTACTTATAGCTTGTTCAATATCATATTGAATTGTTTGGGAAGTTAATAAGTGGTGGCATAAGTGAAATTTAGTTGGGGTAGTATACTCGTGTCGACTAAGGGGAGTGTTTTTTTGACAATATTGTCAAACAAATGAATCATTCTCAACGTAGATACTGAATCTTATCTAGAAGGAGGAGATATTGAACTAATTAATGTAGAAGATTGTCATAAGGGGTGAAATAATATTAGGAGATAGGAGACCTTTTAAATAAGAGGAAACCTTATGTGTCATAAGCTAAACTTTGTGAAAAGTTGGAGACTATTACAAATATCAATAAACATATAGTAAGAAAGATCAAGTGTCTAACTTTTGTAACATAATAGTCAATTATATTTTTTTAATGAAAAAAGTTTCAAACATCTTAATTAGTGTATAACAGTAATTGTTTGGGTCATTTTTGAATTGGCGGAGGGGGCTGTTGATGTGTTTATATTATACTTTAGTTTTTCCTTATTCTGAGCTAGTTTATGTGCTAATCGTGCTCTTCGAAGTTGTTTTCTACTAACTTTCTCCTTTTAGTTGTGGTTTGTTGTTTTATGATGATTTGTAGGTTTTAAGAGACTATTTCCCTACTTTTTTGTAGCCTTATGATTGCTACACTCTAGCACAGAGGTTTTGGAAGAGCTTAGAGGAACATCTGAAGGTCCATGATGATTCTTAAGGCTTTGGAAGAGCCTAGCATTGAAGAGTTGGCACGGAATGCCAAAGAGAGCATGATTTGAGCTTCACTTGATTGGATTGGTAAGCGTCCCCCATTCGGGCGGTTGAATTTTCCCAATATTTCGTGCCCGTTTGTGCTTTAGGCGCCCTATCGTATTTCGAAAAGCCTGCCCAATTGGGTGATATGTGCCTGATTGACTCGGGCGGTATACATTGCCTTGCTGCCGAAGGATATGAACATATGCTTGATTAGGCGCTGTTATGGAAGATTATCTTTTTGTATTTTTCTTAATTATTTCAATTTCTTTTCACAACTCTTTATAGGATAGCTATAATTAAGAATTCCCTAGTTTATTTTCTGCCATCTTTTATTATTGTCATTAATTTGGAAACTCATTTTAGTTTTCTCTCTAGATCATAATTCATATTTTGGAACTTATTCAAGTTAATTAAAGTTAAAGTCTTTCTCGCTTCAATCTGGTTATTCTTCCTTAATTGTTCTTCATTGCTTTGCAATTTCGTAATTCATATTGTTTCAAAGCATGGATCTTTCTACGATTATTATTATGGCTTTCGTATCATGAGTTGCTTATATAAGGGAAGCCATATACCATGATTTCGCTTTATTGATTTTTTATAGTATTTAGGTTGTGATTAGAGCAATTTCAAGTGATTTGATTTCATGTATTATTTGTGTAATTGGCCAATATCATAAATTATAATCTGACTAGTAATTTTTAGAGTCGAACGATATACTTTTAGAGCCCTAGAACACCCGGTGAATCTGATTATGTAAGCGACCATAAATTCATAACGCCTATGTTGATTTGAGAGCTTTACGACCTGAGCATGGGCTCAACACTTGCTCTAATGCTCGACTCTAGACCTAGCATTGTCGATCATCTGATTTCCTTGATTGATAAGCAGCCGTCGTCGAGCCTAACAAAGATAATCCTATCTCGATCTCTCTAGCTAAGTAGAAAGGGCAAGTAGGGTCGTATCCACAGAGAGGTAAGGTCAAGCAACGAATTTTTATGGTCGAATAAACTAAGGGTAACCAAAGGGGGGTCAAGAAATGTGTGTATTAAGACTAAGGCAACTAAAAAGAGTTAAATTATGCAAATGTGATTAACAAGGGTATATATAAATGATTAAAGCACTAGGGCAAGGGCATTACCACTCATTGTGACCATGGATCATGCTTGAACATCAAGGGAAAACATTGAATAGGAGAGAGAGTAGTCGGTCAACTAAAGTCCCCTAATTACTCTTTCGAGCTAAGAACAAGCTCTTAGACAAGGTGTTAATTCCTATTTTCATGGCATTAACCCTAGCCTAAGGATTAAGAACAAGTGACATAATTGACTCAAGACAAGAACTTCCTATTTTCATGGCCATTTAGTCAAGTAAACAAAGGGGAATCTCATACAACTTCATCTTTCGATCCTTCATTGTAAAGATTGGGAACAACTTCTATGATGATCAATCACAAAAGCATACAATGAAGCACCCCAATTTTGTTCAACAACCAATCCTAAACATGAATCACTAAACCCAAGCACAAACCATGGCCTTAATGAGGGTTTTGGCCAAACCCAAGAAAGTGAACTACTCACAATTCATACTAATATGCATTTCAAACAAAGATTCCATTTCAAAAGTTAAAGTAAGGAAGAGAATCAACAAAGTCTAACAACAATAATTGCAAAAGTGAAGATTCACACCAAAAGGAAAGAATAAAGGAGGAGATGACAAAAAGAGATGACTTTAGTTGAAATGAAAGTTAGAGAATCAACTTACAAACATTAACTACCATTAATGGAACTTCAATTCTTCAAAAATCAACAACTCAAAGCAATAAATGACTTCTACACTCTAAGTACTAAGTTAGGGTTTTTGAAATTAAAGAAATATGCTTAAAGATGTTGTCCAAAAGTTGGGGAGAGGTATTTATACCTCCCCCAATTACATGCCCCAATTACATGCGAAAAACGGGCAAAATGGGCCCAGGGAGCCTTTGGAGCGCCCGCTCCCAAAGGACCTGGAGCGCCGGCTCCAGGGTTTTTGATGGAAACTGATTGCTGTGCTCTATAAGGAGCGCCCGCTCCGCTCTCTGTGGGAGCGCCCGCTCCAAGTACGAGGGGCCTCTTCTCCTCTTCTCCTTCTTGTATCATCACGGCGTAGGGGCACAAAGGTCCTCATTTCCACCTTTCAAGAATCACGACCAATAACACGATCTTGTGATCACCTGCAAAACATGATACAAAGAAAACACGTGCAAAATATGTCCGAAGAGAGGTGTAATGGCCACAATTGTCAAAAGAGATAGAGAACTTGATCAAAACAAAAAAGGAGTCGAAAAGGTGAAAAGGGGGGATAAAATAGGGACGAAAGTAGATGAAACAAGCTAGAAAAGGTCATCCAAAGTGAGCTAAAAGCTCACTATCAACGTGTCATTCTTTGGATATTAAAAGTTTAGAATTGTACTTCCTAAATTAATCAAAATTAAATTTGTAAAATCACTAAAAAGTGTCTTTTATGGGTTTTAGAATTGTACAGTCTCCAACATTTCGTTAAAATTTGGAACAATATTCCTTTTTTCCAAGAAATGTTGTTTATTTAGAGGTTTGAATTATGAGGGCACGAAATTACCAATTAGCTTGTAAGTTATTTATAATTATTGTCTTAAATTTAATTTGCGATGTTCATTGTGGATATTAAGAGTACATCGAATGATCATTGATAGACCACCATGAGTTTTTGAGAAGAGAGGGTAACAATAATATTAAAAAATAAAAAGAGAAAAAAGGACAAAAGAAACGTATGAATCATTCGTGAAAAAGGACCAATTTATCTTGGTTCATCAACTAACATGAAGTCATGGGCACGACACATGGCAAATTAAGAGAGGAAGCCTGATTTGTGTGGGGCCCACAACTTACAATAGATGGAAAAGGGTGTAGATGCGCATGCTCATCCAACGGCTAGTATATAATCATCCATAGTTGATTTTACTTTTCAATAATTTGTTACGTTGAAATTTTACAACAGTTGTAAAAATTTAAAAAGTGTTTTAAAAAAACTAAGGGTCGTATTAATTCCTTCTTTAAAAACAAAGACTAATATTACAGTACTTTCAAACACTTCAACTTTGAGTTTGTTTCTCTATCAAGAAGAAATATTTTATTTTCCACACACTACATCTACAAAAAATTATCCACCATCTAAAAGTATAAGTGATGGATTCAAATATCGGAAGAAAAAAAACCCCATAAAACCAAAAGATCTCCTCAGTCCCAAACTAATCTAAATTTTTGTTCATTTTCATATTCTCAAATCGATCTTAATTCTCAAATGGAACCAAACTCACAAGATTTCCTACAATATCTAAATTATGAAATGAAAAATGATAGGCCGTCGTCGAGCCTAACAAAGATAAAACCTAACTCGGTCTCTCTAACTAGGTAGAAAGGGTAAGTAAGGGTCGATCCCACAAGGAGGTAAGGTCAATCACCAAATATTTATAGCCAAATAAATTAAGGGTAACCAAATGGGGGTCAAGAATTGTGTGAATTAAGACTAAGGCAACTAAAAAGAGTTAAACTATGCAAATGTGATTAACAAGGGTGTAAATATATTATTAAAGCATTGGGGCAGGCATTACCACTCATTGTGACCATGGATCATGCTTGAACATCAAGGGAAACCATCGATTAGGTGAGAGAGTAGTCGGTTAATTAAAGTCCCCTAATTACTCTTTCGAGCTAAGAAGAAGCTCTTAGACAAGGTGTTAATTCCTATTTTCATGGCATTAACCCTAGTCTAAGGATTAAGAACAAGTAACAAAATTGACTCAAGACTAGAAATTCCTATTTTCATGGCCATTTAGTCAAGTAAACAAAGGGGAATCTCATACAACTTCATCTTTCGATCCTTTATTGCAAAGATTGGAAACAACTTCTATGGTGAACAATCACAAAAGCATAAAATGAAGCACCCCTTTTGTTCAACAACCAATCACCCTAAGCATGAATCACTAAATTCAAGCACAAACCATGGCCTTAATGAGGATTTTGGCCCAAACCCTAGAAAGTGAACTACTCACAATTCATAGTAATATGGATTTCAAACAATAATTTCACTTCAAAAGTTAAAGTAAAGTATAGAATCAACAAAGTTAAGCAACAATGATTGTAAAGGTGAAGGTTCACACCAAAAGGAAGGAATAAAAGAGAAGATGACAAAAAGAAATAACTTTAATTGAAATGAAAGTTAGAGAATTAACTTACAAATATTAACTACCATTAATGGAGCTTCAATTCTTCAAAAAATCACCAACTAAGAGCAATAAATGACTTCTACACTCTAAGAACTAAGTTAGGGTTTTTAAAACTAAGTAAAAGTGCTAAAAGTTGCTGTCCAAAAGTTGGGGAGAGGTACTTATACCTCCCTCAATTACATGCGAAAAAACGGGCAAAATGGGCCCAGAAACCCTTTGGAGCGCCCACTAAAAGGACCTGGAGCGCCCGCTCCAAGATTTTGGTCATAAACTGATCCTGGTGCTCAATAAGGAGCGTCCGCTCCGTTGAATGAGGAGCGCCCGCTCTAAGTACGTTGGGCACTTCCTCTTAGTTCTTCTCTTCTTCTTCTTGTATCATCATGGGAGAGGGGCATTTTCAACAATCACGACCAATAGCACGACCTGGAACTCACCTGCAAAATATGATGCAAAGAAAACACATGCAAAATACGTCCGAAGAGAGGTGTAATGGCCAAAATTGTCAAAAGGGGTGGAGAACTTGATCAAATCAAAAAGGAGTGGAAAGGTGAAGAAATGAGACAAAATAAGGATGAAATTAAATGAAATAAGCTAAAAGAGGTCCTCTAAAGTGAGTTGAAAGCCCCCTTATCAAAAAACCATAATTATCTCCTCCATTTAACCAAAAAAATATGAGTCCCTTGCATCTCCTATATATTCACAAGTAAATCAGAGTAGTCTACAAGTATGCCTCCTTCGCAGAATTACTATCAAATTGAGAAATAGTTTTACTCGAGGTCAAACAACATTTTCTAATTTAGAGCGTTTACACCCGTCACAGTGTGGGGGTCACTTCAGAACTTTAATAGTTCATATAGATCTCGTGTTGCATCAGTTGAGCTATGATGAAGACAATGAAGGAGAAGAAAATGAGGAAAATGATGATGAAGGTAGAGACTCCCAAGCTGAAAAAAGGTTTGAGGAAATTTGATCACATGTTGAAGACGAGGTAGTTGTGAAAGCTTGGCTAATGGTAAGTCAAAACAAATCAACTAATACTAAGTAAAAAGGAAATCGTTTTTAGGAAAGAATCACTAATACGTTTGAGAAAGGTAAGTGTTAAAGAGATCACTTTTAAAAAACAAGAGTACAAAGTTTCAAGGAGTCTTATCTCTTATTGTATCAGAGAGAGTTGGGTCTAGGGGTAAAACCAGACCCGACCGATTATATAATCTGGACCAGCAGCGGATCGGACAAGTAAAATCGATCCAACCCCAGACCGGACTGGTTGGACAGGTCAAAAAACATGTATATAAAATATAATTTTTATGAGTCATGGGGTTTATATAAAGGAAACTTTTAAGAAAAATCATTTTCTACCCAATAACATTAATTATTCGAAATTTCTCCTAATCGATAGTAAGTATCTGAATATATTAGGGAAGAAAACAATTTTAGCGGAGTTTGACAAGGACACCTCCTCAAATCCGAATATATATAAAACAAAGATAATATTCCCCCTTATATCCGCCTAAAAAAACCAAAAAATGGACATGACTTCTCTAATACAAGTTTTATGAGTTATCCGTAAATAAATCTGAATATATAAAATATAACCTGAGAACCAATCTTGTCTTGTTGAAAGTGCTTTGAAGCTTGGCTATTTCAGTTGAGTTTGACAAGGACACCTCCTCAAATCTGATAAGGTCCTTACTTAATGGGATGCCTTGGATTTCTCATGGTTAATAAGTTCCATGGAATCCAAGGACCAAACTTACCTTGTTGATGGGCTTTTGATAGTTAGCTATTCCACGTAAGTCTGACAAGAGCACCTCCTCGGATTCCGAGGGACGTCCTTGTTTAATGGGATGGCCCTCAGATTGCTCGTAATGGTATTGAGATGCATGGAATTCGAGGACCAATCTTGCATTGTTGAAAGGGCTTCTAATAGTTAGCTATTTCAGCTAAGTTTGACAATAGCACCCCCTCGAATTCTGAGGAAGGTCGTTGCTTTATGATAAGCCCCTCAAATTCTATTGAGCTCCATGGAAGCCAAGGACCCTTGCTTTGTTAAATACACTTTTGAGACTTTTTTTTTTATTTCAACTAGATTTAACAATGGCAACTACTCAGAATCTAAGGGAGACAGCTATATAATGGGATGCCCCTCATGGTGCTCATAGGCTAATAAGCCCCATGGATTCCGAGGACCAGTATGCCTTATTGAAAGAGCTTTTGATACTTAGCTATTTCACCTAAGTTTAACAACAGTACCTCCTCAAAATTCGAGGGAGGTCTAATGAGCCCGTTAGAAACCGAAGAACAATCTTGTGCTGTTGAAAGGGCGTTTGACACGTAGCTATTTTAGTCAAGTTTGATGAGGGCACTCCCTCGGAATCCAAGGAAAGTCCTTGCTTGACGAGGTGCCCTTCAGATAGCTCATGGGCTAATGAGCCCCATGGAACCAAAGGAAAAATCTTGCCTTATTGAAAGTGCTTCTGATACTTAGCTATTTTAGCAAGTTTCACAAGGGCATCTTCTCGGAATCCAAGAGATATCCTTGCTTAGTGGGATTCCTCTCTATTTCTCATGGGTTTCTAAGCCTACGGAGTTCGATGACAAATCTTATCTTGTTGAAAGGGCTCTTGATACTTAGCTATTTTAACTAAGTTTGACACAACACCTCCTTGGAATCCGAGGAAGGTCCTTGATTTTGTCAAAAGGGCTTTGATAGTGAACCGAGGATACCAAAACAAAAAAAACACTACTTTAAAATTTTATTTACTTTCTTTGTTGTTACATTCTTGCACTATAAAGATGTTATTTTGTACTTAACTTTGTGAACATTTTTGTTACTTATTATTACATATTGTTAAATGTAATTGCACAATTAATACACTTTTGTATATATATGTATATATATTGGTAAGAAGAAGTGACTCGAACCCCGCTCAAATTTTAGTAGACCAGACACTTAAAAGTAGGGGGGATGGTAAAGGAAATTCCTACGGCCAATGTACCATGAAGGAACTCGAGTAGACTACGAAACGTTTCGCAAAATGTAAACACAAAACCCACCAAAAAACGGAACTGTAATGATAATGGAAGAGAAACCTTATTCTACAGTTCTTTTCTCCTTTAATTAAGAGCATGATTAAAAAATTTGTGGTGGCAATCAGTCGCATATCACTTTTCGCCGCATTTTTCCAATTAATAATTTTATTGTCAACATCATTCTTATATGGTTCTTTACTTTCTAATATTTGTTTGCATTTCTAAACACGCAAATTACGGTCCTCACATAATAATAAAACAAAATTATGAAAATGATGGTAGGTGGATAAGTCAGTGGTATCCCCTAAAGAAAATTTTCCTTTTCACTAGTTTAGACTTTGGGTTTTAATAAGATTAGAGAAACTTTTGATGCATTTGCTCCCTCTCTATATATCTTAATATTCTTGATAAAGTTATTTGTTTACAATTGACATGTCACTAGCGAAATTAGATAAAAAGGAACAAATTATCATAAAGGGACTTTTGTAATAACATATAATATGCTTAATTATGAGATGTTTAGACAAGCTGAATATTAATTTTATACAGAGCGAGTATTTGTCATGTTATCTTTTTACCTTTAGCCTCATTCTAGATTCGGCTGGTCTTCTGTGTGACACGTCAGTGGTTAAAATCGACAATCGAGCATTACCCAGTCTTATTCCCTTGGTTCAAATTCAAACGTATATTTTTACACTATGAGATTTTATGGCCTTGGACTTAGGGATCGAGCCACCTTCTTCATTATAGCGTCAATTGACTCTCACTTGAATTTAAACTTTTTAGATAACTTTCCTAATACAAGGGAATTTTGAAATTTATTTTGTAAGATTGATAACTTGAATCCCGTAATTTTGAACCTACTAAATTTCTTTTTCTAGATCCACCACTCCTCGATCCACGAACCGCCATCGTGGTACAGTGGTACTTTCAATTGAACTTTCCACCTTCAACTAAACATATGGCTCCTCAAGTGCATACCAGTAATACTATTTGTACTTGTCACTAGCCCCCCATACATTACAACCTTCGTAATTTTTATCAATAACTCAATATATACATCATGACAAACCCTGTTTATGATAATCAGTAACCCAAGTCGTACCTTGAACTGATGGTATAAAACGTCATGTTTAAGAATTTGTATCCTTAATTTTGGTTAGCACGTCTGATTAAGGTGGCTCCATGTCTTCAGCGATTAACCTATTAGCCTATACCGCGCTACCTACTTCCTTCAACAGTTCCACAGAATGGTCACACATACACATAAGAACATGTAAACTGATTTAACACATCTTGTTTTCTCTAGGAACTTTCTCAAAGTATTGCTAATTAAAAACCCTAATTGCTATATTATTCTCGATACAAGGGATCGTACACAAGTATTAGACTATACGAACCACAACAAATACAACAACAAAAATGTATTAAGAAGATCTAGATTAAATAGAGTGGAAGAATACATGTATAAAATGAAACTCAAGAGCTCTCTTTAGAAGAAGAGATAACTTTTTCTTTTTCTTCTGAATTTTCAGATGCTGATTTTGCCTCGATCACGTTTTCAGCAGACTCTTCTTCAGGTTTTGTAAGTTCCTGTTCGAACTCCTTCGCTGCCTGAAATGTTTAACACATCGATAAAAGTGATCAAAATTCAGAAACACCTAAAAGGCAGAAGAACCTTAAACAAAAAAAACGACGCCTCAGAGTGATTTATATGCAAATAAAACAAGCAAAAATAGGCCAACGGACCACACAGGGTGACACTAGGAATAAATTATATTCAAATTCGTTATTTAAAACTAGCAACACCAGGATAGTATGTTTGTGTGTTCTTATGTCTTTTACAACATCAAGATAGCGTAGCACTAGCACACTCCAAAACTTGTTACTGCTGATAGTTTTTCCCACAGATGGTGTGAGCGGCCACTCGCTACTTGGACAAATGCCTAACATAAATTTGTTATGTCTTGGAATCCAGTTCGTGAAAACTCTTGGACCAATTAAAGACAAGAATAATCAAACATTAGCATGGTAGGCATCAGCAGTGGAGAGAAAGTGGCACGCTGCCCTAACTGCGCACAGGTCACCACAGGATAAAATGTATGATAAAAGGGAAGACTCCCCTGTGTTCAATGAGTTGGCAAATGAAGGTGATTGACTCAAAGGTCACTTCCCAAAAGCGTCAATAAGGCAGCAAGATTCCCTGAACTCTTAACTCAAAGCTAACTTGACAAGTTGCTTAAGGTTATTGTCTGTACATGTGATAAGCGATCTATGCTTAGCTCTACCAATTCATTAAGAGAGGAACAGCTTCTCATATATCAACAGTCCAAGCATATTATGAAGCCCCTTCCAATAAAATATAACTTTCATCTCGGAATTTGATAGAGCATATAACCAATCCTCATATATTTGATTGGGTTAATGATTATCTTGCCTTTGATTCATCCAGCAGCATATATATATGTACAAGGTATTAGGGCTTGCCAACAACTAAGTCAACACACTATACACACACATGAGGCTAATATGAAGCCCAACAACAATATTGATACAAAATAGTTCCAAAAGAATTAGAGGATAATTCTCATGATTGATTAACAGAATACAAACTCAAAAAAGATATTGAAGCAAGATTGAGAGCAAGAGACCTAGAAGATCTCAGGAGCGCGATGTCAATCCTGAGAAGGTTCAAGGACTTCCTAGCATAATTCATCAAGGGAAATCCTACCTGGATCCCATTAGTCCGAATTATGGATTACCCCGATCCAAATTGGATAAACCAATTTGACGGTTGACAATTCAAATTACCTACCACATGCATACATCATATTGAGACACATTTAGGAAGTCAAATTTTATTACTGTAAAATGGGTAGCAGGTTAGGTGCAAGAAGCACTATGTTTCTAATAAACTTAATAGCAGTTAGTTCATCAACAAGCTTAACATTCAACAGCACTAAGGGGGCGTTTGGTTCGCAGAGGGGAAAGGGAATGTAATCAGGAAAGGGGTAGGAAGGGAAAGGAAACCAAAACCCTTACATGTAAAAGGTTGTTTGGTAAGTATTTTTTTTCTCCCAGCCCACTTCCTCCTTTAACCATAGCACCACCAATCCACCATCTCTCTGACCTCCTGTCCGGCGCTACCTCCTCGCGGCGTCCCCCTTCCCTCCATCTCTCTCCCTTCCTTTCTGTCGCGCCCTAACCACCATCTCGCCGGCATCCCCCGTCAGTGTTATATCTGGGCGTTTTGAATAGCGCCGGTACCAACGCCTGGGCTGGAGTTCAATTCTCCGTCGCCGCCGGTACCAACGCCTATCTGGAGTTGCTTCATTTCTTCGTCGCACCCTCTTAGGTTCGTTTAGGGCTCCATTGATTCCGGTTAAGTGTAGATCTGGTGGTTTTGATAAGTATGGAAGATTTTCGAGGGTGCTTTTGGGATGCCTTTGGTGGTTTTCGATGGTGCCTGTTGGGCTTTGGGTGGTTTAGAGGGATGTGCAGTGGTTTTATGTTTTGTTGGATGAATTTTGGTGGTTTCCGGCGGAGTTGTGGTGGTCGTGGGCGGCGGAGGTGTGGTGGTCCTAGGTGGCAGAGGTGGGATGTGTGGTTGGTTTCGGTAGTGTGGGAGGGGCAGTTTGCCGGAGGTGGCCGGAGATGGTCACGTTGGGGCGGAGGTTCAAGCCCTAAGTGACTGCCTTCCCGTATGCATTCCATAAACCAGAAGTAACCATGTTCCAAGAACACCCAGAACCCAAAATGTAAAATAGAAGTAGAAAGAAAAGTCTGCCAATGCCAAAATAAGATGGGTTTCCTAGACTCAACATACACGGTCCACAGATTTAAAAATAACAAAAATTCGAGGAAGTCTATGCAAATAACACACTTCGATATCCAGATTTGGAAGACTGTAGAAAGATTAATAGGTAATTCCCATGCTTCCCATGAGAATATAGGTATCGTAAAAAGTTCTTATTATATTGTTTGAGGCACTGTCATTCATAGATGAGCTGACCTCATGATACTATGAACTTGCATGCAAGATGCGACAACCTACTTTCCGTCCGCTACAATTTCTTTTTGGGTGAGCAAATGGTTTATGTCAAATGTAACCCTAGTCTTTCTTGTAGGTTAGACATAAATGGGTTATTTACGCCATGATAGCACGTATTATAGTGAAACAAAAGAAATAACACCATTAACCACTTACCCCAAAAAAGGCATATAACCCTATAAAGTATGATAATAAATAGCAATGTTCCTCCTACTACTACAGAAATTCTAGGAAATACTTAACACAATGACCACTGCACCTGCAATTGGTCGATCCTACACAAGGACTCATGGTGAGCACCATGCGCATGATGAACCTCACTCACTGTCCAATGAACATCACCCAATGAACATCAGCCAATGAACAATGAACGTCACCAAATGAACATCAGTTGGACATCACCCAATGAACATCAGTTGCATATCATCCAATGAACGTCACCCAATGAACGTCACCCAATGAACATCAATTTGTGTTATAAGAACACTAAGTTCACATACAAAGAACAATAATCAGTTCTCCAATGGACAAGACTCCAAAATTGATTTGACATGAAAATTTTCAAATTTTTGAAAATGTCAACCAGTGAACATTAGTTTATGTTAAAAGAACACTAAGTTCACTCAAATGAACAATAAAGTAAATCAAAAGAACATTTACAATTTTTAAATATGATTCAAACTTTTGAACTTCGAAATATGTAACATTAAAGCAATGAACATCAAGTTCAGTTTAAAAGAACATTTATTTCAATTAAAAAAACATGTCCAACTGATGTTCATTGGGTGAGGTCCAACTGATGTTCATTGGGTGATGTCTAACTAATGTTCATTGGGTCAACTAATGTTCATTAGGTGATGTTCATTGTTCATTGGGTAATGTTCATTTGATGATGTTCATTGTTCACTGACTGATGTTCATTGTGCGCATGATGTTCACTATGAGTCCAAGTGTAGCATAGAAATTACGCGTCTGAGGGATGAAAAAGAGAATAGTCAAAGTCAAAAGTTTTCAAACAAAAGGAAGAGACCATCTAACAGTTGACCCCGGCTCAAGAAAACAAAAGAAAGAGAAGAAATTACTCGAGAAAACCGATGAAAGAAAAGGAATTACGAAACGGAAATCAAGCCTCTTTCAAAGACCAAATAAAGCCCCACCATACCTCCAACCCGTGGTAGTAAGCCGTATTCACTGGCGGCAAAGATCATATCATTGCGGCTGAACCCTTAACCACGACAAGATAGCTACTTCTCATAGCTAATTCCGGTTAGCAAATATAGGATTCACTCAAGACCAAAAGTTAGAAGAAACCCTAAATCTGGAAGGAAGCCATCAATTGTTGTGCCTCATCGCTATTTGTTTGTCGCATAGTTAAGTGAGGACGTTCTAAAGCTACATTTCAATCAAACTATGTGGAGTTGTATCGTGCCTGGTCGAAAACACCTGTTTTCTGGGTTGGTCAAGCGACTGCCATGCTTATTATCACAAATTACAGCACAATATCGACACATGCAAACATTTAGATAAATCGAAGCAAGGAGAATATTAGTTTCGAAAACAAGGAAAAAGAAGTTATGTCAAGAGTAAAGGGTAATATTATGCGTTAGAGCTCATGTTACTATCGCAGATGTATTGATGTAGTTTATGCCCCAGGAACCTTTTCAAATTCTTTAGAATGGGCCACCGTTTGCAAATGGGGCACAAAGTCTGCGTAAAAATAACCTTATGAAGATGAAATCGCAAAGAATTAGAACTTTAATAAGTTAATTTGAACGCTCATCATCAGTTTTCAAGCAATGGCGATATCTTACAATTGATTGCGGCATCTTCAATAGTCATTTGAACTTTCGAGGTTTGAAGTTGGGATGGTGGCATGGTGCCTTCTTACCATCGATTGATAAAAGCCCATGAGTTCAAGGTTTGAAGTTATTAGTATAAAATGGGATGGTGGTGGTATAGACCAGAATCTTACTGTGATTTACTCTCTAAAATAAGCACAAACTAGCAGATAATAGCTAAACAAGCAAGGTATTTAGCTAGCTTTCCTCACTCATTCGAGAATGTGAGGTTTCTCCCAAGTTTAGTCTCCACAATTTCATTCATTCTGCATTCAGCTCAGCAAGGCCTTATTTATACACACTAAGGAGACTAGATACTCAGTACACCTCATACTCAGAATAACAGAATCTGGTATGGATGACAGAGACTAAGGGAATAACAGAAATAGAGAATAACAGAACAAGTAATAAAATGACTAACTTGCCCCTAACTTAACATTTAGCTACGAATACCGCTGTTGTTGGTGTTAAGCTGAGCTGCTGCTGTTGCTTTCTTCTTCCTAGCATAAGTGGCTATGATTGGAGGCTTTTCCCAACTTGTTGCATTACCCCCCACCTAGACTTTCACCTTGTCCTCAAGGTGGAAGGTAGGAAACCTTGAGTCTAGCAAGGAGAATTCTTCCCAAGTAGCCTCTTGGATAGGTAAGTGTTGCCATTGAATCAGAACTTCAGTGATGCTAGCTTCTCCTTGAGGAACTTGCCTAACTCCTAGCACACCCTGTGGACACACATCCAAAACCAATTCTGAAGAGAGGTCGACAGGTAGAGTTGGTTGGACTAGTTGAGCTCCCCTAGCCTTCTTGAGTTGTGAAACATGGAAGACAGGATAGATCTTGGCCTATTCAGGAAGGGACAGTTTGTAAGCCACCTTGCCTACTTTACTTAGAATAGTAAATGGCCCATAGAACTTGGGAGCTAACTTTTCAAAAGGTCTCCTTGAAAGAGACTTCTGCCTATAAGGCCTCAGCTTAAGATACACTTGCTCTCCAACTTCAAAGTGCACATCCCTTCTGTGGGTGTCAGCCTTTATCTTCATGTGGTTCTGTGCCTTCAACAGTTGAAACTTCAATTCATCTAGGATAGCGTCCCTTTCCACAAGCTGCTCCTCCAGAGTGGCCACACTGGTAGTACCCCTTTCATACTTAAGGAGATGTGGAGGGTCCCTCCCATACAAAGCCTTGAAAGGAGTGCATTGAATGGATGTATGCCAAGAAGTATTGTACCAAAACTCAGCCCAAGGTACCCATTGAGCCCAAGATTTAGGTTGAACATTGATGAAACATCTCAAATACCCTTCCAAGCATTTGTTAACCACCTCAATTTGCCCATTAGTTTGAGGGTGGTAAGCTATGCTTTTGCTGAGTGTAGTGCCATGCAACTTGAAGATTTCCTTCCAAAACAAGCTCATAAATACCTTGTCCCTATCTGAAATGATGGACTTAGGAAATCCATGCAACTTAACAATCTCTTTCACAAACATAGCAGCAACTCCACTAGCTGTGAAAGGATGCTTGAGAAGAAGAAAGTGGCTATATTTGGATAGCCTGTCCACCACCACCAATAGAGTGTCAAATCCCCCAAACCTAGGTAGTCCCTCTATGAAATCCATAGTTATGTCATCCCATACCAAGTTAGGGATAGGTAAGGGTTGCAACAAACCTGCTGGTTTTAAGTTGGATGCCTTCTATTGTTGACAAACTTCACAATTCTGAACATATCTGATCACACACTTTCTGATTCCTTGCCAATACCAATCAGAGGCAATCCTCTAGTAAGTCTTGAATTCTCCCCCCATAGGAGAGTCATGGTAAGCCTTAAGAATCTGCTCAATAAGAGGTGTTTGGGCTGGAATGACCAATCTGCCTTTATATAATTTGCTGGGGTTAAAGCTCCTGTACACCCTGAGTGAGTTGTTGTAGCTGTTTATCTCCACTGATGGCTTCCTAAATCTGATCCCATTGTAAAAGACAAGTAGAAATCATAGCATTGTTCTCTGCTGGTGCATTTTTCCTTCTTGAGAGTGCATCTGCCACTTTGTTTGATGGCCCAGGTTTATAGGAAATTTTAAAATCAAACCCCATCAACTTGCTCATCCATCTTTGGTAATCTATACCAACCTCCCTCTGTTGCATGAGATGCCTCAAACTTTGCTGGTCTGAGTGTATTATGAAATGTCTACCCATCAAAAAATGTTTCCATTTTTGGACTGCCATAACAACTGCCATTAATTCCTTCTCATAGATGGATTTAGCTCTAGCTCTAGGACCCAAGGTCTTGCTGAAATATGCTATTGGATGGCCCTGTTGTAGTAAAACTGCTCCCAACCCAAACAAATGGTAGAGTAAAATCATGCATGCTCAACACAGGGGCAGTAGCTAAGGCATGTTAGAGTGTTTGAAAAGCAGCAGTTGCCTCCTTTGTCCACCCAAAACTGTCTTTTTTAAGTTGTGCTGTGAGGGGTTGAGCTATATTGGCATAACCTTTTATAAACTTCTTGTAGTAACCTGTGAGGCCCAAAAACCCCCTCAATTCCCTTAAGGAAGTGGGTATTGGCCAAGTGGAGATAGCTTGGATTTTAGTTTGATCCACAGGCTGAAATCACATGCCCTAGATAGGCCACTTCTTCTCTCCAAAACTCACTTTTTCTTATTGGCATACAATTCATTTTGTTGCAATAAGGTTAAAACCAACTCTAAGTGTTTCTCATGCTCCTGTTTATCTTTGCTGTATATCAAGATATCATCAAAAAATACCAAAACAAACTTTCTCAAATATGGCTTGAACACATCATTCATAAGGGCTTGAAAAGTGGCAGTGCATTTGTCAACCCAAAAGGCATCACTAGAAATTCATAGTGCCCCTCATGTGTCCTAAAAGCTGTTTTAGGTATATCATCTTTCTTCATTCTAATTTGATGATATCCTGATTTGAGATCTAATTTAGAGAAAATGGTTGAACCATGCAATTCATCAAGCAATTCATCTATTATAGGTATAGGGAATTTGTCTGGTACAGTTGCTTTATTGAGAGCCCTATAGTCTACACAGAACCTCCATGATCCATTCTTCTTCTTAACCAACAAAACTGGGCTAGAATAAGGGCTAGAAGAGGCTTGTATAATTCGTGCTTGTAACATATCTTTTATAAGCCTTTCTATTTCATCTTTTTGGAATTGGGGATATCTATAAGGTCTAACACTTGTAGGGTCCTCTCCATGTTTCATTAGAATAGCATGCTCATGGTTTCTACTAGGGGGAAGGCCCTCAGGCAAGTTGAATACCTGATCATAAGTGTGCAACAGTGCAAAAGTTCGGGGGGGGGGGGGCCCTTCATTACTCTCCTTGCTTTCTTCTTCTTCTGCTTGCAATAGCTTCAATTCCACTAACACTCCACCTTTTTCCTTCCTAAGAGTCTTCATCATTGCTTTAAGTGAAATCCCTGTTCTTCCAAGAGAAGGATCCCCCTTAATAGTTACATCTTTTCCTCCTAGTTAGAACTTCAATGTTTAAGTCTTCCAATTGGTGCTCATGGTGCCCAATTTTTCCAACCGTTGTATCCCTAAAATGATGTCAGAGTTACCCAAAGGCAGAGGTAAGAAGTCTTCAACCACCTTAGCTTCTTGTAGCTGTAGCTCTACTGATTTGCATTCACCTTCACCTTGCACAGTGTCACCAGTGCCCAAGGACACCTCAAATGGTTTACTCTTGTTGATGAGCATAGCCAACCTCTCCACTAGCTTAGTTGCTATAGAATTGTGAGTAGCCCCAGGGTCTACCATCACTACCACTGGAGCTCCTTTGAGTGTGCCTCCGAGTTTTTGAGTTTTGGGACTGGTTATTCCCATTACAGAATTGAGGGAGATCTCAGGTTGACCTTCCATGTCCAACCCCTCCCCAAGTTGCTCCTGTTCCTCCTCTTCATCTTCATCTCCTTCTAAAGTGAGAAGCATGCTTAGCTCCTTGCCTTTGCATTTGTGATTGAAATGCCACTTTTCATCACATTTAAAACATAGCCCCCTTTCCCTCTTTTGGTGCATTTCTGCTTCAGTTAATCGTTTCACAAATCCCCTATTTCTTTGATTGGGTGGATTATAAGTGGGTCTTGGGTTGTTTGAGGCTGTGGACTGAAGGGAACTTTGGGCCTGGGCTGGTAGTTGGGTAGTTGGGTTAGTGTTTGGTGGGTATTTGTGGTGTAAGGTTGGTTTGAGTGATTGTTGGTGGAATAATAGGTTCTGGACTGAGTTGGATTAAGAAAAGAATAATGGGTTAAGTTGTTGTTTCTAGTTGACCCAAAGAATGGCCCATTTCTTGCGGCCCACCTTTTAGGTTCAGCATTAAAAAACTTGGTTTCTACTCTATGGGCTAGGTCCATTGCATGATCCATGTCCACTGGATCCAAGATACGGACCTCATCGCGGATCGGATCTTTGAGCCCACTTATGTATTGGCTCCTAGCCAATTCTTCTGGAAGCTCCTTCAAAGGAGCCAAGAGCTCCACAAACTTCCTCGTATACTCAACCACCCCCCCAACTGGCGGTGCTCCAACCACTGCTCATGCAGTGAACCGGTGGCCGTCGACCGGAACTTCCTCAGCAAAAGCCCTTTAAGCTCTTTCCAACGCTTAATCGGTCGCCGTCGATTCTCCCACTGGAACCAAAACAATGCGTCGCCTTCAAACGCCACCACCGACGCTTCCACCTTCTCCCCCTCACTCAAGCGATAAAAGTTAAAGAACCTCTCAGCTCGAATGATTCACCCATCGGGATTAACTCCGTCAAACAAAGGTAAGTCGAGTTTCTTAATTCTCCAACTTCCTCCTCCTCCTCCGTTGCTCGCCGGCGTTTCAGAGTGCCGGGAGTTTCTTTCCTGTTCTAGGTTTTCGAGCCTTACCTCACCGTCGTTCAACTCCTCCAAGTTAACTCGCTGTTGCGAAGGTTCCTCCACCCTTCTTTGGTTCTCGTTGAGTTGTCTTCTCATTCCTTCCTCAAAAGCGGCCTGTTCCCGTCGTATTTGAGCCACTAGGGCCTCTTGATTCTCTCGAGAACGGTCGATCCTCCCCTCTAGACGGTTTGTCTAATCTCCCAACTCACTAGTAAGCTTAGCTATGGCGTTTGCCATTCTAGCCAACGCTTCTTGTAGTGGCTGGTTCTGTCTCTCTACCACCGCCGAGATTCTTCGTTCATTAGCCTCATGGAATTCGTTCAACTGACTCTCCAATTGCTCGATTATTTGAGAGTTCGTGTTTCCAGTCACCATTTTTTTTTTCTTCCCAGTACGAACTGCTCTGATACGGTATAGACCAGAATCTTATTGTGATTTACTCTCTAAAATAAGCACAAACTAGCAGATAATAGCTAAACAAGCAAGGTATTTAGCTAGCTTTCCTCACTCATTCGAGAATGTGAGGTTTCTCCCAAGTTTAGTCTCCACAATTTCATTCATTCTGCATTCAGCTCAGCAAGGCCTTATTTATACACACTAAGGAGACTAGATACTCAGTACACCTCATACTCAGAATAACAGAATCTGGTATGGATGACAGAGACTAAGGGAATAACAAAAATAGAGAATAACAGAACAAGTAATAAAATGACTAACTTGCCCCTAACTTAACATTTAGCTAAGAATACTGTTGTTGTTGGTGTTAAGCTGAGCTGCTGATGTTGCTTTCTTCTTCCTAGCATAAGTGGCTATGATTGGAGGCTTTTCCCAACTTGTTGCAGGTGGCAATGGTGCCTGCTTACCTTCGATTGATATTTTGAAAAGCCCAAGAGTTCAAGGGTTGAAGTTAATAGTATTAAATGGGATGCTGGCAAATGGTGCCTGCTTACCTTTGATTGATATCTTAAAAGCACATGGAAGGTGATTGATATCTTAAAAGCACATGGAAGGTTGTGCAATTACAGTTTATGCGTTATCAACGAGACTTTCCCGGTTGGAAAATTTAAACAGGATATTGATGAATTAAAGCTAGTGAGGCAAAGTCATCTGGATTCAGGTGTACTTTCTACTTCCAGTGATTTTGCTACAAAACTTTGGGTTAATTACTTGAAAAGAAAATTTTGAAGCATTTGACAGTTTAGAGGATGCAAGGCATACGTCGACATGAAAAGTAGAGCACAATGGTGTAAGTGAAAAAGAAGAGAGGGCGATGATTCATATCTGATAGATTTGATATGTATTGCAAGAAAGAAGAGATTCGACATCACTCACAAGCAGAGCACAATGGTGTATGTGAAAAAGATAAAAACAATATTTGAGATGACCAAGGGCATGTTACAAGAAAATCATTTACAGATTCAAAGGCCGTCCCAGGAAGAGTGTTCACAAAAAGACCACAGAAGAAGCTTGAAGTAGAAACACACCCTATGTATCCCATTTACGAATATTTGGTTGTGTAACCAAAGAAAAGGTTAGAACATGAGTCAAAAATGCATATTCATCGCGTATAGTACTTGCGTGAAAAGTTATCAGTTGTATGACCTAAAAAATGGGGTCAAACCAATGACACAACAAATGATGATATTACTAAGGCCCTCTTCTCTTTTGGCCTACAATTGAACTTAAATTAAGTTTAGTTAATTTCAGTTCAATACAGTTCAGCTCTTGCTGATTCAAGAGTTGCAGTTGGATACAGTTCACTTCTTTGCATGCCAAAAGAACAGGGCCAAAGGAGACACTTGTTGAATTAAACTTAAACCTGTTTCCTCACTTAAAGGTGATACTTTTTTTTCCCAAAATCAAAATTTGATACATAATTTTCAACACCAGAAACAGGTGCTTCATGTCCAAGAACAGGTACAGTAACCCCAAATTCATCATTGGTGCATCTTGCCAAGAGAAAACGAGTAATGACAGACATGTTAAAAGATTATGCGTAACTGCATACGAACATTCTTACTTCTGAAGATAGAAATAGGGAATCTAATGAACTTTTGTTCGTTCCTTCAAATGCTGAAATAGATCAATGGATCCAAGGCATGAAACTTAAGAGACCTAAAATTCTTTGCTGGAAGAGATGGTAAGAGCCCAAAGTGAAATGGTTTACAAAATAAACTACATACCGAATGGCCAATAGGATTATCAATTTTTAATGAAGGAAGATTGGTACAAAGAAAGGTAGGAATCAACTACTTCAAGTTACTCACACTTGTCTCCAAAATGCACATTATTACAATGATCTTATTACTTGTTGCTAGAATGTACAAAAAGTTCATTGTATGAAAGTCAAAACTATGGTGCACTCGAAGAAGTTTATGTCTAACAACATCAAGCTTTGTGCATAGAGGACATGAAAATAAACTCTAACATTCATCCATTACATGATCAGCATACAATCTTCAAAGTTAAACAATTGATGAAATGAAGTTGGTTCCATGTGCTCCGATGCTTTATTCGTTTGTATGTTGAATCAGGAACACTACGTTTGGCCTATATGAACTTAAAATTCAATGGATTCTCTACCCATCTGTTTATAACAAGCAACATGGAACTAGTGCAAGACCAAATATGGTGATGCCCTTTGCACCTTATACTCATTACACCTAGAATTGAATAGGATGAGTACCTTTGCTGTCAATATCCCAAAATGAAAAGGGTACTATTCAATGCTAAATAGACAACTAAATCAAACAGAACTATCGCTAATTTTTGTGCTTCCACGAGTTATGGAATCGAGCATCAATATATCAAAAAGATTAATTCTTTTGATTGAATGATAACCACAGCTAAAAAAGATTAGCACGCGTGTCGACAAGGTTTTCTACCTAATCAAGCTTTAGCCCCTTGTCTTTGTACTCCATATATAAGTTAGCATATAGATAGCTCCTTCTCAAGATACATATTCCTCAATCCAACATCCGACCTCTTTCCACATTCATCTATTATTATTCCTTGTCAAAATACATATTCCACAATCCAACATCCTAGTTTTCTCTCTCTCTAAGTAACTCACTTTCTTCCCCCGCGTGCACGTAACTAACACATTGTTAGGGCCCGTTCTTTCCAGCTTATTTTCAGTTCAGTTCAATTATTTCTAGTTCAGTTTAATATTTTTTACACTCACATATACTATTCAGTTTCGTTTTTTGTCACATCAGCTAGATTTAGACGGAGAGAACAAACCCGACCCTAACAGTGAACCACGTTAAATCTCCGTTTTCCTTATTATTTCTGTGTGCGACTGTGTGTTGATTGCTCGAGTTATAACATCCTTAATCACACTAATCTAAGTATCAAACACACCATTAATCAGTCTCATTAAATTAATTTACCATAAACAAATAGTAGAAATGAAATTGACAAACCTGTTGAAAGCTCTTAATAGTTTTGCCGAAATTGCGACCAATTTCAGGGAGCTGTTTGGGGCCAAACACAAGAGCAGCAACTCCAGCAATAACAGCAAGCTCAGGAACACCAAGACCGAACAAAGAGTTGCAAATCAACCCTTTACGGGCCTTGTTTTCGGGTCTAATACGGGCCCTCAAGCCCAGACCCGTTGTGTTGACGGATCTGAAGAGGGAGCTTGTGGTACTGTTATTGAAAAATAAAGAGGATTTAGAGGAAGAAAGAAGAGTGGGTTTTTGGAAAGAAGGGAGAGAAAGAGAAGGTGAATATGTTGAGATCTCCATTTCTGCAACTATGCTTTTTTTTTTTTTTTTAAGGGGGTTTTGGAGGTCAGGAATTACTCCGTATTGAAGATGGAAGATAGAAATGAAATGATAGAGATCAATTATTCAGATTTTGGTAGTGTTTCTTTGACTTGCTATCACAAATATCATAAAATTAAATACACACCTATAAAATATTTATATTTTATTTAGACGATGAAAAAATTAAAGTATTAGAGAGTGTAACAACGTGTCTCACGTTCTTAAGGGGGTGGGCTGCACATGTTTTGCATTGCACACTTTAGTTTCTCATCTCGATATTTTCTTCAATGGTTAAATTGATCTTGTCTCTTCATGATAAATGTTGTCTGGTTGGTGCAACAAACTCGATCACCTCATTTATTAATTTGTAATGTAAAAGATTTAAAGAGTAATAGTTGCAACAAACAAAAAGTTCTTATCCACAAAAGGTGTTACATGTTAAAATCTATTTTAGCTTATAAAACTTAGGAAAAATTGAACTTTTCCACCTTTTTAAAAAACGTTTTAAAGATCTCACCTCTTAACAGAATCCGTTAATTAAAGTGTGTTGTGGGGTCCAGTTATGTCTTAGGTTGTCTCTTTCTTGTTGAAGGCCACGAATTGGAGGTTTTTGTTCATTTGTTAAGCAATTGAAGGTAAAAATTGAAGCTCGAAATTGCAATTCAAGTTAGGGTTTTTGGAAGTTGGTGATTGCGCACCACATTTCAGAGGTTTCACTACAATTCGTTAAGGTAATTGTTGAGTTTCTTAATGTTTTCATATTTAGGGTTTGTTAAAGGTCTCTTTAATTACTTTTGAATAGAGTTCAATTGAGTTGGTTTGCAACCATAATTTAGCAATTACAGGTTTGTTTATGAAAATTAAACCCCAATTATGCATAAATATTGAATCTTTGTTGTTTTATTGAAGGATTACCATGTCCGGAGAAGTTGGGCATAAGAAGAAGTGTCATTGTGGAATTCCACTCGCAAAAAGGCAATCTTGGACAGAAAAAAACCCAGGTAGAAGATTTGAGTGCTGTAAATTTTATGAACCAGAGACAGAGAGAAGGGGGTGCAATTACTTTAGATGGATTGATGAACATATGGAGGAATGGCAAAGGGAAATCATTAACCACCTCCTCCTACAAAAGAAGATAGCCCAGATTGAGTTGAATGATTTGCAAGGGCAAAGGAGGTGTTTATTGGATGACATTGATCGGTTAAAGCTGAAGTACAAGGCTGCAAGAGGAGAGGTGCACTTAGACAAGAAGAAGATGATGAAGAAGAACACTGGTGGCAGTGTATTTGGGGCAAAGCTAGCCTTTTGTTTTTGCTTGTTGGTGATTGTAACATACTTTTGTATGTTCTAAGCTAGTGTAGTTAAATTGTTTTTGCTTGTTGGTGTTGGTGATTGGACTAGCTTTTGTATGTATTAAATGAGTGGAGAATGAAGCAAATTGGTTGTAATGTGCATTCTCCTAGTAGGTCCTGTTTTGTAAAACCTCCTTTTGCTATGCAATGAGAAACAAGCAATAAAGTGAGAAATGAAAGGCTTGTCTAACATAGAAAAACCAAGTGAAATATTCATTCCAACAAAGGTGGGATACAATCTAAGTTCAACCACTGACATAAAAAACCAAGTCAAATATTCACTCCCACCTTGGGATACAAAATAAATAACTTAGAAATATTCACTCCCACCTTGGGGATACAAAACAACCAAGTTCAACCATTGACACAAAAAACCTAGCACCTAACAATGAAACTCCTAAGCTTTCTTCTTGTTCAACTTCAATGGCAGTTTAGATCTATGTACTGCTGTTGGCTTGGACTGTGAAGTGGAAGGCTTGTTTGGTTGAGTGACAGTTTGTGAAGCTTGGGGATAGCTTGCTGCTGCAGAGGTTGAAGCTTGCCCTCCTGTTGTGACCTTTGTTTTATCCTACACAACAAGTATTAATTGATTAGTTTAGCTATAAAGTCAAACCAAAAAGACATATAAAGAGAAGAGATACCTTTTTGCTCACTCTTGCTTCCTTTTTCTTTCTTTGATCAACAACCCAAAGCTTGTTACTAAGAGCCTTACCAACATTAGGTTTTTTAGGCTTCTTAGTTTCAGGATTGTTGCAAGATGCCTTGTTATGCCCTTCTTGTCCACATCTACTACAACACACAATTCTCTTCAATCTCTTAAGCTTCTTGGACTCTTCCTCATCCTCTCTCCTTCTTTCTCTTGTGCAACTTTGGCCTTCCAGGCATTTTTCTCAGAGTTGGAGGGACAGGTTGTGGCAGTTCAGTTTTTTCCCAATGTTTGGCACCAGGCATAGGGTTGATGGCAGGTTCATAAGCTCTCAAGTATGTGTTTCTGCTGTAAACTGCATGCACATAGTTCATAGGGTCTGCCCTTTGCTCCATAATACTCCTATATGCATGCACACATGGAATCCCTGTGAGATCCCATTGATAACAGGTGCATGTGTGGTTTAACAAATTCACCACACACTGATCTCCCCTATGCTCAACCTCATATATATCCCTCCTTGAGATTCTCACCACACACTTTCTTGCCTCTTCTTGAAAGCCATCAAACACCTTTTCAATGTAAGGCATCATTCTTCCTTCAAACTTCTGCACACCTTCCCATTTTTCATATCTTCTCCCCATGATGTATCTCCTAAGCCATTCCATTAGGCTGAGGATGGGTTTGTCTCTAGCTTCTTTTATAACAGCATTGAAAGTCTCACATAAGTTGTTTAACAACATGTTTGACTTACAATGTGTTGTAAAAGAATGCCTAGACCAATGCATAGTTGGTATATTATCCAAGTAACAATAGGCTTTTTCAGACAAAACTCTTATGCTTTCCATAGCAACATCAAAATGATGCTTCAATAATAAGTAGGAAATTAAAGTTAGCAAAGTAAAGATTGAATAATGTATATATGAAGATTAGATTAACAACATAGATGAACTTACCCTTGTTGTAGCTCTAGCAGCACCCCAAAATAATTCTTTGAAAACAGAGCCACTAAATTGAAGCTTGAAATTAGCCCATATGTGTCTTGCACAATACCTTGTTTCTGCCTTAGGAACTACTGTCCTAAATGCTTGAATTAAGCCCTGTATTGTACACAGAAAGTAATGAAAGTGTTAGGTAATGGTGAATAGTTATCAGTGATATAAAAATTAGACAATAATAGTTTAAGAACAAGTACCTTCTGTCTGTCTGACATGAATGTCAATCCAACTCCTTCTTGATCACCACCCAAGTCTCTCATTAATAGTTCAAGAAACCAACACCAACTCTCTGTATTCTCCACCTCCACTACTGCCCAAGCAAAGGGGAAGATGTTATTGTTACCATCTTTCCCCACTGCAACTAGAAGCTGTCCTGGGTATGCCCCCTTCAGATGACACCCATCTACACCAATCAAGGGTCTACAACCCCTTTTAAAACCTTCCTTGCAAGCTTCTAAACATATGTACATTCTGAGAAACATAGGTGGTTCTGGTCTGCCTATACCATCAACTGTCAAAACAGCACTTGAACCAGGGTTATGCTTCTTCACTGCATTAACATAATCCCAAACTGCAGCATATTGATCAGCAGCATTCCCATAGATTATTAGTTTCACCCTTGCCCTAGTTAGCCATGCCCTACCATATGAAATTTCAACTCCTAAATCAAGAAACACCCTCCTAATAAATGACTTCAACTTCCAATATGGGTCTAACCTCCACTCTTCCAAATATCTCTCACTCAAATACTCACTTGTAACCTTTGAATTCATTATCATTCTCACACAATTATGTGTTGGTTTCAAACTCCTAATCTGCCAAGTGTCTTGACCATAAAACCTTCTAGCATGCAACCTAAATTCACACTTCAGTTTTCCCTCTTTTTTACATTTACAGCCAACAATCCTACCCTTTTTAGAGTCCCACTTACAATCACACTTATTCTTACAATAAACTGTTACTCTTTTCTTATCACTGTGCAAATAATAAAAATCATACCCGTTCTCAATGGCATGCCACTGCAATGCTTTTCTGAGCACATCAGCAGACCAAAACTTCAACCCCACATTCAACTAAATGCCTTTTCTGAAGTCAACATCAGCATTGAAGAAACTGTTGGTGTCAATTTCCTCATCCGAGCTTGCTAAGCTTCTGAGCTCATCTGAATCAGCTTGAATATCCTCTTCATCAACTTCTTTAGATGGCACATCAATGGATTTCTGAAACTTAGCATCACTAGCACTATGTTTTTCTTTTTTTCACAGCCTCATTCTCCCCTAAGCTTCCTTCAACCTCCTTCAGTAGTTGAGCAGATCTTTCTTTGCCTCTTGTTTGCACAAAAAGCTCATCATCACCATCATTCTTCAAGTCTACCTCTTCCTCACCAACTTCCCATTCTATGTCAGTGTCATCACCATCTGAACTAGAGCTTGACAGACCTAAATCATCATCTTCAATACAATTTTCTTTCTTAGCCCTTTTTTCTGTTTTTGTTTTTCTTTCCCCTTCCCCTTATTCTTACATTTCACAAGTTTTCTTGCCACATGCTTCACCCTAGGAGTGCTCCTTGGTTGAACTGGTTTTCTTGAAGGGGGTGGTGAAGGAGCAGTTTCTGGTTGTGGTGTAGGAGAAGGTTGTGTTTGTTGTGGTGCTTCTCTTTGCTCAGATCTACTACTCTCACCACACTCTTTCTCAAATTCCTCTTTACTTATCACAAATGCTGATTCACTTTGCATATCAGGAGCTTTCTTTAATCTAGGGTTTTTACTAAGTTCCACCTTCACTTTGTATAATGGATGCATAGGAGCAGCTTGACTTTCTTGGGTATTAGGAAAGTTAGAAGGTTGGGTTGCTTGTGATGGGATGGACCTAACAGAAACATATTTTGATCTAAACTTTTGGCCCACTACAAAATTGTCCAATGAGCTCCCTGCACTTCTCTCTGTCTCTGTGCAATAGAGGTCAAGCAGCCCAAATTTGTCCTCAGTTTGTAGCCATCTCCTAATGGCTTCATCATCCAATATTTCAGTTTGTGTCATAGTCTTATCCTTCTCTCTAAACCACATCTTAAACTGTGATGGGCATGTCCAGTTGTTGATTTTATAACCATCACTAACAGTCTTCCTAAGCCACCCAACACTCAATTGATCCACAAAATTTTGACACTTAAGATATATTATTCCACCCTCATATACAACCTTAGTCCTCCCTTTTTCAATTTTATCCACAAATTTACCACCAACATAAATCCTCATATCAACCATTTTTAAATCCATTCTGTAAATTAATAACAACAAATGAATATTAAAAGGCACATACAAGCAGAGATATCTACTGTAATAATGCTAAACCTACAGTAACTCGAATCAATTGAATATTTACAGCCACAAAAAAGCTACTTTAAGTACTAAACTAACTAGGATATTGATTAATTAACTATTGCAAGCCAATTAAGCTATTGAATTTAAAAATGGAACAATAATCGAAACCCTAATTTTTTAATCAACACTAATACATGTCAACTCTATGCAATTAACCATAGGGCTTTTCAAATACATAAAAAATTACCTCAGATTGTAGTGTTTTTACTGCAATTGGAGCTTTAAATAACCCACAACAACCTTCTTCAATGCGAATCTGAGATCGCCCACCTGATTAAAGTTGCTGATGATGCTCAAATGTTGATAGAAGGAAGATGACAAGATTCGCAGTAAAATTTTGGGGTTTACTGGTGTTTTACCTGGCTGAGGAAGAAGAAGAGAGAGAAAGATAGAGTAGAGGAGAAAGAGAGCTTCGTGGCTTTGAGAGAGAGAGACCAGGAGAAAGAGACAACCTAAGACATAACTGGGCCCCACAACACACTTTAATTAACGGATTCTGTTAAGAGGTGGGATCTTTAAAACGTTTTGTGTTTTAAAGGTGGGACTTTAAAAAAAAAACAAAGGTGGGAGTTTTGAAAAACTTGTTTTAAAAAGGTGGGAAAGTTTAATTTTTCCTAAAACTTATTTGAATGTACTCCCTACATCTTATAATATAAGTCTCCTTTCTATTTTGAGAGTCAAACTTTATAATTTTTGACCAAATATTCTTCTTAATATATTCAAAAAAAGATATTCATGTGGGATCTTGTTAGATTCGTCATAATATGAACTTTAAACTATCAACTTTTTATATTTTTTACTAATACGAAACTGAAGATATAAGAGGTTAAAAGTGCGTCTTGAAGACTATGCAAAACAAAACGGGACTTATATTTTGGGACAGAGGGGGTAGTAAATATGAAATTTATTTTTATAAACGAACGACAACTGGTCTTATAAGAGATCCGCCTACTTTTAAAATAAAATTAGGCAACGTCCCAATAGGCCCAATAATAATAGGAGAAAATCATCAAACCGTCTTCTGAAAACAGGGATCAATTTAATGAATTCCGTGACCGCCTTTTTTAATACTCAGTGTTAAAATTAGACCACCTTTTTTAATAATTTGTCAACGAAAGATAACTTACTCTATAAGTATTTGTGGAAGTTGATTTTCAAGGATAGATGTCAAATTGTGTAAGGATATTAATGGTTTTTTTAATATCAATAAACATTACAATCAAATTGTGTAAGGATATTAAGGTATTGGGTCAGATGCGTCCGACCATAACATTTGGTCGGACGACTTTCAGTTGGTTTCATTTTTGTTTCAGTTGGTTTCTTTTTGTTTCAGTTGGTTTCATTTTTGTTTCAGTTGGTTTCAATTTTTGTTCAGTTGGTTTCAATTATTGTTCAGTTAGTTTCAAATTTTTTTCTGTTGATCTTTTTAATTTCAGTTGGATGTCTTTTAAGTTCAGTTACTTATCTTATTGTTTCATTTACGTGTTTTAGTCTAAATGAAAACAAGTTAGAAGCAAATGAAAAAAAAGGGGAATAAATGAAAGCAAGTTAGAAGCAAATTAAAATATAGAGGGAGTAAATGAAAGTAAGTTACAAGCAAATGAAAAAAAAGGGGAGTAAATGAAAGCAAGTTAGAAGCAAATGAAAAAAAAAGGGAAGTAAATGAAAGTAAGTTTGAAGCAAATGAAAACAAAAGGGGAGTAAATGAAAGCAAGTTAGAACCAAATGAAAAAAGGGAGTAACTGAAAGTATGTAGTTATTTCAGTTACTTATATTTTTCTTTCAGTTAGTTTTATTTTTCTTTCATTTAACAGTTAACTAAAATTAAAAAAAATAAAAACACTAACCTCTGTTTTCTTCTCACTTTCTCCTTCTTCATCAATGGCATCAATACATACTACTACTAATTTCTGTTGTGTTAAGAATCTAAGCAAGAGAAACAGCCTTTCCCTTTATTCCCTACGTGTGAAATTGATGTTGGTGGTCTTTGTCTGGGCCGACGATAACCACCGCGGAACAGCAGGAGGTTCCTCTTACTGGCTCGTGACTCATGAATGACCATTAACAACTAGTTTGCTACTTTTTTAAGTGAAGGAAAGGAAAATAGAAGAAGGAACAGCGGCGCGGCGGCGGCGGAGGAAGAAGATGAACAGAGAAATGGCGAGAAACAGGTCCGTCTGACAATAAGTATTGGTCAGACGGTCTGACCCAATACTTTCACTTTTTTGAAACTAGCATTTTTTTCAACAATTTGAATGTACGACTAATTAGCTAACAATTGTCTTCACTACCCTTAACAAGCTATAGTTACTCAATATTTTTATTTTTCAATCGGTCTAACAATCCCTCACATAAAGGTCAAGTCGTTTTAACTTATAATGGCATCTTAGTTCATTTAGTAGGTGCTCAATAATCAATATTGGTACTAGCTTGCCATGCCCTTACTAGAAGTAAGAACAAAGAGGATTAATTGGGATTTAATTGGCATCTTAGTTCTTTTAGTAGTTTTTTTTTGTGACCGGACAACCAATCTTGACTTCATAATAAAAAAAAGGAGTAGGGACATAATCGAACTAGCAAGACCCTAGCAAGACCCTCTGATATTAGCTAGTAGAGGCTTACCACAAGAAAGCCCTCCATCATTGTAGCCTTGCTAATATACATGATTAACATATAATTTTTGCAATATACATTTATATAGACATGTTTCCAAAGATTTCCATTTTATTCTTTTGCTGTTTAAAATGTAACTTAAATCATAAGGATATAAAACTATTAAGATATATAACTAAACATACATCTTCGATAATATGTAAAGAGGTTAATAGGGTGTTTTTTCCAACTTATTTTTAGTTTAGCGGGTGTTTAGATAGGGGGTTTCAACAAAGGAAAAGAAAATCAAAACCCGTAGTTATCCTTACATGGTATTTGGTTATGGTTTTTCCTTTTCCGTTGCCCAATTTTCAGTTTCACTAATCCCCAAGGGTTTTGGATTCGCTCATATTTCTCTACAATAAACCATATTTGACTAACTTTGATCATTACTCCACAACTACCATTACCCCCACTGCCCCGCCCCCCATCGTCCTATCACCGCCAACGTCACCACCACCATCTTCACCTCCGTTGTGCTGCCATTACCACCACCACCCCACCACCGTTTAAACCCAGACAACCATCTCAACCCCCCCAAACAACCTCCGTTGGAGCGTGCAGCGTGGGGTGAGCGTGGCTGGCCTGAGCAGGGTACTAGAAGAAGACATAGGGAGGATGTTTTATCTTAAACCCTTTTCCTTACTTTTCTATCAAACATGTATTTTAATTGGAGGGTTTTGAACTCCTTTCCTCTACTAATACTTACCTGATTCCTTTATCTTTCCCCTCTATTAACCAAACGCCCCTTTTAATTCAGCTTTGCACAATAGTTTTATAACTTTCACATTTTTTATATTATTTTTAGTGATCCAAATGTAATCAATTCGGTATAGTGTAGTTATTCACAATAGTTTAACTTTCACAGTTTAATATTCTTTTCAATCCAACCCAATTCAATTTAATATTCAATTCAATTTCTTTCAAAGATACAACAACTTACCAATTTCAATCGCCACCATTCGAATTTCAGTTTACTTTCAGTTAAGTTTCGGCCAACTTAGAGTAACTCCAACTTTTCAATGGTGTTAACATCTTAGACCATACTCAAGCTCAATCATGTCCTCAATCTCATCTTTACTCTTCTCTCTCCTCCGCCAAAAACCCAAATCCTTCAATCACCTAAAACAAATCCACGCCTTACTAATCACCACAGCCCATAAATCACCATCCACATTAGCCAAACTCATTGAACACTCTTTCTCTCTATCTCCTCACAAAACTCCCAACTATGCCCATCTCATCGTCAACCATGAATCAGATTGCCAAATCTTTCTTTTCAACACTTTGATCAAATGCAGCTCACCCAAAGACTCCATTTTCCTTTTCTCCAAATGGGTTTCTGTCAATTCGATTGATTTCGACGATCACACCTTCATTTTTGCTCTTGTTGCTTGTGCTAGATTATCTTCTTTATCAGCTTTTTATGCAGGTAGACAGATACATTCACGGGTTTTGAAAAATGGGTTTATGGCGGATCTTCTTGTATCAACGAGTACTCTACATTTCTACTCAAGTAATGGTTATATTGGGTTTGCACATAAGGTGTTCGATGAAATGCCTGTGAGAAGTAATATTACTTGGAATGCACTTATAACTGGGTATTCTTCTCAGAAACTGAATTCCCATGAGAATTGTATTAACGCATTGATGATTTTTAAGGAAATGATGGGTGATGAATCGGGTGTTAGACCGAATAATGTGACTATGATTGGTGTGCTTTCTGCTGTTTCAGAATTGGGTTCACTAGAGATTGGGAGTAGTGTTCATGGGTATATAGCGAAAACGATTCGTGAATTTGAGAATGATGTGTATGTTGGTACTAGTTTAGTTGATATGTATTCTAAATGTGGGTGTCTTGGTATGTCATCTAGAGTTTTTGATGTGATGAGGGATAGGAATGTGCTTACTTGGACTGCGATGGCGACAGGGTTGGCGTTTCATGGGAGAGGGGAAGAAGCAATGAAGTTGTTAATGGAAATGAAGAGATGTGATGTAAGGCCGAATGTTGTGACTTTTACAAGCATGTTATCTGCTTGTTGTCATGCAGGACTTGTTGAAGAGGGACTTAAATTGTTTCTTAACATGGAGAAGGAATTTGGTGTCGTGCCTCAGATTGAACACTATGGGTGTATCGTTGATCTTCTTGGAAAAGCGGGGAATTTGAGAGAAGCTTATGATTTTATTGTCACGATGCCTAAGAAACCGAATCCTATCTTGTGGAGAAGTTTGCTTGGTTCGTGTAGGCTTCATGGGGATATGGTGATGGGTGAGGAAGTGGGGAAGATGCTAGTCCAGCTCCAACCAGATATACACCTTGGGGATGTAAGAGCTCCTAGTAAGGATTATATAGCTCTTTCAAATGTTTATGCATTGGCTAACAGGTGGGAAGATGTGGGAACAGTTAGGGGGAGATGGACATCAAGGGTTTTATAAAAGAACCTGCTCGTAGTTCCGTCCACTAAATGATATAGTTTTGTGTGGATAAACTTTTGGATACAAGTGGTTGCTGTAAAGTTTTCACCTGAAGGCATGATAGACTTGTATTTATGGTCAGAGATGGCATTGAGCTAGGTCAAACCTCGGACGAAAAAGTACAATGCACTACCATGTGTCATATATCTTGGGCTGTTGTGCCTGGGCCGCATTTGTGGATGAGAAAGCACGGTAAGGCACGAAATTCAGCAAGGCAAAATTATGGACATGACCCGTCTCAACAAACTATAATGAATTAGAAAGCTGCGATTAGAAATTGATGGAAGAAGATGATTCTCATAGTGATTCATGGATAGAGAAATCAAGTTTTCTAGTGACTTGACAGTTGACACCCTCCTTAAGCCAACAACTAAAAATATCTCAATAATTTTCATCCTTCCCCTTCCCTCTGCAATGCATAAAACCTTGCTGCGCCTGGGCGTTGGTCTTGAGTATGTTGGCATGGTATGACACACTGCCATCTTTACATAAAGATAGCATGAAATCATGCTTAATTACGTAAAGTTTGATGGCTGAAAGCATCCATAAGCTGTAGAGCCTGATGCTCCACAGGACGGCAGGAGAAGCTAGTTTTTGGATGTGCTTAAGTGTATTTTTTAGGTTTGCTGCCTTGCTGTTTAAGATCTTTACATGACACTCAGATAGTTCCAGACTTCCAAGACACCAAATCAGAACAGAGAAATAGTGTAAGAACTAGTGATACCTTGACAGTCTGTTAAGGAGTAGTAAGATAATAAGAGGATGAGGGAGGGGGAAAATGACAGTCTGTTAAGCAGATAATAATAATCAGGGGTACTAGTAACAGATTCATAAGTAGTTCTGTATAGAAAAAATGATTTTTCTGTCCACGGTGGTTGAGCCAGAATTTCAAAATTGGGGTTCGATATAGTACACATAGACGTAACCAGAGGGAGCTTGATGGTTGGCTAGTGATAGCTTGGGGGTAGCCTTTTTTGAAAATGAGTTGCTGTCTTACCTCTGAAATTTATAATTGAACATTAATTTTCTCTAAAATTATAATAAATAATTAAACATTAGTTTAACTTCAATGAACACGGAAGATTCTTCTCCATTATCTCTTCGTACTGTACATTTGATATCAATGATTGAACATTTTGAATAACTTAAATAAGCATCAACTTTAAATGAAAAGAACCTATGTCGAATAGTGGAAAAAAAAATAGTTTGAAACTGCGTTAATTTTATAATGTTTATCTGATATTAATAATTGAACATTAGCTAACTTCATTGAAAGCGAAAAATTGGAGGCGGTTTCTTTTTCTCTCCTCCGTTATCTCTTTGTGAATTTAATATCAATGATTGAATAGCGTAAATTACCATTAACGTAAAATATACGAACATAATTGAACAACTCATCTACATTTGTTCATTGAAGTTGAACTTGTTAATTCCTTACCCCATATTCATTGACGTTGACCAAATGTTTATTCCGTACTCCGTGTTTTAATTTTATCTGCTACATTTTGATGCGTGCCCTCCATGCACATGATGGTTCGGTGTCCACCATCGAACTTGCAATTATTATCTTCTTTTAGTATATCTACCAAATGACTCGAAGATAGCATTATCTTGCAAACTACATATGACCCACCAACCATTGCTACTATTTAATA
Source organism: Patellifolia procumbens (assembly GCA_947645195.1). NCBI lineage: Eukaryota > Viridiplantae > Streptophyta > Magnoliopsida > Caryophyllales > Amaranthaceae > Patellifolia > Patellifolia procumbens. The sequence goes on from CANSGD010000193.1 coordinate 1,922,166, forward strand.
CCTCGTTCTAAATTGCCATTAATATTATGATATATTGGTCATGCATAACTGAATGGTACTGCTCTCTTTCTTCATATTGTGAGCGGGTAACAAAGAATGCCAAGTGTGGTAGTCAGTCTTTGGTATTGCTCTTCATGCTTTGTGCCATTTTGCTACTACCTTGTAGTTCATTACTAAGAATATATCCAAATCTCCAGGTGTCATTGCTAATAAACATCATTTTCCCCCATGTTGAAGGTTGCATAGAATAGGAATGAACATAAAATATTGATATTAGTGGTAATTAGCAGTGTTCGAAATTTATTGTAGAATTTTCGTCTCCCACAGAAATACGGACCATAAAAGCAACAGGGAACTAATCTACTTCTTCACGAGGAGCCGAGCACATACTAATCAAAAAGTTAACAGGTTAAACGGCAAGTCAATGCCGTAGCTCAAGCTATTTGACAAATAAAAGATGATACAATGCCTTGTGATCCAATGTGCAATGACAGGAAAGAATAGCATAACTTTACATGACAATGGCACATCAATAAGGGATCTAAAGAGATTCACGAAACAATGGGTTATTTATTTAGTTTAAATAATTACTGCTCAGCACCACCATGTGGACTACCTTGATCCACTCTCCCACGAATCCGTTTCTGGAGGTGCTCTAAGCTGGCTACTCTTTGCATTGACGCAGTTCTTCCCATTTTGCTGCCATTCAATACTTGTGTTGCAGCATTTTGGAGCACATTGTCAATAGTAGAAATGGAAATGTCATTGACACCGTTATCAACTCTTGGATTAGGACCGGGAAGACGATTATTATCAAGAGGCTGATAAAAATGCGGTTGTTTAGGTTCATCTTGAACTGGTACAGCTGCATCAGCCGAGTCGGAAGGGCTCCCGCCAAAAGGTGACATACCCATGGCAGAAATCTCAGACATCGCTTGCAGCAATGGGTTCATCCCTGTAACTCTTTTCACAGTCTCCTCTGCCATTTTTACCTGTTAAAACAATTTTTTAGTTCTAATTTTTTGAGAAAAATCTGCACTTTCTGCAACTGAAGTAAACGTATACCTTGGCCCTTAAAGTTTCAACATCAGCTTTTAGGACCCTATTGTCCACAGCAGCCTCGTTAAATTTTTGGCTTATGTCAGTAAGACGCTTCAATAATGAAGAATTTTCAACTCTTAGCTGAGAAACCTGTTGTAGAAAGGTTATCGAAGACGATAAGTGGTTGATTAAAGTGGGTAAGATGCACAGATCAATACGAGATAACAAATGTAGAGGCAGAAAGACCTGTGTCTCAAGTTCAGTCAGATGTGCCTGCTTTCTCCTCCTTGAGCGCCGAGCAGACTCTCTATTCGAAAGCATTCTGAAGTAAAAACAAGTTGTAGGTGAGTGCGTAGCAACTTAACAACCAAGGTAAATTAGGATATTACAACAGACTCCGAATCAGAAACCCACAAATGGTGGGATCTGCACTAGGTAGCGTGTTGTTTGAAAAAAAAAGAGATCGAATTTAGGAGATACTGAAAACAGAAATTTTGATTATACAAGGGATTCTCTTGTACGGTAATACTTCAAAACTTTACGTCATTTTAGGACATGTCATATCAACTTTTAGTAATTCCCCTATAGTCTATCCTATTCATATAGTCCCATTTTGACTCTACGGGGCGTTTGGTATGTGGGAATAGAAGTTTGGGGATTAAGATTAGAAGGGGTAATAAATTTCAAAATTACTTTAAATTCCTTACTCATCTACCTCTACTTATTCATCCCTTCCTCTTCATTAATGGCAAAAATGTATTTTTACCCCTTATTTTTATTCCCACCCATAAGACATGCCCCCTCCCATGTCTTATTTTGATTAGAATACAACCCATTTAATCCCACTCCCATCCCCTTCAAAACTCCCAATCCAACTAAACATACATGAGATATACAATAATAGGGATATATAATCCCATTCCCACCCTTTATTCCCACTAAAGAAACAACCCCAAGGGAATTGGGATGGGATGTGCAAAAGGAAATGTCTTACACAATGAGGGGGCGTTTGGTTAGGGGATTTCAGGAAAGGGAAAGAAAATCCTTGTTACCTTTACTTGATGTTTGATAGGTGTTTTTTTACATTCCCTTTACCCAATGTTCAGTTTTAGTTACCCTTACATGATTCCTCCCACTAACCCAATATTTGGAATTCCGTAATATACCTCCACACTTCAACAACAACGCTCAGACCAGCATTGACCAACCTTGATATCCACAACCTCCACAGCTCCACTACATCCGCCTCCCACCCTTTCTCACCGCCTGAATCACCACCAAACCCTGGCCACACAGCCACAACCCTTCCTCTCACCAAGACACCACCACCCAAAGCAGAGGAGCAGAAGCGAGAAACATCGACGAGACAGCCGAGAATGAGAAAAGGAGTGGCTGCAAAACGAGCCAGCGAGACCGCCGAGAATGAGAAAAGAGAGTGGCTGTAAAATGTGCCGGCGAGACCGGCGAGAATGTAAAACATGCCGAGATCTGCGAGCAGATGAGAAAATAGAAAAGGAGAAGAGGAGGAGGCAGAGAGGGCGCGGATGAGAGTGAGAGAGGGGAGGAGGGTGCCAGAGTAGAGGAAGGGAGTGGGCGAGTGGCTGCTGGAGAAGAGGAAGATAGTGGACCATTTCTACTCTTGAGCCCTTTCCCTTGTCTTACCAAGCAACTGTTTTAAAATAAGGGTTTGGATTTTCTTTCCTTGCTTAACCCTTTCTTAATTCCTTTCCTTTTTCCCCTATTCCAACCAAATGCTCCCTGAAAGAAACAATACCTGAACAAAGAGAACCTGGTCCATCTAGAACTAAAATGCGAGCAGATGCATCAGCGCTTCTGGAAGTTTGGTTCTCAATGGCTAGAAAGAGTAATTTTTATACTGAGCAGTATTAACTACTGCAATTATGCTTAACTTAAATCCTCACCACAGCCCGCCAATAGCTTATGAGACATGATAAGATAAGATAAGATATAAGACATGATGAATAGTCTCTTAATCAGCTATTTCAAGCCGAAATAGAAGCAATACTGGAATATGGTTGTCATACATCCAAGAGAGCTAGGGAATACATGCAGCAATATATTAATCAACATTTTTTTGAAGGAAGTCTAAAACCTCTTCCCTTTGCCTTGTTGCCAGATTATAAGCCGGAATTTCAACAGATATCACGAAATGATGGATCACGGCATCACAGTGACAAGGAAGATAAAATTGTTACTCATGTTACTATTTGATGTCAAATGGATGGAAGGAGAGTTCAGAGAAAAAGGAAATGGGGGGGGGGGTGGTGGGTGGGTGGGTGGGTGGACAACTTAGAGAAAATAGTTTATCCCCTTCTACAAACCAGGCTGCATGACCCTATCTATGAGATATTCAGTTAGAGTCCTCATTCTTTAATCCTCAGCTTTCCTCTTAGGTAGGTTAAGCACAGAGTCAAAAGCATTAAACGTCCATTTGAATAATTGCTACCAACAAAATCACAAGGACCTTACGGATGTGATTCATTTAATAAGATGAAAGATGCCCCACTTGTATGCAAAATTCATTGACAGAAACACCTACAGAAGACTTGTTGGCAGTAGAGAGAGATGACTAAAAATAAAGTCATTATACACCAAGAGCCAGTCTGTGGGCACTTTAATTTTTGCTAGGAGGGCAAAGTGTTAAGTTGGCCCTGCCCTCTTCCCTCCTGCCCCCACAAAAGCAGCTAAGCATCTAGAATGGATCAAGTAACAGCTGGAGCCAAACATCTGATCCATATGAGATAACCTGCTTTTATGACAAAGTCTATAAACTAAAAGAGATGATATGAGATCATTATAGATTCTTGATACTAAAACAAAGGATGGCAAGAGAATGAAAATGACAGACTCTTTTCCAAATTAATAGAAACAATACCTACCTCCTCACACGCTTTACATCAGCAGGATCAGTTGCATCATTTTCACCCTCAATATCATCATCATCTGATTGATCTGATGAATAACTAGTGGCCTGCTTGGCCTGGGTAACAGATTTCTTTGGCAAGGCAGGAAGGGATGGGATTCCGATAGGTTTTGCATCCTTGTCTTGGGACCCTATGTTGCAGTTATGTAAACAGCTAATATTAGAGATACAGTCCTTATGCACATAATATGGGAACTCAACCAACATGCAAGAGAAAAAGGAATAAAGACACTTAGAAAATATAAGAAAGACATTAAATGCAGCTTGCAAATATGCCCAAAGTCACATCCAGTTTAATCAGAAATTCCCAAATTAAATTATACAATCAATAAAAAAAGACTTGCAAAATCATAAATAATAACATAATATATCTTCCACGTTTTCATCTACAAAACAGAAACAAGCATTCTGATTTCTTTGTTTTTGCTGAATAGCGATGCCCCGGGAAGGGGTGCATGTGCAGGAGTTGGGGGTTTTAAGTGCTTTTGCTCCGAGTTCCCTCCTCAATTGTATTTTCTCATTTGGCTTGGTCTATCACTGCCTAATGTCAAGAGAAGCCCCTCGAAATCAGCTTAAAGTTAAAAATTCCAACGCCATCATCCAAAAGTTTCTCATATTCCAGCAATTTCTTAATCTATGCATAATATATTGCCCAATAACAGGCACAAAAATATACTGATTCCAAAAGGCCCTGATCCAAGTTCAACTTAACCACTACAATCATGTTTTATAGGACACTAGCTTAAAGCTCCGTAATTTTGGAATTCAGAAGACTTGATAGAGGCTGCATGGCAGATATACATAGGATTGGGCGGTACTTGCCTTACACGACGCTTAGGGAGTTAGAGTGCTTATCTCTAAGCTACCGGGCTTCCTTCCTGTCTTGCAAATTACTTAGTTCAAGTGCAGGCATCCAGCTACGTCAGAATTCTGATGGCTAATAACTATATGGTGCGGATTTCACCATGAAGTCAAGGAAGAAGCCCTCGATACTACACTAGATTCATTACAATATGTCGATGAAGCGGAAACATTCCCCATTAGTCATGTCTCCGCAGAACTCCAATAAAGATAAATTGTAAAAATCTGTGAGCTGACTCTACTATAGAACTCCTTTCAAACACACAGTGTAAACGAAAATGAAGAATTACGCATATGCTAAGAAACCGAGGCTGCCTACACTCTAACTCAAAGCATCTAAAGACACACCTGTACATGGAGGAACGGAAGCTGGTTGTGAATCAGCTGTACCCTGTGTTGCACTTTCTGCTGCACCAGAAGAGCTCTGATTTATAACAAAGGGTGCCTGTTCACGTAGAAGATAAGAATCAGATGACCAATTAACCATTGAATAAGCTTGAAAGGTGCTGTCTTCCTAGTTCAGTAAAAAAATTATTACAGGATGCAAAACGAGAGCTGTTACGGAACATAGCACCAGTACATGGTGTACTATCATTTTAGAGTTCATTGGCTTTCTAGAGGAGTTCATGTCTTCTTTGCTGTATGTGGAAGAGCTTGAAAGAGCTATTCTGAATTCTTTCTTCTCAGTTTATGCTCGATCAAAGAAGGGTGCCATGTTCTAGAACAAGTTCTTTTCTCCTCCAAGCTCTCTTTGACTTTATTCCTTGAAAATAAGATAAGGCAGATGGTAATGCGACCAACTCTCGCATTCTAAGTTTGAAATCGTCCAATGGAAACAAATGAGCTAGCAAATTAAAAGTTGGAAATTCTTTCATGTGAAGCTTCCAAAGCGTCCGGACACTAATATAACATTCGCGAAAGGTATACCAGTTCAACAAAATAATCTACAGCCGACTTCTAAACAAATACAATACTGAGAAAATAAGTAGCGGAAAGTATGTCAGAAAAAGAGCCCCTAAATCTCAAAAAATCTAACAGTAATTGACACACACAACTTGAAAACGAATAGAAAGGACTTATTGGAAGAAAAACAATAAGCATTTTCTATATAGAGGTTAGGTTTTCTTAACATAAACCTATATAATTACATAAACTATAGAGGGGTCAGGCTTTCTTAACATGAACCTATATCATTACATAAACTATAGAGAGGTCAGGTTTTCTCAATATATCCTTACACTTATCAAGAACTAACAAGAGAGAATTGAGAGTATTAAAGACTTAAATAGGGAATAGGTAGCAGTTTATGGGAAGCCACCATGAAGCAAAAATGTATCTAAGGAGATGATGAAGAAAACAAGTTGATGGAGAAAGGGGCATACAAAATTGGCCTGACAGATTCTAAATCATGCAATAGACTAGAGACGGCAATCATTGTGACAATTGGATCCAGAAAGACGAGGCAATTTCATGCAATATTCATCAACAAAAAGCAAAGAGTAAAATCAAGAGCAAAGAGTAAGATTAAAAAACAAACTTTTATAAAAAGAAGCTGGCAAAACATAATTATCAATAAACATCAAGCCCAAAAAAAAGAAAATACACTAGAACAGCTTAACAAGTTACACTGTCATATACCACGACACTAAAGCCGACTCCTTGATACCATATATTCAATAATACAGAGCAACATCATCAAAAAACCATGCAACAGAGTTAATGAGTTCCTCAAGCAAGCCAAAAAAATTGCAAGCAATCGATGAATCTATAAGGTATACAACAAATGTTTCCAAGGTCTTAGAATGAGCCTTCACTCAAAAACTCATCAAATTTGATACACTCCACCAACTTAGAATATGATCACCTTTTTTCCCAAATAAACCGCCCCGCCACGACCAATAACTCTTTTGCACCAAAGAGAATACCAGTAGCAAATAAGAACCAAATAAATCAATCATATTCTACCTCTGTTACTTCGACACCTTCATTCACCCCAGGTGTCACGTGTAGACTCGCGTCATGTCCGACATAACATAACACTTGAATACTTCATTTCAAACCAAAAAGTAGACATTTTTCTATAAAATGCCCGAGTCCAACACCTCGACAACCAAATCCAAGTAGACACTTCATCTGAGTCTGAGTAACACAGGATTCTATTATAAAAAAAAGGTTTGAAATTGAACAAAGATTACAGTAAATTGAAACATAAGTTCATATCAACCAATTCCGAATCAACCAACCCTAAAAGCACATAGACAACCTAAATCCAACAAAATAGTCAAAAACATACTTCCCCATCAAATCAAACACCACCAAACCTCAAAAACACACCCAAAAAACATCAAAAAAGCAGGCAATCAAATCAAACAGCACTAACACCTCAATACACACACCTCTAATCAATTCCAAACATTTAAAGCAAAACCCAAATAAAATAAAAATCAAACAACACCCAAAACAAAAAAAAAAATAGAATTTAAGCTCGTTATCAACAAAAAACACAAATAAAACCAAAAAAGAAAAAATTACCCTAGTCATAGCGACAGCAGCACAAGCCAAATTAAGTTTACTCTTAAGCAAAGCCTGATAATCATCAGAATCAACCCCAACACGAGGATTAAACGAAGTAGTCGCGTTACCCAATGATTCAACTGGGTTACTAATTGGAGATTGAGACCTGCAAATACTACTAACATCATTATTATTATTATTAATGTTGTTGTTGTTTATATTATTAGCATGATGAGGGTCCTTGATCTCGACAACATCATTATCAGCAAGAGATTTAGAAGAAGAAGTATCAGATAAAGGTGATGTTTCTTGTAAGAATCTCTCGAAAGCCCATTCGGATGCGCTTCTGTTCATCTTTGGATCTCCGGCTGGTGGCGGCGGTGGTGACCAAAATTGGTCAGAAATGTCGCCTACTGAGAATACCCTGTCCATTTTTTTGGGGTTTTTTTTTTGTGGGTAAAAGTGGATAAGGAGGGAAATTAGAGTTATTTTGTATGAAAATGAAATCTGGGTTGTGTTCTATGTGGGGATTGATGAAGTGGGTTGATCTAATTGAAGGGTATGGTTTTGATTGATGTCCGAGATTTTGAGAAGAGGTGTTGGTGGTGGGGTTGGTGGTGGGTTTGTTTGGCAAATGCAAATGGGAGAATCGTATCTCTTTCTCTCTCCTTTCCTTTTTTTGTTTGTAACACCACTTGCTTTTAGTGCCCTTTTTGTCTTTGGAAATTGTTTAATTAACCTTTCGCTTCTTTATCCTCTTTTTGCTATAATTTTTTTTATACACTCGGGTGTACCGTACACCCTCTCTTATTCTCTCCCCTAATTTTTAATGTGCAGAACATATAACGAGAAAAACTATAAGAGGATGCACCGTATACCTGGGTGTACAATGAATGCTCTCTCTTTTTGCCATCAAAATTTCTACATCATTTTCTTTTTAATTGGACATTGTTTTGGCTTTGGCACTATTTATTAAAAAATGTTCTTGTGCCTTATAAAGAACTTAAATTAATTCCATTTTTAATTCAGTTCGATTTAGTTCAATTCAATTCAGTTATTTTCAGTTCAGTTCTTTGCGGGCCAAAAGAACAGGGCCTAATTCAATATTGATTATTTTTTGTAATTTATATTAAGATAATATATAGTCATGTGTAGATATATTTTAACGAATTTTTTGATAGATTTTACTTGTAGATAATTCAAGATATAAAAACTGAAAGTATGCATTGGCAAGCGTGAAAGTCAAACTGTGTTGCTTAAAAAAAAGAGGAAGAATATAGAAGTTATTGTTGTTAATAATTCAACTTTTAGCCATTGTAAGTACTCTTTAATTACTCCCTCAGTCTCAATTTTTTCAGCTCGTTTTACAAGAGACCGAATACTTTTAAATTAAAATTGGCAACTACTTACCCTAATATTAAGAAGAGAACAAACCAGCTTTATGAAAATATGACTAGTTTAATCCATTTTGTGACCCGTTTAATCCATTTCATGACCTGTTTAATTCGTTCAATAATCATAATATTTAGTTTATTCAAGAGAAAATTACATAATAATAAAAAAATTATATCTAATTAAAACTAATTATACCTAATTTGGATTGCAAATAGAAAAAAATTCCTTCTCGCAAATTTTTTGGGAGGAGATAGAAGGTGGAAGAGGTGATAATAAGGTGGAGGATTTGGATTATGTTTTAATTAGTTGATTTGGTTGCATACATAAAAAAAAAATGGATTACGAATAGCAAAAAAAATCCCTCCTCGCAAACTTTTATTTGTTTAAGGTGTTTAAATGTCAAAAAAATTCTTAAGGTCATTTCTCGCAATTTTCTCTTCATTCAATGACTAGTTTAATCCTTTTATTGACTAGTTTAATTCATTCGTTAAGTCTAAATGTTTATTGTAGTTTGAGACTAAACGTGAAGACGAAAGATGACTAGGTTGGTGCGAAATGTCTAAGAATAGTGTTGGGTAGAGTGAGGTGGAATGGAGTTGTTAGTAGAATGTAGACATAAGTTGGTCTAATTTTCACCTCTTTTTTGTGCAATTCATTTACTACATTCACTTTTTTACCAGTTATCGAGGTACAATGTCAAAAACTAAGATCTCAAATTATGTATTGGAAAAAATTACATAATTCGTATATTTGAAAAATATATATTGAGATTAACCAAACAAGACCTCATATGAGTTTGTTTTTGTTACATATGTAAAGTTGAAGACAATCAATAATGTGAATAGTGCTCAAATTCTATATATAGAAAGTAAAATCAGATGGAGATATCCCACTTTTTTTCTGACGTAGTGGTGATTTTATTATATTAAACCCTTAATTCTATAAATGTTTAATTAAATTTAAAAAGAATCTAAACTAACCTACCTCCCTTCACCCTCCGACCCATCCCTATAGCCTCTATGAAGCCACCCCTCTCTTGCATCCACTCCCTTCCCTACCCTTCCCCACCCCGAAACTAACCCATCCCCATCCCCATCCTCACCCCCGAAATAACCTCCCACTGAGACGTCCCTGCCCGCACCCCCCAAACCCGTCACATTGTTGACCAAAAGAGTAAGAAAAAGAAAGGTTGAATTTTGAGAGAGGGAAAAGGGACAATTATGGGGTAATTTCAGTGCTGGATGTGGGGGTGGGAAAAGGGAGGGCATGGCTTCGGTGGATGTGTGTGGGGTGGAAAAAGGGTGGGCGTGGTTTCGATGGTGGTGTGGGGGTGGAAAAGGTGAGGGGATGTTTTCAGTTGTTATGTCTTAGGATGGGGTGGGAAAGGCTGGGGGTGGTTTCGGAAATGGGAGAAGGATTAGTAGGGGGACGTAGGGGGTAGAGTCTGTTAGTTAGTTTTAAATTATTTTTTATATGTAAAATTATTCAAAAGAACCAATTTCTTACTTTAATTGTTCTTTATGTTTCATCCGATTTTTACTCACTCTAGAAATTTGGGGTTTATAGGTTGCATTATTAGGAAATAATTAAAAGGTCAGCTGATTACTTAAAATGGCCAAAAGGTTGGATTATTCAACTAATTATTCCAAAAATATATAAATGATATGTCCCATCTTCTTACTGTTCTACAATTATATTTTACAAGATATTGGAAAAGTATAATTTAAAATATTCCAAATATATTTTAGAAGATATTGATGGTCAAAATGAGTATCTCAAAATATAGGAACAACATCATTTTTGAAACAGAGGAAGTACCTCATGGCTCTTAATTTGTTTTAAGAGGTCTGGACGATATGATCCAAACATTGACCGAATTTACATATCTGGTCCTGATTAACTGGAGTCTATTCGATATATATCTGATCTTCAATTTTATATTTTTCGATTTCTAGTATGGTCTGAATACATCTAGTCTTGAACTAGTGAATATTGCGGCACGTTATTTATGACAAAGTATCCAATAGATTTCACACAATCCATTTATTGTTCCATGCTCTGATTTAAATGCACAATAGTAAGCATTGAGCATTACAATTTACAACTACAAATTTCTTCTATTCTTTAATATTTAGATCCTTACTACTATAAATATGAGTGAATAACTCAATAAATTTAACCCAATATATAGTATAAGGAAGGGAAGGATTGGAGAAAGGTTGTCCACCTAACATTTATCCTTTCAAACAAGGATTGCAGGGATAATCGTAGCAAATGTTGAAACTTTTACTAGCCATAATATTGATAATAGGAGTGAGAGACCATATATGTAACGAGTAATGGCTTGTGGTTGTGGCCAACATGTTATTGGGTGAAAATAGATACTGGATTAAGCAAGGATATTCTTAATGTTCATTGCAGGGAAAATTCTCTGGAAGTTAAAGATTTAGGGCTGCATCATATCCAAGTGAATGGTAATATCCATGGGACATTCAAACGTGCAATTTGGACAAGCAAGCAATACGGATGTCACTTGGCATGGCCATTAGGACATGCAGACTTCACATCATTTATTGATCTCTCAAATTTTGTTGATAAATATTGTTGAGGTCCTCATTGTACTTGGAGAGCAACTGAAGACGAAATATATATGTTTAACCATATGAATAAGAAATTTAAGCTTCTTGTAACATGGGAAAAATCTTAATTATTATTTTAGAATTTCCAAGGTTCGTAGAAACCCGAGCGTGAATAAAAAAATGACTTTACCTGTTAATTGTTATGAGTTTCTAGTGGTGGTGTAATTGTGTCCTTTTTCTTTCTTTACTTAGCTTTAAGCTTATAAAGTATTTTGATTTTTGTTACAGACTATTCAGGTTGGCTTTATATGCAAATTTTTCAAAAAATATGGTGAAAGATAATCATGTGAACCATATATATACTTCTCTCTTCATGACCGGTTCACAAGGGCTGCTTTTTTTAAACTTAAGCATCTGATGACACCCAAAAGGTGAAGGGCTGCTTACGTTATAAGTTTATAATGTAAGTAACATATGAGTATGTACATGGCTTGTAAAATGAATACCCTTTTTTTCTACATAATCGAACCAAAAAGAAAAACTACAAAGCAATTGAAAACATAAAAGGACCACATAGACATGCTTTTGCAACGTCGCCATCCGCAGGACACACAAGTTCTCGAGCAACTTCATGATTTGGCAACAGTTAGAGAGCCCTCCGTGACAACGAATTTGCGGCAATAGTCCAAGTTAAATTAGCCTCGACGGCTGAAGTACCCTGTAATATTAATACCAAATTAACTGAATCAATTAAAAGAGGGATATCCTGTAAAGTACATTGTTCAGCCCAACGGATACAATCTAGTATAACCAATGATTCAGCATTGAGAGCACTAGATGCAAGGCAAGAAAATCCTCCACCGTGAATCCGGATCTAAACGAGGAGAACAAGGAACCCAATCCAATCTTGCCCTTCCATTAGTTCTACTCCAGGCTACATCACACTGAATATGAAGGGATGAGACACTACTTCATTGTCGGCCAAGGTTAGCAATACAGAAGCCCGGTGGAAATTCAGATTTTGGTTCATGAGGATGAAGAGAGCGGAGCTGTAAATCATCCATAGTATTCTCATGCTCAAACTGAGCCAAGGAAAAATTCACAAGGTTAGCAACATCCTGAACACGCGCGAAAAGACCACAAAATACTCTTACATTCCTTTGTAGCCAGATACTCCAAAGAGCGGCAAAAAACTGCGGAATGTGAGGGCTGAGACAACCATCCTTAATTTTGAAAAGTAGGAGACCCATTTAGTAATTGAACGTTGGTCATCCGTTGAAGAATCATTAATAGAAGCAGACAAGGACTAGAAAGACTAGGGCAAAGGACAAGAACAAAATATATGATGGGCATCTTCGACAATCCCAGGAGAAATGTCGTTGAAGTTGGAGTTAAGGAGATTTCTTGCATGGAGGTTGTTTTTATCTCAAGTCTATGGTGAAGCAAATGCCATATAAAATATTACCAGTAGAGGAACGTGCCAGAGAGCTTTGAAAACTGGTTAAACAGACTGCGAGAGCCAACACCCATATCCTGCTTACGAGTCAGAAAAGCATAAGCAGTTTTAGAAGAGAACTACCCTAATTTATGGTAACTCCAAATCATATAGTCCATTTCGTCAGAAAAGGAAGTTCCATGACGAGGATGGTAGAAGTAACCGTTCTCGAGAAATGACTATAAACTAAGTCAAAACTTTGGCAGAGGCAATAGTCATTACGAAAGAAATTGCAATTACTAATTACTAATTACTAATTTCTAATTGGTAGCTACTATGTGCTGCAGAACACTTGCAATGAACGATAAACGACATTCCGCCACCGGGAAGAATTGTTGTTGCTTGCCTGCTGCCTCCTCCTCTTCACCCGCCAGTACTGTAATCCCCCGTAATTTTATGAATTTTATAAATATATTTAAAATATATTTATAATCATTTTCATACTTATTTTATTTAATTATTTAAGTATTGACTATTTTAAAATTCAAATGATTATTTAAATGTTTTAGATAATCATTAATATTTATTGGGTTGAACATTTTATTTAAAGGTTTTGGGTCGTGTTTAAAGTGATTTCAAATGTTGGGTTGAGGAGCCTCACTAATTTGTTTAAGTTTCATGATCAAACTAAGCCCAAACCCAAAGCCTAACCTAATTACTATAGGTTTTAGGCAAAACCTATAAATACCCCCCAAACCCCTTAATTGAACACTTTTTATTTTCCTCTCCCTCACTCGTCCGCCTCCCTCTCTCCGTGCTCCTTCGCTTTTCTGGCGAGCCACCACTCGCCACCCTTCTCTTTTCTTCCCTCCTTGCTGCCGCAGCAGCAGCCGCCAGCACCACCACTCTTCTCTTCCTCTCTTAATTCTTTTTACATCTTTTCATTACTCCTGAAACTGATTGCCAGATTTCTGATAGTTCCGATTGTTTTTAGCCAAAACTTTCTTCTGCAAAGTTGTATATCTCGAAAAGTTATTGAATTTAGGATCAAGAATCACTCAATTCCGACTAGTATTCTACCCGTTGTGGCCTTTGGAAGTTTGACAGTTTTGCTGCCCTTTTCACTCGCAAATCCGGTTTTGGTGTATTCTTTTGGTTATTTCTTAACCCTTATCCTCTACTTTAATATTTTATTATATTTTAATGTTAAAGTTATAGTTTTATGATTTTATATGTTTTTATAATAAAGTTGAAAACTTTATTATTCGATTATAAAAAATCATATTTTTATTTATTATGAATAATAAATTATAATTTCAGATTTATTATTATTGATTTAAAGTGAGTTTTAAGTATTAAATTAGTGATTTTTGAGGTTTTAAAGTATAGATTTACGAGTATTATATTAAAGGCCGTTAAAGGTTGGAACTTTAATGTATTTAAAGTATTTTAAAACGAGTTTTGAGACGTTTTAAAGTAAGTTATATTGCTGTAAATTAATTAGTATATTAATTCGTTGTTGTATTATTATTTTGATAGGCGGAGAATTTACTTTAGGCGACTTCTAGTTTTCTAAAGTGGCCTCTCACTTTGTCTACACAAGGTACGTACATGTCCTTATGTGTTAAGTATCATGTCCTGAGGATTAGGATTATTCATAGTATCATGTATAGGGAACCCTTTTATGGTTCATACGTGGCTATTGAATTGGAATTTCGTGTTGTTGAGCAAGTTAGTTGATTTTATGATTTATTGCATGATTGAATGGATGTTTGATTCAAGCATGTTGTTATGGGAATGCTTATATTTTAATCCATCGTGTGATATGGATTAATATTATTTTATTATTGGATTATGAATTTTGGTATTGTTTCCCTTAGTGGATATTTTATTACTCTCAAAGGCCGAGGACTTTATGAGTGAGTTGGACTAGTATTGGATGTGGTTATTTTACTACTTTACAAAGACCGAGGGCTTTGCAGGGTATGTATATTCATTTTCGATTGTTGATTTAAGTCAACAAATAAATTTGGAGGATTAATTCTTGGTCAATTGGAATTGTTTGATCACTTAATTAATCCTAAGATAAAAAAGGAATATTTGTTGTATCCATGTTATGTGTTGGTTGTCTGTTTAGAGTCCAACATCGAATAACTTACTAATACTTAAAGTGGAAGTGAATAGCAATAGCTTTAGACTAGTGCACATCTGAAGTTCTGGAATAGTATGAGTTGGAGTACATGGTGGTAGCCCATGGCTTTTCTTGGGGTCAGATTGATCGATGTACCCTATTTTTATTTCTAAAGATTCCTTGATATCGTTGATCAAGGGGTTACGGAGTAGCGCCCGTAACTCGGTCTTTCATTTATGAAGAACGGTTTTTGGTTTGGACAACTCGATCCATTGTCTATTCAATTTATTGAATATTTATTATATTGTGTGTCTTGAAGTCAAGTCTTATTTTTAAGAGTTAAAGTGTGATAGTATTTTATTATTCATGTATGGTTTCGTGTTTTACTTTATTTATGTATGTACTCAGCCTTGCTGATAACGTGCTTTTCTGTGTGTCGATCATGGCTGTTCCTATTGATCCTGTGATGACCCTTTATTGGCGAGCAGTCTTCAATTGAGTATTTGCCTAAAGGTTTGAAGGCATGATGCATCATCTCAATATTCATTTGGGACTTGGGAGCGTTGTTGGGAGATCATTTTATTGTCTTCTGTCTCCTACTCTTACATTATTTTTAATTACGTTGTTTATGGATTATTTATTTAAATGTTTTGTTTTTGTTTGAATTACTTTCGAGGTTTGAAGTTTAAGTTTGACAATTATATTATTTAAGTATTTAATAAAGTATTTTAATGTTTTTCGCTGCAATACTTTGAGTAAGCCGATACATTTTTACACGAGCGATAATGCCTTGATGATTCTCTGTTTTAGTTGGAAAAATATATGTTTTATAAAGAGAGAATTGTCGGGGTGTTACAAGTACACAGTGAGTTACAATTTGTGTTTTTTTGGATTCCATTTTTTTCATTTACTAGTAATTCATGGTGATTAAATTTTACAAGATAGTATAATTTGTTTATGGGTTCTTCTGCTTTTGTTGCAATCTTATTGGAATTTCATATTTGGAGGGTTTTATCACTATTATGCAGATTGAACTATGTTTTCTTTAGCTCAATTTGTGTTTATTGGAGTGTTTTTGTCTGTCATTAGATGTTCAAAGATGAAAGGATACTTGGAATTTCATTAGATATAAAAATTTTATATTTGGAATCTGTTTCTGGAATACTTGGCAGCTCGACTAAACTTACGAGATGAAAGGATTGTTGATCATATGATTATAGTCATGAGACTTTCCTTACTCCGCACTAAAATGTCTGCTTTCGACCAACCATCAATGAGGGATCTTGTGTTGATGCTGTAATATGAGAGGAAGGAACTCAGATTCTCCGTCATTTCATGATATACATCTTAAGGAAAATGAAGTTAGAACGCATACAAATGCAAGTTGGCTAATTCTTCACTCCTTTTTGTAGGGATAAAAAATCTTCATGTATATTCTATAATTTATTTTTTGTTGACCACTATATTGTTAAGTAAAATATAAATTGATATTTGTGCCTTCAAAATTGAAGAGAAGAAGAGGAAATCAGTTAGCCTGGCTGGGCAATCAAGAGCCTAAAAGAACTTATGTCAAAGAGAAGTTCTTGGTTTAGTTTTGCTACAAGCCCAGACGGGCAAACTCTGTTCCAGACGGACTAGCCTGGGTGGGCTAATTTTGGCCCGAGCAGGCTCACTATATTTTTGATTAGACTCGTCCCCTTTTTTACTCTAATTGTTTCCTATGTTTTCCAAACATCTTTTAGTTGTTTATGACTGCTATTAGGGGGTTTGTTTAGGGTTACCATATGTTTACAGTTTATTGTGGACTATAATTCTGCACTAGCAAACACATACACTGCCTTATTTCACAAGAATTGGTAGTGGAGCTTAGTTTATGATTCTAGATTACGGCAATGAAATTTGATATTGAGAAGTTCGATAGGCATGTGAAATTTGGCCTATGGCAATTGAAGACCGTTCTAGTTCAATCTGGATGTCGCAAGGTTCTTGACAAGAAGCCCGTAGGTATGAGTGCAGACAAGTGGGAGGATATATATTTGAAGGTTCAATCTGAAGTTTAATTGTCTATCTTTAATGAAAGTTTAAGAGAAGTGGCTAAAGAGACTTCGACATCGGCTTTTTGGTTGAAGTTGGAGTAACTCTATATGACTAAGAGTGTCACCAATCGTCAACTACTCAAAAGTAAAATTCAAAATCTTCGCTTGGTAATATGCTTGAGTCTTATTTAGATGAGTTCTTTACTAAAATTATGGACTTGAAAAATATCGATGTAATGATCGATAATGAGGATATGACTATTAGGTTGTTGTGTTCTTTACTGCCTTCTTATAAGCATTTTCGTGAAACCTTACCATATGGTAGGGATGATTTGATATGCCCTAACTTAGAGAGATACATATGACAATGATTCAATGGGTTGCTGCTAGGAATTAGCATGGTTGGGCAGATTGGACAGTGAATAAAATAGTGATAAAATGATAAGAATGAAGATTAAGATGAATAAGACGATGATTGGATAAGAATGATGAATAATGGATGAATATAATGAGTAATGGAAGCCAATGATATTGATAATATGAAATGTAGACTAACAAAGATAAACTCACACTTTCAAGAGGCTTGATCTCTCGTAATCATGAGCATTTGAGAGGCTCATACTCTCCCATAAGTTTCCACTCAATACATTCAATATCCTTCATTTTCCTAATTGTTCTCTTATTTATATAAAATCCTCTCTAACAAACTTTCTAGCTTATTCCCCAAGTTACTACTAATAGACTTATATTGTGATGCCTAATATGCCCTTCTCCTAAATATTGATTCCTTGGATTATTACTGACCCCGTGAAGTTCCACCTTGTCCTCAAGGTGGATAGTAATTGTGATCATCTTTACCTGTGTCATGGATGAGAGAGACCTTAATCGTCGGTGTAGCTCCTTGATTTTGAGTGGGTGGCTGGACGAATTGGGTTGGGTGAATGTAAGAAGATAGTGTGGAGAAGTAGGCTCAGTTGTGGGGAAAGAATGATGGGCATCGTAGTAAGACTTCATTATGGGTTGGATGGGAAAGGTAGTGGTATAGATGTGTACAAAAATGGCCTTGGGAACACAAGAAGTATGGGTGGCTTGGAGGGTGTTTTGTTGGCTGTTGGAATAGGAATTGGTGTTTTGTGGGTTGGGGAAATGAGTGGACAGGTTGGGTGGAAATGATGTTGGGCTTAAGAGTTAAAGGGTGATGAGATACGAGTTTAGAAACTGTTTGGATGGAATGGGCCATGGCAAATGAAGTCAATTGTAGTTCTCTCGTCTATCTTCTTGAGAGGGTCCCAAAAAGAAAAAAAGGGTAGAGTAAATGGACTTTAGAAAATGAGTCGGAGGGTTTCTTAGTGAATTGGGCTAATATTTTAAAGGACCCAGATGGGCTCATTTTAAAGTGGGTTGAGCAAGTTGATAAGTTAAAGTTGTCCTTAGATTTAAAAGGCAAAACTTGGATAGTGGAGTGGGACCCATAAAACCTTTTTCCTTTTCCTTATGCCATCCTTATGGTCATTTACTTTCCTGCCCTTAATAAAATATTTATGGATAGTCATATTCTCCACTTCAACGAGCAACTCATTGTGCCCAAATAACACCATCTCCAAAAGCTTCTCAAGAACTCGTTCGATGTGCCACCAGCCACCAGTCAGATCTCCCCTTGCGCCGCGTGCACCACCAGCATTAAATTTCCAGAGGAAACACCGAGGACACCAAGCTCTCTGCCAGCGAGGACAATAAACCATCGGCTACTAATTCAGTAGCGCCAATGACACAACCAGGGCCACCACCAGATCCACAACCTCCGGCACCACCTCTCTCAAAAATTCCTCCTCTGTTTGGACTCATGTTACCACCAAGTATAAAACCGCTCAGACCACTAGAAAACTCATCTGTCCCATAACTAAACTGACACCAGCGAATAAGCCTAGTCCTCCACCGGATCCACTAGCACTAGATACGCCTTGCACCAATCTGTTTCCTTCTCTGTTCAGGTTACGTCAGTGGCTGTTTCACCACCTAGATCTGCAAATCCACTTGCAAAATCACCGTTCCTTTTTCTAGATGAACGACTTTCGGTAAAGCTACCGCCAAGTCACCAAGCCTGCAACGTCTCACAATTGCAAAGCCTCCTTCCTCTTTATTTAGGCCACCACCAAAATACACATCAGAAGGTATGTTCAACCTTACCTCTACTTCTGAAAATTCCTCCAAGGTTGAAGAAAACTTTCGTAAACTATGATTCTCCACCACTTCCCTCAAAGGAGTTGGTTTTATAACCTATAAATACTCCACTGTAGAAGGAAATCGCTGCATCATCAGTTTCTTTAACTCATCCCACTCTTTGAATGGCCACAATCGGTGGTTCGATTCGAACCATTGCAATGCGTAGCCAACCAATTGCAACGACCTTTATCCTCTATGTCTCATTCAACTGGAAAAAATGGAAGAAATCCTCCAATTGGCGCATCCACTCATCCACATTTCTTCCATTGAACTCTGGAATTTGAAGCTCTTGACGAATTCTCCTCTCCTCGTTTAGATTTGAAATTACGGCCTCTTTTTTGAGAGATGTAATAAAACTCTTCTTGAATCCATTTTTGCATCAGTTTGGCTGCCTCTTTTCCTGCAAACTCCATTACTGATTTTTTTTAAACTTAAAAAATCAGAAGATTACACTCCCGGAAATGTCCCGCTCTAATACCATTTGCTAGAAATTAGCATGGTTGGGCAGATTTGACAATGAATGAAATAGTGATAAAATGATAAGAATGGAGATCAAGATGAATAAAATGATGATTGGATGAGAATGGTGAATAATGGATGAATAAAATGGGTAATGGAAGCCAATGATATTGATAATATGTAATGTAAGCTAACAAAGATAAACTCAAGCTTTCCAGAGGCTTGATCTCACCTAATCATGAGCATTCGAGAGCCTTATACTCTCCCATAAGTTTCCACTCAATACATTCAATATCCCTCCTTTTCCTAATTTTCTCTTATTTATAGAAAATCCTCTCTAACAAACTTTCTAGCTTATTCCCCAAGTTACTACTTATAGACTTATATTGTGATGCATAATATGTCTTTCTCCTAAATATTGATTCCTTGCTGGTTCTAAATCTAGTGGTTCATCTCAAAATAGTGTTTTGGTTGTTGTTGGTGGAAAAAAATTTAAAAGGACAAATATGTAATCATTGTCATGTTAAAGGGCACATCAAATGTTAGAAGTTAAAGCAAAAGGAGAAGATTGGTTGTAAGTTAGAAGATGACAAGTCCGTTGCAGTCTTTTGTTGACATTGATGATTTTGACAATGTTGATGCACTCTAGAGTTACAGATTTGGGGCTGCGGTTTCTACAATGTCTTTATGTTTGATGCCTTTGAGATCGTTGGTAGAACGAAAAACGTGTTCATGTCTTTGTTGGAGTCCAAGCTAGGCTGCTTTTGTAATAAAATTGTAATCTTTGGTATTGCAATAATGTTTCTAGTTATGTTGTTTCTTATCTCAATTAGGTACTTTTATGATTAGGAAAAACATATGCAATTAGAAATTTTGATTTATTTTTGAAAAGCTAGAATTGTTTTTAGTTTGGGTTGTTAAGATGAAGAAATAATTTGAAGAGAGTTTGGTCAACTTGGGTAATGTATGCTCGAGCGTTGTGGCTATATTATCCCAATCTAGGCCATGTGATGGTTTAAGTTCCATAATGTTGTGTACGGCAACGCGCCGTTTCACAAGTTAGAGAAGTTTTCCGTTTTGATTATCTAAAGTTAGTAGGCATATGGTACTTTGTTTAAGGTGGAGGATTCACATTAGTATCTGTGTGTGAACATTGATTGGTTTGTTTCATGGATTTTAAGTCAAGGTGAAGAATTGTTATTTGTGCTTTAAAATTGAAGAGAAGAAGAGGAAGATCGGCTAGCCCAGGCGGGCAATCAAGAGCTCGGGCAGAGTTATGTCAAAGAGAAGTTCCTGAGTTAGTTTAGGGGCTAGCCCGGGCGAACAAACTTTGGCCCAGCCGCCCAGGCGGGTTCAATGTATTTTTGGTCAGGTCTGTTATGTTTTTGACTAAGTTTATTTCCAATCTTTTCCAAACTTCTTTTCATTGCTTATGACGGTTATTGTGGGGGTTTCTTTAGAGTTTTTTGTCTTATAAATGGAACCATTAGCCCCTCAATTAGGTTAAGCCATTAGATTTACTTCTTGTAATCCTGTTGTTTTTCCTTCCATTGAAGATTATATAAGCTCTTAAATCCCTCATCGGTGCACTAGGTCATATTAACCTAATCTCGTTAAATCCTTATGTCTTGCTTCTTCTTCTTTATTGTTTTCTCTGTAATATTTTATTGTTGACCAGTGTTTCGCACTATAAAACACATACACCACCTTATTTCACAACATGAATATCCAACTCTTGATCAGCATGAGCCAATAGAAGCCATTTGTATTCTAGAAACATTTTTTGTCTTATGATATTGGTTCAACAGTGTACCTGATTGATAATCCAATGGTGACGTCGCAATATATTTTTAGTGATCTTTCTGCTAATCTATGATTATCATATGTCTTTATCACCTTTACCTAGTTGGTATACCCGTAAATGTGTTGATTGTTTAGAATGCTATATGTCATGATTTTTTAAGGCTACATCGTCCATTTTAGGGCTGTTCAAAATTCGGTCCGGACCGGTAAAGTGGACATGATACACATTTAATGAGTAATTCCAACTTCATCCCGTAAAAATACTTAAGTTGAAAATACTTTGAAAATATTATATTAGTCCAGTTTGAAAAGCATAGCACATAAATGCATATAGTTAAAAAGTCACATTAATATAATATTCCAATTCATTTACGAAAAGGAAGGAGAACGCTAGCAAGCCGGTGATACACCACGTAAATCCACTTGCTAATGTGAGCCGGTGATACACCACGTAAATCCACTCACATGTGGGCCGGTGATACACCACGTAAATCCACCCACAAAAAGTAACATTGGCCATAAAACAGAGTCCCTAGTTTGCAAACCCCTTCTAACTTGGAACACATCAAGATAGAAGGAAGACAAATAACAGAAAAATCAGCATAGTAACTAGAAAACCTGTAGGTGGCCGCTGAACCTCCCATACAGGGCAACCTGTTCATCACTTCCTTTCGATATTCCACTTTAAGTGATTAATATATTTTATGAAAGTCATCACTTAAATCACATATACATCATCTCATTATTTAACCAAGTATGAGTATATTCATTCCAACATCCATAACTCCATCTATTCAAAGGCTTATCCAAAAAGCCCATTTCCATTCAATACAATAACCATCACTTGTAAATTTATTAATCCATCACTTTCCATTTTATAACCAATCCATTATCAATTTTCATTTTCAACTTTAATAACAATAATAGCATAGTAACAATGATAATGATAATAATAATAATAACGATAATAATAATAGTGATAATAATATTCATAATAACAACAACAACAACAACAATAATAATAATAATAATAATAATAATAACATTAGCAATATTAATCTTTAATTAAACAAAAGCCGAGGATAAAAGATTAAGTCGTTATCGAGTTTAATTACGAAGTTAACGATGCCATAATAATCATTGTCATAGTCCATAGTCCAACTTCCATATTCATGGTTCGGAAATCTCAATCCACACTTGTTATCCATTTTGTTACTCATAATTCATACTTAAATTAATAATCATAACCCATAGTTAATCCATAATCAATATCCACATATTAACTTTATTATCACATAATCACATCATTAATTCACATAATTTCAAGGTTAAATCGTTTTATTTTACGGAATCTACTTGTGGATGAACATTGGTAATTACCTCTTGAAGCGTGTCCGAAGTTAATCCACGAGTTGATCGCACTCTCGTTAATCTTCTTCTACTAGATCGGAGTCTAAACCGCTCAATCCATAATATCGTCATAACTCCAAGAATGACATAATTGGCCCCTTTCGAATTCTCACATTCCATTTATCGCTCCATAAACATCAATAAAATAATCGATTAGGATCCGCTCAACTAATCACGATATATCCTCAACGACCCATTTTCGGAAATCTTTATTTAAAAACTCATTATTCTTAATACTCAATATATTTAAAATGTTATTTTCATAATTTAAAAACATTACTTTTAAACTTATTATAAATATAAAATGTCATTTCCATAAAATAGCTAAATAATCAACATTAATAAAGGAAAAATTGCCTAGAATAATGCAACCTTTTAGCGATTCGCAGATAATAATGCAACCTAAAGATTATTCAGGAATAATGCAACCTAAAGATTATTCTGGAATAATACAACCTTTATACCCCATTTATTTTAAATAGGACAAAACCGGTTATGACTTGAAGAATGGGTAAAATGGGACACTTGTCGCATAATAATTGGCTCCCATAAACAATTTTTAAAAAAATAAAAACAAAAAAACAAAAACAAATTTTTTTAAAAAAAATTCATACCCACCCCTCCCCTCCCCCTGTTAAACCCACCCTCCCCTCCACCCCCTTGCACCCCACCGTAAAACCCCCCTCTCCTCCACCCCCTGCACCCCCACCGTAAACCCCCTCTCCTCCACCCCCTGCACGCCACTGTAAACCCACCCTCCCTTTCCACCCCCTGCACCCCACCGTAAACCCCACCCACCCACCCACCCACCCCTCCCCTTTTCCACCCCCTGCACCCCCACCGTAAACCCCACCCACCGACGCTGCCACCACCCCCAACAAACCCACAACCCCTGAAATCCCACCATTACTCCACCTTAAATGCGGCCAGTTGAAAACAAGGGGAGAGGTTATAGCAGCGGGAAGAGGGGAGAGGGGAGAAGGGACGCCGGAAAACAAGTGAGATGGCCGGAAAACAAGGGAGGTGCTGATATTAAGGTTTACTTGGGGTGGAGGAGGGGTGGGTTACGGTGGGGTGGAGGGGAGGGTGGGTTACGGTGGGGTGGAGGGAGGGTGGGTTACGGTGGATGGAGGGGGTGGAGGGGAGGGGGGTTTACGGTGGGGTGCAAGGGGTGGATTACGGTGGGGTGCAGGGGGTGGGTTTACGGTGGGGGTGCAGGGGGTGGGTTTACTGGTGGGGGTGCAGGGGTGGGGCGTGTGTGTGTGTGTGGGGTGGGTGGGGGGGGGGGGCTGGGTTATGTGTGGGTTTTAGGTTTTTTTTTTAAGTTTTTTTAATTTTATTAAAATTTAAAGTTTTAAATAAAATTACCAATGGTTCAGGTTACCGGTCATTTGTCCTATTTAAAATAAATGGGGTATAATGGTTGCATTATTCCACAATAATATTTAGGTTGCATTATTATCTGCGAACCGCTAAAAGGTTGCATTATTCTAGGCAATTTTTCCTTAATAAATAGTAAAAATGATTTTCTTAACTAAATTATAACTCTAAATGGGCTTTTAGATAAACATAGAATTGAAATAAGCAAATGGGTTTATACCTTTAGAGGTCAAAGGTTGACTTGGGGATTTCATTTAAAAATGGAAAACTGATTTTAAGAGAATCAGTTTCTTGCATTTTGTGATAAAGTAACGAAGGAGGAGGAGAGGATGAGGGTGGGGCTGCGTGGTCTCTTTCTGGTGGCCGGACTTCTGCCGGCGAGAAGGGAGGGTGGTCGCGTTCTGGTGGTGTTGCGGTGCTGCCGCTGGCGCCTGGTGGCAGCAGCGAATCAGGGGAAGGGGGGGGCAGAGGAGCAACGAAGGAGACAGAGGAGGGGCTGTCGTGGTTGGGCGGTGCTGGGTGACGGGCAGACGGCGGCGAGAAAGGTTGGTGGCGGTTCAGGCGTCGATAATGGTGGTGGGTCTGGTGGTTTAAGTGGTGGAGCTTTGGGTGGTGTTTTAATGGTAGTTTAAGCTTAGTTTTATTTTAATGGTGGTTGATAAAATCAGAAATTAAAGAGAGAAGAGAGGAGAGTGAAGCAACCTTGAAAGTGTGGTTTGCTTGAGCCATTGAATGAATTGAGTTGCTATTTATAGAGGAAATTTTCAGAATTTTTGGAGCTTAGTCAAACTCCATTAATGGAGGAAGTGTGGTGCTTGAGATTTGTTTCTGATTTTGTGGAGATTTTGGTCAGAATACTGAGCTTGGGTTTGAATTCAACTCAATCTGACATAGTTGTTGAATTTGTTGAAAATTTTTTCTGGCTCTGTTAACTCAGCGTGAAGAGGGGAGGAGGAAGATGACTGATACATATTCCCCTTCTTTTCTTTTCTTTTTTTTCCTTTTTTTTGGGCTAAAAACAACATATGACAATATGGAATTGGTATTTGGACTTTGATATTTGTTTGGGTTGAGCTCTCAATGGGTTTTTGTCAATGTGGATGGATAATGGTTTAAATAAGGATGACCACAACCAAGTAAATATTTCAATAATAATTAAATTAATTGAAAATAATAAAATGAATAATTAGTTTGTTAAAATAATATATTTAAATTAAATCATTTAAATAGAATCTTTAAATAATTCAAAAACTAAATGAAATTATTTTTAATAACATTATTATCAAATAAAGTTCAATTATCAGTAAAAAAATTTAATTGAAAAATAATATTAAAGCTTAATAAATAATAAAATAAGCTTTGAAAATTCGGGGTATTACACTTTTTACTCATGTTTCTACTAATTTCCACCTTCTTTCCTCTCATTTCACACCATTCTTTTCTTCTTTTATCTTTTCTTCTCATTTTGGTGCACTCGCGTGATTTTTGGTATTTTACCATGATTTTAAGCTAAATCTTGTGTTACGCGATGTGTCTTGGTGTCTCCTCTTGTGTTTTTTGTTAATGTGTCTAGGTTGGAAGAAATTTTGATGATTTTGGAGCTCTTGAGGAGAGGAGATAAAGCTTTTGGATCGAGTGCGGAAATGGAAGAGGCCATAAATAATCATTTTGATGATTTTAGATCTTTGTATTTTTGATGGCGTGACGCTACTTAGTGCTTGTGAATGTATCATGTAATTATTTCTATGCCAAGGAAGACTTATGATGGTTGTGTATGCATGGAGTGAAGCTTTGGACTTGTCAAGAATTCATGGAAGCTACATTTTAACCCATAAGCGTCCGCTTGAGCTATTGTTAGCGTCCGCTTATGCCATAAGCGTCCGCTTAAGCGGACTCAAGTGTCCGCTTATTTTCATGGTTTTGTTGGCAGGGATTTTTGAGCATTTTGGAGCGTCTGCTTAAACTATGTAAGCGTCCTCTTAAGGCCTGCAAAGCGGATTTCCGACTTTTCCTATTCGATCTAAAGCTTTGTTATACTCATTTTTACGTTTTTTTAGAGGGTATTTATACTTTTTAGCCCTAATTTTGTAGAGACACTTAGTTTTTGGCAAGCTTTTGAAGAGATTAGAGCGAGATTATTGGGTTCTCTTCTTCCATACTTTGAAAACTCCATTGTTGATCAAGAAATATAGCTCGGATTACTTGCAAGTTTATATATTTTCTTTCCGGAATTTCATTCTCCATCTTTTGGTATTGTTGTCATCTACTTTCTCTCAAGTATTTCTCATCTCTAATCTAACTACCATGTTTTCTTTTGTTAATCTAAATCAATTTTATATTCAATTTCCTTGCATAATGTCTAGTGAGTAGTCTTTTATGCTAGGAATGTAGTGAAACATGGTAAAGGGGAGTTAAGTTATTGTTCTTGAATTGTTAGGGGATTGTTTATCAATTGTTGGTATGGATTGATGTTTTAGGGCTTGCTACTAATCGTTGGCAATGATTATGAACTTGTATTCTGGATTTTGATTATCATTGTCTATGTTTATTTCAAAATTCATTCCTAAACTCAATTTATATTCTAATTTATGACCAAGAGATTGGCTTAGATCAAGAAGGAATTCCATTGAATGACTCTAGTTTATTCGCGAGTTTTAAAGTGATTATAGACTATTCGAAAGAGGTCTATTTTTGCTTACTTTCTCTAGTTTACTACTATTAGAAACTGATTGTTTACAATGACTGAACAAAGAAGAAATTCAAGGCTGTTTCGCGGTAGAAGACCACTGACTTGAAAGCAATTACGGCCCAACTATGGTGGTAATCGCAACTGGCTGAAAAGCTCCCAAGGTTAACACAGCGACCTTTCTAAGTCACCACTAACAGAGAAAAGTGCGACAATAATGGGAGGAAATCAAGGGCGACAATAATGGCCATTAAAACTGTAACGTTTAAAAATGTTTCAGTGTTACACAGTTGGGCTCGGGTCCAAAAAGATAAGCTCCAGCTCCCAGAACCCAGAATCCAGAACCCAGATCCGAGGCCCAGCCTGAGCCCGGTCCGGGCGGGCGGCGCGCGCGCGCGTGTTTACTTTGATAGCAAGCCCAAGCCCAAGCTTGACCTCCAACCACAAAAGCCAACCAAGTAACCAACTCAATAAATAAGTAGAGGAAGGGAGTTAATAAACAAAAGGAAAACTCCCTTCCCTAGGTGATGTGGGATGTTTTGGGAAAAACCCAAATAGGCTTTACAAGCCTTAACTCCAACAACTACTATTCGAGAGAGGTAGTGAGAATTTATGAAAAGAGTATTTTCCCATTCGATTGTGAAGCATGTTTATCCCAATTTCTCTTGAGTTGGTTTCTCGTTTGACTCCCAATGCCATGTGTAGCTGCATTCCCAGTGTCTTTATTCTCATATTCTTAGAACTACCTTTTAATTGAGTCATTTGTGCATTCAGTGTAATTTAGAGTACTTTTAGTCATTATTGTCTCCACTCAACCAAAAACAAAAACCCTTAGAACTAGGATTAGTTGGACAAACATAAGTACGACGTTCACTTCCCTGAGGATTCGACCCTAACTTACCCTTGCTAAATGTTAGTAGGAGAGTTAGGAAACTTAAATTACTTTTGCATCGGCTTTAGAATCTAACGACACTTTTGAGGGCGATCACCTGCTAACTCCCTCACTACATGGGAGCAAGTTACATTGGCTTTTCTGAAGAAGTATTTCCCAGAGTCGAAGACCGCAGATATTAGGAGGTAAATCTCCTATTTCGAGCAAGAATGTGATGAGACACTTTCGGAGGCTTGGGAAAGGTTTAGGGAATTGATTCTTTCGTGCCCTCACCATGAGTTCAATCAAAATCTACTGATGAGGTTCTTCTATGATTGTCTTAATCCTATGTCACGTGCTAACCTTGATGCTGGAGCGGGAAGTCAACTTTCTAAGATCCCGCAAGACCAATTAGATGCCACCATAGAAGAAGTGATCAAGAACTACTCGTGGGGTGGAAGAAGGAGAGGTTCTCAACCTAATAAGTGTGGAAAGTTTGAGTTGGACCCAATGGATCAAATTCAAGCGAAGATGGATCAACTAGACAAGAAGCTCTCAAAGATCACCCTTGCATCATCTAGTCCCTCACAAGTGAATGCTTTCTCTTGTGACATATGTGGTGGTACAAACCATGATACCTCTTATTGTGGAGGATCTCAGTCAGAGCATGTTGCGGCGATGAATAGTAGAGGAGAGGGTTATCAAGGTAACCAAGGTTATAGGAGCAATCAACAAGGAGGGTGGAGACAACCTCAACAAGGTTATAACCAAGGCTACAACCAACCTCAACAAGGTTGGAATCCACCTCAACAAGGCTTTAATCAACCTCAATAAGGGTTTACTCAAAGCTACAATCAAGGTGGATCCTCCTCTCAAAGCTCTAACACTTACCAAGCCCCTCATCAAAGATCCAACTTCCAAAAAGCCTCTCTAAACCCACCATTTCCTAAGCCAAATACCGAACCTACTCCGTCCTCTGACCCTACCTCCCAAATTCTCCAACAACTCCAAACCATCACCCAAACCCTTGCTCTACAAAGCCATGACCAAAGATTTCAAGAGTTATAAGCTCACAACAAAATGCTTGAAACCCAATTAGCTCAAGTGGCCAAGAAGAATCCCTCTAACCCTACAAATCAACTTCAAATCCAATCTATTCCCAACCCTAACCTTCATCAAGGCAAAGCCATTCATTTGAGGTCGGGAACGAACTATGAGGGCCCCAAGATGCCCAGTGAGTGTGAGGGGAGTGAAGTTGAGGAGGTTGAGAATGATGCTCAAGGGGAAGAAATTGAGAGAGAAGTTGATGTTGAAAGAAGAGAAGAGGACAAGGAGACGGAGGAAGCTCATGAGCAAGATGGTGACAATGCTCCATTGGCAACACCTCCTCCACCTAAGACCTATGTTCCACCGGTCCCATATCCTCAAAGGTTAGTGGAGAGGAAGTTGAGCGACAAATTCACTAAGTTCCTCAACGTCATGAAGAGCCTTCAAATCAACATCCCATTCCTAGAGGCCACCTCTCAAATGCCGGCCTATGCCAAGTTCTTGAAGGAGATCCTCTCCAACAAGCGAAAGTTAGAAGATGAGCTCATTACATTGCCATACCAAGTGAGTGCTCTTGTGCAATATGCTATGCCCAAGAAACAAAAAGATCCTGGAAGTTTTACATTGCCTGTGAAGATAGGGGACTTTGAGCCTAAGGGTGCGTTGGCTGATTTGGGGGCAAGTGTGAGTTTGATGCCTCTCTCCATAGCCAAGCACCTTCATTTTCCTCTTCTTCCTTCAAGGAAGACGATCCAATTGGCGGACCGAACTGTTAGGGTCCCGCATGGGGAGTGGGAAGATGTTCCAATCCAAGTTGGGCATGTGTTTGTGCCTTGTGATTTTGTGGTAATGGACATGGAGGAAGATCCCGAAACTCCTCTCATTCTTGGAAGGGAGGCTCTTAAGACATTGGGCGCCATGATAAACTGTAGAAATGACACCATCTGTTGAGGTCGCCAATGAAAAAGTTGTCTTTGAGTTCTCCAAGACATTGAGGAAGCCTATGATTAAAAGGGTTTGGCAAGTTAGTCATGTGGAAATTGAGATGGAGGGATTTAAGAGGGATGTACTCGCTGAGGATGAGCTCTATGCTTCTATCACTGAGGAGCCGAGTTTAGATATGGAAGAGGTGAAAGAGTTCTCTATGCTTCTCGATGGTGCTACCGTTGAGAGAACACTTGGATCGGGATTTGAGGTCCTAGCCACTTCCGTTGCTAAGGAGGAGAGTACTAAGCCTCCTCCCAAGGTAGAGTTTCAACCCCTTCCCCCCTCCCTTAAATATGTTTTCCTTGATGATGAATGTGCTTATCCCATTATTGTCAATTCGGCTCTTGATGACACCTCCGTATCTAAGTTGCTTGAGATATTGAGAAAATATAGGGATGTCATTGGGTACTCGATTGATGACCTTAAGGGAATAGGTCCTTCTCTTGCTATGTATCGTATCCATCTCGATAGTAATGCCTCCTCTATTGAGCCTCAAAGAAGGCTTAATCCCAACCTCAAAGAGGTGGTGAAAAAGGAGATTATGAAATTGCGTGACGCGGGAATCATCTATGCTATTTCCGATAGCAAATGGGTGAGCCCGATTCACGTGGTTCCTAAGAAAGGAGGCATGACTATTGTTGAGAATGAGAAAGGGGAAACTATTTCTACTAGAACTGTCACTGGGTGGAGAGTTTGCATAGATTACAGAAAATTGAATAAGTCCACCCGAAAAGATCATTTCCCCCTCCCTTTTATTGACCAAATTTTGGAAAGGCTTGCCCGTCATTCACACTTTTGTTTTCTTGATGGTTATTCCGGATTCTTTCAAATTCCGATTCTTCCTGATGATCAAGAGAAAACCACCTTTTCTTGTCCATATGGGACATTCTCTTATCGAAATATGGCTTTTGGTTGTCATGCCCCATCTACTTTTCAAAGGTGTATGACGGAGATCTTTTATGACATGTTGGAGGATTCTATTGAGGTTTTCATGGATGACTTTAGTGAATGTGGTTCCTCTTTTGACACATGTCTTGCTAATCTTGAACCTTTGTTAAAAAGGTGTCAAGAGACGAACCTAGTATTGAATTGGGAAAAGTGTCATTTCATGGTTGAAGAGGGTATTGTGCTTGGTCATAAAGTGTCTAGTAAAGGCATTGATGTAGATCTGGCAAAGGTTTCGGTAATTGAGAAACTCCCGCCACCAAATTCGGTGACGGGAGTTCGTGCTTTCCTTGGACAAGCGTGTTTTTACCGGCGTTTCATCAACGATTTTTCTAAAATTGCCAAACCATTGACGAATCTACTTCAAAAGGAAGTTGAATTTAGGTTTGATGAGTCTTGTATCGAGGCTTTTCAAACTTTAAAAAGAGCGCTTAACTCTGCTCCTATTGTGCAAGCTCCTAATTGGAGCTTGCCTTTTGAACTAATGTGTGATGCTAGTGACTTTGCAGTGGGAGTTGTACTTGGGAAACGACGGGAAGGAAAGCTCCATGTGATAGCCTATGCAAGTAGGACTTTGGATGACGCACAACGAAACTATGCCACTATGGAAAAGGAGATGTTGGTCGTAGTGTTCGCATTTGATAAGATCCGTTCGTACTTTACTTGCAATAAGGCTATTGTCTACACGGACCATTCTGCGTTCCGATACTTGATGATGCAAGAGCGAAGAAGCTACTCCGAGATATCACTATCTATGACCTTCGCAATTTTTAGGTATGGTTAATTCTTCAAAGCAAGGCCATGGGAGCTACGAATTTAAGCTCAACACATCCTTTTCGTCCATGTTAAGATAGATTGAAGATCCAGTCCAAGATGGGTCTAAGAGTGGCGTCCAATGTTGAGTCAATTAGGAGTCTTAATTATTTTTATCAAGTCATTTTATTTTAGCAAAATAATAGGTCCGGAAATTTTTGGTTGTATTTTCGGATATTAGTAATTAATTAGTAGTATTGAGTCCTTGTACTCCAAGTTTGCAAGTTGTAGTTGAGTTGTAATATTCTCTAGAGATATGGTCACACCTTGTGTTCATACTAGGCAAGTGGATGGGAATAGGGGCTGATTTGGAGACCCTATCTTATGGGAATATTTCCTTATCTTCTCCTTTATTTTCTCCTAGATTTTCGGGATTATGTAGCAAGTTGACAAGATTGTAATCTCCTAAATTTACTAGGCTTATTTCGGCCACATTAGAAGCTAGGAGGACAAGTAGTTTCTTTTGTAGTATTTATATTCATTTGATGATCAATAAAAAGTGTGTGTGATTTGATTAAAAACTTGACTTTGAATGTTAATTATTTCTCTCAATTAATTTTCGCCCACTAATTGATATTTAGGAGTGTTTATTACTTAGTGTTAATCTACTTAATTCCATGAGTGGTTTAAGGGAGATTAAGAGTTAAATAAAAAGGTTCAGGAGTGTTCTTTTTAATTAACATATCCATAAGAAAATACAAAAAAATTCGGACTTAGATTAAAATTTAAGTTCATTGCTTTGGATTTCTTGGATGTTACTTCTCATTGGAGTTGCATTCATATCACTTAATGAGCAAAAAAGATGCAAAGCCAAGGCTCATCAGGTGGGTTCTACTTCTTCAGAAATTTGATTTTGAGATGAAGGAGAAGAAGGGAACAGAAAATTTGGTAGCTAACCATCTTTCTCGCCTGTCCCTTGATGAGAAAGATGTTGATCTTAAGGGTGCCCCCATCAACGATGATTTGAAGGAAGAACACCTCTTTGCTATTATAAATAATGAGGTCCCATGCTTCGCGGACATTGCGAACTACTTGGCTTGTGGGATTGAACCTCATGGTCTTACTTCTCAGTAAAGGAAGAGGTTCTTCAAGGAGGTGTGTAGATACTATTGGGACGACCCTCTATTGTTCAAGCGGTGTGCTGACTCGGTTTTTAGGAGGTGTGTGCCCAATCATGAGATTCATTCTGTGTTGAATCATTGCCATACTTTGGCATGTGGAGGACATGGTGGAGCGGGCAAAACTGTTGCTAAGGGGCTCCAAAGTGGTTTGTTTTAGCCTCACATGCAAAAGGATGCTAGGAGATTTGTCTTGAGTTGTGATAGGTGTCAACGAAGCGGTGGGATCACCAAGACGAACGAGATGCCGCAACAAAATATTCTTGAAGTTGAGCCCTTTGATGTGTGGGGATCGGAGTTTACTTCATGGGACCCTTTGTGCCATCTATGGGGAATTTGTACATTCTTGTAGCGGTGGACTACGTGACCAAGTGGGTCGAAGCGATCGCTTCCACCACCAACGATCACAAGGTTGTCATAAAGCTCTTGAAGAAGATCATTTTTCCTAGGTTTGGAGTGCCTCGTGTGTTGATAAGTGATGGTGATTCGCACTTTGCTAAGAAGCAATTGGAAGCTCTTTTCAAGAAGTATGGGGTCAATCATAAGGTGGGACTTCCATACCATCCCCAAACTCAAGGACAAGTTGAGGTCTCGAATCGAGAGGTGAAGAATGTGCTTGAGAGAGTGGTGAACAAGACTAGGAAGGATTGGTCTTTGAGGCTAGATGATACTCTTTGGACTCTTCGCACCGCTTTCAAAACTCCTATATGCACCACCCCCTATCGTCTTGTGTATGGGAAGGGTTGTCACTTGCCCGTTGAACTTGAACATCGAGCTTGGTGGGCAATCAAAGAGCTTAATATGGATCTTACTTTGGCGGGGGAAGCTCGAAAGGAGAAGTTGTTAGAACTAGCGGAGCTCCGCCTTGATGCTTATGAGAGTTCACGCTTGTATAAGAAGAGAACAAAGAAGTGGCACGACCAAAGGATACAACAAAGAGAATTTCGGGTTGGGGACAAAGTCTTGTTGTTTAACTCAAGGCTTAAGCTTTTTCCCGGTAAGCTTAAATCAAAGTGGTCGGGGCCATTTGAAGTAGTGAAGACTACCCCCTATGGAGCATATGAGATTGTGGGGGATGAGCGTCCCTTTTTGGTTAATGGCCGACCCTTGAAGCTCTACCACGACAACCACGTCATTGGTTTCGTGGGATGTTTGATACGTGGCTCACCCGAGCACCATCATTGAGAGGTGAGTCCTCTTAGACAAGCTAATGACTTTAAAGAAGCGCTTCTTGGGAGGCAACCCAAGCATTTCTTTTAGGACTAGGTAGTTTGATTTTATTTTCTTTTATTTTTATAATTATTTTTGTTTTAGTGTAGTTTAGTATACTGCTAAAAAAACAAGAAAAAAAATAGAAAAAAAAAGAGGGGAGGCAAAGCAAAAAAAGAACGCGAGAATATAGAACTACAGGTCTACACGGCCTTGTCAATTTCGACACGACCGTGTAGCTCTGCAATTCAAAAGTTCCTGCCTGCTGGAAATTTGGGCAACACGGCCGTGTCAAAATCGACACGATCGTGTACCCATGCTGTCGCATATATTAAACACGAGGAAGGGGCGTTTTGTTCTTCATATTACTCCCCTAATTTTCAAACCTCCCATTCCCTCTCTCACTAACCTCTTCTCCTTACTACTCCAATCTCCCTCATTACTCCCTCATTCACCACCAATCCACCATTAAAATCACTCCTTTCCTCTCAAATCTTCATCACCTACCTCTATTCATACCTTTCTCTTCCACAAACCACTATTTTCCACAAACCCTAACTTCTCCAATTTGGGGAAAGTGCTTGGTGAAGGATTTCATTGCAATTGGAAGACAATCTTCACTCAACATCATCATTAACCATTGCCGAAGGTTCATTTGCGGGATTTACTCCCACCATTAGATCGGTATACGCTTTCCTCTCTTGATTTATTACTTTTTGTTTGAATTTTTTTTGAAGATTAGTTGTAGTTTGTGGTTTGTTGATTGTTGACAATTGATTTGGTTTGAATTGAGTGGTGTTGCTTGTTGTTTGGTGAGGAACATCTTGTTGTGGATGGTTGTTGTGGTTTGTTGTCTTCTTGATTTGTAGTGTGGACTTGCGTGCACCTTGTTGTGTTTGTTTGACCCTTTGCTTGGTGATTCATAGTTATCATGGCCTCAAGCAGCCGACGAAACCCTGCCAGGCAAACAAGTACCTCAAACCTCCGAAACCAATCACCACCTCCACCTCACCACCCATCAACCCTCCACAAATCGATACCCTTGGGATTAATTTCACCAATCCCGACCACCTTAGAGCCTTTATGAGACTTACTTGGAGGACCGTTCGCCCTACCAAATTCTATGATGGGAACGCCGCCGCGGCCCTTTGGGTTCAAGGTGACGTTAAACAACTTTTTTATGGGGTTGGGTGGACAAATTGACTAAACTTGAATGCCTACACATATAGAAGTCTCACCTTGGAATTCCTCTTCACCCTTTCCGTTCGTAGAGCGGAAGGAAGTAGGAACCCTAAGACCATGACCTTCAACCTACTCGGCTGGACCTACACTATGAACATAGGGGCCGTGAATGATGCATTTGGGTGGCCAAAGGGTGGGGTCATTAGGCCTAAGAGTGCATGGATGTCCTCTTACAACGAACAATTCTTTTGGCAGCAATTGACTGCCCGTTCTCCATACATACCTAGTTCGGCCAAGGCCTCCCATGTTGTGAGTCCGGGGTTTAGAGTGTCTCATAGGGTGATCAGCAGCACCATATTCGCCAGGGGGGATAGCCAGGGAGTGGTTACAGGCCGTGAGCTATACTTCCTGCACCATATGACTGTAGGAGACACTAGACTTAACCTCGGGGCTTGGTTTATGGAGCACCTTGAGGATGTGGCCCGAAAGGGGTCCGACGACATCTTGGTTGGGGGGGATGATTACTTGACTTGCTATTTCTCGTGGTATTGATTGTACAGGTTTTTCAGCTTGTCCCATGATCCATTCTGCTCGACCTTAGCTCTTATCAGACTATGTAGTGGATCTCATCCTTGGGCCCGAATGGCGGGTATATTTGGAAGGTAAACCATTAGAAGTACGCCATCCTTCCAGATCCTTCAAAGACCCCCATCTATGATTAAGCCAACTGGATTTTTGAGCCGGATTTTGAGTGGCCTCCAAGGGGCATTGATGGTGGAGAGGCTGACATGGAGGTTGATGGAAGAGGAGGAGAAGAAGAAGAAGAATGAGAGAGAGAACAGGGTGCATAGGCCCCCAAGGGGCGTTTGGTTCTATGGAGCAGCAGCTGGCTGACCTCCAACAGAGCATGGGCGCATTACGCATGGACTTTTAGTCCCTCAGGTTAGAGGTCCATTCTTTACAGGAGTCACAGACCACTACTCAGCAGTACTACCAGTCCTTGCAGGACAGTTTCTCCATGATGACCTTGGAGTTCCGAGGGCTTTGCTCTGATCTGCAGGATTGGGGTAGGCACAGTGGTTGGTACCCTGGTAGCTCTTTCTCCTACCCCCTCCCGACCAGTGAGTCGGGATTCTTTCCCCCCTTACTTATGTTATCATTAGACTTTTCACAGTGAGGACACTGTGTGGTTTAGCTTAGGGGAGGATGTATATTTAGTTGCATATAGTTTGCGTTAGTTGCATATTTAATATCATGATTAGGTTGCATGTAGATTTCTTTAGCCTTGCATGTGCATATAGATTGCATTTAGGTCTGGACTCCGCCTTTGGTACGCATGTATCTTTTCTTAATGACCTGAAAACTAAAAAAAGGGGAATGCTTTGATAGTCTCTAGTAGGCCAAGGAATTGGTGGGTTGTGGTATGATTGGTCTCCCTCTTGTGCGGCTCGACTAATGTTGGTAGCTATACCCTTGTGAGAGCATGTTTTTATAGCCTTATAGACTGACATCTTTTCAGTCTTATCTGCTTGTTGTTTGATGCTCTTTCTTGATGGATATTCTCTAGAACTTGCATTGATTCTCCTTGAATACGCTTGACTTGTTTGCGTCTTGAATGTGATTGAGGCTTTCATGTTACTTGAGCTATATTGCCAAAGGCCACCCTCACCTACTTATCCTTCTTTGAAGCCCTTGTGAGCCTAAGCTTGTTTCCTTTGTTAACCACAT
Source organism: Patellifolia procumbens (assembly GCA_947645195.1). NCBI lineage: Eukaryota > Viridiplantae > Streptophyta > Magnoliopsida > Caryophyllales > Amaranthaceae > Patellifolia > Patellifolia procumbens. Next base: position 1,958,963 of record CANSGD010000193.1, read on the forward strand.
CTCTAGCTTATTACTTATCTCCTTACCTAGGGGATTGTGAAACTACTTAGATGGGGTGAAACATATTGATGGGTGTTACGAGAATGACTTGGTGTAGGTGTTCGACTTTGTGTTTGGTTAAAACTCATGTGTTGTTTGAGTTCGCCTCCTTTCCATACATTGAAGTTCTCATTTTCTCCCTTCTTGTAAAATCACCACAATCCACAAAAACAAAAAAAAAAGAAATAAAAAATGAAGAATGAAAAAAAAGGGATTTGTGGTGTGTTCAAAAATCGCAATAAGGGAGATTGAGATACTAAAATAAGAGGAGAGCTTGTGATAGGTTGTGTAGAGCGTTCAAATTTTAGTAGGGTGAGTTTTGTGCTTTTAGAAAGGTGCTAAGTTTGAAGTTTCACTTTCCCCTCTTTAACACCACGATCCCAAATGCTACCACATCCTCACCCTAAGCCTACGTTACAACCTTGACTAAGTCCTCTTAATTCTTGATGCAAACTTTGGTCCTTATGCGACGGAGAGTGAGATGATATGCAAGCTTATGGTAGGATATAGTCGATGGAATTGAGCTTTGAGCGTTCATTGACCTACTTAAATACACGAGAGAAGTGCGCACGATTAAAGTGAGAGCTACTATCTATATGACTGAGCCAAGCTTGGGGGAGAACTTGTGGTAAGATTGGTTGCTTTCCTTGTGCTATAAACTTTGAGGCTTGATAGTGTTTTGCATTGGTTGTTGAAAATGTTTGAAAGGTCTACATAATTCATCTTGGCATGCGTATCATTGTGAAGGGTCATAAAACTCTTTCCCTATGTCTATCGTTTGTTCGCTTGAGGACAAGCAATCGGACTAGCTTGGGGGAGTTTGATAAGCACTTTATTGTGCTTATCCATTCTGTATTTTTAGTGTCGTTGCATATAGATTAGAGCATTTTAGCCTTGCATTGCATGGTTTTGATTACTTTGAGTCAAATTGTCGTTTCACTACTCGTGTAGTTGTTTTGGATGATTTCCAGGCTAACTAACAGGTATTTGGAGCACTTTGGGTATTTGGAGACCCTTGGATGGAGGCTAGGGCTTGGAAGAGCATGAAGCAGCTCTACACGGTCGTGTGGCATTTGACACGACCGTGTAGCTTTTACCTCCGAGGATCAGTTTCAAACTGATTAGCTTTGAAGATTGGAAACCAGGCCTACACGGCCGTGTCATTTTGGACACGACCGTGTAGCACTTTTTCTAGCATGGCAGTAAGCATTTGAAATGCTGAGGATTCTTGGACGTCAGGTCTACACGGCCGTGTCATTATGGACACGACTGTGTAGCTATTTGAGCGCAAAGGCAGGAACTTTGAGGATGCTGTGGGGCTTTTTGGACGTCAGGTCTACACAGCCGTGTCATTCTGGACACGATCGTGTAGTTATTTCTACACTAAGGCAGGAGCTTTGAAGAAACGCTGAAATATTTGTTTAACCGGTCTACAAGGCCATGTCGTTTTGGACACGACTATGTCGACCTGCTTTCGGGCTTTGACCCGTTTTCTCCGTCTTAGTTTAATGAACCTTTAAATTAGTTTTGTAGATGAGAAGTCGACATTATCTCTCACTCTTAGTGGTCGTTTGGTATACATGGGAAGTCACAATTCCCATGAAATTGCAATTCATAGGAAATTAATACCTACATCAAATTCATAGGAATTTGATTGAATTGTTTGGTTGACAATTGGGGAATTAAATTGCCATGGGAATTTGATGCGTCAAAGTTATTCGCCAATCTTAGGCAATTTTTGTAGGGTTTTGTGCGTCGGTTTGTGTTTAGAGTTCGGTTTTGGTTTGATTTGGTGTTAAAGAGGTTTAGAGAGTCGTGTCCCAAGTTTTGGTGTTTGTCTTATTCGTGCAGCATTCTATCATTCTCCGAAGCATTAAGTCATCCAACCTCCTAGCGGTACGTCATCTCGAAGCCTTCCTAAGCCCATTGAATCTTCCAAGCCAAGTTCCAAGTCTTCCGATTCCGAGCTCCGAGCATCGAGCCATTGCAGCGGCCAAGCCACCAAGGAAGATCCTGCTGGGCTATCCAAGCCTTTCCCCTTCCCCTTTCCCTTTTATGTTAAAACTTGCTTGAAAGGAGGGGCAACTTCCCATCGCGAGTCGCGATGCTGGTCGTAGGTCGCGACCTGCTGCTCGCGAGTCGTGACAGTGATCGCGGGCGCGACCAGGCACTGCCGTCCACCTCTCCTTTCTTTTATGTTTCCTTCTACGGATGGTTTTAGCATATGTTTTTAGACCGTCTTTATTTTGTAGAGAGAGAAGTAGAACAGCAAAGTGCTTAGCTCCAATTTCTAGGGTTTAAAACACTAATATCTCTTAGAAATCTTTGGTGTAAATCATGCTTGTTCTAGCGTAAACTTGTTCTTGGATCCGGTTAGTTGAAGCTTTCAACTCTTGTATGTGAGAACTCTTGTACTTCTCATCTCCTTTGGTTATTGTAAGGTGTCTTGAGCTTATTTCATTGATCTTTGCATAATCTTGCTAGGAGTACTACTAGTGTAGTTGTGTAATTGATAAAATGCTAGAGTTAAGAACATAATCGGTTATTTGTGTTCTTAGTTCCTTAGTAGCACACTAGGTGTTTGTTGTAATGTTGATCTTGCTTCAAGTGCTTAGAGAGACCTTACTTATTGCTTGAATGTTAATGCTTCATTATCATTAGCAATCCTCTTGTGCCTCGGTTCTAATGCTACTATTGGTTTGAACTTAAATGCTATTTGTTTGAGTTAGGTGATAGTAAGAGGGGGTTCAAACCACGCTGATCGTGTTGTTTAACCACGATCTAGGAGGCTAGGAGTTTAGATTTCTCAATAGGTGACCAAAAGGGGATAAACGTTTATGAGTTCCATGATCAATACTTTGGTTGAAAGTGGATGCTAATCGAGTCCAAGTTCCTTTTTCAATGATTTAACTTACAACATTTCTTGTTTAATCGCTTTTAATATAGTCCTTGTTCCTAAGCAAACCCCCCCATTGGTTACGTGACTCCTAGAAGACTCTAGGGGTTTGATTCCGCTACTTATAGACTTGTACTGTGCTCCCTGTGGATACGATCCTTACTTCCGCTATACACTCAGTTGTTAAGGAAAGAAGGTTAATTATATTTGGTTAGGAGTATACGACAACTCCACACCAGAATTCCTACTTACCTAGGGGGACCTAGGTAAGTAATTTCCTCCAATTTGTGGGAACTCAAAATTCCTAGGAATTTCTAATTCCTCCATTTTGCTATTTTGTTGTCAACCAAACAACTTACCATATTTCCAATTCCTAGGAATTTCCATTTCCCATGATTTCTCATGTCAACCAAACAATCACTATTATGATTCAATCTCTTTTCTTTAATTCTATTGCTTTGTTTATCATGTTAAATTTATTTAATCTCTATTGCTTAGAATCCATGATTAGTGAGTAGTTCATTATCTAGAGTTTGGGCCAAAGTATGAATTAAGGGCTTAATGTAGATTGTCTATTCTTTTTATGATTCAATTGTTTGTCTATGCATTGAATGTGGTGTTTTGAAACCCTAGGATAGATCTTTATCACGTTTATGCTAGGGCACTTAGGGTTTATATTGTACTTAATCGAACTTTAATCCCTTTTGTCATTCCCATGTTTCGACTTGATTTCTAGACCAAGGGATTGGGTAGGAATTAAGGGGATCCTTTAATTAGGGGTTTTCCGATCTCATTGAATCTATTAATCAATTGACCAAAGACCATTCGAAAGAGGATTTGGTTGGTTGATTAATCGATTACTCTTGAGGACCATTCTAGAGAGGACTCAAGTAAATTAGAGGGAACCTTAACCTTGTATTGTCTTCGTTGTGAATCGCTATAGTGTCAATTTCTTTGTCTAGCCCAAGTTCATACGAGTAGCCCGAACTCTAGTGTTTTCCCTATTATATTAATGGAAAAATTGCCTAGAATAATGCAACCTTTTGACGATTCGCAAATAATAATGCAACCTAAAGATTATTCTGGAATAATGCAACCTTTATACCCCATTTATTTTAAACAAGACAAATGACCGATGACCTGAACTATAGGTAATTTTTATTTAAAACTTTAAATTCTAATTAATATATTAATATAAAAAAATAAAAATTAAACTCCCTCCCACACCCCACCCCGTTGCTATCACCCCCCAACCCCAAACCCGCTGCTATCACCACCCCCAACCCCACACCCCGCTGCTATCACCACCCACACCCTACTCCCGCTGCTATCAACCGAACAGAGAGAAGAAAGTGGTTTAGCGGGCAGTGGAGTGGTGGGGTGTTGTGGTTTGCATAAACGCGAGGTGCGAACGGAGAGTTCTTCTCGAATTCGTGGTGGTTGGAGGTCCGTGGTTGGAGGCAAGGATTGTAGTGAAGGTGGTGGTGGTTGGAGGCATTGGGTCTCCGGCGGTGTCTGGGTCTTTTGTGGCTTGGGGAAGGGAGGGAGGGGGTGGGGTGGCCGGTGGTTTCGGCACTGCGGGGAGGGGGGGGGGTGGGGGGCCGGTGGTTTCCGCGCTGCGGGGAAGGGGAGGGGGTGGGGGGGCTGGTGGTTTCGGCGCTGCGGGAGGGGGGGGGGGTTTTTTTTTTTTTTGTTTTTTTTAATCTTTTTTTGTATAATTTTTTTTAAAAAATATTATGATAACCAATAACAATACGTCACATGTCTCATTTAACCTCTTCTTTAGGTTATAACCGGTTTACCGCATTTAAAATAAATGGGGTATAAAGGTTGCATTATTCCAGAATAATCTTTAGGTTGCATTATTATTTGCGAATCGTCAATAGGTTGCATTATTCTAGGCAATTTTTCCTATATTAATTCTCTTATTTGATTATTAGTTGGTATTCAATAGCTAGTTGATTAGTTGGTATCTTATTCAATCTTAAACCCCAAAAACCCTTCACTTAGGTAGTTTTGGACTTAGTAGACTATAGTCAATCCCAATTTCCTTGTGATTCGACCCTTGACTTGCCATTACTACTTTCTTAGTAGTTTCTAGTTAGGTTTATAGGTTTTGTTTGCTAAGCGGTTCTTAGTGCCTTAATGACACACTAAAATCCTCTTATCAGTTAGTATGGGTAAAAATGATTTTTCATTTAAAAATACGGGTTGTGTCTTGGTAAATACGGGCTATGAATAGTAACACCTTTTACTTTTAAAGGGATGATCATGCTAATTTGTTACATAGACCTACTATTAGTAAATTAGAAAGGTTAACGCGGACGAAAAACAAAGATAAGAACGTAGACCAAGCAGGACTTCTTCGACATTATACTCGCATATGCCAGTATTTTTGGATTTCTGTATATAATTGTTTTTATGGCTTGCTAGGTTGGGTTGTCATCAAAACTTGTCAGGAACTGTATGTTTATCTATTCTTTTGAGTTGTTTACTGGCCAATGGTTAAAAATGGAGATTTGGCTTATTGAGATTTAGGCTACGTTTGGTTGGAAGGTTTTTGAATAAAATGGACGGGATACATTAACGAAGAAAAAGTTAATTAGTTGAGGTAATTTTTGTGATTTATAATATAAAATCTAAATGTTTATTTTTGTATTGGTTTTCTAAGTTTTTTTGAATGGAATGATGTCTAAATTGAATTTATTTGATTTTAGGTGATTTGAGACAACTAATAATGTTCCCTGGCGCGTGGCCTCAGGAAAAAAATTAATCAATTTATTTTATAAAAACAAATGCAAGGCTGCTTGCCGGGGAAAAAAAGCACAGGCTCATGGGCTGCTAGCTGCTTGTCACAAAATCCTGGTGGGACGCGGTCACACGCGTTTACCAAATATAATATTTATAAACCGACTTTTCAACACAATTAACGTAGGAGGTAAGTATGGTCGAACCATAGAGACTTAGGTACTAAAGTATGTGTATAAGAGATTGAAAGGTCAAAACTAATAACTAAGAAAACAATAATAAACTTTAGGGAATATCGGAGAAAGGTCTTGAGTTCGGTCAATCGTCACTTAGGTTCGGGTTATCGATCATCGGTTTCTAAATATGAACAATTAGTCTTAATCACAGATAGATTGAGAATTTAATCCCGTTTTCCTCTAAAGATTAGTTAAACTACCTGAATCTGCAAATAGAATAACTGAACTATAGAACAACCTAATCGAATTAGCAATATAGGTTCAATTAAAAAGAACATCAAGCCCTAGGAAACTATGTGCCAAACAACAATCACTAGCGTAATTATTCAATTTGGAAATAATGAATTCACTAGAAAATACCAAGAACAATCAGATTCAAAGTTAAACCCTTGTCTGCTACTCATAAACAAAGAACAATCGAATCGGCAACGTTCTAAGTTATAGCAATAAATCAATTGAAAAGATAACCGAATTCAATATTATAACTAAGCAATTGTTCATACAAGAAACCTCACAATAAAACTAACCGATGATTAGATCACCGTTCTCAAGAATCGAATTACGCTACGATCAGCATAGAGTAATTCCACAAATCTTCAAAGACAAACCAAATCATCCAAGGATTAGAGAGGAGGAAAGAGTGTTTCTCACTCTAATCAGGGTTCTAAGTATGAGAGATAATGAAAACTTAATCTTAAAAACCTAATAAAACTAAGTAAATACACAAGAGATCGTCAAAATCGTCCGTCCGCGTCGCTGGCTCGACAGGCGCGCGAGTCGCGCATCAAGGGCGCGCGATTACTGATTGCGTGCTGAGATGTTGCTGGGAGGACGCCAGGATGCGCGAGGTGTTCGCTTGCTTACACGGGTCGCACACATTTCCTGCTCAGGGATGCTGCTAGCTTGCGGATGATGCGTGGGGTGCGCTGGGGGAGCGCACAGGGCGCGCGTATGTTGCTTGCTGGCTGCGTGCGGAGATGCTTGCTTGCTTGTCGCTTTACGAACATAGCTAAATCTCAAACGAACACAATGACTTAGACGCTAACACTTGTTGACTTCCTTTATTGAACGAATCACGAACACGGGACGATGTCCACCTGTCAATATTAAAATAATATGAAGTCTCCAAATGTCCTTAAAACACCTCTAAAGCACCAAAACCAACCCAATTCTCCATAAACCACACTTAGGCTAATATATCTAAAACTTCGCTTCTCAAGGCCTAAACCCCTACTCAACGAACTCCGAAATGCTCTAAATACACGAATAATATGGTCTCATCAAATCTCAAAATGCAAGCAACACTTGATGATTTTTCCAGTGGTTGGACAAAAAAAATATAGGCATTAATTAGGAAAACGCACTCTTGAATAGACCGTAATTGACAATAGTATTATTTATAACTATAAATTATGGAGAAAATTATCTCCACCGGACCGCCTATAAAACTCCTATCCAACAATACTTGAACCTTTCTCGGATAACACATCAGATGAGCTTGCCTGATCGAGCATTGGAACAAAAAATCCGATGCTCGATTGGATACATTGCCCGCTCAACCGGGCAAAACTTCCTTGTGCCTTAACTCTTTGAATTTTGCCCGAAAAATTGATATCCAAGCCACGTAGGCTTCTCATGGCCATCAAAAGAAATCCAGAAGCCAATCACGTACCCGACAAGCATACAAAATCCTTGTGTTGGTCTGAAATAGGTAGAAAATGGAGAAAGGTCGCCCAAATCTACAAAATCGTATCACTAGAGCAGAAAACATACATGAAATATATCGTTATTAGAAAAAGCTCTAATTAAAAGCTTAGATTAGTCTACAATTTTTGAGAGATAGTGATAAAAATTGTACTTCCCATGCATGTTGGGAGATGTACAAACAGCGTCGTTCCTAGCATTTCGGAGGCCTTAGGCAAAATAATAAAATGGGGCCCTAAAAAATTTAAAATGCAATTTCTGATTAACCACTAGAAATAATATGTTTTATTGCGTTAAGTCATCTAAACTATTGATTCAAGTGGATTTTTCTGAAAATTGGAATTTCTTCAAGATATTAGTGCTCAATTTAATTGGATTTGAGGCCCTATTTAAACTGTAAATAGAAATTCTTCCCGTTGCAATAAATTTGGGAAAATAGACAAAGATAGCTATCTACTCTTTAATTTTGGGGAGGAAATTTATATTTTCCATATGAAATAATGGTGGAATCAATTGGAATATGGGAAAATTTGAATGGGATTTGGAGAAAATCAAGATATGGAGATGGAAGGTCATAGAAATATTGGAGGAAATAATGCCTATTTAATCTCTCTTTGACTTTCTCGTTCCCCCGCCCCTTATTACGCTTAGTTGCAGCTTGCTTTTATTTGTTTTATTTTTTAAAATTCCTATTTTCTTTAAGTTGAATTTTATTTTGAGGCCCCTTCATATGTTGGGCCCTAGGCCACGACACTTCATGCCTACCCTAAAAAACGGGCATGTGTACAAACATCCTAATTAGGTGTTCACTTTTGTAGAATATATTATTGAATGATGCTATATTGTATAATTTGCAATCAATATTGCTTACTCGTTAGTAGTCTGACAACAAAATTAATGATCTCAAATTTAGATATTTATAATAAAACATAAACATAGGTTTTAAAGGTAATTGTATACTTTGTTAATAAAACATAAACATAGGTTTTAAGTTTGTTGTTCATTGACCAGACATTCATCATAGTCCCTTTTGTTTATTTAAATAGGAGAGATAATGGAGCTATCTCCCTTCTCTCTCTAGAGTTAGGGTTTCCTCCCCAGGGTCTGCTACACCTTGTCGTGTGTGTTCTCAATCATTTCCATGGCAGACGAAATTGCGGCTTTAGCCAATCATCTGCCTATCCATGATTCTCAGGATGATGCTGTGGATCTCGAAGCAGTTGTGGGAGATTCTTCGTCAGAGCAGTTGGAGTTACTTGTAGTTCGTAGGGTTTTAACCGAACGGGCATTGAATTTATGTTCCCGCATTTAAACGTACTATGATGAATGTTTTGTCAATGAACAACAATCCTATTATCAAACCAATTGGCTCTAATAGGTTTGTTTTTCAGTTTTTCCATTGGAGAGATAAGGAGAAAATGATAAAGGAGGGTCGGTGGTGTTTTGACAATAACCTGATTATTTTAAAACAGATAAAAGGGGTTGAACAACATGAATCCATTGAACGGAATAAATTCCCTTTTTGGATACGTGTTTATGATCTACCATTCAATTTCCGATCAGATGCCGATGTGCGTGCAATAGCATTGTGTTTTTGGGAAGTGTTGGAGATTAAAGCAGACTCGTTGCGGGTGGATTACTTTCGTCGCTTATGCGTCCTTATCGACGTGACTAAACCATTGAGCAGAACCCAGAAAATTCGTGATAAGGTAGGTAAAGTGGTAGCCGTAAGATTCAAGTATGAAAGACTGTCGCATATTTTCTTTGCTTGCGAAATTATGTGACACTCACAGAGAGACTGCATAACGGTAGATGATGAAGAGCAACAAAAGAGGATAAACTGGGGTACGTGGTTGAAAGCCTCACCTCGACGGGGTTGGTTTAAGGATAAAGAAGAAGCAGAAGTTATAATTTCTAGTAAGAAAGTACTATTTGTTAGCAAGAAGGACGGAGGGGAGAGAGAAGTACGTATAAAACCAGTGATTGCGCCAATCACACTATCCCTTGTGGTGGTTGACGATAAGATCAACAATAAACGAACTGACGGAGATGAGAATGAGGAAATTGAAATAAAAATTAGTGGGGAAAGAGGAGTTGGTTGTGAAAGTGGGGTAAAACAAGCTTTGGCTGTGCAGGAGAGTGAGGATGTGATTCTTAGACAACATTAATCTCTGGTGTTTAATATAGGTACCAGTGACAATGAGGTGGAGAGAAGTTATGCCAAGAAATGATAACGGATGGCTCGTCATGGCGGAAACCCGAATGAGATGGGGTTAATAGCTGTTAATGTCTCTTTTGATTAGACTAATATGGGCGTGAAAAAGAAAGGAGGTGGAGGATATGGAAATTAATGAGCAAGAGAAGAGATCAAAAACTTATGTTAACGTTGATGTAGGGGCGAGCCTCCCTGGAAAGGCTCTTGAGAATCAATGAGTTACATTTCCTGGAACTGTCGCTGGTTGGGGAATCCCGAGGTAGTTGACTCGCTTCACGATCTTGTGAAGGATGAAAATATCACTCTCATCTTTCTGTCGGAAACAAAATGCTATGCACATGAAATGACGAGAGTTAAAAATAGGTTACATTTTAAAAATGCGGTCTACTATGATCCTGAAGGGAGGGCAGAGGGTTTGGACCTTTGGTGGAGTGATGATGTAATAGTTTCTTTGAGGAGTATGAGCAACCATCATATTGATGTGAGTGTTAAGGGGGAAGGGGGGTATTATTGGAGATTTACAGGAGTTTATGGGTGGTCGGAAAGTGGTCAAAAAGAAAAAAACATGGAGCCTCTTGCGAAGCCTTCATGAACAGTCGGACATGCCATGGATGATTATGGGTAATTTCAATGAAGTCCTTTTTTAGAGTGAGAAGAATAGTAGACGCCCATGAGATTTTCATTCGGTTCAACAATTTTGCAGCGTTGTCGATGAGCCGTTGTTGGTAGATTTGGGTATGAAGGGCTATGAATTTACTTGGTCGAACCGACGTGATGGTGATGATCATGTTGAGGAAAGCTTGACCGTGCATTAGTGACAGAGGAATAGATGGAGATGTTCCTGCAAGAAGTTTACAAAATCTAATTTAGGATGGTTAAGACCATTTCCCAATTGTAGCTTGGTTGATTGAGGATGGGGCGAGGAATGGTGTTGCTTTTAACCCACGTAGGTTCAGGTTTGAAGCAATATGGATGCAGGAAGAACACGTTGCTGATTTAGTAAAAAAATATGTGGAGTGTAGCTCATGGTGGGAGTAGGGGTGATTGTAGCCGGTGCGTGCAAGTTTGTGGTGAGAGGTTGAAAGAGTGGGATTCTAAGACTTACAAAATGGTTCCTAAGCGTATGAAATGGCTGAAAAGAATACTAGTTAGACTCACTAACATACGGTCCACTCGTATTGTGATGGAGGAAATTAGAGAGGTAGATCAGAAAAAGAGCTTTGTAGTATGAGACTAACCCAAGAAACTGTAGCTTGGCAGAGATACCGCCCTTTAGTTTTGAAGGAAGGTGATCGCAATACAACCTACTTTCATCACAAGGCATCGGAGAAAAAGAAGAAAACTTCTTTAAAAAAATGATGAATAAGGAGGGGAAAATGGTGGATGAGCAGGAGGAGATTATGGAGGTTTCAGTGGATTACTTCAAAGACCTTTTCACAAAGTCGATAATGAGCATTGAATGGACGATCTAGATATGTAGAGCCTTGTATTACCGAAGATAGGAAGCGCCATTTTGACAGTCCATACACGGTGGAGGATATTTTTCTAGCACTTAAGGAGATGCACCCCTGCAAATCTCCGGGCCTTGGCGGCCTGCCTGCGTTTTTCTATAAGAGGTACTGGGACTTGGTTCTAACATTACTTGCATTTTTTTGAACATTCTTAATAATGGTATTTTGCCTGAGTCTCTGAACTATACTCATGTAGTGTTGATTCCAATATAAATAGAATCCCACTGAGATGAAAGAAATACGTCCTATCTCTCTTTGTAATGTATCGTAAAAAATTATCTCAAAAATTCTGGCTAACAGGTTGAAGCGGTTTATACCAATGCTTATTGGTGATTATATCTTGGTTGCTTTTGAAATGTCTCACTATATGAGTCACAGGCATTCGAAGAAAAAATGAGATATGGCTATAAAACTTGACATGAGCATGGCATATGAAAAAATTGAATGGGATTATTTGCGAGCAGTAATGTATAAAATGGGATCCCCAAATTGTTGGGTGGATCGTATTATGAAGTGTGTTTATTCGGTTTCATAATTATTTCTTGTAAATGGGAAACCAACGGATATCATTACTCCTCAAAGGGGGCACCAACAAGGGGATCCCATCTCCCCATATTTGTTCCTCTTGTGTGCGGAAGGTTCAGGTTCTATGTTGAGACAAGATCGTGAGACCCATCTCCTACACGGCGTTAGTGTGTCTTGAGGATCTCCCATGGTGACCCGCTTATTTTTTGCGGATGATAGCATTGTATATTCCCGTGCTAATGACCAAGAAGCAATGATAATAGCAGAATTCTTCGACGTTATGAAGGTCTTTCAGGGCAAATGGTGAATTTAGACGAGTGCAAAATCTCATTCAGCAAGAACTTGGGTGATAACCACATGAATTCTATCAAGAGCATCCTTACTATGAGGGAGGTGGAATAGCATGATAAGTATTTAGGTCTTCCCACACTACTTGGGAGATCGAAGAAGGTGAGCTTTGCTAGTATAAAGGACCGCATTTGGAAGAAACTTAAAGGGTGGAAAGAGAAGCTTTTATCTAGATCCGGAAAGGAAGTTTTAATAAAATTCGTTGCACAAGCAATTCATTACTATGCAATGAGTTGCTTTGGACTTCCTGCTTCGTTTTTCCATGAAATGGAAAGCATCATAAGCAACTTTTGGTGGAGGAGTAATGAGGCAAAAAGGGGAATACATTGGAAGAGTCGGGCATCTCTATGTCAACCTAAGAGTGAAGGTGGGCTCGATTTCCGAGATTATAAGGCTTTTAATGAAGCCTTACGTGCAAAATAGCTATGGCGGTTGCACACGGACCCAAATTCCTTGCTAGCTCGTGTTTACAAAGCTCGCTACTTTCCGAGGTCTGAGATTTGGGATGTTCAACTGGGTTCACAACCTAGCTACACTTGGCATAGTATCCTTAGAGCGAGAGAATTGTTGAAAAAAGGAGTGAAGTGGCGAGTGGGTAATGGGCAGCTTATTAACATATGGAGGGATAAATGGCTTGGTGGTGGCGGTTCTGGCAAGTTGACAACACCGTGCAATGGCCGCGAGATGAATGCGAAAGTGGAGGTTCTTATTGACCATGAGCAAGGTATATGGGGGGTTGATGTCCTTGAAGCTCTTCTCTTCTCTGTTGATGTTGAAAGGATTAAGAACGTGCCTTCGAGTATACGACAACCGGAAGATATACTTATTTGGGTTGGAAGCAATGATGGGGTCTTTCATGTTCGAGACGCGTACCGAATTGCAATGCAGAGTGATGAAAGCACCTCAAGCTCTCTTGGCCATGACCCTCTTTGGAGCCACCTATGGAGATTAAAAATACCACCTAAGGTAGGCAACTTCCTATGGAGAGCTTGCTGGAATATTTTACCTCACAAAGAAAACTTGCTGATAAAAAGAGATGTGGAAGACGCTAAGTGCTGCTGTTGTGAAGCCGCTTCATGTCCTGCGTGATTGCGAGTGGGATGTCAAGTTGTGGGAATGCGAAGAAGGTCAATGTAGATGTGAAGCTGCATCAACGTTTAAGGAATGGTTAGCATGGATTTTTGAGACGTACCAAAAGTCAAAGCAAGAGGAGTTTGTGGTGAGAGCTTGGCAGGTTTGGCGAGCTCTTAATGCGCTTGTGTTCGAGAAGCAGAGCTGCGATCCGAGTGTAGCACATTACCGTGCGAGTGATACCCTTCAAGAATACCGTCACCATTGTGTGAGGTATAGAACGAGAGAAAGACGGCAGGAAGCGAAATAGAAGCCACCAGCTCATGGGAAAATCAAGATAAACTTTGATGCTGCTATCTCCGTCGCTTGAGGTTGTGTCTGCATTGGCATGGTTGCTAGAGACGAGTTTGGCGAGGTAATTTTAGCTAAAGCTTTGACTATGGCGAACGATTGGAATGCGAAGTTAGCAGAAGCGGTTGCGGCAAGGGAAGCAATGAAGGTGGCGAGAGACAATGGTTGGATGAGTGTGGAGGTGGAAGGAGATGCCATGTGATTATTAGAGCTTTGAATGGAGATGCTACAAGATGTGTAGAAGTCCAACTGATCATGGTTGATATTCAATTTTCTACTGTGTTGTCTAACCACTTGTTTCCTTTTTGTTTTAGAGAATGCAATGAAGTAGCTCATAGACTAGCAAAATGGGCCACGTCAAATTATTGCAATGAGGTTTGGCTTAACGGAGGCCCTCCATGGATCTCCGATTTGATTGTACCGGACCTTCAGGTCAATTCGGTTTAATAATATTGCCTACCTTTTCACCTCAAAAAAAGAAACTTTGATAATTTATAACTTGAACGATAAGTAAGCCAAAATTATACAAAGTTGATGTTTTGAAAGCATACAAGGAGATGAATCTAACAAGACCTCATATAGCTCTATCTTTTTTCCTTAAGTATATATCTCAAAAGCTAATTAAAGTAAAATTTCAAATATGCTTAAAAGTCAAAATGAGTCATCTAATAATAAACGAAACAAGTACGATTATTTCAATATATTAGAGGAGTCGAACTTAAGGATGATTTATTGATGATGGAAGCATTTGTTGCTCAATGTGATCGTAACTTGTAATGGCTCAGCGGATGGCATAAAATTTTGTTGAGTTAATACCGATGAAGAGTATGGATAAGAGAAGAAGCACATAAGCTCTCCATGAGTATTATGTTAGCTTTTGCAAACCTAACGAGTCTAACACGATTAATGGGATCAGGGACACGTTGCCGGTCACGAGCTAGTAAAGGTACGTGAAGATAAAAAACGAAGATAAGAGATCGAAAAATGTTGGCAGATGTGTGGGCCCTGGCGGGATTGACTTTGGCCCGATCTGACGGCCCCCAACGGACTAGTTGTTGCATGGGCGGGAGTGTTGTTGCAGGAGGCATGAACTTTGTCCAATTCACAGTCTGGGTGGGCGAGCCTTTAGCTCGGGCGGGCTACTTGTCGAATAGGATATTTTATCTTGTCGGTCTTGTTTTGATCTTGTTTCCTTAATTTTTGTTAGAATAGAATAATAATATTATTTGTTTCTAATTATTAGGAAATTTTATCAAAACAGACCTTTTAAGTTACAAATTTTGCGAAAAAACACATTCTAAATTTTTTTTTGCGAGAAAACATCTTATATGATATTATGTATCAAATCACACACCTTATTGTCGTATTTTGGTTAAAAAGCTAGATGAACTTTTGGGTCATTGCACTCTTGTTTTCCATCAATTTTTATGCGTTAGAATATTGTCGATAATTTGAGTTAATATGCGTGACTTCCACGTAAAAAAGGGACTAAAAAATAGACCCTAAAGGTTGACTTTTTGGCCTAAATATGAAGATAAGGTGTACAATTTGATAAATAATGATATATAAGGTGCTTTCTCATAAAAAAATATAGGTGTTTTCCACAATTTTTTTACAATTAAGGTTTTTTTTTGACAAAATTTCCTAATTATTATATTATACTATATACTTCCTCCGTTTTGATATAAGTGATACAATTTCTAAAATGGTGTTTGGAAATAAGTGATACTCCCCCCTTTTTTTTAAATATGTATGTTTTACCATTTTGGGATTTTTTTCAATATGTATCTTTCTCCTTTTTTCCATAAATGGAAGGTTGGTCCACCTAATTATTACACTTCTCTCCTACTTTTTCTTTCCTTCTCATTACCTTTTTCACTTTTTCCTTACTTTTACTAACCTTCTCTCTTACTTTTGCACTTTTTTCTTGGTACGCGCGCAAAAGCAAACATACATATATATTAAAAAAACGGAGGTAGTTATACACTTTGGGTTTTTTCCTTCTTTGGTAAGTTTTAGTGTGTTATTTCATATTTTTACCCTTATTAAACCTACTAAACCATGTTTATATGATCTTAATAAAAATTATTTAATACTAACTTAATTATTCTCTCTCCTCAACCTACCACCCTCCCCATCTCTCTCCACCACATGATCACCAGAACCACCAAACTTCATTACCCCTAAAATTAAAACCTTTCGAACCACCACCCTGCCACCCACCAAAACAAAACCCTAGCTTGCCACCCTTCCCTCAACCTATCACCCTCCCCATATCTCTCCACAGCCGACTCCACTATCTCAGCCACTAGCCATCAACAACGATAAGGAGGAGCAGAATTCTAGGGTTTACGAGTAGATTTCGAACCACCACCAACCACCCACCAAATGAAGAAGGAGGAGCATAGATCAAAAAATTCGAGCATAAATCGAGCAAGGACGAAGAGAAGAAGGCTTCGAGAAATCGAGCAAGAATGAGGATGACGACGAGAAGAAGGCTTCGAGAAGAAGGAGGACGACGACGAGAAATCGATCAAGGACGGCTAATTTCGAGCAAGGAAGGATGGCTGATTTCGCCGGTGAGGGTGGTAGGTTGATTTCGAGGGTGGATGTGTTTCACCGGTGAGAGAAATAGGGGCGAAGGAAATGGGGCTGGTTTCAAGGGTGGATGGAGGTGTTTGGTGGTGGTTTGGTGGTGGTTTGGTGGTGGTTGTGGCGGTGGATTATCTTTTTAAATAAATGCCCCTCTCCCCACTTTCAATTATCCAATCAAGTTTAACAAGTTTTGCCTAAAAAATCGTAAAAGTGACAATGTATCACTTATATCAAAACGAAGGAAGTGTTAGTATTTGTTTTCAACTAGGAATAAGGTTTTCCTAACCACTATATAAACATGGTTGGGATGCCAATTGCAATGTAGAGCAGTCTCTGCTAAAAAGTAGCCTATTTAGGAGATATTTCTAGAAGTTGTTGCACATAGTAATTAGCATAATTGTGTAGAGAAGATTTTCCCCTACTTAATAAGTGAGATATTTATATGGTACAAAGATTTTTTCCTGTCAAATCTCAAACTTTTATCTCTTAATTTTATTTTATTAATTCGCATGTTGTTGTAAGTATTTTTACTCTTCTAGTGCCTCACATAGTAATTGCAATTGAGTAAACTTGACAAACTAAAATTTATATAAGTCACATAATCAATTTTAAGGGTAAACTATGTTTAGATTATATTTAAATTTTTTAATTTTAAATGAAATTTGATTAATGAAAATTGCGCCATATATCAAACAATCAATCTTACGGATCACTTACTATTGTTGAACTTGGGGAAAAAAAAAAGCTCATAATAAATCATATACTTGGTTTTTAACGCAAATATTTAAATATGCTTAATTTTGATTAACATAACCAGGAAAGGAAAAATCAATCATAAATAACGAATGTTAAAAATTGAATTTCTTTTTAAACATGAACAATAAATGCTATCTCTATTATCTCTATTATATAAGGGAAGAGGTGGAGGTGGACACCAAAAATAAATTAAAGGAAAAAAGAATATCTTAAATGCTTTATTAATTAGATAATTAATTACTTTACTATTGAAATTTTTAATCGTTGAACGCATCGCGTGCATATAAGACTAGTTTCATAATATGTTAAGGAATCGGTCTTATAAATTTTTGACAAGAAAGAATTTTAGTAAATTAAATAATCAGGTCTCTTAGGTATATATTTAGATTGTAACTAAATCATGATTAACATAATTAGAGAAGAAAACTCAATCATAGTCAACATGTAAAAAGATCTTACAATCAAAATGTAGTAGCAATCACTTTATTTTCATTCATATTGGAACTACTTATAAAACAATTCCTAGTTTCTTTTTCTAAACTAACTTTTAACCCAACCTCCCGAACGACTATAATTCTTCTTCTTATAATTATACACATAAAGTCCACTCTCAATTGCCTTCCAAGTACAATGACGACCACCACAAAGTTTATCTGTGAAAGTTGGGATATCATCAAATGCTGTAAACTGTATATAACCATGATTAGGCCATGTCAACTTACATACATAAGATACCATCTTCCACCAGTTAGTTTTGAACATCCAATTGAAATTATCATTGATTGGAATCTGATAAAGCCCTAAATCTGTAACGTCGGTACCTTTATGTTTCTCACAATGAATCTCCAAGATATCCATACTTAATCCATTCTCTATTCTAACCCAATAATGTGCCGGCCAAAGACTCCAACCCGTTACAAATGGTTGGTCTATGAAAGATATGACTATCAAAAATAATACTACAACTACTGGTACCTTTAACATGCTCTCTATATTTTTTTCCTGTTCTTTTTTTTCCTTTTGAAACTATATGTATATACCTTGCTAAACTGCTAATCAGCATTATTTATAGTGATAAAATAAAAGTGACCGGAAACAATTAAGGCTGAGAGAATCGTGGATCTAGAACATTGTTATGATTTACGATCCTCGTTGGCCTTTTGCATTCACTTTACACATAGTCATGTTAAAGTAATTTGTCATGAAATCTGTTGGATATTGTTTCAATCAATAACTAAATGTTCTAAAAAGTAAATGTATATAATAACTTCCTCCATATGATATGAACTCCTTCTATTGTAGCCTGATATGAAAATGAAGGGCCTTATATCGCAGGATTGTGATTGGTATTTAAGTTAGTCTACAGTTACAAATTTACAATATTGTAATTTGTAACAGTTAAGTCCTTTACATGGATATAAATATATATTTCTGGTTTCCGTTGGAAAATTTGACAAGTATAGTCCAAATTATTGTTGCTCGCTCATAATGATACAAACTATGAGTTATTTGAATAATCTTAACTAATGAGGGTATGTACT
This sequence comes from Patellifolia procumbens, assembly GCA_947645195.1. Lineage (NCBI taxonomy): Eukaryota > Viridiplantae > Streptophyta > Magnoliopsida > Caryophyllales > Amaranthaceae > Patellifolia > Patellifolia procumbens. The sequence continues at coordinate 1,977,499 of CANSGD010000193.1, forward strand.
TAAATTGGGATAATTCTACAATGGCCGCAATAAAATTGTGTCTGTGACCTTAATTGATCCACTCAACAAATAATGTGATAATGTGAATATGTGATGATATGTCGAGTTTTATTTACCGGTCATTTTCATATCTCAAATGGAAATAATTAAAAATTTATGTAAATTTTGGGTTGTCTTACCATATATGTCTCCTTTACATGAATATTATGTCCTAGATTGGGGATCACTCATCAATTCCCAGTTACTAGAATCAAAAGAGACTTTATTATAATGAACTCCCATACTTATATAAAAATGAATTATGTCTTTATTTACTTGTATTGATATATATGTACGTGTTTCAACCTTTTTCTTTTAATTGTGTCCGTTTAGAGTGATTATTGTAATCCTTTTCTCTTAAAACAACGTCGTTGTTGAGGCCGAAACACCATTTTCGTATATCTTGAGATGCATGTCATTGGAGCTAATTTGTGCGTATTTATATAGTCTTTTCTCCCTTATTTAAAAGCTAATTTGTGCGTCATTGGAGCTCTTGGGAGCTATTTTGTGCTAACTATCGTATATAGTTGTGGTTTTGTGTTTTAGTGTTGAATTGCAGGTTTTAGGGAGTTTTCTCCCTATTCCCGAATCATTTGGAAGCAACCACGGCTTTACGAGATGTTACGGGGCACGTAGGATGGCTCACGAGCTTTATGGGTAGTTTAGGAGGTCCCAAGACCCCTAAACGTGAAGATTAGAGAGCCAAAGAGTCAAAAAGGAGGTTTCCGTGAACTGATCGGGCAGAAATGGCCCGATCGGGCGAAGTATTTATGATCGGGTATGAAAGTTGCGGACCCGATCGGGCAAGCATTGCCCGAACGGATCGGGCGAACATCATGTACCCAGACCCGATCGGGTGTTCACCGCCCGACCCGATCGGGTGGGCTGCTCATAGGTCTTGTTAGAGAGCTGCTGAAGAGGCGCTTTCACTAGGCCATTTTGTTGCCTGGCCCGATCGGGTGGCTGACCAAGGCCCGATCGGGTGGGCCTCAAGTTCATCTATTGCTGCTGCGTTGCTGCTATATCACAGCCCAAGACGAGAAAATGTAAAGTTGCTGGGCACCCGATCGGGTATTGTGCTCGGACCCGATTGGGTCTGGCACCCTTTTACGCGGACTTTGACTTTTTAATTTCCGTTTTATTTAGACTTGAGGGGTATTATAAATACCTTTTTCCTCATTATTTAGGGACATATTATTATTCATCTTTTCACTGCTTTAGACTCTAGTTTATTTCTCATTGTTCTTAGTCTAGTTTAAACACTTTAGATTAATTTAGAGGTCATCAAACCTATTTCGATTTCAATAAAAGTTCCTGCTTCCCGTCAATTGGTACTCTTTCCTACCCTAATCTCTTTTGTTATTCTTGATTGCTTAATTTATTTATTTAATCGTTCATGATGCAATTGTTAGGGTTTCATATTAGTTTTGTCGTTGTTAATTCGATCATGTCTGAGTAGTCTCTTTCTAGGGTGTTAGATAGGAAAGCCATGTTTATACCATGATTGTGATTTAGATTTCTATCAATTTCTAGGGCTTGATTAGGGTGATTGTGATGTGGTTTGTTCTTTATCGAGTAATTAATGTTATTGCGCAATTTCATTGGTTGCTTGTGGTTAATAGTTGTTTGCACAGATCCGTCTTACGACTAGAGGCCTAGGACACATCAGTAGTTCTGATTACGTTAGTGACCATGCGGCGTATGTTGAACTATGAGCGTTGATCTTAACCATAGCTCAACATAGGCTCTAATCCCCCGACTCTTGACTTAGGTTTTGGTAGTAGTTGACCCTATTTGATTGGTATAAGCATGGTGGACCGACCTAATACCCTAGGTTTTTAGTCCATAGTCAATTCCTCGATTTATCCCATCTTCTGTAGTTTATTTATTAGTTTAATTAATTCTTCCCTGATTTCATCTGGAGTAGCTGAATTGGTTGAATATTGATTTAGAAACTCTAATCTCCCTGTGGATTCGACCCTGCTTTCACTGACTACCTAGTCAGAGGTCTGTAGGTTTATTTTTGATTAGGTGATACGACTAAATCCTATCAAATTTTGGCGGCGTTGCCGGGGAAACGACTAGTTTTCTAAGTTTTTATTTGATTATTTGGTCTACTTCTCTGTACCTTATTGGAACTTCATTGTTTCAATCGAGGTACGTTTTACTGCTGCTTTTTGTTTCTTTTGTATGCCCAGGTCCTAAAGAAACGGTTCCCCAATTCCAGCGGACCCCGATCTTACTAGGACAATCAGGCGGATCCGAAAGATAAAGCAGAAAGAAAAGCAATTTGTTCAGCTGAACATCTCTGGAACAGATACATTGAGTTCAGCTATGTCAAAGTCACTGAAGTCATATGGGGTGCCCAACCCAGATGGTCTCTCCACTGGACCTACTATGCCCACCATTGCCGCAGAAAATTTTGAGATTAAGCCTGGACTCATCAGTATGGTCCTGCAAAATCAGTTTGGTGGGCATCCTACTGAAGATCCGGCAAATCATCTGCAACGGTTTCAACAACTTTGTCGAACCGTTAAACATGCCGGCGTCACTCTAGATCAACTCAAAGTCATGTTGTTCGAGTTTTCACTGAGAGATAGAGCCCATAAATGGTTGAACGATGTGAAGGAAACCGAATGGAGTGAGATTTCTGCTGCATTTCTGAGAGAGTATTACCCGCCTACTTGATAGGTTTTAGTCGTGTCACCTAATCAAAAATAATCCTACGGACCTCTAACTAGGTAGTCAGTGGAAGCAGGGTCGAATCCACAGGGAGACAGAGTTTCTAAATCAAAATTCAACCAATTCAGCTACTCCAGATGAAATCAGAAAGGAATTAATTAAACTAAAGAATAGACTACAGAAGACGGAATAAATTGAGGATTAAACTATGGAATAAAAACCTAGGGTATTAGGTCGGTCCACCATGCTTATACCAATCAAATAGGGTCAACTACTACCAAACCTAAGTCAAGAGTCGGGTGATTAGAGCCTATGTTGAGCTATGGTTAAGACTCAACGCTCATAGTTCAACATACGCCGCATGTTCACTAACGTAATCAGAACTACTGACGTGTCCTAGGCCTCTAGTCGTAAGACGGATCTGTGCAAACAACTATTAACCACAAGCAATTAATGAAATTGTACACTGACATTAATTACTCGATAAGAACAAACCACATCACAATCACCCTAATCAAGCCCTAGAAATTGAAAGAAAGCTAAATCACAATCATGGTATAAACATGGCTTTCCTATCTAACACCCTAGAAAGAGAACTACTCACTCATAATTGAATTAATAACGATAAAACTAATATGAAACCCTAACAATTGCATCATGAACGATTAAATAAATAAACTAAGCAATCAAAATAATTAAAGAGATAAAGAGTAGAGAAGAGTACCAATTGACGGAAAGCAGGAACTTTTATTGAAATCGAAATAGGTTTGATCACCTCTAAATTAATCTAAAGTGTTTGAATTAAACTAAGAGCAATGAAGAATAAAACTAATCTAAAACCTAATGAGAGATGAATAAAAGATGAATGAAAGATAATGAGGAAAAGGTATTTATAATACCCCCTCAAGTTCACTAAAAACGGGAACAAAAAGTGAAAAAGCGCGATAAAGAGCGCCAGACCCGATCGGGCCCGAGCACAGTACCCGATCGGGTCAAATGCAACTTCGCATTTTCTCGTCTTGGGCTGTGATGTAGCAGCAGCGCAGCAGCATTAGATGGACTTGACGCCCACCCGATCGGGCCTTGGTCAGCCACCGATCGGGCCAAGCAACAAAATGGTCTAGTGAAAGCGTCTCTTCAGCAGCTCTCTAACAAGACCTACGAGCGGCCCACCCGATCGGGTCGGGCGGTGGACACCCGATCGGGTCTGGGTACATGATGTTCACCCGATCACTTCGGGCAATGCTTGCCCGATCGGGTCCACAACTTTCATACCCGATCATAAATATTTCGCCCGATCGGGCCATTTCTGCCCGATCAGTGCACGGAAACCTCCTTTGACTCCTTGGCTCTCTAATCTTCACGTTTAGGGGTCTTGGGACCTCCTAAACTATCCATAAAGCTCGCGAGCCATCCTACGTGCCTCGTAACATCTCGTAAAGCCGTGGTTGCTTACAAAAGGCTCGGGAATAAGGAGAAAACTCCATAAAACCTGCAATTCAATACTAAAACACGAAACCACAACTACATACGATAGTTAGCACAAAATAGCTCCCAAGAGCTCCAATGACGCACAAATTAGCTTGTAAATAAGGGAGAAAACTCTATATAAATACGTGATATCAAACTCCCCCAAGCTAAACCTTTGCTTGTCCTCAAGCAAACAGCACATGAACATGGAATAGACTACCTCACCCCAAAGATAAAAACAAATCAAAGCTCAAAATATTTTCAAGACTAAGAATCGTTCAAGCAGGCATAATTCAAGTTTGGCTCATCAAATCCATCCAACCACCAATCATTCAAGCAGTTTATCAAACTCAAGCATCCACAAAGCATACAAGTCCTGAAAAGGTACTCACAAGGGTGTCACTCCTCTCAATTTTGTGGCAGGCAAAGAATGTGCCCGAACACTCACCAACCCGACCACTAGTACCCTTCCCACTCACACTCTCATGTGTTTAAGAAGGTTCAATGACGCTCATCCTAGTCAAGTCGACTCAATTAGCAGAAATACTCTTTAACTTTGACAAACTAACTCGAAATCAATCAAATGAACATTGCCGACACGAGCTAAAGAGGACTTTATAAGGTTGTAATGGGGCTTAGGTGAGAGGTAGGGGATACTTTTGGGTAATGTGGTGGAAAAACCAAGAAAGGGGGAGCATAAACCATTCAAACAAGGCCTAAGATGGCCTTCACAACTCCCAACAATCACCATAAAACCATGTAAAATAACCCAACTCTCATAAATCAATGAAAAGCGCATAACAAACCCTATTTCCTAGCAATGGAGCGAATATTCTTTTATGAACGTACGTGAATGAAAAAACTAGAATTCTTTTGAATTTTCATTTCATTTTTCTTTCATTTTTCTGAACTTCATTCACGCAACTCTAAACTTGCTTTTTCTTTTCTCTTTCTCACTCTCAAACCACAGCAAATACACTTTTAGATTCCTCAAAAACCAAACTAAACCAACAAACCAATCTCAAACTCAACCCATACAAAAGCTCCCCAAGCTAGGCTTGGAATAATATCAAGTGAAGGCTTTGGGCTCATAATAGGGGTTTAAGTAACACGAAACAAGTCATTAGGCTCAGCGGGGCTAAGGAGGATAAAAGTATATCAAAAATTCACTCTGAAGCTCAAGAATAAGACAAAAGAACGCCTCTATCACAGCACATGCTACAAGTCATCTAAAATCAGACGAGTACGAAGTCAAAGTCAAGATCAATCCACTAAAGAGGAACTAACACACAAGAATAGACTGGATAATAATATGAATCCAATAGGCTACAAAGAGGCCTCACAGTCTAACCAATTCAGGTATGCAGCACAAAGTGGTCTAATATAATCCAAAAATGCTCGAAATCATAGCAATCAAACATCAAATCAAAGCCTCAAGATCACAAATGCCCAGCTATCCAGAAAACAAAGTCAAATCAATTTCAAATAGAGCACAAAAAGGGGCACAGGGAGGCAACTAAACCAGTCATGGGAACCATATTTTTTTTGATTTTTTCAGTAATTTTGAAAGCAGTAAATCTATCCTAGAAAGCAGTAAAAGAGATAGGGAATACAAACAGAACTCCTCCCCCAAGCTGAACTTGGCGGTGTCCTCAATGCCAAAAGGTGATAAGGACTATGCTAAGAGGAAAAACAATGTTAGTACCCTCACTCTCGCTCAGAAAAAGAAGGAAAATAAAAAGAAAAGAAAAAGGGAAAGAAAAAAAAAAAATACGAGTTGCCTCTCGCACAGCGCTGGTTTATAAAGGTCTCGCACGACCATAATCCTCCCTCTCTCAAATAGGAGGGGCTTGGCAATGAGTGCCACCCTCATCAAACATCTTTCTCCTCCAAATGTTCTTGACAATGCCTCCAGACGGTGAGGCAACCTTAGGTGGAATTGGAACCTTCTCCACCCCTACTTCATCTATAACCTTATCCCTGCAAAAAGATTGTTCAAGCATAGGAGCCTTAACAGCATTGGTCAGTTTAAACATCACTTTGTCATCACCAACACTAAGAGTTAAAGACCCAGACTTGACATCAATGACAGCACCAGCAGTACACAAAAACGGCCTACCCAAGATAATAGGGATCTGGGCATCCTCATCCATATCTAATACCACAAAATCAACAGGGATATAGAATTTCCCAACCCTAACAGGAACATCCTCTAAAACACCTAGAGGGTATTTTATAGAACGATCCGCCATTTGTAAAGTGATTTGTGTGCATTTAAGGGCTCCCATGTTCAGTTTCTTATAAACAGACAATGGCATAACAGAAACAGAAGCACCTAAATCACACAAAGCCTTATCAATAAAAATAGGTCCAAGATGGCAGGGTATAGAAAAACTACCAGGATCTTTTAACTTTGGTGGGGTTTTATTTTGAATAAAAGCACTACACTCTTCAAACTTCTCTAGCATATCAAACTTCTCTAGGCTCAAGTTGCTCAGTTGGCAGAAACTAATGCACAGAGGCAGCAGGGACAATTGCCAGGGCAACCCGTTCAGAGAGAACATGTGAATGCCATCACTCTTCGTAGTGGCATTGCATATGATGCCCCTCCAATGCCTATTGATGAGGTTACCCCGACTGCAGGGAAGAAGAGGGTGGTGGAGGAAGGAAACAGGAAGAATTCGACGTCTGAAGTCGATTTGTCTGCAGAAGCTGAATAGACAGGGAAGAAAAAGGAGAAGGTTTCTGAAACGCCTTTTACACCAAGGCTACCTTTTCCTCACAGGATGCAACAATCCAAGGTCGATCAGCAGTTTGGTAAGTTCTTGGCTATGGTCAAGAACCTTGAGGTAACAATTCCATTCACAGATTTAATTACCCAAGTGCCTGTTTATGCCAAATTTCTGAAAGACATGATCATTAAGAAAAGAGACTTTGGTGGGGTAGAACGTGTCGCTCTTACTGAAGAGTGTAGTGCTTTTATCCAGAATAAAGCCCCACCAAAGTTAAAGGATCCTTGTAGTTTCTCTATACCCTGCCATCTTGGACCTATTTTTATTGACAAGGCTTTATGTGATTTGGGTGCTTCTGTTTCTGTTATGCCATTATCTGTTTTTGAGAAACTGAATATGGGAGCACTTAAATGCACACAAATCACTTTGCAGATGGCGGATCGTTCTATAAAATACCCTCTAGGTGTTTTAGAGGACGTTCCAGTTAGGGTCGGGAAATTCTATATCCCTGTTGACTTTGTGGTGTTAGATATGGATGAGGATGCCCAGATTCCTATTATCTTGGGTAGGCCATTTTTGTGTACTGCTGGTGCTGTAATTGATGTTAAGTCTGGGTCTTTATCTCTTAGTGTTGGTGATGATAAAATGATGTTTAAACTAATCAATGCTGTTAAGGCACCTATGCTTGAACAATCTTTTTGCAGGGATAAGGTTTTGGATGAAGTAGGGGTGGAGAAGGTTCCAATTCCACCTAAGGTTGCCTCGCCGTCTGGAGGCATTATCAAGAACATATGGAGGAGAAAGATGTTTGATGAGGGTGGCACTCATTGCCAAGCCCCTCCTATTTGAGAGAGGGAGGATTATGGTCGTGCGGGACCTTTATAAACCAGCGCTGTGCGACAGGCAACTCGTATTTTTCTTTCCCTTTTTCCTTTTCTTTTCATTTTTTTTTATTCTTTTTATTTTTCTTCTTTTTGTGAGCGAGAGTGAGGGTACTAACATTGTTTTTCCTCTTAGCATAGTCCTTATCACCTTTTGGCATTGAGGACACTGCCAAGTTCAGCTTGGGGGAGGAGTTCTGTTTGTATTCCCTATCTCATTTACTGCTTTCTAGAATTGTTTTACTGCTTTCGAAAAATACTGAAAAATCAAAAAAATATGGTTCCCATGACTGGTTTAGTTGCCTCCCTGTGCCCCTTGATGTGCTCTATTTGAAAATGATTTGACTTTGTTTTCTAGATAGCTGGGCATTTGTGATCTTGAGGCTATGATTTGATGTTTGATTGCTATGATTTCGAGCATTTTTGGATCATATTAGACCACTTTGTGCTGCATACCTGAATTGGTTAGACTGTGAGGCCTCTTTGTAGCCTATTGGATTCATATTATTATCCAGTCTATTCTTGTGTGTTAGTTCCTCTTTAGTGGATTGATCTTGACTTTGACTTCGTACTTGTCTGATTTTAGATGACTTGTAGCATTTGCTGTGATAGAGGCGTTCTTTTGTCTTATTCTTGAGCTTCAGAGTGGATTTTTGATGTACTTTTATCCTCCTTAGCCCCACTGAGCATAATGACTTGTTTCGTGTTACTTAAACCCCTATTATGAGCCCCAAGCCTTCACTTGATCTTATTCCAAGCCTAGCTTGGGGGAGCTTTTGTATGGGTTGAGTTTGAGATTGGTTTGTTGGCTTAGTTTGGTTTTTGAGGAATTTAAAAGTGTATTTCCTGTGGTTTGAGAGTGGGAAAAAGAAAAGAAAAAGCAAGTTTAGAGTTGCGTGAATGAAGTTCAGAAAAATGAAAGAAAAATGAAATGGAAACTCAAAAGAATTTTAGTTCTTTCATTCACGTACGTTCATAAAGGAATATTCGCTCCATTGCTAGAAAATTGGGTTTGTTATGAGCTTTTCATTGATTTATGAGAGTTGGGTTACTTTACATGGTTTTACGGTGATTGTTGGGAGTTGTGTAGGCCATATTAGGCCTTGTTTGAATGATTTATGCTCCCCCTTTCTTGGTTTTTCCACCACATTACCCAAAAGTATCCCTTACCTCTCGCCTAAGCACCATTACAACCCTATAAAGTCCTCTTGAGTTTGTGTCTGTATTGTTCATTTGATTGATTTCGAGTCAGTTTGTCAAACTTAAAGAGTATTTCTGCTAATTGAGTCGACTTGAATAGGATGAGCGTCATCGAACCCTCTTAAACACATGAGAGTGTGAGTGGGAAGGGTATTCATGGTCGGGTTGGTGAGTGTTCGGGTATATTCGTTGCCTGCCACAAAACAGAGAGGAGTGACACCCTTGTGAGAGCCTTTTCAGGACTTGTATGCTTTGTGGATGCTTGAATTTTATAAATTGCTTGAATGATTGGTGGTTGGATGGATTTGATTAGCCAAACTTGAATTATGCCTGCTTGAACGATTCTTAGTCTTGAAAATGTTTTGAGCTTTGAATTGCTTCTTATCTATGGGGTGAGACAATCTATTCCATGTTCATGTTCTGTTTAGCTTGAGGACAAGCAAAGGTTTAGCTTGGGGGAGTTTGATATCACGTATTTATATAGTCTTTTCTCCCTTATTTACAAGCTAATTTGTGCGTCATTGGAGCTCTTGGGAGCTATTTTGTGCTAACTATCGTATATAGCTGTGGTTTTGTGTTTTAGTGTTGAATTGCAGGTTTTAGGGAGTTTTCTCCCTATTCCCGAATCATTTGGAAGCAACCACGGCTTTACTAGATGTTACGGGGCACGTAGGATGGCTCACGAGCTTTATGGGTAGTTTAGGAGGTCCCAAGACCCCTAAACGTGAAGATTAGAGAGCCAAAGAGTCAAAAAGGAGGTTTTCGTGCACTGATCGGGCAGAAATGGCCCGATCGGGCGAAGTATTTATGATCGGGTATGAAAGTTGCGGACCCGATCGGGCAAGCATTGCCCGAACGGATCGGGCGAACATCATGTACCCAGACCCGATCGGGTGTTCACCGCCCGACCCGATCGGGTGGGCTGCTCATAGGTCTTGTTAGAGAGCTGCTGAAGAGGCGCTTTCACTAGGCCATTTTGTTGCCTGGCCCGATCGGGTGGCTGACCAAGGCCCGATCGGGTGGGCCTCAAGTTCATCTATTGCTGCTGCGCTGCTGCTATATCACAGCCAAGACGAGAAAATGTAAAGTTGCTGGGCACCCGATCGGGTACTGTGCTCGGACCCGATCGGGTCTGGCACCCTTTTACGCGGACTTCGACTTTTTAATTTCCGTTTTATTTAGACTTGAGGGGTATTATAAATACCTTTTTCCTCATTATTTAGGGACATATTATTATTCATCTTTTCACTGCTTTAGACTCTAGTTTATTTCTCATTGTTCGTAGTCTAGTTTAAACACTTTAGATTAATTAAGAGGTCATCAAACCTATTTCGATTTCAATAAAAGTTCCTGCTTCCCGTCAATTGGTACTCTTTCCTACCCTAATCTCTTTTGTTATTCTTGATTGCTTAATTTATTTATTTAATCGTTCATGATGCAATTGTTAGGGTTTCATATTAGTTTTGTCGTTGTTAATTCGATCATGTCTGAGTAGTCTCTTTCTAGGGTGTTAGATAGGAAAGCCATGTTTATACCATGATTGTGATTTAGATTTCTATCAATTTCTAGGGTTTGATTAGAGTGATTGTGATTTGTGTTGTTATTTATTGAGTAATTAATATTATTGCGCAATTTCATTGATTGCTTGTGGTTAATAGTTGTTTGCACAGATCCGTCTTACGACTAGAGGCCTAGGACACATCAGTAGTTCTGATTACGTTAGTGACCATGCGGCGTATGTTGAACTATGAGCGTTGATCTTAACCATAGCTCAACATAGGCTCTAATCCCCCGACTCTTGACTTAGGTTTTGGTAGTAGTTGACCCTATTTGATTGGTATAAGCATGGTGGACCGACCTAATACCCTAGGTTTTTAGTCCATAGTCAATTCCTCGATTTATCCCGTCTTCTGTAGTTTATTTATTAGTTTAATTAATTCTTCCTTGATTTCATCTGGAGTAGCTGAATTGGTTGAATATTGATTTAGAAACTCTGTCTCCCTGTGGATTCGACCCTGCTTCCACTGACTACCTAGTTAGAGGTCTGTAGGTTTATTTTTGATTAGGTGATATGACTAAATCCTATCATAATACCAACGTATAACCAAAAAGTGTGCCTTCTCCCGCAAACCTTCACCCCTCCTCGTCTCACCACTATTGAAACATTCCTAGCCCTCAATCAAAAAGAAAGAAACGCAACCATCTTCCAAGGCACAACATTCAACGACTACAAAGTTAGGCATCAGGCTAATTTCCACCAACATGAATGAAAATGTCGAACTGCTTTGGACACCAGTTTGTCCCCCCGCAAGGGGACACCCCCTTCCCGACCCCCACTCTCCCCACAACATCATCCAAGTCAGCTGGGATCCACCACCAACGAGGTCCCTCAAACTAAAATTTAACAGCTACGTCAAATCACACTCTGCAACAGCTGGTTATGTCATCCGCGACCACCAAGCCAGCCTACAAGCAGCACAAGCTTTCAACCTTGGAAACACCAGCATCATGGTAGCCGAAGCCACAACACTCTAGAAAGGCCTACAACACCTCATCAGAATCGGCCCCAGGTCCGTCATCATCGAAGGCGATAATCTCCTAGTTGTCAACACGCTCAAAAATATTTGGCCCGCCCCCTAAAAAATAGCGCACATCATCAAAGATTCACAACAAATCATCAACAATTTTCAACACTGCGAGATCCGGCACGTATTTAGGGAAGGCAACAGAGCGGCAGATTGGGTGGCTTATGTGGGCCACCTAATCCTAGATTCTCACCTCATATCATTACCGATAATCATGTATCTAGTTTCCATACTATCCTCTTATCTGTTGCGTCAGGAGAAACCCTCGTGTGGAGAGGCTCCCGAAGTTCTCCTACTCCACACTTTATATTTTCAAAAAAAAACTAATGCATAAAACTTTTGCTACTAAAACAACTTAGATCAACTAAACTCAAATCAACTACCAAGACATATATTTATTGCTATCAAAACAACTTCAATGTAATACCAAATCATACAACTTTTGCTACAAAAACAACTTAGATCATCTTAACTCACATCTACTATCAAAAAGAAGATTGGTCTATTACTACCAAAATAACATCAATGTAATTGCAAAGCATAAAAATTTTGGTACCAAAACAACTTAAATGCAATGACAAACCATAAAACTTTTGCTACTAAAGCATATACATTTTGCTACCAAAACAAGTTAAATGTAATACTAAAGTATAAAACTTTTGCTACCAAAACAACTTAGATCAACTACCAAAAAATATACTTATTGCTCCAAAACAACTTCAATGTAATACCAAATCATAAAACTTCTGCTACCAAAACAGCTTAGAACACCTTGACTCACATCTACTATTTCTACAGAAGACCGGCCGATTGCTACCTAATTAACATCAATGTAATACCAAAGCATAAAACTTTTGCTACCAAAACAACTTCAATGTAATACTAAAGCATACAACTTTTTGCTACCAAAACAACTGAGATCACATTATCTCACATCTACTATCAAACAGAAGACTTATTGCTACCAACATAACTTCAATGGAAAACCAAAGAATAAAACTTTTGCTACCAAAATAACTTGGATCAACTTAACTCACGTCATCTAACAAATATAAGACCTTTAGCTACCAAAACAAGTTAAATGTAATACTAAAGTATAAAATTTTTGCTACCGAAACAACATAATTTGATCAACTACCAAAATATATACGTATTGCTACCAAAACAATTTCAATATAACACCAAGGCATACAACTTTTGCTACCAAAATAACTTATATCACCTTAACTCACATCTACATCAAACAGAAGACCTATTGCTACCAAAATAAGTTCAATGTAATACCAAAGTATAAAACTTTTGCTACCAAAATAACTTAGATCAACTTCACTAGCATCAACTACGAAACAAAACACCTTTTCTTACCAGAACAACTTATATGTAATACCTAATCATAAAACTTTTGCTATCAAAGCATATCCCTTTTTCTACAAAAACAAGTAAATGATATACCAAAGTGTAAAACTTTTGCAACAACTTAGATCAACTAGACTCAAATAAACTACCAAACACATATACTTATTGCTACCAAAACAACTTCAATGTAATACTAAAGCATACAATTTTTTGCTATCTAGACAACTTTGATCACCTTATCTCACATCTACTATCAAACAGAAGACCTAGTGCTACCAACATAACTTCAATGTAATAACAATGAATAAAACTTTTGCTACGAAAATAACTTGGATCAACTTAACTCACATCAACTACCAAATAGAAATTGTGCTACCAAAGTAAGTTCAATGTAATACCAAAGTATAAAATTTTTGCTACCAAAACCGCAAACCGTGGTTACGTCGAAAGTACAAACCAATCTACATTTATTTGCCCATAGACCAATCAAATCGCGTCAAAACCGGTTTGTGTTTCAATTTTGTGCGGTCCGATCCAATTATTATTATATTAATAGTTCTAATATAATACTAGTAATATTAATTTACTTCTTAGATATCAGCGATATTATATAATCATCATCAAATATTAATATATTAATAGAAATAATAGAAATTACTTATTATTAATTATAATTGTAACGTCCCAAACTTATGAGACCTTAATTATTCATAATTAGCACTAATACACAGCAGAAAATGACAATAAACTCGTGGGATATGGGCCCACAAACTATATAATAGTCTTATATTGTCTTTAAGGATAATATTACATCCGTTTTGCAATACATGCAACATATACCTCTTTTGGATGTTTTGCAATATATGCAACATTTCCTTTAATAGTTAGTCTTTTTAACTAAAAAACACTTGTGCCCCACTTTTTCACTCACATGTACACTACTTTATTCTTTATCACATGGGCAATAAAGATAACTTACACTATTTCTCTTCTCTTCCTTGGTGCATGTGACATAGTCCAATGTTGCATGCATTGTGAAACGGAGGTAGTACGATAATGGTGAACACACTTAGATTATCTTATAAGTATGAAAACCATTTCATGGAATCCATGAACGTTATCCCCTCAGTTTGACTTGAACCAACTCCATATACCTGATTGTTTTCATAAAAATAGAGGAAACAACTTTTAAGGTGATTATATTACATTATGTGCTAGACTTTTTTACTTTTTGTCTTATAAATGGCCCACTTTAGGATATTTTATTTCCCAATCACCCACTTTTCTTTCTTTCTCTTACTTTTTCAAAAGCAAAAAGGTACCAAAGTATACTTTCTACAATATAAAATTGAAAAGATTCTCATTCACCTTAATTTGCATTGTTTTCCCCCATATTCCGAATGGAAACATCAAATGGGAACGGAGGGAGTTTTTTTATTATTAAAAAGGTAGGTGTAATAGGAGTTAGTGGAGTATTATTATTTTATTTTGATGTGAAAGAGTAGTGGGTCATGGTTTCAAGGTTAAAAGAAGTAGTAGTGAGCCATGTCCAAAAAAAGTAGTGTATAGAGCTTTTTGAGAAGGATGAAAAAGGAAAGTGTATAGAGCTTTCTGGGACAGATGGAGTATTGTTATTATTAAGTACTCCCTCTGTTTGTTTTTAATTGTTACACTTCACTTTGGGGGACAACCAAGAACATTTGTGAAAACCATGCAATGATTGTTTGGGAAATAGATAAAGTTGTTTGGGGAATTGATAAAGTATGAGACAGAATGTTATAAAGTAAAAAACATGGAGTGGTTGAGTATTTAATAGGAAAATAAAAGGACAAGTGGGGCCCAAAAGTGTGGAAAATTAGAATATAGAGATGTGAAAGGTTACCAAAGATAGTAAAAGTAAAAGTGTAATAATTAAAAAGAAACGTTCAAAAAAGGAAAGTGTAACAATTAAAAACAAACGGAGGGAGTATTATTATTATTATTATTATTAGTAGTAGTAGTAGTATTATATTATTCTGATTATTAAATATTATTTATAGTAATAATAATTATTATTATTATATTATATTATCATTATATCATCTATGTAATTCAAATTACAAAAGATAATTTCAATTCAGTACCATTAATTTCAGTATAGTTCAGTTTAATGCCATTAATTTCAGTTCAGTTTAGTTCTTTGCAGGCCAAAAGAAGAGGGCCAAAGTCATATCCCTTGTTGTTACCATATTGCAATTAACAATTCATTTTACCTTGATCTCGATTTGGTAAAAAGTGAAAAGGTATCCTTCATTACAATCTTTCATGACCTTTTCCAATTGTTTAATCTATATAATATAATGTGTCTAATTGTTTAATTATTAAAAATGAAAAAGTAATCATCTAAATAATATTATACTCGTTCAATTAAACATAAAAATGGAGCCGGGACATCACTGGGTCCATAAACTAATTTAACATTTAAAAAAGGAGTTAGATAAGACTTGTCCAATATTGTCATAAATAGCTATGCATTGGGACACCTGGGTCATGGGTGATTTGCAGCATAAGTCATAAAGTAACGAACGTTCATTAGTAATTACTCGTGGAGTGATTAACAAGTGCAGGCAGTACTTGCCTTTTCTTTTTTTTGATATTTTTTGCACTTTTAATGTAAATTGTCTTTCCTACCTTTTATTTTACAAAAAATTACAAAAATACCAAAGTGGTGGAGTCCCAAGGAGACCATGCACCATACACCCGGGTGCACCGTGCGCACGGTGCACCCGGTGGCATTTTGGTGATTTTCGCGAACTTCAGTAAAACAGCTCTAATACTATTTCCTTCCATTTTACATCATTAAGTGAAAGCTACCTCAGTGGTTGGGCCTCTATGCTCTCTCCGTGTTAGAGGGTCGCGGGTTCGAATCCCCCCTCTACCACTCTTTGTTGTTTTTTTTTCCTCCTTCAACTCATTTTTTATTAATCTTCTTTTTATTCCTATTTTTTTAAAAGAAATATATTATTGCTCATTTAAAAGTTATATTGCTCATTTGAAAGTTACGATGCTCATTTAGTTATTTTTCAAGTTCAAGTATAATCAATTTGCTCATTCGAAAACAATATTGCTCATTTACTTATATTATAACCGATTACTCTATTTGGTATTTATTTTAACACATTAGAAAATATATTTTATTTTAAGATATATTTCTCATTTGAAATATATAATGCTCATTTTAGTAATATATTCGTCAATGTGAAACAGCATATACATGTTTACTAATCAATAAGAATTATATAATTGCTCATTTAAAAGATATATTACTCATTTATTTATTTTCCACGTACCAGTGTTAAGCTACTACAAATTAAAAAATAATATTTTTTATTTTCTTCTTTTTTATGACTATTTATTTTTTATTTTAAGACATTAGAAATAGACATTTAATTTGCTCATTTAAGATACATCGCTCATTCGAATTATGTATTGTTCATTCAAGTGATATATTGGAAGCTTAAAAATTAAAGTGAATTTAAAATAATTATATATTCTACAACGTAAAATAAGACAACGTTTGCTCATTATAAGGATGTTTTACTCATTTAAATTATTTTTTGCTCCATAAATATTCAGTGGTATTGTTAATAATTTCATTAATTGAGCAATCTTCTAAGAGTTTTTTGCTCATTTTAGGACCTTTTTGCACTAAGTAACATATTTACTCATTTCAAAGCTATATTTCTTATTTCATTAATTTTTCAATGGGTATCTTATTGTTTGTTTAGTTTTTATTTCTCCACATTCAAAAAAGAATTGAAAAAAGTTAGAGAGTGGAAAAGAAAAGAAGAATTTAATAAGAAAAATTAAGTCATAGTAAACATCTCATTTTGTGAATGAGCAAATTTATTACCTCACTCAAGATCAAAATGTTTATTGATCTTCCTGTGTAAAAAAGATTGCTCATTTGATCAAATGAGTTAAATAAAACTGCTCATTTTGTGAATGAGCAGATTTATTTTACCTCACTTGAGATTAGAATGTTTACTTATCAAAACAAACATGCTCATTTGTCAAAATGAGCAGATTAATTTATCTCCGAGATAAAATAAACTGCTCATTTGATCAAAATGAGTAAAATAAAATTGTTCATTTTGTAAATGAGTAGAGTTAATTTAACTCACTCAATATCAATTCATAATGTGAACTATATCAAACATATTTTTCCATGTTTTCCTTTGAAAATCATGTTGCTCATTTCCTTATTTTGTACTCTCACTGTTTGTTTTTAATTGTTACAAAATGAGTAGATTTATTTTACTTCACTCAAGATCAAAAATCTTTACCGATCTTCCTTTGCAAATAGATTGTTCATTTGATCAAAATGAGTAAAATAAACCGCTCAATTGTGATCAGAATGTTTACTGATCTTGCTGCACAAAAATGATTGCTCATTTGATCAAATGAGTAAAATAATATCGCTCGATTGTGATCAAAATGTTTACTGATCTTGCTGCACAAAAACGATTGCTCATTTTGATCAAATGAGTGAAATGTATTTTAAGAAATGGAAAAAGTTAGTGAGTGGAGAAGAAAAGAAGAATAAATTAAGTTTTTTATTTAAAATTTTTTAAAAAATATATTGTAACAGAATATGGAAAATATTAAAAAGAAAAAAGGCGTGTTATAATAATTATATATTCTATCCGTAAAATAAATTTTTTAGAAATTTAAAAATAACAATTATAATACGACATCCCTCCAAAAAAATAATTATATAGTATAAAAATATTGCAAAATAATTGAAAAAGATTAAATTAAAAAAAATATAAAATAAGAACTAAGACTATAGAAGAAATATGAAAAAAAAATTAAACAATGAGATTCAAAGCCAAAAGAGGAGGAAAAGACAAACGTAAAAAAAAATATAAATGATTGGTATGGGAGTCAATGTAACACAGGATTGGCTTGTAACTGAACT
Organism: Patellifolia procumbens; assembly: GCA_947645195.1. Lineage (NCBI taxonomy): Eukaryota > Viridiplantae > Streptophyta > Magnoliopsida > Caryophyllales > Amaranthaceae > Patellifolia > Patellifolia procumbens. The sequence goes on from CANSGD010000193.1 coordinate 1,995,404, forward strand.
GCAAATTTGTCCAGAATCTGCTTATCTTCATCTTCCTTATCTTCTTCCCTAACCATAACAAGATATATATCTTGTTAATATTATTGATCTTGTAGATACCTTCCCATGAATATCTACAAGATAATATCAATAAGATATACATCTAATACTTTTTATGAAAGGTGTTTTGATGTAGTATGACTAGTGAATTCAACTTTGCCATAAATTCTGTAGGAATAAAACCAAAAGGGAGAAATATTACTTTGTTAACTTTATTCATCATTCGTACAAGATCAGTTACAAACTAAATTAAATATCTTTAAGAGGGCCTATCCCAAGTACCAGCGAGTATATATATCTTTTTCTTCAAATTATACAAGTAAATTCCATCATCAGCTGCTTTCCAAAAACAATGGCGTCCACCACAATATTTATCAGTAAAAGTTGGGTCATGACTATAAGCTAAGAAACCTGTGTGCCCATTGCTAGGCGATGCCAAAGTACAATAATAGCGCACCACCCAAACAAAATTGGATTTGAACGTCCAGTTGAAATTACCATTTACAGGAATATGCTGAATCCCTAAATCTTTGAATTTTACCCCACCTTTACAATGAACTTCAAGAGTATCTACGCTTAATGCGTTATCTATTTGCACCCAATAGCGTACTGGGAATAGAGGGAAAGCCAGCACAGATGGTTGTTCTATGATTTCAAGAGAGAGCATGATGATTATCCAAAGTTTCAACATTCTCTTATGTTTTGATTTTCTCCTTTTTCCAATATAATATGTCTCTTATTCTTTTTAGCAAATCCCATACCTTGGGCTTGGGTTATTTATAGTGGTATAAAATGTAACAAAAAAGCATTTGACGGTTACAGAAATGGCAATGTATCATGTAATACCTTTTGCATTTATTTTATGCATTAAAACAATAAATGAATGAATCTGTTGGATAATATGGCTTTTAATAAAATTAACACCAAATACACGTAATGTGTGTAAAAATAGTTAGTAATTTAATTAGTGAAATGGTTAGTTATTAAATTAGTGAAACAACTTGATTTTTTTTCTTTTTTTCTTTTTTTTTATAATAAGATATACTCCCTCTGTTTATTTTATTTACTAGCTCCAAATGTTAATGAAGATGATGTCATAAGAAAGTGGGTGGGGACAACAATTAAGAAGTCCACTTATTTTATAGCAAATATGGTGATTAAAGTAAGTGGGAGAAATTTTAAGGTATATGTGAGACCAAAAAGTGATAAAGTAGGGTTAAGTGGATAATCTAATTTTTTCATATAAGGAAAGACAAAAAAGTAGGACAAACAAAAAGAAATGGACAAAAATAAAAAATAGGACAAACAAAAGGAAACTGAAGGAACTCTAAACAGCATTGTCATCTGCAATATATATTAACAAAAATTCCACAATCAATGGGAGTAACTAGCAGTTCTCCCAGCCCAATTTAGGAAACAAATAGTAAACTTAAACGAAGTTAGAATAAACGTCAAAGACAAGACAACACAAATAGCAAAAAAAGAAGGCAAAGTACACACTGCAACAAACGTCAAACTTTAACATAAAGTACTAAGAAGGATGCTTTAGATGTTTAAAATAAAGAATTTCGAAAGACCAACATTAAAGGGATCACAAAAACACCAACAATTAGAAAATAAACAATTTAACATAGAGAGAGCGAACACTAGTGACCCGCAGCCCACCTCCTCAAGAAATGTCAGGTCGCAACCTCCAGAACGGCCTATGGGTTACGTTCCCTACCGTCTGTGTCTAAGAATGGCCAAACTCCCGATGCGGAACAATACACGCAGTATTTCCCGACCTCTCGGACGACAACAAGTCCTAGGTATCTCCAATGCAGGGTAACACCCAACGTGATGTCCCCTGACCCCTCGGAGTGCATGTTCGTTACCTTCGGGGCACCGTCCCTTAGGCTACTCAACTCAATTAAAAACCAAACTTCAAATTCAAAGACAAAATAATATACTTCAAATTATCAAATTCATCAAATTCGTCAAATTCGTCAAATTCATCAAATTCATCAAATTCGTCAAAACGATTAGATCCATCAAAGTCATTAAAATCATCAAAGTTATCAAAAATCATTAAAACCATTAAAACCGTCAAAATCATTAAATATCATTTAAATTATTAAAATCATTAAAATCATCACATCCTCAAAATCATCGAAGTTCACAAATCCCAAATTGATACGGTAAACTAATCAAAGTATACTACAAATACAACAAAAGGCATACAAAACATCAAAACGTTATCTGAGTTTGGGTACGAAGTAAATTATGATCAAATCACAATACTCTCCGTACATAACTCTTGGCGAAGTGATGCTAAGGGCAGTGTTATTCTCCCCCAAACATTACGACGTCGACAACTCAACTTGGCATAAGAATTAATAAATGGTATCAAGTACTAAAATTATACTTTCAAACATGCCTTAGGATATTCCACAATACTACCAAAGTCATTTACGAAATACGGAATCATGTTGTAAGCTAACTATGCACAGAATGCACACAACAACAACTTTAAACAGACCTAACACTCAGCACAGATAATATTTTTAGAAAATTCCAATGGGACATTAAAATTTAGCTCGTTATCTTTCCAACGACTGGTCACAAGCTCAATTCCAATAACAAACGAGTGAGATATGACCATTTGAAAACAGGCTGGCCAATCTGTTCGCGGACAGCGAACTGGGTCACGGGCCGCGACCACACAGCTTCGCGGGTTTGTTTGACAAAACCTCAAGGCATTGAACATCATACAAAAATCATCACAAGTCAAAACCAACCAATCACCATACAAAATGAATTGCTTAGCATCAAAAATCATAAGTTTCTCAAAGTCCCAAATCATTCACATAAATCAAAATTTAAAGTTTCCATTCATTTACAATCAAGTCATTTCAACAACACAATAACAACGGCAGAATAAGGGAACATTAAATATATGAATTCAAGTAAAAACTTAGCCTAACATGATTTTAACAAGAGTAGTACAAATACAATCTTCTAAGTTCATCCTAACATGATACTAAATTCTCTAACGATAATTCTAACAACCTAAGGTTACTTCTCATTTCCTAACGTGATAGAAAAACGCAAGTTACCTCGATCTTCGAGAGGAGTGCCGCAAAACATAATATAATAGCCTAGAAAACGTGCGGATCATCCAAACCTTCTTCTCCCTTGAAGACTTCTCCTCCATTGAACAAAGTATTCCCCTTTTAAACAATTTTAGGGTCCTCTAAAACAGTCAGTGGTGTTCCGACCACGATTTCCGGTGATATAAAGTTCAGATTAAAATTCCTCCGGTTAAAGTGAAGGTATAGATGTTAAGAACATTCTGTCCAAATTTGAAGACGATCCAACGGTTAGATATCCGGCGATGTTCATTTTCGTGAGGGTGTGCAAGGGGAAAACGGGGAGACTTTCTCTCTTTCTTTTCCTTTCCTTTTTCCTTGGTGAATGGCGTGTGAATGGGATGGGGAGGGATTGTTTTTCTGAGTTTTAAACTCATCATGAGGGTAAGTAAAAGGGTGAGTGTTAATGGGATTTAATGGTCACCATAAGGGGGGTTTATGAGGGAGTTTAATGGTCATCATGAAGGGCATAATGAGGGTGATTGAAGCGGTGAGACTCTTGACTTACCTTAACGTTACAAAGGTGAGAAGCTACCCAAGAGTTTTGAATCCCCTTAATGCAAAGACTAAAATTTAGACCCCCATAATACTAGGTAGGGTGTAGCGTGAACAAGATCCACGATCTATAAACGCTCAAAAATAAAAATATACGCTAAAACTTTTATAAACAAAAATTATTAATATCAACGTAGTATAAATATACACCTACTAAACTTACACACTTTTTATACTACGCATACACGAGCACTACATTGCCCTTTCAAACAACCCACACGAGCATGAGTATTGAAAATATGCCAAACAATACTACATTCTATTATACGACATAAATATATATATAAATATTCCAAAGATAAAAAAATGTAGGAGTAAATAAAAGCTTTATGGAAATATAATAGTAAATATAATTTAGCGTCGAATATATATATAATTTAACGCTCAAAATTAAATCACACAACTACATTATAAGATTAATACTCATAATACATTATCCGCCGAAATATTTTCCGGCTTCAAATATGACCATTAATTTAATAGAATATAATTTTATAAATGAAATTATATTTAGAGTTATAAATAACAATGTAAATTAACACGCGAAATTTCTAGTGAAATTACGGGGTGTTACAAGTTCAGTACAAATAAGTTAAGTTCAGCAAAATTCCGTTGACGAGAACGGGGCCTTATTGCTACCCAAATAAATTCAATGTAATACTAAAGCATAAAACTTTTGCAACCAAAATAACTTAGATCAACTTAACTCACATCAATTAGTAAATAGAAGACCTTTTGCTACCAAAACAACTTAAATGTAATACCAAAGAATAAAACTTTTGCTACCAAAGCATATACCTTTTGCTACAAAAAAAGTTAAATCTAATACCAACGTAAAACCAAAAAGTGTGCCTTCTCTCGATAACCTTCACCCTCCTCGTCTCACCACTATTGAAACATTCCTAGCCCTCAATCAAAAAGAAAGAAACGCAACCATCTTCCAAGGCATAACATTCAACGATTACAAAGCTAACCATCAAGCTAATTTCCACCAACATGAATGAAAATGTCGAACTGCTTTGGACACCAGTTTGACCCCCTGCAAGGGGACACCGCCCCCTTCCCGACCCGCTCACACTAACTCTCCCCACAACATCATCCAAGTCAGCTGGGATCCACCACCAACGAGGTCCCTCAAGCTTAACTTCAACGGCTCCGTCAAATCACACTCTGCAACAGCTGGTTACGTCATCCGCGACCACCAAGCCAGCCTACAAGCAACATAAGCTTTCAACCTTGGAAATACCAAGATCATGGTAGCCGAAGCCACAACACTCTATGAAGGCCTACAACACCTCCTCAGAATCAGCCCCAGGTCCGTTATCATCGAAGGCGATAATCTCCTAGTTGTCAACATGCTCAAAAATATTTGGCCCGCCCCCTAACAAATAGCGCACATCATCAAAGATTCACAACAAATCATCAACAATTTTCAACACTGCGAGATCCGGCACGTCTTCAGAGAAGCCAACAGAGCGGCGGATTGGGTGGCTTATGTGGGCCACCTAATATTAGATTCTCATCTCATATCATTACCGATAATCCTGTATCTAGTTTCTATACTATCCTCTTATCTGTTGCGTCAGGAGAAACCATCGTGCCGAGAGGCTCCTGAAGTTCTCCTACTCCACACTTTGTCTTTTCAAAAAAAAAAACTAACGCATAAAACTTTTGCTACTAAAACAACTTAGATCAACTAAACTCAAATCAACTACCAAGACAAAGTAGATCATCTTATCTCACATCTACTATCAAAAATACGATTGCTCTATTGCTACCAAAATAACATCAATGTAATAGCAATGCATAAAACTTTTGGTACCAAAACAACTTAAATGTAATGCCAAATAATAAAACTTTTGCTACCAAAGCATATACATTTGGCTACCAAAACAAGTTAAATGTAATACCAAAGTATAAAAATTTTGCTACCAAAACAACTTAAATCAACTAAACTCAAATCAACTACCAAAAAATATACTTATTGCTCCAAAACAACTTCAATGTAATACCAAAACATACAATTTCTGCTACCAAAATAGCTTAGATCACCTTGACTCACATCTACTATTTCTACAGAAGATCGGCCTATTGCTACCTAAATAACATCAATGTAATACCAAAGCATAAAACTTTTGCTACCAAAACAACTTCAATGTAATAGCAAAACATAAAACTTTTGCTACCAAAACAACTTCAATGTAATACCAAAGCATAAAACTTTTGATACCAATTCCTCAATTCCCTCACAAAACATGTAATCATGCTATGTAACATCCTGTCCTTTAACAGTAAATAAAATAAAGATAAAATAAGATAAACTATTAAATAAAAGGTCAGTGGCAGCGGATTTACCACTGGGACGGAAATGTTATTCTAAAACAACGAAATATAATAAAATCCCAAGTCAAAATATAACCTCGAATAAATAAGGAAATGAGGTCCCATACCCTCATTCCACAAAACATACTAAAATCCCAAATAAAACATCAATCCATAATCCAAACTAAAACATAATCCAAAAGATAGGAACATCCATGACAAAACTACTTAAGACCCACTAGAAAGGTGGTCTTAATCTTCCTATCATAGTGCTCATCTACGGCTACTAGGACCATGTCCTTCCTCACAGGGCCAAGTCTCACTGCCCCAGTCCAGACAGTAACGATCCTAAACATCCACATCTGCAAAGATATACAACAAAAATCCACAATCAGTGGGGAGTAACTAACATCTCTCCCAGTCCAATCAGGATTCAATTAACAATTTAAAGTACGAAGAATAAAGTCAGGCATACACAATAATCATACCAAGTATAAAGAAAGCATTCAACATGCGATGTAGGAAATAGTAAGACAAGAACAACATTAATGATCATCAAAGTAAGAGAAGGTAAAATAATTCCATAAATAGATCGTCAAAAGGAAAGAGACTTCAAAATAGTAAGTGAAATAAATAAAGTAACAATTAAATAAATTAGATGAGTGAGATGAACGCTAGTGACCCGCAGCCCACTTCCTAAGAGTATGTCAGATCACAACCTCCAGAACGGACTATGGGTTACGTTCCCTACCGTCTGTGTCTAAGAATGGCCAAACTCCCGATGCAGGATAATACGCATAGTACCTCCCGACCTCTCGGACGATAACATATCCTAAGTTTCTCCAATGTAGGGTAGCACCCTGCTCAGTGCCCCTCACCTATCGGAGTGCATATTCAGTATCCTTGGGATAAAATAATCCCTTAGACTACTCAACTCAAAGTAAAACAATTAAACCAATAAAGTTCATCAAAATTTAAATATTCATCAAACATCAAACATTCTTCAAATATTTTTCAAATCATCAAGTACTTCAAATATACTTCAAATCTTCAAATAATAATAAAAATCATAATTCTTCAAATAAATACTACAAAATTAATTCTTCAAAATAGATAAAGTAATTAAATTAAATGCTCTTCAAAACAAGATTTCGAAATATAAATTAAAACTTCTTCAAATCCCAATTTAAATATAAATCCATCAAAGTCGTTATCTGAATTCGGGTAAGAGGTTGATTATAAATTTAATTATAAATCTTCTCCGTACATAACTCTTGGCGAAATAATGCTAAGGACAGTATTATTCTCCCCCGAGCATTACGACGTCGATAACTCAAATTTATAAAAAAGTACTAAAGACGGTTTCACAATAACATGCATCATCACCATATTTCAAGAATTTAATCAATCAAACACACTTCCAAAATTAAATATGACAAAACTCCAATATTAAAATAATTTAAAAAAACTACAACAGTGCTGCCAAAAACCCAACAAGACAAGCAGTAAGCCAAAGAGGAAAAAGGGAGAAGCAGCACTGGGTCGCGGGCCGCGATCGGGCTTCGCGAGGCGCAACGCTGCTCGCGGGTCGCGAGCGGCTATTGTCTCCTTCTTCGTCCGTTTTTGGTATTTACGTACTCAATTAAATTAACATCAAACATGCTTTTCAAATATTCATGAAAAAATTAAATCTAACTACCATAACATCAAAATTAGGCATGCTTGAAATAATACTCCAAAGAATTAAAGAACAAAAATATTCCCAAGTCACTTAATTCATGTAACTCCAATTACGAACATGCTCAAAAACATAAAAATAAATCTATTTAACTCAACTTAAAATTCCAGCAATTTAATAATCAAGACAAGCCATTTAAAAACATTAAAGAACGATCCCAAAAGCATATACATCATACTATAAAAATTAGGGCATGCTTAGAAGTCAAAAACCACTCAATTAAATTCATTCACTTCATGAAAATAAATTTCAGCAATATTAAAAATAATAAAAAGGCCAATATAACATCTAAAATCATGCTAAATCATATTCCAAGTGAACATAATAAATCTATCATCAATCACACTTCAACTAAAACAATAAAATCAATAATTCAATAATTTAAAATAATTACAGCATTAATAAAATTAATATAAACATGAAATAAGCATACTAATCAATGAAATCCTTACTCTTTTAAAAGTGAGGAGTGCCTCTACTGTTCTTATGAACAGTGTAGTGAGTCACAAAACGTTGAAAATTACTGTTCCCAGAGAAAATGAGAAACGCTCTTCCTTTTCGTTCACCTACCTGTCTTTCTCTGTGTATAACTCTGTTTGTTCCTTTTTTCTCCTGGTTTTCCTCTCCACCACTCATCCCAGAAGAAAGGAAAGGTGAAATCAGCACTGCCCATTCCCACAAATTCTCTACTAACCCTAACTCACTTCATATTTCTTCTTTATTTCTCTCTGATTCCTCATTAATTTTGCATTCCACTTCCGTGCTTGTTCTTATGCATTCAATTTCAGATGGTATTCTTCCTTCCACGCCATGTCTGATGTTATTATGTTGCTTAGAACTCTACTTCGCTCATACACTCTGGAAGAGAGCAAGAATGAAGCAAACAAAGAACAGAAGGATAGGAATTGAGAGAATCAACACGAAAAATGAAGCAAACATCCGAAGGATCCTAAGTCCAGTCTTTACTCCTAAGGCGACAGAGTACTTGCTTATCAAGGTCCTCGCATCATCCTAAGCTAAGGGTTATCTTCCTCTATTTCTTATTCATTTTCGCCCTTTTTTCTTCTAAAATCATCCTTTTTGCCTCTTTTCTTTTTTAAAATTTTTGATTCACTGTTGTTGATTCATGAATTTTATTTCCTAGGGTTTTTGTTTATTTTACTGTGACCTTTTTCCATCTTTTTGAGCAGAAATGAGTTGCTTTACTGAAGAAATCAATTCTGAATTGAACTCAGATTATTCTGGTGTCAATAAGGTACAATACTTGTCACTTGAATAAGATTTTTGTTTCTTCTCTTATTTCTCCATCCGTTACTTTTTCCAATCCTTGGTGCGTCATTCTTGTAAAATTGATCCTTGCAACTGAGGAGGTGAAATCATTTCAGCTGAATCAAACACTGAAAATTCAGAGTTTGGAGCAGCATTTCGTAGGGAATTCATTATATCTGCTTCATTGGTTGCCTTATAACATATGTTGATGCTTAACTCCTTTTGGGCTTCAATGTTTCATCAAATAAAATTAGATTTATATAAAAAGAAAAGGTGCTACAATATTGTATCTGACATGCAAATATAGGAGGATGATTGGTGATTGAATGGTATGAAGGGTATTAAATTTCCAATTAGACTAGATAGTCTTTTAATCTAAGTCTTCTGAAATCAAAACCTCATCTGTTCATTATTTTCTAACTAAACTAAAGATTTTGTTTTTTATATGATTATCCCTTTATTAAAACAAGGTCATTCCTACATTCTTTTTATTCATGGAGCTATGCGTCAAACTTCTTACATCTCCATTAGGCATTTGTAACTTTTATTTGTGCTATTAATTAAGACTAAGGTATAGATATCTACGATTGACAGCGAAATAGGGGAATGAAGACAAACGAGAGTACACAGTAGGGGCAGCCTGCTGCTTGGCGTGGCGTCAAGTCTGGGATACTGTCACTGCCACGTTTGGGTGGTCGAAGGTGGTTGACGATGGTGGAGGAAGCATGGCTTGTGTGTCAGATTGAGACATAGGAGATGAAATAACATATCAGAATTGGGTTTCTCTAATTTCTTTCTTTTCTCTATTGCTAATGGTTTAATTGGCTCAATTTATTTGATTTAGCAAAGAGTAGATTGTTGGTTGTAATGGTTATTCTTGTGATGGTTGAAGGTGAGAGATTTTGAATCTAGCATTTTGGCTATTGAGACAATAATTGTTAAATGCCTCCATAAATGATTGCACACATTGCATAAAAAACAAGAAATTCATACCATTCATAGTACTGCACTGCCTTGCCTTATTTGTACCGACGATTTTATTTCCTCATCTAAGTAAAATAGCGCAATCAAGCACCCAAGTAAAATTTATGATACCTTGTTGACTAGCTATGATATGATTGTGCAATCAAGCCACTATTTTGAACCGACAATTTTATTAATCCAAAACATTGTTTTGAAGAATGTGTATGACATACACCCAAGGAAATATTGAAGCTCCTATGGTAGTCTACAAAATAGGTTGCTCCACTGGTTAGTGAAAAAGTATTAGGAACTTGTATTTTGTTTGTATTCCAAAGCATTTTCCTTCCTGTTAAGTAGTTGAGTTTCAAGAAATTCCAGTGGAGTCTTCTTAATATGCAAAGTAGATCTGTGTAAGTTTCTGGACTTACAGGCGCATATAAATGCAGGCTATGGTGAGTTTGCAGGTGTTTAGTTTGCATTCTGTGTCGTAAACTGTAGGTTAGGGTTGGGTTGTTGGATTGTGACAACTGACAACTTTTACCGCCTTTAGGTGACACTTATTGAGCGAAAATTTAGAGTTGTAATCATGTAAAAAAGTATATAGATTTTGATATCGAAATTGCATCATTTCCTTACTCTTTTAAAAGTAAGAAATGCCTCTACTGTTCTTATGAACAGTGTTCTGAGTCTCATTTGGCTGCAATTCACTGTTCATAAGAGAAGGCTTGCTTCCATTTGTTAGCTCTTAGATGAGAGTAAATGAACAGCGAGACACCGAATAACTCATAATTGATCTCATCCAACGGCCTTAAATCATTAGTCTAACATTAGTGGACTGGACAAGTTTTAGATCTGTGACAGCAAGCTATTTATCAAAGCCTAACAGGCAAGGCAAGTCATCTCTGCTGCTACTTGAAACATTAGTCTTTAATCTGCCTGAACGATATACGTGATATTTATACCTTGTTTGTAAGAGGGGATATACTTTGAACAATCATCCACCCAAAAATAGACCTTTCTTCGGGTACTCGGGCCTGTTTCAATGGAAGACCACAGATGGGCACCTCTGGATCATTCCTCTCTGATATATATAGGACGTTGTTGACCTTAGCTCCCTCATACTTAGAATCCTGGCTCCACTGTGCGGGCTTTTATATATAGAAGTGCTTTGTTACTCAAGTTATTTGTCCTTTCTAATCTAAATCTCTTGTATTTATTCACACATATCAGGCTTTTTGTTCATGCTAAGCGTAAAGAAGGGAAAGGTGGCTTGGAGAAAAAAGATAAATCTGCTAAAAAGGTAAGTGTTGCTTTGCTTGCTTATACTTTTATTGGGTATGGTGTGATGAACTTAAGATAATGAAAAGGAGGAAGCATGGAAATTAATTTTTGTGTTTTCTTTTGTTATTTGTATTATGATTTGAAGTTCTAATTTATCAGGTTTACTTATCATGATGTTACGGTCAGTAGTCTTTACTAATACTTGCATGGATTTGGCATAAAATTGGCGTTCTTTTCCTGTGTCTGAACATATTTTAGTATTCGTTTTAACATATCAGAAGGAATTGCCACTTATTGAGAACAATAAAACCTTCACAAGACACCAAAAGACCAAGCTCTGAAGAAAGAAATGCCAAAAGGTCACGACGTGTGATAAAATTGAAGAATCAGGTTGCTGACTTGATTCCGGCGAAATTGCAACAAAAGGAGTAAGATGAAACAAAGAAAGGGCTTGTTGACATTTAAAAGACCCTCGCTGAAACACAAGACAATCTGAAGGTTTTGGAACAACAAGCTCAAATTCTTATACAAGCTAACCATGGTCTATTCTAACATATCCATGGTCTATACAAACACAAGAAATTGTTCCAGAGCTCAACTTAGGTGTTAGGGGCTTCTTTTGCTTTACTAACTCTACTTTATTTTGGCCTTGTTTTGTATATATTGACTTAATTCTACTTAGTTTATTTTGGGTGCCATGTAATTGTCCCTGCTTTAGCTTGACTTATGTAATTTTTTAACATAATATATACTTCCTCCGTTTCGCAATACTCGCAACATAAGAATAGTAGCCACTATTCATGAATCAATCTTATGTTATATTTTTTTACAAGTGTATAAGAAAAAACATAGTCAAGTGGGATCTTATTTGATTCGTCTTAATGCATACTATCATAATATCAACTTTTTATAATTTTTACTTATCAATAATTAGAGATATTAAGGTTCAAAGTATTGCATTGGATAGTGTGCAAACAAGAAACGTTGCGAGTATTGCGAAACGGAGGAAGTATATGATATTTGTGATTCCTAATTAGTAAAGCACAATTAGATTTTAAAGTATTTGTATTGTTGTTCACAATTAATATAGACATGCTATGACAACAGGCAATGAAAAGAGAATCTTATTCAATTACCTTGGTGTGGAATTCGATGCAAATATGTCATCAGGAAGCCGCAATCAGTCAGTGACAGTTGATGGGCAAGAAAATGGTACAATCAGCCAAAGAAAGCATAAGGAAAAAAGGAAAATGGTAGCAGTAGTGAACAATACGGCCAGAAGCAAGATGGATTTATAACATCTACGATTGTACAAAACATGAAGACAAGGAATCAAGCTACAAAGAGTACAACCCAATTGCAAACCCTAAAGATTATGTATAGGGGCTCTCACAACTTAAATGACTCTTCTCATTTGTTAAGTGAAGCATACGGTTTTGTCAAAAATTAGTTTAATTTTTTTGTAATAAATCTAACTTCTTCTTCCTTTATGTAACCCTTTGTCATACAAAGCCATGTCTAATGCATATTTAACTGATCATTGTGTTTTCTGTTTGGAACAAAGTCTATTGCACAAACTATACTTGACTTGTTAAGCGACCAAAACTATAATGCCTACCATTTACATGCACATATTGGGGGACCGTGCGCGTTAGCGGACGGTTCAACAACTAGTAAATAAAAAGTAACAACCCTAACATGATTCTACTCAATACTAACAATTCTAACTTCATAAATAACGATTTTAAGTACTCTAAAACATGTATTAAAACAATAAAACAAACCTAACATGAATTCTAATAAATAATAACGCTAACATCGTAGATATAATAATTAAAACACATCCTAACATGATTCTAACATACTTAAACAATTAATTAAATACTAAAGTACTAGAAGGGATGTTAGTTACCTCGATCTACCCGAAGAGTAAAGAAAACCGAAAATAAGAGTAATAATTTAGCCTAGAAAACGCCCCCCTTGAGAGAAATACCAAGAAGAATATTAAATCGGAACTTGAGTCTTGAATTAACCCTTGAATAAGAATTTTTAAGTCACTAGGAAGTAAGAAATTGTGAAGAACAAGTGGGAGAACCTTTCCCCTTTTTTTTAGCAGTAGGCGTGTAATATGGGGGATTGGGAGGGGTGTTTAATTGCTGTAAATTTAGGTTTAGGACAGCAATAAAGAGAATAGGAGTAAGAATAAATAATGGCCAAAATAGAGAGGAAGAATAAGGGGAAAAAGGCTCTCATTGGAGGAAGAGATTACTACCCAAAAATAAAAGATGCAAGCTACCAAATTCAAAATAAAATCCCCCCTCCAAGACTCCCTTGGCCGGCCACCCTATCCCCACACAAACAAGTGGGTCGGCCCACTTAAGCGGTAAATGAAGCCTTCAATTAGTTTAGCCCAAAAATAAAATAACAAAGCTCAAACTAAAATAAATACTAAGTACTAATACTACTAAAATATAAATAATAATACTACCTCTATAAAAATATAAAACTCAAATAATCACACCACAATAATCACAATCACTTAACACAACAAATAAATATAATCATTCGATACTTCAGAAAATAATAATAAGTTATATATAAAATTTAGTTTTCAAATATAAACATATATAATTATACACAACAACACTTAATATAATTATATATAAATAAAGTATATATAAATAAATCAAGGATATAAATAAATATAACTTAATAAATAAATAATTAACGCGCGAAATTTCTAGTGAAATTACGGGGTGTTACAATCTCCCCTCCTTAAGAAAAGTTTCGTCCTTGAAATTTGAAATAACAAGAAAAGTACCTGGAATGAATAACTCAGGGTACTTAAGTCTCATAGACTCTTCGGTCTCCCATGTAGCCTCCTCGTACTTTTGACTCCTCCAAAGTACTTTGACTAAAGGGATCACCTTCCTCCTCAAGGCAAGGTTTCCGACGATCCAAGATACGAACCGGTCGTTCCTCAAAAGTCAAATTCGGTTCAAGAGAGACTGACTCAATGGGGATGATGTGTGTATGTAGGATCACTGCGATACCTCCTCAACTGAGACACATGGAACACATCATGAACTTTAGACAAATCTGGCGGCATGGCCAAACGGTACGCAACCTCCCCAATTCTCTCAAGAATCTCATAAGGACCTACATACTTAGGGCTCAGCTTTCCTTTTTGCCCAAATCTCATTACGCCCTTCATTGGGGATACCTTCAGCAAGACTGTATCACCAACAGTATACGAAATAAGCTTGTGGCGAAGATCGGCATATGACTTTTGTTTATCCTGAGCGGCTTTCATCTTTGCCTGAATCACCTTAATCTGCTCCTCCGTATCCTGAATCAATTCTGGCCCCAAAACCAAAGAATCACTGATGTCGCTCCAACAAGTAGGACTACGACACTTACAACCATATAGAGCCTCAAAGGGAGCCATCTGAATGCTGGCATGGTAGCTATTATTGAGGGAGAACTCCACTAAGCTCAACGATTTAAGCCAAGACTGCTGAAATTCTAGAGCACAAGCACGGAGCATGTCCCCCAAGGTTTGAATAGTCCTCTCCGTCTGTCCATCAGTAGCAGCATGAAAAGCGGTACTCAACTTCAACTTGGTACCAAATGCCTCTTGCAAAGCAACCCAAAAGTGAGACAGAAATCTCGGATCTCGATCAGAGACAATATCCTTCGGAATGCCATGCAGACGGACAATCTCATTAGCATAAGCTTCAGCCAGTTCTTCCATAGACCAAGTATTCTTCATAGGGATAAAACGAGCTACCTTGGTAAATCGGTCCACAATCACCCATACAACATTCTTACCACTAGAGGTTCTCGGAAGACCCATCACAAAGTCCATCGAGATAGAGTCAAACTTCCACGCAGGGATCGGTAAAGGTTGTAACAAACCACCCGGCCTTTGGTGTTTTTTTTATCTTCTGACAAACCAAGCACCTAGACACAAACTCGACCACTTCTCTCTTCATATTCGGGCACCAAAAGTTGACCTTAAGGTCCTTATAGAGCTTATCTCCCCCAGGATGAACAGAATAGGGAGTACAATGAGCTTCTTCGAGGATCTTCTTCTTAACATTCAGATCATTAGGCACACACCAACGACCCATGAACTTCATATCACCATCGGGACCTATCTCAAAGCTTTCAGCTCCTCCCTGTGCCTTAGCAGCACAAATCTTTTCTAGCGTCAGATCCTCCTTTTGCTTACTCTTCAATTCTAAGAACAAGTCAGGCTCAACACTCACGGAACAAAGAGTAGCAACAGAACCTTGAGGTACCACCTCAATCTCGAACTTTCGGAACTCCTCACACAAATCCTTAGGCTGGACTCTCGCAGCACTAAGAGAGTGTTTAGTCTTCCGACTAAGGGCATCTGCAAGCACATTAGATTTTCCCTCGTGATAATCGAGCTTCAGATCATAGTCTTTGATCAACTCCAACCACCTTCTTTGCCTCAAATTCAACTCACGCTGAGTGAAGATGTACTTCAGACTCTTGTGATCAGTAAATACCTTGCACGGAACCCCATATAAATAGTGTCGCCAAATCTTAAGAGCAAACACTACAGCAGCCAACTCAAGATCATGAGTAGGGTAGTTCCTCTCGTGCACTTTCAGTTGTCTCGAAGCATAAGCCACAACCTTCCCTTGTTGCATCAGAACACAACCCAAACCATGCTTAGATGCATCACTGAATACTTTGAACTCAACTCCTTCAGTAGGCAAAGTCAGAACTGGAGCAGTAGTGAGGCGTCTCTTTAACTCCTGAAAAGCTTCTTCACACTCGACTGCCAACACAAACTTGCTTTCTTTCCTCATCAGCTTGGTCAACGGCTGAGCTATCTTGGAGAAATCTTGGACAAATCTCCTATAGTAACCAGCAAGACCTAGGAAACTCCGGATCTCAGACACATTCTTTGGACTTTCTCATTCTATGACAGCCTTGATCTTAGAAGGATCTACCATAACACCATCCTTATTGATCACATGGCCTAGAAAAGATACCTCCTTAAACCAGAATTCCCATTTGGAGAACTTCGCAAACCATTCCTGTTTCCTCATAATGTCCAGGATTATCCTCAAGTGCTTCTCTTGCCCCTCCTCATTCTTAGAGTAAACGAGGATATCATAGATGAACACTACAACACACGTGTCCAAATACTCATGAAAAGAACGGTTCATTTGATCCATGAACACAGCAGACGCATTTGTGAGTCCAAAAGGCATGACGATGAATTCATAGTGCCCATATCTTGTTCGGAAAGCGGTATTAGGGATGTCTTCTTTCTTCACTGGAATCTGATGGTAACCTGATCTCAAGTCAATCTTGGAAAAGACTCCAGCACCCTTTAACTGATCAAACAAATCCTCTATCGTCACTTTATTAAGCTCACGGTAATCAATACACAAGCGCATACTCCCATCTTTTTTCTTGACAAATAGAACAGGAGCACCCCATGGAGATACACTTGGCCTTATGAAGCCCTTATCAATCAACTCTTGCAATTGAGCCTTCAGCTCTTGCAGTTCGGACGGCGCCATTCTATACGGAGCCTTCGATAACGGAGCAGTACCAGGCATAAGGTCGATGCCAAACTCGACATCTCTCTCTAGAGGGATACCAGGCAACTCCTCAGGTAAAACATCCGGACACTCGCGGACTACAGGGATATCTTCCATTTTCACTTCTTGGGACAAATCTTTAACCATGCATAGGAACACTTGTTCCCCTTTCTGATGGAGCTTTTGCATTTTCATGGCAGATACGATCTTTATCCCCTTCTTCAGAACAACTCCCCTATAAGAGACACGCTTACCGCAAGGACTACGAAGCGTCACCTTCTGATCACGGCAGTGAATTTGAGCATGGTATTTAGATAACCAGTCCATACCCAGGATGACGTCGAACTCGGACATGGAAAACTCCTTAAGATTAACAGGAAGATTAGTACCCATGAGATAAATAGGTACGTCACGATACTCGGCATGGCAAGGATAGCTTTCGCCGAAAGGAAGGGAAATGAGAGTTCGTAAAGGAGAACTCGAAGATAGGTTAGGCTTCTGAATAAAAGAAGTCGACACAAACGATACCGTAGTACTAGAATCAAATAACACACAAGCAGGTACAGAATTAACAAGGAAAGTACCAGTAATAACATCAGGAGGAGCATCGGCATCGGGCTGAGTCATGCAGTAAACTCGATTCTTAGGCGGAACAGTAGAACCAGAAGGACCAGCAGCAGGATTAGCTCTCAGTTTCTTAGGACACTCGAAAGTCTTGTGACCTTCCTCTCTACAGTAGTAGCATACAACCTTAGAACCATCACAGTTCTTCCCCGAATGAAACGGTTTCTCACACCTCCTGCATTTAGTAGGATCATAGCTCGGTCTAGCACCTGAATTCTGAAATCCACCTCGAGCATTGGGTTCAAACCTCGGCTTGTTTGCAGGACCGGAGCATAGGAAGTAGCAGGCTTTCTCACAGCAGTAGCCTTAGAAGCTTCCTCCTCTTTGATCGAGGCATGGATGCTAAGTGCTAACTCGTAAGCTCCCTGAAGTAAAGCAGCTCCCGAGCACAAAACATGGGTCCTTACTCTCGGATCCATCTTCTTGATGTACCCCTTAACCCTTTCTGCCTCAGTAGGTACAATAGAAGTAGAAAATCTAGCCAACTCAGTGAAACGGTCCGTATACTCCTGAATACCCAAACTTCCTGAGTCAAGGATAAGAATTCCTCCTGTTTCTGCCAGCGGATTTAATCAAGCTAGTTTCTCTCTTTCAGCTTAGCAGAGAACTTAGACCACTCAAGACTAGAGCAAGCATCTCTGACCGTGCTCCACCAATTATCGGCTTCCTTCTTCAGATAATAGGAACCGATAGATACCCTTTCAGCAGAAGGGCAATTTAGTAGCAATGAACAGCTTTTCCATCTCTCTTAACCAGTTTTCTGGAACCATAGGGTTAGCAGTTTTCTCCGTACATAACTCTTGGAGAAATAATGCTAAGGACAGTATTATTTCTCCGTATACTCCTGAATACCCAAACTTCCCTGAGTCAAGGATAAGAATTCCTCCTGTTTCTGTCAGCGGAGTTCATCAGGCTAGAACCTCTCTTTTAGCTTAGCAGAGAACTTAGACCACTCAAGACTAGAGCAAGCATCTCTGACCGTGCTCCACCAATTATCGGCTTCCTTCTTCAGATAATAGGAACCGATAGATACCCTTTCAGCAGAAGGGGAATTTAGTAGCAGTGAACAGCTTTTCCATCTCTCTTAACCAGTTTTCTAGAACCACAGGGTCAGCAGTACCCTCGTACGTCGGCGGCCTATGACGATCAAAACGATCGAAAGCTGACTGTCCAGAAGAGGAACCAGAAGACTTGGTTGCCAAGCAAATGAAAGCACCCTCAAGAGCTCGGCGACGACGGCGTGCAGCCTCCTTTCGGACACAACGGTTATGATGTCGCGAATGCATTCTACAAAACAAAAGATCAATTTTAGACAATAAGGCATACGTTAGCAACTCAAGTGCAAAAAATAGATAAGTCAAAATGGTTCCCAAGGCTTTCTTCCTACCCAAGTAACTCTTACTAAGTACTTTGCTTGAAGCCTAAGACACTAGTAATCTTAGTTACAATGCCTACATATCTCTCATGAAACATGTAGCAACTTAATGAGAGTTTTTGGAACGTTTGGCTCTGATACCAACTGTAACATCCCGTCCTTTAACAGTAAATAAAATAAAGATAAAATAAAATAAAATAAAATAAACTATTAAATAAAAGGTCAGTGGCAGCGGAAATACCACTGGGACGGAAATGTTATTCTAAAACAACGAAATAGAATAAAATCCCAAGTCAAATATAACCTCGAATAAATAAGGAAATGAGGTCCCATACCCTCATTCCACAAAACATACTAAAATCCCAAATAAAACATCAATCCATAATCCAAACTACAACATGATCCAAAAGATAGGAACATCCATGATAAAACTACTTAAGACCCACTAGAAAGGTGGTCTTAATCTTCCTATCATAGTGCTCATCTACGACTACTAGGACCATGTCCTTCCTCACATGGCCAAGTCTCACTGCCCCAGTCCAGACAATAACAATCCTAAACATCCACATCTGCAAAGATATACAACAAAAATCCACAATCAGTGGGGAGTAACTAACAGCTCTCCCAGTCCAATCAGGATTCAATTAACAATTTAAAGTACGAAGAATAAAGTCAGGCACACACAATAATCATACCAAGTATAAAGAAAGCATTCAACATGCGATGTAGGAAATAGTAAGACAAGAACAACATTAATAATCATTAAAGTAAGAGAAGGTAAAATAATTCCATAAATAGATCCTCAAAAGGAAAGAGACTTCAAAATAGTAAGTGAAATAAATAAAGTAACAATTAAATAAATTAGATGAGTGAGATGAACCCTAGTGACCCGCAACCCACTTCCTAAGTGTAACACCCCGTAATTTCACTAGAAATTTCGCGTGTTAATTTATATGGTTTACATTGTTATTTATAACTCTAAATGTAAATTCATTTATAAAAATTATATCCTATTAAATAAATGGTCATATTTGAAGCCGGAAAATATTTCGGTGGATAATGTATTATGAGTATTAATTTTATAATGTAGTTAGTTATAAATTTAAGTGTTGTGTGATTTAATTTTGAGCGTTAAATTATATATATATATATTCGATGCTAAATTATATTTACTATTATATTTCCATAAAGCTTATATTTACTCCTACATTTTTTTATCTTTGGAATATTTATATATATATTTATGTCGTATAATAGAATGTAGTATTGTTTGGCATATTTTCAATACTCATGCTCGTGTGGGTTGTTTGAAAGGGCAATGTAGTGCTCGTGTATGCATAGTATAAAAATTGTGTAAGTTTAGTAGGTGTATATTTATACTACGTTGATATTAATAATTTTTTTTTGTTTATAAAATTTTTAGCGTATATTTTTATTTTTGAGCGTTTATAAATCGTGGATCTTGTTCACGCTACACCCTACCTAGTATTATGGGGGTCTAAATTTTAGTCTTTGCATTAAGGGGATTCAAAACTCTTGGTTAGCTTCTCACCTTTGTAACGTAAAGGTAAGTCAAGAGTCTCACCGCTTCAATCACCCTCATAATGCCTTTCATGATGACCATTAAACTTCCTCATAAACCCCCTTATGGTGACCATTAAATCCCATTAACACTCACCCTTTTACTTAACCTCTTGATGAGTTTAAAACTCAGAAAAACAATCCCTCCCCATCCCATTCACACGCCATTCACCAAGGAAAAAGGAAAGGAAAAGAAAGAGAGAAAGTCTCCCCGTTTTTCCCTTGCACACCCTCACGAACATGAACATCGCTGGAGATCTAACCGTTGGATCGTCTTAAAATTTGCACAGAATGTTTTTAACATCTAGAACTTCATTCTGACAGGAGGAATTTTAAATCCGAGCTTTAGATAATCGGGATTCTGCTTCGGAAAACTACTGACTGTTTTAGAGGACCCTAAAATTGTTTAAAAGGGGAACACTTTGTTCAATGGAGGAGAAGTCTTCAAGGGAGAAGAAGGTTTTGATGATCCGCACGTTTTCTAGGCTATTATATTATGTTTTGCAGCACTTCTCTCAAAGATCGAGGTAACTAGCGTTTTTCTATCACGTTAGGAAATGAGAAGTAACCTTAGGTTGTTAGAATTATCGTTAGAGAATTTAGTATCATGTTAGGATGAACTTAGAAGATTGTATTTGTACTACTCTTGTTAAAATCATGTTAGGCTAAGTTTTTACTTGAATTCATATATCTAATATTCCTTTATTCTGTCGTTGTTATTGTGTTGTTGAAATGACTTGATTGTAAATGAATGAAAACTTTAAATTTTGATTTATGTGAATGATTTGGGACTTTGAGAAACTTATGATTTTTGATGCTAAGCAATTCGTTTTGTATGGTGATTGGTTGGTTTTGACTTGTGATGATTTTGTATGATGTTCAATGCCTTGAGGTTTTGTCAAACAAACCCGCGAAGCTGTGTGGTCGCGGCCCGTGACCCAGTTCGCTGTCCGCGAACAGATTGGCCAGCCTGTTTTCAAATGGTCATATATCACTCGTTTGTTATTGGAATTGAGCTTGTGACCAGTCGTTGGAAATATAACGAGCTAAATTTTAATGTCCCATTGGAATTTTCTAAAAATATTATCTGTTCTGAGTATTACGTCTGTTTAAAGTTGTTGTTGTGTGCATTCTGTGCATAGTTAGCTTACAGCATGATTCTGTGTTTCGTAAATGACTTTGGTAGTATTGTGGAGTATCCTAAGGCATGTTTGAAAGTATAATTTTAGTACTTGATACCATTTATTAATTCTTATGCCAAGTTTGAGTTGTCGACGTCGTAATGTTTGGGGGAGAATAACACTGCCCTTAGCATCACTTCGCCAAGAATTATGTACGGAGAGTATTGTGATTTGATCATAATTTACTTCTTACCCAAACTCAGATGACATTTTGATGTTTTGTATGTCTTTTGTTGTATTTGTAGTATAGTTTGATTAGTTTACCGTATCAATTTGGGATTTGTGAACTTCGATGATTTTGAGGATGTGATGATTTTAATGATTTTAATAATTTAAATGATATTTAATGATTTTGACGGTTTTAATGGTTTTAATGATTTTTGATAACTTTGATGATTTTAATGACTTTGATGGATCTAATCGTTTTTGACAAATTTAATGATTTGATGAATTTGACGAATTTGATGATTTGAAGTATATTATTTTGTCTTTGAATTTGAAGTTTGGTTTTTAATTGAGTTGAGTAGCCTAAGGGACGGTGTCCCGAAGGTAACGAACATGCACTCCGAGGGGTCAGGGGACATCACGTTGGGTGTTACCCTGCATTGGAGATACCTAGGACTTGTTGTCGTCCGAGAGGTCGGGAGATACTGCGTGTATTGTCCCGCATCGGGAGTTTGGCCATTCTTAGACACAGACGGTAGGGAACGTAACCCATAGGCCGTTCTGGAGGTTGCGACCTGACATTTCTCGAGGAGGTGGGCTGCGGGTCACTAGCGTTCGCTCTCTCTATTTTAAATTGTTTATTTTCAAATTGTTGATGTTTCTGTGATCCCTTTGATGTTGATCTTTCGAAATTCTTTATTTTAAACATCTAAAGCATCCTTCTTAGTAAAGTTTGACGTTTGTTGCAATGTGTACTTTGCCTTCTTTTATTGCTATTTGTGTTGTCTTGTCTTTGACGTTTGTTCTAACTTCATTTAAGTTTACTATTTGTTTCCTAAATTGGGCTGGGAGAACTGCTAGTTATTCCCCACTGATTGTGGAATTTTTGTTAATATATATTGCAGATGACGATGCTGTTTAGAGTTGTTACTATATGGATCGGGGTTGTGCGTTTACCCGTGTAAGCAAGAAGGTTGTTTTAGTCATAGTGGACGAGCATTATGAGTCTGAGATTAGGACTAGTTTTCTAGTTGGTCTCAAGTAGTTTACCTTTGTTAGTTTGAATGTTAGTTTTAGAGTTGATCTTTTGGATTTTGGTTTCATATTTCGAATTTGGTTAAGTTTCGAAATTATGGATAGTTATGGTTATGGACTTGGCTTGTTTAGTTAGAGATGAGGGTATGGGACCTTATTCCTCTTTATATATATGATTTGGAGTTTCGATTACTATTATGGGACTCTTTGTTTATTTTAGTTTTAATTTTACCCCATAGAGTGACATTCTCGTCTCGGTGGTATTTCCGCTACCACTGATTTAATCGTTGTTACATTTATTTAAGTTAAATCTTAGTTGGTAAAAGACGGGATGTTACACTAAGAGTATGTCTGATCACAACCTCCAGAACGGCATATGGGTTACGTTCCCTACCGTCTGTGTCTAAGAATGGCCAAACTCCCGATGCGGGATAATACGCGCAGTACCTCCCGACCTCTCGGACGACAACATATCCTAAGTTTCTCCAATGTAGGGTAGCACCCTGCTCAGTGCCCCCTCACCTCTCAAAGTGCATGTTCAGTATCGTTGGGATAAAATAATCCCTTAGACTACTCAACTCAAAGTAAAACAATTAAACCAATAAAGTTCTTCAAAATTTAAATACTCATCAAACATCAAACATTCTTCAAATATTCTTCAAATCATCAAATACTTCAAATATACTTCAAATCTTCAAATAATAACAAAAATCATAATTCTTCAAATCAATACTCCAAAATCAATTCTTCAAAATAGATAAAGTAATTAAATTAAATGCTCTTCAAAACAAGATTTCGAAATATAAATTAAAACTTCTTCAAATCCCAATTTAAATATAAATCCATCAAAGTCGTTATCTGAGTTCAGGTACGAGGTTGATTATAAATTTAATTATAAATCTTCTCCATACATAACTCTTGGCGAAATAATGCTAAGGACATTATTATTCTCCCCCGAACATTACGATGTCGATAACTCAAATTTATAAAAAAGTACTAAAGACGGTTTCACAATAACATGCATCATCGCCACATTTCAAGAATTTAATCAATCAAACACACTTCCAAAATTAAATATGACAAAACTGCAATATTAAAATAATTTAAAAAAATTACAACAGTGCTGCAAAAAACCCAACAAGACAAGCAGTAAGCCAAAAAGGAAAAAGGGAGGAGCAGCACTGGGTCGCGGGCCGCGATCAGGCTTCGCGAGGCGCGACGCTGCTCGCGGGTCGCGAGCGGCTACTGTCCCCTTCTTCGTCCATTTTTGGTATTTACGTACTCAATTAAATTAACATCAAACATGCTTTTCAAATATTCATGGAAAATTAAATATAACTACCATAACATTAAAATTAGGCATGCTTGAAATAATACCCCAAAGAATTAAAGAACAAAAATATTCCCAAGTCACTTAATTCATGTAACTCCAATTATGAACATGCTCAAAAACATAAATAAGAAATCTATTTAACTCAACTTAAAATTCCAGCAATTTAATAATCAAGACAAGCCATTTAAAATCATTAAAGAACGATCCCAAAAGCATATACATCATACTATAAAAATTAGGGCATGCTGAGAAGTCAAAAACCACTCAATTAAATTCATTCACTTCATGAAAATAAATTCCAGCAATATTAAAAATAATAAAAAGGCCAATATGACATCTAAAATCATGCTAAATCATATTCCAAGTGAACATAATAAATCTATCATCAATCACACTTCAACTAAAACATTAAAATCAATAAATCAATAATTTAAAATAACTACAGCATTAATAAAATTAATATAAACATGAATAAGCATACTTATAGTTATAGACAACCCTCATATTACACTCTAAATTCAACCTTACAATACTATCTTAAGCTAAGAAGGTATCATAACATTTACCCTAAGGCCAATAACAACTCATTTTGTACGTCTGATATCGATAAACCAACATCCTACATCTTGACTTAAGGTACAACCATTCTTTCCCCATTCCCCTCCCCTCGATTATTGATTTGTCGTCCTAAACGAAGCTAGAATATCTCACCTCGACTGTAATGGGTCATAATAACCTGCAGTATCTTTAATGTACATCAAATTTCCATTGATAGACTCTATAAGAATATCTCGCTCTTTTAAGTTAGCAACGTCATCTCCTCCAACGACAACGGCTGCCACTTGGGATGCTGATGACATTGTATACTGATGATTGGTGGGAGATTGCTCTTTGATGACAAACCTGCAGTCTTGTAAGTCACTACGTTGAGCAAGATGGCGAAGATTATGGACAAAAGGGTTATAAGCATTAAGAATATGCTTGATTTTATCAATGATACTAATCCGTAATGAAGAATTCTCAGCTACTCGGTTTTCATTTTCATGACCAGTGGCATAAATGTAGAGCTGAAGAAACCGAGGACGATCATTTGATGTTAAAGGTAAAAATCCACCGATGCGATGATAAATTGAACCTTGAGCACGAAATGTGTACAAACCTTGACGTGCATTTGCTAATTCATCATCGATATGTACTCCCATTGAAGTGAAAGCAAATACATGGTTGTACTTACGACTGTTTTGTCTAAAATGAGCCCCATCGTCCGACTGATCAGAAAAGAGCTCAAGTAACTCGGGGCACAAAGGATGATCAGGCAGATTGACCTTCCCATTTAAGCAACACAGTTCAGATGATTCACAATGGAACGTGCTTCACAATGTGGACATGTTGTCATAGAAGGCAAATTGAATATAGGCACCCCTTGAATCTCATGGTAATTTCTTGCACAATTTCGATAACCACGTCTTCCAACTTTCCAAACTCTTATATCATCATCAACGATATTGTTTGATATGTTATTGACGTTGGATGTAGTGTTATCATCGATACTAAGTTGGCCAGTCAAGAAAACTTCATTTTCTAAACCAACATCGCCTTCAATGCCCATTGTGTTTGACGATGTGTAATGTATTTGTATTGGTTGTACTACTTTCTCCAATACAAAATAATCGGTTCGAGAAGTTGTTTCGGTTCGTTGTATCTTCATTGGTTCTACTGTTTTCTCCCCAGAAAATGACTGATTGGGCAAGTTGTTCTCATTTGCAAAGTCCCCATATCTTTCATTAAACATCTGATTATGAGTCTCAATGTTTGATCGCATGTCGAGTGAACGTAGTTCACCAATGGGGTGTACTGCATGATCAAAAAGGTTTCATGTAGATCAGTCAACTAAACGATCATTTGTACATGATTAATGTAAGATAATTAACTTCACAAATTTTACAGTCATGTCCTTCATGCCCATTCTGGACACTTTGATCAGAGTTGTTAATGTCTGTCACGGGGCTTCTGACTTCCGTAGAGTTGAAAACGTCATCACGACATCCACTCATGCAATGACCTTCTACGGGGGTTGTTTCTAGTTGACTGCTTTGTGATGCAAGCGTATTTTCCGAAAACCTGCGCGAATATTTGGTTCGTCTTTGTGCGTTTTCACGACCTCTTTGTTCAGGAGTCAAGGATTGTCTTTGACATCTTTTCCTATCACTCCATTTCCTCCTTTGTCGTTGCATATCTTGATTTTCGTCTTCATCCATTATGAAACTACAAATGCGAATTTTAGTCGCATTACTATAACTTTGGGGTATTATTTCACTCAATATCTTTTAGTTTTTTTATTTTAAAAAATTATTATGTTACTCTATGTTGATAATATTTGTTTATATACATAACCCATTTGTAATAACAATACTTATATTCGTATAATATGTTGCACTTGATTTTATATGTTTAGAATGTTAGTTATGTAAATTCCATTTTAATTTTAGTATGTTGCACTTGATTTTGAATGTTTAGAATGATAGTTATGTAAATTTCATAAGAGTTTAAGAATTAATGAGATTACTTTTAATTGAATTATCGAATAAATAGTAATTTTATTCGATTCTACATCAATATAATTTACCGACGTTTAATAATATATATTTACACCTATCTAATTATATTATTAGTTAAAATATTCTACTATTTTTTACATTATTAATTTTATTATTATTGTTATTGAGAGTTTTATATTTAGTTATTTTAGTTTTATGTTATAATTCATAATAAAAATTATAATAACTTATTAAAATTACTTATAGAAATATAATTTAGTAATTATGTGTTTAGAATTATTATAATGATATTTATTATACTACTTATTATTTTTATTTTTGTATTATTTAATTATAGTAAGAAAGTTATATTTAGCCGAGTTCAATCAATATAATTTACCGACATTTAATAAGAGATATTTACACCTATCTAATTATATTATTAGTTAAAATATTCTACTATTTTTTACATTATTAATTTTATTATTATTGTTATTGAGAGTGAGTTTTATATTTAGTTATTTTAGTTTTATGCTATAATTCATAATAACAATTATAATAAATTATTAAAATTACTTATAGAAATATAATTTAGTAATTATGTGTCTAGAATTATTATCATGATATTTATTATATCACTTATTATTATTATTTTTATACTATTTAACTACAGTAAGAAAGTTATATTTAGTCGAGTTCAGTTTAGTCCAAAAGAATAAAACGAAAAAATAACAATAAATTTCATGCAATGGCAAATAATAAATAGAATAAGGTAAGAAAAAATTTGAAAATATACATAAGTGCAGTAAATTTCATTCATTGAGATGCATATAATATAATATGAGTATGACAATATGATATCATTGGTAATATATATTCCCAAGAAATTGAGGTAAACCAAGCTTAATTTCAACAAACAATGTCCTCAGCCTAACATGATAGAATACAAAGGCAATAGTAGCATATATACTTTCCTAATACGAATCGACCTCGTAATCAAATGCTTAATGAAATGAGGGACGTGAAGAGGCTAAGGATAAAAGTAGTTGAAGGAGGGAAACTGGAGCGCGACAAAGAGAGATGAGGGAAGGAAGAAAGAGAGAAAGTTATGGAGGTGAGGTTTCGTGGTAATGGCGAATTGAATGAAGGGACGGAAATTGAATTGCAGAGGAGAAGAGAATGACAGAGGGAAAACTTACTATGGTTAAGCTTATATCTCACCTCTAAACCCCATTTCACTCTCATGCATGTTCTTGGTTGGCCAAATAGAAATTCGTCGGAATCGGAAGCTACATCGCCGAGTAAGAAGATCAAGAAAGTTTCGAAATCTTATCATTATCAGCTGAGAAATAGCCGGCGAAAATCGTCACCTCCCATAAAGCTGCTTCCAGAGGGACTTTCTCCCTTAGTTGTTCGAATTGCTTCACAATCATCTACTCTATTTACTTTCTCAATTTACACTCAATTTCTCCTCAAATTGCTTCCAATCTGCACAAAATTGCTGGAGTTCACGGATAGAATTCTCAGTTCGAGCTGATTGATTAACAAAATTAGGGTTAGCATTTTGGGGTTTATTTTCGGCGCAATTGATTAAAATTTGAAGCAATTGTGCTATTTTCGAACCAACTGTGCAAATTTCGAAGCAGTTGAGCAAAGTATTCGAAGGTCAGTTCTTTCTTAACCCTTCTTACAATTTTTGTTAAATTTGTCAGTCTGAAATTCGAATTGTTGTATAATTTGTCAATTCAAATTAGGGTTTTTACAATCTGAAATTTGTTAAGTTTTTCGTTTTTGAAATTAGGTTTCATGTTGATTTATGCAAACAAACCTGTTGTTCAGGGATCAATTCTTGTAACTCTGAACGAAGGTCCTGCCCATCATATGAACATCAATTCTTGTTCTTCCCCCTTTTGCTTTCACTCTCTTCACTTTAAATGGCTGCTGAAAACGCATCAAAAACTTCAACCAACGATGGCAAGAAACGCAAACGAAGTTACTTACCTCATAACGTAACTCTTCTCTCATAACTCTAATTTCAACATTTCTTCAATTTTTGATTTGTTCTTTGAGTAATTTTTGTTCACTGAATTCAATTCAATTAGAGTTTATAAAATTGGAGTTATTTTTGTTCACTGAATTCCCTCTTTTGGGTAATTCACTGAATACAATTAGAGTTTAACTCAATTTGAATATGAAGATATGAAAATCTGCTTTTAATTGGTTCATCCTTATATATACGTATTGGTGATTATGCAGATACTCGTGTGTTTCATGATTCTTGAATTTGGTATCTGATATGCTGTCATGCTGTGCTTGTTAGTGCTTTCTGCTGCTGGTGCTGCTTTTCTCTCTGCTGTTATTGTTAACCATCTTTATGTTGCCAAGGTCCGTTCCCCGCCCCGCCCTGCCCAGAACCTATGATTTTTGTTGAATTTTAATTGTTGTGATTTTTTTGGCAATTGGGTATCTTTTATAATGTTGTCATTGTTTTGGTGAAAGCTTATGTTTTTGTGTGTGTTTCTAGGTTTGTATATTTGCTGCAATTTGTGATTGTTATTCATGTTGGTAATGCAAAGTGGTGGAGCAAGCTCGGTTTGGCTGAGTTAGCTTTAGTATGATTGTTATTATTCATTTTGGCATGTTGCTGAGAAGTAGTTGAAGGACTGTTCAAAGTTAATGTGGGTTTGGTCTATATTCTAGCTTCGTTTAGGACGACAAATCAATAATCGAGGGGAGGGGAATAGGGAAAGAATGGCTGTACCTTAAGTCAAGATGTAGGATGTTGGTTTATCGATATCAGACGTACAAAATGAGTTGTTATTGGCCTTAGGGTAAATGTTATGATACCTTCTTAGCTTAAGATAGTATTGTAAAATTTAGAGTGTAATATGAGGTTTGTCTATAACTATAAGTATGCGTTTATTGTATCAAGCCAAGCTCGTTAAATGGCCTCATATATTTGAGAATCAGAGTATCTTACACCAATTGCGCTGCGGGGTTAGTCTCTAGAGCTATATACTGCTTTGCAGATGATACATAATATGCATCAAAATGAATCGACTCTATCGTTTGAATAATGAAAACTTATGAGCTGTTCTGTACATCTGTTTGTTACTTGTTAGATAAGGATTCTACAACTGCGATGTGTTACTGTTTGATCTACTTTTACAAAAGATCAATGGAAGATGTCATTAGTATTATCACTCATGAGTAAAAAAAAAATACACATCATCCCTCTCCGGCTTTC
Source organism: Patellifolia procumbens (assembly GCA_947645195.1). Classification (NCBI taxonomy): domain Eukaryota; kingdom Viridiplantae; phylum Streptophyta; class Magnoliopsida; order Caryophyllales; family Amaranthaceae; genus Patellifolia; species Patellifolia procumbens. The sequence goes on from CANSGD010000193.1 coordinate 2,025,365, forward strand.
CCTCTACCAGTGTCTCACTCATCCTAAAATATTGCATCATGTTTCATGATTAATTTGATCAAATGCACCTTCACACATGAGCAGTCAATTACTCATATATTTGAAAATAAAAAAATCGAAAGTATATAAAGATATAGCAAAGTGGGCGTCTATTTATAGATCTCAAGAAGATATAACCATTGATATTTTTTAAGATTATTTTTACTTTGATATTTTTAGATATTTTAGTTTAAAGTTTTAACCATTTTTTGCTAAAATATTATAGCTAAGTTTGGAAATAAAACTTCATTACACTTAATAACATCCTTGGTTCATTTACTTATTTTTTTCTTAATTTTGGTGTCCACCCCCGTCTTCCCTTATAGTATAGAGATCATGTTAAAGTAATGAAATCTGTTGGATATTGTTTCCATCAATAACTAAATGTTCTAAAAAGTAAATGTATGTAACGACATCCTCCATGGACTCCTTTTACGGTAGCCTGATATGATAATGGAGGGCGTTATATTGCATCACTACAAGAAAAATGATTTTGGGCAACGAACCTTAATAATATGGGCAACAAAAATAAATCGTTGCCATTTTGACAAACAAAGACAACGAAGTAACCGTTGTCGCGCCCAAAAGGACTTATGGGCAATGAGAAGTATTATGTGTCGCCCATTTACAAGTATGGGCCACGAGTTTGTATTTCATGGGCCAAGGTAAGGGCTTTGTGCAATGAATTAATTCAGTTGTTGCATTTGTGTGTAATAATTCGTTGCACAACCTGAAAGAAGAGGCGGAAAATCTTTTGGCTCCAAAATTTTTGGCTGATTCTTCGCTCACCTCCAACAAACCACGATCTCCACTATGCAAACTCTCCAACTTCCCTGTATACTCGACCATTTTTGGCTGATTCTTCGTTCACCTCAAGCAACCGCAGCGGAAGAATCTCTATACAAGGTTAGATAGCTTCGTTCACCTCAAACAATCTCTATTTATTTGAATAAATCGTTCAATCGTTCAATTGTTCAATTTGATTTCAGCATCACTAGCTACTGATTTTTTCTGTTATTTTCTTCTAAAATTCATTGATGCAAACCTAAGTTTGTGAATGAATTTGAATAAATCGTTCAATCAATCAGACGCTACCGCCTGATTTTGAATAAATCGTTCAATTGTTCAATTTGAATAAATTGTTCAATCTGAATTCTTTACCATTGCAGCGATTGACACGATAGACATTTTTGTTGATGTTCTATCTGTAAAAGAATTTCCATGGAATTTGTTTCTTCAGACACTAGCGCCTGATTTTGATATATTATATACTCATCCTATGTTTATTTGGACCTGAATCTGGGAAGATGGTTGGGTAGGATTACCGTTTTTGTATGATAAAGTTAGGATATGGAAATCAGAGAGTCGAGTGAAGCGGTGTGAGAGTTTCTTGGATGTTTTTGGAGGGGAAGGATGTAGGGCTGAGGAAATTAGATATTAACAAAGGAATTGAAAATGTAGTTAAAGATCATAACTTTAAAGTACTTCATATGCTCCAACTTCTCTTCTTTAACATCTACATGGTTGGAAATTGGATTGTAGATTGGTAATTTGGTCAGATTTTATGATATTAGGATGTATGTAGTTGATGTAGAGACCAAGCAGTTTCAGAAGCATGCAACAATTTATGAGACTGCTGCCTTAACTAATGAGAAATTTTAGCATGAGGAACCTAATGTAGAAACTCCAAAAAACAAGCTTGTGGATCTGAAGAACACAAACTACAGCTCCAGACATGGAACGTAACTGAACAAAGTGTACAACAAATGTATTATGGAGCTTGACTCTGTCTTTCCACTTACTTAAAGTGATAAAATGTAGAAATTAAAAGGGCAAAATCAATTAGAGAAAGAATGAAAAGCCAAAGCCAATTATCAATAGGAGAAAATGATAGGACTAACACACAAAATCATTTGCAAACAAGAATCAACTGGGAGCTCAAAATTAGAGCTCCCACCTTCCCATAAGTTTGATTCTCCTCACACCTAAGTTGGGGGCATTGTGAGTGGTTTTCTAGAACGAGAAATTCCTAATTATCAGCCCAATGATTAAGGTTTCCTTGTGGGTTGGATTCCCCTTATCCCCCCCCCCACACACACACACACACTCACCTTCACCCCACACCCACACACCTTGCTCATTAAATTTTAAAATCGTAAAGAAATCATTTGCAAGCTAAGATGATATACTCTTCCAACAGAAACTTAAAAGTTTTGACATAAGGTGCTTTGTTGCACATAATTATTTTATCTTATATGCGATGTCGTCGTCTTGAGGATCATATGTTCTGATTCTATTTTCTGGTTAAGAGATCTAAGCTGTGAGACACTTTAGTTTGCCTGAGGATGTTTTCATGAACTGGTTAATCGTGTCGTCTGCTTTATGTTTTTATGAAGTGGTGGTGGTTGGAGCTGTCATATCTTTTTTCGATGGGCTAGGATGACAGAATTTGTTATCTTTGTTGAATGATTGGATACTGATGATTTTTGGAAATCTCAAGTCTTTGTAATTTAACAGTTTGTGTTGTATAAACGAGACCCCAATGCTAGAGGAGAAATCTCAAGTCTCCTATGTTTTCTTCCACACTCTTGTTGTCGATGGTAATCTCAAGTCTTTGTTGAGAACTCAAGGGTAATGCATAACGATGTAAGCACATCAGATTGGTATCTACTGGTTGCCTATTCTTTGGCTCCTTGTCACTATTAGCGGCATTTTCCTTCTATAATATATGCATTTTCGATGGGTTAGAATGACATAATTTGTTTTCTTTGTTGAATGAGATTGGATACTGATGATTTTGGACTTCTGAATCTTTGTAATAATTAACAGTTTGTATTCATTTTTTGAAATTAATCCCATTGCAATAGTTGATTAATTGGCTGAATTATGTCTCATGTTTCACTAAGTTCAACTGAAATCAGTTTGTCGAATAGTTGATTAATTGCTTCTAATCAAGTCACGCTGCCTATAATCGAATTGTATTGCTTTTAATTGAATTGTGCTGTAATGGAATTGTACTGCCTGTATTAATAATTGTGCTCAGTTTTGAGTTTGATTAATTGGCTTAATTATGTCTCGCAAATGTTTCACTCAGTTTCAGTTCGCGCCTTACTTTCCTCCGACTGAGCCCCTCAAGTTCACCATTGCTCACCTTTTTTTGGGGGCTAAATTCCTCCAGGTAATTGTTTTCTTTCATATTTCGTTATTTATTGTAATTTCATAATAACTTTTACTGGAAACGTTAATATATGTCCAAGGGTCTCATCTTACTCTTCCACTTGACTTAGATAACAATGAAAATGTGGTGAATTCACTACAAATAGTAGGCTACATCACAAAGCACCAATCAAAACACCATATTCTCACTAACCCACCTTTACTTAATTGTTGTGAAGTTGAATGCCGGTTAGTTGCCTGGTATAGTGGGTCCAATTCTAGTAATACTAATCTTCATAGTTGGTTAGAAAATCTATGATTCATATTAAAGTTCTGCTGTAATCGAAAATTTTCCAAGTTTCTTCCTTCTGCCTTTATGAGTTTTCTATGATTGCCTTATTATATGAATTGTTTGGCTGACTTTATATGTATATCACTACAAGTTGTTGTTTGGGTTTTCCTTATTATGGTGATTTGCTGTTTTTTTATAAAGGTTGAAATTTAGTCAATGTTGTGAAGTATGACTTTGGGGAGCTGGTATTTTTAAATACTCTTTTTTAACGATTTTCTCTTATTATGATTTCAAGAATGGATATAGGTCGTAGATGGATGAATCACACTGGCATAAAGGATAGACAGAAGCCGGAGTATATAGCTAGTGTTGAAAAATTCCTTGATTCTGCTTTTCGGAAAAACCAAATGGAACTCAGTTGAAATGTCCTTGCTTGAACTGTATATTGGTGTTGTTACAAAATCGAAAATCGATGCATTGTCATTTGTTCGTATATGGCATAGATAGTACCTATAATGTATGGACCAGTCATGGAGAAGTTGAGGAGCATTATGATGGTAGTGAAGAAGCGGAAAATGGGGACGCATGCCTTTTGATGATATGGCTCCATTAGTGTTTGATGCAACAAATTTATGGAATTCCTGTACTTCTAGAGTTACTACTAGAGCTTCTACAGATAGTAGTCAACCGATTGAGCCTGATTCTAGGAGTGATAATTTTGAGACTCCTAAGGAGTTCCATAAATTAATGGAAGATATTGATGCTGAATTGTATCCAGGGTGTAAGACTTTAAAGAGATTGGAGTTCCTAATTACATTGCTACATGTAAAAGTTAGCAATAAAATGACTGACAAGGCATTTTCAATGATTTTAGAGGTGTTGCACAGGGCATTTAATTATGATAAGAGTTTTCCTGCATCTTCATATGAAGCTAAAAAATATACAAGAACACTCGGGTTAGACTATTTTAAGATTGATGCATGCGTCAACCATTGCATTTTGTTTCGAAAGGAGTATGCAGATATTGAAAATTGTCCCAAATGTGGGGCCTCTAGGTGGAAAAATGCATCTAATGAAGTTGATAGACATTCCAACGAAGAGAGAGTTCAAAAGACGACACGAGTACCCCAATTAATCTTGCGTCATTTTCCATTAATACCGAGACTTCAAAGAATGTTCATATCTTCAAAGATAGCAAAACATATGCAGTGGCATAAGGATGGTCGTAATAAGGATGATGATGATGTCATGAGGCACCCAGCAGATTCAAAGGCATGGAAGTCTTTAGATGACGATTTTTCCGACTTTGCTGCTGATGCACGTAATGTAAGGTCGGGTTTATCTAGTGATGGTTTTAATCTAGGTGCAAGTATGAGTAGTAGATATAGCATATGGCCTGTGCTATTGGTTTCTTATAATTTACCACCTTGGATATGCATTAAAGGGATAATATGATGCTGTCTTTGTTGATTCCTGGTCCTGTCCTAAAGCTCTGGGAAATGACATAGATGTTTTTTTTACAACCTTTAATAGATGAGCTCAAAGAATTGTGGGAGACTGGGGTAAGTACATTTGATGCCCATAAGAAGGAAACTTTTAATATGCGAGCAGTGTTGATGTGGACAATTCAAGACTTTCCGGCCTATGCTAATTTATCTGGTTGGAGCACTAAAGGGAACCTTGCTTGCCCTAATTGCCATAAGGACACATGTTCTAAAAGATTGAAACACGGCCATAAGTGGTGCTATATGGGCCATAGAAGGTTTTTGGATGCTGATCACAAGTGGAGATTTAATAAGAGCTCTTTTGATGGGAACATGGAAAGGGGTCCTCCTCCCAATTCACTTACTGGTCATGATGTTATAGAGCAATTGAGTGGCTACTCAAATGTACAGTTCGGGAAAAAGAGTAAAGGAAAATGAAAGAAGAGAGATCGCTATTTGGTTCATCAGTGGAAGAAAAAAGTGCTTTTTTCCAATCACCTTATTAGATTCATCTTTTAGTTCGACACAACCTTGATGTAATGCATGTGGAAAAAAATGTTTATGAAAGTGTATTAGGTACCTTGCTTGATTTACAAAGGAAGAATAAAGACTCTTTAAATGCTCAACTGGACTTGAAGGATGTGAAGATGCATGAGAAACTTCGACCAAAGATTGTATAAGGAAAATATGAAATACCACAAGCCCCATACAATTTGACAACAAAGGAAAGGAAGAAAATAATGACATTTATATCAAAGTTGGCTTTCCTCGATGGATATGCATCAAACATTTCACGATGATGGAAAGATTATGGGAATGAAAAGTCACGACTTTCATGTGTTTATGCAAGATTTGCTTACCCCAGCCTTCCAAGGTGTTTTAGATGAGAAAGTTTTAGAGCCTTTAAGAGAACTTAGTTATTTTTTAAAACAACTGTGCTCTAAGACTTTAAGGGTGTCCGAGTTGGAGAAAATGGAAAAAAGCATTGCTATAACATTATGCAAGTTGGAGCGCATATTTATTCCGGGTTTTTTTATGTAATGATACACCTTGTCATACATTTGGCTACGGAAGCAAAATTGGCAGGCTGTGCATTATCGTGGGATGTACCGTTTTGAAAGGTAAAAAGATTTACAAGCTTTATAAGTAATGTTTATCATATAAATGCATCAAATTATGATACTAATGTTAGTTTTGAATACAGGAAATGCGTACATTTAAGTCATTTGTACGTAACAAAGCTTATCCCGAAGGTTCTATTGCAGAGGGGTACATTGAAAAGGAGTGTTTAACATTCTGTTCTACATATTTGTCTATGATTGAAACACAATTCAATCCTCTAGATCGAAATGAAGAAACTGACCCTGTTAAACATCATAGCTTGTCAGTTTTCTCTAATAAAGGCAAGCCACTTGGAAAGGCAAATCTTACGAAACTGAACATTGACGAATGGAAACAAGCTCATCTTTATGTTTTGAAGAATTCTGATGAAGCAGATTATTTTCTAGAGTGAGTATTGTCGAAAATTATCTTATAATACACGTATGAAGTGGATTAATATTAAATTCTTTAATCTTTTAATGAATAGTGAGTACGAGAAGGATGGTGGGCAAAGCGTTGATCTTGGGAAATGGTTTGGGGATAGAGTAAGTTACTAAACATTTCTTATATATATTAACATATATGAAATTATGTTTTACAAATGGTTTTTCACTTGCTTTTTTTTCTTTGACATTATTAATCAGATCACAGAACTTTGGAATAAAGGGGATGATAGTGTAACTGAAGAGTTGTTATGTTTAGTACGAGGACCTATGAAAAGTGTTGTTACTTATGAAGGTTATATCACTAATGGGTTTAGATTTCACACAAAAAGCGGCAAAGAAATCGGAAAACTCAAAATAGTGGTGTCATTGTGAAAGGATATATTAAGAGTGGAGAGAAGGATTTCTTTGGTGTATTAGAGGAAGTTATTATGCTAGAATATGATGCCCTTAAAAATGGAACAAGTCCTCAAGTTGTCTTATTTAGATGTAAATGGTTTGATGTATATGATGAAAGAAGAGGGATTAGGAGGGAGAAGTGTGGATCCATTCTTGTTAATGTAACTCGTAGGTTGAAAACCAACGAGTCGTTCGCCTTGGCTTCTCAAACCAAACAAGTTTTTTACATGACTGCTCATAATGAACCACAATGGAAATTCGTAGTTAAGGCAAATCCTCGAAACTTTTTCGATTTCCCTAATGATAAAGATGATAAAGATGATGAAGATGATGAATCATTATGGGATAACATGGAAACTCCCTCAACTAGTTTCATTGTTGTGGAGGAAGATGATGATGAGGATATTTGTTTGGTTAGAGATGATGTTGAGCCACAATATGCTGATGTAATCCAAGATGATGTTCAAGATAATGAAATGGGTGTTATCAACGATGATGATGATGATGAGGAGGAGGAGGAGGAGGAGGAGGAAGAAGAGGAGGAAATGATGGATTTTGAATCTAGTGTGGATGAGTTTGATAGAGATCTTGAAGATGTTGAAGTTGAGGATGATAGTTCTGATGAATCATCATTTTAGTGAATGGCCATTGATTTAGTATAAAAAGGTATTTGTTTTTCATATAATAACACTTTTTCATTGAAATATTACTCAATTATTCAAACTGTATCATAGTAATTTGTGCGTTTTTTTAAAATGTAGCTTATGGGGGACAATTGTTGAGATGATATCGAGAAGTTTACGCATCAATATGGATAGCCTGCTCCAAAGATAGCTATTTTGATTAGAAGCTGCAAAGAATTAGTTAGCTTATAAGTTGATTTATTGGACAAAAATAATACAATGATGTGGCAATTATTTTTGAAGTTACCTTCTATATTATCTTTTCTTTCTTCAGGTTCTTGAATGATATGCTTAATTTTAATACTTCTATTGAATTTTTGATTTTATGATATTTATCTTTGCTTTCTGTTTCTAGCCTTTTACGTTATAATCTACGACTAACTAATATTGAGTTCTCTTAATGTAAGTATATTTATTTTAATTTATTTTTCTTGTTTCTACTGTGTTCCATTAATTTTCTAATGAAATAAGCTTTGTCATATTCATTTGTTCACAGGAAAATGTCTGACCTTCAACATTCAAATGAGCCACCTCCATTGCCTGCACGAGAGCTAACTTACAGAGAGAAACGAAGAGTTGATCAAGCCGAGTTAAGACTTCAATTTCCTGATCGAAGAAGGCGAGGCCCAACTAGGGGGAAAAAGTATGCTTCTCGAAGTGCGAGGAATGCCACTGAAAAAATTAAAGTCAATTTTATGGATGAGCTTCGAAGTGTTGTTGGTGAGAGATCTGATGAGTTCATTTGTGACTGTAGAGGATGGGTGAAGGAGTTTTGTCCCCTCAATTCTAGGTATGTTTTTCTTTTGTTTAGTTGAATTGCATTTTATTTTTCTTGCACATATATCTACTAATTTGCATTTGTGATGTTAGGAATTGGGATGAAATGGATAAATATCGAAAGGCAAGATTGTATGCCAAAATCATGGTACGTTTTTTAATATAGAGGAGTGTGGAAGTAGCTCTGGATTTCTTTAGTCATGCTTTTTTTGACTTATGCTTTCCTTTGAATAAGTTACCTCTTACTATATTCTTGTGATTGAAATATGAGTAATCTTATTCTTGGGATTGTCGATTATTGTTGTGGTGGGTGGATTATGTTGCTCCCTTATCCTTGTAAACTTAACAAAAAAAAATAAAATTGTCACGACCTTCGCCACAAATCTTCTGTTGCTAACCCCAGGATGAACCAGACATACATTGCTCTTCAAGCCTAGAAAAAGGTCATCTACTCTGACCCAAAAAACTTCTCTTCCAAATAGGTAGGATCTTCTGTTTGCAGTTAGAGAGGAATATAATGTGCACCTGCAATCAATGACAACTCCACCACTGTTATTCCTTCCAGATGAAATCGGCCTTCTTACTGATCTTGCTGTCATCCATATATACAACAATCGCTGTTGTGGGATCGTCCCACTAACTCTTTCAAACCTTACCCATTTCTATAACAAGGTATATGGAGCAAACATTTTTTTTCGTGTTATTCTGGTTCTATGGCTTTTCAACGTTGCCTTTGTTTATCCATGTCATTAAGGTGACTAGGGTCTGGTAAATGTGTGGGAAATGGTGGCTGTTATGGATATTCTATTGCTGTTAAGTTGAAATTGGACCCCTTCTGCTTGTAATTTTTTTCTGTGCTGTATATGCTGCTAGGAAGTTTTGATTATAAGACTTTTGGTTTAGTGCGTTTGCTTTGCATCGTTAACATGCTGATACGCATAGGATGAACTCAGGCCTCAGGGGATTCTTATTTAAAATTGAGAAGATATTTCATTTTCAAGGACCAATAATGTGCAATCATGCCATATCATGCATTTCTACATTGTTGTGAAATTGGACCCCTTCTGCTTGTAATTTATTTCTGTGCTGTATATGCTGCTAGGAAGTTTTGATTATAAGACTTTTGGCATAGTGTGTTTGCTTTGCATTGTTAACATGCTGATACGAATAGGATGAACTCAGGCCTCAGGGGATTCTTATTTAAAATTGAGAAGATATTTTATTTTCAAGGACAAATAATGTGCAATCATGCCATATCATGCATTTCTACGTTGTTATGGAGTTATTCATTGTTGTACTTCATACATTGGTTTAAGCTTTATAATTGTTAGGATACCTAATTGACGAGCTTCAAAATCTCTAAGTGCTTTACTCATATTCTCAGGCGTCGCCATATAGCATGCCAGATTAGTTGACCAGAAGTAATTAATGACAGTAGGACATCGCAACTTCGCTGAGGTAGATTTGTCCAAAGTAGTCAATTTTGACATTAAGTTTAGAGAGAACTACCATTTGAATGGAAGTGTGATGTGTTTGGATGGGTGGTTTTAAGAAAGGAAAGACATTTAACCCTTTTCCCCTTATATGTTGTTTGAGTGATGTTTTGTTGCTTTCCCTTCCCTCTCTTTTTAGATGACCCCCCCCCTCCCCCGGGCAGGGGTTTTGCATCCCCTATTTTTTTCAGCACCATAACCACCAAGACTAGCCCTACCTCGCATCCCCGCTGACCCTGCCGAGCTGAGAGAGAGAAAAATATTATCTTGATCTAAGAGTGAACAACACCACCAACGTGTGAAGAGAGAGAAAGAGGAAAAATAGGAAGGAGAGAGGAAAAGGAAATAAATTTTGTAGCCCTTATCATGTACATTTTCTGCTGCATTTTTCGGGACTCTTTTGCTTGACGAGTCCTTTTCCGTGCTCTTGTACTCCCAGAATGCATTTCTCTGCCTAGGATTCCACAGAACAAATGGTATTGCAAGTACTGTGAGGATATGTTCCAAAAGGAGAAATCTGTTGTTCGCAATCTTAATGCAATACCTCTATCCTACCAACATTACACAAACCATTTATCAGATGACAGAAGCAGGATAAAAACTAGAAAGGACACTCATATTATCTGCATACTTCTTTGATTTTGCGAAAAAAGGTGTTTGAGGTATAAGGTTTTGAGGTGAAATAACACCAAAGCTGACATATAAAGGCAAACCTAGGAGTTGGTCAAGATATGCAGAAGAATTTCTTAAGCCGTAAGTCTAAACTTAAAGTCATTTCTTTTTCTTTCATTAGCTAAAGTGTGAACTAAAATTTCTCCAAAGGTGTATTGCCTGACTATATATGGTGTTAAATTTTTATCAGAAAATAGTTTGCTTACTTAGTTTATCACACTCCTAAAATTGCATGCCAAAGAGCTTGGATGCATGTAAAAAAAGAAGTAATGTCCTAGTCTGATATGCACCCATTTAAGCACCGCCATAAACAACATTTCGAGAAGCACTTCAGCAGATACTTTTCAATAGTGTACAGTGTCCTATCATTTGAAATACTGCAATTGCAAACTATGATGAACGCATTCATACTCCAACTTAAAATATTTCTTTTAGGGGTTATTCACCTGCTGCTGCTATATAGGGAAAATATGATTTACCGGAAAGAGTCGCTGGTGCTGATGTGATCGAAGCTTTGAGCTTTCAGTGCAAATCTTTATATAGGTATTACAGATTTAGACTGACGGAAGCGCACTACAAAGGAAAAACAATGGAACAGGCTCTTGCCTCAAATCCTAATGATGTAGCCTCTGATGAATGGAAGTGGCTAGTTGACTATTGGAATGACGAGAAACAACAGGTGATACATTCAAAAATTCTTATATGTTACATTAGTTGCTTTGTGCATTCAAATTCACATCTAGTTACAATGATTTTTTTTCAACTTGTAGCACATTAGCAAAGTGAACGCAGCTAATCAGGCAAAGAGAACTGTCAAACCAGCCAATGGTGGGAGATCTACAGCAAGAATTTATTATGACATGGTCGGTGTTTTTTTATTATCCTAATTGCAATGTGAGGGTGGATGTTCATGTGACTGATCATTTTTATTTTTCTTTACTCTACTTTCAGCTTAATGAGCCACCACCAAATCTCGATTAAAATGCGGATGGATCAGCTGAACATGCTGACACTGAACAAGATCCCTTGTATGTTAGATTATATGATAAGCTTAAAAGGTAAATTGTGACTTATATTCTTTAAATCTAAGGCACATACAAAGCACAACTTTCATTGGGATAAATTGTGACTTCTTTCGTGAATCAGGCACAAGAAAGACGGTAGAGAATTTTTTGACCCGGATGCTGAAAAAAATTATCAAGATCTCAAGAAACTTCATGAAACTCAGATTGAGAAGTTTGGTGAGGATACACTTAGTGTCAAAGAAGCCTTCATTGAGGTTTTGAAACCCAAGTCAGGATATGTGAGAGGACTTGGTCCCGGTGCTCGTCCGCCTAAGATATCAAGGCAAGCTACAAGTGAGGGAGTTACAACTGAACATAGAGCTGATTTACTTGCTGAAATTCAACAATTAAAAGAAGCCGCTGCAGAGAAGGAGATGTCACTTATGGGTCAACTTGACAGTATCAAATAATTCAATGAAGAGCTCAAGTCATCGAATGAATTGCTAATGTCTTCAAATGAGGTGTTTAAAGCATCACTGGTTCGTATGGAAAAAGAAGCTATTATACGAGAAAAAAAAGTGAGAGATGATATAGCAAAGATGTATGCAGAGTTCAGGTAACAATATATAATTTTACTTATAACTTCTTCTTCCTTTCCGCTTTAGATGTCTCGATTTTCTGGGTTTCTTTCCTAAAATTTCGCCCATTTCTTTTCTCCCTTTGTAGCTAATTTTTAGCATAATGGCTGGAGATGGGTGGGCCGTCTGTGGGTTTGCTGAAAACGAAGGTGAAGGAGAGGGAGGTTTTTGTTGTGTTTGGGCGAGAGAAGTAATGGGCCTTGGTCCATGCTAAAACATTTAGATGGTTGAAATGTTGATTAATTAGGGTAGTTTGGTTCTCATTTCTAATGTTTGTGCTGCCCTCTGTTGTACTTGCACAAATTATTTATCTATTTATTTACTTATTTTGACAGGAGGAGTCGTTAATGGTAGACGCAAGCTTACGGAACCCTACTTTAAAGGCGTATATATGATGACGGGCTTAGCTATTTGATTTTCAATCAAGATTACTCTAGTGGATATGTTTTTTGAGTTCTTTTAGTTTTGTTGGATGCATAGTGTGTTTTTCTTTACTAGTTAAGATGGTATTGTTCGTACTTCTGCTTTGTTAAATTTATATGGATTTCTATTTTTCATTGCAACGAGTTGAGATTTCTTTACTTTGGTGTCTGAATCAACTTTTAATTTACAAATGTGTTGCCCAAAAAATATATGTGCATGCAAACTTCATTGTCCATATATACTTTCAATTGTAGAAAGGTAAATAGGCAACAACAAAGTCGTTGTACTTCTCAAGAGTTTTGGGCAACAATGATGTTTGTTGCACGAGGCAATGTTCATGGGCAACAACCATATGTGTTGCACAAGAACCTTTCTCGTGGTGGCACAAAAGCACAGATTTTAGGCAACGCAACACAAAAACTTGTTGCCCAAAAGCATGTCCAACGACCATATGGCAACGAACCCACAACGGACAAAAGGTCGTTGCACAAAGCTTTGGGCAACAAAATTTTGGTTTTAGGCAACGACTAATTTTGTTACCCAAAAGTGTTTTCCTTGTAGTGCATGATTGTGATTGGTAATTAAGTTCTAGTCTACAGTTACAATATTGTAACACTTAAATCATTTACATGGATATAAATATATATTCTTGATTTCTATTGGAAAATTTGACAAGTATAGTCCAAACTATCGTTACTCGCTAAGAATAATACAAACTATGATTTATTTGAATAATCTCAACTAATTGAGGGTATTGTGTTTGTGACCTTAATTGATCCGCTCAACAAATAATGTGATAATGTCATGATATGTCGAGTTTTTACTGGTCATTTTCATATTTCATTGCAACATAATTAAAAATCTGTGTAAATTTCGGGTTGTCTTAGAGTATCTACGATGGTTGCATATAAGGATTAGCTTGCAAATATAATAATATTCCAAGCAAGTTGTTGTCCATTGTGTTAGAATCCAACCTGCCTTTACTTTTATTTTCCTTAGTTTATGCTTTCTTATGCTTTAGTTTATGTTTTAGTACTCTTGTATAAGTTTAAAGTTCTGCTATTGATTTACTGCAAAACCGGTGTTCACTGGAAATATGTACTATCTCACATTTAAGTCTTTTTAGTGGGTAAGAGTGAATGAATGAAACTTGAGACATCCTATCAGGTATTTCTTGCTTTATAATATTGTGTTGTTGTTGTTGTTGTTGTTGTCCAACTTAGAGTTTGTACCGCCTCTTGTTATAAAGTGCCCACCCAAACTCAAAACAGGTACATCTCGTCATTGGCCCCGCTTGTGCCCACCTTGTGTACACGAGCGCCCTGATTGACCATCTTCTCGTGGTATTGTCTCCAATAGGCAAGAGTGCCCTTTTTGATATCGAGTGCTCGTATCCCACGAGCCTTAAGATCCCCTTATCCGCATAAGGCTAGCGCACTTGCCCATAGAAGGCAAGGGCGTGCTGCACGATCCGTGGTCAAAACACTCGGACCTTGACACATTGGATGGTGTAGCCAAACTCAACTACCGAGAGAATTTCAGCTACTAGCTTGAAACATTTAAAAAAAGGAAACATGGTTATTTTAAAATAAAAATATTCTTTGTGCATATAAAAGAAATATGGTTAGGTATTGTGGCATGTTCTAACTACATTATTATAGCTCACCATTGTATAAATTGTAGCTTTAGAATGATGTTCTGTAGAAAATAACATGACAAAGTAAGTAATGAACAATTTAGCTTGACTATTGTATATGCTCTTACTATAAGTTTCCTTTACATGAATGTTTCTAATGCCAATACGTCTTTACACTAGAGTTAGGCCTAGTCGTTCACTGTCGTTTAATTGGTTGCATTCCCTTTCTTCTTTATTATGTCCTAGATGGGAGACCGCTCACCAATTCCCCGCTAATAGAGCCAAAAGAGACTTTATTATCATGAACTTCCATACTTATATAAAAATGAATTATGTCTTTATTTACTAGTATTGATATATATGTACTTGTTTCAACCTTTTTCTTTTAATTGTGCATGTTTAGGGTGGTTATTGTAATCCTTTTCTCTTAAAATAATGTCGTTCTTGAGGCCGAAACACCATTTTCATTTGTCTTGAGATGTCTGTCACATAAATCGACATATTTGTATTCATTTTGATCGACTTTTTATGATTTGTGACCACTAATGAGGGCTATCGAAGTCTGATTTTCCATGTTCTTAGTGTAAAACACTTATTTTTGTATCTTGATATGCGTGCTTAGAGAAATTAATACCCGTTTCGACAATTTCTCGTGATTTTGACCTATAATGGCATTGAAGGAGTCCTTCTTCTCAAATAATATTTTATACAAGGTCAAAGTACCTTTTCGTCTCTCTCTTGATATGTGTGTTGTGAAAGCTGCTAGGTCTTAAAAAAAGTGATCATATCTGATGAATACCCAAATTGTTGGGATTATTTGGTACGACTGTAGTTGGAATTCATATTTTCAATTTTTCTTTTTTAATTTTTTTTAAAGTAGTCTAATGCAATATTGAGCCATACCCCATCACAAATGTGTAACAATCCAATTCCATAATTGATGCCAATTTGAGTATGGATTCTTCGTACATTCTCCTATACTTCACTTACTTAATACTTCTTAAGGGTTGGAATCAAGTTTAAGACTTTACTTACCTTAAATTCAAGATTGGGGAGGAGGTTGAGGATAAGGTTTCATTTACTTCACTCACTAATCCACCTAAACTCTCATAAATTAAGTTTCGCTCATTTAACTTAAGATTTTTGCGATTAAGTTCACTCCTTAATACAAGAGACATTGAATGAATACTTCACAAAGTTAATAAGCATATAAGGTTGATTTTCATTCAACAATAACATACTTTTATTCAGGGAAGACATACTTATAAATTTACTAGATAAGAAGAAAGAAAAAACTAAAAAAATTTAATCAACACAAAAGGGTGGTTGCACTCTTCCAAGGGCTCTCAATGTTTTTAATGATTGTTCCTTTTACCATGAAATCAACTAGAGGGTTTCCTAGACTTCAATTGCTTCCACTTCCTTTAAGCTTGCTGCAAAAAGAGACCAAAAAGTTACTGCCCAAAAGGCCAAAACAGAGCAAACTAGCAATTGTAACACTTTTTTTTTTCTGTAGGCAACATTTCTTCTTTCTCCTAAATGAGGAAATCATCCAATTAGACGCCGCCGACATGAGTTCACATGCTTAGTATCTCCAAATCTAGTAGGTGAAACAAGTAAGAAGTAAAATTCAAACAATATGTCAAAGAAGTACAAAACTGGATTTTTTAGGGGGTAGAAAATTATGTGGCAATTTTAATGTTTTTGTATTCATCCCTAAATGAAATCTCACCAAAACTGATAAGGTGAGACTTCAAGATGTTATCAAACAAACCGAAAAAAAGAATCATGAAAATATTCCAAATAGCTTGCTTAAAATCATCTAAATCATTTGGTTGCGCCTCTAACTATCGGAACAAAGTTGCAACTCCTTCTAAGCACCTGAAGGGGTGTTTGAATAGGGGGTTTTAAGAAAGGGAAAGACAATCAAAACATTAGGTTACCTTTATATGGTTATTGGTTGATATTTTTGTCCATTCCTTTTACTCACTTTTCAGTTTCACTCACCTGACAATTTATCTTCGAGACTCTAACCTCTTAATTCATCACCAGCCAACTAACACCACTACCATTCAAAATTTTGCACCAACCACCACTTCCTTGCGAAATCTCGCCACGAACTACCAACCCACCTTCAAACCTTGGACTTCACAACCAAATTCGAAAAATCTAACCCTAAATTTGAAAATTCTAACCCTAAATTTAAAACTCCCAAGTTTGGTACCCTAAACCCAATTTTGTATGGAGGTGGAATTGATTTGGATGTTGAAAGCGGTGGTGAGGAAGAAAGGAGGTGGATTTAACTGTATAAAGAGTACAAGAGGGAAGATGAGTCAGTAGGCCCAAAAAATAGGAAAACGTTAGGTTATGCTTCACAAAAATTTGCAAAGTTATAGTAATTAATTTTTTTAAAAAATAGTGTAAAGTTTGCAGTGATTTTTCACAAAATTCCCTAAACAAAATCAAAATTTTCATTGTAACTATTTATTGATTGACCAATACTTATATTCCAATATAGAGTATTATTTAGTTTAAAAGTTGCAACCCCCTCACTTTCCACTCAAGAATATATATGTGTCTTCTACTCAGGCCTAACCCCTAGGCTAGATTAGGAAAGTCAATATGATGCAGTTATATAAATCAATATATATATATACACTAAAAGAGAATAATTTCGTGAGCATACGACGTATCAAGTAGGATATTTAGAATTTTAATTTGTAAATAGAAAATTTATTTGATAATATTAGTGACTTTTAAGGATAACATTAAATTATCTATAATTAAACATTTTAAAAAGCTAGTAAAAATACTATGTTATTGCTAAAGACAATTTCGAGATGATGTTGCTCGGACATACGCAATCTCGCTGATTTCCTTCCTTATAATGGTCTTC
The DNA here is from genome assembly GCA_947645195.1 of Patellifolia procumbens. Classification (NCBI taxonomy): domain Eukaryota; kingdom Viridiplantae; phylum Streptophyta; class Magnoliopsida; order Caryophyllales; family Amaranthaceae; genus Patellifolia; species Patellifolia procumbens. Next base: position 2,042,501 of record CANSGD010000193.1, read on the forward strand.
TAATATTTTTGGGAGACGTTTGATAAGTGTAGCCATCTTCGGAATTATTTTTTCAGTCCATATTCGAGATTGTTTAAAACCCTCCATCGAAGAAACAATATGATTTACATAGATGAGTAGGGTAGAAAATCTAGCATGCAGAGGAGGATATTTCATAGGGATAAGAGGGGCATGACCCACGACAAAAAAAATTTAGTTGAAATCGAAATGTTTGGTTCTAGTCGAAATTATGTTGTTTTGGATTAAATCGGATCACCATTCAAATCTTTTTATTTTTCATGTTTATATTATATCAGGTCAATTCGATATATATCGTATTAACTTCAAGTATTTATCGGGTCATATTGAGTTTAAGGATGTCACTTTAAGCAAAGGTCTGATTTAAATCGAATCTATGTCGATTAAATTCCGGTTTGAATTCATTTTGGCTTTTTTAAGCTTTCGAGCAAGAATCAATTTGAGTTAATTTCGCTAAAGTTATTTTGAATATCGAGTCACTTTTCGGATCGAGTTAGTTTTCGAGTTTGATTTACTTCGCGTTTCGGTTTAAAATCGGGTCATCATCTTTGCGTCAAGTCATTTGATTAATCGGCAGATTAGAAGACCAAGAGCGATGTAAAACTGAGTGTCAAACCAAGAAATGTTACCGTTCGGACCATGATTAATGGGGGAAGAAAGGGTTGTATAGACCAAAAGTTGACTCGGGATGAAACATTTACCGAAAATTGAATTTGAAATTTCATGATCAAGGTTTGGAGCACCGATGTTTGACATTTCCAGAGTTAATACCTCTCCAGATTGGCAAGACAATCTGATACTTCATTATCAGATTTAGAGTTAAAATTGACAGAACTAGAATTAGCAAAGTGCTGCTCCAGATGATCCTATAGGTGGTAGAAAAGGGAGAGAACAAAGCTAAGGTTTAGAGAAAGTTGTTTTCAAATAAAATCAACCATAATTTGTGTCATATCTTTTCTCTCCTCCCTTGTAGTTTTAGCCTCAACCAACTTTTAAATGAATGCATCTGCAAGGGATTCATCCAGTGATCCAACTCTCCATTACTTTTTACATATGCTCATAGAAGAGGGCGCCAAATACATCAAACATTGCTTGAGGGTAAATGAGTAACTTGGCAATAATTAGTTAGATGATGTGTTGGCAGAATTTCTGTTAGAGAAGCTTGTATATATAGACCACGAGAATAAGGAGAGATTATGCTGAAATCTTATAAATCCGATCTCTTTAATTTTCTCTTATTATTTTACCTTTCCTCTCTTTTATAGAATGTGGTGTTGATTTCCTTGATTATCAATACAAATATACTTTTTGCTTCGTTTTACATTTTGTTTTTATTCCATTTTGGTGTGAAATACTTACGCATACTTAGCAACATCTGAATGAGTGTAGAAGTTGACTTTTATTTTGTGAAACTGGCATCTTCGTCTTCAACGGTGGTGAAATAATAAGGGCCACAAGTTTCAAACAATAGAGTGTTATTCACACTAGGGAGAAAGATGGATTGCTTTGCAAGGAAAATGTCATTCGTGGAACGTGCAATTTAGGAAGCCACTACGCAAATATTTCTGTGGGGTTACGAGAGAGCGGCTACCATTAGTGTGCACTGTACGAGTATTGGAATAATTGGCTAACCTATTTAGGTTGTCTGGCACTATTATATATATATAAAGATATAAAACCGTCTTTACAAGACTAAGAGTCTAATTACCAAATTACCCTAATACACCCCCTCAATCTTTACGAGGAGGAATCATGGATAGATTGGAACGATGTTTACAAAACAACTCAGAAGAAAGACCCTTAGTAAGAATATCAGCAACCTACAATTGTGTCGGAACGTGCTTGACCTGAAGTCCACCTTTAGCAACCATCTCACGAACAAAATGATAATCAACATCAATGTGCTTACTACGATCGTGATGAACAGGATTGGCAGTAAGATACATAGCAGAAGCATTGTCACAATAAAGAATGGTAGGCCGTCGATGAAAATATCCTAAATCAGCCAACATTTGACGTATCCAAATTGTTTCAGCCGCAATGTAGGCAACAGCACGATACTCAGCTTCAGTAGAAGACTTTGAAATAGTAGGTTTCTTCTTAGAGCGCCAGGAGATCAAATTCTTCCCTAGGAAGACAACATAACCAGTAGTAGAACGCCAAGTGTCAGGACACCCAGCCCAATCAGCATCAAAGTAGGTAACAGTCACAGTAGGGGAGCCCGTACTATGAAGAAACAGCCCATAATCAGAAGTTCCCTGCAGATACCTGAAAAAAAAATTCACAGCATGAAGGTGAGTAGTACGAGGCGCATGCAGAAATTGAGAAACCGAATTAACAGCATAGGCAATATCAGGACGTGTCATAGTCAAATATTGTAATGCACCAACCATATTACGATAATCTGTGGGATCAGCAAGAAGTTCACTATCTAAGAGAGAAAGAGTGACACGAGAGACAACACGAGTCCGTACGGGTTTGACAGTATGAAGATGAAATTTCTGAAGAAGATCAACTACATATTTTTTTGAGACAACATTAAACCCTGAGGAGTACGTAAAACATGAATGCCTAAGAAAAAATGCAAATCACCCAAATCCTTCATAGAAAACTGGGCAGAGAGAACACTGATAAATTTCTGAAGCAAGGAGGAACTACTACATGTAAGCACAATATCAACAACATATAGCAAGAGAATGATAATATGACCACTATTTTTGAGAGTGAACATGGAGGTGTCACAACGGCTGCACTTGAAACCAATAGAGAGGAGAAAGTTGCTGAAACGAGAGAACCAAGCTCGAGGAGCTTGCTTCAAACCATAAATGAATTTTCATAACCGACAAACATGATGAGGTTGAGAAGGATGTTCAAAACCAGGAGGCTGACGCATATAGACTTCCTCATTGAGGAAACCATGAAGGAAAGCATTTTTAACATCGAGTTGACAAATAGGCCATGTAAAGGTAGCAGCAAGGGTTAGAACTAAGCGAACAGTAGTAGGCTTAATGACAGGACTAAAGGTTTCAAAGTAGTCAATACCTGCCTGCTGATGATTACCAAAAACAACAAGTCTGGCCTTAAACCGCTCCACAGAACCGTCAGAATTATATTTAATCTTATACACCCACTTACATCCAAGAGCATTTCTATTGTTGTTGCGAGGCACAAGTTCCCATGTATCATTCTTATTTAATTCTTCATACTCATCACGCATGGCTTGTTGCCAGCGAGAATCTTTAGACGCTTGCTTAAAATTAGACGATTCAGAGTCAACAACATCAGTATTTAAATTTATTAAATTCCTAGTTAAAATGATGCCGTGTTGTCATGGTATGGACATTAGTGGGATCGAAACACATAGACGATTTTCTGACGCCTAGGGGGAGGGACGATAGGAGACGAGGATGACTCAAGACTAGACGAAGCTATGGACGAGGAGAAGACAAAACAAGCATCGTGTGTGGGGGAAGGGGGCAGCAGGCCTCCTGCGGGCGCAATAACATGTCGCAGGCTGGCAACATGTTGGGGCGTAGGCACGCTGGAAGCTGCGTCCGCGGGATGACAAGCATGCGGGCAGCTAGGCGTAGTGCGCAAAGCTGCGGGCGCTGGTGACGCACGCGGGCATGCAGCAGCGATGGGAGCTGAGCATGGTGCATGCGCGAGCGCGGGGGTAGTAGCCCGCGGGCTGTTGGGCGTGTGACCAACTAAGGGTGTTGGGGGTGCGGGTTGAAGAACCGAACTAGACAACGACAAATCTTGAGACACACTAGGGGTTGGACCCAAAGACATAGGGGACATACAAGACGTTGAACGAGTCGAAAACAACACTAAGGGGTCTAATTCATCGGCAACGGAGGAGTCATGAGATGTGGTAGACACAAGAGAGCGATACATAAATTTACGTTCAAGAAACAACACATGACGACTTGTGTAAATTTTGCCAGAAACAGGATCAAGACATTTATAACCCTTATAATTTGACGCATAGCCAATGAAAACACATTGAATCGACTTGGCCTGTAATTTGTTGATCTTAGGGTCTAAGGACAATGGAAAACAAGCACAACCAAAACATTTCAAAAACTCATAGGAAGGGGGACGATAAAAAAGTTTGGCAAACGGGGATGAACCCTGCAATGCCGAACTCGGAATACGATTAATCGTATAAACAGCAGTATAACACCCATCGACCCAATATCGAGTTGGCAACTTAGAGTGAATAAGCATAGTACGTGCCATCTCAATAATGGTTCGATGTTTCCTTTCCGCAACACCATTCTGCGCTTGAGTCCGAGCACAAGACTTCCGAAAATAAATTCCCGAATCACAGAAATGTTGCAGTAAAGGAGTGTTATCAAACTCGCATCCACCATCACTTTGGAAAAACTTAATTTTGGAATTCTCAACAAGTTTTTGAAAAGCTAAGAAAGTCGAATAGACATCAGATTTCAGCTTAAGTGGATACAGCCATGAAAAACGCGAATAATCATCAACAAAAACCACATAATACTGAAAAAATTGATTTGATTTAATAGGTGATTGCAAAAGATCACTATGTATCAAATATAAGGGATAAGGGGCACGATGAGTCACAGACTCAAACTGTAAACGATGTATCTTTCATACTTTGCAATGAACACAATCGTCATGAAACTTTGAAATACATGAAATTAATTTGTGAACGTAAATTTCCTAAAAATCTAGCAGAAGTGTGACCAAGACGAGCATGCCAAACATCTCCAGACTCCTTGGTTGCAATGAGGGCAGCGACAGACGACTCTGGGCCGACTCGGGAAGACTCTGAACAAACTCAGGAAGACGACTCTTACTCAAGAATGTGAGGCTGAAGAGGATAGACACCATTCCTACTGATTCCCCGCAACAGAACCGCCCCCGTGGTCTTGTCCTTAACACAAAGAAGACTCATCAAAACAAACTATGCAAGAATTATCGTGACATAACTTTTGAACAGACATAAGATTATGTTTTAACTGGGGAACATGACACACCTTCGTGAGGCAAAGGGGGCGACTAGGGGAAGAAAAAGTTAAATTTTCAAGTTTATTAATGGGAGTTTTGTGCCATCACCAACAACAATAGAACTCGAACCAGTGTAAGGAAGGGCATTAGATAGCATACCATCCTGTGAGGTCATATGAGATGCGACTCCAGAATCTGGATACCAAACGGAGTCATTGGTTTCACCACCAACAGACAGTGCAGCTAAGGCACGTGTGACACCATCAGGAGAAGAAGGCACAATAGACTGCTTGGTGACCTGGATACCAACAAAGACCACAAATATCGGAAGAAGGGGTGTTGACTAAATTGCCGTTAGATGGATTACTTCCTGCTGAAGACAAATCATTAGCAATATAATTGGCACAAGAATAATCAACATACGAAACATCATGAAAATTACCCATACCATTAGTGCGGCCTGCATTGTCGCGACCACCCTGTTCTCCATTGCCGCGTCCTCCATTGTTACCACGACCACCCTTGTTACGATTATTGTTGCGATTCTTGTTCTTACCCCCCCTTGACCTTTGGAATTCGAACCACCCGGAGGAGATGATTGAGAACCTAAAGAGCCAGACTGTACAACAACCAACGCTTGATGCGCAGTGGGAGCCTCATCATAAGCATGTATAGCCTTAAGACATTGCTCATGTTGTAAAAGTTTGGGGCGAAGATCATCAAATGTCAAAGAAGATTGAAATTGCAGCAAAGTAGTGACAAGAGGATCATAATCACGATCCTTATCCAAAGCAGTCAAGGTATACTGAACAAGATCATAATGAGAGACAAGACACTGAATAGCAGCTAAAGAATCAACAATAACTTTAATTTCACGTAAAAATGATTCCATAGACTGTTGTTCAGGTTTCTTGATATGACTCAAACGACCTTTGAGTTCCAGGGACCTAGCCATACTAGCATGTAAGAAACGGGACTGTAACCTATTCCAAATCTCAACAGAAGTTTGCAACTCATGAACATCCATCATAACATCACGTGAAATCGTCGCATATGACCGCAATTTAATCTGTTGATCTAGTCTCATATACTCGTAAAATTGTGGATTAGGCATAGATTGACCAAGATTATCAATATAAGTAGGCGAAGGAATCGTAATCATACCTTCGACAACACCAAAAAGTTGAGGTGACGATAAAAAAACATGTAACTTGAGTTATCCACATAAGATAATCTTCAGGAGTGGCCAATTTAATTGAAACAAAAAGTGTGATGTCTTGATGTGTAAGGGAAGATGTCGTGGGAACAGTCGGAGGAGAAAACACCGGAAAACCGGACAGGGGCAAAGAAACGGCGCTACTTGATGATGAAGGGGCCGTAAATCTCGATAAAGGGAACGAAAAACCACCACTCGACGGCGGAGGGAACCCTGGCGGAAACCTAGTGGGAGACCGCAACAAAGAGGGGCTGCCATGAGATAAGGACGAGGAGGCACCAAGGAGATGTTGTGGTGGTTGAAACTGCCAAAGCAGATCCGGGAAGGGTGCGGCGCCATCCTGATAAACCGCAGCCGTTGTAACGGCGCTGGAGGCAGCAGAAACGGGCGGCAGTGGATGGCGAGAGGCGAGTGCTGGGGGCACGCTGCCAGATGCACGTGGATGGTGCACACGTGTCGAAGGACTGGCTGCTGAAGCCACGCCAGAGGAAACGTTCTAGGCGGCAGACATGGTGATGTAGTCGCCGGAAAACGCTAGGGTTAGGAAAAAAAACGGGAAGGTTAAGATATGTGCGGAAAAAAATCTAAAACCTAGGCTCTTGATACCATGTATGAGTATTGGAATAATTGGCTAACCTGTTTAGGTTGCCTGGCATTAATATATAAAGAGATAAAACCGTCTTTACAAGACTAAGTGTCTAATTACCAAATTACCCTAATATGCACATGGCATTAGGATTTGCGCAAGATTGTCCAAGACTATTTGTTACTTTTTAGTGGTAAAAACTGTGAGAATTTGATAAGGTTTAACACGACAGTCTATTCATATAATCATGGATAAATCGTCTAATACATGTTTCATATTATTCTAATATCGTCGCACATGACTTAGGTTAAAAAATTCTAAGTTTCCTACGTGACGCGTCGTCTGCTCACGAAATTATTCTCTTTTAGTATAACCTATGTTTTTAAAGTCCGTGTGATGCACGGATTATATATAATGGGATAGAATTATAATTTATCATTAGTTGTGACTATTATAAAAGAATCATGTTGGCAATGGCTTGGTTAAGGGAACCCACCGAAAGTCTATACATAGATAATGTATAGACTTATGAAATATGGAGTATAAAGTTGAAACTCTAAGGTTATAAATGTAACACCCTCCAAATTTGAACCTTTTACAATAATCAATAATACTTATTTTAGAAAAATCACAGTTCAAACTCGGAGGCTGTTATCGCCCGTTTACCCTTTAAGCGAGTAAACGAAGGCTAACAAAGAAAAATATAACTAACTTTAAACTATTAAAAGAATAAACTTGAGAGAAAGCTTATTAATATAACAACTTAAAATTAACTAAACATTCGAACTCGAAAGTTCAGCTAAAACTCAAATTATGCAGGTGAAGTTACTAAAGCTCCCTCACTCGAGATCCCACCATTAAGTCCAACCTGCAAAATAATATGAAAACAAACAAGGGAGACAAAACTCCCAAAATCAGATAAACTGAGTAATTCGACTCTATCCCGTACAAATACTTAATTTAAAAATATAGGTTTTTAGTATTTAAAATATTTTAAAGTATAAAATAATTGAGTTGCAACAAAATATTTAACTCTAATAGTTTAACGTAATCCCATAATACAATTAAGCTCCATTATTAATCAATAACAAATATCATCGATCAATTTAGTTAGGGGGGAAATGTGAACGCCAGTAGGTCGGGGCAAACCCCTGTTATCCACCTACTTCAACAAGAGGTCGTCACCGCAATAATTCATTTCATGGCCAATAATCAGAGTCTCTAGTGTGCACACTCCTTCTACTTGGATCACAACAAATAGAAGGAAGACAATAGTAACCAAACCTATAGGTAGTTGTACTACCATATAGGGCAACATGTTCAACACCCTTACGGGCTTCATTTCCCTCACTAGTATAATTATGTGAAACAACGTATTTAATCAAGTCAAGTACAAATAACAAAGTTCATTCCACTGAACTCAATAATTTTCAAAGTACCAGTATTAAAATGACTATATTCGATATCCAATTCATATATTAAAATCATAACATTCAACTTCAATAATCATGGTTATATATAGTAGCAATTCTAAAAACATAATAAAAGTATTAATAATAATAATAAATAACAATAATAGTAATAATAATAATAATAGTAGTAGTAGTAACGTAATAAAACTATTTTATATCCAACGTTCGACTTAATTTCAAATCACATAATCATAAGATCAAATAGAAAAATTTTCTCAACGGGTCTAGAGTTTTGATAGACATCGAGATTACCTCGAGTAGCATAAGTCAGACAAAAGGTCGTCTCTAAAGTTCCGTCTACGAAGCATCCGTCAAGATGGTTTGGTTATACAAAAGCCGGGTTAGCGGAATAATTTGTTTACCAATAAAGTATCCCTTCAGTTTTAAACAAGAGACTAAAATACCCATGGGTATAACAGTCCTTTGATAACTTAAGTTGAGTAGTCAAACAATAAAAATAAATTTGAATTCTATGTAAACCAAATAGAAAAAAAATGGTGGCCATATTTAAAAAGTGAAGAAAATTGAAAATAAAACAAAAGTTAAACAAAAGTACAACATGTGACTAAGATTCATGGGATGAATCAGGTTTTATTAAGACTAGAAAAGCCAACGAGAAAAAAGAAAAAGAAGCAGGAAGAAGAAGAAGAGAAGGAGAAGGGAAGCAGACCCGACCAGTCGACCGGCATTTTGATAGAGGGGAAAATTAGGTCGTTACTAATCCCCCTAAAATCAAACTAATACCTAACTAGACCACTAAACTAAGTAAAGTGGTAAGCAAGGGTCATTCTTCCACAAGGACTAAGGAACATTGATATGTGTTAATTTAACGATAAGCTAGGCCGAAAAGGAATCGAAAGGTGTCAACTACCAACTAAAATCTATTAAACTAAAACTAAGTACCAAAGATCAAATAGGATTAGGGAAAGGGATCCAACACCAACCAATCATGATTTAGGGAATTTGATGGGTGAAACATGGAGGAAAAAAAACCAAGCAACTAATTGAGGTTATTGACTCTTAACTAGCTCTAAACCCTCTCTCAAGGGTGCATAAAACTACCTAGATCACATAATTAAGCCACTCTCATGGTCTCAAACATGCAACCAAGGGATAATCACAATGTCCATCCATAAAACCCTCACTCAAATCTCACTCTCATGAGTAATTAAGCAAGATAATAGCATAAATGTCAACCTTAATCTCCTCTCTCGATTTGATTAAGGCATCAATAAAACAAACATTCAAGTGGCCAACTAGAATGCAAGCAAATAGTAATCATGCCATTAATCAAGTAATAAGCCTAATCAAACTCCTAGTTTCATATTCAAACACCCAAAATCAACCATAGTTGGGTTTTCACCCAAACCCTACCCAACAAACTACTCCATAAACACAAAAATGAGAGCTTTAGTGAAATTAACAACTAATATCATGATACTAAACATTAATCTAACATTAAACTAAACAAAATAGACCATAAATAATTAAACTAAGCATGAATAACTAATCTAAGAAAAACAATTAAGATAAAGCAATAAAAGAAGATAGATAGAGTAAGAAATGCTCATTGATAGATTATTGAATCTTTGAATACAAGTTGTCACCCTTGAATCTCCCATCTTCAATCTCTCTTTGAGTTTTCTCACTTTTCTCTCTAAACTAAGCTATGGAGGCTAGCCCTTCCTAAAACTAGGGTCTTCAAGGTTCCAAGTTTGAAAATCAGAAATTTTTTTCTAAGTTTAGGTAAAAAGACTATTTATACAACCCCCAACTAAGGGCAAAAAGGTAAAAAGAAATAAAAATAAGCAATCCCGCAAACCCACAATGATCGGGCGATTTATAATGGTGATCGCCCGATCACCATGAGGCAGGAACTCTGGGAAAAACCACAGCCGTGATCGGGCGATCCATTGGTGGATCGGGCGATCACACTATCCGTCAGCACAGGACAGTTGAACTTGTAAAGGTCATAACTCCTTCGTTTCTTGTCGGAATCAAGCGTGTGAACTCTTGTTCGAAAGCTATTGAGATGAACTTCAATCTCCAACTTGAATCACTACCAAATGATGTTTAGTTTGAGAGATATGAGCTTTCGAAGTCAACCATTGTGCAAAACTTGAAGGAAACTTGGTAGATTTTGCTTCCTTAACCTCCTTTTGCCTTTCTTTCTTCATTACTCATGTTCTAAACCTTGTATATGCATTCTTGGGCTTTTGTATGTAAATTAAATGGTTACTTTGATAGTACCTACATACAACACGAATGAAATGGCATAAAAAGGTCATAGAAAATGAGCGAAAAGACTAAAAATATACAAAAGAGCTACAATTACTAACAAAACGTGAATTGAGCAAAATGAAACTATAAATTGCAAGATAATGAAGAAAAATGATTCAAATCAAAGGAAAATAAGAGGTTTAAAGTGATATAAATATCACTCATCAAACTCCCCCAAACTTGATTCTTTGCTTGTCCTCAAGCAAATCAACATGCATAACAAGGGGGATGCAAAAAGGTGACTCAACAAAACTAAACAAAAATGAGATCACCAAATAGTGAAAGAAAAAAGACGAAAAAGAAAAACTAACTCACTTTCGTAGGAATCACGGTTTCATTTAGCTTATGCAACAAGCCCTTTAAACCCCTAGGATGACCCTAGTGGACGAGGATGGTCTCGTGAGGGTTTTCAGAAGGCATACCCACAAAGCCAACACACCAACTCAAACAAGCAACAACCCAAGAATGGCAACATCACCAAGGTGTGAGAGATGAAGTCAAGAGTGGACCACAAGCAAGCATATATGAGAATGTTTTCTTTCAATTCCAAAACAACACATGAGTAGAGAAGGAGGTTATGAGATGAGCTAAACTAAGGTGTAAATTCAACAAATCCTCTAACTCTTCCACTACCTCCAACGCCATTGCTCCAAGGGTCATTTTGTTCACAAACTCATTTATAGGATGAGAAAACATGCTCAAGTAACTCTAGTCCTCAATGTGCGGAATATTTTCCCCCAAACTTAGCATTTTCATTATTATGGAGATGAAGATATGGAAAAAGTGATGCAACTACCAAGAGTGTGGGGCTTAGTCTTTGCCCTCTTTGTGTGGTCCGTCCACTCACGAAGTAGACATGTTTCTCAAGCACGGTACCAAGTACTCGGTCGGAGACGCACTAGGAGGAAAAACATTCATACTCAAGCCGCAACGATCCCGTCGTCACTAGGGAGTTCTACTTCACTTTTTCGAACCCCCACTTGAGCATTGGAATGCGCTAGGACCTTGGTTACTAACCACCCTTTTGCAACTCTTATTGAAAATATGCATTTTTTTCTTCTTTTTGCTTCTTTTTCATATATTTTTTTGAGGCTACCAGCCTTTTTCATGAAACCAATTTTTCTCTTTTTTTTATGGGATGGTGAAAATGCCAAGCTATTTGGGGTAGATCATCTAATGCACTAGGGACTCAAGTTATGAGAACAAAGTAAGGACTTCCTATATCATGAAGGATAGAGCTAAGTGACTTATTTAAGGAGAATTTTGTTGTTTTTGTTTATGAGCTATTTGACTTGATGGCAAAGCAACGAAGTTTAAGTCATCTCAAAACTCCCTAATCTACACATGTTCCAAACTTATTAGGACACATAATTCCATTCTCATTTCCACTCGCTTGCGTCATCATAGACTATTTCAAAGAAAATAGCCTTGAATTTTTGCTTTTCTTGGCTTTTATTAATTTCAATTATTTAAATTTTGATTTTTCTATAAAAAAAATAAAAGTTCTCTAGAAAGGAAAAAAAAGGGAAAGAAAAGAAAAGAAAAGAAAGAAGAAGAGAAGAGAAAGAAAATATTTTTGGGTTTTGAAATTTATTGAAACTATAAAGAAAAAAAGTATATACATCTCCCGTAAGCTAGCGGATAGCTATAACTCCCCCAAACTTGAATGAAGCATTGTCCTCAATTCAATGCTTAAAAAAATGGAATCAATGGAGGAAGGGGACAATAAGTATTCAACCAACAAACATATGTTCCACAAAACATGAATCATTAGAAAAAGAGAGAAGGAATGATGCTACCGGATAGTAGGTGGGTGTAAATACCCGCAAATGACCCAATTGTTCCCTTGCTAATCAACCTTCTTCAAAACCGTGTTTGTTTTCCATATGCTATGTAGAGTGAATCTTGCTAAAAATATGTACCTAAATCAATATTAAAGGAAAAAAACATAAGTAAAAATAAAAGCAATAAACACGGGTTACTTCCCGAGAAAGGCTTGTTTAAGGTCCTAAGCACGACCTTTCTAATAAATATCCCGACAAAGATCGCAAAAGTTTGTCATATGAACTCGCACTCATTTTAATTATTATTAAGTATGCAATGACAAAATAAAGAGTGTCCATGAAGTGTAATGCAACTCCATGCCAATGAGGAGAGGAATGCCGAAAAGAAGAAGGGTCAAAAGGGAAGATAAGAAAATAAGAAGAGGAATCAAAACAAGAAGACAAAAAAGAATAAAGTGGCAAACTCTCCTCTAGAAACTCATTTTTCTTGGCAATCTCACTTCTTCCTCTAAGAACACTCGATTGGGGCACTTGAAAGTAAAATGAAGCAAGAGGCTCATCTAATGACGACATTTTAAGGAAATAAGGTAATGAGATGGGAAAGGAAGGAAGTAGGTCGAGCTTTCGTGAAAATGGGATATGAGGTGAAGGAATAGAAACTAAGGTTTCACAAATGACTTCTCCTATATCGCAAGTCTTCGACTCACACACTTTTTCAACCAATGACTCCCTACAAACATCTTTGCCATCGTCTAAAGCCTCAAAAACATCATCAACCACCAAATGAGGCATCTCACTCTCAAATTGGTCAAGGTCTCCACTCGGCAAGGAAGGGATATGATAACATGTATTTCCAATATTAGATACCTCATCCCCCTCAACGTGATTTTCACTCTCAATAAAAGTCACATCATCATCATTCCTAATCAAACCCTCATAAATCAACCGCGCCCTTAACAATGTTAGGTCATTTTCAATTTGTCGTGAAGGGTCATCGATGGATTGACAGAAGGATTTAGGAAAGGGCTCTAAATTGACATTTTCTTTCGCATCCTTATCATCTAGTTTTGCTTATTCATTCATGTGAGAAAGAACAAAGGTAGAGTGAGGATTTAGGATGGGGGTAGAGAGAGTGAGGTCGAAACTTTTTGAAAGAGAGTTCAAGTGGGTTCTATTTGTTTTAACCTCTTCAAAATCGTCATCATCATACACAATACATTGAGAATCCTTAAACTCATGCAACAATGATGATAATTTAGCCTCTATATCACCCTTTCTCCTCCACTCTTCCTTAATAGCCTCATTCAACATGCTATTTATTTTCATTTGGCTCTTCATAAATTCTAAAATTTGTGCCTCCAACGGATTTAAATTAGAATTTATCTCACAAGTCATTTCTCCATTAACAAGTTGATCAAGAAGAAGCTCAAAGCTAGATTTTAATGGTTCGGATTGCAAAGAAGATTGAAAACCAATTTGAGGAGAAGGATCACAATCAAGCACATGAGGATTAATCATAGGGTCATGAGGCGCATCATTGAAAATCATGCCAAAATTTGAAGAATATTGAGAAGTAGCATTGATAGGTTTTAGTCGTGTCACCTAATCAAAAATAAACCTACGGACCTCTAACTAGGTAGTCAGTGGAAGCAGGGTCGAATCCACAGGGAGACAGAGTTTCTAAATCAATAAACAATCAATTCAGCTACTCCAGATGAAATCAGAAAGGAATTAATTAAACTAAGGAATAGACTACGGAAGACTGAATAAATCGAGGATTAAACTATGGAATAAAAGTCTAGGGTATTAGGTCGGTCCACCATGCTTATACCGATCAAATAGGGTCAATTACTATTAAAACCTAAGTCAAGAGTCGGGGGATTAGAGCCTATGTTGAGCTATGGTTAAGACTCAACGCTCATAGTTCAACATACGCCGCATGTTCACTAACGTAATCAGAACTACTGATGTGTCCTAGGCCTCTAGTCGTAAGACGGATCTGTGCAAACAACTATTAACCACAAGCAATCAATGAAATTGTACACTGACATTAATTACTCAATAAGAACAAACCACATCACAATCACCCTAATCAAGCCCTAGAAATTGATAGAAATCTAAATCACAATCATGGTATAAACATGGCTTTCCTATCTAACACCCTAGAAAGAGAACTACTCACTCATAATTGAATTGACAACAATAAGACTAATATGAAACCCTAAGAATTGCATCATGAACAATTGAATAATTAAACTAAGCAATCAAAGTAATTAAAGAGATAAAGAGTAGAGAAGAGTACCAATTAACGGAAAGCAGGAACTTTTATTGAAATCGAAATAGGTTTGATCACCTCTACATTAATCTAAAGTGTTTGAATTAAACTAAGAGCAATGTAGAATAAAACTAGTCTAAAACCTAATGAAAGATGAATAAAAGATGAATGAAAGATAATGAGGAAAAGGTATTTATAATACCCCTCAAGTTCACTAAAAACGGAAACAAAAAGTGAAAAAGCGCGATAAAAGCACCAGACCCGATCGGGCCCGAGCACAGTACCCGATCGGGTCCACATACAAATTCGCCCAACTTTACTTCTGGGCTCTGGCAGCAGCAGTGCATCAATAAAGCGAGAAAACGGCCCACCCGATCGGGTCGGGCGGTAGTCACCCGATCGGGCCAGGCGACGAAATGTGTCAGCAAGTTCCTCTCGAAAGCAGCAGCAGAATGAGACCAAGCAGCACTCCACCCGATCGGGTCGGGCGGTGGTCACCCGATACCGCCCGACCCGATCGGGTCTGGGGACATGCTTCCTCGCCCGATGCGATCGGGCAATCCCTCGCCCGATCGGGTCCGCAACTTTTATACCCGATCATAAATACTTCGCCCGATCGGGCTATTTCTGCCCGATCAATACGCGGAAAACTCCTTTTGACTCCTTTGCTCTCTAATCTTCACGTTTAGGGGTCTTGGGACCTCCTAAACTATCCATAAAGCTCGTGAGCCACCCTACGTGCCTCATAACATCTCGTAAAGCCGTGGTTGCTTCCAAATGGCTCGGGAATAAGGAGAAAACTCCATAAAACCTGCAATTCAATACTAAAACACGAAACCACAACTGCATACGAAAGTTAGCACAAAATAGCTCCCAAGAGCTCCAATGACGCACAAATTAGCTTGTAAATAGGGGAGAAAACTCTATATAAATACGTGATATCAAACTCCCCTAAGCTAAACCTTTGCTTGTCCTCAAGCAAACAGCACATGAACATGGAATAGATTACCTCACCCCAAAGATAGAAACAAATCAAAGCTCAAAACATTTTCAAGACTAAGAATCGTTCAAGCAGGCAAAATTCAAGTATGGCTAATCAAATCCATCCAACCACCAATCATTCAAACAATTTATCAAACTCAAGCATCCACAAGGCATACAAGTCCTGAAAAGGCTCTCACAAGGGTGTCACTCCTCTCTATTTTGTGGCAGGCAAAGAATATGCCCGAACACTCACCACCCCGACCATAAGTACCCTTCCCACTCACACTCTCATGTGTTTAAGAAGGTTCAATGACGCTCATCCTAGTCAAGTCGACTCAATTAGCAGAAATACTCTTTAACTTTGACAAACTGACTCGAAATCAATCAAATGAACACTGCAGACACAAGCTCAAGAGGACTTTATAGGGTTGTAATGGGGCTTAGGTAAGAGGTAGGGGATACTTTTGGGTAATGTGGTGGAAAAACCAAGAAGGGGGAGCATAAATCATTCGAACAAGGCCTAAGATGGCCTACACAACTCCCAACAATCACCATAAAACCATGTAAAGTAACCCAACTCTCATAAATCAATGAGAAGCTCATAACAAACCCAATTTTCTAGCAATGGAGCGAATATTCTTTTATGAACGTACGTGAATGAAAGAACTAGAATTCTTTTGAATTTTCATTTCATTTTTCTTTCATTTTTCTGAACTTCATTCACGCAACTCTAAACTTGCTTTCTTTCTTTTCTCTTTCTCACTCTCAAACCACAGCAAATACACTTTTAAATTCCTCAAAAACCAAACCTAACCAACAAACCAATCTCAAACTCAACCCATACAAAAGCTCCCCCAAGCTAGGTTTGGAATAATATCAAGTGAAGGCTTTTGGCTCATAATAGGGGTTTAAGTAATACGAAACAAGTCATTAGGCTCAGCGGGGCTAAGGAGGATAAAAGTATATCAAAAACTCACTCTGAAGCTCAAGAATAAGACAAAAGAACGCCTCTATCACAGCACATGCTACAAGTCATCTAAAATCAGACAAGTACGAAGTCAAAGTCAAGATCAATCCACTAAAGAGGAACTAACACACAAGAATAGACTGGATAATAATATGAATCCAATAGGCTACAAAGAGGCCTCACAGTCTAACCAATTCAGGTACGCAGCACAAAGTGGTCTAATATAATCCAGAAATGCTCGAAATCATAGCAATCAAACATCAAATCATAGCCTCAAGATCACAAATGCCCAGCTATCCAGAAAACAAAGTCAAATCAGTTTCAAATAGAGCACAACAAGGGGCACAGGGAGGCAACTAAACCAGTCATGGGAACCATATTTTTTTTATTTTTTCAGTATTTTCCGAAAGCAGTAAAACTATTCTAGAAAGCAGTAAAAGAGATAGAGAATACAAACAGAATTCCTCCCCCAAGCTAAACTTGGCAGTGTCCTCAATGCCAAAAGGTGATAAGGACTATGCTAAGAGGAAAAACAATGTTAGTACCCTCACTCTCGCTCACAAAAGGAAGAAAAAAAAGAAAAGAAAAAGGGAAAGAAAAGAAAATACGAGTTGCCTCTCGCACAGCGCTGGTTTATAAAGGTCCCGCACGACCATAATCCTCCCTCTCTCAAATAGGAGGGGCATGGCAGTGAGTGCCACCCTCATCAAACATCTTTCTCCTCCAAATGTTCTTGACAATGCCTCCAGACGGTGAGGCAACCTTAGGTGGAATTTGAACCTTCTCCACCCCTACTTCATCTAAAACCTTATCCCTGCAAAAAGATTGTTCAAGCATAGGAGCCTTAACAGCATTGGTTAGTTTAAAAATCACTTTATCATCACCAACACTCAGAGTTAAAGACCCAGACTTGACATCAATGACAGCACCAGCAGTACACAAAAACGGCCTACCCAAGATAATAGGAATCTGGGCATCCTCATCCATATCTAACACTACAAAATCAACAGGAATATAGAATTTCCCTACCCTAACAGGAACATCCTCTAAAACACCTAGAGGGTATTTTATAGAACGATCCGCCATCTGTAAAGTGATTTGTGTGCATTTAAGGGCTCCCATGTTCAGTTTCTTATAAACAGACAATGGCATAACAGAAACAGAAGCACCTAAATCACACAAAGCCTTATCAATAAAAATAGGTCCAAGATGGCAGGGTATAGAAAAACTACCAGGATCTTTTAACTTTGGTGGGGTTTTATTTTGAATAAAAGCACTACACTCTTCAGTAAGAGCGACACGTTCTACCCCACCAAAGTCTCTTTTCTTAGTAATCATGTCTTTCAGAAATTTGGCATAAACAGGCACTTGGGTAATTAAGTCTGTGAATGGAATCGTTACCTCAAGGTTCTTGACCATAGACAAGAACTTACCAAACTGCTGATCGACCTTGGACTGTTGCATCCTGTGAGGAAAAGGTAGCCTTGGTGTAAAAGGCGTTTCAGAAACCTTCTCCTTTTTCTTCCCTGTCTGTTCAGCTTCTGCAGACAAATCGACTTCAGACGTCGAAATCTTTCTTTTTCCTTCCTCTACCACCCTCTTCTTCCCTGCAGTCGGGGTAACCTCATCAATGGGCACTGGAGGGGCATCATATGCAATGCCACTACGAAGAGTGATGGCATTCACATGTTCTCTCTGAACTGGTTGCCCTGGCAATTGTCCCTGCTGCCTCTGTGCATTAGATTCTGCCAACTGAGCAACTTGAGCCTCGAGAAGTTGGATGTGCTTCTCTTGGGCCCTCCTTGTTTCCTCATTTGCCTTTTGCATAGATAATATCAGTTTCATCAGTTCAGAATTGCTAGGCTCTTGTGGGTTGTTTTGTGGAGGTGGGGTGTGGAAATTTTGTGTAGTTTGGAAGTTATTGGGATGATGGGAGTTTTGTGGTGGTGGTCTTTGGAAATTTTGTGGGGTTTGATGGTATGAAGGTTTAGGGTAGTTTTGTGGAGGTGGAGGTTGATGGTTTTGTGGGTTTTGGTAGTTATGTGAAGGGGGGAAGGTTTGTGGTCTTTGTTGGAAGGCATTGGCCTGCTCCATCTGAAATTGACTGAACTGACAGTCATGCCCAAAGTGACCCTGAACACCACATACCTCGCAGTAAGATGAGGTAATGGGTGCTACTGCAGACATAGCATTGATGCTCATGGGTGGAGGTGTCGGACTAGAAGACTTCATTAGCTGCTGAGTTAGTTGCGCCATCTGAGATGTAAGCAATGAAATAGCGTCAACTTCAAGTACCTTCTTAGTCAAACTCCTAGATGATGAATGGTCATTGGCTGCAAGATTTGATATAAATTCATAACCCTCATCAACTGCCTTGTCTAAAAACACTCCTCCTGCAGACGAATCAACAATACACTTCGTCTGAGGTTGCAGACCATTGTAGAATGTCTGCGTCAAGAACCATTTGTCCATATTATGGTGTGGACACTCTCTCTGTAAATCTCTAAACCTAGCCCACGCTTCCCTTAATGTTTCATCAGGCTCTTGGGAAAATGTGGCCAGTTTATTTCTGATTTCTGCTGTTTTAGTGGGTGGGTAATACTCTCTCAGAAATGCAGCAGAAATCTCACTCCACTCAGTTTCTTTCACATCGTTCAACCATTTTTGGGCTCTATCTCTCAGTGAAAACTCGAACAACATGACTTTGAGTTGATCTGGAGTGACGCCGGCATGTTTAACGGTTCGACAAAGTTGTTGAAACCGTTGCAGATGATTTGCCGGATCTTCAGTAGGATGCCCACCAAACTGATTTTGC
The DNA here is from genome assembly GCA_947645195.1 of Patellifolia procumbens. NCBI lineage: Eukaryota > Viridiplantae > Streptophyta > Magnoliopsida > Caryophyllales > Amaranthaceae > Patellifolia > Patellifolia procumbens. The sequence continues at coordinate 2,061,881 of CANSGD010000193.1, forward strand.
TGGACCATGCTGATGAGTCCAGGTTTAATCTCAAAGTTGTTAGCGGCGATGGTGGGCATTGGTGGTCCAGTAGAAAGACCATCCGGGTTGGGCACCCCATATGACTTCAGTGATTTTGACATAACTGAATTCAAGGTGTCTGTTCCAGAGGTGTTCAGCTGAACAGACTGCTTTTCTTTCTGCTTTATCTTTCGGATCCGCCTGATTGTCCTAGTAAGATCGGGGTCCGCTGGAATTGGGGAACCGTTTCTTTGGGACCTGGGCATACAAAAGAAACAAAAAGCAGCAGTAAAGGGTACCCCGATTGAAACAACGAAGTTCCAATGAGGTACAGAGAAGTAGACCAAATAATTAAATAAAAACTTAGAGAACTTGCCGTCTCCCCGGCAACGGCGCCAAAATTTGATAGGTTTTAGTCGTGTCACCTAATCAAAAATAAACCTACGGACCTCTAACTAGGTAGTCAGTGGAAGCAGGGTCGAATCCACAGGGAGACAGAGTTTCTAAATCAATAAACAATCAATTCAGCTACTCCAGATGAAATCAGAAAGGAATTAATTAAACTAAGGAATAGACTACGGAAGACTGAATAAATCGAGGATTAAACTATGGAATAAAAGTCTAGGGTATTAGGTCGGTCCACCATGCTTATACCGATCAAATAGGGTCAATTACTATTAAAACCTAAGTCAAGAGTCGGGGGATTAGAGCCTATGTTGAGCTATGGTTAAGACTCAACGCTCATAGTTCAACATACGCCGCATGTTCACTAACGTAATCAGAACTACTGATGTGTCCTAGGCCTCTAGTCGTAAGACGGATCTGTGCAAACAACTATTAACCACAAGCAATCAATGAAATTGTACACTGACATTAATTACTCAATAAGAACAAACCACATCACAATCACCCTAATCAAGCCCTAGAAATTGATAGAAATCTAAATCACAATCATGGTATAAACATGGCTTTCCTATCTAACACCCTAGAAAGAGAACTACTCACTCATAATTGAATTGACAACAATAAGACTAATATGAAACCCTAAGAATTGCATCATGAACAATTGAATAATTAAACTAAGCAATCAAAGTAATTAAAGAGATAAAGAGTAGAGAAGAGTACCAATTAACGGAAAGCAGGAACTTTTATTGAAATCGAAATAGGTTTGATCACCTCTACATTAATCTAAAGTGTTTGAATTAAACTAAGAGCAATGTAGAATAAAACTAGTCTAAAACCTAATGAAAGATGAATAAAAGATGAATGAAAGATAATGAGGAAAAGGTATTTATAATACCCCTCAAGTTCACTAAAAACGGAAACAAAAAGTGAAAAAGCGCGATAAAAGCACCAGACCCGATCGGGCCCGAGCACAGTACCCGATCGGGTCCACATACAAATTCGCCCAACTTTACTTCTGGGCTCTGGCAGCAGCAGTGCATCAATAAAGCGAGAAAACGGCCCACCCGATCGGGTCGGGCGGTAGTCACCCGATCGGGCCAGGCGACGAAATGTGTCAGCAAGTTCCTCTCGAAAGCAGCAGCAGAATGAGACCAAGCAGCACTCCACCCGATCGGGTCGGGCGGTGGTCACCCGATACCGCCCGACCCGATCGGGTCTGGGGACATGCTTCCTCGCCCGATGCGATCGGGCAATCCTCGCCCGATCGGGTCCGCAACTTTTATACCCGATCATAAATACTTCGCCCGATCGGGCTATTTCTGCCCGATCAATACGCGGAAAACTCCTTTTGACTCCTTTGCTCTCTAATCTTCACGTTTAGGGGTCTTGGGACCTCCTAAACTATCCATAAAGCTCGTGAGCCACCCTACGTGCCTCATAACATCTCGTAAAGCCGTGGTTGCTTCCAAATGGCTCGGGAATAAGGAGAAAACTCCATAAAACCTGCAATTCAATACTAAAACACGAAACCACAACTGCATACGAAAGTTAGCACAAAATAGCTCCCAAGAGCTCCAATGACGCACAAATTAGCTTGTAAATAGGGGAGAAAACTCTATATAAATACGTGATATCAAGCATGAATATCATTCACGTTAGAGTGTACCTCTTTACAATGAGCATATAAAAGAGGTGGACTAGAATCATGCATATTAGGCTCGCTAGTGAGAACATTAGACACATCAAGGGACCTCATGCAAGAATTGGTAGAATCATGACAATTTACATAAGCTTCCCAATCATAGGTATCCCTAGCAAACCACGTGTAGAAATTCCAAGCTTCATCCAAAGATATAGTTCGAAATTCACCATTGAACATATTCTCAATCACTTCTCTAGTATACTCATTTAACCCCCAACAACTTATCTCACAAGCCTCCCAAAGATTATACCCATGGTAATTGAGAAATTCTTCAAGTCTATTGAAGAACTTTCAAAATGGTTCATTTTCAAATTGAGGAAAAGAAGTGTTTGCCATTTTCTTTGTTTTTTGTAATAAAAAAAGGAAACAACTATGCACAATGACCTAGACTCATCTAATCAACGCAAGTCAATGAAAGCCGAAGTCCCCGGCAACGGCGGCATTTTGATAGAGGGGAAAATTAGGTCGTTACTAATCCCCCTAAAATCAAACTAATACCTAACTAGACCACTAAACTAAGTAAAGTGGTAAGCAAGGGTCATTCTTCCACAAGGACTAAGGAACATTGATATGTGTTAATTTAACGATAAGCTAGGCCGAAAAGGAATCGAAAGGTGTCAACTACCAACTAAAATCTATTAAACTAAAACTAAGTACCAAAGATCAAATAGGATTAGGGAAAGGGATCCAACACCAACCAATCATGATTTAGGGAATTTGATGGGTGAAACATGGAGGAAAAAAACCAAGCAACTAATTGAGGTTATTGACTCTTAACTAGCTCTAAACCCTCTCTCAAGGGTGCATAAAACTACCTAGATCACATAATTAAGCCACTCTCATGGTCTCAAACATGCAACCAAGGGATAATCACAATGTCCATCCATAAAACCCTCACTCAAATCTCACTCTCATGAGTAATTAAGCAAGATAATAGCATAAATGTCAACCTTAATCTCCTCTCTCGATTTGATTAAGGCATCAATAAAACAAACATTCAAGTGGCCAACTAGAATGCAAGCAAATAGTAATCATGCCATTAATCAATTAATAAGCCTAATCAAACTCCTAATTTCATATTCAAACACCCAAAATCAACCATAGTTGGGTTTTCACCCAAACCCTACACAACAAACTACTCCATAAACACAAAAATGAGAGCTTTAGTGAAATTAACAACTAATATCATGATACTAAACATTAATCTAACATTAAACTAAACAAAATAGACCATAAATAATTAAACTAAGCATGAATAATTAATCTAAGAAAAACAATTAAGATAAAGCAATAAAAGAAGATAGATAGAGTAAGAAATGCTCATTGATAGATTGTTGAATCTTTGAATACAAATTGTCACCCTTGAATCTCCCATCTTAAATCTCTCTTTTAGTTTTCTCACTTTTCTCTCTAAACTAAGCTATGGAGGCTAACCCTCCCTAAAACTAGGGTCTTCAAGGTTCCAAGTTTGAAATTCAGAAATTTTTTTTCTAAGTTTAGGTAAAAAGACTATTTATACAACCCCCAACTAAGGGCAAAAAGGTAAAAAGAAATAAAAATAAGCAATCCCGCAAACCCACAGTGATCGGGCGATCCATAATGGTGATCGCCCGATCACCATGAGGCAGGAACTCTGGGAAAAACCAAAGCCGTGATCGGGCGATCCATAGGTGGATCGGGCGATCCAAAGGTGGATCGGGCGATCACACTATCCATCAGCACAGGACAGTTGAACTTGTAAAGGTTATAACTCCTTCGTTTCTTGTCGGAATCAAGCATGTGAACTCTTGTTGGAAAGCTATTGAGATGAACTTCAATCTCCAACTTAAATTACTACCAAATGATGTTTAGTTTGAGAGATATGAGCTTTCAAAGTCAACCATTGTGCAAAACATGAAGGAAACTTGGTAGATTTTGCTTCCTTAACCTCCTTTTGCCTTTCTTTCTTCATTACTCATGCTCTAAACCTTGTATATGCATTCTTGGGCTTTTGTAGGTAAATCAAATGGTTACTTTGATAGTACCTACATACAACACGAATGAAATGGCATAAAAAGGTCATAGAAAATGAGCGAAAAGACTAAAAATCTACAAAAGAGCTACAATTACTAACAAAACGTGAATTGAGCAAAATGATACTATAAATTGCAAGATAATGAAGAAAAATGATTCAAATCAAAGGAAAATAAGAGGTTTAAAGTGATATAAATATCACTCATCAGCCAGCCAGCAGCTGCGGCGGCGGTTGCCTGCGTCGCCGACGAGTCGGTTCAGCCGGAAAAAGTTTTTTTATATGTTTTGGTTTCAAACAAAAGAATGGGTGGTAGAATGAAAGGTTGAATTTTGCTATTGAAATTCTAAAGTTGGAGTGAAGAGATGGTGAAGGTAAGGTATTGTATTTATAGGGAATTAGGGAAGCATTTGGAGAAGAAACGGAGAGATTCAGGGCAAAAATTAAGCATTCAATCAATTAGGGAGGAATTAAAGGATAGCAAATGACATAAAATGGGGAGAGAAAAGGGTTGACTGATTTCTAATTGAATTGGGAAGATGGAGGAAATTTGGGAATTTCCATTTCAAGAGCAATACTACACCTATTAAAGCCATTATTTTTTTTTTTCTAAAACAATTGAGTTTCAAAAACCCACAACTAATTTTTATAAAATAATATTTATTCATGCTTAAATAAAGTTAAAGAACTAATAAAGGTAATGAATGATTAGATTTAAATCATTTACACCACCAAAGTACTAATCATAATAGCTAGAAGTAGTAATCATATTTTCCGAAATAATATACTCATAAATGTTTAAGTCATAATATTACAAATTTAATAAAACTTCGGGACATTACATCTAGTCCTCCTTAAAAACAAAGTTTGTCCTCGAACTTTAAAGTGAGCATTAATAAAATAGATGCAAACCAAAATACTATAATAAACTAAATAAAATCGCAAATATATGAGGTATTACATTTACACCCCCTTAAAACACAGTTCATCCTCGAACTTTATTGAAAAGCTCCGTTAGTGAAATTTGTCATGTTACTATCACACTGGACACCTATTAACATATTTGAAAGTGGTAGTATTACAATAACTTAAAAGTTCAAGATTTTTAAAAGTTTAACACCTTACACTTTTAAATTAAAATCTTACACAATAATATTTCAAGTTAAAATCTTATTTTTTTTTAAAGTTAAACTATTTTGATTTACTATCGTTTATCCATAGGCACGTGGAGAGAGTGTCTACCCTAAGACTTACTTTATGATTATACAACAAAGTTTTTATTAGATATAGGGATTCAAACTTCACCGTCTTTTTTTGTTATATAATCTCTTTTTGTGGTAAAAATATAAAATCACTGCACATGATTGTAATTTGGTGGAGTTAAAGTTAGCTAGCATATAATGGGACGTTAATGGATATCTAATCGGGTAAAATTCAGACCCAATTTACGAGTCCCTTTTTTTTGATTTGGTCATAGCCTGAATTTGTTTTTGAACTATTCGCCAAAAACAATATCCGGTGATCGGTAGCATATGATTTGATTCGTCATAATTCAAAACCTACTTGCATGTACCTAATATTTGGATTAGGTCGTAGCCTACTTTTCACCTCAATTATAGTAAAAATTGAAACCTTATTTCTACTTTAAGGGTTGGGTCATGTGTTTGTTTTCTACCTGTTAAGAGGATATTCAATAATGAGTGCCCTTACATAATAACAAGATATATCTAAAATGGGTCTTATTTTAAACTATATTTCGATTTGACCCCCAAGGTAAAAGAATTATAATTTTCTGAGTTGTGTAACTAAAGTTATGATTATTTTATACTTCCTCCTTTTTTTTACTCGCACCATTGAACTAGTTTACGCAACCCAATGCACAATTTAGATGTTAAATATCTTTAATTATATACAATAAAAAATTATGCAAATTAGATTTTAATAATCTATACATTGAGACCAATATAACAAACTCCCACATGACTATATTTTTTTCTTACATGTAAGTCACAATATTGATTTAAGTGGACATGTGCAAATAGTGTGAAAGAGGAAAATGGTGTGAGTATTAAAAAATGGAGGAAGTACATTATAATAAACCTTGTACGTAGTTTATGAAGACTCAAACTCTATCTCTTATTTATTTAGAACACTAAATATCTTTTTCAAAAATTTTAAAAATATAATATATTAAATATATTTTATGGCAGGATAATCGTCGAATGCTTTCGAAAAAAGACGCCATAAAATATATAAAATTTTAGGCATAAGTTGGTTTTTATTTATCAAATGTTATTTATATAAAAAACTAAAGATGACGGGATATAATATGATACTATAATCGAGAAAGAGATAGTATGAACCCTAATTGTTAGAGTGAGAAGGGATACATAATTGTTTTGCCTTTGCTTGGGGACATAGCTCACACATTATTGAACTATGTTAAATCTTTGTGTTGTTTTTCTCCAATTCTTTATTCTTAATTGCATTTGACATAAAAATCAATGAAAAATATTATGATATATCTTATTTTTCGTAATCATTTAACTACATGACCTTTATTAATCTTTATTTTTTTCGATATTTGATCTTTTAGATATTTATTGCCACATGGGCTATCCAGTAATGGTACCCCTACGTGATAATAAGATAACTATATAAAATGGATCTTATTTTAAAGTATATTTCGATCTGAGTCCAAAATTATAAGTATTATAAATTTTTGAGTTATATAACTAAAGTTACATTAGTTTATAGATTATAATAATTATTATAGTTTATCACTCAAACTTTATCTTTTATTCATGCAAAAGTCTTATTATTTTCTTAAAACTCAAATTTTATCTTTTACTATTCATCTAAAAGATAGAGTTTAGTTTTAAATAAAGTACTACCTCCGTTTTTTAATATGTACATTGCTTTTGCGCGCGGACCAAGAAAAAGTGCAAAAGTAAGAGAGAAAGATAGTAAAAGTAAGGAAAAAGTGAAAAGGTAGAGAGAAGGAAAAGAAAAGTAGGAGAGAAGTGTAATAATTAGGTGGGCCGGGCCAACCTTCCATTTATGGACAAAGGTAGAAATATAACAATTAAAAAAAACACCCCAAAATAAAAAAAATGTGCATATTAAAAAAACGGAGGGAGTACTTAAGAGAATCATCGTATATAAGAAGATAGAGTTTATAATTTTTATATTTTTAACATAAAGTGTGACTAATAGATAAAGACAAAGATAGATTTTTAGTTTTAGATAAAAAGATAGAGATTAGTTTTAATAAAGTAATAAAGATAATTATTATACAAAAATTATCAATAAATTTTATTTCATAATCTGAACTAGTATATCGTTTATACCGTTGAAATCACTTCAAAAAATATTTCAAAAAAAGATTCATATGTTATTCACTTACATAATCTATAAAATTGTTATAGGCTCATGACCCTTATAACTACATAGGTTTGTTCAGACATAAATATATACTTTAAGTAAAAAGGTACGTAGAGCCCATGTTTAATCAATACACATAATTAGCTGTTAAGATAAAAAGAATGATAATATTTTGTTTTAATATAACTAAGAAATAAAGTTAATTATCATACATTAAATAAAATTTAGGTGACACCGATAATAAGACTTGTCAAAAACTAATTATATCATGATTTTACATAAAATTAGTTTTTTGTCCCAGGCGATGCCCAGGGAAAATTCTTGTATTATCTTTCGTATACTATTTTCCTTTTCATTTAATATAAAGTATAGAGATAGGATAAGGTAGAAATAAGGGGAGAATTGGAATCAACAAACAAATTGCAAATTGAAAAGGGATTGTAATACGAGTTTTTTTTAATATAAATTGTAAAAAGAAAATAAGGTAGAATATTTAATGTGAAATTAGATTGAATAACTAAAGCATACGCGCATTAGAGAAAAAGTTTGAGGAACTTATTTTTCTCATAACAAAAATTAAGGTGATGGGATACATAACTTAAAAACAAAAGTAGATCACAAAAAGAGGTGTAGCCTAGTGAAAAAGTCTTAGAATTCTACTTGATAGGTCACAAGTTCAAATCTTGTTGCCTACGTTTTGTAGGCATTTCCATATTCTGCGCAATAAATGACATGGAGTGACATGTGTCTAGGGGTGTAAACGAGTCGAGCCGATCTCGAGCTCGACCAAGCTCCGCTCGGCTCGTTGGCAACTTGACCGAGCTCGACGAGCTTGCTAAGTCAAGGCTCTAGCTCGGCTCAGTTGCAAAAATTCGAGCTCGAGCTCGGCTCGGGCTCGGCTCGATTATCTTTCCCCCGTTATTGGTTGACATTCTTACAAAAAAAAATATTAAAAATTAAGCCATAATTCAACAGAGATACATTGAATGTAAATAAGGTCCTTCATGTCACTTAATTTTCAACAACCAGTAATTTTAATCATTTATTTAAAGTTCAAATTTTAGGAATAACGACTTATATTTTAAGTAAAAGAGCCGAGCCGAGCTTAAACGAGCCGAGCCTTATTGGGCTCGAGCTCGAGCTCGGATAGCTAAGGCTCGGCTCGAGCTCGGCTCGGGCTCAAAATTGACCAAGCTCGAGCCAAGCTTTGACCGAGCAGATCTCGAGGGCTCTACGAGCCGGCTCAGCTCATTTACACTCCTACATGTGTCAGTTGACAATGCTTGCTTACGCATTTTAATATATATATATATATTGGATATTGTAAAAATACAATGATACTCATGAATTTTAGGATTTTTTTCCATATACATTGATTATTCTCATAATTATATTTTATCTTTATTAATTATCATTCTCTTAGTACGTGCACCACACGTGCTTTTAATCGTAGTTATTTTGGAATCGGACCTAAATAGACAGAATACAGAAAAGGAAAATAGATGCAAAACTAGAGCAAAGTAAGAATGAGAGTGTAAGAGAGAGAATGGGAAGCTCCAAACTATATTAGTCCAATACTTTTAATTTTCTTATACACCTATATCGGATTGCCAGTCCATCATAGCTAGGCTTAGACACGACTTTCTCTTTATATCTTCTTTAGATTCAATTCATGAAAATTCTATGGTGCGTAGTAAGAATTTCATTTCTTTGTCTTGGTCTCATATGTGTAGGTAGGGATGACAGAGAGGTAAAATTTGGTGGGTTTCGCACCGTACCCGCTCTAGTTGGGGCGGAAAATGGGTATAAGTTTGTTGGTGGTGGTGGGTATAAGTATAAAATTGTCATACCCACCATGGGTATTGGGTAGGTGGTGGGTATGAGGGCTTACCCGCCTCATATCTCGCCACCAGTACCCACCAGACAACCTTTAAATAATTTTATTTCATTATTAGCAATAACGCTTCACCACAAGATTATACCGGTCAATTAGGCCAAGGAAGGACAACTTAACAATGGAAAATTTGACACTTCAATCAACTAGTAGGATACGATTTTTCATGTCACATGCACTAATGTTTTCCCCTCAAAAAAATTTATCTATGTCAAAGTTTTATCGCGTTAAACATGACATGATACTTGAATACTTTGCTTAACATTAAAACTTTTTATACTTCTCTATGATATGGTCAAGTCCAACACCCATACATTACATATCTCACTTGTAACGAATTCGGAATAAAAAGTTGATGTTAAAAAATTACACAATGAGAAGAATCTAACAAGATCACACATGACTATTTTTTTCCTAAAACGTAAACCACCAAATCTAATTAGAGACTATACTGTGAATAGTGAACACTATACAAATGTGTCACTTATTAAAGAACGGAAGAAGTAATTTGTTTCTGGTGAGCCAGTGTCTCTGACTTTCTTCTTCTTTCATTCTAATAATGGGTCATTTTAATCACTAAAGACAAAACTGGCGGTGATTGTGGTCATCTTAAGAAAACGCAGTTGCTACTTGCTACTATTCTAACCAAGAGGTGGGATTGAGAATTTATATTATGGTAATATTCCCATGTTTGTTTGGGATAGCTAAAATCCCATGGAACTTGGAATAAGATTAAACCTCTCTTATCCCACCAAAATAATACCTAAGGGGAGGATTAATTTTTTTTGAAGGAAATGACTCGTTTACCCTTGATAAAAAGAAAGGGGTGGAGAGTTAGAAAGGATATCTACATAAATTTCATTTAATCTCACTTTATCCCTAACTCATACCAAATAAGGGAGAGACTATTTTAACCTTATCCCACCTACTAATTACCAATTCCATTCTCACCCTCTAATCCCCATTCCCACGCGGCCACGCCCCGTAAAGTTATTTTTTGCACCCCTCAAGAAAAAAACAGAAGTTATTTTTAGCTGATTTGTAACCGTCTTATAATTTTGCTGATTTATAGTTCTGATTTCTGAACAATGTGAGAAAGAATAATGTAGCTTTGTGACAGAAAATTTAGTTGACCAAAGGATAAATAACTCACGACTAAATAGAGAAGGGAGTAGTGGATTCAGTCATTCAACTACATTTGCAGATTTTTTTTTAATTGTCTATCAATGTCCCTCTGTGACAGCTTCATTTTCTCTCTATTTTTACCCTCAGGTTTCCATAAAAATATGTTTTTCCTGATCGTTTCTTGAATCCTTGACCCATGTGCATCGATATAAGGGAAATTAATTATGCCTATATTATGATGGATTTATGGATTGATTAGAACTTTCACTGTCAATAAGATTCTCAGAAGTTTTTACTAATTGATGGGGAAAGTACTTACGAAGTTACTATGAAGCAGCAAAGCACTTCTGTAGTCATTACATTTTGAATATATGGCAGTCCTTACATCTTTTACCTTTCTTTATTTAAAAAATTTTATCTCACAACAGTTGAGATGTGAATATCAGAATATGTATTATACTCCATTGATATTAAATCTCATAAGGAATTTATTATCACAAACAAACGCCTGCTATCCTCATCTTTGAAACTAAAAGATGGAGAATGGAACAGTGCTGTCTGTTGCTCAAACATTGTTTGATGCCCTTCAATGCTCACAGCTAAAAGCAATTTGTTCCTTCTTGGGTAATGAATTTCATAATACTGTTGATACTGTCAAGGTTGTGCTCCTTGATGCTGGGGACAAAGAAGACGTCTCCCATAAAGCACAACTTTGGATACAACAGCTCAAGGATGCTGTATACGATGCTGATGATCTGCTCGATGAGTTTGTCACTCTCGCTGAACAGAAGCAGCATATCAAGAGTGGGAAAACATCCGAAAAGGTTCGCCTTTTTTCTCTCGTCGTAATCCTCTTGCTGCTGCTTGCAAGATGCCTCGAGGGGTTAAGAAGATTAGGAAGAGGTTGGACACTATTGCCAGCAATCATAGTATGTATGGCTTTTGTATCGACTCTCAGCCTATCAGGAGGAGAAGGTAGGAGACTTGTTCTTATGTGTACGAGAGTAATATCGTTGGAAGAGAGGATGATGTGGAGAAGATAGTAGGCTTGTTATTAGATTCTAACATTCAAAAGGATGTTTCTTTCTTGACTATAGTTGGAGTTGGTGGGTTGGGGAAGACGGCTCTTGCCCAGCTTGTGTTTAATGCTACAAGGGTCATGAGCGCTTTTCCATTGAGATTATTGACTTGTGTCTCTGATCATAGGCAGGAAGAGCTGAATGTAGAAGGGATTCTTTGCAAGATTCTGACTTCAGCTACCGGTGAGCAGCATGAGGGATCCAACAAGGATTTGTTGCAGAGGCAACTTCGTGAAACACTTGCAAGCAATAGATACTTGCTAGTCTTGGATGATGTGTAGACCGAGAATCGCAATCAGTGGCAAAAATTAATAGAATTCTTATTAGGAGTTCAGAAGGGAAGTTGGATTGTGGTAACAACTCGTTCACATGAGACAACGAGAATCATTGGGGGTGGCCCGACGTATGAACTGCAAGGCTTGTCAAAAGAAGATTCTTGTATTTTGTTTGAGAAGATAGCATTTGGATCAAAACAATCAAGCCTGCATGATGATTTGATCAAGATTGGGCGAAGAATTGTTCAGCGATGCGCTGGAGTTCCGCTGGCTATAAGAGGAAGTCTTTTGTATGGTCAATATAAGAACAAATGGATTTTATTTCAGAAGATTGGATTATCTAGCTTCAGAGATAGCCAAAAGAATATCATGCCTATATTGAAGCTTAGTTACGATCAGCTAGAATCCCCATTGAAGAATTGTTTCGTTTAGTGTGCTTTGTTCCCTAAAGACTATGTGATAAGAAAGGAGTTGTTGATAAGCCTGTGGATGGCACAGGGTTTCATACTTCCATTTGATGAAGGTCAAATGGTGGAAGATGCTGCTGAAGAATGTTTTTCTATTTTGATGCGAAGATGCTTTTTCCAAGATGTAGAACGAAATAAGTATGGCGAAATTTCCAGGGTTAAGATACATGATCTAATGCATGATATGGCTCAGAAAGTAGCAGGAAAGGAGATTTGCGTAACAAATTCTGTTGATAACAACGTGGATGAAAAAGTTCGTCATCTAGCCCTCACAACTAAATATGCACAACAATTATTCAGTAAGACCCACATTCGCTCATATCTTTTTGTTGGTAAATGGGATGAAGATACTAGGATGGAGCAACAATCTACAATCTGTAGAGGCACTAATAGCAAACTGGGTGTGCCTAAGGGTATTGGACCTGAGTGGATCAGGTATGAAGAGTTTGCCAGAATCAATAGCATTTAAGGTTTTTCGATCTCTCAATGAATAGATATTTGGAGGTGCTTCCTAAATCAATAACAAAACTGTATAATTTGGAGACTTTAAACTTATCCCAGTGTGTGGAATTAAAAGAGTTGCCGAAAGATTTGAACAAGTTGGTTAAGCTGAGGAGTTTGAATTGAGAGAGTTGTTATAATTTGGCCCATATGCCTAAGGGCATAGGTAAGTTAAGTTGTCTTCGTATGACGTACCCTGAATAGGTTTGTGGTGAATTCATCAAGTTGGAAGCAATTATTTGATGAGCTGGAAGAACTTAAAGGTCTCAAGAGTCTGAAAGGTAAGCTTGATATGGAAATCCTTTTAATGGAAGGATACATTATGATGGAATTTAATGGAATTGCATGTGGTGAAGAAATGGTGGGATTGGTGGAAGAACTGCAGCCACATTCTAATGTCAAAGAATTTAAGTTGAGTGGATTTGATTTGGGAATGCCAAGTTGCGCAATGGGAAATAATTTAAAGACCTTTCTCCCTAATCTCATTAGGTTGAAGCTTTCAAGTTTAAGCATTGAGTGAGCGACATGCCTTGGAAATCTGCCCCGTCTGAAGTTGCTTGGACTTTATGACTTGAGCAAATTTGAGTACATTGTTGACTATGGTGCCACATTAGCAGCTAGCTCTGAACCGACAGCTTCAGCGCAAGCTATATTGACGATGTCAACTGCAGAGGGATCACGATCATCATTGTTTCCCTCCCTAAAGCAACTTGAGCTATGTAATTTGCCAATGTTCGAAGCAGGGAGGAGATCAAGCATGGGGTGCAGAAATAACTGTAAGCTTCTTAGTGATACCAGTAGCAGCATTTTGGAACCATTAATGCTTCCTCAATCGAAGAAATTGACAATAGAACACTGCCAAAGCCTGAAATCTGATCTATACTGCTATGTCCCGTGGTTGGGGTCTGCTACAGGTTGTATGATCTGTTGGAGTGCATGCTGGTCTATTGTCTGCTTTAATTTTCTGTCTTCTGCAAGCTAGTTGTGCAGATTGCATATTATAGTGGTCTGCCCATGCATTCTGACCTGGTGTACAATTTCGCCACTCGGTAAACTCATGGGTGTAGCTACATGTGCAGTAATTTCTATGTGGGAAGGTGTATATATGTCAGTAATAAGCTTGCCTAGCTCACAAGTGTAATTGCACAAGTCTATTTCTTTTGAGCATTTAATCGAGCACGTAGTATGCGCTTAGTTTTAATTGAGGAGATTTGGGAGATTGGGAGATTGTGACGATAATGAGAGCATCTGTGCTAGGATCACAGCAAATTACACCCAATTCCAGCATTGTATTGACATAAAGAATGCAAAATTGTGATTGTCATACTTAGCTTTAATAGAGGGTGAGCGTGGTTTGTAAGCACGATGGTGTGCGTCTCAGCAGTGGACGTCTAAGAGGTAAGATGGCTAGCTTCATTTGCTTGGACATCAACTCCTTGGTGATGTTTAATTCCAACTCAACCTTGATTTTCCCTTGCAAGTTCACACTGAGTTCATGGCTTTACAAAGCCAAGAAATAGTAACTGAAATGGAGGCCACCTTGCCTTCTTTATTTTTCTTTGAGTTAATTTTTGTATCTTGGATGATCATGAGTGAAAGCCCATTTGTAGCTTGTTGCAGTGAATGAATTGATCTCATCAGGTTCCTCCCTTTTTGCAGAGTAATTGCGTGATCGACCAAGTATTAGTTTGTAGATCTTGCAAATTTTAGTCTGAATGGGAGTGTTTCAGACCACAAAATAGCTGTTTAAGCAATGTAGCCATGGAAATTAGGGGTTTCCATGGGCGCTTTTTCTCTTCCCCTTCTTCTAGCGCCAAATTATTTCTGTCCAAAAGTGTTGTACCTCTTTCCGGCGGATATGAGCAGTCCTCGTCCGAGCTTCGGCGAAGAACCTGCACATGATCCCCAAACCCCGGGGTGTCCCGAGGACAGGCTCTCCGACCCTCAAGTCAGTACTCATTTTAGATAGAGAGAGTGTGGGTGTAGGGAGAGAGAATGGATTCTGAATCCTTTTACCTTAGCCCCATGAGGGGTTTATATAGTGAAGTGAGCGTGGGCCTCATGTCCTTTGGGCCTTGGGCCGTATATTAGGGAGACGGTAGTTATACCCATACAGATTCAATTACAATTCAATATTAGTGTTACCAATTTTTAAAAATTTAGCCTTTTAAACTTGACTGGTGTAAACTGGTCGGTCAAAAGTTATGAGAAAGAACACCAAGTAATCCAACGTTAATTAATTCACAAATTCTTAAATAAAGCGGCGGTCTGATGATCTCATGGCTTACATGGAAAATCTCATGAATAACGTGTCATTAATTATAAGTGGCGCGGCACTAGTTATGCTTTTAATTGTTGGAGTTTGTGAGAAGAGTAATACAAAAACTCTTGAGTTGCTTCAAAAGAATATGAAGAGTTGGGGATCCCATATAGGAAGAATAAGAGTGTTGTGTTAACCCTGGAGGTTGGTTTGCCACGAGTCCGTGTGTTCGTAGCGGGGCAATTTCAACTTTAGGGCAGTGATCATATCACGGCACAACAATTTCACAGATAAGTTTATTAATCTACCAGTCATACTTCCTACAATCTAAAGTTGAATTTTTTTTTCCGTTTATTCTACTGTTATTATGGATGGTATTCTTGTTGCTGTTCCTCTTAATTCTGTCAACCCCTTTGTTCCTGATATGTTCCTGACTTGATGTTGTCTTGCAGTAAGAAAGTTTATGATACAAAGCAGTTTTAGTCAATGTACTTTCTATGAGTATTGGTGCGTTGGTTTGAATTGCAACGCAAGAGGGGATTGCAAAGTCAACTATGAATTAGGATTCAAATAATCGAATCAGTCAAGTCAAAAACTTGCTTTTGAAAGTTTTTTGCCCATTGTGGGGGTAATTTGATGGCATTGGCCGCTTCTTAACGGTCTATATTGTGTTTGTCAGATTTCATGTCTCTTTGCAGGTATGTTTTGTGTAGCACTCACCATGCATTAAGAGGTTGAGTTGTTTGTCCATGATGGATCTAGAGCCTATGTGGTGGTTCTTTAATTGGACTTGATGGATTCATCACTTGTATATGAGATTGGGCAATGAGTGTCCTTAATCTGTATATACTCTATTGAGATGGGATAGTCCTATGAGAAATCATAGATACATTGTGTTTATACATTGTGATATCACATGAGTATGTAAAATCTGAGAGGGATATTATAGATCCTCTCGCGAAAGGCCTTTGTAGAAAATATGGTGCTAGAGTTAGCACAGGGTTATGGGTTTAAAGCCTATTGTGGAGTGAATTATGATGGATACCCTTCTTAGAAATTTTCTAAGTTCAAGGGTCAAACTAAGTCATAAAAGAACTCAAGTAGTAGATACTACTACCATTCCTATATTAATAAAAGTGATGTAGTATTTTCTTACTGTAAAATGTGTAAGGATGAGTAAAATGCTCTTAATAAGTTCATAGCCTTGATAAGGTGGTTTGAGACAGTACAAACTTGATGAACTTACCTATGTGAATGTGGGGGTTACGCCCAATCCCCTATGAGATCCCTAAGGCTTAGGATCTCTAGAGCATTCATGAAAATCCAGGCATTGTGGGGCACTTATATATATATATCGCGAGAACGTTTCTTATTTTGAAAAAGGTTTAGTGCGCAAGTATTGATTATGAACTCCGTAGAAGGTTCAAAGAGAAATCTACCTAATACGACAATATGACATACTTGTATGCACTGGGTATCAATTCAAGTCTCTAAGACATTGATGCTTACAAAACTGAGTATCTATTGCCCAAATCTTCTTTTTCAGCCCCGTTTCTTTCTGTCTCTTCTTTTGAATCATGTGGGGGATTGTTGGAGTTTGTGAGAAGAGTAATACAAAAACTCTTGAGTTGCTTCAAAAGAATATGAAGAGTTGGGGATCCCATATAGGAAGAATAAGAGTGTTGTGTTAACCCTGGAGGTTGGTTTGCCACGAGTCCGTGTGTTCGTAGCGGGGCAATTTCAACTTTAGGGCAGTGATCATATCACGGCACAACAATTTCACAGATAAGTTTATTAATCTACCAGTCATACTTCCTACATTAATATCAATAGTTATCCTAAACTAACTAGGACTTTTTAGAGTAATATTTATGTTTTTCAAATCATTAGTTAAGGTTTTTCAAATGTATATGTTGGTACTATACAAAACAACCCTAACCCCTCAAAATCCAGTCCACACGTCCAAAATCTCCTCGCAAAAACCCAAAAAGCACATATATGTTAAATTTTAGCCGTTAAATATGATATGAAGTCTATTAGTTATGATGTATACCCTATTAGTAATGATATCAATGGTTCTATGACCATAATTATAGTTTTTATTAGTTATATATAGTCATTAATTTATTGCACTGCAGCTAAAACATAGCTGTTAGAATCCCGATTCGAATCGTACGATTCTACGATTCAACTATAGTAATCCGATTCTATCTACGATACTATATGATTCCAGCAATTACTTATTAGTTATTACTTACGAGGACTTTAGAATTATTAACCAAATTAATCATGACAATAAAAGTATTAATCGATATATATTGTCATTTATTGCCTACTTATAGTGTAAACATTTATTTTCTTTATACACTTATGATATGATCATGTTCTAATGGCAGTTGACTATAATATCTTAACTCTGCGTGTTTGTAAAATTGTACGATTTTACGATCCGATCTTACGATTCTATCCTAAGAGCCCCTTCCGATTCAAAGTAGAATCCCGATTCTAATAACATTAATGTAAGAAAACAGTTATAGTTATGGAATTTTATCCATTAATTACCCATTTCTATCAAATAGTTAGGATTTCCTACCAACTCTATTTTTAACGCAATCTAAAAACCACAACAAACCGGTCTGCGTGTGGGATATTGTCTCAATAATGTCATCTTAGTTCTAATGTTTGCTTATTCTTAAGTTATTTTTGTAGTTTTTGTGGGTTCAACTTTTTATTGGAAAAGTTACAAAGAAGCCCAATATCTCAAGGATGGACCTGTAACATGTGAGAATTGCCTAGTATCTAACTTTTATGTACGTTGAAGTGTATATATAATGGGTAAAATGGTATGATATCACTTAATGAGGGTGGGAGCCACATGTGTAGTTATATATTAAAGTGGTATCGGTAAAGATTAAGGTTGTATATTCAATGAATAAGATCGCATATTTATAAACTTAATAACAAAGTAGTATATATTCAAAGTAAGGTAGTATATACAACAAATAAAGTAGTATAAGAGTATCTCTAGTAGTATATGCGTAAATGAACTTGAGTAATTATTAACAACTCTTGACTCCGTTATATACACTGTTCAATGAACACTGTATTTAACGATTCGAGACTTGGAAAAACGCCAAGTGGAGACTCTAGCATGTAACCGAAGTAAAAGAAGATAGAAGAAATAAAAAAAAATTAACTGGTCTTCTCAAAGAACAAAGTGTAGACGTCGCACTCGAGAGTAGGATGTGCATGGTACTCTCGCTAAATAACGCCACCTTTTCAAAGCAAAACGCGCGATTTAAATGAATGTTTTGCACGGAATGTACATTTAAGCATTTAAATGTACATAAATTTAAATTCAAAAAACAACTGTCTCCACCAATATTTAAGATGTTCATTTATCTTACTTTATTGTTCATTCACGATCTTTAATATGTTCGCTTACGAATATCAAATGTACGTTAAAAAACCAACTTATTTTTTCTCAAAAATCACTTGTACTCACCATTTCATTCAAAAATTTCAAATTCAAAATTTTGACAAAAAGACGAGAATAAACATTAGAAGGATTTAAATAAACATCAATTCACAAATCACTTCAAATTCAAAAAATAATTGTCTCCACCAATATTTAACATGTTCATTTATTTTACGTTATTGTTCATTCACGATATTTAAGATGTTAATTTATGATTATCAAATGTACATTATAAAATCAACTTATTTTTTTTTTATATCAAAAATCACTTTTAATGTACTACATTTCATGTTCATTTATCTTACGTTTTGTTCATTCACAATATTTAAGATGTTCATTTATGATTATCAAATGTACATTAGAAAATCAACTTAATTTTTATCAAAAATCATTTCTTTTCTTTTTTTTGGTGTAGAAGAGGGGCGAAGCCCCAAGAGTACAGACACAACAAAAGCAATAAAACTAAGCGAAAGTAAACCAGATTGAAATGACAATAGAAGAGTAAAAACTAACAAACTAAAGAAAACAAACAGACACAGAGTTACCCAAACTAACAGGCACTCCACTAACTAGTTTCACCAGAGGAAACTAACACCTAACACCGAAAACTACAAAGGCTCAGCTGGTACCATCCGAGGCCAGGCCACTCCCGCAAATCCTCCAATAAAATAGCACAAAGGTCCTTTATGACCGCTTGAATAATCACCAACTTTTGTTCCAAAGAAACACCAAAGTTGACTAATAAATCCGCCAACCTATTAGTTTCCCGAATTCAATGGCTAATGGAGACCTTTCATTCTTTACGGGAAAGCAGGACTTTGCATCTATGAATCAAATGAATATAGGAAAGTTGGTAGGAGAAGGATCCACCAACAAACGAACAACAACCTCCGAGTCTACTAAGAGCTTAACATGACTATGACCACCATCCCAAGCAATAGCCAAGCCTCTAAGTACGCCCAACAACTCGGCTTTGGTACACGAACACAACCCACAATTGGAGGAAAAAACCTCATGAATCAAAAATCATTTCTAATGTACTACATTTGATGTCCATTTATCTTACATTATTGTTCATTCACGATATTTAAGATGTTCATTTTATATCAAAAATCACTTATAATTAAGCATGTTCATTGTGCACACGTGCATGACATTTTGAGTTTGTGCATGTTCATTTGTGCATTTATGTTTACTTTCAATTAAATCACATTAGAAATAAAAAGATGTACATCATAAGTTTAGTTACCGGTTATATTTTGTTGGTTTGCTTCTATATAATTAGAAGATGTTCAATGTAACTTATTGAATTTTCATTGTGCATAATAGAATGTACATAGATGTACATCGGGTGGCCTTTTTGAGTAATACATGCACATTCATTGTGAACTTTGGAAAACAACCTGTTCATTGTACAGTTTGGAATCCCACCTGTACATTCATTATTTTTTACTTCCAATTAAAGTACATTGGAAAAGATGCACATGTACTTTTAGTTACCAGTTTTATTCTCTTGGTTTAGTTCTATTTAATTAGAAGATGTTCAATGTATGTTCAAATCTTTGAAGTGATTTTTGATAAAAATTAAGTTGATTTTCTAATTTACATTTGATATTAATAAATGAACATCTTAAATATTGTGAATAAGCAATAACGTAAGATAAATGTACATTAGAAGTGATTTTTGATAAAAATGAAGTTGATTTTCTAAAGTACATTTGATATTTATAAATAAACATCTTAAATATCGTGAATGAACTGTAACACCCCGACAATTCTCTCTTTATAAAACACATATTTTCCCCAACTAAAACAGAGAATTATCAAGGCATCATTGCCCGTGTGAAAACGTATCGGCTTACTCAGAGTTTTGTACCGGAAAAACATTAAATAAATACTTAAACCATAGTAGTTGTCAAAACATAATCCAAACCTCGAATATAATTCAAAACAACTTAAAGAACTTAAAATAAATAATCCATAAAGTAACTTGATAAAAGTAACATAAATGTAAGAAGCGATAAAAGTGAGAAAGCGATCTCTCATCATTGCTTCCCAAATCCCAAATGAGTAAATGTGATGATGCATCATATCTTCCAAACCTGTAGGCAATTACTTAAACGAAGACTGCTCGCCAATGAAGGGTCATCACAGGATCAATAGGTACAGCCATGATCTACACACAGAAAAGCACGTAATCAGCAAAGCTGAGTACATACATAACAAAATAAAACACAAAACCTAACAAGATACTACTAAGCAAAAAAACATGATCGATAACCATACTCTTAAAACTTAACTCATAGAATGGGACTTGACTTCCACAACACATACAACATGAAAATTGAATAGACAATGGATCGAGCTTTCTAACCAAAACCAGCCTTCAATATAGTACGGGCACGACTCCGTAATCCATTGACCAACGATATTGAGCAACCTTTTAAAATAAAACAGGGTACCGTGATCAATCCGACCCCAAGAAAATCCATGGGCTACCACCATGTACTCCAACTCATACTAGTCCAGAACTTCAGACGTGTACAAATCTAAAGCTAATGTTATTCTCTTTCACTTTAAGTATTAATGTTATTCGATGTTGGACTCTAAACAAAACAACCAACACATAACATGAATACAACAAATATTCCTCTTTTATCTTAGGATTAAATAACGTGATCAAACAATTCCAATTGACAAAGAATTTATCCTCCAATTTATTTTTTAACTTAGATCAACAATCGAATGTCCAAAGACAATAAATATACATATCCTAAAAAGCCCTCGGTCTTTGCAAAGTAGTAAAATAACCATAACCAATAGTAATCCAACTTACTCCCAAAGTCCTCGGCCTTTGAGAAGTAATAAAATAATAATAAAGGAAAACGATACCAAATCCAACAAACATATTTATAAACCCCCCATACGAATTTATAAATAAAATTATCTTCCCAAACATGCTTGAATCAAACATCCATTCATTCATGTAATAAAACATAAAGGCAATTAGCATGCTCAACAACACGTAATTCCAATATCAAAACCACATATGAACTATAAAAGGGTTTCCTATACATGATACTATAAATAATCCTATCCTTAGGACATGATACTAGCTAACACATAAGGACATGTACGTACCTTGTGTAGACAAAGTGAGAGGTCACATTAAAACTATAGAAGTCGCCTAAAGTAAATTCTTCGCCAAATGAAAAACACGAAAACCAGAAAACAACAAAGAGAAGGGAAGCGCGGGGAGGTGCGTCGCTGGGCAATTGACGCGTGGGGAACACGTGCGGCTTCTGGCTGCATGTTGCTGCTGTGCAAAGGAGGGGTGCGTGTGGTGCGCGGCTGTGTTGTGGCTGCACGCACGGTGTAGAGAGAAAGGGGCGAGTGAGTGTGGTGTGGGTTCGGAAAATCAAAAGGAGAGTGGGGTGTGTGTGGCCTGACAGTGGCACGCAAACCAAGGAGGGAAAAGAGAGGGATGTGAGACGGTTGAGAGAGAGCGCAAAGAGAATAAGTGTCCAAATTTTGGTGTTTAGGGAGGTATTTATAGGTTTGCCTTAAACCTATAGCAATTAGGTTAGGCTTTAGGTTTGGGCTTTGGGTTGATCATCCAACCCTAAGTAAAAGTTCTGGCCTCCTCAACCCAATATTAAAATTCATTTAAAGACAACCCAAAACATTTAATAAAATATTTAATACTTAAAAGTCCAACCCAATAAAATAGATGATTATTTAAAACGTTTAAACAATGGTTTGACTTTCAAATAGTCAACACTCAATAATTAAATGAAATAAATAGGACAATAGTTAGAATTATACTTTAAATATATTTATAAAATTCATAAAATGACGGGGGATTACATGAACAATAATGTAAGATAAATGAACATCAAATATAGTACACTAGAAGTAATAATTGATAAAAATAAAGTTGATTTTCTAATGTACATTTGATAAACATAAATGAACATCTTAAATATCGTGAATGAACAATAACGTAAAATAAATGAACATCTTAAATATTTGTGGGGCAGTTGTTTTTTGAATTTGAACTGATGTATATTTAAATGCTTGTAATGTACATTCCGTGCACAACATTCATTTAATCCCCGCGTTTGTTTTAAAAATACTGCGTTTTTGAGCGGGAGTACCACGCTCATTATACAACGAGTGTAGGATCTAATTTGCTCTCAAATAAGCATTGCAATTTTACAAAGCTCCTCTAAGAATCAAGCTACAACAAATAGGGTGGGGCCGGCAGGCGGCGGGATAGCAAAATAAATTTTGCTTGGAGAAGCACAGCGACGTGGCGACACAACTATGAGCTTCCACTGGCAGGGAAGCAAAGCTCCACTGCGGCTTTAAGGTTTAGTATAGTGGTGGTGCGAATTCCTTATCTTGGAAAACTTGGCTTCTTGGCGAGCGAGATCACATAAAGGCAGCCAACACTAGGCAAAGCAATCACTTTGTAGGACATCGATAATTACTGCATGGTGGTTTTGAAGATCTCCTTCGGTGGACCTAGATGTTGGAACATTTGTAACATCATGGGTTAAGTTATTGTATGTAGGGTGTATAGGAAGAGGAGAAGGTCTTATGTAGGTTTTTCGGAGGCAATTATGTCAACATAGTGGGCGGTTACATAACCACCCACGTGGCCCACTCCCCCTTAATTTATGGGCATGCAATAGGCGGTTATGCGTAGATGCAGATACTGGGTAGTTACCTATGTAGTGGGAGGTTATCTTGCTAGTGAGTGGTTACTAGGGGTGTTCAACGGTCTCGGACCGGACCGGACCGGACCGGCCATGGACCGGGACCGAAACTTGTCGAAAATGGAGACCGAAGACCGGAGCTAATTGAAACCGGTCTTTAGACCGGACCGTATGGAAATTCTAAGGACCGGACCGAAACTGGACCGGTTAGACCAAATTAGTTTTATCAGTTGTAACTCACGCCTAATTAGTTTTATCAGTTTCTCAAATGTGCTCTGTTCTTACACAAACACAAACACTAACTCACACTTGATTCTGCCCTATTAAAAAGCAAACTTTTTTTTATATCATGAATAACAATTAGAAAAGCAAACACAAAACATCAGTGTCATAATATAATGCTCAGTGATACATACTCAAAATATAATTCTTCAACAAGCATAATTTTGAAATTCTAATTGTTCAACAAGCATAATTCTAATTAAAAAAAGAACTTTAAATTTCAATCATACCTTAGGACTTAAGAGGGAGCAAGAAAGACTGAAAGATACAGGTTTAAGAAGATGGTGGACTGGCGATGGAAGAATCGCATGCACAGCAGTCGGCAGGAGAAGGGAGTTGAGACTCTTGAGAGAAAGAGAAGGAGAAGGATCATGGAGAAAGCTGAAAGGCAGTGAGTGGGAGTGAGTTAGTGGGCCAAGATTGTGTTTATAGTTTTAAATTGTGAGTTGTGACATTTGGCGGTCTAGAAGACCTAAAATCTAAAAAAAATAGAATCTTTACTTTTAAGTTTCCATATTAAATAAAAAATGGACTAACCGGTCTAGACTGGAAAAAACCCGGGTTCAGATCGAACTGGACCGAAAACCGATTTTTTAAAATTCATAGACCGAAGATCGGATCGGAAAAAGACCGGTCCGGTCCGGGTGATTTTTCCGTTCTAGACTGAAAAGTGAACACCCCTAGTGGTTACCTTGCTAGTGGGTAGTTATCTTACTAGTGGGTGGTTACGTTGCTAGTGGGTGGTTACCTTACTAGTGGGTAAGTTATCTTCCTAGTGGGTGGTTTATAAATGTTGTGCCCTTATGACTTGGTCTTGGGGCGTTTTTGCACAGTTTTGGTGCATGATAAACTCTGATATTGAGGATTATAAATAGATCCTTTGCACATACAATAGGGGATAGATAGAAAATCTCTTTCTATCAAAACTCTCTCATTTGCTTACTCTAGAAAATCTATCAGGATTTCTTGAGTGTCATTTATAAACACATCAAACAAAAGTTGTTCTTGATTTATTTATAAGATCATAGAATTGAATCATTTTACTCCATTGTATCTCATTGGTTGTTTCTTGTAACCCGGTGATCCTAGAGGGGCGAAATAAACTAATAGAAAGAAGTAGTTTTCGTGCCTTTGAGTGGTGCTATCTGACCTCTAGTTCGTACACATTGTATAACACTAGATGCACCAATTTCAACAAAAAAAATCTACTCACAAGTGAAGGAGGTTGGTCGATGGAGATTCAGAAAGCGGTGGAGACGTTGAGGGCGGTGGAGACTCAACAATTGACGAACATATCAAGACAACCAATTTTATATCTATTAACAAGGAATATAGACCGAGTGAGGAGCCATGAGAGGTGCTAGATCGTTGAGAAAATTGAGTAAAAAGGGTGGTGATCGGGCTCGGTCTTTTTTCCTAGAGAGGAGGGAGAGTCTTTCTCCCTTGAGAAAAAAACCTTTTTTATATTAGATGTATGGGGTCTGCCCAGCAGACCTCCAGCTGGCAGCAGACCACTGGTCCTGCCACTCCACGTCAGAGCGCCTGGAGCAGAGCAGACCTCCTCAGGCAGACCGCTCCGGACATAACCTCTAGGCTGGAGTTTAATGAAGGCCTCGTTCCACCTTGGCCCACTTCCAAAGAGGCCCACTCACTTTACTAGGTCAGTTACAAGTCCATGTCTCATATAAATACCCATGCCCATGCATGGGTAAGGTACGTTCAATCAAACACTCACAAAATACTTGCACTTGATACTCGTTTTCTCTCTACTAGAGATCTTGTGCTCAACTTGGACTGACTTAGGCATCGGAGAGGCGATCCTCGGAACCACCCCCGAGGTTTCTCCTTGTTTTGCAGGTAACCACCACCACGAAGGACGTTTGGGAGCCAAGATTCCACCAAGTACCCACCACCACATACACTGTTGCTGTCTTGGACAGAAACAATTTGGCGCTAGAAGGAGGGGAAGAGTAGAAAAGACCAATCTACAACTTCGCAATGGTGGTTCCAACCTCAGAAACGCTCGGTTCCGACAGTTTAGGAGGAGAAAGCAACTCTCCACTGAGAAAAACAAACACGAGATCAACTAGAAGGGGTAGTGCTGCTACCACCAGATCAGGCAGGAGGGATAACACTATCACCCCCCGCCATGAAACCAGGCAGACCCCACAGCCAAGCAGCTTAGTGGTCATGCCCACACCGGAGCAACTCCATGCAGCCTTTCAAGTGCTGCAGTCTGCCCAACGGTTTATGCAAACTGTTGGAAGCCAACCTGCTCGAAAGAGAAGGAGAACTAGAACACATGATTCAGTTCGAAGGCACCTGCAGCTGTCAGCTGAAGAGGAGACAGCCACAGCAGACCCCCTATGCGGGTACAACATGACAAACATCACACCCACCCCGACGTCGGAGTATGGCCTATCTAGCCGCTCTGGACCCGGATACATCAAGAGGGGTTGGCAGGAAGCAGAGTGGGATACTTAAATAATGCAGTAAGATCATCCCAGCATGTTCGAGGAACTAACACCCACAGGGTATACGGCAGGCTCAAGTAGGAGATCTGTCCACAGAGAAAATCCAGGGGGCGTGGCCCAGAATGTCCAGCCGCGGCCCAGAACCAGGCACAACTCAGGAGCTGAAGAGGCCCTGTCTGCGCCTGGTGGCGGAACGGTCAGAAGGCATGTCAGCCTGAGATTAGGAACAATACCAGAGGAGGGCACTGGCGATAATGGAGCCCCCACAGACCTCAGAGAACTCATAACCCACAGAGTCAACTCCAGACCCATTGTGGTATCACCAGCAGAGGAGATTAGATCTCCTTACAAGTCCCCCTTCACACCTGAAATCATTGCGGCCAGAGTGTCGAAAGCGAAGCTCCCATCCAATATCAAGTTTGAAGGGGAGGGAGACCCAAAGGAGCATGTGGCAGCCTTTGAGACCCACATGGAGCTAGGAAACTACAATGAGGCCACATGGTGCAGACACTTTCCTGCCACTCAGACAGGGATAGCTCAGACCTGGTTCAGGACTATCCCCCAGGGGACGGTTGCTAACTTTGATGAACTGAAGTAGAGATTCAAAGAGCATTTCGTTAGCGGAAGTAGGAGGAACAAATCCACACATGAGCTGCTATTGCTGAAGCAGACTCAGAATGAAAGCTTGCGGGATTTCATAGGGAGGTTCAACAAAGAGCTGGTGCACATCCCAGAGCTGGAGCAGAAGCTCGCTCTGCACGCTCTGAGGAACGCCCTACCCCACACCAGTAAATTCAGGGATGACCTTAAATGGGTCACCATGAAGGAGCTCAGTGAAGCCCTGGCCCTAGCAGAAAAATACATAGCTGTCGAGGACTTCAACAAAGCATCGACACACGGAGCAGAAACAGGCAGACCTGCTAGACAGGATACCAGGGAGAATGAGCACCAGTTCATGGGAGGCAGATTGAATTTTGGAGGCCCCAGGCCCCATCAGAGCAGAGGGAGAGAAAAACAAAAAGAGCAGAGAGAAAAGTGGACCGGCTGAAGGCCCAGGAGAAATATAACAATTGTAGACACCTCAGCGCGCCAAGGGCTGAGATCTTTCTGACCAACAGAGATGACAGCAGGTGGCACATACCACCACCCACCAAGAAGAGAAGCCTAGGCTCCAACATGGCAGAGTTCTGCGCTTTCCATGAGGCGCCAGGCCACAATACAGAAGACTGCATAAGCCTGAAAAACGATCTGGAAAGCCTGATCAGACGAGGCTACTTCAAAGAGTACCTAGCCTGGAATCAGGGGATCAAGGAGAAGGAGCAACAGAGCGAAGGGCAGAAATTGCAGGACAAGCGAGCAGAGATCAAGGAAGGGAAAAAGAAGACGGTATAATTCATATTTGGCAATTCTAGCTCGATGGGGGGAGAGAGGGCTAATCTGAGGCAGCTCACCCACCCCAACCTCTACTCCATCAACCAGGCAGAACTGAGCCCAGACCTGCTGAACATGACCTTCACGGCAGAAGACTGCAAAGGCATCAGTTTCCCGCACTCTAACCCTCTTGTGGTCACTCTGGAGATTAGCAGAGTAGATGTGCGAAGAATACTGGTAGATGGCGGGAGCGCCGTGAATATCCTTTATAAGGACACCTTCGATAAAATGGAGTTGGATCGTTCAATGCTGAAGCAAGGAGGAACTCCAATCGTCGGATTCACGGGGAACTCCATCATCCCAGAGGGGAAAATACATCTGACACTGACCACTGAGGGGCAGAACGGAGTGAAGAGAACGGTAGTACAAGAGTTTCTGGTAGTAGACCTCCCGTCACCGTACAACGCTCTGATGGGAAGGAAGTTCATCGAGGCGGTACAGGGAATCCCGTCAACCCATCATCAGACCATGCTTTTCTTAAGCAGCACTGGAGAGGTGGGCAGACTGAAGGGAGACCAGAGAGCAGCTAGGTCATGCAATCTGACCGCTCTGAAGAAGGATAAAAGACCTCCTCCTCCTGAACACTCTGGGTCTAGGAGAAAGAGGAGAAAGGAAAAGAAAGAAGGAAAGAAGAAAGAGGCTGAAGAAGCCAAGAAGGACCAGGTTGAAGAAGCCGGGAAGGAAAGAAAGGAAGGAAAGGCCGAAGAGGCCAAGCAAAGAGAGGAAGAGTGTGCTGCTATCAGTGAGGCCGATGCTCGGCCAGAAGCAGAGCAGGAAGCAAATAAGCCTGAACCGTGGGAAGAGACCGAAGAGGTACTCTTGGGACCGGAAGAAGGCAGGGCAGTCAGAATAGGCAAAGACCTGGATCCTGAAACCAGGGTCAACCTAATCAGTCTGCTGAAGGAGAATGCAGATGTGTTCGCCTTCTCAGCAGCTGAGATGCCTGGGGTGGACCCCGCCACCATCAACCACAAGTTAAACACTGCTGCAGGATACAGACCTGTGAAGCAGAAGAGGAGGAACTACTCTGCGGAGAAAAATAAAGCCATCGAGGAAGAAGTTCAGAAGCTGCTTGAGGCAGGGTTCATAGAGCCCTGCAAGTACCCAGAATGGCTGGCCAATGTGGTGATGGTCAAGAAGGCGAACTGGAGCTGGAGGATGTGTGTTGACTTCACAGACCTCAATAAAGCCTGCCCCAAGGACTGCTATCCCTTGCCAAGAATCGACCAGCTAGTAGACTCTACCAGTGGTCATGCTCTGCTCAGCTTCATGGACGCGTTCAGCGGATACCATCAGATCTTCATGGACCCTGCAGACAAAGAGAAGACGGCATTCATCACCCCTATCGCGGTATTTTGCTATGTCATTATGCCCTTCGGGCTGAAGAATGCAGGCGCCACCTATCAAAGGCTGATGGATCAGGTCTTTGTAGGTTAGAAGGGAAGGAATCTGGAGGTATACGTGGATGACGTCATCACCAAGAGCAAAACTGAGACTAACCATATAGCAGACCTCAAGGAGACCTTCGCCAACCTCCGCAAACACAGCATGAAACTGAATCCTAAAAAACGCGTGCTCGGAGTACGGTCAAGGAAATTTCTGGGCTATCTGGTCAGTGAAAGGGGGATCGACGCGAATCCCGACAAAGTGAAGGAAGCTATGGATCTGCCAGAGCCTAAAAGCATCAGAGACATCCAGAGGCTGACAGGCAGAATGACAGCCCTGTCCAGATTCATAGCCCAGTCTGCGGAGAAAGCTCTCCCATTCTTCAAAATATTATAGGGGAACAAAGAGTTCAAGTCGGAAGCAGAGCAGAGGGAGGCATTCCAGAAGTTGAAGTCACACCTCTCTGGTCTGCCAACACTGGCCAGACCCAAGACAGGGGAAGCTCTCTTCCTGTACATTGCCGTTACTGCTGCAACTGTGAGTGCAGTCCTGTTGAAGGAAGAGAACAAGAAGCAGCAGCCGGTATATTTTGTGAGACACACCCTCACGGGTGCAGAAACACGCTACCCTATTGATAGAGAAGACATCCTACGCAGTAGTGCTGGCCACTAGAAAGCTGAGGCCATATTTCGACGCACATCCCGTCACTGTGCTGACAAATATGCCTCTGGAAAAGGCAATGGAGAAGGTAGACAAATCGGGGAGAATCATGAACTGGGCCCTGAAGCTGACAGGGTTCGGTATCAAATTCGCCCCACGAACCGCCATAAAAGCACAAGCTCTGGCTGATTTCCTAGCAGAGTGTGTGATATCACGTATGTATTTGTATAGAGTTTTATCCCTTATTTACAAGCTAATTTGTGCGACATCTGAGCTCTTGGGAGCTATTTTGTGCTAACTATCGTAAATAGTTGTGGTTTCGTGTTTTAGTGTTGAATTGTAGGTTTTATGGAGTTTTCTCCTTATTCCCGAGCCATTTGGAAACAACCACGGCTTTACGAGATGTTACGGGGCACGTAGGAAGGCTCACGAGTTTTATGGGTAGTCAAAAAGGAGGTTTCCGTACTCTGATCGGACAAAAATGGTTCGATCGGGCGAAGTATTTATGATCGGGTATAGAAGTCGCGGACCCGATCGGGCAAGCTGTGCCCGATCGCATCGAGCGCGAAGACATGCACCAGACCCGATCGGGCACATTCTACCCGACCCGATCGGGCTGGATGCTGATAGCCCTTGTTTTGTTGCTGCTTGCGAGGAGACAGTGTTGGCCCAATCTGCCGCCAGACCCGATCGGGTGGTGGCCTCGGGCCCGATCGGGTGGGCCTCAATTTCTCGTCAAACGCTGCGCTGCTTCCATGCTAAAGCCCAAACACAAGTTGAGCTGTTTTGCACTCGGCCCGATCGGGTAGTGTGCTCGGGACCGATCGGGTCTGGCACCATTTGTCGCGATTTTCGACTTTTGCTTCCTATTTTTAATTAGACTTGAGGGGTATTATAAATACCGTTTTCCTCATTATTTAGGGACATCTTTTATTCATCTTTTTACTGCTTTAGACTCTAGTTTATTTCTCATTGTTCTTAGTCTAGTTTAAACACTTTAGATTAATCTAGAGGTGATCAAACCTATTTCGATTTCAATAAAAGTTCCTGCTTTCCGTCAATTGGTACTCTTTCCTATCTTAATCTCTTTTATTATTCTTGATTGCTTAATTTATTTATTTAATCGTTCATGATGCAATTGTTAGGGTTTCATATTAGTTTTGTTGTTGTTAACTCGATTATGAGTGAGTAGTCTCTTTCTAGGGTGTTAGATAGGAAAGCCATGTTTATACCATGATTGTGATTTAGACTCTTATTGATTTCTAGGGCTTGATTAGGGTGATTGTGATGTGGTTTGTTCTTTATTGAGTAATTAACGTTATTGCGCAGTTTCGTTGGTTGCTTGTGGTTAATAGTTGTTTGCACAGATCCGTCTTACAACTAGAGGCCTAGGATACGTCAGTAGTTCTGATTACGTTAGTATACATGCGGCGTATGTTGAACTATGAGCGTTGAGTCTTAACCATTGCTCAACATAGGCTCTAATCCCCCGACTCTTGACTTAGGTTTTGATAGTTGTTGACCTTGTTTGATTGGTATAAGCATGGTGGACCGACCTAATACCCTAGGTTTTTATTCCATAGTTAAATCCTTTGTTTAGTTCGTCTTTCTTAGCTTAATCATTAGTTTAATTAATTCCTTCCTGATTTACTCTGGAGTAGCTGAATTAATTGAATATTGATTTAGAAACTCTGTCTCCCTGTGGATTCGACCCTGCTTCCACTTACTACCTTAGAGGACCGTAGGTTTATTTTTGATTAGGTGATACGACTTTAACCTATCAGTGTGCCTATCAGGAAGCAGTAGGAGAGCCCAGAGCCTGGGAAGTCTTTATAGATGGGTCTGCAACCATCAACGGCTCTGGGGCAGGCGTGTTCATCAGAACCCCGGAAGGTAAAATCATTGAATACGCCTTGAAGTTCATGTTTTCAGCAACCAATAATGAATCAGAGTACGAAGCGGCCATCGCTGGACTGCAGCTCTGCCAGACCCTAGAAGCCAAGCACGTCCACCTCAAAATTGACTCTCAGTTGGTAACCAACCAAGTCAAGGGGGAGTATGAGGCCAAGGAGCCGACGATGCAGAGCTACTCAGCCAGAATGAGGTCTCTGATTTCAAATTTTGAAATTTTTAGAATTGAACAAGTGCCCAGAGCACAGAACGCACAAGCAGATGCTCTGTCCAAATTGGGAAGCAGCAGTCTGCAAGAGCTGAATAGGTCTGTTCTGGTGGAAGTCAGACCCACCAGTGCAATCTGCGAGGATGCAGAGCGAGTTTTGGAGCTGGAGGATATGCCAGAGTGGATCAGGGAGATCGCTGAGTATAAGCAGACTGGTAAATTACCAGAAGGGAAGATGAAAGCAAGAAAGCTCAAGCTGACAGCATGCAGATACTGCCTGATCGGGGACGAGCTATACATGAAGTCTTTCTCTCTGCCCCTACTCAAATGCGTAGGGCAGAGAGATGCAGACTACATATTGAGAGAGATCTATGAGGGACTCTGCGGACACCATATCGGACCAAGAGCTCTGGCCCATAAGGCTCTCAGAGCCGGTTACTATTGGCCCACAATGAAAGCTGACTCTGAGACTCTGGTGAAGAAGTGCGACAGCTGCCAGAAGTTCGCGCCAAACATCAAGCTGCCCGCAAACGACCTCATGCCAATCTACAACCCTATCCCATTCGCCCAATGGGGGCTAGACATTCTGGGACCCTTCACAACGGCCCAATATCAGAAGAGATGGTTAATTGTGGGGGTAGACTACTTCACTAAGTGGATAGAGGCAGAAGCCCTATCCACCATCACAGAAGCAGCCGTCAGGAAGTTCTTGTGGCAGAGCATCATCACCAGATACGGGATTCCGAAGGCTTTCGTCTTCGACCACGGGAGACAGTTTGACAACATGCCCCCTGTCAGGGTGGTTGGAGCAGTTTTGGATCAAATATGCCCTATCTTCAGTCTGCAACCCTCAGTGCAATGGTCAGGCCGAAGCCGCTAACAAGCAGATCCTGATAGGTCTGCAAAAGAAGCTGGAGGAACAGAAAAGTAAGTGGCTAGAGGAGCTGCCTAACACTCTGTGGTCAATCAGAACCATAGTCAAAGAGTCAACTGGGCAGACCCCCTTCCACCTGGTATATGGTTCTGAAGCTGTCATGCCTGTTGAGATCGGGTCCGAGAGTCTGAGGATCAGCCTATTTGAGCCAGGTCTGAACGACGAAGCTCTGAGAACAAATCTAGATCTGCTAGATGAGTACAGAAACGAAGCTAGGTTCAGAATTGAAGCCTACAAAGCCAGAGTCAGCAGATACTATAACCGGAAAGTGAGGGCTAGGCCTCTGGAGGTAGGGGATCTGGTGCTCAGAAATGCAGCAGTTGTGCAGAAAGACAAAATACATGGAAAGTTGTCGGCTAAGTGGGAGGGACCCTACCAGGTTAGTGAAAAGCTATACCTTGGAACCTACAGACTGAAAAGAATGGATGGAAGCGAACTGAAAAGCAACTGAAACGCCCGAATACTGAAAAAATACTTCGTGTAACCCAGATTGTATCAAAAATATCCCATGAATGAAAGGCCTTTGAGCCACCCTTTATCCACCACTCTCCATTTCACATTAAACCCCCATCCCCTTATCTATTCTTTATGAAAAACAATATGTCAAAATCAGACAAACCATTAGCAAACTGAGAAAAAATACCATAGTCTGGCAAAAGAAAACAGGGTCTGAGTCAGACTGAAGGATGAAGAGGCTCTTCAGACACAAAAGTAAGCTATATAATGAAGAAAGGGAGTCGGCCGAAAGGTTAACTCTGTCCAGAGCCCATGAGGCCCGCAGAGTGATCGGATGCCGGCTCGACTTAGCGATTTCATAGACCTCTACCTCTAAACCTGCGGGGCCGAAGGCCCAAAAAGCAGCAAGGATGAGTCATAGACACCTAAGGCTAATGGGGACGCCAGAGTTCCTAAGAACCAAAACGTACCCCGACACGAAAAAGATGGCAGAAGGAGCTAAAGGGCGAACCCCAAAACTCCCAGAATCATCATGACTTAGGGCGTCAAAATACCTCCTTTGCTCTGCTATTGTTGAATTTTTGTCACGCATAAGGCAGAGCAGAAGAGTAAAGGGCCCCTAAAGTCCCAGCTCTGAGCAAATCTCACCGGCCACCAAGCCAAGTAAACGAAAACACTCAGATATATTGTGATACCACGGCAGAATCAGCATCAGAGCAGAACGCAAGCACTTAGCAGAAATAACAAAACTTGGAATGCACCAAATAGAAAACACAAAAGTCAACAGAAGAACACAACTTGCATTACCGAAAAAATACTTGTATCTTACATAAAACATCTAGCTATAAGCCAGATCAGAGTGCTACAGAATACTACAACAACGGCGGCTACCTAACCAAAAGAAGGGAGCAAATACAGATGAAAAGGAAATGTTTGACTATTTAATTACAAATATTACAAGATAAGTCAATTAGGATATCATCGGAGGGCAAAAACGGAGGACTATAATCAGTTCAACACAGGCTCCCAGCTCATCTACCTCAGCAGCTCAGACAGGAGTCACAAGAAGACTGAGGCAAGGCGTGAGATAGCCGCCCGAGTTCCTATTGCTTAGGAACAGAGCTGCCATCCTTCGCGGAGCTCCCATCAGCTTGCTGCTCTGAAGACTCTCCCTCTGAAGGCAGAGAGTAAAGCAACTCCAAGTCTCTGAGCTCCTGGGTAGCCGGAGGTCGCATGTGCACCTGACTGGCGTAGGCATCCTCAAAGGCATCCCAGTTGAAAGAGGGCTGCAGAATCCAGAGGACCCTTCGGACCGCAACTTTGCAATCCTCCCAGTACTTGTTCTCGAACGCCTCCTCCATCTGCGCAGCCCGGGCTGCCTCCTTAGCAAGCAGCTGGGCCTCTTTCTGCTTAAGGGCTTCCTCAGCCTCCTTAGCCTGCTGAGCCTCCCTCTCAGAAAGCAACTTGGAGAACTCTGCCCCTAGCTCCTTCTCCCTCAGTCTCAGAGCCTCCTCCGCCTCCTTGGCTTGCAGAGCCAATTTAGCAGAGCAGCCTTCATGTTCGTCCTGTACAGCAGAAAGCCGACCCTTGAGCTGCTCCTGCTCCTTTAACGCTGCCTGCAGCCTGGCCTCAGAGGTCTTCAGCTTAGTCTCCGTCACTGAAGCGCGAGACAACGCCTCACTAAGCTGGGAAGAGAGCCGGGAGTGCTCACCCGCGATAGCCTCTGCCTCCGCCGCCTAACCCTCCATGCGTTGGTTGGCGGTCCGCAGGGTGTCGTGCTCCACAATCAGAGCATCCCTCTCCTCCTCATTTTCGCGGCAGGTAGACACAATCAGAGAGTTCTGAGCCTTAAGCTTGGCATATTCTTGACTCTGCTGTGCTACCTGAGCCTTAAGCTGCTGCAGTTCAGGGAGATCTGCCTCATGTCTACCCAGCCCTACAGCATGGCAGAACTCCCCAATGAAGGCGCCGGCCCGCGCAGCCTGTAATCAATGAAAAAGCAGATCAGAAGAAAATCAAAATATCAGAAGCAGATGCCTATAAAAAGGACAGACAACTCACCAAAGAGACATCCTGAACAGCGTAGTCCGGTGAGAAGCGACTTGCCAGAAGCTTCAACCACTCACTGGGGTCAGGGAAGGCCACGGACATCTGCTCCTGCCCCTGAACCTCATGCTGGTCATCCGCCGATTCCCTCTGCAGAGAACCTGAGCCAAAGGAAAGACCAGTCAGTTCCACAGAAGGGAAATGGCCGGAACTAAGACCAGGTAAGGGGTACACACCTTTGGTGACGACGTCGTCCTCAACAACAATGATCCGAGGGGAGTCAGCAGGGAGACGAGTCTTCTTCTGAGGGGGAGCTCCTTCCTCACTCTGCCTCTCTGCTGGTCTCTTTTGGGAATGAGAAGAGACCTCAAGCTCAGCTATAGTCTTCTGAGCACCCTCTGCAGGGGACTTAAGCTGGCCCGCAGTTGGAGCAGAGGTCTGAAGAGCCACAGCAGACTGCACCTTCTTAGCCCTCAATTGCTGCTGAAGAAAACAAAAGGTAACAATGTCGTCAGTCTGCTAGGGCACATAATGAATTGGAAATTGTAAGACAAAAGAGAGGAAAAGAAAGCACTAACCACACGCGCCAGCTGCTCAGGAGTAGGAGCAAGGACCTTCTTGAAGCCTCTGGGAGGAGGAGGAACAGCCTTCCTACCAGGAGGAGTAGGCCTCTGGGCAGAAGGAGTAGACTTCTGAGCACAGAGAGTTCCTAGTGTGCACACCCCTCACTAACAGCCTAATGATCTAACGCAAAAGCGCGCCAAAAGGTTCACTATTAGGAGGAAGACAAAACAGCAGTTTAATAATATAAAGAAATCAAAACCTGAATTAGCAGCCCAATGATCAATCGTCATTAGGTTCACTACTAAACAGGGCAACCTGTCCATCACCTATGGAGGATCCAATTCCATAGGCTACATTCCCTTCTTAACATTCCACTTTAAGTGATTAATGGATTTTAACAAGGTTACAAAATTACATAGCACGTAACAACTAATTCCATATTCATTAAAATTAGTCAAACAGTAGTCTCGTGAAATCCATAACGTCCATAATCAAATCACAACCACAAATTACTTAATAATTGTTACGTCAAGAGATCAACTGTCAACTCAAGTTATTACTTGTTACCCACTTATCATCATAAATCATAATAGCGGTGTCAAAAGTATTGAATGAAAATTAATAAAACAATAAGTTTGACAAAAGATCAAAATCATAGGTATATACGAGTATAGTAGTTAATAGTTAAATGATATTAACAACAAAACGTGAACATCAAATTTTAGTTTATAGTAGTATAGTAGGTTGTACACAAAAATCACACTTACAACACATAGCACGTAATATTCCTATACGGGAATACTGTAGTAGATGGACATTGCGAATTACCTTGATAAGCGCACTCTAAAAATATTACTGGTTCTCTGTATAGTCCCCTACGAAGCCTTCGTCTAAAATAAAAAAAATAACTCTAGTCAGTAAAATTGCGTAACTCCTTAACTCGCAACTTAAACAATTATAAACATTACTTAAGTCAGATTAGTTAAGGACAGATAAAAAGGTAGAAGTAAAAAGATAAGTTTAAGTTTTAAAATAACAGTAGAAGATTAAAGTAATAATAAAATAAGAGTAGGTAAAACAAAAGTGATAAACAAAATAAAAGTTGTTCAACAATTGAAATAAAAAATGTAACAAAAGAGGAAAATATGTAACAAGTTTTACATAAAATCATACTAACATATACAGAAAATTAAAAGAAAAGGAAAGGAAAAGAAAATAACAAAACCAAAAGAGAAGAAAGTAAAACGTGAGATAACAAAAGGAAACAAAGAAACAATGAATAAGACAAAAGTGAAAGGAACATAAAAGTACATAAAAAAATAAAAATAAAAAACCATAAAGCAATGAACCAGTCCAGGTTCACGCAGGAAAGAAAGAAAAGAAGGAGAAGGAAGAAAGAAAGGGAAGAAGAAAGAGGGTCACACCGGCAATTTTCCACCGGCGACAACCACCGATCGGAGACCGGTATTTCTAAAACATTTTCTCTTTCTCTTTTCTTTTTCCTTTCTCTACTTATTTTCGAAAATCTTGAAAAAATGAGTATTGAGTTTTTCTCACCTCTTCAATGGTGAAATAGAGTAAGGAAGAAGAAGGAAAATATTTGGAGAGTTGTAGACTGATTTTCGTAGGGTTTGTGAGGGGTTTATATAGAAATTTTTAGGGTTGAAATATTCTAACTTATTTCGAAATTTAAAATTCAAATCGAAAATTATAAAACTGATTTTTGGGCTAGAAAATCTGAACTTTGACCTTAACTCAGAAAATCCGAAAATAATAATTTTTTTTTTCTTTAAAATCCGAAAATATGTTACTACTCTATCCGAAAATCAGATTTTTTGTTAATTAATTTAATTAAATCCGAAAATAAGATAAGATTGTGAAGATTATCTGAAAAGTCAGTTTTCAGACTTATTGCTAATATAATTCCGAAAATAAAATAAAAAAAATGAAACTTCTATTTTATTTTCTTTTTGTAAAATAATTTCGAAAAATAAAAATGGGTATAATATAAGATATGTAAATAAATTATACTAGAAAGGTAGTAGAAATTTGGGGTATTACATCTACCCTCCCTTAAGACAAAGTTCGTCCTCGAACTTTAAACTCAGCTCTTAAGAACATACGTTGGGGTTCGAAAATAACTATGAGTTAAGGTTCGAAAATAACTCGTTACTATTACGTCACACCCCCTAAAAATTTAGTTTCGTCCCCGAAACTTACTATACCTGCTCAAACAACACTGGAAATCTCCTTTTCATATCATCTTCAGCTTCCCAAGTTGCTTCCTCGGACTTTTGGTTCAACCATAGCACCTTTACCAACTTAACCGCCTTGTTCCGGGTACTTCTCGTTTTGGTATCAAGGATCCTAATAGGACGTTCCTCAAAAGATAAGGTCTCATCTAGTTCAATAGTTTCAGGTTGGATGACATGAGTTGGGTCATGGACGTACTTACGAAGTTGAGACACATGAAAGACATTATGGACATTGGCTAACTCAATGGGTAAGGCTAATCTATAGGCCACTTCACTAATCCGTTCCAAAACTTCATACGGTCCTATGTAACGCGGACTCAATTTTCCTTTTCTGCCAAATCTCATTACTCCCTTGGTCGGTGAGACTTTCAATAAAGCTTTCTCCCCGACTTCGAACTCCACTTCTCTTCTACTCTGATCTGCATATGTCTTTTGTCGATCCTGAGCTGCTTTCATGCGTTCTTGAATCAGTCTAACTTGATTTGTTGTTTCCTCAATCATCTCCGGCCCCACTGTCATTGACTCACTTATATCACTCCAACATAAGGGACTTCTACACTTCCGACCATATAGTGCCTCATAAGGCGCCATCCCTATGCTCGCATGATAACTATTGTGATATGAAAATTCTATGGTTGGCAAGTGTTCATCCCAAGACCCTCCAAAGTCCATCACACACGCCCTTAACATATCCTCGAGAGTTTGGATTGTTCGTTCCGTCTGTCCATCTGTCGCAGGATGAAATGTCGTGCTGAACTTCAGTAGAGTACCAAATGCCTGTTGCAGTTTTCCCTAGAAATTAGACAAGAACCTCGAATCCCTGTCTGAAACAATGTCCTTCGGTACACCATGTAACCTCACGACTTCTCGCACATATGCATTTGCCAATTGCTGCAAACTCCACGTATCCTTCATGGCTATGAATCTTGCTGTCTTTGTGAGACGATCCACTATAACCCAAATGGCATTCTTCGCCGACCTCGTCAGTGGTAATCCCATCACAAAATCCATGGAAATAGACTCCCACTTCCAACTAGGCACCTCCAAAGACTGCAATTTCCCTCCAGGTCTCATGTGTTGAATCTTCACCATCTGACACGTCAAACACTTTGCAACGAACTCAGCAACTTCTCGCTTCATGTTTTGCCACCAAAAGTGTTGCTTAAGGTCCTTGTAAAGTTTATCTCCACCCGGATGTACAGAATACGGGGTATTATGAGCTTCTTCCATGATCTTCCTCTTTAACTCCTCGTCCTTAGGAATACACCATCTCCCATTATACTTCACAACGCCCTCATCATTAATCTCAAACTCAGCGGCTGCTCCATCTTCTTTCATCTTTTTCACCTTCATTAACCACTCATCATTGGCTTGCTTCTCGCGAATCTCATCGAACAAGGTGGGTTGTACTGAAATCGCATTCATTTGAGCCTCCACTTGCCCGTGTTCCATAACTTCTAAATTCATTCTCCTAAACTCCTCACACAACTCCTTTGTCAACACCATCATATTCATCGCGTGGCTAGTCTTCCTACTCAACGCATCGGCAACTTTATTCGCCTTACCTTCGTGGTACGATATCTCCAAGTCATAATCCTTGATAAGCTCAAGCCATCTCCTCTGCCTCATGTTCAACTCCTTCTGAGTAAATATGTACTTGAGACTCTTATGATCTGTGAAAATCTTACATGTCACTCCATACAGATAATGCCTCCAAATTTTGAGTGCAAATACCACAGCAGCTAGCTCTAAATCATGAGTAGGGTAATTCTTCTCATGTGGCTTGAGTTGTCTCGAAGCATACGCTA
Organism: Patellifolia procumbens; assembly: GCA_947645195.1. NCBI lineage: Eukaryota > Viridiplantae > Streptophyta > Magnoliopsida > Caryophyllales > Amaranthaceae > Patellifolia > Patellifolia procumbens. The sequence goes on from CANSGD010000193.1 coordinate 2,101,598, forward strand.
CAACCTTGCCATGCTGCATTAATACACACCCTAAACCATTCTTAGAAGCGTCACTATACACCTCAAAACCTTTGTATCCAGAGGGTAATGTCAAAACTGGTGCTGACGTGAGTCTATCCTTTAATTCCTGGAAAGCCTTCTCACACTTCTCATCCCACTGAAATCTTGTCGTTTTCTTCATCAGGTTTGTCAAGGGTTAGGCTACCTTCGAAAAATCACGCACAAACCTTCTGTAGTAGCCTGCAAGTCCTAAGAAACTCCTTACTTCTGTCACACTACTAGGTTGTTGCCACTCTGTCACTGCTTGCACTTTTGCTGGGTCGACTGCCACTCCATCCTTTGATATAACATGACCCAGAAATGCGACCTTCTCAAGCCAAAATTCACATTTCGAGAACTTGGCGTACAATCTCTTTTCACGAAGTATCTCTAGGACCTTCCTCAAATGCCCCTTATGTTCTTCCTTGTCCCTTGAGTAAACCAAAATGTCGTCTATAAACACCACGACGAATGTATCCAAGTACGGCTGAAATGTCCTATTCATGAGGTCCATGAATGCTGCAGGCGCATTAGTAAGTCCAAATGGCATCACTGTGAACTCATAATGGCCGTACCTCGTACGAAATGCCGTCTTTGGAATATCTTCCTCCGCAATTCTCAACTGATGATAACCAGACCTTAGATCGATCTTAGAAAATATCCCAGCACCTTTAAGCTGGTCGAACAAGTCCTCGATTCTAGGCAATGGGTACTTGTTCTTTACTGTCACGTTATTCAACTCTCTGTAATCGATGCACAACCTCAACGTGCCATCCTTTTTCCGAACAAACAACACTGGTGCTCCCCAAGGTGATACACTCGGCCTAATGTACCCTTTTTCCAACAATTATTCCAACTGAGCCTTCAACTCCTGCATCTCCGCGGGTGCCATTCTATATGGTGCCTTAGAAATAGCTCCAGTTCCAGGCACTAAGTCAATTTTAAAGTCTATGTCCCTAATCGGTGGCATCCCTGGAATATCTTCTGGAAAACATCCTCAAACTCTCTCACAACCGGTATCTGAGACATCTCAACATCCTCCACGCTTACATCCTTCACATGGCACAGATAGATGGGGTAGCCTTTCCTAATGTAGGTTTGGAATGACATAGCTGAGACAATACTGACTCCAGGTTTGGACACTATACCTTGGTAGGATATCCTGTTTCCCTTTGGTCCCCTAAGAGACACCTTTTGGGTATGACACTCTATCCTAGCCCTGTATTTAGCAAGCTAATCCATCCCCAAGATAATATCGAAGTCAAGTAGGTCAAATTAAATAAGGTTAGCAGGCAACTCGGATCCTAGTATGATAATAGGTACGTCTAGGTACAAGGAACTACAAGGAATCACTTCACCTGAAGGTATGGTTATGTAAGTTTGACATGACGCTGAAGGTTTCATACCTAACTTTTTGACAAAGGAACTAGCTATGAAAGAATGAGACGCTACCGAATCAAAAAGCAAATAAGCAGGTTTAGAGTTAACGAGGAAAGTACCCGTCACAACATTGGCGTTGGTGTCAGCTTCGTTCCGATTCATGACGTAAATTCTACCATTATTGCCTCGAGCTCCGCTTCCATTTCCGTTGCTATGATTCTGGCAGTTGCTGTTTCCTCCACTAGCTCGGTTGCTGTTGGGATTGTTCTGTTGAGCGCTATTGCCTCCTTGAGCGTTCGCAGTCTGACTATGAGGGTTGTTGCCATTGTAGGGGCGGTTGTTGTAACCTTGGTTCTGATTTGACCCATAACCACTCTTGTTCCCATTATTCCCGTTATGTCCTGATCGGTTGGTGTTCTGGCCCTTGGGACACTGGTTAGCCTTATGCCCTTGTTCCCCACATGAGTAACAAGTGATAGGGGTTCCTTGACAGTTACGGCCTGGGTGGTTCTTATTGCACTTCCTACAGTTGAAATTCTGGTTGCGGGGTCCTTGATGGTTAGGTTTTCCCTGATCTTGATAGTTACTGCGCCCACCATTGTTGTTATTGCCCCCGTACCTAGGCCTTTTATCATGGCCTTGGTCATTGGTATTACTACCCTGGTCTTTTCTCTTATTTCTCCCCATAATCTCTTCCTCACGCTTCAGGATCCTCTCAAGGTTAGAAGCCTTAGCATAGGCCTCTTCGAATGTGATAGATGTCGCTCCCCCAAGTCGGGTTTGGATTTTAAAGGACAAACCATCCTCAAACTTTTGGGCCTTAGCCCTCTCATCAGGCACAATGGTAGGGCAAAACCTAGCTAGTTCGTTGAATCTTCGTGCATATTCTTGCACTAACATGCCACCCCCTTGGTTAAGTCTAGTGAACTCATTGTAAATCTGCCTCCTAATATGTTCAGGGAAGAATCGGTCCTTGAAAGCAGACTTAAAGGCATCCCAATTAAAATTGTCTTGGGCTCTAATGGTAGGACCTTGATTTTCCCACCAACTGTCAGCATCCTCTCTCAAGTAAAAAGTTGCATGGTCTACCTTTTGAACTTCGGGTGTCCCAGTCGAAATAAATAACTTGTCAAAGTTCCTCAACCAATTTTCCACTAGTAAGGGGTCCTCCTTGCCTATAAAGATCGGGGGGTTCAGAGAGGCTAGTTTCTTTAAAATCCGAAAATCTGTTACTACTCTATCCAAAAATCAGATTTTTTGTTAATTAATTTAATTAAATCCGAAAATAAGATAAGATTGTGAAGATTATCTGAAAAGTCAGTTTTCAGACTTATTGCTAATATAATTCCGAAAATAAAATAAAAAATATGAAAATTCTATTTTATTTTCTTTTTGTAAAATAATTTCGAAAAATAAAAATGGGTATAATATAAGATATGTAAATAAATTATACTAGAAAGGTAGCAGAAATTTGGGGTATTACACTCCTGACCAGCTTCATCAGGCTGAGCAGAACCATCCACTGGAGTGGGTTCTTTCTCCGTCCTCTCAAACTCGGTCGCCGCTTGGTCAGGCTCTCCCATGGGCACATCCTCCACCATAGGTGGTTCTGAAAGTAAGCATAGAAAATGAGAAGTGATTAGCAGAATGCACACAAGCAGAAAGAGTACCTTGTGGTTCATCATAAGTAGTACCTGGTTGCACAGGAGGAAGCTGTTGCAGGGGTTCAACAACCAGATTGGTCCCTCGCAGAGTGCTGGCCCCCTCTGCACTATCATCATCATCATCATCGTCTTCTGGCAGAGACACAGCACACCGGGAACAGCCGCCGCCTCCTCCTCGTCATCAGATTCAATCTCGGTGACAGTGGTAGAGGCCCCTTGCGGCCGGGACATCCCAGTAAACCTATCCACAAGTTCCGGGCGCTTGGTCCGGAGGGAAGGATGGTCCAAGGAAGTAGTGTTAATCTCCCTGATGAAATCAGGGACGGTTTAGGTCCCTGGGTCAGGTACCTGACGATACCTCCGACACACCGAAGACTGACTCAGACCCAGCTCCCAAGGAATGGCAGACCCCAGAGTCTCTGCAATATCAGAATATTCGTTAGCTACAGCAAGTCAGAATGCAGATAGAAACTAATGGAAAGGGGCAGAGCATGTCCACCAACTCAAGACCCACCCTTAATCACTTGGCGAACAAACTTTCTACACGGAGCTGCAGAACAGCACAAACAATGAATGCCATGGGGCGCAGCAGAATGGAAAATGAAAAGCATAGTTAAGGGCTGGCAGAGCGCTTACCAGTAGTATAGTCGGGGGACAGATGGCCTATCCTCTGGAAGGCATTCTGACACATCACATAGTGATGCGGCAGCCAGTACTTGGGAAGAAACTGCTTCCCGGCAGTAACTTTGGATCTGGACTTGAAGTAGTAGTAGGCTACCCTCTCGTCCCAGTTCAGCACATGAGGGTCCAACTGCTTCTGGAAGTAAGGCTTCACAGGGCGCAGAGGGGCCTTAAATTGATAAGGGTGCCCCTCCTCCGTCGGTACCCTAACGAAGACAAAACTATCCCGCCAATCTTTCAGAGTGAGATCAACGGGATAGACCGTCAGATGATTGGCTCGCACCGAACCGGTGAAGTAGCCGTACTCCCCCCTGCCTCTTAAAGTAGAACAGGCACTGGAAAAGTTTCATGGTGAGGGGAAAGCCCAGAGCTTCACAGACCCAAATAAACCCCAGAACCTTCTTCAGAGACTGGGGATTGACTTGGCAGAGAGCCATGCGGTACTTGCAGAGAAACCACTCCAAAAACCAGTGGATTGGGAATCTAAGCCCAAAGTCCAACTGCTTCATATAAACATCAGTGTACCCCTCTGGTACATCTGCCATGCTCTGACCCTCTTTGGGAAGCACTACCCAAGACCCGCGAATCGGCTTGATCTCCGCAGCAATCTCAAGGCAGTATGCAGCATGCGCCCGTTTGAACGCATCTGCAGATTTCTTCGCCAAATAAGGCTTACCCTTGCTGTCGTAAAGGGCAGTCTGCCGCATCTCATGGTCGCTGTACTTCCAGTCGACTGTGGGCAGAGTGGGCTTGAACTTGTAGTTGGGAGGGAACCTGTTGGTTTCAGGACCCAACAGCTCCTTGCGTAAGCCGTTCCAGGGGTCAAAGATCTCCCACTCCTCTGGAACCACCTCGTCCTTACACCGAGGCAGATCCAATTTCAAAAATGGAGACTGAGTATCCATCGGGTAAGGCTCATCCGGCTCAGACGAAGAGGTAGATACCACACCCTTCCCACGGGAGGCAACAGATTGAGAAGTAGACAGTCTGCACAACACGAGAAGCAGAAGACAATGCATCAGACCTAAAAATCACAACACAAGATAGTCTGACACCTCAGACCTACAGACTGAGCTATCAGACTGGGGGGCAAGGATATGTATGGTATGTGAAGATCAGAGATAGCCAAGAAATAGGATATTTTCTTGCTTTTCTTACAAAAAGAGACGTACAAAGTAGTCTGACACCTCAGACCTACAGACTGAGCTATCAGACTGGGGGGCAAGGATATGTATGGTATGTGAAGATCAGAGATAGCCAAGAAATAGGATATTTTCTTGCTTTTCTTACAAAAAGAGACGTACAAAGTAGTCTGACACCTCAGACCTACAGACTTAGCTATCAGACTGGGGGGCAAGGATATGTATGGTACGTGAATATCAGAGATAGCCAAGAAATAGGATATTTTCTTGCAAATGACGCAAACAAAACAATGAAAGAACATCACAGGTCAACAAATAAAGTGGATAACAGGGTAAACAGAGCAAACCCTAAAAGTCCCACGGACAACAGTAGAGCAAAGCTCGGCTGAAGAAGCCTACCACCCAGAACAGAGCCCTGCTAAAGAGGCAGAACAGAGCCTACCACCCAGAACGGCAGAACGGGAATGAAACAACACCAAACAGATCCTTAAAACAGGGAAATAAACAATCGCATACGAGGACCAAAAGAAAGAAAACCCTAACCGCTAAAGCACAAGACAAATAAGTGCGTACGAAAGAAAAAGAGGGGAGAAATCCATAAACACAGAGAGGATCACATCCAAACCATCCAAGAAGGAGAAAATCAAAAGTAGATCTGGGAAAGAGAGTTTACCTGGATAGAGAACGGAAGACACTGAGAAAAGAGAAGACGGAAACCACAGGCGCAACAGTATCAAAACTTCAAATAGAACTCCAAACGCAGGCAAAACCAGGAAACTCGAGAGAAATCACTTGAAAATGGCTGGGGCACAAAGAAATTCTTGAAGAACAACAGGGAAGTTTGAAAGCAAAGAGTTCGAAGGGGAAGAAACTAAAAAGTTCCACAAAAGGTCGATTCAGCCTTTAAATAGGCACAATTCGTCCACTCAGCACCAACTTGTCATCATTACATTCCTTGGGAACCCAAAGAGTCACATCAATTCAATCCAATTCAAAATGAATTAATGACCCTTGCTCAACACCCCAACCAAATGGGCGGGGAAAATGGAAGCATTCTGGAGTTTGTGAAGAGCAACTCCCAGACTGTCACGTACCAGTCTGCGAAAAGCAGAACGCCAGACCAAAAACAAACGTACCCAGCATATTGCAGTCTGCAAATACTGGGTCCGGGGGGCAAATTGTATGGGGTCTGCCCAGCAAACCTCCAGCTGGCAGCAGACCACTGGTCCTGCCACTCCACGTCAGAGCGCCTGGAGCAGAGCAGACCTCCTCAGGCAGACCGCTCCGAACATAACCTCTAGGCTGGAGTTTAATGAAGGCCTCGTTCCACCTTGGCCCACTTCCAAATAGGCCCACTCACTTTACTAGGTCAGTTACAAGTCCATGTCTCATATAAATACCCATGCCCATACATGGGTAAGGTACGTTCAATCAAACACTCACAAAATACTTGCACTTGATACTCGTTTTCTCTCTACTAGAGATCTTGTGCTCAACTTGGACTGACTTAGGCATCGGAGAGGCGATCCTCGGAACCACCCCCGAGGTTTCACCTTGTTTTGCAGGTAACCACCACCACGAAGGACGTTTGGGAGCCACGATTCCACCAAGTACCCGCCACCACATACACTGTTGCTGTCTTGGATAGAAACATTAGATGTATATCTTGTTGATATTATCTTGTTGATACTTTCACATGTATATCTACAAGATACTATCATTAAGGTATATACATCTGATACTTTTATCGGAGGTGCTTTTATATGACTAGTGAATTCAAATTTGCCATGATAATTCTGTAGAAAAAAATGAAAAGGGATTTTTTGTCAGAAACCCCCACTAACTTTCAACTTATTGAAAACAACTTCCAGGATCTTTCACTTTTAAAAATAACCTCCCTAACCTTTCTAAACTTGTTGGTTGCACCCCAAAACTTAACAACGTTAATTTTTTCCGTCTATTGGCGCCCAGTAACATCTTTATATATCATCTCATTAACAACTAACCTTCCTATTCCAATTAAACACAACGGTAACATTCGTAAAGTTCTTCAACCCAATTCCAATTGAGCATCAAATTTGCATTCCCAATCAACTCGAAGTCCTAATTTAAACCTAATCCCCAAATTGTTGAAATTAAAGCTGTACAATTTCAGGTAAAAAATTTTCTTGCATAAAGAGTTTCTTTTTTAAGAATTAGGGTTTGTAATTTCATATCGAAAATCAGTAAATGGAACTTTAAATTTGGGGAAATTGTGAAATTAGGGTTTGTTAATGTTGAACCATGACTTATACTTATGTAATTGTAGTTGGGTGTGTTGATTTGACCTTGAATTATGCTTAATTGTTCTTTGACTACTGAATTTCTTGGAATAGGTAACAGATTGCTATCAAATGCAAGTGTAGGATTGCAGCTAAAGTGTTGAGGTCTTGGACTAATGATAATCCTGGAAGGAAGTTTTATGCTTGCAAATTCTCTGATTTTCATAGTGGAAGAGATGGGTGTGGTTTTTTTCAATGGCAGGACAAAGAAATGGTGGAGTGGCAAAGAGTTCTAACCAATGAACTTCTTTTGGAGAAGAGATTATTGAACCATGAAGTGGCATTCCTCAAGACTGAATTAGCAAAGAATCAGGACATGAGAAAAAGAGCAGAGGGTGAAATTCACAAAATTAAGAGGAAAAGAGGATCATCAACAGTTAGTGGTTTAGGATTCTTGTCAGGAATGATTATTGGGGCCCTTGGGTGTTTAGTGATTATTTGCTTGATTCTAAGTATTATGTACTAGTTAGCTAAGTTAGCTAAGTAAGGGCCCTTGAATGCAAAACTAAGATTTGTAAGTTGGTTGTGTTTTGTTTGCACACTTCCATATTTGTAACTGTTATGGAGCAATGAAATGAAGTCGTTTCCTCAAATCATCATCATTCACATTTCAAAGTAAAGAAACTGTCTCAACATTAACAACATTTCAACCATCAATCCTACAATTCATTACATAAGATTAACTAAATAGGGTTCAACTAAAAACTGTCACAACATCAATCCAATGTATCCATTACAAAAAAGGCTTCTACATAACTCAAACTAAGTTCAAAAACCCTAGGCATCAGAGTTTTGAAATTTCTTTCATCTTCTTCTTTGTTGGCTTCAATGGTAACTTCACTCTTGCACCCTTGAGAGCATGTTGAGCTGGCATTGCATTAGTAGTAGGAGCTTTGGTTATGGCATCTTTATCAGTTCTTTGGCTTGACTGAGACTTGGGAAATTCAACATTTTGACTTGACTGAGAGGGGGGAATTGCACATTATGGCTTGACTGAGAAGGGGGGAACTGCACAATCTGACTAGTGCTTGCCTCATTGGTAGATGGCTGGACATAAGTCATCTGCACGTCAAAAAAGAAAGCACATTAGAGATAATTAAGGGGCTGTAAAAACAAATTAGAGTCACTAATATCAGAGGCAGTCCATAATGCTTACCTTCTTTGCCCTAGCCTCCCTTTTCTTCCTATTTGCCACCACCCAAGGGTCATTTGAAGGTGGCCTTCCTCCTTTTTTTGGTGGAGTCTTTGTAGCTTTGGGATTTGTGCACTTCAATATTTTGTGCCCATACTGTCCACAGTTAGAGCATTTTTGCTGCCCTCCAGCTTTGCTCACTTTCTTTGCCTTACCTTCCTCCACTTCCCCAGCTTCTGTGTGAAACCAGGCATGAGTCTTATGTGTGAAGAGTATGCTTGCAAGTACTTGTCCTTAGTGTACCAATCATCCACATAATCCTCTGGTTTCCCCCTTTTGGCTTGTATACATGCCCATGCATGTTTACAAGGTATGCCAGTCAATATAAAGTGACTGAAACTGCAAGTTCTTGTCCTAAGGTTGACAATAAGTCTATCATCAATGGTGTCCACCTCCCATTCATCTGCCCTTGAATGCACAGGAATACATCCCTTGGCACCTTCCATAATCCATCCCAAAACTCTACCTATATAAGGCATAAACCTCCCATTGTATGTTTGAATCCCATCCCATTTTTCAGCATGCCTTTTCATGATATACCTCCTTATCCACTCCATGCATGTAATCACTGGTTTATCTCTAGCTTCTTTGATCACAACATTAAAAGTCTCACACATGTTGTTGGTAACCATGTTGGACTTTGCTGTTGTGCTAAAAGCATGTCTACACCAATGCTTTGTTGGTATTGCTTTCAAGTACAAGTAGGCTTCTTCTGAGATAAACCTAATTGAAGCAAGTTGCTTCTCATAAGTTTGCTACATTCACCATTAAATATATTTAGAGATATTTTACAATCAGATTTGAAACAAAAATAACAAAAAAAAAATCAAAGGAAGATATTCAGTCACATACCAGAGTAGTAGCTTTAGCAGCCTTCCAGAAAAATTCCTTGAAGATTGTGCCAGTGAACTTCAACTTGAAGTTGTCCCAAATATGCCTCACACAAAATCTCACATCTGCCTTGGGAGCAACCAGGGCTATAGCTTCCAACAGTCCCTAACAAACTAAAATTCCAAACATTAGGAACACTAATCAAAGAGAAATTTAAAAGGCATACTGATAATGGAATGAAATTATTACCTTTTGCCTATCTGACATCAAAGTCAGTCCTACTCCATCAAAGTGCTCTGTATCCTTCATCAAAAGCTCTAAAAACCATGTCCATGTTGAGGTATTTTCCACTTCCACAATTGCCCAAGCAATGGGATAGATGTTGTTCTTCCCATCTTTACTTACAGCAGCTAAAATCATGCCTGGGTATGCACCTTGTAGGTGACACCCATCTACTCCTATGATTGGTCTACAACCAAGCTTGTAACCAACTTTACAAGCTTCTAGGCACACATACATCCTAGAAAAATAGGGGGCTGAATTTTCAGAGTTCTCAACACAAACAATAGCTGTGGAACCAGGGTTATATTTCAAAATTGCAAAGGCATACTGATACACTTTAGCATACTGATCAGCTGCATCCCCATACAGTATTTGCTTTGCCCTAGCCCTAGCAAACCATGCTTTAAAATACTTAATTGTAACCCCAAGATCCCTGTACACTCTATCAGTAAACTTTGATAGCTTCCAATCAGGGTCAGACCTCCATTCATCTAAGTACCTTTCAGCCAAGTATGCAGATGTGACCTTACTACTTGAATGGAAAAAACCACAATTATGCTCTAGCCTAAGACTCTTAATCTGGTATTGATCAGACATTGGCAGTTGAATTGCATGAACCTTAAAAAAACACCTCAATTCATTCACATTACATTGACAATATTGAAACTTTCCCTTTTTTGTGTTCCAATCACAATCACACTTATTTCTACAATACACATCAAATCTACCAGCTCCATTATGCAAAAAATAGTAATCATACCTATTTTGAATGGAATGATGCTGCACAGCTTTTCTCAGGTCATAAATACTTTCAAACTTCAAACCAAGACTCAGTTTTACCTGTCCCTTTAAATCAAACTCAGGGTTGAAGGTTAGATAAGGATCACCCTCATCATCTGATCCCTGTAAGCTTCTTGCTTCATCTGAATCACAGTCAACTTTAGCCACATTCCCAAGGTTAAAATCCTCCTTGGTGCACCTTGGTTCTTTGTTCCTCTCACTGCCCTTAGATGTACTAGGTTTATGACCTTCAAACCCCTTCAACAGATCTGCTCCACCCCCCTTTGAATTGAAGAACAACTCATCTTCAACATCTTCCTTCCTATCCTCTTCTCCAGGCTCATACTCAAAGTCACTAATGTCAGAAGCACTCCATTCTTCCCCACTTAAATCAAAATCTTCCTTCAACAGTTTCTCTTTTGCTTTCTTCTTCCCTTCTCCCTGCTTTTCCTGCCCCTTTCCCTTTGTGGTTTTAGCTTGTTTTTCCTTGTTCTTAGTTGCTATATGTTTCACCCTTGGTGTGCATCTCTTCTGAACTGCAGGAGGTGGAGAAGTGGTAGTTTTTGATGGTGAGATCAGAATGGGGGAGGCTTCTTTATGTTTAGGGGTTGAGCTCTCTGTCAGTGGTTCAAAACTACTTAGCAAAACAACTTGTGGCAGCCTTTGACTTCTTCTGACTGGAGAACAGATTTTTAAGCTTGAATCCTTGATGAGGGCATGTATTTGTGAGCTCTGTTGGGCCTTTGAATTGGGTTGAGATGTGGTGGATATTTGGATCTTTGGATGGGGCTGAGATGCAGAACTGCTTTGGGTCTTGGGCAATATACTAGTGGACTGAGATGAGTGATTTGGAAAGGTTTGCGAAAGCAATTTAGATGGTGGAAAAGAGTCTGATGTACTTGGAAAAAAGGTGCTTATCTTGCTCCTAAACTGAGGCCCAACTAATTAAGGCTTAGGCTCATCAATCACACATAAAAGTACCCTATCATTCTTGTCCCTACTTAGGTAAAAACCTTCAAAATCAGAATCATTCACAATTTGCTTCCTTCCATTTGTCAAGTTCCTCCCATGCATCCTATACCACATGCTGAAGCTGTCATTCACCCTATAACCAACATGCTTTTGTGCATCCATTAAAATTCCTCTCATTGCTGTCATTTTTATATCAGTAAGTTTAAGGCCCAACCCCTCCTTCATGTACATACAACCTCCCACATAACTTGTCTTATGATTGCTGAATTGAAAACTACCCCCCAAATAAATATTCATTCGAATATATGTTTCAGTTTCCCTACAAATTACACTATAAATAATCAGCAACAGCAAGTGATTCAATTAAATAATCAGTACAAATTAGGGTTTCAATAATTTAACAATTAATTGAGCCCAATTGCAATTAAAAATTAGGATTCTTATTATTAAACAAAGCAAACATAACAACACAGCAATAAAAAATTGAAATGGTGTGCAAATCGAAGTATAAAAAAGGGACTAGGTTTACGAATAGTATTTACCTCATTTGGGCACCAATTTCTTGTTTTACAGCCCAAATTTTCTTCCCTTTTTCACCCATGACATCACCAGATTCCATTCCAAGTACAATTAGTAAAAAAAATCCTAATTTCTACAGCAGTTATGGTGGAGTTACTGAGTTTCACAGAAGACAGATATGGAGAAAGTGATGAGTTTTACAGAGTTGAAATTGAATTGATGGAGGAGAGAGGGAAATGATGGAGGAGAGAGGGAAATTAGTTGAGATGGAGTTACTGAGGGTTATATCAGTAATTTCATCATGTGTTTTAAGAGGGATAATGTGTTACTGGGCCCCAATAGACGGAAAAAATTAACAGAGTTAAGTTTTGGGGGTGCAACCAACAAATTTAAAAAGGTTAGGGAGGTTATTTTTAAAAGTAAAAGATCCTGGGAGTTGTTTTCAATAAGTTGAAAGTTAGTGGGGGTTTCTGACAAAAAATTCATAATATTACTTTGTTTCCTTTATTCAGATTCATACAAGATCAGTTACAAACTATAATTAAATATCTCTAAGAGGGCCTATCCCAAGTACCAGCGAGTATATATATCTTTTTCTTCAAATTAAACAAGTAAATTCCATCAGCAGCAGCTTTCCAAAAACAATGGCGTCCACCACAATATTTATCAGTAAAAGTTGGGTCATGACTATAAGCTACGAAACCTGTGTGCCCATTGCTAGGCGATGCCAAAGTACAATAATAACGCACCACCCAAACAAAATTGGATTTGAACGTCCAATTGAAATTACCATTTACAGGATTATGCTGAATCCCTAAATCTTTGAACTTTACACCACCTTTACAATGAACATCAAGAGTATCTACGCTTAATGCGTTTTCTATTTGCACCCAATAGCATACTGGCCATAGAGGGAAAGCCAACACAAATGGTTGTTTCAAGAGAGAGCATGATGATTATCCAAAGTTTCAACATTCTCCTGTGTTTTGTTTTCCCCCTTTTTCCAATATAATATGTCTCTTGTTCTTTTTACCAAATCCCATACCTTGGCCTTGGGTTGTTTATAGTGGTCTAAAATGTAACAGGGAAGCATTTGAGGGTTACAAAAATGGCAATGGTATCATGTAATACCTTTTGAATTTATTTTAGGGAAAATTGGATCAAACAGCACAAACTATACTTTGTTGCACAAAGCAGCACCAACAAAAAAAGGTGCACAAAACAACACGAACTTTTTCTAATTGGTGCAGAAAACGACATAAGTGGGTTTTTCGCCTGAGATTCCCTATTTAAAGTGAATGTTTAGTATTTTAGCTTTTTGATTTCTATTACCTATACCCTATAGACATTCCTTTTGATTTCTTTCTTGAACATTTTCCACACATCTTCCAATTGTAGGGTTTGATAGACAAAATCATTTTGGGGGAAATTTTATGGTTTCAAAGAGGAAATAAGGTGATTTTTTAGATCCAATAGTTTATTTAAAGTGAAGGGGAAAAGATAGAAAAATAAAAAATAGCCAAAATGCTAAAGATTCGCTAGAAATAGGGAATCTCAGGCAAGAAAATCCACTTATGTCATTTTCTGCACCGATTAGAAAAAGTTCGTATTGTTTTATACACCTTTTTCTTTGTTGGTGCTGCTTTGTGCAACAAACGTATAGTTTGTGCTGTTTGATCCAATTTTCCCTTTATTTTATGCATTACAACAATAAATGAATGAATCTGTTGGATAATATGGCTTTTAATAAAATTAACATTAAATACACGTAATGCGTGTAAAAATAGTTAGTAATTTAATTAGTGAAATGGTTAGTTATTAAATTAGTGAAACAACTTGAATTTTTTTCTTCTTTTCTTTTTGAAAAATTGGTGTCCACTGTCCACCTCTTCTTCGCTTATATAATAAGATATACTCCCTCTTTTTATTTTATTTACTAGCTCCATTTGTTAATGAAGATGATGTCATAAGAAAGTGGGTGGGGACAACAATTAAGAAGTGCACTTATTTTATAGCAAATATGGTGATTAAATTAAGTGGGAGAAATTTTAAGGTATATGTGGGACAAAAAAGTGATAAAGTAGGGTTAAGTGTATAATCTAATTTTTTCATATAAGGAAAGACGAAAAAGTAGGACAAACAAAAAGAAATGGACAAAAACGAAAAATAAGACAAACAAAAGGAAACTGAAGGAGTACAAAACTTACAAGAATAATTACTTCTAATAATGCAACATTTTTGCCTTTTTATAAATAATGATGCAACCTTTTGATTATTTCTGAATAATACAACTTTCATACCCAATTTCCTTTAAGTAGGATAAAATAAAGCTTTACTTTATGAATTGGTAATCTCTGAACTTAAAGCAATCCCAAGCTTTAATCAGTCACCAAGATTTCGAAGAACAAATGCAATTCCCCAACAAATAGACTATTATTTTTCAGAGTTTAAATAGAGCTTAATTTATTACTTGAGAAAAAACATACTTCCTCCGTAACGAATTACTTGCAATAATTGTTATTATTTGTGAGAGGTAAGATATATCATTGTTGCAAGTAATTCGTTACAGATGGAGTAATTTATAATAATCTATTTTGCAACGTTATTTCAAATCTGAAAATTTATATTGCCTAGGAAAGCACATATTTTACTTCTAAAGAGATGTACAAAGTCGAGTATTTATTTCGTTTCAAAAAAAAAGTAGTGTATTTATTTTCGTTATAAATTGATGTACCATCTGTACTACAATTATACTTGCTACTTAGGATCAAGTACAAGACATGTCTGCCACTGTTCTTGATATGGTGGAGTCCAAGGACTCCACCACACAATTTATATAAAAAAAAACAAATAACAATTAGTTGTCACATTCTTATTGATGCTATGAAGAGAGAGAAAATAAGTTGTTTGAACCATCTAATGGCTATTTTCTCCATAAATAAAAGTTAAAAAAATATTTTAAAAATAACAACCGTCGTATTTTTTCATGATCTATAAAATGAGACCAATCTTGATATATTTTGAAATAAATTTTGAAAAACTATTTTTCAAACTTATTTTCTCTTCTTTCCAAATTGAGTTTCAAATTCATTTGAATTATAATTTAATAAAGGAAAAAAATTAGCCAAAATATTAAGGCATCATTATTTGAGGGAAGCAAATCTTCCCTTATCCCACAATTATCTCTCTTTTTTTTTTTATTAAACTGTAAAATAGCAAAATTAATAAAAATCATTTTAATCCACAAATATAAGATGTATGTGTGTCCATTTATTATATTCATATATTTAAACAGGTTAGTAAAAATAAGTTCTAATCAATAAAAATAAGTTTAGTTCAGTAAAAATAAGTTCAGTTCAGTAAATATAAGTTCAGTTCAGTAGTAATAAGTTCATTTCAGTAAAAAATAATTTCAGTTCAGTAAAAATAAGTTCAGTTCAGCAAAATTCTGTTGACGAGAACATGGCCTTATTGCTACCAAAATAAATTCAGTGTAATACCAAAGCATTAAACTTTTGCTACGAAAATAACTTAGATCAACTTAACTCACATCAATTAGTAAATAGAAGACCTTTTGCTACCAAAACAACCTAAATGTAATACCAAAGAATAAAACTTTTGCTACCAAAGCATATATCTTTTGCTAAAAAAAAAAGTTAAATGTAATTCCAACGTATAACCAAAAAGTGTGCCTTCTCCCGCAAACCTTCATCCCTCCTCGTCTCACCACTATTGAAACATTCTTATCCCTCATTCAAAAAGAAAGAAACGCAACCATCTTCCAAGGCACAACATTCAACGACTACAAAGCTAGCCATCTGGCTAATTTCCACCAACATGAATGAAAATGTCAAACTGCTTTGGACACAAGTTTGTCCCCCCGCAAGGGGACACCCCCCCCTTCCCGACCCCCTCACATTAACTCTCCCCACAACATCATCCAAGTCAGCTGGGATCCACCACCAACGACGTCCCTCAAACTAAACTTCAACGGCTCCGTCAAATCACACTCTACAACAGCTGGTTACGTCATCCGCGACCACTAAGCCAACATACAAACAGCACAAGCTTTCAACCTTGGAAACACCAACATCATTGTAGCCGAAGCCACAACACTCTACAAAGGCCTACAACACCTCCCCAGAATCGGCCCCAAGTCCGTCATCATCGAAGGCGATAATCACACTCTACAAAAGCCACAACACTCTATTTGGCCCGCCCCCTAACATATAGCGCACATCATCAAAGATTCACAACAAATCATCAACAATTTTCAACACTGCGAGATCCGGCACGTCTTCAGAGAAGGCAACAGAGCAGCAGATTGGGTGGCTTATGTTGCCCCCCTAATCCTAGATTCTCATCTCATATCATTACCGATAATCCTGTATCAAGTTTCCATACTATCCTCTTATCTGTCGCGTCAGGAGAAACCCTCGTGCGGAGAGGCTCCAGACGTTCTCCTACTCCACACTTTCTCTTTTCAAAAAAAAAAACCTAACGCATAAAACTTTTGCTACCAAAACAACTTAGATCAACTAAACTCAAATCAACTACCAAGACATATATTTATTGCTACCAAAACAACCTAGATCAACTAAACTCAAATCAACTACTAAGACATATATTTATTGCTACCAAAACAACTTCAATGTAATACCAAATCATACAACTTTTGCTACAAAAACAACTTAGATTATCTTAACTCACATCTACTATAAATAAGAAGATTGGTCTATTGCTACCCAAATAACATCAATGTAATAGCAAAGCATAAAACTTTTGGTACCAAAACAACTTAAATGTAATGTCAAACCATAAAACTTTCGCTACCAAAGCATATACATTTTGCTACCATAACAAGTTAAATTTAATAAAAAAGTATAAAACTTTTGCTACCAAAATAACTTAAATCAACTAAACTCAAATAACCTACCAAAAATATGCTTATTGCTCCAAAACAACTTCAATGTAATACCAAATCATACAACTTCTGCTACCAAAACAACTTATATCACCTTAACTCACATCTATTATTTCTACACAAGACCGGTCTATTGCTACCTAAATAACATCAATGTAATACCAAAGCATAAAACTTTTGCTACCAAAACAACTTCAATGTAATACCAAAGCATACAACTTTTTGCTACCAAAACAATTTAGATCACCTTATCTCACATCTACTATCAAACAAAAGACTTATTGCTACCAACATAACTTCCGTGTAATACGAAAGAATAAAACTTTTGCTACCAAAATAACTTAGATCAACTTAACTCACGTCATCTACCAAATTAAAGACATTTTGCTACCAAAACAAGTTAAATGTAATACCAAAGTATATAATTTTTGCTACCAAAACAACATAATTTTATCAACTACCAAAATATATACGTATTGCTACAAAAAAAGCATACAACTTTTGCTACCAAAACAACTAATATCACCTTAACTCACATCTACATCAAACAGAAGACCTATTGCTACCAAAATAAGTTTAATGTAATACCAAAGTATAAAACTTTTGCTACCAAAATAACTTAAATCAACTTACCTCGCATCAACTACGAAACAAAACACCTTTTGCTACAAGAACAACTTATATGTAAAACCTAATCATAAAACTTTTGCTACCAAAGCATATCCCTTTTTCTACAAAAACAAGTTAAATATAATACCAAAGTATAAAACTTTTGCTCCAAAACAACTTAGATCAACTAGACTCAAATAAACTACCAAACACATATACTTATTGCTACCAAAACAACTTAAATGTAATACTAAAGCATACAATTTTTGCTATCTAGACAACTTTGATCACCTTATCTCACATCTACTATCATACAGAAGACCTATTGCTACCAATATAATCTCAATGTAATAACAAAGAATAAAAATTTTGCTACGACAATAACTTGGATCAACTTAACTCATATCAAGTACCAAATAGAAATTTTGCTACCAAAAAAGTTAAATGTAATACCAAAGTACATAACTTTTGGTGGCAAAACAACTTATATCAACTAAACTCAAATGAAATACCAAAACAGATACTTATTGCTACCAAAATAACTTCAATGTAATACCAAAGCATACAACTTTTGCTACCAAAATCACTTAAATCACCTTAACTCACATCTAACATCAAACAGAAGACTTAGGCCCTGTTCTTGTAAACTTATTTTAATAAGTTTCAGTAAAAATAAGCTCGGTTCAGTACTAATAAATTCAGTTCAGTAAAAATAAGTTCAGTTCAGTATTAATAAGTTCATTTCAGTACTAATAAGTTCCTTTCAGTAAAAATAAGTTCAGTTGATAACAATAAATTCAGTTCATTCAAAACAAGTATTCTCAAATTAATACTTTAAATCATTAGTTCTACCAAATGAAAAATATAGATTAATTATAAAAGAAAGTGAATATTAATTAATTTTAGTTAGAAAAAACAATTTAATTTTTTTTCTTTTTAAAAGAAAACCAAATAAAATAACAATCTTATCCTATAATATCTCCTCTAAAATATCTGGTAATAATATCTATATTTCATATATAGTATCATCATATTTCTTTCCAAATTGAGTTTCAAATTCATTTGAATTATAATTTAATAAAGGAAAGAAATTAGCCAAAATATTAAGGCATCATTATTTGAGGGAATCAAATCTTCCCTTATCCCACAATTATCTCACTTTTCTTTTTTTATCTCTATTCTATAAGTGAAGAGTAGGGGGACACCAAAAATCAATATTTATCTTTATTTTTATCCTAATTAAATGGAACAACTTTCTCCATAACTAACTGTTTTTTATATTTTTGCTACAAGAATAACTTATATGTAATACCTAATCATACAACTTTTGCTACCAAAGCATATCCCTTTTTCTACAAAAAGGGTTAAATGCTATACCAAATTATAAAAATTTTGCTCCAAAACAACTTAGATCAACTAAACTCAAATAAACTACCAAACACATATACTTATTGCTACTAAAACAACTTCAATGTATTACTAAAGCATATAATTTTTGCTATCTAGACAACTTTGATCACCTTATCTCACATGTACTATCAAACAGAAGACCTAATGCTACCAACATAACTTCAATGTAATAACAAAGAATAAAAATTTTGCTACGAAAATAACTTGGATCAACTTAACTCACATCAACTACCAAATAGAAAATTTGCTACCAAAATAAGTTCAATGTAATACCAAAGTATAAAATTTTTGCTACCAAAATCGCAAATCGTGGTTACGTCGAAAGTACAAGCCATTCTACATTTATTTGCCCATAGACCAATCAAATCGCGTCAAAACGATTTGTGTTTCAATTTTGTGCGGTCCGATCAAATTATTATTTTTATTACTAATTATTATTATATTAATAATTCTAATATAATACTAGTAATATTAATTTACTTCTTAGATATCAGCGATATTATATAATCATCATCAAGTATTAATATATTAATACTAATAATAGAAATTACATATTATTAATTATAATTGTAACGTCCCAAACTTATGAGACCTTAATTGTTCATAATTAGCACTAATACACAGCAGAAAATGACAATAAACTCGTGGGATATGGGCCCACAAACTATATAATAGTCTTATATTGTCTTTAAGGAAAATACTACCTCCGTTTTGCAATACATGCAACATATACCTCTTTTGGATGTTTTGCAGTACATGCAACATTTCCTTTAATAGTTAGTCTTTTTAACTAAAAAAACACTTGTGCACCCATTTTTCCACTCACATGTACACTACTTTATTATTTATCACATGGGCAATAACGACAAATTACACTCTTTCTCTTCTCTTCTCTTCTCTTCCTTGGTGCATGTCACATAGTCCAATGTTGCATGTATTGTGAAACGGAGGTAGTACAAAAATGGTGAATACACTTAGATTATCCTATAAGTATGAAAACAATTTCATGGAATCCATGAGCGTTATCCCCTTAGTTTGACTTGAACCAACTCCATATACCTAATTATTTTAATAAAATAGAGGAAACAACTTTTAAGGTGATTATATTACATTATGTGCTAGACTTTTCTACTTTTTGTCTTACAAATGGCCCACTTTAGGATATTTTATTTTTCAATTACCCACTTTTCTTTCTTTCTCTTACTTTTTCAAAAGCAAAAAGGTATCAAAGTACACTTAATACAATATAAAATTAAAAAGATTCTCATTCACCTCAATTTGCATTGTTTTCCCCCATATTCCGAATGGAAACATTAAATGGGAACGGAGGGATTATATTTTATTAAAAAGGTATGTGTGATATGAGTTAGTGGAGTATTATTTTATTTGGATGTGAAAAAGTAGTGGGTCATGGTTGTAAGGTGAAAAGAAGTAGTAGTGGGTCATGATTGCAAGGTGAAAACAAGTACTAGTGAGCCATGTCCAAAAAAAGAAGTGTATAAAGCTTTTTGAGACAAATGAAAAACGAAAAAGTATAGAACTTTGTGGGACAGATGGAGTATTGTTATTATTAATTATTATTATTATTATTATTATTAGTAGTAGTAGTAGTATTATATTATTATGATTATTAAGTATTAAGCATTATATATACTAATAGTAATTATTATTATTATATTATATTATCATCTATATAATTCAAATTACAAAAAATTATTTCAATTCCGTACCATTAATTTCAGTACAATTCAGTTCAATGCCATTAATTTCAGTTCAGTTTAGTTCTTTGCAGGCCAACAGAACAGGGCCAAAGTCATATCCTTTTTTGTTACCAAATTGCAATTAACAATTCATTACCTTGATCAAGATTTGGTAAAAAGTGAAAAGGTATCCTTCATTACAATCTTTCATGACCTTTTCCAATTGTTTAATATATAATATAATGTGTCTAATTTTTAAATTATTAGAAATGAAAAATTAATCATCTGAAGAATATTATACTCGTTCAATTAAACATAAAAATGGAGCCGACATCACTCGGTCCATAAACTAATTTAACATTTAAAAAAGGAGTTAGATAAGACTTGTCCAATATTGTGATAAATAGCCATGTAGTGGGACACCTGGGTCATGGGGATTTGCAACATAAGTCATAAAGTAACGAATGTGCATTAGCAATTACTCGTGGAGTGATTAACAAGTGCAGGCAGTACTTGCCTCTTTTTTTGGTATTTTTTGCACTTTTAATGTAAATTGTCTTTTCTACCTTTTATTTTACAAAAAATGACAAAAATACTAATTGACTTTATTGCTTGGTGATTATTCAATGGGGGGTATTGTAATACTACCTCCGTTCCATAGGTATTGCAACCTTTGACATTTTACACAATTCATACAAGGATAAATATAGCCATGTGGGATCTTGTTAGATTCGTCTCGATATATGCTTAATTAAAATTTACTTTTTATAATTTTTACTTAAATAAAATTAGAGATATTAGCGTCTAAAGTAGTGCGTTGGGAGGCGTAAAACTCCCTATGTTGCAATACACATGGAACGAAGGTAGTATCTTGTAAGAATGGTGAATAATTCACCAAGAACTATTACAACAGTAAAATCACTGTTGGAAAACAGTAATGTACTGTTATAAATACAAAGGTGCACTGTAATGGGAAATGAAAATGTTAAGCATTCTATCTTCTTACATACTCTTCATCTTCCTTCTCTTCTTCCCTAAACTTAACAAGATGTATATCTTGTTAATATTATCGATCTTGTAGCTACTTTTCCATGAGTATCTACAAGATAATATCAATAAGATATACATCTAATAGTTTTTATCAAAGTTTTTATGTAGTATAACTAGTGAATTCAACTTTGCCATGATAATTCTGTAGAAAAAAACTAAAAGGGAGTAATATTACTTTGTTTACTTTATTCAGATTCATACAAGATCAGTTACAAACTATAATTAAATATCTCTAAGAGGGCCTATCCCAAGTTTCAGCGAGTATATATATCTTTTTCTTCAAATTATACAAGTAAATTCCATCATCAGCTGCTTTCCAAAAACAATGGCGTCCACCACAATATTTATCAGTAAAAGTTGGGTCATGACTATAAGCTACGAAACCTGTGTGCCCATTGCTAGGCGATGCCAAAGTACAATAATAACGCACCACCCAAACAAAATTGGATTTGAACGTCCAATTGAAATTACCATTTACAGGAATATGCTGAATCCCTAAATCTTTGAACTTTACACCACCTTTACAATGAACATCAAGAGTATCTACGCTTAATGCGTTTTCTATTTGCACCCAATAGCGTACTGGGAATAGAGGGAAAGCCAACACAGATGGTTGTTCTATGATTTCAAGAGAGAGCATGATGATTATCCAAAGTTTCAACATTCTCCCGTGTTTTGTTTTTCCCCTTTTTCCAATATAATATGTCTCTTGTTCTTTTTACCAAATCCCATACCTTGGGCTTGGGTTATTTATACTGGTCTAAAATGTAACAGAAAAGCATTTGAGGGTTACAGAAATGGCAATAGTATCATGTAATACCTTTTGATTTTATTTTATGCATTAAAACAACAAATGAATGAATATGTTGGATAATATGGCTTTTAATAAAAGTAACATCAAATATACGTAATGCGTGTAAAAATATTTAGTAGTATAATTAGTGAAATGGTTAGTTATTAAATTAGTGAAACAACTTGAATTTTTTTCTTCTTTTCTTTTTTAAAATTGGTGTCCACTGTCCACCTCCTTTTCACTTATATAATAAGATATACTCCCTCTTTTTATTTTATTTACTAGCTCCAAATATTAATGAAGATGACGTCATAAGAAAGTGGGTGGGGACAACAATTAAGAAGTCCACTTATTTTATAGCAAATATGGTGATTAAAGTAAGTGGGAGAAATTTTAAGGCATATGTGGGACAAAAAAGTGACAAAGTAGGGTTAAGTGGATAATCTAATTTTTTCATATAAGGAAAGACGAAAAAGTAGGACAAACAAAAGGAAACTGAAGGAGTACAAAACTTACAGGAATAATTACTTCTAATAATGCAACCTTTTTGCCTTTTTATAAATAATGATGCAACCTTTTGATTATTTCTGAATAATACAACTTTTATACCGAATTTCCTTTAAGTAGGATAAAATAAATCTTTACTTTATGAATTGGTAATCTCTGAACTTAAAGCAATCCCGAGCTTTAATCAGTCACCAAGATTTCAAAGAACAAATGCAATTCCCCAACAAATAGACTATTATTTTTCAGAGTTTAAATAGAGCTTAATTTATTACTTGCGAAAAAACATACTTCCTCTGTAACGAATTACTTGCAATAATTGTTATTATTTGTGAGAGGTAAGATATATCATTTAGCAAGTAATTCGTTACAGATGGAGTTATTTATAATAATTTTTTTTTGCAACATTATTTCAAATCTGAAAACTTATATTGCCTAGGAAAGCACATATTTTACTTCCAAAGAGATAACAAAGTCTAGTATTTATTTCGTTTCAAAAAAAAAAGTAGTGTATTTATTTTCGTTATAATTGATGTACCATCTGTACTACAATTATAATTGCTACTTAAGATCAAGTACAAGACATGTCTGCCACTGCCCCACTGTTGTTGATATGGTGGAGACCAAGGGACTCCACCATATCAACGGTGGAGACCAAGGGAGATGTCACATTCTTATTGATGCAATAAGGAGATAGAAAATAAGTTGTTTGAACCATCAGATGGTTATTTTCTCCATAAATAAAAGTTAAAAAAATATTTTAAAATAAAATAACAACGGTCGTATATCTTCATGATCTATAAAATGAGATCAATCTTGATATATTTTAAAATAATTTTTGAAAAGTCATTTTTCAACCTTATATTCTCTTCTTAAACAACTTTGCTTGCTTTGATAGATTTTTATAACATTTTTTGCTGAAAAAATCCTCAAACAATATTAATCATATACTCCCTTCGTCTCAATTTATTTGCTACATTCAATTTTTTTTTTTACAATTTTTAAGATATGATTTCAAAAACTAATATCCAAAACAACTTAGATCACCTTAACTAATATTTACAACCAAACATAAGACATGTTGCTACAAAAAAAGTTAAATGTAATACCAAAGTATACAACTTTTGGTGGCAAAATAACTTACATCAACTAAACTCAAATGAACTACCAAAACAGATACTTATTGCTACCAAAATAACTTCAATGTAATACCAAAGCATACAACTTTTGCTACCAAAATAATTTCAATGTAATACCAAAGCATACAACTTTTGCAACCAAAACAACTTAAATTACCTTAACTCACATCTAACATCAAATAGAAGACTTAGGCCCTGTTCTTGTCAACTTATTTTAATAAGTTTCAGTAAAAATAAGTTCAGTTCAGTACTAATAAATCCAGTTCAATAAAAATAAGTTCAGTTCAGTATTAATAAGTTCATTCAAGTACCAATAAGTTCCTTTCAGTAAAAATAAGTTCAGTTGATAACAATAAATTCAGTTTATTAAAAACAAGTATTCTAAAATTAATATTTTAAAATATTAGTTCTACCAAATGAAAAATATATATTAGTTATAAAAGAAAGTGAATATTAATTAATTTTAGTTAGAAAAAACAATTTACTTTTTGTCGTTTTAAAAGAAAACCAAATAAAATAACAATCCTATCCTATAATATCTTTTCTAAAATATCTGGTAATAATATCTATATTTCATATATAGTATCATCATATTTCTTTCCAAATTGAGTTTCAAATTCATTTGAATTATAATCTAATAAAGGAAAGAAATTAGCCAAAATATTAAGGCATCATTATTTGAGGGAAGCAAATCTTCCCTTATCCCACAATTATCTCTCTTTTCTTTTTTATCTCTATTCTATAAGTGAAGAGTGGGGGGACACCAAAAATTAATATTTATCTTTTTTTTAAATCCTAATTAAATGGAACAACTTTTCCCACAACTAATAGTTTATTAAATTTTTGCTACAAAAACAACTTATATGTAATACCTAATCATAAAACTTTTGCTATCAAAGCATATCCCTTTTTCTACAAAAAGGGGTTAAATGCTATACCAAATTATAAAACTTTTGCTCCAAAACAACTTAGATCAACTAAACTCAAATAAACTACCAAACACATATACTTATTGCAACCAAAACAACTTCAATGTAATACTAAAGCATATAATTTTTGCTATCTAGACAACTTTGATCACCTTATCTCACATGTACTATCAAACAGAAAACCTATTGCTACCAACATAACTTCAATGTAATAACAAAGAATAAAAATTTTGCTACGAAAATAACTTGGATCAACTTAACTCACATTAACTACCAAATAGAACTTTTGCTACCAAAATAAGTTCAATGTAATACCAAAGTATAAAAATTTTGCTACCAAAACCGCAAATCGTGGTTACGTCGAAAGTACAAACCATTCTACATTTATTTGCCCATAGACCAATCAAATCGCGTCAAAACGGTTTGTGTTTCAATTTTGTGCGGTCCGATCCAATTATTATTTTTATTAATAATTCTAATATAATACTAGTAATATTAATTTACTTCTTAGATATCAGCGATATTATATATTCATCATCAAGTATTTATATATTAATACAAATAATAGAAATTACTTATTATTAATTATAATTGTAACGTCCCAAACTTATGCGACCTTATTGTTCATAATTAGCACTAATACACAGCAGAAAATGACAATAAACTCGTGGGATATGGGCCCCCAAACTATATAATAGTCTTTTATTGTCTTTAAGGATAATACTACCTCCGTTTTGCAATACATGTCACATATACCTCTTTTAGATGTTTTGCAATACATGCAACATTTCCTTTAATAGTTAGTCTTTTTAACTAAAAAAACACTTGTACCCCCACTTTTCCACTCACATGTACACTAAGTTATTCTTTATCACATGGGCAATAAAGACAAATTACACTCTTTCTCTTCTCTTCCTTGGTGCATGTGACATAGTCCAATGTTGCATGTATTGTGAAACGGAGGTAGTAATAATGTGAAGACACTTAAATTATCTTATAAGTATGAAAACCATTTCATGGAATCCATGATTCCATGAGCGTTGTCCCCTTAGTTTGACTTGAACCAACTCCATATACCTGATTATTTTCATAAAATAGAGGAAACAGCTTTTAAGGTGATTATATTACATTATGTGCTAGACTTTTCTACTTTTTGTCTTACAAATGGCCCACTTTAGGATATTTTATTTTCCAATTACCCACTTTTCTTTCTTTCTCTTACTTTTTCAAAAGCAAAAAGGTATCAAAGTACATTTAATACAATATAAAATTAAAAAGATTCTCATTCACCTCAATTTGCATTGTTTTCCCCCATATTCCGAATGGAAACATCAAATGGGAACGGAGGGATTATATTTTATTAAAAAGGTAGGTGTGATAGGAGTTAGTGGAGTATTATTTAATCTGGATGTGAAAGAGTAGTGGGTCATGGTTGTAAGGTGAAAAGAAGTAGTAGTGGGTCATAGTTGCAAGGTGAAAAGAACTAGTAGTGAGCCTTGTCCAAAACAAGAAGTGTATAGAGTTTTTTGAGACGGATGAAAAAGAAAAGTGTATAGAACTTTCTAGGACAGATGGAGTATTGTTATTATTAAGTATTATTATTATTAGTAGTAGTAGTAGTATTATATTATTATGATTATTAAGTATTATTTATAGTAATAATTATTACTAATTATTATATTATATTATATTATATTATCATTTTATCATCTCTATAATTCAAATTACAAAAAATAATTTCAATAACTTACCATTAATTTCAGTACAATTCAGTTTAATGCCATTAATTTCAGTTCAGTTTAGTTCTTTGCAGGCCAAAAGAACAGGGCCAAAGTCATATCCTTTTTTGTTACCAAATTGCAATCAACAATTCATTTTACCTTGATAAAGATTTGGTAAAAAGTGAAAAGGTATCCTTCATTACAGTCTTTCATGACCTTTTCCAATTGTTTAATATATAATATAATGTGTCTAATTTTTTACTTATTAAAAATGAAAAGGTAATCATCTGAAGAATATTATACTCGTTCCATTAAACATAAAAATGGAGCCGGGACATCACTGGGTCCATAAACTAATTTAACATTTAAAAAGAAGTTAGATAAGACTTGTCCAATATTGTGATATAAATAGCCATGCATTGGGACACCTGGGTCATGGGTGATTTGCAACATAAGTCATAAAGTAACGAATGTGCATTAGCAATTACTCGTGGAGTGAATAACAAGTGCAGGCAGTACTTGCCTTTTCTTTTCTTTTTTGGTATTTTTTGCACTTTTAATGTAAATTGTCTTTTCTACCTTTTATTTTACAAAAAAATGACAAAAATACTAATTGACTTTATTGCTTGCTGATTATTCAATGGGGGGTATTGTAATATCTTGTAAGAATGGTGAATAATTCACCAAGAACTATTACCACAGTAAAATCACTGTTGGAAAACAGTAATGTACAGTTATAAATACAAAGGTGCACTGTAATGGGAAATGAAAATGTTAAGCATTCTATCTTCTTACATGCTCTTCATCTTCCTTATCTTCTTCCCTAAACTTAACAAGATGTATATCTTGTTAATAATATCGATCTTGTAGCTACTTTTCCATGAGTATCTACAAGATAATATCAATAAGATATACATCTAATAGTTTTTATCAAAGTTTTTATGTAGTATGACTAGTGAATTCAACTTTGCCATGATAATTCTGTAGAAAAAAACTAAAAGGGAGTAATATTACTTTGTTTACTTTATTCAGATTCATACAAGATCAGTTACAAACTATAATTAAATATCTCTAAGAGGGCCTATCCCAAGTTTCAGCGAGTATATATATCTTTTTCTTCAAATTATACAAGTAAATTCCATCATCAGCTGCTTTCCAAAAACAATGGCGTCCACCACAATATTTATCAGTAAAAGTTGGGTCATGACTATAAGCTACGAAACCTGTGTGCCCATTGCTAGGCGATGCTTACAATAATAACGCACCACCCAAACAAAATTGGATTTGAACGTCCAATTGAAATTACCATTTACAGGAATATGCTGAATCCCTAAATCTTTGAACTTTACACCACCTTTACAATGAACATCAAGAGTATCTACGCTTAATGAGTTTTCTATTTGCACCCAATAGCGTACTGGGAATAGAGGGAAAGCCAACACAGATGGTTGTTCTATGATTTCAAGAGAGAGCATGATGATTATCCAAAGCTTCAACATTCTCTTGTGTTTTGTTTTCCCCCTTTTTCCAAAACTAGTTGTTGGACCGCACGCTATCGCGTGCGGCCCCCAATATGATTATGTAATCGGAGTGTTTTTTATTACTTGTAATATAATTAGTCGTACCTAGGTTATGCAAATAGTCGGTGCTGAAATGTTACAACCATCGCATTTTAGAAATCAATAATTACACTCTAGGTACAACTTGTTTCTGGTATTCTCTTGGTAGCAGTAGCACAATGCAATGACAATTACAACTTAAATTACTCTTGCAATTCTCCAATACTCGATAAATTTTGTTAGACATAAACCACATGGTTTTCCGTAAACTATAACATAGATTCTAAATACACCTTCCAGATGTTCTGTTGCCAAAAACATAGTGTGGATTCATTCTAAAAACACCTTCCAGATGTTCAATTGCCAAAAACATAGCGTGGATTCATAAGCCTATTCGAGGACAATGGAACAGACAATCAACATCTGACTTGTTGATAGTCCAACAGTGGGACTGATTTGTAACAACACCTCTTTTAGTCTTCAATTCGTGCAACTCTTCTTGTAATTGCTCTGAGCGTTCCTGTTATTGAGAGAAGAGAAACAATTAGGGAAATATGTTATATTAAGGTAGACTTGCAAGGTTTAATGTTTACAATGGATACTTAGTGATATAAGTGAGGCTAGAGCTTTGAAAAGACAACATTTCGTTATCTTTTCAAGTATTCCGTGAAAAAAGATGTGGTGAAATTTTGGCCTGATCATAAAGGTGGGCGTACGATTTGTTGATAGATGGAGACCCTCTAGTGTCTCCTTAATTCTATGGACATTGAGAATTAGAACGGAGAAGGAGGTAATCTTACCTTTATTTGTTCATTACTTTGGTTGTTTGTGGATGAAATAGCCTAAAAACAGTGGCAAAGTTGAAAGGCCTCACCTCTAAGGATTTTACTCTGCGTGCTTGTCTTGAGATAAATTTGTAACCTTTATTTATCAAATACAATAAAATTAGTAAAGAGGAATTGAGTGAAAACACAAATTAAAAGATAAACATGAGATAAACGTGAGTCTTTGATTTCATATAGATCCATATTGCATCACTGCTAGGATAGAAGTAATAATTTAGCAACATTTAGCATCCCCCACCTCAGAGGCACGAAACAAAACAAATTATGTGTATTATAATAGTGCCAACAATCAATAATGACAGAAGTACACACAGCGAGCAGAAACCATGCCCAAGAAAGCAAAGGAGGGAAAGACAAAGGTAAAATAAGGACTTAGATGAGCAATAGAAATATTACTCCTACAAAGAAACAAATAGAGATAAAAATGAATGTTGTTTTTAATACCGTAAAAAGATGAATATATTGCTTAGGCGTATGATAGTGATAAGTGAATTGAAGAACTACAAAGCTGCGAGTAAAAAGTTAAAGAGTAGTAAACCTAGAAATTCTCACATAGGCTATTTTCCCCTGTTAATTACAAAACCATAAATAAGCTAATCCTTTAAGCAAAAACATGATACCGACAAAATTATTATCTTAAGCTTTACAATAATGATACAACTTATAAAGCAACACCTTCCGGTGCATTCCCATATATAGCCATGTAAACACAAGCAGAACTAAATTCCAAACTGTGCTGGTAGTGCAGTTTTTTTTACTGGACGCCAATTAGAAAAGACGGTGACCCCCCCCCCACTCCAAGCTCAGGATCAACCAAGCTCAGGACAATCCTAATAGTAGTCTATTACAAGTTACAACATATGCCTATTCTTATTTAGTTTCTCATTCTAGCCTAAATACATGTTGTAATTTCTTTTTAAGAGCTGCTCAACTAATTATCTTCCTCGCCTAATTTAAGCTCTCAAGTCTGAGACAATAAAGGGTTCCGAAGTATGTACCTTCTCGAGAAACCATAGCCCAGGGACCTAGGGTGTGAGCTACCCTCTAGGACTGGGACAAAGGCAATAGTAGATACTCCAATCGACTTGTATTCAAACAACAAGTTAGAAACATTATGAGACAAAGTTTTACAGTAAACAATGCGCCTAATAAAGTACTCTGTATAAGCCAAAAGTGCAAGTCAGAATTGTAAGAAGGTAAGAGTTGCTAATACCATATAACATTCCAGGTTAACCTGTCAAAAAGAGTGAAAATGTCGAATGGAAAATTGCGAAACGACATGCCTAACCCGGGGAAAAAACTACCAGATCAATGATATCACGTATTTATATAATCTTTTCTCCCTTATTTACAAGCTAATTTGTGCGTCATTGGAGCTCTTCGGAGCTAGTTTGTGCTAACTATCGTATATAGTTGTGGTTTTGGGTTTTAGTATTGAATTGCAGGTTTTATGGAGTTTTCTCCTTATTCCCGAGCCATTTGGAAGCAACCACGACTTTACGAGATGTTACGAGGCACGTAGGATGGCTCACGAGCTTTATGGGTAGTTTAGGAGGTCCCAAAACCTCTAAACGTGAAGAATTGAGAGCCAAAGAATCAAAAAGTAGTTTTCCGTACTCTGATCGAGCAAAAATGGCCCGATCGGGCGAAGATATATTGATCGGGTACAAAAGTTACGGACCCGATCGGGCAAGTCTTGCCCGATCTGATCGGGCGAGAGACGAAGTGCACAGACCCAATCGGGCAAAAATGACCCGATCGGGTGGGTGATCGGGCGGCTCAATTTTCTAATTTTGCTGCTTGCTGCGTAATTCCAAGAAGAAATCTGGGCTCCCTTCCCCAGGCCCGATCGGGCATCTTCAGCCAACCCGATCGGGTGGCAGGCCCAGACTTCAAATAAAAAAAAAAGGAACTTGCTGTTGCAAAGCTGCTGTACGCCAAGAAGTAACAAATTAAAGGTGGGCCCACTTGTTTGTTTGTGCTGATGATAAGGGGACAAGGGGACAAGAAGGCCCACACATTTAAGGCATTGATGCTGCTGCTAGTCCTGCTACTTAGGCGAAGAGGGGAGCCTTTGCCCTTTGGATTTTGCTGTTCACCCGATCTAGTACCCGATCGGGCTTCTGATCGGGTGGAGGCCCAGCACGCATTTTTTTTATTCTGCTTCAATGATTTTGCCAGCGTGGAACAAGAGTGAAGTTGGGCTGAATTTTTGTGTGGACCCGATCGGGTGGACTTTGGCCCGATCGGGTCCCGTGCATTATGACGCGATTTTTATCTTTTTTTTATTCCGTTTTTAGTGAGACTTGAGGGGTATTATAAATACCTTTTTCCTCATTATTTAGAGACATCTTTTATTTCATCTTTCATTAGCTTTAGACTAGTTTATTTTCTCATTGTTCTTAGTTCAATTCAAATACTTTAGATTAATTTAGAGGTGATCAAACCTATTTCGATTTCAATAAAGTTCCTACTTTCCGTTAATTGGTATTCTTTCTTACCCTAATCTCTTTTATTATTCTCAATTGCTTAGTTTATTTATTTAATCGTTCATGATGCAATTGTTAGGGTTTCATATTAGTTTTGTCGTTGTTAATTTGATCATGTCTGAGTAGTCTCTTTCTAGGGTGTTAGATAGGAAAGCCATGTTTATACCATGATTGTGATTTAGATTTCTATCAATCTCTAGGGCTTGATTAGGGTGATTGTGATGTGGTTTGTTCTTATTGAGTAATTAATGTCAGTGTACAATTTCATTGATTGCTTGTGGTTAATAGTTGTTTGCACAGATCCGTCTTACGACTAGAGGCCTAGGACACGTCAGTAGTTCTGATTACGTTAGTGAACATGCGGCGTATGTTGAACTATGAGCGTTGAATCTTAACCATAGCTCAACACATGCTCTAATCCCCCGACTCTTGACTTAGGTTTTGATAGTTGTTGACCTTGTTTGATTGGTATAAGCTTGGTGGACCGACCTAATACCCTAGACTTTTATTCCATAGTTAAATCCTCGATTTATTCCGTCTTTTGTAGTCTATTCATTAGTTTAATTAATTCCTTCCTGATTTCATCTGGAGTAGCTGAATTGGTTGAATATTGATTTAGAAACTCTGTCTCCCTGTGGATTCGACCCTGCTTCCACTGATTACCTAGTTAGAGGTCTGTAGGTTTATTTTTGATTAGGTGATACGACTAAATCCTATCAAACTTTGGCGCCGTTGCCGGGGAGACGGCTAGTTCTCTAAGTTTTTATTTAATTATTTGGTCTACTTTTCTGTACCTCATTGGAACTTCATTGTTTCAATCGAGGTACCCTTTACTGCTGCTTTTTGTTTCTTTTGTATGCCCAGGTCCCAAAGAAACGGTTCCCCCATTCCAGCGGACCCTGATCTTGATAGGACAATTAGGCGGATCCGAAAGATAAAGCAGAAAGACAAGCAGTCTGTTCAGCTGAACACCTCTGGAACAGACACCTTGAATTCAGTTATGTCAAAATCACTAAAGTAATATGGGGTGCCCAACCCGGATGGTCTTTCTACTGGACCACCAATGCCCACCATAGCCGCTAACAACTTTGAGATTAAGCCTGGACTCATCAGCATGGTCCAGCAAAATCCGTTTGGTGGGCATCCTACTGAAGATCCGGCAAATCATCTGCAACGGTTTCAACAACTTTGTCGAACCGTTAAACATGCCGGCGTCACTCCAGATCAACTCAAAGTCATGTTGTTCGAGTTTTCACTGAGAGATAGAGCCCAAAAATGGTTGAACGATGTGAAAGAAACCGAGTGGAGTGAGATTTCTGCTGCATTTCTGAGAGAGTATTACCCACCCACTAAAACAGCAGAAATCAGAAATAAACTGGCCACGTTTTCCCAAGAGCCTGATGAAACATTAAGGGAAGCGTGGGCCAGGTTTAGAGATCTACAGAGAGAGTGTCCACACCATAATATGGACAAATGGCTCTTGACGCAGACATTCTACAATGGTCTGCAGCCTCAGACGAAGTGTATTGTTGATTCGTCTGCAGGAGGAGTGTTTTTAGACAAGGCAGTTGATGAGGGTTATGAATTCATATCAAATCTTGCAGCCAATGACCATTCATCATCTAGGAGTTTGACTAAGAAGGTACTTGAAGTTGACGCTATTTCATTGCTTACATCTCAGATGGCGCAACTAACTCAGCAGCTAATGAAGTCTTCTAGTCCGACACCTCCACCCATGAGTATCAATGCTATGTCTGCAGTAGCACCCATTACCTCATCTTACTGCGAGGTATGTGGTGTTCAGGGTCACTTTGGGCATGACTGTCAGTTCAGTCAATTTCAGATGGAGCAGGCAAACGCCTTTCAACAAAGGCCACAAACCTTCCCCCCTCCACATAACTACCAAAATCCACAAAACCATCAACCTAACTTCCAACCTCCACCTCCACAAAACTACCCTAAACCTTCATACCATCAAACCCCACAAAATTTCCAAAGACCACCACCACAAAACTTCCCTCATCCCAATAACTTCCAAACTCCACAAAATTTCCACACCTCACCTCCACAAAACAACCCACAAGAGCCTAGCAATTCTGAACTGATGAAACTGATATTGTCTATGCAAAAGGCAAATGAGGAAACAAGGAGGGACCAAGAGAAGCACATCCAACTTCTCGAGGCTCAAGTTGCTCAGTTGGCAGAATCTAATGCACAGAGGCAGCAGGGACAATTGACAGGGCAACCCGTTCAGAGGGAACATGTGAATGCCATCACTCTTCGTAGTGGCATTGCATATGATGCCCCTCCAGTGCCCATTGATGAGGTTACCCCGACTGCAGGGAAGAAGAGGGTGGTAGAGGAAGGAAAAAGAAAGAATTCGACGTCTGAAGTCGATTTTTCTGCAGAAGCTGAACAGACAGGGAAGAAAAAGGAGAAGGTTTCTGAAACGCCTTTTACACCAAGGCTACCTTTTCCTCACAGGATGCAACAATCTAAGGTCGATCAGCAATTTGGTAAGTTCTTGGCTATGGTCAAGAACCTTGAGGTAACGATTCCATTTACAGATTTAATTACCCAAGTGCCTGTTTATGCCAAATTTCTGAAAGACATGATCACTAAGAAAAGAGACTTTGGTGGGGTACAACGTGTCGCTCTTACTGAAGAGTGTAGTACTTTTATTCAAAATAAAACCCCACCAAAGTTAAAAGATCCTGGTAGTTTTTCTATACCCTGCCATCTTGGACCTATTTTTATTGATAAGGCTTTGTGTGATTTAGGTGCTTCTGTTTCTGTTATGCCATTGTCTGTTTATAAGAAACTGAACATGGGAGCCCTTAAATGCACACAAATCACTTTACAGATGGCGGATCGTTCTATAAAATACCCTCTAGGTGTTTTAGAGGACGTTCCTGTTAGGGTCGGGAAATTCTATATCCCTGTTGATTTTGTGGTGTTAGATATGGATGAGGATGCCCAGATTCCTATTATCTTGGGTAGGCCGTTTTTGTGTACTGCTGGTGCTGTCATTGATGTCAAGTCTGGGTCTTTAACTCTGAGTGTTGGTGATGATAAAGTGATTTTTAAACTAACCAATGCTGTTAAGGCACCTATGCTTGAACAATCTTTTTGCAGGGATAAGGTTTTAGATGAAGTAGGGGTGGAGAAGGTTCCAATTCCACCTAGGGTTGCCTCACCGTCTGGAGGCATAGTCAAGAACATTTGGAGGAGAAAGATGTTTGATGAGGGTGGCACTCACTGCCACGCCCCTCCTATTTGAGAGAGGGCGGATTATGGTCGTGCGGGACCTTTATAAACCAGCGCTGTGCGAGAGGCAACTCGTATTTTTCTTTCCCTTTTTCTTTTCTTTTTATTTTTCTTCTTTTTGTGAGCGAGAGTGAGGGTACTAACATTGTTTTTCCTCTTAGCATAGTCCTTATCACCTTTTGGCATTGAGGACACTGCCAAGTTCAGCTTGGGGGAGGAGTTCTGTTTGTATTCCCTATCTCTTTTACTGCTTTCTAGAATAGTTTTACTGCTTTAGAAAAATACTGAAAAAAATCAAAAAAATATATGGTTCCCATGACTGGTTTAGTTGCCTCCCTGTGCCCCTTGCTGTGCTCTATTTGAAAATGATTTGACTTTGTTTTCTGGATAGCTGGGCATTTGTGATCTTGAGGCTATGATTTGATGTTTGATTGCTATGATTTCGAGCATTTTTGGATTATATTAGACCACTTTGTGCTGCATACCTGAATTGGTTAGACTGTGAGGCCTCTTTGTAGCCTATTGGATTCATATTATTATCCAGTCTATTCTTGTGTGTTAGTTCCTCTTTAGTGGATTGATCTTGACTTTGACTTCGTACTTGTCTGATTTTCGATGACTTGTAGCATTTGTTGTGATAGAGGTGTTCTTTTGTCTTATTCTTGAGATTCAGAGTGATTTTTTGATATACTTTTATTCTCCTTAGCCCCGCTGAGCCTAATGACTTGTTTCGTGTTACTTAAACCCCTATTATGAGCCAAAAGCCTTCACTTGATATTATTCCAAGCCTAGCTTGGGGGAGCTTTTGTATGGGTTGAGTTTGAGATTGGTTTGTTGGTTTAGTTTGGTTTTTGAGGAATTTGAAAGTGTATTTGCTGTGGTTTGAGAGTGAGAAAGAGAAAAGAAAAAAAAAGCAAGTTTAGAGTTGCGTGGATGAAGTTCAGAAAAATGAAAGAAAAATGAAATGAAAATTCAAAAGAATTCTAGTTCTTTCATTCACGTACGTTCATAAAAGAATATTCGCTCCATTGCTAGAAAATTGGGTTTGTTATGCGCTTTTCATTGATTTATGAGAGTTGGGTTATTTTACATGGTTTTATAGTGATTGTTGGGAGTTGTGAAGGCCATCTTAGGCCTTGTTTGAATGGTTTATGCTCCCCCTTTCTTGGTTTTTCCACCACATTACCCAAAAGTATCCCCTACCTCTCACCTAAGCCCCATTACAACCCTATAAAGTCCTCTTGAGCTCGTGTCTGCAATGTTCATTTGATTGATTTCGAGTTAGTTTGTCAAAGTTAAAGAGTATTTCTGCTAATTGAGTCGACTTGACTAGGATGAGCGTCATTGAACCTTCTTAAACACATGAGAGTGTGAGTGGGAAAGGTACTTACGGTCGGGTTGGTGAGTGTTCGGGCACATTCTTTGCCTGCCACAAAATTGAGAGGAGTGACACCCTTGTGAGTGCCTTTTCAGGACTTGTATGCTTTGTGGATGCTTGAGTTTGATAAATTGCTTGAATGATTGGTGGTTGGATGGATTTGATAAGCCAAACTTGAATTATGCCTGCTTGA
Organism: Patellifolia procumbens; assembly: GCA_947645195.1. Lineage (NCBI taxonomy): Eukaryota > Viridiplantae > Streptophyta > Magnoliopsida > Caryophyllales > Amaranthaceae > Patellifolia > Patellifolia procumbens. Next base: position 2,137,911 of record CANSGD010000193.1, read on the forward strand.
ACAATTCTTAGTCTTGAAAATGTTTTGAGCTTTGAATTGCTTTTTATCTATGGGGTGAGGCAATCTATTCCATGTTCATGTTCTGTTTGCTTGAGGACAAGCAAAGTTTAGCTTGGGGGAATTTGATATCACGTATTTATATAATCTTTTCTCCCTTATTTACAAGCTAATTTGTGCGTCATTGGAGCTCTTCGGAGCTAGTTTGTGCTAACTATCGTATATAGTTGTGGTTTTGGGTTTTAGTATTGAATTGCAGGTTTTATGGAGTTTTCTCCTTATTCCCGAGCCATTTGGAAGCAACCACGACTTTACGAGATGTTACGAGGCACGTAGGATGGCTCACGAGCTTTATGGGTAGTTTAGGAGGTCCCAAAACCTCTAAACGTGAAGAATTGAGAGCCAAAGAATCAAAAAGTAGTTTTCCGTACTCTGATCGAGCAAAAATGGCCCGATCGGGCGAAGATATATTGATCGGGTACAAAAGTTACGGATCCGATCGGGCAAGTCTTGCTGCGTAATTCCAAGAAGAAATCTGGGCTCCCTTCCCCAGGCCCGATCGGGCATCTTCAGCCAACCCGATCGGGTGGCAGGCCCAGACTTCAAATAAAAAAAAAAGGAACTTGCTGTTGCAAAGCTGCTGTACGCCAAGAAGTAACAAATTAAAGGTGGGCCCACTTGTTTGTTTGTGCTGATGATAAGGGGACAAGAGGACAAGAAGGCCCACACATTTAAGGCATTGATGCTGCTGCTAGTCCTGCTACTTAGGCGAAGAGGGGAGCCTTTGCCCTTTGGATTTTGCTGTTCACCCGATCTAGTACCCGATCGGGCTGCTGATCGGGTGGAGGCCCAGCACGCATTTTTTTTATTCTGCTTCAATGATTTTGCCAGCGTGGAACAAGAGTGAAGTTGGGATAAATTTTTGTGTGGACCCGATCGGGTGGACTTTGGCCCGATCGGGTCCCGTGCATTATGACGCGATTTTTAACTTTTTTTTTATTCCGTTTTTAGTGAGACTTGAGGGGTATTATAAATACCTTTTTCCTCATTATTTAGAGACATCTTTTATTTCATCTTTCATTAGCTTTAGACTAGTTTATTTTCTCATTGTTCTTAGTTCAATTCAAACACTTTAGATTAATTTAGAGGTGATCAAACCTATTTCGATTTCAATAAAGTTCCTACTTTCCGTTAATTGGTATTCTTTCTTACCCGAATCTCTTTTATTATTCTCAATTGCTTAGTTTATTTATTTAATCGTTCATGATGCAATTGTTAGGGTTTCATATTAGTTTTGTCGTTGTTAATTTGATCATGTCTGAGTAGTCTCTTTCTAGGGTGTTAGATAGGAAAGCCATGTTTATACCATGATTGTGATTTAGATTTCTATCAATTTCTAGGGCTTGATTAGGGTGATTGTGATGTGGTTTGTTCTTATTGAGTAATTAATGTCAGTGTACAATTTCATTGATTGCTTGTGGTTAATAGTTGTTTGTACAGATCCGTCTTACGACTAGAGGCCTAGGACACGTCAGTAGTTCTGATTACGTTAGTGAACATGCGGCGTATGTTGAACTATGAGCGTTGAATCTTAACCATAGCTCAACACATGCTCTAATCCCCCGACTCTTGACTTAGGTTTTGATAGTTGTTTACCTTGTTTGATTGGTATAAGCTTGGTGGACCGACCTAATACCCTAGACTTTTATTCCATAGTTAAATCCTCGATTTATTCCGTCTTCTGTAGTCTATTCATTAGTTTAATTAATTCCTTCCTGATTTCATCTGGAGTAGCTGAATTGGTTGAATATTGATTTAGAAACTCTGTCTCCCTGTGGATTCGACCCTGCTTCCACTGACTACCTAGTTAGAGGTCTGTAGGTTTATTTTTGATTAGGTGATACGACTAAATCCTATCAATCAACCAGACAAGGATATCATGACAATTTTGAAGTAAATATTAGGTATAACACTAATCATCTTATAACACTTACATGCATTTAGACACGCACCCTAGCGAACCCGACAACTGCCCAAACTACAGGGTTAAACAACTCAACCGACGATGACTGGACCTTTCTTCTATGTTCTGTACCTAGTAAATTGTGGTATGAGTTCAAGGACGTATGAAATCTGGTCACTTGATTGCAGCAACCGCACATGCTGAGTTTTAGTATGTACGACAAAAACATGCAACCAATGACTGAAGATCTATAATTAATTTTGAAAACTACAGCATCTCATGGCATTCTAGTTATGCAGTGACAACAAACCAGAGTCAACTACAGAAGTTCCTTTTATTTCAAATATCTGTTTAACTATATTCTGAGCCACACTAAAAATCTGCTACTTATAGAGTTATGGTAAATTTCTTTGAGCATCTTCCTTAGACAACCAATATTTATTGTTTTATTCACTCGCCCAGCAATAGTGTCAAAGTCAGCAACACCCAACATTTACTAAAGGGACATAACATAATAAACTATGCCAGTGCTAGAAGACTTGTCGTTATAGCCTATTTTCTAATTCTCTTGAAGTTTTCTTAAGAGTCCAATCCAAGGACAGAGCACAAGGAGCTCAAAACAGTAAGGTTCTTCTCAATACTTGCTTCAAGCTCACTCTGTAGGTTAAAGATCAAGTAGGATAGATAGTTACAAATTACATATTTTCTAGCCAAAAGTTATTATTAAACACTGGTAATTAGAATATATCACCCAAATGCTGCAAGTTAGAAGTTCTCAAGCTTTTGTCAAATATTCCTTTTTATATGCAAGGATATAGACCTAATTCTTTAACCAAACATAAAACTCCAACTTCCACAAATGACAATAATTTGATTACCTACAAGACAAGAATTTCACATGAGTACTACTTACTTTCCTCAATATCAAGCTGTCAAGATTGAAATCTATTTTTTGATTAACTGGTGCAAGCCTCAATGACAAATATTGCAACAACATGAAAGATTTGTGTCATTTTGTGTTGAGTTAAAGTAAGCCAAGCAATAGAAAGTGATTGGTTTTGTCAATAATTGGCAAAACTCGAATTTATCAGGGTGGTGCATTTCCAGTTCAGATTTCGGGTGGGTTATTATAGGTTATTATAATCTGAGTACATGGTCAACTTTAAAGTGTTTCAATTTGGGTCATTGAATACTTCAAATGAGAAAAGGGGGCAAATGCATCTTAATGGAACATTGAGACAGTATTATACCTACCTATCTTGCATGCCGTCCTCTATTCTATTACATAGTGATACTCCTATTTCTGCGTAGTCCCTCATTGGATACAAGATGAACCTCAAAGCCAGAAATAAAGTACCTCCATTTGACTTTGCAAGTACTGCACATGATTTTTTTATCCCTTCCAGCACCTATGCAGTACTTGAAATCTACATTCCATTAAAGAATTAGAGACTTATAGATGAAGATATTAATAAACCACCTCACTTGTATGCACAAAGTAAGAATGTAATGATCAAAGCTACTACATACATCATTCATCGTACATAAAAAGTGTAACCCCTGTTCTAAAACTTTGATGATGTAACTTGTTGGAAGTTTGGATCCATTAAAATTAAAATTAGATTTCAATATTTGGCGCAAGCATATGGAAACCTACCTCAGGCGAAAGACCACTAACCAATAGCATTGGTCCCAACTCCTAACACGAGACAATAACAGAAGAGGATGACTCCTTGCACGAGCCTGTATAATTTCATCAAACATCACCAATATTGAACGGCTAAACAATATTAAATCAAAATGAACCCAATTATATGTTCAAAATAAAGGAAGCGAAAAAAAAATCCTTCGATAGAAACTATTGGCTCAAAATATTACCGTTGATATTGAACTAAAACATAAACCTTAAATCTCTAGCTTAGCTGCTAACCTGTTCACCCAAAAGAAAGTGAAAAATTGTCAAAAATATCTATCATATGGTCAAAGCCAGAAAAGAAAAATATCATTAATAATGCGAATTGAATGAGCATCAAACTCGATCCTCAATCGGCTCAACAAAATCAACCTAACCTATTGCAACTTGCTGAAACATGATTGTCAAACACAATCACGCGATAAAAATGGCGCTTTTACAAAGGCACAAACATAAGGGACCTACTTTTAAAAATATATAAAAAATCGAAAGAAACCCTAAATCACATAATAAAAGGGCTAAATTCAACTGAGAATGAAGAAGAAATGAAAACATAATCAACACATCATAATTCCTAAAATTAGGGAAAAAGAATAACATGAAAATAAAATATTACGAACCATGAAGACATTAAACTGGAAAAAGCATTGCATTGCTTCACTCCTTTTGGCTTTCTGTCTCTCTCTTTTTCTTAGGTTGAGAGGAGATGAGAAAATGAGGAAGAAAGGTAGGGAAAAGGGGCTTTCTGTCTCTCTCTTTTTCTTGCTTTTAAAAGAGTAAGGATTAGAGAAGTAGAGATAAACAACCTAAATCAGAAAATAGAAAAACCAACATGCCCAATTTTACAAATCAAATCACCAATTTGCATTCAATTTCTTGGCAAAACAACAATAAATCATAAAACATATCTAGAAAAATCAGCATAAAACTTCCTTCAATAAACAAAACCAGATCCTCACTTTTCAATTAAAGTCAAAAAATTCTAATTGACAACAATCACTTTTTAGCACGATCAAAACCCATATTAACAGTCACTCTTAAACACCACCACAACCCTAAAACACAAATTCAGCATTATGAAATTTCCTGTAATTTGAACAAAGAGACAAACTCTTCTTGGAAAACAAAATTTGATAGATTAAAGAACAGAATCTGCAGGAAAAATAGATTAAACTAAAAAAACCCTAACTGTAAAAACCCAAAAGAGATTAGAATTTTACTCACATTGATCCATAATATACCAGCATTAATATCAAGTTCTGAACACCAATTGTTTAACGAGAGAGGAGTATTTACTTTTCCGTTCATTCATCTCGAACGACGACGACATTGTTGCCAACTGAAATGATCAAATCTGCAACTTCCGGAGAGAATTCTACACAAAATTAGAGGGAAAACAACGTTAGAAGGAGGAAGAACAAAACATAATGATTCAATTATAAATTCTTAGGGTTTTAAAAAAAAGAAACATCAGAAGTCGGAGAAAGGGGAAGAGAGAGAGAGACACAGAAGGGAAGAAAGAGATACAAAGAGAGCATGAAACAAAAAGTAGAGGTTGGAGCAGAGAGAAATGAAGACTGAGATGAGCCGATGAGTGGTGGAGAGGAAAACCAGGAGAGAAAGCAAGAAGACAAAGGAGGAAGAGCGTTTTGTCGTTTTCTTATGAACAGTATATTTCAGTTGTTTGTGACTCATTACACTGTTCTTAAGCACAGTAGCAGTATTCTCTCTTTTATAAGAGTATTCTTAAGCACAGTAGCAGTATTCTCTCTTTTATAAGAGTAAGTAAGGATAAGGATAAGGAGGATAAGGATAATATGTCTCTTGTTCTTTTTACCAAATCCCATACCTTGGGCTTGGGTTATTTATAGTGGTCTAAAATGTAACAGAAAAGCATTTGAGGGTTACAGAAATGGCAATAGTATCATGTAATACCTTTTGAATTTATGCATTACAACAATAAATGAATGAATCTGTTGGATAATATGGCTTTTAATAAAACTAGTAAAAGGGTACGTGCATTGCACGTGTTTTCTACGAAACTCATTGAAAAAGGATATTATATACTAATGATTTTCAAAAACATATTGGCAGAATGACATAAGAAATAGAGAAAATAGACATTAACGACATGCAATCTATATGTAGATTACAGGCAAAGGAAAAAACGACAATGACGTGATAACACCACCAGTTAAAATTTATCAAATCGTAGGCTTCTATGTCATAGAAAAAAATCTAATAACATGTCAACATGAGGAAACGTTACTTAAGATCAGTTGTTAAACCAAATTTCCTCTCTTAGAGAACGTTTAGAGCAATACCAATAATTAGGGCTGAAAACAACTCATCTCATTGCAAGGCCAATATTATTTCATCTAGATATTACAATAAAAGCAAGACATGTAGGCGGATCAACTCATAAAGTTCAAGGGAAAGCGAGGAATTCTAAAAATTACTAATGCTCAAATTGCCAACATTCCAAACCAATGTTGTTATAGGGGGTAAATAGAAATTATAAAAATTACTACAAAATGTTACTATTAGTAGTATTATTTAACCCCCTCCTTGTTTGTATATGGATATAGGACTTATCTAGGGGTAATATGGGAATAACTAAAATTACTCCAAAAGATGACTTACATTTGACCACTTACTCCTTTTTTATATAGGTATATAGGATTAACATCAAATACACGTAATGCGTGTAAAAATAGTTAGTAATTTAATTAGTAAAATGGTTAGTTATTAAATTAGTGAAACAACTTGAATTTTTTTCTTCTTTTCTTTTTTAAAATTGGTGTCCACTGTCCACCTCCTCTTCGCTTATATAATACGATATACTCCCTTTGTTTATTTTATTTACTAGCTCCAAATGTTAATGAAGATGATGTCATAAGAAAGTGGATGGGGACAACAATTAAGAAGTCCACTTATTTTATAGCAAATATGGTGATTAAAGTAAGTGGGAGAAATTTTAAGGTATATGTGGGACAAAAAAGTGATAAAGTAGAGTTAAGTGGATAATCTAATTTTTTCATATAAGGAAAGACGAAAAAGTAGGACAAACAAAAGGAAACTGAAGGAGTACAAAACTTACAAGAATAATTACTTCTAATAATGCAACCTTTTTGCCTTTTTATAAATAATGATCCAACCTTTTGATTATTTCTGAATAATACAACTTTTATACCCAATTTCCTTTAAGTAGGATAAAATAAAGCTTTACTTTATGAATTGGTAATCTCTGAACTTAAAGCAATCCCAAGCTTTAATCAGTCACCAAGATTTCGAAGAACAAATGCAATTCCCCAACAAATAGACTATTATTTTTCAGAGTTTAAATAGAGCTTAATTTATTACTTGAGAAAAAACTTACTTCCTATGCAACGAATTACTTGCAATAATTGTTATTATTTGTGAGAGGTAAGATATATCATTGTTGCAAGTAATTCGTTACAGATGAAGTAATTTATAATAATCTATTTTGCAACATTATTTCAAATCTGAAAATTTATATTGCCTAGAAAAGCACCTATTTTACTTCTAAAGAGATAACAAAGTCTAGTATTTATTTCGTTTCAAGAAAAAAGTAGTGTATTTAATTTCGTTATAATTGATGTACCATCTGTACTACAATTATAATTGCTACTTAGGATCAAGTACAAGACATGTCTGCCACTGGCCCACTATTGTTGATATGGTGGAGTCCAAGGACTCTATCATACAATTTATAAAAAAAACAAATAACAATGAGATGTCACATTCTTATTGATGCAATAAGGAGAGGGAAAATAAGTTGTTTGAACCATCTAATGGCTATTTTCTCCATAAATAAAAGTTAAAAAAATATTTTAAAAATAACAACGGTCGTATATTTTCATGATCTATAAAATGAGACCAATCTTGATATATTTTGAAATAATTTTTGAAAAACCATTTTTCAACCTTATTTTCTCTTCTTAAACAACTTTGCTTGTTTTGATAGATTTTTATAACATTTTTTGCTGAATAAATCCTCAAACAATATTAGTCATATACTCCCTTCGTCTCAATTTATTTGCTACATTCATTTTTTTTATACAATTTTTAAGATATGATTTCAAAAACTAAAATCCAGAACAACTTAGATCACCTTAACTCATATTTACTACCAAACATAAGACATGTTGCTACGAAAAAAGTTATATGTAATACCAAAGTATATAACTTTTGGTGGCAAAACAACATACATCAACTAAACTCAAATGAACTACCAAAACAGATACTTATTGCTACCAAAATAACTTCAATGTAATACCAAAGCATACAACTTTTTCTAAAAAAACAACTTGTTTCGGTTACAAGAAACACAGTGAATTTGTAGTTCGGGGAAGTCCAATTCCAGCTAAGGTAGTAATCAAAAAAGTCCAAGGTCTTCGAATTTCGGTACCTGCAAAACCGAGCACCGTGAACTACCCCAGGGATGTTCCTGGGATCGGCTCTCCGATGCTTAAGTCAGATCTGATCTCAGAAGTCAGAGAGAGTAGTACAAGTAAATGCTCTGCAATATATGGAAAAACTTACCTGAATGATTAGATGAGAGTTATTTATAGGTAGTACTGAAGTGACGTCATCTGGTGAAGATGGTGACGTCATGAAAGCCTTTTTGTCAGTGGGCCTGACTGAAGGCCTGTACTTTCTGGCCTGAAGGATCCTTAATTTTGCCCCCTAAGGGTATTTTAGTCATTTCACCGGTTAGGTGGGCCATGACTGGAAGGGGCCCAAACATTAGCCCCACGCTCTATGTCATAGTGTCAGATCATGATGAGACTGCGATGTGGAGCGGAATAGTCTTCCTTGGTTGCTGAAAAACTCGAAGTACCCCAAAGTGGGGTTGTCCTTGTAAAATTCGAACGCCCTCGTTCAGAGAGGGTTAATGAGAATTCGAACGCCCTCAACCAGAGGGGGTGAGTGAAAATTTGAACGCCCTCAACCAGAGGGGTTGGGTGCGAATTCGAATGCCCTCACCCAAAGGGGTTTAGTGAGAGTTCGAACGCCCTCTATGGAAGGGTTCAGTGAGAATTCGAACGCCCTCCATGGAGGGGTCTAGTGAGAAAACGAATGCCATCCATGGAAGGGTCTAGTGTGAATTCAAACGCCCTCTATGGAGGGCTTTAGTGAGAATTCGAACGCCCTCCATGGAAGGGTTAAAACAAAATTTGAGCATCCTCCCTAGAGGGGTCAAAATGAAAATTCGAACACCCTCAACACAGGGGTTCAATGAGAATTCGAGCGCCCTCCCAGGAGAATAGCACATAGAATTTGAGCGTCCTCCTAGGAGAATAACTCATAGAATTCGAATGCCCTCCTAGGAGAATAGCTCATAAAATTTGAACACCCTCAACACAGGGGTTCAATGAGAATTCGAACGCCCTCCTAGGAGAATAGCTCATAGAATTCGTACGCCCTCCTAGGAGAGTAGCTCATAGAATTCGAACACCCTCCTAGGATAGTAGCTCATAGAATTCGAACGTCCTCCTAGGAGAGGTTCTAAAAGACTTGGACACACCCACTATTCAGTGGTTTAAAAAGTCGAACGCCCTCCTAGGAGGTTCAATGCAAAATTCGAACGCCCTCTATAGGGTGTTCGATATAAAATTTATAAACACCAACCATTGGGTGGTTTATAGCAAAACTCGAACGCCCTCCAAGGAGGGGTCTCTATTAATGACAAATTCGAACGCCTTCACTAGAGAGGTTCAATGCAAAATTCGAACGCCCTCTATAGGGTGTTCAATATAAAATTATAAACACTAACCATTGAGTGGTTAATTTTCTTCGAGGCGCCTGGTAAGGGCTAATTGAGTCCAATACTCAATTTGAAAATTCGAGGTGGCCTGGTAAGGGCTAATTGAGTCCAATACTTAATTTGAAAACTCGAGGTAGCCTTGTAAGGGATAATTTGAGTTCAACACTCGTTTGCTCGAAATGGGGTGCCTTATGAAGGGCTTTGCATACTTGGAAAATTTTCTAAGTATGGATTCAAAGAACATCCTTGAATTTGCTAGAGGTAGCTCAGTCAAAGGGTTGTTCCTTTTGAAGAGTTCGAGGAAGCCCCGGTGAGGGAAGATTTGTACAGCTGAATTTCTTCGAAGTAGGCCCGGTGAGGGTCAACGCTTTAAAGTCAATGCTTTAAATTCAATACTTTTAAAGTCAACTTTTGGGGTGGTCAACCGTATTTTGACCGGTATTTATACGTTTCAACCGTATAAATAACGTATCGCAACAAACCTTCTTTCAATCCTTGGCACGAACTCCCATGTTGGGTGACTGTTCATATTAGAGAGGTTACTGTTCAGGGTAGGTGAGATATAAATATTTCACTCCTTTCCTCATTTACTCACTTTGCAATTTCTCTCTCTACTCTCTCTCTAGTTTTCTATCTTTTAAAGAAGACCTTTGCTTCCTTTGTGTGCTGCTCAGAGTGTGTCAAGAGTGCGAGGAATCTCCTTCGTGTAATTCGACCAAGGTATGATTTCTCATTCTTAACTCTTTTCCTTTCTTTTAATAAATTCTATAGGGGTTACTGTAATATAAAGAATGAACCCTGTTTTCGAACTGAGAGCCTCTTATGCTTTGCCCCTTCCTTATATGCCCTGGGTTGAAACATGGGTAGATGACGCTCCTGTTGTATCAATAGCTTATTGGGCCCTAAACTCTGATTTTTTACTCGACGCCGTTCCTATTGAGGAAGAGGAGTGTGAGGAAAAATTCGAGGGACCCGAAGAGTTTTTAGATCACCCGAATAAAGTAAGGATAGCCTTCCCTCCTTCTAAGAGGAGTTACTTAGATTCTTTCCTTTCCCTTGGTGTAGTGCAAATAATGGAGGCGACGGATGAAGGGACTTCGACATCCGGTTATTGCAAGCCCTGCCCTTCCCCCAACATGAGATTGGGAATAAGTGGCCACTGGTCGACGGGGAAGTGGCGAAAGGATCTACAAGGTGGGTTGTCGTTCTTGTCGACCTTGTACGCGATTAAGCTGCCCTATGTACTTTACCCTCCCCTAGTCACCGACTTGGTGGTGTCACCACCCCCTGGGTGTATTGGTGTATATAAGTCGTATTCGATCTGGGTTTGCGTTCTCCCTTGCACCCACTCTTTAAGGAAATTTTGGAGGCGTATAACATAGGCTTATGTCAACTTATGCCCAATTCTGTTGGGACGATTGTGTCCTTTTTATGTATTTGTCGCATGCTTGGAATGTGACCGTCCTTGCGTCTCTGGCACAACATGTTCAGAATAAACGAAGTGTCCGAGCTTCGCCATGGGCCTGGTTGGTATTCTTCTCAGGCCAGACACCTCATTATGGTCAAGGATGGTCGAAGAGATGAGAAGTCATATAAGGTTACGACCGAGATGCCAACTAACCAGGCTCTTTTTCGAGGTGAGTTCCTCTTCGTATTTCGAGGGGACCAGCTGTGGGATGTGCCCGTAACTCTGTCCGATGGTCCTCCTAACTTTGGCATGAATCTTTATGTGCCTGAAATGGACGCCGAGGAGGCTATTGTAGCCATTCATTGCCAAGATACGTCATTCCATATTGATGGGAAGTAGAAATACAAGACTGATTATTGGCTGCCCAATGACAATTACCTGGCCAATGAGCACTTCCTGTCGGCTTTCGGCGTGTCCCCAGCTTATGACCAATGTAGGTGTCTATCACTTATCTGTTTCTCTTGTTTTATAGTATAAACTTGTTTCTTACTCGTTTTCAGCTTTTGTAGTACTTGCTTACAACAACCTCGACGAGGATATGAAGAAGAATACTGCGAAGAGTGGCATGGCTACCAGGGCCAGGCTATCACTGCAAACGGGGGAACTCAAAGTTCTCAAACCTCCTGCTGTAAGTTCCAAAACCATCTTCTGCTTGGCTTTAGTTTTCTAAGTTTCCTCTAACTTGTCCTTTTCTTATTTGTGCAGAATGCAAAACATAAACCAAAGGCGAAATCGGCTACGCCGAAACCTTCGCCTACCCCTCCTACTACTCTGCCAGACCCTCCTTTATCAGCGGTCGAGGTCCCCGAGAGTGCGGGATCAAAAAGGAAAGCCCGCACCTCCCCTTCAATCGATCCCTTAACACCGGAACTTAGCTTTCATCTGGATGGGGGTTCCAGTCCTTTGGGCGAGGATGATGTCGAGGAGCCCCTGGTCAAGAAGACAAAATCTTCTTGGTTAGACGACGTCGAAGGTCAATCCGGCGCCGTCAGCATCGAGAATGCCAACCGAAAGGCTCTTCGGGCTCGTTACCAACGAGTTTGAGAGGCATTGCTGGTGCCTGGGGACAAGGAGGACATCTCTAAGCTTAGTGCAGCGAAGGAGATCGAAGCACTCAACGAGTGCTGGTTACGAGTGAGTCTCTTTATTTATTTCTTTAGTCCTTATCGAATCATTGTTGGTAACTTAACATTTTTTCCGTTACTTTATTGTCGCAGATGTCTATTCGAATGGCCTGCTTTACTGAAAAGGAAGGTCGTGATTCGGGTAAGCTGGCCGAGGAGCTGGACAAATGCAAGCACGAACTGCTGGAGGCTTCTCGAAGGATTCGTACTCTCGAGGTTGATCTCGAGAAGGCCAAGAGGTTGAATACTGACAACCTCGAAGCTTTCAACAGCGAGAGGAGGAGTCTGATCACTAATAAGGAGGAGCTGTCCAACCAGCTTAAGGCAGCTGAGAAGAAACTCGAGGCTCACGTAAGGAGGTTGCTGATCTCGAAGACCAGCTGAAGAGCCAAAAGGAGTTGTTGGAACGTGCCCTGGCTCAGCGAGATGCCTTGCAGCAGAAATACGACAAGTCTGTCAAGGACTTAAAACAGAAGAGGAGCAAGTACATCCGTCGTTGGAAGAGGTCGTAGGAGGGCCGCAACTTCGCTGACCAAAATATGGTTGAGGGTTTTCAGTCTGCTCGAGGTGAAGTCCAGAGTTTCTTCGAGAAGAATTTGAAGGACTTGGCTCCTGACTTGGATTTTCGACAAGTCTTGGCCAAGTACGATGAGTACGAGCAGAAGGCCCTCAATGAATACATGGAGAAGGGTTCGCAGGGGGCTGGTGATGCTTCGACTTCTGTTCCTGAGGAGGTCGAAGAGGCTAAGGAGGATCAAGCCCCTGCCGACCTTTCACCCGTTAAGGAAAGCGAGGTTGAGGCTGCTGAGGTTGTTACTGAAGCTGCTGAAGGCGAGACTGAGGCAGGTGATGCTGATGATGCAAGCTCCTTATCCGAGTCCTCGTCTGAAGAGGAGGATGTTGACATAGAGGCTCCTTGACCTTTGTAACTTAGCATTTTGTAACCAAGTTTTTCTTTTGTTCTGTATTCAGCTTTGTAATTTTCAATTGGAATGGAATGAAAAGAAGTTTTTGCTCATCTTGTTTCATGCTTTTTGCATTTATTTTCGACCTGCTAGGTCTCTTGTTTTTGAATGACGGAACTTCGAATATTGTTCCTTTTTGTATGAGATGACAAAATTCGAGCACCCTCTAAAGAAGGGTCCATTAAAAATTTCGAAGGCCTTCCTTGAAGGACTTTAATTATCATTCGCACATCATTGTCAACATGGATTCATGAAGTGATGAAAGTAATTTCGTGAGACTGGTGAAGTCATAAATTCGTTGAACCTGTTAGGTATAAAGAAAATTTGAATACGACACATATAAATACAATGCATGATAAATTCGAAAGACCGATGAGGATTTTATTCATAATTCTCAACAAGTCTGTTTGGACCGGCAAGGTCTACAAGTTTAAGAATATTACAAATACTTCGATGCATATCACAGCAATTTAATCTTCATCTAGACTGGCTAGGTCGAAGTAGTACAAAGCAGATCTAACTTGCTCTTATATTAGCCCCTTAAGTTGTTGTGGTTTGCCTCAAACATAGAACTTCCTCAAGTTGTCTACATTCCATGGTCGAAACAAAGGATCCGTCCATGTTTTCGAGTCTGTATGTTCCAGGACGAATAACTTCAGTTACTCGATATGGTCCTTCCCAATTTGGACTTAGCTTGCCAAGGTCTTGCTTTTTTCCCGTGGCTTCAATTTTTCGAAGGACTAGGTCTCCCACTTCGAACTTTCTTTCCTTTACTCCTCGATTGTATAGTCTGGTCATTCTTGCTTTCTGAGCAATTGATTAGAGCAGTGCATTCCCTCTGGTCTCTGGTAAGAGGTCGAGTTTGACGCTTTTTTCTTCCTCGTTTTGCCCGTAATCATAAAAGGTTATCCTCGGTGAGGGGATATCTACTTCAACTGGCAGCACGGCTTCACTTCCATAGACCAAGTTAAAAGGCGTATGACCAGTTGCCTCTTTTACCGTAGTTCGAGCTGACCATAGTATGCCTGGAAGGTCTTCAACCCATGACCCCTTTGCTCCATCTAACATTTTCTTCAGCCCTTTGAGGATGACTTTGTTGGCTGCCTCGGCCTGCCCGTTGGTCTGCGGTTGACTGACAGCAGAAAATCTTGTTTGTATGTCAAATCGAGCGCAATAGGCTTTGGTAGGTCCACTGTTGAATTGTCGACCATTGTCTTATATGAGTGCTCGAGGTATTCCAAAATGAGTAATGATGTTTTTCCAGATGAAGTCTTGCACTTTGTTGTCTGTGATGGTGGCAAAGGGTTCAGCCTCGACCCATTTGGTGAAGTAGTCGACTGCTACCAATAAGAATTTTATTCCACCGGATGCCACTGGGAAAGGCCCGAGGATGTCCATCCCCCACCGGTCGAATGGTAGTACATCCTGCATTGTAGTGAGAGGAGTGGCTGATTGTCGATGTACATGGGCATACACTTGACAGTTGTGGCATTTCTTGACCATGTCCTTGGTATCCTTCATCACTGTTGGCCAATAATACCCTGCTCGAATGGCTTTTCCAGCTATTGTTCGAGCTCCCTAATGACTACCACAGGTGCCCTCGTGTATTTCTCGAAGTATTTGTTGGCCTTCTTCAAGTGTCACACATCTTAGAAGGGGGTGTGTAAAGGACTTCTTGTACAGCAGATGATAATGCAACAGGAACCAACTTGCACGGCGTCGCACTCTCTCAGCCTCTTTTTCATCTTCTGGTAATTTTCCCTCTTCGAAGTATAGACGGATGCTTCGCATCCAATTGTTCGAAAGCAAATGAGGAGTTAGCTGTTGATACTTGGCTTGTACAACACTTCCCAAGAAATGGTTCGAGGTTCCAGTCCAGACGCTGAGCTTGCCATTCGAGATAAAGCATCCGCCTGCTGGTTTTCGGATCGTGGGATGTGTTGTATTGAGAACTTGGTGAACTTTTATTGCTGCTCCTTTACCTTGCTGAGGTACATTCTCATATTGTCTTCCTTTGCATCGAAGTCCCCTTTGACATGACCCACGACCAGCTGTAAATCTGTCTTGACAGTTATTTCATTAGCCCTATTCGAGAGGCATAGTTCTAATCCTAGCAGATGGGCTTCATACTCGGCTTCGTTGTTTGAAGCAGCAAAGTCAAATTTTATTGCATATTCCATTTTGTTTTCAAGAGGGTCTATTATCAGTAGGCCTGCTCCGCACCCTGCCTTCGATGAAGAGCCATCTACATAAAGTTGCCATGTCCCGGTTAGGGTGGCAGTTTCGACCTCTGTCGGGCATTCAGCAATGAAATCGGCTAAGGCCTGTGCTTTTATTACTCTTCTAGGTTCGAATTCTAGACCGAAGTCTGATAACTGATTAGCCCATTTGATAACTCGACTAGAGACATTTCTATTTTCAATGAGCTTTATGAGTGGCTGACTAGTGAGTACTTTGATAGGATGAGCTTGAAAATAAGGCTTCAATTTTCGACTGGCCATTATCAAAGCATATATCATTTTCTCCGATGGGGGGTATCTATTTTCATCCCCTCGGAAGGCATGGCTAACAAAATATACTGGGTGTTGTTGTTTGTTCCTTTCAGCAATGAGGACTGCACTTAGCGCGGTTTGTGACACCGCGAGGTACACGAACAATGTTTCTCCCAGCAAGGGTGAAACAAGCTTTGGTAGTGAAGCTAAGTGTGTTTTTCACTGTTGGAAGGCGTTTTCCGCTTCACAATCCCATTCGAAGCATGGTTTTTTCAAGGTGTTAAAGAAGTGTAAGCTCTTGTCAGCTGATCTTGATAGAAATCTTCCCAAGGCAGCCATACACCCAGTAAGTCTTTGAACCTCTTTGACAGTTCGAGGAGACTTCATGTTGATGATGGCTTGTATTTTATCAGGGTTGGCTTCAATACCCCTTCGTCCACCAAGAACCCTAAACATTATCCTCCTCTTACGCCAAATACACATTTCTTAGGATTCAGTTTCATATTATAAAAGCGGGGGGTGGACAAGGTTTCTCGCAGATCTTGGACATGATCCTCGATCAACTTGCTTCTGACTATCATGTCATCAACATAGACTTCTACGTTACGCCCCAACTGCCTTTTGAACATCTTATTGACCAGCCTTTGATACGTAGCCCCTGTGTTCTTAAGTCCGAACGGCATGACCACGAAACAATAAATCCCGGAACTTGTAATAAATGTGGTATGCACCTGATCTTCCTCGGCAAGGGGAATTTGGTGGTAACCAGCATTCGCATCCATGAAGCTAAAAAGCGTGTGTCCTGCTGTGGAATCGACCAACTTGTCGATTTTGGGGAGAGGGAAGTCATATTTGGGATACGCCTTATTAAGATCAGTAAAATCGACGCACATGCGCCATGATCCGTTGGGATTTCGAACCAGTACTACGTTCGACAGCCATTCTGTGTACTGGCACTCCCTTATCATTCCAGCACTTAGCAGCTTCCTCACCTCTTCAGCTGCTGCTTTGTTTCTTTCAGCGCCCTGATGCCTTAACTTCTGTTTGATAGGCCTGAATTCCGACTTGATATTCAGCTGATGTTTAGTGACCAAGGGGTCTATCCCTGGCATCTCATCAGCTGAAAATGTGAACACCTCCTGATATTCTTGAAGGAGTTCTACTATTTCTTTTCGAACGACCTGGTTAAGGTCCTTTCCAATTCGAACTGTCCGGTTAGGATCAGGTCCGAGTTGTATTTCCTCATCTTCGTCGACCGGCTGAGGTCAATTATGATTGGTTGGGTTCTCATTGTAGAACAAACCAAATGGTGGGGGTGAATCTTTGTCAGTTTCTTTTTCTTCTCTTTTCCTCTTCCCTGAGCTTGGCTCGACTGGCTTGCTCCTTCTCAAGCTATTGACATAACACTCTCGGGCAGACTTTTGATACCCATGTAGCCTACCAACCGTCCCATCATCTGCTTCGAACTGCAGTAAGAGCTGGTAGGTCGAAATTATCGCTTTTATCTTGTTCAGCGTGGGCCTCCCTATGATGATGTTATAGGGGAGGTCTATGTCAACAACAAGGAAGTTGATGGGAAGGCATCGTCCTTTTCCCTTGTCACCAAACCGGCTAGGTAAATTGATGACTCCAAGGGGGTGAACAGATTGGCCTCCGAATCCAACCAAAGGTTGGTCGATGGCTTTGATGTCCTTCTTCTCGTATTTGAGCTTTTGCAGACATTCCCAAGTGATGATGTCTACCGAACTCCCGCTGTCAAATAAAACTCGACCAACCCTGTGATTGGCCACTTTAAGTTCGATGACCAGGGGATCATCATGGGGGATCTGTATTCCCTTCGAGCTCTCTCCGAACACCATGGTGGGAGTGTCCGGCTTTTTCATTCTCTAACCATTTTTAAGATGCTATAGGTGATTCTTCCTTGAGTTGCCGGTTAGGCCTCCAGAAGGGAAGCCCCCAGCTATTACCCCTACATAGCCTTCGGTTTCATCGCTCTTCGCTTGTTTCTCTTTTCCCTTATCTCTTCTTCGATCACCCTGGGGTTCTTTGAGGTATCTATTCAACTTTCCTTCATCAGCCAACTTGTCCTTGGTCGTGTGACTGCAGTCCTTATGGTATTCGCACCATAACTTTTTGTCCCTACGATAGCTCAACGTTTTGATGGGATTAGGTCGAGGTAACACAGATTTATCCTTTATGTCTAAGTATATTTCCCTCCGATTGACATTGAAACGAGGATCATGACCTCTATCAGAGGGTCGATGTCTCTTTAGCCTATCTGCCATGTCTTTCTGATTCGACGGCTCGCTTCTTCTTTTGTTACTTCCCTCTTCATGAACATTTTTGCAGATGTCCAACGCCTGGATATACTTCTGCGCCTGTCTCATGGCATCTGCTAAAGTAAGTGTTTCCCTCATGGCGAGCTCGAATTTGAATCGTCCAAGATGGAGACCATTCATCAAGGCCGTAACAGCGACTCCACTTGGAGTTTGGAGACCTTGAGGGACTCTTCGTTGAATCGCTTGATGTAGCAGCTCAGACTTTCCCCTTTCTACTGGGAAACTGACATCAAGTGTACACTAGTTTTTTTTGTGATGTTTTGCCGCTATGAAGTGCTGAGAGAAGAGGGCTTCGAGAGCCGAGAAGCTGGTGATGATGCCATTTTGTAGACTCGTGAACCAATTGAGAGCCAAGCCTTTGAGGGTGGCTGGGAAATACCTGTACCACGTTGCCTCGCAAAACGTCTGCACGCTCATTTGAGCTTTGTATGCTGCTAGATGGTCAGGAGGATCAGTAACACCTGAGTAACGCTCTATCGAAGGGATTTTGACTTTGCCCGGGTTAGGGGTCTCCATGATGTGTTGGCTGAAAGGTGATTTATGTGCCACTACTGAACCTACTCGAAAGCCTGATTCAGCTACCTCTTCGGGATCGTTGATGTGTTGTGGGTTCCCAATTCTCAGAGTTTGACGGCTAGTCACGGGATAAGATAGTCATGTGGTTCTTGTGGCTATTGTGTACTTCGAATTACCTCCCTGGGATTGTTCCCTTATCTTTTCATTGATCTCCCGGGCATCGAAGTTCTTACCCCTCATCTGTTTCTGCTGTATGATGTGCCGAGCATCATCCTAGCTTGGCGACATGATAGACTTCCCTTTCGAAGCAGCAGGTATCCTCTTCGAGGGGCCAACAACAGCATGCTCGGTTAGGGCACGTTTTGACTATGCTGCCCTTCGATATAGGACTGTCCCTCGGTCAGGGGGAGTAATATGTTGAGTCTTCATCACTGAAATGAGCTGTTGCATGACAATAGTCATATGCCTTTCCATTCGGAGTTCGAGTTGTCGGAGATCCGAGTAAGTTACCGCTGGTGGTGGTGCTTCGATAGCCGTGTCAGCCTGGCTTCCAGTTATAGGGACGTCGGTTTCGTCCTCAACAATAACACCTCCTTGATTCAGCAGAGTGGTCTGAGCATTCTCAGAAGTTGTCCTTCGAGCAGTAACACCGCGATTACCTTGTCCTCGTGTCATGGTGTTCGAAAATGCAGCTGTTATGTTAGTTCCTCACAGACGGCGCCAACTATTTCGGGTACAAGAAACACAGTGAATTTGTAGTTCGTGGAAGTCCAATTCCAGCTAGGGTAGTAACCAAAAAAGTCTAAGGTCTTCGAATTCCGGTACCTGCAAAACCGAGCACCGTGAACTACCACGGGGATGTTACCGGGATCGGCTCTCGGTGCTTAAGTCAGATCTGATCACATAAGTCAGAGAGAGTAGTACAAGTAAATACTCTGCAATAAATGGAAAAACGTACCTGAATAATCAGATGAGAGTACTATTTATAGGTAGTACTGAAGTGATGTCATCTGGTGAAGATGGTGACGTCATGAAAGTCTTTTCGTCAGTGGGCCTGACTGAAGGCCTGTACTTTCTGGCCTGAAGGATCCTTAGGGGTAAAATGGCAATTTTGCCCCATAAGGGTATTTTGGCCATTTCACCGGTTAGGTGGGCCATGACTGGAAGGGGCTCAAACACAACTTAAATCACCTTAACTCACATCTAACATCAAACAGAAGACTTAGGCCCTGTTCTTGTAAACTTATTTTAATAAGTTTCAGTAAAAAAAAGTTCAGTTCAGTACTAATAAATTCGGTTCAATAAAAATAAGTTCAGTTCAGTATTAATAAGTTCATTTCAGTACTAATAAGTTCCTTTCAGTAAAAATAAGTTCTGTTGATAACAATAAATTCAGTTCATTCAAAACAAGTATTCTAAAATTAATATTTTAAATTATTAGTTCTACCAAATGAAAAATATATATTAATTATAAAAGAAAGTGAATATTAATTAATTTTAGTTAGAAAAAACAATTTACTTTTTTTTCTTTTGAAAAGAAAACCAAATAAAATAACAATCTTATCCTATAATATCTCCTCTAAAATATCTTGTAATAATATCTATATTTCATATATAGTATCATCATATTTCTTTCCAAATTGAGTTTCAAATTCATTTGAATTATAATTTAATAAAGGAAAGAAATTAGCCAAAATATTAAGGCATCATTATTTGAGGGAATCAAATCTTCCCTTATCCCACAATTATCTCTCTTTTCTTTTTATCTCTATTCTATAAGTGAAGAGTAGGGGACACCAAAAATCAATATTTATCTTTCTTTTTAAATCCTAATTAAATGGAACAACTTTCTCCATAACTAATTGTTTTTTACATTTTTGCTACAAGAACAACTTGTATGTAATACCTAATCATAAAACTTTTGCTACCAAAGCATATCCCTTTTTCTACAAAAAAGGGTTAAATGATATACCAAAGTATAAAACGTTTGCTCCAAAATAACTTAGATCAACTAAACTCAAATAAACTACCAAACACATATACTTAACCAAAACAACTTCAATGTATACTAAACATACAATTTTTGCTATCTAGACAACTTTGATCACCTTATCTCACATGTACTATCAAACAGAAGACCTATTACTACCAACATAACTTCAATGTAATAACAAAGAATAAAAATTTTGCTACAAAAATAACTTGGATCAACTTAACTCACATCAACTACCAAATAGAACTTTTGCTACCAAAATAAGTTCAAAGTAATACCAAAGTATAAAAAATGTTCTACGTAAACCGCAAATCGTGGTTACGTCGAAAGTACAAACCATTCTACATTTATTTGCCCATAGACCAATCAAATCGCGTCAAAACGGTTTGTGTTTTAATTTTGTGCGGTCCGATCCAATTATTATTTTTATTACTAATTATTATTATATTAATGATTCTAATATAACACTAGTAATATTAATTTACTTCTTAGATATCAGCGATATTATATATTCATCATCAAGTATTAATATATTAATACAAATAATAGAAATTACTTATAATTAATGATAATTGTAACGTCCCAAACTTATGAGACCTTAAGTGTTCATAATTAGCACTAATACACAGCAGAAAATGACAATAAACTCGTGGGATATGGGCCCACCAACTATATAATAGTCTTATATTGTCTTTAAGGATAATACTACCTCCGTTTTGCAATACATGCAACATATACCTCTTTTGGATGTTTTGCAATACATGCAACATTTCCTTTAATAGTTAGTCTTTTTAACTAAAAAAAAACACTTGTACCCCCACTTTTCCACTCACATGTACACTACTTTATTCTTTATCATATGGGCAATAAAGACAAATTACACTCTTTCTCTTCTCTTCTCTTCACTTCGTTGGTGCATGTGACATAGTCCAATGTTGCATGTATTGTGAAACGGAGGTAATACAATAATGGTGAACACACTTAAATTATCCTATAAGTATGAAAACCATTTCATGGAATCCATGAGCGTTGTCCCCTTAGTTTGACTTGAACCAACTTCATATACCTGATTATTTTCATAAAATAGAGGAAACAGCTTTTAAGGTGATTATATTACATTATGTGCTAGACTTTTTTACTTTTTATCTTACAAATGGCCCACTTTAGGATATTTTATTTTCCAATCACCCACTTTTCTTTTTTTCTCTTACTTTTTCAAAAGCAAAAAGGTACCAAAGTACACTTTATACAATATAAAAATAAAAAGATTCTCATTCACCTCAATTTGCATTGTTTTCCCCCATATTCCGAATGGAAATATCAAATGGGAACGGAGGGTGTATATTTTATGAAAAAGGTAGGTGTGATAGGAGTTAGTGGAGTATTATTTTATTTGGATGTGAAAGAGTTGTGGGTCATGGTTGCAAGGTGAAAAGAAGTAGTAGTGGGTCATGGTTGCAAGGTGAAAAGAAGTAGTAGTGAGCCATGTCCTAAAAAAAAGTGTATAGAGCTTTTTGAGACGGATGAAAAAAGGAAAGTGTATAGAACTTTCTGGGACATATGGAGTATTGTTATTATTAAGTATTATTATTATTAGTAGTAGTAGTATTATATTATTATGATTATTAAGTATTATTTATACTAATAATCATTATTATTATTATATTATCATTATATCATATGTATAATTCAAATCACAAAAAATAATTTCAATTCAGTACCATTAGTTTCAGTATAGTTCAGTTCAGTTCAATCCCATTAATTTCAGTTTAGTTTAATTCTTTGCAGGCAAAAAGAACAGGGCCAAAGTCATATCCTTTTTTGTTACCAAATTGCAATTAACAATTCATTTTACATTGATCAAGATTTGGTAAAAAGTGAAAAGGTATCCTTCATTACAATCTTTCATGACCTTTTCCAATTGTTTAATCTATATAATATAATGTGTCTACTTTTTTAATTATTAAAAATGAAAAAGTAATCATCTGAAGAATATTATACTCGTTCAATTAAACATAAAAATGAAGCCGGAACATCACTGGGTCCATAAACTAATTTAACATTTAAAAAAGGAGTTGGATAAGACTTGTCCAATATTGTGATAGCCATGCATTGGGACACCTGGGTCATGGGTAATTTGCAACATAAGTCATAAAGTAACGAATGTACATTAGTAATTACTCGTGGAGTGATTAACAAATGCAGGCAGTACTTGCCTTTTCTTTTTTTTTGGTATTTTTTGCACTTTATGTAAATTGTCTTTTCTACCTTTTAATTTACAAAAAATTACAAAAATACCAAAGTGGTGAAATTGACGTTTATAAATTCTCAGATATTACTAGCACATGAAGTTTACAAATCGAGAGCTCCGTGTCTTTTATATATTTATGAGGACTTTTTTCATGGCAAGTTTCCGAATTGATACTACGGGTGTGTTCGGCAAGTAGAGTTAGAGGTAGCGGTTAGTGTTTTGACCTAGTCCAAGCCCTTAGTTTATAAATTTGAGTGTTTGGTAAAGTAGTGTTTAGAGTAGCTGTTAGTGGTAGAGGTAGAGTTTGGGTAGAGTTTGGGAAACGTTAAAAAATATAGAGTTCAAAAAATATAAAGAAGCGTTCAAATAAATTCAACAGAAAATCTTATCTTCCTAATATCTCTCCATTAATCTCTCAACACACTCTACTCTATTGAAAGCTCTCCTATTCCCTTCACTGCTCTTTACGCTATTTCTTCTTCATCGTCTTCCCTGCCACCTATTCACTGCTCTCTCTTATTGCACATTGTTGAGTATGCATGATTTAAGTTTCAAATACTATCATCTTCAAGTCAACAACAAGAATCATATCTTATGTGATTGCTTTTCTCTTGTTTGCCAAAGCTAATTGCGTAATATGGTGCCATATCTATAGGCATATTTGATAATAAGAGCCACCAATATTTTATGAATCAATCTACCATATAAAAACTGTAAATTTTATCTTTATTAACGTCAGTAAAAATCTTTAATTGATTAAATTTATTAATATAATAAGAAAACTTATATGAGTCTTGTTGTGATATTATTATTGTTGTTGATGCTTATATTATTTACTTGTTATAATTAATATGACTCAATTCATATAATATAAATTCAGTTTAGACTAATTCAATTCCATTAATTTTGATTCGATCAACTCAGTCTGAAGAAGGTCGACCAGTAAGAGTAAGAAGTATTGTTTTGTAGTTATATCAACCACTAGGTTAAATAATATGCATTAATATATATACATCCACTTATATAGATACAGCTAAAAATAATTTACAGTAATAATTACTTGTGGACGAACTTAGTCCCAAGACTCCCAACTATGTATCTGCTAAACAAATGCGAACTTGAGAATTTACTAGAAAGAGGCAAGATAATAAATTAAGTTGTACAAGAGCCTAGAATATTAATACGATTGATTAAAAAATTTGCCATAATATGATAAATATGTTGCGTTAAATGGATATTATCGCAATTCACGCGTTTGTAAGGATCTTCACAAACAACTCTTTTACCACAACATGCCGTTTGCATTGTGTCCTTATCGAACCCTGCATTACACTTCTTTTTGTGGAAGGAAATTCATTAATATATAATATCATTTATTAGGTTCACAATTCTAACAGCTACTTTTACCAAACACTAAAACTTACTACAGCTACCTTTACAGCTGACAGCTAATAATAGACAGCTGACAGCTGATAGCTACCCTTACAGCTAGTATTGCCGAACAGACCCTACAATTTAGTATTAGTACCTAAATAGTACAACTTTCAGAGAATAGACCATGTCTTGGCACAGGCGAACTTGTATAAGTTGTATCTAGTGCGTAATTATAAGGTGTAACTGTGTAAGAGACTATTGCATACAACGAACATCAAGCAGATTGTTTCCGCAAAAGAGAGGCGGTCATATTGACTAAGTCGCAGCTGCTAGGGAGACCATATATTGGCCAATCACTCAGTTTGTTGCAGTCAATTCGTGTTTATTACAGTTCCAGATTCGGGGTGGTAACAAGCCAACTAGTGTTTGATGCTATGCTATTACAGTTCAAGGGGGTGGTAAATCATACATGCACAATAATATAAAGCCATAGAGCTCCCGTGGCTCAGCAAGGTTCAATTAAGAGCATCATGGAACACAGGATTGGCTTGTAACTGAACTGCAAATTTCTCCAGAATCTGCTTAAAAAGATCTCCAACATCATTCTTCTCCAAGTCCTTGGCTCGGCTTTTGTCATTCACGTCAGAAAATATTGCATCATACAGAAGAATAACTGCTTCATTGGCTTCTAAAGGAGGTAATCCTAACTCATGGCCGTTGTCCTCTAGGTAACTCCTAATCATTTCTGCACAACCTTGCTCTTTCTGGCAATTACCGATCTGGTGGTATAGCTTCTCTGTCACATTATCTAACTGGTTCTTGTCTGCTAAGAGCTGCAATGTCAACTCAAGATTATCAATCACCAGGCCTTTAGGTGACATAAATGAAGACAAAATTTCATTGAGTGGACAAAACATGCAAATCATGTCCATTCCATCTAGAAAAGCTTTCTACAATTCGAACCCCATCCATTCTGAACATAGCTGACGTTGCTATAGAAGCAACATAACAACGCAGACTTCAATATCCATCTTATACACAGAAAGTCAATCTAATACTTCAAAATTGATGTTTTAACATCAAATAGAGTGACAAAGAAGAAAACCAACATAAGTTGCTTAATGATGCATGTCACCAAGCATGCTTTATGATGTGTGTGTTGCTTTAATTTTCGTTCATTTCTATTTTTCCCTTGCATGTTCGGAGAAATAGAGGTGGTGAGCCGTAATATCATGCTTTTGTCGTGAATACTAGCCTTCGAAAATGAATGCACCGATACAAATGTCTCTTACTTCACTTTTTGTTCATGATGAGGCTCACTTAGTTACTTAGAAGGCCAATTAATCTATAGCAGAAGGGAAAGGCCATATATAATAGAAGGAATTGACTTGAAAATATGGTATTTGCCCAACAAATCCACAGACGACAAAGTACCAACAAAGAAAAATATACAAATGCATGCAAGTTCTTGATGTACGAACTAATCTAATTAACTTACGATTTGTATGGATAGTAAAGAAGAAGAGAAAGGGCGGGGAGGGGAGGGGAGGGGAGGGAAAGAGAAAGAAGAGGAGGGGAGAGAAGGGAGGAGAAAGGTGAGTTCCATTTTCCCTCGAAATCTCTCCAATTTTGTAAGGATAGTTGTTATTAAAGAGGAAGGGGTAAATAGATCGCTCCTTCTCCCTCCCCTACCTTCTCCCAACCCTTTACCCAAATAAGGGCTCTTGTCCCCCTCCCTTTCCTTTCCCTTCCTTTCCTTCTGTTTCTATCTATCCAAACAAAGTGTTAGTAAATCTTTTTCGAACAGTACACAAGATGGATAATATTATCTGATGAGTGATGACGAATCTTGTTAGATTCAGATGGAGGGGTGGGGTCTCACCTTTCTAAGCTTAGAACCATTCGTTATCTTGACATTCTGTATGACGGTGACATGCTTCAGAGCCAAAGCATCAGCCAGATCCTGCAAAATAGGCTGAAGTAATTTTGCAAATTGTGCTTGTCCTAATTTTTCCTCTCCTTCAGCTCCATGTTTCTTCAATATATCATTTACCATTGGAAAATCTGTTCAACAATACAACGAAGGTCGCCAGATAATTTGGAGAACTTAGAAGACCGTGATTACTGACTCAGCAAATATTGCAAAGCATGGAAATGTAGCCTGCAATTAGAAGAGAAAGGTACGAAAAGAAATATACTTCGTCTTAGATACTGCATCGAACGTTCTACTTATGATGTCCTACTAAACATGTTGCAAACTTATGTTTCATAGATGGGTGATGTTCTAGTAGACATGATAAGAACATTCAATTGTAAACCAAGAGTGGTCATGGAAATACCAAGTCATGAGTGCACAGCCAGGTGAGACAGAGACCACAGGCCGAAAAGAGGAGCAAAAACTTTATGCCACTTACTATACCATTGAAGGATAGCATGCAAGTGTACTAATAAGTGAGAAAACTTATCTTTCTTCTGTTATGGTACAATCAATTTGAGATATCTTTCATCTACATGTCCTTCATCACTACCCTTATCCATCTAGTACACGAATTAAGTCTTGAAATTCAATATTACAAAAGCAAAATCAAAGTAATATTTAGAAAACACAAAAAACTAGTATCACGGCACCTTACTTGCAAAAAGGAGAAAAGGGCCACTGACGAGCTATGACCGACATGATTGTTTCGCAGGTATATCCTAAGTCAAAGACAACTTGAACTTTTAACAGTTGCGAAGGACAAAAGAAGTCTTGAACGTCCAGGAGAGAGACTCTCGATGAGGACGTCGAAAGTGTCCAAAACGTTAATCAAAAGAACTCACTCCATTACTCTCCAATTACAATGAGGACCACCACAAAAGAAAATTCTATTGGAAAGGGGCCAACACCACATGTTTAAATTACCATGGTATGGCCATGTAAGTTATATGTGTCCAATTGGAATTACGATTTAGCCCAACAAAGTAGCTTTTAGACCACCTTCTCTTCAATGGAGGTCAAACATAATTTTGCTCATATGTTATCCAAAACAAAAGTAATACTTTCTCCGTTTTTTTTAGTTGCTACACTTTCCAAATAAAAAAATTTCTTATGAGATGCTACACTTCTTTATTTGGTTTTTCCTTCTCTCTATCTCTCTCCTACCACATCCCATGTTTAAATTACCATGGCATGGCCATGTAAGTTATATGTGTCCAATTGGAATTACGATTTAGCCCAACAAAGTAGCTTTTAGACCACCTTCTCTTCAATGGAGGTCAAACATAATTTTGCTCATATGTTATCCAAAACAAAAGTAATACTTTCTCCGTTTTTTTTAGTTGCTACACTTTCCAAATAAAAAATTTTCTTATGAGATGCTATACTTCTTTATTTGATTTTTCCTTCTCTCTATCTCTCTCCTACTACATCCCCCCCCCTCTTTTTTTCCTCTCTATCTCTCTCACATCAAAAAAATACATTGGAGTCCGGAAAAAAAATGTAGCATCTAATTTGATACGGAGAAAGTATAAAACATGTACAATCATTATGGGTATTAACCCGATACAAGGTAGGCCAACCATTAAAGATGGATGGTGTCATGATGTTATTGAGCTGGCTTTTCTCTTACCGGATAAATGACGCAAAAATTAACTTTTCCATTGCTTTTCTTGTTCCCACTATTGGTTCTTTGTTATATTGGACTAACAACATGTTTGGTAGCCAATAATAAATATTAATAATGATTAT
The DNA here is from genome assembly GCA_947645195.1 of Patellifolia procumbens. Lineage (NCBI taxonomy): Eukaryota > Viridiplantae > Streptophyta > Magnoliopsida > Caryophyllales > Amaranthaceae > Patellifolia > Patellifolia procumbens. Next base: position 2,165,604 of record CANSGD010000193.1, read on the forward strand.
GAATTTAGATCTAATTTTGTAAAGGAAGTCTCGTACAAATGCCATACTAATGGAACATTAGCTCTGAACCTATATCAGCATTATCCATAATTTTTCACCCATTCAATACCACCCGGACTACAACCATTATTATGACTTATTTCACCAAAATTACCTATAAGTCCATTACCATCACCACCATTTGTTACCACCTATCAAAAGGGTTGTGAGATTCTATTTCTTTCACCAAGCATTATTGTGATTTCTTTCCTTCTTTCCTCTTGTACTTGTGTCACACAAATTTTGGGGCCTGTTGACCGCACCATTCACACACTTTAACAATGTATAAAGACAAAGAGATCTGTAAGGAATTCATGCAAAAGCACGGGAAGTGAGATCAGAGTCCTATAGTCCTTAGGTTAATGGGTGAGATTTGGGATTCATTATAAACAAGGGAGCGATAACAGACTTGGCATGAAATCCATTTGGATGTCGTGTATAATGACTTACATGATATGATAAATCTGATATCAAGCATTAACATTACACCCAACAACTTCATATTATCTCTAACAATTTTCTCATATGATGCCCAAAGATCATGAGAAAGTGTTTGCAATTATAGAAATTAGAAAGTGTTTACAATGATAGAAAGGGTTTCTTGAGCAAGAATGATGTTAAGCCTCGTTTGATAACGTGGTTACTACCCATGCAAGAATTCGATATTGAAATCAAGGACAAGAAGGGGCGGACAATGTTGTAGCAGATTATCTACCTAGGCTCCCTTTGTTGATGGTTTGATAGTGAACTTGAGTCATTACCCATTGATGATTCATTTCCGGACAACAAGCTCTTCACCGTTCTCACCGCAACGGCTCCTTAGTGTGCCGATATTGTAAACCTCATATTTTGTGATATTCTACCCGAAAATCTCTCAAATCAACAAAAGAAGCGATTCGTTTATGAGGCCCAACGCTATACATGGGACGACCTTTGTTGTATTATAGGAGATTATTTTGGACAATGAGGTTGAAAATGCGAGCCAAGATTTCGGATAAGATGTCTCAATCCTCACTTGGTGGAGGACATATGAGTGCTAGCAAGACGATGGCCAAGATTCCACAAAGTGATTTTGGCCAATGATGTTCAAATACGAATGTCAATATCCCAAAGCATCATGAGATGCCACAAAACAACATCTTGAAATTGGAAATATTTGACATTTGGGCATTTACTTCATGGACCTTTTTCATCTTCGTGTGGCTATAAGTAATCTTAGTTGTCATTAACTATGTCTTCGAGTGGGAGACGCAGCATCTCCGACCAATGACTCCAAGGTCGTCATGAAATTGTTTAACAACATCATTTACCCAAAGTTCGGGGTGACGCGTTCCATTATTAGTGATGCAGGATCACACCTTGTCAAACGATCCTTTCAAGCACTCATTTCAAAATATGGCGTGATGCACAAAGTTGGTCTAGCCTATCATCCCCACAAACGAGCGGTCAAGTTGAGCTCTTAAATAGAGAAATCAAAGTTATTCTTGAAAAGACGGTAGATTGGTCTAGGAAACTTGTTTGCGGTAAGTCATTGTCATTTGCCATTGGGTTATTAAATTCTTTAATTTTGACTTACAAGCTTCAAGGAGAGAAGAGGCATCTTAATATCCATGCCTTGGAAGAGTCGAGAAGGGATGCATATAAGAGCGCAAGGATTTAAAAAGAGAAGACGAATGCTTTGCATGACAAGCATATCTTCAAAAGAGAGTTCAAGGTTGGTGACAATGTCTTGCGTTATAATTTCTGATTAAGGTTATTGCCGAGAAAGCTGTAGTCGAGGTGGAGCGGACCTTTACGGTGAAACAAGTGTTTCCTTATGGAGCAATTGATATAGGAAGAGATGGCATTGAACCATTCAAAGTGAACGGCCAAAGTTTGAAATTTATTATGAGGGCACCCCATCAAAGAGGCTCAATAAATTTACTTACATGAATTCGACCTCTTCATCGTTCATGATTAAAAAAGAAAACCCTAGGTCAAGCTAAAGACTCTAAATAAGCTTTATCGGGAGGAAATCTGAATATTCAAAAGAAAAAGTGTTGTCATAAAAATCGAAAAAAAAGAGAAAGTTGAAAAAAAAACGAGGAAAAAAAGAGAGGGAGCGACAAAAGAAAAGAATTAGAGAAAGTGAGTTTGAGAGACAAATAACAGCGAAAAAAAACAAAGAAAAATGAAAAAAGCCGGTGAAACATAAAGAAAGCACAAGAATGGAAGAATATTGTGGAGCGGGCACACTGCTCCATTTCCCACACTTGCAAGAATAAGTCTAGAACCTCAAAAAAATGCGGAGCGGGCACTCTTGGGTCTAGTGGGAGCGGTCGCTCTGTGCTTTTTTCACGCCTCTATGGTTTTACCCCCAAAACAATCAGTAACTCAAAAAACACTCGTTCCTGCGTACCTCAGCCACATTTTTTAAATTTCTCTTTTTTACATTGTTTCCTCCCTCATCTTTTTACTCCTCCCGTTCTCTTTCCTTATTAATTCATCTTCACTAACACCAATTTTCTGATTTTCCCATTCTTCCTCCCGAAACCTCTATTTTAACTCGGTTTCAACCTCTCAAACACCATCAAATCTCCATCAAAATTCATTCTCCCTTCACAAAAATGTCTCCTTTCTTCCTCCTCTACACTCCAATACCATTTTAACCACCCAAACTCAAATTCTCAAAAATCTTCAAAACCTTAAGGTTGGATTTTTGGTGCTAAAGTGAAGACCTAAAGGCTAGAATTGGAGAAGAGCACGTTTAAGGCTTAAGAGAGGAGGTTTACTCCAAATTTCCTCCCCCTTTTAAAAAGGGTGACAAAATTCTTCACCTTCTCTTTGCTTTGAGCTTTATAATTTGAGAATTTTGAATTTCTGTGATTATGTATGGATTTATTGTGGTTTGCTAGGTAGATATCGTTTTGTTAAATAATTTTTTATTATAATTATCATCATTTTTGGACTTTGTGTGCATATTTTATGTTTAATCCTTGCCAAGGTTGAGTGGTTTGGTCCTAAAGTCATTGTGGATTGTGATTGTGTGGTTGTGGTTCCTAAATCATTGTTGGATACCTAGGTATTACTTGATTACTTCACATTTAGTAAAATAATGGCCCCTAACAACTTCCAACAACTAAGAAAACGAGTCAAACATCCTGCTGAAACCCCACCCCCATCACCACCACAAACTCAAAGTACCACAATAAAAACTCCTCTTGTAAGCCTTAAATGTGTTGTTTTGCAACTCTAGCTTTTAGATCTTCACGTTAGCACAAAAAAACCAACCGGTTTTGAAGATTTTTGAAAATTTGAGTTTGAGTGGTTAAAAATGGTATTAGTGTGTAGAGGAAGAAGAAAGGAGATGAATAAGTGAGGAGGGAGAACAGGAGAAGGAGTAAAAAGATGAGAGAGAAAACCGTGTAAGAAAAAGAAATTAAAATAGTGGCCCAGGCACGCAGGAGCACCCACTCCACCTTTCTTTTGGGAAAAAAGAGAAGGGCGTGGAAAAAAAGCAAGGAGCACCTGCTCCCACTAGACCTAGGAGCGCCCCCTTCGCATTTTTGTGAAGTTCTTGACTCTTTTTTTCAGAACACGGATGTACGGGAAATTGTGCGGAGGCGCCAGTTCCATAAAATTCTTTTGTTCCTACTTCTTTCATGTTTCACCTCCTTTTCTTCATTTTTCTTCTCTTTTTCTTTCTCTTATTTTCTCTTAAACTCACATTCTCTAACTCTTTTTCTTTTTTCTTCAAAAAAAAAAATGAGAAAATCACAAAAGAAGAAAAAGATTTTCTTTTTTTAGCTTAACTTTGTAATTTATACTCTCTTTTGCTTTGGATGAGGCTTGCTATGATAACTTCGGAGTGTGCATTGCTTGATTGAATAACCTCGATTTTTGAGAATTTGTGAGTAAATAAGATGCCTTGGACAAGCTTAAATCCCGTGTAATGTCAGCTAGTTTTGGAAAAACTTTTGAAACATGTGAAATCTTAGCTTAGTGGGTTTGTGGTAAGAAGTGGTATCCTCCAAGTGACTTGAACCTCGAAGAAACGCAATTTTGTTTGAACCTAGGTGAGTTTCCTCTTAGGCCTTCTATATTAGACTCATGAGTTTCCAAATTCGTTATCCAACCACCGTTAGAACATGATAGAGGCATTTCTTTTTTTCTTTCCATTTTTCCTCTTTTTTTCCATCTTTGGTGCCCACATAAATAAAATTACAACATACTCCCTCCGAAACGGTTTAATGGAAACAATTGGTTTTGCATACATTTTTAGGAAGAGATTTAAGGATGTAAATGAATAAATTAATCAAAAATATTTTCATGATTAGTAACCTCTAATCTCATTATTAATTGTGTTAAAACCATTTTGATTAATTTGTTCATTTACACCCATAAATCGATTCTTTGAAATGCGTGCAAAATCAGCTATTGTCATTAAACCGTTACAGAGGGAGTATCTACCATCAACTTGCTGTACTCCAAAAACACTCCTCATATGACCATTCACCAAAGCCATACTACAAGTGCAATCACAATGTCATAATACCACAATCCACATAACGTTGTATGCTAGTGAAGCGAGTTGTTTTGAAATGGAGTTGTAATTGAAAGTAAATGAAAGTGAGATTAATGTTGCTTGTATTCATACTTAAAAAAAAATAGAAAAGAAAGGAAAAAAAGAAAAAAAAATTAGCAATGAAAAAGAAAAAAAAATGATGAAAAGGACTTAAAAAATAAAATGTGTGGAACCCCAAGATAAGAGTTTGAAAATAAAAGTTGGGTGACATCTTGGTAGAATATTGTGTTTGTTCTTTGCGTAATTGAGTCTTATGCTTCACTTCACTAGCACAAGCTCTAACCACCACAAAGCCAATTTGCTACCTACCCACCTACCCACATTTGTTCCTTCTAACCAAATAAAGCCCTCTTGATTTTTACTTGTGGATTGGATATTTGTCGCAGAATAGAGTCAGATTTCAAGCATATGAAGAGGATACCTCATGATGAGACTATGAGAGACCTTATTTCCTCACCTTCAAGCTTCTAGTTTGGCACCCTCATGGTTGCCTTATGGAATCAACGTGTAAGGTCGATACGAGCTTAAGGGGAGACGCGGTAGATTGGTTGAACCATCTAAAGTTGAGCATTGTTCATTGACTTTGCTAGGTCGAGATTCTTACGCTCTAAGTTTATCCTTTGTCATCCACCTCATGCCCTAATTTTTGGAGTTGTTTGAATCATGCATGTGCACCTCCTTTAAGTTTATCCTTTGTCATCCACCTCATGCCCTAATTTTTGGAGTTGTTTGAATCATGCATGTGCACCTCCTTGAGCAAGTTTTCCCAAGTCTTTTCTCCATCGCTAATTGCTTAGGGACAAGCAATTAGCAAGCTTCTAACGTATCCCTCCCCATTTTGCTCCATTTCTCCACCATTTCCATTCCTATTTTATTTGAATGAGTTTTCTAACACTTTTGGCATTATGAGCAATTTCGTCTCTCTTTAGACATTTTGCATGTGTTTTTCTTAACTCGTTCTTGTAGGTTCACGACGCGTCGGGTTGATGGGCGTGAATGTTGGAAAATCGAGTTGGAGACCCCTATACCCCACCATCATGTGCAAGAGGAGAAGGAAAGGAGAGGGGAAATGAGCTGAGGTGTTTTTGGAGCGGGCGCTCCACGACCAAGGCGCTCCGGCTTCTTTCTCTGACCATGAAGTTCCAAAATCATCGGAGCGGGCACTCCAATGCAATGTGGGAGCGGGCGCTCCAACTCTTTTATAAAAAAACTTGTCCAAGCACGAGGTGGCGCTCTGCCCTTATCTATGGGCTTTTTGCGTGTTTCTCATGTGTAATTGGGGAAGATATAAATACCTCACCCCCACTTTTGGACAGCCACCCTTTCATTCTTTTGAACTATCATATCATTCATATCTTAGTTGATTTTGAGGGAGAAAAACACATTTATTGCTTTTGGTTAATGATTTTGAAGACTTGAAGGTTCATTTATGGCCATTTTGGAGTTTGTAAGTTGAATGTTTTCCATTAATTCAAGTTTGGAGTACTCTTTCGCATCTTTTATCTCCCTCATTAAGGTCATTATTTGAGTATGAGTGAAGGGAAATCTTGTTTTAGGGGTCAATTAATTTAACTTAAGGGGCTCTTTATTGTGTACTTGTATGATTGATCTCCATGAAAGTATTATCTAGTCATTTCAATAAAGGATTGAAAACCCGTTGTTTACTTGACTAAATTGCCATGAAAATAGGAAATTCTAGTCTTGTGTCTTCTTGTCATTTTGCTCTTAATCCCTAAATTTGAGTTAACACCATGAAAGTAGGTTTATTCTCTTATTTAGGAGTCCCTCTTTCGCTTGAAAGAGTAATTACAGAACTTTAAGTGATTGACCATAATTTCACCTTATATGATGCGTCCCTTGTTGTCCATGAGCCCACCATGATTGAATTGAGTGTTGAACACCTACTCTAGTCCTTTAATATTGTGAATTAATCTCTTTGTGATCGTTAATCGTAGTTGCTCAACACTTAAGCTTACATACCAAACTCTTGCAACCCATAGGAATTTCTAAGCTTACTCGATGTTAATTACTTAGTGTTTGGCCTTGCCTCTCTGTGGATACGATCCCTACTTGCCCTTCCTATTTAATTTGTGGGACCGAATTAGGTTTATCTTTGTTAGGGTCGAAGACGTCCTATCAAGTCCACATTAATCTACACCCTAAAATGTCACAACATTATGCAATAATCTACACAAATAGGGTAGCAAAGGAAACCCTCTTACTCCATAGTGAAATAGAGGAAACCTTACATACATTCATGAAAGCAGAAACATTAGGATCATATCATAAGTTATGAGTTATGACTAGTAAACTTGGACAACATTACCAGACAGCTAATGCAAAATGCTAAATACAAATGTGTAAAAGTTAAGCTGAAGTATCATATAAGTGTGAAGTACCATATAAGTGTGAAGTAACCTGAAACTGAAGGAACACCCATTTCAACTCCCATATTAACCAAGGCAGTCCGTAATTCACTCTTGCTTAGCTTCCCGTCATCTTCTGCATCCAAGTCAGTGAACAAATTTTCAGCCAACATAGCGAAATCATCTTCATCCTCCAAAAACAGGCGAATAGTGTTTCCATCCAGAACTGATACCACAAGTGGTTCATCTGCGCACATTAAATAACAGAAAACACAAACAGAACATAAGCATGGAAAAGTTAACAGACGAAAAGAAGGTTAAATAGCGTAGGACACAATCGGTACGGAGTACCCATGTAGATTCTAGCCAAGTAGCAGAGTTTAACCGACCTTCAACTGAGTTCGAATTTTATGTTCAAGCTAGTTTATTAAATAAATACACAAGCTTCAAACTTGTTAACAAATAAAGCTATTCTACAACTTGTTAAATGTTAGATAGATAGGAATCCCAAGCCCAATAAAATTACGATAAAGGGAGTAGAGCTGGCAATCGGGTCGGGTCTGGGTCAGGTCGTTTCGGGTCGAGTCTATGTCGGTTCGTTTCGTACCGGGTCTGTTTTGGGTATGTCGGATCACGATCGATTCAAGTCAATACATTTTGGACAAAGGCATATAAAAATGACCAGTTCAAAATAATGAGGAATTTTTAAAAAAATATACGAAAGTGGAGAAGAAGGCTAACAGAAAACGATACAGAAGGTGAAGCTTATTGTTGAGACGTACGTCAAGCAAGAAGAGGAATTGCTTCGAGGGGAGGCATCGTTGCCCCAACAATGATGCAAAGTTCATGATCGTTGATCGAGAAATTGGTCGTGTTAGGCTTGAGGGGAGGATTGGTATTAGAGCTCCACCTTTATATAGGCTTTACTTGAAACTATATCATTGTTTTACTTGAAATTAAACTACAAATAATGGATAAATATTATTCGAGCCAATATCAGGTCGGGTCCATTTCGGATCAGCATGCTTCGAGTCTCTAGGTTATCGATTTAGGGTCTCTGGGTTATCGGTTTCGAGTCTCTTGTGTTGTGTTATCGATATCGGCTCTCGGCTTATCGATTTCAGGTCTCGGATCGAGTCATTTGGGTCAGCTTTACCAAGTCTACAAGGGAGCAACAGAAAATACATGCGGAAAGAATGTTGATTAATCCTAGCCTACTCATGCAAGCTTCAATTATATAGCATAGTTTTCAAAACAAAACATACCATTAGATGATTATTTATTTTTACAAGTCAAATGACTGATATCATTAGATAAAATAATGGACGTATTGATAAATGCACCATATTATATATTTATATTCCCATAGTTTAGTCTTTTGGGTGTCCATTCATTCTTTTTTTTAGTTTTTATAGCTACTCCAGTCAAATGTAGAATTATTACTTTTTGTTTTGTGTTTAATAATCAAATGTACTAATTAGAAAATGGGAACATTAAAAAGCAACCCCAGAGGTTCTTTTAAGAAGGCAATTAAAAAGGGAACATTACAAAAACTAAAAAAGAAATGATGGAGACGTTAGAGAAAAACTAGAAAATGGCCTTATGGTTTCCTTCCCCACTTCCGAGTTTCAGTTGCAAATCAGAAATAAGAAATATTTCCTCCATCCTCCAAGGTTTTTCCATTTCTTTTGGGTACAAAATTTAAGGAGGGAAGTTGTTGTGAGACCTAAATTTTCATTTTATAATTGAAAAGTAAGGTAGTGAGTATTGTTTAGAATTGTTTATTAAGAGATAGTGTTGGGTAAGTGCTTTTTGTAAGGAAAATAATAGTATTATATTTGGTGGACCATAGCCAAATAAGGAAATGGGAAATCTGCTTAGGACAAACAAAAGTAGAAAAACGTGAAATCCTTTGCGAGAAGGAGGGAGTAATAAAGGAAAGAACTGACATAACAAACTTCTCCAATGGCAAGAAAGCAAAATCACCTATCCTCCTACCTTATGATACTTCAAGCATACAAGTACCATCCACCACCATTGTCCACCGATTTCTTCGTCTAATTACATCAGTAGCCACAAATCAGAGAATGATGAAGAGAATTGGCTCAAACTTTGTATTGGAGGAATGTAATTGAGCCAATTTTATCATTTAAGGTAGCAAGAATAAGGTATATAGCCAATTGAAGGCCAAAATCAGGCATGCAAAGCAAGGAAGGTTTAGAGAAGGTTTAGAGAAGCTTTAGAGTTAAGGGAAAACTATATAGAAGTATAGAGGGGAGTAAGAAAGCCATCTTAGTCTCACGTACAAGGAAAAAGAAGACAACTTCTTGGAGGGCGACGCAACATCCGAGCTCTACCGGTGTGCTTTCCAAGGCAAAAACCACAAGTTTTTCTGAACTACCCTACCCCTCTATATTTTGTTATTCAATTGTACTTCTAATTAGTTTCGGACCCATGAATGTTGGTTTCCAAGATTCTAGTTAGTTTAATACTTGAATGTGCTTTATTAACCATGATTATGTCTTCAATTGTACCTCTATATTTTGTTATTCAATTGTACTTCTCATTTTTTTCTCTATTTCGGTAGCACCGATCCACCTCCAAATATGACTTAAAGACAAAAGAAAAGAATGAGAAGAGGGACCACAGTACTACTCAACTCTATATAACTCCGCTAAGATCTAAGAGTAATTAAAGCAAAAAGACCAAAAAAAAAAGTCTAAAAGTAAATTCCTTCCGCGACCAACGTATCCATTTCGTTACCCCGAAACCACGACCGTTCCCGTTTCTAAAACTGAAACCGTATTTTCAAACCATGGTTGGAGCGCATAATCCTACGTGTGTCACTGAGCATCAAGGCTAGCAATGACCGCATAGATAAGGTAACAGTGTTGCTATTAGCTCCACTCCTAAATAATTTCTTAAAGTCATGGTGTTGGATGAGGAGAAGGATGAGATAAAAGAAAATTTTGGAGAGGATGATGATGACTTAACGTTTATTATTATTGTAATGATGGTGATGATAACGAGGAGAGGAGGATTTCTAGCGTTTTTACTAAGCTATCATGGAAAACATAGTGTGCTTCTTTTTTACTTATTTTGATTGTGATGTTTTAAGTTTCTAGTTTTCACTAAGCAAATTTGACTTTTTTGAATTTTCTATTAAAAAAACGTTTCCTTACCTGCAACGTTGTTAAAATCGGGATTCCACTTCGTAAAGTCTTCTTAGAATCGTAATATTCTACAAAAACTTATGATTTGGATATTGCTCATTTTATTAGTTTAAAAGGACTAATACTTGAAAGAGATAGTTGTTTAGCCATTAAATAGCAATATTAACCATATATTTTTATTAATAGTTTTTGTAGCTTGAATAAATTTACAATTTGGTTGTATGAGGTTTTTGCTAGTATGCAAAAATATATAGAATCGTGAAAACGATCGTATGTCAAATTGACAATATTTAAATCGCAAAATCGAAAAATTCTACGATTTGAATCGGGATTTTAACAGCTATGCTCATGCAATTTGATGCCTCGTCAATATAATGGTTATGTTGCTTTTAGTTCAATATATGTTCTACAACAGATTTACAAGGTTTTTGGCAATTAAGGTTTGCCACGATATCTGCCTTCGCCTTGTGCCTCGCGCGTATGCTCTCGGAACCCTTTGCGCCTCGCACCTTCTTAAACTAAGGTCAACATATATATGTCGACATAAGTGTCTTTTTCTCTTAATTTCTAATTCATTTCAATAATAAATTATGGTACAAAACAGTGGCCTTGTGGGTAGTATATCTACCGTCTACAACTCTTTGGGCCTCGCGCCTTTTAAAACTAAGGCAAGCATATATATGTCCACATACTTTAGTCTTTTTTCTTAATTCCTAATCCATTTTACGGTCCATATGCACATGTATAACATTACAGCGTCTGGTGGGTAGGTGCAAAACAGTCTTGGCCTTGTGGGTAGTATATCTACTGTCTACATTCACTTATAGTCACATACTAAGGAGGCGTTTGGTTAAGAGAAACAAGGATAGGGAAAGTAAAAACCAATAGCCTCCAACTTTATTACCCAAATCTGGCTCATCCAATTAACCTAGTGCTCTCCGAAATCATTGTATGGTTTCTTAGCATTTACTAACTGAATAACCACCAACCTCATCCAGTCATCCTAATGATCTCCAAAATCATTGTACGGTTTCCCATCATTTACTACCCTAATATTTACCAACCTCTATTAGAAGTTACAAGAATTTAATTTATGAGAGCGACCTCAACCATATGGATGACCTAAGATTTGAGGCTTATTCTATGGCTTTATCCTCTTACAAAATACTAGTACACCATAACACTAAGAGCCTCTTCTTTTGGACTCAATATAGTTGCATTGAACTATAATTAATGAACCTAATCGTGACCTGACCTGAAATTAATAAAGGATGAGTTGCAATAATTCAGTCGAACAGGCCTAATTAAATTTATAATTCGTGTCCAAAAAAAATGAACTAAAAGTAAAAGGTAGTACGAATCCATCTACGTGCCAAAACAAACATTTATCGTAGGAACATGGCATGGACAAAACAATCGGGAGAAGAAAAACATATTCTCCTTTTAGCAACGTAAGGACTTGAACACCACGTTGTCGGTGAGGACGTGTGAAGTGATCTATAACACATGGTCTCTTATATATAAATTTTATATTCGTTGTTTGCTTTAGTCACATATGCTTTAGATACTTTTTTGCATAATATTATTAATAATATGATAGTAATTTACAACTACATTAAGGCTTTGTTTGGTTTATAGGAAAATATGCATAATAATAAATTTTTGACTAATCTAATGATTAGTAGATGGTCTTAAACTTGTTTAAATCCATCTTGCTTGAGTCTAACATGTTTTCCTCAATTCAAGGAGTAGTCACTACGTAATCCATTATAGGAGGGGAAGATAAGATATGTGGAAAATTTCACTAAAAATTGCAGTTCACGGCAACGCAACATTATGTATATAACTGTCCAAAACTACTAATTCACGCTTAGATTCATTGCTCAAATATTCAACAATTTAAAAAATAAATAAATAAATAAAGAATTAGCGACCAATATAATGCCACAAAACTCTCAAAGTAAACAATGCAGTCAATTCCAGATGTTCATACACATCTTCGAAGCAATAAACTACCGATTCGGTAACACTAATCTATTCTTTCCGTATAAGCATGATAAATCAATAACAAGGCCAATTGTTTTCCAGTTAAAACTAAACATTACAAGAGGGACAGATCAACCAAACAAACGAAAATTAAAATGTTCAGACACAAAAATCAACTACTATTATATTCTGAAACAACGATTTTACTACAGTAATTGTACCAAACATAGGACATCTCAAGCACAAATCATAAAAAAACGGAAAGCAAGTTTCCGAACAATCTAAACCAAAATTAAACTCGATGAGAAGCTAAAATCAATGCTCCAAGCTAATAAAAAGTTAAAAAACACGAAATACCTCTTAATTCGGCGGCGATAGCAGCTATGTAATCTCGGAGAAGAAGCTCAGCTTGCTGTTTATCAAGCTTCTGACCTCGAAAATCGAAATTAAGCCGTTGAAGAGCTGATGATTTCAAATTTTCCGGTAATGAGAAAGCATAGAGACAATCTGAAGCTCTAGAGTTAGCGATTTCGAGGATGCGATCTCCATCAATATCGACGGATAATTCATCCGGAAGGGAGAAGTTTACGGCGCTTAATTGAGTACCGTCGAGAACTTGTAAACCTCCGTCTGACATTTTCGAGGAGAGAGAGAGAGATTGTGGAGAATTTGGGGTTTGGAGCAGAGAGGAATGTAGTGAGTAGGGAGACTGAGAACGAAGCTTGTAAAAAGTCAGTGGTTTGAACTTTGAATGATGTTGAATTGTTGATGAATGATGATGATGAAAAAGGAGTAGGATTTTAACAAGTGTTGCTTCGTACAATTTTGAATGTAACGTACGTGATACGCCATAGGCCCCCGTAACGCGGTTTTAACTTTTTTTTGGGGGGTATACAGTTGGCGATGGGCTGTATTTGGGATATGGTAACGGGTGGGATATGGATCGGGTGAGTTATTATCTGTATTTATTATCTGTTTATATCAATTTTCATTCATTTATCTGTCATCTGATAGGACCATCATCCGTATTTTGTCTATCTATTATCCGCGGGTGAATCGGGTGAAAAGGACGATCATCCATTTAAGAAGATTGAATAAGAAAAATAAATCAAACTTGAAAAAATGACAATTTACACATTAATTTTATGTCAAATTAAGATAAGTTAAGCTCATGCAAACATGTCAAACAATTATTAAAAAGAAAATAAATTATACTAATATGAAAAAAAGATAAATATTTATGAAAAAGAAATAAATGGATGATGAAGCGGGTGGTAAACGGGTGATGGGTCGGGTGATCTAATTCAATTCATCACCCGCTCACCCACCCCCCGCCTATCATCCATTTAACTCAGTTTTTCAACCTTTTTCAGACGGAGTAGGTGATGGATCATCCATTAAATATTGTCATCTTTAGGACTGATACATTAAATTGAACTACAATAGACTAATCACATTACGGATAGTTGGATCTAAAATGTTGGATGTCAAAGTATATGTCGTACTATATCCGAGTGTATCTACTTCTACTATCTAGATTAGTATTAGGTTTTTCTTTTTCTTATTTACAATTCCAACTGTTGGTGTTTGTCAATGGAGTGGAATGGGTCGAATGGCAGTGGCAATCTTGTATGTAGTGCTCTTAAAAGTTTATACGATATATACCGGATATGAAATAAGTGGGTTAGTATTGACCATTCTTGACACGTTTACTTAAACGAGTCAACACGAGTTTAATTGTTTAATAAATAGGTCAGGTTAGTGGTGAGATTTTCAACACGAAACTGACACGATTTTATCCGTTTAATTTAAAAATATAAATAATTATGAAATTATAATATGACATGAAGGTAACAGATAGAAATTTTGCACTTGGTTCTTCAAATTTCAATATGAGAAAAAGTTATTGGTCAGCCAAACATAAATTTAATACAATGACTGAACAAAATTAGACATGAAAAATTGATTTACCATCATATATAATTTTCTAAATCGTATGTCTTAAACGGGTTAAATGGGTTGACACGGATAACAGTTTAATGAAACAGGTCGGGTTAGTGTCAAGGGTCTTTGACACGATTAGTTAAATAGGCCGGGTTAGTGTCAAGGGTTTTCGACACGTTTATCTTTAACACGAACACGAAGTTGACACGACACGACCTATTTGACACGTCTACTTGTATGTACCTTATTCTTACGGTATGTTATTTTCAGTTTACTTCTAGTCCAATTCCATTCAGCTCCAATCAATTCAGTTCAATACATTTCAGTTCGAATCAGCTCAATTTAGCTTCAATTAGTTCAGTTCAGCGTCATTCATTATTTAACCATTTTGTTAGATATTATTATTATTGTTGGTCTAATTTATTTTACTTATTATTATTATTAGTATAATTTATTTTACTTATTATTATTATTATAAATCAAACAAACTCAAAACGATTACAAAAAATTAGTGGAACCCAAGATACTATCTAGGTCCCTACTCCTTTAGCTACAACAAACTTAATCCTAGTAAAGATATGAGCAATAGCTCGTGCCCCCAATATCTTGGTCATGGAGAACTTTTGTATCCACTTAAGTAGGGACACACCATCATTCTCTAACTCCCCCAAAGAAGAGAAGGAGAAAGGAAAAAAAAAATCATATCCAATAGTCGCACACTTAGCCTCATACTTGATACTCGCACGACCGAACACGAAATCAGACATCCAAATTATTGTTATTATATACTCCTATCAAACAGTCTCAAAATACAAAAAATTAGTTGGAAGCCGAGATACTATTTACGCCCCACTCCTTTAGCTATAGTAAAACTAATCTTAGTAAAGACGTAAACATCATCTCGTCCTGAAATATCTTGAGCCATGGAGAACATTTGTACAAGTAAGGTAACAACATTCTTATCTAATTCCCCAATGAAGAGAAGGATAAAGAGAGAAGATCATATCCATTAGACGCACACTAAGCCTCATACTTGATACGTTTGTGTTGTGCATTATCAAACACTACATGATCGAGCACGAAGTCAAACATCTCAAACTGTGTCAAGGGCGATCAACACACATCAAAACGTCCATCGCAAGAGTACAGTAGAGTAACATGTCTACTGGACGTAGGGGTTTGTCGCTCCCGCCCTCCAATTTAATATCAACTTCCTTACCGGCTGAAATCCTAAACTGATAGCAGATGTCTATTATTATTGTTGTTTTTGTTGTTATCAATATTATTATTATTATTATTTTTACTATTTTATTATTCTTATTATTATTATTATTGCTACATAGTAGTAATATTATTTTGTTTATTATATTTAATTTATTATTACTATTATTATTAGGGTGGAGCGTGGTTTGGGTTAGTGCGACTTGCAGTTTAACCATATTTATCTTAATACGAGTATTCTAATTTGCAATTTTTATTTTGTTTTACCGACTATAAATTCATTATTACATCATAAAAATAGGCTACAAAAGACTAGAAGATACTGAAAAATTTACAAAATTGCTAAAAATATTACTATTTAAGGTACACAATCGTTGTTATGTTGGATACTAAAGATGTTTTGGCAGTTTGTGGTAATGTGATATCATGTACTCCCTCCGTCTCAATTTGATGTTCCCATTTGGAACATGGGGAAAACCAATGCAAATTGAGGTGGATGAGAATCTTTTTAATTTTATATTGTATAAAGTGTACTTTAGTATCTTTTTGCTTTTAACAAAGTAAGGAGAGAAAGAAAAGTGGATGATTGGGAAATAATAGATTTTAAAGTGGGCCATGTGTAAGACAAAAAGTAAAAAAGAGTAGTAAATAATTGGTTGTTAAAGGGTAAGATGTGGAAATAATATTTTTAAAATGGAAAAGATTCAAAGTGGGAAGAACTTTTTGAAACATCCCAAAAAGGAAAATGGGAACATCAAATTGAGACGAATGGAGTATTTATATAGAGTTTTTCCCCTTATTTATGAGCTAAATCGTGCGTCATTGGAGCTCTTCGGGGCTATTTTGTGCTAATTACTCTATATAGTGGTGGTTTTGTTGTTTTATTTTGAATTGCAGGTTTTATGGAGTTTTATCCTTATTTCTGAGCTATTTGGAAGCAACCGCACCTTTATGAGTTGTTACGAGGCACGTTCGAGTAGTTACGAACATGTTTGCTTGCTTTAGGAGGCTCCCGAGGCTTTTAGACTTGATCATCGAGCTCAAACAGCAAAGCAAACCTAAAGAAACAAGCCAATGGAGTAGACCCGTATTCTGATCGGGCAAAATATGGCTCGATCGAGCGTATATTTATTGCATCGGGTATTGGGGTTGCGGACCCGATTAGGCAAGCATTGCCCGACCCAATTGGGCGAGCCCACTTCTTTGCTGCCTGGGTTTGTTAGTCTGCGAGAAAGAAGAAAAAGAGTTGGCCCAATATAAGCTCGGCCCGATCGGGCAGCTTTCCGATGAAATCGGGCGAGCCCAAGTTCAATTGTTACTGCTGCTGCTTTGCCAGGAAAGAAAAGTGAAGAGTGATGGGTTTTGGTGTTGCGGCCCGATTGGATCGGGCTGGCCTAATTGTTCCCCCTTCGTGATGCTGGCTGCTGATTCATCAAGAAACAAAGTTGGGCCTCGTTTTTTGTACCAGCCTTATCGGGTGGCCTGTTGCCCGATCGGGTAGCGAGCACGCGGAGCCGAACTTCTATCTTTTTAATTCCGTTTTAATTAGTTTTTAGAAGTTATTATAAATAGCTAAACTCATTCATTTCAGAGACATGCATCTTTTATTCATCTATAGTTTAGCTTTCATTAGTTTAGTTTTAAGAGCTTTTCATTAGATTAAACACTTAGATTAGTTCCAAAGGTGATTGAATCTTGGATTTATTTCAATAAAGGTTATTGCTTTCTTTCAATTGGTACTATTCTTCTCTCTTAATCTCTTAGTTATTTCTTAATTGCTTAGTTTGATTATTAATTGTTTCATGATGCAAAAATTAGGGTTTCATATTAGTTTTGTTATTTTTGATTCAATTATGAGTGAGTAGTCTTATTTTTAGGGATGTAGGGAGGAAAACCATGTTTATACCATGAATTACTATTAGTTTCTAGGGCTTGATTAGATTGGTTATAGTGTGATTTGTTCTTAACGAGTAATTAATGTTATTGCACAGTTTCATTGATGGCTTGAGATTAATAATTGTTTTCACAGATCCGTCTTACTTTTAGAGGCCTAGTACACATCAGTAATTCTGATTATGTTAGTGGCCATGCGGCATATGTTGAATTATGAGCGTTGAGACTTAACCATAGCTTAACACGTGCTCTAACTTAGGTTCTGATAGTTGTTTGATAGTTATTTGATCCTTTGATTGGTGTAAGTATAGTGGACCGAACTAATACCCTAGACCTTTATTTCATAGTCTAAATCCCATTTTTATATTGCTTTCTTTAGTCTAAATAGTAGTTCAACTGATTTCTATCTGATCTTGTCTGAAGTAGCCGTTTAGCTAAATATTAAATTAGTAACTCTGTCTCTCTGTGGATCCGACCCTACTTTCCTTGACTATTGTTGTTAGAGGACTTTAAGATTATTTTTGATTAGGTGATACGACTTTAGCCTGTCAGTATGGTTTGGTTTATAAATATTATATACCAACCCAAAGTCGCATACCTGGTTGGGTCAAAATCACAAAACAACCCACGTTTTTAGCCCATGAGAGAATCAAATCACGTCAAAATGGTTTACGTTGCAATTTCGTACGGTCGGACCCAAATTTTATTATTATATTGCTAATTATTATATTATTAATTCTTATTATTATAATAGTAATATTAATTTACTTCTTAGACATTTTTGTTATTATATAATCATCATCAACTATTAATAGATTAATACTAATAATAGTAATTACTTATTATTGTTATTATCATTAATATTATTACTTATCATTATAACTACTACTATAATATTCATAATAATAATTATTATTATTAGTTTTGTTACTATTTACTTATTATTAATATATTTATTATAATTCAATTCAATTCAGTTCAACTATATTTAAATGAAGAGAACATACCATATAGGTTCACCTAGATGTATAATAGAAGTTGTACTTAAATGTTATTTAGAGTTGTCTAGCTAAATAAGTATTGGTAGCAAGAAGCCCATATAAGTTTCAATTATTCTCAACAAATTTAGGTATATATATAGTGTGTGCATCTCCTGCAGCCTAACCTTAAGGTGCGGCTAACGCATATTGTGTAGTTCGTTGATCTCAGTCGTACAAATCAAATCAAAGGACTACAGAATCACGCTCATCATTAATGAAATTTATTTTCGTAAATACTCAAACACACACTCTGTCCGTTTAACCACGACTATATCAATTTTATCCTAAACTAGGTTATTTTTTATCTTACACTCTTTCATTTTTATCCTCAATTATCATTTTTATGTACCTCTCCGTCATTTTTATACTCAAATTTGTCATTTTAACCTAAGTTGTGTCTTCTTGTATCACTCTTTCACTTTTGTACTTAACTTTGCCCAATTTTACCTTTCACTCTACTATTTTTATACTCAACTTTGCCATTTTTATCTTTCTCTCTATCATTTTTTCCTCAACTTTATTAATTTTAACCTAAACTATGTCATTTTTATGTACAACTTTATCATTTTTATACTTAAATTTATCATTTTAATCTTTCACTTTGCCATTTTTATGCTCAACTTTGTCAGTATCATCTTCTACACTCATTTTATCCTCAACTTTATCGTTTTAACGCTGTATTTCATTCCTACGAACAACTCGATCATTTTTAGTTAAAATTGATCAATTTATTATGAAACTTTATCATTTTTATGTTTTCCTTTATCAATTTTATCATCAAGTCTATCATTTTAAATATACAATAAGATTATAAGACAAAAAAAAATTTAGAGCTTCATTTTGCCATTAATAAATAGAATAAAATTATTTTACTAGAAAACTTATGCAAAATTATATAGAGAAAATATAAAAGAGTTTATACAAAAAAAATCATATAAAATGTAATAATATATAATATAAAAACAACCAAAATGATTTCCTATCTACAAAGAGTCTTTTCACTATCAGAATCAATTCTTTGATATCTACTTCATCATCATTTTCTGTGCCAATAATTTCATCACGCTTCCTATCTTTCAAATTTTGAACAAGAAAAGGGAGTACATAATTGTATCCATTCATGAACAAATTCTACATGATTTTAAGTCTAAGCCTTTTCTTGTTATTATCCTGCCATGTAATAAAAAATAGATTAAAATGATTGAATATAACATATGAGTGATAACATTGAACATTAAAATATTAGCCTCATCATAGAAATTAAAAGGAAAAATTGTTTTAAATAAGTCAACCTATGACCCATCTTCTAAAAATAAGTTAACCTTTGAGTTATTCTACAATAAGTTAACCTTGTATGTCATTTAAATTTTAACAGGTTGGTTTACCTTCAACATGTTTAACCTGTAAAAAAGAACGTTGACTCCACTAACCCACTCCCTCAGTCAATTACACTTCACTTTTCACCTTCTCTTCTTTTCGACATTTCATCTTCCTCAGTGAAACTCCATTGGAGAAAGGAAGGAATTCTGAAAGTGAAGATCAATCGAAGGAATTCCGAAGTTGTTTGAAAATCGTTACATAGAAAAACCCTAAATTGCTCACAAATTCGTCCTCTTCATTGTTGAATCAGAAGAAAAACAAAGCATAAGGTACGTTTTTTACTCATTTCTGAATATTCGAAAATTTTCTGTGAATGTTTACAATCTTGATGATATTTGACATAATTTTACTTCGTTGGACATTATTTTACAATCTGTGAATGTTTTAATATGCTGAAATTGGGAAATTGTTTGGGTTTTCATTATTATTCAAATGCCCTAAAATTGGGGTTCTGGGAATGGATTTGAATGCGTTAATTGTTGATGTGTTATAGGTATATGGGTTCTGGGAATAATCTATTTGAAATGTGACCTTGAGGTACTGGCATGGTGGGAAGTTTTCTATTGAGAAATGTGGACAGATGGTATATTTAGGGGGTCAAGGGAGGACATTTTCAATTGACCCAGATCAGTTGTGTTTCTAGGGTGTTCATGAGTTTGCCTTGAAGTTTGGGAACTATGAGGATATTGATGGAGTATATTATGTGTTGGAAGGGAAGAGTATGTTAGATGGGTTGAAAAAGATTGAGAATGATGGGGATGTATTTGAAGTTGGTAAGTTGGCTGTAAAGAATAGGAGTATTGATTTGTATGTAAAGCATAAAGACAATCAACCCATGCCTGCTTGCACTTTCAAACCAGAAACAGATAAGCCATGCCTCACTACTCAACCCCACACTGATGTGCCCTGCCTCACTAGAAGACAAAAATTGACACCAAGGAGGGGCCCACCAACTAGGAGTAGCCCTAGGTTAAACACTGATGTTATGCTAATTACTTGCTCAACTTTCACTTCTGCTTGTCAACCTGAAAAGAATACAGTTCAGAAACCTGGAACTAAAAAATCTCAATCTCCAGCTAAGCTCTCTCCAACTCCAACTAAAATCTCACCCTCTGCATCTAAAAACACTCCATCTCCACGTAAAACTCACCAACTTTACAGATTCAACCTGAAAAACCTATTGCAAAGAAAACTCCACCACAAAAAACTTCTGCTACAAAAACTCCAGTTGAAAAAACTCCTCTTAAAACGGCTTCAAAGAAACATCCAATTGTTGAAAATAAATTCCTACAAAACTATAAGTGGGAAGATCCTAGACCAGATAGCCCTCTTGCATTCAATGAGCTCTTTAGTGATGTAAGTGATGAGTCTCAAGATTCACTCTATGATCCACTTGAGAATTTGTGTGGGGAAACTGATGAAGAGATAGATCTTGAAGATCTTGAGGAAGAGTTTGGATTTGATGATGATGAGTTTGCAACTGCTGATTATACTGATGCATTGGATGAGCTTAGTGAACTAAATGCTGATGCTGCTGATGCCTTTAGGTCATACAACCCCCCTTGTTTTTGTAGAGCATTTTTAGATACATCCATCAAATCAGATGCAATTACTAATAACATGGCTGAAACCTTTAATGGGTACATACTCAATGCAAGGACAAAGCATTTGATTTATATGCTGGAGGATATAAGCGTGGCAGTGATGTAGAGACTGGTTAGCAAAAGGCAGGAAATGGCAAAACAAAAATCCATATTATGTCCTAGGATTCAGTCAATGTTAGACAAGGAAAAAGAGAAAGCACCTAACTGTGATGTAATTCCATCCACTGACCACATTTTCATTGTAAAGTACTACTTAGACCAATTAGTAGTAGATCTTGATGCTAAGACTTGTACTTGTAGGAAATGGGATCTCTTAGGTGTTCCATATCGACATGCACTTGCTTGCATCTATTTCATAAACAAAGAAGCTGAGTACTATGTGGATGAGTGTTATAGGAGGGAAGTATATCTCAGGTCATATAGTGGATCAGTACCTGCAATTGAGGGACATAGGCATTGGCCTAGGGTGGAGTGTAGCTTACATCCCCCTCCAATCAAAGTTGGACCTGGCAGACCAAGGAAGAATAGGATTAGAGACCCATTTGAAGATCCTAAAAAGGGAGGAGTGTTAACAAGGCATGGGATGGAAATGACATGCTCAATGTGTAAGAAGAAGGGTCACAACAAAAGAAGTTGCTCACTTAAAGGTGTTGTAATGCCTACTGAGCCTCCATCAAAGAAGGCTAAGGGAAGACCAAGGAAGGAAACTGCCACTAACAAACCAACTCAACTAGTTCCCAACCATCATTCAGTCACTGCAAAACCAACTCAGCTTGGAAGAGGTGGTAGGATGATATTGGGTGGACAAGGTGCAAGAGGAAGGAACACTGGGAGGGGTTCAAGAGGTTGTGCTGGAAGAAATGCTAGAGGAAGGGGGAGCGGAAGAAACTAGGTATGCAAAACTGATTTAAAGTACTAAGTTTCTAGTAAATATTGCCTAATTTCTATATTTTAACAAGGTTTTTTTTTGCATCTTATATAGGTACCTGCTGGTGTTTGAGTTTTATTTGGGTCTGATGGAACCCCATACACAAATGTAAGTTATCTCCTCTGTGTTTTAAGGATGATTGTGTGATTATGGTTTTGGTGAAATTATTCTAATTTTTTTTTGGTTTATGATAGATGCCTGGTAGAGGTATACAACAAGTGAACAACTTAGGCACACAATCATCTCAAGTATCAACAACTATTAACCCAAGTTAGTTTGCACCACCTCCATCTCAACAATAATTGTGTCTTTCTCCAGGAGTTCATATTGAACATCACTTCCATTCCCATCACTTCCATCACACCATTTGAACATCTGACATTTTGTATCCTACAAATTAAGAAAGTATTCAGATTTTTTTTTTAAAAAAAATTACCCATAGTTATATAAAACAGATCAAGATCCAAACTTTATGCACACTTACTGGCCAATAAGGACAACCATAGAACTTTAATCCAAGGTTTGACCCCCCTTTTTACTGTTCTCACCAACGCATCTTTGCCACACTGACATTTCACTATTGACACCCTAGTAGAACTCATGGAGCAATCTGAACCAGATGAACCTTGTTTCCTTGATGACATTTTTTAACATGAGAATTGTAAAACGGGAAGGGGGAAAAAAATTTGAAGTGAAGAGGAGAAATTCAGAAAAATGAAGGAGAGAGAAGGAGTTGGAGCAGGGAAATGTTGGGAGGAAGAAGAAGATGGGTTCTAGATAAGCAAGGAAGAGACAACGGTAAAAAATTACAGGGTATAACCAGATGTAGCAGGTTGCTTAGTCAACCAACCTGTTAAAACTTAAATACATACAAGGCTACCTTATTGTAGAATAACTCAAAGGTTAACTTAAATTTAGAAGATGGGTCATAGGTTGACTTATTTAAATAATTTTTCCTAAATTAAAAAGGACCAAACTGTAAGAAAAAAAATGCAAGATTTAATGCTTACATATCTTGCGGAACATTAAACTTTGTTCTTATTGCCTTTATAGGCAATCATATGTCTGTTGACATAGATTGCACAATCATAAAAATCCTTAACATTACGAAAATATAGTTTTAAATGTTCATTATGAAACAATTTGAAATATGCTTCATCTTGATGTTTGGGTTCCATAAATCGAAAGACCTCGCCGATCTACATTTTGAAAACATACAATTGAAAATAATAAAATGAGTGTATACTCACTGGAAACAATGAGATAGACAATAGTTTATGAAAAATTAAAATTCACCAGAAGCTCATGAAGTCTGTCGTATATTGAAAACTTCTCAAGGTCAAGTGAATGTGTATTATTGAAATATTCGACTACTTTCTTATTAGAGTTGATTACAATAAGTGAACAATGGTTGTCGAATAAGACACAAAAATCTGAAAAGAAATAGATATGCACACGATAAATGGCAAAAAAGGCTCTAAATGATAAAGTTGGTCATAAAAATGATGAATGAAAAGAAAAAAATGATGTTTTCCTTATATATATATATACTCCATCCGTCCAATATTACTTGATATGTATATATGTATGTACGGGACGGATCCACTGAAAACCAAGCATAAGTTGAAAATTGAAAACTTTTAATCTACACCGTCGGTTTCACTGATTCATATCTGGACGGCTGAAATCAATTGTAAAATGTAGCCCCCAAAAACAAAACTTCCTCCAACCTGGAGAAAGCAATGAATCAGCGGAAAAACAACGAGAATGCGAAGTCCTTAAATATCCAAAATTCAACTGGAGCTCGAATTCCTTTTACAATGAGCGAAATTGTATTTCAACCTTCGTCAACAAATTGCGAGGTAACTTTCAATCAGTTCTTTCTCCAGTTTTCGTTTTTCTAACCCTAATTTTCTATATTCAGATTTCAAAATAATAACCTTTTTAGATTTTTTTGGGAAAAATTGCCTAGAATAATGCAACCTTTTGGCGATTTGCAAATATTAATGCTACCTAAAGATTATTCTAGAATAATGCAACCTTTATACCCCATTTATTTCAAACAGGACAAAACCGGTTATGACTTAAAGAATAGGTAAAATGGACACTTGTCGCATAATAATTGGCTCTCATAAACAATTTTAAAAAGGAAAATAAAAAAAAATCAAATCCCACCCCTTCCCCCACCGTCAGCTCTCTCTCCTCCACACCCATATCCCCTTCCCCCACCCCAGCCCCAACCCACCCCCTCTCCACCCCCACCCCCACCCCAGCCCCAAACCCGCCGCCAAACTCACCCCCATTTTTTTCGGCGATTGATCTGAACACAAAGAGGGGAGGGGGTTTCGTCCGGGGAAGCGAAGAGGAAAGAAAGAGAAGACGGTTTTTGAAGGGGGTGGTGCTGGATGGGGTTTCCGAAGCAAGAGAAGAAGCAGGTTGTCGTGGTCGCTGGCAAGGCTGGCGCATAGTGAAAAAAGAGAGAGTGGGCGAGAGGGAAAATGATAGAGGAAGAGAAGTGGGGCTGCGTGGTGGTTGTTGGGAGAGGGGATGCGGTGGTGGCTGCGTTGACTGCAAGGCTCATCGGAGACGAATATCTTCACTAGGATGCCGCAAACGACGGTGTTGGCATTGCTCCTTGGTCGAGCCACCGGTCGCCGATGTGATAGGGAAGGGAGGGGTCGCCGGTCGCTGCTCCTAGGAGGGGTCGTGGCTTGGGGGTGGTAGCGAGGGGGAGGGTGATGGCTGGAGGGAGGGGTGGGCTACAGTGGGGCTGGGGTTGGGGGGTTTTTGGGGTGTTTTTTATTTTTAATATTAATATATTAATTAAATCTAAAGTTTTAAATAAAAAATTACCAATAGTGCAGGTTACCGGTCATTTGTCCTGTTTAAATTAAATGGGGTATAAAGGTTGCATTATTCCAGAATAATCTTTAGGTTGCATTATTATTTGCGAATCGCCAAAAGGTTGCATTATTCTAGGCAATTTTTCCTTGTTTTTGGTTGTTAAATGTTTTATTAGTGATTAATTGCATTGTTTGATGATGTTTACACATAAAATTTACATCAATCTGATTCAAATGAATGTAGGAATAGATGAACTCATTTGAATTGTGATTTTTTGTTCCTTCTTCAATATGTCCATATGTCGTTATATGTGATACTTGTATCTTTCTATCACTTTCTGTCAATCAGTAATGGAATTCTAGTTTTTTTTCTTTTTAAATTTTTTGGCCCATATTTGTGAAGTTTTGGAGATGGAGATTTCAAAATACTAAATAATTCCTTTTGTTTCCCTTTTTATGTTACATGTACCCCTTTTAATAGTATTGAAATGAAGAAGAAATTGGAAAATGAAGTTTAATCGTATGACATCAAAGATATAACGATGGTTTGATATGCTGCTGCTGCCGTGCTGTTGCTACTGTGCTGCTGTTGCCGCCGTGCTGCTGCCATGCTGTTGACGTACTGCTGTCGTGCTGCTGCCACCGTGTTGCTGCCATGCTGATGACGTACTGCCGTTGCCATGCTGTTACTGTACTGCTGTCGTGCTGCTGATGATGATGCTGTGCTGCTGCTGCTGCTGAGTTCTCCCGCTGCCATGGTATGTGTTGCTTCTGATGTTGCTGTTGCATCGATGCTGTTAGTCGGCTGTCATTGCGTTGTCGTGTTACGTTGCCGTGTTACACTCTGTCACTCCGTTGTAACCATTTGATAACCATTAATTTGTGATAAATATTTAACATATTTTTAATAAATTGAATCAATATTATGTTTGAGCATTTGAGTAACAAAACTCTCCACATCAGAGTGTGATGGATATTATTTAGAAAGGATTAGAATTTGCGACCATATGATACTATAGACAAACTTATCTAGAGTCTACAAATTGCAATTTTTGTTCTAATATTTGGCTTACCAAGTTTCATTACTAGAGAGGCTGAAGTAGTAACTTCTTGATTTATTTTTTATGTGTACCCGCAATCAACAGAGGTACCACTTTTTCTATAAAATGTACCCCATTTTATATCAAAATGTATCCCTTTATTGACCAACTAGTTAACAGTGGACTTACATGTTCTACCAAACCAAGGTAAAGATGATTATTACCAAACCAAGGTAAAGATGATTATTCACATCACTTTTTTTTCAAAACCTATTAGCTTAATTGGAAGAGCATTGTGCATTGCACAAATGGTGTAGGTTCGAATCCTACATAGGTTGAGTGTACCTTCTCAATTCTTAATGTACCCCATTTATTTTTACATGTATGATTCCCTGGTCAATTGTGCATTGATTCAAGTTTAGATTTACTGCTATTCACATTGTTCATTTGTGTATATGGGTACTCTTAAGGAATGCTAGTACCATATTTCTTCTTTGATGTACTCCTTTTTCACTTACTCGTACCCCTTATCAATCCTGAATCAAGCATATTATGCATCATCCCTAGCAACACACTCTTCTTTTACCTTAATGTACTCACCTTTCACCTATTTATTTCTTTTCTTATTATAACCTATTAGCTCAATTGGTAGAGCATTTGTGTACTTACACAAAGGGTAGGTTCGAATCCTACATAGGTTGAGTGATAATCCCAAAATGCGCCCTTTTGATTTTAAATGTAACCCTTTTCATTCGAAATGAAAGCCTTTCACTCTTATGGCCACTAATGTAATATACATGATAATTGTAAATCCTAATAGGGTTACATTTAACGAGCAAAGGGATACATTTTTTTTAATAAGGGTTACTGTCAAGGTTGATGATGAAACATCAACAACCCTTGATAGTATAGAAGGTCTAAGACAAATAGATATGCTGCTTTCAGTTACCAACATTACGGAAAATGAGTTGATGTGGATACACGGAGAAAAAACTTAACTGCTAACTTAACAAACTTTACCCCTCTTGTTTCTTAATGTACCCCTTCTGTTGTTAAATGCATCCCTTTTAAACTCAAGTCTTCTTAAATCTTAAAGGTGATGTTATATGAGTTTACTAGGCATATAAGCCTTTTAGCTTTACACGAATTAAGCTTATGAGAGTCACAAGAGATGGTACGTGATTGAAAGAAAAGACTTGTTACTCGATGTTTCCTCTTTTCGAATCCAAGGCTCGACAAAAATGCTCTATACTTAAGAGATTCCCGAGAGCCAACAATAATAGGAAGTGTGGTGAGAGCCCAGTTGACAGTAAAAGATGCTCTGGTTCCTCTATATTCATTATGGGTCATTTCTACTGACATGACCATTGTTGCTCATTCCCTGAGGGTACTCATATTGATGTTGCGAAGGGTGCTAAACACTCCTTTTGATTCTTGGCCAATCTTAGAGCTATTGTAGAGTTGAATAAGGTGAAAAAAACATCTCCTTTTACACTCGACCAAATTCTTAGTTCTCCTATTACCCAAGACGCCTCTATGTCTGGCATAACAGGTAGCCACTATTTCCATCTGGAGTGCATGGTACAATTGTAGCAATGGATTAAACTAGGTGAGCAAGGATTTCCGACTCTATTTATGCAATACAGTAAAGGGTATATCAAAAACAGCTTCCCTACAAGCAAAAATAGTTAGCGCACTTACATCTAAACGAGGCACTGACGGTAATGTAGCCCTTTATGCATCATTGATAAGCACTTTATTGTGCTTAATTGTAGGTCATTTCTAGTGTCCTTGCATGTAGTTTAGAGCATTTAAGCCTAGCATTGCATGGTTTTTGTCACCTTTGAGTTATATTGCCGCTTCATTATCTGTTTAGTTGTTTTTGGATGATTTCCAGGCTAACTAGCAGGTTTTTGAAGTCATATGATCATTGGAAGACTTGTTGTGGACTGTTGAACTTCAAATAGACATAACGTTTGATATATAAATCAGATTAAGGTGATTCTAGCGGGAGGTGTTAGCTCGTTTCGATAGCTTTCGAACGATTGGTCATGAGCCCAATTCCGATAAGAGACGAGAGAGATATGATCGTTCAAAGTTGAGTTGTCCGCTGACCAGTAGGTCACCACGGTCGTGGGGACCTGTAGCAAGCAAAACAGGCTGTTGAAAATTTGGAACTGATCCTATGAAAGTCAGGGGCCACGGTCGTGGCAAAATCACCACGGCCGTGGTGACCTGACTTCGTCAAATCAATCCGTTTGGAGAAAAGTTACTGCCTAGGCGTTTTTAAGGCACCACGACCCTGGTAATTTCACCACGACCGTGGTGACCTGCTTTCGGGTGTTGACCCGTTTTGTCCGTCAAACTTTAATGACTCTTTTTATTTAGTTTTCTTAGCTTAGACTCGACATTACTTCATACTTAGTTTCTAATTAACTCTCTATTAGCCCTAAACTCTCTCAAACACTAGTTTACTCCTTCGTTTCATTATTGAAGATCGAATTCATCAATTAATTCAAGTAATTTCTCTTCTATCTCTTTCCTTTAATTTTATTGCTTAGTTTATGATGTTGAATTTATTGAATCTTAATTGCTTAGAATCCATGGTTAGTGAGTAGTTTATTATCTAGGGTTTGGGCGAAAGTATGAATTAAGGGCTTAATGTAGATTATCTATGCTTTTTTTATGATTCAATTGTTTGTCTATGCATTGAATGTGGTGTTTTGACACCCTAGGATAGATCTTGATCACGTTTATTGATAGGTTAAAGTCGTATCACCTATTCAAAGATAATTCCTACAAACCTCTAACAATGGTAGTAAAGGGAAGCAGGGTCGAATCCACAGAGAGACGGAGTTCTAAGTTAATATTCAGCTAAAAAGCTACTTCAGACAAGATCAGATAGAAACAGCTGAACTAATAATTAACTACTAGAAAACAATATAAAATGGAATTTTACTCTATGAAATAAAGGTCCAGGGAATTAGTTCGGTCCACCATGCTTATACCAATCAAAGGATCAAACAACTATCAGAACCTAGGCCAAGAATCGATAGATTAGAACAATGTCAAGCTATGGTTAAGTCTCAACGTCCATAATTTCAACATATGCAGCATGTTCACAAACATAATCGAAATAACTGATGTGTACTAGGCCTCTAAAAGTAAGACGGATCTGTGCAAACGATTATTAACCTCAAGTAATCAATGAAACTGCGCAATAACGTTAATTACTCAATAAGAACAAATCACACCATAACCTATCTCATCAAACCCTAGAAACTAATAATAATTCAAACAATCATGGTATAAACATGGCTTCCCTCTCTAAATCCCTAGAAATTAAACTACTCACTCATAATTGAATCAACAATAAAACAATCTAATATGAAACCCTAATAATTGCATCATGAACGAATAAATAATTAAACTAAGCAATCAAGAATAATAAAAAAAGATTAGAGTAGAGAAGAATACCAATTGACAGAAAGCAAGAACTTTTATTAAAATCGAATCCGAGGTTCAATCACCTTTAATCTAATCTAAAGTGTTTAAACTAAATTAAAGCTAAGTTAAGGACTATGGAAAATAAAACTAGAGAAAAAGATGTCTCTAAAAATATGAGGAAAAGGTATTTATAATACCCCAAATTCTAATTCAAAAAAGATAGAATTTCGGAAAAGAGCTGTACGTGCTTCAGGCCCGATCGGGTCAATTCCCGCCCGATCGGGTGCGTAAACTACAATTCTGGATCAACTTGTGAAGGCCGTATCTCTCAAACCAGAAGTCCGATCGGGGCGTGTGACCTATCATTGGAAATCTCTTGAAGTCTAAAATCCAACCCAATTGGAATTTCTTGATTATCAATTTTCTATCAAAAGTTATAATGAAAATAGTGAAGGTATGTCAGTTTTGGCACTTCTTTCACTAACTCTTTGCTTCATTCCAACTCAAAATTGTCCCAAACGGATGCATTGTGATCCTTGTGCAAGCTACCTTCATCTGCAATGATTAATAGGCTACATCCTTGGTACTCATGATCACTTTGTATCAAAATAACCTGAAAATCATCAAAACACACAAACAGGGAGTAGTAGAGCACAACTTGTGTAATTCATGTCATTATGCACCTAAATGCTCAAAAAAGAGTTCTAAATGCAATCTAAATGCATCTAGAAACTATATATAAATGTGATACATCAAACTCCCCCAAGCTAAACCTTTGCTTATCCTCAAGCAAATAAAACATGAACATGGAATAAATTGCCTCACCCCATAGATAAAAACAATCAAAGCTCAAAACGTTTTCAAGACTAAGAATCGTTCAGGCAGGCAAAATTCAAGTTCAGCTAATCAAATCCATCCAACCACCAATCATCCAAGCAATTCATCAAATTTTAGCATCCATAAGGCATACAAATCCTAAAAGGGCTCTCACAAAGGTATCACTCCTCTCTATTTTGTGGCAGGCAAAGAACATGCCCGAACACTCACCAACCCGACCATAATTGCCCTTCCCACTCACACTCTCATGTGTTTAAGAAGGTTAAATGACGCTCATCCTAGTTAAGTCGACTCAATTAGCAGACATACTCTTTAACTTTGACAAACTGACTCAAAATCAATCCAATAAACAATGCAGACACGAGCTCAAGAGGACTTTAGAGGGTTGTAATGGGGCTTAGGTAAAAGGTAGGGAATACTTTTGGGCAATGTGGTGGAAAAACCAAGAAAGGGGGAGCATGAATCATTCAAACAAGGCCTAAGATGGCCTACACAACTCCCAACAACACCATAAAACCACGTAAAGTAACCCAACTCTCATAAATCAATGAAGAACTCATAACAAACCCAATTTTCAAGCAATGAAACGAATATTTCTTTAAGAACGTACGTGAATGAAAGAACTTCGAATTCTTTTGAACTTTTATTTCATTTTTCTTTCTTATTATTCTGAACTTCATTCACGCAACTCCAGAATTGCTTTTTCTTTTCTTTATCTCACTCTCAAACCACAACAAATACACTTTTAAATTCTTCAACAACCAAACCAAACCATGAAACCAATCTCAAACTCAACCCATACAAAAGCTCCCCCAAGCTAGGCTTGGAATAAAATCAAGTTGAAGGCCTTGGGCTCATAATAGGGGTTTAAGTATCACGAAACAAGTCATTAGGCTCAGCGGGGCTAAGGAGGATAAAAACATATCAAAAATTCGCTCTGAAGCTCAAGAATAAGACAAAAGAACGCCTCTATCACAGCAAAAGCTACAGGTCATCGAATATCAGACCAGTACGAAGTCAAAGTCAAGATCAATCCACTAAAGAGGAACTAACACACAAGAAAAGACTGGATAATAATATAAATCCAATAGGCTACAAGGAGGCCTCACAGTCTAACCAATTCAGGTATGCAGCACAAAGTGGTGTAATATAATCAAATTTTGCTCGAAATCATAGCAATCAAACATCAAATCATAGCCTCAAGATCACAAATGCCCAGCTATCCAGAAAACATAGTCAAATCATTTTCAAATAGAGCACAACAAGGGGCACAGGGAGGCAACTAAACCAGTCATGGGAACCATATTTTTTTGATTTTTTTCAGAATTTTTCGAAAGCAGTAAATCTATCCTAGAAAGCAGTAAAAGAGATAGAGAATACAAACAGAACTCCTTCCCCAAGCTGAATTTGGGAGTGTCCTCAATGCCAAAAGGTAACAAAGGACGATGCTAAGAGGAAAAACAACGTTAGTACTCTCACTCTCTGTCACTAAAAAAATAAGAGAAATAAAAATAAAAAAATAATATTCACTCTCACTCTCTGTCCCCGGCAACGGCGCCAAAATTTGATAGGATTTAGTCGTATCACCTAATCAAAGATAAACCTACAGTCCTCTAACTATGGTAGTAAATGGAAGCAGGGTCGAATCCACAGGGAGACAGAAGTTCTAAATTAATATTCAATCAATCAGCTACTCCAGATGAAATCAGATAAGAATTAATTAAACTAAAGAATAGACTACAGAAGACGGAATAAATCGAGGATTAAACTATGGAATAAAAGTCTAGGGTATTAGGTCAGTCCACCATGCTTATACCAATCAAATAGGGTCAACTACTATCAAAACCTAGGTCAAGAGTCGGGGATTAGAGCCTATGTTGAGCTATGGTTAAGACTCAACGCTCATAGTTCAACATACGCCGCATGTTCACTAACGTAATCAGAACTACTGACGTGTCCTAGGCCTCTAGTCGTAAGACGGATCTGTGCAAACAACTATTAACCACAAGCAACCAACGCGCAATAACGTTAATTACTCAATAAAGAACAAACCACATCACAATCACCCTAATCAAGCCCTAGAAATCAATAAGAGTCTAAATCACAATCATGGTATAAACATGGCTTTCCTATCTAACACCCTAGAAAGAGACTACTCAGACATGATCGAATTAACAACGACAAAACTAATATGAAACCCTAACAATTGCATCATGAACGATTAAATAAATAAACTAAGCAATTGAGAATAATAAAAGAGATTAGGGTAAGAAAGAATACCAATTAACGGAAAGTAGGAACTTTATTGAAATCGAAATAGGTTTGATCACCTCTAAATTAATCTAAAGTGTTTGAATTGAACTAAGAACAATGAAGAATAAAACTAGTCTAAAGCTAATGAAAGATGCATAAAAGATGTATATCTAGATGTCCCTAAATAATGAGGGAAACGGTATTTATAATACCCCCCAAGTCTAATTAAAAATAGGAAGCAAAAGTCGAAAATCGCGACAAATGGTGCCAGACCCGATCGGGCCCGAGCACAGTACCCGATCGGGTCTGGTGCAAAACAGCTCAACTTGCGTTTGGGCTTTAGCATGGCAGCAGCGCAGCGTTTGACGAGAAATTGAGGCCCACCCGATCACTGGCCCGATCGGGTAAAATGACCAAACGAGCCCAGCAGCACCACAGCGCCTGTAGCACCGCAACGAGACCAAGCAGCACTCCACCCGATCGGGTCGGGCGGTGGTCACCCGATCGGGTCTGGGGACATGCTTCCTCGCCCGATCGGATCTGGCAACCCTCGCCCGATCGGGTCCGCAACTTTCATACCCGATCAATAAATCTTCGCCCGATCGGGCCATTTTTGCCCGATCAGTGCACGGAAACCCCCTTTTTTGACTCTTTGGCTTCCTAATCTTCACGTTTAGGGGTCTTGGGACCTCTTAAACTACCCATAAAGCTCGTGAGCCATCCTACGTGCCTCGTAACATCTCGTAAAGTCGTGGTTGCTTCCAAATGGCTCGGGAATAAGGAGAAAACTCCCTAAAACCTGCAATTCAACACTAAAATACAAAACCACAACTATATACGATAGTTAGCACAAAATAGCTCCCAAGAGCTCCAATGACGCACAAATTAGCTTGTAAATAAGGGAGAAAACTCTATATAAATACGTGATATCATTTATGCTAGGGCACTTAGGGTTTTTATTGCTCTTAATCAAACTCTAATCCCTTTTGTCATTCCCATGTTTCGACTTGATTTCTAGACCAAGGGATTGGGTAGGAATTTAATTAGGGGTTTTCCGAACTTAATGAATTTATTAATCAACGGACCAAAGACCATTCGAAAGAGGATTTGGTTGGTTGATTAATCGATTACTCTTGAGGACCATTCGAGAGAGGACTCAAGTACATTAGAGGGGAACTTAACCTTGTATTGACTCCGTTGTGAATCACCATAGCGTCGATTATCGTTGTCTAGCCCACGTTCGTACTAGTAGCCCGAACTCTAGTGTCTTCCTTATCATATTAATTCTCCTATTTGTTTATTAGTCGGTTTTCTTTAGCTAGTTAATTAGTCGGTAACTTACTCAATCGTAAACCCCCCAAAAACCCTTCACTTAGGTAGTTTTGGACTTAGTTGACTGAACTCAATCCCAATTTTCTTGTGGTTCGACCCTTGAGTTGCCGTTACTACGTGCTTAGTAGTTGCTCGTTAGGTTTATAAATTGTGTTTGCTAAGCGGTTCTTAGTGCCTTAACGACACGCTAAAAACCTCTTATCAAAATGGCGCCATTGCCGGGGAAATTGTGCTATTGATTGAAGTTTACTTGAGTTTAGTATTGCTTGAGTGATTTTTTTTTTCTTTTATTTAGACTGTGTTGTTATTTGCTAACCCTCTGCTTAGCTTTGTTGTGTTACATGAGAAGGAGAGCTCACGGTTCACCCATCTTAACTTTAGATCCGGAAATCAATCGCACCTTGCGAAAGCTTCGGGGAGGTTTGGAATGGTTGACCTTGAGTTCTGCGCCAGCTTCATCAATCTCAAGTTCTACAAGTGAAAGCGAATCAGACATGGGTGAGGAAAATGGACAACTTTTTAGGGATTTCGGAAATCCGGGGTCCTATGTTTTACAGGGTGGAATTCGACTCCCCACAACCACTACAAATTTCAGCATTCACCCTC
Source organism: Patellifolia procumbens (assembly GCA_947645195.1). NCBI lineage: Eukaryota > Viridiplantae > Streptophyta > Magnoliopsida > Caryophyllales > Amaranthaceae > Patellifolia > Patellifolia procumbens. The sequence continues at coordinate 2,200,100 of CANSGD010000193.1, forward strand.
AATTCACACGGATGATGAAAGTAGAGCAATTTTTCGGAGGGTCGGATGAGGATCCCCTTGATCATCTTGATCGATATCTGGAGATTTGTGCTATGATAACAACAAATGATGTCTCTCCAGATTACATCAAGATGCATCTCTTCCGGTCTTCTCTTTCCGGAAAGGCGAAGTCTTGGCTCAAGAGTTTGCCTGCTAACTCCCTCACTACATGGGAGCAGGTTACATTGGCTTTTCTGAAGAAGTATTTCCCAGAGTCAAAGACCGCAGATATTAGGAGGCAAATCTCCACTTTTGAGCAAGATTGTGATGAGACACTTGCGGAGGCTTGGGAAAGGTTTAGGGAATTGATACGTTCGTGCCCTCACCATGAGTTGAATCAAAACCTACTGATGAGGTTCTTCTATGATGGCCTTGACCCTATGTCACGTGCTAATCTCGATGCTGGAGCGGGAGGTCAACTTTCTAAGATCCCGCAAGACCAATTAGAGGCCACCATAGTAGACGTGATCAAGAATTACTCATGGGGTGGAAGAAGGAGAGGTGCTCAACAGAAGAAGGGTGGAAAGTTTGAGTTGGACCCAATGGACCAAATTCAAGCGAAGATGGATCAACTTGACAAGAAGCTCTCGAAGATCACCCTTGGATCATCTAGTCCCTCACAAGTGAATGCTTTCTCTTGTGACATTTGTGGTGGTACAAACCACGATACCTCTTATTGTGGAGGATCCCAGTCGGAGCATGTGGCGGCAATGAATAGTAGAGGAGAGGGGTACCAAGGTAACCAAGGATATAGCAGCAATCAACAAGGAGGGTGGAGACAACCTCAACAAAGCTACAACCAAGGCTACAACCAACCTCAATTAGGGTGGAATCAACCTCAAGAAGGCTTAGGTCAACCTCAACAAGGGTTTACTTAAAGCTATAATCAAGGTGGATCCTCCTCTCAAAACTCTAACACTTACCAAGCCCCTCATCAAAGATCTAACTTCCAAAAGGCCCCTCAAAACCCACCATTTCCTAAACCAAATCCCGAACCTACTACATCCTTCGACCCTACCTCCCTAATCCTCCAACAACTCCAAACCATCACCCAAACCCTTGCTCTACAAAGCCAAGCTCTTCAAAGCTATGACCAAAGGTTTCAAGAGTTACAAGCTCACACCAAAATGCTTGAAACCCAATTGGCTCAAGTGGCCGAGAAAAACCCCTCTAACCCCACAAATCAACTTCAAGGCCAACCCATTTCTAACCCCAACCTACATCAAGTCAAATCTATCTATTTGAGGTCGGGAACGAACTATGTGGGCCCCAAGATGCCTAATGAGAGTGAAGGAAGTGAGATTGAGGTGGTTGAGAATGAAAATCAAGTTAAGGAAGATGAAAGGGAGGTTGATGTTGAGAAAGGAAGAGAAGATAAGGAAACTCATGAGCAAGTTGGTGACAAAGCCCCATTGTCAACACCTCCTCCACCTAAGCCCTATGTGCCACCGGTCCCATATCCTCAAAGGTTAGTGAAGAGGAAGTTGAGCGACAAATTCATTAAGTTCCTCCAAGTTATGAAAGACCTTCAAATACACATTCCATTCCTTGAGGCCATGTCTCAAATGCCAGCCTATGCTAAGTTCATGAAGGAGATCCTCTCCAACAAACGGAAGGTTGAAGATGAGGTTATCAAATTGCCATACCAAGTAAGTGCTCTAGTGCAACGAGATATGCCTAAGAAGCAAAGAGACCCCGGAAGCTTCACTTTGCCGGTGAAGATAGGTAACCTCGAGCCTAAGGGTGCATTGGCCGATTTGGGTGCAAGTGTGAGTTTGATGCCTCTATCCATTGCTAAGCGCCTAAACTTCCCTCTTCTTCCTACAAGGAAGACTATTCAATTGGCGGATCGATCTTTGAGAGCGCCGCATGGTGAGTTGGAGGATGTTCCGATACAAGTTGGGCATGTCTTGGTGCCGTGTGATTTTGTGGTGATGGATATGGAGGAAGATCCGGAGACTCCTCTCATTCTTGGAAGAGAAGCTCTTAAGACATTAGGTTTCGTAATAAATTACAGAAATGATACAATCACAGTTGAGGTAGCCAATGAGAAGGTTGTGTTTGAGTTCTCCAAAACATTGAAGAGACCCATGATAGAGAGAGTTTGTCGGGTTGGTCATGTGAAGGGAGAAATGGAAGGTTTTGAGAGAGAAGCTCACACTGATGATGAGCCCTATACTTCTATCACTGAGGAGCCGAGTTTAGATATGGAAGAGGTGAAAGAGTCCTCTATGCTTCTCGACGGTGCTACCGTTGAGGAAACACTTGGGTCGGGATTTGAGGTCCTAGCCACTTCCGTTGCTAAGGAGGAGAGTACTAAGCCTCCTCCCAAGGTAGAGTTCAAACCCCTTCCCCCTCCCTTAAGTATGTCTTCCTTGATGATGCATGTACTTATCCTGTTAATGTTGACTCGGCTCTTGATGACATCTCTATACCTGAATTGATTAAGATATTGCAAAAATATAAAGATGTCATTGGGAGCTCGATTGATGACCTTAAGGGGCAAAGCTCTACTCACGTGGTTCCCGACCCCCTCCCGACCCCCCTCCCGACCATTGAGACGGGATTTTTTTCCCTCCCTTGCTATTGTTATCATTAGATTTTTCACAGTGAGGACACTGTGTGGTTTAGCTGGGGGAGGATGTATATATTAGTTGCATATAGTTTGCATTAGTTGCATATAGTTTGCATTAGATGCATATAATTTGCATTAGTTGCATATTGGTGTTATGTTTAGATTGCATATTAGCATTTAGTATCATGTTTAGGATGCATATAGACTGCATTTAGGTTAGAACTCCGCCCTTGGTACGCATGTATTCTTCTTGATGACCTGAAAACTGAAAAAGAAAATGCTTTGATAGTCTCTAGTAGGCCAAGGAATCGATTGGTTGTGGTATGATTGGTCTCCCTCTTGTGCGGCTCGACCGATGTTGGTAGCTATACCCTTTGTGAGAGCATGTTTTTATAGCCTATAGACTGACATCTTTTCAGTCTCATTTGCTTGTTGTGTGATGCTCTTCCTTGACGAATATTCTCTAGAACTTGCATTGATTCTCCTTGAAATCGCATTGACTGGTTTGATTCTTGAATATGATTGAGGCGTTCATTATATATATGAACTACATTGCCAAATGCCACCCACATTATCTTATCTCCTTTGTCACCCTCGTGAGCCTGAGCCTGTTTTCTTGTTTAACCTCATCTTTAGCCTATTACCGATTTCCTAACCTAGTGGATTGTGAAGCTAGATTGGTGAGTGATACATCTTGTGATTAAGTGCTCTGATAGTGATTTGAGTTGGTTGTATGATGTGTATTTTGGTTTAATTCACGTTCTGTGTTGAGTTCACCTCCTCCCTACTTCTTGTTGATCTCCTATCTCTCTCCCTTATTAGTTTAAAAAAAATTTAAAAAAAGGAAAAAAAAAAGGAAAATCAAACATCACAACAAAAAAAAAATTGTGATTTTGTTCTTAGTGCTTAATAAAGAGAGATTAGGAGATGCTATTGGAGGAGGTATTATTGGTTGGTTGAGTGGTTGTAACAAAGTTATATGGTTTCGGTTAGCGTTTGTTTAGTTGGTGTTGATTTAGGAAGTTTCACTTTCCCCTATTTAGCACCAAATTCCCAAATGTATCCACACCTTTACCTTTTAGCCTTCATTACAACCTCGATAAAGTCCTCATGATTCTTGAAAAGAACTTATGTCTCACGCGATGGAGAGTGAGAAGATATGCAAGCCTATGGTGGGATTTAGTCAACGGAATTGAGCCTTGAGCGATAATTGCGACCTTACAAACACATGAGAGACCTTGAGCACGACTAAAGTGAGAGCTACTATCCATATGACTGAGTCAAGCTTGGGGGAGAACTTGTGGTAAGATTGGATGCTTTTCCTTGTGCTACAAACTTTGAGACTTGATAGTGTTTTGCATTTATTGATCAAAAAGTTTGAAAGGTCTTTATTCTCTATCTTGGCATGCGTATTATTGTCAGGATTCATTGAAATCTTACCCATGAATTTGATTTGCATTGCTTGAGGACAAGCAATTGGACTAGCTTGGGGGAGTTTGATAAGCACTTTATTGTGCTTAATTGTAGGTCATTTTTAGTGTCCTTGCCTGTAGTTTAGAGCATTTAAGCCTAGCATTGCATGGTTTTTGTCCCTTTGAGTTATATTGCCGCTTCATTATCTGTTTAGTTGTTTTTGGATGATTTCCAGGCTAACTAGTAGGTTTTTGAAGTCATATGATCATTGGAAGACTTGTTGTGGACTGTTGAACTTCAAATAGACATAACATTTGATCTATAAATCGGATTAAGGTGATTCTAGCGGGAGGTGTTAGCTCGTTTCGATAGCTTTCCAACGACTGGTCATGAGCCCAATTCCGATAAGAGACGAGAGAGATATGATCGTTCAAAGTTGAGTTGTCCGCTGACCAGTAGGTCACCACGGTCTTGGTGAAATCACCACGGTCGTGGGGACCTGTAGCAAGCAAAACAGGCTGTTGAAAATTTGGAACTGATCCTATGAAAGTCAGGGGCCACGGTCGTGGCAAAATCACCACGGCCGTGGTGACCTGACTTCGTCAAATCAGTCCGTTTGGAGAAAAGTTACTGCCTAGGCGTTTTTAAGGCACCACGACTGTGGTGACCTGCTTTCGGGCGTTGACCCGTTTTGTACGTCAAACTTTAATGACTCTTTTTATTTAGTTTTCTTAGCTTAGACTCGACATTACTTCATACTTAGTTTCTAATTAACTCTCTGTTAGCCCTAAACTCTCTCAAACACTAGTTTACTCCTTTGTTTCATTATTGAAGATCAAATTCATCAATTAATTCAAGTAATTTCTCTTCTATCTCTTTCCTTTAATTTTATTGCTTAGTTTATGATGTTGAATTTATTTAATCTTAATTGCTTAGAATCCATGGTTAGTGAGTAGTTCATTATCTAGGGTTTGGGCGAAAGTATGAATTAAGGGCTTAATGTAGATTATCTATGCTTTTTTTATGATTCAATTGTTTGTCTATGCATTGAATGTGGTGTTTTGACACCCTAGGATAGATCTTGATCACGTTTATGCTAGGGCACTTAGGGTTTTTATTGCTCTTAATCAAACTCTAATCTCTTTTGTCATTCCCATGTTTCGACTTGATTTCTAGACCAAGGGATTGGGTAGGAATTTAATTCGGGGTTTTCCGAACTTAATGAATTTATTAATCAACGGACCAAAGACCATTCGAAAGAGGATTTGGTTGGTTGATTAATTGATTACTCTTGAGGACCATTCGAGAGAGGACTCAAGTACATTAGAGGGGAACTTAACCTTGTATTGACTCCGTTGTGAATCACCATAGCGTCGATTATCGTTGTCTAGCCCACGTTCATACGAGTAGCCCGAACTCTAGTGTCTTCCTTATCATATTAATTCTCCTATTTGTTTATTAGTCGGTTTTCTTTAGCTAGTTAATTAGTCGGTAACTTACTCAATCGTAAACCCCCCCAAAACCCTTCACTTAGGTAGTTTTGGACTTAGTGGACTGAACTCAATCCCAATTTCCTTGTGGTTCGACCCTTGACTTGCCGTTACTACGTGCTTAGTAGTTGCTCGTTAGGTTTATAAATTGTGTTTGCTAAGCGGTTCTTAGTGCCTTAACGACACGTTAAATTCCTCTTATCAATCATTAGTAACCTTTTTATAGCTTGCTACTGATCTCCATTTCTCCACTGACATGGAGTTGCTCATTGGTTTTGTAATGAGCAATAAATCTTTTATCAAACACTACGTTGAAGGGTTGCTATTGTTGTGGGATTTGTGGTCTTCATATGCCTTCTAATATATTTGGTTCGAGCATTTATTAAAAAAATACTGATTGTCTAAAATCAGGTCTCACTAAAATACAGAATCACAAGTAGGCCATAGCTATGCCGAGTCTACAATCGAATTTTTTTTTTTAAAATACTAATAGTTTCATAGAATGTTATACAAGATGGCAGGTACATGCTAATGAGCAGCAGCGAATGAGTTTAAGTAATTCGTCCGTCTATGAAAATAGCTTGATAGCTGAAATCGAACAAGAGAGCACATAACAATGACTGTAATAGCTGCCTATAACAACTTGTGTGACATAACAGTGTAAGTTTCAGCCATAAAAGCTATATGTATGATAGAGCGATTGCACGAGTATCACCACGCGTCGATCAATCAGTAGGAGTGATTTATCTCTGTCGCTAACCACATGAGATAAAGCAACACCAACATCCAGCAACATATCACGTATGTGTCTGCTAGTATAATAAATACTAGAAAGAATTCATCTTCATTAAGACCTCCAGGAAGTGTAATGCAGCTGCAAATGTGAGGTCAAAAGAGTTTTTCTTCTATTTTCCTCAACTTGGGTGACAATATTCACCAATATAATCAGTTCTCAATTAGAAAACCAATTTTAAACAATGAAAAACCAGTTGATAATTTGAGACTAAACTTAGAAGGGGTACATTTAAAAGCAAAAGAGGTAGGTTGACAATAAAATGTATAGATTCAACCCATGTAGGATTCGAACCTGCATCTTTTGTGTGAAAACACAAATGCTCTACCAATTGAGCTAGTAGGTTTGTACTCGTAATAGATCCAGTGATAACCATGTATATAGAAGTAGTATTTTAGCAACATAATGTATCACTTATTCTACCAAAAGTACCCATTTTTTACCCCTTTCTGACTAAAACTAAAAATTAAAAATTTTATGTATCCTTTTAAAGAATATGATAGCAAAGAAATTCTACAGAAGTATCATTCAATCAATCATGGAAATAATATAAAACTAGCCATTTTATCACAGTATTTGCGTAAGATTTACTAAACAATCACACGCACAATCCATGAATTTAACTCAAACCAATTAGGAAAACTGATTTTGAAGAACGAAGGTTAAATCTCTAGCTAAACTTATAATCAACTTTGATATAAAAAAGTATAAATAGGACCCTAAATTATGTTTAACGTATACGAATTAAGTCGAGCTTCAGAAAACTCGAGCTGATCTGCGCTGAGCCATGAGCCAAGCTCATATTTCCCATCTCAATGAGCTTCGACCTCGAATAAAGCTGGTCCCCACCCAATTCATGCTCGATTCAATCCCACCTATCCGGTCTGAGCTTGGGTCGTTAAAACCCCTATGACATCTGAAAAATGATAATGAATAGCACTGGATGACATTTTTAGTTCTATGGATAATGTGAAAGCATGCTTATTTAAACGGTTGAGTTCACAAAATAACACAAAAAAAAGAGCACCTAGGGGGACTGCTGTATCAGAATCATTTGGAGAGTGTGAGTGTCTATGTGACATAAGATCAAAATGCTATTAGTTAAAACACTTTCCTCCCAAGAAATTTCAAGTTCATAAGACACCATAACTCTGATACTTTCTCACTTAGTAGACTCATTTATCATTAATCCTATGACTCCCAATGAATTCCAAGTTTATAAAGCACCATAGCTCTGATACTTACTCGCTTAGCAGACTTACCTACCCTTTTCATGTAGAACTAGAAGAGTGAAGCAATAGCTTCTCAATTATTCTAGATTGATTAGCCTAAATAGTTTAATGGAAAGTAATCACAGTCAAAATTCAATCTTTAACTCTGGATCAAAACTACTACTCCTAGAAAAATCAAATTCTTGAAAATCATGACTTGAATCTAAAAACAAACATCAGCAATAAACCTCAAATCTTCATATATACAAAATTCTACGGTTTCTTCCTGGTAGTGTTTCTTCACGTCTGGTAATTAACACGAAAATGCTAGTAATTTCATCAACCAAACAATGCTATAGGTTCTTGGAAAGTAATTGCAGACAAAATGAACCACTTACATCAAAATTTCAAACATTCAATAGCTGGAAATTGGTGGAAAACTTCATCGTTGCCCTATATCTACAGAGAGGGAAAATCAGAGAAAGAAACTCAAATGGAAACTCAATCATTGAACGAAAACGAACTAGAAATAAAGATATCATAACTACATCTGACAATCGGATTTCGTTGAAAAATTGCACATAGAAAATCGGCAGGAGAGGTGAGAGCAAGAAGAGGCGACAACATTGCATAGAGAGAGGCGACATTAGAGAAGGAGAGAAAAATTCTGGAAAAAAAACGAAATAAAACTTGAATTTCAGCTTTAATTCACGCGTTAATCTTGTCCGTCCAATTCTACCTTGGACTATCCAACGGATGATATTGCTTGTTTTCAGTTTTCAGCATAACGATTGGTTTTCAACGCATCCTCTCCCTATGTATGTATATATGTAATATATATACTCCCTCCGTCCCATATTATTTGATGCAGTTTGACCGGCACAAAGTTTTAGGAGTGTTATCTGACTTTCTTATTTTATTGTGAGTAGTTAGTTGTTGGTATTATCTAAATCCATAAAGTATGATGTGGAACAAATGTCGGTCATGGGTGTATTGCAAAAATAAAGCAAAAAGCTAAAGAGAGAGAATGCAATAGGACAAATGTGACCCATCCCATAATAAAAAAATATATTTTTAGTCTAGGACCATACTATTTTTAGAAGTGTATCAAGTAATATGGGACGGACGAATATGGGAAGTGTATCAAGTAATATGGAACGGAGGGAGTATATATATATATATGTATCAAAGCATAAAAAATGAAAACCTTATAAACTTGATAGAAATGGAGTGCCTTTATCAAAGCCAACCATCATTTTGTCCCTTTCATTTATCATTTTTATTTCCAAATTTCATCATTTATAAAGGGACGTTAATATGATTTGACACAAATAAAAGAAATAACAAAAAATAATGTACAACAACTTAAAAATGATATTGTTAAACACAAAAAGGACAATTTTCTACTCAACTTTGTCATTATTATCATGAATTTTGTGCTTTTTATCCTCGACTTTGTCATTTTTATCATCAACCTTTTTCAATTTTATGTTCTACCCTATCATTTTTATCATTAGTTTTGTAATGTTTAAAACACAACGTTGTCATTTTTATCTTCCAGTACTCCATCAATGTTATATTCAACGATCCTGATCTTTTTGGGGCCCTAGGCAAAATGGTAGATTGGGGGCCCTTAAAAAATTATACAATGAGTAATGAAAGAAAATGATACTAATGCAATTTATCTCGATTTAGAAAGTAGAAAATATCTCATTGTCAGATTTAAGAGGAGGTTTCCTGTCATATCAGCTTAATCTTTTGGGAAATATCGAAACTTTTCATGAACTTAATAGTGGTTAGAGATGGATTTGGGAATTAGAAGGAGAAGATTGGATCTTTATGAGGGAGAGAAAGACAAAGAGTTGGAATGAATGTGTCATAACCGAGTCTTGAATATTGAGAAGAGCAATGTTTCTCTTCTTTTTATCTTCACCCATAAATTAGACTTTCTTTAACTTGTTAATTTAATCTTTTCTTACCACTAAGTATTTTGAAACATAGAAGATTCAACCCCTTTTAAGCTTGGGCCCTAAGGCATTGCCCCTCTAAACACCCCTCAGGATCAGCCTTGTATGGGTTTTGCATACTAGTGTTAATTTGGTCTCACCTCAGCCATTGAAGCTCGTTCTAGTTGAGAGCTTAGAGAGAAAAGAAAGAAGAGAATAATAGAACTTGGGGAAAATGAAACTTGTTATTAAAACTGTTAAGGAGAGAAATTATTTATACGTCTGTACAAAGTAATAACAAACTCTTAACAACTTGAGATAAGCTAACTATAGTAAAACAAGACAACTGTAGTTAAGCTAAACTAACTAGATTTAACTAGCTATATATCAATAGCCCCCCTCAAGCTAGGGAGGATGAAGCATTCCTAACTTGGAAATCAGGGACTGAAACTGTGTAGATGGCAGGATCTTGGTAAGAACATCATCAAGTTGGTTGTTGGTTGGAAGATAAGCCAATTGTAAGAGGCCTTCGAGTACTTTTTGTCTCGAGTAAAATGACAATCAATCTCTATGTGCTTGGTCCTTTCATGAAAGACCGGATTCTTTGCAATGTGGAGAGCACTTTGATTGTCACAATGAAGTGTGACTGGTGTAAGCTGTGCAGCACCAAGTTCAGTGAGGAGTCTGATCATCCAGGTAACCTCTGAAATAGCAGAGGCCATGGCTCTATATTCAGCTTCTGAAGAGGACTTGGAAACTGTACTTTGTTTCTTGCTCTTCCAGTTGATAGGTGAAGATCCCAAGAGTAGCAAATAGCCTATGACAGATTTTCTCGTGTCTGGACAAGAGCCCCAGTCACTATCTGAAAATGCTTGGAGGGAGAGATGAGGTGTACCCTTCAATTGAATCCCTTGGCCTAATGTACAAGCTATATATCTGAGGACATGCTGCAATGCTTGATAATGTGGTTCTCTAGGACATGCATGAACTGGCTCAAAGTTTGCACAGTAAAAGAAAGATCTGGCCTAGTGTGTGTGAGGAAATTGAGTTTCCCAACTAGACATCTGTATAATTCAGGATCTGAAAATAAAGCACCTTCATAAGCACTTTATTTAAGGTGAAGTGGAAGAGGTGTAAGGGCAGGCTTAGGGTTGTGAACACCAGCATCAAGAAGAAGTTTTGAAGTAAACTTCTTTTGTGTGAGAGTAACACCATCTTCTGTATAACCAACTTCAATTCCCAAGAAATAACTCAGTTTTCCAAGATCTTTGATGCTAAACAGAGAATCTAGATGAGACTTTAAAGAAGTAATGCTAGTAAGATCATCTCCAGTTGGGATGATATCATCCACATAGACAGCTGCCACAGTGATATGCTCACCAGAATGTTAGATAAAAAGAGATTTCATTTTTACTTTGATGAAAACCCTGATGACAAAGCTCAGCAACTAATTTGGCAAACCATTGCCTTGAGGCCTGCTTTAGCCCATATAAGGATTTATTTAACTTGCAAACAAGATTATTAGGATTAGGCACACCTTCAGGAAATCTCATATACACATCCTCATGAAGATCCCTGTGTAAGAAGGCCTTATTAACATCTAGTTGAAACAAATCCCAACCCTTGCTAGCAGCTAAAGCAATCAAACACCTAACTGTGGCCATTTTAACCACAGGAGAAAAAGTCTCAAGGTAATCAACACCATACTTCTGAATGTACCCCTTAGCTACCCCAACCTAGATTTCTATCTTTCAAGAGAACCATCTGATTTGATTTTGAATTTAAAGACCCATTTGCATCCAATAGGCTTCTTCCTAGGTGGAAGTGATACAACATCCCATGTATGATTATTAGTAAGAGCAAGAAGTTCTTTGTGCATAGCATCACACCAATTAGGATCTAAAGAAGGTTCTTGATAAGAGGTAGGATCTTTGAAGGAAGAAATATGAGCAATGAAACACTGGTGTGAAGTGGGCAAAGAGTGATACAGAACTAGATTACACCAATGTGAGGATTGTAAAACAGTTTTAGGTGGCAATTTGTAAGAATATTTTTAAAGATAATTAGGAGTTTTAGAAACCCTAGTTGATCTTCTAATGTCAAGTGAATTAGAAATGGAATGAAGAGGAGGGGAAGAAGAATTTGGTGGTGAAGGAAGAACAATAAAAGGAGAATAAGATGTGTGAGGAGAAGAATTAGGAGTAGAAGGATCAGAAGGAATGGTGTCTGGGGTGGGTGCATTGGAGGAAATATCAAGTGTAGAAGTAGAAGGAGAAGGAGGTTGAATAGGTTGGTGTAAAGGTAAGGGAGCAAAAATATCAGGGATATCATAATCAGGAAAAATGTTTGCTGGAGTATGGGATGGAAGGAAAAAATGAAAAGTGGAAGATAATGGAGTTGTGGGATCAGATGAAAAATGATAAGGAAAATGATGTTCATGAAAACTACATCTCTAGTAACTTGAATTTTCTTAGTATGAAGATTAAGAACCTTATAAGCCTTTTGTTGGGGGTGGATAGCCAAGAAAAACACAAGGGGTAGCTTTGGGATCAAATTTGAATCCGTTAGTTTTAAGGGTAGAAACAAAGCAAAGGCAGCCAAATACCTTGAGATGTGAGAGTGAAGGTGGATGGTTAAAAAGTTTTTCATAGGGACTGATTGAACCAAGAACTTTTAAAGGCGATCTATTAATGAGATGTGCAACACAAAGAACAAAATCGCCCCAATATGAAATAGGAACTTTAGATTGATAATACAAAGCTCTAGCAGTTTCTAACAAATGTCTATGCTTTCTCTCTACAACATCATTCTGTTGAGGAGGGCCTGCACAACTCTTTTGAACCAAATTTCCCTTGGTGTTATAAAAATCTAGTAAATCTCCCTCTGTTAACTCTCTAGAATTATCAGATCTGATAACTTTTACATGAGTGTGAAACTGTGTTTGAGCATAAGCAACAAAATCTTTCAATATAATCACAGCATCAGATTTAAATTTGAGCATATGAACTCAAGTGTGTCTGGTAAAGTCATCCACTATATATGGTAAGAAATAGTCTACAACCAGAATATGTAGGAGATTTATAAGGACCCCAAGTGCCAACATGTAACAAATGAAAAGGATAAGTGGATTTTATTGAACTATGTGGAAAATGGAGCCTATATTGTCTAGCAGTTGGACAAATCTGGCATATACTATCATGTATCTGACTAACATCAATAAAATGATAAAGGAGTTTGATTTGAGCAAAAGGTAAATTCCCTAACCTGAGATGCCATAACAGTGCTTTTGTACAAGAAGTGACTGAGCTATTTTTACAAGAGAGATTGGCCAAATGCTGACTCAAATGATTGTGATATGAGGTGGAATCTGCTGAAACTAAAGTTGAGTGTTGTGGAGAGGCAACACAATATATCCCATGATGAAGTTTACCAAGAACATGAGGAGGGATCATATGTTGATCCTGAATGAGACAAGAATCACCAGTAAAAGATATGAAACCTTGTAAGTCATTGCAAAGTTTGGGAATGGACACCAAGTTGAACTGAAATCCAGCAACATATAATACTCGTTTCAAAAGGATTTTATTAAATAATCTCACATTCCCTATATGTGTAACTTCAATTTTTCTCCCATCTGGTACTGTAATAGAATTGTGTTTATATTTTATTGGTTGAATCTCTTCAAATAAAGAGATATCATGACAGATATGGTCTGTAGCACCACTATTAAGTATCCAATCATTACTATAGTGAGAGAGAAGACAGAATGTACCTCCTAGAAATGCATGAGCTGTAGCATTTGTAGGATTAGAACCAAATTCTCCATTGTTGTTGCTAGAGTGTTGTTGCTTGTCAAGTAGAGCCAAAAGCTGCTGGTATTGTTCAGGTGTTAATGTTGGAGTTTGATTCATATTAAAATCAGGATTCAGATCAGTTTCTTCCTCAGATCCTTGAACCAAGTTTACACTTCTTCTTTCTCTAGATGGTATTCAACCAGGTGGATATCCATGAATCTTGTAACACTTATCCACAATATGTCCAGTCATTTTGCAGTGATCACATTGCAGAGAGGAAAATCTCTTGTTGGTAGAATTAGGGGAAGGTTTGGAGTGTTGATTGGTTGTGTTATGAAATGTTCTAGGAGACTGATAACTAGAACTACTAGGGGGTCTGTAAAGACCAGAATTAGAAGTGGTAGAAGGTGGTTTAGAGAAAGAACTTATGCTGTCATTGTACTTCTTTCTATTAACAAAGAAAGCCATAGACTCATTGTGGTTACTGCTCAAAAGTTGACTAATCTCTTTCGATCTCTCCTCTTGTTGACATAGTCTATGAACTGTTGTAAGGGATGGAAGTGGATACATCATCAAGATGTTGGATCTAACCAAGCTGTAAGTATCCTGTAGCATCATCAAGAACATCAACATCCTTTGATCTTGCTGTGATTTAAGCATCTTCTATGTCAAAGCACAAGCACACTGTGCACATGTACAAACTGGAAGTGGATCCTCACTATCTATCTCATCCCAAATTGCCTTGATTCTAGTGAAAAACTCATAAATAGGCTCATTTATAGATTGTTGCATATCATGAAGCTTATGTTGTAATGAGTACAATTGAGTAGCTGAAGCTTGACTAAATCTTTCCTCAAGATCTTGCCAAAGATCTCTAGCATTTTTGCAAAACCATACACTCTTGGCTATTCTCTTTTCCAATGAGAAAAGTAGCCATCCAGTGACTAGATCATTACATCTATTCCAAGCATCAAAACAATGATCTGTAGATGAGGTAGCACTAATGTTCCATTTATGAAACCTAGTTTATTTCTAGAAGAGAGACCTGACATGATAGATCTCTTCCAATCACTGTAACTGTTGCCATCAAATAGCTCTATTACTAGCTTTGTATTTACTGTATCTGAGGGGTGAATATAATATGCACTTCCTGGCAATGTGGTAGGGTCATGTGCAGGTCTAGATACAGGTTGTTCTTCAGCCATTTGTATTATTAGAACTCAAGAGAAAAAAATAAGGTTTGTGTTTAAAGTTCTATAAGAGGATGATGATTTAGGTTAAAAAATGTTTAAGGTTCTACTTCTGTTTTCGGTTCAATCAACCAATCTTCAATTCAATCAATCAACAAATTCAATTGAATTTAACTCAATCATTTCAATCCACAATCTCAATAACTAGCTCAATCGAACAAAGAATTCCAACAGCCAATTCCAATCTACTACAATTCTCCAGAAGTTCTTTAATAACAACAGATGCAATCCAGCAATCAACAATTAGGTCAAAATAAGGCAACCGTAAATTCTTAAGGTTCAAATGAATAAGAAAATGATCTCCAGAATCACAACTGAAAAGATTCAGCTAAATAATTTTTTTGATTTTCAGACAATGAACGAAATAGAATGCATCGAAGTTCTAATCTAATTTCGAAGAGAAGTTCTTGATTTCAATGTTACCTGAAATCCGATCAAAACTACCGCTCTGATACCATTTTAATCTGGTCTAACTTCAGCCATTTAGCTCGTTCTAGTTGAGAGCTTAGAGAGAAAAGAAAGAAGAGAATAACATAACTTGGGGAAAATGAAACTTGTTATTGAAACTGTTAAGGAGAGAAAGTATTTATATGTCTGTACAAAGTAATAACAAACCCTTAACAACTTGAGATAAGCTAACTATAGTAAAACAAGATAGCTATAATTAAGCTAAACTAATTAGATTTAACTAGCTATATATCAATAACTAGTTTTGTGTTGACTTTATGTTGGGGCTGTATAGGGTGATAGGAATCGGTGCTTATTTAAGCAAGAGAATATGAAGCTGACATGAATAAACTAGGGATATGTTTCAAAGCTCCTTATGGAGATGCAAAATGAGCACAATAGTGTGTTGGGCAGCCCCCAAGCATTTGGTGACTTAAGATGAACCCTAATGCAAGGCCAAAAGGGTGTGCAGAAGTGCAGGGTGTGGTGTTGTGGTGGTGTCGTGTGACTATAGGAGGATTTGTGATGCGCTTCGATTTCAATAGAGGGGTGTGTTTGATCGAAAGCTTGCAAAAGCCAAAGTTGTTATTGTGCGCATGGAGGTTGCATTGGAATATTGATAAAAAGAGGTGATGGTTCAGCAATAATCAAAATATAGTTCACGCCATAAGAAGTAGGGAGGGGGTTTAAGTTCATATCACTTAGTGAATGACGATATAATTTATTTGATCAGTACTTTCGCTGTAACATAATTATTGCAACAATTGCTCCTGGCACGGAGTCATAGGATTTGTTAATGAAGAATGATAATTAAGTTTGTGATGGGAGAGAAAGTGATGCCACCAGCCCACAAACATGCATCGCCACCGAACCCCCTAAACTACCACACAATCAAACTCCACAGACTACCACAAAGTCAAACCCCTTAGATTGCCACACAATCGAACCCCAAAACCACCGCCACGCAATCGAACCACCCAACGCACAATCAAACCCCAAAACCCAGATTTTGAACCCCATATCTTGCAAATGTTAGTTCAAGTTCTTGTTTTGGTGGTCGATCGGGTGGTTGTGGGGGGTCAAGTTGGTGCTTGTGGTGGTCAGTTTGGTATTGTATGTGCTTGCAGTGGTGAAGGTGATCACGATGGTGAAGTGGTGGCGGTAAAGTGGTGATTGCGGCCGGTGGTGAAGGTGGTAGTTGGCAGTGACGAGGTAAATGTGGTGGTTGGTGAAGTTGACAGTAGTTGTACGTGATTAGATTAAATTAGAATGGGATAGTTAGTGTTAATGTTTTAAGTTTAATTGCTAATATTACTATTAATGATTTTGCATTTATTTTGTTACAGTCCAAAATGGCAAGTGTTGCACTTTTTCATTACGGAAAAAGTAAGTCTAATATAATATCGTGGTCTTTTATTTGTAGAGAATGTAATAAAGTAGTAAGCTTGTGCATTTACAACCGTTGGAGGTAGGTAGAAGAATTTGCGTCACGTTTCCTTGGTTCATTTGTAATCTTCAGATAAAAAATGAATCAGCCCAGCATTGAGGTTTTTCTTACAAAAAGAAATATTATTGTGTGAAGTATGATCTTTTCATTCATACATTTAACATTCAAGTCCACCAAGGCAACAACTTCAATATTCATGGGATAGCAAGTCTTTTAAAACCAATTTATCTGTAAAAAACCACGAAGCAGGTTGATAAGAGAGAAATGGTCACAAAACTCACAACGACACCAACCTGTTTTTAGTCTTTTGAGATTTACAAGTCTTCCAAGATATGTCAAGGAATAATAGTTATACGGATAACGTTTAATAGCTTGACTGACCTAACCATATATATGGAGTCAACAGATTGATCGATAACAACTAAAAATCTACAAAGAAGTCCTATGATGGCTATGAAGTAGCTAGAACGACGTCACAGCACATATCTCATGTATTGCATCACCAGACAAAAGAAAGAGGATGTCATCAAGCATATGGAGTTGAGAATATGTCAATTGTAATTTATTGGTAGTAAATCCTTAATGGTAGTTTTGATAACTAGGATAAGATAAAATGTAATTTTATGGTTAATTTTGTACTAAACTTTAATGTTTGATCAAATTGTCTTACACAAGACTGGCTATTGTGTACTACGAGAAAACAATATGTTGAAATCAAAATGTTAATTCTAATCAATCTCCAATGAAGTTTGGCAGACTATGGCAGTGTTGAAATCAATAAAGCCCTTTGAGTTCACCTCAAAATAATAATAATCAGTAAAATTAAGTTTACTTAGTAAAAATAAATCCAGTTTACTAAAAATCGGAGCAATGAACAAACAGCCACATGAATCAGTATAAATAAGTTCTATTCAGTAAAAATAAGTTCAGTTCAATAAAAATAAGGTGTACTAAATTGGGCCTAAGAAAAAACAAACCTGAAGAAGAAAACTATCTATCTGTTGAAATAATGTTCAATGGAGTTTGGCAAGAGTAAGTTAAGAGACTAATGGATAACTATCAGTTAACATAATTTTTTGTTGACAATTTCCTTTGAACTCTAGTTTCAATTTTACACAACTATTTTTTTAATGTTAACAAACTCTAACTCTATTTGTAATCGCTACACTAAACACTCAAAATTATAAACTAGTGTTTTGACCTAGTCAAAAACACTAACCTTTAGTCCTTTACCCCTGGTCTACCTCTACTTGTCAAATACGTCCTAAGCCTCTTAATCTTCTTGTTAACCAAACTCTATCTCCTTTTATCCATAGCTAATTTATGAATTTTTATCTCTCTAAAACTATATGTTCTATGATAAAAAAAATTCTTCCTCCTCTTATCACTAGATGCATTATATTGACTTTTTACACTATTCATATTAACTTTGCACATATTTAATTATTTCTACGTGAAAATAAATGACATGATTGAGCCAATCTCAATGTTTATTTTCAAAACTATAATTTTTTTAGTAATATAAAAATAATAATATTGATGGCCAAAGTTGTATACCAAGTCACTATGATACAAATACTTAAAAACATATCAACTAAAATAATAATATGGTAAGAGCTGTCAAAAGTTTACACGACACGACAACACGACACGAACCGAACACGAAATATGTGGGTTAGTGTTGAGCATTCTTGACACGTTTAATTAAACGGGTCAACACGAGTTTTACCGTTTATTAAATTGGTCGGATTAGTGTTGAGATTTTCAACACGAAACTGACACGATTTTATCCGTTTAATTAAAAAACATAGATATTTATGAAGGTAACAAATAGAAATTTTATACTTCATTCTTTAAATTTCAATACGTGAAAAGGTTAGTGGTTAGCCAAACATGAATTCATACAATGTTTGAACAATATTAAGCACGAAAAATAGAATTATAATCATAATTTCCTAAACTGTATGGCCTATACGGATTAAGTGGGTTGACACGGATAACCGTTTAATTAAATAGGTCGGGTTAGTGTCAAGGGTCTTCAACACGATTAGTTAAATAGGTCAGGTTAGTGTTGAGGGTTTGCGACACATTTAATTTTAACACGAAGTCGACACGACACGACTTATTTGATAGGTCTGTATAGTAGGTTAACTAGCGCCACAAATATCATCAAATAATGATGACAAATATCACAACTTTATGCATTGGCTTATAAACTGTGGTCTATTATTATATGACATGATATGACATAGTTTAGACCCCAAAACTTACCAACAATTTAGTTAAGCAAAGAGGGAAACAGGGCAAAAGTGAAGCTATAACATCGTGCAGGGTATTATAGAATATAGAAGAAAATGAGTCCAGCAACCAAAGCCTGGGCTCCCTTTTGTGGTCTTCTGAAGTCGTCATATAATTTTACTAACTGGAAGCATTGAGACAAAAGCATCTGTCCCTTTTATTGGTTTACTAAATTACAATAAGGAAATTCCTTGTAGAATTGTACATTCAAGGAAAAGTTTCTAAATTCTATAACACGTACCCTAAGGTGATCTTTTGCCACATACAAATATATTCTTGTTTCAATCTAGTAATTTGTATCCTTATTTTAAACTAAAATTTCAATATTTTAGGAGATATTTATGAATCTTTGTGAAATTTTTACTGAAAAAGGTACATTTTTGAATAAAATTACACGAAATTAAACAAGAGAAGAAAGTGTTAGGAAGTTGTCCCACATATAAGAAGATGACATGAAACTACTTCAAAGAAAAAAGTTGTTACTTCACAACAAACATCATAAAAAGTAGGATTCTTCTTTCTTGGAAACACAATATACATGAAGTTACGCGGAAAAAATAATCCATTGTGATCAATTTACCCAAGAAATAGTAGATACTCAATTGCATCTTTAAAGTACATCTCAAGTTAACGAGAAGGTAATAGGAAAGAGTGAAACTACACTGAAATTTCCAAAACGTTTCACTATACTCACTATATATTCAAGTTCCTCATTAACATAAAGGACAACAATACAATAAAATTTACAATATCATACCTCCTCTTTTTTGCTCCTTTTCTTTCATAGCCATGGATGTGCACCAACGTAATTTGAAGAAAAATGATACTCATTTTGAACATGACTTGCCTTTCCCTATCAAACCTCGCAAACGATGGAGTTTGGCATGCAAATCTGTCTACTTCATAGTAATGCTTACTAAAAAGGTCCTTCTTAACAAAACCCAACTCATTAAAAGGACGGTTGTCCGCTCTCCATCCTACACCGTCCTTGACATTGAACCCGATTCTATTTCTCCCGTCCATGATAACCTCGAAAATACCTCATCTTTTCCGTTCTCTATCGACCAAAAAACACTCACTTCCATGACAAAAGAAAAGGACCTTCAATCGCTTTCTCGACTCGGTGGTGTAATGCACGTTGCTTTCACCCTAGGAATAAACAAAGCACTTGGTGTAAGTAGCAACAATACTCCTGACCTTTTGTACCGAAAAACCGTATACGGGTCCAATTTTTTCCAAAAACCGCCAAAAAAAAGCTTTCTAAGCTTCATTATTGAAGCCTTAAAAGACACCACAATTATCATACTTTTCCTTTGTGCATGCCTTTCTCTAGGGTTTGGCATGAAACAGCATGGCCCCAAAGAAGGGTGGTATGATGGTGGAAGCATAATAATTGCTATCATTCTTGTTGTTTCGGTGTCTGCAATCAGCAATATCAAACAAAGACGACAGTTCGACAAGCTCTCTAGTGTTAGCAGTGACATGCAGATCGAAGTGTTAAGAGATGGCCGCCGCCAACATGTATCAACCTTTGAGATTGTTGTGGGTGATATTGTCATTTTGAAGATAGGAGATCAGATTCCGGCAGATGGGTTGTTCTTGGATGGTTACTCACTGAAAGTGGATGAGTCAAGCATGACAGGCGAAAGTGATCATGTCGAAGTAAATGACAAGGATAAACCTTTCTTGTTTTCTGGCACAAAGGTCACCGATGGTTACGGGAGGATGCTGGTTACTTCGGTGGGGATGAACACTGCATGGGGTGAGATGATGAGCTCCACGATCCGGGAATTGGATGAAGAGACTCCATTACAGACACGGCTTAACAAGCTCACTTCATACATTGGTAAGGTAGGCCTTCTTGTTGCATCACTAGTTCTTCTTGTGCTGTTGATTCGCTACTTCACTGGACATACTAAAGATGAACATGGAAATAGAGAATTCAATGGCAGGAAAACAAACACAAATGACATCATGAATGCAGTCATAAACATCATTTCTGCAGCAGTTACCATTGTAGTCGTTGCAATTCCTGAAGGTCTCCCTTTAGCTGTGACTTTGACTCTAGCCTATTCTATGAAGAAGATGATGGCAGACAATGCAATGGTGAGGAAACTCTCAGCTTGCGAGACGATGGGATCAGCTACGACCATATGCACCGATAAAACTGGTACGCTCACTCTTAACCAGATGAGTGTCACTGCATTCTGGCAGGGCAAAGAAGTTGTTCATAATCCCATCAGTTTACCGGAGAATGTTCATGAGTTGCTCCATCAAGCCGTCAGCTTGAACACCACCGGAAGTGTTTGTCAAACTTCTGAACTGATGCCTGAGATATCCGGCAGTCCCACCGAGAAAGCTATCCTAAAATGGGCTGTTGGTGATTTGGGGATAGAGATGAATAAGTTGATCAAAGGCTTTGAGGTTGTGAAAGTTGAGGCCTTCAACTCGGAGAAAAAGCGAAGCGGGGTTATGGCTCGGATGATGAGTGGCAACCAAGTGCAAGTGCATTGGAAGGGAGCAGCTGAGATGATTCTAGCCATGTGTTCGAATTATTATGATCAGAGAGGGATGCTTATGAAATTGGAGGAAGAAGATCATAAACATTTCAAAGAAATAATTCAAAAGATGGCAGCTAAAAGCCTGAGATGCATTGCTTTTGCTCACAAACAAGGTGAGAAAGATGAGGTCATGCAGGAACTCGATGAAAGTGGCCTCACCTTGCTGGGTATAGTTGGATTGAAGGACCCATGTCGACCTGGTGTCCGAGAAGCAGTAGAATCATGCAAGAAAGCAGGAGTTAGTGTCAAAATGATCACCGGCGACAACATTTTCACAGCGAAAGCCATTGCTACAGAATGCGGAATTCTCGAACCAGATGATCAACTCCATGAAGAAGCTGTCATAGAAGGCATAGTGTTCAGAAATTACACACCTGAACAAAGAATGGCAAAAATCGACAGCATTCGAGTAATGGCAAGATCGTCCCCAATCGACAAGCTCCTCATGGTCCAGTGCCTGAAGCAGAAAGGCCATGTAGTGGCTGTGACAGGTGATGGCACAAATGACGCTCCTGCGCTTAAAGAAGCCGACATTGGCTTATCAATGGGTATCCAGGGTACTGAAGTAGCAAAAGAGAGTTCAGATATAGTCATCCTAGATGACAACTTTGCTTCCGTTGTCACCGTCTTAAGGTGGGGCCGTTGTGTGTACAACAACATCCAAAAGTTCATTCAGTTCCAGCTCACAGTAAATGTAGCTGCCCTCGTCATCAACTTTGTCGCTGCAGTTTCTTCCGGAAATGTTCCCTTAACAGCTGTGCAACTGTTGTGGGTGAACTTGATCATGGATACCTTGGGAGCATTAGCTTTAGCCACTGAAGAGCCAACTGATGCTCTCATGAAGAAAACCCCAGTAGGAAGAACTAAGCCACTTATAACAAAAGTCATGTGGCGAAACCTCATAGCACAGGCCTTTTATCAAATGGCAATCTTATTAACCCTACAGTTTAAAGGCCAGTCAATCTTCGGAGTAGGGGAGAAAGTAAAGGACACCCTCATCTTCAACTGTTTTGTGCTCTGCCAAGTATTCAACGAGTTCAACGCAAGAAAGCTCGAAAAGAAGAACGTATTCGAAGGTATCTTTAAGAACAGGTTATTTCTGGGCATAGTTGGAATGACAGTTCTTCTTCAGGTGGTGATGGTAGAGTTTCTCAAGAAATTTGCAGGTACAGAGAGGTTGAATTGGGGTCAATGGAGTGCATGCATAGCAATTGCTGCAGTCAGTTGGCCCATTGGTTGGCTCGCAAAATGTATACCAATTTCCAGCAAACAGAATCTCTTGGCTAGCAGATAGAAGTCCTGCCGTAGAACATAAAATAAGCATCAGTCTCAGTCAACTCATAGACCAAAGTCTTTATTAATAGCAGTTAAAGTCTATGTTAATATTTTTTCCGTCAAATAGTTAGATTAGTACCAGTCTTTGTCAATAATGTTTATTTGTTATAAACTTACAAGCAAAAGTGGCTATAATAACGACATGGTTTAGATTAAGACTTTTCAGTCAGATCTAATCATTCTTAATAATTTTAACATCTAAAAGACCTTAGTGACCAAAAAAAAAACAAGAGGATGACTATTTTTTCCTGCACCCTTAAGCAAGGAATAAAACGTCGTTATCGTTTACTGTTTCACTCAGGTGTTTTAACTTTGATCAGTAGCCCAAAGATTACTACTACTTTCTTCCCCATTTGTTTGCCCCGTTGAGCTTTGTTTACTTGTTTATTTATTTTTAATAGGGTGGAATTGATGAATAAAAAATGGTGGGGCCAAATAGAGAGAATGTGAGATTACAGCAGTGTTCTTCCATGTTCATGCATATTATCACACAAACTTTTGAAAACATCTCAAATAGAAAATCCAAAAGGGGCCGGAGAGAGTAATGTTTAGCTACAATGGAAAGAGAGGAGGAAGATACTTCACCAGTAGTAGGTCACTACACCGTAAGCAAGAAATTATTCCTCGTGAAAGATTAAAGATTCATAATTTTAATACAATTTCAAGGGGAGCCCCTCTCTGATTTACGTAGTTCAAAAAATAGAGTAAAACTTTCCAACAACGACTATCTGAACGGCCGTGGCATCTAACCTTCCTTTTTAATTTAGTTGCATCATATAATCTATAATTATGAAATAAGCACAGTAGATACACGTTCTTAATATTCCCCTCAAAGCTAAGGTTTATAACTGCTCATCCAACCAGTAAATAAAAATAATAATATAAAAATTCTCATTCAACAGCTAAACTTTGGAAGTACCCTGACTTGAGCAATACCTCAGAGATATGTAATCGACAAGGTAATAGGCATAGATACCCGCGATACAATGTCTAGGGTACTCGGTTACTTGTTTGGCATCTGCTAGAAATATGCAATGAGTATAGTAGATAGGTATCCTCTACTTTCAAAATTCATTCCAGCAGAACTCATGGCACAGTTTTGAACATATAAGAGAAGATGTTTTACACATACGACTCTATAACACAAAAGTTGAGGGGAAATAATTTGAAGGTTACAATAGAAGATTTAATTATTACTAGACATCATCCTCCAAAAAGCACCCCGAAGATCCATATACACATAATATCCATAAACCAGTGTAAATAGCAGATTGCTTTTGCAGGTTCAACAATACATTCATCAGAATCCCAGAGGATCTCGTTGAGCCAGCATATTATGCTATTTTAGCCAGTCCAATAACAGATTTTCAAATTACAATGTACCCTTAGTAAGTTACTCATGCCTGGTTGCATATGCCTGAGCAGCCCAAATCAAATAGACAAAATGCAAAATGGGACAGGATGCAGGACAGGAATCCCTTGTGGAAGTTTAAGTAGGAATGGCAGATATACTTCCATATAGTTCAAGCCCTTAAAGTCGGCTGCATTATTCTTATTTTCTATATAGCTTTGATTCATGTAAACCAAAAATTCTACACGATTCTCCAACTGACTTGCCTACTCCGTCGTTATGAAAATCAATCTCGTCAAACTTATCTAGTATCATGCAGATTGTAGTTTTTAGCAAAAGGATTGTAGTTCTCCTTTCAATTGAACCGCTTTAGCCCACACAACTTGAGAGTCCAATTTATTAGCATGACCCAATCATTAGTGATAGCAGAAATTGACAACATAAGACAAGCTAATTACGAGATATTTCACAAAACAATATTCACAAGCCTACGAGTTAGACATGGAGCTCTCAGCATCTACGGCAGCAAAAGTCCCAAAGTCAAAAACCATACTCTTCTAAAAACCCATATAGTCAGTAAGATAGAGAAAAGCTAGTTTGTTAAGAAAAGGCTTATCAGCAGTTTCCCAAATTTACATATGAATTTAAACATCTGGTTTTGTACAGACTTGGTTTCTAGTCGACAATCTCGATTTAGCTTTTAGCATAATATACATGTTTAAAAGCTAAAGCAATGTAAAATAGCAAATTTATGCACTACTCTGTTTACTCGTTCATCAAGTTTTCACATGTTATTACAGCTTAGCCATCCTTTCAAAACCTTTGGCTCATAAATTCATGATTTGAAACGTTAAACAATCACTTCAATTATGACTCACAAAACAGAAAATCAAATGTAAGTTGGCCCTAATAACACACATTAAGGCACCCCATTGAAGGGACTGCTTAAGACCAAAGCACTATGTAAAGCAAGTAGCATGTAAATTTGTGAAGCTCAATCATTTGTATGCTTGGTCTTTTGCAATAGAAGATCCATGATTTCATCATGAACTAAAGCCATACAAACAATCCATTTCATGCAATGCACTTCAGTGACCCACTCCAACTCCTCTAGTGAAGACTTATTATAAGAATAATTAAGTTTTACAACATAGTATTGTATTCTTAATTATCAAAAGTGTGCTCTTCCATTTGTATGTTGGACAGGTGATGACAATTAACCCCTTGCTGGAGACTATCTCCTATATGAATATGGCATGGATTCCGTATTTCCGTTACAGTGTTAGTTCTGAATTTCATCCTCCCTTAGCGGCACTATTAATGACTATAAGGAGAAACTATTAGGTAGTCTACCCCGTAATTTGTGATCCGTCCTACCATAAGGTACAAAAGGGGAAATAAAGGACCACAATTCAACATTTAAAGAGTCAAGAAGTCAACTTTCAATTTTATCATTACAGCCATACAACACGACAATTGAGAGTCTGCAACTTGGCACCACTTAATAAACCCGCCATTGCAACATTCCACTCCTCAATGTTCATTCCACATTCATCTAATCCTCAAAGTCTTTGGTTTATAGTGCTAACTTAATTCGGAAGAACTTTGAATACGTTCATCAAAAGATTGTCATGGACTCATGGTTATAAGAAGTGTAATTTGAATTACAATGGTGCCAGCTAAAATTCTGAATGGAGATTAGGTCTCATTTTGGGTATGAGATTGAACTTTATTAACAAAAATAATGTTAACAATTTAGAAAATTTTGAACAAGAATTAATTTTACAAAATTTTGAACAACAATCAAATTTTACAAAATGTTGAACAACAATCAAATGACACTAGGCTAATTTCCAAAAAAGAGCAAAAGTTTCCTCAAACTCAAGGTTATCAATGAGAATATCTTCATTTCCGATAATTTTCCCAACATATTTGACCTTTTAAGCCCTGTTCTTGGACTAAACTGAACTTAAATTATATAGGGGAAAAACTAACAAAAGAGAATTGAATTGAACTTAACTTCCATTAATTCAGTCCAAAAGAACACGGTCTTAATCATGTTATTTGCTCAGTTAATTCGAGCATTGCTATCATATTTACCTCTTGCTATCAACCATTGCATGATTTACATCAACTCCAGAATTCTGTTAATCTTTCACAGTACAATGAATTTAGTTTTACCTAATGACCATCCCACTTCATAATTAATCAACATCAAACACAAAACACCCTCAAAGATTGGTTTTTCTTTTTCTTATTCTTGGTGGGGTTTTTTGTTGTCATACAAAACAAAACAAAACAAAACAAAAAAGTCATTTTCTCCCTGGTAGATGTGTCCCATTTCTTGGCCAAGACAATTAGACAAAATTCCAGAAAATCACATAATTAAATTATCAGAAAGATTATATATTCAAGAAAATAATAGAAACAACAAAAATAACAATGAAACTAGAACCTGCAGCAATCAAACAGTAAAATAGGGTGCAAAAAGAAAAGAATGATCTAACCTTTCGTACTTCCAACAATATTTGCAATTTGTAAACCTAAGGAATTCGAGAATATCAATGCAATTCCCCTGCAAATGTAAACAATAACACAGCAAGATATTAGATCATTTTTCAAAAGTAAGCAGTTTAAGCAGCCACTCAATTCCAGAATTATACAAATGCATGCATGTCTCTCCTAGAGAATTCCATTAGGAAAGAACTGAAGTTATAAATTAAACCCAAGTGCTATATGGGCAATATTTGTTGTATAGGTGACGACCAATGGGCCTTACCTGGCCCGTATCTAAGCTTTTTTGTTGGGAGGACCCGTAAGTCGTAACTAAAGAGGTGTTTGTTTAGAGGGATTAAAGGGTAATTTATTAGTAGTTTTAAGATAGAGTTTTAAGGTAAGGCTTTAGAGAGTCTTATCAAAGATTCCCAATAAACTCATCTCAAGACTTGGGGAGTCTTAAGGGGTTATTCTTAGAAATCCAACACTAACCTTAAGACTCACTTCAATAAAAAGGATCAATAATGTGCTGCCAAGTGTCAATATTTTTTTTAAAAAACTTTAGCTAAACATGCTCAAATTTTGTTGAAGAGTCTGAAAGGCAGTCTGAGGGATAAAGATTAAAAAATTTGAATGAATCCTATTTAAGTCTGAAATATTAAAGAGTAATAAAGTTTGTGGAAAGTTAACGTGATAGAGTTTGAAATTATGGGAAAGAGTCTTATGGATAAACTCACCAACCACCCTCTTCTTTTGTGTTATGGACGCATGGTTGCAACTTACAAGTCTTACAACTACAAATGTTATTGTTGTAACTTTTTTTTTGGCAAAGCATCGATGTTGTGCACGGAAGCATTGAGAAGGAAGACTATAATTTTTATTATTCACCTGCGTATATCATGAACATGGTACACTCAATGCTAATTTTTGCTCAAAGAGTCTTGGACTCTTGAGTGTACCATGAGCATGGTACACCCAAAAATATTTTTTTGCTCTAATAGTCTTGGGTGTACTATGCTCACGGTACACCCTGGTGTATGATATGCATAATCTTGAAGGAAGACACTACGACTTACGGGTCAAAACATGGTCAACGAAAGAAAGCCCTCGTGTGTCTATAAAACTAACACGTAAAATAGGAGAAATTGGCGATAAATACCTAGATTTAACCTCTTTTTTTAAATAAATACCTAGGTTCTTTTTTTATTATGTATAAATACCACATTTGCTTCATTTTTTTTGAAATCAATACAACTAACGAATTAGCCCAAAAATTTAACGAAATTTGACTAATTTTAACATAGATTCCATGTTCGGGGGTCCCACAACGTCAATTATATGTAACTACACTTAATTTCATTCATTTCTCCAACTATCATGTGCAACCTATCTATTAAAGTTGGTCACTTTCTTTTAAGTTTATATGGGCAATATTTTGTTGTATAGGTGACGAGCAATGCAATGCGCTTTAGCTGGCAAACTAAGTTTTTTGTTTTGGAGGGGACCCATAAGCCGTAACTAAGCTTCACCCACCCTCTTCTTTTTTGTTATGGACTCATGGTTGCAACTTACAACTACAAATGTTATTGTTGTAATACTTGTAACTTTATTTTTTTGGGCAAAGCGCCGATGTTGTACACGAAAGCATTGAGAGGGAAGACACTATGACTTACAGGTCAAAATATAGTCAATGAAAAAATATCCTCATGTGTATATAAAACTAACGCGCATAATAATGTGTAGTACATCTAATAGAACATAAGTCAAATTACAATATTACTCATAGCTTTTTATATTGGAACCTCAAAAGTGATCCATTATTCTGAAAAAGGCTTAATATTCACATTTTGAGGATACAATACTAAAATAGCGTGGAACTAATACCCTTTTAAGTCCTTAAAATGTTGCTAATACCGAACGTTGATTTTATAATTGAATTTGCCAAACAAAAGAAATGAACATTATAATAATCAATATTAAATTTATGTTTTACCTAAAACAATAATGTTCGATAGATAACATATAATGTAGAACTGCATAAATCAACAAATAAATCAATTTAGCACTATAGTTTGCAATATAACATCATATGTTCTTTAATCTATAACACAATGTTCAATTACTGACATGAAATGTATGTTTACAAATTGCCCAACCAATTTCACGAACAAGAAAAAAAAATTCCAACCGAAAAGTAGAGTGGAGTTTAATTGAATAAGTGTAAAAAAAGAATTATTTAAACTAGTTTTGAGTGGAGTCTTTAACCATAAATTGTAAATGTTTTTTTGCTTTTATGTAGAGTTTTTTTCATTGAACTAGATGTCGATTTGTTTCCGTGTTCTTTCGGCTGAACGAGATGTTCTTTTGTTTTTTCCTCTTTACCGACTTTCACATTTCCCTTTCTTTTGTATGCATTCTAATATGTACAACTTCCTCCACATGGTTAGTTTTGTTTACGAGTTTTTGTAGTTCCAACATTAAATACAATATATCGGAAACTAGATTAGATGGGTTTATTTTGTACAGAAATACTAAAACAATATGAAACTTCAGCATTACGTGCAAAATAATTGGGGTGAGCAACATGGCATAATTTTCATGTAGGTCTACAAGTATTTGGAGGACAAGACGTTCCTTAAATATGGGTAGGGTTGGATATCACCTGAAGGGCTTGGCATTTAGAAGAAAGGAAAGGAAAATCATCAAGTCGCTCGAATCGAACCGGTGGATGAGTGGTCCTAATACTTTTATTGTCTTGGAAAAGATTACATAAATATCACATGCCTATATAGTCATGGCTTTTTGTGCAAATTTGTGAAAAGAAGGTCTTGCGAGATGGTACCCTAGAGCCATTGGAGCACAATGATGTCAAGACGAAGCCATAAGTCATCATCAATTTCCCGCCTTGGCCACCTTAATTAGCATTGGTGTGGACGAAAAACATTGTAAATAAACCTAAGTGATCAGATTATAGGATGGACCAAAAAGTGTATTGAACAAACGTCAAAAATCAAAAGGCAAGTTTGGGTATGGTAGTGACACTTGGGACATGATGACAAAACACTGGTTCTAGGAGTAAATACCAAATTAATGTCAAAAATTCATAAATTAAGCTTCATCCGGTTGACAAGGTAAAACCTCCTAGTAGAGAAAAGTCTGTCTGGTTCAGGTCGAGGTTATTTTTTAAGGAACTTCAATTTGGAGGCTAAATGTCATCCATACAACTGACATGACAAATTCACTCAATTGGGTGAGAAGGTTGCCCTGTAGCACGAATCCATCTGGTGTATAGATTGAACACCAAAAGTTTTTACTCCTTTCTCTTCCCGCCAACAACTTTTTCTTGGATTCCTTCCTCTAATAGCTATTTAAATGAGCATAACTAAAATCTGATGCTTTTGGTGCTCTTCAATTGCCTTTACTGCAAGGTAGTTACTTGTTGATCCTGATCTTACATTTTCATGATTCTTGTTGAGCATATCTTCCTTTATGAACGAGATTGTGTCATCTTCTCTTCATGCCTATAACTTTTTGATTTTCTAGGAGAAAAAATACACACAATAAATATTTACACAAGCTCATCTCTTCCTCTTCTTTGTGTATAAGATCATTAGACTCCATACTACTATCCAAAAAGTGCAATTGTGTGGGAGTGTTTGTATGAACCTTATGTAATGAATAGGTGAATACAATTAGCACAACAACCTCGCTGAAAATCTTTTTAAGGTAGTCATGACGCAATGATCCCATGTTCTACATTCTTTTATCTATTTTGTAGCCTTGGACAACCTCTATAATTAGTAGTTTTGTTGTTGGGGTTGAGGCTATCATGGACGATAAAAGGAGAAAGAAAGGAAGTGGCAGACAGTCAGACAGTGAAGGTCAAAAGAGATCAAAGACATAATTGATACCACGAAACGGATATGTGTTAACCACCTTAAGAAAGATAAGTCTCATTAAGTATTTACATTGTATAGAGCTAACACGGTGGTGTCATATAGCATATAAGCAATTTGTAACTGGAAATTTTTTTGGTGTGCAGTGCCCATGCCATATATGTCTTTGTCGTGTAGTATGACTGACGCTTACAACTCAACTATATATAAACATTCATAGTTTTGTAAGGCGTGATTTATATCAATGAAATATGCTTAAATTTTAGTTTCCAACCCGAGGGGAATCACTTTATCCCGAAAAAGCACCTCCTCCCTTCTTAGGCCCCTTCAAGCTTCTTTCTGTTTTCGCAAATATTTCTACATCAAAAGTTATGAGTAAAATAGAGTAAAGGTTTTGAGTTTTAACAAAATTTTTGAAAGCACTTTGTATGTTCTTTATCTCTAGTCTGTTCTAGGCCTATGTTGCGTCAATTTGAAATGCATTCATGATCCAAGAGTCTTGATTCTCATGTCCTTAGATAGGTGCATAAAGTATCTGAAGTTAAGTGCATGAAAACATGTACATCAAAATATTTATATTATAACATTGCTTACAAAAGGGACTTAAATATGCACAAAATGAGGCCCTCTTTCTTTCATGATTTGAATCTGAACTGGGAAGAGGCTATGCGATGCAAATAATCTAATTCTTGATGAAAATTTGCTCTTACACATACAATGAACATCTTTTTTCTTTTTTTGGCAACTATGCAACGAACATCTTGTTTAATATTCACTCTATCTCGATTTAATGCTTTTTCACAATTTTCAAGATTCAATACCAAAAATTAATATCTCAAACTTAAAATAGAAAGAAATTAGAAAATATATATATTTGGAATATACACTTTGAGACAACTAAAACCAGATCCTACATAAGTAATTTTTTATTACGCATATGACTCAAAGATAGCCAAAGTTGCATTGTGAATAGTGGTCAAAATGAATATGCTGCAAATAAAATATGATGGAGGGATTCTTTTTTTAGTAAAGTACTCCCTCCGTTCCTAAATGTTGTTCCCATTTAATTTTTCACGTTTGCCAATGCACATTTTATAGCGTGTATATCTCTAATAACATGTTAATAAAAATTATAAAAGTTAGATATTCTTGATGTACTCGTCGATACGAATAAAAAAAAATCCCACATGACTATGTTTTTCTTATATATTGGAAACCACTTAGAAGATTCTCTCTACTTTCAAATAGTGTGAGATTCCAAATGGGAACAACAAAAGGGAACGAAGGGAGTAATAGAAAGGAAAGGAGGAGAAAAGAAAGGAAAAGAGGAAAGAAGAAATTAATTGCAATTTCCAATGTTTAATGTAATTGGTAAATTTGAAGAAATCAAATGTTACTCATTAGTAAAGGAAAGGAAGGAAGATAAAGAAGAGGAAAATAAGGTAAAAAAAAACCTGATCGTTTCTTTCCTCCCTAATTCTTCCGATTTTTAGAGGATAGGAAATTAATAATTTTACAATATTCTCTAACTTTTACTTCTTCTACTTTTCAATCAAACCCCTCTTACTTTTTCTCGTAAATATGAGAAATCAATGACTAGTTTCTTCCCCTTCATTTTTTTCTTTCATCTAAATCCTCACTACCAAACACATCGTAAATGATTAACAAATATGTACTTAAACATCTGTATGATAAATGGATGAGTAGTACTCTAAAAATTGATTTAGACACTCCTATTTGTGAGTAAGAAATGAAAAACTATGACATTAACAGTACCTGAATCAATTTTTGAGTGCCTTAATCACTACCCATGATCAATGTAGGAAGTAAAAGTTGGGGGGTAGGAGTACACATTCCTGGAAATGATCTATTATTACTATCTATTTAGGTGATTGGTATCAAATATGCAAGGGTTCTCACCTTAGGGACAGATGCGGGTAAAGAAGCTAGTCCCGCGCAGTGGTAAGGGTAATAAGATGCATTTTGCAACATGGAACAATGGCTCTTTGGCAAAAAGATCGACGGAGGTGCATGTTATTATGAGGAGGCAGAAGATTCATATAGCGTGTCTTCAAGAGACTAAGTGGTTTGATAGGAAAGAAAGAGAATTAGCCCCATGGGGCTATAAAGCTTTAGTATTTCGAAAAGGATAAGAGTAGAAACGGAGTGAAAATCATCATTGACAATGAGTATATCTATGATGCAATGGAAGGTTCAAGGAAGAGTGACCACATTATGAATATTATGTTAGTTATATGGGTTGCAGTGTGCACCACAACTAGGATTGGATACATCTATTAAACGACAATTTTGGGAGGATTTAGAGGATGTTGTACAACGGGTACCTATTTGTGAAAAATTGATCATTGGTGGGGATCTCAGTGGATATGTGGGTACTAGTTGAGTTAGCTTTGAGAGCATTCATGGAGGTTTTGGGTAGGGGGAGAGAAATGAAGTAGGAAGTGGCATCTTGGATTTTGCACTACTAACTATGATCTTGGTATTATGAATACTTGGTTAGATAAGAAAATCCCTCCTTTTGACGTATAGGAGTTGGGGTACTGCGAGTCAGGTTGACTTCTTTTTAGTAAAGAACGTTGGAGAAAGAGTTATAGATACTACAAGGTTTATCGGGCGAGAGCACAACCACCGTACATAAACTAGTGATATGTGCTTGGATTTCGGGGCAGGGAATCTTTAAAAAAGCGAAGACCTAATATAGAGTCACAAATCAAGCGGTGGAAGCTCCAAGAGGAGTACAAAAAGAATTTTTTAACCAAGATACATGCCTAGTAACAATGTCTGGTTTGTGTGGTATGGAAATGGATATAAATTAGACATGGATTAAGATCGAACATATTTTAAAGGAAGCGACAAAAGTGGTCCTTCTAGAATCTAAAGGAATTTTTCCAGCATGTAAGGACACTTCTTGGTGGAATGAGTAGAGGAGATAAACGCTAAAGAACCAGCGAGAATGTTATAAACTATTGGGGAAAGATAGAGGTGATGATAATCATGATTCATCAGAATTATAAAGAGGTTAGAAGAAACAAAAAAGTATTACGAACTACAAGATGCTAAAGCAAAAGTAAATTAAGAGCTTGACACAAAATTAGATGCGAAAGAAGGGGAAGCAAACATTTATAGAATTGCGCTTATGAGGGATAGGAATACACGAGACCTAAATAACGGTAAATGTGTCAAGGGTGTTTACCAAAGTGTTCTTGTTGAGGAGATAAAAGATAAAATATAGACCTAAAGTGTTCTTGTCAAGGGCATGAAAGGAATAATAGGTGTTTTGAAGATACCTCTTGTTCCCTATATCAACTTCAAGATCTTATCCTCCTAAGATTGGGATGGTGGATCAAGGGATGGGGTGAATACTTCCCTTACACCCCAAACGATATTACGAGGAATCCGCAATGTCTAAACTGGAATCCATTACCCCCTCTCACTCAACAAATCTCAGCGAAATTGGACGATTGTGTCTGGATGCCCCCCTATATCAGCCCTAAAACGGAATGTTGATGCCTCTCTAAAGGTATTGGAGTCCAAGACAACAATTGGAGGGGTTCTTAGAGATCACTATAGGAAATTCATATGCCTATTTTCAAGCCCTGTACCGTTTATGGAGATAAATCATGGCGAGGTCTTCGCGATCAAAATAGCCCTCAAAATCTCATCCACCCTCGAGTATTGCCAGCGCAAGAAAATCATTATAGAATCGGGACTCGGCGAATGCAGTAAAGTGGTGCAATGGAGAAATAGTCGGGCTTTGGAATCTAAAATTACATCAAAGGCATAATAATGAGTAACAACAACGTTGAAATATCCTTTAAGGGGTGTGAATCAGACATGGTGGCCGACACGCTAGCAAAACAAGGGCTGACTAGAAGAGATGAATTCATTGCTTGGTTGTAACTCTTCTAGTCCCATGTTTACTTGCATATCTCAGAGTAGGAAGTAATGCCTTATATGGGACTGTTTGTACCAGTTCTCTGCTTTTGATTAATAAAAGTTGGTGACTAATTATCAAAAAATAGGTTGTGCTTTGATACATTGTTTAATGGTGATTGGTTGCAAGATATCGAGGATGTACACATCCCACCAAGTAATTTAAATCAAGAGTTTACGACAAGGATTTAAAAGGGAGAAGTCATAGAAACATTAAAATATGGAATTGAAGAAAGCTATGGGGCCGGACGGCGTACCCTATTGAAGTTTGGAGCTGTAGGGAGATGAATCAAATGGTTGACAACATTTTTCAACATGATTTGGGGAAACAACAAAATGTCATCACAGTGGCGGAAGAGTACTTTGATCCCTTTGTATAAGAACAAAGGCGATGTAAAAGATTGAACCAATTTGCAAAGAATTAAACTTATGAGTCATACAGTAAAACTTTGGAATGATTTATTCAGCAACGACTTAGGAAATATGTGAAGATATCGGAGAACGAATTTGCATTTATGTCTGGAAGATTATAAAGGTCATCCATCTCATATGACAAATAATTGAACATTAATGGGATAGGAAAAAGGGTACCATATATTTTTATTGATTTGGAAAAGGCATATGATATAGTATCAAGAGAAAAACTTTGGTCGGTGTTGGCAAAAGAAAGTTATGAATGCCCTGATCTCGTTAACTGAATTATACTGAACTGAACATATTTTTACTAAACTAAACTTATTACTACTAAACTGAACTAAACTTGACTTATTTTTACTGAACTAACTTATTTTGTCTGAAACTTATTAAAATAAATAGATGAAAACAAGGGATAAGAACAACAATAGAGCCTTATTTCCGAAATGATTTGAAGAACGCGTTTTGATTTTTTAATGACAACATATATGTAGTTTAAAAGCTCCAGAAACTAATTAATGTAACGCTTTTCAACTCTCAAGGTGAAGTACCAACTGTGCCAAAATTAATTAGTCCAATTAATTATATTACAGCAATTAAGGCGCCGCAGGACAGCTAAGCTTCGATTTATAGCTCTGAACTGAGATGTAGTACCACTCTACTCTACTCCCTCAAAGGTCTCGCTACTACAAATACAATCTCTCCCCTCTCTGCAGTCTGCACCATAAAAGTATTTGTCCAAGTCCAACATATTAGACAAATCAACTCCTATTATAATAATAGATTACATAGTAATTGTTCCTAGCCTAATAGCAATACTCTTTTCTCCTCGTAATTAAGTAGGCATGATTTAAATAATGAAGATAATAAGTTAATTATACCTAGACGACATGTTATGCACTGGTCAAACTTAATTTAGTATGTCTATCTAGCTTTGTACTAATGTACAATAATGGAATATTACTTGGCTACTTGCTCATCATAACTCGTCATAAGTCATAAGTCAACGTTTTTAGACCTCTCTTTGTGATCCCTTCTCCGATTCACTTTAAAATAATAATATTTAGTAAAAATAAGTTCAATTCACTAAAAATAAGTTCATTTTAGGGGGAAAATATGTTTATTTCATTAAAAATCAGTAGTGCAAAGAAGAAAAAACAACATAAATCAGTAAAATAAGTCCAGTTTAGTTCAAAAAAATAAGTGGTTGTTTGATTGATATGAGAAAACATAGGAAATAGAAATTCCTAGGAATTAAAAAATGGATGAGTTGTTTGGTTGACAACAAAATGAACAAATGGAGGAATTAGAAATTCTTAGGAATTTCAACTTCCCACAAAATGGAGGAATTAGAGTCCCATTGGTAAGTAGAAATTCTCATGGGAGTTTATTTCCCCCATTGTCAACCAAACACTTTAACCAAATTCACATGAATTTGATTAAGGAACTAATTTCCTATGAATTGCAATTTCATGTGAATTTTGACTTCCCACGTAAACCAAACGACCACTAAGTTCATTTCAGTAAAAATAAATTGAACTGAACAGAGTTTCAGATAAGTCCCGAAGTAAGTAAGATCATTATGTAAAAAACTACCATTGGTATTTATAAATTATACTTATTAAATGCAATAATTTCAGTACAAATAAATTTTATTAAATGGTTTGATGAACCATTTACATTTAAACCGAGTTAGGTCATTTTGGCAATTTTTACCGTACACCGGGATGTACCTTGAGTAAGGTACACCTAGGGGCAAATATGTAATAAAACAGAAATCTAAGGGTCTGTTCGTTATCGTTTTTTGTTTTCAGTTTTCATTTTTTTTGAAAACTAAAAACCAAAAACACAAAACCAGAAAAAGTGATTTTCACTTTTTAGTTGTCAGTTTTCAAAATCATCATGTTGCCAATAAATTTGACCAATTTTTTATTCATTATCGGACATATACAATATGACTTTGAAAATCAAAAAACCAAAAAACAGAAAACCGCTGTGATTTTCAGTTTGCTCATTTGGTCTTTTAGTTTGTTCATTTTGTCGTTTGCTCATTTACTAATAATTTACTAATTTACTTAATTCTTATGTTTCTCATTTACTCATTTTGCTCACTTACGCTAATTTGGTCATGTGAGCTTTGCTCATTTGCCACCTACTCATTGACCCATTCACTTTTTGTTATCTTTCTCATCTACCCAGCTTGCTCATTTATGCTAATATAATTATTGGAAAAATTTCTAGGAAACCACCTTTAAAAACTACGATTTTGCAAAAAAATAATATTAGCACACTCTAATTATTTTCTCTCTCCTTCTATGTTTCAAATTATACCTCTAAAAATGCTTTAGGTTTCTTTTCATAAATAAATTTTTGTTTTGGATTTCTTTTCGAAAAAAACTATTTTAAAACGTGGTTTCTCGCAAAATAGTGGTTTTAAAAGGTAGTTTATCGTAAAATTTTCCATAGTTATTTGATATTTCGCTTATTTGATTATCGACTTGTGGGAAAACAATTACACAAACAAAGGAATCTTTTGTCCATTCACTAATTTGTTATGTTTCTCAATTCCTCGTTTATTGTCATTTGATTATTTGCTCAATTGATCTTTAGCTTATTTGGTCACCGTCTCATTATATCTTTTGCTCATTTATTCATTTACTTATTTGTTATTTTTCTCATCTACTCTTTTTGCTCATTTTATAAAACAATTCCTAATTTAAAAACAATTATGTTCTACACATTTCAATTCATATATCATCTTAATACTTTGTTCATATTGATTATTGGGGGGAAATCGGATGATAATTGGGGGAAAAATGAAGAACATGACAGAAAACCACTGAAGGGTAAAATCATCATAACACAATTTGGCCTGAAAGTGGTTTTGATAGTGAAACCTATTGATTTTAATTATAAGAGGTAGTTAAAGTAAAAAAAAATATAGAAAAAGTAGTTAAACCTACAATGTGTAACATAAAAGGTGTTTTTTGACAAAAAAATCATATTTTATCAACATTCTTTCCTATATCATGTTTTTCGTAATTTCTATCTTTCCACATTCTTTTCTTATATTCTAGTTTTTAATTTTTGATTTATTACAATTGCATTTCATATAAGATTTTTCTTCCTAAAAAGTATCCTATGTTATCATGAGACACAATAACCCCCATTTCTATTTTATGATTATTTTGATCTCATCAAAAAATTTGAAAAAAAACAGAAGACAAAAATATTCTCTCCATTTTTTGAACCTATTTAGATATTAATTTATGTTTTGAAAAAAAAAATCTTTTCATTTTCGGCTAATACTTTTATCTACAGAGTGTTTTTATATCAATAATTTTAGTCTTTAAAAATTAAATTCTACATAATTTCAAATTTAAATAATAAAAAATTACTAAAATCTTATAATAAAATTCTTTCCACAATTTCATTTTCATAACATCAAAATAATGTTTTCTTCTACTTATAGATTTTAGATATTGTTTTTTTTAAAAAAAACGAATAAAATACACACTTGAATATTTTTCTATAAAATATTATTTTCTTTTATTGTGGCATTAAATCTTGCTGAATATACACTGACACTATATTATATATAGAAAAAATTATTTGGTTTAAGATCACGATATGAAATCCGAAAGATGTCTACATGCTCATATATTATCATACTAGCTAGATAATACCCTGAGCAATGCTCGATATTTTGAATATTAATATATATATATATATATATATATATATAGGAAGAAAAACTGGTGAAAACTGTTTTCACCGTGAAAACCAAGTAAAAGGGGCACATGTTAAGATAAAGGGGTACACGTGCTTTCATTAATGACATTTTTGTAACTTGGCCGAAAGCTCCCCAACGTTAACACAATGGTCTTTCAAAGTTACGACTAACAGAGAAATGCTTTGGAGATAAGCACGTACCCAGGAGAAAGAGAGAAGAAGAGAAGAGGAAGAAGATAATCTTTTGCGTATCTAAACAAGTGAGAGAGCGTCTGAATTTATAGAATGAAATCAGACAAAAAACGAAACTGTAATAATGAACAAGAGGATAAAAAGGATTGCCATAAACATTGTAACGTTCAATAACGTTACAGTCTACAAAAACGTTACACACACTTAGACCCGCGTCAAAAAAGATAAGCTCCAACCCAGCTCTTCCCGGAACCCAGAACCATACCTGACCCGGTTCGGGCAGGAGCGTGATGCGCATGTATGGTAGTAAGCTCAATGCCCAACGATGATGTCCAACTACAAAAGTAACAAGGGGAGGGAGTGAATAAATAAATAATCAAGATAATTTTCCCTCTCACAAGTGATATGGCTTGTAATGGGTATTTGGGAGGCCCTGTGCAAGGGCAGCCCAGAGAACTATTTTTTATTATATTAAAAAAAAAGTATTAGATATCTACTTGGAAGCTATATACACGTATAATACAAGAAAAAGAAAAAAATTAGTCAAAAAAGACTACTTATGTTGAATAGAAGACATGACTAAATATATGACAACTACAAGCCTTTGCACCAAACTCTTGCCATTGGGCCACAACACGCAGAATGATCCTTAATTACATTGAACATTTTATCAAAGTTGGGTAGACACATGTCTATCTATCTTGCAACGTAGATCCGTCAATAATGTATATAAAAGTCAAATACTATCAAGTTGCAATATACTCCCTCCATCCCACAATAAACTTCTCATTTCTCCAATGCACACAATTTAAGAAAGTAGTTAATGGTGGGTCCTTTGTGATCTTTTAAATAATAAATTGTCATAGTTGATGACATTTAAGAGTCTTATTTTGGTTTCTAGTGATATAAAGTGGTGGTCTCATGTGTAAAAGTAAGTTATTTTATTGTGGGGACCCTATCACTTGGAAAAATGGGAAGTTTATTTGGGACAAACATGTAGAGTGAAATGGGAAGTTTATTAAGGGACGGAGGGAGTAAATAATACTCAAGTCAATATGTAAGAGACGAAATAAGATAAAGGAGTATAAAGATCTGCCAAAAAAAAAAAAAAGGAGTATAAAGTATAAATCGTGAACAAAAGTAAAAAAGGGTGAAAAGTGGAAATATGTTCTACATTGCTATTTTCTTCTGGGTTAAATTGACTGTAATGATGGGTTCTATAGGTTACCCTTTCATATTCTTGTACTTCCTCCGTCCCAATTTAACTGCAACATTTGATTAAAAAAGTACTCTATTTTTTTGGTCAAATGTTGCACTTAAATTGGGACGGAGGGAGTATTTAATTTTGAAAGTTACCTTTTTATGATACTAAAAGCCTACTAGTCTAGAAC
Organism: Patellifolia procumbens; assembly: GCA_947645195.1. NCBI lineage: Eukaryota > Viridiplantae > Streptophyta > Magnoliopsida > Caryophyllales > Amaranthaceae > Patellifolia > Patellifolia procumbens. The sequence continues at coordinate 2,240,125 of CANSGD010000193.1, forward strand.
CCTATACGACTTTAGATAGCCATAATGTAATTTGCATCTAGTACAATTTACAAATTGGCACTGTTTAGTAGTACAATTTCAACCCTGGCAACCACTTGATAGTTGAGCATGTAGGATCATTACACCAAGCATGCGTATTAAACACAACTATTTTTGAATAAGAACCAAGAAAGTTAGGGTTTTTTCCTCGATAGTATCCTATAAACTATGTAAATAAGGTAGACAATATAGATGTGTACTTCCTATCAAAAAATATATACTTAGATGTGTACTCATTCGGAATCAAAATATTAGGTTAAATCTTGGATACATATATACGATGGTCGATGCCCAAGTTTAAATAGGTAGTCTACAATATGACTCGCTTTTCGATAGACATGAGCGATTGAAATAGTTCAAAAGGTTGAAATGAGGCGAAAGTTATCGGCAATTAGTCATAAGTCCAAGATGTGTGATATTTTTCTTGGAAAATGTTGACACCTACAAAGTTGTTCCCTCATCATTTAAATATTCAGAAAAGCCATTAATGATAGGAATATAGCTAGCGAAGCTTAGTAGGAGTATCACTTGGGACGTGGATACATCAAAACTAAAACTCTTAGAACTAAGATTAGCAAAACCTATAAAAATTATAGTCAAGTTTTTCTTTTTTCTTTAGCAATAATAAGAAGCAAAAGATTCTCATTATAATGATAAAATGGAACTTGTTTGGCTTGATATATGGTAAGCTTTGATTACAATGAGAAGCTAAAAGCTTTACAATCTTTGGACACCGATGAAGCATGTGGTTGACATGTTGCAGGCTTGCTTTCGGTGGGCATGTAGTTAGTTTGTGCACACGTCTTTAGAAGCGCCAACATTGCTAGCTAGCTAATAGCTAGCGATCTTACATAACAAAGTTGGACGTATATTAATTATATTTAGGTATATAATAATCCCAAAATAGTTTGACATGTTTGTTGTTTGTTTTGTAAGCAAAGAATGGCGTTCGTATTATGTTGTTTTTAGTGTAGGGGGCTCAAGTTCATGGCCGTTGAATCTTTGGTCTTTGAAATTTCAAAGTTTGTCCAATCCATTACGTTTCGAACTTGTATGGTCTCTATATTTTAACTTCGTTCTTCTTTCGGTGATCAAAGTCTATTTATAAATTTTTTGAACATTTTAAGTAAAGAAGTTAGAGTCAATCTTGTTCAACTTATTTTCAATTCAGTTCAATTTAGTTCAGTTCAGTTCAATTCAGTTTAGCTCTTAACAATACTTACTCTCATCTATTAATTTTACTTTCAGTTCAACTCCGATCAGTTTAGTTCAATTCAGTTCAACTAGATTGAGTCGAAGAGAACAAACCCTTAATTAGTTTATTTATGAATACTAATATAATAAAACTAGTAGTTTAAGGGGCTCTATAGAGCGTTGCTTATGTATGAGAGATGACTAGCATAAAATTCGATAAAATGTGAATCTTGCTTAAACCGTCATGGCGTAGTAGAATCATTGTTTTAAAGTCAAATTTACCCCGTATAGTCTACACAAACTTTTGGCAAGTTACCCCGGGATACACGACCTCCCCCTCAACGGTGTATTGTGAAGAGATCGACTGAAAACCACAAAGAATGTTGTCGGAAACCATGCAAGAACCATGTTATGTGTTTATGAGAAAAAAGACCAGTTGATGAATTTTTGGTGCCCTGAAGAAGTAAATGAGCACAAATTTTTAAAGGGGAAAAACTGAAGCAAAACGGCAAGGTAGATCTCGTGTCGTAAATCACACCCATAACAGTTAAGTTATTGAAGGTAAGAATCAAAAGATATTGAACAAGGTAACGGTTACCCTCTTGCTGTAAAGAAATAAGACCGTAGTGTAAAAACAACACATCCATACCCACACCCTTGGGACCAAGCAAGTGTTGGTCCAGTGGTGATGGGGACTGGCTTTGGTAGGACGGAACCACGTTCGAATCCCCACAACACCCTTGGGAGAAGAATGGAACCTAACTACCCCGAACATGGCCTCGATTCGGATGCAGCCCGAAGGGTGAACCGGGATGCAAACACCAAAAGAAAAAAGTACCCACACCCGTGGACGCGTCGCACATCCATGACATGGATCCGACCCTTGTGCGTGCGTACATATGGTGGTTACTAGAGTGTACCCTCTAGTCTCAAAACAAATCTTATAAGAGTGGAATAAATGAGGCAAAAAGCTTTATTCTTCCCATGTGGGACTTTGGGGTTTTTACTTCTTTTGAAACTTCAAGTTTGGAGTATCTCATATATTCCCACATATTCCAACATTCCCCCACACGATTCAAAACAAGTAGATAAGTGGAATAAAAGAAGGAACGTAAAACTGACGGGGGAGGGCAAGTTTGATTTCTTCAGTAGCCAGAAAACCAAATAGGATGAAAGATGGGGCAAAAATAGGGCTTGGGTTAAGAAACCCTAGAGTGGTGGTTTTTAGAGAGAAGGGAGAGCCCTACTCTCTAGCAACCCTCTCATTTTTTTTATAGATGTATTATTTTTTTGGCAAAATTGTCACGATCATCAGACCACTTTGAGAAATGACGAACACCTTGCCTGTGATAAAGCCCACCAAAGTGGTACTCGTTGGTGCGAAGGAAGGCTGGAGGGCTCAACGACCATACTCCACCGCGTAGTTTAGTTAGCTTTTTTAAGAAGTTTTAGCAGGCTTCCCCTAGAAGTCAGAAACTTGTTAATTTTTTTTTCTTTTTTAGTTTATTGTACTTTAGTTTCCACATAAATGAGACACGAGAACTATCAAAATGATAATTAAATGATAATTACAATAACTAGCACATTTAACTTCAAAAAAAAAAAGAAAAAAGAACATGCTTAGTACCGATATTAAGCCAATGACGATTCTAAAAATTTTCAATAATGCGAACTAGGGTTTTAAATAGAAGTAATGGTGGTATAAAATTGAACTAATGTTATTTTTGTAATTTAACATATATTGAAACTTTGGAAACACTAAAATTGGTTCAAGTTGGCTACGTTGATTTGCTAGAAACCATTCAAATTAAATAAATTGTTACTTCTATACAACATGCTAGTTACACGCTTTTACTCCATAGAAAGCATCTACTAGTTCTATACAACATTACCAGTTTAAAACATTTCAGAAGTGCTCTTTTTCTCACAAATTTGTCTTTGTGTGCATCAGTGCAAACTATACACAATCCCTCAAAAATAAATAGAAGTTAAATTTATACAAAATGAATTTAGTAAATTAAAGTGTCTACACATTGTTGTATATGTCAATAACTCGTTAGTGTGCTATAGTACATGCAACGAAGTTCCTTGATATAAAGTTCTAGGAGAAGAGTAGACAATTTAAATGTTCGGATTGTTAGAACCTCTAGCAGATGGTTCGAAATTGATTCTAAAAGAACCTATTTCACCAAGTAGTGCTAATTTCTCCTATTAATTAGATTGCTACCAACACTTAACTTTTTTTGAAAGGTTACAAACACTCAACTTGATCACTCCTCTTACTCGTGGTTAAATTATTTTAACTGTTCAGTTACGTTGCCAGATAAAATTTCTTTTAATTTGTGCCAAAAGAATTTCACATCAAATATTTTTTAATAAAGGAAGTTTATAATGTTCACTCATGGATCTATACAGAATAATGACGGCTCACCTGAATTATAGGTGACTCTGGTTTTATATGGAAGCCTAATATGAATAGTAAACCCTTAGACATCCGTAATATATACGATTACCCAAATAGATTCATCTGCTTTATTCTCCTTAGCTTATTTTTGTTTTAACTAATTTAAAAAAAAAAAACTTAACTAGTAAATTTAAGAATTTTTTTACCAAACTAAACTTATTTTTTCTAAGCTAAACTTATTATTGCTAAACCAATATTATATTTGCATCACTGGATCAGACTTATTTTTGCTTAATATAATTTGTTCTTATCGAACTTAGCCTTTTTTTAGCTTAGCTTAAATATATATTCGTTGAACTTTTAACTTATATAAAAATTTCGCTTAACTTAAGCCTAATGCCTCCCTCACCCTCCCCACCAAAATTTGGAGAAAATAGGGAAAGAATAGGTATATGCTAAGGAAGGCAGGGACCATGAGAAGCAGGACCATATTCTCATATGCATGCGCACGTCACTACTCACTCATCTGCATGTTCACAAGTCACAAGCCACACTACCCTTTTCACACTATTACACAATTTGCTTCCCCAAAATATCACATAAAGACGAAACCTCTATGCATGCTGTTGCCTGTTGGGGACAACTTTTCTAAGAGGGATGGTTTTGTTCATCATAGGAAACTCCCATTAATGGCATTCAAATAAAAACACCCTACCTTACCGGCCTTACTAACTAGTAGTATATGAAGTAATAACACCCTCCTTCCCTCTTCATATTATTACTTTTTACCATACTATATATGAACACCAAACAAAGAGGCATCATGTGATCCTATTCAATGATAGTGTTAGTCAAGACAAATTTATAATCCGGATGTGTGTTTTATGATGAATTTATTCATATACTACTTATTATTGTTTTGTGTGCTCAAGTTGGCAAAATTTGTTTGCCTATTGATCTTTAAAGCTTTTGTGTAGTGTAGCTAAATAGAGTTTCACAACAAAATGAGATATGTCATGGAAACTCAACAACCATATCATAAAGATTGGATGTGTATCAATTACTTGAGATAGAATGTGAACAAGCTAAGCCCATCTAGATAATGATAAAGCTTAATTATAAATCATTAAGTAATCGTTAAGGTTAATTGTCATAAAACTATGGCCGAAAAAAATGAAGTAGATTGTATTATGTTGTTTTGATTTCATTTTGAATTAAGAGGGTACTTCAAGTTCTAGGTGTTCGAAAGGAATTCTTTGCCTTCTATAATTTTTTTTTTTACACATACAAGGAATTAGCTGGACCAACTTTGTCACGGGGTACACACTCATGCACAAGAAATAAACCTATCAGGTTCGGAGATTGATTGGTCTCCCAAATCTACTCCACTTTATTCTCGAAAGGAAATCTTTGTTAGCTAGGAGCCTAGGAGTAGCCTTTCCATCAATGTTACAAACACTTGTGTTTTATTTAATATTGTTGTCATTAAATGACTTCAATTTTTATAAAAGTTTCTCAATAAATCTAAACAGCTTATGAGTATGTATTCTGGAGAAAAATTATAAAGATGCTTATACAAGATACAACTGCCGATTCTTTTAAAGATTCAAAATATAGTCCGTTGATAATAAATTACACATCTCCCTTATTCAAAGATAGGAAAGCTTATCTTGCGAAAAGTTTTTTTTTAATATCATCAGAAAAATCAAACGATTCAAATATATAATCAAGGGCAAATCAACTATTGCATAGCTTCATTCCGAAATGAAAAGGGAACTAAAAGACAAGATATCAAGCAAGTGAAAAAAGCGATGAATCTATACTAACATCAATTTTAAACTAAATCTAATATCGAAGCAACTTGGAGGCAGGTTACATAGTAATTAAGTGTATGATAAGGCTAGATTAGACTAATCTTCTCATTAATTATAGTGCATTGTTTGATACACCAACCACGTTATGTCATGTTGAAAAAAAACACACGAGTTACATCAAACAGATCGATAAGCGCTGGAGAGAGATGTGAGGGAGAGGGTAAGTTAAGGCTGAGCCAAGAAAAGAGAAGCTGCGAGACAACGAGTAAGTTGAATGGTGTTTTGAGTCATACAAAACACAATAGGATGTCATATTTGTTGAGACAATATTTATGGTGAAAAACTAAAATGTTGTCAAAAGATAATGTTGTAAAAAGCATGCCATCTAAATCAATGGTTGTGAATAGTTGGCTACATGTGTTGTACATTTGAGATAAGACTACTCATATGTTAGGCATTCATGGCTACCTATGCAAACCTTTTTCATTTTGTTATTCAAACACAATATTGACACAAGATTTATATGCAACTAAAAGCCAAATTCAAGTCTGAATTTTCTATTTATGTAATTAATTCACCATAGTAGTGGTAAACTATACTTCTACTATGTAAGCATCTAATTTAATAAGGGTTAGCCGACAAAAGAAAAGCGTAAACTATACACCAGAAGAAAAGAGCTAATAATGTATCCAATACCTTCGTCTTACCACTAGACCAATATGCGAATAACTTGATCCAACACCATCTATTGACTTACTCGTTGCGGATCAAACTAAGTGGCTAAGAGCAACAGCTTGAAACAACCACGATTTGTCAATAATCTAAGGTGGTCCATAAGAATTCCATATGCATGTAAAAAAGGAAGAGGAACATATGCAACTTCTTATACTATACTTTCCTTTTTTTCCTCTTTTTGAAAATCATTTCCCCTAAGTTCCACATTTTATGAGAAAATTATGAGCCGCCCATATTTCTACTAGTACAAAAAAAACCATCACATACATGACTTACTATTTTACTGGATCTATCAAACTTTTTCATGTATGATGATGATTAACTTATTAAAATTATGGCTTAAATGAAAGTATGTATACATACATTGTACTTTCAGAATGCTTTCTTTTTCAATCACCTCCTTCCCCCTTTCGGTGCACAACCTCATCATTTCAACTCCATAAAGTAAATTTCAGCTCAAATTTTTTTAAACATCATGAAATCTTTTTAAACTTATTATGAAACAATTCTAAATATCTGGACTTTTTAAAATATCCAAACATGTTTAGAACAATTCTGAGTCAAATAGTAACGATTCTAAGAACATGTGGAGGAAAGAGGTTAATTAGTAACAAACAATTATTAATTGATTGGATTAGTTTGGTATTAATCAGAAGGTAATCCCAATTTGACTTTGGTTAGGTCTCATAATTAACAAACAGAACAAGATAAGACACATAGGTGATATACATCAAAGCAGTACTATATGATATAATTAGGTGCAATTAACCTAAGCATGTAATTAAAAAGTCTATGGAACAGTGCATGGAAGGGATAAAACATTACTTCCCCAAGACTCGAGGAGGGATCTGAAAAAAACTTTAACTATATGATCAGTCAAAATTAAAAGGGCCAATCCCAAAACAAAAAAAAAACACAAACACAAAACCCTAGCTAATTAAAACAGCATATTTCAACCACAAAAAATCTAAATTCTCATAAACAACATCCTTCACCTATATTAACATATTACATAGCACACCCAAAAAAACAATACCTTGATATAACAAAACCCATATGAATTTATAGATAAAAAAATAAAAAAATACATATATTAAAAAAAATATAGTATGTAAAGTAAGAAGAGAGAATTGATAATACCTTTAGATATCTATATGGCCAATAATAACTTGATGAAATGAGTTATCCCTTTTTATCTTTTTTCTTGGCGTGCACTTATCAACAGGTGAAGCTACCACATGATCTAATCTTTCTCGAGCGAAGAGACAAACAAAAAAAAAGAGAAGAGAGAAAGCTCAGATCATGCTGGCAGCTTCAACTGCTACTAAGGCACGAAAAAGCAGAATAAGATCGAAAGAATAAGGAAGAAGATGGTGTTTCTTATGTTCTTGAACAAGCTAAGTGTATGATGATGAGATCAGAGAGAAGTGAGGAATACGGAAAATGAGAAGATTATATAGTATATATAGAGGAGAACTGTAGAAGAGGAGGGACCTGATGCCCTTGAGTTTGAGTTGAGGGTATAGATGGTAATTTAGCAACATATTTTCCTATTTCCAGGTCTTATATTTAATTTGTCTTTTTCTATTTGTTATTGGCATATAGTCTTTTTCTACAGTGACTAAATGACAAATTATATTAATAGACCATTTCAGTTGATTTGCTAAAGTCGTGCCTTCTTTGTTTATGTGCTTATACTTATACTAATCCTTTTGGGACCATTTTTCTTTATTTCTTGTAAGGTACTTCCTACGGCCCTTTTTATTTCCTTTGATTTTGGAGTATTGCAGCTAGGTTGCACCGAATCGGATATAGGATAAAATCGAATGCTCGGGGTAGAGATGATCACGAGTCGGGTTGTGTCGGTTCCGTGCTGGGTTATATACTGGTCGGTTCACAAAAACTCGGTTCTGACCCAGTCCTAAGATCACCCCGGGCCGGTTCAGGGCTGGGTTAGGGTTATATTTTTCTGAACCTGAACCGATTCGGGGGCGGTTCAGGAACGGTTCAGGGCCGGTTAAGTGCCAGGGTCCCGGTCGATTCAGGGCTAGATTTAGTGTCGGTTTAGGGCTAGTTTAGTGTCAGTTCATGGTTATTTCTTTTTTTGAATACAATTTTTTTTTTCATATTGGAAATGCACCTTAAGTAAAAATAATTTTTTATTATTTAAAAAGGATAATTCTTATAAATAATAACTCGTAGAGTAAACCCAATACTAATTCATATAGAAATTTCACTAATCGCAACTCCCAATAACAAATACTCATTAATCATAATCATAATCGTATATTATAGTTTATTAATCATAATCATAAATATAGTTTATAGTTTATTAATCATAATTATAATTTAAAGTTTATTTATCATAACCATAGTTCAATTTCATAGACTATAAATCATAATCATATTATAATCCATTTATCAAAATCTTAATGATAATTTATATTTCACCAGTCCACTAGTCATTCATAAGAATAATCATAAATTTTATGATTTTAATTAGGGTATAGGGTTTAGGGTACATGGTATAAGGTTACGGTTTAAGATTTAAATTTATGGTATAGGGTTTTAGTGAAGGTTTAAAGGCGGTTCAAGAAAAAATTTAAGAATGGGCCGGTTCAAGGACCGGTTCAAGAGCGGGCTGGTTTACAGGCCGGTTCAGGGTCAGGGTCGGTTCAGGGCTAGGATCAGTTTAGGACCGGTTCTGCAATTTGAAAACATGAACCTGAACCGAACCAGTTCCTTGACCGAGTCGGGCCGGTTCAGGGTTGATTTTTTCCTTTTTAGGGCCGGACCGGTTTTTCGCCGGATCGGCTCAAGGCTGGGTCAGGGCCAACCCGCCTAATGACCACCTCTACCCGGGGGGGGATAGGGATGGAAAACGGTAAATAAAAAAATTGACATAGAGTGAGTACAGTACATTAATAAGTGAAGTATTAGAGTATCGTCCTCGACACGGGACATATCCGGTACGGGACGGGTATCAAGTGAAGTACCCGTGTTACCTAGTATTGCAGTGTCACGTAAAATTATCATGTCATAATATTTATTTGATAATATATATATATATTTAACATAAAGTAAATATTTTGTGTTTTGGATAAATCAGAATAGAGCTTCATTTTCATTAAACTGCAAGCAATTACAGTAATATATGTTAGAACATAAGTGTTTCATTGGCTAAGATTTAACGGGTTTGAAGGTTGTGTCCTGGTAAGAGCCTACTGCTTTAAAACAACTACGGTCGGACAATGATGGTAATTGCAACTGGTAGGAATACTCCCTAACGTTAACAAAATTAGCCTAAAATGTCACCACAACACAATAAGCTTTGGAGAAATGCACGGACCCAGGAAGAAGAAGTATTTTCGGATGCTTGACTGAAGAACAAGAAGTAATCTGATTTTATAGCAATAAATCAAATCCAAAAAGGAAGGCAATCAAAACTGGAGGAAATCAAGGGTTGCCATAACTTTACAACACGTTGCACCAAACCCGACCCATGTCTCATGGTAGGGTAAGCAGGGGTAGATCCACGCTAACCATTAATTGAACTTTGATTATTAAATCTAATGTGTTTGGTGTTTTAAGATTAATTTAACTAATGAATTCTATGAACTAAATGCACTAAGATTCTATAAAAGAAGCACTAGGGGTAAAGGAATCACAAAATCAACCAAGTGCCAAGCAATTGTCAACCATTGGGGAGTCATTAGGGTCAACTACGAGATAATTCACTCAAATGTTTTCTAATTACTTTCTCAAGCTAATTAATAATACCTGATTAACCAATCTTACATATTCTCATGGTAAGCTCAATCAATCAAGTATTTCAGCAACTCATAATGAATGATAAGTAACCTATGTAGTCAAGGTTTTCTTCTCATGGCAAAGTCAAACTATTGACTAACAAATGCCAACTCAAGGCTTCATCTCTCAATAATCCTTCATCTTGAGTTCCTAGTTCATGCTAAAATGGTGATGAACTAATAAACATGTTAATCAATCAAATTAGTCAACCTACTTTCACCTAAATCCAACCCCCACGCTTGATTTAGAGTACAACGCATGATCAATGAAATCATCCCATTCCCCTAACTAGAAAACTACTCACTAGCCATGAAAATGATGAGAGAGAAAGTTTGAATCAATATATGAATATCAACAATGGTGAAAACAAAACTAATCATACATGTTAATCATCAACTAATCAAAAGAAAAATTGAAGAGTTAAGATTATCAACAAGAGGGAAAAGAGTAATTATCCATTTTAGGAGATGATCAACAAGAAAAACTCTTTGTAGACAAATTGGGGATTAAAGCTAAGGTCATTGGTCTCTTATTGGAAGCCACATTCACATGCCCTAATCTACCATGCCATAAATTTAATGTTCCGACAATATAAGCAGAACTAGAATCATTCTTACTAATAGCACTTTAAACAGTTGAAGCAACATTCAAAATTAATAAAGCCTCACTAAGATGCCCTCCCCCCCCACCCAAATTAGAAAGACCAAGTTAGAGAGACCGAGTTAAGTTTTTACATATGGTAGACTCAACTATATGGTCTATCAAATACGCGTTTTTTTAACCTGGGCATAGAAATATCATGTAAAAGCACGCCAATGTATTACATATATCGGGGGGTGCGATCCTTTTGAAGACTAGGGTCTGTGGTTTGTTAGGGTTTGGGGGGTTTTGGGGTGGGGGAAGGGTGGTTAAAAGGGAGTTGGGGGAGCTATATAGGGTGTCGCATGGGTAAGGGTGGTGACGAGGGGAGAGGAAACACAGGAAGATGTGGTGCGAGCGCAAGGGGGGGAAAACATTTGTGATAGAGGAAGCAGCGGGGGTGGGGGATGGGGTGGTGGTGATGAGGGAGGGAGGGCAGAAATCAGCTAACTTAATTAAGAGTTAAAATATATTTTTTTTAAATGAAGTTTTATACTTCCTCCTTTTCTTTTTAATCGTTGCACTTGGATAGTTGATACTATTCACATACTTCACTTTAACTATCATTTTTGATTTATGGGTAAGGAAAAAATATTCATGTGCGATCTTGTTGATTTGCCTCGCTATGCACTTTCGGATATATATATGATTTTTTTACAAATGCACAACTAAAGATATTAACGTTTGAACATTAGCATTAGTAAGCGTTAAAAGGTAAAGTGTAATAATTAAAAATAAACTACGGGAGTATATAATATCATTAATTAATTGAGTTAAACTGAATTTATTACAAATATTTTAATACTCCATCTGTCGCGGCCCATATTAATCATAATGCTAGTTCGTGCACATATTTTTTAGGAAGTCAATAGAGTAAGGTGTAAGTTATATTAATTTATTGTAAAAGTAAACGTGATAGAAAGTGATGTGGTGATTTTAGGAATTAATAGATTAGAGGAGTAATATTTTAATGTTTTCCATATAAATCAATGAATGAGTTTGATATATTACTTGGGTGATATAATAAAATACTCCCTTCATACCATATTAATTGCAACACTTCCATATATTGTTGTCTCATATTGATTGCAACACTTCTATTTCAAGCATGAACTTACCAATATTTTATTATATATCACCAACTAATATACCCCACACATTCATTGATTGATGTGAAAAATATTAAAATATTACTACCCTACTCTATTAACTTACTAAAAGTACCACATCGATCACATCAACTTTTACAATAAATTAATATAGTCTACACCCTACTTTATCAGCTTCCTAAAACTATGTGCACAAGCTATTGTTGCGATTAATATGGGACAGAGGGATTATTGGATAATTTGTCAAAAACCACCTTATAGGTACCACTTTTTCTATTATTTTTTTTTTGAAAATAACTACTACCTCCGTTTTTTTAATATGTACATTTACTTTTGCGCGCAGATCAAGGAGAAAGTGCAAAAGTAAGAGAGGATGATAGTAAAAGTAAGGAAAAAGAGAAAAAGGTAGAGAGAAAGAAAGAAAAAGTATGAGAGAAGTGTAATAATTAGGTAGGCCAACCTTCCATTTATGGAAAAAGGTAGAAGTGTACCAATTAAAGAAACACCCAAAAATGGAAAAATGTACATTTTAAAAAAACAGAGGGAGTACCTAATATGTATAAAATCAGTTGGTTTCACTAACAAAAAACTTTATAACCGTTTTGCCCATTGAGTGGTTTTCAATCTAATTTCACTGATCTTACCCCAAATTTCTTTGTCTTCCTCATTTGCTTATAACATTCTTCTCAATTCAGTACTAGTTCTACATTTGGGGCATTAAATTGGACTTTTTACCTTCTCCTTCACTCCATGAACGCCTTTATCTTCCTCCCTTTTTTTTCTGGACAACCTCAAATTTGGGTTTTTTTTAGCTTTTAAGAGAGATTAGAATCTTAGTCTAGCTTAAACCCTCTTTACATGTCACCAGATTAAACAAATCATCACATAAAATCCTAATTTTACTTACCTACACCATCATCATCTTCAATTTTATGGGCAATTACAACTCAGATTTAGAGTGATTTTGGCTGAAACTTTCAGGCTTTATATTCAACTTAAGTTTGATTCCATATTTAATTTCGAATTTACACTTTAATTTTCAAATTTAGGACATTTGAATAATCAGGGTTCATGTAAAAAAAATTTAATTGGGGATTTTTCTTTTTGAGAGAAAATTGGGGAATTTTCTAATTAGAGGATTTTAGATTTGAACTTTAGTTAGGTAAATAAGATTGTGAATTTCTTGTGATTTTTAATTGATTGAAGATGATAGAAAGAAGCTGGAAAACTAAATGGTATGAGTTTTTTTGGAAGAAATTTGGGGCAAAATAAATGAAATTAGACTGAAAGCCACTTAGGGGCAAAACTGTTTCAAAGTTGTTTGGCTGGAAAATGGTTTAGGTAGTAAAACCAACTATATATATATATATATATATATATATAAGCAGTTTTTTTCAAAAAAAAAATTAGAAAAGCTGGTTAAATAAATAATGTGCATTATATCACGTGGTTTTTGACAAAAAAATCCTAAAATATTAATGGGTTCATGCCTAAAAAAGAAGTGTTCCAATTAATATGGGACAACTATATACGAAAAGTGTTGTAATTAATATAGGATGGAGGGGAGTATTTTATTTGAATTTATGCCATTAAGGTTACATCTGATAGTTAAACAATATTATAGTGTTACTTGTGAAAATGAAAGTTTTTTTCCCACCTAGTAGAAAATGCAAAAATTGAGGGTCATCGAGAAGAATTTAGACGAAAATAGAATGAAACAACATTTTCAAAAGTCTTAGGATCCGTTCATTTCAACTTATTTTTGCTTATTTGGATTTATTCGAACTTATTAGACCTCTCCTTTCTCTATACAAACCTCTCCTCTCTCTCCCATAGAAACTGACCCACCAAACTCTCCGAGAACTCCCACTTCAACATCACTCTTACCTAGAGTCAATAACTACACTATCTCTTCTTCCTGGCCAAGAAAACGTTTTCACCCCTGGGACATTATCGAAGTACTTCTGTTGACATGTAAATGAAATATGGTTTTGATGGTTATATCTCTACTGACTGGACTCTTAAAAGAAGAAGCATTCGTCTTGAGCGTCTCGAGGCCAAATGAGGCTTCAATATGTGGTGGATGGAAAACGGTTCTTTTCAAACTACACCCTAAACCCATCACTGATCTTGAAATGGCTACTGATCTAGAAGTAGAGGTGGGAGACGAAGTAACCTTCTGTCTTTCTGGCAAGCGTTTGGAACGCTGTTCTTTGGACCCTCATGGTCACAACAAATAACTCAAACTCCAAGAACCTATACAAGTAACCTCTCCCATTCCATCTCCACAATGCTCCTTAACCCAAGCTATGGCTTTCGAATTTGAATTAGTCTTATGTCACTCACCTTCATCAGGTGCGGTGGTTGACCCTTCACAACCGCCCATGTTCCAATGAAGTTCATAGCTTTCAATGCAAGGGGAGTTGGCCATGAGTCTTCCCTTGCCATACCATATTCCAAATGGTTGATTAAAACTCATCACCCCATGGTTTTTTCATGTCGGAAACAAAAGTGTCTTTACCTACTGCTTTGAAAATTTTTAGCTCTTGTAATTCTTTGTTTGTAGCTGGTATAGATGCTAATGGTAGTAGCGACAGTTTATTAGTGTTAGGTTGGTCTTCTTTAAGTATTACTTGTCTTGAGGTTTCCCCTAACTATGTATTTTGTAATGTTGTTGATCCTAGTAGTGGTAATTGGACGGTTTGCTTTGTCTACGGTGCACCTGTGTTAGCCGAAAGGCTTAATGTTTGGTCGGAATTAGCTACATTCTCACAAACATACCCAACCCTATTATTTCTTGGTGATTTTAACCAACTTGAGTATTTTGAGGACAAATTAGGAGGCTCTCCAATTATTCAAGGTTGTCAAGATTTTATTAATTGGAGAATTGGTACTAATTTGATGGACTTCTCGTTTTCCGGACCATGATTTACTTGGACCAATAAATAATTAAACCATCGCCTAATCATGGAACTTTTAGATAAAGGTTATATGACTACTAATTGGTCCTTTACCTTCCCGAACTCCTTTGTTGTCAATCAACCTATTTTAGCTTCCGACCACGCAACAATAATTCTAAATACTGCCTCCCCCACCACTAAAAATCGACGACCTTACCAAATAGAAAATTGGTGCTTAACTCACCCCAACACTATTCTAATTATTCAAACCTTCTGGAATTTAAATACTCGAATCCCTTTCTTTTATCAAATTTCAAGTAACTTGTCTACCATTAGAACCGAACTACAAAAATGGAGCCTATCTCACAAACGTTTCCTTGGGGTCAATTGGAAATCAATAGACGACAATCTCTCTTCACAAAGCCACTCCATCCAAACCTTAAGCCAAACTCGTACCTTTTTGCTAAAACTACAAGACTCCTCCACACTTATGCAAATGCATTACATATATTGGTTACAACGATCTAAACTTAACTGGACCACCTTTAGCGATTCTCCCACTAAACTTTAATACTCCATGGTTCGTAAACGCAAATCTCAACAAGTTATTCATTCTCTACAAAACGAACAACAAATATGGTTAACCGATCCCACTGAAATTCGCGCCCTTATGACTCAGCACATAAATACCTTAATGCAACCGGATTCCCATTACGACCCTACTAAAACCACTTATCTCTTAAACCAACTGATCCCCCACAATTTCCACCTTCTGACCACCACAATCTCCTACGACCCCTCACTGCTATTGAAATCCAACAGGCAATGTTTTCCTTAGGAAATAACAAATCCACAGGGCTGGACGGATTTTCCGCCGAATTCTTTAAAATACATTGGTCCACACTAAGTGCAGCTATAATTCAAGCCATCCAACTAGTTTGGCATAAGGCTATTTTCCACGATCCAGGAACTTCTCACTAATGGTCATGATACCTAAGGTAAACAATCCGAAAACAGATTCTCATTTCTGACCAATTAGTCTATGCAACACCCTGTATAAGTGCATAGCCAAGATTTTAGTAAATCAAATAGACTGAAACCCCTATTCCCTTCCCTGATATCTGAATATCAAAACGCTTTTACACAAGGTCGCCAGCTCCATGACAACACTTTTCTCAGCCATGAGCTCTTTCACTTCATTAATCACCGAACACAAGGCCAAAACCTCAAGGAATTAAAATAAACATGAGTAAAGCCTACGATCGAGTCAATTGGGATTTTCTGTGTCGGGCCTATGGTTTTCCCTCAAAATGGATCACTCTTATTTACCATTATGTCTCCATTGTCTCTTATAGAATTCTCTTTAATGGCCAGCTTAACGCACCTTTCTCTCCCCGGTGTGGTCTCCGTCAGGGCGACCCTCTCTCCTCTTACCTTTTCATCCTCTGTATGGACGTACTATCCCGTCTCCTTACTATTTCTGAAGACATTAATCTTTTCCAAGGCAACAAACTTAATCGAAATGCTACTAGTATAAACCATCTATTGTTTGTTGATGACAATCTCCTATTTTTTAAAACAACAAATGCATTCTGTCATTCCATAACAAAAATTCTCTCCGATTTCTCAGACACATCGGGGCAAAAATTAAACCATAATAAATCCTTTGCCAAGTTCAGCCCAAATACTTCCCCTGAATCCCAACAACTCTTCAAAGAAATCCTTTCTATGCCACAAACTTCAAACATAAGCCTCCACTTAGGCATTCCTGTTGATATTACTGGACATAAAGCTCAACATTTCACTATGATGATAGACAAGGTGTCAAAAAAATATTTTCTTGGAACCATTTACATCTCTCCATTCCAACCAAAGCCATCCTTATTAACACCATTCTCATCTCTCTCGTTGGTCACATCATGCCAAACTTTAAACTTCCAATAAGTATCATCTCAAAACTGGACTCCTTACTCCATAACTTTCTTTGCAGCAAAAATGGTGAGACAAGCATTTCTTGGGTTGAACGTCAAGTCACCACTATCCCTAAAGGACTTGGAGGATTAGGTATTCGTTCATTAGAACTTCTCAACGAGTGTAAATTTATGAAGCAAATGTGGCGCATTTCCAATAACTCGCAACTTCTCATCTCTAAAATCTTTTCTTCAAAAAGACCCCTAGCTCTACACTCAGGAAAATATAGAAGTTACATAGCCCCTAATGCCTCTTGGGGTATGAGAAGTCTTATTAAGGCAGAGAATACACTTCTCCAAAATTGCCATTGGAAAATTGGAAACGGGCAGAAAATTTTAGCCTTTCTCAAAAATGG
This sequence comes from Patellifolia procumbens, assembly GCA_947645195.1. Taxonomy (NCBI): domain Eukaryota; kingdom Viridiplantae; phylum Streptophyta; class Magnoliopsida; order Caryophyllales; family Amaranthaceae; genus Patellifolia; species Patellifolia procumbens. The sequence continues at coordinate 2,257,095 of CANSGD010000193.1, forward strand.
CTACACCATTCAGTGCCGATTGCAAACTCTTCTATCCCCCTCCGACACATAGCCTATGCTGAAGTCCAAGACTATATCAATACTAACTCCATCCAATGGAACCTTTTTCGTATCATGTCCGACTTCGATAGACAACATGCTCTTTCCATTACAGCCATGGAACTTCCACACACAGACCAACCGGATTACATGGTGTGGAGCCATCACAAATCAGACACTTTCACTACAAAAACAGCCTATGGCATTCTATCCTCCACTACATCTCCCTCATCTCCCACACTTCATAACCTTATTACACTTCATAACCCTATCACAACATTTTTAAACATTTAAGGCACCTACCCCTTTTACCTAAATGAAATTCTTCATCTGGCGCCTATTGCATGACCAACTTCCTGATAAAGCTAATCTTCATAAACGACAAATGTTAGCTAATCCCTGTTGTGACTTATGCCCCAACACTTTCGAAACCTCGGACCATCTTTTCCGAACTTGTCCTTTCACCATTAGCATTTGGTCCATCATTCACCTACCCTCTCTCCCACACCCAAACACTTTTCCTACATTGCAACATTAGATCACACACTCTATCTTTTTCTATAAAGGCAAAGAGGGCATGTATAGCCCTAGCCTTACATATTTTATCTCCACTCTTTAGTGCTTATGGCTGCACCGCAACGATAGAGTCTTCCGATCTATGGCTGCTAACCACGCTACCGTTTTACATAACATCAACACCCTAAAAGATCTTCAACAACAATGTCATCACCTCATTTCCACACCACTACACTTCTTACATCCTCCTGAAATCCCATCCCAAACACCACCCGGCTTCCTATAAATAGATCTCGGCCTCTTACAATAAGGACAACCACAACACACCATCCAATGTGATGCAGCATGGTCCCGTACAACATGTATTACATGCTTAGGATGGCATCTTAATGGCACAACCAATCCAATCACAAACAACAGAGGAGGAACTTCTGGATCATCAACAGGTTCCACCCATGCGGAAGCTCGTGCATGCCTAGCAACAATTTCATTGGCAATCAAACGACAACTACATAGTGTCCTCATCCTTTCCGATTCAACAAACCTTATCTACCTACTGCAGGGAAGACACTCGGACATCAATATCACTTGGACACTTAAGCAAATTAAACAAACGGCCTTACAATTACAAGTCTGCAAGATCCTTAAAGTTCATTGACGACAAGTGGCCAAAGCTCATGACATAGCAAAATATTGTGCTCCCAATTTATTATCATCTGACTAGTTTTTATTTTTCTGCTTAACCTATGTCAAAGAAAAAAAAAATCGTATAACAACCATGTAAAATCGTTTTTAGATCAAAACATGGCAATTTTGAAAATGAGTGATTTATTTGGTTGACAACAAAATGATAAGACGAAAAATGAGTGAGTTATTTGGTTGATAATAAAATGACAAAATGGAGGAACTAGAAATTCCTAGAAACACCAACTTCCCACAAATAGAGAAATTTACTTACCTAGCTAGGCTCCCGAAGGTGAGTAGAAATTCTTATTAATTTGGTTTAGGAACTTATTTCCTATAAGCTGGGATTTCATGGGAATTTTGATTTCCCTTATAAACCAAAGAACCACATAAACTGTATAACTTAGGTTCTAGAGAGAAGGGAGCCCTTCTCTCTAGAACCCTGCCCCTTCCACCGCAAAAACTCTGCTCCCCCTCCACCGCCAATAATCAATGCCTCTTCCACCACCGCCACTCCTTTCCTCCCCATCGCATGTCATCTCAGCAGTTCACCGTCCAAGAAACAACTCATCGGTCACCTCCCTAGCCGTCTGCATGAGAAAGCTCATCTCCTTCGTCGCTCACCGTCAATACACAACTCATCGTCGGCGATGAATCTGATTTTTCAGGTCCGACCACCGCGATGGCGAGCTTCCCGACCAAAGACAGCAACACTGCGATGTGTTCCTGACCCCTTCGGCTCTCCGCCGCCGCCGAACTCTTCCTTGTGAAGACTCTGCTCAGCTTCTTCAAGAAGCTTGTTTTTTAATTTTAGTTTTAGTTTTAGATTAGTTTTTAGTTTTTAGTTTTAGTTTAGTTTTTAATTTTAGTTTTAGTTTCGTTTTTTAATGTTAGTTTTTTTTAGCTTTACTGTACCAAAGACTTGGTTTATCCCTGAGATAGGGAAATCTAAGTCTTCTCCTTGTACCTCTTTGAAAAAAAAAACATAAACTGTATAACTTCTCTTAGAAGTTACTTTAGATGTCTAAGTAAATTAATATTGCCCTCCCAAAAAAAAGTAGATTAGTCTTGCTTACAAATTACCTTAAACTTCTAAGTAAACTGAACATGTTTAAATTGGCTTAGAAGTGACCGTAAACCTCTACGCAAACTGAAACTGATTAACTTGGCTTAAGGGTAAAGCCAGCTTGAGAGAATATTGCCATCTTAAAACGTATAGGACTTTGCTTAATTAACATGATATTACTTGACTTACTTGTTGAAATTTGAACAAGAAAGTAACAACAATGTGCTTCCTTGAATAACAAAAATAAAATCTTAACGAATCACAACTCCTACAACAAACTACTCAAACGACTTAGTTGTCTTGTTTGTCTAGAACTAGCGGTGGATATTGAACAAGAAAAGTAAAGGGTCAAGGTTAATCCCAAATGGTTTTGTTTGGAATAAGTATATTTACCATTATACTAAAAACTCTATATTTATGTGTTAGATAATACAAAATTTATTAAGTATTGTTCTAAAAAAAATATTAAGGATCGGGCCCCTGCCTGCCCCCTTAGAAAACCATCCATTAACGCGAACAAAGAGGGGCAAATTAAGTTGTCTTTTATTTTATGAGTTAAACTAGAAGGGAAAATTAGTTTTCTTCGAGTCTAACTAGACGGGCAAACATTATTTTCCTTTTTGACCACATTTAAAGAGGGTTTTCTTTGCATTTGTCGTTTGTAATCAAAGAGAGCAACAATTGCCTCGCACACCTAATACAATTGTTATAATAGGGCAAAGATAGGGTAATAAAGTCGTTTCTCTCTTAACTTGAAAGAACAATATTATATCAAAGAAGACGATAGTGATTTCCCTCCTTCACCTCATATCTTGTAGTGACATCGTGCTTAAGTTCATATCTTCTTGTGATATCCCTTAACTTTTTTGGAACAATTCATAGACGAATACTTTTTGAACAAACATTGTTTCAACTGAATTCAAAATGATCCAAACTTGTAACCATTTAACTCAAATTTGATCAGTCAAAGTCTTTGACAAGTCCACATAAATCAAAGAGGTGTTTTGTCCAATTGAATTACATTTTCAGAACTTCATATAATTATAAAAATCGACAACTGTTTCAACTTAATTCTTTATTGTAAGTAAGTTAAAAAAAAACCTAATTCAATAAACAAAAGAAACAAAAAGTTGTAGAGGAGTGTAAACTAATACGCCCACCAAGTGAAATTTACCAAAAAGTCCCATGACCTAAGTATGAAGACATTGTCAAGAATATTAAATTTAGCCATTAATTGAGGGCTTGAAAGCAAAGAGATTTTTATATTTAAAAATGAAAAGGAAGTAAAGCACCTAGACATAGGCATAGACATAGACATGAGGAAGAGAGAGTGGTCCCTAAGTGTGAAGGAAGGAAAGGAAGGCGTAGCAATTGCAAATTGAATATTATCACGCCCCAGTCTCTCAGGCCACCACATGCAGACACTCTTAGTATTAACAAATTATCTTCTCATTTGCCTTCTTCTCTCTTGGCTTCCCTTCCCTACTATCTTTTCTCTCTTTATTACTCTCCTTTCTTTTTTTAGTTGTCTTTCTCTCTTATGCAGCTGTGTATGTCTGTAAGGTTAGCATCAACCGTGATCCCAAAATGGTGCAGGGGAAATCGGGGACCATTTTCGTCTTTTTTATTTCCTACCTCCCTTTCTTTTCTTTTAAGTTTTGTCGCAGCATGCGGGTATATTCTTTTCACGTGAACTTATGTAAACTACACTTTATACCATTATTATTTCTTGTTTCACCTTATATTCACGCTTCATTATATTTTAATTAGATAAAAAGCTAATTAAGACTAAAACTTGTTTTTTAGAAGGTGAATAAAATTCATCCTTAATTCCTTACTCATCATCCATGTTCATGGTGCCACACAAGTAGAAATCAGGAAAATGATACAAAACCGACGCGAAAACAAAAAACGAAAAACGGAAAACATACGTTCATAATGATATTTAGTTTGCAAAGGTGTTTTATTATTCAAAACGTATATCATATATGATAATAAATTTCCAGGAAATTTCCCTATAACATAGGTTCCCAGGTCATCATGATATCTTCTAAGTACCTATGTTAAATTAATAGAGTATAAATTACTTTGCATGGTTAAGCGTTGCTTATTTAGCTCCTACTAGCTACCTAGGTTTTTTGCATACAAGGTTATCATAAAAAGAACCCAAAAGCAGAAAAGAGCATCTCCACGACTCAACCTATCAAAATCAAACTCCCCTTATTTATTACTAGCTGCTCACGATAGTTATAGTTTATTCTACTCTCAAGTCTCAACTAAAGTGGAGAGTGAAGATAAACAAAAGAACACCTCTCATATTTAAGAAACTTCTCATTAAAGATGATCCAATAATCTAACAGTAGAAGTGATGATGAGATTGAAGATATAGAGATGAAAATATAGAGATGAAAATAACCTGTGTAACTGTTACTCTTGATATGCAGTAACTTAAAGCTCTAGCATTAGTTTTCATGATTATTTTTTCCAACACATAAGATGCACAAGTTTTCTATACATTGCATATTATAATTAAGCATGAGAGGAAGGGATAGTTTAGTTGGTTAAAGCTTCCTTTTCAGTTATAGGAGATTTTGGGATTGATTCTCATAACCCACTCTTGTGGCTCTCTAACACCAAAAAAAATAAACTATAATTAAGTATGTGTGCAATGCGCCATTACATGTTTACATCGATGTATGGGACGGACTCGTGTTTAATAATGGTCACTAGCGTATCAGACACATACGTCCATACTTACACTTATATATACTCAAGTTGTATATACATATTGTAATCATTTTTTTGGGTTTATTTTCTTACCAAACTCTTTCATCCCAAAATAAATATAATTGTCTAACTTGACATCACTCACATGTTCATGTATGCTATGATCTTTTCTAGAAATGTTCATGTATGCTATGATCTTTTCTAGAATTCGTTTTTCTCCATTTTGCACGATTACGATATATAGTTTGTAAGTGTTTTTAGATATAAATCATTTAGTGGTATACCCAAGATAAAATAGACTTCAAGTAATTCGAAGTTAAATCGAAAAGATCCATTACGAAAAATTTATAGCACTCATCATAATAGATAATGTTATATTATGACTCAAAACATAAAACCTCATAATAAGTAGGAACTCTTAAATTTACTTTGGGTAAGTGTGAAGATTACGTTCACTACTCACTAGATATATCTCGTGACAATGTAACATTTACCTTGTACATAAATGGCATACATTACATACACACTAGAATGCTAGATATATCTAACACAACCAAACTGAGGTAATATTTAAGGGTTGAAAACATAGTAAATGATTGAGACAACCAAGTAATTAAAGAGGCTCAACAGTTTCTTTAATGGGGTATCAAGTAAATTAATTGAAAGTGTTGGTGTTTATAGTGTTTTAGTGATAGCAACATGTCTTTGTGTTTTATGAAGAAGGGTAAAATATAAGGTCCAGTGACAAAGTTACACGTTTCAAAAAACACTTAGTGTTGCAGGCCTATTGGGTATTGGTACCAATAGAAATTCATTTATGCATAGAAAGCAACTAAAAAGGATTGAAGGCATTACCACGGATTAGGTAACATTTGCAACCATTAGCCTGTAAACTGTAAAGTTGCTACTTCTGACTTTGGCATTAAGAAATTGATGTTGGAGACTTGATAGTTGTTTTTGATTTTGACCTCCTTTATCTCTCTTCTTCTTTTAACTTTTATTTTTTAAGAAAAAAGTGTTTTTGAGAGATTTTTAAGAGAAAAAAATTAATTACTACTACCTGTCTACCTTTCATGTAATTTGTTAGTTGGCATTGAGTAAGTTTTTCTTTTTATTGTTATAATAAGTTATCTACATTGATAGGCTTTTGATGTGTTTATTACTTGTCCAAAACAGTTTTAGTTTCTTTTTTATTGTTCAAAATTAGTGCTTCCTTCATCCTATAATACTTTTTACACTTTTTTTTTGTCTTAAATTACTCTTTGCATATCTATTTTGGGACATAACCCACATATTTTCTATTTAAAGGAACTCTTAAGTCGTGACTCATGAAGACTTGGTGTCCATAACTAAATTATCCAAAATACTCTTACAACAAAATTGTTACAAAAAACTTTTAATAAAAAAAAATTGAAGAAGTGGTCATAGTAAGATACATAATTAGTTAGACTGCTAAATATTCTTATTTCAAATTCAAATCGAGATTTGAAATTCCAATTTAGAGATAATTGTCAATTTTTTTATTATTACACTTCATTTTCACTTACTAAAAGAGTAAACTTCTCATATATGAGCCCTTCCTTCTAATTTCTACATTTTAAACATAAGAAGGACCTTTTCACCAAAAAAAAAACATAAGAAAGACTCCCTTATCTAATTCTTTCCCATAAAAAGTAAAATTATATAGTTGTGCATATTGATTATGATGATATCATAAAAGCATCCTTAGAGTATTTATTTATATAATACATATCTCAACCAACATGGCAAGATAGCCATGAAAAAATGAATGAATAGCCACCACAATATTATTAACATTGCATTTGGATAGAAAATATTATACATAAGTACGTGTTCAATAACAATAATTTTTCTAACATTATGCAAGATTTTGATGAACTTAATCTTAGTTTTCGACTTTTTGATTTTTTTTGACAGAGGCGTAGCATAAAACATAAAACTAATTAGAAGACATTAAATTTGCGGCGCAATATTTTGCCACATTGTGCGCCTGTTGTACTCTCGAACGATTGACTTTGAGAACTCTACATACTTGAAGTTGTACGTATTGCTTTGTGTTTAAGGTCATGGATGGTCCATTGAATATTGACGTCGAAGATATGATCTTGGAGTAGATGGATAAGAGCTGATGAATCCGTTAGGATGAGAATGCTGCATAGTTGAGTTGTAGCGCCCAACTGATGGCAGCTAGGCAAGCTTCTGCTTCAGCATGTGTGGAGCTCGTTGAAGTTCCAAAGGATCCGCCAGACTGAATAGTTGAGATGTTATGGTTGGATGGTTGAAGATACCCACCTAGACCTGTAATGTAATTTTTGGGGTTCCAAGCCGCATCACATTGAATTACATATCGTGGTGGGGTATGTTTGAGAAGTCCAATATCAATTTGCAGAAACCCAGGTGGTGTGGATAATTGTCGTTCTGGAGGGTGAAGAAAACACAAAGGGGGGGAGATATTATGGCAATTTTCCTGAAAGGCGGTTAAAGTTTGAATAAAGTGGAGGACCATGGAGTGGTTAGGGGTCAAGGATCTGAAGATTTTTTCATTACGGTGCAGTCAAAGGCACCAAAGTGTAAAGATAAAGGTGATAAGACTAGGGCTATAAATGCCCTCTTGAGCTTTGTAGTGCAGAGTACAATCAGATATCCAGGTTTGAATGGAATATTGAGGAGGGATTTGTGGGATAGGATGAATGGGGGTTGAAGTCCAAATTATTTGGGCAAAGGGGCAAGTAATGAAAAGATGTTTTGAAGTTTCAGGAAGTTGTGTGCATAGATCACAATTCTGGTTAGGAAGTAAATGACGCTTATGTAGATTGACTTTATCAGGTAACCGGTCATGGAGAAGGCTTCATAGAAAAAACTTCCATTTAGGGAGAATAGGAAGGTGCCAAAGAGTCTTATAAATTTTACCTGAGGCCGTTTTTGTTTGGGTGGGGGGTAAGAGTGTAGGAGGAGCGGGTGGCATATGCAGACTTTGTGGTGAAAGACCAGAACAATGGTGGCCCCAAACCATAGTGTCCTCACAAACTGTATGTGGGAGTTCCATAGCAGCAATGAAAAGAGCATGGGATCGATCAAAATCGCTCAGTAGTCTAGAAAATTGCCACTGTGCAGGATTGGTTGAGATGTAGTCTTTCACTTTCGCTTTTGTTATTTGATGTAGAGTAATAGAAGTACTTTTGATTTTTACATTATTGTTATTGTGATGTTACATTCTCTAATCTCTTATGTTTATTTTTCTTTTCAATCTTTACTTACATCATATAAATAATTGACCTTTGCATGCATCACGTGTATAAATAAATCTAGTCTTTACAATGATAAATTAAGAACCTACCACTATTATATTTAATTGACCATTCCATTAATTCCTATTACATCTACGCTCACAATCTAGGCTCATACTCTTTTCCACCTAAATAAAAATAATATCACCTAATTGTCATCACAACTATCTTTATTAATAAAGAACAATTAATAACCAAACATCAATTATCACATAAAATTATGTGTTGGAGTGACTATCAAAAGTATTACAGTTTGAAGTGAGTAAATAGATTGGGCCCAAATCGATGTGTTGTGTCTCCTAAATCTATCGAGTGATGAGCAATTATATTTATCGATATATATTTGTACGGTCAATTTGATATGAAGTACTAAGTACTTTCTTCGTTCCATTTTATTCTTCCTACTTTGACTTTTTTTCCTCTCTCAGAAAGATTACAAATAGGAAGAACAAAAGAGAACGAAGGGAGTATAAAAGAGAATAAGTCCATTTTATTCGATTTTATGCATTTAAACATTGTTACTTAAGTTTTGAACTTCCGTTAAAAGCCTATAATAACAATTTTGTATTTAATAAGAGAAAATATAAGAGTGGGATCGACTTATAGAGTGGTAAATTTAACACTCCCTTCTATATGTGAGGTTGTGAGTTCAAAACTTTAACTTGATAGTGCTTTTATTTCTTTTTGTGTATGAGAATAACGCAAATACAATGTTATTGGCAGATGGAAAAGAGTCACATGTCACATTACATGCATTGCTCACACATTTTAACAATTATATATACTTCCTCCATTTGATTTAAATTGTAATAATTTGACTTTTACACTTCGCAGAGCAAAACTTTGAAAATTCATATTTTAAATTATTTGTAAAAAATTTATGAAAAGTTGATATTTTGAAGAGAAAAATGAGATGAATGTAATATAATGATATTATTATACATATATCGGTTATAAATATAGTCAAAGTATAGCAGTAAATAGTATAAAAATCAAACGGTAAAAAATTGAAAAATAAAGTAAGTACTAGCTCCATCCCATATTAATCGCAACAATAGATTGTGCACATAGTTTTAAGAAGTTCATAGAGTAGGATGTAGGTTATATTGAATTATTGTAAAAGTTGATGTGATAGAAAGTGATGTGATACTTTTAAGAAGTTAATAGAGTATGAGAATAATATTTTAATGTTTTTCACATAAATCATTAAATGAGTGGGATATATTAATTGGATGATATGTAATAAAATATTGGTGGATCCATGCCTAAAATAGTAGTGTTGCAATTAATTTGGGACAACCATATATGAAAGTGTTGCAACTAATATGGGACGGAGAGAGTATATTTCAATTTATATGAAAATTTGAAATTTTATTCAATAGGATGAAAAAATCTATATACAAACTAAAAACTAGTTTCCCAAACTGTATCTAGAAATGTTCGGGAACATATATAATAAATTCTTTAATTCCTTCAAAAATTAATAATTTTTAAAAATATTCACAACAAAATATTACGAACTGATTCTATTTTTTTATCTATTCTATGGTTAAAAATCGACAAAATAAATAGGGTACTAATTATATCGGGAGTTTGTATAAGAAACTGTAAATAATAATAGCATTAGTCTTTAACAAGTTTTTTGATCAATTTTTGACTGATAGTTATTAACGGATTCGTCTCACGTGTTGAATCTGCAAAAATGAGAATAAAAATAGTCTAACAAATAAGTTTTATTGATATAAGTATGGGTTACAATCTCTAATGAAATTCCACTCAATCAATTTCCACAAATGATTTTTAACGTATCACGAACTTGACTTGACACCTTCTTAATACGGATTTGGATTTCTTGAATGAGGGACACCTGTCTTGATCTCTTCCAGTCTTGTTATCTAGAGCAGAACGGCACGCTGACTTTATGGTGCTTATTGTTTTTCTTCTGGATCGAGCAATATTGATATAGTTTCCTACTCTAGAGACTGTTTGTATCCTCTGGAATAGCTTTGGCTTCTTTCTCTCCCTTCTAGTTTTTTCTGGACTTCTGATATTTCTCTCTAGTTTCTCCCGCTTCCCCTTAAATGAGACTGTAGAGCTCTATTTATTTACAAAGCTTTGTAAGGTCTAGGTTAAATGGGTAGTCACCCTCTTCATGGGTCTCATGGCCATCAGTTATTCAAATAGCCTATTTTCATTACTAAGCCTCAATCCAATTAGTAAATGACTAATAATTAAACGATCTGAACTCAATTAAAAGCCCGAATTAATTAATATCACTTACCATGTATGTTTATAAAGTCAAAAATTGACTTTATTGGATTAATGAAATTTAATGACATAGCACATTGTAATTTTTTCTCGAGACCGATCACGTACACAATTTCGAGTCTTTAAGCGTGATCGGGTCTCAAACTCTCCTTGACAATATTGTTTTATGGACTAAAGAGTCTTGCATTTTTGACCCGTTGATTCACATAATGGAATCCACATTACTTTCAATTTTCATTTATATTTTATTATCGCTATTATTAAATATAATAATGATAAAATATGATAGTTACCAAGTGTAATTTCACACTAAATTTGATCACACGCTTGTCCTTTTGGATTTCCTCCCATGTTTTTCGTTCTATTCTTTGTTTCTTTTTTCTTTACTAGCTAAAGATAAGAACTTATCATTTAGCCCATGAAAAACTAGCAATTCTCCGGCAAAATCCATCTTGATTTTAGAAGATAAATCCTGACAAATTCAATCCTCCAATTTTAATTAAGATAATTAAAATTGGAAAGAAGATAAATCTTTATGTTACTATAGATAATACCGTGGGATAAAATTTTATTCACCATCAAAGACTATAGTAACATGGGGCGTGCCAAACAAAGGAGTGTTGTTGGCGATGAACTCTGATTGTATTCAAAACTTGGAGCCTATTTCATTGCATCATTGCAGTTTGTCGACTACACAGAGGCCTTGCCGGAGACGACGTCCACCATATCAAACTTGAACAATCATACCCACTGCCGGAGACGAAGTTTGTCTCATTGCACCATTGAAATGTTGCCAGAGATAAAGACCGTTTATTTTTACTCCACCCCTTTGAGCTAGTCGTTTTTTGGTGCTCCGGGAAGACGTCGCCATCTCCGGCGCTGACGTCATCCCCGGTACGATAGCAACGAAGACCCAAAACTTCAAACCTAACAGCGCTATAAAGAACATATAATAAACACTAAAGGAACAAAAAATACATATTGACAAATGTTGCAGAGATAACTGAGGAAGACTTGGGGAAAAAATCTCTCTAGGAGTTACGTTTTCTCCAAGCTTTCTTCATGGCCTTCCATGGCATTATGAAGCTTAGCTAGAGAGATGGCAAAAACTCGCACAAAGGCCAAACAAAACACACATTCTCATTCCTCTCGTCGTCCTCTTCAAAATGATACCTCTAAGAACTCCAAACAACCTCAGTTGCAGAAAAAATCTCCAACCCAGCAACCTACTATTTTAGAAACCATTACTCAAACACGTTCCCCTCCCATTACTTTTAGTGATCTAATACAAATGGCTGTAAACAGTCATCAATCCTTCACTAATACTGGTACTACACAAGAGCCTATTGAGGATCAAGCTGCTGCTTCCTCCATTGATCCTGTACCCTCACCTCCTGCAGCTCCCATTAATGATCCTATTTCTTCGGCTGCTGCTATTCCTCAAGACCAAAACCATGCTTCTGGTAAGGATCCTGATTCTGTTGCTCATATTGTTCCCCCTGTTAATGCTGAAATCAATGGAACAGTAACTCCTATGGTTACTAGCTATGCTGATAAACTTTCCAAAAATAGTTTTGTGGGAAATGTTACTTCCTATAATAAGGGTATAGCTCTTTCCTTTTTGCCTTCTGATGCTACAGATGTGATTATTAATCTAGAAGATATTATGGATGAAATAGAATATTGGGACAATACTCTTGTAGGTCGCATTATTGGCTTCAAAGCTTCTGTTAAAACGCTTACAGATTATGCTAAGCAATACTGGAATTTTGTTACTGAACCTCAGATTCTCTATTTCAATAAGGGCTGGTTCTATTTGAAATTTAAAATTGCTGATGATAGAGATGCAGTTCTACATGGGGGGCCTTGGTACTACCATGATTTTTCTTTCCTTCTCAAGCATTGGTCTCCTACTATCTCACATGAACTTGATCATATCTCAACTGTCCCACTTTGGATTACTCTTCCAAACCTAGATCCTCACTTTTGGTTTGCTAAGGCTTTAAGCAAAATAGGGAGTAAAATTGGTACTCCATTATCAGCTGACCTTTGTACCACATTAAAATCAAAAATCTCTTTTGCTAGATTACTTGCGGAAATTGATGTTTCTAAGCCACTCTTAAATTCTGTAACTCTTTCTACTCCTTTTGGACTGAAAGAACAGGATATTAGATATGAATGGGTTCCTTATTTCTGTGATTGCTGCAAGAAACTGGGACATTCTCAAAGTAGGTGTAAACACATGAAAAAAGATACAGTTACTAGTACTGGTGATACTGCTCCAAAAATCACCCAGGTTTAAATCCCTAAAGTGGTTGCTGCTCCAGTTGCTACTGAAGCTCCTGTTGAAGAAAAGCTTATAACTCCTGATGGCTTTACAGTGGTTCCTAGCAGGAAAGGGAAGTCTCCTGAATCTATTAGGCATGATCCCCAAACCTCTCATAATCCTGTGGCTAGATCTTTGCAGCTTATTGATAACAGATTTATTACTCTCTTTGATGATACTTTTGACATTGACTGTCAAAAGCAAGGGGTCTTGGATGAAGATGTTCCCCCTGATATTAAATGAATTTCTCTTCATGGAACATTAGAGGGTGTAATAAAGCCCTCAAGCAACAGGAAATCCTTAATTTCTTGATGAGTAATAAGATTGATTATGGTGGTATTTTGGAAACTAGAGTGAAATAACATAAGGGAATTGCAATCCTAAAGAAGAAATTTAAAAGATTCTCTTTCTTTCACAACTATTCCCATCATTATAATGGTAGAATTTGGATTCTTTGGAATCCTAATACTGTCTCAGTGGATGTTCTACCTGTTGATGATCAACTTATTCATAGTTGTATTACCTGTTTAAAAACTCATGCTACATATGTTGTTACTATGATATGTGCTTCAAACTCTGGTGCTGCCAGGGCTGCTCTTTGGGACTTCATCATCTCTACATCTCCTAAAACCACAGATCCATGGCTTCTGTTAGGGGATTTCAATGTTGTTCTTTCAAGTGCTGAAAAGCTCAGTCAAAATTCTGTTTCTCAGCAGGATGTTGATGATTTCTCTAGTTGTGTTGCTTCTGCTGGACTTGCTGATCTTCCTAGCCTTAGGAATTTTTTCACTTGGACCAACCTCCAAGAGGGTGATGATGCAGTTTGGGCTAAACTTGATAGAGTTTTGGTCAATTCTGTTTGGTTCTCCTCTCATATTCATGCTACCACCACCTTTCCCAATCCTGGAGTTTCAGATCACTCTCCAGCTTTGGTGAGTATTAAATCCAATGTTCCAACTCCACCTAGGAGATTTAGATACCTCAACTGTTGGGGCTCTCTTCCCCAAATGTTAGACATTGTTCATAAGCATTGTTCCTCTCCTCTTCTTGGCTCTCCTATTTTTACTCTCTTCCAAAAGCTTAAGCTCATTAAGCATGATCTGAAACTGTTACACACAAAAAGCTTCTCTAGCATTTCTATTAGAGTCTCAAACTGCAGACATGATCTAGCTCTTGCTCAGGATGCTCTTTCACAAGATCCTACAAACCGTGCTCTCTTACAAGCAATGAAAAAGATCAAAACTCAACTCTTCAAGTTGGAAGAGGCTGAATTAAGTACTATTAGTCAAAGACTCAAAATTGCTGACATCCAGCTCAATGACACTAGTACTAAGCATTTCTATGCAAAGCTTGCTGAACAAAGAAGCTACTCTTATATTGGTCAAGTCAATGACTCTCAAGGTCAATGTTGCAGAGACAAAGCCTCAGTTGATCAGGCCTTTCTCTCCTATTATATTTCTCTTCTTGGTACCTCACAAGATGATATTTCACCTATCTATCCTGATGCTTTGCTTGGCTCTACTCTTGATGATTCTAATAAGCAAGATCTTATTATGCCTTTTACAAAAGAAGATGTTAAAGCTGCTCTTTTTGCTATTAATGAGAATAAGAGCCCTGGTCCTGATGGTTATAATTATGGTTTTTTTAAGAAGGTCTGGAGTATTATTGGAGCTAATTTTAGTGATGCAATTCTGGATGTCTTTCTTAAAGGCAATATGCTCAATCAAGCAAATGCTACTCTTATCTCCTTGATCCCTAAAAAAAGTTGTCCTGATTCAGTTAAAGACTTCAGACCTATTGCTTGTTGCACTACATTTTACAAAACTGTTAGTAAAATGTTAGTTGCTAGAATGCAGAAAATTCTCCCAGATTATTGGAGAGGAACAATCAGCATTCATTACTGGAAGAAGCATCTTTGATAACATCTTGCTTTCTCAAGAGCTCATTAGGAAATATGAGAGAAAATCTGTTTCCCCTAGAGCAACTATCAAAGTTGACATTCAGAAAGCTTTTGATTCAGTTTCTTGGCAATTCCTTTCTGAATGTCTTAGAGTTTTTGGTTTTCCTGAGCAGTTCATAGGGTGGATCATGTTATGTCTCACCACTTCAAAATACTCTTTAAACATTAATGGGTTTAGTGTTGGGTATTTCTCAGGGAAAAGAGGTCTAAGGCAGGGTGATCCCCTTTCCCCATACCTGTTTGTGCTATGTATGGAGGTGCTCTCTAGGAAGCTCAGGAAGCTTGGGGAGCTCAACACCTTCTCTTTTCATCCCAAGTGTCATAGACTGAAGCTTACTCACCTTCTGTTTGCAGATGATCTCCTGATTTTTTGTAGAGGTGATCTAAGCTCTATCAATTGTGTTCTTGATGCTCTTAAACAATTTGAGTGTTGTTCTGGTCTTGCTGCTAACCCTATGAAAACTAGCCTCTACATTGGTGGTGCCACCTCAGATTCCATTGATCATATAGTGCATTGCACAGGTTTTGCTCTTGGTCAATTCCCTTTTAGGTATCTGGGGGTCCCTCTCAATTCTGCAAAGCTCACCATGGTATGTATGACCCTCTTCTTGATAAGATTAGAGGTGTGTTGCAAAGATGGAAGAGTTCTTTTTTCTCCTATGCTGGTAAATCTCAAATTATCAATTCTATGATAATTGGTCTTATCACTTTTTGGGGTTCAGCTCTTCTTCTGCCTGTTGGTATTGCAAAGAAGATTAATAAGTTATGCAAAGATAAGATTTCTTCTGGAATATTGACCCTGATCAAAAGAGAATCTCTTACATTAGCTGGGCTAGAATCTGTACCCCTAAGACTGAAGGTGGTCTCAACATCAAAGAGGTCCTTAGCTGGAATAAAGCTTTTGTACTTCAAATGGTTCACCAGCTTAGCTCATTCTAACTCTTCTATGTGGGCAAAATGGATAAGAGTTATGTCTTAATCAATCACAGCATTTGGCAAGCTACTGCACAAGCCAAGCATTCTCCTCATTGGAACAATTTGCTCAAACTGAGAGATGAATTCATTTCCAAGCAGGGTGGTACCACACAAGCTCAGTTTCTCCTCTCCTCCTGCACTCTTACAATTTCTAAGCTATATGATGTTTTCAGGACACCATCCTCAGTAGTTACTTGGCACAAAACTCTGTGGGATAACTGCTGTGTGCCTAAGCATGCTGTCATAAGCAGCTTTGTTGTTCAGAACTCCCTCCCTACAGTTGATAATATCCAGAGTAGAGGGCTCTCATTGGCCAATCACTGCTCTCTTTGCTTTGCTGATGCAGAGAGTGCTGCTCACCTATTCTTTCAATGTTGTTTCTCTCAATCTGTCTGGCATAGTATCCTTCAATGGATCAAATTACCACCTAGAAGCTGGATTATCAAACATGAGCTGAGATGGTTCAAGCAACACTGTAAGGGCAAGGCTTACTAGACTTTATTCTGTTTGTACTCCTAGTAGTACTCTAGTTAAAGCTTTACTAGATGCTTAGTTGCTTTACTAAGGGGTAGCACATTGCTTTCCTTTGGAAAGTTGTATTGGTTTTGTTCATTAATGAAACTTGCACCTTCTTTCCAAAAAAAAAAAGGAACAAAAAATGAAAAGAACAATTATTTGAAACGAAAAAAACATAAATCGAAAGAACAACAATACTTTTCTAAAAGAACAAAATACAAAACATCAAAGAACAACATACTTTTGTGTGAAAAACAAAATAGGAAATTTCAAAAAACATATATACTTACTAATATAATTTTTAAACTATTAATTTTAAAAGAATATTGCCTTGAAACATAAAGAATAAAATACGAAAATTCAAAGAACAATATGCTTTTTTACATGAAAAAACATTAAACATTATTTAAATGAATATTAAAAAGTAAAAAATAGGTGTTAATTGGAAAGAACATAGAAGAATAACCAAAAGAACATAAAAAGTATTTTAAAAGAACAAAACGAATGACCTGAGAGATCATTAAAACAAGATCTGATAGAACATCATTCGAAAATTCGAAGAACATCTAGTTCAAGTTGCTCATCGACGTTGTCAGCATTAATGGAGGTCGCCTAAAGTTTTAAGGAAGGAGGAGAAGAAAGAGGAGGAAAAGGTGGAAAGAGTGTTGTGGAGCGCCGGACCTTTCGTCGATTGGGTGTTGTTGCCGGAAGTTTTGTGGAAGGCGGAAAGGAGAGAGAGAGTGTGGTTGACGGCCGAACGGGAGGCTAGGCGTTACCGGTTGCCGTCGGCTAGGTCATCCCGGTGCACGAAGCACCGTGCTCCGGGGAGTACAAAAAAAAATTCACCTTTGAGCTTGGCATATACTGACGAGAAATTTGCAACTCCATCAAAAATTCAAACAGAGGTATTCTTCATTCTCTGTTTATTTAAAAGAACATAGCTTCATGAAGAGTCTCTTGGTTAAGGAGGCGTTTTTAGAGGTTCTTTAGAAATGGGTAAGGGAATTATATGTTCTTTGTTTGATCATTTTAATCATCCCCTCCTCTACTCTCCCCTTAACCCCATAAGCCCTCTACTCCCATTCCCTTAAACAACAACAACAACAACAACAACAACCAACCACCTCGACCCCTGTTGAGCACCAATTGACCATGACCAACCACCTGAAAGACTTCCCACCACTACCCTTAACCATTAAGCTTGACCTATATCACCACCTGACCACCACTAAAACCTCATACCACAATATATGTCAAGGGAGATAAAGTCCCTATGCAAACTAGATTTGAAAGAGAAAAAAGAGGGACGCACCTCCATAGGCTTCGATGAGAAAGAGAGGTTAACCCTAGCCCACCACCAGTCGCATGTTCCTTGAGAGACGAAAAGAGTTCTTTCTATGGCAGTACAGTCTCTGTCAGATAAAAGGGAATGTAACAATAGAGAAAACAGATGAGATAGGGAGGAAGAGGTCAAACTTTGTAACCCTCTCTATTGCTAACCACAACTGTATCAGATAGGTTTTGAATTCCTCACCTTACCTAACCCCTTCTTGCTTCCTTTCCCTTTTCCCTCTTTCAACTAAACACCCCCTTAGTACCGTAGTCAGAAGCAAGGGGGAATAGGTAGCTAGCGTTTTACCAAGTTGGCACATAAGAAAGTTTCTTGATGGTGTCCATCACTAATCTAATAGGAACAATGATGTTTGCTAAAACTTAGACTATATTAGCCGGAACTGCTCCTGGTAAGGTTTGTTCCAGTTAGCTTTGTCTAAACAAAATTGGAAGAATATCCATAGGAAAACCATTTACCAGCATATTTCATCTTCATGTCCTCGTCTATACAAAGAGTTCAATAATCAGCTTTGCCGGAAAGTTCATGTGATGCATATAAATCAATAGTTCATAAATTGCAGGTTGCAATCACAGTTTATATACAATACCATGCATCTATAATGTTTCATCCCATACTGACAAAGGTGCCTTTTCGATAGGAGTAACTTCCTCAAACAACTACACACGAGGTTCCCTGCTAAAGACACTGAAAGCAATTTGCAATTATGTGGATTGAAAATTTGACTTCAGCATGCTGTAAAATTCTGAAGAAACATTGACTTGCACATATACTTGGACATCCAATACAACTGTTCCAGTAGTGTGTTTGTTTTACGAAATATCACAGGCGTGATTCCGAAAAGTTCTTGAGCTTCTAAGAAGCAGGATTTAGTACCAGCATAAGGTTATGCAACACCCTCTTCCCATTCCAGCAGAAATGCCAAGAAGGCGCAGGTATAAACCCTAGTACATATGAAAATACAGAAACATCGACGGTTCTCAACCTCTCCATGATCCCTAAAAGAGATCAATAATAAGAAATACATATATAAAAAATGAAGTTAACTAAAGTTCAAGATCTTGAAACAAAATGAAGTAATTACGGTGATGCAAACGGCCACTTGACAGTCAAAAAACTGAATAAAATTGCCGCTTGCTAGGATTTTGTTGTTGGTAGAGTGTATAAATTTTTTTCTATAATGTTTAACGTCGTATATAGTTGTACATGTACCAGAATGAAATCTGCCAACATCATAGTAAGCAGCTAAAAGATAGAAAAGAAGGATAACTTTCACCATATTGAGTAAGTGCCATGAAGCTCTTAGATATTGGGAATAAAGAATGAAGCAAAAAGAAGGAAGGGCTCAGGGCATATTCCTTCTTGCCCTCTGTAATGACTCTATGTTTCAACATTATAAACAATCTTTCCTAATTAGCTATCACATCTGTACATTTATCCAATGTTGGAAAGATATACCAGTTACCTAGTCTCAATCAAGCAGCAAAATTCCTGATATATACACTTATGAGGAGCTTTTCTCACTAGTAGACATATAGCCATTTCAGGCATCATAAGACAGCTCATTTGAGCCGTTATAGCATCCAACAAAGGGGCAGCATAGTAAATGAATTTGAGACGGACAAAAACGCCTCAAATAGGTGTTTTAATACAAAAAAATAGGTACTTCCTCCGTTTTTTTTTAATCGCTACACTTCTCAAATCACGGCAAAATTTGGTAGTGGGTTTAATTGTGTGTAAGGGTATATGATTAGGTAAATTTGTGGGGACCATTTGAGGAAATTAACAAAAAAAAAAGCAAGTTAAGCCACCACCACCAGCCACCCTACACCCCACCCATCACCACCAACTGAAAACCGACACCACCACCAGAAAACCTACACCACCACCACCACAACCAGAAACCCCCAATCACCACCCACCCTCACAGCCCTAAACCACCCACCCTAACACCAACCACCCTCTCACAACCCAAAGATTCGACCACCCACAACCCAAATCCCGGCAGATTCGAACCACCCACAACCCAAAACCCAAAGTTTCGACCACCCACAACCCTAAACCGGCAGATTCGAACCAACAAAACTTGAAAAGGGAAGGGGGAAATTTGCTTCACTGGTTCACAAAACCACTCTCACAAAAAAGTGGGAAGCAGAGGAAGGGAAGAAAGAAGCAGGGGAGAAGAAGGAAGGGGAGGTCACTGGTGGTCTGGGCCAATCTCAGGCGGCCGGTTAGGCGGAAAAGTGAGGGGGTTTAGGCTGCAGATTCAGGTGGACGGGAAATGGGGGTGGGTGGGAGGAAGGTGGACGGGAAATGGGGGTGGTGAGGAAGGGGTTGGGGTTTGGCGGTTGTGTTGGGAACGGGAAATGGGTGAGGAAGATAGGTAGGTGGTGGTGGTGGAAAGAGGAGAGAGAGAGAGGTGGCTGTGGGTGGGGAAATGGGTTAGATTGATTTTGATTTATGTGCTATAATTTGTAATTAGTATATACTTCCTCCGTTTCGCAATACTCGCAACATAAAAATAGTAGCCACTATTCATGAACCAATCTTATGTTATATTATTTTACAAGTGTATAAGAAAAAACATAGTCAAATGGGGTCTTATTTGATTCGTCTTAATGCATACTATCATAATATCAACTTTTTATAATTTTTACTTATCAATAATTAGAGATATTAAGGTTCAAAGTATTGCATTGGATAGTGTGCAAACAAGAAACGTTGCGAGTATTGCGAAACGGAGGAAGTATTAGTTTTGTTATTTAGGAAGTTTTAATTAGTAACTAAGACTTAATTTTTAAAGTAAGGGTAATATGGTAAATTCACAGCAAAAAACTTACCAAAAATAGAAAGAAAAAGAAGTGTAGTCATTAATTCCAAATTACCAAAAACTTGTATCATGAAGAACCATGTATACCTCCAATGAAAACAAGCCAACCATTATGGTGAATACAATCAGTAAAAGACCCTTCATAGGATCACCAACACCATTTGTCAATTTTAAATGATAATAAATCTCAAAGAAAACCGTACATTAAGCTAAAGTTAAACAAAATTATAGAAAAATAATTGTTCAATTATATAGTATTCATTCATATCTACAAGTGCAAGAAGGGATCAAATATCCTGAAGAATCAACAATAGCACATTCAATGACACCGGCATCTCCCTTTAAGCCTCGAAGGCAAGAACAATAGATATCCAAATTTGACAGGCTATGATGTCCATGTCTATGTTAACCCAACCTCTCCTTGCAAAATTTACGCATCCACAACCAGGTAATGATACAAGGTTTTAGTGCCTCTTTTTATACCCACAATGCAAATCAATCTTACGTTGATCTTATGAAATGAGGGCTGCATACCTTATTCATCTGGATCAACATTGATGCATAGTTGTGTTTCTTGATGTGGCTGCGTAAAAGCCCCGTACCTTGCTACTCTCCTCCCCTCTAGTTGTACTGCTTCTCCTTGTGCACTATGTTGCTTCTTTTTCAGTATTTACAGTCTGCTTGAAAACAAAAGCAACGAACGCCAAACAAACAAACACGAATCTATGATATTATAAACGGTAGTAAAAGCACACGTGTTCATCATTATCACTATTTCACTTAAAAAGCACCAAGACAAGGCCGTTTCGAAATTTTTGTTAGCCTTGTGCTAATTCTAAATTAGCTCAAACTAAGAAGAAATGACGCCAATCATAATGCTAACACTCCATTAAAAGTTTAATAAAATAGAGTTTTAAATGTTTGTGGCCACTCCACACCTCACCTTGTCCCCCTTTCATTCCCTATAATACATTAGCCAAGAAAAAAATGCTTAGTCACTTGTAAGACTTATTTACAATATAAAATGAACAATAAAATATCAAGATGATATTGAATTTCCATAAAATAAAATAACAGCACAAGTGAAAACAGCTTGGCAACGCAAGAAACCCTACGACAGACATAAGTAGATGATAAAATGTTTCTCATCTTACAGAACTCTTTTAGATACTAATGATAAAACACTTCCCTATTCGTCTGGAAGAGTTGTTATAAGTGCACAAATGAGCAATCAGATTAAAACCCTTAACTCCAATTACCCAAAGTCATCGTCTTTCGTCGTCAAGCAGTTCTATAAGCAAGAATCTTAACAGATGGTTAGGCAAGAAAGAGATAAATCAATTTACGAACCTCAAGGTTAAGTTGGCCGACTATATGGAGAATAGAACCTCAAGCAAACAAACTGTGTTGATTTTGCATATTTATGAAAGCCACAGTCAACATTTCTTTATACAAGAAACTTCAACATAAAAACTCGGTTACACAAACTAATTCCTATCTCATGACTCATTACTAGAGATTACATGAATCATTTTTTTTTTTCATTGTATCTTAGGGCAATGTTTGGATTGAAGGTAATGTATTAATAAGGAGGTAATAAAAGTCAAACATAGAGAAACTAAGACATTTAGAGGTGATTATAAATTGAATAGAGTATTGGTGGAGAAGATAAGGTGGTGTTGGGAGGAAGGAAATGGAAGAAAGAGGGAAACTATTACCCTTATTATGGGGGTAATAATTACCCAACACCACCCCTAGGTAACTATTACCCTCATTTTCTTCCATTTTCTTCCAACCAACACTACCTTGTCCTCTCCACCGCAACTATATCCCCTTTATCATCACCTCTGAATGCCTTACTTTTCCTGTGTTTGACTTTTATTGCCCCCTTAATACATTACCCTCAATCCAAGCATGTCCTATCAACAAACCATAAACTTATATTGTCTAATATCTTCCTCTACTGATTACAATTTAAGAGATAGATTCATCATTTGATCATCTAAAGTAACCAATGAAGCGGCATATGTTGCTAATTACCATTCAATCAACTGACTGTCCTTTTCCGATGTTCAACTATGCAGAAATCTGGTTAAAGCTTGAACAATTTGAATCCCGAAGATGCAAAAGAGTAAAAAGTTGAAGGTAGTCTTACCATCCCGAACTTGGCAAGCTTAGACCTGCAGGGTTTGATCGCATAAGTTTTAGTAGAAGAGAGTTACGATTCCAGCCCTTGCCATAGCTTAGTTCCATTCTCATCGCAAGCTATTTGTAGCCCAACTCCTACTCAAATCAATGTCAATCCTTCCCCTTGTTACATTCCGACCAGCAAAATCCACCAAGAACATTATAGAGCAGACTGAGGTTGATCACATCCCATCAACTCAGCCATCTAGCAACAGATTTTCATCGTACTTCGCCAATTTAACACAGTATGCCTCCTCCCCATCCCATAACTGTAACAAATCCATCCAACATGGAGGTTAGGACTATGAATTAGGCTATCCCAATAAATTTGAAAAACCATATCTCAAACAATAGAACTCCTAAGCGTCAACAATCATCAGACGAAATGTTAAGAACTTAAGATCTCCCATTTGGGCAACATAAACTAGGTGCATTTCACTACCAAAATACAAAATACTGGAAAAACCTCAATCAATTCAAACATAATTCTAAATACTTATAGCAATGTTGGAAGTAAATACATAAACGACTGGACATTATCATGACCTTCCATCGAATCACCCATCTTGGTTAAATACTCACCAAAACAATTGAACAAATTCTCATCTAAGCCGAAATTGGATAATAAGTGAGAGAGGAGTATCCAAGAAGTGGATTGTGAGAGAGAGGCAAAGGCGAAATATGATCGGGGTTGGTGAGTAGTTTGGCATATGCTCCACCGATTTGGTCAACTTTGAATTCTACCAAAAAGTTTCGAGAATCGAGTTGCAGCAGATACTTATAATTACTTGCTTCAACTGCAGAATTTGAACATTAAATAAGCATATGAAATATAGAGAGAAAGTACTGCTTATCCGAGATCAGCTCTCACAGATTCCTCGACCATTTTTTCTAAAAACTCGCACCATTAGAGCGAATTCAACACAGACAAAACAATAATATTATGAAAATAAGACTGTAAACATAGATTACGAACCAACAGTGAGCTTCAAGATCGCAAAACTTCCTGATGTAATCAAATCGGTAGATGAACGTGAAGAGATTGACTAACCACCCTGATGCAAGTTTTTAGGGTTCAAAAGTTTTGGGAGTCTGAAATTGAATAGCGAGCTTTGTTTGATTTGTTCGGTAAGAGCTTCATTTCAGGCGTTTCGTTCAAGATGCCGCATAAAACATACACCGATACACGAGGTGTTTTAAAAGAATATCGCCTCAGATATTAGCAGAGTTTAATTAATGTTTTCGCTGCTTGGATAAAACGCCTCGAATTCAGCGCCACAATTTAGTGTTTTTCTACTAGTGTCTCCACCACAACAGCATTTAAATCTCTGCATTCTAAATTTATGTCTGAATCTGAATCTGAATTTTGCTCGTCAATAAAGGGCTTGTTCAAGCTTCGTTGTTTTAAGATCCTGTCTGAATCTTTCATGAGCTCTATGTATTTCTTTCTCACTGTAAACAAGGGATGCCTCCCTATAGCATCTTCATCAATATAAGCCTCCTTGAGGATTGCTGTACAGGTATGCGCCTTCAGAGAAAGGTAAAATATATGAGGGTGTCTCTCAAATGCCTTATGAAACTTTTGTGGTAATCCCAAATACTTTTTGAGACACAGAAGCTTCTTCCTTTCAGCAGCATGCTCTACAAAGAGGCAGAGTAACTCATGCAAAGTACCCACAACTCTTTTTTCTGCTATATCACTATCTGGACTCAAATGAGAAAAGTCCTCATATGGAGATACATACGGAAGCTTCTGAAACTCATCCAACCAGGCCGAAATCTTTCTTTTCAACCGCAAGCCTCTTGAGGGAAAAACTGGAAATGAAATTGGCTCCATCCAACCCCCATTGCATAGTCCTTTACCTACCGCATTCTTCTGCAAAACAGACATCATCTTTTCTCCACAATTTACCGCTAATCCTCTATCCCCGCCTTCCATTTCCACAAATCTGAAAGAACCGTCAAGATTTAATTCAGGATCTTTTAGAAAACCATCGGGCAGACCTAAATACCATTGAACCCCTTGAATTATCCTCAATGGCAACTTCTTCTCCCTACTCATTAGAATCAACTTCTTTAGCCTAAGCCGAAAATCAGATTTATAATCCTCATAAATTGTCTTCTCCTCCACATCAATCTCCATTGCTCTTGGAGTCAATCTAAACCATGGCAAATTGTACTGGGGCCCCACGGACTCTTCAAACACAGACGGATACCGCCTCATAAACTTTGCAACTTTTATAGGCACACCCAATTCCTTGCCCCGTTTAGACACATCTGAGATTGGAATGCAGCCACTAGGAGCTTGAGAAATGCAATTTTTGAGAGATATCAACGATTTCAATTCTGGGCTTCTAAAGATTGTTTCAAGTGAGTCATAGCTGGAATCCTTTTTCCATTTCATGTACACATTTACATAGCTCAGCTTTCGTATGCAACAATAAGATGGCGGGTGGATTCGAGACAAATGGACAATATTTTTAGCACAGCGAAGGAGTTTCTCCAAAGTACTTGTTGTGGGACAACATATGGGCAGCATGAATGTCAACTAAAGGGCTGTTTCTCAGCAATAAAGTTATCAGTCAACAAATTTTCATATTGTCATTTCATAAATAGGCATACAGCATCTGGTGCAAGAATGAGATGGCGGATTCCTGAAGAGATAGAGAAGAAGAATAACCTTAGCATAGAGGACTTTCGAGTTTCGTCCAAGTGCTAAATGAGGACTATTGCACAAACACCATTGAAAATTGAATTCGGCTAAGTTCTGAGTCACACATGTCCTTGGAGAACTTTTTTTTTGTTAAAATACTTATGAATGGTGTCAAGAATAATTCCCCATAAAAAGCAATACTTATTCAACAAAACTACAAGTTAAAACCCTGAACTTTTTAAGAACAGCATTTAAGGCTTCAAAGTTCAAACATCTACATAAAATAAGGAATACTTCACACTCATGCACTAACATTTTCCCCTGTCAGCACCCAGAGTCTCTGAGAAATCTTACAAAAACAAGAAACTCAATTTATACTTCAAATATTGCTAGAAGCTTGAATGTACGATGTTTTACGTGATTAATAAGTGCAATATCATATAATTATTGCACATTCCAGAATCATACAACACATACATGGTTCGGTAGGACTAACAATCCGTGTTTGCACTAATAAGCAATAACCCAATATCAATCATAACAAACAAATATGGAAAAAAATATAAATGACCGGAGCTAATTGTAATCATATTGATACATAATGAAATTAGTCAAATTCTAATGTTCAATTTTCAATACGTCAAAGAATTGGCATCTTAAATTCAATACTCACAAGTACTTCATAGTTCATACAAACTATGTTAAAGAATTGGCATCATTTTACATTGAAAATGTTTTACGACCAGCCATACGGAGCCATAGTGTAAATGCGGAGAGGAAGTGGTAAAACATATAGTATAATTGAAACAATCGAACAAGAAAACGAGAAATAACAAAACCCAAAACAGAAACACCATTAAGAAATGGAAATGAAGGTTGCAAGCATAGAGAGACAGCTAAACTATGTAACCTCTGCTATATAAACATCCTTTACCATTTACAGAAGCAAGGAATTAAAGTTTGAAGTTATATAAATTTAGGAAAACACCCATTTAGGAAAATGAAGCAAAGGATGCATGCATCAGGTATGAAGTTTAAACTAATGTTAAATAATCACCGAAAACTAAAACCCATACAATTGGATTACAATAAATATTTACCAATTTCATTGAAGTAATTTCAGAAAGTTGAAGAAGCTATGGCATGGTTGTTGCTGTGAAACCAACCCCCATGAAGTCGAACAACAAAGAAAGGAGGGGAGCACCAGCAATTTACAGCAAGAGAGAGAAGTTTAGCCCTTGTTTGGTTACTCAAAATTGCAGCTTCCTCGGATAAACTGAGGCTTGCGGTTGGGAAATTCTCTCCCTGCTGGTCATTCTAATGCCCTCAATTCAGGGTTGTGTTTTGATACCTTTATACCTTTTCACATGATATGTGAAAAGTTATCCCACCTAATTATTACACTTTTCTCCTACTTAATATAGAAAGTTATTATATAATTTGAAAGTTTATACATTTTAATCTCTTTATTATGTACATATAATATTTAATATTTTAGAAAGTTATTATATAACTTGGAAGCTTACACGTTTGAATCTTTCTTTGAGGGCATGTTCTTTTCGTCTAAGTCTAGATGAATTGAACTGAACCTATTGGAGCTAAACTGAACTGCACTGAACTGATTGAAGTTGAACTGAACTGAACTTATTAGAGCTGAACTGAGCTGAACTTATTACAGTTGATCTGAATTGAATTGAACTGCAAATAAGCTGAATAGAACATACCCTAAGCCAAAAATATTAATTTCTAAATTACGTATATTATTTAAAACTAGAATCTTATAATTATAATAATATATATTATTTTAAATAATAATTTTAATTATATTTTGTAACATTATAAAATTTAAATCTAACTTTGTTATTTAAGTGTATTATTAGATTCCAAAACGAAAAGTGTAACAAAGATATAAATTTTAGATAATAATTATGTCGTCAGTCAATGAGACATAATAGTGAAATATACTAAAAACTTATATAAAAACTATGTCATCAGTCAATAAATACTATAGGGTTTGAGCTATAAATCAAATTTATATCTAAAAAGTGAAATATGAAAAAAGATCTTCTCGCATTCCACCAAATCAAGTAAGTCTTTTATAAGTTCTTCTCGCAAGAACTCATTAGTCTAGAATGATACATGACTTATAAGATGAGTCAACCCTTTAGAAGTGGATGATTCCCTTTTGGCAATTATCCTACATTGCATTAAAATTAGTTGTCGATTCCTTTAAGAGAACTCAAAATATCTTCGAATATAAAAAGTATGTTAAATTTAAAACTTTCGGCTAAAGGCGAAAAAAATTACCAACATTAGGGCATTAAATAAAGTATTATAATATATTAATCATTATTGTTCACATAAGCACAACAAAACTAAAAAATAGGTTATCGTAGATTAAAAAATAACTTGTTTAAGTGATATCGTTTTTTCCGGATATATTAATGATTTTGTAACTCAAATTTTTTGTTTCATTAATGATTTCCTTTAAAAAAATGTATGTATTGATCTACAAAATGTCAAGTTATTTAAAACTTATAAAAATGTTTATATGCTTTTATTTGTTCAATTATCTGATTTATTAAAATATTCATTAGATGATGTACTATGAAGTCATACCTATCATTATTTATCTTTATTTATTGTTATTTACTTTTACAAAAGGAATAGATGCAAATTTTGAAGATGAATATTGTAAGATATACGAATACGTCTCCAAAACAATACGATAAACTATAACAAACAACAATACCATTAAAATCATTTTGAACAACAACAAAAAAATTAAATAAATTCTACCCGACATCAATACTTAACAAAAAAATTCATAATTACGATTCACACCTTGAACTAAACTCACTAATTGCTGGAGTGTCTAGATTCACAAGCAAACGGGTTATATTCCATGAATTTTGCACACGTACTTCACCTAAATGAATAATAAACAAAAACTTAGTCTAGTGATTGATTAACCTAAGTCAATATTACTTCACTTTTGAAAAAAATTATCAATCCCATAATAAATTCAATTAAGAATTAGCTTACCTTGATAAGAAACCCTCTTCCCAAATTGAATGAACAATAATAGGAAGTGCATCACTTTGGTTTGCCAATAAAGTTGTTATCTCAATCTCCCCACAATACACATGTAATGCTTTGGTTCCTTCGTATACATCGAAAGTATCAAGCATGTAAAGTTACTTTTATATAAACTATTACAAAAAATAAATTAATAGATAGTTAGTTAAAAGATATTACTCATTGTTGATCAACTCAAATGTCATACACTTGGATGCTTTCGTTGGCACTATAGCGTTGTACCCAGTTAATTCACCTATCATATCTGCAATTAGAAGATTTATGTATTCTATTATTACAATTACTATTACGAAGGCGGTTATTTATTTTGCAACCTAATATCAACCTATTACATAATGAATATTATTACCTAAATAATAAACAACAATTTTTTTTTGGAGAGGATACCTTCAAAGGGAATAGAATCAAAACCATAAAGCAGAATGAATTTATCTTCAAAACTTTTGATGGTAGTTGAATAGTTAAAAGATATTTTTGCAACTATGTCTTGTTGCTTGTTCCAATCCAATGCTTTCAAGAATTAGAAACTTAGATATTTCTCTAGCTTCACCCTCAATAATCATTGGCTTGAATGCATTTATCAAATTTTTACGACAATAATCTTGAATCCTGTCATCCTACAGTTGTCACACAAAATACGTTTTTTACAAACACTTTATATCTAATAATAAAATTAATTTACTTTGAGGCAGAATAAAACATAAAACTTTTACTCACATTTTTGTCCACAAACACCATCTCAATGGAATTCACTTAAGAATGTGTTATTTTGTCGTTCCTTTCCCAAACACGTATTATTCGAACTCTAATGGTGCATAATTTTTTCCCTTTGGTAAGTCACCAACATCTATAACTTGGCATTGACGATCCATTGTTGTTTAATTTGATAGAACTCGAAATTGTTTTTGGTGAAGGAATGAGTTGTGAATTATAATTGAAAAAACAGTAAGCCTATTTATAAATAAACTTAAGGTAACAAATGGTCCTGGCCTATTTTTACATGAAAGAAAAAAAAATACTATTAAATAAAATGATTTATTTTAGACAAAATTTAGAGGATTTTCCAATGTATAGATTAACATACCTTAATGGATTTCCAAAATGGTAATAATTGATATGGCATTGATTAACCTACCTTAATGGAATATAGTGGAATTTTAAACACAGTGGAATTGTATATAGTTTCACTCAAACCTGTCTATGCTACTTTTTAGTTTGTGTGATAATTAGTTCGTGTATCTAATAAGTTGACTTAATCAAATTAGATTGGTTACGATTGGTTAATCAAACACACGAACTATAAATGGTTATACTATGATAAATTGACTTAATCAAATTACGTTATTAATCTAAGGTTATTTTTAACTATTCTTCAGCTAAATTTGTTAACAATAAATGGTAAGAATTGATATGGCATTATTTAACCACCAATGAAGGGTTAATTACCGGATTTTAAGGGATTCCACCAATTTACCAAAGAAAATATGTTTAACAATATATAAAATTAGCAGATTTTAAGGGATTCTTTCTTATATACATAAATTTTTTAACGCAAATACACGTTTTTTAATTTAAGTAAATATAATTTTATTCAAATTGTGAGTTGTAACTTTTAATTAAGGGATCTCCTATATAATTAAATGTTATATTTGAATAAAGAAGATAAACATTAAACCGTAATATAGTTGATATGGAAAAAAATCTACCCTAATATTTAGCTAACGAATAGGTATTTAATAAATGATATTGGAAAAACTCTGAATTGGCTTTAAAACGGGAAATATACACGAAAATAAATATCAGGCAAATGATTTTTAATTGATTTTTTAATTATAGTAAATATACACATATTTGAATTGTAAGTTGATCCCTTAAATTAAGGGATCTGATTGGGATCTAAAATCCATAACTTAATTAAACCTATTTTTTTTGGAAAGGAACATTTCCTATTTACCCGTTACATAGTTGTTATGGTAGAAAATCTCCCCTAATATTAAGCTATCAAACCGATTTTTAATAAATAAATTTGGAAAATCTCTAAATTGACGTTCATCCTAATATGTAACAATTTTGATTTGAAAAAAGTATCTCAGAAATGGAAGAGTTCAAAATATAAAAGTTGTCAGAAAAACCATATTATTGTTCTATATCAAATTTGTTGCCAATATTAATTATACAATCTTGTCGTATAAGGGGCTTAATAATTGGCAGATTCTATCAAAAGTAATTTATATTTGTCGGATTTAAAGTTTAAGCTCTTTGGCTTCCTTCATTATAGCTAATTCATTTTACATGGATGGAAATATTTCTTAAAGCATTACTTTAAGTACCTTCACGACATGCAAAATGAACTAATTTTGGGTGGAATAAGGCAGTTAAGAAAGCCATAGGAACATATATAAACGTATTACTATGTTCTTTAATAAATTGGCTATCTCATAATAACAAATATAAACCACTCATAATATTCTCCAATTAGATTTTTGGTAAAAATAAAAATTGGTTTATTATACATTGATTTTTAGTCTTGGTGAGGTGAATCAAATATATCTTTTTGCAATGACTAATCTTTTATGGTCATATTACACCTATATGGTAAGGGATTTTCTATTAAAATGAAGTTATTCCCTATATAAGCGATTTTATACACTGGAATTAAAGGGATTCTTTCACTTTAATGAAATTCTTTCCTTACTAAGGCTATGTTCTTTTTAACTTATTTAAGCACTCTAGTGCTTATTTTTGAAATGATCAGATCAGATCAGAAAAATTCAGATCAGATCAGATCAGAAAAAATCAGATCAGATCAGAAAAGTTCAGATCAGATCAGATCAAAAAAGTTCAGATCATATCAGAAAATAATAAGAACAAAAAACAATTATAATAAGTTCAGATCAGATCAGATCAGAAAAATTCAAATCAGATCAGATCATATCAGAAAAATTCAGACCAGATAAGAAAAGTTTAGATCAGATCAGATCAGAAAAGTTCAGATCAGATCAGACCAGATCAGAAAAATTCAGACAAAGAGAACATAGCCTAAATTAATAGTTTGCTTATAAAGTCAAAAGGTTACCAATAAAAATGACATATTTTTAAAATATGACCTAACTACATATGGACCAATAAGGTTCAATAAATCAGTCTTAATTAGCATCTCATAACATAAAAAATGGTATCTTTTCAAATGTTTTTTTGAAAAATGGTTGCAAGCTTTCCAAAAAAAAGTATCAAAAAAATGAAGGTAAACATACAACATATTAATTTTATGTAATAAACTAAAGAGTGCTTAATTATAGTTTAAGATCAAATTGGCCCCAACAAATAACACAAAATCAATATAAATCAAAGCCAATAAAATAATAGATATATTGGTCATCCATAAATAATAATAAATTCTAGAGTAATATTTAATCCATCTAATTAGAAATATCCAAACACCACGATTAAACTTATAGAAATATCCCAACAACAAATTCCAACATATTAGAAATATCCCAAACATCACCAAAGTCCAACTACAATAAATATACCAACACCAAAATCCAACTTATTAGAAACATCCTGTTAATTAAACGACATCGGAAACAAACTTATTCAACATTGAAATTTTTTAGTCGCTTTCTCATCTTCTCGAACATCTGACAGCTCATTACTCGAATTACCTTCGAAGATACGTTTTCGTACGGAAATTACACGACGGGTGTCTATATTATCTCCCATTGCTTGTTTTGCATCCTATACATTAAATACAACGTAGTAAGTTTCATTATATAGAAAAGAACTTTAAGTGATATTACAACGTAAATTAACATAAATTCAGTAAAAAAATTGCCAATCCATCGACTAAAAGTTGTGGTGAATTGTAAAATTTATATGTAAACAACGCTACTAATCCGCTTATAAAAAAGGTAGCCTAAAAAGTTATTTGTAAATAATATAATAAATATCTTACCAACATTGATTTATAATGTTGCATCCATACATCGACAGAGGCTTCATCATTAGTCAACCTTGAAACCATAAATTCAGTTTTTTTTTTTCAATGGATTCCTCACTAAAATTCATCATTAGTGAATTACTGACTTTTTTTTAACTTTTTTCAATAGTTGGAACAATAATAAACGATATTGTTTAGTGCCGCACATTAAAAGTTCACTATATTCTCGAGGATTAAAATACTACAAAATTAAAATTAGAAAACAGCACTGTTTAAAATAATAACCTATTATACTTCAAAGTCAATAATGAATATATTAAGTTGTTATTTGGAAACAATATTATTTTAAACAATA
Organism: Patellifolia procumbens; assembly: GCA_947645195.1. Classification (NCBI taxonomy): domain Eukaryota; kingdom Viridiplantae; phylum Streptophyta; class Magnoliopsida; order Caryophyllales; family Amaranthaceae; genus Patellifolia; species Patellifolia procumbens. Next base: position 2,289,895 of record CANSGD010000193.1, read on the forward strand.
AGCTGTTATACTTCATAGTTATTATTAATATTTTAAGTTGTTCACCACATATTATAGGAAGCACTTCGATTTTTATGGTAGTTTTTGATAATTATAGGCAGCATACAAAGCACTTAAATTATAAGTTCAAAGTCCAACTTCCAACTTCCAATTTCAAAGTAATTACCCCTTTATCAACTTCAAAGTCATGTATAAGTTATTCAATAATGGTAGTTTTCCATAATTTTTAGTTGATATCCTCACCACATATTATAGGCAACACTTAACGTCTACAAAGTTGCTCATAATAACTTATATAACCCATTTGCTATAAGATGTATTAAGATTAAAATTATATTGCATTAAATTAATGAAATTTTAAAATCAATATATTACATTCTATAATATTACCCAACAAAACCGACTTATCTATTAGGAGCTTAATTAATACTTTTTTTAAATTTTAGTAGATGTAAAATTGCAGATTTATAAAAAAAAGTATCTCAGAAATGGAAGATTTCAAAATATAAAAGTTGTCAAACAGGATATTACCCATATAATCAAATTTGTTGACAATATCAGTAAGAAAAAGTTGCCATTTTATTCAATAATAATTGGCAGTTTCTATTAATTATAATTTCCTATCCGGATTTTAAGTTTTAGAAAATTTGCTTCCTTCATTATAGCTAATTTTGGTTGCATAAATGGTAATATCTGTTATGACATTAATTTATTATGACAATTAAAATGGACGAAGCCATAAAAATAAATATAAACGAATTATGATATTCTCCAATAAATTGGATATCTCATATAAGGAGCTTAACTAATATGTTTTTTAATTTTAGTAAATATAAAATTGCAGACTTTAAAAAAAGATCTCAAAGGAAGTTTTCAAAAACTACCAGTTTTAACTGAATAAATTTTTATTTAACTGAACAAAGTTTAACGGAATAACAAAAGATAGTATTGCCTAATATTGATTTTAAATTTCTTGAAATTGAGGCCCTGTTCATTTCAGCTTAATTTCCGTTCAGTTTAGTTCAGCTCTAATCAGTTCAGTTCAGTTCAATTCAGTTCAGTTCAGCTCCAATCAGTTCAGTTCAGTTCAGTTCAGCTCCATTCTTTTAGAACCATTTTGTTAAATATTATTATGTTGGTATAATTTATTTTACTAATTGCTATGATTATTATTATTATTATTGTTTTATTATTATTATTATTATTTATTTTTATATCATTATTATTAAGTATTATTATTATTATTATCTGTATATTATTTTGTTTATTATAGCTTTATTCATTATTATTACTATTATCATTAGGGAGGAACATAGTTTAGGTTAAAAGCACAAATAAACCCGCGTTTTTAGCCCATAATCAATTAAATCACGTCAAAACGGTTTATGATGTAATTTTGCACGGTCCAACCCAATAATTTATTACTAAATATTAGTAATATATAATTAAATTTAGTTATTATAATAGTAATATTAATTTAATTCTTAGATATTATTGTTATTATATAATCATCATCAGGTATTAATATATTAATATAAAGACTATAAAATAATTGTTATTAATTATCATTATAATTATTAATAATTATTATTTTTAATTTATGATTATTAATATTATTTATTTATAATTATCATTTGAAAATATCCAAAATAAAATTATTATTATTCATTAATAATTATTCATTATTATTACTTATCATTATAATAATTATTTAATATTCATATTATTATTGTTTAAATATTATTTATATATTTATTAAATTAAATTAAATTAAATTCAATTCAATTCAATTCAATTCAATTCAGTTCAGTTCAGTTCAACACCAATCAGTTCAGTTCAGTTCAGCTGTTTTTAGTAAATCTAAACAGGCCTTGAATTTTACTAAACCTTCTAATGTATATAATGTCTAACAACAGTTAACTTATTATCTAGAATATTGATGATCATAAATAAAAAAAGTGAAAAAATATTGAACAATACAAAAATTGGTGTATCAAGTACTAACATAAGAATGATATTGGGCCTAAAAAAAGGTATTAACGTGAAGTTGAGGCATGCACCAGCTCATTATTTGAATTGATCCAACACCAAGGTATTATATACTTCAAAAATGAAAATACTCTAAATTTGACATATATTCATGGATCTCATTAGTCACTGGGATTTTTTTAAAAAATAAAAAAGGCTTCTCATATCCAAAAGCATATATTATTCTAAAAGCTTTTTTTTGGTACAAATAAAAGTTTTTTTAAAAGATTTTTTATTTCAATATATAATGTAATTATCTAAAAATCAAAGTTTTTTAAGGCAATTAAAATAGGAGATTATAACAAAATTGCATTCACGAATTAAAATAATAACTACTCTTCTCCCTTATTGTAACACATTATATCTATAACTTTACAATAATTTTTTTTATGAACGAATATGAAATAAAAAAAACTTCAAAATAATTTAGGTAAGACCAATTAAAAGTACTAACCTTTCCTGTTTTAACATATTTTACAACATTGGAGAATTATATAAGGGTTTTTCAACGGATAGAGGTGTCAAAAGCTGACCCGACCCGATCCGACCCGGATCCGAGCCCGATTCGATCCGAGAATTGCATACCCGAAACCCGACCTGATCCCGACCCGAAATATACCCGACACTAATATGACCTGATATGACCCGACTCGAAACCCGACCCGGACCGATTCGTAGTCAACCCGTACCCGATCAGCCCCGATAGTCAGTCACCCGAACCCGACCCGGACCGACCTGAAACCTACCCGAAACCCGTTTCAACCCGAAGAATACCCGAAAAGGCCCGACCCGTAATAAACTCTACCCGTGTTTGACCCGACCCAATATAATCCATCGACCCGACCTATTTTGGAGCTCATATAGTTTTTTTTATTGCCTGTGTCCCAAGTTAAAGACAACACTTTCCCTCTCTAGCTCTCCCTATTTAGAACTTGACCCGACTTAATTCTACCCAATCCGAATTTGACCCGACCTGATTTTATCCTATCCGATGTTGATATGACCTGACTTTGTCCAATCCAATACTTGACCAGAACTATCAATATTGACTCTATCTGAAACCAATTATACCCGATACTCTTTAACTTGTAATTTTGAATAGTTGTCTTCAATTTTGTGAAATAAAATCTTTATCATTAGAATTATTATCCTTCATTAAATTTGATTATACGATATAATAAGCAAATCTTTAACTCATGTTTTTCCAAACTGTATTTTAATTGAATTTTCTATAAATAATACTTCTACTATACTTCATCCACTTTATAATATTTGAACCATTTAAAAGGTAAACTCTTTATGTAGTTCACTATCATATAATAATACAATAATGACCCTAATATTTAAGTGTTGAATACGAGTGTCATTGACTTAAACAATTTGCAACTTTATAATATTTAACTGTATTTTATCAAATATATACTTGTTGTATTAACTCATTTTTCAATATTTGCAACTCTTTCTTATTACTTAAATTAATTTGATTCCAAATAACATTCAATTATTCAAAAATATGTTAAGACTCCAAAGACATTAGTTATCAAGATCATAAATTTATTAAACTATATTGATATTACTTGGTTATTTGTATTGAATATTACTTTTATCAATCACTCATATTTTAATTCTAGTCCAATTGAGCTCCAATTGAGTCGGAAATTTCAGTCCAATTCAACATTTATCTATCAATGAACACTTCATACTATTGATATTTACTTATTTTCTTTTAGCAATCACTCATGTTTTAATTCCATTTCAGTTTAGTCCAATTCAACTTAGTCCAATTCAACGACTAAGAGATATGGTTCGGGTTCAATTCTATCAATCCAAGAGAGCTAAAAACTAGCTAAAGAAAGGAATGATAATAAAATCCAAAAAACAATTAAAATTATAAAGTAGGGAAAATAATAATAATAAATTGTCTTATTCACCAGTTTAATATATTGCTAATTGGTCTAATACACTAATCTTAACTATTTTATTCACTGAACTCGAATGATAGTCCACATTGTTTACCATTAGTTATATTTGTGAAGTATTGTCCATTAGTTATACTTGTTTACCATAGTCCACATTGTTTACATCGTGGTATCACAAAGAATTGTCTTATTCACCAGTTTAATATATTGCTAATTGGTCTAATACACTAATCTTAACTATTTTATTCACTGAACTAATATAATGTATTGATGATCAAATATTAACTGTCGTATACATTAATCTATATGATGATGATTGATCTACTATATTGATCTCAACTATCCTAGATATTGATCAAGTATGTTGATGATTGATCTAATACATGAACTAAACTATTACAATTGATCTAATGTATTGGTATGAATGGTCTAATACACTAACCATAGCTATAATATACACTGATCTAATATATTGATGATTGATAGATTGATCTTAAGTATGTAGATGATTGATCTAATATACTAATCCTAACTATATTGATGCCTGATCTTCTAATACAGTAATCTTAATTATCTTATACGCTGATCTCTAGCTTATTGACAATTGATCTAATATATTGATCTTAAATATCTTATATATTGATCTAATACGCCGATGATTGATGTGATACATTAATCTTAATTATCGTATATAGTGATCTAATATATTGAGAATTGTTCTAATGCATAGATTTTACTGTATAACTCTAAACTACATTACACACTAATCTCTGTATATATATATATATATATATATATATATATTGATGATTAATCTGATACACTAATCTTAACTATCTTAAATGTATTGATGATTGATTGATTGGTGTAATACACGGATACACTAATTGTAACTATCGTATATATTGACCTAGTATATCGATGATTGATCTAATACACTAGTACTGATTATCGTAAATTTTGCTTTAATGTATTGACAATGAATGTTCCACAACTTTGTTGATTGATTTAATATATTCATGATTGATATAATATATTACTCTTAACTATTTTATACGTTGATCTATTATATTGATGACTAATTCATTACATTAATCCTAGATGTAATAATGATTAATCTAATTCACTAATCTTGATTATCGCATACATTAATATAATATATTAATTATCGCAGTGTTTCTTATTAATTGATTTTACTAACTTAACTTACAACTTGTAACAAGTTTTCAAATTTTTTAAGTTTATTGAAAATAAAAAACTATTAATATAATCAATTAATTTAATTTAGTTTATTTCACTTTGCGGGAATAGAAAAAAACGTGGCCATGAAAGTACGATACTTTTGATTTATACATCGATCTTTATACTTTCAATAACCGAGTCATTTTCAATATTCTAATAACGGAGTACAATACTTTTAATTCTAATATTCTTAAAAACAATTAATAACACGTTATCAAGAATGTTGTTGGTCTAAGATACAATCAAATAAAGTGATTACAAAAACAGTGATGATCTTCGAAACAAACCATAACAATTCAACTTAAATAATAAGTTCATTTGTTAAGACTCAATCATAAACAAAACCACCGTTGAGTATGATACGAAATGAATTCAACTTGAATCCGATTCGAATGTCACGGAAATAACCCGAGATAAAGTTGAGGGAACTTGAAATGAACTAGAGTCGCAGGCCATAATAGGCAGCCGATCTTGAATCGACCGACCCAAAGTTGTCCGAACCCGAAATTAACCCGACCCGAAGTCGCCGGTATACGAAATCAACCCGACCCAAAGGCTACCCGAACCCGAATCAACCCTACTCAACCCGTTTATTACCCGACCCAGAGTGGTCCGAACCCGGTAAGCCTGACCTGATAATGACCCGACCCGAGACCCACCCGAACCCGACACGTTCATTTACCCGGCAACACCAGAACATTACAGACCCGGACCGACCCGACCCGGTCCGACAAACCAAAGTGACCCGACGACAACCCGATCCGACGTGAACCGACCCGAACCCGACCCAGTCACCCGATTTGACACCTCTACCTATCAACCATATAGCTATATAACATTTCAGCATATTGCCCTTCCAAAACACAATCCATCCAAGTGTACCTTCAAACAAAAATATTATAACAAATGCAATGTATAAATTAAATAGACAATAAAAAAATCTATATATAATGCAATAAAGAAATATAAATTCAGATACAAACTTACTCAAAGTGTATAATTCCGAAATTTATAATCAAGTAGTTAGGATGTGGGTAATATTTCTTCACAGTATACGACAATACCTTTCCAAACACATATGTAAAAGCATAATTTGTGTCAGACTATATATTTTAGTATTTAGATGATGCATTTTTAAGGCACTTTTATTTAACAAAAATAAATCAGTAATTAACAATAGAGACATTACATGTTCATCATTCAATATCATTTGCATCGAATCAATTTCAACTAAATTCGTCAGTAATTGATTTTCCCATAATCTAATAATCCTCACTAAAATAGCACATAAGGTAGATACAAGAGACAAAGAGTATAATCCGACAATTTGACTATTTATGATGATTTTTTCGTTCAACAAATGATTTAATTAAAAATTGATGACTATGGTGTTGTGCCTAAACAATAGTTCGTCCATTTATATAGAATGGTTTAGTAATTTAGGTTATAATTCATAAATGAGTAAGCAATTGAACGGAATAAGTTAAATTAGGAATTAACGGATTAAAATATCATGCAATATTATATATTCACTAAAAATTTAACTTAATTGACGTTAAACATATTCCAATTATGAGTTGTAACCTTTAATTAAGGGATTTGATTTGGATATAAAATCTTTAACTTAAATAAAGGTCTATATTTGAAAGCAAAATCTTCTACATACACGTTATATAGGTGTTATGGAAAAAAATCTCCCCTAATATTTAGCTAACAAATCGGTATTTAATAAATGAATTTGGAAAATCTCCTAATATGGAGCTGCAAATCTGGTTATTAAGAATTTTTTGCCCACTAACATTTAGCTATCAAATCGGTATTTAAGAAATGAATTTTGAAAATATCCTAATATGTAGCTGCAAATCCGGTTAGCTGCAAATTATCTTCCTAAATTTAAGGAGGATTTTATTTTAATTCCACCAAAAAGGCATTATCTTCCATACGTGTGACGTATATTTTTAGCCAATAATATTTGCCAACTCATTGTATAATTATTCCTTAACTTAAGCAAGATTTGATTTGATATTTTCAAATTAGCTATATATAGTTGTTATGATTTTCGGTAGAAAAAATTGCTTTATTTAATGAATCAACGTCAAAAATAAGTTTGAGACAATATTGAGCTTAATGTTTGAATCAAATGTTAAAGTCTATTGCATTTATTTATAACCGAAGAAATATAGGATTGTTAATTTTGGCAAATAATATTTACTGATATTATAAGCTTATGGAAGGAAATTTGAAATCCTAATTAATTTAAAATCAAGAGAATTTCAGTAATGCTTATAGTAGAAGAACATTGAATGCCAATAAATTGAAAGTAATTTCAGTAATCCTAATTAATTAGTTTGATATCTTTACGTGAAAGTAATTATGTGTGTTTTGAAAAGATTTTAATTGCCAATATTTTAGGAGGATATTAAGGAATCAAATCCCTTGCAATTAGATACCATAATTAAGTAATCAACGTAAAAAAAGGGAAGGGAATGAGTTGTTAATTTGCATAATTTAAGGGAATGATTTTCGGTTAAAGAGTTGTTATAAATAAAAGATTATTTTCGGTATTCTAATGCAAGTATATACGGTTATTTTAGGAATAGATTAAGCAAATGATTTGCTATAAAATAAATTGCTTTATTTAATGAGTCAACGTCAAAGATGGAAGGGAATGGGTTCTTAATTGGCCTAATTAACCGAAAATATTAATTAAAAAAATGCAAAATCACGTATAGCTGACACGTGGCTAGGAGAAGGCTAGAATGCTTGAGAATTTTTTTTCCTTTGGATTAATCTGCTTACGACACGTGGCAAAACCTATCTTGCTTTAATGTAATATATAGATAATACATAGGGTTCGTTCTTTTTAACTAATTTTCAGTCTTTATACAAAATAAGTTTTGATAAGTTCAAATAAGTCTAATAAGATCGCATAAGGTGAAATAATGTCGAATAAGGTGAAATAAGGTCAAAGTCTAATGAATTTTCGTTTACTAAGACCATCGAATAAGGTACAATAAAAAAAATTAAAATTTAGATAAGTTAAGATAAGTCAGTAAGTTCAAACACAAAAAATAAACTGATCATATCAAACGCTCCCTTAATTTATTTTTTCAATTTTACAGTTGAATATAATAAAAACTTAAAAAGGGAAAATATAAAACTTAGGTTGCACCATTATACTGGTAGTGGTAGTAGGCTACAGACTAGTTACCCAAACAAAATTACATCGTAAATTTTTAAAAAATAATAATTTGTGCCAATTTTAATTTATGATGACAAGTTCAAAAATTAAGAATAGTGTTTCATTTCGATACCAAACAACAAGAAAGGGAAATAAGGATAGTATTTCCCTTACCATATTTATACCAAAAAAGTGATTACCTTAACCTTAAGGGGCGTTTGGATAGGGGTTCCCAGGAAAGGGAAAAGGAATGAAATATTGGGTTTCCCTTACTTGTTGTTTGTTTGATGTTTTTTTCCTTTCCCTTGCCCCATTCTCAACCAAACGCCCCCTAACACTTGTCATTACCCTTTCCCTTCCTCAACCATTTCCATTCCGTTACCTTTCTATCTTCTATACCAAACAAGGGCTAAAAAGAAACACATGGAGTATTACTTATCATATTAACCTAATGTATCATGAAGTATATTTAAGACTAAACATGTGGTCCACTCCTATAATTATTAAGTTACATTCAGGTGTTGTTTGGTATAGTTTTTTGATGGCAAATGACAGACTTTTTATTAGTATTTGTACATTGTCTTTCAAAGAATTGCCTAATTATAATGTTAAAATTAGGTAGATTCAAGCCCAATAAAATTAGGCAGATCTAACAGTCCACCCATTCTCTCCTTCCCAGACGATACTTTTATTATTGTTGCATCAGTTTATTCTCTTTTGCCACCGGTTTAATTTCTTTTGGCATCAGTTCACTCTATTTTGATACCAATTCAATTTATTTTGTGGCCATTTTATTTCTTTGGCACCAGTTTGATTTCTTTTGGCATCAGTTTAACTGAAAATGAGAAAAATGACGCGTTGGACGATAGGAGATAGCAGCTAGGTTAAAATTCTTTGGGCCTTGTAAATTTATTTGGGCCTGGGTTGCCTAATTTTAAAATTAGGCAGCCTTTTTGGATAATTCGTGTAGTATTTGAAAGTCAATTAAACATAGTTATAGCGTATTCTATTCGGCATAAAACAACTGAATTGAAATGAATAATGATATGTGAGAGTAAAAATATTGTCCGTAGCTTAACTAAACTAAATTGAACTAAATTGAACCTAAAAAAAGATGGAGAGAACAAGCCCTTAGTGCTAGGAGGCAACTTAACAGAATATTGATTAGTATTGTCACTTTGGTCAATTTGAAAATTATAGTGTACTTGAAAAAATGAAAAAATTTCCACTAAGTAGAAAATTCAAATGCTTGAGTAACACCAAGTAGAATTTCCCTATTATTTTTTTTATCGCCCTTTAGTAAAAGTTTGTCACCCAAAGATCATTTTCTTATAATGCTTGTAACCTTCATTCCCAAACCACATATGTGGCATATGGGGTGATGATGTAGAAGAAGTTTACGTCACTAACGTTAACGTCTGTGTTCCTCCTCCTGCCAAATCAAAGCATCTTAATTCCTTCTACAATTAAATGCGACAAGGAATTGGAGAAAGAAACTGTAATTGTCCAACATCTCGTTAGATCGAGGCGTTTCAGCCAACCAAAAAGCGATGGCACTAGGAAATGTCGAGTGACCCCACTTTCTATAAAGTGGACCCGCCACTGTTTTGGTGGTGAAGGAAGGTGGAGGAAGAGGATGAGATTGATGGGAGGAGAAATAAAGTGAAAGAAGCCATGAATAGTGAATAGCATTGGAGGAGAGAAAAAGTGAAGGAGATTGGTTAGTGAAATAAAAAGACTGAAAAATGAGAATTGAGTGGGTTTTGGATGGGCCGTCTAACCAAATGTTTGGGTTAGAAGGTGTGATTCAATGCTTTCTCTATAATAATACTACTAACTCCCAATACATCGACCATTACAACATTATAATAATAAAAAATTGATAACCAAACAATTTATCATCTAAAATTATGTAGTAAGTGAATGTCAAGAGTATTTTGAGAAGGAGTGAGTAGTAGCTTAGGACACAACTCCGTCCTCGGCGTGAGAAAAATTCTACAAAATGGTGTGGTAAGCGAGTGAGGATGCATATGAGCTAACGGGACTAGGTCCTCAACACGAACATTTGTAGAAAGTGCAACACCTTGGACGCAAAACACAAAAGGGCGCCTCTAAACAAGTGTAATGTTAAGTCATGCTTGCATGTGTGTATTATCTATCAAGTGGTAAAAACGTGACACTCAACATAGTAGCAGAGTTATGCCAATGTCGTACAAGGCTTGAATTGCTTAGCAATAGCCAAATGAGTCAGCACGTGGCAAAGATTTATCAAGAATGCTCATTGAACTATTTAGTTGGGTCCTATTTAGTTTTTAGCAGATACTCCCTCCGTCCCACAAAAATTACCTATTTCTTGAATATATATGAGGTATAAAATAATAAAATGGGAAAAACTTTGTGGGACGGAGAGAGTAGTTATTAGCGATTACTTGATTTCTTCTGTTGATTTAACTGACTTCATTAGTTAGTCGAGCTTGTAGTTCGATGTCTTAGGCTTCTATACAAAAATTAAAATTAAGAATTGACTTAATTTCTCGTGTTAGGATTACTATTGATTTCCTATCAAACTCTTTTAAGAGTCTTACAATATCGTCCTTTAATTCCCTATTCCTATCAAACTTTTAAGAGTCTTACAATATCGTCCTTTAATTTCTAGCCGGGTATCGATCTTAGTCCCAATAAATCTGGAAAAATCAAGATAGTCAACTATATACCACAATGATACAAAAAATAAGCGACTACCCAATTTTGCAAACTCAGATAGCAACTTGTACACCATCGTTCTTCTGTGATAGAACAAGAACTTATCCAATCCAATCCAATGATTTCGAAAAAATCTAAGCAATGCTTGAAATATGCAAGGTTAATAGTGTCACCTCCTTGTAGTAACCAAAAAAATGAGCGTGACACCAAAAAGAAGTCCTTTTACAGAGTACCACGCCAGTCTCGTACGACAGCATCTGATCCTCAGTGTTTAGTTCTTGAAAATCGCCTGGAAAACCAAAAGGGTAAACCCCTGGATGACTTGTGTAAATTAGAGACTATGGGAATAGAAGAAAACTTCCTTCTTCTCTTATCTAAAGGGGCGTTCCTTCTTTATGTTTTATTATCTTCGGATTTTTCTTGGCTTTAGTCTTGTAAGCCATAAATGTCACAGCAGCTGATAGAGAATACCTGCTTGACATGAGTATCGATGTCAGAAAATAGATTTATTAAATCAACCTTCTATTTCCCTAAGAATAACCGAGACCAAAACCATTACTTAATTTGAAAAGGTGGAATATAAAACAATGTAATTCAAACAATTAATTAGCAAGAGTTTCCTTTGTAAACACATCTCACTGCACCACTTTTGTAGCATACTGAATCATGGATCTTTAGTTTCCTACTAATGAACACAAGGCTAGAGACACCATACTGTACAGCATGAAAGGGATTGGTGGACGAATCCTCACCCACAAATCGAAAAATCTGGCTAACACTTAGTTTACTAAGATGGGCTTATATAATATCCTAAGACCTAAAATCAAATCAGGGAGCTGAACAATCAGATTCTCATCATGGAGTTGGTAAGACAGTGCAACACAGTTTTTCCTAATCTGGCTAACCTTCATGTCAACGTGTCCACAAATAAATTAAGAAAATTTTGACAAGAATAATCCAGGTTTGTGCAACAAAACACATGATTCCAAGTTTGTTTGTATCCCAGAATAATGGCAGGTTTGCTATGTTTGTTGCATAGGTGCACAGATGATTGACAGTTGTTTTAGTTAGTTTTGAATCACATATATATATAACCCTACCGAAAACCCCTTTCTTTCCATGTGATAGGTTCAAGATGTTTGATGGTGAAGGGAATGTGTGTGGGGGGGGGGGGGAAAGACAATATTAAGGATTTAAATGCTGGAGAGTACATCTACGTGACAATTGACACCACATAAAATTAAGATGGATATTTGTCAAAATTGGATTATTTTGTTTTATGGCCCAAAGCTGGGATTATTGCTGTTAAATGTGCCAGAAATTATTAAAAATAAAGAATAGCAAACAAGAAATGGTCTTGAGGCAATTCAAGAACGAATGCATAAACCTGCACGTGCATGCATCACATAGAGTGTCCAGATGGAAAAACACATACCATGTCAATGTGTAATTTAGATGGTCTTGTGGCATGACTGAGCTGCGAATCAAAGTACTAACATCCTTTGGAATCGGATAAGGATTGCTAGGGCTAACATTTTCATTAATGTCCTCGATGTACACTGTGTTCTGAGGAAGACCTGATGCATGGGCAATAGCAGGAACATCAACAAAAAACCACTGACCAGAGGCAGGATCATTTTCTGGAACAAATATGCTTGGCTTCTCACTCCCACGAACCACACCCACTATTTCCACCTCAGTAACAGATGGAAGTTGTTCCTGCACTTAAATAATGGGGGAAATGTGATTAAGCTTCGACACTTTGCTAATTGTTAAAACAAACAGCAGAAACATTAAAAAGGAAAACCTCGTCTGTTTGGGCCTTCTTAGACCAAAATCTCCAGAGAGAGTGCTTCTCACCGGATGTCGAAGCAGAGCTGGGTACACTTTTGGTTTCTTCAAGATCTTGAGAAGATTGAAATGCCTTATCCTTCCAACTACGGGGGACCCATCCTCTATTTACTAAAACTGGGGACTGAACGCTGAACTTCGCATAATTAGATAGAAGAAACTATAGCATAGCCAAAGCATAGTACAATTAAAACAGAAAAAATTGCAGGAGAGATTAGTATTCACAGCTTTTTCCTAAAAATAGCTGCTTCAACAAAAAGTACTCCATGACTAAGATGTGATTTATTCCCAAAACTGACCAAATCTTATGATCAATCCTCTCTCTCCTCTGATTCACCATTCATCTCATCTCTCTCCTCACCACTAAGCTACCCCCCAGGGAAAGAAGTGTAAAAGGAGGGAAAAAAAGTATAAAAAGTTTTATTTTGATAAATTTAACCCAAATAATTCAATAGACTAACAAAGTGATTAGGCATCCAACTTTAGGTCCATATGCTAAGTTGTTTTGCAAAATTTCGCCTATTAAGGTCCCAAAAGTATAGTAAACTTAAGAAAAAAGGAAGAGCCATTAACATATTTCATGTGTGATTCTTGAAAAAATACAAGCATCATATACAGGTCGGTAAGCAGATAAAGCAGTAATATAATGCAACTAAAGATCAAGGAATTCACGAGCCATCTATTGCAAACTATGGCTTGAAGTAGTTTTCAATTTTATCTTAGACATTCAGCTCTCCAAATCCAATACATATATGCAGAACAGAATGGGAGCTAACCAGTTCACTTGATGGGTAAATAAAGTGACCGAGAAAAATTCAACAAAAAGGGGAGCTTATAGAAAAAATTGTACTTCCTCAGTTTTTTTATTGGCTACACTTCTCATTCCACGGACTCCTAGGCAAAACTTTGGTTAGTGAGTAAAAGTGTGTAAGAAAAAGTGGTAGGAGAGAGATAAAAAGAAAGAGTTACTAATAAGGGGAAAAAGGAGAAGTGTAGCCATTAATTTTAAACTTTCTAGAAAGGAAAGTGTAGTAAATAAAAAAACGGAGGAAGTATCTATTTTCGGTAAACAACCAAAATTAGACGATGGAATGCATAAATTCACAAAACATGTCTACCATTCATATGCTCACCTATCAACACTGCCTGAAGTAGGTACCAGGGGTGTGATAAGGTAGTATCCATTTTCTGTAACTCCTGATATACTTCGGGATCGTGGGCCCACAAATATTGACTTTTTCTCATCAAACGCTCCTCTGCAGATTACCCTCCGAAACTCTGTATTTGAATTCTCAATATGCGCACCAGAATTCAAGGGAATAGGCTCCATTGCCAACCTTTCTTTTCTGTAATCCAGCATTTTGATCTACACCAATGTACATCTATCGTCAGACAAAACAGTTGAAGATATAAACATAAAGGCACCTCAATGCAAGGGAGTTTACATACAAGCAAAGCATCCACCAACAAAAAAGAGAATCTAGCTGTGTCATGAATTCTACAAGTATTATAACAAACCCTGCTCAGCAACACATGCAACCTACACTTTGATGACACAATATGAACATGAATTTATACATGACTGCTTCGCACAATAAACGCCAGACAAGAAACTTATAGTTAATCAGGTATCACCTTCAAAATCATAGTAGATATTAATCAAAGAATAGCATAAAGACAATGAAGGCCATTGTGCATGCATCAAAAGAACACAGCAGAACGAGAAGATTGATATTGACAACAAACAGCATTCATATTAGATCAAAAGAACACAGCAGAACGAGAAGATTGATATGCCATCCTTTCCTACTTGGTCCAAGAAAGTAAGTTGTGGTCTACTTGCAGAATATTAAAGCTCTTTCCAATCAATAAAAAATTATATTCTGATTCAAGTACCTGACAGTCATGCAAAACTTAATGTCATCATATAAAAATATTCTAACAAACAAGCTTCTTGGGAGTTTACTTTTTGGCAAGACTCCTATGTAACATGACCATCCTCATTTTCCTAAGTCATTTACAGAAATTTAGAATGATCCTCACAAGTTGAACTCATTTCATTGAAAATAAAAGGCAAACTGAAAACAAGCGTTACACTAAGGCTTTTCTATTCTACTTATATTACCAATACATTAAATGATACATGACTACCAACAAAGCCTTGTAATGGACAATATGGCCCATAACTGTTACACCATTCCTCGTTGGAGTCTAAGCCATCATACATAATATTAGGCGCCCCTCTACTATTTAGTAATAACATCACAATTATACTACCTCCGTTCCATATCTATTGTAACCTTTGACATTTTGCACTATTCATACACTACCCTTTGACCTTGTTTTCTGATTTATACACAAGGATAAATATAGCCATGTGGGATCTTGTTAGATTCGTCTCGATATATGCTTAATTAATATCAACTTTTTATAATTTTTACTTAAATAAAATTAGAGATATTAGCGTCTACAGTAGTGTGTTGGGAGGCGTAAAACTCCCTATGTTGCAATACATATGGAACGGAGGTAGTAGATTTTAAGAAGATAAATCACTTAACCCAAGTACTCAACCAGTGAAGGCCACCTTGTTCTCGTACACAACTTTTTGTGATGGCAATGAACAGAATCAGAGAGAAAATTCTAGAGAGAAGTTCTCTCTAGAATTCTCTCAGCCACTTCTATGTCCTTCCCACTGCCTCTCATCAGTTGCTATACCCACCGCCTCTCTTCAGTTGCTCTTCCCACCGCCAGTACTTCGATCGATGTTTTGCTAGAAGCTATAAGCATCAACTTGCGGTTGCTTTGAAGCTGTTGAGAACGAAGAAGGCCTCCATCTGGTGGTCGACGGATGTGCCACGCTACAACGGGATTAGATGTCGTGTTTGTTCGGGCCGCCGCGAAGACCACTCAGATCTGACTGAACTCACTGAAGCATAGTCGATGGTCATACCGGCCACCGATCCTGACCCAGCCCACCACGGTGCTTCTTGCCGCCGAGTACCGTTGGCCGACATCTTGGCGGTCGATGTGAACTAATTCGGTCGTTGGATCTTTCAGATCTAGATGCCGTGTTTCCGCCCCAGTCGGTGTCCACCGCCTCCACCGCTGCCGTCCTCTTCCTTGAGAAGAATCTGCCTGGCTTCTTCAAGAAGCCTGTTGTTTTTTTTTTAGTTTTAGTTTTTAGTTTTTCAGTTTTTTTTGGTTTTTACTTGTTTTTTTTCTAGTTTTCTTTAGTTTTATTGTACCCAAGACTTTGGTTTATCCCTGAGATAGGGAAACCTAGTCCTCTCCTTGTATCTCATTAAAAAAAAAAAGTACTCAACCAGTGATTTACAAAAAGAAAAACATACAGAATATCTAAAGAAACTTTCTTTGAGAAAGATAGCAGAAGAAAAGGCTATGTACCCTCTTCAAAACATGTTAAAACCATTCCATAAGAGAGAAGAATTCAGCAATACTGATTCACTTTCCTGCTATGTAGCACTACTCCTAAGTTCAGTTATCTTCAAGAGCTTAAAAGTTCAAAAGAATGAACCTTAATCGAAACAATTAAGGCCAGACCAATCTCAAAAACTTAAATAAGCCTTCCTCTTATAATGAACCTCAAAGAAACATAACTAAGTCAATAAACTCGAAAACCCTTCAATCGAAGCTTGATAAATCGATTGGAAGAGGACCACTTGGAAACATCAACAGATCTCTAAAATGATACAATGAAAGAAACAAGCATAACCTGACCTCGTGTAAACAATCAAACTTCAACTCACATATGGATATCAAGCTTGACAAGTCAATTTTTACACTTCTCTCTGTTATCTCCTTGTTCCTCCAGGGGCCCATCCATCACTGACCAGCTATTGACAAGTAACCCGCAAAACCCGACCCGATTTGGCCCATCAATGAGGTTACTGGTCTACATAGAGCCAGTCAGTTTTTAATTAAGTAAAGGGATATACTACAGTACTACACACCCAAAACAATCAGACAAGCCAGAAAGAGAAACAAGGAAACAAATCTGTGCCACATAGCATAACAATGAAGCTCCAGCTAAAAATACCCTATCCACCCTTTCAACTACAAAACAAGATATATATACTAGAAATTTGCCATATGACCTCCGCGCCTATGAAATTCCCATATTCAGAGGAGCCTAATCAACATCTAGTGACACCAAGTTGGATGGAGATCGCAGGGCACGTAGTCTACCACTAGTCCGCTTAAACGCAAGAACAACGGCACCTAGTAACTGCTAATATTAACTACAAAAAAACAGTACTTACATCTGTAGATGGTTAAGCAATGAGTTTTTGCCTTTCCCGAGAAAAATGCCTTCATATTCATGGAGATAACTCCCTAATGAAGGTACCCCGAATCGAACGGCTGTGGAAGTTAAGTCTATACAAGAAGCTGAAGTTGAAAGATCTAACAAAAAAACCCAGCCATACACCCAGACCCAATTAGTCTTCGAAAAGGTAAAATACTCTGATGAGCCCAACAAATTTCTGCTTGATAGCATACATCAGCTCAACTTCAGCAACATTTTGTTGAGCTCCAGACTGATTAGAGCTTGCGTAGGGACCATGGAACAAAAACTTTGCGCAAACTCCCAACATGATCTTGCATAAATGCTAATAGACTGCAAATAAGTTATTTGCACTTCAAAAGACATCTAAAATCTCTAAAACACTAAAAAGGATTTATTCGTGTTGTCAAAGAATTGAAAAATGAATATGGATGGCAAGTGCTTCATCGAATTGATCGAGCCATGTAGGAGAAAAGATATCAATTTGCCTAGATCAAACTCAAATAGGCCAATCGAACGCATCCATCTCAAGTACTTGAAATGCTTTACTTAATCTTCAATAACTATACATAGTATTTTCCAGTATCCGCTACGTAATTCTTCCCTAAACCATATAATCAAGGAGAATAAACCCCAAAAAGAACTCCAAACCTCACTTCCTAGCATCCCATAGACATTCCATAATCCATGCTGATGCCATATCATAACAATACACCCACTTACAGCTAAACTATACGCGCTGTAGCTCTAACCCCACATTCTACGGTCTACAGATGATTCAACCACGACTCGGTGCCACGAAACGATGGCCCACTACTTGACAATAAACTTTAAGAAAGACAAACTAGTTACATAGAATTCATCCATCCATTGTCAATTGTCATCCAAATCCAAGAAGTCCCATATTACATTAGACTTGAAAGTTAACTGGGAAGTACACATATATGAGAGCAAATTGGAATTGGAGAAAAATGTAGAAAAAGCATACATGAAGTAATAAACACGAATATGATGCTATTTCGTTCACATGAAATGAAAGGTATATGAATAATCGGAGTTAGAAAAACAAGGGAGATTCACCTTGTCATGTCTTCGGAAGATCTGCCAAGTGCCAAGACCAAAAGTGATAGCCCCAGGAAGAAAAAGAAACATCTTGGACCATATTCCTCTTTGTTTAGCTGCTAAATCATCATCACACACCAAAATTCAATTAATAAAAATACAATCTTTAGAATACAAATTGGAAGTTAGAAAAAGCGTAAATTAAAGGATAGAAGACCTTGATGATGTTGAAGCTGTGAAGATTGGTCGTCGAAGGAAGAAGAAGCAGATGAAGAAGTGGTGAATAAACGAGGATGTAATGAAGGAGTAGATAATGAAGAGGGAGGAAGGTGGGAAATGAAGCGTGTATTTTTAATCAGGGTTTTGGAAATGGAGGCAGCCATCTCATCTCATGTTCAATCAAATGTGTGATACCACAAGATGAGAGAAGGAAACCTCCAGACCTAATCCCCAGTGCCGTTCGTTGTCGTCTTCAAGCTTCGCCTGTCGAACCAGAAACAGAATGCTACCGGTGTCTTCCTAGCACTCCGACACCACCCTTCAGCTGCCAACTACCCAAGCCAAATCCTTGCCTTCGCTCTCTACCAAGTACCAACCAAGCCAACCCCAGTGCCCAGGTAAGTCCCCTGTTGCCCTTCTTTACTACTTCTTTTTAATGTGACACTTTCTATTTTAGGAAGTTTTAAATTAAATGTGACACCTTTTTTTTTGGTCAATAAACTCTCCCTATCTCTCTCCTCTCGCATGCGTCCCCTTATTATTTTCTCTCTATCTCTTTCCTTTCCAAAAATTGTCTAGGAGTCCGTGAATCTAAAAGTGTCACATTTAAATAAAAACAGAGGAAGTACTAGATTTCTACGCACGCATTACGTGCGACAACAATTTTGTTATGAAATTTTATAATTTAAAGTAGATAATTTTATATAGAAGCATCTTACCACTTAAAATTTTTCGTGTTTTAGAAACTCTCATCTTAATGATTTTTTTAAATTCCACCTACCATTTACAATTTTATTAAAAACTCTCATCACTTAACGGTTTTTGTCAAATTTAACAAAAAATCGTTAAGTGGGTTCCACATATACATTTTGTTAACAAATGGAACTTGAAATAGTTGCAATTCTTTCCAAATAGTTGTAATTCGTTCCAAATTTACTCTAAATTTCTTGAGGATTTGCCCTTAACTTGATGAAATTGACTTCAATTTCAGCGTAAACTAATAATAAAATGCATATGTGGGGCCCACTTCAAGGTTTTTAATAAGTGGTGGGAATTGCTAATAAAATTGGGAATCATAGGTGGAAATTTAAAAGAAAAATTCATTAAGTGGGAGTTTCTAAAAACGTGAAAAATTTAAGTGGTTTTGAACAAAAAAATCCTAATTTTATTTGCAACTATGTGTATTTTGGCTACTGTAACATGATAAAATATGAAGGTACACAACATATTTTATTTTAAAACTAAATTCATTTTGGCTCATTTTTCTTTGAAAACATCCCTTACTCCCCACCATCAATACAACTTTTGTTATATAGTACCCGGTAAGGTATTTTTTGCTCATTGTCCAAATAAGAAAAAATTCAAAAGTACTTGAAAATATTTTATCATATTTCTCACTCATGCTAAAATCGTTTATCAGGATCAATTTGATCAAATGTGCCTTCACTCATGAACAATCAATTACTCATGTATTTCAAAATAAAAATTTCAAAAGTATATAAAAGTATAGCAAAGTGGGTGTCTATCTATAGATCTCAAGAAAATATAATCGTTGATATTTTTTATTGTTTTTACTTTGTACGTATTTAGATATTTTAGTTCGAAGTTTTGAACATCTTTTATTAAAAATCTGATGGCTAAATTTGGAAATAAAAACTTAATTACTTAATAAACTCATTGATTTATTTTATTTATTTTTCCTTTTCTTCTTTTTGGTGTCCACCCCCACCTCTTCACTTATATAATAGAGATTACTGTCGTTTGGTATGTCATGAAGATAAGAATAGGGATAAATTGGTAGGTGGAATAAAGATAAAATAAGAGTAATTTCATACTTTTTTGTTTGTAAATAAGTAATACACTTTTCTAATATGAAAATGTTATAATAAGTGATACCAAATTCAAAATAGGATATTTTAAATGATAAAATTACATGATAACCCTTACCCAAATAATATAAATCCAATTGTTTATTTAGTTAAAATACTCTTTTTCTTTTTAATTGTAGTCCCCATCTTTCTCTCTCTAACATCCTTGGTTTTCTCCCACTTTCTCTATGTTCCACTTATTTAGAAACGGAAGAAGTATTTGGTATGAATTGGAATAATGTTAGGGATAAATAATGTTGTTACTTAAATAGCCTTATTAATTTTCTCATTCTCTCCTCCTTCCTCCCTTTCATTAAAGGTATGTTTGTGTTTTTACCCCTTATTTTTATCTCCATCTTTTATACCACCCCCTCTTAAGTAGTGATTTTGGTGGGATAACTTAGGTTTTTATCCCTATCTGCTCTCTATCCCACCCGAATTTACAAATCTCCCTAAATAAATATGGGACAAGGATAAGGATGAACAAGAGATCCTTATCACTACCCCTGATCCCCTAAACAAAAAGTTGTTATATCTCTTCCTATGTTGTGTTTCTCCATGCAATTGAATTTGAACAATGCTAATCGGTAGTCGCCCTGCCTAGGGAACTCTTCCCCCTCTTTCTTCCTGTAATTGCGGCCAGCTCTGATATTTGTTTCTTAGTGACTTGGAGGGCTGTCCAGTTCCTATCTGATAGATAGGGGTTGGGCCTACGTCAATTTGTATATTATAGAAATGTAGTATATTTATAAATTGGGATATTTCCTGAGGTACCCCCGGGGTTAGGGCTAATTCCTCGGGTACCCCTCTCGTGTTCGAGCTAGCTCAAATGCCACTAGAGTAAGTGCTGTTAGCTTAAATGCCCTTCTCCATTAACTTTCATAATTGTGCTTTAATTTCAATTAAAAGTCAAAAAAAAAACTAAAAATAAAAATAACCCACCCCTACCCCTCCCACACTCGTCTCTCTCCTCCACCAACTCACTCTTTCTCCCCCTAATATGCACCGACCAAACCCCCACCCTCCCACTCTCTCTCCTCTCCCTTCGAACGAACCCCACCCGAAGAGATTGAGCTTATCAACAAGAATGTCATCGCGAAGAGATTTAAGCTAAGAAATCGCGGAATCTTTGGTAGTATTCATGATATCGCCATTTTCTAAGAGATTGAGCTTATCAGCAAGAATGTCATCGCGAAGAATGTCATCGCCATTTTCTTAGTCTTCTTCTGATGGTGATGATGATGATGATGATGTTTATCTCTGGTTTTATCTCTTAAAGAAGCCTCAAATTCAGAGTCGATTTCAAGCCTACAATAGGTTTAGTGGGTTGGTGAAGTGGTTTCGTGGGAGGGGTGGGTCGATTTCAAGCCTTGCCTGGATCGATTTGGTCGGTGGTGGTCGATGTTGGTGGGTTGGGGGTTTAGTGGTTGGTTAGGCGCTTGATGGGGTGGGTTTTTGGGTGGTTGGTTGTGTTGGTAGGTAGTGGTGGAGTAGGAGAGGGGTGAGGGGAAGGAGAGAGAGGGGTGGAGTGGTGTAGTTTTGCTGGTGTTGGTGGCTTGGGTGAAGAGGTTTCTAGGGTGGTCATTTTTTGACTGGTTGGAGGTTCGATTTAGGGTGTTTGGGTGGGATTCGGTTTTGATTTAGGGTGGTAGACGTTAGTGGTGGTCGTCTAATTACGGTGTTCCTCTGGGTGGGGTTCGACGGCGATGGGTTGGGGTTTTGTGGGTGGTGAAAGTGATAGGATTTAGTTGTATCACCTATTCAAAGATAAATCTACAGTCCTTTAACTAAGGTAGTCAATGGAAGCAGGGTCGAATCCGCTGGGAGACAAAGTTTCTATATTAATATTCAATCAACTAACTACTTCAGATGAAATCAGGGAAGATTAACTGAACTAATAATTAAGCTAAGGAAGACGAATTAAACCGAGGATTTAAGTATGGAATAGAAGCCTAGGGTATTAGGTCGTTCCACCATGCTTATACCAATCAAACACGGTCAACTACTATCAAAACCTAAGTCAAGAGTCGAGGGATTAGAGCATGTGTTGAGCTATGGTTAAGACTCAACGCTCATAGTTCAACATACGCCGCATGTTCACTAACGTAATCAGAACTACTGATGTGTCCTAGGCCTCTAGTCGTAAGACGGATTTGTGCAAACAACTATTAACCACAAGCAATTAATGAAATTGGCCACTAACATTAACCACTAATTAAGAACAAACCACACCACAATCACTCTAATCAAGCCCTAGGAATCAATAGGAGTCTAGATAACAATCATGGTATAAACATGGCTTCCCTATCTAACACCCTAGAAAGAGAACTACTCAGACATGATCGAATTGATAATAACAAAACTAATTGGAAACCCTAAGAATTGCATCATGAACTAATCGAGTAATAAACAATTAAACTAAAGCAATCAAGAGATAAGAATAAAGCAATAAGAAAGATGATTACCAAATTGACGGAAAGCGGGAACTTTAATTGAATTGAAATAGTATTCGAATCTCTTCTACAATGGAAAACTATGAAGAACTAGACTAAGAGCTCTCTAAATGTTCAATATAATAAAAGATACCAATAAAAATAACCTAAAAAGTATTTATAGTTTCTAAGAAAGCAATAAGATAGAGTGGGAAAAAAACACAAAATCGCGTCCCCCATGTCGTCCACCCGATCGGGCAAAGGGCCGCCAGATCGGGCCTGGGAACAGACTTCCAGCAGCATAAAAAGTATATTCACCCGATGAGATCGGGCAATGGTCACCCGATCAGGGCCGCAACCCCAGCACCCGATCGGGCAAGACCACCCGATGCCATCGGGTGGATGTCTTCTTCAGCTCCTCAGAATTTCAGCAAAATCACCAAGTATTGCTCCGCCCGATGCGATCGGGCAAGGCCGCCTGATAGGGTCTGGGAACTCAACTTTTGCCTAAGGAGATCGAACCCGATCGGGCAGTGGTTGCCCGACCCGATCGGGTGGAAGTTCTATTTCACCTTGCTTCATACTTGGCTTCAGACGCCAAGTCTTTTGCATTTTTCTTGTTTCATAAGGGGGCTCGAACACCGTTCGAGACCGCCTATATGCCTCGTAACCTTCCGCTATAATGTGGTGATCAAAAGGTCAAGTAAATAGGGAGTTTTCCCTAAAAACCTGCAAAACGATATGGAACACACAAACCACAACTATATCGAAATAGTTAGTATAAATAACTCCTAAGAGCGTCAATATCGCGCAATTTAGCTTGTAAAGAAAGGGAAAAACTCTATAAGAAATCAATATATCTCCTAGGTATTGATAGTTGTTTGATCCTTTTGATTGATATAAGCATGGTGGACCGAACTAGTGCTCTAGATATTTAATTCATAGTTTAAATCCCACTTTTATATTGCTCTCTTAAGTTTAATTAGTAGTTCAGCTGATTTTTCCCTAATCTTGTTTGAAGTAGCTGTTTGACTGAATATTAACTCTGAAAATCTATCTCCATGTGGATTCGATCTTACTTCCCTGACTATTGTTGTTAGAGGACTTTAGGATTTACTTTTGATTTGGTGATACGACTTTAGCCTGTCAGTGCACTGTAATCTCCATCCAACTTGGTGTCACTAGATGTTGATTAGGGTCCTCTGAATATGGAATATTTTAGGGGCGGAAGTCATAGGGCAATTTTCTAGTTTATATTATAGGAAAAATTCACAAAAATAAGCCAACCTTTTTTCAATCTTCTAAAAATAAGTTAACCTTTGCATTATCCCTCATTAAGTCTAACTTGTACAATATTTTTTTATTTTGAGTTTTGACCTGTTAGTCACCTATTTTACAGGTTATTAGTGACACATGGCAAAATGGGATTAGTTTACCTTTTTAAATTTAATTTTGTAGTTCTACTTCAGATTTTTTTCCCTCTCCTTCCCTCCCCCCCTCCCATTGTCCATCGCTGTTCTTTGTGGGTCAAGAGCTTTGGGTGAATCTTTGAGGAGAATTCGAGTAGGAGCTACAATGATTCGGATTCAAGTTGAATTATCGGGTCGGGTAATATTGCTCCTCCCCCATCTCCAAAGCTCCGCCCACGATCACCACCCCGACTGACCGCCATCTCCATCGCTTTCTTTTCTCCTCCGCCACCTCTTTTCATCTATCTCTTTCTCTCCTCCTCGTCCCTCTTTCTTTCTCCTACCTTTAGGTCAGATGGGATTTCTGGTGGGGTTGATTTTCCTGTGTGGTGGGGGTTTGGGTTTAGTGATGGTGGTGGTGGTGGTGGTGGTTGTGGGTTGCGGCAGCAGGAAGGCGTTGTGGTTGTTAAGGGAGTAGGGAGTTGATGGGTGGCGAATTGGCGATGAAATTTGAGTAGGGAAAGGGTGTTTAAATGGGTGATGAGAGCTTGGTAGGTGGTGGTTGAAGTTTGGGTGGGTAGTGAGGGTTGTTAGGTGGTGGCGCCGTTGGGGTGGGGCTAAGGTGTTTTGATGAGTGGTGTAATAAAAGAGAGGGAGAAGAGTCTAACCTGTAAAACAGGTAAAAGGTAAATTGACTTATTTAGAGTTAAATTTATTATAAAGTTGACTTAAGGCTTGTTTGGTTGTCACTTAAATTCCTAGGAAGTGAAATTTACTAGAAAGTGTAAAAATAAAAGTTGTTTGGTTGCTTCAAATGTGGAAAGTAGAACTTCATAGGAAGTTCAAATTCCTACAAAATGGAGGAAGTTGCTTACCTGGAGGAACCTAGGTAAGTGGGACTTCCCGGAAATGGAACTTCCCACATTCAACCAAACAAAAAAATTTAGGGAAATTCTACATGGTGACCTTATGGTATTGATTTTTCTACATGGTGGAAACTTTTTTTTTTGATTTTCTAAAATGACCCCACAGTTTTGTATATTTAAGTAAAGTGCACAAATTATACTTTTAACAACCAACCCAAACCTAACATCATGATTGGACTAACCTATCCCTAATTAATTCACTCCTCAACAAATCAGTTTAACCTCACAGAACCTTCTAAACAGAAAAAACTCTTCCGTCACAACCTTCTTCCTTCTTCCTTCTTCCTTCTTTCTCCATTATTTTGAAAACTCAAGGTTAGTGAAATAAATCGACACTTGGCTTCTTCTCATTCTTTTTGCTTAATATCTCTTTGATAATCCTAGTCACTTACACATACTCTTGAATTTTTAATCTTATTGGAATTATACACACTACTCTGTTATCATGATGAAATCATTGATTTGCTTGCACTGTTAATTGATTCCATGATTACCTAGTACGTTTTTTTATAGAGTTACTGCACAATGCTAAATTAGTGTGTTTCTCAATTTATAAGAACTAAAAATAGGCATCTTTTCCTTA
Organism: Patellifolia procumbens; assembly: GCA_947645195.1. NCBI lineage: Eukaryota > Viridiplantae > Streptophyta > Magnoliopsida > Caryophyllales > Amaranthaceae > Patellifolia > Patellifolia procumbens. The sequence continues at coordinate 2,315,621 of CANSGD010000193.1, forward strand.
TTTTATTAGATAGGTATATTAGATTGTAAACAGAGTCTTTTAGGTTCTATTATAAATATATGTATCACAATGATCAAGAGTTTAAGGTTTCACTTTGCGGGCTAGTCGCGTCATTAATTGTGATATTGTTTTTGGTTTGTTGTATTGTACAGGTGAATGGATCAATTACTATTAAGGTTTCACTTTGCGGGTCAGGAAATTGATTTGATAATTGATGATGTTGATAAGGTAATGTGGGTTGATTTGATTATAGAGTACGAGGAAGGATTTAGGAAAAAAGGGTATCGAATGCCAAAATTTCCTAGTTTTTATTATAGCTATAAGACTAAAGATGTGCGTATCAAAACTGACAGTGACTTAATGTCAATGTTGGAACGACTAAGAACTCATAAGGTCATATATGTGTATGTTGAGTTAGTTGATGAGCCGTCTGATTGTGTGATAGCTGCCCGGACACTAAGTGACTCATTAACCAAAAAGAATAAAATGGACTTTGGGAGCAGCCCACCTAGTAACCATGTGGCTAGCGGAGTGAATTTTGATCACGAGGCTATTAATAATGCTATTGAAGAGCATTGGAATGATATTGAAATAAATTTTGATGGGGAGGGTGTGCATGTGAAAGGTAAGGCACCATCGAAACCGAAAGCACCGACAAGACCAAAGGCACCACCAAAATTACCAGTTAGAAGAATTCCTCTTGATAATGAAGCTTTCACGAATGCAATTTCTATCCCATTACAGACTTTCTCAAATGCCCCATCAATAAACCAAGAAATCTTTCCAACCACCAATTCAAAACTCCCAAATAACTCATCCCTAGTTTCACACAAAATACCCAGGAGCACCGCTGCTAGGAAAAGACTATTAGGATTTTCCCAATCAGTAGAATTTGTCCAACTAAAAGATCAGTTGCACTGTAATGATACCAGTGGGGGAACAGATCAAGTTCAGTATGATATGATCATTGGTAGGGAAAGTGAGCAAGGTAACTCTGTTGGTGATAGTGACGAACGGGCTGTTGTTGAAGAACATGGTACTGAGGGTATAGAGCAAGATAATAATGGTGAAGAGCACGATGAGTCTGAAGATCAGGATGATGATGGTTATTTTATGGACGCTGTGAATGATAATTATGATCCATATGAAGATGACTATTGGCAAAGAGATGTGAATAATGATGACAGTTATTTTAATAAGATATATAAAAATGGTGAATTTGTTGGAAATGTAGAGTTTGGGAGTATCGTATTGAAGCCTTGGATGATATTCAGTGATAAAGAGCATTTCTGGTCTGTTTTGAGAGATTATTGTATACAATGTGGCTTTGGGATTGTTGTTGATAAGTCTAGTCGTACTAGATTGACTGCTTCTTGTATAGATTTGCATTGTGGGTGGAGAATTCATTCGAGTAGGCTTCCTGATGGTAAGACTTGGGCTATTAAGAGTATACAAAATTCTGAGCACAATTGTAGAGGGTTAGATGAGAGAAATCCTTTAGTGAATGTGAAGTGGGCTGCTGAGAAGTTGATAGATGATATTAGGGCAAATAATGATATTCCAGGAAAGTCTCTCAATGAGTTGCTGTTGAACAGATTTGGAGTTCAAATGGCTATCAGCACATTGTACAAAATGAAGGGTGTTGCACTTAAGGAAATCAATGGAGGTCATGACGAGTCATATGGATACCTACCTAAGTATTGTGAGATGGTCAAGACTACCAATCCAGGGTCATCAGCCTTTTGTGCATGGTCATTAGAAGAACATCCACATAGGACCCTAACGTTCTCCAGCATATTTATCGCATTTAAGGGAGCAGTAGATGGTCTTGGATTAGGTTGTAGGAGTCTTATTGGAGTGGATGGAGCTCATTTGAAAGGACACTTTGGAGGGGTGATTTTATCAGCAGTTGCTCTTGATGGAAACAATGAGTTATTTCCATTTGCATGGGCTATCGTGTCCGGCGAAGATGGAGAGACCTGGAAATTCTTTATATGGCACTTGAAGGAAGTTCTTAAAAGCTGTAAGAGGGGTAATAAGTGGTGCATTATATCTGACAGACAGAAAGTAAGTACTTTATTTAATAGTAATTGCTTATATTCTTGATTTGACAGTTAATAATGCTATTGTTTTGGTTATTTTGTAGGGGATAGATATTGCACTAAATGAGTTATGGCCAGAGATAGGGAGGAGATACTGTTGTAAACATTTGGTTAAGAATTGGAAAACTCCCTTCCCTGGACCCCTAATGCACTCTCTATTTTGGCTTGCTTGTAGCGCAACATCTCCGTTCACTTTCAGAAAAGCTATGGAGAGGATACAAAAGACAAACCATTTGGCTTTAGTTTGGTTGTCTAAATTGGGAGATCAGTCAAGGTGGTCAAAGCACAAGTTTGACCCAAATATATGCACTGATGAGAATAAGACCAACTTTGTGGAAAGTTTCAATGCGACGCTTGGTGTGGATAGATGCAGACCAGTGCTGACATTGTTAGAAGGTAAATCATTTTATCATATTCTCCATGTGTTAAATCATATTTTTCAAATCAATATCTATCACTTGTATGTTATATTTTACATGAAAGGCATTAGAAGAATGTGTATGGTGAGGATGTCAACTAGGCGACAGAAATGTAAAAACTGGAATGAAGACGAGCCTTGTCCAAATATTGTTAGAAGAATTCAGAAGATTACTTTTGACTCTAGGACTTGCAAGGCATTTCAAAGCAGGGAAGGTGAATATGAGGTCAAAGAAGGGAAGTCCATGCTACCTGTTTCATTAAATAACAAAACTTGCATTTGTGGTGCTTGGCAAATTAGTGGTCTTCCTTGTAGACATGCATTGAGAGCTATCCTTGCCGCAGGACATAATCCTTTCAAATACTGTAGTACTTGGTATTCTGTTTCTGTGTACAAGCAAGCATATGGAGCATCTATTAACTCCATTCCAGATTATGAGCACTGGCCAGAAATACCTCAACCAACTATACTGCCACCACATATGAAGAGAGGAATAGGAAGGCCATCAAGAAATAGAAGAAGAGAAACCGATGAGCCACAAAAGGGAAAGAGATCAACTACTGTGCAATGTAAGAAGTGCAAGTCCTTTGGTCATAATTTAAGGACTTGCAAAGGTGGCTTGACAGAATGAGAAAAGAGGGAAGAACAAATGATTGTAATTGAGAAGCACAAAAGACAAATCAGAAGCACGACTGAATCTCAACCTGAGTCTGTCATACAATTAAGTCAACCCTCTCAACAAGCGACCACTTCTGGGGTCAAAAGAAAGAGGACAACACAAGCTTGATCATCACAACCTGCTCCAGTCATTTGATTTAGTTAGCAGTAACTTTATTTTGGTGTACTTTGTAATTGCTTGACTACTTTATAATTGCTTTTCATATAGGGTATCTTTTTTTAATAATGGACATCAAATAGAATATTGATTTGTTTGACTACTTTGTTCAGGGTTCATCTGATTTGTTCACTACTTCGTAATTGCTTTTCATGTAGGGAATTTTTTTACTAATGGACATCAAACTGGATATTGATTTTCCATCCTACATCAACTGATAATTGGGCTTTCCTTCCTTGATTTTGCATAGCCTATGTAGGATTCGAACCTACATGTATGTGCTATGGCACATTGCTCTACCATTTTGAGCTAATAGACTTTCAATACAATTAGAAGGTGAAACAAAACAAAGGACAAAACCCTCTACTTCTACTTCAAGCTACATAAATTAGGAGTGGAAACAAAACCAAGGATAGAAACCCCTGCTTCTGTTTAAGGCTAGAGAAATAGAAGTTGAAACATTCCAATGACAATAGCATAAACACAGGAGAAATTATCATTTTTTACTACTTTACACATACTAAACTATTGGCATCGTCACTTTAAGAGTTCAAGTAGCACATAAAAATGTACAATTGGCTGCCTATCATGTTGAGAAATTAGAGTCGATTATGGTTAAGCAACAATACACATTATATAAGGTGTATGGAATATAGCATTCACTTTGTTCTATTACATTGATTTATTTGTTAGTATAAAAGCGTGTTTGGTGCTATCATCCAACAGGTTTAGGATAACAAAAATGTGTATTGATCTCATTGAGATGCTTAATGAAATATGCTCTTAATCTTAGTTGTCAGCCAACAGGATCATTGCATCCCAACAAAATTTGTATAACTAGGAGCTATAATCATACTTCTATACATAATTCTTCAAAATTTAAGAGGAATCAAATGATGAATTTGACAGTGCAGTAGCACATTTACAATATTACTAACCACAATTTGGAGACTACCACTACCAACCATCAATTATAAGAGATGCAGTAAGAAGAAATAACTAAGAAACAAAGAAATGTGTATTACCTCATACTCTCGTTTCATTTGATGAATTCTCTAAGCAACTTTCTTGTAATTCCACCGGTAGCTACTAGCCTACTAGCCTTCCAAATCAATGAATTCGTCCCCAATTAAAATCTGCTAACCCTAGATTTGAAAATTGGGGAAGGAAAGTGAAGTAAACAAACAAATCCATGGAAGAATAGAAGTGAAGGAATGTTCACAGATGACTCCGAAATTAGCATTAAGGAAAATACTAGATTGAGATCCTTACATTTTCAACATGAATTTTCTTCTTCTCCCTCTCTTCAAAAGCTCAGTTGATGCAAATGGAGGGTTGGTAGCACGGGGCATTTGAGGTTAGAGTAAACAAAATTTGGGGTTTAAACGTTATTTAATTTCATTAGGGGTGGAATATTTAGGGGGTAGGTTAGTCAATTTATAATGTTAGGTTTGGGTTAGCTCTTAATATTATAATTTGTGCACTTTGCTTAAATATACAAAATTATGGGGTCATTTTAGAAAATCAAAAAAATAATTTTCCACCATATAGAAAAAGCAATACTATAGGGTCACCATGTAGAATTTCCCAAAAATTTACTTGCCATGATTTCAATCTTCCTAGGAAATATTAATTAATGGGAACTTTAACTTCCCATGTATAACCAAACAAGTCCTTAATCATGGATAATGTAAAGGTTAACTTATTTTTGGAAGCTAGGTGAAAGATTGATTTATTTTTGTGAATTTTTCCTATATTATATCTTGTTATTTTGTAGTTGAAAGGGTGATAGGGTATTACATTATCGTGGTTCGTTGGACTCTCCTCTCCGGATGGCTACTACAAACTACACTTTGACAACTTCGTCATCAACTCCAACGCAGTAGTGGGTTTCATTAGTAGAGACCATTTGGGAAAACTCATCACAACACATTCATTCACCAATACCATTGTCACAGATGCCAGAACTCTACACAAAGGACTTATACATACACATCAGCACAACTTTAAGATGATCATCATCGAAGGGGGGTAATCTCTTAGTCATAAACAATGTCAACAAAATTTGGACACCCCCGTGGAAGATTGCTCACACATTTGAAGACATTGCAAATATCCTCCTCCACTTTTAGGATTTGCATAATCGTCATGTGTACAAGGAAGTAGACTGAGTAGTAGATTGAGTGTTGAATGTTGGCCATCTACTTTCCAATACGATGGAAATCAGCCTGAGCATGCACTATTGGCTTCATCCCATCTTATATTTGATGCATTAGGAGTTCCCCTTTTGCGATTTTGCTGAATAGTTTCTTTTTTTTGATAGACAAATAATTGAGGGAATTCCAAACTGAGCAGTAAATTGGGTAGCGAATGTTAGCCACCTCCTTTCAAATGTAATGGAAATCAGCCTGAGCATGCACTGGTGGCCTGGCTTCATTCCATATCATATTCTTATGCATTAGGAGTTCCCTTTTTGCGATTTGGCTAAACTAGTTTCTTTTTTGATAAACAAATAATTGATGGAATTCCAAATGGTTTTGGTATTACAAGTTTTTTGTAGGGAAGGTATCAAATATGTACGAAGGGGTAGAATCTCCTAGCATCTTATTTGGTATTTATTTTATGTATCATTTTTTTATTAGTTATAGGAAAAATTGCCATAAACCACCTTTCAAAATCACAATTTTGCGAGAAACCAACTTTAAAAAACGTTTTCACAAGAAGAAACCCTATACAAAAAATTATTTTTGAAAATAAACCTTAGAGCCAAAATCCGGTGTTGAATAACATTTTCCGCTATTGATCATTATATTTTCCAATTTGTCAACTTAGAACTTGATATTTTCACACACTATTTTATATCTCCCTTCTTTTCTCTCACATGCCATATAAAGGATAGATTTTGAAAATATCAAGTGCGTATGGAATAGAGTGATGGAACATCAAGTTCTTAGTTGGAAAAGAGGAAAGCATAATGGTTAACGTCAAAAAACGTTGGTCAATGTGAGATTCTGACCGGAAGCTTTCTTTTTGCAATTTTTTTTGTTATGGGTTTCTTCTTGTAAAAATTGCTTTTTTAAAAGAAGCTTTCTCGCAAGATCGTGCTTTTAAAGGGTGGTTTCTTACAATTTTTTCTTAATTATAAAAAATATTTAGATTTTCTTATTGTAGTTTAGGTAAAAATATTTTATTTTATACCATAATAGGATCCATTTAAGATCATATTTTTTGCAATTATTCCTTTGTAGTTTTATCATTGCATAAGTTAGTTTTTTATCAAGTATATCTCTACTCTTTTAAGAGTAAGAACTTCACCGTTCATATTACTGTACCTTAGGAACAGTGAATAAACTCTTTTACCCTCCTACTTTCACATTGCTTTCTGCCATCCACACTCCATAAGTCCAAATCCCTTCCACGTAATCAGTCTTCATCTTTCTCTCTCTACTTCTCCTTGCTCTGATCCAAATATGTCCCTTTCTATCTCACTCCTTTTACTTCCTGCTATTCTCTCACGCAGGAGTTCTTGAAGAAATCCCAACGGCGACGAATCCGTCGCTTTGAGGTATAACTAATATCATATTGAACGAATTCAAATGATTCACGCCATGGGGAGTTTGTAATTCCATCCTCCTGCTCTTGTATCATGTCATCATGGCTCTCTTCATCTTCAAGGTCTCCTTTCTTTCTCCTCTTTAATTTTCTGCACTTTCATTATTTTTGCCTTTTTCCTGACAAATTGCAAATTCGTTATCGGTTTGGTTTAATGTATGAATCAATTTGTTGCGATTTTAGTAATTGTTGTTGTTTGATTATAGGATATAATTTTTGACGATTTTCAAGTGCTATTGTTTTGTTTTTGGTGATTTTATGAGATGGATTAAATCAAATAATTAAGGACATAGATTTTCGGCTCAGCTCGGGCAACACTAGAAGTCACGGAGTCAAATCAATGGTCGAGAAAGTCACTGACGGTGGATTTGGATTGGGTAATTGGTTCTCTGTTCTTGTGGGTGCTCGTTGTAGGGATTGTGGGCTGTGAATTTGGTTAATAGGGTTATCGGAGAGATCAGTGAGAGCTTTTGGGGGTTTATTGGGATTGATTTTGAAAAGGTTGTTGGTAAGGCAAGGTAATTTAGTGATTCAATGTGCTACTGAATGGATTTTGCCGACTTGAGGAGGCTGGGACTATTGTCGTAGCGTTCTTTAGGATTTATTTTTAGCCGTTAATGTGAATTGAGATTGGCGAATTTATTGAAAATAGGGGTATATTTATGCTATGTGTTCTATCTTGAATTGAGTATGGGTGTTTGGCTACGAATTATTGTTAGCAACTTCATATTTTTGGCAGAACAAGCCTTGTGTTGATTTTGTTGATTATGCGCTATCACTTTTGTTGATTGATCTTTGTTGGATTTATTTACTTTGGTTTCGGATTAACGGTTGGATCTTATGATTGTTGTATTATTTCATCTAGATTCGAGATTAGGGTAAAAGGGGGAGATTAATTGAACAAATAAACAACTATTGTAGGCAGTTTTAAATTTGGTAAGACTTAATGACAACATGGATGATAGGTACATAGAGAGATTGAATCTATAACCCTTGAGAAGCAAGGACAGCTTTCACTATTTCCATGGTTGATCTTCTTTCAATTGTTATTGTTGCATGTGCTCTAATATGCTAATTGCCTTCTTTGTCCTGCTCACCACAATGGCTCATAACATACTTTTAGTAGAATTGCACACTCCCAAAGTCCCACCAAAACGTTATGCTCTCATCTCAACCAACAATTCCTCAATTTGCCTTACCAACACAAGCACCAACCCAACTCCCGAACAAATCAAAAATGCAAATGGCTGCATTGTAGGGGCAAGCTGGTGTTGAGCCATGGGGACCAGATTCTCTCCTCTTACAATCATCCCCTCATCATCATTCTTGACTCTCACTTTTTCCCTCTTAGGCGCCTGCTTTATGTAGAATAGTGTAGAATGGGGCGAGTAGGGAAAGGTGGGAGTCAAGGGTGGTGTTTTGTGTCACGTCCAAGATTAAGTCTGATGTTGATTATTTGGGTGAGAGCACTAAAGAAGGATTTAACTTCAATTTGAACACCTTGAAGCTCTTGGTATGTACAAGTACAGTCCATATTTTTCTTTTAAGTTTGACGTAATCCATGTTTGTTTTGTGTTGAACCAATTTGGTTGGACTGATTATTGAATTTTGGGATTGTGGGGTTTCGATGTTAGGTTTTAAACTCATGTTGCTATGGAAGGTCCAATTGAGGAGGTTGTAAAATTGGAAGCTGAACAAGCTGAGAGCAAAGGATCGTGAAAGTGCTGAGAGTCGCTGCAAGAAGGGTGCTAAGAAAGGACGATGGCTTAACCACTGAGCAGCGCCATGAGGCTTTTGTCTTCAATATACAATTTGAATTAAAGGTATGTTACCTTTTCCTTGATTTATCTTTTGGCATGTGCTGTGGATTGGTGGTGGTTTTTTTTATCAATTGAGTTAAAAGTTGATTAATAATTACCGTAATTATCAAATAACTAGAAATACTATTTGAATTGATACCCATCAGGCCATCACACCATCATATTCGACGAAAATTATCTTGGACTCTCGAGTTCGATTTTGCTCTATAAGAGTTTTTTTTGTTCATGGAATAATAACATATTGAGTTAGATTTGTGTCTTTATTTATGCTTGTCTTAGTAGGTCTCACATGTCCAACCTCAGGTCACTTGGTCTTGTTGACTTATAATTGGATTTTGGTGAAATTAGGGAGATAATTGAGCTGGATTTTCAAGGTATTTGCTCGATTTGTGAATATTAGAGATGGAAAAGGCGCAACCCCATTGCACTTGCAGTCCGCTAAAGACGGTCGGAACGTGTTCATGTTGTGCTTGATAGTGGGGCTTTAGTATGTGCTTCAACCGGAGAATATGGGTAAGTAGTGGATGGTTGTAGATTTGCTTCAAATTTGTTGATTTTGACACTATTGTAATTTGATTTATCTAAAGTGGTTTGGATTTGCTTGTGTAGCGATCTAGGAAGTACTCCGCTACTTCTGGCAGCATGGGAAGGATCCCTCCGATTGTATCCATGATGAATTGCTGGCATGGGGTGCAGACTGACTGCAAAGAGATGAACTGGGTATTGGGTTATTCTTTTGTTCATACAAATACTTATGTAGAATGTTTCACAAGATATTAAGCAAATTTTAAATTGTTGTTTAATTGACCCCACTGTATATGGTAGTATTATGTAGTATTATTAGTATAAATAGCATTTATATTAATTTGGGTGAATTAGAATTTGTTGTGAAAAAAGAAGCGCTGGTTAGATATGTTCTATATTGAACATCACGCATTTTCTACTTTTAATGTTGAAAAACGTTACTCCCTTACGAAACCTCAATTAGAGTCCCGATATCTTGTCTGCTGGTGTCGGTGTCTTGATTGTACTTGTATATACAGGAGACTATCATATATGGTGACTATGAAGCATAAGCACGAGTGATGTGCCGCTTTGTTAAACCCGTCATTAGCATATTCTCTTGTCTAGCCTTCTCCTTCATCGTTAATAGGGACCGGGAGAAGGCCATAGTGAAAGAAATTGATTACTCGATGGATTTTCCCTCACATTCAGATGGTGGAGCAATTGATGACAGATTATTAGAGTATGGTGCTTCAACTTCTTTTTCCAGTCGATATTATTGTGCTTGGCTACACATTTTTGAGTGTAAACTTGCAACAATGGTAGATTTATAAAATTGAAGTTTGTCAGCGAGCTTAAGCGACGAGTTGTACTTGCTCCTCCCATAATTTAAATGCTCTTGAAAGCTGTGAAACTCGGATGGATGTATTTGTACATGTTTGAGTGTCATACTTGGCAATTATATGGAAATTTTCCTCAATTTTGGTTAAAAATGTAAAGTGAAGAATTTGACACAGGTACCTAAATTTAGGAATATAATTGGGAACTAGTGGGACTAGACGTTAGGTAAATCTTGCTTGACTTAAGTCGTGTCACCATCCTGTCTTTTCTTTGGAAAATTACATGGATAATGAATCTCTCCCTTTCCCTCCCGATTCCCTTATTTAAACATAGTCTTAGTGACATTCCTATTTGAGTGAGTCAAAGAAGATCCTTTACAGATACTAATGCTTCCTAGGTTAATAGGCTAACTGGTTGACACTTCTTGTTGCTTATTATACTACTCGCTTTGTTTCTTTTTATTTGTCCTACTTCCAGTTTTCGTCCGTTTCTTTTTGTTTGTCCTACTTTTTCATCGTTCCCTATATGGGAAAATTATATTACCTATGTATCCTTATTTTATCACTTTTTGGTCCCACATGTACATTACAATTTTCTTTCACCTACTTTAATCACCACATTTACTGTAAAATAAATGGACTCCTTGATTATTGTCCGCATCCATATGTATAGGTCATCATCTTCATTAGGGGTGTCAATTCGGTTATTCGGTTCGGTTCTGGTTGGAACCAAACGGTTCGGTTGGCTTCGGTTCGGTTGACTTCGGTTAATTATTTCACGTTTAATTGATTCGGTTGTAACTTTTTCGGTTTCGGTTCGGTTAATTGCGGTTAATTTAGCTCTTATTTTCAGTTCGGTTCGGTTACGGTTATCTACCCAGTTTGACCCATACTGTTTTAGTAAAAAGCGATCAACTATTCAACCGTCCATATCGGTTCAACGGTTATTTTCGGTTTTATTTCAGTTAATTTCGATTTTGTATGAAAAACCGCATCGGTTTGGATGAAAATCAATATCGTTTAAGTGTTATGTGTCCTTTCCAAAATTTTCGTTTTAAAAAATATATATATAATTTCTTGTTACAGACCGAATGTGTTTCAAGTCTAGTGAATTCGGTTAATTGAGTCGGTTTTGGAATGACCCGTAATGGGTTGGATCGAGTCTAGCCGGATTACTTATCTCAGATCACCTTTAATTGGATCATATCAGGCCGGTTACCGGCAAAAGCCGAATCATGGGTTGGACGGGTACAAGTGAAGTTCGAGTCGAACGAATATCAGGTCGGGTATTAACAGGTCTAGATAAACATGAGTCAGATAACTATCGGGTTTATACGGGTCAATTTAGTATCTGTGGCCTTTGGATTGCGGGTTATTTCTGGGTCGAGTCAATTTTTTTCCGATCGAACTTAAAGATGATAACTAGTCGGATCGAGTTTTTATAGATGAACTCATCTCGTTAAGAACTCGATCGTAGATCTTTGACCGATTTTTAACCAATTTGGACGAGCTTGGACCGAGTTTGACTCAAGTAAATCTCTATATTTATGTATTAGTTCAATCATCTATATATTATTGTATTAAATCAATCACCGATACAGTAGGTCAATATATATGATAGTTACGATCCATGTAACAGATCAATCATCAATATATTAAATGAACATATAAGATAGTTAATACCAATTTATTAAATCAATCAACACATTAGATCAAAGTATAAAATACTTAAGATCAATGTATTAGATCAATCATCAATATATTAGATCAAGAAATAAGATAGTTAAGATCAATTTACATGATTTGATTGTATTTATTATTATAAGCTTGTAATTATTACTATAGTTAACATCTATGTATTAGTTCAACCATCGATACATTAGTGTATTAAATCAATCGTCGATATAGTAGGTCAATATTTATGATAGTTAATGTACATGTATTAGATCAATCGTCAATATATTAAATCAGCGTCTAAAATAGTTAATAGCAATGTATTAGATAAATGTAAGATACGTAATATCAATCATCAATGTTTTTTATCAAGAAATAAAGATAGTTAAGATCAATGTATTAGATCAATTAACAATATATTAGACCAATCATCAATATATTAGACCGAATATATTAGACCATTCAGTTAAATATATAAGAATCGTGTATTATATCAATGAATAATAAATTAGATCAATTATGAATATATACCATCAGTAGCTAGATTATATATTGAAGAGCCACGCATTATATCATTCATGATTCGTGAAATGAATTAGATTAAAGAGTAAGATAGACAGGTAGTTAAGATATATGTATATCAGACCAATCAATATGTTAGTTAATATCTATGTATAAGATCAATAATCAATAAGTATATTATTAGATCATTGAGTTAGATATTTAGGGGCAACATATTATATTAATCGTGAATATAGTAGATTAATGAATAAGATGATTACGATCTATACATTACATTACTGAGTTAGATATTTTAAGAGCCATGTATTATGTCAATCATAAGTAGATCAATTAATAAGATAGTTAAGACTTAAGATATATGTATCAAGATATATGTATCAGATCAACCATCAATATATTACATTAGTGAGTTATATACTTAAGAGCCTTGTATTATATCAACTATCAATACAATAGATCAATGAATAAGATAGTTAAAACTTAAGATCTATGTACCAGATCAACCATTAATATACTTCCTCCGTTTTTTTACTCGCATCATTTCCATCTTTCACACTATTCATACATGTCCACTTAAATCAATATTGTGACTTATATGTAAGAAAAGATATAGTCATGTAGGTTCTTGTTAGATTCGTCTCAATGTATAGATTATTAAAATCTAATTTGCATAATTTTTTATTGTATATAATTAAAAATATTTAACATCTAACTTGTGCATTGGGTTCGTTGCGTAAACTGGTTCAATGATGCGAGTAAAAAAACGGAGGAAGTATTATATTTGTGAGTTAGATACTTAAGAGACATGTATTATACCAATCATCAATACATAGATCAATGAATAATATATTTAAGAGCCGTTATATCATTCATCAAATGAATTAGATTAATGAGTAAGATAGACATATAATGTATTAAGATCTATGTATATTAGAGCAATAAATAAGATAGTTAAAATTTGTGTATTAGATCAATCATCAATATATTAGATCGCCAAGTTAAATACTAAATTACTAATTTTTATTTATAATACTTAATTACTACTCATATTTATTTATAATACTACTTAGTAATAGTTTTATTTAATCATAATTTTCTTATCATTAAAAATAGGACTCTAATGTCATTGTTGATCCAAATTGATAGATAATGGAAAATCCAACAAAAAAATATCACTTCAATCCAACCATTGCTCAAAACTAATCTATGGCTCAAAATCATCAATACAACTACACATGGATTACCATTCTCAGCCATCAGATTGAAGGTTATAAATCAAATCGACGGTCGAAAAACCATTTATCCTTTCCCATATATAAACCCTCATATTTCCTCAGTCCCTCCCTTTCCTAGAACCCTAAACTCAGCTTATTCCTGTCTTCTTCTTCACAGTTTTACCTTCCTCCTTCGCCAAGCCCAGCACCAAACTTTATTCACCTTCTCCATGCTTGGTTCACTTTCCACGTTTGGGATGATTTATATGCTTTAGTGAAAAAATAAATATGTTCTTTTCTTTCTATGAATAAACATTGTTGCTCAAAAAAAATCATGAGTAGAAATTGATGAAGGTAGCATTTGGTGATAAGAAATCCATATCATTTATTTGAAAATCCTCGGCTCCATAACTTCGAATTCAACCTTAATTGACTATTTTTTATATATGATATTTTACGGAGTAGCTCTACTTGCTCAGTTTTGTTCCTGTACTTGATTCAAGAACTGAATTTGAAATTGAGGTTTTGTATTTTTCTAGGGTTTTGATGAACAAATTGGGGAAAGTTTGTTTCGTTTTTATTTGTTGTAGATCTGAGTTTGGTTTAGTAGTTCGGTTTTGGTTCTTTAGGCTTATAGAGATGAATCTTTTATTCAATTGAATGGCTATGAATTATATGAAATGAATATCTCATTCACGCCAATCTTTCTTCTAGTTAATGGTTTCATTTTCTTAACCATTTATCATTGAAATTTGGTTTCTTCAGTTGAATACGTTCTTAATTTTGGTTATTGATTATTGCGTAATCGAATTCCGAATTCATCTTTTTAAACATGATTGTCCGGTGATGGGCTGAGCTGAATTATAAGGTTTATCTGGTGTTGATTTTTGAATTTGAGAGCTTTTTAGAGTTCAGTTTGATTCACTACAATTTTTACTCTTTGATTAAATTTGTTTGGGTTATCAGTTTGAAACTTTCAATGCTTGTTGGCTTGTAGCCTCTGTGATCTTCAATTTCTCATTACGTTACGAAGTAGTGGTGGTCAAAAGTAAACTCAAAGTCAAATAAAATTTTAACCTATTGATCAAGTTATCCTTCACCTGAAATCACTAAGAGTATAAATCTATATAAGTTTGATTTATTTCAGTATTGCTCAAATACTTCCTCCGCTTTTTTTTACTTGCATCATTGAATCATATTACGCAACCCAATGCACATTTTATAAATTAGATATCTTGAGTTCTATATAGGAAAAAAATATACAAAGTTGATATTAATTATCTACACATTGAGACGAATCAAACAAGATCCCACATGACTATGTTTTTCGTTATATATAAGTCACAAATTTGGTTCAAAGCAACATGAATGAATAGTTTAACATTGCCAAATGATGCGAGTAAAAAAAAGCGGAGGTAGTATTAACTATTAGAAGACACACTAAAGATTGACTTATTAAAAATAATTTTTCTAACAAAAAAATTCATTGAAATTTTAGGAGGGAATGTGATCTATTAAGAAATTAATTTGTTGGTCTCAGTTACAAAATTGCACGAATTTATATTACCCTCCAAATGTTAATAATTGAAATTATAGTCAAATTATCTTGTTCGCTCCAAATGTTTGTCATTAAATTAAAGTTTCAATGTTATAAAATGATTACAACGATTATATAGTAACTTTAAAGTCTACCACAATTAACCAATTTTCGGTTATTTTCGGTTAATATTCGGTTCGGTTATTTTCGGTTTATAACAGTTTAAAACGGTTTTCAGTTATTTTCGGTTAATATTCGGTTCGGTTCGGTTCAGTTTAAAACGGTTTTTGATACAGTTAATTACGGTTCAGTTCCTTTTCGGTTCGGTTTTGGTTCGGTTTTGGTTCGGTTTAATACAGTTGACTTTAAAACAGTTGCTTTCAGTTCAGTTCTTTTTTCAGTTATCAGTTAGTTTCGGTTCGGTTTCGGTTCGGTTAACAGTTCAACCAACAGTTTTCAACCAAACTGACAGCTCTAATCTTCATTGACATTTGGACCTACAATAAACAAGACAAACAAATAGAAACAAAGGGAGTAAGTATTATTTCCTGGATACCCAAGATCTCGAGTTCCCCGTTAGTTAGGCATGGTTAGAAGTACCAAAAAGATTGACGAAATTGTGATACTTTGCACTTTGCATGCCAGGCTATGCTGCATATACTTTGTTCAAGGTTATACCATTGAAGTCCAAGACTGCGGGCATCGAATGTGTTCCCACTGCACCCTAGCTCCCGACTTCCATAACAAACGAAACCCAACAGGAGCTTGCATAAATCCACTGGTTTGTCCATTTTGTGGAAACAACATTGCCCGCTTGATAGTCGCTAGGTTAAGCACAAAAATTGATATTGATTTGAGCTCATGGAAAAGGAAATCTAGGAGATCTTCAGTGAGGGAAGTAGCAGTTTCAAGGGCATCGTTGCATTTGGAAAGATGAGTGCTCGAGATTAAAGGAGAATAAGTGCACATGAACTTATTGATAAGCCAACTGAGTAGAGGAGATTCGAGCTTTCGAACAGATGCAAGACCATGTTTAAGAAAAAAATCATAATTATCAGGAAAAATTGCGAGAAACTACCTTTTAGAACCACGATTTTGCGAGAAATCACCTCTGTAAACAGTTTATACGAGAATAAACCTAAAATAAAAATTTGTTAGTCAAAAGAAACCTCGGGCATTAACGTACCCTATTTTAAAGGTATAGTTTGAAATATAAAAGGAGGAAGAAAATGATCAAAGTGCTATATCAATTTTTAAGTTGGTTGACATGAAAAAGGGTAAGTCAATGTCTGAGTCAACGTTGGATTTTTGCCTCGAGGTTTGTTTTCACAAAAAAATATTTTTAAAAGGTGGTTTTTCGCAAAATCGTTGTGTTTAAAAGGTAGTTTCTCGTAATTTTTCCTAATTATTAGTATATATATAAAGATCTATACGTAGAAACCGCAACTATTAATGCAAAAAGTGTAGAGACTCGGGAACCGAGGGCGGGGGAGGAATGAAGGAATTTTTTTGGGAATGTGACCTTTGGTTTGGTAAGTATGTGCAATGTGTGGTCATAATTAATTTGTTGTAATCTTTCATTGCTTATGATTGAATTAAGTGGAAGTGCAAGTTAAAACACTATTTTGGGAGTTAGCTAAAACTGTAATTTAGCCACTTAAACAACAAAAGAATTCTTTGTTTACTTTCAGATGAAGTTTATATTCATCAATGGTTGCTTATTAGTTATTGTCATTATGTTCAATGCGATGTCACCCACGCTGAATGCTACAAGGTTAACAATAATGTAATTTGGAAGGTGTATTTAGTAGCTATATTATAGTTTATGGAAAACCATGTGGTTTATGCGTGGTGGAATTTATTAAATATTGGAGAATACCGAGAGTAATTTAAGTTTACGCATCCTTACTCTAATTTCACAAGCTTTCTAATTTCATTCCACACGCAACCATTCAGATTTTAGTTTGCAGAGCCTAAACAATTATTCAAATTACAAAAATATATGCTTATAATAGATGGTCTTGGCATTTCATAGTTTTAATTTAGGCTCTTGCAACAGTGTCCGACTATCATTGTTCACTGAAATTACCATTTGTGTTCAAATAATTTGGTTAACAGTTTCCGTTACTTTGATATTTGTATATGATGTAAGTTCCTCCTTACTACATTTGATATCTTTAACAAAGACATTCTACACAACTAGATACGACTAATTAGATGGAAAACAAATAATACAACCCCGCTGATTACATTTACAATAACCATATTGGGGGGTCGCGTGCTAACGCACGCGGTCCAACAACTAGTCTATATAAAAAGTGCTTTGTCTAGCATTGTAGTTCTTTTAGCAAATTCATTGCTTAAGCTGCTTTTTTTTACAATACCAATAATTGTATAGTTTATCATTATATAAGAATTTTTTTGTTGCTCCCAAAGAAATATTCCTTTTTATCATTTCCCAAAAAATTGCTAAAGTAGGTGGCTATATAAAAAAGAAATTCTTTGTTTTCCATCCTTTTAACCGGGTCTACTAACGCTTTCTTATTTTTTTCCCATGCAATAAGCAAACTTATATCATCAATCATATGTTAATAGTGGGATGAATTAAGGCTACAATCACGTGCATATAGAAGTAGTAATAAATAGTTCAAAAACAAATTATGCCATAAATAAGTTGATCAAAACATTAATGATGATGAAAAATAGAAGAGATAAATCTACCCAAGACCTCAATGGTGCACTGACATACAGAAGAAAGGAAAAAAAATAATTGTTGCAATCTGTATTCTTAAACTGAAACATATCAAAAGAAAAGTAGAACCATATCAAAACAAAAGTTAATCATAGTTGGCAAGAATGCTTAGCAAAATCAAAGGATGCAGCTATGAGATTCAAATCAAGTCGCTGTTTTTTTGTTTCTTGCTTGACTCAGCTGCAACATCAATCCCAACGTTCTTGCCAATCACTGGTTCGATACAGCAACGGAAGATTGACAAAACCATCCTTTTAGTGTTCCGGCTCACCCAGCTACCAAATCTGATGAGGTTGTTGACTGAAAACTTGAATGTTATTAGGAAGGTAAGGAAGCAGATCCCAGAGATAAAGATAGCCAACCAGAAAGATTTGTGGGCAGTGGTTACAAAAACGCCAGTGGTGAATGCCAATAAGGTCGAATAGAAGGATGCACGTAGTAGAAATATTGAAAGATCTAACACGACGAGGGAGCCGTGGATTTTGCCAATACCCATTACCCATAGGAGATAGAAAAGGACAAGCATAGAGCCGCACATTGCAAAGGTATTGAACACAAGGAAAGCTTGAAATACTGGCTTTATGAGAAGCACTGAGTATCCATCATCGTTAAAACCACCTGGCACCTGAATCCCCGCAGCAAAAGTTATTGTTGCAAGGAGACCAGCAACCACGGAGAGGGCATTGGCTGAATCTTTCATTTCTGCCTTGCGGATACCATATGAGCTTCTAGCTAAGTATGCCGCTTGTGGCACTTTCTTCCGAATTTGCTCAATGATCTATTTCAATCCATAAAACTCAAATGAGAAAACGAAACTGAGACTGCCAATATACCGTTGGGTATTTTTGGGTATTTAATGGAAGGATTAATATTTGAGTTGAGAACAATAAAAGCTAATTTTCATAATATCTCATAAGAATATAACATTAATACATATAGGAAAAATTGATAGCAATAATCCCAACTCTAACCATTTCGTTCAAAATAATCTCAACTATGAGTTATTCTAGAATAATATAAACTATCAGGGTACCTTTCCAGGATAATACATTCAAACTTTTATATACTCATCTCTAATTGAGAAATACAACAATGAAAGAAGCTAGCTAGTAGCTCTTTCTCACAATGAAATCTAACGGTTTAGGGCACTCTTCAACTAAGTCATACATCACCTATTTACACTGCAACAATGTAAAGCTACCTAAATGCTTCTAGCACACAAATGACTTCCACATTATCACTCAAACCACCAAGTAATCGGCTATTACTACTTATTTCATCTAAGACGAATTCATATTTTCAAACAAAGTGAGCTAGGTGTAGGAAGCTAATGGCCTAGGGGTGGAAAATTTTACTTTTGCATTTATTTGCTTCTTTTACCATTGATTTTATGACATATGATTAGCTTGCACTTAGGAGTAGAGAGGAGTAGGTCGTTGCTATTTTAACACTCCTCCTCAACGACTACCCTCTATCAGAGTAAGTCTTGAGGTCATACCAAGTTATCTTCGAAATTTTTCGAACTTTGTCCTCCAAGACCTTTCGTGAAAATATCAACATAGTCAATTTTTCTTGAAAACACATAGTCAATGCTTCCCTTATACCTCAAAATTCGATTCACATCTTTTAAATGAGATTTCTTCAATTTTTGCATTAATCGGCTTATCACATTGAGTGCATATGCAATATCCGATCTAGTTAGTGTGAGATAAATTAGACTTCCCACCAATTTTCTGTTCATCGTCACATCTTCTAGATTCTTGCCAACTAGCGAGCATAGCCTTGCATTAGCCTCCATTGGAGTTGAGATTGGCTTGCAATCGAGCATTCCATACTTCTCCAAAAGATCTCGGGCATATTTTTGTTGGCAAAGGAATATCCCATCCTTGGTTCGCTCCACTTTGAGACCAAGAAAACGTTTCAATCACTACTACAAAACGCTTAGTAACTCGATACTTTATCCTCGGCGCACCCTAGGAGCGTTCAAGGGGAATTAATAAAAAGCTTGTTTTCTCGACGCTATTATGCGCCGACAGGAAATACGACTCATAAAAGCGTCGAGATCTTTCACATCAGGTGCACGTGCTCCATACATTGCCCGCAAAAACCAATCTCAAGTCATATTGCCCGCAAAAGGCAAATTGAGTCAATGAAACAGTATCCCCAATTTTCGCCCACCATCTCAAGCAACTGCCCTCAATTAGAATTCAACCTAGATCTACACCAGTCGCTCTAGTCTCAAGTTCTCAACTGCTGAATTGGAATTCGTTCAATTCAAGGTATCAATTCGTGCAATCCAAGGTGTCAGTTCTTTCTATTCAAGGTAGCAATTCGCTCAACTGCTGAATTGGAATTTGTCAATTCTTCCAATTCGTTAAATTTCGATATCAATTTTGACAAATTCGTTGGATTCATCTCCTTGCTTGCAGCACCTTTCATCTGTTTCTGCCGCTTTCTTTGTCGAGGTCTCCTTCGAAACCTCCACCACCAGGTAATCTTTATTTCTTAATTTTCGGTTTCTGCCCTTTCTTAACCATCTCCCCCTGTTTCTCAATTTTGTGCTTGTGGCTCTTTTTTTTGCTGTCTATCTTTGCCTTTGCTTTGGTAAGATTGTTCCCTTCAGTTGAGACAATTATAGGACCTACTGAAAGCTTACAAATGCATGACATATCAAACTATATATCAAATGTTAAGGTTTCATTTTCACTTTAGCTCAAAGCTCTATAATTACTCCTTTTTTTTTGCTATCATTAGAAATTAGAATCAACAAATCCCCTCTTGTTCTCCACTCTTTTCTTCTTTTTTCATCTTTTGTTTTATTAAGACAATAAAAATATCATTCTTTGGTAACATAAAGGGAAAAAAATGAGGAAGTGAACTCTACTTTCGAAATACCAAACCAATATGATAAGCGAGATGTATCACCTTATTATTCAATTGGATTTATTCGTTAATTCCGGGTGTACTAAAAAGCCTTCAAGCACAAAATATAAAATTCTTCACATGTAAAATGACTTATCTTCCTTCATACAAGTTTCAAAGATCAATGATGTAAACATGAGTTATAAGATTCCATGACTTCGTACGTCGTAAGTCAATCGTACTTTATGTCGTTAACTCGTGACGATCGGTTGGTTACCACCATAGTGAAGAGATAATGTCGCCTTTATGGAAGCCAACCAAGTGATATATATTAGGGGTGATCACTTGATCGGTTAACCTACATGCTTGTGGTGGTAGTGCCTTGAAGTGGCTAAGGTGTTGCATTGGCTGAGGTGGTTGTGGACTTATGAGAAGTTATAAGAGGTTGGATCTTGGAATAGGAAAGATAGGTGATAATAAAAAAAAAAGAAAAGCTTATGAGTTATATCGTAGACTCTTACCACTAGACCAACTAATGCTTGTCAATAGCCACCTCTACCCATCCAGGTAATCCGAACAAATTAATAATATGTCCCCAAACAGGGGGAGATGGTTAATTATATTATTAGTTTGTTCGGTTATCAAGTTGTCTAGCACTCCTCATAGCTTTTCATTTTGCTTGAGACATTCTTTAACCTGGATTAATAATATCAATCACAGGCCAAAAGAAGAAAGTGCTCCTATAAATCAGCACAGAAGTTTAACTATATTGTTACATAAGGCCCTATGTCTACAAGTCCCTTGAGGGATCACAACCCCTTTTTTTTTCAAATACCGTACTTTAGGGTCAATTTCACTCTTATTTAGCACATTTTGGTGGGTATTTGAAATTTTTTGAACATGAATTACATTAGAAACTGAAGAAAAAGACTTAATTGAAAATATCTCGATAATTTATTAAACACCATCAATGATGTGATCTTTGCAAGCATTTGCAATTATAGCAGTGCATATCAGTGTTCCCACCTGATTTGTTGGGTGTAGAAAATGTCCTTTGTGTATGTGTGAACAATAGAGGTAGAAGGCTAACCTAGAGTGCAGTAGAAATGTTTCATACTTCAAAATTTACAGAGGAATTGACGCGAAACTAAATTATTTCTGCTCGAAAGCCGATGAATCATACATATTCAGGAATTCAAAATCAGATTCTTCAAACGCTTTGTATCTGTTGGTAGTCTGACCTAAGTTTAATTAGCAGTGGTTGAACTTCGCATGTCGCCCTTAATTTCGAATTTCTTTGCTCTCTTTATTCAGAATATATTAAGTAATTATTTTAACCCTTTTTAAAAAATCGCAAAACTATTTAGCTCCCTTTCCAAAAAGTTCTGATTCTGCACCTTAGTTGAAGTTTCTTTTTCTTCGAACCATATTTGATTTCAACTGATAAAGCTGAGGGAGAAAGCACAAATATTTCAGAGAGAGAAAGAAAGGTACATAGATGGAACATGGAAACCATATTGCGAGTATGATTTTCAATCGAAGCCACAAGCTAAAATTTTCAATCTGATATTCTTGGTCAATTTAACTAAATATGATCAGAAATTCTGTGGAAATTTTGATCCCATTTCCCCCTTCTTTTTAAGTATGAGAAAGACATATATGTGTGCATGTTTGTTATGGAATAGAAAGGGATAAGAGTAATTGCTAGAGAGGCTACTTAGCTAATCAATTTTGTAAGCACGTGAAATGATGATTTTAACTTTTTTTAGTGAGAAAAGAGTGCTTTTATTGTGTGTGAGAGAAAAACAATTAATTTACAAATGAATCCGAAGAAGAGAAAAGAAAGATTAAGCTTCATTGTCGATATTTCGTTTCTTATTAACTCGATTTTTTTTTGTTTTGCAGTATATATTGTATAGTGCTGATGAAGAACATTGGTCTTACTTCTCCTTGTGCCACGGTATTGTGATTTATAATTTTTTTTTCTTATTAATGAAATCAATATGAACATTAGTTTAATTTTGTTCTTATAGCGGCTTTTCTTGGCATGAAGCTTTTGTATAGAAGTGTATGTTAATAACATTAATTGTTTGAATTTCTAGCATCTATCATATATGTCAATTAGATAAAGAAAAAGCATATAATGGTGTGATGAAATGTTGCAAAATTTTAAAGATTCATATATTTTGGTTATGTATCGTACTCCATGAAGTCCTTGTTCCATGAAGTTATTGTGATTCATCATGATTTACGTATTCATAGTAAGTTGTCTCATGTTTTATAGTAGGCAGTAGCTATATGTTTTTTTTAAATAAAATTTTATATTTTGTGTAGAGATGGATACGAGTAGGATTGATTTACGAAAGGATGATCCTGGTTATTATAAAGGTTGTATGGCATTTATTGAGTTAGCAAAAGAAACTCTCATACACGAAAAAACTCTATGTCCTTGTAATAAGTGCAAATTGCGTAAATGGTTTGTCATAGATGAAGTAGGCGGACACATTTTGTTTAATGGTTTCTACAAGGATTATAGAATATGGAATTTCCATTGTAAAGATGATGACCAAAGTAATCCACAAGAGACCTTTAATTACGAATTGTCACTAGGTCAAGATGATATTAGAGGGTTGTTAAGGGAAGCTTTTGGGTTTGAAATTCCACAATCCAGTCTTCAACCTCATCCTCAACCTCAACCTCAACCTCAAGATCATTTTGGTGAACTAAGGTATGAGAAAGAAGGATTAGATGACATATATGGAGTTATGGATTCCCATGATGGGGAAGGGGATGAAGTTCCCATTTTTCACACTAAAGAAGAAGAGGTCAGGTATAGAAGACTACTTGAAGCCTCTAATAAGGGTCTCTACGAGGGGTGCACTACTTTCTCAAAGCTAGCGTTTATTTTGCATTTGTTTCACCTCAAGTGTACGTATAATTGGTGTAATGAATCATTTACCACATTGCTAGAACTTGAAATAGCCGCGTTTTCCATCATCTTATTATGAAGGAAAGAAGATAATCACAGATGAGAGATTAGGATATGAGAAAATTGATGCTTGTCCTAATGACTGTATGCTATACTTTGCCAATCAAGATGAATGTCATATATGTCATAAGTCAAGATGGAAGACAATTAAAGGTAGGGAGGATAATGCAACAAATGATCCCGGTAAAGATGCTTGTAAGATAGGTGAGGCAGCTAAGGTAATGAGGTATTTTCATCGTATTCCGAGACTAAAGAAAATTTACATGTCATCTAAAACCTCAAAGGATATGAGATGGCATGATAAAGACTATGGGGAACGCAAGGATAATGAGATTTTGGAGCACCCAGCAGATGGTGAGGCTTGGGAAAAATTTGATGAAAGATATTATGTGTTTGCCGCTGATCCTCGAAGTGTTAGATTAGGTTTGGCAACTGATGGCTTTAACCCATATTGTTTGAGGAGTACTAATTATAGCCCTTGGCCGATAGTTTTGATTCCTTATAACTTACCACCATGGCTTTGCATGAAACCATCTTCATTTATCCTCTCAGCTATTATTCCATGAAAATCGAGTCCCGGAATTGATATTGACGTGCACATGCAACCATTAATCCATGAGTTGAAATTATTGTGGGATGGTGTTGATGCTTTTTGATGCTTATACCGGAAAGAATTTCAAGCTACGAGCAGTCTTGCACTCCACTATAAATGACTTCCCTACATATGCTATGTTATCGGGATGGAGTACTAAAGGTTACAAAGCTTGCCCTGTTTGCACCCATCCTACTGATTCATACCGATTTGGGGGTAAAATTTGCTACCTTGGACATCGAAAATGGTTGCCACCTCATCATCCTTATCGTTCACAAGCTGCATTATTTGATTGGAAAGAGGAAAATGGTCGTGCTCCGGTCTGTGCTAATGGAAGTGATATTTTAAGGGAGCAAGAATGAACTCAATATGTCTATGGAAAGAAAAAAAAACTATCAAAAAGTAGAGGGAGGAAGAAAAGGAAACAAGTGGCGACCACATCTACTAGTGAAGCTGTTAATGATGATGGTGATGGTGAAGGTGTGGGTGATGATGTCAATGTTCTTTGCACCAAGAAAAGTATATTGTTTGACTTAGAGTATTTGGAGCATAATCCTTTGAGACATAGTCTAGATGTCATGCACATTGAAAAGAATGTTTGTGACAATTTGTTAGGAACTCTTTTAGACATTGATAAGAGTAGAGATGATGAGAAAGCTAGAGACGCTCTTAAGGAGTTGGGAATGCAACATCTTTGGATTACGACGAACTCATACGAAAAGTTGGAAATGCCTCTTGCTTCATTCTCTATGGCAGAAAATGACAAAGAATCAAATTTCCTGATGGATATGGGTCCAACTTGCAAAGGAGTGTTAATTTTAAACAACAAAGATGACAAAGACTTATGAACTTGAAGAGTCATGACAATCATGTCATTATGCAGGATGTTCTTCCCGTTGCTTTAAGAGCATCTAACGCCACTCAAGTTATTGACTTGCTCGAAGAGTTGTCTTCTTTTTTTAAGAAGTTATGCTCTCCGACTATTAGAAAGAAGGATTTGAAAGACATGCAATCAAATGTTGTATTGATTCTTTGCAAGATAGAAAAGGAGTTTCTACCGACCTTTTTCACTATCATGGTTCATTTATTAATTCCTTTAGTGGATGAGGTCAAACATGGTGGACCCGTTCATTATAGATGGATGTACCCTGTTGAAAGGTCATTATCTTGAACTTATATTTTGTTTGTTACAACGAATTACATTTTCTTTTTCTTTTTTTCTCTTTTATATTAACGTTAGGTACAATTGTTTAAGGTACTTGGCCTATGTGAAATCACAAGTAAGTAACAAAGCCCACCTGAGGGGTCTATAGTGGAAGGATACTTGCTAAAAGGAGACAATTCTTTTTTGTTCAAGATACCTAGAAGGTATTGAAACCGTTTTCAATAAACTTAAGAGAAATGATGAAGGTAGTGTGGGCTTCGGTTCCTATTTATTTGACTCGGGTGGTCGAGTGATTGGGAAGGTACACGATTTTCGTCTCAATGATAAAAGTTTAAGCCAAGCACATTGCTATGTTTTGATGCATTCTAATGAGATGAAACCCGTCATCGAGTAAGTAATGTCATGATACTTTTTGGATTTCATTAAATATATAGAAATGGTAATATAATACTTTTCTATGTTTTTGTAAAGGCATTTCAAGGCTTTGAAGCGACAAGAGATTACATTTGGACATCATAAGCCAAATGAATATGAGTGGATAGTTAATGAATTTGCAGCATGGTTGCAAAATTAGGTCACACGCTCTGCCATATCGTAAATAAAAAGTAATAAGTCCTTTATGCATGATAACTTTTTTCTTATTAAAGTTATCTCTAAGTTTAAACTTTCATAATTGTAGGTTCATAATTTAAATGATAGATCCAAAGAAGGGAAGTTGAGGAAAGCATTGGCATTGGGCTTAAGTAGTCGCGTTAAGAAAATGAAAGGCTTTGTTGTTAACGGCTTTAAATTTGATATTGTAGAGCGTGAACGGTATCGAAAGACTCAAAATTATGGAGTTATGGTGGAAGCTGAGGGCCTAAAATATTATGGAAAGCTCAAAGCAATATGTGAATTAGATTATTATGGTTCTTACAAGGTTGTCTTATTTCATTGCGATTGGGTTGATATACACAAGAGTTTTAAGAAAAGTGCAAACGGTAGCGTTTGTGTCAATTTCTCGAAGTTGATGCACACTGGTCGAAATTTGGGTGATGATCCATTTATTTTTTCGTCTCAAGCACGACAAGTGTTTTATGTCGAGGATGAGCTTAAAAAGGGATGGTTACATGTTATTAAAGACTAAGCCTAGGGACTTGTTTGATGTAGGCAATGATGTGCCATAATTTTTGACGTTGGTTTTTGTGATACTTATATTGTTGATTATAATAAAATGGTGCTTATGACTATCTAATTAAACATGTAATTTTGATTTATGGTTTTCATAAATGCGTTATGACATCGTATCACTAATTGTTTTTAGGTGTAATGCCATTATGATTACATCCATGTATTGTAACGATATGATATTGAGTATATATCAAAGGTTTAGTTTTATAATGGTGATGACTTCAATGTGGTTACATCCATTTGTTTTCACTCTAGGTGCTTTGTAAGCGATGGGAGAAATTGTGATTCTGTTTGTGATCGGGCGACTAAATTAGACGACTAAATCAGCCAAAGCTCAACAATCTATCATTCATTCTGTATGCCAGAAGTGCCGGAAGCAGCAGGTGTTTTTCTTATCTTCAACCTTTTTTTCTGTATACATTGCCGTTGATAAATTTCTTTCTTTTTAATTTTTATTATTGGATGTTCATAAATCACACATTTATACATGTTATAGGGCTGCTATCATTGAATGTTTTAGTGGATTTTTCAAAACCCTCTTATTATATGTTAAGCTATACGATAACATGATTGATTCTCTCAATAAGTTCTTTTTCATTCAAGCGTTGTTTCTTGCTTAAAGGTAACTTATCCTTGTATTGCCCAAGCCTCTTTTCCATCTTAATGATTTTTTTTTGTGTAGAATCAGTATTGGAGATCAAGATGGCTTACCGTAGTAAAAGAACACGGTCTTTTGCAACTGATGAATCATTGTCCTCGAAGAAGCCATTGCCGGCACAATCTTCTGGTTCTGTTATTGGTTGTGGTTCCATTGTTGGTGCTGGTTCGGTTATTGATTCTGGTGCTGTTATTGGTTCTGGCGCTGTTATTGGTTCCGGTTCTGTTATTGGTTCCGGTTCTGTTATCAAAACCTCAGAGAATACCTATGGGTTCCAGTTCATTATTGTCTATGATGAAAAGAGCTCAAACTCCTCTGTCAACCCACTATTCAGAACCTATGGTTACAAAAAATACAGATCCTAAACCACTTTCAGCTCCATTAGCTCCAAAACATATACCTATGAAACCTATCGCTACTAACCTACCTCCAATTAAACCAAAATCAAATGTTAATATTTTAGTTCAGCCACAAACAAAGCCTCAGACTCCCATAGATACTCATGCTATAGATTCTTCGGTCGAGGTCTTATCTTCCTCATGCAAAGCCCATGTAAATGGGGACCTTTTGGTCCTCTAAATAGCGGTCCATTATGCACCATAAAATCCAAGCAACCCTCATCACATACCTCATCACATACTACTGAAGCCAGTGAAGTGGGTGGATCTGAAACCATTTGGAAAGTTCCTCCAACCATGAACTCAAAACCAAACATAAAAGGTCAAAGTGGAAAGATGCACGTGGTGACTTCACAACCGAATGCATCCCCTAGAAATGATCCGCCCAAACATCAAAATGTTTCTCAATCTAAGACTCTACCACTGAATACTGGTCTTGGTACTTCACAAATCAATGCCCCTGGCGCTTATCGTGCTATAAATCATGGCTCTCAATCTCCTTTTTCTACTGTCAGGAGTACAGATGGTATTGCCACTGCTAGTCATACAAAGGGTATAGCAAGGAAAACAAATGGTATTGCTACTGCTACTGCTAAGCATACAAAGGGTATAACAAGGAATACAGATGGTATTGCTACTGCTAATCATACAAAGAATATAGCAAGGAATACAGATGGTATAGCTACTGCTACGCATACAGAGGGTACAGAAAAATAGGGGGCACACCAGAACATAAACGAGCAGCAAAAAAAACGTCAAAGCAGAAAGCAATTCAAACTCTTCTGTGCCTCGTCGTCCAACTGCCATACTAGCATGGAAATGTAAGGTTGATTTCAATGCTAAGGAAGAGATAATATGTCTCGGTAATCAATTTTTAGCAATACTTTTAAGGCTTTTTTTAATGACATTCTTAGGAATCTTAGCAAAATTTGTTACTGCCGATGTAAGTTTTCTGCTCCCTCCCCCTTGTTTACATAGTGTTATGGGTATTGCTAGGTAGAGTCACAACCAATATTTATAAAATGGCGAATTGCATTATGATAATTCTGTAATCCTATGCTCCACTGTTATGTTTGACTTATTATATGGTGACTTTTACAGTTTTTTTCCTCCTTTTGGCAGAAACTAACAGTAACTACAAGTTAATGAGTGTATCGATTCCGATAGATTTGTGGAATAGTAATGGATTGAGGTATTTCGTTGAATTCAATGACATGCATCAACCACTTAGGAAAAATGGGGATCTCTTTGTTAGATTTCTTGGTTTTCTTGCAAAGATGAAGAGCTACTGCCCAATTACAACACTAAATTGGAACGATGTCAGCAACTTTTGCAAAGGCTCAATCGTGAAAATATATAGAGTACGTGCTATTGAATTTGGTGTAGTGTTTGTTCATTATTTAGATTTATTTTTATTATATTTATTTAATTGAATTAATCTTAAAGGGTAACACGGATTAATATGTTGCACTTCCTAATTGCTCATTTGTTTAAGGAAAAATTTGTGATACCTGATGAAGTGATCTATGACACATTGGCCCTTCAACGCGTTGACAAATGTTGGAGGAATTGGAAATGTAAACTCAAAAGAAAGTATTTCAAACCAAATAAGAAAACTCGGGAACAACGTTACGAAAGCCCGCCAAATGGTTATTCGGATACCGATTGGGCAACATTGGTTGATTATTGGTACTCTGATAAAGGACAGGTTCGTAATATCTTTATATTTCCAATACGTCATGTACATTTTTATAAATGGTTTAACAAAAGATTTGTAAGTGTAGAAATTATCAAAAAATGGTCAAATGGCACGCGCATTACAACATCAGCCACATACAATGGGTTGTGGTAGCTATGCTAACCGCCGAGCTGATTCTGAGAGTAAACCAAATTCAATTAGCAAAATCTATCTTTTCTTAATGTTAAAGTTCCATACCTATTAATAAGTAACTCTTTATTAAAACAAGTATGATTAATTAAAATAATTTTATGTTTCACAACCTTTAGGAAGAGACACATGGAGCAGATATGAGCCTCATTGAGCTTTGGGAAGAAACTCATAAGAGAAAGGATGGGAGCTTTCTGAAAGAAACGTGCACCGACGACTTTTTGGTACAAACTAACACATTCGCTTTCTTAGTTTTACTTTAAACTCTTTTATTTTCTAAACTAGCTAAATATCTGCGTGTGTTGCAGGATGATGTGAAGGCTAAGGCAGACTTCATGAAGCTTGTTGATGAGTCTGCTTCCAAGTCTCATGTTGAAATCGATGAAGAGGCATTTCAAGCTGTTATGAACGGAAAAGAAATACCTCAACAGCCTCAGGGTTTTGGATTTGAGGTGAAGAAAAGTGATGTTTTCGGGGTTCAAGGTACACTTAGAAAAGAGGGTCATCGAAATATTAAAGAGAAATTTGTGGTCTTTGATGCCAATATGGATATACCAGCTTTGAATAAGAAAAATGAAGAATTGGAGAAGCAAAATAAAAAGCTTTCCAACCAATTGAGTGAGAACAATAAGATGGTAAAGAATGTTTTTGGAAGAGTTTCGCTGGTGTTGGATGCAATGAGTTCTGGAAATTCTTCACGAGAACTTATTGATGCTCTGAAATTATCTTTGCAAATGCCTGATCAAGAGGTATTTCTCTTTTTCATTTATGTATCTTTCCACGAAATCCTATACTTCCATGTTAATGGAAATAAATGTAAAGTACTAGGTACCCTTAGTTATCATTCAAATTTAGATTTGAATTAAAGTAAAAAGGTGCCAATTTTAAGGCTTGAAACAGTTATCGTACAACCATTTTTTTCCTGTAATTTACGTGTTTTTTCGTGCTTGTATACTCTTGAAGTTGGACGATGATGCTGTTCATGATGATGGTGGTGCACCGTGAAGCGAAGGATGTTCAATCAACATTAGAAGATCAGCCAAATTTTTATATGACATGAGTTTTCACATTGTGCTTTAGTATGTTACAACGTGCTAACGAGTTAGGGCATGCTTTTGGAAACTTTTTGCATGGTCTCTTTTTTCCTTCTGAAGTACAACAATATTATGTATTTGAGTACATTTAAGCTTCTACATACATTTGCTTTCTTCATCTTGCCATATGCGTCTCTCTCTATAATGAAGGTTCTTTAGGTATTGCTCGAATCTCTTACGCAAAGCATTGCCCATTCACAAGGTTGCTATTTCTACTGTGGAATTGTGCTTACAAGGATGTTCAGGTATTAATCACACATTCACATCGTGAAAGTTCTTCAGGTGATGATAAGAAGATTTTTCTTTACTATTAATGATGAGTGAAGGAGGAAGCGCTCAAACCATCACAGCAAATACTGCTGATCCTAATTCACTTGAGGTAATAATAGTCATTTAATATTTTCTTTACTCCCGTCATATAATTCAATAATTTTACCATTTGATGAGATAAAGTTGAAGTCAATTACTTTTTGTTGAGCTATTATCCTTGATTCCTTGTTGCCCTAAATCTAATACATCATGGAGTGAGTAAATCTGTATGAACTTCGCTATCGAAATCGTTTCTTTCTTTTTCGTATGGTTGAAATTCGTAGTTGATGGTAATTGGCCCAATTTGCAAACTATATGTGAACATGTAATAATAGAGGTTGTTTCTGAAGAATGTTATATTGTACTTTTTTGGTTTTGTTTGGATGACTAATTGACTACCATTCACTAAAAATAGGCCATACTAGTGGGACAAGTAGGACAGCTCCCTGCAGAGAAGACTGAAGAATGGGAAATTGGTTACACTTACTGCTGTGTGAACAGCCAGGATAGCAAACTACAAATTCTGTTTCCTAATGAAGAGCCGAGGGAGTACGCTGAACGTTCTAATGTTCAATGCTTTAGGTTGCAATCCATGTAGACAATTTGGGTGAAATTGTGATGAAGCATGCTCAACCTAGGTAAATTCTTCTCTTGACCTCTATATATATATCCTAAGATGGTCTACAATACAATTCTATCTTCCCTATGTCTGTACTTGGTTTGCATCAGATTTGAAGTATTGATCTGTCGGTGTTTTGCCTGTATTACTAGCACCTTCTTTAACCTATGGTTTTATCAGTGTTGCTATGATGTTCAGGAAGCCAGAGCTTTGTTAGGAAGGCTCGAGTACTAGAAGGGAAACATAAAAGCAGCATACCGCATCTTCGAAGGCATTGACATTGATGCAATTACACCTAATATCAAGGTTGCATTAGGCATTAGCTAGAAGATGTCAGCCACGATGACACAATTTCACAGAGTGATGTGGTGCTGCCCATGTTGATGCATATTGTTAATCTCACGGCCTGATAAAGACTACCAGTTTTGGCGCTGATAAAGATTACCAGTTCTGGCGTTGGCAGCCTTATGGCTACAATCTCCCCAAGTGAGTACTACACATGTGTTGTAGTTCCAAGTAAGATGTCCATCCTATTAAATTGTCAAAGACGTCGAGTCTACTTGTCCTATATATTGTCAAATGTTTTCTACTGGTGGGAAGTTTTTGACCCTAAACTAAAACTAATGAAAAGCATATGATTGCTTAATTACAAATATTTCCTTGGTTTGAGAATTCAATTATGAATAACAATAAGAGTATTATTTATGTACCAGTAGGCTAGTAGGGGGTTTACCAGAACTCTTACAAACCTAGAATACTTGATGCAGGATATGATGAACATTTCAGAAATCTGGTATGGGGCGGTGAAAGGGAAAGCCCTGTTCTCCTCACCTAAATTCACATATTTCCTGAAAAATAAGCTTAGATAATATTTTTATGATCTTGGACTATGGATGCAAGTATGTCTGTGATCAATGCGTTCATATTGCTTCCGTAAGACTTATCTGTCTTGACCCTCTTTTATCCCTCTTTTTGCTTAGTTGGAATATAAGAAGCCCATTGTTGTATAGAACAATTTCTTTCAGGGTATGTTTTTCTTCTATGGAATTTGATTGATTGGGTTATGGAATATAAGGGTCAAAGTGGTTGTGTCTGCATATGATTGGGAAGCCACTGGATTTTCGGCTTGTCGGCATCTAGATGTTACATCTCTTACAAAGAGGTACTTGAATTATTTTCGAGTTTCTCATGGAAATATGTACTTTTTGTTTTTCTTGTAGTTACTTTGAGACCTCGAGTATCTTCTGCAAATCTCCTAATAAATACAAAATTTTACCTCAAGATAGCCAATTTCGGCCACGAAGAGCGATTGTGCATTCATGACAGAGTACGTAGTAACGCGTTGGTACTGAGCACCCGAGATACTCAACTCGACCTACGAACAATTTTCTCTTATATAGGTAAAAGATGTTTTAATTAAATGCATCTCTATTTTAAGACGAAATTCATAATTGTCACAAATTCCATCTCTGATATAAGGATTTTAGTGTTAGACATCCCCATTTTCGCTTTTCAGCTCATCTACCCAATGTTCTCTTATCAGTGGGGCTTTATAAGATTTTCCATGTACATGAGATTCAACCCAACTATAACCAGGTAATTTAGTCGTAATCTTTTCCTTCATAGACTTCCGAACCCTAGCTGCCTCATCCCATTGCTCTCTTGCAGCATAGATACCAGATAGAAGACCCTAGTTACCAGTATTATGTGGTTCTAATATAAACAGTTCCTGAGCAACAAGTTCTGCAATTTGAACATTGTTATAAGTTCGACAAGCAGCAAGCAGGGCCTAACTGTGCCAATGCAGAGATAATAGCATTCATAGCAAAAGCATCAGCGTTAACATGTGCACTTTGCATTCTACGAAAATACATTAATGCTTCATTTGGTCGTCCATTTTCAGGCCTCGAGTATCTTCTGCAAATCTCCTAATAAATACAAAATTTTACCTCAAGATAGCCAATTTCGGCCACGAAGAGCGATTGTGCATTCATGACAGAGTACGTAGTAACGCGTTGGTACTTAGCACCCGAGATACTTGTTTCCAGAACTACTACAATGCATCAATTTATGTGCGGAGTGTTGGGTGCATATTTGCTGAACTACTGGGATGCAAACCAATCTTCCCAGAAAGCTACTGCTTATATCGACTGACACATTCTATTATGACCGTATTGCATCTATCTTAAAGTATGGATTAGTTATGGATCCGATTTGCTCTTTTGATTGAAACCATAAGTATGCTTCTTAAACATGAATTGGTTATGAGTACATATATTCACTGGTGACGTTTCTTGACTGATTAATGCTCTGTTATATTGGTTGATATTAGGTTGTGACTCACAATCCAGTTTGATTACACTTTGCTGATGGGGGAAAATAACACTTTGCTGCTACCGTTTCTGATGGGATTTAGATTAGGTTAATTACTCGGTTATTTTAGGAAGAAAAACTGGAAATGAAGAACTAGAAAATTGGGGAGCAACTATGATGGCCAAGAAAAGCTTTTTTGATAGGAGCTGATTTTCTTATAGTGTTTCCCTCTCCCTTCTTCTCTTCAGGATAAACTTGTCCATTTGTTTTGCTTTCTTCTTTGTCTCATTAAGTTTTTTCCAGAGGAACTTAATATGTAGAGTCTTTGTCAGCTTTGAGTAAGAGAGTCAGAATTGTTAATTAAGCTTTTGATTTATACTCTTCATTTCTTATCAATTACTGTATCTAGAGATAATTTGCTAGTAAATTTTTCCCCTATAGGAACGTATGGTATCTTCTACTGCTTTGGTCGCTGATCGTTAATTTTACTTATGCTAGAGACTAGAGTATGAAGTATTGGGCCAATAACAGCATACTTCTGTATAAGACTACGACATTCAATAATCCTTACGGAATGATTTGCCCACTGCATTGTCAAGTCAATGGTACTTATGTGAGGGTTTTTTTTCGTAGGAGAATTCTTGGCTCTACCAAGCAAAACACTCAGTGGTGCTGAAATGGTTGTTCACTAATGCTGTCTGTTCTTCTGTTGAATTTGTTCTTGACATTGTCTTCTTCCCGCCAGTCATGCAATTACTTACTCTTTTCTTGTGATCTCGACAGAAGCTTCCGCAAATCGAAGAACATCTTGGCAATCTGGTGACTGATATTAGGCCCAAGCAAGTGAAGCAACACCAAAGGATAAGAGATAAGAAGGAGCTCTTTCACGAAAAGTACAAGTTGTGTTTTATGTATGTTAAAGATATGGGAAAAGATGAGCAAATCAAGCTGCCTTTGGACCATTGATGTGTGCTCAACAAAGTTATTAGTGGAGAATGACTAAGAGAAGCTCGAAGTATGGCGTTTTAGTGGCTTTTAATTTGTAAAATTCAAGTGATCAATTAAATTTTAGGAATATAGCTCTAATGTGTTAATATTTATCTATACATGTCCTATTTTTTATTTCACTTTTTATGTAATTACAAAAATCTAGGATTACATGATTATTATATATTATTATTGTTACTATTATTGTCTCATAATCAATAAGATTGTGTATTAGCCCTTGATGAGTTATTAATAATGTTCGATGTCTTATATATGGCCAATAAAATTCTTTTATAAGAGAAGATGAATATAGAAGGAAAAAAGTCTTTTAATAGCGGGAAACATCTCAACACAATAAAGTGCCAAGAATTTTGGCACAATAAAATGTCCAGAGCCAAAGGGGCTCATAACTGTGTCGAGACTCTTGACACTATAAAGCGCCAGGGTGTCCACTAAGCTCAGTATAGTGCCGACATTTTCGACGCCTTTTGATGACGCGAATTGATCATAGACGCTGTATAGCGCCGAGCATCTCGACGCAGAAAAGTGCCGAGAATTTCTCGGCGGCCAAAATCTCGGCGCTTTAGTGCGCCGAGATATTGCCTAAAAAGCGCCGAGAAATGGCACGTTTTGTAGTAGTGTATTCTCCGAGCTCCTTCATTTGAAAGCCCACTGAGAGTTTAGCTCTTGTTTGTCGAATCTCCTCTTCTAATCTCCTGTGATGATAAGATCATCCACATATACAAGAACTACTGCCAACTTTTCGTCTCAAGCTTTCACGAATAAGCTCGAATCAGCTGGTGCGACAGAATAACTATAACTACTACAATAAAGCGCTAATGCAACGATTCAAATGCAACACTTGTGGAAAAGCGTTGCATTTATGGAGATGATGCAACGACCTTGGAGCTAATGCAACGCTCCTTGAAATTTGACATTAGACATTGCAACGATTTTCCATAAGCGTTGCAATTTCTTTATAAGGTTTTGCATATTTCCAGCAATTACAACGCTTTTTTAAATATTCATAAAAAATAATAGAAAACTTATAGCTTATAGGCGAGAATACAAAAATTCATGGGGCTATTTTATTTTGCCAAAATTTAAACCCAATTTCATCCCATTATCATCCCTAACCCACGGTTCATCCTAACCCAATATCCTCTCATTTTCTCAAACCCTATCACTGCCGCACCACACCATTGGCATCCATTACAGCACCATGCCACCACCGCACAAGAGACCACGCCTTGAGAGCTGCACCACTGCGGATTGCTCGACTGTCCTGACGCACTGCCGCAATGCTCGACTGCCTTGAAAGCCGCTATGTCTCTCATTGCATCCCTTCGATTGCCCTAACGCCCAGGATTCATCTCTCGTTGCCGCTACCGACTGCCCTAAAGAGGTAAGCTCCTATTTCTCTTTTCAATTTCCCAGAGGTAAGCTCCTATTCCATTCAGTCTAACATCATTTGTCAGGAAGTTTGGAGTCGAAACATCAAAGCTTGTAGCTCTTTAATTCACAACAAAACTTGGGAAACCACTGGGTTTTATTTCAATAACTAAAAAGGTGAGTTTACTTCGATTTCACCTTTTCTTTGTTAAATTTCATCTTGAAAGCCACCACCCTATGAACAAGGCACCACCTCACGAATTCCGCCAAACTCAAATTTCATACAAATGTTGTACATGGAATTGGAAAGGTTAAATTCTGGCAGCCTGACTTCGAAATTCTCTCGTCGGCAATACTGAAGGGAGGCCGAGGTGAGGGTTGTTGAACTCGACCCCCCCTAAGCAAAATTAGAGGTCAAGTAGTGAAATGGTTGTGCTGATTTCAGTCTCAGGTCTTTCAATCTCTTCATTTTGCTCATCCTAAGATTTCTGAAATTATTGTGAAATTAAACGCTTGTACCCAGATTTCCTTTTCTTGACGTTTGGTGCTTATGATGTTTGGTGGTTGAATATCTAACATTGTCCTAGATTTTGATTGGTTAAAACCTCCTATTGGTATATCTGAGTCAATTCTTGTAGCTACAATTCTGGTATCTCTTCATTGTACTAGATTTTCTCGTAATTGAAAATGGAAATTTGGTTGAATATTAACATTCGGTGGTTTAATTCCCATTTTTTGTTGGTAGGGTGGTGGGTTTCAAGGTGAAATTTAACAAAGAAAAGGTGGTTTAATTCCCAAACTGCACATATGTTGTCTACAATCATATTGGTTTTTATTTTTGATTGTTTGTTGGTAAGTAGAGATAAGTGAATCCAGGTGAAGGAACACACCCTTAGTAGGATTCTGAAGCCAGATTACTGCTCCTTATGCTAATTGGTGAAAATGGTCCTTTAAGGTCTCACTATCTCACTAATCCAACATCTGCTTGAGTTTGGCTCTTTATGGTATACTCACTTTTTCCTCCCTCTCTAGGCCATCTATGTCACACTTTTAGACCTTCTCTATAAGGACTTCTGGCTAAATATTTGGACTTATTTGGGTTATGTATAACATAATCCTTTCCCTGTTTTTTTTTGCAAGGAATAGGTTTAAGAACTTTTTTAGAAAGGTATCTGTTTTGGTCTTCTTGGTGATTTGTTGCAAATACATAACTCGTTGCGATGTGCCCTCTTTTCCATATATGCATGATTTAGTTATGTTCTTCTAGTGTGCTTAAGTGCGTTATAGATAATGAAGGTACTATATTCATGGATTTGGTAGTTCATATAACTAAAGTGGATTAGTAAATGGTAAATGCTAAACTTGGTTGTCTTTTTTGGTGTTGTTGCAAGTCAATGGTTTGAAATGATGAGGTAGATCTTCCAAACAATAAGTTTTTTTTTAAATAAGGTTGCTACTTGTTTGATTCATATACAACTTTATTAATGTTTTGCCCTCAATTAAGTTAAGAACTTGCCAATTGTAAAGCATGCTTCTTCTTGTTAATTGTGCTAATCTGTTTATGTTAATGTTTAGGCCTTTAATTTACACTTATGATGAGGAATTAGGAGCAAATTGTTTTGTCTAATGTATATATCGCTTATACTTCATATTAATTTCATTCCTTTTTTTTACTATATGTTTTTTCATAGCTAAGATTTTCGTAGCTACAAATATCTTATTTTACTAGTCCAAATCACAATACGGACAAAAATGGACACTCTTTAGTTGAAAATAATAAGGTGAATCAAATCACATTTACCTCTCTTCAATTTATAGTGTTTCACTTTTTTTTATTAAACACCTCAAACTAGTCCATTTTTTTCATTTTTTTGTGAATCAAGTTTCCTTGTTACAGTTGTGTTGTTCTCCTTGCTAGCATACTGTTGTTGTGTTATTCTGTTGGTGATATTGGTGTTGTGTTATTCTGTTGGTGCTACTGGTGTTGTGTTGTTCTCTTGGTACCAGGCCACTGCTTAGTGCTTCTATTGTAGAGAATTTTGGGATGTGTTCAAGAGGTAAAATAGGGGATGTGTTCAAGAGTTTCCAACTGCAGTATCACTTAGATAATTGAAGTCTCTTATGTGAGACTTAGATGATTGAGGTCTCTAAGCTTGGAATTGGAACTAAATTTTGATTTTTGAGATATACTTTCTATATATTTTTATATTTGTCTTTGATAGCTTATGTCTTCTATTGGATAGAATTGATCGGCTAGTTTTAAATACAGGTCATCATAGATATGTTCATAATTTGGGAGTCTGTTTTACAAATAAAATTCTGTCAAAATTTTGCTATAATTTTACCATATATCTCCATTAATATATGGTACATTACTAAATTTATTTGTAAATATTGTAGGTGATTTTGGGTGAGGAGCTTGAAGATAATGCATGACGTTACAAATCCATCACTTTGTTGATGTATGATGGTTGAATGTTTTTTGGATATTTGAATGTTTTGATCAATCATTGGATATTAGAAACAAGTGACTTAAGCTCGCGTTAGTTTGTATTCGAAGTTAATTTTAGACTTGTGTTAGTTTAAGTTTTTATTTTATGTGTAAGTTGATGAAACTTAATGTACCATAACTACTATGATTATGCAAAATATTTATTGTTAGCGTGGTTCACTAGTATTTGTGTAGTATTACATATGTGCTTCAAATGGTACGATGATATATTATATATGATAAAATAATAATACAGCTAGCTGTAGAAGGCATAATGTATTGGACAGATAGACCAGTACATAAGAAGTGTTGCATTTGCTTCTCATATTAAGAATTGCAACTTGATAAACCGTTGCTTTTGTAATGTGAAAATAAGTGTTGCAATTGTCTACCAAATGCAACGCTTTAAGATCTATTGCAACGCTTTAATGGATTATCATCCCAGCGTTGCATTTGAAGGGACAAATCGTTGCATTTGATCAAATGCAGCGAAAGCATATGCAACGCTTTCAAAGAGTTGCATTTAATCTATTGCAACGCTTATAGCCACATAATGCAACGTTTTTAGGGGTTGCATTAATCACTCCATAGCAAGAACTCTGCAATCTTGCCAGACCAGGCATGTGGTGCTTCTTTCAACTCTCCGTGTAAAAACGCATTCTTGACATCCATTTGCTAGAGTTTCCAAGAGTTACTAGCTGCAAGTGCTACTAAAACATGCAATATGGTGATCTTTGCAACTTAATTAACTGTTTCATCATAGTCCAGCCCATACTATTGAGAAAATCCTCGATCCACCAGTCGCGCCTTGTACCTTCCAATGGAACCCTCAGGTCTAGTCTTCACCTTGTATACCCATTTGCAGGAAATGGATTGAACTTCTTCAGGCTTCTGTACTAACTCCCAAGTCTCAATCTGGTGTAGAGCCCAGCTTTTTTCCTCCATTTGTTTTCAGCATTCTTTGCTTCGAGTTGTTTAATCATAAGTACTTGGCTCTTTAACATCCTCGACTACAGCAACATTCACATACTTCGTATATGCCTTCCAAGGCCTAGTTGTTCTGTGTAATGTGGGAAAGGTTCTTCTTCTCGAAGATCTTCTGTTTGACTTGGCCTTTCTTCTTTAGGACTCTTATGATATGCTCTTGTTTTCCATGGACTTTTCTCCTTTTGTGTTGGTGAAGTTTGAACACTTGCAATTTCAACATCTCCACCATCTTGACTAGAGTGGCCTTCATCTTTCTCTTCCATCTTCTCTTGAAACTTCCCCTCGATCTCCTTCCAGTCTGGTAATAATGTTGCTTGTGGTGACTACCAAGATGATGCTTCATCAAACACCACGTTTCGTGACACGTGACACTTATCAGTAGATGGATCGCAACATCTCCAACCCTTTCTTTGATCATCGTATCCCACAAAGATAAATCGAATGGCCTTCTTGTCAAACTTGTTGCAAAAGTGTTCGGGACGAACACATAACACACACATATGAAGACTCGGAAATGGCTTCATTTCAACAACTTCTCAAATGGTGAGACAAAACCTAGTCTTAGTCTCACCGGAGGTAGCATGTTGATCACGTGTGTCGTTGTCTTCATACACTCGACCGAAAAAGGTGGTAGCACGTTGTTGGCATGTAACATGCTTCTACATATTTTAGGCGCCTATTCTTCCTCTCTGCTACTCATTTTGTTGTAATGGTTTTGATGATGACAAACTAAAGTAATCAACTAACATATAAGTTTTATGTATGCAAGAATAATCATTGTAAAAGATTGTGCCTATAGTATTGAGAAAGCTTGTTGTGAAAGGTGTGCGAGGTGCATTATTGTTCTTATTGATAACGAGAATACTACAATCAAAGTTGAAGTGAAGATGCTTGACTTGAAGATTGAAGTGAAGATATTTAAAGGAACAACTATCCTAACATGAAGCAAGCTTAGAATGTATGAGTTTGTATTTAAGTCAGTTTTATCACCCTAAACCACGTTTAATAACACTTACAAGGAGTGGACATTGGTTGTTCCCAAAGCATAGGAACAAGTTGTAGATCATGGGATTAAATATGAGATCATGGGATTAAACATGAGATCGTGGATGCTAAACTTAAGGAAAGGGAATTGGGTTGACACGGTTTGGGAACACAGGTTGGGAACACAGTACACCTGGAAATGTCTTAGGAATAACAAAGTAAAGTAACTAACTGAACGTATAATCTGCTTTGTTTAAAGGTTAGTATTTTATGTTTCCTAGTTAGTTTAGGTTGAATCCTATTATTTAGGGAATTAGTTAGGAAAAGATTTTAAAAAGATTTTCTGATTTGTAAAAGATATTATCCTATTTTAAAATTTTATCTTTTTATTTTTAGTAAATCAAAAGATTTTCTTTTTAAATAAAATCAGTTTTTCGGTTTTATTTAAAATAAATTAAAAAGATATTTTTCCTTAAATTTAATACTTTTCCAAGAAGTCACTAACCACGTTCATTATTGCTATTGTTACACGTTTAACTTGAATTAGTGGGTTAGTTTCTTTGTTCCCAAGTATTTTAGTTAATGGAAAACATGGAGTTAGTGTTCTAGTTAGTGGAAAGTTACTTAACAAGTATACATGACTTAATTGGCTATAAATAGATTGACTAATCCAAAGTTTCAAGTGTCTGGCTTTTCGTAGTCATTCCATAGTTTGTGCGACTTTGGTTTTAATTGAGTTTAACTAAGATAGAGTCAATACCTTCGTTCCTTCAATGTACTCTTGTATTCCTTATTCAATTCCTACTTATTCATTTATTGTTTTTATCATTGTAAAATTGGTTTTGGGGTAAGGGGATTTTGAGTGAAATCCTGTATTGAGAAAATATTTGAGTTCAGAAACATGAAGGGGAAGAAATTTAAGGGAGTTTCATTGTAAGTGTGAGGCTTTGAGTGAAGCAAGTGAAAGAGAAAGAGAAAGAGAAAGGAACTTTGAGTGAAGTTCGAGAGGAACAACAATTAGTGGGGACTGTTATTGGGAACTTGAGTTTAGGAACTTCAGTTATGGCCCGAGAGAGCTAATAGATTTGTAACAGAGTTGTTGACTTATTATAGTGGAAAGTTTGAGTCAAATCCCTTGTGGTCGAGGTCGCTTCCTATTGGCTTAGGAAGTTTTTCCTCACTAAAATCTCTTGTGTATTTCTCTTGTTCCTTTCGTGGTCTTATAATTCCACAAAAATTAACGTTTATTTCTCACACTATAATTCACCCCCTCTTATAGTGTTCCCTTAGAAGTTAACAGAGTATTAGGACAAGTGAGTTGGCGTCAAATAATGCAATCTCACAAGTACCGGGAGAACTCTATGGATGTATGCTCTCCCCTGTTTTCTGTTCGTAGACAATGAACTTTTTGTTTATAGATTTGTTTCTTAATCATTGACAGAAACTTCAGACATTTGATTATCTAGAGCTTTGTCAAAGAGGGAAACAGTGGAGGGGTGAGTCGTGGCTAAGAGAGACAGTGGAAAAGACATAGAAGGAGCAAGGAAGGGCTTAGGGTTTCTATAGAAAAGAGCTCTTCCTTCTCTCTAGAATAATGGCAAACCATGTTTCTCAAACTAAAATGCACTAGTTCTAACATTACCAGTGAACCAAAGTTTCTATTGGTACCTTTAGAAGAATTCTCCTTTCCAATATTGTACATAAAACAAGTTTATTCCTTTAACCCCTTTGTGTAATGGTGATTAATATCTATAATTCATTAAAGTTATAGACAAACCTGGGATAAGTTTTCTAGTCTCTAAAATCAACAGAGTGTAGTGATATAAATAAGATTCAACTTTAAATCTTGGATATCACCTCCAGAAGACATGGGATAGAGCTCTTGAAAGGTCATGTTCATGTATGTAACGATAACATTGTAGATTAACACATACCTCGTTCAGGTCGTCTTTTGATGTAAGTAAATCAGATATCGCCTCACCCTCTTTGTTCACCAAGTCAAGTTCTCCTTTAGCATCTGATTTGAAACATCTCCGAGTTAAAACAATTGCAGCAATTGAGTTGTGAGTCTTTATGGCACAATGAAGAGGGGTGTTTCCGTCGTTATCTTGCACCAATCTTTGTGCATTTGCCCCAGGGATTTTAAATAGTTGGTCTGCTATTTGTTTAAATGTGTTCATTGAACCTCTATCATCATCCACACCCGTAAAACGCACAAGGTGCAAAAATGTCTTGCCATTAGGATCTCGAAGGTACGCCGATTGAGGGTATTTATTAAGTATAGCTCGTACAACATGAAAGCGACCAGAGCTTGCTGCCCTTAATAATGGTGTGAATCCTTCATGGTCGCGGGTATACACTGCTGAGACGTTTTGATTTATCAAAAATTTGACGAATCTTTTTGCATTATCATCTACAAGGAAAAAAGGTTGAAAATTAGAAACCAAGAAGCTACCAAACAAAGGATATATGTTTGAGTGTTAAGTATGGAGATTTGCTTGCCCGCCGAATTGGGGCCTCCAACTAATTTTATCATATCCTATTGTATTTAATCAAGAATACTAGAATGCACTCGTGCTAACGCATATAATAAAGGGAAAATTAACAGGAATAATCCGAACTATTGCCCATCTTCCCTAATTAATCCCACCTTTAGTAATTCCCAAAATAATCTAAAGTATTAAGGGTATCTTCTAATATTAGTGCAAAATGATAACCTGATAAACAGGTTAACAATGCCACGTGGCACATTATGATTGGTCCATTTGTTAATTTCTTATAAAATTATCAAATTTTAAAAAAAAATTGAGAAAAACAAACAAACATAAACCCACCCCTCCCACCCCATGCATCCTCACTGCCACAACCACCCACCCTCACCCCCACTGCCGCCCACCACTAGC
The DNA here is from genome assembly GCA_947645195.1 of Patellifolia procumbens. Taxonomy (NCBI): domain Eukaryota; kingdom Viridiplantae; phylum Streptophyta; class Magnoliopsida; order Caryophyllales; family Amaranthaceae; genus Patellifolia; species Patellifolia procumbens. The sequence goes on from CANSGD010000193.1 coordinate 2,359,251, forward strand.
CTCACACCACTGCTAGCAGCCCTAAACCACCAGAAAATGGCCGATTTCCCTCCCCTAGTGCCGATCTCCAACTCCCCACCCCCGAAAAAACCTCACCTCGCCGACGTCCCTCTCCCTACCCCGAAAAAAGACCCACCGCGCGCCGATGTAACCACAAACCATCCACCACCACCTTATTTCCGCCGCAGTTTTGGGTGATTTCCGGTTCGTGTGGTGGTTTCTAATTGGGTATGGGTGACTTTCAGGGGTGGAAATAGGTTTCCGGCATGGTGGTTTGTGGGTTGGACTTGGGTTGTTTTAGGGTTGTGGGGAAGCTTTTGGGTGGGTCTAGGGTTGTTTTAAGGACGTGGGTGTGGTTTTTGGTGGTTCGGGGGAGGCATCGGGTGGGTCGGTGGTTGTTTTGGGTAGGTCTGGGTGGGTTTCGGTTTTTCTGAGGTGGTTGGCGGGTCGTGGTGGCCGGGAAAGGGGAGAGAAAGGTGGTTGACATGGTGTGCTGGGAAGGGGGAGGCTGGAAAGGGGGGAGGGTTTTAGTTTTTATTTTTTTTGATTTTCTTTTATTTTTGGACCAATGTCATTACAACACGTGGTATGTTGAACCTGTTTAACAAGTTCCAAGTCATGTGGGATTGTTTTGGGAAGGGAGAGTGATAATTGGGATTTATTTTGAGAATAATTGAAGGTGGGATTAATTAGGGAAGACGGGCAATAGTTTGGATTATTCCTGTTAATTTTCCCTATAATGAATAATATTTAAAAATTAGGTTTCATATCCGTGTACAATGTACGAAGATTTTCAGTATGTTAGAGAATTAGTATTTGGGAAAAATTGGCAATAAATACCTAGTTTTAACCTCTTTTTAAAAATAAATACCTAGGTTATCTTTTATTTTAAATAAATACCTAAGTTGCTTCATTTTTTTTGAAATCAATACCAACTAACGGAATTGACCAAAATTTTGACGGAATTGACCAAAACTTGACGGAGATTCTTTTTTTGGCTATTTTGTGGGTCCCATAACATTATATCTTTCATTTCTCCCATTTCTAAGTTCAATAAATCTTCTTCACATTCATAGCTCAAATTGAAAGTGAATAAAGAAGAAATTGGTTCGAAATTTGAAGCACTAAAGTTAATTCTTCTCCCTTTGTCGGTTTTGTTCATCATTTTGCCTTTACTAGGGTTTTTAATTTGTGGGTTTATATTAGGGTTTAGACAAATTGTTTGATTAGGGCGGATTTGCAAAAATATTTCATTTTTGTTGTGAAATTTGAAGTATGTATGTAGGATTTATCTTTGTTATAGTTGAGTTTCAATTACATTTTGAAGTGATTAAAGTTTGTCAATTTATTTTCTAGAGGATGATTGTAAAATACAGGTGTTGCATTCCAACCAAATTGCTCAAATCTGCCACAAGTGCTGAAGATTTGCCATGAACACCCTTACTCTTTGATATTTTAGCAGTCACAACTACTCCTCTAATTACTAAGGATTTTTGGAGATTACGGTGAGAGAGATAGATACAGCTAAGAGAGAGAGGTGAGGAATTGAAGTGGTAAAGATGGTGAAAACATACGATTTTGATGATGATGATGAGTGCAATGAATTGGGGTAATTGAAGGAGGAGAGAGAAGTGTGATGTTAGAAGATGAAGGAGTGTGAAAGATATTTCATGTTTGGAGGGAAATATAGAAGTGAGACCCACAAAATGTCCAACAAAGAAATCTCCGTTAGTTTTGGTCAATTCCGTCAAGTTTTTGGTCAATTCCGTTAGTTGGTAGTGATTTTAAAAAAAATGTAGCAAGTTAGGTATTTATTTAAAATAAAAAATAACCTAGGTATTTATTTTTAAAAAGAGGTTAAAGCTAGGTATATATTGCCAATTTTTTCTACTATTTATATTGCAATTAATAATGGTTGAGTTATAATCCAACGAAATTCGAGATAATAAAAAACTGGCTTATAGCTCGTGCAATGTACACGTGACTTATAACTTATGGTAATAGTTTGTTTCTATAATTTTCATTATTTGCTTATAATTCACACTAAAATAAAAACACATCGATAGCTTTCGCCCATACTCACTCTCAACATCCATAAATTTAACTCCATAATTCATGATCACATATGATAAGGTGATTAAAAGATTTTTACTGTCGATATAGAAATGTTATGTAATTTAAATTCATGATTCTTAATAGGGATATTTTCTAGGAAAAATTGTCATTACTAAGTAAAGCTTTGGAGGGTGAGTGGTTTTTGGGGCCGGGCTAGTTTTTTTTACGATGGGTAAGGGTGGTAGTACTGGGGTTGCAGTGGGGTGGTGGGAGGAACCGAGATGTCGGAGATGATGGAAAATGGTTTGTTTTAAATAAAATTAAAATTAGGAAAAATTGTCAGAAAAAGACACTTATTTTCAGACACTTATTTTCAAAACACCACCACTTGAGACCAAATTAATAACTCTGGTAGCCCCGTAACCACTTATCGACATATTAGTAACTCCAGAAGAGTCACTTATTTAGTTAAATGCAAACAGAGGGAACTGATTACAAGGTTAATGAGTTACTTATTTAGTCTCAAATGGTGGTGTTTTGAAAGAAAACTAGTATTTGCCTCGGCGATGCTCCGGAATTTTTGTACATTGAATATAGTAATAGTTAAAATATTTGATGTTATTTAGTGTGAAAAATTAGCAATAAAAAATTCATCTCATTTACAATATGCACTTAAACAATTTACAACTTAGCTCTTAGTTTCTATTCATACATCATTATTGATTTTGATAGAAGAAGCTAACACTAATAACATGTTTGCGAGGTAGTTGAAACTCCTTATTGCATACTCAAAGTCACGGGTTCAAGTCTTCATGTTGACATTCTTTTTGTTATATGAGAATGAAGTGGGTAGAGTGTAATTTAAAGAGGGATGGTGACACTGTCGAATTGCAATGCTTGCTTACGCTTTTTAATATATATATATAGACTAGTTATGAGCCCCCGGCGATGCCCCAGGTCATGATAGATTATTTGAGTTTCAAATTATAATTGAAATAAATAAAGATTCCAAACTATTACATACAATCTCAAATTAAATTATTTTTTGTTGTTTAAGATCACAAATGTTTTATAGTATACTATTAAAAAAATTAGTGTTTTGAAAAAAACACTAGAAAACGGGTTTCACAATAATTAAGTAAATTTAGTTTCAAAGGAATTGAATTCATTATATCAAAACTATATTAAGAAATTATTTAAATTATAAATTACAGATAAAATTAGAAGTTGATATTTTTATTGATTAAGTTTGTTATAGAAACTTGTTTGTTAAATAAAGATATAATTAATATTTTTTAAATCTTTATTATTTGTTATATTTGTTAAGAAGTTTTGTAAGTTAGAAAATAAAGAGAATTGAGATATATTGAAATAACATCTACTACTATCACAGGCTAAACATTATATCGAAAAGATATACCCAACAACATCTTCTACCTTTTGATTTGAATTTCTTTTCTCCAAATTTCTAATTGGTGGGAAGACCCGAAGTTAGATTTCAATTTTATTTAAAAATAAAAGATGTTGCTTGGTGGCAGAATTCTAACACTTTAGATAAGAGGTGAAGAGTTAGAAATTTAATAGATAATTAAAATCATCAATATTAGATATCATGTACGGAGTAATAGATATAAGACTTTAAGTGTATTATTATAATCATTAGTCATTAAAGGTTTAGTAATTAAAAGTAGCTTTAGAAACCAAAAAAGGGGTTTGGCATGGTGGTAATGTCATAACTTTTCAAATAGAAGGTCATGAGGTCAAATCCCCTTGCCATCTATTTTTAAAGAGATGTTAGAATATTAACATGTTGGAGCCGTAGAGGTATAGTGACGCCATGACATGTGGCGGGTAGCATTGTAAGCTTACGGCTTTTAATATATATAGAAGTGTTTTATGAGGTGGTTTTTTATAATAAAACCTTTATTAAGTGGTTTTCTAAAAAAAAGCGTCTTTATTAGGTGGTTCTTGATAATTTTTCCTTAAAATTATAATAAGATCCAATGAAAGGGTCACAAGTGTCCCTTTACCTGTTTAAAGGTGAAGAACTTGTAACCTGTTTTAACATGTTAAAAACAAATTAGTATGCAAGTTAGACTTATTCAGGTTTAATCAAATGAATGACTTATTTTCAGCGGACAGGCCAAAGGTTGACTTATTAATGACAATTTTTCTATTTTGTATTTCGGTTTTTTTTTTAATTAATAAGGACACTTCTCCCTTTTTCCTTATATGATAGGTTCGTCCAATTAACTATTGTACATCTCTCTTATTTTCAGTCTCTTTCTCTACTTTTTCACATTCTCTTATTTTTACCAATTTTCTCTTTTCATCTTTATTTTTTTCCTTGGTCCTTGTGGAAAATCAAATATCCTCATAACAAAAATAAAGAATCAGATTTTTAAAGAACTTTCAATCTTTCTAAAATTCAAATGATGGGAAAGAATACTATAAACTCCTTTAATGTTGATTTTATTTGTTACATATTGTATTCCTATTTCTGTTACTTTCTAAAGATCAATTTCGGGTAAATTCCTAACTTTTTTCCCAGAGAAAACGAATAAAAAAATAATGATACTCTATTTGATTATGTCCTTAGTCACAACTTTAATCAATGAATAATATAAATTGTATTTCCAAAAAAGATAACATAAAGGCATGGTCAGCTTTTAATAATTAATTTTAGTTCCACTTCCGGACCCCATTTTCGGTAGATGTTTTGGTCACTAATGAATTTTGCACGAATCTCTTGTGCGAAAAAACATGGTCCTATAAAATTTTGGATTTCATGTTATATGTATGTGTTTTAGTATCTTCTCATATACTTTTTAAATATTATTTTCTAAATTTTACTGTAAATAAATTTTTTTATATTATACTCCCTCGGTTTCCTTTTGATGTTCTCATTTCCTTTTTTGGGATGTTGCAAAAAGTTCTTCTCACTTTGAATATTTTCCATTTTAAGAATATTTATTTTCCCGTCTTACCATTTAACAACCAATCATTTACCACATTTTTTTTCTTTTTGTCTTACACATGTCCCACTTTAGAATCTTTTATTTTCCAATCAACTACTTTTCGTTCTCTCTCTTACTTTTTCAAAAACAAAAAAATACCAAAGTACACTTTATATAATATAAATAAAAAAGACTCCCATCAACCTAAATTTGCATTGGTTTTTCCTCATATTCCAAATAGAAACATCAAATGGAAACGGAGGGAGTATATTTTATTAATGTATTTCCAAATCTTTTCTTCAAAATTTTATAGAATTTGTTTTCATTTGCATGTAATATATATCATTAGTGTGTTCCCATATTATGGTGCATAAAATTTACCATATTCAACTTTTTAAAATCTTGCTTGATAAATGTATTTTCATATAATATATAATATATATTAATATTATCCTATTTCCTTTAATTTCTTAAATTTTCATTTAATATATTGCGTTTAAAAAAAAAAAAGTGGTATAATATGATTTATTTGTATCTTCCCATATTCTGTTTTTTCAACTTTTATTTAAAATATCTAAGTTTCATGTTACAAAACGTTGGTAATGCATAAGAAAGTTAAAAATGAGTAATATTTTTTAGTAACCAATTTTTTTAAATATTTCTAAACTTCATTATACAATCATAATTATTTGTTAAAATACATAGAAATTCATTGTAATATTTATACAAGAATATTTGAAAATATGTCAGCAACCACCTTTACTTATCCTAATTATGTATTTTTAGTTCATTCGGTTCTAATTTATGTTGTAATGAAGGTATCTTGTTCTGTAACAATTTAATCTTGAAACACATTTCTTTGTCTCAAGCTTATACGGTCCATCTCTTAGATTGAAATGGGCACATTATCTCACTTACTCATGGTAATCTATTTCAAGCATATTACACGTACGTTAGAGAGGAAACCTTGTTTGCAAGGACCAACAACCCTTAGGAGAGTGGATCACCACCTCTTCGATGCTCTGGACCATCTTGGGACGGGGTGTCAGTTGTTTATTGATAGATTTTGTCCCAATAAATTGTTGAGTAAGTCTTGCCCCAAGAGTGGTTGATAGTTTTCTCTCCCAACAAGTGTTAAGAATTTTTGTCCTAACAATAATATAACTCATGTAGGCTCCATTTGTTTTGTTTGGAAAATGGTTTTTGTCCGTCTTTCCATTTTTCTTTACAGGAAGTCTTTTGTGCGACTTACTGCACGATTAACAAACCATGTGGTGCATACACAATGATTAATATAGGGGAGTTACCAACTTTTTTTAGGGGGTTACTAAGTGTTTTAGTGGTTATTGACTAATTAGGGGGTTACTAACTCTTTGTAGAGAGGTTACTGGCTTTTTGGTTCTGGGTTATCGGATATTTTTGAGAGAAGGGGTTACTGACTATTTAGGGGATGGATTACCAACTGTTTTGGGTGTTGGGTGGATTTGGAGAATTAAAAAGTAATGTATGAGGTTAGTAAATAGCCTCTCCATATTAATAGTTAATGGTGTGGCCAGCTGCATATAAGAACTTGTATTTTCTTTATATGTTTTGGTTAGAGGTGCAAAACAATTTTCTTAAAGGTGGAAAATGCTCTTAAAAGAGGAAAACCAATTTCTTTTTGTAAAGAAGGTATGCCACATTTTTCTATTTACTCCTTACTTCTCTCCTCCCATTCTTCCTTCTCTTTTACTTAATTTACCTTTTTCTCCTTATATTTTCCTCTAATCAAACAAACAAATGAATTTTTTTTCTAAAATAATGTTTTTCATTGAGGCTCTGTTTGGTTTAGTGAAAGACATTTTTCATGGGAAATAACTTTTCAAGGAAAATAATATTCAATGGAAAACATTTAGGAAAGGTTTTCCTTTGATTGTTCAATTAGAGAAAAAATTAGTGAGAAAAGGTTAATGAAGTAAAAGTGAAGGAAATAAATATGGGAGAGAATAAAGGGAAATAAGGAGTGAGGATAAAATGTAGCATACCTTCTTTACAAAATGAAATTGGTTATCCTTATAAGGCGTTTTCACCTTTAAGAAAATTAATTTTCATCCTTTGGCAAAACAAATAAAGGAAAATGGAAAGATGGAGGAAAACCATTTTCCAAGAAAGTGGTTTTCCACCAAAACAAACGGAACCTGAAAATTAATTTCTTTGAAAAGTGATTTTCCATGAAAATTGTTTTCTATTTGAGCAAACAGACCCTTAATCCCATGCAGATTTATTGTCAAAATTTCTTAATCCCACGGTATTAAACAACAAGAGAATAAAAAAACTGGGAATTTACTCTCATTCCTACCATATATTCTACTAAACAAACACCCACTTGTACGTAGGTGGAGAGGAAAGTGTTTCCCTGTGTGTGCTCCATGCTTTCCGCGTGCTCATATTTGCAGAACTTGACAAATAGATCGATGAAGAAAGAGGAAATAAAAAGGAAAAGGACACTTACCGACAGAAGAACCATATTTGGCATGAGCATGAAGTGGAGTCTCCCCCAAGCCGTTCATACGATACGCAGCGTCGGAATGATGGCTCAAAGTAAATTTTGCAGCTATTAAGTTGTTATTCTGTAAAGCCTCGTGAATTGGATAGTTTCCTTTGTTATTTCTCACCTCCAATGGATTGAAATAAAACCCTTTGTCTGACTCATTACAGACCATCGAACACTTTTCCCATGCAAATTTTAATATTTTCGCACAGATATCACCTTTCAAATTTGCAGCAAGGTGAAACAGTGTGTCTCCATTACCATCTGCTTCCCAGATGAGAAAAGGGAATTTTTCTATAGCGTTCTTGATAAATTCATCGACATTCGGGTTCTCGTGTTTAAGGGCTATATGAATTATGGTGCTTCCATCTGGTGTTGGCCGACAAAGATCTTCATCCCTTTTTGGATAACCGTACTCTATATCCATCTCTGTAGTATCAAGCTCATCAAAAATTTTCACATTGCATGATACTGCTGCGTCATAGACCTCGTTCGTCATCAACTGATTTAACGATCGTCTTTCCTTGACGATACTTCTATTCATCAACCTACTCAGTTTACTCTGTTTATATTTTTCAACAAAGAAGGTAAAAAGGAAAATCACTTTATTAGTCAACAAATCATTAGAAAATTAAACACGCGCCAAAATGTAAATGAGAGGTGAGAGTATATAACACGCTCCAAATTTAAATCAACATTACTAAATTAAGAAGAGTGGCTTAGATTTGCGAAGTGAGACCGGAATAGATGACGGCCTCTGCCTGAAACTCAAACAACTTACTGGTGCCTAATGCGGTGCTCTCCAGTCTAGAGGGGAAAGCCAGTACATTGAGATAATTAAGATAAAGGGGGTAAATAAAATAAATTAAAGAGACAAGAAAATGAAGAATCTCATTGTACATCTAAAAACTTTTTTAATACATACTGTTTATTTTAAATGTCTCTAAATGAGTAACTATCAGACATTTTAATCCATGAGTATAGTATAGTCAGATGTATAACAAAAATCGTAAAGAAAATTGGAGAGAGAAGTTGAGAATCTAATCATCCCGACAAAATATCAAAGAAAGTTAAGAAACTGATAAATTGCACTCGGGCAGGTTCGAAGTACGGCCTTTCACACGTGGAAACATCAATTATTCTCCAATGGCGCCTTGATTTGCGATTCTAATGTTTTAATTTTATTAGTACGTTCTTGGCAAAAGACCCGTTTAATTGGGGAATAATTAATTTTTATAATATATAGAACCTTTTAAGATTTGTCTAAAATAAGAAAAATTATGTGATGATTTTTTAATAAGCTAACCTATATGCCCCAATCTCATGAAGTGGGTAAAAACTGGATAAAATTGAAAGAACTTGTAAAATAGGAGACGCATTGCATAGATTATTTTTATCAATTTCTACATCAGGAAGTGGTGAAATCTTCCCAAGTTTGCTCAAATGTGAGTTTAGGCCCCTTAACTCACATTTGGGGTATTTAAACCCCCTAACTAACCTACCCCTCCCTTGCACCCGCTCTGCAGCCACTAATCCTAAAGAGGGTGGGTTCATTTAGGATTTTTAGAAGTTGATTTAGAATTTATTAATTACATTCAGGGTTTAATTAAAAAAAATCCAGCTCTTTAGGTTATCAGTCATTTGGCCTTGCTCTAGAAAATTATGGTATATAGGTTAGCTTAATGAAAAACTTCTTTAAAAAAGGTTAGCTTATATTGGCAAAACGCTACCAGATTGTATCATTAAAGTCATTTTTTCCTTTTATTTGGTCTTTTCTCAACAAAATCGTTTTTTAAAAACAAAAATTGACTAGAATAATCCAAACTATGGTTGCTTCACAAAGAATAATCCTAACTATTGGTTAATCCTGTATAATCCAATTATTGGTTATTCCTATATAATCCAACTATTGAGAAGGTCCGCCACAAACACACTTATGTGACTTGCAACATATTAACAAGGTAATTTTTCATTTCTCTTGAGCCAAATAAAAGAGAAAAGAAAAGAAAAAGAAAAGAAAATAACACTCCCCTCCCAGCTGCCACCCTTCCTCTCCCCTCCCACCCACCCACCCTTTCTCCAATGACAAACCACCCTTCCCAACTCCACCCCATCCCACCCTCCGCGCCCCTTCCCTTTCTCGCCACCCACAAACCCGCCTCCAGTTCCTATCCCATGAAATGTCCCTCCCTCCCTTCCCTCACCCTTTATAATCGGCAACAATGTTTTGGTGGTTTTGGGACGCCATTGCCTGTATAGGATGTTGCGCTGATGTGAGTGGTGGGAAAGAGAGGTGAAAGGGGTGGCAAGGGTTGGGGTTGTGCACACAGGTAGGGCAGGGGCTAATTGATGGAGGGGAAGGGTGTTGCTGGAGTGGTGCTTAGAGTGGTGGAGGGAAACAGGTGGCTGGGATTGGTGCTTGTGGCTGGGTTTAGAAAGGGGAGGATGGTGATGGAATAGGTGGTAGATGGTGGCTAGGTGGGGCTGGGTTTTAGCGGCGGGCTGGTAGGGTGGTTTGGGCTAGACATGGATCTTAAGGACTGGAGTTGGGGATAGGTGGAGGTGGGGATGGGGGGTGAGGGAGGGAGGAAGTGTGAAGGTGTGGAAGTGAGGTGGGGAAGGATGCGACTAAGGCTGGCGAATTAAAAAAATGCAAAAATAAAATTTAAAATAGACAATGAAAGCATAGTTTGTGGCCTATTTGCCGATTAAACATATTTCCTTCAAATTATGGTGTATTTGGAGGAACTCCGCAATAATTGGAATTATACAGGAATAATCCATAGTTAGGATAATTTTTGGCGGAATGACATATTTTGGACTATTCTAGTCAACTTTTCCTTTTTAAAATAACAAGTTTTTAGAACTTTCGTTAAGGTAATGAACGATTAAAAAATTATACAGGCTTGAAAAAAGTAAGTAAGACAAATAATTCAGGATTCGTTTGGTTTGACGTAAAGTGATTTTCCATAGAAATACAAGAAACTATTTTGCAAGAGAAAACTCAATGGTAGTTTATTGTCCTTTCTTTGGTTGCTTACAAGAAAAGTTGGAGATTACAAATCTAATCAAAAGGAAGAGGGAGGATAAGAGGGAGAAAGAAAAGAGGAAGGTAAGGATTAGGAATAAGGATTAAAAAATATGTTTTAATCTCATCGAGGGAGGAAAATTTTTCTCCACGCCATAGAAAAATATACTCCAGGAAAATCATTTTTCATCCCATATAAACCAAACAAAAAAAAAAGAAAAACTAATTCTTAAGGAAAACGATTTCATCACAACCAAACGGATTCTTAAAGCGGGATGGGGGAAAGTAGTGATAGTATTTACCATTCTAGATGTACTGGATTTTGATGAGAGTAGATAGAAAACCGAGTGACCATCATTGTTGACGATAGTTAATTCTTGTTGTGTTTCTGACTCTAGACATATCTCCATGAGAAATTTTGCTATAGAAACATCCTCATTCGTAATAGCTAAATGCAAAGGCGTATTCCCATCGTCATCTTGTGCAATACGTAGGTCACTGACTCCAGGAACATTAATGAACATGTGCAGAAGTGACGTTATATCTTCTGAATCACCAACATTATCTAAAACTGGAGCCCTTAGGTGGTGTAAGACTGTTCTTTTTTTATGATCAGAAATCACTACTGATCGTGGTGAATTACGGGCAAAAATGATTGCCAGCTGAAGTCGCCCACATTGTACTGCTCGTAAAACAGGAGTGAAGCCATCTTTGTCGCGTATATAGGCACTAGACGGAGACATGTAAGTTACTTCTATAAATATTGATTCTTTGAAGATATCCGTGGCTGCAGAAATTACAAACATAATTTACTTTGTGACATCGGAAATATCTGTATACCAAAATTTAACAATATAGTACTATTAGCAATGACCAATTCTAAAGTTTATGGGGATGAAAATTACAGAAATCATATTAACAATGACCTAATTAAATGTTGTTCATCATTCATCAAAAGTTCGTTCAGGTACATCATCTTATGACCTTTTGCCACTAACTGTCATGAAGAAAAAATTAGGTTAAAAAACTGGTGAAATGCTGAGTTTAAAGCTGCAAAGGTGTGAAACAACATCGTTTTTCAATTGAAAAGCAAAAAACAATTTGACAATGTCGCGTTCTAGTTGGTTCAGCAAGGAGAGAGAAAATATTACCGTTTGAATCATTCAACAACTATTTTCTCCTAAAATAAAAAAAATAACATCATATAATTTCACCTCTTTCTTCTCTGATGAATTAGTTTAGACTCTAAACCCATTACAAAAAAGCTGTATTTTGCAACGGAAAATTTCTGTGGCAAACATCAAAAATCTGTTGCAAAACACACTTTGCAACCCAAATTGCTACGAAGATACTCTGTTTCCAAAGTGGGCATAGCAAATTAAATTTTGCAACACAAAAGAAAAGCTCTGTAACAATATATGCAATGGTTTTGTTTCCGTGGCAAATTAATTTTTTTGCTACAAAATACATATTTCGTTGTAAAATTTTGCTATGGTTTTTCCTATCTTAGCAAATCATATTATGTTGCAAATTTGCTACAGTTTTTCCTATCCCTAACAAATTTGAGCTTCAATTCTAACAATTAATGCTATGGTAGGCCTACATTTCTCCCATCCATTATACCCGACCCACTTCCTGCCCCCATAAATCCCATGGAAATGCTCTTAGTAGGAATCTAAACCAAAACAAGGTTGAAAAAAGTGAAGTAGTTCCCAACTGAGCTCTGCGTGAAACATATACTCGTAGTTGGTTTACATTCTTTATATTTCTTCGTAATAAAGCATAGTTAATTATATTTGGAAGCAAAATTGCCACGGTTTATATAGTCTGTAGTAAAGTTTGAAACAGAATATTAATCCGTAGCAAAATGTGCAACGGAATTGTGTTCCATAATAAATTGTGAAACAAAATTATATTCTGTAGGAAAATTTGCAATGGTTTATTAAGTCCATTCTAAATTTTCAAACGGATTAGTATTCTGTAGGAGATGTTGCAACGAAATTGTGTTTCGTCGTAAATTTTGAAACGAAATCACATTCCATAGCAAATATTTTGCTACAGTTTAGTTATCCGTAGTAAATTTTACAATGGGTGTAATTTTCCATAGTTAAATTTTCCATTCAATTGAAAACCATAGCAAATTTTGCAGCTGAATTGTGTTCTGTTGCAAATTTGGAAATGAAACACGTTTCCAAGAGAAAGAAAATTTGGTTGCAAGCTGAAGAAGTCGCAATCACCTAAGCTTCATGGTTGAGCATGTTTCGGACAAGATTTCTTATGGTTATGGTGCTTATCATAGCAAGGTGGAGGATATTTTTTATATTTATATGTTATCATATGTTGACGACATGCTCATTGCCGCAAAGAAAAAGTTAGATGTGGAGAAATTAAAGCAAGTTTTGAGTTATGAGTTCGACATGAAAAACTTGGGAGCAACGGAAAATTCTAGGTCAGGAGATTTATAGAGATTGTGCACAACAAATGCTATTTCTGAAAGTACTTGACATGTTTAGTATGAGTACTATGAAAACTATCGATACTCAAGCTGTTGCTAATACTCGTCTTTCTTGTCCTTGCTATTCAATCAAATGAGGAAATGAGTATATGTTGTCTAAAGTTCTATATGCTAATGATGTTGATATTTTGATGTATTTTATGGTTTGCACTAAGCCTGACATGCACATGATGTTAGTAGATTTATAACTCTACCTACAAAGGAACACTCGCAGGATGTGAAGCGGATTTTCCACTACTTGAGAGGAATGAACGATGTGGGTCTCCTATCTGGGAATGATACATAGTCTGTAGTGACAGGATATTCCGATTCGAATTATGATGCAGATATTGACACTAGAAGATCGATGATTGGATATCTATATATGGGTGGGTCCATAATTAGTTGGAATGCTACGTTTCAATCTTTAGTGAATTTGTCTACTACGGAGGCTTATGACAAGCCCTAATTGTTGCGACTAGGGGTGAGAGGAACTTGGGCTAGATCGCACGAAACCACAAATGAAAACGGGTTGGTTTGCATTTTTCACCAAACCGCGGTTTATGGTTTGGGGTGGGTTATTATATTTCTAAACCAAACCGCACCACAAACCGCCTAAGTACCTTTAATATTCTATTTACCAATAATTTTGCACCTTTAGTAGTAATATTTTGTAGCAACTTTGTAATTTTTTTAGTATTTTCTAACTTTATATGTAGTTTTTTTTAACAACAATTGTGTAGTTTGTAAAATATAGAAAGAATAACAATTTAGAAAAAAATTATTGAGATAAAATATTGGTAAACCACAAATCACACCACACCAAACCGTTTTATGTGGTGCGATTTGGGTTGGGTTGACCTAAAGTGTTGTTTGAGTTGGTTTGCAAAAACGTCAAAACGTTTTTGTGTGGGTTGGTTTGGGTTATGCCCAAAACCGCACCAACCTAACCTTTGCTCAACCCTAACTGCGACAAAAGACGATATTTGGTTAAGAGGTTTGGTTGGTTATGTGGATACATCATGATCAGGGTATTGTGATAACATGAGTGTTATTTGTCTCGCCATGGATCAAGTGCATCATAATAGAGCTAAACACATAGATGTACAGTGCAAAGTAAGAAGAAGATAAAGGTGAAGAAAGTTGGGATTGCTGATAACCCAGCTAATCTTGATATGTTCACTAAGCCAATTCATATTCGCAAGTTCAAACATTGCTTGGATTTATTGAATGTCGATAGTCACGCATAACCCCTTCACGCTTGTGCCTCATGGTGAAGGCAATTTCGGCCCCAAGATAAAGAGGGCAAAATATGTCATGGGGTTAATGTAGGATTACTCATGAGAGGAATCGCGGTCAAGGTCGTGACTTGCAGCATGCAAGGCGACTTGCAATGGATTCATCGATTAGGTTTCTTAATTTCGTCTTTTGTTATAGATGTGAATATTGTTATAGATGTGAACAGAGTCGTCTTTAGTTGTTTTACCACAAAATAGAAAGATTAGACAAAGAATTTGAAGAAGATTAGCTAGAGTCTTTGATAACTTATTGAAACCACATTCAATCGAATTCTTGCCTATTGTAAATATTAATTTTCTCAGATCATAGTGAAAAAAATTTCCCTCAGAGAAAGCAACTATCAAGTTTGATAATGAACCTCGTCATATTCATGTGTTCTTTATTTTCACGTTGTTTATCGCTGATTTTAGTTTTTCCTCTTGAAAACAATTATGTGACATTAAGTCTCTTTCTAGCTAGGTCATTGGTTAATAAAATCAACACACTACACCTTCTTGTTATGATGTTCAAGTGGTTGTTCTCCTCATCATGACTTGGTCTTATAATAAGCAGGTTAAAGATTCCCAACCGCCAAAATCTGCTTTTGCTTGTCCAAACTGCTAGTGCCTCCTACCAGGCACCTGCACACGAGCCTCGACCTACATTCTACACGCACTCCATATCTGTGGCTCCTTTTAACTTATTGAATCTTGGTGTACGGGTATTAAGAGTGGAATTAGAAGCCACAATAATGGCTTCAGGAGAGAGAAATCAATAAAAAAACTATGAAATAGGATGAGAGAAAGATGAGAGAGATAGAAGCCAAGTTAGTTAAATGACTTGAGGAAGTCATTTTGGAAAGAATGGTGCGTGAAAGGCGTGAAGACATGTGGCAAATGACAAGGATGACTTTATATAAGATGATGTCAAGTGTTATGAGGATGTAAATCAAGGGCTTATATTAAAGTTGTATTTATTGTAATTTGTTGCAAATTTCAAAAGGGCATAAAAATTATTCTACAAAGTCAAAATATAAAATAAAAACATCATTAATTTTATTTTTTATACCCTATAAATAGAGATCCATATTGAGATACTTTATAGTATAAATAAATTCTCAATTTTTTCTCTTATGTAACTAAAACTAGGAGAATATGATATTTTTGGTGTTTGATAAAGTAGTATTGTGCTGTTTGATTTTGAGTTTGGTGTTAAGGAGAGAGAAAGAGAGATTAATAATATTGTAATAGGTTGAGTACCAAAGTTTTGGTGTTTGATAACTATGCTCTAACAACCGTGATTATGCCAAACGACGACTATGAAGAACTCGTATACGAAGAGAGAACAATGATGTGTTCTATTCAGCTTTTTTTCACTTTTTTAAAATCTTTTTCTTTGTTAAATTTACTACTCCCTTCGTCCCATAAAGTTTTTCCCATTTCTTGAATATATGTGAGGTATGAAATAATATAATGGGTAGAACTTTTTGGGATGGAGGGAGTATAGTTCTAATTATTAAAAAAGGTGATGAAAATATGAACTAATTGTCATTTGGGATAAAGAGTAAGGAGGGAAAAAGAAATGTAGATAGATATAGTGAGACTAATGAATGAAAAGTAAGGTTAACATAGAAAATACTGTGAAACAAAAAAGGAAAGATTTTAAGTTGGATAAACTAAATAACTGGACAAAAACAGAAAGTAGTACAAATAAAAAGAAACTGATAAAGTAAATTACAATAAGTTCTAATAAGGACTAATAAGTTCTAATAAAGTCAAATAAGTACTAATAAGATTTGATAAGTTTAGATAAATTTGGATACGCAAAATGGACCCCAAGTTAGGGGTGTCAGCCGAGTACCCGGTCATATTGCTCGGAACCGGCACCGAAACCGGTTGGACCGGGTACCTAGAAATTGGAACTGGAATCGGAAACGGTAGGACCGGTTCCTTAATTTTTGGAATTGGAACCGGAATCGATCAGGACCAGTTCCTTGATCGGGTACCCGATTCCCAATTGCATTAACTAAAAATAAGCATCATATATAATGTAATTTGACACTTTCATTGACAGGTTCGTCTTAAAAACCTTCAAGTCTTAATCATATATTACACACGCATTCATCGCTCAAATAAATCCACAAGAGACATTGGGTACTGGGTCAGTATTTCACTACTCAGAATTAGACCCACTTTCAACAGATTCCTAATATTTGGACTCAAACCCAGTCCTAACAGTTTCAATTCCAGTTCCAAATTTGCCGGTTCCAACCGGTTATGGATCTGGAACCGGATATCCGACTTTTCCACTCACCTCTACCCCAAGTAGGGAGATGAAATGAGCGCGGACACCTGACATCCCACTATAGAGCCTTGTATCAATACCCTTTGGTCTATATCTAAACAATACCACTATAAATCCCCCCACCTGTTCTCGTACTCTTATCTTTCCCTCTACCTCATAGGCTCATACCGTTGCCTGATATAACCCTGGGAGGGGTTCCTTGATAACCCCCCAAGGGCAATTTCATGTGCTTCTCTTTACGGGCTTATTAGCAAAGAAAATTCTAGGGAGGCAGTCATCTATTTCCATGCAAGAACACTTGACATGTGCTTGCTATGCGGGTATATAAGCCACATACTGCACTAGGCTTGCACCATTTTCTCCAGATTGTGCCACACGTTTGAGTGTCAAAGAACATGAACAGTGACACCACGGTTTCACAAATTGGTGCTCGAACACACCAGGACTAGCTAGGTTTTCCTTATTTGTTTTGTTTTACATCTACCTTTCCAAGATTCTTGTAGCCATTTGGGAGCTAGGATGATTAGGTTCTCCACGTGATTGCCTCTCCTTATAAAAGAAAAGTTTATTTTCAAAATATCAAAATTTTAATTGACAAAAAAAAAGTCACCCCTCATTTTGAGTTACACCACCTTCTATTCAAAATGTGTATGTGCTAAGACAACAATAAAGGCAAATGCATCAAATGAATAGAAACACAAGTAGTCAGGGATGAAAACTCACTTGCATATATGGCATATCTTGCTAGCAAGTGGAAGGCAGTCTCACTGTCATTATTTATGGAAGCTATATCCTCCGCAGCCACACCACCTTTTGGTGTTAATAAAGATAATACCTTGTAATTGCTGGTCCGTGCTGCTTCATGGAGAAATGTATTTCCATTTGAATTTCTTAGTGTCCATAGTTTCGGGTGCTGTAACCAGCCGCGGTATTCTATGAAGTCCGTTTCTTTCCACATGGTGAGAGATAACTTTAAGAATTCGAATGCTGCATCAGTATGAAGCCTAGCAGCAACATGCAATGGTGTATCTTCTTTAAAGTCTTTTTGGTAGACAAGATCAAAAAAGCTTCTTAGAGCCTTGTCAATGAACGACTTATGACCATGTTGTAGCGCAATATGAATGATATTACTTCCATCTTGAGCTTGACTACAGAAATAGTCGTCACCATAAGTAACACTTTCACGAACAACTTCAATTTCTTTATCCTCGTCGGATTCTTTTTTATTTTCAGAGGAATCCTTTTGAGATCTATGATGCTGAAACAACTGTGTATCCCCTTTTGTAGCCGCCTCATAGAGCTTGTCATCCATTACGTTTCCCATTGGAAACCATTCAATCAATTTTATCTACATCAAATGACATCCAAACTTTCAATCAGTTTATGGAGGGTTAAGTCACTGTTTTATTAGATAGGTCTTTGTTACGTAACACTCCCTCTGAGCTAGCTGACCTTTACCACCATGGTAGAAAAACAATAAAATTTCAATATATATATATATATATATATATAGAGGGGCGAGCAGCATAGGAAATGAGATAACATAATAGAATAAAAAATCATTGAACCATATTTAGAGGGACAGGGACAATGAGAGAAGGTTAATATTGGTACATACCAGGTTTGCAGGAATGTCTGATCCATGTATAATCAAGTCTACAACAGACTTTCCATCATTATTTTTAATACTCATCAAGGCCTTCCGTTTGTTTGGAGTCTTCTCGGTACACCATTGAATGAGAAAATGTGCAATGTCAAAGTCGTGAACCATGATGGCAAGATGTAATGGGGTATTTCCATCATGGTCTTGTGAGAATAAGAGTCCATCAACTCCAGTACACATGTTGGAAAAATCTTTCCAGAAAGTCATTATGGTTTTTGAGTGACGGACGAACTGTAAAGCCCAAGTCCGTACTAGGTGCAAAACTGTTCTACCCTTATAATCGCAATTTTGTATTGATGAAGGGAAAATGATACAAATCTGGTTAATTAGTTGAATCTGACCACATTGTGCGGCTCTCAGAATAGGGGTTAAGCCATCCCCGTCATGCATACCCAAGGCAATTTTGCTTTGTGACAGCAACTCCAATATTACAGTTTCTGAACTATCTGTCAATGCATAAAACTGAGAATCAGAAGAAGAAAAAAGATCTAAATCATTTACAAGGCACACTTATGCGAGACTCCACTCATTTTCACACATTTTTCAGTACCAAAACCAATAAGGAAAAATATTTATATTTTTCTCTAAGGCCCTATTTTGCAACTTCAAGTATCTTAGTTGATCTGTATTTTTACAAAGATCATCCTAGGACAAGTCAAACACCTACTGGCCAGTGCCAAAAGTAAGTCCGTACTGATTCTATGAAATGCATATAAACATTGGGGGACAAAGTTCACCTGCATAATCGGCATATCTTGCTACCAAGTGAAGAACAGTCTCACCATTATCGTTTACATCCAAAAATATTTCATCAGTACTTACAGGTACATGATTTGAGGTGAAATATATAGCGTCATAATTACTGTTTGATGCTGCTTCATGGAGAAATGTATTTCCTTTCAAATTTTTCGCCATCCATGGCGGTTGGTAAAGAAGTGACGCTTCCTTCGTTTTACTCCAAGTGGTGAGAGAGAACTTCAAGAACTCCATCGCAGTAGGAGTTTTAATTCTAGCAGCAACATGTAATGGGGTGTCTCCTCTGCAGTCTTTTTGGAAGATAAGAGTTAATAACCATTCCATAGCTTTCTGAATGAACAATTGATGACCATGTAGGATTGCTATGTGAAGTATGTTGCTTCCATCATCAGTTTGACATAAAAAAAAATCCTCATCATCAGCAGATTTTGTTCGTGGTCGTTCAAACAGATATGTAGTTCCTTCTACAGCCGCCCTATAGAGTTCCTTATCCATTATTTTTCCCTTATCAACTTGTACCATCAGTTTCTTCTGCATAATTATATATTAGGAAACTGCTATGGTTATCTATTAACATTCAGAAACAAATAAATATACTTGCATTTCTTCATTTCTTACTAGAATATTAATCAAAATGCACAAGAGCAGCGGTTGATCCAAAGTTTTAATATAGGGTATGCACAATTAAAAGAAGTATATACACTACCAGTTATAAAATGAGAAGATAAAGTATAATAAAACGAAATTTTGCATCATTGAGAGTTTATATAAATGCTAAACAAAAACTAGACCCAAAAAGAAATTGTCAAATAAACAAATTGTTTTAATCTAACAAAAGAGTGATAGTGATTAAGGACCGTGTTAAATATGCTTTAAATTATCTGTTGCTTCAAACAACCAAGCACGGGGTCTCACTATTAGGATATTACAAGGTTTAGTTAAACCTTATATTCTGTTTTGGATTGTAGGTCTATTTAGGTTAAATCGAAGGGTGTCTATACAAACCCTTAGGTTAAACCTTAGCCGTATTATCATTAGACCATACACATCTAGTTTTTTATGAAATGGCGCCGAGGCAATTGCAAATTTTGAAAGAATTATATTGTAAATTTCGATTCTCTTGCATTCTACTATTTAACACTATTAAGTTCATTCTCTAGCAAGTTTTAAACCACTCCACTTCCTTCAATCTCTATATGTCTCAAACTTATTTCTTTCTCCGAAAATTTTAGTTCTCTTGTCGCCTCCTATCTCTTTCTCGCGCGATTCGATCTTTGTCGGCAAGAGCCCAATTGGACTTCTTTGAGTCTCCTGCTTTGTCGGAATCTAACAGTTCCAACTGTTCCATTAACGGACGATTGTGTGGCTACCTTTCTGGTTCTACTCGCTTGCTAGTTTAATTTCTTGCTCAATTAAGATTTTGTTTTGTTGTTATATCATGAGAACTTATAGGTTCATTTTTTCTTTCAGAAATTAAAGTAGATCTTTTAGGATTCATATACGTGGTAATTAATTCATGTTCTTTTTTTTTTTGCAGATTAATTTGAATCCTTCATTAGCTTGGGAGTTGGGATGAGACAAATTCCTGTAACTTCTGAGGTTAATCTATTCACTAACTTTCTAAGCTCGCATTCATCTATTTCAAGAATTGTTTGATGAAAGTCCTCAATGGTGTTGGTATGAACTCATATGCGTTTGTTTAATTTTGTTGTTACTGGCTGCCTGGCTCTGAATTCTTCTACTTATAGAGTATTTTTTTCGGTTTTTCGCTGATGAATGAATTATTTTTGTGTCAATTATTTAAGGGTCCCTACTTTGTGCAATCTAATCTAGATTATGGTTAAGCATAAAATTATTGTCTAAGGTTTTTCATATAAGGTTTGTGATACTATGATATTATAAACTTCCAGTATACAGTATACATGAAGGTTGGTGAGTGACATACAGATGAACTACTTGGATCTTAAGATTTTATATTACCTTAATGAGTTGGGAGAAGCTTGTTAATGGAAGATATAGGGAAAAGCCTAATTCTTATCTGATAAATGTGAACAGTCTATCAGATAGGACAATACTATGTTTTCTGCAATAATATACTACAATTCTTTAAAAAAAAACTACTTTGTTGAGAAACTATTATTGTTTACAACTTTTACTAAACTAAAGTTCTCATGATGATGGACAAATATATGTAGGGTTGATGAATTTGGGAGGCTTGTGTAGAGATGTCGCTCCGTTCCCGAACCTGCAAAAAGGGAAACCAACCCAGAGGTTTGGGTTTTGATTCCCTCTCCGATGCTTAAGTCAGTATTAGGGAAATAAAAAAGGGAGTATGTATTTTGACAGAGTAAGTTTAAGAGTAGGTGAGATCCCCTTTTACCTGATTTTGAGGAACTATTTATAGTTTTTTGAGAATGAAAAGGGACACCCTAAAATAGAAGGATGTGATTGGTTGAGCAATGAAAAGGCGATATTTGTCACAGTTTCATTGTTTTGGGCCTCTTAACCAATCACTCTCTTCCTCTTATGGGAGTTTGGGCTGATTATTTCCTCTTTTAAGGAATAAATAGGTCTCTTTATTCAGTTTGGTGAGGTCACAAATCATCTTTCTTAATGCCGCCATGTGTCATTGGGAGAATGACCCATGTGTCATTGGGAGAATGACCCATATGTCACCAATCTATTGGGCCACGTGGTAGTCTTTAACTGAGCTACGTGTCCTCTTTTGACATGTTACAACATTTGTCCCTGAAAGGGGTTTGATCTGGGTCTTGCCTGATAAAAGCCCTTTTACTGAGAGTAACTTCTGACATTTATCATACTGTTTAGGAGATTAACTGACTTTTCCTCCAATCAGAAGAATGTGAAGTGAAGTGCGCACCATAGGGTGCTGACACGTATAAAGGTTTTGTTTGGGGAGTGGGAAAGTTTTTACCCCCTATAAATACCCCTTCCCTCACTTCATTTTCCACTTTCATTTTGTGGAATTTCTAGAGAGATAAACTTCTTGAGAGAGAAGCTCTGAGTAAAAAGAATATTCATTTCTTTATTTGGTGAATAGAAAGTTGACTTTGGGAAATTTGACCTTGACCATTGCTGAGAGCGGCGTGACTTGTAGAAAAGGCGAAGAGAGTCTTTCTCATCTTCGTCTAGATCTTTAGTCAGATATTTTCCCCTTCTCCTTTTACTTTTCTTTTTTTATTCTTTGATTCTTTTTTGAAAAAAAATGGTATCTTTTACCTCATCCAATAACTCCGGCCAACCCATGGAGGATGTTAATCCTAGAGCGGACTCTTTTTCATCCTCAGCTGTCTCTAGAGTTGGGCCCATCTCGGCTGAATGCTTCTTTTATTTAATAAGAACGCACGACCCGTTTCCGACGACCCAGTCTCTGCTTGTGCAGGGTAATCTGGCGCGCTTCAAGCAGACGGCGCGTCTGAAACGTTTACTAATTCTCCTTTCCTCCGGTTCTGAGATGGAAGAATCAACTGGGAGAGTTCCTGAGAGAGAGGAAAGTGATAGAGTGGAAGAAATCCAGCCATTAGAGGTTGACCCTTTAGCGGAGTATGACTTTGAGGCTTCTGATTACCAAGATAAAGCCGGACCGTCTGGAAGGGCCTCAGACGATGAGGATGATGAGGACGAGGAAGAAGGATCAGAGCCTTCTACTACCTCTGCTGAACTTCGGGACCGTCTGGGTTCTCTTTCTGACCCAGCGTATGTATGTGTGGATGTTGACTGGTTGGAAAGGTATGGGCCGGACGGGAGTCGTCTAGATAGGGAGATGCCTATGATTGGCTTCCAATTTGTCCTTCCTAAAAAGAAGGACACAATTTTTCATGCGGCACCCAACCAATTTGCTGTATATAAGCTGGCCTTAGATGCTGGACTTCGATTTCCCTTCCACCACTTCATTCATGAAATCATTAGACACTATAGCATAGGTCACAATCAGCTGGCCCCTAATGCTTGGCTGAACATTTTAACTTTCATTACCACCTGTGAGTTGTGTGGCCTAGTCCTGTCCCTTAACGCGTTTACAGACATTGCTATGTCTGTCAACTTGAAAAGACAATAGAGGGGACCTGGTACTGCGTCTGTAATAGAGCCGGGTTCTTGACTGTTTTTGGGAAGCCGTCAAAGATGCACAACTGGAAATCTGAGTTTGTGTTTGTCCAAGCACCAGACGTAGAGACAGCCGGACCCTATAAGTACCACAACCGAGCTGTAACCAATATAGGACGAGGTGCCTCTATACTAGAATAAAGAATCAGTATGATGATGCCGTGGTGGGTCACTTTACGGCCACGGAGTACATTCACCCTGGGCATGGGGAAGCAGGACGCCCAAAGCCAAAAAGATAGCTTTGAAGGCACCGACTGGTTGGGTTCCCTTCAAAGATATGTTTTTCAATGAAAGATTTTTGGTTGCCGCTGGACTGAAGGAGGGCGAAGATCCAGGTAATGTCCTGGTCTTGCCCCAGCTGTCTGTCAATGTATTTTAAATCTGAACTTAACCAAACATAATTCTTTGTGTGCAGAATCGGCAAGAAGAAGAATTCCAGCCTCTTTTAAAGGGGAAGTAAATATGAGTAAGTTTGGTGGAAACCTGTGGGCGGAGCATTCAAAGGCTCCGTATAAGAAACGCGAGGAGACGCTGGTAAGATATTTAAGTTTTTTTTTAAAGACAAACCTCTTTCTAAATCATCTCCGTCTGTTCAACCATAAAACCAACGCCTCTTCTTGAAGGAAGACGTCTGGATAAAGGACGAATGTCCAAGATGGATTTCTCCTGGGAGGAGCCTTGTGTTTGTGTTCATGTTGGCCTTTGTCCCATTTCTGACCGAAGGTGGTTCCTTGAATGAAAACGTCAGGCCATGGACGGTTGCCTTCACCGAACAACCTTTAGTCTGCTTATACCTTCGTCTTTGACATGTCTCTGATCGAAGGTGGTTCCTTGAGGGAAAACGTCAGAAACCAGACGGTTTCCTTCACCGAACAGCCTTTAGGTAATCCTAGATGATCATTCTAAACGAAGGCATTCCAAGAGGGATCGGCTCGTTCTGGTCGGTTTCCTTCTTGGATTCATCTTCGGTTTTGGAAAGTGATTTGAGCCTTTTATACCTGACTTGATTATTGTTCTTGTGCAGAAAAATTCACCATCGGCAAGGGCGGCTATTGCCAAGCCGACTTCGTCGAAGAAATGGCCAGCTGCCTCAGGGGGACAAGCTTCACCCCTCAAAATATCAAAGTCCTTTGCTCCGGCAAAGAGGGTTGGGCAGACGAGTTCGTCTGTCCGTAAGGCACATATCCCCTCCGACGAGAAGGGGTGAAAGCCTTCTAATCCAGTGGTCTTGCCGCCATTGGCCGCCACAATGGGAGCTGGAGGTTCGTCCACTCCCATCGATCTGGAAAGCCAGCTGGACGCAGCTGGTTTGAATTTTGAAGAAATGTCAAATTCGGACGCGGTCAATCCTGGGACCTCTACCTATTCAGGGGAAGTAGCTCAGCTGGTGGGGCAAATGCCTCATCCCTTTAGGACAAAATCGGCCTCGTCTGGTGAGTTATACTATTGCAACTGGGTCAGAATGCTGCGGGTTGGTGGACGATCGATGAGTCCGTCCAACAAGCTTGCAGTGGTCATCCCTATTCGCCGAACTGATGCTTCATCTTTTTCAGATAAGGGAAAGGCTCCAGCCGTGGATGAGTCGCCTTCCGAGCCCGACGAGGCCATCCCCTCATTTGCCAAGTACCCCTCGATCGAGAGGAAGAAAATAAAGAAGGACATCTATGACGCCTTCCCTCATGAGTACGTCGACAGTCTGAGGTGAGCCACGGCTGGACACGTGGACTACTTGTCTCAACTCCTTGCCGAGGTATCTCTTTCTCTTAGCTTCATATCTTCATTATTATTATCTTAACTTCTTATAACACGGCCTTCTGACTTGGTAAATTTTTGCCTTTTGTTCAGGCATTCGTCCGGAGCATGGCCTTGGAGGGGTATGTGAGTGGTCTTTGTAAGAAGAACTTTGCCTGTGTTCAAAAGGTATCTAAGGCCGGTGACCGGGCCATAGTTACTTGTGAGGAGCTGAGTGCCTATTATAGGCAGAGTCTGGAGGCCTTGGAGAAGCGATCGGCTCATCTGGAGTCAGCCAACAAGCTCCATCTGCTGAAGATCACTGACCTGCTGAAGGAGAAGGAAGAGTGGCTCCTGGCTCGGGATGTTCTCTTTGACGACCTGGCGAAGGAGAAGGATGCTGCTGCAGTAACTCGGCTAAGCTTAGGGCCAAAATTTCTGAACTCACAACAGAAGTTGCTCACCTGAAGGATCAAGCTCAGCAGGACTTCCAGGAGGTCCTCAAAGCCTTTGCTGACTCCTAGGAAACGGCCAAAGGTTGGGGGATTAAGGCCATGGAGATGATGGCTGATCCTGACCAAGTGAGCCAGTTTCAACGCCGGCTTGAATTGCAGGAGGAGTGTCACAAGGCCGGAATTCGTAACGAAGATCCTCCTGTTTTCGAGGAGTCAGACGAGGAAGAGGAGTTGGAGGACGAAGAGTCTCAAGATGATGCCGTTCATGGAGGAGGATGTTCCTATTCCTCCTCCTAATGTCTAAATTAGCCGTCCTCCTGCTTCCTTCATTTCTCATTTAGGCTACTCATTGGAGTGAGGAAATTAGGAGGCGGTTCTATAAGAACTGGTGCAAGTATAAGAAACGCTTGCACCAAGTACTCAGCAAAGAGGGTAGGAAAGACATTCAGGCTGAGCTTGACAAGTTGAAGAAGCATGCCACTGTTATCAAGCTTTGGCCCACAACCAGATCAGGACGCTCCTCTTGCTGTAATTTTGGCTTATTTTTGTTGTACTTCATGGATATTTTAATTAAATCCCAATGCTTTGTAATCACATTAGGAGATATCTTTATCGTTTGGTTTTGTTGTAGTAGCATGGAAACTCAGTAGTGTTGTATTTTTGTGGATTTTGGCAACCAACTTTCGTCCATTTGAATG
Source organism: Patellifolia procumbens (assembly GCA_947645195.1). Classification (NCBI taxonomy): domain Eukaryota; kingdom Viridiplantae; phylum Streptophyta; class Magnoliopsida; order Caryophyllales; family Amaranthaceae; genus Patellifolia; species Patellifolia procumbens. The sequence continues at coordinate 2,385,325 of CANSGD010000193.1, forward strand.
AGTAGCTTTCCTTCATTTTGCTTGTCCAATGTTTATTTCAATAATTTATCTTAAAGTTGTTCCATGTTATTGTCTGTTTCCACCTTACTCATCTTGAAACGCCTTTTGGACGAAAATATTCTAGACAAACATGCAAAGAATTTTTCCTAAGTGTACTCTCTCTCCGTCTAAGAAGGGATCAAAGATCAACCTAAGTCGTCTTTAATCATATCCTTTGGAAGGCTAACATACTGGTTGGACGAGAAAGCACCAAGCATGCAATTTTTTACTAAATAATCAACTTTCCCGTCCAAAAGGAATCAATGAACAGCTTTACTCGTCTTGAGTCACATCCATTGGACGGATAACATACACTTTGGACGAAGAAGCTCCAACATGCATGTTTTGCTAAGTAATCAACTTTCCCGTCCTAAAGGAATCAAAGATACTCGTCCTGCCTTGGCAATTTGTCTAAATGACCGTTGCTCCATGAAGGAATGCAGCCAAAACAAACCGCTGGACGAGTCTGTTCGTTACTCGTTGGACTGTGATTGATACTCGTCCTGCCTTCTCTTGGCAATGATACTCGTCCTGCCTTCTCTTGGCCATTTATGAACGATCGTTGCCCCATGAAGGAAGGCGGCCAATACACAAACCGTCGGACGAGTCTGTTCTTTGCTGTATCAAGACGACCTTCAATTTATGAACATCTTCTGATGGCTTCCTTGAAGAAGAATGTTCGTTTTAGGGAAATAACAGCCTCTCAGACGGACATGCAATTAAGAAGCTGTGGTCTAATTTCTAGACGAATAATGTTTAAAGGAAGGCGTCTAAGAATTATTCTTCAGACGTTTTCCTTTTTGAACTATCTATTGGTTAAATACCAATGGAAGGCGTCTAAGGATTATTCTTTGGACGTTTTCCTTTTTCAACTAACTATTGATTAAATACCAATGTAAGGTTCAAAGGAAGGCGTCTAAGGATTATTCTTTGGACGTTTTCCTTTTTGAACTAACTATTGGTTAAGTTTCAATGTAATGTTCAAAGGAAGGCGTCTAAGGATTATTCTTTGGACGTTTTCCTTTTTGAACTAACTATTGGTTAAGTACCAATGTAATGTTGAAGGCGCCTAAGGATTATTCTTTCCTTGCTGGACTGGTACTGTATGCCCCCCTTCATAGGATGGTTGTTTGTCTATGCTTAGACGAAGGCATCGTATGAAGGTGAGTGTCTAGTCCATAGAGGACAAATTTTGTGAGAGGTCGTCTGGTTACCCGTTTGTTGAATTCCCTAGCCATCCGTAACTTATACAACTCCATCCTTAAAACAGCATTACCTCGGATCTCTGGCAACTGGTCTAAAGCCAGACGCATTGCTGCCCAATTGGTCTCTTCTGAATACAACATGACGCGGAGGGTAGGTTCTTCAATTTCGATGGGGAAGACAGCCTCTGTTCCATAAACTAGCATGAAGGGCGTTTTCCCTGTTGAATTCTTGGCAGTTGTCCTGATGGACCAAAGGACCAGCTGAAGCTCTTCCACCCAGAACCCCTTGGCATTGTCCAACTTCTTCTTGATGCCTTCAGATATGATCTTGTTGAAGGCCTCTACCTGGCCATTCGCCTGTGGATGGGCAACTGAAACAAAGTGAGATTTAATATCCCTCTTTGTGAGCCAATCTTTCAGCTTAGGGGTCTCAAATTAGGGTCCATTGTCAAAAACTATCGACTGGGGCATCCCAAATCTTGTTATAATGTTTTTCCAGATGAACCTCTTTACATCATTGTTTTTATGCCCCTAACAGTTTCGGCTTCAACCCAATTTGAAAAGTAATCCACAACTACTATCACAAATTTTTTCTGGCCGACCACCATAGGAAAAGGACCTAGAATCTCCATTCCCCATTTGGAAAATGGCAAGGGGGTCAGGACAGGGGTCAGAAAGTTGGACTGTCTCTTGAAGAGATGGCCATGCTTCTGGCAGCTGTCACATTTCCTTGCATAGTCCATGGCGTCCGCATTTAGTGTCGGCCAGAAATAACCAGTCCTGAGCGCCTTCTTAGCCAGAGCCTGGCCACCAATATGTGAGGCACAAGAGCCCTCATGTAACTCCTTGAGTACCTCCAAGCCGTCTTCCTTGGTAATACACTTCAACAGCGGACGATTATAAGATTTCTTGTACAATGTTTCATCCCAAACTTTGAACCACTTATCACGATCTTTAACATCTTTTGCCTCTGTCGGGTCTTCTGGTAATTGGCCGGTCTTTTTGTAGTGAAGTATAAGATCCGTCCAATTGTTTTCTCGACTCAAAAAATCACTTCCTCCTGGTCAATGCTCTTCTTCTATTGTACTTCACAAAATACAGTTCTTGGAGTGTCGTCTAAAGCTGAACTAGCCAGTTTTGATAAAGCATCATCTTGATGATTCTCAGACCTAGGCACTTGTACTAAGGTGAACCGGTCTAACTGCTTGATCTCTTCTTTCACCAGCTGAACATACTTGGCCATGGAGGCTTCCTTGCATTCATACTCCTCGTTAACTTGGCTGACTACCAGAAGAGAATCCGACCTTGCCTCTAATTCCCTAGCTCCTTCTGCTCGGCATATTCGAATTCCAGCCAATAAGGCTTCATATTCGGCTTCTTTATTGGAGGCCGGGAATTTAAAACGCACGACGTATTAATACTTGTCACCCTCAGGCGACTGGCAAACAAGACCTACCCCACTGCCTTGTGTGGTAGATGAGCCATCAACTATCAACTATCAACTTTCACCATTGGCTGCCATCAGAGGGGTCTTTTACTGATTAAGTACTGATCGAGTTAGTTCTGCTATAAAATCCGCCTAAGCCTGCCCTTTAATTTCTTTCCTTGGTTCAAAAGAGATGTCGAACATTTTCAGTTCATTGGCCCACTTGAGCATCCTCCCAGCCGCTTTCAGCTTCTGTAAGACTTGCTTCAGCGGCTGGTCAGTATATACGACAATACTATGAGCCAGAAAAATTAGGCCTTAACTTTCGGCTAGCCACCACTAAGGCCAGATCAAACTTCTCAACAATGGTATATCGGCCTTCTGCATCTTTGAGCACCTGACTCACAAAGTACACTGGGATTTGTATAGCGTCCCTCTCGACTAACAACACGCCACTGACTGCTTCAGGAGAAACAGCCAGATAGACAAAAAAATTTTCTCCAACCACTAGACTTATCAGACGAGGGAGCTACTATAAATGCTTCTTAATTTCATGTAAAGCCTCGTCCACTTCATGTGTCCATTGAAATTTTGCCTTCTTCCTTATAGTTGTAAAGAAATGATGACACTTGTCAGCAGACTTGGACAAAAAACGTCCCCAGCCGCTAGACAGCCAGTAAGCCGCTGTACTTCCTTTATCTTTGTTGGAGGTTTCATATCAAGTATAGTTTGGATCTTTTCAGTTGCCTCTATCCCACGCTGATCTACCAAAATCCCAGAAACTTGCCAGATGAAACCCCAAAAACATACTTCTTTGGGTTAAGCCTTAGTTTATATTTGTGCAAGGTTTCAAAAATTTCACGTAGATCTTCGACATGATCCTTGTCCTCTTGACTCTTGACGATCATATCGTCAATGTAAGCTTTTAGATTGCGACCCAGCTGAGGTGAAAAAATTTGGTTGATGAGCCTCTGAAAAGTTGTTGGAGCATTCCTCAAACCGAAAGGCATTATAAGCCAGCCATACAACCCCTTTTCAGTGATGAAGGAGGTCTTATCCTGATCCTCAGGCAGGATAGGAATTTGATGAAACCCCGAATAAGCATCCATAAAGCTCAGCAGTGCATGCCTAGCCGTAGAGTCTACCAGACGATCTAGGTTGGGCAGAGGAAAACTATCCTTCGGGCAAGCTTGATTCAAATCAGTGTAGTCAACACACATTCTCCAGGTTCCGTTCGGCTTAGGAACCATCATTACATTTCCAACCCAGACTGGATAATGGGTTTCCTTGATAAATCATGCCTCTTGCAATTTTCTGACTTCTTCATCAACAGCTTGATTCCTAACGGGTCCTAAATGCCTCTTTTTCTGCCTGATAGGCTTTCTAGCCGGATCAACGTTCAGCCGATGAACAGCCACCTCTGGGTCAATCCCTGGCATTTCATATGCCCCATAGGCAAAAACATCTTGATACTCTTTCAACAATGAGGTAATAGCTTCCTGTAACTCAGGCTTTAGAGCCGTTCCTATTTGCAAAGTCCTTTTGGACGAGAATCATCTAAAGAAATGCTCAAGGGAGCTTCAGCAGGCTTAGGACGATCGATAGTCGGGCTTGCGATCGTCATTACCTCAGTTGAGGACCTTGGTTCTTCCTTGACCTGGGCAAACTTCCTTTTCTTACTGGGCAAATCTCTTGCCGTTTTCCTTTCAAAAGTAACATACAACTCATTTTTATCCTCTGACGGCTTCCTTGCGGAAGCAACGTGCGTCTGAAATTTTTCTTCTTTCATCCTGGACGTTCCCACTTTCTCTGCCCCGGCCTCTTTGGGCTCGTCTACTTCCATGGGATCGGCTTCTTTCATTTTCCAAGACGATGGCTTTAAGGTAGTAAAGGTAGCACTCTCTGGCAGCCCGCTGATCTCCATAGATGGTACTAACCTGACCATCATCGCACTCAAACTTCATTAGCATCAGATGAGTGACAATGACTGCCTTAATATTGTTGATGGTGGGACGTCCCAGAATTACATTATACGTAGTCAGGTCCTTGACAACCAAGAATTTTATGAACTTTGTTCTACTTCGATCCTTCTCTCCAACTGTGACGGGCAACGACACCGTCCCCACCGGGTGAATGATTCCTCCTCCAAATCCTATGATTGGATAATGGATTGGAAGGAGGTCTCTTTCATCAAATTTGAGTCGTGACAAGCAATCAACCCTAATAATGTCAGTCAAGCTGCCGGTGTCTATAAGGATTCTTTGTACTTTCAAATTTGCTATCTTCATTTCTACGACTGGAGGGTCATCATGAGGGGTTCTGATCTTACCACGATCACCCTCACTCACCGTCAGCAAGGGGAATGGGTCCACCTTAGTTTTTACTGTTAGCAACACCTGGCCAAGCTCTCTAACATAATTCTATGTCCTCTCAAAGTTGGTCCCCCAGCTGCAAATCCGCCGGATATAACCAAGACTACATCTTCATCAGTGCTGGCACTTTCCTTCTTCTTACTTTGCCGAAAATCTTTCTTTTGAAAACGTCCTTCCCGAGACATAACTGGTTCATCTTTCCCTGCTTTGCAAGATGTTCGAATGCTCTCTTCAAATGCTTACACTCGTTGGTTTCATGCCCACAATCCTTGTAGAAGTGACAATACTTGCTTTTGTCCCGATTCTTGTAAGTCGTCTTCATCTCTGCTGGGGCCTTAAGTTCATGCTGATCCTTGATTTCCATGAGGATAGAGTACTGATCCTTATTAAACTCAATGGGCTCGACTGACGCAGCCCTTTCCTTTATTTTCTCTCTTCTTGACGGAGTTGTGCCTGAAGATACTACCCACGTCTCAGCCTTTTTAGGATTGTTCTTAGGTTTTTTAACAGGCTCCTCAGGCTTCTTAGACTCTAAATGTTTAGCTTCAGCACAAACTTCCGTAGCATGTATGAACGCTTCAGCCTCTCTGAGAGCTTCAGCTAAGGTGCTTACCTTTTTCTTGATTAGGTCGAACTTAAAGCTTTCTGGACGAAGTCCGCGAATGAATGCATCAAAACTTCTCAAATCGTGGATCTGGAGAGCTTCCAAGTTAAATCTCTTCACAAAACTTCTCAAAGACTCTTTTGGGGCTTGGACAATCTTCCCCAAGTGAATACTGGTTTTCTGTTCCTGCCGGTTGGCTACAAAATGGCTGGTAAATGAGTAACTCAACTCAGTAAAATTGTTAATGGAATTTGCTGGTAAATTGTTAAACCACTTCTGAGCAACCCCTTTCAAGGTGGCTGGGAAGTTCTTACACCAAGTGGCATCGTCCACAGCCTGGACGTATATCTGATATTTGTATGCTGAAAGATGATCATCTGGATCGGTTGTGCCATCAAACGGATCGATGGTGGGCAGCTTATTTTAGGGTAAGGAGGGGCTTCCATAATTCTGGTCGAGAAAGACGAGGTTGTTAGTACAAGCAGGCTGCTTTCCCTTAGACAACCTCCTACTTCCTCTGGTCGTCGAACTTCACTGGGTCCTGCGACGTTCTCCTGGGAGGTTCCTCTTCTAGGCATAGGCCTGGAATCAGGATGAGGGCCTACCCTGAAGAACAGCATATTATTCTTTATTTGCTCCTCGACTACTTGAGCCATTTTGGCTTGGAACTCGTTTAACGCATTCTCCAGAAGAGCTGCAGTAACCAGAAGAGCAGGATTGGGCTCTAAAACTGCCCCAACTGGATCGTTTTGACGAGGTCTGTCTCGTCCTCTTGGTGGACGCTCATCATCGACAGTGTCATTGACTTGCACATATGGACTTAACCTTTGTCCTCAGTTGGACGAGTTACAATCGGTCATCTCTAAGCCTCCCCACAGACGGCGCCAAATGTTGTTTACAACTTTTAGTAAACTAAAGTTCTCCTGATGATGGACAAATGTAGGGTTGATGAATCTGGGAGGCTTGTGTAGAGATGTCGCTCCGTTCCCGAACCTGCAAAAAGGGAAACCAACCCAGAGGTTTGGATTTTGATTCCCTCTCTGATGCTTAAGTCAGTATTAGGGAAATAAAAAAAGGGAGTATGTATTTTGACAGAGTAAGTTTAAGAGTAGGTGAAATCTCCTTTTACCTGATTTTGAGGAACTATTTATAGTGTTTGTGAATGAAAAGGGACACCCTAAAATAGAAGGATGTGATTGGTTGAGCAATGAAAAGGCGACACTTGTCACAGTTTCATTGCTTTGAGCCTCTTAACCAATCATTCTCTTCCTCTTATGGGAGCTTGGGCTGATTATTCTCTCTTTTAAGGAATAAATGGGCCTCTTTATTCAGTTTGGTGAGATCACAAATCATCCTTCTTAATGCCGCCATGTGTCAAAATTCGACCCGACCCAAAACCGACCCGGAAATAGTGAGTTTTGAACACAACTTTTTGACTCGAACCCGATTGTGTCCGAACCCGGGAAAACCGTTTTTTATCCGACCGACCGAAAAATCATTATATTTTTAGAAATAATATGAAATTATGGGAATTTTATTGCTAAAAATAGCTTCAACTAGAGTATTTGGTTCTAAAGATTCCCCTTGTTGCATAACAAATTTCCATATTGTTAGTTGATCTATTGCATCATTTATTTATTTCTGATGTTATTGGATATCTTCAGAAAATATGGCTCTCAATAGTTGAAACATGTCATTTTGTATCGGAATAATTTGACCCTATTGGATGTCATTAGCATCGGAAACAACTTCCCTTATACTATAGACTTGTTGTTAATATTAGAATTATCGGACACTATTTGTATCTTTAGTATCGGAAATAATTTCTGATACTAGAGATTTGACTTTAGTATTCATACATTCTGATACTGAAGTATTGAAATTTTTTGATACTATAGGTGCCCCTCTACATTATAGGTTGTTTAGCTTTTAGTATCAAGAAACTTTCCTACACCAAAGACCCCTTTTAAGTAGTGTTATTTGGTAAGTTTCATAAAAAAAAGTTAATTTGCAAAGCTGAAGTTTATGGATAATGCATACTGCATTATGTAAAGTGATTACTCATTTTGACATGTGATCTCGTTCCTTTTTGGCAAATATGTTCCGTACGAAAGTTGTATATATTGAATTTTTATATTGGAGTTATACAGGTTTCTAGAGGCAAGATATGCTTGTATGCTGGCTATGGCATGTCCTATGTAGAGTCATGCAAGTACTTGGTAACTAGGCGGGTGATGAATGAGCCTCACATTTAGGGATAGTTGGTGATGGACCTCACCCTATTCTTGTTCACTTTCCACAAATGTAAAATATGGTAAATTAGTAAAGCAATATAAATGAGTACCGAAGATATTGCATATTTGAGTGTTACATCTAAGGGTGTTTACGGTCGGTTAACTGTCACACTTAGCTTAATGCGACGACTAATCATTATAAGGGTTACGATATTTTAGTAACTATAACCTATCGTTAAGTAGTAGTTGACCATAAATTAACGGTACGGTCAGCGATTAATCATATATATAACTTATATTTTTCAAAAAACCTTTAAAAATTGAATTTGAAAATGAGATTTCTTCTCTCTTATGTTGTTTCGAACTAAAAAGCCATCAAAATGATTTTACGTTCGTAATAAGATTAGTATTCAATTTTGGCAGACGCTTGTTCTTGGAACCTGTCTCGTGGCGGGAGGCATTTTTTTAATGTTTTTTGGTTAATCAAAATGTTGTTGTCAGCCCGATAAAAGCTGATAAAGTCGTTTTAATAAAGTCGTTTTAAAGTGCGTGCCCAAAAACTTGAGTTGATGATACTCGTTCCGTAGAGATTTTCGAAATTCGTGCTCTACATTGGCACACGTAGTGCCCATTTTTCCAAAAAATGTCGTATATGGGATTTTTGTAAAAAAAAACTACCTTATGTAATACACGTTATTGGTTTAACCATCTTTTCTAATTTTTTTCAATTTAACAACCTTATATATGCAATACCATTAGTTTTCACTACTAATAGGTGGTTTTTGGTCGCCGCTAATTTTAGACGGAAAACCATTCATCTATGTATATACTAAAAATCGTAAGCACATATTGTAATCTGCCTCGTGTGACTCTCCCTTTATTCAACAATATTTTATCTATGTTATTCTCATAGAAAAAAGTGCAAGTTGTCCATGAAAAGCTTTCGACATGCGACCTCGTTTATGGAAGATAAATGCTCTAACCATTGATCCACTATAGTATTTTTGCTTCTTTTTCAAAACTAATAATGATATTATGTGTGTTTAATGAAAAGTTATAATTTTATTGCAATCATGAATAAAGCTATTAATTTATGACTTTTAACCAAATTAGCTGTCTTAAAATGACAATAAAATGTAATACAGATAAACCCCATAGTATCGCCTGGGCCTAATTACTAGTTGGTAGTGGAAAATAGTGGTATCACATATATATGGTAGTTAAAATGAAAAAAATTAGAAAATATGGTTAAACCAATAATGTCCATTATTTTAGGTGGTAGTGATTAATTGTGGGAACAAGACAAAAATAAAAGTAATGAGATAACAAGTATAGTGGGGACCATCAGACAAGACAGGAAAATATAGCAAATAAATTGGGACACTCATATATGGTATATGTAGCAAATAATTTGGGACGAACGTACTATTAGAGAGTGTGAACACATTAGCCAAATACATATTACTAGTATTAAATAATCTGAACAAGTTAGATTGTTTATGATTCTCTATTGTATCTCAATATGTTATGGTCTAATCTGGTTACTTGGTTGTAGAGAGTTGGTGTTACGCTATTCAAAAGTATATTTATATATGTCTATGAGAAATATCCCTGGGATGGTTTATTGTTTTCATATTATGTCATTGTTGCAAACCAATTTTCTAATAGATACGATGTCGAAGCCAACAAGATAGTAGAAGGAAAATGCTACGAGTACATACCAGGTTAGCAGGAATTCCTGACACAGAAGTAACCAAGTCCAAGACCGTCTTTCCCTCATTATTCGTGAGACTCACAACCAACTTCTTCCTTTCATTTGATTCATCCTTAACACAACGTTGAAGGATCAGTTGTGCAAAATCAAAATCTCGATCAGCCATGGCTAGATGTAATGGTGTATTTCCATCTTCGTCTTGTGAGAATATGAGGGTATGAATTTCAGACATTCTTAGTATTTCATCACAAGCCCATAGACTACAGTCTCTATCTCTTGCATTGATGTCAGTTATCCTTAAACGCAAGTTGTGCAAAACGCTCCGTCCTTTCTGGTCACGATATTCTGATAAATGTGGGTAATAAAGCAAAATCCGTAAAGCTGCTTCGACGCAGCCATATTGGGCAGCTCTCATATGAGGTATCAACCCATCTGAATCTTGAATACGAACAGCCTGCGAATTTGCCTTGATCAATTTATCAATCAGTCTTTTCCCATCAACTGCATTATGCTTATCTTCTTCCAAGTTTTGATAGGAAATCGTACCTGTAACGTATTTTATTAATTTTTTAACTTGAAAGAGACGCTTACCAAGTTGAAAGAAGACCGGGCTAAGTGGCGGTGCATCAAGTTGGAAGAAGACAGGGCTAAGTCGCGTGCATCAATTTGGAAGACGACAGGGCTATGTGTTGTGCATCAGATTTAGAAGTTAACGGGTTAGGAGATCGTGGTTTTTGGCCAATACTTTATATTGCAAGTCAAAAAAAGAAGTTTTTTTTTTTTCAAATTTCTGATTATCGGAAATTTCAAATTAGTTATTTGTATTCGATCTGATTATCTAGTTTTGAAACCGGATATTCAATCTAATATATCCGGATCTTAAAATATGGATCGAATATCTGAAATTTCGAAACAGATAGTCGTTCTCTGGATTGGTTTTTTTTATTTTGCACACCCCAATGCTAACTAGAAGTATCAAAAACTAAAAGATGTACCGACTAAAAAAGGAAATAGTATAAGAGTGTCATAAAACTAAGGTTGTTCATGGGACGGTTACGATCATGTTACAATGTACTGGTACGGGAATGAAAGTCTCGGTTTGTTAGTTTCATGAACCGTGTCGTTTGAACTAGTTATCGCCTAAGTGATTAACCACATATTTCGGTATAGTAAAACAGTTAACTATAATTACTTAATGATATGAGTATTTTACAACAATAAAAAAATATAATTAACAAATTAGTAGTATACTAGGAGGTAGCATAAAAGCCCGTTCAATATCATCACATCTCAGTATTGGAACATGAAATGAGTAATGAAACACACAAATTACAACTTACAAGTCACAATTGACAAAATGACTTTTATGAATTGACAAATTAAGAAAAGAAATGAAACACTTACCACATTTATCTATCATTGTTTCAGAAAAATAACAATTATGTTAGAAATATTTTTAAGCACTAATTTTACTGGTTCATTAACCGAACCATTATGGTCAAATATTAGCGGTACGGTTACCTACCATCTAGAGTCCGTTCTTTGCAACTTTTTTCAATCCTTGTATGGGGATGTTCGTTTCAACTTAAATAAGCACTCTAGTGCTTATTTCAGGAATGATCAGATCAAATCTGATCAGATCAGAAAAATTTCAGATCATATTACAAATATTCATATCAAATAAGAAAATAATGACAACAAAAACAACTATAATAAATTCAAATTAGATCAGGTTAGAAAATTTCAAATCAGATCAGATATGAAAAATTCAGACTTATTGAGGATAATATAGTCTTTTTAGTTTCTTTCCCATTCTGTGTTTTCTCTTTTGCCTTATGCTTCTGTTTGTCCAAATACTCTGAATGTGGTCCAGGGTATTTTAGTACTTTGCTTTTAGTTTGTTATGCCTTTCATGGCCTGTAATATAGGAATATGGTAGAGCTCCTTTTATGGGATTTTCAAGCTCACTGTGTTGCTGACGAAAGGAAATGGGAAAAGATCTAACCCTCTGTCATTTTTTTCTTCTCTCTGCTGAATCTAGCTACATTCGTTCAAGGAAATTCATTCTTTATGGTATCAGAGCCAGCGAATGAATAGCTAGGTAAAAAACAATCCATTTTCTTCTCCTCTTTGAAATTTCTACTCCTCTCATCTTTCTTTTTTTCCCGATGACCGATAATAATGGTCAGATTACATACTCTGATATGCAGAATCCTCTATTTCTGCACTCATCTGACAACCAACACTCAATCAGTGTTGAAAAACTCGGTGGTGCTGGTAATTATCGATCCTGGCGACGATCCATGGAGATCTCCCTTCAATCCAAAAGGAAGATTGGGTTTGTGTCGGGCACAGTCACGCGCTCCACTGATGACGATAATAAAGCTGAGCAATGGGACACCTGCAACTCTATGGTAATTTCTTGGCTTCATTCTTCGCTTTCTTATCAGATCAAGAAATCTGTGTTGTATTTGAACTCCTCTCGTGAAATATGATTGCAATTAGAACGTCGATTTGCTCTCACTAATGGATCTCGGAAGTATAAACTAAACCAAGATATTTATAACTTGAAGCAAGGTGGAATGTTAATTAATGAATATTTCACTGCCATGAATACATTGTGGGAAGAGTTAGATCACTTGAATGTTTTACCAAGTAAATCTGTATCAAATGATGAGATAAAACAGCTTCTAGCTACAATACAAAAGTATCAGGAAGAACATCGTTTATTTCAATTTTAAATGGCCTAGAAGAAGGGTTTGGTCCCCCAACGCAGCCAACTTTTGATGCTCAACCCTCTTCCCTCAGTGGAAATTGCTTTCTCAGTCTTACAGCAAGAAGAGAGTCAAAGAGAGGTTTTACTTTCCTTTCCTAGTGATACCTTTGCTAAGTTTAGCAGACAATCTCCTAATAATTCAAAATATGGAAATCGCATGTGTGCTCTGCTTGTGGTGTTGCCGGTCACCATAACACTAAATGCTGGAGTGTGGTGGGTTACCCAAATGGCATCCCAAGTCCAAAGTCAAATCCCAGATTACACCAGTAAAAGAGATGGATAGACAGTCTCAATGGTCTAGTGCCAAATCCTCCTACCATCAGGGCCCCAAATTAGCAGCTATTGCTCATCAACCCAGTACATCAGGAGGAAATGTTACCTTCACCTCTCAACAATTTGAGCAGCTTCTTAAGCTCTTACCTGCATCTGCTATGGTTGTACAACGAGGGTCTGAAACTGATGATGAATTGGATCATAATTTCTCAGGCATGGTTTCTTGTCACAATGTTGCGTGTGTCATGGATGACGGGATCATTGACTCTGGTGCTTCTGACCACGTGACTGCCCACTTCTCTACTTTATCCAATGCTTAACAAGCCTTTCACTTACCTCAAATAAACCTTCCAACAGGTGCAACCACCACCGTATCTCATATTGGCAGTGTTACTCTCTGTAATGATATCACCCTCACCGATCTGCTATATGTCCCTCATTTTCAACATAATCTGCTCTCAGTGCATAAACTTATTAAACGCAACATATGTGAAGTTATCTTCTGTGAAAAGTATTGTGTCATTCAAGATATCTCTACTAAAAATGTCAGGGGAGTGGGTAGGGCCCTTCGTGGCCTATATTACCTAATCAATATCCCCCTTTCACAACTCCAATCTCAAATTAACCAACCTGTCTTCTCTTCCCTTCCAACCCTCTCTTCTCCTCCCACCTGTCTCACTCTCACAGTAGATCTCCCTACTTCATGTATCAAAAAAGTTATTCCATTTGCAATATGGCATCACAGGCTTGGTCATGCCTCTATTGGCAAACTCAAACATATTGAATGTGTATTCAATCCCTCTATCACCACAAACAATCAGATATGTGTAACTTGTCCCTTAGCCAAATTCACCAAACTCCCCTTCTCTCCTAGTCCATCTTAAGCCTCCTCTCCCTTTGATCTCATCCACATTGATATTTGGGGGCCTATAGGGTTTGTACAAGAGGGAAATACAGATTTTTCCTAAGCAGTGTTGATGATCACTCTAGACATTCATGGGTTTATCTACTCCAATACAAATCACAATCCCTTGGTAACCCTCAAAACCTTTTACAACTATGTCTTTACTCACTTTAACAAAAAAATCAAATACATTAGGTCTGATAATGCTCTTGAGTTCTCTGATTCTCCTTGTCAAGCCTTCTTCACTAAAATAGGAATTCTACATCAAACATCATGTATTGACAGGCCTCAAACAAATGCTCGAGTGGAGAGGAAACACAGACACATCCTGGAAATATCAAGAGCTCTCAGATTTCAGGTTGGCTTGTCTCTTTCCTACTGGGGTGAGTGTGTTTTGACCGCTGTTCATATCATAAATAGACTCTCCTCCCCTATTTTGCTTAATAAAACTCCCTTTGAAATGCTTCACAAGAAACCTCCTACTTATCATCATTTGAAGGTATTTGGTTGCCTTGCATTTGCCATTAACAACTCTCCTAACAAGGACAAGTTCCAACCTAGAGGCATTTCCCTGTGTGCTTTTAGGCTATCCCTCAACCCAAAAAGGGTACATGTTATTAAATCTTACAACAATGTCCATTTTTGTTTCAAGAGATGTTATGTTTCATGAATCCATATTCCCTTTCAATTACAATCACTTAAGTCCAATATGGTTCCAATTCCTCCCTCTATTCCTCATTTTCATACTACCACCAACACAACTTATGATGACTTTCTCACACTCGGTTACAATGCTCCCTCTAATCAACGCATCCCTGATACACCTCCATCTACACAACCTACTTGCATAGATGCTCCTACCCCTCCCACTCCAAGTGTAGAATCTTCTTCTTCTACTCTAGAACATGTCCCTGAGCCACCTCAAAAATCCTCGAGACCTCATAAACCTTCTCTTTGGCACTCTGATTATGACTCCTCAACCACCTTTACATCTAAGACTTTAAAACCCATTGCAAACTTGTCTTTCCAGACTATACCACCTGATTTCAATTGCTTTCTATCTTCTCTTCTCTCCTCAAATGATCCTGTCTTCTTCAAACATGCAGTTTCTTCTCCACAATGGATGCAAGCCATGAACACTGAACTAGATGCTCTGTAAGCTAATGGTACATGGGCTGTCACCTCTCTGCCACCTGGCAAAAAGGCCATTGGATGCAAGTGGTTATACAAAACCAAGTACAAACCCAATGGAGAGTTAAAAAGACATAAGGCTCGATTGGTTATACTTGGCGGTAAGCAACAATTTGGGGTTGATTATGGAGAGACCTTTGCTCCGGTTGCCAAAATGACCACAGTGAGGGCTCTTCTTGCAGTTGTAGCAATGCAAGGTTGGCACACTTCTCAAATGGATGTGACCAACGCCTTTCTTCATGGGGATTTAGAGGAGGATGTTTACATGTCCCTTCCCCAAGGATACACTCACTTTGGAAGCAAAATTTCAGTCCAGTCTATACCCCCATCCACTTCACCAAAAACCACCAACTTGGTTTGCAAACTTCAAAAATCCTTGTATGGATTAAAACAAGCTCCACGCCAATGGTTTTCCAAACTCTCTCATACCCTTTAGTCCTTTGGGTACATTCAGTTTAAATCTGACTACAGTTTTTTCTCCAAAACACAGCTAGGCACTATCACTCTAGTGCTCGTCTATGTTGATGATTTGTTAATCTATGAAATAATCTTTCAGATACAACAACTCAAATCCATGCTATCTACAACCTTTCATATGAAGAACCTCGGCCCTTTAAGGTACTTCCTAGGCTTGGAAGTTGATCAATCTTCCAAGGGTTTCTTTGTTTCTCAAAGAAAATACACTATGGATATTCTGAAAGAGCAAGGCATGCTGAATGTCAAACCTCTAAAACTTCCTATGGACAACCACTTGAAACTCTCACCTGACAAAGGGGATCCCCTTCCAGAACCTCTCTCCTTCCAGAAATTACTTGGCAAACTCATCTATCTCACCATTATTAGGCCTGATAGAGCCTTTACTGTCCAACTCTTAAGCCAGTTCATGGACGCCCCTACTATCTCTCATATGCAAGCTGCCAAACGCCTCTTGAGGTACCTCGCTGGCACACCCTCTCAAGGGATTCACTTGGCTTCTTCTTCTGCAGTGCAATTACATGCTTATTGTGATAGTGATTTGGCAAGCTGGCTCACCACTCGCAGATCAACAACTAGCTACTGCATCCTCTTAGGCAACTCTCCAATCTCATGGAAAGCCAAGAAAAAGTCTGTTGTTTCAAGATCCTCTGCAGAAGCCGAATACAGAGCAATGACTCTCGCTACTTGTGAAGTTACTTGGCTTCAAGCCCTTCTTAAGGACATGGGTCTGAAGCATCTTGCTCCTGCCATCATGAAATGCGACAATCAGGCTGCCATTGCCATTGCAGCAAATCCCGTTCTTCATGAACGCACAAAGCATGTTGAAGTCGATTGCCACTATATTCGTGAGTTACTCCTCCTACCTCTCAGCTTGAGGGGGAGTATTGAGGATAATATAGTCTTTTTAGTTTCTTTCCTATTCTATGTTTTCTCTTTTGCCTTATGCTTCTGTTTGTCCAAATACTCTGAATGTGGTCCAGGGTATTTTAGTACTTTGCTTTTAGTTTGTTATGCCTTTTATGGCCTATAATAAAGGAATATGGTAGAGCTCCTTTTATGGGATTTTCAAGCTCATTGTATTGCTGACGAAAGGAAATGTGAAAAGATCTAACCCTATGTCATTTTCTTCTTCTTCTCTGTGCCTGAATCTAGCTACATTCATTCAAGGAAATTCACTTTTTAAGACTACATCAGAAAAATTCATATTAGATCAGATTAGAAATGTTCTGATCAGAAAAATTTGGATTCAACCAGATGAAAAGAACGGACCAAGTTCCAATAAGTTGAGATAACGTCTAATAGGTCTAATAAGGTTAGCCGAATAAGGTCAAATAATATTGAATAATTCAGGTCAAATAGGATTTAATAATGTCCGATAATGTCAAATAGGATTTTTCATAACGGTTTTCGATTTCGATTTCTCATAAACAGCCATACATAAAACCTCAGAAGTCAAACCCCTTTCTTAATCGTTTTTATCCAGATGAAGAAGCCAAAACCAATAAAACAAAGTACAGAAGTGATTTTACCACAGACTCAAAGTCAACCCATTCAATCTATTACGTGATGGAAGCACTAAAATTCAAAGTTATTAGAAGGTAAAAGTATAGAAAAAGAGCAATGAGATTACCAGCACAAAAACGGATGTAGAGATGCAGAGGAGTCTCCCCAGATTTGTTCTGGGTGGAGAGGATCTGTGGGTGGTCGGTGACGACAATCCTTAACAACTCATTAGTCGCAGCCAAGTTTCGGCACCGGAGTGCGACATGGAAGGGGGTGTCCCCTTTGTCGTTCTTCTCCATATAAGTTGGCACATCAGTAGATTCATCAGAACTGGTGTTGGTCTTGAGGTGGGAAACAAGGAGGTTGATAGTCTCCTTATTTCCCAACTCAGCAGCTTCATGGAGGGGTGTATTACCTTTCTTATTCTTCTCTTGGAGTAGATCAGGAAATAGAGCAATAGCTGCCTCAATAAACTTGTATTGCCCATTGCGAGCAGCTATATGCACAATGTTGTTCTCCAGATCAGCTGTCTTTGCCACAAATTTAACCTCCCCTTTCTTTGCAATATTGGCGGGTTCCAGTACACTTGCATCTCCCTTAACCGCTGCCCTGAATTCAAATGCTTCCATCATTGTCATCATGTACTCCTATCTCCCTCTGACCTCTTCCTCTAACAATTCAGATAACACCAATTTTTATTTGCGGCTAGCCTTATCATTAACCGTTGAGATAACTGTCCTCTGACTCGTTGACTTGGGGCGCTTAGCCTTTTGGCCAATGTATGGTAGCTTGGTTCATCTGCCCTGCAAAAATATATATAATGTGTTAATGTCTATGATTAAGCTAATTAGATCTCGTTGTACAGTTGTATAATTGTATTAAAAATGACTGGCTACGGCCATTTAAAAAAATGACTAGCTACTGTACCGTTGTAATATGATTAGTGATTAGTGATTAGTGATTAGTCATTATTTACTCCTCATTTGTAGACCGCGTTAATCGACTTCCTCGTAAGTCGTACTTGCCCAGGATTATAGCTGTATTTGTCGTTTAGCATTCTCCCATTTCGCCCTGTCTCCCTCTACTCTATTACTATATTATGAACCTTTGTTTTTCATTTCTTTCTTTAGAACTGCTAAACGGATGAACCTTCCTTATTCATTTTTTTTTGGAACTGGTAAAAGCATTAGGTTATCCATTGTTATCGGTAAAACCTAAACAATATAATAAAACGACATGATTAACAATGGAATCCAAACAAAAATTTATGTCTAAATGAGGAGCTTGTTTAAGATGATGCCTCATTATGGAAAGAGATATTTGATTAACAGGTACAAATAATATTTAGGGTACCTTTCTCTCAAATACGAACTCTAAGTTATGTAATAAAGAAAAACGGTACAAAGTGGAATCTTCAAGGACATCAAAAGTCTTCTTTTTGTTGAAATTTGATGTCCTTACTTAGAAAGGTAATCCTCGACGAAATTTGCTTCTCTAAAGATATGGTGCACTGAAGTCGAATGAAAGATGATTGCATTTATTTCCTTCCAAAGGCTCCATATAGTAGCAAAAAGAATTTGGTCAGAATGTTTATGCAGTGGTATTAAATAAGAGTGAATACTTCGTGGATAGGAGCATCTGGGATAGTAATTCCCAAGAAATCTTTAGCCATGTCATGTTGCCAGAAAGTACAGGTCTGGGTGCAAGAGATAAAAAAATGATTTATAGCTTCCATTGAAGAATGACAGAGGGACAAACAGAAGGAACTCTTAGTTGTCTACGTTCGAGATTATCCCGAGTGGGTAAACCATTCTAAAGTAGTTGTCAAAAAAAGAGTTTTATTTTTGGTTGAATGTCTATATTCCAAATTCAGGTATACAACCACTTTGGAGATTAAAAATAGATTTGGTTATGGGCTAACCAAGTGACAGATTTAACCGTGAATTTCCTTGAGGAAGTAAGACCCTAGCAAAATGTGTCTTTTTGTGGTGGGCAAGGAAGCGGAAGCCCTTCTATTATAGAGCAAGTATGAGGGGGAAGAAAAGTTCTCAACATTGCATGGTTCCATGTCATATTTGGTTGAATGACATCCCTTACTTTAAGGTCTTCAAAAGTAGGAATGGTTGATTGATCAGTCCAATTTAGTGCATACTTATAGCTCATTTTAAGTCTCATTGCATGTAGCTTTAGAGCATTTAGAGTTAGGATTGCATGGTTTTTCCCTTCTTTGGTTTTCAATTATACTTCACAAGTGTTTGGTTGTTTTTGATGTATTTCAAGAGGATTGGCGCGTGTTGGAGTACTATTGTGATTTAGGGACTTGGAGTATGTTCGAGGTGCGTGGCTCGTACTTCGGAGCGGCTCAAGTGAATCAAGTTTGGAGGAAGTGGAGGAAGAAGGCCACCACGGCCGTGGCATATTTACCACGGTCGTGGGCACCTGTGGCGTGCAAAGCAGTAGCATGAGGAAAAGAAGACTGATTCGATGAAATCAGGTCACCACGGTCGTGGTGATTTTGCCACAGTCGTGGTACCTGATCTTCACAGAATCAGTGAATGTTTTGTATAGTTACTGTTTGGGCGTTTTTAGGCACCACGACCGTGGTGATTTCACCACGATCGTGGTGACCTGCTTTCGGGCGTTGACCCGTTTTGTCCGTCAAACTTTAATGACGCCTTTTAATTTGTTTTCTTAGCTTAGACTCGACATGACTTCATACTTAGTTTCTAATTAACTCTCTCTTAGCCCCAAAAACTCTCTCAAACACTAGTTTACTCCTTTGTTTCATTATCGAAGATCGAATTCATCATTTAATTCAAGTAATTTCTTTTCTATCTCTTTCCTTTAATCTTTTTGCTTTGTTTATGATGTTTACTTTATTGAATTTCAATTGCTTAGAATCCATGATTAGTGAGTAGTTTCTAATCTAGGGTTTGGGTGAAAGTATGAATTAAGGGCTTAATGTAGATTATCTATGCTTTTATGATTCAATTGTTTGTCTATGCATTGAATGTGGTGTTTTGACACCCTAGGATAGATCTTGATCACGTTTATGCTCGGGCACTTAGGGTTTTTATTGTTCTTAATCGAACTCTAATCCCTTTTGTCATTCCCATGTTTCGACTTGATTTCTAGACCAATGGATTGGGTAGGAACTAAGGGGATCCTTTAATTAGGGGTTTTCCGAACTTAATGAATTTATTAATCAACGGACCAAAGACCATTCGAAAGAGGATTTGGTTGGTTGATTAATCGATTACTCTTGAGGACCATTCGAGAGAGGACTCAAGTACATTAGAGGGGAACTTAACCTTGTATTGACTCCGTTGTGAATCACCATATCGTCGATTATGGTTGTCTAGCCCACGTTCATACGAGTAGCCCGAACTCTAGTGTCTTCCTTATCATATTAATTCTCCTATTTGTTTATTAGTCGGTATTCTTTAGCTAGTTAATTAGTCGGTAACTTACTCATTCTTAAACCCCAAAAACCCTTCACTTAGGTAGTTTTGGACTTAGTGGACTGAACTTAATCCCAATTTCCTTGTGGTTCGACCCTTGACTTGCCGTTACTACGTGCTTAGTAGTTGCTAGTTAGGTTTATAAATTGTGTTTGCTAAGCGGTTCTTAGTGCCTTAACGACACACTAAAAACCTCTTATCATTGATGCGTCTATGTTTAGCATTTCGAGAAGACTAGTTTGGCCACACCAGTTGTCTAACCAAAAGAATATATCTGAGCCATACCCTACTTTCCACCGAATCCCCTGTCGAATTATGTCTCGCATTTGCAAAATTGCTCTCCAAGCTGGGGAGTCACTTGGCTTGGGTTGGTAGTAAAAAAAGGAGCTACATTGTAAGTATTTCTTACGCATTAATTCTGCCCATTGATTGGAGGGGTAGGTCAAAATATTCCAGGCTAGTTTGGCTATCATGCCTTGGTTCATATGTTTGGTCTTTCCGAAATCTAAACGACCCATAACCTTGGGTTTGCAAATTTTATCACATGTTATAAGAGGAATATTGTTTTCGTTGTTGGGACCTTTTTTCCAAAAGAAAATGCGGTTTATGACATCCAATCTATTAGTCGTAGAACTCGGTAGTTTAGTAGTGGACATAGTAAAAATCGGAATCGCTTCTAAGTTACTTTGGATAAGAACTGTTGATAAGCACTTTATTGTGCTTAATTGTAGGTCATTTCTAGTGTCCTTGCATGTAGTTTAGAGCATTTAAGCCTAGCATTTCGTGATTTTTTTCACCTTTGAGTTATATTGTCGCTTCGTTATCTGTTTAGTTGTTTTTGGATGATTTCCAGGCTAACTAGCAGGTTTTTGAAGTCATATGATCATTGGAAGACTAGTTGTGGATTGTTGAACTTCAAATGGACATAAAGTATGATCTATAAATCGGATTAAGGTAACTCTAAGGGGATGTGTTAGCTCGTTTCGAAAGCTTTTCAACGACTGGTCATAAGCCCAATTTCGTTAAGAGACGAGAGAGAGATGATCGTTTGAAGTTGAGCTGTCCGCTGACCAGCAGGTCTACACGGCCATGTTGATTTCAACACGTCCGTGTTGGCCTTTTTCCACGAAGACAATCCTGTTCTGCTTGCCCACTGATTTGAGAAGTCCAGGTCTACACGGCCGTGTCGATCTATTTCCACGGAAGCAGTAACTTTTGGGATGCTGAAGAAATCTGAAGAACATGTCTACACGGCCGTGTCGTTTTGGACACGACCGTGTTGACCTGATTTCGGGCTTTTTCCCCGTTTTTTCCGTCTTCATTTAATGGATCATATAAATAGTTTTTAGCGTTTTGTTGGAGGATTATCTCATACTTTAGAACCTAATTACTTTGTTGAAGTCTCTAAATTCTCCAAAAACCTTAGTTTATTTCATTATTGCTACTTAGAAGATTCAATCGTTAATTCAATTCAAGTAATTTTCTTTCAATCTCTCTTCTTTTTACTTTAATTGCTTTGTTAGTCATGTTTAATTTCATTAATCTCTTTTTCT
Source organism: Patellifolia procumbens (assembly GCA_947645195.1). NCBI lineage: Eukaryota > Viridiplantae > Streptophyta > Magnoliopsida > Caryophyllales > Amaranthaceae > Patellifolia > Patellifolia procumbens. The sequence goes on from CANSGD010000193.1 coordinate 2,407,057, forward strand.
TAGAATCTATGATTAGTGAGTAGTTCATTATCTAGGGTTTGGGCGAAAGTATGAATTAAGGGCTTAATGTAGATTGTTAATGATTTTTATGGTTCAATTGGATGTTTATGCATTGAATTTGGTGTTTTGACAGCCTAGGATAGATCTTGATCACATTTATGCTAGGGCACTTAGTGTTTCAATTGTTCTTAATCGAACTTTAATCTCTTTTGTCATTCCCATGTTTCGATTTAGTTTCTAGACCAAGGATTGGGTAGGAATTAAGGGGGTCCTTTAATTAGGGGTTTTCCGATCTCATTGAATATATTAATCCATTAACTAAAGACCCTTTGAATGAGGATTTGGTTGATTGATTAATCGATTACTCTTGAGGACCATTCGAGAGAGGACTCAAGTACTTTAGAGGGAGACTTAACCCTGTATTTTGATCGTTGTGAATCGTTTTAGTGTTGATTATCGTTGTCTAGCCCAAGTTCATACGAGTAGCCGGAACTCTAGTGTTGTCCTTATTATATTAATTCTCTTACTTGATTATTAGTTGGTATTCGATAGCTAGTTGTTAGTTGTTAGTTAAATTAATCTTACACCCCAAAAACCCTTCACTTAGGTAGTTTTGGACTTAGTAGACCTTAGTCAATCCCATTTTCCTTGTGGTTTGATCCTTGACATGCCATTACTACGTTCATAGTAGTTGTTCGTTAGGATTATAAGTTTTGTTTGCTAAGCGCACTAGTGGAAAAAATAGTTGTTGCTGCTCCCTTCTAACTGCGGGCTTAGCTTGCTTTTGCCACCGGCGTACAAAAAAAACCCCGCAGCTACAGATTCATTGCTGCGAATTGACCAAAATAAGATAATCCCAATTTTCATTTCATTTTAATTCTAACTTTCTGTAGGCCGCGAAGCTTTGCCCTCTATTTCTCTTTCTTTCCCTCTCAGGCTTCGTGCACGAACCACCGCCGTCTCAGGTAAGACAATTTTGCACAAAATCCCTCTCCTTCTTCTCTCTCTTTAACTTCACCAAAACCCTAATTGATTTTCTGTTTCATACTTTCTCTAAACAATCTAAGATAATGGGAATAAAGTCGAAGAGACAGAAAGTTAGAGAGACAAAAATGGGGCAACAAGTTCACCTACAACTGCGATGGCCATACCTTCAAATTCCTCGTCTCCGATGGCTTCAGTATAATCTCTCTCACTTCTCTTTTCTGTTTTCGCGATGATTAATTGTTTGTCTGGAGTTGATTTTGTTTTGTCCGATTTATAGGCTTTGAGCTGGATTCTGCTGTTTTTAAGATATTAAGATGAAATATGGCTTAACAACTGTTTATCATCTTCTGATTCATTGTTTTTGTTAGGGATTTTGTTGCTGAGGGTTTTTGGTGTGATTTTGATGTGTCTAGGGTTTTCTCAATTTATGAAATTTCTGTTTATAGCTAGAATTTTCTGTTTATAGGGTTTGAGCTGGAGTCCGCTATTGGTTTTAGTTGATTTGTTGTCGAAATCTCTTGTATTGGCCAGCTCTTGGATCTTTTTGTAGCCTTCAAGGCTTTGTTTGTATAGAGGATTGGAGCGAATTTATGTAATTTGGATGTGATGTGGTTGGAAACGGGTAATCTAGATTTGATGTTGGTGCTTGTCGAAAATGTGAGTTTTACTTGTGGTTATGATTTGATGTTATCCTTGTTGATTTGAAGTGCTCAATATTTAGTGTAGAATCGAAAGGTAAAGAGAATAGGAAGATAACGAATCAGACGAAATTGGGTTTGTGGGATTTTGTTCATGTTCAATTTGATACCAATATTAGGGCTGATTTGATTGGCAAACTTATTGTCAATTATAACCCTAAGTTTCGTCGTAGTAGTGTTGATGATTATAAGATTCAGGTTAGTAGGGCTGATTTGGGGCGGGCTTTGAGGTTGCCTAAGAAACCGGATGCCAATGTGGAAGGTGGATTTCCTGCTGAGTTTCTGTCTTTCCTTGAGGTGTTTGTTTCGAATTGGATGTTGTTACATGAGGATTTGTGGTGTACGCCGCCTGAGATTGTCAATTGGATGAAGATGATTAGGGAGGGAAATCCTCATAAGGTTCATTGGGCTAGCTTGATTTGGTATATGGTCGAGAAGGAGTTGGCTCAACGGGCTGCCTTGAAGAACTGCTATTATGCCTCACATTTGCAGCAGTTGCTCAAGATGCAAAAGGAGGAGCTGTTTAGGGAACCTCGAAGCGTTGAGGTGGGAAATGCTACCGTGGAAGTGGAGAAGTCGAAGGAGGCTATTGCTGTGGAAGATGATGAAGATGGGAGTGATGTAAAGACGATGGACTTTGAGGAGTCAGGTAGGGATGCACTGAAGTTGGTGGAGCAAAATGTTGAACTGAGTCTTGGCCAAGAGTGTGTTTCCCATGTGGAAAATGTTGGTGATGCTGATAGGGTGGAGAAGGGTAGTGATTGCCATGCGGATGAATCGACGAAGGTTGAGGATGTTGATGAAGAAAAAGAATTGGATACTTTTGGGATTTCTGGGAGTGTTGATGAGGGAAAGGTGGAAAATATTGGTAGTGCTGAATATGTTAATAATGCTGAAAGTCCCAGGGAGGAGAATAAGGATGCGGAGATGATGGATTTTGGGGATTACAAGATGGAGGAACAAGGCCCGGGCCAGTGGTTTTTGGACAGTAAAATTGGAGGGCAGCACTTTTTGCAGCGATGTAGTATGGATGAGGTGAAGGTCTCTGAGGATAGAGGACTTGAGGGTGTTGGTGAAGATATTGAAGATAGTTCTGCCATGTAGCTGCTATGAACGATACTTGTCAGCAAGCACGTATGGCTGAAAACTTGTATTTCCAGCAGCAGTTAGCGGTAGTAGACAATCAGATTGAGCAGTTGACATACAAGCTTAATGATCTACAGACAAAACAAGTAGAGGTAGATCGGCTTAACAGGGAACTCTATCTGATGAGCAGTGTGATAGATGGTTACCGAAGGGCTTTAAAACAAACCCAGAGGACATTTGCTGACTTTCGAAAGCGTTGTCAAGTACCCGATGAACCAATATATAAAGATGCTGGTCTTGGTGGTGTTGTTAAAACCGTTATGGAATTGGAGAGAGAGCGGTTGAAGCAAGAAGAAGAAAACAAGATGATGTGCATTTTTATAAAGGAAACCTGTAGGAAAAGTATGAATGATTGTGAAGCAAAATGGGACAGCGAAGTTTTGGCAAAGGTCTAATTTCATCATAGCAGGCTTATGGATGTTGTAAAGGAAATGGAACTACTCAAAGATCATCTTATTGACCATAAGACGCCAGCAAATGTTGAGAATGAACCAAAATCTCCTATGGAGGAATAGAAACTTTACTTGCTGCTGCAGAAAATGTGTTGTTTCTAGTTGAAATGTTTTTACTTCTCTAATTTTGGTAATGCCAGTGTTTAGAAATATGTAAATGCCTACTGCTAAACCTATCGATCAAAAGTTGCATAGCAGGCTTCCTGTTTATTGCTTGATATATTATGCTAATTGAATTACTAATGCTGATTATTGTTGGAAATAGTGTTGCTATGAATCTGTTACCCGAACCATCAAAAATAAGATACTTTTTTCTGATATTTTTGTGTGGTTTCAAATACATTTCTGTGTGTGTCCGTTTCCGTTCAAGTTTGTGCTATTACCCGGTATATTCTTGTAATAGCCTTTTAACTTGACGCATATTCTTCGGAACAATGAAATCTTTTGGAAAAGTTTATATTTTCATCTTCCTCCCTTGCACGAGTTATGAACTTTTTTACTACCAATAATAAAATCGATGAGTATGACAATTAATGTGGATACTTGCGATGTTAATGAGAGTGCTCTTAATAAATTAGTTAATCACTAGTTCAATTTGCAGGTACCTCATATCCACCGTCTTGTACACAACTGTGTATACAATGCGCCTTATATCTTTGGACTTTTCTTTTGAGATATATTCCTTGGTTTAGCCTGTAAATACCTCATCTTGGTGGTTTGATGTCTGGCTTCCATAGAGTCGCTTCCGTGATGTTATATAGACTGTATTCACATTAATCATCAAACGGCCTCTGATCATCAAGAACCAGACTGTTCAGGTCTACTCCCTGTAACGTCTATTACTATTTCCTCCTTTTTATGTTTTCTTTTAAGGAATTACGCTATGAGTGCTCAGTATTCACTTTATTTAGTGCGTGTTGTTTCTATGTGTGTGTTGGGGATGCTACCAGATGAAGCCCAATTACAATCCCGAAGGGTTGTTTGGTGAGAGCAAGGTGAAGCTAGGTTCAAAACCAACAGTGCAAAGCAACCCAATCACTCGACTGTAGCATTCGAATGGTAAATGTCCCAAGGGAACCATCCCCATCAGGAGAACCAAGGAGGATAACGTCTTGAGGGCTAGCTCTGTTAAGAGATATGGCAGAAAGAAGCACCGAGCCTTCCCAAGCCTAGGTCTCCACATTTAGACCTTGTTAACGAAAGCGGCCATCAGGTACCTATCTATCTTCGTCCACCCTTTTCCTTTAAGTTTTAAACATCCACTTTTAATTCTCGTAACACTACTTCATTTCAATGTTTATTTCACGAATGCAAAATAAATAAAGGTTGATACTTCCATTTGTAGAAAAAAGAAATAAAGGGGCTTTATCTCCCTCTTTTTTGATTCTTATTCCTTTTATGATATTTTTCCCTTAATCCTTTTTGTTTTTCATTTCATTTTCTTATTTGGTGGACAGCATGCAATTGCAATGTTGAAGGAGACAAGTATTATGGAGCAAAGGCAACCCTAAACATATGGGAACCAAGGATTCAGCAGCCTAATGAGCTTAGTTTATTGTGTTCCTTTCCCTGATACTTTCATGTATCAAGTTGTTGTTCAACAATAAACGTAATATTATATTGTATTTTGTTATGACATGATCAATTTTCAGTCAATAAATGTAGTATTGTTAAATGTCAAAGATGAATGGCAATCTAGAACATGTACCATGCATGTCATAAATGCATGTAGAAAATTTACCCTCCTATGCTATAGCATATAGGCAAAAGTATAGTATGGTTGTAGTATATATATGATGCAAGGATGAATGCAAACTGCACCGACTGAAATCTTCCCTCAGTATTTCTCTCTTCTGTCTAGTTTCTCTCTTACTTCGGTCTTCATCTTTTCACAACTCGTTATCAGCACGAGTTTGCTTACAAAAATCAAAAGGTATTTTTAACCTTTAATCTTTCTAACTCCGGTATCCAATTTTTCTAGTCTCACCCTTTTCACTATCCTAACATTGATCAACAAAGTAACGGGATCAATGTTGTTTTCAATAATGTTTCTCTCTGTTGTATACATTTAATTGTAGAACGTAACACCGTCCCTTTCGCTACCAACCCAGCTAGGGGGATTGTAAGTCATCCTTTTCGCACTGACCTCGCCAACGGTACTAATGTCCGTACCGGTGAAAATCCACAAACCCCTATTCCTAACACCAATAATAATCCTCCAGCACCACCAACTGAAAATCCACCACCACCAAATAATAAAAGAAATATGGACGAACAGGAAGGAACTAGTAGAAAATGTCACCATGCCACTAGCCCGTAAATTAAATAATAATTTGACAATAACCCCACCTTTATGGAGGGCAAGGACACTTTAATTTATGTTATTTTATTTTGTTGTACCGCCTGTACGGCAGGTTATTTTCATTTACCGCCTATATGGCAGGTTGTTTTTTTATTTGCCGCCTATATGGCTGGCTGACAGTAGTAAATTCTTTTTTTGCTCTTTTAATATATGCAGGAATAGCTAACCTAGAACCGTATTACATATTTATTTCCTTTACTATGTGTTATTTCCTTTATATGACATTTGTAGTTATATTTATTATCATTTTTACACTTACCGACATGCATAATAGTAACAAATTATATTTAGTACACATAAATACTCCAACTAAAATTTTATTGCAGTATATTCTTTGAACAACTGTAGATAAATATACAACAAACTGTACATTTTAGGATAACCCTCTATAAAAGCGGATTACCCATCCCCAATTTCACCACATATCTCTTATCTTCTTCCATCTTTTACTCAAACCCACAAATTGTTTTCCTTCCTCCATTTTTCCCGGCCACCATGCCCAACGGCGAACACAACCGCCCTCCACCCTCCTCTTCTTCTTTTGAGGAAGATTTTAGAAAAATAAAACTCTACTTGTTCCTTATAGCCGGTTTATTTGTCCTTCTCATGGCATTAATGATATTTCTCCTCATACACAAGTAGGAACCATGATATCACACACTTTCTCCCCGGTGAAACGGTGCAAATGCATGTGTTTTTTGTCTTCATATGCATTTCTAGGAAGTATTTTTGTTATTTTAGCTTATTTTTGTACTTTCTGTGTTTTTATTGTAAGTTATTATTTTGCTTGTAATATTTTAATGTTATGTCTTGTTTTGTTTTATTTTGAAATATTTATAATTATAAATGATATAAATCAGGGGGAGATATTATATGAGATTTGTTATCATTTACTAATTTCATACTATTATCTACCTTATTGTAGCTATAATGGGAGATTTAATGAAAAAACAATTCAATGTCCTAGATTTGTTTGGAAATAAATTTCTGGAATGGACGGTAGATGCCCAGATGAACTTAAAGGCTCAAGGACTAGAGCATACTATTAAACATCAAACTGTCAATATAGGCTCAAGTACGGCCCAACAAATTAAATTGGCCACTGAACAAGAAAAGGCCAAGGCCTTGGTTCTTTTGAGACACCACCTGCATGAAAGCCTAAAAACTGAATACTTATTGGTGGAAGATCCAAAAGAACTATGGAACAGCCTCAAAGAAAGATATAGCCACCATAAAAATATTCTCCTCCCCAAGGCATTATTCGAATGGACTAATCTAAGGTTCCAAGATTTTAAATGAATCAGTGACTACAATTCAACACTGTTTAGAATTGTATCGCTGCTGAAATATTGTGATCATCCGGTCACTGAGGAACAAATGCGAGAGAAAACTCTCTCTACATTCCATGCCTCAAATATTATATTACAGCAACAATACAGAGAAAGGGGCTTTAAAAAATAGGCTAAATTGGCTCCAACAGCACCAACTATTGATTTGGTGCACAAAACAACACAAACTAAAGAAGGTGCATTGCAAAGCATAAACTTTATTTGACGGGTGCGCAAAACAACACAAACGAATATTGTGGTAGGTGGACGACACAAACTCTATGTGATGAGTGTACAAAACAACATGAATTCTAAGTAAAATTTCAGGCCAAAATCTCCTTGTGTTGTTCTGTGCACCAATCACATAAAGTTTGTGCTGTGCACCGCACCTTCTTTAGTTTGTGCTGTTTTGCGCACCAAACGAATAGTTGGTGCTGTTGGCGCCAATTTTTCCTAAAAAATATTCTGAGCTAATCTCTGTATTGTTGGTGGCTGAGCAAAATAATGATCTTTTACTAAAGAATCATAATCTTAGACCAACTGGGTCTTTGGCATTCCAAGAGGCGAATGCAGTAGAAAGCTCAGACCTACCTGAATCAAATGCTGTAAACAGAGGTGGGCGTGGAAATGGCCGTGGGAAAGGACGTGGAAACAATCGTGGTCGAGGCCGAGGCCGAGGTAAAGGATATTTCCCCAAAAATAATAATAACTTCAAAAACAATGAGAGGGGGCAACAATACCACAAGCATGATAATCAGAAGGCAAAAGATATATGCTTTAGATGTGGTATATCTGGGCACTGGGGGCGTACATGTCGAACAACCAAGCATTTGGTAGATCTCTACCAGGCTTCTAAGAAAAATAAAGGAAAAGATGCAGAAGCCAATTTTGTGAATGAGGCAAATACCTCACCGCCTAGCCTTGATGTCTCCGATTTTTTTATGGATGGAGTTGGAGCTGAAAATGATTTTAATTTAGGGGAAAATTGATTGTTTAGCTATGAAAATATTTATTTCCTTGTTGATCAAATATTTATTTAATGTTTTTTTATTTAAGAATTGTACTACCATCTAATTATCAATGAAATATGCATGTTCTTATTTAATTTTGTTTCTTATTATGAAGATATGGATCAACCTAAAAATGGATCTGGATACCAATGCCTCCTAGATAGTGAAACAACGCACACCATACTGAAAAATAAAGAGTATTTTTCAAAATAACAATGTTTCAAGGTGATGCCAACACCATATCCGGGACAGCAAAACTTATCGAAGGATCCGGAACAGCTTGTGTAATACTCCCAAAAGGGACAAAAGTGACTATTGATGCACTATACTCAAGTAAATCTCGAAGAAATCTTATAAGCTTTCGAGATGTGCGTAAAAATGGTTATCATTTGGAAACAATGATAAATGATGAAACGGAATATATATGTCTCACAGAAAATAGAAATGGCAAGAAATATATCTGTGAGAAATTGCCAGCATATTCTTCAGGACTATACAGTGTTAATATAAGTCTGTTTGAAGTAAACATGATATCTAACCAGAAGTTAGATAATAAGATATTAATTAATCTATGGCATGACCGTTTAGGTCATCCTGGCACAGGAATGATGCACAGGATTGAGAACTCAATAGGGCACTCAATAAAGAATGTAAAAATCCCAAAGACAAATGAGTTAGCATGTGCAGCATGCTCACTTGGGAAAATGATAACAAGGCCCTCTATAAATAAAATTGCTACTGAATCTCCAACATTTCTTGAAAGAATACAAGGAGATATTTGTAGGCCAATTAATCCCCCATGTGGACCATTTCGATACTTTATGGTGTTGATTGATGCTTCAACATGATGGTCACATGTAAGCCTTTTATCAAGCGGAAATAGTGCATTTGCAAAACTCCTTGCTCAAATCATTCAATTGAGAACTCAATTCCCGGATTATACAATTAAAAGAATAAGACTCGACAATGCTGGGGAATTTACATCCCACACATTTAATGATTATTGTATATCCATTGGGATTGATGTGGAGCATCCAGTGGCTCATGTTCATACACAAAATGGTCTTGCTGAATCATTAATAAAAAGATTGCAATTGATTGCAAGCCCATTATTGATGAAATCAAAGTTGCCCTCATCTGCTTGGGGTGATGCCATAATACATGCAGCATCATTGATTCCATTGAGACCAACGGCTTATCATAAATTCTCACCACTACAATTAGTATCTGGTCGAGAACCAAATGTCTCACATTTGAAAGTATTTGGATGTGGTGTATATGTCCCTATTGCTCCACCACAACGCACAAAGATGGGTCCACAGCGAAGGCTGGGAATATATGTTGGTTTTGAATCCCCATCAATTATAAAATATCTTGAACCAATGACAGATGATTTATTCACGGCTCGTTTTGCCGATTGTCATTTTAATGAAAGCTTATTCCCAGCCTTAGGGGGAGAGAAAGGGGACCTAAACAAAAAGGATATAGAAATTACATGGAATGCAACACAATTATCTTTTCTTGATCCACGAACAAACTCTTGTGAACAAGAAGTTAAGAAAATTGTTCATTTACAAGGTGTTGCAAATCAATTGCCTGATGCATTCGTTGACAGTAAAAAAGTGACGAAGTCACATATACCAGCAGAGAATGCTCCCCCACGAATTGAAATTCCCATAAATAATAAGGCAATTGAAAAAGAGTCTATGGCACGCCGTAAGAGTGGAAGGCCACCTGGTTCGAAAGATTCGAAACCAAGAAAAAATAAAAGGCGAGATGAAATAGAAAAGGAACAAATGATTGTTCCTCCAATTGAAAATCATGAAATTCAAAATGGAGAAAGAGATAAAGACAAAGACAAAGAGGAAGATGTTCCAAATAACGAGGGACACGAAAGTATCGACAACATTGAAATTTCGATTAATTATGCTTGTACAAAGAGACAGTGGAATCGAAAAAATGTTGTCATAGATGATGTATTTACTTACTCCATAGCGGTTGAAATGGTATCTGACGAGAATGGTGTAGAACCAAAAACCGTAGACGAATGTCGCCGCAGACAAGATTGGCCAAAATGGAAAGAAGCAATCCAAGCAGAACTAAAATCCCTTGAAAAGCGAGAAGTTTTCGGACAAATAACTCAGACACCAAGAGGGGTAAAACCAGTAGGATACAAGTGGGTATTTGTCAGAAAACGAAACGAGAAAAATGAAATCGTTAGATACAAAGCAAGTCTTGTTGCCCAAGGCTTCTCCCAAATGCCAGGGATTGATTATTATGATACGTATTCTCCAGTAGTTGACGCAACTACATTTAGATTTCTGGTAAGTTTATCCGTCTTCGAAAAACTTCAAATGCGGTTGATGGATGTCGTGACTGCATACTTATATGGGTCACTTGACACTGACATCTACATGAAAGTCCCTGATGGAAAACTACCAGAAAAGTACACATCCAGAGACATGACCTCTATAAAGCTAAAACGATCGCTTTATGGACTTAAACAATCTGGAAGAATGTGGTACAATCGTCTCAGTGAATACCTTACGAAAGAAGGATTCAAAAATAATCAAATCAATCCTTGTGTTTTCATTAAACGATTCAAATCAGGATTTGCTATAATTGCAGTTTATGTTGATGATCTGAACATCATTGGAACTTATAAAGAACTTGAAATAACTGCAAGGTACTTGATGAAAGAATTTGAAATGAAAGACTTTGGGAGAACAAAATTTTGCCTTGGCTTACAAATGGAACATTTGAAGGACGGAATCTTTGTTCACCAATCAAATTATACGGAAAAGGCCTTAAAACGTTTTTACATGGATAAAGCGCATCCATTAAATTCTCCAATGGTTGTGCGGTCTTTGAATGTGAAAGACGACCCATTCCGACCTCGAGAAGAAAATGAAGAAATTCTTGGTCCTGAAGTACCATACTTGAGTGCAATTGGCGCTTTAATGTACTTAGCTAATAATACTCGGCCTGACATAGCTTTTTCAGTGAACCTCTTAGCTAGATACAGTAATGCACCAACAAAGAGACATTGGAATGGAATTAAGCACCTATTCCGTTATCTCAGAGGAACACATGACCTTGGATTATTTTATCAATCGAAGCAAAGTGCTTCACTCATTGGTTATGCAGATGCTGGATACTTATCCAACCCTCAAAAGGCCAAATCACAGTCTGGGTATCTATTCACTTATGGAGATACAACAATATCATGGAGATCAACGAAGCAGACATTAACTGCCACATCATCAAATCATGCCGAATTGATTGCTCTCTATGAAGCTGGAAGAGAATGTGTTTGGCTCAGAACAATGATCAGCCATTTCCAAAAAGAATGCGGTATGAATTTAGTTACTGATAATCCAACACTGATATATGAAGATAATACTGCTTGCATCACCCAAGTCAGTGAAGGATATATCAAAGGAGATAGAACCAAACATTTATCATCGAAACTCTTCTTCACGCATGATCTCTAGAAAGAAGGAAAGATAGACATTCAACAAATTCAATCAAGTGAAAAACCTTGCGGACTTGTTTACCAAGTCCCTTCCTTCAAAGAGACTCGAACAATTAGTGCACAAGATTGGAATGTGTCACCTCAGTAACCTACGTTAGACTTAGGGGGAGGGTTATATACACTGCACTCTTTTTCCCTTCGATCAGGTTTTTATCCCACTGGGTTTTTCCTGACAAGGTTTTTAACGAGGCAGTAAATATCAGCAAATAATAAAGTTGCACCATGTTCTTTGATGTAAATAAAACAATGGGCATTCCAGGGGGAGTATTATAGTTCTTATATGCACTGCACTCTTTTTCCCTTCGATCAGGTTTTTATCCCACTGGGTTTTTCCTGATAAGGTTTTTAACGAGGCAGTATATTTAAGCATATAAAGAGATATAGTTGTAAGGAGCATCATTAGAAAAGATGGACATTCAAGGGGGAGTGTTAAATGTCAAAGATGAATGGCCATCTAGAACATGTACCATGCATGTCATAAATGCATGTAGAAAATTTACCCTCCTATGCTATAACATATAGGCAAAAGTATAGTATGGTTGTAGTATATATATGATGCAAGGATGAATGCAAACTGCACCGAGTGAAATCTTCCCTCAGTATTTCTCTCTTCTGTCTAGTTTCTCTCTTACTTCTGTCTTCATCTTTTCACAACAAGTATTTCATTCTTTCAGTTTAATTGTTTGTTCTTAGTGTGGGGTTGGCAAGCGTTATGTGAAAGGGGGACTACAGGAACTTTGGTGTAGGTGGAAGGCTGGTAGTAGTGGAGGGAGTGCAGATTTTTTTTAATAAAAAAAATCAACTTTGCTGCGGGCCTCTCACAGCCCGCAGCAAAATCTGATGAATAACTGTAATCATCAGATTTTGCTGCGGGCTGTGTGAGAGGCCCGCAGCTACTACTACTTTTTGCTGCGGGCTTTATCTTGAGGCCCGCAGCTAAACATCAAGTTTAGCTGCGTCTTTGTACGCAGCTACTGTTTTTTCAAATTTGCTGCTCCTTCAATAGCTACGACCCATGTACGCAGCAACAAGCCCCTTTGAGGCCCGCAGCAACAAGTGTTTTTTCCACTAGTGGCGGTTCTTAGTGCCTTAACGACACACTAAAAACCTCTTATCAAAATGGCGCCATTGTCGGGGAAATTGTGCTATTGATTGAAGTTTACTTGAGTTTAGTATTGCTTAAGTGATTTTTCTTTTGTTTTTGACTGTGTTGTTATTTGCTAACCCTCTGCTTAGCTTTGTTGTGCTACATGAAAATGAGAGCTCACGGTTCAATCGCACCTTGTGAAAGCTTCGGGGAGGTTTGGAACGGTTGACCTTGGGTTCTGCACCAGCTTCACCAATCTCAAGTTCGACAAGTGAAAGTGAATCAGACATGGGTGAGGAAAATGCACAGCTTTTCATGGATTTCGGAAATCCGGGGTCCTATGTTTTACAGGGTGGAATTCGACTCCCCACAACCACTACAAATTTCAGCATTCACCCTCAGTTCACACGGATGGTGAAAGTAGAGCAATTTTGTGGAGGGTCAAATGAGGATCCACTTGATCATCTTGATCGATTTCTGGAGATTTGTGCTATGATAACGACGAATTTGAGCAAGAATGTGATGAGACACTTGCAGAGCTTAGGAACGGTTTAGGGAATTAATTCGTTCGTGCCCTCACCATGAGTTCAATCAAAATCTACTCATGAGGTTCTTCTATGATGGTCTTTACCCTATGTCACGTACGTGCTACCCTTGATGCTGGAGCGGGAGGTCAACTTTCTAAGATCCCGCAAAACCAATTAGAGTCCACTGTAGAAGAAGTGATGAAGAACTACTCATGGGGTAGAAGAAGGAGGGGAGCTCAACCTAAGAAGGGTGGCAAGTTTGACATGGACCCAATGGATCAAATTCAAGCAAAGATGGATCAACTTGACAAGAAGCTCTCTAAGATCACCCTTGCATCATCGAGTCCCTCACAAGTGAATGCTTTCTCTTGTGATATATGTGGTGATACAAACCATGATACCTCTTATTGTGGAGGATCTCAGTCAAAGCATGTGGCGGCCATGAATTCAAGAGGAGAAGGTTATCAAGGTGACCAAGGGTATAGAGGCAATCAACAAGGAGGTTGGAGACAACCTCAACAAGGATACAACCAAGGCTTCAACCAACATCAACAAGGTTTCAATACACATCAACAAGGCTTTAATCAACCTCAACAAGGGTTCAATCAAAGCGACAATCAAGGTAGGCCCTCCTCTCAAGGTTCCAATGTCTATCAAGCTCCTCACCAACGATCCAACTTCCAAAAAGCCCTTCTAAATCCCCTATTTCCTAAACCAAACCCCGAACCTACTCATTCCTCTGATCCTACCTCCCAAATTCTTCAACAACTTCAAACCGTCACCCAAGCCCTTGCTCTTCAAAGACAAGCTCTTTAAAGTCATGACCAAAGGTTTCAAGAGTTACAAGCTCACACCAAAATGCCTGAAATCCAATTGGCTCAAGTGGCCGAGAAAAACCCCTCTAACCCCACAAATCAACTTCAAAGCCAACCCATTCCTAACCCCAACCTATATCAAGTCAAAGCTATCCATTTGAGGTCAGGAACAAACTACGAGGGCCCCAAGATGCCTAATGAGTGTGAAGAAAGTGAAGTTGTGGTGGTTGAGAAGGACAATCAAGTTGAGGAAGATGAAAGGGAGGTTGATGTTGAGAAAGGAAGAGAAGATAAGGAAACTCATGAGCAAGTTGGTGACAAAGCTCAATTGTCAATACCTCCTCCACCTAAGACCTATGTGCCACAAGTCCCATATCCTCAAAGGTTGGTGGAGCGGAAGTTGAGCGACAAATTCATTAAGTTCCTCCAAATTATGAAAGGCCTTCAAATACACATTTCATTCCTTCAGGCCATGTCTCAAATGCCAGCCTATGCCAAGTTCATGAAGGAGATCCTCTCCAACAAACGAAAGGTTGAAGACGAGGTTATCAAATTGTCATACCAAGTAAGTGCTCTAGTGCAACGAGATATGCCTAAGAAGCAAAGAGACCCCGGAAGCTTCACTTTGCCGGTGAAAATAGGTGACCTCGAGCCTAAGGGTGCATTGGCCGATTTGGGTGCGAGTGTGAGTTTGATGCCTCTATCCATAGCTAAGCGCCTAAACTTCCCTCTTCTTCCTACAAGGAAGACTATTTAATTGGCGGATCGATCTTTAAGAGCGCTGCATGGTGAGTTGGAGGATGTTCCGATACAACTTGGGCATGTCTTGGTGCCGTGTGATTTTGTGGTGATGGATGGAGGAAGATCAGGACACTCCTCTCATTCTTGGAAAAGAGGCTGTTAAGACATTAGGGACCATTATAAATTGCACAAATAATACAATTACAGTTGAGTTAGCCAATGAGAAGGTTGTGTTTGAGTTCTCTAAAACATTAAAGAGACCCATGATAGAGAGAGTTTGTCGGGTTGATCATGTGGAGAGTGAAATAGAAGGTTTTGAGAGAGAAGCTCACACTGATGATGAGCCTTATGCTTCTATCACTGAAGCACCAAGTTTGAACATTGATGAGGTGAAGAAAATCTTTATGCTTGTTGATAAAACTATAGTCGAGGAGACACATGAGGCGAAATTGAAGGTCCTTGCCGCTTCCATTGATAAAGAGGAGAGTTCTAAGTCTCCTCCTAAGGTAGAGTTAAAACCCCTTCCCGCCTCTCTTAAGTATGTCTTCCTTGATGATGCATATACTTATCCTGTTATTGTTAACTCGGCTCTTGATGACATCTCTATACTAGATTTGATTAAGACATTGCAAAAATATAAAAATGTCATTGGGAACTCGATTGATGCCCTTAAGGGGATAAACTCGACACACGTGGTTCCCGACCCCCTTTCCGACCAGTGAGTCGGGATTTTTCCCCTCCCTTGCTATTGTTATCATTAGATTTTTCACAGTGAGGACACTGTGTGGTTTAGCTTGGGGGAGGATGTATATATTAGTTGCATATAGTTTGCATTAGTTGCATATAGTTTTCACTAGATGCATATAATTTGCATTAGTTGCATATCAGTGTTATGTTTAGATTGCATATCAGCATTTAGTATCATGTTTAGGATTCATATATACTGCATTTAGGTTAGAACTCCGCCCTTGGTACGCATGTGTTCTTCTTGATGACCTGAAAACTGAAAAAGAAAATGCTTTGATAGTCTCTAGTAGGCCAAGGAATCGATTGGTTGTGGTATGATTGGTCTCCCTCTTGTGCGGCTCGACCGATGTTGGTAGCTATACCCTTTGTGAGAGCATGTTTTTATAGCCTTATAGACTGACATCTTTTCAGTCTTATCTGCTTGTTGTGTGATGCTCTTGCTTGACGAATGTTCTCTAGAACTTGCATTGATTCTCCTTGAAACTGCATTGACTGGTTTGATTCTTGAACATGATTGAGGCGTTCATTATATATATGAACTACATCGCCAAATGCCACCCACATTATCTTATCTCCTTTGTCACCCTCGTGAGCCTGAGTCTGTTTTCTTGTTTAACCACATCTTTAGCCTATTACCGATTTCCTAACCTAGGGGATTGTGAAGCTAGATTGGTGAGTGGTACATCTTGTGATTCAGTGCTCTGATAGTGATTTGAGTTGGTTGTATGATGTGTGTTTTGGTTGAATTCACATTCTATGTTGAGTTCACCTCCTCCTCACTTCTTGTTGATCTCATATCTCTCTCCCTTATTAGTTATAAAAAAAATGGGAACATCAAACATCCCAACAAAAAAATTGTGGTTTTGTTCTTAGTGCTTAATAATGAGAGATTAGGAGATGCTATTGGAGGAGGTATTATTGGTTGGTTGAGTGGTTGTAACGAAGTTATATGGTTTTGGGTTAGCGTTTGTCTAGTTGGTGTTGATTTAGGAAGCTTCACTTTCCCCTATTTAGCACCAAATTCCCAAATGTATCCACTCCCTTACCTATTAGCCTTCATTACAACCTTTATAAGTCCTCATGATTCTTGAAAAGAACTTATGTCTCACGCGATGGAGAGTGAGAAGATATGCAAGCCTATGATAGGATATAGTCAACGGAATTGAGCCTTGAGCGATCATTGTAACCATATAAACACACGAGAAACTTTGAGCACGACTAAAGTGAGAGCTACCGTCCATATGACTGTGTCAAGCTTGGGGGAGAACTTATGGTAAGATTGGTTGCTTTTCCTTGTGCTATAAACTTTGAAACTTGATAGTGTTTTGCATTTATGGATGAAAATGTTTGAACGGTCTTTGTTCTCTATCTTGGCACGCGTACTATTGTGGGGAGTCATTGAACTCTTACCCTTGTATTATTTGATTTGCATTGCTTGAGGACAAGCAATTGGACTAGCTTGGGGGAGTTTGATATGAACTTTATTGTGCCTAATTGTAGGTCATTCTTAGTGTCCGTGCATGTAGTTTAGAGCATTTAAGCTTAGCATTGCATGGTTTTTGTCACCTTTGATTTATATTGTCACTTTATTATCTATTTAGTTGTTTGTGGATGATTTCCAGGCTAACTAGCAGGTTTTTAAGTCATATAATCATTGGAAGACTAGTTGTGGATTGTTGAACTTCAAATGTACATAAAGTTTGATTCATTAATCGGATTAAGGTAATTCTAGTGGGAGGTGTTAGCTCGTTTCGATAGCTTTCCAACGACTGGTCATAAGCCTAATTTCGATAAGAGACAAGAGAGATATGATCGTTTGAAGTTGAGCTGTCCGCTGACCAGCAGGTCTACACGGCCGTGTTGATTTCATTATGCCCGTGTTGACCTTTTTCCACGAAGACAGTCCTGTTCTGCTTGCCCACTGATTTGAGAAGTCCAGGTCAACACGGCCGTGTAGATATTGACACGGTCGTGTCGACCTATTTCCACGGAAGTAGTAACTTTTGGGATGCTGAAGAAATCTAAAGATCAGGTCTACACGACCATGTCGTTTTGGACACGACCATGTCGACCTGATTTCGGGCTTTTGCCCCGTTTTTTCCGTCTTCATTTAATGGACCATATAAATAGTATTTAGTGTTTTATTGGAGGATTATCTCATACTTTAGAACCTAAATACTTTGTCCAAGTCTCTAAACTCTCCAAAAACCTTACTTTATTTCATTATTGCTACTTAGAAGATTCAATCGTTAATTCAATTCAAGTAATTTTCTTTCAATCTCTCTTCACTTTACTTTAATTGCTTTGTTAGTAATGTTTAATTTCATTAATCTCTTTTTCTTAGAATCCATGATTAGTGAGTAGTTTATTATCTAGGGTTTAGGCAAAAGTATGAATTAAGGGCTTAATGTAGATTGTTAATGATTTTTATGATTTAATTGGATGTTTATGCATTGAATTTGGTGTTTTGACACCCTAGGATAGATCTTGATCACATTCATGCTAGGGCACTTAGGGGACGTTTGGTTGGAGAATGGGAAAGGGAAAGGAAACAAGAAGGGGTTAGAAGGGGAATGGAAAGAAAACCCCCCAAATTAAAACAAGTGTTTGGTAACACAAAAGAAAGGGTTTAACCTCTCCCCCCAAATCTTCCTTGGCGTTTCTCTCCTGCGACTTTCTACTGGCGCGCCGGCGACTCTCCCCCTATTCTCAGACTTGCGCGTTCCCTTTCGTATTTCTTTTCGGTGCATTCCTCGGTAGTTTTAGGGTTTAGATGGAGGATTGATGGTGGATTTCGGGCTGGGAGGGGGTGGTTTTAGGGTTTGGGCTGGTTATTTTCGGGGTTTAGCGGGTGTTTTTTAGTGGTGCCTGGTTGTTTTCTACAGGGGTTTGGTGGTTGACGGGGCTACTTGGGTTGTTTCTAGGTTTGCAGGGTGTTTGTCGGCGGGGGCTGATTGTTTCCGACGAGAGAGGGTTGTTTCCGACGAGCGACTTGTCGTTTTTGGTGTGTTTAGGGTGTTTGTTGGCGGGGGCTGGTTCTTTCCGGCGAGAAAATGGTGGTTCCCGTGGTGAGCTTGACGTTTTTCGAGCTTTGGTAGGGTGGTTTTGGGGGGGCTGGGTGGTTTTAGGGTTTGGTTGGGTGGGTTTTTGTGTCTGGGTTGGTGGTTACCGGTGGCTGTGCATCGGTGGTGGTGGAGAAATGGTGGTCAACGTTGGTCAATGCAGGTTGTAGTGTAGAGGGAAATGGGGGAATCCAAAACCTTGGGGGTGGGTGGGGAATCAAGTAAGGGTAACCAAAAATGAAAAGTGGGTAAAGGGAATGAAAAAAAACATCAACCAAACACCATGTAAAGGTAACCTAAAGTTTTGATTCCCTTTCCCTTTCCTAAAACCCCCAATCCAAACGCCCCCTTAGGGTTTCAATTGTTCTTAATCGAACTTTAATCCCTTTTGTCATTCCCATGTTTCGACTTAGTTTCTAGACCAAGGGATTGGGTAGGAATTAAGGGGGTCCATTAATTAGGGGTTTTCCGATCTCATTGAATCTATTAATCCATTAACCAAAGACCATTCGAAAGAGGATTTGGTTGATTGATTAATCGATTACTCTTGAGGACTATTCGAGAGAGGACTCAAGTACTTTAGAGGGAGACTTAACCCTGTATTTTGATCGTTGCGAATCGCTATAGTGTTGATTATCGTTGTCTAGCCCAAGTTCATACGAGTAGCCCGAACTCTAGTGTTTTCCTTATTATATTAATTCTCTTACTTGATTATTAGTTGCTATTCGATAGCTAGTTGTTAGTTAATTCAATCTTACACCCCAAAAACCCTTCACTTAGGTAGTTTTGGACTTAGTAGACCTTAGTCAATCCCATTTTCCTTGTGGTTCGACCCTTGACTTGCCATTAATACGTTCATAGTAGTTGCTCGTTAGGAATATAAGTTTTGTTTGCCAAGCGGTTCTTAGTGCCTTAACGACACACTAAAAACCCCTTATCAATTGTTCTCCCTACTCTAGAAACGAAAGTAATGGTTCAAGATTTTAAGTGTTTGTCTGTTCTAGTGAGCAAAGAGTTGTAGTCAGAAATAGTGCTTGTGTGCGACGAGAAGTAACGCCCTAGACATAGTTGTTAAAATCCTGATTTAAATCGTAGAATCTTACTATTTTACCATTCATATATGGCCATACGATTCGATTTACGATTCTATGCATATTTGTGTACTAGCGAAAACCTTATAAATCTAAATCAAGTTTATTCAAATTATCAAAGCTATCAATAGACATATATGGTCAATATCACCTATTTAATAGCTAAACAACTATTTCTTTCAATTATTAGTCATTCTAAACTTATAAAATGAGCAATATCAAAATCATTCATGTTTGTAGAATATTACGATTCTACAATTCGATTTTACGATCCGATTCTAAGACCACCTTACGATTCAAAGTAGAATCCCGATTCTAACAATCTTGGCCCTAGATATCGGCCAAGTGATTGTTTCGGTTGCATGTTACAATGACTTGCAACAAGCGATTTTGTAATCGAGGGTGTTGTTTTCGAGAAGTAAATTGACGACTTAAGGAAATTAATGAGTTTCATTATGATGATCTTGATGAGGAGGTGTATAAGAAATTACCTCCTAAATTTAATCCTATCTCCCCTAGTTTAGTTTGTCGTCTAAAAACATCTTGACATGGACTCCGTCAAGCACCATGGTTTTGGTTCGCTTAGTTAGTTGCATCGTTGACTAGCTAGGGCTTTCTTCACTCTTGCTCTGACTACTCTTTGTTCATTCTTCACAACGGGGACACTCAATTGAATGTTATAGTCTACGTGGATGAACTTTTTATTTCTAGTAATAATCTTGCTACTCTTTCGTCCTTCAAATCGTACTTAGGCGCTTGTTCTCATATGAAGGAATTAGTTATATATACTCAAATCTAGTTATATATACTCAATTGATTGTTCTCATATATACTCTCGATTCATCACATCATTGCTGAGGCTAAGCTCTTAGGGGCTAAGCCGATCAGGGCATTGATAGAGAAAAATCACTCTCTTGCCTTGGATAAGAACGAGTTGCTTGTTGATCACGAACCTTACCGTGGCCAATAGATCACTTTATTTATATCATTCACACGACCAGACCTCGCTTATACTATCCACATTCTTGCCCAGTTCATGCACATGGCACTCCTTGTGTCGTGATCAATGGGAGGCCGCACTACGGTTTGTTCGTAATTTGAAGGGTTCTCAGTGGCAAGGTATTCTTCTAAGTTCTTAGTGTGACTTATCTTTGTCTAGTTAGTGTGACTCGAATTGGGCTTATTTCCGTTGGCAAAACATTTTATCACTGGTTGGATTGTGTTTCTGAGTGATTCTCCTATCTCTTGGAAGACCAAGAAATGACACACAATCTCCCAATCTTCTGCTGAGGTTGAATATCAGTTACAATTTTTGTGATAGCACATCAGCTCTTCACTTTTGAGCCATTTGAAAAGCACCATTTTTTAGATGCTCAAATGGCTCAATGCCTTTCTTGCAAGTCTTGGTGTTTCTCATCCTTGTCCCATATGCAATATTTTGTGACAGCAAAGCGGCACTTTCATTGCACAAAACCCGGTTATCCACGAATGTACAAAACATATTGAGATGGAATGTCACTATGCTCGTGATGTTATCTAGAACGATCTTGTTCAACCTTACTAGTTCCACTTCATTCATTATTTGACCATTTTGTCCTACTTTCTTTTTGTTTGTCCTACTTTTCATTTTTGTCCGTTTGTTTGTCCTACTTTTTTATTTTTCCGTATATGGAAAAATTACATTACTCATCCACCTCTACTTTATTACATTTCGGTCTCATATGTACTCTAAAATTTTATCTCACCTACTTTTCATGTTTAATCACCACATTTACTAAAAAATAAGTGAACTTCTTAATTGTTGTCCCCACAACATGCCTATGACATCATATTTTTGGCATTTGGAATTGCATTAAATGGGACAAACAAAAAGAAATGAATGGAGTAATTTTTTATTTTAATTTTCATCAAGTATTGTTAGATCATTAATAATATTAATAATTACTTATTATCATTATCATTCAATATTAATTACTTTTTATAATATGGAAAATGTTATTCGTAGCCCTTAGGTCTATGTATAAAAATTTAATACTTTCCTAAACTAGTAAAAATAATTAATAACTAATATCGATTGATGCGTAATTTTCTAATAAATTCCCAATTCTTATACATAGCCCTAAGGGCTATTGTAACGGCCTTGAAAAATCTATCACCAAACCTGAGTGTGTAGGTGAATGAATGACCACTTGCACTTAGTCATTATGTGATTTAGATTTGAAAAAAAATTCTACTTTAAGATATATATATATATTCATTCTATTAAAAAAAAAAAGAGATGTGTGAATGTGTGTGTATGTGTGTGTTTTAACACATATTGTAGTGACGAATAAATAGAACTAGTACACAAAATTTGGTGTCGTAATTAGATGTATGTGCTATGTTATAAGAGCTAAGAGATAGATGAGTTTGTGATAGAAGAGATAAGCTAATTAATGGAACCATGAGGATATTAAGTTAGATGTCATTTTGGGGTTGATTAGAAATTTCAGATTTTAAATAGAATTTTTTGCCAATTACAGCCAAGTAAAATACCCTATTTGTTAATTATAGCCATCATCTTTTTTTCTTGTGAATTACGGCCATGAAAGACTAATATCTAAGTAAGTTGCTGCCATTTTTACTAATTACACCACTAATCCATGGTTTGACCGGTCAAATCATGTTTAATATTTGATAAATCTTTTTTTCTTTGATTTTATAATATTTTAAAAATATATGTTTTCATATGTGACATGTTAATGGGCACGTATTTCGAGACACTATTTAATCGCGTTTTTCAGAATGAAGATGACGTTTTCTCGAAAAACGGACACCGCAGGGCACCCTTTATGGGCACGAATTTCGAGAATCCCCACGAAACGAGTACCTACAGGAAGGGTTTTCGAGCACGTACTTCGAGATGAGTTTTTCGGACTGAATACGACATTTTTTCGAAAATCGGACACCGCCGGGCACCCTTTTGTGGACACGAATTTCGAGAATCCCTATAAAACGAGTACCAATAAGCTGGATTTTTGAGCACGTACTTCGTGACGAGTTTTTCGGACTGAAGACAATATTTTTTCGAAAAACGGACACCACTAGGCACCCTTTACGGGCATGAATTTCACGAATCCCTACGAAACGAGTACTAATAAGCCGGATTTTCGAGTACGTACTTCGAGACGAGTATTTCGGACTGAACACGACGCTTTTTTCGAAAAAGGGACACCGTCGTGAACCCTTTTGTGGGCACGAATTTCGAGAATCTCTACGAAACGAGTACCTACAGCCCGGGTTTTCGGGCACGTACTTCGAGACGGGTTTTTCGTGCCCATATAGGACGTACGATGGTATCCGTTTTCGAAATAACATCGTTTTCAGTCAGAAAAACTCGTCTCGAAGTACGTGCTCGAAAATTCGGCTTATTGGTACTCGTTTTCTAGGGATTCTCGAAATTCGTGTCCACAAAAGGGTGCCCGGCGGTGTCCGTTTTTCGAAAAAAACGTCGTCTTCAGTCCAAAAAACTCGTCTCGAAATACGTGCTCGAAAACCCTGCCTGTAGGTACTCGTTTTGTAGGGATTCTCGAAATTCGTGCCCATAAAGGGTGCTCGGCGGTGTCCGTTTTTCGAAAAAACGTCGTCTTCAGTCTAAAAAACGCGATTAAATGTTGTCTCGAAATACGTGCCCAATAACATGTCATATATGAATAACATATATTTTTAAAATATTATAAAATTAAATAAAAAAAGATTTATAAAATATTAAACATGATTTGACCGGTCAAACTATGGATTAGTGATGTAATTAGTGAAAATGGCAGCAACTAACTTAGATATTAGTCTTTCATGGCCGTAATTCACAAGAAAAAAGATGATGGCTATAATTAACAAATGGGAAAATTAACAAGAATAATCCGACCTATTGCCTGTCTTCCATTATTAATCCCACCTTTAGTAATTCCCAAAATAATCCCAAGTATTTAGGGTATCTTCTAATATTAGTCTTAGGTAAAATGATAACCTGATAAATAGGTTAATAATGCCACGTGGCGTATTATGATTGGTCTATTTATTTTATTTTATTTAAATTATCAATTTTTCTAAAAAAATAAATAAATTTTAAAAAAAACATTAACCCATCCCCACCCCATCCTATTCCAGTCAGCACTCTCATTGTCGGCCACTCACCGCCGCCACTGCCGCTCAGCACCAACCCCACACCTCCAATAGCAGCCGGAAAACTACCACCAGTGTCGATTTCCCTCTCCCCACCCCCAAAAAAGCCTCGCATGCCCGAAAAAGGGGAGGGTTTGGGGTTGTTTAGGGTGGTGGAGAAGTTTCGGGTGGTTCTGGGTGGGTTTCGGGTTTGGTCTGGGTGATTTCCGGTGGGTCTGGGTGGGTTTCGGCTGGGTTGGGGTTGTTTTAGGGTTGTGGGGAAGTTTTGGGTGGGTCTGGGTGGGTTTCGGGTGGGTGGCGGTGGGTTTCGGGTGGGTCTGAGTGATTTCCGGTGGGTTTGTGTTGGTTTCCGGTGCGTCTGGGTGGGTTTGGGTGGTTCTGGTGTGGCTGCCGGGTGGTGGTGGCCGGGAAAGGGGGAGGGAAGGTGTTCGTCACAGGGAAGGGGGGTGGCTGGAAAGGGGAGGGGAAGGTGTTCGTCACAGGGAAGGGGGGTGGCTGGAAAGGGGAGGGGTTCAATTTTTCCTTTTTTTATTTTTTTATTTTTTTTTCATTTTTCGACAAATTGTGTTATGACACGTGGCCTTTACAATCTGTTAAACAAGTTCCAAGTCAAGTGAGATTGTCTTGGGAAGCAAGGGTGATAATCGGGATTATTTTGAGATTAATTGAAGGTGGGATTAATTATGGAAGATGGGCAATAGTTCAGATTATTCCTGTTAATTTTCCCTTAACAAATAGGGTATTTTACATGGCTGTAATTGGCAAAAAATTCTTTTAAATAAGGAGTTTAGGAGCCCATAACACCCAAAAGAGGAGACCAAAAAAATCAGAAAAAAATATGAAGAGATGACCCAAGATGTTAGCTACTATGTCCAACAAGAATTTTGGGTAAAAGAGTTTATTAAGGGCCATAAAGTATCAAAACAAGTCAATTAGGTAAAGTTGGGACAGCACTTAGAAAATCACTAATGTTGACCCATTTAATAAAGTCCAATTGAAAAAAAAAAATGGGTCTAGGTAGTAGCTAAGACTTAGGAGAGAGAAACTACAGCTCCTAACCCTCATTTAAATCAGTAAATCATCTACCCAAAACCCCTTCTTCTCCCCTTAGCCTCACGCCATTGAAGGTAAAATTCCCCCTTCTTGTTTCATCTTCTTTTCTTCTTTTTTTTTTTGCTTAAGGACATGGAAATCCAACCTAACCTAGATCTTATGCATCTTATTACCCAGAACTAGAAACGTTTGGAGATAAATTTGGAGCTCATAAAGACCATCAAAGAAGACAAGTTTAGTGAAGGTAAACATTCAACCCTTCTCTTGTGTCTTAATGGAACTTTGAGTGCAAATCTATGGGTTATAGGTAAAAACTAAGACATGCAATGGCTTTTGATTGAAGGTTGATTGAGGAATCAAGAGTTGGAGTCAAGAGAAGCCATTTTAGAGGAGATAAGATTAAAGCCCCATAACTAAGGTACATAAGGTTATTTCACCCTTTTTAAATAGAGGTGTCAAAAAGGAGTTGTTTTTATTAAATTGGACTTTGCATGTAGAATTAAATTGCTGAAAATTTACAATATAGATTAATACTCCTGAAATTGTGTTTTTATATTGATGCATGTATTGCTAAATTGATTCCTAGTTCATTTTGGGGAAGAAGCAATGCTAGTAGTTATGGTATTCTTACTAGCATTTGAATTGTGTTTTGGATGGTTGAATTCATGGTTGATGACTAACGATAATATTTGAAACCTTGCACTTTTAGCTATGAACAAATCTCTATTATGCTCATACCAAGTTGGAAAGTCTTGCTAAGAGAAATGAATTATTTTTCCCAACTTAATTAATTCCGTATACAAACTGCCCAGTTTACTTAAAGTCGATTTTTAAGCCATTTAGAGTCGGTTTTAGCCTTTTCCTATTTCGGACAAAATTGTTCTTTACGAAAATATCTTGAACCTGAACATAAAATTTATTCAAAACGGCCATTGTATGAGAAAGTTATGGCTTCCTAAAGTTACTGCTTTATTCTGGGCAGATTATAAAATAAATTAAAACCGCTTGAAAATTCCGGATTTTGTTAAAACTATTTATGTACTTCAAGTGTTAAAGGTTTTTGCAAGATTTCCCAAATCAAGAAACCCGTTACCTCCTTTCCAAATTGAAACTATAACTTTTCCAACAACTCTTTTTCATGTGATGCTAGAAGGCTAATATAACTACTAGAATAGCTCAAACCCCATATACATATATGATTGTCTTGTTGGATTGTCAAATGTTAAGATTAAATTACAAAATTTGCTATTCATGGTTATTTAAACGAGAATGTGCATTTTTTTAATGCCTTGAAACACGAGAGCAGAGTGTATAAGAAAATTTTGAATAAACAAATTAAGGGGAAGAGTCGTTACGTGATGGAACGGTAAGAACAACGACCCTTGCAGGATGGGTGATCTCCTGACGAACCCTTGCAAGATGGGTGATCTCCAGGCGAATAAATACTATCAGGACATGTCCTAATAAAGGCTTGCAAGCATAATAATAAAAATGGTGAGGTGACGGCCTCCAACAATTTAGAGACAGACGGTGACCTAAAGAGGGAGCCCCTCTCTACTCGTGTTCTCTTACCCCTAAATGAATGGAATACTTAAATGATTTTTTGGCTAATGTGAAAGTTAATGCTATCTTTCTTTAAACCAACACTTGTTTAATTATGGCTCCAATTATGAATGCTTTATTTATATTATGAAAAGCCACCAAAAATGAGTTTCGTGGAATGGTCTTTTGTACTCTTATGATGTTTTGTTCTTGAACTTGTCCTGGTGGGGGCAGAGTTCTAGTTGTTGCAGGAGCTGATAGGTAAATGAAGAGCATGCGCTCTTATGCTTGGCCTTGAAGTGAACTTTTGTGTAGTGTTCGTGTGTAGCACGCTTGCTTGGGAACGTCTAGATAACACTTTTGTTGTAATATGATATTCCGGATGGAATTTAACTGTATCTTGGATAAACTTATTTTGGTTTGTAATTATAACCCTTAACTTTTAAATGTTTGCTCTGAACTTTCTTGGCTTCCCAGGAAGTGTTTTTAGTAATAGCTCTGGAATCCATAATGGTATGCTTCCGCTAGTATTACAGGTTATTTGCAATTCCGATACTAAAGACCTTTTTTCCGATACTAAAGGTCTTTAGTATCGGAAACAATTTCCAATACTCAACTGATACTAGTACTCCCGTGGCTAAAGGGTCTGTATCGGTTATTTTTTCCGATACTAAGGGGGGTAGCTTTAGTATCGGAAAAGTCATTAGTATCGAAAAATTGTATCGGAACATGTGATACAAAAAATAAAAGTTATTAGCATCGGATGTAACTTCAGATACTAAAGATATTTATAGTATCGGAAAATTTCGAATGCTAAAGATGATACTAGTATCGGATGTAAATTCGAATACTAAAGGTCACATTAGTATCGAAAATTTGTGATACTAAAGTGTTGAAAAAAATATAAAAAAAATAATAATAACAATAATAATAATAATAATAATCTATTATTATTATTTATTATTATTATAATTATAATAATTATTATTATTATTGTCATTATTGTCATTATTGTCATTATTGTCATTGTTGTCATTATTGTCATCACCATCACCATTACCTCCACCACCACAACCATCCTCATCCTGCACATCCACCCACCACCACCCATTGCACCCCACGGTCATGGCCACCACTGACAGAGACTAGCAGCCACCGGACCCACCCTACCACTACCCTACCCAACCCAACGCAAGCCACCCGAAATATACACCTACAAACACCAAAAATAAAACCAAAATTAGAATAAAAAAAACCAGAAAAATTGAAGAAAAAATCCAGAAAAATGAAACAAAAAATCAGAAAAAAAGAACGAAAATGAACCCAGAAAAATCACCAGAAATCTACACTTGCAAACTATAAAATAAAAGCAAAATTAGAATAAACAATTCTAGAAAATAAATTTCAGAAAAATTAAAGAAAAAATCAAGAAAAAATGAAAGAAAATGGACCTTCTGCGAACCCCTTGACAACCTACAAAAAAAACAAATCAAAACTCCATCAAAAACCCTAATTTTCACAAAAATGGAATTAGATAATCGATCAAACAAAACAATAAAAAGATAAAAGTACCTTCTGTGAACGCGAGCGGGGTAAAGCTTAACCATCTCATCAGTAGACATATCAAGGAGAGCATCGAGGTCGATACCTCTGTAACTGAACTTCCTGAATGTTCTCTTCTTAGGTGCGGCTCCTGCTGCGGCTACACTCCTTCCACATCCGCCATGGCTGCTGCTGTGAAGTTCTACGAAGAGAGAGAGAAATGGAGGATGTAGGCTGCACAGAGAGAAGATGGAGAGTGAGGATGTAGGCTTACCGGCGCCGGACTCAGCAGTAGCAATAGTCGCAGCCGTCACCGGAGTCAACAGTAAGCAGAAGCGCACACAGCGGCGGGGGACTAAGAGCATCACTTATGGTGAGGAAAAAAAAATCTCAATCTTCTCTTTCTTCATTTCTCTCTCCTCCACATCACCAATTGAGATTTTTCAATTGAGAATTATTTCCACTTCTTAACACTGAGCTTTAAAAGTTCTCAATTCTATTCTCTCTCTTACTTTTTGCCTACCCCACCATATTTTCTCTCTCTTCACCCAATTTCAATACTACACTATATATTAATTTATTATAAATTATTATTAGTAAATTGTACTATTAAGGTAATTATTATTAATTAATATGAATATTAATCGGTAATTAAGCTTAACATAAAATTAAATTTGTTCAAACTATATCAATATGGGTGTCTATTTATAGAGGATGAAAAATCATGAATTTTGATAATTTTTGTTTTTTTTTTGATTTTTCGTTTACGAGATATTAGCCGTGGAAGTTTTTTATCCTCAAAGTAAAAAAAACCTGTCACCCAATGACAGGGCGCAAGCTGGACTGACGCGCGTCAGACCCAGCTGGCAGCCTTCAATTTTTTTTTTTGCGTTTTGGCGTTAAATTTGCTGCTTTTATCTGAATGGTGGGCCCTTCTCATACAATTGAGATTTCTCAATTAAATCTCGGTTTACCGAGATTTTTGAGAAATTCTCAATTGTTGAGAATTCTCAACTCAACCACTAAGAGGGATTTTTAATCTCAAAAATATCTCAATTGAATTGAGATTTTTTTGAGCCACCCATTAAGGGTGCTCTAAAGAGAGAGAAAGCGTGCTGCTAGGGTTTTCTTTTGAGTGCTGAGTATAAGAGAGAAAGTCCCATTATTATCTTTTAAGCTCATGGACTAAAGCTGACCCAAATGTTTTCTGGCTCCTAAACGAAAGTTAAAATATTTTGCAAATCCCGCCAACTCAAAAGAATTTAGTATCGGAAAGTTTGGTTACTATTGCATAACAATAGTATCGGATAAGAATTTTGTTACTAAAAATGCTTTTGTATCAGTTTCCGATTGATACTATTAACTTACTAGTATCGGATAAAAAAATTTCCGATACTAAAGCTATGTCAGAAATCCGTTTTCCTATACAGAACATTGAATAGTATCAGAAAAAAAATTATCGTTACTAATAAGGTATTTTAGCATCAAATATGATTTCTGATACTAATATTTCTGATACTAAAGACCCCTTTTCTAGTAGTGATTCCACGGGCTGTTACAACTATGAATAGAAAAACCCTTATAATAGTATATTACATCATTTAAATATTGTTACTAATATTTAATATTCATTTTTGTGAAAAACATTAGAATGTTACTTCAATGTGCAGATATTACTACCACATCTTTTTCTATCACATCGACCTTTACAATAAATTAAGACAATGTACACCCTACTCTATTAACCTCTTAAAACTATGCGCACAAGGTACTGCTGCGATTAGTATGCGACAGAAAAACTATTATTTATTATTATTATTTATTATCAATTATCACTCCCTCCAGTTTTTTTATAATAGGGACGTTTACTTTTGCGCGCAGTCTAAGGAAAACGTGCAACAGTAAGAGAGATCGATGGTAAAAGTAAGGATAAAATGAAAAAGGTAAGCATAAAGTGAAAAGGATAGAGAGAAGAAGATAAAAAGTAAGAAAGAAGTGTAATAATTAGGTGGACTAACCATTTAAAGAAAAAAGTAGAAGTGTTCCAATTAAAAAAAATACTACTAAATGACAAAATATTCCTATTTAAAAAAAGGAGGGAGTATTACTTATTATGATAGTAATTAATTATTGTTTGTCATTAATATTATTTAATAATTTATTATAATATTTCCTCCATTTTTTTAAAAATTGGTACATAAGACTTTGCACTACGACCAAGAAGATTCCTAAAAGTAAAAAAAGAGAAAAGAGTCCCACTTTTGGGAAATCAAGAGAATGGGTCACCCTATTATATATAGCAACATGTACTAATGTACCAATTTTAAAAAACATCCTAAAAGGGTAAAATGTACCAATAAAAAAACGGATAAATTATATTATTAATTATAACTAAATTTATTTTAGTTTAGTTCAATTCAGATCGACTTACATCTATTCAGTTCAATTCTATTAAATTTGCTCAACCATTTTTATTCAAATAAAACAAGCGTTAGTGCTAATGGGCTGCATTTGCATTCATGCGTGTATAATGGTGCGTGGGATTAGGCTTAAAGTGACTGTCCCATTAGTGTGTAATATACTAATATATACATCTCCGTGTGAATTTATGAAAGTCAACACAAAGATCACATGCTCCTATATAGTAGTATCAGCTAAACACTTTTAATTATTTACTCAACAATCACTCGAGCTGTTAAATCTAGGATCTGAGATTTGCTATAAGATTAGTTAAATAGTGTTAATTGGTAGGTACATACCAGGTTAACAGGAACTCCAGAGTCCAGAAAAGGAAGTGACCAAGTCCAAGACCGTCTTTCCCTCATTATTCTTGAGACTCACAATCAACTTCTTCCTTTCAATTGAAACATTTTTAGCACACCTTTGAAGGATCAATTGTGCAACATCAAAATCTCTATCAGCAATGGCTAGATGTAACGGTGTATTTCCATCATGGTCTTGTGAGAATATGAGAGTATGAATTCCAGACATACTTAGGATAGCATCACATGCCCAAAGTGTAGAATCTTTTTCTCTTGTATTGAGATCTGTCATCCTTAAACGTAAGTTGTGCAGAAAACTCCTTCCTTTCCGGTCACGACACTCTGATAACTGTTTGTTCTTAGAAAGTATCCGTAACGCCGCTACGACACGGCCATGCTGGGCTGCTCGCATATGAGGAGTCAACCCATCAGAATCTTGAATAAGGATTGCCTGAGGACATCCCGTGATCAATCTATCAATTAGTTTTTGCTTTTCATCTTGTTCCAAGTTTTGAGAGAAAACCCCACCTGCAATGTATATTGTTAATTGTGTGATTTGGTGTATAAAAAAAATTGAAGTATAAAGTTTGGGGCTTAATAGAGGTAAGGAAAGTATATCATGATAGAGTTTTAGAATAATAAATTATCCCATGCTATTAGGAAAGTATTGATCAATATTCTAGGGTTAGATTGTTAAGTCATTTTACTCCTAAACACTCTCCAGTTCTTAACATGCTCTATAAAATATTCAATTCTTAACATCTCTATCATAGATCCAATTCTTAGCATACTCTATTAGTGATAAGAAAAGTATATCATGATAGAGTTTAGATTATTAATGAATACTTTCCTAATAACATAAGATAATTTATTATTCTAAAACTCTATCATAATATAATTTCCTTATTTTAATAGGGTTGGTTTAGATTTAGCTTTTAAAGTAGATATTATATTAATTAGAAACACTATTTTCATTTTAGTGGTGATTATTTAGGTAGTGATAGAGTTAGTGGTTAGAGTTCAGGGTTGAGGTTTTTAAACGTTCATACTATTAGCATTGGACTATTTGAGATTAGCAATGCAGCACTTCATCATCATGATTGGAATCCTTAGGTTGTCTTTGTTTGTTTGAACTTTTTTTTTCCTGAAGAGTATTGCGGTAGCAAGTATGCTGATAATAACAACTCCTAGCAACTCATATATGTGATACATACAAGGTGAACAGATAGTGATAATACTTTAGAGCATTCATTCTCGCTTACTTACTAAAGTCATGCATCAAGGTTGTTTATCTAAATCTTCTATTATTGGTACATATTAATATATATGCATGCGACCTTGACATAGATGTTCGAAAACTAATTTCCTGAAACTCCGCTATTTGCATCGAGAAGTTCGTAAATATTATTGGCATTTTGACATCATATAAAGCCAAAAATCAAAAGCATCGATGAGCAATGAAAAGGATAAAAGTAAAAAGTTAACAAGTAGAAGTTTACCAGAACAGAATCGAATGTAGAGATGTAGGGGAGTCTCTCCAGACTTGTTCTGGGTGGCTAGGATCTTTGGGTAGTCCACAACGACCATAATGAACAGCTGATTAGCTGCAGCCAAGTTTACGGCCCGAAGTGCAACATGGAAGGGAGTATCCCCATGGCAGTTCTTCTCCATATAATATGGCACATCAGTTGATTTATGAGACCTGATAGTTTTAATCTTGAGGTGGGAAACAAGGAGGCTGATAGTCACCTTATTTCCCAATTCAGCTGCTTCATGGAGGGGTGTATTACCCTTCTTATTCTTTTGTTGTAGTAAATCAGGAAATAGAGCAATAGCTGCTTCAATGAATTTGTATTGCCCGTTACGAGCAGCTACATGCACAATGTTGTTTTCTAAATCAGGTGTTTTTGCTACAAATTTATCTACCCCTCTCTTTGCAATGTTGGCCGCTTTCAGTACACTTGTATCTCCCTCAACCGCTGCACAGAATTCCAATGATTCCATTTCAGTTTATCAACACTCTATCAGTCCATCTTGGGGCACTTAGCCTTTTGTAGCCACTGTATGGTCGCCTGGTTTATCGGCACTGCCAAATATAATGTCAATAAAATTGCTAAGTAGTAATTACATCTGATAATAGATTTTGTAAAATTAGTTGTACTTGTACAGTTATATGTTATATTAAAGTTGACTAGCTGGTAAGAGTATTTTTTAAATGACTAGTAATAATTATTAAAAAGTACTATAAGATAAGATAATGTTCCGTTGTTTTAAAAATTAAAAATAACCAGCTACTACTAGCCTACTACTATAGAACTAATTTGACTAGCTACTGTATCGCTGTGTTTATTACTTTACAAATACAACTCCATAAAGTATTTGATTACAAGTGCTAATAAATCCTAATGCAATTTTTGTTGGTTCCAATACAATAGATTCACTTCTAGATTAGGAGTTAAAAAATTTTGTTTTCTAAAAGGTAAAACAAAAATTAGGAGTAAATACAAATTAAACAAGTATTATAAGTGTATTGATTTGATTCTTAATAGTAAAACAATAAAACAAGGTTATTAAGAGAAGCGGTTTAATTTTAACATAAAAGTAGACTAATGGAAGCCCACATTCTTTGATCAAGCCCATTCAAGTTTACTCCAACCCAACATCATTTACAGACATCTCGTACCAAGTTAATCATCCTTTCTCTTCTTCTCCTTTCGTTTCCCCGGCAAGTCTCAAACTACATCGGACAAATTCAAAGAATAACCCAACAGGTTTAGCAAATGAATTAAACTAGTCACTAAATGGATTAAACAATGTAATTATTAAACGTATTGAGTTGGTCGCGGAATGGATTAAACTGGTCACTATATTAAAAAAGGTGCTACGTACTTGGCCTCATGTGATATTCATGTGATATTGATGGATTCTAAATACAAGATGAATAACTACAACATGCCTTTCTTCGAGATAGTTGGAATGACACCGACAAACCATACCTTTCTTATTGCATATGCGTTCATGAGGAAAGAGAATAAAGAGAGCTACTCGTGGGTGTTCAGGAGATTAAAGAATTTGTTTCGGGTAAATGTGTATCCGACGGCAGTGGTGACAGATCGTGAGGCCGGCCTTCTCACTCCCTTGAGTGATATATTTCCGAATTCTTCACACTTGCTATGTACGTGGAATATCAACAAAGATGTGGAGGGTTGGGTGACTAAGCAATACAAGAACAAGGAGTTGGGTGTAAGATTCCAAAGAGGGAGATGGAAAGACATCATTAATGCCACATCTGAGGATGAATTCAACAACGTCGTTCCAAATATGAAAGACATATGGGGGAGTCGTGTAAGTTTAGTAGGGTATGTTGAGGACACCTGGTTAGGGCCACATAGGCAAAAGTTCGTCCGAGCGTGGACTAACCAAGTGTTTCATCTTGGCCAAACCACTACTAACAGGGTAGAGAGCCAGCATTCAGTTTTGAAGTCTTGGCTTGGGACTTCAACGGGGGCATTGGATACCATATTTAGCACCGTTTACCGAGCTTTGGAACATCAGCAAATTGAGATTCGTTATTACCTAGAGGACTCTCGTAGGCGACATGCCGGATTACAGTTTCCATTCCAGCATCTTACTATTTTTGCTTTTGTCATTTTTTTATTTTCGTTTAGCACTAGTGTCATAAATGGTTGTTACTAAGTAACACATATTATTAATTGAAATATCTTACGATGCATAAACTTCAAAACACAATCGAAGGTCAAAAAGTTAAAAATCTAATACAACCATATCTAAAATAAAGTTTATGCAAATCATAAAAAAAGTTAATAATAAAACAAACATTATGATTATAAAAACATCAACGACCAAGCAAATCATTCCAGCACTAATAAGCATCTCTGACTCGATCGTTCCAGCTGAAGTGGGATCATCAAACTCATCTATTAGCGTTCGCATTGCAGAAATGCACTGACCCACTGCAATTTATAAACCATAAAAGAAAGTTAATTAACAAAACATCATAATTAAAATATACGAAATTAAAACACTTATGTAGTAAGTATTCGTCCTATCAGAAACTGCCTGACTGCTTAAGACTAATCCATCTGGTGTAATGCGGGGGTGCGAGTACGTGTTGAACCAACTAGAGTAATCCTCATGACACCATTCCAGACTCAAATGTAATACCCCAGGGTCATCTGTGAACTTGAAAGCTAGGATCCACAACCATAAAACAACCCTCCACCTACTCCATAGCTTCTCTCCGTCTGTCCACATGCATCACATTGCTTCACGTTCTCCGGTCTTTTCACACTAGTTGGCAAACACAAGTCCACTGGGACATTCTGGACACTCCCTAACTGGCGTAAGCACCGATTTGGCTGATAAAGCTCCATGGTCTCTCGATAGCATATGCATCCCATGAATGTGGTCCTCGGCACCTTGCTCTCAGGTTCCCGCCTTCCGTAGGGCATCCATACAACCTACAATTTTTTGAAGATAAAGGAAAAATATATAATTAGTCATAAAATAAACACATTTTAAATAAATTGCAAATACCTCTGCTGGAGTCATTTGATTTAGACGTTGCCGAAATGAGATCAGTCGATGAGGGTCTTTGCTGGCTCGACCAAAATCCTAACGTGCATCCTCGGGACCTATCACTAATGCACCCTAGCGTGGTCGAAAACAAGGGAAGTACTCGTATATCCATGCCTGCAAGAGCGTCAGACATCCTGCAATCTGAGTGCATCCAGCACGTGAGGCCAACCCTAAATGGCAATACAACCATGCTAGACACGCCGAACCCCAAGAATACTGACTAACACGCTTCAAATCCTTGTCCAACTCTAGTATGTTTGCCGGTGCAATTCGATTACCGCTCGTGTCAGCGAAGAACATACAACCAAGCAAACTCAACATATAACCTTTTGCTACAGAATCTGGGGCTCGATCAGGTTGTTTCATGCACTTAGAACTGATACACTCAATCCTCACACCCCCATTAGTCCAGAGTGGCTTCGGTTTCTTGTGAAGCTCCTCAATATCGCTAAGTTGAATCAACTCAACAAACATATCCTTCACCTTTCATGACTCTTCAAACATGCATACCGCATGACGCTCAACCGGAACTCTCAATATATGCCATATATCATGCAACGTTATCGTCATCTCTCCAAATGGCATGTGAAAGGAGTTCGTGTCGGGTTGCCACCGCTCCACGAATGCACAAATCAAGGGTGCATCAATGACAGAGTACATAATAGAAGGCAAGTGAGAGAGTCCAATACCTTCAACAACTGGAAGAACCTCAACACTCAACTCATCTCTCCACTTCCTTAAGTCCTTACAATTATGTACTCTGTTATGACAAGTGAGAATCTCACGTTCATGTCCTTCCCAAATCCGTGATGCAATATGTCCCCTAAAACTGGGAATGAGTGTATCTTCTAATGGACCTCCATCCATCGGCCCATCGACTTTTCATGAAGTACTCATCTTACTCTTACAAGACTTTCCAGGCTCAGATGCCTTAGAACTAACAAACTTCCCCTTTCTACCCTTCCTCACATGCACAACAAAAGGTGCAGGCTTGTGTTGAACTCCTATATCCATCGAAGGACTGACACGAGAGGACTCAACTAAGGGTGTACTACGGATCTCAGGCAAGGTAGGACTAAGAATACGATAAAGTGGACTAAGAATATACCGTTCATCCTACGAAATCAACTCGTGGTCTTCCTTATATATCGAACCACAGGACAGGTCGGAGAAGTTCTCCTCCTCACTCACGCATGCGCCTTTTGCCGCTATGTGCGAAGAATCTTTCTGTGTTTGTCTCTCCCTCCTAACAGAAGCATTCACCCCCCCCCCGCCCTATACCCATCATCCCCAACATCTTCAGTGTACTCGGTATTTATCCTTTTAAACGTCGAACGCTAAAACAAAAAACAATTAGTTAATGTGAAAACTTTCTTTAATTTTATGCATATCTAATTATATACAAAAACTATTAAATAAGTTTTACGAGAATAAGAATACAAGAGCACCACTCCAAACTTACAAATATTGAGAATTGGATCCCATAAATTACATTACTATTAACAAAAACTAAACTATCTAATCTAATTGATTAAGATATGTACATTGGAGACAAGCCAACCAAGTAAACACTCAAATTTCCACCTTCAATATCACTATGCTCATCATTCTTCAATTCATTAGTCCACTACAAACTAATAGTCTTACATTTAGCATTTTCATTCAATTAACAGTACAATTTCAACATCACTGCTACAATTTTATATTGAAATAAAACACCCTACTGCAATTTGGTTCTCTTATCATAAGAAACACTAACTTAGAGTAATGTGTAGGAATATCTCTCAATCTCTTTTTATCCTTTGATTCAATAGTTCTCTTGTGTTACTGATTCTAAAAACAAAAATTAAGATTGTATTATATTACTCTTACCAATTATCTTGCAGTTTAAACAAGTATATAGATTGTTACATTACTCTTCAATAACCAATTGTTCTCTTGTGTTACTGATTCATAAGAAACACTAACCAATTTTTACTGATGTAAACAAGAAATCAAACATCTAAACAAGTATCTAGAGTAAACAAGAAGTCAAGCATTTAAACAAGTATATAGAGTATAAATCAAGCATTTCCTTTAATTCCATAACCGGCGGAGGAAGTCGGGTCCTCCATAACATCATCGGCTATAGGGACCGATTCAATCACGGAGGTAAAACCATGGTGGAACCGGCCCTTAGAACCGATTACAATCTAGAGATACCGACCTTCAGGACCGGTTCAGCAACAAGAAAATTACAAAAAAAAAAATACCTTCGCCGACGGAGGCTTCGACGATGGCAGGCTCAAGTTGAGCCTTCTCTTTGCGACCATGGAAGTTGGTGGCAGCGGTGAAGGATGCTTGACCGTGACGACGGTGGACTGAAGTTGTTACTGGTTGGTCGGCCGATCAACGGAGGGGGAAGAGGTTTGACGGCGGTAGACTAAGGAAAGCAATGGTTTCTGGTAGAAGAACAAGGTGAGGGAAAGGAAAGACGGAGGGGGAAGAGGTTAAATTTTTCAAAGGGTAATTTAGTACTTTTCTTTAATGATATGGGCGTTTTTTGTATTTTTGTGGGCGTGATTTAGCTCTTCACAAAATATAATAACTTATGATAATCAATAACTGAAAATTATGATTAATGCAAGTAGATTATAATTTAAGATTAGAGAATAGAAACTTAATTTTGTGTTTATAGAAGTTTAACGGAATTGGAAAACCAAGCTCGAATCAAAAGCTTGAGAACGGAGAATAAAAATTAGGAGGAAAATTAGGGCATGTTATTGTAAGCTCTATTTCACTTTAATTGCTATTTTGGATGATTAAATGTTTTCCAGTCAAATAAGCAATCTGGTGTCCTCATACTCATCAAAAACCTCAACTATCATAGTCGTCTCAGAGAATGTATAATGTCTAATTCTCCTGTTTCAATGATATCCTAGGGACAACAAGGACTAGATAGTCAATGTTTATCTTATATTAACACATTGTAAAAGGTTATCTCACGAATGCAGGAAGATATCCATGGTTATAAACTCTAATTTTCAAGTTTATATTGTTGAGTTCATATTATGCATCCATTCATTCCTAACTGGAAAATGACCTTCAAACTTTAAACACTTGAGCTCATTTTTAGCCCTATGTGTTTCAACCTTCCACAGTTCTAGAATTCCTAAGTGTTAAGGGAAGCTCTCAGACATCATATTATTCCTCAAGATTGTTCCACGCATTCCTAAGGGAAAAATGGACAATAATAATCCCACCTTTGGGTGGTCTTCTCAAAATAATCTCACATTCACTTAATTTCAGAATAATCCCACCTTTGGCGTATGTCTGCTCAAAACGGGTCTTTTTGACAAGTAAAGGTCCATTTTGTCCAGACGTATGACAAAGGTGTGATTATTCTTAGCAGACGTATGTCAAAGGTGGGACTATTCTGAAATTAAGTGAATGTGGGATTATTTTGTGAAGACCGGTCAAAGGTGGAATTATTATTTTCCATTTTTCCCATTCCTAAGTGCTAAGGGATGCTCGTGGGCACCATAATATTCATCAAGATGGTTCCAGATATTCCTAAGAATTAAGGGATTCTCTCGAACACCACATTATTCCTCAAGATGATTTCAGATATTCCTAAATGTTAAGGGATGCTGTCGGACACCACAATTTCCATCGAGTTAGTTCCAGATATTCCTAAGTGTTAAGGGATGCTCTTAGTCACCATATTATTCATCAACATGGTTCCAAACATTTCTAAGTGTTAAAGGATGCTTTTAAATACCATATTATTCATCAAGATGGTTCTTGTCATCCCTAAAAGTAAGGGATGTTCCCGGGCACTACGCCATTCATCCACATAGTATGACCTTTTCTATTAGCTAGCATAGCCCTGATGACTTCTTTTGTAACAGACTCAATTGCTTTTGTTTCTATGGTTCCTGTCGGTCTATTCCTGCTTCTTTTCTTTGCTGTCACATATGAACAAAAGAAAAATGCTATATTTCCCATCATGTATTTCAACTCCATTGATATCATACAATGAGTTTTCAATAACACCAATGAACATAACCTTTAGCCTAAATCTTTTTATTGGTAACACCAATAAGGATCATCCTCAAATGGTAACAGATAGAATTTCCTCATTTATGGGTTCAAGTAGAACTATTTCTCATTGATTTATATGACATTTTGCATGTCCACGAATATTAGCTTTGTTGTTAGTGTTGCAAGCAGAAGATGGGCTAAAACCCACTTCATTCTTGACAACTTATGTGCCTTAGTCAGTGGTGGATGATTGCTTTGTGTGTGACATTAACTTGCCCTTTTTTAACAGTCTATAAACAGTTCTAGGAGGGATTTTAGGTCCCCTGCAAAGGCCCTTATAGTGGTTCTAAGGTACATAGCCACTTATTGCAAAAAAAAATCGTCTGAATATTGCTTTGGTTTCCTCCCACATCTACCAAATATCTTCGTGGTAATGTCAATTGCATTTCCGACTTGTCTTCTTTTTTATTACATCTTTGTAAAGTCTTTAAATTGTACTTTTGTGAACACCCACTTGCTTAGCCAATTTGCTTTGGAAGCTCCACGATAGTTTCCCAGCGCATTGCATTACCAACAAATTACCGACAACAAGTCTTTTTCGTGCAAGGGTGAGATTTGTTTTTTGGCCAACGATAATCTGCTATATGTTTTCTTCTTCTTCAGCCATATCCTCTTCCTCATTTGCAATATCTTCCTCAAGTTGAAACTCTTCCCATTGTAGTTGTTCAACTAACTAGAAATCATCATCAACAACTTCACCCTTATACATGCTGAATACAAGACAAAGAAGATAGCTGCTGTTTTTTGTATTTTTAAAAAGGATTTTTTGGTAAAAACCACCTAATATAATAGATATTATTGGTTTAACCACCTTTTCTAATTTTTTTAATCTAACTACCTTATATATTTAATACTATAGGTTTCACTACCAATGGTGGTTTTCCGGCCAAAAATAGTGGTTTTTTGGCGAAAAATAGGGGTTTTTCGGCCAAAAATAATGGTTTTTCGGCAACAAAATTGGCGGTTTTGCGGCCAAAAACACCGGTTGGTAGTGAAACCTACAACTATTATATATATAAGGTAGTTAAATTAAAAAAAAATAGAAAAGGTAGTTAAACCAATAATGTCAATTATATTAGGTGATTTTTGCCAAAAAATCCTTTAAAAATGAGGAATATGAAATTTTTTTGTTGATACTGTTATGGTGCTACTGATGTCATTACTGTTTTAAAGTAGTGAAATTACTTACATTGCATCTTTAGGGAGATAATGAGGTGTAATAATCGGGAAAATATATATACCTTGAAAGTAATACTAAATAATAAAAAATAATTACAGAATTATGAAATATAAGTCTTATATTCTTATATGCATAATTTTGGTACTTATATGATCACTTTAGGTGATATTATGTGTTTTCTTGGCTTTGTAAATTTATGTGGGACAAAATATATTGATATGTATTATCTTTTTGTTACAAGTGAAAATAAATAGTGTAATATATTAGGTAAGGATTAATAAAAATATCAATTACTATCTTATGGATTCATAAAAGTATCTAGTAGAATTTTTAACAAATTCCACTTTTAACTAAAGTACTCATATCTTTAAAATGGTAAATCTTATAACCTTTGTTTTATAGTTTTTGGAATTCCTATTAATCATTCTACTTAGGACTAGACAATTACTACTTATTTAATAGATATTTATAGATACGGTTTTTACCGGAGATTAAATAAACAAGATTACATTTGTCTGTGTTACTTTTAGTTTTGCAAGACAAATGCATTTTCTTTTACTCAATTTACATGTGTCATGGCAAATCT
This sequence comes from Patellifolia procumbens, assembly GCA_947645195.1. Taxonomy (NCBI): domain Eukaryota; kingdom Viridiplantae; phylum Streptophyta; class Magnoliopsida; order Caryophyllales; family Amaranthaceae; genus Patellifolia; species Patellifolia procumbens. The sequence continues at coordinate 2,448,153 of CANSGD010000193.1, forward strand.
TTGTGAAAATAAAAGTCAACAATAACAACTTATTTGCATGGTAAGATAGCATCCTAATGACATGGGTTAGATTTGTCTCCCATGCACGTAATATTGCAACCTACACCTACTGGCCTATTTTTCTAGGCTATGCCAGTTAAGAGTTCATGTTGAAATTGTATGGTGTGGATTTAGCCGACAATGCATAAGTATAAATACCTAAATCTATTCAAATCAAGAAACCCACAACAGTTAAGAAATTAAACACTGTGAGGGTGAGAGAGGAAGTCAGAGTGTTGTAAACAATAAGCTAGTAATAAGCTTGATAAAGTGCATTCTTGAACATCCCTTCTTAGTGTTGTTTTGTTAAAATATTTTAGTTATACTAATATTCTTAGACAATGTTTTAGTGTTGAAAAATGAGTTTTCATACTAATTTGTTATAACGGTTTTGATGGTAAAGGTACATTGCTATTTGTAAATAATGGGCTAATGTTAAAGCTAATGGTATGACTATGTTATGATTTTTATACCATATGTGATAATAATAATGTTATACAAAGTTGATATTATAAGATGAAAGGTATACGGCAGAGAAAGGATACTTGTATATTATTCGGAGTGACGTATGTCAATGAGGAGGTGTGCACACGGATTTGTCAGGAGGGGCTAAAAGCCCGAAAATAAAATAAGAAAGAAAGAGAAGGTTATGATTATAACTAGGGCAAACTGGAGGTGGGCTTTAAGCCCGGGATATTTCTCTTGCATAACCGGAAGTCATAATTAAATCTGATAAATTGAAATGTTACGATATTATTTTAAAAATGTTTAATAAACTGTTGTTACGTGATATTGGGAATGTACAGGACCCTTTTGGGTTGACTTTTATTAAATGTTTTGTTTTCAGGTACAGGAGACGGGGAGGGCCAAGAGTCAGGTTTATAAAATGATAGGAAATATATTTATACTATCAGTTACCAATATTGTTATCCTAAGTTTTATTATGCATTAGTATGCTTTACTTTCGCCTAGTATTTCTATTTTTAGGAATACGGCAGTAATGTCCTGTAAACGCTATAATCTTCTTTTTAAATAAACATGATGTAATATTTTGGTTCGATCCTGGTACTGGCATGTGTTATTCAAAACTATTAAAATATCAGGGCGTTACAGTTTGGTATCCGAGCCACGTTAGCAAATATATTAAAATATATACAATAATAATAAAATAATTGTTAGTAACCCACATGAAAGAAAGGGATATTGGGATATTTATTGTTTATTGCTTATCTTTATTTTTATAAATGCAGGTGATGATGTTATATTTACCATGTGTTTATTTATTTTAGAATGGCAGGAAACATAAGTCCCCACATGTTAGCAATTGATTCTGGTTGTAGTGTTATGGAACATATCCATCGTCTAGAAAGGTTTTTCGACGAATTTAACGCACAGTTCCCGGAATTTGGAATGACCACACCGTATCTAGCTTATGTTTTGATCCAAACACTCGCCACGAGCTTCCCGTGGATAACTTTCAAAATTAAATATTCTGATCTAATGGTCCACGGGAAACCAACGGGGAGAAATATGTACGGTTTGGATTAGGTCGACCAAGATGGACCCCGAGTTTTACCGAGCTTGCTGGAGAACTTCTAGCTTATGAAAGAGATCACATGGTCTTCCTGTCAGATGATGAATCTGTTTCGTCAGCCAAAATAATCTGAACGAGGAACCGAAAGAGGAACCAAGTGCTGGTAATAACAAGTAGAATGTTTTGGAGTTAGAGATGGCTCTTTTGTCAAGTGTTAACCCTTTTGTTGTATATATGTTGACACTATGTAGAATATAGGGAGTATGATGCATGCTTACTGTTAGTCTATCTGATGTTTTAACTTACCTAATGTTTTAGATGTTTTGGTTTGTATATATATATATATTTATATATTTATATATATATATATGTTTGGTTATTATAATTCTATTCTGCTTAACTATAATGAGATTTTAACCCTAATCTTTTATGCGTTATTTAGGATAATGCAATCCCCAAATAACAGCCAGTTTAAAATCCTGATAATGGAAACTCAAACAATGATAATAGAGAAGGAAATGTTAGGGAATTCACGACACTTCTATTTGAAATGCTCAAAAACAACAACAAAAACAACGAGGAAGAAAAAAGTGCAAGGTATTTTAGAAGAATGGCTAGTTACAACCCAAAGACCTGTGATGGAAAGTCTGACCCTGTAGAATTTGAGGATTGGATAAAAAGTATTGATAAACTTTTCGATGCGATAAACTGTCCTGAAAAGTGGAAGGTAGGATTTGTTGTTTATTATCTAGTCGGGCAGGCAGATCTTTGGTGGGAAACCGTGAAAGAAAGGAGGAAGGAGAAGGACTTTGGATAGACCCAATTAAAAGATCTTATGAGGGCGAAATTTTATCCATCAGCTTTGAAAAGACAGAAAGAAGAAGAGTTTAATCAGTTAGAGCAAGGTAATTTGTCTGTTATGGAGTACGCTGCAAAATTTATGGAATTATATCGATTTGCACCACATCTTGTTTCCAGTGAGGAGTTAAGAATGAACAAGTTTGAAAGAGGTCTCACTTGGGAACCTCGTGACCGACTTTCAACCCATAGTTGCCATAGTTATCAAGAGATGTATGATAAGGCAGCAAATGCTGAACGAATAACCAAAGAGAGAGAGGCTGAAGATACAGTTCATAAAAGAAAGTGGGAAGGAACTCATGAAATGAATAGGAATTTTCAGAAAAAGCCAAATATTGGTAATGTCAAACCCTTTACACCTCCAGGCCGCTATCAAGGACCCCCTTTTGCAAAATGTGGTTACACCAACCACTCAACTGAAAAATGTAGGTTTGTCAATAACCGCTGCTACTCTTGTGGAAGTCCAAATCATTTGAAGAGGAATTGACCTTTGGTAAAAGGTAGAAATACAAAATTAGCTACACCCAATCCTTATACTTCAAAACCTGTTCTTAAGCCCCAGAGTGGACCCATCCAACGTCAAAATCCAACCCATGGTCGTGTGTTTTTGATGAATCCACAAGAGATTGGAAGTTCAAGTGATGTGGTTACGGGTAACATTTCTCTGAACTCTTTCCCAATACATGTTTTATTTGATACCGGAGCATCACATTCATTTAGTTCCTCTTCCATGTCTACAGATTATGGTCCCTAGTGAGACAAATTTAGAATTTTGCATTAGCCTCCCTACTGGAAATATAATTCCCTGTCAAACTATATATAAAAATTGTCCTTTGAACATAGGGGGAAGCATGTTTGATGTTGATCTAATTCAATTTGAACTTAAGGAATTCGATGTTATTTTAGGGATGGATTGGATGAATAAACATCCTGTCATAGTAGACTGTCAAAAACAAATCGTAACCTTAGTAAATTCTGAAGGGAATGAAGTGATTTTTTAAAATAATGTAAGAAAATCAGAATCTAGAATCATTTCTTTTCTTAAAGCACAAAAGATGTTAAAACAAGGTTGTGAAGGGTACCTTTATGATGTTCTTAGTACAGAAAAATCTGAACCTTAAATCTCTGACATTCCCGTTGTTAAAAATTTTCAAGATGTCTTTCCTGAGGAAGTTGTAGATATGCCCCCACAAAGAGAAATCGATTTCACTATTGAGTTAGTACCTGGAGTATTACCTATCTCAAAAGCGCCATATAGAATGGCACCTGCAGAATTAAAGGAACTAAAGATACAACTAGAGGAATTATTGGAAAAAGGATATATTAAACCAAGTGTGTCACCATGGGGAGCACCTGTTCTATTTGTAAAGAAAAAAGATGGAACTTTAAGGTTATGCATAGATTATAGGGAGCTTAACAAGATAACCATCAAGAATAAATATCCTTTACCTCGTATAGATTACCTTTTTGATCAATTGCAGGTGCAACAATGTTCTCGAAGATAGACCTACGATTTGGATACCATCAATTAAGAATCAGACCTTCAGATGTTCCAAAAACTGCTTTTAGGACCAGATACAGACTTTATGAATTTTTAGTTATGCCTTTTGGTCTTACTAATGCTCCAGCTATTTTTATGGATCTCATGAATCGAGATTTTAAACCTTATTTAGATGATTTTGTTATTGTTTTTATCGATGATATTCTAGTATATTCCAAAGATAAGAAGAATCATGAGGGACACTTGAGTATAGTCTTAGATACTTTGAGAAAGAACCAATTGTATGCAAAATTTAAAAAGTGTAAATTTTGGTTAGAGAAAATATCATTTCTAGGGCATATGGTGTCTAGAGATGGAGTGCAAGTCGATTCTCAAAAAATTGAAGCAATCACTAATTGGCCTCGACCCACAAATATTTCAGAAGTACGAAGCTTTTTAGGATTAGCAGGCTACTAACGTCGATTTGTGGAAAACTTTTCCCGAATAGCTCAACCTATCACAAACCTTATAAGAAAAACTACAAATTTTGAATGGAGCGATAAGTGTGAAACTGCATTCCAAGAGCTTAAATTTCGTCTTACCACAACTCCAATCCTTACTCTTCCTAGTGGTACAGAAGGTTTAGAAATATATAGTGATGCCTCCAAACAAGGGTTGGGGTGTGTATTGATGCAACATGGGAAAGTGATAGCTTACGCATCCCGTCAGTTGAAACCTCATAAACATAATTATCCTACCCATGACCTTGAACTTGCCGCAATTGTATTCGCATTAAAATTTTGGAGACATTATCTATATGGAGTTAAATGTAAAATTTACACCGATCACAAAAGCCTTAAATATATATTCACTCAAAAAGAGATTAACATGAGACAAAGAAGGTGGTTAGAATTCATACAGGATTACGAATTAGATATTCAATATCACCCTGGAAAAGCCAATGTGGTGGCTGATGCTCTTCGCCGGAAAAACTATGTTGCCCTTAATCTCCTTAGCACTCAATCTGTTATCCAAAGAGAAATCCAAAAGTTGGAAATTGAGTTGATTATAGGTGGTTTGGAGGGATCTTTAGCAGCTCTAGAAATCAAACCAACCTTGAGTGAAGAAATTAAGGAACTACAAAATACAAACCCCCAGTTAGAGAAGATTCGTGAAAGGGTGGTGCTTGGGAAGGAAATTGGTTTTGTAATACAAGAAGATGGGTCACTTCGTTTTCAAGGAAGATTGTGTGTACCAGATCAAGCAGATTTAAAAAAAAAAATCATGAATGAAGCACATAATACCCATTATTCAATACACCCAGGAGGAAACAAGATGTATAAGGATTTGCGGAGTGTGTTTTGGTGAAGCAACATGAAACAAGAAATTGCAGAATTCGTTGCCAAATGTCTGACTTGCCAGCAAGTAAAAATAGAACATCAGCGCCCTTCGGGACTTTTGCAGCCTTTAGATATACCCACTTGGAAATGGGAATCGATAGCAATGGATTTTGTTACAGGATTGCCAACAACCCCTCAAGGGATGAATTCCATATGGGTAATAGTAGATCGGCTTACAAAAAGTGCACATTTCCTAGCAGTTCATAATACTTGAGATCTTGAACGGTTAGCAAATAAATATATTGATGAAATTATTAGGCTTCATGGAGTGCCTAGTTCTATTGTATCTGATAGAGACTCTCGATTTATATCTAAGTTTCGGCGAAAGCTACAAAATGCTTTGGGTACACAATTAAATATCAGCACAGCTTTTCATCCAGCTACAGATGATCAAACCGAGAGAACTATACAAACTCTAGAAGACTTGATGCGGGCTTGTGTGTTAGAATTCAAGGGTTCTTGGGAAAAGTATTTACCATTAATAGAGTTTTCCTATAATAATAGTTACCACGCTAGCATTGATATGGCCCCGTATGAAGCTCTATATGGTTGCAAATGTAGAATCCCTTTATGTTGGAGTGACATAGATGTAACAAAAATAGTTGGGCCTGAAATGTTGCAAGAGACTGCTGAAAAGGTCCGAACCATTCAAGAAAAAAAAATGAAAACTGCACAGAGTCGACAGAAAAGTTACGCTGACCTTAGAAGAAGACATATAGAATTCTCAGTTGGTGAGTCGGTATTTTTGAAGGTTTCACCTACCAGAGGAGTAGTGAGATTTGGGAAAGCAAGAAAACTTCGTCCGAGGTACGTTGGACCATTTGAGATTATCGAGAGAATTGGGAATGTAGCTTATCGTCTGGCACTTCCTAATGAATTTTCTCGAATTCATGATGTGTTTCATGTTTCACTTTTACGTCGTTATATACCAGACCCATCCCATGTTATTAATATACCCTCTGTACGAATTGAAGAAGATTTGACCTATGAAGAGCAACCTGTTCAAATTTTAGATCATAAAGACAAAGTTCTTCGCAATAAAGTAATCCCTTTAGTAAAGGTGTTATGGTCCAACCACATTGAAACAGAAGCAACATGGGAGGTTGAACAGGAGATGCGAGACAAGTACCCACACTTATTCTAAGGTAATTTTCAGTTTCGAGGACGAAACTTCTTTAATAAGGGAAGGATGTAATAATCGGGAAAATATATATACCTTGAAAGTAATACTAAATAATAAAAAATAATTACAGAATTATGAAATATAAGTCTTATATTCTTATATGCATAATTTTGGTACTTATAAGATCACTTTAGGTGATATTATGTGTTTTCTTGGCTTTGTAAATTTATGTAGGACAAAATATATAGATATGTATTATCTTTTTGTTACAAGTGAAAATACCATAGTGTAATATATTAGGTAAGGATTAATAAAAAATATCAATTACTATCTTATGGATTCATAAAAGTATCGAGTAGAATTTTTAACAAATTCCACTTTTAACTAAAGTGCTCATATCTTAAAAATGGTAAATCTTATAACCTTTGTTTTATAGTTTTTGGAATCCTTATTAATCATTCTACTTAGGGCTAGACAATTACTACTTATTTAATAGATATTTAGTTTTTACCGGAGATTAAATAAACAAGATTACATTTGTCGTATTACTTTTAGTTTTGCAAGACAAATGCATTTTCTTTTACTCAATTTACATGTGTCAGCTTAGTACCATGGTTAATATTACATGGCAAATCTTTGTGAAAATAAAAGTCAACAATAACAACTTATTGCATGGTAAGATAGCATCCTAATGACATGGGTTAGATTTGTCTGCCATGCACGTAATATTGCAACCTACACCTACTAGCCTATTTTTCTAGGCTATGCCAGTTAAGAGTTCATGTTGAAATTGTATGGTGTGGATTTAGCCGACAATGCATAAGTATAAATACCTAAATCTATTCAAATCAAGAAACCCACCACAGTTAAGAAATTAAACACTGTGAGGGTGAGAGAGGAAGTCAGAGTGTTCTAAACAATAAGCTAGTACTGAATAAGCTTGATAAGGTACATTCTTGAATATCCCTTCTTATTGTTGTTTTGTTAAAATATTTTAGTTATACTAATATACTTAGACAATGTTTTAGTGTTGAAAAATGAGTTTTCATACTAATTTGTTATAACGGTTTTGATTGTAAAGGTACATTGCTATTTGTAAATAATGGGCTAATGTTAAAGCTTATGGTATGACTATGTTATGATTTTTCTACCATATGTGATAATAATAATATTATACAAAGTTGATATAATAAGATGAAAGGTATATGGCAGAGAAAGGATACTTGTATATTATTCGGAGTGACGTACGTCAATGAGGAGGTGTGCACACGGATTTGTCAGGAGGGGCTAAAAGCCCAAAAATAAAATAAGAAAGAAAGAGAAGATTATGATTATAACCAGGGAAAACCTGAGGTGGGCTTTAAGCCCAGGATATTTCTCTTGCCTTACCGAAAGTCATAATTAAATCTGATTAAATGAAATGTTACGATATTATTTTAAAAATGTTTAATAAACTGTTGTTACGTGATATTGGGAATGTACTGGACCCTTTTGGGTTGACTTTTATTAAATGTTTTGTTTTCAGGTACAGGAGACGGGGAGGGCCAAGAGTGAGGTTTATAAAATGATAGGAAATATATTTATGCTATAAGTTACCAATACTGTTATACTAAGTTTTATTATGCATTAGTATGCTTTACTTTCGCCTAGTATTTCTATTTTTAGGAATACGGCAGTAATGTCCTGTAAACGCTATAATCTTCTTTTTAAATGAACATGATGTAATATTTTGGTTAGATCCTGGTACTGGCATGTGTTATTCAAAACTATTAAAATATCAGGGCGTTACATGAGGATATAGAAGCAAAGAGATGAGTTTTGTAAAGACTTACATAGTTGTTGATTGTAAATGGTTAGTAAATAAGCAGATAATTTGGCTCCAAATCTCAAATTTTGGCTAGATGTAAATTTTGGAGCAAAAAATATATGTAGTCCCCTTTATTTCCCTTTTCCAATGTCACTTTCCCCTTTCATTTATTGTATCGGTCTGCATTCTCTCTCCAATTAAAGTAAATCTCATGCCCTTACTTTTCAATAATCATCCTTAGGCCTCGTTTGGTTCATAATGGGGTATGGGTTTGGAATCGGGAATCAAACTAGAGTGGTATAGGGGTGGAACTTGATTCCTAATACCATGTGTTTAGTTCAGTTCTGGAATGAAAATAATACACTTACTTGTTGTTTGTTTTAAAATATTTTAAAATCAAGATCCAAATAAAAAAAACAATTCACATATTTCATGAATATTTCCCCCCTTTGTTTTTTATATTATCTTATAATATTTTCATATGCAAGGGTGAATTTTGGCTATATTTTTCCAAGACCGACAAATTACAAACCATGCTTTAAAATAATATTACAAATTTGCACAAGCTTAGAAAAAAAGAAATAAAATTTTTTTACAAGATTTATCATATGCATTCAGTGGCTGGTGACCGGCCAATTGAGAAAAAACAAATCATACAAATACGGTTCTTGGTGTAGCAAATTGAAAAAAAATCATATAAATACGGTTCTTGGTGATTAGAAAATTGAGAAAAATAAATCATATAAATACTGTTATTGGTGATTAGAAAATTGAGAAAAAAATAATAAAGAAAATAAACATAATTTTTGAAGGAAAATTCGAAAAAAAGAACTAGATAGGATGAATACAGTGAAAATAATCATTAGCCTACGCACTTTCGCTAGTCATTGATTTCTTAAAAAATGAAGATTAACACGTAAACGAAAAAAATAGATCATACCAACACAAAATTAATGTAAAGAAAAAAATTTACAAAATATTAAGAAAAATAAATAAATTATCTTTACCATCAAAGCTATTTTAATTAACTCATAATTAGAGAAAAGAAAAAAATATATATGGAGTCTTTATGATACATCATGAAAGAGATCAAGACTATTGAAAGTGGATGATGTTAAAAAAGCTTATTGACTGCGGTATTTGTTAGTCTCTCTTGTTATTTGACACCTAGGGAGTTGGAATGAGCCGTACACACCTCCCCCAAGGGTTCTAAAATTCATACCTCCATTGGCGGATGCAAGTGTAAAGAAGTGGGGTCACATGACCCCACTTGGCATAAAAAAAATAAAAATTCTATTGAGTATAATTTTTAATATTTAGAAATTGGTAAAAACTTGTTTTATCTAGTAAAATCGATCCCAGATGCTATAAAAAAGTGGCCCTATAATCCCTTTTATTGTCTCATTTCTCATTTAATAGTAGCAAGTATGTTATTTTCAATTTATATTCAATTTAAATAGGCTACGATCGTGTTTATAAGTATAAATAAGTAAAGTTTAGCAAATATAAGGTTTGAGCCCTTTACAAAAGAAGGTATATGAAACAATTTTGATTATTTAACATAAACTTTAATGAGTGTATTGTTAATAATTTGAAAAAGAAAAACTCTACATGTTAATTGACTTTTGTTTCTGCTAAGAAACTTAAGATGAGATGATGGATGATTTCGGGATGATGATCACGTGCAGTCTTGACTCGAACCACTTGCTAGTTGAGAACTTGAGATGACCTGTAAAAACAGATGGAAGACTGGCCCGAGGATTTTTCGGGAGTGGCCCCTCCGATGCCTAATCCAGCGATGCGAAGTTGTGATAGTAATGATGATATAAGCTTATGTAAGCAACAGTAGTGAGTAGGTAGAGAATTAATTACCCCTATACTGATGTGATGTTGATGCTTTTTTATACACAGATTCCTGGAAAGAGAATCTGGAGATGTAGGATCCCAAATGTTATAACTTCCCATCCAGGTCACTAAGAATCAGGGGTATTTTCGTCTTTACGGTAAAGGATTGGGCTAAACACTAGGTGGGCCCAAACAACTTTGATACAGTGGCGGATCAAGAATTTTAATATAGGGTGTGTGCACGATTAAAAGAAGGCAAAGTTTAAGAACGTCCATGATTCACGCATAACATTGGATTTTAATTAAAAGATACGCTATTATACAATCATTTAATATTGAAAGTTCAAAACATATGAACCCTTTCCATAAAAAAATACTTTTAAAAGGTGATTTCGGTGTCATTGTGGTTTCTATTTTTTTATAATTTTTTTCCAAGTCATATGATATATATATTAGATAAAGAATAAAAGATAATTGAAACCTATAAAAATCATGGTGATTTTTAAAACTGGCGACAAATTAGTACAAATCACTTTTTTGGTTTTTTTTTTCGTTTTCAAAAAGTAGAAAACTGAAATCCAAAAACGATGATAAACGAGTCCTAAACGAAAATGAACTTTAGAAGGAAAAAAATCTTTAGAAAAAAACTTGTGAATAGTAATTAAATAAATAACTTACAATCAAATTTACTGCGTTGCTTTAATAATTTGTCAAGTACTTACAAAGTAATACATAAAAAAAATGGTAAAAGAAAAACAAAGAAAAAGGGAAAAGGGGAAATTAGCCTTTTATTGCTCTACCTAAGGATTTGTCAGGTCCTCTACTCCTGTGTAGGGATGAGCACAACCAGTACCCGGTCATTTTGCTTGGAATCGGTACTGGAACCGGTTAGACCGGGTACTTAGAAACTGGAACCGGAATCAGTTCGACCGGTTCCTTAATTTTTGGAATGGAACCGGGACCAATCGGGGCCGATTCTTTGACCGTGTACCCAGTCCCGCAAAACTTATTGTTATTTGTTCTATTTGACCGGTTCCACTACTGGGTATCCGCTACCCAGTTGCATTCAAAATCTATATTTTTCTTATTTAGCTAAAAGTAAGCATCATACATAACGTAATTTAACACTTTCATTGACAAGTTCGTCTTAAAAAACTTCAAGTTTTAAATATACATTAAAAATGCGATCTTGGAACCGATTGAACCGGGTACCCAGTGGGTACTGGTTTATAGTGTCACTACCCAGAATTGGACCCACTTCCAACCGGTTGCTAATATTTGGACACAGACCCAGTCCCACCAGTTCCAGTTCCAATTCCAGAGCCGCCGGTTCTGGGTCTAGAACCGGTACCCGACTTTTCTGCTCACCCCTACTCTTGTGGGCTGTGGGAGAATTTAATGCTTTACTTTAAGTAGTGGGGACCATCACATTCTTACTTTTTAGAAATACTTTCAGGGATTTAAAAATTATTGGCATGTGATCGGTGTAATAGTGTTGAGAGTGTTAGTTTCTTTTGCATTTTTTTTCCTAGACTCATCCTAAATAGTTATTTTCGCCAAAATAGGTTGGGTAGACAATTGTCTAACCTATGTTCAAAATAATTAACTTGTAAATGCTTTACACTATCTAGACTTTTTGTCTGTTCCATTATACTTTCGTACGTAAGGTAGGCAGAAGTCGTGCCGTAAACAAGCCAAGATAGGGTTTTACTAAGCTGTGACTATATTGAATTGGAAAACATCTTTAATAAGTGACCCCGTTGTACATTAATTCTGGATCCGCGAGTGCATACCTCATGTATTTCATGAATGAGTTTTAAAATCATAAAAAAATTTGCGAGAGAGATTTGTTGCATTTAAATTGTAACAAATGAAGTATTTTTGTTTTGCAACTAAAAAATAAGATTTTCAGGAAGAAGTATTGGTCCCCATGACTAAAATTTTTAGTTCGTTGTCTTGTGGATGATCACTTATTTTTGAAGTAGTTTGCACAGATACAGATAGAGAATGGCAGCAGAGAAGGAGGAAGTAGAAGTGGGAAGAGTGAAATTGGGTACCCAAGGTCTGGAGGTAATTGTCTATTTCCATTTCCTTGTTCTTCCTGTTTTATCTCTTCTTTCTAATATCTTAGTTTTGACCTCATCTACCTTCCATTATGAATTTGGGTTTTCATTTTCTTGATTCAAACTGATATATATTTTAGTCGCAATTTTGATGAATTATGCTGCTCTTCATTTGGTTGCTAAAACTTTGAGCTATTAAGTATTAACAACTTCTGCTCTTAAGGCTTTGATCTTTTGTATTGAACCCAGTGAAATTAACGGAGTTGAATTGAACTAAATTATTAGTAGAGGTGAATTGAACTGAAATTGTTAGTCAAGTTACACAAATGACATTAAACTGAATTGAAATTAATGGAGATGAATAGAAATTAACGGAGCGAAACTGAAATTAATGGTAATTAATCCTAACATAATAGGGCCTTAGTGCCCCTAGTGTTATTCGTGATTAAAATGGGATTTGATCACACAGTGTTGGCATAATCCATCATGCATGGGTTTAGAGTTAAAAGATACGATTGAAAGGTGCGTCCAGCTTTTTGAGATCACAATCTAATTTTTATTTGAAGAATTCTTAACAATGTAGGACATAAAACATTAGAAAAATTATGGAAGGTTCTTTCAAAAGTGAGCCTTTAAAGCTTGAGAAGTTCTTTGGATGAATAAAAAATGTTGGTACACTGACTTCATCTTTGCATGTTTTAACCATTCATGTTGAAGAGGGGTGATTTCTCCAATTCAGGATAGTCCCAAATCATCCGCTTTTATTTTTGAATGTGACCCACATATTATTTGATAATTTTGATTCATCTAACTTTAGAAAGATGAGCTAGTGACCTACCACTACTATATTTCATCAACGTTTTCACTAACTCTTATCACTAACTACTTTTACAATTTGAGCCCACACACGCTCCATAAAACAAATACCACTAACTTCCATCACATCAATTTTTATAATAAGATAATAATTGATAATCACACAACAACTTTCATCTAAAAATGTTGTCGGAGTGAGTGTCAAGAGTATTTTGGGACGGGAGGAGTATATATTTTATACTAAGAAACATACTTAAGGAAGAAAAAATTTGATTTTTCAGAGTTGGATGCTTGATTTCTTTATAAGTGTATGTTTGTTTGCGTAAAATATGTATTCCCTATGTTCCGTGATAAACTTATCATATCTCCAATGCACAAATATTAAGAAAGTAGTTAGTGCCTTAGTGGTGATTATTTGATGATTTTTTAAAACCTATCATTCTTATTTACTTTTAAGAGTATTGCTTTTTTGAACCCGTGTATAAAACCATGTGGAGAAATGAAAAGTTTATGTGTGATAACCGTTTAGGAAGATATGTGAAGTTATTTATGGGACGTAAGGATACAATTTATATAATATGGTATTTTAGAATTTTAATATAAGGTTCGCCAATAAGATTTTTATGCGGAGAAATAATTTGAAGAGAATTGGTTAGAAATCCTCTTAAGGGCTTTATATCATATTCGAGTAAAATTGTCATAGTTAATCACCATAATTGTAAGTTAAACGGCTTGAAACCCTTTTGAGCAAACTTGAGGGGCTCAATATCATTTTTCCGTTAAAAAGTATCCAAAACTTGTTAATTGACACCCAAGGGTAATTTTCGGCCAAATAACTTGAATTTCCTCATGATTTAAACGAGTTAGTGATAGAAATACATTCTTTCTACATTCAAGATATATGGTGGGTTGTTCTTAGTTCTTAAGCTTTTTTGGCCATAAATTGTAATTGGGTGTCAATTAACAAACTGTTAATAAAATTTAGGGTGCAATTAACAATTTTTATTGAAAAGGGAATATTTGGCAAATTGAGTATTTTAGATAGTTGCATTTGGCACATTTTCCTAAATTATGTGACGGATGATTTGGAGTATGTTTAAGAGGAGGCGCTTCTTAATGTATGGAAGAAATGCATTTGCTAGTTGTTGGAACTGAGGTAGTATGTCTAATAGTATTAGATGGAGTCCCGTCTTGATTGATATTATCACTAAATTAATGCAACTGGAGGAAGCTATAATGTTGATTTTGCCAAATTTTGTGAATTTCCTAACACTAGGTTTTGTCAGGTCAGTATATCGAATAGCGTTATACAAATTTTATGCGATTTCATCGAGCTATGTTACATGGAGTCTTTTGTATTACCTTATAGAAACTTGTTAGATGGAAATACTACATACTAGGACATGGAAAGGATCCTTCAGTAGAGGCTAAAACTTTGGAACTTTTTCATTTTCACAGTATTATTTCTGTAAGATAAACACTTTTCTGTCTTGGATACTTGTAATCAGGTCTGAGCTAGATATGTGACATAGGTGTTGGATATGTGTGTGCATAATGGGTTTTCTACTGTTGTTGGAACTGGTTGGAATCACGAGTAGGGATGCTAATCAAGTTGAGTTTCTTACTCGACTCGATTAAATTCTGACTTGAGTTGATTCAGTTTGAACTCATACTGAACTGAGATCCAAACAAGTCGAGTTGACCAAGAGCCCACTAAACGTGATAAAGTTGTGAGTTAGCTCAATAACTTTTTGAGTACGAAATTGTAGATATTCTCATAAACCAATATCTCCTCATTGGAAGGTATAGGTTGTAGATACATGGCATTTAGATGAGTTGGCTTGTGAGTGTTGTACTGTATTCAAATTTCAGTAATACCATTATAAAACATTTTATTTAATGATTAGAGGACCTTGGACAACTGCATGAACATAGTATACAAAGGATTACATGAAAAACCTTACAATCCAAGGAGAAATAACTTGGACCTCAGAGACTGGCAAGCTCAGGTACAAAAGAGAATAGCTGGGATGGTGTAATTAGTACTACATTTCATTTTGTATAGTCTGTATCTAAAGATAGATTGACAATTCTCTATGCTAATGAATTATGTAGCAAGCCAATTGAGCTTCTGTATACTAGTAAATTAGAATCGCAGTCCTTGTTTGTTTTGAGATGAAATCCAGACATGTAACTTCTGTAAGCTATTCCTTGTACCCAGCATTCTATTTGTGCCAGCTTTTTTCGCCCATGCTTTTATTGACTGTCTGATATGAACAAACTGCAGTGGATTTCTGACTTCGGCTGTAAGAAACAAGGATTTACCCTCTGCTTAAGATGGACAACTCTTCTCTTTCATATTAAATTATTTCATCATGCCTTTTCTAGGTCTCGAAGTTAGGATACGGATGCATGGGCTTGACTGGAGTCTACAATGCTCCTGTGTCTGAAACAGATGGAATTTCTGTTATTAAGGATGCTTTTAGAAAAGGAATAACATTCTTTGATACAGCAGATGTGTATGGAGCCACTACAAATGAAGTCCTTGTTGGTAAGGTATGCAATGCTTCATAACAGCAAACTGAGTTTCGCATGAAGCACTCACTTCAAAAGATCTCCCTCTTACGGGAAAGTGTTACACTGATGGCTGACACTTACTTCAGTAATAACTAATTCAAACTTTTCTCCTTACGAAATATCACCATTATCACTGCACATGTGTCCTTAGTTGCTTCATAAAAGAGAATAGCTAGAGCTGCAGAAGGTATTACTCTTATGTATAGCAACATAATGATTAGTGATCCTCGCCCATGAAAGAAATGCATACACATTGTTGTAACCTATTTATAGGAAACGTAAAACTGTTAACTAGTTCTACAACCCTAAATTGCAGAAAGCTATGCCGATAATCCCTATGCCATACAGAGCAGCAGCCTGTTAATCTATACCACGACTACCCAAAAATTTAACTCACAACATAAAAAAGGGATTTTTCTGAACTTAAATAATTTGAGGAACTTGACTGCCTCCAAATATCTGTAAAGTTCTTACTTAACTATTGACATATATAATAAAAATGTATGTTCTTTTATGCATTGCAGGCACTGAAACAGTTGCCGAGAGAAAAGGTTCAGTTAGCAACAAAGTTTGGCATTGTAAGCGTTGAATCAGGAAATATGAAAGTGAAGGGTACTCCAGAATATTTACGCTCCTGTTGTGAAGGTAGCTTGGGTCGTCTTGGTGTAGACTATATTGATTTGTATTACCAGCACCGTATTGACACTTCAGTACCAATAGAGGAGACAGTAAGTTAAATGTAAAATGTTTCTGTTGTAGAATACTGGTTTTGTAAGTTGTAGGAAGGAAAAAGTTATATGTAACTTGGTTTTCTATTCTGATATTTTTAGGCCGCTTTCTTTTTCCAAAACCATTGCAGTTGATTTTCCAAGGTAATTGATGTTTATGATTTTCAAATATAGATGGGAGAACTCAAGAAACTAGTTGAAGAAGGAAAAATTAGATACATTGGATTATCAGAGGCCAGTGCGGACACAATACGAAGAGCACATGCTGTTCATCCTGTCACTGCTGTTCAAATGGAGTGGTCTCTCTGGACACGTGACATCGAAGAAGAGATAATTCCAATCTGCAGGTTATTCAGATATATTGCTAATAATAATCCACTCATATCTGTCATGGAGGATTCTTTTGTTTGTAGTTGTCATCTTTACCATCCTTCCCCACTGTTACTTCTCTTTCATCGTAGCTATCTCTGGAATGTTTAAGTTCATTAAGAGAGTGTTTGTTTGAGAGGAAATTATTTTTATGGAAATGCTACTTTCCCATTTTCCATTGTTTGATTTTAAAGGGTGGAAAATAGTGTGACGTTCCAACGACCGAAAACATTTTTCTTTCTAAAGGAAGGAATATATGTTTCCCCTCTATTCCTTACTTTCCTCTTTTTGTTTTCCCCTCTGTCATCTCTCCCCCCTCCCCATTTTCAGTTTTAGTTATCTCCTAATTTTGTAAGGAATCGAACAAAGGAAAAGTAATTGACAATTGTTTTTCCTTGAAAAATATTAGGAAAAATTTCTTATGGAAATTCCTTTTTCATTGGGAATGAATACCATCCCACTAAATAGAGCCTATATGTTGTAACTTTTACATGCTAATTATGATGTTCCTAAGTTGAAACTTATGTTCCGATTCTTCTAATTTGTCCGTTATTATTCTGTACATGTGTTCAGTGGTCAAGGTGTCGTGATGAAATATTATATGATGAGCTGCTTTGTTATTGAACAGGGAGCTGGGGATTGGTATAGTTCCATACAGTCCTCTTGGTCGTGGATTTTTTGCGGGAAAAGCTGCTGTGGAGACCTTGCCGGAAAACAGCCTTTTGGTAAGACGAAATTTTTTGATCGATTTGGAACTGTTACACTTCACTTCCAGGTCCATCTTACCCCTCACATGGCCCCAGGTTGACTAAGTTTGTGAAATGACTCTTGACTGTAAATTTATTTTCTAGGCTTCCCATCCCCGGTTTCATGGGGAAAATTTAGGCAAGAACAAGATAATGTATACTCGGCTAGAAAATCTGTCCAAGAAGCACGGATGCACTCCAGCTCAGCTTGCGCTTTCATGGATTCTACATCAAGGAGATGATGTAGTACCTATTCCAGGCAAGTGATTCTATCCATAATCAAAAAAGTGTTTGTGATTGTTCCAGAAGAAATGAAACTCTCTTTCGAATGTGAGGTATGATCATTTACATCTTAGGTCTTGTTTTCTTCACCTGATTTACATGAAGTTGAATTTATTTTTACTGATTAGAATTAACCTAATCTGATAAAAATTGTTTTATTTAATAAAAAAGTTGTTAGTAATAATTAAAATGATTTTAAGGCTCCGTTAGTTTTGGTCCTCTTTTCATTTTCCTTCGTTTGTTTTGGTAAGGGGTGGAAAATAGTTTTCTTAAAGGTGGGAAGATGTTCTTATAAGAGGAAAACCAATTTACTTTTGTGAAGAAGGTATACCACATTTTTCTCTTCAATTCTAACTTCTCTTTATTCTGTCCTCCCATCTTTCCTTCTTTTCTACTCCATTTACCTTTTCTCCCTTAAGATTTTCTCTAATCAAACAAACAAAGGAAAACTTTTTTAAAATTATGTTTTCCATTGAATATAGTTTTCCTTGAAAAGTGATTTTCCATGAAAATTGTTTTCCATCAAAACAAACGGAGTCTAAAAGAATCCCTCATAACTCAAATAAACTATGTAATTTTGGGTACCCAACAAAAAAAAAAGCTATCTCTTTCACATACTTTCTTCCCTATCCCAAATGATGTGAGATCCCCCACTAAAATCTTTGAGCATATTCTCGCTTTTACACTATCTTATAATTAGAAAAAGAATATATATGTCCAGACATACCAGAAAGTTTATTTGAGAACGGAGGGAGTATTTTCCAAGTTGAAAGAACATGGCATTAGCATTTCTCTAACGAACACCGTTTTCTAACATTGATAGAATGATGGATTTGTCTCTCAATTAATTGAGTGTAATGAACAGTTCCTTTTTAAACTTTGAGTTTATTAGAAGAAAGCAAATTTCTTTTGTAGTTACAAATTTGCACTTGAAAACCGCTTGCTATTTTACAGGAGGTTTATATATGATTTAGCATTGAAATATTGAAAATCATACTCGTGTTCAGGGACAACCAAAATCAAGAACTTGGATGGCAATCTCGGTGCCCTGCAAGTGAAGCTTACAGAGAAAGACCTGGAAGAAATCTCTGATGCTGTACCCATCACTGAGATTGCAGGTGACAGGACATATGCAAGCATGAGCTCCACGACATGGAGGTTTGCTAATACGCCACTGAAAGATAGCCACACAAATGCATAAGTCTATATGCCTTCTATTTACCAGAAACATCTTGTATCAAGATACTTTTCTGAGGGCATTGAGATATTTCAATCACTCCATATGTTAGTCAATACAATATTTCTTTCTAAGAAACATTGTAATCTCTTATGAATTGTGTAAGCTGTGTGAATACTGAAGCTAAACTTTCAATAGAATGTGTACTGTACAATGGTTACTGTGGAAAAATAGTGAAGTATTGCTTATCTCTATACTGCACTGCGAGAAAGAGGCTAGAAAGTTCACTAATGGTGCAGATTAAAAACAAGGTTTTCCAAGCGGTTGGAAAATACCTATAGTCTGTACAAACTTCAAGAATATTGCTTCATACATATTCAATTATATGTTAATCCCACCCCCGAGCCGAAAGGTATCATATTCTATGACTTGAATGATTTATTCCACTCTTTTGCATCTTTCCCCTCCCAGAATAATGTTCTAATCTCAAGAAGTCATGCACTTTTCTTTTCTTTTGTTTTTGCGCTTCCTTATTTAAATGTATTTTCTGGCAGAACATATTCTTGGGGTGTGCTCAGTCCTTAATTATATGCAGGGTTATGAAATCAAACAGTAGTGGATAAATAGTGCTGCTTTCTATAACAATATTATTAATTAGAACCTTCTATTTTTTAATGGCGAATGGGGTAGGTGTAAAAGTTGGTCTCGCTTTAAACAATTTGGGGAAAGGAAGGAGAAAAGTGCAAGGTAGATATGGCAGGAGAAGAGCAGAAACTTGAAGTTCCAAGGGTCAAACTTGGAAGTCAAGGGCTTGAGGTAAATAACCCTAAGAACTTTTATCAGCTCAAGTAAAATTTGCTATGGTGTTGATCTTTCTAAACTCTAGCTAATCTGAATGACGTTGAGTCGTTGAGCCGTTGAGCGTCATTTACTTGGTTTGTGTAGGTATCTAGGTTCGGGTTTGGATGCCAGGGCCTAACGGGCCTTTTTAATGCTCCTGAAGCCGAAGAGGCTGGGATTGCTATTATTAAAGATGCATTTCACAAAGGTGTCACTTTCTTTGATACAGCAGATTTCTATGGAGGATTTACAAATGAAGTGATTGTTGGCAAGGTAAACTCCTTTTGTATGATCCTGAGAAAGTGTTTTCAACCAGTGTAACCTGATTCACTAAATCCTTATAAACTGTGATCTGTAAAAGGCGAATTGGTACAAGACTTGTACTCTTTGGGGTAATTTAACAAATAAAACTAGGTACTATATTATGTTCCCATAACCATTCTTGTACCGAGAATTAGGTAACACTGGTTTTGACCGGTTCTACATAATGAATTAATGAGTAAACCAATTTACCAGCTTATGTTGTTTCGTTATTGAGTGACTTAGGTGCTTGAATAAATAATTTGCCCCAATCGTTAACAAATCCTGAATGGTTTCAGGCACTTCAGGATTTCCCAAGGGAAAAGTTTCAGATAGCCAGCAAGTTTGGAATAGTGAGCTTAGGCCCTCCTCAAATGATAGTTAAAGGAACTCGAGAATATGCACGTTCATCTTGCGAAGCTAGCTTGAAGCGCCTCAATGTAGACTACATTGATCTGTATTATCTGCATCGGATTGATACTTCAGTACCAATAGAGGAAACAGTAAAGTCTTGGACCGTATACCAAACCTAGTAGAAACTTTCACTTTTTACACCTTCTCTTTAATTTCCAGTTCTTGATTATGTTGTTTTGCAGATGAGGGAGCTTAAGAAGCTGGTTGAAGAAGGAAAAATCAGGTACATAGGATTATCAGAGGCAAGCCCTAACACCATACGAAGGGCTCATGCAGTTCACCCTGTCACTGCTGTGCAGATGGAGTGGTCTTTGTGGACTCGCGACATAGAGGAAGAGATTGTTCCACTTTGCAGGTACTCTTTTTTCCTCTTTCTAGTTATTGGTCCACGCTGCTGCTACAATGTGATTGAATTCTGAGGTAATACGGATTTGTGAATATGTTTTTGGCAGAGAACTTGGGATTGGTATTGTTGTATACAGTCCTCTTGGTCGAGGATTTTTTGCTGGCAAGGGAGTTGTGGAGGCTTTGCCTGATAATAGTTTCTTGGTAAAGACAGGAGATTTTAGATAAATTTGAATCATGAAGAAGCAAAAATATAATTTAAAGAGGCTAAACTATGCTGTCTTCTTCTGGATAGGCTAATCATCCTCGGCACCAATCAGAGAGTTTGGACAAGAACAAGATTATTTACAATAGACTAGAGAACATATCCAGGAAACATGGATGTATCCCAGCTCAACTAGCTCTTTCATGGATTCTGCATCAAGGAAGTGATGTAGTGCCCATTCCTGGTAAAACTAACTAAAATTACAAAATACTTTCTAGCTTTATTTAAACTTCAAATATTACTTGGGTTGGAAAAATTTTAACTTATAAGTCCTCTATTTTTATGGCGAAATGTAGGATAATTTTTCAAGCATTTGACTGCATTTCATTTTAATAGGAACAACCAAAATCAAGAACTTGGATACCAACATCGGATCCTTGAAGGTCAAGCTCACTGAGGAAGAATTCAAAGAAGTATCTGACGCGGTGCCCCTTAATGAGGTTGCTGGTGACAGAACATATGATGGCATGATTGCAAAGACCTGGAAGTTCGCTAATACACCTCCATTCGATCACACTCAAGACTAATTTTTCCTGTAAGGTCAGCTAAAAAATCAACTTGAATGTATCAGTATCTCCTTTTTAAGTCAGATTGAAAAACTTCACAGTTCACACATATATAACACAGTATAAGAATTGATGAAATACATTGAAGTTCCCTTTTGGATTTTCTACATGATCTGGTAGCTCATACATAAGAATGACTGAAGAAAAGGAAAATGTGAGCATGTAATTTTATTTATTTCCACTAAGTAACAGAGTTGGGTCTAAGCTTAGGATAACTTCATCCTGCAACATCTTTTCCATTTCTTCCTCGGGAAGTGTCACAGTTACTCTCCTTGCTAAGCCTTCTTCAGGTGAAGGCATTACCAAAATCAACCCTTCACCTTCCGCATTCTCCACTTGGTACGACACGTGTGCAGGCTTCTGATCCTTTACAAACTCCACCCTATACATCAGCGGCTCAAATTCATTCGAGTGGATCCTAACAGGAGCAATCATGATCTCCATATTAACACACGTCAGTTCAGGACCGTACATCCTAAATGGAGGAGTAAACTTCCCCTGATCATCCTTCCTAGAGTTGAGCCAATCTACAGCAGACCAAAACTCCGCCTCCTTGATCCCTGCCACATGGCTGTGCACAAGCTCTGCCACCTGGCCTATATTTCCATTGCTGCTGATCTTGTTAGCAGTCACAGTCAACTCAGAGAAGTGTAAGGCATTGCCAAAGTACCCATATGGCAAAGGGGCGTGCAAACGCTTCCTCATGTCCAGGCAGATTGAAATGGACTGTTTAAGGTCATAAGTCTGAGCCTTGAGTTCTGCGATCCTTGTCCAAAAAAGGGCGGTTAACAGGTCAAATGGGGTTGCATCAGGGAGAGTAGAACAGTTTTTGGCCAGAGCTTGCTTGATTGTTGCATTCGAGAAGTTGAAGGTTGCTGAGGCCATTTTAACTTTTTGGTCAGGATTTGATGTTTTGGAAGCATAGTAAGAAGGTGAAGTAGTTTCCGGAGGTGTGGTGAAGGTGGATGGGATACTGAGAGCGTGAGGGTGGAGGAAAGGAGGGTGGACGATAACATCATGGTGGTAAGCTTCGGTCCATGACTTGATGAGTAGGGTCATACTGATAGGGTCAGCAAGCATATGAGGGCAGCTCAATGATATGGCTGTTCCACCACCTTCAAAGTCAGTTACCTGTGTTCAGTTTATAGATCTCAGCTTGTTAAGTTTAAAGAAGTTTGTGCCCAATTACAAATAAGGGCATGCTTGGGATGGATGTAATGTATTAAGGGGGTAATAAAAGTCAAACATAAGAAAACTAAGGTATTTAGAGGTGATAATAGAGGGATAGAGTGGTTGGGGAGAGGATAATGTGGTGTTGGTAGGAAGGAAATGGAAGAAAGAGGGGAAGTATTACCCTTCAAATGAGGGTAATAGTTACCTAGGGATGGTGGTAGGTAACTATTATCCCCATAATGAGGGATAGTTCCCCTCTTTCTTCCATTTCCCTCCTATCAACACCACATTATCTTCTCCACCACCACTCAATCCCCTTTATCATCACTTCTAAATGCCTTAGTTTTCCTATGCTTGACTTTTGTTACCCCTTAATACATTACCATCATCCCAAGCATGCCCCAGAGATATTCTTAACTTTGAATAATGGTCTCAATGAATAGATTTAATGATGTCGAAGTTAGAAATTCAGGCTTCTAAAGCATCGCGGAAAACAATAACACCTTCCGTACCTGAATTATGCTATCAGCGTCGTTCTTTTTCTCTTCAAATTGTTGTTTCAGGTGTCCAAAATTACAACTGTAGTTACCAGATCTATTTTTCTGAACATCATTCAGAGTTTCAAACATTTACTTAGTGCAGCTTGCTTTGTTGGATGACCATTCTGTTTATCTATGCTAAATTTTTGCTAGATGAAGTGTCTTCCCCTAATTAGTAAGAGTTGACCTAAGGCAAAATTAGACCAAAAGTTATCCTCTGTTTTTTTGACAGAGATATTTTTCATGTATTCATTTAATTGAGACACTTCTTCCTTTTGTGTTATTAGTTATTAGGTAGGTTGGGCTAATTATTACACATTTCTCTTTTTTTGTCTCCTTTATTTTTTTTTTTTAATACTTTTTCCTTACTTTTACCAACCTTCTCTCTACCTCTTTTATTTTTTTCTTAGTTTGCGTAAACAAGCAAACGTTCCTTATAAAAAAAACCGGAAGGAGTACTATTTTTCAAGCATAAATAAGCTCTCTAGAGTCTAGAGTTTAATAATATACTTCTATAATTCATCTTTCATGCATGCTAAATGTCCATTATTTGAGAAATCATACAAAAAAGAAAGTCTTTCAATAGATGACCTTGTGACAACTTTACTACGCCAATTCTAATGCGATTGAGATACTTTTTTTAGAAGCACACTGATTAGATTTTAACCTTTTTTTGGTCCAAATCATTAAAAGGGACAGTCTAATTTTAATATAAAATTATACCAATTAAAGCCCACATTCTATAAATAAGCCCATTTTATCTTACTCTAGTCCAATACTATTCTTAGACATTTAGCACCACTCTAGTTGCTCATTCTCTTCTACTTTGCTTATTTCAATTTTAGTTTCGAAATACAACAAGCATTCCTAAAAAAACATATGACTTACTGAATGAATTAAACTAGTCACTAAATAAATTTAACATTGAGTATTGAATGAACTAAACTCGTCATGAATTGAATTAATTAGGTCACAAAATAGATTAAACTGGTCCCTATTTTCATAAGGCAATTTGTTGATTTTCACTTCTTATTAAGCTGTTGTCTAATTTTATTTTAAAGATAGGCGGTCTCTTACAAGACCACCTGCATTTTCTTGTGATTGTGATACTTGGGTAATATAATTACATTTAAGAATAACTTACAAAATAGCCTTCTCTCTTCATTTTTTTTGTACACATTTTTACACACTTCTTTGAAAGAGTATTCATCTCATTGTATATGTTTTTGCTTATTTCTCATTTGAATGTCTTTAAATGAGCATATTTAGACATCTAATAAGCAATGAGTAAAAAATTAATGTTGGGTGTACCATGAAGTTGTGCTTCTTTAATAATTAACATTTGGAAATAGTAGGATTATCAGGAGGAAGTGATTAAAAAGATGAGGATAAAACGATCCATCCAGCCAGAAGTTACTTTCTTGGGGTCAGGTACAGAGAAACCCACTGGGCCTACCCTATTTCAAAGTCAGCCCAAGGCCCACTGAAAGACACCCCTTTCTTTCTTCTTTTTGCTGTTCTTTGGTTTTGGTCTCCGGTCCCCACGGCCCACAGTGGGAGATGGACTTGATACGGACTCTATGCTTTTTGGTCTTCCTTCAAACTTATCCCAAGTTTGTGTACGACCTTACTTGACACCTTCTTCTTGTTTGTGTATGAACTTAATTGACACTTATTTTCAAAAAAATAAACAAAAAAGAACTTATTGACACTAATTTGCAAAATTAACTTAAAATTTCATTAATCAATATAACTAAATTAACAATAATAATTTCTTTATTTTGTCGTAGCTGATCCGTTGTACCTTTTTAATACGATTCATATATCATATGTAAAAAACAAATGGTCAAGTGAGATCTTGTTGATTCGTCTTATTATATATTTTTCAAATGTTAATTTTTTCTAATTTATTATCATTTGTAATTCATTTTGAGAATAAGGCTTAGCTGTTGTTGTTGTTGTTGTTCTCATTTGGAAGGATTTTTTGTTAGAAAGCATCTTTTATGTATGTTTTTTTGCGAAAAAACACCTTATAAGTTCTTGCGAATAAGCACCTTTTATAGACACTTTATTTAAAAAACACACCTTTGCAAGGATTCCGGCAATTAAAAGTGTAATTTCCGATCAAGCAATTATGTTTTCCCTCCAATTTGCCCAAGTGCATTACACTCTCCCTTGTTTTAACTTTTTTTTCTTCTCATTTACTTATACTCCCTCAATTAAACCCTAACTCTCTCTCCTACTCTCTGCCAACCTCATCATATCTCTTCCTTCTCTACTCTTTCTCTTCGTAAATGTTGGTACCATTGATGGTAAAGGAAGGTGCTGCATCACCTACGTCACTACGTGTAAAGGCTGATTTTTGCGAAACGTGAGTGTATGGCGTGGAAATTGACTGCTTATAGAGGAAATTGAGCTTTTATTTTGGGGTTTGCTGAAGGTGGCAAAATTCTATCTTTGAAATATCAAATTTAATTAGTGCCAAGCCAGCATCAATTTTATCTTTGACATTAGTCTTAAATGGGAACATGAATTATCTTTTGAAATTTGTATTAGCAAATGAGTGACTGCTTGTTTCATTAGGCAGGCATTTTAACTACTTCATCACAAAGTAATGGAGACTTCAATTTTCAGCATCTTCAGTATATATTTGTAAGAGGCCCCTGTATTTGTTTATGTGGGGTGTTGGTTATAAAGATCCTAACATGAAATAAAAAAACAGAGCATGCAAGATATGTTGAATTTTTTTTTTTGGAGAAATTTTTTAGAATAAAATCAAACCTTTCCTCTAGGTTTTGTAATTGGATAGAAGATAAACAAAGGAATAGAAAGACAAATGAAGTTCTGATGATAAATTAAAGAATGGAATGGGACCTGAGGAATTGAGTAGAAGAATAAGGACTAGAAATCCAAGGAGCGTGAGATTGAATGGAGAGTGTAATGCACTTGCGCAAATTGGAGGGAAAACGTAATTGCTTGATCGGAAATTACACTTTTAATCGTCGGAATCCTTGTAAAGGTGTGTTTTTTAAATAAAATGTCTATAAAAGGTGCTTATTCGCAAAAATAAACTTAAAAGGTGTTTTCTCGCAAAAAAACATACATAAAAGGTGCTTTTTGACAAAAAATCCCATTTGGAATTCAAAATGTAGGTTATTAAAATTATTTATTGGCAACCGTGATAAACAAACGAGTCAACGATAGTAGTTGAAGTCTTAACATCTAAACATCTTATAAATTCAAATAAGTTTTAATAAGGATAAGTTCAATATGGATAAGTTCAGGAGTTAAGTATACTTTTGAGTACTGAATTTTGGCTAAAGTTGCAAGTTGGGTACTTAACTTTTAAAAGTTACAATTTGGGTACTCAAACTCACTTTCTGTTCAAAAGTTAAATGTATTCATATTAACTAAAAAATATATTTCTTACACAAAAAAAAGACAGTAAACCTGACCAACTACCCTCACGACTCTCTCCCCTCTTTTCCCACAGTCCCACCACCAGTCACCACCTTCTCAACCACCATTAAAACCCAAAAATGTTTATAAAAAAACTTCATAGATTACAGTTAAACAAACACTCGATCCATCAAAGTAAAGAAGGTAGCAACAATTAAATCTGAACAAGAAAGGAGATTGAAAATTCCCCAAAATTCCCCAAAATCAAAGGTTTTGAAAGGTAGATCATGAAATTGAGCAAATGCAAAAAATTAAAATGAAAAATAAGTGAAAAAAGGAGCAACATTAAGTAAAAATACCTGAGATATAAAAGGGATTTAAGAGAGGAAAAGTGACAGAGTGGAAGAGTAGAAAATTGGAGTTGAGGAGTATTGTTACAGTAAATCATTCCCCATCATTTTCTGGGTAAACAAGTCGTCAATCAATTTTACTTCAGAAATAGAATTGAGGAAGGATATTCACCAAGATTGAGAAAGAAGGAAAAATTAAAAAGAAAAATTTACAAACAATTAGAAGCATCTATGGTCTTTCAAAGAATGGATAGTGGTGGTTTGATTTGAGGGTTCGTGATGTAGAGGTTGCTGGAGGTGGATTAGGTGGTGGTTTGGGATAGGTGGTGGAGAAGAAGAAGTGTTTGACTGTTAATCTTTATTTTTTGTGTAATAAACTTAGAGTGAGTTTATAGGGAGTCTCAAGCATGAGTCTTGAGATGAGACTTCAGGGAGTCTTATTAAATACTATCAATAAACTCCTATCAAACCTTGGGGAGTCTTAAGGTGAGTCTTAGAAATCCAAGACTCATCTTAAGACTCACTTTAATAATAGTGACCATTGATGTGTTGCCAAGTGTCATTATAATATGCTCAAATTTTGTTGAAGAGTCT
The DNA here is from genome assembly GCA_947645195.1 of Patellifolia procumbens. Taxonomy (NCBI): domain Eukaryota; kingdom Viridiplantae; phylum Streptophyta; class Magnoliopsida; order Caryophyllales; family Amaranthaceae; genus Patellifolia; species Patellifolia procumbens. The sequence continues at coordinate 2,475,782 of CANSGD010000193.1, forward strand.
TAAAGGCAGTCTGATGGATAAAGATCAAAACTGGAATGAGTCTTATGTAAGTCTGAAATATTAAAGAGGAGATAAAGTTAGTGGAAAGCTGATGTTGCAGAGTCTGAAATATGGAAGGAAGTCTTATGGATAAACTCACCCTTAATAGACTAAGTTAACAAAGTTACTTGAATACCCAAACTGCAATTTTTGAAAGTTGAGTACCTAACTTGCAACTTTAGGCAAAGTTGAGTACTCAAAAGTATACTTTACTCATAAGTTCAGATAAGTTGCGAAAAAGTTGAAAAAAACAAACCTTAACTTTTATGTTCTTTAAAAAAATTCTTACTCTTGTAAATGCCAACCATAAAAAGTAACTTAGGTTCTATTTGGCTGAAAGAAACACACTTTTCTGAAATACTAGTTTCCCTTCTCTTATGTTCTGGTCTTTAAAGACTATAAAATAATTTTCCTAATAATCGAAGATAATTTTCCATGCACTAGAAAGCATTTTCCTTGCTACCTGAAGCAAAAATACATTTTCTTCCTATTCTTCATCTTTCTTTTTCATTTCTCCCCCATATCCTCCCATTTATTTTTCATTCTTTTTTTTCCTCATGTAACAAACCAAACAAGAAAAGTTAATCTAAAATTGAGTTATACTTTAACAAAATTATTTCCATGAAATACCATCAATCATTTCGAGGTATTAAAGCAATTCTTACCTGCATGCGAAACGGTGACCAATATTTAGGATCATCAGGCAAGTCCTGCCTAATAGTAAGATTCCTCTCATCATCAGCAGAAGCAGATCTAAGCCACTCATCAACACTAGTCCCCACCTTAGCACGGTACACCCTCAACCCAGCATCACTACACCTTATCACCCAATTACCTTCACCATCCTTACTTAACCGCCCTGTGACGTTAGGGTACATGGTAAGAATCTCGTTAATAGCCGGTCTAAACCGGTCGAAGTCAAGTGAACCGGACCGGTAATAAAATATGACATGGAGGGAATGCTGCCCCATTGCCCGATCAAGTGAGGTCAGCGGGCAGGTCTTCTCTTGGGGATTTACTGGAATACTTGACACCACAGTTAGTACGGACTGCACCTCCACACCACCATTTTTTCTCCCACTTTCACTTTCCATTATGTTTATGTTGGTTGGGTGTAGTGTATGTCAAATGTGAAATGTGTATGGAGTTTGAATAATGAAGGGGGTGGGAATTGCGTGATGATTGGTGATTACTAAATATGAAAGGATGGATAGAAGCAATTAAAGAGAGATGGTATTAGTTGGGTAGTGTTTGGAGTTGGAAATTAAAGACGCAAATTGGGAGCATTTAATTTCATGGGTATACCCAATTAAAAATTTTAGTTTATCTCGAACAAAATTCTTATCGTTGTTCGGAAAATATTTCAATTTCTAACGTCACTGTTTAATACTGTAGCAGTATGGAACTGGGAAATGCTTACATCTATATTTATAGGATAGGAATATACTACAATTTCTAAAATATATACTATGATTTCTATAAATATACTATAATTTTGGAAAATTGTAAATTGTAAAAAAAATATACTATAATTTTATAAAAATATACTACGTTTTTATAAAATATACTACATAAATCTATAAATATATATTACATATAACTTGATAGTCTGATAGATACCCAGCCCCCTATTATGTGATAGGATCTGGACAGCTCTTGTGTGGAACTTCATGATGCGAATGATATATGTTTTAGGGAAGAAATGACCTTTAAATTTGACCACTTTGCGAGAAAGGATCTTAAGAAACTTTTTTTGGCATTTAAACACCTTAAACATAAAAAAATTGTTAGGAGGGACCAAATTGATACTTACAATCGAATTAAACACTAATTACATATTAGTAAAAAAAATATATCTAATTAAAATTAATTATACCTAATTTGAATTGCAAATAGCAAAAAAAAATCCCTCCACACAAATTTTTTGCGAAGAGATAGAAGCTGGAACAGGTGATAATAAGGTGGAGGATTGGGATTATGTTTTAATTAGTTGATTTGGTTGCATATATAAAAAAATTGGATTACAAATAGCAAAAATAATCCCTCTTCGCAAACTTTTTTTCTTAAAATGTTTAAATGCCAAAAAATTCTTAAGGTCCTTTCTCGCAAAGTGATAAAATTTAAAGGTCCTTTCTCGCAATTTTCTCTTAAAATTATATTTGTACTACTCTCTCCATCATATTTTTTTAAGGTACAATTAATTCATTAATAAAGAAGTCACACGTCATCTACAATAGAAATTAGAACTAACAAATACAAAAGAATTTGGATCAAATAAAGATTCTAATATGACAAAATCACGATCATTATAGATAAGATCTTACACTAACAAATACTACCTCCGTTTTTTTTAATATGTACATTTGCTTTTGCGCGCGGACCAAGGAAAAAGTGCAAAAGTAAAAGAGAAGGATAGTAAAAGCAAGGAAAAAGTGAAAAAGGTAGAGAGAATGAAAGAAAAAGTAGGAGAGAAATGTAATAATTAGATGGGTCAACCTTCTATTTATAAGAAAAGGTAGAAAAGTAGGAATTAAAAAAAATACCCCAAAATAGAAAATTGTGCATATTAAAAAAAACGGAGGAGTACCATCTTTTACAATTTTTTTTGTAATGTAGAACTGACATCTGCTGTAGCACTGCACAAATCTTCATCAACAAATCGATTTATGCAACTATAAAGAGCATCATCAAAACTCTCACAAAGAGAGAGATAATAAAGCCTAATATGTGAGTAGATGAAACTCAATATAATTGAGTAGAAAAACTCGCAAATTGAGAGAGAATTGATTTTTATTGACCATAAAATTAAAAACTAGTAGAAAGCAAGAAAAGTAGGGGCTTACCATCAACCAAAAGATTGTGGGTAGCCCTTAGATCAACAAAAAAAAAATAGGGGTTTTAAGGAAGAAGAGAGAAAAAAGGTGTGTTGATATGTCAAGAAAATATAATATAGCGTTTGTTTGTCATTTTGTATGGAAATTAAGGAAACTATCATTTGCTTAAATATTCATAGCTTGCATTGAAAAAATAAGTGTTTGCATTTTAAAATACAAATATTGAATATGGCTAAAACTTTCCATGTAAGGGTTTATTCTCTTCACCTAAATCTAGCTGAAGTAAACTGAACTGAAATGAACTGATTGTAACTGAACTAAATTGAATTGAATCGTAATAAATATATAAATAATATTTGAACAATAAAAATATGAATATTAAATAATAATTAATTAAAAATAATAAGAATATTTTGAATATTATTAAATGATTATTATAACTAAATAACTAATAGTAATAATGATAATAATAAATACTTCTTCCGTCTCATATTAATTGTTACACTTCCTTTATTCGTTTGTCCCACATTACTTGATACATTTCTATGTATGGCATGTGAGAAAAGTAGAAATATTATTTTTTAATATTAATGGATCTCACATATAATTAATTTAATAACCCCACCAACATGTACTTTATACACTAAAACAAATACAAATAATCAACTACTCTCAATAAAATAATTTAGTCAAATAAACGTACTCCTAAATCTCTGTGCCTGTCAAACTGTATTATCTAATATGGGATGGAGGGAGCAATAAGTAATTTCTATTATTTGTATTAATATATTGATACTTGATGACTATTTAATAACAATAACTAGTTATTGGCCTCGGCGATGCCCCAAGTCATGATATATTATTTGACTTCCAAATTTTAATAAAATAAATAAAGATGTAAAAATTATTTCAAGCAGTCTCAAGGTTAAATTATTTTTTGCTTTTTAAGATCATAAATATTTTATAATATACCATTAAAATTTTAGTATTTATAAAAAAATATATAAAAATTTTGTTTAGCAATAATTAAGTAAATTTAGTTTTGAAGTATTGAATTCATTAGTTCAAAACTATAATTTAATACATCTAGCTTTAAAAAATTCTTTGAATTATAAATTTTAAATAAAATTAGAAGTTGATTTTTTATTTATTAAGTGTTGCATAAAAAATTATTTGTTAACTAAAAGTATAATGTAATATTTTTAAATCTTCATTATTTGTTATCTTTCTTAAAAAAATTTGTATGTTAGAAATAAAGAGAAATAATTGAGATATAATTGAAATGATATCTACTACTCTTATGAGCTAAAAAATTCATCGAAAATATATACCCAAACAACATCTTCTACCTTTGCGTTTGATTTTATTTTCACCAAATTTTGAATTGGTGGGAAGACCTAGTAATTAGATTTAGAATTTGTTTATCAAATAAAAGATATTGTTTGCTGATAGAATACTAACACTTTAAATAAGATTTAAAAAATTGAAATCATTAATATTAGCTATCACTTAAGAGATAGAAGACTTTAGTTGTATCATTATAATCATTATAGTCATCAATTTTTACTCCCTCCGTCCCATAACATAAGTTCAGATTCTGTTTTTACGTGGGAATGAATCTGTACAAATGAGTATGAGTCTGATTCATACTCATTTGACTGTATCCTAAGCATACAGACAAAATGAGTATGAATCTGATGCATACTCATTTGGCTGTATGCTAAAATGAGTATGAAATCTGATTCATACTCATTTAACTATATGCTTAACCCTAAAACATATAGTAAAATGAGTATGAATTATTTAAATAAGTATATATCTTAGTATATAAATTTTAACATTAAGAAAATGAAAAATTGATGGTCATGAAATGAGTATGAAAATTTATAAATGAGTATGACAGTTCATAAATAAGTATTCAAAATGAGTATGACAGTTTATAAATGAGTATGCTAACTAGGAATATACCAATTTCAGGATGATGGATTTAAAACTAACACCGAGGAAGAGGCCAACATTATTGATGATGAAAAAGGTATGGAAGGACAAGAAGAGAAAGATAACAGTAATGAGAAACAGAAAGAAGTCGATCAAGAAGAAGAACAACAAGTTGAGGATAGAAGAAATGAAAATGAGGACAGTAATAACAAAGAGACAGATGCATGAAATGAAGATAAAGACAGTAATGACAAAGGGAAGAAAGTTGACAAAAATCAAGATCAAAATGTTGAGGATGTAAAAAATAAGGAAGATAGGGGTAAAACGATAGTTTTAGAAGAGAATGTTAACATTGAGCAGGAAGCATACAATGTTGACAAGAGGGAAGGAAAACGGCCTTTACAACCTTCAGCTCATCTTCGATCACCATTTATAGAGCGAGTACAAGATGCAAATACGCCACCAAATGAGAAAGAATTATGCATGGCAAAATTTGCATTGGATGAAAAGAGAAGAAGATGGTAAGTTCCTTAACTTATACCATAACATGTTAATTAATTTTACAAATAATATTCACTAACATGATATGTTTAAATTATGGATTTTTAAATGTTCTTTGCAGGGAAACCTTATTTGATTACAAGGGATTCAAAGAAATTAGGGATTTTTTCCTAACTCTTCAAGAAAAAACATGGATATCATCAAACATGATAGATATCTATTCATTGATATTGAACCATAGGGAAGTAGCTAAGAGTGATGATTCACCAGTCAGATTCTTCTTTACAATTGAACCTGCTGTAAGTATTAATTTTTCATAAATTTTTTTGTTCATAATTATGCATTTGTTGAAGTGAGTATGTATGTATGGAAATGAGTATGCTATTTGATAATCATTTGAATATATGGAAATGTATATGCTCTTGATACATACTCATTTATGTATGTATGGAAATGAGTATGCTATTTGATGCATACTCATTTGACGTATCAAAATGAGTATGACTTAAATACATACTCATTTATGTATGTATGGAAATGAGTATGCTATTTGATGCATACCCATTTGATAGTATCAAAATGAGTATGACTTAAATACATACTCATTTGCATATATGGAAATGAGTATGCTCTTTGATACATACTCATTTATGTATGTATGGAAATGAGTATGCTATTTGATGCATACTCATTTGACTGTATCAAATGAGTATGTAGATAACTATAATAAAAATATATAAGTATGATAAAATGTTGAGTATGCCTCTAATTCATACTCATTTGATACAGTCAAATGAGTATGAATAATTTGATAATCAATGAGTATGCTCTTTGATACATACTCATTTGACTGTATCAAATGAGTATGTAGATAACTATAATAAAAATATATAAGTATGATAAATTGTTGAGTATGCCTCTAATTCATACTCATTTCATATAGTCAAATGAGTATGAATAATTTGATATTCATTTGCAAAATACTGTAATTTTTTTCAACTCTTCAAATGCAGAAAAAAGTGAATTGGTTCAAGAACAAAACAGCAAAGCAAAGGAATGATATATTTGCAGCTGAAGCAAACATTGAATTTGACAAGTGATGTTCATTCCCAATGAAGAAAGTGGATATGTTGGTTCTTCCAGTGCATGCTCATGATCATTTCTATGTGATGACTTTCAACCTCAAGCATAAAAGATTTGATATAATCGACAACAGAGATACCCTTGGAAAATCACTTCTTAAATATGGGAAACTACCCTACAATCTGGTATGCATACAAAACTTTTACATCTCAAATTTTCATTATAAAAAATAGCCTAACTTTATCTTCTTCTTTTTCACACAATTTCTATGTTATAGAAAGCTGCAGTAGCATATTGGTTACTTCTCAGAGATCATCCAAAGGCAATTACAGTTAGCCTTTTGAAACCAGTGCGTTTACAAATGAGCTGGAGAAATACTAAGAATACTGTTGCTTGCAGAATCTATGTAATGCGGCACGTGCCAACATACAAAGGAGAAGGGGCAAAAGGCTGGAGAACATGACTGGTTAAGGATGATGTAAGTAAACAATAATTTTCCTCATATAAATGTACTTTAAACATATTTTATGTGGAATGAGTATACTTGTGACACATACTCATTTCACTGTGTAAAATGAGTATGAATATATAAAAATGAGTATGCTTGTGACACATACTCATTTCACTGGGTGTAAAATGAGTATGAATGTATCAAAATGAGTATGTATACTCATTTCAGTGTATCAAAAGATAAATGAGTATGTATTACTGAAATGAGTATGCCTTTTCTTTTAATTTTTTTATAACTTTTCACTTCATTACTTTGCAGTTCACACCATTAGCAAATCTAAGGATCAAGTACTGCTATGACATCTTGACATTTGAAGAAAATCTGCACAGGAAGAAGAACATTGAAGCAGCAAAAGAATATTCAGTTTGACTTTAATTCATGCAAACTTAAGTAAGGATCATGTAGTGTTGTGGGGATGTTTTAGTAGGATGAAATACTTCAGTAGTGTTTTAAGGATTATATTTGCAAACTTTACTTGATGAAAAATATATAATATAATAAGCTGACATTTTGGTGTATACAAATTAGTTATACTCATTAATCATTCTCAAAAATGAGTATGAAACAGTAATATATGGTATGCATGTGATATAAAAATGATCTACTTATATAAGTAATTAAACTCATTTATGTATATATGAAAATGAGTATGCATTTTGATACATACTCATTTATGTATATAAGCAAATGAGTATGCTCTTTGATACATACTCATTTGATTGTATAAAATGAGTATGTACATAACTATAATAAAAGTAAATATGTATGATAAACTATTGGCTACAAAAATTTGGCCCTGACCCAACCCTGAAACCATCTAAGTCGGTTCAAGGCTCAGGATTATGATTTCTAAACCTGAACCGATACGAGCACAGTTCGAGAGCAATTCAATGTCAATTTAAGGTCAATTCAGTGCCAGGTTCAGGGTTGGGTCAAGGATAGATTTAGTGTCAATTTAGAGTTGGTTTAGTGTCGGTTCAAGGTTATTTCACCAATCGCAACCATCAATAACAAAAGCTCATAATCACAAAGGTTACGATTTAAGATTTGAATTTATGGTATAGGGTTTTAATGACGGTTTAGAGGCGATTCAAGCACTAATTCAAGAATGGGCCGATTTAAGGACTGGTTCAAGAACAAGTTGGTTTACAGGCCAGGTCAGGGTCAGGGTCGGTTCAGGGTCAGAACCAGTTTAGGACTGGTTCTAAAATTTGAAAACATGAAACTAAGCGAACTAGTTCCTTGATCAACCAGGCCAGTTTAAAGTTGATTTTTTCCGGTATAAGGTTGGACTGGTTTTTCACCGGGCCGGTTCAGGGTTGGGTCATGGCCAGCCCGACCAATGGCCACCTCTACTGTTGAGTATGCCTCTAATTCATACTCATTTAATACAGTCAAATGAGTATGAATAATTTGATACTCAATGAGTATGCTCTTTGATACATACTCATTTCACTATGTCAAAATGAGTATGATTTAAATTCATACTCATTTGCATCTATGGAAATGAGTATGTATGTATGAAAATGAGTATGCTCTTTGATACATACTCATTTGACTGTATCAAAATGAGTATGATAAACTGTACATAATGCATACTCATTTACTGTACATAATGAGAACACAACTAATGCATCATCATCTTACGGCAATTTAATAGTCATTTCATAAATATCAAAACCTTAATAAATTAAAAAAAATAATCCAATAACAATCCTAAGAAAACATAAAAACTAATGAGAATTAAAAGTACATTTGACACTAATAATCTATTGAAAAGCAACTCGGAGAACAATCTAGTAACGTAGGAACTTGTACTATCTCTTCTCTTTGAGTTTTATTTGCTCGAGTCTCGGCAGCTATTTGTCTTCCTCTAGCCACATTTCTCTTCACCTCTTGTATGCCCTTTTTCCTTTTAAATCTTTCACCCTTCGTTGTCTTTCCTCTTGGATTTTGAACACCATCATCAAAGTCTTCTTCACCATCAGAAAAGTATATACGACCAACAAATGTTTCAACTTCGTGTCTCGCCACCTCAAACATATTTTCAATAACCTTTCTTGCTAAGTCATTTGAGTCACTAGCACATAACAACTTGGTAATCTTTCTTTGAAGTTGAAGTCTCCATGTAGTAGAACTAGTAACAACTCCATCCATTGGCTCACAAGCAACTAAAGTTTCATCATCATCTTTATATCTAGCTTGTCTTGTCCAACGCTTTAAAATATATATATCAGGAACTTTAGCAACACAATTGGCATGGTAAATCCTAAGAATGTGCCGGCAAAGAAATCCAATTCAGTAAAACGTTTGCAACTACAAGAAGAATAATGCGACAATGTGTCAAATGTCACATAATGACCAAACTCTTCACTTTGGGGTTTTTCTACAAAGAAAACAAAAGTCTCTCCAACCTCAAAGCCATTTGATACACATTTGAAATTATATGACATTACCTTCAAAAACTCCAACTCAAAACGTTTGTAAGCCTCAATTGTTTAAATTTCTGAGGCTTGCTCAAGTATCTTCACATATGGGACAGCTAGTTTTGGTAACCCTTCCCAACAAAGCTCATTGTCCTTTCTTTCAACACTTTTCCATTCACTAGCCACCTCGCAATAATTATCATAAAACTCACATAAACTAGTTGTTTTAGAAACTTTTCTTGACAACGCATGATTGGTAGACTCACTCCTATGTGATGACAAAATTCCACTAGAAAAGTAATCCTTGCTATAAGCAAGACACCACAACTCTCTCATTCCCCACAATCTATCCAACCAACCATTAGATGCACAATTGTATGTTGTCAACATTCTACTAGAAAAAAAAACAAGACATTGAAATAAGTATAAATAACAATGCATACTCATTTACCATGATAAGCAAAATTAGTACATATCAATGCAATTATAAAACACATACTCATTTTACTGTACAAAATGAGTACACATTACTGTCTCATTTAACACATGCTCATTTGCCTGTAAAAAATGAGTACATTAAATATATACTCATTTTCCAGTACTAAATGAATAACATTACTGCAAGCCTCATTTAAGACATACTCATTTTCCTGCAAAAAATGAGTATGTCAAATGCGTACTCATTTTAGTGTACGAAATGAGTATACATTACTGCAAGTCTCATTTAAGACATACTCATTTGCATATAGAAAATGAGTATCCATCTTATGCATACTCATTTGACTGTGTCATATAAGAAAAAGACAAAATGAGTATGAAACAATCAAATGAGTATGAATATTGGTATGATATCAGAGTTATGTAACAAGAGAAACAAAATACCTTTGCCAAAAAAACTTCAATTCTACTTCACTGTGACATTTCTTCATAATTCTACTGAACAACTTATTGAAGTTCGGCTCATCACTCAAGGACCGAATATGATTTAGGGAATTCTTAATGATGTGTCATATACAAAGTTTATGCTTCACTAATGGAAAAACTCTCACAATTGTGGCTGCCATAGAGAATGCTTGATCAGTCATAATGGTTTTAGGATGAACCCCTTCCATTGACTTCAAGAATGTTTCAAAAAACCACACAAAAGAATTTATACGCTCATTAAGAAGAAATCCACATCCAAACATACAAGTACGTGTATCTTGATTAATACCAACAAAAGTAGCACAAATCATAGAATATTTATTAGTAGTGTAGGTTGTATCAAAGACAATTAAGTCACCAAATGCTAAATAGTCAGCCTTCATCTTCTTATCTCTAAAGAAGAAACCAATCAATGATGAATCAAAACGATCAATCTCAAAATCATAAAAAAAATCATCATCGGATTCTCTTCTTCACTTAAAAATCTTAACCAAAGTCCTTATATCATTTCCATCCCAATTTTTTTTCAATTCTACAGCAACCGCATTATATGCATCCCTTTTCTCAAAACCAACTGCCAGAGAAGAACCAACTTCTCGACTTAAACAACGAAAAGCATCAACTACACCAATGCCACTTTTTTTCATGTGTGTAAGTTACTTCAATTGGCCACTGCTCACTTTCCTATGTGACCTTATATGATGAACTTCAGCATGAGGACAAAAAGAGTGGTTGTGAACCATAAGATGCCGCATACAACCCCTCTTATCCTGATCATTCTTTCTAAAATAAATCATAGCTTGACAACCAGTCCTACGATTAAGTTTCACAAACTTCCTACCTTGTTTTCCATGTTGTAGCTTCTTCCCTTGTTTACTACAACAAAATTCTCTCCCTAGAAGCTCTTGATTAGCAGAATATCTGAGTTTAGACATCCTAACACCAAATCCTATCCTATAAGCATAATCATTGTAAGCATTATATGTTTCTTTTTCTGAATCAAACTCTTTCATTTCCAATTCTGAAGATTCAGATTCATTGACCAAGTACACACCAGAAGCAACAACTGAAAAAATAAGAAATAAAATAAAATGAGTATGAAAGTAATGCATACTCATTTGACTGTACAAAATGAGTATACAACACTACAAATATGAATACGCAAAATGCATACTCATTTGACTGTACAAAATGAGTATACAACACTGCAAATATGAATACACAAAATGCATACTCATTTGACTGTACAAAATGAGTATACAACACTGCAAATATGAATACACAAAATGCATACTCATTTGACTGTACAAAATGAGTATACCACACTGCAAATATGAATACACAAAATGCATACTCATTTCACTGTACAAAATGAGTACGCAGAAAATGCAATTATAAAATCCATCAAAAAATGCATACTCATTTTACTGTACTAAATGAGTATAGACATATGCAATTGAAAAATACATCAAATAAGTACTCATTTCAATGTACAAAATGAGTACGCATAAATGCAATTGTAAAATCCATCAAAAAATGCATACTCATTTTACTGTACTAAATGAGTACAAAAATACTGCAAATGCAAATCCAAATCCATCAAGATATACATACTCATTTCACTGTACAAAATGAGTACATATATGATACATGCTCATTTGACTGTATCTTTGTAGGTAACTCACAAATGATAATGAATCATTCAATTGAGAAACTTACTTCAAAATCAAAAACAAAAATAAATGTACTAATCATAAAAAAATAAAAAATCAGGTTAAAAAGAGCATTAATTAGGTTAAATAAGTACAAAATTACGAGAGAACAAAGATGAAATTAGGTTAAAACTTAAAGAACATTCAACTAAATTCAAGAAAAAAATGGAAAACAATGAATTAAACACAAACAAAGATGCATTAATTACCTGGTTTGGGAGAAATCACGAGCTCCATGGCGCCAGATCCGAGAACACACAGCCGCCAAATGAAGAAGCTCTCTTAAATGCTCAGATGGCGAATACCATTATTACCCCCACAACTTAAACAAAATTGCAAAAATACCACCGGGAGTACACAGAGCTGTGTACTCCAAGGTGCACCTTATAATTTGCGTATTTAACCTTTGATCAATTTTTTCTATCAATTAAATATATGATACAAGACATAATTATTTTTTCTAATAAAATATAAAATGGTTTTTCTAACCCATGCACCAGATGTATTTAGCTATTTAGATTTCCTTTCTCATAAAAAACTTGTTAGATAAAGATACGCTAATATAGTAAATTATCTTTGTAATGATTATTTTAATGAGGGGAATGTTAAAAAATAATATTTGCAATGATATTAGCATTTCTTTATCTAGGAAGTTTATTGTGTGAAGGGGAATCTAAATAGTTGATCTTATGCATCTAATGCATGGGTTAGAAAAGACGAATATAAAATGATAACTAATAACATTATAATTAATTATAATAACAACATGAAAAGACGTAAAGTTTATTTATTTGAATTTGTCCAAAATTTAATCGAAGGAAGTAAATAGAGTTTCAGTTAGATTTCTCGTGCAGCCCAATCTTTGATTAGTTTTCGAAAAACGTAGTATGGGGAAGAATACACTAATAAAAATTTCTTCCTATATTCATTATTCACCTAAAATTAAGATTTTAAATAATTTTTGAATGAATCCAAGAACAAGATGGTGTGAAAAGATATGTGAAGATAATAATAAAATATATTACGTGAATGACTATTTTTTCAAGCAAAATTTTCAATAAAAGAATAAGAGAAAGACTATAGAAAATATATACTTCCTCCATTTCTTTTTAAGTGCTACATATTGACTTTGCTACTATTCATCCATTATAGTTTGACTGGCTTTTACAATTTATGCATAAGAAAAAATATAGTCTTGTTGGATCTTGTTTGATTCGTCTCGATGTATACATTTTTAATATCTTGTTGTCATAATTTTTACAAATGCATAATTAAAGATAAAAACCATACAAAATGTGTCTCGACAAGTGTGAAAAAAGAAATGTAGCACTTAAAAAGAAACAGAGGAAGTATAATATAAATTATTTTTTACGGGAAAAATTTCAAAAAAAAATTATGGGAAGATATTAATAAAATAAAATATGGAAATTATATTCATTTTTTACAAGAAATTCAGAAAACATAATATGAGAAAGAATATTGAAAGATACTAATAACTTTTAGAATTGCGAATAATATTTCATCAATAATTCATCTATTTATACTCCCTTCGTTTTTTAATAGCGACATGTTGTCATTTAGGGATGTTTTTTTAATAGGGACATTAGACACTTTTGTCTTATATAGTAGGTTGGCCCACCTTAATAATTCACATCACTCTTACTTTTTCTCTCTACCTTTTTGTTCTTTTTTCTTTACTTTTTCACTTATTCTCTCCTACTTTTATACTTTTTTCTTGGTCCATGTGCAACCCAAATATCCCTATTAAAAAACAGAGGGAGTATTATGGTAGTAGGAAAATTATCATAAAACACGCTCCTAAACATTTTTCTTACACAACCATTATCTCTTAAAATATGAATGTAAATGCTACTAAGTAAACAAAAATAACCTCGTGCTTTTGTATTGGGAATAATACCTAGTAAATATATATAGCAATTACAAAAGTTAGTCCTAACTGTGTTGAAAAACTAATAAAATATACTTCCTCTGTTTTTCATTAATTGACCTGTTTCTTTTATCAAGTTTGCCAACGCGTGATTTCAATCACTTTTATCTTGGAAAATTGATGAGTAAAAATTATAAAAATATGATATTTTGAAAATATATAATGAGACGAATCTAACAAGACCCCACATGACTATATTTTCTCTTACGTATAAATCACAAAAGATAGTCAAAGTAGATTATGTGAATAGTGTCAAAAGTCAAAACGTGTCAACTAAATAAAAACGGAGGAAGTAATATTTTACAATCAAAATATATGAGAATCTGTACGATCAAGTGAAAACCAAATAAAGGAGGTACATGTTAATATAAAGAGGGTGCGCGTGCATTCATCAATGACATTTTTATAAATACCGACAATTTTGATATTAGCAGCACAACTTTGATGTTAGAAGCACGCATAACCTTAAATCTAATATGTTACAACTATTATCATGCACCCGGGTGCACCGTGCGCATGGTGCACCCGGAGGCAGATAACAGTTGTTATATAGACTTTGTGCGTGAAATTGGCAACAAATGAAGGTAGCTCAGCTGGTCAGCTTATGCGCCCGAGAGGTTGGGCTTTTACATTAGGTCGCGGGTTCGACTCCCCATTTCTACCAATTGTCTTTTTTTATTTTTTATTATATTCTTCTTTTCTTTTTCGTTCTCTAACTTGCATTTGTCTTATTTATTTATTAATTATATTTTTCTTCTTTTCCATTCTCTAACTTTCATTTGTCTTTTTTATTTATTTACTTCCTCCGTTTTTTTAGTTGACATGTTTTGACTTTTGACACTATTCACACAATCTACTTTGACTATCTTTTGTGATTTATACGTAAGAGAAAATATAGTCATGTGGGGTCTTGTTAGATTCGTCTCATTACATATTTTCAAAATATCATATTTTTATAATTTTTACTAATCAATTTTCCAAGATAAAAGTGATTGAAATCACGCGTTGGCAAACGGGATAAAAAAACAGGTCAACTAATAAAAAACGGAGGAAGTATTATATTCTTCTTTTTTCCATCTCTAACTTTCACTTGTCTTTTTTATTTATTTATTATATTCTTCATTTCTTTTCCATTCTCTAACTTTCATTTGTCTTTCTTTTTCTTAATATATTCTTTTTTTTTCTTTTTCATTGTCTAATTTTCATTTGTCTTACTTTTTTCTTATTATGTTACTTAATGAAAAAAGATCCTTAAATAAGTAAAAAAAAAAACTCTTACAATTTTGTTCATTTAATGAAGTTATTAACAATACCTCTGAATATTTGTAAAATGAGCAAAGATAATTTAAATGAGTAAAACGTCCTTATAATGAGCAAACAGTGTCTTATTTTTTTTTCTTATTATATCATCATTCAAAAAGTATTCCATATTATTATATTCTTATTTTCTTTTCCACTCTCTAAGTTTTTCTTTTTTTTATTTGAATGTGGAGAAATAAAAATTAGACAAACAATGAGACACCCATTGAAAAAATAATGAAATGAACAATATAGATTTGAAATGAGTAAGTATGTTACTTAATACAAAAAGGTACTAAAATGAGCAAAAAACTCTGAGAATTTTGCTCATTTAATGAAATTATTAACAATACCACTGAGTATTTATGAAATGAGCAATAAAAAATCAAATGAGTAAAACGTCCTTATGATAAGCAAACATAAAATTGCTCATTTGTTGATTACTAAATAACTTAATAAGTACAAACCAAATGTAAATGATAAGATGAGCAACAAAAAAGCACGAACCATATGACATGTAAATTAAGTAAACAAGTAATGTAGCTTTGAAATAAACCATTATATTAATAAACCTAAGGTTTTATGCATACTGGGTTCAATAAATTAATGAAATGATGAGCAATATAGCTTTAAAATGCGTAAATATATGGGTACTAGAATGTAAAAGCACGTAAATAAGCAATATAACTTTCAAATGAGCATATTATTATTTATCAATAAGTAAACATGAGTATATGTATATCATTAGAATGAGAAATACATATTTCTAATGAGAAATGTATCTTAAAATAAGCAAATAAATATTTTCTAATATGTTAAAATAAAGACTAAGTAGAGTAATAGAAGATAATAAAAGTAAATGAGCATGCAATATATAATAAATCTGCTCATTTACAAAACGAGTCGTTTTATTTTACTCATTTGATCAAATGAGCAGTTTTATTTTACTCATTTGATCAAATGAGCAGTTTCATTTTACTCATTTGATCAAATGAGAAGTTTTATTTTACTCATTTGATCAAATGAGCAGTTTTATTTTACTCATTTGATCAAATGAGCAATATTTTTTACACAGGAAGATCAATAAACATTTTGATCTTGAGTGAGGTAATAAATTTGCTCATTCACAAAATGAGCTGTTACTATGACTCAAATTTTTCTTATTATATTCTTCTTTTCTTTTCCACTCTCTAAATTTTTCCAATTCTTTTTTCAATGTGGAGAAATAAAAACTAAACAAACAATAAGATACCCATTGAAAAATTAATGAAATAAGAAATATAGCTTTGAAATGAGTAAATATGTTACTTAGTGCAAAAAAGTCCTTAAATGAGCAAAAAACTCTTAGAATATTGCTAATTTATTGAAATTATTAAAAATACCACTGAATATTTATGGAGCAAAAAATAATTTAAATGAGTAAAACATCCTTGTAATGAGCAAACGTTGTCTTATTTTACGGTGTAGAATATATAATTATTTTAAATTCACTTTAATTTTTAAGCTTCCAATATATCACTAGAATGAACAATACATATTTCGAATGAGCGATGTATCTTAAATGAGCAAATTAAATGTCTATTTCTAATGTCTAAAAATAAAAAATAAATAGTCAGAAAAAAGAAGAAAATAAACAATATTATTTTCTAATTTGTAGTAGCTTAACACTGGTACGTGGAAAATAAATAAATGAGTAATTTATCTTTAAAATGAGCAATTATATAATTCTTTATTGATTAGTAAACATGTATATACTGTGTCACATTGACGAATATATTAATAAAATGAGCATTATATATTTCAAATGAGAAATATATCTTAAAATGAGAAAATATATTTTCTAATGTGTTAAAATAAATACCAAATAGAGTAATCAATTATAAACTTATAATACAAGTAAATGAGCAATATTGTTTTCGAATGAGCAAATAGATTATACTTGAACTTGAAAAATAACTAAATGAGCATCGTAACTTTCAAATGAGCAATATAACTTTTAAATGAGCAATAATATATTTCTTTTAAAAAAAATAGGAATGTGAGTTGAAGGAGGAAAAAAAAACAACAAAGAGTGGTAGAGGTTGGATTCGAACCCACGACCTCTAACGCGAAGAGAGTATAGAGGCCCAACCACTGAGGTAGCTTCCATTTAGTGATGTAAAATGGAAGGAAATAGTATTAGAGCTGTTTTGCTGAAGTTGGCGAAAATTACCATAATGCCACCGGGTGCACCATGCGCACGGTGCACCCGGGTGTACGGTGCATGGTCTCGTAATATGTACCCTTCTAAATCTTATATTGGTCCTTTTTTTTCAATCAGGAATGTTAGTTTTCAGTTTTCCGCAAAGTATAAGTTTTTAGCAGAACTCAACTCTCTCTCTCTCTCTCTCTCTCTCTTATATATATATATATATATATATATATATATATATATATATATATGGATCTGAATTCCAATAGTTGTTATCGTGGCAATCCATTAGTAAAGATGTCAGCAAACTCATATCGTAAGGGTACGTATGAGCCCAAATATGTCCTAAAGCAACCTTTTCCCCAACAAAATGAATATTCATTCCACATGCTTGGTGCCTTCATACTGAACGGGGTTGATAGACAAGTAAATAACTCTAAAATTATCACAACATACAAAACTAGCCTGCCGCAAAGGATACTGGAGTTGTAGAAGAAGATTGTGAGATAACATGACTAAGTGAAAACATGAGAAACACCCCACTGGACCAGGAAAGAGTATGTTGTCATTTAGACGGCTAGGTGATAAGGTTTTCCCCAAGAAAGCAACATTAGTTCACCCTCTAGAATTCCTCCCAAGTAAAGTTGTCGACGTGACAAGGAAGGATGCAGATAGGAAGCATTAAGCCCCAAATTATGATAGTCAAGTTAAGAAGATGCAAGTTGTTGATGTTGTAATGGGCATTAGAGATATAGTGATAGGTGATATCAATCTTGTTCATGAAGAGATAGATATGTTAGAACTCGTAACCGGGAAATAAAGATGAACACACAATTGAAAACAACAACGAACAATGATCTTCTAGGCATGTATGGGAACACTTTCCCAAAAGCGATATTCCGACCCTATACGAAGCACGGGTTGCACGGAATTCACCTCCGAGATACAAAGAAGAGACAGTGATTATCACGCTCGTATGAGAATCACAAAATGAGAACAAATGTGTTTGTGTAATTTGATTTGATGATCAATTATCAAGAACTTGAGAGAGTGTGCTTTAAGAGAGAATGAGAATGAATATCATCAATTTCTTAGCCTTCATCTGTGGTAAAACACCACATATATGCACGTCAAAGCAAAGGAAACGGACAATAACCGCCCAATAGCCAAAACCGCAAAAGCGAAGCACGCACATACAGTGGCCTGTCGCGAGCCGCGAGCTGCTCGTCGCTACCAGGCTCGCGAGTCGCAAGGCAGTGCTGCCCTGCTGGGTGGTGCTGCCTTGTTGCTAGGCGAGTCCAATGCACAATGCACAACATCTACGGCATACATTACTTCCAATGCCTACGAGTTACATGTTCACTTAACCGTAAACACCAATATGCACATCAACGTAACTTGAACCACGACACTGTAACCAAGTAATTCAAGTTAACGTTACATGAAGATTAGTCACCAAATACTCTAAATTATCCAACAATCCTCCCCCATTTAGAGTATTCTAAAAGATAATAAGCACCAAAACATCATCAAAACAAACAAACTCATGCATCAATGAAAGTGTACTAAGACTTGAACTTCCACCAAGTATAATATACATTCCAAGAATCCGTATCCGAAAGGTGTCGCAAGTGATTGAACCAATCTCAATACATAGTGGAAAACTTGAAGATACCATACACACAAGATTAACTATTTAAATCATTAAACTTGACACGTTAAGCCATGTGTCCGTATCATTCATAAGTGTATCATAGCTATGCCCCTATAGCTACTTGAAGCGGCTAAACTTCACACTTACATAGGTAGAACTCTTAAATAAACATGCCACTATGACAAGGCATAACAAGAGAACTATTACGTATATACAACCTCTTATCAACATCATAGCCAAAATAAGAACAACACTTAGAGGATATTACAAATGTTCTTCAATCATCAAATGAAGGAATTAATCTTATTGAACTTAATAGCCAACGTCTTATTGGGCTTTAAGTTAAGATTCCCTCACTCGTGATTAACTAAGGGCTCCAATCCAAGACCGATTGCCATCCTCTTCACCGTATCTCTAGCCAAGGCCTTAGAAAAACAATCCGCTAGATTATACGTAGTCCGCACATAGTCAACAGTGATAACACTATACTTGATAATTCCTTGAATATATGAATGCCGCACACCAATGTGCCTTGACTTACCATTAATAAACTTGACTATATGCCCTTGCCAAAGCTGCATCGTTATCACAATGTATCGCTATGGGTGATATTGGTTTTGGCAACAAAGGAATCTCAATCATGAGATTCTTTAACCACTCCGCCTCTTTACTAGCCGAGGACAAAGCAATGAACTCCGAAGTCATGGAGGAGTCTGCAATGCAAGTTTGCTTCTTAGAAGCCCAAGAGATAGCACCTCCCCCAAGTAGAAAAACGAATCCACTTGTGGAAGAGTGATCTTCTCTATTAGAGATCCAACTTGCATCCGAATAACCTTCTAAAACCGAAGGATATCCACTGTAGGATAAACCATAATCTTTAGTTTTCCCCAAATACCTTAAGACACGACGAATAGCATGCCAATGCTTCATACTAGGGTTACTAGTATACCTACTAAGATTTCCTACCGCAAATGCAATATCCGGCCTAGTACTCGTCATAGCATACATCAAACATCCTATGACCCGTGCATACTCAAGTTGAGATACCGCACTACCATCATTCGGCATTAATTTCTCACATGGATCCATAGGAGTTGATACAGAAGAGCAATCACTAACATTGAACTTCTTAAGTACTTTTTCAATGTAGTGTGTTTGAGATAAACTCAACTT
The DNA here is from genome assembly GCA_947645195.1 of Patellifolia procumbens. Classification (NCBI taxonomy): domain Eukaryota; kingdom Viridiplantae; phylum Streptophyta; class Magnoliopsida; order Caryophyllales; family Amaranthaceae; genus Patellifolia; species Patellifolia procumbens. The sequence continues at coordinate 2,496,015 of CANSGD010000193.1, forward strand.
TCCATTGCTTCTTTAATTCTTATGCCTAGAATGACATCCGCTTCTCCTAAATCTTTCATGGAGAACATTGATGATAGGAAAGCCTTTGCCCACTAAACTTGTGACAAATCAGTCCCAAAAATCAACATGTCAGCTACATATAGACAAATCATAACACCATGACCAAAGTCATCAAATTTGCTATATACGCACTTGTCCGAATTATTCAATTTAAATCCGTTAGACAACACAACCTCAACAAATTTTTGATGCCATTGCTTGGGTTCTTGTTTTAGCCCATACAAAGATCTAACGAGTTTGCAAACTTTACCTTCTTGACCTTTTACAACAAACCCTTCGGGTTGTTTCATGTAAACCTCCTCATCTAGCTCTCCATTTAAGAACGTTGTCTTAACATCCATTTGATGGATCATAAGGTTGTGTATAGCCGCAAGAGCAATCAACAACCTTATAGTAGAGATTCTAGCAACGGGTGCATATGTATCGAAATAATCGATACCCGGCTTTTGGGAAAAGCCTTGAGCCACTAACCGGGCTTTGAACTTATCAATAGTTCCATCGATTTTCATTTTCTTCTTGAAAATCCATTTACACCCAATACGTTTACACTTGGGAGGCAAATCCGCCAAAACCCATGTGTTATTCCCCATGATGGAATCCATCTCATCATCAATAGCTTCCTTCCAAAAAGGAGCATCTTGAGATCTCATGGCCTCATCATAAGTTAAAGGATCACCTTCCACATTAAACACATATGGAAATTTAGTCAATATAGAACTTCTAGATCCTTCAACTAAATATACATGAAAATCCGGGCCAAAGGATTTCTCCTTTCTTGCCCTTTTACTTCTCCTAGGTTGTGATGAAGTCGATGCTACATTCTCTTCTAGAGTTTGTTCATCTAATTCATGATCATTTAAAGACCGATCAACATCTTGAATAATGGTACTTGGAGTTACATCCTTTGGTCTAGGAATTGATGAATATCGATTTTCATTAAAGATTACATCTCTTGACTCCACAATAGTGTGAATTGACCAAACGTCATTTTGTTCTATAACATAGAACCTATAGGCCTTGCTATGAATAACATACCCTATAAAGATGCATTCAACTCCTCTTTCACCTAACTTTTTACGTTTAGGTTCCGGCACTTTTACAATTGCCCTACAACCCCAAACTCTAAGATAACTTAGATTTGGTTTTCTTTTGTACCATAATTCATAGGGTGTAACTTTGTTCTTTTTTATAGGAACGCAGTTTAATAGATAACAAGCCGTTAAAACCGCTTCACCCCAAAATCCATCACTCAAACCCGAATAGGATAATATAGAATTTACCATTTCTTGTAAAGTTCTATTCTTTCTTTCCGCTATACCATTTTGTTGTGGTGTATAAGCCGCGGTTCTTTCATGTATGATTCCTAATGATTGGAAATAACTAGGATCATGGTGTTCACCACCCCTATCGGTTCTAAACCATTTTACTTTGTCATTTAGTTGCAATTCAACCTCGTTTTTATAGATCTTAAACTTATCTAGAGCTTCATCTTTAGTTAATAGAAGATATACCTACAATAATCATCTATAAATGTTATGATATACTTCTTATTACCTAAAGAAGGAGTGCTATGAAAATCACATAGGTCACTATGCACCAAATCAAGCAAATTAGTATCTCTTTCCACATTATTTGGGAAAGAATTTCTGGTTATCTTTGTAAGCATGCATGTTCTACACTTCTCTATGCTTGGATCAAAACTAGGAATCAAATCATCCTTTGACATAGAATATAGCTTTCTATAATTAACATGACCAAGACGATAATGCCAAAGAGAAGAACTATCATGAACAACGCAAACATTGTTTAACAAAGTATTCGAAATACTTAACTTGAACATACCATTACATAAATAACCCAAACCTACAAACGACCCTCCTTTAGATAAAATAAAATTGTCCGACTCAAATACCATTTTAAAACCTATTCGATTCAAGATAGCTCCCGAGACTAGATTCTTTCTAAGGTCCGGAGCAAATACAACATCTCTTAAAGCAAGAGACTTTCCGGAACTAAAAACTAGCTCAACTTGTCCTACTCCTAAGACTTTAGCAGTAGAATCATTTTCCATGTAAAGAACTTCTCCTTCATCCGCCTCCTTGAAGGTCTTGAATAGAGATCGTTCCTTGCGTACATGTCTTGAAGATCCCGAATCGATATACCATGAACAATCATCCTGTACACAAAAGATTTCAGAAATCGTACACACATAATTCAAAACCGAATTAAGTGAAACTTGTGCACAAGTACCTTGCTTGGGTTGGGTATGGCTTGACTCGCCTTTCCCACCACCATGCCCATTCTTGTTCATCTTTTTCTTTCAAATGGTGCAATCCTTCTTGAAGTGACCGGGCTTTCCACATTTCCAACAAGCTCGTTGTTGTCCTCCTCCACCAAACTTTGGTTTCTTACCATAGTTTCCCTTGGTGAAGTTATGTGCCCTCTTCTTAGGATTAGAGTCATAAGACTTTCCATCCTCCACCATGTTAATAGTGGATGAACTAGGATTTACCTCCTTTTGACCATCTTGAACCCAAATGCCCTCTTCAATCCGAAGATGAGCACCCAATTGTTCAATAGTCATTTCATCTTTCCTATGTTTCAAGCTATTTCTAACATCTTTCCAAGAGGAGGGTAATTTGTCGATTATTGAAGAAACGACAAATGTTTCATCCATACTAATATCGTGTTGTTTAAAGCTTCCTAAAATTCTTTGGATTTCATGGAATTGCTCCATAATTGGCCTAGACTTAACCATTTTAAAGTTATTAAAAAATCTCACTAGAAATTTCTTGCTAGAAGCGTGTTCGGCCATATATTTAGACTCTAAATCATCCCAAAGAACTTTAGCGGATTCATAGTATTGATAAACATCAAATAAATCATAGGACATACCATTGAGAATGTGACCACGGCATATGTAGTCGTCGTTCTCCCACTTCTTCCTCTTCCTAGTAGCCTCAATCGTCTCATCATCCACTTCAATAGGCTTCGGGGATGTGAGAACGTACACCACCGCCAAAGAGGTAAGAAGAAAGTGCATCTTATTTTGCCATCTACGGAAACCCACACCTTCAAACTTGTTAAGTTTGTGGAAATTCGCTGTCATCTCACGAAGTGTAGCCATCTTAGAGTAAATATCTCTTTTGGATTGTTAGAACTCATAACCGGGAAATAAAGATGAACACACAATTGAAAACAACAACGAACAATGATCTTCTAGGCGTGTATGGGAACACTTTCCCAAAAGCGATATTCCGACCATATACGAAGCACGGGTTGCACAGAATTCACCTCCGAGATACAAAGAAGAGACAGTGATTATCACGCTCGTATGAGAATCACAAAATAAGAACAAATGTGTTTGTGTAATTTGATTTGATGATCAATTATCAAGAACTTGAGAGAGAGTGCTTTGAGAGAGAATGAGAATGAATATCATCAATTTCTTAGCCTTCATCTGTGGTATTACACCACATATATGCACGTAAAACAAAGGAAACGGACAATAACCGCCCAATAGCTAAAACCGCAAAAGCAAAGCACGCACATACAGTGGCCTGTCGCGAGCTGCTCGTCGCGAGTCGCGACCAGGCTCGGGAGTCGTGAGGCAGTGCTGCCCTGCTGGGTGGTGCTGCCTTGTTGCTAGGCGAGTCCAATGCACAATGCACAACATCTACGACATACGTTACTTCCAATGCCTACGAGTTACATGTCCACTTAACCGTAAACACCAATATGCACATCAACGTAACTTGAACCACGACACCGTAACCAAGTAATTCAAGTTAACGTTACAAGAAATTAATCACCAAATACTCCAAATTATCCAACAAGATATTGTCCCATTACTAGAGGAATCGCTACGCAAGTGCAAGGTTGATTTTGTACTCAAGAGGGACTTTAGTGATTGGTTGTAACACATTCTGCAAAGTACATATTCGAAAATTAAATGGGTAAGGCAGAATGCTGGGAGTGTTGTAGAGAATCGACGCCATCTGCTTGGTAAGAATTTCTCGCCTTATCCTATTTTACAACTAGTTGATGATGATGGTGAAAAGCTTAAGCTATGATTTGTGAAAATGTTGAAATTGACTCTATAGAAGTTAGAAGGCAAAAGATTGTTGTTATTAGGAAAAATTGTATCTTACCACCTTTTGTAAATTACCACCTTGACTTCTTTTTTTTTACCACTTTTTGTCTCCATTTTATCAAATATTCCCACCAACTAACGATTTCTGTCAAGAAATCCGTTAGTGTGGGCCCACTTCTTACTAACTTACCAAATTACTCATTTTAACTTTAAATTATCAACTAATTAGGGATTATTTACCTAAACAACCAATAACTCTAATTCTATTAAACAATTAACCCCTAATTTAATCATCCAAGCAAAAACCCTAAATCAATTGAACAACTAAAAACCCTAAATTAATTAAACAAGCAAAATCATAATTCAATTGAACAAAAAACCCTAATTCAATGAAACTATATAAAACCCCTAATTCAATTGAACAAGCAAAAACCCTAAACTAATTTTAACAACCAAAACCCTAATTCAATTAACAACATAAACCCTAACTCAATTAAACAAGGATAACCCCTAATTCAATTGAACAACAAAACCCCTAATTCAATTGGATAATCAAAACCCTAATTTTCGTAAAAAAAAACCCTAATTTTCGTCAAAAAACCCTAATTTTCTTATAATTCTTAGTTAAACAACTGCACTTACCTTCTTCAACTCTTTCTACTCCCAAATGGATCGAAATCTGGTCACTCTTCGATATTTACTACTCTCTACTTCATGATTTGCACAAAGAGAAGCAAATCTGATTATTTTAGCTCTCATTCACTAGAAATTAGGTTAAGAAGTTGAATGATGAAAGGGGGGAAATGAGAAATTGGTGAAGTTGAGATAAAATGGGCCCCATAAACGATTTTATTGACAGAAACCGTTAGTTGGTGGAGATTGTGAAGAAAACGAGACAAAAGGTGGTAATTTAAAAAAAAAGTCAATGTGGTAATATACTAAATCTGTAAAACAAAAGGTGGTAATATACAATTTTTCCTTGTTATTAAACTTGATGGTATCCAAATTGAACTTGATTATTGTTATTCAGCTTTGATTTGTTCTGTTGTGGGTGCTAACCCTCTAGTACAAGTAATATAGGGGTTTTTCGAAGAATGTGGAGGAACGATGGGGTGATAACAGGATAAGGTTGGCGAACTCTGAAAAGGGCTCTTCATTTGTAGCTTTAGATCCATGGAAATGAAAGATATGATAATTGGAGCATGGCTCTCCTTTTTTGTTATACTAAACTTGTGTTTATGATACCTTTGACCCTTGAAATTGATGTCAGAAAGGACGGTTTCAAGATTGTCCCTACTTGGAATCATTTGAAGTTAGACTTCAAGTATGGGATGGGAGGAGTTTGTATAAGATTGTGAGACAGACTGGAAAGTCTCTGAAGGTGGACCAAGCTACTAGTAGGAGAGATAAGTTGACTTAAGCTAGGGTTGAGATAGAAGTAGCTATCAATCATGAGATGCTTGATCAGATTTCTTTCATTAAAGTAAAAGGTGTAGAAGTAGTAGTTGAAGTTTATTATTAATGGAAGCTTTTAATGTGCTCAATATGTAGGTTGTTGGGGCATGAGACTAGTGATCAGTGTAGAAAGTTTTATCCAAGAAAGTTTCGAGAGCTAAAGTTGTGAAAATAGTTTTCAAGGATGATATTTTTGAAGAAAATGTATGTTGTGTCGTGTTTTGGTATTGTTGGTATTAAACATCGACATAATGTTGTTCACAACACCCTCGTAGATGTTTGCTATCGTCCTGGGATTCAGGTGGTAAGGAAGTTATTGGGTTGTGTGGCGGGAATGACAAACCTCTTCGTGTTGCGGACATGTTATTTTACTCTTGGGAGATGGGGGCTTAATGTGTGTGTTGATATGACTGGGTTATCTCCATTGACACTATTTGGGATATATAACTTTGGGACCAGTCTTGTGGTGATTGATGCAGCACAACGCAAACGTGCATGTCAATTAGCAGGCTAAGTGTGCCTCAATTTGGATATTGTTTCCCACCTTTCTCCTTCTCTTCATTGGGAGAATTAGAGACGGAAGCCATTGCATTGCTTAATTAAATGAATACAAAAGTCCTCCATGCCTAAAGATATTGGGGCACGAGCTGCTGCTACATCTACACTAGGTAGGATCAATTTTGATATACTTAAAAAAGTATAGTAGGGGTCCAGCGGCCCAAATAGTATATCGACTTACCACTAATAATTTGTAAATATTTTGAATTTATTGACATATAATAATAATTATCCTTATATAATAATAATAATAATAATAATGATAATAATAACAACGACAACATCAAAATCAATAATTAATTATTTCTGATATTAAAAACTAAAATCAGCTTTTCTCTCTAGACATGGCGACTTAGGTGTAATCGTGAGCTGCTATCGTGTGCCATCTTCAACAATGTCTAGGAAGAAGAAGGATAAAGCTGATGGGAAAAATGCGGCTGAATCTGAGAACACAAATCAAGCGTCTGGTTCAGTTCAATCGAAGCATAGTGAGGGATTCCAAGCTCAGCCTAATGGAACAGTAACAACTGCAAAAATGGGTAAGCCTGATCAAAATTCTTCTGTTAATCGACAATTGAATCTTGAAAATGAATCTAGTAAGGAGATTTTAGGATGGAATGCTTTGTTTGATAGCTCTGAAATGGCTCGAAAGGGTCAACCTCTACATTTTATAGCACCTAGTTTATACCTAGGTCAGTTTGTGGCAAAACTTGAGCTGGGTGAAATTGAACAATTAACTAAGAAATAGGAAAATCTTATGATCATGTATTTTGTTGGTTTTTCTCCTACATTAGCTGCTCTTAGAAGATATATTGCTTCTAAATGGAATAATGTAGCTGAACCACAACTGTTCTTTCATGATGAGGGTTATTTTTTTGTCCTTTTTCAATCTGGTGAGGATAAAAATGAAGTACTGTTTGCTGGATCTCACATGTTCAATGGAAAACCTATGATTGTTAAACCTTAGGCTCCACAATTCAATTTTCATGAGGAAGTTTTGAAGGTTATTCCTTTCTGGATTAAGTTACCTAACTTACCTTTGAATTGTTGGGATAAGGAGGCTCTTAGCAGAATTGGTAGCATGGTTGGAACTCCTTTATTTGCTAATGAGTGTACTACTCATCAAATTAGAGTTTCCTTTGCTAGGATTCTTGTGGAAATTGATGTTACACAGCCCTTGTTGGACCATATCCACATTGAAGATCTTTTGGGGGTATTTTCAAGCAGAGAATGATATATGATTAGAAACCATCCTTTTGCAAGAAATGCAATAGTGTTGGGCATAATTGTGAGAAAGGTCAGACTACTACTAAAGTGAGCAAAAAAATACTCAACAATGGCTTAAAAAGACTGTTCTTGATCCTGTAATCCTGTCAGAAGCAAAACTGATGCACAACAGGCAGAATCTGTCAATGAGGCTCTCCCTAGGGGTTTGATGATTGGCAATGTGCATATGCATACACCACTGGGAGATAAACTAGATGCTCAGTTGATCACACCTATTGCTGAAACTTCAAGAGCAAGTTCTTCACAAGCTGAAAGATGAAAGGTGGTGACAAAGAAAACTAGAGATGAGGGTAAAGCAGCTATGCATCCCACTCCTATGCAAAATGCTTACTACTTGCTTACTCCTACTTATGAGGCTGTAGATGAGGGGATAGGGTATGGTACTGACCTCTACCTTTCATGATTAAGGTATGATCTTGGAATGTCAGGGGGTGACCCTGCTAAAATCATTGAGATTAGGAACTTTTTCAGGGCCCAAAATGTTAATCTAGTGTCATTGTTGGAAACTAGAGTTAAAAACCACAATAAAGAGAATGTTGTGAAGAAGTTTGGGAATTCTTGGAAGTGGTAATGCAACTAGAATCACTCTACTAGGGGGAGGATATGGATTGGCTGGAAGCATCTTTTGCTAGATTTCAAGCTTGTCTACTCTTCAGAGCAAGTTATGCATTTGGAACTTAATCCTCAGGGTAGTCTTTTTGCTCTAATTTCTTGTGTGTATGGCCTGTATACTATTAGTGACAGGAAAGGTCTTTAGACTGAGTTGAGCTCTCTTGCACATCATATCTCTTCTCCTTGGTTGATTGTTGGTGACTTTAATGCTATTATTTATGTTCTTGATAGATTGAATGGAGCTCCTGTCAGTTTGTATGAAACTGAGGATTTTGATGATTTTGTGACACATTGGCATCTAGCTGAACTTAAAAGGTCTGGACACTTTTGCTCTTGGTCTAACAAAGGTATTGGTGATCTAAGAGTCTCTAGTAGAATAGATAGATGCTTTGGAAATGATAGATGGATGCTTAGCTATGGGCATATTGAGTGTTGCTACCTCAATAATTCTATCTCTGATCACACTCCTTTAGTCATTGAGTGTTTTTCTGAGGATTGTGGGGTGGTAGACCTCTCAAAATTTTCAATCATTTGGCTGAGCATGAGTAGTTTCTCAGTGTTGTTCAAGATAATTGGCATGGTGGCAGGGGAAATCTGCTTTAGTAGGTTTGGTATAGACTCAAGAAACTCAAGTCATGTTTAAAGCTTCTTTATACTCAGGAATTTTCTGGGATTAGTGACAGAATAGAAGCTGCTAGACATGAACTTCAGTGTATACAGTCTGAATTGCAGTCTTCTCCCTCCAATGATGCCCTTCACATTAGAGAATCTGCAGCTGTTGATAAGTTATAGAAGTGGCTCTCTGTTGAAGAACAAGCTCTTAAACAGAAAGCTAGGCTTCATTGGGTGAAGCTTGGGGATTCTTGTTCCAAAATTTTCTTCACAGCTATGAAAGAGAGAAGGGTAAGAAAATAGAATCTCTATGTTGTTTGATGATAATGGTGAATGTATTACACACCCTAACAGAATAAAAGAAGCCATTCTAAGCTTCTATACCTCTTTGTTGGGGTCTGCTGCTACTTCTCTTCTTGCTGTGGATGTTGAGATTATTAGAGCTGGTGATAAGCTGTCCTTTGAGTCTTTTGTTGCATTAGTTGCTCCTATATCTGAAGAGGAGGTTTATAATGCTTTACGCTCCATTGATGACTCCAAAGCTCCATGTGTTGATGGATATAATGTAGTTTTTTTCAAAAAGGCTTGGCCTGTTATTAAACAGGATGTTTGCAATGTTGTGTTGTTTTTCTTTGAAACCGGTGAGATGCCTAGCCAAGTAAACATCACTTCCATTACTCTTGTCCCTAAAATACCTAGCCCATCAAAAGCTTCCCATTTTAGACCTATTGCATGTTGCAATCTTCTTTATAAAATTATAGGGAAAATTCTCACTAGTAGGCTCTAAAAATGTGTAGCTGAGGTTGTGAGTGAATTCCAATATGGGTTTATTCCTGGTAGACACATTGCTGATAATATCTTGCTATCTTATGAGCTTATTAAAGGTGATACTAGATCTCACATCTCCCCTAGGTGTGTCATTGAAGTTGACCTCAAAAATGCTTATGATTCTATTGAGTGGCCTTTCCTTCATACTATTCTTGTTGAGCTAGGTTTCCCTAGCAAATTTATTGGTTGGATTATGGCTTGTGTCACTTTAGTTTCTTATTCTATCCTTATCAATGGTAAGCCTTGTAGTCCTTTTCAAGCTAGGAAAGGTCTTAGGCAAGGTGATCTCCTATCTCTTTTCTTGTTTGCCATTGGTATGGAATATTTGACTAGATGTATGAAAGTTATGGCTTCTAACCCTTCTTTTCATTTTCACCCTAAATGTAAAAGAGTGGGATTACATATCTTATGTTTGCAGATGATTTATTGATGTTTGCTAGGGCAGATGAAACTTCTATTAGGCTTTGTTTCCAAGCTTTGAGAAATTCTCTAAAGCTTTTGGTTTAGAAGATAATATGGAAAAAGCAACATCTATTTTGGGGGTATTAGTGAGGATGTGAGAAGCTTTTTGAGTGGATTGATTGGTGTTCCTCAAGGTTCCTTCCCCTTCAGATATCTTGGGGTTCCTTTGACTACTAAAAAGCTTAATTACTCTCAGTGTAGACCTCTCATTGAGCATATGCTGGCTAGGGTTAAAACCGAGAACTCTAAATTTCTAAGTTATGCTGGGAGGCTTCAGCTTGTGAAATCTGTTCTAGCTAGTATGCAAACTTAGTGGTGTCAGATATTTGTATTGCCAAAGAAAATCTTGAAAGAGATACATGCTTATTGTAGAACCTTTTTGTGGACAGGTGACGCTAAGAAATATTCTAAATCTCATGTTTCTTGGGAAACTCTTTGTCTTCCTAAGGCCTATGGAGGTCTGAATCTTAGGGATTATTATGCTTGGAATAGGGCTGCTATAACTAAGCTCTTATGGGTTCTCTCCTTGAAAAAAGATAAGCTTTTGGTGAGATAAGTTGATAGCTACTATGTGAAGAGAGGGTGTCTTGATACTATGACTATCCCTCTTGCTTACTCTTGGAATTTCAAAAAAATCCTCCTGTTTAAAGAGATGGTGCAGAGTTTCGGTGGTTGGAGCAAATTACAAACCCCTAAGGGGTTTAGTATCAGCAAGATGTTTAAGCTGCTGATTGGTGATCATATGAAGGTTCCTTGGAGGAAGCTAGTTTGTAATACCATGGCTGCTCCAAGGAGTGTTTTCATTGTCTGGTTGACTATTTATGGCAGATTAGCAACCACTGATAGGCTTATCAAGTGGCATATCTCATGTGATCCTATTTGCAAATTGTGTGGCAGGTTTGATGAATCTCATGCCCATCTTTTTTTTTTCAACTGTGTTGTGACTGCTGGAGTTTGGAGTAGGGTTCTGATGCTGTTGGGTGTCAGCAGGCCTATCCTCCCCTTTGATGCGGAGTTGGAGCAAGCTGTGAAGCTGAGTAGAAGGAAAAATTCTAAAGCTATGTTGTATTATGTGGCTTTTATTGAAACTTTCTATAGCACCTGGTTGTATAGAAATGATAAAGTTTTTAATAGCTCTACTAAATCTAGCAATCAGTTGTATAGGGATATTATTTTTAGAATTGTTGTTAGGTGTACTCCTAGCATGAGATCACTTTTGGTTTGGTTGTGTTAGACTTGCTGAGGACCCAAACCCTTCCTAGAAGGTGGGGGGCTCCTTAGTTTGCCTTTGTATTTCTTGGTTTTGGGGTTTTTAATTCACCTTGTGCTATATACTCCCTCCCTTTTTTTTAATATGCACTTTTTTTTCATTTTGGGGTGTTTTATATTGGTACCTTTCTACTATTTCCCATAAATGGAAGGTTGGCCCACCTAATGATTACACTTCTCTCCTACTTTTTCTTTCCTTCTCTATACCTTTTTCACTTTTTCCTTACTTTTACTAACCTTATCTCTTACTTTTGCACTTTTTCCTTGGTCCGCGCACAAAAGCAAATATACATATTAAAAAAACGGAGAGAGCATCTACTTATTTGCCAAAAAAAATCAATAATTAGTCTACATAATAATTAAGAAATAACAATAGTAACGATGAAGTCAACAAAAATAATAATCATTGACACTAAATCATGTGTTAGTCCCAACTAGCGAGTTTATCAAGATAGCTAATCCTAACTATACCTTCTTTAGATAAAGGATAACATAGGTTACATTCTTTCTTCTTAAGATTACACTCAATCTCTAACTAGGTTATCTCGTGTTTATTGATGGATTCTCATAATTATATATCGTATTTATTGATGGATTATTAAAATTATATCGTGCTTATTGATGGATCCTCAAACAAAAAAATATATGTGTAAGATATAAGGTTGAAAATGATACCTGTTCTTCTAAATGCAATTTAAACTCCATGAGGTAAAATAATGACTTAACATACGCCACTTAAAATAAAGTTAATAAAAAATTATTCATAATAGGCATGTCTCATGTGACTATTTGATTAAGTAGATCTTAAACCCTCATGAGGTCATATATGTCTTCATATCCAACACCAGATTTCTAGTAATATTATATGATCTGTCGCTAACTCTTTCTTCCACGTATACAAGTTGGACACGTTGGCTCATATAATATATTTTAGGTTATGGGCGCATCAGATAAATCTCATCCTTCTATGTATAGAAATTCTCATGCATCAAGGTGTTCTAAGTACGTAAAATTAGTTCACGTGCAATATACCTTCTCTCATTTTGATCGATAAACTAACACTAGTTATTGAGAAAATTCTTAATTTCTTTGCTTTAGTTTAGTATGATCGACTTTTACCCTTAGTAATTTAATACAAAAAAGATATTTTTATATCTTCCAATCCTTCTATTCCAATATGATGAGACAATGTGCTGGTGGGTTGATTCTCCCATCACTAACTTTAATATTGGCGTATCTTACTCTAACATACAGTAGGTAATTATAACTTTTATCAAGGGGAACCCTTTGATATACATATTATTTAAATTTTCTGAGAGAAAAAAAGTTGATCCATTTAGTTTAGGAAGGATATGAAGTTACAATCACTTTTCATTTGGATCAAGGGGAAAGAAGTAGAGATGAAAAGCAAAAGTATTACATCTCGAAATTTCATAGGTTGGAAACACGAATTACTTAAGGAATTGATAATTAGGAAAAAAAATAAAGTAGGCCTATATCATAAAATGATAAATAAAAATACACTATGTAGCTTAAAAAATGATTTGTCAATGAGGAATATATGTAGATTAGTAAGAAACAGATTAGTATACGTAACATTATGAAACATTTATGATGAAGTAAAAAAAGTATGAAACAAACATTTGGAGAAGAAAAAGAAATTCTTAAACACCCATGAACAAATCATATTTTTTTTTCTTAAGTAAAGAATTATATTAGTTTTAACAATCAAAAGATTCAAGAAAAAGTCATCTCAATAATTTGAATTGAAAAAAAAAATACAAAGGTCATATAAACAGAATATAAGATATAAACTATATGAACTATGAGGCCAAGCCATGTCCACAAGATTGACCTACAAGCAATGAGGCAATAATAATTCAAAAATAATAAATAAACAAAGGTTTGTAACAAAAACGTTTATTACGACCTATAAAAGGTGATTATATTTACATAATACATTTTATTTGAGAGGAAAATGGAAATTATTTAAGTATTACTAGAGTCATGTATATTTTATTATAGTAGCATAAATGTTTAGATTGTTAAATATGCCAATTCATTATCGTATTATTCAGATTAACAATTCTATATTGATAGTATAAAAACTACATTTACCAACTTAAAGGTTTATCGCGCTTACTCTCTTGACCTCTAAGCATTGCAATATTAAAAGGGAAGAAAATTGTTATTTTGGCATCAATATAAAATTAATCCAAATTTATTAATGAAATAGATCTAATATCTCAATAGTAGCCAAAGTTGATACCACACTAAGAGCTCAAATTTGATGCACTTCAAAGCTCCTACGAATATGAAAATCAAACAAGTAGACAATAACAACAACAACAAAAAAGCCCTCCAAATGTAGATTAGAGACGCCACCATATTCTCACTTTCTCATCATGAATTCTTCTCTTTCACATGCAACTTTCTTGAGTTGCCTCATTGAATCAACAAGTTGTTCCATTTGTTGTGGAGTGAGGTCTTCAATAGGTGTTTCCCACCAAAATTCATCTTGTATGGGCATTTTGATTTTTGTAAGCCTTTCTCCCTCCTTTTTTAAGATGTCTTTTATAGAAACTAACTCATTATGTATACGGTTAGTTTCTTCGACCCTTATATTATGATGAGTTTCAAAAAGCATAGTTGTATTGTCAACTATTTGCCCATGATTTTTCTGGGAAAAGCGATTTAAAATTGTCTCTATATTGGGCATACCATATGTGAATACTTTTTCAGTCGGAGAAAAAACTATGATACCAACTTGTACACCACAAAGAATGCTAATTTCACTTGCCTTTTTGAAAATTCCGGCTCGACGCTTGGAGAAACTAACCAAGCGTTCCCCATCGTTTTTCACTTCATTTTGAGTTACCCTTGTAGACATCGAGATAACCTTTGGATGCACACGTACCTATCAAGATTTTTATGTTTATTTATTTTTGAGGGGAAAGCTACACTTCTCTTGAAAAAACCATGAGTACATATAGTACTCTAGTCCTTGACCCAGATGTTAATTGAACTTGATTTGTCCATTATTCTTTTGGTATCAATTAAATAAGGTAAGAATAATAATGTAAACTTACTTTTATGTCCTTGATTAGGGTTGCTTATACATATTCTTGAAGTTGATGAATACATTATACTTATTTCCTTATATAGAATATATAATACCTTTTTTGACATTGTTTACGTTCCTTAAATACCTTATTATACTATAGTAGAATAGACTAATAAAAAAATAATGCATTTGAAAAAAATCCTCAATAACTTATACAATAAATGTCCATATATTTTCTAATACTCCTTATAAAGTTTTTATTCTAAATTTATTTGCAAAAAAGGTTATTTGATTACTTCTAGAATAGTTTTCTTGGTCACAGATATCTTCCTCAACTAATAGTTGTTAGAAGATATAGAAACCAAAATACCCATTTTTAATGAAAACTAGATAAATTAAAAAATAATGATTACTGGTGATGTGATATCAATCAAAAACTGAAACCATCAGAGGATGAGAAAATTGCTTCATCATTATCATTCAACAGAAAGGAGATAACATACAAAGTACGATCATCACAATCATGTATACTATCGTAAAGGACATACAATGCCTGCCTAAAGATATAAATGGAAAATAATGTAATCCAGGGGATAATTAAGAGAATGTTTACATACATCTATCAAGGATATGAAGATTTATTTTCAAAATCTATTAGAAACAAACAAAAAAAATTAAGAAAATAACATAGAAATATGAAGAAAAAGACAATTACGTCAATAAGCTCCAAACCAGACAAAGCATTTGGTTTTAGTCATAGTGCATTCGATGTGAAATACGCCATGACAAAGGGATGCAAATAATGAGAATGAGAGATATTTCAGTTGGTTAGAGCACCTCTTTCCGTTCTAGGAGGTCCCACCCTATTAGCTTATACACACCAAATAACAAAGGGAAGCATCCCTTATTATATACTTCTCCTATTTCTTTTTAGTTGAAGCATTTCTTTTTTATACTACCACCGTTCCATATGTATTGCAACCTCTGATATTTTTCACTATTCATACACCTCTCTTTGACCTTCTTTTGTTATTCATACATAAGGATAAATATAGTCATGTAGGGGATCTTGTTAGATTCATCTCGGTATATGCTTAATTAATATCAACTTTTTATAATTTTTACTCAAATAAAATTAGAGATATTATCGTCTAAAGTAGTGCATTGGGAGGCGTAAAAACTCCCTATGTTGCAATAAATATGGAACGGATGTAGTATTTGCCAATGCAGAATTCCAATTGAAAATATAAAATGGGAGGAATTTAACATGACCTCACATGACTACTCTATATTGTCTTGTAAATATATATATATATATATCTAGTTTATTAAGGAAATATACACACACCTCATATGTGCAAATACACTATTCATATTAAATATTAATACAAAATTATTTGGGAAAATTAACTAGAATCCCAACTATTACCCATCTTCCACAATTAATCCCACCTTTCATAATTTTCAAAATAATCTCAACTATTGTCTACTCTTCCGAAAACAAGCCAACTTGACTTGCAACCAACTAAAATAGTCTAAATAGCCACGTTTTAGAATCTTATTGGCCTAAATTATTATTTTTTCTTTTTTTTTCTCTTTCTCCTTATACCCACCTCACCTAACCCACCCCCTCCTCTGCCTCCCACAAATTCACCCCACCCCAACGAATTTCCTCATAGCCACCACCACAACTGATCCACCACAACCACCGCCACCACCTACAAAATATTTCTGCCGCACCACCAACAGATTCTCGCCGCCAACAAGGATGGATTCCACCACCATTTCCTTCATGAACTCCACTACCAACCTTCGCCCACTAACATGATCTTCTCTCTCTTCAAATTACGGGTCGAATCCACCTACTCTTCCGAAAACAAGCTCATTTTCTTCCTCTTGCTCAATAGTGGTTGTCGTGTTCTCCTTTCTTTCGTCGATCTCCTTCTTCGATTTGCTTGGATTCATTTGGGGTTGTTTTGGGTTCTTCGATTTGCTGGAATCCTTTTGGGATTCTTCGATCTAGTGGTTGTGGTGGTTGTTTTGGGGGTTTGTGGTAGCTCTTTTAGACAGTGGTGGTTGTCGTTTTTGGTGGTGTGCGTGTTCATGGTGGGTGGGAGTGTTGGGTTAAAATGGAGTGGGAGATTGGTAGTGGCAACGGTGGGGGAGAGGGAAATTGGCGGGTCTAGGTGGTTTTTGGGTTGGGATGTCGATGGGTGATATGGGGATGGTTGTGGGCCGGTGGCTGTGGCGGTGTGGGTTGGGTTTGTTCTAATGTTTCTTTATTTTTTTAAAATTTTGATGATATAAACAAAATTAAAAAACTGACAGATTATAACGCGCCACGTGGCATAGTTAACATGTTTAGCAGGTTATCATTTTTCCTAAGACTAATTTGGGAGATACCCTAGATATTTGGAATTATTTTGGGAATTACTAAAGGTAGGATTAATTGTGGAAGATGGGTACTAGTTGGGATTATTCTCGTTAATTTTCCCAAATTATTTTTTTGAACTAGTCATACATTCTACTTATTCCAATGAATAGTTATTGAATAATTCATATGAATTCTATTATTTATTTCTAATATAGTTAGCTCTGTTCATAAGTCTATTTATGTTTTAAAATAATTTTAATATTATTCATACGTGCATACACACGCATAAACAGTGGAACACACGCGCGAATACGAAGACACACATACAAAAAAAAAGTTTTTAATATTTATAGAAGTACCATAATGATGATGATGCACGCACCCACTTTATACTTATTCATACCCCTCTTTCCCCTAGTTTCCACCAATTTTTAGTTTCACATGACCGATCTTCTCCATATAGCATATCTCTATACTGGATAATGAAGTCTTGCGGAAAAGAAGCACCATATTGCTCCACATCGTTATATATAAATAACTTATAATTTAATTTTGAATAATTAAATGGAACACTTTTATCTTAAATTAGCAACTTTCTTTTCTTAACTAAAACCACTATTGATATGAAGTTAAAAAAATTAATCATAACTTACATTTCACCTCTCAAAAAGTTATAACTTTTGCACCATAGATTCGGCTAAAATACTTTGAATCAAAATCCACCAATAAACTTTAATCTTTACGAATTGAAGTCAAAAGTATACCAATTTGGAGGGAATTAGGGTAATTCAATAATATTGTGTGTTGCCCCACAATTACCAGTGTTGGATAATTATGTTAAAAGGTGGGTATATGAAAACATTCGGAAAGAAGAGGTGGGTATATGAAAACATTCGGAAAGAAGAGGTGGTTATTTATAAAAAAATTCAAGTAAAGTGGTTGCTTTGAAAGTAGAGTTGGTAAACGAGTCGTGTCGTGTCAAACTCGTGTCGGGTTCACGAGTTGGCGGGTTATCTTCCCCTAACCATAACCCGACCGTTTACTTAAACGTGTCAAGATCCTTGACTCTAACCCGACATGTTAATTGAACGTGTCGAGTTCGGGTTGACCCGTTTAACTTTCCATATATATTTGACATTCGCAATTTATGTATTTTTGGTGTGGAACTTATTAAATTTCATGCAGTAGATAAAATAACATCTAATAATGTATAAAAGTAACACTAAATAAATAAATTCAAAACTAAATTAATGAAGGTAAGATTTAATAAGAAAAAATTTAAAATATGTGTAGAAAAACCAGTTGTTCGTGTCGTTTTCGTGTCAAATAGTTCGACCTTAACCCAACCCGTTTGATAAATGTGTCGTGTCGAGTCAACCCATTTACTTAAACGTGTCAAAAGTCTTTACCGAAACCCGTTAATTTCGAGTCGGGTTCGTGTCGAGTTGTCGTGTCGTATCAATATTTACCACCTCTATTTGAAAGTAGTCCATCGTGCATTTGATTTTTCATAATTTTTCCTAATTATTATTTATTTATTCATGTGGATTCGTTATGGTGTAGCTTAATTTGCTTTAAATAGGAACTTGTGTGATGAAGAGGGTAGAATGCATCTCAGATAAAATTTGGGTTGCTAATATGATTTGAAATTCAAAATCTAGTTGTCTATATATGACGTAAAGATTTGGTTTGTGATTAATATTTAGAATTTTATAAAAGAAATTTGTAGGTTTTATTGAATTATTAGAAAACAAAGATTGATATATTGTTAAAATATTTTTTACAATATTGGATTCGGCCTAACTTATAATTATAAAAAATTAGAAATTTTTGGTTTTATAGAAATAAAAATAAAATCCAATCTAATATACTCGCTTTGTTTTGTTAATAGGGACATTTTCCCATTCAGATGTGTCTTTTTTTAGTTGGGACACTTCTTTTTTTACGTCATGATATTTGACTTTCTTCTATGTTGCCCCACAAATATACCGCAACTCTCCTCCTTTATCTGGACTTGAGACTAGTAGTGAATTCCAAAATGACACTCATGGGCGGAGTTACCAAAATATATTGATATCATCAAGGATATGTATGAGGGAGTCACTACGAGTGTACGGACTACTGTAGGGAAGACGTAAGAGTTCCCTATTATGATTGGAGTATAACAAGATCAGATCAAGATGTTAGATTGTGGTGCATGATATTTGTAGATAACATTGTGTTGATTAATGAAATAAAGGAAGGTCTTCAAAGTAAGTTGGAATTCTGGAGACATACCTTGGAAGGTCATTGCTTTAGATTAAGCAGAAGAAAGACTGGGTATCTGAAGTGCAAGTTCAGTGGGGTTAGAAGCAGCGAGACAGAGAATTAATGCGGGTTGGTTAAAGTGGTTTAATGATCCGACGTCTCCCGCTACCTTGGATCTGTTCTCCAAAAGGATAGAGAATTCGGTAGAGATGTGTCTCGTAGAATTAATGCGGGTTGGTTAAAGTGAAAAAAGTGTTAAGTATATCCTTTACGATTCTCGCATTCCCCATAGATTGAAGGGAAAATTCTATTGCACAAACATTAGCCTTGCTTTGCTATGTAGCCCCGAGTATTGAGTAGTGAAACAATACCCCGTTCATAAGATGAATGTGGTAGAGATGCCTATGTATATAATGGATGTGTGGAAACACAAGGAAGGAACTGCTATGCAATGAGCTAATTCGGGAGAAAGTTATAGTTGCATGTATTAAAGAAAAGACGTTCGTCAAGAAGGCTACTTGGATTGGCCAGGGTCTTCTTCAACAAACAAATGTCGAGTTTACGACAATGCCGCTCGTTTCCATTCCGCGGAAGTCCCCCACCGATTCTTTCATCTTATTTTCACATTCAATCTCCAAGTGAATGTGGGATGGGATTTTCTCCTCGAGACTATCACCCCTTGGTTATGCTTTCGCTGTGATGTTTCTTTGTCTTTCTTTCTCGTTGCCACCGGGTCGCACGACAGAAGAACACCCAACATAAAGATATGAAGTCTTCTATGGAGGTAGAAAGCCAGACTAAGTAACTTATTTCACTAGTCTCCGGCCGGAGGCAAGGCGTTGACAGATTAGTCCGCCCCGACTGACAGCTGCTGGGTCTCCTCATCTCTTCTAAACTTCCCTTACTACTTCCACAAAGCCTGTCTTCCCAAAATCATCTCAATTAGAAAAGGGGAATTTATTAAACCAGTCTATTAGACCTTCAAGTATTCTTCCCTCAATCTTTAGCTCGGCCGTAGATTTAGCCAAATAAATTCCTTGACTTTTCATTGTTTGATCGAGCTGAGGTCAAAAGAGCAAGCCTATGAAAGGAAGGCTCTCTCCCCTTAGTCCAGGGAAGATATTGAGCTACATCAGCTAAATTTATTACTTGGAAAAAGCTTCCCATGTAGTCTAATAGGAAAGCAAAGACCTCCCCTTTGTTTGGGGCCTCGAATACAGGGGATAAAACCCCTGCAACCCCCCTATGTTGTGTGCTTCACGCTCTGCTAACATAGAGTTGTTGTCTAGATAAGAAGAGTAAGAAGGAAAAACTTAGGTCTTCCCCTTTATACTCTGGAGTCAAAGTCAGTCCATGAAGTAATTGGGGGAAAGTCGTTTAAGATAGTTCGACCATGTGAGAAAGAGACCAAGTGATGCACCTATTAGAAGACTTGAGTTGGGAAGTAATAAAAATTATAAGGGGTAAGGAAAGACCTAAGATGAGTAGGATAAAGGTGATTAAAAGCGATATGTGTTTATTTGGGATCCATGAGAGCATGGCGTTTGAGAGTGTTGAGTGGAGGGAAAGGTTTCAAGGGGGGCAACTGTAACACTAACAAAGTCTAGAACTAGTGTTTCGTTAATATCGCGAAACCTAACTTTAAAGTTCGAGGACGAACTTTGTTTTTAAGGAGGAGTAGATATAATACCCCGAATTTTCAAAGCTTATTTTATTATTTCTTAAACTTTAATATTATTTTCCACTTAAATTTATTTACCGATAATTCAAGTTTATTTTATAATAATGTTTATTATAAATGATTTCATTTAGTTTTTGAATTAATAATGTTTATTAAGAATGATTTCATTTAGTTTTTGAATTATTTAACGATTTTATTAAAAATAATTTATTTAGTTTTGAATTATTTAGTGATTCTATTTAAATGATTTGATTTAAATATATTCTTTTTACAAACTAATTATTCATTTTATTATTTCTATTAATTTAATTATTATTGAGATATTTACTTGGTTGTAGGCATTCTTATTCAAATCATTGTCCATCCACATTGACAAAAACCCATTGAGAGTCCAACCCAAACAAATACCAAAGTCCTAATACATTAGCCCAAACAAAATAAAATAAAATAAAAAAATAAAAACACCAAAATCAGAAAACAAAAGTCTGATTCACTCCTTCTTCAACCTTCCTCCCTCCCTCATGTGACTACAACACATCCAAGAGCAAAAGATCCAAACACTTCATCACTCTTGTCAGATTTCATCAACACTTAAGCTAAAACTAAGGAAAATCTGAGCAAAGTAGTCAAAACAATATCAGATTTTCAAATTCAAAGATCTTCACCATTGATGGAGTTTGACTCCAAGCTCAAAAATTTGACCCAATTCCTCTATAAATACTGAGCTACACCCATGCAATTACTCAAGCAACCCACTACATTCTAAGGTTGCTTCAATTTCTCCCTCTTCTCTTTCAATTTCTTGATTTTAATGTTGAAAATAAAAGAAAATTTTTACAAATTTCACCACCAACTGAACCACCTTCGCACCACCCCTGACCCGCCGGAAACCACCACAGAAATCGCGCCACCCTCGCTGCACAGCTGCGCCGCAGCACCACCACCCAACCCTCCCTCCTCCTTCGCCCAAAACGCTGCTCGCCCAAAACCACGCTCAGCCTCGTCCCTCCCCCACCACTCGCCTGAACTCGCCTGCCCAGACCACCGCAACCTCGCCGGCGACTGCCCAAAACCGCCAGCAAACCGCCCTCCTTTCCTCTCCCTTCTCCTCCTCTATTTTCCCCTGTTCTCCCTTCTTCCTTCTTTCTTAAACTGATTCAATGAAATCAGTTTTTCCACCCCCTTCCCTATATCACGTTTTTTTTTCTTTACTTATTTAAACTTAATTGGTTGCTTAATAATGTTTGACCTAGTCTTTAATGACTTAAACAAATTTATTATGTTTATAAAATAAAGTTAGTTTTCTATATTTAGAATAATTGTTTAAGTTAATAAAAATTAAAAGTTTAAGTAATCTCTAAGTACTTAAATGATTTTTATAAAAGATTGAAACCATAAACTTTGATTTATGAAACTCTTTTGAAGTAATTAATAAATTTTATTTAAGTTATTTGAATTATTTAAGTTGTTTATTTTATAAATAAAATAAAGGGGGTTATTTAGGAAACTAATTTTAGATCCCGTTTAATTGTAGATTCCGATCTAGTAGAAGAAGATTATCAAGAGTGCGATCAACTCGTGGCTTAACTTCGGGCACGCTTCAAGAGTTAATTTTTGATGTCCATCTAAACATAGATCCCGTAGTATAAAATAATTTAAATACGTGACTATGTGATTAGAAATATGGATCATAATTATGGAACTATTATAGATTATTATAACTATTGACCTAAATGCAGATTATGAATACGATTAGTAGGATGACTAATTACTATGGATTATAGATATGGATCATGGACATGGACTATGGACTATGGACTATGACAATGATTATTATAGCATCGTTAACTTCGTAATTAAACTCGATAAAGACTTAATCTGTTATCCTCGGATTTTGTTTAATTAAAGATTAATATTGTTATTATTGTTATTATTATTATTATTATTATTATTATTATTATTGTTATTATTATTTATTATGAATATTATTATCACTAGTATTATTATCGTTATTATTATTATTATCATTGTCATTGTTACTATGCTATTATCGTTATTAAAAGTTTGAAAATAAAAATTGATAATGGATTGGTTATAAGTTGGAAAATGATGGATTATTAAATTTACTAGTGATGGTTTGTATATGAATGAAAATGGGCTTTTTGGATAAGCCGTGAATAAATTGAGTTATGGATGTGGGAATGAATATACTCGTACTTGGTTAAATAAGATGATGTATATGTGATTTAAGTGATGACTTTCATAAAATATATTAATCACTTAAAGTGAAATATTGAAAGGAAGTGATGAACAGGTTGCCCTGTATGGGAGGTTCAGCGGCCACCTACAGGTTTTCTAGTTACTATGCTGATTTTTTTCTGTTATTGTCTTCCTTCTATCTTGATGTGTTCCAAGTTAGAAGGGGTGTGCACACTAGGGACTCTGTTTTATGGCCAATTTGATTTTGTGGGTGGAATTACGTGGTGTATCACCGGCCCACATGTGAGTGGATTTACGTGGTGTATCACCGGCTCACATTAGCAAGTGGATTTACGTAGTGTATCACCGGCTTGCTAGCGTTCTCCTTCCCTTTCGTAAATGAATTGGAATATTATATTAATGTGACCTTTTAACTGTATATGTTTATGTGCAAAGCTTTTCAACTCGACATTTATATTATTTTCAATTATTTTAACTTAAGTACTTTACGGGATGAAGTTGGAATTACTCAGTTTATCTGATTTTTGGGAGCTTGTCTCTCTTGTCTTTTTCAATGTTCATTTGCAGGTGGGTGATCGAGGGGAAATTTGAGAGATCAACTATAAGTTGTCATCCACCTAGTTTAATATTATTTTTGCTTCCGCTGGAACTCTGAAACTCGTAGTATTTAGTACTTAACGAATAATTTCAATTTGGTTGTAAAGATTATTTAAGTTTGGAATGAATAGGTTTTAGTTACTTAGCCTTGCACTTAATTCCAAGGAGTTGAGTGCGGCGGTAACGCTCCATCCGAATCGAACCCTCGTTGATTTCCCCTCAAACGAGTTTTATTTATATTAAAAAGGGTTCGGTTTGGGCGAGGTGTTACAGCAACGAGTGTGATTGCCTTATTTATTTGTTTATTTTCATTGTGTGTGTTTGTTATTGTGTTTGAATTTATTTAAATATTATCACACTTTCCAATGTCTTCCTTTTGTTTTCAGAAGTTTTAGATGACAATTCATGTTAGCCGACCCCTAATCATTTTGGGAATAAGACTTTGTTGTTGTTGTTCTTCCAATACTTCTCCCTTTTTCCTTATTTGGTAGGTTGATCCACCTAATTAGGATTTTTGTGAAAAACAACCTTTTATAATACACATTGTAGGTTTAACTACCTTTTTAAATATTTTTTACTTTAACTACCTCTTATAATTAAAACCACTAGGTTTCTTTACCAAAACCACTTTTAGGCCAAATCTTTTTGTGACGATTTTACCCTCTAGTGGTTTTTAGTCATGTTTTTCATTTTCTCCCCAATTTTCATTCGATTATCTCATTCAATCCAACCCTAATTCATCAATTTGGGGAAATTTTGAAGATTCTTTTCAAATAATCATTTAATTAGGCATTAATTCGTGAATCAAGTGCCCAAATCTTCAATTGGACCTTTTATTTGCAAGCCCTATAGTCCAGATTCCAGCAACCACAGTGGCAGTCGAGATTCCACCGACGAGAGAGTAACCACCACCAAACCCCATATTTCGCCACCAAGACCGGGAGAGGATGACCACCACCAAACAACCCAGATTCCGTCGGCGAGAGGGTAACCACCACAAAAACAGACCTGGGTTGCCCACTGTGGTTGCCGAAATCTGGTGAAACCCTCTCGCTGGCAAAATTTAGGTTGTTTGGTGGTTATCCTCTCGCCGGCGGAATTTCGGCTGCTCACTGTAATTGCCGGAATCTGCGCTATGGGGTTCGCAAAAAACATCCAATTGAAGATTTGGGCAATTCATTCATGAATTAATGCCCCATCAAATGATTAATTGAAAAGAATATTCAAATTAGCATAAAATTGATGAAATAGGGCTGGATTAAATGAGAAAATCGAATGAAAATTGGGAGAGCAATGAAGAACATGACCGAAAACCACTGAAGGATAAAAGCATCATAAAATATTTTGGCCTGCAAGTGGTTTTGATAGTGAAACATATTGTGTAATCCCCCGTAATTTTATGAATTTTATAATTATTTTATTTAATTATCTAAGTATTGACTATTTTAAAAGTCAAATGATTATTTAAACGTTTTAAATGATCATTAATATTTATTTAGTTGCATTTAAGTATTGAATATTTTATTTAAAGGTTTTGGGTCGGGTTTAAAATGATTTTGAAGGTGGGTTGAGGAGACCAACCAACTTGTTTAAGTTTCATGATCAAGTTAAGCCCAAACCTAAAGCCTAACCTAATTGCCATAGGTTTTAGGAAAAACCTATAAATAACCCCCAAACCCCTTAATTGAACACTTTTTTCTCTCCTCTCTCTCCCTCACAACCGGCGCCCCCTCCCTCTCCTTTCCTCTCCTTCGCTTTTCCGGCGAGCCACCACTCGCCACCTGTCTCCTTTCTTCCCTCCTTGCTGTCGCAGCTGCAGCAGCCACCCGCGCCCAATGTTATTAGAATCGGGATTCTACTTTGAATCGAGTGAGGCTCTTAGAATCGAATCATAAAATTGGATTGTAAAATCGTACGATTCTACAAACATGCGTAGTCAAGATATTATAGTCAACTTCCATTAGAACATGCTCATATTATAAGATTAAAAAGAAAATAATTAAAGAAAATAAATGTTTACACTATAAGTGGGAAATAATTGACAATATAGGTTGATTAATAACTTTGTTGACATAATTTAGTTTGATCTATAATTCTGAAGTCCTCGTAAGTTATAAGTAACTACTAGAATCGTACAGAATCGTAAATATAATCGGATGACTATAGTTGAATCGGGATTCTAACAACTATGCCCGCGCCCCACTCTTCGTCCGCAACAGCAGCCACCCGCGCCCACTCTTCTTCCGCCAGCACCGCGCGTGACTGCACGCGCCATCGCAAGCCACGCGCCTTCATGCTTGTTTCCCCTTCGTTCTTTTCCGGTTTTCGTGGTTTTCTTCGGTTATTTCTTAACCCTTATCCTCTATTTTAATGTTTAAATTATAGTTAATGTTAAAGTTATAGTTTTTATGAATTTTTATATGTTTTTATAATAAAGTTGTAAACTTTATTATTCGATTATTAAAAATCTGATTTTTATTCATTATGAATATAAATTATAATTTTAGATTTATTATTATTGGTTTAAAGTGAGTTTTAAGTTTAATGATTTTTGAGTTTTTAAAGCATAGATTTATGAGTATTATATTAAAGGTGGTTAAAGGTTGGAACTTTTGTAACACCCCCACAATCCCTCCATTTAAAAACCTCTATAAAACAAAGAGACTGTGGAGATGTTATGTCACGCATGATAATACGTAAGGCTAAACAGAGAATACAGCGAAAGTCTCTTAAAACATAACTTGAAATACTATAATAAAATCAAAATATATAATTCCATAAATGAGTTAAAAACTCAAGAACTACCCCATAATAGTTCCTTATTTAAAACAAACATAAACCAAAAATAACTTTATTGAAATAAGTGTTTATGCACTAAAATTCTCATCTTGATGCTCATGATCTCCATGCACAGCAACACCTGAACTTGAAACTCAACCTCTAAGATCTCCTCGACATTCACAAACACATTCATGAATGGGTCGTCACAGGGTCATTGAGGTAAAACAATAACCAAAACAAACAAAACACATACATATCAGCAATGCTGAGTGCATAACACTACTAAGCTAATGTGATAAATAGTAATATATGCAATCATCAAATAATCTGGCTTGCTCTTCTCATGATTCTAAATGCAAAACAAAGACTGAACTAACTAAATTCATTCTTTAATATATATTGGCAATGAACGGGCACCGTCCTCCACTTTGAGTAATATACGGGCTACTAATTCTTGTGTAAGAGATTCCACACCTCTTACTAATAAAGTAAAGTTCCATGAATTTTAAATAACTTGACTCGAGAAATACACACTTGTTAGTGAAAATGAAAGAGAGAGTGAGAGTGAGCCCCTAGACTCAACATCTCGACAGAGACACTATGAATGACACCTAGTCCACTCGAAAACCTTCTTAATAGTTTGGAATTCCATAAGGCTTTCTTGATAAAATAAAAGCAACAGCATCGTCATGCTATGCCAATGCAGGAGTATAGTTACACACTAACTCCCCCCTTATGTTCAATACTCATGGGGGATCATACCCAAGAGTTTTATTGCCAAAGTTCGATATGTGAAACACACATGAAAAATACAAATAAGCATATAAATTAATTTCTTATCTTTCTTTAATAAGTGAAAACAAACAAGTACCACAAACAACTTCAATTCTTATTCTTTCGAGCCCTTGCTCAATTTCTTACTTAAATGACTCCTTGAGTCCTTTCTTCTTTCTTAAGGATCCGTGATCCAACCAATTGAGTCTTTGCTCAATGGTTAACTATTTATGGGACCTTGTTTAATACTTTTAACTACTAGTGAGACCTTGCTCAGTAACTTTAACTATTCATGAGACCTTGCTCAATAATATAAACTACTCATGAGACCTTGCTCAATATATACTCATGCAAGCCATAGCTTCAAGAATAACATTAAAAAACTTTAATTATGCTCAAAAGCAATAAACATCAATAACATAAATCTCAAATGACAGGAATAACTCAAAAGTTCCATTCCTAGTCTCCTTTCAATGTTCACAACATAAACCTCAAACAATCTTAAGGCATAAGCCTCTCCTTGATTCTCATGCTCAACAATAATCCTTAAAACTACTAAAGTCAAAGGTCAAAGTGTATGTACCTTGCTACTACAGTGGAATCACCAAAAAGCCTCAATTTCTTTTGTAATGCTTGGAACCTACCAACAAAGAAGTACTAACAATTAGTACTTAACAACAAATAATTCAAGGCTACTTAATAAGTAAAAATCAGCTTTTAAATAATAATAATAAATCTGATTGTTATTTTAAAACACGCTAAAAACTCTTTTAGATCATAAAACTTGAAAACTTTTACTAGTAGACAAGGCCCAATACAAACTAGTGCTTAAAACCTCATAAAAACTATATTTTATTAATTAAAATACAACAGTAAATTAATTAATAAATAATAAAATTAAACTATTTTTTTTAAAATTTGTGTATGGTTCAAAAACCACACAACAAAAATGATACAAAACTAACAACCGTAAACCGCTCAAAACGTCGTGTTAACCACAACGAGCACCACCCACCACAACCACCGAGACGGCAGTGGGCAGGGTGGCACTCGCTGCCACCCAGCCGTTGTCCAGCCGCCAAGGTGGCCGGAAAACTCAAGGGAAGGAGGCATACATGGCGGAAAAACGAGGGAAGAAAAGAGAAAGAAAAGGAAGAAAAATAAAACCCTTTGCTTCACTTGAATTCTTGAATGATCCTCCTACAAAAATCAATGGAGAAAATTAAATTAGAACTTGAATCAATGGAGGAATTGATGGAGAATGAAAACTAGGGCTTGAGAGAGAAGAGAGAAAAAGAGGAACCCTAATTACTCCTTGTGATGATGGTGGCTAGTAAATGATGGAGGAAAACCTAATTCCTCCTTTTATAGTGGAAAAAGACTATGTTTTGGTGAAAAGACAAAAACACCCTTAATGATAAAATCTATCAAAATACCCTTCTTCTTGAAATTACTAAAAACCCTTGTAACTATAAATATTAATTTTTAAATAGCTTAAATACTTCAAAAATGATTAAAACTATTTAATTAAATAACTCAAACATATGGGGGATTACAACTTTAATATATTTAAAGTATTTTAAAACAAATTTTGAAATGTTTTATAATAAGTTATATTGCTGTGAATTAATTAGTATATTAATTTATTATTGTGTTATTATTTTGATAGGCGGAGAATTTACTTTAGGCGACTTCTAGAATTCTAAAGTGGCCTCTCACTTTGTCTACACAAGGTATGTACATGTCCTTATGTGTTAGACTAGTATCATATCCTAAGGACTAGGATTATTTATAGTATCATGTATGGAACCCTTTTATGGTTCACACGTGGCTATTGAATTGGAATTACGTGTTGTTGAGCATGTTAATTGCCTTTATGTTTTATTACATGATTGAATGGATGTTTGATTCAAGCATGTTTGGGACGGAAAGTTTATTTATTAATACACATGAGGGATTAAAATTATTTTATTGTTGGATTGTGATTTTGGTATTGTTTCCCTTATTGGATATTTTATTACTCTGAAAGGCCGAGGACTTTATGAGTAAGTTGTATTATTATTGGTTATGGTTATTTTACTACTTTGCAAAAACCGAGGGCATTGTAGGGTATGTATATTTATTGTCATTGGACTTTCGATTGTTGATTTAAGTCAACAAATAAATTTGGAGGATTAATTCTTTGTCAATTGAATTTGTTTGATCACTTAATTAATCCTAAGATAAAAGAGGAATAATTATTGTATTCATTTTATGTGTTGGGTGTCTGTTTAGAGTCCAATATCGAATAACTCTCTAATACTTAAAGTGAAAGTGAATAGCAATAGCTTTAGACTAGTGCACGTCTGAAGTTCTGGACTAGTATAAGTTGGAGTACATGGTGGTAGCCCATGGCTTTTCTTTGGGTCGGATTGATCACCGTACCCTATTTTTATTTCTAAAGGTTCCTCGATATCGTTAGTCAAGGGGTTACGGAGTCGCGCCCGTAACTCGGTCTTTTATTTTGAAGACTGGTTTTTCTTTAGACAACTCGATCCATTGTCTATTCAATTTATCAAATATTTATCATGTGTATGTCTTATAGTCAAGTCTTATTTCAAGAGTTGAAGTCTGATAGTATTTTATTGATCTTGTTTGGTTGTTCATTAGTATCATCACTATCATGATTAGGATGAATTATGTAAGGAAGATTTGGTATGAGTTAAGTTATTATTATAGTCATTTCTAAAGGTTCCTTATGTTGTGTAGAAATAAAATTTTATATTGACCTTTATATTTCTGTTTTTCCCCACACTTACAGATTAAAAAGATGAAGGCAAATGGTGAAATTGTGACTTCAAATAATCATGCTAAATTATGGAAGGATATGAGATCGGACGAGGATGGAAATGTGGATGAATCTACAAAAGACATTGTTGATCGAATTGTATGTGATACTTTAAAATAAAGTGTGGTATACATATATAATTGTCTCGGCTTTTTTTTTTTTGTCATAGAATACCTTAAAGTGCCGAATTGAAGAAGGAGATTTTGAGGAGGTTGGGCATAAAGACGTATTGCAAAGGGTCTTGAACAAAGAAGAGCAAGGTGGAAGAGTTCGCACTGCTGGATATGGAGTATCTTTATCAAAATACTTCGGATCATTTCCCTCAAAGAAAGAATATGCCAATGAAATGGCTGAAATTTATGCAAGAATGAAAAAATTGGAAACTGAAATTAAGGTTCTTAAACGTAAAAGATGCGAGGAGGTGGAGAGAGCTAGTAAAGGGGATGATTTAGAAGGGTTAGATGATCATGATGATAATAATGGTGCAAAAAGTAGCGGAATGAAGATTTTTTCTAAGGTAAAATGAAACTATTTTGTGATATTTCTCTCTTACAAGCTGTTGTTGTGATCCTCTTCTCTTAATTCTTTTTGTTGTGATCCTCTCTCTTACTTGCTGTGATTTACTAGAGTTGGAATTGGATTAATTCTTGTTGTTGTGATCAGACCTCTAACACTGGTGATTTACTAGAATTGAGATTGGATTAATTCTTGTTGTTGTGACTTAGACCTCTAACACTGGTGATTTACTAGAACTGGAATTGGATTAATTCTTCTTGTTGTGATCAGACCTCTAACATTGGTGAAACAGATAATTGCCTTTTGTAAGTGTAATTCACTAGAATTGGAATAATACCGGAGGAGAAATTACCTTTATTTCCAACTGCACCTGCAGTAGCAGCCACTAACTTTGAGCAATCCAAAATACCTCATGGTTCCTGCTCTGCCCTTTACCCCACCATCAGGCATCAATGATATCTCCAACTACTAATCAAACTTGGACCAATAAGTTAACTTGAATATCAAACCTTGATCCAATCTACTTAAACTTCGCCTGCCTGGAAATAATATGATAAGAAAACCAACATTCATAGATAAAATAAAAGAAATGTTCCAGAAACAAAAATTTAGAGAAACCCAAAGCGCCCTGATGAGCAGTAGTTCGTAATGCCACACAAGCTACTAGTCGTATCCATTAAGTTTTCAGGATGCCGTCATTCTAGAGGAAGCAAATTAGTAAGGGTGCAGGTGAGGACGAGTCTTTGCTATCTGATGAACAGCTTCCTTCACTTCTATCATCTATGATTCAGAGGCCTAGGCTCCCATTCTGCTGCAGTACCTATACACAAAAAAAAAATTCTAACTCAATAAGTCTCTGCTAATACTAATTCTCCCCCATTTGGTAAGTTAGTTACGAGTCTTTATTTGAGTGTCTTAAGAGGTCTGAGAGTGGGTCAAAAACTTGACAAATATGTACAGATTATTTTCTTTGCTTTAAAATGAAATTATTATTCTTTACTTTGATTAAATATGGCTTTGCCTTTAATCACATTGTACCATGGATGGCATGTATGGCTTTTTGTAGGGTGTTACTCCATGTCAATTGGCTTTGTCAAATCCTTATTATCGAATGGTAGCTACTGGAAAGGTGCATAACACTATTGATGTGTCACACACACTAGCATTGCCAACAAACTTTATGAGGGTTTCTTATTGAATATGCAATCGAGAAAAAAAAACAATTGCCAGTTCCGAATGAAGATGCTGAAGCATTCACCATACAAGGTGCAATTGGGACCATTGTCTTATGGCCTATAGATCTGATTATCATAGATGAGCGGTATGGAGTTAGTGTTAAAATCTTAATGTTCATATTCAATTAAATACGAAACTCCATACATTGTCTTTTTCTTAGTGTAATCCTCTTTTAAATATTTTGTTGACAGGATAAAAATCCGTTAAAGCTCAACGATAAAGAAGTCAAAGATTGTCAATCACAATCCCCATCCAAGAGGAACGATAAAGAACTTTTAGATACGAGATCTCATACTCCTTCCAAGAGCAAGTACAAAGAAGTTTCCCGCTCACAAAAAACAACCAGGAAAAATACAACCAAGGAAGTTGGATTTCAGCCATGAAAAATGAGTCCCTCATTGGGTTTCCCTTCCACCTGATCTTCAAATGTAATATAAGTACACTATTTTAATGTCCAATGAGCAACAACTTGATATTCCTATTGACATAGGGATCCTTCATCAGTACAAAAATATATCCATGGGCAAGGAAGAGATATTCCAATTTCTCGCTCAAGAAGAAATTGGTGTTTGCCATATTGTGATTTATATGTCGTAAGTTGTATAATGGTTTATTTGTGTGTACATATTATATGATTGTTTTTCACCGTAAAGATTCTTTTATAAGATTATCTATACTCTGCCAGGTTGTTGGTCGTTGTCAGATGCTTGGAATAGTGAATATATTTGGATTTTTATGCCCAACAACAATATCTCTTGTATCACAATTCAAGAAGGGGGAGATGAAGAAAACCAAGGACCGTAGATTGGATCTCTCTCATTACATATGTGGTATATTCAATAAAATCGCAACTAAAGGGCGAGTTTTTATTGCACCTTATAATGCATGGTAAGTATTCTAAAAGCTAAAATTGGTTTTGTATCAATTTTTTACTAGATAATGTTTGAGATTCTTGTTCTTAATGAAAATTCTTGTTCTTAATGACGTAGGTATCATTGGATGTTGTGTGTTATTGACCCATATAGTAATGTAGTCTACTTTATGGATCCTTTGCCCAACGTACAAAATAACGACGACATTGGAGTTAATGAAGTTTTGCGTGAAATGGTTGAGACGTGAGTAATTTACCTACATGTCATTTAACAATAAATGTATCTAGTTTATATTCTCGTAATTGTTTAACAGATTATAATTTTTTCCCGTTATATTTTTTTGAAGAGCAATTCTCTTATTTCAAAGTGAAAATGAAATGCAAAAGAAGATAAAGATGAAAACCAAGTGGTTGCAAATACAGGTAAATATTTTCCCTTTCTTTATGAGTTTCTAGAGTTTAAGAGAATTGTAAATTAATTAATTTAATGCATTGTTATACAGTGTCCTCGTCAAAGAAACAATATTGATTGTGGTTATTTTGTTATGAAATTTATGAAAGAGATCGTCGAGCACAAACAGACTCAAATCCTTGAAGACGTATGTAATATACTTTTATTTCAATTACGCTCTTATCTTTATTTTCTCCCATTATTTTGTCTCTAAGGAAGATTTTTTTCTTCAAATATGCAGTATTATTTCGATTGCAATGTTTCAAGCTATGATCAAGGACATATTGATGAAGTAAGAGTTGAACTGGCGCGCCAAGTTTTCCTACCCAGCTGATTGCCATTAATTTAGCTATAGAACATTTTTTGTTTAGTATAACATTATTTGTCACTGTTGAGTTAATTGTATCAACTTCAAATTATTATGA
Organism: Patellifolia procumbens; assembly: GCA_947645195.1. Lineage (NCBI taxonomy): Eukaryota > Viridiplantae > Streptophyta > Magnoliopsida > Caryophyllales > Amaranthaceae > Patellifolia > Patellifolia procumbens. The sequence goes on from CANSGD010000193.1 coordinate 2,529,315, forward strand.
ATGAAATCACGTTTTAAGAAATCATTAGTGCAATCGATTTTAATATAGGCATAAAATTAGATATTTATATGAATTCAACTGCTTTTTAAAAATTTAATTTTTAGGAGTCAATTTACAGCGCTCTAGAAAAATTCAAAAAAAAAGGCAGATAGGTTCACTAATGGGCGCCTAAAAATTCAAAAAAATTCAAAAAAAATCCGCTAATTTTTGAATTCTTTTACAGGGCTTTTACCTAAGCGCTATAGAATAAGGAGTTAAACTACAACGCTTGTAGCAGTGCTGTAGATGTTTATATAGCGCCTCTATTCTATAGCGATTAAAAAACGTTGTAGAATCACTACTACAAAAAGGGGCAAACATAACGTTCGAATAAGGCTTAACATAACACCTCTTAGGTGTTGTTAAGGTGACTGATGTGTAAAGTAAAGATAACACCCTATGTAGGGTGTTATTATTAGTATATCAAAGATAACACCTATCTTACATAGTAGTTATCAATATGTAGAAGCAAAGATAACACCTTTATGAAATGAATGTTATCTTAAGTATAGCAAAGACAACACCTATCTATAAGAGGGGTTATCTTTGCTTACAACTTTACATAACACCTCTGTCACTCAAACGTTATCTATGTTGCAATTTTTTTTTTAAATATCTGCATACATATACGGTTTCCAACCTGTATCATTCTTTCCCAAATAATCTGTAATATACGGAAACATGACCAAATTTAGATAGAAACTCATTTAAAAAATTGTTTATATATATAATCAACCAATATACATCAAAAACTCATCGTATTCTCAAGTATCGAAGATAAAAAATGATCAAAATTTCAAATGCTAAGTATATACATCAAAAAATGACAAACTAAAAAGTACAAAGAACGAAGTTACAACTCATATTCATCATCTCTTCTTCGTCATGCTAAGCATGTTGCACCACCCAAGACCCTCTTGCAAATTGGCTTTCCTATTCCCTCCAAAGCCAGGGGCTTTAACAGCAAGTCTGCAAGGACAAATAGAGTTTAAAACATGAATAGCAAAAAGCATGACTAAAAAACTAAAAAACCATTTTGTCACTCATACTCCAAACCTCAAAATGGCACAAACTTTTTTCGAACAAAGGATATCATATAGACAAAAATGAGTTATTTATATCCATATCATATAGACTAAAATGAATTCAAGGTACCAAAATGAGTTATTTATGTCCATATCAAGTCCGCTAACACAAACACACACCTTCAATCTCAATGAAATCAAGGATAACTACTGAGACATAGATGAGAAAAGTCTAATTATTATATAAAAGTTTGAGTACCTCCTAGGTGCCAATCTAAAGTAAAGTGGCAGGAAAATTCGAAGCCTTAAGCTCATTATCAGAAGCTAAGCATGATAATTCAGATAGCAACTCATTATCAGAAGCTCATTATCCTCTAGCACTTGATGATTTCACAATATTACCTACAACAGGTACCACAGGTCACACATCGTAAAATCATGAAGGGAAAGATAGAAAATACCTATAAGACAAATTAAAGCTCTAAATAATGAGAATTTCTATGTGATTTGCCAACATTTGTAGTTATAACTTGTTAAATACATACAAATATAGTGAATTTCAAACCCACATGTTGCTCCGAACAGAAGCCATTGTAGGTTCCTTATCAGTAAACAAGGCATTATCCATTATTAAGAATTACATAATCACAATTCACAAATTAGATTTAACTATACATACAATTTGTCAAAATCTATAAAAACTCAGCAATCCATAACGTCAATTATCATTAACACTATAACCGATTCAGACATTCTTTAAGAGAATTTACCCCAACACCAAATGCTTGTCTACAACTCTATACTCTATAGTACTAGCCACGATTCAGACAAGCGAGACAGCCAAGAACGAATAGACCAGACAATGGGGAACATAATAGCACAGCAACAGATAATATCAACCAACAAAAAGACCCGATTCAGAGTAAACCAATCCTTAATAAAAGGACCAGTTTCTCCAATAACAATAGAAGCAACATTAGCTAAAACCTGAAGTGGGATACAATCATAAGGACTTTCTTCTCCTTTTCCTGCAGAAAGGGATTCAAAAAGGACCAACCAGTACCAACCAAGACAATAATAGTGAACAAAAGCACAACCCTAAGGAACTGAAACAAATAAAACAATACATCCCAACCGTGTGGCGATCTGGTGACCTTAACATAATGTTTATCCTCAGTAGCACAAATCAGGTTCAAAGCTTTCATAACCAAAAGACCAACCATCAATAGATGAATCATACGAACTGTTTTCTTATTCTTGAAACAGGCAAATACCCAATAACCCAAGAAAAACAAAATAAGCAACAGAAAAGATGAAATACATAAAGGAAGTTGAATTTGACCTGTAGGTAAGTAATCCTTAACACCATTGAACTCAAGATTATACGTCTCGGTGTTGGCAGTCATGGAGACAAAGCTTTTAGGGTTGCAATTAGCAAAGAAGAGACTATATTCATTGGGTATACTAACAGGGTAAGATTGATTAAAGGAGGAAGCAGGAGGAGGAGATAGATCTCTGAAGGTGTAGAAATGAATCTAAGCAATACTTAAGCCAAAAACATAGAAATCGGGTAGATATTGATAAAAGAAACTCCAAAAACCTAGGGTTTTAGCACTTTTGAAATCTGAAGCCAAAAACCTAGAATCCAGACTTAGCGCCATTGATAGCCATACGAAGTGCTTCTGATTTTGAGCACTTCTGCATTCGAGTTTATCACTCAAAATCTTCAGTTTATGCGCTTTTACCGATACACCGCAATCTTAAAGTCCGGCACTCATCGGGGTCAGTTTTGGTTTGAATTGAACGCAAAACCCTAGAATACCAAATCCAAATTGATATACGAATCTCGATCGATCAACATAATACCCTTCTAAAGACTAAACTAACATTAAGTTCAAATTACTAGAGAGAGAAAGACAAAGGAAGATACCTGGCGTTGGTTTGGTGTGAAGCAGCAACGATGAATTTGAATACTGAATAGCACTGATGATGATTGTGATCGTGTTCAGGTTTCTTGAATATATGGGGATGTAATAAAAACAAAAATAAAAATTGGGGTAGCAAATATCGTTAATGTATCTGAGTAATAATTCAATTTAAATTAAAAATATTTAATTTTTCTAAATCAAACAACAAAGATAACATTCGAGCCTTATCTTAGTTATCTAAAATATTTTCTATTTCCTAACCTTTAACCTAAGATAACACTTATCTTGAATAGGGGTTATGTGAAACACAATAAAACACCTATAGTATTTAGATGTGATGTAAGAGGTGTTATCTTTGCTCTTTTTTGTAGTAGTGAATAGGGCTAAAAAAAGTTGTAGAGGCACATTTTTAGCGTAGTGAATTGAAGACTAGTTTTTAGTTGGACAACTCGATCCATTATCTATTCAATTTATTAAATATTTATCATGTTGTATAACTTGTAGTCAAGTCTTATTTTAAGAGTTGAAGTCTGATAGTATTTTATTGATCATGTTTGGTTGTTCATTAGTATCATGATTAGGTTTCGTGTTATATTTATTTATGTATGTACCCAGCCTTATTACGTGCTTTTCTGTGTGTCGATCATGGCTGTGCCTATTGATCCTGTGATGACCCTTTATTGGCGAGCAGTTTTCAATTGAGTATTTGGTTTGAAGACATGATTCATCATCTCAATATTCATTTGGGACTTGGGAGCGTTGTTGGGAGATTGTTTTATTATTTTATTGTCTCCTACCTTTACGTTATTTTAATTAAGTTGTTCTATGGATTATTTATTTTTAAATGTTTTGATTTGGTTTGAATTACTTTCGAGGTTTGAAGTTTAGTTTGACAATTATATTATTTAAGTATTTAATAAAGTATATTCAATGTTTTTCCGCTGCAATACTCTGAACAAGCCAATACGTTTTCACACTGGCGATAATGCCTTGATGATTCTCTATTTTAGTTTGGAAAATATATGTTTTAAAAGAGAGTATTGCCGGGTGTTACAAAGTGGTATCTTGGAGCTTAAGGTTTTATAGGCCTTTCGTGCCAAAACTATTTTTAGGCGCCTAACTAAAACTAAAACTAGCTTAGCTATTTTCAAAATTATTTTTTTGAAGGTAGCTCCTACTTATTCGTTCCTTAAATTTAATTTGAGAAATTCGAGGTTTGTTGTTGGAAAAGGTTCAAATCTTATTTTGGTGAGAATTTTATTTTCGAGTTATTGTTTTAACTTGCTTTTTGATTTTATTTCTATTTTCCTCTATTTATGTTTTCGGTTTTCTTTAATTATTTACCGAAAAATTTAATTTATTCCCCTTTATTATTTTCTTTATTATTCGGAATTGAGTTTGATTTTTTTTTAGTCCGAAATTTTAACTTTATTTTTTCGGTATTATTGAGCATTTTCGAAAATTTTCGAGGTTCGAGAAATATTTTGTCTTGCTTATTTATTTTATTTGAGTGAGATGGATAGTTTAGGATGGGCATATAGGATAGAAATTTCATATGTCTGCATTATTTTGTTGTATTCAGTTTATTTCCTATCTGCTAATCTGTTCAGCTGCTTTATATCTGCGAGTCTGTTCTTTTAGTTCAGTATTGGTAGTTTGTTCAGCTGTTTTAGTCTGTACATGTTTCTTATCTGGTTGATTGCTGATTTATTATTTTGTGGCTATTTATTTATGTTATTTATTGTTGGGAATGTACGCTGAGAGTGAACGTTGTTCATTGTAGATGTCTTGCTCAACAGTAGATGGACCTTTAGGCATGTCTGATAGTCAAGTCGATCGTGTTGGAAGTTTTTACAACCCTATTGTACTTAGTGATGACGAGTTCGACACTGCGTCCGTGCTTGAAAGCTATACTAGCTTAGAGGTTGGATTACCCCGTATTTTGAGAGTTTCTACTGAGAGTGATGATGAGATGTTACGAGAATTCGACTCAGCTAGAGGTCAAACCCGCAAGGATATTTATGCTGCTTTTCTGGCTGACATACTTAATGATACTGATAGTGAAGATGAGATTGAGGATATTGATGAACCTTCACCTAAACTTATTAGGAGGACAACTAGAGCTGAAGAGCCAAATTATAAATGTGTGATTGAGGATATGGATGTTTTCCAAGACAAAGTATTCACTCCTGAGAAGTACAAGGAAAATAAGGATATGGATCATGATGTTAGTCCTTAGATTTATTTTGATGTCATTTCTTATTCATTTTAGCATTCTTTTGAATAAGGTAGCTATGCTACACTAGTTATATATTTTAGTACTATTCATAGTTATATATTTTAGTACTATTCATTTGAGGAATTATATATAGTGAATTCTTGTTATGGATTGAGGACATATTCATTGTTATTATTTTGGGAGAAATAAAATATTCTTTTGGTTACATGAGCTCAACAATATTTATTTAGTACGCGAATGGGAATTGTTTTTATTTTATTTCTCATGGTTGGTTATTTAATTTTTGCATGATTGTGCAAGTAATGACAATTGTTTGAGCTTGGATTTATTCCAAATAAATTTGTTTGAGATTGGATGTACTCCAAATAAATTCATTGGTGCTTGGATTTGTTCCAAATAAAATTGTTTGTACTTCGGATTTATTCCAAGTAAAACTTCGTTGAACCTATTTTCTTTAGATGATCTTGTATGATCAGTTTATTTTCGATGCCTTCGTAGAATGGCAATTAGTTATGAATCGTGACCTGAACTGGACGTATGTTTTTTTCATAGGTTATGCAGTAGGATGCCCAACAACGATGTCGCCCTGGTCTCTGCCATTCGTCTTTTGGCAGAGAGATTGACCCAAGAGAGAACTGAGCGTCCTAACACTACAGGCGATATGTTCGAGAAGCTGGCTAAAGTTAAGCCGCCCTATTTTAAGGGACAGACTGACCCTACTTTCTTGGAGAGTTGGATTAGAGAGTTCGACAAAATACTTGAAGCTGTGAATTGCCCTGAGACAATGAAGGTAGATCAAGCCGTGATGTATCTGAAAGATGAGGCTGATCTTTAGTGGAAGGAAAACAGGACTAGGATTAGTGCCGAGACTGATTTCAATTGGGATTCCTTTACCACTGCTCTTAGAGGAAAGTTTTACCCTGCTTTCATGAGGAAGCAAAAGGCCTAAGAATCATTAACCTTAGAATAGGAAGTATGAGTATTTCTGAATACTATAGCAAGTTCATAGCTTTGTCTAGATTTGCACCTGAGGTAGTCGCTACTGAGGACCTGAAAGCTCAAAGGTTTGAGCAAGGTCTGACTGAGGAAATCCAATTGGGACTAGGAGGTGAAACCTTTACATCCCTAGATATTATATATGGGCGAGCCGCTCATATTTATGGATTGCAGACTTGGCATGACAAGAAGAACGTTGCCCTAGGAGATAAGAGGAAAGATTTCCAAGCTGGAGGAAGTCAAGGTAGTTACAAGAGGAACAGGAATGGAAATGGAAATTTCCAGAATAGGAATGGTCAAGGGTCTAGTGATGAGGCCAAGCCTGAGAGGACTTACTACTGTAAGAGATGCAACAAGAACCACCCTGATAGAGACTGTAAGGGAGATTTAGTTACATGCAATTACTTTCAGAAGAAGGGACATAGGGAGTTCGAGTGTTTCACGAAGCAGATTCGTGAACAGAATGCCAATGGAGGAAATGGTCAAGTGAGATCTGGTTACAACCAAGCTAGCAACCAAGGACCAAAACCTTCGGGGTCGCAGAATGGTCATGGAAGCTACACTAAGCCTGTGAATTGGAAGCAACAACAACAACAACCAGAGTAAAGCTCCGGGGAAACTGTTCGTGATGGGTCGTACAGAAGCTGAAAAGTCCGCTAATGTAGTATCCGGTACTTTTTCTATCAACTCCGCTTTAATTAAAGCGTTATTTGATTTTGGAACGACCTATTCTTTTGTTTCTTCGTCTGTTGTTAAGAGTTTAGGTCTAGTAGACTTTGAAGTCGTTGATTTTCCCATTAGTATTCCTACTAGAGAAGTCGTGAAGTGTACTAAGATGTTTAGAAACTTACCTTTGAAGATAGGAGGTTGTACTTTTCCCTCTAATCTCATAGAATTCAATTTGGGAGACCTAGATATTATTCTAGGAATGGATTGGCTTAGTTCTTATAAAGCCAAGATAGATTGTGAAGTTCAAAGGGTAGTTTTGAAGATTCCTTCGGGGAAGTCGATTTCGTACCGACGATTTGGGAAGCCTAAGAGTTTTGGGATCATTTCTGCTATGCAAGCAGAGAATTGATAAGGAAAGGTTGTGAAGTATTCTTGTGTAGTGTGCGAGATGTAAGCAAAGAAGTTGAGTCGAGAATTGAGGATGTACCTATCGTGAATGAGTTCTTAGATGTGTTTCCAAGTGAAATCTCTAGAATGCCACCTAAGCGAGCCATTGAGTTTACCATAGACTTAGTTCCTGGAACTGTACCTATTTCGAAAGCACCCTACAGGATGGCACCTCCTGAGATGAGTGAATTGAAGATTCAATTGCAAGAATTGTTGGAAAAATATTACATTAGACCTAATGTGTCACCTTGGGGAGCACCAGTTTTGTTTGTGAAGAAGAAGATGGTAGTATGAGGTGATGTATTGATTATCGCGAGTTGAACAATGTGACTATTAAGAACAAGTATCCTTTGCCTAGGATAGATGATCTTTTCAATCAGTTGAATGGAGCTAGTGTTTTCTCGAAGATCGATTTGCGTTCGAGGTATCATCAATTGAAGGTAACCGATAGAATATACCTAAGACTGCATTTAGAACGAGAGGTCACTATGAGTTTACTGTGATGCCATTTGGGTTGACCAATGCACCTGCAATATTTATGGACTTGATGAATAGGATTTTCCATGAGTTTCTAGATAAGTTTGTCGTGGTATTCATTGACGATATATTGATTTACTCTAAGAATGAAGAAGAGCATGATGAGCATTTGAGAATTATTCTGGAGACGCTTAGGAGAAATCAATTGTTTGCCAAGTTCTCTAAGTGTGAGTTCCGTTTGGAGAAAGTTGCATTTTAGGTCATTACGTGTCCAAGGAAGGAGTTTATGTGGATCCTGCAAAGATACAAGTCGTTAGTGAGTGGCATAGACCGAAGAATGTGTCTGATATAAAAAGTTCTCTAGGATTGGCTGGTTATTATAGAAGGTTTTTGAAAGATTTCTCGAGGATAGCGAGACCTATGACTACTTTGATGAAGAAAGAGTCGAAGTTTGAGTGGAATGAGAAGTGTGAGGAAGCCTTTCAGATTTTAAAGGATCGTTTAACCTCTGCACCTGTTTTGACTCTTCCCGATGGGAATGATGGATTCGAGGTATATAGTGATGCTTCGAAGAATGGTCTGGGATGTGTGTTACAGTAGAATGAGAAGGTGATTGCGTATGCATCGCGTCAGTTGCAGCCATATGAGTCTAATTACCCTACCCATGACTTAGAGTTAGCTGCCATTGTGTTTGCATTGAAGATTTGGCGACATTATCTCTATGGAGCGAATGTGAAGATATTCACCGACCAAAAGAGTTTGAAGTATATTTTCACTCAGAAAGATCTCAATATGAGACAAAGGATATGGTTAGAGTTGATCAAGGATTATGAATTAGATATACAGTATCATGAAGGGAAGGCGAATGTAGTCGTTGATGTTTTGAGTAGGAAGACGAGCCATAGCGTGAATGCGTTGGTAGTTTCCGAAGAGTTGTATAGAGATATGCAAAGGCTTAACCTTGAGATTTTGAATCCTGGAGAGATAGAAGGAGATTGAACGATTTGTCGTTAGGGTCGTCGATTTTCGACGAGATCTTGGAGAGTCAAGTTGGAGATGAACATCTTGACAAGATTAAAGAAAAGATGAAGCAAGGAAAAGAAGTTGATTTTAAGATCCATGAAGATGGAAGCCTGAGATTCAAAGGAAGGTGGTGTATACCACAAAAGTGTGAAGAGCTTAAGAGGAAGCTTATGGAGGAAGGTCACAATACTCCGTATTCTGTACATCCTGGTGGTGATAAGTTGTATAAAGACCTTAAGGAAAATTATTGGTGGACGAACATGAAGCGAGAAGTTGCCGAGTTCTTATCCAAGTGTTTGACTTGCCAGAAAGTGAAGATAGATCACAAGAGACCTATAGGGAAGGTCCAGTCGTTAGAAGTTCCTGGATGAAAGTGGGATTCGATTTCTATGGATTTCGTGACAGCATTGCCGAAGACCAAGACTGGCAATGATAATATTTTGGTGATCATGGCTCGATTGACTAAATATGCCGTTTTTATTCCGATCAAAGACATGGAAGAAGAAGCAACTGGAAAAGACTTATTTTGGCAGAAAGTTCAGCAGAATCATGGAACTTCGTTGAAGATGATTACTGCTTTTCACCCTGCGACAGATGGTCAGACTGAGAGGACCAATCAGACGATGTAGGACATGTTGAGAGCATGTGCAATTGATTTTCAAGGAAGTTGTGAAGACCAATTAGATTTGATTGAGTTTTCATACAACAATAGTTACCATGCGAGTATAAAAATGGCACCATTTGAAGCTTTGTATGGACGGAAGTGTAGAAGTCCTATCTGCTGGAACGACTTTAGTGAGAATATAGTCCTAGGGACTGAATTCATTGAAGAGACCGTCAAGAATGTGAAGTTGATTCAAGCTAGAATCCAAGCTGCCCAGGATAGGCAAAAGGATTTGAAGAGGCGTGAAGATGAGTTTGCAGTTGGCGATAAAGTGTTTTTGAAAGTCTCACCGACTAAAGGTGTTATGAGATTTGGTAAGAAAGGCAAGTTGAGTGCCAAGTATGAGGGATCGTATGAGATTTTGCAACGAGTTGGTAAAGTAGCCTACAAGTTGGTCTTACCCATGGAATTCGAGAAGATGCACGATGTGTTTCATATCTCGCAGCTTAAGAGGTATATTCCTGATGAGAATCATGTACTAGAACCCGAAAGAGTTCAGATTGATAGTAGCCTTACGAATGAGGAAAGACCTGTGAAGATTTTGGACAAGAACTTGCGTAGTACACGCAATAAGGATGTGAGTATCGTGAAAGTACTTTGATCTAACCATGAATCCGAGGAGGCAACATGGGAAGCCGAGGATGATAGAGGAAGAAGTATCCTGATTTGTTTATTGAGGTGAGTTACCAGGGCGTAACTCGTTTTCTTTAAGAGGGGTAGGACGCGATAGAATTTTGCGCTTTTTACCTATTTTTATGGTATCTTTATGCTTACTTTTGCGATTTGCACACGTTGGTGAAAAAGATGCGTCCATGAGTGACACAGTTAAGGTTGGGTTGGTAAATTGTGCACATGTGTGACACAAGCTTTTCGAGTTTTCAGTTTTGAAAAGTATAAGTATAAAATTTTTCCAAACGATTCAGTTTTTCGTGCCAAGTTTCGGGATGAAACTTCTTTTAAGAGGGGTAGACTATAATCTCCCATAATTTTATGAATTTTATAAATATATTTAAAGTATATTTATAATCATTTTCATACTTATTTTATATGATTATTTAAGTATTGACTATTTTAAAAGTCAAATGATTATTTAAACGTTTTAAATGATCATTAATATTTATTTAGTTGCATTCAAGTATTGAATATTTTATTTAAAGGTTTTGGGTCGGGTTTAAAATGATTTTAAATGTGGGTTGAGGAGCCCAACCAATTTGTTTAAGTTTCATGATCAACTTAAGCCCAAACCTAAAGCCTAACCTAATTGCCATAGGTTTTAGGCAAAACCTATAAATACCTTCCAAATCCCTTAATTGAACACTTTTTATTTTTTCTCTCCTCTTTCTCCTTCACAACTGGCCCCCCTCCCTCTCCTTTCCTCTCCTTCGCTTTTTCGGCGAGCCACCACTCGCTATCTCTCTCCTTTCTTCCCTCCTTGCTGCCGCAGCAGCAGCAGCCACCCGCGCCCCACTCTTTGTCCGCAGCAGCAGCCACCCGCGCCCACTCTTCGTCCTCCAACAGACGCGCAGCACCAGCCGCGCGTGACTGCAAGCGCCACCGCAAGCCACGCGCCTTCGTGCGTGTTTCCCCTTCGTTCTTTACCGATTTTTGTGGTTTTCTATAGTTATTTCTTAACCCTTTTCCCCTATTTTAATGCTTAAATTATAGTTAATGTTAAAGTTATAGTTTTTATGAATTTTTATATGTTTTTATAATAAAGTTGAAACTTTATTATTCGATTATTAAAAATCTGATTTTTATTTATTATGAATATAAATTATAATTTCAGATTTATTATTATTGGTTTATAGTGAGTTTTAAGTATTAAATTAATGATTTTAAGGTTTTAAAGCATAGATTTATGAGTATTATATTAAAGGTGGTTAAAGGTTGGAACTCTAATATATTTAAAGTATTTTAAAACGAGTTTTAAAACATTTTTAAAATAAGTTATATTGCTGTGAATTAATTAGTATATCAATTTATTGTTGTCTTATTATTTTGATAGGCGGAGAATTTACTTTAGGCGACTTCTAGAATTCTAAAGTAGCCTCTCACTTTGTCTACACAAGGTATGTACATGTCCTTATGTGTTAGACTAGTATCATGTCCTGAGGACTAGGATTATTTATAGTATCATGTATAGAGAACCCTTTTATGTTTCATACGTGGCTATTGAATTCGATTACGTGTTGTTGAGCATGTTAATTGCATTTATGTTTTATTACATGATTGAATGGATGTTTGATTCAAGCATGTTTGGGAAGGGAAGTTTATTTATTAATTCACATGAGGGATTAATATGATTTTATTGTTGGATTGTGATTTTGGTATTGTTTCCCTTATTGGATATCTTATTACTCTCAAAGGCCGAGAACTTTATGAGTAAGTTGTATTATTATTGGTTATGGTTATTTTACTAATTTGAAAAGACCGAGGGCTTTGTAGGGTATGTATATTTATTGTCATTGGACTTTCGATTGTTGATTTAAGTCGACAAATAAATTTGGAGGATTAATTCTTGGTCAATTGGATTTGTTTAATCACTTATTTAATCCTAAGATAAAAGAGGAATATTTATTGTATTCATGTTATGTGTTGGTTTTCTGTTTAAAGTCCAACATCGAATAACTCACTAATACTTAAAGTGAAAGTGAATAGCAATAGCTTCAGACTAGTGCACATTTGAAGTTCTGGACTAGTATGAGTTGGAGTACATGGTGGTAGCCCATGGATTTTCTTTGGGTCGGATTGATCACCGTACCCTATTTTTATTTCTAAAGGTTCCTCGATATCGTTGGTCAAGGGGTTACGGAGTTGCGACCGTAACTCGGTCTTTCATTTTGAAGACTGGTTTTTGGTTGGACAACTCGATCCATTGTCTATTCAATTTATTAAATATTTATCATGTTGTATGTCTTGTAGTCAAGTCTTATTTTAAAAGTTGAAGTCTGATAGTTTTTTATTGATCATGTTTGACTGTTCATTAGTACCATGATTAGGTTTCGTGTTTTATTTATTTTTATGTATGTACTCAGCCTTGCTTATTACGTGCTTTTCAGTGTGTCGATCATGGCTGTGCCGATTGATCCTGTGATTACCCTTTATTGGCGAGCAATTTTCAATTGAGTATTTGCCTACAGGGTTGAAGGCATGATGCATCATCTCAATATTCATCTGGGACTTGGGAGCGTTATTGGGAGATCGTTTTATTATTTTATTATCTCTTACCTTTACGTTATTTTAATTAAGTTGTTCTATGGATTATTTTTTTAAAATGTTTTGATTTGGTTTAAATTACTTTCGAGGTTTGAAGTTTAGTTTGACAATTATATTATTTAAGTATTTAATAAAGTATATTCAATGTTTTTTCGCTGCATTACTCTGAGTAAGCCGATACGTCTTCACACGGCCGATAATGCCTTGACGATTCTCTATTTTAGTTTGGAAAATATATGTTTTAAAAGAGAGAATTGTCAGGGTGTTACATATTGTTTTAACTATAAGAGGTAGTTATTTTGAATAAAAATAGAAAAGGTAGTTAAACCTACAATGTGTATTATAGAAGGTGGTTTTTAACAAAAAAATCCACCTAATTATTACACATTTCTTGTACATTTTATATCCTTTTCTCTACTTTTTTTTAACTTTCCCCTCATGTTTACTATCCTTCTCTCCACCCTTTTCACTTTTTCTTTTGTCCACGTGTAAAAGTGAACGTCCTTATTAAAAAACAGAGGGTTTATGACATATCTAAGGGATATGCTAATTGTTAAACCCTAATTTTTAAAATTATCATTGATGACCAAAGTTTTTTTGTATAAAATGAACTCATATTTTTTCATAATAGATTAAAGTGACATTAATGACCATTTTTCTATATAAAATAACTTTAGGTGGGTTTCACAACATCTTCCTAACATCTATCTTCTTCTTACTTTTGTCAAGTCCTTATAGCCATCCACCTTCTTCTTCCTTGTCGAAGACCACCATGGCCACCCACCTTCTTCTCCTTCTATTTTTTTCTTCACTTACGACAATTTGACAGTGTAAGAGATAGATAGGCGACAAAGAAGTCGATTAAATTTGACGAAAATTTTGGGTGTGCTGAGACGTGAGAGTAGGGATTCGATATAAACATTTGACAATAGAGATACTAATCAAATACATGTACGTAAAAAATACGGTTAATCAGATGAACAATGGCTTAATCTAAAGTTGCTCAGCCTCCTAAATGCACATAAATCCAGAGTTTCACATACTACATAACTTTATGGAGATTAAAAGAGTTAGCCTCCAAGGAAGAGATTTGTTTCTGCTTTGCTAGAATTTAGGAGCACGTGGAGCTTTAAGCCTTCCCATTTGATACTATCCTCCACAACTTGCTTCATTTTCGATTATGCGGAAATATCATCATCACCATTATCAATGTAATTGCGAGTTATAGAAATACAACATATCATTACTTAAGATTTTTCTAAGGAGGCGCACTTAACTTTTTATTTAGATTAGTTATCCAATTTTGAAGGTGGAAATGACGATGAAGATGAAAAAAAAGATAAAGGAAAAACTTGAATACCTAATACGAGATCTTTCTTGAGAGTGTGAATGGTAGTTATTTGCATTCGCTCCTCAACGAAAATCCTTTTTTCTCTGTATAAGAGTGAGTGTATTATATTAGTCATATAATAATGAACGTGAATTGTTTGTGAAAATTCCTCTTTTAACATTGGAGTTTGATAATTCAACCAAATGACCTTATATTTTATTACTTCTCACTTTAAATGATGCTTAGTCCGATATACCAACAATAGAATTGATCTGGTAATTTTAGTCATGACAATTCCATATGAACATTGAGTTCGTACTAAAGACTGTTTCGCCTTCTTGGTTTAAATAATGAGAAACAATCTTACTTGGTTTAGAGAGTAGTTGGAAAGTGGACTAATGGATAAAGACCAAAAATTTCGCCTTCTTTGACCCGAAATTAGACCAATAAAACGCTCCAAAAATACTTTTCTTTCAATCCAAAATGCCCCAATAAAACTGAGATAGAATGATGATGATAAATACTGGTTGTTGATGATTAGCAATGGCTAGGTCGTTTTAATGGTGGAGGTTGGCTAGAGTTGAAAAGCAGTTGAAAGCGTCGAAGGATTGGAGATGGTGGCATAGGTCTTCCATACTCCACCTAGTATGCTTAAGTTGTTTTGGTTTTAATTTTTTTTTGTGTTCCCTCTCTTTTCTTTTTTCTTCCTTTATTTATAAGTTGGTTTCACGAAACTTAATAGGTGCTTAACATAGCCAATGTAGGAAAAGTTTGACTACTTCTAAGATAAAGTCAAAGTATGGAGAAATATCATTTAATAAAAGACTAGTTTAAATATAAAAATTTACTGACAATATGTAAAAATATGGGGTGCTAAAATCGACCTTCGATTTCTTGCAATCTATATCCATCCATCCAAAGCGTAGTCAAGCCTTGCAATCTGTCATGTGTCACTATCCTTCTAATTTAATGGCATTCTATCCACTTCTCTCTCATATTACAAAAATTATCTACATTAAGATTTGAGCCCACGACTTTGAGTATGCAAGAAAATAGCTCCAACCACTTCACTAACATACTATTGTTGCTTCTTCTATCAAAATCAACGATGATATATAAGTGAAAACTAAGAGTTAAAAGTTGTAACTTTCAAATTCCATATTTTGAATAAGATAATTTTTTTTATCTTTTTTTTAATGATAATTTTTTACATGCTAAATAGCATTAATTATTTTCAACTATTAGTAAATTATAATGCTCAAAAATCCAGGAGTATCGCCCGAGTCTAAGTACTAGTTGCTGATTAATAACGCTTAGAAAAAACTCAACTCAAAAATGATGAAAGTTGTCACTTGAGGCATATTATCCTTCTTCCTGAGATTACATACATTCCCCCCATGTTAGAAATCTGGATACCATGTTTCTTAATAATGAAGTTACTTTATTCATCAAAGCATCCCATCCACCATCTCTTAGCTTTTGGAAGTTCCTTGTAATTGTATCAACCATCTCTATAGCATTTACAATATCTTGATCACTGCTTTGTAAAGACAAATTTCACTCATCATGTGCAATCCCAATTACGGAACCCATTAAATGTGCCACAAAAACAATATCAGATGTCATTAGCAAGTTATTTATTGCACATGCTTTGTTTCAGTCAACTTTATTAGTGCATGGCAAAGAAAAAAACAATAGCAACAAGTGACTCAAGGATTGGAAAATCCAAATAAAGCATAACAACAAGAGTTTTAAAATGAGACCCCCATCGAGTGTCATCCTGCCTACTCAAAGACTTCTCTTGGTTTAAATCAACTCCAGATTCAATTTAACCTAAGCCTAAAGCCTCAACAACTTGTTCTTTTTTTTTTTTGTCGGAGAAAATCTTTTCGTTTAAGTGAACAACCAACAAAATTCAATAAGAGGGGAAGTACGATGATAAATGACCAACTACAATCAATGTTCTTCTTTGAAACGACGAAAAGTACATGCTGAAGCCGGTGAGAAAAATAATGAACATAATAGGCTTGTAGTTACACATCAGTGATTTAAGTTTTGAGACTTTTAATGGCACCTTTCATCACTAGTGGAAAAAACACTAGTAGCAGCGGGCCTAAAATGGCTTGTAGCACCGAATTTCAATACGCTGCAATTGTAGGCGGTTCAATTGCTTATTTACACTTGCAGCGGGCTTGTACGGTGCTAATTACATACTAGTAGCAGCGGGCCTTGCTTGAAGCCCGGTTCTAATGGTGTTCTCTGCAGCGCGCATATACTGAAGCCCGTTGCTACATGTCATTCATTTTTAAAAAAAATGCTAGCACTACACGCCAACAGGGAGGAGCTAGCAGCAGTAATTCAATAATTTGATGACCCGTGTAATTACACACACCTAACACTTCAATTGTACATTAATAATACAATGTAAACCAATACATAACGTTTCCATTGCCAATTAAATAAACTCGTAGAAGTACTTCAATATCCATACACAACATTTCCATCCCCGGGAAAATAAAAACTCAAGTTCTTTCCATTGAGCAACATGCCAAAAAAATCACTTTTCTTGTCCAAGCATCCTTTAGTTTCTCCTTCACTCGTCACGGAAATCATCATGGAAGATAGGTGATAAACTGTTAAATATGTACACCTGCAAACAAGAAGAACATGCTTAATTTCGTTGAAAGTCAGACAAATATACTAGAGTAAAGGAGGTTTCAGTGCATGCATTCGATATACTATATGTGTTAACGAGCTATTCTATCACGATATTCCAACTTTTAAAGCATTTATTTTGGCAACATCAGGGAAAACTACTCATTCTCAAAGGAATATATTTGGGACAACTAGACAACATCAGATAGCCGTACTACCTTAATTTATGAGAGAGATCTAAATATATTTGGGCCAACTAGACAACACTTGAAGGCAATCAAAAGAATGAATTGTTCTGGTTTTTGAAATACCTTTCTCCATAGATTTATCTATGTAGTATGTTTCAAAATGTTGCATCTCATAATACACACGGTTTTCTCTATGCTTTTGTTGTCTACCATTGCAACAAGAGGAGATGCCACATTACTACGAGGAAACTCTTCCGTGAATGAACCTCTTTAGGCCAACAAAACAAAGTTGCTAACATGGAAAGACAAGTTGAAATGTAACGACAAAGATGATTCAGTAAGTATATTTATAATGGAATTCAAACAGACTTACAAGAAATTAAGATCAGCTTGACAGCACAAAAAAGAAGTAATCTTAAGTTGATCAAGGAACTTAAAGCATGTAAAGAAAAATCTAGATTAGAAAAGTAAATAGCATAATCTAATTACAATTTGCTAGTTGGACACAAGTAGAATGTTTTATCTCAATTTCGTAAATATAAGTCATGTGTCATATATCCTAGGTCTGGATGCATCTAAACAGAAGTGGAAAACACAAAATCCAAATATATAATATATGTTGAAGATTCAAATTCAGCAAGGAAGAAACTTACCGTCTTGCTTCCATTAGCAGACATGACTTCCACTAAATTAACTGCAGTGCTGATGTTGTTATTATAGTAAAGCAATGGTTTCTACACACTTTCACCACCCGCTTTCAATCAGCACATATTTAACTTTAACTTAACCCCCAAAAGAATGCCCAAGAAGTATGAAGCTTCTATGATTCTTGGCAATCTTCCATGCCTCACAAGAATCAATAAACCAAGCATTAGTTAATGTATATAAATATAACAGACTGTAAAATAATGTGGATTAACGCTTCTACTTACTTCAAATTTGTATCAATCGCTTGTAAAAAGAATAAAAAAAATCACATAATGCGAGGAATGAAATCCGGCAATTGATCGCAGCACTATCGGCAAGAAAATAAAAATCATAACGGTTAAATTTCATCCCATTTGGCCAAATTAAACTACAATTCTGCATAATTAAACCTCTAAAATGAATCCAATAACAACATAATCAAGAATCCATCATCAATTGAACAAAACAGTCGCTAAACTATGAAATAGAATTCTTTGAATACATCAAAAACTTCACAGAGCTAATCGTTACTAATTAAAACAAAAAAGAACTCAAATGACTAACCTTGGGAGAAGAAGAAAATCTCGAGTGTATCACAGTAGAGAAGATGAGGGTATGTGCTTTCATCAGAGTAGACATCCTAAGCGGCTAAGCCACGCTCGTGGTTCCTCCTTGTCTTTTAAAAAAACGCAGAAAACCTACGGCACCGCACCAGCCACCCTCACCCCCTTCCATACAGAAACCACGCACCACCCTCTTTCCCTGCCTTGTTCCCTCCT
The DNA here is from genome assembly GCA_947645195.1 of Patellifolia procumbens. Classification (NCBI taxonomy): domain Eukaryota; kingdom Viridiplantae; phylum Streptophyta; class Magnoliopsida; order Caryophyllales; family Amaranthaceae; genus Patellifolia; species Patellifolia procumbens. The sequence continues at coordinate 2,547,677 of CANSGD010000193.1, forward strand.
TCTCGTTTCTCTTTTCCATAACCCACATATAAATTTCAAACCCTAAAATACTAAATCCGTAGATGACGATTGTGGAGTTTTTTGAAGTGTTTTCACGGCATTCACGGCATACAGGGGCATATTGCAATGGGTTTCTCATTTAAGCCCAAGACCAATAATTACTTGATGCAACAGGCTTCATTTTTAGCTCGGTTCAAATGATCAATTGAAGTGGGCATTTTATGAGTCCGATGCAACTAGTATGTAGATGCGGGCTAAGTGATTGGACCGATGCTAATGGGGCGCTGCTACTGTTACTTTTTCCACTAGTGCATATTACACCAACATAACCTTTCTTCCTCACTTTAGAAAAACTAAGAGAGTCATTCATAAGAAATGTTCGATTGCATCTTTAAGATTTAAACAAATAGTATTAGGAATAACAAGAAAACATTTTGTTACTTCACCTATTTTATTGATATATCGCACACAAAGAACTCATTGTTCTTTGTCTGATATATCTGTAGATTCATCAGCAAGGATGGAAAAAAATCATCACCAATTTCTTCAACAACAGCTTCATTTGTAATCGCTGCACAAGCTTTTATAATATCTGATCTCTTTGAATAGAAGGAGCTATCATTTGACAATATCCCGGAGCATCTTTTAAAACAACCTTTTCAACATTAGGTCTATGCATTGCATGAAAATTCAGCAATTTAAGAAGATTACCTCTATTCAAAGAACTAGTATTTTCAACATGATCAGGTTAAGGCAACTCTTAATATACAAGTCACTTCAAACATTTATTTTTATTTTTTTATATTAATATATTAATTAGAATTTAAAGTTTTAAATAAAAATTATCAATGGTTCAGGTTACCGGTCATTTGTCCTGTTTAAAATAAATGGAGTATTAAAGTTGCATTAGTCCAGAATAATCGAAATATTGCATTATTATTTGCGAATCGCCAAAAAGTTGCATTATTGAAGGCAATTTTTACTATTGAGTTTTCTTTAAAAAGCAAAAATAAAAAAAGTAGTAAAAAAAGAGTAACAAGAAAAGACAAGACAAGAAAAGAAAAGGCAAGAGATTTGCCAGTGACCGCATAGAGTTTGGAGAGAAAGGAAGAGAGCTGAAAATGGTAGCCCGGAAATTCAGCGTCCACCATGAAAACTCTACCTTCGACATTGAATACGACACTGATGATGGCCTTGAAGTATCTCTCTCTTTCTCTTTCAACTTTACTTTTTTCAAATGTGCTGTTTCGATTAACCTTTTCAATTTCGCAGGTATTTAAATTTCAACTGTTTTCTCTCACTTCAATTCCTCCCGATGAACAAAAGGTATTCTTTAATGCATAATTCACTTTGAATTAGTAATTTTCGTCCTTTTCTCCTTATTGTTGTCCCAATTTTAATCTTACAGATCGTTTGCGGTGATGATAGTAAGATCATAATTGAAGATTCTGATCTGATTTCGATTTCGGATAAGCTTCGGTTGATTACGATCGACGAAGATGATGCTGTAGCTGAATCATCTACTGGTGATTCTCAATTCAATGATGAATTACTTAAGTCTGATGAAGAATTTGCTCGATTGCTTCAGGTTACTCAATTTGTTTCATTACATATGATTGCGTGAAACCCTTACAAATCATGAATATTGGGATAGTTATCACCAAAAGCAAACATTTGATGAAATATACGGTGATTGACCGTATCACATGTAAAGCATCTATTATTGATTTTGGATGATCGAAGTGATACTGATGTTTGCGGCAGTTAAGAGCCCGTTTGGTATCACTGCCAGTACCCTGTTTTTGGTTTGTGTGATTCGGAGTTGTATGATATGAGCAATGCCAAGTTAATATCGGATATATGTATACAGTACATGTATCCATCATCTCATTTTTTGGTGGTATATTTAATGGAAATGGTAGTATGTTTTTTTTGAAAAGTAGTATATTCATTAAGAAAAGTAGTATATAACAATTGGTATCTTCACAGCTATATAACAAAATCAAAGTATACTACTTTTCTCGATAAGTATACTACTTTATATAACAAATATACTACCTTTTTCAATGAACTTACCACAAAAAAGCCGATACACATATGTCAGATATTAACTTGACATTCCTCCATATGATATAATGTGTTTACTAAACTTAAACTTAGTCGGATACTAATCTTGCTTTTTTTTTTTAAATGGACAACAAAATTAATACGAATAGGCCCTAAATATTTTTAGACGTGTTTCCTTCTTCAGCCTTCGTGGTATTATTATTTTTTTCCGCAACATTGATATATAAGCGGTTTTCTGGCAAAGTTTTGATCTTATTGATAAATTTGCAATCTTTTTAGGCTGAGGAGGAAGCATTGCTTCTTCAACAGTACTCTGCAGCTGAGGATAATGGAGAAATGGAGCAACGGTTGTTGGGTTATATTGATCAAGTTTTGATGGTGATCAAGAACTATCTTTTTATTATTATGTCCCCGGTCCTGTGATTGTTCAATATTGTTGCAGTTTTTTATTCCCTTGTGTTATATTGTAGTATGAGGATCCAACTCGCCAAGAGGCTGCTCGGAAGACAGTACCCATTGACGAGCTGGAGGAGAAAGCATTGGTGGCTATAGCTAAAAAGGTTGGGAGACTTGACAATTTTATAGAGTTCACTGATTTTCGGATGAGCATGATGTTTCCAAAACTAGGGTGGTAAAATTTGGTTTACATGTTTCTAAACAAGGTAGCTTGGATTGTGTAGGAAATAATGCATTTAGGGGTTATAGGGGGCAAATTGTAGAATCAATGGTTGATATTGATGTGAAAAGGGGATGAGAGTGACCCCCCCGGGGGTAATAGTTACCCACCACCTCCCCTAGGGGAACTATTACCCACCACGTTATTCGATAGTGTGCATCATACACCCGGTTGTACCATGAGCATGGTACACGTAAGGCTATTTTTTTGCTCATTGCTCATTTGAACATCTCCAAGTGAGCAAAAATTAGACGTCCAAATGAGCAATTTGCAAAAACTAGCCTTGGATATACCATAAGCATGGTACACTCTTGTGTATAATAAAACTTATAAGGTTATCCCTTTACCATCACCCCATATGTATTAATTTAGGTCCTATTTACCCTGTGATACAATACTCCAGTTGAAGCTTGCCCATAGTTATACAGTTGTGTTGGCTCGACGATGTAGTGTTTTTATGGTTGGATAAGCTCAAGGAATTTTGTATCCATTTTTATTCTATCTTGATACAGTGCACCTTCCATTCTTCCAGCTATAGGAGATTTTTCCTGGAAATCTCAACTCTTAAGCAAGAGTTATATATTGTAAGTGCCTTGATTTCGGCTGCATTGCATTGGCTTTCTTTTTTAATGATCTCCGACTCTGAAGTCTTCTGCGTGCCTTATTCCATTCCCAAAAAAGGATTTTTCATAGTATATCAACTGGTCTTGCCTCACATTAAGATAACAATAGGATCCAGGTCATATTTGTGGCTAGATGAGCACAAGGGCTGTGTTTTGACGTGTGGATTTTGATTGACGTGCTTTGAGTTCTCAACTTTTCATGCTCTTTGCCTTAGCATATAGTATAATTACCCACTTAAAGTGCATAAATAAATAATTTAATTTTCACAAGTAAGCAGATTCATGTTTCCTTATAGAAGCTTTCCCTTATTTGTGCATTCAAATTCCAATGTGTATAAAAGATTCGGCTATGTTCATTTTAGGGAGGGGATTGGTTTCCAAATACAAAACATAGAAGACTACATTTTATTTTCGAAGTGTGCCACTGTATTTTGTTGTATCTCAATTCATATTCCTTTAGTTCTCTCCTTCTTTTACATCGTCTCTCGGCAAAGTTGATTGCATCTTGTGGGATGGAATGGGTATGGCATATCTTCATCGAAATCCATAGGAACAAACCTGAAATCATTATGCTATTTGATTAATGTATGTGTTACTTGCCATGCCTTAATATACTGCTATCTAAAAATATGGGCTGAAGTATTTTGAATGCTCCAACAGTATACACCAATATACCTTGTATGAACATATTCAATTATTATAAAGTTACCTATATGTTTGCTAGGAGGGGAACTTTGAACCAACAAAAGTTGAACAAGATCATGCTTTCTTGCTGGAGTTGCTGATTTGGTTCAAACAATCATTCAGGTGTTGTAGTTAACTTTTTGTTATGTCACCTTTGCTTTATTAAAACATTCAAACACGAGAGACGTTGTTAGTCAATCAGCTGTGTAGCCATTTCCTGGAAACTCTTAGAGTTATTCCGATCACTTCAAAGCTCATCTATGATAAATGAGCGAAGTCCTTGCAGGCTTCTCCTTTTGTTGAGTTATGCTTGCGTGAAAGACGAAGCTAGATAATGAAATTTTAGGGAGGGGAGGGGGGACAATTTAAATAGGAATGGGAAAGAAATTCTAGTATTGGGAAATTATACATAACGATCCTTGAGGGCTAGTAATGTTCTGAAAATAACCTTCATATTTTGAGATTTTCCATGGTAATATCCAAGTTATTTTATCAATTTCAGACTTATTGATTGTTTTAGGTCACGGAAATGCAACAACGTAAGCTCTCTCCCAAAAAGATGATACGAGGGAACATATGGTGAAGGAGGAGAAAAAAAAGCCTAAGTAGGAAAAGTGTTATTTTACCATCACCATTAATGTTATTTTCGATTAAAAAAAAGCATAGAGGTAAGGGTTTTTTAGGCCTCGTTTGGTGAACAACACACTGGAGAACTTTTAGCGGGTTTGACTCAAGAACTTGGGATTGCTAGTAAATGTTTGACCATTCAATCCGCTAATTCATGTGTTTGGTAAACAACAATTTTGCCCTCAATCCATGGGAGAGTGCTTACGTCGTTGAGCATCTATATCTGTTTCAGGTTGTTTAGATCATACATAGTTGAGCATCTACATCTGTTTCAGATTGTTTTCCCTGGTCGGTTTGTTCTGGTTGAACTTTCACGCTTATAAAGACCATTATAGTTATATATTCCATTACAGAGTCATGAATGACTATAGCCGGTAAGTAACAATCAATGACAAGGGTTTTGGGCATTTCTTTCCCCTGTTGACATGGGTTAAATATTCTGAAATTGTGGGGTTTTTCTTTTTTCTCCTCCAAATAATGACAACCAAATGAATGCGGGGAAACATGAAGGAACTTCATGCGACATTCCTCAGACAAAAATACTGGCCCTGTTAGAATCTATTAGCCTTATTTCTCCGGAATGCAAGTATTTGTATACTTAGTGGTTTGAAGTCAATTTGTATCTTCATCTTGAGGAAGTGGTCGTACTTGACTTCTTAAAGAATCTAGGATTCCTAGGGAGGACTCAAATCATTGTGCTTTGTCTGTCTAATGGCATATCCAAAACTAAATTAGTGTTTTGATTTACACTTGTTTTAATGAGAAAATGATTTATTGCACTTTGCAGCTGGGTTAATGCACCTCTTTGTGATAACTGCGGAAATCAGACTATAAGTCAGGGCATGGGTGTACCGTTGCCTGCAGAATTGCAATATGGAGGTTCACGAGTTGAGCTATATTGGTATGTGTGATATATATATGTATATTGTTTAGTATTTCTTTTGGGTTGTTTTTGTTTTAAGTGCTTTTATTCTATTAGGTACTTTTTATATCTACAGACTGCCCTCCGCCTCCTGTTTGCACATGTCAAAAGATTTTGGCTATCTTATACATGAAACTCTTGCAATTTATGTTGATTTCTATAAGGTGTCCTACATAACGACACTTATTGATGCATGTGAGCTCTTAGAGAGTTCTGTATGTTGCTTGGCTTAGTGAGAATCTTTTGATGAGATATTGCAAGGATCCTAAAAGCATGAAGTCAATATAAAGAAGAAATAGGTTCACTTATGATATGGTCAGATTATATGTTATAGGTGTATACCGGCTTTACACTTGTTAGTCACTAGATATTTTTGTCAAACTTGGAACTGGAATCCTATGTTATAGGGTGAGTTTTACGCAGGCATACTGAACTCCTTACATTCTGAACTTCTAGTATAAGTTTCAAAAGTCGGTATCTTAAATTATTTTGCCCCCACCCACCAAAAAAAATGATGTGAGGTGAACTTTACACGTGAGATTAACACAGAGATTAATATAGCTGTTAACCGTTGGAAAAATGTTGGAAGTGTGTCGAGAGGAAATAGAAGAAACTAACAGCTTGTTTGGATAGCCAAGATAGGAGGGAAAGGGAGGGGAGGGGAAGGGAAATGGCCAAAATCCATTGTTTGGATAACAAGTGAGGGGGTGAGGGATTTGGAGGGGAGGGAAATGAAATGATCAATTTGTAAGAAATTCCTCCCTCCAACAATGGAGAGATTTGGAAGGAAAACCCATCTTTCTTCCTTCCCCTCCCTTTCTCTTCCCTCCCCTTCCCTCCCCTTCTTTTCCTTCCCCTTTTGTTACCCAAACACACTGTAAGAGTTACTATTGGAAAAGAGAGAAAAATGATGGGATAGAGGGAGACAAGGGAAAAATATGTGTGAAGTTATTTTAGAGACACTCTGAATGGAAAGTGTAAAGTGCATTCAGGACAGAGGGATAAATTGATTACAATATGTTTAGAGCATTTGATTTTTCCACTTGCACTTGTCGATATCAAAATTCTACATCCAGTCACATTTTAGATGGTGATAATAGTCTTAAACATAGGAAGAGATTGTTTTTATTAGTATTGCAATTTCATATACTTTGCTGAATGTGAGTTCATGAATATTCAACCAGTACCCGAAAATGACAGGGGATCCTTTGAGGGAAGCTTCTCAGAGCAGCCAAAGCAGTAGACCTCTAACTAGAAAGCCTGGCTTTTCCCCCCCTTTTTTTTTGCCAAAAGAACTGCTATATAAAGTACAGCTAATACGTGCTGTATTGCCTTCTATATTACTCAGAACTATTGCTATCAACCTGCAGCTGCAGCTTCTGCTCAAGAATTAATCGTTTTCCACGCTACACTGATCCTATCAAGGTACTTTTCCCTTTTGACTTTGGTTTTTTCCCCCCATGTGTGCGTGCGCCAAAAGCTTTTGTTTGATTGTATCCTTTGTCCATGCAGCTCCTGGAAACTAGAAAAGGGCGTTGTGGGGAGTGGGCCAACTGCTTTACTCTGTATTGCCGGGCATTTGGCTACGAATCACGTCTTGTAAGTCTAAATCGCTTGTCATTCCTCTGATATGTTGGCCCATCAATATCCAGAGTTCTGCCTATACCTTCTATAGAGAGAGCGGTTTTCCATTTTCCATTTTCTTGGGGTGAGGGAGGAATCGACAACGTTCACATGATAGTGAGTGTATGGTTGAAACGAAGGAGGTAGAGTAGACAGATTTAAAGGAAGTAATCGTCGCTGCCGCAATTGTGGTGGGACCAGGAGGTATCGTGAGTGTTACTCTCGACATATTCGAGGGTGTTCGTACGGTTAGTGGGCGTGGTAGTGTCATACTCATAGGAGAATCATCTAGTGGAGTATATTTGCATAGCAGTGTGGGAGATTGCTATGGTGGTGGTAAGAGCAACAGCCTCCCGTTGTGTGCCCATGTGTGAGGTTTATGGAGGATGGAGAACCGACAAGTTGACAACCATAAGATGTTAAAGATGTTTGGGCCCGTTGGAGGACTTAGTTTCGTGCAAGGTGATTCTAGTGCAAGTGGGTTTGTTGATGGACCTCTAGTGGATGATGGTGTAAGTAGCTTTGACGGTGGGGGGCGTTCAGGTTCTGGTTTAGTGGAAATTGTGGTGGACAAGGTTGTTGCGCTGGTGGTGGAACAAATGGATTGCCGGTTGTAGAAAGGGAGGAAAAGAAGATGGGGATCCGTGGGATGCGAATCTGAAGGGTGTCCTGGTACTTGGAAGGTTGGGTTTATGGGTGGTGGCTGGCGGAGGCTTTGCTGAAAATTCTATGAGGGTTACAGTGGTTGCAGCCACTTTTGGGAGGAGGCCCACATTAATGGCCTGGTGGAAGGAAGAAATTTGTAAAAGGAAATTCTAGAGGCAGTGGGTCTGGTGGTGGGTCTGGACAGCATTGTCGAAAGTGTTGGTGGAGAAGGGGGCAGGTTTAAAGAGATATCCAGTACATTGGGTTATAGTTGATGGTTATTTTGTAATTCCACTTGTACTACGAACCGGACGTGAGAGTTACAAAAATGAATAGAAAAATTCCTAAATTAGACCAATGAAACTTTGTCTGCTATACTGTTACTAAAGTTCTTCGGAATTGATCTCATCCTTTACTTTAGCTCTGAAGATTTTTCTTCTTACATTAGTATAACATTAAGGCTATGCACTTTCTAGAGGAAAGAAGAGAGACATAGTGCTTGTTCAGCAAGATATACACAGCTTCTCCAAATTCAACAAGGTTGCCGTGAGTAGGACTCCGGCCATAATATAATCATCCAAGACGCACTCAAGGGGAACTCGAGTATGTTGGGTTCAACTAAGATCATAATTTCTCCATCTCTAAAAGCCATCGTTCCTTTAAGGATTCCAGTAGCCTATTTAAGCTCACCTGCTTGAGGTGCAGTTGCTCAAGTTCAAGGTTTAAGACAATTTCTCCATCACTTAACTCATAAATCAGCCCTTTATCACTCCACTCAGCTTCTAAAGCAAAATCCACCTTATTCCTTGAGCCCAAGGGCCGTAGACCTAGGGCCTGAGAGCCATATAGCCCAAGTCTGACTATATTTCTTCTAAACCAAATGTTCCACCGAAACTTTCAACTCCCATTCCGCTCCACCATTCTTTAGACCCATTCTTCCTATCCACTTCTCCAACCCTCCAGGTCACAATTTTCTGATTTTTCTGCCACAGTTGCACCCACTTCTTCATTCAAAATTTTTAAACTAAAACCATCCCGTTTTATCTTTCCATCACCACATTCAACAATCAGATTTCAGTTTTCCTTTCAATTTCCCAACACCTTCCAATCCCACACAAAGCTTTTCTCCATCCTCCGAAAAATCCCAGAATCATTTCTCAACAGCCAAGCGATAAGTAAAAGCTCAGAATCTTATTGTCTTATGATGAGGAGCTACAAGCCACACTGAAGCAAGGTCTTGCCTTTGAATGTAGTGACAAGTGGCGCCCCAATCATAATTACTCATACCGGGTGGCAGATGCTGATTACTATTCATGTTTAGGACAAGGTGGAATTTTGGGCAACCAGTAATGCAATGAACTGCTTAAGGGGGAGAGGCACTTTAGTCAATAGCTTTATAAGTTAGTTACTGTAGTAGCTTGAAGAATAAGTAAGGGAGTTAGTTAGAGAAGAAATATTATGAATAAAGTTTTGAAAGAGAAATCATGTTGAGTAGTTAGCATTCTTGGGAGAGAAACACTTCTCCATTGCTTGGTATTATTCTCTTTCTATAATTTTCGTTGAATCAATCTAGATGCAATCCTTAGTCATCATCACAATTCGGATCTATGTTGTTCATATCAGGCTGCGAGTGCTACAATTGAACTTATGTTACACGTTTCTCGTTGCAGTAGAGTTGTGGCTACTGGCTTTCTTCTTTTGGACTAGATTAATTCAAAAACATTTCAGTTTAGCTCAGCTCCATTAATTTCAGTTCAGCTCAGCTCCTCTCCTTAGTGCCTTAGACTGGATTTTTAAATGTCTTGGAAAATTATTGCAAATCAAACCAATTGTGAATCTTGAATGGTAAGCAGTAGAGAGTGTAGCAGAATGCTTATATAATATATTAATATGAACTTAGAGTTCCCTGATGTGGGAGTAATAGTCTTCAGGAAAACAGATTCAAAACCATCTAAGAAAAAGTTAGTAGCAAGCTTGAGTCTCAGAGGAAATATCCGATGTTTGGGCCAGCACCAGAAACTCTATGACCATCTTCTCAAACTCAAGCCTCTTGTGATGGCGTGAACCTTCATGAATTGGCAAAAATAGCATGTAATAGAAATACATAGAGAAGGATCAGGGGTCGTTAAACTAGTTATAACCATCGTTAGTGTCATTTAGTGTCTGTAGATGACAAGTTGCCAACAGCTCATAAACGATACAGAATATTTAAAATGTCCGTATAACTCTCATGCGGAAGGCAGAGACAGAAAATACTCATGCTTGAAGCTCTAACTGGGGCTGGTTGCAAAAAGAGGGGAAAAGAAAAACAAAAGAAATGAACGAGATGCTATAAAGTATAAACTACTGTCCATGCTGTTTAGAGTGTCTTCCGAAAGAAAGAACTGGATGCTTGTTTCTTCGATTTTTCTGTTGTTTCATCACAACTTGTGCTCACATATACATATTGTCAGTTACCTTACTGGTTTTTATTCATTCCCCACCAATCGTTTTGCTAGTAAAGCAGAATACAGTTATATGTATAAAGACTTGCACTTATGTTTAAAGTGTCGTCTTGGAGATGCGATTTTATCTTGTATTTTTTTTTTACTAAGAGAGAACTTTCAGCTTACATGTGTTGCTATTCCAGATATTGGATTTTACGGATCATGTCTGGACAGAGTGCTTTTCACACCATCTAGGGAGGTAAACTAATTATTCGTATCGCTTGGTGTTTATGTATGCTTTTGTGGCCCTTTTTTTCTTGAGGCATGCCTTCAACCATTGCAATGAGGATTGGGGAAAAACATTCATACTGCTGCTCAGGCATTTTACTTATCATGTCTACTGCCGCCAGCTTTCTGTAATCTCAAACAATTACCTCAATGCCTATGGCTATATGGATGTTTAAGTTTGCCTTACGTCATTCATGAAGTCATTATGCGCTTATGCATGTTATAAAGGAACTATAAACAGCATTCTGTGTCCCTTGATGAAGTAATGTTTTTTGTATGTTTATGAGTGATGATAATATTATTCACAGCTATTTGGGTATGAAATCAATTGCATTAGCATAGTCTGCCCTCATTAGAAATTGCTCCTCTATGAGAAATTTCCAGAGAAAGTTAGGCTGAAGGGTTTCTTCGTCTTAATTCCATGACTGGTCTAATATTTAGATAGGTGATAGTATTGTGCATGATAATTGATAGCAATATACCAATTGCTTAAATTTTCATGAATAATTGTCTAAAATACCCCTTTTAGTTTTATTTTCCCCCTCTTACCTGTCTGCTTGTCATAGCTTTTGACCTTGTATCTATCAATACTCAGGTGGATGCATCTTGATCCTTGTGAAGGAATATATGACAACCCATTGTTGTATGAGAAAGGGTACTTCCAGTTTTAACTTTGTATCTATTTTTTCCCCCAGTTCATATCTAAAGCTGGATTCTCAATGCTTAATCCTTTCTTCATTTTGTATATTTTTTCCTTCCCTTTTCACGTAGGTGGAATAAAAAGTTGACTTATGTATTTGCTATTGCTAAAGATGGGGTATATGATGTCACAAAACGTTACACAAGAAAGTGGCATGAGGTAATTTGAAGTAGAAGGAATCCATTGGCTGCCAAAGTGCCAACAACTATCATGGTCCTTGGAATGTTGAATCCTATATGTTTCCATCATGCTTATGCTGCCATCTCCCTTTTCATGTTTTGCAGGTTCTAACCCGCAGAAATATTACTACAGAGCATAATTTATTCTTGGTTCTGGAAAATCTAACAAAACAACGGCGAAAAGGTTTTGGACCAGAAGTGATCTCCTTGCTTCAAGAACGTAATAAAGTTGAGAGCGAAGGTATTGATAGAGATCTTCACTCCAAGGGTGATGCTGCTGTTTCACTACCCGGGAGACTAAGTGGGGACAGGCAGTGGCGCATCTCAAGATCAGAATATGGTTCTGGCAAGGGTGGCCTGAGTTGCTCTTCTTGTCCTGTTAGATTGTGCGTGGATGAGCATGTATCTGACATCTATAACGCATTGGGCCAAGTCTTTTTCCAATTTGTGGATAGTTCTCTTTCAGTCACCAGCGGGGTTCATGCCCTAAAGACCCTGAGAGGGATCTTGACCGATTTTCAAAAGTGTCCTTTTAGGTCTAGAAGCACAATCAAATCTTCACATTGTCTACAACCTTCTTGGCATCATCTCTTGCCTGTTTTCGGCGAGTTCTTAAACACTCTTTATCTGAAGTTTGAGGTGGACTCTAAAAATGAGGTGCTTATGCACTTGGTTGGCCAGCCTGTAAAGGCCTCGTTGGCTTTGCCTGTTGCATTAGATGCTTTGGATGATTTAATCCGGAACCTTGCTAAATGTCCCAGTATTGCAAAGGATTCTCTCGGTTTGCCGCTTTTGAGATTGAATAGAATACACTCAGGTTCAGTCCTTGCAAGTGGTGAGGAGCTTCCTTCTGGAATTGTGAGTAAACGGGATAGATTCTTTTTGTTTTCTCTATCGCGTTTGTGTGGCGTGAGGATTTCTCCAGGATCTGTACACTGATATTGACATAAAACTCTATTTGAAGGCTACATCAGCTTTTGATGGAATACACTCGTCAAAGTGGGAAGAGCCAGATGGCGCAAAAGGTTTGTCTATTTATTTATTTCACTGAGATGTAAACTACGTTTAGTTTTTGCAAGGAGGAGTTGGATCATGGTTATATGTTTTTTGTGCATAAAAAATTCTTGTGTTTTGTCCTCATTTTACCTGTTGGGTTTTGGCACTGCAGGTGGTTGGATTGCATACAAACTGAAAGAGGAACGGGTTTGCAAACTTGTGGCATATGAACTGATGTCTGCCAACGATGCGCCAGAAAGAGATCCAATGGACTGGTATGATCAGCGTAGAACAAAATTTATACAAGCTAACAGAGTCTTCTTCCCTACCTCACTCCCAGGCCCACGAGAGGATTAAGCCAAAAGATCTTTGCTGCTATGAAGTATTGCAAGAACATACACAGAATAATAGATTAAAACCCAGCCCCCAAACGAGTAGCGACTATGGACGTGAGAATAAATTACTTGATCTTGAGAGCATAAGAACATAACAGAGCTGAGTTATTGCATTCATGGTTTCTGAACAATTGCGGTGACCTATAAATGAAGCTCAATAGCGTGCACTATGCACAGTCCTCCCTGTCGAGATCTCGTCCGATAAACTACAGAACAGTTTTTCAAGCCAATATTGCCTACCCTTATCTGGGTGGCTAAATGGCCAATGTAGGCCACTTCTCATCTCAGACTATGATAGTATATATTCTCTATTCTCACCTTTCTAGATTTGACAAGCTTGACTGCCATATATCTTATGCCAGTCTGTTTTAGACTACCAATCGGTGCACATGTTTGGTAAGCCATAAACTAACTTTGATAGAGCTATATGCAATCTTCTACACCTTATCTCTATTCTAACATCGTGACCAAACTTCAATTGTTGTGAGCGGTCAAACTTTAAAGTGGATCATTTTTCTCTACTTTCTAGGGCAACTTTACACCAGAAGTTGCTTTTACGGTTTACTTGGCAATCGTTATTTTGGACTTCTGTTCTGTCCAATATTGACTTATTCGATAACTTATGTCAACACCCCCCCCCCCCCCCCTTCCACCCCAAATAAAAAAGCCCTTCAAAGTTCAAACAAGCGAATTTTAAAAAAATATATAGAGGAAGCACTGATGATTTTGGGATCACGTGTATGAGTAATTGATGTCTACAATAATGTTTGTGCTACCTTTCTAAGAGAGGCTGAAAGCTCATAGTCGTAGGCTTATGGCTTTTCATCCAATGTGGGCTTTTGATTAGGAGTTTTTACATTTTTATGGTCTAATTTTTTATCCACCCAGGATTGTTGAAGGTAGCAGTGATGGAGGGTCCAGCTGGTATGTTTTAGATAGGCAGACTTCTCAGAAATTTGATAGTCGTTTCCAACGGAAACTTTACAGTATTGAATCATGCAACAGACAATCAAATGCCTTCAGGTATTGTCCCCCCCCCCCAGTGGCAGAACTGTACCGTTGAGTAGCTATTAAATTGTTGAGCTTTGCAGGTTAACCTTTTTGTCAGTCCGTGATGTTGAGTCGACCTCAAGGCTACAAATTGGTAGTATTGACTTGTACGCCGAAAACAATTAGCATCTGGAGCACGAAGGGATAACATAAAACTGCAGAGGGTAACATTGTTCTGTGTTACTATTGCTCACAGGTGCAGTTTGTTTCGTGGCAATTATTAGCCCTTCATTGGTTTTGGACATCTGTTTGATCTTTTTTTTTTTTTTTGACGTGATAAAAAAGAAAATTGATCAAATAGATGTCGAAAACCAATGAAGGGCTTATAATTGCCACGAAACAAACTGCACCAGCATCTGTGAACAAATTGAACCTGTGTGATCATATTTGATGGTATATTGTTTCGATTATGGATAATTGGATAGCTATAGAAGCACATATATCCTAAAACAAAACCAAAAAAGAAAAGAAAAGGCTAGGATAATTCGGTAATAAAGATATTGGTCATCCCAACCCAATATTGTGAAAATGTATATCAGAGCCAGGATCATTTTTGTTGATTGGAAACAATTGAGAGTTGAGTTACATGGTGTATCTTTTACCTTAATGTTAACCAACTTTTGAAAATCTTGGTTGTAATCTGTTCTCTTTCACTTCATAGTGTAATATCAAAACCCCTTTGCGTGTACGTTAATTTGGACAGTTCTTCTGGAATTTGATAAATTGGAAAGGTAATTCTATACAACTTGTAGTTTCATGCTGATTAGGCTGTGTAGTAGCTTCTTTTGGAATTTGGACATTTATGGGCTTGCAACTAGAAGTAAAAAGTGCAGGGGGGTTCTGTCCAGTTTTCCCCCACACAACACTTCTGATCAGCCTCATATGCTTTCCTCATCAACCATGGGATGGGTTGTTCTACTCTTACAGATTTCAATATTGGCCTTTTGGATGATGAGGGAAGCCCACTAAGCTGTTTAGCTATTGGAAAATAGAGATTTTTGTCCTAAGCAATCTCCCAGGTGAAATTGGTGGTGGATGCTCAAGCTCCACATGAAAACTCACTCTATTGAGTTGGTCTTCCTCTCCACCAAATTGTTTACATCCTTTTGTGTTTTCAGTTTCCTTTTCCCAGTTCTCAAAGGTCTCTCTTTTAGCGTATACCAAATACTAAAATGCTCAGTGTTGTTGCCTTACATATGAATCATGGTTGTCATCATTTCTCATCTCAATTTACTCTCAATTAACTCTTTAATCCAAAGACAAAGCTTCACATATATTTCACCTCTTATATACTCTTGTTTAACCTTCACAAAGTCAAATCCCCCTAATATATTTGCATCTACATGTTTTGATGCCCACCTAAAAATCAGGAAAACAATATATAATCTAGTTATTAAACTACAAAATAGGGAAATCAATAAACTATTTTCAAGTTAGGGTTCAAATTATTAACAGTGTAAGCATAAATCTACTGCTGAATACAAATTAATATTGCAATGTTTGTAGCACCCCAAATTACTCACTATTAAATAAATAATTTAGTAAATAATATTTGAGTAATTTACGAGTATTTCCGCCACGTGACTAACACGCTTTCGGCAATCAACTACTAACTAACAAAATAACTTACAGCGGAAGACTTTAACCAAAAATAATAATACTTCTTTATTAATAAAAGTAAATATTGTCTCAATACTCGGAATAAATGAACACTCTAATCTAGGTGAAGATCCCCTTCCAGTATGCTCCTATGTACATTCAAAATTCACCTGCAAAACTGCTTACTAAAAAGGTAAACAGGGCAAAGCCAAATAGGAAAAAGGAAATACGCGTCAGTATAAAACTGAGTACGAAATGTACTAGATATGTAACATTTTTTAGTTCGTAACAAAAAATTTTCATTTCGAAAACTCCATCACGAATAATTCAAGAATAACTCTGTAAGAATAAACTATTTTCGAACACTTAATAATTATTCAAGAATAACATTTTAAGAACAAACTCTTTCCAAACACTTGAATAGTGTTTCAAGAATAACCTTTTAAGAATAAACTCTTTCCGAACAACTTGGATTAAAAATGATCCTGAAAACAAATCCTCTTCTTATCTCCCCTTCTATTTTGCTAAGTGTGCACACCCCCTTAGCTAGTCATTCCACCACGGAGCTATATCAAGGGGTAACTATGCCAACAAGTGGACTTTGAATCTCTTGATATTAATCAAGCGGAAATAATAACAATATGACTTGTAAGTCATGAATAAACCTCCTTTCCTCATAAGCAACTTTTGAACGTTCAAAGTTCATAAAGACCAATCAACCTTTCTTTGTAAAAATAATTTAATTTTCCAAAAAGGATAACAAAGCTTCTATATAAAAATGATTGATAAAATCATTCCTTCTTTTCACTTCCAAGAGTGAATAATAAAATATTGTAACCATTTCAAACCAAAATTTTAAACCAATCTAACCATTAAATCAATAAGCATGAGAGTCGTACAACCTATTGGTTTCTATATTTGACTTGGATTAATTTGAAACTTGAGATATAGTAGTAGAACGATAGTCGTTATTAGATGTCTTTGAAAATTTCTCAGCCTACGAGAGTTCGATGGAAGTTGTGTTTTGAGTCGATAGTTAATTCATGTAATGTTCTTTCAATATCCCTATATATGATTCTCTTATGCCTATTTCATGTTTGGATGGTATTTAATCCCATATTCCCATCTCCTAATTTTGTTTATCTTTGGTAAATAGCTTAGTTTGGTAGGTTATAATTAGTTTTTGAAAATTTCCCGCTTGCTTCCAACTTAACTTATTGCTTAAATATATCAATTCCATAGTCCTTGTGGAAAAATGTCCCTTACTTACCACTTACACTAGTTTAATAGCCTAGTTAGGTATTGCTTGAATTTAGGTGGGATTAGTAACGACCTGATTTCCCCTATTCCAATAACTCATATGTCATCCTAGTAATCTTAATTCCCAGTATGATGTTTGCCTCGCCTAAGTCTTTCATGTCAAAACATGAATTGAGAAATGCTTTGGTTGTGTTAAATATGTCTATATTGGTCCAAAAAATAAGCATGTCATCCACATACAAACATATGAAAACATATCCGAACTCAAATTGCTTAGAATAAACATTATACATCAGAATCATTAATAAGAAAAACATCAGAGGTGATGGTTTGATCAAAATTTTCATACCGTTGCTTGGGAGCTTGTTTTAGTCCGTATCCAGATATAACAAGCTTGCATACCTTGTTTGTTTCCTCATATAAATGCACAACAAGATCATGAATGGAGGCAAGAGCTATTAAGGCTCTAATGATCGCAACCTTAGTCACAGAAGAATAAGTGCTAAAGAAATTTAACCCTTTTTTATGATTCCAACAAATTACTAATCTAGATTTGTACTTATCTAAGGACCCTCCACGTTTGAGTTTATTTTTACTCTACTTAAAGGTTTACAATTTCTAGGAAGTTCAGCCAATACCCAATTGTTATTCACTTGTTTCCCATAATAGATTTCATCTTATTATTTATGACCTCTAACCAAAAACTAGAATAAATGGATATCATGACTTCCACATAAGCCCTAGGGTCTTCCTATATTACAAATACATTCACTTCTTGCTCATCTAAGAACTTTCTTTCAATCAAGAAGGTAGTAATAAAATCTAGTCCGAAAATAGACTACGTTTCAGTCCTCTTACTCTTTCTAGGTTCAGTCTCACTAAATGATGTATTAATATGATGAGGTGTTATAGAAGAAGATGCAATAGTGATGCAAGTTTTCACATTCAATTTTATAGAAAGATATGCTAAAATAATTCAGCAACCTTAGACTCTCTAAATGCATAAAGATCAAACGCCTCTTTAATAATAAACTTATAAGATGCACCATTGGAAGCATACCCAATAAAATCCCATCTATTGTCTTAGCTCCAATCTTACTCCTTTGAAAGCCAGATTTATCTATCTTACCTAAGAACCCCCACACTTTGAGGTAACTTAAGTTTAGCTTGAAATATTTCTTTACAATGATCATTTACTAAAAACTAAAATATGATTAGCATTATTCATTAATTATTATGATACGTGTCGTTTGCGTATACAAATTAATAATTTACAATACCTATCTTAACCTCAAAAATACAAACAAAGTAAAGGATAAGTAGGGTCGATTCCAGGGAGAGACTAACTATTCACCAAAATTTCAAAGTATGACTAATTAGCAACTATTCACAAGTTAAACTAAAAATAATAATTAATACATATTTACCTATTTACATAGAATTGGGGGGTTGTGAGATAGTTTAAAGAACTACGAAACTAAATTTAACTATTGTACTATATACAAGTAGTGACGTCAAGCAAAACCTATAAAGCCCATAAATATTTAGATAACCATGTTTTTGAACTTGGACTTAAATACCTTCAAATTACCAATTGTAATTAATAGATTAACTGCGGAGTCTAAGATAACAAAGGCTCCCTATCTTCCCTTAGTATTAATCAATCTTGAACTAAGCCTAAGATCAATTCTAAACCAGCCTAACCTACACAAGTATCTTTGCAACGAGCGTAGATTAGAATTAGAAGCATTACGGACTAGGAAGACCTCATTAATCCTTACTAAGTCATAAACATAAATGTATAAATCAATTAGACCAAGCATATCCTCTAATCTAAATCCGTACCATCTTTGCAGGTCAAATTTAGATTAATTGTTATATGGTTTATATAATTTAAACTAAGCCAAACTATATAAATATCATTAGTCACCAATTCAATTTATGAAAGATAACAACCATAAACAAATTGAAAACCTAAACTTAAGAACATATATGCTTAAATACGAATTAAAAATCAGAAAATTATAAATGTATTTAACATCCAAAAACTAAAAGATAATCAATCCAAAATACAAGAGTAGCAATCAAATCAACAAGATGGAAATTGAGGGAATTAGGGAAGAGAAAAACTTATGTAAATTGCCCAAGTTCGTCGGGTCTTGCTCGAAGACGGCACCGCGAAACAAGTCGACTCCCTCACTAACCTTGGATGAAAGACTAACCCTTCTCCAATGGCAGTCTTCTTCTTTCCCAATTACCCAGAAATTCTGTCCCTCAAAGTCTCTTGCTCTCTTGCTCACACTATATGTAATTGCTTGCGTGCCAATAACAGATGGGGAATACCCAATTCATATCCACTTCGAACGGCTGATTTCCATAACAATATGATGCGAAAATTTCGGTAAGATAGGGTTGAATTCAAGATAAAACTCATCTTCTCCTAATCCTTATAGCACAAGATCAAATCTCTATATTATGTTGGAAAAGATAGAGATAGAATTATCTTGTTTTTCTTTTTTTTTCTTGTGTTCTTTGCCTTTGTTTTGGCTCCTGAACGAGGTAGATGTAGATTGCTTCTCTTTCTTTTATTTTCTTTTCTTTGCTTTCCTTTGTTTGTTTGACATCATTCACACATGCACTTGTTCTCTCTTTTTTTTTGCTCTTCCAATTGCATGTTGATCCAAGTCATCCAAGCCCAATATCTATCATTTATAACCAATAATAAATACTTCCTCCGTTTCGCAATACTCGCAACGTTTCTTGTTTTCACACTATCCAATGCAATACTTTGAACCTTAATATCTCTAATTATTGATAAGTAAAAATTATAAAAAGTTGATATTATGATAGTATGCATCAAGACGAATCAAATAAGACCCCACTTGACTATATTTTTTCTTATACACGTGTGAAAAATATAACATAAGAATAGTAAATGAATAGTGGTTACTATGCTTATGTTGCGAGTATTGCGAAACGGAGGAAGTACAAATTAAGCTTATTTCCCCATAATTATAATATTGCATAAATAAAACCTATAATATGTAAATGTATTAAAAATCCTAAAATATCATATGAAAGACAATCAAATAACTAAATTTAGGGAGTAAAAACATCGACCATTGTACACTTATCATATTACTTCATCCGTTTCGCAATATTCGCAACGTTTCTTATTTTCACACCATCCAATGCAATACTTTGAACTTTAAATATCTCTAATTATTAATAAGTAAAAATTATAAAAAGTTGATATTATAATATTATGCATTAAGACGAATCAAATAAGATCCCACTTAGTTATATTTTTTTTTATACACTTGAGAAAAAATATATCATAAGATTGGTAGATGAATAGTAGTTACTATGCTAATGTTGCAAGTATTGAGGAACAGAGGAAGTATTATTTATCATTATAACGATTGTTTATTATTCATAATTATTGATTAATAATTTATTATTGTTTAATTACTATCTATTCATTTATTTATTAAAATTCAATTGAATTCCGTCTCAATCGAATTGAACTGAACTGAATACAGTTGACTGAACTATAATAAACTGAACTGAACTGAACTACAATATAATAAGCTGAACTAAATTGAATTGAATTGAATCTAATTCATTTCTATTAGATATAATTTAATTTAATTCAATTCAATTTAGTTTTATTTGGTTCAATTAAGTATTTAATAATAACTCCAAACATGGCCTACTAGAAAGCAAAATTCGAAACGGAAAGAAGTTGCACTCGCAGAATCTCTCAATCTCTCTCTCTCTCTCTCTCAGTCTCCTGCTGCTTCATTTATCCGCCATGGCTGCCGAATCTGCCTCTGCAACTGCAATTCAGAGAAGCCAAGTCTCTCTCTTAGACTCTTACTTCCATTCCTACTCTTCCTTTTATTTTCCTTATTTTCTCACTCTATATCCTGTTCCTGTTTGTTATCTTCTCTATATTCAAATTAATGTTCTTTTTTTTTGTTTGAAGGTGGATTTACTGGAGCACATAGATTGGAGAGGAGTTGAATGTCTCAATCAAAGCGGCAGTCACTCTATCGCTAACGCCCTCAAACAGGTTTTTCTCTTTTCTTTTTCATCAATGTCTCTTGTAATTGCGTTAAGATTGATGGCATATATGAACCAAGCTAATTTGATTGAAAATTAGGGTTTATTTCCTTAGGAGTATATAGTAATCAGTTCATGTTGCTACGGAATTTGCCTGATTAATGATTTAAATATTCGTTATGTATTTATTCCTTTTCTTTGCAAATTGCAAAGTTAGCTAATGAGTAAGCATTTATTAATCATCAATCAATATCTAATGAAGCACCTACCTACGTTTCCAATGCATGAAGGAACCTGAGAGGAAAATTGCTTTAGTGGTCTTTGTTTTGGTATATAGTATATATAGTATAGACTTGTGATCGGGAATTTGAGAATATATTAGAAGAATTGATATATTTTGGTTAATTGAAAGGGTAGATGCCACTATAGATAGGTATGTGTTCGGCAAGGGAGGGGAATTGAATTTGCGACCTACTATATACTAAGGGTGCATTCTCTTGTACTTATCTGAATTTTACTTGTGATTTCACTTGTGATTTCGCTTGTGATTACACTTGATTAGACCTGATTAGACTTGAGCCTTGGAACTTATATTAAGGTGAAGAGAACTTTAGTAAGCAATGGTACTTTATGAATGTAATAAACATATTATTAGGAATTTGTTCAAACAACTACTTTTTCATAAGGTTTTTTTAAAACAACAATCTTCAGTTATTACATAAGAAATTTGAAATGATCATATGTCCTCTTCCTGTTTGACGGCATTGACACTATACTTAATTTTAATAAGTCCACATAGGCGGCAGATAAGTAGAGGCGTTCCGCAAATTACTATCTCAGGTTCAAATAATTGTGTGGATAAGCAACAACTTTACCAAATTGTTGGAGAGGTGGATTTGGGTGACACAAGGACTCGGGGAAAAGGAGAAAAATCACGCTTCTTTATACATGGTAAAGGTGGAATACGAGAGGAATGGGGAGCAGAATTGGAGGGAAAGCTGTTTAGGGAAAGATGATGCTTTTATGTAATGGAATTTGCCAAGTAGTAGTGGTTCCTTAATTAAAATGTCATAAAAGGCAATTTCTATCTTATAAATGGTGGTAGTTTTTTTTTTTTGTGTAAAAAGTGATATTTAAAAGGTAGTTCCCACAAAATTTTCAACTTAGTTATAAACGACAAGTGACGACAATGACAATTTTTTGACACAATGAGTTATTTAACCATGATACTAAACAAAGTTTGAGCGATTTAGGAGTTCATTGGCTGCCTGCTGTGTTATCAATCTGTATCTGGAGTTCAACTATTATGACTTATGAGGTGCTACAATGAAGCTTTTTTGTTGATGTACCAGGGCTACCGTGAGGATGATGGCTTGAATCTAGAGAGTGATGCAGATGAGCAACTTCTGATCTACATTCCTTTTACCCAAGTCATAAAACTGCATTCTATCGTCGTCAAAGGACCAGAAGAGGAAGGTATGTGTAACGTATTGAAAATTCTCACCTCCAACCCAAGCTTCTGAAAAAAGCAAAAAAACAAAGGAATTGTGAAGAAAAAGTTGCATGTCTTGGATTAATTAAATTGTGCTGTTTGTGTTTTAGCGTATGCTAGTTTAAGTAGTAAATTACTGGTATGTTAGCAGAACTTTCCTATTGATTACTCCTTCTGAAAATTGCAAGGTTAAGTTTACTATGATGGATTTCAAATTAGGGATAGGTATGATCAGTCAACTTTGATTTATCTGGTTCTTCATGCTTTTCTTGGTTGTGATGGTGCGTCACAGGAGGCTCTTGGTTTGTGGTATAAAAGGTTGTTGGGATTGAGGCTTTAGAGAAGCTTCCTTTAGTTGATGAAAAGATTCGTGGTGAAATAGACTGGGAAACGCTCTCTAATTTTCACATTGGAAGTTCAGTTGATTTGTAGGCATAGAAACCCTATATTCTTTCCCTTGGCAAGATGCTGCGAGGAAAAATTCTGCTGGTACAAGGGTTGTAGGTAAAGGATCTCACTATTCTTTCCTTTGGCGAAGATTGTGGTTGTGCCTAGAGCTTTTGCGAATTAAGTGATAGGTTTGCTCAATCCATTTTATGATAGTAATTTTAATACAGCCTTACTAGGACAACAATAAAAAATGGTTTGAGGCATTTAGGAGTTGCAATAGACGATTTTTGTTAAAAATTTGGGAGACTTGAACTTGCGGAGGACTAACATCAACAATTATTGCAACCTCTGTCCGAAGCTTTTATCCTTTAAGATAGGATTGGAGTATGCATCCACAAATATCCTCTTCCTCCAATTTGCTTCTATTTAGTGCAATATGTTCCTACGATCTCATTTTATTCATATCCTTTTTAACTCTATTAAAATTATCTTTGTCTTCCCTTGATTTCTACGAAGACCCCCATTATCCCATAATCTCAACCTTGCAATTTCCCTTACTAGCAGATTTTGGTTGTGTTGCACATTCTGATTCCAACCTTGTTTGTTTGCCCTTATATTATTCTCGATATACGCAATTTCAACCTTCCTTTTAATATTCTTGTTTTGCATTATATTCTTTTTGGGTCGTTTCCATACATTCTTATTAGCATTTGCATCTCTACTACAAACATCTTCCAAAGTTAATAATTCCTAATTGCTCATCATTGTGACCCATATGATAGCATCTGGCTAATAGCTATCCAATCCTATAGAATTTTCCCTTTAAACTTAAAGGTACTCGGTCGCGCAGTATTCTAGTTGTTGCTCTCCATCTAAGTCACCTGCAAGGAATCAATATTAGGGGAAGGGCATATTAGGCATCACAAATCAGGGAAGAAAATAACGGTCGTTACAAAGCGTAACGAGCGCTTTGTAACGGTTTTGTGAGAGGCCGAAACGTTAAATCCCGTTATGTAACGCCGATTTAAAATTCACATCAAAAACGCCGTTAACGCCGTTACGTAACGGGTAACGTCCGTTATTCTCCGTTACAAAACGCAATCCTCCGATTTTAGTAAAAAAAAACCTTAATTCCTCGAAATTAAAGCTTAGCTGAAACTTTTCAGTCAAATTCGAGCAAGATCCCTCATATAATTGAGATAAAATGATGTAATTTGAACCCTAAACAGAGAAGCCCCAAATTGGTAAAACCCTAATTTAAGAATCAAGGGAAATTGAAGGATACCGACCAACAGATACATCAGACTAGGTATTATCATTGATTTCGATGGTCTTTGGTTGCCGCCGATGGCTGTAGGTGACCTTCTTTTTCGATGAGAGCCGATACCCTTTCTTCTTTTTCGTGACCTTTCACTTCAAAAAAATTCAAGTCATGTGTTTCTTCTCATGGCTGCGTGACAGACATAGAACTTGGGATTCATTTCTTAAATGCTCTCTGCTGACAGTTGGCATGCTTTAGTAATTGCTTTTTCTGGTTTGACCATGAGCTGTCACCCTCTTTCCTTAATGCTCAAGGTTATTTTAGATTCTTTTTTATTGAATATAATTAATATTATACTCCCTTGTTTTTAGTTTCAGTTCAAACAACACATACAATTTAATTAATAAGCTTATATTTTTAATCATCAAATATATTAAATATAATGTAGTTATTATATTTGGCCTTATTATGCTATAAATAAACTTTTTAAACTGTTAAAATGCAAAAACAAGCTTCAAATCAAGCTTATGTGATTTTTTTGGAAAAATTCACGCCGCGATAGCCGCGATCCGTTACATTACCCCCGTTACGACCCGTTCCCGCGACAACGCGACCGTTTCCGCGAACGCGTCCGTTACCGCATTTTTCTTCCCTGTCACAAATATAAGTCCATTAGTAGTAACTTGGGGAATAAGCTAGATAGTTTGTTAAGGAGGATTTCCTATAAATAAGAGAACAATTAGGAA
This sequence comes from Patellifolia procumbens, assembly GCA_947645195.1. Classification (NCBI taxonomy): domain Eukaryota; kingdom Viridiplantae; phylum Streptophyta; class Magnoliopsida; order Caryophyllales; family Amaranthaceae; genus Patellifolia; species Patellifolia procumbens. The sequence continues at coordinate 2,572,391 of CANSGD010000193.1, forward strand.
GAGGGATCATTATGGAATGTATTGAGTGGAAACTTATGGGAGAGTATGAGCCTCTCGAATGCTCATAATTAGGAGAGATCAAGCCTCTCGAAAGCTTGAATTTATCTTTGTTAGTTTACATTCCATTTTATCAATCTCAATAGCTTTCATTACTCATTTTATTCATCGATTAATCATCATTTCCATACAATCATCATCTTATTCGTCTTAATCTCCATTTTTATCATTTTATTCCCTACTTCATTCGCTGTCAAATCTGCCTACCATGTTAATTCATAGCAAATGGTATCAGAGCAGTTCGATTCAAGGGGATTAAGTTTCTGATTTTCGATTTTTTTTATATAAAAAAAAAACTAAAAAAAAAAACTGCAATGGAGTTCGTCAGAGCTTCGATTCTGGAAGTTCAGCGATGTGTCGAAGAGATGAAGGAAATCTTGAAAAGAAGTTGTGAGGAACTGAAAAGGAACCTTGTAGTGATATTTGATAGCGATTTGGCTCCGTTGAAAATGGAGTTAAAGTCAATTAAAGAAGCACTCAAGGAGGAAGAACTTGAGGAGGCGCAACGTCAGGAGGAAGAGAAGGCAAAGGCAGATCTGGAGTTGTGTGGTGGTTTTCGTGGAGGAGTATGTTTTAGAGTTGAAGATGCAGCTGGCGGTGGTTTGATGAGCTGTGATGGTAACCTTCACAAGAGGAAGAGGCTACTCTACTGGTGGTCAGTTTTGTTATGGGCTGGGTAAGGAATCTGGTGTCGTGGGCGACTTCACACCGGTTGATTACTCTAGTGGTGGCCAAAACAGAGGATTTTTCGGGAGAGGTGGTGCCGGAGGTTGTGGTTTTGGTGGAGGTCCGGGTTTGTTTGTCGAAATTGGCAGGTTTAGTAGGGGAATCACCACTTGCAGTGGGTGACGTTTTCTTGAAGGGCGGATCACGAGCCAGCGGATCTGGTGGCGGACCCAGTGGCGGTTCACGTTTCTTAGCTGGCAAGACTCATGATGATGATTTAGGTTGCCTGGTCGGAAAATTTTCTGGTCGAGGAGCACAGCAGCAGTCATGGTTGATTTTAATGGAGATGTTCTTAAACTTGAGGATGGGGAAGCATCAATGGGTTTGAGTTTTCCATTGGCTTGGAAAGGAAGACAAAATCAGAAGTTGTTGGAAAGGGTAAAAAGAGGAATTGAAATAAAAAATCTTACTGGTCCCACCCACTTGCCAAACATTTCATTATGAGCAGAACACGTGTTCAACTCATGAGTGAGGTCAAATATTTTGCCTTATCAAATTCCTTAACCCATACCCATCTTCACAAGAAAATTGGGCCTATGTTTGAATTTTTTAACTACCAGCCCAATTCATCATCTTGCCACTTAGGACACCTGTACCTCATATCTCAGCCCATTTTGCATCTCGTTCCCATTCTAAAACTCAGCTACATTACATTGCTTTCTTAACTGTCCAACCCCTTCTCATTTTCTTGTTACCTCACCCAACATACTGAACCCAAATCAGTCCACTATCATTTAAATTCACAGAACCACATCACTAACCCAACTCCCTATTTCATTCCCACAATAATTACCAACATCATATCACTTTAGCTATACCACCACAGGAGCCCACGAAAGAGCATACAGGGAAGCGTGGAATCAGCAAGTTCAACTTGGTTCGTTGTGGCGGAGGCCAATGCTGGAGTGCCGATTACTATCCACCTTGAGGACAAGGTGGAAGTTTAGGCGGCCGGTAATGCTAAGAACCGATATTTTAGGGGAGGGTACTCTAGGCATTATCTTTTTAGGTCAGCTTGAGCAATAAGTTAGAAGTTAGTTAGAGGAAAACTACTATAAATAGAGGAGAGTAGAGAGTGAAAGGAGATTATTGAATATTGATGAGTCTTTTATAGAACTTTTAAGAGTTCATTGGGAGAGTATCAAGCCTCTCGAACGCTTGAATATCATTTACATATTTGCATTTTAGTTTGTTAATATAATTTTCACCTTCTTCCTGCCTTAAATTTTGCTGCCTATATCTCACTTCATAGCATCACCCAAGATTTATCATGTGATTTACATGGTGGTCAATCTCCATTCCTTTCGAAGATTGGCCCAAGCTACTCAAAACACTCACTTCGAGGATACTCCGTACCATCTAGATTCACAACCTCCTCGCATAAAGTCTTAGTGCTCACATGGCACTCCATTTACTCACTTCTACTTAGCTTAAACCTTCATGATTCCAGCTTCTTTCCCATCTTCATCCACTAATACAATTTTAGTCGTAAATAACATATACTATGTTATATCATCCAAGTCAAACCATGTTAAGTTTTTTATTACTCTTGGAATTAAGAAAGCACTGAATGCAAACCCCCGTGTAAATTGTAATATGGAATTCCTGCATTACTACTACGCATTCTAACATTTGTTTTCACTTCTTGATACAAGTCATTAACTATGTCGGTGTATTTGCATGGCATACCTTTTTCGTCACTGTCTACTGAAGCACGTGATAGATTGTCATTACTCAAGCCTTCTCCAACGCTTTGTTCCGAACCTATTAGGATAAGTTTCAACCAAAAGAAGTTTAGTTCAATTATCTAAATTAGGTTTACTACAAATGAGTTTATCTCAGTTTCAGCAATCATATTTTAAGTTAAGCAAAAAATAAGCTAATTTCACCAACAAAAATAAATTGAAATTAAGCAAGCTAAATCAAGTTAAGCAAAGATAAGCAGGGGTTAACTTGATGAAAAACCACATGCATTCCATCAGTTGTCTCATGAGGTGGATGTATTCTACTTTCTTTGTTTTTAAAAAATTGCAACAATATGACTTTTTCCACTATTCATATACGTTTTTTTGACCTTTTTTGACTAATATATAAAATCCTTCAATGCATAATGGATTTGTCTCAATTTTATTTTCAAAATATTAGCTTTTAATAATTTTATCAATGTATAATGAACGACATTAACTGTTAAAGTTGTGCATTAGTTGTGCATTAGTTGTGCATTGGTAGGCGTGAGAGTCAAAATGGTACAATTTTTAGCAAAAAGAGGAAGTAGTATTTTATGTTGGCTCGTCGTGTCTTAACCTCGAATTGGTTCTTTCAGAAGCTTACATAATTCATCATATCAATGTCTCTTAAAATTTCAAAGTATAACTCTTTTAAGTTTAAGGCCCTTCATAAATTGAGCAACCTTTTGCATCACTTTTGTTTTTATAAATAGGTATCAAACTGTCATATTGGGGTATTACATTTGTCCTTTTTGTTGAACAAGTTTGTTAAGCAATTATTATCAACCTCCCCTAGTCATCTTCTTTGCCATCTTGCCTTGTATTTTCAGAATTCTATCATTATAATTTCCATTCACTTTCTGGCTCAATAAATATGTCTTCTGTAACACACACTTGACTTCAATACTTTATTAAAACATTCCCTCCATCTAACCTTAATATTTTCATCCCAGACAAGAATTCTTTAGGCCCCCGTTTGGTTCACAGAGTGGTATGAGTTTGGAATTATGAATCATACTAGGGTGGTATGGGGTTGGTACGCTGATACCATGTGTTTGGTTTTAGTTTAGAAATGAAAATGGTATGCTTACTTGTCGTTTGATTAGTAATATTTGGAATCAAGATTCAAATCAAATTTTTTCATGTTTCTCTTATTTATTTTGATCAATCCTCACATAGGTCACATTATTTCTTAACCTCTAATTTTATTTATACAAAATATTTTTATATGCAAATATCATTTTTGGCTCATTTTTGTTTCAAAATTTACAACCTGCCCACTTTAGGGTAAAATACAAAATTAGAGCCTAAAATCATAAATTTATTATTCCGTATTAAAAACTAATATCAAGCCCTTAACTTAAAAAAAGAACAAAATGTCTTTCCTTGCTTTAATTGACATTAAAATATTAAAAAAATAATGTCTTTCAAAACAACAACAAAAATTATTTTCCCTTGCGCAATGGAGAAATAGTTCTGGTGAATAATCAGGTATGAGGAAAAGCACATCACATAGCAATGGAAATGAATTCGTTGCCTGTCGAAGGAGAAAAAAAGTTAAAGGGTTAATTTGTTTTTGATACCAAGGGTTTGGTATGAGCCATATCCTTGGGTTTCAGAATCCTATACCTCATGGTTTGAGGTATGGGTTTTTAAATCATAAATTCACTAACCAAATATTTGGTATGTTTCAGTCCATTTTAAACCCATACTTGATACCTGGAATTAGCGAACCAAACGGGCCCTAGTATTTATTTTTTTACACTTTACCGTGTAGAGATCCTTGGCCATCTTTGTAAAGGACCTTTTTTTGCGAATTTCATGGGATGTTCCTGTAATAAATAAAATCACCAATATGTATTCATGGGACCGATTTGTATGCAGAAAGTTGGCTTATGCACAGGTGCATCTTGTAATCTTTCCATCTAATATTTGAAGTTGATTAAAAAGACGCTGAATGTCTGGACGTTCTAAGGGATGATTGGATTGATTCTGCGTGCATTGAGGTAGATAGGGTTTGTTGAAAATTTGTAGGAGACATACACTTGTGATAAACAAAGTACCTTGATATTTTATTCTCACAAGTCACAACTAATATAAATTTTCAGGAAACACATTTAAGGTCAATTAGGATTTGATATAGTGCAACATAGAAATAATAAGCATGTTTTACAAGCTTATGTTATGTGCTGCCTACATTTGGGTGAAGCATTTTGATGATGGACATGTGTATGAACTTGAAGATTGCTTATTTGCTTGATATTTCTGACACTTTTTCATTTTGATGATGGAGATGTGTGAACTTGTGGTTGTTTCATAATGCTTTCACATGTTCTTCGGTGCTGTGGACAGTTAATGTGACGCACCATCTTAATTGTGCACCTTTTGTTCCCCTCCTAGCTTCATGTCGTCAAAAGTTTTGAAGAAAGTCTTCATTTTTTCAGGTCCTAAAACTGTCAAACTGTACTCGAATAAGGAGCATATGGGATTTAGGTATTGTTCTCATGGTCACATGTTTTGTCTCGATTTGAGGGTTATCAAGTACTTTTTTGGATCTGAGCTCTGGCAAAAAATTATTGCAGTAATGTGAACGATTACCCTCCAAGTGATACAGTTGTTCTGTCGCCTGAGAATCTCAAGGTGACTGCTCTGTGCTACCCACTATATACATCAGTGTATATACATACTCCCTCCGCCCCAATTTATTTGCTACATCCACTTTTTCCAAGATACGATTTCAAAAATTAATATCTCAAATTTGGTATACGAAAAAATTACAAAAATTATATATTTGAAAAATACGCATTGAGACAAATCAAACAAGATCCCACATGAATATGTTTATCATTACGTATATAAACTTAAAGACAGACAAAGTGGCAAAAATGCATGGTGCTCAAAGTCAATATGTAGCAACTAATTTGGGATGGAAGGAGTATATTTTTAGTTGAGATTTAACACCAGATCAAAAGTAGCCATTTGTTTACAATGGGTAATATGGTGTCCATTACAGGGAAAGCCAGTTTTATTGAAGTATGTCAAATTTCAAAATGTTCGCAGGTATTATTGCTAGATACCTTTTTATAATATGCACTATCTTGTGTCGTTTTCTTTTTAATCTGTTTGTTGGAATATGTGGATCAGCTTAACGATTTTTATTGAAGACAATCAATCTGGTGCGGAGGTGACCAAAGTCCAAAAGATAGCCCTTTATGGAACAACGTAAGTTTAACATTATTATCAAAACCTCTTGTCTCTCTTTAGTGACTATTACATGCAGACAATCTTTTTTCCAACTTGCTCGTTTACTGTTAAAAGCAAAAAAGTGGAAAAGGAAAGCCTGTTATTTCTCTTTCTGGAGGACTACAAGACATTACAAATGAACACTTTGCATCTTGCATTATTTTGTAGAGCCTTCTATTAGTCTGCATGCTCGAGTATGATCAGTATGTACTATGTGATTGAAAGCTCGTGGCCTGAGGGCAAGATATCCACGCTGACTTATTATTCATTGTTTTTGAATGTTTATGTATGTCGATTGATTTTTCCAGCTTCTTGCAATGACTCTAAGATCATTACTTTACCCAAGACACTTGCCTGTGATGGCACACAGTTAAGTGGTTATGCTCCATCAGTCTAGTCTTGGTCTTTCTTGATATAAAGGCCTGCCATATTAGTAAACTTGGTCTTATGTTCTGCTGAGCACAGCTAGCTCTGAAGTCTAAACGTACGTCAATAGTTAGAAATGCTCAACTAGCAGAACAACTCAAAATTATATGGTGGCCCCTTTTCCCGCCCATCAAAATTATCAGGCCAGGCCAGGCCAGGCCCTGCAGTCAGTTAATTGTTTTAAAATGTCCTAGCAGGTCTGACTCTCCTTAGTCAAGAGTTTTGATCCTTGGTTTGATGCTTTATGATATGTTTCATCTATATTGGAGGGTGGTGATATGCAACTAACATAATTTTACTTAGCTATGTCAAACTATGAGAAACTCAAGAGACTTGATTTTGACATGCATCCACGAATTGTATCATGGCGATTTTATTTTTCATGGGAAAGTAATATCCTAGTATTGCTGAATTAATCTTTGTTAGGGCTAGCTATCAAGATTTATGCAATTACAGATGACGTTGGAGATGACGAGAATGTATAGATGCTGTAACTAAACGTCATAAACAACCTTTATGGGTTGTTAATTGACAGATCAATTTTAGTATGGGAAAGAAATATGAGGACGAATGTAAGCAATCTACCTTTGTCATACCCATTACCATCCTCATGGTCTTTCTAACATGTTGCTGTGTTCACTAGCTCTCAGCGGCAACATTAGTTACGACTATCATTTGCCACTGCCCTTAGTTATCAGTTCTCACTACCCTTGCTCTCTCTGAATGCTGTTGCCTGAACACAAAGCATTTCCTTCTGTCTTTTGCCCTCTGCCCTTCGTGATGGCTTTGTGTAGAAGGTAGCTATAGCTTCTGCAACCTCGATGTGACATCTCGAGTACAATGAGGTTGAAGCTAGGGATTGCTGAAGTCATGGGGTGGAAGTAGCTCTCTTCGGTAAGTATGGGTGAACCATGAAAATTACTTGTGCAATTGGACACTAGAGGCCTTCAGTTGAGCTGTAAAACTTGGAGGACATGGTTGTCTTCGTTGGAGTAGTAAGTTTCAAGAAATAGTGCAGCATAGATTTAGCTGTAGGAAATGGTCTCGCATATGTCCTCCCAAAACCAAAGCAATTTGGATGTTTAGGGACTATAAATAATGAATGGCAATACCTATATATCTATCTATGAAAGCACAATTGTACCTTTAACATCTAAGCTGGTATCTTTGACTCCTGAGAATTTTGAAGGTCTTGCCTTTAAGCTAAAAAACAATCTGATTACGAGAACTTACTCCGATAAGTACATCCCTTGACTAGTCGGACTTCCCGTTAGGAGTTATTCAGTCATATAAAACTTGATCTCTTTCCAGCTAAGCTTAGGTTTAACAGGTTTGTGTTCTTCACCTTACATATTTTCAAAATTACTAAGAGCATAATTTTTCCTGTTAGAAGTATATGGAAGTTTTCGTACTTTTCTTTTCCTTAAGAAACACAATTTTCCCTTTGCCCTACTCTATTCTTTGTTTATTGGTAATCCGTCTGTGACCATTGGATATTATAAACTAAATCTCCTGTTGTTGTCGCATTGCAACATGGTTATAGGATTTTGACTCTGTCAAGGTGTCAATCTACGGTGTCAATCTACTATGTGGACACTGGAGCTCATGTACATTTCACTATTTCATGGAGGAACTCCAAATTTGTAACAGTGATGTCCAAAATTTGCTTAACACTTTAGTCAACTTTCCCGAACTCCCTAAAATATCCGCTTATCGTTGGAATTCCCAAAATACCCCCTCTTTTTTTTTCTGAATCTCCGAAATAGCCTGTGCAGTGTGCATATGAAAGCTGTAATTCTGGCAGTCCTTGTTTCATCACTGTAAATGGCATACAGGTCTTTTATGTTGCATCATTGATGACATTCATGGTCGTGCTCTTTTTAAGCATTTCCATTATATTTGCTTCATTTAAAGAAATAAACACAAACTGATTGTTTGCTCGTTGTAGGGTTGAGACAACAGATATGAAGGGTTTGAAGAAGATTGAGGACCAGCATTAAATTGCTGTTGAGAGATATCTGGAGCTGGGGTTGATTTTGATGATTAAACCTGAAAATATTTTGACCTTTCAGTCTTTATTATGTTTTTAAATATTTGATTATACTAGCTCATGGCGACTTGTGTCCAAAAGCTTGTGACATCTTGTTCGCAAAGTGCCATGGATATGCCGCGCTTCATACTACTTTGACATCCCAATTATCACCTTAATGTAGAGACTTTGAACACAGATACAGCCATACAGGCTGTTTCGGTGAAGACCAGTGGACCAGCCTTAACCAAGTATGTATTGAGTCTGGTCAATGGTTTAAAGTTTGCTGGAGATCGGGTCCATAATCCGGTTTCTGACCCCTGGCGAGAATCCAAGTAGTTTTCATCTTCTTTCCTATTTGTTTAGATTGTTAACCCCCGCACCCCAATGATGTTCTTACAAAGTATAAATTTAATAGGCTCAAAAGAAAGATGATCGAAGTGATATATGTGGTGTGTGTGTGTGAAGTTAATAATTGTCTTTTTCTTTCCTTGATTCTCTTCTCTAGCAGATTCAGGAATGTTAACTTGTGGGCTTTTTTTACCATAAATTATGATGTTAATACGGACATGCAAAAGTGCATTAGAAAATTCGAATTAATGTGAATTTCATTAGTAAATTGCGAAAGAATAGTCAAATGGATCTATTAAAAGCTATTCCGTCTATATTATATGGAGTATAATTTGATTTTGTTTATAACATACAAATAAGTGTACAATAATAATAAGCAAGATTTGGGGTTGGCTCAAGTGGTGGAGATTTCCCATCTTTCCTATCATAATCTAGAGTTAAAAATAATGAGGTTATATTTTTAAAAAGTGTACAATAAGAATTACGAGTATAATTAAAAATTATATGGTGTATATATATAATGATTAATGAATTTTTACAAGAAGGAAAATATAAATTGAAGCCTTGAGGGTAAGGTGAGCAACTTAATTGCTCTAACAGAGTGTTGAGGATTTGAGGAGAACAAAAAAGAGAACTTGGGTAGCAAAAATGTAGCAAAAGTGTACAATAAGAATTACGAGTGTAATTAAAAATTATATGGTGTATATATATAATGATTAATGAATTTTTACAAGAAGGAAAATATAAATTGAAGCCTTGAGGGTAAGGTGAGCAACTTAATTGCTCTAACAGAGTGTTGAGGATTTGAGGAGAACAAAAAAGAGAACTTGGGTAGCAAAAATGTAGGGGAAAAGGATTAATGGGATTCAAACCCAACACTTACTAACAATATGAGACATTAGTGCACAATGCATAACCACTGAACTATCCATTCCCTTGTTGCCTCAATATACATGGATAAGATATTTATACAGTTATCCTGTTTTTGTTTTTTCCTAAAACAAATGGTGGTGCACTTGCACCACCGTGTTATATACTGTCTCCACCTGTGATTAAGGCTATGTTCCCTGTTCACTTCACTTGAATTTTAATGAATTGAAATTACTTATATGATTGAACTTATTGTTATTAATATAAGTTCATTAAAATTGGTATTTGATGGTTAGAAGTAACTGATTTATGCTGTATTTGCTACATAAAACTGGTATTCACTTAATATAATTCATTATTACTAGAATAAATGGATGTTTACTGACTATAATTGGTTTTTAGTGATTAAATTAAATATAATTGTTTTTTGGAAAAAGGCCTAAATGGGTCCACCGTGCGAGTATCAATCTAACCATGTACCAATATATTGAGAGTGTCAAAGAGTTTGTTTTTATAGTCTTATTTTTCTCTCACTAATATATTGCTATAATGTCCCATAACAAGTTTAGGGCAGTAAAAATAGTTAAATAATATTACATTGGCTTAATTAGAAGAATCAAGTTGTTGTTCATAACTTCATACTGTCGATCATCATCATTTCAATTTTATTGGGAGATGATGAACTTGAAGGTTGTAAAATTCATATTTTTTCCCTCTCGTCTTTTATTTTCTCTTAACTTTTGATCCCTCTTCACCCGCTCGTGATTTCGTATATATTTATCCTCTGTATTCGTCCATTGAATTTTTCAAAGGAAACTAAATGAGGGCCTTTCGATTAATCGAACATGTCCTTGATTGTAGGTATGTATATATTTTTTTTATTATCCACTATATGGGATACCCAAGGCTGGCAAAGTTCACCAGAATATAAACAAATTCAAAAGATTCTGCATGTCTTAATGAAAACTAATGAATTGAATAAATGTTCTTGTCTGGTTTTTAACCAAAACAAAAACAATATAAAAGAGTTGTTGTCTTTCAAGAGTCAAGCCCCTACCAAATCGTGCGGAGCAGTATATGAGCACCGAACTAATAATGCTTACCAACCTCAAAAATATGAATTCCTACATTAATAAAAATTTGATTACTTCATTGTATTTGTCATCAACTTCAAAAGAAATAAAAACTTAAGGTCATAACTCCATAATTGCGGAGACTCAACTCCATGTCCTTTCAAACACAGCAAAGTTAGATGTTTTACATTCATTTATTTTCTTTCTGAAACAGCTCTAGTATCTCTTTTCAATTTTGTTGAAACAAATTACTACACTACGATAAAAATGCTAGAAAAATTATTGGCAAGAAGTATCTTCAAGGTTGAGTGGAAGAAGTTAGGATTATGGGTACTCTTTAGCTTTTTTGTGGTGAGCATTAGCCTTTGTACGGTTGTCAAGCCTTACATGGATCCTCTGCCTCTTTGTAAGTTCTCCTTCTCTTGCCTCTTTTTGTATGGAAAAATAATAATAGTCATATATACATGTATGTGGCAAATTTTTGAGAAAAAGAATGATATTTCTGGTACATCTATTATATCATGGTTGATTTTTTTTTATAATGGAATATTTTTAAAAATGATTATGGGAAATGGAAGATGAAAATCTAGGTTGTCGAAGGTCGATAATAGTAAAAAATGAAAAAAAAAACTGTAATGAATTTGTGTTTAATTCTATGTAGAGAGTCTCATGCTAATGTCCCACCTAATGTGAGTCCAATCCAATCTAGTGATAATAAAAATCATTTCCATTTATAATCACTTTGAAGATAATAATATTTGTGCAAGGAAAATCACGTGTTTAGTGTTTACCATCACCATATGATGAGTGAAGGACCGTTTACGAACTAGTTTCATAATTCTCTTATCATTGAAATTATAATCTATTAGAGTATCATTATAACACCTACCAAATAAATATTTGGTACTATCGGTAAAAAAATCAACTAATGGAACTTGGATGGGCGAGAAATTGACGGTTGGCGAGAAGACACTAGCAATAAGTGACATGTTTGCATGACCTTTTTATTGTGCTTACTTTCTACTATTGTTCTAATCTTGGTCTTGGGTGAGGAAGTGTTGTTATATCTTATATATCTCGTGGAGTCTTCAAATACTCTGCCATATACCAATTGCAATTATATTAGTACCAATTAGCGGCTATTTTGGTACCATTTTAAAAGAAAAAAAATGTAGTGGTACTAAAAAATGTGAAACTGATAATAGAAAGTGATTAATTGGACTTTAAAGAAAGTGAAATAAAACAAACAATAGTTACAATTTATGGGACGAAGGCAGTAGGTGGATATTAGCATGTACCAATTTCACATTGTAATTCATTTGCAACTTAATTCACTAATTATTTTCGAAAAGGTCTCCGTGACTACAAATTAAAATTAAATTAGTAGGAGGCATGATAATTTATCTCAAATGAAAGTAATAAACCATCCCTGAGAACAAGTCACTATAGACCCACATCTTAACATATTAAGCCCAAATGAATTAGTATATATGTGTATGTATGTATATTATTTACCTTTTGTTTTTTTTTAATTGGCACATATGTGTAGTAATTGCCGGTTTTAGTTTCTGCTCTTTGCTTTTTTCAGGGAAAATTCACTTCAAGAGGCTAATAACAACCACCTACAAGGACTCAGGTTGGTAATTATGTGGTAATATTTACTGCCCATTCGATATTACGGTCAGAGTAATAGTTAATAATCTATAAGCAAATTTACGAACAAAGGTCTGGTGTCAATGCCTATAGTAATTCTGTCATTCCTCAAAGTCATTTTATTCATATCAATCTATTACCATCGATGATCACCTTAAAGGTAATATTGAGTGTTAAGGAAGATTTGTAAACAGAATCAAGTAAATGTCCTAGACATTCTACTATCATAAGCATTAACATGAGACGTCATAAATATTATTGTCAAGACCACAACTTATTATTGCCTATTAAACATGCTCTAATTTTACGATTTAGGATGAAGCAATTTGTGGTGACCGAAGGAATGAGGAGGGAGAGTGAGGAAATGTATTTCTGTATTTGAGATATATGAGATTGCGACATAGAACAAATAGAAATAAATGAATTCATTTTCCTTATTCTTGTTAGAACTCAAAAATTTTCTATTTTCTCTCAGTAATTGCTAATCTAACACACCAGTAGTATCAGTCACATAATATAAGACCGAAATTCATGATGTTTCTAGCTAACATTATTGGTCTTTCATACTTCACTATAACTAATCATTTTCAATAAACAATTTCAGATGATGTCTTTCCACACGGGATATTTGAACCATTCCTAGCACCAATGTGTGATTTTTCAGGCGAAAAGTCAGATTTTTGCGAGTTAGATGGGGATATAAGAATCAAAGGGAACGTGTCTTCCATTTTGTTTACTTCACCTCAACTACCAAACATAGAATTACAAAACAATACATGGAATATCAAACTTTATGCTCGAAAGACAGATAAATATGTCATGGGAAAGGTAAAAGATTTGTTGCTTAAACCAGTATCACATGTTCAAGAAATGCCTGAATGCACTGTGAATCATTCACTTCCGACCATTCTTTTCTCTAGTGGTGGATATGCCGGAAACATCTTTCACGACACAAGTGATGTCTTCATCCCTCTTTATCTTACTTCCTTACATTTCAATGGAGAAGTTCAATTTCTTTTACAAGAGAAACATTCATGGTGGACAAAAAAATATGAGGTCATGTTAAATGCATTATCTAATTACGAGATTATTGACCTTAATCGGGATAAAGAGACTCGATGCTTCAAAAACGCAATTGTAGGTGTTAGATCTCACAAAGATTTTGGCATCGATCCAAAGAAGTTTCCATATGGATTGACATTAAGAAATTTCACACAATTCATCAGAAAGATATATTCATTAGAAAGGGAAACTGTAAAAGAGGATCGAAAGCCGAGACTTCTTATCCTTTCGAGGAAGAAAACTCGAAGTATATTGAACGAGGATGAGATTGCAATGGAAGCTCAAAACTTAGGGTTCGATGTGGAAGTTATTGATGCACGAATTAACTTGATGAACTTCTCCAAAATAGTGAATTCTATTGATGTGATGATTGGTGTTCATGGAGCTGGTTTAACAAACATGATTTATCTCCCGGAAAATGCGGTTTTAATCCAGGTGATTCCTTTAGGGTTGGACTCGGTATCTAAGATATTTTATGAACGCCCTGCTACAAATATGAATCTCAAGTATTTAAAATATAAGGTTAGTGTAAATGAAAGCAGCCTCATTCAACAATACCCAATTAAACATCGGGTGATCATAAACCCTGATTTAGTAAAAAAGGAGGGATGGCACAATTTCAAAAGAATTTACATGGACAACCAAGATGTAACGTTGGATATAACTAAGTTTAAATTAGTTTTATCACAATCCCTTGAACTTTTGCGTCAGTAGGACACTAAGAATTGTATAATTCTGTATTTCTTTTGTGAATCAAATCTTACTTATAACATATAACTTGATAGAGAATATGTAAATATTCCATTCGGTATTTTTTTATTGTGTGAATATTATGTTTTTGTATTATACTTTTTAGATACGTATAAGGACTCTTGTAAACTACATATAAGAACGCAATGGGAAAATTCCAAGAGAGGAAAAATTACACAATCTCACACGTACATCTGAGTTAGGGTAAATCTTCCCTTTCCCTTATTTTTTTCCTCTCCTGGTCACGCCTCTCTCCTCCGTCACCTTTGTGGCTTCTTGACTCCACCCTCAACGGACCTCTATTCATGAAAAAGGCGCAACCCCTCCTCCACCTCCTCCTCCCTTTACTTTACATGAGGCATCTTCGTCTTCAATTGTCCGCAACATCATCCTTCTCATGCTTGGCATGCATTATAATCTTCTAATTATCTTCACGGCGAATTTGATTTAAGTCAATACTTGTGCATATAATATTTTCCTTATTAAGATATATCAGATTTCCTTTTTTTTCTACCTTGGTAAACCGGCATGTAAAATTTCAATGCATATCTTTTCCTAACAACAGTAAACGTACTTACGCTATCTGCTTGGAAAATTCATTCACCAAAATTATAATTGACAATGTACCCAATGCCACTACTTATTGTTAACAGTTGAAATCCCTCTGAAACCAATTAGCTAATGTTGGCAAGTCCAAATATGATTCGAAGATGGCTTAAAAGGTATTTGGTTGTCTTAAGAAAAAATGTGTTTTCTTTCTCTAAGAGAACCTCCTCCCTGCTCCTTAGGCTCGCCGCCGACCCGGAGCATTAACTGCTCTTGGAAGGTCGTCGGTTATCTATTCTCGGGTCGTGTGTTACTTCTCCGGCCTACTTCGTCCGCCCCGGTACAAATAGACGGCCAAACCCAACCCCCCTCGGCCTATTAGATGTCCAACCGAGTGGGAGACGCTTGGACGCTCTTGCTTTCAATCCCCAAGTCCTAATAAAGCCCCACGTCCTAAAACCGCCGGAGATCCGGCAAACTGTTGCGCTCCAGCGAGGCCCTTGTTTTCCTTATCCTTGCTTTCCTATTTTCCCCTTTAGTTCTTTAGTAGGTGTTCAGCCTAAGTGGGGTGCAACGAAGAGGAATCCCTCTGTCCAGGGATAGATCTACATAAAGGTATCAACGCTCTGGGGATCTTGGGCTAGCTCTACCGCCTTTGTGGTGTTTACCGCTCAAAGGGTGGTGTTGAGGTAAAGGTAGAGTTGGGTTTTCATAGATTCTCGTGTTATCTTGCTCTGTCGCCGCTGTATTAACCTCAAATTCAGTGGTTAACTCTAATGCCGCCGTCGTGGGGTTCCCTTTAAACGACCCCTGCCGGTAAAGGTGAAGTCAGAGTTAAGGTTTATTGAAATTTGAGTGTTTTTCGTTTTTATCTCTCTTTGTTTTCGACCCTGGATGGATTTGCCTAGATTTTCCTCTATCCCCTTGATTGGTATGGTTCCTGGCTTCCTTCATTGATCGAATATGATGCGGGAATGCAACTGATGCCAATTTCTCTTCTACAACCAGCTGATTTCAACTCGGTTCTACTTCAAAACGACAAGAGATCGTTAGACCCCCCCCCTTGTAGTGAACTGCAATAGACAACGATGCACGAGACGATGGCTCTCTGAAGTGTCAAATCTACTCAACGATCGTGGTTTTGCCAGTTTAGGATTAAATTTATTTCAGTTTGATATGTATCTGTTTATGTTGACCTTATTGTAATTATCGTATGAATAAATGAATGAATCTAACCTTCCTTCAAAAAAATCAGATTCGAAGATGGCCTCCAATTGGTTACTGGCTTGAATATTGAATTGGCCTACTGGTTATAGGTGCAGTCCTTACCATCTCTTTTTTATTCTAATTGTTTAAGCTACCAAATCTTAACCACTTTTTCCCATTTACCTTCTTATATCCTGTTACTTGATATCGTTTTCTTATTTGAAGTTTTGTATTTCTCTTATTAATATAAATTTTAGTTTCAAATTGTAATAAGTCCAAAACTCAGTTATTTATTAGCATGTTTGAAAATTCGGATAATATTTTTATTGGTTTATATATATAAAAATTGTTCATGAAATAACACTTTGGCTTAAGTCTTTGTTTTCCAAGATGCGTCATTTAGTTTTCACTTAGGGCCTCAAAATTGTACAGGATAATCCTGAAATAGACCTATTAGCATAGATGACTATTCCAAGAAAAGTATGGAGAACAATATGCATATAAGGTGCCTGAATCCACTATGCTAATCAATCATGTTGTAAAAAAAATACTACCTCCGGTTTTTTGTTGTACACAAAGGCATTAACACATTTGCCAATGCACGACTTTAAACGTCTATATCTACGATTGTGTGTACATAAAAATTACATACCGAGATGAATCTAACAAGACCCCACTATATTTTGACTAATGCTTAAGAATAGAAGGAGGTTAGTGAAGAGTATGAATAGTATCACAAGTTAATATGGTACAACTGAAAAAACGGAGGTAGTGTATTTATACACTCTTACGCTAATCAACTTCTAATTCCATAGGTTGAATGTTGTACAAATTGGTACATGAATACTCTAACGAATTATCTTTAATACTTCCTTCGTTTTTTAGATGCAACAAATTCATTTTAACATGCATTTAGGGCTGTTTAATTTTTATATATCTTTTTATAACGAGCTTCATGTAAGACGTATAAATTATACATAAAGCTATAATAATGAGGTAATTATTATCATCCTAAAATCTATAATTTCAAAACAATGAACGATAAACTCAAGAAAAATGTATTGTAGAATTTGACTCAATTTTCATAAGCGAGGTGAAAAAAAAGTAATAAGGACTGTAATATGTGAACAATTTTTTGTGTTAAAAATCGTCTAAAAATTGATTTATTTCAAAGTTAAACACAAAGAACAAACGAGCCTCTTATAATATTAAAAGTAAAATAAAATGAGGAGCATATACATATGAAGTATAATAGTGTAGCAAATTAATATCATTGTACAAAAAAAATAGACAATTGTAACAACTTCTAGTAAAATAAAGAAAATGAAAAAGAAAGGAAGCTAGTAAACAAAGAAAAAAGGAAACATATAATAGGGATAAGGTGTTGGCATATTTCCCATGTACATGTAGGGCCTAGGCCCATAGGTTGTGAGATCAAGAAAAGAAAAATGTTTTTTGCTAGAATTTATCGTGTGTCACAAGACTCACAACAAAAATCACATACCCCTTCCCGACGGACCTTACCACAATTAGTAGGTCTAGGTTGGTTTTGCAAACAAAACGCTTGGAAGGAGGGAGAGTAACTGATTGGGTAAGGGAATCTCTCAAAGACCGCGGTTGGTAGGAATTAAATATGTAACCTTAAAGTCACAACTCATAAGGTGAAATCCCTACCAACTACAACAAATACTACTTATAATTAATACTTCCTCCGTTCCAAATTAAATACAACAGTCAATATTTTGCACTATTCACAGTATGTACTTTGACTAAAATTTGAGCTTTACACATAATGAAAAACATAGTCAAGCGGGATCTTGTTAGATTCGTCTCGTTAAATACTTTTGTAATATCAACTTTTTATAATTTTTACTTATATATTATAGTAGATATTAACCGTTAAAGTTATGTCTTGACAAGCGTGAAAGGTGAATTGTTGCATTTAATTTGGAACGGAGGAAGTATATTGCCACTTTTAGACTGATATGCTAGTGTGCAAATTTAGTATACTCGTATTGATGGTGTTTTGAGGTGTGACTTGCGTGTGTTTGAGAAGTGATGTTCATGATTTACATGCATTAATAGGGAGTAACGCATAATGATACATATCTTTATTATTGCATTCAGAATTAGGTGATATAAGGATGGTGATGATTAATGTGACAAAGGGCATGATGAATGATGAGGTAGTTACATTTAACTAATCATGCGTAGGTCATGATTAGGAATTGCAACTAAAGATTTTTGTTTTTGGGCTTGTTAGAGCACCAACAATGCTATTTTTAATTGGGTCTAAATTATTAAATTGGGTCCAAATACCCTCCAAACTCATTGCACAAAAGGTCCCCATCTAATTGGAGGCAAATAAAAAGAGAGGCTTCCAATACTGACCCATCACCCATAACCTGACACGTGGCATCCACTAGCAGCAAAAAAAAAAGGAAAAGCACTTACCACTGAAATGCCGCCACATGTCCTGCTGCCCCCCCTGCTTGTTGCAGTATCAAATTGCAGCAACTCTCCAAAATAACGTTACAATTTTGTAACGTTACAAATTGTAATGTTATTTCTAAATGAGATACTATTTAAAAAAAAAAAATTCACCAACGTTCATATTATTATGAGTAGGAGAGAGAAAATAAGGTTGGGTACACATGAATAGTGTATTTGGAACCTTAGCATTGCAGGAAGGTATCTGAAATATTGGGAGGTAAATGATAAAAGTTAGTGGAATCTGATGTGGCAAAAGGAGAGCAGGAGAGAGAATATTATGAAGGGATTTGGAGCCTCTAGCATTGCTAATGCTCTTAAAGATGATGTTGTGCCTATTCTTTTTGTACAAGTGTGAGATGTTTTGCAAATTATGGTGTATTTTCTTCGTTTGAATTTTTTTGTTAACCATATTAAATTAGATATTAATATAGTATATATATGTATGTATATATTAAAAAGTTGAGTACTCTATTGTTTTTGTCATTAAGTTCAAAAGATCTTTAGTTCATTACTCCTTTTGGAAGAAACTAAATTGTATGGCCTTTCAAACTCAGCAAAGCTAGACTATTTATAGTGAGATTTCTCATATTAAAAATTTTGATTTCCACTTTGTTGGAGCAAATTATTACGACCAAAAGCCCACAAATTAATAAAATGTTAGACAACTTGTTGGCAAGAAATATTTTCAAACTTAAGTGGAAGAAGTTTGGACTATGGGTGGCACTTTTTAGCGTTTTTGTCATCACCATTATGTTTTCTACGGTTCTAAAGCCTTACATGGATCCTCTATCAATTTGTAAGTTCAGACAATTTTCCTTTCTTGTTCATGAACTCGTGCTCTTTTTTACGATACTCATGTTTGTTTTGTATATTACACGAAAAAAATTAAAAATATAGTGATGGAACATTTCAAATAAATTTATATTTGATGGTTGGATTTTCTATCATACTCTTCATGAGAGAAAGGGTTTTATATGAGGAATTTAAATTTAGGATGCCTTACATTATTTAATGATTTCAAAATAGTTAATGTCAAAAAATTCTACTTGATACTTTGTCCTTACGTCGATTGTGACAAATAGTTATATATAAACAACCAACAATCAAATTCTAATTTACCTTCTATGCCTTGTTTCACCACAATCGATTCAAAAACATATTATCCTCACTAGAGGTGGCCATTGGGCGGGTTAGCCCTGACCCAACCCTGAACCGATCTGGCGAAAAACCGATCCGGCCCTAAACCGGAAAAAATCAACCCTGAACCGGCCCGGCCCGGTCAAGGAACTGGTTCGGTTCAGGTTCATGTTTTCAAATTTCAGAACCGGTCCCGAACCGATCCTAACCCTGAACCAACCCTGACCCTAACCCGACCCATAAACCAGCCTGCTCTTGAACCGGTCCTTGAACCGGCCCATTCTTAAATTTTTCCTTGAACCATCACTAAAACCCTATACCATAAACTTAAATCTTAAACCATAACCTTATACCATGTAACCTAAACCCTATACCCTGATTAAAATCTTAAAAATATGATTATTCTTATGAATGACTAGTGGACTGGTAAAGTATAAATTATGATTAAGATCTTGATAAATGAATTATAATATGATTATGATCTATGAAATTGAACTATGGTTGTGATAAATAAATTTTAAAATATAATTATGATTAATAAACTATAAACTATATTTATGATGATTAATAAATTATAATATAGGATTATGATTATGATTCATGAGTATTTGTTAATGGGAGTTGCGATTGGTGAAATTTCTATATAAAATTAGTATTTGATTTACTCTATGAGTTATTATTTCTAAGAATTATCCTTTTTAAATAATAAAAATATGATTTTTACTTAAGGTGCATTTCCAATATGAAAAAAAAATTGTATTAAAAAAAGTTGTATAAAAAAATGAAATAACCTAAACCGACATTGAATCAGCCCTAAACCGACACTAAATCTAGCCATGAACCGACCCGGACCTTGGCACTGAACCGGTCCTGAACCGGCACTGAACCGTTCCTGAACCGCCCACGAATCGGTTCAGGTTCAGAAAAACATAACCCTGACCCAGCCCTGAACCGGCCCGGGGTGGTCTTAGGACTGGGTCAGGGTCAAGTTTTTATAAACCGACCCGCATATAACCCAGCATTGAACCGACACAACCCGGCCCGTGGCCACCTCTAATCCTCACATATGTAATAATGTAAGTCCATCCTTCAAACAAAGAGATACAACCATTCTAAGATTTATCAACATTTAATTGCAAAACCAAAATAACTGCTTTTTAATGATGAAATCATTATCTATTTATATATCCATAAAATATTACCCTTTATGTACATAAGAACTCTAAAAGCTCTAATAACTAAGCTAATTAAATAGTCGAGGTTAATACTCATCGTTTAGAACATGGATTTTAATTGTTACGCTGAAGTTATTTGGGATTGATATTCTTTGACTTAGTCACATTAGTATTCTTTCATCATTTTATTATCTATAATTTCATATAATTTAGTATCAAATTTTTAGTTAAGTTAAATGAACTTTTACTATATTACCTAGTTTGTGATTAGATTTAGTTTTTTGTGGTTTGAAATTAAACTTTTTCATCAAAACTAAACACAAATTTTGGTTAAGCAATAATCAAATAAATGATTTTTAAAAGCATTTGACTTAATTAGGCTCAAAGTAGATTGCTAATTGTATATTTTAGGCAATTCTTTAATTTTTTTATAGCAATTCTTTATATTTTTAAATTGTCCGTCTGTGGGATAGAATTTGGTATTTTCATTCATTAGGTTTTTTTTGAAAGGAAGAATAAGTTGGTATATAATTTAAAAATATACGTAACAATTTTTTTATTTATTGAAAATCTCTATATATAGAAAGTAAATAGAGTTGAGGTATACTTAGTGTTAAATTATTAAATTTTGAACTATATATTTAAGTTGAAAATTAAAGTGTTATAATTAATAATGAAAATAAAATGTTTCAACATGTTGGCCATCTCCCGTTGTTTTCGGGAGCGAACCAAGTGCAAGGGTCATTTTTCTTCAAATCTCTCTTATTGGTTGACTTAAATGATCCTTTTTTCGCTATCATATGTAAGGATGATTTACGTTGGTATTTTATAGGTGTCTAGCTTAGTTTAGTTTCTCTATATAAAAAAATGATAATGAATATGAATTTTGTGTTTTTTGGCTACTTTATTAACATTAGTTCTGGAATTGAATACCCAATATTTTTTCATATTAGTTAAAAAACTGGTATTAAAAAAATCCCTTGAGACAAGTCTTTGTCACATAGCGGTCCTCAGCCTCAACAATAAAATGGCGTCACATCATGATATTTGTTGACACGGCGGGTGACATGTCTTGCCATTTGTTTGGCTAAATGATCGCTCTCTTTCTTATAACTAATGATTAATTAGTTTTTTTCCCGAGAACTCTAACTTATTTTTCCTTACCCTAATCAGTATGCCACATGTTACTTTTATGTTATTGTCGGTCACAAACGACATATACTTTGCTAAGTCTAAAGTACTTAGAAAATGCAAAATAAAATCCCAAAGCCTCACTACTAAATGGATATAATGTTTGTCTTCTCATATCCTTTATTATTAATAATCTATTGTATTTAATAATATAATTGGTATTAACTATATTTGATACATGGATAGATTATGAAGGCTTATTCATTGACCTATTTAAATTACTTAGAAATGAAGGGGAGGGATGAGTGAACTTTCATTTTCTTTCCAGGCCCGTATCTGAGCCAGGGCTACCGGGGCAGCCGCCTTAGGCCCACGGACAAAGGCGTCAATTTTCAGTTTATAAGTCACAATATGTAGAAATAAAAAAAGTTGAGTGCAGCCACAATTATAGTAAGAGCAATTTGGCTTGGCGGTTCTGTGCAAATTGCAACAACCTAGTGATTGCATGATCAAATCCTACTGGATGCTTTTTTTTTACCTTCCTTCTTTCTCAACTTTTTCTTACTTTTAACTTATTTTATTTTCCAAAGCTGTTTTCCTTTCCCAAATTCGTAGACCAGTTTTTTTACTTTATGGTTTCACTTGACATCCTTTTTAATTTATTTTCCTTTTCACAACTTTTTCTTCAATAGATTTAATTTCTATTTATTACTGGATGCCTGTATTTTCCTGTATATATTTGTTTTCCTTTTCAAAATTCATATAACATTTTTTACTTCCTTTAATAGCTATGGATATATGTCTAGCTAATTGTATGAGATGATTCGTGTTAACTTTTTAATTGTAATAGTTTATACTTATTTGTATGAGAAATCTATTAAAGTTAGATACAACATATTATCAATTATCAAAATTAGATATAATATATTATGGTATTTTAACCAATAGTTTAATATGTATATCTATCCTTATTATACCAAGTATTAGGTTTTGAACGAATTTAAATCAATGTTCGGCAGAGAGACCAGTCATCGCGATATTATGAAGAAGATTAATCATGATGTTACTTATACTAGGTAAAAAAAACATTTTATCTGCATGTAGTTCTTAATAATGATTTTATAAATTTGAGAAGAAATTTTATTTTTGGTAAGAATATTTGTTATCATAACAGTATAAGTATTATTTTTAAATTGTATATAATTGATATTCTTTTTAGGTTATATGTTCAAAGTTATAAGAATATACTTCGTTATGCGGTTAATTTGTTTAGGGCCTTAAAATAATATTTCGCCCTTAGGCCTCCGAAAGCTCATAAACGGGCCTGCTTCTTTCAACGTCTTTTCATCATTAGAAGGATTTGGTTTATTAGGGTAGAGAAGGAATGAAACCCTCTAATTATTCTCTTCCCTTTCCTTCTATTACGTTGTATCCAAACATCCCTTCCTTCCCCTCCAAAATTTTCAATCCAAACAAATTGTTAGTGATTCTTTGACTCTAGAAAGCAAAAATAAATGCTTGCTCATTATTTCAAAGTTTTTCATTAGTTTCAATGGAACTTAAATTCCATACTAACTAGATTTTTAATAAAATGTGGTGTTTGGTGGGTCATAGTGATAAGACCAAATATTTTAATTATATTCAGACCCATTGTTAGTCCTATAAAACTAAAAATTATAATATCTTGATTTTTCATACTTTACTAGAAGTAATCATCCTCACTAAACTTTTGTAGATGGTGTCTTCCCACTCGAGATATATGAGCCAATCGCAACATCAATGTGTAATTTTTCAGACGAAAAGTCGGACTTTTGTGAGTTAGACGGTGACATAAGAATCCAAGGAAGCTCTTCTTCCATCTTTTTTACTTTACCTCAACTAGCAAACATAAAGTTAAAAAAGTATACATGGGGTATTAAATTGTATGCTAGAAAAGAAGATAGATATGTCATGGGAAAGGTAAAAGAGATCTGGCTTAAACCAGTATCATTTGCTCAAGAAATGCCTCTATGTACTCTAAACCATTCACTTCCCACCATTATTTTCTCAAGTGGTGGGTATGCCGGAAACCCTTTTCATGGCACAACTGACGTCTTAATCCCTCTCTATCTTACTTCCTTACGTTTTAACAAGGAAGTTCAATTTCTTGTACAGGAGAAACTTTCCTGGTGGATAAAAAGACACGAGGTCGTGTTAAGATCATTGTCTAATTATGAAATCATAGACCTGGATCGCGATAAAGATATTCGATGCTTCAAGAATGCAGTTGTAGGTGTTAAGTCTCACAAAGAATTTGGTATTGACCCTCTAAAGTATCCATATGGGTTGACATTAAGGAACTACACGCAATTTAACAGAAAAATATATTCATTAGAAAGGGAAATTGCAATAAAGATAAATGGAAAGGAGGACAGACAGCCAAGACTTCTTATCATTTCGAGGACGAAAACTCGAAGGATTTTAAACGAAGATGAAGTTGTAGCATTTGCTCAAAGAATAGGATACATTGTGCAAACTATTGATGCGCAAATGGAGTTGAAGAGCTTATCCACATTAGTGAATTCCATTGATGTGATGATTGGTGTTCATGGAGCTGGCTTAACGAACATGGTTTATCTCCCTGAAAATGCTATATTAATTCAGGTGGTTCCTTTAGGGTTAGATTCGATATCTAAGAACTTTTTTGAAATCCCCGCTAAAAACATGAACATTAAGTATTTAGAATATAAGATTATTGTAGATGAAAGCAGCTTCATCCAACAATACCCAATTAAACATCAAGTAATCACGAACCCTAGCCTAGATAAAAAGGATGGATGGCATCATTTTAGAAAAATCTATTTGGATAATCAAGACGTGAGGCTGGATATGACCAGGTTTAAAGTAGTTTTGTCAAAAGCTCTAGAAATTCTGCATCAATAATAAACTTCTTCATATATTTTATTAGGTTTGGTTTTACTCATAGTACATTAATCTAAATGCAAGGTACACATAGATACATACATGTACAAAGAGAGTGTGTCAACATCCAATGAGAAGGACTTTAGGGTGAAGAGTGAGAATAACTTAAAGTTAGCACTTCTTATTTAGAGTATAACACTACTCAATTAGAGTTACACCATTAATAATTCGAGTTGCCAATTTAAATTTTAAAAATAATGTTAAATGTATATCACTTCTCACACAACCTCATCTATAAATTTTGAAATGAGTCTAGAACGTGGTTTTTCTTTTTATCCTTTGCCATGTTTCGGTGATCAAACGTTGAAAAGCAATAGAGTGTAAAACTTACATTTTCAACAGTCAATTGTTAAACATTTGGAAAGATAAAAAAAAACTAATTCTTAAATTAGTGAGCCCAAAAAAATGAAATTTTGATAACAACTTCCTTTAACATAGCAAGTTGTATAATAAATTATCTTCAAAATTATTTCTTCTAAGTATCTTATATATTTTTTTTATTAGTTTCAACTTTTGTAAAACTTTGACTCTCACGCTTTTTCAATGTACAACTTTGATCATTTTTAATTTTAGTTGTACATTTTTTTCATTAGGGAGTATTTACTAGTAAGATTATAGATAGTTAAGGAAATTATATAAATTATTAAGCAAGAAAGGAGTACAAAATTGATTGATTCAAAAGAATTAGTCAAGTCCAAACTAAGATTCTCTTCTCTCTGCAATGGCGATTGCCTGAGTTGGCTCACCAAGTTAACCTCGCTATTGATGAGGAAGAAGAAGAAGACTCAATCTCCTAAAGCAACTGAACAAAGTGGTCATGGTGAATCCTCAGCTGGATTACAAAGTGAGAAACTGGTGGAGAAGAGTTCAAACCTCAATGGAACTGTAACGCGAGTTGTTCAACATGATCAAGCTGGAATAAGTACACCTCATCCTTCTACAGGTAATGTCTCACTGGAATTACAATCAACTATTTCTCAGATGCATCAAGCTATAGTTAATCCGACTGTGGTAGTAGATAAATCGATTGATAAAATAACTAAGTCTAGAGGTGAAATATGAGAGATTTTGATTGAGAAATCTATGATTGTTAAAGCATGGTCTCCTTCTTTCAATTTTCATGAAGAAGTGCTTAGAATTATACCACTTTTGGTGAAGTTCCCTAATTTACTACTCAATTGTTGGGGACCTGATACTCTGAGTAGGATTGCTAGTGTGCTTGGAGTGCCTTTATTTGCTGATGAGTGTACTACTCAACAACTTAGAGTTTCTTTTGCTGGAGTTCTGATTGAAGTTGATGTCACTCACAAGCTGCCTTTGAGTATTCATGTCGAAGATGTGGATGGGAATTTTATTGAGCAGAAGGTGATTTATGAGTGAAAGCCTGTGTTTTGTTTGAAATGTAACAAGATAGGGCATGATTGCTCTAAGAAGCTGTCTGATAAAGGGAGTGAGGGATCTAAGAAAATTGTGATGAGATGGGTTCCTAAGATCCAACCTGAGAAAACTGTTGTTGCTGCACAACATGTTGTACAACCTCTTATTGCTGAAGATTATGTGGTTGAGATTGAAGTTGTTCAGTCTGCTGTTGTGAGTGAGGGTGCAAAAACTAGTGTTCCACTTACACAACAGGATCAGAATCATGGGAAACAAGTGATGCTTGATGAACAAAGAGTAGATAGTGGAAAATGGATTATGGTCCAAGGTAGAAGCAACAAGCACATTTTTAGCTCTTTCCAAGCAAGTCCAAGTTGTGTTACACATATGGTTGATGAAGGTGGAGGCAGTTCTTTCTTTCTCTCCTCTGTTACATGATTGTGTGTTCTTAGACTGTAACGGAAATCAATTATCCTTCTAAGTATGGAGAATTAAGGAGATTTCTTGTCGTTAATAATGTTTCTATTATTGCTATTCTAGACACTAGAGTAAAGCAGGGGAAAAAAGACAAGATTAGAAGTAAATTGGGGAGAGGTTGGGTTTGGTGTGATAACTACTCTAGTTCTCCTAGAGGGAGAATTTGGCTAGGGTGGGATTCATGTGGTGTAGGTGTTCAAGTGCTCTGTTCTGCTGAGCAATATATACATTGTTGTATAACTGATAAAAACAACTTTTAAAGCTTTGTGTTTACTGCTATATATGGTGCTCATACTATTGACACTAGGAAGCCTTTATGGAGATTTTTATGTTCTATTGCTCCTGCTGTTATACAACCATGGTGTGTGCTTGGTGATTTTAATTCTGTCTTATTTGCCGGGGACCAAATTTATGGTTCTGCTGTGTCCATGAGTGAAACCAAAGACTTCATTGAGGTGTTAGACACAGTGGATCTGTGTGAATTGAGAAGTATGAGACATTTTTATTCTTGGACTAGTGGCATGGCAGTGGGAAGATATCCACTAGAATTGATAGAGGTTTGGGTAATTCTGCTTGGGTTGCTGAATATTCTTCTGTGGTGGTAGAATATCTTAACCCAAGGCTTTCTGATCATTGTCCATTGCTCATGAGGTGTTTCGAAAGTCAGATTGGAGGTGGCTTGCCTTTTGAATTCTTTAACTACATGGCTCATCATGTAGAGTTTGCTCAAATTGTTGTCGAGGGTATGTCTAAGGTGGTGAAAGGTTCCTGATTGGATCAATTCTAGCAGAAAATTAAAGCTATTAAGTTCAAGCTCAAGTTGCTTCACAAGAGAGATTTTGCTAGGATTGATAGGAGGGTTGAGGAGTTCAGATCCAAGCTTGATCATATTCAGACTCTACTGGTTTCACAAGTTGATGAGAACTTGTTTTCTCAGGAGATTGATTGTATTCCTCAATTGAAGAAATTCCTAAAAGTACAAGAAATAGTTGTTATGCAAAAGGCCAGAGTTCAGTGGCTTTAGTTAGGTGATTCTAACTCTCATTTCTTCTTTCAAGCTATGAAGGAGAGGTATGCTAGAAATATCATAAATATGCTGTATAACCAACAAGGGGAGCTGCTGGTTAATAATCCTGATATTAGGAAAGAGGTGAGAGAGTTCTATGTGAAGCTGCTGGGTACTGTTGCTAGTTGCCTGGAAGGTGTGGATTTGGAGGTTATCAAAAGAGGTAAAATCCTTTCACCTGAATCTGCTGCTAAGTTAATATTACCTATTACAATAACTGAGATTGATGCTGTTATACAAAGTATTGAGTATAATAAAGCTCCAGGTATTGATGGTTTTAATAGCCTCTTTTTCAAAAAAAGTTGGCATATCATAAAAGTTGATGTATACAGAGCTATTTTATCCTTTTTTTTATAGTAGTAGCTGATAAGAGGTTTTTAGTGTGTCGTTAAGACACTAAGAACCGCTTAGCAAATAAAACTTATAAACCTAACGAGCGACTACTAAGAACGTAGTAATGGCAAGTCAAGGGTCGAACCACAAGGAAATTGGGATTGACTATAGTCTACTAAGTCCAAAACTACCTAAGTGAAGGGTTTTTGGGGGGTTAAGATTGAATAAGATACCAACTAATCAACTAACTAATGAATACCAACTAAGAATAGGAGAATTAATATAATAAGGAAAACACTAGAGTTCGAGCTACTCGTATGAACATGCTAGACAACGATAATCGACGCTATAGTGATTCACAACAATGACAATACAAGGTTAAGTTTCCCTCTAATTTACTTGAGTCCTCTCTCGAATGGTCCTCAAGAGTAATCGATTAATCAACCAGCCAAATCCTCTTTCGAATGGTCTTTGGTCCGTTGATTAATAAATTCAATGAGATCGGAAAACCCCTAATTAAAGGATCCCCTTAATTCCCACCCAATTTCTTGGTCTAGAAATCAAGTTGAAACATGTGAATGACAAAAGGGATTAAAGTTCGAGCCGTACAAGAGGGAGACCAATCATACCACAACCCAACAATTCCTTGGCCTACTAGAAACTATCAAAGCATTTCCTTTTTCAGGTTTTCAGGTCATCAAGAAGAATACATGCGTACCAATGGCGGAGTTCTAACCTAAATGCAATCTATATGCATCCTAAACATGATTCTAAATGCTAATATGCAATCTAAACATAACACTAATATGCAACTAATGCAGATTATATGCATCTAATGCAAACTATATGCAACTAATATACATCCTCCCCCAAGCTAAACCACACAGTGTCCTCACTGTGAAAAGTCGAATGATAACGATAGCAAGGGAGGGGAAAAATCCTGACTCAATGGTCGGGAGGGGGGTCGGGAGGGGGGTCGGGAACCACGTGAGTCGAGCTTTTCCCCTTAAGGTCATCAATCGAGTTCCCAATGACATCTTTATATTTTTGCAATATCTTAATGAATTCTGGTATAGAGATGTCATCAAGAGCCGAGTTAACAATAAGAGGATAAGTACATGCATCATCAAGGAAAACATACTTAAGAGAGGGGGGGAAGGGGTTTTAACTTCACCTTAGGAGGAGGCTTAGAACTCTCCTCTTTATCAATGGAAGCGGCAAGGACCTTCAACTCCACCTCATGTGTCTCCTTGACGATAGTTTTATCATTGTTATGTTTAGAGATTTTCTTCACCTCATCAATGTTCAAACTCGGTGCTTCAGTGATAGAAGCATAGGACTCATCATCAGTGTGAGCTTCTCTTTCAAAACTTTCCATTTCACTCTCCATATGACCAACCCAAAAAACTCTCTCTATCATGGGTCTCTTCAATGTTTTAGAGAACTCAAACACAACCTTCTCATTGGCTACCTCAACTGTGATTGTATCATTTTTGCAATTTATAACGACGCCCAATGTCTTAAGAGCCTCTCTTCCAAGAATGAGAGGAGTCTCCGGATCTTCCTCCATATCCATCACCACAAAATCACACGGCACTAAGACATGCCCAACTTGTATCGGAACATCCTCCAACTCACCATGCGGCGCTCTCAAAGATCGATCCGCCAATTGAATAGTCTTCCTTGTAGGAAGAAGAGGGAAGTTTAAGCGCTTAGCTATGGATAGAGGCATCAAGCTCACACTCGCACCCAAATCGGCCAATGCACCCTTAGGCTCGAGGTCACCTATCTTCACCGGCAAAGTGAAGCTTCTAGGGTCTCCTTGCTTCTTAGGTATATCTCGTTGCACTAGAGCACTTACTTGGTATGGCAATTTGATAACCTCGTCTTCAACCTTTCGTTTGTTGGAGAGGATCTCCTTCATGAACTTGGCATAAGCTGGCATTTGAGACATGGCCTCAAGGAATGGAATGTGTATTTGAAGGCCTTTCATAACTTGGAGGAACTTAATGAATTTATCGCTCCACTTCCTCTCCACTAATCTGTGAGGATATGGGACGGGTGGCACATAAGTCTTAGGTGGAGGAGGTGTTGATAATTGAGCTTTGTCACCAACTTGCTCATGAATTTCCTTATCTTCTCTTCCTTTCTCAACATCAACCTCCCTTTCATCTTCCTCAACTTGATTGTCCTTCTCAACCACCTCAACTTCACTTTCTTCACACTCATTAGGCATCTTGGGGGCCTCATAGTTTGTTCCCGACCTCAAATGGATAGCTTTGACTTGATGTAGGTTGGGGTTAGGAATGGGTTGGCTTTAAAGTTGATTTGTGGGGTTAGAGGGGTTTTTCTCGGCCACTTGAGTCAATTGGGTTTCAAACATTTTGGTGTGAGCTTGTAACTCTTGAAACATTTGGTCATGACTTTGAAGAGCTTGGCTTTGAAGAGCAAGGGCTTGGGGTGATGGTTTGGAGTTGTTGGAGAATTTGGGAGGTAGGGTCGGAGGATGGAGTAGGTTCGGGATTTGGCTTAGGAAATGGTGGGTTTTGAGGGGCCTTTTAGAAGTTGGATCTTTGATGAGGGGCTTGGTAAGTGTTAGAGTTTTGAGAGGAGGATCCACCTTGATTGTAGCTTTGAGTAAACCCTTGTTGAGGTTGATTAAAGCCTTGTTGAGGTGGATGCCACCCTAGTTGAGGTTGGTTGTAGCCTTGGTTATAGCGTTGTTGAGGTTGTCTCCACCCTCCTTGTTGATTGCTCCTATAACCTTGGTTACCTTGATAACCCTCTCATCTACTATTCATCGCCGCCACATGCTCTGACTGAGATCTTCCACAATAAGAGGTATCATGGTTTGTATCACCACAAAAGTCACAAGAGAAAGCATTCACTTGTGAGGGACTAGATGATGCAAGGGTGATCTTTGAGAGCTTCTTGTCTAGTTGATCCATCTTCACTTGAATTTGGTCCTTTGGGTCCAACTCAAACTTTCCACCCTTCTTTGGTTGAGAACCTCTCCTTCTTCCACCCCATGAGTAGTTATTGATCACTTCTTCTATGGTGGACTCTAATTGGTCTTGCGGGATCTAAGAAAGTTGACCTCCCGCTCCAGCATCAAGATTAGCACGTGACATAGGATCAAGACCATCATAGAAGAACCTCATGAGTAGATTTTGATTGAACTCATGGTGAGGGAACGAACGAATCAACTCCCTAAACCGTTCCCAAGCCTCCGCAAACGTCTCATCACATTCTTGCTCAAAGGAGGAGATCTTCCTCCTAATATCTGCGGTTTTTGACTCTGGGAAATACTTCTTTAGAAAAGCCAATGTAACTTGCTCCCATGTAGTGAGGGAGTTAGCAGGCAAGCTCTTAAGCCAAGATTTTGCCTTTCCGGAAAGAGAAGACCGGAAGAGATGCATCTTGATGTAGTATGGAGAGACATCATTCGTCGTTATCATAGCACAAATCTCCAGAAATCGATCAAGATGATCAAGTGGATCCTCATCCGACCCTCCACAAAATTGCTCTACTTTCACTATCCGTGTAAACTGAGGGTGATGCTGAAATTTGAAGTGGTTGTGGGGAGTCGAATTCCACCCTGTAAAACGTAGGACGCCGGATTTCTGAAATCCCTGAAAAGTTGTGCATTATCCTCACCCATGTCTGATTCACTTTCACTTGTTGAACTTGAGATTGGTGAAGCTAACGTAGAACCCAAGGTCAAGCGTTCTAAACCTCCCCGAAGCTTTCGCAAAGTGCGATTGATTTCCGGGTCTAAAGGAAAAATGGGTGAGCCGTGAGCTCTCCTTCTCATGTACCACTGTAACACCCGTAATTTCACTAGAAATTTCGCGTGTTAATTTATATGGTTTACATTGTTATTTATAAATCTAAATACAATTTCATTTATAAAATTATATTCTATTAAATAAATTGTCGTATTTGAAACCGGAAAATATTTCGGTGGACAATGTATTGTGCATACGTACCTTAATTTCAAAATGTGTATAGTCGGTGGACGCCTAATTATTTTACGATGCTCATAGTATTTTTATTTTATAAATTTGCATAGGTTTTACCTATTAAGCTAAATTATCTTTAAGACTACTAATTTTGATTTAGACCCTTGCTTCTTAATTTAACTTGTGTTCTTTGATTTCATTTTATGTTTTTATTAATTTATTTAGTTATATCATATTTCTTTAAACTTATATTTTATACGGAGTAACTATCTATAAAATTGCTCCGACGAGTTGATCTTTAAATTAAGCTATATCTTAATGTTATTTATTTTAAGTTGAGCTTATTTTGATATATGAAAATGTGATCATACATTTTATTATTATTATTATTATTATTGAGTGTAATATTTGAGTTAGTCTTAGTTAGGCTAATGTGTTGATTTAGCTTAATCATCCTTTTTGCCGACCAACCATGTAACGAACTTTATTACACCACTTTATTCCATTAGGGACGAAAAGCTTGGCCATCTAGAGGCTCCTAGAAGACTCCAATAAAGTTGTCCATCCTTTGCTTTGTAACACTAATGCAATCCAAGGGTTACACCCCTTCATTTACCCTCATAAACTACCATAATCATGGCCATAATGTACCCCCATTAAACCTACCATAAACACCCTATTAAACCCCTCCCTTTTGTTGTCCCCTTCATTAGAAATTCATCACCCATTTCCCTTCTTTTCACACTCCACTTTCAAAGAAAGAAAGAAAGAAAGGAAGAGAGAAAGTCTTCCCGTTTTTTCCCCTGCACACCCTCACGAAAATGGCCATTGCCGGAGATCTAACAGTTGGATCGTCTTCACATTTGGACAGCATGTTCTTAACATCTAGACTCTTTCTGTTTGATTGATCCTATGGACGGTATGGTCCTACGAATATGTGATTGATTGATCCTATGGGCGGCATGGTCCTAGGAATTTGTTTGTATCCTGAGGGCGGTATGGTCCTAGGATTTGGTTACTTAACCATGGGCGGTATGGTCCATTGGTTCACTCACGAGCGGTATGGTTCGTTGAGTATGCCATTCGGCAGGGCGGTATGGTCCTCGAATGTGCATTGCTATTCGGCAGGGCGGTATGGTCCTCGAATATGCATAGTAGTCCTTGGGCGGTATGGTCCAATGAGTCTACTCACAGGCGGTATGGTCTGTTGTCTTTGTATTGATGTGTACTTGATTGTGTGTGCGATGATTTGGTTTTGGGGTACTTAGTTTTCTCTTCACGCATGTTTTGTGCTTATGCTTGTCTTATCATGTTTCACATGTTTTGGTTACGTTACTTGTGGTGTTGTCTTTGGCGTGTTTTCTACCTTCTATAAGTTTATTATTTGTTCCTATTTGTGCTGGGAGAACTGCTAGTTACTCCCCACTGATTGTGGAAGTTGTTGATTTATTATGCAGATGACGATGCTGTTTAGGATTGTTACGGTTTGGACCGGGAATGTGCGTGTTGGCCTTGTGAGCAAGAAGGTGGTGCTTGTCATAGTTGATGAGCATTTTGAGTTAGGGATTAGGGCTAGCTACTTAATGGGTCTTACGTAGTTTCCTTTATGTTTTGTCGTATGTTTTTAACCATGAATTATTACTAAAGTCTTTTGGGTTTGGAACACTTAATCTTGAGGTTTATTTTGGAGTTTTTCTTGGATATTTTGGAACTTTGGTTGGAATGAGGGTATGGGACCTCATTTCCCTTTATATATGATTATCGGAAGTTGATTATCTTATTTGGAGGATTTATGTTTATTTATAGTTTAATTCTACACCTTAGAGTAGCATCTCCGTCTTAGTGATATTTCCGCTACCACTAGTTGCTTTATTTTATTTAATATTGTCTCTTTTGTTCTTTGTATCGGACGGGATGTTACAACCACAACAAAGCTAAGCAGAGGATTAGCGAATAACAACACAATAAAAAAATGATAAAAGAAAAAAAATCACTTAAGCAATACTAAACTCAAGTAAACTTCAATCAATAGCACAATTTCCCCGGCAACGGTGCCATTTTGATAAGAGGTTTTTAGTGTGTCGTTAAGGCACTAAAAACCGCTTAGCAAACAAAACTCATAAACCTAACGAGCGACTACTAAGAACGTAGTAATGGCAAGTCAAGGGTCGAACCACAAGGAAATTGGGATTGACTATAGTCTACTAAGTCCAAAACTACCTAAGTGAAGGGTTTTTGGGGGGTTAAGATTGAATAAGATACCAACTAATCAACTAACTAATGAATACCAACTAAGAATAGGAGAATTAATATAATAAGGAAAACACTAGAGTTCGAGCTACTCGTATGAACATGGGCTAGACAACGATAATCGACGCTATAGTGATTCACAACAATGACAATACAAGGTTAAGTTTCCCTCTAATTTACTTGAGTCCTCTCTCGAATGGTCCTCAAGAGTAATCGATTAATCAACCAGACAAATCCCCTTTCGAATGGTCTTTGGTCCGTTGATTAGTAAATTCAATGAGATCGGAAAACCCCTAATTAAAGGATCCCCTTAATTCCTACCCAATCCCTTGGTCTAGAAATCAAGTCGAAACATGGGAATAACAAAAGGGATTAAAGTTCGATTAAGAACGACAGAAACCCTAACTGCCCTAGCATAAACGTGATCAAGATCTATCCTAGGGTGTCAAAACACCACATTCAATGCATAGACAAACAATTGAATCATAAAAAGCATAGACAATCTACATTAAGCCCTTAATTCATACTTTCACCCAAACCCTAGATAATGAACTACTCACTAATCATGGATTCTAAGCAATTGAGATTAAATAAATTCAATATCATAAACAAGCAATAGAAATAAAGAAAAGAGATTGAAGGAAAATTACTTGAATTGAATAATGGATTCGATCTTCAAAGATGAACAATAGAGAAAAGTAGTGTTTAGATAGAGTTTAGGGCTAAGCAAAATGTAATTAGAGTCTAAGAATAATAGATAATGTCGACCTCCAAGCTCAAAAACTAATTAAAAGATTCATTAAACTAAGACGGAGAAAACGGGTCAAAGCCCGAAAGCAGGTCGACAAGGTCGTGTCCAAAACGACACGGCCGTGTAGACCTGTTATACAAAAGTTTAAGCGTTTCTTCAAAGTTACTGCTTCCGTGGAAATTGATCGACATGGCCGTGTCAAAATGGACACGGTCGTGTGGACCTGAACTTCTCAAATCAGTGGGCAAGCAGAACAGGACTGTCTTCGTGGAAACAGACCAACACGGTCGTTTTGAAATCAACACGGTCGTGTAGACCGCTAGTCAGCGGACACTTCAACTTCAAACGATCATATCTCTCTCGTCTCTTATCGGAATTGGGCTTATGACCAGTCATTGGAAAGCTATCGAAACGAGCTAACACCTCCCACTAGAATCACCTTAATCCAATTTATGGATCAAACGTTATGTCCATTTGAAGTTCAATAGTCCATAACTAATCTTCCAATGATCATATGACTTCAAAAACCTGCTAGTTAGCCTGAAAATCATCCAAAAATAACTAAACAAATAATGAAGCGACAATATAACTCAAAGGTGACAAAAACCATGCAATGCTAGGCTTAAATGCTCTAAACTACATGCAAGGACACTAAAAATGACCTACAGTTAAGCACAATAAAGTGCTTATCAATAGCATGGATGAAATTGTGAATTGCACTCTTGTTACTTTGGTTCCGAAGCTTGTTAAACCCTCTTTTGTGAAAGATCTTAGACCTATATCTTGCTTTTCTATGGTCTATAAGCTTATTTCTAAGATTCTAACTAGTAGGCTACAAAAAGTTAGTACAGAAGTGATTGATTTGGCTCAAATTGGTTTTTATGCCTGGGAGGTGCATTGCTGATAATATTTTGCTGGCTTATGAGCTCATTAAGGGTTATAGCCATAAACACATATCACCTAGATGCATCTTGAAAGTAGATTTAAGGAAAGCCTATGATTCTTTGGAATGGCCTTTTCTTGAAACTATGCTGCATGAGTTGGGTTTCCCTGATTTGTTTGTAGGTTGGGTGATGAGTTGTGTGTCTACTTTATCATATTCTATTCTGGTGAATGGTATGCTTGATGGGGCTTTTTTATGTCAAGAAAGGTCTTAGACAAGGTGACCCCATGTCTCCTTTTCTTTTGCCCTTGGGAATGGAGTATCTGTCTAGTGAACTTAACTCATATGATGTTTGCTGATGATCTATCATTTTCTCTAGAGCTAATATCCCTTATGTTTCTAAGATATTTGATGCTTTTAAGGGTTTTTTTATGGCTTCTGCCTGAGTGCAAATGTGGACAAGAGTGATTTGTATTTGGCAGGTGTGAATGATGAGGTAAAAGCTGCAATTCAAGCTAAGATTGGTTTTTCTATGGGTGTGTTGCCTTTAAGATATCTAGGAGTTCCTCTTACTCCTAAAAAGCTTTCATATACAGACTGTAAGCCACTTATTGATAGAGTGGCTGGTAGGGTGAGAAATTAGGCTGCTAAGAAGCTTACTTATGCTGGTAGGCTTCAGTTGATCTCTTCAGTTCTTCAGGGAGTTCAACTGTATTGGTGTCAGATTTTTGTTTTGCCTAAGAAAGCTATAAGGAAGATTCAATCCCTTTGCAGGATTTTCTTATGGACTGGTGGTTTGACAGCTTCTAAGAAAGCTCCTATAGCTTGGGATCAGTTCTGCTATCCTAAGAAGTGTGGGGGTTGGAATTTAAAATTTTTGATTGTGTGGAATCAAGTTGATGTAGCTAAGCACTGCTGGGCTTTAGCTAACAAGCAAGATAGACTCTGGATTAAATGGGTGCATGCTTATTATATTAAACTCTCTGATGCTTGGAGCTTTTCCATTCCTCATAGGATGTCATGGGCTATGAGGAAAATTTGTGAAAACAGATGTTTAATTGATATTGAGCAACCTGACAGGTTTTTGAAGCATGTCACCTTTTCTATTAAATCCTTGTATAGTAATATGCTAGTAATACCTGTTGTGGTGCCTTGGAGGAGATAAGTGTGCTTCAATCAAGCTTCTCCTAGAAGCTTATTCATTACATGACTTGTTGTGCAAAATAGATTGGCTACTAAAGAAAGGCTGCATCATTGGGGGGTTATAGATCCCCCTTCTTGCAACTTATGTGATGCTGATATTGAAACTGTAAGTCACTTATACTTTCAGTGTTGTTATTCAGAGCAATTGTGGCAGAAAGTGTTGAGGGTGCTGAGAAAGTCTAGGCCTACTAAGAACATCAATGACGAAATCATCATGGCAGCCAAGCAGTGTAGGAAGACTGGCTAGCAAAATTGTGCTTATGTGGTTGCATTTGCTGAAACTGTGTATATGATTTGGCTTCAGATGAATAATAAAGTGTTTAATGGTAGTTGTCTAAATGTAGATCAGGCTTTTAGACAGGTTGTATTTAGGGTAGCTTATAAGCTTCCTGAGCTTGCATTTTCATTGGATGTGTGTTGAAGGGGTGTTTCTAGGTGGCCTTTTCCTCTTTGACTATTAGCATATGATGAGCTAGTTCTAATAACCCTTCCTAGAAGGTGGATTAGATTAAGTGCAGATGCTATCTTATAGTCTTAGAAGGAAAAGGGGGTGCATTTGTGGTTGTAAAACTTTCTTTTTGGTTATTAATAAAATTTTACTTGCCAAAAAAAAAGATTATAGATAGTTAATCTTTTCTAGAAACATGAGATAGATCTTGTAACACCCCGACTTCTAATCATATTAATTAAGTTGGGGCTATTTTTCTAAGAACCTAGTTTCTCTCCCTACCTTTTCTCACTAGAACCTTCAAATAACCTAAGTTGGGGCTAATCTTCCTTCCTCCTCATTAGAAATTAGGGGTTCATAGGTCTAAATATTACAACATTATTTATTTAATGGAGTAAAAATCAGAGCTACCTCAAAAAGTATAGGAGCGATCACTCCTTAGCTTGCTAGTTGTAGTGGTCGCTCCAATGGAAATAGGAGAAACATGAATTTTGGAGCAGGCATCTCAGAGCGACCCAGGATCGGTAGCTTCAATTTACAAGGAGCGATCACTAATTTAATTGCCTTATCTAAATCCACCTAAATCAAAAAAATTCAAACAAAAACCATATTGATATCCATAGTGAAATCCTAAAACAACTTACCATCATTCCCCTTTTCTCTAATTTGAAAAGTACACTCGTGTCTTCATCTGCAAAATCATGTTTTCTGAGCTTCTCTGACCCAACATTGTTTTTCCAGAAGTGATTGTGACATTTGTTTCATTTTTTTTTAGGATGGATTTAATATTTTTAGCGGTCATATTAATATTTGTTCAATTTTTATATTTGATTGAGCAATCTTTAATATAACTCGCCATTGTCGTGCTTTTTTACTTTGTATTTCATTAATTTTATACTCACAATTGGGATATGGAGAACTCATCAACACATCATTGACTTCGAATAAATAGCAAGACAATTATGTGTGCCCTGTGTTGAATCCTAATTTTGATGATGGCAAAAAAACAAAGTTTAAACTAAGTTGTACAACTAATAAATTATTGAGTGAATAGAACTATGCAAGGTATCAGAAGTTAAGCAAAAAGAACTCTAAGTCTAAGTGAAGAGATCAGGTAAAAGGCTAGATTTTGAAGACTAAGTGAAGATGCTCAAGTAACTGGTATTGGAGTCTACATTGAAGCAAAGGAACAAGCAAGGCATTGTACTTTAGTTTCTATGTAAAGAACGAGTAAACTGGTAAGGAACTTGCAGTTGAAATAAGAGAATTCTTGTTTGTTCCTTTCATAAGGACATACATGTTGGCACAACTAAAATAAACCAAAGGAATATACTAGCAATCTAAGGAAAAAAAATCAGCAAATAAGATTGCAACAACCGAATCAAACAGATCACAAGTTTAAATTATTTAAGAAAAATGGAGTAATTTAGGAAAATATTTTGACTAAGAAAATCAGTTTTTATAGAAGATATTTTCGCCTTTGAAAATATTTAAGGAAAAATTGTGCTTTATCACCTTTTATGTACACCTTTGTGTAAATTACCACCTAATTTTTTTTATTGTAAATTACTACCTTTTTGTGCCAAAGTTTTAAAACTCTCACCACTTAATGTTTCCCGTAAAAAAATGTTAAGTGGGGCCCACACCTTATCCTCTTCTTTAATTCCCTTCATTTCTCTTTCCTCTTCCCTTTTCTCAC
Source organism: Patellifolia procumbens (assembly GCA_947645195.1). Classification (NCBI taxonomy): domain Eukaryota; kingdom Viridiplantae; phylum Streptophyta; class Magnoliopsida; order Caryophyllales; family Amaranthaceae; genus Patellifolia; species Patellifolia procumbens. The sequence continues at coordinate 2,611,456 of CANSGD010000193.1, forward strand.
TCCTCTTTGTTATTTACTCTTTCTCTTCACTTGTTTACTCAAAAGAATCCACAATTACTGCCACTAATTATGTTATAAGTGGTTTTCAATTATTTTTTTCAATCATTATAAACTACATGTTAAAACTTTCAAGCTAATATCTTTGGAAAAATTGATATCAAAGGTGCGAACTATGCTCAAAATTGGGACCGTCAAAAGGGTGAACCGAGTGTCGTGACGGTGGTGTACTTTTTTTGAAAAAACGTTGTCTTCATCGCAAAAAAGCTAAAATACTCACCTTGAAATGTATATATGAAAACCCTTATAATCACATGTAAAATCTCACTTTGACATACTGTCTAAGGTTACAAGGTTACAAGGACCTATAAGATAAAAAATGATTGGCATTTGGTACCTACCAACAATAATTAATAAGTGAACTCTTTAAAAAAGATCGAGCATAGTTCGTACCTTTAATTCCTTTCCTAATAAATCACAAAATTCAATCAAAGTCTAAATTATTAATACCGCACAATATGCAAATAATGCAATTTATTATGAAATGGTGGAAGTATATATAAGATAAGCTTTGAATGAAGCAAGTGAAAAAATGAGATTTTCGAGTGAAGTTTAGTGGAACATTTGTAACGGAACAATTGTTCAGAAACTAAGTTTAGGACTTTTCTCCCCAGCTTATTTTTAGTTCAAATCAGTTCAGTTTAGTTCAGCTCCAATCAGTTCAATTCAGTTTCAGTTCAGTGCTTTTATAACCATTTTGTTAAATATTATTATTATGTTGGTCTAATTTATTTTACTAATTACTCTTATTATATTATTATTATTATTATTATTATTATTTATTTTTATATCATTATTATTCAATATTATTATTATCATCATTATTTCGACATATTATTTTGTTTATTATAACTTTACTCATTATAATTACTATTATTATTAGAGAAGAATATTATTTAGGTCAAAAGCACAATTAAACCCACGTTTTTTAGCCCATAAACCATTCAAATCGCGTCAAAATGGTTAATGATGCAATTTTGCATGATATGACCCAATCAGTTCAGTTTAGTTCAGTTCAGCTCCAATCAATTCAGCTCAGTTGTTTTATGCCAAAGAGAACAGACCCTAATTATAACATTATAATTAGGCATCCCAAAGCCAATAGACAACACAATCCAATGGCCCAAAACTCCCTCTATCTCTCGCTCTTCCTTCAAGTGCTTCAATTTCCAACTCCATACTTCTCCATACCGCATGAATAGGAGCATTAACGCCTTCTCTAGCAATCTTCTCTTCTTCAGCCAGGTTTACGATCGTTGAAACAGCTAGTTTAGTCGTCTTCACATCTTCCTATGCCATTAAAGTTTGAAAAATGAAGAATAAATTAAATAAAATCGTCGAAACCCTAAAATTAAAGATCGGAGAATTTAAAGTTCCGATTGATCGGTGAAATGAATGATAATTTCGTTCTCTCTCAATGAATCACATCAAGCTCCAGTTTGTATCATCGATTATTGGAGGAGTGAAATGGAGTCGAGTGATGTGAGTGAAAATGAAGGTGGATTTAGTTTCAGCTACGGTGACAACGTTTGTTGGTATAACAAGAGGAGAAAGAAAATGAATAAGTGGAGAAGAAAGGATGGCTTTGACTACTTTCACTCGCATGGTTGTGGATTTGTATGCTGCACTAGCTCTGTTTGCCTCCCACCTGGATAGTAGTGGGGGGCCTGGGGGCCTTTATTATTTTTCTTTTTGAGAAAAGTCCTTTTTTTGTCATAGGATAAATAAAACTAGTTTAGGGTACGTTTTTGTCAACTTATTTTAATCAGATTAAAGTAGTCACTTATGGAAATATATATACTGAATAAACTTTGCCATTTTCCATTATATTAGAATGCTCTCTGCAACATTAATTTGGTGTTTAATTTAAAGTACTCCCACAATAGATTAAAATATTCCCTAAAATGGATTGAAGTAGTCACTTATTCAATATATTGGTAGTTTAAGCTATTATGTTTACTATAATGTTAATTTATTCTATATAAGTTGTAATTTGTTATTAAGTTTAAGTACTAAAAAATGGATTAAAGTGGTGCTGAAATGGATTAAATTAGAAACTACTTACAATTTATTAGTTGTTGAGCAATATGTTTTTACTATTAAGTTGAATTTTATCTAATGTGAATTTAAATTAGGATCTTAAAAAACTTAGTGGCTTAAATGGATTAAAGTAGTCCCTTATTGACGTATGCTAATTTATTCTATTGTGTTTCAAAGTTAAAGTACTAAATGGGTAGAATTACACAAAATAGATTGAACTAGTGCCTAAATAAAAATAATAGTAATTTACTAACATAGTAGACAAACTTTTGCCTTTAATAGTCACTTATTGATATTTGGCATATAATGGTCATTAATTGACATTTAATAGTAGTTACTTATTAGCAACAAAGTTACTACTTTTTATTGTCTTTTGTTTGAGCTGAAAAGGAGAGTGGGTGGGTTGTTGTCATATCTATTGGGCTTGGGTTTGGGTCTGCCCAGAGGCGAAGGGAAGGGGGGCAGGGGCGACAACCCCAACAAGATTTTCAGAAATTTTTTGTAAGTTAAAAAAAAAGAAGAAAAACTAGTCTTAGAGTTTATAACAATCTAACCTAACTTCCTAAAGGTCAAAGAAACTACCTAGACAAAATAATAAATTAGTCATTAGTAGAGGTGTCAATTCGGTTATTCGGTTCGGTTCTGGTTGGAACCAAACGGTTCGGTTGATTTCGGTTCGGTTGAGTTCGGTTATTTTTCTCACGATAAATTGATTCGGTTGTAACTTTTTCGGCTTCGGTTCGATTAATTGCGGTTAATTTAGCTCTTTGTTTCAGTTCGGTTCGGTTACGGTTGTCTATTCGGTTTGACCCATACAGTTTCAGTAAAAAATGGTTCACTATTCAACCGTCCATATCGGTTCAACGGTTATTTTCGGTTTTAATTCAATTAATTTTGGTTTTGTATGAAAAACCGCATCGGTTTGGATTAAAATCAATATCGATTAAGTATTGTGTTTCCTTTTCAAAATTTTCGTTTTAAAAATATATATAATTTCTTATTACTGAACTAACGTGTTTCAAGCTACGTCAATTTAGTTGATTGGCTCGGTTTCGGAATGACCCGTAACGGGTCGGATCGAGTCTGGTCGGATTACTTGTCGCGGATCACCATTAATTGGATCAGATCAATCGGTTATCGGCGAAAGTCGGATCATCGGTTGGTCGGGTACAAGTGAAGTTTGAGGCGAACGAATATCGGGTAGGGTATTAACGAGTCCGGGTAAACATGAGTCGAAAAACTGTCGGGTTTGTACGGGTCAATTCGGGATTTGTGGCCTTTAGGTGGAATCGATTTCGATTCCGGTTATTTCTGGGTCGAGTCAATTCATTCTGGTCGAACTTAAAGGTGATAACGAGTCGGATCAAGTTTGTAACATAACTCATCTCGCTAAGAACTCGAGTAGATCTTTGACCGATTTTTAACCAATTTGAACAAGCTTGGGCAAGAGTTTGACTCGCGTAAACCTCGAGCTATTTGTGAGATTTTCGGTCGATTTACACCCATATAAGGTACATTGTACATAAAATTTGAATATTTTAACCTTTATTGAGTTTCTCACGAGTATTTGAGTCGAGGTTTGTGATTCTTGACTCAACTTCATTAGCGTCTTGAGTTGAGCTCGTGCAGTTCACAAGTTGTCTCGCTCGAATAGCACCCCTAGTCGAATTCATTTCGTGGCATATTCGAATTTGCTTATGTTTGTATTAAAGTTTTTTGGATCAGTTTGTTATTGTGTGTTTAACATATCGTCATCGTTTTTACATTGAATCAATGCATTCGATGAATTTAGATTGAGATGTTATATTCATAATCCATTTAGTAAACTAAGAAATATTGTGATTTGATGGTTGTTTAAACTGTAAACTTGTAATAATAATAATAATAATAATAATAATAATAATAATAATAATAATAATAATAATAATAATAATAATAATAATAATAATTACAATAATAATAATAATTACAATGATACCAATACCAATATTAATAGTAATAGTAGTAATAAAATTAATACTACTACATTAGATCAACTTTTAAGATAGTTAATATCAATATATAAGTTCAATTGTCAACAAATTAGATCAATATATAAGATAATTAATGCCAATGTATTAGATCAATCACTGTTTTAAATCAATGTATAACGTATAGTATCAATGTATTAGATCAATAATCAATATAATTAGATCAAGGTATAAAGTAGTTAAGATCAATGTATTAGATCAATTTACATATGTTCGAAATGAAAGTTAAGATCTATATATGTATTAGTTCAATCATTGATATATTAGTGTATTTAATCAATCATCGATATACTAGGTCAATATATATGATAGTTAAGATCCATGTAATAGACCAATCATCAATATATCAAATCAACGTATAAGATAGTTAATACCAATTTATTAAATCAATCAATACATTAGATCAAAGGTATAAGATACTTAAGATCAATGTATTACATCAATCATCAATATATTAGATCAAGAAATAAGATAGTTAAGATCAATTTACATGATTTGATTGTTTTTGTTATTGTAAGCTTGTAATTATTATTATAGTTAAGATCTATGTATTAGTTCAATGATCGATACATAAGTGTATTAAATCAATCGTCGATATACTAGGTCAACATTTATGATAGTTAATGTTTATGTAATTGATCAATTGTCAATATATTAAATCAACCACAAGATAGTTAATAGCAATGTATTAGATAAATGTAAGATACTTAAGATCAATCATCAATGTTTTACTTTCAAGAAATAAGATAATTAAGATCAGTATTAGATCAATCATCAATATTTTAGACCATTCAGGTAAATTCATAAGAACTATGTATCATATCAAAATCATCAATATACTAGATCAATGAATAAAATAATTAAGATCTTAGAGTCGTGTATTATATCAACCGTCAATACATTAGATCAATGAAAAATATATTTAAGAAATTAGATAAATGAATAATATATTTAAGAGCCATAAACTTTATATAGTAAAAGATATATAAGTAGCTAAAATAATAGACATAAACTACTAAATAATTCATAATTTAAAATATTCATAATCTTCAAAAGTTCAAACATCAAATTTCAAAATTTGAAATTCAAAGTAGTAAAAAATTTGAAGTACTTGAAATATTCACCCTTTATTTTTCCCTCTCTCTATCCCAAAATTTTCACATCCCCACCCTACTATAAAACTAAAACCTTAAAAACCCTTTCACTTCAAGCCCCTTTTATCAGTAAAAAAACCTAACCCAGACTACCCAGTAACTCCTCTTCTTCCCACTTCAACTCTTCCGCCCCCATCTCTTCCTTGTTCTATCCTCTTTTCTCCTTCAATTCAGCGCATATAGTACTGGCCGTGGCCGACAGTTGCTCGAACAAACCCTCACATTCAAAGAAACAAAAGAGCAAATGCGGTTTGATGGTTCTTGATAGTATAATTCAACCTCTAAAGTTCTGAATCTAGAGCTTTTATGGTTGAATTGAACTATCAAAACTCAATTATAAACACTAGGATTTGCTCTTCCTTACCTTATATTTATTTTTATTTTTGATATTTAAATTTCACTTGATATGAATGGTTTTGCTGAGTCTAACTTCAGGAAAATACTTGGTTGAATCAATAACGTTGAAATGTTTTTTTTCCCGAAAATAGTTATCTGAGTTGCATAAACTTTTGATTCGGGTGTTGGTGGATTTTTGTGGTATTTTTACACTTAGAGAAGATAATGCAAAGACTTTTTTTTTTTTTGAAAGATAAAGTGTGGAGTAGGAGAACGTCAGGAGCCCCTCCGCACGAGGGTTTCTCCTGACGCATCAGACAAGAGGATAGTATGAAAACTAGATACAGGGTCATCGGTAATGTTGTGAGAATCGAGGATCAGGTGGCCTACGTTGGCCACCCAATCAGCTGCTCTGTTTCCTTCTCTGAAGACGTGCCGGATCTCGCAATGCTGAAAGTTGTTGATGTTTTGTTGTGAATCCTTGATGATATGAGCTATCTGCCAGGGGGCGGGCCAAATATTTTTGAGAGCGTTGATAACTAGGAGGTTGTCGCCTTCGATGATGACGGAGCTGGGACCGATTCTGAGGAGGTGTTGCAAGCCTTTGTGGAGTGTTGTTGCTTCTGCTACCATGATATTGGTGTTGCCGAGATTGGAGGCCTGTGCTGCTTGAAGGTTGGCTTGGTGGTCGCGGATTACGTAACCGGCTGCTGCAGACTGTGATTTGACGGAGCCGTCGAAGTTGAGTTTGAGGGACCCCAGGTGTGGTGGAGCCCAGCTGACTTGGATGATGTTGGGTGGAGAGTTGGTGTGAGGGGGAGTGGGGGTGTCCCCTTGTGGGGAGAACCTGGATAGACTGGTGTCCAATACCGTTCGACATTTCCATTCATGTTGGTGAAACCTAGCCAGGTGGCTAACTTTGTGTTCATTGAAAGGTGTGCCTTGGAAGATGGTCGCGTTCCTTTCTTTCCAAATGTGCCAAAGTAAGAATATGTAGTTAACGAGATTGCTGCCTTTTTGCTTGAGAGCTAGGAATGTATCAATAGCAGGGAGGGAGGGTGGGGTGAAGGTTTGAGGGAGAAGCCACACTTTTTTGGTTATTGGGCAATTAGTGAAGAGGTGATCAATTGTCTCGGGGAGGGTCCCGCAGAGGGCACAAATATTTGAAGGAGCTATATGTCTTCAGTGAAGGGTGTCTTTGACGGGCAGGCTATTGTGTAATAGTTGCCAGATGAAGATAGTGAGTTTTGGAGGGATATCGAGTTTCCAAATCCAATGGAACTCCCATTTGGATTTGTCTCTGGGAATGTCGTGTGCTAGCCAGGTAGCAGATTTAACTGTGAAGGTACCCTGGGGTGAGGGGCCCCAAATAGGAATGTCGTCTAGATCGTTCCTAGGTATGGGTATACCTTTGATTTGGAGACATATGGCAGGTGGAAGGACTAGATGGAGCTTAGGGAGGTCCCAAGATTTATTTGTAGTTATGAAATCAGAAAGCTTTTGATGAATGTTAACTGCTTCGGGGTTTAAATTTAATATTTCAACAAGGTTTCTATTATCAAACCAATTATCTAGCCAAAATAGGATATCCTTTCCAGTGCCTATTTTCCATCGGATGCCTCTTCTTAGAATTTCTCTTTGGGCCAAAATTTGCCTCCAGATTGTTGAATCAAAGGATTTAGGCTGACATTCGAAGAAAGAATTTTGTTTCAAATATTTGGCCCGAATGAGTTGCACCCATAAGTTGGTCGGGTTGGAGAGGATCTGCCAGCCTAGTTTAGATATGAAAGCTTTATTTAGCGGTTGCGTACGTCGCAGACCTAGTCCCCCTAAGTGTTTTGGGGTGCAAATTTTATCCCAAGAGATGAGGGGAATGGCATTCTTATCCAATTGTTGTTGCCAGAAGAATTTCCTATGGAGGGTGTCTATTGAATTAGTAGTACTGATGGGGAGGAGGAGGGAGGAGCAGGTGTAGGTCGTAAGGGCTTCCAGGTTTGATTGGATCAGCGTGTGTCTACCAGCTTTGGAAAGAAAAGTCTTTTCCCATAAGTTGATTCTATTTTCTGTTTTGGCTAGAAGGTGAACCATGTCGTTTTTTGTTGGGCGAAAAGAGCTGAAGTGAATGCCGAGGTACCTACCTAGATTACCTTTGGGTGTGATATTAAAATGGCTAGCTAAAGAGTGCTTTTTGGAGCTGGGAACATTTTTTGAAAAGATTAAAGCAGATTTGTGGTAATTGACCAATTGCCCAGAGTGGCTACAAAATTCATCAATCAACTTTTTGAGATTCGTACAGGCTGTAGTAGTTGCTTTGCAAAATAGAAGGCTATCATCCGCAAACATTATACAGGGGATACGGGTAGAGTTAGGACAGAGTTTGAAGCCTACTCCCGTGTTTGAGTGGGAGCTCTGAATCGACAATCTTCTGATGAAGACTTCCATGCATATTATAAAAAGGTAGGGTGAAAGGGGGTCGCCCTGACGAATACCACGAGATGGTTTAAACCATTCGGTAGTAATGCCATTAGTTTTTATAGAATAGGATACTGTTGTGACGCATTGTTTTACAAGGTCGATCCATTGAGCCGGAAAGCCGTATGATTGTAGGCATTTCCAGATAAAGTCCCATTCTAGTCTATCATATGCTTTCTCCATATCGAGCTTTAAAGCGCACCATCCCGTCTTATTCTTTGATTTTTGGAAGGTGTTTAAAACTTCTTGCACTATTAAGGTATTGTCGTGGATAGACCGACCTTTCGTGAAGGCATTTTGGAAGGGACTGATGATGTCGTTGAGAACCCCAGAGAGTCTATTGACCAGTATTTTTTAGATGGCCTTATAGATTGAGTTAATGAGGCTAATGGGTCGGAAATCATTTGTAGTCTCCGGGTTGTCTTTCTTAGGTATGAGAGCAATGATGGTGTGGTTGAGGGTTGGGGGGGCTTGCGATGATGAAAGAAGCCCTTTATAGCTTGGGAGATTTCCGTTCCGTTAATGGGCCAGTACGCCTAATAGAAACCAGCCCCAAAGTCGTCGGAGCCCGGGGCTTTGTGAGGGTTCATGTCGAAGAAGGCATCTTTAATTTCTTCATCCGAAACCGGGGCTAGGAGGTCAGTACATTGTTGTTGGCTTAAGATTGGGGTGATGCAATCTAGTGAGAGATCTCTTGAATGTGGGTAAGTAGAGGAAAATCGGCTTTTGAATGATCGTGCAAATTCAAGATTGATCTCTTTCTCATCATGAAGCCAAATTTCTCCGGGGGTCCGGATTTTATAAATCTTTGAATGGATGGACCTTTTCTTCATTCTGTTATGGAAGAATCTAGAGTTTCTATCGCCTTGTGTTAGCCACGTTTTCCTATTATGGAAGCCCCATTGTTGTTGCTTGAACAGCAGTAGTTTCTCCCGTTGAAGAATAAGCCTACGTATATGGTCTATGTAGATGGTGTTGTAAGGTTGGCTCCATAATTTTGTTTCTAATTCTTGAATCTTGTCTTGATTCTGGGCTAATTTATTGGCAGAGTGGTTGTATCTTTTCTTAGCCCATTCCTTCAGGAGTTGCTTGGTACTTTGTAATTTCTTTTCAGTGCAAAAGAATCTAGTTCCTCTTATCGGGATGTTCCAAGCTTTAGACACAATATGGTGGGATTCTTTCTCTAATGCCCAAGCATTTTGGAACCGGTAATGATAATCTTTGTTAGGTTTGCTTGTTATGTTTGAAAGAGTTCCTTTGCATGATCTGAAACTGTAAATACCCCATAAGTCGAGAAACAATTAGGGAAGAGGTTTGTAAACGATGAGCTGTAAATTTTTCATAGATAATTGAATTGTGCAGAGTTTTTTCCATCTATATGCGTTTTGGGTGGTGGGGGCATCCGTTGCATTAAGAGACGTGATAAGTCTTGGTATAGAGATCTTGTGAATGATGTATTTTTACCAGATTTCTAGTGTTTTTCTACTTGCAATTTGATTTATTTATATATTATTTATGATTTGGCTTCTGGATAAATAATGGGAGGAAGAGGAGAGAAAGAAAGAGACAAAATGATGAAAGGATTATGAAAAATTGAAGCTTGACATTTGTAAATTAAGATGCCCCATCCCTGAAAATGGTGAGCAGCATAGTAAGAGAAAATAAACATTAATATTCAAGCCTTGTTACTGATCTTTAGTGGAATATAAAAACCATGATTCACGTGAACCCTCTACTACCAATAGTAATGAATTTTTAGCATTTGGCATTCACATGATTAATCAAACCCATCCAATTACAAGCAAATAAAAAGAAAAGGCTTACTGGTAAATTGTCGAATCATCGACCCACAAGTTTATGAATGTCTTAATTGCAAATCTGTGAGCAATGCCGTATGAACTATGAAGTACTATGAGTTAATTAAAAGTTTAAACGGAGCACTCTTTAATGATAATTATGCAGGCTAGTAGATGAACTTTAGAAAAATGTTGGGCTAGGCGGCATCGGTGTGTTGTAATCTTCGTAAAGCAGCAACCATCACATTAAAATGATCTTTCACTGTTAAAATGATGATTACAAAGGTATTTACTTAATAGTTCAATTTTGTTGTTATAGTTGAAAACAATTTAAAAAGTTTGTAGTTGACTACAATTTAATTCAGTTCATTTCAATTTAAAGCACTTTAAAATGTTACAGTTGATTGTAATTTTGTAATTTAGTTCAATTTATAACATTTTAAAACAATTTTCAGTTATTTTCGGTTAATATTCGTTTCGGTTTGATTCGGTTTATCACAGTTTAAAACGGTTTTTAGTTATTTTCGGTTAATATCCGGTTCGGTTCGGTTCGGTTTAAAACGGTTTTTGATACAGTTAATTACAGTTCAGTTCCTTTCGGTTCGGTTTAATACAGTTGAACTTGAAACAGTTGATTTCGGTTCGGTTCTTTTTCAGTTACCGGTTAGTTTAGGTTCGGTTTATTCGGTTCGATTTCGGTTCGGTTAACAGTTCAACAAACAGTTTTCAACCAAACTGACAGCTCTAGTCATTAGTCATTACCTACTCATGACGGCACACCTTAGCATCCAAAACTCCAAATCTTTCAAATTGTGCAACTGATTGTACTGACGACTGACGGCGGCAGAAATACTCATTGATGAATTAATTGAAAAATCTAAACAAGGCCCTAGTACAAAGACACGCAAGATTGGTATTATATTAATATTCATACTTTAAGATCAATTAATCTCCACTTTTTGAGGTATGATAATTTTATTTTGCGATTTTTAGATTAAACTTCTTGTAGAATTGTGCTAAAGTGCTTCTTGGTATGCTTATTTTAATTGTCTTTTTATGTATTTTTTTAATGGTTTTATGGACACTGTGGCTAAACTTTTTTATTCTACATCGTTGGATATTGATGACATTCGCCCCTCACCCTTAAAATCGTGGCTCCACCATTAAATCCACTCTATTATTAATATTATAATTAAACAATAGTAAAAGCTTGCAACAAAGGTGTTTGGGCATAAATTAACCCTAAACAAAATTTCCCTACTCGAAGAAGATACTCATTTATTTTGATCATCACCCATCAGGCCATCACTCACAGTCAATTCCTCCAATCCCAATCCCAATCCCAATCCCAATCCCAATCCCAGATTAGATAGATAAAGAAGAAGAGGAAGAGCAGTTACCTCAACACTCCACCTCTCACTTCATTCCTCTCTCTCTCTCCTTCTCCCTCCAATGGCTTCCGCTACTTTCTCTCTCCTCCCTTCCACTTCCTCTTCCTCATTCAACCTCCACTCCACCACCAAACTCCTCCATTTCCGCCATTGCCATTCCCCTCGCACAAAACCTTTCTTCGCCACCATCAAATCCCTCTCCTCACCATCCCCAACTCCAACCCTAACTCAAGACGACCTCAAAAAACTCGCCGCCGAAAAAGCCGTCGACTCCGTCAAATCCGGCATGGTTCTCGGCCTCGGCACTGGTAGCACCGCCGCATTCGCCGTCGCACGCATCGGCGAGCTTCTCTCCTCCGGTAAACTATCTAACATTGTCGGAATTCCGACCTCGAAGCGCACTCAAGAACAAGCGGCTTCTCTTGGCATTCCTTTATCTGTTCTCGACGATCATCCTCGTATTGATCTTGCTATTGATGGCGCTGATGAAGTTGATCCGTATCTTAACCTTGTAAAAGGACGTGGTGGTGCTTTGTTGAGAGAGAAGATGGTGGAAGCTGCTAGTGATAAGTTTATAGTAGTTGTTGATGATACTAAACTTGTTGATGGTTTGGGTGGGAGTCGTCTTGCTATGCCTGTTGAAGTTGTTCAGTTTTGCTGGAAGTATAATCTCATCAGATTGAAGGCATGTTTTTTCTTGCTTGATTTTATGTTTTTTTTATTAATCTCTTTTTGGTTCATATTTGAATTCTGTCTTTGTTATTCTATGCAATGTAGTTGTGAATTTTTAGTTCCTTTTCGTGCATTTTCATAAATAATCGATCGATTTTGTTAAAAGTTAGCCATAAACTATTAGGAGTAATTGAAAACAGTGTTTCTTAAGGTTGTAAACATGTTTTTATGGCAGTATTATTTGTAGTGTAAGTAGGGCTGTATATAAGCATTAATTTTAGAATTAAGTTGGAATTTATGCCTAAATCACGCGTGAATCAGTGTTATTAATGTTTAAATGACATGGAACAAGAGAAGTTAGTTACATGGTTAATTAATGCGGAGAAAGGAGAGCTATTCTTGGACTTTCGCTGTCTATCATTATAGATGTAGACCACAAAAAGCCAATTCCCAACCTAGTTCCATGAAACAGAATAGGTGTACTGCTGCACCAATCTTCACACTTCGGATCAGTTCGGGGGATGTCTAAATAGAGGGCGCAATTCCCTCTAATACAAATTTAATAGGGTCTTTACAGTGTTGTTTGCCCAAGTGTTCGTATTGATACAATATAGTATTGGTAATTCCTCTCTTGTTTTACTGTTTTGAACTTTAATTTTAGTGATTAGGTGATTCGGTAATACTGAATAGACATGAGCTCTTTTGAGGTAATTGTTGCAGATATATAATAAGAGTCTACATTTGGATGTTCTTTAGGCGAGACATATAAAGTGTGGGTGTTTATTTCAATGGTTTCGGACAATTTATGGTTGGAGTTCATACAAAAAAATCTGCATTGATCTTTTTATTATTTAGGAGTAGCATAATAAGTTTGAGGCTTCTTCTAAAAGCTCAAGTTTAGAACTTTGTGTGTGAGGGGATGCAGGCTTATTGATATCATCTGTTTTTTCCTTGGTTGCAGGAGATTTTTAAGGAGCTTGATATTGATGCAAAGTTGAGAATGGAAGGGGATGGCAAGCCTTATGTGACAGATAACTCAAATTACATCGTGGATTTATACTTTTCAACACCGATTAAGGATGCTGAAGCTGCGGGAAGGGAAATTTCAGCCTTGGAAGGCGTAGTGGAACATGGTTTGTTCCTGGGAATGGCTAGTGAGGTTATCATTGCCGGAAAAACTGGAGTGAGTGTGAAGACCAAGTGATTTCAGCTGTTTGATTGGTTGATGCATTCGGGTATGGAATAGCTCTCTCCCAATAACACCTGCTTCTTTTACATATGCTCTCTTACTTCCTGTAATGTTTAGATGGGTATCTGTGGTCTGGTTTGAAATTTTTGCACCTTTGTTGTATTCCAATAACTGGTGTAATTTTGGTTGATTGTGTTACGAAGTGTAGATGAGAATCAATACGGAAATAACTTATTAAATTGTGTACATTACGCTTTGGTGCAATAAAATTCATTTATCTTTTAAATCCATGAATTGTCTGTTCAAATTTTTACCTGTGGCTACGTGATCTATTTTATTAGATTCCTCATTTCCTTCACATTGACAATTTGTTATTTTGACCTTGAAAATGCTTTCCCCTTGATGGTTGTCAACTTTCTTTGAATATACTACTACTTCATAGTTCATGTTACATGATGAGAAATTATCTATTACTGATTAAAATATCTGTTGTCTTTCAAATAACTCCTGATATGGCGTGCATAATCAGTCTCCGGTACAAAAAATCTATAGTTCAGCTTGTTGGTGATTTCCAGAATCCACTGTCTTATCTGACATTATGTTATAGGGATGAGATTGACCACTGTAGATGTAATCTGAGTCCCGTTTGGTTGGATGCGTTGAGAAAAATTTGGATACTACATTCACATTTGTCAATAACAAACCTGTATCTCATGTTTGGTAGGGTTTAGACGAGAGTAAACTAGGAAGAACTTTATTGAAATGGAAATAATCATGAGGAAATCAATTAAAATGGAAGTAACATACATACAACGACAATAATGCTATACCACAATAATGATACGATTATTAGATAGCCCATATTAGTAGTTATATAGGAGCAGCCAGAAGCCTGTTGTTGTCTTAAGAGTGACCGTGGACAATAAGCCTGCTGTATCATAATTTAGAAGCATCAACGGAAATCAGTAACTGGCAGAACATCATTATCGCAGGATCACAGATAGAGACATTATTGTGATAAATATCCAGTTGAGCTTCCATGATCGCAACCCTGACACAGAGAAAAATGAGAGTAAGCAGACAATATGAATATACTCATGCTTCTAGGTGTAAAGCGTGGGGCTTTCGTTTCCAAGAACATTGTGAACCTTTTCTATTTGTTGTCCTGCCATTGAATTTATTTTAGGATGATATTGTTGTGAATCAATTGAAGTCCTGTCTGAATCATTTGCATTTCTATATGAATCAGTTACATTTGTTTTCAGTTAGTTTTAAAGCTGACTGGTAATATTGCATTGTTGCTTTATACTTGCAAGAATATTACAAGTATATGTTCAAGACAGTTTTATGAAACAAGAATGTCGATTAGAGGAATGGCAAGAGTATTTAGCTTTGCGAAACTTTGGTGGCCATTTTCAGCTAGAAATATCTCAATATAACTTCATATGGGTTTGTTGATAATTTGATATCTAACTCACCATGGTTTTCACCTCTTGAAGTCTGACTAGGACTTGAACTAGGACCTGTAACTAATGAACCTAAAACTTTAATTCCTAGCTTGGAGCAGTCAGATCCAACAGCACCTACAAAACCAATCACCAAAAAGGCCAGTTTGAGGGTTTTGCAATCTACTGCATACTAGTTAAATTACCCATAGTGCTCACTGCTCACAAAATAGTTTCTCTTCACAGGACAGATTTGCTACTTACAGTCACTGTAACATGGGAAGTGTGTCTCATTGAAGAGATTATAAGCCCCCGGTTGACATTCACACGTATGCATGTCATCTGACGAGTTTTTGCACTCCCCTTCGCCGCAGTATACCCAGTTGCAAGCTAGAACATCAAAATCTCAGTTGAGAAACCTTTTAATCAATTACTGTCATTAACAAAATAGTAGTTTGGCACCGAGGTTGTACTTACGATTAAAAGTAGAGTTGTCATATGGTTTTGTTGGGATGGAGGGCAGGGGAGGAGCAGCTGGCATGCAGGAATAGTTTATAGAACCTGTGCAAAGATTATTTTTCATCAGCGAATTTTAATTCAAGCAATTATATCATAGTTTTAACAAACACCAAACCAACAAATGGTAGCAAGAAAAGGTTTTATAAACAAATCCGCAGGACACTTCTTTTTACTCTTCATTTCTTCTCAAGTACCCGTTCCGGTCCTCGCTCGTCACTATAGACATGGGTATGGAGTATGGACGCCTGACTAACATGGTGGAAGATTTTCAAACAATAGTGGATGGTGCTAGACACATGGATACATACCCATGTTAGCCATGGGTATTCAAGTCCGACTGTCCGAGTAACAAAAGTGAAAGATGAACTGAACTTTCTCAAGAAATGGCACTTACAATTTGGAATTATACATGGAAGAAATTGCAGATTTTGTTCCTCCGCATCTGGTAGACGAGTTCGCCTCCAACCAGAGTCACATTCACATATGAAACCATATGGTATGTAGTCTGATTTTGATTTGCATGTTCCTTTCCCACAAGTTACGTCACTGCAATCTTCTATTTCCACAAAAAAAAGTGTCACAGAAAATGTCAGCAAGTATTTGGTTTGCTTATTTTATTGATGAGACATACTGGTAAGGAGAGGCCATTACCTAAATCTCCTAAAGCAGTGATTGGGAGCAAGAGTAAAAGTAGAGCTGCGGATGCTATGAGACTGTAGTTAGCCATTGCTTACTCTGTGAACGTGAGAATACCAGTTCGATACAATTGATCTGCTCCTAACATTACAGTGAATATTTATAGGACAGTTGAGGGAGTTGTAAGTGTTTGAAGCATATAGAAAGTCATGTAAAAAGCTTACTAGAAGCATGGTATAAGAACTTCCCTTCTTTCTCATTTCCTACCCTTGCCTTTCTACGTCCGTGTTTACTTTGAATAAATTGTCAAAGATGATGCAGGTTCTTCTAGTAGTTTGAGATTTTTACAAGCACATTCAACTATTAAATTCTGATAATAACATTATGACTTGCATGCTACTTTTCTTTAGAAAAAATCTCTTGCTATTCTGAAGAAAGTTCCGTCTCTTTTGTTGACAAAATTATGTGAAGCTTTGGTATTAGCAACTACTGCATGTTGAAAAATGCTTCTTTGAAGCGTTGCTGTGAAACCTCAGCACCATGGTCTGCTGAATTGGCATGATAGCTTATGGAGAAGTCAGCAAAATGACGACTGGAACAAATGTAGGTTATACCTGCCCCAACTCTTAAAAAGGGTTATTGAGAGGGAAAGCAGGCATTGTGGTGTTTCTTTTTTTTTTTTGTGTTACAGATGGGGAACCCTTTGGTATCCCGTTTCTATAGTCTTCTCCAAGTTGATTCTAATGTTTTTGGGGGTTGGATAGGGTCTTTTATTTGGATTATTTGATATCACTATATCTGGGAATGGAAAAAAAATTATTTCCTTCTTGTCTAATGAACTTCTCATAGGAGCTCATGTATCCTACACCCGGGTATACCATGCTCATGTACATCCGGTGACATTCTTGTAATAACCCCGAACTTTGGGTCACGTTGGTAATTTGTCGGCATAAAAGACAAAACAGAGCTACCTCTGTTCATCACCCAAAAACGCAGAGAACAACGTTGTTCAATCAACAAAAAGTTCCAACAATTGAATGCCTGAAAATTGATCAAATTACAATTTCGACAATTTATACAACAAATTAAGAAAGTTGTTCGAAATATTTGAAATTTTGGGATATTGTCTGGTATCTATCAGCTAAATTTTGAATATTTGAAATTCAACAATGCCAGAAATAATACCACTTGTAGAACCAATCGAAAGTTACCCTTTGAAAATCTATATTGAGGAACAATTCATAGTTTGGAGCATTGACTACCGATTTCAACAATGGATGGTAATAATGCTACATCTAATACAAGAATCAGTTTCAGGTAAATTGAAAATGAAAATGCGCAGTTTCTCTCTCCTCCAGATTTGCTCATTTTCTCAAATGAGTGAAGATGTTTGCTAATCAAGAAAGAAAGTGAGTAGAAACGTTTCTCACCTCCACATTTATCTTCTCTCTACTTCCAGAATTTTCTCATTCACAATTTCTCGCTTTTGTTCATTTGAAAAAAGAAAAATTGATTATAAGAATCCAACCTTTGCCCAATCTTCCCTCATTGGTTCCGACTTTTTATCATTCATGAATAATCTCACCTTTAGAGGTATATCTACTCATATTGGGCTGAAACTTGTTGTGAATGCAATTGTAGGTAAACTCTACTAATTACGTAATTAACAACTAATTAAGTATATTTTTAAACCTCAATTCTTAATTAAAATTTTAATTCTAATTAAAATACTATTAATTAACTTTTTTATATATAAAAAACCCCACCCACCCCCTCTCCCCTCATCTGCCAGCCACCACCTCCCTCCCACTCTTACCACCGTTGCCACTCCCTCCCCAGCGTAACCCCACCACTAGGGTGTACCTAGCAAGGTACACCTTGTGTAAAAATTAAAGAAAAAAGAAAATCAGTTTTAACTGACGTTGAGAAAAGAGAGGGGAGATAAAAAATAATCACTTAATCTATGGAGAGAAAATAGGAAAACTAAGTTTTTATAAATTTTTTATTTGAAAACAAAAAAAAAAGATCTTGCCAAAAATACAATATAATAAAACATGATAAAAAAACATTTATTTTTAAACGAATAATTTTCATAACAAAAAATTAATTTCATCTTCAACCTTTCTCTACAAAATAGCAATCCTCTATTGTTTTTTTCAACCTTCATCTTCCGAATCAACGTACAATTATATTGTTATAGTTCTTTTTTTTGTTTCAGGTGTACATAATTTCCAAAAAAGACAATTAATATATTTGAAAATAAAAATTGATATATCTGAAAAGATTGATGTGTTCGAAAAGAACAATACAATAAGATGATACTAATCAAGAATAATTAATTTATTTGAAAAAGAAACAATTAATATACTTGAAAATAACAATTGGTATATCTGAAAAGAACGATTGATGTGTCCGAAAAGAATGATACAATAAGATGATACTAATCAAGAATAATTAATCTATTTAAAAAAGAAACAATAAATATTTGAAAATAACAATTGATATATCTGAAAAGAAAAATTGATATGTTCGAAAAGAACAATACAATAAGATGATACTAATCAAGAATAATTAATTTATTTGAAAATAACAATAAATATATTTGAAAATAACAATTGATATATTTGAAAAGAACAATTGATATGTCCGAAAATAACATTATAATTAAAATGGTACTCCTTCCGTTTTTTTTAATATGCACATTTTTCCATTTTGTAGTGTTTTTTTAATTGATATCTTTCTACCTTTTCTCATAAATGGAAAATTAGCACACTTAATTATTACACTTCTCTCCTACTTTTTCTTTCCTTCTCTCTAACTTTTTTATTTTTTCCTTACTTTTACTATCCTTCTCTCTTATCTTTACACTTTTTTCTTGGTTCGCGCGCAAAAGCAAATGTACATATAAAAAATGGAGGTAGAACTATATAGAAAGAGCTAAAAACTCAAAATAACAATGCATCAGAACTTAAGGAACAATATCACATATCCAAATGAGCAATGCCAAATATCCAAAAGAACAATACTATTACCAAAAAGAACAATTCATAAAACGAACAAGATACTTACAATTTAGCAATGATTGAATAATGTTGGAGAAATATATATTAAAAAAAGTTTACAATTTTTTTATTAGTTTGAAAATCAGATTTTTTTATTAGTTAGCAGTTACACTTAAACATTATTTATGAAGGTCTTTTAGTTTTTTTGAATTAAAAAAATAAAAAGATCATTTTCCTAATTTCTCTCCTTAAGTTAAGTATCTATTTTTCTGTCCCCCTCATTTTCTCAATCTTACGTTTTCTGTTATTTTTTTTCTTCTATTTGCTATTTTTTCTTATATTAAACGAATATTACGTAGTTTTGGCAACTTAGTGTATCTTGCTAGATACACCCTACTACCTACTACACCTTCTAATTTACACAGGATGGCAGGTGAGGACTGGAGTGGGAGGGGTGTAGTTGATTAAAAAATAGTTAATTTGAAAAACAAAAGTCAACAACGAAAATTACTGGTCAAACATGTTACAAGTAGAACGAACCATTTCGATCAGATATACCTCAAAGGTGGGATTATTAATGAATTATCAAAAGTTGGAACCAATGACGGAAGGCCGGAAAAATGTCGGATTTTTCTTATCAATTTTTCTTTTGGGTAAAGAAGCAATCACTTTTGCTCCAATAAAAAATGAGTGAGAAATTTTGCTTATTTGAAAAAACAAGTGAAATTTTTTGCTCATTTGTACAGAAACACATGCCCATTTGCCAATTGAGCAGGATTCATTTTTAACGTACTTAAATAATAAAAATTAGTAGTATTTTTCTCATTCATTGTCCTGTAAATTTGTTCATTTGGGCAAAAAATTTGCTCATTCAAGTAAACGAGCAGAAAAAGTAATGAACAAATACTTTTTACTCATTTGGCTTCAAAAAAATACTTTTTACTCATTTGAGAAAATTCTTGCTCATTTGAAAACGAGAGGATTGGTTTGGGTGGATTAATATTTGTTCATTTTCTCAAATAATAAGCTGAAACATTTGCTCTTTGCGCAAAGAGCAAAAGTGTTTGCTGATTTTTTCACATGAGTAAGAGAATGTTTGTAAAATGGAAAAGCAACAAGAAAGCTAATGATTAAAGGAAAAATAATGAGACCTTATATTACATCTCCAGCTTTGCTCTTGGGGCAAAATAATTGTTTCTCACCTTTAAATTTCTTTATCCTCAAAATTTGCAAGCTTCGTTGAAGTTCATCAGTGGCAAACATCTATGGCAGAATTAGTGTCAGAGAATAAGAGAGAAGAAGGAATAAAAAAAGGAGTATGAAATGCTGAAGTTTGAAAAGAGCAAGTACTACACGTAGGTGTGTGCACCGGTCCAAAACCGGACCGGAACCAGAATCGCAACTATTTTGCGGACCGAAGACCGGATTGGAAAAATTTCGGTCCGGAAAATTCCAGTCCGGTCCGGTTTCGGACCGGTTTGGACCGATTTGTATGATTATTTATTTTGTATGAAAAATATTTTTTCTACTTTTTAAACATATTCATTTACTATACTATATTTTAAATTCTATATTCAATTCAAAATATATATAAGTGACTAGTGACACATAAAAATAATAGTTTTGATTAAATTAACTATCGTTTATTAACACCAAAATAAATTTATGTATAGTTTTATGGGTTTCCGGTCCGACTAGAAAATTCCGGTTTTGGACCGGATCGAAAAACCGGAATTGTATTTTTTTTAAGGACCGAAGACCAGACCGAAAAATTCCGGTCCAGTTCGGTCCGGTCCATTCCGGTCCGGTTCCGGTCCAAACCGCGGTCCGATGCACACCCCTAACTACACGTGTGTAAAGGGAGGAAAACTGGGTGGAGCTATCTTCAAGATAGGCTGAGTTGAGGTTAATTACAAGAGTGCCACTGGGTACATCCAGACCTACAACAATAGTTGTATAAGCTTTTGGTTCTTAAAGTTTCTTTTAGAACATTTTAGTTAATGTTTGTAAAAGTTGGATATATTTCTTGTCTGGTTTCTTAGTTAGAGCCGGTTTTGATATGGTGCCGTGATCTGGTCCATGTATCCACCTAGTGGGATTAGATAGGATCGGAATTCCTTTGGGGCTTATCTACATCCTTCCACATTAGAACCTTACGGGTGTTTGGTATGTGAGAATAGGAGTTTGAGGATTAGAATGGGGATGGGATTGGGAATTAATAGCTGGGATAATGATAAAATAATGTCTATGCCTTGTTTGATATTGGTTGGGAATTAGTTGGAATTAACCTATGATTTTACTTAAATACCCTTACTAACCTCTTCTCTCTTTTCTTTTCATTAAGAACAATGTGCAACTTTGCTCCTTATTCTTTATCTCATCCACAGTTTAGACTTTGGTTGGCTTTGGTGAATTACATTTTAGGAAAAACGTAATCATGTAGAATCTTGTTAGATTCGTCTCAATGTGTATTTTTTTTACATCAACTTTTTTATAACGTTTACTTCTTAATAATTGAAGGTATTAATGTTTAAAATATTGCATTGGCAAGCGTAAAAAGTACAAATGATGCATCTTTTATGAAACGGATGAAGTATTATCTTGGTGAGATAAGGGATTTTAATCTCATTCTCAATATCACCTTACATCCCCTATCCCCACGAAAAAACATGAGAATCCTCGTCATGGGAATTTAAAATCCAATCCCTCCCTTAAATCCCCACAAACAACACCTTATGTTGGATAAAACCTTGTATTTTTGGCGCACAGCATTTACAGGAGGTCCAAGGGGAGTGAAAATGCTGTTTTATACTACCTCCGTTCCATGTGTATTGCAACATAGGGAGTTTTACGCCTCCCAACGCACTACTTTAGACGCTAATATCTCTAATTTTATTTAAGTAAAAATTATAAAAAGTAAATCTTAATTAAGCATATATCGAGACGAATCTAACAAGATCCCACATGGCTATATTTATCCTTGTGTATAAATCACAAAAGAGGGTCAAAGGATAGTGTATGAATAGTGCAAAATGTCAAAGGTTGCAATACCTATGAAACGGAGGTAGTATTATAATATTGAGTAGACTCAAAATGCCAGAAGAAGACTGTACTTAAATAACCTTCAATAAGATATACAAAAAAAAATAAAAAGCTCCTTCACAACAAAGTCGTAGGAGGAAGTAAGAAAATTTTCTCAGCACTAAGTACCAACTTGGACTTGGGGTCGTCCAACCTCCAAGACATTCTGCAGCCATTGTCTAGATGTGGCTGATTGTCCATTTGTGTTGTATTCGATCTTGGAACTGTCCTGCAACAAACTTACCAATATGTGAGAATCAGTCCCAATGGCATTCGAAACACTTTATACAAGCAAAGACATTCTGCATGCGGTAAGTTAGATTGCTGCAGTTTACAACATTTCGACAATTGATCAAACCAAAAGAATTATGTATAAACTGAAAGAATAATCATGTTTGTCAAGACAAATGGTTACAAAGGTATTTCCAGCATTCAGCTGGAAAAAGAACTAATATCAAAGATCTCCCTAACCTCAGCAAATACTTGGTTAGTTCTAACAGATGGAAAGGTCAAAATTATTAACAGATGCATATGCTTGGAAAACCTGTCAACAACTAATATCAGCAGAACTGGAATGCTTCCACATGCCGAGAACAATATTGACAAACTAAACAAAACATAGCTGAACTAACTTTCCTGCTTCGGTGTGGGTTCTTTAAAGCTTTTGGACAACCAGATAGCAGTTTCCCTAGGAGAAACCTTCTCTAATCCAAATGGTTTTAACAAAACACAAAGTTCATCAAACCTCTCCTGTTGCAACAACTTTGCACTAAACTCCAACAACCCTTCTAATGCTTCGGCCCGCTGTTGGTAAGAGGATGTGTCAAACCGACAGCGCCGCATGTCTGATGATGCATTATGGCTTGAAGCGCCAGCAGTAGCATTTTGATCCGAGGAATTGCAGATAATATCCTTTCCTTCTTGTACCTTGTTGTCCCGAATACCCCGCCACATTCCATCAAGATTCTTCTTGGAGAATCCTGTATCACAAAATTGAACTGAGAATTTGTCCTTGGTAATGGAACATCTACCATACACGGGGGACGAAGAACCCTGTCTAGAAACCACAGAACTCCTTTGATTTAGGAAGA
Source organism: Patellifolia procumbens (assembly GCA_947645195.1). Classification (NCBI taxonomy): domain Eukaryota; kingdom Viridiplantae; phylum Streptophyta; class Magnoliopsida; order Caryophyllales; family Amaranthaceae; genus Patellifolia; species Patellifolia procumbens. Next base: position 2,634,367 of record CANSGD010000193.1, read on the forward strand.
ATGGCTCCTCAAAGGATGCTAGTGGGAATTCTGCTATCCTGTCAATTCGAGGTGAGTTAACAGAAATATCTGGAGATTTAATCCGCTTTAGGACGTCCACAGTTGGTCTGCAAGGTGATTCATACACTGAAGCTCTAGTTGCCATGGGCATAGATACTCTGCGAGTGCGGTTTGCGGAGACAGATCGTTTCACAGGAGTTCTAGTTCTTGATGGAGGCTGCGGTAATAAAAAAATAAAGAAGCAAAAGATAAGAATAAGCAGTTTTGATGCAGGACAAGCTGATCATGATTTTTCAGGCACACTAAGCACAATATGCTTTCCTGAACACTCGGCATAAAGCCAGTAGAAGTAGTTGAAGTAATAGTACAGACTATATTAAATTGGTGAAAGAAGTAAAAGTGCATGATTGATGATAACTGCATGGTTCTCTACTCATTAAGCCCTGGAAATATGGTATATTAATCCATCAACCAGATCCAGCATAATATTCTACTCCCTACCAAATCTACAAAAAACTGGTTTAAGTGCGCGTACCAAAACTTACCGATTCTTGAATTCTTGGCGGATCTGATCGTCTTTTAGGAGTGCCAAATGTTTTAGCTCGGGTCAATTTGGCATTTCTTGTAACGTCTGAAGGTTTGGAAGGTTTGGTAGCAACTGCGCCCCGAAAGGGATCTTGAGCCTTTAACTTAGCCAACCTCCTTTCCAGATCAGACAAGGTAGGCTTTACTCTACTATCAGTGTAAAAGGTATCAAGCTCAGCTTCTGATACACTGGGATCTATAGTTCTTTCATCATCTTCTGCTTCTGGTAAAGTTGCTTTATCTATGCAATTAGAATCAGCATCGTCCCAGTTATCAGATATGACGTTACATCTAGGATTCCTAGTTTGGAGATGAATCTTCTCTACATAGGGTTGAAGGTGGGGGTGCCTGAGCAACTCAGCAGCCTGTCAAAGAAACAATTTTCTACAGAGAATTGATAATAAACCAACACGAGTAATAACATGGACACATTTTTCTACTTAAAAGCTAGCAATTGCAGAGTAATCAGATTAGCATGAATTATAAATTATCCATAAAGATTCCTGAATACTTTTACTAACAGCTAACTAGAGGACATAATACTGCTTATGGGGTCTAAACTCTAAAGTGCATAACATACCATACTGCACCATAGTGCATTGCAAGAGTGGGTTTAGTTTCTTTCAAAAAAGAGTGGGTTTAGTTAAATTTGTTTCAAGCGAATGCAGGACCAATAATCTACACTACAAGACTTTCTTGAGTTTACAATGTAATTTTGCTGTGAGCCTGTGAAAGTTGAGGACAATCAAATTCAGATCTATGTAGCCATAAGTACCAATCTTAAAGTGACGAGTCACAGTCTAATAGCCTATCATACCATGTCAAAACCACAGGTTTAAGATTCGCTTTGAAGCTTTGTTTAGGAGCCAATAGAAGTTCTTATGAATTACTGGCAGCACGCATTACTATTCTAGCAGCCAAATGACATCAACAGCGACCATAACTAAAGAATATACTTACACTGGGCCTAAATTCTGGGTTCTTCCGCAACAAGCTTTTAATGAGACCTCGACTGCAAACAGAAATTTGCAAAGGTTAGGTATATCATATCCTTATCTATGTGCATACACAAGAGGCTAAAACCTTGCAATTAAAAAAGGAAAGAAAAGCCTATGTCCCACTTATGATGTACCACTTGTGTGCCATTGATTCAATCATATAATTTGTTACATTCAAATAATTTCGAAGCCTTGATTAAAGCATGGAACAATAATACGAACTGGCACAAATGTGGAACATAGAAAGTGAGACAGAAGATTTAGATTTGCAATAAAGAGGCCTTGAAGAACCAAGCATTATACTATAGGAAATTTATATAAATAGTCTGAGCTCACAAAAGGATCCCAAAAGAACCAAACATATTTTACAGTAGCTCAAGCTCATAGCTGGAGCTTATGTAAGCATACCCGGAAATGTTATCGTAATTGACTGCATTCACTAGAGCCAATCCTATTCCAGTCCCTCAAAGTAAAAAGAAGTCCTCTTATTGGTTGCAACTTGCAAGAGTAGCATTGAGACCGTGGTGGTGGTGGAGTTCGCATATAGCTTGCAATTTGAAATTTATAAAGCCCAAAACACCAACAAACTATTATATGCAAGTAAAGGACTTACAATGCCCCAGAGTACTTGGCTGGAAGAGGTGCTACAGTTGACTTGCTAATTTTACTGATCAGTGCTTGCATGTCCTGTTCCAGAAGAATTATCCAATGTAACAGCAGGGAAAGTTATTAAGATTTGCCAATACCTTAAACAAGCAAAGGCGACATAAAGGAGAACAAGTAGCTTAACAGCATAGAGAAAGATATCTCCAAAATTAAGATCAATGAATTTCTGGATAGCTTAACTATTAGAATCTTTCCTGGGGAAAGTTATTCCTTCGTTTTAATGTTTCAAAGAAAATTAGGTGTGCTGGATTTTTGAACCCTAAACAAACCTGGATTAAAAAATGACAAAGTAACAGAAACTTTTTAACAAGCTTAGCACAGAAAATTAGATCCAGTAAACTAATGCAAGGGCTTGAAGTTTGATCACATATTTTGCCAATGAGTTTGCATTTGATAGGTAAGCTATAAAGCTCCTAGATGCAATACTTGACATATAGTATATAGACAAGAGAGCATGGACTCAAAGATTACGTAATGTCTTCATCCTCACAAACCCTTATCATTCTTCATTCAGATGCACAGGCCATTTGGGAGTTACTGAAACATGTTCAGCCAACTTAAAACATAGACTATGAGCTACAAATACAGAGATTAATGAATTACAAAGGCTCCATAGGTAAAGAATATTGAGATATGATGCATCAGAGAACCTACAAAGTAACAATACCACCTCCCAAATGTCCGTAAGAAACTCACACATGGATCATGGAACTTGATGAATAGTGACCAGGAACAAAAAGTAGCAAATGAGAGAAAAGCGTGTGTGTGTGTGTTGGGGGGGGGGGGTGATAACTGATATCAGATGATAGAGTATAATCTGAAACAGCAAGAAAAACTTACAAATGCCTTAAATGCAGGCTTGAGAGAAGCCATTTCATATATACAGCAACCTGGATGTTTAGACAAACAAAAAATTGAGTCACTAAGACAACTTATTTAGATAATTTTGAACTGATGAAAACTTTCATTATCATAAATGACTAACCCAATGACCAAATGTCTGATTTGGAGCCATAAGGTATGTCCGCAAGAAGCTCAGGACACATATAGCTGGGAGTGCCAACAACCTGGAATATAAATGCCAGTGAGCAATAAGACTTCATACAATGCCTGGACCAGATAATAGCATGTGACTTATCCAGGACTTACAGAGGACGCGAGATCATCCGAAGTTAGCATTTTAGCAAGCCCAAAATCACCTGTACTCAGCACTCGTCATTATTTAGCTATAAGTAATAAAAAATGGAAGCAAAAGAAGACTTTGAGCAACTTCAGAAAATGAAGCAAGGAGGGGGAGTACCAAACATATCATCTTACCAAGACGTAAGTCTTGCTCCTTCGTCAAGAATATATTTGAACACTGCATGAGTTATTGACAGTTCAGCGACAGAAAACTAGATAACATTCAAAGGGAGACCGGGGGGGGGGGATTGGGGTAGGAATAATCAGTTTTGACACAATATAACAAGTACTACCTTCACATCCCGATGAAGAATATGGTTCATATGCAAGTAGTCAAGAGCCATGAGCAGTTGAACAAGCCATTTACAGAGAATCTACAGGAAGTTACAACAGTAAACTTCAGTTCCAAGGCAACGCACAGAAATTTTCACCCAAAGGACATGACAATGAACTAAATAAGGTTCTAGACTTCTGTGACAGGAAAAATTGAAACCTCTTCTGTAAAATGAACACCATTTGCACGCTTCACAGCTCCTGCCCTGAGGAAAACGATTTAGTAGCAGAGGTTAACACAAACAAATGGCAAGAATAACCCACTGTTGGGTTATTTATATACTTTTTTCATCCAAGAAACTTACATGTCACCTGCTTCACAGTATCCGATGATTATGCATACATAACAACCCTGGTAATAATCCATCAATATCAAATTTTAGAAAGCGAGAGGTAGCTTTAGATCACTTTATCAGTGTCTACAGATACAGCATACAAACACCTTTTAAAAGAATTAACTGAAGCACTGTACTCAAGTGCAGATTATCAAATCTTGTTAGATTGGTAAAGATACATTTTCTTTCAGGAGTGTAAATATTTTATTAAACAAAGCAATTTTGCACGAAAACCATTGAAGAAAACTTCTGAGTTCCCTTCCTGTTATTGGAACATATAACATCCGAAGCCACTAACACCACAGGTCAAAGAGGAAATGACAGCCTTTACATTAGACCAAGAAAAACTGGCTCCAAGACACCCGGTTTAATATATATATTTTATTCCATCATGCACTCACAGATGACCACCAAAAACAACCATGGATTCTAAAATTTGACCCCCTGGCTCCAAGATTTAACACAGCTTATTGACAATTGTCCAACTAACCATGGAAGAGAATGAGAGTAAGAAAAATCTGATGACTATAATATCCCAATACTGAGCGCGAATGTAACTAATGCTCCATTTGGTTGGACCGGAAAACATCTTCAAAGTAATATGATTTTTCATGAAAAAACAGTTTTCAATGGAAACACAATTGGAAACCAACTTTCCTTTGTTCCTTGTATGAAAAGCTAGAGAGGAAAGGAAGCCCACAAATGGAAAGAGAGGGTAAATGGAGGAAACAAAGAGGACAACAAGGAATAGAGAGGAACACTTGGCAATTCTCCTTTCAAGAAGAAAAATGTTTTCCATACATGGAAGGACTATATTCTACCATTCGGAAAATAATTCCACCTTTAGAAACCAAACAAATGAAACTAGAAAATGAATGATTGGAGGAAAATCCCAACCAAACACTTTGTAAGCATATTTTAGAAGAAGTTGGGGAAGGCTAAAGATGACTTGGATGGAGGGCGCTAAAAGCAAAATGAAGAAATTAGGTTTCTGGGTGCATGTAGCACTAATAGAAGAAAATGGAGGTAGAAGGTCCATGTGGACAACCACTGGAGATAAAATCTTGACTCATACCCCCATTGTAATGGGATCAAAGCTCTCACATTGTTGTTGTCGTCGTCGTCGTTGTTCTTTCATTAATTTATCTAATTTCATATAGCTTATTTTGATACATCAGCAACAACAATCCAGAAAGAGAAGCCATGCATAAGGTTTTCCATAATTTAGAGCACCTTAACCTAATATGTTGACCATCATCTTTCATTCTTATATCTCACTAAAACGGACGTGTTCATGTGCCCCAAGAATCTCAAACCACCAATAGTTGCCAGCGTAAGGTTCTTCTCATTCTATGGAACCCTTAACCTTTTATACTTCCATCATTTTATTCCATTTCTGCAGCACTCTAATTCTTTTACAATGGCATCATTTTTCACTTATGCAGTTAACAATCATCCACCAAGACTTAAAATTTCTCTTTCTCTCATAAGCTCCCCTGCCCTCACATTTGATTTTAATACTACAGCACCTTAAACTCTATTATAGAAGCATCACCTTCCAATTCACATAGTTTACTGATGGAAACAATGATTCACCAAGACATTTATATTTCTCTTTTGCTCTTAACTTAACCCTTCCTCCCAGAAGCTCTCCCTCACTCTTTCTGTATGTCTGACACTAGAAAAGAGGAAACACCATGTGTTTTTTTAGTGTGGATAAAATCTCAAACAATTTTACATAAATCAAGGAAATTGCAAAATGATACTGACAAAGTAGTTGGAAGACCCAACCAAGAGAGAGTGTGCAATTAGTCATTCAAAAAATTACATCAATCTCCGTTCTCACTTCTATATCTATGTTGAAATACGTAAAGAAGGCATGGAGCATGCTAACCAGACAAACAAAAATAAAACATAAAATATTGTTCTTGCTCACCTTCTCAACCCAAGAATCTTTGTATTCCACAATAAATGGATGTCGTATCTTACGAATGAGCTCCATCTAAAGAGTCAAAAGGATAGTTAGGGGGAAATAATAACTATATAATTGAGTCATCTCTGAATCAGAAATCCGGCAGCCACAGACAAACAGCCAAACCAAACATCTACCACTGAAGAAATGGTCAAAGATGAAACAACAATTCCAGCATGAGTCGAATCAAAGCTGCAGAAGTAATTTCATCCATTGTGCTTTTATGAATTTAAATAATATATAAATAAGTGGTTCACTATGAAAAAAAAGGTGACTGGTATTACATAACCCCCATATTAATCTTCTTCAATCTTCTCTTCAACTTTTATTAATAAGAATAGCTGCAAGTGATCTCATGCACTAATTTTCAACTCAGGTCTAAGAGCGGCAATGAAAGAATCGTTCATCTGAGAAAAAAAATTTCTAGAAAATCATTGCACATTAATGCTTTATTGATTGACATGAGGTCATCTGAAATCGGAAGTTGCATTGACTGTTTTGGGAAACATTAAGCGTTTTGAGAACTAAAGGTGTAAGGCTGCATGAAACTGACATTCAACCCCTGCCACAGAGTGCATCATGCACTGATTCTTTGATTTTAGTATTTCATCCAACATTTAGATGATCTTGAAACCATTTATAAATGGACAATTATAAAGGAATAAGAAAACTTTCAAATCATGCTGAAAATTTAAAAACAACTAGTAAAAACAAAAGTATATATGTCAACCGCTTCAAGCCCAACATCGAGAAACAAACACTAAGCAAACACCAAGAGACCAGAACGGGATACAACAAAAACAAACCTCTTGATGAGCAGATCTTTTGGTCCTTTCTGTTTGGCGGGCTAGACGAATCTTTTTCAGCACATACCTACAATCATGATCAAATTCAAAACAATTTAAGACAGCAACAGAGGAAGTTCATGCCACATATCCGTTACATGACAGGCACAAACAACGTAAAGGCGACAAAATAGTACGTCATTCTTACTTCTTTCGTTCATGCTTATGCCGCACAAGAAGAGCAGAACCAAAAGAACCCTTTCCAATTTGCTCAAGTACATCATATTGCTCCATCTTCTAATTTACAGTTCCAAATTTTCCAGATTATGGGTGACAAATTATGTTCTATACATTAAATGTTCTGCACATCACATTCAAAAACTCGGCATCAAAAAACAAAACTTCCAAGGATCACCATCAAAATGAATAACTAATTAAATGACAAGGGAAGCTGAACAATATGGACAACGACTTTGAATAAAGACCAAGATACATGAATCACAATAAAATATCAAAGTAGCACATTGTATTCAAAATTCTATTGCATAAGAAATTTGCTTTGACCTAGTCACCATATCCATATCTCTTTGAAGAAAGGATCAATTTCAATTTCAATGGTATCTTGGTGATTGAAAAGACAAACAATGAGAAATTACACGAGCGAAACGCGAAAGAACCAGCGGAAAAAACAACAACCAGCAAACAAACACATTAAATTAGTAGAATGTACATTGTAAAGCTATAGCTAAAACCTGTTGCAAACAAGGAAAAAAAACAGTTGAATTGAAACTCAGCACAAATTAGGTAATCCACTAAATTCGAAGCACGAAGATGATAACATAAACAGAACTACTAAATTCTTACACTAAAATAGAATTGTAGTGACAAAACAGAAAGAAATTAAACAATTAAAGGAGGTACAATACAACAACAAACAAGTTACAAGTGGAATGATAGTGGAGAGTAGATAGCACAATCACATTATATTGAAAACTACATTTTGCCTAAATTGAAGTATAACATTGAATAAAGAGCTTAAAAGAGAGTGAGTGAGTGAGAGTAAGTAAATAAGTAAGAGTACCTGAAGGATGAAAGAAAGCGTCGATCGGAGAGGAAGAAACAATGGCGGATTTTCAGGAATAAGGGAGAGGAAAGGAGAGTAAGAAGTGATCCGCCATTAATGGAGAGGAGAGAGAAAGAGAGAGAGAGAGAGAGAGAGAGAGATTGAGAGCATAAAAATGGAAATCTAAAGAGTGATGGGAGGCAACACTACAAGACAGACAAAGCCAAGACAATAATAGCAGCGACCAATATATGTTATTATAAGTAGTTACTTTTTTGGTTTTTTACTAGTAATAATAAGGATTAGCGTGTATAGTTTAATGGGATATTTAAATCTTATAGGGGAGAGAATTTTCTTGTTTTTTGATTTTTCATTTTTGATTTTTGATTTTTTTGGAGGTGATGATGATTTTGAAAAGGTGGCTATTTCATATAGAGATTAGAAAATGGAAAGGACAAAACCCATTGAACAAGGTAGTCAATATACTTATGGATGACTTGTTTTAAGGTGGTCATAGTAGATAATGGGGTGTTTGGTAAGCGGCTTGTTCATTGGTTTTCGGCTTTTTGCTTTTATATTTGGTCAATCAGCAAAAAAAAAGTGTTTGGTAAACGGCTTTTCGAGTGGCTGAAAAGCCGGCTTTTAAGCCAAAAGCCAAAAGCTGCTTTTACCAGCTTTTAGTGCTGGCTTTTGGCTTTTGTTTCTATTTTGTACTTAACAGCCAACATTAACAGCCGTTTTTACCAAACACTTTTATATATAGCCAATAAATACACAGCCGGTCAAACAAGCCACTAAAACAGCCGGTCAATCCAGCCACAACAAAAAAAACCACCAGCCAACAGCCGCCAGCCAATTGCCAAACACCCCCCGATAAGTGAGGTTATAATGATCAGATGCTAGCTTCTTGAGATAAATTAAGGGAGTAGAATTGAAGCAGTAGAATAGGATCGTAGAATCGTAAGATCCTACATATATGTTTATAATATGTTGGAAACCATGAATATAACTACATCTATTCATTTTGGGAGTTTTTAGTAGTAACATTTTCTTTGACCTCAATATGTTATAAGGGAATACACTAAACATGCTTGTGAAAATGCAAGATACCACTTCGGTAGATTCGACCGCGGAAGTCTAGAAATGCCGGTAGAAAAAATGTATAACCATCGTAGGCGGAGGCCATTTCGATAAGCGTTTGCTCTTTATAAATATATGAATTAGACAAACCTTTAAGTCGTAAGGAATTGTTTCAACATGTCTGTATATGTAAAAGGAGATTAGTAAAAGATAATGCATAAGTATTATCTGTTGTTGCTCAAATTACTATGACTGTAAAATCGAATTGGATCATATCTTAGCATCATGTTATTAAAAGATCCTTAACAGTTGGTGTTTTGATACTACTAATATTATGATCATACTTAAGATTCAAATATGTTGCATGTTTGTGAATCGTTTAAGCATTGGATTATAAGATCCAAATCGGGATTTTAATAAACTATGAAAAAAATTGTCTTGTTCTAAACCATTGTAGCTTTCGTGGTTGTGTTTATCATCATCACCTTAAAATTTGCATGTGTATATAGAAACTTTGACTTTACATGCGATAATTTTTTTGATTATTGAGATGTATTTAATTTAAGATTAATATTCAATATGGATGGATTTCCTATGATAATCTCAACTAAGAATTAATTACATAATAGGCCATTCAAAATGATTAAGTTATTTGAAAAAATCAATTAGAAGGTTAAATCATAATGTGTAAAACTATAATTGGATATGGAGGAGATGGAAATGATTCATACAGATTTATTTCAGAAAATATTATCTTGAAAATCTATAGCTAGAATTATTATTTCATGATTAAAATTATTCTTGTGATTTTTCCTGAAGTAATGATATTTAAAAATTTGATTAGAGATCAAAAGTAAATTGGAGCAATTACTTTCTTTTAGTTACTTCCTTCATTTCCTTGAAACTGCAATATTTTGACTTTTACAACTATTCACATACTTTAGATCAACTATTACTTTTATTTGTTACTAATATTATATTTGAATTTGTTTTTATGTATATTTAATTTTATTTTAACTTTTACTATAAATAATTAAATGTATTCTTGGGATAATGTGTGCATAGGGAAAGGTTCAAATCTTTAAGAGATGGAGTATTTTGGTATTTGCATTATGCATGCAATACACTTTGACTACATTTTATATACTATATTTTATGACAAATTAAATTTATTTATTAAATTTATTAATTTTTACAGATTTATTATAGTTGAAGACAGGAGTATTAATGATTAATGTGGCATGCATACAACTAAATTTCTTATAATATTATAGAAATAGAGAAAGTATATATGATGTTTCCAATTTTATATTTAAACTTGTGATATGTGTAGTATTCCCCCGTTATATATTTAGAGTTTTAGAAATCGGTACGCTTTCAAAAATGTGATATTTAGGGGGATTGTTTGAATCTTTTGTATTAAGTGTTGCTCTTATAAGAGACCGTCTAATTTTATTTAAAAATAGGCAAAAGCCTAACCCAATAGAAAGAAGATAATAAAGCACCTTTTTTAATAAAGAGATGGATTCTTTGAATAAAATGATTAGTTTAAGTTAGTCTAATTTTAATACTTCCTCCGTTTCATTTTATTGACTACACTTTCCATTTTAGGAATTTTTAAATTAATGGCTACACTTCTCCTTTATTCCGTTTTTAGTAACTTTTTTTCTCTATCTCTCTCCTACCACTTTTTTTTACACACTTTTACTCACACACCAAAGTTTTGCCTAGGAGTCCGTGTTTACAGAAGTGTAGTTAATGAAAAGAAACAGAAGAAGTATAAGATTAGACCGACTCTTTTAATAACTTTTATAATAATTATGAATTGAGTTAAGCTATTGGATGTATTTTATTATTGAATTTGCTCATTTTCCCTTTCATTCCAAAAATAGGACTGATTTTGTTTGGAAAAGAAAAATAGGACTAACTTTTAAATAAATACATAGTACCTTGGTCCCTCTATCTCATAAAGTTGGAATTACTTTCGGAGTTTAGGGGAAAAAAGTTATTGAATTCATTGCATTGTCTACTACTAATTGTGCTACTTACCCATTTTACAAGAAATGTAAAAAGTTTTTTACCCATTTTGCAGCATATATAATGCCTGCTCCTACCACCAAGCTTGGTTTGGTCTAGTGGTTAAAGGTTTGATATCATGACTTCAAGGTCATGGGATCAAATCCCACTAGGGGCATTTGGGGGTGGGGATTCCCTTACCATTCCCCCTACTCTCAAATGTCGGGCCCTATAAACACCAGATCAAGAAACTGTGCTAGTTGAGATCTGATTAGGGGTCCACCTCATTACCTTCCCCAAAAAAAAAAATGCCTACTCCTACCATCCAATCAATAGTAGAGATTAGTTAGCTCGTGTATTGATTAGCTTAGAAATTATGTTAAAACTTCAGTGTTATTATTCTTGGGAATTAGGATTAACACTTATACATGATAGTCAAGCTTTTACCATACTTTTGGACAGTAGAGACTGGGGATATGAGAATACATTTTTTATGACCTACTTGAGTGGACAGAGTATATGTTCTTGCTAAACATACTTCCTCCGTTTCGTAATACTCGCAACGTTTTTTGTTTGCACACTATCCAATGCAATACTTTGAACTTTAATATATCTAATCATTGATAAGTAAAAATTATAAAAAGTTGATATTATGATAGTATGCATTAAGACGAATCAAATAATACCCCACTTGACTGCATTTCTTCTTATACATTTGGGAAAAGATATAATATAAGATTGATAGATGAACTAGTATTTAAACCCAGGTGATGCTCTGGGGTTTATATGCATTATACTTTAAGACAACTAAAATTTGTTGTGTAGAAAGATGTTATTAAAAATAATAAATTAGTAGTTTTATTCAAAAAAAGCAATTAAAATGTTTAACTTAATTATTGTTTTTAATTGAAAATATATAATATTATTATTAATATTGATAAAAGGAGTAACAATAATGTAGTAGTACAATGGTTAGCGCATTTGTCTTTCATACTCGAGGTTGCGGGTTCGAAACTTCTCATTGACTATTTGCATTTTTTTATGAAATAACGTTGATAAATATTATTGAAAAAAGGGAGAGTGACACGTGGCGAATTGCAATCCGTGCTTACGCTTTTGAATATATATATATATATATATATATAGTAGTTCCTATACAAATGTAGCGAGTATTGCGAAATGGAAGAAGTATTTGTTAGAAAAAAATTATATGTTATAATTTTTGTGATGAATTCCTTTTATAGTTTATTTATTAAAAAACATCTTATATGCCAATTTTTTATAATAAAAACACCTTATTGATGATTATATTACAAACAAAAAGTCAAACTTCAAATTATTGACTCTACCTCTATCGCACGTTGGTTTGCGACCAAATCTTTTTTTTTGCAAATGTGCATTGCTCCCATGCACATAGAGGGAGAGAGAGAAAAGGAGGGTCAATTTGGACTTACTTATACGGCGGTTGGACAAAAGAAAAGACACATTTGATTATGAATTTCAATGTGGCAGAAAGGGACATATACCATGAAAAAAATTCGCAATTTGAAGGGCTTCTCAAATTTTGACTTTTTGGCAGAAGTTGGCGATATATGTGTATCTATTTTGATAAAATGTACTTCTATTTAATAATAAGTTATTTTCTCAAATAAGAAATTATGTGAGGCGGCTTTCAAAATAAAGTACTATATAAGGTCTTTTCTCACAAAATTCCTAATAATATTTATTAGCTTTATTAGTCGATAGAGCGTGTTTTCTTAATTTTAATTTAAGTTGGTTGGTTGAACCAAATATCATTTACATATAAGAATATTATGACATTGTTCTCTTCAACTTATAGTATTTTTTTAGTAATTACATTGTTTAAACTATAAATTTTTTGATCGAGTGAAAGTTAGTTTTAACCAATAAAATATGACAAAAAACAATATAATTAGTAAAAGCTAATATTGATCATATAAATCAACTTACTTTCATTATGAATTACCAAAAATAGATAATATAATTTTTTATAGGTTAATTGTAAGAAAACTCAAAATTGGCTTCATTTAGTAAAATTTAAGTGAAAAACATGATCGTAGTTTATAGTTTTTACACCAATGTTACGAAGAATCACAAAATGATAATTTTGTATTTGAAGAGCCAATATGTGATAAATTTTATAGTTCTTACTTATTGGAAAAGAATCACACAAGTAATTTTAGTTCAATTTTCGTAATAGAGGGTAAAATAAATCTTACCTCCAAGGACCTAAAGACAAAATTCAAAATCTTGAATATGTAAACTCTTTATCAATAAGGTGAAGATCCTACTATTAGACCTAAGGGTCCAATTTTCATTTGAACTTTTCTGATCTGATCTGAATTTTTCTGATCTGATTTGAACTTTTCTGATCAGATCTGATTTTTTTCATATCTGATCTGATCTGATCTGAACTTTTCTGATCTGATCTGAACTTTTCTTATCTGATCTGATTTTTTCTGATCTGATATGATCTGATCTGAATTTTTCTGATTTGATCTTATCATTTCTGAAATAAGCACTGGAGTGCTTAAATAAGTTGAAAAGAACATAGCCCTAGTCACCTAGGAAACTTGATTTATGATACTTGTCAAGAATAAGGAGGGTCTGTTCTTACTATATCAAAGTGGATATCTACGCTACCACGCAATTACTCTCTCTATCCCATATTAGATGATATAGTTTGACTGGCACAAAGTTTTAGGAGTGTTATTTGACTAATTTTTTTATTGAGAGTCATTGACTATTGATATTTGTTTTAGTACATAAAGTACATGTTGGTGGGGATGGGGGTTGGTGGGATTATTAAATTAATTATATGCTGGATCTATGAATATTAAAATATTTCTATTGTACTCGCATGCCACTTATAGAAGTGTATCAACTAACGTGGGACGAACGAATAAAGGAAGAGTATCAATTAATATGGGACAAAGGGAATATTAGATTATTTTAACAAAATTGGTGGAGTAGATTATTTTGACTGCTAAAAGAAAATTTCTGAGTTTTATACTAAGGTCTTGTTTCCAATTCAATCCAATTCAGAGCAATAATTTGTGTCCATCTTAAATAAGTTAAAAGAATTGAACTCAATTAAGTTCAAAGAAATTTTATTCTATTTAAAGTGACAGGACGCGATTACAATCTACACAAATTATTAAATAAAGCGGTCTAATTTTAACATATAATTAGACCATTCTAAACCCACGTCTACAAAGAAGCACGTTTCAAAATGGATTAAACTAATTGTAATATGTACCATTGTAAATCTTATATGTACCCTTGTAAAAACCTATGATTTGTTGAAAACTGAAAACTAACAGTCCTAATATGAAAAAAAGAGGTACATATAAGATTTACAAGGGTGCATATTACGATTAAATGGTACGCGTGCTTCTAACAGCAAAGTTGTGCTGCTAACATCAAAGTTGTCAGTATTTACAAAAATGTCACTATTAAATGCATGCGTACCCCTTTATGCTCCTATATATGTACCTCGTTTGCTTGATTTTCACGGTGAAAACAATTTTCACTTCATCCTATTCCTATATATATGTATATCTCTTTACGAACCTTACTCATTTTTATGACCTTATGTGTCCTTTTTATTGTAGCTATCAATTTTATGAAGTTTTCTGTCATTTTTGACAACTACTATTTCTACAATATTTTCTATTATTTTTATAACTATTAATTTTACGACATATTATGTTGTTTTTATAACTATCATATTTATGACATTTTTTGTCATTTTTATGTCTTTTCTTGCCATTTTTACTAAGACCGCACCGTAAACTTTGATCGCACGATAAGAGGAGGCCACACGAGATCACTCTTATATATATATAGAGTCAGATTCTGCTAAAAACCTATACTTTGCTGAAAACTGAAAACTGAAAACTGACAGTCCTGATTGGAAAAGAGGAGGTACATATAGGATTTAGAAGGGTGCATATTACGATTTAAAGATACGCGTGCTTCTAACATCAAAGTTGTCAGTTTTTACAAAAATATCATTAATGAATGCACGCGTACCCCATTTATATTAACATGTACCCCATTTACTTGGTTTTCACGGTGAAAACAGTTTTCACTTGATCCTCTTCCTATACATATATATATATATATATATATATATATATATATATATTCGGGTTCTGCTAAAAACCAATGGTTTGCTGAAAACTGAAAACAAACAGTCCTGATTGGAAAAAAGGGGGTACATATAAGTTTTAAGAGAGTACATATTACGGTTTAAGGGTACGTGTGCTTTTAACATCAAAGTTGGCAGAATCAAGTGAAAACTGTTTTCACCGTGAAAACTAAGGAAGGGGGTACATACTAACATGAAAGGGGTATGCGTGCATTCATTAATGATATTTTTGTAAATACCGACAACTTTGATATTAGCAGCACATCTTTGATGTTAGAAGCACGCGAACCCTTAAATCGTAATATTTACCATCCTAAATCTTATATGTACTCCCTTTTTTCCAACCAGGACTACCAGTTTTTAGTTTCCAGAAAACCATTGGTTTTTAGCATAACTCGACTCTCTCTCTCTCTCTCTCTCTCTCTCTCTCTCTCTCTATATATATATATATATATATATATATATATATATTGTGGTGATCTAGTGAGAATGATGTGAAAATGAGAAGGGTTAGAAAGATCCATGTATATATCTTCTGAACTAGATGTGCATATTTTTAAAAGATGAATATGCATAATTTTCAAACTGTATATGCATATTTCGTTTTTCGATCTGTAAGGATATAATCTTGCAAAATAAATGTTACATGCAGTTCATGAAAAATATACATGATGAAATAAATATTCCCCCGTCTCATATTAGTTGTAACAGTTTGAATTTTGCATTATTCATATGTCTTATTTTGACCATAATTTTTAATTAACATATAAAATCAAATATTAGTAATTAAGATGTTATTAAATCCACATCAATGTATAATTTTATCTTATTAATTTATCATAAATTTTACTATTTGATAATTAGATATATTAATATTGACAAGTAGGCCCGTCATACTGTTGCAACTAATATACAACGCCGATAGTATGCAAAAGTTGGATATGTAGTCAAACAACAAACGAAAAATCTACCCTCTAAGATGTTGAGAGCATCGGGAGGGAAATAGATTTTAGGGTGGGTTTTGGTGTTAGATCATATGTGATGCAAAACAAGGACCACTAAGATCTTGGCGGGGTCAAAGCCTTTTACTTGATCAGATCTTTCGGTGGAGTGACCAAAACAACCTTCCCACTTCTATGATACACAACTATCCCAAATCCCACTTAAAACGTGTTGACAAAATCTTCTCCTTCGTTGTGGATGCCCTTCAACTTCGAGTAGGATGTGTTATTATAAATTAGAATTATAAAGTTTATGTTGGCTTTACAATACAACCTGAATGTTTATCTTTTGGTTTTATGATGTTATGTCATGAAAAGGATAGAAAGAACTTGGGCGCACGTTTTATTACAAGTGCGGCACTTTACTTTCGATAACTTGCCATCATGTAAAATTTAGTAAATTTAATGGGAATATGTAAAAAAAATAAAAAAAAATGGATGGTTTTTGAGGGCTTGTTCCAAGATGGCTAATTTTACAATGTTGTCAATTTGATTTGCTACATTAGTAGAAATATGTTCTCTTGAACATAATAGAGCCGAATTGAATAGAGTTGAACAGTATTATACTAGATTGAATTGAACTGCTGACTCAGTAGGAACTGAACTACACCGAAGTAAACTGGACTGAACTGCAATAAATTTACATTACTCTAGTACAAAAGAACAAGGCATAAGTACAACATAGTCATTTGCACACATACCAAGGAGCAAGAGAGAGAGTTGTGACCACACTTAACATGCAATTTAATGAATTAAATATTAGATTAAGCCAATAATTAACCAGCAAGCACCACCACCCACTCTACTAGGCATAGTTGACTGTCAACTCAGCCACCACCCTTCATTCACCACTGCCACCACCACCACTGCCACCAAAGAAAGAAAAGTTGAAAGAGAAGCATCAAAAGGAGAGTGAGGAAAGAAAAAGAGGAGAGGAGAGAAGAAACAAGATCTGGAATGAACAATAATCTGCGAGAAAGAAGGAGAAAAACACAAAGAAAGAAGGACCAAGAATCTGTAAGGAAAAATAAGAAAGAAGATATAATACAAGGAAGCCTCAAAGAACAAGAGAAACAACGAATAGGATGGTGACGATGATGTATCACATTTATATACAGTTTTTAGATGCATTTAGATTGCATTTAGAACTCTTTTTAGAGCATTTAGGTGCATAATGACATGAATTACATGTGTTGTGCTCTACTACTCTCCGTTTCTGTGTTTCGATGATCTTCAGGTTATATTGATACAAATTGATCATGCTTATTATCAAGGATCTAGCCTATTAATTATTGAAGATGAAGGTAGCTTGCACACGGATCATAATGCATCCTTTTGGGACAATTTTGAGTTGAAATGAAGCAAAGAGTTAGTGAAAGAAATGCCAAAACTGACACATGTTCACTATTTTGATCATAACTATTGATATAAAATTGATAATCAAGAAATTTCATATTGGTTGGAATCTAGACTTCAAGAGCTTTCCAACGATAGGTCACATGCCCCAAACGAACTTCTGATTTGAGAGATACGACCTATGCAAGTTGATGCAGAATTGCAGTGTACCCACCCGATCGGGCGGGTTTCGACCCGATCGAGCCTGAAGCGCGGATAACTCATTTTCCGAATTACTTTAGCTCTAGGAGATTAATATAAATAGTTTGACTTCATTATTTGTTAGACATCTTTTAGTCTATCTTTTATTTTTCAGCTTTCATTAGTTTAGTTTTAATTGCTTTCTTAGAGTAAACACTTTAGATTAGTTTTGGAGGAGATCAAACCTCGGATTATTTTCAATTAAAGTTATTTCTTTTCGTCATTCGGTATTGTTATTCTCTTTTAATCTCTTTATTTAATCTTTGTTTTGTTAATTTTATTATTTAATTAGTTCATGATGCAAAGTTTAGGTTTTTATATTAGATTTGATATTGTTGATTCAATTATGAATGAACATCTTATTTTTAGGGTTTTATGGAGGAAAACCATGTTTATACCATGATTCATATTTGAATTGCTTTTTATTTCTAGGGTTTTATTATGGTGTGATTTGTTCTTGATGAGTAATTAATGTTATTGCGCAGTTTTATTGATTGCTTGTGGTTAATAATCGTTTGCACAGATCCGTCTTACTTTTAGAGACCTAGTACACATCAGTAATTCTGATTATGTTAGTGACATGCGGCATATGTTGAATTATGGGCGTTAAGTCTTAACCATAACTTAATACGTGCTCTAATCTATCGAATTTTTACCTAGGTTATGATAGTTGTTTGATCATTTGATTTGTTCTTGATGAGTAATTAATGTTATTGCGCAGTTTTATTTTTTTTTATTTTTGTAAATTCTTTCTTTCTTCCTTCCTTACTCATGAGTTTATATGGAGTGGCCTGGTTATAATTCGTATGGGGAAGGTTATTCTAATTATCAGGGGCAATATAACAACTATAATGGATATTCCAATTTTCAAGGGCAATATGACTGTAATAATGGATATTCCAATTATCAAGGGTAAGACTACAATAATGGGTATTCTAATTTGCAAGGGTAATATAATTTTGATAATGGGTATTACAATAGTTATGTGTCTGATGCATCTTCTTATTGTCAATAATCAAATAATGTGTGCATGAATTACCATGAATTTAATCATTTCCCTAATGAGTCTTATGCAACAGATTATCCCCCTTCTAACCCACATGGAGTCCGTAATTATTCTCAATCTGAATCGTCTGACTCATCCATGAGTATAAGTCTACTTATGCAGATGCTTGAGTCTTATGGTAAACAATCTGAAAAAATTTAATAAAGACTTGATGTATGACCTCGAACGTATCTCAAATTCTGTTCAACAATTGCTATGCAACTTGATAGTCAACATTCAATTTATGATGATTATGATTGTGATGATGATTGTATTGAGAATACCATATTAGAGGTGAATGATAATAATCTGACTCTCGATATTGAAAAGAATGATCAGACTGAGGAGAGTGTGGATGTAACAATGAATGTTTTGATGGAGGAGGAACTCTTGGTTGAGGACCCTTGTGTTGACGAGCCCATTATTAAGGATGATGAAATTGTAAGTAAAATCGTCAAGGTTGAGCCTATCATTTCTTGTCCCTATATTCCATCTTCACATAGACTTGATCTTGTCCCTTCTCTCCCTATTCTTTATGCCCCATATTTTTCCACAGTTGACGCTGCTCATATTCTCTCCTTGAGGCCCTCACAGCCTACACCACCAAAGGGAAGTTGTTCATTGTCCTTCTTTTCTCCCTTTTATTTTTATTTTACTTATCTTCACATATCATTTGTTTCCTCTGATATTATTTATGTGAAGATAGATGCGCTTGTCATCAAGCCATATCTAGTGTTGAATGACATGTTTGCAGGCGCATTTGATAAGTTACTCAAGGCATTGGACTCTTCCAGTGATGATAAGATAAGGTCGTGTATGAGCATGTTGAGCTACTATTCTTACAATCTTGTTCCTCATCTGACTGATGGTTGAGGTAATATGGTCGTGCGGGACCTTTATAAACCAGCGCTGTGCAGGAGGCAACCCGTAATTTCCCCTTATTCCTTATTCTTTTTCTTTTTAATTTTTTTTATATAGTGAGAGAGAGTGAGAGAGAACTAACGTCATTTTTCAACTTAGCATCGTCCTTTGTCCACCTTTAGGCATTGAGGACACTGCCAAGTTCAGCTTGAGGGAGGATTTCTGTTTGTATTCTCTATCTCTTTTACTGCTTTTTAGGATAGATTTATTGCTTTCGAAAAGTGCTGAAAAAATATAAAAAATATGGTTCCCATGACTGGTTTAGTTGCCTCCCTGTAACCCTTGTTGTGCTCTTATTGAAAATGATTTGACTTTATTTTATGGATAGCTGGGCATTTGTGATCTTGAGGCTATGATTTGATGTTTTGATTGCTATGATTTCGAGCAAAGTTTGATTATTGTACACTATATTGTGTCGCATGCCAAAATTGGTTAGACTGTGAGACCTCTTTGTAGCCTATTGGATTCCTTTGATTATCCAGTCTGTTTTTGTGTGTTAGTTCCTCTTTAGTGGATTGTTCTTCACTTTGAATTCGTACTTGTCTGATATTCGATGACTTGTAGCATTTGCTGTGATAGAGACGTTCTTTTGTCTGATTCTTGAGCCTCAGAGTGAATTTTTGATATAATATTATCCTCCTTGGCCCCGCTGAGTCTAATGACCTTTTTCGTGTTACTAAACCCTTATTATGAGCCCATGGCCTTTATTTCGATATTATTTGTAAGCCTAGCTTGGGGGAGCTTTTGTATGGGTTGAGTTTGAGATTGGTTTTATGGTTTGTTTTAGTTTTTGGGAATTAGAGTGTATTGGATGTGGTTTAAGTGTAAGAAAAAGAAAAGAAAAGACAAAGTTAGATTGCGTGAATGATTGGTTCGTAAAATAAAAGAAAAAGAAATAAAAAGTTCAAAAGAGTTCAAAGTGCCTTCATTCACGTTGTTTCCAAATAAAAATATGCTACATTGCTTGAAAATTGGGTTTGTTGTGAGTTTTCATCGATTCATAAGAGTTGTGATGTATTTTGTGGTTATATGGTGTTGTTGGGAGTTGTTTCGGCCATTTCTGGCCTTGTTTTGAGTGACTTTTGCTCCCCCATTATTAGTTTTCCACCACATTTTCTAGAAATATTTCATACCCTTGCCAAAGCCCCATTACAACCTGAAAAGTCCTCTTGAGCTCGTGTTTACATTGTGTATTGGATTGATTTTGAGTCAGTTTGTCAAAGTTAAAGAGTATGTCTGCTAATTGAGTCGACTTGATTAGGATGAGCGACATTTAGCCTTATTAAACACATGAGAGTGTGAGTGGGAAGGGATACTATGGTCGGGTTGGTGAGTATTCCGGCATATTCTTTGCCTGCCACAAAATTGAGAGAAGTGACACCTTAGTGAGCACCTTTTCAGGATATTTATGCCATGTAGAGAGTTGCATTTGATTATTTGCTTGGATGATTGGTAGTTGGATGGATTTTAATAGCTTAATTTGAATTTTGCCTGCTTGAACGATTCTTAGTATTGAAAATGTTTTGAGTTTCGAATGTTTTATCTTTGGGGTGAGGCAATTTATTCCTTGTTCATGTTTTTTTTGCTTGAGGACAAGCAAAGGTTTAGCTTGGGGGAGTTTGATGTATCACATTTATATATAGTTTTTAGATGCATTTAGATTGCATTTAGAACTCTTTTTAGAGCATTTAGGTGCATAATGACATGAATTACATAAGTTGTGCTCTACTACTCTCCGGTTCTGTGTTTCGATGATTTTCAGGTTATATTGATACAAATTGATCATGCTTATCAAGGATCTAGCCTATTAATTATTGAAGATGAAGGTAGCTTGCACAAGGATCATAATGCATCCGTTTGAGACAATTTTGAGTTGGAATAAAGCAAAGAGTTAGTGAAAGAAGTGCCAAAACTGAGACATGTTCACTATTTTGATCATAACTATTGATAAAAAATTGATAATCAAGAAATTCCAATTGGGTTGGAATCTAACTTCAAGAGCTTTCCAACGATAGGTCACACGGCCCAAACGAACTTCTAATTTGAGAGATACGACCTTCGCAAGTTGATGCAGAATTGCAGTTTACCCACCCGATCGGGCGGGATTCGACCCGATCGGGCCTGAAGCGCGGATAACTCGTTTTCCGAATTACTTTAGCTCTAGGAGGTTAATATAAATAGTTTGACTTCATTATTTGTTAGACATCTTTTATTCTATCTTTTATTTTTTAGCTTTCATTACTTTAGTTTTAATTGTTTTCTTAGAGTAAACACTTTAGATTAGTTTTGGAGGAGTTCAAACCTCGAATTATTTTCAGTTAAAGTTATTTCTTTCCGTCATTCGGTAATGTTCTTCTCTTTTAATCTCTTTATATAATCTTTGTTTTGTTAGTTTTATTATTTAATTAGTTCATGATGCAAAGTTTTATATTAGATTTGATATTGTTGATTCAATTATGAGTGAGCAGTCTTATTTTTAGGGTTTTAGGGAGGAAAACCATGTTTATACCATGATTCATATTTGAATTGCTTTTTATTTCTAGGGCTTGATTATGGTGTGATTTGTTCTTGATGAGTAATTAATGTTATTGCGCAGTTTCATTGATTGCTTGTGGTTAATATACGTTTGCACAGTTCGTCTTACTTTTAGAGGCCTAGTACACATCAGTAATTCTGATTATGTTAGTGAACATGCGGCAGATTGATAGGGTTTTAAACGTATCACCTAATCAAAAATAAACCTACGGTCCTCTAACTAAGGTAGTCAATGGAAGCAGGGTCGAATCCACAAGGAGACAGAGTTTCTAAATTAATATTCAATCAATCAGCTACTCCAGATGAAATCAGGGAAGAATTAACTGAACTAATGATTAAACTAAAGAAGACGGATTAAATCGAGGAATTGACTTTGGACTAAAAACCTAGGGTATTAGGTCGGTCCACCATGCTTATACCAATAAAAAAGGGTCAACTATTATCAAAACCTAAGTCAAGAGTTGGGGAATTAGAGCCTATGTTGAGCTATGGTTAAGACTCAACGCTCATAGTTCAACATACGCCGCATGTTCACTAACGTAATCAGAACTACTGACGTGTCCTAGGCCTCTAGTCGTAAGACGGATCTGTGCAAACAACTATTAACCACAAGCAATCAATGAAATTGTATACTGACATTAATTACTCAATAAGAATAAACCACATCATAATCACCCTAATCAAGCCCTAGAAATTAATAGAAATCTAAATCACAATCATGGTATAAACATGGCTTTCCTATCTAACACCCTAGAAAGAAAACTACTCACTCATAATCGAATTAACAACGACAAAAGTAATATGAAACCCTAATAATTGCATCATGAATAATTGAATAAATAAACTAAGCGATTGATAATAATAAAAGAGATTAGGGTAAGAAGGAATACCAATTGACAGAAAGCAGGAACTTTTATTGAAATCGGAACAAGTTCAATCACCTTTAATCTAATCTAAAGTGTTTTAACTAAGCTAAGAACAATGAGGAATAAGACTAGGGTCTAAAGCAGTCAAAAGATAAAATAAAAGAAGTCTCTAAATAATGAGGGAAAAGATATTTATAATACCCCCCAAATCTAACTAAAACGGGAATTAAAAGCCGAAGTCCGCGTTGAAATTGCACAGGACCCGATTGGGCCGCAGGCCACCTGATCGGGCCTATAGCCAAACTCTTTCAGCTTGGTTTCTTGTTGGGCTCAGCGTGAAAGCAGCAGCGTAAGCGACGAAATGTGGCCCACCCGATCGGGCCAAGTAACATCACCCGATCGGGCCTGGTGTATTATTGGGCCAGCACGTTCTCCTCGCAAGCAGCAACAAAACAAGGGCTATGAGCTTCCAGCCCGATCGGGTCGGGCAGAATGTGCCCGATTGGGTCTGGTGCATGTCTTCTCGCCCGATCTGATCGGGCACAACTTGCCCGATCGGGTATGCGACTTCTGTACCCGATCATAAATACTTCGCCCGATCGGGCCATTTTTGCCCGATCAGAGTACGGAAACCTCCTTTTTGACTCTTTGGCTCTCTAAACTTCACGTTTAGGGGTCTTGGGACCTCCTAAACTACCCATAAAACTCGTCAGCCTTCCTACGTGCCTCGTAACATCTCGTAAGGCCGTGGTTGCTTCCAAATGTCTCGGGAATAAGGAGAAAACTCCCTAAAACCTGCAATTCAACACTAAAATACAAAACCACAACTATATACGATAGTTAGCACAAAATAGCTCCCAAGAGCTCTAATGACGCACAAATTAGCTTGTAAACAAGGGAGAAAAGTCTATATAAATACGTGATATCACATGTGTTGAATTATGGACGTTAAGTCTTAACCATACCTTAACACGTGCTCTAATATATCGATTCTTGACCTAGGTTATGATAGTTGTTTGATCCTTTGAGTGGTATAATCATGGTAGACCGAACTAATTCTCTAGACCTTTAATTCATAGTTTAATTCCCATCTTTATATTGCTTTCTTTAGTCTAAATAGTATTTTAGCTGATTTCTATCTGATTTTGTCTGAAGTACCTGTTTGGCTGAATACTAACTTAGAAACTCTGTCTCTCTGTGGATTCGACACTATTTCCGTTGACTACTGTTGTTAGAGGACTTAGGATTATCTTTGATTAGGTGATACGACTTTAGCCTGT
Organism: Patellifolia procumbens; assembly: GCA_947645195.1. NCBI lineage: Eukaryota > Viridiplantae > Streptophyta > Magnoliopsida > Caryophyllales > Amaranthaceae > Patellifolia > Patellifolia procumbens. Next base: position 2,658,800 of record CANSGD010000193.1, read on the forward strand.
CAGACGACATGTCGTTATTTTCGCTTGCTTTAGATATTGAGAGAAAGATAGAGGGGTACGAATATTAAATCAGATCGATGGCGAGGTCGGAGAGAAGAGAGAGTCAGCAAGAGAGAGAAGATAGGTCGAAGAGGACGATGGTGGTTTTTGCGGGTGTTGTTTCCAGCTGGTTCGTTGATGGGTTGATGGGTTGAAGAATTTTGGGGGTGGATGTTAGATATATATTAGGATATTAAAGATATGATAAATATCGATATATTATTCCTAATATTTATCTAATACTTATTGGAAATAATGTATAAAATAATATTTCCTCTAAGATAATATTATATCCTAACTACTAATATATCCTAAAGATATTTATCATATATTTAGTATCCTAATATATCTCTAACAATGGATCATGCCCACTAGAAAATTAGAAATAAATTATTCTTGGAGGGGAGTGAGAATGACAAAATCCCTATGGTCTCAAATAATTATAATAAATTATTACATATTTGGTTAAGTAAAATGCACAATTAGAAATTATATTTAATTAACCCTAAATAAATAAGAGAGAATTAGTTAAATTTTTTAGGGATGTACATTAATTAAGTAATTTATTTTTTTAATGTTTGCACCCGGTTCACCCTTCGGGCTACATCCGGATCGAGGCCAAGTTAAGGGTGGTTAGGTTCCATTTCTCTCCCAAGGGTGTTGCGTGGATTTGAACACGGGTCCGTCTTACCAAATCCAGTCCCCATCACCACTGGACCAACACTTACTTGGTTTAATTAAGTAATTTATGATGATTAGGAAAAATCAATCCAAGTCCACATTCTTAGAGGTCCAACTCAATTATACATATACATACATTATTTGGTTCTACAATTAGCCTATTATGGAGTAGGACTAGGCTAAACAAGTTCTAGATTAAAGAATATGCCTAGCAAAGCCTATTCGAAAATCAAATTAATAGTTCCAACCACTTGTGATTTAACTGAATAAAGTCCACTAAGAAAAATTAAGATTATGTGAATTCCAAGTGAATGAAATAAAATTAATCAAAACTTTTAGATGTTCTTTCAGTAACCAATGCCTGGATTGTAGTCATCGATTTGACCTCTAAGGACCTGTTCTCTTCAGCAAAAAGTAGCTGAACTCAACTGAACTGAAATGTTTAATAATATGTGGGAGTAAAAATATTGTCTAAAACTGAACTGCATTGAACTAAAAATAAGTTGGGGAAAACAAACCCTGATTCCTAATGGTCAATCTACAATTAGCATCGAATCAGACAGACTTGAGTTGAGTCAATCAATGCCTGAGAAGGAAAGGGGCAAGATTAATGAAGCCCACATACAAAGGACAAGACTCAAAAGAACTTGGGCTGAGTTAGATAAATTCCCAAAAGAAAAAGCCAAGGTCAAAGAAGGCCACATGCAAAGTACTATGGACTTAAAGAACTTGGGCTAAGTCAGATTAAGGCTCAAGGATAGGGACAAGATCAACAAAGCCCATATATCAATATGACCATTACAAAGACAATTACATTTTACAACGACAACGAGGGAAGGTAGGGATAATATTAACACAATCCTAAATTAAAACTTTATGTTCAAAGTGTTATTAGCAATCCCGATCCATTTAGATTGAGTAGTTTATCAATATATAATATAATTAAGTTAAACAAATCCTAATAAAGGATGAGGTTAAGAAAACCCTTAAAGATAGAAATTAATTACACAATCCTAACGACGTCGAAAAAACCAAATGGGACTCCTAACCTCCCTAAGACAAATAGGACGCTAGGAAGTAAGTGTGCAAACAAATCGACATAGTCAGGGACTAGCAAAAAAAGGAAATTTATGGCGCGTACCACAAAGTTGTGTGTGTGTTGGGGGGGGGGCACCCATCTACACTATAATGGCACAAAGTATGCTTACGACACCTTGGGGGTGTTGCGGGTGATAAGCACTTTATTGTGCTTAATCATGCATCATTTTTAGTGTCGTTACATGTAGAATAAAGCATTTTAGTCTAGCATTGCATGGATTTTGTTATCTTTGGTTCATATTATCGCTTCACTACCCGTTTAGTTGTTTTTGGATGAATTACAGGCTAACTAGTAGGTTTTAAAGTGTTTTGGTCATTGGAGGACCTTTGGTGGAGGCCTAGCCTTGGGAGCACATGGAAGCAGGCCTACACGGTCTTGTAACTTTTGACACGACCGTGTATCCTTTTGTTGATAGGAGCAGTGAAGTCTCGAGTTGCTGGCTGATTTGGCATTCTGAGTAGGACACGATCGTGTAGATTTTGACACGGCCGTGTCGCTTATTTTTCCCACAAGCAGTTTCCAACCTGCAATCTGGTGATTTGAGGAGAGCAGGTCAACACGGCCGTGTAGGCTATTTTGTATGAAGGCAGTGTGTTCTGTGATATGTTGAAGAAATCTAAAGAACAGGTCTACACGGTCGTGTCGTTTTGGACACGACCGTGTCGACCATTTTCCATGTAGGCAGTATGTTTTGGAATGCTAAAGAAATCTAAACAACAAGTCTATACGGTCGTGTCATTTTGGACACGACCGTGTCGACCTGATTTCGGGCTTTTGCCCGTTTTTTCATCTTCATTTAATGGATGGTATAAATAGTTTTTAGCGTTTTTGTTTTGTATTATCTCCATACTTAGACTCTAATTACATAGTTAAACACTCTAAACTCTCTCAAACTCTTAGTCTCTTTTATTGGCACTATTATTGAAGATTCAAACGTTTATTCAATCCAAGTAATTTTCTTTCATTCTCTCTTCTTTATTTTATTGCTTTGTTAATCATGTTTAATTTTATTAATCTCTTTTGCTTTGAATCCATGATTAGCGAGTAGTTCCTTATCTAGGGTTTGGGTGAAAGCAGGGATTAGGGCTAATTAAGATGTTCATATAATTACTTTATTCATGTCTATTATGCTTTGATCTTGGTGTTTTGACACCTTAGGGTAGACCTTGATCAAGTTTATGCTAGGGCTTAGATTTCAATTACTCTTAATTGATTGTTGTTGTCTTGTCATTCCCATGAATCAACTTAATTTCTAGACTAAGAGATTGGGTAGAAATTAAGAGGATCCTTATTAGGGATTTTCCAAGCAAATTGAATCTTTTAACTAAGTGGCTAAAAGACCATTCGAGAGAGGATTTAGTTGATTGGTTAATTGATTACTCTTGAGGACCATTCGAGAGAGGACTCAAGTACTTTAAAGGGAAACTTAACCTTGCATGTTATTCTTTGTAGTTTCGTAGTTGCATTAGTGTCATGTCTTGCCCGAGTTCATGCGAGTAGCCCAAACTCTAGTGTTTTCCTTATTATATTTACATCTCTACTTGATTTCTAGTTGTTATTCTTTAGTTAGTTGTTAGTTGTTAATTATTCAATCCTTACACACCTAAATACCCTTCACTTAGGTAGTTTTAGCTTAATAGACCTTAGTCAATCCCTATTTCCTTGTGGTTCGACCCTTGCCATTTCTATTTTCATAGTAGTCGCTGATGAGTGAGATTTATCGCACTCATAGGGTAGCTTTTTGGTCCATTTTATTGCTTTTTCTTGTTGTTTCCTTACTTCTTACATCTATTTTCATCATCTCCGTCCTATTTGGAGCTTTTCACTATTTCCTTTGATTTTCTCTCATTTTTCTTGGTTTTCCCTTCTTACTTTCTATTCCATATGCTTTGGATTGTATTTCTCTTGTATATGACAAACATATAGGAAAAAGATGAGTACAAAGCAAAGAAGATTGGAATGGAAGAAGTTAAGGGCCATTCCAAATGAAGAAAGAAAGAAAGAAGAGAGCCCAAGCCCAAAAAGAAAGGAAGAGAGGAGAAGAAGACAAAGCCACCCGGGCCAGTGGATCGCTTGATCCACATCACGATCGGCCGAAGCTTCGCCCGATCCAGATAGTGATCGCCCGATCACGGCTGTGATTTTTCCCAGAGTTCCTGCCTCATGGTGATCGGGCGATCACCACTATGGATCGCCCGATCACTGCGGGTTTGCGGAAAACGTCTATTTTATTTTCTTTTTCCCTTTTTGCCCTTAGTTGGGGATTGTATAAATACCTTTTTGACCTAAAATTACATTTATTCTGATTTCCTTTTTTTGAACTCTAGAGAGCTATTGAGAGGTTAGACTTTTGAGTGAGCTTTGGGTGTTTTTCAAGGTCTTTAATGGTGATTTGTTGAAGAATTTCAGAATTTTGAGGAGTATTAATGAAGCTTTAGTAACTTTTCTTCTCTTTGCTCTCATTTATTGCTTTACTTTATCATTTATTCTTGCTTTTACTTTGTTAGTAGTTTCAATATCACTCATTCTCATTGAAGTCTTAGTTTTAGTTGCTCTTTTTCACTTGCTTATGCTCTTCTCTATTGCAAACATTAAGTATGAATGAAAAAGCAATGATTTTTGGTTTACTAATCTCCTATTTGCATTGTAGAACTAGTTTAGTTAATATGAGAACCAACTTTGAGTAGTCTTTTAGTTAGGGGGTTGGGTGAAGGTGCAATGGACATTGTTTCATGATATGAGGCCCTAAATTGGCATGTTTGGTGGGTTGGATTAGCAAATCCATTGATTGATTGACTAAGGTAAAGTTGAAAGGCCTAACTTTATCTCAATGAACCAATGGATTGCCCTTTAGGTGTAGATTATTGAGATATACAATGAAGTTGGAAGTGCTATCTCTAAATAAGGTTGAGTGAGAAATCCCACCTTTCTTAGAGTCTTAACCCATTCAACATCCGAAAGGCGAGATTGGGTTGAACTTAGCTAATTCCGACCTCATGTTCCATCATTGACTATCTAACCCCTAATTGAGAGTGTTGCGTCACCTTGAGCATCCTTGAAAGAGGAGTTCATGGTTGCAACGTCTTAATTCAATTCCCTATCACATACTCCTTTAATCTCATTGTAAATCAATCTCATTGCATTGGATCCCTATCACCCCCTAACGCCTTTTTCCATCGATTTACAACCCTTTTATTTGACTTATTAGTGATAATTGAGTTCGAAATCAATTAACTTCTTCTCTTCGGTTTAGCTTACATGTTCACTTACGTGTTTAGTGTCTAGTCTAGTATCGGTGGATCTTGACCCTTACTTGCCACGTACTCGTATTTGGTTAGTTAGGCTTGATTTGGAGTTTTTGTCTAGCGACGCAAAAATCTTCTATCAAATGGCGTCGTTGCCGGGGACTAGTTATTAGCATTAGGTTTAACATAAGTTGTGTGAGTCTAAACCATTTCCTTCTATTTTATTTCTCTTGTTACTATATACATACTTGTGATTGTTATTTCTAACCCCCTTCTTAGCTTGGTGTTATATGCCCCGTTCCGATCGAGCTTTGCCATTGATTCCTCTTGACATTGAGCTCGAAAGGACGGTAAAGTCTCTCAAGCGAAAGCTAAGGAAAGATAGCCAATAAGCACAAGCTTCATCTTCAACCCCATTTGTAGAGGTGGAGGGCGACACGAGCTCCACCCTCTCTAGTCCTCCGCACTCTCCAACAACTAGCTACTCAAGTTACTCGAGTTCATTCCTTTCTTCGGACACAAATATGGAAGATAATAGAACTTTGAGGGACCATGGCACCCCAATGGCCTATGCCCCTTCTAGTGCCATTGTTCCTCCATCTACACAAGCGAATGATTTCGAGTTCAAGCCGGCTTTCATCCAACTAATCTCCAACAACCAATATGGTGGGTCTAATTATGAGTGCCCTCAAGAACATTTGAGGAAGTTCACCGAGTTTTGCTCTACGGTGAGCACAATGGGGTCACTCAAGACTTCATCAAGCTTAGTATGTTCAAGTTCTCACTCAAGGACGACGCTTCACATTGGCTCACAACGCTCTCTCCTAACTCATTGACTACTTGGGATGATGTCACAAGAGCTTTCCTTAGCCGGGTTTTCTCATTACAAAAGACCGCCGAAATAAGGGCAAGCATTATGAACTTCCAAGACAAGGAGGGAGAGAGCTTATATGATGCATGGGAGAGGTTCAAGAGTTTGTTGAGGCAATGTCCACATCACAATATGGAAAAGTGGATGCAACTTCATTGCTTCTACAATGGTCTCTCAACCCAAAACAAGACAAGTTTAAATGCGGGTGCCGGGGGTCCCATTATGATGAAACCGATGGATGTTGCTTTTGATTCCATTGAAAATGTGGTACAAAATGATCGTGATTGGAGCCAAAGCGAGAGAGCATCGACCTCAACCTCCAAAAGAGATGAAAGGTATGAAATTGATAGTATTGGTGTTCTTACTTCTAAAGTAGATGCATTGATGAGTCAATTGAAGTCCACCAATATGCCCCCCTTTCCCTCTAATGTCTTTATGCTTGGTCAATCCTCTAATCCCAATTCTTATGCTCCCCCTAATGTGCAGCAAATGAATCAATATGGTTATGGTCCGAATGGTTTGAATAACAATATGCCGATGAATTGCATGTTTCGTGATATTTGTGGGTCTTATGACCATCACCCTCAACAATGTAATAGCATCGAGTCTCAACAAGGTCATTATCCTTCAATGGAACAAGTTAATGCTTTGAACCAAAAGTTTTACCCTACTCTAATACTTTCAATCCGGGTTGGCGTCAAAACCCAATTTTAGTTGGAGAAATACAACTCAAAACGCCAACCAAGGTTATAGTCAAGGTCAAACCCAAGGTCAAGGTCAAAATAAATTTTTTCAAAATTTCAACCAAGGTCAAAATCAATTTAATCAAGGCCAATATGGATACAACCAAGGTCAATACCGTGGTTCGTATCCTAATCAAGGCCAAAATTCTCATCCAAGAGTACCACCCAGTTTTCATGGAAACTCTTTGGGTTTCCAAGGAAACCAAAGGAATTCAAATGCTCTTCCTTTAAATGCTCCTCTTCAAATTGGACCACCCACCACCACTACTAGTCTCGAAAGTATGATGCAATCTTTCATTACTACTCAAACTAAAGAGACTAGTGAGCTAAAAGAGAGCCTCAAGCAAATGCAAGTTTACACAAAAATGCTTGAGACTCAATTAGCTCAAATGGCGGGGTCCATTAAGGAAGGATCATCAACTAAATTGCCTAGTCAAGGTGTAAATCCAAGAGAACATGCTAATTCCATTGTGACTAGAAGTGGAAAGAAATTGAATGAGGTGGAATTACCAAGTGTTGAAAATGATTTTGAAAATGACCAACCGGTTGAAACTACTTGTGGTGAGGGAGATGAAAATGTTGAGAAAGCAAAGAATGACCCACCTCTCTTTGTGACAAAGTTGCCCTACCCCTCACGATTTGCAAGTTCCAAACTTGATGATCAATTTTCCAAGTTCTTAGATGTGCTCAAGAAACTTTACATTAATATACCATTCACCGATGCCATTAAGCAAATGCCCACCTATGTCAAATTCTTGAAAGATGTGTTAAGCAAGAAAAGGGACTTAGATTGTGTGGAAACTATTAATTTGACCGAAAATTATAGTGCCATTATCCAAAACAAGTTGCCCACAAAACTTAAGGACCCCGGAAGCTTTTCCATTCCATGTGCTATAGGTGATATGACCATTGAAATGGCCTTATGTGACTTGGGTGCTAGTGTAAGTTTTATGCCTTACTCCGTTTTCAAAAGATTGGACTTAGGTGAACTCAAGCCTACTAACATTTAACTTCAATTAGCCGATCGTTCGGTTAAGATGCCCATAGGAAAGCTTGAGGATGTACCCTATAAGGTTGGGAAGTTCTACATTCCCGTAGACTTTGTTGTACTTGAAATGGATGAAGATCCAAATGTCCCCATAATCTTAGGGTGACCTTTCTTAGCTACCGCGGGGGCTATCATTGATGTAAAGAATGGCAAATTGAGTTTCAAGGTAGGAAGTGAAAACATTGAGTTTAATTTAAACCAAATCATGAAATGTCCTACTCACATGGATGACCATTGCATGCGCATTGATACTTTAGATCATGTAATTGATGAATATATAGGCATGCATTTGCATTCATCTAACAATATGCTTGAGTATGATGTGATGGAAGGCAAAGAGAAAGAAAAGCTTGATGTGGAGGTAGATGCAATTGAGGAGAATCTTGCTCTACCTCCCACTTTAGAAGCACATGAGGAGGCATATCTTTGCCTATAAGAGGAACAAGGAAAAGATGAACTGGGCGATGAAGAAGATGCCCCCAAGGTAGAGCTTAAACCTCTACCTTCCAACTTGAGGTATGAATTCTTGGGACCTTCTTCTACTTTTCCGGTCATTGTGAATGCAAGTTTGGATGAGGCTCAAACCTCAAAGTTGTTGGATGTGTTGCGCTTGCATCGCAAAGCGTTGGGCTATAGTTTGAATGATTTGACAGGAATAAGCCCAACACTTTGCATGCATCGCATTTCATTGGAGGATGATGCTAGGCCTTCTATCGAAAGACAAAGGAAGCTCAATCCGCCAATGATGGAAGTGGTGAAAAAGGAGATCCTCAAACTACTTGCCGTTGGTATCATCTACCCTATCTCCGATAGTAGATGGGTTGCACCGGTGCAAGTAGTTCCTAATAAGGGTGGGATGACGGTTGTAAAAAATGAAAAATCTGAGCTCATCCCTATGAGGACCGTGACGGGGTGGAGGATGTGCATTGATTATAGAAAGTTGAATGCCTCCACCAAGAAAAACCATTTTCTTTTACCTTTTATTGATCAAATGCTTGAAAGGCTGGCGGTGCACAAGTACTTTTGCTATCTTGACGGGTTCTCGGGATTCGTTCAAATCCCAATTCATCCCGAGGACCAAGAAAAGACTACATTCACTTGCCCTTATGGAACTTATGCTTATCGTAAGATTCCATTTGGGTTGTGTAATGCACCCGCCACCTTTCAACGTTGTATGATGGCTATTTTTGCCGATATGATTGAAAAGGAGATGGAAGTTTTTATGGATGACTTCTCCGTTTGTAGAGGATCTTTTGATGATTGCCTTGTGAATCTCGTTCGATGTTTGAAGAGGTGTGAAAAAGCTAACTTGGTCCTAAATTGGGAAAAATGCCACTTTATGGTGCAAGAGGGATTTGTTCTTGGCCATAAAGTGTCACATAAAGGAATTGAGGTTGACCAAGCCAAGGTTGAGGTCATTGAGAAACTACCCCCTCCCACAAATGTCAAGGGAGTGAGGTCTTTCTTGGGTCACGCCGGTTTTTACCGACGTTTCATCAAGGATTTCTCAAATATCGCAAAACCCCTCACATCTTTGCTCCAAAAGGAGAACGAGTTTGAATTTGATGATGTTTGTTTAGATGCCTTTGCTAAAATCAAAAGTGCTCTCATTTCGGCTCCAATTGTTCAAGCACCGGATTGGAGTCTTCCCTTTGAGCTCATGTGTGATGCGAGTGATATCGCCGTTGGGGCGGTATTGGGTCAAAGAAAGGAAGGGAAGCTCCACGTCATCCACTATGCAAGCAAAACGCTCAATGATGCCCAAAAGAACTACACCACCACGGAGAAAGTACTACTAGCGGTGGTGTATGCTTTTGAGAAGTTCCGGGCATACCTTGTGGGGTCGAAGACCATTGTTTATACGAACCATTCCGCCCTCAAGTACTTGATGGCGAATAAGGATGCCAAGCCAAGGTTGATTCGTTGGGTGTTATTGCTCCAAGAGTTTGATATTGAGGTGAGGGACAAAAAAGGGGTCCGAAAATCTTGTGGCGGATCACCTCTCAAGAATTGTTTGTGATGAGGGTGATTTCCCAGCTCTTCCCATTGATGACTACATGAGGGACGATGTTCTATATGCGGTTGAGAGCACTATCTTGCCATGGTTTGCCGACATCGTCAACTATCTAGCTTGTAGCGTGATTCCTCCGGATTTCACAAAGCAACAACGTCGAAAACTTAGGCATGATGCAAACCAATTTATTTGGGATGAGCCACTATTGTACAAGAGAGGGTCCAATGGTCTATAGGAGATGTGTGCCTAATGAGGAAGTTCGAAGCGTCTTGGAAATGTGCCACTCTTCATCATGTGGGGGGCATATGAGCTCCAACAAGACGGTGGCCAAGATACTTCAAAGTGGTATCTATTGGCCAACCATGTTTAGAGACACTTGGAGCTTCATCAAGAGTTGTGATAGGTGCCAAAGGATGGGGAACATTTCAAGGAGACATGAGATGCCGCTCAACACTATCCTTGAACTTGAATTGTTCGATGTATGGGCAATTGACTTCATGGGCCCATTCCCCTCCTCTTGTGGCAACCAATACATCCTAGTGGCCGTTGATTATGTGTCAAAGTGGGTCGAGGCAATTGGATCTCCAACAAATGACTCCAAAGTAGTGATGAAGATGTTCAAGAAGATTATCTTTCCAAGATTTGGTGTTCCTAGGGCCATCATAAGTGATGGTGGCTCTCACTTCGCCAAAAAGTCATTCCAATCATTACTTGCGAAGTATGGAGTGAATCACAAGGTTGGGTTAGCTTATCACCCTAAAACTAGTGGCCAAGCCGAGATTTCAAATAGGGAGATTAAGACCATCTTGGAGAAGACGGTAGAGAGGGCGAGAAAAAATTGGTCTTTGAATCTCGATGATGCCTTGTGGGCATATCGAACCGCTTTTAAGACACCTATTGGCACCACCCCTTACAAGCTTGTTTATGGTAAGTCTTGTCACCTACCGGTTGAGCTAGAGCATCGAGCACATTGGGCTCTCAAGCACATAAACTTTGACTTGAAGAGTGCCGGTGAGAAAAGGTAGTTGGATCTTCATGCTTCGGAGGATCTTAGGAAGAGGCCTATGATTGTGCAAGCATTTACAAGGCAAGAACAAAGGCTTTTCACGACAAGAACATCTTGAAGAGAGAATTTGCAAAAGGGGATAAAGTGCTCTTATTCAACTCACGCTTGAAGCTTTTTTCGGGCAAGTTGAAGTCTAGGTGGAGCGGACCTTTTGAGGTGGTCAATGTGCTCCCATATGGTTCAGTGTAGATAAAGAGTGAAGTAACCGGCTCCTTTCAAGTTAATGGGCAAAGATTGAAAATCTACTATAAAGGAGACCAAGTGGGAAAAGTGTTCTCCGTCAATCTTGAGGAGTTTGGCACCTCACCCCAAGAGAAGTGATATCCTTTTATGGTCAAGCAAATGACCTTATAAATAAGCGCTTATTGGGAGGCAACCCAATTTTTCTATCCTTTTTCTCTTAATTTTTTGATTATTTTATTTGACACTTGTCTAACCTTGTGATTATTGGATTTTTATTTTCTATTTTTTTTTCTTTCTTTTGGTGTTTTAGATGCTATGACTAGTGCTTGATGAGTGTAGATGGCTATTAGCATTTGAGGTTAACCATGTGAGAAATGGTGATTTCAGAAGAAAAAAAATGAGTTGAGAGTTAATTAGACAAAAAAAGGGAGGGAGAAAAAGGGTTGTTTAAAAAATAGAAAAAAGAGAGGAAAGAAAAAGGGTAATTAGGAAGGAAAAAAGGAGAAAAAAATAGTGAAAAAAAGGGTTGAAAAAAAAGGGGAAAAGTGAATTGAAAAAATAAAATTAGAAAAATAAAAAAAAATGAAAAAGAAAAAAAAGGGAAGAAGGCGGACAGCAGGCTGGATCGCCCGATCCATATAGCCGATTGGCCGATAAGGGGGACGCAGTAACTCCTTCAACTTTGCCCATTTCTGATCGCCCGATCACATAGGTGATGGCCCGATCTCTCGCCCGATCGCCTATGTGATCGGCCGATCCCTTTTTTCTCACCCAAAAATTTCACACCTTAACCTTTCCCCACCCCCTCTGCTCTACCTCTCATTTTCACTCACTTAATCGGTGGATAGGAGCATACTCTGGGATTTATCATTCATGGACGTTGATATCATCAACTTCATCTCTTCTCAAACCCTAACCTTCATACTCCCAAATCTCCATCAATCTCACTCATTTTTCTTCCAAATTCTCACAAAAACAACCACATCCTTCACACTACTCCACAAAATTCACATTTATTCACCATTTTCCCACTCATTTACCCAAAACACCATCAAATCCCAATTTCCACCATCTTCAAGAGCTTCAAATTTTAACAAGTTGGAAGGCAATGGAAGCTTAACAAAGGTTGAAGGAACATTTCCCAAGCTTCAAGGAAGGATTGTACTCACTATTTGGTATACAATTTCTTCATTCTGTTTTTGTTCCTTACTCCACCATTTTTGCTCATACTCTTGTTTATTTGAGAAAGGAATTACCTAGAGTTGTTTAGTTGAACCTTGAATTGGTTATTATTGGTTTCTTTGAAGTTTTGAGTGTGAATTGGTCTTAGTTGGAGTAGTGTTAGACTAAAAATCTTGGTTGTGTGACTGTCTCCATTGAAGTGTTACATTGTTGGATTGTTGATTGGTTGCCTTTGGTTGAATGGTGTATGCTTTGGTTTTCAGTGTTGGGTACCTTGAATTATGCATTATATTTGAAGGTTTGTGATTGGGCACCTTGTTAATTGTGGTCGAGACATTCTCCATAAACTCTACACCCATCACCAAACTTCCACTCCTCACAAATGGCCCCAAAAACCAAAGCTCCAAAAACTTCAAAACGAGCCACACCCTCCACTTCCTCCTCAAAAACACCATGGGGGCAAATGGGCATCACCCTTACCTCAAAAACTCACCAAGAACGCTTTGTGTCTCTCTTAGGTCGTGCAATCAAACCCACCAAATTCTTTGATGAGAGAGTCCTTCACAATTTAGGTGTTCTTGAGGAAGCTCGTGAGCTATGTAACCGTTTAGGGTGGTCCAACTTCATATCCATGCCCCCCGCCTTCACCTATGAGCGTCTTACACTTGAGTTCCTTTCCACGCTCGAGCGTACTATTGTTGACGTAGATGAGGAGGACGAGGATGATGAGGGTTATCCTCAAATCACCTTCCAACTCTTTAACATTCATCGGGAGGTAGACTATGTTTTCCTTTGCAAGATTTTGGTTGGGATGAGGAAGCTCCCCTAAACAAATATGTCACCAATGAATTCAATGGGTATAAGTTTGAAACAACATGGGGAAATATCACGGGCAACTACAACCCACCTAAAAATCCAAAGTCTTCCCACATCATACATCCGGCCGTCCGCTACGTCCACCGTCTTCTTGTGTATTGCATATATGGACGAGCGGAACTTGGTAACGCTAGCAAGGATGAGGGAAAGGCTCTTTGGTCCATGTGCCGCCCAAAAGTTACGCCCGTGCCAATCGACTTTGCCGAGCACCTCATTCAAAGATTTATCATGCTCCGTGATGGTGTTCATCACCGCAAGGATATTATCATGGGCGGGATGATAACTATGATAGCAAGGTATTGGCACACCGATGAACAGTTCAACACCATGGCACCAATATCTCAACGGATCCTTCTTGATGATGCAACATTGCATCAAATGAATTTCTACCGCTACATCGAAGGCAACCACTAACCCGGTTTGGAGATGGAGCGCACCCCTATCTCATGGCGCGGGAGATCGCCCCAAGGGAAGCGGAGTTGCAAGCTCGTGCCATTGATGAGGCGAGGACACAACAACAACAACAACAACAACAACAACAACAACGATGACCACAACAACGGCCACTCACTCACACCAAAGTTGGCCCATGCGGCAAAGGTACGTCCTCTTCTCATGCTTATGATTTTAGTTCTATTGGTGCGGCTATTGACTAGTGAGCAAAGCACCCATTTTCAAAATATTTACGCTCGATTCGATAACATCAATGCTCACTAAGATAGCATGAGAACTAGACTTGATAGTATTGATGTTAACTACCGTGGCATGGATGCTAGGCTCAATAGCATGGGTGAGACACTTGGCACTCTACGCCAAGACGTGGATGGTATGCGGTTAAGGCAAGATCAAATGTACGACTATCAAGTTCGTCAAAACTTTTTTCCGCCTTACCCAAACTATCCCTCATGCCCCCCCCACCCATTCCCTCCCCGGGAAGCGGGCAATAGATCGCCCTTGATCACCTCCACATGTTCTCTCACTTCGTAACACCGGGACGGTGTTCATTCTAAGTTTGGGGGTGCATCATAAGGCGATCAAGCACTTATGCTTAATGACTATACTTGAGATATTTTGTGCTTTATCATGTCTCATTTGCATGCATAGATGTTTTGGTGATGGTTGTTGTCGCATGTCGTTAATGGTTGTTGATTGTTGTTGATTGTTGATTGATTGTTGTTGGATGTTGGTGCCCTATATGTTGTTGTCTACCCCATGGTTCCTCTATTGCTAGTGCACATACTTGGTTAGGGTTGGGTCCTTATTGCGTTGATTTGTGATTGATGAGTCGGATTGCTCTAGCTCCCACTTGAAAAATCCAAAGTCTCTGAAACACCTTTGTACAAACTTTTCTTCCATTTTATTTTATTTTTCCCTTTCTTCTTTTGTAATTTTTTTTATTGTTTTTTCCTATCTTCCTTGTAAATTAAAAAAGGGGGGAAATTTATTTTTGAAAAAAAAGGAAAAAGAAAAAAAGGAAGCTCTTAGAATAAATAAAACTCAAGAAAAACAAATACCCAAGATAGTTTCTATTTGAAAGAGTTTATGACGACCCAAGCAAGCGGAAATGAGAATGAATTTTGTGACCTAAAAAGATTGGAATATGTGTAGATTAGGGAGTTTTGAGATGATTTATACTTTGTTGTTTTGCCATCAAGTCAAATAACTCAAACTAAAACAACAAAATTCTCCTTAAATAAGTCACTTAGTTCTATCCTTCATGATATAGGAAGTCCTTACTTGGTTCTCATAACTTGGGTCCCCTAGTGCATTTGATAATCTATCCCAAATAGCTTGGCATATTCACCACCCTATAAAAAAGAGAAAAAAATTGGCTTCATGAAAAAGGCTAGTAGGCTAAAAAAAAATGAAAAGAAACAAAAAAAAAAAATGAAATAAGAGTTGCGAAAGGGTGGTTAGTAACCAAGGTCCTAGCGCATTCCAATGCTCAAGTGGGGGTTCGAAAAAGTGAAGTAGAACTCCCTAGTGACGATGGGATCGTTGCGGCTTGAGTATGAATGTTTTTCGTCCTTGTGCGTCTCCGACCGAGTACTTGGTACCGTGCATGAGAAACATGTCTACTTCGTGAGTGGACGGACCGCACAAAGAGGGCGAAGACTAAGCCCCGCACTCCTTGGTAGTTGCATCACTATTTCACATATCTTCATCTCCATAATAATGAAAATGCTAAGTTTGGGGGAAAATATTCCGCACATTGAAGACTAGAGTTACTTGAGTCGGTTTTATCATCCTATACATGAGTTTGTGAACTAAATGACCCTTGGAGCAATGACGTTGAAAGTAGTGGAAAGTTAGAGAATTTGTTGAACTTACACCTTAGTTTAGCTCATCTCATAACCTCCTTCTCTACTCATGTGTTGTGTTGGAATTGAAAGAAAACATTCTCATATATGCTTGCTTGTGGTCCGCTCATGACTCCATCTCTCACACCTTGGTGATATTTCCATTCTTGGGTTGTTGCTTGTTGAGTTGGTGTATTGGCTTTGTGGCTATGCCTTCTAGAAAACCCTCACGAGACCATCCTCGTCCACTAGGGTCATCCTAGGGGTTTAAAGGGCTTGTTACATATGCTAAATGCAACCATGGTCTCCACGAAAGTGAGTTTGTTTGGTTTACTCCCTTTCCCCCTTTTGGTGGTCTCATTTTGTTGGTTTTATCGAGTCACCTTTGTGCATTTTCTAGTCATCCATTTTAATTTGCTTGAGGACAAGCAAAGAGTCAAGTTTGGGGGAAGTTGATGAGTGAGATTTATCGCACTCATAGGGTAGCTTTTTGGTCCATTTTATTGCTATTTCTTGTCGTTTCCTTACTTCTTACATCTATTTTCATCATCTCCGTCCTATTTCAAGCTTTTCACTATTTCTTTTGATTTTTCTCATTTTTCATGGTTTTCCCTTCTTATTTTCTATTCTATATGCTTTGGATTGTATTTCTCTTGTATATGGCTAACATATAGGAAAAAGATGAGTGCAAAGCAAAGAAGATTGGAATGGAAGATGTTGAGGGCCAATCCAAATGAAAAAAGAAAGAAAGAAAGAAGAGAGCCCAAGTCCAAGTCCAAGGAAGAGGGGTGGAAGAAAGGAATGAAAGAAAGAAAAGAAAGAAGGAAGCCCAAGCCCAAAAAGAAAGGCAGAGAGAAGAAGAAGACAAAGCCACCCGGGCCAGTGGATCGCCCGATCCACATCACGATCGTTCGTAGCTTCGCCCGATCACGGCTGTGATTTTTCCCAGAGTTCCTGCCTCATGGTGATCGGGCGAGCACCACTATGGATCACCCGATCACTACGGGTTTGCGGAAAACGTCTATTTTATTTTCTTTTTCCCTTTTTGCCCTTAGTTGGGGGTTGTATAGATACCTTTTTGACCTAAAATTATATTTATTCTGATTTCCTTTTTTTGAACTCTAGAGAGCTATTGAGAGGTTAGACTTTTGAGTGAGCTTTGGGTGTTTTTCAAGGTCTTTAATGGTGATTTGAAGAAGAATTTCAGATTTTTGAGGAGTATTAATGAAGCTTTAGTAACTTTTCTTCTCTATGCTCTCATTTATTGCTTTACTTTATCATTTATTCTTGCTTTTACTTTGTTAGTAGTTTCAATATCACTCATTCTCATTGAAGTCTTAGTTTTAGTTGCTCTTTTTCACTTGCTTATGCTCTTCTCTATTGCAAACATTAAGTATGAATGAAAAAGCAATGATTTTTGGTTTACTAATCTCCTATTTGCATTGTAGAACTAGTTTAGTTAATATGAGAACCAACTTTGAGTAGTCTTTTAGTTAGGGGGTTGGGTGAAGGTGCAATGGACATTGTTTCATGATATGAGGCCCTAAATTGGCATGTTTGGTGGGTTGGATGAGCAAATCCATTGATTGATTGACTAAAGTAAAGTTGAAAGGCCTAACTTTAACTCAATGAACCAATGGATTGCCCTTTAGGTGTAGATTGTTGAGATATACAATGAAGTTGGAACTGCTATCTCTAAATAAGGTTGAGTGAGAAATCCCACCTTTCTTAGAATTTTAACCCATTCAACATCCGAAAGGCGAGATTGGGTTGAACTTAGCTAATTCCGACCTCATGTTCCATCATTGACTATCTAACCCCTAATTGAGAGTGTTGCATCACCTTGAGCATCCTTGAAAGAGGAGTTCATGGTTGCAACGTCTTAATTCAATTCCCTATCACATACTCCTTTAATCTCATTTTGTAAATCAATCACATTGCATTGGATCCCTATCACCCCCTAACGCCTTTTTCCATCGATTTACAACCCTTTTATTTGACTTATTAGTGATAATTGAGTTCGAAATCAATCAACTTCTTCTCTTCGGTTTAGCTTACATGTTCACTTACGTGCTTAGTGTCTAGTCTAGTCTATGTGGATCTTGACCCTTACTTGCCACGTACTCGTATTTGGCTAATTAGGTTTGATTTGGAGTTTTTGTCTAGCGACGCAAAAATCCTCTATCAGTCGCTCGTTGAGATTATAAGTATTTTTGCTAAGCGGTTCTTAGTGCCTTAACGACACACTAAAAACCTCTTATTAGCGGGTTATGACGCGCCTCTTTTGGAAAATATATGAGGTGTGCAGTTGTCTGAAAAGGTCCATACAATTTTGAAAATTGCCAAGTCAGATATATGGGCCACCGAAAAACTATTCCAATGGGTCGTTTAGAAAATAAAACGATGCTAATGAAGATATGAACTCTTACCGATTTGTTATCCTTGTTGTACTTGACGACTTTTTCTTCCAACAAGTTCCTGACAACAACTTTAGCATCACTAGGAACTGTTGGGTAGTCTTCAAACAATATGTAGTATGTAACACCCCCACAACCCCTCCTTTTAAAAACTTCAATAAAACAAAGAAACTGTGGAGATGTCACGCCACGCATGATAATACGTAAGGCTAAACAGAGAATACAACGGAAGTCTTTTAAAACATAACTTGAAATAATTTAATAAAATCAAAATATGAAATTCAATAAATGAGTTATCAACTCAAGAACTACCCCATAATAGTTCCTTAATTAAAACAAACATAACCAAAATAACTTTATTGAAATAAATGTTTATGCACTAAAATTCCCATCTTCATGCTCATGATCCCCATGCACAACAACACTTGTACCTGAAACTCAACCTCTAAGATCTGCTAGCCATTCACAACCACATTCATGAATGGGTCGTCACAGGGTCATTGAGGTAAAACAATAACCAAACAAAACAAAACACATACATCAGCAACGCTGAGTACATAACACTGCTAAGCTAATGCAGTAAATAATAATAATATATGCAATCCTCAAAATTCGGCTTGCTCTTCTCATGATTCTAAATGCACAACAAAGACTGAACTAACTAAATTCATTCTTTAATAAGTATATTGGCAATGAACGGGCACCGTCCTCCACTTGCAGTAATATACGGGCTACTATTTCTTGTGTAAGAGATTCCACACCTCTTATTGATAAAGTAAAGTTCCATGAACTTTAAATAAGTTGACTCGAGAAGTACACGCTTGTTAGTGAAATGAAAGAGAGAGTGAGAGTGAGCCCCTAGACTCAACATCTCGACGGAGACACTATGAGTGACACCTAGTCCACTCGATAACCTTCTTGATAACTTGGAATTCCGTAAAGCTCTCTTGATAAAATAAAAGCAATAGCATCGTCATGATATGCCAATGCAAGAGTATAGTTACACACTAACTCCCCCCTTATGTTCAATACTCATGGGGGATCCTACCCAAGAGTTTTATTGCCAAAGTTCGATATGTGAGACACACAAGACAAATACAAATAAGCATATAAATTAATTTTGTATCTTTCTTTAGTAAGTGACAACAACAATTATCACCAACAACCTCAATTCTAATTCTTTCGAGCTCTTGCTCAACTTCTTACTTAAATGACTACTTGAGTTCTTTCTTCCTTCTTAAGGATCCATGATCCAACCAATTGAGTCTTTGCTCAATGGTTAACTATTTGTGGGACCTTGCCCATACCTTTAACTACTAGTGAGACCTTGTTCAATAACTTTAACTATTCATGAGACCTTGCTCAATAAAATACTCATGCAAGCCATAGCTTCAAGAATAACATAAATAAACTTTAATCATGCTCAAAAGCAATAAACATCAAAACATACTTCTCACATGATAGGAATAACTCAAAAGTTCCATTCCTAGTCTCCTTTCTATGTTCATGACATAAACTCAAACAATCTTAAGGCACAAGCCTCTCCTTACTTCTCATGCTCAACAAATCATCCTTATAAACCACTAAGGTCAAAGGTCAAAGTGTATGTACCTTGCTACTACAATGGAATCACCCAATAAAAGCCTCAATTGCTTTTATAATGCTTGGGACCTATCAACAAAGAAGTACTAATAAATAGTACTTAACAACAAATAATTCAAGGCTATTTAATAAATAAAAATCATCTTTTAAATAATAATAATAAATCTAATTTTTATTTTAAAACACTCTAATAATTCTTTTGAATAATAAAACTTGAAAACCTTTACTAGTAGACAAAGCCCAATACAAACTAGTGCTTAAAAACTCATAACAACTAATTATTTATTAATTAAAATAAAGCATTAAATTAATTAATAAATAATAGAATAAAAATATTTTAAAAAAAAAAATTGTGTGGTTCGAAAAAACCACACAACGAAAACAATTAAATGGAACGAACGGCCACCGCGAGGACCACCCGCACCACTAGCCGGCTGGCAGTGGCGGTAGGGTCACTCGACGGCCACAACCACCGCAGCATGGCTGCCGGAAAGCGGAGGGAGAAGGGCGCACCACTAGGCGGAAAAACAAGAGGAAGAGAAGGAAAGAAAAAGAGAAAGAAAGGGGAGAAAAATAAAACCCTTTGCTTGACTTGAATGCTTGAATGATCCTCCTACAAAAATCAATGGAGAAAATTAAATTAGAACTTGAATAAATGGAGGAATTGATGGGGAAATAAAATTAGGGTTTGAGAGAGAAGAGAGAAAAAGAGGAACCCTAACTACCCCGAACCCTAATTCCTCCTTTTATAGTGGAAAACGACTACTTTTTGGTAAAAAGACCAAAACACCCTTAATGATACAATTTATCAAAATACCCTTTCTTCTTGAAATTACTAAAAACCCTTTTAACTAAAAGTACTAATTTTTAAATAGCTTTAATACTTCAAAAATGATTAAAACTATTTAATTAAATAACTCAAAAATATGGGGGATTACATAGTCAATCTCCAGTTATTCGAAGAAGATTAGCAGCTTCTAGGACCAACGCTTGTACTAGTTTCATCCAGCTTGAACATGTTATGAATAGTTTTTTTCATGGAAGAATCCATTTGTAATCATATTGTATAAAAAAATGATTTTAGTTGTAAGAAATAATAACGTTAACAAGTGAAAACTTTGTCTTAGAAGAAAATTCGCCTTAACACAGGTGCAACCAGATCAGGCAGTGCCCTTAAGATTTAACACATCTCCTCTATTTATGGTGCATCTCAAAGAGAGAGGTATACTTAAAGAGAGATAACACATTATAAAATTTAAGTATGCGGAAATAAATAAGAATAATAATGATTAATAGGACAGTGGCGGAAACATCACCACTGGCACTACTAATAGAGAGGTGTTTAGTTAACTAAGTAATGAAAACAACATCACTAAGGTCAAAATTAATGGCGTTCATTTAAATTAATTTATCAAGCCCAAATCAGGAAGGTTTGCAAGATTGACAACCATCAAATAACATCATATTGATCAAACCCTGATGGAAAGGAGGGTAAGATTAATAAACTCCTAAAGATAAAAATTTATTAGGCAATCGTAAAAGTTTTATTTCAGAAAATTAAGATATCTGATTCCTCTAGGACACCTACAAAAGCTAGCACGCATAAGTCTGATGATATCAAAACTGATGGAACATACTCCCATGAATTGCGGCATTACTGTTGCGCTGTAAAATTAACTAAATAATTTAGAGTAATATTTAGATAAAAAATCTATCTCAAACCTAATTGGGACTCTAGACTTAAATCATCTATCATATTAAATTCTCGCATCTCAATTCGAGCCCAAAGTCCAAAGAATTCCCATCAAAAATAACATGCAAAAAATATAACAACAATCCACAATCAGTGGGAGCAACTAGCAATTCTCCTAAAGACAGTTAAACACAAGGTTAAAAGTAAGAAATCACATTAAGAAAACAGTAGCATAACAAAATTATACAAATCAACCTCAATACAGAATGTGACTGAATAAAATTAACAATTCTTTCAAACTCACTCAATAACGAAACAAGAAAGATGTGAAAAGAGTTAAAAAATGACAGAACCTTTAAAATGAACTAAATTCTTAAATAAACTTTATGAAATTGACAAGTGCATAAAACAATGAATAAAAATAAGTTTCTAATTGAAGTTAAGGACGAACTCTAGTGGAAACACGCAGCTCCACTTCCTAAGGTTTGCTAGGCGAACAGTCAATGCGCAGCTGACCATGTCTAAAAATGGCCAGACTCCCGTTTTTGGATTATTGCCAACGGACTTACACAACCGAATCACTATCAGACGACAACAATTAATCCATGTAACCTAAATATGTTCTACTCGAAACATGCAACCAAATTCTTAAATAAACTTCATAAAAATGACAAAAACATAAAACAATCAATAAAAATAATAAATTTCTGATTGAAGTAAACGAAAAACTTTAGTGGAAACAGGCAACCCCACTTCCTAAGGTTTACTAGGCGAACCTCTAGTCAACGCGCAACTGACTGTGTCCAAAAATGGCCAGACTCTCGGCTTCGGATTGATGCCAACAGACTTAGGGCCTGTTCATTTCAGCTTAATTTCAGTTCAGTTCAGTTCAGCTCTAACAGTTCCGTTCAGTTCAGTTTAGCTCCAATCAGTTCAGTTTAGTTCAGTTCTTTTATAACCATTTTGTTCAATATTATTATGTTGGTCTAATTTATTTTACTAATTGCTCTTATTATTATATTATATTATTATTATTTATTATTTTTATATCATTATTATTAAGTATTATTATTATTATTCTAGCTTTATTCATTATTATTACTATTATCATTAGGGAGGAACACATTTTAGGTTAAAAGCACAAATAAACCCGCGTTTTCAGCCCATAATCCAATCAAATCACGTCAAAACGGTTTATGATGTAATTTTGTACGGTCCAACCCAATCATTATTTTATTACTAAATATTAATATATATAATTAAATCTAATTATCAAAATAGTAATATTAATTTAATTCTTAGATATTGTTGTTATTATATAATCATCATCAGGAATTAATATATTAAACAAAGACTATAAAATAATTCTTATTAATTATCATTATAATCATTAATCATCATTATTATTAATTTATTATTATTAATATTATTTATTTATGATTATCATTTAAAAATATCCAATATACAATTATTATTATTCATTAATATTTATTCATTATTATTACTTATAGTTATAATTATTATTTAATATTCATATTATTATTATTTAAATATTATTTATATATTTATTAAATTCAATTCAGTTCAGTTCAGTTCAATTCAGCTCAGTTCAGTTCAGTTCAATTCAGTTTAGCTCCAATCAGTTCAGCTTCAATCAATTCAGTTAGTTCAATTGTTTTCAGTAAATCTGGCCCTTACACAACCAAAATCACTACCAGACGACAATAATTAACCCAGGTAACATAAACATGTCCCCATAATTACTAAATTCTTACTTTAAATCTCTTATATATTCATTAATTACTTTCAGTTGAGTCGGTTCATTCAATTTCATTCAGTTAAGTTAAGTTAAGTTGTTTTCAGCTTAAGAGAAGAGGCATTTAAACTATAATATTTTAATGCTTATTAATGTTGATTTATCTATTTTTTTTTACTTACGTACATCTACACCATATAATATTAGCTGCATCAAATTACTAATTTGCAATACGCAAGAACCTGGGGCATCACCGAGGCCTAAAAACTAGTTTAAACTAATAACAACAAATGAATTAATTATTAATAAATTAAAAGATAATTAAATAAATAATTGTAATATATTAGTTATTAGATTTTAATATAAAATAATAAAGCAACGTATTTATATCGAGTTTTTTTGTAAATTTAAAACCATATTTCACAGATTCAGAATACTAATATTTCACGGTTCGATATACTGATATTTCAAAGTAGCAGTAGGAGTTTTCGGTATCTGGAACTGAAATATCCTTTTGGTACCGTGAAATATCAGTTTTTCATGATACAAGAAGGACTTCCCGTCAATAAGAAACTCCTTCAAGTATCGCGAACTTCAAATTTTAAAATAAAAATTCGATAAAAGTGTGTAACGGAATCGGAATCCGATACATAGTACCAAAATTCGTTTTGGTTATCGTTCAACACAATTTTTTTTTTAAAATAGCAAATTTATCGGTTGGATTGGTGGGGACGTCCACTCCTCGTTGACCATTTAGAATCATGAACACCCGCAAATAGCTCATCCGTGACAAAGATGGTGGTAAAATGGAGGTGGGGTGGTGGTGGTAGTGGTTATGGGGGTTGGGGCCTTGGGGGTAGAGGAAGGTTAAATTGAAAATGTAAAGAGTGAAAAAATAGAATAGGGGATAATGTAGACAATTATACTATATACATAGACTGTAACATACTCCCTCCGTCCCACAAAGTTTTTCCCACTTTTTGAATATACGTGAGGTATAAAATAATAAAATGGGAAGAACTTTGTGGGACGAAGGGAGTAGTAAACACGGTCTGTATTTAGCCGCACACTTTTGCAAAAATGGGCGGCTTGGTGAAAAATCCAAAATAAAGTGTTGCCACATGTTTGACTTTGCGATTTAAATAAAACGAGGTGGACCCAATAGTGGGCCAATAAAAGAAAGACAAGAGAGGCCCAAAATGGTACCAGAATTTTGGACCGTCACATGTGACGTTAATGCATGGCAGTGTTAGCAAATAACTTATGGGCCCACATCAATACTCTCTTTTGCACTTATTTAAAATTCAACGTGGGCCCATCAATAGAACTAAGAAAAGGGCCTTTCGAATTTTGGGCTTTATGCCTCCACCCTCTTTTTCACAGCAAGTTTCATATGGTAGGACCCACACCACTAACCCAACCCGAGTTGTTGAACTTCAACAGCAAACTTACATGCTCTGTGTTGTCACTTTTTCTTGGCAATTTTCATTTTTATCATTTATTACATTCCAAATTAAGGAAATTTCTTTTTCCATCTCATGTAAAATTTGAGAATGTAGTCCTTTTATTTACGTAGGATAGCTTCGTTATCAAGGGATCATCTCTAGTTATTGGAAATGTAAGTGGAGAATTTGTTAGTGCTAGTAAACGGGAATAAGATGAACACACACAATTGACAACAACAACGAACAACGATCCTCTAGGCGTGTATGGGAACACTTTCCCAAAAGCGATATTCCGACCCTATACGAAGCACGGGTTGCACGGAATCCACCTCCGAGATACAAAGAAGAAACAGTGATTATCACGCTCGTATGAGAATCACAAAATGAGAACAAATGTTTGTGTAGATTTTGTTTGATGAACAATGTAGAGTAGAGAGAAACTTGAGTGCTTTTTTGAGAGAGTGATAATAACATATGAACATTCATCAGTGGTATTCCCACTTATATGCACGTTACCAAAGCCAAACAACCGTCCTTCTACTTCTCAAACGGCATGAAACCGTCATTTAAGACACCCGTAAAACGGCCTTGTCGCGAGTCGCGACCTTGACGAACTTTGGAGCACAAGCATGGCAGTGCTTGGTCGCGAGTCGCGACAACCGTCGCGAGGTGCGACGACCTGGGTCGCGGGCCGCGACCCGCCCCTGCTCCCTTCTTCGTCTTCGTTTGCTTGGCTTCTTTTATTTGTTTCAACTTCAAGTCTAATGAAGTTATTCTTGTTTACTATACCATAAACAATAAGCGTGCACTTTAACGTAACTTAAGCAACGACACCATAACCATGTAGCTTAAGTTCACGTTACATGAAAACATCCTACCAAATACTCTAAATATCCAACAATCCCCCCCCCCCATTTAGAGTATTCTAAAAGGAACTAAGCACAAAACATCATCAAAACAAACAACCTCATGCATCAATGAAAGTGTACTAAGACTTGAACTTCCACCTAGTATAATATACATTCCAAGAATCCGTATCCGAAAGGTGTCGCAAGCGATTGAACCAATCTCAATACATGGTGGAAAGCTTGAAGATACCATACACACAAGATTAACTATTTGAACTCATTAAACTTGACACGTTAAGCCATGTGTCCGTATCATTCATAAGTGTATCATAGCTATGCCCCTATAGCTACTTGAAGCGGCTAAACTTCACACTTACATAGGTAGAACTCTTAAACAAACATGCCACTATGACAAGGCATAACAAGAGAACTATTAAGATATACAACCTCTTATCAACATCATAGTCATATAAGAACAATACTCGAGGATACTTACAAATGTTCTTCAATCATCAAATGAAGGAATTAATCTTATTGAACTTAAGACCCAACGTCTTATTGGGCGTTAAGTTAAGATTCCCTCACTCGTGATTAACTAAGGGCTCCAATCCAAGACCGATTGCCATCCTCTTCACCGTATCTCTAGCCAAGGCCTTAGTGAAACAATCCGCTAGATTATACGTAGTCCGCACATAGTCAACAGTGATAACACTATCCTTAATAAGTCCTTGAATATAGGAATGCCGCACACCAATGTGCCTTGACTTACCATTATAAACTTGACTATATGCCCTTGCCAAAGCTGCATTGTTATCACATTGTATCGCTATGGGTGATATTAGTTTTGGCAACAAAGGAATCTTAATCATGAGATTCTTTAACCACTCTGCCTCTTTACTAGCCGAGGACAAAGCAATGAACTCCGAAGTCATGGAGGAATCCGCAATGCAAGTTTGCTTCTTAGAAGCCCAAGAGATAGCACCTCCCCCAAGTAGAAAAACAAATCCACTTGTGGAAGAGTGATCCTCTCTATTAGAGATCCAGCTTGCATCAGAATAACCTTCTAAAATCGAAGGATATCCACTGTAGGACAAACCATAATCTTTGGTTTTCCCCAAATACCTTAAGATACGACGAATAGCATGCCAATGCTTCATACTAAGATTACTAGTATACCTACTAAGCTTTCCTACCGCAAATGCGATATCTGGCCTAGTACTCGTCATAGCATACATCAAACAACCTATGACCCGTGCATACTCAAGTTGAGATACCGCACTACCATCATTTGGCATTAATTTTTCACTTGGATCCATAGGAGTTGATACAAAAGAGCAATCACTAACATTGAACTTCTTAAGTACTTTTTCAATGTAGTGTGTTTGAGATAAACTCAATTTACCATTGCTTCTTTTAATTCTTATGCCTAGAATGACATCCGCTTCTCCTAAATCTTTCATGGAGAACATTGATGATAGGAAAGCCTTTGCCCACTCAACTTGTGACAAATCAGTCCCAAAAATCAACATATCATCTACATATAGACAAATCATAACACCATGACCTAAGTCATCAAATTTTCTATATACGCACTTGTCCGAATTATTCAATTTAAATCCGTTAGACAACACAACCTCATCAAACTTTTGATGCCATTGCTTGGGTGCTTGTTTTAGCCCATACAAAGATCTAACGAGTTTGCAAACTTTACCTTCTTGACCTTTTACAACAAACCCTTCGGGTTGTTTCATGTAAACCTCCTCATCTAGCTATCCATTTAAGAACGCTGTCTTAACATCCATTTGATGGATCACAAGGTTGTGTATAGCCGCAAGTGCAATCAACAACCTTATAGTAGAGATTCTAGCAACGGGTGCATATGTATCGAAATAATAGATACCCGGCTTTTGGGAAAAGCCTTGAACCACTAACCAGGCTTTGAACTTATCAATAGTTCCATCGATTTTCATTTTCTTCTTGAAAATCCATTGACACCCAATAGGTTTACACTTGGGAGGCAAATCCGCCAAAAACCATGTGTTATTCCCCATGATGGAATCCATCTCATCATCAATAGCTTCCTTCCAAAAAGGAGCATCTTGAGATCTTATGGCCTCACCATAAGTCAAAGGATCACCTTCCACATTAAACACATATGGAAATTTAGTCAATATAGAACTTCTAGATCCTTCAACCAAATATACATGAAAATCCGGGCCAAAGGATTTCTCCTTTCTTGCCCTTTTACTTCTCCTAGGTTGTGATGAAGTCGATGCTACATTCTCTTCTAGAGTTTGTTCATCTAATTCATGATCATTTAAAGACCGATCATCATTTTGTATTATGGTACTTGGAGTTACATCCTTTGGTCTAGGAATTGATGAATATCGATTTTCATCAAAGATTGCATCTCTTGACTCCACAATAGTGTGAATTGACCAAACGTCATTTTGTTCTATAACATAGAACCTATAGGCCTTGCTATGAATAGCATGCCCTATAAAGATGCATTCAACTCCCCTTTCACCTAACTTTTTACGTTTAGGTTCCGGCACTTTTACAATTGCCCTACAACCCCAAACTCTAAGATAACTTAGATTTGGTTTTCTTTTGTACCATAATTCATAGGGTGTAACTTTGTTCTTTTTCATAGGAACGCGGTTTAAAATATAACAAGCCGTTAAAACCGCTTCACCCCAAAATCCATCACTTAAACCCGAATAGGATAACATAGAATTTACCATTTCTTGTAAAGTTCTATTCTTTCTTTCCGCTATACCCTTTTGTTGTGGTGTATAACCCGCAGTTCTTTCATGTATAATTCCTAATGATTGTAAATAACTAGGATCATGGTATTCACCACCCCTATCGGTTCTAAGCCGTTTTATTTTGTCATTTAGTTGCAATTCAACCTCGTTTTTATAGATCTTAAACTTATCTAGAGCTTCATCTTTAGTGAATAGAAGATAAACATAACAATACCTAGAATGATCATCTATAAATGTTATGATATACTTCTTATTACCTAAAGAAGGAGTGCTATGAAAATCACATAGATCACTATGCACCAAATCAAGCAAATTAGTATCTCTTTCCACATTATTTGGGAAAGAATTTCTGGTTATCTTAGTAAGCATGCATGTTCTACACTTCTCTATGCTTGGATCAAAACTAGGAATCAAATCATCCTTTGACATAGAATAAAGCTTTCTATAATTAACATGACCAAGCCGGTAATGCCATAGAGAAGAACTATCATTAACAACATAAACATTGTTTAACAAAGTATTCGATATACTTAACTTGAACATACCATTACATAAATAACCCAAACCAACAAACGACCCTCCCTTAGATAAAATAAACTTGCCCGACTCAATTACCATTTTAAAACCTATTCGATTCAAGATAGCTCCCGAGACTAGATTCTTTCTAAGGTCCGGAGCAAATACAACATCTCTTAAAACAAGAGACTTTCCGGAACTAAAAACTAGCTCAACTTGACCTACTCCTAAGACTTTAGCAGTAGAATCGTTCCCCATGTAAAGAACTTCTCCTTCATCCGCCTCCTTGAAGGTCTTGAAGAGAGATCGTTCCTTGCATACATGTCTTGAAGCTCCCGAATCGATGTACCATGAACAATCATCGTGTACACAAAAGATTTCAGAAATCGTACACACATAATTCAAAACCGAATTAAGTGAAACTTGTGCACAAGTACCTTGCTTGGGTTGGGTATGGCTTGACTCGCCTTTCCCACCACCATGCCCATTCTTGTTCATCTTTTTCTTCCAAATGGTGCAATCCTTCTTGAAGTGACCGGGCTTTCCACATTCCCAACAAGCTCGTTGTTGTCCTCCTCCACCAAACTTTGGTTTTTTACCATAGTTTCCTTTGGTGAAGTTATGTGCCCTCTTCTTAGGATTAGAGTCATGAGACTTTCCATCCTCCACCATGTAAATAGTGGAAGAACTAGGATTTACCTCCTTCTGACCATCTTGAAACCGAATGCCCTCTTCAATCCGAAGATGAGCACCCAATTGTTCAATAGTCATTTCATCTTTTCTATGTTTCAAACTATTTCGAACATCTTTCCAAGAGGAGGGTAATTTATCGATTATTGAAGAAACGGCAAATGTTTCATCCATACTAATATCGTGTTGTTTAAAGCTTCCTAAAATTCTTTGGATTTCATGGAATTACTCCATAATTGGCCTAGACTCAACCATTTTAAAGTTATTAAAATTGCTCACTAGAAATTTCTTACTAGAAGCGTCTTCGACCATATATTTAGACTCTAAATCATCCCAAAGAACTTTAGCAGATTCATAGTATTGATAAACATCAAAGAGATCATCGGACATACCATTAAGAATGTGACCACGGCATATGTAGTCATCGTTCTCCCACTTCTTCCTCTTCCTCGTTGCCTCAATCGTCTCATCATCCACTTCAATGGGCTTCGGGGATGTGAGAACGTACACCACCGCCAAAGAGGTGAGAAGAAAGTGCATCTTCTTTTGCCATCTACGGAAACCCACGCCTTCAAACTTATCAAGTTTGTGGAAATTCTCTGTCATCTCACGAAGTGTAGCCATCTCAACGATAATATCGCTTTTGGATTGTTAGTGCTAGTAACCGGGAATAAGATGAACACACACAATTGACAACAACAACGAACAACGATCCTCTAGGCGTGTATGGGAACACTTTCCCAAAAGCTATATTCCGACCCTATACGAAGCACGGGTTGCACGGAATCCACCTCCGAGATACAAAGAAGAAACAGTGATTATCACGCTCGTATGAGAATCACAAAATGAGAACAAATGTTTGTGTAGATTTTGTTTGATGAACAATGTAGAGTAGAGAGAAACTTGAGTGCTTTTTTGAGAGAGTGATAATAACATATGAACATTCATAAGTGGTATTCCCACTTATATGCACGTTACCAAAGCCAAACAACCGTCCTTCTACTTCTCAAACGGCATGAAACCGTCATTTAAGACACCCGTAAAACGGCCTTGTCGCGAGTCGCGACCTTGACGAACTTTGGAGCACAAGCATGGCAGTGCTTGGTCGCGAGGTGCGACGAGCTGGTCCCTTCTTCGTCTTCGTTTGCTTGGCTTCTTTTCTTTGTTTCAACTTCAAGTCTAATGAAGTTATTCTTGTTTACTATACCATAAACAATAAGCGTGCACTTTAACGTAACTTAAGCAACGACACCATAACCATGTAGCTTAAGTTCACGTTACATGAAAACATCCTACCAAATACTCTAAATATCCAACAGAATTAGGTAAAAAGTTTTGGAAATTTGATGTTTTTTTTCTTCTATGTTACTTCCGCTAGCTTTTTCTAATGCAATGTAGTTTCACGCTTTACCATTGCATCAATTTAACCATAATAGTTTCTTTTATACTTTATTAAAAAATACTCAAAAATTGCTATTTTGAAATTAAATATCGAGATTTTCACATGATTATAAGGAAGGTAAAACTTCAATTCTACGTATGTTGGTTTTTCAAATGGGCTATAATCAAAACAAATAACATTGACTGTACTAGTGTAGAATGAACATCTTATACCCGGATGTACGATAAAAGTTGTACAATTATATTCCCTGTGTCTCTATTTAAAATTTGACAAAGTCAATACACCTAATAATGTAAGACTAAGTATATATTGTAAATGTGTACATTGAAAGAAATCTTAAGGACCCAATATGACTATCATTATTACTCCCTCCGTTCCCTTTTGTTGTTCCCATTTGGAATCTTACACTATTTGAAAGTAGAGAGAATCTTCTAAGTGGTTTCCAATATATAAGAAAAAACATAGTCATGTGGGATCTTGTTTTATTCGTATCGACGAGTACATCAAGAATATCAAACTTTTATAATTTTTATTAACATGTTGTTAGAGATATACACGATATAAAATGTGCATTGACAAACGTGAAAAGGCAAATGGGAACAACAAAAGGGAACAGAGGGAGTAATATATATTGGTAATGATTGGTGATCAAAAATTTTGATGGTCGGCTTTGAAAAAGATTACAAATTTAAATAACATATACTCCCTTTGTCCCGTATTAGTTGCAACAGTTTGACTTTTACACTATTCATATGTTTTACTTTGACTATGATTTTTAACCAATATATAAAACCAAAATTAATAAATAAGATGTTATTAGATTTTTGTCAATGTATAAATTTGACATTTCAATTTTCATAATTTTTACTACTTAATAGTTAATAAGTATATTAATGGTCAAAGTTGTGTATTGGCAAGTGTATGTGCCAGTCAAAATGTTGCAACTAATGTAGGACGGAGGTAGTACTAATCTACTAAAGTCCTAACCCACAATATCGGTAGGGCAGACTCGAGACTCAAAGTCGACCGTTGTAGGTTGTGACCACTTTGATCATTTTGCATGGGCATCTATATTGTGAATTGGGTGGACTTTTGTCTATCCAGATTTTAGGAAAAATACAATTTAATGCAATGTGAAAGCATATAAGATGGTTTAGTTTAGTGGTTGAAACTTTTGCAAAAAATAGTATATTTTCCTTTTTCTCTTACCATTTTATTTTTCATTTTTCGTGCTTATTGACATAGTGTATACCTAAATTACAAATCCGAAATCTATAGGTGATTTTGTAAATCTATAGAAAAATTATGGTTCCTCCACTACTTTACCTGACCGACTATGAATGTAATATGAAGATGTGAGAGGAGTAATCAAGAAGGTTCAAACGAAAGATGGACTGGAGGCATGTGAAAAATTCAGTTGAGCAGCTATCTTGGATCAGAAATCATACATCTGCATGTTCATAAGTCGTTTTCGCTTTAACACACATTGTCACGTATAAAAATTTCAAAATTTCAGTTTCAAGATTGCAAATAAGCGAAAAACCAACATACATAGAACTGAATGTTTCACCGCTTTCACGTTTTGCTGCATTATGTTGTTTTGGCTTCACTGGATAGACCGGTTTTTATTAGCCTGATTTTTATGTAAACGAAGCAAGTACAATTCATGAAGTGTTTTGGGCTTCTCTTGTGTCATTGTGTGGCACCAAGTCAAATAATAGAAGGAAATTGTCTTATACATGCATAGATTTTATATCTCTATTTTATTTGGTGAATGAATAGCGATTCTATCGAGGATCAGGAGATACAAAAGTGGTAATTATTCTCATTTCCTTTCTAGTAACAGGAGAGGGGACAAAAGGAAAGGGTGGTAATGGGTTAAAATGTTGGATTAATGCGATCATATTGTGAAAAAGTGGTATTTAGACGTGTTTTTCATAATATGTATATCGGAAGGTGAAAAGTCACAGAGTCTTACTTGAAAAGAATCAAAAAAAATTACCTGATTTATAATAATTAGCGCTTCAAATGATGTTTGAAGAGTTTCTACTGCGAGTTAGGTTAGAAAAGACTGAAACCCTTGCACGCCACTAGGCCTTTTAGCCAATTTTGAAAGATTTGTAATTTAAGAGTATAAATATGTTATCATTCTCTTAAACTTTTAGGAAACTTCTATATACCTTGTGTTAGTTCTCTTTTGGTCCATCTATTATATTTCTATTCTATAAAGGAAGAGGAGGGGTTGTTGGAACATTTGTAAGGGTAATGGGTTTAGTTAGTTCACATATGGAGGAATCAAATAGAGGTGAAGGATATAATTCCGGAAAACAAGAGAAAAAGGGGGCAGTGCCAGCTAGCTCGCGGGCCGCGACCCATGGTCGCGAGTCGCGACTGGGCACTGCCTGGTGAGGCTTCGTTTTGTGATATGCCCGTTTATATCCGTTGCGTTTTTGCTCGTTTATGAGCGGTTTTGCATGGTTATTGCTGGCCTTAATTCTCTGATTTAAGGACCCAATTAAGGATCCTATTAAAGGTCCTTAATGGTGATTCTTGTATATGTGACTATAAAAGGAGGAGCTACACTTCATCCTTGGAATAACAACTTGAAGTTAAGAATTTCTGATTAACTTTCTTAAGTGTTCTTCATAAACACATCGAATACAAGTTCTTAAGGATTCAATTCTAAGATCATAGAAGTGAATTGTTTACTCCATTGTATCTCATTAGTTATTTCGTGTAACCCGGTGATCCTAGAGGGACGAAATAAAACTAATAGGAAAGCGTAGTTTCCGTGCCTTGGAGTGGTGAATTATCCGGTTACCTCTCTTGTTACATTGTTTATTTTCTAACAATCTAGTACTTTTATCTTCATTCGGATATGGCGTCATCACTCAAGGACTTTAGTTTTAACTTCCAAAAGTTGGATAAGTTTGAAGGGGTGGGTTTTCGTCGTTGGCAAAAGAAGATTCATTTCCTCTTAACTACTCTCAATGTGGTGTATATTCTAACAACACCCATTCCGGCTTACCCCGATGAAGAGGTTAAAGAGGCTTTGGAGACTGCGAGGAGGCAAACAAAGTGGGAGAATGATGACTATATATGTCGTGGTCATATTCTCAATGCACTTTCGGATGTCTTGTTTGATCTTTACCAAAATGTGGAGAGCGCAAAGGAGCTTTGAGATTCTCTAGAGGCCAAGTACATCTCGGAAGATGCTTTAAGTAAGAAGTTTCTTGTTAGTATTTTTAATATGTTTAAAATGACTAATGAAAGGCCTATAATGGAGCAATTTCACGAAGTTCATCACATTTTAAATCAAATAAGATCACATGGTATGGTAACGGATGAAGCAATTGCCGTTGTTTCCATTATTGATAAATTACCACCTTCTTGAAAAGACACTATTCATACTTTGAAACATAAAAAGGAGGATTTTACCATGGAGCAATTAGGAACTCATCTTCGTATTGAAGAGGGGATTCGGGCTCAACATGGGGTTAAGGAAACTAGTTCTAGTGCTCCTAAGTCTACCGTTAATATGGTAGAAGTTGGTGGGTCTAATGGAACCAAGAAATCCAATGTTCAATCTAAAACCAATGTTGCAAACAAGAAGAGGAAAACTCTCACTTGTTGGGTGTGCAATGGTCCTCATTTGAAGAGGGATTGTCCATCTTGGATGAAAAAGAAGACGACAAGAAAGATCAACCTAGTGTTGGTCAAAACCAAGGTATGGTTGCACATGAAAACATAATTGAAGAAATGAATTTTGTCGCTATGATTTCTGAAATTAATGTTGTGCAGGTTGATGATTCTTGGTGGATTGATTCGGGAGCTTCTCGACATGTGTGCAATAATAGGCGCCATTTCAAGTCTTTGAAGGAATTAGATGATGGTCCAATTTTGTATATGGGGAATGATTCTACGGTAAAGGCTAAGGGAATTGTCCAAGTAGAATTATTGTTAACCTCGGGAAAGACTCTAACTCTCCGGGATGTTGTTTATGTTCCGGGAGTTAGGAAAAACCTTGTGTCAGGAGGTCTTTTGAATAAGTTTGGTTTTAAGATTGTTTTTGAATCCGATAAGTTTGTAGTGTCTAAGAGTGTTATTAATGTTGGTCAAGGTTACTTTTGTAATGGAATGTTTCAGTTTAGCATTGATAATAAAATTGCTAGTTCTATTTACATGCTTGATGTTTCTTCTCTATGGCACAATCGGTTATGTCATGTGAACTATCATAGATTATCATGACATGTTAAAGTTAGGTTTAATACCTTCCTTTGATTTGAATTTAGAGAAGTGTAAGACATGTATGTTAAACAAAATTACAAAGAATCCTTTTTCTAGTGTGGCAAGACAATCGATATTGCTAGAATTGGTGCATAGTGACTTGTGTGCCTTTCATAGTTCACCATCTTTGGGAAATAAAAAACATGTTGTAACTTTTATTGATGATTTTTCAAGTTTTTGTTACATTTATTTATTATTCTCGAAAGATGAAGCACTTGAAAAGTTTAAGATCTATAAGACCGAAGTGTAACTTCAACTTAATGAAAAAGTTAAAAGACTTTGGGCGGATAGGGGTGGTGAATACTATAATCCTAGTTATTTTAATTCCATTGGAATAATCCATGAAACTACCGCACCATATTCACCTCAAAGTAATGGTGTGGCGGAAAGGAAAAATAGGACTTTAAAAGAAATGGTTAATACCATGCTTTCTAATTCGGGTCTAAGTGACGGTTTTTAGGGTGATGCTATTTTAACGGCATGCTATATTTTGAATAGGGTTCCTTATAAAAGGAGCAAGACTACCCCATATGAACTTTGGTCAAATAATAAACCTAATCTAAAATACCTTAAGGTATGGGGATGTAGGGCTATTGTCAAATTGACGGAACCTAAACGTAAAACTTTAGGTGAAAGAGGAATTGATTGCATTTTTATAGGCTATGTGGAAAATAGCAAAGCCTATAGATTTTATGTTATTATACATAATGATTTTGTCTCTATTCACACCGTGATAGAGTCAAGGGATGCAATATTTAATGAGACTCGTTTCTCCTCGATTCCTAGACCAAAGGACATGATACCTAGTACTAGTTCCAAGGTTGTGGGTGACATCAATGATGATCATGAAACCACAACACCGGAAATTAGGAAAAGTAAAAGAATTAAAAAAGAGAAATCTTTTGGACCGGATTTTCAACTTTATTTAGTTGAAGGGTCAAGGGAGTCAATTCTGACTCAATTTACATATTGTTACAATATGGAGGAGGATCCTAGGACCTTTGATGAGGCTATGAAGTCTCATGATTCCGCCTTTTGGAAAGAGGCCGTGAATGATGAAATGGATTCAATAATGGGGAATAATACATGGGATTTAGCTAGTTTACCTCCCGGTTGCAAACCCTTAGGTTGTAAATGGATTTTCGTAAGAAAACGGAAAATCGATGGAACCATATTAAAATACAAGGCCCGGTTAGTGGTCCAAGGTTTTAGGCAAAAATATGGTATCGATTACTTTGACACTTATGCTCCGGTAGCTAGAATTGCTACCATTAGACTATTGATAGCCTTATCGGCGATTTATGGTCTTGTAATTCACCAAATGGATGTTAAAACGACATTCCTTAATGGTGAATTGGAGGAGGAAGTATACATGAATCAACCTGAAGGATTAAAGGCCAAGAGTCTAAGGTTTGCAAGTTAGTTAGATCTTTGTATGGACTTAAGCAAGCACCAAAGCAATGGGTTTAAAATAAATCAGTCCGATAAGTGTGTATATAGAAAATTTGATAATAACGGTAAAGGGGTTATAATTTGCTTATATGTAGATGATATGCTCATCTTTGGGACTGATTTGGAACAAGTGAAAAACACTAAAGCTTTTCTCTCAAGTAGTTTCTCAACGAAAGATTTGGGTCAAGTAGATGTTATTCTTGGTATTAGAATAATGAGAGATAAAGGGACTATTTCTTTATCGCAAGCTCATTACATTGGTATAATGAGTCAAACTCGCCTCATTTTGCTACTCCGGTGGATCCTAGTATTCACTTGGTATCGAGTAGTGGTACTCCTATTGCTCAATTGGAGTATGCAAGCTTGGTTGGAAGCTTGATGTATGCTATGTATAGCACTCGGCCGGATATAGCATTTGCTATTGGCAAGCTTAGCCGGTATACAAGTAAACCTAGTATGATGCATTGGCAAGCTATGAGAAGAGTACTAAGGTATTTGAACAACACCAAAGATTATGGTTTAACTTATACGGGACAACCTTTAATCATAGAAGGGTACTCGGATGCTAGTTGGATATCCAATAAGGAAGATTATTCTTCCACTAGTGGATGGGTGTTTCTTCTTGGAGAAGGTGCCGTCTCATGGGCATCTAAGAAGCAAACATGTATTACCGATTCAACTATGGCATCGGAATTCATCACATTAGCTTCTTGTTGTCAAGAAGCAGAATGGCTAAGGAATGTGTTGAGTGAGGTTGACTTATGGGTCAAACCAAATGTCTCCTCTAGCTATCCATTGTGATAGTACATCCACAATAGCCAAAGCGTAAAATGAAGTCTACAATGGTAAGTCAAGGCACATTGGGGTTAGACATAAGCTATGTACGTGAGATGATAAGGAATGGTTGTATAACCATTGATTTTGTTCGGTCTAGTGTGAACTTGGCGGATACGTTTACCAAACCGTTGTCAAGGGAACTAGTGAACAAAATGAACATAGGGATGGGTCTTAAGCCTATTGATCAACCTTTAACTAAGGAAAACTCAATTTGATGTCTAATACAATGTTAGATCTCAAATTTAATGAGGATAGTACTTTTCCTTAAAGGTTAGAAGCACTTGTGTAATATATATCCCAAGGTTAGTGCTTGTTACTGCAATGTAAAGGAGGTCGAATTAAAATTCTTAAT
Organism: Patellifolia procumbens; assembly: GCA_947645195.1. NCBI lineage: Eukaryota > Viridiplantae > Streptophyta > Magnoliopsida > Caryophyllales > Amaranthaceae > Patellifolia > Patellifolia procumbens. The sequence continues at coordinate 2,696,212 of CANSGD010000193.1, forward strand.
AAATCTTTGATAAAGTGCTCAATTGCAGGAGCATGTGCGAAAAGATTTACCTATATGAGCTAGGGGTTTGGTCGCTTCAACAAGTCTAGGCTTGACTTGGGATGCTCATGAATGGATATGGACACCATGGCTACTAAGGTGTCGAAGGTTTTTAAGACCATTAGTTTTTGTGCTTGTGTGTATTTGTAACTTCAATAATTTGTAGTGGTTGAATGATTCAAAGCTTAGTCTATCATTTTAATCGTAATTGTTGTTAAGTTTACTTATACTAGTGGAAATTCAATCGTTCGATATTTCTATGATGCATGAGCATGTTTGTTTATGATTTTGCATGAGGTAAACCGTCCAACATTACCCTACAAATGGGAGGAGGATTGTTGGAACATTTGTAAGGGTAATGGGTTTAGTTAGTTCACATATGGGGGAATTAAATAGAGGTGAAGGATTTAATTCCGGAAAACAAGAGAAAAGGGGGGCAGTGCCAGCTCGCGGGCCGCGAGTCGTGACCTGTGTCGCGAGTCGTGACTGGGTACTGCCTGGTGATGCTTTATTTTGTGATATGCCCGTTTATATCCGTTGAAGCATTTTTGCTCGTTTATGAGCGGTTTTGCATGGTTATTGATGGCCTTAATTATCTGATTTAAGGACCCTATTAAAGGTCCTTAATGGTGGTTCTTGCATATGTGACTATAAAAGGAGGAGGTGCACTCCATCCTTGGAATAACAACTTGAAGGATTGCTTGCTTAAGCGTTTCTGATTAACTTTCTTAAGTGTTCTTCATAAACACATCGAACACAAGTTCTTAAGGATTCACTTCTAAGATCATAGAAGTTAATTATTTACTCCATTGTATCTCATTAGTTATTTCGTGTAACCCGGTGATCCTAGAGGGGCGAAATAAAATTAATAGGAAAACGTAGTTTCTGTGCCTTGGAGTGGTGAATTATCCGGTTACCTCTCTTATTACATTGTTTATTTTCTAAAGGGGTGGACAACACAAAAATCAATAATTATTTTTTAATTTGCATAACTTCATCTATATAATTAACTGAGTTTATAATTATTTATTTTTTAATAAATATCCTAAACAAAAATTATATATGCTTTCGCACACATCACGTGCATATAAGACTAGTACCTTCAAAACAAAAGGTGGCTATCAAAGAGGGGCACTTTTATATATAAGGATTGAAATAAATGTAATTTTGACTTTCAGAGTTGTTATATATGATAGAACTATAGAAGTACTTAATTAAGTATCTACCTTTTGATGTAAATTAATAGATACTGAAATTAGAAACTTTACTCTATGAAAATCTCTTGTCATTTGAAGTTGGTCCACCTATTCCACTTGAAAGGACGACTAGGTTCGATTATGTATATGTAAGCTTAAGTTTCAATATTTTATACTATTTAAATTGGTTTTGCATTAATTTAAGTGGAGCCAATTGCACCCACATTGATAAAATTGTGCATATGCCCGTGCTTTGGGTCCCAAGTTTTCTTTGAGTTTTATTTTTCAAGTTTGTCGATATGGCATATGCAAAGTAAGAAACGACGCCTCTCTCTTCCTTCTTGCTAATTCATAAACCCCTACTCTTTTTTTGTAAGTTCAAGAATGCTCGCCAGCCGTGTTGATGATAGTAAACCCTAATTTACAAGATATTTTGTTTTTCTAATTAATAATCTTCCTTTGTCTCTTTGTTTGAGAGTTTTCTATCCAATTACTGAGTTCCATCTTTTGATCCTCGAGATGGAATTTGGAGTTTGGGTTCAGTTTCTCCTATTGTGAGACTTTAGAGTTTGGAATTCATGATGTTCCCCAAATGATGTTGTTCATTGTTTTTTTGTTATACACTATTGCAATAGATATTTGATTCACGATTGTGATATACTTCCTCCGTTTTTTTTAAGTGATACACCTTCTAAAAAGGGGTTTTTTTTTAAAGTGATACACTTTCAAAACTTTCCAACTTTGGTAAAATTTCCCTTATAAAATCACAATATTACCCTTAATTACATATTTAATCAAACATAAATCCTTCCACCCATTCTAATTAATCTTACCTATCTCATTAATGATTCCCACCAAAATTCATCTACCCAACCCCCCTCATTTATGAATCAAAACTGATTCATGAACAAAACCCTTCACATTTCTAGGGTTCGTTCATTCATCAGTTGATTCTCACTTCCCCTTCTCCAAAAATCCTCCCCCTTCTCAAGCCTGTTCTAGGGTTTCTGTACTTCTCTCGTCTCTCTCTCTTCATCCTCCTAATTCTCTCTCATCAATCCTATTTGTTCATCCTTCAACCTTTCGTCTCCCTCTGTTTCACTTTCATTCTCCCAAAACTCGAACCAGATCTGCATTCTCCTTTGCCAAAAAAAATGTCAAAAGTCCCTGATTTGAAGCCTTTGGTTGACGCGCACTTCAGATCCAGGGATGAAGATGAGGCCTTGTTCATCTATGATGTAATTGAATCTCTCGAACGTGGATCTCCTTGGCCAAGGTGATTATATGAGAGTGGGGGTGCAGAGAAGGTCATGGGTCCCCGTGCATGCCGAGCTTTAGGTAAGGTTCTGGAAGCCCAGAAAAACAACACTCCGGTTGTTTGGAGTGATGATGATGAAAGCTTTACTTCCGATTCTGAGTTTGGCACTTTCAATTACATTGAACCTTCATCTGATTCTGAGGAAGTGAAGGTGAAGGATGAGGGAAATGAGGTAAGAAAAGGAAAATAAAAAGTTGTGTTGAGTGAGGACAGAGAAGAAGAAGTTAAGGTTCAAGGGTTGAAGGAGATTGAGAAAGGGAATGGGAAGGAAATCTGCAAAGGGAAAGGGAAGGAAATCTGTAGATCTGTGGGTCAGATTGTCTGTGCCCTACGTGCTCCTCAACTAGAGGATTTGTATGATTACAGTAAGAGAATGCAGAGAAAGGGTTTTATGGTTTATTTTGATGCTACTGGAAAATTGCGTGCTCTTCCAAGATCTGGTGCCCCTCCTTCTGCTTCTGGGTTGCTGGTGGTGCTAGTGGTGATGGGTCCCCTCATGGTGGATCTGGTGGTGGTGGTTCCTCCACTGGTGGGAGGAAACCTTACCTCAGATCCGACTTTGCTAAAGATATGGCTTCCTTTGCTGCTGCTACTTCCTCTTTTAGAAAGAGGAAGGGAGGTGTGAATTTCCTTTTTCTTGCTTTACTGGCTTACTGCTGATTCCTTCAAATTTGGCTTCTGGTTGTTATTATTGTTTGATTGCATCACTTAAGTATGAACTGTTGCTGTTAACATTTGATTAGTATTGGATGCATATATGAGTCCCTATAATAACTGTTGGGTTGGTTTCTGTTGGATAATGTTCATGACTTCATTCTGTGCTGGTGCTGCTGATAATTCATTCCTTTTGTGATGATGATTATGGTTACTGAGTAGCATTTGCTTTGACTTAGTGGTTGATGCCTAATTTGATGGATGATGAAGATGCTTATTTATGAATTTTAGATGATAAAAATTGGCTTGTAGTATGTGTTGCACAATTGTTAGTCCTTGGTAAATTGAAAGAATACGGAGTCCCTAGTCAAATTTCACTCAACAATCCAAATGATGAAGGGACTCACAATGAACTCGAAGTAGGTCAATGAATTGCTCGACAACTTGTGTGCCTTGAGGTAACATTGCCCTATCTTCATGAGTTACACTGTACTCCCTGATGGATTTAAAGGTCAAATGATGTTATTGTGATGCATATTATGTTCTTCCATCTTATTCACCTATATCAATCCCTTGATGAACAATAAATGAATGAAGTTAATGAGAAAGCAATGACAATGATACTTGCATATAACTCTGAAATGGTTAACATAAAATGTCTTAAACTGCATTTACAAACCTAGTTACAAAAACAACTTCTAATTGTACTCCATCCTCCTCCTTAGCTACATAAGGTTTATTTTGCAGTTTAAATACCCAAAAAAGACCAAGTAGTCACCCAAAAAATGTCTTACTTACATGTACTCTTTTTTTTGTACTCTGTTTTTTCTGTACAATGAACTTCACAAAAAGAGCAACTTCATTCTTCACTTTTTCCCCCAAAACAGTCTTCACCCTTTTCTACATAGAAAAGTATTCTTTCATTCTTCATAAACAACATCAGTAGTTGTTAAACTTGAGTCATTATCAAAAAGGATCATTTCTTCTTCATTTGAGGGCATTTTTTCATTTAAGTACTTCACACTTTCATCAATCAAAACAGTTTTGGGGAAGAGGCCCAGTCTTTCTAATCTAGCCTTACCATGATGGGGTTTTTGTAGTTGTTACCACCCTTAACTTTCAAAATTTCAACCATCACATATTGTAATTGTAGCCAAGTGTACTTCATAACTTGAGGATCAAACCTTGCATAAGCATCATTAACACGTACAATAAGTTCATCAATGTTTTTTGGAAAGGTTTGATACATCAAAGCTTGAATTTCTCTAAAAAACCCTAAATCTAAAACATTTAAATCAGGGGATTGAGGTGGTTGTTGAGTGAGTTGGATGTTGAATCCATTTTGGCTTGCTGCTACTTTGAATTCCTCATCATCAGGGTTTATGTGTGGCCTAGCATTATCTTGCTGAATGAATATGTCTTTAGACATTCCTTCAGGTCATTTACTCATGATTGAGGGGATGACATGTTGAATGATCATGTCTCTGATGATCTTTTGAGTGATTCTTTCAATGACTTTTGTTTCAATTGTGCCTGCCTCTCTGTTTTTGCTTCTCTTATTTGCTGGTACCTTTTCCACAAAGGGGAAAATGCCAAATTTACCATCATGTACCACTTTTCCTTCATTGTCAAATATTGGTTCAGAAGTGGCTGCCATGAACATTGCCTAAATCTTAAACCTTTTAGATTGGCAGCACCTATAGGGATCATCTTCCCTTGGCAGCAAGTAGAACCTTCTAGTTTCTGGACTTAGATAAAACCATTTTTCATCAATATGATTATGTTTTGTAAGTTCATAAAATTGGCTGGCTGTGTTGAGGTTCCTGGTTCAATATGGGATAAAACTCATTTCATCCTAGCCAACTTATGTGCTTCTGTTAGACTTGGGTGCTAACTGCTTGTATGACTTCTTAATCTCCCCTTTTTGAGGAGTGTGTAAACTGCTGAGGGGTGGATTTTTAATGCCCCTGCAAAGGATCTCACACTAGTCCTCAAATTTAGAGGGACTGATTGCAGGAATTCCTCATTGTATACCTTTTCTTTTTTGCCAACTCTGCCTTCTTTTTGGTTCCTGACATCAATGGCATCACCACTTGCTCTTTGTGCACATGCTCTCCTCCATAATCTGTCCATTGTCACCCTGGAAACACCGTACTTCAAAGCTGTTTTGGAAATTGCTCTACGTGGTAATTTGTTATGCTCAAGCATTGCTAAAAGCTCATCAATTGCTTGCCTTTTTTTCTCATTTGGTAGATTTGGCCTTTTTCCCCTAATAATAATCTGTGTTTCTTCTGTTTCAGGAGAGGAATGATTGTCCATGTCAGGCTCCATTTCTTTTAGAAGCTGTTCATAGTAGGCTTCCCAATTGTCTTCATCAACCATGGCTTGGAAGAACTCATTTGGTGGATCAGTCATTTTGTAAATAGTGTTGATGCAATTTTTGCTTAAGTAATTGGGAATTTGGATTATTGGGAATTTGTAAGCTGCTGTAATGGATTGTGATGTAAATGCTGTGTTTTGGATTTGGTTTTTTTTTGTGTTGAACTTAAATTGCTGCTGTGACAGCAACTAATTTGCTCCCAAAAAAAAATGGGAGTTGTAAGCCCTTAAATACGGCAGCAGATGTATTTAGGGGGGAACTTTGGGGATGAAATGCAATGGAGGGAAAATTTTTGGTGAAATTTAAATACTCGGCCATCACCCTTCAATTTATGGCGCCTAAGGGCAGTGGTCCCCCTTGGTTGCCGGGTAATTAAAAAAAGTAGGGGTGGGGACCACACCCATTTATTCTACCATTAAATATACCTAATCACACTTAAAATCTTTTGCCTCAAAAAACGTAAAAGCAAACATGTATCACTTAAAAAAAACAGAGGAAGTATAATTACATTCAAATAAAGAGATTCTTTGTTAAATAAACTATGTCAGAATGGTTAACGCCATCATAGAATGTTAATTTTTAGATTACTCAGAAATTCGGCCTGGGTAACTCAATAAGAAGGAGGAGGAGAGTTTAGTCCACTTACAAGTCCAAGGAGATTCCATCCCAAAACCATATGGTGATAGGAGGAGTAATTCCTAGGCATATAATGGTTTTGTCTCTCCTCTTTCTTGCACGAGGGACACTCACATGTGTCCAACAATGAGGTTCAACATTCCCCTTCACATGTGAGTGTCCTTAGAATTCAGAGCTGACTGGAAAGGCAATCAGAAAGAATCCTCTTAGGGGCTAGACATTTGGTCGAGGACACTCACATTTATTCAACAATGAGGTTCAACATAGAATGTTGAATGATAAACAACCAAATGGGAAGTATGTTTTCTTATCAAATTTGGTTTATGTATCATCATCACAGTTACAAAGAAGAATTTCATTTGATTAACTTATTTTGTTATTTCTTCATCGCCATTTTACTTGTCGTATGACTTCCAGATAATGAAATTTACAATTCCCGTGGTAAAAAGAAGTTGATTTGTCTGATTAGCATGCATTTTTTAGGGGATGTCATGTGTAGCATTACTATATACTATATCTAAGAGCATCTACAACCAATGGGCTCCTTCTTTTTCTCTCCACTTAGCTTAGCTCATTCTCCCACATCACTTTTCACTAACTTTTCGATCTATCCTTTCCATTTTACAGTTCCATACTACTAACATTAATGGCTTCTCCATATACCTTATCTCTCATACTTTCCCATACCTCACCACCTTTTCTCTCTCCTGTTTTTCCATACTCCAACATTATTAAGCAACTAATTAGATTTTTCATATGAATTTTACAGAATGTTAATTAAATAAAAATATATAATTAGGTTAATTAAATGTCCTTGTAGTTAATCGAATTAATTAGCTAATTGTAATTAAGTTCACAAAAGCGTCTACCACTATTTAGCTCATTTAATCGATAGTTGCTAACTAAAATATTTAATCGTGAATTTGTAATTAAGATATTTTAATCCTTATTTAAATTTTGAATTATGCTAATTAATTTGATAATTTTCCATACTTAACTCACTATTATTTAGGTTTACTAAATTGAAAATTGGTTATTACACTAAATTTTTTCTCTATTTTTTAATACACAAATTAAATAAAAAATTACTTTAATTCATTGACAAAGAGAAACAATGATTCATTGAATTAGAATTTTGCTGGGAACTTGGGCTTCTTTGAGATATATTTACATAATTAGGACTATTGGGATCCATAACTATGAAGAAGAAGATTAATGAAATGGTAAATAAAGATTGTAATATGAAATTAGGGAATTTTCAAAAGTTTGGAATATAGGCCAACATTTTCTCATAGAGAAAAAAAAAAGAATTCTCCCTCTATTTCACAAACATCTTAATTTCATCTTTCCATGTTAAGGTGCTTTATAAAATTCTTCCCTCTTTTGCTTTATTCCACTTTTTGTAAACTTTTACCCCTCCCTTATTCCACCACATGTGTCCATCCGATCTAATATCCCGCTACATAATATAATAAAACAAGAAAAAAAATGTGTCCTTCATGGAGCAGAAAATTGCAAAATTTTAATTTGCTTAGATAAGGTGCTTTAATCAATTTATTCAGATAATTATCTATTAATTCAAAAAATTGGAAATTTGCTTAGATATATGAAATCAGGATGACATGAAGATTACAATAACTGTGTTATACAAAATCAGAAAAATATACATATTACAAAAGTTCTATTGTAGTAACCATATCAGCAAATTTACCTTTAGTTCATAGAATTAGAGAAAAAACAAAATAATAGTCCATACGTTCTCATTTGATGTTCCCATTTGGAATATAGTGAAAAACCAATGCAAATTGAGGTGGATGAGAATCTTTTTAACTTTATATTGTATAAAATGTACTTTGGTACCTTTTTACTTTTGAAAAAGTAAGAGAGAGAAATAAAAGCGGATGATTGAGAAAGATTCTAAAGTGAGTCACGTATAAGACAAAAAGTAAAAAAGTGCAGAATATATGTGGTTGTTAAAGGGTAAGATGGTATTAAAATGAAAAAGTTTCAAAGTGGGAAGAACTTTTTAAAACATCCCAAAAAGGAAAATGGGAAAATCAAAAGGGAACGGAGGGAGTTTGTATCCTAGAAATTTAAGCAGATTTCCAAAATTCATATCATAATACCATGATAAAATAAAAGTTTTTGGCATATTCAACAGAAAAGAATATCTTCATAATAACGGAGGAGGTAAAAATACTCTGAGCAGATCTTTATAGATTGATCCGCTTTATATTTTCGTGCTTATAGGATAATACATATGAGTGAAATGGATTTTCGGAATGTCATGGACTATGTATAGAAAAATTGTAAATTATGACGAAAGTCATAATATCTTTAATCATGTCAACATTATCATAAATTAGCGAAAAAAATTAAATCGTAGAGTATGTACTGTATATAAATATCGTAAATAATGGTACTCAATTTTTTGAGATAATTCTCTTCCACTTTTTTAACCCTTATCAAAATCTTACAAGATGGAGGAATAAATTTACTTGGCAGAAAATAAAATATTTCTCAACCTTTAGCAACATATAATCTACATATCTTGATAGTATCCCTAGATTTTATTTACCTTCATAAATTGTAGTCTTTAGTAAATCTTGGCATTAAGTTATTTGAAAACAAAATTATGTTCGACTCCCTCGGGATGTCTGCTGCAAAGAAGAAATGGATGGACAGAAGCTCTTTGAATGGAGGTTCAAAACGCAGCTTCTCTCATCAAGTAGTGACTCTCTCGGAATGAAGATTTGTTCGATCAGTATCCCGAAAAATCCTTAGAATGAGTAGCTCCTAGCATGAAATTTTTGTAGAATATATATACCAAACGATCAAAAACTTGTATTACACGGTCTATCTATGAGCTTTGGATAGACTATAGACCATACGAAACTTTGAGTTAAAATGGTAAGGTTTCAACTTAAAAGTTCAAAGGTTTTTAATTTTAACATTGAGTTAAAATGGTAAGGTTTCAACTTAAAAGTTCAAAGGTTTTTAATTTTAACATCTCGCACTCCTATATCAAAACCTTAACCGTAAGGTTATAAGTCAAAACCTTTTTGTTTTCAGTTATAATATTTTGGGTTTACTATGTTTATCCATAATTGCACATGTTGGGTAGATCTTCTAATCCAACACTTACTATATCATAATATCATAATTATATAAAAGAATTATGGTAGAATTTCAGAGTATGTATAATAAAAGTATAAAAATTTCTATGCCAACTTTTTAACACTTATTAATATCTTTTAATATGGAGGGTGTAACACCCCGACAATTCCCTCTTTATAAAACATATATTTTCCAAACTAAAATAGAGAATCATCAAGGCATTATCGCCCGTGTGAAAACTTATCGGTTTACTCAGAGTATTGTAGCTGAAAAACATGAAACATACTTTAATGAATACTTAAATAATATAATTGTCAAACTAAACTTCAAACCTCAAAAGTAATTCAAAACCAATCAAAATATTTTAAAATAAATAATCCATAGAACAACTTAATAAAAATAACTGCTTCAAAAAAAAAAACTTAATAAAAATAACGTAAAGGTAGGAGACAATAAAATAATATAACGATCTCCCAACAACTCTCCCAAGTCCCAAATGAATATTGAGATGATACATCATGCCTTCAAACCTGTAGGCAAATACTCAATTGAAAACAGCTTGCCAATAAAGGGTCATCACAGGATCAATAGGCACAGCCATGATCGAAACACAGAAAAGCACGTAATCAGCAAGGCTGAGTACATACATAAATAAAGTAAAACACGAAACCTAATCATGATACTAATGAAATATTAATTCTAGTAAAAAATTATTAATTAACTTTTAAAAAAGAAAAAACCTTCCTCCCAGGCTCCCACCACCCCACTTCCTGCCAGCCACTCCACCCTAGCCCCAATCCCTCACCAGCACTTCACCACTGTCGCCCCCCATCACAACCTAGCTTCACCTCCATCATCCCTAACAACAAACCACTAAGCGAGCCGCCTTGCTTGTCAGCTTCATCGAATAAGTGGTTATTTGGTAAGTAGAAAGAAACACATGCAATAGAAATTCTCATGAATTTCTAAAGTGGTTAGTTGTTTGGTTAGCAGGAAGTAACAAAAATGAGGGAACTCAAAATTCCTGTGAATTTGAAATTCCCACAAAACGTGGGAATTCACACTTTTAAAACGAAAAATTATCTCTCAATCATATCAAATTAAATGATTAGATATCCGCTAGTACAAATTTTTGATTATATTTTCCATCCAATAAAACTATGTTTTGAAGAAGGGTCAAATTATCTAAGTTTCAGGTGATCAAGTCTACCTCGGCTCAAATATGATAGATGCGGTGCATCCTTCTTGTTTTAGGGCTCAATTTGAATTCAAACCATTATTTTTAGACCCATGTAGTTCAAAATTTTTAAAAAAGACCGAAACTTTAGAATGTTGCCACAATTTTAGGGACTGGACATTATAATATCCCAAAGTTAGGTCTGATGTGTTATCATGGCGGAATTTGCAATGTCCGACTCACCTGATTCACCAATTGATTAGGTCTAATCCAACATGTTCTTAAGTTATTCTTCATAGATATATTGTGTGTTGTACGTAATATTATATCATGCATTTTGCTTTGGCCAATCACCACCTTTCAACCATACATTATGGTTTATGGACTTTAGTAAGCTAAAAAGCATTACTCCTGCTTGACTATCATTGTACTCCCTTGTTTTTTTTTTTTATAAAAATTCATTTTATTGAACATTTTTAACTTCGTCATAGTTTTACCCATCACTTGTTTTTCATTTAAGAAATATAAAACCCTTTACTTAAAATCTCGTACATTGGAACACATGGTTATAGTTTTATGGACTCGAATCCATTAGTACGGAACAATTTCTTTTCTAGCTTCGCGGTTTATTTTTCCCCGGGCCCCTTCCTTTTATGTCATAGAGGGAAAACCAAAATGAGTAAACCAACTAATTAATAAAATGAATGTAGAAAATTGGTAATACTTCCTCCGTTCCAAATTAAATGCAACATTTCGGCTTTTACGCTTGTCGAGACATAACTTTAACGGTTAATATCTACTATAATATATAAGTAAAAATTATAAAAAGTTGATATTACGAAAGTATTTAACGAGATGAATCTAACAAGATCCCACTTGACTATGTTTTTCATTATGTGTAAAGCTCAAATTTTAGTCAAAGTATATACTGTAAATAGTGCAAAATATCTGTTGCATTTATTTTAGAACAGAGGAAGTAGTAAATTTTGATTCTATGGTCCTAGGAAGAGAAGCGAGGGTAGTTTGAGGAATAAAGGCGTCAAGCATACTTTCTGCAAAAAATAGCTGCCAAAACGCACGCATGGTTAATTTGGACTATTCTCTTCAAACTTATACACAGTGGATGGATTGAGCCACACTTGAGGACAATAATATTACATTGCTATGACCCCTACCCTCTCCTTCCATTTACTACTCCCTTCTCAGCCCTCCCTTATGATTGTACGTCGCCCACATTATTAATGCCAGAATTTTACATTGTTAGATTTTGTTCTTTTCCCCCTCAAATTTACCCATCTCAACTTATCGAAACTTGCAACAGTTTTGACTTCATCATTGTTCACATAATTAACTTAATCATAGTTGGTGATTTGGACCTAAGAAATAATATAGTAATATATTCTATTATTAAATTCGTCTACATATATCTTTTTAAGATAACAAGATTTGTACGAATTTTTCTTTACCAGTATTTAGAGATATTACTGTATTTGCACTCATGAAAAAACCCTGCAATTAATAAAGAACAAACAGATGGAGTAATTTTATTTGAAGAACTAAAATCTGGTAATTTTTATATAAACTTATTGGAGCTTATTGTTTCTAAACTTTAAAATTAAAATCTCTCCTAAAATCAGTATTGTGTTTGCTTCAAAAAAATCAATATTGTGTTAAAGAAAAGTTCCAATTATCCTTTTTACGTGATCCACTTTGACTATGTACAATTTTCAACAAAAAAATTGGACCCTCTAATTTTTCATTCTCTATTAATAAAAAAAATCATATAATATGACATTTTGATGTTATGCGATAAAGATAAATCTCATTACATTTGACCTAATAATATTTGCTATTACATTAGTAAATGGACATGATTAAAATAAAATATATAAATAGTTTTAAAAATCAAAGTGGAACAAGTAAAAAAGACGAGGAAAAATTCGTTAAAGAATTATTTTTAATAATTTTAAAGAGCTCATATTTTAAAGAGAGTAAGAATAACAACTACCACTACACATGTTTTATTTGTTCTTGTTTTCTCCCGACGACAAAAGTCAATCAATCATTCATTCAAGTTGTTATCACTGATTGAATCGATAACAAGAATTAAGAACGTAGATAATAAAGAACACGAAATTTAACATGGTTCGTTAACAATGTGTTAGCTATGTCCCCATATGTAGAGGGAGAAACATTTTAATTATTGTGGGAGAGCGAATACATATTATAGTGAATAATGGGCAGAAGTTAACACTAGAGTTTATATATTACCCTTGTAATTAACGTAAACTAAATGAGTCTAAAACATACCCAAAAACATATCACAATTTACTAAATTGTATACACCGGAAACGCAGAGATACCCCATCATAATTAATCCTAGCACCAAAAAATTCAAGACGTACGCAAGTAGATTCAACGAACAAAAGTATTCCTACATAAGATTTCAATTTCAATTCTCTATGTATTAGGGTTTCATAAGGAGACATGTCCAAAAGGAAATCATGTCAATTAAACAAAATTTGTATTCGAATTAGTTTATTCCACTAAGATTATTCTGATTAGTCATCTCTACAAAAATACTCTTGCTTCTTAATGAAGTTAGGCTATAATAGGTACCCACATGCATATATAAATGCTGCCTTTCCCCCAAAAGAATTATCCGACCAATTAGGGAGCCTGAACAATTTTGTGATGAAATTAATTAACTACAGTTGACTTGGTTTGACATCAAAACTCAAACAAAGTAACTTCCCAAGCATATAGCGTAAACTATAAATATGACCTTTTCATGATAAATAAATACACCGTTTTATTTGAAAAATTGCGCACTTTATACACCCCACTCTTCTAATACTAATCGACTTTGTAAATGTTAATCAAATCAAAGTAAATCACAACTATTGCAAATTGGATAATTTTACTGGTCTAGGGATTTAATGTTGTGGAGCATGCATGACCTAGAATGTCTAAAACATGTTCTTGATTTAAATGAAACAAGTCATGTATAGTAATGTGGCAATGAATGAGAACAAAAGTGACACCAAGCTTAATTAAGTAAATTTACTAATATCATGTAGCTAGCTAGCTAGCTTTATCTATAGCTAGTAAATGTTCACCATAGAGAACAAAAGGTACAAAATTATGTAGAGCAGCAGCAGCACACACATTACACATATAAATCAAACTGCTATTCAAAAATCAAAATTCAAAATCAAACCCTGGTACCTGGACCACACCTTCATTACCCTGAGAAGCATGCATAGTATTAGTTGCACCAGGAATACTAGACCCACCTTGACCCCCTGAGAATGGCGCCATTGTCCTATTTTCCGGTGAGCCGGGGAGGTTTATCGTCGGGCGATCATCAGTGGGGCCCATCAGTGCTCCTTGACTATATAGATGATTTAGCTGATGGAAGTAAGGACAAGTTCTTGAATCAATTGACCTTTTCTTGTTCAAGTCCTTAGTCTTCCTGAAGTATTTGTTTATATTCTCCCACTTTTCTTTGCACCTCTTTGCACTCCTTTTGTACCCTAACTCCATCATCTTCTGTGAGATCCTTTCCCATAAAGGACCCTTCGAAAATCCTTCTCTATCTTGGTGAGCATTATCACCACCATTGTTGTTAAAAAGGCTGCACCTTATGTTGATCAAAGCTAGAACCTCATCTCTTGGCCATCTTCTACCTGTGTCATCCTTACCATTTCCAACTACGGATTTGATATCTCGCGAATTCTCTAGGGTCTTCAAGTCTGTGATGTGGTCCGTTGCATTAGTGCTGGTATGATCTGACCCTGATAATTTATCAGTTGAAGCCAATGATGGATGTTTAGATACATCATTATGACCACTAAGAGGTCGATTAGGGTTTTGGGAGGCTTGATCCATGGAGGATGATGACATGGGTGGTGCCAATTTTGAGTTGTCTATTCTAACTGGACTTAGGAGAGCTAAATTCTCATCTGCTGAAGAAATGGGTATGTTGGGGCAAGTTTGATGGCTCACCAATGGGTTATCATTGTGATCACCATGGGCTTTACAACATGAAGTGGTTTGTAATTGTGCATTAATAGAGCTTTGAGTTAAAATTGAGGAATTATTAGACAAAGTGATGTTGTTTGGTACCTTGTTAAGATTTTCAAGTGTCTCTTTAAGGGAGTGGCCTTCCAAAATATTTGATGATGTACTAAACTTCTTTAAGCAATCAAGAATCTTAGCTTGCCGGTCCCCGGAAATCGCTTGTTCATGTGCCCTAACCTCTAACTCCTTTTGTAACCTCTTAAACTCTTGCCTTTTCCAAGCTTCTTCCTTTGCAATCTTTTCCTCATCTCTCTTAACCATATCTTCAAGAATCTTGCTATGGAGTTCCTCTTGTTGAGCCATCATCTTGTTTACAATCTTCTCACAAAACCCCTTAAACATTTCAAACTTCTTCTGTCTTTTTCTCTTCCTCATTACCCTCTTTGTATTTTCCTCCGTCTTTTCGCTATCATCCAAAGAATGCTCATCTTCCACATGGTTGTCATCATCATTTCTTGTATCTTCACCCTTTTCTTCATTTACTAATGTATTTTCTTCTATCTTGTCATCTCCATCATCTTCATCTTCGTCTTCATCTTCTTCATCAGGACATTCACCCCTTTCGGAAAATGAAGTCCGAGGATCGGACTGTACAAATCCAGGAGGAGGAGGAGGAGGAGGAGGAAGAAGACGAGTTTGATTATGTCCATCACCATGAGTAGTATGATTATTGTTAGCATTGTTGTTAGCATTATTGTTACAAAGCTCCTCAAGTTCATCAAAAAGCCTGTAGTTGTGACTTGTATTATTCTTGTTGCTGCAGTTATTAATAATACTGCTATTGAAGGTTCTTGTTTCCTCCTCAAATTTCTCTTTGCACTTCCCAGCACTCCTTTTGAATCCAACCTCTGCTAACTTTCTGCTCCCACCATAAATACACAAAACAACATGAAGTTATAATAACAATGTAGTTTCTATAATATTATAAAAAAACATTTCAATTTCTTCGTTTAAATACTGTCAGGGACCAGAACTGTATGGTGTAAACAACTTACAGATACACAGAAAAAGAGATAACATGACAGAAATTTATAAAAGCCTCTCTTCCAGCAATTAGCCATGTGATATATCTCAAGAACAAAGCTATCAAACTACTCTATCAATCTATTTTATTGGGTCCAATCAAAAGGACTATTATTAATCATTAAATGGGCTACCAATAATCAATCAATCCTTTTATTATGATTGTAAAAAAATTCACTTTGAGGTTTATTATAAAGGGGAAAAAGGATTTTATTAATTTTTTTGAACATTGTGTTTTCAATGTTGTGTCTTACTTTCATTGTAAAAATATTAAAACAAAGAAAAAAAGTATATGGCTATGTAATTCGGAAACGACTGGATTTTTTTAAACGGACACGTTTAGGAAACAGGGTTTTCATCAGCACGGAAATGGTAGGGGTTTCGGAAATTGAAACGTATCAGAAGCAAGGAAATCAAAAGATTTCCGAGCTTCTTAGTAAATAAATCTAGCTCAGAGTAAGGAAGATCGGATGTACACAATCTTACTCTTAACGATTTATTATCAACACTAAAAAATGATGAAGTGGGTTTTTTTTTTCCCTACAAAAAAAAGGGAGAATATAGCATACCTTGAAACATTTTCCCAGATAAAGTCAGGAAACCAAGTATTATCCATACTAGATCTGATTCTGAAGAGGGCAAGCATCTCATCATTAGACCATGGAATATCAACTGGCAATGAAGTTGGAGTTCCATCATCATGTAAGCTAGTAAGTGGAAGGAGTGAAGAAAGAGGATTATTAGTAAGTGTTGTTTGTTCTTTAACTTCATTTCTAGTTAGAAATTGTGAGTGATGATGAAGAAGATGATGGTAAGGAGCATCAAAGGTTGGTTGTGGAGAAAGAAAGAAAGAAGAAGAAAGAGGAAGAGGAAGAGAAGCAACAGTTGCTGCAGTATTTGATGTTGTTGTTCTTGATGTTGTTGCTGTTGTTGTTGCTGTTGCTAAGAATTGGTAGAACTGGTCAGGCATTCCATCAAACATTTTTTGTGCATTCTATTGATTTGAATCTTTCTCCTAAAAGTTTTTTTACCACCTTTCTTCACTTTTCATTACTTTGTTTTTTGCTCTCTCTTTTTTAAAAAATTTTCTTGCTAAAATTCCAAAGAAAACACCAAAAATAAACCCCACGTTCTTGCTCTCCTTATAAAAGGGCCCCTACCCTACCTTTCTCTCTCATCCATCAAGGGTTTTTGTCATCTATCTATGCCCTAAATTTATGAACAGCTTTAAGGTAAGTGAAGGCCACTGCCTTAGAAAATGACAAGAAAAGATGGTATGTGATTTGGGGGTGTCCTACACTTGTTGGAGATGTGGGTGTGGGTGTAATAATGTTAAGGGATTTGAATAACTGTCATAGATGAGACAACTCTAATACAGTGGCGGATCCAGAAAATATATCTAGTAGCGGCGAAAACAATATTAACAATGTTAGTGTAGTCATATCATCAATTTTACTAAAGAATTAAAAAATTCTCTACTTTTATATCACAAATAATTCAAATTGAAGAGGAGTAGTCATTAATCCCGTTTATATCAATGCATATTCGCCCTTACTCCTAGGGACGAGGAAGATAAGGGATTTATGCCCACATAGCTGAATGAAATATGAGTTTCACCTAAAAAGAATTACCAAAACAATACATCAAATTTGATGATAATGTGATCCCAACTCCAACCTCCAAGTTAAGAGGTGCTCCCATTTGTTCTTGTTTGTAATGTTATGGGATATGGGGGGACTAGGAAAATGATATATTTTTTTAAAAAAAGTATATACTTCCTCCGTTTCGCAATACTCGCAACGTTTCTTGTTTGCGCACAATCCCATGCAATACTTTGAGCTTTAATATCTCTAATTATTGATAAGTAAAAATTATAAAAGGTTGTTATTATAATAGTATGCATTAAGACGAATCAAATAAGACCCCACAAGGCTATATTTCGTCTTACACATTTGGAGAAAAATATAATATAAGATGGATAGATGAATAGTGGTTACTATGCTAATATTGCGAGTATTGCGAAACGGAGGAAGTATATTTGGGTAACAAAGGTCTGTAGTAAGAATCCTATGCAGAAGATGATGGTGATGATGGTGTAATTAACGGCAAGAGAGAGCAGAACACGTGAAGACATGCAAGGGATGGGACCTATATATTAATGTTTGGGGGGTTCTTGAACATAGTACATACAACAACACCCCTTGTTTTTCTGTTCTTTTCAAAATTTTATTTGATGATATCTAGACTTTTGGATTCAACTCTTATGTGGACTAAGGGAAGTACCTAGACTTTCCTACTACTATTCCATGAATAACATTTGTTAATGTCAAATCTTCTAACTTTTCTTTTTGGTTGAGAGTCTGATTAGAAACATTGTATGAAATAGTATTATTGCATTTAATCCATGACTAACATAATACTAGAACATATATATATATATATATATATATATATATATATATATGAGATGGATTGGATCAAGGATATTTTTCACTCACTTGTTAAGGTTTCTACAAATAATATAGGTTTGGAGTTTAAGTCTTGTCAAATGAGGGTATATTTGAAGGTAGAATTTATACTTTAGCTTCCCCCTTTCTCAAGTATCTGGCATGCAAATATTGAACCAAAAACCATAAAACTTGATGTTTTGTAAGGATTTCTTCCCTTATTATTAATTATATGTGTGGTCGAACTAAAAGCTAGAGTAAGAGAGGATCAAGCAACATTCTCATGGTATGATATGTCATATTTGGTGTGCAACTAAGCAACAAATGATCGTAATTATATGCCAAAAAATATTGTTAAGGGGATATGTTCATACATCGATCACCCATCTCAAGATTGGGAACAATAGTAAGATTCGAGGTTGAAATATGAAAATCAACACACACAATATTTAACATGAAAAGCCTCCTTTCTAGAGGAAAATACCAAACCAGTATATTACTTATCATAATAAGTATCATGGAACTTGACCAATACAATCTCAAGAAACCATACCACGCTTGGTGTTGATGTCCCACTCAATTGACTCTTCCTCAAGCTATCTCACTAATACCCAAGTGTTTACCCGTAATTGGTTGTATAATCCTCAATCGAGAACAGTCCACCCTCCATTAGCGTCTACATCTTTTTTTTTGAACAAGTAAGAAAAATATATTAGCTCAAACCAAGGAGTACAACCTAAAGATTTCCCAGAGTAAACGAACCATCTAGGATGGACCCTTCACAAAAAGGACATCAGAAAAAGACTGTTAACAATCCATACAAAGATTATCAAACCATGACCTATCCATACTAGACACAGAATTAGAAATACAAGCACTAATCTTACATTTGATCTCAAACTGAATTCTGCTAAACACAACCTTATGAGTACTCACACATCCATTCCAGAAAGCATCATTCCTAACCCTCCAAATAGTATAGACAGCAGCATTGACAGCAGCAACCAACGCCTTCTTCTGGAATTTAGACAACTTAGCTCTCCTGATCCACTTATACCAAGAGTCCAGAGATCTTTCCACCCATCTAACCCTCATCCATCTCATGATAGAAACCATAACTCTGCAGCTGAAAATGCATTGAAAGAAAAGATGAGAGTGATTTTCATCACAAATACCACAAATAGGGCATATAGCAGTTGAACACACACCCCCAAGCACACAGCCTGTCTTTAGTATTCAATCTCTCCTATATACTCAACCAGCAAATAAAATTATGCTTAGGAAGAGCATACCTACACCAAACAAACCTATCCCAACTTACTCTCCCAAGCTCACCAATCATCAGCTTATAGTTTTGCTTAACCTGATATTTACCATAGTTCAGCAAACCAGATTTAGGCATGAGAAGCTTCAAAGCCTCTTTAGCTTCACACACACACTTCCAATACCAACTAGCTGCAGTGGGAGGTTTATAATCCCACCAACTAACCTCTTTCAAGTATACATCATTGATCCATTTAATCCACATAGAATCTTGCTTCTTAGAGATAGCCTAAACATGCTTCCCAATTGCTGCTTGATTCCAGACACTAATCAATCTGAAACCCAAACCTCCATTCTTTTTTGCTGAACAAAGTTGTTCCCATCTGACATTACCTGCCTTAGAACAAAAGTATTAACCACTCCACAAAAAAGCGCTGCAAATCTGCTTAATGCTAGCATGCAATAACCTTCTTGGAAATGAGGAAAATTTAACCCCAGTAGCTATGAATACTCATAAGAACAGAATTTATTAGTTGAGTTCTAGCTGCATAAGACAAATTTCTTGAACTCCAAATCCTAATTCTATGAGTCATCTTCTCACACAAGATTTGGCACTTAGCTGAACTTATTCTTTTTGAGAAAATATGCATACCTAGGTAAGGAAAAGGAAGGGACCCTTTAGTGAAGCCAGACACATCAATAACTCTTTGAACTTCCTTCTCACACATACCAGCAAATAAACTGCAGTTTTCAACTTGTTAACTCTAAGATCAGAAGAGTTAGAGAAGAGTTTAAACCCCCGCAGTACATGATACACAAAGACAAAATCACCATTGCAAAATAACAATACCTCATCAGCAAATATTAGATGATTTGGCTTGAGGTTTTTACACCTGGGGTGAAACTTGAACCCATCCTTCATACCCACAAATTTCATAATCCTGGAAAGATATTCCATGCAGATAACAAAGAGAAGAGGAGAGATAGGGTCTCTTTGCCTGAGCCATCTCTTAGAGCTAAAGAAACCATGCAAATTACCATTTATCATCAAAGAAAATTTTGGAGAAGTCACACACACACCATAATAACCTCAACAAACTTCTCAGGGAACTTCAAACACACCAACATCTCTTTTAAGAAGCACCAATCAACAGTATCATAGGCCTTCTTCATATCCATTTTAATCAAACAACTGGGATTACAATTTTTCCTAGAGTAACTCTTTAGCAAGTCTTGACACACCATTATATTATTCACAATACTCCTACCATGAATAAAGGCATCTTGGTTCTCAGCCACAATATCAGGCAAAACCTTTTTAAACCTCATACACATAATCTTAGAGAATGCTTTGTAAATTACATTACAACAGGCAATTGGTCTAAAATCAGCTACAGAGGCAGGAACTTTACATTTAGGGATCAAAGCTAAGACATTAGCATTAATCTCTTTCAACAATTTACCACTATGAAAAAAAGCAAAGATGGCTTGGGTTACCTTATTACCAATCAAATGATACATATCTTTAAAAATATGAGAGCCAAACCCATCTAACCCTGGAGATTTATCACCAGGAATAGAGAAAAAAGCCAGCTTAACCTCATTAGGAGAGACATGAGCCAACAGCTCTACAGACTGCATCTCAGTAACACTGCGCCCCAGATCAACAATTGCCTGTACAACCCCCTTCCTATCAGACATGGTAGAACCCAACAAGTAATTATAATAATCCAGAAAGGCTTCATTTACCATCTGAGGTTGATCCACACATTAGTCATTCTTATCTTGGATGCTATAGACACTATTCTGCATTCTCCTCAACTTTAGAGCTTGATAAAACAGTTTAGTGTTACCATCCCCTTCTTTAATCTAAGAAGCCTTAGCTCTTTGCCTTAAGAAATCCACAAACAGCTTATGAATCATCCTATACTCCATAGCAGCTGCCTTCTCAAGATCTTTCAATCTAGTATTCTGTATATCATTTTGTAACTGCACCAGGCACTCATTTAGATGGTGTAATGCTCTAGCATCCTGAGCTTGAATGTCAACACAATCTCTTTTCAGCTCTTTGATAGCCTGCTTAGAGGCTTTAAGCTTAGAAATCACTGAAAACATACTAGACCTAGTATTAGGCTCACTCCATACATCAGCCAGTCTTTGCTTAAAACCATCCAGCTCCTTCCACATTCGGAAGTATCTGAAAGGCTTTCTAGCTTGAACAACAGGTTGAACCAAATGAATATGCATAGGAGTATGATCAAAGTTTCCTTCAGGAAGAAACCTCACTCAGCATCAGGGAAAAACTCACCCCAATTAACATTAATCAACACCCTATCTAACTTGTAAAACACTCTGGCATCACCATCTTGTTTATTACACTAAGTAAAAAATTGCCCCACTCCTTTCATATCAGAGAGCCCACACTCAAAGCAACATCTCCTAATATCCTCAGTCTCCCTTAATGAAACAGCAGAACCAACTCTCTCATCAGAATTCATCACACAATTAAAGTCCCCAGTTACCATCCAAGGAAAATCACCCAACCTTGAAATCTTAATAAGATCTTCCCAAAGCACCATCCTCTTCACAACTTCATTGAAAGCATACACAAATGTACACCTAAAGGCCCCACTCCTATTCAAAACAGGATGAACTACACAATGTATTAACTGGCTAGTAATCATAACAAAATCCACTGAAAAAAAGACAGAGGATTCCAAGCAATTACTAATCTACCTCCATTATGGCAACTTGAATTAGAAGTAAAACACTATCCTCTAAACACATTATAATAAAGTGAGCCAAGATTCTGAGGCTTCACCTTAGTCTCCAAGAGGCACACAAGTCCCAAAGCAGGTAAGTTCAAGAAATTCCTCACACTCATCTGCTTATGAAGACTATTAATGCCCCTTACATTCCAAACAACAATACTATCCATTAGAAATAGGAGGATTTCCATCCCCCTCCTGCACCACCACACTTTCATCCATCCCATCAGCAACTAAAGTATCAAAAGAGTTAGCCACTATAACAGGAACAGAAACAACATCAGCAGGTATTTTCAAAGCTTTAGCAGGCACAACAATCCCCTCATCAGTTAATGGAGCCACCATATCCACCCCAGCTTCAGCACTACTCTCCACCACCACTGGTTGAGGCACTTTAGGCCTCCAAACCTTCCTCACATTCTGAGGATCCGTCCTACACTCCTCAGTAGAGTGACCAATCATAGTACATACTTCACATTTCACAGGCTTCCATTCATATTCCACATCAAACACTACCTCCAAATTCTTCTCATTTATAAAAGATAACTGATCAGGGAAATCATGATTTACAGACACCTCAATCAACACTCTAGCAAATCCCAATCTATCTCTATTTTTAGTAGCTTGATCAACTCTAATAAGCTTCCCAAGAGAATGAACAATCTTAGCAAGGCGTATTGCACCCCAATACTTAAAGTCTAAGTGCAATTTAACCCATGTAGGAACCTTCTTAAAATTTTCCTTATCCAACACCAAATCATGGGACCAAGGCTTCAAGATCACAGGTTTGTTGTCAAAAAAAGGCATACCTCTAGACAGAATCAAGTCTCCATTGGCTTGAATCTAATCAGTTTAATCCACTCTTAATTACAACCACCTTATCAACACCCTCATTTTTTCAAATCCTCCTACAAAAACCATCCATAATACTAGGTGGGGGATTAGCACCCACCACAAAACCAACAACAATAGAATTCCAGTAATAAATTTCATATTGGATATCACCCAAATCAATCTTAACAGTACTATCAACATGATTCACAGATTCAACATCAACAGCCATATTCAAATTATCAACAGTCAAAGCATCATCACATTCAAAGCCACATTACACGCATTTTCAGCAGACCAGTGAAGAATAGGAATAGGAGAGTGAGTCTTACCTCTAGAGGATCCAGCAGCATTACCATCCCATTCAATTTGCTTCCCAGATTGATTAGAAATAACCGATAACCAATCGCTAAAATTTCGTTTGGTTGCAGAGTCAACAATACACAGCTTAAGAGATTCATCTAGAGTTTTCAACTTCTCGATATCATCCAGTCGCAAATCCCCAACTCCTGTAACTTCATCAAAAGATTTCATCATAAGAGCCTTTGAATCTGAACTAGGACCACGAGCTTTACCACTATTCTTCCTACCTCCAGCCTTCTTAGCCATGGCGTCGCTTCAATGAAACGAGAGAAAAACGAGAGAGAGGAAGAGCATCTTTTCCTTTTCGTTTTTACAATTTGCGTCTACATCTTTGAGATCATACAAAAATTTTCCTCAAATCTTTCTCATAATGAGTTTATAAACTCCTACTTATAGGACTTATAAGGTGGAAATCCTAAATAGACGAGAATAAGAAAATTAGGTGCAAACCCTAGATAAACTAGAATAAGAAAATTTTGTATTTTTTGGCCCTTAACGGATCCCGCCCTTGGTAAGGGGCCTTTCTCTAGGGCCGAATCCGTTGATAGTTACTGGGGCTCGGGCTCCAGGCCTGATTAGTTCCTTTTTTTTGTGGTCCCCACGCTAGTTGGTCTGGTCCTATTTCGGACCCTTAGGCCCCAAAAAGCCTTACCATTTGACAATTTTTTCACTAGTGATGGCATTACTTAAACCTATTTCCAAATTGATAAATTTGGCATATAGATTCAACTTCCCACCCAAAAACTAGAAAAAATGTAGTCCAATTTCAGTTCCCTCTTGATTGATATCTTTTTAACCTCTTTCAATCTCTAGTTCAAATTTCAATAAAAAGGTAATCTTCAGCTTTATTTTTGATGAAATTCTATTCTTTATAATCAATCATAAATATTAAACAACCCTCCAACCGTATCAACTAGTAAAATTTCTTATTTTGTCTACTTTTTATTTACCTTTTACATTAGATTAAAATTCAGAGTTAGTAAACATGTTTTGTGTGACGGAATATTATCGTCTATTACTAGTAAAATTCGCTAAAGTAATAATGTATGTATTATTATTATTTGATTATATAAACTAGTATTCTAATTGCTACTAAAAGTACGTTAGATCTTTTGAGAAATGTATTCAAAAGTCCTATTTACAACCAAAAATAAATTATTGGATACCAAATTTTTTTACTTTATTTATTAGTTAGGGCCCCAAAATTTTGGTACGCCTATAGGCCATCGAAATGTCAGAATCGAGCCGGAAAAATGCTATACTATTATGTAGAACCTTAACTTTTATTTTCAATGATAAAACATTCATTTACAAAAGAAAATACGGTAGCGAAAAATACCATTTTAATGGGCATATCAATGTAAAATGAATTGAACAAAATTGTATTAAACGGTCTATGCATAAGTAAATGGATAAAGGATATGAAAATTTTAAATTAAAATGGTACGCTTTTGAACTTTAAGGTATTAAAACATTAACACCTTACACTTCTAAGATAAAATCTTATAGAGTAATATTTTAAGCTGAAACCTTATTATTTAAAGTTAAAACCTCTTTGCTCTACCGATGTCTATCCAAAAGAATGTAGATAGATTGTGTACCCCAAAACTTATTCTTAAATAGAAGAGAATAAATATATCTAGCCGATTAGGGGAAGAGGCAATTTCAATATCGACATCCCATTATAAGAAACATAAACAAAAAAGAATGTTAATAAGCACAACTTAACATCCCAAAGGTTTGAGCAAACATAAGTTTTTTTGGATTGTAATATCAATTTAGTCAAAAAAAGTCATATGGTGATTAATAAAGAAATTTGAATCCGACAAATCAATAATAAATTAAACAAATAAAGATATCTTTCAATAAGATTACAACCGCTTCTTAGAGACCGTAGACAGTCTAATGATTTGCTGTAGCTGCAAGAATGATTAGAGCTGATTCATCCTATATAGTGTATTTAAAAATTGATTATACTTATGATCTCGTACACTTCTTTAACAACGAACCAATTTCAGTAACTAATTCATCACATTTGCGACCCTGTAGACTACTCCTCGCGCACAACCATAGGTTAGTTTGTTAAAATAAACTAGTGTGTGGC
The DNA here is from genome assembly GCA_947645195.1 of Patellifolia procumbens. Classification (NCBI taxonomy): domain Eukaryota; kingdom Viridiplantae; phylum Streptophyta; class Magnoliopsida; order Caryophyllales; family Amaranthaceae; genus Patellifolia; species Patellifolia procumbens. The sequence goes on from CANSGD010000193.1 coordinate 2,721,611, forward strand.
CCCCAACGATGCCCGGAGTTTTTTTTTTCAATTGGGTTAGAATGATATTCCTTATAGATTTAATTTTTTTAATATTAAAATTTTGATGGTATAATTTAAGAATCAAATAAACAGATTAAAAGGAACATGAAAAATTGTAATGAATGAGGTCTCTCTACTTTTTCCCAAAGGTTAATCAAGGTAAAAGGAATTCTTAATTATAAATTGACAACAAAAAGGGATGTTGCTTGGTGGTAGAGCCTATGACATTATAACTAATAGGTCGTGTGTTCAAAACCCATTAGTTGCATTTTGTGTATTGCAAGTTATCACGTACAATTGTAGCACTAACATGAAGTGACACGTGGCATGCTGCAACCCTTGCTTACGCGTTTTAATCTAAACTTCCTCCGTTTCTTTTTAAATGGAACGTATTCCTTTTATGAAATAGTCAAAATAAGTGTAACGTTTCCTAAATTAGAAACTTTTTTTTCTTGTTATTTACAACTATACCCTCACCAAGTTCATCCACCCTTATAAATATGTGGTTCCTTCTTTCTTTCTTTAGTTTCCTTGATTTGTGTGTTTTTCTCTATGTTCCATTTAAAAAGAAACGGAAGTAGTATATAGATAACATTTGACAATCGATTATCAATGAATAGGCGTAATCGATTAACAAGTACTTGATATAAGTGTCGAGTAAGAGTAACAAGCAAGCAGCCGCATAAATAAGTGTCTTTAGAATTAATAGAAGTGGTGAGGCATTCCATCAAACATCAATTGATAAGGAAAAGGGTATTACCGTATAAGGGCAGGTGGCATTACAGCTATTCCATGAAGTACCATAGTAATAATAACAATTGGGGGGTTGATGAAATCGAGACCCCACGATTCAGAGTTATAAATTAAAAGACATGAGCAGTAAGAACATGCATGTTATATGTTCCCTCTGCCTCATCACTGATTTTGTAATTAGCGTATTGTTTACTTTTCCAAGAACAATGATTTTATAAAGGTATAAATAATTTCGGTGGGCGTTAATTATAAATTATTCTTGGGTTAATCTCCTTTGTTTCAATGAAACATTTGTTCTCTTTATTGTCTTTATAGCCTTGATTGAGTTACATATTCTCTTTTGCCTCTTAATTTGTTCTCTCTATAATATTGAGATCTGATCACCGATTTTCTTCATTAATTAATGTGATGCGTCCTTATTTTGTCTTATTTGTTGTTGTTTATTGACTCTTTTCAAGAGCATCGTAGTTCAAAACCAAAAAGTTCGATGAGTACAATGCTTTAGCTTCTTTCGAGCTAGATATGCTTGATTGTGAGCTTCACATACTAACAAATTCTCTTAGCTAATTCATGCTTTTTTATAGCAGTAATAGCATCTTCGTGACATTCTAAAACTTAGAAAGCAAGGTTGAGCAAATAAGAATGCTTGACTGAATTCAAAATACACGACCTAAAATCTAATTATGATCTGAAATATATGAAACAACTAATCACACCAAAATTCAACCTTTTTCTTAAGGATGTTTGAAGAGACATGACTTTTTTATTAATCAAAGTAATGCGGCATCTGCGATAAATTTTCAATAATAATGAAAGCATATTTAACAAAAACCAAACATACTGCGATAGTAGTGCTATGAATCCAAAAATAATTAATACGATAATTCGGACATTCACAAATCGTTATCGCAATACAACTTTCAGCGAGTGGATATGTCGCTCCATCCTAAATGAAAATGGAAAATTCTAGTATTAACTTGTCAGACTATAGACAAGAGATCGATAAATAAAGATTCACATAACATTATCGATCAATAATGCCCATCCTCTGAAAGATCAGAGATCTTGAAACTCCGACAAGCTAAGAGAAGAAATCCACCAATAAACGGGCCAAAATACTCTCATACAGAGAGAGAAACATCTAAAATTTAATGAAAATTTGAAAATAAACAAGAAATGGGGGCTTGACATAAATCAACCCTAATCATTCAAGAATCTAATTAGGAAATTATCCTCGAGGGTTAGTACTGTAGGTAGGCAAAAGAAAACAGGACCTCCTTTTTGTTCCAAGCGACATTACCATAATCTATCTTCTAAGTGAATAGAAAAAACTGAAAGGTCAGTCACATATACCAAAAATAATTCCTAAAAACACTAGTGGAAAAAACCCTAACAGATCTGGCCTTTTGGGCCCTAATGGTCTGTAATTGGGGCGTTATGAAAAGCAATGGATTTGGTCTGGAGTTAGACCAATTAATACTCAATGGATTTGACTTTCCTCCCTAGGCCGAACAAGTTAATGCAATAATAGGTCTGGCTTAGGGAGGAAAGTCGAATCCATTGACTAATCAACTGGTTCAGCTCATCCCCTGGCCGAATTAGTTAATGTTTTGGCTGTTTTTTTGTTATAACTGGCCCAACTCCTCCAATGGGTCGGACCAGTTAATAAATTAAATATAAATTTCTTAAGAAAATTTTGTAGGTAGAGGCAACGAATTAATATTTCATCATATTACACTGAAATATTGGATCTTCATAGACAATCGTCTATGATGTAGCGTGCTAACATATCTCGGACCTCGACCATCTCTATATTAGTGTAAGGATCTTTCCTTGGTTTGTCATCGAGAAACACCTTATAATTGTAACCACAAATAAGAAAATACATAAGAGCATTTAAAACCACAAGTTAGAACATGAAAAGCCAAAAACGGCAAAAAATGGTCATTTGTGGTTACAATTATTTCGTTTTAATCTAATTACAAACTAGCCCCCTCGCCGACTTTGTGTTTTGGAGGTGATCGACGGGGAATGATGGGATTGGGTCTGTTTTGGTCATTTTTGCAAGTTTTGGCCGTTTTGAGCTATTTTAGGCTATTTCTACCTAAGTCACTCATCCAGTCATCTTTTCAATTTCAACCTAATGTAGTCAGGTAAGCAGGGTTAATTCACAAGGAGATAAAGTTACTAGTTTGGCCAAATTAAACTATGGTACTAACGATCAAAGATAACTAAACTAAACTAACAACAGAAATAACAATCGAAAGATTAATCAACTAATAGAAGTATAGGATCATGGATAACTATGCATACAACTAGTGATTTCAGGAACAAATTATAACTACCTAATATATCATTCTACATAGGGCATATGCAAATTCTCTCGAACATTGTCTCCATCAAAGTTTTCCTAGCCGCTCTCACATGGCCAATGGTTACTTTACCTATTGATTGAATGACGATACGAGATCTCTAGTCTTGAATTCAGAAAAGGCAATAATAGACATAGATAAATTCATAAGTTTAACCTTAACGATTCAATAAAAGGAAGCAAATGAAGTAAAATGTAATTAAACTAATTCTATCAATTCCTTATTGTATATAGGGATAACTACAACATAGTGACTAAACTAATAATCACAAATACATAAAGAAAACATAATTATATATAGGGAAGAACTCATGCTTAGCAATAAATCTAGATTAAAAGAAAGGAATAAAAACAATAATCTCTATTACATAAGTGAAGAGGTGGGGGTGTACACCAAAAAGAATAAATAAATAAAATAAATCAATGAGTTTATTAAGTAATTAAGTTTTATTTCCAAATTTAGACATTAGATTTATAAAAGATGTTTAAACTTCTAACTATAATATCTAAAAACCTACAAAGTAAAAACAATTTAAAAAATATCAACGATTATGTTTTCTTGAGATCTATAGATAGACATCCACTTTGCTATACTTTCATATACTTTTGAAATTTTCTATTTTGAATTTTGAAATACACGAGTAATTGATTGTTCATGAGTGAAGTCACATTTGATCAAATTGATCATGATAAAGTATTTTAGCATGAGTGAGAAATATGATAAAGTATTTTCAAGTACTTTTGAATTTTTTTCTCATCTAGACAATGAGCAAAAAATACCTTACCGGGTACTATATAACAAAAGTTGTAGTTGATGGTGGGAGTAAGGGAGGTTTTCAAACAAAAATGAGCCAAAATGAATTTAGCTTGAAAACAAAATATGTTGTGTACCTTCACATTTTATCATGTTACAGTAGGCAAAACACAAATCTTATGCAAAATTAGGATTTTTGTTCAAAACCCCCTAAATTTTTTACGTTTTTAGAAACTCCCACCTTAATGAATTTGTATTTTAAATTTTCTCCTATCTTTCCCAATTTTATTAGAAACTCCCACCACTTAATGATTTTTGTTAAATTTTGTTAACGAAACCGTGAAGTGGGCCCCACATATACATTTTATTATTAGTTTATGCTGAAATTGAAGTCAATTTCCTTAATTTAAGGGCAAATCCTCAACAAATTTAGAGCGAATTTGAAACAAATTACAACTATTTCAAGTTCCATTTTGTTAACAAAATGTATATGTGGGACCCACTTAACGGTTTTGTTAATGAAATTTGACAAAAACCGTTAAGTGGTGGGAGTTTCTAAAAACATGAAAAGTTTAGGTGGTAAGATACGACTATCCATAAAATTATCTACTGTAGATTATGAAATTTCATAATAAGATTGTTGAAATCTAGTAATGAATAATAAAAGAAAGATTAAGAACTATAAACCAAGAAGAAATGATGACAAAAACTTTTTATTTAATGGCATTGGAAGCAACGAGAGATTGAGGCTTCAAAGTATGCATAGGGAAAACTAGAGAGAAAACTAGAATAAAAGGTAAATCTAAGAAAGAACAATGAAAAGGAATTTTAATGCAAACTAACCTATATAAATGATCTATACAATTTCTAGGAAAGTCGAGCTTTTCATTAAATGAGCCAAAAGACCACTTTCATGCATCTCTATACTGTAAGGGAAGAGGGGTAGGACACCAAACTTAATGTATTGCCTAATTTATCCTTTATTGTTTAATTAATAATTTACAGAAAAAAATAATTTATCATAAAAAATAAATAAAAAATTAATGAGAAAAATTGCATAAATAAACCACCTATAATCATCCCACAATCCCACTACATCACAAAAAATAACTACCCACTCTCCCAACCTCAATAAATAAATAAATAACATAAATTTTTGCACACATTGTGTGCATATAAGGCTAGTAATTTTAGGTGTAGCGGTTCCGTAACAGATTTCAACAAAGACTAGACAAATTTCAAAATTCCATAGATCTTTAACCAAAAATCGCCTTCCATATACCGTTAGTTGGAAGGTTCTTCAAGCCTGGTTTGTAGTCAAATTTGTATCACATTAATATTATTAGTACATTAATATTATTAGTACATTAATAAATTAATTGGATAAATAATTGTCTTGCCTTTGATTAATGACTTCCCCAGCCATATATATGTGCTAGGCGTGGGAAGGAAGCATACAATCCAAAAGATAATAATCAAAGATAAAGGCAATAATCAAGAGATATGGAAACTAACTAACAAACAATATCTTTTCCTAAAAATGTGCCATCCTAGTTTGACTTAGGTAGCTTAACACCCCCTCAAGTTGGAGTATGGGAAAGATCGTGAATGTCCAACTTGGATAGTAATGTATCAAACTGTAGCTTGCCGAACGCCTTTGTGAAGATATCAGGCAACTGAGTTGTACTGGAGACATAAGAAGGAGCAATAAGACCATCAATGATAGCGTCACGCACAAAGTGGCAGTCTACCTCGATGTGTTTGGTGCGCTCATGAAAGACGGGGTTCTTTGCAATATGAAGAGCTGATTGACTATCACAAAACACAGGAATAGACTTTGGATGATGCACACCTAAACTAAGCAAGAGCCCCTTCAACCATTTAAGCTCATAAGTAATGGCAGCCATGGATCTATATTCTGCTTCCGCAGAGGAACAGAACACTGTATGTTGTTTCTTGGTCTTCATGAGATGGGGGAATGACCTAAGAAAACAATCCAACCAGAAAGAGATCGTCTAGTAATAGGACATGCTGCCCAATCAGAATCACACCATCCTTGTAGAGATAGGTCACTATCTGCTCGAAGAAGAATACCTTGACCAGGAGACCCTTTCAAATACTACACAACACGCAATGCAGCCTCCCAATGCTCAAGACGAGGTTCATGCATAAATTGGGACAAAACATGAACTAAATAGGCCAGGTCTGGGTGTGTGACGGCAAGATAGATGAGTCGCCCAATAAGGCGACGATAAGATGCGACGTCCTCAAGAAGCGGACCTGAGACAATGCCAAGGTGATGGTTCTGCTCAATAGGAAACCCACTAGGCTTGGCACCTAACAAATCTGCTTCAGATATAATATCAAGAGTATATGTCCTCTGACACAAGAACAACCCTGCAGAACTACGAGCTACCTCGATGCCAAAGAAATATTTAAGAGGACCTAAATCCTTCCTTTTGAAGCAAGCACTCAAATGGTCCTTAAAGGCCTTTAAAGCAGCGGAATCATTGCAAGAAACAATAAGATCATCAACGTAAACTAAGACATTGATATGAATAGAGCCTTTAGTATAAGTGAACAGAGAATAGTCAGCATAACATTGGAGAACACCATACCCTTTTAAGGCAGAGACCAATTTAGCGAACCAACATCGAGGTGCTTGCTTAAGACCATAAAGAGATTTTCTAAGACGACAAACCAAGTTAGGATTATGACATTCAAAGCCCGGAGGAAGTTTCATATATACTTCTTCATCAAGATCACCATGAAGGAAAGCATTGTGAACGTCCATTTGATGAAGTTCCCAATTTTTGGAAGCCGCAATGGTGAGAAAAGCTCGATCTGTGATCATTTTGGCGACGGGGCGAATGTTTCATTGTAATCCACCCCCGCCTCCTGGTGATTTCCCAAGACAACAAGGCGTGATTTCAGATGCTCAACATCACCGTTAGACAAGTATTTGGTACGATAAATCCATTGACTTCCCAATGCCCGCTTTCCGGGCGGAAGTTCTTCCAAGGTCCACGTTTCATTTGCTTCAAGGGCACTAATTTCATCTTGCATTGAAGCTTTCCATCTTTCATCTCTCATAGCTTCTTTGAAAGACCTGGGATCATTACTAGAAACAACAACTGCAAGAAACTTTCGGTAATTCACAGAATAACTTACACAATTTATAAAATGAGCTATCGGGTAAGGAGTACTTGAGGAAGGTGATGGAGATGGAGTAGACGAAGATGGACTATTGGAGACCAAGGAGGGGACAAAATAATCACGTAACAAAATATTCGGGAATTTTTCCCTTTTGCCACGACCCATTTCATCATCCGAAACTAGAGTAGCCGATGTTACATGTGAAGTGTGGTGTGAAATAGGGGAGGGCGCAGGCTCTTGCTGCGTACAAGGATGCCTGGGCGCGGGTTGGGACCCCGCGGGCGCAGGCGCTTGCTGGGCAGCAAGTTCAGCCGAAGGAGAGCAGGAGTCGCGGGAGGGGATGCTTGATAAGAGGTATTAGTGCGTCGTTAAGGCACTAAGAACCGCTTAGCAAATAATACTTATAATCCTAACCAGCAACTACTATGAACGTAGTAATGGCAAGTCAAGGGTCGAACCACAAGGAAAATGGAATTAACTAAGGTCTACTAAGTCCAAAACTACCTAAGTGAAGGGTTTTTTGGGGGTGTAAGATTGAATAGTTAACAATTACCAACTAACTAAAGTATAACAACTAGTAATCAAGTAAGAGAAGTAAATATAATAGGGAAAATGCTAGAGTTCGGGCTACTCGTATGAACTTGGGCTAGACAACGATAAGCAACTCTATAGCGATTTACAACGATCAAAATACAGGGTTAAGTCTCCCTCTAAAGTACTTGAGTCCTCTCTCGAATGGTCCTCAAGAGTAATCGATTAATCAATCAACCAAATCCTCTTTCGAATGGTCTTTGGTTAGAGGATTAATAGATTCAATGAGATTGGAAAACCCCTAATTAAAGGACCCCTTAATTCCTACCCAATCCCTTGGTCTAGAAATTAAGTCGAAACATGGGAATGACAAAAGGGATTAAAGTTCGATTAAGAACAATTGAACCCTAAGTGCCCTAGCATAAATGTGATCAAGATCTATCCTAGGGTGTCAAAACACCAAATTCAATGCATAAACATCCAATTGAATCACAAAAAAGCATTAATAATCTACATTAAGCCCTTAATTCATACTTTCGCTCAAACCCTAGATAATGAACTACTCACTAATTATGGATTCTAAGCAAAAGAGATTAATGAAATTAAACATGACTAACAAAGCAATTAAAGTAAAGAGAAGAGAGATTGAAAGAAAATTACTTGAATTGAATTAACGATTGAATCTTCTAAGTAGCAATAATGAAATAAAACTAAGGTTTGAGAGAGTTTAGAGACTTGAACAAAGTAATTAGGTTCTAAAGTATTGAGTCGACAAAAATGCTAAACTATATAAATGGTCCAAAACGACACGACCGTGTAGACCTGTTATACAAAATTCCTCAGCGTTCTTCAAGAGGTACTGCCTCTGTGCAAAAATCACTACACAGTCGTGTCCAAAACGACACGGCCGTATAGACTTGACTTCCAAAACTCTTCAGCATCTTACAACGCCATAAAGATAGCGCTTTGCTAAACCGCTATAAAAAATCTTAATTAACAACGTTTCAAGCAAGTGCTGTAATTTAAGCGTTGTAGTTTGGTGATTAGATTTTTAAAAAATGTTTAAAAAAAACACCAAAAAATAGCTATTATAGTTTTGTAGATATGTAACTAAGTACTAAATACTATAGCGTTTCTAACAAAACGCTGTAAATGTAACGCAATAGAAAAAGAATAAGAAAACCCACTATACGTTTCTCTCGCAAAACACACTAAACCCTTTCCTCTTTCGCTTCAGTCTTTCATCACGATACGGTGGTGCTCCACCTCCTCCTTCAAGTCATCAATTTCGCTCGAAGCCATCTTCAATTCGCTTCTTATTTATCAATTTCTCTGCTACTTCAAACCAAGGTTTGGGTTACTTGAATTTCGTAAATTCATTCATAATATTGTCAATTGAATTACTTTCTTTTATTTTTGTTTGATATTCAATTGCTTTTCTGAATTTCGATCCGAGTTTCGCTTTTCATTAGTTCGGAGTTTGTAGAATTGATTGCCAAGTTCGTGTTTGATTGCCAATTTCGTGTTATACTATATTGCAAATTTTGTGTTTAGTTAGGGTTATGTTTGGGAAGTAAGATTTCAATTTAGGGTTGTTACCTACTTCAATCTCCCCCTTTAATGCTCATTCTGCAATTTGTATGTCCCCAAACAAACAACTCTTAATCTAGTGTAGAAGTTAGTGTAAGCACAAGTAACCCCTGTTCTTCTCTATTCAATGGATCCAACAAAAATAACAATGTATATATAGCAGTAAAAATTCATAGTATGAAATGTCAGAGGTGGCTTTGCCTATGTTGCTTTTTGTTCAATGGTTGATTAAGAGTTGGTGAGTAGTGACTACAAGCAAATGTCATGAGTTTAATCTCTTAAATATTATACAGAATGTAGATCACTAGCAAATAGGACATGGCCTAGTCTTTAAGAATGATTGTATCAGTTACTCATCTCAACATTGCTCTAGGTACAGGGAATCAATATCCTCTTCGCATTGTTCTCTTTCTTCTGTTTCACCAAAACCCAATTTCTCATCTCTCAAAATTACCAGTACACATAGTCAAAAAGTATATAACAAACATGTCGTGGATCAAACAGGTTAAAGGCACAAGCGGATTGTTATATAAATCTCAAAATTCTTTATAATTAAGAACAGACAGTCATTACCTACACGTTGTGAACCAGCTCCACCCCTGCTTCCTATTGAAATGTTTCCACTTCATCTTTTTTCCTTCTGAGAATGAATGGCCTTATAACTTAATCATTAAAATTGTATGAGAAAACAAGCCTTGATGATAAAGGAAATGACAGGAGGATCCATAAAGTCACCCACATGATGTAGCCGACGGAAAATCAATTTCTCCTCTACTTTCTTTGCCCTCTCCCATGGAAGCTTGTAAATTTGGTAATTATAAGTTAGCACAGGCTTGGTGTTCTTCAAAGTTTTGAAAATCCAGTTCTAAATACTTATAAACTGATTCATGGGGGATATCTTGATTAAAACTTATGTTTGATGTTTGGTTTCTTTATACTAATCTGCGACTGTGGCTGATTGATGTTTGGTTATTCAGGCAATTAATTGTTATACCAAAGCCACTACTGTCAAACCGGGTGATCCTATTATTCTGAGCAATAGATGTGCTGCTTATATAAGGTAACTTTCTTGGAAGCTAGCATCTACTCAAGTTATATTTTCCTCCTCCCGTTCTACGACACAAGCTGAAGTATGCTTCATTTTTTCTAATGTTATGATGAATTTCTGAAGTTCCTACAGTCATCACGAACACTTACTTTCTGTTGGTTAGGGACGTATAAATGATTCTGTCAAATTATTGGATTGTTCCTGTTGAAGTTCATATTCTCAAATAACAACGAGGTTTGGATCTACCGCGAGTTGACAGGATCAATATATAATTACAGTGAAAGAGGAAGCAGACGCCTATTATCTCCCAAGAAGAAATTTGTGTCTGCCATATTGTTGTTTATATGTCGTAAGTTTTACAATGGTTTATTTGTGTGTGTATATCTTATATGATTGTAATGTAGTTTACTTTATGGATCCTTTGCCCAACGGACAAAACAGCGACATTGGATTTACTGAAGATTTGTGTGAAATGGTTGAGACGTGAGTAATTTACCTACATGTCATTTGACAATAAATGTATTTAGTTTATATTCTTTTAATTATTTAATAGATTATAATGTTTTTCCCCTTATATTATTTTTGAAGGGCAATTCTCTTATTTCAAAGTCAAAAGGAAATGCAAAAGAAGACTAAGATGAAAACCAAGTGGTTGCAAATATAGGTAAATATTTTCCCTTTCTTTATGGGTTTCTAGAGTTTGACAGAATTGTAAATTAATTGATTTAATGGACTGTTATACAGTGTGCTCGTCAACAAAACAATATTGATGTGGTTATTTTGTGATAAGATTTATGAAAGAGATCAATGAGCACAAACAGACTCAAATCCCTGAAGACGTATGTAGTATGTTTTAATTTCAATTATTGCTCTAATATGCTTTATTATCTCCCATTATCTTACGTTGTCACTAAGGAAGATTTTTTTCTTCAACCATGCAGTTTCTTGTTTCCGTGCGATGTTTCGAGCTATGATCAAGGATAGATCGATGAAGTAAGAGTTGAACTGTGGCGCCAAATTTTACTACTCAGCTGATAGCCATGAATAGTTATAGAACCTCAACATTAAAATGAAAACTTTATAGATGTATATAGTTGATTATTGTTTACTATGACATTGTTTATCATTATTGAGCAATTGTATAAACTCTAAATTATTACGAATGCAATCACATTTTTTGAAATCATTGGTGCTATCAAATTTATTATAGGAATATGATTATTCATATGAAAGAGTTTTTTATATGAAAGCAGTTTTTTATATGATTTAAATTTTTTAAGTCAATTTGCCACACGTTATAGAAGCTCCAGAAAAATTCAAAAAACCCGCCAATAGGAGCACTAGCAGGCACCTGATATTTGAATAATTTTATAGCGCTTCTAACTGAGTGTTGTAGAAAAGGTGTTAAACTACAACGCTTTTAACAGCGCTGTAGATGTTTTTATAGCGCCCCTATTCTACAGCGCTTGAAAAACGCTGTAGAATAGGGTTAAAAAAAGCTATAGTTAAGCATTTATGCCACGCTAGAAAAATGACTACACGGTCGTGTCCAAAACGACACGGCCGTGTAGACCTGGTCTTCGGTCTTCAGCAGGAATCAGTTTGTAAATTGATTGTAGAGAATAAACGCTACACGGCCATGTCAAAAGCCACACGACCGTGTAAACCTGCTCCCATGCTTTTCAAGCGCTATGCCTCCACCCAAAGGTCTCAAAACACCAAAACGCTCCAAATACCTGTTAGTTAGCCTGGAATCATCCAAAACAACTAAACGAGTAGTGAAACGACAATTTAAATCAAAGTTATCAAAGCCCATGCAATGCAAGACTAAAATTCTGTAGTCTACATATTGTGCTTATCAATGCTGCGGGCGCGGGTCTGCTGCCTGGGTTATTCTAGTTAGGTTATTTTTCTAGCCTATATATTGATATATTGGGAATGAATTAGAACAAGCACAACTAATATAATTATCTATCTTCCTCTATTCTTGTCATGGTATCAGTTTAGGTTTCGAACTTAGGGTTTATCTCAAATTTACCGTCTCTCACCGCCGGTGGGTAGTTGATCCCCTAACACCCACCGGTCGGTATCCGTTCTTCCGCCGCATTACTACTATTAAAATTATCTTTTTTTTTCCTCTCACACCGGCCAAGTCATCCCCGCGTGGCTGCGTCTCCCCTGCCGGACAACATATCCGGCCGAAATTCTCCATCTTGAAAATACTATTGTTTTGAGTTGCTATGTTGTTTTTGGATCACTCGGGATCTTGCTCTCGCTTCTTTCCTGTTTGTTCAAGCGTGATCTTGAATTTCCTTGGTGTTGCTACTTTGTTGTTTGTCTCCCTCTTTGTGAAGGCTGAAGAGGTGCCTTTTGTCTCTTGTGGTTGCTAACCAAGGCATGATGTTGAAATTATGATTAGTGATCCAAATTTGTTTGTTGTAGCCTACATAGGTATAGTTACTCCAATGCATACTAATTATTTATATTGGCTCAAGTGAAATCTTACTTGATCAGGTTTGTTGAACAGAAAAGGAAGATGAACAGCAAAGGAGTTCCAGAATTTTGTTGATGTTAGTCTTAGTTGTTTGGTCTCATACGAGACTTGTGATTATTGATCTAATGTTTAAAGTTGGTTTAACAATTCTCAAGTTTTGAGCATGGGTTGCTCTAAATTCCAACAGTTTTGAGTGTGGTTGCTCTCAAAAAAACCAGTACTCTTGGCGGGTTCGAAAAGAATGTAGTTCCCGTTAAATTGATATTGATGCAGGTCCGGAAATAATGGCGTCATGTTTGTTTGAGCATAGGTTTGCTCCGAATACCCAATGAAGTTGAGCACGGGTTTGCTCCGAAAACCCCATGGATTTGAGTTTTGTTTTACTCTAAAAAAACCCTTGAAGAATTGATGCCAACCTCGTCGGATTTTGCACATCGACTTCTGCTGAAACTACAACTATTGAAGAATTATTATTATTATTATTGTAATTTTTTGTTACTTTTATTATTATTATTTGTCCAATCGTAACGTTCTTGTTACTGCCGTTACGATTGCGGAAGGGTGTTAGAAGGTATTGGACCATAGGTACAAGGCCCATTAGGTTATTCTACTTAGGTTATATTTCTAGCCTATATATTGATATAATGGGAATGAATTAGAACAAGCACAAATAATATAATTATCTATCTTCCTCTATTCTTGTCAAAATGTCATATATCAATTACCATAAATTGCTGGTCCTTTCAAACTTCCTGACATTTTTGGTTTTTCATTTTCTATTTCTATCCTCACAAGATGCTTTGTTTCATTCTGCTAGGTCTTAGGTGGTGGTAATTTCTAAATACCCCGGCCCCAACGAGTCCAAAAAATTAAATAGATATAAAATCAAATATTGAGGTTAATTCAAATCCTATCCTATACTATGCAAGGTCAATAATAAGGTGGTTGAGAGAGTTTAATAGAATGGGGTTGGTGGAGCGCGGTCGCACGCGCTACCAAAAATAATATTTATAACTCCTTTCTAATACAAATAAAGGTAGGTAATAAGTAGGGTCAAATCCACATAGACTTGGGGACTAAATCGTGTTCACAATAGATCAAAAGGGGGATTTTCATATTAAGAATATAAAATCTAATAAACTAAAATAAACAAGACTCAAAAGTAGAGAAACCAATATGGAAGAATCTTGAGTCCATTTAATGGTCACTTCGATTCTAGTTACTAATCATCGGTTTCTAATATAAATTGCTCACTCTTAATTACTCAGATTGGCAATGAAATTCCTTTCCCTCAAAAGAATAGTTACACAAGCCGAATCAGAAGATTAAATAACCTTAACTATAGAACAATTTAATTGAATCGACGATCAGATTCAATTCTATAGAATATCAAAGCCCTACGAATCAATGAGCCAAATAACAAAATGGTAGCACAAAACATTCAATTTGGAAACTATGATTTCCCTACTGATTGACATGAACAATCAGATTTAATATTAAACCCTAGGTTGCTACTCATGAACGAGGAACAAAAGAAACAACAATTATTCTAAATCATAGCAATAGATAGATTGAATGTAAATACTAGTAGTACTGCTAGCAAAACAAACAATAATCATATAATAAAGTAAGAAATCATAACTATAAAAAGTATAAATAATAGAAACCTCACAATAACAGGCTGAATATCGACTAACTGTTCTCAAAGAATTGATTTAGGCTACGATCGGCATAACTTCAATCAACGAATCTTCAGTAATTGAATCTAACATCCAAGTAATGAAATAAAAGGGGTTTTCTCTCTATTCTATCTATTAGGGTCCTTCTCTAGAGTTGCAAAATGAATGATAATAAAAAACTAAACTATAAAACTAATTAAAAGATCGTCAAAGCGCCTACGCGTGCACGCATCCCCGACATGCGCGAGGCGTGCACTTATGGCGAGCAAGGTGCGCGCTTCAACTGACCTGGTGAACTAGGCTAGGACGATGTGCGCGAGGTTTCGCGCTGATTCTGCTTGGTTGGCTCGTCTGCTCGACTGGCTGGGCGTGCTAGGGTTAAATACAGGCGCGCGAGCCGTGCAAAAGGATGCGCGAGGTGCGCGTATTTCCTGCCGAGCGCTGTTGCGTCTGCTTGGCCGGTTCAGTACGTGGGGTGCGCGGGCTAGGTGCGTGTAGGACCTGCCATGCTCGTGCGCTTGCGATGCATATGACGCTTGTAATACTTGCAAACCAATGCACGAAATGAATCCATGATGTTGCTTTCTTTAACGAACGGATCACGAACATAGGACGGAAATCCACCTGTAAAATGATCAAAAACACAAGAAACCTTCAAAAATCCTTAAGTCTCCTCTAATAAATCGAATCCATCCTAATTCTCTATTCTCCACACTTAGGCCTATACATGTAAATCTCCGCTTCTCAAGGCCTAAACCTTAACAAAACAGACTCAATAATACTCTATAATCACGCCCAATGTGGTCTCATCAGGGGTTTCTAAAGAGAGAGCCTCTGCCTTCTTCTAGAAACCCTAACTCTAAACATGATTTTCCAATGCAAGTCGTCAGCCAAAGAGCTGAAGCAAAACCATCTTAGATCCCATTCTTCCTCTCATCTATTTTACCTTTCCCAGTTTCCTTCATTTCACCATCATAAATTCTCAAATGTCTTCTAGCAATTCTATATGAAGTTTTCCCAAAAAAAAATGAGGAAAAAAAAAATTACTTCTCTTCGAACCGATGTCGAGTTTCCGTTTTGATTCCGTGGTGGAAGACAACGTGTTCTGCCGTCGTCGAAGTCCTTCGTAGCATCAAAGCACCCTCCTTGCTGTCGCCCTAAGTTGGACGTCGTTCGGGCGGGAGTTTTCTTTGCTTTGTTTCATCGTAAGTTGGACGTCGTTCCTTCCTGGCCTTAGCCGGTCATATCCAAAGAATTGATTATTTGAGCCTCTTTATTAGTTGGTAAAATTGTTTTTCTCCTTTTTATTGTGTGGTTTTATGAATTCTTAGTTTTAGTTCGGTGATTTTTAGTCAGATGATGTTAGATGTACTTAGTTTAACTGTAGTTAGTTTGTTACGTGTTGGTGGCTTTGATGGTTCATAGGGATGGCAACGTGTGTGATTTAGGTCGAGTGAGCCATCACCCATATCTATCGCCCGTTTAGACCAACTCTCATCCATCCGTCTGTCATCCGTTAAGACCATCACCCGTATTCCATCCATCCACCATCCACCAATCGGTCGATGCTACACATGGACTCATGAAGAGGAAGTTGCGCACGTATCACCAATGAACATCACCCAATTTCCAATGAACATCAGTTGGACATCACTTAATGAACATCACCCAATGAATATTAGTTGGACATCACCCAATGAACATCACCCAATGAACATCACCCAATGAACAATAAACGTCACCCAATGAACATCAGTTGGACTTCACCCAATGAACGTCACCCAATGAACATACTCCAAAATTGATTTGAAAATTTGAAAACGTCACCCAATGAATATCAATTTGTGATAAAAAACACTAAGTTCACACACGAAGAACAATAAGTTAAATCAAGAGAACATCAGTTCGATTATTGAACTTGACATGAAAATTTTCAAATTTCCAAAAATTGTAAAGAAGTGCTTTTGATTTGATTTGATGTTCTTTTAATTCAAATAAATGTTCTTTGAACTAAACTTAATGTTCATTGCTTTAAGGTTATATATTTCGAAATTCAAAAGTTTGAATCATATTTAAAAATTATAAATGTTCTTTTGATTTTGATGTTTTTTTTAATTGAAATAGATGTTCTTTTAACTGAAATAAATGTTCCTTTAACTGAACTTAATGTACATTGCTTTATGGTTATATATTTCAAATTTTCAAAAGTTTGAATAATATTTAAAAATTGTAAATGTTCTTTTGATTTAATTTGTTGTTCATTTGAGTGAACTTAGTGTTCTTTTTACATAAACTGATGTTCATTGGTTGATGTTTTTAAACTTTTGAAAATTTAAAAATTTTCAAGCCAAATCAATTTTGGAATCTTGTTCATTGGAGGACTGATTATTGTTCTTTGTGTGTGAACTTAATGTTCTTTTAACACAAATTTATGTTCATTGGGTGATGTTTTCAAATTCTAAAAAATTTGAAACTTTTCATGTCAAATTATTTTTGGAGTCTGTTCATTGAAGAACTGATTGTTCATTGGGTGATGTCCAACTGTCGTTTATTGGGTGATGTCCAACTGATGTTCATTGGGTGATGCCCAACTGATGTTCATTGAGTGATGTCCAACTGATGTTCATTGGGTGACGTTCATTGTTCATTGGGTGATGTTCATTGAGTGATGTTCATGGAATGATGTTCATTGAGTAATGTCCAACTGATGTTCATTGTTTATTGGGTAATGTTCATTGGAGATCCGTGCGCAGCTTCCTCTTCATCAGTTCGTGTGCACTATAGAATTTGCGACCATCCACGGGTGAATCGGGTGGACAGGGTGATGGAGATCGATGATCATCCATTTAAGATAATTAATCGAGAAAAGTTAGATTAAACTTGCAAAATCAACATTTATGTATAAACTTCATGTCAAATTAAGATAAGTTAAGTTTATGGAAACATGTCGATAATAATCAAAAGGGAAAAAAAATTATACTAATGTAAATAAAATGATAGACATTTAAGTAAATGTAACAAATGAGTAATAAAGCGGGTAACGGATGATGGGTTGGATAATGGATGAGACTTTCTCACCCTAATCCATTCATCACCCATCACTCGCTGACGTGCCACCCGTCCATCACCCATTTAACTCGGTTTTTCACCTTTTTCTTATATCGTGTGGAGTGGGTGATGGATTATCCATTGGATATTGTCATCTATAATGGTGCATGTTTTAAGTTTGCAATTTTGGTGGGGATTGGGGGTTCTTATTTTATGCCGTTCTCGAATAATCGTGTTCCTTAACTTTCTATTCACCAAGGTGTCCTGGAAGTGGGGCTACGGTATTATGAGGCTAGAGTGTGAGTTTCCATATTTCTGTAATCTCTATTTAATTGTTCTGCGATCTCTTGTATCATTATCATATTGTCATCCGATAGAATATTTCAGGTAGTCCGCCTGATTTTTCTTACCTAATTAAAAAAATCGGATGGCTAAGGAACAAAGCCGAATATCCAGGTTTTCTATGGTGACAAAGGGTGGCTCGAACATAGAACTCCAAGAAATCCCACAAACATATGTATTCACACAAGACACTATGGACTTACTACATACAAATTTAGAAGGGCTCAATGATTTAATCGATTATGTACGTGGGTAGGACCTTCCAATCGGGTTGGTATATTATATTATGATAAAAGAAAGACATTTGCACCATGGGCGCAACACTTTCCCAGACTTACTTTCAAATTGAAGGTTCAATTCAACTAGTAGAGGGGTTGACTTTGCCTACATAACCCCGCACTCTAACCCCCTAATATAACTAGCCGGGAGGAACATGTCATATTAGAGGTGAACAATCAGTGTAGGGATGGAAAAATGGGCGAGCAGGTGTGGGAATCCCTTTCCCCATACCCATACAGCCATACCCACCTAAAATGTTCATACCCACCACCTAACCACCACACCCATGGCAGGTAGAATTCTCATACTCACACCTGCCTACGTGGGTATGTCCCTAAAACCATCCTCACCCCCACTACCAAACTCGGTATACGCACTGACCACACTTGCCCATACCCGATTATACCCACGTGTTCAATTCCTTTAAAACAATATGTTCTATCAACCAAGCCTAAAAAATCAGTTCGTGGCGGCTACTTGGATGAAGTTGCAATTTCTCTATTAATGTCATTTAATGAGTTTATTTGCCTAATGAACTAATCAAAATTAAAGGCTTGGGTTTATATTCCTTTTATTAATAATACAATAAGATTATTTAAAGATTCTAGGTTGTTATTGGGCCAGCGGATGCAGGCAGGTGCATATCGGTCGGTATTCCTCCACACCACATGATTTTTCATATACATACCCACCCACATAATTTACACCTATCCCTGCCCCAATTGGGGCGAGTGCTGTGCAAAAATCAGTCAATTATACATGTCTCTCATCTCTGGATCAAAGTTCTCCTCTAATAACACGACGAGGATGATTTCTTTTTTTTGAATCGGTTATTTATATGAATGAAGTTATTTCTTAGGTAAAGGTCAATGTACATATGTCGCAGTTGGATGGTGCATAACATATCTCTTGTTCTCGCTAGGGAGTCAAAACCAACATGCTTGCCACCGACTTTGGACCTTCAACCACGAATTCTTCCCTTGCAAATTTGAATGCAACTATACTTCGTCAAAATAGTAGATCGATTGTCAGCCAACACTTCCATATACATAATACATATTCATTCTTATACATTGTTTAGTCTCTCCAAACCCTTGGGGGTTGAATCATGTCTTGTTTAATTAGTAAGGTGAATTGATACAACACAAAGGAGAATGCTCGACTAGAACACTTTTGGCGATTGGGATGCATTGTTTTGCCTTCTCATAGATGGTTTTATGAGAGAAATGTTAGTAGTTGTTGAATTATTTTGTAGATAGAATGTTCAATGAGTGGAAACAAGCAACCTCTTACCAAAAAAATAAAATAAAAGTCCTTGCTAAGTAATGCTTCAAAAGGTAAAACAAAAGTATGGTTGGTTGGGTGCTTATTAAGCACATCTTTCTCATCTCTCATATCGAAAAAGTAGTTTACTTACTTAGTTAAAGAAAAGCAATAAAGGGATCGGAAACTTAGTTTTTGTCTTGTTGGAATAAATATAATGTGCACCCATGTTCTATAATGTGAAACCATATAAAGCCACACCCTATATGATGAGCAGCTAAGAAGCCACCTTCTTTTCCGAACATTGGGCTTTTGGCCTAATAATAATCACGAGTTCAAGTCTTGATATCCTAATGCATCGAATTATATATTTTTTTCTAACTAGGAGTTCCAAGGTCATCATATCCGCTATGATGTATAAAGGGAGCGAAAGCAATTACGACTCTTGTTTAAATTTCTCAACTCGTATCCCTCTAGAAGAAGGCATATGAGAAGAGAGACTAAAGGTAGAGCATTCGTTTGAACAACATTCATTGAGAAACCCCCTACTTATCAAACCTTTGTCTTTCTAGCTCTTCTATCCTTACCAATATTTGCATTCTTTTGATTGCTTGCCATATTACTGTTACCAATTGTATTCCTTTGTCTTTGCACTTCAGGCATAGCTGAATCGGTCTATAACGAGTCTTTTCTTTTCTTGATTCGACTCTAGAATTAGTGGATGAAAGAAGCGATCTTCCGCCTATCTCGTTAATTAGAAGATGTGGAAAAGAGAGATTTAGGAGGATTTTAGTCATACGATCAAGCGAATGTATGACAATCGGTCATAGACTATTGGTTCATTGTTGGTTGGTTTGATTAGTTCTATATTTGTGTTGGTTAGTTATGATGTGGCATTGAAACCAGTTATTATTAGCTTTAGGTTTTGAGTGGGAAATAGTGGCAAAAATTAAAAGCTAGGAAAACCCAACTTTTTTACTCTTTACTAAAGCGTTTCAGGTACCTCAACTTTTTCATTTGCGAATTATTATTTTTAACATAATAAATATTAAATGCAAAAGTTAAGGGTTTGACTTTTAGTGAACTTTTTTCCAAAAGTGGTATCTTATTATTTGGTGAACTTTTTTATTAACTAATAGTGGATTAGAAGTATATTAAGGGTTTGGCTATCTGAAAAATTAATTTTAGTGTTTAACAATTAGACGGATTTTATTAGCAAGTTGAGCAGAATAGGCTACTTTTGATGAAACTCTCAATACAAGTGTTTTCAAAAAGGATTCGGAAACAACTCTGGTGTCCTTTTTTAATTAAAAAGAGAAAAAGAAAAGAACCATCATTAGTCAAGTAATTTACTAAATGCTTTGACCCCATCCAAGATTGTCAAAGCAACTAATACGCTGACTAATAAAATCAGTTAATAAAATAAAGGATTTTTTGTTGAAAACTACCTATAGTTGGACTTTTTTGTGAAAAACTACCTTGTTTCAAAAATAATGAAAAATAACTACCTGCTTTTTTCAAAAAAATTTAGTATCACTACCTTGTTTTGTTTTCTGTCAAAAAGTTAAAAGCAACGTTTAAGGGGCTACAAAACTACAAATTTCAATTGAAATTACTCATATATAACCCCTTCGTTGCTGAGAATAGAATATGAATATTGCTTTTTGGTTGTCCAATATAAAGGTAAGAAGAAGAACAAGAAGAGATAATATTGTGGGAATTGAATTATGACCGTTGGAGGAGTTAAGGTTGTTATAAAGTGGTTGATATGTAGGCCCTTTAACTGTTTTTCGTTAATTTTTTGACTGAAAACACCACAAGGTATTAATACCAAATGTTTTTCAAGAAAGTACGTAGTTATTTTCCATTTTTATAAAACAGGATAGTTATTCTCAAAAAACATCCAAATGTAGGTAGTTTTTTTAAAAAAAAATCGTAAAATCAAGTATTGGCTAACACACTCGCTAAACACCAGGGCCATATATTAATTAGTCAGCTAAATCACAGCTTAATGACAGTCATCATGCAGCTGTACGCCTGTACATACTACTCCCTCCGTTTCTCAATAATTGTTACGCTTTCCTTTTTAATACGTTTCACAAAAATTGTTATACTTTACTTTTACCATTTTGGGATATATGGCCCCACCAATTTTTTATTCTTTATACTCTCCTAAAGTTAATTTTTTATTTTTTATTCTCTCTCCTAAAGTTACTTTTTCCTATCATTGTTATGTTTTTATACCCACTTTCTTGATTCTTGTGTTTTTGCAAGTGTAACGATTTTTAGGAAACGGAGAAAGTATGTTTTAGGAAAAACTCTTAACATGGGTTAAAAATTTTGAATCCCAGTTTTCCTAACAAAGTTTCTTCTGATCAAACTTATAGCTGGCCATGCCGAATTGGCGGATTTTCACATAATATGCAATAAGATGGGCGGCACCTTCAAAAATACAGCTGGAACAAACTATACTACGTCTAATGACACCAACAAAATGTCGGAACAAGGAAATTTTTATGGAAGTACTAACTTGCTACCACAAATTGTAGCTTAATTATTCACTATATACAATACAACTAAATGACTAATGTCTGGTACTGGTCACACTAGGTAACAAGCAGAAGTAACAAAAAATGTTGATCAAAGATAATCTAATCTTATTATGTGTCAAACTTTGGAATTACTCCCACAACCCCATCGAATAAAATATGCGTTGACTTTTGTTTAGAGATTAAGCATAGTGAACAATCAGATAAAAGAAGTAGACGACTTAATTAGGATAACATTATCTACTTCTCCAATTCCCATTAATGCAATAGATATGAGTTGGAGTGAGTAGAAAAACGGGAAAAACTTTATCTACCCACTGGGTAAACTATTCATCACTAATAGAGAGTATGATAGTGCAATCCAACTCAGCTTGTTAAATAATTTTATAATACCTCTATGAGTGGTGGGTAGTTTACCCGGTGGATAGATATAGCATTGCCCTAGAAAAACTAGGTATTATATTTAAGACTCGGAAATTAGTTGGAGTCGGCGGGTCTGAAACTAGAATTGGTCCTACTCGAACTGATTTGGGTCCAAATCTGAGAACCCGGTTGCAACCAGTTTTAATTTGGACAGTAAAATTTTTAGACCTCTAACTCGGTAAATCTGATTCCAAGAACAGGTACTCGATGGAACGAGGTTTTGGAATAGGTACCTCATTTTTTTGTGGGTGTGATGAAAAACTAAGATTTAAAGTCTTTAGATCTCTTCAATGGAAGTTTGGGAAAAATTAGATTGAATGACCTTAATACAAATATGTTATGATTCTTGTTTTAGTCTTTTTAACTTATCCATAAACAAATTTAACTTTTGAATGTTAGGGTATCGGATACCTAGTATTGGAACATGTTCCTATCGGTTCCAGTTGCAATTTCGGAAACTCAGTTTCGGTCAAAAATAATATTGCATCACTCTCTCAGAGCTCCCAGAGAACGGTGTACCCGGTGTTGAAACTAGTCCCAACTTTCGGGACCAATTCCAGAAAATGAGGATCCGATTTAACCAACTCTAATACCGGTTACAAATTCTAGGAACCGAGTGTGTTTGAAATTGGTTGTGATTAGGTCCAATCCGATTCTCAATATTTTGACCAGGTATCTAGTCGAGCTCAGCCTTATATATATGACTATATGAGTATAGGTATGTACAACCCTAATGTCATAAAAATAGCAAGATGTACATGATAACAAACTATTATCTATTTATGGAATATTAAGAGAATATTAATATATATTCTTCTCTATCCCCCAGCACGAGTAGGTCGAATGTTCATAATGAATTTGAATTCTAAGGGACTGTTCTTCCCAGTTTATTTCAATTCAGTTCAAATTAACTAAAATCAATTCAGTTTAGCTTTCAATTCATTATACTTTTGTTTGGTTCAGTTAATTGTGGATTAGTTCAATTTAGTTCAGCTCGGCTTCATTCTTTATTTAAGCATTTTTGTTAATGTTATTATTGTTGTTGATCTAATTTACTTCACTAATTATACTCTTGTTATTATTATTGCGAAATATTTTTTTCCCAATAATATCTTTACTATTATTATAGTTATTATTATTTCTAGTTACTATTATATTATGTATTCTTATGATTATAATAGTAATTAATATTACTATTAGTCATTATTATTATATATTTATCATCAAGTATAATGATATTATTAATGATAACAATAATTATTTATTACTACTTATTACTATTACCATGAGTTATTATTAATATTTATGTATTATTGATAATATTAATATATCTACTTATAGTTATCAGTTAAAAACAACTAAAATATTAGGGATATTTCCTGAGGTACCCCCGGGGTTAGGGCTAATTCCTCGGGTACCCCTCTCGTTTTCGAGCTAGCTGAGATGCCACCAGCGTCAATATTTGCTTCTTAAATGCCATTACTACTAACACCGTTAACTTTTCTGTTAACTTTCTAATTTTAATTCAATTTTCATTTAAAAAAACAGAAGAAAAAAAAGAAATTAAAAACCCCAAAACCCTCCCCCACTCTCTCTCCTCCCCTCCCCAAACCCACGACCCACCCACCAACCCCAACCCAGCCACCCCTTCCACCCTTCCCCCTTCCCTGAAACCGCCCCAAATTCATGAAAAACTAAAAGAATGTATAGATATTGAGCAAGTTCACAAACAGAAACATAATTGCATATAGAAAAGCAGAAGTGGGGAGCTCAAATGGAGATACCTTGTATGTAAGGCTGGAAATCAGAGATGAACAGACATTCATTCTATGCAATTCATTATTGAATGGATAAGTGAATGAACAAAGTTCCAGTTTATGGAGAAATTGTGTACAAATTCCATGAGATTGAACAGCAATTCCAAAAGGGCATTCAAGATAAGCCATACTCATTATCATTATGATACTAAAAAGACCCAGCACTTGAAAAATTAGATTAATCACTCATTTTTTCTATCAAAAATCATCAAACCCATTAATCCCATCCCACAAAATATGAACCAGCAAAATACCCAATTCGTCATCAAAAGTTCCCTACTGTAGAAAGTTTAGTAAGGTGAAGAGAATGACAAAAACTTGATGAATGCTAGAAATTTGAGTGTCGCATTTTGTGACAAAAGAACAAAATGAATGCTGGAAGTGAACATGAGTTGAAGTTTAATTAAAAAATGAAGAGTTTGAGCAGAGGAAGGTGAGATTGAGCTTCCCAGGTGTACCGCCATTTTCTAGGGCTTTGGTTTTCGAAGGACATCTTGTCTCTCTCTCTCTCCCGCCTTCACTTCTTTCTGCAGAGCTGGGTTTCAAGGGACGGGGAGGGTGGGCTAGTGGTTTAGGTTAGGATTGCAGGTGGTGCGACGGATTCAGGGAAGGGGGAAGGGGTGGTGGGGCGGTTTCAGGGAAGGGGGAAGGTTGGGGTTGGTGGGTGGGTCGTGGGTTTGGGGAGGGGAGGAGAGAAAGTGGGGGAGGGTTTTGGGGTTTTTAATTTCTTTTTTTTTTCCTTTTTTTTAAATGAAAATTGAATTAAAATTAGAAAGTTAATAGAAAAGTTAACGGTGTTAGTAGTAATGGCATTTAAGAAGCAAACATTGACGCTGGTGGCATCTCAGTTAGCTCGAAAACGAGAGGGGTATCCGAGGAATTAGCCCTAACCCCAGGGTACCTCAGGAAATATCCCAAAATATTATTATCATGATGTGTTTTTCTTAGTTGAACTTTTACCCTCTTAAATTAGGGTTTTTGCCTATAGGTTTTTACCTTTTACTTGAAAGGACTTTTCCTATTTTAGGCTTATTTTAATTAAGTTTCTTTATTTTCTTTATTTATATAATTAATTTAGATTAGGCGTGTGACATTAGATACGATTAGCTTCTTATTAGTTTATTTTAAAAAGATAAGATTATGATTCTTTAAAAATATGAGTTAAGGGATTGTCCTAACCATATTAGGATTTTCTTATCTTTAGCTTTATCTTGTTTATTTAGGATTAGGATTAGGCTTGCATTAGGCGTGCATTAGGCGTGTCTTTTCTTTTTATATGGTTGTTTTACATCAATAAAAATTAGTTTAGAAGTTTATTAACTTGGTGAGTTTATACTTGTGAATTTAGGTTGAATACCTTGCTTGTTTAGCATTAAAGAAAGATTGAGATCGATCTTCCATCCCTTTGGACCGAGATTCAAAGGTTACTATCCCTATTATTGATTTGTTTCGTTTACTCTATTAAACTACGCACCCAAACAACCATCTTTTAATTAAAACTTCACATAATTCGTGCCCTTAAACCTTAAAACTTTCTTCCACTCTCAATAACCCTAAAGTAGCAATAGGGATGTCAATGGGGCGAGGCGGGGCGGACGTTGGCATTCTTATCCCCATCCCCGCCTAAAAAAGTCATCCCCATCCCCGCTCCATCACTCATGGGGGGGAAATATTGTCCCCATCCCCGCCCCAACGGGTATAAGCTAAAATATATCCCCGCCCCTTCCCCCTCGCTAATCCCCGCACCCGCTTCACCTCCGCCCCATCCCCGCCCCAATCTACGCCCACTTCCTGCAGTACATTGTTCACTGCCTCACGCCATTGTACCAATGGGGCCATTTTTAGGGCCTAAAAAGATAGCAACTTATATATAAAAAATCTGGAGAATAAAAAATAACTTGCTTCTAGCCTTCCGCCATCAACTTATTGCCATCATGCATTCATGCCACCCAAATCAATCTCTAGAAACAATTGAAAAAAATAATTACAAGAGTAATCAACCCATATTCAAAGGTGTGGCAAAAGTTAATGTTATCTAACAAGTTTCAAGATTCTTGATAATTTTGGCTTTTAGCCTTTGAAAAATAAAAGTATAAAATGAAAGCAGCTAATAACATTTAGGCCTTTGGAGAATACCTTTGGGGGGCTCAGACAGGGCGGGCGGGGATAGGGCGGAGCGGGTGGGGATGGAGCAGGGGCGGGTGGGGACGAGGCGGGTATGGACTAACATCCACCCCCGCCCCATTAACAATGGCGGGGATGGTTTTCATCCCCATCCCCCGCGAGACCTTCCCCCATCCCAATCTAGATGGGGCGGGTGCGGGGCGAGTCTCCATAAAACCCGCCCCACTGACATCCCTAAGTAGCAATCTTTGGATCGAAATCCATAACATATCATTATTCATTATTATTAAATATTTGTCATCATTAATTATCATTATTATTTATATTAATATTATTTATAAATTATAATTTTATAATTTACTATTATTATTTACTTACTACAATTCAATTCGGTTATGTTTAGCTTCATTTAGTTACATCCAGCTCAGTTATACTAAGAGAACTTGACCCTAAGAGCACTTATCAAGGAGTCCTTTGGTAAAGATATCTAGATACTAGTAGGAACCCTTTCTCGAGCACAATGTATATCCATCTCAATATGTTTAGTTCATTGATCATGATGATGAACTAGAATGTTGGATAGGTAAATATCAGAGTCATTATTACAATAGACAAGAGTGACCATATGCGGTGGACAATAAAGCTCTATAAGAAGAACTTGCATTCAACATGTTTCCACAACGACATTCACAATATCTCTATATTCTGCTTCTACACTTTAGCGAGACATAGTTGCATGTCGTTTAGCAGCATAAGAAATGAGGTATTCCCCTAAGAAAACACAATAACCTAACAAAGATCAGCAGGGATCTGAACACCTTCCCCAATCAATGACAATGTAGGAGATTTACCTGGTCGGTGCAGATTGATAACGATGAAGACCATAGTCAAGAATGTCCTTGATGTACCAAGTGACACATTTAGAGAATTAACTTGCGGTGTAATTGATAAGTGGACTTTAGGTTCATTTATTTGGACTTAATTTTAAGTCATTAAGATGCATTTTAGGCCATATAATTTCCTTTTCTTCCACTTTTTCATCCTTTCTCATAGTTACATGCTTTGCATTTAGTTTTGTTTCATTTGCATGTAGTTAGGTTGCATATAGATCATTACATATGCATTTGCATTCCCCATTCCCCCATCTAATCTCTTCTTGAAGTGTTTAAAGTTAGATTTACAAGGAAGAGGCTCCAAAACAGGGGAGCGGGCGCTCCAAAAGAGGCGGAGCGGGCGCTCCGTCAAAGAAAAAGTGAAGAGAAGAAGCAGCAGCTTGGAGCGGCCTAGGAGCGTTCCTGGAGCGGCCTAGGAGCATTCCTGGAGCGGGCGCTCCAAGCTGCTCCACAGTACAAGGAGCGGGCGCTCCTTTGCTCAGATTTGCTATTTCGGTCGGTTTCAGTTTTGTATCGGTTTTTTTAGACGGTTTCGGTTTTTTTTTATGGATTTGCCCTTAGTACTTTGGGGTATAAAAACCCATTTTTGTTAATAATAATGGACCAAGCTTTATTTTCTAGATATTAATTAGTTCTAATTAGAGAGAGTTTTAGAGAGAGTTTTTAGAGAGAGAAGTAGAAGTTAGAGAGAGAAACTAGATCTAAGCTTTTGAATGTTGATTATCGAAGTTATTTCAATGGAGTTTAGCAATTGATTTTCATCCTTATCTGAGTATTTCTTCTTACTCGTCTCTTTATTTGCTTTTATACTTGCTTTATTTTGGTTTAGCACTTGATTAGTAGTGATTAGTTGTTTATTAACTTGTTGAGATAATTTTCACCATTGTTAAATCACATTTGTTGATTAAAGGTTTTTCTTTCTTACTTTTCATGGCTAGTGAGTAGTTTACTAGCTAGGGGAACGGGATGACCTAGGTGATCATTAGTTGACCTTAAAATTCAAGCTTGGGGGTTAGACCTAGGTGAAATTAGGTTGTCTAGCTTATTTTATTGCCTTGTTTAATTGATTGATCACCATTTGAACTTGATTTGGGGACCAAAAGTGAAGGATTGAGAAATGAAGCTTTTGATTGACCTTAGGCTAGTCAATAGGTTGACTTCACCATGAAAATAAGTGATTGACTTCCTAAGACCTTAATTGAATCGCTATGAGTTGTGGAAATACTTGGTTGATTGATTTTACCATGAGAATAGATAAAATTGGTTGATTAAGTCCTCCTAATTAGCTCGAGAGAGTAATTAGGAAACATTTGAGTGACATAGTCCCTTATTTGACCCTAATGAATCCCCTTGTCTTGACAAATGGGTTAGCTAATGGTTAACTAGTGATTCCCCTACCCCTAGTGTCTTCCGATTATAGTTTAAATCCATTCATTTAGTTTAATCATTAGCTAATTCGTTCATAGTTTCTTAGTTAATCATTTATATCAAAAACCACTAAAAATAGACTTAGCTCGCTTAATCACTTTCAAACCTTGATTAATCCTTGCTTCCTCGTGGATTCGACCCTTTCTTGCCCTATATTAGGCTAAGTTAGGTTATTAATTTGGCACGTGCAACGACCGTGTCAGTACTTTCTCTGAGAAAACGTCATTTTTTGTCCGAAAAAGTTGCCTCGAATTACCTGCCCGAAAACCTGTTTTTTGGCACCCATTTCGTAGGCATTCTTGAAATCCGTGCCCATAGAGGGTGCACGGGAGTGTCCGTTTGCAAAAAATGCTATTTCAGTCCCTCGAAGTATGTGTCCAAAAACCCGGCTTGTAGGTATTCATTTTGTATGCACTCTCGAAATTAGTGCCCATAACAACGTACGACAGTGTCTGTTTTTCGAAAAAACATCCGAAAAAGTGGCCTTTAAGTATGTGCCCGAAAGCCGGCTTGTTGGTACTCGTTTCTTAGGCATTCTAGAAATTTGTGCCTAGTCAAATGCCTAGAAACCAAGTCAACTCTCCCAAAACAATCAACAAGTAGTATTGTGCAATTAATTAGTAAAAGGGAATTTTTCACAACTAAAATTATAAAAGGTAGTTTTTCATAACTTTACAATTTCGAAATTTCGAAAAAAATCATAAAAAATATATAAAAAATTATATATTGCATTTCTCCTTATCTACCTATATCCTTGATTAGATCTCTCGATGAAAAATATGAATTGGAATTGGAAGAAGGGGAAGGAGCACCCTCGATCCGCAACATGTAGAGGAGGATTTATTCAATCACATAGTTTGGGCTCCTAGAACATGGAACCCCTGGTGCTTTCTATTTGGTTGTATTGAAAGGCCCAATGAATTAGGATTTTCTACTGCGCCAGGTCATTTCGAGGCAACCAGATCTTGTAAGATAAAGAGGATGGGCTTCAAAAGAATGATTTGGAGTTCTTTCAGAATGGAACCATGCATTACCAGACACAAGATAGATCTTTCTCTTTTTCCTATACAAAGATCAACCCTTTATATTTTTTTCATAAACAATAATCTTCATGAACAAAGGATTCCAAATAAGAGATATAGAATTGGCTTGGTAAAGAAGTCATCTCATCGCACCCTTGCGCACCAATCTAAAACCACCCCTTATTCTCAAGGGTTTTAGCTTCACTCCGAAACCCTCGCTAAACCTCTCAAAAACAATAATCATCAGCCATGGAAGATTTCTCCTCAGACACAAATTCAACCCCAAAATACAAACAATACAACCCATACAAAGATCTTAACACAAACTCCCCTTACGTTAAACTCTACAATCTTCCCACCTCTCCTGAATACCTTCTTGAACAAGATTCCTTTCGAACTCGCCGTCAGTGGGGAGAAAACCTCACCTTTTACACTGGCTCTTTCTACCTCACTGGAGCTCTTCTCGGCGGTGCAAAGGGCACTTTGCAAGGTCTTTCAGCAGCCGAGTACGGCGATTCTTTCAAAATACGACTCAACCGTGTTCTTAACGCAGGCGGTTTGGCAGGTCAAAGGCTTGGCAACGCAGCAGGAGTAGTCGGGTTGATGTATGCAGGAATGGATTCAATGGTTGCTTACAAGAGGGGCAATGATGATGTTTTAGGAAGCGTGTTAGCGGGTTTAGGAACCGGGTTTCTTTATAGGCTTACGTCGGGTTTACTGTCCGCAGCTGTTGCTGGTATTCTTGGTGGAATTGCTGCTGGTGCTGTTGTTTCTGGGAAGCAGTTGTTCAGGAAATATGTGCCGAATTGATGGATTATAAGGGTAAATATTCGGATGGTTTCTTAGATATATAGTATGATCATAATGATAATGTGGGAACTACTTTTTTTTCTTGTAATTCGTGAAGATAGTGAATTATATGATCATTATGGTTGTAGAGATGACAAGTTTTGGCACAATTAGCAATTAATACCTTGATGAATTGATCAAATTATCTGATCATTTTTTATTCAAATTCATGATTGAAAGTTGTGGTTTCATATGATCAAAATAGATTACTGTCAAAATATTTCATGCATGAACATAAGAACAAATAATAAGAAGCTCCAAATGAGTAATTTGTGAAACATCAACACAAAAGAGATTTGACCAAATTTTACGATTAATTATATTTAGTGATTTAAAGCGCATTGATTTTGATAGAATGGATCAGATTAGTAGTCTGTTTTGGAAGAATTGTTACAGTAGATTCTTAGTACAAAATTTATTATACATCCGGATATATCATGAGCATGATACACTTAAGGCTATTTCTTGCTCAAATAGCCTTGCGTGTATCATGGTCATCATGATACACCCAGGTGTATAAGACAGTATCACCAAAGTTAGGAATAATTTGGGAAGACACGCCAAACTTGAGATTTATGGTGACAATTTTTCCTTTTTTTCTAAATATACTCATCTTGATTTTTAAAATCTGTTTTTGTCGTCTTTGACTATTAATATACTAGAGTTAAATGCACGCGATGCGTGCGAAAGCGGTTAATAATTTAATTCATGAGACAGTTTATTACAATTTTTATTATACACCTGAGTGTATCATGAGTATGATACACCTAAGGCTATTTTCTTGCTAAAATGATATTCGGTGTACCAAAAAAATAGTAACATACTCATAATACATCCGGGTGTATGATAAAATTGTTCATAAGAGCAAGAATTGAACTCCACTCACCTACCTTCCTCTATTACCTAGAATGGACTTAATACTTGCCACTGAACCAAGTTCTATTTGTAAAGTGTATACATATGAATATATACATGTATTTACCCGAGGAGATGAACACTCGCGAGGCCCTATGCAGATGCGTGCTCAACTTGGACTGTGCCTTTGCTAGGCCTATATTCCAACATGGGTGATGTGGCGGGGAAGGACTATATTTCGTACCCGCCCCGCCCTATTGAAATTTGACTTTCCTCGTCGTGCAAACCTCCGTTCTTCTTAGGGATGTCAGTGGGGTGGGTTTCGTGGAGACCTGCCCTGCATCGGGTCCAATTAGGCGGGGATAGGGGAAGGTTTCGCGGGTGATGGAGCGGGGATGGGGATGAAAACAATACCCACGTGGGTGATGGGGCGGGTGTGGAGGTTAGATTGGCCCCGTCCCATCTCTGCCCGCCTTACTTTATCCCCATGTATTGAAGAAATTTATTTTTTAATGTTATTTATCTTTTTTAAAAGTTTTTACCATTTGTTTCTCTAGGCCCAAAAAAATTAGTAAACCGGCATTGGGACGGGGATGGGGCGGGATGAGACGGGGGTTGGGGCGGGTCTAACGGGGATGAGGCAGGTATGGGGATCCACGCAGGTGATGGAGCAGGAATAGTTTTTGGTGTGTTCCCGTTGGGGCAGGGATGGAGATAAGATTTTCCCCCGCCATGGGTGATGGGGCGAGGATGGGGATGAATTTTTTTAGAGGGATTGAGATAGGAATGCCGATATCCGCCCCGCCCCGCCCCATTGACATCCCTAGTTCTTCTTAGAGAAGTCTTAGGCTAGCTTTTTATGTAAAGTATGATTCCAGTAACATCATGGCTAATTTGGTAGGAAGGATTTCATAATGAAGGAGCTAAATCCAATTCGGTGTTTGGGTATCAAGAACTTCAAATCTATAATTGTTATTTTGTTGTATTTCCTCATTCAAATGGATGCAAATGAAAAAATCTCCAAATAATAAGCAAAGTAAAATTGTCAAATACAACCATTTAAAGTACTCATGTTGTCAATTATATCGTTTTCAAAAGAAAAAAAAACTTGTTAGTTACACTCAAAAATCATCTAAAATCTTATTAATTGGTTTTCATATTCATCTGCCTGTCAAATTGAACTAAAAGTAACGTCATACATTCATTAAGTTAGATCTACCTACGTATATATTTGTCTCACCATTTTTAGTTTATGTCTTTGTTTCTCTTTACCTCCTTTTTCCTCAACCACCACCTTCTCTTTTTCTCTCTTCAGGTAATTCTATTCGCTTTCTCCATTTTTTCTCCTTTTCCCCTCATTCCTCCGGTTTCTATTTTTCCCATGTTATCTTCTATCATCGCTTAGTAAAAATATAAGAAAATGTCATTTTTAGAACTTGTTTTTGTAATTATTTTTTTAAGATTACACAGACATGAGTAATTTGGGGGTTTGCAATATGAAAGGCTCAATAATTTCGAAAGCTTTTGTTATTGACTGCTTTTGTTATTGACTGCTTTCGTGACAGGGAGTATGTTTAGACACATCGAAGATTCTACCATAGTTTTTAAGAGGTGCAAAACTGGTTTTGTTGTAATAAGCCTAGGACTAGAGATAATCCCAAGATAAAGTTTTTTTACATGCTCAAATGGGGAGCAAAAATATTTAGGTGGCTTAATATAGAAGACTCGATAAATTGTCAAAATGTGATATTAGGGTTAAGGAAATTGAAGGGGCAACTGGTTGTTGTGGTTTCACGTGTGAAGTTAGGGAGTTTTGTGAACTTGTTCTTGGTCTATGGTCCATTCTAAATTATGGGCGTGATAAGTAGGAACCCAATAGATTTTTGGCGTGTGTTTTGGAAATGAAAGAGTCCCCCCTAGATGGCAGATCTCTCGTTGGCATGTATTGCATGCTATTCACCTAGGCACTCAAAATATTTGGTTGCCTCTTTCATAGTCTTAGAATTTGCTTTGGTTCATTGAGAGACATGAATCACCTTGTTTGTCCGAATAAGAGTTAGGGTTAGTATGGATGTCTTTCTCTTGAAGAAGTTGTGATCAAATGAAATACGCTGTGATGATCCAAGAAAACGTGTTTACTTAGCCCATTGAGATAATCCTAGAATTACGCTATTCGACTTCGCTAGTCCTTATGTGATAAAATCCTATTGAAGCAATCCTAGCTGCAGCCAACAAAGGAATGAAACAGCTTCACTAATCTTTCGTTTTTATGCGTTTGAATCAGAGCACACATCTCGAATCGGTTCATTTGCTCGTATTTGTTCAATGACTGGGGTTTTTTTATCTAAGCATTATACACAGTCATGTGGATCTATTTGTTGTCTTAGAGAGATGTCTCTCTTTCAATTCATCATGATGAAAGGCCCCTTAGAATATGGTTGATATCTATTTTTGAGCTCCTCAGTGATTTTCTTCCAACCTGCTTTGTTCCTCACCTAGGACAAAAATATGCAAGGGAGCTCTTGTCAAAGAGAAGAATTTACTCACCACAGGTTGGAAGTATTTTTGACATAATTTATACTTTCTCCGTTGTTTTCTTCTTGTACCCAAAAATCTTGGCAAATTTGTCAGTGCACAATTTCAAGCAAAGATATCTACAATTATTTATACGTAAAGAATATAAAAAGGTGATATATGAAAAGTACATGACGAGACGAATCTAACAAGACTCCACTTGACTACATTTTTCCCAACGTATAAGCAATAGGATGAAGTCAAATTGGAGATAATGAATAGTGGCAAAAGTCAATAAGCTACAACTAAAAAACAAAGGAATGTGTATTCATATAAACTGTTAAGAGAAAATCTGTAACCTGATACATTATAAATATAGAGTATTTGCTACTTTATTTCTTGTTTTATTTGAGTAGACTGCGAAAATTGTTACACAAGTTTTTCTCCACTTTTATTGTAGCAAACCTATAAAGAAAGTGCTTCTTGTTTCCCAAATACCGCAGCAAAACTCTCATGTGCACAAATTGAGAGTAATTTTCACCGTGACTCGAAATGCAAGACACGCAGGCAAAACTAGTAGCCAATCCAGCCTTGTCACATTGGACCAAAACCAAGACATGCCATAAAAGATAATGATAAAGAACCATTCTACCAGAGAATGGTGCGTGCAATGTATCTCAATTTTGTAGTTACGTTGCTTTTCAGAGCAAGAGATCATGAGCACAGGAAGAAGAATGAATTTCTGCACTTTTAATGAATTGAAACCCCAGCAATGGTTACATGGGAAAAGGAATCGTACTATTGCAGAAGCCCCATCTTCCCAGAACCATCTTCTATTAAGTTAAATACATGTAACCAACTTTCTGGCATATTTCCGAGTCTTGGTGTCGGAGATTGCAGAAACTGCTGAGGCTCAGTCTGCAATCAGCAGCAATTATTCAGGGTCGTCACTGTTCAATGGTCAATTGAAAACATCAAAATAAACTGAAGAGAATTCTCCAGAAAGAAGAACAAAAAAAATTTCATTTTCATGTTGGCTTACATGAATTTGAAAGTAGATTAAGCATCTTTACTCCATAGAGCACAAAATCAAACCAGAAAGTATACCTGCCTCTTCGCGTATCAGTTACTTGATCTCATTGCGGTCTTAAGTATCAGTTAGCTCATGCAGCTACACTTGGTCATTCAATGTCTTGTGAAATGCGACCTGTAGTGATATGGTTAATGCCTTAATGTCAGGTAAGATACCAGCAATTACTGATATGGATTCCTGAAGGCTCTTTCTTAACAAATTGACCTCCATAAGGTAATGAAGAGTCAACAGGTATAGCAGCACAAGTCTCTTGCAGAAGTAAGACAGCAAATAATAACTACTAAATCTTTTCCAGATTAACAACAGAAAAATTGAATTACTTACAGATGTTGATGTTTTAAGAAGCTCTCTTATAGCCATTGTTGCATAGCAAGACGCTGGCAGGGTAAAACTGAGCTTGAGAGCTGTCTGCGTGACCTCTACATCAGAGCCCTCATTTGCCAGAGACTTACCTGGGACCCTGTCTTCACATTTATCTGACGCATTAATGAAACCAGATGCATTAACCTTGCCGCCATTGGCTTTTTCCTCCAATTGAATCAGGTTTACAGATTCGGACTTGGACTTCGCAAGAACATCCAAATCTGTATCTGCCAAAGGTGCATTAGCATCCGTGTACTTGAGTATTTCCCTGGGAAAGGACAATGCGAAATCTTCATACACATGTCTCTGCTGCTAACGTAACAGAATCAGACTAGTCCAAATGAAAAAGAACTCAGGACTACCATTCAAAATCAATTGGTTTCTGGAAAACACGTCTGTAAGCTCCACTCATACTTGTTATTGAGAATTCCCTGAGAAGGAGAATAAAATCATTAGAATGAATGCCAGAATAAATATGTGAGACATGCAAAATCAAAACAGTTGAATAACATACTTGACATTGTGCACACTCTCCGTTAAGCTGATATTATCCTGGCAAACACCCAATAAATAGATTAAATAACTTGGGGGGGGGGGGGGGGGGTGGGGGAGTAGATACACAAGACAGCAGAACTTTCTCGAATTATGTTACCGACAAGCGACAACCTAGATAGCTCAAAAACTAACCAGAACCCACCTGAAAATGTAAATGACCCATTTAATAAGTACAAGAAGACCTGTTTCCTATCTATTCCCGGTCCTTTCGTGAAATTGAGTTGCGAATTTCAAGGTAAGGAGTAAGGACAACAGGATAGAGAGCACTTTGGCGACTCTATCGCAAGAAGGGTAAACAGGTTGGTAGCAAGAGAACCCAGGGAAAGGTACAAAAAGGATATCTAAGACTTTGGAAGGCTTTCTTGGTTCCATGTGAACACGAAGTCTTTCATCATCAAGCATTCTGACTGAATATGGAGATAATAACTTGTTTTATTTATAATACAAGTTGAACTTGAGCAACGGATACATCTCAAACTTCGAACATCAAAGAGGGAAGAAAATATCAGAGTAGGAAGAAAAGCAAGAAATCGCATTGCTTCAACTCCATAAGTACCAGAACTCAAGTCGGGAGACTTGTGCTTGGGCAGCATAACAAAACGGGACGTACTCAAGCCAAACAATGCAACGTGGCAAGATATTTGACAGAGATATCATATATTAATTTAATCACGCATTATGGACCACTCTGGACAGAGCAAGTTTGCCATCCATGAGGTGAGTAGGTGACAGCCAGTCAAGATATGCTCTTCTCAGCATTTATTTTGCCAAGCGTCGATAATCCTGTGTTTAAAAAGCATCCAGAAACCTTGCCACAGGCCATAGCTCAGAGTCTTGATTAGTAAGCATACCTCACTAAATCGCAGAGAAGGCCTTTCAGGTTTACACTAATGAGAGAACTGAACTTGTGAATACTTCAAATTAGCTAGGTAGTAATGCATAGTTGATAAGCTTTAGTATGCTAAAAACATCCATTTTCTAAAAATCGAATCCAGGTTGAAACCATGTTTAAGATATTCGATTGAGTAGACATACCTTCCTAGCCAAGTCATGATAGACATCAGCAACATCATTCGCTGGATACATTGACCTTGAACTGTCAAAGTATGAACATAATCAATGGGAAAATCCGATCATAATCTCATACCATGCCAGATTTAATGCAAACCTACGACATCGATTAACATGTAACTCACCCGGGCAATGGAAGAACAATATCACCTGAAAATGTAAATGACCCATTTAATAAGTACAAGAAGACCTGTTTCCTATCTATTCCCGGTCCTTTCGTGAAATTGAGTTGCGAATTTCAAGGTAAGGAGTAAGGACAACAGGATAGAGAGCACTTTGGCGACTCTATCGCAAGAAGGGTAAACAGGTTGGTAGCAAGAGAACCCAGGGAAAGGTACAAAAAGGATATCTAAGACTTTGGAAGGCTTTCTTGGTTCCATGTGAACACGAAGTCTTTCATCATCAAGCATTCTGACTGAATATGGAGATAATAACTTGTTTTATTTATAATACAAGTTGAACTTGAGCAACGGATACATCTCAAACTTCGAACATCAAAGAGGGAAGAAAATATCAGAGTAGGAAGAAAAGCAAGAAATCGCATTGC
Source organism: Patellifolia procumbens (assembly GCA_947645195.1). Classification (NCBI taxonomy): domain Eukaryota; kingdom Viridiplantae; phylum Streptophyta; class Magnoliopsida; order Caryophyllales; family Amaranthaceae; genus Patellifolia; species Patellifolia procumbens. Next base: position 2,759,043 of record CANSGD010000193.1, read on the forward strand.
TTCAACTCCATAAGTACCAGAACTCAAGTCGGGAGACTTGTGCTTGGGCAGCATAACAAAACGGGACGTACTCAAGCCAAACAATGCAACGTGGCAAGATATTTGACAGAGATATCATATATTAATTTAATCACGCATTATGGACCACTCTGGACAGAGCAAGTTTGCCATCCATGAGGTGAGTAGGTGACAGCCAGTCAAGATATGCTCTTCTCAGCATTTATTTTGCCAAGCGTCGATAATCCTGTGTTTAAAAAGCATCCAGAAACCTTGCCACAGGCCATAGCTCAGAGTCTTGATTAGTAAGCATACCTCACTAAATCGCAGAGAAGGCCTTTCAGGTTTACACTAATGAGAGAACTGAACTTGTGAATACTTCAAATTAGCTAGGTAGTAATGCATAGTTGATAAGCTTTAGTATGCTAAAAACATCCATTTTCTAAAAATCGAATCCAGGTTGAAACCATGTTTAAGATATTCGATTGAGTAGACATACCTTCCTAGCCAAGTCATGATAGACATCAGCAACATCATTCGCTGGATACATTGACCTTGAACTGTCAAAGTATGAACATAATCAATGGGAAAATCCGATCATAATCTCATACCATGCCAGATTTAATGCAAACCTACGACATCGATTAACATGTAACTCACCCGGGCAATGGAAGAACAATATCATCAATTGTGTAATTCTGTTTGAGCAAATCTTCCTCATCTACAGCCTGACCAGAAGTTCAATTATTATCATTACTAAATAAAGGCAACAACAGATGTGGTCATGTTCGCGGTAATGGTCGTGATAAGGTTGAAGTGACTAGTAACAGATAATTGGAATTAGTTGCCGTTAAAGCGGTTTGAAATTTAGAAAAAATCACATTAATGGATTCCTAGCCTCAAATTTGCATATTTCAAGTTTAAGCACTAGTCGCACAACATAATATGACCAAACCAATTATATGACTAGGCTATATACGTGGCCAATCAGTAATTACTTAAAACATGAACGCCCCATCCTATTATTAATATTGATAAGAACTACTCATATACACGAACTACTATCTCTTCTTCAGTGTTTGAATTTTGTTCAACTAATTCATAGCAGCTTCACAGTTAATGCCTCTACCCTCACGTTCCCCTGTCTATCACTTCTCAATGATCCCTTTTATCAGAAGAAGCATTGCACAGCTATTAGAAATGAACACACAAAGGCAGTAATTTGGTCATGTATATTTCCAGTGAGGAAACATCCATTACGGTGTGATTCTTGCTGCCCTTGATGCTCTACATCTGCAACCTCTCTACGAAATGCTAGGAGAGAACATTTTCCTTTCTAATTGCGATGTAGAAGACAATCTAAGCATTTTGGATCCATGGTCAATTGTGAACTACCTCTTTATTACCAAGCGGATAGAAGTAATCCAATGGAGTATGTATCACAAAGTTAAAGGCATATATATGCGATGTGGTAGTTTCTGGTACATTTATAGAGTAAGGGTATGCAAAGGTATACATGTGCTTCGACGAGCTCGAGCTCAGACGCACTTGGAGGACAGAAATTTAGCAAATCTGTCATGCCCGGACAAGCAGGACAAAATGCCCGGACGGCCAGGCCCTTTGCTCAGACGGGCGTTGCGTGAGTTTCCTTAATCTGTTTCGTTTTGCATGCTACCTTTTCGGGAAATGAAGCACTGTTTAGATTGTGCCTTTACTCGGACGTTGTGTCTAACCTCCCTATATCCTAATATATACCTAAGGATTCCATATGTATGAAAAGAGATACAAATCATAGTACACTTGCTTGAGAGAAAATTCTTGTTCAAACACAACGCAATATCAAACTCTCCTGGAAGTTTTCCTGTTAACAACCAAGAAAACTTTGATTCTTTTTGTCATATCTCACAAGAATCGTGCAACTTATTCATACTGGGTCGATAAATTTCTAAAAGGAAAGCATATCATATACGTGCTAAGAAGCATATTATATATTTATCCAGTTCACAAATTCATGATATTTTGACTAACGGTAGTTTAGTATCTGAAGACATTTACAATACCTAGTTCAAACACAGACTTACATGAAAAACATAAAGAAAATGATTTATCCACAAAGACTGTGTCTTCAACTTGTAGGTCACTCCATATTTATATTTAATAGATACATAAAAAGTTCCTTATTACAGAGATGGTTTATTCAACTTCAATTTCGAAAACATATTCAAAATCAACTATATAAAGCCATGAAGTCAACAAGATATGGAGTGTGATTTCCTAAAATTAGTGCAAAAGAATTGCCCAAGAAGATTTCCAAACAACATTAACAGGAATTTCCCTAGATTTCCATGTAGGGGTGAACTCAATAACGCAGGCAGTCTAGTACAGTTACTAGCAACTTTTAGTTAAACATGAGTTCCTGATGTTTTCAGCAATTCACTTTCTCCTTTCCGTGGAGCGCAATTTCTGAAAGCAAATGGTTAACCAGACAGCCACATATACTCCTTTCTAGGTGACTAATCAATTTTATGAAGCGGCTGTCATCTCGCATTCATACATCACTTCATCTCCCATTCTTACAAATAAAACATTACAGTTTCAGACACTATCTTGAGCCATCCAATATTCACTACTGTTCATCCACAAGGTCTCAACCAAAAAGAACAGCAATTCATATTAAACAAGTGGACTTTCTAGTAGGTCCAAAGAAGTCACTGAAATCTACAGCAACTTCATACAACTGAGCAACTTGAGGTGTGCTGTCAGCTGTCCTGTCTCCTGTGTGACCCAATCCAAAGTTGTGTCTTGTGATTATTTCTTATTTCTCAGGAAATAACAGAAATAAGCAGGGTGTACTGAAAATCCTTAATCATTACTTCCTCCGTTTTTTTATACTTGCATTATTGAGCATGTGCACAAGAATTAAGGTGAGGAGAGAGATAGAGAGAAGGAAAAAAGGGGACCCATGTGATTAGAGAGAGGTAGAGAGGAAGTATTTCCCTAAAAGGAAATGATGCAAGTAATTTGCAACTTCCAAAAATGGGAAATGATGCAAGTAATAAAAAGCGGAGGAAGTATTAAATTTTACTATGTGCTCAACTCGAAACTAAACTCGCAAGACTTGGATGAAAGCATGGCCCATCAGGTCTTTCTTGATTGTGAACTAATACAAACTATTTAGTCACAGCTAACAGTTGCTAACAATTTTGTTCAGATATCAAATCCTTACAACAACAACAGCAACTCCAAAGCCTAAATTACTATTGGTTGGGTCCACTGTGTGAGTTAGATTTTATTTCCGAGGATCATCCACTCTATTATATTCTATTAAGTATTACATCCTCCCACAAACCTAATCTCTTCATTCATATCGTTCCGCCCTCTATCTAACACATATGTGGCTTCCACCGACCTCTTCAAAATATCCCATATCCCAACTCTCCACAAAAATAATTAGTCCAGCACCTAGTCAATGTCTTACACGCCCAAACCATAGTGACCGGTTCACTTATCCTCAATATTTACAACTTCAACCCCCTCCGAATATTCATTCCGAATTATAACCCCTAAGGTGTTCCCACTCATCCAGCTAAACATGTGCATCTTTGTTATCCTATCTTTTTTATGATCCTTCCAAATTGCCCAAAACGCATACTCATTAGTCATAACAATGGTCCAATAGTCGTCCTATAGATTTTCCTTTTAACCTTAGAAGTAAGCTACATTCTTACAACATCACAATAGTTCAAGTCATTGTGGTTGTACCATGAGTCATTTTTTCGTCAATGTATCCACTACTCTAAAATCGACCCAAAATATTCACTAGCTTTGTTCAATCCAATGTTTTTACATCGTGTATCGACTCCCTCTCATTACTACAGTTGCACTCAGTGTAATTGCAATCAATGTAATAGCAATCAATCAATGTACTCTGCTCTGACTTAGCGTAAGATTATAATGTTTTGCCTTCTTCACTCGAGTTTAGCAGTAAACTAGTCTCAGTGCATATTACAATATATTTGCAAACTATATACCCCTCGGATCTCTCATGCCACACACAACTTTGAACACTATATAATTACATAGTATTAAAATTCTAAAAAGTAAATCTTTCAAAAGTACACAAAGACGAGTCTAACAAGATATCTCTGCTTTTTGCCTTCTCTTTGCTTTGGACAAGAGCGTTAGTGGACACAGCGAGAGAGCGGACTGGCAAAAACCTTTGATGCCCCAATTGACCATGTCTGTGTAACCGCATTTTCGAACCATGATAACAACCATAATAAATTATAAAAGGATATCAAATGGTTGCACAAAGTTTAGGCAACTTACTTTGACGGAAAAATTCTTTTCATCAGGGACATCAATTTCAACCTCTTCTAGATTGATGTTATTGTCTGCCTCGTCCGAGGGTTCATCCTCACATTCTGTATGCTCAGAAATGATCTTGGTGGAATCTTCTTTGCAATACACTAAATCTCCAGCAACAACATCCTTCGATCCTGGCAGAAAGTTAAACTGGAAAGTAAATAGTGTAACAAGTAAAAGATCATGAAGGACATAAACTACATCCAAATAAAGCAAATCCCATACCATATTTCTGTACTCTGACGCTTGCTGCGTGGTTCCACAGGTAGCTTTGGTAACTGTGTACATACCTGAACAGAGAATCAATAGAGCATATGTCAAAAAGCCTTCACAATTATAGTATAAGACATAGATGCAAGGTTAATGACTTGCCTCATTAACACAGCAAATAAGCAAAAAGATTTGAGCATTTAAGTAACAATCAGCTTCATACCCCTAAGCTAAAGAAATAACGTCACATACGTGTGATTTCAGCATGTTTAAAACTCATAAATTAGAGATTAGAGAACAACATGGCATGCCATCAAAAAGTAATCATGAGTAAAATCATACAACCGGCTTCACACCCCCTCCCGCCCGGCCCAAAGTAGTTAAACAATTTAAATGAAAATTATTAAAATTAGCGAGTTGTAACTTTTAATTCAAGTTTATTTGAATTTAAGTTTGACGGCATTACTAACAACAAAACATAGCTAAGTTCGCCGTTCCGGGGCTTCAAGTATCTATAGCAAACCCAACACACGACATAACAATCAGGAGGAAGATCACACAGCCACCTGCCCCCCCCCCCCCTGTCCCACCAAAAATTTACAGAAATACAAACAAAAAAGGAAGCCAGAAATAGCTTTGAAATTACTAACAAAGCTCAGCTACAATCAATGGAATATAATCGTTAAGACAAAACCACGTGACAGTTGGAAAACCCAGAAAACTAGCAAAGTAAAGACGCCTACAATATAAGCTATCTGATCAGCAGCATAAATCATAGTCAGCATTACTAATTAGATCCCTAAACCTCTAATCAGGCAATATAGTATCATGTAGGGATGTCAGTGGGACGGGTTTGGTGGATACCCACTCTGCATCTCCCTATTAAGCCATGGATAGGAAGAGTTTTAGTGGGTGGTTATGCTGGAAATCGAACGGGGATAATAATTGTAAAAGCAATCGAGTCCACCTCTTCAAAAGCAAGCCATACGCACTTCAAGGGGAACCCTACCAACGGCAATCAATCTGAGGTACTCTGCCGGGGGGCCGGGCTATAATATCAAATGGGACGAGCGACGGCATCCTTTTAAAATTTTACCCACCCTCTCCCCATGCATAATCACCCGCTTTGAATAAACCAAAAATCCTTTGCAGGCTATAGGCTATTGAAATTAAAATCAGAAGTGGGAGGGTGAGGAGGACCTAAGTACCAAGGTAGGTGGTGGGGTGAGATGGTTATAAATTCAAACCCATCGAGGTTGGAACTAGTTTGAATTTTGTACCCACCACGGGGAGGAAGGAAGGAACGAAAATGGAAATAAGGGACCATCATCCTGACCCACCCCACCCCATTGACATCCGTATTAATGGTATGTGGAACATGGTGCAGCAGCAGTATCTTGTAGAATAGTTTTAAAACAAGTAGCAGAAGTAATTCCCGTACCAACTACCATCCGCCCAACCCCCATTGACATCCCTATTAAAGGTATGTGAAACATGGTGCAGCAGCAGTATCTTGTAAAGTAGTTTTAAAAAAAGTAGCAGAAGTAATTCCCGTGCCAACTCCCATCCGCCCCACCCCCATTGACATCCCTATTAATGGTATGTGGCACATGGCGCAGCGGTATACCTGTAGAATAGTTTTAAAATAAAGTAATTCCAGTACCAACTCCTATCAAGGTATACTGCATTCCAACATTTAGATGATACTAATCACAACAATGGAAGTGAGGCAATATCCATCTCCAGTGTAGTTAAAAGATTCACATTATTAGGCTCTAGATTAGACCTGTCAAACGGGTCGGTAAAAATAAAATATTTCCGGGTTCGGGCCGAATAAACCTTGAGACTCAGAGTGTTCAGTTACGGGTCGACCCAATGGGTTAAGGGATTTGAATTTGCTCTTTTTTAATTTAGTTTTTGGGTCATATATGTAACAAATATACACAATATACGTTGGAAATAGCAAATTATAATAAATATAGTCATTTATAGCTAAATCCAACCATATAAATTACGTCTACAGTTAATAAAAATCATTTTTGGAACCAAACACTCTAGTTGAAGGTACTTTTAGCAATAAAAATTCGCATGATTTCATGTTATTCTTCTAAATATACTGATTTTTGGGTAAAAACGGTTTTCCGACATCGGGTACAATTGGGTTCGGGTCAAAAGGTTGTGTTCAAAACCCCGTTATTTTCCAGTCGGTTTTGGGTGGGGTTTCGTGTCAGGTCGATTTTTGACAGGTCTCCTGTAGATTATAAAATAGCAAAATCTACCAAAAAGAACTTTTAAAATTTCAACTTTGTGAAAAAAAAACCTTTAAAAGTTTCTTGGCAAAAAAAACCACCAACTCATTTTCTTTTCAAAAAGAAACCTTTCTTCATTTTCCGGCATTGACTTCTGTTTTACCGCCATTGACCCGAATTTTTTCCGGCATTTTTACAAAAACTAAATGAAATTGAAAGGCTCACTTCAACAACAAACAACAACTACTAACATGTTATTTTAGGGTGTTTCCCATTTAATTTCCACAAAAACCCCAAAACAATAGGGGTCAGCGTCGAAAAAGCGTAAGTCAACACCAGAAAATGAAGAAAGGTTTCTTCTTACAAAAAAAAAACGAGTTGGTGGTCTTCTATTGCCAAGCAATTTTTTATTTTTGGCAAATTTTTCTATAAAATATGTAAACAAAAGCCTCGCTTAGCTCTAGAAGCGCTTTTCATTTATTGTAGATGCTCATAGCTCTTTGGAGCAAGCATGCATCTAATAACGTCTATGTTATCAGAGTAAGGCTGTGCCTTCCAGCACAATTCAACCTGCCCTAGGGCCTAGGCAGGCGCCTCTTAAAAGGCATAGGGACAATATTGCTGTACAATGTACTCCTACTAGGCTAGTTGCTTAATGTTACAGAATATTGTAAAAGTATGTGACAGAAAGGTGTATACTTATCACCAGAAGCCTTCCTGTAGCATCTTATATTGACAATCTTAGAGAAAGTTAATCAGAAACCTAATGAATAGATAGATAGATACACCGCTGCAATCCTTCTCCATAATACAGATTACTGACAGAGAACAGTAAAAACTAGAGAGTCAGCACCACTTACATCATTCTCATAGTTCTAGGGATCCGCTTTAATGCCTGCTGGTAATTTCCAGGAGATTTCTTTAGACACAGCAGCTATAGAGTTAGAAAGAAGGAGTCAAATTCTAAAATCAAATCTCAAATATATTAGCACCAAAGATTGTAGAAACATAAACCAGCAATGAAAGATAAATGAGTAGCATCTCCTAATACAGAAAAGCAAAGGGATTATTAGACCTAATTGAGCAGGCAAAACTTATTCGACCTGAAAAACAACCAAAATTTTAGGCTTTAACACGATAGTTTATGAGCTAAATAAAATGAACCGGGTCTGGTAAGCAAGATAAAATCGACCTAAACCAAAAGACCTGACAAAATAAGTTCTGACCATATTTTTATTACCCAGAACCAAAACACCTGGAGTGAAAGTTACCAAACCAACTTGTTCGACAGGGCTACAATTATGTGGTATAATCTTTCCACTCTAAACTGATTATTCTTCGGAATATTAATTCATCAAATCACACTGCAAAAGGTCATACAAAAAAACAAATGACAAGGATGCTCCTATAGGATTGATCAAATGGAATAAAGAAACAAAATTTCAACACGGATAAACTGCTATAGCTGATCAAAAGAATTTTAGCACGAAATAATAGGCGATGTCCAAGAAGATTCCGTTTCTAATGGCACGGAAGCAAAAAATAAATCTAGCAACAAAAACCACTTATGTCTTCTTAATTAAAACATGAAACTGTTTGTCAAACAAAAATTAATAATTTAAGCGCATCCATAACCCAAACAAATCCAAATTTGTCAAAAATAAGGGTTTAATAGCTATAATAGCATAAATTATATGAATCCAACAACCCCCTCCTCGAGAAAGAAGTTAGCAAGCATGCACTTACAACAGCCCTCTCCGCAACCATATTATGCGGTAACCGTCTCAATGCTCCTTCAACATCATTGCTTTCCTTGTATTGTTCCCGTATCTTCCTAACAGCTTCCCTTTGTAAAGGAATATCTCAGTCAAGGAAAATTCCGGTTATTTTAAAACATGGTATAACTGAAACAGGTTAACAAGATCTCGCTTGTACAGTAACGTATGAAATCAAAACCAAGGATATCCCCCTCCCTTGGATCAAGAATCAGATCAACTGCAGCTTTCCACTCTCCACGAAGTAAAGCTGCTCCAATCAGATGAGTTGGTACTGAGCCTCTTCCAAATCTCTGTAATTATACATGGATATGGTATTCTCTATAGTTCACAGATCATCAACAAAAATCAAAATAAAGTGCACCATTTTTCACAGGAAAGAAACAGTGAGCAAATAGTTTCTAAAGATAACAGTGTATGAGACTTTGCTGAGCGATTTCACAGTCCCACTACCTTGAGAAGGATTACAAGAAGCAGAGAGTATAAACCATCAATGCAACAGAATGAACTATACTGATGCTGTAAGTAGAAGCAACAGAGATACCTGTAGACCAAAATAGTTAATAAATCCCTGCTTTCCTAAAGCATCTGTAGATGCTCTGATAGTGTCTTCAGAATCAGCAGAAACCCCTCTGAGAAGATAAGAAAGTACTAACACATTATTGATAAACAACAACAACAACAACAACAAAGTCTTATTCCCAAAATGATCTGGGGTCCGCTAACATAAATACTGATCTGAAACCGTCAGAATACTAACACATCACAACAACATTACCCCAGTGCCTCAAGGCGCCCGCCACAAGGCAAGGCAAGGGGGGGTCTGATGTAGGCAACCTTACCCTTATGTTGAATACACAAAAAGGTTGTTTCCGGATGAACCAAAATGAAAGTTTCGTCAAAATGCATTGACCACCTGCGACTCTATAGTATAACAAGCACAGCTAGTTTAGGAAGCCATTTTGCTTTGTTCCATCATATTCCAAAACCAAAGAATAGAGAGTCTATGGCTCCATTGGAAAACGGAAGTAGAATACTAGCATATTATTGATGATAAATAATAAATAATAAAACTACAATGACAGCTCAACAGTCCATATTTCATCAATGACATCTTACCTAAGCGTTATTGTGAATCTATTTCCAAGAAGCTGTCCAAGCTGAAGCCCTTCTTTGACATAGCTAGCAGGTCAACGAGATGAATCATTATTTACAAACAACCATATAAAAAGTAAATTCAAAAGAGCAACACAATCCAAAAACATGTTTATACCAGAAGTCACCAACTCTTATACCAATCAACCTTGCGTTGAGGGAAGCCAATCTACTAGCACGCTGCTTGAACATAGTTACCTGTGAAGCAAGATAAAATCAAATCCCTTGCCTAATTCAATTTGCAACTGGTGATCCAGCACTGTGATTAGGGAACAACAAAACCAGTCCACAATATAAGCAGGCAGAACAAACGTCTTCAGATAAGGAGTACCTCAAAAGAACATGAACAAGCACAAGGATACACACGCATGCCAAACTCAATTATATGAACAACAAGTATGAGTTTATGACATAAGCGGCCACATGAACAAGAAAGGTATACCCAGCAACCGAATATTACACAAAAGCGGTAGCAGAGACAAGATGACTCGTATAAGGAAGATTCTAGGAAAGGGACAGAGTAGAGTCTAAAATGTCGGAACACATGCTAACATATTTGTAGTTATGAATATGAAAATTCACTACTTTCAGGCTGGGGCAAATATAAACCTCTCTTGAAGATTGCAAATCTTACACAAAAAGACAAAAAAAAAAAAAGAGATTGGCTGGCCAGCTCACTCTGCCCACACCTATTGTCAAGGCTTATTTTTTGTTCCTTTGGAATAAAACGTACTAGTATTATAGTATATAGAAAGCTTGTCATATAGTATACGCGAAAATCATAATAGTATGTTACTTTATTATCTGTTTGTTTTCCTGAGTTTACTCTCACTCGATTTTTGCTTCGCTTGTGTTTCATTTTTTTAAATAAGCCCATCTTATAGATGGTTGTATTTGTATCACGGCTCCTTTTAAGTGCTAGTTCAGAAGCACACAATTTTATGTTATCACAATTTTCCTCACTCTCTCAATCTCATACAAATTGACTATGTAGACAGCACATTAATTGTTCGAAGAAGCTATAATCACCAACGGAATAGGATGTCGAGAACTCGATGTTATAGAATGCCATACCTGGGTCAGATTAGAGAAAATTATAGAGAATGGTTAAGAAAAGATTTGATTAATAATTTCAGAAAGGTAGTAAAGTGAATTGATAACAAGCAATCGAGCAGCTTGCACTCTCCCAAATGCCCAGATGCTAAAGTAGTATATTTTCCATACTTATATGCCAGCGGGCAGCCTCCAACAAGCATATGAAGGATCGAATCATACCTAAAGCAGCCTTGAATTCCCCTCCAAGTCCGACAACGGAGCCTTCAACTTTTCCGTCTTTGTCAGCCGGAAAATTTTAAATGTCTTTGAAGTCGAAAGATCTGGCCCTCAGGATCTCTACCATGGAATGCAGTAAGTTGAAGTTCATGCTTGAGCATGCTCGGCTCTCCCCCTCTGCAATCTGAAAACCCTAGGTTCCATTTGCTTGATGTTGGCAAACTCCTCTCTGATCATCTCTTGTACTTGCTATGAGTGGAACTGCTGCTGGATCTGGAAGGGTACTCAAAGATGGAGAGCTTCTGACCCCACATTCCCAGCAGCATGCAGTTCCAGCTCTGGAATCTGACAACCATCGTACTCCGGTTCCAGATTCTGTAAGTTAGTGTTTCCACCATTTTTCCTTGCACCACACTATTTTTCTCCCCCTCTACTCTCCTCTAATTGTAGAATTCAGATTTCCTTTCACTCTCTCTCCTCTAACTAAATCTCTTGGCTTCCTCCTCAAGCTACTACTAACTGAATCACAATGCACTTTGCTAAAATCCCCCCCCCCCCCGCCCCCCTCTCAAGTCAGCTCATTACGGGATAAAGCTATAGCACATCAAGAGAGCAGGGTCGAAAGAACGAGTTAGTCATCCACGAAGTGAATTCGAGAATCCAAATCAGGTCTTCCAGAGACAACTTTCAAGTGCCATCAAGGTGTGGCCCATATAGTTCATATAAGGAAGGAGGCCAACCCTTCACCTCGTATGGTTCGCAATTTTGCAAAAACTGAAAGAGGAAGGATATATTAATGAATTTTGTCGCTAAAATGTGCACATAGTTTCCAAAATCATAGCATTATAGATCTTTCAGTTGAGCATACGCGTATAGTGTCACTGGTATCCCACAACCAAATGTTCTCCAAGGAATAAGTTGCAACCTTGCTTATAAAGCCAATGGCGGAGCCAGGAATTTTCAGATGAGGGGGCTAAAATTAACAATTTGAAAAATCAAGTGGTATGAAGGGGGAAAAATGGGGCCTATGGGGGTATGGAGATTGAACCCAGGTTTTATGAGTTGTTTACTCTATTTGTGATTAAAAACCAACTAAGTTAAGCATATTTAGTGATATCAAACTACATTAAATACTATATATACTTGAAAAAATTTGATGTTGAGGGGGCGACTGCCCCCACCAGCCACCCCCTCTCTCCGCCACTGTATAAAGCTAATGCCCAATAAAAATCAAACATAAACAAAAAGGGGAACCTAGATGAGTTTGCCAAAGCATAACCTACAAGACGACCAGATCAGAGCATAAAATTGAAGGTTTTAATCATCACATAGAGGAGAACCTAGATGAGTTCAGCCAACTTAACCTTCAAAACAACCACACCAGATCATATTCTACACGATAACCATACCTACAGCACATCAAGCATATGAACAGGTGCCATAAACTAATTAGTGTGCTGTACAAAACAAGCAAAGAAATCCAACATAGGAACAGTCATTTGAAGATCCAACGGTATTAGCTTCGTCTGGCAAGAGAAAGGGAAGATGACACTGGCTTCAAGAACAAAACAAAATTAGCAATAATGCCGCATCAATGTCATGTTAATAGGAGATCCTACATAGAGCTTGACAAAAGACCGGAAATTGGGGATCAAATTGATACAGCGTGTCATATCGCGTCACGACATTACCACCTGGGTTTTTGCTTTCGGGCCAGAGTTTATTTCCATATAGTTCATCATGAAAAATCAATCAACACAGGTCCTAGTCCCTCCACCCCTTAACAGACTTCCGAGTGCTTTTTTCAAAGTCAAACTTGGTCCATAACTTTTTATCGATATATTCTCAAAACCATAATTATGAAGGATATTGTTAAGCTGGTCTTAATGTGTACATTCAAAGTATCAATTTTTAAAAGAATTACTAATACATTATTTAAGATATGAAAGGTCAATAATGTGTTTGCGCCCGTGTATCTCTATACTGTAAGGGAAGAGGGGTGGGACACCAAACTTAATGTATTGCCTAATTTACCCTTTGTTGTTTAATTAATAATTTACAGAAAAAATAAATATATCATAAACAATAAATAAAAAATTAATGAGAACAATTGCATAAATAAACCACCTACAATCATCCCACAATCCCACTACATCACAAAAAATAACTATCCACTCACCCAACCTCAATAAATAAATAACATAAAAAAAACCGATTCAAAATACCAAAACTACTATGATATAATTTTTGCACACATTGTGTGCATATAAGGCTAGTAAAGCAGATGGGAAGTCTATTAAGGGATAAAGGGAGTATTACTCTTCCACTCAACGCAATTTGGTCTAGATGGGTTAATTTCAGTTCGGGTGAAAACTATTATGCACGTTTGTTTCGGAATAACTTGGATGACTCTATGGAATTAACTCTATGGAATAATTATGGATAACTCTATGAAATCAACACTTTTTAGTTGAACATAGAAGAAGTTGGAGATTTTGCATTCTGTAAGTCAATAGCATCCAACAATGTGCATTGCCTGGTAAACATAAACAAACAGTTACAATACCCATGCTCTAATGGGACACTGACCTATGGCACGTCAAGTATATTGCATCCTACACTGCAATTGCAAAGAGACCACTAGTATGTCAAAACTTACAAGTAAAACCATGAAACCTTGGGATCTGAAGGCTGCCTAAAGCGGATTCAAGATTCACCACATGCTTTAAAAGACTAGGGTGCTCCAGCAAAACATTTAAAATAACTTGTATAGATGTCACACGAAAACATTACTTTTTAGTGACTGAGCAGAACAGTTGGAACAAGTAATGAATCAAGTTCAGGTGTAAAAGAGAAATACCTGTTGAGTAGACACAGAACGCTTATCCTTTGTACCAGAAAATCCAAATGATTTAGCCTGCCAAACACAGAGTCAATGAGTCTTAGTAAAGATTTGGTGCCTGGAAAGTACTGAAGTCTGAAATAAATAGAGTAGACGCAATTAGCTACTAGTTTTAACATGTTGGACAAAATTTAACTCATTTAAAAAGACAGGAATTTCAATTTGTCAATATATTACCTAACACTTCACTGCCAACTAATCAAGTGGAACGGAGAAAAGTGCGAATGATACCTGAACTCCAAGCATCTTGCCAATCAACCTGAGGACCTCTTGAGTATCTTTGTTCTCCTTGTAAAGATGAAACCTACATGTACAGATTAGTAATGTGTTTCAGAAACTCAATGGAGAAATGGGTCAAAATCAGGTGTGAAACAGCACGTACCTTAAAAGCACAAGAATTTCTCCCATACTCTCGTAGTACTACTATATTTTACAGCAGAAACATCATAAAGGATTCCAATTTTTATCATAACAAGAAAAGGGTGATGTCAAGCCTCAATCCGAGTCATATACAAGAGTCAGGTGGGAATAACAAAGGCAATCCAGAATGCCAACCAGAAGGCTTCTTCTGCTGAATACAAAGTATACTCGAACCTAATGATAAGGGGCGTTTTGAACTTTTGATTATGTAAGTTCAGTTGGCATCAGTCATAACAAGTCGCACTGACAGCCAAAACCACTACACCTCTGCCCTCTCTTAATAAATTGAAAGTATATTCAAAATATATCTATTCCTTGTCCAAGTTAGACTGAAATGAAAAGAATGTGAATACTGGTGGAAATATTAGATTGCAATCAATTGAAAAAGATATCAGTACATATGTCATTGACAAGGAATGAAGGAATAGTTATAATTTGCATATATATTCTTAAATCAGTGATCCAATGGTGTAAAGTTTTCTAGCTCCACCTATTTTCAGAGAATGAAACTCTAGAGGTCTTCAATCTATATGAATTATGTACTTACAATAAACAACGTTAGACAATTATATTTGCACTTTGTTATTCAACACCTTAATTCACTGTTAAGAGTATTATTGAGTCCTTCAAATGATGTGGATACGTAGAAAGAACTGTATTTCCAGTGTTCTAGAGAACCATGAAGAATGTGAATAAAGATATATGATTGGCATATGCTTCTAAGTTCTAACACATCTAACAAGTATGTAAAACTTCGTTTAAATACTTTACCCATTTATTCCTCTTTTTAACAAAGCTCATACTATCACTTTTTTATACCAATGACCTTTAAATTCATTGACCTCGTTTACAACTATTTCGTAACAGCAAAAATGGGGTAAACAATTAATCACATTGGCTGACCTAACTAGTTTTGCACAAATGTGTCAACGTAATTAGACCAAAACTTGGATGATAAAATACATAGCAACTAACAAGTATCAAACTATAATTTGTTGAATACAAAAATTGTAATGCAAAAATAAAATCATAACATAAAGCCCTTACTATAAAAATCATAAATTTTTAATGATTATCACACCAATAATTTTACTCAACCACCCCTCCAATGGGAACAAAACTTCAAAAGGAGTAACGAAACTCATAAAGTTGACTCCACAGTCCACCCATAATAACACAAAGAAAACTTCCTCCATTTTGTCATGCAATGGATTAATACCCATGGATGAACCTCATATCAGTGCCCCATCAATCAGCTTGGAGTCACCTTGTTGTTGTATATTTTTAATCCAATATATAGAAAAGAGATATTAAGCAAATGCTAATAAAGGAAGAAATGGTTGGTAGTCCAGCCGAACATAGTCAACACATGGGCTGCGAGAGCAACACCAAGGAGATAATTGTGAGTGATTGAAGGTTTAGCCGTAGCTATTGGTTTGTGTCAAAATTTAAAGCGTCCTCTAAAGAAGTTACAAATTGGACAAGGTACAGGAGGGGAGAAAAGGAAAGGGAGAAGAGGGGGGAGGGGGGGGAGGGGGGATTAAAGGCAGGTTTAATAAGAGTGTGTTCTCTGCACCTCAAAATTAAGTTTCGGGGTTAATTAGGTCTAAATACAAGGTCCAATGAGGTGTGATAAGTTCAAGTGAAGGGAACGGACCCTAAAGAGAAAGGGAAAGGATGGGTAAAGAAAAAGGAAAGAGATGGACAAATGTAAATAAGGAGATGGAGTAACTCGAGGAGAAGACGCTTCATCATCACATCCAAATCAATTCATAATGGGATAAGGGGCGAAGACGAGGACTAGAAAAGAGAGAAAGGAAGGGTGTGCTTTAAATGTGAAGGAGTGATGCATAAAGGACGCATACCTGTTGAGGATTCTATTTTATTATATCTAATATACATATATTGCATCTAAACTATAATCACTGTTCAGGTACGCCAACAAAATAAAGGGTAAGTAAGAGCCAAGTAATTATTATGATGTACCTTAGTATGCAAGAAGCGAACAAATGGGGAAAGGGTAAAGACGAGGTATAGAAAAGAAAGAAGGGGAGATTGTTCTTAAAATGCAAAGGAGTGATGCCTAAAGAACACATATCTTTTGAGGGTTTTGTTTATAGAAATCTAATACACGTTTAGATTACGCATCTAAACTGTAACAAGTGTTTTATTCAGATAATGCCCAGAAAATGAAGGGGAAATAAGAATTCATGTAAATTATACTCCCTCCGTTTTTTATACTTGCACCATTGGATTGAGGCACAATAATTAAGGAGAGGAGAGGGATATAGAGAAAGAAAAAAGTGGACCAAGTGATAGGAGAGAGGTAGAGACAATTAACTGCCCATATAGGAAATGGTGCAAGCAATCTGTAACTTCCAAAAATGGGATATGGTGCAAGTAAAAAAACGGAGGAAGAATCAAGTAAATTTACCATGCAAGAGGCAGACAGATAATGCAATACCTGAGAAAGTTGCCAAGATGGTCTGGCCAGTCATGTGAACCTCTCCTATCAAATGGCTTATCATCCCTGTCTTTCCGTTTGCGGCAATTTCTGCCCTTATTTTGACCCCCTGCCGAAGTAGGCCTCACACGAATGCATTTTGATGAATCTCGAGGACCATCTATTGTGTCTGTGACGAGAAATTTCAGTTTCTCCTTGAAGAAGTTGTGCACTGCCTGAAGCATCACAACAACAAAAAATCCATAAACTACTGCACAGAAAAGGGGAAATGAGAACATCCAGGGGCATTTCTATAATATAACATAAATCTAATATTATATACAACTGATTTCCTGTTTGCTCATTCGATCTTGTACTCATTTACTTTGCTATTTTTTTCATTTACTCGTTTGTTATTTTCTCATTGGCTCAAATCACTTTTTTCCACATTTGCTCATTTTTTCTTTTGATCATGTACTCTTTAGTACATGTGAGGATTTGCTCACTTGCCTTTGTTCATTTGCTAATCTCATTTACTCATTTCCTCATCTATTATATTATGGTTAACTCATTTGATCTTGTGCTCATTGCTCAAATCATTTTTTTTGTTCATTTGCTAATTTGATATTTCTGCTTATTTCAGTACTCAAGTACTCATTTCAATGAATAGGCAAATTGGATCCTTGCTTTCAAATAAGCTACTTGCTTCAAATTGAGCAAAAGGAAAAATTGATACACAATTGTAAGACCGAAATATCAACTTCAAGTATTTAAATTTTTAAAAAGTTTCTTCAATATAATCTAACCTTAACAACTTACAGATTCAAACATACGAATAGAATTCGGAACAAAACACTTCCTCTCCGCTTACATATCAACTACGCCATATACCAGTAGATATTGTACGAGGAAGAAGACAGAAGAAGAAAAAGAGGCATGATTCAGTTCACTAAAAAAAGAAATGCCAAACCCTAGGTAGTCTTTGGGAAAATGTAGCCCAAACAAACAATACTGATGTGGGAACTGCAAGATAAAGTTTGAAAAAATTGGAAGGTTGGATGGTGAATTTTTTAATGTTGATGTTCCCTGTTTCAAAATGGCAATGGCAGCTGCAATAGGTATTAGAATTGGTATTAGCGGCTTCCAGAAAACGTTTGCAATCTGTCCCTCTCTCATCAATTATGCTGCTAGGCTAAATTTTCTTTGTTTTGTGGCGGCTTCTTCCTCGATCTCCCTATTATTAAGCACATGAGATAAATCTGAACATTCATAAGTTCGGAACCATTGACATTTACCAAACTCACAAACTCATTCCACATGGAACCCAATGTCAACAGGTAGAAGCAGACAGCAACAATCACCATCGAAAAAAATGCAGTAATCTGGATAGAGTATCACAAGCAAGCTGGCCTACTATTGTCTCTTCCATACCCAGCTCCTTAAAACAAGGATAAATTTGTCCATTGACACAATGAAATCCATTACCATTTTGTGCAACTACACCCAAGCTGAAAGATCAACAACAATACTAAAGCTATCATCTTTCTCGTTTTCCACCCTTAGTTTAAAAAAGCACTAGGCGCACCGAGGACCTTACCTGGAGCCTAGGAGCAAGGCAAAGGTGCACGCTTTCGTAGGCAAGGTGCACTTGAAGTGCCAAAAACCTTAAAAATCAATTGTAGAACATATATTGAAATCAAAATAACATAAATATTGCATTCGTCATGCATTAAAGGACATAAAGAAGCATTTTTAATAGAATATCGGCAAAAACTCACATGTTCTAGGCCAAAATAAAAAACTTACAACCTAACAATGAAGTTTAGTATTTAAAAAAAAAAAAAAAAAGATGTGGTTCATGATAGCTCTCTAAAACACTAGAAATTCTCATCCTCCTCATCATCACAATATTACTCATCCTCTACGACCACATCATTGTGCACATCCCATATTCTTCTTCCACCTAATCCTCCTCATCCAACACCACAACTTTACAAGATGCTTTAGGAGTAGAGCTATTAGAAATACCTTTCCTTATACCAAATCTAGATGAGGGTCCGGCTCCATCGAGGGATGGCAATGGGTCTTGGACCCGATCCAGACCCACTAGGCCAACTTTAAAGACCCAATGGGTTTAAAACGGGTTTGGGTCGAGAGGTTATCTGGCAGATCCGCGTCTGGGTCCGAGTCTAGATATATCAAACCCACACTCGGTCCATACTCTACACACAGACCCATTTACATAAAAAAAATTTCAAAAAATAATAACTTGAAAATTATGACTTTATGAGTAGTTATGACTCCATTTAAGACATGTAATGATGTATGTTGAAACATACTTAAGATTTTATGAGCTATATTTTGTTAATTGTTTTGATACAAACCTTAACGAGGGTCACGCGAATCTATAAAATAGGCGATATAAATTTATTAGATTAAAAAATGCAATTAAACTTGAAATTCAAAAGCATCTAGTCTGTAAGAAATTAATGGGTCTCGGTCTAGGTGACAGAGTCGCCGCAGACCCGACCCATTGCCATCCCTACCTCCACCCGTTGCTAGCCTTGATGCTCGGGGTTAGGCTACCAATCTCACTCCACGTCAAATCGTGACCGTCAATCACAAGATTACCATCTTCATCATCTTCATCCATTCTCCCAAGTAGTCATTCTTTGTTGTCATCAATATCCTTCAAAAGAATGGGATCAACGTTCTTTCCTCTTATATCGCCGCTTGACACATACCATACCTTTCAACTGACTTTGATCCTACCGGTTTCTCTTCTTGGTGTGAAGCTAGTGGAAGAGGGTAACTTGTAAGTTAGGTTACCCAATTAAGTAATAATATACTAAAAAAGATAATATTAAATAAATAAAGCTACTTACAAGTTGAAAAACACCCCAATTGGTACTACAAGTGAGGCTAAGGACCTTTATGGCAATTTGTTGGAGGTTCGGTGTTGAAGCTCCATTCTAAGACCACCAATCCACTATTACAAGACTTTATTACAAAATTTAGGTACTTTGGAAGATAAAAATTATTGGGAAGAAACTAATATAAGAAAGAGATTAGTGTTTTCCCATGGAATCTATCTTCCTATGCCTGATTGCCATGGGTATGCCAAACAATCTCATTGTCTTGCACTTCCAACTTCGGTAAAAACCATGCATTGCAATCATACAAACCTTTAATCTAACACCCTAATTCTTCGGGGTTATCAAACAAGATTTCCGGATTAAGAAAAAAGCCGACCGCGTGCAAAGGTCGATGGAGTTGACAATCTCACCTTGTATCAATATACTAAAGGGCCTTCTTGTAATGTTCCTCCTTCATTGTAAATCGCTTAACAATTTTTAGCCCTATCCATTACTTCATATATATAACTCATAGGATGCTTCCTTTCTCCATCAACCATTGTAAGAACTTTGACAATAAGCCTAGAGTGTGTAAAGTATATTCCTCCAAAGAGTATCTCATAAAAGATAGGAGGCTACTTTCTCCCCCTCCCCCCGCTTCCTTAGGCCCTTTAAATTCATTCTATTCCAAAAAAAAAAGCAACCATCTTTCTCAAAGTTGTTTTTTTGCTTATGAAATTTAATAAAAGTGATGCAAAATGTTGCAAATCGAGTGATTGTCGCCTTATGCAAATTAGCTTAATTAGTAAACCTAAGTGAAATGTGGCTATAGATATAGACATTCATAAACATGCATTTCTTAAGTGCAACCTTGACCTTTGGGATTTTTCAATATCCTCCAACATAAGATCAAGACAATGGGCAACACATGGTGTCCAATAAAGATGTTGTCTTGTGGCTTCAAGTAACTTCCTAAAAAGAAATAGCTAACAATATAAGCATCTATTAGAATTTTAAATTAGAATTAGTACCTCAATGAATGAAATTAAGGAGATAAATTTTTCTTATCCGCCTTAACATAATTAAGTACATTGTCCGTCGATACTTGAATGACATTTTTCTCTCCAATCTCTTCCACCATGTCATCACGCAAGTGAAACAACAAGTTGGCATCCTTAACAATGTCGAACACATCCATTGTTTTGTGAACACGGTCCGTTTAGGAGAGTTCACAAAAAAAATTATTGTGTCCTTTGAGGCTATGGAATCACGTCGTCCATCAGATAGAGCAACCTTTAGTTGTCCAATCGTTTTTGTGAAACTCCAACTTTAATTATGTATCGTTCACTTGTTTCAAAAACTTTCATTCACTCCAACCTTTGAACTCTTATCTCATACATATTAGGTGGCTTCATGTCGACATCATAAGCTCCAATTGCTTAAATCATCTTTCGGAAACTTTCGGAAGTAGTCGCATTGAATGCAATTTCTCATAAAACCACCTCGCAATTTCTCACAAGCATTGTGCCTCATTTCCGTATCATATCTTCCAAAGATGTCTTTTGCTTGCTTTCTCCCATTTAAAACATTTTGAGAATGTTAGTAATAAATTTGTCCAATGGACCTCTTAGGGACATGCTTACCCTTCGAGTTTATTATCCCCACTTCCTTCTTGTCATCATCATCATCAATATATTGAGGCATCCCTATTAGCATTTGACTATCTTCCTTTACTTGTGCCTTCATCTTCATATACTCCTCTATTTCTCCCTTGCATGCTCGGAACAACTAGGGCATTAACCACATTAAAACATCCAACCACGTGTTGCTTCATGCGACAAGCCCCTCCTTTACAAACTTTATTAAAAGAGCTACAAGTCCAATTAACATAGTAGGATCCACACTTAAGAGTATTTTCGAGCCGAATCTACTGATGATCCCATAGAACCATTGCCAACGCTTACGATCCTTAGTTTAAAAAAGCAAGCACGCCGCTAGCGGTGGCGCTTTCCAAACCTTAGGTGATGCGCATTGTCATCCACGCACATGTAGGCGCGCTTTTTGGTGCGCTTCCGAAGAGGCGCAAGGCGTGCGCTTACTGGCTCTTCAGATTTTTGGTCGAAATCTGACTTTTAATCAATAGGCCCATTTGGCCAAACGGGCCCACTTGCCTTTCCCCTGACGGTTAATAAAGCAAAATAAAAAGAAGAGAAAGAAGGATGAAACACGTGAAGATCAAGAAACATCGAGGAAAAGGTGCCTCTCCTTCTAGAAGAAGTGAATGAAACACAATTAAAGTTGGAGCTCAAAAAGAAAAAAAACAAGGATAAATGAAGATTGTTCTATCTTATCCAATGGATGGCATGATTCCCTAACCTCAAAGGGCATAATCAATTTTCTTGGGAACTCTCCTAAAGGAACCATGTTCGTTAAATCAATAGATGTGCCCGACCTTGTTAAAGATGCAAATTGTTTCAACTGCTTGATGACATAGGGGAGGAGATTGGAGAGAAAAATGTCATTCAAGTAGTGACGGACAATGCATCTCATTATGTTAAGGCGGGTAGAAAAAATTTATCTTCTTAATTTTATTCATGATACTAATACTAATTTAAATCTAATAAATGTTTATGTTATTTGCTAAGTCTTTTTATGAGAATTGTTTGGGCCAGAAGACAACACATTTATTAGAGTCCATGTGTCGCACATTGTTTTAATCTTATGTTAGAGGATATTGGAAAAATCCCAAAGGTCAAGATTGCACTTAAGAAGTGCATGTTTATGAATGGCTATATGTATAGAACTTGATAATCGGGTTCAGTAATCAAGCTAATTTGTATAAGCCGGCGGTCACTTGATTTGCAACATCTTGCATCACTCTTGAACAATTTCATAAGAAAAAAAAAACTTACGAAGAAAATTACTTCCCTGAAATGGAATGAATCTAAATCTAAATGGCTTAAGGAAGCGGAGGGAATAAATAAAATAAAATAGTCTCCTATATTTGACTTGATACTTTTTGGAGGAATATACTTTACACATTCAAAATGACCAAACATCTTGTCAAAGTTCTTAGAATGGTTGATGGAGAAAGGAAATCTCTTATGGGTTATATATATGAAGTCATGGATAAGGTTAAGGATACTATTGCTAAGAGCTTTGCAATGAATGAGGAATATCACAAGAAGTCTTTGAGTACATTGATACAAGGTGGGATTATCAACTCCATCGACCACATGCGGGCAGCAATTTTCTAAATAGGGAAATTAGGTTGTCAAGAAATGATCAAGGGTTTGTATTTGTATGATTGCACCGCAAGATTATGCTTGACTTGGATGAGTACAAAAATGCACGTGCCCTCTTCGACATAGCCATGGCAATTAGGCATAGGAAGATAAAATCTTCGAATAAACACTAATCTCTTTCTTTTATTTTGTCTTAAAAAGTACTTCAATTTTATAATAAAGGTCTTGTAATAGCAGATTTGTGGTCAAACTATGGAGTTTCAATACCAAACCTCCAAAATTTTGCCATAAAGGTCCTTAGCCTCAATTGTAGAGAGAAATTCAGGTGTTTTCCAACTTGTAGATCTAAGCCTATCTCTAAACTAGCTCCAAACCTATCACGCTAAATCAGTTCACAGAAGGAATCTAAGCTTGTTACATCTAAACTGTCCACAGACTGAAATAAACTTAGTAGCTTATTTGGGAGCCTATTATCTCTGAAGTAAATTTACCTAAACTAACTTAAAGTTATTTTTAAGGTGAAGAAAACACCCTTATCGTGTTACCGCTACTAATAGGTCAGTTGTATTCTATCAATAAATGTATAACTAGTATTAGTCCCCGGCGATGCACGCGATTTTTAGTTAGGCATGAATAATGTAATCTAGCATGCTAAATATCAACAAAAATGAAAAATAATAAGTCATTATTACTTTTCCCATTAGACAACTTGAGCCTTGGTTTTCATTGATATATCATCATTATTTTTGATAAAAGCATCAATAATAGTATGGTGGCATAGTGGTTGAAGCTCTTCGTTCCATATTTGAGGTTGGGGGTTCGAATTTCACATTGGACAATTTTTTAAATATGAGAATGATGTTAGATAAAATGCTAATAAAACCGGGATAGTGACACGTGGCGGATATCAACCCTTGATTACGCTTTTTAATATATATAGATTAGTGGCATGCCAATTGATACAAAGCCAATTGAGCATATACTGTCTACACAAACGAAAAGAGACTCGGATCATATAGCAACGAAACAACCTAATTTCACACCCTCAAAGATGAAAGTGATCGTTTTGAAACATTACCGTGCGGTGGATTTTGTCAGAACTTGGAGAAAGAACTAAAGGAGAAATATCAGCACCAGAATTAATTTTCTCGATGAATTCTTTCAGGCGATCAGCATCCAAGTCACCTACAAGCGACCGAAATGATTCGATTTCTGCTGTGTAACATTTATCTGATTGCTCAGCTACCTTCTCTTCCTTCTTCTCAACCAGCTAAAAATAACAAAATGAAGCTCAAATTAACCGCTTCACTACTTAAGTTTTTAACTGCTTTCGTATACGTCGCGTGAATATAAGACTAGTAAGTATGTACCTCGGGAGGAACATCGAGTGACGTCAAATGAACAACATTTCCATCCAAATCAACCTCATTCACAATAAAATCCGAGTACCTAGAAAAATCCAACAAAAAGCAGAAAAATAAACAGTTTGAGCATCAAGAAAAAGGAATAAGTGTGACATTTGGTATGTTATCTACATTGATACCTTTGCTTGAGAATGCCGCGGAAACCAGGGAGGTGAGAGATGTAGCAGAGAATTCCAACATCTGGTTCTTCCATAGTGTGAATTGGAGCTTTAATCATGGCGTCTTGTGAATCGCCGAAGAGTTTTGCGACGGAGGTAGAACTCATCGTTGTTTCTGTAGTCGCCGGAAAATGAGAAAGAAGGGAGTAATAGTAGGGTTTAAGGAGGTTACTGTAAATAAATGTGAATGTTCGGTTTTGCATTACCTACTTACTAAAATTTGGAAAAGAGACAATAGAATTTAAATTAAACAGGTAGGTTTACCTATAGTAGAGACTAGAGAGGGATTATACGTTTGGGCTTGGTGAGGAACTTCCTTGGTCGGCCGCCGGAGGTTCGGCTGTCGAGGGAATGTGAACCGGCGCTGTGCGGGTGCGGCGGACGGTGGTGGGCAGGTTCGATTACTTGCTGTGAAAAGTTGTGAGGAACTGAGGATGACTACTTGCTGTGAGAACTGAGAAGTTAGGAGCAGTAAATGAAAAACAAAAGGTCAACCAAAATGGTGTGGGAAGAGTCCGGATCATCTATTCCACATAGCGTCTTATTTGGTGTTTTTTAAATTATTATTTCGTTTCATAACTTGAGTAAATAATTTTTTTACTTATTTTGTACATTCTCCCTACTAGTAAAGCCTCCTCAAAAACAAAAATGTAGAAAATAATATTCACTCATTAAATAAAGAGCAAAAAGGAAATAAATCGTTTTCGTCCTTTATTTTACTAAGTGAAGTTAGTTTTTGGAAAAATTGATAAGAATAATCCGACATTTGGCCGGTCTTCCATCAATGGTACCACCTTCAATTAATCCAGGTATAATCCGACCTTTGACACCCATATTCTCTCATTGGTATGGAATGATGGCAACCTGTTTGACCAACCTAAATTACCGTTGACTTTCTTTAAAAAAACAAAACTTAAAAATTTTAATAAAAAACTTCCCCCCAGCCAACCCCACCCCCTCCCTCCCCTGTTGCCCTCCCCTCCGTTCCCCTGCTGCCACCCCTTCCCCTGCCACCCTCCCCCTCCCTCATCACCGGCTCCCTCACCCCCAAAACCATCACCAAACTCGTCCTCTTCCCATGCCACCCTCCCCCTCTCGCCGCCACTAACTCCCTCACCCCCAAAAAACCTCCCCGGCTCCTTCCCATTCCCCCGCCACTCAATCTCCCACCCCTTAAACCCCCTTCCTAACCCCAAACCCATCCCATTCTCTCGCTCAATCTCCCTTCCCCCACTGCTGTTGTATATCTCCGACCACCATTGCCGGTTTTCTCGTCGCCGTTCGTTCCCCTGCCACCCTCCCCTTCCCCGCCCCGTCCCCTTCCCCCGCCGTTTTCTCGTCGGTTCTCTTGCAAATGTTGTTGCTCTGTTGTTGTTGTTCGTTGTTGATGTGCAATGACGGTGTGGTACCGACGGCGGCGGCTGTTGAACGGTGGGGAGGGGGCAGCACCACAACTTTGGGGGAAAGGGTGGGGGGTGGCTGGGTTTTTCATTTTTTTAAAAAAAGATTTTTTCTTAATAATTTTAAGTTTTAAACATACTTAATTAGCTATTAATCACCTAATTAGGAGGATTACCTATTATTGTAGGTCACCAACAGGTGAGGGACCAA
Organism: Patellifolia procumbens; assembly: GCA_947645195.1. Taxonomy (NCBI): domain Eukaryota; kingdom Viridiplantae; phylum Streptophyta; class Magnoliopsida; order Caryophyllales; family Amaranthaceae; genus Patellifolia; species Patellifolia procumbens. Next base: position 2,785,124 of record CANSGD010000193.1, read on the forward strand.
TGAGAGAATATGGGTGTCAAAGGTCGGATTATACCTGGATTAATTGAAGGTGGTACCATTGATGGAAGACCGGCCAAAGGTCGGATTATTCTTATCAATTTTCCCTTAGTTTTTTTATTTTTTATGTTTTAGGAGACTTATACTAATAGGGAGCATGTAGAATCACAAAAAAAATATTATTTTATTTAAGTTATGGGACAAAATAATATAAAATGGTACACTGATATCACGTATTTATATAGAGTTTTCTCCCTTATTTACAAGCTAATTTGTGCGTCATTGGAGCTCTTGGGAGCTATTTTGTGCTAACTATCGTATGTAGTTGTGGTTTCGTGTTTTAGTATTGAATTGCAGGTTTTATGGAGTTTTCTCCTTATTCCCGAGCCTTTTGGAAGCAACCACGGCTTTACGAGATGTTACGAGGCACGTAGGATGGCTCACGAGCTTTATGGATAGTTTAGGAGGTCCCAAGACCCCTAAACGTGAAGATTAGAGAGCCAAAGAGTCAAATGAGGTTTCCGTGCACTGATCGGGCAGAAATGGCCCGATCGGGCGAAATATTATGATCGGGTACGAAAGTTGCGGACCCGATCGGGCAAGGCGTGCCCGATCAGATCGGGCGAGAACACATGTGCCCAGACCCGATCGGGCATCTACCGCCCGATCCCATCGGGTCTAGTGCTGCTAGGTCTTATTGGGACGCTGCGGAGGAGGCGAGCTTGCTGGCACTTTTTGTCACCAGACCCGATCGGGTGACTACCGCCCGACCCGATCGGGTGGGCCGCTTTTCTCGCCTTATTGCTGCACTGCTGCTGCCAGAGCCCAGAAGTGAAGTTGGGGGAATTTGTATGTGGACCCGATCGGGTACTGTGCTCGGGCCCGATCGGGTCTGGCGCTCTTTATCGCGCTTTTTCACTTTTTGTTCCCATTTTTAGTGAACTTGAGGGGTATTATAAATACCTTTTCCTCATTATCTTTCAGGCATCTATTATTCATCTTTCATTAGGTTTTAGACTAGTTTTATTCTACATTGCTCTTAGTTTAATTCAAACACTTTAGATTAATTTAGAGGTGATCAAACCTATTTCGATTTCAATAAAAGTTCCTGCTTTCCGTCAATTGGTACTCTTCTCTACTCTTTATCTCTTTAATTATTTTGATTACTTAGTTTAATTATTTAATTATTCATGATGCAATTCTTAGGGTTTCATATTAGTTTTGTTGTTGCCGATTCGATTATGAGTGAGTAGTTCTCTTTCTAGGGTGTTAGATAGGAAAGCCATGTTTATACCATGATTGTGATTTAGATTTCTATCAATTTCTAGGGCTTGATTAGGGTGATTGTGATGTGGTCTGTTCTTATTGAGTAATTAATGTCAGTGTACAATTTCATTGATTGCTTGTGGTTAATAGTTGTTTGCACAGATCCGTCTTACGACTAGAGGCCTAGGACACATCAGTAGTTCTGATTACGTTAGTGAACATGCGGCGTATGTTGAACTATGAGCGTTGAGTCTTAACCATAGCTCAACATAGGCTCTAATCCCCCGACTCTTGACTTAGGTTTTAATAGCAGTTGACCCTATTTGATTGGTATAAGCATGGTGGACCGACCTAATACCCTAGACTTTTATTCCATAGTTTAATCCTCGATTTATTCAGTCTTCCGTAGTCTATTCCTTAGTTTAATTAATTCCTTCCTGATTTCATCTGGAGTAGCTGAATTGGTTGAATATTGATTTAGAAACTCTGTCTCCCTGTGGATTCGACCCTGCTTCCACTGACTACCTAGTTAGAGGTCCGTAGGTTTATTTTTTATTAGGTGACACGACTAAAACCTATCATACACCAAATGGGACACTATGTGGGATAGATGATACGGACTAGTGTGGGAAGAGGAATTGATCCTTGGACGTCGGTAATATTGGATAGTATGCATGATACATTCGGGTTTATCGTGTTCACGTTCACGTAAGTCTATTTGAACGAAAAGAAATGGTCTTAGATGTATGTAGGCCGTAGGGTATATAAATAGCCTTGGGTGTATCATGAGCATGATACACCCGTGTGTATAATAGAATTGTAGTAATATTGTGTGCGTGGATTATAACTTGTTTTCTTTGTTTTTAGGAAAAATATAAGCTTTTTTTTTTTCAAAAATTACTTAAATCAGCTGAAACTAGTGAACCCATAGTAAATCCGCTTGTGTACTCGGTCTTGTATGGCTTGACATGAAAGGAACTTGATAATCTTCTTGTTGTCGTAAGATAATTAGACTCTGCTCTTTTAACCTGCAATAAACTTAGACTAATTTCAGTTTAGTTCTAATTCAACTTATTTTTAACACTTATTATTATTATCATTATAATTATTATCGTCAAGAAGTATTGTATCATTATTATCGTTATATTTATTATCATTATTAAGTATTATTATTATTACTATAATAATAATAATCAAGCCTGGTCATGAGCCAGGGAAAGCGGGGCATCCGCCCTCGGCCCAAGGAAGGAAGGCCTAATTTCTATCGTAAAGTAGAGTTAGATAAAAGTTGTATGCGTACTGTTAGTGAAATGGTGGTTAGCGTAGTGGTCTGCGCCTTTGAAAAGCTATGCTCACTCGCTTTACCCCACATATCTCAGGTTCGAAATCCAGATGAAGTTTTTTTTTTCTTTTCCACCTTCATTGTGGTCTTTTCTTTTTCTTTTGGTAAAATTTAAAACAGCTAATAAACTAACAAATGTAAGAAACTGGAAAGTGTTTTTCTTCTTCTTTCTACATAGTTGTTTCTACTTTTTTATTTGTACAATGCATTTATCCCATTTTAACCATAAAGTTACAAACATATAAAGATAAATGTGGTAATGAAAAATGTTATTCTGTTTGTCTAGATGTCTATTAGTACCAAATTCTCATTTTTTCATAATTTTATATCAAAATATATTTAAAGATTATCAGAGTTTAAAGAATTACCTTGGTAAACTTAATTACATGAAGCGATGAGGGCTGAGTGGAAATATTATTAAAAATTATCAAAAAAAGATGGAGTATTCTGATGTTGCCTCTAATATATTTTGTTACCTAATTTTATCCAATAACTATATTAGAGAAGTAACCAAGAAGGCAAAAAATTCTTAATAAAAAACCAAATATCCAAGTGAATCCTCATGATGATGACATAATAAATCTAAAAAGCAATATATGAAGTGGATAATTCGTAATATTATCATTTCTTGATATGAGAGTATGTGAGACTTGATTACGAAGAAGAAGAATGAGACATGATTTTAATTTACAACCTCCGTAACGAATTAAATGCAACAAAATATTTTGCACGTATTTCAATAAAGAGATTTAAGGGTGTAAACAAGCAATTAATCAAAATAATTTTAAGACAAGTACCATATAATCTCATTCTTGCTTGTGTTAAAAATTATTTGATTAATTTGCTCATTTACACTCTTAAATCTCTTCCTTAAAATGCATGAAAAATGGTTTGTTGCATTTAATTTGTTACAGAAAGTAGTATAAGTTCTTCAAATTAAAATTGATGATTTATATTTTCTTAATACGTAAACGTAATAGTACTTCCTATTCACAATGCAAAATATTTGTATTGTATAACCCCAAGGTCATATTAGGCCTCAAAATATCAGGAACGGCTCTGATAATAATAAAATTAATTACTATTATTAAGTATTATTATCATCATCATTATTATTAATATTAATATTGTCTAATAATAACAAAAAAAATAGGGGGAAGCCGAGACACTATCTGGACCCCCACTCCTTTGGCAATACCAAAACTGATCCTAGTGATTATGTGGGCAGCATATGTATCTAATTCTCCCAAATAAGAGAAAGAGAAAGGTAAGAAACCATATCCGATTGCCTCACCTTTAGCCTTATACTTGACACGTTTGGGGTGTGTTGCATTAATCACCACGCGGCCAGGCACGAAGTCAGACATCCTAGATTGTGTCAAGGGCGAAGACCCAGTCATATCAACACGCACATCAAGCCCCTCATCCCAAGAGTAAAGTAACCTCCGGATGACGGAGGGGTTTGTTGTTCCTATATACAACCCAATATCAACCTCCTTACCAGCTGAAATCCCAAACAAATAGCAGATATCGACTAAGGTGTCACGAACAACATTATGTCGATGTTTAATACCAACAAGGCCCGCACATGACACAACATAATCACCATAAATATCTCCATCAAAAACCATGGAGAAAACATATCACGGCCTCAAAGTAGAGAACAAAGTAACACTCAACCGTTAACATAAAACACAGCGATAAGTTTTGTTGTTCATAGTTTGTCCTAAACCTGATATCGGGACAGCCCTAAGACAATCAGAGGTGCGATCTCCCTGTTGAGATTTCCACAAAGCCAATTGTCGTGTTATCATTATAAACTATTATTATCATAATCTTATCTTCATTATTATTATTAAGTATTATAAGTATTATTATTTTCTTCTTCATCATCATCATCATCATCATCATCATCATCATCATCATCATCATCATCATCATTGTTATTATTTATATTATTATAAGTGATTATTATTTATATTATTATAAGTGATTATTATTATTATCATTATCATGATTATTATGATTATAATATTGTATTATCATTATATCATCTATATAATTCAATTTACAAAAATAAGTTCAGTTCAGTTCTTTGCAGGCCAAAAGAATAAGGCAATAATAGCAAAAGTATTGCATTTTCTTTTCGTTTCCTGTTGCATATGGTGATTCACTTATCTATTGAGGCATCGAGGCATTAAACAAGGAAATGAACAGTTCAGACACAGCAAAACAATTGCTACTAGTATGTCTTCAATTAGATATTCAACCACATACGATGTAAACGTTGTTTAAAGTGCTGTTTTTCATATATGATTGACTTTTTATCAATTTCAAAATAAAAAATGCAAAAAGAAAAATTATTGTTTTGGGTCCTATCTGATCAGACCCTAAAGGGAAGGCCGGATTGGTTAATCTTTGTCAAATGTTCCCTCCCAACTGGCCCGAACCAATTTTGGACCAGTTAGGCCCAAAAAAGGACCAGATAAGTGTTATGCATTATAAATCCTCATCTTTGCCCCTGAACGTATCAATAGAGGACAGATTCAAATTCAGTAGACTAATAAGCCCCTCTAATCGTGAAGCAAGTAGATGTGATGTTTATACCTTTTTAATAAAGCTTATTTAGGTTGTTGTCAAAGTAATCTCTTTGAAATGCGATTTTCTAAGTACCTCTAAAAAGGATAAAAAGACCAATTTGAGGCGTTCATTAGTATTTTTTAAACGGATGTTATAGTTTTCTATAATTTTTGGGTCATTAATATAAATATTAAGAAATATTTCGATGTTGAGATTGATTTCTTCTTTTTTATTTAGCCCTGACCCACAAGTAAAGGAAAAAAGACCAATTTGAGGCGTTCATTCCACAAACACCTCAAATAAAAAAGCCTCAAATTACTCTAATTTTTTTTACATAAGCTGGAGGCTAGGCTACTATAAAGCATTAAAATTAAACGGAGTGAGACGCCATTGGTTTGCGATTAGGTGTGCTTGACCAACATCCATCCTTGGCACTTTGACAATGGTGCACCATTCGAGATCATGTGCCAATTTCTTAATGTCGTGGATGGTCCAGTATATATCGATGTTTGGCGTCACATTGGGGCGTAGTAGTTGTAAAAGACCATTTGAGTCTGTGTGAACTTGGATTTGTGCAATCTGCTGTTGAGAGGCCCAAGTCATGCTTTATAGTGATGTTAGTGCCTCCGCATGGAGTGCTGAAACAGCTGCTCCATAGCTACCTCCTTGTAGTCCCATGTTGTCTAGTTGTAGATGTTGATGTACCGCCCAACCAATCCCTGTCGCCTTTGTGGTTTTGTCCTAGGACCCGTCCACTTGTAAAATGACTTGGGAATGCCATGTAGGCATCGGCCAATGTTAACGAGGTTGAAGCCGGGTGGATGGTGTTCTTGTGATCTGTGTTGAAGAGGACCAATAACATGAAGCCTTGATTGACCTTGTAGGTAGATTTACAGGTCTGCCATGCTTTTTCATTGATGGTTTTTAGCTGCTCATGACTGGCCAGGATGTTTGTAAAAGTCAAATTGTTCTGTACACACCAAGTTGTCAGAGGTTGATGGCAAAGGAATAAATGTTACCCCCATGTTTTTCCAGGATCTGAGGTAACAGTTCGATTGAATTTTAGATGATTTCTCCAATCGTTGTGGTAGGTTGGAGATTTACTAGATTGATTTGTGGTGTGGCTTGCCAAATTTGGCTTGTAACTAGGCAAGTGCAGACTAGGTGAAGAGTCGGTTACTGCTGAGAGTGACAGAGCATACAACTGTCATCAGTTGTGATGGATCATTTTGTAAGGTTATGCTTTGTTGCCTTGTTGGTAATATGTCTTTCCAGAGTTTCCAAAGAAACAATTTCCATTTCGTGGGCATATTTTGTGTTCCATAGTTTCCTTCCTATCTTAGTTATTGGGTCCACATCCGTGTCCAGAGTATGGTGATTTTCGTGCTACTTGGCAATTCGATAGGCATATCCCGACATTGTCGTAAACTGACCTGAGTAATGATGAGTCCAGTATAAGAATCCTTGTTCCTTTTCCTGCGGCAGTTCCGAACATAGGACAGCTTTGCAGTCTCTCAACTCAAAACTCTTTCAGATTTTCTCTGCATTCCATTAGCGCGGCTGGTTGTGTATGAAGTCGGAGAGTTTTCCGTTCTGTGCGGTGCTTAGCATAATGCCTGCTCTGACCTCTGGAATCTTTCCATTTATCCAGGGGTGACTTACTGCATGTATGTTGGAGCCACTACCTATTTTCCAAGCAAACCCTTGTAGTAGCTTTTCCCCAGCCTTCTCCAGGCCCGTGACCATGAAGGATTTGTTAATTTTCCTAATGTCAAAGGAATGTTGTCTCAGCTGTGGTTGAAGTTTTCGAATAACGTTTAATTGACTTCCTATTAAAGATGAGACCAATAATTGAGGCTTATTGTGCATCCTCCATATTTGTTTCATGAGTAAAGTTTGGTTGACTATTTTGATGTTTCGAACCCCTAGTCCTCCCATTCCTTTAGGTGTTTGCCTAATTTCCTTTTTAATCCAATGTATGCCCTTCTGTCCTTTTTTGGCCCATAAGAACGTTGTGATAATGACATCTATTTTCCCCACCACTGATTCTGGTAGGAGAATAATGTTCATTATGTGTGCCGCCAGTAGGATAATTATTGTGTTGATGGGGATGATTTTTACCGGTTGAGATAATGTCGTGCTGTTCCATGATAGGATCTTTTCTGTTATATTGTGTAAAAGGAATTGGTAGTGCTGTTTTTTCTTTCCTCCCAAATCAATAGGGGATCCTAGGTGGTGGCCCATTTGATCAGTAATCGACATTCTTAGGTAATAAAGGCATGTTGTTTTGTCCTAGGTGGGGGCTGAATTTTACATAGGTTTTATTCAAATTGATTTGGTGATCCGAGACTATTGAGAAACGTGCCAGAATATCCGCAATGGCCTTTGAAGAGTTGTTATTTGCTTGAAAAAACATCATGACATCATCAGCGAAGAATAGATGCGAGACAGAGGGCGAATGTCGTGAAATTTTGAGGCCCTTGAATTGTCGTATATTTTCCGAAATTGTGAGCATTCGAGATAGAACATCCATACAGAAAAGAAAGAGGTACGGAGAAAGTGGATCCCCTTGTCGTAAATCATAAGCGGGAGTAAATTTTTCTAAGATGTTGTCATTGACTAAGATTCGGAAGGAAACCGTTGTAAGACATTGGCTAATTAGCTACATCCAATGGTTAGGAAATCCATAAGCCCCGAGGACTTTTAGAAGGAAATGTCATTCTACTCGGCCATAGGCTTTGCTCATATCGATCTTAATGGCCGCTCTATAGTTGGTAGGGGTTTTAGACGTATTAATCTGGTGTAATAACTCTTGGTTATTTAAAGCCACCTAAAAAGGTCTCAAATGACCCATTATTAGACACCTCAAATAGATTTTTTTCTACTAGTGTTTGATTTTAGGGTATTAAATTTTTCATTAAAAAAATTATTGAGCACTAAATTAAGTTCTCCTTACAAATTATTGAGCAATTTGGCAATGCCAATTAATTTGCTTTCAAAGAAAAAATCGCTACCGCAAAGTGAGCAAACTCTATCTCCGGATAGTGTTCTATATATTTTATAGAAATAGGAAATAGCTAAAATATCCAAACTAAGGATGATATTTTGGAAATTTATAGCTAAATCTAATGAAATTAATGAATTTGACCTGATATATGTGGCCTAGTAAACTCAATTATCGAATACAAAAGAATAATTATGATGCCTACTTAAATGCTACTGTGAAAATTCCCAGGTCAGCGTTAGATTATTAAATCTCCAAATCAAACAACTTAGCTAAGAGATCCTATGTGATAAATAGATATAGCACAAATAATACATAGTTAAGTATGGGCCAGCTTAAAAAATAAAGGGTCGCGAAGCTGGGCCATGGGGGTCAAGCCTCTACCCACTTTCTAGTTTTGCCCCTGGTGAGTGCCCTCAAGCTATTGTGGATCACAATGGATTTAGGAGATATTCAAATAGCCTCAATTATCATTCAAAACGATACCAAGAAATACATTGAAGAGCGATATTCTGAAAAAGAAAAATGAAGATAAAAAATCTTTGAAAACACTATTGGTACACAGTGGGAGTAGAATAGCAATCACCGCGGATATGAAGACGACTTCCAACCAAAAGAAAGGCTACATGGTCGCGTCGGGATCTCTCATTTCACTGATCAACAATGGGCCCACCGTGATCGCACTTTGAGGTAAAATAATTATTTAACATTTCTTTAACTTGGGAGCTAATTGTTTATGGGTGTTACTAAACCTATATTGCCCGTACCACCTCACAGCCCGTATTTTGTAGTAAATTGTCCAAATTACCCTTACTTACATAGCTTGTGTCCAGTTTTTATTTTTTCAAAAAAAAAATACAAAAAAATTCAATTTTTTAAATAAATAATTCAAAGACAATTTTTTTAAAATTGATTTTTTACGAAACCGGATGGAGTTTCCGGAAAAATTCAATTTTAATTTTTTTTAAAAATTTTAATAAAGGGAGTGAGAAAGGAAAGAGGGGGTAATATAGACATTTCTACCACGTATGCATACGTATACAGGCTATGACTTGGTAATTACGGGTCATGTTTTGCCGCACACTTGTTTATGTATAATATAAAAATTTGTCCATTATTTTGTTATTCTAGTTTTTTTTGTTTCGCGTCCTTATACCAAGGAATTACTGTCAAAGTTTTGATGGATTGTTTGTCTTAAAACTCATTGGAAAACAAAATTGTTGTTCTATTGTAGTACTAGTGATGCTATGATGTGAATTTTGTTGGATAAGTCTGAAAGAAAGACACTTATGTTAGATGGTGATTTTTTGCATTTGCGTTGTAGTACCCACATTCTAAATTTAATTGTTTCAAAGATAGACTATATGTGATCAGTAGTGGGATTGTGAAAGTTCAAGAATGTGTTTCCTTTTGAATAACAAGTTATGTACCCACATTCTATTGCCTATTTGGTATTTTCGGAATTGTGTGCGGTTGCATATGACAAGTCATTGCGATCGTTGAGGTATTATTTACTAGGGACCACAATTCCTCTTTGTAAATAGGTTTTCCCTTTTTCTTTCTTGTTTTTCTTTCTATTTTCATTTCTTTTCTCCCCCCCTTTTTTCCTTTCTTTCTATTTTTCTTTCCTCCTTCCCCCCTTCCCCTTGCCTTTTTGACTTGTTTGAAGAATTGAGGACAAAACTTCATTTAAGCTTGGGGGAGAGGGCATTTTAGTTTGTTTATTTTTCTTTTAGGCTGCATTTAGGTTGCATATAGGGTAATAAGAAAAAAATTCAAAAATAGCAAAAAGATTTTGCATCACTTAGTCAAGGAATTACTCTATATGACGATCTTAGAGGTTAGAGGTTGGGAACTTGGTTTTTGAGTAGGGGTGAATTAGCTTGAGTGTCTTATGTGCTCGTTAGGAGTATTAGGGGTGCTTTTAGCTTGGATGCCTAGGTCTTGGTACGAATAGACCCCTCGATTGTCCGAGACTTGCCTTTAGCGTGAATTAGTGTCATTATTTCCCTATAAAAAGTCTTTACTCTCTCCTTTGACCTTGGATAGGCCCTTTAGCGACCTTGAGAACCCTTCTAGCTCAATAAAATGTAAGGCTAGTAGCCTTTAAAAAAAAGGAAGCAAAACAAAAACAAACAAAAAAAAAAAAATAAATTGGAAAAATGAAAAGGAAAAGAGCCCTTTGGCCAATTAGATCAAATAAGTGGTGCATAAGAGCCCACAAGGCTAGTAGCCTATAGTTATAAAAAAAATCATGCTTCGGTCTCTAGAGATGCTCCAATGCCTTTGGTATGAGCTACCTTACCCTCTTATTGCGTCTCACATCGAGTGCTTGGTACCGAGCCTCAGAAACATGACTATCGAGTGAGAGATAAACCGCGTGAGGAGGTAGTCTAGGGCCCTTGAAAAAAAAGGAGTTAACTAGTGAATAAATAGGCTAGCTTGGGAGATCTTGTGAGCTTGTGGGGCGTGATTGGTACAAGGTTGAGCTAGTTTTTCCATTTTGTAGGGAAAGGTTTCACTTAGGATCAATGAGGGCTTGTGTGACAGTTAAGGGACCTCTAGGACGATCATTTTCTTTGTACACTAGCTTAGACCACCCCTTTGACCCCTAACTTGTGGATAAGGATGGACGGCTATAAGCTTCGAAAGATGGTCGGGTTTCCCTTTGCCTTGACACCTCTTATGAGAAGAGGACCTCGACTTTGTAATGCTCTTCATAGGCTTAGTGCATGCATTAGTTTCCTTGGGATTGTTGATTGCTTAAGGACAAGCAATTGGCAAGCTTGGGGGAATTTGATAAGTGGGTTTTAGACCCATTAATTAGGATTAGTTTTAGGTTATGTAGTTGCATTTTAGGCCATGTAGTTCCCTTTTCTTTCCCTTTTACACCCTTTTTCATGATTTTATGTTTTGCGTTAGTTTTTAGAGCATTCGCATCCCCCTTCCCCTATATCTAACCTCGTTTCAAGTCTTGCTTGCTTAGGTATGTTGAAATGGTCAAGAACAGGGGAGTGGTCGCTTCAGTTGCTAAGGAGCTACTACTCCGTAGCCCAAAATTGCTATGGAGCGGGGCTGGAGCGACCTTGGGGCGGGTGCTCCATTGTTTTTGGAGCGGGTCGCTCTAGTTTAGGTCGATTTCGGTTTTGTTTCGGGCTTTTTTGGACTGTTTCGGTTTTGTGTTTCATGGCTTTGCCCTTAGTACTTTGGGGTATAAAAACCCATTTTTGTAATAATAATCAACTAAGCTTTTAATTTCAGACTTTAATTAGCTTTAATTAGAGAGAGATTAGAGAGAGAAGTTGAGGTTTAGAGAGAGAAACTAGATCTAAAAGTTTAAAGTTGAAGATTGAAGCTATTTTAATGGAGTTTTGTATTTGATTTTCATCCTTCTTTGAGTATTTCTTCTATCTCTTTTCTTTTTTTACTTTTATACTTGTTTTACCTTGCTTTAGTATTGATTAGTAGTAATTAGCTTATTAAACATGATTTTCATCATTGTTGCTTCACCATTGTTGCTTCAAGCTTTTTATTTATTCCTTTCCATGGCTAGTGAGTAGATTAGTAGCTAGGGGAAGGGGATGACCTTGCTAATCATGTGTTGACCTTGAAAGTCAAGCTTGGGGGTGTGATTTGGGTGAGATTGTGTTGTCTAGCTAATTTCATTGCCTTGTTTATTTGATTGATCACCATTTGAACTTGTTATGGAAATCCAAGGTGAAGGATTGAGAAATGAAACCTTAGATAGACCTTTAGCTAGATTTTAGGTTGACTTCACCATGAGAATAGGTGATTGACTTCCTAGGACCTCAATCGAATCACTATGAGTTAAGGAAATACTTAGTTGATTAATTTTACCATGAGAATAGGTAAAATTGATTGATTAGGTCCTCCTAATTAGCTCGAGAGAGTAATTAGGAAACATTTGAGTGACTTAGTTCCCTAATCGACCCTAATGAATCCCCTTGGCTTGACAATTTGGTTAATTAATTGTTAGCTCGTGAATTCCCTATCTAGTGTCCTCTTAATATAGTTTAATTCGAATCATTTAGTCTATTTGCTAGTTTCTTAGTTCCTAATTTCTTAGTTGTTCACTAATCTCAAAAACCACTAAAAATAGACTTAGCTCGCCTAATCGCTTTCAAACCTTGATTAATCCTTGCTTCCTCGTAGATTCGACCCTTTTTTGCCCTATATTAGGCTAAGTTAGGTTATATATTTGACACGTGCAACGACCGTGTCAATAATTGAGAAGTTCTAAGAGGCTTGTAGCCTTTTCAACTTATCTAACTCTAAGAGGTTAGGTCATGATTGTAAAACAAGGTGGAACTCTACTTTTTATGCTTTAAAATGTTTGCCTTTATAAAGAGATATTTTCTAGGTCAAAATGGTTGAATATAAAGATAAAAATTGTTGTGTCTAGTGATGCTGATTAGAATTTATCCAGTGTTATTTGTGACAAGTTGGAATTTTCTACAACACAACTTTTGCATTTTTTGGAGGAAAATTGTCACTAACAACTTGTTTTTTCGTGGAATTTTTGAGATTAAATTTTTCGTGCTTTCGATGATTAGTAAGATGGATATTGAGATGCTTGAATTTTTTTAGGAAAAATTGTCAGAAAATACCAAGATTTTAGCACTTTTTCAAAACAAATACCAAGAAGTTGCGAAATGTAGAATAAATACCAACAAGTTAAGTTTTTCTTAGAAATCCATACCAAATAACAAATATCCGTCTATTTTTCCGTCTTAGAATTCCATACCAACTAAAAGAAATCCATTCAACTTCATCTCTGAGCAACAGAAAATCTAAGGTGAGTTAAATTTGGGTGAGAAAGTGACGGAAAAATAGAAGGATATTTGTTAGTTGGTATGAATTTCTAAGAAAAACATAATTTGTTGGTATTTATTTCACATTTCGCAACTCCTTGTTATTCATTTTGAAAAAGTGCTAAAACATTGGTATATTCTGACAATTTTTCCATTTTTTTTACAAGTATTAGAAGAATATCGATAGAGTTTTGTTCGTTGCTTAAATTTTATATCCCAGAAATAAAATGGATTATATTGAGCATTAATTTGGTAAGACATATGAGGGTGAGGCCGATTCGGAAATAGCAAGAGTTATAAAACTCCTTGATAAACTTGTAGTTGAATATGAATAGTCAAAAACCACCATTACAAGCTAGTGCGAGAAATCTCACTCAACCTTCTTGTAAGGGTCAAGAGGATGGATATGCTCAATCTTAAGAAAAACAAAGAAAAGAAAGGTTCGTGGGAGGTGTGAAGTGGACTACTATATAGAGGATGAATCATTACCCGAAGATGATAGCTTGAAAACTTCTATTGGAGAAAAAAGGATATTAAGTATCAACTTTAAGAAATTAAAGATTGCTAAGAACATTCTTGCTATACTCGTTTCAATCATGGCTTCAAGAAGTGTTTGTAGTATGGGTGGAAGAGATGTTATCCGTCTTCATTTTAGACTTGGTTATGCAATTATAGAAGCATTAATGTGCAAATAGAATTTGATGATGGAAAATACTGAACGTAACATTCCTTAATTTTTTTAATAATATGTCTCATGCTATTAGTTTTGCTTAAATAACTCTTTTTATGTTATTTTATACAAAGTACAATGGAAGGTACTCATACTTGTTATACTTGTAATGATGATTCTGATGCAGAGAAGTGAAAGGGAAAGGAGAAGTGATTGATCTCATCGATATGATAATTTTCTATATATATTCACATTTTTATCTATAGTGATAATTTATGATTCTTTTTTGTTATTTATGTATTTATAGGATCTTGATGATAAAATACAAGAGGATGAGAGATTTGGAAGTGGAAATATATAATTCCTTTGCATCATTTTCCTCTTTTAAAGTTGTAAATTACTTGTATCATCACCTTTTTGAGTAAGAAGTTCTCGCTACCTATCACTTAGCACACAGAGTCCTATTTTCCCCTCTCTCTATCTTTCTCATCTCCTTAAAACTTCTAAATCATCTTAATTATGCAAGTATTAAAAAAACGGAGGAAGTATATTTGAGACTTGAATTCTTAATGCAAATTGTGACCTTCTTGAGACTTCGCGAGTTTATATCTTGTGCGTTGTGTTGTGAGTTGTGATTTGTGATTTTGTGACTTTGTGAGTACTTATGAGTTGTGAGTTTGTGACTCCAATGAAAACTTATAATGGTGTGCATTTTAACATTTGAGGAGTTATGTTTTATAAATTGTTAAGACAATGTTTAATCCATGGTCGCGCAAACTTATAAAATAGTCAAAACAATTTATTAGATTCAAAAAGCGATTAAAACTTAAATTTAAGAAGGACCTTGTAAGAAATTGTGGACCAGCTAGACCTAGTGGTCTTCTAGACCTAGGGGTATGAGCCAAGAAACAAATTAACAGGTGTGGGTGGACCCAACCCATTGCCATCTTACTGGTGATAATGTTGACAAGTATTTTTTAGATAATTTTTTTATTTTCTCATCTTAGACCTTGTCCTTGATTCTTTGTGAAACTTATCTACCAGGCCAATTATACGCTTAAGGGACTCAGAAATTGTTCTACAAGCCCATAAGCTACCCACCATTTTACGTTTTTTAACTTAGACAAAGAAGATTTATTTACAATAAAATTAGATCATTTTGAATGTAAATTTTGATACACTTTGACACATTTCTCCCTTTCTATATGGAAACATTGAACAAGCATATTAGTTTACATACTATACTTTGTTGGGTTTTAATGGTAGGTTGAGGTGGTGATAATGTTGGCAAGTACTATTTGTGTAAAAATTATAAGTCATGCAAAGAGTTGATAAATGATAATGAGATGATAAATGATAAGGAATTAGGGGGAATACATGAATTTGCTGTAGAATGACATAAAAGTTAAAAAATATGATATAACTTCTCTTAAAAATTATGTAAATATGTGTAATAATAATGGTTAAGCATGTAAAGAGTTGACAAATTACAAAGAAATGTGGAGATGATACGAATTGAGTTTGCTGAAAATAACATAGAATTGAGTAATGATGATATCATTTCTCTTATAAATGATACAAGTTTGATTATAATGATAAGATAAATATATGGTAGACATATATTATAATTAATAGGGGAAATGTTTTTCTAGAAACACTACAAAAGTAGGTGACTTGTATGTGCGACCAATGCGCATACTTTTTGCGGAACTTAAGAAAGAGCTATAAAACAAGAAAAAGAAACAAGAGATATTTCACGAGGAAATACTTTCTAGGCCCAATAGGAAGAACCGACCTTCACCAAAAGGGATTTTGACTCAAACTCCTCTATTATACTCCCTCCGTTCTCATTTGATATTCCCATTTGGAATATCAGGGAAAACCAATGCGGATTGAGGTTGATGAGAATGTTTAATTTTCGATTGTATGAAGTGTACTTTGGTACCTTTTTGCTTTTGAAAAAAGTAAGAAAGAGAAATAAAAGTGGGTGATTGGGAAATAAAAGATTCTAAGTGGGCCATGTGTAAGACAAAAAGTAAAAAAATGTAGTACATATATGGTTATTAAAAGGTAAGATGAGAAAATAAATATTCGTAAAATGACAATGTATTAAAGTGAGAAGAACTTTCCAAACATCCTAAAAGGAAAATGGGAACAGGGGGGAGTATTAGGCCAAACACCTTAGTACAAGTGTACAACCTAATATCTATTAGGCTCACTCCTTGAGTTTCTCTACAAACTCAAGTTCCTGAACAGTAGTTCCCTGAATTATTATTCCTCTATCTCGATGGTCACTCGAAATTCCTCTCTTATTTTGCTTTTCTCAAACCCTTTACACAAAAAAGAATTTCACTCAAAATTCTCTTACCTTAAAACCAATAGTACAATGATAAATCTTAAGGGAATGAGTAAAGTAAGACAAATGAATAAATGGATCAAATTGAAAATGAGGGGACTAACACTTATGGATCTTAACTCAACTAATCACTTTTTTCAGAAACAGTTAATACTTTGTTGCAATGTCTCTTTTACAAGTTAATATTTGCTTAGGATTCTATTTGCAAAATATACTTCCTCCATTTTTTTGTCTTACTTTGATCAATTATGTGATAACTTTTTGGTCAAAGTAGGATAAAAAAATAGAAGTTGAGAGGGTACTAGATAATCTACTTACTCTAAAAAGTTCATTACCTTGAGGAACCGACTCCACTTCTGCACTAGTACATGTTTACTGGAACATGCAACGATGAAATAGAACTTGTTAGAAATTACCATAAAATGTAGCTTTGAAATCCGCCAACAATTTTGTTTCTGAAATTTGCAAAATTAATTAATTAAAAAAATCTTTTTATACGAAATTTTCTCCAAAATATCTTTAAAAGAAAAGCCTAAAAGGTATTATTTCCTGTTCGAATTTTTTCTTTAATTTGTTGATGCTCCTAATTGATCTCAACTTGCTTAGGCAAGTATTAGGCAAGTCATTCAACTTTACTAAACTTTAGCTTACACGTTTTCTTTTTCAAAGTAATTGTTGCGCATTTTATATCTTATATGTGCAACTTACATGAGTTCCTAAGTGATGTTCTAAGTTCCTTTGAAGACTAGCTTTCGTGCCAGCTAGTTTGATCCTTTCAAAGGAACATACAGTTTATTTTTTCTTGAGCCTTTGCTTCTTACCAAACATATACTCATTTCTTATATAAAGACTAAGCTACATATTTTTTGTCTTTAAAACTCAATCTTCCAGTATCAAGATACTTCCTTTCAGTTATAAATGATGTTAATTTGTAAAATAATTTTAAAGGTGTATAAAGAGTTAAAAAACGATAATTAATCAGGGGAAAATGATACTTCCTCCGTTTTTTTACATGTGACACTTTCTATTTTAGGAAGTTTTAAATTAAATGTGACACTTTCTTTTTTGGTCAATAAACTCTCTCTATCTCTCTCCTTTCACATGGGTTCCCTTATTTTTTTCTCTCTATCTCTTTCCTTCCCAAAAATTGCCTAGGAGTCCGTAAATTTAAAAGTGTCACATTTAAATAAAAACGGAGGAAGTACATGTTTTATTTCCTGAAAAACGACATAGAATTTAGTAGCAATGATACCATCTAACTATATAAGTATATAAAACACGAAAAAGTGACATGTATAGGAATTCTAAGCCAAGCGTCGATCTCTACGGGAAACTGACACGTGTCAATCACATAACGCTTGCATAATTTTTGAAAGCAAATCGATTTTGATTTAAACAAATTTGATTAGAATATTATTATCATATCTACAATCAAATTTCGTGTAAAATTTTCTATTATCTTTTGGAAATATGTAAGCAATATAATAAGCACCAAATAAGGGAAAGCAAGTCAAATCAACAACCAAGCACACAACAAACAAGCATCCACACAACCCCCCACAGAAACACACTTTATAACCAACAACAAACTAAAAAATGAAGGAAAAAAGTATCAACAAAACGTAGCAAGAGCAAAAAAGTGACAGGAACCACTCTCTAGGAGTTGCAAAATACTACAGAAAACTTTATTTTGAATTATCTTCACCAAGGCAACAAGTTTGCACACAGTTGCACTACTTATAACATTATTTCTAGCTTTTCCAAAAATGTGATACAAAAGAAGAGAGAGCAATAAGACATATCTTTCTTTCATTTTTACTCTTATATCTTCTATGTCATTTCCTCTGTGAATGATGAATAACGCTAGCAACAAAAAAACTGATATGCATCCAAATCACTCAAGAGTTTGGCTAAATAAGCACTTGAAGAACAAACGAGAAGAGCTTTCACTGTCGCGAAGAGGATAAAGATCATCAACACTAAAGAACTTGTTCTTTTATTTTCAGCTTATTAAGAGCAACAAGCCAAGAAATAAAAGCATGCTTTGGGATGTTAAACGTGTAAATTGAGGAAAAAATTTACCTAGAGGTAATTATTCCCTATAAAGTACCACAAGAAGATATAAAAATCAGGAATAAATCAACTTTTGACTAAAACAAAGTGTTATTTCGTCATCTATATATATATATTAAAAATCGTAAATAAGGAATGCAATCCGCAACGTGTCACCATCCCTCTTCGAGTGATACTTTATCCATTTCATTCTCATATAATAAAAAAATATCAACGTAAAGATTCGAACCCGTGACCTTGAGTTTGCAATAAGGAGTTCTAACCAACGCTCCAACATGTTATTAGTGCTTCCTTTATCAAAGCCAATCAATAATGATGTATAGATAGAAACCAAAAGTTAAGTTGTAAATTTATAAAATGTACATTGTAAATGAGAAGACTTTTTTTTATATATAATTTTTCACACTACATGACATCAATTATTTTAACTATTATTAAATTTAGTACACAAAAATCCCGAGCATCGCTGGGGCCTAAATCCTAGTTTATGAGTAAAAAGGGGACAACCATATCATATATAGACTGGGGTAAGTTTACAACAAAATATGGAGCAATTTTAGTTCTAGAAATGATATGCATATTACTAACAACTATAATAAGTGAAAGGAAAAATTGTTTCTAATAAACCAACCTTTATGTCGACTTCTAATATTAAGCCAAACTTTAGATTATTCTTGAATAAGTCTAATTTTTATAGTCGTCTATTCTAAACAAGTCATTTAACCAGCGACCGGTTCCACATGTAAGATTCTGATGTGTTTTAAAAGTAATACCGCAAGTGCACGGTGTCTGTTGTTAGTAGAGCCTTGCGTGCAAGTACAAGTCGAATCCACAGGGAAACAAGTTTTCAAAGTTAATATTCAATTAAATATCTACTTTAGACAAAATCAAGGGAAAACAATTGAACTAGTGCTAAACAAATGAAAGCTGAATTAAATCAAGGATTTATCAAATAATAAAAATTCTAGGGTATTAGTTCGGTCCACCATGCTCATACTACCAATCAAAGGGGTTCAAATTAATGACTAATAATACCTAGGTCGAGAGTCGAGCAATTATAGCAGGTGTTAAGCATACAATCGGGTCATATCCCTCATAATTCAACATATGCAGTACGATCGCTCACATAATAAAAATTAATAGTGCATTCTAAATCTCTAAAAGTAAGCCTACGATCGAGTCATACTCAAGTTGCCAGACGCTATTTATGAAACTAGTCAATAACATAAACCACATATTCAAGAACAAATCACACTATAATTGCTCTAATCACAACCTAGAAGTAATAGCAATTCATATAATAATCATGGTATAAACATGGCTTTCCTCCCTAAAATCCTTGTATGACAATCTACTCACTCATGAGTTAAGTAACAAAAAGCAATAATTGTTGAAAGATTCATACCTTGAAGCATCTAATAAAAAAAAAAGAAAATAATTGAAAACAATAAATAACAATGGAAGAAACAATTACCAAATCTATACTTCTTTAAAAGCCAATCTCAATATTACTGTTCAAATGAACAATTTCACGTGACTCAGTAACAAACCCCACCCTTGCTTGCCATCTGTAAAATTTTGCCAACTCACCCTTCCTTCCCTAAACCCCTTTGTAAGCTTTAACCTCCATTTTCCTCATCAGAGCTTCCTTTCTCCACCACCCATGGCTCTCACCGTTGAATCTACGACCCATGCTATTTTCAATCCTTTTCCAGCCAAGAAAATTACATTTTATCTACAACCAACTGTTCAATACTTGTTGTTTCGAAAATAAAGAGCAGGGGATATTCATTTTGTGGTGTGGTCGGATTTCTGATGATCAAATTACGGCAATGGAGGTTCCATCTCCCGGTTAAAGCCCAACAATGGCATGCATGTCAAATTGCATTAATTATTAGAACAACAACAACAACAATAATATCATAGCCAATTTGCTTGATTCCTGATTTCCTTCTCCCACATTGCTTTCTCTCCAATTTTTTTTTGCCACTTTTAGAAAGCTAGACAACAACAACAATGGCGAGACACGAAGATCAACCTGTCCCAATCTATTCCTCATTAGACCCTGTTTATGGCGATGGTTCACAGCTTGAAGAAGCCAAGCTTCGTTTCGACAAAATCAAATCTAAATTCCAAAAATTCTTCTCTCAATCTCATGAAATCTTCGCTCGATGTCCAGGTTTTTATTTATTTTTTCACTCCTTGAAATTCATCCGAAATTATGCAAATTTTATATATTTTGATTGTTTATTGTCATTGATTAAATTAAGGAGAGTTAATCTGATTGGAGAACACATTGATTACGAGGGATACTTTGTATTGCCGATGGCAATTATTTTGATTGTTTATTGTCATTGTTTAAATTAGGAAGCGTTAATCTGATTGGAGAACACATTGATTACGAGGGTACTTTGTATTGCCGATGGCAAGTATACGGGATACCATTGTTGCGATCAGAAGAAGAGGTGGAGATGAAGAGAAAGTGCTATGAATTGCTAATCTTAATGATAGTAAATACCAAATGTGCACTAATGCTGCTTATCCTAATAAGGTTTTAGTTTCTCTCCTCCAATTTAATTTAAAGATTTGATTTTGTTTAAAGCGCTTGTCATTCGTTGGTTATTCGGGATAGTATGGCTTTTAAATTAAGTTCCGAATTAGTGGATGCTGCCAAAGCGAGTGGCAATGGCTTTTTCTTTTTGGCAATTGGATTTATGTATAATAGTGTTATTATATGTTTCATGAGGATGGATCAGATTTTATTAGTTAAACTAGGTTCACACTACATAGTAATTGTGAGAGAGGACTTGAGTTTGATGTTTTTAATTTTTTGGAGCCATTAAGTCAATTGTATTATCTACAATATATCATAGACAAATAAGTTAATAATTATCTTTTTGTTAGTCTCACTACTACAAATTCCGTGCTTTTTCGGCACTTTTTGGGCCAAATTTCGGCGCACAAAAGCGTTGAGAAAATATATCTCGGCGCTTTGAAAAGCGCCGCGATTTTGGCCGTCGAGAATCCGCGGCGCTTAAAAGTGCCGAGAGCCTTGGCGCTTTTCTGTGCCAAAGATTATCTCGACTGTTATAAGTGCCGAGGTTTCTCATCATTTTCTGGCGTCCCCATCTAGGCCTTGGCACGTTAAAGTGCTGACATCCATGGCACGTTAAAGCGCCGATATATTAAAAGTCGAGGTTCTTGGCAACTTGTATACTTACTTTGCCGCTGCTGAAAGTGCCGAGATAATCTTTTCCAATTTCAATTGTTCCTTCTATGTACTCATCTTATTAGAAGTTTTTATTATAAAGAAATATTTTTATCGCAAATAATGAATATCGAATAATAAACTTAAGGCAAGAAAGCTACTAATTAAGAAAATCTTATATTTACTATAAATGATAATAACACAATGCATGGTATAGTGTACTTGTTTAATTACATAGAACTTTAAGTGCAAGATTAAAAACGACATATATAACATATATGAAAATATTTTTACATTGTTATTCCTAATATTTATATTGATCACTTAAATTTTGCAAATCACATGCACGCCACTGAAATGCCATGGTTCGAGCTTCTCGTCGTCATCCTCATCCACCACTCTGAATTGAGATTACTTATCATTGGTTGACTCAAACATTTTTCCTGTGTCTACAAAAAAAAAAATCCTCCATAAATATATTGTTATTATACAATTTACCGAAAGCATCGATAGGAATCATATGGGTTATTAGAATTTCACTCAAGCAATTTTGTGAAACTTTACCAATTTAATATTATAGAATATGAAAATTATCAAGACATTGAGTTCTCAAAAATCCGACACTCTACTACCTGTCAAAGCAAAAAAAACATCAACACATATAAGCAGAAACCGATATTAGGGAATGTACCTTGCATCGTACAGCTTCATAAGTCCCATAAACATTCATCACCTACAAATAAGACTTACTCAGCACCGATAATAACTCCACCATGGAAAGATTACAAGATGTATATTGTACTTCAACTCTACAGGAGCTTCAAAAAATTAGTTAAGCGCTAGTGATGATCTTTTCAAAGCATTTAAAGCCATGTTCAAACATGATTTATCATTTATTGACCTAAGTTAGCTCTGTACATTATGACTTGCACCTTGCTTTCAACCCCGGCACATGAAAGTTTCTCATCAGAAATGAATAGTTATAAAAGGTTTTCGTTAAAATGTTGACATTTTAAAGAGATATTTACATCTTAGTATCCTACCTTCACACCTGTACCCAAGTCGCTAATTAAAGTCACATAAAAGGGAAGGCTTAAGTGAACTTAGTACACCCAGAATAACAAAGAGTACACCCAGAATAACAAAGAGTATTAGGATAAGATGCTGCATACCTGAGGCTTAACTTCAACAATATTGTGTCCCTTGGTAACAATGACAGGCTCGTTAGCAAGTTTTCAAGATGATCCAATATTTCTTTTGCCTGACAAGTAAGAGCCGAAATCAGGGTCGGCATCTGGATGGTGCCATACTATATATAGCGTTCTCCTTCTTTTCTATGTAGGAACCATCTGTCGCCTCTGTATAAAGATGCATCACAGGTTCTGCCATTCTTTTCCAGTCATCGTCGATAGTTACTGAGCTAATCTACCAATCACAGTTTTGGTTCCACCTACACACGAATGCAGGAACAAATTCCAAATTATTACAGACTTTACAACCAAGCTCATCAAGGAGCTCAGCAGCACAAGGATGGTCTACAACGGAAAAAAGCAAGCAACAATATGTAACACGCGGTAACAAAACAAAAATTCCACAAGATATTGGCAATGCTTGTCATGCCCGCTCCGTCATGCCCGCTCGAAATCGTGCATAAAACTGCGAGACCAATAGGCCACATCGTAAGAGCTAACATATCGGTAATGCTTCTCATGTCTCAACCTCTTCTCAAAATCAGACATACTTATGGCCTTCTTCAATGCATCAGCAACAGCCTCAATGTTCCACGGATTGACCCTGATAGCCCCACCAAGAGATGGCGAGCAACCAACGAACTCCGAGACAACAAGCATGCTGGAACGAGCTTCTCCCGAAGTAACTCCCATTGCTTCATCAGCATAACAAAGAGTAGATCAGATTCATTTTTCAAAATACTAGATCAAGATGAGAAGAATGAGAATTCAGAATTGAAAAGGGAGAGAAAGAGATGCACTTGCTGCTCTACAGAACATCAACAGAAAAAGAATGGCAGCTGCATAATGACAAAGAGGAAAAGCAGCCAACAACAAGAAGAACGCGGAACAGAGTTAGCTTCCAGCTTCTAAGCCAGGATTAGCTGTCCGATAAACATAACAAGGCCGAATCAGTCGGATAAACATAAGAAGGCCAAACAGTAGTGCAATTTTAAAATCATAATCATATGAGTAATCAATGGATCGTACAAGCCATAACGACTCAAGGAAGCTATTCGACGCGCTCCCACTCCTGAGTTACTTCTGCTGATGATGTAACAGAAGGTGGATTCAAGCTGCCAACTCCAGAAGCAAAAGTCTCCCAGTTTGTAGTCACAGATACAGTATTGCTGTAATTATCAAACGGATGGGAGTTCCTAGCCTTCAGGGCATCCAGTGTATCTACATAGCCTTGCACACATCGAACCTGTTCGAGTATGCACAAGCTCCTATCAACACTCACAGGAGGAAAGTACAACAATAAGTACAGGGATATAGGAATTACATTCTCTGACTCTTTCATGGGTACTTGAAACTTAGATTCACCCAAGCAAAGACAATCCATCCTTTCTCTTTTTTTGGTCACAAATAGGAAATTTTGGATCCAACTAGGAGATTATAGGGATTACCATATACTTCCTCCGTTTCTTTTTAAGTGCTACATATTGACTTTGCTACTATTCATCCATTATAGTTTGACTGGCTTTTACAATTTATGCATAAGAAAAAATATAGTCTTGTTGGATCTTGTTTGATTCGTCTCGATGTATACATTTTTAATATCTTGTTGTCATAATTTTTACAAATGCATAATTAAAGATAAAAATCATACAAAATGTGTCTCGACAAGTGTGAAAAAAGAAATGTAGCACTTAAAAAGAAACAGAGGAAGTATAACATAAAATTTCTCCGCCAATTCCTTCTAGTCGAGCCCCCCGATCCGTCATTATACCTCGAGAGGTAAAAAGAATTGCAAATACGACTTGAAAGAGCAGGGGAGAATATTGATAATATAATAGAAACTTAAAGGTACTTAAATATATGATATTGATAAACTTCAAAAACAATGGAAAGTCTAACAAAGTAACCATTAAACTTCAAAGTAAAAATGTCAAAACTCATGTCATATTAAAATTGCACTACTGTGCTAATATTGATTGAACATCCTTTGCTTCACGCTGCACCACCATCATCACGAACATCATCATCGTCCACCTTACACAGTATACAAGCACGAAAAAATAAGTAAATCATAGGAAAACAATAACTTTTTTACTTTGATTCAAATATGAACTCAAATGATAATTAAGAGTGTCTAGTAACTATTTGTATATTGATACATAAGTAAAATAGAGAAATACCTCTTCATCGGGCACTTGCAAAGATAATTTGAAAGCGTCAATAACTTCTTGTGAATAAGTTCCCGAACCCACTGCATCCAACAATTGTGAAATCTTTTGGTAAACATTTTTTGCCATCTTATTGTTCTCACTCAATTCCTTGGAAAGCTTTTTATTTTCCTTCTCCAATTCTTCATTTTTCTTAGTCAAAGATAATATTCCCAAATTGGCATCCAAGACAACCGATTTCTCTGTAACCTTTCGATGACCCTCTTTTCTAAGTGTGCCTTGAACTCCAAAAACATCACTTTTCTTCACTCCAAATCCAAAACCCTGAGGCCGCTGAGGAATTTCATCTCCATTCATAATATATTGAAATGCTTCTTCTTCGACTTCTATTTGGGACTTGGAAACAGACTCATCACGAAGCTTTATGAATTCGGCCTTAGACTTCACATCATCCTGCATGCCACATAGATATTATTGCTAGCTACTTTAGAAAAATAAAAGAGTGTACAGTAAAACTAAGAAAGAGGAATGTCATATTAGCGATACTTTGGAAAAATATTGTGTAAAGTAAAAGTAAGAGAGGGGAATATTTGTTTGTACCAAAAAGTCCTCAATGCTCGTGCCTTTAAGAAAGCTCCCATCCTTTCTCTTATGACTAACTTCCCAAAGCTCAATGAGGCTCATATCCACTCCATGTGTCTCCTCCTACAGGTTATGAAGCATATAAATATTATAATTAATCATACTAATTCAAATAAAGAGTTACTTGTTATTTGGTATAGAACTTTAACATTACTCACATAATCAGTTCGGAGGTTAGCATAGCTACCACAACCCATAGTATGCGGTTGATTTTGCAACGCCCGTGCCATTTGACCATTTTCTGACAATTTCTACACTTACAAATCATATTGTTAACCATTTTTATAAATTGTGCATGTTGTATTGCAAATATAAAGAAATTACAAACCTTTCCCTTGTCTGAGAACCAATAATCAACCAATGTTGCCCAATCAGTATCTGTATAACCATTTGGAATGTGTAGGTAGTGTTGCTCATGAGGTTTCTCATTTGGTTTAAAATACTTTTTTTTTGAGTTCTCATTTCCAATTCCTCCAGCATTTGCCAACGCGTTGAAGAGCCAATGTGTCGTAAATCACTTCATCGGGTATCACAAATTTGTCCTTAAACAAAGAACTAATTATGAGTTTTGTAGGGACTTATAAAAAGATTAACATCAAATGTATAATGACTTATAAATGACTACCCTTTAAGATTAATTTAATTGTATAAATATAATAATAAAAAATAAACCTAAACTTTATTTATCGTGAATTAACAAAAAACATCAAAATTCAGTAGCACATACTCTGATTTTTGTAACGATTAAAGCTTTGCAATATTTGCTAACGTCATGCCAATCTTTTGGTGTAATTGGGTAGTAGCTCCCCATCTTCGCTATAGTTCCAAGAAATCTAATAAAGAGATCTCCACTTTTCCTAATTGGTTGATGCATGACATTGAACTCAACAAAATACCTCAATCCATTTCTATTCCACACATCTATTGGCTGGATAGATCCACTAATCAACTTGTGATTACCGTCATTATATGCCAAAAGGGATGGAAATATCTTTAAAAGACACCATTTCATTTCGTCAAACAAAATAATACAACATTTAAGAGTACTAAATCTCCATAAAATCTGCATTAAACTCTCCATTTTGTCATTTTGTGAATATTGGTTGTCTTATACCCTAAAGACCACATAACCCTAAGAAAGTAATTAAAAAAACCTTCAAAAGTTTTGCAAAAAAACTTGCTTATCGGTACATAATATATCCTCCTTAGCATCAAAATCAACCCTACATTTCCATGCTAGTATGGCAGCCGGACGATGAGGCACAAAAGACTTTGAATTGTTTGATGTGTTGACGTTTGCTTGCTGCTCATTTACATTCTGCTGTGTGCCCGATTTTTTATTCTATCTACGTTACTAGCAGTAGCAATCGAAGAAGAAGGAGAGCATATAGATGATTGGACCTTGGATTGAGAACCAAGAATTTTAGCAAGATGAATGGCAGGGGCATTAAGTTGTGAAGTAGGCATAGATGGCATCTTATCAGGTGTAGAGTGAGAAGGACCAACATTCAGTGGCAGGTTCTTGGATTGAGAAACATCTTGCGGTTTGACACGATCATTTGTAGTGAATGCGTTCAACTTTGAAGTACCTATATGCATGTTTTCAGTTTGAGCAGCAGCAAATGCATCACCAGAAGGTTTCATGTTTGGTTTTGAGTTTAAAGTTGGAGGAAATTTCCAAATGGTTTCAGCTAAAGATGGTTCCATAGATTTTGTCGTGGGTAATGGCTCATGGTTTGGAGGACCAAAGGGTCTCCATTTATATAGGGACTTGCATGATGAAGATAAGACCTCTACAGAAGAATGTGAAGCATGAGTACATGTGGGAGTCTGAGGCGTTGTTTCTAGCCTCACTGAAATATTAGAAGTTTTTGGCTTAATCGGAAGAAGGTCTGTCGCCGATGTATTTTGTTGAGTAAGTTCATAATTGGGTTGTTTGATTGACAATTTCGCGTGGTGTAGTCTATCAATAGCTTTCCCTTGGTTTTTTACCTTTTCCCAGAAAAAGGGGGCAATCTTTTGAGACTCCATAATGTCCTCAAGTTCCTTGGGAGTGTCTTGACAACTTTTACCACTTTTTCTTCCTTTTACCCTCCTTTTGGGTACTGCTTGTTTGCCTACTTTTAAGGGTATTAAATATACACTTTCTTGCATTTTTACAGGGCAGTATTAGCTCTGCTTTCCTGTGGAAATATAGAGAGAAAAGAGAGGTTCGTTCTTCTTCAATCATCTTCCATTTTATGAGAATAAACTTTACATAACAACACTTATATCACAATAACAAAAATTATGCTCAAAGATTAACTGATCTTGCACCAGAATCAGAGTACAAAAATTATTTAAACCGGATCAAGAACATATAAGCTCAGGGATTTAGCAACAAAAATTACAGAAAATATCCACTTGGTATGTTACAATAAATTCAAAGGATTTGTTATTTCCGACGTAACCAGATTATTTAGCTAATCTTCTAATGCATCTAATCTTGTAATCACTCAACTTTGTCGTATGAGCTAAAAGCCCTTTGATTAGATATATCAAACAATGTGAATAACATGAAGTGGGGCTTTACTGTAAAACAAAGTTGTCCTTCAGAATGAGTTTCCAATCATCGAATGGAGTTTTTTCGATTAGTCTTTTACAAGTTTGGGTGATCCATTGCTTTGTTATTGGATTTGTTCCATTCCCGTGCAGACTATTTCACATTTCACGATGCAAGAGGTGTTCCCGGAAGATCTGAGGGTGTTGTGTTCGCTTACAATAAGGGCCTTCTTTTTGTAATTATTTTTCGTAGTTTTGAAGGATGGAGGGGACAAAAATATTAAATCTCTTCATGATTAGGATCCAATAAGTTAGTGCTTTCATCATCAGTTAATGTGGATTAGTTTAATGCTTAGATACTTTCGTTCCACTCATGATTAATGTTGATCTTTGTAACTTTGCTTAGCCAACTAAAAGTTCAAAAGAAATTGGAATGTTGTGATATCTTAATTTTTAAATAATCATAGAATTAGTAGATCTTCCAGTGGTGTTGTATTGTCTTCTTAATAAATTCCATGCATAGATTAGTAAGTATGCTTATATTCTTGATTTGAGTGACCACTATAGGTAAAATTAATACCCTGGTTACGATTATGTTTAATTATAATTGGTTGTTCCTGTTAGAAGTTAAGATTATGTTTTGCAAATCACATATTATATTTTTCACGTGTTAGTCTATATAGGTGGATCGTTTTGATGTTTGTATTACTTTTGCGTGTGAGGTTTTGGGCTTATGCGTTGCTTTTGTTTAGTTTAGGATTCGCTGAGTTATCTTGTTCTCTATGCCTCTTTCTTTTCCTCGTTAATTTTTGTGGTCCTTCGTATAATTGGAGTAATCCTCGTACGCAGACCTAGACACCGTTAGTGTACTTCTCGAAGACTGGTTTACAAATTGTTTTTGCAAACCCTCCTTTGGTGTTTATTGTCTATGGCCCTGGTTGGTGTTTGCTATAAGTATCAGATACTTTTTATGATTTAAAGGAAATTAGTAAAATAATGAGGATAAATTTGGGATCTAGATTTTTATGGTTTTCAACATTTGGCAGGTTATGGAACCTTCTCTTGTCACAATTATGATTCCATTTCAGCCCATCCTTAAGGAGATAACAACATGTCTTGGCTTTCCGGAACCTCTTTACAGCATTAAGGACCTTGCATCGAATAACTCTTGTGTTGTCATTGAGACAAACACTCTGCCAAGTGCTTACTCTTTTGAAGGCGGCTCGAGTTCTAGCCTGGAAAAGTCTGCTGGGAAGGCTGCTAAACAAGGTGTATTATTTTTGATGGACAAGTATAAGGTCCGTGTTGAGGATGTCAATTTGGAAAGGAAGGAAAGAACTTGCAGGTGTTTTGAGCTTTTCAAACTTAAGCATAAGGAATTTAAGCGCATCGAGGAAGGAAATCCTAAACTCATACCCCATGAATTTGAGATATGTGCGCTGAGTAGTGACAATGCCAAGCATGTTAGTCTTAATTTCCTGGAGATCTTAGAGATTGTTGTGGAGAGGTTTTGCATTAATGTCTCTCCTATTGAACGTGTATAGTTTGGGGAAGACGGTTTTGTTGCTTGGCTGACCATGCAATGCCGAGGGAGTTGCTATTTAGATGACTGTGTGATTGGAGACAAAAGCGCAACTGCAGATGAGGCAAAGCAATGCTTGGCTAGGAAAACAATACTGTTCTTAATGCCTCGTTACAACTTTAAGGTACAGGATGCTAACTACCACATTCTCAAATACGCTGTATATGCTTGCAAGCTTCAGAGGGATTCCTACTTAAATATCAGGGATCGTGTTTATGGTAAGGGGGATCATAAACCATGCCCTCGTCTTGTTGACCATGATACATTGACATCGCGAGGAGAGCAATTTAGAATCGCTATTTCACAGGATCCTCCTCTCCCTCCTAAGAAGCGTAAGGCAAAAAATAACTTTTCCGACATTGTGCCTACTGTTGTGATACCAGCGGAGCTCGTAACAATTTTCAAGCGTAAGAAAGTAGAGTAATAGCCTAGGCTTTAGTCTTACGCCTTTTAGAATTTGGATCTTTTGTTTCATGTAAAGCTCAATGAGAGCTGGGTAGCTTAAGGTTCGTTTTGGTTTTGAGATCTTTTTTAAGATATCTGTAAGATGTGCTCGGGCTCGGGCTCCAATAGAGAACTCAGTTTTGTGTGTATGTTGGCATGTACTAGGTCCTCTTGTAGACCGTTTCACTTATGTATGATATTCAGTTTAATGGTTTGATCTATAATATTAAATTCTAAGTTGCAACGTAATAGATGTGTTATTTTCATTTGCTTCTTTGATATTTTTTACGTTATTCAACGTTGCTTGACTCAAACTTATTCTTTTCTAGATCACTAGGATTATGTGAGCATATGCTTTACTCAAACAGGTTCCGACACTTTTTTTTCATGTGGTCGGACTTTTCCTTGGCCGGAATGAGGCAACATCCTGGCTAGCCCCTTCATTGTTGACATTGAATTCCTGGTTCTTGGTACAATACAAAATGCGCAGTTTTTATTCTGTTTCATATCATCCGATCCACCCGTTTGACAGTTATAATAGAAGGATAAATTGTGAATAACCACCTGTCAGATACACCAATTTCAAAATAACCACCCCAAATTGTTTTGCATTTAAAAAAACCACCTCTACTTATGTTCACGTTTTGAAATACCCACCTCTTAACGGAAAATCTTAACACCGTTAGTTTTAGGGCTCAACTTTTTTAACTCCCTCCAAAATTTCACTAATTACCTTACTAATCTATAATTTGACTGGTCAAATCATGATTAATATTTTAAAAATCTTT
The DNA here is from genome assembly GCA_947645195.1 of Patellifolia procumbens. Classification (NCBI taxonomy): domain Eukaryota; kingdom Viridiplantae; phylum Streptophyta; class Magnoliopsida; order Caryophyllales; family Amaranthaceae; genus Patellifolia; species Patellifolia procumbens. Next base: position 2,815,807 of record CANSGD010000193.1, read on the forward strand.
TTTTAATTCAATTTTACAAGTTTTTAAACTATATATTTTTGATATATGACACGGTAATGGACACAAATTTCGAGACAATATTTAATCGCGTTTTTAATACTCAAGACGATGTTTTTTCGAAAAACGGACACCACCGTATGCCCTTTATGGGCACGAATTTTGAGATTTCCTACGAAACGAGTACCTACAAGCCGACTTTTCGGGCACGTACTTCGAGACGCTTTTTCCGGACGGAATACGAAGTTTTTTCAAAAAACGGACACCGAATCATGATTAAAATTTAAAAAATATTTTTTTATTCAATTATACAATTTTTAAAACTATATATTTTTGATATATGACACGGTAATGGACACAAATTTCGAGACAATATTTAATCGCGTTTTTAATACTCCGGACGATGTTTTTTCGAAAAACGGACCACCGTACGCCCTTTATGGGCACGAATTTTGAGATTCCCTACGAAATGAGTACCTACAAGTCGGGCTTTCGGGCACGTACTCGAGACAATTTCGTAGGGAATCTCAAAATTCGTGCCCATACAGGGCATATGGTGGTGTCCGTTTTTTCGAAAAAACGTCGTTTTGAGTATTAAAAACGCGATTAAATATTGTCTCGAAATTTGTGTCTATTACCGTGTTATATATCAAAAATATATAGTTTAAAAAATTTTAAAATTGAATAAAAAAATTTTTTTTAAAATGTTAATCATGATTTGACCAGTCAAATTATAGATTAGTAAGGTAATTAGTGAAATTTTGGAGGGAGTTAGGATAATTTAGTAAGAATTTGGGCATCACACTTAACGGCGTTAGAAAATTCCGTTTACAGATGGGTATTTGAAAAAGTTAAGGTAATGAGAGGTGGTTATTTAAACACAAAAAAAAAATGGGGTGGTTATTTTGAATTAGGTGTATTGTGCAGGTGGTTATTCACAATTTTTCCATAATAGAATGACTGAAGACTTAACTCCGAAAGCGCTAAAGGAAAAGTCTCTTGATACAAATTTTTGCTTTTTGTGATTGTGGTGACTGTTGTCTAATTTTAGAGGAATTTTTTAGTTTAAAATAGAAGATCGGATTGTCTGTTTTTATCTCATGTACATTAAGCCTTGGCCATGTCGTAAGCAGGGGGTAGAGTATTAGAGGTGAATTAACCTTGAAGATCATAGCCTTGGAGATGTCATGACTAATATTTGTGAAAGTTGGCAGAAACTAGGATGTTTTTTACGTGTTTGTATGAATAAGAGTCTGCTATAATGGCGAGGATACTCTATTTTATTCATAATCCTATGATGAGTTTGCTCTATTTTACTGGCATTCAGTGATGAATGAAATAGCTCTTACATAGCATCACGTAAATATAGACATTCTGCTCTATTTGATCCATAATTAAGGGGAGTAGGTGTTGGAGCAGTGACATTCTTTTTTTTGTTGTGTGCTTGTAAGTATGGTTCTCGATACAGCTACCCAAATTACACCTAAACTTAATGGATGTAGACACGTTTCAAACAAATACAAGAAATTTTGTTCATGCGTTCTGGGTTTAGTGCTAATTTTTTGTGTTCCTTTGTTTTCATTTCATATTATCCATCTACGAAGGTACTTCAAGCGTGATGTCACAGGTATCTTATCTCTCCTTTTTCTCAGATAAAAGTAAATTGACTTTGCTATATTGAGCCGAATCATTATGTATCATCTTTTGATCTAACGTTTTTTTTCTACACTTCCTGAGTTTAGTTGTGTCTTTATAGCCATGTGCCTATATTATATCCCATCTTGCTTACATGATTTAAGAAAGAATGCAAATAGAAGATATTTGCTACTCTCGAGAGGTTTTTTAGGACATGGGTTCGTTCTCTTCCTTAAAAGTCCATTATAATGAAAGTAACATTCTTGGCTTATACTCCCTCCGTCCCCCAAAGGATTTCCCATTTGCTTTTTGCACGGTCTCCAATGCACATCTTTGACCGCTCATATCTCCTATTATTTATTAATAAAAATGATAAAATGTTGATATTTTGAATATACCTATTAATACAAATCTAACAAGATCATCTATGACACTTATTTATAGGAAAAATTGTTTTAAATAAGTCAACCTTTGCCCTGTCTTCTAATAATAAGTTAACATTTGAGTTATTCTGGAATACGTTAACCTTGTATGTCATTTAAACTTTAATAGGTTGGTTTACCTTCAACCTGTTTGACCTGTAATTAAAAAACGTTGACTCAAGCAAACCATTCCCTTTGACAAGCACACATCACTTTTGCACTCCCTCTGCTCTCACCTTTCGTCTTCCACATTCAAACTCCATTGAAGAAATTCTCAAATTTTGCAAGTGAAGAACAATCCAAGGAATTCTGGCATTGATTGAAGTTCGTTTCAACACTCATAAACGAAAAATGAGAAATGAGTAAAAAACGAACCTTAGCCTTCGAATGAACAGTGATGAAGACGAGTTTTGGTCACAATCACATGAATTTAATTTGTTGAATATGAATATACTTAGTAAAGGAAATGTGAATTGTTTTGTTTGTTTTTTTATGCTGGAATTGGGAATTCGTTTGGTTTTTCATTCATGCCCTAAAATCTGGGTTCTGGAAATGGTTTTGAATGTGTTAATTGTTAATGTGTTTTAGGTTTATGGGGAAGAATTTATTTGAAAATGTGACCTTAAGGTATTGGCATGGTGGCAAGTTTTCTATTGAGAAATGTGGACAGATGGTGTACTTGGGGGGTCAAGGGAGGACATTTACAATTGACCCAGATGAATTGTGTTTCTGGGGTGTTCATGAGTTTGCCTTGAAGTGTGGGAACTATGAGGATATTGATGGAGTTTATTATGTGTTGGAAGGAAAGAGTATGTTAGATGGTATGAAAAAGGTTGAGAATGATGGGGATGTGTTTGAAGTTGGGAAGATAGCTATAAAGAATAGGAGCATTGATCTGTATGTGAAGCATAAAGGCAGAACCCATGTCTGCTTCCACTTTTAAACCAGAAACAGATAAGACCTACCTCACAACTGAACCCCACACTGATGTGCCCTGCCTCATTAGAAGACAAAAATTGACACCCAAGAGGGGCCCACCAACTAGGAGTAGCCCTAGGTTAAACACTGATGTTATGCTTATTAGTTGCTCAACTTTCACTTCTGCTTCCCAAACTGAAAAGAATACAGTTGACAAACATGTAACTGAAAACTCTCAATCTCCAGCCAAGATTTGTCCTACTCCAACTACAAAATCACCCTCTGCATCTAAGAACACTCAATGTCCACCTAAAAACTCACCAGCTACACAAATTGCACCTGAAAAAACTGTTGCTAAGAAAACTCCACCACAAAAAGCTTCTCCTAAAAAATCTCCACCTAAAATAACTCCTGCTCAAACTGCTTCAAACAAACAACCAATTGTTGAAAATGATTTCTTAGAAAACTATGAGTGGGAAGATCCCAGACCAGATAGCCCTCTTGCATTCAATGAATTATTTAGTGATGTAAGTGATGAGTCTCAAGATTCTCTCTATGATCCACCTGAGAATTTATGTGGGGAAACTGATGATGAGCTAGATCTAGAAGATCTTGAGGAAGAGTTTGGATTTGATGATGATGACTTTGGTGCTGATGATGAAAATTTTTTGACTGAGTCTGACAACAGTGATGAGGAAGTGAGGATAGCCAAGGAGAGAGTGAAAGATTGTACTGTCAAGTTGCTTGGTGTTGCACAGCAACTACAACAGGAGGCTGCAGGGGGCAGATTGAGCAGTCAACAACACTCACTACTACTGAATACAGAGAGACAAGTAGGGGATGCAGGGGATCAAGGGTATGAGAGTGAATATTATGATAGTGAGGATGATATTCACACACCTCCAGCCAGTGGTGATGAGTGTCAAGGTAGTAGGGTATCAAGGAGAGGAAATTTAGTGGGTCCAGAGACTGATTTTAGCAAGTTTGAGTGGAATGTTGGGCAAAGGTTTCCAAATAGGGGGAGTTCAAAAGAGCTGTGTCAAAGTATGCAATTTTGCAGGGAAGAAACTTGACTTTGAAGGTGAGTAACAAACTTAGGAGGCAGGAGCTTGGTGTTAGATGTGTTGAGGGTTGTCCATTTTACTTGTATGGTTCTTGCCATTCTGTGAAGGCAAGTTTTTTAGTTAAAACAGTTAAAGGAAATCATACTTGTCAGAGAAACATGAAGAAAAACAGGCAACTTACTTCATCTTGGGTTGCAAAAGAAATGTTGGAGGTGTTCAAGGCTAGGCCACATTGGCCAGCTAAGGAAATCATAGACACAGTGAAGAGAGCATACAAGGTATTGGTAATACCTTCTTTTGCTTATAAGACAAAGTATATTGCACACAAGCTGCTGCATGGTTCAATGGAAGAGCATTACCTAAAAGTAGGGAGGTATATAGCAGCTCTGAAGGCTTAAAGTCCTGGTACTGTGTTGGACTTGGTTGTGGATACAACACACCTGCAAACCCCCCCTGTGTTTCAGAGGCTATTCACCTGTTTTGAGGGGTTACAAAGAGGTTGGAGAGAAGGGTGTAGGAGGGTGATCTGTGTGGATGCTGCTTTCTTGAAGACATTCTTAGGTGGACAAATATTGGCTGTTGTTGGGAGAGATGCCAATGAACAGATGTTCCCAATAGCATGGGCAGCTGTTGAAGGGGAGAACAACCTTTCTTGGACCTGGTTTTTCACTCACCTCCAATCATGCCTTGAATTGGGAGATGGTACAGGAATTGCCATCATCTCTGATGAGCATCAGGTTAGCATCCTTCATTTTACATACTTACTAATATATTTCATAAACACGAACACGTAATGAACACGAGACACGAGACCAACATGAACACGAACACGACACGGACACGAGACACTAGACCAACTTGAACATGTAATGAGCACGGGACACGAGACCAACATGAACATGTAATGAGCACGGGACACGAGACCAACATGAACACGACATTTAATGAAAACGGGACCAAAGACCAACATGAACATTTAATGACCACGGGACACGAGATGAACACGGGACCAAAGACCAACTTGAACACGTAATGAACACGAGACACAAGACCAACATGAACACGACAGGTAATGAACACGGGACCAAAGACAAACATGAACATGTAATGAACACGGGACCAAAGACCAACACGAGATGAACACGGGACCAAACACCAACATGAACATGTAATGAACACGGGACCAAAGACCAACACGAGATGAACACGGGACCAAAGACCAACTTGAACACGTAATGAACACGAGACCAACGCTAACAATTCTTAATAAATTAGTTAAATAATGCTTTCATGCTTAGTTAATTAGTTAAATATACTTTACACTTTCATGATTAGTTAATTAGTTAAATAATGATTTCCATATGATTGTTCTATATAGGCTATATTGCATGCTGTGGCTACTGTGTTACCCAAGGCAGAGCACAGACATTGTGCACGCCATGTTTTTGCTCATTGGCATAAGAATTATCGGGGAGATGAGATGAAATTATTGTTTTGGAAGATTGCCAAAGCCTATAATATGGCTGATTATACTGATGCATTGGATGAGCTGAGTGAACTAAATGCTGATGCTGCTGATGCCTTTAGGTCATACAATCCCCCATGTTTTTGTAGAGCATTTTTGGATACATCCATCAAATCAGATGCAATTACCAATAACATGGCTGAAACGTTTAATGGGTATATAATCAATGCGAGGACAAAACATTTGATTTATATGATGGAGGATATAAGGGTGGCAGTAATGCAAAGGTTGGTTATCAAAAGGCAGGAAATGGGAAAACAGAAATCCCTATTATGTCCTAGGATTCAGTCAATGTTAGACAAAGAGAAAGACAAAGCACCTAACTGTGATGTAATCCCATCCAGTGACCACATTTTCAATGTGAAGTACTACTTAGACCAATTAGTAGTAGATCTTAATAGTAAAACTTGTACTTGTAGGAAATGGGATCTCTTAGGTGTTCCATGTCGCCATGCAATTGCTTGCATCTATTTTCTAAACAAAGAAGCTGAGAATTATGTGGATGAGTGTTATAGGAGGGAACTTTATCTAAGGTCATATAGTGGAGCAATCCCTCCAATTGAGGGAGAAAGGCATTGGCCTCGGGTGGAGTGTAGCCTGCATCCCCCTCCAATCAAAGTGGGACCTGGCAGACCAAGGAAGAATAGAATCAGAGACCCCTTTGAAGATCCAAAAAAGGGAGGAGTGTTTACAAGGCATGGGATGGAGATGACATGTTCAGTGTGTAATAAGAAGGGTCACATCAAAAGGAGTTGCTCACTTAAGGGTGTTGTAGCACCTTTTGAACCACCACCAAAGAAGGCTAGGGGAAGACCAAGAAAGGAAACTGCCATTGTCCACCCAACTCAACCAATTCCCAACCATCACTCAGTCACTGCACAACCAACTCAGCTTGGAAGAGGTGGTAGGATGATATTGGGTGGACAAGGTGCAAGAGGAAGGAGCACTGGAAGGGGTTCAAGAGGTGGTGGTGGAAGAAATGCAAATGGTCTTGTCAGGGGTGGTGGTACTGTCAGGGGTGCAGGAAGAGGAAGGGGGAGGGGAAGAAACCAGGTGGCTGCAGGTGTTGGTGTTCTCTTTGGGCATGATGGAACCCCATTCACCAATGTAAGTTATATCCACTGTTTTTTTAACTGTTTGATTATGGTTTTGGAAACCAACACTAATTCTGTTTTTTTTGTTTATGATAGATGCCTGGTAGAGGCCTACAACCAATCAACAACTTAGGCACACAATCATCTCAAGCATCAACCACCATTAACCCAACTCAGTAGCTGCTGTATTGCTATGAAGAAGCTTAGTGTTTTTGGAGCTGCTGTAACTGAAGCATGAAGAATTATCATTAAGTATTAACTTAGGAATGTATTTTGTATTCAGTAAACTGATTTTAAGTACTATGGCAGTTGTATTATGAATGTATTTTGTATGGATGGAAATACTTTTGGCATACTTCATCAGAATTATTACATGAAATGTGATGGTTTTTGTTCTGAATCTACTTTTGAAACTCTTATTTTGCATTGTTATTTTCAACTAATGGAAATTTAGTTGCAACATCACCTCAAAAGTGTACCTCACTAGATAGATAGATAGATAACTGAAGTATTTTCATAACACTGCCAAATGAAGCATCAAATTACACATTTTGATTCATTAAAATCCACCTAAAACATAAGTTACTTCATTACATACACAAGAGCAAACAAAAACCAAGAAACAAAAAGAGCCAACTGCAAATTCCTCTCATTTGATGAGCTCTTTATCAGCTTAAACTGCAACTCAGCATTCTCATCCTTCATTTTCTTCACAATTGCTTCTAGACTCTCCTTCTTCATTTGTAACCTCTTCACCTTGTCCTCACTAAACTTTTGCACCACCTCTATCTCAGCAATAATTGTGTCTTTCTCCAGGAGTTCATATTGAACATCACTTCCAACACCATCACCTCCATCACACCATTTGAACATATGACATTTTGTATCCTACAAATTAAGAAAGTATTCAGATTAAAACCAAAAATTAGTGTAGGTATATAAAAAAGAACAAGATGAAAACTTTAAGCATACTTACTGGCCAATAAGGACAACCATAGAACTGTAATCCAACGTTTGGCCCTCTTTTTACTGTTCTCACCAACGCATCTTTGCCACATTGGCATTTCACAGTTGAAACCCTAGCAGAATTCGTGGAGCAACCTGAACTAGAGGAACCGTGCTTCCTTGATGACATTTTTCCAATTAGAAATGTAAAGCGAGAAGAAGGGAAAGAAATTTGAAGGGAGGAAGAGAAATGCAGAACAATGAAGGAAAGAGAAAGAGAAAGAGTTGGAGCAGGGGAATGCGGGGAGGAAGAAGAAGATGCGTATAAAAAAAAGCAAAGAAGAGCCAACGGTAATAATTCACCGGCTAAAACCTACAGTAGCAGGTTACATAGTCAACCAACCTATTAAAGTTTAAATGACATACAAGGTTAACTTATTCCAGAATAACTCAATGGTTAACTTATTATTAGAAGACAGGGCAAATGTTGACTTATTTAAAACAATTTTTCCAATATTTTAACTATCCTAATTAAACGAAATCATACCCAAACCTCACCACTCATCACCATCAACCTCCATTATCCTCACCATAACCATTTTCAACATTTGATAATTCTCCTACTACCACATTGTCCCTCTTCCACCTGATGTAGTTGATTTTTCATGCATTTGTTGTGTTTAGTCGTGGGTATTTTTTAGCATAGCCTTGCCTTGTGCCTTTTTTCTCCTTGTTGATAATTTGACTGTCTCTTACTCTCTCACTGTTGTAGTTTACCATCTTGCTTGTTGTTGATGATAGCTTAATGGGCAGAAAGGTCATTGAGAACTCCTAAAGATTTCTTCTTGCAAAGGTAACTAACCAAACAAGACCTATTACATTTTTTTGGTATAATGGCCTTGTTTCTAATATGATTTTATATTATTATATTGTGACAGTGGTGGAAAGTGGGAAAAGGGCATTACAGTTTCTTGGATTAAATGAAGATAAGAGCTCTTTTGGGTGTATGGTATGTTTTTTGTTTTTAATACTAAACTCATGTCTCTCTTTTGTAATGGAGTAATATGATTGTTTGATGATATTATGTTGTACAGACTATTCTCCATCTGATTATCAATGTCGAAAAAAAGGAAAGAGTAGCAAAAGGGGTACACATTGGGGTGAAATTTAAGCTGAAAACCAGAAACATTGTTTATGAAGTTGTACTTGATAATACCCAAAACAGGTTACAAGCATGGGCTACTTGTCCTTTGAAATCTTCTTTTTTCCCTTTCTGTCAAGGTATTAGTACTGTAGATCACTCTTACTTACTGTTCTGCCAACTCCCCAACCTGAATTACCAATTACACCCTCAGTTTTTTGTGCAGACAAATACTATACGAAATATGCAATATATAGTTATGCAGAGTTCATTTATAGCTTATCCAAAAACCTTTGGTGGCAGCCTTGATCTCACTTCTCATTTCTTCCTCCCATTAAGGTATTCACTACTTAGCTTCTGTTCAGATCACTTTATCTACACTTTGTTTGTAGATTTAAACGTTATAAACTTTATTTCTTAAAACGTCTGTAGCAAGTATTAGAGTAATGTTATTGTCTTATCTATCATAATAACTCAAATCATCAACATTTTCTTAGCATGTACTAAATTGGTACTTTTCTAATGCCCATATGTTTTTGTTAGCATAGGTTTTTGTTGGTAATTAACTTCACATTATTCTATTTTGCTATATATGTAAAGCTAAAATGGAATTAATGTTGTAAAGTACATGCTACTACTCCTTAACTAATGTTCAATTGTGGTTACAAGTTATCTTTTATTCTTTTTATTACCTTCTTGCACCTTTATACATGTTGCTTTAAGATAATTATTATTCTTAGCTTAAATGCTTGGCTATGTAATACTACTTGGGACTATCAATGCAAAAAAGTTGACTCTTGGTAGCCCTTGATTGAGTTGTATATGTGTTGGCTTGTTACTTGCCCATTACACCTATCTAGACCAGTAACTATAACTAACAAAAGCACTTGTTCGTACTTCCTACTAATTCCATCTGTGTCGAGGCAGCATGCTAACTTTTTTTCTATGGAATTTATGCTATGCATCTTAATTGGAACATAACTAACTAACATATTGCTCAACAAAAAAAACATGCAGGTTAATCCAGGCCAAAATGAAGAGGAAGTACACATACTTGAATGAATTAACTGACAAGTCAAGTTCATTCACGCTGAAAGTTATATGTGACCAGAAAGCCTGACCAACCCAATCCCCAACCAAGCGTTATCAATGCATCATATTCACCGATGAAATGTTAACTTCAGCCTATAATACACAACTCAATTATTTCTATCTTTGTATTTTTTCCTCTAAAGTCAACCATTTTCTCCATAAATGGACTTCATCCTATGTCTAATGGACTCTCTTGTCTAGACCCTTTCAACATTCAATACCTCGAATATGACAAAAAGAATGAAAAGATAGACGAGCAAAATTCGTAAAGAAAAAAGAATCCGTATACATGTTTAACAAGTTATAAGTCATACCAAAGTGCTTAGGGGAAACAAACTTTAATACCTAGAGGTGATCGGTCAATATTAACATATCACTTTCTTGTCTAGCATTAAAATCACTTTAACAAGTTATAAGTCATACAAAAGCACAATCTCTTGCCTAGAACTAAAAAGAATATGACATAAAATTTACACACTTCATCCCTATGTCTAATGGACTCTCTTGTCTAGCCCCTTTCAGCATTCAATACCTAGAAACTGTATGACATTCCATTTTCTCCATAAATGGTCAGTCCATTCTTCCGGTAGATAGAGGTCTTTTGTAAAGCATGGGTCAGCGATTAGCTTTATGAGAATAATTTCCTGGAATGTGTTCAAACTTCAGTTGCATTCCGGGTAATGCAACATCTAATGTGCCGCCAGCCTTTTTAGGAATACTTCCCCGGACTCCCTAAAATTGCAACAGGTTAACTGCTACAATTTACATCCCTACTTTGACTAGACCTCACTAATATATCAAAATAAATGCTATGTTGTAAAATATTATCGTATATGTCAAAATGTATATATTCAAAACTCTCTTCAAAATAATATTTTGGTAGATCCAATAATAATTTCTAAAAGAACATTTCTCTACAATATGGAACGAAAGTAGTTCGTCTCTCTTTGAAGAGATTTTTGAGGTTTACATTCACAGCAACAATACCACGGAGGAGAAAAATGGAACCACATTAAAAATGCTTATCCAATTAAAGTTGCATTGTTTCAGCAGAGGAGCTTCTTGACTCCCAAAGTCCCAATCTGTTTCTTGCTGTGATCTTGTCAATGCGTAGGTCTCATAGTAGAGCTTTGATTGTTTGTGAAACTATTCTGTCAGCTCTCTAATCGTCCATGTCTCATTTGGAGCAGTGTCGCTGCAGCATCCTTACCGAAGTCAAAACTTTCACTTTGAAATCTAAATATGCAAGTGCGTTGCGGCACAATACAAGTAGAGGCATATGAATAACATTAGATTTTGTGTATATATCATGATTGATTTTGCTGAAAGTAGGGCTCCGAAGGTTGATGGTTCCCGATTTCACTTGTTGCATATGAGTCACTCTATCTTCTATTTCTTTTGTCTCTTTCCTATTTATTTCTTCTTTTGTATTTTATGAGAGCTATAGTAAGCACAATCAATAGTGTTAATAACTATCATAGTCGATGCTTCTATTCTTTTTATCTATCACTACCACCTTTTGGTTAGTCCGTTAATGGGATAGATAGATTTCCAGAGCTTTCCTGCCGATGCTTCTGATCATTTGTTTTGCTTTTTGCAACTTTGGGGACACTATGGTCATGAATATGAGATAACTCTGGTTTCCGGTGATAAATCCAGTCGGATAGAAATGGTGGTTTATTCTGAAACCCCTAAGCATGAAACTGTTATCACTATAATGCTGAAGATTTAGACACTCGACTACAAGTTAACCACTTGGATCTTTTTCAGAACATGATGTTTGGACTTGTATAAAATTGTTGGGGTGACATTAGAGCTAAACAAAGCAGGGGCCATCAAAGTATGATATTGACGCTTGTTGAACTGGTAAAAGTTGAAGTCGATTATTATGCAAATCCTTGAACCTAGAAAATGAAAAGCTTGTTCAGCTACTTTTTGTGTCTGAAAGGGTTGAAGTCCTTGATTGTGTGTTACTATTCAAAGGCATGATAGGTTGATCTTATTAAGCTTCAAATCGATATTATACTAATCTTTTTTGTAATGGCAATGTTCTAAGTTGAAATCTTATGGTAAATAATCTTGTGTTGTTACTTAGTTAATGAAATTTATAGAAGGCCTCCCCAATTTTCTCATTGTCATTTTAATCTCTATGGTTCATAGGTTGAAATTGACGTATTCTTTCATTCATTTTCCGTGTTGAAATTGAAAATCCTTAGCAGTGATCCTATTTAGTATTAACATATCACTTTCTTTCCTTAACTTTGAATGCATATGATTGTGCTTTTAACGTATTTTTACCTAAAATTTATGATGTAATGAATATAAGAGTTTTGTGAAATACACAGGGCATCGAAATAAGGGGTACAATATTTGATGATGACATTCAAAAATTCGAGCAAGCACTGCAATAAGGCGGTGAATATGAAATCTCGGACGTGCCGATCCGACCAGTTCCACAGCAATACCAAGTCCGTCCTAATGAATTCCAAATGACTTTCAATGATCGTGTGAAAGTCATTCCTATCAATACTCAAGCTACCGCGCTGCTACCAAAATATCTCAATCTCAAAGCCGTGCCATGCAATGCCAACCCCAAATATCGTTTCGGTATATTGCACTTCCACCGCATTTTCTATTACTTTATTATCGGCTAATCACATGAACTATCATCCTAAATGTAACTTTATAGATATAATTGGAATCTTCCTCTTTGTTGATGAGCCTAAAATGGTCAAGCGTGGAGAAAGAGAACAAGAAGTTTGCGAGATCTTGTTAACAGACCACAAGTTTCCTTCCCTATATTCTGCTAACCTTTGTCCCAGAATAATAATTTCTGATATACTACCATCAGTTAATATTACAAGGTTTTAAACTATACTAATTTTCCACTTTCAATGTTGTGAAAACCAGCTCTACCCATACATTGGTCATCTCTCTCTGGGATGATCTTGCAAGGGATGGATCCAAGGTTCTTGATGCATGGGCACAATCTTTCATGATTTTGGATTCACTGACATGCAAGCCTCCACTCACAGAGGTATTACACTCACAAATATATATGTTTGATTAGCTCGTACGCCTTCTCCATATCGCTAACTGATCTAAAATGTCTATATAAAAGGATTTTCTTTGCGTTCCTCCGCCTCAACCGCTATTCATGTTAATCCGGAAGATGCAAAAGAAAAAATCTTAGAGAAGTGGTATGCATCAGTTATATAATAGCTATTCCAAATTGGAAATTCCAAACTCCATATATGTATCGTAATGCACTTCCACTCTATCCTGCAGGCTATCAGAAAAAGAGTCTGTTATGCTTGACCGTCGATCAAAAGCGATGTTGATAAAGTATCCAACAAATGAAAAAATAATTACGATGATAAAAAATAATTTTTCAATTGTATACTAAGTAACATATTTTTCACTGTTTTAGGCAAACACTACTTGGCAAGACGAGAAATTCTGGATCAAGGCTACTATCCCTAAAGCCACTCTGAACAACCTCTGCTCCTACCTTGGTTGCAGTGCTTGTTGCAGGAGAGGAGAAGCTGAAAATGGTTCGAAGTACAAGTGTGCATTTTGTAATGCAGCAGATTCTACATACATTCCTAGGTATTTATACAAAACTTAAACTCTATCAATTTGAAAATCAAAGCTGTCATGAAGCTATGAAACTCCCTGTCACTATCATCTACTTATGATTCTCTGTATCTATGCCTCTAATTCCTTTACATTTTAACTCGCCAAATACAGGGTTAATTTTAAATTCGATGCTACTAATGGAACTGACACAATGAAGTTCACGATCTTTAATGAACACGTAGAGACACTCTTTGGAATGAAATGTGAAGATCTTATCAAGCTTAAAGCCGTGAGTGGCTCTCTTTCACATATTGCTGCTTATATGTTACAAATAGTACTATCCAATTAAAGCCATTGAATTCCTTTACAAGCTCTGCCTCTTTGATAATCAACCTAGTTCAAATAAATAACTATTACTCCCTGGCAGCATTGATCCCTAAGAGTATTAATATAGAAGATATCAAATAGTACTGTAGTAGTCTACTCCAAAATAATCAATCTACTACATAAATAAGTCTCCAAAATTAGGTTGCTCCACCAAAAAATCTCTTACATAAATCATTCTGTTTTAGAAATCAATCTGTTTCGCAAATCACTCTTCCCAAGCTTTAGATGCTCTTCATAACCTAGAGGTTGTAATGAACTTGTCATTGGGAGGCTACTACATTTAAGGAGAGAATGTCTATAATTTACTTGATGCTATGTAAGAGCTACTGCATTCAAGTACAATATAACAGCCTCATCATAGGATTAGGAATCAAATAGATTATCATCGTCATTACATGAGTTTCTTATTCATACTGAGTAGGATGGCCAGACTCTTATCCACATGCTAAAATTATTTTACCTTAATATGATTGAGTTAATTATTGTGTTGTTTCCCTCTTTTTCTTTAGGGTGAGATGAGTTGGTCTGAACGAATCAAGTATTCTGCTGCATTGTTATATCATGTATTATGTCGAGTACTCTGCTTTATTGTTGTATTAATTTTAGTCTACTGTATCCCAAGCAGTTCCTTATATTTCCATTTCGTTATATTTCGAGCAATCTGCTGCTGCAATTTTGGCCTGATGTATCTCAAGCATGCAGTATAGATTTTACTCTACATTTTTTTAGCAGTTTTCCATATCCACACTAAAGTTTAGTCTAAGCCTCACATACATCAGCAAATTTTAGTCTACCCTCACGTAAATCTCTTAATTTTCTTGGGACACGCTTGATGTTGCAACTTGCATTGTATGTCTACCTTAAACATAGAATTTCAGAGATTTCATAACAGTTTCTCTTCTTTGGACAACAGGAACAATCAGAGGACTTACCAGAAGAGGTGCGCGAATTGCAAACCAAAGAAGTGCTCTTACAGGTTGGTCCCACTATTGGACTATCAACAAGTCAAATGTTGAAGTGGACAGTACGTTCCATCATCCTCGAATAGGAGTATGAGACTGCAATATGCTTTTGGTAACAAGCACATGTAGCCCCAAGATAAAACTACACCTTCACCTTGTATTTATATCCTTTAAACAACACAAGGTTTGCATCTTCCGTGACCATGTATTTCATATTTATGCTTGGTTTCGTTTATGTATTTAGTCGTACATTAAGGTTTGTTGGGTGCCATGTTTAGAGCATCTAACTACTTTTGGATATTATGTTTGTCCTAATATTTCATGTAATGCCACCCACTCTAAACGCTACAAGCTTAACAATTATGTATTTTGGAAGGTGTATTCAGTAGTTATATGATAGTCTATTTAAGGTATACTTTTTGCACCACTCTTTAGTAAATATGATTCTAATCTATACAAATGCATCACAATGGAATCACTAGCCTACAGTACCAAATTCTCACCATGATCTTCAACCACGACGGTAGATCGTTTTTCCTCGCCCCTTCTTTACTCCATTATGCACTTACTTATTAGCATATAACTTTAACCGCTAATGACATTATAAATGTTTTTCACTTTGAAAATATATACCATGATATTATAGGAAAATCACATGTTCGGAAAAGATAATACATACATATCTCACGAAGATGTTTTTACCGTGAAATTTGATTCCCATGTAAGAGAGGAAAAATCACTCTGGTTCAATTTAGGCTCTTGTAACTGTAGTGAACGCTCATCATTGCTCACTACAGAACTTATCATATGCACTCACATACTTTCAGCTTCCTACTGTAGCCTTAGATATTACTTTAGCTGTATGACATTTTCCATTTTTTCAATGTATTTATTAGATAAATTCTTGCCTACGACATCTTCTATATTTAGCAAAGGCTATTTGGACAACCTAGGTACGACTAATTAAACGACACGTAAAATAGTCCAAGTGATTACATGCCATATTGGGGGGCCGCGCGCGTTAACGCACGGTCCAACAACTAGTGAAAGGAAATGCAAATACTTGAATGAAACTTAAAATAATCTCCAAAGTATGTAAATTAGAACTAAAGAGAAAAATAAGAGTTTAATGAACCTAAGATAAGATGAGTCGTTCAATCCAAAATTATACTACCTCCGTCCCACATTAGTTGCAACAATAGGTTGGGCACAAAGTTTTAGGAAGTTAGTAGAGTAGAGTATAAGTTGTATTAATTTATTATAAAAGTTGATGTGATAGAAAGTGATAGAGTAATTATTTATTGATAGGTAGGTGGATGTGTGAGTAGTTTAATGTTTTTAACATTAGATAATGAATGAGTGGGGTCATATATAAGGTGACATATTATAAAAAAAATAGTGGGTCCACACCTAAAATAGAAGTGTTGCAACTAATGTGGGACGACCGTATATAAAAAGTGTTGCAACTAATGTGGGACAGATGGAGTATCTTATTTACATATATGAGCTTAAACCTACTTTAAAAACGGATGAAATGTTCTCCCAAAGAACTGCCGGTAGGGCGGACCTCGCCTGGGTGCCCGGGAGACAAAATCTAGAAAAGGGAGAAAAAGTGCTCCCACGTCCGATCGGGTAGACTCACCTGCGCGGGCGGAAGACTGACGAAACTAGATCAACTTGCAAAGGTCATATCTCTCAAACCAGAAGTCTGATTGGGGCGTGTGACCTATGTTGGAAATCTCTTGAAGTTTAGATTCCAACCCAATTAGAATTTCTTGATTATCAATTTTATCAGTGAACGTGTGTCAATTTTAACATTTTTATCACTAACTCTTTGTTTCATTCAAACTTTGTCCCAATCGGATGCATTGTGATCCTTGTGGTAGCTAACTTCATACTCAATGATTAATAGGCTAGATCCTTGATAATCATGATCAATTTGTATCAAAATAAATTGAAAAATCATCGAAACACACAAACAGGGAGTAGTAGAGTACAACTTATATAATTCATGTCATTATGCACCTAAAAGCTCTAAAATGAAGTTCTAAATGCAATCCAAATGCATCTAAAAACAACATAAAAATGTTTATATCAGATTCTGACTTTGTTCACATTTAACTCTCATGTCAGCTTCTTACTCCTTCTCTTTCCTCCACCCACCTGAAACCACCGCCACCACCTACCTCATTCTCTCTCCACCAACGACCAAATTTCACTAAAAATGGTTTAATAACGTTATTTTTCTTTTATCATCATCATCCTAAATTTTCCTAATTTCTAGTATTTCTAAAAATCCACAAAGTCAAAAATTGTCCCCATCTAGATGTGGAAGGTTTAACTCGATTAGTAATGGTTTTAAAGTGTCGTCTTCTTTTAAGAACAAAAGTTTTCTGCTGGCGTAGACCTTTGAAGGAGTGTCTGCATTGATTTGCCTTTAAAAATGGCATTACTATATCATGGTGATCCAATATGAATACCTTATTCCTCTGGATTGCCTTATTCAAGAACACATGAAAAAGGTCACATAATATGCTTCAGATTTCAACTTCTTGTGACTGACATTTTAAGCATGTTACCTCTTTGACACTTTACCCATCTAAGTTATCTTCTATGGTGTCTTTGGTAATTGAGCTATTTTGATTCCCATATGCATCAGGGTCTAGCTTACTAACTGGTGGAAACTCCATTATGTGGGTAGGGTTTTCGGCTGGATTTAGGTGGTGGTAAGGTTGTTTCTGGTGGAGGTAGGTGGTTGTAAGGTGGTCGGGTTAGTGTTGTTTCAGGTTAGGTTGATAATGGCTTTAGGTGTTGTGGGTGGAGAATATAGTGTATCTGGGTGGGTTTGGGTTAGTGTGATGGTGGGTTTGGTGCGCTAGGATTTGGCGCTGGCTAGGTGGTTAGTTTTAGGTTCGGCCGTGGTTGGATGAGTGGGTTTAGTGGTTGTGGATTTGGGGGAGTTACAGTTAGGGGTTCGGTGGTGCGTGGGTAGCTGGATGGTTTTGGAGGTGGTTTCCATGTGGTTGTGGTGGTTAAAGAGAGAGATGGTACATCATGGTAGTGATGAACTGATGGTCAGGGAATGAAGAGGAGAGAGAAAGGGAAAAAAGGAGAAAAGAGATAGATGGGGGTAGGGAAATATATATATAGTAATTAAAACATGACATGTATGTGGACAGTTAACCTATAATAACAAGTTTCTAATAGGTTACCAATCCGTTGAACTCACTAAGCGCCTGTTTGGTTCACTGAACTGGAATGGATTGGTATGGATGTCCATACCAGGGTGGTATGGATTCAAAATCCCATACCAGTTTCAAACCGTTTGGTTCAATCCTGTAATGTATTTTACAACCATTCTTGCTGTTTGGTTCACTCTTGGAATGGATTATATGTATAGTTTTTTATTTTAATATAATTATACCAAATATAGGTATATATAATAATAATAATAATATTAATACTAAAATAATATATATATTATAAACAATAAACAATAAAGACCTAACCTAAAAAAAAAGTAAAAACAAGATATTTATGTTTTGCCCAGAGATAGTTTGCTCCTACAGGATTTGCTTCTTCTCCCAATTCATATTCCGTGAAACTTCTAGTGCCCGTGAAGTTTCACCCAGTACAATTCTGGACCTCATCGCATCTCTTGAACAGATGGTTGTCTCCGCAAAAAAAAAGATTTCGTGAAACTTTGATTGGTGGTAGTCTTCATCTCCGGTGGTTGGTATTCGGCGGTGTCCATCTTCAGTGGTTGGTAGTCAGCAGTCTTCATCTTATTCGGTGGTCTACATCTAGGTTTGTAACTTGTTCTCTCCCTTCCACAAATTAAGGTTTGATACGTGGATGGAATGGAGTTAGAAACTTTAGGGGGGGGAGATTGGGATTCCAGGGGGATGGGGTGGAGATAGATACCCTTGGGTATGAGACTCTACCCTACATAAGTCCAACCAAACAGTGGAATGGATGTGATGATTCCATTCCATTCCATTAAAAATATCCCAACCAAACACCCCCTAATAGTAGATATGTTACAAACTTGACTTATTCATGAATAATCCAAAGGTTTTTTTTTTTTGAAAAGGAACGGAAGCAGGTTATTCCCTAGGATAGGAAACACCTATTTCATCCTTGCGGATGATAAGAGTAATCCCAAGAGGAAGCGTTGCGGTAGAATCCCAAAGAACTTCCTGGAGATGACCCCAATTTGCGAGAAGATCTGCCGCCTTGTTACCCTCCCGATAGCAGTGTGACACTGAGAACGAGGTTAATCTGCTGAGGTCCCGCTCTGCATCACAAATGAGATTGTTAATTTCCCATTTGCCAAATTCTTTTAATAGAGTTGATAACTGCAAGATTATCGCCCTCTATGAGCAAAGTGTCCAGACCTAGGGAGCTGCCATGTCTGCTGCCTTCCCTAAGACCCATCGTTTCGGCAAAAAGAATAGAGGAATTAGGGGGAAGGGACTTAGCACCAGCTAGGATAAGTGAGCCTTTTTCATCCTGGATTATGAAGCCACAGGCTGCGTTACCATTACTAAGTTTTGAGCCATCAAAATTGACCTTGAAAGAGCCAGAAGGGGGCGGGGACCAGGCTACACTAATGGGGCTAGGGGTTAAGGTAGGATGAGCATCTTTGATATGAGTCTCTTGCCAATCCAAATTTTCAGGGGTGAACCAATTCTTGCAAAAATTTCTAATTATGATTATCGTCTGAGTTATATTAATTGGTTCATTGTTGAAGCAGACTTTGTTTCTTTGGAACCAAATGAACCACCAGAAGATAACCAGCAGTTGTATGTTATTAGTGTCTATATAGGTTCTGATAGTGTTTATGACCTCACACCCGGAATTGAGGGAAAGCAGAGATGGATGGAGAGTAGGCCAGTGGTAATCTCTCGATAGAAAATTCAAGGTGTCTACCGTAAAAGGACATCTCAGGAAGAGGTGATTTAGGTCCTCCGTATGATGGTTGCAGAAGACACAAGGAAGGGGGAATGCCACATGACTACGAGATAGACGTTCTTTTGTTGGTAGACCATCATTACATATTTTCCAGAGAAAGTTCTTGGCTTTAGGAGGAATGTTCAATTTCCAAATCCACCGGAAGGAGCATTTGACTATATTTTCCGGGGTGATTCCTTGGATAAGGAGTGCTGCCGATTTTGTAGTGAAGCAGCCATTAGGGGTCAAACGCCAAAATAGCCGGTCTTCAAGGTCATTTGACGGAATGATTATCTTTAAGATGGCCTCCACTAACTGAGGGGGGAGAGAGAGCTCGAGTTTATGAATGTCCCAGGCTCGTTGGTCTTCTAAGAATAAGTCACACACTCGCGAATTCTTATTTGGGATAGACGGGACAAGGTCCGAGAGAGGGAACGGGAAATCCCAGTTATCTGACCAGAATTTGATCGTTTGATCGTTTCCAATTTGCCATTGGAGGCCTTTAGCAAAAATAGTTCTAATCTTCATGAGATTCCTCCATTGCCAAGACGTGTTTGTCGAAGGGATATAAGACAGTAAGTCATTATTTTTCAAGTACTTTCTCTTTACCAATTTGACCCAATAGTTATCCTGATCATGTAAAATTCTCCAAAGTAGTTTCATTTGCATTGCTCTATTGCTTGTCTCAGCTTTTCTTAACCCTAGCCCACCCAGGAATTTGAGTCTGCAGATTTTATCCCATCCAATCAGGTTAGGGCTCTTTGATTCAGGATGCTTGTTCCAGAAAAAATTACGGCAAATTTTGTCTAGGAGGGAATGAACTTTAGGCGGGAGGGAAAAGCTTTGCATTTGGTGATTAGCCTTTGAGGCTAGGGTTGATTGAATGAGAACTGTTCAACCAGCTTGGGACAAAGAGTTTGCTTTCCATTTGGCTAATTGGTTGTTGGCTGACGTAATGACATTGTTAAATGAATTTGGGGTTACTCTTCTATCGAGAATAGGGCAACCTAGGTAAGTTCCTAGGTAGTCAACATTCTCCATTTGGAGGATGTCTTTAAAAGTTCGAATTTGGGCCTCTGGCACATTCGAAGTACATTGGAAGGCTGATTTGTGGAAGTTCACAAGTTGTCCCGGCATTTGACAATACTTGTTTAGGATATTTTTGATAAGTTGACAGCTCTCAGGGTAGGCCTTTGCAAAAATCATAGTATCATCTGCAAAGGTGAGAAATGGGATGCGCATATTCGATCGTCCAGGGGAGACTCCAAGAAGTTTGTCTCTTCCTAGACCCGCAAAGTGAAGTTGCCTAGCCAGAAGCTCGGCGCAGAGGATGAAGAGGTAAGGGGAGAGGGGGTCTCCTTGACGAATCCCTCTCGAGGGGAAGAATTAGTCAGTAGGGTGACCGTTAACTAGCACGGAGAAAGAAGTGGTTGTGACACATTCTTTGATCCAATTCACCCACCTTGGACAGAAACCTAGACATTCTAAGGTGGTAAAGAGGTAACTCCATTCTAAACGATCATAAGCTTTCTCCCTATCAAGCTTAATGGCTATCCAACCTGTTCGGCCCGTTTTATTTTTGAACGAGTGGAAAATTTCGTGGGCTGTTAGGATGTTATCTTGAATGAGACGATCTGGGGTGAAAGCCCCTTGAAAGGGATGAATGATTTTAATCTATTTACCAGGATTTTGGAAATAATTTTGTAAATTGTTGAGCACAAACTAATGGGGCGAAAATTGTTGGCACACGAAGGATTATCATTTTTAGGGATTAGAGCTATAAAGGTATGGTTAATTTCCTTCAGGAGTTTGCTTGAGTGAAAGAAAGCTTTAATAGCTCGAATGATAGAATTTCCTACTCCCTTCGTTCCAAAATGTTATACCCATTTCCGTTTTAGGCCGTTTCAAAAAGATATACCCATATAGAATTTTTTCTATTTATATACATTTTTTCTCCCCATTTTACCCTTCAATATCTAAACATTTACCTACCTTTTACTTATTTGTAATTTAATGGTCCCAACATTTGAATCTCTCTCTCTTACTTTTCCTAATAAGGACAAAATAAAGTACATGAAAATTATTAAAATAATAAGATATTCCTATGATTCTATTTGCCTTGGTTTTCCCCCATATTCCAAATGGGTATGACATTTTGGAACGGAGGGAGTACTATTTTCCAATATTTTTGGAAGAAAAAGGGAGGAAGCCCATCTGGCCCCGGGGATTTATCTGGGTGGAGTTGAAAAGTCGCTTCGTAGATTACCAAATCCGTAACTTGAGCTGTCAAAGCTTGTTTCTCTTCCTGGGTGATGATAGGTTCCAATAGATTGAAATCCTCTGTAATGTTAAACGTACAGCTAGGATTGGACGAAAATCGATTTAAAAAATCTTCTTTAATGAGTTTGGATATTAGGTTAGTATCGTTAGCTGTAGTGCCGTTATGTGAGACATAGTGTTTGATGTAATTTTTGTTTTTTCTAATTGTTGCCGAATTATGGAAGAACTTTGTGTTTTGATCACCCAAATTTAGTTTTCTCATTCTGCCACGTTTTTGCCAGTAAGCATTACTTAATATTAGAAGACGATATAAATGTTGGCTTATTAGATTCAATTTTTCCTAAGTAAAATGTTAGAGTAAATATGTGATGATTTTAGATTTCCAAAAAAAGTTAATATATAATTATCCCATATCCTATATACCTATATAAAAAAGGAAGAAGTGGTCAATATAAGTCAACTTTGTAGTAATATTAACTATTCCAACTTTACCCCCTATCTAAATTATGCTACATACAAAGAAGGTGGTCAAATATTAACTAAAATAACATTTTATAGGAACTTTTACTATTCCCATTTTACCCCTATATATCAATTATCTTGTACCTCCATACAAAGAAGAAGGTGATTAAAGTAAGAAAATTTTATAGTGATTTTATAATTCATATAGTATAATTATTACCCCTTCTAACAATATAAATTTTGAATGTTGGCATTTTCCGCATTATTATTTTTTTACCGGGAAAATTATATGAGGTAACCCATGTTTTAGACATATATCTAACGTAATCCCCACGTTTGCAGCTCTATCTCAAGTAACCCTCAACTTTGTAAAATATTTAAAAACTTAATGAATTTGTAGATAACTTTACAGAGAATTGTGTAACTAGCATTTTCTTTTGGTAATTTCATACATGCATGGTTTTTTTTGTCTCCGACAATTCTTTCTAGAAAATTATAACTGTAATACAAGGTTATACAAATGAAAATTTTAAAAGGAAATATCGGAAACGATAAGTAGTTATATAGGAATTTTTACCTATATAACATCGTCTCCAAGTTCTTCAATTTTTAAACTCTACAAGTTGGGGGTACTTGAGATAGACATACAAACGCAAAGGTTACATTAAAAATATGCATGAAACACATGTTGGGCCGGTTAGATGGCTCTGTATGAATTACCAGTTTTTGATCCCTCTATCTCTACCCCGTTCTTGATTCAATGTAACAATTCCCTTTTTATAATTCTCATATTATCCCTTGTAACAATATTAGTTCAGAATACTGGTCTTGTAGTCGAATACATGGTTTGCTTTCTCAATTATTTATCATTTTAATGAGTTGTTGACTTACCGTTGGATATGGAAGGAATTTTTTTTTAACAGCGAGCGTATATTAAGCCATGTTTTCTCATGCTGATATGTTATGAAATTTAGTACTTCCTCCGTTTTTTAATATTTGCATCATTGAACACAATACGCTTTCCAAACCACAACTTGAACATTAAATATCTTTAGTTATGCGTAAGAGAAAAAAAATGCAAAGTAGATTTTAATAATCTACACATTAAGCTAAATCTAACAAGATCCCACATGACTATGTTTTTCCTTATATATAAGCCACAAATTTAGTTTGAGCTAACCTTAGTGAATAGTGTGACAAACCCAAACGATGCGAGTATTAAAAAATGGAGGAAGTATAATCTATATATATATATTAAAAAGCGTAAGCACGGATTGCAATCTGCCACGTGTCACACTCTCCCTTCTTTTCAACAACATTTTATCAACGTCATTCTCATTAAAAAATGCAAATTGTCCATAAGGAGTTTCGAACTTGCGACCTCGAGTATAGGAGAGAAATGCTCTAACCATTGTGCCATTACATTGTTGTTGCTTCTTTCATGAATACCAATAATGATATTATATGTTTTCAATGAAAAACAATATTTTAATTGCATTTATGAATAAAACTACTAATTTATAACTTTTAACTAATCTTTCTACACCAAATTTTAATTGTGTTAAAGTACTAACGTATAATACAGATAAACCCAGAGCATCGCCTGGGTCTAAATACTAGTTTAGTATAATTTTATGACA
This sequence comes from Patellifolia procumbens, assembly GCA_947645195.1. Classification (NCBI taxonomy): domain Eukaryota; kingdom Viridiplantae; phylum Streptophyta; class Magnoliopsida; order Caryophyllales; family Amaranthaceae; genus Patellifolia; species Patellifolia procumbens. The sequence goes on from CANSGD010000193.1 coordinate 2,839,903, forward strand.
TGGAAGTCCATGATTTAATAAATTGTGATTAAGGAAAATTATAATGTTATTGTCCTCTTTTTCCTTCGTTTGTGCATACATGGATTGAATGTCAATAATGTCTATTTCTTATGGCATGTTGCCAATTCATTTTTCGAAAACATAAGTGTGTAAACAACATTTTTTTTTATGGCCATGTAAACAAATTTTTATGATACTGAACTACATAGAAAACACGTGCAACGCACGTGTTCCTTTTACTAGTAATTTTAAAAAAGGGATCACTTCTAATCATAAGCATATATTCAATTGATTGAGATTATATATGCACTTCAATAATTTATATACTTTGTTGAACACCATAATAAAACATCAACTGATAATTATGGTAAATAGAATACAATGATAAATAATATATTCAGATTTTATTTCATACGATTTTGAGGTCCAAAATTATACTAGTCTCTAAAAATTTATGATTTTTATGACTAAAGATGGGAAGATATAAGGGCTAGAAAAATGATATGCCTATTACAAAAAACGACGTTCAGACTACTATGGTATATAATATATTCAAATTTTCGTCACGGATGACTTTAGGTCTATATAATAATGAAAAGATATTCAAAAACTTTCATATATAGAAATCTAATACAGTACTAACTTTGAGTACTAGTCATAAGAAAGGTGTTTTCATTCCTCCCCAACCATTCTTATCATTTTGGTGAGTTTTTCATCTAAGAAATCACAAACACAAACACTTAGATTTCATACCAGAACATGAAAGTATTTGAAATATAACTTACCAAGACTAAATTCACTAACATCCACAATTTTTGTTCCTCCAACATACTCACATTTATACATGAATCTCATATTTGATGTAAGTGAAAGTATTGGGTCAGACCGTCTGACCCAATCTTACAATCAGACGGAGCCGCCGCCACCGCCATTCGACTGATCTCCGGCGAATCTCAGCTTCTCCGGCGAAAACATCACGAAATAGTATTTCGTGCATTAATTTTACTTCAGAGTGTGCTCGTTCCAACTATGCAAATTCCATGGATCTAAAGTGCATACGTCTACCCCCTTCACTGTGCTAATTGATCGAGCATGAAAATTGAAGATCTTGCTTTGTCTTGTTCGATCTAAGGAAGGAGGAAGGGAAATAATCGTCTGCATTAGTAGGTGGTCGTAGTGTGGTGGGCGGAGTGGATGTTTGCCGGCGAGTCGATTCCACCATTGAAGAAGCTTAGAGGAGAGAGAGTGAGATGGTAAAACTGTAGAGAGAGAAAGGAAATGAGTGAAATGTGGTGGGATGATAATGAAGGTGGGATGATGATGATGATGAAGGTATTTAGTTACTCCTTATCTTTCATTTGCTTTTATTCTCTTTTCAATTAGAGTATGTGTTTAGTTAGTTATTAAATGAAAGAATACTAAATAAAAGGATAATAAAAGTAACTGAAAACTAATTTGCTTTCATTTGGAACTTATTTTATTTCATTTACTTAAGTTTTGTTTTCAGTTAGAATAAAACACGTAAATAAACAATAAGATAAGTAAATGAAACAATAAGATAAGTAAATGAAATAATAAGATAACTAACTGAACTCAAAAGACATCCAATTGAAAAAAAAATGAAACCAACTGAAACAAAATTGAAACCAACTGAATCAAAATTGAAACCAACTGAAAAAAAATTGAAACCAACTGAAAGTCGTTCGACCAAATGTTATGGTCAGACGCGTCTGACCCAATACCTTCTCTTGATGTAATTAGCATATAAACTAAAACCCTTAGAAAAGGTGTAAAAGACCCTAATTAAAAGTAAAAAGTAAGATTATTCCCTTTTTCAAAACATAAGAAGGTTATAAAAAATAGATAATTAATACACCTCGGATGAAAGTAAAATATTTCCAAATGACCAACATAGAGTAACAACTTAGACAAATATTCCTTTGAATTAGAAAATAGGAGAAGTGCACGGGATCCTTGCCTCAAAATACGTTTCCTATCAAAGTAAACATGCAATGAAAAATCAAGATATTAATTACCTTTTGTAGGAAAATTTAGAACATAAAACATTTTCTCTATGAACTACCATATTAAGAAGTCATACGCCTTCTGAAAGTCAATCTTAACCATGAAAGAGGAATGATTAGTTTTCCTACCACATAACCTGAATAATCATGGTAGTATGCACAATAATTGTGTTTGCTACAAAGTCAGGTTCATTGGCAGACATAATATCAGGCAAGACAAATCTAATAAGTCTCGCACAAATCAACTTAGTAATGCATTTATACAAGATCGAGCAGCAAGATATTTGTCTGCACTATAAGACAAACATTGACTGAGATGATTTTGGAATGAGAAAAAAGGATGTAGCATGTACTTTCCTCAATAACTTTTCATTCTCGCAAAAATTTGACCACAACATCATATTCCTAAATTCTGACTTACAACCATGTATCCTTGTAAAACTGGTTGGTGTACCCTCAAGCGTAGGAGCCTTCATGCCAAAAATTCTCTCACAATACAATCATAAACACTAAAAGAACCAAGAAGTTGAGCATGCTTATTAGAAGAGACAAGAGGACTAAGTTCAACAATATACTTCTTAATCCTACATCTACAAGTACAAGAATCTAAAACTCAATTGTAAAAATCAGCAAAAGAACCGGTAACATTGTCAACCCCCATCACCCAATTATTGTTCTTATCGAGGGTGGAATGAATTCAGTTTCTATTTTGCCTCAACTTGATACTATAGTGAAAAAATGTAGTTCTCAAGTTGTCTTCCTTCAACTAATCCAACTTTTGTTTAGCAAAAAGACAAATAAGCATTATAAATAGGGATTGAAATCTTAACAGCTTCCACCTCATCAACAATATGATCAACATTTGTTAAGATCCAAATGCGAAATAAGTTAAAACTCTTAAAGAGAAAGAGCAGTCGCTGCATCAAAATTAGTAAGATGATTGAAATCAATCCTATCTATTTGTCTAAAAATAGGTTTTCAATTCTTCAACTTACACTACAACAAACATATAACACCCATCCGCTAAATCTTTCTAAATATTATCAACTGAGACTAAGAAATCATGATGAAAACTTCACATATTATAATATCTAAACATTTTAAATGCTCTTAAATTAAAACCACTTATTCTAAACATAAATGTAAAGTTACACGAAATTGAAGTCATAGTAAATCTATTTCATCCAATAACATTTCGACTACTAGCAGGATACTTATTACAACTAATGAGGCGTTCACATAAGGATCTTTAACAAGGTCGTTGGATTTATACAAAACCAATTCGTGATAAATATTCATAATTTACATAGACTTGAATAAAGCATAATTTACAAGTTAAATAGCTTCTAAGAAGTAGCTAATTCATGTTTAATAATCAACATGAAAAAAATCACATTATAACCTAATTTTTTAAATATTTGACCGCATGAGTCAATCATACACGTAAAAACATTAGAATAATCTTATGTTAATATACTAATAAACTTAGATAAATTCAAATACTTAAAAGTCTAGATACCAATTTCAATGCATGTACAAAGAAAATTTTAAAAACAACACTCCAAAGAATAATTCATCTAAAAAATTGTTCAAAAATAATTCTTGAAAAAAATAATATATATATTAAGACAAATTAAGTAACAAAAATTTAAATCTTTAAACAAAATTATATACTAAAACAAATACATAAAAAAATCAACAAAAAATAATTTATTAAAGCAAAGAAACATGAGGAAAATTTAGGAGTATTACACTTTTATACATAGCATGTTATTATTGCCATGATTATAAAAAATCGGGAATACCAATCCTACATGCCCTTCTACACAGTGTTTTCTCTTTGATTAAAGACCTCAACAAACAGACCTTGGCCAAATTCTTTTTACTATTGTGGAGCCTTTGGAAAGAAAGAAATTTAATTATTTTCCAGATGAAACTTTCCATATTGATCGAATTTTTTACAGAGAAAAACACCCAATGACTTAGTGAAATATGCGTAATTTGTCTCTATTAACTCAGCTTTCTACAAGCTCACCCCTTGAAAGTCACCAAATACACTCAATGACTGAGTGGAATATGCGTAATTTGTCTCTATTAACTCAGCTTTCTACAAGCTCACCCCTTGAAAGTCACCATATACACTCAATGACTGAGTGGAATATGCCGAATTTATTTTAACATTAACATAATGGATGATTATTCCGGTTAAAATAAAGTATGTATGCTTATCATATTCATAAAAAACATTTTAAAAAATAAAGATCTTATACAAATGACTTTAAAATTAGCAAAATGTTTACCTTTTTATGATATTTTTTTGGTTTTAATATGTATGTACTTAAATATCCAACAAAACAAAATAATAAACGCCATCAAGCTCAATTTTGTCGGCTCCTCTAATCAAGTCTTCGCTGGTGCTGGCATTGTTTTTAGTACTTTTAGCGTACAAATTCTCAAAGACATGCTGGCTTATAATCTCGGGATGCCTTCTCCACTGATTGCCGGAGCTAAAACCCTTCATAATGGACTGCTTCAAGCCAAAAGTATGGAACACAAGGATCTTATCATAGAAGGAGATAACCTCATCGTTATCAATGTGCTACCTCTATGATAAGCCAAAAGTATGGGACTATTGCTGGATTAATTGAAGGTGGTACCAGTGGTGGAAGACCGGCCAAAGGTGTGATTATTCCTATTAATTTTTCCTTATAACTAACACCATCTATTACTTTCGTCTTTCTTTATCCCTTTTTCTATTTCTAATTCAAATAATTATCATTTATGATTAACCTTCGTTTGCCATTAATATGACATGTTAAAGTTTACTTATGATTAATAAGTATTAAAATATCTATACAATGAAGAATTTTGTATAATCATGGGCATAGATTAAGATATCAAAAAGCTTAGGGTTATAGCTTAGAAAAACCCAAAAAACAAATATAAACAAAAAGTCGGTAGAACTTAGGAAAACAGATTGACTATTAATTTGTTTATTAACACTTGTTAAAGCTCATAACGTCTAATTAGATAATTTGGAAAGCTGGCCTTAAGAACCTTGTAAAATTATTTACTTGATAACAATTTCACATAATAGCAATTCTTCTTAATTAATTCAAAGTTCAATGTATCACCTCTCTGTAGTACTTTAATTTGTATTCCGTTAAGCAATGATGAGATTACATTGATTATGAAATTCATGATGCCAACAAAATTTCAAGCATATCAATATTTTGAATGTACCCCCTATAGATTATTGTAGTAATATGAAAATTTTATAACCACTGCATTTGTGAAGTCTGGAAAAAGAAATAGGTTGTTTTAATTCGTTTTTAGAGTATTACTCGCCCATTTTCACTGCACTGAATGATTTGCTACCTAAATTGTTGGATATACCAAAACCCTTCCACCTAATATTTGAAATTTCATAAATTTTCACTTACCATATTAAGCAACGCTATCTTTTGGATCTTTTTATCAATCTACTTGTTCCCACTGTGAAGGATTTACAGCATCACTCAATGAAATCATGACCATCCTAGCATGTACAAATTGGTATTCAAAATTTTATTGAGTCATAGATTTTGTGACATGCCCTTCCATATATCCATTGATCCCATTTCTTTTTCTTTGAGGTTATTTTTTATCTTTAATTTCTATTGGCTTCAATATTATCCTTATTCCTTGAATAAAGACAATAAATCAATTTAAATTATTTAATGCAATAGATATACAGAAACTAGAGTAGTCTAGCAAAATTATATAGTTTCCTGACTTTAGAGGATGATTTTACACATTCTAGTCAACTTAACCCAATCTCTGAATCCAACAATGATACAAATATTTGCTGTCACTACAATATCACTTCTGATACATTACCAAAATGGAATCCAAATTACCACATTATCTCAACGAATTTTTAAAAAAACACATGTACCGCGAAAATTAGCCCTATAAATACCCTTCTTTAAGTTTCAAGCTACCCATCCTCTCCTAGACACTTGAATTTTTACTAGAAATGGCGAGAAAGAAAGTGAAGTTAGAGTATATAGAAAATGACTCCTCTAGGAGAGTGACATACAAGAAAAGAGTAAAAGGAATAGTTAAGAAAACTCAGGAAATAAGTGTGTTATGTGGGGTAGATGCTTGTGCCATCATCTATGGACCTTACGACCAAGCCCCAGTGGTGTGGCCTTCATCAGAGGTAGAAGCAAGGAGGATCATCTCTAACTTCAAAAAGAAGCCGGATATCGACCAATCTCAGAGGAAATTTAACCAAGAATCTTTTCTAAAGCAAAGTGTAAACAAAGCAGAGGAGAAGTTAGCAAAGCTTCAAAGAAGGAACCGCGAGGTTGAGATGGAGAATGTGGTGAGTGACATTTTAATCGGAAAACCACTTCAGCAAGTCGCACCTTGTGATATTCCTGATTTGCTTTGGGTGATTGAGGATAAGTTGAGAACAATCCAACACCGGATTCGAGTAACCGAGGGGGGTGATACTAATCCAAATCCTGATATTTATGATGCTTCCAATTCCAATTCCAATTCCAATTCCAATTCCAATGCTACTCCTACTCAAGGTCTTGGCTATGAGATGATGGAGAGGATTCCAACTTGGCAAATGGATGTTGGTCTTTCCCAAAATCATTACGGATGAATGAAGGGATCTGCATCGACAACAGATTCATATATTATGGCTCTTTTTATTTTCTATTGTTCAAGTAGTAGACACATTATTATTACCATTATTGTTTTCACTTGCTTTATTGTAATTACAAGATTCAATGGGAGATCTTGTAGCCTTTTTAAGATCAATTGTTTTAATGGCATTACTTACTTCCTAATATTTGTGTGCGTTTTGGTGGTACTTCTATAGTATGGTAAGATGATGTATTTTACGGATCTAAACTTCAAGTTCAGGTTAATCATAAAATAATTAGGTAGGTTCAAGAAATTGCTGCACAATAACCCTAAATTTCAATATTTAAAAATTAAATAAATAAGTTCAAGGGAAAAACTGCAGATTAGGAAACACAAGTAGATGTTGTAGATATTATAAAAATAGAAAAACAAAATAATAATATAATTTAGCACGACGTGGGTTTTTACATCGCTTAATTTTACATTGCAAAATAATCTTATAGTTTCAATAATATATCTTATAAAACAAATAATTCGTCTTTAGTAATATTAATCTTCTTTAGTTGATATTAGAGTGTCCCTCTTCATAAAATTATTTTCTTCTCACTTAGATACTCATCTTGTAAGAAATATTTCTCCGATCAAATTTATTCTCTCTTATAATATCTTATAACCCTAACAATATTTATTCGACTATTCTTATGATAAGTATTCTAACATAGAAACATAAATGTTAATGATCATAATCATTCACTTTATTTTGTAGGCAATGATAGAATGTTTTTATATTTGTAGATTATTGACATAATGGTAAGGCAAAATACATTAGTTAAATTTTGTTGTTATATTTTCTTTGAACAAATTATGTTATATTTCATACTTTAGTAACACAATATGTATGCACAATTAGGTAGGACTTCGATTTGTCTCTGAATCTTCATCGGGAAATGTAAGGACTATAATCTGTATATACAAAATTCCATGAATATATACATACTCCTTCTGTTTTTTAAGTTAAAATGTTTTACATTTGAGGGTATTCTTTTTTATTGATGGACATCACCTTCATTCCTTATATGGTTGATTACTCCATCTAATCAATGCGCATCTCTCATACTCAAACTACTTCTCTCCACTTTTCAGATTTTCTTACTTTTACGATCATTTTTTCTACCTTTTTCACTTTTTTCTTGATCTACGTAAAAAAAATACACATTTTTATAATTAAAAATACAGGGTGTATTAGTACAATTATCATAATTATTATTAATAATTAAAATTATAAATGATAATATTATTGATTAATATTATCAATGATATATTATTAACTATTATTAGGTTAATTATATGATATAATCTTGCGTTTTAGGCTCGTTTCTTATGTAACCCCCACAATTACACCCCTTTAGCCCTTAATCCCGAACATGTAAAACGTCATCAAGTAACAACATTGAGTGTTATGTTATTTATAAAAATTCTCTGTTATGCGTTTCATCCTCTCTTATCATGTTTTTCATCTACAATTTCAATATTCTTCCAAATTTTTTAGGTGAAAAATTCATTATCATTTGACATTTAAATGTGGATCCACTTTTCGGGGATATGAATTAGATACTTTTTTTCACCAATAATCATCATTGAAAGTATCACATTCTTGGTCTTCTCCTTTTCTTTCTACTCTTATGTGTTTAAGAAAGCTTGTATAGCACAGGAGGCTCCATGAAATAGGACCAAAGTATTTCATCATATCTATGGTCTTCGCTTCACTTCTAAATCAGGTCCAAAACTATGTCACTTTGTATAGATCACTTGTCAGGAAAAATGGATTTTTAAGGAGAGAGAAAATGGGAGGTGGTCTTTTGGGTTTAGGGTTCCTATTTTAAACGAGGGAGAGCAGTGAGAGAGGGAGAAAGTGAACCTGAAGTAATTGAAAGCAGCTATGGAACAATGCCACAGAGCTCTTAAATATGAAATCTGCTTAATCTTCTTCCCTTGATCATAAAGCTTTTATTTGGTGTATGTATAATTTTGTGCTTATATTTCTGTTTTCTTTTTATAATCTGCGGTTGAGTTTTTTATTTCAGCCTTCAAACTTCTAGGTAAATTCTATGGGTGCATTTTCAATAACATTTTGGATTCTCTTTTTGGGTTTGTTCTTGATTAAAATACTGCTTCCGTCCGCTTTCCTTCTTTCATTCCCTCTTTTTTCTCTCTTGTTTCCCCTCATCATCAATTTTTTGGCAGCTACTAACCATTTGTTTGTCTCTGTAAAATAAATATTTTACTCAAACTAAAGTATATGTAGGTAAATATATGAATTAAAAAGGGTTAAGTATAGAAGGGGGCCAAAATGAATAAAGTAACTATATTATGGGTACTCCCTCCGTTTCTTTTTGTTTGTTCCACTCTCTATTTTTGGAAATTTTATATGGTGGCTCTAAAGTTTCAATTTTTCTATGGGATGGCAAGGCTAAATAATATTATACAAAGTGACTCTTAATTTTGATAAATTGTACGTAGTGGCCTTATTCATGATGATGGCTAACCAATTAAACTTAATTGTATCTTTCTCCTTCCTCATACCCTCTCCCTCTCTCTTTTCAGTTCTAATCCATACCACTACACCGCTACCAACTCCGCAGTCTGCACCACCAATCCTCCCTTATCATCCACCATGCTCACAACCACACCCACCACAACCCTCCAACTCCACACTTACCAATGCCACCATACTCATAACCACAACCACACACCCACAATACTACTGCCACACCCACACAACACACCCACACACATAACCAGTTAATCACTCATTTCTCTCTCCTCCCTCGTGCCCTTTCAAACTCCTCCACTTGAATTGGGGTTTGAATTTCTGGGCTCAAATACCTTTTTTGAGTGGCACCAACAAAAGTGATACAGTTAGTCGGAGATGAGGTGATGAGGGTAGTGTGGTCAATGGTGGAGGATAGTTGGTGTGGTTTCGGACTTGGTATGGTTGTGTGTAGATGTGTGGGTAGTTTCGAGCGATCTTGAGCGTTGGTGTAGGTGATTTTTGGATGTGGTTTAGGCGGCCATGGTTGGTGTGGTTATGGGTGATTATATGTGTGGGTGTGGGTGTGGGTGATTATGTGTGTGGGCGTGGGTGTGGGTGTGGGTGTGGGTGATTATGTGTGTGGGCGTGGGTGTGGGTGTGGGTGTGGGTGATTATGTGTGTGGGCGTGGGTGTGGGTGTGGGTGATTATGTGTGTGGGCGTGGGTGTGGGTGTGGGTGATTATGTGTGTGGGCGTGGGTGTGGGTGTGGGTGATTATGTGTGTTGGCGTGGGTGTGGGTGTTAGTATTGCAATGGTGTTGTGAGTGAGGATATTTCCTGAGTTAATCCTAAGGTTAGGGCAAATTCCTCGGGTACCATCCTGGTTTTCGAGCTAGCTGAAATGCCATTGGGGTCAGTATCTGTGACTTAAATGCCCTTAATGCTAACGAAAGTTAAGTTTTCCGTTAACTTTTGTTATTTAAATTTTACTTTTCATTTAAACCATAACAAAAAGAGAAAACAAAAATTAAAAACCCCCCACCCCTCCCACTCTCTCTCCTCCCCCTCCCCAAACCCACGATCCACCCCCAACCCAACCACTCACCCTCACCCCCTGTCCACAACCCCCTCCATCAACGACCCTCCCCTACTCTGCACAGATTCACCATCGTCGTCGACCCCCACCAAACGACCACCCCACTCACACGACGGCGTGAAGCCAGAACCCCACCACCACCAATCGTTCGTCGTTCGCGGGTGAGAGTAGCCAAAACCCCACCACCACCAGTAGTTTGTCCTTTACAGGTGAGAGAAGCCAAAACCTCCACCACCAGCCTACGACAGCGCGAAGCCAAAACCCCCACCACCAGTTGAGAAGCCATACCCTAGATCTACGAAGCCAAAACCCCCACCACCAATCGTTCGTTGTTCGCGAGTGAGAGAAGGAAATCACAGGGGAAGAGAGGATGGCCGCCGGCCAGCAGCAGCGAGCAGGGAGAGGGGGAGGCGGAGGCATATTCGAGAGAGAAAATAGGGGAAGATAGAGTGGGTCGATCTGGGATATTGGCGACGGTCTTGGTGGTGTTGTTGGAGGCGGTGTGGCAGCGAGGGTGGCTCGATCTGGGTGGGGGGGATGGGGGAGAGAGTGTGGGAGGGGTGCGGGTGGTTTTTACTTTTTTCTACTTTTTTTTTTTATTTTTAATTGAAATTAAAGTATTATTATGAAAGTTAACTGAAAAGTTAACGAAAATTTAGTAGTAAGGGCATTTAAGCTAACGACAGTGACTCTGGTGGCAATTGAGCTAGCTCGAAAACCAGAGGGGTACCTGAGGAATTAGCCCTAACCCCGGGGGGTACCTCAGGAAATGTCCCTTTTTATATTTATGCAATCTAAGAAATATTTTATTTCCAAATAGTTATGTAACCTCGTTAGTCACTAGAATCACTCGTAAATTCATGAAAATGGGGTCCAAACTCATCAAAATAGAAACCATATTCATAATTCACATAACAAAAGAACCATATTAACTATCTAGCAACCAAGATATATGTTATCATACTATTGGAAAAAATCATTAAAAAAAACAAGCAACATCATATTGCATAAAAGGATAAAAAAAGAAATATCCCAAACACAAAACATAGCTTATAACGATAACAATCCGTAGAATCAAATCAAATCATAAGAATAAGCTTTCTATAAAACATAAGAATCACATTGCTCTTTTTGACTTGCCTATTTTGACTAAAACACATAGGTTTACCTTCTATTAAGTTGTTGAGCTAATTATTTTCTCACAGAAAAGGAAACATGCAACAATAAAGGGAAAAATAGATAAAGCTCTGCTTAAGGGAAAAAAAACGGATGGATAGAATTACCATCTTAACAGATGGGCCACCCGACTTCCTAACCCCTAATGCACTTAACCTCTATTATTATCCTCAACAACCCGCAAAACTGTTATCCAAAGGAAACACCAGCATGAATGGAGTTAGAGAGCCATAATATTAACACTCTACTGTTATTATTCGTCCCAATACATAACCACGATGCGAATCAAATTTAAGGTCTTCCTTGTCCTCCTCGTTGATTATTTAGCTCACATAAATTAAACTCTATAAAATGTGGTGAGTGATTAAAAGGAGCAATGATAATCGACATATATGAATTGTAACGATAGAGGGAGGTGTGGAATTGTCTAACCTGATAGATGCAGTTTACGACTTCAAGTTGTAAGGAAGTTGGTAAAATAATTAATCATTTTATTTTACAATGGAAGATTAACATTTTAAATTTTAGATTAGCAAAAGAAATTACTTGCCTATCGATGGTTCGTTTTTTTGTTTTCCCCAAGTTTTGTTTTTCTCTTCGTATTTTGGTGTCCGCTCCTTTTTCCCTTATATCATAGAGATAGCCCATTTAACTAAATTGGCTTGGGCGGTTGAGTCACCCTCTTTCTTAGTGAGAACTGGTTATTGGCTTGGGCGGTTGGGTCACCTTCGAGCTTAGGAATTAATATCAGGAGTGGGTCTTTGATATTTGGAAGTTTATTGGGGTATGGGAGGTCCACTTAGGGGTGTTAATGAGCCGAGCCGAGGGGTGTTAATGATCCGAGCCGAGCCCGAGTTTGGGGTCACTCAAGCTTGGCTTGTTATACTTTACTAGAGCTCGAGCCGAATCTCGAGCTTAGATTATCAAGTCCAAGTTACACAAAACTACACTTCGGTTCAAAAATTATAACAAATAAATATTTATAAGATATAATATATTATAACTAAGGTTATTTATTTTTCCTAGACTTATTAAAAATATTCTACTAATATTTGAGGTCACTATGTTAAAATATATAATTAAAAAAATATTTCGAGCCTGTTCACGAACTTCTCGAGCCGAACATGGTTGTGCTCGGCTAGTGAAAATTTCGAGTCGAACTCGAGCAGCTCGCGAATAGGCTAAGCTCATTAACACCCCTAGGTCCACTTAAGATATGTTGTTTCTTGTGGAGGTCATGTAAAGGGATTCTTTCTGTCAAAGAGATAACTCCATTTGTAGGACTTATAGATGCAAATAGCGGAATTTCAGGAAACTAATTTCCTAACATTATACCAAGATCGCATGCATAGATTAACATGTCTTAATAACAAGGGTTTGGATATAAAACCTTTGATGTGTGACTTCAACTGGTTAGCAAAAATTAATAATCTAAAGTACAACCAACGATCCGAACACCTTTTAGAGATCAAGGGCTTCAATTGTAGCCCCTTTATTTGGTCCACGAATACCGATTAAAACTCCTACGTATGCTAAAACGGAATATGATGAACAATTTCACTCTCTTACTAGTGAGGGATGTGGTGCCAAAACCCTAGTAAAGATGAGAGATCTCTTTTCATTCAATTGTATAGTAAAGTTACTTTTAACTTTTTCCTTGTGTTTTTCCTTCACTCATATATCCTTATATGTATATAAGAATATCCACTCCTAATCCTTCTAGAAGTGAAAACCCTAATTCTCTTTGGATTAAGTTAGCTTGAGAAAACCCTAATCCTACAAACTGGCTCATCCACTAAAGGCCCAACTTGGGCTTTTAATTCTCTTTTAATCAATGTTACAAAGTGTGACCTCATATGATTAATTATTCTAGTTGTAGGCACAATCATATTGGCCTACTAATCGATTTTTATTCTCTAGAAAATAAATAAGATTATTAAAGTAATTAACTTATGATCTCTATGATTATATTACTTATATTTAATAATTGCGGAAATTGTCTAAGACATATTACTTCAATCTCCCACTTGTCCATAGACAAGTTCGCAATGTTAAAATTCCTTAAGCCTCTTTATACCAAATTTGATTATACACAAATTTTGTTTCTTGATCTCTGATAAGAGGTTTTTAGTGTGTCGTTAGGGCACTAGAAATCGCGTTTCAAAATGGCGTTGTTGCCGGACCAGGGAAATTGTGTTATTGATTGAAATACTTGAGTTTAGTATTGCTTAAGTTATTTTTCTTTTATTTTTGATTTTGTTGATATTTGCTAATCCTCTGCTTAGCTTTGTTGTGTTACATGAGAAAGAGAGCTCACGGTTCACCCAGCTGACCTATAGATCCGGAAATCAATCGCGCCTTGCGAAAGCTTCAGGGAGCTTTGGAATGGTTGACCTTGGGTTCCGAACCAACCTCACCAATCTCAAGTAAAACAAGTGAAAGTGAATCAGATATGGGTGACGATAATACACAGCTTTTCAGGGATTTCGAAAATTTGGGGTCCTATGTTTTACAAGGTGGAATTCGACTCCCCACAACCACTACAAATTTCAACATTCACCCTCAGTTCACATGGATGGTGAAAGCAGAGCAATTTTGTGGAGGGTCGGATGAGGATCCACTTGATCATCTTGATAGCTTTTTGGAGATTTGTGTTATGATAACAACGAATGATGTCTCTCTATATCAAGATGCATCTCTTCCGGCATTCTCTTCCCAGAAAGGATAATGGCTCAAGAGCTTGCCTGCTAACTCCCTCACTACTTGGGAGCAAGTCACATTGGCTTTTCTGAAGAAGTATCTCACAGAGTTGAAAACCGCAGGATATTAGGAGGAAGATCTCCTCGTTTGAGCAAGAATGTGATGAGACACTTGCGGAGGCTTGGGAACGATTCAGGGAAATGATTCGTTCGTGCTCTCACCATGAGTTCAATAAAAATTTACTCATGAGGTTCTTCTATGATGGACATGACCCTATGTCAGGTGCAAATCTTGATGCTGGATCGGGAGGTCAACTTTCTAAGATCCCGCAAGACCAACTTGAGTCCACCATAGAAGAATTGATAAAGAACTACTCATGGGGTAGAAGAAGGAGTCCGGATCATCTGTCCCACAATGTGTTCTATGTGGTGTCCCATCTGCTATAATTTTGTCCCATAACTTAAATAAAATAATTTTTTAACTTATTTTCTACGTGCTCCCTATTAATGAATCCTCCCCAAAAACAAAAAACAAGACAATAAACTTCACTTAGTAAGATAAAGAGCGAAAAGGAAATAAATCATTTTAGCACTTTATTTTACTCACTGAAATATTTTTTCATTTTTTGTTTTTTTAGAAGGATTTACTAATAGGGAGCTTTTAGAATCACAACAAAAATTATTTTATTTAAGTTATGAGACAAAACTACAGCAAATGAGATACCAAATAAGACACCTTGTGGGACGGATGATCCGCACTCTGGAAGAAGGATAGGTGCCCAACCTAAGAAGGGTGGCAAGTTTGAGTTGGACTCATTGGATCAAATTCAAGCAAAGATGGATCAACTTGACAAGAATCTCTCTAAGATCACCCTTGCATCATCAAGTCCCTCGCAAGTGAATGCTTTCTCTTTTGACATATGTGGTGGTACAAACCACGATACCTATTATTGTGGAGGATCTAAGTCGGAGCATGTAGTGGCAATGAATTCTACAGGAGAAGGTTATCAAGGTAACCAAGGGTATCGAAGCAATCAACAAGAAGGTTGGAAACAACCTCAACAACGTTACAATCAAGGCTTCAACCAACCTCAACAAGGTTGGAATCCACCTTAACAAAGCTATAATCAACCTCAACAAGGGTACAATCAAAGCTACAATCAAGGTGGACCCTCCTCTCAAAGTTCCAATGTCTATCGAGCTCCTCACCAATGATCCAACTTTCAAAAAGCCCATCTAAATCCCCCATTTTCTAAACCAAATCCCGAACCTACTCCATCCTCCAATCCTACCTCCGATCCCAAATTCTCCAACAACTTCAAACCATCACCCAAACCCTTGCACTTCAAAGCCAAGCTATTCAAAGCCACGAGCAAAGGTTCCAAGAGATCCAATCTCACACCAAAATGCTTGAAACCCAATTAGCTCAAGTGGCCGAGAGAAACCCCTCTAACTCCACAAATCAACTTCAAAGTCAACCTATTCCTAATCCCAACCTACATCAAGCCAAATCTATACATTTGAGGTCGCAACGAACTATGAGGGCCCTAAGATGCCCAATGAAATGCAAGGAGGTGAGATTGAGGTGGTTGAGAATGACACTCAAGATGAGGGGTAAACAATTCTTAGCTAACTTGAGCATTGCCTTTAAAACCCCCTTTTACGACTTGTTGTTTAACAATGTTAAAGCTAAACTAATCATATCATGGTTATTAAGATGTACTTGTGTCCAAGAGTCCACTTAATATAGATTGTCTAGTTCTATTATTAGAATCCAATTATAGGTCAGGTTTCAATGTATCAACCATACATCCATATTTATTAATTAGACATCCCTATGTCTCCATAACCCAAGAAACTACCATATCAATTAACTTTATGCTAGTAGTTTAATAAGTCCCTTACCCAATTCAGTGACTTAGACTAGGGACATTCAATAAATTGTGATTTTTGTTCACTGTATAGGGTTCCATTCATGACAACGTTTATGATAATCCTATTTGAAAACATAATTTGTTTGGCATCTTATTTAATACTAAACCAAAAAATTAAATAAGAGTATAAAACCTTATTGATAAACAATTTCAAGCATAATTAATTAATGTCTTCACAAATACAAACACAAAGTAAACATTCTATAGCCGTTCTCCCTTATGCTTAAGCTCATAAGTATGACTCTCATGCTTAGGTTGAGCAATCGATTTGGTAAGTGGATCTCCCACATTCTCATCAATATGAACCTTACTTACTCTGTTTATGACTCTTACAACTCACAACTCCTCTATTGGGACAAATAATGAAATCGGATTGAGATCAGAAATCAACTTTGTCACCTTGAAAATTTGTAATTGTATATCGAATAACAACCAACTCAGTTTCTCCAACATATACCAAAAATTACCATTAGTTCTTTGTAAGTACATAAAGATAGTATGCATCACCTGGGTAAAATTGGTATTTGTTGCATGTGCTTAAAGCATAGACAACATTGAAGATGGTAAACGAGTCGTGTCGTGTCAAGTTCGTGTCGGGTTCACAAGTTGGCGGGTTGTCTTCCCTTAACCCTAATCTGACCCGTTTACTTAAACGTGTCAGGATCCTTAACTCTAACCAGACACGTTAATTAAACGTGTCGAGTTCGGGTTGACACTTTTACCTTTTCATATATATTTGACGCTCGCAATTCATATATTTTTGGCTTGGAACTTATTAAATTTCATTCGTTAGTTAAAATAACATCTAATAGTGTATAAAAGTAAAACTAAATAAACTAAACTCAAAAATAAAAGAATGAAAGTAAGAAGTAATAAGGGAAAACTTTAAAACACGTGTAGATAAACGGGTTGTCGTATCGTTTTCGTGTCAAATAGTTCGATCCTAACCCAATCTGTTTAATAAACGCGTCGTATCGAGTCAACCCATTTACTTAAACATGTCAAAAGTCTTTGCCTAAACCCGCTAATATCGAATCGGGTTCGTGTCGGGTTGTCGGGTCGTGTCAATATTTAACACCTCTATACAACATCTAGTTGAGTGTAAACCGTAGCATACATAATGGAACCTATTGCAGAAGCATAAGGAACATTACTCATCCTCTTGACCTCATCATGTCTTGAAGGACAATGATTCTTGCTAAGTGATATGCCATGTTGCATGGGAATGAAACCTCTCTAAGATTTTTTCAACTTGAACCTACAAGGATAGAGATGGAAATATCCAGTAGATATCCAGTAACCCGCTCCACCATATTTAAATGAAAGGGTGAAAATTTGAAATAAACGGATGAAGAGCGGGTGACGGGTCAAACGGGTGACGGATCCGGGTAGGATGTGGGTGACAATTTTTCACCCATCACCCGATCCACCACCCGATTTACCACCCGACCCATTATCCACCCGTTTAATTTTTTATTATAATAAAATTTAAATTAAAATACTAAATATAAAAACTAAAAATCCTAACCTAAACCCAAGCACAGCAAATTAGATCCTACACTCGTGAGTACCATGCGCATGATACTCTCGCTCAAAAGCGCAGCCTTTTTAAAATAAAATGCACGAATTAAATGAATGTTGTGCACAAGATGTACATTAGAAGCATTTAAATGTACATCAGTTCAAATTCAAAAAGTAACTGCCCCCACCAATATTTAAGATGTTCATTTATTTGACGTTATAATGCTTCTAATGTACATTCTCGCCTTTTTGGCAAAAACTTGAATTTGAAATTTTTTGAATGAAAATGGTGAGTGCAAGTGATTTTTGAGAAAAATTAAGTTGGTTTTGTAATGTACATTTGATATCCGTAAATGAACATATTAAGTTTGTGATTGAACAATAACGTAAAATAAATGAACATCTTAAACATTGGTGGGAAACTTGTTTTTTTTTTAATTTGAACTGATGTACATTTAAGTGCTTCCAATGTACATCCCATGCACAACATTCATTTAAATAGCGCGTTTTGTTTTAAAAAAATTGTGTTTTTGAGCGAGAGTATCATGTGCATCGTACTCTCGAGTGCACCCTTTACCATTCGCCCAAGCACACCCAGGCTTCTCTAATATCTAATTCTCTTCTAGCCATTACTATTCCAATACTTCACTTATCTCCCAAAAACACAAGGTCATTTAAATGATTCACTCGTCGGATTCCATTCGTGGCTACTTGTGGTAAGTTTTCATTCCCTTCATTTCGTTTTCGTCATTTGTGGTGGTTGTTTTACCCTTAGTATAATTTGCAGTTGTATAAATAAAAGTAGTAAGAGGAATTGCTGGAAAATCATCTGTAAAAACACCTTTTATGTTGTAATAATGTGCCTGAAGTAATGCAATACTTGGCATAACAAATGTGACATTGTTAATATTACCAACGAGCTTACTACTATTTAGTCATGTTGCACAAGGATTAACTCCAACACCCATGGTAAAAAATATAAATTATAAATTGTTAAGGGCACGTTTGCGAGATATTTGTTCGAATTTAGACTTTTAAGTGAATTGATAAAATTTAATTGTGCTTTAGTAGCGTTTATTTGCGTAATCATTTCTTCATCTTATTGTTATTTGTTGTCGTATCTTATTGTCAAACATAATGTTAACCTTTGATAGTTTGATCATTACTTTTTTTTTCAAACTTTCTTAATATGGAGATGAAGACAAGATGGATTCCATGTGAAGTCGATTACACGAGCTTTGCTACCGTTGTTGCGTTGCTGCATTGATGTGCTGCTGCTACTACTGATGCTGCTGCTGTTGTGATGTCGTTGATGTGCTGCTGATGTGCTGCTGTCGTAACTTGTATTGTGATGTCAATGCTGTCATATTGTGTTGTTGGTGCTTCTATTGCTGTCGTTCTATCATGTTCTGTTGCTGCTGCAAGCCGTAACTTGTCATGAACATTTAATTTTTATTAGCTAAGTATTTTTTAAACTTGTTTTGTTGATGTATTGTTGAAACTTGTATTGTTGAAGTATTGTGGTCGAGATTTTATTGTTGTGAAGACGACTTCCTCAAACTTGTATGGTGCGATGTCACCTTTTCTTTATGCTAAAAACATCGGGCATCGGACATCCGTCTGTGTTTATTTATGATTTCAGAACGTTATTATAATTTATGTTGTAGGTGAAAATCGGGTACATTGTTTATTTAATAGTTACTAATCTAAATTTGATATTTAGATTTTTTCACCCGTTAATCACCCGACCCACCCGAATCACCCGGATGTGATGGATGGATAGATTTCGGGTGATGGGTAAAGCGAGTGACGGATGGATGGATGAGAGACAGCCTAACTGGGGTGATGGATGAGGGTGATTGTAATCCCCCGTAATTTTATGAATTTTATAAATATATTTAAAATATATTTATAATCATTTTCATACTTATTTTATTTAATTATTTAAGTATTGACTATTTTAAAAGTCAAATGGTTATTTAACATTTTAAATAGTCATTAATATTTAGGAAAAATCGATAAGAATAATCCGACCTTTGGCCGGTCTTCCACCAATGGTACCACCTTCATTTAATCCAGCAATAATCCCACCTTTGACACCCATATTCTCTCAATGGTCCTTCACCTGTTGGTGACCTACAATTACATGTAAACTCTCTTAATTACGTGATTAACCACTAATTACATATAATTTAAACCTAAATTCTTAATTAACCACTAATTAAGTATAATTTATAAATTAATTTATAAAAAAATTAAAAAAAAAACTCCCCCCACCCCCATCCCCTGCCAGCCAATCTCCCTCACCTCAACCACCACCCCTCCCACAACCGCCGCCTCTGCCACCCTTCTCCTCCCCTTTCCCGCCTCTGCCACCCTTCCCCTTCCCCTCCCCCGAATTACAGGTAAGAGCGTAAATCCAAACGGCAATTTTCGAGTTGTTGCGCACGAGCTCGGATGTCGATCTTTTTAGGTTGACGGCGGGAGGCGACGGTGGAGAAGGCGGAGAGAGAGAGAGGAGAGAGGAGAAAGGAGAAGATGCAGTGGTGGAGGTGATGGAGAGGAGAGAGAGAGGAGAGAGGAGGAGATGCGGTGGTGGTGTATGAGAAATGGTGGCAGAGGCAGGGGAGGGGAAGGGAGGGGGGTAGTTTCCAAGGTGTGGGTTGGCAGTTTTAGGGGAGGGGCAGCTGTGTAATGGGGGAGGGGGAGGGTGGCAGGGGAAGGGGAGGGGAGGGGAGGGAAGGGAAGCTGTGTAATGGGGGAGGGGGAGGGTGGCAGGGGAAGAGGAGGGGCAACAGTAATGGGGGAGGGGGAGGGTGGCAGGGGAAGGGGAGGGGCAGCAGTAATGGGGGAAGGGGAAGGGGAGGGGCAGCAATAATGGGGGAAGGGGGGTGGTTTTTTTAAAAAAAGTTTTTTTAAAAAAAAAGTCAACGGTAATTCTTACGGTCAAACAGGTTGCCATCATCCTGTACCATTGAGAAAATATGGGTGTCAAAGGTGGGATTATTGCTGGATTAAATGAAGGTGGTACCATTGGTGGAAGACCGGCCAAAGGTCGGATTATTCTTATTAATTTTTCCTAATATTTATTGGGTTTGATTGAAGTATTGAACATTTTATTTAAAGCATCTGGGTCGTGTTTAAAATGATTTTAAATGTTGGGTTGAGGAGCCCAACCGATTGGTTTAAGTGTCATGTTCAACTTAAGCCCAAACCTAAAGCCTAAACCTTTTCACCCTAGGTTTTAGGCAAAACCTATAAATACCCCCCCAAACCTTAATTGAACACTATATTTTACTCTCCCTCACTCACCCTCACTCGTCCGACTCCCTCTCTCTCTCCCTCTCCTTCGTTTTTCCCGGCCACACACCACCACCCTCACTCGTCTTTTCCGGCAAGCCATGCACGCCACCACCCCTTCTTTTCTCCTCTGGCTCACGCGAGCCAGCAGCAGCAGCGCGTGTGATACACGCGCCGCCTAGCCACACTGCCGCCGCCAGCCACGCGCCTCCCGCGTGTAGTTTTCTTGGTTTTCCCGGTTTTTCGTGGTTTTCTTTGGTTATTTCTAAACCCTTATCCTCTACTTTAATGTTTAAATTATAATCTAATGTTAAAGTTATAATTTTTATGAATTTTTATATGTTTTTATAATAAAGTTGAAAACTTTATCATTCGATTATTAAAAATCTGCTTTTATTTATTATGAATATAAATTATAATTCCAGATTTATTATTATTGGTTTAAAGTGAGTTTTAAGTAGTAAATTAGTGATTTTTGAGGTTTTAAAGTATAGATTTATGAGTATTATATTAAAGGTCGTTAAAGGTTGGAACTTTAATATATTTAAAGTATTTTAAAATGAGTTTCGAGACGTTTTGAAATAAATTATATTGCTGTGAAATAATTAGTATTTTAATTCATTGTTGCATTGTTATTTTGATAGGCGGAGAATTTACTTTAGGCGACTTCTAGATTTCTAAAGTGGCCTCTCACTTTGTCTACACAAGTTACGTACATGTCCTTATGTGTTAGATTAGTATCATGTCCTAAGGATTAGGATTATTCATAGTATCATGTATAGGGAACCCTTTTATGGTTCATACGTGGCTATTGAATTGGAATTACGTGTTGTTGAGCATGTTAATTGATTTTATGATTTATTACATGATTGAATGGATGTTTGATTCAAGCATGTTATTTGGAAGTATTTATATTTTAATCCATCGTGTGATATGGATTAACAATATTTTATTATTGGATTATGGATTTTGGCATTGTTTCCCTTAGTGGATATTTTATTACTCTCAAAGGCCGAGGACTTTATGAGTAAGTTAGACTAGTATTGGATATGGTTATTTTACTACTTTGCAAAGACTGAGGGCTTTGTAGGGTATGTATATTTATTGGACTTTCGATTGTTGATTTAAATCAATAAATAAATTTGGAGGATTAATTCTTGGTCAATTGAAATTGTTTGATCACTTATTTAATCCTAAGATAAAAGAGGAATATTTGTTGTTTTCATGTTATGTGTTGGTTGTCGTATTAGAGTCCTGTTGGTTGTCGTATTAGAGTCCAACATTGAATAACTTACTAATACTTAAAGTGAAAGTAAATAGCAACAGCTTTAGACTAGTGCATGTCTGAAGTTCTGGTCTAGTATGAGTTGGAGTACATGGTGGTAGCCCATGGCTTTTCTTGGGGTCGGATTGATCACCGTACCCTATTTTTATTTCTAAAGGTTCCTCGATATCGTTGGTTAAGGGGTTACGGAGTTGCGCCCGTAACTCGGTCTTTCATTTCGAAGACTGGTTTTTGGTTGGACAACTCGATCCATTGTCTATTCAATTTATTATATATTTATTATGTTGTGTGTCTTGTAGTCACGTCTTAATTTAAGAGTTGAGGTCTGATAGTATTTTATTGATCATGTTTGGTTGTTCATTAGTATCATGATTAGGTTTCGTGTTTTATTTATTTATGTATGTACTCAGCCCTACTGATTACGTGCTTTTCTGTGGGTCGATCATGGTTGTGCCTATTGATCCTGTGATGACCCTTTATTGGCGAGCAGCCTTCAATTGAGTATTTGCCAACAGGTTTGAAGGCATGATGCATCATCTCAATATTCATTTGGGACTTAGGAGTGTTGTTGGGAGATCATTTTATTATCTTTTGTATCCTACCTTTTACATTATTTTTAATTAAGTTGTTTATGGATTATTTATTCAAATGTTTTGTTTGGTTTGAATTACCTTCGAGGTTTGAAGTTTAAGTTTGACAACTATATTATTTAAGTATTTTATAAAGTATATTTTAATGTTTTTCGCTGCAATACTCTGAGTAAGCCGATACGTTTTCACACTGGCGATAATGTCTTGATGATTCTCTGTTATAGTTGGAAAATATATGTTTTATAAAGAGAGAATTGTCGGGGTGTTACAGTGATGGATCACCCGAACCAAATCCCATCTATTGCCATATCTATACAAGAACCTTATCAATATAAGTTTCTTGACTAAGTTAAATTATCCTTTTAGATTTATCTTTACAGATCCTTATTCCCAATTTATACTTTGTATCTCTTAGGTCTTTCACAAAGATATAATTTTCAAGCCACCCTTTGACTGACTTAAGTATGACTATATCATAACCCATGAAAAGTATGTCAACCATATACAAGACTAGAAAATTATACTACTTCCAGTCAACTTCTTGTTTATACAAGATTCCTCTTCATTTCTTAAAAAAGTCAAACTCCTTGGCTGCCTCATCAAATCTGCCACTCCAAGCTAAAACCTTTGTTTTTGTTTAAGGGCACCATCAGTCAGTTTCAGATTGCGCTTTACTTTGCTATTAGCCACCTTTAGGCCATTTCTCATAGTCATGACTCTCTAAAGCATCTTTATAGTCAATAGGTTCATCACTTTCTAATTTTGTTATCTTAGAACTTTCCATCAAAAAAGAGTCAAGGATTTCCTTGGTGGAACGGTGATCCTACTTGATCTACGTTGGGGAACAATAGGAGAAGAGGTGTTAACCTCACCCATTTGTTGCTCATCTCGAAGAAATTCGAGATGTATATTTCTCCCAAGTGTCTTCTTGGAAAAAAAGACTCATTTTCCAAGAAGACACCATCGCGAGCAACACACACTTTTGTTTTTGCTACGGTTGTAGAAATAATGCCCCTTAGAAAAGACATCATAGGAACGGTTTCTGAACATAGCTCATATGGAGTCTTATATATTGCTTCGGATGAATCCCTATTGAGAGTAAATACAACTGTTTCTAGAGAAAATCCCCCGAAGAGATAGAGAGACCAACAAGAGTACTCATCGCTCTGACTTATGCCGAATGAGGTAAACATATATATATCTGCTTACATCATCAGTGAAAGTAGTGAAATAAATATACCCTCCCTAAGCCAATATAATCATAGATTTGCACACATCAGTGTGTATGAGGGTTAAGAGGTCATATGCCCTTTCACTCGAACATTGAAATGAGACTTTGTCATTTTCCCCATTAAGAAAAACTCATAAAATAAAATGATTGAGAACTCCATCTTTATGTAGTTACTCCATCTTCGCTCCAAAGTGGCCTCGGGAATCTCCCAATGCACCAAATAAGACTCGTAACAACTCTACGTGCCTCGTAACCAACTCCTAAAGTCGTGGTTGCTCAATAAAGCTCGGAATAGGGAGAAAACTCCTAAAATCTGCAATTCAGCACGAAAACAACAAAACCACAACTTATAGAGTAATTAGCACAAAATAGCTCCGAAGAGCTCCAATGACGCACAATCTAGCTCATAAATAAGGGAGAAAACTCTATATAAATACGTGATATCACCCACCACCACCCCTAGGTAACCATTACCCCCATTTGAAGGGTAATAGTTCCCCTCTTTCTTTCATTTCCTTCCTCACAACACCACCTTGTCTTCTTCACCACCACTCTATCTCTCTATCACCACCTCTAAATACCTTAGTTTTACTATGTTTGACTTTTATTACCCCCTTAATACATTACCCCCATCCCAAGCATGCCCTAAGAAAAACTCATAAAATCAAATGATTGAGAACTCCATCTTTATGTAGTTACTCAATTCGTTTTTATATGGCATAATCAATAAGCCATGATGATGGATTTGATTCATTTGACTTATGTTTCTTGTTCTCTATGTTATAGACGTGCGTTTCTAATAATAAAACATACAGACCATTTGATAACGTAGATGAGACATGGAAAATGTCATTTGAATAAGAGGACAACAATT
Organism: Patellifolia procumbens; assembly: GCA_947645195.1. NCBI lineage: Eukaryota > Viridiplantae > Streptophyta > Magnoliopsida > Caryophyllales > Amaranthaceae > Patellifolia > Patellifolia procumbens. The sequence goes on from CANSGD010000193.1 coordinate 2,864,806, forward strand.
ATTCTTTATTGTAAATGAAAAATCCTCAAAATCCAAAACAGAAACTGAAATAATGTTCTGAATAATGTTTGTAACATATAATAACAATTGTTAAGTTTCAATACTAATCCAAAAGATAAAGGTGGACTGAAGACTCCCACTGCAAGACAGCAACTCGAGCTTCATTGCCAACTTGAAATGCTACCTTTCCCTTAGCCAGTCTCCTACTTCTTTTTCATTGTTGTATCTTATATATCATGAATGAACAATACATAAGATAAAAGAACATCATTATGGTTGGTAGTGACAATTAGTTTTTGAATATGAATTGATGTTCTTTTAAATGCTTTTAATGTTCATCCCCTACATCGCCTTTTGGATAAAATTTAATTTGAAAATTTTTAAATAAAAATGGTGAGAAAAATGATTTTGGGGGAAAGTTTATTTGATTTTATGATATCCATTTGATATTTGTAAATGAACAATAATAATAGAAGAACATATGTTAAGTTGGTAACGACAATTACTTTTTAAATTTAAACTAATATTCATTTAAATATTTCTAATATTCATTCTATACACGGCCTTCATTTAAATCTCGCCTTTTATTTACAGAGAGCTGTATTTTTTAACGTGAGCGGTCTCAGCACCATAGTCGCCCTACATCTACCGTTTGAGGCCTTCGAGTTTTACTCTTTGGGGTAATTCCAAATGGTACCCTTGAAGAATTGGAAATTCCATTTGGTACCCAAAAAATTAGTTTGTTCCAAACAGTACCACTAAACTTTTGTATAAGTCCAAACCATGACATTCCGTTAATAAAGTTTCTTAACCTTCATTATTAATATAATTTTCTATTAAATATATAATTAGTTTGCTAAATATGATTAATTATCAAAAATACCCAAAACTAACAAAAAAAATCAAAAAAAAATTAAAGAAAATCCCCTACCCAGCCCCCCTGCCAGCCGCACCGCCCCCCCCCCCCAACCAACCCAGAAACCGCTCCCCTCCCACCCCCGTCGCCCCCCACCCACGAATTCCCCCTCCACCGAACTCCCCCACCCCCGAACCCCCTACCCCCACCCCACCTCCAACGACGCCCCCCAACCCAATCCGACCCACGCGAACCACCCCCACCCCATCCCCGCCACAGCCGCCGGCCCCCCCACCCCCCAAACCGCCCAGTTGCCCTCCCCCAACCATTCCAGATTTTCTTAAAAAAAATTTTGTATTTTTATTGTATTTTTTTGTGGGTGTTTTTTTTGGTAGTTTTTTGGTATTTTAATTAAGGTTTAATGGTTTAATTAAGGTTTATTTAAGGTTAGACAACCTTTTTAAGGGAAAAGTTAACAGAATGTCACGGTTTAGACTTTTTTTTTTTTGGAAGGTAATGTGGTGGACCCCTGACCAGATCTCAACTAGCACAGTTTCTTGATCTGGTGTTTACGGGGCCCGACATGTGAGAGTAGGGGGAATGGTAAGGGGATCCCCACCCCCAAATTCCCCTAGTGGGATTTGATCCCATGACCTTCAAGTCATGAGATCAAACCTTTACCACTAGACCAAGCCAAGCTTGGTATGTCACGGTTTAGACTTATCCTAAAGTTTAGTGATACCATTTGGAACAAACTTATTTTTTAGGTAGCAAATGGAATTTCCAATTCTTCAATGGTACCATTTGAAATTTCCCTACTCTTTTTAAGTCCACTAAGCCCTTGTTTGGTTTGGGCTTTTTTTGGGCTGGAAACGGATTCAAATAACCATTACCCTTACTAGATGTTTGGTTAGAGACTTTGGATAACATATACCATTACCTGATGGAAACCCAATCCTCTCCTTTGTTACTGCTCTAAACCCAGAGGTAACAGTTCCCTTTCCGCTCCTCAATCAAAAAACACGCACCTCTGTGACTCTTCTTCAAGCAACGATTCTCAGGCGATTCTCAAGGGCGATTCTCAGAGGCGATTCTCTCAGGCGATTCTCTCACCTCTGTGAGTTTTCTTTGCTTTCATTGTGTTCAAAATTTTGTTTTAAATTTTCGAATTTGTTCCTAATTGGTGAAATTTGTGCTCGACATCGTCGTACTTCTTGTAAGTCGTTGAATTTGTTGATTGAGCTTGTTGAATTTGCTAATAGATTTCCGATTTTTTGCCCTAATTCCCTAAATTGTTAGTTCATTTTATGATATTTTGTTGTTGTTAGTCTGCAGATTAGCACATTTTTAAATTGCAGTTATCGTATTCAATCGTTCGCCGTTGTTGAAAGTGTAATTTTGCTGGATTTTGTTTGCAATGTTTAGTTTACAAATTGTTGTATTAGTTTCGATTTTTTTAGGTTTTTCAGTCTCTGATTAATGTGATTTTGTTGTCCGATATGTTTCTGCTCATATGTTGTATGAGTTGCAACTAATTGATGAATGTTATTGCAATTAGTTGTGGATCAAGTACTAGATTGAATCCAATATATACAAACTTTTGTGTTGTTTAGGGCATGTTTGGTACTGATGATTATTATGATTATGGTTATGCAGAAATGTTGAACCATTAGTAGTAGTATGTGTTTGTTGTGACCATGGATGATGATGATAATTCTGTTCCTTCACACACCCAATAACGTTACTGCCACCATTACCATTGTAGCCTAAAGACCAGATCCCATCACCAAGTAAAATATAATAGGGCCTCCTTCAGGAATACTACTATAATAGGAACAATAATAGTTTGAGAAACAACAAACTTAAGTTAAGCCACACAATTTTATTTTTTTTGACTTTTTGTTTGTGGATAAACAACCATACCTGTCAAAACCAATAGTAAGACATTGAAGAAATATACCTAATACAATAAGGCATATTTTAACTCAACTCAATGCATGAGTCATGACTAATGAAATGGTGCCACAACCTAATCTTAGCACAAGTTTGTCCTAATTCTGTTCATCTCTGTTCTGAAGGGCCATATGGTGTGCTTAATGCTTTGTTACATTATTTTATATTTTCATTATTTAATTAATTATGGCAAATCGTGATTTCATTCTTTCGACTGACATAACTTTGTGATTAGTATATTAACCCAGTGCTTGACCATATAGCTTTGGTAAGGTATATTTTGGATATCTTTATGTTAACTTTTTCTAATACCTAATATATTTTGGAATTACTTCTAGGTTTTCGAAATGGTTGGTCTAATGAAGAAAAGAAGGGCCAAACAACTTCAATTAGTTATTATCATGATTATTGTAGTTTTTATGATGTTTCATGTTTGGCATTTGATGAGTGTTGCTACAATTAGGGGTGCTCAAATAAGAGAAAGAAAAAAGAATAGGAAATTGTTACGCTTGTTATTTTTGAGGCGTTTGGTAAGGGAGAGTGATGTAGTATGCAAAAATCTACTTCGTGTCAATAGGCGTACGTTTAGTATCATTTGCCAAATGCTTAGAGATATTGGAGGGTTAAGTGGGACTAAAAATATGTCTCTTCAAGAGATAGTAGCTATGTTCTTATACACATTGGCTCACCACGAGAAAAATAGATCTATTGGAAGCCACTTTCTAATAAGTGGAGAAACCGTGAGCCGACAATTTTACTTGTGTCTAAAGAGTTTGCTCAAGTTGCATGAGCATTTACTTCACAAGCCCATAGCGATATCGGATGATTGTGAAGATGAAAGGTGGAAACCTTTTAAGGTATTAATTCCTAATTTGTGTACTTATTAATAGAATTCCCTTATATATGTGTGCAAGTGAGTCATATCCTTTGTATTTTATCTTGTAGAATTGTTTAGGAGCTTTAGATGGCACTTACATTAATGTAAGAGTTTCTTCGCAAGAAAAGGGAAAGTATAGAACAAGGAAAGGCAAGTTGCTATGAATGTGTTAGGTGTTTGTGCACCTAATGTGGAGTTCATTTATGTTCTTCCGGGGTGGGAAGGCTCGGCCCATGATGTACGTGTCCTTCGCAACGCACTTTCTAGACCAAATGGTTTAAGGGTTCCTCGAGGTTAGTCTAACCAATCTTATAAATGAATATAAAATGATATACTAGAGCCATAATTGCAAAAATTACCTTGTAATTCTTTTTTTGACAAATGTAAAGGTAAACTACTACTTGGTGGATGCGAATTATACCAATTGCGAGGGATTTCTTGCTCCATATAGAGGGCAAAGATACCATCTAAAGGAGTGGACCGACCAACAACCCGAAAGCGCCGAAGAGTACTACAACATGAAACTGAGTACATTACGAGTGTTGCAACTTCGGATCATTGGACCAATTATAGGAATACACTAGCACAAGATATGTTTAATGCTTGGAGGGCAAGAAATAGACATGTTCAATAGGACAAATGTAAGCAATTCATAAATATACATTATGGATTGATATTCACTGGGTTGTTTTTGCAATATACAACTGTAACTTCATTATTTAGTGATTAGAGCTTGTGTGGGCAAGTAGTGTTACTGTTACCTGTATTCTGCTTATCCATAAAAAAACACTTTAATGCAAGATTGCAATATACTGATGGTTATTTTATGCTGACTAGAGCTTCTGATTATATTTGTTTATGCTTACTTGATTATTCACAGGTCTTTTTTATGCCATATTTTGTGTGGGCAGCTAGTGTTTTATTCCTCATGCCTGCTGTTTGTTGTTACTTTTTGGCTTGGGACAAACCTTCTGTCACTTTGGTTGTGTTGGTAGTCTGAATTGGTTGTGTTGCTACCTCTGTTTAGTTGCTTTCTTCAGCTGCTACCTCTGTTTAGTTGCTCTCTTCAGTTTTATCTGGAGCTTTCTTCAGATTTGGAGCTGCTGCCAGGGGATAATTTTGAAACTTTATGTAATCAGTTACTGATCTGTAATATTGTGAACTGTAATCAGAACTGTGATCTGTTACTGTGATTTGTAATCAGTTTTCTTCAGAGTTTGTTTTCTCATGTTAAAGGTGAGATTACTTTGAAACTTTATGTTTCTTCTAGGGAAGTTGTTGGTGTTGAGAACGTTATTAATTTCTCAAATGCTGCTAATTCCTCTGTTTCACAATACAATACAATGTAAAGTTACTCACATAAGGCTCTCAACTTTTCCTTTTCTTGTTTTGTATATGCAGAATGGAAGAACAAGGATCTAGTTGAGGTAGAGGTAAAAATAAAAGATTTTGGACATTTGAGGAAGATACGGCGCTTATAAAGTATCTACATGAGATGTCGTGCGATCCTAAATGGAAAGGCGAAGGTGGTTTCAAGAGCGGCTACATGAATAAGTTGGAAGAAATGATCAAATGGGTGCTACCTAACTGTGGTTTGAAGGCTGATCCACACATTGAGTCAAGGATTAAGCATTGGTCAGAGAAATATAGTGCAATGGCTGAGATGTTGTCTACTTCGGGCTTTGGGTGTGGGATGCTGATAAAAAGATGTTACAAGTAGAAAAAGTAGTGTTTGATGAATAGGCGAAGGTAAACACTCTAGCTTGCTTTAGTATAAACAAGATTGTAGTGCTTCTTAATACTTCACTCTTTTTCCTTACTTCATTGAAAAGTGATGATGATATCCATTCATATCTTCTAGCTTCCCTTTCATGCTCTTTACTCTGCTATATTTTCCATGGCTTCAATCACTCAACAAGGTGAAGTTATCATCTTCTTCTATTTTCCAGCTTTTTAGTGCTGTCAAGATAATAGTGTTGTCAAGATTTGATTTTTTTGTCAAATTGAGAGCATACAAGATCATATATTAGATATCCCACTACATCTGCCAATGTTATTGATATAGCTATATTTTTTGTTGGATCCTGATTATACATCTCTGTCTACCTAAATAATTGAGCTGGGAAATTTTGCTTAGTTGACTTGTATAGCTTGTTGTTCTCATATGAGATATGTTGTTTAAAAAAATATTGAAACAAGATCATGATGGTGAAAGTGGGCATTCTAGTGGTGTTTAAGCTTAGGGCTCCTGCAGAAAGATTTTATTGCTTTGTATGAAAAATGCATCCTGAACAAGTCCTGACGAACCAATTAAATACCTCAGTAGCTTTAGACAGGATATTCGGCTCTACTTAAGTTGCTATTTTATTGCCTAGCTGAGTCGAGAGAGCCTAGTAATTCTCTGAGTGCGAGGGTTGTATGATTATGTACATTGCCTCGAATGCAAGACTGTTAGAACTTTGGATATCTGCAGTTTCAAGTTTGGTAACTAGAGAGTAAGATAGGAAGATGTTTTTTGTTGTTGTGAAGCATCATGGATTCATGGGTTTTGCTGTAAGTACTTTAGGTAAGACACAAGGAGCTTGATATTGTAAATTTTTAGGGGCATTTAGTTTTGCTGGAAAACACAGTATGGACCAAACATTATTTCACGGCTTTTCTGTTAATTTGTTCAGTTGAGTTTATTTTATGCAAGGGATATTTTATAGTATGGTGATCTTTGAGTTCCAGAATGAATCAATTAATTTGATGCAGTATTATTTTTCTGAATGTCAGAATGTGCATTTTTAGACATGAAAAGAAAAGAGTTCTGATCAACTATCAGTTATTGGGAACACAATTATCTGTGCTAAAACCTAATTAGGCACTTTGTTCTCAATGAGGCTGGTGTTTGAGATTATGGGTTTATACTTTGTATACAACTAATGTTAATATCCAATTTCAGATCTTATGTTAATGTTCACTTTGTTCGCAATGAGGCTCGTGTTTGAGATTATGGGATTATGAGGAAAGGGTACTCTATAATAGTGGCTACTTTGATCTTATGTTCAATTTCAGATCTTGTGAACTGAAGTTATCACAATTATCAATATTGTATCGATTGCAGACAATATGACAGATTATGATCTTATGTTATCGTTGTTTGGTCTTATTTTAATGGTAGGTTCACAAGAAAGCAAAGGGATTATATGGAGTACCCTTTCCTCATTACGAGACACTTGCCGAGATTTATGCTAAAGATAAAGCCACAGGAGACGTAAGTGAGTCATTTGTTGGGGCTATTGACAACATGAATGTTGAGATCACAAGTAATCAAATGGTAATAGAGAGTGATGAAGATGATGTGAACTCTACCACTCATTCCACGCATTCAACTCATTCAACTCAATCACTAAAACGCCCCATGAAGCAAGAGGTTGAAAATCCCCCATCAAAGAAAACAAAGGTGAAAGATTTGAAAGGAAAAGGGAAAGTGCAACACAAAGTAGATGATGTTGATAAGTTAGTAGCGTCTCTTCAAAGGAATTCGGAAAGATTTGGAAAAATATTTGTGGACATCAATGCAAATCTTGCAACTATGGCAAATGCATGGTCTAAAGCCGAAGAAATGGAGCAAAAATTGGATGATAAAGTGAACAAGGTGTTGAAAGAAGTTATGAGGCTAGAAGGAATTTGTCCATCCGAGGCTTTGGAGGTGGCAACTATTTTAATGGCCGAAGAACACAAGCTTCGTATGTTTTATCAAGCTCCATACAACTTGAAGAAACAATATGTTCTAGATCTTCTACAAAAATAGAATTTATGCTTGATTTCATGAATTGTAGTTGTGCTTGTACTTGCTTAACTTTGCTACATTTTGTGTTTTATAAACTTGGAAAATAGTCCATATGTTCTTCCCTTTTATGTCGAAATAAGTTATTTTGTCGAATGCTTAGACTTTGTTATGACATTTTTTTTAATAGTGAAAATGGTGCAAGGTTGAAATTATAACTTATATTTTTATTTTCATGAATTTGTGATTACATTGGTAATTAGATTGATGGAACTTGAAAATTAACTTGGATATTAGTCCTTATGTTCCTCTTGAAAATTTGAAAATATAAGGTCAATGTTTCCCTTATTATAGTTATGCCAAACAACAAGAAATGGAAACACTAACAAGTAGTAACTTTAAACTTTGTCATTACCATTTTCCTCTCTTAACCCTTTTATTTCCATTCCCTTTTCATCTTTCATATCAAACAAGGGTTAAGTGTCTAAGACAGACCGACCGGACCAACCCACAAGAGATATCAGCAAGACGCCAAGACGTAAACAAAACAAAACGTCGTAGGAAAGCTAGCAAGATGAAACTGAAGAACCACCAATACCAAAACCAAACGCCGGCGAAGAGCTAGAGCAACCGCCGTAGATTCCAATACTAAAGTTTAACCCCCCGCAACCCACTTTCAAAGTTTCAGTTTTTTACTGCACCACCCGCACCGGCGAAGCCCTACGCTTTACGGCGATACCGCCACCTTCAATGGCTTCCCCTATTTTAAGGTAACGGAATATTTATGCTGTTGAATTTCATCTCTTTTTTTACCTCCAGAATTTCAGATTAAATTTTGTTAATGTGAAAATAGAGTTTCAAGTAGTACTGCAAATAAATAGCATTTTTTTGATGTATCTTAGTCCATTCTTGTTATTGAATTTTAGGGTTTACGCATGAGCTACACATCATTGACCAAATAATTGTATCAACAGAAATTGTGTGCTGGAACACTGTCTTCCATGTTAAAGCTTAAATGATAGTAGTACTTGGAAAATTGCCACTATATAATGCGGTGAAAAATAGGCCATATATATAGTAAAGGCGAGAATTGATACAATTCGAGCATTTGAAGTTGTCTTGAATTCGTTAGAGGTAAAAGCTAACGAATGCCCCTTGGTGTTAGATAAGGTTGCTAAATGTGGAAATATTAGATTGAAATAAGGATTAATATTAATTACACTCATTGACGCGTGGTTTTGGCATGCACTTCAGATTAATACGATGTTGGAAATATATTGGATATTAATCCCGTACGGGTTCGTTTGCAGTATCATAAAATGTTGTCATCTTTTTATAGTTAGTATGTGAAAATTAAGTTGCGGAATAGTATGGGTAATTCGTTTTCTGAAAATATCATTATTTAGTCAAGAAATAACATGAGACACTTTTAAGAGAACAATTTCATATGGCAAGTATGATTGTTCTGTTTAGTTTTGCAATCATTGCTATTTGGTTTGTATGAATTTAGTTAGTATTATATCTTGAAAACAAAATGATAAATCTTTAGGGTTGATGACTCTTTTCACTTATATGCATCCCTGTTTTCCGATTATTGGATCAGCTATTGGCCAAGTGTGGAAAGTTTCGATATTCTAGGAAAGGTAATTGAAGAAATGAAAGCCGGTGAAGTTAAGATAAAAGTTAGTTCAATTTTTTCTGTTACTTTCTCTTGTGGGCCTGTGGCTGCTTATTCATATTGTATAGATGTCAGAACTTGGGGCAATTTTCAATTAGAGGGCTTTCTGGAAGATTGCCAAAAGTTAGAAAGATGTGAAGAACGAGGGGCTAGTTAATAAAATGCCGAACTATACATCTAATTTTCTAAAGGATATTATTATTCGTTCCTCCTTCAAGAGTGGAATGCAATGTTCTGGTCTGTTAGATCTAGTGACATGGCTTTGGCTGATATGTTTGATCTGAAAATAGGCACAAATGCTCAGCTTGCTATAAGCAATATAACAAAAAGGAACATTTAGTGGAGCACATGAAGGTCTCATACCACTCAGTGCACCAACCTATATGTGGAGTTTGTAGAAAACACTGCAAATCATTTGAATCTCTCAGGGAGCATTCTAAAGGTGACCGCTGCATATAAGATGATCTTTCTGGTTACTAATATTCCGTTTTCCTCTTATCGTTTCCTCGACCAATTGTTCAGGTTTGTTGGCAAAAGACAATTGCAGTAAAATATTTCATGAGCGTGGATGTGATCTTTGCATGAAAATTTTCGACAACTCCGTATTATTAAGTGAGCATAAATGGACTTGTCGGTTGGCCCCACCCACTCGCCTTGTAAGTGAATCTTTGATTTTAACTAAAGTTCTGTTTGATTGTTACCAAAGAAGGACCACCTTATATACTGTAGTATATGTTGTAAAAATGGTTTGGCACCTTACCCCAATGCAGGGCACTGTATCATCGTCTTCTATGGAACTGGAAACGTCATTTTTTGACAAAAGCAATGGTGGCATTGCCCCACAGATCCATGAAGCAGTTGCGTTGGACTGTGAAATGGTTGGAGGTGGTAGCGATGGAACTCTTAGTTTATGTGGTAGGGTTTGCGTTATTGATGAAAATGAGGACATAATTTTTCACGCTTATGTACAGCCGCAAATGCCTGTTACTGATTACAGGTAATTACTTACGTCGACTTGTGTGACCAAGTTTTACGTGCAGTTTTCACGGAGTACCATTCTTGACAAATACTGCAGATCTGATGTGACTGGGTTAAGTGAAGAGCATCTAAAAGATGCCATGCCTCTGAAAGAAGTGCAAGAGAAGATTTTGGAAATATTATACAATGGCGAGTCCATAGGAATAGCGAGAATTGATGGTGGAAAGGCTAGGCTTCTTGTGGGTCACTCATTGGAGAATGATTTGGATTGTTTAAGAATTTCTTATCCTGATCACTTGATGAGGTAACATCTTATTCTCTTAAGTTCAATGAGTTTGAAAGGGATGCAATTTTAATAGAAAATTGTCAAAAGGGACCTTTTAAAACATTTTGGTTGTGAGGAGGTATCCATAAATAATTTAATTGTGAACGACTACCCAATAATTAATTCTATTTGTTATTTAGGACCTAAACTTCATCTTCCGGCAATAAAGTCAACTTTCCAACATTGACTTTATTAAAACACATTATCTCTCCTAAAAAAAATAGTGTGTGTGTGAACCTCACTCTCCGGAAACGCTTTCCTGTTTCTTCATCATTCACGCATATACCTCCACCCATGTTTTATCTCCGTTCACGCACAGAAATTGCAGACCCCCCACCCTCTGATTCTTCCTTACTCCAATCTGCAGACCCCAACCCCAATTCCCCACCCCCTGTGCCTTATGCATTCCCATAAAACTGAGTAGGTTTGGTAAGCCAGATTCTTGAGAATAACCAAGTTTAAACTTTAAAAGAGAAGAAACATCCAATGTGGTCATTTAAATGCATGATCTTTGAAGCCAAGAAAGAGATACTTTAGAAATCCTTAGCTCATCAAAGAGGATATTCTCAGTTTCTATCAACACACTATGTTAATGTAATGATATAGCCCATAATATCTACTCCATATATATATTGTATACATATGCAGCACAACATTCTATATCAATCTCTTAAATTTCATCAGAATCAGATTTCAAATGAAGCCCCAAAGAGTAAAACAAAATGTTTTCACCAAGCTCTTGAAAATCTCCCCCAACTCCAAAAACAAATAATATGAGCGTGAATGGAGGAATCAGGGGGTGGGGGTCTGCAGATTGGAGTAAGGAAGAATCAGGGGCTCGGAGTCTCCCGGATTCGAGAAAGGAGGAATCAGGGGGTGGGGGTCTGCGTTTTGGAGCAAGGAAGGATCAGAGGGTGGAGAGGGGGGGGGTCTGCAATTTCTGTGCGTAAATGGAGATGAAACATGGGTGGAGTCTGGAGTGCCTGTGTAAATGATAGAAGAAACAGGGAGCGTTTCTGGAGAGTGAGGCTGACACACTAATTTTTAGGAAAGAGAGTATGTTTTAATGAAGTCAATGCCAGAAATTTGGGTCTTAAATAACAAATATATTTAATTATTGGGTAATTGTTCACAATTAAATTTTTTATGGGTACCTCCTCACAACCAAAATGTTTTAAAAGGTCCTTTTTTACAAAATTTTCATTTTAATAGGACAAGATAATATGCTGTCACTTCTGGAGTTCTTTATTGGCAGTTTACTGTTGCGATTATTATTACCTGTGTGTTAAGATCTCTTGTTTCCTTTTGTATCTACGATCTTCCATTTTCCTATGTGCTCTTTTTGAACAGTTATAATGGCATTGTTGGAGTGAGAATTGGGAAATGGAAGTTTCATCGCAGTCGTAAGTTGCATCTGCATCCTAAATAATGACAACTCATGAGGAACATATTCATAACATACCATCATCCCAAGGCTCCTTCCTGGGCGGATAAGGAGCGTGGTTGGGGTTAGATGTACGAAGCATTACCCCTCAATTGCAATAAATATGATTTCTTTAGATTCATGAGGTACTACAATACTCGCAGATAATGCTTACACCAAAACTGTTCTCTGCCAAATCGGGGAAGTGTGATTATTCTTTTTGCCTTATGTTCTAGCTGCTTCCACTATTGTTCCATTGCCTGTGAAATTGTATAACTTTGAAGAACTCTGGGGCGCTCAAGTGCATAGACCTTTCCTCTCTAATTTGGAAGTTGAGAGTCTGATTGTACCTACCATAGTCACAAGGCAATGAAGCTATCGCTGGTTTAGGTTTGTTGTTTGAGCCGCTTAACCAAATCAAGGGTCGACCCTTACCTTCCCTTTTGTTGTTTGTTGATTTTTTTTACTCGAGTCAAAAAAAGAGAGAATAAATGGTAACAGTTGAAATTCAAGTCTTCTTGACATCAAAATTCGTTCTTTTGGTTGTAACTGATGTGATGATGATTTGTCCATTGTTGACAGACAATTTTCGGAAACTAGTGAGTCAATGCATTGCTAGGTAAGATAGCTGTCGTGGGAATTCAAAATGAATGAAGATTCATTAACATAATGAAGGAAAGAGAGCGGTGCAATTATGTTAAACTTGGCAAAAAGGAGGGAGCCACAACTTCAAGTGTTACTTTTGGACATTCCAAGTCTTCCATTGAGAGAATTTGATATACATCGATCAACTTTCCTACCTTAAACAACAAGGTTCCCCATTTGGGCTTAAAATTATTCTCTTTGAGGGCATATTTAGGGGTATTCTACCATAGTTCATTCACAAGAAATACATATCTTGAATCTTTCTTTTTTTTTCATTTTACTTGTAACACATGACACCTACAGGGAGATGAGCATATACACTGCTTTGTGCTTTAGGTTTTTCCATGGAAACATGCTCTCAGTTTCTCAATCTTTGATGTTTTCTCGTGCTTCTAGGTCCTGGGTGAGGCTGGTTTTATATATATCTATGTGTTACACTTCTCCAGTGATGGCATGCAGGGGCTAAGTTTAGATGTTGAATTGTGATACATTTCAGAAACAAACAGGCTAGTACAGCAAAAGTGATTGCCATGAGTGTGGTTATCACATTTTCTTGAATGAATGTGTCTTTGTTTATTAATGTGGTGAATGCTCTATGCTGTGAGGCCATGTATTAAGGGCACATCATTTTCCCCATTTCGAGAATTTTCGATTGAGTAGGTAGCTCACTGCAAAATGGGGTTCCAAATAGATACAAATTCTGAACCTAGGTAATTTTGAAGTCTTCTTCCCTTATTTAAAATGTATACTGATATAGCCTGTCAATGCAGGGATACTGCAAAATATCAACCACTCATGAAAACTAACTTGGTCAGCCACTCATTGAAATATCTGACTAAAATGTATCTTGGGTAAGTCTACCTTTTCAGGCTGGTGTGCTTCATAGCTGTCATTGCACTTGTATTCTGCTCCTATGCATGGTTGACTTTATTTTAATTTTTCATTTGTGAGGTTTATGGCTGCAGTTTGTTTTTCTGCTCCTTGTCTCTGAAGTTTTTCCAAGTAATCTGTTGTAATCCCCTAAACGGAATATAAACACACTAAAAATGGGATGAGTCCTCTGGCTTCTGGTTTTTCTGTTGTCTGATTCTTATTTTGGGTTTGTTTATTGTCACCTTTCCTGATAAGCTGCGAATATAACTTCTTTTCTACTCTAGCAGCCAAATTATGAAAATCTAAGGTATTAGGGGGAAATCTCGAGTAACAATGAACATGAGCTGGTTTCTGGAAATATTTCTGAATCTCTTTAATGTGTCAATGCAGTTATGATATACAGATGGGTGTGCATGATCCGTACGAAGATTGTGTCTCTGTAATGAGGCTGTACAAGAGAATGCGTGACCAAGATCATCTTAAAAAATTTGCCGGAGGATGCTTACCCAGTCACTTTACAGAATTTCTTATCAACGAGTTCGAATGTTGCAAAATGAAGGATCTTGAGAAGTTGACACCTGATGAACTGTGTGAGATGTCAAGGTCGAAGTATTATTGTTGGTGTCTGGACTCAGTGCAGAAAGCACGGCGTTAAAGATAATATCTGGTTAAGACTTTCAGAGCATCGACAGGGATAAAAGTTGGAAGCTTGTGAATAGTGAATTTCGGTTAAAGGTTTTTAACTCCGTTCTGCTCATATCAGTTGGAACTTGGAATTGTAGGGTTGAGCATACTCATTACCAAAAGAGCAAGTTATCCCATTTTGGATATCTAAGGCTCCGTTTGTTTTGGTGGAAAACCATTTTTTTGGAAAAAGATTTTCCTCCATCTTTCATTTTCCTTTGTTTGTTTTGGTAAGGGGTGGAAAACAATTTTCCTAAAGGTGGAAAATGCTCTTAGAAAAGGAAAAACAATTTCATTTTGTAAACAAGGTATGCCACATTTTCCTCTCCACTCCTTACTCCTCTTGATTCTCTCCTTCTCATCTTTCCTTCTCTTTTGCTTCATTTACTTTTTCTCCCTAAGTTTTCCTCTATTCAAACAAACAAAGGAAAACTTTTTCTAAAATCATATTTTCCATTGAATATTGTTTTCCTTGAAAAGTGATTTTCCATTAAATTGTTTTCCATTAAAACAAACGGATCCTAAGTCTTTCGTACAGTTGGGAAAAGCATCATGTGAACTCCAGAGGATGTGGTTTTGATTTAGGTTTTCCGGCCATATACCCCAACCCCAATTCAAGGGTATGTGCTTTAAATTGAAGATTTGTGTTTATTGTTCAGCAATGACCAGAAACTGTATGTTTAAACTTTGACCTAAACTCTACTTGTTTTTTATGGCATTTGAATCTATGCCCTATATAAAAGAAACAAAAGGAGTTATTCTAATGAATAGTATTTCTCCTGTTTTTGTTCAGATGCTTAGGATAATTTTGTATTTTGTTTTGGTTTTTTTTAGCTTAGGGTAATCACTCTTGCATTTCCGTCAAAAAAAAAATAAATTACTCTTGCATAACCGACTCGATAAACACGAAAGAAGAGCTACTAGCTAAATAAGTACTTCCTCCGTTTTTTTTAGTTGCAACAATTGAATTTTTTACCTCTCACAAAAATTCTCAATTGTTGCAACTAAAAAAAATTACTCTTGCATAACCGACTCGATAGATATGAAAGAAAAGCTACTAGCTAAATAAGTACTTCCTCCGTTTTTTTTTAGTTGCAACAATTGAATTTTTTACCTCTCACAAAAATTTTCAATTGTTGCAACTAAAAAAACGGAGGAAGTATATACTAATGTTATGTGCCAACATTTACTAACAAGAGTGAAGCTATAGTTCTAATCTTATTGTGTTTTCGAACTGGGAGTGCGGCCTAGATTTATATGAGTTGGTTTTTTCTATCAAACTAAACAAGACATTTGGTTATTTTTCTAGAGTTTTGAAAATGGGAAGTTAATTATCTTTTTGGGATACAAGTTCTTTTTATATATATAATGCATATTTATGATAAAGTTAAAAACCTAAGGTCGTCGCCAACTAAATGTTTATCTTTTGCGACAAACGTTATAATACGTTTTTGGGAATTTTGACTTCCCACATAAAACAAATGACCATTAATATACAAGTATATTAAACCTATACTAATATTGTTTTTTGAATAGTTAATCACTAGAATACTAAAAGTATTTTATGTTAGTTTATTTTAAGCATGTTTGTGTATGATCATGGTACATATATTCATGATAAGGACAATGCTCTATCAGTTTTTAAGGGGATTAAAAGAAACCTATCTTCTTAAAATGGTTTAATAATTTGAGCATGAATATGTTCGTTTAACTTAAGTGGTGGAACATTGATGTGAGCTCAAAAAGGGGAGAATATTACCCTTGAAAGGCTTATATTGTATATATTTTTGTAACATATTTTTGAATGATTTTCCTTTTTTGGATGGTTATAAAACATGGGAAGCATGTGTAGAAATTTATACTTTCTATCTTAATTTATTCTAAAATTTATACGTAGGGAGGAAGGAGCTAGGGGAGGAAGATGGGTTTGGTATTTAATGGTTCTTTTGTTTGTCTTTCCTTTTCTTTTACATCCCCTTTTTATTATTAAGTTGAATTTGGTAGATTTTTTTGTTTGTGGGTTATCATTTATCAATGAATGTCTTCATACATTATGGTGATTGTTTCACAATCTTAAGGTTGGATATAACCATTTTTTTAAAATTGGCGCTTTATTAGTCTATTGTTATTAATTCCTTTTAAGTCTCAAAAAATTTTATTCCAACGTTTTTAGGCTAGTTTTATAATTTATTTAAGTTTTGAAAACTCATGGTATTACAGTAGTATCCTCTTTTGGGGGTCTTCGATCATGGTGCAAGCAAAAAGAATTCTGGACTTCCTGGTACGAGGTCAGGCATAGACACTAGTTTTGCCAAATAATCAACAAGTGGATGAGAGGATTCAGTAAGTGCTTGTGCTTCAAGACTCATGAATTCCATTTCCTTAGTGTTCCTCTCAGTCACAACTTTCACCGTTGCATCCAATTTTTCTATTAGGAGTCTAGCCCCTCCCTTTCTACTATCAGATTTAGTCCGGTAACTCTTTGAACTATCTGCAACATCATTCTAAAAGCGTCTTTTACTTCCTTTAACTACGTGTTCAGTTGATTGTGGAGAAGGGGAAGGAAGTGGAGTTGAATCATTCCAAATTTCCTGCCATTCCATGTTAGTTTGGTTATGTTTTAAATCACCATTGCCACTCATTACATCTTCATAGTCAACCATTACATTACCAACATTGATAGCATCAAAGGGTGAAGAGTGGATATGTGCCATAGAAGGGATATAAACTAATTCTATTGGGCGTTGAACAGGAGTAGACTTTTGCCCCCCTTGAGCAATCGAACCTCCAAAGAGTTGTTCCATCTTGTACTCAAGTTAGGGCTCAATACCTTCATATTGAAAAGTTCTAAAATGCACATTTTCCTATGAAAAGATATGAATGGAAGTATAATCAACCTAGGTAGTTAGTTTAATTTGTTTTGATAATGTAAGCGATATAGTGGGTATGTATAAGCTGACCTCAAATTTTTTTTCTTCCACCACTCTTCACTAGCACTTATTGTACCCTTTTCATGATCCCAACCTGACCCGGTTTCTTAACCTTTAAGTGCTTTCCAAAGGCTCCAACGATTTCTCATCCAATCCCACTTGTTTTTTAGTTGGTTCTTGTCATACGCCAAATTAGTATTTTTTTTTTCCTAAACTCCACTTCAAGCACTTTCCATAGCATTCTTTGTGAAATTGTTGCACCTCGTTTCCCCTTACTCCTTTCGGCATATTGGATACACAGAATATGAGTAGAGTTTCCTTACTCCAACTAGCCCGACCCACATCTCTCACTAAAGCCTCACCTTTCTCATCCCTCTTGTTGTTTGGGGTCATCTTCTATCATTAATAAAAGAAATATTTTAAATTATTAAATTATCTTCTATTTTTTATAGGCAATAAATGCAAACAACCACAATCATAAAAATTAAGAATGATTGATATTTTAATTAAACAATCAAAAAATTAAGATTGATTAGGTAAATAGCAAATAGCAGCACTATGGAAGAAAGTTTAATATGATAAATTAGAAAGACAAATAGCAAATAGAGCATGCTAGCAGCAAATAGCATATAGAGCATATAGAGCATGCTAGCAGCAAATAGCAAACACAACCGACTGATCTCGTCGAGGACTTCCAGCTGATCTTGCTGCGAAGTTGGTTGTTAAGGTTGATTAACTTTCATTGCCAAGCTCACAAGTATTTAGATATAAACTTTGATTATTTAAACTAGGGATAGCCTATATTTGAAGTTCGCTTTCTTTGAAATGCCGTACAGGAAGCGACATTAATCTCATCTTTGATAGCTTCTCCACACAATATTCGGCGACAATAAGCGACATTTTGGCCGCAAGTCCTACAATTTAGCAAACACTTCTCCGTTGATAGCGAAAGCTACTACCCTGATAAATGGCCTCCTGGAAGCAAGCCATATATATTTAGAATAGAGGTGGTAAATGATGACACGACATGAGAGTATGACCCAAACACGACATGGAATTAGCGGGTTTGAGTAAAACTTTCGACACGCTTTAGTACATGTACTGATTTAACACGACACGTTTTTTAAACGGGTTTGGTTAGGGTAAAACTCTTTTTACACGAAAACAACATGTCAACCAATTTATTTACACGAATTGCAGTATTTTATAGTTTTTCCTTATTTCATTTGACCTTCATTCGTTTATTTTTGAATTTAGTTTATTTAGTATCAATTTTATACACTATTGTTAATTTAACTATGAAATGAAAATTAATATGTTCCAAACGAAAAATATAGGATGAAAAGATAAACGGGTCAACTCAAACTTGTCAAATTTAATTAACGGGTTGGGTTAAGGTTAAGAATTTTGACACGTTTAGGTACGAGTCGGATTGGGGTTAGGAGAAGACAAACCGCCAACTCGTGCACCCGACACGACTCGTTTGCCACCTATAATTTAGATGCTCATAGACGACATCAGCCGATGAATGTCCATATTTATTTCTACAACAATAACGCAAATATTCAGAGTGACCAACAATAGCCGATTATCTTTCCAAACAAAGACATATTCTTACTCAAAAAGCGCAAGAGTTCAATGTCCAGACAGACAAGAAGTTGCATCATTTTTTTTCTTGACAGATTGGAATATACCCTCAAGAGAAGACTTACCTACATTTTTTTTCCTTGTATCTTTTTTTTATACAAAATATATATAGTATTACTTTATCCATTTTGAGTTATTAACATAAACATAGATACTTCCTCCGTTTTAATTTAATTGCAACAATTCACTTTTCACGCTTGTCGAGACATAACTTAGATGGTTAATATCTACTATAATATACAAGTAAAAATTATATAAAGTTGATATTACGAAAGTATTTAACGAGACGAATCTAACAAGATCCCACTTGACTATGTTTTCATTATGTGTAAAGCTCAATTCTTAGTCAAAGTACAAATAGTGCAAAATATTGACAGTTGCATTTAATTGGAACGGAGGAAGTATTAATTATGAAAAAACAACAGAAATTACACTTATAATTTTAAATAATAATTTAGTAGTCTAACCAAAAAAAAAAGTAAAGAAATGACAGAAGTAAATAAAAAGGCCCAGATGGTTGAACATAATGAGGCCCAAAATGTAATAGCCCGAAGAAACCTATATCTATATAAAGTGATAGTTGATTTTAGGGTTACAGCCGGCTTTGTATTTGTAACACACAGAGGAGTAAAGAGCTGCAAACCCCTCAAACCCTTTCTCACTCCTTCATTCAACCATGGCAGTCGGGTAACCTCCTCTAACGCTCGCTCTCTTCTACGATTCCATATTCATCTTCCATTTCTCTCATTCTGTTACTAATGCAACTTTAAATCTGATTGTTAATTTATACAGGAAGAACAAGAGGATTTCCAAGGGTAAGAAGGGAGGAAAGAAGAAAGCGTAAGTGTTCTTCATCTTCTCTTTCGATTTCTTTACCATTTTTGATTGATTTTGTTGTTTATTGTTGTTGAATTTTGTGTATTATTTGAAAACAGCGCGGATCCATTCGCAAAGAAGGATTGGTATGATATCAAGGCACCTTCAATCTTCAACGTTAGGAATGTTGGCAAAACCCTAGTTACTCGTACTCAGGGTACCAAGGTATCTCTTTTTACTTCACTTTCCTATTTCGTTTAGTTGTTTTAAATCTTAAGTTTGTTTATTTTTGTGTAATGTATTGTGAATGATGAAATATAACTATTGAATGATATGTACATTTGTGTAGCTTTTTAGTTTCGGTGCGTTTTGAATGTCCGTTTGGAATGAATGAAATGATCAGTGTTTTGGATTTGTTAGTAAATCAATCATTCAGCATTCCAATTGATGTGTCGTATGATAAATTTTCATACTTCACTATATCGGTTTAAATGTGAAAGTGAATTTTCATAATTGTTGGTACTAGGATTCATATGTAATTGTAGCTATTTCACCCTTTATTGTGTGTTTTATGCAATTCGATACTGAATATTTTTTGTAGTATACTGGTCTTATCTTTGCAAATTGGTTCATCCTACTTCCTTAGGGGTCACTCATACTCTTCCACTGTTAACACTGTGCTGTTTGATTTCTCAATGTATCATTACTGTAGAATACTCATATGACATTGAAACAGAATTTTCCTAGATTTTGCTAATTGAACCATGGCTGGCACTTCCGTGATTAGTTTCACTGTTAACGCTGTGATTATTTTCACTGATTGTTTTCCGAAGGGGGTCACTCGTACTCTTCCACTGTTAACACTGTGCCGTTCGATTTCTCAATGTATCATTAGTGTAGAATACTCATATGACATTGAAACAGAATTTTCCTAGATTTTGCTAATTGAACCATGGCTGTCACTTCAGTGATTATTTTCACCTCAGTATATTTATTTTATGCAAATTGATACTTTTTGTTCACTAGACAATCTGGTGCAATTACTAGTGAGATTATGAAGTATAATGGTTTCTTATTGTGACAACTTGTATACAATCATAAATTCTGTGTTGCTTGTTTGTGAATAAGTATCTGTTTTGGCTTAGTTATTCTTTGGTTTATTGAATCACTTCATTTTTCCTAGGCTATATTTTCGGCGTGTCTGTATCTGCTTACTTTGTTCATGTTTCCGTGTTTTGGCTCATTGAAATGCTAGTGTTATACCCCATTTTATTGATGGTTTATTGTCAGCGACAATTTTGTTTCAATGGTAGGATTTTTTGTTGGAAGTCTATTTTTGTAACTGCAGTCTAGGTTTTAGTTTGTTTTTATCTGATGTGAATATATTTCATTGATTCTTTTCAGATTGCATCTGAGGGTCTGAAGCACAGAGTCTTTGAGATTTCATTGGCTGATCTTCAAAATGATGAGGACCAATTCTTCAGGAAGATCCGTCTCAGAGCTGAGGATGTTCAGGGCCGCAATGTGCTGACCAACTTCTATGTGAGTTTCTTTGTTGTTAAAATACCCCAGTAATTCCATTTTAATTTTAGAGAATGTTATTGATCGCTTGCTGTGATGAAATTAGGGTATGGACTTCACCACCGACAAGTTGAGGTCCCTTGTTCGTAAGTGGCAGACTTTGATTGAGGCACATGTTGATGTCAAGACCACTGACAACTTCACTCTTCGTATGTTCTGTATCGCCTTCACCAAAAGGCGTCCCAACCAAGTGAAGAGGACCACATATGCTCAGTCTAGTCAGATCCGTCAGGTTTGTACGCATCCAATCGGGTTTTTCTCTCAAAGATGTGTTGAGGCGCAAGTGTTGACCATTTCATTCTTGTTTGCAGATCCGCCGCAAGATGTGTGAGATCATGGTTAACCAGGCTAGTTCTTGTGATCTTAAGGATCTTGTTGCTAAGTTCATCCCAGAGTCCATTGGAAAGGAGATCGAGAAGGCTACCATGGGTATCTACCCACTCCAAAACGTGTACATCAGGAAGGTGAAAATCCTAAAGGCCCCTAAGTTCGATTTGGGAAAACTAATGGAGGTAAATTATTTGATCTTAATGGAGGCCGCCTTCTCTTACTTCTTTGGGATATTGAAGTTAACTCTGGCTCTGTTTTGTTTTTATTTGTTGTTGCTAGGTTCACGGAGACTACAGCGAGGATGTGGGTGTAAAGTTGGACAGGCCAGCAGAAGAAACCATGGCCGAGGGTGAGACTACAGAAGTTGTTGGTGCCTAAACAAAATCTGCTTTATATGGTTGATGTCTCTAGTTAATAGACGCTGTTTAGCAAAATTTTCTAATGAAATTTGATTAGTTGCAGTTTTGAAGTGGTTATCTTTTTTGTTAAAAAAGAGTTGTAAGGTGATTTTGTTGGAAAATCGATTTGTGTGTTCGATGCCCATCTTTTGGTATTGTTAGTACAACACTTTCACATTGTTTTAAAAGATATATTTCTCCTAGTCACCTCAAGTAGAAATCTGCAGTAGGGGGAGGAGCTCATTTAGCAACGTGATTGAGCAAATTCCTGTCCATGCTCTTGCGCACTGCAAGTTTTATTTAGTAGGTTCAGGTTTGTTCTATGATTTTAATTGAGTTAAGAGGAGGTATTCTTTCTCTGTCTTGCTTTCGACCTCTTAGCAATTTCCACCTTCCTGAGCTACCGTGACTCTCAGTTGCGTACTAATAACACTCCATAACTTGGCTCTTGCTGTTGGGGATAATCTTTGGTCTGGGTGTTTGTTTATATGCTGACACAAAAATCACACTTTTACTTAACTGCTTTTCTAATGCTTACAACCATAGCTTTCTCTTGTACTGAACACAAGCACTAGTCATTTACTGCTAACCAGTAAGTCCCCCTTTCCCACCTTCTCCGGCTGTCAGTACCTTACTTAGCGTATAGGTATCCATATTTTTATCAATCCCGGCCACCAATATCGTCCTTGGATGGCCACTTATCATTGTTACTGAGTTACTGTTACCTAGGGGTGTTCACGGTCGGTTAACCGTCCCATTTAGCTTAACGGGACGTTAATCGGTATAATGGTTACGTTATTTTAGTAACCTTAACCTACCGTTATGTAGTGGTTAACCATAATGGTTAATCGTAAATTAACGGTACGGTTACTGGTTAACCACGTAACAGATAATTTATTTTCCTTTCAAATTTTCTTGTAAAAATTGTTATTGTTCCCGAGCTGCTGCTGCTACCGAAGCCTTGCTGCTGTTGCTGAAGAGTTGTTGCTGCTGCTGTTGCTGCCACCACTGCTGCAGTTGCTGCCGATGCTGCCGCTGCTGCTGTTGTTGCTGCTGCTGCTGCTGCGAATGCTGCTGTCGCTGTTGTTGTCGTTGTTGCTGCGAGTTCTGCTATTGCTGCTGCGTAGTTGTTGGTCAACTACTGCGCACGCTCGGTCACTCCATGATAGCCGTTTGATAACAATTAATCTGTGATAAAAATTAAGGTTATTAAACTTATTACTTAGTAGAGGTGGCCATTGGGCTAGCTGACCATGACCTAACCCTGAACCGGCCCGGTGAAAAACCGGTCCGATCCTGAACCGGAAAAAATCAACCCTGCACCAGCCCGTTACGTTCAAAGAACTGGTTCGGTTCAGGTTCATGTTTTAAAATTTCAGAATCGTTCGTAAATCGATCTTAACCCTGCATTGACTCTGACCCTAACCCGGCTGTAAACCAACCCGCTCTTGAACGAGTCCTTGAATTGCCTCTAACCGTCACTAAAATCTTATACCATAAATTTAAATCTTAAATCGTAACCTTATACCATACACCCTAAACCCTATACTCTAATTAAAATCTTAATAATTATGATTATTATTGTGAATGACTAGTGGACTGGTAAAGTATAAATTATGATTATGATTTTGATAAATAAACTATAATTATGATTATGATTTATGATCTATGAAATTGAACTACGGTTATGATTAATAAACTTTAAATAATAATTATGATTAATAAACTATAGTTATGATAATTATTCATAAACTATAATATACGATTATGATTATGTTTATGTTTAATGAGCTTTTGTTATTGGGGTTTGCGAGTTGGTGAAATTTCTATATGGAATTAGTATTTGATTTACTTTATGAGTTATTATTTCTAAGAATTATCTTTTTTTAATAATAATATAAAAATGATTTTTACTTAAGGTGATTTCCCAATATGAAAAAAAAATTATATTTAAAAATAAAATAACCCTGAACTGACTGAACCAGCCTGAACCGATACTAAATGTAACCCTGAACCGACCCTCACCTTGGCATTGAACCGGCATTGAACCGTTCCTGAACCGTCCCCGAATCGGTTCAGGTTCAGAAAAGCATAACCCTAAACCAACCATAAACCGGCTCAGGGTTGGGTCAGGGCCAAGTTTTTGTGAACCAACTTGTACATAGCCCAACATTGAACTGGCACAACCCGACCCGTGGCCACTCTACTTATTAGATTAATATAAAAAACATTTTAAAAAATTAACGGTTAACCGTTTAGGATTTTTTGTAACCGTAACCGTAATTGTTAACCACGCTACAATTAAAATAACCGCGTTGTCTTAACCGTACCGCGAGACCGATTATGCGGTTTCACGGTACCTTTTGCGGTTTCGGTTTTTTCTGAATACCTCTACTCTTACCCTTCTTGCTTTCTATCACTCGATATTATGGTTTTAAGGTTTAGGGGCAGAAGGCCGTGTTCGGTTGGGGATTGTAGAATTATACCCAAGAACTCTGATAAATGGAAAACTGTTGAATATTTTTTGATAATCAGGCATCGTTTGATTGACGTAGGAGTTAATTTACCGCAGGAAGTTTTAATTCATGGGAAATGATATCCTGTGTTAAATTCTATGGGAAGAGTGAATTTGTGTTTGGTTGACACCATGGGAACTATATTCCCATAGTAAATTAATTTTTAATTAAGGGAAAAACTCTGACAATCACTTATTTCTCCAACTTCAATATACCAAAGTGTTTGATTTTGATGAGACCTCGATGATGGTGTTGAGATGACGTTTGATGATGATTATGGTGATGGTGATGATGATGGTTCGATGATGTTGATGACGATGATATGTTGATGTCGATTATGGTTATGAAGGTTGGTTAAGAGAAGAGCTTGAATATGAAGGTGATGATGGTAATGATGATGATTAGAGGAGATAATCAGGTGAAAAATGATTATTAGAGGGTTGATAATAACATGAAATGGGAGTCATCGTGGGGAGGGTGGGTTATGCATTTCCAGTACGGCCAATTTAGAATTCCATTGGAATTCTTAATTCCTGTACGGTCTGGGAATTTCGTCATCCAAACACATTGTTACTGTATCAATTCCCAGGGAATTTCGTCATCCACCAAACGAGATCTTAGTATCGAGATGATAGGTGATATGTCAATTACTTGCATTCACTCTAACACATACCGATGTTTTTTTTGATTGTGCTCTCTTTATCGGAACTTACTTGAACAGGCCTTATTTGGCATGATTAAACCTGATTTTGTCGAATAACTCCAGTTCAAGTAAGTTCATCTATACCCATAGGTTCTAGTGGGTTTGGGGTAGGCCTGGGTACAAAATAGATGTCTGCTATATTTTTTTAGCCATTTTGTCATTATGTAATAACACAATAAAGCTAATACATATACAACAAATAATTGGGTTACGGCCCATACAAAGCATATGATACTAGAATTATCAAAGTATAAAAGTTGTCGAAGAACAATGTGTCGCGTGATGATAATTACCATTGGGTCAGGAAAACTAGACTTGACTTCTGAGTACTGAGGGATGATGAACTAGAGATGAGACAAATTCTTGTGTAAAATGCGAAGGATTTTAATGTATAAGTAGGAATATTTTGTAGGAAAATTTGTCAAATGACACCTACTTTTAATCTAACTTTGTGAACTAGCACCTTGATTTTATTTATTTGTAAAGTGACACCTATTTTTAATTTAACTTTGTGATCTAGCACCTTGACTTTATTTAATTGTTGTTTAACATCTTAAAGTACTTTAATCTATTTATTGACACCTTGGTTTAATTCTTGTGATCTAGCACCCTAAGTTTAATTTATTGTTACTTAACACCCTAAACTACCCTAATCTATTTTTCTTGATAGCTCACAGATATGTTTTGGTTAAATAAATAATCCTTCATACGGTTATTCTATCCGTTAACACGAGTTTAACCATTGAATGAAAAATCCACAAAAATGGTACATCATATATATGTGTCGTTGTCTAAGAATGGTCTTTTGATTTTTAAGCTGAATAGAACATCAATGGACCCCCACTAACACCTTCGTTTCATTGGGATTCTTGAAATTCGTGTCCCTTAAGGACCACCACTTACACTACTTTTCCCGAAAAAAGTTGTATTCGACCCGAAGATCGTTGAAAAAGTTGCATCGAAGTGTGTGCCCCAAACAACGTCTTATTGGTACTCGTGTAATAGGGATTCTCAAATTTCGTGGCCTTAAAGGGAGCGCGACGATGACAATACGAAAAACGCAGTTTATGACCTTAAAAACCCAGTTAAAGTCACCTTAAATTGCGTGCCCCTTGCCACCTGTAATTTCCAAAAAAGAAAAAAGAGAAAAAATTGTCATGTCATCAAGTGAAATGGTGTAGCGTCACTTACTGTTTGAGACTAGAAATGACAGGTTCATTCATAGTTGGACCAGTTTGAAATATCAGTAGTGAGACCATTTTTGGATGACGACGCATATATATGATGTACCATTTTATGGATGTCTCATTTATTAAATGGTTAAACTCGTTAAAAACGAGATAGAATAATCGCATGAAAGTTTTTTTATTTAGCCAAAATATATCAGTGAGATACCTAGAAAAGTAGTTTAGGTTGGTAAGCAACAATAAATTAAAATCACAGTGCTAGATCACAAACTTGAATTAAACCTATGTGTCAAAAAAATAGATTCAAGTAATTTAAGATGCTAAACAACAATGAAATAAAATCAACGTGCTAGATCACAAAGTTACATTAAAAGTAGGTGTCATTTGACAAATAAATAAAATTAAAATGTTAATTCACAAAGTTGCATTAAAAGTAGGTGTCATTTGACAAAATTTTCTTTTTTCTATTATTTTTAGTTTATTTGGTCTTGGGGTAAGGACTGGGTGTGAAAATATTTACCATTTCCCTATTTGATCACATAACAAGATCCATACCTTATTCTTATCAATAGGGTCTAAAAAATTAGATCCATATCCTAAATTAGGGTAGAATCCAAATCAAATTCGGGCCATTAACATGCTTACGCAAATCACAACCTACTTTCTTTCTCCTTTAATCACCATCAAACATTCAATATTTTATTTCCTTAATTTGTAATATAGTGAACCAATGGGCCTAATTGAATCCGAGGGGGTTTCTTACTTGCTCTATTGACGGAGTCATTGCACATGGCCATCTTTAGCAAATTATGACTTAAACGTCAGAACTTAGAAGGCATCCTCCTGAAACACAATGAACGAGATTCAATTGACGATTTTGTGTTTTCCCGATTATCAATATTTTCTTCTAAGTTTCCTGTATAGAAACAATAGGGTAGATATGTGAGATAATTTTTGGTTTTATGTAACTACATGAATTAAATATCAGAAAATGTAACAGAATAAAACAAGTTATAATACTAAAAATGGTATGGTATTAATCTAATATTTGCTAATCACGTTTTACATAAATAAGTTGAAACTTCTACTTATGTACTTACCTTTATTTTTTTACTAATAAATTTCAGTTATAATATGTTTACTCTTGATTGAGCTATCTGATTATTTAAAATCATCCAATAACTTAAACAATGAATTTTTTTAAATAAAACCTTTTGTAATCAGTGCACTTTAAACATGCATTAAATTTCCTATACATTTTACACGATTTTTAAGACTAGTATAAATTACAACAAAGTAATCTTCCTCTCTTAACCAATTACCAAAAAAACATTTGATACTAGATGGACGGATTTCTCCAGGGACGATTGTCCACTTATCAAATATTTGTGTCAATTAAGGACACTGACCCTCCTTGTGTCTCGTTGGCATAAGTCATTCCACTGGTTGCCACAGGACGAGGGATCAAGGGTTGGTAGAGAGAGAAGAAAGAGAGAAGAAAAGATAGAGGTATTTTAAAATACCTTTTTTTTATAGCTAAAACAGAAATCTCTAAACCGATTTAGCAAACCGCATAGTTTCGTGTATGATCCAGTATCTATATTTTCAACACGGCCCACTCAATAATCCCTCATCAAATTGCATATCTCTCTCACTAACTAGATCATAGAATATAATTAGATAAATTTGTCACATTGTTGCACCAATTCTCCCTGAGCCTCGCTGGCGTAAATCATATGCTTGCTATGAGGTCAAAGGTTCAAGGATTGGTGTGAGGAAAAGTAGGGGCCAACAGAAAGGTATTCCAAAATACCTCCTTCTTATTTATTTTTGTTTTTAATAAAATTTAAGCACATACCACATAGTTTTATTATATGTCTTTGCAAAATTTATTAGAATATTTGCAAAAGTTATTAGAATACAAGGTCTAATATTAATATAAATTAGATTAACGTATATCTGCATTCTTCTCATAAGTCCATCTCATTTTACTTTAACCCAACACTATTTTAAACATCTCGCACTAACCTAGTATTTTATTATCTTCTCATTTCTTTGTTTGCCTTTGAATCTCGAACTACAATATACTCCTTCCTTTTCTTTTTGTTTGTCCTACTTTCCATTTTTGTCTGTTTCTTTTTATTTGTCCTACTTTTTCATCTTTTCTTATATGGAAAAATTAGATTACTCATTTACCCCCTACTTTATCACTTTTTGGTCCCACATGTACCTTATAATTTTCTCTCACCTACTTTAATCACCAATTTATTATAAAATAAGTGAACTTTTTAATTGTTGCCCCCACCCACATGCTTATGACATCACTCTCCTTGACATTTGGAGTTACAGTAAATGAGACAAACAAAAAGAAACGGAGGGAGTATAATTTTAAAAAATAACACTAGACCTAACAAATGGATTACAAAATATAACTATTGAATGGATTAAACTAACTACTAAATGGATTAAAAAGGTAATTATTCAATAGATTAAACTAGCAACTTAATGTTTTTAACCAATCTAGTCACTTTATTTAGAAAGGTATTCCGTTCTCTGCTTAATAATGGGTTTAGGCCATTATCTAATTTTAAATAAAAAGTAGACTGTCTGCAACACATCATATGTTTGTTAGCGCTCCATCAAATGCATTTTGGAGATGCGATCTAAAAAAATATCTCAAATATACAAATGTGAATTCAACAACTATGAAAGCACTCTATTGACTACAAATTGTTAGCAATGGAAAGTTGATTTAATTTGCCAGATTCAGAATAGTGCTTGACAAATTTGCCTATATGAAACAGTTTTTAAAAAAAATTACCAAATCTTGCTTTTCAAATCACACTTACAATTCTATAAACAAATCTTGTTTGTAAAAAATGTTCACTTTGTTTTTGATAAGATAGTACTCAAAGGCTATAATGTTTCATTTGTTTACTTTACTATAACTTTCACACTTCTTATGCGTGAATCGAAGTCAAATAAGACAATGCTCCAAAAGAAAGGTCATAAAAAGTCATAGCAGTATGTATGCATGATCTAATTTCAGTTTATTTTTATAACTATCTCTATACTGTAAGGAAAGAGAGGTGTGACACCAAACTTAATGAATTGCTCATTTTACCCTTACTCTTTATTATTAAAAAAACAACAAAACTCCCCCCAACCCCCAAATAAAAACCCACCCACGTAACAAAGATCTAACTGACACTAACATAATTGACAAAAATTAAATCAAAATATAATTAAAATGAAATAACCAACACATAAAGATGGCCGAGAATTCTGAGTGGGTGGTTAATTTTTTTTGAGGGTGAGTGGGTGGTTTTACTTTGGTGGTTATTATAAAAGCATCTTTGCAACAATGTAATTTCTTCATTTGCTTTTTGTTATTCTCTCTTTCTACTCTCTTCTTCATTCTTCCCTCTTTCCTCCTTCATCTTCCTCTACTTCCCCAAACCCAATCTTATTGTTTTCTCCATTGGCAGTAGTATAATCAACAAACCGACGCTGAAGAGCAGCAACATCATTCAATGCATTCAAGAACAAAAAGAGATTAGTAGGAAACAGAAAGAGGCGAATTCGTGACTGTTTACCAACACTAGAATTGGAGATTAAACTATCATACTCATTAATCATATTGTCCCGGGATTCTTATTAGAGCGGTGATGAGTGAATCGAGATCATTAATCTGCTCAATTTAGCCCTAACTTCGACAAAATTCAAGAATTCCTTCAATCCAGTTCATTAGGTAACCATCTTTAGTTTCTGAATTTTTTCAACAATACTTTTTAAAATGTTTCTGCACAGCGCCCTCTGCCAAAACATTTAGCTTTTCTGATTTCAGCTAATTGTTTCCAATTTGTTCAATTTTAGGATCGCGCATTGATTCGAAGTAATAGAGATGTGGTTTCAATGAAGCAGTTTCATTCTTATTTGAGGAAAACAAACTGGAATTTTGGTGATTCAATGCATGTATTTCAATTTCTCTATGATGAAAATTAATATGTGAGTTTTTTAGTTGTAAAACTATCGTCGCAACTTCAGTTTAAACCATATTTAATATTAGCAAGTTTAAGGGATATCATCAAATATTTTAATCTTGACACTATTTTGCAGCACGCATCGCGTGCATATAAGACTAGTTTACTTGAAACTAAAAGTTCAAGTAGATTTATAGAACAAGAGACAAGTCAATAAGGGAGAAATGTTTAAGTTAGAGGTAAAAAGTTCCTCTAAATTTAAGGTATTAGTGCTGTGAAAATATATTTACTGTTTTATTATATGTAACCGACACTTTGGAACGAAAAGTTTAAGCATATTACAAATTATAAAATATTAAAATATAGGCATTAACACCTTGTTTTTAGAGGAACTTTTTACTTTTAATTTGAACATTTCTCTCTTATTAACTTGTCTCTTATTCTATAAATCACGCTTAAAATTTTCATTTCAAGTAAATAGTTCAAAATAATTATAATGAACATGGATTAGATCATGCATATACCGCTATGGTTTTTTTATGGGTTTGACCTTTTTTCCCGAGCATTGTCTTATTTGACATTGAGTCATCGATAGTGTCCTTTAGATATAAGACCAATTCCTTCACACTCTTTGTTTGCCTATGGCTATAACCTTTACTTTTAAATATTGACTTTTGACTACCTGACCTCTTTGTGGCCTCTTTTACAATCGAAGTTTCATTTAGGGTAACTGATTGACTAGGATATTGATGTTCACTATATTGGAAGTTAATAATAGCACTCGGAATCTCCGGAGGTCTATTTTTAAGGGTTTTGACTTTGTCTCTACAATCTACCTCAAACTTTCTTTTAGCATTTTGGTGCAATGAAGAAGATGAACTAGGAGGACAATAGTTCATAAATGGGGAGCTGCATGAATTTCTATGTGCATTATTACATATCTCCTTTAACGATCCACTATCCACTCCTTCATTAACCTGGTAAAATATACTACCTTCGTTCCAAATGTATTGCAACCTTTACCTTATTTGGCAATTTCATATTAATTGCAACCTTTCTATTTTTATCACTAAAAAGATCACATGTGCAACCTTTCTCTCTCTTCATTACTTATTAATCACATGATGCAAGTGGGAAGATGACCCACTTTTTTGCTTTTCTTAATAAATGTACCAACCCCCTATGTTGCAATACACTTGGAACGGAGGTAGTATCTCGTTTGATGAGCTCTTAGTATGACCAATTTTAAATATGGTAAAAAAGCTTTCAAAAATGGTATTCATCGTCACAACGATATTTTCAATAATTTCCATTGAATTAATAAGAACAATCTAACATCAATAGCCCGATAGGGAGATTGATCACAAGATGTCGAATTAGTTTGTTTTGAAGGATTTAAATTTAGATCTATTAATTGATTACCATAACTCATTCACACATTACTGAAATAAGTCATCATTTCAACCAATCAAATACCATGTATTATGCCTCTAATATGCACTTGAGTACTCATTGTAACAAATAACTTTCCCTAGTTTGGGGCTCTCTCTACAAAATGGCCTTTATGAATTGATTAAGTAGCAAAGAATGACACCCTAAGTAAAGACTTGCCCAAGAGAGGTGAGAGGAAATAACCTCAACACATTCATCAACATCACTCAAGACTACATAACTTGACCAACTAAAGACTTGCGCAAGTGAAATAAGAGCAAATATAAATGAAGATCACCAAGCGACAAACCCTTGATATCACCCAAATGAGGATTCATAACGGGAACAAAACCAAGTTTCCGACCTAAACCAAGCCTTATGCCCACATGAGATTCCCACATCCACCGTTGGTTATCTGAAGTTGGAGGAGAGAGAGATGGAGAGAGGCGAAAAGATAAAGGGACAAGGAGAGAGAAAACAAGTGTTGCTAGTATAAAAAAAAGTTTCATCATTTATAGAATCGTTTACCTGACCAGAGATGTTGTCGATGATTGATAGCCTGCCACAAAACCCACGGGCTGCGAGGTCCGCGAGGAGGGTGAGAGAGAGATAAGGTTGATTATTAGTTACATGCTTAACCCATGATTATTAGTTCATGATTTTTCAAAAATTGGTATTGTTCGGTTAGAATATTAAAATATCTATTATTAGTGGTCATTAGCGATGATTGACACCCAGTGTACCATTTTCGCTTCATTAGTCTAACATTTATTTGTTTAGCGATCGTTATTCTTCCAGGGGGCATCAAATTACAATTAGGACCTAGAGAAAACTTGGAGCATTTCTTGGATCATACTATTTGCTATTTATTTATTTATTTTTGGCATCTTCATTCTCTTTGTATGCTTTCATTGAACCCCGTCCAATGAGGAGGTTTGGTGAGTGATGGGGGATTGGGATGAAAATCGTACCCATCAAGGGTGATGCCGCGGGTGTGGATATGTATGTATGTTAGATTGTACCCGCCCCATCCAAGCATGCCCCACTCAACACCACCCGTCTTGGCCCACCCCTTTTCATGTGATAAATATAAAACTTTATGGCTAAAAAACATCCATACCAAGTAATAAAAATCAGGGAGGTATATGGATGGACGAGGGGGTATACTGGTGTAGGCATCCATGTAGATGAAAGGGACAAGACAATTTCTATTGTGATCCTGTTGGGGCGACAATGGGGATGAGATTCTCCCTCACCTTGGTGATGGACCAGGGATGAAGATGAGATTTTCCCTCACCATTGGTAATGGGGCGAGGATGGAGCTGAGATCCGTCGGATGGTACATGTAGATGGACCATCCTTCCTTCCCTGCCCCATCGAGATCCTACTAGAACCTCAATCTACGCTTTAACTACGCAGCATATATCACGTGCTGTACATCGAACAGCATGTCAGATTCAAACGGAACTAAGAAACTGGCATGTACTGATTCAGAAAGATCCATATGAACTACAACAAAGCAGATCCTGGTAAAGAACTAAAAACCAATAGAATTTATAAATACATCACCAATAGAATTTCTTTCCCCTCAATCTCAAATATGATCTCCACTAAAAACCCTTTCCATCACATTTGATGATTTGAACAATAAAATTTTAGTCATCACATTTGAAGTCTAACATTATAGACTAGATGAGTATTAGCAATGGAATAATGAAGTTATGAATCAAATCAACTACCTTTTCTATTAGCAATGTATTCCAATCAATTATCACAAAGCATTCTTAGCAAATTTCGTACTTTATACAACGACCTTAAAGACTAAATCCACACAACGAATTCAATCTCAGGCACATATTGGAACTGATCAATTACTCTTACAAGGAAGTAGATACCGGAGCTCGCTCCTTCCAGCCTTAAACAACATGATTATGCAATGACAAAGTGAGATTACCTCTTTAATTCTTCTTAATAGGTTCATCATCATCTTCAATATCCCAACTCAAGTCTTCATCCTCTTCAGCAACACTCAACCGCTTTCGCAATTCCTCCCTGTTGCTCGGACTAGTACTATCCTCAATTTCTTTTCCTTTCTTCACATCATCATCACTACCAAGATCCTCAATCTCATCCCAACCAAGATCCTCCTCTTCTTCATGAGAAGACGGTTGGCTCGAAACCACTGATATATCACTATCTTTACTAACATCTGAGGGTGCCTTCTCCTCAACATTCTTCTTCTTCAACATCTCATCCTCCTCATTCACTTCCTCTCGCGCTACCTCACTCAACGCGCTTAAAGACCCTTTAACTTCTTCATCATCATCTTTCATCTCCTTCTTCTCTTCCACATTGTTATCTTCTTCTTCATCTTCATCATCAACATCCCAACTCAAATCCTCATCCTCATTCGCCCGTTCCACCAATTTCGCTCTAACAGATTCAGCTTGCTCCAATTTATGAACTTTATAATAATATCTACACCAAAACAATTCATGATCAACAACATTTGGCACAACCCTTTTATAAATCCCCTCCATAGTCCCATTCTCAACCATCAAATTCTCAATCTCCTCACTTTTATCCTCCAAATTAAAACCCAATTTCCACTTCTGAAAATCACCCACATCCTCAAATTCCTCAACATAAGTATTAACATCACTCTGAATCCCTCTCAATTGAGCATCATATCTACTATACCTCCCAACAGGCGAATTAACACTCACATTAACATTCGAATTCGAATTCGTAAAACCCGAATCAGGGTTATCGAGATCAGAATCAATACCTTGAGATATGATTTGAGCGGTAGATTTCCAGACAACAGATCCAATAGAATCAAAAGCTTGACCAACAGATTCAAGAGATTCTTGAGCTTTAGAAGCACCCACTTCAAGAGAAGAGCTAGCAACTTCTTTAAAAACTTGGGTTTCAATCTTAAGACCAGTGCTGAATTCTTGCAAGTCACGTCGGTAGGTTTCGAGGACGGATTCTGATTTTGTTGCTATGTTTTTTATTAATCCGCCCATAAAACCCCATGTTGGAGTTGAAGTTTGGGTTTCTGATTCAGGAGATTGTGATTGAGATTGTGAGGGTGATTGTGGATTTGAGGTTGGGGATGATGGATCAGGATCTGGTTCTTCATCTGCGAAGACGGATTTGAAGAAGTTCATTGTAGAAAAAGAAGGGAAGAGAAACGAGATTGAAAAAGGAGAGTTTGAGGAGAAGAGAAGCGTCGATTGTGTGCAAGAATTTATAAGATACCACCTTATTATTTCTATTTCTAATCCTAGTCCTAAATCCTAATCCAAGTTAGAGTTAAATCGAAAAGGTTTCATCCAAATTTTAGTTGATTAAGGTCTAAGGATTGTTTTTTACAAAAAGATACAAGGAAGAAAAATTAGTTATCCCTTTTTTTAAGGGTGAATCCTATTTTATCTAAAAAGGAAAACTGGTATAAGTGTCCGCATGGACATCAAACTCCTGTTTTTTCTTAGTAAGATGATGCCCTTTTGTGGATAGATAGTCTGCTACTCTATTGGACTCTCTGAAAACATGAGTGATCGTAGTAGCGGTAAATGTGGAAAGTAGTTGTCTGATGTCGTCGATGATTGTCTGAATACACCATGGGGAGTTGTAAATGCCTTTCAAAATGTTAATGAAAACGAGATTATCACCTCGAATGATTAAGGTTGGGATGTGTAACCGTTTCGCTTCTAAGAGGCTGTTTCTCAGTGCAGTGGCTTTGGCTATCAAAGGAGAAGCTTTTCTTAATTTGTACGCTTTGGCCTTTACTTTTTCTACCGATGAGTTTCGTAGGACGATACTAGCTGCGTCTGAATCTAGAGTGGAGGATCCATCAAAGATGAGTATGATTAGGTTGGGGGTGGAGGACTCCGATGAACTTTAATTGTGGTGGTGGGTTTTGTTTGTGGGGGCTGGAATGTGGCTGATTTTGTGTTAGTCAAATGGTGCAGGTACCATTCTAGGAACAAGTGTTTTCCCCGTTGGATTATACGATTTGGTTGCTAGGTGTCGGACTTGAAAATAATACTATTCCTTTCTTTCCATATACTCCGATCCATAGGAAAAAAAAGATTTTGGTTGTGGTTGCTTTATTTTGCCATCGGGCTTGGGTGACCAGGGACGAGAAGTCTGTTACCGTAATAGGTATGCAGTGAATTGTAGTGTTTGATTTGCTTTCTAAAAAGTGTATTTGTGTGCATAAAAGGAAAAGGTGGTCCATATCTTTGATGTGAGTTTGGCAAAGTGGACATATGTGGGACGGGGATATTTCTATGAGCTAACATGGTTCGCGTTGGGAGTCCATTATGAAGGAGTTGCCATATAAATTTTAATCTTTGGGGGAACATCCGTGTCGCAGAGCCAATGGAAGGGACATTTAGGCCTAGTAAAAGAGTCAGGGTCTTTATATGCCAGCCAGGTGTTGATTTAGCTGAAAAGTCACCAGAGGAGGTTAACCCCCAACAAGGTTCGTCCGTTTGAGGAGATGACGGAATGTATTCGCCTTCTATCATGGGAACAATGTGAGGAGGGAGTAGATTCAACAAAGCATCTGAGTTCCAGGTCGTATATGGGTTTATCACCTCACTCCCCCGGAGGTGGATGTTTGAGATTGCGTCTGGGCTCAGATGAAGTAGTTCAATTAGGCTCTTATTGGTGCATGAGTTATTCAACCACAAGAAAATGTCATGGCCAGGACCAATTTTCCGTCTCATTCATTTTCGGATTATATCACGAGTTTGCATAATGGCTCTCCAAGTGGGTGAGTCCGTCGGGTTTGGCTGGTATTCAAAAAAGGAAGAATGTTTTAGATATTTTGTGCGTAGTAAGGAGGCGCAATGATTTGTAGGGTTCACAAGGATTTTCCATGCTAGCTTAGCGAGCATTCCTTGATTCATATGCTTGGTCTCGAGGTCTAAGGACTAATAGTTACTCGTCTAATACGCTATATATTATAATATAATTATAATAATAAAGTGGATAATGTAAATACGATACAATTATATTTTTATAAAAAAATTATTGTTTAACCTAAGCCCAAAATCTACTAGCAAGCTCATTTCATCTCAGTCTAATTCAACACTATTTCTAGACATTTTGCACCAACCTAATCGTCCCTTCTTTTCCCCTCTCTTTGTTTCACTTTTAGTCTTGAGCTGCAATAAAACAATTTAAAGAGGAAACTATCAGACTTACCTAATAAATTGAACTAATCAATAAATGGTTAAAACTAGTCATTGAATGAAGTAAACATTATCATTATTGAATGGCTTAAACAAGACACGAAATGGATTAAGGATGTCACTCTTTTCAGAATGACTAGTTGATTATCTTCTACATAAAACATAAACATTTTGGAAGTATCAATATGCAGGATTGTTCATGTCGTAATTTTTTAAATAAAATTTTTTATTGGGAAAAAAAAATATAAAGAGTGGTTTGGATTTTTAAAAATTAGAGTTTAATTATACACGAACGACTTAAGAATATAACTTTGCGTAATTTCAGTCTAACTTTTGCTATATGATACAAAACAACATATTTTCATACCATTATTATTCTTCATAGGAAAGCGCTCACAATATGCTTTGATATAAGACACACTTATCATATAATTATATTTTCTCCGTTTTTTTTTAAATGTGACACTTTCTATTTTAGGAAGTTTTAAATTAAATGTGACACTTTCTTTTTTGGTCAATAAACTCTCTCTATCTCTCTCCTCTCACATGGGTCCCCTTATTTTTTTCTCTCTATCTCTTTCCTTCCCAAAAATTGCCTAGGAGTCCATGAATTTAAAAGTGTCACATTTAAATAAAAACGGAGGAAGTACGACTAATAAAGAAAGACTTTTTCTTAATAAATACTTGGGTTCATGATACTTTAGGATTTGAATAATTAATAAATCTGAAATTTAAAATAACTACCTAGTTTGTCTTTTTTTCTAGAGAAGGTATTGGGTCAGACGCGTCTGACCATAACATTTGGTCGGACGACTTTCAATTGGTTTCAATTTTGTTTCAGTTGGTTTCAATTTTGTTTCAGTTGGTTTCATTTTTTTCAATTGGATGTCTTTTAAGTTCAGTTAGTTATCTTATTATTTCAGTTAGTTATCTTATTGTTTCATTTACGTGTTTTATTCTAATTGAAAACATAAAACTAAATGAAAAAAAACTTAAGTAAATGAAAACAAAACTTAAGTAAATGAAAAAAAGTGAGTTCTAAATGAAACAAGTTGCTAAGTTCAAAATACACCTGACACTTACCAGCATCATCTCTCCTCTCTCTCTCTCCTCTCTCTCCTCTTTGTAATTTCATTCTTCTTCTTCACTCTTCAACGCCACACCCAGAGTTTCAACAATGGCTGTAATTTTCTTCTTTTCCTCTCTGTAAATCATTGCGCTGTTCAACTATGATATAGTAGTACAAGATATAGGCATTCTCTGAGAGTAAAATCAGGAATGGAGACTGATTCTATAAAGACAAAAAAGGAAGTAGTTACAGCCATTATTGTTGGGGGTGGGCGAGTTGGTAGAGCCTTACAAGACATGGGTAGTGGCGATGATTTGTTGATTAAAAGAGGCGAAGCTGTCCCACTTGATTTTGCTGGACCCATATTGGTTTGTACTACTTCATTGATGTTGCGGTTGAGATTCGCCGGAAATCAGTCGGATAGCGGTGGCGGCGGCTCCGTCTGACGGTAAGATTGGGTCAGACAGTCTGACCCAATACTTTCACTTTTTTCTATATAACTAACGTTTTATGTCAACAAGTTAAGATGAATTTTGTTTTTGGAGCCTACTTTAATACCTACTTATACGTTATAACCACCAATACTGCTTTAGTTTGAACATTCATTCATCTACCACACGCACTTCTCCTCTTCCAAATTCCAATTTAGCACGAAGGGGAGGTGATTTTGATGTCGGAATTTCATCCAAAATTCTTCTTCAAAAGATAATTCTTTTATCATTTTCACAACTAAGAACCCTGAATCATCCCGAATTTTTCCCCATAAGATGATATTAAGGTCTGATTTTGCTTATTAGGATTTCAATTTGCACAAAAACTAACTCTAAATCGACGGGTATAAGCTTAATCTACTAAATTCTACAATGCAATTGATTTAGGGTTCTTTGTTGTAGGATTCTAGATGGAAGACCTAATTAAATTGAGTAATTGTAATAATTTTTGTCGATCTATTTATTTTCTTTGTGAATGGAAATGAACTGTAATTGTGGAATCCAAGCAAAAATGTGAAGTCTTGGACTACCTCAAACCTTGGAAGAAGGTCACTTTGTTGCAAATTCCTAAATGTGTATTCAAATGGTGTGGCTTTTTCAAGTGGGTTGGTGAAACACAAGAGTGACAAAGGATCATCATTAAGGAGCTGCTTGTGGAGAAGAACTTGATGCATCAAGTAGTTCAATATTGAGATCGAAGATATGCAAGCTTGAAGATAATAAGACTGCAACTAAAAAAGCAAATTCAGAAAGTGGTTAACAAATATGCTATTGCTAATGCATTTGTGAATTGGGGGTTGTGTGTGTGTGTGGGGGGGGTGTAAGATTTTTCATTTGATTGTCGGTTTTCTATGAATAACCCAAGTTTAGGGCTCATGTGTAACCTCATTTGACTAGCTTATGGCAATAGGTACTAGTTTCATAAACACGATGCAGTTGAAATGAATTGTGAATAGGGTAGTTTCTTTTGGATAAATGTCCAAATGTTTAATTGGATCTCTAATCTAATCAAGGGAATAAGTTGGCAATTAGTCCAACCATTTTGCTACTGATATTTGTTACTTCCTCCGTTTCTTTTTAGTTGCAACAAATGAATTTTTTATGTCTCACAAATAATACTCATTTGTTGCAATTAAAAAGAAACGGAGTAAGTAGTATTTTTCAACTATGAACCTTAAAAGTTCAATGTCCGATGAAGAGCTCAAATGTCAATTTGAATGCATCAACCAAAAATCGTAACAAAGGTAAACTAATACCATAGATTTCAAATTAAACTTCATCAATTCAAGGTAGAAATACTCCCAAATTCATTACATAACCGTTTCTATTTGTAGCTCTTTGCCACACCCAAAAATTTTATTCAAAAATCACAAGCTCACATTAATCAACATCTAGTACTTGGACTACAAAAATTAAACTAAGAAGCCGTGAGAGTTGAGGTATAGTGAGCATCCTTGTCCGTACTAGATAAAAAACAAAAGAAATGCAACATGTTTCATATATGATCAACCACAATTCACCATTTACAGCGTTTATGTTACATACATTAAGGCACCTAGAAGAGCAGAGGAGATATATTCTTTTGCCAAAACAGGGCACGTGAACAAATTGGCGAAGTTATAGAACCAAAGAAGATCACCATAATGTAGGCGATGCCGCCCAGTTGCCACATTAAGACTTAGAAAGGGCAGTTTCCCTTTCCAAGAGTCTTTATGACGGCCATTACCATAACAAACTTGGCTTCCGTGTAACAACAGACATGCGTTCAGATCAAATTTTGCTAGCATGCTTGCTAAACAGCGTGTGTCGACCCTCAGCTATAATATCTCCAGTAGCTTTATTCTTGAGCAAAACACTCGTTCCAAAAACGGAACCCTTCCGTCCCAAAAGCCTCGAGGTTATCTCCAGCTCTTCCTATCAAAAGTACAAGTGTAAATAGCACGTAGAACTAATTTGAATTGACTGTCCATTCGGTAGCTGGTCAAGACTCATGAACTGATGTTAATAGTGAGATAGTGTTTGAAAATACATTAAATCTTATGCGTATCTCCATTTCCTAACAGTTATTTTCTTCAGATTCTCATATGATTCACTAACAGCAGGAGGCCAAGAGAAGTGGTTATAGCTAGTACCGAAAATCAAAGAAAGAACGTCCACTTAATATAGAAAATGCATTGCGATGGATATTAAGTTACTCAAATCCATGAATAATGCCTTGAAAGGGCTAAATTTTTGCAATTTAATTGTGTTTCGTTATACAGTCAATCAATTCTCATAACAATTCCGTTCATTCATGCACAACAACTGGTCTGCTAACTCCTTACTCATCTCACCAGGCATAAGCGACAAGTCACACTGCCATTAAAACGGGAAATGTGGAATTTGCTCGCATAGAAAGCAAAAGAACATGTCTATTAGACTCACGCACCAACAAACAAAACTGACAATGACTAATGAAACCAACAGATGCAATATCTCGGTTCAAACATTTTATCCCACTTAACCTGAATGCAGCTTCTGAGTTGCATGATTATCTGATAAACCAGACTGAATCAAGAAAAGCAAGGAACAAAGAGCTGACCAAGTCTGACCAGTGACCAGGCTCACTTGGCTCGAGTAGGGCAGCAGATTTCTAATCTGTAAGGCCTAATTATTTAGTCCTTTTCTCGTGCGGCCCAGCCTGATGAACTTTTGCGACTAAACTAGTCCTAGGCCAACTCAACCTGATCTAGTCCAACCCGATTTAACTGGGATTGGGCATCGAGTTCCAAGTCAAAATAGCCCATGATAAGCACTAGGAAAAAACATTTATACAACAACACAACCACACTCATCAACTTTAGAACTTTAAACCGAATTACAATTAATAGCAATGCATATAAAGAGCCGCAAAGGGAAATAATGAAGGTGGGATTCAATCTAGACTCGTTCTTACCATCCCTCCACAAGACTTCATCAATTAAGCTATCTAACATCTCAAGGTTACAACCAATAAGATGAAGATATAGAATTGAAGGAACACATACATTAACCTTGGCAGTTGTCACATAAGAGATAGACATGGTGACAGATACACTCATTGGGAGTCCTTCTCTGTAAATCACAGCAGCACCAATCTCATCAACAAGGTTCGCAATCGCGCCCGAAGCCAAATTTCCATTCCTATCCTACAACACAAATAATTTAGTGACATTCAATACTTTTCAAGCTTGTTGAACTATCATAAATCAAAACGATTGACCATTTTGGTCAATCGAATTGCTCTAATATATGATTCATTCCACTTTCATCGACTTTTAGATAATTTGAATCCAACTATAATTTTGGGCATTTTTTCCTATCAAAATGACTACATATGTGGGGTTACATATTACATAAACCCCACAAATTCAATTGAAATGCCCATATCAATCAAGCCATTCAGCCCAATACTAAACATATTAAAAATTTCAGATTTTCATGTAACAAAATGCATAATCAGGCGGAAATAATTAAGAAAGAAATTGGGTGTTGATTAACTTACAGTGAGACGAGGAGGAATTTTGAAGGAACAGATGAGGAGTTGAGGTTCAACTCGGTCGACTCGGATACCACGTAATGTAAAGTCTTCATAGAAACTGGATTCGACGTGAGGATGGTGAGGATTGACAGCAACTGTGGATACAATTTCCGATTCCTCTTTGCTAAGTTCCAACATTCCTTTCGCTCTCTCCATTTTGCTCTGGTTTTCGTTCCTAGTGAAAGGAATCAACGATCACTCATTCCACGAGAATACTTTTTTTTTAAAAAAAATATAATTTTCCACCAAGATTTGAACCTTATACCATTGGACCAAAGATATGCATCATATTCGGATATACAATGAGCATCATAATACATCTAAATTTATTTGAATATAAGTTTATTTGAATAAAAAAATAACCTTATGTTCTGAATAAAAAATAGTCTATGTATAAGTGGCATTTGTATACGTCTTCTATTGTTATTAGTTGTGACACTTTTGATTTCACGTACTCCTAATTAATTTTTCGAGAAAAAAGAGATAGACATAATGAAAAAAGCCGACTTGTATAATAGGAGAGAAATAGAGAGAAAAAAGATTTGCCAAAAAACAAAGTATCACAATTAATTTAAAACTTTCTCACTTGGAAAGTGTCACAATAAAAAA
Source organism: Patellifolia procumbens (assembly GCA_947645195.1). Taxonomy (NCBI): domain Eukaryota; kingdom Viridiplantae; phylum Streptophyta; class Magnoliopsida; order Caryophyllales; family Amaranthaceae; genus Patellifolia; species Patellifolia procumbens. Next base: position 2,907,327 of record CANSGD010000193.1, read on the forward strand.
CGGAAGAAGGGAGGAAGTAAATAAAATCAAGAACATTGTCTTTTGTTGTAAATAAAATTAAGAGCATTGCATTTATAGTAATTAACCAAGCAACATTATTGATAGTTAATAATAAACACAAACATTATGTAATACTACATTTTATTAGAGGTGTTCACAAAAATCCGATACGATTGATCCGATCTGAAATATAGTGAATAATTCGAATTGCTGGATATCCAAAAATTTTCGGATCGGATTTGGATCACTCTTTTGGCTTTTCGGGTATCCAAAATATGTTTAAAAAATCGGATATTTTTCGGATATTATCCGATCCGGAATATCCATAATTTTGTCATAAAATATTTTTGATTTTAATTTTTTTTCCCAAAAAAATCGGATCGGATAATCCGGGTATACGATCTGAAATTTCGGATATCCGAAAATTTGGGTATCCGATTCGATCGCATCCCCTACCTTTTATAATATGTATACTAATTACTACCTAATATTACCTCAGAGCATATCATAATCAACTTATTTTGATGAATTTATATCATCTTGTTTTCAATGCATACTACTTTATAACCAAATATACTACATGTACTAATCATATTGTTTAATGGACTTGACTTGCACAACCTCCTCACTCTGTTGATATCTAACATATATCAACCTGGCAAAGCTCCTCATTCCATGCACAAAAAAAAAATTCAATCACTCCATAATAGTTTTTCCCCCTTCAATCTAACGAGGCTACCTTGATGGACGGAAAGTTATTTTCGACGAAAAACCTTTTTACATAAAAACTTAAGAAGATTTTATCCCATTAGAGAACGTTCTTCATTCTTCACCCGGTCTTTAATAGCGTTTATTTTGGTTTTGAAACGCGCTAAAAAAGGCCTATAGGTTCTCCTTTCTAATAGAAAAAGAGTCAATAATTAGATAGAAGTATATAGAATTAGTTAGATTGTCTGAAGTATAAACATAATCATCTTTGTTCTGAAGGCCAAGTCAAGTCAAGCTATAGCTTGCCTTTTTTTTCAAGGCAACCCCTTTCTTTCCCCGGATCGTTGGCTCGCTTGTTCAGTACTGCTAACTATTATAGGTATAGGAGGATGTCGTATCCTCAGGACTATTGGTGGCGGGGATGAGTATAGTTGAATCTTGTGCAAGTTAGGTTGTGGTTGTATTGGCCGCAAGCAGAATGTAAGCGCTTTAGGTGTGCATTGACCATGCACTTCCGTACTGATTGGATTATGCAATACTACCTTTTGAAGGAAAATCCAATATTAGTAATTGTCATACAATGAACAAACTACAAGAATGAAAATTTTTAACGTTTTTGACGAGTCTTGTTAGCGGAGTTATTAATCCTAAATCTTTTTAATGTATCAGAATTAAATTTTTTTCTTAGTTATTTATCTAATAAAATATAACAAATTCTAAATATCCTACGTGGCGCGCCGTATGCTCACACAATCATTCTCTTTTAGTATATATATTATTTTGGTTGATTTATTCTTGACAATTCTTCTTGTTATCTAAAGGCGAAGAGCCGAAGACTGATGAGTGGGCATGTCCTGTATTTAAAGTAAGGAAAATTTGTGAGAAACTACTAGTATAAATTTTACACTTTTTGAAAAAAAAAACCACCATTTACTTTTTTAAAATCTAACTACTATAACTTTTCAAAATTTTGTGAATGCACCAACTTCTAAGAGAATATGTCAAGTTTTTCGTTTTGTGGGATCACTTACTCATCTTCCTTCTTCTACTCTTCTCCATAGTCAAACAACATTTCCTTTCTTCCTAACCACCACCTCCAACATCCAAATCAACACCACCTCCACACATAATTGGGTTTATGGTACTAAATTTGTTTATTTTTTTAAAATTTGGATTAGGTTTTTCGCATTGGGTTGTGAAGTTTAAGGATTTTGGCGGTGAGTTTGGTGGTTGGTGGCAAAAATTCGAATGGTGGTGGTGGTTAGTTGGTGACGATTTAAGAGGTTGAAGATGGTGGTTCGTGGTGAAATTGCAAAGGTGGGTGGTGGTGTGTATTGATGGCTAAATTTTGAAGTGTGGTGGTTGGTTGGTGGAGAATTTAGGGGTTAGGGTTTTTGAAGGTAGAGATGGTGAGGGTTGAATTTAGGGGTTAGAGTTTTTCAAGGTAGAGGTGGTGAGTGGAGATTAGTGAGTGGTGGTGAAGGTTTAGAGTGATGTTAGAGGTGGCAATGAACATATTTTTTCTTATCAAATAAAATCTAACATGACTATATTTTTTCTTAGGAGAATTCGTTTAAAAAACCTTATAAGTTACAAAATTTGTGAAAAAACACCTTAAATAATTGTTTTGGTGAGAAAACACCTTATATTACATTATCTTTTTAATTACACACCTTATTATCATATTTGGTCAAAGAGGTCAAAATTTGGGTCATGACTCTCTCATTTCTCCTTTCTTTTTTGTACATTAGAATTTGTCTAAAAATTTGGATTAATATGTATGTCTTCCACACAGAAGAGAGATGAAAAAATTTACTCAAAAGTTGACTTTTTCGCCAAAATATAAAAATAAAGGTGTATAATCTGATAAATAATGACATACTTCCTCCGTTTTTTTAAGTGATACACCTTCTAAAAATGGGTGTTTTTTTTTAAGTGATACACTTTCAAAACTTTCTAACTTTGGTAATATTTATCTTATAAAATGACAATATTACCCTTACTTACTTATTTAATCAAACTTAAATCCTTTCACCCATACTAATTAATCTTACCTATCCCATTAATGATTCCCACCAAATTTCATCTACCCAACCCCCTTCATTTATGAATCAAAACTGATTCATGAACAAAACCCGTCACATTCTAGGGTTCGTTCATTCATCAGTTATTGATTCTCACTTTCCCTTCTCAAAAAATCCTCCCCCTTCTCAAAACTGTTCTAGGGTTTCTGTACTTCTCTCGTCTCTCTCTTCATCCTCCAAATTCTCTCTCATCAATCCTCTTTGTTCATCCTTGAACCTTTCGTCTCCCTCTGTTTCACTTTCATTCTCCCAAAAACCGAACCAAATCTGCACTCTCCTCTGCAAAAAAAATGTCAAAAGTCCCTGATTTGAAGCCTTTGGTTGACGCGCACTTCAGATCAAGGGATGAAGATGAGGCCATGTTCATCTATGATGTAATTCAATTTCTCGAACATGGATCTCCTTGGCCAAGGCGATTATATGAGAGTGGGGGTGTAGAGAAGGTGATGGGTCCCCGTGCATGCCGAGCTTTAGGTAAGGTTCTGGAAGCCCAGAAAAACAACACTTCGGTTGTTTGGAGTGATGATGAAAGTTTTAGTTCCGATTCTGAGTTTGGCACTTTCAATTTCATTGAAATTTCATCTGATTCTGAGGATGTGAAGGTGATGGATTAGGGAAACGAGGAAAGAAAAGGAAAAGAAAAGGTTGGGTTGAGTGAGGACAGAGAAGAAGAGGTTAAGGGAGAAGGGTTGAAGGAGATTGAGAAAGGGAAAGGGAAGGAAATCTGCAAAGGGAAAGGGAAGGAAATATGTAGATCTGTCAGTCAGATTGTCAGTGCCCTACGTGCTCCTCAGCCGGAGGATTTTTATGACTACAGTAAGAGAATGCAGAGAATGGGTTTTAGGGTTTGTTTAGATGTTTCTGGCAAATTGTGTGGTGTTCCTACTTCTTGTGCCCCTCCTTCTGCTTCTGGGTCTGCTGGTGAAGCTGGTGGTGGTGGGTCCCATGATAGTGGATCTGGTGGTGGTGGTTCCTCCACTGGTGGGAGGAAACCGTACCTCAGATCCTCCTTTGCTAAAGATTTGGCTTCCTTTGCTGCTGCTACTTCCTCTTCTAGAAAGAGGAAGGGAGGTGTGAATTTCCTTTTTTTTTCTTTACTATTGATTCCTTCAAATTTGGCTTGTGGTTGTTATTGTTGTTTGATTGCATCACTTAATTATGAATTGTTGGTGTTAACACTTGATTAGTTTTGAATTTTATCATGGTTCTTACATTATTTGGATGCGTATATGAGTCCCTATAATAACTGTTGAGTTGGTTTTTGTTGGATAATGTTCATGAGTTAATTCTGTGCTGGTGCTGTTGAGAATTCATTCCTTTTGTGATCATGATTATGGTTTCTGAGTAGCATTTGCTTTGACTTAGTGGTTGATGCCTGATCTGATGAATGATGAAGATGCACATTGATAAATTTTGGATGATTTAAACTGGCTTGTAGTATGTATTGCACAATTGTGAGTCCTTGGTAAATTGAAAGAATAAAGAGTCCCTTGTCAAATTTCACTCAGCAATCCAAATGATGAAGAGACTCACAATGAACTCGAAGTAGGTCAATGAATTGCTCGGCAACTTGTGTGCCTTGAGGTAACATTGCCCTATCTTCATGAGTTACTCTGTACTCCCTGATGGATTTAAAGGTCAAATGATGTTTTTGTGATGCATATTATGGTTCTTCCATCTTATTCGCCTATATCAATCCCTTGATGAACAATAAATGAATGAAGTTAATGACAAAGCAATGACAATCTAGTTTCTGGACTTAGTTAAAACCATTTTTCATCAATATGGATTATGTTTTGTAAGTTCATAAAATTGGCTGGCTGTGTTGAGGTTCCTGGTTCAATATGGGATAAAACCCATTTCATCCTAGCCAACTTATGTGCTTCTGTTAGACTTGGGTGATTACTGCTTGAATGACTTCTTAATCTCCCCTTTTTGAGGAGTGTGTAAACTGCTGAGGGGGTGGATTTTTAATGCCCCTACAAAGCATCTCACACTTGTTCTCAAATTTAGAGGGACTGACTGCAGGAATTCCTCACTGTATTCCTTTGCTTTTCTGCAACCTCTTCCTTCTTTTTGGTTCCTGACATCAATGGCATCACCACTTGCTCTTTGTGCACATGCTCTCCTCCATAATCTGTCCATTGTCACCCTGGAAACACTGCACTTCAAAGCTGTTTTTGAAATTGCTCCAAATGGTAATTTGTTTTGCTCAAGCATTGCTAAAAGCTCATCAATTGCTTGCCTTCTTTTCTCATTTGTTAGATTTGGCCTTTTTCCCCTAACTTGTATCTGTGTTTCTTCTGTTTCAGGAGGGGATTGACTGTCCATGTCAGGCTCCATTTCAGTTAGAAGTTGTTCATAGTAGGCTTCCCAATTGTCTTCATCAACCATGGCTTGGAAGAACTCATTTGGTGCATCTCCCAATTTGTAAAAGAGTTGATGCAATTTTTGCTTAGGTAATTGGGAATTTGGATTATTGGGATTTTTTTGGGATTTTCAAGGGATTATGTTTTGTAATGGATTGTGATATAAAGCTTTCTGTTTTGGATTTGTTTTTTTTGTGTTGAACTTCACTTACTTGCTGCTGTGACAGCAAGCTTAAATTTGCTACCAAAAAAATTTGGAGTTGTAAGCCCTTAAATAGGGCAGATTCTGATGTTAGGGGGAAACTTTGGGGATGAAATGAAAATGCAATGGAGGGAAATATTTGGAGAATTTTGAAAAGTGGGCCAGCAGCCATACAATTTTAGGCGCCTAAGAGCATCTACAATGGTTGTATATAAGGACTAGCTTGCAAATATAAAAATACTTCAAGCTAGTAGCTGACCATTGGACATTGTAGCTTATTTGAGCTAGGTGGCCAAAACAAGCTATTAGCTCAATTGAGATCAAAGAGGAAAGAGCAATAAATGCTCATGATTTAAAGAATAAAATTTGATGTTGTTAGGAAACATTTAGCTACATATATTGTTGCTCACCAATGGAGGAAATGGTGATATAGCTAGAAATTATGAGGTGGCATTGTTAGCAACAAAGGGAGTAGTTAGACCATTGTAGATGCTCTAAGGGCAGTGGTCCCCCCTTCTTTGCCGGGTAATTAAAAAAAGTAGGAGTGGGGAACACACCCATCTATTCTACAAGTAAACCCAACTAATTACACTTATATTTTTTATCTCAAAAAACGTAAAAATAACTTTGTATCACTTAAAAAGTATAAAATGTTTTCTGACAACAAATTTCATAAAAAATGTTCTTTCACAAAAACTTATACTTTTTTCACAAAATTTCCTTGTCTTTACAATAAATTATAAAAATCGGTTAAATTAAGTAATTAATAAATAGCGTCAAAGCCAAAAGCAACCGAGGAAATATTTATCGTGTTTGATGTGGAAAGATTTCGCAGAGCTCTTAACTGCACCACGACAACGCCGGACGCCCGCCGCCGTTTGAAGCACCTACCCTTCTGCTGACATCAACTGCAGAAAACCTCTGCTACTGTTGGAGCTTCTATACCACTTCATCACAAAGCCATATTCCAGGTTCTCATCGAATCCCTTTTTTATGATTGTGCGTATATATTTTCGAATATGAATTTTGACGATTTATTAATTATTGTTTTGATTCCATTTTTTATTTTATAATATTAAGGTATCGAAAATTAGCTGGTTTAGATTAATTAGATATGTTGAAACATTAGTATTAGTATGTGATTTTAATTTCAATAGTTATATGAGCTTCGGATGGCTTTTAGCTATTTCAATTAAGAATTGGTTCTTATTTTATCTATGAACAAAAACATTGGACATCAGCTTGCAAGTTTACGATGCAACCTCGTAACAGAAAATTTGAGCATGATGGATCATTTTGCATCAATGGCGGATCTTGAAATTTTTTGTTGAAGGGCCAAATTTTTTAGAATATATGATTTAGATAATTTAGATAATTGTATACGTGATGAATGTAATCGGATTAAAAAACTATGTCGATCCAAAATCGACGCAATATCCAAATAACTCAAACAAAATTAACTCCAACCGATTCTTACCCGAAATCAAACCCAAATTTAATCGACATAAACTCGATTTGAATAAGATTTTTTCATTACTCAATATGACCCGATTAAAAATGGAATTTGATACTCCCTGTGTCTCAATTTGATGTTCTTATTTTCCTTTTTGGGATGTTTCAAACCGATCCTTACCTGAAATCCAAAATATGCCAAATCGAAATCAAACCCAAAATCGACATAAACTCGATTTGAATAAGATTTTTTCATTACTCAATATGACTAGGGATGTCAGTGGGGATGGGGGATGGGGGAAGATTTCGCAGGGGATGGGATGGGGATGAAAACCATCCCCGCCATGGGTAATGGGGCGGGGGTAGATGTTAGTCCATCCCCGCCCCATCCCCACCCGCCCTGCCCCATCCCTGCCCGCCCCGTCTGAGCCCCGCCATAGGTATTCTCCAAAGGCCTAAAATCCTAAATGTTATTAGTTGTTTACTGCTTTCATTTGATACTTTTATTTTTCAAAGGCTAAAATCCAAAATTATTTTTAATCTTTTGTTTTCTCTCTCCCTTATCTCTAATAGATTGGGGCGGGGATGGGGCGGGTGCGGGGATTCGCGCGGGGATTGGGCGGGGATAGATTTTATCTTGTCCCCGTTGGGGCGGGGATAAGGACAAGATTTTCCCTCGCCATGGGTGATGGGACGGGGATGGGGATGAGTTTTTAGGCGGGGATGAGGATAGGAATGACAACATCCGCCCCGCCCTGCCCCATTGACATCCCTAAATATGACCCGATTAAAAATGAAATTTAATACTCCCTTTGTCTCAATTTGATGTTTCCATTTTCCTTTTTAGTATGTTTTAAAAAGTTTTTCCCAATTTGAATCTTTTCCATTTTAAGAATATTTATTTCCCTATCTTACTCTTTAACAACCAATTATTTACTACACTTATTTACATTTTGTCTTATACTTGACCCACTTTACAATCTTTTATTTCTCAATCATCCACTTTTCATTATCTCTCTTTTACTTTTTTAAAAGCAAAAAGTACTAAAGTACACTTTATACAATATAAAATTTAAAATATTTTTATCCACCTCAATTTACATTGGTTTTTCCCCATATTCCATCTGGAAAAATCAAATTGAGACGGAGGGAGTACAACATAAACTGAATTGACTATTTTTAGAAAAAGATCATTTATATTATTATTTAGAAAACATATCGGCTATTTTTAATTTTTGTCTGTTGATAAAGTGATCCATTGATTTTATGGTTGAAATGATTAGCTATGGTCGACACTCACTATAACTTATATGCTTAACTATTAGTTATTATTTAGTTTTCTATTTATAAATATTTCTTTTTGTAGATTATGGATCTTGCTTAAGAACGCTCCCGGAGTGTTAATCACCATTCAATATATTTTCCAAAATGGTACTAATTTTGGGATATATACTAAAGTCACTCATCAATCAATTAAATTAAAATTTTCAGTTTTAGCTACTTTATATAACTTACCAGCTTAAAGCATAGAAACCTCATTGGTAAGTATTAAAACTTGCAAAAGCTACTTATCGACAAGTATAAAATAAACTAATAAATTTACTGGCTTAAAGCTCTAGACTTCAATTATAGAGATAAAAAACTATTGAAAAATCCAAAGGTATCTGGGTGAAGAGGTTAGGACTTTTCTTAACGCCCCGAAAACGGGTGCCTTAATTAATCACCATTAATTATAACTAATCACAAGATTTGCGGAAGCGTTTCCTTAAACTTGTGGGTTGTGGCCCACCAATAATATAAATTCTTACAAAAGCTCATGATCTCATAATTACAACCAAGACCTTAAATACTTCCTTCATCTCATTTCTTGAAATCCATCCCAAGCATTTGCTTTTTCTAGATCCATCTCCATCCCTCTTTCATTACCTAAGCTTCGTTCAGAAGAAAAATAGAGAAACAAGAAAAGACAGAAAACATTCCAAAATGAGTGGAAAACTCGTAACTTTACTCCAGCCCGTAAAAACAGTTTTAGTTCGAAAACATTTGTATTTTCAAGCATATATTTCTAGATGATGAAGCAGACACATACTGCACATGAAAATCATATTTCCTTGAAATAATACAATAATCATATTTGTCATATAAATCATACTTGACATATAACACTCACGTTCATACGATACATGCAATCATGTTAACGGACACTTTCATACTTCATAAGAATATATGTAAGCTGTGTAGAACTTGGAAGCTAAACCATGTAAGAAATTATCGTCATGCATCTATAATTACGTTAATTACTTTAAGGCACGTGTCATGAACAATTAAGAATGAACATTGAGTAAATCCATCACGTTTAAAATGTAACTTCAGACTTTAAACAGAAGGAAAGAATAATTCAATCATTTATGATTACAGTATGATTCATAATAACCCATGTTTCCTTTTTAATCAGTTTTATACTGGTTGTTGGACAGTATTTCAGCTGGTGGGACGTCTCCCACAATGGGCCAGTGCCCCAGTAAAAGAGCCAGTGCTCATCAGTAATAACAGTAGCGGGCCAGTGCCCCAGTAATAACAGTAAACAGCTCGGTACGTGCACGACCATCAGTCAGTCAGGATATATATACAGCTAACAAACCAGTTCTTTCACTTGAACTTATCATGTTTCATAACTTTTAATATCCATCAGTGATATTCAGTATACTTTAATCATTCAGCTCAGCTCTACCTTTATATAGGTAGTAAAATCATAACATAAACAATATTCATCATTCGTAAGCTTTCAATTGCTTCCTTATGAAACGTTCATTGAGCATTCATACTTACCGTTATTCATAAAGCATAACGTCATCCCATGACTCATAAGATAACATACTTAATCCATAATCATACGACACCTATTACTTTGCTTATAATATTTTATAACTTATTCCCAGACACTAATTGGCTTTACAGAAGCTCACATATTTCATAATAATTGTAAATGGACAACAACACCTCTTATATCACATTGGACATGGATTCAGACTTAAGATTACTTATAATAAATCACAGAGGTAGAAATCATAGGTCTATCATGATTCACATTCTAATTAATCCAACTTATACTTTTATGCATATAAGCATGAGTCATGGAGCATAAGTAACTATAAACTATTGTACTTACAGAATCGTGGTTTAAGTCAGGTAAGCATAATCATATAGCATATAACAGAGCATACCTCGTAAGTTACTATTTATTACTTACATTACATAGCATATAATTTTCATATCGTTTATAAATAAGAAATGTACTCTGGACATATGAATCATATTATATATATTCCATAAACTTTAACATAATATCATGGATATTAAATGACATAAATTCCATAATTTATAATACGAAGGTTCATATAATCACATTTTAAACCGCATTTCCACATACAACATGCCTATTAAACGTTAAATATAAATGTTACTGGCACTTTCATAACTCGTAAATAATTCTTCCAATTAATAACCATCATTCGTATAAATAATCATACTCTTTTATACACAAACGGGCATACAGTAATGCTGGACATAAAGGTTACCTTAATTGCTTAACCAACTCCTTAGATCGACAAATGATACTTGGATAACCCCATATTTCCTCTAGCTCTACTTTACTCCATAATCGATTTCTTGTTGCTTCCACCTCACAACAATGGCAACATCAATATTAATAACTCCTCACTTTAGTATGATAAATTAATATAATTCTCCCTTACTAACAAATCTAACTCCCTTAATTAACGCTAGCTAAGCAAATCAGTTGAAAAAGACCTAGTAACTAATCTTTAGAAATCATTTATAAAAGTTTAGCTTGAGCTCAGTAACTAGTTCTCACCAGAAAATATATTTTATGATAGCTAATGCAATGAAATAGATTTTCTCATGAACTGACACTTAATTCACAAGTCTAACCTTGAATACCAAAATGAGACCAACTTAGAATCATGACTAACTGATTGGGTTTAGCTAAAGTCAAGGAAAAAGGATTGAGAGATATTATACCTCCATCAAATAATTGAGCAGAATGATTTGGGCTTGCATTGAAACACAAATAGAAAGCTTTAGACTAATGGGGGGGAAAAGGAGTAAAGCCAACAGAAGCAAGCACAATGGAACCAGCAGAGCATTGTACCCGACAGTGGCAACAACACAGCACCGCAGTTCACAGCGGCAGCGGCAACAGCTGAAGAGCAACAACAACACAACAGCGGCAACAGCCACCACACAGGTGCGGCAGACCCGCAGCACAAGGAGGAGGAAACGAAGGGCAACCACCATACAATACCGGAAGAGACAAAGGCGAGCACCAAAAAAAAAAGGGGCAACAAACTCCGATCAACAGAACGGTGGTGTTTAGTGATGGTTCAGGAGTTAAAGCAAAGAGAAGATGTGAGTGAAAACATTGGGATTTAGGGTTTATATACTATGATTTTAGGCTCCATTGATTTTAGGAATCAGAAACATTTGATAAACTTGGATGCTTTGGATCCGGGAGAATTTGACATCTCAAATTTGAGCAACGCCATGGCAAGACACGAATTTGAAGGATAAAATGATGTGGCTGTTTGAGAAGGAGCCGTGAAATGGGAGAGCAAAGCTGGCTCTTTGTTTGATCAGCCACCAAGAAAGAAAAGTTAGACTTTACTTTCTCTAATTTTGTTAACAAATAAAATAAATAGTTGGAGTACAATTTATTGGATTAAAACACCAAAGTTAGTTTGACAAACTAATTTAAGAAATACTTAAGCTAATAGAATCATTTCAAAATATCAAACACCATTTACTCAAAATAAATGTTTAAAACTTCTAATAATACAATTAAGATAATAAAATATAATTAACTTTTAATTAAAGGGCTGAAATATTCAGGCTGTTACATTCTACCACCCTTAAAATAAGTTTCGTCCTCGAAACTTGAGCTTATTAGTATCGAGCTCAATACCAAAACAGAATGCAATAAAACAAAGCCAAGAATGCTCAGTTTCATGATTTTCCATTAAAGACTCAGCCTCCAATCTGTCCTCAACTTCTGTAACTTAATTCGACTCATTTTCCGAAATCAAGGAGCAGAGAAAACAACAAAGAAAATTGAGCTTTCATTTTACCATCATTTATCGTAACTCCGCTTCAACTCGTCTTTCAAGATCGAGGAGCAAAGGAAACAATAATGGCAAAATTAGAATCTACTTTTTCATTGTATCTCCGCTTCAACTCGAAACTCGGGATCAAGGAGCAACGAAACAAAATTGGGCAAATGTATTGGCAATGAATCTTAACAGGATCACTTAATACTGAGAGATCCCGTTTGAAAGTCATTTTCCAAATCAAATTATATCAAAAACCTTAAGACAAACACACGAGGTGGATCATTAAAGTCAATACTTAGATCATACTAAGGCTATACTTGACCGCTCACACTTCAATACACTTTTTATGATTCTATTTCTCCTTTCTTAACTTCTAATCACCCAAACAATCACTATAACACCTCAATTACTCGAATATCCCCAAACTGATCATTATAATCTTCTCAAAATACTTAAGTATCTAGTTTCCCATTGGATCACATCTAGGCAGTATACAGTTAGGACTTACACTTCCGGCTAGCTTTCCGCTCTGATAAATCATCATAACCTCAAATGTACTTAACTATCTAATTTCCCAAATGGATCATACCTAGGCAGTGCATCGTGCACTTCCGGCTAGGTTTCAGCTCTGATACCACTCTTAACGCCCCGAAAACGGGTGCCTTAATTAATCACCATTAATTATAACTAATCACAAGATTTGCGGAAGCGTTTCCTTAAACTTGTGGGTTGTGGCCCACTAATAATATAAATTCTTACAAAAGCTCATGATCTCATAATTACAACCAAGACCTTAAATACTTCCTTCATCTCATTTCTTGAAATCCATCCCAAGCATTTGCTTTTTCTAGATCCATCTCCATCCCTCTTTCATTAGCTAAGCTTCGTTCAGAAGAAAAATAGAGAAACAAGAAAAGACAGAAAACATTCCAAAATGAGTGGAAAACTCGTAACTTTACTCCAGCCCGTAAAAACAGTTTTAGTTCGAAAACATTTGTATTTTCAAGCATATATTTCTAGATGATGAAGCAGACACATACTGCACATGTAAATCATATTTCCTTGAAATAATACAATAATCATATTTGTCATATAAATCATACTTGACATATAACACTCACGTTCATACGATACATGCAATCATGTTAACAGACACTTTCATACTTCATAAGAATATATGTAATCTGTGTAGAACTTGGAAGCTAAACCATGTAAGAAATTATCGTCATGCATCTATAATTACGTTAATTACTTTAAGGCACGTGTCATGAACAATTAAGAATGAACATTGAGTAAATCCATCACGTTTAAAATGTAACTTCAGACTTTAAACAGAAGGAAAGAATAATTCAATCATTTATGATTACAGTATGATTCATAATAACCCATGTTTCCTTTTTAATCAGTTTTATACTGGTTGTTGGACAGTATTTCAGCTGGTGGGACGTCTCCCACAATGGGCCAGTGCCCCAGTAAAAGAGCCAGTGCTCATCAGTAATAACAGTAGCGGGCCAGTGCCCCAGTAATAACAGTAAACAGCTCGGTACGTGCACGACCATCAGTCAGTCAGGATATATATACAGCTAACAAACCAGTTCTTTCACTTGAACTTATCATGTTTCATAACTTTTAATATCCATCAGTGATATTCAGTATACTTTAATCATTCAGCTCAGCTCTACCTTTATATAGGTAGTAAAATCATAACATAAACAATATTCATCATTCGTAAGCTTTCAATTGCTTCCTTATGAAACGTTCATTGAGCATTCATACTTACCGTTATTCATAAAGCATAACGTCATCCCATGACTCATAAGATAACATACTTAATCCATAATCATACGACACCTATTACTTTGCTTATAATATTTTATAACTTATTCCCAGACACTAATTGGCTTTACAGAAGCTCACATATTTCATAATAATTGTAAATGGACAACAACACCTCTTATATCACATTGGACATGGATTCAGACTTAAGATTACTTATAATAAATCACAGAGGTAGAAATCATAGGTCTATCATGATTCACATTCTAATTAATCCAACTTATACTTTTATGCATATAAGCATGAGTCATGGAGCATAAGTAACTATAAACTATTGTACTTACAGAATCGTGGTTTAAGTCAGGTAAGCATAATCATATAGCATATAACAGAGCATACCTCGTAAGTTACTATTTATTACTTACATTACATAGCATATAATTTTCATATCGTTTATAAATAAGAAATGTACTCTGGACATATGAATCATATTATATATATTCCATAAACTTTAACATAATATCATGGATATTAAATGACATAAATTCCATAATTTATAATACGAAGGTTCATATAATCACATTTTAAACCGCATTTCCACATACAACATGCCTATTAAACGTTAAATATAAATGTTACTGGCACTTTCATAACTCGTAAATAATTCTTCCAATTAATAACCATCATTCGTATAAATAATCATACTCTTTTATACACAAACGGGCATACAGTAATGCTGGACATAAAGGTTACCTTAATTGCTTAACCAACTCCTTAGATCGACAAATGATACTTGGATAACCCCATATTTCCTCTAGCTCTACTTTACTCCATAATCGATTTCTTGTTGCTTCCACCTCACAACAATGGCAACATCAATATTAATAACTCCTCACTTTAGTATGATAAATTAATATAATTCTCCCTTACTAACAAATCTAACTCCCTTAATTAACGCTAGCTAAGCAAATCAGTTGAAAAAGACCTAGTAACTAATCTTTAGAAATCATTTATAAAAGTTTAGCTTGAGCTCAGTAACTAGTTCTCACCAGAAAATATATTTTATGATAGCTAATGCAATGAAATAGATTTTCTCATGAACTGACACTTAATTCACAAGTCTAACCTTGAATACCAAAATGAGACCAACTTAGAATCATGACTAACTGATTGGGTTTAGCTAAAGTCAAGGAAAAAGGATTGAGAGATATTATACCTCCATCAAATAATTGAGCAGAATGATTTGGGCTTGCATTGAAACACAAATAGAAAGCTTTAGACTAATGGGGGGAAAAGGAGTAAAGCCAACAGAAGCAAGCACAATGGAACCAGCAGAGCATTGTACCCGACAGTGGCAACAACACAGCACCGCAGTTCACAGCGGCAGCGGCAACAGCTGAAGAGCAACAACAACACAACAGCGGCAACAGCCACCACGCAGGTGCGGCAGACCCGCAGCACAAGGAGGAGGAAACGAAGGGCAACCACCATACAATACCGGAAGAGACAAAGGCGAGCACCAAAAAAAAACAGGGGCAACAAACTCCGATCAACAGAACGGTGGTGTTTAGTGATGGTTCAGGAGTTAAAGCAAAGAGAAGATGTGAGTGAAAACATTGGGATTTAGGGTTTATATACTATGATTTTAGGCTCCATTGATTTTAGGAATCAGAAACATTTGATAAACTTGGATGCTTTGGATCCGGGAGAATTTGACATCTCAAATTTGAGCAACGCCATGGCAAGACACGAATTTGAAGGATAAAATGATGTGGCTGTTTGAGAAGGAGCCGTGAAATGGGAGAGCAAAGCTGGCTCTTTGTTTGATCAGCCACCAAGAAAGAAAAGTTAGACTTTACTTTCTCTAATTTTGTTAACAAATAAAATAAATAGTTGGAGTACAATTTATTGGATTAAAACACCAAAGTTAGTTTGACAAACTAATTTAAGAAATACTTAAGCTAATAGAATCATTTCAAAATATCAAACACCATTTACTCAAAATAAATGTTTAAAACTTCTAATAATACAATTAAGATAATAAAATATAATTAACTTTTAATTAAAGGGCTGAAATATTCAGGCTGTTACATTCTACCACCCTTAAAATAAGTTTCGTCCTCGAAACTTGAGCTTATTAGTATCGAGCTCAATACCAAAACAGAATGCAATAAAACAAAGCCAAGAATGCTCAGTTTCATGATTTTCCATTAAAGACTCAGCCTCCAATCTGTCCTCAACTTCTGTAACTTAATTCGACTCATTTTCCGAAATCAAGGAGCAGAGAAAACAACAAAGAAAATTGAGCTTTCATTTTACCATCATTTATCGTAACTCCGCTTCAACTCGTCTTTCAAGATCGAGGAGCAAAGGAAACAATAATGGCAAAATTAGAATCTACTTTTTCATTGTATCTCCGCTTCAACTCGAAACTCGGGATCAAGGAGCAACGAAACAAAATTGGGCAAATGTATTGGCAATGAATCTTAACAGGATCACTTAATACTGAGAGATCCCGTTTGAAAGTCATTTTCCAAATCAAATTATATCAAAAACCTTAAGACAAACACACGAGGTGGATCATTAAAGTCAATACTTAGATCATACTAAGGCTATACTTGACCGCTCACACTTCAATACACTTTTTATGATTCTATTTCTCCTTTCTTAACTTCTAATCACCCAAACAATCACTATAACACCTCAATTACTCGAATATCCCCAAACTGATCATTATAATCTTCTCAAAATACTTAAGTATCTAGTTTCCCATTGGATCACATCTAGGCAGTATACAGTTAGGACTTACACTTCCGGCTAGCTTTCCGCTCTGATAAATCATCATAACCTCAAATGTACTTAACTATCTAATTTCCCAAATGGATCATACCTAGGCAGTGCATCGTGCACTTCCGGCTAGGTTTCAGCTCTGATACCACTCTTAACGCCCCGAAAACGGGTGCCTTAATTAATCACCATTAATTATAACTAATCACAAGATTTGCGGAAGCGTTTCCTTAAACTTGTGGGTTGTGGCCCACCAATAATATAAATTCTTACAAAAGCTCATGATCTCATAATTACAACCAAGACCTTAAATACTTCCTTCATCTCATTTCTTGAAATCCATCCCAAGCATTTGCTTTTTCTAGATCCATCTCCATCCCTCTTTCATTACCTAAGCTTCGTTCAGAAGAAAAATAGAGAAACAAGAAAAGACAGAAAACATTCCAAAATGAGTGGAAAACTCGTAACTTTACTCCAGCCCGTAAAAACAGTTTTAGTTCGAAAACATTTGTATTTTCAAGCATATATTTCTAGATGATGAAGCAGACACATACTGCACATGTAAATCATATTTCCTTGAAATAATACAATAATCATATTTGTCATATAAATCATACTTGACATATAACACTCACGTTCATACGATACATGCAATCATGTTAACGGACACTTTCATACTTCATAAGAATATATGTAATCTGTGTAGAACTTGGAAGCTAAACCATGTAAGAAATTATCGTCATGCATCTATAATTACGTTAATTACTTTAAGGCACGTGTCATGAACAATTAAGAATGAACATTGAGTAAATCCATCACGTTTAAAATGTAACTTCAGACTTTAAACAGAAGGAAAGAATAATTCAATCATTTATGATTACAGTATGATTCATAATAACCCATGTTTCCTTTTTAATCAGTTTTATACTGGTTGTTGGACAGTATTTCAGCTGGTGGGACGTCTCCCACAATGGGCCAGTGCCCCAGTAAAAGAGCCAGTGCTCATCAGTAATAACAGTAGCGGGCCAGTGCCCCAGTAATAACAGTAAACAGCTCGGTACGTGCACGACCATCAGTCAGTCAGGATATATATACAGCTAACAAACCAGTTCTTTCACTTGAACTTATCATGTTTCATAACTTTTAATATCCATCAGTGATATTCAGTATACTTTAATCATTCAGCTCAGCTCTACCTTTATATAGGTAGTAAAATCATAACATAAACAATATTCATCATTCGTAAGCTTTCAATTGCTTCCTTATGAAACGTTCATTGAGCATTCATACTTACCGTTATTCATAAAGCATAACGTCATCCCATGACTCATAAGATAACATACTTAATCCATAATCATACGACACCTATTACTTTGCTTATAATATTTTATAACTTATTCCCAGACACTAATTGGCTTTACAGAAGCTCACATATTTCATAATAATTGTAAATGGACAACAACACCTCTTATATCACATTGGACATGGATTCAGACTTAAGATTACTTATAATAAATCACAGAGGTAGAAATCATAGGTCTATCATGATTCACATTCTAATTAATCCAACTTATACTTTTATGCATATAAGCATGAGTCATGGAGCATAAGTAACTATAAACTATTGTACTTACAGAATCGTGGTTTAAGTCAGGTAAGCATAATCATATAGCATATAACAGAGCATACCTCGTAAGTTACTATTTATTACTTACATTACATAGCATATAATTTTCATATCGTTTATAAATAAGAAATGTACTCTGGACATATGAATCATATTATATATATTCCATAAACTTTAACATAATATCATGGATATTAAATGACATAAATTCCATAATTTATAATACGAAGGTTCATATAATCACATTTTAAACCGCATTTCCACATACAACATGCCTATTAAACGTTAAATATAAATGTTACTGGCACTTTCATAACTCGTAAATAATTCTTCCAATTAATAACCATCATTCGTATAAATAATCATACTCTTTTATACACAAACGGGCATACAGTAATGCTGGACATAAAGGTTACCTTAATTGCTTAACCAACTCCTTAGATCGACAAATGATACTTGGATAACCCCATATTTCCTCTAGCTCTACTTTACTCCATAATCGATTTCTTGTTGCTTCCACCTCACAACAATGGCAACATCAATATTAATAACTCCTCACTTTAGTATGATAAATTAATATAATTCTCCCTTACTAACAAATCTAACTCCCTTAATTAACGCTAGCTAAGCAAATCAGTTGAAAAAGACCTAGTAACTAATCTTTAGAAATCATTTATAAAAGTTTAGCTTGAGCTCAGTAACTAGTTCTCACCAGAAAATATATTTTATGATAGCTAATGCAATGAAATAGATTTTCTCATGAACTGACACTTAATTCACAAGTCTAACCTTGAATACCAAAATGAGACCAACTTAGAATCATGACTAACTGATTGGGTTTAGCTAAAGTCAAGGAAAAAGGATTGAGAGATATTATACCTCCATCAAATAATTGAGCAGAATGATTTGGGCTTGCATTGAAACACAAATAGAAAGCTTTAGACTAATGGGGGGGAAAAGGAGTAAAGCCAACAGAAGCAAGCACAATGGAACCAGCAGAGCATTGTACCCGACAGTGGCAACAACACAGCACCGCAGTTCACAGCGGCAGCGGCAACAGCTGAAGAGCAACAACAACACAACAGCGGCAACAGCCACCACGCAGGTGCGGCAGACCCGCAGCACAAGGAGGAGGAAACGAAGGGCAACCACCATACAATACCGGAAGAGACAAAGGCGAGCACCAAAAAAAAACAGGGGCAACAAACTCCGATCAACAGAACGGTGGTGTTTAGTGATGGTTCAGGAGTTAAAGCAAAGAGAAGATGTGAGTGAAAACATTGGGATTTAGGGTTTATATACTATGATTTTAGGCTCCATTGATTTTAGGAATCAGAAACATTTGATAAACTTGGATGCTTTGGATCCGGGAGAATTTGACATCTCAAATTTGAGCAACGCCATGGCAAGACACGAATTTGAAGGATAAAATGATGTGGCTGTTTGAGAAGGAGCCGTGAAATGGGAGAGCAAAGCTGGCTCTTTGTTTGATCAGCCACCAAGAAAGAAAAGTTAGACTTTACTTTCTCTAATTTTGTTAACAAATAAAATAAATAGTTGGAGTACAATTTATTGGATTAAAACACCAAAGTTAGTTTGACAAACTAATTTAAGAAATACTTAAGCTAATAGAATCATTTCAAAATATCAAACACCATTTACTCAAAATAAATGTTTAAAACTTCTAATAATACAATTAAGATAATAAAATATAATTAACTTTTAATTAAAGGGCTGAAATATTCAAGCTGTTACATTTTGGAGAAAAAATACAAATTGTGTTAACATTGAATACCGGTGAACGCAAAGACCATTTTATAATTGATGAAGACTATTGAGACTATGGAGACTATTGAGATTCTATAAAAAAATATATATATCCCATTTATTTTAAACGAGACAAAACCGGTTACAACCTAAAGTATGGGTTAAATGGGATACGTTTCACTTAATGATTGGCTCTGATAACTATATTTTATTAAAAAATTTAATAAAAAAACAAAATAAACCACCACTCCTCCGTAAAAACGCTCTTCCCCACTCTTGCCACATCTTGACACGGTCGTTGCACGTGCCAATTATATATACCTAACTTAGCCAATATAGGGTAAGAAAGGGTCGATTCCACAAGGAAGCAAGGATTAGCAAGGGTTGAAAGCGATTAAGCGAGCTAAGCCTATTTTTAGTGATTTTGAGATTAATTGATCAACTAAGAAAATAAGAACTAATTAGCTAACAATTAAACTAAATGAATTGGAATTAAACTAAATGATTTGGGTTTAACAAATATGAGAAGACACTAGGGATAGGGGAATCACTAGTTAACTAATTGCTAACCTATTTGTCAAGCCAAGGGGATTCTTTAGGTTCAACTAAGGGACTAAGGTCGCTCATATGTTTTCTAATTACTCTCTCGAGCTAATTAGGAGGGCTTAATCAACCATTTTTACCTATTCTCATGGTAAAATCAATTGCTCAAGTATTTCCACAACTCGTAGCGATTCGATTAAGGTCCTAGGCAGCATAACACCTATTCTCATGGTGAAGTCAACCTATTGACTAACCTAAGGTCTATTAAAAGCTTCATCTCTCAATCCTTCACTTTTGATCCCCTAATCTAGTTCAATTGATGATCAAACAATTAAACAAGCAATTAAATAGGTTAGTCAACCCAATTTCACCTAAATCTACCCCCTAGCTTGACTTTTGAGGTCAACTCATGATCTACCTAGTTCATCCCCTTCCCCTAGCCTAGAAACTACTCCAAAGCCATTAAAGAAGCAAAATGAAAAGCTTGAGGTATTAAATGAAGATCAACAATGGTAGAAATCAACATAATGAGCTAAACATCAACTAACCAACACTAATCAAAAGCTTAAACAAGATAAACAAGTAAATAGGCAAAATAAAGCAAAAGATAGAACAAATACTCTAATTAGATGAACATAAAAGGAGAAACTCCATAGAAATACCTTCAAAAGCTTCCAAATGAATTCAAGATCTACTTTATCTCTCTAAAAACTACTTCTCTCTCTAAGTTTCTCTCTCTAATTAAGCTAATAATAATTCTGGAATTAAAAAGATTGTCTAAGATTATTACAAAATTAGATTTATACCCCGTAGAAATAAGGGCAAGTGGAGCGCCCGCTCCTAACAAAATGGAGCGATCGCTCCCCAAATGCTCCTGGGTCGCTCCAGCTCACTAATTCTCTGTCTTCAATTTTTGACCCCTGGAGCGCCCGCTCCTCTGTTATATACCTCTTCTTTGCTTGAAAACCTTCAAAATTCTCGAGGCAAATGTTAGATGGGGAGGGGGGTATGCACATGCATATGCAACAACCTATATATACATCCTAACTATATGCAAATGAGCTAATCTAGATGCTAAACACAAAATAATAAGAAATGATGAAAAAGGGAAGAAAAAGGAAGTTAAATGACCTAAAATGCATCTAAATGCCCTAAAACTACATGCAAATAAGTGAACCTAAAGTCCACTTATCAAATTCCCCCAAGCTTGCCAATTGCTTGTCCTCAAGTAATTAACAATCTCAAGGAAACCTATGCAATAAAAACTAAGAAAGGCATCACGAAATCAAGGTCCTCGTCCTAATAGAGGTGTCAAGGCAATGCGAGAACTCGACCAACTTTCAAAGCTCATAGCCGTCTTTCCTTATCCACAAGTTAGGGGTCAAAGGAGTGGTCTAAGCTAGTGCACAAAGAAAATGATCGTCCTAGAGGTCCCTCAACTATCACACAAGCCCTCATTGATCCTAGGTGAAACCTTTCCCAACAAAATGGAAAAACTCGCTCAAACTAGTACCAATCATGCCCCCACAAGCTCACAAGATCCCCCAAGCTAGCATATTTATTCACAGTTAACTTCAATTTTTTTGAATGCAAGGGCCCTAGACTACCTCCTCACGCGGTCTACCTCTCACTCGATAGTCATGTTTCTGAGGCACGGTACCGAGCACTCGGTATGAGACGCTATAAGAGGGTAAGGTAGCTCATACCTAAGGCATTGGAGCATCTCTAGGGGCCAAAGCATGAATTTTTATAACTATAGGCTACTAGCCTTGTGGGCTCTTATGCACCACTTATTCGATCCAATAGGCCAAAAAGGGCTCTTTTTCTCTTCATTTTTTTCATTTTTATGTGTTTTTGTTTTGTTTTGTTTTCTCTCTTTTTTTTAAAGGCCACTAGCCTTACACTTTATTGGGCTAGAAGGGTTCCCAAGGTCGTTAAAGGGCTTATCCAAGGTCAAGGGAGAGAGTAAAGGCTTTTTATAGGGAAATAGAGACACTAATTCACGCTAAAGGCGAGTCTCGGACAATCGAGGGGTGTATTCGTACCAAGACCTAGGCATCCAAGCTTAAAGCACCCCTAATACTCCTAACGAGCACATAAGACACTCAAGCTAATTCACCCCTACTCGAAAGTCAAGTTCCCAACCTCTAACTTGTAAAGTCGAAACATAGAGTAATTCCTTAATTAGGTGATGCAAAAAAAACTTACATGCAAACTACCAAAGACAAGTCCTATATGCAATTTAAAAGCTACATGCAAAAACTAACATGATATGCAACTATACTACATGCAAGTCTAAGACCTAAAGGAGAAAAGAAGCAAATAAAAAGAAAAGCAAAGCAAAAAGATATATACAAGGAAACAAAAAGGATAGAAAAAGGAGAAAGTCATATACAAGAAAAATTGTTCAACCATGGTTCTTTTCATTTGAATCCTCAAGGCAATGATCAATAAAGCACACTCTCCTATCATGCCCCGTAAACCCGACCTATCAATGTGTCCTCTCTAACACGCGTACCCAAAAAGACACCCCAAACCCTCAAAATAAGCCACAACCCTCTAGCATAAGCAAATAAAAACACCCCCCAAACAATCAAGGCACCGTCCTCGGTGTAATCATGCAGAACAAGTAAAGGGGGAGCTGGGTAAGAGGATCTAGTCCTCGTCCATGCGAGATGATGGACCTTCTCCCGAAGGGGGAGGTGGTGGAATGTCTCCATAAGTGGGAGGGCCATGAGGCTCCCAACCGCCCGTGTAGTCGGGCAGCCAAGCGCCGTAGGGGGGATAGGCGGGATCACCCATGGGGTTAGAACCCCCGGGTGTCCGCCAATCATAGGGTGGGTCGCTGTGGGGCCAATAGGGGTACGTGGGTTGGCGTTCATTCCACCCCTGTACCGGCCCATGTTGAGGAGGCCAATTTGGGAAGTTGACATAGGGGTCAACGTTCCCACTCTCCACGTGGTGATGATACAATGCATTTGTTTGTATCATCATACCACTCAAGTCTTCTCACAAGCTTTGGATCGTATTCATCATACGATCTTGGTTGAGAGCAAGACTGTAGTAGGCCCGCTCATAGTCAAAGGAGCAGGACGACACTGAGGCACGTCAGCCGGAACTCGGCTCCTCGCGATGGAGAGGAGGAGCTAAGTTGCCGCGTGCGGCCTGGGCATCCGCTACGGGGGGCTCATAAGGGATGAGAAAAATCTCGGCATCCTCCCCGTCGCGGTCAAATGTGGTCACCTCTGAGTGGGGGAGGTAACAATGATGACGACCCCTTACCTTCCAAACGAACCGCGCGGGATCTGGGGTAAAATCAATCCACCCGGCGGCTCTAATGTAGTTCAAATCGAGGTAGGGGTTATCATCAACCGGAGTCAACAAATTAAGTTGCTCCCCAAACCCTAGAGCGGAAGCAATGATAGTAATCATCCCCATACAGTGAATATCGGATTTAAATAGTTCTCCACGGCGTATGGCAATACACCGTTGGAGAAATAGAAATCCGATATTCAATATTCCTCCTACATCCCTTGGATGATGGGAGGCAATGTATAGCGCACTCACCTCCTCCGAGGCTACCTTACTTGGTTCTTTCTTTGAAAATATAGCGGTAACCAAGAGGCGGTGAATGTAGCGCAAGATGGGGGAATGCATATGAGACGAATATCCCGTTTTGGGATCAAAGGGGGCGTATCCGGCAATATCATGCCAAAATACGTCCCTTTGATAGTGGACAGGATATTGCCATGTCTCGGGATTTCGTATGGCATTAGAGGAATCACAGTTGAAGATTTCATTGAGCCTCCCCAAAGAGATACATTGGGGTTGATTGAACAATTGGAAGGAGATTTCATACTCCCCCTCTTGTCCATCAACCTCGCTTCTCTCAAGAGAGGCTAAGAATTCCAACGTGAGCCGCTCGTATGTCAAAGGGCTAAAGGTGTAAAAGCGTTCTAAGCCTAAAATATATAAACAACGCCTTACATCTAGCACTATCCCGAGACTATTTAAAGTTTCACCATGGAAAAACTTATAGGCCTTGATCTTCCGGTGCTTAAGTTCGTCATACCGACGTTTATGGTCGGGGTTGACGAACTTAAGGGCCGGAAGGGTGCCCTTTGGGTTCTTTTGGGAGGTAGAACCTTGGTCTTTTTTGCTTTTTTTTCGTTTACCAAACATACTTGGAGTTTAAAGAGAATAACTCGACCAAGATGATTTTAAGAAATTTAAAAGACCACGGTTCTAAACCCGACAAAAATAATGAAAAGAACACCAACCAAGGCAAAAAGTCAAGCAAAAAAAATGAAGGAAAACAAAAGGAAATAATGAAAAGAAGTTAGAAAAATAAAAAATAAAAGAAACTAGGAAAAATTAGGCTATAAGAGTAAGAAACTAGAAAGAAAAATGAAAGAAATCACACAAAAAATAAAAAAAAATCAATTAAAAATCAAAATCTATCTAAATCTAGCAGCTAAGTCCACAAACAACACCACAATCATCATATTATCAATTTTCTAGTACAAATCTAGAAGAAAAATAAAAGTTAGGGTTAGGTTTACCTCCCTCTTTAAGAGGGGTGAAGAAAGTCCACAATTGCAAACAATTTAGGCGTCTTCGAGCTTTAACCGGATTCCTTAACCTTTTTCTTCAAGAGATCTCCCCCAAACTTCAACCTTGAAGTGATGATGTTTTATTATTTTGGGGCTTTTTGACGAAAATGGGTTCTTTGTGTAGAGGAGGAGAAAAGATGAAGGTTTTGTGAAGGAAGGAAGTGAAAATGTTGAGAAATGAAGGAGAAATGGAGGTTTGAAGTTGGAGGTTTAATGGAGTTTAGAGAGAGAAAGGGAGTTTGAAAGGGAAGAATGAGTAATGAGAGTGAAAGGATGAGTGTGAGGTGAGGGTGAGAGATAGGGAAAAAGGGGACGGATGGGGGGGTGTGAATAATGGGGGCACGTGAGTTTTAAAAAAAACCCGAAGAAATGCCTCCTGCGAGCTGGAGCGCCCGCTCCAGCCAAAAGGGAGCGCCCGCTCCAGGCCTGGAGCGGGGCGCTCCTAGGACGCTCCCAACACGCTCCCAACACGCTCCAAGCTACTGATCCTGTGCCTTTTTTTTGCGAAGGACGGAGCGCCCGCTCCTTTTTCTTAGGAGCGCCCCTCCTTAGGCTTTGGGGGGTCGCTCCTCCTCCAATCTCCCATACTTAGCCATTTTTTTAATCTTTTCTTCCATCTTCCTCATATTTCACTCATCTAAAACCTCTTAATCACTCTTTTTTTTTTTCTATTTTTTTGTATGTTTTTTCTCATAACTCTTTTTTTTTCATATTTTTTTTTCTTTTTTCGTTCTTTTTCTCATTTTTTTTAAAAGCTAAGAATCCGGGTTGCCTCCCGTAAGCGCTTCTTTAAAGTTATTAGCTTGACTTTCCTACGATGAAAATCCTCATAGGGGAAGGGGGTAGTCGTCCAAAGCAATGTGACAAATGTGCTCAATTTGGGTTCCATCGTGGTATACCATGAGTCTTTGCCCATTTACTTTGAACGTCCCTTTTTCTTCACTCTACACTTCCACCGCTCCATGCGGGAACACGGTTTTTACTTCAAACGGCCCACTCCACCTAGACTTAAGTTTCCTCGGAAAGAGTCTTAGCCTAGAGTTGAAGAGAAGGACCTTGTCTCCTACCTTGAACTCTCTCTTCATTATCCTTCAATCATGCCATGCCTTGTTCTCTCCTTGTAAATCTTAGCATTTTCATAGGCATCACGCCTAAGCTCTTCGAGCTCATGTACATCCAAAAGTCTTCGCTCCCCGGATGACTTGAGATCAAAATTCAAAAGCTTGATGGCCCAATATGCCTTGTGCTCTAACTCAATCGGTAAGTGACATGATTTGCCATACACAAGCTTGTAGGGGGTTGTGCCAATTGGTGTCTTAAAATCCGTCCTATAAGCCCATAAAGCATCATCAAGCTTTAATGACCAATCCTTGCGAGATCGGTTCACGGTTTTCTCCAAGATGAGCTTCACCTCCCTATTTGACACTTCCGCTTGGCCGCTACATTGTGGATGATAGGAGAGCCCCATGTTATGATGCACCCCATATTTGGAGAGGAGTGCTTGGAAACTCTTTTTGACGAAATGGGATCCCCTATCACTAATCACGGCTCTCGGAACCCCAAACCTTGGAAATATCACGGACTTGAAGAGCTTGGTAACTACCTTAGCATCATTTGTAGGAGAGGCGATTGCTTCCACCCATTTGGAGACATAGTAAACCGCCACTAAAATGTAGGAGTTACCAAACGAAGAAGGGAAGGGTCCCATGAAGTCTACCCCCCAAAACATCGAAGACTTCCAATTCTAAATGTTGGTGAGGGGTAATTCATGCCTCTTGGAGATGTTACCGACCCTTTGACACCTATCACAAGCTTTCACAAAGCCCCAAACTTCCTTGAACATGGAGGGCCACCACAATCCACAAGATAAGATCTTGGCAACGGTCTTGTCGGCACCCATATGTCTCCCAACGGGGGATGAATGACATTTCTCAATCACACTTGCGATCTCATCATCGGGAAGACATCTTCGATACAAACCATCCTTCCCCCGCTTGAACAAAAGTGGGTCCTCCCACGCATAAAACTTAGAATCATGGAGGAACCGCCTTCGTTGTTGATATGTAAACTCAAATGGAATGATCCCACAAGCCAAGTAGTTCGCCATATCGGCAAACCATGGGGTATCAAGGGCTTTGATGGAGTATAGGAGATCATACTTTAAGCTATCATCAATGGGCACATCATGAGAGGGGGAGTCTTCATTCAAAGGCAACCGGGAAAGGTGGTCGGCCACCAAGTTTTCCGTTCCCTTCTTGTCTCTAATCTCAATGTCAAATTCTTGAAGGAGCAAGATCCAACGAATCAACCGTGGCTTCGCATCTTTCTTGGACATGAGATACTTGATTGCCGAGTGATCCGTGTATACTACCACCTTGGAGCACACAAGATAAGGCCGAAACTTATCAAAGGCAAATACAACCGCCAACAACTCTTTCTCCGTTGTGGCGTAGTTCTTTTGAGTAGAATCAAGTGTCTTGCTCGCATAGTGAACAACATGTAGCTTTCCATCTTTTCTTTGCCCTAAAACGGCTCCCACTGCATAATCACTTGCATCACACATTAGTTCAAAAGGCAAGTTCCAATCCGGAGCTTGCACAATGGGGGCGGAAATAAGGGTATGCTTTAAAGTCTCAAAAGCATTCATGCAATCACTATCAAAAATAAATTCATTATCTTTTTGCAAGAGGCTAGATAGAGGCCTAGCAATCTTAGAGAAGTCCTTTATGAACCGGCGATAGAAACCGGCATGTCCCAAAAAAGAACGCACTCCCTTCACCGTAGTAGGTGGGGGCAACTTCTCTATGACCTCAATCTTGGCCCTATCTACCTCAATTCCCTTTTGGGAAATCTTGTGTCCCAACACAATGCCATCCTCAACCATGAAATGACACTTCTCCCAATTAAGCACTAGATTCATCTTTTGACATCTTTGGAGAACATTTTTCAAGTTCTTGAGACAATCATCAAAAGATGAACCTACTACGGAGAAGTCATCCATGAATACCTCAATGGTATCCTCCAACATGTCCGAAAACATGGAGGCCATACACCTTTGAAATGTAGAGGGCGCATTGCACAAACCAAATGACATCCTTCTATAAGTAAAGGTACCAAATGGACAAGTGAATGTAGTCCTTTCTTGGTCATCGGGGTGGATGGCAATTTGAAAGAACCCCGAATAACCATCAAGGAAACAAAAATAGGAATGGCCCTCCAATCTTTCCAACATTTGATCAATAAAAGTGATGGGGAAATAATCTTTCCGGGTGGCTTTATTCAATCTCCGGTAATCTATGCACATACGCCACCCGGTCACCGATCTAGTGGAGATTTGTTCTCCCTTTTCATTAGTGATGACGGTCATGCCTCCCTTTTTAGGGACCACATGGACGGGACTAACCCACCAACTATCTGAGATAGGGTAGATTATCCCCGCCTCAAGGAGTTTCAAGACCTCCTTTTTGACCACTTCCTTCATATTGGGATTCAACCTCCTTTGAGGTTCAATAGAAGAAGCATGATCGTCATCAAGATGAATTCAATGCATGCATAGAGTAGGACTTAGCCCTTTGAGATCTTCAATGCTATACCCAATGGCACTTCTATGTTCGCGAAGGACATCAAGAAGTTGAGTAAGTTGAGTGCCTTCAAGTGTAGCATTGACTATCACCGGGTAAGTCTCACCCTCACCAAGAAAAGCATATTTTAAAGAAGGGGGAAGGGGTTTCAACTCTACCTTGGGAGGAGGATTAGAACTCTCCTCTTTAGGTGAAGGCACCTCAAGAGCCTCAATCTTCTCCTCCTTAGAACAATAAATTAGAGAGGCATCCATGGCAAGCTTGAAGTTTTTCCCTTCCTCATTATCTTCCAAATCTTCTCCCAAAAGTACATCTTCCAAGGGGTCTTTCTTACCCCTTAAAATCTTCAAAGTCAAGATCTCTTCATCAAAACTATCTATCCTCTTCACCTCTTCCATTATTGGAGACTTCATTGATTGCTTGAAAGCAAATTCCTTGCTCTCATCTCCTACCCTCAAGGTAAGCACATCGCGCTTCATATCAACAAGAACTCCGGCCATTTTAAGGAAAGGCCTCCCAAGTATAAGAGGGACTTGAGAGTCTTCCTCCATCTCCAAAACCACAAAGTCACAAGGGATGATAACCCTTCCAACTTGGACCGGGACATCCTCCAACTCTCCAACCGGAACTTTCACCGATCTATTGGCGAGTTGAATGACCCTCCTAGTAGGCTTGAGCTTAGCGATGGACAAGGGCATCAAACTCACACTTGCCCCCAAATCCGCCAAGGCCCTCTTGGGCTCCAAGTCCCCAATCTTCAAAGGAATAGAAAATGACCCCGGATCCTCAAGCTTCTTGGGTAGCTTGTTTTGAAGTACGACACTAACCTCGGCGGTCAAAGCAATGGTGGCACTTTCCTCGAGCTTGGTCTTGTTGGAGAGGAGCTCCTTAAGAAACTTGGCATAAGTAGGCATTTGAGACATGGCTTGTAGGAAAGGGATGTGCACTTGAAGCCCTTTCATGACTTCTAAGAATTTCATGAACTTATCATTGAGTTGCTTCTTAGCTAGCCTTTGAGGAAACGGAACCGGAGGCACATAAGCTTTGGGTGCAGCTTGACTAGCCTCTTTACGTTGCTCATGAACCTCTTTCTCTTGGCTTGGCTCAACATCACCTTCATCCTCCACAATCACCTCCTCAAGAAGCTTCTCAACCTCCCCTCACTCCCCCTTTTCTCAACTTCCGGGCTTTCATTCACCTCACTAGGCATCTTAGGCCCCTCATAGTTTGCTCCGGATCTCAAAGTAATGGCCTTAGCATGCTCGTGAATCACGGGTTGGCTTGGGAATTGAGTAGAAGAAGAAGAAGAATTGCTTACTTGTTGGGCAATTTGGGCAAGTTGGGTCTCCATCATTTTGTTGTGAGCTTGCATTTGTTGTAAGGAAGAGTGAATATCCCCGAACTTTTTATCATTATCGGCATTGATCTTGGTTTGTTGGGCTAGGAATAGTTTAAGTGTAGACTCAAGTGATGGAGGCTTGGGTGAGTTAGGCTCAAAGGGTGGTCTTTGTTGTGGTTGATTGAAATCGGGTGGTCGAAAATTGGAAGAGTAGTTGTTGGGATTTTGTGGTGGAGGGTATTTCCATGTTCCTTGAGAGGGGTTATTCCACCTCCCTTGGTTGTTGAAGTTTGAAGTCCCCTCTTGTCTTGCACCAACCCATGCTACATGTTCCGTAGATCCTCCACAATAAGAGCTTGCATGATCGGTAGCTCCACAAATTTCACAAGAGAAAGCTTGGGAAGGTGGTTGGCTAGGGGATGCCAAGTTCACTTTCTCAAGTTTCTTAGCTAGAGTGTCTAGCTTAGCATGGATATGATCCATGTCCTCAACATCATACTTCCCTTTACCACTAACCTTCTTGCTTGTAGACCTTGTGTTCCCCCAAGAGTAGTGCCTCACAACCTCTTCTATGGTGGGCTCAATATCTTCGACCCGTAGCTTGGTGAGTTGACCCCCCACTCCGGAATCAAGACTAGCTCTAGTCATAGGAAGCAACCCATCGTAGAAACTTTGCATCAACATCCATTAACTATACCCATGGTGTGGACACGACCTTCGGAGGTCTTTGAACCTATCCCATGCCTCATTCAAACTTTCATCTTCATCTTGAATGAAATTAGAGATCTTCCTTCGAGCCTCGGAAGTCTTCTCTTGGGAGTAGAACTCATCAACAAAAGTCGCCATTACTTGTGCCCAAGTAGTCAAGGAATAGGGAGGTAGAGATTGTAGCCACTTCTTAGCTTTCCCTATGAGAGAGAAATGAAAAAGATTAAGCCTCACGAACTCTTGAGTCACATTATTTTGCTTGACCGTGGCACAAAACTCAAGGAAGTTCGCCAAATGGTCAAGTGGACACTCATGAGCACATCCTCCATAAGGCTCTTGCTTGATCATTTAATCAAGTGTGGAGAGAACTCAGAGTTTGCGGTTGTTGTCGGCCTCCGAATCCCACTTTTGAGCTCAAATGCTTCGGGGTGACCATAGTCCCTCAAAGCTCTTGGAACAGGTGGATTCTCCGCCATAATACTAGAAGTTGAAGAACGAGATTGATTGTCCTCAAACACCTCCCCGGTTGCTCCTCACTAGTAGATAGTACCCTTGGTTCCTGAAAAATCCTCCTCAACTCCCGTAAAGTGCCCTCAAGATTGTGGTCAATTGGAAGTAATGGATCTCCTCGTAACCTTCTTGACATGCAAATACAAAAGCTCAAGATAGAGATTAGTAACACAAGGGCTTACCACCAAGTAGTAAGCAACCTATTGGTAACCAAAAGAAAACAAAAATTAGAAAAGGGGAGAAGGAATAGACTTGACTTAGACTGAAAAATCACAATTCAAAGCAATGTAATCCGTTGCTTCCCCGGCAACGGCGCCAAAATTTGACACGGTCGTTGCACGTGCCAATTATATATACCTAACTTAGCCAATATAGGGTAAGAAAGGGCGATTCCACAAGGAAGCAAGGATTAGCAAGGGTTGAAAGCGATTAAGCGAGCTAAGCCTATTTTTAGTGATTTTGAGATTAATTGATCAACTAAGAAAATAAGAACTAATTAGCTAACAATTAAACTAAATGAATTGGAATTAAACTATATGATTTGGGTTTAACAAATATGAGAAGACACTAGGGATAGGGGAATCACTAGTTAACCAATTGCTAACCTATTTGTCAAGCCAAGGGGATTCTTTAGGTTCAACTAAGGGACTAAGGTCGCTCATATGTTTTCTAATTACTCTCTCGAGCTAATTAGGAGGGCTTAATCAACCAATTTTACCTATTCTCATGGTAAAATCAATTGCTCAAGTATTTCCACAACTCGTAGCGATTCGATTAAGGTCCTAGGCAGCATAACACCTATTCTCATGGTGAAGTCAACATATTGACTAACCTAAGGTCTATCAAAAGCTTCATCTCTCAATCCTTCACTTTTGATCCCCTAATCTAGTTCAATTGATGATCAAACAATTAAACAAGCAATTAAATAGGTTAGTCAACCCAATTTCACCTAAATCTACCCCCTAGCTTGACTTTTGAGGTCAACTCATGATCTACCTAGTTCATCCCCTTCCCCTAGCCTAGAAACTACTCCAAAGCCATTAAAGAAGCAAAATGAAAAGCTTGAGGTATTAAATGAAGATCAACAATGGTAGAAATCAACATAATGAGCTAAACATCAACTAACCAACACTAATCAAAAGCTTAAACAAGATAAACAAGTAAATAGGCAAAATAAAGCAAAAGATAGAACAAATACTCTAATTAGATGAACATAAAAGGAGAAACTCCATAGAAATACCTTCAAAAGCTTCCAAATGAATTCAAGATCTACTTTATCTCTCTAAAAACTACTTCTCTCTCTAAGTTTCTCTCTCTAATTAAGCTAATAATAATTCTGGAATTAAAAAGATTGTCTAAGATTATTACAAAATTAGATTTATACCCCGTAGAAATAAGGGCAAAAGTGGAAAAGACGAAATAAAAACTACGGGCCTGGGCAAGTGGAGCGCCCGCTCCTAACAAAATGGAGCGATCGCTCCCCAAACGCTCCTGGGTCGCTCCAGCTCACTGATTCTCTGTCTTCAATTTTTGACCCCTGGAGCGCCCGCTCCTCTGTTATATACCTCTTCTTTGCTTGAAAACCTTCAAAATTCTCGAGGCAAATGTTAGATGGGGAGGGGGGGTATGCACATGCATATGCAACAACCTATATATACATCCTAACTATATGCAAATGAGCTAATCTAGATGTTAAAAACAAGATAATAAGAAATGATGAAAAAGGGAAGAAAAAGGAAGTTGAATGACCTAAAATGCATCTAAATGCCCTAAAACTACATGCAAATAAGTGAACCTAAAGTCCACTTATCACATCTCTCATCTCTCTCCATTCTCGTTATCTCCCCGAAAAATCTCGAAAAACGCTAGCAAATCCTCTATCTCCGATGATTTTGGAGGAGAGTTCGAACGTTGAAGATGGTGACGGTGGTGGTGTAGATTTCAGACTTTGAAGATGCAGATTCGGGTGGTGGGTTTTTCAGGGGTTATCGTCTTAAAGATGGTGGAGGTGGTTTAATGGTGGGTTTTTGGTGGTAATCGAGGGTGGAGGTAGGTTATTGGTGATTTTCGATGTGGAAGAGGTGGTTTAAGTGGGGATGGTGTGGCTGTTGGGCTGATTGTTTCGGCCATGATGGTGGTGGTATTTTGGCGGATTTGGGAAGTGGTTCTCAGTGAGGAAGATGTGGTTTAAGGGTGTTGGTGGTGTTTTGGGAATGGTTGGCAGTGGTTGGTGGTGATTTTGGGTTTGGTGGAAGTTTCAAGGTGAGTGACGGTGGTTGTGGTGGCTGGTGATGGTGGTTGTGGTTCGTGGCTGGGAAAGGAAAGAAGGAGGAAGGTGGTTTTGTGGCCGGGGAAGGGAAAGGAGGCGTTGGTTGTGGGTGGGGGTGGGGGGTGGCTGTGTGTAGCGAAAGGGAGGGTGGGGGAGGAGAAGGTTAATTGTTTTTTTTTAATTTTTATTATATAATTAATTAGAATTAAGAATTTTGATGAAAAAATACCTTTTGTTCAGGTTACCGGTAACTTGTCTCATTTAAAATAAATGGGGTATAAAGGTTGTATTATTTCAGAATAATCGAAAGGTTCTTTATTATTTGCGAACCATCAAAAGATTGCATTATTAGAAGCAATTTTTCCAAATATTATTGAGCGAACTTTTGAACTATTTTATTTTTCATGTAAATACATGGATTATAAAAATAGAATATTGAGTTTGAAATTCTCGAGTTAAATAATAAAAACGTTGGGGGTATCTGTCTATACTTAGTAATCACATAACTAGGGAATAATGTATTGAAACTTATTTGTCATAGATTTACTTAAAAACGTGACCCAAAATACTCACAATTGTTTACTCTTGATTGAGTTTTACGGGATAAGATTATTCTAAAAAATCCAATAACTTTTTGTATCACGTGGACTTTTAATTTGCTCGAACAATTAGAATTTCACATGCATTTTGCACGGGTCTAAATACTAATATAAATACTACAATTTTTCCTTAGTTAACCAATATTACAAGAAAAAAAAACAAATGTTAAACAACTTATTTTTATAGTAGTATTTCCTGGAAAAGCAAAGTAGTAATGAATAAAAGAAATAATTAAATTATTTAAAACTACGCTTAATTAGTTAATTCGCGTACAATATGCATATAAGAAAATGTAAAAGACTGACAACAACGAATAAAAGGAAAAAAAGGGAATAACGTTTGGAACGAGAATTTTAACCCAAAAAAAAACGTTAGGTTTTAACTCCCTTCCAAAATGCATATCTAGATTCTAGCAATAGGTAGATCCTGCACACGGAACTATGGTGAGCACCATGCGCACGATGAACATTACCCACTGTCCAATGAACATCACCCAATGAACACACATAATGAACATCAACCAATGAATAATGAGCG
Source organism: Patellifolia procumbens (assembly GCA_947645195.1). Lineage (NCBI taxonomy): Eukaryota > Viridiplantae > Streptophyta > Magnoliopsida > Caryophyllales > Amaranthaceae > Patellifolia > Patellifolia procumbens. The sequence goes on from CANSGD010000193.1 coordinate 2,941,925, forward strand.
TCACTAAATGAACATCAGTTGGACATCACCTAATGAACATCAATGAACATCACCCAATGAACATCAGTTGCACATCATCCAATGAACGTCACCCATGAATGTCACCCAATGAACATCAGTTTGTGTTAAAAGAACACTAAGTTCACACACAAAGAACAATAATCAGTTCTCCAATGAACAAGACTCCAAAATTGATTTGAAATGAAAATTTTCAAATTTTTGAAAATTTGAAAATGTCAACCAATGAACATCAGTTTATGTTAAAAGAACATTAAGTTCACTCAAATGAACAATAAAGTAAATCAAAAGAACCAACTGGTGTTCATTGGGTGATGTCCAACTGATGTTCATTGGGTGATGTTCATTGTTCATTAGGTGGATCATTGGGTGATGTTCATTGGGTGATGTCCAACTAATGTTCATTGAGTGGTGTTTATTGTTCATTAGGTAATGTTCATTGGGTGATGTTCATTGTTCACTGACTGATGTTCATTTAACTGACGCGTTTTGAGTTGTGCGCATGTAGCTCTACATGGTTCCGTGTGTAGGATAGAATTTGCGAGATTCTAGTGTGAAAAGAAACAAAGCTTCCCCTTCCCCAGTTCCCCATCCTTCATAAATCAGAAATGAAAACCCTCGTCCCTTTGCTTAGTCGCTCCTGAGTGCTGAGCTTTGGTCTCCTGCTGCCGCTAATACCGCCTCAGTTTCGCCGGCAGAGTTTCGGCTGAAGTGGTAACTGGTAAGGTAAGTTTGTTTTGGGTTTATGAATGTGTAACGCAATGCAATTTCTGCACTTAGAGATAATCCGCTTCTAAAATTGAGCTTCCTATTCCTAACTGCAACTATATATATTATTAAGGCCAAAGTTTCAATACAAACCACTAACAATCACTTATTCAGCTTCCTATTCCTATTCCTAACTGCAACTATATTTATTAATTTGCTGTAATTTGATTATTTTTTGGGCTTTTAGGGGCCAGGCCCCAACTGGCCCCTACTGAAAATCCGCCCTTGTTTTGCATCATTCGTCTATAGTTGAAGGAAAATTTGGGTAAAAAGCAGGAAGACATTAGAAATCCACCTATTTGAGTTTAAAGCTGCTGCAAATGTTCAATATTTTTGTTTGTCGAATTTAAGAAACCTGCCATTTTTACACATGGGTTTTTCAGGTTGAGAGTATGTTGGCATAATCTTGTTACTATTCATAGTGGACAAAGAAGGGTAATTGGCAATATTTGTTATACTTGTTTTCTGCCCTAGAAATAATCTGAAGAATTGAGCCTTTTCATAAATCATAGAATCCTATCAGATTTAGTGTTACTAGAAAGCCAGTTGTACAAATCTCATCCACCCTTCAGTGGAATATTTAGCGCCAAGTTTGAAGAGGCCTGTACTGCATCCATGCTTCAAGCCCAAAGGGTTCTTGTGTGTGTGGGGGGTGTGATAGGTAAACCAATCATGGACATTCAACCATCAACTTAGACTTTTGCTTGAGTTGGTTCGTTGATATGTAGTTTTTCAAAATACTAGCATAGCCCCAACATTCTTTGAACTTTAGGGGTAATGTAATAAAATAGGTGTAATATGAAGGAATAAAACTCTATTGATTTGGTAAAATTTTTTTGCTTAGAAAACTATTTTTTCATTTTCCTTTGTTTGACCGTGTAAGGGTGAAAAGTATTTTTCCTAGGAGCGGAAAACATTTTTCTTTCTTAGGGAATAAAACTTTATCTTTACTTCCTTCCCTCTTTTTCTATTTTTCTTTTTCCCTTTAACATTTTAGATGATAAATCAAACAAAGAAAGCATAGTGTACATTGAGTATTTTCTTTGAACTTGTTTAGTACTCCCTGCCTCCCCGAGTATTTTCTTGCTCTTCTTACTTCCTTCATTGAGATGTATATTTTAGCTCTTCTCACTTCGAGTCTTCATGTATTAGGGCTTTCGAAGTTGTTGGAACTGACAATACATTTCTATTAGTACTGCTTAGACCAATATATTTTGAACATTTTTTCATTAGAAATTTAAAGACCTCTTTTGAATGGTTTCCTATGTTACTCGGACTCGCGTACCTGTGTCCGACACGGGTGCGTGTCCAAGTGTTGAACTCGTCTATCTTACAAAAAAGTTCCTTGATTTTGGTCAAAGTGAAGTGTTAAAGTATCCATATTCCATACCCATGGCCGAATTTTGAGGACCCGTACAGGTACTGAGATAAAATATAGAGTCCGATAGGTCAAAGTGAAGTGTTAAAGTATCCATATTCCATACCCATGTCCGAATTTTTGAGGATCCAAGTCTGGTAAAAAAACTTGTAATATATTGTTTCTTAAAAATGAAGCAAACTGACCTTTTGTGATTAGTATAGGTCCACGGAAGCAATTATTGGTGCCATAAAAATAACTTTGGTTTCTTTGACCATGTCCATGAGAGTCTAAACGGACACGCTATTGATCTGCTAGAGCTCTTTCTAACCCATCTTCTTGAAATGCTTTATCAGTGCCAACAAAATGATAGCAGTTTCTAGCAACCATGTTGTTTCTAATTTGTTCTCCAAATGCTAAATGCGCAATCTTTAGTTTGACCACTGTTGTTAGAGACTGGAAGTCGATACCCATCATTATGCTGAAGCCTGTGCAACCTAAATTCAGCTTCTGGTTACCTTTTATAGAGACACCAAATCATGTGGCAAAATAACTTGCTGCAAAATGTTTTACTCCTAAAGAAAGAAGGCTATTGGTTGATCCATTATATATTGTTTTTGAAATTGAGGAATTATAACTGTTGATTTTTGGAAGGTTTATTGACTCAAATCCTGAAGACCTAAAGACTAGCGTGTGTCTCTTTTGTTGTTTGTTTTTTGTCCATAATGCTCATGGTTCAGTATTATATACCATTTAATATCACTGTTTTATCCGTGTGTTGCAATTCCTGCGATAGATAAATTCTCTATCTTCATATGGTAAAACCTTGTGCTGCACAGTTGGCATGGAGAAGGTTATAGCTGCTACGTCTTCGTCTTTGGTGGATGCTCCTGCTCCCGATAATGCAGAAGCTGGTGCATTGGCTGCTAACAGTAAGTAGAATTGCTATAATTTTAAATATGAAGATGAGAAATACAACCCTAATGTGTATAATAACCTAAAAAAGGAAATATAAGTAACTTCACACATTTTGTGATTTTGGCATAAATCCAAACTTAAGAATAGAAGCAATATAGAGTTTGTGTTGTCTGCTGTTCAGAAGCGTATGAAGAATATATATTCCAATAGATTTGCTCAATGAAGGAAGTTTGCTGAGTTTTTTTTTTTACATTCCTCCTTCAACCATGATCTTCCCAGTTTATTGCGAAATGTTTTCAGTCCTTGTCCAAGATTTATGGATATTATATTGCTCATGACTTCCATTTGGTTTCTAATTTTAATTATGAGGAAGCAAGAACTTCATTCACTGGAGACTGATCCTTGCAGGGGGTAATAACAAACTAATTTCCTTCAGCTTAACAAAATAGACCAAGGCATTTAAGATGACGCATTTATGTTGAAATGGGCGATAAAAAAGTGGTTGCTTTTCCTTGCAGCCAAGGAAGTGTGTGGGTTTTACACCCTCATAACGGTTTTATGCAGATGATAAGGATCTAGTTGGCTCATGTTCTTCGACTCTCAAGAATGATTTTGACGGAAGAAATCGGACCAAGATGTTTGTCACACTGTCACATAATTTGCTGGGGTGGTGTGCGAATTTCGAATTGGTTCGATCGAATTCGTTCCCAATTTGCCAATTCGCAATTCGCAAATTTGTCTAAAATCAAAGTTCTATGCAGCGATTTCCGAATCCGAATTCGTTCCCCGTTCCGGAGCAATCTAAGAATTATGTGACCCTGCTTTGTCAATTGTGCAAAAAGAGACTGTTGATACCTGATTGTTAATAATGATGGTGTCTTGCACTTTCATGATATTTATCTTGCTAGTTTCAGAATGTTGTGGAGGCAACTTATCAGATGATGGAGTTTGGTTGACGGACTGTGATGAGGAAGCAGATGAAGTGTTTCATCTAAACAGGGAAGGGAAAAGGAGATACGAAGAATTTTATAACGTATGGCCAATTATTGTCACATCTTTATTTTGTCTGTTTTCCGTGAACTTCTCTTCACCCAACTTGTGTTTAGCTACAGATTTTTCTTTCTAATGACTTGCTAGGCTGGATATCGGGATGGGGTAGCAGCAGGAAGAAATGATGCTGCTCAAGATGGTTTTAATCAGGGTTTCAAGGATTCTGTGATGGTTGGATACAAGTGGGGCATTGTTAGGGGTGTAACCAGGTAAATGGACTTCTGGTGTACTACACATATACCCATTTCTGGTGATGATTTCTGTGAGTCGCTTGGTCTCTTGAACTTCTTAAAAGCTATCCTTATTGCGTGAGCATGCCATAAGTTTCTTATCTCATTTAACCTTTCATAGGTTATGGCCTATTGTGGTTTTTTATATATCCAATGCAATTTGAATTCTTGTGGTTAAGGATTGAAAATTTTACTCTAATTGGAAGAGTATGTATAAGAACATTATAGTCAAGTCGGATCTTATTAGATTCAATGTATAGTAATAATTAACAAATATTAATTTTCAGAAATTTGACTAATACGTATTTATTTATATTTATACTCAAAGATGTGCATGGGACTGTGCAAAAACAATTATAGAGAACAAAAAACATTTGAAGGCATTGATGAAAATGGTGGAGGGGTTCTTGATTGTCGACCGTATTCTTTTTTTGATTTATATTTCCTGCTTCCATGGTGTAGTGCCTTAGCGCATATCCCGAATGAGTTGAAGCGGAAACTTGTTGGAACAGAAGAAAAGAGTAAAGAGTTTCTGAACTTGTTTGAGGCTGTGGATTCAATTGGAACAGATGATGCATTGAAGCTCTTTTATGATGATATCCAGCGAGGGACGTTAGCAGATAAAAGGAAAATTGCTGAGTCTAATTCCTGTATCACACATCCGGGTGGTGCTGAAGATAGTGATCTGGAGAATTACTTTAAAAAGCTGGATTTACTCCAAAGAGAATCCCCTGTGTTGGATGTGCAACTAGAACTAATAAAAACAGGGTGACTTAATTATGTTGATTTTGTTACATCATACTAAGTGGCCTTAGGAGTACAGTATTGTGGCCTATGTTGTAGCTGAAGTAAATCATATTTACTGAATTGTATACATAACTTTTCCAGGTTATCAAGACTTCAGAGATAAGAGTATGATATTAGATGAACCTTCCGTAGAAGTAGTTTTCCGCAAAGGAGTTCCAAACTTCCATTAACCTCGGGAAGATTAGTGTCTTCATAGCGTTTGGATAAAAAAGGGGAAGGAAAAGAAGGGGAGGGGAGGGAAGGGAAGGGAAGGGAAGAGAAAGGGAGGGGAGGAAAGAAGGATAAGTTTTCTTTCCATTTATCTCCATTGTTGGAGGGAGCAATTTCTTACCAATTGATCCTTTCGTTCCCTCCCCATCAAATCCCTCACTCCCTCACTAGTAGCCAAACAATGGATTTTTGCCATTTTCTTTCCCCTCCTCTTCCATTCCCTTCTATTTTGGCTATTCAAACAAGTTGTTAAGGAAAGATTAGAAACCTTATTATTAGAGAAGATGGATTCTCAGTTAACAATGGACTCGGGATCCTTTTAAGTGCACTGGATGTCCAATATTCCTATTTACATTATGGGGAGAGGATAATTTTAGAATGGAATCTCCAAATCACCTTCAATTCTTGGTGTAATTTAGGTAATTTACCGGAGAGGATTCTCACTCTAACACTGTAATATGAGCTTCTGGTACCTTAATTAATTGTATATCCCCTCACCTTAATAAATTGTATATTCCCTCCCAATCAAAACTACTCGAGATGTTAATCTTCTTGTTCATCATCTCAATATATGTACTGTATTATAACAACTGTTAATAAACTATGAACATCCATGACACTAATTAAAACTACAGCAGAAGTGCTACATTTACATAGGGGATTTGTCATGACTCGACTCTTTCATTTGGAAATCATATGTATTTACTTAATTGAACTACTTCCTCCGTTTTTATTTAAATGTGACACTTTTAAATTCACGGACTCCTAGGCAATTTTTGGGAAGGAAAAAGATAGAGAGAAAAAAAAATAAGGGGACCCATGTGAGAGGAGAGAGATAGAGAGAGTTTATTGACCAAAAAAGAAAGTGTCACATTTAATTTAAAACTTCCTAAAATAGAAAGTGTCACATTTTAAAAAAAACGGAGGAAGTATGTCGTTCGTTGTGGATATTTCAATTTATGCTCTTATTGATGTGATGGAATGTTATCTTATAAAGTTATTATTTCCGTCCCAAATTATTGGCTATATATTATAAATGGATATCCTAATTTATTTGTTAGTAGTATATTTTCCTTTCTTGGCTTACGGTCCCCACTAACTTGTCACCTCATTACACTCACCAAAATTCAAAAGGTAGATGTTGCACTCGAGAGTATGATGCACATCATACTCTCGGCCCAAACGCGACCTCCTTTAAATAAAACGCGTGTCAATAAAATGGGCGGGGGAAGAAAATGTACATGGGCTTTCATGTTGTGAACACAACAAAATTCAAAAATATAACTGATGTGACAGTTACTGTAGATGACGTATAAAAAGGTATAATGGAAAGTGAACCGCCTTTTTTTCAATCACTATTCCCTATAACTTTTCTCTCTCAACTGCAACTCTCTCTCTCTAATATTTCCAGTGCAACGTCCCTTCATCCTCTTCATCTTCTTCAACTTCATCCCATTTTTCACCCATAATTCTTCAAAATTCTGGGCTATTGTCCAAAATTTCAGTTCCATCATCTTCATCATCGAGAACACACCAAAGATTTTTTTTGATAACCTTAAAGAACACGAAGAAGAAGACATGGACAAACAACAAAATGGAAAACAAGGAAGCAGAAAACTAATGTATACAAAATTATTAAAGTTCCTTCTTTGACCTATTAGAAAAATAAAATGTACATTCCTTAACCCTAGCTTTTGTTTTGGTTACAAAACTAATAAAGTTCCTTGTTTTATTTCTTTAAAAACATATAGTACATTCTCTTACCCTAGTTTTTGTTTTGTTTGAAAACATTGATGATGACCAAGCACCACTGTCCATCTTTATTCATTTCCGTAGACGGAACCAAAAGGATGCAACACATGAACCCATTGTGGACCCGCAGATTTTGGAGGAACTACAAAGTGAGCGTGGACAGCACACTGGACAGTTTGTACATTATATGTCTTCTTGTCTATCATTGTTCATTTCTGCCTTCTATTTATGACATGCAAGATTTGTCTTTTTTGTCTAAACATGTTTATAGCTTGATGGAGCATGTATATTTTATTACCAAGCATGTTCATAATAAGTTAAAGCATGTACATTCTATGTGAATTCATCCGTAAAGTAATTATGTTCAATGAAAGTACATATATGTTCATTTTAGTATTAAACATGTTCATTTTATGAAATTTGGTATCAAATATATGGAATACTATATCTAAAATGTAGGGTCTCTTGCCCTTTGATTTTATAAAGAACATGTACATTGTCAAATGAAGCGTGTACATTATGATTTGAGGTATGTACATTATGAATTTAAGAATATACGACATGATTTGAACATATATGTTCAATGAAAGTACATATGTTCATTTTGGCATTAAACATGTACATTTTATGAAATTTGGTATCAAATATATGCAGCAATAATGTCTAAAATGTAAGGTCTCTTTCCCTTTGATTTTATAAAGATCATGTACATTATCAAATGAAGCGTGTACATTATGATTTGAGGCATGTACATTGTGAATTTGAGGCATGTAGTTTAATTATTTGTACAACCATTTATGAAGCATGTACATTATCATGAAGCATGTTCAATGAAAGTTCATTTATGTACAATTATTTGAATTAATCAGTGTTTCATTGCTCTTACAAGTATGTACATTTATCTAAACTGTTTGTACAATATGTTGGGGATACATGTACATTATTTTTGGGACCATGGACATTATTTTTGGGACCATGGACATTATTTTTTAGCTGTTTTGTTTGATTTCTAGCAGTGTTCACAGTTGTTGGAGGCATGTACATTTATCTAAACTTCGTGTACAACATTTTTGGGCTACATGTACATTTTTTTGTAGAGGAATGTACATTTTTTTGTCTACCCATAATCATTATTCCATCAGTGTTCCTTATTCTTAAGGAAATGTACATGCTCCTTACATATTTATTTTAATTAACATTGATATTTATTGTTAACTAATGTAACAGGGAATCATGAGACATCCCTGGTAACAACAAACCGGGGTCTGCAATGGCGGTTCCAAAATCCAAAAAAAGAACCAAAGAGGAGACAGAAGGTTCAAAAGAAGTAAAGAGAGAGCAAGGTGGTGAGAAGAAACAGAAGGTCCAAAAGAAATCTAAAGAGGTAGTTGAAGTAGAAGAAATTTCATCGGACGACAGCCGGATTGTGCTGAAACCTAGGCACAGCGTACAGACACTGCATACTGTATTGGCTGCAATTGCAGAAATCCCAGAGAAGCGGCAGGCCGTTGTAGACATGGGTTTCGGTTCGCTTTTCATGCTTGATTTCAGGAAAAATGAAAAGAATTTGCTGCTGATCTAGTGGGGAAATTTTCATCTAGCAGTAGTGCCATCATGCTGCGGAGAGGCAGGGAGGTGCGTGTGGGGGAGATTGATGTACACTTGGTGTACGGGCTGTCCTTGGGTGGAAGGGAAATTGATGAATCCCTGGAGGAAACCGATGAGTACTATGACATGCTCGCGGAGTTACGGGCTTATCATGGTATACATAAGAACATGCCATAAGTCACCGCCTTGTTGAAGCACCCGTGCAATCCCTCTGTCCCCCTGACCGACAACTGGAAGAGGACTTTTCTTCTAGTAGTGGTCAACTGCTGCATAAAGTCAACTACCAACAACCAACCTCAAACCCTCTTCCTTAGTGCTACTATTGATGTTGAAGAAATACGCCTTCACAACTGGTGTAAGTACACTATGGATTCCCTCATAGAAGGTGCTCGTTCTTGGCAGGGGGATACTACCCGTTTTTTCACTGGTCCACTGCCTGTCTTAATGGTAATAAATATTTCTCTCTATATGTATCTTCATAATATTTATTGTTGGTTTGTTGAGCTGTTTCTCCATATATGTTTGTAGGTATGCTATTTTGATAGATGCCAGAAGGCAGCTCTGAAGCATCGTCGCGTCTTCACGCTAGTCTCAGTGTGGGGTAAAGACCTGATCGCACAGAGGGTGCAGATTGAGAACCTAGATGGACTTGGCATTGGGATCACTATGCCTAGAATTTGTACCGCAGAAGGAAATAGTCATCTACAACAGGTAAAGATATCAAAAATATAATCTGCTATCTACGTAAAATACTACATCCGTTTCGCAATACATGCAACATATACCTTTTTTGGATGTTTTGCAATACATGCAACAGTACCTTTAATAGTTAGTCTTTTTAGCTAAAAAGACACTTATATCCCTACTTTTTCACTCACATGTAAACTACTTTATCCTTTATCACATGGTAATAAAGACAATATGCACACTCTCTCTTCCCTTCCTTGGTTCATGTGCCAACCTCCAACGTTGCATGTATTGCGCAACGGAGGTAGTATAGTATAATACTAATATAATAAAAATGATGCAACCCCAACAACAGCAAGAGCAGGAGCAGCAGGAGGAGGAGCAGAAACAACAACAGCAACAACAACAGCAATAGTAACAACACCAGCAACAGCAACAGCAACAGCAACAACAACAACAACAACAACAGCAGCAACAACAACAACAACAGCAGCAACAGCAACAGCAACAGCAACAGCAACAGCAACAGCAACATCAACAACAGCAACAACAACAACAACTGCAAGTAAGGTTTGTTGGTTGAATCATTTAATAAGCATGTACAATTTAATGTACTTGGTGTACATATTGGTTCCGAGAGTGTACATTCAAATATGCATAGTCTATATCCCACTGGGCAAAGTGTACTCCATATTTCATAATGTACATCTTTCTTTGTATTATGTACATTCAAGTGTGCATAGTGTACATTATGTTCAAACTATATGTGCCATGCAAAGTGTACATTACATATTTCCATGCTTCATAATGTATATAATTGTTTGTATTATGTACATTCAAGTGTGCACAATGTACATTATGTTGTAATTACATGTATATACCATTGGATGAATCATTCTTATTAGCATGTCCAATTTAATGTACTTGATGTACATATTTGTTCTAAATATGAACATTCATATATGCATAGTGTACATAGGGTACATGTTTCAATGCTTCTTTGTGTATATAATTGTTTTGATTATGAACATTTTAGTGTGCAGAGTGTACATTGTTTTACCCCATATGTTCATTATTTTGGTATTCCTTATACATTGTCAGATATTAGTTACTTCCAGTCAAATGTGCATAGTGTACATTTCCATACTCTTTTGTGTACAATTTCTAATGGGTATGTACATTCTAATGAAACAGAGTATACATTCTTCCCTACTATATGTATATTGTTTTTTATTGCGTATACATTTAAGTATGTACATTCCAATGTTCATTGTGTACATTGTTTCCAGTTATATGTACATTGTTTTGAACTGTATGTTCATTGTCTTCCATTACTAATCCATTGAATGTGTACATTGTTTTCAACTGTATGTTCATTGTTTTCTATTGCAATGTATTTCAAAGTCCACCAAAGTTCCCCCACAACATCATGATCACCTCCCACAACCTCCACGCGACCTAGAGGTATATAATTTTAATAAATATATTTAATGATTAATTTATGGCCAAATAATAATTCAATTCTTTCGCAGGCTTGGAAGTCTAGGTTCACGGAGGTTTGTTCAAGGTTAACAATCAACTTGATGGAGTTGACAACTCTATTAAGCCAGGGGCCCAACTTAATTTGGAGCAGCTCAACCTAGACCCCACGGTTGACAACATTACTCCATCCATTTTAGAACACATCTGGGCGCAGTTCGAGACAACCGCTCATAGCCTTCCCCAATCTCAACGTGAAGAGGAAGGCTTGTCAGTGACCCAAGATGAGGATTTCTTTCTAACTTCCCAGCTTTGGGCCATGGTGGACCAAACTGTAAACACCCAACTTGGAGTAGATCACACACCGTCAACACCCGCTGCTGACCAAAAACTGGACTTGAACTTGGAGCTTCATATGGGCACGAGTTCAGCGAGCCTTACACCTAGCCCACCATGGCCAGGGGCCAATGTCTTAAGGGAGCAAGAGAGCCAGGTTGTCACTGCTCTATTCCAATCAAGTGCAGATTTTTCAGGGTAAACAACGTAGCATGGCCTATTTGGCCCATATTAATTTTCCATGTGTTACACCAATAATTATCAAACAATGTACCATTGGCCAATATGACCCGATTTCAATTTGTTTGCAAAGTAGTTATCAAATACTACTTTGGTATTTAATATTTGTTAAACAACCAATTGTTAACAAATATATCAGTTGTCAATTGGCCTGGCATTGTGTATTATTTGTGGATTTTTTTTATTCAATTGACTTATGGTTCATGCTTCCCAATTGCAAAGACCTTGTTAGTAAAAGTGCACAGCCGACACCGAAAAAAACAGAAGAAAGGTTCATTCTTTGATATCTTAATTTTTTTTTAAAGATGATTCAATTGACTTATGGTTCGTTCTCTCATATTTGATATAGAATAATGTACATTCTTTGATATTAAATGTTTACTCTTTAATATTGAATGTTCATCCTTTCATTTTGATTGTACATTCTATGATTTATTTTGCAAGTTCATTCTTTGATGTTGATTGTACATTCTATGATATTGAGTGTACATTCTGTGATATTGAATGTTCATTCTTAAGTGTTTATTGTACATTATGTGAAATACATTGATGTTCATTCTATCATATTGAGTGTACATTCTTTAATGTTGATTGTACATTTTATGATATTGAGTGTTGGCAGGCCCTATCGCGAGGGCTTCCAAAGATAATATTTCGCTTACTGTCTATCACAAATAAATGTAGTAGGGAAGTAAGGTCGAATCCACAGAGAATCGGGGTAGTTAGGTATTTGGCGAGAATGAGTTCAAATGCAATCAAGCAACCAAAATAAGGGGGCTTTTGAAATAAACTCTAATAAACTAAATTAAACTAACAACTAACTACAATAGAAAATCTAAGACGAATAACCTCGAATCCAATTAACAGTAACTTCAAATCAAACCTCGATCATCGAACCTCTACCCTGATCACCTCTTTGTTTATCTATTGTTGAGACCTAGTCTCATATTCTCCTTAATCATAGCTAAGTAGCACAATCAGAGTGACTACAAAACCCTAACCAAAGGGCAACCTATACGATTGCGCATAAATTCAACCCTAGGCAGCAATAAACTCAGAGAATCAATAGACCTGATAATGGTATTTAGGCAAATAACATTCAATCAGTTGGTTAAACTTCCCAAGATACTAAATAAGATGGACTGCATCTAGTTTAATCTCTCGGTAGTTGCATATGCAAGGAGAACGAAACAATCCGATTTCATTATCAAATCCAGCAATAGATCATTAGCATAATCAAGACTAGTAGTACTCCTAGCTTAACTAAGCAATAATCATGAAATAAACATAGAAATCAAACCATAAGCAAAGAAAGTAAATAGGGAGAAAGATTTCACAAAGTAGATTGAATTTCTGAGTTGATCTTCCTCGAGATCAAGCTACAAACCAAGCTACAAACTAACTACATAATGAAAATGGAAGGAAACCCAAGGAGGAGGGAAAGGGATTCCTTTCCCCCTTGGTTTCCTTTCTCTAAAGACCTAAAACTGAACTCTGTACTCTGAATTTAGAAGTGTCAATGAATAATTCCCCAATACATCGAGAAAATACAAAATATAAGCCGAAGTAAAGCTGGGCGGTGCAGGGTCGCGGGCCGTGGAATATCTTGCGGGGGCGACTGTTTCCAATGTTCAGAGTATACATTCTTCCCTACTATATATGTACATTGTTTTTTATACATTCTTCCCTACTATATGTACAATATATTTTTTTTGTATGTTTTTCCAATAAAAAACATGATTCAGAGTATACATTCTTCCCTACTATATGTACATTGTTTTTTATTGCTTATACATTTAAGTATGTACATTCCAATGTTCATTGTGTACACTGTTTCCAGTTATGTGTACATTGTTTTGAACTGTATGTTCATTGTCTTCCATTGCTAATCCATTGAATGTGTACATTGTTTTCAACTGTATGTTCATTGTTTTCTATTGCATTGTATTTCACAGTCCACCGAAGTTCCCCCACAACATCATGATCACCTCCCACAACCTCCACGCGACCTAGAGGTACATTTCTGCTCAAAAATCACTTATACTCACCATTTTCATTCAAAAATTTTCAAATTCAAAATTTTGCCAAAAAGGCGGGAATGTATATTGGAAACATTTAAATGTATATCAGTTCAAATATTTGAACTACTTTTAATGTACATTCCCGTCTTTTTGGCAAAAATTTGAAATTTTTTGAATGTTAATGGTGAGTATAAGTGATTTTTGGGAAAAATTAAGTTAGTTTTGTGATGTACATTTGACATCCGTAAATAAACATATTAAGTTTGTGAATGAACAATAACATCAAATAAATGAATATCTTAAATATTGGTGATGACAGTTGTTTTTCGAATTTGAACCGATTTACATTTAAATGCTTCTAATGTAAATTCGAGAGTACCATGCGCATGGTACAACCTCGAGTGCACCATCTACCCTTTGGTATTTTATGAGTTACTTTAACACATGAAAATAATCTAAACCTTTCCACATGCTCTACCTAAATCTTTGTGCAAAACCTCTATGTAGCAAATAATTTGGGACGGAGGTAGTATTTTGTGTCTCAATTTCTTCAGTGTTCATCCAACAATTATTTGTATATTTGAATGTAAGATGTGAATGGTTGAGTGTATTTGTGCTTTGAACCTTATAGGTTTATTGAATTAATTGAGCAAGAAAAAAATGTCAAAGTTAAAGTCGAAGAGAAGAAGGTGCACATAAAATCAATATTTATGATTGTGGATGTACATGTGTACTAAGGGCCTTTTCTATTTGTCTACTACTAACTTCTAACTGAACTGAACTGATTAGAGTTGGACTGGACGGAACTGAATTGAATTTATTGGAGTTGAACTGAACTTATTGGAGCTGAACAGAACTTACTGAAACTGAATTAAATTGAATTACAATAAATATATAAATTATAATTAAAAAATAATTATTATGAATATTAAATAAGAATTATGATTCTAAGTAATAATATTTAATAATTATTATTTAAAAATAACAATTAATGAATAATGATAATTTTATTTTTGATGTTATTAAATGATAGTTATAATTAAATAAATAAATAATAGTAATAATAAAAAATTAATTTTAAAATAATAAATACTACTACTAATAATATATAAGAATAAGTAATTACTATTTTAGTATTAATATATTAATACTCGATGATGATTGTATAATAACAATAATATCTAAGAAGTAAATTATTATTATAATAATAATTAGCAATTACTACAATAATAATTAGCTAGAAACTTGGATTGGTTTGTGCTTCCAACCAAACTACGGTTTGCGGTTTTGGGTTGATCTATAATATTTATGAACCAAACCCAAGCAAACCGCCAAAGTATCGTTAATATACAACATAACGACGATGTTGTACCTTACATAGTACTCCAATATTATTAGCAACTTTGTAATTTAAATATCTTCTATCTTTTGTGGCATATTGGTATGATGTAATAGTGAATATCTAGTCGGTAAAATAAAATTACAATTTCAAATTAGAATACTCCTATTGAGATGAAGTATGATTAAACCGCGTACCAATTTAAATTATGCTCATCCCATAATAATAATAGCAATAATAATGAGTAAAGATATAAAAACAAAATAATAATATATAATAATAATAAGAATAATTTTTATAATAATTTTATAACAATAAATTTGACCAATAAAAATAATAATATTAAATAAAATAGTTAAATAAATTGAACCAATAAAAATAATAATATTAAATAAAATAGTTAAATAATGAATAGATATGAGCTGAACTTTAGACAAAGTCAAAACTTTTACACACTTTATCTGAAGTACTCTCCCATCTTTTAGCTCCGGGAAAATGAGTGAGCTGAACATAAGTGTTCCAATTATATGGCTGGAAATGCAGCATTTCTCTCTCCCTCTTTCCTTGCCAATTCCTGACGTCTCTCCCATTGCGGCATTGCCTCTTGTTTAGCCTCATTCTGCCACCCCTTTTTCACATCCACTGGAAGCACCACCATATAGCATTAACATAAAGGATGTCAATTTCCATCACTTCAGGGCGCTACACTCTGAATTTACCAAAGACACCACATTTCATAACTAACCCAGAAAATTTCACCCAAATTCAGGTAAACCCATTTCCTTATACTCTTCCATTTGACTTCTGTTTGTCAAAATCCCACAAATTTAGCAAGAACAAATTTTTGTATCCAATTACTGCTTCAGTTACTAGCACTACGACTGCAGAAACTCCCCAAAAACAGTCTTTTAGAACCAAAAAGCCAAAAGATATCAATGTATTGATTACAGGTTCAACAGGGTACATTGGGAAATTTGTTGTTAAAGAGTTGGTTAAGAGAGGTTTTAATGTGATTGCTGTTGCAAGAGAGAAGAGTGGGATTAAGGGTAAATTTGGTAAAGAAGAGACTATTGCTCAGTTAAATGGAGCTAATGTGTGTTTTTCTGATGTTACCAATTTGGATGATTTGGAAAAGAATTTAGTAAAATTCGGGGTCAATTCGATTGATGTCCTAGTTTCATGTCTTGCTAGTCGAAATGGGGGTATTAAAGACTCATGGTTGATTGATTATGAGGCAACTAAGAATAGTCTTCTTGCTGGAAGGAAATTTGGTGCTGTTCATTTTGTGTTGCTTTC
Source organism: Patellifolia procumbens (assembly GCA_947645195.1). NCBI lineage: Eukaryota > Viridiplantae > Streptophyta > Magnoliopsida > Caryophyllales > Amaranthaceae > Patellifolia > Patellifolia procumbens. Next base: position 2,958,041 of record CANSGD010000193.1, read on the forward strand.
TGCAATTTGTGTGCAGAAGCCACTTTTGGAATTTCAGCGTGCTAAGTTGAAATTCGAGGCGGAGTTGATGCAGGAAGCTGAGAAAGATGAGGGATTTAGTTATAGTATAGTGAGGCCGACCGCGTTTTTTAAGAGTTTGGGAGGGCAAGTTGAGCTTGTGAAAGATGGGAAGCCTTATGTGATGTTTGGGGATGGAAAATTGTGTGCTTGTAAACCCATTAGTGAACCTGATTTGGCTTCTTTTATTGTGGATTCTGTCTTAGATGAGGATAAAATTAATCAGGTTTTGCCAATTGGTGGACCGGGGAAAGCGTTGACGCCTTTAGAGCAGGGGGAGATGTTGTTTAAGCTTGTGGGGAAAGAGCCAAAGTTTATCAAAGTACCCATTGAAATCATGGATTTTGCTATTGGTGTTCTTGATTTCTTAGCTAAGGTATTTCCTTCTTTGGAGGATGCTGCTGAGTTTGGGAAGATTGGGAGATATTATGCTGCTGAGAGTATGCTGGTTCTTGATCCTGAGACTGGTGAATACAGTGCTGAGCAAACTCCTAGTTATGGAAGAGACACTTTGGATGAGTTCTTTCAGCGCGTCCTCACAGAAGGTATGGCCGGTCAAGAGCTGGGCGAGCAGACGATATTCTAGATGTTTCTTGATGCTTTAATGTACATCCTCTCCTTGCCTTATGTATAATAATATGCATCGACTTTTTTGATAAAGAGTGACATTATTTGAATTGAATGACCTTGAGGATACCTGTAAGTCTTTTAATTCCACCCTTTCATCACTAATGTTGCTTTAACGATGAGGTGATGCCTTGACAATTCAATAAGAATACATTGAACACCTTTTGATTCTTTTTCAGCTTCACAAGTTCTTGATGAAGTGATCACTGTTACCTGATATTAGTTTATACAACTCACTATCATATGTTAGGTGTGTGGACTTAAATCATTTCAAAGTTGATCTAGTTTGTGTCACTTTAATGTCAACTGATTCATTACTGACATAGTTGATGATCTAAGCAAACTTCATATGAAGATACTCCATTAACATCACAGACACAGCAGTACGCCAAACTGCAGGACATTAGGAAATGCAGTTGCTACGTGGGGCCTCAATAGCGTGCTTATAAATGGGAGCATTAAGCAGCAGTTCTGAATGGGTAATGAATGGACACTGCAGTTCCTAGAATATTGCCGTTTGATAACCATCCAATAGAGCTACGCTGCCTTGATCTGCTCTTCCCATCCCCGAGGATGCTACTGCTTCCCTATCCTCTCTCTAGCCTTGACATTTCCCGTCTACCCAGGCGCAACAACATGCTAGATGGCTTGTTCTCCATGGTCAAACTTTGTGCTTCGCAGTGCTCTTCATCCCCCTTCTTATTTTCTCATTCATCTCAAAGGTAATAAACTCTCATTGTCTTCACTGTGGAATGATAGGTGCTTAATTACATAATTCATTGGGTGCTTACAGTAAGGGGTGGCTTATAATACAAACCATTCCTTTGCTTTCCCAATTTGTTTTCACATATAAATATGGAGGCAATGCTTAGTAGAACCCTCAATTACGAGTAAGCTTGGGGTTCTCGAGTGTGAAAGTGTGGTGAGATTGCGGATTATGGGTACGTACTTACCTTATTTTCCCTGAACTTATTTTGAACTATACTTATATAGATGAACTTATTGGCACTTATCTGTAGCTTTTCGTTACTTATTTGACTTTGTTGCCACTTGTGTTATAAGGTGCTATAACTTATTGTAACTTGTTGGAACTTATCTGAGCTTATTGCAAGTTTGCAACCTATATAAACTTATGTGAACTTGTTTAAGGTTAAGAGAATGCACCCATGAAGGCATTAGCTTGGGTATATTTCCATTCTTTCCGATCGTTATAATTGGCTTTTATATGGTAATTGGCTATTATATCTGTGGTGTTAGAGTCAAAGTTAGCAAGGTTTAGGGAAAGACTGATACAACTGTTCATCACAAATCTCTTTCTCAGAGAGCATTAACAATAACACACTCCAGTCTCCAATTAGTCACTGAATAATAGTATTGAAAAGATTAAGGAAGCAGTTTCTGTAAATTGGTGACTGGCATGCTAGTTATTCTTTGGGCTATATGTATCTTCTACTCAGGTGATCCGTTCTGTAATTGTTCTCTGCTGTTTTGGCTGGAGAGATGTCGGCATGTCCCCACTTGGTTTTTATCTGATTAGGACTAGAGGAGCCATATTTGACATATGATATGGACTTCTAACATCAAGGCCATGTATATGTAATGCTTGTACGAGATTTGGAACTTGTTCCTGAGGATGTAATTTCTTCTATTTAAACAGCTGGGCACATTTGGTTGCTTCATATCTACTCACGATGGGATCAATTTATTGCTGCGTGTGCCTAATAATAAAGACAATCGAACATTCTTTCAAGACAGTTTTGAAATGATTAGATTATTTTGTTCAATTAATCATGATTCATCTGACAACCTGTTGATGAAGAATGTGCAGAAATCTTGGAAATTTAGACTTTTATTCCAATGTTGAACAGAAATAATTGGGGATAATCACAAATGCCTACTGTGAAGGGCATGGCATTTCGGAAGTATAGCCACATATTGGATTTGCTAGGCTACTAGCAGAGGTGCATGCATTGTTAGGGTTACATCTGCATGCACTTGTCAGGTATCCTGCGAATGATATCTTTTTGTATAATTTTTTACTTATTTATGATTATACTTCCTTGTTTTTTCTATACTTACATATTTCCCTAAAATGGAAATTGCATATTACTTGAATCATTTCTTATATTGCCAATGAGTTCTGTCTATCTCACTCCTGTTGTCTCCTGTGTTGCCCTTTTACGTCCTTATCTCTTTTACACAGACTCCTAAAAAACCGCTCCCAAAGGGGGAAGTATATATTATAGTTTAAAATCATGTATTGACATTCATGAAAGTGAAAATTTAAAACAGAATTGGTATTAATTTAGCTAATATCTTATTAATTTGCAAGAGACGTTTCAAGGCCCATGAAATTCCTCTTTCCATGGATTCCCTCTGAGATCTGTAGAATATTAATTACGTTTCGCAGTTCACCCACACAACCAACACAGCAGCTTACTACCTAGTTTCTAACAGTCACCATACTCGTACCCGTCTAAATATCGATCCACATCACATTTAGATTCTAAATTTTCTTATTTTGTTTCTTTAGATAAGTTAGGAAGTAATAGTGAAATAAGACTGCCTTAATATTGTACATCTTTCTCTTGCCACTGGAAAAACCAAAAACGCACTTATGAGTGGTGAGCCATCAAATCTGACTAAGTATTCACTCCATTTGAAGCTAACAAGACCAAGTTGAAATATGATGTGAACGTTATTTATTACTTTTGGGCAACTATCTTTAACAAAGTCAATGCCTCCATCTTTTCCACGATCTTACTCTGCTCCTGTCCACTTTAGCTTTGTTTTGAAACCGATGAGCTAAGCTCAAACACCAAAATGGCTGATCCAAATATCCCAACACATGAAGGTCAGTTTGTTAATTGTTTGTACTTCACTATACAAGAATTTTATTGATTATGAGATATAAATGATTGTCTTTCTCTTTGTGTGTTTGTATATAGAAACCATATACTACAAACTTGGGCCAGCAGGAAGTCAAGATAGCGAGCAGTGGGATCTCAAAGGACGAACTGAAATCATTCAGATCTTTATTTGGTATGGAGAATTTATTCACTCCATCCAATTCCAGTACCTTGTTAATGGGCGGTTGCTCATGTCTCCTATCTTCGGCAGCTCAAACTTTAGCGGACCTGGATTTAAAGCGGTTCTTTCTCTAACCCACTGCAACTTCTAAATACATGTCTCACGATTGTTTTTATTTTATTTTTTCCTTTGAAAGAATCTCACCAATTTCTGAGTTGCACATTATTAATTTGGAAAATTTATCGCTTAGTGTATACTTAATATGCCATCTTGTGACTTGTATGTAACATTCTCAAATTCTTCAACTTGCTACTACGTACAATTTCTATTATACGCCCCGGGTATTGAGAGAGCATGGTATAGCTATGACCATGTTTCACCTGGGTGAAAATTGCTAACCTTGCAAAACACAGAATTGGGGCCAAATGTCATCAACTTCTACTAAAAAGTTAAAATATATATATACAACATTGTCGTCATTATAGGCCGAAAAAGCAACCAAAATGCTACAAGAAGTAGCAATACTAAAATTGAAGTGTTTGGAAAATTAGTAACTTTTTAGCCCATTGCTTTTTTTTTATTAAATAACTTACAACTTCTGTTTTTTTTTTTCTTTTTTTTCTAGAGAAAGAGATGAGTCACAAAGTGATCTATTTAATAAGCATTAATTAACAAAAAATTGTCATTAATTACTATATGTACATGTCACTTTACTCACTTGACGTAATTTGCAGATAAAGCTCGACTATCCATCAGAGTATATAACTGGGGTTGTTGGTTACTCAAGTTCTTGTGTAGAAGAACTCACTATCTATACAAACAAAGGCTACCACGGAAGTTACGGGGATGGAAAATATACCGAGAAAAAGAAATTCAGTTTCCTTTTTGGGCCAGACAATCAGTTTGGTGGTTTCCATGGCAGCCATGATTCTAACATGCTTACAGGAATCGGAGTCTATTTCATGCCTGTTACTACTTTGGTTCCAACAGTTATAGGCAATACTCAACTCTGGGATGACAATTCAACAGCACAACCAGTGGAGAATGATGATGAACTTAATGATGATTATTAATCGTCAAGGATAATACAATTGGGTAATCCAAAGATTATGTAATGGTGTACTAGTAACTTTAGCCTTGTCTTTGTTTATCAACAATCTTTTAGTTTCTGTCTGACAGGGTAAAACCCAAAATTAACCATCTTATATACATCTATGGTTGAACTGATTCTTGTATGAGTCGGAGTATATCTATGTCGTCTTGCTGTAACTCTTGTGCTTGAAATTCTGAAATTAAATGAAAAGAAGCTTGACTAACTTTCAAGAGCAGAGGTTCAATAAACCTGTTCAATTCTTGCACCAGTGAGTTGAGTTCTGTTGAAGTTTCATGTTCCTGTTCGATTGGAGCATATTAATTAGTGATCATCACTGGCACAATTACCTCGTGTAAGTGACATGGAGTATGTTCCACAAGTATAGCCACATTAACAAATGTCTTGCTCGGAGAACATTAACAATAACACACTCCAGTCTCAAATTAGTCACTGGATAGTAGTTTTGAAAAGATTAAGGAAGCAGTTTCTGTAAATTGCTGACTGGCATGCTAGTTCTTCTTTGGGCTATATGTATCTTTTGCTCAGGTGATCCGTTCTGTAATTGTGCTCTGCTGTTTTGGCTGGAGCAATGTCGACATGGCCCCACTTGGTTTTTATCTGATTAGGACTAGGGAGCCATATTTGGCATATGATATGGACTTCAGTCATCAAGGCCATGTAAATGTAATGCTTGTAGAGATTGGGAACTTCTTCCTGAGGATGTAAATTCTTCTATTCAAACAGCTGGGAACATCTGGTTGCTTCAAATCTACTCACGGTTGTTGGATATTTAGAGTATTTGGTTGATTGTATTCATGTAACGTTTAACTTGAATTACTTGGTTATGGTGTCGTTGTTCAAGTTACGTTAAGTATGCACATTCGTTGTTTATGGTTTAGTAAACAATGAACACTTTCGTATGATAAATCGTATGATTTGAATTGAGCAAGAAACAAAGTGAAGGGAGCAGGCAGGGGAGGATCGCGGCCCGCAACCGGCCTGTCGCGACTCGCGACGGGCTACTGCCCGTCGTGCTCCAGGTTTGCGGTTTTTCTTTTTAAGCGGTTATTGGCCGTTTTTTCTTTGTTTGACATGCATATATGTGGTGAAAACCACTGGTGAAGGTTTATATGTTCACATTCTCTCAAAAGCACTCTCAAGTTTCTCTCTATAATTCTTCATCAAATCAAAAAATCACACAAACACTTGTTCTCATTTTGTGAGTTTCATACGAGCGTGACAATTATATGCATGACTTTTTGTTGATAATGAGAGAAGTTTTTTGAATTGAATGACCTTGAGGATACCTGAGTCTCTTAAATTCCACCCTTGCTCTACTAATCTTGCTTTATCAGTGAGGTGATACCTTGACATTCCAATGAGAATATATTTCACACCTATTAATTCTTTTTCAGCATCACAAGTTCTTGATGAAATGATCACTATTCTCCATTACCCGATATTAATGTATAAAACTCACTATGGTATGTGGACTGTGGTCATTTCAAAGTTGATCTAGTTTGTGTTCCTCTAATTTCAACTGATTCATTACTGACATAGCTGATGATCTAAGCAAACTTCATATGAAGATACTCCATTAAAATCACAGACACAGCAGTTTGCCAAACTACAGTACATTAGGAAATGCAGTTGCTATATGGGGCCTCAATAATGTGCTTATAAATGGGAGCATTAAGCAGCAGTTCTGAATGGGTAATGAATGGGCACTGCAGTTCCTAGAATATTGCCGTTTGACAACCATCGAATAGAGCTACGCTGCCTTGATATGCTCTTCCCATCCCTGAGGATGCTACTGCTTCCCTATCCTCTCTCTAGCCTTGAGAGTTCCCGTCTAGCCAGGCGTAACAACATGCTAGATGGCTCGTTTCCCATGGTCAAACTTTGTGCTTCGCAGTGCTCATCATCCCCCATTTTATTTTCTCCTTCATCTCAAAGGTAATAAACTCTCTTTGTCTTCACTGTGGAATGGTAGGTGTTTAATTACATAATTCATTGAGTGCTTTCATTAAGGGGTTATAATACAACCCATTCTTTTTCTTTCCCAATTTGTTTCGCATATAAATATGGAGGCAATGCTTAGTAGAACCCTCAAAACGAGTAAGCTTGTGCTTCCGGACTGTGAAAGTGTGGTAAGATTGCTAATTACGGGTGCAGTCTTACCCTATTTTCCCTGAACTTATTCTGAACTGTACTTACATATATGAACTTATAGGAATTTGTCTGTAGCTTTTCGGAGCTTATTTGACTTTAGTGACTTGACGCTTATGTTATAAGGTGCTATAGCTTATTGTAACTTGTTGGAAATTATCTGAGCTTATTGCAACCTACATAAACTTATGTGAACTTGTTTAAGGTTAAGAGAATGCACCCACGAAGCCATTGGCTTTGGTATTCGTTATAGTTGACTTTTATATGGTGATTGGCAATTACATTTTGTGGTGTCAGAGTCAAAATTAACGAGGTTTAGTGTAAGACTGATACAACCTCTTATCACAAACGTCTTTCTCAGAGAACATTAACAATAACGCACTCCAGTCTTTGAAAAGATTAAGGAAGCAGTTTCTGTAGATTGCTGACTGGCATGCTAGTTATTCTTTGGGCTATATCTATCTTCTGCTCCGATGATTTCTCTCCTGTTTTGGCTGGAAACATGTCGGCATGTCCCCACTTGGTTTTTTATCTGATTTGGACTAGGGAAGCCATATTTGGCATATGATATGGACTTCAGTCATCAAAGCCATGTAATGCTTGTATGAGATTTGGAACTTCTTAATGAGGATGTAAGTTTTTCTATTCAAACAGCTGGGAACATTGATTTGTTTGCTTCATATCTACTCATGATGGGAGCAATTTATTGCTGCGTGAATAAAGACAATCGAACATTTCTTCAAGACAGTTTTGAAATGATTAGATCATTTTGTTCAATTAATCAGGATTCATCTAACAACCTGTTGATGAAGAAAGTGCAGAAATCTTGGAAATTTAAACTTTTATTCCATTTTTTGTGCAGAAAGAGGACTAAGGGGATAATCACAAATGCCTAATGTGAAGGGCATGGTGTTTCAGAAGTATAGCCACATATTGGATTTGCTAGGCTACTAGCAGAGGTGCATGCATTGTTAGTGTTGTCAGGTATCCTGCAAACAATATAGTACTTATTTATCAATATATTTCCTCTGTTTGTTCTAGACTTACATAAGTTTGTAAAATGGAAATTGCATATTACTCGATTCATTTCTTATATTACCAATGAGTTCTGTCTATCCCTCTCCTGTTGCTACATGTGTTGCCCTATTTATCTCCTTATCTCTTTTGCACAGACTCCTTAAAAACCGTGCCCACATCGGTAAGTATATATTACAGTTTAAAATCATGTATAGACAAATGTGAAAGTGAAAATTTACAAAAGAGCAGAGGTTGTATTAATTTAGCTACTATCTTAACAATTTGCAAGAAAAGTTCCAAGGTCCATGAAAATCCTCTTTTCATGGATTCTCTATGAGATCTTAGAATTTTAATTACTTCTTGCGATTTATCCACAAACCCAACACAGCATCTCACTACCTAGTTTCTAACAGTCATTATACTTGTACGGTCGTACCCGCCTAAATATTGACCCACATCACATATGGATTGTAAATTTTCTTATTTTTTTTTTCTTTAGATAAGTTAGGGTGTAGTATTGAAATAAGACCGCCATAATATTGTATATCTTTCTCTTTCCATTGACAAAACCAAAAAGAAGGAGGCACTTAGCCATCAAATAAGCATTCACTTCATTTGAAGCTGAAATATGATGTGAACGTTGTTTGTTAGTTTGGGGCAACTAGCTTTAACAAAGTCAATGCCTCCATCTTTTTCCACGATCTTATTCTTCTCCTGTCTACTTTAACTTTGTTTTCGCATTGTTTTATAGTCGGATCAGCTAGCTCAAACACCAAAATTGCTGATCCAAATATCTCAACACATGAAGGTCAGTTTGTTTGTACTTCACTATGCAAGAATTTTATTGATTATGAGATATAATGATTGTCTTTCTCTTTGTATGTTTGTATATAGAAACCATATACTACAAACTTGGGCCAGCAGGAAGTCAAGAAGGTCAGCTGTGGGATCTCAAAGGACGAACGGAAATAGTTCAGATCTTTGTTTGGTATGGAAAATGTATCAACTCCAATCAATTCGAATACCTTGTCAACGGGCGCTTGTTCATGTCTCCCATCTTCGGCAGCTCAAACTTTAGCGGACCTGGATTCGAAGCGGTTCTTTCTCTAACCCCACTACAACTTAAATACAAGTCTCACGATTGTTTTCTTTTTTTTTGAAAGAGTCTCACCAATTTCTGAATTGCACATTATTAATTTGGACAAAGAGGTCCGCCCGGGTAATTTTTATGAACAATCCTATTTCAAACATTAGAGCTTGACATGGCTCTTTATCCTGTTGTCCATTGCATTGTTTATTGCGTCAATCACGAGCTTGCTTCAATTCACATAGACATTACATTTCCCTCATGTGCTATAGCCTGTGGTCAGATTATATAATACTATTATTTTCTAGAGCAATGTTTGGAATTTATGGTTGTTATTAAGAAAACCATGGATGATGTTGGGAGCAAGTGAGGATAGGTGGAAGAAGGTCCCCAGGAGAAGAAGAAGGGGTGGGCAATCGGGATTTGGTGTTCTCCTTGTTTTTGTTTTCCAATTCTTACGTAGTTACATTGGAGTGTAAAATAATTTTAACAATAGACTATGAAAGCCATAACATAATAGATAGCCGATATGGAAAAAGCCTATGACCGAATAGAATGGAACTATCTATTTACCACCCTAGTTCATCTTGGCTTCTGCACCAAATGGGTGAACTGGATTAAAGAATATGTCACCACCACTTCCCTCTCCGTCTTGGTAACGGTCTTCCCTCTGTCCAGTTCTTTCCCTCACGGGGAATTCGTCAAGGTGACCCTCTCTCACCTTACCTTTTCATCCTTTGTGCTGAATTTTTAGCAAGACAACTTCAATTCGACGGGTTTGGTAGAGACAAACTACTCGGTGTCTCCCCGGGGCGATCTAGAATGAGAATCCCCTTCCACACCTTTGCTGACGACACGATGATATTTGCAAAGGCTTGCCTTGGAATCTGTCAACTAATTAAAAATATCCTAAATAAGTATTGTGAAATGTCTGGCCAACTTGTAAACTTTCATAAATCAGCCTTTCAATGCACTTCCAATGTGACTATGCCCAACATTCACATTGGAAATCCTTTAAAGAAATCCTTGTAAATGGAGAATTTAGACTATCTGGTATCCTACTTGGGTTACCCCATATTAGATAGAAGAGTAACTCCAAATTCTTTTAACAATGTCATCGTTTCAGCTCATAATCAGCTTGCTAAGTGGAAATCCAACTCTTTGTCCCAATCTGGCCGAACATTCCTTATTCAGTCAACACTTGCTGCTAAGGCCAACCACCAAATGCAAAGTTTCTCCCTACCGCCAAAAATCCATTTAAACCTAGATAAAATTTGCCGTAACTTTCTCTAGAACAAAAATCAAGACTGAAGATGTCCTCACCTGATAGGGTGGGACAAAATTTGTAAACCAAAATTCCTAGGTGGATTAAGGTTATGAAAAGCTGAGATCAATAATAAAGCCATGCAGATGAAACTTCTATGGAAAATTACTAATGAGCCGGACAACTATTGAGTTAAGCTGGTAAAAAAGAAATATCTAATAAAAGACAATCTCTTGACCTATTTGTCCTCGGCCAACAAGTCTTTGCAATAGAGGAATCTTATGAAATTAAGAGAAACCTTTGCTAAAGGCCTTCAATGGCAAATTGAAAACGGAAAATCTATCAAATTCTAGTCAGACAACTGGGCATTTCCCTTCCCTCTTTCGGATATAGTCTCTTCCATCACAAACCACAATTCTTTAGTGTGTGACTTCTTTCTTAATAACTGTAAGGACAGGGACCCTCGAAAACTGGAGTCTGTCCTTCCTCCTTCCTTAGTAGAGGGCATCCTTAAAATTGTCATCCCTTCTAATGACCTTGAAGACCGCCTATTCTGGTATCCTTAAAACTCGAGTCGGATATAGTTCTCGACCAAATCTGCAACTCTTATTCCTCAAGGAATCACTCCTGAAATATTGCAAAATGCTCCTTTCGCTGGATCTGGAAACTAAATATCCCCCCTAAAATTAAGAATTTCCTTTGGAAAATATGTAATGATGGTGTCCCTACTACGGAGCATCTCTTTATAGTCACGTGGCAGTCTCACTACCTTGCTTGTTTTGTAACCATCACACGGAAGACTTAAACCACCTTTTCCTCAAATGGCCCATCACGATAGACACGTTGAATTCTCTTGCCAAAGATTCCCACTGGCCCATTCTCCTTCCTTTCCTTCCCTTAAGTCAGGTAGTGATATCATAAATGACTTAAGATCTTCCTTTAACTTATAGATATCCAAATGATAGTCATTACCTGGTGGTTCATTTGGCTCCAGAGAAACAAAGTTTTCATTAACAATGAGCCCGTTAGTACTACTCAAACGAAGATTCTAATTATAAATTATTGCAACCAATGGTTCATACCAGAGAGCTCAGATTAGCAAGATGCGTCCTGTAAGTATCCTAATTTAACCCCAACCCCCTACCCTTAAGGCGTTGTTTGGACCCTCATCCTTCTGGCTCTTTCAAAATTAATTTTGATGGCTCGAAACTTAAAAACGGCAATACAGCGTGTGGTTTCATCATTAGAGATGACAAAGGATCTCTTATCCTAGCGGGTGCTAAGTCCCTCCCCTTTAACTCCTCCATTCTCTTTGATGAGACAATGGGACTAAGAGAAGGCATTAGACAAGCCTGCTCTTTATGTATAGATGGACTGGTTATCGAGGCGATGATCTTACGGTCGTAAATTCGATTAAAAGAATCTGGCAAATTCCATGGGAAATTAACAATCTTGTTTGTGATGCAGGAGGTTAACCACCTACTCTGTGCATCACTTCTTTTGGGAGGGGAATAAGGCGGCAGATCTCCTTGCAAATTGGGGTCACATTCAGAAAGGACTCTGGTCCCCTACTTCTCTTCTTCCTCCCCGGCTTCCTCTTATCATCCGCAAGGATGAGTTAGGTTTCTCCTATCTTAGGGGGTAATAAAATAGATGTGGCCTAGTGGTTACCTTCTAAAACATTGATGTTTTTGATCATGGGTTCAAATCTCAAGTGTAGCATTTTTTAGATTAAGATATTAAAGTGATATGTTACTAGCCTACGACGTGTGAGATAGAAATATAGTGACACCATGTCAAGGGATGACATAGGACGCCACATATATCTCTACAATGAGATGCCCCGAGTTTTAATAAGGAAAAGTTATGAGAAAACACTTTACATAATTTTTTTTTGTGAAAAAATACCTTATATAACCTCCTTTCTTTTTTCAAAATCAAAATAGCCACCTTGATGTCTAAATCCGGCCAACAAGTTAACTTTCCAGCATTGACCCGCTCGTTTTTTCTCCCTCTCTACGCTTGAATTTCCATTAGGGCAGACAAAATCTAGACTTTGAGTTTCCATTAATGCAGACACAAATATTGCTCAACAAATCAATTGACTCAAAACTCATGATATCAAAAACAATAAGTTGCAGAAACTAAATCCATGATATTTGATAAGCATGGGCCTAATGCTTCACTTTTGGTGTTTGAAGATGGTGTAAGATTGTAAGCTTACCATAGCCGCTGGAGTAGTTTATAGCTTATTCATTCCAGGTTTTGAAACCTTCCAATTGCTCCTCAGACAGATAACATATTTTCCAATGCATCCACAATCAATGTCACTCTTCGCTAAATACCACTATTAATAATTATTGATTGTTGATACACTATGTCACAAATATTTGTTATATCATATTAACAACACACCCTTACTTTATTACTCATCCACCAAATTTAAAAAAATAAATAAATTACAAATTACCTAACCACCCTCCACTCTCTCTCCTCACTCTGCCATTGAAACACCATTCCACGCTATTCTCAATGAAACACTATCTCCATGACTCCATAAACCATCCATTAACCTAAACCTAATCTATTTGCAAATCTTCATATTGTCAATACAACCTCCACTCTCTCTTCTCTTCTCCCAACGCCATTCTCTCGCACCACTATCTGCCTTTCTCTCTTCGCCTTCACCGCCATTGCAACCACCTACTACCCCTTCAACTCCTCCGACAATGATGTCCATAACAACAAACTTTTCTCCGTCATTGAAACTACAATCCACCGACTCAACTCATTGTATCTTTAATCGCATGAAGCACACAACCATTCCGTACCGTGGCTATCGCTTTGTTTTGTCCTTCGCCCAACTATGGGGTTTGCTCCGACTTTGAGTTTACAGTTGCTGCATTGCTGACATTGCCGCTGGTAAAGCTGCTCGAAGGTCCACCATTGTCACCGCTTTGAGAGAATGGTTTCAATTTTTGTGTTTTTGATTTGATGATGTCAATATTAATCAAAACGGAAAATTATTATGATAATGTAAATAAAATGATAGACATTTTAGAAAATGTAAGAAATAGGTGATGGAGCGGGTCATAAGCGGGTGATGGATGAAATTTTCTCACCCTAATCCATCCATCACCCATCACAAGTTCACCCGTCACCCGTCCATCATCCATTTAACTCGGTTTTTCACCCTTTTTTTCCGTGTAGAGCGGGTAATAGATCATCTATTGGATATTTTCATCTCTATTTGTGGTAACCAATTTTCTACCTCTCCCTCTCCCTCTTAGACTGCCACATGTGTTTCCCTATTTGTCTCTTTATCCCCTTTGCACTCGGGCTCCTAAAAGTTCTTGTTCAATAGGAGAAGCATACACTTCCACTACTACATAATTCTTCTAACACTTGCCTTTATTAAATTTTATAAACTTTTAACAATGAATTTTCATTATTATATAGGAAAAAAAATTGTCATTTCAAATTTTTTTAGATTTATCTGAAGGTATGTTTTTTAAATATCCCATCTCAATATATTAGTAATATATACTTAAAGATAATAATGAATCAAAGTAATGCATGCATTATAGACCAACAAATGTTATAAGATTAATAGAGCATATGAAGTATTATTGTTCGAAATTATATATCGACAAATGTACCTGAAAGTCAAATGTGTACATTTAAAAATAAGCAAACGTGGTAATACATATAGCGCATGCGAGCAACGTACACTTATCACATTTTTACTGGATTTGATCTTAACAATGTGCAAGTAAAATTTTCTTTCCATGGTTTGGATGATCTGTCAAATCTTAGAATTTTTATTACCTTTCGCCAGCGGCAGATCCAGGATTGAGTCAAAAGATTAAAATAATGGATGCTTAACATTGAAATAGGTGAAGCATTAGAGATAATGCACAAATAAAAGGAACGGAGACAAACAACAGCAATGTGGTGGGAAAAGCTATAAGAGCACTCACACTCATGATCTATTTGGTCATGAAAAATGCTTGATGACAAGAAAAGAAAAAATACATGCACTACACTCATGAGCATAACATAGGCAACCAAACACACGAACATCAACATACGAAGGGAGGACACCATATAAGCATTCATAAGTTGTTTTTCCATTCAACACCGGAGTAGGAGTGAGATTAATTAGATGAGCAGCCGCCATAACACATTCACCCCAAAAGGACTTAGGTAAACGTGCTTGAAAACGTAAAGCACGCGCCACATTAAGAAGGTGACGATGTTTACGTTCCACGCGTCCGTTTTGTTGGACCGTATCTACACAACTAGTTTGATGCAAAATACCTTTCTTAGCAAAAAAAATGCTTTAAACTCAAAAATTCCTCTCCATTGTCACTACGGACCACCTTTAATTTATTACTATATTGAGTTTTAACCATAGCATAGAAATTATGAACAAGACTAGCAACCTCCGATTTGTGCACCATCAAAAATATCCACGTTGCACGGGAAAAATCGTCCACAACAGTGAGAAAATAACGAGCATCACAACTAGCCGGAATTTTATTGGGACCCCAAATATCACAATGAATTAAATCAAAAATGTCCCTAGCCTTATTAGAACTGATAGGAAAAGAGTTACGAGGTTGTTTGCCCATAAAACAAACAGAACAGTCTAAATCACAAATAGAATGACGACCACCAACTAATCCGGGCAACAAGGAAACAACTTTAAGAGATGGGTGACTGATACGTGTCGTTTGCGTATACAAATTAATAATTTATAATACCTATCTTAACCTCAAAAATATAAACATAGTAAAGGATAAGTAGGATCGATCCCACGGAGAGACTAACTAATTCATTAAAAACCAAAGTTTGACTAATTGGACGACTAGTAACATAGAAAGAATAAAGACAACTATATACATGTTCACATTGATTTGGGGGGGTTTGTTCGGAAAATAACTAAACTAAACTAAATACTAATAACTAATAACTAATATATACAAGTGAAGACAAGCTAACCATTAAGCACATAATCTTAGAAATACTCAACCTTTTAATAACGAACTTGGATCACATATTAGTCACAAAATCAATATGAAAGGTTAACGTTAGGAATTTTGATAGCAAAATTTCCCCTTTATCCCTCTTCTCAAATCTAGCCAAGTAAAATTGTCGCGGTCCACTATGACTAAATTATGAGTGGTAATATCTAACTTTAAACTAGGCCAAAGTTAACTCTTACTAATCCTACAATCACCAATAATTCGCAATTAGCAAAATTCAGATTAGTAGTATTGAGAACGATTAACCCAAGAAATCAAAACACATAGATGTATTAATTAACTTGATCA
Source organism: Patellifolia procumbens (assembly GCA_947645195.1). Taxonomy (NCBI): domain Eukaryota; kingdom Viridiplantae; phylum Streptophyta; class Magnoliopsida; order Caryophyllales; family Amaranthaceae; genus Patellifolia; species Patellifolia procumbens. Next base: position 2,973,721 of record CANSGD010000193.1, read on the forward strand.
AATTATACTCTAATTTAAACCGGAACTATATCGCAAACCCCAATTCAAACTAGTTGCTATCAGATTACATAATTGATATTAGAACGAATCATGTAATTAGCACAAGAACACAACTTAATACTCAAAAGATAGTAATTAAGCATAAAGTCGCAATCTTTAATAACAAAAACAAATATAACTTGAATATCATACCAAAATTCGAAACTAACAATGTAAATACTAATATTCAAAGACCCAAAAACATAATTGAAAGATTAAATAAACTAAGTATAAGATCATAATTTGCGAGTATCAATTTCTAGATAAACTTAAGAGATTAAAAGAGATAGAAGAACTTATAATTAAGCCTGGAAAATCGCAGCTTGAATTCAGTTTCGACACCTCCAACAAACCCGACTTTCGCACTTCCTTGCCGTACAGTAGCTGCACACCAAAGACGGTTCTTATTCCAATTCCATCCCTCAATTCCATCCCAAAATCTCACTCTCAAACTCCCTTTTTATTCTTGTAAAATCTGCCCAAGCTTTCTTGCCTTTTCTCCGTGAACTGAATGGGGTTTTTATACCCAAATAAATGTGGATCTTGATGATAGAGTAGAATACTAAAATCTCGGACTGATAAATTTGATCTGATTGCAAACTTTATCTTCTTGATTTAATTAATTTGGCAATAGAAATCAAATGGAAGAAGATAACTCTTCCTTTGCTGCGCTTGTTCCTCTTCCTCACTATCTCCTCCTTATCTTCCTTTTATTTCTTTTCTTTTATTTATATTCTTTTGCTTTCTCACGTGTAGATTTGTTTAATTGCTGAAGTTGTATAACTTTGATGATCCACTTATGAGAGCCAACTATGGAGCAAGTTAGTGCCTTTGAGCCCAAGTCCAAAATCCATCACCTATATTTTATTTTAATAAATAAAGAAACACAAATTAAGCTCAATTTACTTGTAATTACAATATTGTATAAATAAAAACTATAATAAATAAAAGTACTAAAACTTCGAGAAAGTTATATATAAAAAATGGTCAAACGACTAAAATAAGGGAGTCAAAATATGGCATATTACGCATTTATCAGTGACCTAAACGGCGTTGCCATAACAAACTCGCATCATCAACTCTGGTCACTTTATTGGCTTGAACCTGATGATCACAAACAGGCTTGAAGACATCGACCCCGTTAGACTGCAGTCCCGCTCCAATCAGGTTCTTCAAAGTGAGGTCTTGTATGAGACATAACTTATTAGTGAAGAAAATGAAATATTTTTGTCTTTCCAGAAGCTGAGACACAGACAATAAACTATATTGAAGAGCGGGAACATATAACACGTGGTCTATAAGTAAACCGTCACATAAAATAATAGTACCCTCTTTGGTGGCATGAGTACTCTGACCATTAGGCAAACCAACTTATGAAGAAATAGATCGCAGATTAGTAAACAAAGAGAGATTACCGGACATATGATTAGAAGCACCGGAATCAATAAGCCAAACATTAGAACTAGACATACCACTTAATTTTTTGGTGGAGGAAGAAGAAGGGGTATGAGACCCTTTAATAGTTGACTGTAGCTGCTGCCATTGATCGTCACTGAGAGTGGGAGTAGTACGACGATCACCATCGTTGATTTCAGGCACACCCGAACTACCACGAAGGCCTTCACTAGTGCTGCCTGCAAAAACACAACCCCTACGCGAGCCACGACCACCACGCACACCCTTTCCAAGACCACCACGTTTGTCTGGAAAGCCGTGTAACTGATAGCATCTATCCTTGACATGCCCCTGACGCCCACAGTGGCTGCACACTCGTGGCTCATCAGACACAGCAGCATGTGGCCGAGAAACAGCAGCAAAGCCCATAACATCAGGCGGAGTGGTGTCATGACTGTCGGACACTAATTGCTGGCGTTCATCAGAGATAATTTTGGCATATGCAACAGTAAGGGACGGAAGAGGATCTTGCATCAATAAACCAAACACTAAAGTCCCAAACTTTTCAGCATCCAAACCAAGAAAAAATTGATGCAAGTGTTCAGTCTCCTGTAAAAGCATATATTGGGCAGCAGCTGAGCAAGAACAAACAGGAAATTTACAATAGCTCAGAAGTTCGTCTTGTAATTGACGTAATTCACCAAAGAAAACAGCAACAGAACGACCATTTTGACGACAATCATGAATTTTATTTTAAATTCAAGAATTCTTGGACCATTACCAAGTGAATATCGATCCCCCAAATCATCCCATAAAGACTTAATGTTCTCAGGAAAATGCATAGTAGATCGTACAGACATATCTAAAGTATTAAAAATCCAAGCAACAAGCATAGAATTTACAATACCCCATTGTGGAAGATCGGGAGATTTGGAATCTGGAACCGGAATGGTGCCATCTATAAAACCCCACTTATTCTTCGCACGAAGTTTATTGCGAAGAGAACGCGACCATGACTCGTAGTTGTCACCGGTAAGCATGATGGGGCTGATTACAGCACCGATTCCTTCACTTGGGTGAAGATAGTATTAAGTGAACGACTCATTGCGTGGGTGCTGTAGAGGTGCGTCCTTTGGATCCACCATTGGAGAAACGAGCAAGCACAGCAAAAGAAAAACAGAGCCAAGCGTAGCAGCGGAAGAAAAACAGAGTACGTTCAACCCAGAAAAAATTCTAAATTAAATTAGAAGGCTTGATACCATGAAGAAGAAGAGAGTTTTTGAAAGAATTAACTTGTTATTCAGAAAGCCAAAAGGCACGGCTAATATAGAAATTACCAAAGCTTGCCAAGACCTAACTTTCCTAAAAACCAGCTAACAAGATAAAGCAACCAAAGATATTATCCTAATACAAGATATTAACATATCACAATATTCACAAATATATCTCCTAATAGTCAAATCTTAGAATTTTTATTACGTTTCGCCAGCGGCAGATCCAGGATTGAGTCAAAAGATTAAAATAATGGATGCTTAGCATTGAAATAGGTGAAACATTAGAGATAATGCACAAATAAAAGGAAAGACGACAAACAACAACAATGTGGTAGGAAAAGCTATAAGAGCACTCACACTCATGATCTATTTGGTCATGAAAAATGCTTGATGACAAGAAAAGAAATATACATGCACTACACTCATGTATTTTTTTATGTCATCCAATGACCAATTGATCATCAAGCATGAATTAAATCATGAAGTTGGTCATCAAAATGGGGCCTATTGTGTCATAACAAAGACAAATGAGAGCTTGACACACTTCACTCTCTCTCCTTAATTATTTTATTTGTAATCAATTTTCCGGAAAATTGCAAAAGTCAAAAATAAAAATAAAAATACCAATGATCGTATTAATTCATGATCTATAAAATGACATCCATTTTCATGTACTTTGAGACACTTTAAAATTTCAATTTCTCTCTTTAAATCTAAAAATATGTGTATTCGGGTTTATTATACAAAAAAAAAAAAATATCATATAAGTTGAGGTAATTTTTAATTTATTTTTATATAATTTATTTCAAATATTATATTAAATTTATGGATGATAAGAGAGAGAAAGTTTGGTATAGTGTGTTGGGCAGTCGAGAGAGGGATGTACAACTTTTTTTGTGTCATGAGTGGGAAATATTTTTAGCGTTTGTCATGAAATATGACATAATGAGAGAGAAAGTGGTAGAGAGAGAGGGATGACAAGTATTTTTGTACCATGAGTGATGATGGTCTAATGTATAGCAGGCTAGCAGCAAAACAAATGAAGTTGTTACAGCAACTCTTAGAAAAGATTGGAAAAGGGTTGGGATTAGCTAAGATTAACGAGAAGAACATTAAGAGCACAATATTCCTCTTATATTGATTGAAAATCATAGATACAACTTTGGGAAGGGGATACAAACGCTGGTAATGATTACCAGGGGATAAGCTACAAAGTAGCCAATATTAACTGAAAAAAGGAGGAAAAAACAACTAAATAAAGTAGGTCAGTAACTCCATTGCAAAAGCAAGCGTTCGTACATGCATAAATCATGGAGCTAGGTTAGGACAAGAGGATTCCTTGTAATACTGTCTAAGAGCTTAATAGGATTGACCACTCAGATTTCTGCATGCATAAAAAAATAAAATAAATATCATAAATAAATATTAATTTAATGTATTTAATTTATTAAAATCAATTTAAAAACAAACCTTAATAGGATGTGGACCGTCGTGGACCAGATTACTCCTACGATTTGATAACAATTTATATTCCTCTATTTTAAACCCGGGTTTACATTCACTTCTACCCCTTAATTTTTCATGTAGATGATAAATTTGAGTTGTACCTGATGTAGGCAACATTCTGTGCTGTTTCAAATTGTCAATACACCTCCAGTAACTATTTTCGACGGTGGGCTAGGTGGTTTTTTGGCTTAGATCGACCATCAACTTGGTCGGGTGTGCTGACCAATGGTGTAAAAAATACACCGGTCTTCTATAGTTGATTGGTTCGTTCACTTGGTTGAAACCAAGTATCTCTTCACATCAAACAAAATAAGTTTGTTACAATTTAAAGTTTTAATGGGATGATTTTGAGGTAAATCTTCCATTGTATAATTGTCCAAAAGCTCAAAAAGTTGAGAGGGTGTGTAGGTTGGGTTTGGAAAATGATATTCTATGTTAGGGGGGATTACAAGTTGTTCTTGCTAATGTATAGGTAGTGGGAAGGGATGAAGATAAAGTTGATTAGCCATGATTTAAGATTGGCATTTCCTGTTAAACAACACATTAACACACATTATATCAAAACAACACCAAATTCAAGAGCATTATGACAATATATTTTCAGGTTAAGATGCAGTTTTAGAATAGAAATTCATAGAAACAAAGCTATATGGAACGTTTCCCTTCTATTTCATATGAAATAATTTGTTTATATAGGAAGTATAACATGCCACTGATGTTTATATGAAATACAAAGTTAACGTCAAAAAATAAAAAGAAATACAAAGTTTTTTATTCATTTCATGTTTTATTTGTTTTACATTAGGTGGGAACTGGGAAGTACTGTTAGGATTTCGATGAAAAAATGGAGCCATATTTTTTCTTTCTTATCTAAACATCAAGTATATAAAGCAAGTAAAAAAGGCTAGAACATCCAGAATAGAGAAAAAAAGTAAAAACCATTGTAAAGCTCATAAAAAAACTTTTAAATACTTCTCAAGATGGAGATAGCAAAAACATTGGAACACTGAAAAATTGAAAATACTCTCAACGACACCCTCATCCGTAGGGTTAAGGCCCAACAGATAATGGCGGATCTTGAAATTTTTTGTTTAGGGGCCAAATTTGTAGAATATATGATTTAGATAATTTGAATAATTGTATATATGACAAATTAATGTAATTCGATTAAAAAACTAATTCGATCCAAAATTGACCTAATATCCAAATAACTCAAAAGAAGTTAACTCAAACCGATTTTTACTTGAAATCCAAATTATGCCAAAACCGAAATCAGACCCAAATTTAATCGAATTAAACTCGATTTGAATAAGATTTTTTCATGCATAAATCATGGAGCTAGGTTAGGACAAGAGGATTCCTTGTAAGACTGTCTAAGAGCTTAATAGGATTGACCACTCAGATTTCTGCATGCATAAAAAAATAAAATAAATATCATAAATAAATACTAATTTAATGTATTTAATTTATTAAAATCAATTCAAAAACAAACCTTAAGAGGATGTGGACCGTCGTGGACCAGATTACTCCTACGATTTGACAACAATTTATATTCCTCTATTTTAAACCCGGGTTTACCTTCACTTCTACCCGTTAATTTTTCATGTAGATGACAAATTTGAGTTGTACCCGATGTAGGCAACATTCTGTGCTGTTTCAAATTGTCAATACACCTCCAATAACTACTTTCGACAGTGGCGTAGGTGGTTTTTTGGCTTAGATCGACCATCAACTTGGTCGGGTGTGCTCATATATAGTTGATTGGTTCGTTCACTTGGTTGAAACCAAGTCTCTCTTCATATCAAACAAAATAAATTTGTTAAAATTTAAAGGTTTAATGGGCGATTTTGAGGTAAATCTCCCATTGTATAATTGTCCAAAAGCTCAAAAAGTTGAGAAGGTGTGCATAGAGGGTTTGGAAAAGGATATTCTATGTTAGGGGGGATTACAAGTTGGTGTTGCTCATGTATAGGGAGTGGGAAGGGATGAAGATAAAGTTGATTAGCCCTGATTTACGATTGGTATTTTGTTAGACAACACATTAACACACATTATATAAAAACAACACCAAATTAAAGAGCATTATGATTTGAATATATGATTTAGATAATTTGAATAATTGTATATGTGACAAAATTAATGTAATTCGATTAAAAAACTAATTCGATCCAAAATTGACCAAATATCCAAATAACTCAAAAGAAGTTAACTCAAACCGATTTTTACTCGAAATCCAAATTATGCCAAAACCGAAATCAAACACAAATTTAATCGAATTAAACTCGATTTGAATAAGATTTTTTCATGCATAAATCATGGAGCTAGGTTAGGACAAGAGGATTCCTTATAAGACTGTCTAAGAGCTTAATAGGATTGATCACTCAGATTTCTGCATGCATAAAAAAATAAAGTAAATATCATAAATAAATATTAATTTAATGTATTTAATTTATTAAAATCAATTTAAAAACAAACCTTAATAGGATGTGGACCGTCGTGGACCAGATTACTCCTACGATTTGACAACAATTTATATTCCTCTATTTTAAACCCAGGTTTACCTTCACTCCTACCCCTTAATTTTTCATGTAGATGATAAATTTGAGTTGTACCCGATGTAGGCAACATTCTGTGTTGTTTCAAATTGTCTATACACCTCCAATAACTACTTTCGACGGTGGCGTAGGTGGTTTTTTGGCTTAGATCTACCATCAACTTGGTCAGGTGTGCTCACCAATGGTGTAGAAAATACACCGGTCTTGTATAGTTGATTGGTTCATTCACTTGGTTGAAACCAAATATCCTTTCACATCAAACAAAATAAATTTGTTAAAATTTAAAGGTTTAATGGGATGATTTTGAGGTAAATCTCCCATTGTATAATTGTCCAAAAGCTCAAAAAGTTAAGAGGGTGTGTAGGTGGGGTTTGGAAAAGGATATTCTATGTTAGGGGGGATTACAAGTTGTTCTTGGTCATGTATAAGTAGTGGGAAGGTATGAAGATAAAGTTGATTAGCCATGATTTATGATTGGCATTTCCTGTTAAACAACACATTAATACACATTATTATTAAAACAACACCAAATTAAAGAGCATTATGATTTGAATATATGATTTAGACAATTTGAATAATTGTATATGTGACAAAATTAATGTAATTCGATTAAAAATCTAATTCGATCCAAAATTGACCAAATATCCAAATAACTCAAAAGAAATTAACTCAAACCGATTTTTACCCGAAATCTAAATTATGCCAAAACCGAAATCAAACCCAAATTTATTTGACATAAACTCGATTTGAATAAGATTTTTCATTACTCAATATGACCCGATTAAAAATTGAATTTAATAAGCCATAAATTGAATTGGATATTTTTAGATTAATGATCATTTATATTAGGAAAAATTGTCAGAAACCACCTTATAAAATCACTTTTTTTTTTAGAAAACCACCTAATAAACGTTTTATTATATGAAACCACCTATTAAGACACTTTTTTTTAAAACACTACTAGTTAACGGACGATCTGTAACTCCGTTAACTCTAATTAGACTTCCCTCCAATTTTGCTTGTTATGTGAAAAGACGAAATTGCCCTTTTGGGTTTGAAAAGCAACAGACTCATCATTTACCCCTTTACCCCTTCATCTTCCAAGCTTCCATGTTCTAAAAGAGGATAATTCACCATGCGAAGCAAGAATCACCACACCAACGAAGCTTCAATTACCTCTTTTCATTAAACCTAGAAAAATCTAAATTGAAATTTCGCCCTTTTTCTCTGATTTGTGAAGAATTGGAGTGCCATTTTGAAAAATCATGGCGGAAGAGAAGGGGAAAGCTGTTGTTGATGAGCTGATAGATTCTCAAAATCTGACAAAGGATAATGGGTAAGTTAACAAGTATGAAATTCGCATTATTTCATTATGTACTTTCTTTTTCTTCATGCTTTAACTGTATAAAACTACAACCCTAGCTTGAATATTGAAAATTGCTTTGCTGATTTGCTTTAACTGTGTGTTTAGTAGTTGAATAACTAGGTTTTTATTTTCTTTCCTGATTTGTAGGTGAGCATCGAAATATGTAGATGCAAATATGTAGATTAATCCAAAAGTACATAAACCCTAATTTTACTAGTGGGAAATTAAAACAAACGAGGAGCAATTACCTTCAATTGGATGCACGAATCGCAGATGTCAAACCCTAATTCATAACTATGAAACTAATTGAAAGATTGAAGAAGAAGCCCAAGAATTTGAGTGAATTGAAAATGTGAGGGATGAGGTGCTATAAAAGGGGGAAATTTTGGTGGGAAATCTGGGATTGAAAGAGGAGGGAAAATCATAAAGGGGACCCACTTGGCTGAATAGTTAAGTAGTTAGTGTCAAAACGTTAAGTGGTGGTGTTTTAAAAAAAATGTGTCTTAATAGGTGGTTTTATATAATAAAACGTTTATTATGTGGTTTTTTTCTTAAAAAAGTGACTTTATGAGGTAGTTTATGACAATTTTTCCTTTATATTATTATTTCGAAAAAAGATCGGCTATTTTTATTTTTGTCTGTGGATAAAGTGATCTATTGATTTTATGGTTGAAATGATTAGCTATGGTCGACACACACTATAACTTATGTGCTTAACTATTAGTTATAATTTAGTTTTGCATATGTAAAGATTCCTTTTTTTTAGAAGAAAAATTGAACTTTCCCACCTTTTTAAAACAAGTTTTTCAAAACTCTCACCTTTGTTTTTTTTAAACTCCCACCTTTAAAACACAAAACGTTTTAAAGATCCCACCTGTTAACATAATCCGTTAATGAAAGTGTGTTGTGGGGCCCACTTTTGTCTTAGGTTGTTTAATCCCTCTCTTTCTCCTGTTCTCTCTCTCTGAAGGCCACGAAGCTCTCTTTCTCCTCTACTCTCTCTTTCTCTCTCTTCTTCTTCCCCAACCAGGTAAAACGCCAGTAAACTCCAATATTTTACTGCGAATATTGTCACCTTCCTTCCATCAAAATCGGAGCGTCATCAGCAACTTTAACCAGGTGGGCCATCTCAGATTTGCATTGAAGAAGGTTGTTGTGGGTTATTTAAGGCTCTAATTGCAGTAAAAACACTACAATCTGAGGTAACTTTTTATGTGATTGAAAAGCCCTATGGTTAATTGCATAGAGTTGACATGTATGAGTGTTGATTAAAAAATTAGGGTTTCGATTATTGTTCCATTTTTAAAATTCAGTAGCTTAATTGGCTTGCAATAGTTAATTAATCAATATCCTAGTTAGTTTAATACTTAAAGTAGCTTTTTTGTGGCTTTAAATATTCAATTGAATCGAATTACTGTAGATTTAGCAATTACAGTAGATTTCTCTGCTTGTATGTGGCTATTAATATTTATTTGTTGTTATTAATTTACAGAATGGATTAAAAAATGGTTGATATGAGGATTTATGTTGGTGGTAAAATTTGTGGAAAATTTTGAAAAAGGGAGGAGTAAGGTGGTATATGAGGGTGGAATAATATATATTAAGTGTCAAAATTTTGTGGATCAATTGAGTGTTGGGTGGCTTAGGAAGAGTGTTAGTGATAGTAATAAAATCAACAACTGGACATGCCCATCACATTTTAAGATGTGGTTTAGAGAGAAGGGTAAGTGGGACTCTAAAAAGGGTAGGATTGTTGGGTGTAATTGTTAAAAAGAGGGAAAACTGAAGTGTGAATTTAGGTTGCATGCTAGAAGGTTTTATGGTGAAGACACATGGCAGATTAGGAGTTTGACACCAAAACATAATTGTGTGAGAATGATAATGAATTCAAAGGTTACAAGTGAGTATTTGAGTGAGAGATATTTGGAAGAGTGGAGGTTAGACCCATATTGGAAGTTGAAGTCATTTATTAGGAGGCTGTTTCTTGATTTAGGAGTTGAAAATTTATATGGTAGGGCATGGCTAACTAGGGCAAGGGTGAACATAATAATCTATGGGAATGCTGCTGATCAATATTCTAGGGTATGGGATTATGTTACTGCAGTGAAGAAGCATAACCCTGGTTCAAGTGCTGTTGTGACAGTTGATGGTATAGGCAGACCAGAACCACCTATGTTCCTCAGAATGTACATATGTTTGGAAGCTTGCAAGGAAGGTTTTAAAAGGGGTTGTAGACCCTTGATTGGTGTAGATGGGTTCCATCTAAAGGGGGCATACCCAGGACAGCTTCTAGTTGCAGTGGGGAAAGATGGTAACAATAACATCTTCCCCTTTGCTTGGGCTATAATGGAGGTGGAGAATACAGAGAGTTGGTGTTGGTTTCTTGAACTATAATGAGAGACTTGGGTGATGATCAAGAAGGAGTTGGATTGACATTCATGTCAGATAGACAGAAGGTACTTGTACTTAAACTATTATTGTCTAATTTTTATATCATTGATAACTATTCACCATTACCTTACACTTTCCACTAGTGGAAAAAATAGTTATTGCTGCTCCCTTCTAGTTATGGGCTTGTTAGAAAGCTCGCAACTAACTTAGTTTTGCTGCGGACGTATAGAGAAGCCCGCAGCTACAAATTGGTTGTTGCGGGTGCTTCGTGTAGGCCCGCAGCTACAACGGCTAAAAAACAAGAAACATTTAATTTTGGGAAATTCCCAACGATGGCCCTTAGGTTTTAAGAATTCTCAGTGGTGTAAATTTCAAAAAAACTTTCCCCTTAGTAACTCTGCTTTACAAATTATTCCTAAACATAACCTTAATGAAGAATATTTCATTAATAATAAAGCATATTATATTAGTTAATAGTTAAAGTAGTTACTCGCACGTAAAACGAGGTATTTTGGGTCGTTTTATGCCCTTAAGGGATGATTTTAGTGGGTAAGTTTTAGCCCTTAAGATTTGATTTTGAGGTCGAAATTGGCAAAAAAGACCCAAAATGCCTCGTTTTACTTGCCAGTGACCGCCTTAACTGTTAACTAACGGAATATGCTTTATTATTAAGGAATATTCTTCATTAAGGTTATGTTTGGGAATAATTTGTAAAGTAGGGCTACCAACGGGAAACTTTTTTTGGAATTTCCGCCACTGGGAATTCCTCAGACGTAAGGGCCACCATTGGGAATTTCCCTTTAATTTTTGATGACTTTAGGTATAACGCAAGGGGCGGCAAAGCCCTTGTACTCTCTTTCCCTGTATTCTCTCTCTTCTCCACTCTCGTCCTCAAATCTGCTCCGCTTCTCTCTTCGCCATTGACAGTCAGACGCAGTGGAGAGAGAGAAGATGTCGTCGAACCTAGACATGCAAATTGAGCAACTTAAGAGGTACGAGATATGAAGTTAAAGCCCTTGTCCCAATCTCAGTTCTTTCCCCCTAAGGCGTCCCAATCTCAGTGCACGAACCGCCAGCAATCCGTATCTCTTTTCCTCTGGGTGTCGTCGTGTTTTCGTCCTTTCTTTTCCTCTGGTTGTTGTCGATATCAGGCGTAGCCTAATGCTCGTCTCTCTCGAATCTTTCCTCTCCTCAAGTCTCAGGTATACTATCTTGATAATCTCTTCAATTCTCTCTCTGTTCATCTACCTCTACGCTTTCATTTCTTACTTATTACTTCAAATCCGTTTTGCTATTCTGTGTGTTCATTTGTTGCACATTTGCTTGAACAACATCCCACAAAACTAAAATTTCTCAATATTTAAGGTAAAGAGAATAGGAAGATAACGAATCAGACGAATTTCGTTAATTACCTCCCATTTTGCTGACTTTATGGATCTCGAGATGGGAAAGAGGTTAGGGTTTGCCTTTTTTAACTAAGTTTTGCTCTTCCAATCGCTATTTCTTCCCTTTTTTCTTTTGTTTAATCTAGTCTTTATTGTGTGGATGGCTGTGTTGCTTGGTTGATTATTCGTGGTTGCTGGCTGATTTTTAGGGGTTTAGGGTTTCAAGTGCTGATGAGAGTGAATTCATGTGTGACTTTGGGGTTCGGGTTAAGGTTATTTTAGCTTCTAACTAATGAAAGAAGCACTTGCCCATTTGCAAATTTGTGATGAATGTGTGAATTTTACTTACTGATCCTCTGGTTCGTTTCTTTTTCAAATTTTTTTACTTATTCGATGTTATCTTTATTTTATCGTTGTGATTTTTGGTTGTTTTGTGGTTACAGCTTCTGTTGTATTACATTTCTCTTTGAATTGACTATTATAGATCTTTCTGTGTGTTGTATTATAGGAAACTTAATTACTTTGGTGTTGTGATGCTTGATTTATCCTTATTGTGTTATGTTTTTTAATAGACTTTCGATAGGAAAACTTCTTTGATGAACTTGTTGAATGCCTAAGAAAATAGAAAGAGATTGTCGTTTGGTTTGTACATGATGAATTTGCTAATAACTAAGAATTGAGCTGAGTGAATTCAAATTTCGTATTCGATCGTTTCTGATGTGATTATAGGTTATAGGGGACTAGTGATATTCCAAAATAATAACTTGCATTTCTCTCTTTGGTAGGAATCTCAGTCATAACATGTTATCTGGACCCATGGGAAGTGTTTTCCAGGGTCTTGAAAACTTGAAGGAGATGTAAGTTGGTTCAATCCAATGTTATCTTAGAATAGGCTATTGATGACTGCTTCAAAATTTCAAGGTTTACTTGCCCTATTCAAGATCCTATTGTGGCGCAGGCACCAAAAGCCAATTCTTGTGTGAAAGAATTTTGATACTAATAGTTACATATTGTTTCTCCCTTTCTCATCTTTAACATCATCATATTCTTATGCATTTATTAAAACCATGCATCTCAGGCCCTAGGATTCTGTTAATGCCAATATTGTGCATTTGTTACCCTCGTTTCATATTTATTTTCTGCTACAGGGATCCATCATACAACAAATTTAGCGGACGTCTACCTAGCTCATTTGCATCCTTGACAAAAACCAAATTGTAAGTTGCAGACTTCACATATTAGAGCTAATATGTCTAGAACCAAATATGTTGAGTCCTATTAAATTTCCTTCAGTGTCGGATTATCTTTATTTGAAGTACTAATAAGGATTGCATGCAAATATTTGCAAAACAATGAACTCACTGTTTCAGTGGTGTACCTAGCTGACCTTGAACTGACCAACCTGTAAGATTAATCGTGCTGCTCAGCTAGAAGGCTTGAACAGGAACACTAGGACAATGTGCTCCTTTCCAGTTAGTTCAACTGGAGGTGATTATTTCATCTAGCATATAAACTTCTATAGTTTCCTTTCCTTACGATTCTTTCCTACTCATTGTGCTTTCTCTTGCTTAGTTTCCTCAGTAAGATAATAGAAGCACTGATATGGGGCATGTCAATCTGTTCATTCCACAGCAGATCAATCTTCTGGAAGATTTGAGGAAGCAGATCATAATGCGGAGAAGTGTTCACGCTAACTATACAGGCTTTATACGGTAAGGACTGAATTTACTGATTAATGTACAATTGTATGTTTTTGTTTTAAGGAAAATTTGTGAATAACCCCCTGCAACTTTCCAGTTTTTGTGAATAACCCCCGGCAACTTTTTTCTGCAAAAATAACCTCCAGGAACTTATTAAAGTTATTGGATGCACCCCCTAAACCCTGACGCCGTTAAAATCTTCCGTTAAGTGGGGCCCACTTTATTCTTACCCTCCCAAAAACTCTTTAAAATTACTTTTCTACCCCCCTAATTAAACCCAAACTGATTTTCCTCTCCCTCTTCCCATTTTCCCACCTTCAATCTCTCTCCTCTTTCCTTCCCTTTTCCACCTCCAATCTCTCTCCTCTTTCCTTTATTTTCTGTCATCTTCCTCCTCTCCTCTTTACACCATTTTCATCCCTTTATTTTCTTTGCCTTCATCCGTCAATCAACCATGAGTATAATCAGTCTTGTTCCCCCCCTCCATTTCTATAAATAGAAGGTCACAGTAACCCATCTACTTCCTCCTCTTCCCTTCACTGATTTTTCCTCCATTAAAGCTATTACAAAAGGTTCACCCTTCTCCCTCAACTTTCCATTAAAGCCACCACTAAACCACCATTTTAACTCCTTCCCTTCTTCCCTCTCTATCCGCATATATTCTCCGAAAAACTGATCTCACTCGCCGGAATTGATGTCGTCATTACTCCCTCCCCTCTTCTTCCTTTTCTTGGTTGCTTCCACCAAGATCGCCGCCCAGAAATCACACCAAAACTCTGCCCAGGATCACTCTTAAAGCCACCGAAAAACAGAGATGAAAATGGTGTAAAGAGAAGAGGAAGAAGATGACAGAAAATAAAGGAAAGAGGAGAAAGATTGAAGGTGGGAAAATGGGAGGAAGGAGAGGAAAATCAATTGGGTTTTATTAGGGGGGTAGAGAAGTAATTTTAAAGAGTTTTTTTGTAGAAAAAGAATAAAGTGGGCCCCACTTAACGGAATATTTTAACGGAGTTACGTTTTTGGGGGTGCATCCAATAACTTTAATAAGTTCCTGGGGTTATTTTTCCAGAAAAAGGTTACAGGGGTTATTCGCAAAAAATGGAAAGTTGCAGGGGGTTCTTCACAAATTTTCCTTTTTATTATACACTTCTTGCTAACATTGTCTATGAACTTGCATCATTATTAACCCAGCAAATGCACATAAATTTTTAATTTTAGTTGTCTAAGAGACTATAGAATCGATTAGAGACTTCCCTTTAGTATGCAGTAAAATAAATATCACTTCTGTGCTGCCTCTTCTTTCCAGTTCATTATATTTTGTGCTCTATTCCTCGTTGCAGTTTTCCAGTGAACTAATATCAAACGAAGCTTCTAAGTGAGTAATATCACTTCTGTACATAAAGAAAGAAGGGAAAGTTTGTACCATTAGTTATGTTCTCTTTCTAAGCATCCTGATGAAATATGCTGGCTTTTACATTCAAGCATGACCTTAAAATTAATGCGGCTTCAACACTCATAGAATAAATGCTTATCTGATGAGAAAACTACTTAAGACTTTCAAATATCCAGCTTGTCCTAGCATACTAATGGTCGGGTAATTATAATGGGATAGATATCATCGTTAATGGCGACGCCTTTATTATTTTCTTTTAAGTATTGTTGTGTTCCGTTATATACTGCTCTATTGTTGCTTGACTGAGCCATGGCACTGCTTCCTGACCTTGTATTTGAATGGGCTTCGTCTAGTACATGTTAATGCTCTGTTGTTTCTTCTATTTTCTTTTTCCTTCTTAACTTCCAAGAGTCACTTTTTTTATTTTTGTTGTTGTTTCGTTTCTTCTTCCCTATTGCATTATGGTGTTACATGTAAAAATTTAAACAAACCCCTGTAACAAGTCACTAGGGCCTTTTTGGAAGCTTTCGAGGCTCTTGTCCATATAACTTTGTACACGACTTTCGAATGAATTTCAAAGCTTCTTTTGGCTGGCTTTCTAAAGACCCGACCTGTTTTAGTTTACATATTAAAAATAGTGGTCTTGATTGATTAGTATGTCTGCCTATTTTGACGTCGATATATTGTTAATCAAAAAGTTTTGCATAGACTAATAGTCACTTCTTTAGAACCTAGAAGACAAAAGATTTGCTTAAATATTGAACTGACATTATTCCTCGTATTTAGCCATGAAACTGACAGATTTAACCATTTAGTTCAACATCACTACAGCGGAGATTGTTGGTTTTGCTATGCCAGAATTGATTACTAAGTTAGTCACAATGGACATGGAAATGACATAAATGGAGGAGGCTCCTACTACTGCTCCTGTTCCTGTTCCTGCCATTATCACACCATTGCCAGGTCCAGCAGTTGCATCAACTAAGGTTGCTGCTGGCTTCCTTACTTTGTCTTGTCAACTCGTCCATCAGGGCAAGCCTTCCCAAGCTCTTCAAGCGGTACATCCTCACTCCCCATTCTTTTTATTATCTTTTTTCGTGTATTGTTTGCTTCTTAGTTCAATTATCTTGTATTGCTACGCTGCCAATTCTTGATGTTCCTTACAACTTATATATGTATATTTAGATTAGGCGTATTATTAATATCAACATAACAGGGGCTTTGGAATGTTTGAACATTTTTCGGTGAACTTACCGAAAGAATATGAATTATTGCCTTTTTTTTGGATTAGGGCCTTGGTTATAAGGGCATCCAAAGTCTTCTAGGAATTGAGAAAACTGTTGGAACAAGTACAACAGCTCTTCCACCTCCAAGAGCAACTCTTCTCATCATTTGTTCTGGCACATAAATCAAATGTATGGAAATATGTAAAGTGGATTGAGGGGTTCTGAGCATTGGGGCCAGCCCGGATGATGCGGCTATTGCAAATGGATCGAGTGGTAAGACGATGAAACTCATCATGCTGGCAGCAGCTGTTTAGAGCATAACCGACCAATCACTCTGACATGGTTCGGCCACTCGGTGAGCGTGTCGGATGACAAAAATATTTCGATGTATGACTATTCTTAGTATTAGTTCTTCTCATTAAATGTTGAAGATTCTAGTGTTTGGTTTAAGTTTTTTCACCTGACAATGTTCATAGATGTATTGAGAGACATGTTTATAAAATTATAAGAGCTATTTTTAATTCTTACATTTTGAGTGTGCTTTTGTTGCTATTGAAAGTTGTTGCCTTGCACATGTAATATGAAAATTACTTTTTGTGAAACGTGAATGAGGAGCAGGTAGGGGCAGCAGGCTGGGTAGGGGTATGCATTTAAAAAAAAAACAGAGTTGCTGCGGGCCTCACAACTTGCCAGCAGCTAATGGTGATAGAACATGGCTATTACCATCACCATTAGCTGCGGGCTAGTTGTGAGGCCCGCAACAATTTGTACTTGTTGCTGGGGGCTTAAGCTTGAGGCCCGCAGCTAAACTTCAGTTTTAGCTGCGTCTTTGTATGCAGCTACTGTTTTTCAGATTAGCTGCTCCTTCAATAGCTACGACCCATGTACACAGCAACAAGCCCCTTTGAGGCCCGCAGCAACAACTATTTTTTCCACTAGTGTTCATTACTTTCTGTGTACAATACAGGGCTTAATTCAAGCATTTAGGACAGTAGTTCCTAAGGCAGAGACAAGGTATTGTGTAAGACACATATGGGCTAATTTCAACCTTCAATTTAGTGGATCTGTATTCAAAGAATTATTCTGGGGTGCTGCTAGAGCTACAACAAGGGTAAGTTCAACTATGTTGTTAATTGAATATTCATATATGCATTATTCAATCTTTAGTTTGATAACTTTAATTTCCTACTTATTATTGAAGCATGATTTTGATGTTGCTATGGAAATCATAAGAGTTTTGTCTGAAAAAGCCTATTGTTACTTGGATAATATACCAACTATGCATTGGTCTAGGCATTCTTTTACAACACATTGTAAGTCAAACATGTTGTCAAACAACTTATGTGAGACTTTCAATGCTGTTATGAAAGAAGCTAGAGACAAACCCATCCTTAGCCTTATGGAATGGCTTAGGAGATACATCATGAGGAGAAGATATGAAAAATGGGAAGGTTTGCAGAAGTATGAAGGAAGAATGATGCCTTACATTGAAAAGGTGTTTGATGGCTTTCAAGAAGAGGCAAGAAAGTGTGTGGTGAGAATCTCAAGGAGGGATATATATGAGGTTGAGCATAGGGGAGATCAATGTGTGGTGAATTTGTTGAGCCACACATGCAACTATTATCAATGGGGTCTCACAGGGATTCCATGTGTGCATGCATATAGGAGTATTATGGAGCAAAGGGCAGACCCTATGAATTATGTGCGTGCAGTTTATAGTAGAAACACATACTTGAGAGCTTATGAACCTACCATCAACCCTATGCTTGGTGCCAAACATTGGAAAAAAGACTAAACTGCCACAACCTGTCCCTCCTGAGAAAAATGCCTGCAAGGTCAAAGTTGCACAAGAGAAAGAAGGAGAGAGGAGAGGGTGAGGAAGAGTCCAAGAAGCTTAAGAGATTGAAGAGAATTGTGTGTTGTAGTAGATGTGGACAAGACGGGCATAACAAGGCATCTTGTAAAAATCCTGAAACTAAGAAGCCTAAAAAACCTAAAGTTGGTAAGGCTCTTAGTACCAAGCTTTGGGTTGTTGATCAAAGAAAAAAAAAGGAAGCAAGAGTGAGCAAAAAGGTATCTCTTCTCTTTATTTGTCTTTTTGGTTTGACTTTGAAGCTAAACTAATCAATTAATACTTGTTGTGCAGGATAAAACAAAGGTGACAACAGGAGGGCAAGCTTCTACCTCTGCAAGAGCAAGCTTCTACCTCTGCAAGAGCAAGCTATCCCCAAGCTTCACAAACTGTCACTCAACCAAACAAGCCTTCCACTTCACAGTCCAAGGCAGCAGCAGTACAAAGACCTAAACTGCCATTGAAGTTGAACAAGAAGAAAGCTTAGGAGTTTCATTTTTAGGTGCTAGGTTTTTTGTGTCAATGGTTGAACTTGGTTGTTTTGTATCCCCAAGGTAGGAGTGAATATTTCTAAGTTATTTTGTATCCCCAAGGCGGGAGTGAATATTTGACTTGGTTTTTATGTCAATGGTTGAACTTAGATTGCATCCCAAGGTGGGAGTGAATATTTCACTTGGTTTTTCTATGTTAAACAAGCCTTCCATCTCTCAGTTTTATGATGTGTTATGTTAGATATTAACAATCACTTTATTGTTGTTTTCTCATTGCATAGCAAATGGCTAAATCATGATCACAGAAAATGCATGTCAAAATGATGTTGCTTTCTCATTGCATAGTAAAAGGAGGTTTTACTAAACAGGACCTACTAGGAGAATGCACATTACAACCAATTTGCTTCACTCCATCCATTTAATACATACAAAAGCTAGCTACACCAGCAAGTCCAATCACCGACACCAACAAGCAAAAACAATTTAACTACACTAGCTTAGAACATACAAAAGTATGTTCCAATCACCAACAAGCAAAAACAAAAAGATAGCCTTGCCCCAAATACACTGCCACCAGTGTTCTTCTTCTTCATCATCATCTTCTTGTCTAAGTGCACCTCTCCTCTTGCAGCCTTGTACTTCAGCTTTAACCAATCAATGTCATCCAATAAACACCTGCTTTGCCTTTGAAAATCATTCAACTCAATCTGGGCTATCTTCTTTTGTAGGAGGAGGTGGTTAATGATTTCCCTTTGCCATTCCTCCATATATTCATCAATCCATCTAAAGTAATTTCACCTTCTTCTCTCTGTCTCTGGTTCATAAAATTTACAGCACTCAAATCTTCTACCTGGATTTTTTTCTGTCCAAGATTGCCTTTTCGCAAGTGGAATTTCACAATGACACTTCTTCTTATGCCCAACTTCTCCGGACATGGTAATCCTTCAATAAAACAACAAAGATTCAATATTTATGTATAATTAGGGTTTAATTTTCATAAACAAACCTGTAACTGATAAATTAGGGTTGCAAACCAACTCAAATAAACTCTATTCAAAAGTAATTAAAGAGACCTTTAACAAACCCTAAATCTGCAAACATTAAGAATCTCAACAATTACTAGAAATTACCTTAACGAATTGTAGTGAAACCTCTGAAAAGTGGTGCGCAATCACCAACTTCCAAAAACCCTAACTTGAATTGCAATTTCGCGCTTCAATTTCTAACTTCAATGGCTTAACAAATGAAGAAAAACCCCCAATTCGTGGCCTTCAACATTATATTAACAACCTAAGACAAAAGTGGGCCCCACAACAAACTTTCATTAACGTATTCTGTTAAAAGGTGGGATCTTTAAAACGTTTTGTGTTTTAAAGGTGGAAGTTTAAAAAAAAAACAAAGGTGAGAATTTTGAAAAACTTGTTTTAAAAAGGTGGGAAAGTTCAATTTTTCCTTTTTTAGATTATGGATCTTCGTAAAGAACGCCCCCGGAGTGTTAATCAACATTCAACATATATTTCAAAATGGTACTAAAATTGAGATATATACCAAAATCACTCATCAATTAATTCAATTAAAATTTTCAGTTTTACCTACCTTATATAACTTGCCGGCTTAAAGCTCACAAACCTCATTGGCAAGTATAAAACTTGCAAAACCTACTTATTGGCAAGTATAAAATAAACTAATAAATTTACTGGCTTAAAACTAACAAACTTCAATTATGAAGATAATAAAAATTTAATGTGGAAAAATACAGTAGAAAAGGTGCAAACAGGTAGTGATAAGATAAAAAAAACTATTGAAAAATCTAAAGGTATTTGGGTGAAGAGATTAGGACTTTTGGAGAAAAAAATATAAATTGTGTTAACCTTGAATACGGGTGAACACAAGACCATTTTAAAATTGATGAAGACTATTGAGGTTCTACAAAAAAAATATTTACCCTAGATATACAAGTGTAATTGTCTAACCATTTCAAAAGTGGTTGAAAGTAGATAAATTATAAAGGGGAG
Organism: Patellifolia procumbens; assembly: GCA_947645195.1. NCBI lineage: Eukaryota > Viridiplantae > Streptophyta > Magnoliopsida > Caryophyllales > Amaranthaceae > Patellifolia > Patellifolia procumbens. The sequence goes on from CANSGD010000193.1 coordinate 2,994,309, forward strand.
CATCACTTTTTTAAAGAACTAAGTTTTTTTTTGCTAAGAATCACTACCTTTTGATGGTATAATTCGCAGTTCATAATGACCCTGCCCTAATTCTTTCAATATTTTATTCTAAACGTATAGTTGTATTATAAAAAGTAGTTAACAAAATAAAAAATTTGAGGTTATTGTTTAGAAAACGAGAAAAGTTTTAGAACACTTGGTCGAATAAAGATATAATAAATTTTATTCTATAGAGTTACTATTTATTTTTACCAAAAAAATATGGTTGTCGTATTTACTCTAGCGTGCAAAATTTTATTACAAAAGATTCATTATATGATAATTATATCTAATGTAATTTTTAAAAAATTTATCTCAGTTAATTTGTGTCATAAAATTGATGTATCCCTTTAAAAGGACACATAAAAGTTTGTTATTCAATTCTAAAATTTAGTTTTTAAACAAGTAATATCTCTGTTTCTTTTTATCTACAGTTCTACACCGTTTGACTTTCACGTTACCAATCTTATAAATATAACTAATTATAAATATTAAGAGATTGCAATCAACTATTTTAAATTTCATATGAGCGAAATTATCAATGAAATAAAATCATATAAATAGGATAAAATGTTTAAATCAAAATATTTGGAGAAAATTTTGATTAATAGGATAAAAGGCTTTCTAAATTTTATTTGCGTATAATTTAATATTTTAATATTTTTACTTTTTTTCGCAAAAAATATGCGACACTTACTAATCATAATTTTTTATATAAAAGTCATTAATAGGGATACAACATATAGGAGATAATATCTATTTATATAAAAGGGGTTAAGATAATGTTATGTCTCATTTTTTCATTTCAAGAAAATTTAAATTTCTTTCAAAAATTCAAGATTGATTTCAAAATAATAGATCATATGATGAGAAGTTGATGTTAATGTCAAACAAATAGATTTATTAATCGAAATTGTATTTTTTTTAAACAAAAATATGTGATATAATCATATAATACATATTAAACTTATCCACAAAGAAAATAAATATCAATCTTTTCCGAAATTTGAATATCAACAATGAGCCTGAAACTCACGGGTTAGAGCAATAGAAATGTTGGAGTTATTGATCTTATATATTGTTAAATATAAATGGACATTTTACCTTTTCAGATTTCTGGGTATCTTTTAATAGAGATGTTTTGACTTTTTATACTATTCATATTATGTTGGTTCACCATCTTGTGTTATTTTTATGTAAGAAAAAACATATTTATGTGGGATCTTGCTTAATTCATCTAAATATGCACTTTCATAATATCAACTATTTATAAATTCTATTCATGTACAATTAGAGATATTCGTGATCAACGATATACATCAACAAACGTACACAATATCAATGTCCCTATTCGTAAAGGAGTATATTTTTCAATTTTGACTATTTTTCCTAACAACTCATTATATCAGATAATCTGACCAATTGATTATAACATTAGCTAACTTTTAAAAGAACCTTTTGTAACGGGTTATAAAGATTAAAAACACAATTGACAAGCTGGAAAAGGTTTAGGTGACTTGTAATAGTAAAATATTATTGCGCGAACTTTTGAACTAATTTTTTTTTTCATGTAAATACATGGATTATAAAAATAGAATAATGAGTTTGAGATTCTCGAGTTAAATAATAAAAACGTTGGGGGTATAAGTCTATACTTATTAATCACATAACTAGGCAATAATGTATTGAAACTTCTTTGTCATGGATTTACTTACAAAAGTGACCCACAATACTCAAATCACAATTATTACTCTTGACTGAGTTTTACGGGATAAGGTTATTCTAAAAAATCCAATAACTTATTGTATCACTTGTACTTTTAATTTGCTCGAACATTAGACTTTTCTGTGCATTTTGAAAGAGTCTAGATACTAGTATGAATACTGCAATTATTCCTTAGTTAACCAATATTACAAGAAAAAAAACAAATGTTAAACAACTTATTTTTACAGTAGTATTTTCTAGAAAAGAAGTAATAATAAATGAAGAAAACGATTAAAATACTTGTAACTACACTTAGAGGGCGTTTGGTTCGTGGGCTACAGGAAACGGAAAGGAATAAACTGATTCCATTCCCTTATATGTTGTTTGTTTTGGGGGTTTTGTTACCCTGTGTTTAGGAGTGTTCACAAAATCCGATCCGATTGATCCGATCCGCGATCCGGACGATGCGATCCGTAATATAGTGGTTCGAATAATTCAGATCGGATATCCGAAATTTTTCGGATCAGATTCGGATCACCCTTTTGGCTTTTTCGGATATCCGAAGTATCCGAAAAATGTTTAAAAAATCGGATATTTTCGGATAGTTATCCGATCCGAAATATCCGTAATTTTTTCTATTAGATAAATTTGATTTTAAACTTTTTTCCCCATAAAAATCGGATCGGACAATACGAGGTATCCGAAATTTCCGGATCGGATTCGGATCGCACTTCTCCCAATCCGAAAATTTCGGATATCAGAAATTTCGGATCGGATCGGATAATCCGAAATGAACACCCCTACCTGCGTTTCCCCTCCTTACCCCCAAATCCCTCTACTTTGATTTTTCACACCCCCCTCCACTTACATATGGGGGTAAGGGAAACCCTTATGTCCACCCAACTCTCCTTTGACCACCAATCTCCATCACCCCACCCACCACCCTCTTTTACAACCACCCAACAACCACCACCTCTGTCCACTGAAAACCATCCCAACCCTCCCCAAACCACCAACCTACCCCTGAAAACTACCCACCACTCGCCTAAAACCACCCAAGCCACCCGAAAACCACCAGCCCAGCCACCGAAAACCACCAACCCACCCCTAAAAATTACCGACCACTCGCCCAAAGAGTCAGCAACTTCTTCAATATTCGTTGGTGAGATTCCTAGAGACTTTAGCGCCGACCAGCGTTGATTTGGTCGGTGTAAAGCGACACCGTTTTCCACCAGTTTGAAACCATTTGAGTGGTGGCCCTTTTGCCGTACCATAGAAAGGGAGAGACGCCGGTCAGAGAGGAGAGACGGCAGTTTCTAAGGGAGAAGGAAGAGAGAATAGAGGGAGGACGAGATGGTCTGGTTGTTGCAGGGAGGGGGAGGGGTGGAGGGGGAAGGGATTAAAAAATTTAACTAAACAACTTTTTTAATGAAAGGGTTTTGTTTTCCTTTCCCCTTCTAACCCTTACTTGATTCATTTCCTTTACCCCTTTTCCATCCAAACGCCCCCTTAGTTAATTGATTTGCTTATAATATGCGAATAAAAAAAAGGTAAAAAACGCTAACGGGGAATAAAATGGAAAAACGTTTGAAATGAGAACTTGAGGGTTGCCCAGTTTCTATCAGATAGATAGGAGGGGGGAACATATCAAACTCTTTTTTAAAAAATGTAGTACACTTATATATTTAGGTAGAGTATATTTTTCGTGTAATGTAGTATATTTATATACAGCTTAGAGTAGTTTAGTTTCTGAAAATTATAGTACAATAAAAAATCGTAGTATATTTTTTTAGAAATATAGTACATTCTTATCTGATAGATGTTACTGTGCACGTCTATCAGATAGGAATTGAGACTTTTTCCTTACGAAAAAACGTAAGGTTTTAACACCTTTCCAAATATCTATTGTCAAAACAAACAAACCTTCCCCATCCTTCATAACCCTCGCTCCTCAAGGTTAGGTTTGGTCTCCTGCTGCTGCTACCGCAAGCGGGCTACTGCCTCACTTTCGCCGGCAGAGCGCCTCAAGTGGTAAGGTAAGTTTGGTTTTTGAATCTGTAACGCAATTTCTGCACTTATAGATGCTAGTAAAGTCTCACAGTAGCAATTTTTTTTAAAATTGAGCTTCCTAACTGCAAGTATATTAAGGGCAAAGTTTCAATACAAACACTAACTTTATTGCGCTTCCTATTCCTAACTGCAACTATATTAATTTGCTGTAATTTGATTATTTTGGGCTTTTAGGGGCCAAGCCCCAACTGGCCCCCACTGAAAATCCACCCCTGATACCGAAGTTTGTAGCATATGAACACTCACTCACTTAAAAGAGCCATTTATCAATCAAATTCTACAAATCTGGCATACCTATTAACAATCATTATCAATATTTCAACCAAATCAAAAAAGGAGAGGAAAGAAAGAACAAATTGAACGCCTCCCGAGATACTTGGCCAACAAGCAGACAAGCAACGTGAATTCCCGACCAGAAGACGAGCAACGTGAATTGCCGACTAGCAAACGAGCAACGTGAATTGCCGACTAGCAAACGAGCAACGTGAATTGCCGACGAGCCGACGAGTAGGAAAGAAAGAGTTTGAATGGCCGGCCGGCGGAACAGAGTGAAGGGCAGTGACGACTGATGAGGAGAGTGAACGAATGAGTAAGGTTAAACTTATGTGCTTGAACTATTAAGCAGGGAAATGTCTAAGGTATATCAAATATATATACTATTCAATGAATAGTGTATATATCATGGGAAAAGTGGTAAATTGTTATTTAATAATGGTGGGGAACACACGTATAAGCATATGAGAAAGTGGTATAAGTAAAGATTATGGTATTACATGCAATGAATTACGCGGTATGTTTACAATGTTGGTGATATATGTAAGGATAAAGCAGTATATATTTAAAGTAATGTAGTACATAAGACATTTTTCGCAGTACAGAAAATGAATATGGTAGTATAAAATCGTATTTGGTAGAATATGCATGATTGAAGATGTTCAATAATTTACGCCTTTTGCCACCGATATATACACTGTTTAATGAACAGTGCATATATCAGATATATACCTGGCAAACCGCCTGTTAAGCATGAATCTTATCTTATAAAAATTAGAAGTTCAGCTTGCACAGTGCTAGCTTGTACTATTTTTTGTTCTTTTCGTCCTTAGCTTTCGTGAATTTATTTTAGACCAATTACTTAATTTTGTTTTTAGTTTTTCTTTTCTTTACCTTTATTTCTTTTCTTATCTCCTTACGAGGCCTTTGATATGTGAAAATAGAAGTTTGAAAATTAAGAAATGGGATTAGGAGTGGAAATTATAGAATGATAATACATGAAAATAATCTCATGCCCATGTTTGTTAGAGGATAGGAATAGAATGAGAATAAAAGAAGAAAAATAAGAGTTACCAAAATATTAAGGAAAAATTGACAATAAATACCTAGGTTTAATCTCTTTTTAGACATAAATACCTAGGTTCTTTTTTATTATATAAACACCACACTTGATTTTTTTTTAAAATCAATACCAACTAACGGATTAGCCCATAAATTTAACGAAATTTGACTAATTTCAACAGAGAATCCATGTTTGAGGGTCCCACAATGTCAACTATATACAACTACGCTTAATTTCATTCGATCCTCCAACTACCATGTGCAATCTATCTGTTAAAATTGGTCAATTTTCGTTATATTTTTGGGCTGATACGTTAATTGGTATTGATTTCATAAAGAATGAAACAAGTGTGGTATTTATATATAATAAAAAAGAACCTGATATTTATTTCAAAAAAGAGCTTAAACCTAGGTATTTATTGCCAATTTTTCCTTTTATTAACGGCAAATTGGTCATTTTACCCCTATTTCTGATTCTCATTCATAATACCTGCCCCCAAAGTATTATTTTGATGGGAGTAAAGGCATTTTAATCCCACTCCCAAACCCCCTCATAATCCCATTCTCACATACTCCCTCCGTCCCATATTACTTGATACAGTTTGACCGGCACAAAGTTTTAGAAGTATTATTTGACTTGTTTATTTTATTGTGAGTAGTTAGTTGTTGGTATTATTTAAATCCATAAAGTAGAATGTGGGTCATGGGTGTATTTCAAAAGTAAATTAAAAAGCTAAAGAGAGAGAATGCAATATGACAAATGTGGACCCATCCCATATTTTTAGTGTAGGACCATGTTATTTTTAGAAGTGTATCAAGTAATATGTGACAGACGAATATGAGAAGTGTATCAAGTAATATGGGACAAAGGGAGTAAGAAATATAAAATTTCTTACAAATAGGATTTTAAATTCCAATCCCACCTCCAATTCCTATTAAACAAACACCCCTTTAGCTTTTTAGCCCATGTTTGGTTTGAGCTTTTTAAGCATAGGAAACGGATTCAACTAAGAAATTCCGTTACCGTTCGTTTAGTATATGAGTTGGGATAACACTTACCGTTACCCGAAGGTAACGCTTACCCCCAATTTGTTTCCGGTGAAAAACCTACGGAAACAAAAACCGTTTCCTTCTCTTTTCATCAAATCAGTAAAAAAAAGGCATTAATTTCTCTCTCTTCTTCAAGCTCTCATACCTTCAATTGCAGGGATGCAACATCTCTCTCTTCGAAATTCATCAATAATTAACTTCGATGATATTTCATTAATCAAGATTGTTCAGAATTGGGTCAAATAAAAACACTTTAGCCATTCTCACATCCAACCACAAAAAATTAACAAAAGAAAAAGAAAAAAAAGAACAAGCTTTCATACATGCAACAATGGCAGAGTTCATCGACCATCAGCGCCATTTCGAATCAAAATGAGATCATCATCAGGAACATCATCTCTCTGATTTGATTTTGCTGATCCTATGATCTGATGTTCATGATTTTGATTATCTGTTTTTCATAAGCAAATGTTGATAATTTTATATGATTTTGATGATCTTGAAAGAGTGGTTTTTTTGAAGCAGGAAGAAAGAGTGGTTTAGATAGATTAGGAGAGAGAGTGAGATATTTGAGGGAGGTGAGGAATAATGAGTTAGTCGATGCATAACAACATAAGTAAATGGTTTCATCAATTTTATTTTTTCTTTTTATTTTAAATTAATAAAAAAATATTTGTAAATAAATTAAAAAGAAGTGTTTCCTTTTCCATTATTGACTATACCAAACAAAAACAAAGGGAATGTATTATAATTGTTTCTATTCCATCACAATACCAAACAAGTGGTAACCTTAATCTTTGTCATTACCATTTCCCCTCCTTAATCCTTCCCTTTCCATTTCCTTTCCATCTTTCATACCAAACAAGGGCTTATTGATCTACCTGACATTAAAGAGATTGATGGAAAAAATGAAGTAGGCTTCATTTTTTTCATTAATGGCAAGTGAAATCTTATTCAAAACAATAAACTCAAAAAAATTACGGCATTGGTAATGGTATTGGGGGTGAAATTTCTTTACCAATTCTGGCTCAAATGAAAGAGAAGACAAAAAAAAAATTTCCATTGAGTTTTGTGTGGGGAGTTTAAAAGGGGGAGTTTGTACCAATGGAACTCAACAAAATTATAGCAAATATAGGAGTTCAAGCAAAGATAACAATTGATTGTTAAATTAAATTGTCAATAGAGGAGTTTAGTGTAGTGGACAATGACACGATAATTACTTGGTTAGGTGGTTGCTTAGTTAGTTTGGAGAGGTGATACACATACATTGAGTGTATGTGGGGTAGACATACACTATCAATGGGAAGCTACCACATCACTGCTACCAAAAAAAGAAGAAAGAAAAATGGGGGGGGAGTTTTGGCGTATTGGCGCCCAGCTGCACTCTTTGGCGGGACAAAACTCTTGGCGCCCAAGAGCATTAATTGCTTCTCACTCTTTATTTCCTCCTCAGTTTCTATTATCTATTGGCGCCCAAGAATCTTGTTTATTGCCTACAGATAATCGGCCGGATAAGACAACCAGAAACTGGAATCCATTAATACCGTCATCTTTTCCGGCGAAGTTTTGGATTTTTTTTTTTGTTAATAAAATATGCTAAAACTGGAAAGCCTTATGATTAATTAATTTACATGCTCGAATTTTACTTCAGTACTATTTTAATTTGCAGGCTTGAATTTTTTTTTGGTTGTAAATTTTTGTTGTAATTTGCATCTCTGTAAAAGGAATAAACTTAATTTTTTTAATTGTCTCTTGAAATTTTTGGCTATTTAGATCTAGCAGCTTATTTAAAAAAAATAAATTGTGCTAACACACTACATACTCGAATTTTTATTCAGCTCCATAGTTCGTCTGTACTCCATTTTCAGTCCCCCTGGTTCATTTGTAAAGAAGACATTCAAACTGTAATACAAGTTCTGATAACAAATTAAATTAATATGGTTACTAAACAATTTATCAACTTTTAAAACCGTTTCAACCTGTTTGGATACTTATATAATATAAATAAGATAGTTAAGGGCATTATATTATATCGAAATGGAATATACTAGATCGATCAATAAAGAATTCAGCAATAATAATCATTAATATGTTAAATGAAAACAAATTATGTACATATATTAGTAATCAATTATCATTATAAGTTTTTAACATATGAATTTGGAATCATTTTAGGTTTGTTAGTTTTTTGGTAACAAGAGCGATTTTAATTGTATCCTAATCCTATAATATAGTTTTCAGATGGCGCTTCTTATTAGCATATGTACCAAAGGAACGCCCTTTATACCACGGTTGAATATCCTATCCACTTGGTTACACCTGCATGCCTCGAATGCGTCTCTCTTGCTCTGAGGTCTTGAGTTCGAATTTCACGCTTGCCTGCTGTGTTTGCTTATTACTTTACACATGCCTCCCCCACAACCCTTTTGTTCTTTTTCCTTTTTTGTAGTAGCACTTTACATTAAATTGGTAAACAAAACCCCAACCCAGAACGTATGTTTTAATTTTGATTTTTTTTGTTCTGTTACTGTGATAAATCAAATAGTGAATGTGTTATCATTATAACTAGTCCAATGTCCATATTCAGTTACTAATCAATCATAGATTTTAATTTTAGAAAATGATGAAGATTATGGAAGATTAAGAACACAGTTCCTCATAGTTAATGGTGAAGATGAAGAACCCAGAAATTTGTTTCAAAAATGGTGAAGATGAATAAGAGAAAAACAAACCCAATAAAATAAAGGAAAAAATCGATTCGAAAAACAAACCCAGAAAATTATATATATTTTTTGAAACGAAGAACATTAGGAGAGAGAATAGAGAAAAAAACCCAGAAAAAATTTTGTCAAAAAAATTACAAAAAAAAGGTCTATTTTTTTTCAACTTCGAAGTAACAATAATATAGTGAAAAAAATTTGTGAAAAAATTTGTAATTTTTTTTTGAAATGAAGAACATATGAAGATACAAATCTGATTGTTATGTCAGTAAAGGAAACCGAAAAAAATATGTCAAAAAAAATGAGAGGAGAGAGAAAGTGAAAGTTGTAAATTTTTGTGCATTAATTGTGATGCATTGAAAATACAAATCTGATTTGAAATTTGAATTGAAATTCAAATCAAATTTCTGAAAACATAAAAATGGGCCCCTAAACTAATCATTAATAAGAAGACTACACATCATCAATGTATGTCTGGCCCACATACACTTAATGTATGTGTAGCCTTTTGCGTTAGTTTGGTAAGAGTTTTGCAAGGTTTTAGGTTGACAAATTTTATTAGGTTTTAATGTTGATTTCTATATTAATGAAGCTGAAGGCAGCCATTATATGCAAACTACAATGTTGGGCTAACTAAACAAGCCCAATAGCAAATATACGCCAATTAGGTTTAATTACAAAATGTACGATTTAACTAGATTATCATATGTGTTAGTTCTATACCAATCACTTTTGAATTATTATCGAATGTATAGAATACGGGATTCATAAAACTATATTGTATAGAATATGGAAAGATGCACAAAAACAAAGAAGTTTAGACAACGTTATAGATGTGAGGCCAAAAAAAAGGAAGAGTTGGTATAAAACCCATTGAATTTCAAGAGGAATGGCTTCAGTCGGTGCCTTTACATAACAGGACAACACTTAGATCAGTTGCAGGGGCACTGAAATGTTCTCAGTCCATAGTTTGGAAACTGGTCAAGAAAGGCAGATTGAGGACTCATACAAGTACCAACCATCCTTTACTGACAGACAAACACAATATAGATAGGATGTTTTGGGTATTGAAACAAATTGAACCACAAACCAGAAATGAGCCTGCTAGATTTATTAATATACATAACATTATACACATAGATGAAAAATGGTTGTATCTAAATCCAGACACGAGGAGGAGATAAATGCAGACATAAGGAGGTTCTATTTACTCCCACATGAGCTAGATCCTATAGGTGTCAACAATCAAAGAGGTTCAAGTTGAAAGGAATGTTTTTGGCAGCCACATCATGGCCTATGAAAGATACAAATGGGGACATGCTACATGATGGAAAGTTCGGCATTTTTCCTTTTGTGAAGAGGGTTGTAGCTAAGAACAGAAGTAGAAATAGAGAGGTAGGTACTCTTGAAACAAAAGAAATAGAAAGTGTCAACAAATAAGTCATTAGGGACATGATTATCAATCAAGTCATACCATCTATCATGAGATGTTGGCCAACAGGGGTATCAAAGGATATATACATCCAGCAAGACAATGCAACACCCCATATACAACCTAACGATCCAGCTTTCATTGATGTTACCACGACAAATGGTTTCAATATTCAACTAATATGCCAATCAGCTCAAAGTCCATATCTTAATATTATAAATTTAGTTTTTTTTGCAGCTATACAATCATTACAGTACAAGGCATCTCCTAAGAACCTAGAAGACCTGGTCACCAAAGTGCAAGATGCTTATGATTTTTTTGATCCTGAAGTGTTAAAATATGCATGGTTGCAGCTACAATATGTGATGTTGGAGATTCAAAAAGTAAAAGGAGGGAACAACTACAAGATCCCTCAAGTGTCCTTGTTAATCAAGCACTAGTGGATGAGGCAGTGAAATATTTAAATGAAAGGTTTATTAATGTGGGTGAAGCTATTGAGTTCATAGATGGAGAATAACAATGAGGTTTTGAAGACTGCTACAAAGGAACTTTGGATGTAATTTTTTGGATATATAAACACTTTGTGAAAGAAACTTAGGATGTAGTTTTTGGTATATACACAGTGAATGGCAAGACTGCTACACAAATCTAGTTTAACACATTAAAAGTTCATCACTTTTTGAAATTGTAAGTAGTAGACATCTTCGGTAGTTGGGAAAAGGATAAGGTTTGTAAGCAAGTCATGTTTAGAAGGACTGAAAACTGAATATCAAATGAAAGAAATTTTTTGGTTTCATTTTCTTTGCTTTTATTATTAGTTGAACTTTGTGGCATACTAGTTAAAAGTGACAGTGCTAAGCTATCCACAACATCATTTGACTTCTTTGCATCCATCAGGGAATTGATTTTAACTCAAATTAGAAGTAGGGTTAGATTCCTCAACATACTGATTATTTAACCAAGTATGGAGTTATATCATCCCTTACTTCTTAGAGTTGCTAAGTTGAGTCCCTTCATCATTTGGACACTTAGGTGAAAACATAAGGGGGACACATAATCACATAAAGCATCATCAAAACAAGAGTGGTGCTGCCTATCATTAGTACTAGGTGTTCATTAGCATGCTTTACATCATTAGCCAAACCCTCTTAAAAAAAGGGCCTTAATGTGTTCCAACATAATCATCCTTAAAGGCCACAAGATCATGTATGAACAACCAACCAACATAATTCAGCAGTTACATGATCGTAGTATTAAGCCAACCAACTTAAAGCATACAAAAGTGAACATAAATAGCCTTTCAGGCAACACGACCAGCAGTTACATGATGTAAGCCAACCAACAACAACAACATCATAGATGATAATACTAGTAGGAACATGTAAGCCAACCAACAACAACATCATCATCAATGAACAACCAACCAACAAAAGTATTCAGCAGCATCATGATAATACCAGTAGTATTATTAAGGCAACCAACCAACAATAGCATCATGTATGAACATTTTTGAAGGGACTCAAATTAGAATTGATCGCAACATAAACAAGAGGCAGGAAGAACATGATGTAAACAATAACAACAGTTAGGAACATGGACTCATTAGCATACAAATTGCACCAAAACAAATACGGGAGTTTATAGAATACAAAACCTCAACGAGAAGAATTTTTTCTTATTAAAAGGAAGCAATGATCATCAAGATCAAGCTCTAAACTAGTGTAGGGAATGTCTGATCTAGGCTCAAGCTCGTCATCATAATCCTCCACAAGTTTAAAAAGCCTTAAGTTGTCGAATTCATCATCCTCAACAAACAAATCATGCTCCCAACCAGGAACAGGACCCTCCACCATGAAGTAACCATCAACATGCATTTCCTTCTTCACCTTCTCCTTTCCTTCCCCCTTTTTTCTTCTTCCTTCTCTTTTCCTTTCCCCTTCCCCCCCCCTTTTTCTTTCGATCTTCCTCTTTCCTTCCCCCTCGAAGTGGACAGATCCTCCAACTTCCCCTTTTCCTTTGTTCTTCGAATCAGTAGGTGGTTCTTGTGCTGGAAATGCACACACAATAGGACGGTGAGGGGTAGTAGGAGGAAGGGGGGACACAAAGCTAACTCTTTTCTTCCAAGATCTGGTCCTTTTAGACTCCTCTTGAACAACCTCCTTTTCAACAACCAATTTCTCCTTCTCTTTCCCAGATCTAGGGCACTCTGGCTCCTCTTCAACAACCTCTTCCTTCACAACAACCTTCTCCTTACCTTATGTTTTTGGATTACGCGGATCAGAAAACGCCAAGGCTCGAGCAACCATCATCTTTTGCATATCATCAAAATCGTCACAATCTTGAACAACTGTTCCTAAAGCGTTTAGGGCATAGGGTTTCAGAAGTTTTTTGGCAATCCTGTTTTTTGTAAATCCTTTTTGGCCATGGAGAATCATTCTAGAAACTTTCCATGATTTCGAAGATAGTTTCAGATTCAAAATCATCTTCAGTCTCGAAGAAGGCGTCTTCCAAAGGGGTTAAATCTGGACAATACATTTTTCTTGGGACTTATTTGGAGGGTTTTGTGAGAAAAATGAGGAGGAACAGAAGGAACAGAAGTAGACGAATATGGGATCTGGGAAGAAAATGGAGAGGAAAGTGAAGAAAATGGAGAGGAAAGTTAAAAAAATGGTGAAACAGATATAGGGTTTCAGAGAGAAAATGGAAATTAGTGAAGAACAAGGAGAAGAATCTGGAGAGTGACGAGAAATGAAGGGGTTAGGGGGTTTAATTTGGTTGGTTTCAAAAAATTAAATGTGGTTGGTTGGGGTGTTGTGAGATTTTTGGTGGGAGTAATTAAGAAATGTGTAAATTATAATTAGTATGTAATGAGATTATTAGGTTTTGTTAAGGAAAAATTGATAAGAAAGGTATAACATATTGGCCATCTTCTGTAAAAGGTTTGTACTATTGATAATCCATAAAAGGGTTGAACTATTACCCCAATTTGACAAAACAATTCCATTGACCGATTCACCTATTATAACAGGGCTGAACTGTAACGCCCCGAACTCGGGTGCCTTAATTAAACATTATTAACCATTATTAATCACAATTAGCACTAATTAATCTCATGCTTTGCGGAAGCGTTTCCTTAAACATGTGGGTTATGGCCCACCAATAATATAATATTCTTACAAAAGTCTCACCATTTTATAACTACAACTAAAACCTCAAATACTTGCTTATTCTCACTTCTTGAAATCCATTCCTAAGCACTTGCTTTCACGGATCCATCCCGATCCTTCTGTTATAACCTGGGCTTCGTTCAGAAGAAAAATATAGAGAAACAAGAAAAGACAGAAAATATTCCAAAGTGAGTGGAAAACTCGTAACTTTACTCTAGCCCGTAACAACAGTTTTGTTTGGAAAACATTATTCACACACAGGCACATATCACATCCTTACACACAATCATGCTGCACATAATCATGGTAATTGATTGGAATACGGATCAAAAGACATTAACTTTAACTTTAACTTGAACAGACTGTTGGCAAGGACTATTAACGCGAGCTTAGACCATTGGCAAGTACAGGCTTTGGACCTTACATTACTTTCATCATACATTCATCGTACTTGGCCAACTTGGCCCATTAAACATCGTAAACCTTTACCAGTTCAGTTCATAATTCCAAGCCAACAGACTCATTCTCTTTTCACTTTTCATTATCTTATCTTAATTAGTAAAAACTTATAAACTTGTATTCCGAGCAATACCCGTAACATACTTTAACACCATAAGCATTAACGAAATCATAAACATACTCGTAAACTCATAAATCATGGATCACATTTCACACTTTACCATTCTCACATGAAATCATAAACATACTTGTAAACTCATATAAACAGGATTCATGCATCATGGATCACATTTCGTCATTATTCACATACTTTCATGAAGCAAAGCATAATTAGACTTAACACGTAAACATAATTTCCATGTAAGCTCACGTTCATACCATACATACGAATACGTTAACGAGCACTGTCATGATTCGTAATAAACTCTTATAACATGGAAGCTAAACCACATAAGCATATGCATCTCATAATCAGTTTCACTACTTTAATCACAAACACGAGGTCATGAAAAGGATTACTAAGGTAATGAGTAATGAGTAACTCCTTACAGAACATTGACAACACATTAGAACTTAAGACTTTCATAAGTACACATATATCATCACATGTTTCTATCATTGACATCTCTAATAGTTTGAAACCACATAGGTTTCATTAATACTCTTGAAACATCGTAGGTCTCTATCTTTATTGTCTTATATTCATTCGGACTCACTTCATTAGTAAAACACGGATAGAGAAAACATCTCAACATTAATAGAACCCAGTAATTACTCATTAATACAATCCATCATTCCTTTTATCAATTTTAATTCTGGTTGTTGCCAATCAGTCAGCTCTGGGACATCTCCCAGCCTTTGTATGCACCACTGTGCAAGGGCCATGTGCCCCGAGCTTGGCCCTACAATATAACGGGCCATGTGCCCTAGTAGAAGTAACAATGACAGTAACGGGCTATTGCCCCGGCTCGGTACGTGCACGACCGCCAATCATTTTAAATACAGCTCAACAAACCAGCTCTTTCACTTTAACTTATCATGTTTCATAACTTTTAATATTCATGAGTGACAATCAGTATACTTTATCCATTCAGCTCAGCTCTACCTATTTATAGGTAGTAAACTCATAACGTAAACATCGTTCATCATTGATAAGCTTTTCACAGAGCTTTATTAAACCTTTGAAATAAATCATTCATAATGATCTTGGTTCGGAAAGTATTTACGCTAACAGTCATTCCTATAACATTTATAATAACGTCATCCCGCAACTCATAACTCAACATACTTAATCCAGTCACGAAATCATACGACACTTAATAAGGTTGTGTAATTCACACTATTTCTCTTATCATGTTTCATAACTTTATTTTAACTTGTTCTTAGACACTTAACTTGCTTCACAGATTCTTAATCATTTCATAGTAGCCGTTATTGCACAACAACACTTCATGCATCACATTGGACATGGACTCAGACTTAAGATCACTTTTAATAAGTCACAGAGGTAGGAATCATAGGCCATGGAAACATCAATCATACGTATTCATAAATAATATTTCACTTAATTCACCATAGTCATTAGTCTCATACTAAAAGTGTTAATCATATATATTCACGAAATCATATAAACATGTCTCACGTAACTTAGAGCCGACATACTTTACTTAAACATTAAATAATCATGAGAACGTTAATTAGATTACACAATATACGTTAACATTGAGTTTCAGCCGTAAAAATCATACTTGGCACATGGAATCATACCGGTCACATAAAATCATACTTGTCCTATAAAATCATACTTTCAGACATTCTTCATAATTCATATTACCATTAATAATCAAATATACTTTACTCACATAAGCATGTTTCATAGATCGATCATAACTATACCTTAACATAAACATAGTTTTACTCGAATAAACATATAACATGATCATATTTCATAAATTACAATTAATTGCCTAAACATATAATAACCATTTCGATTGCATAACTCATAATACATATAGTTTCATATAATTTATAAATAAGAATCGTACTCTGAACATATTAATCACAATATATAAATACAACAACAAACTTTACGTAATATCATGAATATAGTATAAATAGAAAATAACTTTAATTCCATAATTTGTAATACGAAGGTTAACATAATCACATTATAATTAATAGTAACATCACATACAGAATAAGGTTACCTTCGTTTTCATATTTCGTAACTAACTCTTCCAATTTATAATCATCGTTCATATAAATAATTTATACTTTATAAACATTCACATACGGGCATATATAGTGATGCTGGACATAAAGGTTACCTCGATCGTCTAACTCCAAAATATCGTCATAACTCCAAGAACGCCATCCTTAGGCTTTTCGAATTCCCACGTTCCATTTATCGCTCCATAAACACCAATGAAATAATCATTAAGAATCAACTCAACTTATAACTAATCTCGATATATATCCTTAATGACCCATTTTTCGTAAATCTTAATTAAAAGCTTTATTCTTAAAACTCATTTAAAATGCCTTTTTCATAAATTAGCTAAATAATTATATTTCCCGAAATCAATAATAATAATTTATAAACTGATTTTCTAAAATAATCTATGACACTAATTGGGCTTTAATTAAACAAGGGGATAAAATGGGTAAGGCTTTATACCTTAAGAAAGTCAACAATTGACTTTGGGCCATTTGGTGCCATTTACTAATTCTTATTTAAGAATCAGTAACTTTTGGTTCTTGTTTTTAACAAGAACGAAGGAAGCAGGGGAGGAAGAGCAGGGAGGAAGAAAGACAAGGGACGACTATGGTGGTCAAAAGGGCTGTGAAAAGCCACGTTGGTGCTGTTTCAGCAGCAGCGAAACAAGGGGAGAGGGAAACAGGACAGCAGCGAGAAGATGGGAAGCAGAGGAGGTGGTGTGTTGGGTTGTTGCGTGGTTGTAACGCAAAGGAGAAGGTGGCTGGGGGTTCTGCTGTGGTGCGCAAAAAGGGTGCGAGGTGGTGGTGGTTTCACGTGGTGGCAGCCATAGGAGGAGGAAGAGTGAGCTCTAGTATTTAGCTCTAATGGAAAAAAAAGGAAAACAGAGAGAAGAGGATGGAGAAGGAGATGAGTGAGGAAGACTGATTACTTGGGGGGGGTCTATTTATAGTAAAAATGGGGGGACAAACTCAGCTTAGTCTTGCTTTGTGATTGGTGGTAGAAAGCCTTGGGGAGCAAGGAGGAAGACCGGTCAAGGGAGGAGGGGAGGTGATGGGTGGTGAAGGTGAGAAGGGGAGGGAGTGACGTGGGAGAGGAAGAGAGGTAAATGAGTGGGTATTTTACTTGGGTTAAAATACTATATGGTAAAAATGGATTGTATAAATTAGGCTTTGGATGGACGGTTTAGCAAAAACGAAATTAACCCAATCAGTTAATAATAGAAAATATAAATCTAAATAATAATAATAACATGAAACTCTTTTAAAATCGTTTCAACAAAATCGGAAATCATTATTAATTAAATAGTAAAAATTCAAATTAGTACTCGTTTAACCTAATAATATAATTAATTAAGCTTTTGAAAAGTCGGGGGGTTACATGAACAATTACCCTAAACCGGTCAATGGGATTATTTTTGTCAAATTGGGGTAATAGTTTAGCCGTTTTATGGATTATCAATAGTACTGACCTTTTATATAAGATGATCAATAATTTATACCTTTGTTATCAATTTTTCCTATTGTTAATTATGTTAAGCAAGGGTAAAATAGTAATTTTAAATGTTTTTTTTTAACTAAAGAAGAAAAAAAAAAGAAAGATTGCAACCTTTGAAAAAACTCCGTTTTAAAAGATGGTTGCAAATAAAAAAGAACGGAGATAATACAAAATTTTCAATGAATTTTTCATATATTGTCTCTCGATAAAGTTCTCTCTCTAACTCTAAACTTTCCAAATTTGAAATTTGAAAGGTAAAGTTCTCTCTCAGAGTCTCAGTTGTCAACTTGTCACATACTCCAAATAGGATGGTACACCCGGGTACAATCTGGACAACAGCATAAGTATTAAACGCGTGCCACGCACTATTACCATGTAGGTAGCTTAGCTCAGTTGGTCTTGAGGTTTATGCGCTTGGCATGTAGTGGCAGCTGGTCATGGGTTCGACTCCCATACCAACCATTTATGTTTTTTTTTTACGTTTGTCTTTTCTTCTCTTTGGCTTTGAATCTCATGGTTCATTTTTTTTGGTTTTTCATGTTTCTTCCATAGTCTTAGTTCTTATTTTATCTTTTTCAATTATTTTGCATATTGTTGTACTATAATTGTTATTTTTAAATTTCTAAAAAATTTATTTTACGTGAAGAATATATAATTATTATAGCACGCCTTTTTTCTTTTTAATATTTTCCATATTCTGTTACAATATATTTTTTTAAAAATTTTAAAAAATCTTATTATATTATTCTTTTCTTCTCCACTCTCTAATTTTTTTCCATTTCTTACAATATATTTCACTCATTTGATCAAATGAGCAATCGTTTTTTGTGCAGCAAGATCAGTAAACATTCTGATCACAATTGAACGATTTTATTTTACTCATTTGATTAAATGATCAATCTATTTGCAGAGGAAGATCAGTAAAAATTCTGATCTTGAGTGAAGTAAGATAAATTACTCATTTTGTAACAATTTAAAACAAACAGAGAGAGTAAAAAAATAAGGAAATGAGCAACATGATTTTCAAAGGAAAACATGGAAAAATATTTTTGATATAGTTCACATTATGATTTGATATTGAGTGAGTTAAATTAACTCTGCTCATTTACAAAATGAACAGTTTTATTTAACTCATTTTGATTAATGAGCAGTTTATTTTGTCTTGAAGAGAAATCAATCTGCTCATTTTGACAAATGAACATTTTTGTTTAGATAAGTAAGTATTCTGATCTCAAGTGAGGTAAAATACACCTGCTCATTCACAAAATGAGCAGTTTTATTTACTCATTTAATCAAACGAGCAATTTTATGTTGTTTAGTAATCTCATCTTGAGTGAGGTAAAATAAATCTGCTCAATTACCAAATGAGATGTTTTATTTTACTCATTTGATCAAATGAGCAATAATTTTTGCATAAGAAGATCAGTTAACATTCTAATCTATTGAGTGAGCTAAAATAAATGTGCTCATTCACAAAATGAGCTTTTTATTTTACTCATTTGATCAAATGAGCAATCTTTATTTGCACAGGATGATCAGTCTACAATCTGATCTTGAATGAGTTAGAATAAATCTACTTGTTTAAGAAATGAGCGACTGTTATAGGTACTGGAATTTTTTAGTCTAAACCCATATTTTTTCATCTAAGCCCTTATTTTTCACTAAACAGTCGATCATCTTTCTAAAATAATCAATTCCATTTTGAATGAGCAATTTTTGTTTCAGATGAACAACTTCGTGAACAAGGAAAATAACGAGGGAAGACGACAAAACAAAATAATGAGCAATTTTTTTAATAGTTTTGAAATGAGCAAATTTTCAAATTAGCAATTTCCTAAGCAAGAAAAATAGTGAGAAAGATAAATAAAAAAAGACGAACTTTAAAAAGTAGGGGAATAAAAAATAGAGGAAAAGGATGTTATAAAAATAAATTTCAAAAAATAATAAAAAATAAAAATGAGTTCAAGGGGGCTCGAACCCGCAACCTCCTGAACACATTCACTAAGATGGAATGCTAGTGCAACCATTGTGCTACACCTTCTTTATTATAGAATGCTGCGCGAAAATAGTATTAGATATTTTCTGCTGAAGTTCGCGAAAATTACGATTATGCCATCGGGTGCACCGTGCGCACGGTGCACCCGGGTGTACGGTGCATGGAAAGTTCTCCCTCTCACTCTAAACTTTCAAAATTTAAAAGGTCTAAACTTTCATTGTCATTGCCCTGAGTCCTAACCCTAAAATATGGATTCTTGATCGTTTTCTACCGAATCAATTAAACCTTGATTGCCTCTCAAAAAAAAATTTTAAACCTTGATTGAATTTGCGTCCACACAGAAGGTATGTCCGGTCAAGAGTTGGGCGAGCAGACGATATTCTAGATGTTTCTTGTTGCTTTTGTAACACCATGAACGTATATCCTCTCCTTGCCTTATGTATAATAATATGCATCGACTTTTTTGATAAAGAGTGATATTTTTTGAATTGAATGACCTTGAGGATACCTGTAAGTCTTTTAATTCCACCCTTGCTCCACTAATGTTGCTTTAACGATGAGGTGATGCCTTGACAATTCAATAAGAATACATTGAACACCTTTGGATTCTTTTTCAGCTTCACAAGTTCTTGATGAAGTGATCACTATTACCTGATATTAGTGTATACAGCTCACTATCATAAGTTAGGTGTGTGGACTTAAATCATTTCAAAGTTGATCTAGTTTGTGTCACTTTAATGTCAACTGATTCATTACTGACATAGCTGATGATCTAAGCAAACTTCATATGAAGATACTCCATTAACATCACAGACACAACAGGACGTATTAGAGATAAATATATAGATGGAAAAGTATATCAAGATAGAGTTTTAGAATAATATCTTTATCTCTAATACGTACTGCTGTGTCTGTGATGTTAATGGAGTATCTTCATATGAAGTTTATCTTGATATACTTTTCTATCTATATCTTTATCTCTAATAGTACGCCAAACTGCAGGACATTAGGAAATGCATTTGCTACGTGGGGCCTCAATAGCGTGCTTATAAATGGGAGCATTAAGCAGCAGTTCTGAATGGGTAATGAATGGACATTGCAGTTCTTAGAATATTGCCGTTTGATAACCATCCAATAGAGCTACACTGCCTTGATATGCTATTCCCATCGCCGAGGATGCAGGCCCGTATAAGAGGGTATGCAAACAACCCTTTAGCACAGGGCCCCAAATCCCCTAATATGAAAAGGGCCCCAAAAATATTACTTAAAAAAACAGTTTTTCGGCTCTTGATTGTGACACCCAAGCATTCACTCCAGTGTCCTCCCTCATTTCTCACGCCATTTCCATTCTTCAATCCTTTAACTTTCCATATTCTCCATTTACATTTATTGGTTTGACAATTACCAAAATGAAAACCAATTAGTCAATTTGCATTGGTTCTTTCTTATTTTTTATGGAAATTTGTTTCCATTACAACTCACAGATTCATCAATGGGAAGAAAAATCAATTTTACCCAATTTTAGATTTTTTTCCATTATCAATGGTGCAATTGATTTCAGTTTTCCCTAATTATTTCTTATCAAAGGGTTAATCTTATTGGCCCTTTATGAAGAAGTAATCCTCAAGTTCCTTTCATTCATACTAGCCACATATGCACGCGATGCGTGCGGAAAAATTAAATTAGTTAATGTAATTGTCAAATTAAATCTAACAACCCGTAGTAATATATAAGAAAATGGTTCACACGATTACCAATTGAAGAAATTGTGTTAATAAAAAAAAAAATTAAAAATGCAACAATGTAATAAAAAGAGAGTAAGTAAGCATCTAAAGTAGTGCTTTTCACTTGGTGCGTTTGCTTTCATTGTACTTGCTTAGCCACATGTACTCCTCTGCCCAATCGACTTGCAACACGTAAGCAACAGTATAAGATTTCTCTGAATTAAAATCTGCAATCGGTGGATGCAAGACCCATGAAAAAGCTTTGAATCCAAAAACTGAGAATACTTTCTTCAAGACCTGAGTGGATCCAGTGGGCTGCAAGAATATGAGCAACAAATCTTTAATGATAGAGATGCAAGTAGGGATTTAACAATTAAAAAAGTTTGTTTGTAATTGATGATTTACCTGCTGAAGTACTAATTTCATATCAGTAGCCTTGCATCCCAAAACGATTTGTGCAAGATCATTTAGTATTGTAACTTTTAAAGTATCACTTTTGTCGAATAAAGTAAGTCGCAATAATAACCTGTTATTAAATTAGAGATAAAGTGTATCAATTACTTAAACAAAATTTGCTTTTAACAATATCTATACTTTGAGATTCATACCTCGGAATGGTTATAACGTTCATATGTTTGCAATGTGCACATTTAGGAACTCCTTGAACCATGGAAACTTTCTGGAAACAATTAGTACATGCTTCATAAATAAGATCATCAACATGCTCAATACGACATGCGTATGCGACAACTCGACAATATTGTACCTATAATAGAAAGCAATATCATGTTAGAAGTCTATGTGCATCTATTATATTATTACGAACAATGTCAAGTTTAGTTACGTAAATTACCCCTCTCACAGTCCTAAATTGCTCTAATCTGATTCGAGGCGAATTAGAGATAGCGATAGATGACTGTATCGAGAATGTAGTTGAACGAGACCATGCAACCCTTTTCTTTGCCAATTTCTCCGATGCATACCTACCCATTTAGATAATATTGAATATAAATATAGTAATTGTTTCTATACATGAATATAGTTATTTTTTATATACTAAGTAGATAAGTTAGATGTATGTTCATTCACTGGGTTAAAATAAATCCTGGTGTAATATCCCGTCGTAAGACATGTACCTGTTTGTAGTAATATTAACACATGAAAAGTTAGTATGAAATAAAGATATATTCCTAAATGTCAATAAATAACAGTTTAACTAAAGTACATATAGTTTGAGCATTGTACCATTGAAACACTTTACATGTAAACCACACGCAACAATTAGTGGACAATCATCAATTTGGCTTAGATATTCATCACCAAGAAGGTGCACAAAATCATTCCAAAGTGTTAGCCTCGTAACTGTCATACTGCGGTTGGAAAATGACATTGTTAAGACATTTGTGCATCCAAAACATATAATCATTAGAAGTATAAATGGAAATTAACTGTTGAATAAAGAGCTTACGTTTTATCCATTATTACCACATCTCTTTTCACCGAATTTCCTCGTATTGACTCAATTGGTGAAACATATAGTATCAATCCCATCACATCTAGCAATGATAGAGATTTTTTCATTAAAAGTGTTTCCTTCAAGAATATATATTGAAGAAATAGTAAGAAAAGTACCAATCACTCTGTCAGTTGTTGATATGAAGTTGTAGTCGGTTGAAGGCAACAAAATCATAATAGAATGTAGGTATTGCAATGTCATCCTCCTCTTCACGTATAACATTTGTGTCCCCTTTCATTATCATTTGTTTCCAGTTTTGCACTATTTTATTTTTCTCATCAGCATGGACTACTTGTACACCAAGAAGAATATAAATGAATCCTTCTTGAAACCTTCCTATGAAGTTTTCAACATGAGGCGAGAATATAGTGCATTGTATGGCCTCACCCTATCAAAATCTCAAAAGAAGTCATTATGTTTGTAAATGTATAATATTTATTTATCATTTGAAATACGATATGTACCTGAGCATCGACAAAAAGCAATTTCCAAATTTTCTTCTCTATTCCTCGATGCTTGTAATTAAACACGTCGTAATTACGAACCAATAGAGCTCGGACATCATATAATCGTATCCCGCAAGGAAACAAATACATAAAGGGTGGATAATGATACTCCATCCTATACAAATTTATTTTGCAATATATATAAGGTGATATAATAGAGATATATCTTAAATAAAAGTTTAGTTATACAATAATGAATGACACAATATGTAAGGAAATAATTAAATTTGTGCTTGAAGTACTTGAAATTGAAATACGTAAGGTAACAATTGGAATGCTTATGCTCAGAGAAATTGATATCTACAATATGCTCTTATTACAAAGCCGTTAACACATAAGCATTGATTAAATCTAACTAATCATAAGACAATAAAACTTCTTTGTATACAATATTTTTTGTAAATGTTCCTTCCTGTCCTTGAATTTTTCCCTTTTTCACTATAATCTTTGTTGTATTTTATGAAATTCCCCGTGATAGTGCCACATATAACTGACCGTGGCTGAATACATGATCTGGTAGGTATATGCCAACACGGGGAGTAGTTTGCCCCTGGGACTTGTTTATAGTCAAGGCAAAACTCAACTTCACTGGAAACTGCTTCCTGCCATCTCAAACGGCAAGTTTATATCTTCAGCAGTTTTCAAGGGAATTCTAGGCAAAAAGCTGCCCCTAGAATGCCCCGTTAAAACTTCGGCATCAATAAAATGGTCCTTCAGTGAATGACAAAGTAACCTTGTTCCATTACAAAGTCCATTTTTAGGATCAATATTTCTCAAAAGCATTAGTGGTACGCCGGAAAGTTACGATCTTCGGGAACGGTATCAATTGAATAGTATGTTTTTCCTTCCCCTAAAAACTTATCGACAACTTTATCATTTATCTTGTCGGCATCATCATTTAGGGGTGTGATAATGGCCTTTCAACCATATAATTCCCGTCATGCACATGCTAAGTTAAATTTGGAAAAATCTGATCAATCAACCTTTCAATCGAGGTATCATCAATTAATGGCATTACCATATGGTTTGGCAATTTTATCATTTCATCTGGAATAGTAGGTTCATCTCCGTTCCCAATCGAGAGTAAAAAAGCAGCAAATGCATTATCATCTCTTGATCTCATATTTTCTCTCAAATGCAAAATGCGTATGTGTCTCCAAATAGGGGACCTTACGATTGATGCATCGATCATCTGAGCTCTTGTTCCATTTCGAACAACTGGTAAGACTTGTCTAAAGTCACCACCAAACACAATAGCTTTTCCCCCAAATGGCAAGTCATTCCCCATTAGATCTTTGAGCGATCGATCAACAGCTTCAAATTGATATCTGTGTGTCATTGGAGCCTCATCCCATATGATTAGGGCAGAGTGCTTCAGAAGTATGGCAGTTTTAAAACTTTTTGTGAAGGAGCAAGTTGATGAGCTATCAGGTTTCAGTGGAAGCTGGAAAGTTGAATGCGACGTTCTTCCCTGGTGCAACAATGTAGCTGCAATTCCAGACGTCGCTGTTGGAATAGCTATCTCGCCTCTACCTTTTACAGTAGCTAGTAGTGCTCTATATAAGAATGTTTTTCCGGTACCCCCTGGACTATCAACGAAGTAAGTTCCTCCGGTTTTTGAAATGACAGCATTCATTATTGTGTTAAATGCAATTCGTTGGTCATTATTCAGAGTGTTAACGCATGCTAAGTCCTCCTCTGGAACAGGCACGGAGAATTACTCCTCCATGATTGCAGCAAGCTCATCGATGTCCTCGGTACTTTCAGGTAAAGAAGGCAACTCTGTATAATCAGAAATTCTTTTCCTTAGCGGTTGTAATAAACGATCTAAGTCAAGTAGAAGCTTATGAGTGAGTACATCTATCATTGTCACTGATCATGTTTGAACATGGATAATCCTCAACCATGTAAGGGAAAAACTCATCCCAAAGGGCACGTAAACCCGTTGGTTGACAATAGATTAAGATGGTTGCAAATAATCTTCGTAATGATGATGGCATTCTTACAGAAGATGCTTCTAAAAGGCATTGACGAATGCTTTCATCTGACTTAATTAGACCAAGGGCCTCTGCAGCAGCACGAAATTCTGAGTGCGTGACACCATTAACCGTTCTTAAATGTTCAAACGATTGAGGACCCTTTACATGATTGAGTATCAATCTCAAGTAAAATCTTTCCCCTTCTAATGGAGATGCTACATACATTCGACCCATTACTCGTTGCTTGCTTCTCCTTTGCTGCCATTCACACGTAGTTGTTATCCATCTATAATGCTCTGGGAATTCTCTATAAAGATATTGTCTCGCATTATTTTCATTTGCATTCATCTTGAAAAACTGAGTCAACATCGTTTGGGAGTTTCTTGGGTCTGCTAATACACTTGAGATGTGTTGGTTTCCTTCGAACCTCACCTGATGCATGTTTGGCAAATGGACTTGCAAACGATCTACAGATGAACACATTCGAGTCAAAGGAAATTTGTAAAATTTCCAAAAAGCTTCAGGTGCACAAATCCATCTCGCGTCGACATATTGTGCGATCTCATCACCATTTTGAACTTCCATGGACACTCTATGGGAACCCTTGTGTATATACTTATAGAGATATTTGACCACCTTAATGTTGCTGCATATCTCTATGTTGATGTGGCAATCGTACTTTAGGAGCAAAAATGGATTGTACGGAACGACCCACTTATTATCTACATTTATCCGAGAATTCTGACGTAATGGTACAGGTGGACGATCTTGTCGACGGCGATATACAGGGTATGGGTCATTTCCTTGCAATGTATTTTTTGAAAATGACTTCGGGAATCCTTTCTTACAACTCCCTTGTTTCATGCACGGGGAATTTCTATTGTGAACACCACATGGACTATGAATCATGTGTTTAAGAACTCTTTTGCACAATTCTAGCTCTTGTTGCTCATCAGGAATTTCAGCTCTCACAATCTTGTCATAATCATCGGGAGTGGTTAACTTGTCATTTTGATCGAGGATCAGTAGCATATGAACATGTGGAAGTCCCCTCTTTTGGAATTCCACTACATATACATAAGCTACCACCTTTCCGAGGATTCCCCTTTCGAGAACATCTTTTTTTAACTCTTCAAATTTAGCATGAAACACCCTTGTCAGTAGGTCTGGACGATCGTTTGGCACTTGACCAGGAAATAATTGGGATTGTATTTCTGACCAAGATGGATTGCATGTCATTGTCAATAATATATCTGGCTTGCCAAACTTTTGCACCAAGGCCATTGCATCTTGATACCTCTGATGCATATCTCGAGGACTGCCAACAAATGAAGACGGTAGAATCGTTCTTCGTCCCACATTCTCTGGATACAGGAAAGCCGTGATATAAAAATTTTGTTTAATTTAGGAGTTGATTAATTTCGGTAAACACATGGTTAAGCTAAATGAATATGAACCTGTGTTATGCTCACCAGCATTTAGAGAATCCTCTAGACCCTTGTACAAATCAGCACGTATCTTGTCTTGATTGAGTGCAATCCATCTCAAATTAGATGCTTGCATTTTGACAAATTATCAACAACAAATTGTTGAAGTAAACGCCCGCCTCTTAAGATCAGAGAATCAAGATTTTCTCTGATCTAAGGAACATAGAAATTGTTTTGTTACGATGATATATTAATATAAAGTTGTAGGGATAATAGACGTACTTATAATAGTCATAAGGAAATGTGCACCTGAAACATATATGTGTAGAATTCTCGGCATGTCAACTTTCTACCAGTTGCAGTGCGACTGTTTAAATCCCAACCATAAGAGCCGTATGGAAATAATAGAGGATATTGCAATGGGTCGTAATAACCCGCAGTATCTTTGATTGTCATCAGATGTCCATTGACAGACTCTATTATAATATCTCGCTCTTTCAAGTTAGCAACATCATCTCCTCCAACGACAATGGCCGCCACTTGGGAAGCTGACGGCATTGAATATTGGTTATTATTGGGAGGTTGTTATTTGATGACAAATTTGCAGTCTTGTAAGTCACTACGTTGAGCAAGATGACGAAGTTTATGTACAAAAGGATTATGAGCATTTAAAACATGCTTAATTTTGTCAACGATATCGATCCGCAATGAAGAGTTTTCAGCTACACGGTTTTCATTTTCATGATTTGTATCATAAATGTAGAGTTGGAGAAACCGAGGACGATCATTTGTGTTCAAAGGTAAAAATCACTAATACGATGATAAATTGAACCTTGAGCACGAAATGTGTACACACCTTGACGTGCATTGGCTAATTCATCGTCTATATGTACCCCCATTGAAGTGAACGCGAAGACATGGTTGTACTTGCGGATGTTTTTATCTAAAATGATTGCCCCCCTCCGACTGATTTGAAAATAAACCAAGTAAATCAGAGGAAAAAGGAGTATGAGGTACATTGACCTTCCCACTTAAGCAGCAAAGTTCAGAAGATTCGCTATGGAAAAGTCTTGCTTGACAATGTGGACACGTCGTCATTGAAGGCAAATTAAAAATGGGCACCCCTTGAGACTCATGGTAATTTCTTGCACAATTTCGATAACCACGTCTTCCCACTTTCCAAACTCTTATATCATCGGTGATGAAATTTGATATGTCGTTATTGGCGTCAAAAGTATTGTTGTCACCAATATCAAGAAATTGATCGGGTAAGGAACTTTGATTTTCCACCCGTGCACCAATTGGAATGTGTGTTATGCCTTATATAGGGTGTGATGTGTTTGCATTAACTCTACTACTTTCTCCATCACAAAAGAAACGATTGGCCAAGTTGCTTTGGTCTAATAAATTTCCATTGGTTGTACTACTTTCTCCAACACAAAAGAATCGGTTAGGCAAGTTGTTTTCATCATTTGCTAAGTCCCCATAACTTTCATTGAACATTTTAATGTGATTTTGAAAGTTTGCTCGTGTATCGAGTGAGCGAAGTTCACTGATGGGGTGTACTGCATGATTGAAAAGAGTTTCATGTTGATAAGTAAACTAAATGAATGTTTGTGCATCTCTATACTATGCTAATTAAGTTGAAAAATGTTACATTCAAGTCCTTTGTTTCCATCTCGAACACTATGATCAGTGTTGGTAAGGTGCATCATGGGACTTCTAATTTGCGATGAGTTTGAGGGTTCATCGCAATTTGAACTCATACAATGACCTTGTACAGGGGATGATAGAGGTTGATCGTCTTGATAAGGGATCGCATTTTCAGGATGCGTACGGGCATATTTGGTCCGTCTGTCCTCATTTTCACGTCCTCTTTGCTCAGGAGTCAGTGATTTCCTTTGACGTCTTTTCTGAGCACTCCATTACCTCCTTTGATTTTGCAAATCTTGATTTTCTTCTTCACCCATTATGCCACTACACACTCCAACTTTGTAATATTATTTCACTCGATGTATTTTTATTTTTTTTCCTTTATTGTGATTTTCTGCTATTCTTTATTGATCTACGACTAATATTAATATGATAACAGTGATTAACAACAATGATTAATAATTTATTTTTTTAATTATCAATTATCGTTAGATAAATATTTTTATTTTCCTAAATTTTGTTTATTCACCATTCCTAAACTCCACCTCGTTTGCCTAACTTCCGTATGTATACTAATTACCACTGCTCGTAAATTCATGTTTTATCTAATTTTTATCTATGTTTTCGATTGGGTGAATATCACTAATTCATTTATCAACTTATTGTAGCTGAACTGAACGTTTCTGTTGAATATTATTTTATTAAGGTTAATTAAACATGGCCCAAATATAACTTTTAATTATATATACGAAAAAATATTCATACACACTTACCTAAAGAAAGTCGTTACGATAATTTTATAAACTTGGTAAATTCAATTAAATAATAACAATGAAAGTATGATGTAGTATTTGTCACTTTGTTGTCTATGTCTAACCACATGTACTCCAATTGATTTGTACAGTAACACATAATTTTTACTTTAAATATATTATACTTAGGGCATGTTCTCAAAATAAATGAACTAAACTGAACTAAATTTTATTATGAAATTGTATAATCTACGGTAGATAATTTGGCTCGTACCACAAAATTTGCATTATAAAAATGATATACTTAGAATTCGCAAAAATAAATGAACTAAAATGAATTGATGTTGATCGAATTGAATTGAACTGAACTAAATTAACACTATCTCATATCTAAACAAAGGTAACTAACTTATTGGTAAGATATAATATATTAAACACTCTTCGTATCCGTAAGAGCCGTATAATTCTAGTGCAATTGGTATGATAAATCATCCACTCATCTCACTTTTCTCACTCCATTAACTCATCTCACTCATTTCACGGTTTCACCCATTCACTCATAAAAACCAAATCACTCATAAAAACCAAATCACTCATGCTTTTCCAGTTTTCCTCAAGTCCCTTGTTTCCATCCCGAACACTATGATCAGTGTTGGTAATGTCCATCATGGGACTTCTAATTTGTGATGAGTTTGAGGGTTCGTCGCAATTTGAACTCATACAATGACCTTGTACAGGGGATGATAGAGGTTGATCGTCTTGATAAGGGATCGCATTTTCAGGATGTGTACGGGCATATTTGGTCCGTCTGTCCTTATTTTCACGTCCTCTTTGCTCAGGAGTCAGTGATTTCCTTTGACGTCTTTTCTGAGCACTCCATTACCTCCTTTGATTTTGCATATCTTGATTTTCTTCTTCACCCATTATGCCACTACACACGGCAACTTTGTAATATTATTTCACTCGATGTATTTTTATTTTTTTTCCTTTATTGTGATTTTCTGCTATTCTTTATTGATCTACGACTAATATTAATATGATAACAGTGATTAACAACAATGATTAATAATTTATTTTTTTAATTATCAATTATCGTTAGATAAATATTTTTATTTTCCTAAATTTTGTTTATTCACCATCTCCTAAACTCCACCTCGTTTGCCTAACTTCCGTATGTATACTAATTACCACTGCTCGTAAATTCTTGTTTTATCTAATTTTTATCTATGTTTTCGATTTGGTGAATATCACTAATTCATTTATCAACTTATTGTAGCTGAACTGAACGTTTCTGTTGAATATTATTTTTTTAAGGTTAATTAAACATGGCCCAAATATAACTTTTAGTTATATATACGAAAAAATATTCATACACACTTACCTAAAGAAAGTCGTTATGATAATTTTAAAAACTTGGTAAATTCAATTCAATAATAACAATGAAAGTATGATGTAGTATTTGTCACTTTGTTGTCTATGTCTAACCACATGTACTCCAATTGATTTGTACAGTAACACATAATTTACACTTTAAATATATTATACTTAGGACATGTTCTCAAAATAAATGAACTTAACTGAACTAAATTTTATTATTAAATTGTATAATCTACGGTAGATAATTTGGCTCGTACCACATAATTTGCATTATAAAAATGATATACTTAGAATTCGCAAAAATAAATGAACTAAAATGAATTGATGTAGATCGAATTGAACTGAACTGAACTGAACTAAATTAAAATTATCTCATATCTAAACAATGGTAACTAACTTATTGGTAAGATATAATATATTACACACTCTTCGTATCCGTAAGAGCCGTATAATTCTAGTGCAATTGGTATGATAAATCATCCACTCATCTCACTTTTCTCACTCCATTAACTCATCTCACTCATTTCACGGTTTCACCCATTCACTCATAAAAACCAAATAACACGTAAAAACCAAATCACTCATGCTTTTTCTGTTTTCCTCAAGTCCTTCTTTTCCATCCCGAACACTATGATAAGTGTTGGTAATGTCCATCATGGGCCTTCTAATTTGTGATGAGTTTGAGGGTTCATCGCAATTTGAACTCATACAATGACCTTGTACAGGGGATGATAGAGGTTGATCGTCTTGATAAGGGATCGCATTTTCAGGATGTGTACGGGCATATTTGGTCCGTCTGTCCTCATTTTCACGTCCTCTTTGCTCAGGGGTCAGTGCTTTCCTTTGACGTCTTTTCTGAGCACTCCATTACCTCCTTTGATTTTACAAATCTTGATTTTCTTCTTCACCCATTATGCCACTACACACGCCAACTTTGTAATATTATTTCACTCGATGTATTTTTATTTTTTTTCCTTCATTGTGATTTTCTGCTATTCTTTATTGATCTATGACTAATATTAATATGATAATAGTGATTAACAACAATGATTAATAATTTATTTTTTTAGTTATCAATTATCGTTAGATAAATATTTTTATTTTCCTAAATTTTGTTTATTCACCATCTCCTAAACTCCACCTCGTTTGCCTAACTTCCGTATGTATACTAGTTACCACTGCTCGTAAATTCTTGTTTTATCTAATTTTTATCTATGTTTTCGATTGGGTGAATATCACTAATTCATTTATCAACTTATTGTAGCTGAACTGAACGTTTCTGTTGAATATTAATTTTTTAAGGTTAATTAAACATGGCACTTATATAAGTTTTAATTATATATACGAAAAAATATTCATACACACTTACCTAAAGAAAGTCGTTATGATAATTTTAAAAACTCGGTAAATTCAATTCAATAATAACAATGAATGTATGATGTAGTATTTGTCACTTTGTTGTCTATGTCTAACCACATGTACTCCAATTGATTTGTACAGTAACACATAATTTACACTTTAAATATATTATACTTAGGACATGTTCTCAAAATAAATGAACTAAACTGAACTAAATTTTATTATGAAATTGTATAATCTACAGTAGATAATTTGGCTCGTACCACATAATTTGCATTATAAAAATGATATACTTAGAATTCGCAAAAAATAAATGAACTAAAATGAATTGATGTAGATCGAATTGAACTGAACTAAACTAAATTAAAACTATCTCATATCTAAACAATGGTAACTAACTTATGGGTAAGATATAATATATTAAACACTCTTCGTATCCGTAAGAGCCGTATAATTATAGTGCAATTGGTATGATAAATCATCCACTCATCTCACTTTTCTCACTCCATTAACTCATCTCACTCATTTCACGGTTTCACCCATTCACTCATAAAAACCAAATCACTCATAAAAACCAAATCACTCATAAAAACCAAATCACTCATGCTTTTCCAGTTTTCCTCAAGTCCTTTGTTTCCTTCCTGAACACTATGATCAGTGTTGGTAATGTGCATCATGGGCCTTCTAATTTGTGATGAGTTTGAGGGTTCACCGCAATTTGAACTCATACAATGACCTTGTACAGGGGGTTATAGAGGTTGATCGTCTTGATAAGGGATCGCATTTTCAGGATGTGTAAGGGCATATTTGGTCCGTCTTTCCTCATTTTCACGTCCTCTTTGCTCAGGAGTCAGTGATTTCCTTTGACGTCTTTTCTGAGCACTCCATTTCCTCCTTTGATTTTGCAAATCTTGATTTTCTTCTTCACCCATTATGCCACTACACAGGCTAACTTTGTAATATTATTTCACTCGAGGTATTTTTATTTTTTTTCCTTTATTGTGATTTTCTGCTATTCTTTATTGATCTATGACTAATATTAATATGATAACAGTGATTAACAACAATGATTAAGAATTTATTTTTTTAATTATCAATTATCGTTAGATAAATATTTTTATTTTCATAAATTTTGTTTATTCACCATATCTTAAACTCCACCTCGTTTGCCTAACTTCTGTATGTATACTAATTACCACTGTTCGTAAATTCTTGTTTTATCTAATTTTTATCTATGTTTTCGATTGGGTGAATATCACTAATTCATTTATCAACTTATTGTAGCTGAACTGAACGTTTCTGTTGAATATTATTTTTTTAAGGTTAATTAAACATGGCCCAAATATAACTTTTAATTATATATACGAAAAAATATTCATACACACTTACCTATAGAAAGCAGTTATGATAATTTTAAAAACTTGGTAAATTCAATTCAATAATAACAATGAAAGTATGATGTAGTATTTGTCACTTTGTTGTCTATGTCTAACCACATGTACTCCAATTGATTTGTACAGTAACACATAATTTACACTTTAAATATATTATAATTAGGACATGTTCTCAAAATAAATGAACTAAACTGAACTAAATTTTATTATGAAATTGTATAATCTACGGTAGATAATTTGGCTCGTACCACATAATTTGCATTATAAAAATGATATACTTAGAATTCGCAAAAATAAATGTACTAAAATGAATTGATGTAGATCGAATTGAACTGAACTGAACTAAATTAAAACTATCTCATATCTAAACAATGGTAACTAACTTATTGGTAAGATATAATATATTACACACTCTTCGTATCCGTAAGAGCCGTATAATTCTAGTGCAATTGGTATGATAAATCATCCACTCATCTCACTTTTCTCACTCCATTAACTCATCTCACTCATTTCACGGTTTCACACATTCACTCATAAAAACCAAATAACACATAAAAACCAAATCACTCATGCTTTTTTAGTTTTCCTCAAGTCCTTCGTTTCCATCCCAAACACTATGATCAGTGTTGGTAATGTCCATCATGGGCCTTCTAATTTGTGATGAGTTTGAGGGTTCATCGCAATTTGAACTCATACAATGACCTTGTACAGGGGATGATAGAGGTTGATCGTCTTGATAAGGGATCGCGTTTTCAGGATGTGTACGGGCATATTTGGTCCGTCTGTCCTCATTTTCACGTCCTCTTTGCTCAGGAGTCAGTGATTTCCTTTGACGTCTTTTCTGAGCACTCCATTTCCTCCTTTGATTTTGCAAATCTTGATTTTCTTCTTCACCCATTATGCCACTACACACGCCAACTTTGTAATATTATTTCACTCGATGTATTTTTATTTTTTTTCCTTTATTGTGATTTTCTGCTATTCTTTATTGACCTATGACTAATATTAATATGATAACAGTGATTAACAACAATGATTAATAATTTATTTTTTTACTTTTCAATTATCGTTAGATAAATATTTTTATTTTCCTAAATTTTGTTTATTCACCATCTCCTAAACTCCACCTGGTTTGCCTAACTTCCGTATGTATACTAATTACCACTGCTAGTAAATTCTTGTTTTATCTAATTTTTATCTATGTTTTCGATTGGGTGAATATCACTAATTCATTTATCAACTTATTGTAGCTGAACTGAACGTTTCTGTTGAATATTATTTTTTTAAGGTTATTTAAACATGGCACTTATATAAGTTTTAATTATATATACGAAAAAATATTCATACACACTTACCTAAAGAAAGTCGTTATGATAATTTTAAAAACTCGGTAAATTCAATTCAATAATAACAATGAAAGTATGATGTAGTATTTGTCACTTTGTTGTCTATGTCTAACCACATGTACTCCAATTGATTTGTACAGTAACACATAATTTATACTTTAAATATATTATACTTAGGACATGTTCTCAAAATAAATGAACTAAACTGAACTAAATTTTATTATGAAATTGTATAATCTACAGTAGATAATTTGGCTCGTACCACATAATTTGCATTATAAAAATGATATACTTAGAATTCGCAAAAAATAAATGAACTAAAATGAATTGATGTAGATCGAATTGAACTGAACTGAACTAAATTAAAACTATCTCATATCTAAACAATGGTAACTAACTTATTGGTAAGATATAATATATTAAACACTCTTCGTATCCGTAAGAGCCGTATAATTATAGTGCAATTGGTATGATAAATCATCCACTCATCTCACTTTTCTCACTCCATTATCTCATCTCACTCATTTCACGGTTTCACCCATTCACTCATAAAAACCAAATCACTCATAAAAACCAAATCACTCATGCTTTTCCAGTTTTCCTCAAGTCCTTTGTTTCCTTCCCGAACACTATGATCAGTGTTGGTAATGTGCATCATGGGCCTTCTAATTTGTGATGAGTTTGAGGGTTCACCGCAATTTGAACTCATACAATGACCTTGTACAGGGTGTTATAGA
The DNA here is from genome assembly GCA_947645195.1 of Patellifolia procumbens. Classification (NCBI taxonomy): domain Eukaryota; kingdom Viridiplantae; phylum Streptophyta; class Magnoliopsida; order Caryophyllales; family Amaranthaceae; genus Patellifolia; species Patellifolia procumbens. The sequence continues at coordinate 3,029,763 of CANSGD010000193.1, forward strand.
GGTTGATCGTCTTGATAAGGGATCGCATTTTCAGGATGTGTAAGGGCATATTTGGTCCGTCTTTCCTCATTTTCACGTCCTCTTTGCTCAGGAGTCAGTGATTTCCTTTGACGTCTTTTCTGAGCACTCCATTTCCTCCTTTGATTTTGCAAATCTTGATTTTCTTCTTCACCCATTATGCCACTACACAGGCTAACTTTGTAATATTATTTCACTCGAGGTATTTTTATTTTTTTTCCTTTATTGTGATTTTCTGCTATTCTTTATTGATATATGACTAATATTAGTATGATAACAGTGATTAACAACAATGATTAATAATTTATTTTTTTAATTATCAATTATCGTTAGATAAATATTTTTATTTTCATAAATTTTTTTTATTCACCATATCTTAAACTCCACCTCGTTTGCCTAACTTCTGTATGTATACTAATTACCACTGTTTGTAAATTCTTGTTTTATCTAATTTTTATCTATGTTTTCGGTTGGGTGAATATCACTAATTCATTTATCAACTTATTGTAGCTGAACTGAACGTTTCTGTTGAATATTATTTTTTTAAGGTTAATTAAACATGGCCCAAATATAACTTTTAATTATATATACGAAAAAATATTCATACACACTTACCTATAGAAAGCAGTTATGATAATTTTAAAAACTTGGTAAATTCAATTCAATAATAACAATGAAAGTATGATGTAGTATTTGTCACTTTGTTGTCTATGTCTAACCACATGTACTCCAATTGATTTGTACAGTAACACATAATTTACACTTTCAATATATTATAATTAGGACACGTTCTCAAAATAAATGAACTAAATTGAACTAAATTTTATTATGAAATTGTATAATCTACGGTAGATAATTTGGATCGTACCACATAATTTGCATTATAAAAATGATATACTTAGAATTCCCAAAAATAAATGTACTAAAATGAATTGATGTAGATCGAATTGAACTGAACTGAAATAAATTAAAACTATCTCATATCTAAACAATGGTAACTAACTTATTGGTAAGATATAATATATTACACACTCTTCGTATCCGTAAGAGCCGTATAATTCTAGTGCAATTGGTATGATAAATCATCCACTCATCTCACTTTTCTCACTCCATTAACTCATCTCACTCATTTCACGGTTTCACCCATTTCACGGTTTCACCCATTCACTCATAAAAACCAAATAACACATAAAAACCAAATCACTCATGCTTTTTTAGTTTTCCTCAAGTCCTTCGTTTCCATCCCGAACACTATGATCAGTGTTGGTAATGTCCATCATGGGCCTTCTAATTTGTGATGAGTTTGAGGGTTCATCGCAATTTGAACTCATACAATGACCTTGTACAGGGGATGATAGAGGTTGATCGTCTTGATAAGGGATCGCGTTTTCAGGATGTGTACGGGCATATTTGGTCCGTCTGTCCTCATTTTCACGTCCTCTTTGCTCAAGGGTCAGTGATTTCCTTTGACGTCTTTTCTGAGCACTCCATTTCCTCCTTTGATTTTGCAAATCTTGATTTTCTTCTTCACCCATTATGCCACTACACACGCCAACTTTGTAATATTATTTCACTCGATGTATTTTTATTTTTTTTCCTTTATTGTGATTTTCTGCTATTCTTTATTGACCTATGACTAATATTAATATGATAACAGTGATTAACAACAATGATTAATAATTTATTTTTTACTTTTCAATTATCGTTAGATAAATATTTTTATTTTCCTAAATTTTGTTTATTCACCATCTCCTAAACTCCACCTCGTTTGCCTAACTTCCGTATGTATACTAATTACCACTGCTCGTAAATTCTTGTTTTATCTAATTTTTATCTATGTTTTCGATTGGGTGAATATCACTAATTCATTTATCAACTTATTGTAGCTGAACTGAACGTTTCTGTTGAATATTATTTTTTTAAGGTTATTTAAACATGGCACTTATATAAGTTTTAATTATATATACGAAAAAATATTCATACACACTTACCTAAAGAAAGTCGTTATGATAATTTTAAAAACTCGGTAAATTCAATTCAATAATAACAATGAAAGTATGATGTAGTATTTGTCACTTTGTTGTCTATGTCTAACCACATGTACTCCAATTGATTTGTACAGTAACACATAATTTATACTTTAAATATATTATACTTAGGACATGTTCTCAAAATAAATGAACTAAACTGAACTAAATTTTATTATGAAATTGTATAATCTACAGTAGATAATTTGGCTCGTACCACATAATTTGCATTATAAAAATGATATACTTAGAATTCGCAAAAAATAAATGAACTAAAATGAATTGATGTAGATCGAATTGAACTGAACTGAACTAAATTAAAACTATCTCATATCTAAACAATGGTAAATAACTTATTGGTAAGATATAATATATTAAACACTCTTCGTATCCGTAAGAGCCGTATAATTCTAGTGCAATTGGTATGATAAATCATCCACTCATCCACTTTTCTCACTCCATTAACTCATCTCACTCATTTCACGGTTTCACCCATTCACTCATAAAAACCAAATCACTCATGCTTTTCCAGATTTCCTCAAGTCCTTCGTTTCCATCCCGAACACTATGATCAGTGTTGGTAATGTCCATCATGGGCCTTCTAATTTGTGATGAGTTTGAGGGTTCATCGCAATTTTAACTCATACAATGACCTTGTACAGGGGATGATAGAGGTTGATCGTCTTGATAAGGGATCGCATTTTCAGGATGTGTACGGGCATATTTGGTCCGTCTGTCCTCATTTTCACGTCCTCTTTGCTCAGGAGTCAGTGATTTCCTTTGACGTCTTTTCTGAGCACTCCATTTCCTCCTTTGATTTTGCAAATCTTGATTTTCTTCTTCACCCATTATGCAACTACACACGCCAACTTTGTAATATTATTTCACTCGATGTATTTTTATTTTTTTTCTTTATTGTGATTTTCTGCTATTCTTTATTGATATATGACTAATATTAATATGATAACAGTGATTAACAACAATGATTAATAATTTATTTTTTTAATTATCAATTATCGTTAGATAAATATTTTTATTTTCCTAAATTTTGTTTATTCACCATCTTCTAAACTCCACCTCGTTTGCCTAACTTCCGTATGTATACTAATTACCACCGCTCGTAAATTCTTGTTTTATCTAATTTTTATCTATGTTTTCGATTGGGTGAATATCACTAATTCATTTATCAACTTATAGTAGCTGAACTGAACGTTTCTGTTGAATATTATTTTTTTAAGGTTAATTAAACATGGCCTAAATATAACTTTTAATTATGTATACGAAAAAATATTCATACACACTTACCTAAAGAAAGTCGTTATGATAATTTTAAAAACTTGGTAAATTCAATTCAATAATAACAATGAAAGTATGATGTAGTATTTGTCACTTTGTTGTCTATGTCTAACCACATGTACTCCAATTGATTTGTACAGTAACACATAATTTACACTTTAAATATATTATACTTAGGACATGTTCTCAAAATAAATGAACTAAACTGAACTAAATTTTATTATGAAATTGTATAATCTACTGTAGATAATTTGGCTCGTACCACATAATTTGCATTATAAAAATGATATACTTAGAATTCGCAAAAATAAATGAACAAAATGAATTGATGTAGATCGAATTGAACTGAACTGAACTAAATTAAAACTATCTCATATCTAAACAATGGTAACTAACTTATTGGTAAGATATAATATATTAAACACTCTTCGTATCCGTAAGAGCCGTATAATTCTAGTGCAATTGGTATGATAAATCATCCACTCATCTCACTTTTCTCACTCCATTAACTCATCTCACTCATTTCACGGTTTCACCCATTCACTCATAAAAACCGAATAACTCATAAAAACCAAATCACTCATGCTTTTCCAGTTTTCCTCAAGTCCTTCGTTTCCATCCCGAACACTATGATCAGTGTTGGTAATGTCCATCATGGGCCTTCTAATTTGTGATGAGTTTGAGGGTTCATCGCAATTTTAACTCATACAATGACCTTGTACAGGGGATGATAGAGGTTGATCGTCTTGATAAGGGATCGCATTTTCAGGATGTGTACGGGCATATTTGGTCCGTCTTTCCTCATTTTCACGTCCTCTTTGCTCAGGAGTCAGTGATTTCCTTTGACGTCTTTTCTGAGCACTCCATTTCCTCCTTTGATTTTGCAAATCTTGATTTTCTTCTTCACCCATTATGCCACTACACACGCCAACTTTGTAATATTATTTCACTGGATTTTTTTTATTTTTTTTCCTTTATTGTGATTTTCTGCTATTCTTTATTGATATATGACTAATATTAATATGATAACAGTGATTAACAACAATGATTAATAATTTATTTTTTTAATTATCAATCATCGTTAGATAAATATTTTTATTTTCCTAAATTTTGTTTATTCACCATCTCCTAAACTCCACCTCGTTTGCCTAACTTCCGTATCTATACTAATTACCACTGCCTGTAAATTCTTGTTTTATCTAATTTTTATCTATGTTTTCGATTGGTTGAATATCACTAATTCATTTATCAACTTATTGTAGCTGAACTGAACGTTTCTGTTGAATATTATTTTATTAAGGTTAATTAAACATGGCCCAAATATAACTTTTAATTATATATACGAAAAAATATTCATACACTTACCTAAAGAAAGTCGTTATGATAATTTTAAAAACTTGGTAAATTCAATTCAATAATAACAATGAAAGTATGATGTAGTATTTGTCACTTTGTTGTCTATGTCTAACCACATGTACTCCAATTGATTTGTACAGTAACACATAATTTATACTTTAAATATATTATACTTAGGACACGTTCTCAAAATAAATGAACGAAACTGAACTAAATTTTATTATGAAATTGTATAATCTACGGTAGATAATTTGGCTCGTACCACATAATTTGCATTATAAAAATGATAAACTTAGATTTCGCAAAAATAAATGAACTAAAATGAATTGATGTAGATCGAATTGAACTGAACTGAACTAAATTAAAACTATCTCATATCTAAACAATGGTAACTGACTTATTGGTAAGATATAATATATTAAACACTCTTCGTATCCGTAAGAGTCGTATAATTCTAGTGCAATTGGTATGATAAATCATCCACTCATCTCACTTTTCTCACTCCATTAACTCATCTCACTCATTTCACGGTTTCACCCATTCACTCATAAAAACCAAATCACTCATGCTTTTCCAGATTTCCTCAAGTCCTTCGTTTCCATCCCGAACACTATGATCAGTGTTGGTAATGTCCATCATGGGCCTTCTAATTTGTGATGAGTTTGAGGGTTCATCGCAATTTTAACTCATACAATGACCTTGTACAGGGGATGATAGAGGTTGATCGTCTTGATAAGGGATCGCATTTTCAGGATGTGTACGGGCATATTTGGTCCGTCTGTCCTCATTTTCACGTCCTCTTTGCTCAGGAGTCAGTGATTTCCTTTGACGTCTTTTCTGAGCACTCCATTTCCTCCTTTGATTTTGCAAATCTTGATTTTCTTCTTCACCCATTATGCAACTACACACGCCAACTTTGTAATATTATTTCACTCGATGTATTTTTATTTCTTTTCTTTATTGTGATTTTCTGCTATTCTTTATTGATATATGACTAATATTAATATGATAACAGTGATTAACAACAATGATTAATAATTTATTTTTTTAATTATCAATTATCGTTAGATAAATATTTTTATTTTCCTAAATTTTGTTTATTCACCATCTCCTAAACTCCACCTCGTTTGCCTAACTTCCGTATGTATACTAATTACCACTGCCTGTAAATTCTTGTTTTATCTAATTTTTATCTATGTTTTCGATTGGTTGAATATCACTAATTCATTTATCAACTTATTGTAGCTGAACTGAACGTTTCTGTTGAATATTATTTTTTTAAGGTTAATTAAACATGGCCCAAATATAACTTTTAATTATATATACGAAAAAATATTCATACACTTACCTAAAGAAAGTCGTTATGATAATTTTAAAAACTTGGTAAATTCAATTCAATAATAACAATGAAAGTATGATGTAGTATTTGTCACTTTGTTGTCTATGTCTAACCACATGTACTCCAATTGATTTGTACAGTAACACATAATTTAAACTTTAAATATATTATACTTAGGACATGTTCTCATAATAAATGAACGAAACTTAACTAAATTTTATTATGAAATTGTATAATCTACGGTAGATAATTTGGCTCGTACCACATAATTTGCATTATAAAAATGATAAACTTAGAATTCGCAAAAATAAATGACCTAAAATGAATTGATGTAGATCGAATTGAACTGAACTGAACTAAATTAAAACTATCTCATATCTAAACAATGGTAACTGACTTATTGGTAAGATATAATATATTAAACACTCATTGTATCCGTAAGAGTCGTATAATTCTAGTGCAATTGGTATGATAAATCATCCACTCATCTAACTTTTCTCACTCCATTAACTCATCTCACTCATTTCACGGTTTCACACATTCACTCATAAAAACCAAATCACTCATGCTTTTCCAGTTTTCCTCAAGTCCTTCGTTAACATCCCGAACACTATGATCAGTGTTGGTAATGTCCATCATGGGCCTTCTAATTTGTGATGAGTTTGAGGGTTCATCGCAATTTTAACTCATACAATGACCTTGTACAGGGGATGATAGAGGTTGATCGTCTTGATAAGGGATCGCATTTTCAGGATGTGTACGGGCATATTTGGTCTGTCTGTCCTCATTTTCACGTCCTCTTTGCTCAGGAGTCAGTGATTTCCTTTGACGTCTTTTTTGAGCACTCCATTTCCTCCTTTGATTTTGCAAATCTTGATTTTCTTCTTCACCCATTATGCAACTACACACGCCAACTTTGTAATATTATATCACTCGATGTATTTTTATTTTTTTTCTTTATTGTGATTTTCTGCTATTCTTTATTGATATATGACTAAGATTAATATGATAACAGTGATTAACAACAATGATTAATAATTTATTTTTTTAATTATCAATTATCGTTAGATAAATATTTTTATTTTCCTAAATTTTGTTTATTCACCATCTCCTAAACTCCACCTCGTTTGCCTAACTTCCGTATGTATACTAATTACCACTGCCTGTAAATTCTTGTTTTATCTAATTTTTATCTATGTTTTCGATTGGTTGAATATCACTAATTCATTTATCAACTTATTGTAGCTGAACTGAACGTTTCTGTTGAATATTATTTTTTTAAGGTTAATTAAACATGGCCCAAATATAACTTTTAATTATATATACGAAAAAATATATATACACTTACCTAAAGAAAGTCGTTATGATAATTTTTAAAACTTGGTAAATTCAATTCAATAATAACAACGAAAGTATGATGTAGTATTTGTCACTTTGTTGTCTATGTCTAACCACATGTACTCCAATTGATTTGTACAGTAACACATAATTTACACTTTAAATATATTATACTTAGGACATGTTCTCAAAATAAATGAACTAAACTGAACTAAATTTTATTATGAAATTGTATAATCTACGGTAGATAATTTTGCTCGTACCACATAATTTGCATTATAAAAATGATAAACTTAGAATTCGCAAAAATAAATGAACTAAAATGAATTGATGTAGATCGAATTGAACTGAACTGAACTAAATTAAAACTATCTCATATCTAAACAATGGTAACTGACTTATTTGTAAGATATAATATATTAAACACTCTTCGTATCCGTAAGAGCCGTATAATTCTAGTGCAATTGGTATGATAAATCATCCACTCATCTCACTTTTCTCACTCCATTATCTCATCTCACTCATTTCACGGTTTCACCCATTCACTCATAAAAACCAAATCACTCATGCTTTTCCAGTTTTCCTCAAGTCCTTCGTTTCCATCCCGAACACTATGATCAGTGTTGGTAATGTCCATCATGGGCCTTCTAATTTGTGATGAGTTTGAGGGTTCATCGCAATTTTAACTCATACAATGACCTTGTACAGGGGATGATAGAGGTTGATCGTCTTGGTAAGGGATCGCATTTTCAGGATGTGTACGGGCATATTTGGTCCGTCTGTCCTCATTTTCACGTCCTCTTTGCTCAGGAGTCAGTGATTTCCTTTGACGTCTTTTCTGAGCACTCCATTTCCTCCTTTGATTTTGCAAATCTTGATTTTCTTCTTCACCCATTATGCCACTACACACGCCAACTTTGTAATATTATTTCACTGGATGTTTTTTTTATTTTTTTTCCTTTATTGTGATTTTCTGCTATTCTTTATTGATATATGACTAATATTAATATGATAATAGTGATTAACAACAATGATTAATAATTTATTTTTTTAATTATCAATTATCGTTAGATAAATATTTTTATTTTCCTAAATTTTGTTTATTCACCATCTCCTAAACTCCACCTCGTTTGCCTAACTTCCGTATGTATACTAATTACCACGGCCTGTAAATTCTTGTTTTATCTAATTTTTATCTATGTTTTCGATTGGTTGAATATCACTAATTCATTTATCAACTTATTGTAGCTGAACTGAACGTTTCTGTTGAATATTATTTTTTTAAGGTTAATTAAACATGGCCCAAATATAACTTTTAATTATATATACGAAAAAATATTCATACACTTACCTAAAGAAAGTCGTTATGATAATTTTAAAAACTTGGTAAATTCAATTCAATAATAACAATGAAAGTATGATGTAGTATTTGTCACTTTGTTGTCTATGTCTAACCACATGTACTCCAATTGATTTGTACAGTAACACATAATTTATACTTTAAATATATTATACTTAGGACATGTTCTCAAAATAAATGAACGAAACTGAACTAAATTTTATTATGAAATTGTATAATCTACGGTAGATAATTTGGCTCGTACCACATAATTTGCATTATAAAAATGATAAACTTAGAATTCGCAAAAATAAATGAACTAAAATGAATTGATGTAGATCGAATTGAACTGAACTGAACTAAATTAAAACTATCTCATATCTAAACAACGGTAACTGACTTATTGGTAAGATATAATATATTAAACACTCTTCGTATCCGTAAGAGTCGTATAATTCTAGTGCAATTGGTATGATAAATCATCCACTCATCTCACTTTTCTCACTCCATTAACTCATCTCACTCATTTCACGGTTTCACCCATTCACTCATAAAAACCAAATCACTCATAAAAACCAAATCACTCATGCTTTTCCAGTTTTCCTCAAGTCCTTCGTTTCCATCCCGAACACTATGATCAGTGTTGGTAATGTCCATCATGGGCCTTCTAATTTGTGATGAGTTTGAGGGTTCATCGCAATTTGAACTCATACAATGACCTTGTACAGGGGATGATAGAGGTTGATCGTCTTGATAAGGGATCGCATTTTCAGGATGTGTACGGGCATATTTGGTCCGTCTGTCCTCATTTTCACGTCCTCTTTGCTCAGGAGTCAGTGATTTCCTTTGACGTCTTTTCTGAGCACTCCATTTCCTCCTTTGATTTTGCAAATCTTGATTTTCTTCTTCACCCATTATGCAACTACACACGCCAACTTTGTAATATTATTTCACTCGATGTATTTTTATTTTTTTTTCTTTATTGTGATTTTCTGCTATTCTTTATTGATATATGACTAATATTAATATGATAACAGTGATTAACAACAATGATTAATAATTTATTTTTTTAATTATCAATTATCGTTAGATAAATATTTTTATTTTCCTAAATTTTGTTTATTCACCATCTCCTAAACTCCACCTCGTTTGCCTAACTTCCGTATGTATACTAATTACCACTGCCTGTAAATTCTTGTTTTATCTAATTTTTATCTATGTTTTCGATTGGTTGAATATCACTAATTCATTTATCAACTTATTGTAGCTGAACTGAACGTTTCTGTTGAATATTATTTTTTTAAGGTTAATTAAACATGGCCCAAATATAACTTTTAATTATATATACGAAAAAATATTCATACACTTACCTAAAGAAAGTCGTTATGATAATTTTAAAAACTTGGTAAATTCAATTCAATAATAACAATGAAAGTATGATGTAGTATTTGTCACTTTGTTGTCTATGTCTAACCACATGTACTCCAATTGATTTGTACAGTAACACATAATTTACACTTTAAATATATTATACTTAGGACATGTTCTCAAAATAAATGAACTAAACTGAACTAAATTTTATTATGAAATTGTATAATCTACGGTAGATAATTTGGCTCGTACCACATAATTTGCATTATAAAAATGATGTACTTAGAATTCGCAAAAATAAATGAACTAAAATGAATTGATGTAGATCGAATTGAACTGAACTGAACTAAATTAAAACTATCTCATATCTAAACAATGGTAACTAACTTATTGGTAAGATATAATATATTAAACACTCTTCGTATCCGTAAGAGCCGTATAATTCTAGTGCAATTGGTATGATAAATCATCCACTCATCTCACTTTTCTCACTCCATTATCTCATCTCACTCATTTCACGGTTTCACCCATTCACTCATAAAAACCAAATCACTCATGCTTTTCCAGTTTTCCTCAAGTCCTTCGTTTCCATCCCGAACACTATGATCAGTGTTGGTAATGTCCATCATGGGCCTTCTAATTTGTGATGAGTTTGAGGGTTCATCGCAATTTGAACTCATACAATGACCTTGTACAGGGGATGATAGAGGTTGATCGTCTTGATAAGGGATCGCATTTTCAGGATGTGTACGGGCATATTTGGTCCGTCTGTCCTCATTTTCACGTCCTCTTTGCTCAGGAGTCAGTGATTTCCTTTGACGTCTTTTCTGAGCACTCCATTTCCTCCTTTGATTTTGCAAATCTTGATTTTCTTCTTCACCCATTATGCAACTACACACGCCAACTTTGTAATATTATTTCACTCGATGTATTTTTATTTTTTTTTCTTTATTGTGATTTTCTGCTATTCTTTATTGATATATGACTAATATTAATATGATAACAGTGATTAACAACAATGATTAATAATTTATTTTTTTAATTATCAATTATCGTTAGATAAATATTTTTATTTTCCTAAATTTTGTTTATTCACCATCTCCTAAACTCCACCTCGTTTGCCTAACTTCCGTATGTATACTAATTACCACTGCCTGTAAATTCTTGTTTTATCTAATTTTTATCTATGTTTTCGATTGGTTGAATATCACTAATTCATTTATCAACTTATTGTAGCTGAACTGAACGTTTCTGTTGAATATTATTTTTTTAAGGTTAATTAAACATGGCCCAAATATAACTTTTAATTATATATACGAAAAAATATTCATACACTTACCTAAAGAAAGTCGTTATGATAATTTTAAAAACTTGGTAAATTCAATTCAATAATAACAATGAAAGTATGATGTAGTATTTGTCACTTTGTTGTCTATGTCTAACCACATGTACTCCAATTGATTTGTACAGTAACACATAATTTACACTTTAAATATATTATACTTAGGACATGTTCTCAAAATAAATGAACTAAACTGAACTAAATTTTATTATGAAATTGTATAATCTACGGTAGATAATTTGGCTCGTACCACATAATTTGCATTATAAAAATGATGTACTTAGAATTCGCAAAAATAAATGAACTAAAATGAATTGATGTAGATCGAATTGAACTGAACTGAACTAAATTAAAACTATCTCATATCTAAACAATGGTAACTAACTTATTGGTAAGATATAATATATTAAACACTCTTCGTATCCGTAAGAGCCGTATAATTCTAGTGCAATTGGTATGATAAATCATCCACTCATCTCACTTTTCTCACTCCATTATCTCATCTCACTCATTTCACGGTTTCACCCATTCACTCATAAAAACCAAATCACTCATGCTTTTCCAGTTTTCCTCAAGTCCTTCGTTTCCATCCCGAACACTATGATCAGTGTTGGTAATGTCCATCATGGGCCTTCTAATTTGTGATGAGTTTGAGGGTTCATCGCAATTTGAACTCATACAATGACCTTGTACAGGGGATGATAGAGGTTGATCGTCTTGATAAGGGATCGCATTTTCAGGATGTGTACGGGCATATTTGGTCCGTCTGTCCTCATTTTCACGTCCTCTTTGCTCAGGAGTCAGTGATTTCCTTTGACGTCTTTTCTGAGCACTCCATTTCCTCCTTTGATTTTGCAAATCTTGATTTTCTTCTTCACCCATTATGCAACTACACACGCCAACTTTGTAATATTATTTCACTCGATGTATTTTTATTTTTTTTTCTTTATTGTGATTTTCTGCTATTCTTTATTGATATATGACTAATATTAATATGATAACAGTGATTAACAACAATGATTAATAATTTATTTTTTTAATTATCAATTATCGTTAGATAAATATTTTTATTTTCCTAAATTTTGTTTATTCACCATCTCCTAAACTCCACCTCGTTTGCCTAACTTCCGTATGTATACTAATTACCACTGCCTGTAAATTCTTGTTTTATCTAATTTTTATCTATGTTTTCGATTGGTTGAATATCACTAATTCATTTATCAACTTATTGTAGCTGAACTGAACGTTTCTGTTGAATATTATTTTTTTAAGGTTAATTAAACATGGCCCAAATATAACTTTTAATTATATATACGAAAAAATATTCATACACTTACCTAAAGAAAGTCGTTATGATAATTTTAAAAACTTGGTAAATTCAATTCAATAATAACAATGAAAGTATGATGTAGTATTTGTCACTTTGTTGTCTATGTCTAACCACATGTACTCCAATTGATTTGTACAGTAACACATAATTTACACTTTAAATATATTATACTTAGGACATGTTCTCAAAATAAATGAACTAAACTGAACTAAATTTTATTATGAAATTGTATAATCTACGGTAGATAATTTGGCTCGTACCACATAATTTGCATTATAAAAATGATGTACTTAGAATTCGCAAAAATAAATGAACTAAAATGAATTGATGTAGATCGAATTGAACTGAACTGAACTAAATTAAAACTATCTCATATCTAAACAATGGTAACTAACTTATTGGTAAGATATAATATATTAAACACTCTTCGTATCCGTAAGAGCCGTATAATTCTAGTGCAATTGGTATGATAAATCATCCACTCATCTCACTTTTCTCACTCCATTATCTCATCTCACTCATTTCACGGTTTCACCCATTCACTCATAAAAACCAAATCACTCATGCTTTTCCAGTTTTCCTCAAGTCCTTCGTTTCCATCCCGAACACTATGATCAGTGTTGGTAATGTCCATCATGGGCCTTCTAATTTGTGATGAGTTTGAGGGTTCATCGCAATTTGAACTCATACAATGACCTTGTACAGGGGATGATAGAGGTTGATCGTCTTGATAAGGGATCGCATTTTCAGGATGTGTACGGGCATATTTGGTCCGTCTGTCCTCATTTTCACGTCCTCTTTGCTCAGGAGTCAGTGATTTCCTTTGACGTCTTTTCTGAGCACTCCATTTCCTCCTTTGATTTTGCAAATCTTGATTTTCTTCTTCACCCATTATGCAACTACACACGCCAACTTTGTAATATTATTTCACTCGATGTATTTTTATTTTTTTTTCTTTATTGTGATTTTCTGCTATTCTTTATTGATATATGACTAATATTAATATGATAACAGTGATTAACAACAATGATTAATAATTTATTTTTTTAATTATCAATTATCGTTAGATAAATATTTTTATTTTCCTAAATTTTGTTTATTCACCATCTCCTAAACTCCACCTCGTTTGCCTAACTTCCGTATGTATACTAATTACCACTGCCTGTAAATTCTTGTTTTATCTAATTTTTATCTATGTTTTCGATTGGTTGAATATCACTAATTCATTTATCAACTTATTGTAGCTGAACTGAACGTTTCTGTTGAATATTATTTTTTTAAGGTTAATTAAACATGGCCCAAATATAACTTTTAATTATATATACGAAAAAATATTCATACACTTACCTAAAGAAAGTCGTTATGATAATTTTAAAAACTTGGTAAATTCAATTCAATAATAACAATGAAAGTATGATGTAGTATTTGTCACTTTGCTGTCTATGTCTAACCACATGTACTCCAATTGATTTGTACAGTAACACATAATTTACACTTTAAATATATTATACTTAGGACATGTTCTCAAAATAAATGAACTAAACTGAACTAAATTTTATTATGAAATTGTATAATCTACGGTAGATAATTTGGCTCGTACCACATAATTTGCATTATAAAAATGATGTACTTAGAATTCGCAAAAATAAATGAACTAAAATGAATTGATGTAGATCGAATTGAACTGAACTGAACTAAATTAAAACTATCTCATATCTAAACAATGGTAACTAACTTATTGGTAAGATATAATATATTAAACACTCTTCGTATCCGTAAGAGCCGTATAATTCTAGTGCAATTGGTATGATAAATCATCCACTCATCTCACTTTTCTCACTCCATTATCTCATCTCACTCATTTCACGGTTTCACCCATTCACTCATAAAAACCAAATCACTCATGCTTTTCCAGTTTTCCTCAAGTCCTTCGTTTCCATCCCGAACACTATGATCAGTGTTGGTAATGTCCATCATGGGCCTTCTAATTTGTGATGAGTTTGAGGGTTCATCGCAATTTGAACTCATACAATGACCTTGTACAGGGGATGATAGAGGTTGATCGTCTTGATAAGGGATCGCATTTTCAGGATGTGTACGGGCATATTTGGTCCGTCTGTCCTCATTTTCACGTCCTCTTTGCTCAGGAGTCAGTGATTTCCTTTGACGTCTTTTCTGAGCACTCCATTTCCTCCTTTGATTTTGCAAATCTTGATTTTCTTCTTCACCCATTATGCAACTACACACGCCAACTTTGTAATATTATTTCACTCGATGTATTTTTATTTTTTTTTCTTTATTGTGATTTTCTGCTATTCTTTATTGATATATGACTAATATTAATATGATAACAGTGATTAACAACAATGATTAATAATTTATTTTTTTAATTATCAATTATCGTTAGATAAATATTTTTATTTTCCTAAATTTTGTTTATTCACCATCTCCTAAACTCCACCTCGTTTGCCTAACTTCCGTATCTATACTAATTACCACTGCCTGTAAATTCTTGTTTTATCTAATTTTTATCTATGTTTTCGATTGGTTGAATATCACTAATTCATTTATCAACTTATTGTAGCTGAACTGAACGTTTCTGTTGAATATTATTTTTTTAAGGTTAATTAAACATGGCCCAAATATAACTTTTAATTATATATACGAAAAAATATTCATACACTTACCTAAAGAAAGTCGTTATGATAATTTTAAAAACTTGGTAAATTCAATTCAATAATAACAATGAAAGTATGATGTAGTATTTGTCACTTTGTTGTCTATGTCTAACCACATGTACTCCAATTGATTTGTACGGTAACACATAATTTACACTTTAAATATATTATACTTAGGACATGTTCTCAAAATAAATGAACTAAACTGAACTAAATTTTATTATGAAATTGTATAATCTACGGTAGATAATTTGGCTCGTACCACATAATTTGCATTATAAAAATGATGTACTTAGAATTCGCAAAAATAAATGGACTAAAATGAATTGATGTAGATCGAATTGAACTGAACTGAACTAAATTAAAACTATCTCATATCTAAACAATGGTAACTAACTTATTGGTAAGATATAATATATTAAACACTCTTCGTATCCGTAAGAGCCGTATAATTCTAGTGCAATTGGTATGATAAATCATCCACTCATCTCACTTTTCTCACTCCATTATCTCATCTCACTCATTTCACGGTTTCACCCATTCACTCATAAAAACCAAATCACTCATGCTTTTCCAGTTTTCCTCAAGTCCTTCGTTTCCATCCCGAACACTATGATCAGTGTTGGTAATGTCCATCATGGGCCTTCTAATTTGTGATGAGTTTGAGGGTTCATCGCAATTTGAACTCATACAATGACCTTGTACAGGGGATGATAGAGGTTGATCGTCTTGATAAGGGATCGCATTTTCAGGATGTGTACGGGGATATTTGGTCCGTCTGTCCTCATTTTCACGTCCTCTTTGCTCAGGAGTCAGTGATTTCCTTTGACGTCTTTTCTGAGCACTCCATTTCCTCCTTTGATTTTGCAAATCTTGATTTTCTTCTTCACCCATTATGCAACTACACACAACTTTGTAATATTATTTCACTCGATGTATTTTTATTTTTTTTTCTTTATTGTGATTTTCTGCTATTCTTTATTGATATATGACTAATATTAATATGATAACAGTGATTAACAACAATGATTAATAATTTATTTTTTTAATTATCAATTATCGTTAGATAAATATTTTTATTTTCCTAAATTTTGTTTATTCACCATCTCCTAAACTCCACCTCGTTTGCCTAACTTCCGTATCTATACTAATTACCACTGCCTGTAAATTCTTGTTTTATCTAATTTTTATCTATGTTTTCGATTGGTTGAATATCACTAATTCATTTATCAACTTATTGTAGCTGAACTGAACGTTTCTGTTGAATATTATTTTTTTAAGGTTAATTAAACATGGCCCAAATATAACTTTTAATTATATATACGAAAAAATATTCATACACTTACCTAAAGAAAGTCGTTATGATAATTTTAAAAACATGGTAAATTCAATTCAATAATAACAATGAAAGTATGATGTAGTATTTGTCACTTTGTTGTCTATGTCTAACCACATGTACTCCAATTGATTTGTACAGTAACACATAATTTACACTTTAAATATATTATACTTAGGACATGTTCTCAAAATAAATGAACTAAACTGAACTAAATTTTATTATGAAATTGTATAATCAACGGTAGATAATTTGGCTCGTACCACATAATTTGCATTATAAAAATGATGTACTTAGAATTCGCAAAAATAAATGGACTAAAATGAATTGATGTAGATCGAATTGAACTGAACTGAACTAAATTAAAACTATCTCATATCTAAACAATGGTAACTAACTTATTGGTAAGATATAATATATTAAACACTCTTCGTATCCGTAAGAGCCGTATAATTCTAGTGCAATTGGTATGATAAATCATCCACTCATCTCACTTTTCTCACTCCATTATCTCATCTCACTCATTTCACGGTTTCACCCATTCACTCATAAAAACCAAATCACTCATGCTTTTCCAGTTTTCCTCAAGTCCTTCGTTTCCATCCCGAACACTATGATCAGTGTTGGTAATGTCCATCATGGGCCTTCTAATTTGTGATGAGTTTGAGGGTTCATCGCAATTTGAACTCATACAATGACCTTGTACAGGGGATGATAGAGGTTGATCGTCTTGATAAGGGATCGCATTTTCAGGATGTGTACGGGGATATTTGGTCCGTCTGTCCTCATTTTCACGTCCTCTTTGCTCAGGAGTCAGTGATTTCCTTTGACGTCTTTTCTGAGCACTCCATTTCCTCCTTTGATTTTGCAAATCTTGATTTTCTTCTTCACCCATTATGCCACTACACACGCCCACTTTGTAATATTATTTCACTCGATGTATTTTTATTTTTTTTCCATCATTGTGATTTTCTGCTATTCTTTATTGATCTATGACTAATATTAATATGATAACAGTGATTAACAACAATGATTAATAATTTATTTTTTTAATTATCAATTATCGTTAGATAAATATTTTTATTTTCCTAAATTTTGTTTATTCAACATCTCCTAAACTCCACCTCGTTTGCCTAACTTCCGTATGTATACTAATTACCACTGCCTGTAAATTCTTGTTTTATCTAATTTTTATCTATGTTTTCGATTGGGTGAATATCACTAATTCATTTATCAACTTATTGTAGCTGAACTGTACGTTTCTGTTGAATATTATTTTTTTAAGGTTAATTAAACATGGCCCAAATATAACTTTTAATTATATATACGAAAAAATATTCATACACTTACCTAAAGAAAGTCGTTATGATAATTTTAAAAACATGGTAAATTCAATTCAATAATAACAATGAAAGTATGATGTAGTATTTGTCACTTTGTTGTCTATGTCTAACCACATGTACTCCAATTGATTTGTACAGTAACACATAATTTAAACTTTAAATATATTATACTTAGGACATGTTCTCAAAATAAATGAACTAAACTGAACTAAATTTTATTATGAAATTGTATAATCTACGGTAGATAATTTGGCTCGTACCACATAATTTGCATTATAAAAATGATGTACTTAGAATTCGCAAAAATAAATGAACTAAAATGAATTGATGTAGATCGAAGTGAACTGAACTGAACTAAATTAAAACTATCTCATATCTAAACAATGGTAACTAACTTATTGGTAAGATATAATATATTAAACACTCTTCGTATCCGTAAGAGCCGTATAATTCTAGTGCAATTGGTATGATAAATCATCCACTCATCTCACTTTTCTCACTCCATTAACTCATCTCACTCATTTCACGGTTTCACCCATTCACTCATAAAAACCAAATCACTCATGCTTTTCCAGTTTTCCTCAAGTCCTTCGTTTCCATCCCGAACACTATGATCAGTGTTGGTAATGTCCATCATGGGCCTTCTAATTTGTGATGAGTTTGAGGGTTCATCGCAATTTGAACTCATACAATGACCTTGTACAGGGGATGATAGAGGTTGATCGTCTTGATAAGGGATCACATTTTCAGGATGTGTACGGGCATATTTGGTCCGTCTGTCCTCATTTTCACGTCCTCTTTTCTCAGGAGTCAGTGATTTCCTTTGACGTCTTTTCTGAGCACTCCATTTCCTCCTTTGATTTTGCAAATCTTGATTTTCTTCTTCACCCATTATGCCACTACACTCGCCAACTTTGTAATATTATTTTCACTCGATGTATTTTTATTTTTTTTCCTTTATTGTGATTTTCCGCTATTCTTTATTGATCTATGACTAATATTAATATGATAACAGTGATTAACAACAATGATTAATAATTTATTTTTTTAATTATCAATTATCGTTAGATAAATATTTTTATTTTCCTAAATTTTGTTTATTCACCATCTCCTAAACTCCACCTCGTTTGCCTAACTTCCGTATGTATACTAATTACCACCGCTCGTAAATTCTTGTTTTATCTAATTTTTATCTATGTTTTCGATTGGGTGAATATCACTAATTCATTTATCAACTTATTGTAGCTGAACTGAACGTTTCTGTTGAATATTATTTTTTTAAGGTTAATTAAACATGGCCCAAATATAACTTTTAATTATATATACGAAAAAATATTCATACACACTTACCTAAAGAAAGTCGTTATGATAATTTTAAAAACTTGGTAAATTCAATTCAATAATAACAATGAAAGTATGATGTAGTATTTGTCACTTTGTTGTCTATGTCTAACCACATGTACACCAATTGATTTGTACAGTAACACATAATTTACACTTTAAATATATTATACTTAGGACATGTTCTCAAAATAAATGAACTAAACTGAACTAAATTTTATTATGAAATTGTATAATCTACGGTAGATAATTTGGCTCGTACCACATAATTTGCATTATAAAAATGATATACTTAGAATTCGCAAAAATAAATGAACTAAAATGAATTGATGTAGATCGAATTGAACTGAACTGATCTAAATAAAAACTATCTCATATCTAAACAATGGTAACTAACTTATTGGTAAGATATAATATATTAAACACTCTTCGTATCCGTAAGAGCCGTATAATTCTAGTGTTATTGGTATGATAAATCATCCACTCATCTCACTTTTCTCACTCCATTAACTTATCTCACTCATTTCACGGTTTCACCCATTCACTCATAAAAACCAAATCACTCATAAAAACTAAATCAATCATGCTTTTCCAGTTTTCCTCAAGAAAAAACCCATCTTCCACCTTCTGCAAACATATCAAACGAAACAAAACTAAATATTTAGATTAGAAAAACTATAAACTAACCACTAACCCAACTACAACGTCAGCAAATGTACTTATATATCACTCTAAACTATACGTTTAGACTATAAAATCTCTAAAGTCTTCAATTGCTCTATACTAAACAAATGTAGTTACCAATATCTGCTTATGGAATTAGCTTTAGGATATTTTATAACATTTGGGTTTTAGGAGTCTAAACATTTGGAATATATCCATCCATATGCTACACCTATCAATTATCCTCTTACTTTTCCTCAATTCAGAACATCTTACTCATATTACTCAACCTAGCAGCTTACTTTTCCTCACAAAACTCCTCTCACTAAAATCTCTTCCTCTACACCCTCTACACCCTTCATCTTCTTCCTAACTATATAATGAAACTGAGTTTAATTTGTTCATTTATTTATCTCATAATTATTTTTCCCCAATTCTGACTTTTTTTTTTTTTTTTTTACAATTTTCACAAATCTGAGTTATTATTTTCCGGCGAGTATTCTCGACGTCAAAGCTCATAGTGATGCTTATTTCGCCGCCTCTGTCCATAACATTCAGTAGCCGCCTGTGAGTATACTTGTGGTGACTTTTCTAGTTCCGTTTTGAATCTCTAGATTTGTTGATCTTAAATTCTTGTCTGTCACTCTATTTTCGCCACACTATTTGGCTATTTTGCTTTAATTTGTGTATTAAAACTTTTTCGTTTGTCACTCGATTTTCCCCTTGAGACTATTTGGGTTATTTTGCTTGTAATGTACCAAAAAGCTTGATTTTGGGTTCGAAAAAAAATTTTAAAATAAATTTTTTTGTTTAAAAATTTTGGGCCGCAATCTATATGATACAAAAAAAAAATTGATTAAAAACATTTATGTTTAAAATTCGTTTTTTGATTAAAAACTCTGTTTTAAAAAATCTTAGTTTTTGCAAAAAGATTTGATTTAAAAAATCATTTTTTGATTTTGCAAAAATCTTAATTTCTGGTTTAAAAAATCTAATTGGGTTTTTATTTTAATTTTTGAATAAAGTTCTCCCCCATATCATACAATAAAATTTCTATGACGTATAGTTGATTTGGGTAAATTTGTTTTAAGACTCTTAACTAATTTGAATAGAAGCGACTATAATGGAAGCACTGATATATGTAAGGCTAGATAAGATATGGCTCTTTAATTTCCTAATCATCTTTTCCAAATTCTTTCACACCATTGACATGAATTCATCTCTGTTACTGTAAGTTATGATAAAATGCCAATTCTTGCTTAAATTTGATTCTTTTTTTTTTACTCTAAGCACATCAACAACAAAGCATAACAATAATGAGGCTAACCTTTTGTCGCTTCTTTTTACTTGTTAAACTTGTGTATGAGATTTGCAAACCTTCGAGAGTGGCGTCGGGATCCAATATAGCACGAAGATGGAGCTTTGGGTGTTGCCTGCTATGTAAATGAAAGATTATGTAAAAGAAAGTTGTTGGTAATAATAATTAGGGTTTTTTGGCTCAAAGAAAGATGTATTTGTACACAGCAATTGATGCTGATATATGTATTAATGCCATTAATGAAAATTTTCCTCTAATAATACTTTCCTCTAATTATACGGTTTTAATGTTTTGGTAAGTTTTATTTTTGGACGGTTGATGCTGTGATAGTTAAGGGGTTTAATTTTTTTTTTAATTTTCCGTTTTTTCTTTTTGGTGTCCACCCCCAACCCCCCCTCTTCCCTTATAGTATAGAGATAATTCCAAAATCCAAATTGATACAAACGAATATAAATAGAGGAAATTGAAAGTACAATATTCATTCCTTTCAAATCTCCAATTGAAGATTTCGCTACCAGGTAAGCTATAATTCCAATATTTCAAATTTTTTTTACCCAATTTGATCTAATTTATTAGTAGTTGAGTTAACATAGTACGCAATCAAATTATGCAAAAAAAATGTATATAAATATAGTAAGTTATGTTGCAATTCTTTTTATCTTTATATTTTTTGAAGGTTGTAATCTATGTAATTCATATAATACCATTGTTATAAATGCATGTTTGGATGATGAAAATTCATGTTTATATGCTATAATTCCAATATATTAGTACTGAAAGATATAGTATATAAATCAAGTACTGTATAACAACATGAATGTTTTGTGAAGGTACTATTTAAATATTGTATTTTGATGCTTAATTTGGGTGTGAGTGAGTGTATAACATTGTAACAATTAGGCAATGCATAAATTCACATGCGTAGTGTTTTTTTTTAAATTATATTTAACTTAGAAGGTTAATTTTGTTTGCTTGACAAAACGACGGAACAAGAATTCAACTATTCAAGATTGGAGGAAAATTTGGGAACCACTTAATCATCGAAGAAAAGATTTTTTTTGTTGATATGAACTTCACATTAAAGACAATTAATGTTGAAGGTGTAAAGGGCCTACTTTTTAATTTAGAACAGGGCCCCAAAACGCTTCAAGACGGCCCTGCGAGGATGCTGCTGCTTCCCTATCCTCTCTCTAGCCTTGACATTTCCCGTCTACCCAGGCGCAACGACATGCTAGATGGCTCGTTCTCCATGGTCAAACTTTGTGCTTCGCAGTGCTCTTCATCCCCCATCTTATTTTCTCATTCATCTCAAAGGTAATAAACTCTCATTGTCTTCACTGTGGAATGATAGGTGCTTAATTACATAATTCATTTGGTGCTTTCAGTAAGGGGTGGCTTATAATACAACCCATTCCTTTGCTTTCCCAATTTGTTTTCACATATAAATATGGAGGCAATGCTTAGTAGAACCCTGAAATACGAGTAAGCTTGTGCTTCCCGAGTGTGAAAGTGTGGTGAGATTTCTAACTACGGGTACGTACTTACCTTATTTCCCCTGAACTTATTTTGAACTGTACTTATATAGATGATGTTGGGACACATTGTCCATGTGTATTTTGATGGTGACAAACACAATTAGTTGATCTAACATGTTTGGTGAAGTTTTGTTGCAGATGCCTAAACGAAGTCTCGAAGAATCAATTGTCAAACGTTTTAGACTGAGGCCAATTTCCAAATATGTAAAAGTGTGTGTTCGTAAATAACGGATCAAAGTGCTAAGGTGTAATATTAGAGATTGTAGGTATTTTACTTGAGATAGTAAAATAAATGCAATCTATAATATAACACCTAAATAAAATGATTTGCGAAAACAAAAAAAAAAAGAAAAGGGGAAAATCGTTTTTTTGAAAATTGTTTTAAAAATCTGGAATATCTTTTTTTGGAAAAGATAAGTTTTTTTTTTGGAATAAAAAGGTTTTAGAAATTTTCTGATTTTAAGAAAAGAATTTGTCTACAAAATCAGTCCTAATACTATTAGGAAACAAATATCTTAAAGAAGATAAAATCTTCTTTAAAGATAATTGCTTGCTTAAGTTTAGGAAACTATCAAGTGGACAATTCTATCTTTGTAAAGCTTAAAAACTGATTTGAAAAACGTGAGCCTTAACAAAGAGTAAAAAGATCAGAAAATATAAAAGATACGCGTTTCCAGTAATTGTTTTAGAGAGCTATTTTCGGAAACATATCTTTAACCTCTCTGAGATCAGCACTGAGATCTGTGACAGAAAAACACATATTTAAGCTCGATAAATACCTCTAAACTGCTTAACCAAGAAGCACATAAAAAGAGGATTCAAATCTTTTTGTAATTTCATCTTTATAGAGAGTGTTAAGTTGAATTTCTAAGGGAATTAGACTTAATTAGGCAACACTTAGAGTTAAGTGTTGGGGGGCACTACTAGGGTTAGTAGTGAGGGAATCAAGTTGTATCAAGAGTTTGGTATTTTGTGATTCAATTAATAAAAGAAAAGGTAGGGTGGACGTAGATCTCAGAGGTGAGATTGAACCACGGTAAAATTGCTTGTCTCGTCTCTTTATTACTGCCTTTCTATTTAATTAACAATATTCATATACGCAACTCAAAAGCTCAGAGAAGGTCTCTGAGATCTCTAAAGAAAGTTCGATAAAATTCAGAAAATACCACACTCAATTCAAACCCCCCCTTCTTGAGTGTCTCCTTGTGATCCAACAGATGAACTTATTGGAACTTGTCTGTAGCTTTTCGTTAGTTATTTGACTTTACTGACGCTTGTGTTATAAGGTGCTATAACTTATTGTAACTTGTTGGAACTTATCGGAGCTTATTGCAACCTATATAAACTTATGTATGAACTTGTTTAAGGTTAAGAGAATGCACCCATGAAGGCATTGGGTATATTTCCATTCTTTCCAATCGTTAACTTTTATATGGTAATTGGCTATTATATCTATGGTGTCAGAGTCAAAATTAACGAGGTTTAGGGAAAGACTGATACAACTGTTTATCACAAATTTCTTTCTCAGAGAGCATTAACAATAACACACTCCAGTCTCCAATTAGTCACTGGATAATAGTTTTGAAAAGATTAAGGAAGCAGTTTCTGTAAATTGCTGACCGGCATGCTAGTTATTCTCTGCTGTTTTGGCTGGAGAGATGTCGGCATGTCCCCACTTGGTTTTTATCTGATTAGGACTAGGAGAGCCATATTTAACATATGAAATGGACTTCAAACATCAAGGCCATGTATATGTAATGCTTGTACGAGATTTGGAACTTCTTCCTGAATCCTGAGGATGTACGTTCTTCTATTCAAACAGCTGGGCACATTTGGTTGCTTCATATCTACTCACGATGGGAACAATTTATTTCTGCGTATGCCTAATAATAATAGAGACAATCACACATTCTTTCAAGACAGTTTTGAAATAATTATATTATTTTTGTTCAATTAATCAGGATTCATCTGACAACCTGTTGATATGTGCAGAAATCTTGGAAATTTAGACTTTCATTCCAATGTTGAACAGAAATAATTGGGGATAATCACAAATGCCTACTGTGAAAGGCATGTCATTTCAGAAGTATAGCCACATATTGGATTTGCTAGGCTACTAGCAGAGGTGCATGCATTGTTAGGGTTACATCTGCATGCCCTTGTCAGGTATCTTGCGAATGATATCTTTTTGTATAATTTTTTACTTATTTATGATTATACTTCCTTGTTTTTTCTTTACTTACATAATTTCCCTAAAATGGAAATTGCATATTACTTGAATCATTTCTTATATTGCCGATGAGTTCTGTCTATCTCTCTCCTGTTGTCTCCTGTGTTGCCCTTTTATCTCTTTATCTCTTTTACACACAGACTCCTAAAAAACCGTACCTAATGGAGGAAGTATATATTATAGTTTAAAATCATGTATTGACAATCATGAAAGTGAAAATTTAAAGAACAGAGGTGGTATTAATTTAGCTAAGATTTTAACAATTTGTAAGAGAAGTTTCAAGGCCCATGAAATTCCTCTTTCCATGGATTCTCTCTGAGATCTTTAGAATATTAATTACGTTTCACAGTTCACCCACAAAGCCAACACAGCAGCTTACTACCTAGTTTCTAACAGTCATCATACTTGTACCCGCCTAATACCGATCCAACATATAGATTCTAAATTTTCTTATTTTGTTTCTTTAGATAAGTTAGGAAGTAATATTGAAATAAGACTGCCATAATATTGTATATCTTTCTATTGCCATTGGAAAACCAAAATCGCACTTATGAGTGGTATAGAAACTCATAGAGTTTTGTAAGAAGAAGAATAGAGCTCATAGAGAGAAACTGAAATATATAAATCAGTTATGAAAATAGAAATGAGCTTAACTTGAGTTTGTTTAGAGAAGAGCTATATATACAAGCTATATTCTTATATCCCCCCCCTTCAAGCTTGACTTGAGATACAAGTCCAAGCTTGCCACAGAGAGAATGATGCTGGGAAGAAGCTAAAGCCTTTGTGAGAATATCTGCAAGTTGATCTTGACTGGAAACATGTGCAGTATAAATGAAATTAGCTTCAACTTGTTCTCTGATATAGTGCATATCTATTCTAAGATGTTTAGTCTTTTCATGATACATAGGATGTTGAGCAGAAGTGTTATCACAAAAGAGAGTGATAGGTTGTGAGATCTGAACCTGCAAATCTTCTAATAAACCATGAAGCCATACTATCTCACTAGCAGCTGCAGACATACTTCTATATTCTTCTTCAGTTGAACTCTTACTGACAGTTTGTTGCTTCTTTGTTTTCCAAGAAACCAAGTTAGAGCCCAAAAACATAGCATAAGCAGTAAGTGATCTACAAGTATCTTGACAGGCACTCCAATCTGAATCATTATAAGCAGTGAGAGTAAGATTGGTAGAAGTTGAGTAAAAAAGACCATGATCCAAGGTCCCTTTGAGATATCTCAGTATATGCAAAACTGCTCTAAGATGAGGAAATGTTAGAAAAAGTAAACGAAAAGAGTAATAAGAAGTGAAAAGGACATATTCTAGGAGCATGCATATATTGACTTAAATGTTGTACTGAATAAGACAAATCTGGTCTAGTAAGACCAAGATACAGCAATCTACCAACTAGTCTTCTGTAGATATTTGGCTCAGTTAAAATATCACCATCTGTATTAGAGAGTTTTAAACCTGTAGACAGAGGAGCACTAGCAGTAGTACAATCTTCCATACCAGCATCTGTTGAAATATCTTTGATATATTTCTTCTGAGAGATGAAAATCCCTTGTTGATTTCTAGTAACCTCAACACCAAGAAAATAGTGCAGATTACCAAGATCTTTACTAGTGAAAGTTGTATCAAGAGAAGATTTGATCTTATTGATTTGAGTTAATGAAGTTCATGTAATCAGAATATCATCAGCATAGACTAATAAACTCAAGAATTCCTCATCTTGTGTTCTAGTGAATAAGGAGCAATCCTGTTTGGATTGAACAAAACTCAAGGATTTGAGAAATT
This sequence comes from Patellifolia procumbens, assembly GCA_947645195.1. Classification (NCBI taxonomy): domain Eukaryota; kingdom Viridiplantae; phylum Streptophyta; class Magnoliopsida; order Caryophyllales; family Amaranthaceae; genus Patellifolia; species Patellifolia procumbens. The sequence goes on from CANSGD010000193.1 coordinate 3,056,756, forward strand.
TACTCAACTCTTTATTCCACTGCATAGAAGCCTGTTTAAGGCCATAAAGTAATTTTTTTAATTTACACACTTGACCAGGCTTAGCTTTCATATAACCTGCAGGAGGAACCATATACACCTCTTCATCTAAAAATCCATGAAGAAAGGCATTGTTAACATCCAATTGGCAAAGAGGCCAATTATTGATAGCAGCAAGAGCAATAAGTACCCTTACAGTAGCCAATTTTGCCACTGGAAAAAAGTTTTTGTGAAATCTTCTCCTTCAATTTGCTGATATCCAATTGCAACCAACCTAGCTTTGTATCTCTCAATACTTCCATCAGCATGCAACTTTGTTTTGTAAACCCATTTAGAACCAACATCTCTTTTATCAGGAGGAAGATATGTTAAATCCCAAGTATCATTATCTTCTAGTGCTTTGATTTCTTTGTGCATATCTATGACCCAATTAGAGTCATTTTTAGCTTGGTGATAAGATCTAGGTTCACTAACTTGAGATGAGTTAACATCAAATGAAAGAGAATTAGAATCAGAAGTAGTAAGAATATTTTTGTGTGGGATATAGGTTTGAACAAAATCAGTAAATCTAGTAGATGGTTTAACTGGTCTGTTAGAAACTCTTGTTGTGTTTTGTTCAGGAGGTATAGGGTTAGAAATAATAGGTGAGATAGCATGAATATGATTATGAGAATTACTTGACAAAGAAGAAGGAGAATCAATTGATATTTGGGTATCAATAGGGTTTGATAGAGGAGAATGAGAAATGTGATTGTTTGATAGTTGAGTGAAAGATAATGATGAAATAGATTTTGAAGAAGAAATAGGATGATTTTCAGAACTAAAATCAACAAGAGATATGTTTTGAGATTGAAGAAAAGATTGAATAGAAGAGGAATTATATGGAAATATTATTTCAAAGAAGATAACATCTCTAGAAACAAAACATTGTTTGGTTTCAAGATCATATAGCTTAAAAGATTTTTGGCCATAGGGATATCCTAGGAAAATACATTTTCTACTCCTAGAATCAAATTTATCTTTCTTAATGTTTATATTGTAAGCATACCACAAAGATCCAAACACTCTGAGATTATGATAGTTAGGTTTCTTTTTCATTAAAATCTCATAGGGAGTTTTCCAACCAAGTATTTTCATAGGCATGAGATTAATCAAGTGAGTAGCTGTCAATACACAATCACCCCAGAAACACTTAGGAAGATGAGAATGAAATCTAAATGCTATAGATACTTCAAGTAAGTTTCTATATTTCCTCTCTACTTTAGCATTCTGTTGAGGAACATATGCTACACATTTCTGATGTAAAACCCCTTTTGAAGCAAAAAATTGTGCACATTCATGTCTAATAACCTCAGTTCCATTATCAGTTTAAACTGCTTTAATAGAAACAAGAAAATTGTGTTGTTATCATACTGAAGAAATACTTAATAGCATGTAGCACTTGAGTCTTATTATGAATCAAATAAGTCCACGTAACCCTGCTATGATCATCCACAATGGTGAGAAAATAAGCAGCTCCAGTTAAAGATGCTATTCTGTATGGACCCCACAAATCCAGATGAAGAAGTTTAAAACAACAAGAAGCCCTAGATTTACTTATAGGGAAGGGTAGTTTGTGTTGTTTAGCAGAAAAACACACTTCACAATTGTATTCAGTCAAACTTTGACATTTACAAACATCTACATGCTTCATTTTGGACAAAGAGAGGTGTCCTAATCTAGCATGTACAAGAGCTAGAGGAATGTTAGTGTCTTGTTTCGAAAGAACACTAGTAGCTGTTTTATTGGGGAGTGTTTGAATTGGTTGTGGTATATCAACATTATTACAGATTCTACCTGTAAGAGGAATACCAGATAACATGTAGTAGCAGTAGAGATAAGAGAGTATAAACCACCTTCTCTTTTACTAGTTGCAAGCACAGCCTTACTAGAAAGGTCCTAAAATAAACAAGAATTTCTAGTAAATTTAACTCCAATTCCAGTCTGATCTAACAGCTTTCCCACGGACAATAAATTGTGTTTAAAATCCTTCACCAATAAGACATCATAAAGAATCAATTTCTCATTGAGAAAATTGTTCCAGTGAAATGAACATGTTTGTGAGTTCCATCAGGTAAACCAACCTTGACAGAAAAATATAAAGTTTTGATATCTTTAAGAATATTTATATCATATGTCATATGGTCACAAGCACCAGAATCAATAATCCAAACTCCAGAATAAGCATTGTTAGGGTTGAATAGTGGAAAGAATGTGAATCATTACCTGCAAAATTCACATAGGATGTTGCATCAGAAGCAGAACCTCCAGAATAAGAACCATCAGCAGATTGTTTGCTCTTCATTGCTTTCATAAAGTCTTGATAGAAGTTGTTAAGCATGTTATGATCAAGCTCAGGTTCAGGAATAGGATCAGAAGGAGAATCAGATTCAGTATCATGTGTGGTATTGTGTACATTAGCAGCCAATCTCTGATAAGAATTATATTGAATTCTAGATCCCTTAGAAGCCTTGATAGTGTTGCACCACTCCGGATATCCAATTAATTTGAAGCATTGATCCATAGTGTGGCCCCTTCCTTTGTAGTGATCACATTTCTTCTCAAGCTTTTCTTTCTTCCAGTCTTTTTTAACTCCAAGAGAAGCATCCTGAGAGAAATTGTTCTTAGCAAATCTTTGAGCAACTAAAGCACTGCTCTCAAGAGAATGAGAAGAGAGATGACTTATTTCCTTTTGTTTCTCAATCTGTTAAGCAATTGAGAAAGCTCTACTCATAGAAGGCAGATGATCCATAGCAAGAATATTGCTAATGGTAGTATCAAAACCTCCATTGAGGCCAAGTAAAAGTTGCATCAACTGATCTTCAGCATCTAAATCAGCTAGTTTCTTGAGAAAATTGCAAGAACAATAGCTAAGAGCACCACAAGTATATATAGGTAAGGCTCTTAAACATTGTAATTCATCCCAGAGCTTCTTAATTTTGCTGTAATAGGAGATAATAGAGGAATTTTCCAGTGTCAGATTCTCAATTTCTTTCTTCAATTGATATATCAGAGGGCCATTAGATTGTCCAAACCTTTCTTGCAATTCAGTCCATAATTCCAAAGATGAATTCAAATAAGAGAAATCATCAGCTAATTCATTACTCATGGAACTTATAATCCAACTCATAACCATGATATCAGCTCTTTTCCATTTCTCGGAGTCTTTGTGTGTTATAGCAGGTTTGGAAATCAATCCAGTAATGAAACCTTCTTTGTTCTTAGCTACTAGAGCTCGCTTGACATTGCGACTCCATCGAAATAAATTTTGTCTAGAAAATAGAGCAGAAACTAAAGAAGAGGTAGGATTATCAGAATGAGCTATGAAATAAGGATTTAGATTATCAGAATCACCTCCATTGGAAGAAATTTCGTGATTAGAAGAGATAGGAGTAGTAGAATTTTAAGCCGCCATTAAAGAAGAAGCAAAACTGCTACAGTATTAATCGAAAAAATTGAGGTTCAATCTAGAAATGTAACAATCAGATTGCAAGAAGATTTCGTAATTGCTATGAAGAAAAACGCAAGTACATGAAATTTCGTAACTGAAGTGAAATCGAAATGCTGAAATGAAGTTAGAGAATCATTATCAGCTAACAAATGCAATCGAATTTAAAATCTAATCTCAGAATTGAGATGAGGCTCTGATATCATATAGAAACTCATAGAGTTTTGTAAGAAGAAGAAGAGAGCTCATAGAGAGAAACTGAAATCTATAAATCAGTTATGAAATAGAAATGAGCTTAACTTGAGTTTGTTTAGAGAAGACCTATATATACAAGCTATATTCTAACTAACTTTGCATCTTCTAACTAACTACTAGTCAAGGTAATACAAAGGTATTCTTATAAGTGGTGAGCCATCAAATCTGACTAAGTATTCACTCCATTTGAAGCTAACAAGATCAAGTTGAAATATAATGTGAACGTTGTTTATTACTTTGGGGCAACTACCTTTAATAAAGTCAATGCCTCCATCTTTTTCCACGATTTTACTATTCTCCTGTCTACTTAAGCTTTATTTTTGCACGTTTTGAAATCGGACCAGCTCGCTCAAACACCAAAAGCTAGCTCAAACTCCAAAATGGCTGATCTAAATGTCCCAACATATGAAGGTCAGTTTGTTTGTACTTCACTATGCAATAATTTTATTGATTATGACATACAATGATTGTCTTTCCCTTTCTATTTCTGTATATAGAAACCATATACTACAGACTTGGGCCAGCAGGAAGTCAAGAAGGCGAGCTGTGGGATCTAAAAGGACGAACTGAAATAATTCAGATCTTTATTTGGTATGGAGAATGTGTTCACTCCATCCAATTCCAGTACCTTGTTAATGGGCAGTTGCTCATGTCTCCTATCTTCGGCAGCTCAAACTTTAGTGGACCTGGATTTGAAGCGGTTTTTTCTCTAACCCACTGCAACTTTTAAATGCTAGTCTCACAATTGTTTTCTTTTTTGAAAGAATCTCGCCAATTTCTGAATTGCACATTATTAATTTGGAAAATTTATCGATTAGTGTATACTTAATATGCCATCTTGTGACTTGTATACTATAACATTCTCAAACTCTTCAACTTGCTACTGCATACAATTTCTATTATACGCCCCGGATATTGAGAGAGCATGGTATATCCATGACCATGTTACACCTGGGTGAAAGTTGCTAACCATGCTCTATCAGAGTGGTCCTTTTTTGGGCCAAATGTCATCAACTTCTACTAATATATATATACACAACATTGTCGTCATTTAAGGCCGAAAAAGCAACCAAAATGCTACAAGAAGTAGCAATACTCAAAGTGAAGTGTTTGGAAAATTAGTACTTCCTCCGTTTTTTTTACCTGCAATAATTAAGAATATTTGTGAGAGGTAAAATATTCAATTGGGAATATTTTGTTAGCCTATTGTTTTTTTAAAAATAGCCTACAAGTCTACAACTTCTGGCTTTTTTTTTTTTTTTTTTTGGAGAAAGAGATGAGTCACAAGGTGATCTATTTAATAAGCATTAATAAGCAAAAATTTGTCATTAATTTGCTATATGTACATGTCACTTTACTCACTTGAGGTAATTTGCAGATAAAGCTCGACTATCCATCAGAGTATATAACTGGGGTTGTTGGGTACTCAAGTTCTTGTGTAGAAGAACTCACTATCTATACAAATAAACGCTACCACGGAAGTTTCGGGGATGGAAAATATAACAAGAAAAAAAAATTCAGTTTCCTTTTTGGGCCAGACAATCAGTTTGGTAGTTTCCATGGCAGCCATGATTCCAACTTGCTTACATCAATGGGAGTCTATTTCATGCCGCTTACTACTTTTTTTCCAACAGTTATAGGCAATACTCAATGCCGGGATGACAATTCAAGAGCGCAACCAATGGAGAATGACGATGAACTGGCTAGTGATGATTATTAATTTTCAAGAATAGCCATACAATTGGGCAATCCAAAGATTATGCAATGGTGTACTAGTAACTTTACCCCTGCCTTTGTTTATCAACAATCTTTTAGTGAATGTATGACAGGGTAATACCCAATATCTATCCATCTTATATACATCTATGGTTGAACTGATTCTTGTATGAGTTGGAGTATATCTGTGTCATCTTGCTGTAACTCTTGTGTTTGGAATTCTGAAATCAAATGAAAAGAAGCTCAACTAGCTTTCAAGAGCAGAGGTACAATAAACCTGTTCAATTCTTGCACCAGGGAGTTGAGTTCTGCTGGAGTTTCATTTTCCTGTTCTATTGGAGCATATTAATTGGTGGTCATCACTAGCACAATTACCTTATGTAAAGGACATGGCGTACGATTCAACAAGTATAGCCACATAGATCACTCTCTCTTTAGTCAGTTTGTTTGTCTACGAATTACATATCTTGAGCTTAATGCATATGGTCGTGCAAGAAACATTTGGGAACTTGGAAAACCTTCCCTATGTAAAGCAATAAACCAAATGTACATGCTTTTAGTTTTGAGGGGCGCTCTAAAAAAAATGTGGCAGCACAATGTGAGTGCTTGATCTTGGAGTAAAAAACCTGGATAAAACTGTGAATGAAAAGAATATGTGACATTTTCTATACGCCATAAAGAAGTTGGAAGATTTAATCATTTCATGTATAACATTTGTTTTTTTTATATTAATCAAAAGATATGGTTAAAGTGAAGATGTGATAGAATAACTCAAAACTATTATGAATGTAAGGAAACGGAAAAGTATCATACAATAAACGCAAAAGCCTCGTAGAAAACTTTGGAACAAACGGTATACAACAGAAGGAAGCTAGAGATAAGCTACAGAATTTACAGCAGTTAACAATCTCAAGTAAAGACTAAGCCAATAGAGACAAAGTCATATTAGCCTGAGCAATGGCTATGTGCAGCGCTGGTGTGCGAAGCGTGATCGTGGGTATGGTGATGATGGTGGTGGGCGTGATGATCGGTACCGTCATCATTGGCATGGTGATGATGTTGGTGGGCGGGATGATGGCCGTGGCCAAACCACACTGAGGGGTGCGACTCAGCATTGGCATCAGATACTCCATGACAACGCCTTAGGAGAGTAAAGGCAAAAGAAAATCCGAACATGACACAGACAATTATGATGAAGATTGTAAGAGAAGGTTCCATGTCACAATTTACTTGTGTAGGCTATGCTAAACTATGTAATTCTCTTCCTTAATCCACCTCTTAAAAATTTGAAATATGTTTATGTACGCTCTAATCTTCGTAATTTGATCGTGTGCATAATTTATAAGTAGAAGGAAGGAAAAGACTGCGTAAACACCAGTCATTGTTGCTTAAGGCCTTAAGCTTCTCAAATTTCTAAAAATGAAAAGTCAGCATTTTTGTATACTTTATTACTTATTCTTGGTCTAGTAGAAACTAGAATGGGCAGATTCTTTGTTTTACTTATTCTTGGTCAAAGTTAAGCCCTCCTATTAACTTATTTTAATAAGTTTCAGTAGTAATAAGTTGAGTTCAGTATTAATAAGTTCACCCTAAAAATTAAGTTCAGTTGAGTACTAATAATGTTAGTTCAGTAATAATAAGTTTCAGTTCGGTAAAAATCAGTCCCAAGCCTTAATAAATTGTTAAGGAATTCAGTAAAAATAAGTTCAGTTCAATATAAATCAATGTTTATTGGAGTTCGTAACAATTATGCTAGTAAAGTTTTCTTTCCATGGTCGGGGATGATCTCTCAGATATTTAGAATTTTTGTTACGTTTCGCACTTAACCCGCAAAGCCAACATTACAAAGCCAACACGGCAGTAGACATTTGTTTTCTGTATATATTATTCAAAAAGTGTGGTTAGAGACTTGAATGTGTAAATGTAAACAGTGTAAAAATAAAATCAAGCTATTGTGAATTTCAAGAAGTAGGAGTATAATACAATAGTGAATAGACGCAAAATCTTAATACTACTATAATATGAGACTTTGGAACAAACCGTATGTTATGTAACAGAAAGAGTAATATATAATATGAGGAAGAGATAAAGCTACAAAATTTACAGCAATTATTAACAATCTTAGGATAAGACTATGTCATCAGTACGGATATATTATCCTTAACAATGAGTATGTGCAGCACTGGCGTGGGATGCGTGGGATGCGTGTGCCATAGCGTGATCGTGGGCATGATTATGATGGTGTTGGGCGTGATGATGATGGCGATGATGGCCGCCGCCGCCGCCGCCAGAATCAGCATTGTTGGAGCTATCAGGAACCCCACAACACCCCCGTAGGATAACGAAGGCTAATGAAATTCCGAACATGACACAGAAAATTATAATGAAGATCATAAGAGCAGGTTCCATATTGTAATTGATTTCTGTAGTTGGCTAGTTTGTGTATAATTGAACTCTTAAAATTATGATGTATGATCTAATGTTTGTAATTTGGTTGTGAGTATAAATAGAGGGAAAGAAAAGAGCGCGTAACGCGGAAATGGTTGCTTAAGTTTATTAAAATTTGACTCTATTGTAGTCATTGAAGTTTCTGTAGACGGAAAGGTCAGCTTTCATCTATATTATTATTACTTATTCTTGGTCAAAGGTAACCCCTCGGTTTGTTTTGTCTTCAAACTTGAATTCACAGAAAATAACTGGCGTCTTGAACATTATATGCAATCCATGACATCTTCTCATTTGTTTGATGCCCTCACCCAATTGCTCAATAAGCTCTAGCCCATTCCTAAAATAGTGAAGCCAGGCCCAATACAAGCATCTTCAACTTATGTAAGAAAACTAGTATCTAGACCCGAACTATGCTCTAGGTTTTTATGTGCATTACAATTAAATGGTAATTTGGGTTACGTGGACAATCAAAATTTTCATGAAATTACAATTGGAGGAATTAATTTCCCATGGGAATTTCTATTGAGCTGGGGGACCTAGGAAAATAAAATCCTCCATCTTAGGAACTTCTAATTTCTTCATTTTGTCATTTTATTGTCAACCAAACAGCTCACCTATTTTCCAATTTCTAGGAATTTGTATTTCATATGTTTTCTCATGTCAATCAAACAACCACTAAGTACTCTGAGTAATAGTTAAAAATAATTATTGTTAGTGCTAGTACTGGGAAAACAAAGATGAACACAATGAAAACAACAACGAACAAAAGGATCCTCTAGGCGTGTTTGGGAACACTTTCCCAAAAGCGATATTCCGACCCTACACGAAGCACGGGTTGCACGGAATTCACCTCCGAGATACAGATAAGAAAAACAAGAGTCACGCTCGTATGAATCTTGTTAAATGAGAACAAATTTGTTTGTAATTTTTGCTTTGATAATAAATGTAAAGAGAAACTTGAGAGAGAGTGCTTTGAGAGAGAATATGAAATCCTTATAAACATTCACTTGTGATTCTAGTCACATATATGCACGTCAAACACCAGAAACGGCTAGTAACCGCTCAAAAGGCAAAACCGCAAAACAGGAGCGTCCGTAGGCAGAAGCTCGTCGCGAGTCGCGACCAAGAGAAGTGCACCGATCGCGGGCCGCGACCCGCCCCTGCCCAGCCTACTTCGTTTTTTTTTCCTTGCCTAGCTAGCTTTCAGAACCTCATAGTATATGAAGTTATTATTGTCTACTATACCATAAACAATTAACGTGCATTTTAACGTAACTTAAGCAACGACACCATAACCAAGTAGCTTAAGTTAAACGTTACATGAATTCAATCAACCAAATACTCTAAATTATCCATCAATCCTCCTCCATTTAGAGTATTCTAAAAGATTATAAGCACTAGAACATCATCAAAACAAACAACCTCATGCATCAATGAAAGTGTACTAAGACTTGAACTTCCACCTAGTATAATATACATTCCAAGTATCCATATCTGAAAGGTGTCGCAAGCGATTGAACCAATCTCAATACATAGTGGAAAACTTGAAGATACCATACACACAAGATTAACTATTTGAACTCATTAAACTTGACACTTTAAGCCGTGTGTCCGTATCATTCATAACTGTATCATAGCTATGCCCCTATAGCTACTTGAAGCGGCTAAACTTCACACTTACATAGGTAGAACTCTTAAATAACATGCCAATATGACAAGGCATAACAAGAGAACTATTAAGATTCACAACCTCTTTACAACATCATAGTCAATCAAGAACAATACTTGAGGATACTTACAAATGTTCTTCAATCATCAAATGAAGGAATTAATCTTATTGAACTTAAGACCCAACGTCTTATTGGGCGTTAAGTTAAGATTCTCTTACTCGTGATTAACTAAGGGCTCCAATCCAAGACCGACTGCCATCCTCTTCACCGTATCTCTACCCAAGGCCTTAGTATAACAATTCGCTAGATTATACGTAGTCCGCACATAGTCAACAGTGATAACACTATCCTTGATAAGTCCTTGGATATATGAATGCCGCACACCAATGTGCCTTGACTTACCATTATAAACTTGACGATATGCCCTTGCCAAAGCTGCATCGTTATCACAATGTATCGCTATGGGCGATATTGGTTTTGGCAACAAAGGAATCTCAATCATGAGATTCTTTAACCACTCCGCCTCTTTACTAGCCGAGGACAAAGCAATGAACTCCGAAGTCATGGAGGAGTCCGCAATGCAAGTTTGCTTCTTAGAAGCCCAAGAAATAGCACCTCCCCCAAGTAGAAAAATGAATCCACTTGTGGAAGAGTGATCCTCTCTATTAGAGATCCAACTTGCATCTGAATAACCTTCTAAAACCGAAGGATATCCACTGTAAGATAAACCATAATCTTTGGTTTTCCCCAAATACCTTAAGACACGATGAATAGCATCCCAATGCTTCATTCTAGGTTACTAGTATACCTACTAAGTTTTCCTACCGCAAATGCGATATCCGGCCTAGTACACGTCATAGCATACATCAAATAACCTATGACCCATGCATACTCAAGTTGAGATACCGCACTGTCATCATTTGGCATCAATTTCTCACTTGGATCCTTAGGAGTTGATACAAAAGAGCAATCACTAACATTGAACTTCTTAAGTACTTTTTTAATGTAGTGTGTTTGAGATAAAATCAATTTTCCATTGCTTCTTTTAATTCTTATGCCTAGAATGACATCCGCTTCTCCTAAATCTTTCATGGAAAACATTGATGATAGGAAAGCCTTTGCCCACTCAACTTGTGACAAATCAGTCCCAAAAATCAACATGTCATTTACATATAGACAAATCATAACACCATGACCTAAGTCATCAAATTTTCTATATACACACTTGTCTGAATTATTCAACTTAAATCCGTTAGACAACACAACCTCATCAAACGTTTGATGCCATTGTTTGGGTGCTTGTTTTAGCCCATACAAAGATCTAACGAGTTTGCAAACTTTACCTTCTTGACCTTTCACAACAAACCCTTCGGGTTGTCTCATGTAAACCTCCTCATCTAGCTCTCCATTTAAGAACGCAATCTTAACATCCATTTGATAGATCACAAGGTTGTGTATAGCCGCAAGAGCAATCAACAACCTTATAGTAGAGGTTCTAGCAACGGGTGCATATGTATCGAAATAATCAATACCCCGCTTTTGGGAGAAGCCTTGAGCCACTAACCGGGCTTTGAAATTATCAATAGTTCCATTGATTTTCATTTTCTTCTTAAAAATCCATTTACACCCAATAGGTTTACACTTGGGAGGCAAATCCGCCAAAACCCATGTGTTATTCCCCATGATGGAATCCATCTCATCATCAATAGCTTCCTTCCATAAAGGAGCATCTTGAAATATCATGGCCTCATCATAAGTCAAGGATCACCTTCCTCATCAAACACATATGGAAATTTAGTCAATATAGAACTTAGCTTCTAGATCCTTCAACTAAATATACATGAAAATCCGGGCCAAAGGATTTCTCCTTTCTTGCGCTTTTACTTCTCTTAGGTTGTGATGAAGTCGATGCTACATTCTCATCTAGAGTTTTTTCATCTAATTCTTGATCATTTAAAGACTGATAAACTTCTTGAATAATGGTACTTGGAGTTACATCCTTTGGTCTAGGAATTGATGAATATTGATTTTCATCAAAGATTGCATCTCTTGACTCCACAATAGTGTAAATTGACCAATCGTCATTTTGTTCTATAACATAGAACCTATAGGCCTTGCTATGAATAGCATACCCTATAAAGATGCATTCAACTCCCCTTTCACCTAAATTTTTACGTTTAGGTTCCGACACTTTTACAATTGCCCTACAACCCCAAACTCTAAGATAACTTAGATTTGGTTTTCTTTTGTACCATAATTCATAGGGTGTAACTTTTTTCTTTTTCATAGGAACGCGGTTTAAAATATAACAAGCCGTTAAAACCGCTTCACCCCAAAATCCATCACTCAAACCCGAATAGGATAACATAGAATTTACCATTTCTTGTAAAGTTCTATTCTTTCTTTCCGCTATACCATTTTGTTGTGGTGTATAAGCCGCAGTTCTTTCATGTATGATTCCTAATGATTGGAAATAACTAGGATCATGGTATTCACCACCCCTATCGGTTCTAAACCGTTTTATTTTGTCATTTAGTTGCAATTCAACTTCGTTTTTATAGATCTTAACTTTATCTAGAGCTTCATCTTTAGTGAATAGAAGATAAAAATAACAATACCTAGAATAATCATCTATAAATATTATGATATACTTATTATTACCTAAAGAAGGAGTGCTATGGAAATCACATAGGTCACTATGCACCAAATCAAGCAAACTAGTATCTCTTTCCACATTATTAGGGAAAGAATTTCTGGTTATCTTTGTAAGCATGCATGCTCTACACTTCTCTATGCTTGGATCGAAACTAGGAATCAAATCATTCTTTGACATAGAATATAACTTTCTATAATTAACATGACCAAGCCGATAATGTCAAATAGAAGAATTATCATTAACAACGCAAACATTGTTTAACAAAGTATTCGAAATACTTAACTTGAACATACCATTACATAAATAACCCAAACCAACAAATGTACCTCCTTTAGATAAAATAAACTTGTCCGACTCAAAGACCATTTTGAAAAACCTATATGATTCAAGATAGCTCCCGAGACTAGATTGTTTCTAAGGCCCGGAGCAAATACAACATCTCTTAAAACAAGAGACTTTCCGGAACTAAAAGCTAGATCAACTTGCCCTACTCCTAAGACTTTAGCAGTAGAATCATTTCCCATGTAAAGAAATTCTCCTTCATCCGCCTCCTTGAAGGTCTTGAAGAGAGAAAGTTCCTTGCATACATGCCTTGAATCTCCCGAATCGATGTACCATGAACAATCATCCTGTACACAAAAGATATCATAAATCGTACACACATAATTCAAAACCGAATTAAGTGAAACTTGTGCACATGTACCTTGCTTGGCTTGGGTATGGCTAGACTCGCCTTTCCCATCACCATGCCCATTCTTGTTCATCTTTTTCTTCCAAATGGTGCAATCCTTCTTGAAGGGACTTGGCTTTCCACATTCCCACAAGCTCGTTGTTGTCCTCCTCCACCAAACTTTGGTTTCTTACCATAGTTTCTTTTGGTGAAGTTATGTGCCCTCTTCTTAGGATTAGAGTCGTTAGACTTTCCATCCTCCACCATGTTAATAGTGGAAGAACTAGGATTTACCTCCTTTTTGTCCATCTTGAACCCGAATGCCCTCTTAAATCCGAAAATGAGCACCCAATTGTTCAATAGTCATTTCATCCTTCCTATGTTTTAAGCTATTTCTAACATCTTTCCATGAGGAGGGTAATTTGTCGATTATTGAAGAAACGACAAATGTTTCATCCATACTAATGTCATGTTGTTTAAAGCTTCTTAAAATTCTTTAGACTCCATGGAATTGTTACATAATTGGCCTAGACTCAACCATCTTAAAATTATTGAAATTGCTAACTAGGAATTTCTTACTAGAATCATCTTCGGCCATGTATTCAGACTCTAAGTAAACCCAAAGAACTTTAGCGGATTCATAGTATTGATAAATATCAAAGAGATCATCGGACATACCATTGAGAATGTGACCACGGCATATGTAGTCGTCATTCTCCCACTTCTTCCTCTTCCTCGTAGCGTCGATAGTCTCATTATCCACTTCAATAGGCTTCGGGGATGTGAGAACGTACACCACCGCCAAAGAGGTAAGAAGAAAGTGCATCTTCTTTTGCCATCTACGGAAACCAATGCCTTCAAATTTTGTTAAGTTTGTGGAAATTCGCTGTCATCTCACAAAGTGTAGCCATCTTTGAGGGAATATCGCTTTTGGATTATTAGTGCTAGTACCGGGAAAACAAAGATGAACACAATGAAAACAACAACGAACAAAAGGATCCTTTAGGCGTGTTTGGGAACACTTTCCCAAAAGCGATATTCCGACCCTATACGAAGCACGAGTTGCACGGAATTCACCTCCGAGATACAAAGAAGAACAACAAGAGTCACGCTCGTATGAATCTTGTTAAATGAGAACAAATGTGTTTGTACTTTTTGCTTTGATGATAAATGTAAAGAGAAACTTGAGATAGAGTGCTTTGAGAGAGAATATGAAATCCTTATAAACATTCATCTGTGATTCTAGTCACGTATATGCACGTCAAACACCAAAAAGAAAAACCGCAGAACAGGAGCGTCCGCAGGCAGAAGCTCGTCGCGAGTTGCAACCAAGCGAAGGTCGCGGGCCGAGACCCGCCCCTGCCCAGCCTACTTCGTTTTTGTTTGCTTGCCTAGCTAGCTTTCCCAACCTCATAGTATATGAAGTTATTATTATGTACTATACCCTAAACAATCAACGTGCATTTTAACGTAAGTTAGGCACGACACCATAATCAAGTAGCTTAAGTTAAACGTTACATGAATTCAATCAACCAAATACTCTAAATTATCGAACAATGTATTTACCATGAAAATATTATCATGAAAATAGATAAACCATCTCAATCACAATATGAATTTTGAAAAGTTCAGCAAAACTATTGGTTTCTATTTTTATATATATCCTTGATTTTGCTAGAAAAAGTAATATTAGTATGTTGGAGAGGTGGGTGGAACTCTTTCTTTTATATTTGAGGTTGCAAGTTTGAATGTTTACGTTGACAAATTTTTGTAATATATGAGAATAAAGTGGATCGAACTATTTAAAATAATGACACGTGCTGAATTGCAACTATTGTATCTGTTTTTTAATATATTATATAGATTTTGCCACGTCAGAAGCCAATCGACTTCTTTTTTTTCAATGATGAGGTAACATGTGGGCCCTATCAAACTTGTTAAAGTTAGGTAAAAGAGGAAAATATGGGTCCTTCATAGCGAAACAATATTTATTGAAAAAAAGGAAAAATATATATATAACTTGAAATTCCAAAAGTTATGGATATCTGGTGTTGGACAACAGAAATGGGGAGATGAGGGGTTTTCATTAATTGTAATTGAATAATTAAATTGTAAAAGATAATGTATTGATGAGAATGATTTTTTTTCCTATCATATAAGGTAGGTTCTAAAGGAGCTATGTAACTAGTAACTAAAGTCTGAATGAAGCAAGAATTTATTACTTAAAGTTTATAAAATGGGAGATTTGGTATTTGGAAAGGTTGCAGGGATATTAACCATATCATGCGTATAGTTACAACAATACAGAAATTTTACTTACTAGTATAAACTAGATTTACACCCATGCAAAAATACACGGGATACCAAACGTTATATCTAAACGATTCTACCAAGCAAGCTAAGACTTGGTATAGTGGAAAGGAGTGACCCTTCCAACCTTGAGGTTGTGGGTTCAATCCCCACTAGGGGCACTTTAAAAGTAAAATTTCCCTTAGCATTTGTTATGGGCAGAAATTCGCCATCACGTGACAAGGAGGCTGGACTAATTTTCATTAAAATAACGGGCTCATGGCATGCTTGCGGCACGTGAGACAGAACGTGGGGAAGCTGAAGACTAAGTCTATGAACGGATGGAGATGCACGCCTGATTTATAGGAGGTGGTTAGCTCAATGTTTATCCAATTAGGGATTCTGTTAGGTTAATAAATGGCTACAAAGCATGTATGTAATTAGTATAAATACTGAGCCTAGGTCATTGTATCTTTTTACGGCATTCTTGCTGTTACTCGCTTATTGTTTTATACATTTAATCAAGCTTTCTTGCTTTTTGCTTATATTATTCGTACGTTGATAATCAATCATAAGTTGTGGTTATTGAATCGTCGGCCTTACAAATCTCTCCGACGAATTGCCCGTCCATATTAAATTCCTCCAAAACAATTTGGCGCCCACCGTGGGGCCTACGATTCTGAAATAGCCTCAATAGTTACATAAAAATTACTTTCACAAAACCTATACTCTTGGAAAACCAAGCCACCAGCCTTGCTGAAATCAACCAAAGGTTCGACATGATGGCCAGACGACTGACCGCGATGGATGCGCTGAAAGCCCGTGTCTCTGAAATGGACTCATTGAAAGAGAAGATGTCGATCCTGCAACGCGAGAATGACGCCCTACGCTCCCAAATCCAATGTGTGGCGTCAATCGCCTCGAACTCCAAATCCGTCTATCGGTGCGTCACCAGCGAAGTGTCCCGTCGTCTCAGCCTGGAGGAACGTGCATCGTCCCTGGAGGAACGTGCATCGTCCCTGGAGGAACGTGCATCGTCCCCCCAGCCTCATCACTTGATAACTACCGTTCCTGACCATCACGGACGTCTACTGTTAGCCGCTTCATCGAAATACCGCTAGGGCCGATCAGACGCCCCCTCCCCTCAGCGACATTCACTGCTTTTGATACTTCAGATATAGTGACGACCACCCCTGTCAGGTCCTCGCCTCAGTCCCGTTCGACAACAACTCCTCCGTTGGCCCCTCCGTTGGCCCCTCTGAGGCCCAACTCCGACAGGGACATGCTGGTTAGCAACACCCCAGGGCGCTCAGTCACCTTCATGACAGCCAACCAAAGTGTCCCGACGAGAGCGATCACTTCTTCCTAGACAACGCCTCACGTACAAGAGGCGTACCATCATCTAGAACAGAAGGTCCAAATGTTACAGTCCCTCATCAAGAAGATACCAGGCGTCCCGACCCTATTGAAGGAAGCCTTGCCAAACAGCTATGCAGATTCACCATACGCGGAGTGTATAGACATCGTGGACATCCCTAAGAGATTTTCCACTCCCAACATGAAGCTGTATGATGGGAAGATGGATCCAGACGAGCACATCGCCCAATACAAACAAAGAATGATGACCATCCCCATCCCACGAGAAACGAGAGAAGCCTGCCTCTACAAGGGCTTCGGGTCGAATTTATCGGGTCCCGCCCTACAGTGGCTGATCACCCTTCCTAACGGGAGCATATCCAGTTTTGCCAAGCTCGTCAACATGCTCAACCAACAGTTCGCTAGCAGTCGTAGCCTGGAGAAGCAGACCAGGGACATGTACAGGGTCGTCCAGAATCAAAACGAGACACTCAGGGAGTATTTAAACAGGTTCAACAGGGAGAAGGTGTCCATCCCACGATGTGATATAGCCACCGCCGTAAAAGCATATTGACAAGGACTATTGGTCGACAGCGACCTTGACAGAAACCTAACTAAATATCCTTGTTCTACTTTTGAAGATGTGCAGGCACATGCTACAAGATCTAGGAACACATTATTACCCTCACGCTCTCTCACATGCTACAAATTACGAAACAAAAGAAAAGAAAAAACTAACTAAGAGATACGGGTTGCCTCCCGCAAAGCGCTGGTTTATAAAGGTCCCGCACGACCATATTACCTCTCTAGACAAATGAATCAAGTGGGGAGGAATCAAATCGGATTTCCTCCACACAACCAACAAAGGCACCCTCATGGTACAGCTTCAGACGCTGTCCATTTGCCTTAAATTTCTCTCCTTTTTGGTTGGCAACCTCGATGGCACCATGTGCCTTTACTTTTGTCACCTCGAATGGTCCAGACCATCGAGATTTGAGTTTTCCAGGAAACAGTCTCAACCTGGAATTGAACAATAAGACCTTGTCGCCAACCTTGAACTCTCTTTTTCCTATCATCTTATCATGCAATTTCTTCGTTTGCTCTTTATAGAGCCTGTGATTCTCATAAGCATCCAAACGGAGCTCATCCAACTCATTGAGTTGAAGAAGTCGTGCTTCACCTGCAGCTGTCAAATCAAGGTTAATCTCTTTGACCGCCCATGCAGAAAGATACTCCATCTCAACTGGTAAATGAAAAGCTTTGCCATAAACCAGTCGATAAGGTGTGGTACCCAAAGGAGTCTTAAAAGCAGTGCGGAGCGCCCAAAGAGTATCATCAAGTTTCAAAGACCAATCTTTTCTAGCCTTAGTGACAACCTTCTCAAGGATCCTCTTAATTTTCCTATTAGACACTTCTACTTGGCCACTAGTCTGAGGGTGATAGGCAAGACCGACTTTGTGGGTGACTCCATGTTTTGTCAATAGGGCCTTGAAGGTGCTCTTATGAAAGTGAGAACCTCCATCACTAATTACAACACGGGGGACACCAAAACGGGGAAAGATTATTTTCTTAAACATCTTCATCACAACCTTGGAATCATTGGTTGGTGATGCTATAGCTTCCACCCATTTAGTCACATAGTCGACGGCGACTAAAATATACCTATTCCCACAAGAGGTAGGAAAAGGTCCCATAAAATCAATCCCCCATACATCAAAAGGTTCGACCTCTAAAATCCCACTCTGTGGCATCTCTTGCCTTTTTGAAATATTACCTGTCCTTTGACAAGCATCACAAGACAAACAAAAGGCACGGGCATCTTTGAAAATCGAAGGCCAATAGAAACCACTATGTAATACTCTAAAACCAGTTGCTTGGGAACCTAGATGACCACTAGAAGGCATACTATGACAATGTAGCAAAACACCCTATATTTCCCAATCAGGAATGCAACGACGAAACATTCCGTCGGAGCACTTCTTATATAGGAAAGGATCCTCACAAAAATACATTCTAGCGTCATGATAAAACTTTTTGCGCTGCTGATATGTAAGATTGGGAGGATGAGAACCACTAACACAAAAGTTAGCAAAATCAGCATACCAAGGAGTTTTAGAGGACACAGAAAACAAATGATCATCTGGAAAAGAGTCATCTATAGGAGGGTCAGAAGGGGATCAAAACCTCAACCTAGAAAGGTGGTCGGCGACCACATTCTCAGCACCCTTCTTATCTTTGATTTCCAAGTCGAACTCTTGCAGCAAAAGAATCCATCTGATTAGTCTAGGTTTGGCCTATTTCTTGGCCATCAAGTAATTCAAAGCAGCATGATCAGTGTGTACTATAACTTTCGAACCTATCAGATAGGTTCGAAATTTGTCCAATGCATAAAATATGGCTAGCAACTCCTTCTCTGTCGTGGCATAATTAACCTGGGTTGGATCCAAGGTTTTGCTAGCATAGTGAATAACATGGAGTAGCTTATCCTTCCGCTGACCAAGTACTGCCCCTATCGCATAGTCACTAGCATCACACATTATCTCGAAAGGGAGATTCCAATCTGGAGGTTGTATAATAGGGGCAGTGATCAAAGCTGTCTTTATCCTGTCAAAAGATTCCAAACAATCATTAGTAAAATCGAACGTGGCACCCTTTAGCAACAATTGAGTGAGGGGTTTTGCAATTTTCGAAAAATCTTTGATAAACCTGCGATAAAACCCCGCGTGACCAAGAAAACTCCTCACTCCTTTGACATTCATTGGAGGGGAAGTTTCTCGATCACCTTAATCTTTGCTCTATCCACTTAGATGCCACGCTCAGAAATCAAATGTCCTAAAACAACACCTTCATTCACCATGAGGTGACATTTTTCCCAATTAAGCACGAGGTTTGCCTCGACACATCTTTTAAGCACTTTGAACAAATTATGCAGGCAAATATCAAAATCAGAACCATAAACACTGAAATCATCCATAAACACTTCCATGATATTTTCAATAAAATCATAGAATATGGCCATCATGCAGCGTTGGAAAGTAGCGGGAGCGTTACACAACCCAAATGGCATCCTACGATATGCGAAGGTGCCATAAGGACATGTAAACATAGTCTTTTCCTGATCATCTGGATGGATGGGAATTTGGAAAAAACCAGAATATCCATCCAGATAACAGAAATAGCTATGTTTGGCTAGCCTTTCCAACATCTTATCAATAAAGGGAAGGGGGAAATGGTCCTTCAGAGTGGCATTATTTAGTCTACGATAATCAATGCACATACGCCACCCTGTGACAGTCCTAGTGGGAATCAAGTCACCTTTCTCATTTTCAACAACAGTGGTTCCCCCCTTCTTGGGAACCACTTGCATAGGACTGACCCACTTCGAATCAGCAATGGGATAAATGATCCCTGCATCTAACAGTTTCATAATTTCTTTCTTCACCACCTCTTGCATATTAGGATTCAAACGTCTCTGAGGTTGAATGCAAGAGCGGTGATCCTCTTCAAGATTAATATGATGCATACAAAAATAAAGACTAATGCCCTTTAGATCATCAATACTATACCCAATAGCCTTTTTGTGTATACGAAGCACAGTAAGCAAGCTTTTCAATTGGCTATCTGTGAGTTTAGTACTGACAATCACGGGACATTCTTCCTTATCATCTAAAAATGCATACTTCAAATGAGAGGGTAGTGGTTTGAGTTCCACCTTAGTTACCTGAGGAGTAGAACTGGAGCATACACTTTCAAGTACCACAGTTTCCTGTGTCTGTTCAACTCCATGACCCTCTAAATCAGCAAGACAGGCATCAACATCAGTATCGATGCCTAAGTAGTCACTCTCAGTCAATGCTACCTCCAATGGGTCAGCATCACGTATCTGCTGAAACGCAGACATCACAGCTTTGTCTACCACATCTATCCTGCAACAAGATTCTTCAAGCATAGGAGACTTCATAGCATTGGTTAGTTTAAAAGTGACAATATCATCACCAACACTCAAAGTCAAAGATCCTGACTTGACATCAATAACAGCACCTGCAGTGCACAAAAATGGTCTGCCCAAAATAATAGGAATTTGGGAATCCTCTTCCATATCCAACACAACAAAATCCACAGGAATGTAAAACTTTCCCACCCTAACAGGGACGTCTTCTAAAACACCTAGAGGGTATTTTATAGAACGGTCAGCCATCTGCAAAGTAATTTGAGTGCACTTAAGTCGCCCATATTCAGTTTATTACAGACAGACAAAGGCATAACAGACACAGATGCACCTAAATCACATAATGCTTTATCAATAAAAAGTGCACCTACGTGACAAGGGATGGAAAAGCTACCCAAATCTTTCAATTTAGGTGGAGATTTATTTTGCAAAACGGCATTACACTCTTCTATGAGTGCGACATTATCTACCCCACCAAAATCTCTCTTTTTTGTAATCATCTCCTTCAAAAACTTAGCATAGACAGGCACTTGAGAAATAAGTTCAGTGAAAGGAACCGTTACCTCAAGGTTCTTGACCATAGCCAAGAACTTACCAAGTTGTTGATCCACCTTGGACTTTTGCATTCGATGAGGAAAAGGTAACCTTGGTGTAAAAGGTGTATCAGAAACCTTTTCCTTTTCCTTCTTCTTTTTTGTCTGTTCAGTTGTTTCAGATATTTCGACATCAGACGTCGAATTCTTCTCCTTTCTCTACTACCTCCTTCTCCTTGCTAGGGACTGTATCATCATCAATGGGCATAGGAGGAGCGGCATAAGCAGTGCCACTATGAAGAGTAACGGCATTTGCTTGCTCCCTATGTGTAGGTTGCCCTGGCAATTGTCCCTGCTGCCTCTGTGCATTAGTTTCTGCCAATTGAGCAATCTGAGTCTCGAGAAGTATTATGTGCTTCTCTTGGGCCTTTTGTGCTTCCTCATTTGTCTTTTGCATAGACAATATTAGGTTCATTAGTTCAGAATTGCTAGGCTCTTGTGAGGTTGCATTTTGTGGTGCTGGCTGATAATTTTGATGAGAAGGTCTTTGGAAACCAGGGGGATTATGAGAATTCCCTTTGTTTTGGTAGTAGTTGGGTTTTTGGTTGTTATGTGGAGGTTGATAGGAATTTTGTGGGGGATGGTAGGAATTTTGTAGCTGTAGGTTTTGAACGTTGTTGCTTCTATAGGAAAGAAGTGGGTTGTCTTTCCAACCAGGATTGAATGTGTTGGAGTAGGGGTTATTTGGTTGTCTATGCTGAAAAGCATTTGCTTGCTCCATCTGATTCTGACTGAACTGACAATCATGGCCGAAGTGACCCTGAATACCACACACCTCGCAGTAAGATGAGGTGATGGGTGCAACTACTGACATAGCGTTGATGTTCATAGGCGGAGGTGTTGAACTAGAGGACTTCAATGTTTGTAGTTGCTGAGTTAGTTGCGCCATCTGAGATGTAAGCAATGAAATAGCGTCAACTTAAAGTACCTTCTTAGTCAAACTCCTAGATGATGAGTGGTCATTGGCTGCAAGATTTGCTAGGAAGTTATAACCCTCATCAACGGCCTTGTCCAAAAAGACTCCTCCTGCAGACGAATCAATAGTACTCTTCGTCTGAGGTTGCAGACCATTATAAAAAGTCTGCGTCAGAAACCACTTGTCCATATTATGATGTGGACATTCCCTCTGTAGGTCTCTGAATCTAGTCCACGCTTCCCTCAATGACTCATCTGGCTCTTGGGAAAACGTGGCCAACTTGTGTCTGATTTCTGCTGTTTTGGTGGGAGGGTAATACTCATGAAGAAATGCAGCAGAAATCGCCGGCCATTCTGTCTCAGTGATATCGCTGAACCACCTCTAAGCCTTGTCTCTGAGTGAGAACTCAAATAACATAACTTTCAGCTGCTCAGGTGTGACTCCTTGATGTTTAAAAGTTCTGCAGAGTTGTTGGAATCTCTGCATATGGTTGGCGGATCTTCAGAAGGATGCCCACTAAACTGATTCTGTTGCACCATATTAATCAGTGCAGGTTTGATTTCAAAATTGTTCGCAGCAATAGTGGGCATCTGTGGACCTGTGGGTATGCCTTCAGGATTAGGCACTCCATATGATTTCAGTGACTTCGCCATTGGTGATGTAGAAATCTCTGAATCTGGTTTCTCTTGATCAAATTATGCTCTAAGATCCTGAAGTATTGCTTCTGTGTCGGGATCTCCAGGAATAATATGAGTTTTCTTTTGATACCTGGACATATAAGAGAAAACGACAAGATAACCGTGAGAACGGCCTCAATTGGAACGGGAGGTTCCAATGAGACAAAAAGAAGTACGCTAATTAATCGAATAAAAACTAGAAAACTAGCCGTCTCCCCGGCAACGGCGCCAAAATTTGATAGGATTTAGTCGTATCACCTATTCAAAGATAAACCTACAGTCCTCTAACTAAGGTAGTCAATGGAAGCAGGGTCGAATCCGCAGGGAGACGGAGTTTCTAAATTAATATTCAATTAACTAACTACTTCAGATGAAATCAGGGAAGAATTAACAAAACTAATGATTAAGCTAAAGAATTCGAATAAAATTGAGGATTTAACTATGGAATAAAAGCCTAGGGTATTAGGTCGGTCCACCATGCTTATACCAATAAAACAAGGTAAACTACTATCAAATCCTAAGTCAAGAGTCGAGGAATTAGAGCATGTGTTGAGCTATGGTTAAGACTCAACGCTCATATTTCAACATACGCCGCATGTTCACTAACGTAATCAGAACTACTGATGTGTCTTAGGCCTCTAGTCGTAAGACGGATCTGTGAAAACAACTATTAACCACAAGCAATCAATGAAATTGGCCACTAACATTAATCACTAATTAAGAACAAACCACACCACAATCACTCTAATCAAGCCCTAGAAATCAATAAGAGTCTAAATAACAATCATGGTATAAACATGGCTTCCCTATCTAACACCCTAGAAAGAGAACTACTCAGACATGATTGAATTGACAATAACAAATCTAATTGAAAACCCTAAGAATTGCATCATGAACTAATTGAATAACAAGCAATTAAACTAAAGCAATTGAGAGATAAGAATAAAGTAATAAGAAAGATGATTACCAAATTGACGGAAAGCGGGAACTTTAATTGAATTGAAATAGTATTCGAATCTCTTCTACAATGGAAAACTATGAAAAACTAGGCTAAGAGCTCTCTAAAAGTTCAATAGAATCAAAGATTACAAATAAAAACAACCTAAAAAGTATTTATAGTCTCTAAGAAAACAATAAGATAGAGTGGGGAAATAACGAAAAATCGCGTCCCCTGCCCGATCGGGTCTGGGAACAAGTTTCCAGCAGCAGCAATATTGGCTTCACCCGATGAGATCGGGCAACTTCCACCCGATCGGGGCCGCAACCCCAGCACCCGATCGGGCAAGACCACCTGATGTCATCGGTTGGACGTCTTCTTCAGCTCTCATAAATCAGCAAGAATTTGGCTAAGTGTAAGTCCGCCCGGTCGGGCGGAAAATCTGAACTTCTGGGCCAAAATACTCGTACCCGATCGGGCAGTGGTTACCCGACCCGATCGGGCGAAGTTCTTTTCTTCCTTGTCTCTACTTGGCTTCAGACGCCAAGTCTTTTGCATATTTCTTCTTCACAACGGGGTCCGAATACCATCTCGAGACCGCCAAGATGCCTCATAACCTTCCGCTACAGCGTGGTGATCAAAACGGCAAGTAAATAGGGAGTTTTTCCCTAAAAACCTGCAAAATGATATGGAACACACAAACCATAACTATATCAAAATAGTTAGCCTAAATAGCTCCTAAGAGCGTCAATATCGCACAATTTAGCTTGTAAGGAAAGGGAAAAACTCTATAAGAAATCAATATATCAGACATGCAAAGGAGTGCAACATGGACAAGCCGACCCCAAGACCAAGAAAAGCGGCATACGACGACCAGCCGATCACCTTTGATGAGTCGGACGCAGACGACGTGCCAGACGTCCATCATGACGGACTAGTAATCTCCTTGACCATAGGGAATTGTCTACTCAAAAGAATCATCGTCGACAACGGAAGCTCCGCCAACATCATCACCCTAGACGCCCTAACTGAGATGGGTCTAGGCATAGACGACGTCACCAAAAAATCCGCCGTGTTAGTAGGGTTCAGTGGAGAGTCTAAGAGCACAGTTGGCGAGATCGTCCTCCCAACATACGCCCAAGGAGTAAACTTATAGGTAAGGCTCCTCGTGATTGATTGTAAATCATCCTATAATGTAATCTTGGGCAGGCCTGGAATACACGACATGCGAGCCGTCCCCTCCACCTGTCATCAGACGATCAAATTCCCAACATAATGGGGGATCCAGGAAATCAAAGGTGACTAGAAAATAACCAAAGAATGTTACAAGGCAACGCTGAAACCCTCTAATCTAGACGGACATGTAGCATAGCATTTACAGGACAGCTAACAAGAAGACGGATATAGAGAACCAGAACCTGAAACAATAGACGATGTCGTCTTAGACCCGGACAAACCGGAGCAAGTTGTCCACATTGGTGCAGACATGCCAGAAGACGTCAGGAAAGAACTGATAAGCTTTCCGAGAGAAACCTCCGACTGTTTCGCTTGGACGCATGACGACATGCCAGGTATTTCTCCCGAAGTCATTACGCATAAACTAAACGTTGATCCTACTTGTAAGCCTGTCAAACAGAAACGTCGAAAGTTCACTCCAGAACAGAATAAAATCATTGACGACGAAGTACAAAAATTGCTCGAGACACGAAAGATACGAGAAGTCCAGTATCCCGATTGGTTAGAAAACGTCGTGGTGGTAAGAAAGAAAAATGGTAAGTGGCGTGTATGCATAGACTTCACAGACCTTAACAGGGCATGCCAAAAGGATCCATTTCCACTACCTCACATCGACACCATGGTGGACGCGACGACGGGACACGAGATGCTATCTTTCATGGACGCGTTCAGTGGATAGAACCAAATACTCATTCACCCACAGGATCAAGAAAAAACGGCCTTTGTCACGAGTCAAGGTAATTTTTTTGTTATAAAGTTATGCCATTTGGAATAAAAAATAGCGGGAGCGACGTACCATAGGTTAGTCAATAAGATGTTCGAAAGACAAATCGGCAAAACGATGGAAGTATACATCGACGTCATGCTAGTTAAGTCAATAAAAAGCGGAGGATCACATAGAACACCTCAGGCAATCCTTCGAAGTGTTGAGAAAGCACAACCTGAAGCTGAACCCATCCAAATGATCATTCGGGGTCTCATCCGGAAAATTCTTCGGCCATGTCGTGACACAGAGAGGGATCGAGGCAAGCACGAACCAAATCAAAGATTTTGTCAACCTTTAATCCCCTAAGTCCATCAAGGATGTTCAGAAACTAACACGAAAGGTTGCAGCACTCAACAGATTCATCTCCAAGTCGTCGGTAAAAAATGTAAGTAATTCTATGACGTCTTGCGTAATAATAAAGGTTTTGAATGGACAGACGAACACGAAGACGTTGTGGAGAAACTGAAGAAGTACGTGACGCAACCACCATTGTTGGTAAAACCAACCGACGGAGAACTCCTGTATCTCTATTTCGCCGTTAAAGAAACGACAGTCAGCGCCGTCCTAGCCAAGGAAGAAGACGGGATGCAATAACCCATCTACTATGTAAGAAAGTCATTACTTAACGCCCAAACGAGGTATTCTCAGCTTGAAAACTTAATTTTATCCTTAATAGTAGCTTTCACTAAGTTACGCCCCTATTTCGAATGTCATAGAATAATCGTGCGTACTAACTATCCCATGAGAACAATCATGAGGAAACATGACCTTGCAGGGAGGATGACCAAATGGTTCATGCAACTAGGCAGATATGATATAACTTACGAGCCCAGAACTGCCATAAAGTCTCAAGCTCTAGCAGTTAGAACCAGACGCCATCAACGAAGTTAACAAGCTGGACTGTGCATTAACGGACGGACGATGGACTTTGTTCACTGATGGAGCCTCTAACATGTGAGGCACTGGCTTAGGTGTCGTCCTAACATCCCCCCAAGGAGACATCATCTCCCATTCGGTTAGATGTGAATTCCAAGCAACAAACAACGAAGCTGAGTACGAAGCACTGATTATGGGACTGACGACAGTAAAGGACATGGGAATAAAAGATCTCGAGAGCGTCTATTTCAGGACCATATTTGCGATGTCTCGAACCAAAAGAGGCCAAACAAGTATTGAACGACATACACGACGGCGTTTGCGATAACCATTCTGGAGAAGAATCATGTCACTTAAAGACCGAGTCCTCGGATACTACTGGCCGACCATGAAACAAGACGCGACGGAATACGCCAAACGTTGCAAAGCTTGCTAATTCACGCAGCCATCCTGCATCAACCATCGGAAATGCTACACCCTGTTCTGTCGCCATGGCCATTCATGAAGTGGGGGATGGACATAGTAGACAAGCTACCTCAAGCACTGGGGCAACGAGTCATCATGTTGGCCATGACCAATTACTTTTATCAAACGTAACATTTTATGCAGGTTTGGAATCCCAAGTGAGATCATATGCAACAACTGATCCCAGTTCATAAACAAGAAGACGCAAAAATTCTGCGACCAGTGGAACATCAAACTTTACAAGTCAACTCCCAGATATCCCCAATCAAACGGACAAGCATTGAGTAACAAAATAGTCATCAACAACTTAAAGAAGCGCTTGGAAAAGGCGAAAGGGAAATGGGCTGAACAACTCCCCCTCATTTTATGGTCAGACAGGACGACGACCAAGAACGCTACAAGGCAGACTCCGTTATGGTTGGGGTACGGAGTTGAAGCCGTCATACCTCCGGAGGTAAGTATCCCGACAGCTCGATATGGTTTAATGACGCCTGAACAGAATGATCAGGCCCTCAACCACGATTTGGACACCGTCGACGAGATAAGAGACGTGGCCAAGATAAGGATGACAGTCTACCAACAAATAATAGCAAGAAGTTATAACTAGAACGTTCCAGCTAGGAGATTGGGTTTTACGCAAATTTTTTCCAAACACAAAAGACCCAAACGACGGAAAGCTCGCACCTAATTGGAAAGGCCCGTACCAAATCAACAAGGTGGTAGGCCAAGGGGCATATGAACTCACAGACGATGAAGGTAACCCTATTCCACAAAGTTAGAACGCCCATAATCTCAAACTCCCGTCTACCATGACGACGGCATAACAGGGACAAACGCCCGCGGAACAGACGAAAACTTTTTGCACAACCGACGCCAGATGCATAGGTAAATCCAGATGCCATGTATGACACCCCAAACCCAACAAAGTCCTTACTTACGTTTCACAAACATTTACTAACTTGGGTGTCGGATGGCCGTTGACCAACAGCCAGCCCGTCTTTTATGACGGAGGTGCAAGAATCAAAGCACCAAACAACGTGATCATGCGAATATACAACGAGTAGGGTGGACGTCGCCTGTCTTCCGATAGGTACACATTCTTTGTCTCTAATGGATTACTTTCTATGACAAACGTATACTGACTTGGGCGTCGGAGCGCCGTTGGCTTGTCAAACGGCCTAGTTTCCCGCTCCCCCTTGTTTTGTCATAGGACCTTCAAACGGACAACATACTCGCATCCCACGATGCGCAACACAAAAGCATACAAATATATGCACCCCCCTTTTAAAGGAGGGATGGCAAAAACATGACAATATCATACACAACACACAAGCTGCGCAGCACATACGAACGCACGACCATACGAACGACGAAATAAACAGCAGACATGCGACCGTTTGAAAGCCTCATACAAAAGGTTAGGTGTCCTACACTTTCAGCATGTTCAGTTCATATGACAAGTAGTTCATCAAACACAGCAAAACCAAATTAAAAGATAAACCACAAACAAATACAAAAACAACAAAATATTATCCTACATACAAACCCCAAATTATCCAAAGAAATTATCTACACAAACTGCAAAGCGGGCACAGCCGCGAAAATCAAACCATTTGGCGCACTTAGTTATCGGCCATCTTCTCCATAGCTACTGCTCCACTTCCTGCCACTTTAGGTTGCTCGACCACCGGTGTCTCCAACGCCGGAGCCGAGTGAACTGCTCCTTCTTCAGCCAAAATCTCCTCCTCATCCATCCCATGAGCAGTAGCTGCAAAGTCCCTTTCAAACGTGGCTATATCGTCGTCTGGCTTCCAGTCGACGTGACGTCCTTCTTTAGATTTTTTCATCAGTTCCGCCCTAGTCTTCCATTATAATACCTAGCCGCATCTTCCACCTCGTCCTTCAGATCCTTCGACTTAACACGTTCAATCTGTAGCTGTTCCGTAGTAATCTGTAACCTAAGCTCGAGAGATTTCTCAACCTTGGCCAGACCCTTTGCCCCGGCTTCCTATTGAGCAACCTTCTGGATACCAACCAATTTGGCTTGAAGACCCTGTCACACGAGGGGATATCTTAAATACAATCCAAACGAAAAAATCGTGTACGATGAGTGACAAGATGTGGTCTGAATGGTACATACCCGGAACATACATGCAGCTTCGTCAGCCAATACGTCAACAACTGGGACAACGTCCCATCCAGATTGCGCAGCAGAGAACAGAAGTTTCTGGACGTCAAGGAGCGTTGCCTTCTTCGACGGCGTGCCAAAGTCAGCCGGAAGCTCGATGGAGAATTTCCTTTTTCCACCACAGACGACGTAGGAGTCGTAGGTATGGGCAGAGGAACATTGGCAGTACGCGGCGTAGGAGGAACAAATGGGCTTCCACCGGAAGTATTACGAGAACGACGGCGGAGCAGCAGCTCCTGAGCCGACGACAGATCTTGTCATCCTAGTGGTCCCTACATGAGAAATTGCAAAGTCAAGACACATGAACTTTGCGTCACACACAGACAGCAGGTTAAGAAAAACTTACCACTCGACATCGGTGATTCTACCACGCGTTCGGGTTTCTTGGCCTCTACTGGTGGACTGGCTGAGGCTGATGGTGGCACCAAGATCTGGACGTCGTCTTCGTCGTCCTCTTCCACACTAATGGGATACGTCCTGTGGGCATCCGGTAATTGCAAGAAAATCTCAGTAACACCCTGAGATTTCGGACGAGGAACGAACAGCTTCGATGCAAAATTTGCAAAGACACAAAAGTGAGAACTTCAACAAAACAAGAAACAAAAAGACGACAGAAAAGAGCGACGAATACCTTTCACAACCCATTCACCCTTAAACACTTTTCCTTCTTCTCCTAAACTCTTCCGTTCCACAAAGAAAAACCTTTCCATCCACCCCCTCGCATTGGGAAGTCCGACCTTTCCTCAATTTCAGGTTTATCCTCCCTGTTCTTAGGATTTTGACGGAATAAGAGAAAGCTAAATCCTCTACTAGAAATTCTACTCCCGTTTTCGTGGAAAGGATCTCCAGCGATCTCAAGATTCGCCAAACTGAGGCATTAATTGACAAACCGCCACGGGAACCGCTTCTAGAAAGGAACGCACCAAGGAAGAGAAAGGAAGCCTGTAACCAATGATATCAAAATTGCGATTTAAATCGTTCAATCGTACGTTTTTACGTTTTTTCCAGAGCTAAAGAGGATAATCGGTATTAGAATCGGAATCATGTAGAATCGCTCATAGAATCAGTGGAATCGGTCACAATCGGTAGAATTGATCGATTCTATACGATTGAACCGATTCCACTTTAAAACCCCAATTATGCATTGCTTTTGTTTTGGAGGAAGGCTCTTAATTAGCCCAAAGCCCATCCTTGTTTTCTATCCAGCCCAAACGCTCCTACAACCCATCGTTCTTCATTTTCTCTTTCTGCCCAACAACTTGAACGCTCTTAAGAGCAGCCAAAAGCAGTACGGCATGCACCACTGATAAGAGGTTTTTAGTGTGTCGTTAAGGCACTAAGAACCGCTTAGCAAACAAAACTTTTAATCCTAACGAGCAACTACTATGAACGTAGTAATGGCAAGTCAAGGGTCGAACCACAAGGAAAATGGGATCGACTAAGGTCTACTAAGTCCAAAACTACCTAAGTGAAGGGTTTTTGGGGTGTAAGATTGAATTAACTAACAACTAACAACTAGCTATCGAATACCAACTAATAATCAAGTAAGATACTTAATATAATAAGGAAAACACTAGAGTTCGGGCTACTCGTATGAACCTGGGCTAGACAACGATAATTAACACTATAGCGATTCACAATGATCAAAATACAGGGTTAAGTCTCCCTCTAAAGTACTTGAGTCCTCTCTCGAATGGTCCTCAAGAGTAATCGATTAAGCAATCAACCAAATCCTCTTTCGAATGGTCTTTGGTTGATGGATTAATAGATTCAATGAGATCGGAAAACCCCTAATTAAAGGACCCCCTTATCTCCTACCCAATCCCTTGGTCTAGAAACTAAGTCGAAACATGGGAATGACAAAAGGGATTAAAGTTCGATTAACAACAATTGAAACCCTAAGTGCCCTAGCATAAATGTGATCAAGATCTATCCTAGGGTGTCAAAACACCAAATTCAATGCATAAACATCCAATTGAATCATAAAAAGCATTAACAATCTATATTAAGCCCTCAATTCATACTTTCGCCCAAACCCTAGATAATGAACTACTCACTAATCATGGATTCTAAGCAAAAGAGATTAATGAAATTAAACATGACTAACAAAGCAATTAAAGTAAAGAGAAGAGAGATTGAAAGAAAATTACTTGTATTGAATTAACAATTGAATCTTCTAAGTACAATAATGAAATAAAACTCAGATTTGAGAGAGTTTAGAGACTTGAACAAAGTAATTAGGTTCTAAAGTATGAGATAATGAGTCGACAAAAACGCTAAACTACTTATAATGTTCATTAAACTAAGACGGAAAAAGGGGTAAAAACCCGAAATCAGGTCGCCACGGTCGTGGTGAAATCCCCACGGTCGTGGCGCCTTAAAATTGTCGAGGCCGAAGGTAATCTCAAACGAAACTGCTTCTATCAAGTCAGGTACCACGGTCGTGGCAAAATCACCACAGCCGTGGTGACCTGACTTCGTCGAGTCAGTCCCAAATCTTCAACAGTCTGCCTTGCCTGCTACAGGTCCCCACGCGACCGTGGTGAATGTGCCATGGCCGTGGCGGTCTGATGGTCAGCGGACAGCTCCACTTCAAACGATCATATCTCTCTCGTCTCTTATCGGAATTGGGCTTATGACCAGTCGTTGGAAAGCTATCGAAACGAGCTAACACCTCCTGCTAGAATCCCCTTAATCCGGAATATATATCAAAAGTTATGTCTATTTGAAGTTCAACAGTCCACAACTAGTCTTCCAATGATCATATGATTTCAAAAACCTGCTAGTTAGCCTGGAAATCATCCAAAAACAACTAAACAGATAATGAAGCGACAATATAACTCAAAGGTGACAAAACCATGCAATGCTAGGCTTAAATGCTCTAAACTACATGCAAGGACATTAAAATGACCTACAATTAAGCACAATAAAGTGCTTATCAATAACTTCATCTGCTTCTACAGCAATTCATTTTCTA
Source organism: Patellifolia procumbens (assembly GCA_947645195.1). NCBI lineage: Eukaryota > Viridiplantae > Streptophyta > Magnoliopsida > Caryophyllales > Amaranthaceae > Patellifolia > Patellifolia procumbens. The sequence goes on from CANSGD010000193.1 coordinate 3,088,901, forward strand.
CATTCAGGTAAATCAATTCTACTCTAATCTTTTTCCAACTTCAATTCTACTACATTTTCTTATTTCTTATTTCTTGTTTTGATTGAGATTTTCTACTCTTCTACTTCTTTGCATTGGTTTTTTTCTCAGTTTGTTGATTTAGGGTATTTGATTTTTGTTTGCCATTTCTGATTTCGTTTTTCCCAACAATTTTAGTTTTTCCATTTCTCTTAGCTTATGGATTATATATTAATTATTTTTCTGTAGATTCTTTTAAGTTGTAATATGCTTAGAATTTTTCTCTGACATGTTCAATAGATATAGAACAAACTGAAATGTAATCGACCCCTTCATTTAAGAGTAATGCTAATATTGTTGTTGCTAATTGTATTACTGCATTGTTCTGTTCTCATTAATAGTACTTCTCGATGATGCTAAATTGCTAATTGTAAGTAAAACATTTAAAACTATTATTAATTGTTAAGTATTAAGTCTTAAGTCATAATGTTGTAATTTTAAACTTTTGAAGTTTTTTGGTAATGATTTAATGGTTTTTTTTATTCATAGATTATATTTAATTAGTAAATTACAATAAATGTCAAATATTGCATAAAAAAGAGTAATGTAGTAACGTATAGGTATATTATCCAATAATACCTAAGTAAATGATACTAAATGTGTAATTTGGCAACTTTTAGCTTTGCTTTCTTTAAGATATGATCAAAGAATGAACATGAATAAGTGTTATGTCTTATTTCTTTGAAAATCGTCGAATCGTACGATCTGATTCTGTGCGACCCTTCCGATGCAAGGTAGAATCTCGATTTTAACGGCCTTACCTGTAACCTAAGGTAAACGGATACTCGTAAAGGGTGAACCATCCCTTGTAGAAGTAATCTGGTCGCTGTTCCGGCGTCGGTAAACGCATGTTCACCGTCGAAGGGAAACCATGGGTTTTCCCTATATGGAATAGATCTGCATTATTCATACTGCAAGCCCTAGAATTTTTGTCCTCTAAAATATCTATAGGCGCAAACTCCGGTTCATCGTCATCTGAGGACGAATAAACTATTGATTTACTCGCTTTAGGTTGACTCATCTTGAATCTAACCTTTCGAGTAGCCAGATTTGTTGTAATCAAAGAAGAAGGGAAGAAAACTTCAAGCAAAGCATGAATCAAGAAATGAAGAGAGAGAGAGAGAGAGAGAGAGAGAAGAAAAGTTACCTGGCTCAGTGTGTGGAAGTGAAGAAGAAGAGTGATTTGATGGCTCTTCACTTTCCTCCATTTAAACCGTCCAACTACTAATATACAGGTTTTTATAATGTTGCGGTTTTCGAGGCTTCAAATTTCCCTCCTCTTTTGTTTTTCCAACTGTTGTCAAGAGAGGAAAATTGGAGGCAATTGTTATGGGCAGAAATTCGCGATCACATGACAAGGAGGCTGGACTAATTTTCATTGAAATAACAGGCTCATGGCATGCTTGTGGCATGTGAGACAGAACGTGGGGAAGCTGAAGACCAAGTCCATGAACGGATGGAGATGGACGCCTGATTTATACGAGCTGGTTAGCTCAATGTTTGTCCAATTAGGGATTCTGTTAGGTTAATAAACGGCTACAAAGCATGTATGTAATTAGTATAAATACTTAGCCTAGGTCATTCTATATTTTTACAGCATTTTGCTATTACTCGCTTATCGTTTTATACATTTAATCAAGCTTTCTTGCTTTTTGCTTATATTATTCATACGTTGATAATCAATCATAAGTTGTGGTTATTGAATAGTCGACCTTATAAATCTCTACGACGAATTGCCCGTCCATATTAAATTCGTCCAAAACATGATTTCCTCTCTCTCAAAGTGTCTGGCCCATATTAGGACCCGAGCAGGGTCCGGACCGCTTCTTCTTACCAAAAAATAAATCACCTATATGAAACTTAATCAAGACTAAAAGAAATTCTAATTATATTTGAGAAACTTCAAGTTAGATTAGAGGAATGTCCACAGTGTACACGTTTTAATAAATTCGTATCTAAATATGTTATCAACCAGTGAAAAGTTCAAATTTATTGATTTATTCTATTATTTCTTGATACTCCTAAATGTCTAATGTTCTAACTCGTGAATTTTTCAAATTCATTGTTGTCACCCCTTGTTACACTTTTGTAAAATGAATAAATTAAACTAAGAGAAACGATTGCAGTAGTAAAACTCTGTTTGAAGAACTACACATAATCGATAGTGTGTGATTAATTTACACAAATAAATAAATGACTTTTGCACAAACCTATGATTAATCGTGATGTAATAAAAAAGGGATTTACTAAACTTTGTTGTTTTGGTAGTTTGTTATAACTCTTTTTGGGTTTTGCTAACCCACCTTGGTGCATATTGGCTCATGCTAAGCTATTCGTCTATTTGTGAAATTTTTTGTTTTTTGATGACATTAATTTTTTATGTTAGTGATAGCCAAATATCAGAGGTAAAACTTTCAAAGTTATAAATGACATTCTTATGTCTATCGGTTACCCGTTTTACAAATTTATTTTTATGAAAAGCAATCACTTATGATTTTATACACATCATACAATATTATCCTTTTTTCTTTCACATGATTTCATATCAATACTTTTATATAATAAAATTCAAACGAATGGTGGTTCGATATTTGTAAATGGGCATAATGATATTTGAGAAATTTATGGCCATTAAGATATTTGTAGGTAGTTAATGGGGATTGACTCCCACCTACACTGTTGAAGTAAGTGGTTTCTAGGGATTGACCCCGACTATTACTGGCGTTCTCTTTCCTCTCCAAATAATTGAATAATACTGGAATGTTGAAGTAATTGAACTTATGCGATTATTAATTGTATCTACATATGTATATGTACTATGATTATTTTTACAAAGTATTTTCAACTTAAGTATTTTACGGGACAGAGTTGCAATTACTCAGTTTTTCTGATTTTAGGGAGCTTGTCTCTCTTATTTCCTTTCAATTTATTTAGCAAGTTGGTGATCGTCTGGGGGAACAAAGAGAACGTTTAGAGTTGTCATCCACTTAGTTTATGATTTAACTTCCGTTAGAACTCTGAAACACTTTAGTATTTAGTATTGTTTAGTGAGCAATTTACTTGGTTGTAAGTATTTATTAATTTGAATTTAGTATGTCTTCATCATAGCCTTGCATTTATTTCCAAGGAGATAAGTGCGGCGGTAGCACGCCCATCGAATCGAACCCTCGTAGCCTCATCTCGGGTTTTATTAAATGAAAAAGGGTTTGGGTTGGCGGGGCGTTAAGAAAAATATATGTTTTTATGGTTTTAAAATTGGTAAATATATTTATTTGTGGCTTAAAATCAGAATATATTTTATTCACATGACTTGCAATTATCTTTACTGGTTACAGAAAATCTGGAAAATCATAATAAATACTACTCCCTCCGTTTTTTTTAATATGCACCTAAGGCTTTGCACAAGAACTAAGGAAAAAGTGCAAAAGTAAGAAAGAAGATTAGCAAAAGTAAGGAAAAAGTGAAAAAGGTAGAGAGAAGGAAAAGAAAAGTAGGAGAGAAGTGTAATAATTAGGTGGGTCAACCTTCCATTTATGGCAAAAGGTAGAAAGGTATCAATTAAAAAAAACATCCCAAAATGGAGAAATGTGCATATTAAAAAAAACGGAAGGAGTAATACTATATATTTGAAATCAAATATTATTATCAATCTAAATGCACATAATTACCTTATTGCGTTCCAAATTGGCAAAACTCATTAGCATCTGACACGTGGAAAAATGACAATGATATTTACATATGGTATTTTTAACGTGTGAATGACATGGTATAAAACCTAGTGTAGCGGTGTCATTATATTTACATGGTATTTACACAATCAGAACCTTTTTTACAAAATTTTCTTTTTTATTGTAATAATATTTTGTTCGACACTCAAGCTCAAAAACTGCGGACTCCTATTTTATATATATAAAAATAAAAAAAAAAATCTATACTATATCAAATGTGTAAATAATTAAATAATATATATGTTGTTTTCTTTCATTCTAGATTATCTTCATTTACATTTATGTGTTCATTATGATATAATTTCTCAAATTGAAGCCCAAATCATGAACCCACATTTGAAAATGGCATATTTATTGTTTGTTATGTATGAACCGATTTTTCTAAACATTAAGTCAATGTGTAAATAATTATTTCAATTTTTGGGTAATGATCTGATTTTGGAAATCTTTCTCAGAATCAGTTGTTGTTACGTTATGTAATTAAATAAGTAATATCTTTATCATGTTTTTTTCCACGTAATCGATATGCAATATTTCTGTTTGTTTTAACTAATTCTATCATTAAGAGAAATATGTTTATTATGGCTTGAAATTCAAAAAAATTGTAATTTGTAGCTTAATATCAGAATACTTTGTTTATTTGTGCCTTACTGACATGTGACATTTTTAACGTGTGAATGACACATGTCCTTTTTAGGGATGTCATCCAACTGAATATGACATGGAACATTGAATGTTAAGAACCTTGCAACCTGGCTCCTGCTCATATCTACTCTAGAATAGAAGGGATTTTGTTTCCTTCACAACCACAAAAGATACTCTTATTGGGGCCTCACTTCCTGAAGGAAATTTATGGTCAAGTCTGCTACCTACCTAGCCCATAAGCTGACCTTAATCCTATCTCCAAAGTGGTTCTATACATGGGTCTGGAACATAGATATTCAACAAAAAACAAAAATATTTATTTCACAACTCTTACAGAATGAATTGTCCACATGATATAATCTCGAATATAGAGATTTTTATTAGATAGCTTAGGGTCTACCCTTAATAAGAGAGTTTAATAAGTGTATTTTGTAACTTATAAAAATATTAAAAACAAGATGAATGAATAAAGGTATAGTAAGATAAATATTCTTCAAATGAAAAGAACCTTTAGAATTATTAGTTTATATACATATACCTAAAGAAGATTCTAATACAAAAAACAAACGCATAAAGCCTCGTAGGCATATATGCATGCACTAATTTTGGTGAGGTATCTTAATGTGGCGGCTAGAATGCACATACAATCTACTAAATATAACTAAAGAACTATCATTAATTGCTTAGCTTATGCTCGAATAAATAAGTCACTTTCAAGAAGAATAAAATTTGCTTGCACGTAATCTACACAGTGGAAAGTTTCATGTGTGCGCCTCCTCATGATCAAAACTATCATCTTCAACTTCATCAAATTAAAGGCTCAATGCTATTCGTAGTGACAAATATATGATGCGAATACTTACAAATATTGTTTTTGATAGTGCTGACATACGCATCGTACCATCTAGGAGAGGTCTTTAATTTGTTAGTTTGCTTTCTATCCCCGGCTTAAAAATAGATAAATACTTTAGATGCTTTGGTTCATGCACTTATATTGACCATTATTCTATCTTATAACCACCAAATAGTAAAAATAATAAATAGTTGATATTTTCTAAATATATCTAGATGGTGGCAGCTCTCAAACAAAAAGGATAAAAGTGTCAAATTTGGGCCCTCAACCTTGTTGTTATATTAAGAACAATTAAAATTAAGCATTATACCAAAAAACTTTTATATGTATGTAGGAGTATTAGACAATATAAGCTTTATATGCTTCGCACTTAATAACTCTAACAAAGTTATGAAGGTCTCTGCACATTCCTTAGAAGATTTTCCCCTGTATGTAAAGACAATACAAATTCTACACTTATATTTGTCTTTTAATTTTAGCTCAAAAAAGATATAGTTTCAATAGATTGATAGTATGTGTAAATAGTGCAAAAGTTATAATGAAGCGCATCTTTATAAACAAAGAGTGTATTACTTATATATAAGTAGATGAGTGTGAAATTTTGTTCTCTCTAAAGCATTTTGCCTCTGTAAAGATTCTAAAGAATGGGAAAGTTGTTCCTCACGGAAAAGAAAAAAATTAAAAATAAAATCGAAGTTCCCAAATCAGATTCCCTCCCCCACCCTACACCTTTAAAATTTAGTATGTGTCACTACTTAGAATTAGAAAAAAGATATTCTTCTTCCAAAAACTAATCACGTTGCGATCAGTTTAAAAACTAAAAGCTTAGAATAATTTTACAGAGATGTTATATAAGTAAGATAAGTGTTATTCGATCATTCCCATCTCTCCACTGAAAATTTAAGTAGTATCTTCAAAAGTCTGGCTAGCCAAGTGCTTTGCGCCCCCCCCAAAACCAAAAATTCAAAGAGAGACCTTTTGTTTTTTTTTCCCCTTGAATATATTAAGTATGTCTTTTATTTGATTAGTCTTAATATATTTTTATAGGATATTAATTTATTTTATGATTTTAATTTAATTTATTGATAATTAAAGAATTTAACAGTTAGGGTTATACAAAGCCGTGTGTCATACATGAAAGTCACACTATGTAGTAAATAAGAATACATCATGTAATTCTCCTGATACTTGGAATTTTGAAACTATCAAGAAGTAAATGGAATATTCTACTCCCTCTGTAACGACTTACTTGCAACAATGGAAAATTTTACCTCTTACAAATAATACCAATTATTACAAGTAATTCGTTACGGAGGGAGTATATTCTTTCCTATATAGTCCGTTCATTTTCTTAAATTACCGGCACATTAGAAAATGGAGAGGAGTAGTAATTAATATTATTAACGTAATAAAAAATAAGAATAATAATAATAATGTAAATTACCGGCACCAGAACTGAATTGAACTAAAACGAAGAGTCTTGTTTGATTTCTCTCAAAGAATACATTAAGAATATCAATTAACTTTTATCAATGTGTAATTTAATATATTAATCATGATATATGTGTGCAATGGCAACCCTACAACAACAAATAGGAAGAACATTTTAAAACAAAGAAAACATATATGATATGCTATCCTTTAAAGCTTAATTATTGGAATAATCTCCCCAAAATAATTTATTCTAATATATTCCCAAATAAAGTCATGTTCACTCCACCGTAAAACAATAACATCCAGTAAAGTAAGCTCAATTATTCGATAAAAAAAATGAATTCAGTAAAAAATAGTTCAATATTAATCGTATTCACTTCACCGTAAAACACTAATATTCGGATCTTTCTTAACCCATACTCACCTATATTTTTCTTTCTGTCTTTCTCATGTTGATATTGGCACAAGGATAGTGTTACTCTTTTCTGCCTAAAATAAAGGTGAAGAACACTTAGTGTTAGGTCAGTTATGAATCTATATACTATTTTGTTTCACTTGGATGCCATCTCTAGATAGGTCCACACTCCACAGCAGGTTATCATCTTACCCAAACATGCCCATCTTGGCCCAAAATGGCCCACACATCTATCTCCAAATTTGGCCCTATATAAACTGCCCATGCATATGCTCCTCTTTCTTCAAAAACAAATTCACATTTCCAGCTGTGCTAACTGCTAACTGCTAGCAAGCCTTACCCATAAAACCTCTGTCTCTTCCTTCTACCTTGACTAACAATAAAAATGTCCGGGGTGTGGGTATTCAAGAACGGCGTCGTTCGCCTCGTCGAGAACCCGGCAGCCGAGACTATGGAGAGAGGACAGCGTAAGGTACTCGTTCATATCCCTACTAATGAAGTCATCACTTCTTACCAAGTGTTGGAGCAAAAGCTGTTGGACTTAGGTTGGGAGCGTTACTATGATGATCCTGATCTTCTTCAGTTTCACAAACGCTCGACTGTTCACTTGATTTCTTTGCCAAGGGACTTCCGCAAGTTCAAATCCATGCATATGTATGATATTGTCGTCAAGAACCGTAACATGTTTGAAGTTAGGGACCATTAGTTGCTAACTTGAGTCACTTTTTTTAATTATTTGCGCGTTTGGATTGATTTGATTTGTGGTTAGTTTATTAGGTTAGAAAGGCTGATTTTATTTTGGAGGTTTGATTATGTTTCTAAAGTTTGCGCGAGTTTTATCGTTGTGGTGTATTTGTATATTGTGATCATGGTTTGTATCTTAGCTAATTTTGTGTGGGTGATTTCAATGAACTCTGTTTAGCAATACTCTATGTACTCCGTTTCTTTGTTTTTCTTGTAAACCAAATCGTGACATTTTAGTGGGAGCCACCTCTTAAGCCCCAATTTTGAGGGCTTCGCGGACATAAAACTTTTTACTACTAACATTTTTTTTTTGGCAATGTTTTTACTAACATTATACGAACTAATATAACTAATTCCTTCGTGACTCTTTATTTTCCTTATACATATTTATTGTACATAGGCCTACAAGGCACAATATAATTTTTGCTCAAGGCCTCGAAAAAGTTCAAAACAGCTCTAGTAACCCTTTCTATTGGGTTCGCTTTTTTTTCTTTATTCTTTTTAGAAAATGTTTTGGACTTAAAGATGGAAATAGGTCAGGTGCGACCAGACCTAGACAAGTTAATCCTTTCAAGAACTAGACCCGTTGGGTATAGAATCTTCATATCCAAACCCAAATCCCCTAGGTCTAGCAGGTTTATGGTCCTTCTTATTTTTAACTTTTAATCGCCTTTATATATCTAATAAGTTATTTCGCCATATTTTATAGCTATGCGACCCTGAATATGATTGACTTATGGTCTCATGATATGATTGTAATGCAGTGGAGACAACACCTTTGGCATGAATTCTTCATGAAGATTAAGGGTACATGTTTGGTCTTCAACGAGAATTTCAATTAGAAGTGGCAACGAATAGGATCTTGCCCTTTTATCCTATTTTTTCAAGTTTATTCATAATAATGCATCATATAAGGGATTTACAAACAAGTAATTCATGATTGATCAATCTTCAACACATTTTAGCCAATTTTATTACTTGTTTGTAAATGCCTTATATGATGCATTGTTATGAATAAATAGTTCATGAGTACACTTATAACTTAGATCTATATGTGCACCATCCTACAATTATGGTAAATATTTTTATCAAACACACAATAACATAAAAAGAGGATATCCACTTGTCTTTTGTCTACCCTTTAATTGGTACTAAGCATCCGTTGTTTTCAGCTTATTTTTGCCTATTCGTACTTACCAGAATTTACTAAACTTTATTCGATCTTATTAGATGAAACCTTGTTCAACTTTGTTAGACTGACCTCATCTCAACTTCTTTAAATTTAAAAGTATTGAAAATAAGTTGAAAAAAGAAATCGAAGTGGATCCCTGATCTGGCCGCTTGCATTACACAAATGCTCCATATTCAAATTATCAACACGAGGTCTTTTTTCCCCCTTTACCTATGAAAAAGATCCAAGAAACATTGGTGACCGTTTCTATTAGTGGCTTCACGTGACCCTATGTCAACTGTGTTGAAGATTCATGCAGGCCAAAGGCCACTTTACGTGCCCATTCCCTGGTCTTGATGAATTACGAATTACCCCCTCCACACAAATGGGAGCTCATCTCCAATTCCCTACCTATTCCAATAGCTAAAATTATCACTACGGACCTAAACCCCATTTCCCCTCCAACAGCCTGCAAGAGTATATTCACCACCCAAAAAATTAAAACTCGATAATGTGAAATACTCTATTCATCCCATATTAGATGATACAGTTTAAGTGGTATAAAGTTTTAGAAGTGCTATTGGACTAACTTATTTTATTGAGAATAATTAATTAATATTTATTTTAGTACATAAAGTACATGTTGGTGGGGCATATTATAGGAGTTCGGGGTGGGTGGAGTTATTAAATTAATTATATATAGGACCCATTCATATTAAAAAATATTATTTCTATTGCACTCCCGTACAATTTATAGAAGTGTATTATCAACTAATGCGAGACGGACGAATAAAGGAAGTGCATCATCTAATATGGGACGAAGGGAGTACTAATTATGGGTCGGGTCATGTCACGTATAACAGTTAGGCGTTTTCAAAATATTTAACAGTTAGGTGTTTTCAAAACAATTCCCATGCTACTTTAATTTGGACACTATATCATTATGTATATAAATTTTATTACATAATTTCGACACTGTATTACCATGTATTGGGCACTATATTTCTACGTATATACCATGTTAAATTAGGGGTGCTTTCATATGTCTAATTGAGTTTACCATATTCCCCTTCATTTTACATGTTAAATGACCATTTTGCCCCTCATTACTATGTTGCCTCTAATTAACATGTGAAATGACCAACATGTCCCTGTTACGCTGTTAGTGTTTTGTAGAAGTTTATCAAGCTTCTTCTATGAACTTGAGTTTCAGGCATAACAGAGGGTTGATAAAAATTTAACATCAAAACATCTAACAAGAATACGTTGGTCATTTCACAGGTTAAATGAGGGGAAAAATGATCATTTAACATGTAAAATGAGGGGCAATATGATGAACTCAAGTATATTAAACCCCCTACTTTAACATGATATATACATGGAAATATAATGTTCACTATATGGTAATATAGTGTCTAAATTATGTAATGTAAGATAGAAGCATAATATATAGTGTTCAAATTAAAGTAACATGTTAGATGTTTTGAAAACATCTAACTACGCAATATATATGCTCGTTAACAATTAAGATCTCTACTACAGACATTAATTGGTTTATTAGCCTGTATAAGGATATTTGTAGAATTGTAGTCAACATAATGTCTGACCTGTTAAGTTTAGTTTACGTACAAAGTCCAAACTAGTTGATTCGTTGTTGGATAGTATTTGCTTGGTTTCAATTCATGTAATGTTGCTTTAAATAGTTTGGTTAAAGTGTCACTTCTTAAAGTAACATTGGTTATATTTTGTATTAGCATGAGACTTAAGCAAAGAAGCAAGCAAACAAAGAGGAACGTGGATGTTGCTGGTCGCGGAATGCAACCAGCAGGCTATCGCGAGGTACACCGGGTCCAGTTTTTGGTTCGCGACTAGCGAAGCCGATGTTTTGTGAACGTCTTTAATTGACGTTGTTTTTAGTCTTCGCGCGGTTATTGAACAACAACAACGTGAATAAGAGACGTTTCTCTTGATAAATGAGAGACATAAGTTCATATATTTTCTTAATATTCTCTCAAAGCCGCACTCAAAGTTTCTCTCATTGTTCATCATTACAAAATCACTCTACACTTTATTCTCATTTTGTGAATCACATAAGAGTGTGATATTCACTGTTCTTCTTTGTAATTTGAAAGTGAATTCCGTGTAACCCGTGCTTTGCATAGAGTCGGAATATTGCTTTTTACAATGTGTTTCTCAACATGCCTAGAAGATTACTATGTCGTACTTGTTGTTTTTCTTCATTCCCGGTTAATAGCACCAGGGGCGGATCTGGTTAGTAACACCCTGGTGCACGAAATTTTTATATATAAAAAAGAGTGAATGCTCCTCTGCTTTCACACTTCATCTCCTCTGCTTTCACACTACTTCAATCTTCATCTTTTATTCTCTTCCAAATTTCTTCCTCTCTTTGTTTCATTATGTTATGTGGAAGAAACCACAACAATGGTGGAGATACTGAAACCCCTACTGAGTTAGTGGAGGAATTCCGGTTACATATTCCGTTTTCAATTTGATTACAGATCAATGGAGGAATTTGAAAACACGAACTTCCTTAGAATAAGAAGTGAAGCTGATGTTAATGTTAATGGGCTTTGGGCTAGTGGTGGAACTCTGCTTTGCACATACTCAAACATAAATATCAGTTGTTCGTATACTATGGCTCTCATGTGCCTACTTTTTGAGATTTTATTTTCCCTTTAATTATAATTTTATATAGCATACTCTAGAATTTAGATATTAGCTAGATAATATTCAACTTCTTCATTTGTTATTTTTTTTCTCCCTGAGCTGAGAAAGACTACATTAGTTAATTTAGGTGTTTATTAGTTTTTTTAACTACTCCTCTTATTATCCCTTTTTCGTCTTTTTATTATTAAGAGACTTGTCATATGTTCTAGTTTTACGTTTAGCTAAAGTATAAAAATTATTATCAGGATATTGTGGGGGTCTCTTAATGTTAACACTAAATAAAATTTAACTTCTTGTACTTTTTGATTATAAACCAATATGTGAAAATGATAGTTAAAGTTATATGTTAGGTTTGTAAAAGTCAAACTAATTCATTTATAAAATAAAGATATTGAGAGCCTTTTGCATTTGTGTGTTGTGATATTCCTTATTTTCTTTGGATTTACTCAAATAGTGGACAACATGGAATTTTTTTAGATTTTTACTCTAAACTTGGCTGAGTGTTGATATTGCTATGGTGTTAGAAAGTCTATGGTGTTTAATGGATTTTTATTGCTTAATTTATGCTGTTGAATTGTTGATGTAGGCTTTTAAGAGTACTGTTGTAGTATTGATGTTTGTTTTTGCTTAGTGAAATGGTGGGGACTGACGATATGGGTCGGTTTAGTTGGGTTTTACACTAATCTAAAGGTGTTTCGATCCGGCAGGAGGGAAAATGTTTGTTTATTCTCGTATTTGAGAATGGGCGAAGCTACTAAATTTATGAATTACTAATGTTTTTTTTTCTTTTGGAATGAAATTTATCACGGAGTAGTTTTGAAAATAAAAGATTGATTTTAATATGTAATCGGTTATTAGTGGTGAACCACCATCTGGAAAATCCTGGATCCGCCTCTGAATAACACTAACATTCGTGTCACTTAATGGGGTGGTTAGCTAGGTTGTAAATGACGGTTTTTGATATATTGATCCTCTCTTAGTTAGCGGAACAGTCAAAAAGCTCTCTTTCTTTTCCTCAATTAAATCTAGAAGAGGAAGGGAGATAGGAATGAGGAATGAAGTGAAGCCACTTTCACCACATTTTAATTATAAATATAAATAGTCACGTTAAGAAAGGCCATAACTTGGCAATCTCAACTTATGTATATATGGGTTTAAGAGAATATATGAAGAAATTAGCAAATTTATAAACTTATGGTGTTGCATAGTTTTTGTACCCTGGAACTTAATCCCACTTGTTTTAAAAGCAAATTAAATAAATTAAGGATCCAATGTGGGATCAAGCCAATGTTAAAGTATCTATTGCGTTAATTGCTAATCATACGTGGGTACCATTTGACAATGCTAGAAAAAACTTGGCTTGATCTAATTTTGATATAAAGATTAAACCTAGTATATCTGTTGAGAGGTTCAAGGCTCGATTGGTTGCACCTCTCAACAGTTCGGTTGGTTTTGTCTGTGTTGTGTCCTTTAGCCCCGTTATTAATCATTCTAGATGTTTAATTGATTGGTATTGTAGGTTGGAATCCTACTGGAAAAGCTTGCGTTCATTCATCATTCAGACCTACAAAAATTTCATCTTCAGTGTCTCCACATATTTTTCATCTAAAGATATGATATCTCCCGTTTGAAACAAGTCCTTCGAGCTTGGTTTGTAGTTTCATGTTACAAGATACACTTTACTTATGTTCTACTCTTATTGAATTGGGACTTACTATTATTACACTCGTATTTGATGGCGAATCCAGTTTATTATGATCGTAGCAGATGTAATACTATTTGCTGTCATTTTGTTAGTGAACATGTTTTTATGGCGAGTTAGCTTTTAGATATGTTCATACTCAATTATAAATTGCCAGTAATTTTTGAATAAATTTGTCCTTATTACTTTTCAATCAGTTCCAATCTACATGTGAATTATCGTGTAAAGAATGAGAATGAGGAGTGTCATAGTGGATACATGAGAATACACTATATGTAATATGTGAAAACTTTATTTTATTATAAGTAGAATGTTAGGGCACCCTCATATAGGGTTCGCCGTTATCTCACATAGACACAACTTCAAACATGTTGCGGTTCTTGACGACAACATCATACATATGCATGGACTTGAACTTGTTGAAGTCCTTTGGTAAGGAAATCAAGTGAACAGTGGAACGCTTGTGGAACTGAAGAACAGCAGGATCATCATAATAACGCTCCCAACCTAAGGCAATGAGCTTTTTCTCCAGATCTCCGTAAGAAGTTATGACTTCTTTAGTAGGGATATAGCGTAGCACCTTCCGCTGCCCTTTCTCCATTGGCTCCGTTCCCGGGTTCTCGACAAGACGAACGACACCATTCTTGAACACCCAGACCCCGGACATCGTTAGTCAAGCTTAAGGAAAGAAGCAGAGACTTTGTGTGTAAGGCTAGCTCTTAGCATCAGCTGAAATGAAGATTTGATTTGAAGAAATATGTGCGTGCATGGGCAGCTTATATAGGCCCAAACTTGGACATAAAATATTGTGTGGGCCATTGTAGGTTGAAATGGGCATTGTTTGGGCAAGAGGGTAACTTGATATGGACCCCATCAAGAGATGGCAAGTGAATTTGATTTTAAGAATCAAATTTATGGAGATAGTGTATCATACATTAAAATTTTTACCGGCAACCTTTTTTCTTTTTATAAGAAAAAATTGGTATTTAAGTTTCGGCAAAAGTTTTGAGGTTTTCTTGTAATACAATTTAGTATTTAAATCTGATAATGTTAGTTGGTATGTAAAGATGTCAGAAAATAAGTCTCATTGCATTTATAAATGGAAAAATTGCCTAGAATAATGCAACCTTTACCCCGTTCGCACATAATAATGCAACCTAAAGATTATTCTGGAATAATGCAACATTTATACCCCATTTATTTTAAACAAGTCAAAACCGGATAAAATCAATTTTAACCTGAATAATAGGTTAAGTAGGACACGTGTCGGCTTATAATTAGTTCTAATAAATTGATTTATAAAATAATATAATAAAAAAACATAAAACAAAAAAAAAACCCGGCCACCCCTCCCCTAACCCAGACGCAGAATCACGACCCCCCCACCCCCCAGCCACCCACAACCACTGCCACCCCCACCCCATTTTCCTTCCCCCAGCCACGATCGAAACCACTCAACAACGACCCCCCAGAAATCACCCGACAACGACCCCCCAGAAACCACCCAACAACGACGAACCCCGCGTGAAAACCACCCAAGCACCGCCCAATGCCGCAATCGAAAATCACCAACCTCCCCCGAAAACGCTTCACCCCTGCCCAAAACCACCACATTCAAGTGTTTTAACAAAAGGGGGAGGGAGGAGATTGTGGTGGCGCAGCCACGAGGAGGGGAGGGGGTTTCGTCCGGTGGTGGCGCAACGACGAGGAAGATAGGGGAGGTGGGGGTGGGGGGTTGGGCTTGAGCGCAGCAGGGGGTTGGGATTGATCCAGCAGTAGGGTGGGGTGGGGGTTGCGGTTGTGGGTGGCGCAGCAGGGGGGCTTGGGGTTGGGGCTGGCGCAGCAGGGGGGTTTAGGGGGGTAGGGGGTGTGGGATTTTATCTTTTATTTTTTTAGTTTTTGTTAATATATTAATTAAAATTTAAAATTTTAAATAAAAATTACCAATTGTTCAGGTAACCGGTAATTTGTCCTATTTAAAATAAATGGGGTATAAAGGTTGCATTATTCCAGAATAATCTTTAGGAAGGTTGCATTATTCTAGGCAATTTTTCCAAATAGATGGATATTTTAAAATTTGTATATGAACTCTTGATTTCTATTAAAATTACATAAAAGAATACTCTCGTGGTTGATTGGTAATTAGATTTCTTTCACACTTAAAATTGTGATTTGAATCTTCATATATGAGAATATTTTGTATAGAATGCTATTAGGAAAAAATGGTAACATGTGTTAGGTTGTAAACCACGTCTTTTGGTGAAATGGTATATGATATAGTAGTATTAATTTTTTAGAGGTCGAGGAGAGAATAATCCTTTTATGTAGATAACATTTTTTGTAAAATTATTCCATGCTTTTGTTTTCGACATTGATCACAATTTGATTAGGTATTTAATTGGAAGGAGAATTTTATAATTTTCCCCCTGAACCAAAGCATTGGACATGGTTAGAGTTAGAGGTGTCAAAAGCTGACCCGACCCGATTACCCGACCCGATCCGACTCGGACCCGAGCCCGATTCGATCCGAGAAATGCATATCCGAAACCCGACCTGGTCCCGACCCGAAATATACCCGACACTAATATGACCTGATATGACCCGACTCGAAACCCGACACGGACCGACCCGTAGTCAACCCGTACCCGATCAGTCCCGATAGTCAGTCACCCGAACCCGACCCGGACCGACCTGAAACCTACCCGAAACCAGCTTCAACCCGAAGAATACCCGAAAAGGCCCGACCCGTACTAGACCCGACCCATAACAAACCCGACCTGCGTTTGACCCGACCGAATACAATCCATCTTTATTTTTTCAGGGGGAAATACAATCCATTTACCCAAACTCTTTAGACATCATATAGTTTTTTTTATTTGCTATATTCCAATTTAAATACAACACTACCTTCTTATTTTGAACGCAATACTTTATATGTACTGCAATAACGCTCTATTTTCTAATATTTCAGATTATAAGTATAAGGCTGTAAAATATATTAAAGTAATCTAGTTTCTTCTACGTATTCTGCTCATGAATTAACATTAATATAAAATAATATTTTCAATCATATTAACCTTTCCTTGCCATATTTAGTAATTTCAAATAATCGTACACTAACAATTAACCAAAAATGTGTAAGAATTCTTTGCAGAAAATTTGCGCCTCAAGTTTTTGAACCTTGTTTAACTAGCAAGTTATTGAATGGAATAGCTGTTATCAAATTGACAATTAGTCTTGTGACAATCAAATAAAATATTGGCTGTCTTGTCCTCGAATTGAAAACAATTACCCCGAATTTAGTGTAATAGAGACTAATAGGTATTAAAACATCTAAAATAAATCTTCTTTTTACTTTTATATTCTTGCAACCAGATTTACAAATTAAAAGTACTTTTATATTCATGCAACCAGATTTACAAATGAAAACCAGATTTACAAACTAAAATAAATCTTCTTTTTACTTTTACAATAGAAGTTTTTTATAAATCCTATTTAAATTCTGATGTCAATATATAATCCATAAAATTCACTAACAAAATAAGTACAAAATACCATGTCTTTACTTTGACAAACAATTTAACTTGTTCCAATAAAGTCAGACAAATAACCCTCTGATCACTTTAAATTACATTCCAACTTTAGATTAAGAACTAACGAAGCTCTCAGAAATTTAAAATTTCATCATCGAGCATTAAGACCCTAACAACCATCCACTAGCAATCCTACGCAGCCAGCAGTTACAACATGGGCATCTTGTTAATGACAGTCTTGTTAGCACATTTGATCAAGTGTGTATCTGTAAAAACTTAGTTTAGACAAACCACTCTCAAGTTCCCAACATGAGGCAAAGGGCTGCAAGTAGGAAAACTACTGAAGAAGTTGAAGAGTCTTGCATCCAAAAACATCTAAAGCCGAAAATAATCTAAAGCTGAAAAGAGGGCAATACCAAAATACAACAGCAGTATGCCAATACATCAAAAATGACCAACATCAAAAGTTTAATCATCATCAGAACCAGATTCTGCAACTGCAATCGTAACTTCAACCTCATCATCAACTGGATCATAACCACAAAGCCAATTTTGGCATGTAACCAAAACCTCCAAGTTCATTGGCTTCAAACGTGACCGTAATTTGGTGAGAATTCTGCCACCCATACTAAATGACGATTCCGAAGCAACGGACGTGATAGGAATGGCCAAGAGATCACGGGCCATCATAGCAAAAAAATGCAACTTATTCATTTTTGATTTCCAATAGGCAAGAATCTCAAAATCATCATCATTATCCTCAAGGGAAGCAGAAAAGTAAGAGTCAATGTCGGAATCAACACCTCTACTTGCAGTAGAGGAAACCGCAAAACTCTACAACAAAATTAATAATTAAAATTAGATAAAAACTGACATTAAATAAAAACAAAAACTTAAACAAAAACAGAAATTTATATAAAAACAGATTTGGGATTCAAATATTTAATAATGTTAAATAATTAACCTTTGAAAAGTCAATGCTCTTGTTAGGTCGCGGGGCAGAGTTCCGACTGTTTGTGACAGTTGGTGAATCTCTTTGGCCAAGGTTGCGAGAATCAGCAGATGTAGGATAATGTATATTATAGTAGTATGTATACAGCTCGGTGAAAGACTTAACTGCATCGTTAACCCTTCGATCACGCTCCGTATCCTCATACAAATGACCATAACATTTGATTAATAAATCATTTTTATACCGAGGATCTAACATTACAGCAACAGAAAGTATAGACGAATAATTCTCCCAATACTTGTTAAATTTTTCAAGCATGGGAGCTGCCATTTGTCTAATACAATCACTTGGATCAGCATGTGCATTGACTAATAAGCTCTCAATTCGAACAATATTTGTAAAATATAAATTCGATGTTGGATAGTCAGAACCAGAAAAAAGCATGGTAATATCATAAAATGGTTCAAGAAAATCACAAACATTTTGTACAGTTTCCCATTCAATTTCAGTCAAAAAAACAGTAAAACCGCGTTCATATTGACAAAACCTATTTATAGCATCTTTGGCTTCTAAAGCTCGACGAAGCATAAAATAAGTTGAATTCCATCGAGTACAAACATCAGGTTGCAATTTACCACAAAAACTAGAACCAATGTACTTCACACATTCATCAAATCTAATAAGTCGTGCATCATTGAAATTAATGTAGTAAACAATTTCATGAAGTTTTTCAATAGAATCATCAACCAATTTCAGTTTCAATCCACTTTGAACAATTAAATTAAGAACATGAGCACAACACCTAATATGAAAAAACTTGCCATTACAAGGCAATGATGCAACTTGGTTCAAATCACTTTGCATATCACTAACCATTGAATCCATAGCGGAAGCATTATCACAAGTAATAGAAAACACCTTTTCTTTGAGATTCGACTCATCAATCAGATCCAATACAAACTTATAAAGATCTGGGCCATTATGGGGAGGAGGGCAGATTCTAAAAGCTAAAATTTTTGATTTAAGATTCCATGCCACAGTTATAAAATGTGCAGTTAAACAAAGATAGCTTTGCTTAGTAACATCGGCAGTTAAACAAATTATTTGGGTTTTGGTTTGGACGATTTTATTATTGATATTATTATTATTATTGATATTATTATTATTATTATTATTATTATTATTATAATTATTATTATTATTATTATTATTATTATTATTATTATTATTGTTGTTGTTGTTGTTGTTTTGATTAATATTAATGTATAATATGTATTACGAATTAACATAATAATATCATTATTATACAATTTAGGTATTACTTATTATTAAAAATTGATTGTTTTGATAAGATTCACTATTCAAAAACTTATTACTTACGTATCGTCCACTCGTCCGATCTGATAAATATTGAATTACAAAAGTTGTCCATCGACCATCGTTAATAATGTCTAAATTGTGATCAATATCTTATTATATTGATCTAATACATATACATTAATCATAACTAATTTTATTGATCTGTTAGACTGTTACATATACATTAATGATGTAATACGTTGATCTTAAGTCTTAACTACTATACTAATCTTAGCTTTCTTATTAAATTGTTCTAATACATTGATATAATATATAAATGATTGGTCGAATACACTAATCCTAATTATATTGATGCCCGATCTTCTAAAACAGTAATCTTAACTAACTTATACGTTGATCTAGTATATTGACAGTTGATCTAGTATATTGATCTTAAATATCTTATATATTGATCTATAATACGTCAATGATTGATCTAAATCATCTAACACACTAATACTGTTTGTCGTAAACATTGATCTAATGTATTGATGGTTGATATAATAATATACATTAATAGTATTTCCACGATATTGATCTTAGCTTTCTTATTAAATTGTTCTAATACATTGATCAAATATATAGATGATTGATCAAATACACAAATCCTAACTATATTGATGCCCGATCTTCTAATACATTAATCTTAATTAACTTATACGCTGATCTAGTATAATGACAGTTGATCTAAGTATATTGATCTTAAATATCTTATATATTGATCTAATATGCCAATGATTGATCTAATACACTAATATTGTTTGTTGTAAACATTGATCTAATGTATTGATGGTTGATATAATAATATACATTGATAGTTTATCTACTATATTGATCCTAGCTCTCTTATTAAATTGTTCTAATATACTGATGATGAATCTACTACATTTGCCTTAACGATTTACGTTGATCTAATATATAGATGATTGATCTAATACATTATTCCTAACAATATTGATGCCCGATCTTCTAATACCGCATCTTTTAACTATCTTGTACGTTGATCTATCATATATTAACAATTGATCCAATATATTAATCTTAAATATTTTATATATTGATCCAATACGTCGATGATTGATCTAATACACTAATATTGATTGATGATTGATCTGATATACTAGTCTTAACAATCTTAAATGTATTGATAATCGATTGATTGGTCTAATACATATACACTAATCGTAACTCTCGTGTACACCAATCTAGTATATCGATGATTAATCTAATATAGTAATACTGATTATCGTAACAAGTTTTCAAATTTTATGTTATCGAAAATTAAATTATAATAAAATTAAATAAATGTAATAGCTTTTTTCACTTCGTAGGAATAGAGAAAAACAACGTGACCATCAAAATACAATACTTTTGATTTATACATCATCTTTATACTTTCAATAACCGAGTCATTTACAATATTCTAATAACGGAGTATAATATTTTTATTCTAATATTCTAAACATAATTAATAACACATTATCAAGAATGTTTTTGTTCTAAAATACAATCAAATAAAGTGATTACAAAAACGGCAATGATCTTCTAAACACGCCATAACAATTCAACTTCAAGAATAAGTTCATTTGTTAAGACTCAATCATAAACATAACCCATCGTTGAGTAGTGTGATACGAAATGAACTCAACTTGAATGCGAATTGAATGTCACGGAAATAACCCGAGATAAAGTTGACCGAACTTGAAATGAATTAGAGTCGCAGGCCATAATAGGCAGCCGAACTTGAATCGACCGACCCAAATTTGTCTGAACCTGAAATTAACCTGACCCGAAGTCGCCCGAATCCGAAATCAACCGACCCGAAATCGCCCGAATCCGACATCAACCCGACCCGAAATCGCCCGTACTCGAAATCAACCCGACCCAAAGGCTACCCGGACCCGAACCAATCTTAGTCAACCCGTTTATTACCCGACCCATAGTGGCCCGAACCCGGTATGCCCCGACCCGACAATGACCCGGCCCGAGACCGACCCACCAAAGTGGACTGACGACAACCCGACCCGATGTGGACCGACCCGAACCCGACCCACCCACCCGATTTGACACCTCTAGTTAGAGTTTTATAGTTGTAGAGTGGGAAGCGAATCAGATAAACGTGGATTTTGTTCCTTATTTTTTTTCATTTAACTTTTCCCTAAGACCATCTTTCCCATTTATAAGAATCATTATTGAGGGCAGGTGCTGATTAAAACTCAAAGGAAAAATATATACTCCCTCTTTTTTTTTGTTCATAGGGACGTTTACTTTTGCGCACGTACCAAGGAAAAAGCGTAAAAGTAAGAGAGAAAGATGGTAAAAGTAAGGAAAAAGTGAAAAATGTAAAGAGAAGGAGATAAAAAGTAGGAAAGAAGTGTAATAATTAGTTAGGTCAACCTACCATTTATGGGAAACATGTAGAAGTGTCCCAATTAATAAAAAACACCCATAAATAACAAAATGTCCCTATTAAAAAACTGAGCGAGTATATCTTAGACTTATATTTCTATTTAGGGTCACGATCAAATGAAAAAGCCCTTGTGATGAGAAGTAAACAAGAATTGAAGGGGTGCTTGGTATGGGTGTTCAACGTTCTTGGATCGAACCGGACCGGTCACGGACTAGGACCGAAAATTGGGGAGAATGGAGTCCTAAGATCGGACCGAATTAAAACCGGTTTTGAGACTGGACTGGATCGAAATCATAGGAACCAAACCGAAAACTGGACTAGTTAGACCAGAAATTCAATGTAGATGTTTTTTTCTATTGTTAATTCACAATTAAACATAAATATCAAAAATTCAAGATGAACACCAATGATCATTCAATATCTAAAATTCTAAATCATTGTCATGCGTCTAACAAGTTACAAATGGAATCAAACCAGTCAAAATTTTAAATTAAGTAAAAATTCCAACAGTTATGAACCGGAAAATTTGGGTTTAGACCGGACTAGATCGAAGTTTAAAATTTTGCAGACGAAAGACTTACAAAGAAAAGTCTGGTCCGGTCTCGGTGAGACTGAACTGGTCATTCCAGGCATTTTTCGGTCTAGACCGTGAATTAAACACCCCTAGTGCTTAGTTCAAATGTTTGGAATGGTATAGATTGCCAGGCTCGGTTATGAAGGTGTGCAAGCGGAGCGCTTGCACAAGGCCTTATAGCTCTGAGGGCCCTATCTTGTAACAGATTTATAGTGTAAACGAAGTACTTCAGTGGTCTAAAATGCTTAGATGATATCTAGGTTGCAAGTCGTGCGGTCGATGACCTTTTTTTTTGTTCATTTTACTTGTTGATTATGAAAGTGCGCACATATCAATAAACTTACATTGTTTTGGATTTCCCTGTTCACTCTCATTTATTATTACTCTTTTTCCACCCTAATACTCATTGTGAAAACTATTCCAACACTACCTTTTCAAAATTATTTCATTTTAGAAAGGGACTCGACATTCGAAAAATTGCTAGTTAATAAATTTTCCTTCAATATTTTTTCAAATTGTTGAAAGGCTAGATATATAATGAACTGATTTTGTAATTCGCTAATTCACTTAACGACATTAGTGAAGTTAAGGCTAATTTAATTAGTGTTATTGTCTTACAATACGTGGATGGTAGAGCGCATTTTTTTAAAAAAAAAGAGAGTGGCCGTAAAAATAAAAATGGGGTATTATTTTATTTTTAAAATCTTACCATGGTTTACTATAATTTATTGTAATCTGTATTAACTAAATCTTATTAACTAGTATGGTTTATAGGGCCTCATTTATTAACTTTAGCACAGGGCCTCCAAAATCTACGGGACGGCCCCGTGATTGCAATCTCATTCCATGGAGGTGTGGATTGAAAACCCAATGCCAAGCTGAAGATGTTTATTTTTTTAATTTTGAATGGATTCTATATCTCCTTCTATTGTATGGTTCAACGGAATGAGTTGTATTAATTTTTTAAGAATATAGTAAAATAAAATCAAAAACACTAAAAAAGAATGCAAAACCATGTTAAAGGGTTACCTATGATGCATAAAGGGGTACCTAGGAGGCAATAAGGGGAACACTTATTTCATTAATGGCGTTTTCATAAATAATGAAATTTTGATGTTAAAATACGCGTACCCTTTCATCGTAACATGCATGTTCCCTATAAACCTTATATGTACTGTTTTCTGTTTACTTTTCGTAAACGGTATTTGTCCGGATGATGGACAGGTGTAGGGTTGATGAATTATGGGAGGCTTGTGCAGAGATGTAGCTTCGTTTCCGAACCTGCAAAAAAGGGGAAAACCAAACCGGAGGTTTGGGTTTGATTCCCTCTCCGATGCTTAAGTCAGTATTCTAAAGATAAAATCTTAGTATGAATTTTGACAGAGTAAGTTTATGAGAGTAGTTGTACCCTTTTTTACCTGATTTTGAGGAGCTATTTATAGTGTCCATGTATAGAAAGGATCACCCTAAAATAGAGGGATGTGATTGGTTGGGCAATGAGAGGGTGACACTTGTCATAGTGTCATTGCCTTGAGCCCTTTAACCAATCACTTTCTTCCTTTTACGGGGATTTGGGCTGATTATTCCCTCCTTTAGGGAGTAATTGGGCCTCTTTCTTCAGTTTGGTGAGGTCATCTGCTATCCTCTTGTATGTCGCCAAGTGTCATATAGAGGATGAGCCACGTGTCACCAATTTATTGGGCCACGTGGCAGTCTTTGCCTGGACCACGTATCCTCTTTTAATATGTTACAACATTTGCCCCTAAAAGGGGTTTAATCTGGGTCTTATCTGATTAAAGCCCTTTTACTGAGAGTAACTGCTGATATTCATCGTACTGTTTAGGAGTTTAACTGACTTTTCCTCCAATCAGAAGTAAGTGGGGTAACGTGTTCACCACCCGGTGCAGACACGTGTGATGACACTGTTTGGGAGAGGGAAGGTTTTTACCTCTCTATAAATACCCCTCCCCCATTTCATTTTTTCACTTCCAATTTTGCAAAAATTCTAGAGAGAGAAGTTTCTAGAGAGATAAGTTTCGGGTAAAAGAGCATTTTTGTCTTTTATTTGTTGGAGGAAGTTGACTTTGGAGAATTTTGACTTTGACCATTGCTGAGAGCGGCGTGACTTGTAGAAAAGGTGGAAATAGTCCGTCCAGATCTTAAGTCAGGTATCTCCCCTTTCTCCTTCTACTTTTCTTCTTTCATTCTTTGATTCTTTTTGAAATAAAATTTTGTCATTTACCTCATCCAATAACCCCGGCCAACCCATGGAGGACTCTAACCCTAGAGCGGATTCTTTTTCATCCTCCGCTGTCTCTAGAGTTGGGCCCATCTCAGCTGAATACTTCTATTATTTAATAAAAACGTTCAACCCGTTTCCGACGACCCAGTCTCTGCCTTTGCAGGGTAATCTGGCGCGCGTCAAGCAAACGGCGTGTCTAAGACGTTCACTAATTCTCCCCTCCTCCAGTTCTGAAATGGAAGAATCAACTGGGAGAGTTCCTGAAAGACAGGAAAGTGATAGAGTGGAAGAGATCCAGCCATTGGAATTTAAACCTCTAGACGAATATGACTTCGAGGCTTCGGAGGAACAAGATGAAGCTGGACCATCTGGAAGGGTCCCAGACGGTGAGGAAGATGAGGACGAAGAAGAAGGGTCAGAACCTTCTACCACCTCTACTGAACTTAAGGAAAGACTGGGTCCTCTTTCTGACCCGGCTTATGTATGTGTGGATATAGACTGGTTGGAGAGTATGGGGCGAATGCAAGTCGTCTAAATAAGGAAATGCCCATGGTTGGCTTCAAACTCGTCCTTCCTAAAAAGGAGGACACAATTTTCCATGCGGCACCCAACCAATTAGCTGTGTATAGACTGGCATCAGATGCCGGAGTTAGATTTCCTTTTCACCCTTTCATTCATGAAGTTCTTAGACGCTATAGCTTAGGTCATAATCAGCTGGCCCCCTATGCCTGGCTGAATATTCTAACATTTATTGCTACCTGTGAGCTATATGGCCTGGTCCTGTCCCTTAATCCCTTCACCCACATACACTATGTCTGTCAAGTTCAAAAGGCCATATAGGGAACCTGGTACAGTGTCTGTAATAGAGCAGGGTATATGAATGTTTTTGGGAAACCAACAAAGATGCATAACTGGAAATCGGAATTTCTGTTCGTCCAAGCTCTCGACGCAGAGACAGCCGAGCCCTATAGGTATTACAACCGGGCGATAACCAATGTTGGTCGGGGTGCCCCAATACTAGATTTAGAGAACAAATATGATGATGCCGTGGTAGCGCACTTCACGGCCATGGAGTACATTCACCCCGGGCATGGGGAAGCCGGGCGCCCAAAGCCAAACAAGATAGCTTTGAAGGGACCAAGTGGTTGGATTCCCTTCAAAGATATGTTTTTCAATGAGCGATTTTTGGTTGCCGCTGGACTGAAGGAGGGCGAAGATCCAGGTACTGTCTTGGTCTTGCCCCAACTGCATGTTATAGTATTTTCCATTTTGTACTTAACCAAATAATCTCTTTATGTAGAGCCGGCAAGAAGAAGGATCCCATCCGCTTGGAAAGGAGAAGTAGACATGAGTAAGTTCGGCGGCGACCTGTGGGTGGAGCATTGGAAAGCTCCACATAAGAAAAGAGAGGAAACTCTGGAATTTTTTTTTTTTTTTGAGACGGACCTCTGTCTAAATCATCTCCGTCTGTTCAATCATAAAACCAAGGCCTCTTTGTGAAGGAAGACCCTTAGATTTAGACGGGCTTCTTTATAAATGATCCTTGGGTTTGTGTTTGTCCGGACCTTTGTGATGTAAAATCAAATACAGAAGAACAAGTGCCAGAGTTATTACTCAGTCTAAATCCAAGTATGGGTTCGAAACATTTACATGGTCCTTGTTTGAGCCTAAACAAGACGGTTTTACATAACGAAGGTTCGGTTGCTTTTCGGAATGATTTGGGTTGATTAGCCAAACTTAAAGGAGGATTAAGTGGGCTTAAGAAAGCAACCAAATAGCCTAATTAGTACTATTAGTGATTATTTAGCATTAACCTTGTTTAAGATGCTAAACTAATCCTAATAGAGTAAAAAATCTGATTTCAGCATTTTTCCTACATGTTTTCAGCTTTTCTCTTAGTTTTGATGATGTAATAGATGATGAAAGGGAGTAATTAATGTAGTACAGCATCCTAGTCATGTGTATATGTGTTATTGAAGCTTAGGGTCCAAGTGGAAGCCTTTAGATTAAGCAAAGAACAAGTTTTAGCCAAGTTATCAATGCTGCCCAGCTGAAAAACGTGAATGATGTCTGATTGTAATTGGTTCTGGGCAACAGCATTTTTAGCTCCAAATCCAGAAAATCTTACATGGTTGGAAGCCCTTACATGTGTAGGGATGGAATTCATCCTTTTGGAGCTTATTTTGGATAGCCAAGTGGATTAAAATTGGCCCTAAAGCTGTCAAGGTCCAAACAGTTTTTGCTGATTTGTTCTTCTTGATTTTCTTTTTGTTTTTTTTTGTTTCCTTGTAATTTTGGAAGCTTCCAAGGCTGTATCTTTGTTGTTTAGGATGTTATTAAGTCTATATAAGAAATAGGAATCCATGGGAGCATGTATGTACTTGACTTTTGATGAAATAAAAACCGTGTGTTTTTCCTAAGCTTAAAAACCGAGTGTTTCTTAGCTTAAATTGAACGAGTTACTTGGGAGAGTATTCGACAAGTGCTCAAAAACGTTTTAGTGAGTTTAAGAGCTAATCTTTACTTATTAAAACACCCTTAGTATTTAGGTTTGTGAGCTAATCCTTCCTAAACACTAAGACAATCGAATTTAAGTAATTAAGAGCAAATCTTTCTTACTTATTTGCGAAATTGATGAACTAGAGGAGCATAAATTGGGGCGTTTTCTTGGAGGCCTTAATGAAGACATCACAGAAAAGCTAGAAGTGTATCCATACCTCACTTATGATGAAGCTTGCAAAGTGGCTATGAAGATTGATAAGCATAAAAAGAAGCCTAGTTCTAGTAAGCCATTTTCGAAGCCTTTTAGTACTTTTAAAACTAATCAAAGTACTAGTTCTTTTGATAGCGCAAAGAGGTCCGAAAATTTTAAAAAGAACAAGGATAAAGGCAAGGAGAATGTTGATGATAAACTCCTAAAGGTGCGTTGCTACAAGTGCCATGGTTATGGACACTACAAGTCTAATTGTCCTACAAGTAGAGTCCTTACAATTCGTGACATGGAGGAGATAGATGAACTTGAAAAATCACGCCATGTAGAAGAGGATTCAGCTAAAGAAGGAGAGACTGAAGATGAAGAGGCTTGTGCACCAGAAATGGAGGGCGAAACACTTGTTCTTAGGAGAGCTCTTTACACCAAAAATGTGAGCACCGAAGAAGAGCAAAGGGAGACAATTTTTCACTCCAAATGCTTAGTGAAAGGCAAGCTATGCACGTTGATTGTTGATGGAGGCAGCTGTACTAATGTAGCATCAACTGAGCTTGTGGAGAAACTAGCTCTACCTACTACAAAGCACCCTAAGCCATATAGACTTAAATGGCTTGATGATGACAACGAGGTGAAGGTACGAAAAAGAGTACTACTTTCTTTTTCGATTGGAAATTATTCTGATGAAATTGTATGTGATGTGATTCCTATGACTGCATGCCATATTTTACTTGGTCGTCCATGGCAATTTGATAGAAAAGTGAAGCATGATGGTGTTACTAATGTGTATAAGGTAAATATGAATGGAAAAATCAAGACATTGTTGCCATTACCACCTTCTAAAATTTCAAACCATAAACCTAAACCGGAAGAAAATCTTCTTTGTGAGGGGATGTTCTTAGGGAGAAAAAATTCGAAAAGGAGGTAAAAGAAGAAAAATTTGTGTATGTCTTGATTAGTAAAGAAAAAAATGAGGGGGTTAGTGTGGAAGATGGCGAATTGAGAAAGTTGTTAAATGAATTTAATGATGTTTTTCCTGATGAATTAGCACCTGGCCTTCCACCTAAAAGGGGGGTAGAACATCAAATTGACCTTATTCCTGGAGCACCAATTCCAAATAAACCAGCCTATAGATGTAACCCCAAGGAGAGTGAAGAGTTGCAGGGACAGATTAAGGAGCTGATGGAGAAAGGGTATGTACGGGAAAGTATGAGTCCATGTGCTGTACCTGCTCTACTAGTCCCGAAGAAAGATGGTTCATGGAGAATGTGTATTGATAGTCGTGCTGTTAATAATATTACTATCAAATACAGATTTCCTATTCCTAGATTGGATGATATGCTTGATGAACTTGGTGGTTCCAAATTGTTTTCTAAAATTGATCTTAGAAGTGGCTATCATCAAATATGCATGCGTGAAGGTGATGAATGGAAGACCGCATTTAAAACAAAATATGGCTTATATGAGTGGCTTGTTATGCCATTTGGTCTTACTAATGCACCTAGCACTTTTATGAGATTGATGAATGAAGTTTTGAGGCCATTTTTGGGCAAGTTCATTGTTGTCTATTTAGATGACATTCTAGTGTACTCCACCAGCAAAGAAGAGCATTTATTTCATCTGCAGCAGTTATTTGAAGTTCTTAGAAAACAGAAACTCTATGGCAAGCTTGAGAAGTGTTCTTTCATGCAAAGGGAGATTGGTTTTCTTGGCTTTATTATTTCAGATGAAGGTGTCAAAGTGGATCCATCTAAAGTGGAAGCTATTTCCTCTTGGCCGGTTCCTAAAACTGTTACCGAGGTGAGATCTTTTCATGGTCTGGCTTCATTTTATAGAAGATTCATCAGCAATTTCAGTACTTTAATGAGTCCTATAACTGAATGCACAAAGCAAGGAAGATTTGAGTGGACTGAAGCTGCTCAAAAGGCTTTTGAGACCGTGAAAGAAAGAATGTGTCATGCACCCATTTTGTCCTTACCTGATTTTACCAAACCTTTTGAAGTAGAATGTGATGCTAGTGGAACAGGTATTGGAGCAGTTCTTATTCAAGCAGGCAAACCTGTAGCTTATTTCAGTGAAAAGCTAAATGGCGCCAAGCTCAATTATTCAACCTATGATAAAGAGTTCTATGCTATGGTTCGAGCTCTTAATCATTGGAGCCATTATTTGAGGCCGCAAGCTTTTGTTCTTCATTCAGATCATGAGTCACTGAAGTACATCCATGGGCAACATAAGTTGAGTGCTCGTCATGCTAAATGGGTGGAATTTTTGCAATCCTTTAACTTTGTCGCTAAATACAAAGCGGGGAAAGCAAATGTTGTAGCAGATGCATTATCTAGAAGACATTCTTTATTAGCTACAGTTGATTCGAAGATTTTGGGGTTCGAGCTGATTAAAGAATATTATTCAGAAGATCCAGATTTTCGTGAAGTATATGAAGAGTGCAAGAAAGGCCAACATGCTCATTATCATATTACAGATGAGTTTCTATTCAAGGGGAACAAGCTCTGTGTTCCTAAGTGTCCAGCTCGTGATTTATTGATTAGAGAAGCTCATGGAGGTGGTCTAGCTGGTCATTTTGGCATTACTAAAACTGTTGAATTATTGCAAGAACATTTTTACTGGCCACGCATGGTGGGAGATGTTCAAGCCATTATAGCTCGTTGTGGTACATGTCAAAAGGCTAAGAGTACGTTCTTGCAAGGACCTTACACACCACTACCAGTTCCAGAAAAGCCATGGGAAGATGTAAGCATGGATTTCATTGTTGCTCTTCCAAGAACTCAGAGGGGCAAAGACTCTATTATGGTGGTGGTAGATCGTTTTTCAAAAATGGCACACTTTGTTCCATGCCATAAAACCGAAGATGCCATTAATGTAGCTATTTTATATTTCAGAGAAATAGTTCGCTTGCATGGTGTTCCAAGGACTATTGTATCTGATCGTGATAGCAAGTTTTTAAGCTACTTCTGGAGAACATTATGGAGACTTATGGGTACTAAGTTGCTGTTTAGTACTTCTTGTCATCCTCAAACAGATGGTCAGACTGAAGTGACCAACAGGACTCTTGGTACGTTATTAAGAGGCCTAGTAAGCAAGACAGGAAAAGACTGGGATGTGAAGTTATGTCATGCTGAGTTTGCTTACAACAGAACACCAACTTTTGCTACTAAACATTCACCATTCGAGACTGTTTATGGGGTAAATCCTTATGTCCCGATTGATTTAATTGCTATTCCTAAAGATTCTTTTGTTCATGGAGATGCTAGGAAACAAGCTGAAGAAATGGTGAAGATTCATAGGCAGGTTCGAAATAATATAGAGAAAGCCAATGAAGCCTATAAAAAAAGAGCAAACAGAAGAAGGTCACCTAGAATTTTTGCTCCAGGTGACTTAGTTTGGATTCATCTGAGAAAGGAAAGATTCCCGGGAAAAAGAAAACACAAACTAATGCCACGTGCTGAAGGTCCATTCAAGGTATTAGAAAGATGTGGAGACAATGCATACAAGATTGATCTTCCTGGTGAATATGGAGTTGCTGCTACCTTCAATGTTGGAGATTTGTCACCATACTTAGAAGATGATGAATTGCAAGAATTGAGGACAATTCCAACTGAAGAAGGAGAGAATGATGTAAAATCAAATACAGAAGAACAAGTGCCAGAGTTATTACTCAGTCTAAATCCAAGTATGGGTTCGAAACATTTACATGGTCCTTGTTTGAGCCTAAACAAGACGGTTTTACATAACGAAGGTTCGGTTGCTTTTCGGAATGATTTGGGTTGATTAGCCAAACTTAAAGGAGGATTAAGTGGGCTTAAGAAAGCAACCAAATAGCCTAATTAGTACTATTAGTGATTATTTAGCATTAACCTTGTTTAAGATGCTAAACTAATCCTAATAGAGTAAAAAATCTGATTTCAGCATTTTTCCTACATGTTTTCAGCTTTTCTCTTAGTTTTGATGATGTAATAGATGATGAAAGGGAGTAATTAATGTAGTACAGCATCCTAGTCATGTGTATATGTGTTATTGAAGCTTAGGGTCCAAGTGGAAGCCTTTAGATTAAGCAAAGAACAAGTTTTAGCCAAGTTATCAATGCTGCCCAGCTGAAAAACGTGAATGATGTCTGATTGTAATTGGTTCTGGGCAACAGCATTTTTAGCTCCAAATCCAGAAAATCTTACATGGTTGGAAGCCCTTACATGTGTAGGGATGGAATTCATCCTTTTGGAGCTTATTTTGGATAGCCAAGTGGATTAAAATTGGCCCTAAAGCTGTCAAGGTCCAAACAGTTTTTGCTGATTTGTTCTTCTTGATTTTCTTTTTGTTTTTTTTTGTTTCCTTGTAATTTTGGAAGCTTCCAAGGCTGTATCTTTGTTGTTTAGGATGTTATTAAGTCTATATAAGAAATAGGAATCCATGGGAGCATGTATGTACTTGACTTTTGATGAAATAAAAACCGTGTGTTTTTCCTAAGCTTAAAAACCGAGTGTTTCTTAGCTTAAATTGAACGAGTTACTTGGGAGAGTATTCGACAAGTGCTCAAAAACGTTTTAGTGAGTTTAAGAGCTAATCTTTACTTATTAAAACACCCTTAGTATTTAGGTTTGTGAGCTAATCCTTCCTAAACACTAAGACAATCGAATTTAAGTAATTAAGAGCAAATCTTTCTTACTTATTTTCACATCACTTTGTCCCATTCTTGACCAAAGGTGGGTCCTTGAAGGAAAACGTCAGGTTGGACGGTTTTCTGACCGAAGGTGGTTTCGTGAAGGAAAACGTTTGGGTGCAGACGGCTTCCTTCACTGAACAACCTTTGGTTGGTGTATGTCTTCGTCCTTGACACGTTTCTGACTGAAGGTGGTTCCTTGAAGAAAATCGTCTGGCCACAGACGATTTCCTTCTTTGAACAAACTTTGGTTGGCTCTAGGTGACTTTTTTGGACGAAGGGTTTTTCTGGTCGGTTTTCTTCTTGGTACCATCTTCGGTTTTGGATATTAATGTGACTTGGTTAGTTGTTTTGTGCAGAAAAATTCTCCAACGGCAAGGGCAGCTGTTGCCAAGCCGACTTCGTCGAAGAAGCGGCCAGCTGCTTCAGGGGAACAAGCTTTACCCCTCAAAAAACCAAAACCAAAGTCCTTTGCTCCAGCAAAGAGGGTTGGACAGGCGAGTTCGTCTGTTCGTAGGGCACCTATCCCTTCCGGCGAGAAAGGGAGAAAGCCTACTGATCCAGTGATCCTGCCGCCACCGGCCGTCACACTAGGAGTTGGAGGATCGTCTAGTCCCATTGATGTGGAAAACCAGCTTGATGTAGCTGGTTTGAATTATTAAGAGCTGTCAAATCCGGACGCGGTAAATCCTGGTGCTTCGGCCTACTCAGGGTCAGTAGCTAGGCTGGTGGGGCAAATGCCTCATCAATTCAGGACAAAGTCCGTCTCGTCGGGTGAGTTATACTATCTAAACATTGTCAGCACGCTGCGGGTTGGTGGACGATCGATGAGTCCGTCCAACAAGCTTGCAGTGGTCATCCATATACGCCGAACTGATGCTTCATCTTTTTCAGATAAGGGAAAAGCTCCATCCGTGGATGAGTCGGGTTCTGAGCCTGACGAGGCCATCCCCTCATTTTCTAAGTACTCCTCGGTTGAGAGGAAGAAAATAAAGAAGGACGGGTATGACGCCTTCCCTCATGAGTACGTCGACAGTCTGAGGGGGGCCACGGCTGGACACGTGGGCTACTTGTCTCAACTCTTGGCTGAGGTACTTCCCTTTCTTAGCTTCTTAACTTCGCTGTTATTATGTTAAGCTTCTTACAACCTAGCTTGCTAACTTGGTAAATTTCACTTCTTTTCAGGCGTTTGCTCGGAGCATGGCCTTGGAGAACTATGTTAGTGGTCTTCGTAAGGAGAACTCCACCTGTGTTAAGAAGGTAACTGAAGCCGTAGATCAGGCCATAGTTATTGTCGAGGAGATGAACATCTACCACAGGCAGAGTCTGGAAGCTTTGGAGAAGCGGTCGGCTGAGCTGGAGTCGTCCAATAAGCTCCACTTAGAGAAGA
Organism: Patellifolia procumbens; assembly: GCA_947645195.1. NCBI lineage: Eukaryota > Viridiplantae > Streptophyta > Magnoliopsida > Caryophyllales > Amaranthaceae > Patellifolia > Patellifolia procumbens. The sequence continues at coordinate 3,122,177 of CANSGD010000193.1, forward strand.
TCACTGACTTGCTGAAGGAGAAGCAAGAGTGGCTCCTGGCTCGGGATGTTATCATGGACGACCTGAAGAAGGAGAAGGATGATGCTGCTGCTACCTCGACTGAGGTTGGGGCCAAAATTTCTGAACTCACAGCAGAAGTGGACGGCTGAATAATCAAGCTCAGCTGGACTTCCAGGATGCCCTCAAAGCCTTCTTTGAGTCCTTGGAAACGGCCAAAGGAAGATGATGGTTGAACCTGACCAAGTGATCCGGTTTAAACGCCGACTTGAATACCAGGAGGAGTGTCACAAGGCCAAAAATCGTGGCGAAGATCCCCCTGTTTTCGAGTAAACAGACGAGGAAGAGGAGTTGGGGGACGAAGAACTTGAAGATGATACCGCCATGGAGGAGGATGAAACTATTCCTCCTCCCAACGTCTAAATCAACCCTCCTCCTGCTTCCTTCCCTTCTCATTGGGCTACTCATTTGAGTGAGGAAGTCAGGGGGCGGTTCTATAAGAACTGGTGCAAGTCTAAGAAAGCTTACACCAAGTACTCAGCAAGGAGGGCATGAAAGATATTCAGGCTCAGCTTCACAAGTTGAAGAAGTACGCAACTGTCATCAAGTCTTGGCCCACAACCAGATCAGAACGCTCCTCTTGCTGTAATTTTAACTAAGTATTTTGTTTGTACTTCATGGATATTTTGCTGAAATTCTAGTGCTTTGTAATCACTTTAGAAGGTTTCTTTTGCCGTTTGGTTTTGTTGTAGTAACATGGAAACTCAGTAGTGCTGTACTTTTGTGAATTTTGGCACCCACTTTCGTCCACTTGAATGAGTAGCCCAAATGAGAATCCTTCTTTCAACTGGCTTATCCAATGTTTATTCTAGTAACTTCTCTCAAAAGTAATTCCAATAAGTGATTGCCTGTTTCCCTCTTGTTTATCTTGTATCACTCTTTTGGACGAAAATGTTCTAAACAAACATGCAAAGGTCAACAAAATTTTTCTAAGTATACACTTTCTTCGTCTAAGGAGGGATCAAGGATCAATCTAGGAAGATCTTGATCAAGGATCAATGTAGGACGATCTTGATCAATCAAGCATGCCATTTTTACCAAGTAATTAACTTACTCGTCTAAAGGAACTGTTGACCAATCTTAACTCGTCTTCGGTCGAATCCATTTAGACAGTAAACGTTAACATGAAAATTGTTAAATAATCAACATACTCGTCCAGTAGGAGCCAATGACTAGCATAACTCGTCCTAGGTCACATACATTAGATGGATAACAGCTTTTCTGACGAGGAAACTTCAACATGCAAATTTTTCTAAGTAATCAGGTTACTCGTCCATCAGGAATCAAAGATACTCGTCTTGGCTTGACAAATAGTCTCAACAACCGTTGCCCCATGAAGGAATGCGGCCAAGATAAACCTCTAGACGAGTCTTTACTCTACCCCTTGGACTGTATGGATACTCGTCCTGCCTCCTTTTGGCAATGACACTCGTCCTGCCTTTCCTTGGCTAGTTATAATCGATCGTTGCTCCACGAAGGAAGGCAGCCAGTACATAATCCTCTTGGACGAGTGTTTTCTCTGCGGTGTCAAGAAGGCCTTCACATTATAAATATGTTCTGACGGCTTCCTTAAAGAAGCAATGTTCATTTGATTGTGATAACGGCTGCTCAGACAGACATGTAGTTGAGGAGCTGTAGTCTAACTTCTGGACGAATAAAGCTTATAGGAAGACATCTGTTTATTTCCTAGACGTTCTCATTGTTGAACTAACTATTGGTTAAATACCAAAAGTGAGATTCAAAGGAAGACGTCTAAGGACTACTCTTTGGACGTTTTCCTTCTTGAACTAACTATTGGTTAAATACCAAAAGTGAGATTCAAAGGAAGACGTCTAAGGACTACTCTTTGGACGTTTTCCTTCTTGAACTAACTATCGGTTAAATACCAAAAGTGAGATTCGAAGGAAGACATCTAAGGATTACTATTTGGACGTTTTCCTTCTTGAACTAACTATTGGTTAAGTACCTATGTAATGTTGAAGGCGTCCAAGGATTATTTTTTCCTTCCTAGACTAGTACTGTATGCCCTCCTTCTTAGGATGGTTGTTAGTCTATTCTTAGACGAAGGCATCGTATGAAGGTGAGTATCTAGTCCACGCCTTTTGTAAGTAATGAGACTTTCTTTACTAAGACGTCTCTTTTCGGCCGTTTCCTTTAGGAAATAATACCTTTGATTAATTTAAGGTGTTATGACGGGGATTGCCTTTATTAAGGAAATACGTCTCTCTAGCCGGCTTCCTTTAGGAAGCAGTGTTCGTCCATTTTCAAAGTTTTAGTGAACTTGGTTTTAGACGATTTACTAATTGCTTCTTGTTAAAGTAAGAACCTTTAATCAAGGAATCTTTATTCATCAGTTATGTCTTGGAAAAACTGTGATGATTTTTGCAGACGTCTTCCTTTATGAAGTAATAACTGTCTTCCATAATGGTCTTTTATGGTTTATTATCTAATAACCATCTTTCATCCATCAATGGTAAAATGCCCCAAGATGGCTTTGGATAATAAAATGCCCCTTGCTGAGTGTGTGGTAGAACGAGTTATAGAATAACAGCTAACCCATATATAATCTAGCAACTCAAACCATAGACCAGAATTTAGAATATGTATTTATATGAAGATTGCTTAGCCTAGGCTAAGGTACATGTAATACATTTCTAAAATATTTTTCTGTGCCGTAGCACTTAATCTACAACTTGTAAAAAAATTCGTACTTGATTAAACATAGTACTTCTTCAGGTTATCAGAGTTCCAGGTTCGTGGTATGGGGCGTCCATCCAAGTCTTGTAGCTTAAACGTGCCGCTATGAACTTCTTCGACCACCAGATAAGGACCTTCCCAATTCGGGGTTAATTTGCCCAGTTCCTTTGCTCGTCCTACAAATTTCTTTCTCCTGACGGCTTCCTTACGAAAGCAGCGTGCGTTTGAAATTTATCTTCCTTCATTCTGGACGTTCCTACTGTCTCTGCCCCAGCCTCTTTGGGCTCATCTACATCCATGGGCTCAGCTTCACTCAACTTCCATGACGAAGGTTTTAAGGTAGTAAGATAGCACTCTCTGGCGGCCCGCTGGTCTCCGTAGATTGTACTAACCTGGCCATCGTCACACTCAAACTTCATCAACATTAGATGAGTGACAATGACCGCCTTAATGTTATTGAGAGTAGGACGTCCCAGAATTACATTGTATGCTGTCAGATCCTTGACAACCAAAAACTTTATGAACATAGTTTTACTCCTATCTTTCTCTCCAACCTGGACGGGCAACGACACCGTCCCTACCGGATGAATGATTCCACCTTCAAATCCTATAATCAGATGATGGACTGGAAGGAGGTCTTTTTCATCAAATTTTAGTCTTGAAAAACAATCAGCACTAATAATGGCAGTCGAGCTGCCAGTGTCTATAAGGATCCTTCGTACTTTCAGGTTGGCTATCTTCATCTCTACGACCAGAGGGTCATCATGAGGGGTTCCAATCTGACCACGATCACCCTCACTCACCGTCACCAAGGGGAACGGGTCCACCTTAGTTTTTCCTGTTAGCAACACTTGGCCGAGCTCTTTAACATAATTTTTTGTGCCCTCTCAAAGTTGGTCATCCGGCTGCAAATCCGCCGGATATCACCAAAACTACATCTTCATCAGTGCTAGCACTTTCTTTCTTCTTACCTTGCCGAAAATCCTTTTTCTGAAAACGACCTTCCCGAGACACATACTGGTTCATCTTTCCTTGCCTTGCAAGATGCTCCAAAGCTCTCTTCAAATGTTTACACTCATTAGTTTCATGCCCACAATCCTTGTGGAAGTGACAATACTTGCTTCTGTCTCGATTCTTGTAAGGCGTTTTCATCTCTGCTGGGGCTTTAAGTTCATGCTGGTCCTTGATCTCCATAAGATTGAGTACTGATCCTTATTAAACTTGATAGGCTCAGCCGACACAGCCCTTTCTTTTCTTTTCTCTCTTCTTGACAGGGTTGTGGTTGAAGGTACTACCAAGGTCTCAGCCTTCTTAGGATTGTTCTTAGGTTTTTGAACAGGATCCTCGGGCTTCTTAGACTCTGAGTGTTTAGCTTCAGAACACACCTCTGTCGCATGTATGAAGGCTTCGGCTTCCCTTAGAGCTTCGGCCAAAGTGCTTACTTTTTTCTTAAATAAGTTGAACTTAAAGCTTCCTGGACGAAGTCCTCGAATGAATGCATCAAATGCTACACCAACATTCAAGTCGTGGATCTGGAGAGCTTCAAGATTAAACCTCTTCACAAAACTTCTCAGAGACTTTTTTGGGGCTTGGACAATATTCCCCAAATGAATACTGGTCTTCTGTTCCTGCTGATTGGCTACAAAGTGACTAGTAAATGAGTAACTCAACTCAGTAAAATTGTTGATGGAATTTGCTGGTAAATTGTTAAACCACTTCTGAGCGACCCCTTTCAGGGTAGCTGTGAAGTTCTTACACCATGTAGCATCGTCCACAGCCTGGACGTACATTTGATGTTTGTATGTTGAAAGATGATCATCTGGATCAGTAGTGCCATCAAACGGATCAATGGTGGGTAGCTTAACCTTAGCACACGGAGGGGCTTGCATTATTCTAGCTGAGAAAGGCGTCGGCCAATCTATGCGGAGCTCCCTGAAGCGTGCATCAACTGGTACTATATCTCTTCGGCATTCCCTGAGAACTGGATTTGACGAACTGACCTCCTAGGACCCTCGCCTATAAACATTCTGCTGAGAAGTCCTCCGGTAGACATTGGGCTGAACCACCGTTCGATCCTGATGAGGCTCATAGATAGTCGGAGTCCTCCCTTGCTCCATAGTGTGACTCCGGATCCTCAGGGTAGGGTCCTACAAATAGGGCGTTGATCCAGTAGCCGACCTTTGTTGGGCCGCTACCCTCTTTGCCTGTAGGTACTCCCGAGCGTCAGTTTCCATCCGACGACCGTTTACTGGTCTGTTCACCGGGTTGGTGACCACCAGATTCCAGTCTAGACGACGTGATTGCTCACTACGAGCAGGATGCCTTCCCCTAGATGACCTTCGAGCTTCCTCTGGTCGTCTAGCTCCGCTTGGTCCAGCTACATTCTCCTGGGAGGCTCCTCTTCTAGGTGTAGGCCTAGAATCAGGCTGAGTGCCTATCCTGAAGAACAGCATATTGTTTTTAATCTGCTCTTGGACGACTTGGGCCATTTTGGCTTGAAAGTCGTTTAGAGCATTCTCCAAATGAGCTGCAGTGACTGGAAGAGCAGAATTGGGCTCTAACACTGCCCCGACTGGATCATTAGATGCGGTATCACTAATTCGATTAAGACCTATTGCATCTCACCATTGATTAGTCTCTGTCCAAGAACCGAATGTGTCACATTTGAAGTTTTTTGGATGTGTCGTGTATGTCCCTATAGCTCCTCCCCACATTTTAAAAATGGGTTCATAAAGTAATATGAGAATATATGTTGGTGTCGAATCCCCCTCCATTATAAAATATCTTGAGCCAAGGACTCGAGATTTATTTACAGTTCGATTTGGTGACTGCAATTTCTATGAAACAATATTCCTACCCTTAGGAGGAGAGAATTCCAAAGGAAAAGAAATCAAGATCATATGGAATGTGACATAACTGTCATTTCTAGATCTACAAACTAATTCTTGTAAAGGAGAAGTGAAGAAAAAATTTCATTTACAAAGTATTGCAAATCATTTGCCTCATACATTCACAGACAACAAAAAGGTGACAAAACCACACATGACAGCTGAGAATGCTAGAGCGCGTATTGAAATTGCCATTGAAAATAATGCAAACGAAAATGGCTCTCACTACAAAAAAAAACTGTATTTTGCTATGGAATTATCCCGTAGCAAACATAAAAAATCCGTTGCAAAATGTGTTTTTGCTACGGAAATATTTTGTAGCAAAATTGGGCGCAGAAAACTGAATTTTGCAACGGAGGAAGAAGATCCGTAGCAAAATTTGCTACGATTTTGTTTCCGTAGCAAATGAAAATCCATAGCAAACCATATTCCATAGCAAAATCTTGCTACGGATTTTCCTACCCCCATTCTGACCCACTCCCCCTATAAATCCCATCGAAATTCCACTAGTAGGAAATGAAACCGAGATAAGGCTGTGAAAAGTGGAGTAGTTCCCAACTGAGCTATACACGATGCACATACTCGTAGTTGGCTTATGTCCTTTATATGTATTCTTAATATTACGTTGTCCATCGTATTCCGTAGCAAATTTTGCTACGGAATCGTATTCCATAGCAAATTTTTGCTGCAAAATCGTATTCTGTTGTAATTTTTGGTTATGAATCGTATTCCGTTGTAAATTTTTCGCTACAAATCGTATTCCGTTGTAAATTTTTGCTAAGGAATCGTATTCCGTAGCAAATATCTGATACGATTTAGTTATCTGTAGAAAATTTTACAACGGATATAATTTTCCGTTTCAAAATTTGCTACGGAATTGAAAACCGTAGCAAAGTTTGCTACAGATTTGTGTTCCATTCTATCAACCACAAAAAATCCGTAGCGAAAAATCTTTTTTTAGTGTCTATGGCATGTTGTAAGCGTGGAAGACCACTTGGTTTTAAAGATTCAAATCCGAAAACATTGAAAAACAAGGTGAAATAGCAAATCATATACAGATGTTTCCTCTGGCACAACAAATGAAATACAAAACAAAGAGGGAAATAAAGAGAGAGAGGTCTCGGTTCTTGAGGAACATGATAATATCGACAACATCGAATGAGACTTCAATAAAGAAGCCATGGAATAAAAAAAATATCGTAGTCATGGATGACATCTTTTCTTATTCTGTACTTGTTGAAATGATATACGAAGTATGATGAAGATGATGTTGAACCAAAGACAGTAGACGAATGTCGTCCCAAGCAAGATTGGCCGCGGTGGAAAGAGGCAATCCAGACAGTTTTAAAGTCACTTGGAAACCGAGAGGTATTTGGATGAATCACTCAAACGCCAAAGAAAGTTATACCGATCGGATATAGATGGGTATTTGTGAGAAAGCGTAAAAAGAAAAAATAAGATTTTTAGATAAGTAGATACAAAGCAAGAGTTGTAGCCCAAGGTTTTTCTCAGACATTGATAATGATGAAACATACTCCCCAATTGTTGATGCAACAATTTTGAGATTTTTGGTAAGTATGACAGTTTCAAAAGGACTACATATGCGACTAATAACTATATGGATCACTCGAGACATAAATTTACATGAAAGTCATTAACGGACTGAAATTACTAGAAGAATACAAATCCAGAGAATGTTATCCATATCACTTTATGGATTAAAGAAATCCGAAAGAATGTGATATAACCGTCTAAGTGAATACCTATTGAAAGAAGGATTCAAAAATATGCAAATCAATCTTTGTGTATTCAGTAAACGATCTCAATTAGATTTTACTATTATTGCAGTTTATGTAGATAATGTAAATATCATTTTAACCTGAGAGAATTAGCAATCACTTTAAAATATTTGATGAAATAATTTGGAAAAAATTAACTAGAATAATGCAACCTTTTGGCGATTCGCAAATAATAATGCAACCTAAAGATTATTCTGGAATAATGCAACCTTTATACCCATTTATTTTAAACAGGACAAAACCGGTTATGACTTAAAGAATATGTAAAATGGACACTTGTCGGACAATAATTCACTTTCATAAACAATTTTAAAAAGGAAAATAAAAACAAAATAACAAAAAAAAAGAAAATCAAATCCCACCCCCTTCCCCCACCATCAGCTCTCTCTCCTCCCCACCCACGTCCCCCTTCCCCCACCCCAGCCCCAACCCAACCCCCTTTCCACCTCCCACCCCAGCCCCAAACCCGTCGCCAACCTCACCTCACCCCACCCCATTTTTTCCGGCGACTGATCTGAACACAAAGAGGGGAGGGGGTTTCGTCCGGGGAAGCGAAGAGGAAAGAAAGAGAAGGAGGGGAGGGGGTCGTCCGGTGGTGGTTACACCGGAGTGGGCGTGGCGTTTCGAAGAAGTGGGTTCGTCCGGCGTGGCGTTTGGGAGAGGGGGGTTCGTCCGGCGTGGCGTTTGGGAGAGGGGGGTTCGTCCGGCGTGGCGTTTCGGAGAGGGGGGTTCGTCCGGCGTGGCATTTCGGAGAGGGGGTGGGGCTGGGGCGGGAGAGGTGGGTGGGGGAGGTGCAAACTAAACACAAAGAGGGGAGGGGGTTTCGTGGGTTGGGGCTGGGGTGGGGGTGGGGAGGGGGTGGGCTATGGTGGGGGTGGGGGTGGGGAGGGTAGGGAGGGTGAGGCTTGGGTGGGGGGTTTAGGGGGTGTTTTATTTTTTTAATATTAATATATTAATTAAATTTAAAGTTTAAAATAAAAAATTACCAATAGTTCAGGTTACCGTCATTTGTCCTGTTTAAAATAAATGGGGTATTAAGGTTGTATTATTCCAGAATAATCTTTAGGTTGCATTATTATTTGCGAATCGCCAAAAGGTTGCATTATTCTAGGCAATTTTTCCAATAATTGGAGATGAAAGGTTTGGGAAGCAAAATTTTATCTTGAACTGCAATTTAACACTTAATAGATAGATGAAACTTTTGTTCATCAATCAAACTACACAGAAAGAATTTTATTTGAAGCGCTTTTTTATGGATAAAGCTCATCCAATAAGCTCTATAATGACGGTTCGATCTCTAAATGCTAAAGACGACCCATTCTGAACTGGAGAACAAGCCAAGGAAATCCTAGGCCCAAAAGTACTATACCTAAGTGCAATTGGAGCCTCAATGTATTTAGCTAACAGCACTCGACCTGACATAATATTATGGTACGGATGAGGTACAACAAACTTGGACAACGACTTTTTCAAACTACACGGAATTGATTGTCTTTTATGAGGCTCAACGAAAATGTGTATGGATGAGGTCAATAGCTAGCAGAATTCAAGAAGGATGTGGAATGAGGCCGATCAAAGAAAACCCGATCGTAACCTATGGAGATAACGCTACTTGCATTGCCCAAGTGAATGAAAGGTATATCAAAAGGGACAAGACTAAACATTTATCACCAAAATTGTTCTTCACACATTATCTCTATAGGGAAGGAAAAATTGATGTTCAACAGATCCAATCTTATTCTAATCTCGCAGATTTCTTTACAAATGCATTTCGGCGAAAAGACTAGAAGAATTGGTGTACAAGATTGGAAAGCGTCACCTAAGTGACATGTGTTAATTTCAGGGGGACTATTATATGCATTGCATTCCTTTTTCCTACTCTCGGGTTTTCCTTTTATTAGGTTTTTCCTTATAAGGTTTGTAACGAGGCGAAAATCAAAATATATATTATAAAGGAAGTTGTACTCTTTTTTCATTAGATATGATTTTTCACACTGAGTTTTCCTAACAAAGTTTTTGACTAGACATTTTAGAAGACAATAATTATTCAAGGAGCATTGATGAGAATAGTTTTAGTGAATAATGTATTGTACTTTAATAGTGTTATGAATATTGATATATTTATACTTTATTGCATATCTATACCCTATATACAAGAGACTAAGATTTTACTATTTTAAATAATAGTATCCTTCATTCCTTCCTAACGAATAGTGGCATATTGAATGGCCTTCCTACATAAAAGAACTAAGATTTTACTATATTCCAATGAATAATATCATTCCTAATGCATAGTGGTATTGTTAACGGACTTAATTTCCTTCTTTGTGTTTTTTCCTCTAAACAACCCATATTTGTTTGCTTCTTAATGTTTGTTTTGTTTTGTCTTCTTCTCCAATTCCCCCTAGCTCCCTCTTCATCTTCCTCAATACACCTCTGATGCTTCTTCGTCACAGGCCACCACTAACCACCCATGTCATCCTAATTCTATCAAGATTCAATACTACACATATCATCCTAAATTCTTAATTCTTAAACAAAATCTGAAAAATGGTTCTCATCCCCATCAAACATTCTGCACGATACCCCATCAGTCCTCTTACGCTCTTCAATTCTCTCTTCTTCATCTCCCTGCAATTTTACCTGCCTTATCACAGCAAACCCAGTTCGAACCTCAAACTTAATTACATTTGCTACACAATTTTTAGTGAAAGGGAGTTAGGGTATTCTGAGTGGAATAATAAACACATGGGAAACATTTATTGTCATATTTGTGCAATTCCAGGGAATTATCGTTGTAATAATGTATATGCAGCAATTCCAACTTCTGAAATTACTTGTATTAGATTTCTCTTTTTCCAAGGCGCATAAGCTAGCAGTTGCAACTTTGGATGGCCAAAGAGTTTCGGTAAAACATTTTTAGTCTACGATAACAAGTTATTGTTGCGCGAAATGTTTTTCATTGCAATTTCAAACAATAAAGCAATGACATTATGTTAACTGAGATCACGAAAATTAAATTCTAAACATGTCTGATCTAACTAATTTCACCCGAATTTGGGGTTTGCATGCGTTACGACGCGCGGTCCAATAACTAGTTATTATATAGGATGGAGCATCATGTTACTATTCCAATGAATAGTATTACTATTCATGTGATTATAATAACCTCTAAAGGTTTCATACTGATGTATCACATTTATATATATATAGTTTTTCGATGCATTTAGTTTGCATTTAGAACTCCTTTTAGAGTATTTAGGTGCATAATGACATGAATTTACATAAGTTGTGCTCTACTACTCCCCGTTTGTATGTTTCGATGATTTTCAGGTTATTTTGATGCAAATTGATTATGATTATATAAAATCAAGTCTATTAATCAGTGAGGATGAAGATAGCTTGCACAAGGATCACAATGCATCCGTTTGGGGCAATTTTGAGTTGGAATGAAGCAAAGAGTTAGTGAAAGAAGTGCCAAATCTGACACATGTTAACTATATTGATCATAACTATTGATAGAAAATTCCAATTGGGTTGGATTTTAGACTTCAAGAGATTTCCAATGATATGTCACACGCCCCAATGGGACTTCTGGTTTGAGAGATACGGCCTTTGCAAGTTGATGCAGAATTGCAGTTTAGCCACCCGATCGGGCAGAAATTGACCCGATCTGGCCTGAAGCACGGACAGCTCGTTTTCCGAAACTCCACCTTTTCTATTCTATTTTATTTCCATTGTTCGTAGTTTAGTTTTAGAGAGCTTTTCTTAGATTAAGCACGTTAGATTAGTTCAAGAGGTGATTGAACCTTGGATTTATTTCAATAAAGGTTATTGTTTTTCGTCAATTGGTACTTTTCTCTACTCTTAATCTCTTTAATTACTTTTGATTGCTTAGTTTAATTATTGATTGATTCATGTGTTAGGATTATGGTTTTATATTTATTTTATTATTGTTCATTCGATTATGTCTGAGTAGTCTAATTTCTAGGGATTTAGGGAGGAAAGTCATGTTTATACCTTGATTACTTTGAATTGCTATTGATTTCTAGGGCTTTATTAGATTGGTTATGGTGTGATTTGTTCTTTAATGAGTAATTAATGTTATTGCGCAGTTTCATTGATTACTTGAGGTTAATAATTGTTCGCACAGATCCGTGCTACTTTTAGAGGCCTAGTACACATCAGTAATTCTGATTATGTTTGTGAACATGCTGCATATGTTGAATTATGGGCGTTGAGACTTAACCATAGCTTGACATACACGTGCTCTAATCTATCGATTCTTGACCTATGTTCTGATAGTTGTTTAATCCTTTTGATTGGTTCTGATAGTTGTTTAATCCTTTTGATTGGTATAAGCATGGTGGACCGAACTAGACCTTTAATTCATAGATTAATTCCCACCTCTATATTGCTTTCTTTAGTCTAAATAGTAGTTCAGCTGATTTCTATCTGATCTTGTCTGAAGTAGCTGTTTAGCTGAATATCAACTTAGAAACTCTGTCTCTCTGTGCATTCGACCCTACTTCCCTTGACTATCATTGTTAGAGGACTTAGGATTTATCTTTGATTAGGTGATACGACTTTTGCCTATCACATACTCATTTCATCTATTTCTCCTTTTTATTTCCTTGCTCCTTCCTCTTTAAAATTTTATTTGAGTTTATTATCCCAAATTTTTTATTTTGGAATCTCACTGGTCTCACACTCCCCACAGTACCATCGATCCTTCTAACTCCCTCATACCTAAAGATAGCAATGAGTCAAATCTGTACATGGTCCTCTGGGATCCAGATCCGACTTTTAGGTAAGGATCCAGATTCTATTCGGAAAAACATGATGCCCCAGATCAATATCTATGTGGATCCTACGTATCTAAATCTATACCCTTATATAAGAGGGACTAACCTATTACTATTCTAATGAGTAGTAACTCATATAAAGAATAGTGATTATATCACTTATGTGAGAGGTTAAGGGATCAATTCTTTTGGTGGACAAATGTAATTTTTTTTACTTGTTCTTCGCTTTTTCTCTTTTTCTACTTACGAAATTTCTAGCATTTTTTTGATTTTTTCCCCTCAATTCATTTTGAGTTAACTAGCAAGAACTTTACTTTATGTACTATTCTTTCCTAAATCGGCTTCATCCTTAATTAAGGCGGTACTCCTTTTTATTTCACAAAATAAATGGATAAATTAAAATAAGGGAAATATTGGTTTTATGGGAGGTCAAGGGATCAAATCTTTTGGTGGACCAATATGAGTTTTTTTCTTATTCTTATTCTTTGTTTTTTTTCCTTTTTTAACGTATATATAGATTTCTATCATCATTTTTTTTTCGTTTTTTTTCCTCCATAGATTTTATTAATTAAGCAAAGTAAAAGCTAAAAGGATATGATATCAGTTTTCTTAGTTTGCAAGATGCATGAAAAGAGCATTACAAGAAAATAAAAGGTGAGGTATGAGAATTGATGAGTTAGAGCATCAATAAATAAAAAGAAGCAAGTGTAATAATTGTTGGATCATTAAATGCGTTTACTTGGAAGAAGTATCTCTAATATGCAATCCTTGTTGAGAGAGTCTACACCGAATTTCCTTTGTGCTTAGTAGAAAGTGTCGTAAATTCAAATTAGAACTTATTGAGGAGCTATAACTAGCTCGCTAAAGAGTATTTCCTCCATTTCGCAATACTCGCAACATTAGCATAGTAACCACTATTCATCTACCAATCTTATGTTATATTATTTCACAAATGTGTAAGAAAAAATATAGTCAAGTGGGGTATTATTTGATTCGTCTTAATGCATATGCTATCATAGTATCAACTTTTTATAATCTTTAATTATCAATAACTAAAGATATTAAGGTTCAAAGTACTGCATTGGATGATATGCAAACAAGAAACGTTGCGAGTACTGTGAAACGGAGGAAGTATTATGATTTGAATTTGAAAATGAAGCTTTCATTTGCATTGACGTAGATTTAAGGTGGTTATATTAAATCATTGTTTAACTATTTTCGCCCATTGATACTATAAGTACGTTTTGTGAGTGGTTTATAAATTTGTAATGGTAGACATTTTACAATGCTTGCAACATGCAATTACAAGATTTATGCTATATATTGTTACTTGTTAGTAATTAATATGCGCGTTACAGAAGAATAACTAGTTTTTTGGCCCAGGAGATGCCCTAGGCAAATCGTATTGTGTTATCTTTTGTATATGTCACTGGATCTGTTGTTTTGGCCAAGATTGCGTGTTGTTGTTTTTGTATGGTTGTGTTTGCTATAAATTATTTTCTTGGGTTAATTCTTTTTTTGACCATATGATTTTTGCTCATTTTGTGTGAGCTCGATATACCTTTTTTCTAAGAAAATGAGTGTTTATATTATTATTGTTATACATAATTGAATAAGATCCGTAATACCTTTCGAACCCACTTGAAATGTTTTTTTACATTATAGAATAATATTTATGACATCAATTCCTATTTCATCACTAAGTCTCATATTATGTTCTACTTGTTATTATAAAATGTATGTCGTACTCTTACTCGTCGGCAAGCCATGCCAATGTTTTTTTGTCGCAATAAGTCATCTTTGCAGATGTACGCCGCTGCCGGCACCAATCCACCACAATAATACCATTTTTGCCTCAAAGGTTGATACAACAAGTAAAGAGGAGTGGTAGGAAGATGAATTTTTTTATATAATAATTATAGGTTGAGGATCAGATAGAGTAGTAATGGGGGAATTGGATTAAACAAACAAATTACAAATTGGAGAGGGATTGTAATAAGATATATTTTTTTTCCTTTTTAATATAAATTGGAGGAAGAGAATAAGGTAAGATAATTAATTGGGGAATTGTATTGGACAAAAAAAAATTAGACGCGCATTGGAAGAGAAAAAGTTAGAGGAGGTTCTTCTTTTCCTAACAAAAATATAGATAATGAGATATGTAACTTGAAAGTAATAAGATCACAAAAAGGAGGTGTAGCCTAGTGGAAAAGCGATGGAGTTCTACTTGACAAGTCTCAAATTCAAACCTTGTTGTATGCATTTTGTAAACATTTACAAAAGAATTTCCATGTTAGTTGCACAGTGGCGCCATATCAATAGATGACATGGGATGACACGTGGCGGATATCAATGCTAGCTCACGCTTTTTAATATAGATATAGATTTCATGTTAAAAAATGTAATACTCGTTCTAAGCATTTTAATTATGACATACCACCATCACATACATGTTAAAGCATAAGGTAATCTATATTGTACTTTCGATAGTCGATTTGTCAATTTCACATATCCCGAGTCATCTTTATCATTATTTCAAATCATTCAACATTTAACCTTTAATTTAACCTACAATTTACTACGTTTGCCAATGCATAACTTTGAGCGCAAATATTGTTCTATAAATAAAAATTGTTAAATGTTGATATTTAAAATTATGGAGGGAAATAAATCTCATAATATTTGACATAATAACATTTAATGTTATATCATACTTCCTGTGTTCCATACCTATTGATTTTTTACACTATTCATAGTCTCCCCTTTGATCTTCTTTGTGATTTATACATAAATATAATTATACTCATGTGAGATCTTGTTGGATTAATCTTGATATATATGTTTAATTAATATCAAATTTTTACTATATTTTTTTCTAAAACACAATCAGAGATATTAACGTTTAAAGTAGTGCATTTAGAAACGTAAAACTCTACATATTGCAATAGATATAGAACAAAGGAAGTATTTTTTAGTAGTTGTTTTGTATAATATGACATGGTCAAAATGATATATATATATAAGATAGTGCAACGAAGTCAAATCAAAACAATTTAAGATAATGAGGAGTTTTAAGTATGTATATTTCGTGTTATACTTTAGTAAAAGAAAGATGTCTCACATCAAAACATATAAGCTTTAATCGACTAGGATTTCAAACGAACAATATACAAATTAGCTTTCCTTAGTTTCAACTAGTGACTATAAGGGTGGAGTTTCGCGGTTTGTGAAAGTTGCCTCCATAAATTGCTTCTCCAATTCATCTCTTTTCTTCTCTCCTTAATCTTATATTCTTCAACTCTTAACAGTAATAATTCTTAACAGTATAAACATAAGTCTTCTGGATTACCATTTTACCATACACTCCTCCCGTTTAAGATCTTGCAAAATTTGAATTTTACCATGTTCAACAATAGTCTTCAGCTATTTTCATCTTTAGCTATGTAAAACTTGAAACTATAACGAATTTTAAAATTATCTTAAAATGAATGTCAATACTATCTATAAAAACTTCATAGTAAAAAATAATAGGAATGAAAGGAGCCACATGAATATTAACAAACATTAAATCATAAACCATAAACCATAAACAAACCACTAATTAAACTGGTCACTATTGTACCAATAATACATGGTGGGAGCTTGATCAACTGAGAAGAAATCAGCTGAAATTTCATTATTAATACTATGAACAGCTAGGTCTTCCATCTTCATTAAGTGGTCTTGATAAGCTTTGCATAATTGAAGGCCATCTAACGCCATCGTCGACGAGGCCATAGCAAATGGATCAAACGCCGTACATGAAGATGGAGCCGGGGATAATGATAATGGCATATTCCCACAATTGCTTTCATTCGTTATGTTAATCGAATTTAGCGTGCTGCCCGGGTTTGAAATACAAGTAGTAGTCATCTCTGAGTTTCTAGCTTCAATTTTCGCCTTCAAGTCCTTAAGCTACAATAAAGAAAGGTTAAATGCGTTAACATTCAGGATTTTTTGCCAAAACCCCTTTAACTTCTACTCTTTGGTGAATAATTCTCAATTACTTTTTTTTTTGGGAAATAACGCCCAAGAACTTTATAAAGTTAGTGGTTGTACCCCAAAACTTTAACTCTGATAATTTGATGCGTCAAACGGGACCCACCTGTTCATTTTCCTCCTAAAACACTACAAAATTACATTAATACTTTTGATTCCCCAACCGATTTCCCTCTCTCCTCCTTCCTTCCAATTCCCACCTTCAATCTTTCTCCTCCCTGATTAATTCCCCTAAATTTTAATTGATTATAAATAATTATGATTTTAATTACCCAGAATTTTAATTTTAAAATAAATCGGAAAATCTGTCTTTTTTGGGGAATATTGTTCTTACGTTTTGATTTAATTGGAGATTTTGTTTAAATTCGATGTTTTTCGTCGTAAATCCTAAGTTTTTCTCCCAAGTGTTTTGTTCAAGTGTTAAATTGCTATTTAACATTTCCAATTGTGAAAAATGTTTTATTTTGATATTTAACATTTAGAATGCGTTTTTATACTCGATTTTACACGTAAATCGTTCGAAATCAACCCACAATTTCCGAAAACTATTCGAAAAATTATAGGGCATCTTCACTCGTCTTTTTCGACGACTCTTGCGATGAACACGGTTGTGCTGGGTGGAGGAGCCTCTGGCAATCAGCTTCGGCCGTCTGGCTGCTCACACGCGTGGAAGTGGACCATCGTCTTTTGGTTGCAGACTGCACTGCATGCACGAAGTCTTCGCGAATGGTCGATTTTTATGAAACAATTGAACCAATGTGAAACCAATAGATTGCGACTTAAACAGAGTAACTCAGTTTATAAGTGATTGAACTAGAGCGTAAAATTGAGCAAGAACCACAGCAAAATGATTCAATAGTCAACGCGACAAAATTGATAGAATCAAATTAAGCACGAAGAAAAAAAAAAGAAAGTAGTAAGTAATGATTGAGGAAATACGAAACAGAAACAATGATATGAGCATAAGTACTTATTAATAAGAAGAGAGAAAAAAAAGAGATTGAGGGAGAGAGGAAAATCAGTTGGGAAATTGGAAGGAAGGGTGTTGATGTAATTTCATTGTGTTTTAGAAAGGAAATGAGCCGGTGGGTCCTACTTGACGAACCAATTTAACAGAGTTAGGGTTTTGGGGTGCAACTACTAACTTTACAAAGTTGCTCGGTGTTGTTCACTAAAACAAAAGTTACCGGGGGTTGTTCACACAAAAAAATTGAAAGTTACAGGGGTTTTTCACAAAAAATCCTAAAATTAACTTGTACAAACTTTCTCATATACTTCCTCCGTTTCTTTTTAAATACAACAAATTCACTTTTATGTATCCCAATTGTTAAATGAAGTAAATTGTTAAATGTCGCAAAACTCCAATTGCCTAACATGTTAGGAACAATAAAGACAAAATACATTGTCGATAATAGAGTAAGGAAAAATGTCATGCCAATAGAAAGAAGAATCATTCATTTTTTAGATATGGATCGTGTGGCTTTGAGAGCATGATAGGAATAATGTCAGGTCAATTTTGATTATTCTAAGGTTTACTTATAGGAAAATCTCAATTTATTGGGCCTTTTGGCAAACAAATTGTGCTGAGTTGACACTGAGACTAAGTTCATTGAGTGTCAGATAAATGGCTATTTTTGAGACACTCAACAGTTATTTTATGTATTCTTCTTTCGCCTTCTAAAATAAACAAAATACATAAATTTAACAAGAAGTGAATCATCAACCTCTTCGTTGCGTATGCTCCTACAATGGAGCATCCCTTAACCCTCGGTTGTTGCTACTTTTCAGGCCCAAGGACAATGTGCCAAAGCAAAGATTAATGTTTTGACAAACATAGGCTAACATCTTGTATTGGTGCCTTGGTGGTCCTAGACTCATAGTGGATGGTTTTGGTACTATGTGAATGAGTAATGTTGGTCATCTACTTCTTATTACCATTAACTTGATAGGGACGTAGATTGTCAAGATTGATGTTCATTGCTTAGATCGGACAAACCCCATATACTCCAAGAAACATTTCTCTTTGTCCTTGACAACTTTCTTCTTGAACTCTTTGACTAAGACATAAATATATTCTCATGATTATCTGTTAATGACCCCTTTACAATATTAAGCATAATGACTATTAAAGGCTTTTTCCTCATCATTGTTTTTTTTTTTTTCGTTTTTCCTATTTTGAAAATACCAAAATATAAAAACTAGAGAGTAAATTTCTCTTTGACAATTCTATAAAAAAACATGTATATTATCTGTAGAGACTAAGCTTAGGTTTTTTCTTACAATTTATATTATATAAATCTAAAATTGTAAAAACAAAAGTAAGAGATCGGCCATCATATGAATGAAATTAAAGAATTAATCATGTTACCAACCAAAATATCCTAAAGAATTTAACTTATTATAACTAATCCTTTCTTTGCATTATCTCCAAGACACCAAACCACTCAAGGTGTGGTGTGGCATGTCCAGTGGG
This sequence comes from Patellifolia procumbens, assembly GCA_947645195.1. Classification (NCBI taxonomy): domain Eukaryota; kingdom Viridiplantae; phylum Streptophyta; class Magnoliopsida; order Caryophyllales; family Amaranthaceae; genus Patellifolia; species Patellifolia procumbens. The sequence continues at coordinate 3,140,934 of CANSGD010000193.1, forward strand.
GCTTTGGGGGTCCATTAGACCACGACCAGTTCATTAGTGTGGGCTTGACCGTTTGACTTAAGTTACTCAAGAGTGAAGACAAAAAATTTTGTTTTGTTTTTCTTCAAGACAACTGCTTATATGCCTTGACATAAGGCTAGCTTGGTCCATGGCTCAACTGCTCCTCTAATAGGCCGGTTAGGATAAGGCCAATTCGGCCCACTAAATTTAATAATGTGTACTTGACCTAAACGTTAATTTCGTTCTAATTACTATACTCGTTTATTTTGGTAAGCTTGAATTTTGGTAAACTTGTTAGCAAAGCTTGGTCGAGTGACAGGGAGACAATTTTTCAATCTTGAGATAGGGTTTCCATCCCACTAAAAAAAGGTAGGATTTCTTTTATCCTTCCCTTTTCAAGTGTCTAGTCCGCTAATCTGGATTTGGTGGACCCGTGCGGGATTCCGACACGATAAAGCAAATTCTTCTTACATACCAAAAAAAAACTTCAAAATAGAAGAATTTTCAAATTGGTAAATATACGAAGGGTCTTTTGCAAATTGGTATAAAAAAATTCAATGACGAAAGAATATAAAAAAGTAAGCTTTTCGATATATTTTTTTATAAATTTTTTTTAGCTTTCATCTAAACCTAAAAGCTTGTCGCATTTTATTTATGTTTTTGTTAATTTTCATTATGGACCTTCTTTTATAAGAAACTTGCTGACAAATACCTCTGGAACATTAATTAACATTCATCATATTTTTTAGAATGGTATTAATTTTGGACTATATATGCCAAAATCACGAATATGTCAGTATAATTATGATTTATGTTGATTTAAATTTTCTCTTTTAACTAACTTAACCAACGCTATAAGGACTTCCGTTATGTTTTCTATTTTTATAAATATCAATCTAGTAACCCAACCCATAAAAGTACTTTAAAAAAAGTATGTTTTATTTCTTACCTTTTATATACTATTATACAAAAAGAGAAAACAATGTTAGACATTATTTTGATACTATTGTATAAGAAAAAAATATAGGAATGACAAGTAAAAGGAACAATAACAATAGTAGTAGATATACCTGTGCAAGCAAAGCTAATTTCTCTTGCTCAAGGGAACCATAATTATGCTTAAGAGCATCATAACTAGCTCGAAGATCACCATACTCTTTCTCCAATTGCTTAGCCCGCCATCGAGCCCGGCGATTTTGGAACCAAATGGCAACTTGCCTTGGCTCAAGCCCTACCTCATCAGCTATCTTCACTTTCCTCTCTGGTTGCAGTTTGTTTTCTACTTCAAAGTGCTTCTCTAATGCCTTCACTTTTTCTAAGCATAATCTGCTCTTTTTTGTGAAGTTTCCACATGTATCTGCATTGTCTTCCTCTTCTATTCTCTCCAACATTGCTTGAAAGTCTTCACTATACATTGCCTTCTTTTTTTGACCATTGTCTTTTTTAATTTTCCCAAAAGAAACAATTTATCATAAGTTTTTTACAAGCATAATATTATACTTCTATGCAACAAGGACTACATTTCTTTTGTCAATTGTATATTTGTATTCCATGATTTTGCATTGCGAGAAATATGCAATTCATGATGGTTAATTGATTATATTTTATAATGCAATATGTCACACGATTGATCGGTGATTTTTGATAAAATTGTAATCCGAGTGGCTTTATAACACTTGATAAATGATAAATCCCGCCCACTGAATAAACTCTTTTTGCAATAATTTTAAGGGGAAACAATAGGAGAGAATATGACTTCAAATAAATATCAAGCAACTATTCAAAGTTAATAACCAATTATGGATATGAGTAAGATAAAAGCGAGAGGAAATAATGAGATAATTGATGATCAGATATTCATAGAAGCCATGTACATTGGGTATCTCTAAGTAACTAAGTAATTAACTAACATTAATTAATTAATAACATAAAAGTTTATATTTAGTAGATTGGAGTGCATATATGCTTAATATTCATGTAGTTTATGTCTAAAAGATTGGATTACAAATCTTTAAAATTAGTTTATCAATTCAAACTTTCTAATAAGTATACAATGTTATTGCAGAAAAGCACAAAACACAGTAACACGGATTTATATAGCATACACAAGTAACAAAACGTATCATCATTGGTTTTCCAATGGGTTTTATTTCATTCTCTTATGATTATGGTATTACCGCAGAATAAAAATACGATTAAGAACTTTACTAACTGCAATAACTGAATAATATTTTTCCAAGTTGTTAGAGTAATGCTAATACCTTTTTGAGTAGACATTGAAGCCAGTGTAGTGCTGCTTCCAAAGTACCCCCCAACTGTAAGATTCTAGCTCTTTTATATTGATGGAAAATAATAATATTAATGAATGGTTAATCAACTTTAAAAGGGTTTTTTTTTTCTGGAGTGGAGAAGAAACTAGAGTAATGAAATCTATAGAATACAAAAATAGAGGTTGTGAGCAAGTATAAATAGACAAGTTGAAGCTAGAAAGTACAGATTGTGAAATATTAAAAAAAAAATGGGTTGCTGCTTCTTAGCTGTTAACACCCAAAGTCACAAAAAGCTTTATATCCAAAGTTTGTTGCTGTTGAGTAAAAGAAAGAAACACCTCATTTTCTTTTCTTTTTTACCTTTTGGATCTATGATTATTGTGTCTTTTTTAGTTTTTCTACTCCACTTTATAACTTTTGTTTATTTCCTTTTCCCCTTTCCTTGTCTTGTGTGTGATATGGTCTATCCATTTGACTTCCATTGTTTTGTTTTCACATTTGCAGAGATTTTACTGATACAATCACAGAGAAGATATATAGGATTAGGGTGCGGTAGATCACTATATTTGAGATAACACTAGTTAATGACTCGGATAGTTTCTTGAATTGTTGTGTTTGATATGATGATATCTCACAAATTATTGGGCTTAGGATAGTCTTTTATGTAATCTGGGGCTTATTAGTATGCTTTATAGCTTGGGCTTAGGTGTAATGGCAAATTGAGTTGATAAGGGTCATATGAGATAATATGGTACTACATTCGTTTCACAAAGAATGTTACATTTACATAGTAAACACTATTTACAAAGTTTACTTTGACCGTCATTTGCGACTTATATGTAAGGAAAAACATAGTCATGTGTGATCTTGATGGATTTGTCTTGATATGTATTTGATTAATATCTATTTTTTACTTTTACAATTACACAACTTGAGATATTAACGCTCAAAATTTTGCATTAGCATGCATAAAAACAACAAGTATAACAATTTATATGAAACGAGCGAGTATATAACTACTTCCTCCGTAATAATATTATTGCAACAAAGTGGTTGGAAACAGACTCCGTGGCAAAATTTGATAATTGTAGATTAGCATGTCTTATAAGGGAAAAGGAGGAGAGAGAAAATGCTTATATCAGTTTTTGTTTTGGCCACACCCCGACTCTTTGGAGGGAATTAAAGGCGCAATAACAATAAGTATATGGTGCACACGCAGGCACCATGCGCATGGTGCGTTCACCCAAAATGCAAGTCAATGAACATTAAACGCACCGCAAACAGATTGACCAAGACACGGAATAAGCAATTAGTTCGTTTTTAATGAAAAATAAACAATGGTTCATCCGCAATGAATAATGAAAAATGGGGCCATCTTTTTCTCTCTCCTCCATTATCGATCTCTTTCCCCCTTTGAATTCAAACATGTTGAATTCATTTGTCAAAAAGATTTCCCTCTCATCTTTTTTGCCTCTTCCATTTTCTCTCTAAAACTCTCCATCTTAGTGACAATTTAATGATGATGTGTTAAAATTAGTTGTCTATTAACTTATTTCTTGAGGAATATTTATTAGGTGTATATGAGCTTATTTTTTTAGGGTTTAATTTGTTGTTAATGAAATGGGTGTATATGAATAATATGAAATTTTCTTTTGTTAGCAGCTTATATGAACTTATTTTTTTGAATTAGTTTTGACTTTAGTGATGAAATTAGCAATGTTTATGAACTTATCTTGTTGAATTAGTTTTGCAATTAGTATATGAACGAAATTAGAAATTCCAGATGAACGACCATTTTTCCTATAGCTTAGGAAATGAAAACTGCAACTAACACTTATTTATTTGTTATGCTTAGGTAGGAATTTAGTGACTAGAATGTAATCCCTCTGTTCCCATTTGATGTTCCCATTTTCCTTTTTTGGATGATTCAAAAAGTTCTTCCCACTTTGAATTTTTTCCATTTTAAGAATATTTTTTCCCCATCTTACTCTTTAACAACCAAATATTTACTTATACATGACCCAATTTGTAATATTTTATTTCTCAAGAACCCACTTTTCTTTCTCTCTTTTACTTTTTCAAAAGCAAAAAGGTATCAAAATACACTTTATACAATATAAAATTAAAAAGATTTTCATCAACCTCGATTTAATTACATTGGTTTTCCCTCATATTCCAAATGGGAACATCAAATGGAAACGGAGGGAGTACATAAATGAAGATATTAAGTAAATATTTTGAATGTATTGAATTTAATCACTAGTTCAAATTTGAACCTAGCTAGTCATGAAATTCATTTGTTGATGTTGTTGTGTTTTGTTGATTAGAACTTGAATCTATCAAAATACCCTAATTTCTATTATTGGGATGGGGAACTAATTCAAGTTTGTCGTGCTATCGTGTAAAGAGGAGGGAAGAATAAATTGGTCTTCATAATTGCGAATATGGTGTGTTTTAAGGTGTCGAATAATGTGTGTACGGGTATTGGAATTGACTCGTGGTTTATGAGTTTGAACTTTCAAAGAAATATCAAATGCAAGGGGGCTTATGTTATTCCTATTCCAGTGTAGGATTACGATTCATTGAGTGCTATGTGGCTTTTTGTGACACAAAACTCCACTAACTCAACGGAAATATACGTCGAGCAAGCTCCCATTCAGGCATTGAGTAGTATGGAAATGCCTTCACCGGCTGCAAGTGAGAAATACTTTAATTTGTTATTTGGGATTATTATTAGGGAAATTTCTTTTGCTATCTAACATTCTTTAACAAAAATAGATACAATGATATATTAAAGGTCTCTCTACAACGGATTGACCAATAAGGGAAACTAAAGTACAAGAAATATATCAATGGTAAAAAATATAGTGAAAAATGTTTATACCTACGATAGTGAGAATTCATTTTAAACATATGTTTTCTTTCATAAATTTGCATTATCATCCCGTGCGACTTTAAAGGCTCGTTTAGTAGCCGGAATTAAATGAAGGTGATTATAATAAAATCATATGCAATTTAAGAAAAATTTCAACTCATTATCATGGCAGGAAACTCATCCTTAAACGTGTGGTTTCTTCACCACTCAATATCACCTTTAAAGTTGTAAAGGATGGTAATGAGGTTTTATGAAAAATACAAATTTAGAGATAAACAAACATTACCACAGCCATAGAAATTGACATCATGATACTTCTTATACAAATATACATATAAATTTATTACCTTTATTATTATTTACGCTCATCTGTCAAACGAGCTATATAAAGAAAATCACTTTACATAGAAATGAGATTTTATCATCATGCTAATGAGTAGGGAAATTTCTTTAAATTTTACAAGTACTTACATTACTGCTATGCAAGTACCATCTACCAAATAGATTATTCTATATACATTTTTATATCATCGTGCTAATGACTAATGAGAAGGAAATTAAGTACTAATGATTCACTAGGTAAATGATAAATTTTTGCATAAGATAGTGGGCAGCGGGTCACAGAATCGCATTAGTATGATGCATGCAAGTACTAACCAGTAACCAGACAGTTTCAGTTGGGAGGTTATCCTACCAATTTCCGGATGGGAGACCAGATTTTGAGCTTTGAAATTTCTTTTTTTTTTTTTTATTTGAAGTGACATAAGGGACAGGGAAGCAGGCCGCACGGGGACACCAACCAAGAATACTATAGATGCATCTATCAAGCGTGTAGTATGCATACTATAGATGGAGGCGTTTTCAAGACTCTAGATTTGATGCGGCTTTAAGGGTTCGTTTTTTCCAATTTATTCTTAGTTCGGATAAGTTTAGACAAGGTCAAAGAAATTTTTTAAGATTGAATAAGATCTAATAAATCAGATAAGGTTTCATTTAATCAGGTTCAATAAGGTCTGATAAGTTCATTATATGTTTAGATAAATTAAGATAAGTTAACACAAGTTCAGATAAATTAATATAAGTTCAGATAAATTCACATAAGTTCCAATAAGTTGAGATAAGCAAAAACAAGTTAAAAGAACGGAGCCTAAGGCTATGTTCTTTTCAACTTATTTAAGCACTCTAGTGCTTATTTCTAAAATGATCATATCAGATCAGAAAAATTCAGATCAGATCAGATCAGATCAGATCAGATCAGAAAAGTTCATATCAGATCAGTTCAGAAAAGTTCAGATCATAACAGAAAATAATAATAACAAAAAACATATATAATAAGTTCAGATCAAATCAGATCAGATCAGAAAAATTGATATCAGATAAGAAAAGTTTAGATCAGATCAAGAAAATTTCAGATCAGATCAGACCATATCAGAAAAATTCAGCCGAAAAGAACATAGCCTAAGACTATGTTCTTGTTGTATTCACTGTCTTAATGATGACAAATAATGTTTTTAGACTTTATAATAAAATGTATATAAATCGTTTTTATCCTTTTATGTGTTTGATTAATAATTAGTTTAAGTTTAACTTGTGGAGAAATGGTTAAGAGTTTAACCTAATCAAGTTATTTAAATTAAGTATTATATTCACTCAAATAAATAATGTTTTGAACTTAGGTTTTTTTGTAGACTTAGATTTTATTTAGGATTTAATTTTATATTTATCCGTTCTTTATTTATTTTATAACTTATGGAAATAATTAATTTAATTATGACTTGTGGAGAAAAGGTTCTGAGTTTAACCTAGTCAAGTTATTTTAAATTAATTATTAAGCACTCAAATAGATATAATATTATTTGCTTTGAATTAACCTAATTACATGGAATATTATGTTAAATAAAATAATTTCCATGATATTAGATGGAGTATTTCTTGATGTGTTTATGCAGATTTGAACGAGTCAAATCTAGTGTAACAAACACTATGTCCATGCGCTTGAAGAAAAAAACTGCACAGCCAGCCTGTTCCTAGAATCTAGGAAGTCAGTTGACTGACTACTAAGTCAGTTCCTACAATCTAGGAAGTGCAGCAACCAACTATGAGTACTACCAACAGCATGCTACGATTGTGGAGGAAGTGCTAACTGAGTGTGTAACAACTTGCTGATTATAAGGAGCATGTAACAAGCAAGAATTACTCAGCAACAAACTAATTATGTTAGCAGTTCCTGGTTTCAGAAACTGACTGATCAGTTAGTTCCTGGAATCTAGGAGGTCTAACTAACCACCAAGTATTCAGCAGTCAACAAGCTAACTACATGCTGATTTAGTGGCTGACTAAGACATGGACTTAGTGGGCAAGCTTCATGGGAATAACGGCTACAAACATGGAGATCATGGCCTACAATTAAGCAGCCATAATTACCTTGAAGAGCAAGAATAGGAGGTTGTTTAAGCTCCTATAAATAATGTGAAGGCTGCACAGTATGAACACTAAGACTTTCCAGAATTTAACGGTCACATATATTTAGAAAGTTTTCATTCTATTTACTACTCTTCATAGCAAATATATTTTATTCGTTTTTGAGTGTTGGGTGAGAGAAATTTAAGAGAGAAACTTGTGTAATCAAGAGAGAAAAAGAAAGAGAAAGAGAAGACTTCGAGTGAAGTCAAGTGAGAAGACTTCGAGTGAAGTCAAGTGAGAAGACTTCGAGTGAAGTCGAGTGAGAAAGTCACGCGTTCAGGGGGAACAAGGTGACTAGGAACAAGTTCCTAGAGAAACAGGAACAGGATGAGAATTTATAATAGGTTGTACTGAGTTGTAAACGCTATTATAAAAAGTGAAGGCAGGGTTTCTTTCTAGAGAAGTTTGGAAGAATACCTTGTTAAGTAATCTCCTTTGTTCCTACTACTCTTTGTTCCTAGTCTTTACATTTTATTCTCTTCTATTTACTTAAGAGTTTTTATATTCCGCAAAAAGTGTCTAAAATCCCCAGAACTACAATTCACCCCTCCCCCTCTTGTAGTTGATTTAGTGTTCATACTAGACTAACAATTGGTATCAGAGCCTGTTCCTCCAGAATTAGCTAACACTGAGGAGACAGTTCCTGTAAGATATGAATAATATGGGAGCAAAGCTAGACGAAGGTTACTCAAGCCAACGTCCACCTATTTTCAATGGCAAGTATTATCCATACTGGAAGAATCGAATGGAGATCTTTATAAAAGCTGAAAACTACCAAGTATGGAGAGTGCTTGAACTAGGTGACTTTGAAGTAACCGAGAAAAACGAAAAGGGAGAAGTGGTTCAAAAATCACTCGAAGATTATGACAAAGTTGATTTTGTCAAGATGGAGATGAACAACATGGCCAAGAGAATTCTCCATTGTGGTCTTGGTCCTCATGAATATAACAGAGTCATGAGATGTAAGACTGCCAAGCAAATGTGGAAACTTCTCTAAGTGACTCATGAAGGAACAAGCGAAGTCACGAGATCTAAGATTGGCATGCTCATGCATAAGTATGAGTTGTTCCATATGAAACCTATGGAGTCGGTTCATGATATGCTCACAAGGTTCTCAAACATTATTAATGAACTAGACTCCCTAGGCAAGTCCATCACTCCAGAGGAACGGGTACGAAAAGTTCTAAGGAGTCTTCCACAAGATGACAAGTGGATGGCCAAGGTGACAGCTTTACAGGAAACCAAGGATTTCACAACGTTCAATATTGAACAACTTGCTGGATCCTTGATGACTCATGAGCTGCACCTAGGAACTCATGATGTTGATCCTAGCAGGCCTAAAGATCTAGCTCTCAAGTCAGAGGAACAAGCAGATTCAGAAACTGACGATGAAGAAGCAACTATGATCATGAAAAGATTCAAGAAGTTCTTTAACAAGAACTACAAGGGAAAGAATGCAAGGAAATCAACAAGGATGAGCTGTCACAAATGTGGAAGTCAGGACCATTTCATAAAAGAGTGTCCACTATGGGAGAATGAAAAAGGAAAAGGAAAATACAAGGAGAAGGGCAAGGAACAACATAAATCTTTCTCAGAGACTGATATGAGAAGTGCCATGATAGCAGCATGGGGGGAATCTGACTCAGACGAGGAGCAGGATCAACCTGATGAGGTAGCTGCACATCTCTGTCTTATGACTAAAATCAATGAACAAGAGGATACATCTGACCATAAGGTATGTTTGAATTCTATTGAAGAGGAACTAATAGAATTTAGTAAACTTCTTTATTTTTTAATTGAGACATTAGATGATTATCAAGAAGTTTGCTTAAAAAGGGATCAAGTAGAACATGCTTTAAATGTTACTAAAGAACACACTACTTGGCCTAGGGACTTGAAGTCCAATAATGAGAAAATATTTTTTGAGCTTTGTAACAGAAATAGAATTATTCAAGAAACTTTTGAAAGTGTGAAATATGATGATTTTATCTTGAATATAGAATTCGCAGAATTGAAACTCTTTGTTCCTGAAGGAACAATCCCTTCTTCTAGTACCAGAATGGATTTTGAAAAAAATCAAACTCGATTATGAGAATGTCTTAAAAGAAAATAAGGTACTGAAGAAGGAACTGAGATCCTCGAGGAACAGGAACAAGCTTCCTGACTTGGTTAGTTGGATTCATAACTATCAAAACAAAGGAAAGGAAGGTCTTGGTTTCAATCACAAAAGAGGTATAAAAAGAAAAAATATATTGATTTGCTAAGGACCGAAGTTTGTTCCTTCTGTGGGAAAAGTTGTCATGTAGTGACTGATTGTTCCTCCAAGAAGGAACGAGTTGATAAAAATTCTGATTTCATCAAAAAGTTCTGGAAAATTACAAATGATTCAAGTCCTACAAGGGAACCCAAATCAGACTGGGTTCCTACCACTAACTAATTCTTGTGGATGCAGACTAAAGTGAGGGGGAACAACCTGTGGTACCTCGATAGCGGTTGTTCTAAGCTTATGACTGGTAACAAATTAAAGTTTCTCTCACTTTTAGTTTAAGAATGAGGAACTGGACCTTTGGTGACAATTTTACATGTAATATATTAGTAGTAGGTAAGATTGGCAAACTTAGTCACATTCCACTTATTTTTTGTCGAGGGTTTATAGCTTAGTGTACTTAGTATTTTTTTAAATTTCTGTGACAAAGGGAATATTGTGAAGTTTACTAAAGAGAGTTGTGTATTTAGCAATAACTGTACAGGTACAAGGATACTGGAAGGAACTAGGAAAGGGAATACATAAGTTGTAGACCTCAACCTGGTTCCTAGGAGCAATCTTACATACTTAAGTATGAATGAAAAACAGAACATAGTGATGTTTTGAGTTATGACGCTGACTATGCTGGAGACTTGGTAAATCGAAAAAGCACTTCTGGAGTTATTCAGTTCCTAGGAACAAGCTTAGTTTCTTGGAGCTCAAAGAAACAACACATTGTTGCTCTCTCAACAGCAGAAGGAACAAGCAACTGGTATGTAATTTTGGTATTAAATACAAATGTGTTCCTACTTTCTGTGATGATATAAGGGCTTTATGTATATTCAAGGACCCATGCATCATTCTAAGGTTAAGCATATTCATATTAAGCTTCATTTCTTAAGGACTATGTTGATAATGGTTTATTTAAAGTTGTATTGTGTCCTACTTGAAATCAAATTGCTATTATCTTGACCAATCCTCTCTTTAGAGAAAATTTTGAAAAGATTTGTTTGGAACAAGGGATGATTAGAATAGTATGAAAGTGCCTTTAGTATTAACTCTCTATGTTACATTCTTTTCTAAGTGTGCCCTGCAATTTTCATGATTTTTTATTCGTACACCTTCAGTCAAGGATAAGGACTCACATTAGTCTCTATAATATTCTCCTTATTGTCCTCACTAGTACATTGAGTAAATAATAATGGAGAATATGTATTTTAGTTTGAAGTGTATCATTTACGAGAGTTCAAATTTTTTTCTTTCATTTTCTTTTCTTCTTTCATTTTCATTCATTTTTCTTTTCTTTATTTTTCCAAATTCTTCTTCTTCCATTCTCACTTTATTCATTGCAATGGTTCAACTAAAGATTAAGTTCAAATTCTTAATTCGAAAAGTTAATGTCTTAAGAGAAAGGGAAAGCCACAAAATTGATTGCTTCGTAAACTTCCCAAACATCCCATCATCAAACCCTCACTCCATCATTTTATTATCCATATCCTTCTCCAAGATACCAAACCCTTCACCAATGGCACCCCAACAAAAAGAAAACGAAACCTTCCATGTTTCTGATAGGGTTTTGTGTTGATATGGCATAGTGTGTCGATGAGGGTTTGTATGAGGAAGAGATGAATGTCTTTTGTTCTAATTGTGAGAATGATGATGGTTGGTGTCTTAGTATTGTGATACATATTAAAAAAAATGATTGAGTGACTTGTTTGGTATTCCTACCATAAAGTTACAAAGAGTATGTGAAGGAAAAGTCCAAATTGAATATACATGGAGCAAATAATGACTAAATATTATATTTCATTGGTGAGCACCCATCTGACCTGTCCCTGGACCAGAAAGACCTTAGCCACATTCATAAATTTCTATTTCAATTGGTTTGACAGTTCCTTGTACCTAGTACCTCCAAAAGAAACCAAGCTAAATTATTAGATCTCTCTCTCATGTATTGCCTTGCTCATAACATCAAAATTAATCCTCCTTCCTTTATTATTAACCACTTCATTTCGTTCACAAAAATCGCATAGCCTATGGAAATTTCCGGATAATGCAAAGTCAAACTCCCCTCCAAAAGCTCCTCTGAACTTGAACCAGAAAATTATATTACCAAAGACATCCTCTAAAGATTAAGTTTGAGAATGAGAGGTGGAAAATTGGAGTATGAGGAGGAAGAGACAAGGGTCAAGGTGGAGAAAGTTGAATCAGTAAAGAGACAAAGATAGCAGGAACAGGATCAAACAGACAGTCAGGAAGAGTCAGAGACTGGCAGAACCTAAGTTCCCAAGGAAGCTAGGAAGAGTGACATTTGCGAGAATATTTATTGATACATCTTTTATTATCCACAAACACCCCTGATCCCAGTCCGTTCCCTCTATCTAAGGATATTAATAATTTGAGTTTTTGGACTTGTACTTAATTAACCATTGAACAATTGCACTATTTTCTTTTCATTTCTTTTCTTTCTTATGTCCTCCTTAGACATAAGAACTCTTGAGCAATTTTCATTTCTTTCTTCATCCATATCCTACATCTCTTTTGGCTATTTGAACTCTGTTCCTGATTGCTTCTTGCTTTGATATGTTTGTTTGACTTTAGACTGTTGACTCTACTAGTGTTGCAGGTTCACTATTTAGTTTTGATGATGACAAAAGGGGGAAGAGTTATTGGCAGGATTAGTTCTAGATATTCTGTTATTCTTTCATTCTTTTATTAATTTTACTATCTTTTGCCAATTATTTGCCATCATAAAAAAGGGGGAATATTGTTGTATTCACTGTTTTAATGATGACAAATAATATTTTTAGACTTTATAATAAAATATATATAAATCAATTTTATCATTTTATGTGTTTGATTAATAATTAGTTTAAGCTTAACTTGTGGAGAAATGGTTAAGAGTTTAACCTAATCAAGTTATTTAAATTAAGTATTATATTCACTCAAATAAATAATGTTTTGAACTTAGGTTTTTTTGTAGACTTAGATTTTATTTAGGATTTGATTTTATATTTATCCGTTCTTTGTTTATTTTATAACTTATGGAAATAATTAATTTAATTATGACTTGTGGAGAAAAGGTTATGAGTTTAACCTAGTCAAGTTATTTTAAATTAATTATTAAGCACTCAAATAGATATAATATTATTTGCTTTGAATTAACCTAATTACATGGAATATTATTTTAAATAAAATAAATTCCATGATATTAGATGGAGTATTTCTTGATTGTTTATGCAAATTTGAACGAGGCAAATCTAGTGTAACAAACACAATGTCCATGCGCTTGAAGAAGAAAACTGCGCAGCCAGCCTGTTCTTAGAATCTAGGAAGTCAGCTCCTAGAATCCAGGAAGTCAGTTGATTGACTCTACTAAGTCGATGCCTACAATCTAGGAAGTGCAGCAAGGAACTATGACTACTACCAACAACATGCTCGATTGTGAAGGAAGTGCTAACTAAGTGTGTAACAACTTGCTGATTATAAGGAGCATGTAACAAGCAAGGCTTACTCAGCAACAAACTAATTCTGTTAGCAGTTCCTGGTTTCAGAAACTGACTGGTCAGTTAGTTCCTGGAATCTAGGAGGTCTAACTAACCACCAATTATTCAGCAGTCAACAAGCTAACTACATGCTGATTTAGTGGAGATTGTGGCTGACTAAGATATGGACTTAGTGGGCAAGCTTCATGGGAATAACGGCTACAAACATGGAGATCATGGCCTACAATTAAGCATCCATAACTACCTTGAAGAGCAAGAATAGAAGGTTGTTTAAACTCCTATAAATAATGTGAAGGCTGCACAGAATGAAGACTAAGACTTTCCATAATTTAATGTTCACATATATTTAGAAAGTTTTCATTCTATTTACTACTTTTCATAGCAAATATATTTTATTCGTTTTTGAGTGTTGGGTGAGAGAAATTTAAGAGAGAAACTTGTGTAATCGAGAGATAAAAAGAAAGAGAAAGAGAAGACTTCGAGTGAAGTCAAGTGAGAAGACTTCGAGTGAAGTCGAGTGAGAAAGTCACGTGTTCAGGGGGAACAAGGTGACTAGGAACAAGTTCCTAGAGGAACAGGAACAAGGTGAGAAGTTATAATAGGTTGTACTGAGTTGTAAACGCTATTATACATAAGAGAAGGCAGGATTTCTTCCTAGAGAAGTTTGGAAGAATACCTTGTTAAGTAATCTCCTTTGTTCCTACTAATCTTTGTTACTAGTCTTTACATTTTATTCTCTTCTATTTACTTAAGAGTTTTTATATTCCGCAAAAAGTGTCTAAAATCCCCACAACTACAATTCATCCCCCCCCTCTTGTAGTTGATCTAGTGTTCATACTAAACTAACAGTTCTTTTCAACTTATTTAAACACTCTAGTGCTTATTTCTGAAATGATCAGATCAGATCAGATTATAAAAATTCAGATCAGATCAGAAAACATCAAATCAAATCATATCAGATCATAAAAGTTCAGATCAGATCATAAAATAATAAGAACAAAAAAACTATAATAAGTCCAGATCAAATCAAAAAAATTGAGATCAGATAAGAAAAGTTCAAATCAGATCAGATCATAAAAGTTCAAATCAGATCAGACCAGATCAGAAAATTTCAAACGAAGAGAACATAACCTAAGTTCAGATAAGGTCTAATAAGGTTTCATCTAATAAGTTCGAAACTTCGAATAAGGTTTAATAAGTTCTGATAAATTCATATAAGAACGAAGCCTAAATTATACTCCTTTCGTCTCAATTTATTTGATACATTCATTTTTTCACATTTTTTCACATACGAGTTCAAAAACTAATATCTCAATTTAACTAAAGGAAAATTACAAAAACTATATATTTGGAAAGTTCACATTGAGACGAATCAAATAACATCCCACGTGAGTATGTGTTTTGATACGTATATAAGATCAAAGACAATCAAAGTTGTAATGTGAATAGTGCTCAAATTATATTTGTAGCAAATAAAAATGAGACTAAATGAGTACCTTTTTTTTCTTTTCTAATATCAATTATCTATTTTTAAAAAATTACATTTGATCCACATAACTGTTTACATCTATATATATATTAAAAAGCGTAAGTAAGAGTTGCAATCCGCCACGTGTCACCATACCTCTTTGAATAGCATTCTATCCCACAACATTTTTATATATTAAAAAGTGTGAATGTGAAGATCAGATCACTCAACCTCATGTATGGAATGAATAGCTTCAACCTCTATGCCACCATATTATTATTTATGCTTCTATCAACAATAATGATGATATATAAATGAAAACCAAGAGTTAAGTTATCTAAGTGAGATGACTTATATTTTTTAATGATATTTTACACGCTAGATTACATTAGTTATCGCTAACAAATAACTCGGGCGTCGTCGGGGACTAATACTAGTTTATTATGAAACGTAGTTTTAGGAGATAAGCTTTTCTCAGATTATCAAATGTTATTTTATTAAAATAATACTACATTTATTCCATTATGTAACTCTTTTTTCTTTTTGTAAGTCCAACTTAAAATATTTGACCAAATATTCTTATTAATATATACACAAAAAACATACTCATGAACGATCTTGTTATTCGCTCGAATATGTACTTTTATGATATCGATTTTTTTATATTTTTAATTAATAAGGAATAGGTGCACAACTCTCTCCTATTCTATCAATGTATGACTTTCACATGTGATGTTTAATGAGGCTAAATCGGTAAAATTCCCCACCCATGTGAGCTCTCTTTTCAATTAACCATAAGCATAGTTAAGGTCCCTAATGTGGGCCGGGAAAGATACCATACATATTGAATGCGTCATATATTTAGTTGGATTTTGGGTAAATCGTGCGAACCAAAGGACAAGCGTCAGATAACGAGAGTCAAGGGTGCAGAAGTAGCGGTTTCACTGGGCAAAGTCGCTACTCCAAATAGCGGTTTTGCCTTGCTTCACGTGCATCGTCCATTTGTTGATCCGATAGCCGATGTTTGCAGTTCTCATTATAAGAGTGAGTTCGCAGCATTAGGGTGGTTCTCACGTGAACTCAAGGCTCTATATATAGGAAGAGGATCTAGTGAAAAATGTTTTCACCGTAAAAACCAAGTAAAAGGGGTACGCGTGCTTTCATTAATGACAATTTTGTAAATACTGACAATTTTGATGTAAAAACACGCGTACGCCTTTCTCTTAACATGTACTCCTGTGAACCTTATATGTACCCCCCTCTTTTCAAGTTTACATGGTTTTCAGCAAGCTTTTTGTTTTCAGCAGGACCTGACTCTCTCTCTATATGTATATATATATAGGAAAAGGATCTGATGAAAACAGTTTTCATCATGAAAACCAAGTAAAAGAGGTACATAGGAACATAAAGAGGTACGTGTATATTCATTAAATGCATTTTTATAAATACTGAAAAACTTTGATGTTAGCAACACATTTTTGATGTTAAAAGCACGTGTACCCTCTAATCGTAATATGTACCCTTGTAAATTTTATATGTACCTTTTTTTTTCAAGTCATGACTAGGGATGACAACTTGTGGGATTTGGGTCGGGTGAGCCATCACCCCCATCCATCCCGATTAGCTAGACCAACTCTCATCCATCCATCCATTACCGGGTAAGACCATCACTAGTATTCCACACATCCACCACTCGCGGGTGAACCGGGTGGACAAGGTAATCATCCATATGTAAGATAATTAAATGAGAAAAGTTAAACTAAACAATTTATATATTTACTTCATATCAAATTAAGATAATTAAGTTTAAGGAAACATGTCGATAATAATCAAAAGGGGAAAAAATTACATTAAAGTAAATAAAATGATAGATATTTAAGAAATGGGTGATGGAGCGGGTGATAAACGGGTAATAGGTCAGGTCATGAATAAAACTTTCTCACCCTCATTCCATCCATCACCCTCACTTGTTCACCCGCCACTAGTCCATCATCCAGTTAACTCGGTTTTTCACCATTTTTTATTTTTCGGGAGGAGCGGCGATGGATCATCAATTGAATATTGCCATGTCTAGTCATGACTGATGGTTTTCAGGTTTTAGCAAAACATATGTTTTTAGCAGATCCGGACTCTATTGATGTGCATATTTTTTTTGAACTGGATGTGCATATTTTCAAACTTGATATGCATATTTCGTTTTCCGAGTTGTAAATATATGTTCTTAACATATAAGATTCACATTCAATTAAAACAATGCACATCCATACTTCTTAAAAAGCCGGAAGAAGCATTACTGTTCAAATGAACAGTCGAGATCCAACCGCTGTGGTTCAATTCGTCCAACGGTTCAGCTTCTTTTCACCCATACCTAATACTTTTCCCATCTCATTCTCTCTCCAACGTTTCTTCCTCAAACTTCCTTCCATGGCCACTTCTTATCAATATGTGACCCATGACGTCGGTGATCTCTCTCTCCTCTCTGATTTTCTCACTCCGCGAATTTGGCGCTTTTTTTCTTCACTCTTCGACTCCATTAAACCCCGCAAAAAAACCTCCATTGAAGAAGAAGCTTCGAACAGTATGGGTGATTTTGCTCTTCCTATTCCATAATTACCTGAAGATGATCTCTTGCTTAAGAATGTCGTCGAGGTACCACTGCTTTGAATTCCTTCTTCCTTTTTTTTCATTTAATTTCACCTTTTTTCGCTGAAATTTATTGCGTCTTTTTCGTTTATTTATTGTTTTATCTTATCTTTCTTTTGATTTCTCCGTTACGATTTGTTATTATTGTGATTTTAGAGCTGCGTAGTTGCAAGAATAATCGATTTTCCTGTGCTCAATTTTTTTTGATGATTTGATTTTCGAAATATTGGTGTTTGAGCTGCTTCATTATCAGTTTTTGTTTTCAAATTTTTAGTTTGGTATTGGTCCCAGTGAATTGATATTGTATGAGGATTTTGAAGAGTTGGTGTAGTAATTAGGGTTTAGGGCGTAGGGTTTTGATGGTGATGTCTGATAAGAAAAATGTTGTTCTTGATTTTAGATGTCATGGTTCTGTGTGTTTTGCAAATCTAAATTTTCCTGCCCATGTTTGGTACTTTGGAGGGGAGGGAGGGGCTAACTAACTCTTTCAATTTGAGAGCCATGGGGTTTGAGAAGTAGCAATTGAAACCAAATATATAATTATCTATCTATAATAATATAATCTCATCCCCTCTCTTTCTTCGACTCTTCTTTCGCCGTCACCCAATCTGATCTCTGCGACCCATGCCCTTTCTATTCACTATGACTGTCAGTATATTGAGTTCCAGGATGGTAATTTCTTTGTTAAAGAAGAAGAAGAAAGACAACAAAAATGTTGAAGAAAACGAAGGGAAGGAAGGAAGAGGCGACCAACACTCACAAACATCCTTCTCATTGGGTGATTCTTTCTTTCTTTGTTTTTTTAAGCTTGGCTGCTTCTGTAAAATGTTTCTTTGATAGATGATTGTTGGAAAGCAGATCATCAATAATGTGGATCTTGAAGAACTGAGGGAATTAGGAACTGGTACTTACGGCACTTTTTATCATGGGAAATGGCGAGGAAAAATGTTGCCATTAAGAGGATTAAAAAGAGTTGCTTTTTAGGAAGATTATTTGAGCAAGAGCGGTTGGTAAGTTTCCTAGATGAATGCTAATTCTTGTCAATTTCCTTCTACCATAAGAACGATAGAGGGAAGGGCAAGAGAAGGCAATGATTTGTAGTTGTACTAAAGGCTTTAATAGTGTTTAGTCACTGTTTAAACTGTGTAATGTTTGCTCATATAGACAGGAGATTTTGGAGAGAGGCACCAACACTCACAAACGTCCCCCTCATGGGTGATTCTTGCTTTCTCTCTTTTTATCTATTCATTCCAATTGTTAATTAGGGTTTTTAACTGATTGATTAGCTGTATTTATGGTGATTCAATTGCCTTCTTCTATTAACTTGGATTTTTACTGTTTGGAGCTTCTTTTTGCTGGGGTGATTGCTGTTATAATACAAATTTCCCAATTCTATTTGGGTTAACTGAGCCAGAAATACACAGGAAATCTTTTTTCTGGGGAAGGTTGTTGCATTTTTAATTACTGCACATGAATTGGGACAATGGTCTTATGAGTGATAGTGATATAGGGTGACATTGAATATGGAAGCAGGTGGCTATATAGTTGCCACTATAAAATCCAAAGCCAAAGTGAAATCAGCTAGGTGGAAGCTCAATTACCATTAAGTTTAGTTTACTAATTCGGCCTGATTGTATATAAGGCTTACTTTATATATATACTTAATCCTTTAATTATTTTACATAAGATTGCTTTGGTAATTTTGATCTCTTATTGTGGTAGGAGTTATCCTTGCCTCATTTTGTAAATCGTCATGCATTAGTATTACTCACTTGATAAAGCAATTTCGTAGCTAATTAGTAGACGTTCATGTTATGTTTGGATTTTGGGATGTGATAGCTCTAAGAATTTGAAGTTAGGGAACATCTGTTTCATTGGTGCCTATGTTTTTACATTGAAATAGGTTTGAGCCCAAGAGTAGTCTTTTTCCTCTTAGATTTGTTATTTATGAATCTGGCTAATTTGGTCAAAATTATCAACTTTGCCTATATTTATCTAATACTTACTTACGTTTTATAAGTTGTTCCACTTTGACTTTTGCACTATTCACAAGCCTCACTTAACCATATCTTTTTTAATATGTAAAATCACATGTTATTATGTAAAATGTGATTGGTTTTTTCAAAGTATATTTTCAAAAAATAAATTTTCATAATCTTTCAATCTCATCAAACAATGCAATCGGGAAAGGGCTATAAAGTAATAAAGTCAAGATATAGTCTATTAAGTTATGATTAGTTCACTCTAGCGGCACTCCTGTTTCTATGGTGATTAAAACGTCACACAAACATCTTTCTTCGTTTTCTTCACCCTATTTCTTTTTCGTTGTCTACATTTCCTGGCTCATGCCACTGTCCGTTTTACATAACCCCTAAATTTTGAAAGGTAACCATTAAGTGTTTTCAGTCTTCTCCTTAATCTTGTTTTGATTGTTTTTTGTCTTGTAAATTTTGGATATGATCCTTAATTGATTGATTCTTTGATCATTTTTGAGTGCTAATGAAAATTTCTTGAATTATTTTGGAGAAAAATTGGGGATTGAACAACTAAATAACGATGATGATAATGTATGTGTGAGAAAAAGAGGTGTGCTTATTATGTGCAGGCTACAAGTTTGAGAGGAAAGGAAAACGAGAGAGATAGGTGAGACTTCGTGAGCGAGCGAGAATCCGAGAAGGAGAAAGGAAGATATTTTAAAATTTCAGGCTGTTTCTTCTCTAATTTGTGCTGTTTTACTGCATTCCAGTGTTTTTGGGTTGTCGTGTTTCGCTCCTGTTATATCCATGGGGAAAAAGGTTGTGGTAAGTGATGCCAATAGCCTAGATATCATTGTATTATGCTTGCATTTTGATACAACTTGCAATTTTTTTAATTGTGGTGGATCAAATGTGGTGCTTTCTCAGGTTGGTATCCCTTGGTATGTAGACACCAATGGGTTGAAGGAGTACATGATTAAATCTGGTGAATTGAAAGAGTACATGATTAACCTAATGGTTTACATCACTTTTCGGAGGTTATCCATGCTTGACTTTTGTTTCTTTGTGGATCTTTTTTTTTTATTCCTATCTTGCTAAGTTCGAGGGAGGGAGGGGTTAGGGTGTTAGTCTGTGCTTATTCGGACTCTTGCTGGAATTCTTTGATTGTGTAATTGGTTAGGGTGGTAGACTAACCATTGTTGATTTGTTCCTTCAATCTAGGTGTGTGCTGGACTTATTAGTGTATGAATTTTAATAAAAATTACCCTTTTGACGAAATAATTGAATGTTGTTTTATGGATTGAATAAATATGTAATTGCTTGGTTTAGTTTGCTTTTAGGATGGGCTAAGACAACATAAGAGGTATTAGGGGATACTTTGACTTAAAATGTGAGAACCCATTACCCTATACCGACTAAAAGAAAACTTTAAAATACAAACCTATTATATTTTTACCTATAGATCTCGAAACTTGATGGCTTAATATCTACCACAACTCCCGTGATGTCTTGGAAGATAGGATCACATAAAACATACTTACGTGGACAGGGTCAATGGTCGATCATGAAGGCTCATGGCCTTGGCTGCTGGCCTCCTTCACACTCAAAAGGGGTGCCTGCCTCCCTAACATCTTCCCAAAGAGGAAGAGTGTACGTCATACTTTGTGTTAATGGGGTTTGTATTCGCGCAACCCCCTAAACAATTCAATCTCAAATAAATTATAAACGCTAGGCATTATGTTGTTTGATTTTGTCCAATAATTATTGCAGTAATATCGTAAGATTATGTTTATTCTGAATACTAAAATTTGCATGATATTGTTTGTCACCTACTCTTGGGGATTGTTAATAAAATTTTCAATGTGGCGAAGAGTCAAAAAGGTCACAACAATTCTATCACAATTGGATTCTTTTTCTTTTTGCTTCTTCGTGACACCAATCTATATGTGTTTCTCTTAAGTGACCTACTTATTTCCTCGACGGCTCTCCTTTGCAAAGTTTAATTAACCACATAAAAACATACTTGTTTTAAGGTGATTGTTTAAGGTGAATGAATAGGGCTTAATCTGTATCAAATACGATAGTTTCAGATTTAATCTTCTTATTTTCAAATCTAAAGTAATTTTTGGCAAGTTAGAATTTTTTGAGCTTTCCCACTTCCACTTAAGAAACATGTTTTAGACCCTCAAAAGTTTCTTCACGTACAAGTTAAATGGTGGTGTCTTTTAAAGATGTATAACAAGTAGTCAACAACATTCATAAATTAACCAATTCTCGTGAAATTTTGGAGTAACATTGATTATTGATTGTTGGAGTATTAGTGATTGGATTGCTATGCTTTGTTATGAAGCTTTGTCGTTTGAATTTATTTCTGGGAGAAAAAAACATTCATGTGTTTTCATGTGTGTGATGAATTAGAGTATCCTTGCCATCTAATGTGATTTGTGAAGTTATGATCTATGATGCCTTCACCTTAATATTCTCTAAAATCGCCCGCCCTTGTTCAATGCCCAACGAAAAATCGTAAAAACACATCTTATCCTCTCTCTTCGACTCTTCATGTACTGATGCATTCTCTCCAAGACGTTTGGTTCATACTAATGAGTTTTTGGTAATTTGTTTATGTTTAATTTAATGTTTCAATGATTGATTGATAATGGGTCGGTTCATATGAAAATTAGAGGCTTTTGTTTGGTTGTTTGTTGTAGGCACGTGCAATTTGACCGAGCTTTACTGGTTATTTGTTGTTTATTTTGTTTGATTTGGAGTTTGAATGATTAAATTGATGATGAGTTAATTTCAAAAATTGAGGTTAACATGTGATTGTTTGTTTTTGGATTTATGCGATTTGGCAACTACCTAGCTCGGAATTATTGTTATTGAATTTTGCAGCTTGCCAATGTTAAGTAAATATGTAGTAAGCAAACCATGAAACCATAGTGTTATGAATTCTTTGGCTCCATTGAGTTTCTCATACTTCTCAAACAAAACTCGTAAAAAGGGAAAGAGAGCGTGCGAAGACATGAGAGAATGGGAAAAGGGGAGTTCCGCTAGCAATGACAAACAGTCGTGGTCAGATTTGCTTGCGCGATCCCTTCAGAATAGTCGGTCATAATATCGAGGCATGCACAATATACCCGAGCATTTAAGGACAAACTTAGACATGGAAAGAGCTAGGAAGTTCTAGCTGAAACCAATCACAAGGTACAAAGCAAAGCACAAGGAGCAACACCAAGGGCCTAATGTAAGTTCAGAATGAAGAGTCACCATTTGTCGTCGTACAAAATATGAAGACAAGCAAATAAGATACAAGAGTACGTGTCAAGAAGTTAACTATAAAATTTCGAAAATTATGAATATGCTCTCAACTTATACTCTTATCTCATTTGTTATAAGCTACCCTAAGCTTTTGCCTACAAATACTTCAAAGTTGTATAAACTTAACTACTACTTCCTTTGTGTAGCGCTTTGTAATATATTTTCATGGGTAACGCATATTTGACTAATCGTTTTGTTGCCTATCAAGAATAAAATCTGTTACACAAGTTATACATCACTTGTTGAGCGGAAAATGCTACATTGTTTATCATTTACATGCACATACTGGGGGACCGTGCGCGTTAGCGCGCGGTCCAACAACTAGTGTTAAAAAAAGTTGCACATCCAATTCAAACAATATACACATTTAGTTCCAAAAATCTAAATAGAAATCTTTTCTCATCCCTATCATTTCAAAAATCTCCTTATTTGATGAATATAAACGTCAAACCTTAAGTTCGCGCAATTATATTTGTCTCATTTATATCTTCAGGTTTTTTTTTCTTTTTCTTTTGAGGGTAGTATGTTTTTCCTTTTCTTAATTCAATCGTACATAGGAAAATAACATTGTAAGTATCTTTGGGAAGACCAAACTTCCTAAATTTAGAATTATTCCTAACTATTTAGTATATGAAATTACTAAGAAATAGGAAAAAAGGTAGTACTAATTTCATTTCAAAATAAGATTGTAGATGAAACTTTAATTAAGATATTAAAAAGGTTTAACTCCAACCCTGAATAACTTCTGAATTTGGGTACTCCCTCCGTTCCGAAATGTTATACCCATTTTCTGTTTTAGGTCGTTTCAAAAAGATATACCCATATAGAATCTTTTCTATTTATATACATTTTTTCTCTCCATTTTAGCCTTCAATATCTAAACATTTACCTACCTTTTACTCATTTGTACTTTAATGGTCCCCACATTTGAATCTCCCTCTCTTACTTTTCCTAATAAAGACAAAAAAAGTACATGAAAATTATTAAAATAAACATAAGATTCTCCTATGATTCTATTTGCCTTGGTTTTCCCCCATATTCCAAATGGGTATAACATTTTGGAACGTAGGGAGTATGTTCTATTCAATTTATTAGTACTTAAATAATTTTTTGTATACTTATTAATGTTTATCAACTTATTGAAAGTTATTCAGAACCTTATTTATAAAATGTTAAACTTTATTAGTACTTATTTGAAATTATTAGTATTTATTATTAAGGAAGGTTATTCAGTGGCTACAATTTAATTGTAGCCATTGCAATAGTTTCAATTTTCACCCTTAATTTTTATAGATTGCATCTTGTCCATTAAATATATTTAGGGCCTGTTCTCTTCGGCATCATTCAGCTGAACTGAACTGAACTGGTTGGAGCTGAACTGAACTGAACTGAACTAAACTAAACTAAACTGAACTGAACTAAACTGAACTGAACTGAACTGAATTGAATTGAATTGAATTGAATTGAATTAATAAATATATAAATGATATTTAAACAATAATAATATGAATATTAAATAAAAATGATAATGATAAGTAATAATAATGAATACTAATAATAGTATTTTGGATCTTTTTAAATGATAGTTATAAATAAATAATAATAATAATCATAAATTAATAATAATAATAATAATAATAATAATAATTAATGATTATAATGATAATTAATAACAATTATTTATAGTCTTTGTATTGATATATTAATACTTGATGATGATTATATGAAAACAATAATATCTAAGAAGTAAATTAATATTACTATTTTAATAATTAGATTTAAAAATATAAAATATTTAGTAGTATAATAATGATTGGGTCGGACCGTGCAAAATTGCATCATAAACCGTTTTGACGTGATTTGATTGGTTTATACTTTTGACCTAAATCATGTTCCTCGCTAATGATAATAGTAATAATAATGAGTAAAGCTATAATAAACAAAATAATATATAGATATAATAATAATAATACTTAATAATAATGATATAAAATAAATAATAATAATAATAATTAATACCCCCGTCCCACATTAATTGCAACAATAGGTTGGACACAAAGTTTTAGAAAGTTAGTAGAGTAGGGTATAAGTTGTATTAATTTATTATAAAGGTTGATGTGATAGAGTAATTATTTATTGATAGGTGGGTGGATGTGTGAGTAAATAATGAATGAGTGGGGTCATATGTAAGGTGACATATTATAAAAAAATAGTTGGTCCATGCCTAAAATAGAAGTGTTGCAACTAATGTGGGACGACCGTATATGGAAAGTGTTGCAACTAATGTGGGACGGATGGAAAAATAATAATAATAAAAGTAATTAGTAAAATAAATTGGACCAACATAATAATAATATTTAACAAAATGGTTATAAAAGAATGGAGCTGAACTGAACTGAACTGAACTGAACTGATTGGAGCTGAACTGAACTGAATTGAACTGATTGGAGCTGAACTGAACTGAACTGAACTGAACTGAAAATAAGCTGGGGAGAACAGGCCCTTAATTTCTAAAAAATTGACTTTCTTATTTTTATTAAATCATTTAGATTAATGGTCAAGATGAGGCTATAACTAATAAAGGGTTTAGATTTAAATAGTTATAGTGGCTACAATTTTATTGTAGCCACTGTAGAATTATCTATTAAACGTTATGTAAATTTATATGAACTTATTTCAATAGGGCCTAGTTCCTATGAGACGTTGAAATAAAAACATCCATCAAGCTGCACGATTACTCCTTCAAGACAATCAATCGTGCATCGACTTAGACAAATACAATTCTTGGCAGGACGCAATGCATGCATGTACTCCAGGAAGGGTGATAGATTTGATGCATGCATGACTTCCATATTAGCCATATGAAGGTTCACAAATTGGGTGACAACGTCTCAAGGTTGTTTTTGGGAAAAAAAGCTATAGGGACTAGAAGCATACTATTCCTCCGTCCCCATGTAAAATATCCATTTCTTTTTTGTAAAATCAAATTTAAAATTTCGACTATCAACATAAGAATAAATATAATCAGATCGTATCTTATTCAAATTGATTTAATGTTTGTGTTGCGGAAATCAACTATATATAATTTTTATTATCTCATGTATAGAGATTATTATGATGGATATTATACAAAAGAAAAATTAAAATTTTAATTCGAGACTAATAAAATAACTTTGTAATAAAACTTTTGAGAAACTAATAATTGTATATGGCACATGGGCACCCACCGGAGGTTCGTACGCTTACGCTCGTTCCACCCAACAACGGTAAGTGAATAGGCTAACTAAAGCTGCGAAACCTCCCCTCTCCGCTCTTTGCCACCCTCTGACCGCTACTTACCATTAATGAATCGAACAAGAATTTAGGTATACAGTGTCCGAAATCCTGTCGAAATCGACCTCTATCACAAGAGAAATGCAAATCAACTACGCATATTATTTAGATATATTTTCATTAAGGGGAAGAACTACACTAACAAATAAACGAGCTTAGCAAAATATCCAAGACAACATAGGTGCATACGTGCATTGCATGTAGAAACAATGATAGTACGGAGTACTACCTAATTCTTTGTTAATGGAGAGGGCAATTGTTATAGAATAATCTTTGGCTTTTTTTGTGTATGTTGTTATATGTTGTGGTGTCGGTAGTCAAGACCACAACACTTTGGTGTGTAGAAAAAACGGCAAAGCTGAGTAATCCGTTTGAGTTTGACAAGGCAGCTGGAAAAAAAAGGAGCCTAAAAGAATATTTTATAGTAGGGCAAGCAAGTCTATAAAGTCTAATTACCAACCTTATCTTGGCTATTTGTTGGGGATAACTGCAGTCCATGTTTAATAAATAAAAATACTCGATAAAGTAATTAAAGAGTAATTACACACAAAAAGTTACACTTAGACTATGTTCTCTTCGTCTGAATTTTTCTGATCTGATCTGATCTGATCTGATCTGATCTGATTTGATCTGAACTTTTCTTATCTGGTCTGAATTTTTTTGATCTGATCTGAATTTTTCTGATCTGATCTTATCTGAACTTATTATAGTTGTTTTTTGTTCTTATTATTTTCTGATCTGATCTGAACTTTTCTGATCTGATCTGATCTGAACTTTTCTGATCTGATCTGATCTGAACTTTTCTGATCTGATCTGATCTGAACTTTTCTGATCTGATCTGAATTTTTTTGATCTGATCTGATCATTTTAGAAATAAGCACTAGACTGCTTAAATAAGTTGAAAAGAACATAGCTTTAGTTATGTTGAAACTAATTGTTTTCAAGGTTAAAAACTAGTATTCAGATTTAGGCGATGATGCTTTGAGGTTTATTTGTATTATATTTTAGTACCTTTAGACAACAAAAATGTGGCGTAGAAAGATGTTAGTAAAAAGTTATGAATTAGTAGTTTAATTCATAAATGCAATTAAAATACTTAATTATTGTTTTTCATTGAAAACATATAATATTATTTTGTATTGATAAAAGAAGTAACAATAATGTAGTAGCGTAATGATTAGAGTATTTAGTATGTCGCTTTGTTATATAAGGTTAACATGTGTCTCTCACACACATTCAATTTTTATAATCACATGAAAGAATTGAACACTCAACCTAGAAACCAAAGATGAAAGACACTCTCCAAAAATTAAAAATAGATTGGCTTTATTGCAAAGGAGAAAATCAACAAGAACATAAATGGCTTTGTGACTTACATAATCAAGCTTTATTATAGCCTTTGTAATAATAAGACTACCTCTTATAAAATCTTATTTTATGCGTATATTCAACTAATAACGGTGAAATTAAAGAAGGATTTTCACGATATTTTATCCTATCCATGGGAGGGATTATACCTGGTCTTCGGAATATACAGATTTCCAGCTACCGCGATACTTGTATGACCATTGAACAGTGTAATTCAAACAAATGATGAATTTGAATTTTTTGGACCTTCTAAAATTAAGGATATGTGATGTTTTGTTACCACACCCCGATTAATAATCGCTGAAGCTACCCTTTGTAACTTTATACATAAATAATCTCGATTCTTTGGTCTTCAAAATATTTCCTTTCCCCTTCCTACTCTATAAGTATTAATTTTCAACTCCTATGTCCAAATTATCACCATCTACAAAAAAAAATTAAAAAAATCCTAATCACCATATAAACAACGTAGAAGTCTTTGATTATGATTAAACATATGGCAAATCAACTTACCTAAAAAGGGAAACAAGCTAGTTTAGTAGTCATAAAGCCTAATCCTATAATTGTATAATTGTGTGGGGGCAAAATAAAGTGAGGGAAGTCTTTGTTAAATTCAATGCTTAAAGAAACTTAATCACATGGATTATGTACTCTTTAACTTATGGGTGCTTTCATTAGATTAAGATTGATGATGGTTAAGTTTGAGTTTGATGTTTGTGAAAGGTGACTAATAACTAACATATGATGCATGGTCGAGAGGTTTTCAAGGAACCATCAAAAGTCAAGACACATATTCGAGGACATGAACATGGACCACTTTTTTGCGTGCCTCCTTTTATTTTGATGTGTGATAATTCACCCGAGTGACTACGTAGTACGTATGATGTTATAGACATGACAGAGCACAGGAGTTAAGGACAATGTTAATCTGTGTGACTGCCATTTTGTTCCAGACATAAATGTTTCAAGTTCTAAATAGCCTTAATCTTTAGATAAATGGTGCTTTAAAAGGATCACGAGGTTAAAATGAATTCTACTCCGTCTATTTTCTTTTATAATAGGGACATACTTCCTCCGTTTTTTATTAGTTGACCTGTTTCTTTTATCACGTTTGCCAACGCGTGATTTCAATCACTTTCATCTTGGAAAATTGATTAGTAAAAATTATAAAAATATGATATTTTGAAAATATATAAAGAGACGAATCTAACAAGACCCCACATGACTATATTTTCTCTTACGTATAAATCACAAAAGATAGTCAAAGTAGATTATGTGAATAGTGTCAAAAGTCAAAACGTGTCAACTAAAAAAAACGGAGGAAGTATATAGTTTTTACGCTTATCAATGTATATTGACTATGAATATCTCTAATTTCACATAATTTAAAGGAAAAATTATCGGGAATAAGTCAACCTTTTTGCGGTCTTCTTTTAATAAGTTAAATTTTGAATAATTCTGTAATAAGTTAACCTTTGTGTCGGGATATATACAATCACAATGTGTCAACATGGAACAAGTGGAAGCGAACAAGGAAGAATAAGAAAGAAACGTGAAGATAGAGCACGACTAGCAGAGCAGCAGGCGACACGCGGAATTTTGCCGCAAGCTGTCCACGAGTCGCGGCCCCTACCGCGGGTCGCGGGGCGCGACGTGGCTCGCGGTCCGCGATCTCCTGCTGCTTGCACGCGAAGACTATCCGGCGTTTATTTCTTATTTATCTTGTTGCTTTATTTATTTTATTTGTTATTTTACTTGTTTCCTATTTCTATCTTTTTCCTATTTACTAGAGGTTGATTTAATTAGGAAATAAGATAGATTTTGGTAGGCAATCTTTTTGGAATTAGACTTGGAGAGCAAGTACTTTTCCTAAAATGTTTAGGGTTCATGTTTAGCTATAAATAAGGGAATTTTTTATGCTAAACATTGAGACGTAATACAAATTGAGGGGTTGTATTATTGTTGTGAGGTTGAATACAATAATATAATATTATTTGAGGGAGGAAATTTAAATTCCTCATTAAACACTTGTTCATATTCCCTTTAATTCTTGTCATACTTTGCATTACAATTCTATTTTGTGGAGAGAGAGTCCTTTTCTTTTGTCTGCAATGATTCTGGTAATCCTTAAGCCCACGCTTCCGCACAACAAGTGGCATCAAGAGCTTTAGGTTAGTTTCGTGCAATGGAAGATTTAAAGACAAAATACAAAGTATATTTGTTTGATGGGAAAACTAATTATTCCTTGTGGCAAAGTACTATCAAGGATATTCTTATTCATCAAGGTATTCACAAAACCTTGTTGGACAAGAAACCGGACGAGGTGGATAAAAACAAGTGGGAGGATATGCAACTTCGAGCTACTAGCGCTATTCGATTATCTCTTGCACTCGAAATCAAGTACAACGTGTTGGATGAAACGAATCCAAAAGATTTGTGGGACAAATTGACGAAGATGTATGCGTCAAAGTCTTTGGCCTACAAGTTGCTCTTGAAGAAACATCTTTACGCTCTCGAGATGGAGGATGGGACATCGCTACAAGATCATCTAGATAAGTTCAATGGCTTGATCACCCAATTGGCGAGTTTGGATGTGAAAATTGAGGAGGAGGACAAGGCAATACTTTTGTTGGCGTCTCTTCCCAAGAAGTATAACCCTGTTATTACAAGTTTGCTTGTTGGGAAGACTACTATTGCATTGGACGACACTGTGGTGGCCCTAATCGAGGCGGAGAGGTTCATTAGACAAGGAGCATCGTCAAGCTATGAAGGAGCGGGACTAGTAGCCGAAGGAGGCAAGAGGAAAGGCAAGAAGAAGGCAAACAACACCAACATCAAGTGTTGGTACTGTGAGGAGGATGGACACATTCAAACGAAGTGTTCAAAGTACAAAGAGGACTTGAGAGCATTGAAGAATGTGAGGGGTGGTGTTGCTGCTATCGCTGTTAATGAAGAGGATATGTGTCTTATGGTGGAAGAATGAAAAGGTCATGAGGAGGAGTGGATCTTAGATTCGGGATGTTCCCAACACATATGTTCTAAGAAAGAGTGGTTTAGTTCTTATGAGCATGTTGAGGGATTACATGTCTCTTTGCCTAGTGGAGAGGAGGTGAAGATTCAGGGGGTCGGTGTTGTGGAGGTCAAGCTCCAAAACGGCCATATTGCAACTTTAGCCGAGGTTAGACATGTCCCAAAGCTACAGAGGAATCTAATTTCATTAGGTAGATTATATAAATTAGGTTATGAGGTTCATATGCGCAATGGACTTCTAATGGTTACCAATGAGGAGGTGGCGATCATGCATGGAAAGAGGAACGAGAAAAATCTCTTTGTGATGGAGCATGGAGGGATTTTGGCTCATGGGGAGACGTGTAACACATTGAGCTTGAGGGGAGAATTATCGGGATACAATCACAATGTGTCAACATGGAACAAGTGGAAGAGAACAAGGAAGAATAAGAAAGAACGTGAAGATAGAGCACGACTCGAGGAGCAGCAGGCGACACGCGGAATTTTGCTGCAAGCTGTCCGCGAGTCGCGGCCCCTACCGCGGGTCGCGGGGCGCTACGTGGCTCGCGGTCCGCGATCTCCTGCTGCTTGCACGCGAAGGCTATCCGGCGTTTATTTCTTATTTATCTTGTTGCTTTATTTATTTTATTTGTTATTTTATTTGTTTCTTATTTCTATCTTTTTTTCTATTTACTAGAGGTTGATGTAATTAGGAAATAAGATAGTTTTTGGTAGGCAATCTTTTTGGAATTAGACTTGGAGAGCAAGTACTTTTCCTAAAAGGTTTAGGGTTTATGTTTAGCTATAAATAGGGGAGTCTTTTACGCTAAACATTAAGACAGAACACAAATTGAGGGATTATATTATTGTTGTGAGGTTGAATACAATAATATAATATTATTTGAGGGAGGAAATTTAAATTTCCTCATTAAACACTTGTTCATATTCCATTTAATTCTTGTCATACTTTGCATTATAATTCTATTTTGTGGAGAGAGAGTCTTATTCTTTTGTCTGCAACGATTCTGGTAACCCTTACGCCCACGCTTTCGCACAACACTTTGCTTTTAACAAGTCAAAATCGGTTTAAAAGCACAGAAATGGTTGGGAACGGAAAGTAGAATAATAGAAGGAACACAGAAATAATAAATTAAAATTTAGAGAAAGTCTACCTGTTGAATAATTTGTCGGACATTTGACTTGTTAAAAGTTTGAGTAATATCAAAGTTAACTTACTCCAAGATTATCTAAAGTTTAACTTATTAAAAGAAGACCGCAAAAAGGTTGACTTATTCTTGACAATTTTTCCTAATTTAAATTCAATAAAGTTGATTTGAAAAACTACACATTAATATGAATTAAACAAGATCCAACAAGATTGTGTTTTTTTCACTTATAAATAGCATAAGATGGTCAAAGATTATGATGTGAATAGTATCAA
Organism: Patellifolia procumbens; assembly: GCA_947645195.1. Taxonomy (NCBI): domain Eukaryota; kingdom Viridiplantae; phylum Streptophyta; class Magnoliopsida; order Caryophyllales; family Amaranthaceae; genus Patellifolia; species Patellifolia procumbens. The sequence continues at coordinate 3,172,849 of CANSGD010000193.1, forward strand.
TAGTTAAAGTGTCCCTATTAAATAAAAACGGAGAGAGTACGTATCAATTGTTACTACAACAAGAAAGTGAATTAGATTTTATATTTTCTAAATTTTATAATTTGTGTAAATTCGATTGAAAAACTATATGGTTTATCATAATGTTCTTTATTAGAGTATATGTCACTTCTATATCACAATTTTCCACTCTTTCACCTCATTTAAGGTCAAACTCTGGACTCTCTTTTTTATTGTGTTAATAGAAATTCACTGCAATTCATTTTACTTCAAATTGTGTTAATTTTCTATCAGTAAATATAATTTTGGTTTGATTTAGTTCGGTCCAAATTAATCAAGTATCAAATTAGTTTGGTCATCCTATAATTTTTTTTATTATAATATATCCCTTTTCATTTTCACCTTTGATAGTTTTTGTCCCGCTATTTTCATTGAGTATCCATGAGGTTTACACAAATGCATATGATGTCCTTGTCGTATAAATAGTTGGGAAAATTAACAGGAATAATAATCCATACTATTGCCTGTCTTCCCTAATTAATCCCACCTTTAGTAATTTCCAAAATAATCTTAAGTATTTAGGGTATCTTCCAATATTAGTCCTAGGTAAAATGATAACCTGATATATAGGTTAACAATGCCACGTGGCGCTCTGCGATTGGTCAGTTTGTTATTTTATTTTTAAATAATCAAATTTTCTTAAAAAACTTAAGAAACTTTTATTTAAAAAAAAACAAATCCACCCCTCCCCACCCCCACCGTTACCACCACCGGAAACCCCCCCCCCCCACGGCCACATTCACGCCGCTGCAGGGTGTTTTCGGGTGGTGGGGGTTGTTTTAGGGTGGTTTCGGGTGGTGGGGGGTTGTTTTAGGGTGGTTTCAGGTGGTGGCCGGTTGTTTAAGGGTGGTTTTGATTGGTGGGGGTGGTTTAAGGGTGTTTCGGGTGGTGGGGGGTTATTTTAGGGCGGTTTCCAGTTGTGTTCGGCTGTTATAGGTTGGTGGGTGGTTGTTTTAAGGTAGTTTTGGCTGGTGGGTGGTTGTTTTACGATGGTTCCGGTTGGTGGGGGTGTTTTTAGGGTTGTTTCAGTTTGGGGGAGGGGTTAGGGTGGTTTCGTATGGTGGGGGGTGTTTTTAGGGTGGTTTCAGTTTGGGGGGTTTAGGGTGGTGGGGGGTTATTTTAGAGCGGTGTCGAGTGGTGGCCGGCCGTTTTAGGGTGGTTTTGTTCGGTGGGTGGTTGTTTTAGGGTGGTTTCGGTTAGTGGAGGTGGTTTAAGAGTGGTTTCGGGTGGTGGCCGGTTGTTTTAGGGTGATTTAGAGTGGTGGGCAGTGGTTTTGTGGAGGTAGTGGTGGCTGGGAAAGGGTGGCCATCGTGGTGGTGGTTGGGGAGGGGAGGGGAAGGGGTGGTGCGCTGGTGGTTGGGGAAGGGGGTGGTGCGCTGGTGGTTGGGGAAGGGGAGGGTTTTTATATTTTTTTTATTTTTTTTGGCCAATGTCGTTGTGACACGTAGCCTTGTCAACCTGTTTAACAGGTACCAAGTCAAGTGGGACTGTTGTGGGAAGGGTGGGTGATAGTTGGGATTATTTTGGGAATTAATAAAGGTAGGATTAATTATGGAAGACGGGCAATAGTTCGGATTATTCCTGTTAATTTTCCCATTTTTACCAATTGGCCCTGAAGTTTACTTAAATGTATAGGGTACCCTTGTATTTTTTAACAATGCCCCTGGTTCTCCTTAGATTTACTTAAATGTGTAATGTGTCTTCATGTTTTTAATAATGCACCAAGTGCCCTTCGTCTTATCGCAGTAACACTGTAATGCTCATTGACAAACACCCCCATATAAGAGTTGTTTGGCATTTGAAACAACGACAAGGGCTACGGTGTGAACAGATGTAATATTCTCTCATTAAACTGCTTTAAGGTTATATTTATATTTTCTAAACCTCTTTAATTTAATATTATCTCTGTAACAGATTAAATATGTCAAATCATTAAGCACGCTTTTTAAGGAAGAAATTTGATGGTGTAAACAATTTTAAACTTATAATCTCATTCTTGATTGTGTTAAAAATATTTTGATTAATTTGCTCATTTACACCCTTAAATCTCTTTTTAAAAATACGTGTAAAATAATTTGTTGTATTTAATTCGTTACATAGGTAGTACTTTTCTTGATAGTTAATATAGTTGTAAAATTAGGCTATCCCTCCACTCCGAATTCTGGCTTTGCCATTGTATTCAGTATAATGCTGTTGGTTGCAACTATGCTTCCAAAAGGTAGAAGTCAAGTTCGTAGAAGGCAACACGAGCTACACAAACAAGTGGTAGAGTGCAAGTTTAGGAATGTGGATGGACCAAGCTATTCAATTAGGAATTTTCCCTTCCCAATAATTAGCTTTTGCACTTGATCAACACATATTGCGATGACTTAAGTTTATGCTATGTTCCATACTCACCAAATAAAAAAATTAATGTAATAGTCTAATAGCCAGTTTTGTAGGAGACCGCCTACTTTTAAATTAAGATTAAACTAAAAGTGAGTTAAAAAAGGAGAAGAAAATGAACAAGCAAATTGGTGCAAAATGTCTAGAAATAGTATTGGATTAGAGTGAGATAGTATAATGTGAGGTTACCTTGTTAGTATAATGTGGGCTTATATTGGTCTAATTTTGTGTTAAACTTTGTCTCATTGAACTCGCTTCAACTTTTACTTATGCTATTTTCAAGGCCAATCTTGTCAATTTTAAAGTGCGTTAGACCATCATATTTGCAGGATCCTTAAGAAAAATGGATCTTAGTGGTCTCAACTATGTATAATCTTCTTCAAACAGTTTCAACTATTTAGTGACCAAACAACAATTCCAATTAGGGGAGTTGCATTTCATATAACAAACTTATAAATGAACGTTATAATATATACTATTTTGGAAAGCAACCCCTCATATTTAAGGTTGTTAAAAGTTAATTGATAATTAGGATTGTTTTAAGAAGACTGCTCATAATTGAGACCGCCAGCCTCAAAACGTCTTTTAAGAGAATCGCTTATAATTATCATAAGGATAAAATTGCGTATATTCGAAATCTCTCACTTGTCATTATCACAAGGATAAAGTTGCGTACCTTCAGAACCTCTTATGGTGTACTCAAAACAATAGTTAGAGCACTATTAGCAATGAAACAATGATAAAGTTCATGCCATGAACTTTAAAAAATCCTTGTTAGCAATGACCTATAATTAGATTGTTCATGAAAAATTCATTAAATTGGGTCATATTATGACCTTTGTGGATGAACGGTCATCCTCAAAAAAAAAAAGCTAAAAGAAAAACAAAGCTCAAACAAACGGTCATGAAGCATCCACGCATGAAGCAGCAGCTGCAACTGACGCATGTGACGCATTCCCCTCTGACGCAGTAGAATGACGTGGCAGCATGTGATTGGTGGATGGAGGTGAGAGAATTTATAGCCGTTTAAAACATTAAACGGCTATTTTCTCCTCGAAATAAAATTCAAAAAAAAAAAAATACCAACGTTCATATTTTTTTGAGATCTATAAAATGAGACCAATTTTGATATATTTTGGTAAAATTTTCTGAAAATCACTTTTCTCTCTATTTTCTCTTCCCAAAGAACTTTGCTTGCTTTTATATAATTTTGCAATTTCTGTTTGCTAAAAAAATCCCCAAAAATTTTAAAAATTATGGATTCAAATAATCCCAATCCTAGAAGAAAATTTAGCCAAAAAAAACCCAGAAAATAAATCTCTAAACAACAAAATCAGCAAATTAATATTGAAAATCCTTCCTACATTCCTCAATGTGTACCATCAAATACCCAACTACCATCAAATTTCCCTAATCAAAACCAACAATGGTCCCAACAACCATCAAATTTCTCTCAACTATCTCAACAATGGCCCCAACAACCGTCAAGCTTCCCTCAACAGTCTCAACAATGGTCCCAACAACCATACAATTACGATAATCAATTTCAAAGCCAACCAATGGGTAGTCATCAACAATACTACTCCCAATTCTCACCCATGGGGAGTTATGAGAACCATTCAACTCCGGCGAGAGGAGAAAGTTCAGATGAGAACGAGCTTGAAAATGATGATGATGATGAATTAGGTGACCAAATTGAAGGTTATTCAGTTCCTCTCGACGACGACGAAGACAACGATGACCATGAAGATGAAGATGGTCAGGGTGCCCCCCTTCAACCACCATCGTTTCAAGAACTACTAGCTCAGTTTACCCCACAACCGAGCTTCACCCAATTGCTTTCACAACCCTCACAACAACTCCCTCAATCAGCTCCAAAAGGGAAAAAGAATTGGGATTTGATTGAAGATATTGCTCTCATTTCCTCAGTCATGAACACATGTACGGATGCAACTGTGGGTACGAACCAGAAGATAAGAGTGATGTGGATAAAGGTCACTACGGCTTACGAGCAAGCAAGAGCAGAACGACCTCTTGAAATTGCCCCAAGGACTCTTGACATGATAAAAAGTCGTTGGGGAAGAGTTGCTTCCCCGGTTCTAAAGTGGGCTGGATTCTATGATGAAGCTATTAGGAGAAAAAGAAGTGGACAAAGAGAGGAGGACGTCCTTCAAGAGGCGCACCTTATCCACGAGAGGAAATGGGGTAAGTTCCACTTGATTGAGCAATGGAAGATCTTGAAAAAATTCAAGAAGTGGAAGCAAGTTGCAAGCAGTACTGAAAAAAATTCATGTGGCCGTCCACCGATATACAATAATATTGGCTCGGTTGGAAGTGGAAGCAGTGGGAAAAGATCGAGAACCGACGAGGAATTTCCCGATCCAGACACACCAACAAGCGAAGCTCCAGGAGGATCAGACGTCCGACCTGATGGTGTGAAGAAGTCGAAACCTCGAATGACTGGAAAAATGGTAGCAGATCAAGCTGTTAAAGCATTGGGTGATTTTGGACAAAGTCTTCGGCTTACTTCAGAGGAAAGAGGTAAACGTTATGATGTTGAAAGGGAGAAGTTGGAATTACAAAGGCAAAAAGAAGCTCGGAAGCAGAAGCAACTTGAGATGGAAGAGTTTCGGATGAAGTATGATCTGTATCAACAATTATCCCAGAAGGAGAATCTTATGCCATGGGAGACAAATATACTAAGTGACCTAGTCAACTACTTCCAGAACTACAAAGGTCATTAGTGTGTGTTGATGTTGTTATTAGGTCTCGTTTTATGCTTAATTTGGAGAGTTGTAATGTTTTATGTACTGTGTTTTCAATAACCATGTATCTTTTTGTTCTGTAATACTCTGTTTAAGTTATTGTGATGTTGTTTAGGTGTTTAATGTGATGAAAGTTGTAATTTCAATTAATGAAATGGGCTAGTGTGTACTACCTCTCTTTGCACTAATTTCTCATTGTTTCTCTGACCCACTTCTGCCTTTTGTCATTGACTCATCAAGTCATTCACATGACATTGAATAGTGTTGTTTTTGTATTGTTCCTCTTTTCAGCTTTTATTTTGATCACTCATCAAGTCATTCACTCATTGCTATGTCCTATCATTCTGCATTATATTGAATAGTCCATCATTCTGCACCACTATTTTACACCATCATTTTGCACCACAATTTTACTCTATTAGTCTGCACCACTTCTATTATCTAGCATTGTGTATTATATATACATCTCCAAGTTCTGTTGAATATATGAATTATATACACCTCAAACAATTGACTAAGAAAATGAATTTTTTCAAGTTTTCTTTCCCCTCTTCTTCTAGTTCATCCTCCTCTGATGGACAGATGTCTAATGATGAAGATGAAAACATCGACATCACAATTGACCATGCCGTTAAACACACCATTCCACCACTTATTTCTGTAATAACTCCAAGCACGAGAATTCACAAGAAGAAGCCTCGAGTAGAGCGAGGACATAAAGATGGGCACATCCAATTGTTCAATGACTACGTTGCTGATAATCCCGTATACCCTGCTCGATTATTCCGACGCCGGTTTCGAATGAGAAGACCAGTGTTCGTGAGAATAATGGATGCCGTTGTGAACAACGATCCTTGGTTCCATCAAAACGTTGACGCTTCTGGTCGCATGGGTTTAAGCCCATTACAGAAGTGCACTGCGGCTATACGTATGCTAGCTTATGGTGCAGCGGCCGATCAAGTTGATGAGTATGTCCGAATTAGCGAAGCAAGTGCGAGACTCTCACTTATTCATTTCACAAAAGGGGTTATCAACCAGTTTGGTGCGCAATACTTGAGAAAACCGACACCAGATGATTTGGCCAGATTACTAGCCATTGGGGAGCAACGTGGATTCCCTGGAATGGTTGGTAGTGTCGATTGCATGCATTGGGAGTGGAAGAACTGCCCAGCAGCATGGAAAGGCCAATATCAAGGTCGAGATGGTAAAGCAACACTAATTCTTGAAGCTGTTGCTGATCGTGACTTATGGATTTGGCACGCTTTTTTCGGGATGCCGGGTTCGTACAACGATATTACTGTGCTATATCGATCACCTCTTTTAATAGATCTGTTCGAAGGAAGAGCACCACCTGTTAATTTCGAGGTTAATGGGACACAATATGAAATGGGCTATCTTACTGATGGCATTTACCCCAAATGGGCGACTTTTATTCAGTCAATTACTCAACCACAAACGGCAAAAGCTAGATTATTCGCCCAACACCAAGAAGCAGCAAGAAAGGATGTCGAGCGAGCATTCGGAGTGTTGCAAGCTCGATTTGCAATAATACGAAAGCCTTCTCTTGCATGGGATGAAGAACAACTCGCAGATATCATCACTTCTTGCATCATTATGCATAACATGATAGTGGAAGATGAAAGACATAGGTACAAACGCTATGCCGATACTAGAGAATTCATGGAAGATCGAACTCAACATAGATCGGGAGGTACAACGAGCGCAGATGATGAAGAGCCGTTCGAGTATTACTCAGATAGAATTGTTGACATAAACCAATACTTGGCAAATAAGGATGATGTTGAAAATCGACAAACACATCTCGCCCTTAAACAGGATTTGATGGAAAACATATGGCAAAAGCTTGGGAGGGTTCAGAATTAATGTAGCATTTAAATCCCAAGTATTACATAAGTCATTTCATTGTAATCGTCTAAACTAAATTATGTAACGAAGTTGAATGTGTTGCAATCATGGTGCAAAATATCAAGTAGTTTGTTCATTAAAATTAAAAATATTATTTTTTATTAATTAATCTCAATTAATTATATACGATAAAATTAATTACACTTAAATTATTCTTAATTACGTTGAATTAGAACTTAACAACGTTTAAGTATAAATTTTCGCTAATAATCAAATTTACTTGTTCATAAGCTTATTTAAATATAAATGAAATAAATAAATAAAGTAAGAGAGAGAAAGTATGGTGGGGTAAGGGAGAGAAGTTGATGAACTTTAAAATAGGTCATTGTTAATAAGAAAAGGTTGAAAAATGACATTTTAGGAGAGAGAAAAGGAATGAATAGTGCCATGAACTTTTATAAATAGAGCATTGCTAATAATGCTCTTAGAAGGATTGATTATAGCCATAATGTTGTTACGCTTTGGAGAAGTGTACCTTCGGAGACTTTGCAGCCTAGCTCTGCAAGTAGAGTGAACTTGGTTCTTTTTCATTCACTACTCTTAATTAACGATGATATCATCAACAATTCAACACAATATATAAATCTTCAGCTACAGATCTACAAAGACAATTAAGTATTAAACCACGAAATACTAACTACTAACATTTCGACCATTTTAAGACTTGTAACAAATACAACCTAACTAGAAAAAGAATTCCCAACTGACAGCAAACAATAACCCTAGAGGCCAGAACAGTCCAACTTTCTAAGCAAAACTTCAGCACCTACCATCGATATAATACAATGATCTACACCATAAGGACTACAACGATAACATAGCACTTTCAACTACAAAATAATTTGTACACAATAGCTAACTAAATCTACAAGTACATGACTATACTAACACAGTACTTCTGTGAATCTAACGGAAACTTTTGATGCAGGCATTTGAAAGTAGATTTGCTATCTCATTGAAGCTTTCCCGATAAGTCCATGCGTTCTTTCTCCGGGGTGAAAGTTGGTAATGGCGGGATTGATCGCAGAATCAACTTCCTACAACTCCTCCAACCAGGAGATGTTTCAAAGTCACAATGAGGAGGTGAAATTCTTTTACAATTAGGAGATGTGGATTTAACATAAGTAGTAGGAAGCAAGTAATCACCCTTCAAGTCCTCGCTGGTAATGGTATCATCTCCTAGACCTGTTATCTTGAGTTCATCTTCCTCAAAAGCCATCTCATCTGATTTATCCATATTGTGGGATGTGCATGATTGGAGAAAAGTTTCACTGGGAAAATGTGGAGCTGTGCCACCAAAGTGAAAAGGCCGCCGCACAGGTTCCCTGATAAAAGCGAAATCATTAGCCGAAAGTATTTGGCCTTGCGAGATATGTGAGTCTGAGAGGAAGGATGAAAAGGCGGAATAACATATCAACCTAATTTACCTTGCAACATTTGAAAGCTCGGGGGTTGCTTCGTCATGATTCTCCTCATCTGTTCTATGAGCATTGTCATGTGATCTGACTTCTGATGCATTTCGTTGCAGGAATTTTGTTTCTTGAAAGACAATACTTTCAGTTCCTAAATATAGTCCAAGTCCAAAGACATTTTGTTTAGCAGAAATTTACATCATACTAATGTAAGGAACGTGACTGAGGCAGCAAAGTAACTGTCATATGAAAATATTATGAGCTAACTGCTTGTTGACTATCAAAGTAAGACTAAGCGCCTCATTCTTTTATGCAATTTACTGTACTGTACTTATCTAAACTTATTAGCCTTGAATTAGTAAAAAATTTTGGCTCTTATGTGAACTTATTGGTCCTAAATTTTGCTTTGAAATGAACTTTTGATCCCTGAACTGGACTCACTTGAATTAATTAGTCCTAAATTGAACATGTTTCAGCTCATTAGCCTTGAACTTAACTTATCAGATTATTTAAACTTATTAGCCCGGGACTATCTGAATATAGTAGACCTATACTTGTTTTCTTAAGGTACAAAGGATAGGGCCTAAGCCTGTATGTAGATAGCACCTTACCTTCCTTTCGACCAAAGGTGTTCTTACATCCTTCACATCTGCAGCTCAGAGAGCATCCAACACCTCCCTGGAAAGCATGACCCACTGCCCTCATTAGCTCTTCGAAACAACTTGGAACGGAATGAGGGTGAGAATGATGAGAAAAACAAACCTGGAAGCATTCACAGTATTTCTTCAGGCAACCAGACTTCTTACAGTTGCATCCTCTTTTATGTCTTGCCGAAGCTGGAGTTTTGTTAAGCTCTTCCTACAATCAGAAGATAAAAAAAGCTATATATTAAGTTTAGTCTGGTGAAATCAGTGAAAGAAAAGTTGGTAAGGCATCCTACCACACTGTTTGGAGTTCCAGAACACTTGATCACTTTAGGAGCAAACGCAAGTGGATTGCGTGATTCTATCTGTCGCCGAGTTTCAAGCACAGTTTCCTCATGAACAGGCTTGTTAAAGCAATCCTGGCAATTACAGGGCTCAACACAGTACAAGCCAGCCGCAAAACACTCACAGTAACTGCATCAAGGAATAAGCAATAAGCAACTGAGAAAATCAGTGCTTCTAAAGGAACATTGACGTCCTTGAAAAATAATAGGCAAGACAAATCAGTAGCCAACATTTTGCAATAATTATAATGAGATACACCTGATTCTATTCAGTCCCTAATTTACGGTGCACAAGTGCATAAATATTATGAGTTGCACAATTCTATCATAGCAAGTTACTCCGACTCTGTCCCTCAAGTACCCCAGGTCTGGTCCTTGACGCTCAAACATGGTGTGGACACTTCGACATTTCATTTTGGGCCAAAAGGAAAACTTTCATAGCATAACTGAGTCGGATACTTGGCCGTGTACCCATATCAGAAAAGAATACCGAGTCCAACTAACATAATTTCCATCCAAATTCAAGGAATGACCATGTCATGCCTATATACAGCATTTGAATGCTTAAAGTTACCAGAAAAGTTAGGAAGTAGATCATTGTTAGAGGTAAAGTCCAGTTTGTGCACTCACAGCTTTAAGCATTTTGACCTCTTACAGTTACAGCGCTTGCAAGAATCAGTTTCTCCAACATTTTCTGACTTCCGCCTGCAGAATTGATGATAGAAAACTTAGTTAATGACGATGATAACAACGCTTCCCAGCTTTATGTGGCTGAGTGGTGGGCAACTGGGGAAGGCCACTGATTGGGGGATCCAATGTAGCTGATATGACAACCACAGTGACCCACTGAATGTTAGAAAATCATAAGAAACAACGGAGAATAAAAAAATCAATTTGTACAATATATACCGTTTCTTCTTAGGAGAACTCTGTGGAACCTCAATACCCTCACCAAAAATAGAGTTCTCAGAGGCATTTTCAGACACCTGAAGTCTATCTTTCTGTTCATCGGATTCTCTTTCCATGACTTCTGGAGCCGTTTGGGTAATAAGAGGTTTTGTATCAGGAATTTGAGAATCAGAAGTGGATATGGTGCGGGGTGAGCTTATTAACTGCCTTCTACAAGTCAAAGTCTGCCTCCTGACGACTATCTTATCTTTAGCAGCAGCTGCTAGAGCATTCAAATGCAAACCAATACCAGGGAGTGCTGACGAAAATCTGTTGCTCCCTGGTCTGCTGACCATCAGAGACTTATCAATTGAGATGCTAGAGCTAGCAGCTGGCTTAGTTGGAGAACTGCCTGTTGAATCAGCTAGCAGTTTCCTGTAATGAGATCCAGACATCTCATAAACTAGGCAACGTCTTCTTGTCATCTGCTGCTGCTGAGAACAAGACTAAAGAAAAATGTAAGACGTTAGTTCAGTTATGATTGGAGCATCAATGCAGCTTTTACAGAAAAAAAGTAACAGTAGTGGGACTAGTGGCATATAGAGTTGACAGATAAGTTACACTGCATCCACCTATGAACAAGTCAGAGAGTACATCAAGCAGTAGCAGCGAAGGGTTGCACATATTCTTAACAAATGCTCTTAAATTTTACAATTTGCAAGTCAATGAATGAGTGAAATACTGTAAGATGCAATGAAACAATTTATACCAAATGAGATAACAGACAGCAGTAAAGAATGAGTGGAGGGTGGAACAGTGGAAGGGAATGTACTAGCAGATGTGAAGTACGATTTGCCACTGGATTTGTTCTATAAATAATGAGGTCAGGAAGAAGCTGATTTAGCATATTTGTTTATCCACATCCTAAACAATCAATAGACTAAGTCGTCTAAAGATGTGACAAAATCTCTACTATAACCCTCATTCATTCTTCTGTCAACCCCTCTATGTTTGTTCCCTCTGCACACCCCCCCACCCCCCCCACCCCTTCTCCCCCCTTCCCAAGTCCACCAAGTGACAAAGTACGAAATGCATATAATGCTTAGTCCCAGGGGATTACAACAGATTGCTTCAAGAAAGAGCCTAATATACCCATTTTCTAGTTTAAAGTGCTGGTACTACTTGCATTATTAGCATGCCAATATGCGGAACTTGGCACTGCAAAAAAAAAAGAGGCCACTACTTAGAAGAAACTTAGGTTATACCTTGTCGTCTGTTTCAGTCTTCATATATTGGACAACTTTCTCAGCAAGTAGAGCATGAGAATTACCCGAAGTCCCATGGCTTCTTTCATTTACATTACCAATTTCTACCAATTTATTCAACGGAGCTCCTGTATGCTGGTTTTCAGAAATAACAGGACAATCAGATTCCGTTGACTGCAGGTCATTAATGTGTTCATTTGGGGGCTGCAAGACTGTTGCAACAAAAGATAGCATCCCCGAATCTGCACTTCTATCATCCAAGTCACCGCTATAATTTTCCTTGGTAGGTGAATGACGGTTTAAGATACCAGAAGCTTCACTCACAAATTTCTCCCACTCACATGCTTCTTTATTCTGTTTCATTTGATTCATTTGTACACGCCTTCCATTTTCAAATAAACAATCTGCCTCTTTATAATTATCTTGAATGACCTTCACAGGGATTGTCTCCATTCCAGCTAGATCAAACCCATCATGTGGCTTTACAGTATCACAATGGACCACATTATTCTCAGCAGAATCACGTTCATATTTTAAGGATCTTGGCTCCTCAAAAACCAGCTTTGAGGATTCTTCATTACTCCTGACAGTCACCTCTCGGTTATTTTTGTCCACCTCTTCAGTTTGCAAATGATGAGCTGGTTCTATTGCATCTGAGGTATCTTCAATTTTAACCTCATCCCCATTCTTAGCATCACTTATCCTGAGATGATAAAAAGAAAAAGATGTTAAAATCCCATATGAATACAACACTAGAAAGCAGTGCTGATATTTTACCAATTAGAAGTCCCGAATGTAAAATTACCTTGTGATCTTAGGTTCCTTTAGATAATTCGTAGGAGTCGCGTGCAGTGCTTGAGGAGATGAAAAATTAAGAAGGTGAAATGACGGTGCATTGTGACCCACGCTAAATGATTTGATAGGTGACAAAGTGCTGATGTAATTAAAGACTGGAGAATCCTGCAGATAAACATTGTTTGTCAGCAACTTATGAGTGACATTGATGATACTAATACAGCATTATAATACGAAAACTACGATGAAACAACAGATGAGGATTATGGCTAAATAACATGAGAAAACCACAGCATAAAGCCTCCCCATGAAAGAAGGTAAGTGTGGCCAATCGGCCAACAGTGAGCAACCAGTCTCTTAGCGCATCTTTGAAGGCTACAGCCAGCTAATTCTAAAGATTAACCATAAGCAGCAAGGCCGCTTTACAAGGCCATGCAAGATGTAAGATACTAATAAACAGAAATTGAACAGATTGCATATCAAATAATCTAAGGGGTCAGTATTGTATGTATGGTTAAAGGTGATCCAAAAGAATAGGGGATTTTTAAAAAAAGCACACTGTACAAAAAAGTTGGTCATCAGTAGACTGTAGACCTCCTAAAAGTTAACTTGGCCCAAAAACCGGGCCAAACCTGTCTCAAAATCTAAGGTATGAAACAAGACTTTCTGACTGAGGACTCGAAAATTACTAACACCCAATTAAAACAGGCTTGACTGATATATTGACTAGATATTTAACCCCGAACCTGAAGTACTCGATCTAAAAGGAATTAATCCTGAAATATTGGAGTAGTCTAATTCATAAATATTAGTAATAAGAGGCTTGTGCCCAGGGTAAAACATTCAAACAAAAGAGGATTAGATGTAAGCAACTTTATTACAATTATAACAGAGTATATTTCTGTAAAATCCTTAATATAAAGCACAATCTATCATTTGCTACTTTAAGTAAATGTGGCATTTTTCACTCGAGTGAGCAACAGGAATTTCATAAATTCTGCTTCAAAAAATAACTCAAACACAAAAAAAAAAAAAAAAGAGATTCTGATGGCATGCCCACATGTCCAGTCCCCACAAACATCAGTTTTAAAGAATCCACATAGTAAACAACCTTTGACTATACAGCATTATTTTCAAACTCCTGGTAGGACTATGCTGTGTGCAATTTGTATCAAATTACCACGGTTTTGTCAAGCACCTAACATCTCTAAGGACATCACAACATAAAGACAAAACTTAAGACACCAAAATTTTGATAGTTGGGACAGGTGTGTATGGCAGATGAAGCTTCATTGACACTACCTACCAAAGAATTACTCCCTGCATCACTTCTTTGTTGCATCAGTAATTTTCGATTCTAAATAATTGTGTATCGATAGTTCTAATACAAGCTTTCACAACTTTTCCGATCTTATCCCTGCCGTCATAAAAGTGCATTTTCCTCAGAACTTTCATCTTTCCAACTCACTTTTTCCATTCTCATGTGTTCAATAGGGCCATAGGAGTAATTTAGTTTTTAACTTGGTTTCATTCATTCCTCTATGCAATTCTAAAACAGCACTTAGCGTAACTTAAAATTTTTGCCTCTTTATTGCTAGCAACACCTGACAGTACACATGATTGATAAATGAGAGCACTATAGTTTCATATAATTCAAAAAATATTATGATTAGCTTGTGTCCCCACCCCCACCCACCAAAAAGAAACAATAGTGATTGGTAAATTAGCATAAATGAATAGAGTCTGATAACTTGATCAAATACACACAATTTAAAATTCATGCAACTGCAATTGTTATTAAGTTCTTTATGAAACTTCAGTGATTAGCAAAGTCACAAGCTATTATGAGTACTCAGGGTGGTCACTGTACCTAAACATGCTGAGTCAAAAACCTTCTTTAAGGTTTAATGATACAATAATTATTATTAATTGACACTAACTACTGCATAGTACACCCTACTCATTGAAAGAACACACACAAATAGGTTCTGTGGCTGAATTTCAATTTTTTTCAAATCTCCTTCCTCTAATCCAAAATCTAAATCTTATGAAATGCATTTGCCTCGACATTGGTGTACAAATCTCAGGAGAAATACACAGGCTATCCTCCAACATATTGCGCTGCGAGGAGTTGAGGACCCGGACTCAATTTCATTTTCACCCCTTCCAGTACAGACAACAATTAGAGATGAATGTTTAAAATATTTTTGATTCCAAAGATGTTACCAACAAAATCAATCAATTTGTGTAATTCTGCCTATTTCATATTCCATGACTAAAATTCTCATAAAAAAGGTGATAACTAGAAGTACATTGATAAATTCAACTTCATTGAGAAACAAAAGCAAAATATGACATCATGTGCAATCATCAATTCATGAAATTATTATTTTCCCATTACCAAAAAAAACCGCAACATTCACCCACAAACCCAAACCACCCATCAAAATTTACCATTAGTTAAATCAACCAGAAGAACTATAAGACACAAAAACCAATCTAAAACTCTTCTTGGCACACATAGCACGCTTAAATTGAGAACTCAAAACTAGTACACCTATATGCAATATGCCAATAAGGTAGCAATTTTGATGATTAAGATGTACAATTTTTAATATTAAAACTATGGATAGGAGGAGACCACAAAAATAGTGCACGACAAATTTCCAAAATATAAAAAAAAAATGCACTTAAAATAATCAAAAATAGAAGGTGCACGACAAATGGTTCTTTCCTTTTCTTTCCAATTTTGCAACCTACATTGAGAAAACGAAATTTGACGGGTGATTTGGGACACTTTGGAACTTCACCCATGTTAAATTTGTGGTCAATGTACCCATCACACCAATTGAAACCAAATCACCACTTTACCATCATTTTTGTTGGGTAATGATAATGATTAATCCCTACTATATTTCCAATTCCACAAAAATGGAAGTAAATTACACTAAAAATCATCACTAAATCTCCACTAATTTTCACCTCCATTAAACCCTAATAACACCCAGAAATAGAAATTGACCCAAATGCAGACCCATAACAGAACACAACTTTTAACAAAAAACAAAATCAACCCACTAAAATTAACTTCATAATCAACAAAAAATTACTTCACCCACAAAAAAAAACCGCAAAAAAAAAACCCAATTTCCATGCAGATCTAAAAACCCACTTAAAAAAACTTAACAAATCATCACATAAATTCACCAGCATTTGCAAAACCATTACTGGGTATTATAATCCATGCAACAAAAAACAAAACCCACAAAACAAAATCACAGAAAAAGTACCTCAAATTTGGAAAGAAAAGAAGGACTAGGTTGAGTTTTCTTATCAGGAGTATCCATGAAGAGAGAATAATAATGAAGAAGATGATGAAAATGAAGAGCTCTGATGAGAGCTCTTCCACATTCTCTCACACACGCTCCCTTTTTATTTTTTCTCTCTCTTATTTATCTGTGTTAAGATTAAAATAAAAACTGAGCCCCAAATTCAAGGAAGAATTTGAGCACAGTGATTTTTTTTATTTTTTGTTGGGTTAAAAAAATTATAATATTTTGGAGAGTTGGAAGGCGGGAAAATAGAAGAATAGTTGAGGTGTCGACATAATAGGCACAAGAAATGAGGGTTTGGTTACGCTCCACTCCACCTGTCTCTCTGTCATTTAATTTTTCTGTTCTTTCTTTTTTGTGTCGTTTTTTATAGTATTGGAGTTTGGGTGGTAACAGTCACTGACTCATAAAAATGTCAGAAATAGGACTACAGTAAAAAAAAATATGGTATAAACTGTGTGTTTTATTGTATGGTCAGAGTACAGACTGTGTATTTATACTTACTGGTATGCGTATTAGAAGGTTTGTAGGTTTGGTTTCTGTGTCTGTGTGTTCTCTGTATTTGACAAATTTGGTAATTGTAATCAAGATGATGGAGGAAGTGTATTTTTTTTATAATAGGAAGGAATGATTTCAGAATTATATGTTCATGTACGGTCTTTCTGAATTGATTTTTTGCCTTATTTTGTGCTTTGATTGACTTTGGGAAATCTAATTATTGGTGCCACAAGTGGAAGTTTGTATTATTGACTATTGTTGATTGTGTTGTGAAAACTGTACCATTCAGAATTATATGCTTTCACAAGGAAAAGAAAAACTGTAGGACTAGTTTATGTCTCGTGTAATGAGTCTAATGGTGCAAGTTATTATTAATCAAAAGTTATTAAAATAGGTCGTCTAACACTCTAACTTTATATATTAAAATTAGGAAAAAAATGTCAACAATAAGTTAATTTTTCGTTAACTGCTTTTAATAAGTCAATCTAGAGATTCATGAATAAGTAAACCTTGTATATTCAAAATCGCTTTCACTTGTTATTAACCTTTTTGATAGGTTAAAGTGCACGTGTCACTCTTTCATTTGACATTTTTATCCTTTAATTTTCTTTTAGGAAAAAATGTCAGAAAAAACCAAGGTTTTAGCACTTTTTCAAAATAAATACAAGGAGTTGCGAAATGTATAATAAATATCAACAAGTTATTTTTTCATAGGAATCCATACCAATTAACACATATCCGTCTATTTTTTCTGTCTTAGAAATCCATACCAATTAACAAATATCCGTCTATTTTTCTGTCTTAGAAATCCATTCAACTTCATCTCTGAATAACAAAAATCTAAGGTGAGTTAAATTTGGGTAGAAAGTGACGGAAAAATATACTGATATTTGTTATTTGGTATGAATTTCTAAGAAAAACATTACTTGTTGGTATTTATTTCACATTTCGCAACTACTTGGTATTTATTTTGAAAAAGTGCTGAAACCTTGGTATTTTCTGACAATGTTTCCCTTTTTTTTAAAAAAAAAACTAATGCTTCCTTCATTTTTCCTTTCCCAATAACCCCAACCTACCCGTACCACCCACCTCTCCATTGCACTACCACCAGCCCCTCCCCTAAAAACAGCCACCCGACTATGCAACCATCGGCCACTCCCTCAAAAACAGTTGTCCACCATGCAACCACCAGCCTCTCCCTTTTCTCTTTCTCCCCTGAAACATCCACAAGATCACCACCATCAAAAACCCCCTAAACCGCCCCTCCCAACACCTTAATCCCCCCTAATCCGCGTGGTAGAAGTCAAAAGCTTCCTCCTCTCCCTAAAACAGCCACCAGAGAAGGGAAGGGACTGGTTTTTCAAGGTGGGGAAGGGGAGGAGTTGCGTCATCTGGTTGAAAAGAGAAGGGATGTTGTATTATTCACATGTTAGGCTGAAAGGGGGAAGTAGGGACTAGGGGTGGCGGTGGAGGAGGTTGAAAAGGGAAGGGGAGGTCTAGTGATGGGGGAAACAAGTGATGGCTACAGAGGTCAAAAGGAAGGGGAGGAAGAAAGGGTGGTAGGGGCTGGTTTTCAAGTGGTTGGAGGAGGTTGTTTTTAGAGGCTAGGGGAGTAGTATCGGGTGGAATAGGGGGCAGAGAAGCAGAAGGAAAAGAGAGGGAAGCAGGTGGTTGGGGTAGGTGCCTTGGTGGTGTACATTGTATGTTGTGGTTGTGGCAAGGAAGTGGTGGTGGTCATGGTTGTGGAGTGGAAGGGAGAGGAAAGAGAAAGAAAAAAAAGGAGAGAAGGGAGAGATATAAAAATATAAGAATTTATTATTTTCTTAAACTAATTAGAACCAGACACGTGGATAAGTCACCTAAGCTAACAATTTATTAACTGGTTATCGGTAAAAAAAAACTTGTTAAAAGCGGAGGGATTTACAAGGTTTACTTATTCTTGGAATATCTTTAGGTTGACTTGTTAGAAGCAGTCAACGTAAAGGTTAACTACTTATGCTTGACAATTTTTCCTTATAATTAACCAGCTTAAATCCATCACTTTATTCAAAATTTGCTTCAATCTCTTCATTCTATTGGGTTTGGACTGTTTCCTAATTTTAAATTAAAAGTAGGGGGTTTCTTATAAGACCAACTCATTATATACATCGTAAGGTACATCGGGCCAATACTTAGATATTGAACGTGCAAAGAAATAACAATAGTAATAAAATGGTTTAGTGATCAACCACTTGCATGTGAGAAGACTAAGAAGTGCCAGTGGTTGGGGATTCGATTTCAGTCATAACAAAACACAAACCTTTTTTTGTACGGTAATTGCATGTGAGAACACTAAGAAGTGCTAGTGGTTGAGTATCTCATAACACATGTATCTACCTATCATACCTCATACATCATATGTCCTACTCCGTACACATAAGCCTAGATGGGTTCCATCCTAAAATCAACCGGTGATGAGTTGAGTAGCTCATCAGATATATATGTGAATCATCCTTCCCCTCTTTCTTCAACGTGGGATCACAAGTAGGTATTCTTTTTAATATTTACCTTCTGGTGCAACGACATATAAACGAATTTTCTTTATATAATCATAAAATTGCAAATTAAGATTGTTAAATTGAATTAGTTTTTTAAGAGGTGACCAAAGTCAGCCTAGCCGAACAGTCCAAAACTGATGGGCATTGGACTTGAATGTGGCCGGGAAGAACAACACTAAGTGGCTTCACATCCAGTTTGCACACTCATGTGTGCCTTGTAAGCTGCCAAATAATCTGCTGGGTACAAGCCACCAGACTAGTGATCGATTGGGGGAACTATGATTTTTCCAGGATCGAGAATGTCCATTAGCCGAGAACCCCTAAGATGACGAGGGGGGTATGTCCCCATGGCAGGACGAAGAACTCCCTTCAGCAACTTCGACAGTTTTTGCCAACCGTTGTAATGTTCACGCTGACCTAGGGGGATTTCATTACCTTTGTGGGCTTTGGCTCCGAGTGGATACCCTGCTTGGTTGCTCTTCGCTGGTTAGGTCTCTTCTTGATGAAGATCGGTTTCACATGGCTCCTATTAAGTGCCTTGCGTCATGTCCTCTTCAAAGGAGTCGAACTTCTATCACCCTTCTAGCGTCTTGCCTCCTTGTTGGCCGATGACCCTCAGTTCTTTCTGACGGCGCCTTGTTGGATTGTTGACATGTTGAGAGGCTCGAGGACCCCTTGGTGCAATCAGCTGATGGTATGGGTCCTTGGCAGTCCGAGGAAAGCGTTCTAGCCCGCTCCCTTTACACATCATTTGTAATCCCCGTAATTGTATGAATTTTATAAATATATTTAAAGTATATTTATAATCATTTTCATACTTATTTTATTTAAGTATTGACTATTTTAAAAGTCAAATGATTATTTAAACATTTTAAATGATCATTAATATTTATTTAGTTGCAATTAAGTATTAAATATTTTATTTAAAGGTTTTGGGTCGTGTTTAAAATGATTTTGAATGTTGGGTTGGTGAGCCCAACCAATTTGTTTAAGTTTCATGATCAACTTAAGCCCAAACCTAAATTCTAACCTAATTGCCATAGGTTTTAGGCAAAACCTATAAATACCCCCCTTCTCTCGTCGTCCAGCGGCAACAGCACGCACAACAGTCGCGTGGCCTGCACGCGCCGCCAGCCGCCACGCACACCACCGCGTGCCTTTCCCTTCGTTCTTTTCCGTTTTTTGTGGTTTTCTTCGGTTATTTATTAACATTTATCCTCTACTTTAAAGTTTACATTATAGTTTAATGTTAAAGCTATAGTTTTTATGATTTTTATATGTTTTTATAATAAAGTTGAAAACTTTATTATTCGATTATTAAAAATCTGATTTTTATTTAGTATGAATATAAATTATAATTTCAGATTTATTGTTATTGGGGTTAAAGTGAGTTTTAAGTATTAAATTAATGATTTTTGAGGTTTTAAAGTATAGATTTATGAGTATTATATTAAAGGCCGTTAAAGGTTGGAACTTTAATATACTTAAAGTATTTTTAAAGGAGTTTTGAAGCGTTTTAAAATAAGTTATATTGCTGTGAATTAATTAGTATATTAATTCATTGTTGTGTTATTATTTTGGTAGGCGGAGAATTTACTTTATGCGACTTCTAGATTTCTAAAGTGGCCTCTCACTTTGTCTACACAAGGTACGTACATGTCCTTATGTGTTAGACTAGTATCATATCCTAAGGATTAGGATTATTTAATATTATCATGTATAGGGAACCCTTTTATGGTTCATACGTGGCTATTACATATTGTTGAGCATGTTAATTGCCTTTATGTTTTATTACAGGAGTGAATGGATGTTTGATTCAAGCATGTTTGGGAAGGAAAATTTATTAATTCACATGAGGAATTAATATTATTTTATTGTTGGATTGTGATTTTAATATCGTTTCCCTTAGTGAATATTTTATTACGCTCAAAGGCCGAGGACTTTATAAGTAAGTTGGATAATTATTTGATATGGTTATTTTACTACTTTGCAAAGACCGATGGATTTGTAGGGTATGTATATTTATTGGAATTTCGATTGTTGATTTAAGTCAACCAATAAATTTGGAGGATTAATTCTTGGTCAATTGGAATTGTTTGATCACTTATTTAATCCTAAGATAAAAGAGGAATATTTATTGTATTCATGTTATGTGTTGGTTGTCTGTTTAGAGTCCAACATCGAATAACTCACTAATACTTAAAGTGAAAGTGAATAGTAATAGCTTTAGACTAGTGCACGTCTGAAGTTCTGGACTAGTATGAGTTGGAGTACATGGTGGTAGCCCATGGCTTTTCTTGGGGTCGGTTTGATCACCGTACCCTATTTTTATTTTTAAAGGTTCCTCGATATCATTGGTCAAGGGGTTACGGAGTCGGGCCCGTAACTCGGTCTTTCATTTTGAAGACTGGTTTTTGGTTGGACAACTCGATCCATTTTCTTTTTAATTTATTAAATATTTATCATGTTGTATGTCTTGTGGTCAAGTCTTATCTTAAGAGTTGAAGTCTGATAGTATTTTATTGATCATGTTTTGTTTTTCATTAGTATCATGATTAGATTTCGTGTTTTACTTTATTTATGTATGTACTCAGCCTTGCTGATTACGTGCTTTTCGGTGTCGATCATGGCTGTGCCTATTGATCCTGTGATGACCCTTTATTGGCGAGCAGTCTTCAATTGAGTATTTGCCTACAGGTTTGAAGGCATGTTGCATAATCTCAATATTCATTTCGGACTTGGGAGCATTGTTGGGAGATCGTTTTATTATCTTATTGTTTCCTACCTTTACGTTATTTTAATTAAGTTGTTCTATGGATTATTTATTTTTAAATGTTTTGATTGGTTTTGAATTACTTTCGAGGTTTGCATATTAGTTTGAGAATTATATTATTTAAGTATTTATTAAAGTATATTTAATGTTTTCCGCTGCAATACTCTGAGTAAGCTGATACGTTTTCACACGGGCGATAATGCCTTGATAATTCTCTATTTTAGTTGGGAAAATATATGTTTTATAAAGAGAGAATTGTCGTGGGTTTACATCATTTGCCCGAGGATCTCGTAATTCATTGGGAGGTGGTGAAGGTCGAGCATTTGATTAACGCTGGTTTCCTTGGATAACTTGGACCCGGTCGTCATTAATTCAAGAATTCATGAGAGCTTCGAGATGCTCTAGGTCGTACCTGGTGATATGCAATTCTTCATGTCGGTTTAGGCGAGGCTGATCGTTTTGATTCACTAAGGGGTTGTTCAAGTTCTTCGACGTCAGGCTCGTCATCAGGTACAAGTGATCTGTTTTGCTTGGTCAGTTGGTCGTGGCTTTTTTTGTTGTTGACGTTGTCTAACCCTAGTTCCCCACAGACGGCGCCAAATTGTTTCTAGTACGAAACTTAAGAGAGTAAATGATGATTTTGGGGGAGACCTCGTACTGTCTGGCTCAAGTCATGTGCATTGCTGATCCTGCAAAACAAAGTAAGAACTACTCCGAGTATTCCGGGAGAAGTCCCTATGATGTTTAAGTTAGCGACCGGGTTGATGAAAAAGATGATGGAAGGAATTCACTTAGTTAGGTAGAAATTAATTAACCTTTACTAATGTGGCTGTCATAGCTTTTATTATATTGAATCTTTAGAAGAAGAATAAAGTAATGTGGGATCGCAAGGTACATAGAACTGAAAGCATATCCAACCATTCAATGACACAAGGCCTCGTGAAATGTAGGGGCGTCATTTCATACGAAAATTGTTATATTTCCTCCGGTTTTTTTTAAATGTGACACTTTCTATTTTAGGAAGTTTTAAATTAAATGTGACACTTTCTTTTTTTGTCAATAAACTCTCTCTATCTCTCTCCTCTCACATGGGTCCCCTTATTTTTTTTCTCTCTATCTCTTTCCTTCCCAAAAATTGCCTAGGAGTCCGTGAATTTAAAAGTGTCACATTTAAAAAAAAAACGGAGGAAGTAAAGCTATTCTACACAACCTGCTGGATGGTTTATATTTGGGCTACTGGTTGTGTCCGTGCCAGAGGGATATATCTTGTTCCAACCCGAGGTCAAAGCCTAGCAAGAACGTTGTTCTTTTCTTGATATTCTATGGGCCTTCGTGTTTATGGGCATTGAGCAACACCTTATCTTTATCTCTCTCTCATATCTCATATGTTTCCTTTTTTCTTTCTTTTGTTTTCTCGTTAGTTATTTATTTTGAACTATAGCTTCTTTCACAAGTATTTCTTACAGTGATCTTAGTATGTTACAATATTACACTTAATGTGTATGTTTCTCAACTTTTTACTTAAGTCTAATATGGACCCGGTCTACACTAAACTTATTGTAGACCAGGGCTAGGTCTCAAAAGTTAAGGTTTTTTTAGCAAAAGTTAAGGTTTTTTTAGCAAAAGTTAAATTTTTGCTCACCAAAAGTTAAGGTTTCTTTACCAAAAGTTAAGATTTTTTAATTAAAAGTTAAGTTTTTATAGTCCAAAGTTACGTGTTATGAATGAAAAGTTAGGTTTTTTTTAGCAAAAGTTAAGATTTTGTAATTAAAAGTTAAATCAAAAGTTAGTGTTATGAATGAAAAGTTAAGGTTTTTTTAGCAAAAATTAAGATTTTATAAATAAAAGTTAAGGTTTAGCAATCAAAAGTTAAGTGTTTAAGAATGAAAAGTTAAGATGTTTTTAACAAAAGTTAAGATTTTCAACCAAAACTAATTCGAATTTAAGCTTAAGCTAAGCTAATCCGATTACAGAGATAGACAATAGTTTAAAGAAGAATAATTTTACCATAAGTACAAGAGAGAGAGAAAATTTCAACCAAAAGTTGAAACCTTACAATTTCTTTACTTTCCTCCATTTTTTCCCCTCTCTCCTAAATCTCCATTGATGTAAAGCTTCATCAACTTCAACCATGTCGAAGATGAAGCATCTCCTTCGTAAGCTCCACATCGGTAACGACCATCACAACAATCAAACCCAACTTATCCCCATCTTCCTCCTCAAATCAACTCATTTCTCACAGTCATTATATCAAACACATAGTGAGCAACAATGTCACTTAATCCCTAGAAACACCTCCAACAACAACAACATCACAACACCATTCACCCCATTTTCAGTGACTTCTCCTCTTCATTTTACCCTAACTCTCTCTCTTAACATACATTCTTTCATTTTCTTTTGCTTTTGCGGTCTTCTCCTTCCTCGGTGCTCACAATGTGTTCGATTTCGTCAATTTTGAACTCGATTTGTACCTAAGCGTCGTCGGAGAAGACGCCATCGTCGCCGGTGAATGTCGATTTCGATTTCCGACGCTTTTAATGAAGTTTTCCGGCGAGTGCAACTGGCCGGTCCACACTAAAGGTAAGGTGGACCAGGTCCACGCAAGTCTTACTGCAACTTTTTTAACTTTCAATATTTTATGAGATGTGTTTGTTCTTTTAATTTTGAAAAGAAAAATCATTTTCAGACATTTGATAACAAAAAATTATTTGCATATTATTGTCTCTATTACACTTCTTCTTTTTCACCAAGCTTGTAAGAAATTGAGCCAAATATACGATATTTTTGTCGTGAATTTCTAATTCAACTTTTGGAAATAATAGATTTAGGATGGTAATAGTACATTGTATGTATAATTCATACGTCTTAAACAAGGCCCATCATATATAAATATATTTATAATTTGAGGAATGCTTCTCATTTTGTTTAAATGGCCCTGATAACCCCCATTTCTTGGTTACATGCACAAATAGTATTTTTGTCTTTTCTAAGATGATTGGGTTGGCCACTAGGTAAGCCCAAATGGGCATCACTCATATCCACCGACTCTTTACAAATAGGAAGAAAACAAAAAAAAAGGGAGGGGGAGGGGAGTACATTATAATTGTTTTTGTTAGTGTCAAAATAATACTCCCTCCATTTTTTTGTTCGTTGCATTTACTGTACCTTTAAATGTCAAGGAAGATGATGTAATAAACATGTGGGTGGGGACAACAATTGAGGAGTCCACTTATTTTAGAGTACGAATTGTAAGGTACATGTGGAGTTGGTTTATTATAAGACGGTCTTAGGGTAAGCCTTAACGTCAGACCAGTCCTATAAGCTAATTAGAAGTCTAATTACGCACGCCACACGCTAAGCAGCCAAAACAAATTGATTTTTTTTTTTACTTTTCGACCTAAAACCTTAACTTTTGCGTTTTCTTTAACTTTTCAACATAAAACGTTAACTTTTGCATAAAAATCCATAATAATATCATATATTATTAACAAATGGGCTAAAATATTAACTTTTGAACTTAGAAACTTAACTTTTAAACGTAAAACCTTTAACTTTTAAATAATGACACAAGTTATTTTATTTAACCAATAGACTTAAAATATCAATTTTTAAACCTTAAATCCAAACAACAACGTTGGAATATATACATATATAATACATAATAAATTTTAACTATTCGACAAAAAAACCTTAACTTATACGCAAAAGTATTAACTTTAATTAAAAATTAGAAACGGGTTATGATAGTAACAAATGGGTTAAAACCTTGACTTTTGAACCTAAAACATCAGGTTTTGAAACTGCAATGCACGCATGTAACAGGGGGAGGGAAGACGCGTGTTTGTGGATCCGTGCTAATGGGCCTGTTGGGCTGGTCTTACATTAAGTTTAATGTAAGACCGTCTTTTACAAGATTTTGTTGTACATGTGATGCCAAAAAGTGATAAAATTAGGATAAATGAGTAATATAATTTTTCTATACTGAAAGATAAAAAAGTAGGATAAATAAAAAGAAACAGAGAGAATAATAAGTAGTCTTAGCTCGCCCACCGGATTCGCCTATGAGTGTTGGCAAAAAGTTTAACATAGCATCACATGACTTTCCTATTTAATTTCCTCATATTACGAAACCAAATTAAACATCAAATAATATTTCTACAAGATTGTGAATTATTTTATTTTAATTGGTTCTTAAAATTTGGATAGAATTTGGTAAGTAATAACCGAGTAATAACCGGAGGGAATAATGAGAGTGTTGGCAAAAAGTTTAACATAGCATCACATGACTTTCCTATTTAATTTCCTCAAATTACAAAAGGAAATTAAACATCAAAATAAGATTTCTAAAAGACAATGAATTATATATATTATTTCCCTGTTGGTTCTTGATATAATTCGGTAAAGTAATAACCAAGAAACATTACAATTTACAGGTTGGATTTTATTGTTGTTAATCAATTAACTTTCCTTAATTTATCTATAAATTGCAATCCCAAGGCTCCTCCTACCCTAATACTTCAACCCTAGAGAAAAAGCAAAGAAAGAAAAGTATGGCAACCCTAACCCAAAACTCAACCCCAACTCCTTCAATTTCATCTGTTGCTTCTGCTGTTGGAGGTGGCCTCTCAACCCAGTCGTCGGTAGGTGGTCTATCATGGGTCTACAAGCAAGCAGGACGTGTCGTTTCGGCTCGGCGGTCTAAACCCCCGAGGACTCCGACGGTGCAAAACGTAATAAAGAAGCAACAACTCATTAAACTTATGAACGAATATGATGCTGATGATGATGACGACGACGACGAGGATCAACAAAAATCTGTTGATTACTGCAGTGATGCTGAATCTTGCTGCTCCAATACTTTGTCTCATGAGTTTATACGCAAAAAGGTGCAACAACATATTCCCCTTGTCACCGATTATGATAGTGATCACAGCGAGTCTTCCTCTTCAGTCTGTCCTCCAAAGAGAATTACAACAACGGACATATGTCAATTTTTACCCTAGATAGGTTATTATGTAAGTATTGAATATTGATACGTTGTGCTTGACGTCTTAAAAAAATTAAGACGATTATGATGATGTTAGTTCTAGTTTTAATTTGAAATTTTATCTATGTATGTATTAGAGTATTAAATCATGCTTAGTACTACGTATTCCTGGTTTTTAGTTATGTTATATGAATGTGCAGATTGGTTAATTTAATGTCTTC
The DNA here is from genome assembly GCA_947645195.1 of Patellifolia procumbens. Classification (NCBI taxonomy): domain Eukaryota; kingdom Viridiplantae; phylum Streptophyta; class Magnoliopsida; order Caryophyllales; family Amaranthaceae; genus Patellifolia; species Patellifolia procumbens. Next base: position 3,199,681 of record CANSGD010000193.1, read on the forward strand.
CGCTCATCAAACGTAAACTGTAAACATAAGGCCTAGTTGAAGATAAACTGTTTACTGAGTAGTGAGTACAATGGAAATTCGCTTCTATGGCAATACGTTGAGTACACAAACAAATTAAAAAGTTTGTTTTGTTGGTATTCAACTGGGAACTCTATTTTCAAGAATTAAATTGATTCCAACTATGACCGTCCTGCTTAAAATAATCTCAACTATGATCGTCACGCTCAAAATAATCTCAATTATGGATTATTTTAGAATAATCTAAATTACTAGGAGTACATTCCCAAAATAATCCAAACTTTGTTTTTCTTACCTTTCAATGATCCCTATACCATATATAGAAGGTACCCTAATAGTTTGGATTTGTCTTACCTTCAATGATCCCTATACCATATATAGAAGGTACCCTAATAGTTTGGATTTGTCTTACCTTCAATGATCCCTATACCATATATAGAAGGTACCCTAATAGTTTGGATTATTCAAGAATAAGACATAGTTGAGATTATTTCTATCAGAACGGTCGTAGTTGGGATTATTCCTATCAAATTTTCCTAAATAAGGAAGAAAACAACAACAAATATCTCCATTCGCCACATATAATTCTACCAACAAACTAGTAACAGAGAAAACATTATTGTTTGGTGTAGTAGTACCCTTGACTAAATAACTAAAATTAAGACTTCTTACCCTATGGGATTATGTGGCTGGCACCGTTCTCACATAACTATAACTAAAACAAGGAGCAAGCATGGCACTGGGCCATATGCTAATTCAACTAGAGACTAATGAAAGGTGCTCAGTACATTGTTAAGGTCATTTGTTACAACTTACAAGGTTTCAAAAATATTAAGGTATTATGAGAAATTAGTTTTTTAAGAGAATTTCACTGTCTCCTCTCTCACGAGCACACGGATTAGGAAGGAAGAACTTCTCCGGAACCCTAGCTTAAACTCTCAATTTTCACGTACTATTAATTAAATGCTCTAAAATAAATTGCCCAGAAATAGTGCCGGTTCTGATATTTTGAAGGCCCTAGGCGAAAAATTAGATATGGGTCTATTGTGTGAAAATCTATAAAAGATGCATAGCATTTTTCAAAAATTGGTAAAAAACATTAATTTACTTGGTGCCTTAGAATTAGGAGAGTACATAAATTTACTTCGAATAGTCTAATACTAAAATCTAGGAACTCTAGAGGATTAGATGCAAGTTGAGACTTTATAGGAAACTAGCTCAACCTTTAATTTTTCTAGTAAAAATTGGTATATCGGCGTTGTGTTAATGACTTGCAAGTGTAAGCTGAGATTCTTTCCTTTTCCCCATCAAGTCACAATTAACTTACATATGTCAATTTTGTACCCTCTCCTAACTGGGCCCTAGGCGACTTGTCCCAAAGCCTACCCTCAGAACCGGCCCTGCCCGAAATTTTTTATACAAGGATCCTAAACAGCGGTTCTTAATAGCCCTTGGGAGTTGGGACAAGCAGCAAAATAATCACCAAGCTATGGAGCGGTGCCATGTGCCCGACCCTAATGTTGCCTGGTAGGGGCACCCAAATGTATACGTGAAAGCTTGTGTGCAAGTTTTCTATCACAATGATCGCCAGTTTCTAGCACACTTTCCCATCTTGACTGCGAGTAGAACACTTTTCAAAACTAAGGAAAGCCGATAATTATATAATACACCTGGATGTACCTTTGTGTGCGGTAGGCCGGTAGCCGCAGGTACACCGTACATAATGGCGGAGTCAGGAATTTCAATAATTTGAAAAATAATTGTATGAAAGGGGAAAAAATGTTGGTATGGAGATTTGAACACGGGTTTTATGAGTGATTTACTCTTTTTATGATGAAAACCAACTAAGCTAAGTCTATTTATTGATATTATACTACATTAAAATCTACATATGCATTAAATTATTTGGACCTTTGGGGACGACCTTAAATTATTTGGACCTTGGGGGGCGGTCGCCCCCACCAGCCCCCCTCCCTCCGCCCTTGACCGTACACCTAGAGAGACTATTTAAATCGAATAGGTAGGTTGTACAGTTGTAGTTAAATAGCAAGACACTTGGTTCAATGGTGATGCCTATGATATTAACTACTAACAGGGCGTTTGATATGAGTGACAAGGGTAAGAAGGATAAGTCATAAGTCAGTGAATAAGGATATAAAATGATGTACTCCCTCCGTAACACATTACTTGCAACATTTTTCAAAAATAGGTGTAACATAATACTTGTAACAATTTCTCTACTTTTTTCTTATGGTAAAGTTTTTCACATTTAACTACCTATGGTCCCCACCCCATGTGTATTTGTTTTTGTTTTTTTCTCTTTTTTCCTCCTTTATTTCCTAATCATATGTCATTTATCTCTCTCCACTTTTACCAAACTACACTTTTATCCATCATTAACAAGTTTTGTCTATGAATTCCCTCTAGTCCATTTGTTGCAAGTATTGCGTTACGAGGAAGTACAATTTTTATTATACACGATGGTGTACCATGCTCATGGTATACCCAAATCTTTTTTTTTGCTCAAATAATATTAGGTGTACCATGAGCATGGTACACTCGGGTGCATGATGCATCATCTCGAAAATAATGAGTGGAAAAAGGATAGAAATTAAATAATGTTTTCCATTGTTTCGTAGGAGTTAAGGATGAGATTAATATAAATAATAAAATTACCTATATGCCCTTACTAACTCTCTACTCCTCTCTATTTCATTAATGGAAAATTTGTTGTTTCCTTACATATTTCGATTCCTCCCCTTATACCACAATCCACACCCCTAAGTATTATTTTGGAGGTATAAGGGTATTGAATGATATTTTATCACAGGCTTAGGATAATACCCTACCAGCAAACCCATGCAATCCCCTCGCCCTAGACCCCTGCACAACCCTACTACTGGCCACGACGATCTAACCCTCCCCTCCCCTCCCTAGCACCAGATGACCCAGCCTTCCCTTTCCCACCCTTTCTTAAACTCCCCAAACACCCCACCTTCCATAGTCGTCAACCACCTTCCCCCTCCCTTCCTCACCTATCCTCTACCCTTCCCTGCCCATTTTCAAAACACCACCACCACCCTTCGAGCTCTGAGAATTGATTTGATAATTAATGAAAGCTTTCGAACTTTGAGAACTTTTGGGTTGAAAGTTTTGGTTACAAAAGGTTGTGAGGGCGAGAAAGGGTGGGGGTAGGGGAGCCGGGTCTTCCATCCAGGGTGGGAAAGGGTGGGGGAGGGTCGGGCGTAAGGAAGGGCAAGTCGTCGTTGTGGCCAGGGTTGCGGGTGGGGGAGGGAGGGGTGGGATGGTTTCTTTTTTTTTTAAGGTTAGCCAATCAAATTGATCTCCATTTGCTTCTTTAGGGTCCGTTCTTTTCAACTTATTTTCAGTTCTTATAAGTTCAGACTAGTTCAGATAAGTTCAAATAAGGTCGAATAAGGTCGAATAAGGTCGTATAAGGTCGTATAAGGTCTAATAAGGTCTAATAAGGTTTAATAAGGTCTAATAAGGTTCTTATATACTTTTTATATAACAACATTATTATTATTATTATTATTATTATTATTATTATTATTATTATTTTATTATTATTATTATTATTATTATTATTTATTATATAATATTTATTATTATTATATTCATTGGGCTATCATCGTTGCTTGTTGTACGCTTGAGAATTTTATTCGTCTACATGAATAAGGGATATCGACTTTTATGGATTATCGTTTATAAATGAACTTTAAACTATTGTAGTTCGTAGTTGTTCTTGAAGCTATTGATATGGATCTTTTAAGTTTACCTCCGTAGAAATTTATAATTGATAATAACAATAATAATAATAATAAATAATGACTTATAGACCAATAATAATAGATAATTTATAGTAATATAATAATAATAATATAATAATTTGAATAATAATAATATAATAATGGTAGTAGTATTAATGATAATAAAATTAACATAATAAGAAAAATAGTAATAACAGAGTAATTATTATTATAGTAGAGATAAGAATGATAATAATTATAATGGTAATTGTATAAATAATGATAATAATAATAATAATATATAATAATAACAATAATAAAAATAATAATAAATAATAAATAATAATAATAATAATAATAACAATAAGGTTAAATAAGGTCTAATAAGGTCGAATAAGGTTTAATAAGGTCGAATAAGGTCGAATAAGGTCTAATAAGTTCAGATAAGTTCAGATAAGCAAAAATGAGTTGAAAAGAACAGACCCTTAGTCTCTTTAGCAGGTTTTAAAGTGAGACTATTTTGGAAAGGGTAAACAATAATTGGGATTTTTTTAGGAATAAATAAAGTTGAGATTAATAGAAAATATGATCAATAGTTGTGATTATTCACATTAATTTTCCTAAACATATCAATTAAGTTTTTCATTACACAATTAGGGTGGTCATGACAAGTAATAGATCATTTTGAACAGACGTACCCCGAAGTTGGGATTATTACCAAATTTTAAAAGGTAAGACTTTTTACCGCAACCCGCCCAAAGGTAGGGTTATTCTCATCTATTTATTCTATTATATATGAATGTTGTTCTATTGATCAAGTACAAACTACTTGCTTTTACCTTGAAGGTAGTTACTTTGTTAAAGTATTTTTCCAATGGTACAAAAATTATAAATTTTAATAGTCCATATATATTCAAGCCACGAAGGCGAGTCCAAAATTGATCCCAAGATCTCTTGGAATCAAGAGGGATGCTCTAACCAACTAAGGGTCTGTTCTCTTCGGCATAATTCAGCTGATCTGAATTGAACTAAACTGAACTAATTGGAGCTGAACTGAACTGAACTAAACTGAACTGAACTGAATTGAATTGAATTGAATTGAATTGAATTAAATAAATAATAAATAATATTTAAACAATAATAATATGAATATTCAATAAAAATTATGATCATAAGTAATAATAATGAATAATAATAATAGTATTTTGGATATTTTTAAATGATAGTTATAAATAAATAATATTAATAATCATAAATTAATAATAATAATAATAATAATGGTTAATGATTATAATGATAATTAATAATAATTATTTTATAGTCTTTGTATTAATATATTAATACTTGATGATGATTATATAATAACAATAATATCTAAGAAGTAAATTAATATTACTATTTTAATAATTAGATTTACTAATATAATAATATTTAGTAATAAAATAATGATTGGGTCGGACCGCGTAAAATTGCATCATAAAACTTTTTGACGTGATTTGATTGGTTTATGCTTTTGACCTAAACCATGTTCCTTCCTAATGATAATAGTAATAATAATGAGTAAAGCTATAATAAACAAAATAATATATAGATATAATAATGATAATACTTAATAATAATGATATAAAATACATAATAATAATAAGAGTAATTAGTAAAATAAATTAGACCTACATAATAATAATATTTAACAAAATGGTTATAAAAGAATGGAGCTGAACTGAACTGAACTGAATTGAAGTGAACTGAACTGAATTGAATTTAACTGAACTAAATTGAACTGAACTGAACTGAACTGAACTGAACTGATTGGAGCTGAACCGAACTGAACTGAACTGAACTGAACTGATTGGAGCTGAACTGAACTGAGCTGAACTGAACTGATTGGAGCTTAACTGAACTGAACTGAACTGAAAATAAGCTGGGGAGAACAAGCCCTAAGTTATCCCTCACTCTAATCAATTTATTGTAAGGGCCTGTTCATTTCAGCTTTAATTTCAGTTCAGTTCAGTTCAGTTCAGCTCCAATCAGTTCAGTTCAGTTCAGTTCAGTTCAGCTCCATTCTTTTATAACCATTTTGTTAAATATTATTATATTGATCTAATTTATTTTACTAATTGCTCTTATTATTATTATTATTATTATTATTATTATATTTTATATCATTATTATTAAGTATTATTATTATTATCTGTATATTATTTTGTTTATTATAGCTTTATTCATTATTAAAACTATTATCATTAGGGAGGAACATGGTTTAGGTTAAAAGCACAAATAAACCCGCGTTTTCAGCCCATAATCCAATCAAATCACTTCAAAACGATTTATGATGTAATTTTGCACGGTCCGACCCAATCATTATTTTATTATTAAATATTACTATATTATTTAATCTAATTATTAAAATAATAATATTAATTTAATTCTTATATATTATTGTTATTATATAATCATCATAGACTATGGAATAATTTTTATTAATTATCATTATAATCATTAATCATTATTATTATTAATTTATGATTATTAATATTATTTATTTATAATTATCATTTAAAAATATCCAAAATAAAATTATTATTATTCATTAATAATTATTCATTATTATTACCTATCATCATAATAATTATTTAATATTCATATTATTATTGTTTAAATATTATTTATATATTTATTAAATTTAATTCAGTTCAGTTCAGTTCAGTTCAGTTCAGTTCAGTTCAGTTCAGCTGTTTTTAGTAAATCTAAACAGGCCCTTACTCATATCTAACATCTGTTACGTTATACTAAAACAAAAACCAACAATGACATCGGTCATTCTTTTTCTAATTTTTTTTTAAAAATATTATTGTTGTCTAAACATCTATTTTTATTTTACTTTTAAAATACATTTTATAAAGGACTTGTTATCATATCTATAACATTCTACTGAAGATTGCTAGAATATCTTCAATGATATGATTAATTGAAAAAATATTAGACAACACGACTAGATTTCAAAATTGTTAACACCTTTATCACATACTCACAACTTCTACAATTTTTATTGTTAACACCACAAGGTTGTTTTTTCCTCAAATAGATTTGAGTGTACCATAAGGATGATATACCCAAGGATGATGATACACGCAAGGCTATTTTTTACTCAAATAGACTTGGATGTACCATGCTCATGGTACACCCGAGTATATGATGCATAGTCTCCACAACTATAAGCCTATATGTTATACAAAGTATATTTTTAAAGAAATATTTGTACAACTATTTGTTTCTTCTTAAACCATATTTTGTACATTACTCGAGGAAAAATACTACTTTTATTCTAAACCATATTCTATATTGTTTTATCCTTAACTATCGATATATATTTTCCATCCCTCTAAAACTCCATTGATGTAAGAAAATCATAACATGACATCTTAAATGCCACGACAAATTTCGTCGAATAAAATTGCCAAATGACATAACCTCGTTAACTAGCTGGTGGATTTTGCTTTAAATATTAATATGATGATGATTAGTTAATTTTTAGAGAAAAAATATAAGCAGAACTGGTAGCAACTTCTGGATACAGGGGTGAAGATAGATAAATTTTCTTTTCTTCCCAATAAGATTTCAACCTTCTATATTAAAGGACTATCTCACACGCAACATATGCTATGAAAAATGTTAAGCACATGATTCTGCCTGTAATGTCAAGTTACTGTACAAGTACAACCCTTTATCTTCTTCATTTTACCATTGCAAGTTAATGGCAAGCTCTAGTAGCAATTCAACTTGTCGAAGAGTTCGTTGTTTCTCCTGGTGCTTCAACCGAGCTGCAACAGACTCTGGCTCAAGACCTTGTACATTCTGTACTTCCTGCTGTTCGGCTCTCACCTCTTGCAGTAACACATTAACCTCCCTCACAAAATCTACCCTCAGAAAAACCTCATCAGAGTCCAATGGCGGACGTAATGGGCCTTCATGCTGGATTAACCAATTAGTCTATCAGAATTGGCAACTTATATTAAGAATTACTACAAACATACAGCTAAAATAAGTCCATTTTCTCAGCAGCAACATCACTCAATATGTTATTCTTACTCTCATCGACCAGTCTGGCTTTTGTTCTCAATAAGAATGTGTTGATAGTAGGTCTTTTCTCCTTTCTTCACTTTGTGTTTTAACAGAAACGAAGAAATTAAAAAGTCAATCTACCAGATAATGAAGTCAAATTCATGTCAAACTAAGTATGTGAAATGATAGAGTAAAGACTAAGATTTGATGACTTGGAAAACTGGAGAGTAGACAATCAGCGCATCAAGATTGAACGAGTAATGTCTTTTAGCCACTGAATGACAATCAGCTAACATAAAAAAATGGGCTTTGATGGGGAAAATCTAACGTGAGAGAGAACAAACATAAATGGTAGCAAGCGCCTTTGAAGCTGTCAATACCTTTTCTATGTCAAATCCTGTGGGAACAACAATGCTGAAAGGATCCTCCCGAGGGAATGTCTTAATCATAAGCTTCTTGCACTCCTTTAGCCAGCTTTCATCGTCAAAGCCATCATGCATATTCAAAAGATCGTTGAGCAATCTCATGGCCGGAGAAGCCTCTCGTTTCAAAATCTCTGTCTAAATTTTGGTCAAGACTCGTATTAGAAGAAAAAGAAATATCTTGGCAAAGGATGAAAAGAGGCAGAAAATTTAATACATGATATGTAAAACAGGAAAATACTCCCTTTTGCTTGAAATAGTAAATGCAGGAAGGACACAACTATTACAAATGTTATATTTGAAAAATAATGTTAAATCCAAAATATAATTAGGAAACATCACACCTTTTTCTACAGAAGGAACAATTTTCAGTCCCTTAAACTGTAGCGTTAATCTAAGCTCAAATCATCACTCTTCCAAAGTTAGAAATTTCAAGTTTCAACATGTTATTACATAACCATTGGTGTCATATCCCTTCCCTCGGTATGGACTGCATGCATGGGGCAATGAACTCGATATCGTACTCATTCTACATTCTGAAAGATGTCTACATCCTTTGACATAATATCGTTTTTTTGTTGATGAAACATTAAAAACAAACATTACTAGGATATTTAACTAGGAAATCAGGTGTTGTCTGGAAATCATTTGGTCTAAATCATGAACTTCATACTTCCTCCGTTTTTTTTACTTGCATCATTTCCCACTTTTAGAAGTTGCAAATTACTTGCATCATTTCCTTTTATGGCAATACTTTCTCTCTACCTCTCTCCAATCACATGGGTCTCCTTTTTCCACTCTCTCTATCTCTCTCCTCTCCTTAATCCTTGTGCCTAACCTCAATGATGCAAGTATACAAAAACGGAGGAAGTATAACCAAAGATATAATTCGCGAACTTGATGGAACTACAATTACAGTATACTTCCTCCATGTGGGGCTGGCGATGCAGTTTGAGGAACAGATTAAAGAAGGTAAATGAATAACTTAATTAAAAAATTTAAGATTGATATACCCTCTCTTTTTTCTCATGTTTGAATCATCTCACTTTGGCCGTTTACCTTCTCTAATCTCCAACCACATGATGCAAGTAAAAAGGAACTGGGCAAATAAAGTTTAGTGCACTTTTCACCAAGTTGCAACACTTTATTGTTTTTGAACTGCAACTGGAACTTACAAAATAGATCAATTACGAGATTTTCTTAATTACAAATAAAGCAACGATAAAGCATACCTCAACCCTCCGGTACAAGAGATCCAAACTTCTGACCGCATCCTTCTCTTCCTGTACATATACGTGAATAGATGTCAGCAAGATTGGAACCAAAGAGGGTAGCAGAGGCCAAAAATAAGCAAGGAGCACCCTGATCCTTATTGTCCTGATATAATGACTAGAAATCTCAGCTGAACATCTGATTCTCCAAGGGTTTGTTTTCTATATACAAGTACAGGTAGGAATTTATGACAGAATCAATTTCACATGTTATTTTTCTCCTTACGTAAATGTTTTGGCAGGAGCAGGGAGCACTTTAAAGGCAAATCCGACAAATCATTCCCTGATTTTGAAAGAGAAATTTAAAATTGAAAGTTGAACGATATTAATCCGTTTCAGGATTGATCATGATTTCCCTCGTGATTTCATCAGATTATCCTTTCTGTAATGAGCAGACTTGCTCTTGCTAGTGCAACCAAAAGATACTTAGGTATTAGACTAGAGGTTCGCCTACTACAAATAAAGGAATTCTACAGATAAATGACTGTTAATTTGTTATAACTAACAGACAGTGTGCTGCCAGCTCATTTTGTAATGTAATCTAGTTTTTTCCCTCTTCTCGCACTTGCATTAAGACAACTCAGCTTTCATTAGATTTTATTCAGAAATCAAAGCACAAAATGATTTTATCTCTTTTTTCATCTCTCTAACTTTCTGTGCCTCTAAAATGATGATCAGTACAGCTTTATAATTACGGAGTTAACGTTAGGTTTGACAAGGAAGACCACGAACAATCTCTTCTCTCAAAAAATCAGAGAACGGGAACTGCATTTAGTAGAATTATGACAAAACAATACAATAATTAGCATTACCAACAAGTTAAACAATTGGTGGACAGACATTAGTCCCATAACTCCCATTCCAATATAGAAAGAAGGCATAGACAACATACATCTCTTCTAGCAAGATCAAGTCGGTTCCAGATGACCATTAGAACAAGTTCATCGAGCTCCCCTCTTTCAGCAGCTTCTTCAATTTTCTACAAAACAAAAACAGATACAAAATGTTAAAAATACCTTGGTACAACTGTAAGGTTCGAGATACAGTTAACTCTAGAAAGCAGCTCCAGAAAAGTTCCGATAAGGCAACCTAGACTTCAGCTACCCCACTTAGTTAGAAGTTGATATAGTGGATCCAGCTACTCTTCTTTTAACTTAGCAAACACACGCAAGAGAAGGTTCAACGTAACAATTAAACACCTCCATTTTTTCCTGATGCTTACAAAACAAGCCACCTAATTTAAGGCAATCAGAGTTCATGCACTAGTTATTTTTTCAACGTTTAAAGAAACTAGTCTACTTTTGGTGCAGCCTGCCAATTCCGAGGGGATGCTGCAGTTTGGCAAATTCTAAGGCTGGGGTCAATCCTATGTTCAATGAATTAGAGTTTACGTAAGACCTGGAATAATTGCCTATTTGTTTTCTTTGGCTTGCACTGAAAATTACTATACCAGGAAGGCATGGAAAAGCTTAAACCAACCATTAAGATTGACATCAGCTTCGCATCACTTTAGTTCTCAACTTTGATAAAAGTAGATATTACATCAATCATAAAGATTTTGAAGTTGTGGCAGTGGCAAACTGGCAATAGATAAGGTGGTTGAAGAATGTTGCTCCTTCACAATTCAGAAAAGACTATTACAAAATTGGACTAAGAAGGTATTTAACCAAATACGCGGACATAACAATCTATGAGATTCTAGAAATAAACAGGTGGTTACAATCCTACTCTCTAGCATGTTAGGAAAACGTTACCGGGAAACAAAGATGAACACAACAATGACAACAACGAACAAAGAATCTTCTAGGCGTGTTTGGGAACACTTTCCCAAAAGCGATATTCCGACCCTATACGAAGCACGGGTTGCACGGAATTCACTTCCGAGATACAAAGAAGAACAACAAGAGTCACGCTCGTATGAATCTTGTCAAATGAGAACAAAATTTGTGTGATTTTGTGTTTGACGATCAATGTAAAAGAGAGAATAAGAGTGCTTGTTTTTGAGAGAATATATATAAACTCATACCTTCATCTGTGGTAAATAACCACATATATGCACGTAGAGACAAAGGAAACGGCCAATAACCGCCCAAAGGACAAAACCGCAAAGACGCAACAAAGACGATCAGTCTCCTGTCGCGAGTCGCGACCATGCTCGCGAGCCAAACTGCTCGTGTGCAGCTCGTCTTGCTTTGGCACGTTTTCTCCTCTTCATGTTTACTATAAACCGTAAACAACTTATGTGCATTTAACATAACTTTGATCAACGACACCATAACCAAGTTAATCAAGTTAACGTTACATGAAGAATAATTAACCAAATACTCTAAATTATCCAACAATCCTCTCCCATTTACAGTATTCTAAAAGATAATAAGCACCAAACATCATCAAAAACAAACAACCTCATGCATCAATGAAAGTGTACTAAGACTTGAACTTCCACCTATTATAATATACATTCCAAGAATCCGTATCCGAAAGGTATCGCAAGCGATTGAACCAACCTCAATACATAGTGGAAAACTTGAAGATATTATACACACAAGATTAACTATTTGAACTCATTAAACTTGACACTTAAAGCCATGTGCCCGTATCATTCATAAGAGTATCATAGCTATGCCCCTATAGCTACTTGAAGCGGCTAAACTTCACACTTACATAAGTAGAACTCTTAAATAAACATGCCACTATGACAAGGCATAACAAGAGAACTATTAAGATATACAACCTCTTATCAACATCATAGTCAATATAAGAACAATACTTTGAGGATATTTACAAATGTTCTTCAATCATCAAATAAAGGAACTAATCTTATTGAACTTAAGACCCAACGTCTTATTGGGCGTTAAGTTAAGATTCCCTCACTCGTGATTAACTAAGGGCTCCAATCCAAGACCGATTGCCATCCTCTTCACCGTATCTCTAGCCAAGGCCTTAGTGAAACAATCCGCTAGATTATACGTAGTCCGCACATAGTCAACAATGATAACACTATCCTTGATAAGTCCTTGAATATATGAATGTCGCACGCCGCCAATGTGTCTTGACTTACCATTATAAACTTGACTATATGCCCTTGCCAAAGCTGCATCGTTATCACAATTTATCGCTATGGGCGATATTGGTTTTGGCAACAAAGGAATCTCAATCATAAGATTCTTTAACCACTCCGCCTCTTTACTAGCCGAGGACAAAGCTATGAACTCCGAAGTCATGGAGGAGTCCGCAATGCAAGTTTGCTTCTTAGAAGCCCAAGAGATAGCACCTCTCCCAAGTAGAAAAACGAATCCACGTGTGGAAGAATGATCCTCTCTATTAGAGATCCAACTTGCATCCGAATAACCTAAAACCGAAGGATATCCACTGTAGGATAAATCATAATCTTTGGTTTTCCCCAAATACCTTAAGAGACGACGAATAGCATGCCGATGCTTCATACTAGGGTTACTAGTATACCTACTAAGCTTGCCTACCGCAAATGCGATATTCGGCCTAGTACTCGTCATAGCATACATCAAGCAACCTAAGACCCGTGCATACTCAAGTTGAGATACCGCACTACCATCATTTGGCATTAATTTTCCACTTGGATCCATAGGAGTTGATACAAAAGGGCAATCACTAACATTGAACTTCTTAAGTACTTTTCCAATGTAGTGTGTTTGAGACAAACTCAATTTACCATTGCTTCGTTTAATTCTTATGCCTAAAATGACATTTGATTCTCCTAGATCTTTCATGGAGAACATTGATGATAGGAAAGCCTTTGCCCACTCAACTTGTGACAAATCAGTCCCAAAAATCAACATGTCATCTACATATAGACAAATCATAACACCATGACCTAAGTCATCGAATTTGCTATATACGCACTTGTCCGATTTATTCAACTTAAATCCGTTGGACAACACAATCTCATCAAACTTTTGATGCCATTGCTTGGGTGCTTGTTTTAGCCCATACAAAGATCTAACGAGTTTGCAAACTTTACCTTCTTGAGCTTTTACAACAAACCCTTCGGGTTGTTTCATGTAAACATCCTCATCTAGCTCTCCATTTAAGAACGATGTCTTAACATCCATTTGATGGATCACAAGGTTGTGTATAGCCGCAAGAGCAATCAACAACCTTATAGTAGAGATTCTAGCAACGGGTGCATATATATCGAAATAATCGATACCCGGCTTTTGGGAAAAGCCTTGAGCCACTAACCGGGCTTTGAACTTATCAATAGTTCCATCGATTTTCATTTTCTTCTTGAAAATCCATTTACACCCAATAGGTTTACACTTGGGAGGTAAATCCGCCAAAACCCATGTGTTATTCCCCATGATGGAATCCATCTCATCATCAATAGCTTCCTTCCAAAAAGGAGCATCTTGAGATCTCATGGCCTCATCATAAGTCAAAAGGATCACCTTCCACATTAAACACATATGGAAATTTAGTCAAAATAGAACTCTTAGATCCTTCAACCAAATATACATGAAAATCCGGGCCAAAGGATTTCTCCTTTCTTGCCCTTTTGCTTCTCCTAGGTTGTGATGAAGTAGATGCTACATTCTCATCTAGAGTTTGTTCATCTAATTCTTGATCATTTAAAGACCGATCAACTTCTTGAATAATGGTACTGGGAGTTACATCATTTGGTCTAGGAATTGATGAATATCGATTTTCATTAAAGATTGCATCTCTTGACTCCACAATAGTGTGAATTGACCAAACGTCATTTTGTTCTATAACATAGAACCTATAGGCCTTGCTATGAATAGCATACCCTATAAAGATGCATTCAACTCCCCTTTCACCTAACTTTTTACGTTTAGGTTCCGACACTCTTACAATTGCCCTACAACCCCAAACTCTAAGATAACTTAGATTTGGTTTTCTTTTGTACCATAACTCATAGGGTGTAACTTTGTTCTTTTTCATAGGAACGCGGTTTAGAATATAACAAGCTGTTAAAACCGCTTCACCCCAAAATCCATCACTTAAACCCGAATAGGATAACATAGAATTTACCATTTCTTATAAAGTTCTATTCTTTCTTTCCGCTATACCATTTTGTTGTGGTGTATAAGCCGCGGTTCTTTCATGTATGATTCCTAATGATTGGAAATAACTAGGATCATGGTATTCACCACACCTATCGGTTCTAAACCGTTTTATTTTGTCATTTAGTTGCAATTCAACCTCGTTTCTATAGACCTTAAACTTACCTAGAGCTTCATCTTTAGTTAATAGAAGATAAACATAACAATACCTAGAATAATCATCTATAAATGTTATGATATACTTCTTATTACCTAAAGAAGGAGTGCTATGAAAATCACATAGGTCACTATGCACCAAATCAAGCAAATTAGTATCTCTTTCCACATTATTTGAGAAAGAATTTCTGGTTATCTTTGTAAGCATGCATGTTCTACACTTTTCTATGCTTGGATCAAAACTAGGAATCAAATCATCCTTTGACATAGAATATAACTTTCTATAATTAACATGACCAAGCCGATAATGCCAAAAAGAAGTATCATTAACAACGCAAACATTGTTTAACAAAGTATTCGAAATACTTAATTTGAACATACCATTACATAAATAACCCAAACCAACAAAAGACCCTCCTTTAGATAAAATAAACTTTTACGACTCAAATACCATTTTAAAACCTATTCGATTCAAGATAGCTCCCGAGACTAGATTCTTTCTAAGGTCCGGAGTAAATACAACATCTCTTAAAACAAGAGATTTTCCGGAACTAAAAACTAGCTCAATTGGTCCTACTCCTAAGACTTTAGCAGTAGAATCATTTCCCATGTAAAGAAATTCTCCTTCATCCGCCTCCTTGAAGGTCTTGAATAGAGATCGTTCCTTGCATACATGTCTTAAAGCTCCCGAATCGATGTACCATGAACAATCATCTTGTACACAAAAGATTTCGGAAATCGTACACACATAATTCAAAACCGAATTAAGTGAAACTTGTGCAAATGTACCTTGCTTGGGTTGGGTATGGCTTGACTCGCCTTTCTGATATCACGTATTTATATAGACTTTTATCCCTTATTTACAAGCTAATTTGTGCATCATTGGAGCTCTTGGGAGCTATTTTGTACTAAATATCGTATATAGTTGTTGTTTTGTGTTTTAGTGTTGAATTGCAGGTTTTAGGGAGTTTTCTCCTTATTCCCGAGCCATTTAGAAGCAACCACGGCTTTACGAGATGTTACGAGGCACGTAGGACGGCTCACGAGCTTGATAGGTAGTTTAGGAGGTCCCAAGACCCCTAAACGTGAAGATTAGAGAGCCAAAGAGTCAAAAAGGAGATTTTCGTACTCTAATCGGGCAAAAATGGCCCGATCGGGCGAAGATATTATGTTCAGGTAGAGAAGTTGCGGATCCGATCGGGCGAACACACATGTGCCCAGACCCGATCGAGTGGCATTTGGCCCGATCGGGCAGGCCCACAAACCAAATGTTGAGATGTTGCTGCTGTGCGCTGAGGAGAGCAGCGTTCAAGGGCCAAAAGTTCAAGCCCACCCGATCGGGTACTGCTGCCCGAAGCCCATCGGGTGGGAGGTCCAAGTTCAGCCAAATTGCTGTTTGTTGTGTTGTGTGTTACTTGAATGGAGACTTGGGCTTTGACGCTACTGAATTGGTTTGCTAGCAGCCGCAAGAAGACAAACACATGCATGGCCCACTAACTTTTGTTGTTGCTGCTGCGTGTGATAAGGAGACATGCATGGCCCACCTATTTCTAATTGTTGCTGTTGTTATGTATTCATAAGAATGGGCGCTTTTACTATGCACCCGATTACCAACCCGATCGGGTGAGTGATCGGGTGAGCCCATCTTTTGCCAATGCTGCTGATTTTGCGTGAAATTCAAGATAAAAAGTTGGGTTGAATTTTACTATGGACCCGATCGGGTGGCCCTTTGCCCGATCGGGTCTCGTGCACGACGACGCGGATTTTTTATCTTTAATCCCGTTTTAATTAGACTTTGGAGGGGTATTATAAATACCTTTTCCTCATTAATTTAGAGACATCTTTTATTCATCTTTTATTCTAGTTTATTTCTCATAGTTCTTAGCTTAGTTTTACTTAGTTTAAACACTTTAGATTAGATTAAAGGTGATTGAACCTATTCGATTTCAATAAAAGTTCCTGCTTTCTGTCAATTGGTATTCTTCTTTACCCTAATCTCTTTTATTATTCTTAATTACTTAGCTTAAGTATTTAATCATTCATGATGCAATTGTTAGGGTTTCATATTAGTTTTGTTGTTGTTAATTCGATTATGAGTGAGTAGTTCTCTTTCTAGGGTGTTAGATAGGAAAGCCATATTTATACCATGATTGTGATTTAGATTTCTATCAATTTCTAGCGATTGATTAGGGTGATTGTGATGTGGTTTGTTCTTTATTTAGTAATTAATGTCAATGTACAATTTCATTGATTGCTTGTGGTTAATAGTTGTTTGCACAGATCCGTCTTACGACTAGAGGCCTAGGACACGTCAGTAGTTCTGATTACGTTAGTGAACATGCGGCGTATGTTGAACTATGAGCGTTGAGTCTTAACCATAGCTCAACACGTGCTCTAATTCCCCGACTCTTGACTTAGGTTTTGGTAGCAGTTGACCCTATTTGATTGGTATAAGCATGGTGGACCGACCTAATACCCTAGGTTTTTAGTCCATAGTCAATTCTTCTATTTAATCTGTCTTCTTTAGTTTAATCTTTAGTTCAGCTAATTCTTCTCTGTTTTCATCTGAAGTAGCTAATTGGTTGAATATTAATTTAGAAACTCTGTCTTCCTGTGGATTCGACCCTGCTTCCATTGACTACCATAGTTAGAGGACTGTAGGTTTATTTTTGATTAGGTGATACGACTAAAACCTATCACTTTCCCACCACCATGCCCATTCTTGTTCATCTTTTTCTTCCAAATGGTGCAATCATTGTTGAAGTGACCGGGCTTTCCACATTCCCAACAAGCTCGTTGTTGTCCTCCTCCACCAAACTTTGGTTTCTTACCATAGTTTCCCTTGGTGAAGTTATGTGCCCTCTTCTTTGGATTAGAGTCATAAGACTTTCCATCCTCCACCATGTTAATAGTGGAAGAATTAGGATTTACCTCCTTTTGACCATCTTGAACCCGAATGCCCTCTTCAATCCGAAGATGAGCACCCAATTGTTCTATAGTCATTTCATCCTTCCTATGTGTATACGGCAAATTTCGTAGTCTAAATAAATAAACCAAGAAATAACGTAACAAAGATAAATTTATATTGATAATGTGTTGGGTACAATCTCTGTATTACAGTTTATATAAAATAAACTAAGTCCTCTGATTCTGTTCCGCAGCTTGATGTCGACACGTGTTGATGACGACCTTGACTTGGGTGTAGGACAACGTTTTGTCAACGTCAACCTGAATTTGAATGTTGGATGACGTTTTGTCAACGTCAACCTGAATTTGAATGTCGGATGACGTTTTGTCAACGTCAACCTGAGTTTGAGTGTAGGGTGACGTTTTGTCAGCGTCAACCTGAGTTTGAGTGTAGGGTGACGTTTTGTCAACGTCAACCTAAGTTTGAGTTTTTGTTTGGGTTTATTCGAATGAGGGCTGACACAGCTTGAATCTCAGTCGAATGTGTTTGAGTTTCTCAGAACAGTCGGCACGAATTTGATGTGCTTATTGACTACTTCTAGAGAGGATTTCCAAGAGAAATTTGTGAGCTCTTCAGAATAATGATTTTTCCGACCCCTGTAACTGAAGATGAAGAGGTCTATTTATAGGGGATGGAAACCTTCATAGACTTTTGGTGGTGTAGGCTTGGGCCAGTTTTATGACTTGGTAGTCTTTTACTTGTCCATTTAACCATTGTTTTGGGCTAGTAGTATGGACTGACCCAAATATTTTACAACCCAAATTATGTTTATTTAATTTGGGCGTTATTTAGGTGGGCTAAATTAATCAAAATTGGGCTATATTTATTTTAGCTCAAAACTTATTAATTTAAATTTAATGTAAAACACTATTAAATTTTTAGTGTCTACAAATGCCCCATCGAGACTGCGTCACATACACGTTTAGGAGTTTTTTGTTGTGACGGGGTCTCGACAGTTTGAGGTTAACCCCGAAGTCATCCACTGATTCAACTTAACTAAAAGATTTAGTTTATCATTAATTTTTATTACTCACTATTCTTCTGTTGAGGCGTCCCAGTTAGAGTAGAATTCTATTTTTGCACTTGCTTTGATTTATGATTATCATTATCTTTATCCTTCAAAAACATATCCCAATTGGCATTAGTATTCTATCTTTATGGCTAGGTGCCTATATGAATCCCACATAATCAATTTTTTTATCTTGCCATTGTAGATTGCAACGCCAGGTAAGGAAATCTCCCTACTTTCTTTTTCTTTTTTTCTTTCTTTTTTTTTTTGCCTTGGAGCAATTAACAAAGTGCAAACCCCAATTTGCTGAATCTATCTTATGTGCAGCTCTTAGTGACTACTATACCAAAGTGTCGAAGTCATCCTTAAAGATTGTTTTTTTTTTCCTGCTTCTTGACCATCTTGGGGGTAATTTCCCTGTACTCTGCTTTTTTGTTTCTATGCTCTGTTTCTTTAATGGCCCCTCACCAGCATCAATTACAAGATGCAAAGGAAATTTATCAGCAAATTTCGATTTAATTTGGGCTTGTTTTATTAATACAAAGATTGTTTATAGTGTAGTCAATAAGCTCATGGTATAAACGTCATTTGTATTATTCACCAGCATCTTGAAATGTGTTTTGGATACGTTGCATTCTAAATCATTCCACCCTATTTTATCAGAGGGCATGACAATATGTTTGTATTTGTTCAGGGATGTATTAGGTGGCGATTGTGCCGATTGTGTTTGACAATATGATTATGTATTATTTTTTTTTTGAAGAAGAAAGAATTTGTTTTGTGCTTTTTTTTTTTGGAATTTTATGGGTGTTATTGGTTTTTTTTTTTTTTAGGGTTTTAATGGCAATATTATATGAGTACCCTTGAAGTCTTCAGCAGTATAACTCTGTTGCTTATTCTTTTACATTTTTTTTTCATGTGATGATGAATGCTAATATCATGATGATGGGTAAATCATCATACACTTAAGAACATTGTTTAAGTTTGCCCCTTTTCTTCTTTTTTGTAGCTTTTCCCATCTTTTGTGCGCGGTTCACCTCTTGTTGTTGACGCATAAAGTTTGACGGGACACATTTTGAGTATGTCTCGCTAGTTTTCTTTTATTTAGTTAGATGCCCTTTTTTATGTAAATGTATAGCATTTTTTTTTGTTTTGCTTCCTGATGTTTTGCAGGATATGAGAAAAGTTGAAGGGGATCCCATCGTGATTGGCCATTCGTGAATACACATGTGAGCCAATCAGAGGTGTCAGGTCATCGTGTGTGAACCTGACATCTTCAGATGGTCCTTATGAAGACTTGAAGAGGGGACTTCATCGTGATTGGCCATTCGTGAATACACATGTGAGCCAATCAGAGGTGTCAGGTCATCGTGTGCGCACTGTGAACTTGACATCTTTAGATGGTCCTTATGAAGACTTGAAGAGGGGACTTCATTGTGATTGGCCATTCGTGAATACACATGTGAGCCAATCAGAGGTGTCAGGCCATCGTGTGTGCACGGTGAACCTGACATCTTCAGATGGTCCTTATGAAGACTTGAAGAGGGGACTTTATCTTGATTGGCCATTCGTGAATACACATGTGAGCCAGTCAGAGGTGTCAGGTCATCGTGCGTGCACTGTGAACCTGGCACCTTCAGATGGTCCTTACGAAGACTTGAAGAGGGGACTTCATCGTGATTGGCCATTCGTGAATGGCCATTCGTGAATACACATGTGAGCCAGTCAGAGGTGTCAGGCCATCGTGCGTGCACTGTGAACCTGGCACCTTCAGATGGTTCTTATGAAGACCTGTCATAATTTAACGTTTTGCGTTTTGCTTTTCTCTTTTTGTGATTTCATTTTTTTTTTTTGTAGTCATTTGACCCATGTATTATTCATGTACAGGTTAATGAGAATGGTGTTCATCAAGGAGTTTACATTAGATGGCAAGCTCCATCTTGCTACAGTTGACAAAGAGGAAGATGATCCACGCACAGCCGGCTTCCATTTCATCATTCACCAATCATTACTTCGCCCACAGGGTATGCACACACATATTGACCAAGGATCTTTCTCAAGTGAAATGTCAGTGAAGGTGCACCATGGATCACGAAATGAGATTCCCTTTTACATTCTTAAGGGTACTATTCGTGACGGCTACGAACTAGATCCTCCATTTCCAATGCTTGGTCGATCGATCATTTCAGGTTCGTCGAGATGGGGGTCCAACAACTTGAGGATAGTTGGCGAAGCAACTTATTTGTCTGGGTATTGGGAGTGGACGTCAAACGTCTTATCCCACTTCGGAGAAATCCTTGACGCTTGTTTAATCCACTCTGCAGTTTATGCTTCCCTTTATTTATATGACAGGCGTCCAAACATCATTCGTGCCTTCTGTGAGAGTTGGTCTCCTGTCACTAACACACTCCATACCATGAATGGGGAGTGGTCCATATCTCTGTGGGACCTTTTCAAGCTTGGAGGGTTACCAATTCTCGGACGTGTTTATGATGAGACAATCCCTTGCTACCGCCAATTGGATGCGCGAGATAAGGAGGGACACAGAATAGTGCCTCAAACTTGCGAATTCTTGTTAATTGCCTACCACCATCTTGCCAAAGATCCCCAATCCAAGAGAGGAGTGACTGCTCAACAATGGATTGATTTTTGGTGCAAGAAACACAGAGTTTACAAGGTTCCTGCTAAGAGGCAAAGGTATTCTGAATCTCGCCCAAAATCCACTGCTAATCCTACTGTCAACGTTGAGACTCGATCGATTGTTTGGGAGAAGGGTGAGCTAGAAGTATTTGATCTACTTGGGATTACGGGTAGTACCAGAAGAATAACTACCTATATCGCAGCTTTCATCTCATGTTGGCTATGCACATTTGTGCTTCCTGAAACTGATGATAGACTGATCAGACCAGGTACCTTCGAGATCGCTTCCTTGATGGCCCGAGGGCAATCATTCAGCCTTGCAATTCCTGTGCTTTCTAGCATATATCGTGGTTTGAATGCGATTTCAGATGCTCCGAAACCAGCTTATTCGAGAACTTTATTTCCCGCTCATTATCTTTATGCTTGGTTAGCATATTATTTTAACACTCACCATGATGCTGACCCTGTTCCTTCAGGCCCCTTGATGGTCAAGTACTCTGGTGCTCAAGGGTCAAAATTCTTCAATCCCGACGATGCTCATACTATTATTCATGTTGGAGCAGGTGTTGACGCTGGTTGCCTCATGAGGAGCAAAAATAAACTTGATATTTTGCATGATGATGGGAAACTAAGTTATGAGAAACTCAGCTATATGGTTTCTCTTCGTTCATGTTACCTTCCCTTGCGCCGTCTCGACACCTTTCATGTTGAGCCTTATGCCCCACATCGATTTGCTAGGCAGTTTGGTTTTTGCCAAGACGTCGTGGGTTTGCATCGTCGTAGTGTAGAAAATCGAACAGCGTCCTATTATGAGGCCTTGCGTTATTGGACATTGCTTTTGTTTAGCGGGAGTCAATCCCGCGTAGCTACACCGAGTCAACCACTTAACTGGAGGGACTTGGTGACACCTAAGTTTGCTAAATGGTGGCCCAAAGTGACCATTGGAGATTTGAGAACTCATGTTATGGTCCTTATTTCGAGCACCACATCTGATTCATCTATACCTAAGCAAGACCATAGACATTGTGTCGACAGAAATGTCATGAGATCCAAGGATAAACTCCCGCAACCTGTGAGCAAGCATACCCATGTTACGAAGGGTAACCCCAGAGTTTTGCAAGACGAGGACCTCATCGTCAACCAGAGTGACACAGAGTCTGAGGTTAACTTCAAACATAGGCGAGGGAGCAAACGGAAGTCGCTTCCTCAAGACAATGCCTTGGACTTCGATCGATTCTTTGATGACATGCCCAACTCTCCCATTAATTCTTCACACTTTAATCTGGTAAGACTTCATTGAATAGCTTACCCTTTTTTTATTTTTATTTTTTATGTTCTCATCCGGATTTTTCTTTTAGGATGATGTTGACATCAACTTACGAGATGTCGAGCATGGAGATTTATATGAGGATGACGTCCCTCCTCTTCCTCTAAGGACAACTCCTGGAAAAGGGAAAGAATTGAGAATCACAGAAAACTTGCATAAAAAATCTTCCTCTCACTCATCGGATCATGATCATACTGTCCATATATCATCCCCCTCTCGTAGTGAGGAGTCTATTCTGAGTCCTAACTCTCTTGAGGTTGCTGCGAGATCTCACATGGTCCAAGTGCAGGAAGTTCGTTCCCCTGCAGTCTCAGCAATGACATTTGGACCCGACCTTTTAGCTAAAGACATTTACACCGAGGCCACTAAAGTTATGGGTGCGCGATATTTGAAGGAAATAAAAGAGGCACCTTTCTCTGAAGTTTCTAAAAAATATGAGACAGCCACCAAGATCTACAAGGGCATAGAAAACCTCAAAGGAGATCCCAAACCTTTGAAGCGCATAATAGATTCTTATGTCGGTGTTGTGTGCTCGTACCTTGCTTTGGAAGAAGTCGCAGCGAAGCGTCAGCGGTCCGAACAGGTGGCAAAGGATATCCTTCACCAAAATGAAGTAATTAAGCAATCTAAGTCCACGTATGATGAGATGAAAAAGGAGCACTTTGACCTTACACAAGAGAAGACTTCCATCCAAAGTGAGAGAGCTGAACTTGAAGTTAGGTTGGCAAAAGTCTGTAAAAGAGATGATGAGCTGACAAAGATCTTAGAGTCCAAAGAAAATTCTTTGACAGCGCTGGAGACACAAATGAAAGGTCAACAAGAAGCCCTGGATGAGTTAGAGGCGACCCCAACTTTGGGTGCTGAGGAGGTGTGCTTGCTTGAAGGGCAAAAGAAGCAACTCCAAGAACTTCAATCTTCACTCAACCCTTTTGAGTGGATGGATGCATAGTGACTTATTTTCTTCATTTTTTTTTGTTGGGTTTAGAACTAGACTTTTTTTTTCTTTCTTAGAACCCTTTTTTTTTTGACAGACTTATTACTTGTTACTTGCATTTGTGAACAATAAGTCTTTCATTGTTATTTTGTCATCTATAGTATAAAGTATTCCATTTTTTTTGTTTCGCCGTTCATAGTTTATACTCTTGCGGGCCAGGAGTATTACAATGATTGTTTTGTTTCGCCGTTCACAGTTTATACTCTTGCGGGCCAGGAGTATTACAATGATTGTTTTGTTTCGCCGTTCACAGTTTATACTCTTGCGGGCCAGGAGTATTACAATGATTGTTTTGCTTTATTTTATCATTTTTTTATTTTTTTATTTTTTTTTTGCTGGTGGTGGCTGCACTTGAAATTTTTTATTTTCCAAGCTGCCTACGTACTTGCAAAATGATTATCAAATAACATTGCAAGATCAAGCCAACGTAGTTCGAGTGATGCAAATTTTTTTTTCTTTTATGCATGAGCAGTTTACCCTCCTACTTAGGAGCTTACATGAGCTTACAACTCTAAGAATAATATCTCTTTAGGAACTTGCCATTGATAGGTCCTACACGTAATCCTTCAGCGTCGACAATTTTGTAGGCTCCATTAGTGTAGACCTCTTGTACCACATAAGGACCATCCCATTTTGAAGTGAATTTACTCCCTGTTTTGCGAGAAGTAATGATGGGCCTTCTTACAGCTAGAACCATATCTCCCACTTGAAAGGAGCGACGTCTGACTTTCTTGTTGAAGGCGCGTGACAGACGGGCCTGGTAGCACTCTGATTTTTGTTGTGCTTGAATCCTTTTTTCATCAAGTGCTTCTAACTCGGCCAGTCGAAGGCTATCATTTTCATCACTTGTCAAACCTTCTTGTATGGCTATTCGTAATGAAGGGATTTGAATTTCTAGGGGTAAAACAGCCTCAACACCGTACACTAACGCATATGGGGTTGACTGTGTTGCGGATTTGTATGTTGTTCTGTATGCCCAGAGAGCTTCCCCTATTTTTTCATGCCAGTCACGTTTGGATTTGGCAACAACTTTGCTCAACAACTTGCACAACGTCTTGTTGAAAGCTTCGGCCAAACCATTTGCAGGTGCATTGTACATCGATGACTTATGTTGAGTGAACTTGAACTTCTCACATAAATTTTTCATCAACTTATTGTAGAATGGCGTTCCGTTGTCAGTGACAATTCGTCGGGGTACTCCATACCTGTATATAATGTGAGTACGAATGAAGTCAACAACATTCTCCTTTTTGACCTCCCGAAGAGGGATCGCTTCTGCCCATTTAGAAAAGTAATCTGTAGCTGCCAAGATGTATGTGTGTCCCGAAGACGATTTTGGCGTGATTGGACCAACTACATCAAGTCCCCATGCTTCAAAGGGCCAGGATGCCACAGTGGGATGCAAGGGCTCTGGAGGTTGATGTATGAAGTTAGCATGAAATTGACAAGCTTCACATTTTCTTGCATAATCCATGCTGTCTTGCACCATAGTTGGCCAGTAATAGCCCATCCTTTTTATTCGGTCATGTAATTTTGGACCTGACTGGTGAGCACCACATACTCCAGAGTGAACTTCCTCTATTGTTTGCTTTGCTTCTTCATCTCCTAGACATCTCAACCATAGTCCATGAAAGGATCGTCGGTACAGTGTTCCCTTATAATGTATGAAGCGTGGGGCTCGACGACGGATCTCCATTCTGTGCTTTGCATCACTTGGCAGTTTTTCATGAGCCAAATAATCAATAATTGGTTGACGCCAATCTTCTTCGTCAATTTGATAGACGGATATGATGTCAACTTCTTCAACATCCTCTTCGTCCGAGGCGGCAATCCATACTTCTTCCATATCTTCTTCATCTGGAGCGACAACCCAGCGTTTGCAAACGGGTACTACTGTAGTGTCCTCTGCCCCAGTGCCAAGGTGGCTGCTAGCCCAGCAAGTGCGTCAGCCATTTTGTTGGCACTCCTTAGGACATGCTTTAACTTGAAGGTATCGAGCTTGTCGAGTAACTTCAATGCTTGTTTCTGATAGGGGACCAAATCTTCTTTTTTTACTTCATATTCCCCTGAAAGTTGCTTTAGAACCAACTCCGAGTCACCATAAATGTCTAAGTCTTTGAGTCCCATTTCAATTGCCATTTGTAGACCTAGTGTGAGCGCTTGATACTCAGCCATGTTATTTGTGCATAATTGAGTCAACACGAAAGAGTAAGTCAGTACATGCTTCTCTGGGGATATGAAGACAACTCCTGCCCCTGCGCCGTCTCGACGAGCAGCACCGTCGAAGTACATTTTCCAAGGCGGGAGTATGTCAATGAAAAATAAATCTTCGCCTGGCAAGTCATCTGAAAGTTCCCACTCCGCTGGCACTGGATGATCTGCAAAGAAGTCGGCTATTGCTTGTCCCTTGACAGCCTTTTGAGGGACATACATGAGGTCGTATTGTTTCATAAGCATGGCCCACTTCGCAAGTCTTCCAGACAATACTGGCTTTGAAAGGATGTACTTTATTGGGTCAGCTTTTGAGATGACACGGACTATATGAGCTTGCATGTAATGCCTTAACTTTTGAATTGCAAAGACCAAAGCAAGACAAATTTTTTCCATGGGTGAGTAGTTCAGCTCGGCACCTACCAAGGTTCGACTCAAGTAGTAAAGTGCCGTTTCTTTGCCATTTTCTATTTCTTGGGCACACATTGCCCCCAGGGATCCCTCTTGAGCCGCAATGTACAAAATGAGCGGCTTTCCTTTTACTGGTGCCCCCAAGACAGGAGGAGAAGACAAGTACTTCTTTATGCTTTCAAAGCCTTTCTTACATGAATCATCCCATTCAAATGGGGCATCCTTTCTCATGAGATGACTAAAGGGGTGACATCTCCCAGCTAGATTGGAGATAAACCTTCTGATGTACGCAAGACGTCCTTGTAAACCGCGCAACTCTTTAAGGTTTCTTGGTTCAGGCATTTCTTGAATTGCCTTAATTTTGGCTTGGTCAATTTCAATACCTCTATGCTTGACAACGAAACCTAGAAATTTCCCTGAGGTAACGCCAAACGCACACTTAAGAGGGTTCATTTTCAGTTGACATTCCCGTAGTCTTTGAAAGACTTTACGAAGGTCACATAAATGGTTTTCCCTCTTTTTTGATTTGACCACCAAGTCATCTACATAACATTCCACAATTTTGTGCCTCATGTCTTCAAAGATTTTCTGCATTGCGCGTTGATACGTAGCTCCAGCGTTCTTTAACCCAAATGGCATGACCACATAGCAAAATATTCCTTTTGGGGTACGAAAAGCGGTGGCCTCTTGATCTTCAGGTGCCATGAGTATTTGATTGTAGCCAGCAGTACAATCCATAAAGGACAAGGCTTCATGACCAGTAGTAGCGTCAATCATGATTTCCGTCACAGGAAGTGGGAAATCATCTTTTGGACAAGCTTCATTTAGGTCACGGAAATCTACGCAGATTCGCAGTTGCCCGTTTTTCTTTCTCACTGGGACAATGTTTGCTACCCATGTGGGATACTTAACTTCACGAATGAACCCTGCGTCAATGAGCTTGTTTACTTCAGATTCGATCTCGGGAATCATTTCAGGTCTGAAACGTCTTTGGGACTGTTTCTTTGGGCTC
The DNA here is from genome assembly GCA_947645195.1 of Patellifolia procumbens. Taxonomy (NCBI): domain Eukaryota; kingdom Viridiplantae; phylum Streptophyta; class Magnoliopsida; order Caryophyllales; family Amaranthaceae; genus Patellifolia; species Patellifolia procumbens. The sequence continues at coordinate 3,227,015 of CANSGD010000193.1, forward strand.
ATGCCTTTTTTGACGGCCAGTCGGTGGACAGCGACTTTTGGGTCGAGTCCGGGCATCTCCTTGTAACTCCATGCAAAGACATCTTTGTATTCAGAGAGCAGATTAAAGTACTCTTCTTCTTCTTCTTGTGATAGATGAGCACTAATATAAACGGGGCGTGGTTCATCTGGAGTTCCTAGGTTCAACTCTTTTAGATCATCCACGGTGGCTTGCCCCCCGTCCTCGAGAGATTTAGGTGCCTCGTCTGTCTCTACTTCTTCGTCGCTATCATGAACTTCATGGCCCGTGATATGATTTGAAGACACAAGTTCAAAATTTTCCTCTTCTTTTCTGTCAGACGGGGTACTCTGGTTGGTATGTACCACAACCCTCCCCTTCACTTTTAAGGGTCCATGCTCGATGATGTCTACCACTTGTGTGCGCTTCATGCGAGAAGGCACAACACTCTTAAGTTCACTGTCTTCTTTAATTTTGTCGTCCCTCCTTCCAATGCGACTCATCACTGATTGCCTTTGTCGATGGTTACTTGAGGCTGACACGCCTAGACGATCAAAAACTTGTGCTTTCTTCTTAAAAGGGAGAGTGTTTTGATGTGGAATGTGACCTTTTAAAACCGCACTCTCTTTCTTTCCATTCCCTCTAAGCCTTCCAAATACGGATTCACGCTTCTTAGGGGCAGGTGGTTGCAATCGATCAAAAACTGACACCCTTGGATTAGCTGCATTATTTTCACCTTCTTTTTCTTCGGCCTCCTCAACAGTAATATACTGTGTAGAAGGAATATTCTTCCTATGTCGTGCAGAAATCCGAATAGGTTTTGGAGGATCGAACCCCAAACCTAATTTAGTTGGTTGAACCACAGTACCGTGCTCTTGTAATCTCTTCTGCGTGTCATTAAGTCCATGAGATTTTGCTTCAATTAGCTTCCCCATAGGTGTTGGGTTTTCAAAGTCATACCCAGATTTTGCCAAGAGCTTATAGGCATTAGGATCAAATCTACCCTTATTAAGCCATTTTCTTCTAGTTGTCTCCTCAGATTCTGAGATTGGAGGCTTGCAAATTTGACTTTGGTTGGCCTTAGACAAGGGAAGCATTGTTTCAGTCTTCAAAGTTTGAAGAGTACCTACGTCCACCCGTGCATTTATCTTTGGTTCAAGTTTTGTATCTTGGCATCCTGTGAATGGGGACTCCCCTTCCTTACGACGAGACTTAGGAACATATCTAAAGACTGGAGTTCTTGACGTTGCCCCCACGTCTTTCATAGGTTGAGTGACACTTTGTTCATTCGTCATTCCCATGTACTGTTGCTTGGCATTACTAGGTGGCTTGCTAGAGTTTGAAGATGAAGGGACATCTTCATTTTTCTTAACGCCCCTTTTACCTGTCGAGGTAATTTGGGATGGTAACATCTCACTTGAGGCTCCCCCATCTTCAAAAAACTTAGCATCAGCGAAGTAGGAATCTGCTTTGCTAAAGGGTTTAACATCGGCATTTATTTTCTTCTCTCCTCCACGATAGTACTTAAGACATTGATGGAGGGTTGATGCGACTACACCATTTTCATGTAGCCAAGGCCTTCCAAGCAACATCTTATATGATGTCTTTGTGTCAATCACATGGAAGAGGGTGGATGAAGTTAGTTCTCCCATACTCAGGTCTAGGCGTATGATGCCTATTGCACGCTGACTATTTAGATCGAATCCTTGAATCACTATACGACTATTAGACAACTCCTCCATTGTAATCCCTAATTCAATCATGGTTTTTTTTGGCATGATGTTGACAGCTGAGCCTCCATCTACTAAAATGCGGTTGATCCTTTGCTCAAGTATGTAGCCAGAGACAAACAATGGTCGGTTGTGAGGTTTTGAACCCAACAACAGATCCTCATCTGTAAAGGCTAAGGCAGAGTTACAAGATGCACAATTAGCAGAGCTTTCAATGAGTTCCTCAACCCCTTTTATCTTGTCAACATATAATTCTGGTTGTTGAAGTGCATGAGCCACTTGCTGACACATTTCTCGACGCAATTTGAAGATTTGCCCCCATCCCATCCGCGTTGGAAGGGCCTCTAATACAGTTAAAACTTTTGGGTCCATTCCAGTTCCGGAATGTTGAAGAGTCAGTTTGAAAGACACTTTGCTCTCTTCAGTAGGAGAATTATCTTCCTCATTGTCCTCCATTACTTCTTGCTCATTCTCCACAAAGGAGACAATGTTGACAGTAACCACAGTGAAGTAATCTTCAGGAAAGAATTCCTCTAAGATTATGGGCGTAAGCGGTTCTTGTTCAAGTAAATCAATGGGAAGGACTTGTGTCTTGACACTTTTCTTTGGCTTCTTCTTCCCTTTCAAGCGCTTAGGGCCCTTCTTCCTTTGTTGCTTCTTTTGTCGGCGGAAAGGTTGTGACTGTGGCCTTGTTTTCTTTCTAGGCCTCCTTCTTGTGACCAATGTCCACCCTTCGTCATCTTCTTCGTGAGGGGCGATAACCAAAGTTTCATGCTCAACATGTGACATGTTGGCCATTGGAGTACTTGGTCTTGCCACATACACAATCACAGGCTCCAAACTTCCGAACTGCAAAATTTGAGCTTGCCATGGAGATTCTATCACGGCGGATGCGTGATTAGTCTCAACTGTTTCATCAAGGTCCAACTCGATTCTTCCATCCTTTGCTAGCTGCATGATTTTTTCTTTAAGTGTTATACACTTCTCGATGGGATGACTAACCATCCTATGGTATCGGCAGTAGTTGGGGTCGGCAGTCTTGCCAACATCCGCAGGCCGTTTAGGTTCGGGAAGCTCGATGACCTTATTCTCAAGCAAGTCATCTAGCATTCCAGACAAGTCAGAATCTGGGAATGGATACTTCTTTGCCTGCAACTCTTTTGAAGTGGGCCTATCCTTCTTAGGCTCTCTTGAGGATGAGCTCCTTTTGTCTTCAGTGCTCGCCTTTCCAGAAATCTTGACAGGCCCAGAAGTGGATGTGATCGACATCGACTCCTTAGTTGAACTTTTCGAAGATTTGTCGCCTTTCTTGAAATCTTTCTTTTCCTTCTTCATTTCATAAGAAGCATGACTTTTACCACGATTATTGGCTATGGTGAGCTCCATGTCATGAGCTCGAGTAGCCAACTCTTGAAAAGACCTAGGCTTTATACCTTGCAAGATATAAAGTAAGTCCCAATCCATTCCCTGTATACACATCTCAACAGCAGATACTTCAGTCAAACGGTCTTTGCACTCTAGACTCAGAGCGCGCCATCGGTTGATGTAATCAATCACCGGCTCGTCTTTCCATTGATGAGTTTTAGTTAACTCAATCATGCTAACTACACGTTGAGTGCTGTAAAACCTATTCTGGAACTCTATCTCCATTTCATCCCAACTATCAATAGATTCCGGAGATAAGTCTGTGTACCAGTTGAAGGCGATGCCTTTGAGGGAGCGAACAAACTGCTTAACTAGCAAGTCGCCTGTAGTGTTGGCATTATTGCACGTCTCTATAAAGTGGGCGACGTGTTGTTTAGGACTTCCCTTCCCATCAAACTGCTGAAACTTGGGGGGTTGGTAACCCTGAGGCATACGCAACCTATCGATTCTCTTGGTGTAAGGTTTCACATAGCGCTGACTACCTTGAGAACCTTCCCCAAGTTGACCCTTGACAGCGTTAGCTATCATATCCTGGACTTGTTTAGCAGTCAATGGAATGTGAGAGTTGTCTTTTACAGATTTATCACTCTCACTTCCGCTTTCACTGTCACTATGCTTAGATGATCCCTCCATTGAACTTTTCTCAAGCTTCTTGTTCAGGGTAGCGATTTGATCATTCTGAAGCTTGATTTGAGCATCCTTTTCTTCTCCATCTTTTACCAATTTCTGCAGTAGATTATTCATCTCAGCAAGTTGCTCTTCAACAGTTTTTGTTGAAGTCACCATGACAGCAGCAGTGAATGACTTAGAGACTTGAGATGATCTTTCTATGTCAGGGGTCTCCAGAGGTGAAGAGGCAGAGGAATCACTACTGGATTCAGCATCACCGTCAACCCTAAATGGGCTAAAGAGGGGACTGGTACGAACGACCAATCTCTCTGACCGTTCAGTTGCAGTTTGCTTCCATTTGAGGGGAGCAACAGATGGTTGGTCAGATTCAGCTGCAGAGCTAGAGCCAAACACTGGCACTTCACGCTCTTTGCTAAAAGAAGACGTGATGGCATTTTCAGAAACAGTTTGCCTAACTGATTTGCGTTGACGGGTAGGGATTGTCGCAGCTCGAAGGCTTGCAGCAGCAGTGGCGACAGCAACTTTCTTCATTCCTCTTGTGTTTACACCAAGAGTCTGGTCGGCAATGAAATCACCCAGCGTCATAGTCTTTCGCTGGGTAGCGTCAAAGTTGTCAGTGAACTCAACAATGTTCTTCCTTGAGGCCATTGATCTTATAGTAGTTGATTTTTTTTTCTTTGTGAAACAGAGATGAGAGGCAGAGATGTCCCACCGGGCGTGCCAAAATTTGTATACGGCAAATTTCGTAGTCTAAATAAATAAACCAAGAAATAACGTAACAAAGATAAATTTATATTGATAATATGTTGGGTACAATCTCTGTATTACAGTTTATATAAAATAAACTAAGTCCTCTGATTCTGTTCCGCAGCTTGATGTCGACACGTGTTGATGACGACCTTGACTTGGGTGTAGGACAACGTTTTGTCAACGTCAACCTGAATTTGAATGTTGGATGACGTTTTGTCAACGTCAACCTGAATTTGAATGTCGGATGACGTTTTGTCAACGTCAACCTGAGTTTGAGTGTAGGGTGACGTTTTGTCAGCGTCAACCTGAGTTTGAGTGTAGGGTGACGTTTTGTCAACGTCAACCTAAGTTTGAGTTTTTGTTTGGGTTTATTCGAATGAGGGCTGACACAGCTTGAATCTCAGTCGAATGTGTTTGAGTTTCTCTGAACAATCGGCACGAATTTAATGTGCTTATTGACTACTTCTAGAGAGGATTTCCAAGAGAATTTTGTGAGCTCTTCAGAATAATGATTTTTCCGACCCCTGTAACTGAAGATGAAGAGGTCTATTTATAGGGGATGGAAACCTTCATAGACTTTTGGTGGTGTGGGCTTGGGCCAGTTTTATGACTTGGTAGTCTTTTACTTGTCCATTTAACCATTGTTTTGGGCTAGTAGTATGGACTGACCCAAATATTTTACAACCCAAATTATGTTTATTTAATTTGGGCGTTATTTAGGTGGGCTAAATTAATCAAAATTGGGCTATATTTATTTTAGCTCAAAACTTATTAATTTAAATTTAATGTAAAACACTATTAAATTTTTAGTGTCTACACTATGTTTCAAGCTATTTCTAACATCTTTCCAAGAGGAGGGTAATTTGTCGATTATTGAAGAAACGGCAAATATTTCATCCATACTAATATCGTGTTGTTTAAAGCTTCCTAAAATTCTTTGGGTTTCATGGAATTGCTCCATAATTGGCCTAGACTCAACCATTTTAAAGTTATTAAAATTGTTCACTAGAAATTTCTTACTAGAAGCATCTTCGGCCATATATTTAGACTCTAAATCATCCCAAAGAACTTTAGCGGATTCATAGTATTGATAAACATCAAATAAATCATCGGACATACCATTGAGAATGCGACCACAACATATGTAGTCGTCGTTCTCCCACTTCTTCCTCTTCCTAGTAGCGTCAATCGTCTCATCATCCACTTCAATGGGCTTCGGGGATGTGAGTACGTACACCAGCCAAAGAGGTAAGAAGAAAGTGCATCTTCTTTTGCCATCTACGGAAACTCACGCCTTCAAACTTATCAAGTTTGTGGAAAATCGTTGTCATCTCGCGAAGTGTAGCCATCTTAGAGCAAATATCGCTTTTGGATTGTTAGAAAACGTTACCGGGAAACAAAGATGAACACAACAATGATAACAACGAACAAAGAATCTTCTAGGCGTGTTTGGGAACACTTTCCCAAAAGCGATATTCCGACCCTATACGAAGCACGGGTTGTACGGAATTCACCTCCGAGATACAAAGAAGAACAACAAGAGTCACGCTCGTATGAATCTTGTCAAATGAGAACAAAATTTGTGTGATTTTGTGTTTGATGATCAATGTAAAAGAGAGAATAAGAGTGCTTGTTTTTGAGAGAATATATAGAAACTCATACCTTCATTGTGGTAAATAACCACATATATGCACGTAGAGACAAAGGAAACGGCCAATAACCGCCCAAAGGACAAAACCGCAAAGACGCAACAAAGATGATCAGTCTCTTGTTGCGAGCCGCGACGAGCGTCGCGAGTCGCGACCATGCTCGCGATCCGCGAGCAGTTTCTGCTCGTGTGCTGCTTGTGTGCTGCTCGTCTTGCTTTGGCACGTTTTCTCCTCTTCAACTTCAAGTACATGTTTACTATAAACCGTAAACAACTTATGTGCATTTAACATAACTTTGATCAACGACACCATAACCAAGTTAATCAAGTTAACGTTACATGAAGAATAATCAACCAATTACTCTAAATTATCCAACATAGCATTGGATAAAGACTACATATAAATCTGGTGGATGTTTTCAGCCATGATAGTTGACTAAGTTATCAAAATTATATGCTTTTACTTTGCACAAAGGATGCACTCTTTTATATAGAGTGAAAACATCACAATGCATGAGCTTTAACGAAATTAGAATTTGTGAAGGAAGAAGGTTTTCTGAATAAGCAATCACTCCAAAAAGAATATGCCTATTGGATAACATGAAAATTTTGACAAACTATCCTCTCCTTATTTTTTCCTTCAGAATGATGCAACCATCTGTTGCTCTGATCCTCTAATTGTTAACATTCGGGTTGCTGAAAACTTTGATGGTTGCATGAACAGCAAGTTGCCACCAATTGGTTCCCACTAAAGCCGAGTTTTATTCAAGCTAAATCAAACGTTCAAGATGAATTTTGCATGCCGACAAAGGGCTTTGAAAAAATAGATACATTACCTCTTCTATTTCTTCTTCAGCCCTGATAAAGCTTGAAACCAATATTCTTGCTTTCCTAACATCTTCATCTGGAAAGCTTTTCAGACGTGTGCCAATTTCACGGTATTCTTGGACCTTCCTTTCCTCTTCTTCATCCTCTTCCTGCCGTTTTCTATTAAGTTCTTTGGTCTTTTCACGCTGTTGTGCCTGCCAATCCTGTTTTAAGATAATGTTAGATCTAATCACAAAATGATACGAGTAGTACTACTACTACTAGCTTTCCAATTTCACAAAAAAATGATATTTGAAAGGCATAGCTTGCAATTGTAAATTTTACAGCTGTTGAAAGAAAAACATGATCAAATGCTATACAGCACACAATCTATATCACTGCATACTTCTCCCTCCATCCCTAGTCAAACTTCCCATTCCTCTTTTCTGAAGTCAAACTTTCAATTTGAACATATATATTTATGTAAGATCTTGTTACATTGGTTTCAATGTGTACAATTGTACAACTAAAATAGCAATCTTTATAGTTCATATCATAACGCAACTAAAGATATTGATGGTCAAAAATTTTGTGTTGCAAGTCGCGTAAAAGAGAAATGGGAAGTTAAGTCGGGACAGAGGAAATGGAACAAAAGCCATTACTTTTGTCCCAATTACTAAAACTCCCTCCTAAATTAATCAAGCTTTTAGATTAAAAGCGTTTAATGAGTATATTTATAATTGGGGCCATCTTTAATAAATAAATTTTAAATTTTCGTAAATTTAGGGCAAGTACCTTGATTTTAACTTTATTTATCACTAAATAATACACATCTAATTGAAATAAATCCTCACCTACAAATTGTTTCTACTTAACCTCTTTTGGTTGTTTGATTTTCTTTTAAAGTATCGTAGTTAGGGGCGTAAACGAGCCGAGCTGAGCTCGAGCTCGACCAAGCTCGGCTCGGCTCGAACTCACTTTGATCGAGCTCGAGCTCGGCTCGAAGCTCGACGAGCTCGCCTACATGAGGCTCGAGCTCGGCTCTTTTCCAAATGTTCGAGCTCGAGCTCGGCTCGGGCTCGGCTCATTTTTCTTTTTACCCGTCTAATGGTTACGACTCTTCCTTAACTAAAGTAAAATATGCAAAATTTCACCAGACACAAATTTAATGCAATCAAGGTCTTTCATAAGATAACAAACAACTTAATACAATAGACTAGTTAAGGTTCAAAATATAGGAATAACAAAGTAGTCCACTAAATAACTCCAAAACGAGCCCGAGCCGAGCTCAAACGAGCCGAGCTTTGCTGGGCTCGGGCTCGAATGACTAAAGTATAGCTCGGGCTCGGCTCGAGCTCGAAGTTGACCGAGCTCGAGCCGAGCTTTGACCGAGCCGAGCTCGAGGGCTCTACGAGCCGGCTCGGCTCAGTTACACCCCTAATCGTAGTACCATTATTATAGTATATTTAGAAAAATCGAGCATATTGCTCCTCTATTAGCTAGTTTAAAAATATAAATCTATTTCAAGACCTAAATCACCAGTGGCCACAGAATTATGTTACTCGATCATATCACATTCTTGGTATATTTTCCACACAAATTTGACAGCGTCAGAAATTCAGATGGTTGAAACTTGGAAGATAGTCATTTGCAATGTCATGCAAAACAAACAATTTTGCCACTGTAGGTCAGCCGAAAATTCAACATCATGGAGAAGGCAGTCAAACAGACTAAGCAAGTTAGTATTCTAGGTCATATTTCCAAGAATTCTTTGCTGCAAACCTACCACAACCTCCCCCCCACCTCAAGATATACTCATGGGGGTTGAGAAAAATCTTTCACATGTGTCCTTATGCCACTAGAGCAAGTTAACGACCATAGGAGGAAAATGACTTTCTCCATAGAAAATATTTCCCACCCCTAACAAACCAAACAAAGGAAAGTGGCAAACTATTGATCTTGGAAAATGTTTAAAAGTCCTATTGGCTATAATCTAGAAAGCAATAACAAACAATAATACAATGAAAAGAAAGCGATAGACTTTGATTTACTAGTGAACTGACTGTGGAAACACCTATGCACTAGAAATCATGGATGTCCAAAAGATGAATACAAAGGCTCTCAAGATCTCTCTTAGCTTTTAATCGTTCCAATTAGGGATGACAATTCAATCCGAATCCGATCCGAATCCGATTCGATCCGAGGAAAAAGTTCGATTCGAGTCCGCTAGGAAAAAATCCGAATCCGAATCCGAGAAAAAATGTTCGAATTCGAATAGGAGTTCGACCGGACTTGGACCTTGTGATTACTCCGACCGAGTCCGATCCGAAAAACTCCGAGCCCAACTCCGACCCAACTCCGGCCCTTTCATTAAGTTTTACTTTTACCGTTGAATTTTCAAAACCTTTTTTTTTTAAAATGGACTATTGTATTGGGCTGAAATGAAAACCCTAGCATAGGTCCCTAAACATTTCACTCTCATTTTCCACTTCCCACTTCCAAGCCACCTTACTGTCTCTCTGGTTCTCTGGCAAGCTCAACCTTCACTGTCATCTCCCACAAAGAAACCGAATCTTCGGTCTGCCGCCGTCCCTTGCTGGTCATCGGTTTCAGTCGCCGTCGCTCGCTGGTGTTCGTCGGTTCAGTCGTTCACTGGTGTTCGTCGTTTCAGCCTTCACTGCCGGTCGCTCGCTGCTTCCAGTCGTTTCAGTCGCTCGCTGGTGTTCGTCGCTGGTTTCAATCGCTCAACCTCGTCGGTCAGTCTTCACTGCCGGTCTGCCGCCGTTCCTTGTTGGTCGTCAATTTCACTCACCACAAACGTAAGCCTTCCCACTAAAAATTGAAAATAGCCATAATCATTAACCACTAAAAAAAGGGGAAAATGTAAAGGGTCTCGGAGGTCCGTTGGAGTCGGAGTCTACTCGCAAACGGACTCGGCTTTCGGAGTCGGAGTCGGACTCGGAGGTCCTACAGAAATCACGGACCGGAGTCGGACCTTGCCAAACGAACTCGGAGTTCGGACTCGGAGGTGAATATAGACTCCGTTTATATTCCAGACCGAAGATGGAGTTTGCTACCTTCGATTCGAGTCCGACCCGTTGCCATCCCTAGTTCCAATATGAGAATAATAAGCCTAGGTGGCCTAATAAACTATCTATAATAGATTACAATTAAACAAAACATGTACAACTACAAAGCAAATAGGAAAGAAATCGGGAGAAACGGGATTGCACGGGCCACGCCCACGCAGTTTTGAGCAAGCTCATGCAAAGTTGTGCGTGCCCACGCAAAATGGCCGGATTCTGCCAACCCTTGCGCCACACGTGCACTACGGCACACGTCCGCGGACTCCGCAATACACCATATTCTTCCCTATGCTTCACGCTACCCATCTCCACCACCACACACACACACCTTTGCATACTAAAATGGCCAACAATGTTTCCAACCAACCAAACACTCCCTCACAGCTTGTTTGGATAAAGAAAATAGGAGGGAAGGGGAGGGGAGGGGAAGGGAGATGGTCAAAATCAATTGTTTGGATAACATGTGAGGGGGTGAGGGAAGAGAAACGAAAGGATTAAGGCTCCATTTGTTTTTGTGGAAAACCATTTTCTTGGAAAATGAATTTCCTCTTCTTTTCATCCTTTGTTTGTTTTGGTAAGAGGTGGAAAATGATTTTCTTAAAGGTGGGAAAATGCTCTTAGAAGAGGAAATAGTATGCCACATTTGCCTCTGCACTCCTTACATCTCTTTATTCTCTCTTCCCATATTTTTTTCACCTTTCACTTCATTTACCTTTTCTCCCTAACTTTTCCTATAATCAAACAAACAAAGGAAAACTTGTTCTAAAATCATGTTTTCCATTGAATATTGTTTACCTAGAAAAGTGATTTTCCATGAAAATTGTTTTCCATTGAAACAAACAAGCCTAATTTATAAGAAATGTCTCCCTACAACAATAGAGAGATTTGGAAGGAAAACTCATCCTTCTTTCCTCCCCTCCCTTTCTCTTCCCTCACCCGCCCCTTCTTTTCCTTCCCATCTTTTATCCAAACATGCTGTTAATGGCTAAAACATGATCGAGCAACCCATTTAGCACTAATGTTTACTCCTACAAATATTACGTTTACACAGCAATTGAATAGCACACAAACAACTTATGCAATAAATTAGTTTCTCATTGAACTATAAGATATGGCTTGTGGCGATATGATACTTAACAGATAACTGGAACCAAGCTTCAGCACAAACATAATGAAGGCAAATGCCCAGCCAGGCAACTTTAAATTAAACAAAGAAAGGAAGAATAGATAGCCATATAGGAAAAACACAAAACATACATCATCATAAAACTCAGGAGGTAAACCTTGGGGTAATTCCATTTCCTGCAAGTCTTGTTCCTCCTTGCTCTTACTCCACCTCAAACTTGCTGATTTTGGCATAAAAAGAAGAACAATAACAGTGTTTAGAAACTGGAAAAAGGATAAGGCAAAATGAGAAGTAGGATAGGGGTGACTCACCAGGAGCAAAAATGTGTTGCTTAACAAGAGGAGATAGATTGAAGATATTGAGTGGAGTAGAAAAGTAAGTAATTTTATGGGGTGACAGAAATGGGTATTTTATCTGCAACCCTTTTGCTGCCATTACTGATGCTGCCTTCACAAGCTCAAAGAGAGCTAAAGGGAGGGGGGTCTTTAATTTTACTTGTTTTCAAGCTAGCTATGTTCTTTGTGAGCTTCAAATTTGGGTAATTGAATGACAGGAATTGAAGACAGTGAACTCTGGGAAGACGATATTCGACTAGGAACTGGGGAAAGAAGCAGTAGGCTGTACTCTGTAGTCTGTAGGCAGTTCAGCATTAGCACAGCGCGCGACTGCTAGATTAAGCCCGCAGTTTTTTTTTTTCCTTTTTTTTGTCTTCTTCGTGCATTTCATATCTATTACAACCTTTGACTTTTATGAAGTACAATTTATATATTCTCCTTTGACCTTCTTTTGAAAAGCTTAAATATAAGTGGAATCGTGTTATACCGTGCCAACCCACTTAGGTAAACGGGTTGAACTCTAACCCAACCCGTTTATTAAATATGTAGTGTCGTGTCAACGCATATACTTAAACGAGTCAACACCCTCGACCCATATCCGCTAGTAACAGGCCGATTTCGTGTCGCATTGGCGGGTCGTGTCAGTTTTTACCACCTCTAATTTAAAGTAGTGCATTTGGAGGCGTTAACCTCCCAATATTGTGATAGATATAGAACGGAGGTTTTACTCTTATGTTTCCTATTTACCATTTCATTCATTTGTGTTGTTTTTGGCCCAAAAACCATATCTTAATTCAACTTAAAATGTCAATATAGTTATTCAGTTTCAAGTTAGATTTACTCTCTCCGGACCATAACAATACTTTTAGATAATGACTTATTCACTTATCAATTTTATTATATAATGAAGTTCAATATGATACGAGTTAGTAGTAATTTTTCTTTTAAAAGATAGAACATGAGCTCTAATAGTTTCAATAGATGAGATAGGAGTTAGTAAGGGATTAATACAATACAATTGTGGTGAGTTATCTTGTTAAAGACTAGATTAATTGAATATCATGTGGATCTTGTTCAACAATATTAACTGTTAAAGAGTAATCAATTGAGCAAAAGAAAAACAAAAATGATACTCTTGGACGAATGGAGTAGTAACTTGTAATTTTTTGGTGTTTGCACCCGGTTCACTCTTCAGGTGGTTAGGTTTCATTACTCTCCCAAGGGTGTTGCAAGGATTCGAACATGGATCCGTCCTACCAAAGCCATTCCCCATCACCACTAGACCAAAGTAATAACTTGTAATTTGAGATTATAGAATTATGTAAAGTAACACTAACAACTTGATACATCTACAAACAACATGAAAATTACATCTCTAACAACTTGTTCAGCCCCTAATTACAATATTATTACTCCATATATGATGAAGAGATTCACAGAAACACATTGGAAAGACTAGCATTATCTAGGGAAACTAGACATTTAGGATCTAATTGTGTACTTGAAGTGAAGCATCTTTTTTCAGACAGGAGAATGAGGTAACTGAATACAGAACTCGTCCTGTAATTGAAACAGGATGAGAAAACATTTATTTTTACAGCTCTTGTTTATACTAAACTAAGGCAACTTAATCAAATAAATCACAATCTTTAACAAATTTACAGTCGCTGTTTGAAAGTCTTGAGCTCATGGCAGTCCAACTGGAGGAGGACCGGATAGGGATATCTGATTTACGCTTCTTCACCTAAAAACCCAACAGCATCAGATTAGTACTTCCTCTTGAAGAACACTTGTTTAAGAATGTTTACTTTTACAGCATTGATTTAGCTGAAAGAGGATTAAAAGAAAAGGGAAGAAATGCAAACGAAGGCTGTGAGGGATCATCAACCTCAATATTCTGGAAAAGAATTCTTGACAATATCCATAATCAAGATTTTCCAAAGCCAACACCAGCTTTCCTTCTTTTCCGAGTTTCAATCCTCTCGGGACTTTGCATTCCTGTACTTTTCTCATACTTCATCTCCAATGCCTGTTTACAGAGAGACATAATGGATAGTAAAAGATTGAAAAAAAAAATCATGATTATGCAATACACATTGCCCTGCTGACTCAAAAAACATCAGATTCTGGAAAGTGCAGAGTTCAGACTTCAAAATACTCCTACAAAGTACATCTCTTTAAGAAACACCAACATAAAAGTCGGAACTTGGAGAGTTGTGCAGATAGAAATCCATGGGAATTTATTACACAAATATAAGGCTAAAGGACTAAAATAAGTCGGAAATTATTATAACCTTAAATGAACTGCTTATAATACTAGAAAAACTGACCAGAGCAACCAGTCCAGTTCTACTAGTCTGAAAATCTTAACACTTGGTGATTCTTTTTGTTTCATTATACTTGAAAGGGTTTCTACTACCATTCCTAAATTATCATTTATGCCACTGCCTTGATGACCAAGCAAAATTTGTAATCACTACTGTCAGCAATCCTTGATGAGGAGTTGAGGAGAACTCTTTTTTAGAAGAAGCTTCTACATTCAATTCCTTAACTACTTATTAGCTTCTTTCTGCTACTAATCTCATTTATAAGTTTTGCCTACCCCTTAATTTATGCCATTGAATGGATATGGAAGAAGATTGCTATGAAAATGACATTTTAAAAAGTCAAAAGTTTCATATATGAAGAAAGAGGCAATACATTAAAGGACTACAAGTCAACCAATGGAAAAATCTCCAATCATCAGGTACTTCTGAAAAGGACAACTTAGGAAAAATCCCACAAGCATAGAGAGATACTCCCTTCGTCTCGAATAAATGAAACATTTTCCACAAACGAATGCCTCAAATCAATCAGAAATCTAACTTCCTTCTTTGACATGTGATCTCTGTATTTCTACCTATTCTATCCTCATATTTGTCATTTACCAATAAGATTGTGGGTCTCCAACACTCCCCCATATGCATCTCCTAAATTTTTGTGCCCAAACGTAGCAACTAATTAGAAACTGAAGGAGTACGATGACCATTTCATAGTCACTTACCTGTAACCCTTCACGTATAGTGTCGAGAACTTCTTCTGTCATTCTCTCAAAGAAGAGGACGCCCTGAAATTGAGTTGAGTTGTAAAAAGAATGTAAGATGCAACTAAAGAGAAAATAGTAATACTAAGCAATTAAATGGACTTTCTTTGCTGTCTAATCTCTGTCCTGAATTCCTGATATCTACAATAACTTGACAGATGATTAGATTTCCTTGCTATAAGATGGAAGCTCTTTTCCCATGCGAACTTGTATAGAAGACAAAACGTTAACAATTTCCCTCTCTTCGATCTTGCTAATTAGAGTTCTTTATGACTTTGCTACCATTCTCTGTGCAGGTAGGTGAAACTCCTTGCCATTTCACTTCAAAGGGTATGTTCATTCACTCGAAAACAGCCAATCTTTTTTGGGAGGAGGGAGGGGACTTGTAGAGAGCCAAAGAATAGAAGTGCTGCTTGTATGTTAGATTTATGCAAACTTCTTATAGGAAATTCTGGCACGTGTGGTGTATTATTTAACGGTTCTTTCATTGCAGCATTCCACTCTCAACATTTGGAGATCAGAGGCATCAAACTTCGGAACCCGAGAAAGTAAGAAGAGAAAATTTAAGGATTCTTTGCCCTACATCATATGGCAAAGCAGTTAAAGCAGAAGAAATAAGTTGAAAGATAGTGGATCATTCCAACCACGACCATATGAAGTACACCAAAGGCTATAGTGTGAAAGCATGAATGTCGATCTTTATAGTTTATATGATTATATCAGACGAGAGAAGAGGGATCTCAAGGTGTTGAAAATGTCTTCAGCACAGAGAAAAAAAGCCGTAGTAGTGAAAGCTGAAGGTATGAAGTGAGTGAAGTAGGGTGAGAATAAACTCTGAGGAACTAATTTTCAGAAAACAACATGATGGCCTTTTAGCTTTTCTTGAAGCTTGCCAGGATAAAAACCATTATGTACCAAAGGACAAAGAGATACTTGGATGTTATTAGAAGTAGCAAGAAAGAAAAGGATATGAATCTCCAATGCTGTTTGCAGAATGATAAAGTTCAGAGACCTGGATGTTACAAATCGAAGAATAATTGGGGATTACTATCAAAACAAACAGGCAACAGAAACAGAGTATTAATAGAAGAGATAATTGGTTAGCACATAACAAAATATAGATGCTTCTGCTTCAGATATGGTAGATAGCAAGATAAGTAGAAGAATGAATATGAAGAGGACCAGATCTGGAACTTCTAGCCTCAAAAGGGTCAATTAATGACTAATCTTTGATGACAAGTGACATAGTAATTTTATCAAAAAATATACAGAAAGAAGATATGGAGGAAAGGCTTGGACCCTCTTAACTAGTCACTGAAGAATCAATCAATGATATATGTCAGCAGTACATACGAGATACGACACTTGTTTGTTATAATGAATGGTTATTTTCAGTTGCTCGTTTATCTCTATTATATAAGGGAAGAGGAAGAGGACACCATAAATCAATATTAATCTTTTTTTTAATTCCTAAATAAATGGAACAACTCTCTCACTGTAACTAACTGTTTTTATAGTTTTAAATATTGAAAAAAATATGAAACACCCAAAATAAACTACAATAATAATTTTATATTTTTACACAGAATTATAAAGGACTCCGCACGCATTGCGTGCTTATGAGGCTAGTTTTCTTTAACTAGAAGACTCCTCATCAAATTCCGATGCCCAAATGTTTTTCTTTTTCAATTCTATTTACAATAATGTTGCAAGCTTCATATATAGGAAGAAGGTTTACAGTGATCAACAACAGTAAGAGCAACAGATAAGTTGGACTACCTGCAAATGGTCAAACTCGTGCTGGAATACACGAGCAGGAAGGCTTGACAAAGTAACTGTGAATCTTGAACCATTGATATCTTTGGCATCAATTTTGACAGATTCTGGTCTCTGCAAATAAAAATTGTAGACATTTGACTCAGATCAACATGGCAGACTGACTTCAACAAAGTTGATAACTTAAAGAACTCTTCCATAAGTACAACTCCTCAAAACACGAAGAGACAGACACATTCCGTTTAGGGATCATTGGTAGTTTGAAATTTTGCATCAACAAGGCAAATATGAATTTGCAGCTGTAAAATAAAGAAGGGTCTAGATAAGGTCAATACAAAGGCAAGAAGAATTCAGTTTATTACATATTACAGTTGGAAAGTATGTTAATTCGAAAGAATAAGTTATGGTGTCTGTTTTAGCTTAGATTAAGTTCCTGCAGAGATCTCGATGCTGCATCCATAAACTTCTATTTTATGTATTCAAATATACAGGCAATATATATGGAAATCATTCTCAATCACAAAATTTATCTTATGGTTAAGGTAAATTCATCCAAGGTGTGCTGAAAAGGTTAGAGATCTTGAAGTGCAAGGTACAATGATTGTGAGCCAAGTCCAAGGGTCTCTCTCGTGCAATGATCATACTTGAAGAAAACAAAAGGCGGCTTTAGTATGAAAAAGAATAAGAAAAATCATGCTTGGCATCAGATCTTCCATTTTATCATAAGAGCAGGGATGGGTAAGTACTAGAAGATTAGGTCTACGGTGATGTTAGATAGCCCATCCCCTCTATTTACTATTATACGCAACCAGCACAATCTAACCTTAGAATGGGACGATTAGAAGTTGAGCCACAAGTATGTAAATTCAAGAAGATCTGACATTATCATTCCAGAATATTCTAGTGCGGAGATAACCAGCACATAATATGGCCTAGCTACCAGCAAGAGACATGAATTAAGGTCTGCATAGCTATTCAATAAGCCAATCTCCAATCTTTAGCTGCATTTGGCTTCGGAGATAACCACTTTCTAGACAGGATAGGATGAAATTTATCTATTTGTTTAATCACCTCTCTCACTAACTGTTGCTGAATCTACTTTTGCATAGGAACTTCACAAATGCCATTAGTTTCTCCGGCAGCTGTTGTTTAGTAATTCCTACCTAATTGACTTGTGCCTTTGATGCTTCAGTTTCCTTTCAGATCAGCAGCCCAAAGCCCTATCTCTGAGCAACAGGGTAATTGATGCAAGCCCAAGTGGTAGATCAGCCACACTACAAAGCTCCAAGCACGAGGGCATGCCAAGAATTCGCATTCTCATGGTGGAGAAGGTTTATCTTGGTGGGAGCTTAAGGGCCTAAAGCCACTAACACTGAGCGCCAGTCTAGCCCAAGACCAAAGGCCTGATATGAGCTACTTTAGGACCACTTTAAACTCTAAAGAGAAATGAAACAAAGGCGGGTGAGAGGAAGGATTCCGACAAAGCTCAATGTTATTCAATTCAAGGTACTTATGCTCACACATAGAAGTGTTTGCGCATCATCCACTTAGTTTGCGCCACTGTAGAAAGAAATTGTAGAACTTTCAGTGCCATTGCATATGGAGAAGAAACATACACTGATTACTTCTTTGCCACTTGTCACACCACAAATTCTTAATCCAGCTCAATATGCCAGCGGCAAGCCACAACGATCGACAATGTTTAATCTGACACTTCTTCAATATATTTAAGAAACTTGCCACAAAGTTCTAATACGTGATTGTGTAAAACTCCAAAATAGTTTAAGCATTAAACAACATTGAATGGGATAAATATCATACCAAATTTTAGGAGGTCACAAGCTCATTATCGCTCTTAGTCTAGAACCTACATTTCTTGTACCAACTTGAAACAAATCAAAAACTTTAAGACATGACCTCTCACAGGGAATCAAATCAAATGAATGAGTTTATTACACTTGTCACATAGCTAAAATATCAAGTTAACTGCTCTCAAGGAATGGGACTACTGGTACCAAAACTTCTAAACTCTCATGAATACTCCAACTCAAAACGAATTAAATCCCGACAGGAGATATATCCTCATCCCACAAATGCAGCATCAGCATATACTTCCTCTGCTCCATATAAATTGCAATGATTTGACTAGCACAATTGCCAATACATAACTTAGATTATTAATCTATCTACTTATCAATTAGTAAAAACTATGAAAAATTGGCAAGTTGAAAGCATGTATTGAGATATCTCTATGAACATCTTATAAACTAACATTCGGTTTCATATATTAGTTAAACGTTATGGTCAAAGTACAGCGTGGTGGATAGTACAAAAGTTAACTTGTTGCATCTAATATGGAACGGTGTAAGTAACACGAGGGACTCAATCATCTATGTTGGAGAAAGTACCTGTACATCAGCATATAATCCAGGAAATGATAGACAGCCTTCATTAAAAAGTGTCGTCTTTAGCGAGTATTTGCTCACTCTTGGATTAATAAGAACAATTTCTTCCCCCTCACCACGTTCTCCAACGGGATTAAATACCATAAGCTGGACATTAATGCCTACTTGAGGAGCCGAGAGTCCAATCCCATCAGTTCTGCGGAAAAGGAAGCCAACAAGTATTGTTCACAACCCTGTAAATAGAAGTCATGACCTAAACACATTATTACTCACCTCCTTACAAAAACTCTCTTCTAACATTTCTATCACAAGTCACAAAATTTAGCAACTAATGGTGATAAAAAAAAGAAATGATCATGCATTGCGCGTCCCCTCGGTATTTTAGGTTCTCAGACAACCCTCATAAACCCAATCAACATGGCAATATCAGTGACCCTCAGAAGACACAGAAGGTTGGTGTCTTGAAGCTCCAGCCAACAATTGCATCATCTCGGTATTCACCACCAAACAATACTTCAACCTACAAAAGCTATGTTATTTGGACTTGGGTATCCATTTGGTACTCAGGTACGTGCACAAGTGTCCGACTCATCTATTTTCCGAAAATGTTCCTTGATTTTGGCCACACGGGTACTTGAGGCATCGACACACGGGTATAATTGAGGCAAAATGAAGAGTCCGAGTAACATAATAAAAAAGAAAGGTAACAATCTAATAAACTAAATGTAACAAGTTTTGCTTAAAAGGCTCCCACTTTGTTCATTCTTATTATCCATTGCTAAAAACAAATTGGAAAGAAATAGAACAACTAATGAGAGTACATCATGGAAACTTACTTGTACATAACATCAAACATCTCAGCAACTAACTTCTTCAAATTATCATCAAACTTATCAATTGGTTTATTCTTAGCTCTAAGTCTTGGGTCTGGATACTCCACTATTTTCAGCGGTGACTCAAACTGCATATCAGCACCTTAGCAAAAACACACACAAAAAAAAGAGTAAGAACATAAGAATAGAAAAAACCCACATAATATTGCAATTGAAGGATGAATTAAAGTAGGAATTTGAGACATACTTGAAGCAAAGTCGTAGTCTTTGACGGATAAAGTTGGTTTCGCCATGGAATGGATTTTGATAAATGGGGTGGTGGATTGAAGTCTGAGTGATGGATGTGAAGGGCGCAGAAGTTGGAAGGAGGAGAGAGGAGATAAAGGGGAGGAGATAGTTAAAGAACGGTGAAGTTGTGTCCATCGAAGTGGATGGTGGAGCTGAAGTCTGCTTGAGCTATGCATTTTTCCTTGCTTCTCATGCTAATGTGATGACATACTTTTATGGTTGAGACCAAAAAAAAAAAAAAGAGGTACAGGTACCCAAGTTCGGGACCTGGGTCGGTGAAAGTGGTTACTTGTTTGGTTAGCAGAAAGTAATAAAAATGGGGAAACTCAAAATTCTTGAGAATTTGTAATTTTCATAAAACGTGGCAATTTATTGACCCACTTTCCCCCTTCGTCATTCAAAATTCCTGTGAATTTTAAATTTCTTGATGTCAACCAAACAATTTTAACAAATTCGTAAGAATTACATGAGGGATTTAACTTCCCATGTATTGTAACTTAGCACGAGAATTAAATTCCTATATGTACCAAACAACTACTTAGTATGTGGCATGTGGCCGATGCGGGAATAGGACTTAAGTTTAATATAGATTTGGTATACATTAAGGCTCCGTTTGTTTTGACAGAAAATAATTTTCATGAAAAAGTATTTTTCAAACAATGGAAAATATGATTATAAAACACATTTTCCTTTGTTTGTTTGATCATGAAAAACCTAGGGGAAAAAGAAAATACAAATAAAAAGGAGTGGAATGATGGAAGGAGTGAGGGATAAGTAAGGAGGATGATGAAAAATGTGGCATATCTTGTTTAGAAAAGGAAAAAGGGTTGTCTATTTTAATAAAGCAATTTTCTACCTTGAGAAAATAGTTTTCCCTCTTAACAAAACAAATAAGGGAAAATGGAAAGATAGTGTAAAATCGCTATCTGGAAATATGTTTTCCTCCAAAACAAACAGAACCTAAATTTATGGTAGACCAATACAAAACCCAAGTCCCACTCCCACAAAAGAAGCCGCATAACGACATTTTCTTCTCCTTTCTCCTTTTACCTTCATTCTCTGCTCATACATCACTCTCCTCCTCACCTATCTCCTCTTCCTCATCAGAAAACTTTGACCAATTAATCGAAAAATTATTCTAGCGATCTATGTTTCGAATTTGTACAATTCATCGTATCTAGTACCTTTTTGTTTGTTTTTGTGCTGTAAATGTCATAGGAAGATCTGGTGGTGGTAATTTAAAGGAGAAATTATTGTTGCCGAAAAATGCAAATCGACGGCGAGGTCGCCATTAATGGGTAGATTTGGAGGTTCGAGGTTAGTTTCCAAGTTATCTGTTAGTATTCATAGTACCTCCATTAAAGAAAACATCAAAGAAATTGGCCGCGGCGATCAGACACGAGATTAACAGTTTCAGATTTCAGCATCGATATTTGCAGCGTGAGATTCATTGTCGCTATTGATGTTGAATTTTTGAAGCGGAGAGAAAGATGGGTGGAAGTTTTGAGGCAGTGAAAGAGTGAGTAATAATAAGGAAAAGAGGGGTTTTGTGAATGTAATTTGTGGTAGGAGTTGGGTTTGTGGTGGATTTCGGTTGTAAAGTTAAAGTTTAATAATTAAAAGTTAAATAGAGCTCATTAAAAGTTAAAGTATTTTTAGTAAAAGTTAAAGTTTCGTAATGAAAAGTTAAGGTTAAAGTTATATTACTTCCTCCGTATAAAATTAGTTGCTACACTTTTTTTTTGCGGACTCCTGCAGTTTTTTGATGTGAGAGAGGTAGAGGGTAAAAGCCATGTGGTAGGAGAGATATAGAGAGAAAGAAAAGCCAAATAGAGAAGTGTAGCATCTAATAAGAAATTTCTTTATTTGGAAAGTGTAGCAACTAATTTGATACGGAGGAAGTATTAAAATTCAAGTGTTCCATCCTTTTTCTACCTTTTCTTGCTTATTTATAATTTTATTTATGCCAAATTTCATATTTTTCCCTTCATCTTCTTAAAGGTAAGGATTAGAAATTAAAAGTTAAAGTTTATTAATCAAAAGTTAAGGATTAAAAATTAGGAAAAATTGTTTTTAATAAGTTAACCTTTACCCTTTCTTCTAATATTAAGTTAACATTTGGATAATCCTGGAATAAGTAAAGCTTGTATAGGTATTCACTTTAAATGAGTATAACCGGTTACTCAACCTGTTATTGTAGGTTAATGCTGACGTGGATTATTTTGATTGGTTTAAATATAAAAAATTCTTTTTTTTTAGATTTCTCCCTCCCCCACTCTCTCTCCTCCCTCATAAACTCATCTGCTTCCATAGTTCCATTGAATAGGTGAAGTCATTTCACCATTTTTTCCGGCAAACAACTATTTCAAGAAACAAATTCTTCCTTCAATCAAACAAACCTACCCCCATCACATAATCCAATCAAACAATCCCCCGTGACCCCCTCTCTCTCTTCCCTACATTTCCCTCTCAATTACCCACTTCCTTTTCACTCTTATAGGAATGCAATTTCTTTTATTTTCCTCTCCAAATTACCTCCTTCCATCATCAGTTGAAGAATGGACATCATCGGAGCACCACAAAGAGCCAATTTGCTGCATTTGAGGCGTAACCAAAAGGAGAACATAGAGAGTAGATGATGAAAATGAGGTTTAGCGGAAAAGAAAAAGGATGCGGAAACACCGTTTGATTGGGATGTGGGCTAGATTTCAGTGGTCTGGGCGGTTTATTAGAAGGGTTGTAGGTGGTTCAAGGGGTGGTTGAAGTAGGGTGGCAGTTTATATTTGGTGGAGTATGGTTGTGATTGGAGCTTGTCTGGTGGTTGGGGTCGGATGGTGGTGTGAGGAGGTGATTCAAGTGGTTGGCGGCGGTGTTTCGGGGTGGGTGGTTTTCAGTAGTTTGGGTAGTTTAGGTTGTGGCTGGGGTAGGGTGGTGGTGTTTGTGGTGGATTATGGTTGTGTTTGGAGCTTGTGTGGTGTTTAGTGGAATATGTTGGTGTTTGGAGTTTGTGTGGTGGTGTCAGGCGGCGGAGTCAGGTGGTGGCAGTGGTTATGTTAGACTTTGGGGTGGTGGTTGCCGGTTGGGGTTGAGTGACGGTGGTGGTGGTGATTACAGCTTTAAACTGGTGGTATAATAAAAAGAAAAGAGATAAAGAAAAATATTTACCTGTTGTTCAAGTAACCAGTCACTTGAACTCATTTAAAGTAAATACTTATACAAACTTTACTTATTCCAGGATTATCCAAACGTTAACTTAATATTAGAAGAAGGGGTAAAGGTTAACTTATTAAAAACAATTTTTCCTAAAAATTAAAAGTTAAAGGTTATTAATCAAAAGTTAAGATTCCATTATCAAGAGTTAAAATGACTTATAAATTAATTATGGGGAATGAATAGTCAAAATGTAAGGAATGAATATTTAACTTTTCATTATTAAAGTTAAATATTTCGTGTGAAAAGTTAAATGTAAATAATGAAAAGTTAAGGTTTCATCATCAAAGTAAAATCTCACCTCAATTCTTGTTGAACCTATGATCACATCAAAATAGAATAAGAAAAAAGCCCATTGTAAATTAATAAACTGATATAATTAACATTATCATTCTCTTGTTTTTTAATGCTCAAAAGTTATGTTTTTGAGTTCAAAAGTTAACGTTTTAAGTTTAAAAGTTATAGTTTTAGTTTCAAAGTTATGTTGTGTGTAAGATGATTATTATTCATATTTCAGTAAAATGGTATAACAATAATTTGTTTATTATTACTTTATTGGCAACTTTGACCCCAATATTTGAGCAATAATCAAGGTCACTATTTATCGTGTCGAATTGGTTGAAAAATTTTCGCATGTATTTGAGTAAGGGGATTATTCTACATGTGTTGTAATTAAGGTCAATAACTAAAAGTTACTATTACGTAGCTAAAAGTTAAGCCATTGTAACTAAAAGCCAACATTTAGTAACTAAAAGTTAAGGTTTAGTGACTAAAAGTTAAGATTTAGTGACTAAAAGTTAAGCATTCGTAATTGAAAGTTAAGATTTTGCGATCAAAATTAATTCATGCCATATAACTTCTATAATATGAGAGTACATAATATCATAGCATAACATTAGTAACAAAACATCGATAATCTATGAAAAAGAAAAAAATAATAAAATCATGCTCCAAGAGCACATAAGCTAATTTCAAAATAAGAATATATTGTTAATCAAAATAATAAATTGGAGATATAGTGTAAATTTTTATGAAGTGAAAAGAACAACCTATTGTGAATTTGTGATTAGTGAGATGGCGAAAATTACGTCAATTATTATAATAAACTCTACTTTCCCCATACAATTAATTCAATTAGAATTTTCTCTTTAATAAGTAGTAGGCATTATATGATTATTGACTAGCTAATAGCTCCCCTCCTCTCACTTCTGTCTCTCTCTCCCCACCTTCTCCCCCACTACACCCGCCATTATCATCACCTTCATAACTCACAACCATGGTAAAATACAATTGAACCTTTGTGAATTTTAAGAGGTTTAATTTGATTTGTGTTGAGTTCTGATTGTTGAATTGATATGAATTTTAAGAGGTTTAATTTGATTTGTGTTGAGTGTTACTTTTGATGGATCTGATGATATGCAGCTCATACTATTTGTTTACTACTGCTATTTTTCAGCAATGTGGTTGATCGTTCAATTAGAATTACATATCATGCAGATTTAGCTATTGAGAATATGTTAGTTTGAATTTAAGTTCGTTTAATTCTTCATGCATGATGAATTTGAGTGTTCGATTTGATTATTTTGAATGTCAATTTTGTTAGACGCTTGAGAGTGCACCATTTGATAAAGTCATGGAAATTTTCTTTTGTTCTTTAAGTTGGTATTGCTTGACATCCTTGTTTGTTGTGCATTTAAGGGGTCACTTATTGTGGTTGTTAGATTGACAATCAAACAAGAGGGATTGGGATTTTGTTTAAAGTCCTCACTAGCAATGAGTCTATGAAGTCTTTAACCTGTAGCATAACTTGTGAATAAGAAGTCCAAGAAACATTGTGTAGTAAAAGCTTGTCATGTGTTTGCTGTCACAACGTTGTTGCCTTGTTGGATCAAGGAGGACAGGTGATGATTTTTTTTATTTTTTTTGTCAATCTTATCATTCTCTCTTTGGATGTTTTCAGTCATGAATGGATGTGCAGCTAACATCTCCACAACTTGGAAGGGAAACAATGTATAAATTGTCAATGAAGAGCCTAACTCTTCAATGTGTTTCATCAAGGCAAGAATTCTTTGAATTTTCCATATATTGCCCTTCATGTTTTGGCACTCCAGGTTTTACATTAGTATTCTTTTAATCATCCTGGTGGCAAATTGTGTCATGTAGCTTTCCTTAGTAGCACCGTCACTTGTTGACTTGTAGTGCCAGATACATGTGTAATTATATAATACTTGTAATTATACTTGTAATTATATAATAATCAGAGCAATTACTAATTGATCTTTGGTCATGTGTTTTGTTGTCCATTTTTTATCTATGGTAATCCTTAGAAATATCAATACTATGATGGTTTTATAGTAATAATTAAATAGAAACATGCACGATGATGGCTTTACCTGCAATATGACTTTGTATCCGGAACAAGTTTTATAGGTCAGTAATATGGTTGAAGGTAAGGTGTGAGAGGTTTTGGTATTCTTAATAAGTATGAACTAAAATTGCATTATGTAATCATAGTTGAGATACTCAAGTTTAATTAATTTCGGGAGTGAAGGATAGCTCAATCGTGAGGCTACCCCTCCGAGTTGTAAGAGGTTTTGAAATCAATTCTCATCCTATTTTTCTGATTGATACCCAAACTTATATTTAGATAGAAACTTGCATCGTGATGTTAATTATAACATGCTTTAGATTAGTGCAACTAATCAACGAACCATCCCGTACACTTCACTAGACTCGGAATCGCGATAGTTGTATGTGCTTTTAATATAACCAAAAACTACCTAGTGTTATACGTAAATGAGACAATTAACCTTATAGGCTATAACCACTAATTGTTTTAGAATCTTGCTTATTTTATTTATTGTGTTATTGACGCACACATGTATACTTACGGTCACATGAGGATTAAAAATTATACGATCCAATACTCAGATTCAAATATGCTTGCACTAACACTTGCAGCCCAAGCTTCTTTTGAGACGAATGAGAAAGGAGTCCCCTCCTTCCGATAATAACTATTCGATGGGGAAGACTCCAGTTGAGAGAATTTGAAAAGAAGAGTGATTGCACTCGGGTGAGAGTGAGACACCGGCGTTCGTGTGGCCATCTACTTTCGAAATAGGCCCTACGATGTAGATTTCTTTTCCCCCTTCGTTCGTGACCAGGGTCGGTTTGTTCAAATTCTTTTTACCCCTTCTTCTTCGCAGCCATGATCAGTATAGGTGTTCTTGGATTTCTAAATCATCTCAGAGTCGGATTCAGCCATTTTCCCGGGATGCCATTCTTGGAATGCTTTCCGCTTAAAAGACGCCGAAGTCCTTCAGGGGCAAGAGAAAGAAGGGAAAGCTGGAACAATTGTAAGCTTTCAATTTCTTGCCCCAGACAATATCCAAGTTCACCTTATTAAATTAACCAAAAAATATATTTGGGATATTTCCTGAGGTACCCCCGGGATTAAGGCTAATTCCTCGGGTACCCCTCTCGTTTTCGAGCTAGCTCAAATGCCATCAGAGTCAGTGCCGTTAGCTTAAATGCCCTTCTCCGTTAACTACTCCGTTTAATCTCATAATTGTGCTTTAATTTCAATTAAAAGTAAAAAAAAAAACTAGAAATAAAATTAACCCACCCCTACCCCTCCCACACTCGTCTCTCTCCTCCACCACCACCCCACTCTCTCTCCCCCTAATCTGCACCGACCACCACCCAACAGTACCAAAACCACCACCACCCGCCCAACAGTACCAAAACCCAGAGCTACGAAGCTATAACCACCACCCATCCAAAACCGACCACCACCCAACAAAACCAACCCACAAAAACAACAAAAACTAGATCTACGAAGCTATAACCCGCCCCACCACCAGTTGTTCTGGGTGGTCGCAAATGTGAGGGAGAGGGAGAGGAGAGAGAGATGAAGTGTTCATTCTCAACGAAGGACTAGCCGGAGTTTGAGCGACGTCGCTGAGCTTCTTCGTGGAGGTGGGGCGATTTGGTGAGAAGTGGTGGAGGTGAGCAGCCGATTTTGATTTGGCTTCGATTTGGTGGTGGTAGGCCGTCGAATTGGTGGAGGTGGGGCGATTTGAATAGTGTTGGTGGGGTGATTTGAAGGTGGTGTTGTTGTGGTGAGTGGTTGTGTTTGGTTGTTGTTTGGGTTGGAAATGGGTGGTGTTTGGTACTGTTGTGGTGGCAGTGAGTGGCGGTGTTGTTGTTGTGATGATTGGTGGTGGTGTGGCTAAGGAGTGAGAGTGGGGTGGGGTGGGTGGGAGGGCATGGCTGGGGTTTGGTCGGTGCAGATTAGGGGAGAGTAAGTGAGAGAGAGGGGGGGGGGAGGGGGAGGGGGAGGAGAGAGACGAGTGTGGGAGGGGTAGGGGTGGGTTAATTTTAGTTTTAGTTTTTTTTTTGACTTTTAATTGAAATCAAAGCATAATTATGAAAGTTAACGGAGAAGTTAACGGAGAAGGGCATTTAAGATAACGACACTGACTCTTGTGGCATTTGAACTAGCTCGGAAACGAGAGGGATACCCGATGAATTAGCCCTAACCTCGGGATACCTCAGGAAATATCCCAATATATTTTAACATACACATATCAATTCAATACATTAACCATCAGAATATTTACAAAGGCTTATTCCTCTACCTTAGGGGACCGTATGCAACGCGCACGGCCCCACAACTAGTAATACTAAAACGTGATTTCTCACGAGACTTTACTATGTACCACCTTATTATAAAATGTTTATTTTTGTCTCCAATCATAGTCAAATGCTAATATTTTCACATCTAGTGTTAAAATAAAATGTTTTGACGGGCTGAAGTAAAGGTTACGAGTTTTCCACTCATTTTGGAATTTTGTTTGTTTTGTATATTCTCTCTTATTTTCAGATCTGTGTTGGAACTCCGGAATCAAATCAAGAGTGATGTCACAGTTCGAATTATATGGTGAGGTTCAAGGTGGTATGATCTTTAGTCTTGTTGTTTTGGAAATTGGGTTGTATTAATTGAGCATTTGGTTTATGAATAAGTCATGTTAATTATAGTTTCGATAATTAAGTTGAGCCAGTTATGTATTTGGAAAGGCTCATTTAGGACCATTTTGTTGTGGGCAATGACCCACAGGTCCACGATCGAGGTTTTTGGTTGAGAATTCGATGCAAGTTGGAGTTAATTTATATTCGATTCTTCTTATTAAGAAGATATTCAAGTTTATGATTGCTAAGCAAGTTAAGCCAGCAGCTCGGGAAGGCCGGACTGTTTCAGGCATAATTTATAATATTTTTAGTGTAATTAAAATTTTCAACAAAGTTATAAAATGGGTGAAGATTAAGAATTATATAAATGCGGGAACATGTATTTATCAACCCGTTAGTAATTACATAGTTGCATGACTTTTAAAAAAAATGGAAATCAAAGTAGCCTAACATACTACCCAAAATTTCCTAGTAAACATGAAAAACATGCATTACAAGCAAAAGGCACTCGAAGGAATAGTGGAATCGATGCCACAATGACTCTTTTACATGACTGAAAAATTAATTATAATTGGGACGACAAATACATCTACTCCTCACATAATATAAGGTTGACCCAAAAGAATAATTTCCTTTGATCACTTAACAAATAAGGCTCATCATTAAGCCTCATAATGATCTATATAGTAGAACTATAACCCCGGTACTTGCTCTATTTTGAAATGGTGCAAGAGCATGCATGATCCTCAGATCACGTAGCGTAGCTTACTAAACAAACTTTCTTGTTGTCCACCTCTACTTTATCATTTTATCATTCTTTTTTTTCTCTCTCATTCTCACTCTCTTTCTCTCCCCTCCTTCTCTCTCCTCCTTCTCCTTATTCTGGTGTTTCTTGTTGATTCATTTTCTCTTGTTCTATCTTTTAAATTGGATATGTTTATCTCGAAATTAAAAGGATTGCATCACAGAACATGCTACTGCTTGAGCCCAATGCCGCAACTTGATCTTCACTTGTTGAGGATTGTCTCCTAAAGAATTTGCATTAAAACTTTAGAAAAATATCAAATAAGCTGCTTGAAAAAATAGCTAGTCGTAAATGGAAAAAATTAAATAACAACATACTCTTGTAGTTGTGTAAATATTATTGTCAATATATAATTTTGAAACAATATAAAACTTTGTAACATGATTTATAAATGGCTAAATCTGAATCTTAATAACAATAAGATGGATTAAATAATCTATATAGTAGAAATACATATAAATTTCCCTCTAAAACACGTAAACATATAGATGACAAATTCTTTGTACATTTTAAGATCTTTGTTGGGATCACATATGTATATTTTGATGGAATAACCTCACAGAAAATGCCAATACCATTTTTTTCCTTTTTAAGATTTGGCTCAATGTGAAACCACAATAAGTAGTACTATAATGACTTGTCATATGTGATTGTTTTCTCTTAAATCACGTGTTAAAGTGTATATTACACATTCATTTTCATTTTTTTGGGGGGGGGGATAGAAAATCATCACAAAATCATAAAGTCGTAAATATTTTCGGGTAAGTATAAGCCTCATCAAGTTACCTTATAAAGAACTAAATGAAACAAAAAATATATATTGATCAAGTAGGTAAATGAAAATGATTAGAAATAATATAGCATATGTAGTATATGCTAAAAGTAACAATACCCCTCATGCTAGCACAATATAATCTTTGAGATTGTTATAATTCTCAAGGATTATATTAGGATAATTGATCAAACTATGATTTTTTTGAGAAAATAATAGAGTAATACCTGGACCACATATTTTCCAAGAATCTTCACTCTTAGGACTATCAAACGACGAGGATCTAGGCCCCATGGAGTTGTTTGATCCTTGGCTATGTGGTGTCGACACTGGACTTGGCGATAACTGTCGATTCACAGCAAAGTAGAGGTCCAAAGCTGGTAAGGTATTACAAAGCTTTTGACCCGCCTCTTCATTAAAACCAAACCCGAGCTCAATAGACCCTTTTAATTCATGAAAATCCTCATCGGTTAAATCTTCTGCATCAAGAACCATGTTTTTCTTCCTCTCTTGCCTTAATATTTGACGACGTCGTTTCTCCCATGCAACATCTCTATGGGTCTCACACATTGATAGTTGTTTAGACAACCTCTTCTTGCTCTTCCAGAATGGCGGTGCATGAACTAAGCGTTGTAGCTCCTCAGACTCTGATGACTCAAGCGAGGAGGCTCGAGTGTTTGATGGGATATTTTCAGGGCACACAAATCGAGTACGATTAGTGGGAGGTGGTGGAGGAGGTGGTGGCGGCAGGGATTTTGAATTCGTGTCCATGAAAAACATGCTCATATTGTCCCAAGAATGCATTTAGATATGTTACCTTTGTTAGGACGAGATGAGAAGATTAGTGTAGGGCCGTGGCAGCTAGGAAGCTGCCGCGGCCTGAGAAAAGAGAAGAAATCAAGAAGAAGGTAATATAGATTGTTGGAGTGGTTGTTGTGCCCGAATATAATTTGTTAAATTATTAGATTCCCGTGGAAATTGGTGTTTCTACTAGAATATTTTGTTTAATAAAAATAGTTTATTTTGGTCTTTTTGTGAAAAGGAAAGAGGTGTTGGCACAACAACTAACCCAACTACCTTTGAGATGTAAAGGAGAGATAAAGGAAATTAATGGAAGGAATAGGGAATATGTTTGTTACAAAGCGGCAATTGTGGCCATCCACAAAGAAATATAATTGTTACTATCATCTATTTTTTTAACAATTGTAAATGATGGTACATTAAAAGAAAAGACTATTTTTAGAGGGAGTTGGTATTACATAATTTTAGGCACAAATCTATATAAGCGTGTAATTTTCCATTGATATAGGGGTTAGACAATAAAATCTTCAATGATCTAGATATATAAATTTCAATCTTTTCGTGGAAAATATGTAATGTAGCTATTTTTTTTCAATTGAAAAAGGATGCAACCTTCACATAAATTATATATAGTGGTATGCAAATGGATTAAGAACAAACATAAGTTTTTTGCTTAACTTGGACTCAATTTAAACTAAATCTTATTACAAAACGAAATCAAAGTTTGCCTTTAGGGAAAAAAAAAACCACAAGTTATTATCATATGTTCTTTTGTAAAAAAAAATTACACTTTGTAATACTCGTGCAAGTAGGAGCTTGTCTCCTTAATTCATAAAAATCATGAATTTTGGCCCTTATTTT
This sequence comes from Patellifolia procumbens, assembly GCA_947645195.1. Taxonomy (NCBI): domain Eukaryota; kingdom Viridiplantae; phylum Streptophyta; class Magnoliopsida; order Caryophyllales; family Amaranthaceae; genus Patellifolia; species Patellifolia procumbens. Next base: position 3,258,353 of record CANSGD010000193.1, read on the forward strand.
CTAATTAGAGCAAATCGAACCAAATAAATCTATTATACTTGAAATCGACCTAATGCGTTGACCTTTAATTTCCTTTGTTGTAAGTAAATAAAACATTTTCTTCTTTTAGCTACAACGTCAAAATATATTTATTAATACTTTATGCATGAAAAAAAATTACTCTCTTATTGCGAGTCTCTCCTAGCCTCATTGAGTTCAAAATCTAAGAGATATTGATGGCGAATATTGGTCAAAATAATACTTTAAGTTTGAAACTTCAACCTGTTATTCAGTATATGTGCTTTTAATATATATGTCAAAACAATGTTATGTATATAATTAATGATTCAATTGAGGTGATTTAGTCCCGTGGAAAATTCTTCGCTATTCGCAATCACAATAACAACATCATCCCATGACCTTATCACCATTAAAACTCGCGCATAAAACCCAACACTGACCATAAAGTCATCACATCGATGTTGACTCATTTTTACTCCCTTCCTTTTCTAAAGTTTCTACCCTCTTTATATTGAAATCCATTTTCTTAAATTCACCAACTTTTACTTCATTCCTAAAATAACAAAGATTTGTTTCCTTTTCATATTATTTCTCTCCACTTCTCGGGCCCACGTATATATCATCACTCTCCAACAATCACATTATCTCCTCCAATTTACATAAACAAAAGGACCCACTTTTAAACCCTCTATACTCTTGGCATTGGTATTTGTAGGGATAGTAAGTAGTTAGAACATCTGAGAATAGAGGGATCGGAGTATAATCATTAAATTATTATTAATACTGATTATGCTATTTTAATTAGTATTCTTGAGATCGTTATATTAACAACAATAATAATGTTATTGCAACTATTATTGTAGTTTTAGTTATAATAATTAATTATATTGTTGTTATGATATAGCAATAATGAAAATGAACTTAGTTCAGTAACAAACTTGATTGCAGTTCTCTGACTTTTTCTTCTAGAATTGATTAAACCAAAACCTGAATCACAACCAGAATTACCCGATTCTTCTCAAAAGAACTTTCTATTAGTTAAGCCCCTTGCGTTCACAAGTAATCAAGATGACGAGTAAGCTTGGGCGAAAAACAAAAGTACGACGAGGTATATCGTCATGAATCACACGTTTGACAAAGTTCGTCACTTGGACCCAATTGTATATCTTTTGGAACATAAACAGACAGACGAGACAATTAATTAAATAAAAAATCCTTATCCTTATTATTATAAAATGCGTTATGACTAGGGCCATTGTTCCCCATGTTAGTGTCATCCCACATTTGACATGTCACTTTTTAGATAGTGTTTAAAATTTGCAAGGAAGATATTTTGAATTCAAGATCTATTATTGAAAAAGGTGAGATTTCGATAATCCCTCATATTTTCCTTTTATCGCATCAGAACAATACAACATAATGTACCCGAGGTGATTTTTTTATAGGTAAGAAAAAAAGAGATTTTAGGAGACCACCCGTTCGAAGGGGAACTCCTAACGTGTCATTACAAAGGATAGTCATACGAGAAGACTGAATACATTGTGCAATACAAGATATGCTAGTCTTGAGATGTCCTACTTTAAAGATTCAATCAACTGCTGTGTTGGCTTCCCTATAACGTGTCAGACCTTGAAGTTGTCAAACTGGAGGAGGAACGCCTGAATATCTTCTACTATGTTTGCTATATGCCATGGGGTGACCAAATGTTGTTGAGCGAATTGATAACCACTAAGCTATCTCCTTCTAGTATCATTTTGATGGATAACATGTTGAGTGCCTCTACATGAAGTGTTGAAGCTACTAAGGAGTCGGAATGACTTAGATTGATTGCTATTGCTTGAAGGATATGACAAGTATGATCTCATATAATGAAACCTGCTACTACTGAAGAGTTGATTGCTGAGCCGTCGAAGTTGATTTTGATGACACCTTGAGAGGGAGGTTGCCAGCTAACAAGGATGGTGTTGGCGTTGAGGTTGGAGTGTGGAGATGTGGGGTAAGAGGAGGTGCGGAAGTGGATAATCTACTATGAGGGAAAGACCTTTTGGAGGTTCTTATCTAAGTGGTTGCGAATTGGCCACTCATGGAAAGAAATGGTGGCCCGTACAAAGATTTTTTGCGGTGCAAAACAATTACTACACTGTTCCACAAGCTCCATATGAGGAAGCAAAGTATCGTGATGTCTATTGAGTTTCTTGTGAATAGGAGAAGGATGTCGTATAGTGGGGTTTGGGGTATTTGGAGAGACACCCAATCACTAATTTTAGGGAGGGACCAGAGTTTCTTGGTGGCTTTGCACTGTGAGATTATGTGATCTATTATATTCTCGCTCTGTTTGGCAAAGTGGCTTGGTAGGGATGTTGTGTCTTTTGTAGATTTGTGCAATATGTTGCGCACTCCGATTTCGCTGTTGAGGGTTTGCCATAAGTTTATTTTGGTTTGGGCTGAATTTCGAGTTTCCATATCCATGTGAAGGCTCATGGTTTTATATCAAATGGAATGCCATGGGCTAGCCAGACAACTGACTTAAGCGATGGCCATTGCAAAAAACTGTTTTCAATTAGAAAAGAAGCTATTCCAAGTTGGTGTAATGAAGGTACTCGTAGTTGTTATCAAATTCTTTTCGGGTACAATTTGTTCAATTTTATTGGAGCAAGGATTTCATGACGCCATCTATCGTCATGGTATCAAATACCATTAGAGGCATTTGCGAGTGTGGACCAGGAATATGTTACCTTTCTCTCTATATAAAATTGTCTAAAGTACCAAGCTATGCTTGGTTTAGTAGAAAGGCAAGGACCCTCTAACCTTAAGGTTAGGAGTTCAATCCCCAATAAGCACACTTTAAGGGTGGCTTCTTTTACCCTTTTCCTATACTCTCAAGTATCTGATCCGCTTATACGGACCAAATAAACCTACGTAGAGTTCCGGGTCCAGTAGGGCAATCATCTTACCTACCGGCTAAAATAAGCAGCAAATACTAAATCAATCAATAAATATATAAAAGAAGTTTTTTTTCGAAAGCATTAAACGCACCACATAGATTTAATTATTAAATTTCCAGGACCCCAAAAAAAAAAACAAGCTAGTAGTAAGCTACCTCTGCAGCTCTGCTGCTACTGCTCTGTAGAAGACTCTACAAGTTAAAAAGTCCCTTCTTCAAACTTCCCTCTTTTTATCAAACTGTACTGCACTTCACTAATTCACTTCATTGCTCTGCTCAGCTAGGGTTTACATCTTCTCAATCTATCTATGGCTGCCGATGGTACTGTTGCTCTCGCGGGTCTGCTTTCTCCCCATCCTCTTTTCTCTCTTTTTCGTTATTACTTGTAACAATTTACTCCTTCTATACTTAATTATTTCCACTATCATCAGTGAGGCAAAAGGTGCAAGATTTTCTAAATGCTGCTATTACTGGAAACCTTGATTACTTAAAGAGTATGTTGTTCTCTACTTTGTTGCTTTTCTTTCCTTTTGAATTCATTGATTATGTGAATTAGTGATGGAAGTTTATTAATTGGCAGAATTGGCGGTACAACTTGATGATGGGGAAGGGTTGTCCAAAACCGTCTTAGGAATTAAGGATGCTAATGATCGAACCGCCCTTCACTTCGCGGCCAGAGAAGGGCAAACCGAAGTTTGCAAGTATTTATTGGAGGAATTGGAGCATGATGTCAATGTTAAAGATGCAGAGGGTATGCATTGTTTCATATCCTCCTTTCCAATTATTTGAATTGGAGTTTTTGGTCTTTGAAAGTTTCTAAAACCTATAAGGTAGTGTTTGGGAACATGTATTTCATTTCAAAGTACGGAATTCAAATTTGGAATTCTAAATTATTCATTTCAAATTCAAATTCCTTGTTTGGCAAATACTAAAATTTTCAATTTCAGAATTTCAAATTCTAATAACTGTTTGGAAACATCGGAATAACAATTCTGGAATTTCAAATGCTAATATCTGTTTGGGAAATAACAAAATTCCAATATAAAATAATATCAACTCAATTCCTCTAATAAATCAAGATGCATGTATTTATGTTTCATACTATGATTTAGAGGAGATTTTTTGGTCTAATTACACTGATTATTAAAAGTTATGTTTAACTTTCTCTTAGAATCCCTAATAAAAATGAAGTTACTTCCAAAAAAAATTCCTAATGTGAAGAGGGGGCCAAAATCGGGAAAATTGGTCAAATAATAAAAGAAGATGAAAAAAATGAAGAGTGAAGAATGAAAAATAAAAATTTCTAAATTCCTAATTGTCTCTGACCCTCAATTTTGACAACTCACTTTCTCTCTAGATTCATCAATGTGTGCATTACATCCCTGAAACTCACAAATCAATAAATCATCACACTCAATTTCTAAATTCCATCATCAAATTTCATACTCGAAATGAGATAAGAAGAGTGATAAAATACAATTGCGCTCAGATTAAACACTTTCGACGAGATCATCTTCCAAAACCTCCAAGGTATATTCATGCCTAGTTTTAATTTCAGCTCACAAAATGAGAAAAAACAAACGAAAATATCAGAAAAACAAACACAAATCTAATATGGAGAAAATAGCGATCTCCTTGCAACAGCTATTTTAAAGCTTCGAAAGTGACGAAATAGAGACGCTTCAACAATGGTGGAGAGAGAGAAAACTAACGCTTGATTGCTGGATGAGATCGAAGCTTCAACAATGGTGGAGAGATTAGGGTAGCGGGAGGTCGATGAGGGAGAAGTCTGATTTGGGTATTTTGTTGGAATTGGAAATGACGTGGGTTGGGGTGGAATTTCCAAATCACAATTATTGAGCTATGTGGGAATTGGCTGGAATTTAGGCCAATTCCAATTCCAATTCCATGTCTTTGCCAAACAACTGAATTGGCCCATTTCCGGAATTTCAAATGAAATGAAGGTTCCCAAACATAGCATAACTTTAATTTAGATAAATTGCAGTTTATCATGGGTATAAAAAAATTGTCCGGGTAATTTTGATGACAATTTAGGGTGTGTTTTCTTCACATGAACTGAATTTATGTCTATTTTATAAGGAAAAAGGAAGAGATACCAAAAATCAATATTTTTGTTATTTTTTAATTCCTAATTAATAGGCATCCTATATAAACTAATTGTCTTCCTCTTCTCCTTTCCATATTCTTCTTTATCTTCTCACTTCCAACTATAATACTTTTATGCAGAATTTACTATGCGTGCGTTCAAAGCTATTAGACCTGATCGAACCTCATCACCCCTAATTTGTCCTTGTTTTCACACCTGATTGGATCTAATTAGGCTTGAACCTTTTTTTAAGGTGAAGAGAATGCACCTTTAGTAGTCAGGCTTATTGATCGAACTTAAACATGTGATGAGATGCGATTTGGTTGTATGTTACGACTTCATCTAACTGCCTTGTGTTGCTTTTATGTCTTTGGTAGAAACCTTGCAACGTTCGTTTGATACTACGCCGTGTGAAATATATTTAAATTGGCTTAAGTTGTTTTCCATTGTCTTCTATCTGGTTATTAGGAACTAGCTTTACATGTAATAACGTAGCTTTATGTTAGTGTATGGGTTTAATTTTTTCTTTAATCTGCGTTCATTTTCTGCTCCGTGACTGCGTGTTATATGTAAGTGCTGCGTGAATTGATGCCATTTGTATGTTGTGATACATACGGGTATAAATAGGATTTATTGAAGAAATTTCAGAAGTATTTTTGTTCGGATGAAGGATTATAACCCACAATACTTTGATCTAAAGGATGTAGAATTGATATTGATCTCTTGATGGTTTGCAGGAGAGAGTCCTCTAATTCATGCTGCCAGACAAGGACATACTGCTACTGTCAGTTATCTTCTTGAGCATGGTGCTGATCCTGCAATTTCTAGTGATTTAGGGGCTACAGCTTTACACCATGCGGCTGGAGTAGGTATGCTGTTCTAATATTAGTAAAATCATATTGCGAGTGGTAGGGGACAAAATTTGCCTACAAAATTTGGTATATGTTCATATATGAGCAAAACCCTGTATGATGGAGTTCATGGATTGATCAATGGATCTTTCAGAAGTTATGAACCTTTCCTCTGCGTGTTGAAGTTTCTATGCTTCCATAGTTTCTTTTCTTTATTACCAGGTTCATTCACTTGCAGGAAATCTTGAATTGATAAAGTTACTACTTTCAAAGGGCGCTGCTATTGATTCACAAAGTGATTCTGGCACTCCTTTGATTTGGGCTGCTGGTCATGTACAGGAAGATGCTGTAAAGGTCCTGTTAGATCACCATGCTAACGTAAGTATGCAGTTGCTAGTATTTGAGAACACCTTGTAAGTTTACCACTTTCATATATGCCGTGATTCTCTGTTAGCTTTCTCTATTGAATTGATACATGCTGGGCCTTTTGTCTTCCGCTCATGTTATATGCCACAGTGTTGTTGCTTTCTAGTAGCGATATGCAGTTTGGATATGGTTTGCCCACAATAGTTTACATACAATGGCACTTAAGTAGCAATAGTTTAACTTTAACTTAAGCCCTAAATAGCCTGTACTTGCTGGCGTTGCTGCTTATATAGCTCCTGTATGATTAAGAATGTTATGTTAGTCATGAACCCCAAAACTTAAAACCTCTGCCAGATGTTACATTTTTGTTTATCAATAGTGTTTGTTTGCAAAACACTAAAGGAAGGACTAAAAAAGCTAGAATTTAACAGTTGACAAAACTATGTCATATTTGAAACTAAAATTAGGTAATAGAAACTGGAATTCAATGCAACTCTTGGAGCTACTTGAGGCTAAAGCTCTCCATGAACAAGATCACAAAGCTAGACTTCGTTGATTTTAATATATTGTAAATAAAATAGAATGGGAAATTGATACTACGTGCTCTTCCTTTCCTGGCTTGCTTCAAATGTTTCATGTTACAGCTACACAATAAGAAGCTGCATTACAACTTTGAGATCAATGGACTTGTATGTAATTTAGAAACGAAGCATAAAATACTATTGGATTAAGAGAGGAAACACAATTGTTGTCAATTGGCAAGTACCGTGAATTTGGTTGAGCATATTAAATTACATTTATGATATGCAAAAGAGGAGAGTAAGGTTAGAAATGGCAAGTCTTTGGTTTCTCTTGTAACGTGTTTTCTTGCTATTTAGTTTGATATTATCATCCTCAAAATTAGAATAAGATTCAATATTACCACTAGGTGTGGTATAACTTCTTATAATATGAGGAAACACAGGTTCCTTTCTTAAGTTTAGCCATTTCCTTAAGAGATACCTCACTAGGTGTGGTATAACTTGTGCTGCTTTGAGGTGTGCATTAGCAGAAAGCTCACTATTTTCCAACTAACTTCATCTAAATTAGCTTCCCTGGGCTGTTGCCCATCAGTGGACAAAGTTCAGAAATCAATTCAAACTTCAACAAATCAGTTCATCTTCCTTTTGAAATTAGATCATGATGGAAGTCATTTTGTAGGCAATAAAAATTTATTATTGCTTTGCATTAAAATAAATTAATTGTTTCGAGCTAAAATAAATATTATTAGCCAATTTAATTAATTTAGCCCACTTAAATAAAATCCAAATCAAATAAAGACAATTTGGGTTCTAAGACATTTGGGCCACTTCATGTTATTAATCCAATATCCTGGCGATGTGAAAAAGACTTTCAAGTCATAAACATGGGCCAAACCTACACCTACCAAGTCCACCAAGGAGACCTCCTTTGCCTATAAATAGACCTCTTTCATGAAGTTAAGGGGGATCAAAATTTTATTATTCACAAGTGCTCCCAAACTTTTCTTGGAATTTCTTTCTAGAAGTAGTCAAAAAACATATCAAATTCTTGCGCTTGAGACTTTAAACATATTCGACTTATATTCAAGCTTTGTCGACCTTCATTTGAATACACTCAAACCAAATGTTCAAATTTGAGTTGACGTCAATACCTTACTACAGCGGTTGACGTTGACAAAACATCACCCTACACTCAAGCTTAGGTTGACGTTGACAAAAAATCATCCAACACTCAAACTTAGGTACACGTTTGACAACACGTCATGCTGCCGAACTAATGACAACACTTAGGTATTGTTTGGTTGCACTTAATTTCCATGGGCATCTAAAGTTCCAATGAATTTGCTTTTATATGTCTTGTTTGGTTCACTTGCAAAAGTAGAAATGGGGGAATTGAAAATTCATGGGAATTTCAACTTCCCACAAAACATGGGAATTTATTCACCCACCCTCCCCTTGGTCATTCACAATTCACGTGATTTGTAAATTCCCACATAACAATCAAACAAGATTTTTCAATTCCTAGGAATCTTATAAGGGAAATAAATTCCTTTGAAATCCTAATTCCTATGGGAAATAAATTCCCAAAGCAACCAAAAAATGCCTTACTTTATTTTCTAGATATTGTACACATTTATTATAAATACAAATTCATTTTTGTTACTTTATTTCTTGGTTTGTTTACTTAGACTGCGAAATTCACGTATATAAATTTTGGCACGCTCGGTGGGACAAAGATATGTCGAGCAAATTTGGGAAATTTACGTATAATTTGCGTTTGTTGAGCATGCTAACCTAATAAATCAACTCACAATCAACTCATTTTGATGTGCATCGTGAAATTTGCGTATACAATTTGCTGATCAAAGTTGTTCTTAAACCTAAGCGTGAATGGCATAAAAAGATAGGGGAGACTCTTTGGGCCTAAGGAACCACATATAAATCAGCAACACAATCAACTCCATATGCCTTGGTGTACGGTGCTAAGGGGCTCTACCCTTAAAAGTTCAAATCCCAGATGAAATTAGGTGCTAAGTACGAAAGTCACAGTGCTAGCAAGCCCGTTATCATGCGCCTTTAACAAAATGTCCGACCTCGCTCCTTTTAAGTTGGAGACACAATTGTAGCTTTCTGTTAGAAGACCCATTATTACTTATCGAAAAACAGGAAGTAACTTAACTTTGAATGAGATGGTCCATACATTGTGCTATTACTTATCGAAAAATAGGAAGTAACTTAACTTCTAAATGAGATGGTCCATACATTGTGCAAGAGGTCTACACTGATAAAGCCTACAGAATTATCAACGTGGAAGGGCTACGCACGACAACTTTCTAAAGCGATACTATTCATAAAGTGTTAAACTTGGAGAAGCTCATGAGCAAAGGGGTAAACTGTTTATTATTAATATAAAAAAGTTGTTATTTGAACTATGTTGGCTTAATATTGCAAGGTCATATAATAACCATTTTGCAAGTACGTAGGCAGTTTGAGGTAAAAAAAATTCGAGTGGCGCAACAAAAAATTCCTCATTGGGCGTATAAACTACAAACGACGAAACAAAAAATAGAAGACTAATTCATTATTGTCTAGAAAATGAAGTAGTATAACACAAAAAGGAGGAAACTACCAAAAAAAAAAAATACAAACTCCAAATCTAAACATGAAATAGAAGGTCTAAATCCATCCACTCAAAGTGTCTTTGCGGGAAGTGGAGCTTTTGAATGAGTCTTCTATGTTCTTCAAGTTGGTCCACTTCATCAATACTTAAAGTTGGAGTCGCTTCTAGCTCATCTAAAGCCCTCTTGCAATCCCTAATCCGCGCCTCAAGTGATGTCAAGAAGATGCCCTTAGCCTCGTAAGCACTAATAAGATATCTCTTTCACAAACTCTCGCTAGCTTAGATTCAAGATCACTTCTCTCATTCTTGCTGGACGTTTGTTCTTCCCTAAGTATCATATTCTCCCCTTTGACACCTCATCATAAGCAATCTCATCTTTCTTGATCATTTCAATTTGGTCAAGTATATCCTTTTCAACGTACTCTGGTCGTTGATCGTTGTCGCTTAATTGCAACCTCTTCCAAGATAAGATATGCACAACACTAGCATAAGAGTCCCCCTTGCGCTTCACGAGGCTAGGATCTCCTTTGAGATTCTCCGTACATACTCTTATATTTACCCTTAGGTTTTAACACAAGCAAGAATGAGATTAGATATTACTAATTTTGAAAATATATTGATTAATTTATTCATTTGCATCCTTATATCTCTTTCTTAAAATGTGTGTAAAATCAATTTTGCCATTAAACCGTTACGAAGGGAGTACTTTTCAAAGGTGTATGACGACAATATTTCTGACATGAGATTTTAGTGTGTGGTTCCTCTTTTGACATATGCCTTGCTAATCTTGAATTTGTGTTGGAAAGGTGTCAAGAGACGAACCTATTCTTAAATTGGGAAAAGTGCCACTTCATGGTTGAAAAATGCATTGTTCTTGGTCACAAAGTGTCCAGTATGGGCATTGAGGTAGATTTGACATAGGTTTTGGTTATTGAGATGCTTCCGCCCTTAGTTTTAAAAAGCGCGCCGCCTCGCCTCGAAGGCGTTTTTCTAGAGGCACGTGAAGGCGCTGTGGTGAAGTGCAAGATAAAGTAGAATTAAGTATTGTCTTCGAATTAAATCTTACCTAGGCTTTAGAACTCAGATTCGAGCAAAACCCCTCAATTTTGTTAAATTGCTTCAAATCGAATGTTAAATCAAAAAACCCTAATTCGGAAAAACCCTAATTTGCTGGAGAGCGTTTACGGCCGCTGCTTGGCCGGCGACCGCAGAGTTGGCTGAAGAGTCGGCCGACAGTTGTTTATGGCTCAAGATCTGCCGGTGATTGGCAGTGGCGAAGAGTTTTCAGGCGTCTTTTCCGCTTCTCCCCATCTTCTCCTTTCCCCTTCTGTGATGCGATAGCCAGGGTTCACAGTTTTTTTAAAATTCTTTTAATTAGTGAATTAAAGTTTAAAAAGTAACCACCCACCTACCCCAATTGGTCACGTGCTCCAGCCTTGGAATTAAAAGGCTTTTTTTGCCACTAGTTAACTAATAGTGGAACACTAAACTATCTAAGAAGTAAATAAATAAAAATTAAAAATTAAAAAACTACGAAAAGCGCGCGCCTTGCGCCTCGCCCCTTGCGGTTCGCGCGTTGCGCCTAGGCTCCGAGGAACCTTTGCGCCTCGGTGCGCCTCGTGCCTTTTAAACTAAGTTTCCGCCACCAAATTCGGTGATGCAAGTTCGTGCTTTCCTAGGACATGCGGGTTTTTACCATCTATTTATTAAGGACTTTTCTCAAATAGCCAAACCATTGACGAATCTACTCCAAAAGGATGTTGATTTTAAGTTTGACGAGTTTTTTACCGTGGCTTTTCGAACGTTGAAAAAGCCTTCACTTCTGCTCCTATTTCCAAACCTTTTGAACTAATGTGCGATGCTAGTGATTTTGCAGTAGGGGTTGTCTTTGGGCAACGCCAAAAAAGAAAGCTACATGTGCTAGCCTATGCAAGTAGAACTTTAGATGATGCTCAACGAAATTATGCAACTATAGAGAAAGAGATGTTGGCCATAATATTTGCATTTGGCAAATTCCATTCTTATTTGACTTGCAACAAGGCTATAGTATACGTACCATTCTGCTGTCCGCTACTTGATGAGCAAGAAGGATACGAAGCTTAGGCTCATTAGGTGGGTTTAACTTCTCTACGAGTTTGACTTGGAGATGAAGGAGAAGAAGGGGACGAAGAACTTGGTAGCTGATTATCTTTCTCGTCTCCCTCTTCGATAAGAAAATTTATGATTTTGGAGAAACCCGTATTGAAGAAGATTTGAGAGAAGAAGCCCTTTTTGCCATCATGAACAATAGGTCTCATGGCTTGCACACTTTGCAAATTACTTAGCTCGTGGGATTTAACCTCATGGCCTCACTTCTCAACAAAGGAAGCGGTTCTTCAAGGAGGTTTGTAGGTACTATTGGGATGATGCTCTTTTGTTTAAGAAGTGTGCTGGTTTTTTTTCCAGGAGGTGTGTGCCTAATCATGCGATTAATTTAGTGTTGCATTATTGCCATACTTGGCTTGAGGAAGGCACGGTGGAGCTGTCAAAACCCTTGCTAAGGCGCTTTAAAGTGGTATATTTTGGCACTCTATGCAAAGGATGCTTGTGGGTTTGTTTTGAGCTGCGATAGTCGATAGATGTCCAAGAAGTGGTGGAATCACCGAGAGAAATGAGATACCTCAAAAAAAACCAAGGAGCATCTCATTTCTCCATAATGTTCTGTTGAGGCATTTCATATTTATTGGGAATTCCACCACTTCCTTGACATCTATCGCAGCTCAAATCAAACCCACGAGCATCCTTTTGCATAGAGGGCCAAAACATACCGCTTTAAAGCGCCTTAGCAAGGGTTTTGTCGGCTCCACCGTGCCCTCTACAAGCCAAAGTATGGCAATGATGCAACACTAAATAATCTCATGATTGAGCACGCACCTCCTGAAAACACAACCAGCCAGGGAAGAAAATCGCGGATATCGTCGCGTTCGCGGTAACGGTCGCGATGGCGCGGGAGCGGCTTGTAACGGTCGAAAAGAGACAAATCGCGGTTGACGCGGCGTGAATTTTTTCAAAAAATTCACACAATTAGAATTTTAACCTCAAAATGGCATTTTTGAAGTTTTATAAGTATTCTTATATCTTAATTTGACCAAAGCAATCATATGGGTGGGTTATACATGTGGTGAATTAAAAATTACTTTAAACATGAGATTCATATCATATTATATATAAAAATTGATACTAAATCATATATATTACTCAACTTGGAAGCCTATGGCAAGTTTTTCTCCTTTCGTTGGTGTGACCCTATTGTTTTTGTGCTACTATGCGTATATTCCCTTTCTTTTTTGACCAATTTTCATATAGTAACGGATGTAACGGGTAAAAAAACGCTCTAATGCGGCGAGTCACCGTTACGTAACGGACAACGCGGCTAGTTGGACGTGAATTTCATCGCGGGGTTACGTAACGGCATTTCGCGTAACGGCAAGTTCAAAATCCGTTACATAACGGCCGTTACGTTACGTAACGGCCGAGTTTTGTTTCCCTGCAACCAGCACACTTCTTAACAAAAGATGATCATCCCAATAGTATCTACAAACCTCCTTGAAAAACCGCTTCCTTTGTTGAGAAGTGAGGCCATGATTTTTCCCACGAGCTAAGTAATTTGCAAAGTCTGCAAACCGAGACCTCATTGTTCATGATGGCAAAAAGAGCTTTTTCTGACAAATCTTCTTCAAGGGCTTCTCCAAGATCATAAACTTTCTCATCAAGTGGGAGACGAGAAAGATGATCAGCTACCAAGTTCTATGTTCCCTTCATCTCCAAGTCAAACTTGTAGAGAAGTTGAACCCACCTAATGAGCTTAAGCTTCGTATCATTCTTGCTCATCAAGTAGCGGACCGCAGAATAGTCCATAAACTATAGCCTTGTTGCAAGTCAGATAAGAACGAAATTTGTCAAATGCAAAGATTATGGCCAACATCACTTTCTCCGTAGTTGCATAATTCCGTTGAGCATCATTAATGCATAGGCTATCACATGTAGCCTTCTTTCTTAGCCGTTGTTCGAAGACAACCCCTACTGCAAAACCACTAGCATCACACATTAGTTTAGAAGGCTTAGAGCCTGCACAATAGGAGCAGAAGTGAGGGCTTTTTCAAAGTTTGAAAAACCTCAATACAAGACTCATCAAACTCAAAATCAACATCTTTTTGGAGTAGATTACTCAATGGTTTGGCTATTTGAGAAAAGTCCTTAATAAAAGTCCAAGGAAAGCACGAACCACCGTCATCGAATTTGGTGGCGGAAGCATCTCAATAACCTAAACCTATGCCGGATCTATCTACCTCAATGCCCCTGCTAAACACTTTGTGACCAAGAATAATGCATTCTTCAATCATAAAGTGACACTTTTCCCAATTCAATTGGTTGTCAAATGACCTTGCGCGATCAAGCTAACTTAGTTCGAATAACTACTTTTTTTATATTAATAATAAAATTGTTTACCCTCTTGCTCAGGAGCTTACACAAGTTTGACACTATGAATACTATCGTTTTAGAAACTTGATGCTGTTGATAAGGCGTAGCTCTTACAAGTCGATAATTTTGTAGCCCTTCCACGTCGATAATGTTGTAGCCCTTCCACGTCGATTATTTTGTAGGTTCCATTAGTGTAGACTTCTTGCACAACGCATGGACCATCACAACGTATGAACCAACTCTGTCTCCAACTTGTAAGGAGTGAGGTCGAACTTTTTTGTTAGAAGCGCGTGATAATGGACTTGATAGCACTTTGATTCTCGTTGTACTTAGGAGCCTATTTTCATCGAGCGCTTCCAACGGAGTTTGTTATTTTCGTCATTAGTCAAACCTTCTTGTATGGCGATATGTAGTGATGGGATCTGAAATTTTAAGGATAGAAACGCTTCAACACCATACACGAAGGCATATGGAGTTGATTGTGTTACTGATTTATTTGTTGATTTACATGTGGTTCTTTAAGCCCAAAGAGCCTCCACTATCTTTTCATGCCAGTCACGCTTAGATTCAACAACAACTTGATCCTGTCTTGATTTATTAGGTCATCATGCTCAACAAAATCTCTATAAATTATACGCAAGTTTCGCAAATTTACTCGGGCTTATCTTTGCCTCACCGAGCGTGCCAAAATTTGTATACGCGAGTTTCATGGTCTAAGTAAATAAATCAAGAAATAGAATTTATGATGAATTTGTATTTATAATAAATATATGGGTAAAAATAAATGAAATAAGTGTTGTGACATGTGGTGATGTCGATCTTGACTTTAGAGTATGATGATGTTTTTACAACGTCAACCTAAGTTTGAGGATGTGATGCCTTACTGTCAACGTTAACCGAAGTTTGAAGATTTGATTTGAGTGTATTCGAATGACGGCCGACAAAACTTGAATCTATTTGAGTTTAAGTGTCTATGCGACATAACTGTTGACGAGAGAAGTTTGGGAGCTCTCGTAAATAAGAAAATTTTAATCCCCCTTAACTTCATGAGGAGAGGTCTATTTTTAGGGAAAGAATATCTTATCTATATATTTATTAAAAAGCGTAATCAAGGGTTGATATCCGCCATTTGTCACTATCCCGCTTCTAATAACATTTTATCCAACATCATTCTCATATTAAAAAAATTGTCTAATGTGAAGATTCGAACCCCAAACTTCAAGTATGGAACGAAGAGCTCCAACCACCATGCCACCATACTATTATTGATGCTTCTATTAAAAATAATGATGATATAGAAATGAATATCAAGGCTTAAGTTGTTTGATGAGAAAAGTAATGACTTATTATTTTACTTTTTTGTTGATATATTGCATGCTAAATTGCATTAATTAACCTTAACTAAAAATCCCGTGCATCGCCGGGGACTAATACTAGTTTGTACTAATAACATGGACTAGTCCAAATATGTTAGAACCCAAATTGTTTGTGTTTGATTTAGACTTTATTTAAGTGGGCTAGATAAAATAATTTGGGTTAATAATATTTATTTTTGCTTAAAAACAATTGATTTATTTAATGTAAAACAATAATAATTTTTTGTAAAACAATAATAACTTTTTAGTTCATACACATACTATGTCTACCATTATAAAGGGTAACTGTTTATATACGTGGAAGGTGAAACCCGTCGCTCTAAAGAGTTTTATGACTAGATGTTTTGATGTAGTATGTTAGAAGTCAAAGACAGTGATCACAATCATCATATGCTGCATGAGGATAAGACTCTCACGGAGGAATTGTCTAACAATCTACTTCATTTCACTTATTGAAGAATCTCTTAGTAAAGTATTTTCTGAAGATTTTTAGACTGGGATTGTGGTAAAGAGCATAAAATTTCGTAGTGTTGCTCTTAAAGAGTATTATGACAAGATATCTTGATGTAGTATGCTAGAGGTCAAAGACAGTGATCACGATCATTCATGATGCTGCATTAGGATATGACTCTCGGCGGAGAAATTGTCAAACAATCAATGTGTGTAGTATAGGTTCTGTCGAAGAGATGAGGCATTCTTTGGTTGAGTTAACCTCTTCTAGTACAATTTCTTTGTAGCAGAGTGGATTGTCTAATGTTGGATGCTGTGTCAGTGGCTAATAAAGTGGTGGAAGATGTCAGGATAGGTGAGAAATTATAATCTTAATACTAGATCTCAGGAAACTTATGATAGGGTAAGTTGAAGGTTGTTAGTTAAGAGTTTTAGAGCATAAAGGGTATGGGACAGGGATGTTGGGTAAGTTTTAGGTAGTTAGTTAAGAGTATTAGAGCAGAAAGGGTATGGGACAGGGATCTTGGGGTGCCTAGGAATTGGTTTGGGTGTCAGGATTTCGACAAGGTGACTCGTTGTTCATTTTTTTTTTCTATTTAGGTTGACAGTCATAGTAGCACCTAGAAAGTTATTCACGTGATGTTTTGTGTGGTGATCATGAGGCATCGGTTGTTTCTTGTTTAGAGTTTGCAGATGATCTTATTCTTTCCTTTTGGATAAGATTTCTGTCTTCTAGACTTACTTCTCTCTAGGTATTTCTCCCTTAGCATAACAAAGGGTACGATTTTGTTGATTTGGGAAAACAATTTATGTGCTAATGGAGCCATGGAGGAATATGCAAAGATTCTTGGTGTTTTTGAGTAAAGTATTGGTTTTCCTTATAAGAGAGAAATAGGACATGCTTATGGACTCATGGTGCACATCTCTCACTTGAGGTGAATCTGTTATATTTTATCATAGCAAATGGGATACTCCTCTGTGTACGACTCATCAAATTACAATATTTAAAGGTTTATTTGTAGTTTTGTATAGAAGGCCAGAACCTCTTGATTCTCCTATTATTGTTGTCTAAACAATAGAAAGAGCATTGAACTTCCTATTATGTTTGGTTTAGGAATGAGGGAAAAATGAGTTGAGGTTTTGGTTTGTTTTAGGGCTGTACTGAACCAATGACATTAGTGTATCTATGTTCTGTAATATTTCTCGTTTGAGATAATGTATTATCATTTCTGAATGTTTTTTGTCTTTTTGCTTGCCAGTTCATACATCCATGACGATTGAAAAGTAACTAAAGACAATTTCATGTATATTTGGGAAGATCATTATAGTTTATGCATTTCTTTTGCAGCCTAATAAGGAAACCGATGAAGGTATAACCCCTCTGTTGTCAGCTGTGGCGGCTGGTTCGGTGGCATGCCTTGAGAAATTAATTCAGGTCTGCTTGTTATCATTTGAAATTTGCTTGTAGTGTTGGTTCTTTCTTCAGTTTTGTGCAATATGTCTGCTCTAAAAATAAAATAGAAACTAAAGTATATGCTAGACTGCTAGTTATCTCTGAGCAGCATAGACAATATTGTTCTTTTTAATTCATTGCTATTACTGTTATCGTCATCCTCTAACTTTTGATTCTGTTTTGTCTAGGCAGGGGCAATTGCCAATATCTTTGCAGGTGGCACAACTCCGTTACATATTGCTGCGGACATTGGTAGTTCTGATCTAATCAATTGCTTATTGAAAGCCGGAGCCGATCCAAATGCTGCAGATGAGGTCAGGTTATGCAGATATTTATTTCACCATTCATGGCACTTGTGGTTCTTTGTGTCCGCATTTTGGCTTCTATTCTTTCTCCATATGTTTTTCTAAAGCGGCAAGATTTTCAACACTTTTGTTACTCTTTCACCATTCACGAACACATATTTTCTACGCTTTTGTTTTTGTTTTTGTTTTTTTGGCTTGTCCTATGATCCTATTTTGGCGAGCACGATTCTCAACTTATACTTGATGACATTTGTTATATGGGGGACATTAGTGGAAAGAAAGCTTATACTCCTTATAGACTTGACCATCATGTACTCCCTCCGTTTGTTTTTTAATATGTATGTTTTACTATTTTGGGATGTTTTTTTTTAATATGTACCTTTCTATCTTTTCCCATAAATGGAAGGTTGGCCCACCTAATTATTACACTTCTCTCCTACTTTTTCTTTCCTTCTCTCTACCTTTTTCACTTTTTCCTTACTTTTACTAACCTTCTCTCTTACTTTTGCATTTTTTCATTGGTCCGCGCGCAAAATCAAACATATATATTAAAAAAACGGAGATAGTAGTATTCATGCATAAGAAATTATATTTTTATATGAGATCTTAGTTTATCATCCCAATGTGTTTTTTCAAAATACTTAATATTTTTACACATGTGCTACTAAAGTTACTATATGGTAAAAAATATGCATTGGCAAACATTCCTATCAAAATGTCCTAATAAACAAATGAAGTGCATTTGCATGGGTATGGTCGTTTTATGATATGGTTTTTTTTACGCTATGAAAGCTGTTTAAAAAAATAGACTAAAAAGTTTCTTAGGCAACCTTTTTATATTCTTTTGATTTAAAATTTTTATTTTAAATTCTGTGTGATATATCTGAAAGAAACACGAAATATCACACTCCCTCCACTTTGAAATTAATTGTCGGTTTGTAGTGTATATTTTCTTTTGATAACAAACGTGGATATTATTCAGCGTCAAAAACCTGAATCCAGTGCAGTATGAACTACCAAATGTGACAACTAAGTTTAGGCATACTATTATATTTAGTTACGACCCACCTTATACAAAAATATTAGATCCAGCACTGGCTCTCCCTGGCAGGCATTAGTTACATTGTTAAACTCCTTATCATATGCTCACCAGCATATGTGCAAATTAAACATAATTATAATACCTTCTCGTCTTTACGCTTTTGTGTAAAATCTGGTATTGCAAAATTCCTCCTACAGAGACTTACTTTTTGGGATAAGTAATTGGTGTAGGCCTTCTTCAAAGAGCCTCTCTTGCAGCCTTCTCTTTAGACGCTGAGGTGGCATCCCTAGGTTATCGTGGACCCGCTTTGCTTTTAGTCAGAATATCCTTTACACTTATCTTCGGCCAAATGCTAGAAAAACTCTCTCTCTTTCCGTCTTTTATGCCGAGGTCTTTAAGCAGAAATTCTAAACTTTTAGCTTTATCACTAATTTATGCATTGGGACAACTGCAACAACACTATGCCAACCTCTCTTAATAGGCCGAGCAAACCCGTACGATAAGTTCACATGTTTAGAAGTCTGAAAGGTTTCTGTGTTACAACTGTCTGATTGTTGAAGTTGGTAGAGCTTTGATGATTATTTGAGGTTGATGGACTTACTAAGATCCATTTAATGGACTGAAAGAATTGGAGACAGGGTAGAGACAATTCCTACCTCATTCCAGCGTACCATGTAAATTGACATTTACAAGGGGGAGCCATAGATTTGCAATAGCATAGAGAAAAGTTAATCCGCAAGAGAGGGATTCTTTTTGTGTCCACCACTGTGGGTGATGTCTTTTTGTATGCTTGGTTACTCTATTCATAGTTTCATACGTAACCCTTGTGGAGAGGTACTTCATGTTTACTTTTTCTATTGTCTCACTCCAATTTTCTTTCACTATAAACAGGATGGTCAGAAGGCAGTAGAGGTTGCTGCTACAAGAGGGAATAAAAGTGCAGTTGAGATATTGCTTCCCTTGACAACACCAGTTCAATCTATTCCTGACTGGACTGTTGATGGAATAATTCGCTATATGCAGTCTGAAACTAAAAAACAAGAGGTATTCATTATTTCCTAGTATCTCTGCCCTTCTTCTTGCTGAGTATTGTCGTGGTATGGATGTGTACATCTGACAGCCTCCATTGGCTTTGTTATTTCCTTAACATTATTAAGCTGTCCAACTTTGCGACTCGGAAATGTCAAAGTTCCCTTGGTATTGCTGTTTTTTGCTTCAATTTTATTCACAAGAAGGCTCTTGCAAGTTCCAAGTGTTAGACTTTTTTTTTTTGTTGGGGTGCAATATGAATTGCGTATGAGAATGAAGATAAAACAAGGGCCACAAGGCTGCGGGGGCCAGGAGGAGTGGGAGGAATGTAAGCTATAGCAGAGCAAACAAACGAAACAAATCAAAGGTGCAATATTTGAGAATAAAAGGCAAAATACGTTGTATTAGAAAAATCCCTTGCCTATCAAGTAGGGGAAAAACTTCTTTGCATAATTCGCTTAGTTATATGAGCAACAACTCTTAGCAATCTCTCAACAAGGCACTTTCCAATTTGGCTCACTTTTTCTCTTTTGAGAATCGTCGAAAATTGGTATCCCAAACCCCTTTTATATAGAAATTTGAAAGCCTCCTTAACTCATGGTTATAGATTCTAAATCTTGTTGGCAGTACTATGAATAACTTTATATGGTCCGGCTGATATTAAGAAGATGAAGGGAGAGCCAATAGCCGGTTTGCTAATGCATCTGGCATTTTTGCCTTTACAGTGATATGGAGGTTTATGCAGGTTCTGTAGGATTTTGGCCATATTGATCCTGGGTAAACTTGTCAGTTGTCACCATAAATGCAAATTAAATATGGCATTAGGGGTAGGAAGAATCATGTTAACTGGTGTAGTTTCATATGCGCTTTTGCCTTAGGATAATGAAGCTCATTGAACTACGTGCTGTCCATTGTCTTACTTGATGTAGTGTGCTGTCAGTATTAGGGGTTAGATTCCTGCTACTGCTAGTGTATGGTATTGTTTACGAGTTGTGGTCCATTCATCCATCATTTTATTCTGTATCAGGTTTAACTTTAATTTCTGCAAGGTGTGGACTGTTTTTAGTTCTGTCATTCTTCTTCAACTTGCTGCCTCTTATCATATCAGGTATTGATTCATCTTTTGGCACTAAAATTGTAGGAGCTTGCGAGAAATTTGAAAGAAGTTAACCTGGCAAGGAATACAGAGTTACTAAGACAAGATTTGCCTGAGGTACATTTCACAGTTACCATTGCCTCCTTTACTGACTCTTTTGTGTTGTGCTGTGTCCTTGTGGTCCATTTGCCTTCTTGGTATGGATCTAAAAGACCCAAACAACGACACAACAACAACAGCAACTAAGCCTTATTCCCAAAAAGATTTGGGGTCGGCTAACATGAATTGGATAGATATGAAAGATCCAAATAAAATAAAAGGGATAGATCTCTAAACGCGCAAGTTTAGAGCGTTTTGAAACACGCAAGCCACGAGAAAAAGGGTAAGTATTCACCCAAGAGCACTCAGATAATAAGCAATCACAAGGCTAAACTTAATAATTATAAATGTCAAACTGTGTTTATTGTACAACTCTAGGTCTATATTTATAGATAGAGCCGACCTGCTCCCTACTCCAACAAAATAAAAGATAAAATTAACAAAATAAAGATAAAATTAACCTAGAAAAATTAAAGCCCAATAATATCTAAAGAATTAATTAAAGATTTAGAGTAGCTCATATTTAACCCTTACAACTTGGAACCTATTTAAGGCCAAAACACCTAAAACAAGTGCATCATTTATTAAAATCTCACTTGTTAAACCAATTTTTAAGAGTAAGGTTAAACCAATATAATTTCTAAATTAAGCAAAAATAAACGTAACCCCATACTACCGAACTCTAGTTCTAATTCATTTCATTTTCCCTTGAAAAGATTCTTTGAATCCAATAAGATAATAACAGCGTTATCTCAAGAACGAACACAATACATAACAATATACTTGCTTGTTTTGAGGACAAAACTTAAGTAATGTTCACATTGGAATTTTCAACTTTGTCCTGTTCATAACAAGGAACTATGGGTCATGTATCTTTGTTAAATGATACACCCATTGTTCTTAGGTGATCCTGCTCATTGATACAAGTAGGTAAGAACTCTCTTCCCTTCAATTGTTGTTCCTCAATGAACTCACATTCTTGCTCTTAGAGTAATATTCTAAGAATCTTGACAAGCAATAGATACAAGGTCTCCTTTGATGTTGTAATCTTCTTCTTGTAGTTCCTCACAAGATACCTTACGTAAATCCGAAGTAGAAGTTGAATTTTTTTTCTTTTCCGCTTTTGTACATGATGCCAATTTTTATTTCAAAATTATGCTGGAGATGTTTGGTTTTGGAATATGATGGAACAAAGCAAAATTGCTTCCTAAACTAGCTGCTCTTGTTAATTTGTTATACTATATAGTCGCCGGTGGTCAATGCATTTTCGATGCAATTTTCACTTTGGGTCATTCGGAAACAACCTCTTTGTGTATTCAACACAAGGGTAAGGTTGCGTACATCCGACCCCCCTTACCTCGTCTTATGGCGGGAGCCTTTGAGGCACAGGGGTAATGTTGTTGTTGTTGTTGATGATGTTTGGTATATTCTTTATAGCAGAAGTCACAAAAGCATCCTTTCTTGTACGTCTATGTTAAAATTTTATTCTCAAGCTCCAATTTCAACTCAAACCAACTAGGCAATTAGGTATCATGGATTTACCTTCTTGGAACCTTTTGATTTTTGAAATATCCCACCAATCCATAACATATTTTGTAAATGATAAAGTCACAATTGATATAAAATCAATATCTATGAATTTGAAAATTGTATATGCCTGGGCAAGTTTTGCAAGCTACTCCTTAAATTTATTGGACAAAGGAGTCCATCAAATTCATGAACTTCAATTTTAAATCTATCTCCATCTCAAAACATAAGAACCCATCTGAAAACATTATCTTATCACCACAGAAAGTTGTGCCAAACTTGTAAGACTTTTAAGATATGCTCACATTGACAGTATCTTAAAGTGCTAACGGATACTATATCCAATTAAATCCAAATTATGCAAAAGACAAAACCTTTCCTCTGAATTTTAATAACCATTAGCGAATGAAGCAAATAAATACATAATAATTCGGTCTTTGACAGCAAAGTTCTGAAGAGGGGCCGCCAAATATCTAATTCCACATACTAGTTATAATTATAACAGCAAGTCCACTTCCATGACAATCCCTTGCCTTTTCGGAAATCAAGTACATACGAGGGTAAGAACAAATTACCTTAATTGTCATGACAATCCCTTGGCTTTTCGGAAATCAAGTACATACGACAGTAAGAACAAATTACAGTAATTGTGTGAAAATTACAGCAACTCCTTTGTGACAACACCAAGATCATGTAAATACCGAAGGAATTTACACACTCGGAAAAAAAGCAAGCACAGGGGAAACTCAATAACTATATATGTCTAATTGTGTTTATTGTACAACCCTAGGTCTATGTTTATAGATAGGGTTGAATTACTCCCTATTCCTACAAAATAAAAGATAAAATTAACCTAAAAAAATGAAAGCCCAATAATACCTAAAGAATTGATTAAAAGAACCACAGTAGCCCACTAATAAACCCTTACAACGTGGAACCTATTTAAGGCCTAAAACAAGTGCAACATTTATTAACATCTCACTTGTAAACCCATACTTTAAGAGTAAGGTAAAACCAATAGAATTTCTAAATTAGGCAAAATAAACGTAACCCGTACTACCAAATTCTAGTTCTAATTCATATGAACATTATAAACTTTACTTTTGTATCTGAAATACACATGATATTACTCTTATTTATGTGACTGTAGAACTAGGTAAGCAAACACAAATTAGATTGTTTGATAGAATTTTGATTATAGTGTGGGTTTCCACTTTGGTCATGGTGAGCTCATTGGCAAATCTTGCTCCGCCGCTCTCCACCAGCAACTCCTTCCTCTCTTTACCACAACACCGCCCTTTCCTCTCTCTTTCTCCTTACTAGGAATATGGGTGGTTTACGGATTGGGGTTGGTGGTTTTGGCTAGGGCGGGGTTTCGGGAAAGGCTACGGTGAATCCTTTTAGGGGGTGTGACATTGGTTTAGGGTTCAGCGAGGCCGAAGGGTGGTTGTATACAGGTGTAGAGGTAGCTTTGGTTTTGTGGGGTTGTGGGGGGCGGGGTTGTTGGACTTTGTTCTCGGGTCGGATGACAAACAGTATTGGAGGTGGGAGTTGCGACTGATTTTGGTTTAAATAAGAGTTAATTATGGTTTATAAACTGATTTTGTTAACTATCATAAAAAATTATCAAATTTTCCTCTTCGAAAATATTTGACTCTCTAACAACTCAAACAAATTTTCTTTGTTTTTGAATTTTGAAATTAAAATACGAATTCTATCTACATAGACTGATTTCCCAAAAAAAAAAAAAGATAACCATTGTTTTTTAAAATCCGAAAATAATCTGAAAATTAGATTTCGAGAATCATTTTTTTTTTCCTTTAATAATTCCGAAAATTGCTAAATAAGATTTATTTAAAAATAAATCTAAATAATAGTGTTTGAGATTAAAATACAAATTCTATCTACATGAAAGAACTTGAACTGATTATGTTATATTCCCTATTTGGGAGCAAAACCTTAAAATCTTTTACAAAACATTCTTTTTAGTATAAAAAAACATTCATGTTGATCTAGTTAGATTCGTTTTAATATCTATTTTCATAATATCAACTTTTTATATTTTTTTATTAATACGGAATTGAAGATATCGAAGGTCAAAAGTACGTTTTGGAGACTGTGTAAAAGTAAATAAGACTTATATTATGGGACAGAGGGAATATGTACTAGCAAAATAGTAAAAATATAGAGTATTACATCTATTCCCCGATGTGGCAAAGTTCGACCTCGAACTTTAAAGTTAGCTCTTAAGAACATAAGTTGAGATACGAAAATGGTTCGTTCGTTAGTGTTATGTCATACCCTCTCCCAAAATGAGTTTCGTATGCGGAAATCTCCTTTTCATATCTTCTTCCGCTTCCCAATTTGCTTCGTCAAAATTTTGGTTCGACTATCGCACCTTTATCAACTTAACCGCCTCAAAAGATAGGGTCTCACCTAGTTTAATAGCTTCGGATTAGGTGACATGGGTTGGGTCATGGGCGTGCTTACGAGTTGAGACAAATGAAAGAAATTACTGACATTAGCTAGCTCAATGGGTACGACTAATCTATATGCCACCTCACCAATTCGTTCCAAACTTTCATACGATCTTATATAACGCGGACCAGTGGCGGAGCCAAGGGTGCATGGGGGTGCAAAATATCCCTAATAAGCAAAAAAAATCAGAAGAAAAAACGAAAAAAAAGATTTTAAAAAATGGAAGACGAAGTTAAACGGTACAGTAAACTGTAGATTGTAGACTGTACAGACGAATAGACACACATCGAGAACAATATGGCTTTGCAACTTACCATGAAATGTTTCTTTCTCCTGACATAATGACATGCACTAGCTCTAGGCTCTAGCTGTTCTTCTACTTTGCTTTTATTTTACTTTTACTATTTCACTTCTATCTTTCTGACACAATGCCAACAAGGCAACAACTTAAGAAATGTTTCTCTCTCCACTGTCAGCCTTGGGTAAAGGTTTTTTATTTTTTGTTCATTTTGTAAATTTCTTTGATAAAAATGTATACTTCCTCCGTTTCGCAATACTCGCAACGTTTCATGTTTGCACACTATCCAATGCAATACTTTGAACCTTAATATCTCTAATTATTGATAAATAAAAATTATAAAAAGTTGATATTATGATAGTATGCATTAAGACGAATCAAATAAGACCCCACCTGACTATGTTTTCTCTTATACACTTGTGAAAAAATATAACATGAGATTGGTTTATGAATAGTGGCTACTATTCTTATGTTGCGAGTATTGCGAAACGGAGGAAGTATATTGTTGAATTGAAATCATGAATAAAAGTTACATTCTCAAATTAGTTTTGTTATGTTTCTTCATATCATAATTTTGAATTTGTTCCTAAGTTTTGATTTTGCAATGAGAAATAAGAGTATAAATTATTGTTTGTAAATTTAATTGCTTGATTAATTATTTCTTCATATCATATATTTGAATATAGGAATGATGAGTGATATTACTAGATAAAAAAAATAAAAGGGGAAAACCTCGAAAAATCTTTTTTTTTACGTAATTAGTTGATGTATCCCCGATGATGAAATCCTGGCTCCGCCACTGACGTAGACTCAATTTTCCTTTTCTGTCGAATCTCATTACCCCCTTGGTGGGTGAAACTTTTGGTTGCTTTCTCCCCAACTTCGAACTCCACTTCTTGTCTACTCTGATTTTCATACGTTTTTTGTCGATCTTGAGCTGCCTTCATGTGCCTTCATGCGCTCTTGAATATGTTTAAATTTTTGGGGTGTTATAACACGAGACCTCATAATTGATCCTATGAAGTTCTCTGGTCTTGCGAAGATATAGGTTATGTACTACATAAATTGGAGATGTGTGTTGAGAAGTGAACTATTATGTATAATTGTGAATTGATTAGTAACAAAAAAAGATTAGTTGTTTGTTCCCTTATTGGGGGGGATTGGTTGTAAGGATTAGTTGAAGCAAATAAATAATGACGAAACAATGAGAGAAATAAAAGATGCAAACTTTGAGATTAAAACAGGTAAAAAACTTAGTACTAGAAAATCCCTCATTTATCAACTAAAACACAAACCATTTTACACAATTTTACTAATTTCTATGAGCAACAACTCTTAGGAATCTCTCCTGTCTATGCATTCCAAACTATGCACTCTAAACTTGGCTCACTATTTCGTTTTCTTCACTTAAAATTGGAATTCCAAACCCCTTTCCCGTTTGTATAGAGGTTAACCAAACCCTTTCCAAGTAGCAAATAATAAGATAATGGATTTTTTTGTCAAAAACTACCTTTTATATTACACATTGTAAGTTTAACTACCTTTTCTAATTTTTTTTTTATAGTTTAACTACCTTTTATAATTGAAAGCAATAGGTTTCACTACCAAAACCGCATTCAGGCCAAAACATCATATGACGATTTTACCCTTTAGTGGTTTTCAGTCGTGTTCTTCAATTTGCCCCCAATTTCACTCGATTTTCTCATTTAATCCAACCCTAATTCATCAATTTAGGAGAAACTCGATGATTCTTTTCAATTGAATATTTAATTGGGCGAAATCTCTCGCCTTTTGATTTTACCCTACTCTCTGGCCGGCGAAATCTGCTCCGTTTAGTGGTGGTTACTCTCTCGTTGGCGGAATCTAGGCTGTTTGGTGGTGGTTTTTCACCCACTGGCGGAATCTGGGCTGTCCACTATGGTTGCCGGAATCTATAAAACTAAGGTTTGCAAAAAACGCCAAATTGAAGATCTGGGCACTTGATTCACGAATTATTGCCCAATTAAATGTCCACTTGAATGAGAATTGGGGGGAAAATGAAAATCTAGGCACTTAATTCACGAAAATTGGGGGGAAATGAAGAACATGACGGAAAATCGCTTAAATTGGACTGAAAGCGGTTTTGGTAGTGAAACCTACCGGTTTCAATTATAAAAGGTAGTTAAAGTAAAAAAAGTTAGAAAAAGTAGTTAAACCTACAATGGGTACTATAAAAGGTGGTTTTTGACAAAATTTCCTAAGATAATATTTAGAAAACAATATTATCCTAATTTTATGCAAATAATATCGTAATCCTAATTGAACTGGAAATTAGAAAGCAAATTCTAAGAATAAGAAAAACCGGAAACAAAAAGAAATTCTTATCTGGAAACAAACAGAAGCCCATCGCACCACGCGACGTGGGTTGCGACTCACGACCGGGTTAGCCCGTTTCCTCCTTTTCTTTTCTTCGTTTCTTCCACGTACTTGTACGATTTCCGCCAACGCATCCCCAGCCCACTAACCGTGTTGGACTTATTTGGCTTGCTCATACCCAACAGGTTTTCAACGTATATGTGTTTTTTATATATTGCTTATATGTTATCTCGTGTATAACACCATTGATCATTGATATGCTTCCTTCCGCTGGTTGCCTAACACACATTTCTCGTTTTGATGTTGAATGAAATTGAAGCCAGGAGATTTTTAATTATTCTTAGAATCATGTCCATCCGGAAAAGATTAGTTGTACGAAGTGAAGACTATTTTGTGGGATTATTTTTTTTTATTTCTAAAGGAGGTTTTCTTTTGTACATTTTGCAGCTTCTAGAATCAAGACTATATTCGTCTCACATCTTACCATGTCAATTTTTTTTGGTGCCTGTTGTGTGTTGCCTAAATATGAGACTTCTGCTTTTTTTTGGAAGATGTTTTTATTTATACTTTTAACCTTAGTGTTGCGTAGACCTCATTCTCTGGAGACTAATTATGTTGGTTTATGTGAAGGTTGTATGTTTACCATATGAGCTAGCTGTTTGGTTTCATAATGATACTAACATGTAGGAATGGCAATGGGTTTTTTCAAGACCCAGACTCATTGGGTCTAGAATTTTCAGACCCAGATCCTTTGGGTCTGATGGGTCTAGGGTCCTTACACGGTCCTTAGTGGGTCCTTTTGAATTTCAAGTTTAATAGTATTTTTTAATCTAATAAATTTATTTTGCCAATTTTATAGGTTCGTGTGACCATGGTTAACGCTTGTATTGGAATAATTAACATAATATAGTTCATAAAATCTTAAAAATGTTAAAACTTACATTATTACATGTCTTAAAATGGAGTCACAAATTGCAACTTTATTTTTTTTTGAACTTTTTTGTGTAAATGAGTCTGTGGGTAGGGTCTGGACCGGGTCTGAGTCTGATATAGTTGAACCCGGATCCAGACCCGTTTAACAACCTCTAGACCCAGACCCGACCCAGACCCATTGGGTCTAAAAAAGTTGGACCCAGACCCTTATAAATGGGTCTATGGGTTTGGGTCTGGTCTGGATCGGGTCCAAGACCCATTGCCATCCCTACTAACATGGTATTCAATATATACAGGTGACACCCGAGGCAAGGCAGAAAGCTGCAGAAGCAAAGTCAAGAGGGCATGATGCTTTCAAAAGGAAAGACTATGCATTAGCTGTAGATGCATACACACAGGTAAATCAATGTTCTGACTTGATCTGTTTTTTCACAAGATGAACATGTTACCTTATATTAAATTATAGTGTTTTTTGTTAGAAAGGACCTTTTAAAAACATTTGTTTGTGAGAAACAACCTTTTAAATTTTTTTTGGCTTTTAACAACCCTAAAAAAAAAACTTTGCAAGAACACACCTTAGGGTTATTTTCAGGCGTTGACTAAACATTTCCGGCATTGACCAAGTCGATTTTACTAATTGCACTCCCATACAATAATTCCCTCCCTTTTTTTTTCTATTGCAACCCTAATTTCCTCCCTTTCTCCCCTTTTTATATCCCCTGCTATTTAATTTCCCTCCCATCTTCAATTCCCTTTTGCTTGCTCCTGTCTCCCCATTCTGAAAATTCTTGAACCTAAGCTGTATTAGGGTTCGTTCTTCCCTCTTCTAATTTTCTATCTCTCTTTTAATTACTTCAAAAAACATCTCTTTGTCATTTGAGTTTTGTTTTGTGACGGGAATCATGGTGAATTATTGTTGTTGTGGTTTTCCATGTGCTACAAGAACATCATGGACTCATGAGAATCCAGGTAGAAGTTTATTGCTTGCAAATTCTTCAACTACGAAACCGGACAAAGAGGATGCAACACCTTCGATTGGGTTGATCAAGATCCTACTGATTGGCAACGTGATGTCATTAATGTGTTGGTAGCTGAGAAGCATAGGCTGGCAACAGATTATCACATCCTGAAATCGAGATTTGTTTGTGTTGAACATGAAAAAAAAAGGCAGGAACAAACTGAAGTGAAGAGGAATCCTATGAGGAAGAGGGAAATTGGTATGGCTGTAGAGAGCTACAAAGTGGGTCAGTGTGTACCTCTGATGTTTTCCTTTAGCTTTCACCATTAGAGAAGTTGAAGAAGGTCACTGTGTACTTTCAAGCAAAAGAGAAAAGAAAGA
Organism: Patellifolia procumbens; assembly: GCA_947645195.1. Classification (NCBI taxonomy): domain Eukaryota; kingdom Viridiplantae; phylum Streptophyta; class Magnoliopsida; order Caryophyllales; family Amaranthaceae; genus Patellifolia; species Patellifolia procumbens. Next base: position 3,288,003 of record CANSGD010000193.1, read on the forward strand.
GTTGATTTTTAATGAAAAAAATTTACATTACTAACTTACCACTTTACTTTTTAAAAGATGATGACAGAGCCGCAAGATAGCTTCATTAGTTGGGGATGACCTTTGAGATTTAATTTCCAAGCAATTAATGGAGGAAGTTGAATTGTTATGTTTGAAAACGACAGAGGCAAATATATGAGTTGGAAAGGAGGGAAATGAAGTGGGTAAGTAAGAAATAAGAGTGCAATTAGTAAAATCAACTTGGTCAATGCCGGAAATGTTCAGTCAACGCCTGAAAATGACCCTAAGGTGTGTTCTTGCAAAGTTTTTTTTTTTTAAGATTGTTAAAAGCCAAAAAAAATTTAAAAGGTTGTTTCTCACAAACAAATGTTTTTAAAAGGTCCTTTCTGACAAAAAATCCTAAATTATATATCACAAACATTGGGTCCTTTCTGTACCTTTTTGTTACCTAATGAAGTTTAGGGTGCGTTCAGTTAACCTAAAAAAAAGAAGTTTCAGTTCCAATAAATTCAGATAAGTTCCACTCAGTTACGATATTCGTGCACGTGTCTTTGAAATATACTCAGCTGCAGCTGTGAACCACCTTTCCTGAACTGACTTATATTGTCAAATTTGCTTGTTTTGTGAACCCGTCAACCTGAGTAGTTTCTATATCTTTGAGGTACATTCTTGGCATGCATTGGACTGTTACGCTTCTGTCCTGTTGTACTTGATCCCTTTTTTATAACCTTTTACTGAAAGCAGGTTGATGGGATTAAGTTATCAATCCATTATGAGAGCCTCGTGAATCTGTAGACCTGCTTCATGCTAGGAAGTTGCATCATCGCCTAAATAAAAACTTAAGGAAAAGGGTTTGTCTGCAGGTTTATTTTAGGGAAATAGGTTCAAAATTGTTTTATAGAGCCCTAATGGAATACGAGTATGAAATTGGAAATAGCAGTGCATAATTCGGATGAGCTGCTTGTCATAAAAACACATTACATTGCTGTCTTTGCACCATTTTTAGAAAGGAGAAATTTGAGATGGGAAATTGCATTTTTGGACTTATGAATGGATTGCTGAGTTTTGTTTACTACTACTTCCATTTGTAAGTAATTATAAGCCAGGTAAGACTTTTTTTGGATGGCCTCCAAATATGTCTTTTTGGGGGCAAACCATGTTAATTTGACATTTCTTTTAAAACGTAAAACGGAATTGCTGAGTTTGGTTTACTTCTTGAAATAAATCTAGCTAATGCTTTTACGTCATAATTCGTCGTAAATTGAATTGTTGAAAACCGTGGTTTGGCTGATTGCCCTCTATATTGTTACAATGCGGGTATGAATGTAATGGGTAACTAGATATGATATCTTCATAAGTACGAAGTATTACATAAACTTTGGAAACTTAATTTATAGACCCGCTGTGAACAACAGAATTAGATGTTAATCCTTTTGAGATGTCAAGAAGAAATACAATTGTATCTTAGGTTGTTTTCAAGAAACGATTCAACAAAAGTTTGTTTTTTGTTTAGTCTAAAGAACAACACATAAACTTTGTACAAGAGCAAGTTGGAATGATTTCTCTCTAATCATAATTGTATCATAATCTCAATGATCGTATTTCATACATATGGTTTCTCTAAATTCATTCAGAAAGAAAATCACAAAAGGTTGCGTCGTTCATGCCAAAAAACATGTCATCGACGCAAGTTTTAATTGATTAAATATTTAATATAACATTTGTTACTGATTATACTTAATTAGTCTAGTAAATATAAACTGGCCAAACAATATGTTGTTACTATGAATGCTATAAGGCAATTTACCCGAATTTAGATCTTTCCAAACCCTGATTTAGATGGATAATTCTTGGTAGCCTGTAAGGCTGTAAGTCTATGGTTGCATGATTGTTGATTTTTGATGATTGGACAGGCTATTGACCTCGACCCTACTGATGCCACATTGTTCTCGAATCGAAGTCTCTGTTGGTTTTATCTTGGACAAGCTGAGCAAGCACTCTCCGACGCTAAGACTTGTAGATCACTAAGACCAACCTGGGCCAAGGCTTGCTATCGTGAAGGTGCAGCACTACGCCTGTTGATGGTATGATTCTACTACATCTTACTATACTCTAAAAACATATGATGAAGCTTGTAGATTGATTAAATCCTTTTGTCGACGTATTTTAGAGGTTTGAGGAAGCAGCCAATGCATTTTATGAAGGTGTGCAGCTTGACCCCGAAAACAGGGAGCTAATTACTGCTTTTAGGTAAATTTCAGAGTTCAATTTATCCTTCCCTGTTTATCACTTCTCAAAGGAAAGCATTTTTTAGCTTGGAAGGATGTCGACAAATTTTTTATTTTTGAAATTTTCACAGAGAGGCAATTGAGGCTGGGAAGAAATTTCACGCGAAGGATCAAGCATAATAAGCGGGCGTTTCAGGACAATAGTGCCAGTGTACACTGGTGAAGTTTTGTATTTTGTGAAAGACCATGGTTGATGGTCTTTGCATTGTTGGTTGTGGTGGTAGGTTAGAGGTTAAATCTTTTAAAATATGTGATTTAATAGATTTCATAATGTATTCAGTGCTATGAAATATATTGAAAATTTTATTTTGGAGGGATCTTTTCGTTTTTTTTTTTTTGGAAAAAGCTCTTGCCAATTAGTTTTTGAAAAAAAAAACGTGTGCATTACTTTGAACAACCAATGTGTACGATTAAATTACTTGTAGACAACTTTTCAAGGACTCTATTACGAATATATTAAAGTATCTTAGGTGAATAATGCGCTATGCTATTCCAATTTTTTTTGCTATGCTATGCTAGTTTTGAGTCAATGAGTAGATAATGCACACATGAGCACTATAAGTATAGAGCACTATAATGACGTAATGGTGCTTCGATGTACAATGTAAAGTTATGTAGACAAGTAAAATTTTTGAAATTCAACAAATTAATTGGCGCCACTAAACTTGAAATTGACTCTTTACGCTAATGTCATTCTCGATATTGAACATGTTCACTTAGAAATATCATATATACACCATAATGTAAACTCAGTTTTTTTTAAAAAAATTGTTCACAATAATTTGAATATATGTTCTTTTATCTTACGCAAACGTTCACTTAAGTCATTAAAATGTTCAATCATTGATAATAAATATACATTACAAAAACAAGTCAAATTCAAATTTTTATAAATTTGCAATTATGTATAATCTTCGATTTATATAATGTATTGGACATTAGAATTATACTGAAGAAAACCAATATCGATAAAGTGAACATAACCCTCCAAATGTACATTAAATCATTTATTTTTCTCCTCATTTGAAAACACACATTTTGAATTCATTTTACCCTCAAAATTTCTCTCACCTTATTTATCTCTCCTTCAAATATTTTTGAAAATGTTCACTGGAAATAATAATGATGTTCTCTTCATTTGAATTAATATCTATTATACACCTGTTGTATATTAGATTAAAATTTGCATACTTCCTCCGTTTTTATTTAAATGTGATACTTTTAAATTCACGGACTCCTAGCAATTTTTGGGAAGGAAAGAGATAGAGAGAAAAAAAATAAGGGGACCCATGTGAGAGGAGAGAGATAGAGAGAGTTTATTGACCAAAAAAGAAAGTGTCACATTTAATTTAAAACTTCCTAAAATAGAAAGTGTCACATTTAAAAAAAAACGGAGGAAGTATGTTCTTTTTATATAACATTATTGTTCATTATGGTTATTCAAAATGTTCATCTATTGATATTGAATGTCAATTGTAAAATCACACTCAATTTCAAAAAAGTTTTAGTTCCAATTAATTTTGACATATGCTTTTTACATAATACTAATATTCATTATAGTTATTTACGATGTTCATTTATCGATTTCAAATGTTTATTGTAAATGAACATAGATTTATATAAAAAAACATTTGTCAAAGTTAATTGAAAAATTGAGATGATTTTACAATGAACATTTGAAATCAATAAATAAACATATATGATAACCATAATGAACAAAAAAAGTTATATAAAAGAACATATGTCAAAGTTAATTGGAACAAAAACTTTATTGAAATCGAGTTGACTTCAAAATGTGCGTTTTCAAAATTGGGGGAAAAAGAAAATAAATCTGATATACATTTGAAAGGTTAATTTATATTGGGAATGTTTTTTCTTTTTGTACATCGACATAAATCTTATATACATTGAGAATATGCTGATATACATGATAACATGGGCATTATGGTGCTCCTCCTTACACCATTTAATTTGCGATTTTGAGTACATGGTTGCCACTATTCTATTGCCTAAAAAATTAAGAAGCTAAATCGCGAAGAAAATAAGAGAGAGCAGCTGGATTTGTTATGTTGTAGTTTATGATGTTTAGACTTGGCTATTTATGAAACTCGATGGCGTTAAGTACATATTCTCCCGTTTTACTTTTCAAATTTCTTCGGCTCTTAATTTGAAATGGAGCTCTTGTATATATGAGTAATATGACTCACACTTCCTTGCATAACCATTCTTTGACTAGCAATATGGTGTCAATATTGTGTTGACAAGTTGACATGTCTTATTGTATCGTAAATTTGATTTAAACACATTAGACATGTATTCATCAAATATATAATTTATCGTAAATGATTGATATACAATTGTGTAATAAAAGACTTTTTAAGGAGTGAATTAATGTGAAACGTGAAAAGAATTTTGTGGGACAAAGGGAATAAAATATTCAAAAATGCATTCTATAACTTATGACTTCTTTACTTTTTTCAATAATCAAATTAGTTTGTAGCAATGAGTACTTTGGTATGTTTTATCATTGAAATTAAACCTTGAAATGATGATGAGATGGAGGGAGTAAGAATTTATAAGGTAAAATCTATTTACTTGCGGCAGTATATTTTATATTGCTCACTTATTTTATCTTTCGAATTTTAATTTGGCTTCTAAGCTATTAACCTATTAATTTCATAATTCACTCTTAGTTATTAACTTATATTATTTCCTCCTCTCATTTCCCTTCCATTGCCCTCAGGTTCATGCCCTTCCTCTTTCTCCTCTTAAATGACTCTTTGCCACTTGGGTTAGAAATAAGGTTACAACTTTTATCCTACATTTGGTTATATGATGATCATCCTACATCAAAAGTATTTTTTAGATTGAGCAGAAATAAGACGGAGTATATGAAGTGCAAGTTCAGTGGGGTTACAAGCAGCGAGGCAGAGGCAATCACTTTGGATAGCAAAGTGGTTCAAGGGTCTAACGTCTTCCGTTACCTTGGATCCATTCTCCAAAAGGATGAAGAACTCGATGGAGACGTGGCTCATAGAATTAACGCGGGTTGGTTAAAGTGGAAAAGCGCCACCGGGTTCTTTTGTGATTCCAGCATTCCCCAAAGATTGAAGGGAAAGTTCTACGCACCGCAATTAGGCCTGCTTTGTTATATGGCACCCAATGTTGGGCGGTGAAGCAATGCCACGTTCATAAGATGAATGCGGCAGAGATGCGTATGTTGCGGTGGATGTGTGGCCATACAAGGAAGGACCGACTAAGAAATGAAGTGATTCAGGAAAAAGTTGGAGTTGCATCCATTGAAGAAAAGATGAGGGAGAATTGGTTAAGATGGTTCGGTCATGAGAAAAGGAGACCAGGTGATGCACCAGTGAAAAGAATTGAAGAGTGGAGGAGTAATCAAATTGTAAGGGGCAGGGGAAGACCTAAGATGACTTGGATGAAGGTAATTGATAGTGAGATGAGGTTACTTGGGATTGAGGAGAACATGGCGTTGGATAGAAGTGGGTGGAGGGGCAATATCCATGTGGAGAAAGGAGTCCGGATCATCTATCCCATATAGTGTGCCATTTGGTGTCCCATTTTCTTTTATTTTGTCCTATAACTTAAATAAAATAATTTTTTTTCTTATTTTGTACATTCTCCCTACTAGTAAAGCCTCCTCAAACATAAAAAATATAAAAAACTAACTTCACTTAGTAAAATAAAGGGCGAAAATGATTTATTTCCTTTTCGCTCTTTATTTTAATGAGTGAAGTTTATTTTCTATATTTTTTTTTTTGAGGAGGCTTTACTAGTAGGGAGAATGTACAAAATAAGAAAAAAATTATTTTATTTTAGTTATGGGACAAAATAATAGAGAATGAGACACCAAATGGGACACTATATGGGATAGATGATCCGGACTCTGGAGAAAGGGGTGTGATTACTGCATTTATTTGTTTTTCTCATTTGTGTTAGTTTTTGTATTAAAACCTTTTGTTGACACCCTCCTTTAAAAACTTTTTGTAAACTTTTTAAAATTTAAAACCTTTAAAAAAACTTTTTATCACTCTTGGCGATGCCGTCTCCTTTGGCAACGATTTCAGTTGACGATTTATGTTAGCCGACCCCAAAACACTTTGGGAATAAGGCTTAGTTGTTGTTGTTGTTGTTGTTGTTGTTGTTGTTGTTGTTGTTGTACTCATTTGAGAAACTTTAAGTAAGCAAATTTCACGCAATAAGATCGTTTCAAATGAGCAAATCAACAAAAAATATCATTGAATGTAGGTTGATCATTCTACATCTGGTTGTAGTATGAATGAACTCAAAAAAGATAGTGTGTGCCACCTTGGTTGTGGGATATATACTCGTCGTATCCACTTATTACCGGTATTTTTTAGTGACACCCCGCAAAACTGATACAATTTGAATGACCTATTGTGAGGCCTGATCAGTCTAAAAATTGGAGACTAAAAGTTGGTTTGAGACCTGACTCTATCCAGCACGACGAAGACTTAATTGACTTGAATTAGATGAACTATAATTTTACTCGATTAGCAATAATCGGACCCGGAATCAACTCTAACTATATAAATTCTCATTTACAAAATGAACCATATATACTCCCTCCGTCCCCTAATAGATTTCTCATTTGCTTTTTTTGAAGTCAAACTTTGTAAACTTTGACCATGAATTCTCACCTATATATAATATAAATAATAGTCAATTTAATCTTGTTAGATTTGTCTTAGCATATACATTCAGAATATTAAAATTTTATAATTTTTGCTATTATATAATATGAGATATAAACGGTCAAAGATGTGCATTGAAAATCGTGCAAAAAGCAAATGGGAAATCTAATGGGGGACAGAGGGAGTATATCTTTATTATTCTAATAATTTTTTTACTTAATAATTGTCTCCTAAGTCCTATTTGTTATTTGTAGTTATTGGCTTAAAGTGTATTATTTAAGCTATTATATTTTAAAATTATATGCTCAACTCAGATGTTTACTTGATCCAAAACATGACCCTTGTTGATCCTACCCGACTATGAACTGATCACATCGATTTGAAACAGACCTGACACGTACTATTTCCGAGTAACTGACCCAAAACAGACCTGACACATAATATCAGATCTGAATGATCCCTTTGCCACCTCTATTTTTAGCTATCGTTAAGGCAACTAATCGTGTGCCCTCGTTGCCTCACCCTTGATCTCTCATTCCCCCTATCTTCTTTTCTTTATATCATTTATCCTTTTTTTCATGGAGCAATAAAGTCTATTGACCTGTTATCAGATTGAAACTAGAAGGTAAATGATAAGTTTATGAGAAGAGAGAAAATATAATATAGTCTAATTAAGTTGTGTTCAATAATGAACCATGAGCACAATATATATAGCAATTACAAACTTGACTCTATCTCCATAATATCTTATTCCTAATATTAATCTAATATTTAATGGAAATATATCATAAAATATAATTTCCCTAAGATAATGATATATCCTACTTATTAATATTATCCTAAAGATATTACCATATCTTTAGTATCCTAACATATCTCTAATACCCTCCCGCAATCGCAACGGCAGTAACACGAACGTTGTGATTGGAGAAAAAAAATCCAATAATAGTTGCAGATCAATCGGATGAACTGAAACTTCTTTTCGTTGAAGTCGATACACAAATCTGGTGTTGTCGTCTTCAATAATATTTTTTTTTCATGAGCAAAATCGGGAACGCCATTCTTTTCGAACCCTTCAATTTGCAGTGTAACTAGAACAACATTTTTGTCGTACCATCAATATCACCTGAACAGAAACGTCATTCTTCTCGAACCTGTCAATTCAATAATAGTTTTTCGGAGCAAAAGTAAGCTCAAATCCATTGGTTTTTCCAGAGCAAAACCGTACTCAAATCATATAAACCTTGTCTCACGACACAAGGAGAGTCGATAATATAAATCCTTGTTTCATGGCACAAGGAGAACCAATAAACCCATGTCTCACGGCGCAAGGAGAACCAATAAACCGAACAAATAAATATTAACGAAGATATGGCCAATATGTTTGAACTCGTCAAACAGTCCAATAAAAAACTCTTATTCACGTCACATGATCACAACCTTCTTTCTAAACTGTTGGAAATTATACCATAATACCAACACAAACCAGTGAGTTTACTTTTGCATTGTTATTCATCACCAAAGTAAATGTGGATACATCATACATGCATTCATCACCAAAGTAAATTTGGATACATGCATTCATCACCATACCCTCCGTAGGCTGACTAGAATGTTTCGGAAAAACAAAAATTTGTGGGCTAAATATCAAAACTCCCACCGGTAGGTAGAATCAATTTTCTACCCACCGGTAGGAAAACTAAACTTGTAAATTAATTCAAGGATCGTAACTGGCTCTGATATCATGATAAGTTTATGAGAAGAGAGAAAATATAATATAGTTTTATTAAGTTGTGTTCAATAATGAACCATGAACAAAATATATATAGCAATTACAAACTTGACTCCTAATAGGAGTTATCTCCATAATATCTTATTCCTAATATTAATCTAATATTTAATGGAAATATATCATAAGATATTATTTTCCTAAGATAATAATATATCCTACTTATTAATATAATCCTAAAGATATTACCATATCTTTAGTATCCTAATAAATCTCTAATAGTAAACAATGGTCAAGAACTCAAGATGTGATTCTTATTTTACATACGTACAATCTAACAATGTTTATATCTGTGTCTCGTTCAAATACTGATACAAACAATTAACAATGTTCTATTAATATCAACTTCAGTTACTTAGGATTAATTTATTACACACTTCTAGAACAAAAGGGTTAATATGGTAATATCAACTGGAAAGAGCTCAGAATTTCAACCTTACAACCTAGACTTTGTTTAACTTCAATGACATTGGTAAGATATTATTCAGCTTTATCTTTGAGTTAGGCAACCATTATTCATTTATTCTACTTAACTATTGTGATAAGTTGATAACACCACTTGCCACCTTCCTTTTGTTTTTAAAAAAATAAAAATGAAATCTCCTCAATCTCAAATCATTATAATAAAAAACTTAGAGGCCACAAACGTCCAAAACTGACACTGAAGTAATCTCTAAGAGTGGCATGTGACATGCCTTTGCAGCATTTTCTAAGTTATAATTACGCTACTAGAATATTAATCCCACTTCACTTGGAGTGATAAGTCAAATCTTTGATCTTAGAAAAGGACCTGCTTTAGAGAACCGCAGCTATTAAAAAAAAAAACTTACTCCCCCGTCCCAATTTAAGTGCTCCATTTGACCAAAAAATAAAGTAGTTTTTGGTCAAATGGAACACTTAAATTGGGACAGAGGGAGTATATCTTTAGAGGCGTTTGGATTACACAGGGGAATGAGAATAAAATCAAAGAACGAGTTAGAAGGGAAAGAAAATCCAAACCTTTTTTTGTAAAATTATTTGGTAAGTTTCTTTTTTTCTCCCACCCCTCTCCATCACGCTAGAATAGGTGGCGATTTCGAAGTATATGGTGGAGATGTGGGCAGAAAACCGCCCAGAACCAGTCGCCCAAAACCGCAAAGTATATGGTGGAAATCTAGGCAAAAGCCCAAAACTGCGATATGGTGGAGATCTAGGCAGAAGTATATGGCGAAGTATATGGTGTTGGGCGATTTTGCAGAGTTTTCAGGGGCAATTTTGGGCGGTTTTTCGAAGGTGGTTGCTGGGTTTCAAGGAGTTGAGGTGGTTTTTAGTTTTTGGGGAAGAAATTTGGAGGGTTTGTGCTAGAATCTGGCGGCGGTGTGGTAGTCTGCGGCGGCGCTATGGTGGTCTCCGATGGCACCATGACGGTCTTCTGCGTGGGTGGTCAGTGGTGGTCAGGCTGGGGCTAGGGTTCAAGGTGGTGGCGGTTGGTGGGCTGAAGTTCAAGGTGATTGTGGTGGTCAATGGGGTTTCCCTTACCGAGAAATGGCTAATCAATATCGGATATATGCATATATCCATGGCCTCACTTTTTTGGTAGTACATTTCGTATACATGGTAGTACATTTATTGACAAAAGTAGTATATAACAATCGATATTTTCACAGCTATATAACTATATAGTTTGTATTTGGCATATAATTTTCATTAAGAAATGTACTACCATACATATGAAATGTACTACCAATTTCATTAAATATACCACCAAAAATGTGAGGCGATGGATATATGCATATATCCGATATTGACTACGCATTGCTCTTCCCTTACCCCCATTTCTAAGGGGAAGGGGGTGGAAAATCAAGTTAGAGGATTTTGGGGGTTGGTAAAAAAGAAAAGAGGGTAAAGGGAATCAGAAAAATGATGAAACAAACAACAGAAAAGGGAATTAGGACTTTTCTTTCCCTTTCCCTTTCTTGAAACCCCAAGTCCAAACGCCCCCCTTAATCTTATAGGAAAGACTATCATCACTCATAGACACAACTCTTTTTAACTTAACTTATTTTCAATGCTTATTGAAAAGCACAGGTTCATATAAGTTTAGATGAATTCAGATAAGTAAAGACAAGTAAAACTAACGTTTGACCATCTCACAAATAAGGTTTAAATGATTCTTAATAAGCTCAGATAAACAAAGAGAAGTTAAGATAATTTCATAAGTCGAAAAAACAGACCCGGTACTCAGTAAAAGTCTTACCTTCTATATCTTTAACGTCGAACAGAAAAATATAAGATAAATAATTTTTTTTAATAAATAAGGATGTAATTCTACACAAATATTATCTTTTGTTAGGTTTTCTAACACAAATGTTTAATCTCTCATACATTGAATAATGGAAAATCACTGTGTTTAGGAGCTTTCAGAAAATCTATTACAGTTCTTATATTAAAAGTTGGGAATTTCTGTATCCTTCCTCTTCTTACTCTTCTAGATTCACTTTTAAACTTAAAATTGGATTTAAATATGTACCAATCTAGTAGAACCCTTTCTTTTATCTCATTAAAAAAGGAAGATGGTTAGCAAGTTGGAAAGACTTTTTATTTAAAATGGGATATTATTACAGGTTGTTGTATAGACCGTCAAAAATGTAGCACATGATTGGAAGATGATACATAAAATAGTAAGATATAAAAATGAGCACTTTGACAATTTTGAGTATAAGTAATTGTTGGGATTAATATTTGATGGGGGTCATCATCCACTTGGGTATGTCTGTCATGGATTATAGTGAGATGTGAATCGTCCATATGCTGTCTGTCTAAACATTTGATTCTACCCAAGTACTTTATCAGAAATTTGTATAAACTTTAGTGGTTGGGTTCGTTTTTAAATTGGGATTATACGTTTATACCATATTCTTATTAGTAGCTATTATAGTGAGTGACCGAGTGGCGTCACATTTAAATTTATATTTTATAGGAGCTGATTTTTCCTCAGAAGTGAATTAATCGTTCCACGTAAAGTGGTTCTTTGATTCCCTATTCTTAGTTCAAATAATTTGTACTCACATTTTGATAGCCTCTTTATTTCTTTCTTTTGGTGAAACTAAGGGTGTCTACCGTCGAAAGTAATGACTAATTCTTTCGTCCAGGGAGTTACTATTGAGGGTAAAGGGCTAGCCAATGACCTCTTTTCAATCCTAAAGGTCAGGATTCGAACCCCTTACCAATTGGTTAAGAGACAAAGTGAACTACCACCATGTCAAGGCCACTTGGTTAATAGCCTCTCTGTTTCATGCTATAAATTAAGATCGTGGTAATAATTTTATAGAAGATATTTGATAATGACTTTTTTTGGCTTTTGATATTTTCACATGTGCCACAATAGAAGGTATGTCAATCAGCAGATAAAAACCAATCTTTTAATCAAAAAATCAACTTTTCAGTTTGATTTAAAAAGTTGATTTTAATCGTGTTTTCGTATTGGATCTTGGCTTTCATTTTATACTAAATAAGTATCATTTACTTATTTCACCAAGTACATTTACAAACACTTACATTTTGGGCACAAGAATATTTGTACGTGCACAAGGGTAGTCAGCTAGGGATTTGTCTTCGTTGTTTGCCACAATAGAAGCTATGTGGCCTATCTTTTGTGAGAAGTCGGGGAGCCTGCACAAGAACAAAGACAAACTACACCCCCAAGGGTGATTCCGCAATCACATCTCCAACGTTTACTTTCGAGAAAGTGAAGGTAGACAGAAGGAATAATTTAGTTAGAAATGGTTACCTTAATTGTGATGCAATTAAATGAGGCATTTATAGGAACTGAGATGATAAAATTGTGGTACCTGTGTTGAACAAGGGTAATCCATAACAAGCCATTACAACATATTGATAGAACATATTGTCATTGAGTTTCAGCTAGGTTATTTAAAAATACGCTATAGCTGTGTTTATTTCACCTAAGGAAAGTACGAAGAATAAAATAGAAAATTCAAGGATATAAGCGTTACAAAGAACAACAACAACGAGAAGATTAGAAAAGGACATATATAACCACACTAGTTGCAAAAAATAAAATGGAATGCATCTTATGATAATAGATTTTCGAAATGGGCCACTAAGTGAGAAACATTCTACATGGTACCATGTAATATATATATGAATGATGTTTATAATAATGAATGAGATAACACATTCTTTAATAATTGAATCGATTTTCTTTACTCTCATAAGAAGTAAAAACATTCTTACCCTTATTTTAGCTTTATACCAAATTTATGTTCTTACCATGAAACTTTATTTAGCTTTACATTTCAAATACTACATCTAATGACCTAACCAAACTTTATGAGCACTTCATCCAAACCATGATTAGAAAGTCAAGTAATTGATTATACAGATGCATTGTTATTGGCATTTGATATTATAGATTTCGGTTACGATATTGTTATAGTACTAATTATCACTATTGTATTTACAACATAATGCTTCATCTGCTTCTGTTTTAAATTGTAACTTTTCGATTTTTATACTATTTACATACATCATTTCGATCATTTTTTGACTAGTATATAGTATAAAAATGTTAGCTAGTCATTGAATTCATCTCAATGTTTATTTTCAAAATATTAGCTTATTATTTTTATCAATCTATAATTAACTATAGTAATATAATTAAAGTTATCTATTGACAAATATAAAAGTCAAATTGTTACAATTCCACCAAACCAGTGGCGGAGCCAGAATTTTAATTTAAGGGGGGCCAAAAATAAACAAGCTACTTTTTATGTTTTGTAAGCTTAGTTTTAAAAGGCGCGAGGCGCACCGAGGCGTAAAGAGTCCCTGGAGCCTAGGCGCAAAGCGCAAGGCGACGGCGCACGCTTTTCGTAGGCGAGGCGCAAATTTTTTAATTTTTATTTTTTATATACTTGCCTTTTAAGAATCTGATTTGAGTACTTGTTATTGTTAATTTGCTATTCAGTCCAATTATAAGCTAACTTAAAAAAAAAGACAAAAAAGCTTTTAAAATCACAAAGGGGTGGGGTCACTGAATTACTGAACACAATAATAGTAATTGCTGCCTACTTGCATCGTACTAACCTACTAGGGGTAGGGGGTGGGTGGGTACTTTTTACCCTTTCAATTCAGTAATATTAATAAGGAAAAAAATAGAAACTTGTAAACTCTTCACCATCGCACATCCCAGAAGGCGAAAAGGGGAAGATGGGAGAACTCGCCTGAAACTCTTAACCACCGTCTGTCACCGACAGATCTTGAGGCAGAGACAACCGACGACGGTTGTCTGCGGCAATTTCTGCCTTCACCGGCGGCTGCTCGGCCGTCAAATTACCCTCACACAAATTAGGGTTTTTTTTGAATTAGGGCTTTCGATTTAACCTTCAGTTTGAAGTAATTTAATGAAATTAATTGGGGGGTTATGCTGGATATTGAGTTCTACAGCCTAGGTAAGCTTTGATTCAAAGAAAGAAACTTTTTTTTGAATTTTTTAAACTCAGATCTACTTCATCTTGCTATGCACCCCCAAAGGCGTCGGAAGCGACGTGCCTTGCGCCTCCTCTAAGGCGGCCTAAAGCGAGCGCCTTTACGCGCCTCTATAAAAACGCCTTGGTGGCCGGAGGTGTTTTTCCACACGCCTCGCCTCGCCTCGCCTGCCGCCTAGGCGCGCCTCAGGCGCGCTTTTTGAAACTAAGTTTGTAAGAAATGAAGAAGCGGGGAGTTAAAAATAAAGGAGGAAAATTGTTTGCCACGGGTATTGAACCCTTGAGATAGGCCTAAAAAAACCAACTAAGATATAAATCTGTAAGTATATTTAGTGCAAAAATAATTTTTAATTTGGACGAAGGGGAGGCCGTGGTCCCCGCCAGCCTCCCTTGTGTCCGCCCGTGCACCAAACGGACGAAATAAAATTCATCATACAAGTTTAGTATGTTACATGAGCAAATACCATATAATACTAATGACCGGGTTAGTTTTGGACCTTTTTGCAAGATTTAAGAATGTTAGATTGATAGCCATGACAGGGAAAAGAATCCTATAGTCAAGCTGCCCCCATTACGCATAGTAGGCGTGATATAATCGTGCTCGCACAATAGAAGAAGCGCGAATTGTTTGTGCTTTGTTTGTCAATTGTCATGCCGTATAGCATCACATAGAGAGGAAAAAATTTCAAGCCGTCTTCACGCTGAATAGACAGATCCATTATACCAAACACGACTTTCCAAATTGAATAATGCAAACCACTTCTCTCCCTACGACTCTACGTCTTTACCCACGTGTTAATGAGTCCAATGTGTAGATCTCAATATCTCATGGTGCATAGATAAGAGGAGAAGTAATAAAACAATAATGATGAGTAGACGGCTTGTTTAATAACCTTTTACTATAAGTAATTTATTTTTGAAGTCGCTAATTAAAATTTTAGCAACAATTTTCAATGTTATCAAAATCAAGATTCGATATGGATCAAAAAGGTGGCTAGGATCGAATCGTATGATCATAAAGTCCGACAAAATTGAGTAAAAGAGCAGAATTATACTACAATATGGTAAAATAGTCATGTTAAATGTTTAAACACGCTAATAATAAGTTTTATCATTTACAAATGGTGATAGTAGTACAATGTCTCTAAGATTTAAGTAATACTATCTAAGTGATATTTAATACTTCCTCTGTTTTTGTTTATTGACTACACTTTCTTTCTCTACACTTATCCTTTTTTCCCTTATTAGTAACATTTTCTCTCTATCTCTCTCCTACCACTTTTTCTTACACACTTTACTCACTCACTAAAGTTTTGCCTAAGAGTTCGTGAAATGAGAAGCGTAGTCAATAAAAGAACGAAGGAAGTAGTAGAAAAAATTATAGATAAGAAATTTTTAATGATTTTTCATAAATGAACCGGAACGTAGGATCTTAAGATCGTAAAATCGTATTAAGATCCTACCATGAGATATTTTTAGTTAAGTGGGATCGATCGATCCTATAAAATTAAGATCTTACATAGGATTGGGATCGGTCAGGTAGTTCAGATCGTAGAATCACAAGGTTATAAGTTTCGGATCGTGATTTTAATAATGGCTGCTTTATTATTCATGTGAGAGGTTATTGGGCATTATGCCCAATACTTGTTATTATATTTTCTTTTCTTGAGTTCAAAGTTTAGACAAGGGGTAAGCAAAATGGTCAGAATCCTAGTTGGAAAACCATTTTAATTATGTCGTGTTTAAATTCGGATCAAATAAAGGAGTTGGTTGAAATTGATTATGGTTCTCAACTTTCCGAAACCAAAATCAGAACCTAGTGATTCGGGAGCTACACTTTCAAAAGTCGGTTTAATTGGTCACGTTTCGGCTCAGTCCATGCCTAGCTCTAGGGCCTGTTTAGATTTACTGAAAACAACTGAACTGAACTGAACTGAACTGATTGGAGCTGAACTGAACTGAACTGATTGGAGCTGAACTGAATTGAATTGAATTGAATGGAATTGAATTGAATTGAATTGAATAAATACATAAATAATATTTAAACAATAATAATATGAATATTAAATAATAATAATTATGGTGATAGGTAATAATAATGCATAGTCTACATACCACTTAAATACTTTATTGTCTTTTTTAGTTTGTTATTGTTTAACATTTGGATTATTCATATGAAATATTAATGTTACCGTGTATTTTACCTCTATATAAAACCAAGAGTTATGGTGTGAAATGTACTTGTACATGTCTCAATATGTGTTAGTAATATTAATGTTTCAAAATTTTAATTAACAGAAATTAAAATTGACTGGAATTCATTTTTACGGTTTATAGTCTTCGGTCATAAATTCCAGTCAATCATTATTGTAGCGATTTATAGTCTTCGTCATAAATTCATTTTTCTTACGGTGCAATAGAAGTTCGGCGTATATAGGTGCTACAATGGCTTTGCTTAAAGGTCTTTTATGACTTTAAGGTTATAGGATCAAACTCGACTAAATATATATAGGAATAGGAATTCCCTCATCTCTCCCTAATCCATGTGCCTAACTCGTAAATATTGATCCAAAACTGTGGCGATTAAAATTTGTTAGAGTCCTTTCCTAAATCAATTAAATATGTATATCTAAGTACTTAAGTATATGGTAACTACTAACTAGATAGAGAAAGATTGCCAGGTTGCAACAACGCACAAAAAAAGTACTTGAATTTAGATAATGGTCAATGGTGGGATAAGGGCAGGGCCGGTTTTGAGGGTAGGCCTCGAGTGCGACCGCATAGGGCCCAACTCTTCAAGGGGCCCAAATTACAAAATGTCATATATATAGTAAAAAATTTGCTCCAATGCGGGGATACTCCGAGAATACCGAAGAAGAAAAGAAGAAAGAGAATATTTAGGGACCTTTATTACTTTCTTTTTCCTAAACTTTCACTTCCTAACTCTAATATTTTGTCAATCTCATGAACTTTTTCGTATATTCCCAATAAATAATCCCACCTTTAATTCAAATGGAAAACATTATTTTCCCCAAAAGGTTCAACAATTAATAGCAAATTTTTGTCCAATATTCCCATTGAATAGCGATAAAGAATTTTATCATCTATAATTTGTACAATATCACACTCCAATTCATATTAGTTTCAATCATCTAAAACAATTTTACTAAAAAAGAAGTTATTGAAGAAATGAACTAAAGCGTATTAATAGTACTATATTTCTATAAAAAAAAATGCCCTATTTGTTTTTGCATAGTTTTGAGACACAACTTCAAAAATTAATATCTAATTTCATATATATGAAGAAAAAAAATCTATATTTTTAGGGCCCATTTTTGGTTTTTCGCCTAGGGCCCTCAAAATGTCAGGAACGGCACTGGATAAGGGATTCTATGTGTCCGGGAAACACCATATAACCACTTTATTTTCAATGGTGAAATACCTAACATCTATTCTATTTTTAGAGCCTCGTGTAGTCGTGCTAGAATCAATACTCCAATGGTGAGTCCCAATCTTTTTTGTCAGCTACGAACTTCTATTTTCGCAACGTTTAGATAAATTTGCTTCCTTTGCTTTATACTTTATAGAGAGCCAGGGGATAAATTTGCTTTAACCCTTCTCAGGAGTTTGAACTACATAAATCTCCTTCTATATATGTGTCCATTTAATGTCACATCCTAGAAACACCATATAATCGCCTTGATTATTGAGTTCGCAAAATCTAAGAAGAACATTGCATATCCATTAACTATAAGACTACCAAATAAGTGTTGGCCCAATGGTGATAGGGACTGGTTTTGACAGGACGGATCCGTTTGAATCCCCGTAACACCCTTGAAAGAGGACCGAAACATAACCACCTCGAATTTGGCCTCGATCCAAGGGTGAACAGGAGATGCAAACACCAAAAAAATAACTATAAGACTAAATAGGAGACTAATCCTAGACACGTCGAGGGAAATGGAGTTGAATCCTGTTAGTTAAGGAATTTATGGTATATACCCAACTTATTTAAACATAAATGTTTATGGGCGAATTACATTATAGAAGGACTCATACTTTTTTTTTTTGAAAGTTAGAAGGACCTCATACTTTGTACACTTTCCATTTCTAAGACTTTGTGCATGTTGTGAGGTTGAGCTCGGAGTTAGCTCTTCATGTATTCCTAGTCCAGATTCTAGACGGTCATTCAAGAAGGATTTGATGGAAATATTGTTTATTGTGAAAGGTTGAGCTTAATTGTTCTTAATAATGTCATATCCCAAGTTGATGGACGATCTAGATTTAGACTTGATGAAATCACCTACTTCTTTTATAAAAGCAAAAGCAATGACACGTCTAAGTTAGGGCCTGTTCTTCCCATTTTATTTTCGGTTTAGTTCAATTCAGTTCAGTTCAGTTCAGTTTAGCTCAGCTCCATTCTTTATTTAACCATTTTGTCAAATATTATTATTATTGTTGGTCTAATCTATTTTAATAATTACTCTTCTTCTTCTTCTTCTTCTTCTTCTTCTTCTTCTTATTATTATTATTATTATTATTATTAGGAAAATTTGTCAAGACTAAGTCAACCTTTGCGTTGACCGCTTTTAACAAATCTACCTTTATTTATTCTATTAACAAGTCACTCTTGTAGCCACTCCGCTTTTAACAAGTTTTTTACCGGTTACCTAGAGTTAACTTGTTAGTTTAAGTAACTTGTCCACGT
The DNA here is from genome assembly GCA_947645195.1 of Patellifolia procumbens. NCBI lineage: Eukaryota > Viridiplantae > Streptophyta > Magnoliopsida > Caryophyllales > Amaranthaceae > Patellifolia > Patellifolia procumbens. Next base: position 3,306,950 of record CANSGD010000193.1, read on the forward strand.
GTCTTGTTCTCACTAATTTAAAATAATTATTAATTTTTATTTTATATCTCTCTTTCCCTCCCTTTTTTCTTTCGCTCTCATGTTCCTTCCCCTCCACAACCTGTAAACACCACCCCTACTCTTAACCCCAGCCACCTCCACAAAAACCCTAGTCGGCCTAAAAAAACCCAACTCCACCCCATCAAAACCCCAGTTCTAGGCCGAAAAACCACCCACCTTCCACAAAACACCAAGACCCACCTGAAGTTGACCCTACTATTTTATTTGTGTTCCCTTCACACAATCAATTCATCTCAGTAATTTCGACAATTTAATCTAAAGTTTTCAATTTATTTTTTCAATGTGCATCATCTACCACACTGCTATATGATTGCAATATCATCCCAATTCATTCTTTAGGTTGAAGGTTGGGGTTCATAATCAAATTCAATAATGGTGAAAAAAGAAATGGATTTGCAAAGGAGCAGGCCTCCACTATAGCTTCTTAAAGAAGCCAAAAACTTATAGAAACACAACTCCCCGATGGTGATGACGATGATTGGCAGAGGAGGGAGGAGAGTTATTAAGGTGACTTCCATTCTAAAGGGAATTCTAAAATAAAAATTATCCAAATCAAATGCAAAGCTAAAGTACTCCTTTCTTCTCTTTAATTCTGAAAAATCAAGGCCATTCAAAGATTGACGGAATTGTTTAGGGATTATCGACGATTTCGCCGTCGGTGACATGAATTGTGAGCTTCCTTCACGAACCCGTTTGGAAAATAACAATCAAATTTTGAATAATTTAAAAGAGAAAAACAATATGGGTACCCTCCTAATTTTGTGAACTACAATTTGATTGTTCAGTCGATCGTGAGGACAAGTAATCGAAACCATGAGGATTCGTCGGTTTTGGTTAGGTTGTATGAGGAGATTGATGCTCAACTTTTGAATGATTTAGTTATAGGTTTTGGAAGTCTAGGGATGTTGATAGGGCATTGTGGTTTCTGGGTTTGCTTCAGAGAGGAGGTTGGGTTTCAGGGGTGTGGGTGGGGTGGGGTGATGGGTGAGAGCTGAGAGATTGATTTTGGGTGGGTGACGGGTGGTGGGGGGGTTTATTTTGTTTATTTTTTATTTTTAAAAATATATATTTTAAAATTTAATACGTTTAATAACGGAGTGACACGTGTCACTATAACCTGTTCAAAAGGTTAATAAGAGCTAATAGCCGGTTTTAACTTGTTAAGAGTGGAGTGGCTGAAAGGTTGACTTGTTAATAGAATAAATGAAGATTAACTTGTTAAAAGCGGTCAACGCAAATGTTGACTTATTCTTGACAAATTTTCCTTATTATTATTATTATTGTTGCTATATATTATTTTGTTTATTATATCTTTACTCATTATTATTACTATTATTATTAGGGAGGAGCATGGTTTAGGTTGATGCGGTTTGCGGTTTAACCATATTTTATCTCAATACGAGGTATTTAATTTGCAATTATTATTTTATCTTACCGACTAGATATTTACTATTACATCATATAAATAAGCTACAAGCTAGACGATATTGAAAAAATTACAAAGTGGTTAATAATATTACTATTTAAGGTACAAAATCGTCGTTAAGTTGAATATTAAAGATACTATGTCGGTTTGTGGTGTAGTTAGGTTTATAAATATTATATACCAACCCAAAATCGCAAACTGTGGTTTGGTCAAAAACACAAATCAACCCACATTGATCAGCCTATAAACCACTAAAATTGCGTCAAAACGGTTTATATATATTGGAATTTTTTGCAGTCCAACCCAATTATTATTTTTATTACTAAATATAATTATTTTTATTAAATATAATTATTAAAATAGTAATATCAATTTACTTCTTAGATACTATAATAGTTATTATATGATCATCATCAAGTATTAATATGTTAATACAAATTACTTATTATTATTATCATTAATCATTAATATTAATTTATTATCATTACTATTATTCATTTATTTATTCATTTATTTATTTATAACTATCACTTACTAATATCCAAAATACTATTATCATTATTCATCAATTATTATTTATTAATTATTATAACTTATCATTGTAATTATTACTCCAATTAATTAATATTCATATTATTATTTTTTAACTGTTATTTATATATTTATTACATTCAATTCAGTTAAGTTCAGTTCAGCTCCAACTAGTTCAGTTTATTTCAGCTAGATTTATGCAAGAGAACAAGCCCTTATTCGCCTTTCTTAGATGAATTTTAGGTTGCTTTGTGATTCTATAAAATTCCCGATGATCAGTCGTTATTCTATAGATGTGATTGATTCTATTTGTAACACCCCGCCCAAACCGAAACCTTATTATATTAATAAAACTCGTTTGAGGGGAAATCAACGAGGGTTCGACTCGGACGAAGCATTACCACCGCACTCAAACCCCTTGGAAATAAGTGCAAGGCTAAGTAACCAAAACATATTCATTCTAATCTTAATTAATCCTTACAACCAAATTTAAATTGTTCGTTAAGTACTAGATACACGAGTTTTCAGAGTTCCAGAGGAAGCAAAAATATTAAACTAGGTGAATGATAACTTCTAGTTGATCTTTCATATTTCCCCTTGATCACCCACATGCAAATGAACATTGAAAAAGACAAGAGAGACAAGCTCCCCAAAATCAGTTTAACTGAGTAATTGCAATTCCATCCTGTAAAGTACTAGAGTTAAAATAATTGAAAATAATATATAAGTCGAGTTGAAAGCATTGCACATAAACATATACAGTTAAAAGGTCGCATTAATATGATATTCCATTTCATTTACGAAAGGGAAGGAGAACGCTAGCAAGCCGGTGATACAACACGTAAATCCAATTGCTAATGTGAGTCGGTGATACACCACGTAAATCCACTCACATGTGGGCCGGTGATACACCACGTAAATCCACCCACAAATTCAAATTGGCCATAAAACAGAGTCCCTCGTGTGCAAAACCCCTCTAACTTGGAACACATCAAGAGAGAAGGAAGACAAATAATTTCAGAATAGTAACAAAAGAACCTGTAGGTGGCCGCTGAACCTCCCATACAGAGCAACTTGTTCATCACTTCCTTTCGATATTTCATTTTAAGTGATTTAAAATTTTATTACAAGTTATCACATATCACATGTTCACATATGCATCATTCATTTATCCGAGAGTGAAAACCGTTACTCCATTTCCATAACTCATTTTATACATGGCTACTACCGATAGACTATTCATATTCATAATATTAACCGTCACTTGGTTACATTCCACTATCACATTTCATCACAATATCATTCATCATTTCCATATTGATAATAACGATAATAATAACCATGTTAAATAATAACGATAATAATAATAACAATAATAATAATACTAATCATAATAATAACACATAAAACCTATATCGAAAATAATTAAGGATAAAAGATTAAGTCGTTATCGAGTTTAATTACAATGTTAACGACGCTATATATAATAATCATTTTCATAGTCCATAGTCCAACTTCCATATTCATGGCTCGGAATCAAAATCCACACATGTTATCCATTTTATTACTCATAAATCATACTAAAATTTGATAATCATAACCCATAACTAATCCATACACATATTAACTTCATAATCACATGAATAATTCACATAATCTCAATGTTAAAAATCGTTTTATTTATACAGAATCTACTTGTGGATGAACATTGGTAATTACCTCTTGAAGCGTGCCCAAAGTTAAGCCACGAGTTGATCGCACTCTTGATAATCTTCTTCTACTAGATCGGAATCTACAATTATACGGGATCTAAAAATTAATTACCTAAATAACCCCCTTATAATATTTTTATTTTTTAAATAACTTGAATAATTTAAATTACATAAAGAATTTTTTTTTTCATTTCAAAGAAGTTTATTAATCAAAGATTATGTTTTCCGAATTTATTTATAAAAATCATTTTAATTACTTAAATATTATTTTAACTTTAATATTTATTTAACTTAAACATTATAAATAATTTTAATGAACATAAAATCAACTTCAATATAATCATTATTTTATTTTAGAAACTTATAAATATTTTTAAGTTATGAAAAGATTAATTTACTCATTGATAGAAGTAATAAACTTAATAAAACTTTTTATTTTATTTAAACAAAACAAGCCAAGTAAAGAAAGATGGATTCTTTTTGTGTGTTGGGCTACCTTAAATAAAATCAGATTTAGGGTGGAAGTGAGCTTGGGCTTTGGGTCAATTAGAACACAATGACTGTTATTTCATTTTGGGTCATTTGGGTTAAGTGGAAACAAAATAAGAGAAGAAAATAAAGAAGCAGTATAAGGGGGAAGAAGAGAAGGGAAAGAGAGGAAGGGGGTGGGCTGCCGGTTTGTGCCCGGTTTCTGGCGACTTTGGCGGTCGGAGGGGTGGCCGAGGTGGTGTTAGGCGTCACGGACTGGCTGGCGGCAGCAAGGGGGGCTGCGGTTTGGTGTTGTTTGGGCTCGAATAGGGAGGTGCGAAGGAGCGGGGGTACAACATCTTCTAACTTATGGATTTATGACTAAACAATGTAGAAACTTCAACATAAATGATCACCAAAAATTATTTAGAATTCAAATGACTAACCAAAATATTTAATAACTTCAACATTTAAATCACTTTAACAAATTCATTTAATAAATATTTCAAGAATGAATGAAATCATTTTTAATAAACATATTATTAAATAAAACGAAGTTATTTGTAATTATTTTTACGTAGAAATAATTTTAAAGATTGATAAATAATAAAATAAAATTTAAAAAATTCGGGGTATTACACTATTTCACAGGATGTGCTTTATATTGATGGCAAAGATGAGTTGCATGTAGCCCTTGAGAATAGTGTGAAAACTGAAGGAATTGAGTATGGTTTTAGTGCTAACTTGCAGGCTATGGTGCAAACATGGGAAGATCATGATAAAAACTTTCAATCATCCCCTACTATTCGAGACCAACACCACTAATCGTCCCTCAAGAAAAGCTTTTAACATATGTTTTGTAGGCACCACTCGTGGAGTTGAATTCATTACCAGAAAACTTGAAGTATGAATTCCAAGGTGATAGAGATACCTTGCCCGTGATCATTTCGAGCAAGCGAACCAAGGAACAGGAAGAAAAACTTATTACTGTGTTGAAAGAACACAGAGAGGCTATTGGATTGATGATACTAAGGGAATAACCACTATGATCAGTCAATTTTAGTGCATATTTGTAGGGCATTTTAAGTCTCATTGCATGTAGTTTTAGAGCATTTAGAGCTAAGATTGCATGGTTTTTACTTCCTTTGAATTTCAAGTGTACTTTATGAGGTGTTTGGTTGTTTTTGATGTATTTCAAGAGAATTGGCACGTTTTGGAGTTGTTTTGTGATCTTAGGATTTGGCGCATGTTCGAGTAGCTCAACTACGAGATTTGGATGCATGGCGCCTTAAGATGAGGCCTTATAATGAAACTTGGCTCGTGATTTGAAGAAGACAAGGCACCATAGCATTGGCACTTTCACCACGAACAGGGGCCCTTGTAGGAGCACTTAACGCAATAAAATCTTATATATGGAACTTTAAATGGACATAACTTTTAAACCACAAATTGGATGAAGGTAATTCCAATTGGAGGTGAAAGATCATTTCGATAGCTTTCCAACAATATATTATATGCCTCAAACAAAGCACCAGAGCAAAAGTTATGATCGTTTGAAGATGAGCTGTATGCGTCAGGTCACCACGGCTGTGGTGATTTTGCCACGACCGTGGTGCCTGTTTGGGCTGGAAGCAGTCTTGTTCTATGAGTTTCTACCTCAAAGAAATAAAGCCACCACGACCGCGGTGACCTGTAGGTGGGCTTTTTGCCCGACTTTTGCGAGTTAATCTTAGGAAACATTATAAATACTTTATGTTTATTACTTTATAAGGGTCGACTAGTTTATGTTATTTTCTCCCTAGAAACTTATAGTTCTTATTCTCAAACACTTAGATTACTCTTGATTACTTAGTTTGAAGATTGATTTCTCCATTAATTCAAGTATTATTCTCTTACCCTTATTTATTTCTCAATTATTGTTAATCATGTTTGCTTTAATTAATTGCTTTTGCTTAATTACCATGATGTGTGAGTAGTTTACCATCTAGGGTTTGGGTGAAAGTATGGATTAAGGGGCTAAGTATTATGTTCATGTAATTAATTCTTTCCATGTTAATTGTGCATTGTTCTCGGTGTTTTGACACCCTAGGTTAGACCTTGATCAAGTTTGTTCTAGGGCATTAGATTTCAATTCCCCTTAAATGAATATTGTTTTCTTTGTCATTCCCATGAATCAACTTAATCCCTATACCAAGATATTGGATAGAGATTAAGATGGATCCTTTAGGGGTTTTCCATATTTATTGAATCAATTACTCAATTGACCAAAGACCATTCGAGAGAGGATTTGGTTGATTGAATAATTGATTAACCTTGAGGACCATTCGAGAGAGGACTCAAGTGCATTAGAGGAGAACTTAACCTTGCATGATCTACATAGTCCTTAGTTGCATTGTTTATTGTGTCTTGTCCGGATCCATACAAGTAACCCAAGCTCTAGTGTCTTCCCTATATCTGTTATTCTTAACCATTTCATTCGTTAGTTTAGTTAGATTTATCTTAGTAGTTACTCATTACTTCACTATATACCAAAGAACTCTTTAGACTAAGTAAAGTGAACTTGCTAGATTTAAATCAATCCCAATTTCCCTGTGGATCGACCCTGGACTTGCCTTTGCTACGTAGTTAGGATTGGCTTTCTTGGTTTATAAATATAGTTTGAAAAGCAGTTCTTAGTGCCTTAACGACACACTAAAAATCTCTTATCACACTACCACTTGTATGCACCGGATTCTCCTAGATGACAATGCAAAGTTAGTGAGACAACGTTAGAGACGGCTAAACCCCCCTATGATGGAGGCGGTAAAGGCAAAGTTTCTTAAACTAATCCAGGAAGGTATGATTTATCTTATTTCTGATAGCAAGTGTTTTAGTCCCGTCTAAGTTGTGCCAAAAAAGTTTAAAGTAACTTTTGTTGAAAATCACGAAGACGAGTTAGTGCCTACCCATATCCAAAGTGGGGATTGTTTGTATTGATCGTCGTAGGCTGAATGCGGTAACCAGAAATGATCAGTTTTCCTTTTCCATTCATTGACCACATGTTTGAAAGATTGGTTGGTCACACTTTTATTGTTTTCTAGATGGCTATTCAGGGTATTTTCAAGTGTCCATTGCGCTAGGAGATCAAGAAAAGACCACATTCATGTGTCCCTATGGCAAGTTTTCATATAGGCATAAGTCTTTTGGGCTATGCAACTGATATTATGATTTTATATAGAGTTTTTCCTCTGGTTTACAAGCTAAAATGTGAGTGATTGGCGCTCTTAGGAGATATTATATACTACCTATTTCGATAAAGTTTTGGTTTTGGTCGCTTTGTAGTGATTGGCGCTAGGTTTTAGGGAAAAACTCTCTATTTTCTGTCGATATCGACCACCACATTGTATCAGATGGATATGAGGCATGATTTGAAGGACTCGTTGCTGCATTCGAGCTCCTAAGGATGAAAATACTTGGCGTCTGAGGCCAATTATTGAAGCAACTTTGGATATGGCCCTGCCCGACGGGATCGGGCTCCATTTCGATCTTCTACAGTTGTGCTCTGCTTCACTGGATCCGGCGATCCTGCCCGATCGGGCGACGAATTAAGGGCTCCTTTTCTATGTTCTCGGCCTCGATCGGGCGAGATGACCCTTTCTGCTACTGCTGTTTTACAAGAAAATAAAGCGTCCAGATTTGGCTCAGCCGGACCCGAACGGGAGGGCGACACGGAGAAGGCGATTTTTGTTTCTCCGACTTATTTTATTCGCTTTCCTAGGTTATTATAAATAGTCTTTAGTTATTTTTTTCAGGCATCTTTCATTATCTAGTACTTTATTCAGAGCTTTTAGAGCGTTCTAGGTTATTCTACTTCAAAGGAGATCAAACCTTTGGATCATTTTCAATAAAGTTATTCAATTCTATCAATTGGTATTCCTCTTTATTGCTTTCTTATTGATTTTTGATTGCTTTAGCTTAGTTAATATTTCATTCATTATGCAAATTGTGGATTTTTATATTTTTTTATTGTCGTTCATTCGAATATGAGTGAGTAGATCTTTTTCTAGGGTTTAGGAAGGGAAGCAATGTTTTTACCATTATTGTTAATTGAATTGCTATTAGTTTCTATGTTTTGATTAGAGCGATTATGGTGATGATTTATTCTTGATTAGTGATTCATGTTATTGAGCAGTTTCATTGATTGCTTGTGGTTAATAATTGTTCATACAGATCAGTCTTACGATTAGAGGCCTAGGATACACTAATAATTCTGATTATGTTTATGATCATACGACATATGTTGAATTATGGACGTCAAGACCCGACCATAGGATTAACACGTGCTTTAATCCCTCGACTCTAGACCTAGGTATTGATAGTTGTTTGAACCCTTTGATTGGTATAAGCATGGTGGACCGAGCTAATACCCTAGTCTTTTAATTCATAGTTAAATCTCAATTTAATCATGTTTTCTTTAGTTCAAGTAGTAGTTCATGTATTCTTGCATGATCTCTTAAAGTAGCTATTTAATTGAATATTTACTGTGAAAACCTGTCTCCCTATGCATTCTGACCCGTACTGGCAAGACTCTGCTAACAACATACACCGTGCACTTGCGATATTACATTTGAAACCCATCAGCAACAACTCCATCACCTTTGATAGGTGCATGACGAGTATTTTCTCAGAGTATATTTAGAAATTTGTTGAAATTTTAATGGATGACTTCATCGTACATGGAAATTCTTTTGATAATTGCTTAGATCATTTGACTTTGGTGTTTAAGAGATGTTTTTAAACTTGTCTTAAACTCCGAGAAATTTCATTTCATGGTCGAGCAAGGTATTTTTTCGGCCATGTGGGTCTCTGCTAAGTGTATTGATGTTGATAAGGCAATTGATTCAATTCAGTCTTTATCCTATCCTACTAACATTCGCGAAATCCGATCTTTTCTTGGTCATATAGGTTTTTATCGCATGTTTTCTCAAAGATTTCTTGAAATTCTCTTCTCCTTTGTAAGGTTGTTGCAAAAGGATGTTAATTTTGTGATTGACGAAGCACGAAGGAAGACTTCTGTGAGCTGAAGGGGAGGCTAGTTTCATTTAGAGGTGAAAGGCAAGGAACGAACATAGAAATTAGTGGCAAATCATTGATAAGTGGACTTTAGGTTCACTTATTTGCATCTAGTTTTAGGTCATTTAGATGCATTTTAGCTCATCTAGTTTCCTTTTCTTCCCTTTTTTCATCCTTTCTCATATTCACATGTTTTGCATTTAGTTTTAGTTCATTTGCATGTAGATCATTACATGTGCATCTGCATTCCCCCTCCCCCATCTAATTTCTTCTTGAAGTGTTTAAAGTTAGATTTACAAGGAAGAGGCTCCAAAACAGGGGAGCGGGTGCTCCAAAAGAGGCGGAGTGGGCGCTCCGTCCATGAAAAAGTGAAGAGAAGAAGCAGTAACTTGGAGCGGCCTAGGAGCGTTCTTGGAGCGGGTGCTCCAAGCATGGAGCGGGTGCTCCAAGCATGGAGCGGGCGCTCCTTTCCCTAGAACTGCCATTTTTGTGTCGTCTTTTACATTTTTGCCCTTATGTTTACGGGGCATAAAAACCCATTTTGTAATAATTACTAAACTAAGCTTTATTTTCTGAATTTTTAATTATCTTTAATTAGAGAGAGAGTAGAGAGAGAAGTTGAATGTTTAGAGAGAGAAAGTAGATCTTGAAGTTGAACATTGAAGTTTAAAGCTATTTTAATGGAGTTTTTGCAATTGTTTTCCATCCATTTTTGAGTATTGCTTCTAACTCGTCTCTTTATTTGCTTTTATACTTGTTTGGGAAATCCACAACGGTACACTCCTAGAATTGGCTTCTCTCACTGGTGCACTTCTATCTTTTTGACTTCTTAATGGTACACCTGTAGTTTGAAATCTTCTCTACCGTAAACATTACGTTAACTAAAATGTTAGTTTAGGGTTAATTAGAGTTAGGGGTTTGTCTCGTTTTGCGTGCTTTGAATATTTCAAGGTGAAGATGACGTTTTTTCGAAAAACGCACACCACCTTGCACTCGTTATGGGCAATAATTTTGATAATCCCTTCAAAATGGGTACCTACAAGTCGGGTTTTCGAGCACGTACTTCAAGGGTGCTTTTTCGGCTATCAAAAACTCATCTCGAGGTACGTGTTCGAAATTCCGGCTTATTGGTACTCATTTCGTAGGAATTCTCGAAATTCTTTCCCATTAAAGGCGCACAGTGGTGTCCGTTTTTTGAAAAAACGTCATCTTAACTTTGAAAAAGTTAAAGCACGCAAAATGAAACAAACCCCTACCCCTAATTAACCATAAAGTAACCTTTTACTTAACGGAATGATCACAGTATGAAGGATTTCAAACTACAGGTGTATCATTAGGAAGTCAAAAAGGTGGAAGTGTACCACTAAGAGAAGTAAATTATAGGAGTGTACCGTTGGGAATTTCCCTACTTGTTTTACCTTCATTTAGCATTGATTAGTAGTAATTAGTTAATGATTAGCTTGTTAAATATGATTTCCATCACTGTTGGATCACCATTGTTGATTCAAGTTTTCTATTTCATGCTTTTCATGGCTAGTGAGTAGTTTACTAGCTATGGGAAGGGGATGACCTAGGTGATCATTAGTTGACCCCAAAAGTCAAGCTTGGGGGTTAGACCTAGGTGAAATTAGGTTGTCTAACTTATTTTATTGCCTTGTTCAATTGATTCATCACTATTTGAACTTGATTTGGGAATCCAAGGTGAAGGATTGAGAAATGAAGCCTTGGATTGATTAGGCTAGTCAATAGGTTGACTTCACCATGAGAATAGGTGATTGACTTCCTAGGACCTTAATTGAATCGCTATGAGTTGTGGAAATAATTAGTTGATTGATTTTATTATGAAAATAGGTAAAATTGGTTGATTAGGTCCTCCTAATTAGCTCGAGAGAGTAATTAGGAAACATTTGAGTGACTAAGTCCCCTAATCGACCCTAAGGAATCCCCTTGCCTTGACAAATAGGTCAATTAATGGCTAACTTGTGATTCCCCTAACCCTATTGTCTTCCTATTCTAGTTTAAAACCCAATCATTTAGCTTAATCGTTAGCTAATTTGTTCATAGTTTCTTAGCAAATCATTTATATCAAAAACCACTAAAAATAGACTTAGCTCGCTAAATCGCTTTCAAACCTTGACTAAACCTTGCTTCCTCGTGGATTCGACCCTTTCTTGCCCTATATTAGGCTAAGTTAGGTTATTAATTTGGCACATGCAACGACCGTGTCAATCATTTGAGCCGTTTGGTATCATCTTATGATTTGGAGCCGAGTTTGGAAAAGCCGTGGAAAGAGCCTATTCAGGAAGATTTTCCGGACAAGCAGTTGCTTACTCCTAGTTGTTTACATCCATGGTATGCAATATGGTTAATTATCTTGTTTCTAACTGTTTTCCTCCTCATTTCTCTAAAGCACAAAAGGACAAGCTCAAGAGTGATTCCAAGCACTATGTATGGGATGACTCGTACGCGTGGAAGCATTGCTCATATTTGGTTTCTAGAAGGTGTGTTCTAGACGAGTTCTATTCTCACATTTTGTAACATCCATGCAAAATGGAAGGCATATTGGAGCAATAAGGACGACACAAAAGGTGCTGCAGTTTCTATTGGCCTAGCCTTCATAGGGATGCTTTTAATTTTTGTAAGTCTTGTGACAACTTTCAAATATCACCCAAAGGAATGAGTAGCCTTAAAGTTCGATCTTGTATTGTGAAATTTTGATGTATGGGGCATTATATGTACGAGGCCTTTTTCAAACACTTTTGGTTTCACGTACATCTTGCTAGCTGTTGATTATGTTTCAAAGTGGGTGGAATCTAGGCCCACTAGGGCTAACGATGCTAAGGTTGTTTCAGATTTGGTGAAATCTAACATCTTTTAAAAGTTCGGGATTTTATGAGCCTTGATCAGTGACAAGGGGACACGCTTTTGTAAGCATACCATAGGATCTTTGCTAAAGAGGTATCATGTCACCCACAAAACCTCTACGGCATACAACCCGCAAAGAAATGGACAAGTGGAGGTGTGCAATATGGAAATGAAGTCCATCCTTAAGAAGACGGTGAGCCCAAGTAGAAAGCACTAAAGTCTCCTATTGGAATATGCCTTGTGCGTATAGAAGACGGCGTACAAAATGTTTATCGGTATGTCTCCGTATCGCTTGGTGTTTGGAAAGCCATTCCATCTCCCAGTTGAACTTAAGCATAAGGCTTACAAGGCGGTTGAGATGTATGAACATCAACGAAGCCGATTTGCACTAGAAGATATAACTCCAAGAATTGGAACAAAGGAGTCCTACTAGTACGTGACAATTTATAAAGATAAGATGAAGGATTGGGCACGACAAGCTGATCATTCGGAAAGAACTCGAGGTTGGTAAAAAGAGATATCCTATTTCAAACCCGCATTCCCCTATTTCTGGGTAAGCTTTGTTCTCGATGGATTAGGTCACTTATTATTGTGAAATTGTTCTCCTATGGTTCCGTTGAGATCATGAATGAGGCTACAACGAAGGTGTTGAAAGTGGATGGACAACGACTTAAGTCGTACTTTGATGGGTTCTAGCAATAAGGGATCAAGGATGTTGATCTTGGTGACCCGTTGTACGAATGAGAATGCCTTGTCGTGTTGACGACATAAAATAAATGAGCCTTAATTTATATACATGTATGAAGTTATTTTGCAAGATATTATGCTTGATTGGTTATGTTTTTGTAGGAAATCTGAGGATCTTTAAGGATTTTGGTGTGTTACGTTGTGTACACTTGGTTCTAAATTGATCACACCTCCTTTTCAACGGCATTTACAAGCACTCTGATTTGCATTGCGTCATATAACAGAAGTTCATCCTCACTTGAATGAGCATATGGTCGAGATGTAAGCCTAAAATCATGTTAAAGCGACTAGAGCATTGATGCAATTTCATAACGAGAATTTATTGACTAGTTCCATGACCGAGTAATGCGTGTAGTAGGTGTTAAGCATTATGAAACTGTTAAGTGCCTAGTATTCGGTCCTCGGGAAGCCATATCTATGAGGGTTATGATGTTAATGGATACATGTTTTGGTGCGTCAAGATTACAAGTCCTATATCCAACAAAAATGGTGTTTCACTACAGGCATCATCTACAGAGTTTGCAAGTGCCAAAGACAAGTATCCTGTTGATGCTACATTGTTATACTACAACAAGTTCGGATATATGGGAGCTTGACTACTTAGCTTCACCATCTGTCTATTTGGTGCAAGTGGGTGGATGCTAATCGACACTCCGTAAGAAAAAGATGACTCTTGTGGATTTACTCTTGTAGACTAGAGTCGATAGTTTGATAGTAAAGAGCTATTTGTAATTGCATCACAAGCTAAGAAATTAATTTACATAACTGACTCTGTTGATAAAAAACGGTTCATTAAAAAAATGAAGTATACTCATGGATAGTGATGTTTAGGATGAGGAGGAGTACGATGCGTTTGAGGACACCCCTCCTTTCACCAACCTCAATTCCGGTGTCCCATACGTTGTGGGGCTAGACATTAGTTTACATGCATGTAGACATGAGGAAATGGTTGAAACTGGAAAGGAGGCAAGGAAAAGGAAACAAGAGATCTGACTTGTTAGGTCTTATCATCTTACCTTTTTCATGTTTGAATTCACGAATATCACATGTAATTACAATTATGATTTCATATGCTATTAATAACCTAACGCCTTTTCGGGGTGAGTTAGTAGCATTTGCAGCCGTTTTCAGCCCTTTTTCGGATGAGCTAAGTCATTTAAGATCATAGAAGTAATCTAGTAATCATTAAGGTCAACAAAAGTCGCTTGAAATGATTGGAAACAACCAAAACGACCAAAACTTGCACAAAACGATAAAAAACGGTCCAAATCTCGTCATTCCTCGCTAAACACCTCCAAAAAGAAAAGTGTAGGGGGCCTAGGGTGTGATTATATTGATATTCAAAGGGTTTGGTGACTTGGGTAGAAAATAGGCTAAAAACGACCCAAGCTTGCACAAAATGACCAAAACCGCCCCAAATCTCGTTAATTCCTTGCCAAACACCTCGAAAATGCAAATTCTAGGGGGGCGGGATGTAATTAGGTTGAAATTGAAAGCATTGTGTAACACCCCCAAATTCCTCTCTATTTTCATAAATATTTTCTACGTAAACCAGAGGTATCTAAAGGTGCTACCGGCACGGTGATACGTATACGGCTTAAATAACAAGATATTAAATAAACCTATTAACTTTTAAAAATAAAACAACGGAAGTCTTAAATTAAAATTAATCAAAAGATAAACTGGAAACCCTTTAAGGCCCCTTATTAAAATCCTTAGAAATCCAAACTCCTAACTTGATATTTAAAACAGTCCCATAACATAACTAATGTTCTTTGAGTCAATCTTAAATAAAACCTACGTTACCTAACATAATAGTGAAAACAACTTGCTGAAAGATCCCTTCCCAATGATGCTCATCACGAATACCTGAAAAGAAATCCTGCTCACCATACAACATAAGGTTGAGATGGGTCGTTGTAGGTCCATAATACAATGGACGACACACAAGAAAGTACACGTCAGCTATGGACTGAGTACATACAAGCTAACAAGATTTAAGGCATAACTAAAACATCCTAGCATGATACTAACAAAGTAAAACATAGCAGGACTTGAAAACTGAACTCTTGACTTAACAGACACACGATTTAATTACTTTATATTTTAATTGGCATTGAACGGGCACCGTCATCCACCAGGAATCGTACGGGCTACTATTTAAAAAAATGATAAGAGCGTCCCTAGGACCGTCCTCAAATCGAATAACCTTGAAAGTGATAAGAGCGTCCCTAGGACCGACCTCAAATCAAATAACCTTGCCTACAACGTCAGTATGATCATACCTCTAAGTAAGATTCTCGCCTGGATCAACTTACTCAGAAAGTCTAGCTAACCTTAGCCATCTCGACGAATTACTAAAACTATAGGTCATCTACATCGTCATGTAGAAGCCTGTGAAGAAATGTACAACACTACGGTTGTCATCCCCCCATTGTTCAATACTCATAGGGGATCCATCGTACGAGTTTTAATGCCATTCTTTCTTTCACTTTAAGTGCTTTAGTGTTTTATGAAAGTATAGACACATACGAGAATCTCATAAATACTCACATGGCACAAAAACAGCTCATATAACCATATACATTCTCTTTTATCTTAAATCAAGTTAGGTGATCAAATAACATTCTTTTGATTAACTCCTCGACTTAACATGAAGTTACCTCGAACTTCTCAATTGAACTTACTACACTTGGCTTGCTTAATAAGACTAATATTGCTTGATTACAAAATAAAGCATGCTTAAAGACAACTTGCCATAAATAAACATGTAAGACCTCTCTTAGCATGTTAAACTTGTTTTCTAATTAAACTTACTAAACAACATGCTATTATAATACTTTCATATTTAACTCATAGATCACATGCCATACAAGTCACTTAAAATATGCGTTAGTGTCACATATACCAAACAATTACGTCCTCTAATCATGACACTAAGTTTTTCATGCTTCACGATAATCTACGAAATATATACTAACATGATTCATAATCTTAGAAATTTGCTAACGTGTACGTACCTCTGAAGCGTGAATTCCACACAACTACGTACTAAAACTCCCCTTCTACGAATTGGGTACCTAAAACATATATTGAGTCATAATCAATACTCTATTCACATTAAATTACTATTTAGGACCCAAAAAAACAAGTTTAAAACCTCAATAAAATCTGAATTTTAGTTTGTTTAAGCAATAAAACCTGTTAATAATTCTAGTAGTGAAAACTCTAATCAACCCATGTTGATGATTATTTTGTTCTTAAAAAAAATACAATCACAAAACTTTAATTAGAAAATAGGTTGGAGATATAAGATAAAGCTTTGTTTTTTTTATTTACAAAATCTGGCGTATCAGACCACTACAACCACAGCCACCAGCGTGTGGTTGCAGCAGCCACAATAAGCCAGACACGGTCTGGGGTTGAACGCATAGGTGCAGCCATGGACGAAGCATAAAACATCAATCAATGAACGACAATAAAAGAACCATGAAATCACGATACTAAAACCCAATGAGCTACCGCCTAATCGGCGAGCACAGAACGGCACAAACAGAGCAGAAAACAGAGCAAGAAACGTGAGGGAGAAATCACGATACTAAAAACCGAGCAAGAGAAGCACAGATACTCGCCGGTGCCGGAAACCACGACTTGGTTGGTGCAAAACTTGATGCCGGCGATGTGGATGAATCAGTGACTGTTGGATGAGATGATTTGCGCCGTTTTCCTCTGTTTTGGTTGAGCGTGCAAATGGAAGGAGGAGAGGGGATGAAGGCTTTTATAGTCTTCTCCTTTTTTAAAAAAATTACTAATTAAATTAGGTTTATAAAATCATTAACCTAGTCAAACTCAGCTTAGAAAAGTCAAACAAGCTCCAAAATCATCTTAAAGTTTGATTTTCATAAACTCTTTTAGAAAATAATAAAACTTTAATACTTATTTTAACTCTAAATATATTATAAAACTTAATAGTTCATGAAATATATTTACTAAAATAATCATAACTTTAAAGTATAAAACTTAATCAAAACTTAAAAGATTATAATATTAAATGGTAAAAATACGGAGTATTACAATTGGGTGATGACATAGGCAGGAAATAGGGTAGAAACGACCCAAAACGGCAAAAACTTGCACAAAATAACCCAAGCCGACCAAAACCTCATAATTTCTCTCCAAACACCTCTAAAATAAAGAGCATCAGGGGGCTAGGGTTTAATTATATTTAAATTGAAAGGATTGATGTACATAGTAGGAAATAGGCTAAAAACGACCCAAAACGGCCAAGACTTGCACAAAACATACACAAATTCGAGGGGACTTAGTGTAATAAGGTTGAAATTGGAAGGATTGGGTAACTTAGGTAGAAAATAGGCTAAAAACGATCCAAAACAACCAAAACTACATAAAACGACCAAAATCGACCAAAATCTCGTAATTCCTCGCCAAACACCTCAATTATGCGAAGTCTAGGGGCTCTAGGGTGTAATTAGGTTGGAATTGAAAGGGTTAGGTGACATGGGTAAGAATAGGACAGAAACAACCCAAAAATAACCAAAACTTACACAAAACGATCAAAGTCGACCCATATCCAGTAATTGATCGCCAAACACCTCCAAAAATACAAAGTACAGGGGGCCTCAGGTGTACTTATATTTAAATTAAAAGAGTTGGGTGACTTAGGTAGGAAATAGGTTAAAACCGACCAAAACGGTCAAGACTTACGCAAAAGGAACACAACCGTCTGAATCCCATAATTGCTCACCAAATGCCTCCAGAATACGATGTCTAGGGGGAATAAGGTGTAATTAGGTTGAAATTTAAAGGGATGAATGACTGGGTTAGGAAATAGGTTAAAAATAGCCCAAAATGGCAAAGACTTGCACAAAACGACCAAAATCAACCCAAATCCCGTCATATCTTGCCAAACACCTTCAAAACACCAAGTCTGGGGGGCTATGGTGTAATTGTATTGAAATAAAGTGATTGTAACCACAAATGGCCATTTTTGGTCTTTTTGTTTTTGATATTCTAACTTGTGGTTACACCTTCAAAACATCATGTTCTTATGTATTTCCTTAATTGTGGTTACAATAATAAGGTATTTGTCGACGTCAAACTAAGGGAGGATCCTTACACCACTAAACTAAACAATGAAGATCGGGATACATTAACATGATATGTCACGAAGAACTGTCTATGACAATCCATGATTTCAGTATATTATTGCTCTATCTAAATGATTATTTTGGGATTTATATAGTATGTTTTATATATTAACTCATTTGAGAAGTTGGATAGATATACATGTTTGAGAATTTGTATGTTGGGGCTCGCAACTCGGTTGAATTGATGATGAACTTTATATGTAATATAACAGGTTTATATATACATATTATATTTTATATTATTCTATTGCCCCTACCTACAAGATATTTTAACAAAATCTATTATCTTATCGAGGAGCTGGACCATTTATGAGTTATAACAAAAAAAAAAAGCCAAACATTAGGAGGAGTTGGACAAGTTAATTAGTCAACAGATCCGGCTTTCCTTCCCAAGTCGGAACATAAAAAGTCGGATCAGTTGACTAATACTAGTTCAGTTGGATTCATTGATTTTTTTAGCGGTTCCAACTCTAACTTGTTCGACCCAATTACCAACCGTTAGGGCCCAAAAGGTCGGAACAGTTAGGGTTTGTTTCCACTGGTGATGAAATATAATGTTTTATGAGTTATGGTGTTAAAATAAAGGAAAATTTAAAGATAATCATTTTCTACCAAACGATGTTACTAATTGGTAATTTTGCCTAATTAAGTATCTAAATGTATTAGGGAGTAAAATAAATTTTTTATGACATCAAATACATAATTTATAAGTGAAAGGCAAAACAGGTACGGTTAGCTCCATATATACCAAACTTGTATTAGAAACTCTTTATTTTCTTTTTATCTTCAAATTTGTTACAAAAATCTTTACATAATATTAAGGTTCAAATGTAATTAAACCCATAAAAAACATAGAAATAAGTTCCATATATATTAAATTTTGTTTAATGTTGGTATGAAAAGATATATATGAATTTTATGAGTTTCAAACATCAAATGTGCAACGAATCGCAATCAGTCAAGTCAACTACCCTATTATGCTTAACTCGTGAACCATTTCCCATGGTAGGCCCCATTTATTGTTTTACTACCAAACAAGGCACTTTATTTCCCTAATAAATATACATTGAACAAGTGTTTACTATCATCGACTTATGACGATTGGCATGATTTTGCTTGTTGGTTCTTACAAGTTACAACGGTTACTTAGGGTTCCTCCTATTTTCAGGAGTGGTTTTCGGAGAGGGCGTGGATTATAGTTCAACTGATTCTTATTGATTAAATTTTGTCCTATATTAGGAAGAGCTAGATTTTAATGTACATAAATGATCACCTATATCTTGCATAGACTCAAGAATTTATTATTTATTGTTAACTTTTCAAAACAATCATTTTAAGTTAGGCAATTATGAAAATGCTTGTATATATATTTATTTTGCAAACTACATAATGTTATTTTTGTTATGGGAATATTAGCCCTTATAATTACCATATTAATACCATTATATCAGTCATATACAAAGTGCAAAATAGAATACTTAATTCCTTGTATGTATCAAAAATATAAACTTATGGTTGTTTCCATCGATGAAGGGAAAACAATAAAGTTACTTACAACTTCAAGTAAACATCATCTTTAGACAAACTGGTAAGAGGCGGTTTGATATGGAGTATCATGCAGAATGATATCTCTTTCTTTTCTTTTGGATGTGAGAAAAGTTTATGACCAATTAAAAGAATGCTTAAAGGTCGTTCATGTTGGATTAGAAATTTGAAAAATCAGGTTCAGATTGAACAAAACTTGTTCAAGACTCGACATTAAAATGGGAAAAATAGCCACTTATAATTAAAATATAGTCATCTATAATACAACTATACAAATATAGTTTGCATTGAACAAGAATTATTTTCAAAATGCACTATAGTGATAGTTCAAAGTACTTTGCAATAAAGCTCTCATTATCTCATGTCGTTGCTATAAGTTTCACAAATTTTGGATCGGTCTGGTTGAAAATGGGTTTTTCATGTTATGATAAATTGGGTTCAGGTAGTTTCGAATAAGGTTCTGAGTCAGGTAAATTTCATTTGACAGATATACTCAAAGGTCTTATTGTACCCTTTCTTTAGGATATTTTGTCAAAGCATAGTCAAAAATTCATTTCCTGAATATTTTACTTCATTGTTCATGAAAAGGTTAAATACTTTTCAAAATTATTCAAATTTCATTAAATGTACTTTTACTTGTTATATAAATAAAAGTACTACACCTAATTTAAGTAGGAGAATTTTGATTTTTATTAATAGTTACTTAGTATCAAATCCATACAATAAATTTCCATCAAAATTTATATCTCATAAGTTCTAAGTTGTACACGTTTATAATATATTTGTTTAAAAAATTTAATTTTAATTCTGAAATAAGTTTATGTCTTGATAAGCAGAATATGTAATATCCTACTTTTACCTTGTTACAATCTTAGAAATAAATAAATTATAAAAACTTTTTTCTTTATTAATGTAGCTATATATACCCTTGGTTCCACGACCTTTTTCTAGTTTCTCTTTTTATTCGCTCAGTAAAAAAATTTCCAGTTTTACAACATTAACCCATCTTATAGTAATTCAGGTCGGGCTAGTGTTACATATACCAAGTCTAATTGTAACCCATCTTATAGTAATTCAGGTTGGGCTAGTGTTACATATACCAAGTCTAATTGTAACCCACCTTATAGTAATTAAGCTTAAAAGATATACTCATCCTTAATCAATAATTATAACAGTTAAACATTATAAATGTATGATAATCAACTAACACTTCCTCTATTTCAATGTAGTTACGCTATTTGTATAGTATATACTATTCACATCTTACACTTTGATTATTGTCTTTGGTGATCTATATTTTAGGAAAATATAATCTTATGGATTTAATCAGACTTGTGCCAATGTATATTTTTTTGAATTTCATCCTTTTATAATAATGTTTACTTACCTGATAATTATATATATTAATGTTTAATATCATACATCGGCAAGTATGAAAACATGAAAGGATGCAACTATTTAGAATTGGAGAAAGTAGTAATCAAAAGAATGGTAATCAGTTAAAAGTGGCATATAATTGGTACATTAATTTTAGGATAGAATAATACAATTATCTTTTGGTAGGAACGCGGGTATGGTTTCTGGACAGAAGGGAACTATATTTGTTTCTCTGGAAACTCTAGCCCTGTCCCATGAAAATATTTTAGATCTACATCACGCCTCTTTAGTATCCCCTTAGAGGTAGTTTAATTTCCCTTATAATCAAGGAAATAAATTCTCCTCCCATGACCTAGATATCCTCATATTTACAGCTTTGTCTCGACCATTTCTTCTAGTCACAACAAGAGGTATACTTTATTGATCTTCTAAGGATCACTTTGATCTAGTAAGAAGGCAAAAGAGAAGCTACCACAAAATAACTCAAGTGGGTGGTTCATCACCCACTACTTTGATCGCCACCATGCCTTTGTAACCATACCTCCATTGTCTCGCTACTACCATCGCGTAGATACGGTATCCAACAAAATTAATGGTTTTGCATCATCGTTCTATTCTTCCTTAATGATGCTTCTCTTAGCCAAGTCGGCGATCAACTTCAAAATTACGGGAGTCTCCTTTAGCCAACTTTTTGACAAAATTTGTTTATTTTGCTTCCTTGAGAAGTTCAATAAGACTCTTCTTGATTTTTTTAAAAATTCTCGTTGTTTCCTTTTAGAGTTTTGCACTCGTGTTATCTATATTGGTATCCCTACATAGGGAGACCTTTAGAATGTGTTTGGTTCAATAATATTTGAAATCAAGTATGAGTTATAAACAACCTAACGTAAGCTTGTTGTCTGAGTTTATAATCAACCAAACCTCTATTAAACGTTTAATTTACATCTTTTTATATATTGATACTAGGAGGGGCCACTCTAAACTTTAAGGTATGAGGCTCTCATATATACTGCGTGGAAAGGTGAGTTCCTCGAAACAAACTTTTAGGAAAAATAATAATAAACTCACCCTCTTTAAATAACGTTCACCTTAAAAGAACAAGATACAACACCCATATATATTGTTAACGTCCATGACCACCATCCCCTCCCTCTTCATCGTCTACTGTTAGAAACAAACAATTATAATGGCGGAAGAAGAAACGATTTCAAGGTTGTGTCGCGGTAGAAGACCACTGAATTGAAAACAATTACGGCCCGACTAAGGTGGTAATCACAACTGGCCGGAAAGCTCCCCAAGGTTAATACAACAACCTCTCTAAGTCACCACTAACAGAGAAAGCCTTTGGAGACAAAGCATGTACCCAAAAATTTGAGAAGAGAAGGAGAATATAAGAGTATTTTTGGATGAAGAAATGCAACAGAAGAAGTCTAATTTTATAGCAAAACAATCAGACCCAAAACGAAATGTAATCAATAGTCAGAGAGAATCAAGGGCCGCAATAAATAGCAATTAGGACTGTAACGTTAAAAACGTTTCAGTCCATTAAGTTACCGTTACACACACTTGGGCTAGGGTTCAAAAAGATAAGCTCCAGCTCAGATCTTCCCTGAACCCAGAACCTAGGCCAAGCCCAAGCCCGGCCCGGTCCGGGTGGGCGAGCACGTGCGCGCGTATGTGGTAGCAAGCCCAAGCTTGACCTCTAACCATAAATCCAACCAAGTAACCAACTCAATAGATAAGTAGAGGAAGGAAGTTAATAAACAAAGGAAAACTCCCTTCCATACACGATATGGGATCTTTGGGGAAAACCCAAAGAGGCTTTACAAGCCTTAACACCAACAATCCCCCACAAAGGCTTTGAAAAGGAAAAGAAATTCCTGGGTAAAGAAAGGGAAGTACTTAAGCATCAACATCTTTCGATTTGAATTGATACATAGTGAAATGAGGCAACAACTTACTTTCTTGTGAGTGAATTTCTCTTGAACTCACCAGAGTTCCGTTGAGACCCCCATAACACATACCTACCTTAAGAACGTGCAGTCTCCGCGATACAAAACAAGCGCTTTATAGCCATGCGCACACCTTAGGTCTCATAAGTGCTCTAGAAAGACAGCCCAATCTTTCATAGAAGGCGGCTTAACCTCCACACTTACATAGGTAGTCCATCAAGTGTTCCTCAATAACACCACCCCGAAGGAATATGGAACTATTAAGAGAAAAAGCTCAACCTCACAATATAGATTCATCAAGTACGTCTCGATAGCACCACCAAATAGGCTATGGATTTAGAAAGCACTACCAACACGCCATAGGGATGAGAAATGTAGTGCATGTTAAGATTTTATGGCTTCGTTTGACCAACAAACGGGTATCCACCATAAACTCTCAACTAATGGGCCTTAGCTCTATCCCCCTCGACGACTCTAGTACAACTCTCCTAGATACTCCCTTAGTAAAGGGATCAGCAAGATTTCTTTCGGACCTTACATAGTCCCAAGAAATCACCCCATTTTTCAGGAGTTGTTTCACGACTCCATGTCTGATCCGTATGTGTCTTTTCTTACCATCGTAGACACTGTTCTTAGCAACATCAATGGTTGCTTGAGAATCACAATGAAGAAACAAGAGCACCCTGCCCTCCTCATAACGGAACATCAGACAGCAAGTTTCTCAACCACTCAGCTTCTTGCCCTGCCAACTCGAGGGCAATGAATTCAGACTCCATGGTGGATCATGCTATACAAGTCTGTTTCGAAGACTTCCACAATATAGCACCACCGCCAACTGTAAACACATAACCATTAGTTGAACTAATCTCATCATTAACTGAAACCCAGTTTGTATCACAAAAACCTTCAAGTATAGCAGGAAACTTAGAATAACGCAAACATAGATCAACAGTTCCTTTCACGTATCTAAGAAGACTATGAAGAGCACTCCAATGTTCATTACTAATGTTATGAGTATATCGACTCAGTCTACTCACTGCATAAGCTATGTCAGGCCAAGTACAGTTCATGAGGTACATCAAACTACTTATGACTTTCGTATATTCACCTTGAGAAACACTTTCTCCTAAGTTCTTAGTCAGATGAATACTAGGGTCATAAGGCGTATTAACTAGAACAACATCAAAGGAGTTAAACCTTTTAAGCACCTTTTCCACATAATGAGACTCACTTATGGACATTCGACCGGAGGTTTTCTTAAGTCTTACTCCTAAGATCACATCAACTTCTCCCAAATCCTTCATCTCAAATTTCGATGCCAAGAAAAGTTTAGTATCATTAACAACCTTTATATTGTTACCAAAAATCAACATGTCATCCACATAAAGACATATGATTACACAACCTGATCCTATCAGTTTGAATAAACGCAAGAGTCAGAGTTGTTGACAATGAAGCCATTTGACACAACAGTACTGTCAAATTTTTCATACCATTGTTTTGGTGCTTGTTTGAGACTATATAAGGACTTCCCCAACTTACGCACTTTACCTTCTTGACCTTCCACCACGAAACCCTCAGGTTTCGAAACATAAATCTCCTCCTCCAAGTCACCATTCAGGAAAGCAGTCTTAACATCCATCTGATTTATAACTAAGTCATGAATAGCAGCAAGAGCTAACAGGTTCCTAATGGTGGCTATCTTAGTCACAGGAGAATAAATGCCAAAGTAATATAGTCCTTTCCTTTGAGTAAAGCCCCTAATGACAAGTCTCGCTTTAAACCTCTCAATAGTTCCATCATGTCTCAACTTTTTTTCAAAGATCCATTTGCTATCTATGGTCTTTGATCCTTTAGGTAAGTCAGTTAACTCCCAAGTGGAGTTAGACACTATGGAATCTAACTCACTCTTAATGGCCTCTTTCCAAAAACTAACATCCACAGACCTCATTGCCTCCTCAAAAGTCTTTGGGTCCTCTTCTATCATGAAAGCATAGAATAGTTCATCACTCAACAGGTCTATACAAAACTCTCAGACAAAAAAGAAGTGACAAAGTCAGAACCAAAGTCTTTTGCTACTCTAGGTATTTTACTTTTCCTAGGTTCACCTACAGCACAAGAGCTACTAGTATGCAGATCAACTTTAAGTACTACTTAAAGTTAAATCAGCAGGAGTAACACTAGCAGGTAAATCAATATCATGCGTAGAACATGTAGGTAAACCAATAACAGGAGAAGAACAAGAAGGCATAGAAGCAATATCACCCTTTTTCAAGGGAAAAACATGTTCAAAGAACTCAGCGTCTCTGTACTCACAAATAGACCTATCACTCAAAGTCATGAACCTATAGGCAACATGAGTATAACCAATAAATATTGCATCAAAGGTCTTGGGTCTAATGTTTGACCTTTTATATTCAGGTAACCCAACTTTAGCTAGACAGCTCCATACTCTCAAGAAGCTCAAGTTTAGAGGAAACCCCTTCCACAATTCATAAGGAGTCTTATCTAACTTTTTGTGAGGTACTCGGTTAAGAACATGACAGACTGAAAGGATTGCTTCCCCCCACATATCATCAGGCAACCCAGAACTTACAAGCATAGCATTCATCATATTTTTCAAAGACCTATTTTCAGTTCAGCTATACCATTTTGTTGAGGTACATAAGGTGCACTAAGTTCATGAATGATACCCAATTTCTCACAATGGTCATTCAAAGAATTGTTCTCATACTCTCTACCTCTGTCAGCTCTAACCCTCTTGATTTTCCTATCAAGTTGGTTTTCGACTTCAACCTTATATTTAATGAAAGCTTCCCCTGTCTCACTTTTGGCTTTGAGAAGGTAAATCTTAGTGTACCTCAAATAATCATCAACAAAGGAAATATACCAGAAATTTCCTCCTCTACTTCTAGTGTTCTGGAAATCAGCTAAGTCTATATGAATCAACTCTAGAAGTTGTGTGGTCCTTTCAGTCACAGTTTTGCAAGGTTTCTTAGTGATTTTTACTTCAACACAAACTGGAGACTTAGAAAACTCATTAGTCGACAGATCAGGAATTAAAGCTAAGGTCCTTAGTCTCTTAATGGAAGTAACTCAACAATATAAGCATAACCACAAACAGTTTTATTAATATCAGCGGAAACAGAAGAAGCAACATTTAGAATAAATAAACCCCCACTTAAATACCCCTTCCCAACAAATTCCCCACCACGAGTCATTACAACTATGTCAGCCTCAAAAATAATTTTAAACCAGCTTTGTTTAACAAGGCACCAGACACTAAGTTGCAACGCATAGTAGGAACATACAATACATTTGAAAGGGAGAGGGTTTTTTCAGAGGTAAGTTTTAGAGTGACCTTTCCTCGCCCAAGCACTCCAGCAGTTGCAGCATTGCCCATGTAGACACATTCACCCTCAGTAGCATCTTGGAAGTCACGGAGCAGTTCCTTGTTTGCACGGAAATGCCTCGAAGCCCCAGTGTCCAGAATCCAATCAATATTGTTCTCGATCAGATTTGCTTCAACAACCACAACAACGACAATATCACCAGATTCATCAAGGTTAGCCTGAGGTCCTTGTTTTGGGACATAACCTTGGCGTTGAGGGCACTGGTAAGCCTTATGATCAGGCTTGCCACAGACATAACAAACAACAGACCTCTTTTGAATTTTTCCATCAGGTTTGTTGAATTTTCCTTGCTTTTTCCCCTTATTGTTACCCTTTTTCCCTTTACCCTTGAACTTATCAAAGCCTGATGGACCAACAAATCCATCAGATTAGCTTTAGTAACATTAACACTAACTGAATCCTGATTTTACTTAAGGCGATTTGCCTCTTCAATTCTCATGTGACTAATAAGTTCTTGAAGGGACAAAAACTCTTTCCTATGTTTCAGGTTGTTTATGAAATCTCTCCAAGAAGGGGGAAATTTTTCCAGCAACACATTTGCTTGAAAACTTCACAGATTTTCACGTCCTCATTAAAAACATCAGCACATAAATTTTCGAAGACATGAACTTGGTCCATGACTGGCTTGTCATCAACCATATGGAAAGCCAACCACTTTCCAACCACATACTTCTGTTTTCCAGCATCATCAGCCCCATATTTTTTCTCAAGGGCCTCCCAAATCAGTTTTGAACTCTTATGAACCATGAATAAATCATACAAATTATTCGTCATCAGATTAAGGAGGTGGTAACGAACAATTTTATTATATTTTACATATTTTTCAATTTCATCCTCATTCTTCTTAATATCAGTAGCAGAAGGAGAAGAAGCTGAATCACCTATAGCAGTAATCCAGTAGGACAGTCCTTGAAGAGGACGTAGTCAATGTCCAATTGCTCAAAAAACATCAGCAGTTTGAAAGACCAGCGTTTGTACTTGTTTCCGTCAAGAGATTCAAGTTTGGATAGATTCGTCATTGGTTTGCTTGAAATGTCAGTCATTGCAAATAAAATAATTACCTTAAAATTGTTAGGAACAAACAATTATAATAGCGGAAGAAGAAACGATTTCAAGGTTGTGTCACGGTAGAAGACCACTGACTTGAAAGCAATTACGGCCTGACTATGGTGGTAATCACAACTGGCCGGAAAGCTCCCCAAGGTTAACACAACAACCTCTCTAAGTCACCACTAACAGAGAAAGGCTTTGGAGAGAAAGCACGTATCCAGAAATTTAAGAAGAGAAAAAGAAGAGAAGAGTATTTTTGGATGAAGAAATACAACAGAAGAAGTCTGATTTTGTAGCAAAACAATCAGACCCATAACGGAATGTTATTAATAGTCAGAGAAAATCAAGGGCCGTAATAAATAGCAATTAGGACTGTATGTTAAGAACGTTTCAGTCCATTAAGTTACCGTTACACACACTTGGGCCCGGATCCAAAAAGATAAGCTCCAGCTCAGCTCTTCCCAGAACCTAGAACCTAGGCCCAGCCCGAGCCCGGCCCGGGCGGGCGGCGCATATGCGCGCGTGTGTGTGGTAGCAAGCCCAAACCCAAGCTTGACCTCCAACCATAAAGCCAACCATGTAACCAACTCAATAGACAAGTAGAGGAAGGGAGTTCATAAACAAAGGAAACTCACTTCCATAGGCAATATGGGATCTTTGGGAAAAACTCATAGAGGCTTTAACACCAACATCTACCATCTACAGAATGTCACCATTGGCCAATAACTCACCACCCATAGATATATTGTATCATTTTACAAAAATACTCTACATCAATTCTAAATGAACACGCTACCTTGAAATCGCATCTATTTTCTAATTATAGCATATATTCATGAGTTGATGAGTGCTTTTAAGCTTTTTTTTAATATAAAAGAGTATTCATAAATTTCATGAAAAACATTTCTATTAAAGTGGACAGCTTCTTTAAAAAAAAAACGGTGGACAGCCAAGATTCTACATGGAACAACAAGGAATAAAGAAAAATTAGAAAGGAATTTTTTTTCTTGTTTTCTAAAAAACCGGATAGGTTACGATTTTATGATTCAAAAGACAAGTTTCGAATATGGGTTTGTAAGACCCTGTTCTTTTGGACTATACTTAACTGAATTAAGATTATTTAAGAAAAACTATGAGAGGGAACCGACACAAAAGGATTGTACTGCGATTAATTTCCATTAATTCGATTCCAAACAATAGGTCCCAAATACCACTTATTCCAAACTTACGGCTATAGTTATCTAATCTCACACCTGAAAATAGAATTGACTCATATACCCTTTAAAGTTTGTTCTCTCCACCTTATTTTCATAGAAGTATTAGTTTACTTCAATACAATACTTTTACTATCATATTTCTACTATTTAGTTATATTTAATTTTAATTCAATTTAAGTGTATTCAACCGAAAAGAACATACGCTTATGTATGTTATAAATGGAAGATTTGGAGTGAGATAATAGACACTTGATTTTGATATCGCCACTTTTTGCGATATTGTGACATATTAGGGTGGCGTGATTAATAAAAAAAATGAATAAAGTTGTAGAAAGAAAATGGAATAACGAGGAGGAGGTCATATTAGAAGTGGACCCACACAAGGGATCTTCGACTTTGACAGAGACGTCAGTCTCCTTTTTTCCCTCTTAATACTCTCTCTTTCTCTTTCTCTTTCTCTTTCTCTTTCTCACTGCTGTGCTGCTCTACTTACTAAGCTCAACTTCTTTGTCTTTCTCTTCCTTCTCTCTCTTCTTCTCATTTGACAATTTGTTTTTTTAAATTAAAAGATACACTTTGTTTGCTTTTGCGCAATAACGCTTAACCCTATTTGACAGAGAAAGTGCTTTGTTACAACTACGCATACAGTGAAAGACAAAAACTTACAAACTGAGAGAGAAAGAAAGAAAGAAAAAAAGCTTCAGTTTCATTTCTCAGGAAATTCACTCCCAAAATGGGTTGATTCTTCTTCTCTTTGCATGTTCTTTTTACATATTGATTCATTTTTTTAATGCTCACTCTGCTCTCTTCTTCTTGGATTAGTGATAAAATGTGAAGAAAGAACAGAATTTTAAGCTTAAATTCACCTGGTTTTTTTTTTCTTTTTCTCTTGAATTCTCAAATGGGTTGTCATTTTTTGATGTTTTCTCATCTGGGTTTTCAGTTTTAGTCCTCTTTCTTTCAAGACAATTGAGGAACTTTTTTGGTTTTTGGAGAAAATGGAGATTGAAATAGCAAACAAAGTTGCTGTAGAAAGTGGGCACAGAGTATTTTCTCTCATGTCTCAAAAACAAGACTTTCATGGAAGAAATCTAATAGCACAAACAAGTGATACAGTTTGCAAATTCAAGAGAGTAGTTTCTCTCCTTGGAAAACATGGTTATGGTCATGCTAGGATGAGAAGAATGAACAAGTTACCTCCATCTTTACCTGAAAAAATCTTTCTTGAAACCCCACATTTACACCCAGAATCTTCAGTAAAATCCATACATTTACTACCTTCATCTGGTTTCCTGAAAAACCCAGTTTCAGAAATTAACCAAAGAGCTCAAAATTCATCTCAAATTACCCAGAGAATGTCTTCTGGAAATCCTTCTGTTGACATTAGTTTATCAGTGAAGCAACCTGGCCAAAATCCCACCCAACAAAAACCATCACAAAACCTTCAGTTTCTGCAACACCAGCAACAGTTTCAGCAACAGATGTTTCAAAGATTGCAACTTCAGCAACAAGTGAAGTACCAAACTGATATCATGAACAATTCATCTAGGAGTGGAAGTGGGATAAATTTAAAGTTTGATGGGTCAAGTACTTGTACTCAAACTATGTCATCTAATAGGTCCTTTGTTTCTTCATTGAGCATGGATGGTAGCATCCCCAGTCTTAGCAGGAATTCGTTCCGGTTGATCGGTTTGCCGCAATCATCTGACCCGAATTCACAGCATCTTAGAAGGAGATGTCTTGTTAAGGGTGAAGATAGGAGTGTGAAATGTGGGAGTAGTGCTAAATGTCATTGCTCTAAAAAGAGGTTGGAATTTACACTTGTTTTTCTTTGTAATCACATTTATGCAGGTGGGTTGTTCATAGTTTTTGAGGTGTAAAAATCTGATGATGTTATATTGTTATGCAGGAAACTTAGGGTAAAGAGATCAATTAAAGTACCAGCAATAAGTAACAAGAATGCAGATATTCCTCCTGATGAATACTCGTGGAGAAAGTATGGACAGAAGCCAATCAAGGGGTCACCACATCCAAGGTATACTTTATACTTTACTTCGTACTATATGCATCATTATGTTTGTTCCATTATGCTCAATTAACAGTTTTTTTTACTTAATCAAATTTTCACTCAAATTGTTATAATGGATAAGTCTTACTTAGTTGTCTAATTTGCATCTTACGTCTTAATGTGGGGTTTATATCCTTAAGATGTCTCTAAATTGCAAAAGAGGGGATAGTTAAAGTTGGGATCTTTGCTAAACTTGTCAAATAAACATATGGTTTTGCCTAATTATGATGAATTAAGCTTCTTGAGTTACATATTTTTTGGTGAATCTTGCAATTTTTTGATTTGCCATTCAAGATTAGACCAATCGATAGTTAAATCTAATTGCTTAAATTGTATGATGTTTTAGTCACTTGTTTGGCCTAGAATTCTCTAATTTGCTTTTCTAGGTTGAAGATTGGTAAAATGATCTTTTGATTCTTTTTTTTTTAAGTAGTTCCAAGCATAATAACATGGGTGGTGTTTCTAAGTTTGTATCTTGTTTAAAATATAAAAACAAGGTTTTGAAAACCGAATTTTTGTTGTTGGATTTAAAATTAACAAGACCATTATGATACATTTTAGGTAAATTAACTCATGTCATAAATTTAGAGGTGACAAAAGTTGACACGACCCAACAACCCAACACAAAATTAGCAAGTTTGGATCAAAACTCTTGACAAGTTTAAATAAATGGGTTGACCTAATCTGTTTATTTACACGAACTACCACTGAAATTCTATGGGGTTGTTTGGCTGCTTTTGGGTGGCTTTTTCATTGGTTTTTGGCTTTTGTTTATGGTCAAACAGCAAAAACTTTTTTGCAGTATTTTCAGCCAAAAGTTGCTTTTACTACTCCCTCTGTAACACATTACTTGCAACATTTTCCAAAAATAGGTGTAACATATTACTTGCAACAATTTATCTACTTTCTTCTTCAGATAAAAATTTTCACATTAAATTACCCATGGTCCCCACCTCTTATATACTTGTTTTTGTTTTTTTCTCTCTATCCCTACTTTTTCTCTATACTTCTACCAAACAACACTTTTCTCTATTAACAAATTTTGCCTAGGATTTCCCCTTAGTCCTTTTGTTGCAAGTATTACGTTACGGAGGGAGTAGTTTTTGTGGTTGGATTTTGGCTTTTGCTTCTATTTTGTACTAAACAACCAGCAATAACATCCAATTTTACCTAACATTTTTTTAAACAACAATAATTATACAGCCGGTTAAACAAGCCACTAAAAACAGCCAATCAAACTAGTCATTAAAAACAACCGGTCAACCAGCAGGCATATAAAGCAAAACACCCCTATATGTTTCAAACAAAAATTTATGAATTGAGAATATCAATTATACTTCCTCTCTTTTTAAGTGCCACATTTCACTTTTCACACTTGGCGAGACACATTTTGTACCATTTTTATCTCTAATTATGCATTTGTAAAAATTATGACAACAAGATATTAAAAAAGTATGTATCGAGACGAATCAAACGAAATCCAACAAGACTATGTTTTTCCTTATGCATAAATCATAAAAGCCAGTCAAATTATAATGGATGAATAGTGTCTAAATCAATATGTTGCACTAAAAAAGAAACGGAGGAAGTATTATATGAAGAGATAAACAGGTAGGCCTGAACCTAAAATGTTCTAATAAACGGTTTGGGTCGAGTGCAATATTCCTGACCCTTTTTAAGTAATTGGGTATAAAGAGGTAATTCACCAACCTATATAAACTCAACAAGACCGAACCTATTTGCTAGCTCTACATAAAACTTTCAAAATCTCAAAACCAAAAACAGAACACTCATAGCACTACTGAACTGATCCATCAGTTGATTTTATTTTGCTCGTATTTGTTTGTTGGACAAAAGTGAACATTGATTTTGATGACTGCAGGGGATACTATAAGTGTAGTAGTATGAGAGGCTGTCCTGCAAGGAAACATGTAGAGAGGTGTTTGGAGGATCCTTCAATGCTAATTGTGACATACGAGGGTGAGCACAACCATTCCAAGTTTATAGCTTCCCATTCTTCACAGACTTGAAAAACTCAGTCCAACTTCTGGAGTTATATCAACAGCTTAGATACAGCACAACTATACAAAATTGTGGTTTGTGCTTTTGCTTTTGCTTTTACTCTTTGTATATATTAGTAGTATACTATGTCGAAAACTTGAGAACTCCATAGCTTGGAGCTGTTTATTAGGCTTTAGTTTAGTTGACCTCGATTTAGTTCTGGTTTGTAAGGTTTGAGCCACAGACCACAGAGCTACACAGGAATGCCCATGCGGTTAAAAGGTTGCAAATTGGATTTCCTGAAAACTTTTTTTGCTCTTCTTCCCTGTCATTATAATTATATTGTCCGGTCGGTTCATTTTTTCTTACTAGTTCCGTTTCAAATCCTTAACATCCGACATGGATACGAGTAATTCTGACACGTACGGTAGCACTTCATTTGAAGCCAAATCATGAAATATTTTATTCTAAAATTGACGGTCAAGACACATACACCCAAATTCGAGTAAAATAGAATACTCCGTTCTTAAAATATAAGAAAATTAAAAAGTTCGAACAAAAATGAAATTTGCAAATTTATCAATTTTTTGAGTTGTAGATTTTTTTCATTTTGTAAGATGATATCTGAATACTCATCTAGCCATGTACCAATGTATAGCATCTTAAAAATATATTATTAATGATAATGGGAAATTCTACATGATGGTCTCCTACTATTGATTTTCCTACTTGGTGGAAGAAAAAAAACTAATTTTATAAAGTGACCTTATGATTTAATTATCTAATTATAGTGCTCTAATTATATTTTAAATCAGTAACCAAAACCAAAACAAATGAATTTGACTAATTTATCCTAAACAAAAAACCCATCAAAAGATCACTAACCATCATCGGTGTCAACACCACTACCACCACTAAGACTCTGTCCATTGAACACCCTGGTCTCACGTCCAATGACAGTTCCACCACTAACATCACCTTCGTTTTATTTCTATAGAAAGCAATTATTTCATCCTTTGAGAAAAACCAGTGTGAACTAGATGATCGCCAATTCGCCATTTAACAGGTTTAAACAAGAAGCTTTGTGATTAGAGGGTTTAGGGAGGGCAATAAAATATACGTGGGTTTTTCGAGGGAAGAGTTAAGAGGTAAGTTAGTCAAATCACTCGTTGGAACTCAAGTTAACTCTTACAAACATAATTAGTATACCCTAATCACATATACAAAATCATAAGGTCACTGCATATAATCAAGATATTTTGTTTGCACCACGTGGAAAAAACAATAATATAAGGTCACCACGTAGAATTTCTCCTCTTTTTTAAGTGCATTAAAAGCTACAAAATAACCACTTGGAACCAGAAAAGATGTTTTAACCAAAGTTTCTCTCATTTACTCCTAAAATTCCAGACTGCAATAAGGTGTTACATAATGAAGATGATAGTTAAATAGTGAAAACAAACCCGGCATTATTGAGGCCCATAAGAAGCTAAAAAGGAGCAACAAAATCTGTTGACAATGCAAATCCAGTCTAGTAGTCCAATCATTTAATTGCTCATATCACTCTCAACTATCAGGCAAGGTTTTTTCTTATAAAATACAATGTTGTTCGAAAATAAGATACTTTGGTATACAAAACTGACACAAGCTCACATAGAACCATTACAAACGGATGAACCAAAACCTTAACCACAATCAAACAGGATCGTCGGACAGACCCACAAAACGAGGTAATGAAAACTATCTACTGTGGGGTTCTCAATACGAGACCCCAACTTGTGCATGTGGCATGTAGACAAAAATCAATGCCTTCAACCAATCATCCATCCATATATCATTCTTGTAGCACTACACCGGTTGAAATGATTGGTAAAGTACACATCTGTATTCTTCAATGAAGGAGCAGCACCATCTTTAATAGTAAATCAGGGTTAGACCAACTAGTCCTCCTTTGAAGAACTTGAACACTCTGTTCCATTTTCATTTGTTGTTACATGGGAAGAACCAGTTGATGAAAGACCATCAGAATTTACACCGCCTCGGAAGCTGTTAGCTGCTAGGGGTGGATTTGTGTGAGCACCAGCAGTAGCTGGTCGGTTTCCCAGCTCAGCCAAGTTTTTGAGCATGTTCATAACAGTGGGCAGAAATCTGGTTGATAAGGAAAGGACTCCGGGAAGCTGTAAAACACAACATCAAAATTAAGCTAAAGAGAAACAACAGCAGAGTAAGGACTTTAGAACTATACACAATGCTCAAATGTCACTTTTTTCACGCTCCTTTTATACAAAAAGCTACATCCTATATTTTTATCACTTAAAAACACTTTGACTTGCACGTTTGTCAAAGCCCAACTTTGACCATTAATATCTCCATCAGTTAATATCAAAATTTTAAAAGGTCATATTTTTAAAAATAAAAAAATTATAATCCAAGACTATTTACACGTGAGATTAGGCCCCTTAAGTCACAAGTGTGACCCCTACGCATTTGCCCAAATGTAAAATTAGGCACTTTAGATGGAATCACATAGCCAATTTCTCTTTGACAAAGTAAATAAAAAGGAAACAATACCATAACTATCTCATTATACGTTTATTCAACAAAGAATCAAAAAAGACGAAGAAGAGTGAGAAAAAGAAAACCGATGTCTTATTTCTCATCTTGGTTGCTTTATCTCAACCATTTTGTTGCAGATTCAATGGAGCCGTCATCGCCAACCAATTCTTCGTGAAGTTCGTTGCTTTCTTCTCTGTTTTCTTCATAGTCAATTTCTCCTTGGCATTTTTTCTTCGCCCTCGGTCTTCTCGGTTTCAACATTGTTAGTAACTATGTTACTCCGACACCTTCATTTACCTCAAATATCAGGTATTGTGCCGTGTCGTGTCGAACACGACACTTCACTTGACTTCACTTGGATACTTCATTTTAAACTAAAAACATGACTTTTTTCTACCAAAATAGCCGAGCCGGACACTTGGACACCCGTATCCGAGTAGACACTCAATCCGTGTCTGAGTAAACATAGGTTAGTAATACTTTTTTTAAGTTTATTCATGTAGCTAACCCTTGTGTTTTTCGTTTCAGTTGCTCTTTCTTTAGAAATTAATACTTTTTTTTTTGAATTTAACTGCTATAACTTTGCAAAATTTTGTGAAGCACCACCAACTAACAAAAAAATGTTAAGTTTTGCATTTGGTGGTGAACTTAAGGGGGTTATAGTTTCCGTCAAAAGGTGGTGCTTCACAAAATTTTGCAAAGTTATAGTAGTTAAATTCAGAAAAAAGAAAAGGTAATTGGTGGTTTTTTTCAAAAAGTGTAAAGTTTATAGTGGTTTTTCACAAATTTTCCCCATTAAAAGGTGGTGCTTCACAAAATTTTGCAAAGTTATAGTGGTTAAATTCAAAAAAAAAAAAAAAGTAATTGTTGGTTTTTTTTCAAAAAGTGTAAAGTACTGTTTTTCACAAATTTTCCTAAATTATATGTATAATGAGATATATTATGATATTGATTTTTGAAAATGAAAAAAAAAAGATTCATTT
Source organism: Patellifolia procumbens (assembly GCA_947645195.1). NCBI lineage: Eukaryota > Viridiplantae > Streptophyta > Magnoliopsida > Caryophyllales > Amaranthaceae > Patellifolia > Patellifolia procumbens. The sequence continues at coordinate 3,343,141 of CANSGD010000193.1, forward strand.
TGCCAAAAAATTTTGGCTGAGATTCTATTTAAGTGCCTGATATAACATATGGGTAAACTCGATGGGGCTCAATTATCATACTTGTAACTTAAGGGGTCTTATCTCACATGTGCCTAATCCTTATCTTACATGGACATTTGTTTTTCATATCTTAGTCAGATGCGGTCAGTGTTAGTATATGAGTAGAACTAAAGTCAAAGTGTTGCCACTTGCTTGCCAGTACTACTCAAAGCAAACTTCCATATTACCCTAACCTGTTCAGATTGACAGCAACCTGTTGATGGCCTAAGTTTGACTAATCAAGTCAAGTATTAAAAATCTAATTATATTAGATGGACGAAAAGGACCTGCCCATCATCAAGATGTCTGAGCTCCAGAAAACAACAATGCATGCGATAAGGGAAAAGCAGAAGCACCAGCATAGAGCACGCACAAATTAAAATTGAAGTTCAGTAGACTTCACAACAAACAACTAAACAAGAAAAAACTTACAACGCCATGACGGAATTCATTTGATATATCCATCTGTACCCACAATGCTCTGCTAACTAGAAACCCAACAAAGAGGACGAGGACATAAAGTGGGTTCCTGACACGAGATGAAATAGAAACAGTAAGCAAAAGAAATAGGGACGAATTGCAAAAAAAAAAAAAATGTTTGGCCAGAAGATCGTACCTCAAAAGAGTCATGAACTCATTAAAACCTAGAATGAACAATGCAGCAATTGCCCATGGAGGTGGCAACCAATTGTTGCCACGCTTGCTGGCCTCCTGAGAAATTAAAAAGTTTAGGTGAAAAGACAGGGTTAGATAGATAGACATGCTTTGCTGTGGAAACTAATCAGCAAGGTGAAGTAAATGTGTATTCTTTTGTGGAAAGAAATAATGAGCAGTAATATAGTTCAAGAGCTAAAAGGACAAGTTCATGCCTGAGCAGCAATGGCCTGACTGACAGTATATTCTGTCTCCATCTGGAATTGCCTCCACAATGATTTGCATTGGACTGGACTTATTAATGTCTTCGATGACGGGACCTACAAACAAATCATAAAGAGGTCATGGACTCATGACATGCTATTTCAGATAATGAATAGAGTAATTGAGGTGCCTTTTTCCTATTTTTCTAACACCACCTAAATATAACCCAGTTGGAGATTCCCAGCATGCACTTTTTTCTGGATCACGAAAAATTATGAAGCAGCCACACCTAGAAAGCTTGACATCCATGAGACATTCGATACATGACAGCCCAAATCTTGGATACAGCCACAGATTGATTTCTTACACATGGTTTAAGCCTTGATGTAAGGTCTATATTAAATAATAAATCCTGGGGCTGGTTAACAAGTCAGCTTGGCTTGGGTTTGAGTTTGGGACTGTTAATAGACAGGTTAAGAATCCCTTGATCCAAACCTAACCAATACACGGGTTGGGAAACTCAAAGCTCACAATTAAATTCCGAGCAACCCTGAAGGATACATAAGTACACTAGTAAATTAAAAGTTTGCATGATGGAAGCTAAGAACACGTTTACATTTCCCCGGGATCTATCCATAGCATTGAAAGCAACTCGTTAATTTCAACCAGAGCAAACAGGGCAAATGACAGCTTTAGTGAACACAAGAAGGACAGTGCAAACTGTAACATACAATTAGTTCCCCCATCCAGATCAAATAATTGATAGCAAAAGAGTTCTATGGAAAAAGGCAAGTGTTCTTAAATTTTTAAGAAGGATGGATACTAGAAATCTAGAATTTGTCTCCAGTTCACACGCCGTAAAGACCGAGCAGAATTTGCATGATCAGCCCTCCCTGAGAACTTCAATGATGCAAATGTTTCAATATAGCCCACTCCATGAGTATAAAAAAATCACTTGACCATAGAAAATACATTATGCAGGGAAGCTCCTCTCAAGTTTTTGTCACCTTGAAAATCCACATACAAAAAGAGTAAAATGACAGTAAATAAGGGAGGGCTTTTCTCCCTCTCGTTTTAATATTTATTTGAAATAAGGAGTCAACAAGCAAGGTATCATAATAAAAATACAGCAGAGAGAGGCCCTCGCATAACATAAATAAGATGACACGTACTCCATCCACTTACCACCTAATTGTCCCACTGTTACAGGTGGTGATGTTTAAGGTATAAACCTACTGAAGAACAGAAAGTTGTCCACTCAGATGTCAGTCAAAAAAGCAAAGTTGCCATTGGTTATGTACATTGAGAAGAAAAAAAGAACTAGGAGTACAACTTTGCCCATCTCTAATGGAGTCAATTATTTACTCTTCTTTGACTTCCAGACTATAATAGACTACATCAAAATGGCTTGTGGTACTGACGTACTGTATGCAGCAGTGCTACCAAATTATGAAGAATGGGTATGGAGTTGCTATCTAGTTTCCTTCTAATCAGTCCAAAAGTAACATTGTGCCAATTCATGCATTACGTCTGGGGGGATGATTAACATTTTAGGCAACACTCCACTGCAAAATATTATTTGTAAGGTCATTTAAAAATCAAGGATCACTTAGAAAGCATACAACCCACTCTCACTCCTACCCTACCTATGGCAGAGCCTCTTTAAAAGCATTAAGGCATTGTTTGTTACGGACCTTTTTGTTGAAAACCACCTAGGGTGGGTATACTTCAATCTTAAATTTAGATCTGGTAGATTTAGATAACTCCCCGTAAATTGTAACACTTTATAAAAAGCTTCAATAACTTCAGATAAGCTTCAATATGCTTCAATATAAGTTCAGGAAAAATAAGGTGAAGACTCATGAAGAGAACACCATTAGCTTTAGGTCATGGAAATTCTAATAATTCTAACACCTCATAAAATAAGCTTAAAAAAGTTCAATAATAAGAGAAAACCTATCTTATTGATGTTCAATAAGTCCTAACACACTTAAGGGCGGTTTTCAATGATAAGAAAAAACCCATGTTATTGATGTTAATCTCGGGAGTATATGAAACTACAACAACAGCAGAAAAGCCTTAGTCCCAAATGTCAGCATAGCTGAACTAAATGCATAGAATGCCATCTTATTACATATAAAAAAGTGTCAAAGAGCAATTCTATTGAACGCAGAACTAAAGTTTGCTTACAAAACTCCAACTTTCAATCAAATTCAGTCCCTGAAAGTTCACAAAGCTAGTAAATGAGGAACATATTGGTACTGTCTACTTTGACTTCCCAGACTTGACACCTGTATGCCAGCTTTCGCACCTTGCGAAATCATTAAAGTGCAATTCGATATTGATCCTGCTATATAAACACAATAGGCTATATATGTGCAATGGTACCTAATATCAGTCAAGACATGATCAACAGAAGACTTATTTCCTAAAATATGTCAGGTAGACACTTTACAAGCCACGGAAGATAATTCCATTTTGGAAATTTATCAACAATTTGGTTATATAAGTAGGGACCCACTATTTTTAGAATACTTAGAACTCACTTTTAAAATTTTCAAGTTGCTCAATAACAAAACCCTTAAACAAAAAATTATCAAAAATCCTAGATCATGAAACATAGCTATCACAACAGCAAAGAACTACTCCCTCCGTTTCTTTTTGTTTGTCCTACTTTGATCAATTATATGAGAGCTTTTTGGTGAAAGTGGGACAAACAAAAAGAAACAAAGGGAGTAGATGTTTGGTCGAAGGCTTAGCAGAAGAAATAACAACTCAAGAATTATTCATAAATATACAGAGCTTTTTCAAAAGAATAAGAAATTTTAAAAAAAAATTGATAATTTTTCAATTGACCAATTGTTCTTTGTTTTTGACTAAACTTGATCAATTTATATATCAAATTCTGATTCCAAGCACACTTTATAGTATAAAAAATCCAATTTTATAATAATCAAGTAATTTAATTTACTTGATTGTCAGTTAAACAACTTTTCTCCTAGACTTTGATTGGAAAAAAAAAAAACTTACATTTAGTGGTGCTTTAAACAAAATTGTGATCCCAAACTACACAAGAGATATATTTAATTTCAAACACACAGAAACAATTCATACTTCACTTAGTTCAATTGATCATTTGATATTAAACAACATGCAATGACTTGGGCATCACCAGAGCAAAAAACTAGTTAAGATACATTAATACATAAAATACAATTGTTTTCATCTGGATCAGACTTGATCTCAAGTCTATCGGATTGTTTAGTTGCATATATTTGAGTTTTAGGTTCAAAATTTTTGGTCAAATCTACTTTTCCGGTCCTTGGCAGATCTAAAATACACCGACCAATTGGAAGCATAAAAATAAAAGGTACTTAAGATTCAGTTACAATCCGAAAGCAAGCCTTACTTTTATCAATTGTTATCAATTACATCCCAACAACGACCCCTTAGTATTAATCCGCTAACGCAGGGTCAACTATGTCCACAATAAGATCAATATTTGTCGAGTCAAAAACCAACATGCTCCACCCAAATCATTGATCACATGGTCGAGGCACCCCCTCCTAAAGCTTTATTAAGTCCAAAATGAAGATCAGAGTCCTATTTGTTTGAGCATTTGCAAACAACAATAACGTTAAAAAATATACACTTGAGTAACAACAATGCAGACACTAAAGATTTAACAAAAACCCGAAAATCGGGAGAAAACCACCTACGATGCACTAGGATTTTCAACAATGTGTATGACACATGACTTGCAAGGCTTCTGCAATCTCTCTATCTTACCTAAGCAACTAAGAATTTTCATCTTTCCTGGCCACACATGTTTCCTTTGATCCAAGCCTTAACCCATGTTTAACCTACACACTTACAATCTTGGCTACTATTACTCCCCTCACACTACGAATAACGCACTACTATGATGCCATACACTTTGTTGCCTAAGTCCAAAACCTATGAAATATAATACATGCCAAAATATATCTAGTTTCCTAAATACATTCCAAGTAATATTAGAACACTGACACTGCTAATATTATACTAAGAGAAATCTTCAACCAAGCCAACTTGAGCCACACTGACTCACCCACGGTCGAATACTGGGACCAACTTTTAAAATTCATAATCATCTCCAAATACCCAACTTCCAAAACCATCTAAGCCTCCCCCCTCTAACATTATTTCCGTTTTTTAACTCTCCTACAGTTGCACAGCTGAATATGCTATCCCATTTCCACCACCATCACACAACCTAATCTAGTGCTCAACTATTCAGAGAGACATCGATTCGAATCCTAGATGAAAATATATATTTAAGTTCAAAAAAGCATATGCTTCTAAGTACCATAAAACATCAATGGCAATAACAAATAACAGGTCACCATATATAGTTACTATAGGGTTCAACATCTAGATTGATACAAATTTTAGAAGGGGAAAACATGCATTACAAACTGCGTTTAAATAAAAAGAACTGTTGAAAAAAGGGAATGAGTATCACCTTCTCCCAGCTGCTTGATGCCAGCGGATCAGATACTGTCAGACTTCTGTCACTAGTACTACTTTTATCCACTAAAGCAAGAGATAAAGTTTTGTCAATATTATCAGATTCATCATCCAACCGAATTGCAGCAAGAACAGAGAGCAATTTAAGCGACTGCAGAAACATTACATAGCCAATTAAAATATAGCATAAAAGGATCAATGAATGCATATAACCATACAATTTCAACACACTATCATACCGCAGAACGAGAAAGTTTTGTAATCGCTTTAATATCCTCTTTCCCAGTCCAAACCCGGGGCATTGAGTCAGAGTCATAGCTAAACAACGTCATGAACCTAAACAAGACAACATTTGTGGAGTTAGTGCCCTCGAGAAAAGTGAAATGGTTAAAATATTACTGCTCATAATATGCATAAGTTCCAGTCCTAACCTATCTTTCATATGGATCAAGATCTTTCCTGCTTCTTCCTTGGCTTTTCCCTCAACCACGCCTCTTGCATAATCCTCTAACCTTGCTAGCATTTTGTCTCTGGTTTGCTCATCCAAGTCAAAACCCGAAAGATCATTAGCAAACCCAGAAACTGCTGACTGAGTCTCGCGTCGGAGAAGTTTTCTTATTGAGGGCCACGTTTCATCATTAGCACCATCCAAAAGTGCCCCGACAGGCCCTGCAAGAGCCTCGTTTAATTTTGCCTGCAGGGAAATGGTTTATCATAAAGAAAAGAGCAATTAGCAATGTGTTTAGACAAAATTGCAAAGCAAAGGAGGATTGTTTTCTCCACTATATCTTGCTTGGGGAGTTCCAGCACTATAGCAATGTCATGGTCCTGTAGTTTACTTTAACAGTACTTTTAGAAAAGAAAAATTGATTTCAATAAGATAACCTTCAGCCGGTTTGCTGAAAATAATCCAACTTTTTTATTATTCTCTAATAAATCAACCTGTATACCTGAGTTCTTAGTGTAGGTCTAAGCTACCTACAAGTTATTGAACTGGTCAGCATAACATTAGTTGTCCCATATAAATAAAGAATATTAAATTAGCAGAAAGACCCAACCCCTTATCTTCTGTCACTAAGTAACTGTATACATAACAGAGCCCACAACCAACACTGTCTCACTGCCACAAAACCGCCACCACCAAACAGCTCCATTATAAAACCGCCCACCTCAGAACCACTACAAGCCCCACCACTACCTCAAAACAAGCCTCAACACACCACACAAAACCGTACTCAACGTAATCAACCCCAAATTCAGCACATTTGGTTCTGGGTTCAAAGAAGAGAATGGGGAAGAAAGAGGAAGGAGGATGATTTTGGTTGTGGTACTTGCTGTGGTGGAGGGAATAGAGGGTGTTAGTGGAGGGAGAGTGGAAGTTGTGGCCGTTCGTGGGAGGAAGAGGTTGTGTCGGTGGGGGCTGTGGTGGTTCGAGAAGGAGAAAAGGAGGTTGTGAGCGTGGGGGTTGTGGAGGAGGGAGGAAGAGGGAAAATGAAAGAGGGTGAACCGTGGATGTGGGATGAGGAAAGAGATTTTTAGTATTTTTGTTATGATTTTTTTTCCCAGTTAAGAGATTATTTTTTTAAAATAATAATAACTTGAAGAACCAATTACCAAATTGACATGTGTCCAGTATTCAGCAGATAGAATCTAGTTTTTACCCGTTCAGAAATTTTCAATGTAAGGTTGATATATTATATATTAATCAAAAGGTTAGCTTATTAAAAGTTTATAATATTAAAATCAATTTATCCTTTAGAAAAAGATAAGATTTAAAAAGCCTTAGCAGGGATAAATCTCCCATGAAATAAATTTTGATGGAACTCAAGAAATCTTTGACATGGGGTAGAGCATCGCCTAAGTAAACTATTAAAACAAACTTTTATTGCAGGGGGGGATGTGGTTATAAATAATAGCAGTAACTATTCACTGACATTCAGAAGCCAACAACCACAAGACACAAATGATCAGCACTTGCACGCTCAAGGACCAACAATAGCAGTAACTATTCACTGAAATTCAGAAGTCAACAACCGCAAGACACAAATGATCAGCACTTGCACGCTCAAGGACCAACAACAAATAATACCAAAAGAAAATTGCTTTTGCACTTTAGCTGTGCTTGATCAGATGGTCATGTGAGAAGCTGATGATAGCTGCAATGGTCATTCAAATGCTAGATAATATCCCTATGTTTGTACCAGAGTAGTGAGGCGTGCATTGGCACCAAAAGGTTTGATTCAGCAGTCAGTAGCAGTTTTCAGTAGATAACACAAATGCCCTAATGTGCACCAAAGTTGCTTCTATTTGAGTGCATCCAAGTCCAGTACCGTCGTAATGACGCTCAGGAAAATTTTGGCAAGCAACTGTAATTTATAATAACCCAATGACCGCCCTTGCTGAACTTAGACCACTGCCATATCGGCCAGAAAGGGGAATCGATCTTCCACTGAAATGGCTAGATGAAGGATGTTTGAGATAGCAGCCAGCGCCAGGTGCATAATCACTGGATAAAGAACTGGAAATCAGTCTACGGACGTGAAATTGGAGTGAACATTTGCTGTGATGAAAACTAAAAACTGAGTCTTCTCAGGTCCTCTTCGCCGAAATGGAAATATAGTCAAGGCACATGTTGTCAGCATCAAGGATGAAGTTAGCTCTTGATCTGGTGAAGACTTGTAGCAGCAGGGATGAGCTACTGCCGAAGTAGAGGTGAATGAACAACATGTGCTGATAACAGGATCAGTATCCAGATGTTTCAGAGACTTGTATCCTTCACATGCAGGGTGATCAGCTCTAACACTGAGACACACTACACGCAGTAGATCGAACACTCAAGTGGAATGTGAGAAAGGAGTGGAATTCCCCCGAACTCCAGTAATATCATATCAACAGGTTGCTTGGCAAGATTTAGGTAACAAAGGATATAGGAGCAAAAGTCAGGAATCAATTATGAGGAGCAAGGAATTAAGGAGTTCTCGATGAAGTCTTAACAGTAGAGTTCTTAGACTACTGGGTTTGGGAAAATTGGTCCTGAATTTCAGATTTGGATCTATTCCTTTAAAATAAAAAAAAGTACCTGTGTGGCTAGTTCTTACCTAAATATCTTTCCTTAAACTCATAATAAGTAGCAAAACTGACAAAAAATTGTGTTAAAGCTTAAATAATACGGGCCTGGTTAGAAATTCCGACACAGTATGCCTCCCAAATGCATGTTGAAAGAGCATGATAATTGATAGATAACGAATTAGCATTACAAAAGCTCATACCTCATAACTGGAAGTAAGTTCAGACAATTTGGCAGCTCGAACAGAATCAATATATTCATCAAAATCACGGACAAGCTTGGACCTCATTTTAGACGTATCCCAGTTTGCTTGTTCAATCACAGCATCTGTGCAAAGCAAAGGCATACGTTCAAATTCACTTTACTGAGATTTTCATGTTAGTGTCAAAGTTTGTCTCCATAGAAAAGCATATCTACAGTTCGAAGCGAGAGTGGTAGAAACAATTGGCTATTGTAGTACTCTAACTTTGGTCTCCCTTTGAAAACAGAGATTATCCTATCAACAAGTTGACCTCAGGCTCACAGCCCAACTGATGCCCAAAAAGCAACCTTTTTTTCTTTTTAAAAGAAAAATAAGGCAACCTTATAAACGGTCATTATTGTAAAGTCATCACATTCACTTCGGACACTGTCAGATAAATAAATAATAATGAACATTAGCGAGATTGTCAATAAAAGATTAACCTGCACATCCTTGATCAAAAGAATTCAGAAAGGTCATTTTGCATCTCTGCGAAGCAGCAGAAAACTCTTCCCCGCCATTTAAAGCTTTGTCAAATGCTTCCTTAAACTTCTCCACTGCTCCTGAACGTATATGTCCCAAAATGGAATGGAATGCCGGTTGAACAAGCTATTATAGGTAAGCATGAAAGAGAGAGAGAGAGCAGTGAGCATCAATAACAAAAAAAATCTATTTAAGCATGAAAGTGAGAGATCAGTAAGCATCACACAAAAAATAAACACAACTCATAGAAAATAGACAACATATTATAACTGAAAGACCAAATAGAACTTGATTCACATGTGCAGTTTCAAAATGTAAATATATGATTCTATATATCTAATTAGAAAGGGACTATCTTGGGAGCATACTAAGCATGTCACATCATGAAGTTCTAATTTAGACACAATTAGTTTTGGAGAGACAAAGTACATACTTCCTCCGATTTTATTTAATTGTGACACTTTCAATTTCACGGGTTCCTATGTCTTTTTTGGAGAGGAAAGAGATAAAGAGAAAGAAAGAAGGGGACCCATGTGATAGGAGAGAGATAGAGAGAAAGATTTCCCCAAAAGGAAATGTCATAACTAATTTAGAACCTCCCCATATGGAAAGTGTCACAACTAAAAACGGAGGAAGTATATAAGGTTTAAAATTTAGCGAGAATATGATATTCGATTTAGACTAAACTACTAGCGAATATTAAGTTAGAGTAAATTGATGACAACTTCTAATACAATTTCAGAGTTTATAATGTTTGCCCTATTACAATTAGCTTGAAAATGATAAAAGCGAGATTCAGTTATACTATATATAAAAAATTAATGAGAACGTTGAGGTTCATGAAAATATAAAACTAATATAAGTATTATACAATATGCTTAGATCAACTATATAAAAAAAGAAGAAAAAAAAATTATACAAAATTTCAGCGATATGCGAAAGAACTGATACGATCTCAAAACCTTTTATGAGCATCACAGACTTTCACATACTTTATGCAAAATGATATACGTTCAAAGTTCATGCAAGCAAACTATCCTAGCCACTCAATACATCAATTATATATCCACGCAAATGAGTAATGCCTCTTTGCACCATATTTGTGCACCATATGATAAAAATCAGACTTATAGAAGGATAGGTGGCTATACTTGCAGCAATTTATCTTCTAGAAGCTTCCTCTTGGAATTTCTGACACTCTCATCAAAATATACAGCCTCCGAGTCATACCTGAATAAAGAAAAGGAAGTATATATAACCACAGGTACAACCATACAATATAGAGAGAACGAACAAAATAAAATTACAAGCCAAAGAAACACAAATGGAGCTCAGAAGCTGCTCTTCAACAAATAGTTGCCAGTAACATAAAATTCAGAAACATGGAACACGACAAAATATACTGTTTCATAGGCGGCCAAATAAGGCCAACAGAATATGAAAAAGAAAATCATGAAGTACTCACTCCGACAAGCAGTTTCCAATAATTGAACTGAGCTTCTTTCCGAATCCAGCAACAGGACCAGATTGAGAGGCCTCCTCCAGCTGAAGCCAATCCTGCAAATAAGGTAGCAAAAAGTCAGAAACAAGAAGGGCAGCAATTTTAAAAAAAAAACAACAGAAGATCGCATATAGATGAATACAAAAATGGTTTACCTGGTTTTGGGTAAAATCGCTATACCTTTCATTGGCAATTTCTTCACAGCGAACAGTAGCCACCATAACCTGAAAAAGACGTGAACCATGATACATATATATCTATCTTACGTCACTTGTCTCAAGACAATAAGTCAAATTGTTTACTTTGTGTGCAGGAAGGTCAAGGTCCCTGTTCTCCTTGATAACTTTCCATATCTGTTGTGCACTGAAAGAAAAGCCTGAAGCAGGCACAACTCCTCGACGATCTCCAGCAAGCCCACCAGGAGCTATAGAATGGAAGAATCGCTGCCTCAAACTAGCAACCTTTATCCATTTACAGAAAGTCAGCCGAAGTACAATCACATCCACATATTCTAGATTTATCCTCTATGTTCTAGAAACAAAAACTTCAGATCAACTTAAAAGAAACTGAGGGGTAAAGGAAAATCAGAAGAACTAACAGCCAAAGAAATTCGTAGGGAAGAGCATTATTCATCACAAATTGCAATACAAGCAAAGGGAAAAGGGTGGGTGGGGACACTCAGCCAAGTGGCACACCTGTTCTTTAAATTGCTCTTCCTTCTCTTCATAACTAGAAAGAGCTACAACTTCAACCTGGCAACGTTAACAGCAAATGTCACAAGGCATTTTCCTCAATCATATCTTCGCCACGTAAAGGAAGATTGCACAACAAGAAGTTGAAAGATTAGCTTACATTGAAAAATTCACTCAGGGGAGTATCTTTATGTGCTTGTGGCTTAGGAACTGAATCCCAGATCTAACAGGAATAATTAGATATAATTAGAAAAAAAAAACCATTTCATAATTAGTAATGAGATGATAAAGCACCAGGCTCTCACCTTTTGGATATCTTCTCTTAGGACTGGCTCAAGATTTTCTAGGGGTGTCTGGTAAATAAACAAGTAGAAATAATAGTCAAGTTCTCAAAATTGCCAACACTCCCAATTCAACTGATAAAAGTACATTCCTGGTTCCATACACCTATTTTTATGAACTCACCCTTGTCTTATCACGTATCACAAACATCAGAGTTGTTTTCCGGGGGCTAAACAATCGCATCATTACCTAAAATAGAAGCATCACCAGAAATAAATAAGAAATATTAATGTTTTTGCTCACTTACTTATCAAACAAAAGAATAAGCAGTCAAGCTGCAAGTCTGATCAATTATGCGATCAGATAGTAAATTCATAAAAGAGTGACGTACTTGAAATACAGTCTTGAGCAAAGGTTTATTTGCTGCCTGCTCACGCCCTATGTCATGGCACCACCTACATCAGTTACAGAGCAATCTCACATATAAGTTTTCAAGAAAAAGACATACATTTCAGGCAAAACAAGTAGATTATGCACTTACATGTTTATAAGCACTATATCAGAAACAGCCAGGGCAAAGAGAGCACTTTGTTTTTCAAAAGCAGTATCGTCCTAAGCATGTCAAACAGAAGATTTCAGCAAAAAGTCGAGGATATATATGTTCTGTTGAAAAAAGAAATGAGAATGGGCAAACCAACCAAAAGCTGAAGATGGTAATATAAGGAGTGGAAAATTACCTCTCCTCTTTCTCTACCATCGGTACCCTCCAAATCCATTACTAGAGTACAGGGCTCAATGCCGGCACATCTTGCTAACCAAATTCCTTTGGTTGTCTGGGACCTAGATAAAAAGAAAATTGTCAGTTTGATTGTTTTCTCTTTGGTAACAAAGACAATTTGAATTTTAACTGTTTTTCTTCAGTAACAAGTAGGATAACAATTATTCAATTACCTTCCTCTAAATGCATCCATCTCCCTAAAGTTGGTCCCAAATAAATGATTCAATAGTGTACTTTTCCCTGTAGTAGCAAAGAGGAGGAATAAAATTTCAAAAATATATGTAATGCAACTAGAGTTGAGAGGTTCATTGCTATCAGCTAGCAATCTTCTAACTCCATCAGCACAGTAATCCACAACTGATACATATGTTATACATAAGCCTTGTCCTACATAATATATAGCACTTTATTTGTACATGAAATGCATTATGAGATTAAAAAACATTCAAGTCCTTCCCATCATCCCACGTCAATTTCAATTCATCTGGTCATAAGCTTAATAGAACAGAAGTACATACCACTGCTTTGTGGACCCATGATGGAAACTATGGCATATGAAAGCCCACATTCTGCCAGCTTTACTTCTTTCAGAAAACCCTCGATGCCGGCAACATTGAATGAACCATCTCCATCGATCAGTTGAGTAGAAGAACATCCGGCGCCGTTCTCTGAAAAATATACATAACTTTACTAAGGCTAGACGCATAATGATTCCACAAGTGAGGCATTCACAAACTTTTACATCAACATCACAAGGAATCCTAATCCTAGTCCTAGTTCATGATTCAATAACTACATATATTCCTTTGGCTTATTTCCTCCAGCCATTAAAGATGCCATTTAAAGGCATTACAATAAGCAATAAGCAATCAAAAATATGTTTCAACCAAAGTCTACAAATGCCAAATGCATACACAGTTACAACTACCATACATCGAAAAATTAACACACTAGCACTTTTTTTTTGCATTCCCCTCCAACCAACTAATAACTAGTTATGGACTAAGTAGCACTCCTCTGCCAAGGCACATTAGCTATTTTCAAAAGTATATATGTGGTTTCCAAAAAAAACAAGCGTGTTTTCTCTTCGTGGTTAAAAAACACATATCTACTTTAATGTACCTTGGCGGAGCAGTACTTTGCAGTACCAACAATAAACCATTTCATGCAATCAAGATACGCACTACGTCTCAACCAAGACGCGAACAACTTTCTTAAGCACCATGAGTGTCAACAAGTTCTTAAGCACCATGAGTGTGAACAACTTAATCAAAAGCATAGCGATTCGTGTGATCCGACAACACCAAAAGCTAGAATTTAACCCATGAAAGCACATTAGAAGAGAAACCCAGAAGATTATGATCCCCAACTTCAAAAAAAACAAAAAGAAGATTCCGAATTGAGCTACTTGAAAAAATATAAAAGTTCACCCTTCAAACCCTTTGGCAATACAAAGATCTCACTTCATTAAAATGAAGTCTTCATCACTTCTACACCAATTTAACGCCAAACCCTCTTCATTTCAAGGGTCAAAATGAGAAATTCAAAGCATAGTTTCCAACTTAAACAAACCTAAAGCTTGATATAAAAATTCCAGGAACCCCCAGAATTGCATGTAAATCTCGCAATTAAAATTAAATAAACTGGCATTACATTAACCTCGAAACATAGCATAACCGAAGAAGCAATTATTAAACAATGAAATAAATGAATTGAATTAGATCACGGAAAACGCCCAAAATTAAATATTGACAAGTTCTTTTGATATAAAAGGGAAAAGAGAAATACCCATTGGAGATGCTTATGATCTGATTGAAAGCGAGCTTTGCCGACAAAGATCGAATTTTGAAGCGCAAAAAAGGAGAGAGAAAATGGAGAAAAAGGGGGAAAATAGAAAGAGAAACAGTAAGGGGGGGAGGAAGATGACGACGATCTCTCTGAAATCTGAGAGAATGTGTTAGCTGTGTGAGAGAGGGAGATTTATGGAAATTGTTATTTTAATCTTTCATTGGTATTCTCTTTCTCCTCGTAATCAAATCAAATCAAATGGGTAAATCTAAATCAAATGTTTTTTAGTTTTCAAGAAAATTATACTTCTCATTTCCAAGTAATTTTTTATCTTTATACTTTTTAGATAAAAAAATATGAAAAAAAGGTATATTGAGACCCGCATGGAGTGGACATGCTCTGAAAAATTCGATTTGGACTTAGGTCCTCGAAAAATGATGAATTTGGGTTTCCGATCCAAATCAAAATTATCCAATCCAAACCGAAAACCACTAAATTTTAAAATATTATGTCGTTTGATTATAAATCGATAGTGTAATGCCCAAATATTAATTTTTAATGACATTAGTCACTTTTGTATATTTCAAAATGAATATAGAGTCGCTTTTGTATATTTCAGAATCAATATAGGGTTAAAGTATACTCCAAATAGATGAATACGTTCGAAAATTAGTGAAAATATGTAATAGAAATCATACAAACTGGTCTAAAATCGTCTTGGACCGTAATTTTCATGTACGGACCAGTCTGGATCGGAATATTCTAGTCCGGTCTATGTTCCATAAAAATATAGTGATTTCGGTTCTGGTCCGATATGAAACCGACACACACCCCTACTTGCGAGACCCTCCTCGCGAGTACAATATCCAATGTCACGTACATAATAATAGTATAGAGAACAATTATCGCGATTGTTATAGACAAGCGTGGTGGCACCAATGACCGACGCTGGCAATTTTATTAGCTGCTTGATTTGTTTTACGAAAATATGTCTAATATGTCATTTGTTTATGATCGAAGGAACAACCAAATGCATTCAACAGTAAGAGTCAATTTCTAAAGATTTTGCTAATATGATTTACATTATTTAAGACAAGGAATTTATATCCATCGATCACTAAATATTCACACCTTGTTAAGGTTCATACATAAACCATGGAGTTTCATTTCTTGAACTATAAAAAATTATATGTTTTTAAGCAAGCAAGTGCAAGCATCGACGAGCTCACTCCTTGAATCCCAAAGAACGACGCCCAAAGAGCCTTTCTTTGCCACTTTAGGGGTGGGGGTAAAGGGAGTTTTACATACAATAACAAAAGCAAATGCTTTATGATTGAAACTCAAAAGTATTCTTTTTATTTGGTAGCTGAGTTTTCCACTTGTCTCTGACTGAATCATTAGGTTTTAGTTTTGTAAATGGAGGAGGAGAGGGCTTTTAAGCATTTAGGATTTGACTGTTGGGGGAATAGTAATAGGCTTTGAGTACATGTGCACTAGAGGACCTGTAGAATTAAGAGATTCAAATGGTGCAATCTAACTAACGTGACTTACCAAATTAATAACACAAACTGCACACTTGTTTTGAAGCTCATAAAGATATGGACAATCGCTTTGTTATCGTGCTTAAAAATATAGGATGATGGTGCAGTAGTTTTATATATAGTTTTCCCATGTTTTTTGAGCTAATATGAGTGTTAATCATGCTCTTAGGGCCCGTTTTCTACTAACTTTCTTTATCTAGTTGTGGTTTTGTGTTTTATATTGTAGGCTTTAGGGGCCTTTTCTCTATATTATGTTATTTTATGACTACCACAGTGGAATGGAGAAAGTCTCGAAGCACTTATGAGGATTGAGGAGTTTCGAGGGTCCGAGGATGATTCACAAGGCCTTGGACGAGCCTATAATTGAAGACATAGCGTAAAATATAAAGGAAGGAAAAAAGTGAAGACCGCCCGATTTTCTTCCCATGTTTCATACCCGATCGTGCCATGGTGTCCTGTCGTTATTCGTTACAGCGCTCGATCAATTGGTGAGGCTTGTTGTCATCAGGCAGTACTAACAGGCTAAAGTCGTATCACCTAATCAAAGATAAATCCTAAATTCCTCTAACAGCTATAGTCAAGGGAGGTAGGGTCGAATCCACTAAGAAAAAGATTTTCTAAGTTAATATTCAGCTAAACAACTACTTCAGACAAGATCAGACAAGAATAGTTGAACTACTATTTAGACTAAAGAAAACAATATAAAAATGGGATTTAAACTATGAATTAAAGGTCTAGGGTGTTAGTTTGGTCCACCATGCTTGTACCAATCAAAAGGATCAAACACTATCAGAACCTAGGTTAAGAGTCGAGAGATTAGAGCACGTGTTAAGCTATGGTTAAGTCTCAACGCTCGTAATTCAACATATGCCGCATGGTCCCTAACATAATCAGAATTACCGATGTGTACTAGGCCTCTAAAAGTAAGACAGATCTAAGCAAACAATTATTAACCTCAAGCAATCAATGAAACTGTGCAATAACATTAATTGCTCGTTAAGAACAAATCACATTGTAACCAATATAATCAAGCCCTAGAAACTAATAGCAATTCAAAAGTAATTCATGGTATAAACGTGGTTTTCCTCTCTAAATCTATCCCTAGAAATAAGACTACTCACTCATAATTGAATCAACAATAACAAAACTAATATAAAACTCTAATCTTTGCATCATGAAACAATTCTATAATCAAACTAAGCAATTGAGAAATAACTAAAGAGATTAAGAGAGAAGAATAGTACCAATTGACGGAAAGCAATAATCTTTATTGAAATAAATCTAAAGTTCAATCACCTTTGGAACTAATCTAAGTGTTTAAACTAATGAAAAGCTCTTAAAACTAAACTAAACTAAACAAAGCTGAATAAAAGATGTCTCTAAAATCAATGAGTTTAACTATTTATAATAGGTCCTCAAAACTAATAAAAAACTGAAATGAAGATAGAATTTGGCCGCGAATATACCCATCCGATCGGGCAACGATTGCCCTATGCCATCGGGTTTGGCGGGTTGGGCCTAACTTATAACACATCTTTGCTTCTTTCTCCGCAAACGAACGCAGCAACAACAGCCTTGAAGTGGGCTGCCCGATTGGGCCGTGTGCGCTTTGGCCCAGCACTCTTCCTTCCTTTGTAGCGAACACAACAGCAGCATAATAGGAGAGAAATGGCTTCGCCCCCATCTTGCCCGATCACATCGGGCTGAGTCAAATGTTCAGCCTAGCTTCTCTTCTTCACGCACAACAAGCAACAACAACTACACATGGCCTCTCGCCCGATGAGGTCGGGCAAGCCTGCCCAATCGGTCCGCAACCCTACCACGCGATCATAAATAATCGGCCCGATCGGGTGGTAATCTGCTCGATCAAATAGCGTCTTTCCAAACCTCTTGACTCTTGTTACTCATTCTTCACGCTTTAGAGGTCTAGGGACCTCGTAAAATATCTATAATGCTCGTGATAAGTTCTACGTGCCTGACAACAACTTGTAAAGTCGTGGTTGCTTCCATATAGCTCGGAAATAAGGGAAAAACTCCCTAAAACCAGCAATTCAACACGAAAACACAAAACCACGACTACATACGATAATTAGTATAAAATTGTTCCGAAGAGCTTCAATGACGCACGATTTAGCTCATAAATAAGGGGGAAAACTATATATAAATCCACGATATCAAGTATGCATTATCTGTTGGCTGAAGAATTCATGTATTGAGTCGCGCCCGCTCATTGGCCATTGTGCTCCGGAATCTTATTTTTATAGTTTTCCGCTTTATTTTTATTTCCTTTCTAACTACTTTTAGGATTTAGTATAAATAAGACTTTTAGTTATTTTTTTGGATATCTTTATTACTGTCATTAGTTTAAAACACTTTTTAGCTTTCCCTCTCTGGATTTAGTTTAGACTCCTTTGAAAATTATTCAAGTTTCAATAAAAATTCAAGTCTTTTTCCTACACTTTGGTAATTCCTTCTTCTTTGTCTTAATTTAATTATTGTTGTATGTTTCGAAGTATGAATCTTTCTATAGTTTTTGTTATTGCTTTCATAGTTATGAGTGAGTAGATCCTTTTCTAGGGTTAGTGAAGGAAGCCATATATGTGTTGTGTCATGATAATGTTTATTTGATGTTTTATAGTTTTAGGTTGTGATTAGAGTTATTCTAGTGTGATTTGGTATAATGTGCAATTTATGTAATTGGGCAATTTCCAAAATTTCAATCTGGCTAATAATTGTTAGTAATGAAAAATCATACTTTTAGCGGCCTAAAACACACCCGTGAGTCTGATTATATGAGCGAGGACTAACAAATGCTCTAATTGCTCGACTCTAGATCTAAGTATTGTTAGTTGCCCGAATGTGGGGCAAGCGAATTCCCTAGACTTTTATTAACTGATATTTTCCTATTTTAATCTACTTATTTAGTTCATTTAATGGTTAATTTTCTCCATGCTTCGTCTGTAATATCTATATATTCTAATAAAGCAAAATAATTCAGTACACGTGTCATCTTCTTGAGTAATGTCTGACGTGTCATTCATTGAGAGCATGAGATGAGGTGTCAAAATTCTATGCATCGTTATTTTTTAAGCAAAAATATCGTGTGGAATAAATCAATTTAGGAGAATATATTCTTAAATCAAGATTGCAAATCAATCCATAAATAAATCATAAATCAAGCCTATTAGGAGTAATATTCTTTCAAAGCATCGTGTGATCATTTAGATAGGGAAAGGGAACATGATGATGTGATGATGATATAATTAATATATGGAATTAATAGTTTTATATATGTTAATAATAAAATTCTTGGTATAATGAAACAATTAATTAAAAGTATATAAAGATGTAATTTATTACGAAAAAATTAATAATTCTAACAAATCAGTCCCAATTCACTTGGCTCAAACCAAAAAACAAACAGGAGACAAACGAAAAAATAAGAACAAAATATTATTCATAATTATGTGATTAAGCATGGATAGTGCAATTATAACATAATTTTGAAATAGAATATTACAATATTCTCTCATTAATCGTGTGATTATGTAGATAGGGAAAGGGAATAAGATGGTGTGATTAATGATATGATTAATGTATAGAATTAATAGTTTTACATATGTTATATAGTAATTTTTTTGGTATAATTAAATACTTAATTTAAAAAATATATATAAACATGTGCAAATTAGAGCTTAAAGTCGAAATCAACCTTAATATTTTATGCTTCAAAAAAATTTACAAAATAAATTAAGGGCCTGTTCTCTTCGGCATAAAACAGCTGAACTGAACTGATTGGAGTTGAATTGAACTGAACTGAACTGAACTGAATTGAATTAAATTGAATGTAATTAATATATAAATAATATTTAAACAATAATAATATGAATATTAAGAGTTGATTTACTATAAGTCGGTGTTAGGTTAAACTTTAACGTCAGACCAGACCCATAAGCTAATTAGAAGCCCAATTAGGCACGCCACACGCTAAGCAGGCCAAACGATTTTTTTTTTACTTTTCGACCTAAAACCTTAACTTTTGCGTTTTAGGACTTTTCAACCTAAAACCTTAACTTTTGCATAAAAGTCCATAACTAATACTATTAAGTGGATTCGATATTACTCCCTCCGTTCCCTTTTTTTGTTCCCATTTGGTTTTTCACGTTTGCCAATGCACATTTTATATCGTGTATATCTCTAACAACATGTTAATAAAAATTATAAAAGTTTGATATTCTTGATGTACTCGTCGAGACGAATAACATAAGATCCCACATGACTATGTTTTTTCTTATATATTGGAAACCATTTAGAAGATTTTCTCTACTTTCAAATAGTGTAAGATTCCAAATGGGAACAACAAAAGGGAACGGAGGGAGTAGCAAATAGGCTAAAAATGTCAACTTTAAGCTTAAAAACTTAACTTTTGAACCTAAAACGTTTGACTTTTACATATTGACATAAGTTATTTTGTTTAACGAATAGACTTAAAATATCAACTTTTAAACCTTGAAAGTTAACTTTTAAATCCAAACATCAACTTTGGAATGTACATATATAATAAAAAGTTTTTAAAAGAGGCGGTCTAACTCTACATTAAAATTAGACTAACTTAACCTATCAATTCATTCAAAAGCCCATCGCTTTATTTCAAAAGGTGTAGTGCTTCAGTCTCTTCTTTATATTGGGTTTGGACTATTGCCTAATTTAAAATTTAAATTAGACGGTCTTTTATACGACCAACTCATATATAATACATAATAACGTAAGTCTGAACTATTAGACAAAAACCATAACTTATAAGCAAAAAGTATTAACTTTTCACCATAAAATATTAACTTCAATTAGAAATTGGAAACATGTTATGATATTAAGAAATGGGCAAAAAACCTTAACTATTGAGCCTAAAACGTCAATTTTTGAAACTGCAAGACGCGCGTGTAACGGGAAAAGGAAGACGCACGGTTTTGGATCCATGCTAAATGGGTCTATTGGGCTGGTCTTACATTAAGCTCAATGTAATATAGTCTTTTACAATAATTTTTTGAATATTAAATAATAATTATAATGATAAATAATAATAACGAATAATTAATAATGAATAATAATAATATTTTGGATATTTTTAAATAATAGCTATAAATAAATATTATTATTAATAATAATAATAATTAATGATAATGATGATAATTAATAATAATTATCTTATATTATTTGTATTAATATATTAATACTTGATGATGATTATATAATAACAACAATTTTTAGGAAGTAAATTAATATTAATATTTTAATAATTAGATTTAATAATATAATCATATTTAGTAATAAATATAATGATTGAGTTGAATCGCGCAAAATTGCATCATTAACTTTTTTGAAGCGACTTGATTGGTTTATGGGCTAAAAAACATGGGGTTAATTGTGTTTTTGACCTAAACCATGTTCCTCCGTAATAATAATAGTAATAATAATGAGTAAATCTATAATAAACAAAAGAATGTATAGAAATAATAATAATAATACTTAATAATAATGATATATAAATAAATAATAATAATAATACTCCCTTCGTTTTTTTAATTTGTATGTTTTACCATTTTGGGATATTTTTTTAATAGGTACTGTTGTAACATATTAGAAGAGGACACGTGGCTCAGTCAAAGACTGCCACGTGGCCCAATGGATTGGTGACACGTGGCTCACCCCCCTCAATGACACTTGACAGCATGTTAGAGGGGAGCTAATGATGTCACCAAAGCTGCAAACAAGAGGCCCAATTATTCCTTAAAGGAAGGAATAATCAGCCCAAATCCCCTAAAGAGGAAGAAGGTGATTGGATAAAGGGCTCAGGACAATCAGACCATTATAAGTGTCGCTTTCCCATTGCCCGACCAATCACATCACTCCATTCTAGGGTGCTCCTTTCTATATATAGATACTATAAAAAGTTCCTCATAATCAGGTAAAAGACACACAACTACTCTCTCTTAAACTTACTCTGTCAAAATTCATACCCAGATTTTATCTATTGAATACTGACTTAAGCATCGGAGAGGGAATCAAACCCAAACCTCCGGTTTGGTTTTCCCCTTTTGCAGGTTCGGGAACGAAGCGACATTTCTGCACAAGCCTCCCAATATTATCAACCCTAGACCTGTCCACCATCATGACTAATACCGTTACTTTCAGAAGTTTACGTAAAATATTTGGCGCCGTCTGTGGGGAGGCGCAGGAATGAGAGATTGCAACTCGTCTAACCGAGGACAAAGGATGAGCTCGTATGTTCAGGTCGAAGACACTGTTGACGATGAACGTCCACCTCGAGGATGAGATGGTCCTCGTCAGAATGATCCAATCGGAGCTGTTTTGGAGCAAAATTCTGCCCTTCCAGTCACAGTAGCTCAACTGGAAAATGCTTTAAACGACTTTCAAGCCAAAATGGCCCAAGTCGTCCAAGAGCAGATTAAGAACAATATGCTGTTTTTCAGAATAGGCACTCAGCCGGATTCAAGGCCTACTCCTAGGAGAGGAGCCTCCTAAGAGAATATAGCCAGACCAAGCTAGAAGAACGTCCAGGGGAAGGCATCCTGCTCGTAGTGAGCAACCATGTCGTTTGGACTGGAACCTGGTGGTCACCAACCCGGTGAATCGACTAGTGGATGGCCGTCGTATGGAGACTGACGCTAGGGAATACTTGCAAGCAAAGAGGGTAGCGGCTCAACAGAGGCCGGCTACTGGATCAACGCCATATTTACAGGATCCCAGTCTGAGGATTCGGAGTCACACTTTGGAGCAGGGAAGGACTCCGTCTATCTATGAGCCCCGGCAGGATCGAACAGTTGTTCAGCCCAATGTTTACCGAAGGACCTCTCAGCAGAATTTTTATAGGCGAGGGTCCCAGGAGGTCAGTTCATCTAATCCAGTCCTAAGGGCATGCCGAATAGATACAGTTCCAGTTGATGCACGTTTTAGGGAGTTACGCATAGACTGGCCTACGCCTTTCTCAGCCAGAATAATGCAAGCCCCTCCCTGTGCTAAGGTTAAGCTACCAACCATCGATCCTTTCGATGGGACCACTGATCCAGATGATCATCTTTCAGCATACAAACACCAAATGTATGTCCAGGCTGTGGACGATGCTACATGGTGTAAAAACTTCCCGGCTACCCTTAAAGGGGTTGCCCAGAAATGGTTCAACAATTTACCAACCAACTCCATCAACAACTTTACTGTGTTAAGTTATTCATTCACCATTCACTTTGTGGCCAACAGACAAGAACATAAGACTAGTATTCATTTGGGGAAGATCGTCCAAGCCCCAAAGGAATCTCTGAGAAGCTTTGTGAAGAGATTTAATCTCGAGGCCCTACAGATCCACGACTTGAATGCTGGTGTAGCATTCGATGCGTTCATTCGTGGACTGCGTCCAGGATGCTTCAAGTTTGACTTGGTCAAAAAGAAAGTAAGCACTCTGGCCGAAGCTTTAAGGGAGGCCGAGGCTTTCATTCATGCAACAGAGGTGTGTGCTGAAGCTAAACACACAGAGTCTAAGAAGCCCGAGGAACTTGTTCAAAAACCGAAGAACAATCCTAAGAAGGCTGAGACCTGGGTAGTGTCTTCAAGCACCACCACGTCAAGAAGGGAAAAAAGAAAAGAAAGAGTTGTTTCAGCTGAACCCATCGAGTTCAATAAGGACCAGTACTCCATCCTTATGGAAATCAAGGATCAGCATGAACTCAAAGCTCCGGCCGAGATGAAGACACCTTACAAGAACAGGGACAGGAGTAAGTATTGCCACTTCCACAAAGATTGTGGGCATGAGAATAATGAATGTAAGCACTTGAAGAGAGCTTTGGAGAACCTGGCAAAGGAGGGTAAGATGAATCAATACGTCTCTCGTGAGAGTCGTTTTCAGAAGAAGGATTTTCGGCAGAGCAAAAAGAAAGGAAGTGCTTGTACAGATTAAGATGTGGTTTTGGTGATATCCGGCGGATTTGCTGCCGGAGGACCAACTTTGCGAGGGCACAAAAATTATGTCAGGGAGCTTGGCCAAGTGTTGCTGACGGGAAAATCCAAGGTGGACCCGTTCCCCTTGGTGACGGTGAGTGAGGGAGACCGTGGTCAGATTAGAATTCCTCATGATGATCCCCTGGTCGTCGAAATGAAGATTGCCAATCTAAGAGTACGAAGGATTCTTATCGACACTGGTAGCTCAACTGACATTATAAGCGCTGATTGTTTATCAAGATTGAAGTTTGATGAAAAAGATCTTCTTCCAGTCCATCATCCTATTATAGGATTTGGAGGTGGAATCATACATTCGGTCGGGACGGTTTCGTTGCCCGTCCGAATCGGAGAGAAGGAAAAGAGTAAAACTATGTTCATAAAGTTTTTGGTTGTCAAGGGTTTGACAGCATATAATATCATTCTGGGACGTCCTACCCTTAATAACATTAAGGCGGTCATCGTCACTCACCTCATGTTGATGAAATTTGAGTGTGACGATGTCCAGGTCAGCACAATCTACGGGGACTAGCGGGCTGCTAGGGAATGTTATCTTACAACCTTAAAGCCTTCGTCCTGGAAATTGAATGAAGTTGAGCCCATGGATATGGACGAGCCCAAATAAATTGGGGCCGAGACTGTAGGAATGACCAGAATGAAGGAAGAAAAGTTTCAAACGAATGCTGCTACATGTTACTCCCGAAAGGAAAACGGCAAGAGATTTGCCTAGTAAGAAGAGGAAGTTCACTCAAGTCAAAGAAGAACCAGTGCCTTCAGCTGAGGTGATGACGATCGCAAGCTTGACATTGGATCGTCCTAAGCTTGCTGAAGCCCCTTTAATCATTTGCTTAGATGATTCCCGTCCAGAAAGGACTTTGCAAATTGGGGCAAGTTTGAAGCCCGAGTTACAAGAAGCTATCATAGTACCGTTGAAGGAATATCAGGATATCTTTGCCTATGGGGCAGAAGATATGCCGGGAATTGACCCCGAGGTAGCTGTACAACGTCTAAATGTTGATCCAGCCAGAAAACCGATTAGGCAGAAGAAAAGACATTTGAGGCCTGTCAGGAATCAAGCTGTGGATGACGAGGTCAAAAAACTGCTGGAAGCCGGTTTCATCAAAGAAACCTACTATCCTGATTGGGTGGCGAATGTGGTAATGGTCCCCAAGCCGAATGGAACTTGGAGGATGTGCGTCGACTATACGGATCTGAACCAAGCCTGCCCCAAAGATAGTTTTCCCTTGCCGAAGCTGGACCATCTGGTGGATTCGACGGCGGGACATGCATTACTGAGTTTCATGGATGCCTATTCTGGGTTCCATCAGATCCCCATGCTGCCGGAATACTAGGATAAGACTTCATTCATAACAGAAAAAGGATTGTATGGATGGCTAATGATGCCATTTGGTCTGAGGAACGCACCGGCGACCTTCCAGAGGCTTATCAATGAGATCTTTTTGCCTCAGTTGGGACGAAATTTAGAAGCATACATTGACGACATGATCGTCAAAAGCCAAGAAGAAACAGATCATGTCGAAGACCTGCGTGAAACTTTTGAAACACTGCGCAAGTATAAATTAAGGCTCAATCCAAAAAAGTGCGTCTTTGGTGTTTCAGCTGGCAAGTTCCTTGGGTTCCTCGTAGATCAACGTGGGATAGAAGCAAACCCAGAAAAAATCCAGGCTATACTTGACATGAAGCCTCCGACCAAGGTGAAGGAAGTACAACGGCTGACTGGTTGCTTAGCGGCAGTAGGACAATTTTTGTCCAAATCAGGTGACAAATGCCATCACTTTTTTGCAACCATAAAGAAGTCCGCAAAGTTTCAGTGGACTCCTGAAGCAGATGAAGCCTTAGTTAAGATCAAGAAGCATTTACAGCAGCTCCCCCGTCTGATAAGTCCGGTGGTCGGGGAGAAGTTGTATTTTTATCTGGCTGTTTCTCCTGAAGCAGCCAGCGCAGTACTGTTAGCCGAGAGAGATGCTATACAAACCCCTATTTACTTTGTGAGTCAAGTACTCAAGGATGCTGAAAGCAGATACAGAGTCGTAGAGAAGTTCGGCCTGGCTTTAGTAGTTGCCAGCCGAAAGCTAAGGCCCTATTTCTTGGCTCACAGTATAGTTGTGTATACTGATCAGCCGCTAAAGCAAGTTTTACAGAAGTTAGAGGCGGCTGGAAGAATGTTGAAATGGGCGAATGAATTGAAGATGTTTGACATCACGTTCGAGCCAAGAAAGGCGATTAAGGGACAAGCCTTGGCAGATTTCATTGCTGAACTAACTCGACCAGTGTTGGATCCGGTAAAAGACCCCTCCGAGGGTAGTCAGTGTTGGAAGCTAATGATAGATGGTTCGTCTACTACTCAGGGAAGTGGGGCAGGCCTAGTTTGTCAGTCCCCTGAGGGAGATAAATATGAGTATGTTGTACGTTTTAAATTTCCGACGTCCAATAACGAAGCTGAATATGAAGCCTTACTGGCCGGAATCCGTGTTTGTCGAGCAGCAGGAGCTAGGGTGTTGGAAGCAAAGTCAGATTCTCTTCTGGTAGTCAGCCAGGTTAATGGGGAGTATGAATGCAAAGAGGCCTCCATGGCTAAATATGTCCAGCTGGTAAAGGAAGAAATCAAGCAATTAGATGGATTCACCTTGACACAAGTACCTAGGTGTGAGAATCATCAGGCTGATGCTTTGTCTAAACTAGCAAGTTCTGCTTTGGGCGACACCCCAAGAACTGTTTTCTGGGAAGTTCAAGAAAGGAAGAGTATTGATCAGGAAGAGGTGATGTTTTTAAGCAGAGGGAACAACTTGATGAAGCCTATTCTTCACTATAAAAGACTGGCCAATTACCAGAAGACCCGGCAAAAGCAAAATATGTTAAGGCTCGTGATAAATGGTTCGAAGTTTGGGACGAGACATTGTACAAGAAATCGTATGATCGTCCGTTGTTGAAATGTATTACCAGGGAAAATGGTCTTGAAGTATTGAAGAATTTACATGAGGGGGTTTGTGCTTCGCACATTGGCGGCCAAGCATTGGCTGAAAAGGCACGCAGAACTGGCTATTTCTGGCCGACATTGAATGCTGATGCCGTGGAGTATGCAAAAAAATGCGATAGCTGCTTGAAGCATGGTCATCTCTTTAAAGGCCATCAAATTTTCTTACACCAATTCTGACTCCTTTGCCGTTCGCTAAGTGGGGCATGGACATCCTAGGCCCTTTTCCCATGGTGGCCGGACCGAAAAAATTTGTTATTGTGGCTGTGGACTATTTTTCCAAGTGGGTAGAGGCTGAAGCAGTTAGGAGTATAAAGACGAATGATGTAAAAAGGTTCATCTGGAAGAACGTCATAACACGATTTGGGATGCCCCAGTCGATTGTGTTCGACAATGGACCACAGTTTAAGACTCCTCAACGGAAGGACTGGCTCTCAGAGAGGGAGATTAAGTCCCACTTTGCTTCTGTTGCACATCCACAAGCAAACGGCCAGGTAGAAGCTTTCAATAAGATCATATCGGAAGGCATAAAGAAGAAGTTAGAAAACGCCAAGGGCTTCTGGATGGAAGAGCTTCAGCTGGTCCTTTGGTCCATCAGAACTACAGCCAAGAATTCAACAGGGGAGACGCCCTTCATGCTGGTCTATGGAACATAAGCTGTCCTACCCATTGAGATTGAAGAACCCACCCGCCGCGTCATGTTATATTCAGAAGAGACCAACTGGGCGGCAATGCGGCTGGCCTTGGACAAATTGCCAGAAGTCTGAGGTAATGCTCTTCTGAGGATGGAATTGTACAAGTTACGCATGGCTAAGGAGTTCAACAAACGGGTAACCAGACGACCTCTCAAAATAGGGGACTTGGTTCTTCGTAAGATGGAGGCTGTTGGACGAGCAAAGGAACTGGGCAAGTTAACCCCGAACTGGGAAGGTCCGTATTTGGTGGTCGAAGAGGTTCGCAGCGGCACATTTAAGCTTCAAGACTTAGATGGACGCCCCATACCACGAACCTGGAATTCTGATAATCTGAAAAAAATACTATGTCTAAGGCAGTTTGTAGTTTTTTACATTTTGCAAACGAAGTGCTACGGCACAGAAAAATCATTTAGAAATGTATTCTATGTACCTTAGCTTAGGCTAAGCAAACTTCACATTAATACATTCTAAATTCTGGTCTATAGTTTGAATTGCTTCTGTATGTATAGCTTAATTGATTAGTCAGTAACTCGTCCTGCCACATATTCAGCACGGGGCATCTTATTATCCATAGCCATCTTGGGGCATTTTTCCATGGATGGACGAAAGATGGTTACTAGATAATAAACCATAAAAGACCATTATGAAAGACAGATATTATTTCCTAAAGGAAGACGTCTGCAAAAATCATCACAATCTGTCCAAGATATAACTGATGAACAAAGACTTCTTGATTAAAGGTTTTTTCTTTAACAAGAAGCAATTAGTAAATCGTCTAAAACCAAGTTCACCACAACTTGGAAAATAGACGAACTTTGCTTCCTAAAGGAAGTCGGCTAGAGAGACGTCTTTCTTTAGTAAAGGAAAGCTCCGTCATAATACCTATTAATAACAAAGGTGCTATTTCCTAAAGGAAACTGGCCAAAATGAGACGCCTTAGTAAAGAAGGTCTCATTACTTGCAAAAAAGGACGGACTAAACTTCCTTCCTACGATGTCTTCGTCTAACAGTAGACCAAGAGGCATCCTAAGAAGGGGGGCATACAGTACCACGTCCAGCAAGGAAAGAATAATCCTTGGACGTCTTTAAATCTTACAATGATACAAACCAAGGTTAGTTCAAAAAGAAAATCGTCCAAAGATTGATCCTTGGACGTCTTCCTTTGAACATAACTTGGTATTTAGTCCAGCAAGGAAAGAATAATCCTTGGACGTCTTTAAATCTTACAATGATACAAACCAAGGTTAGTTCAAAAAGGAAAACGTCCAAAGATTGATCCTTGGACGTCTTCCTTTGAACATAACTTGGTATTTAACCAATAATTGGTTCATGAAGGAAAACGTCCAAGACGCCTTGATCCTTGGACGTCTTCCCTTGAACATAACTTGGTATTTAACCAAAAATTGGTTCATGAAGGAAAACGTCCAAGACGTCTTGATCCTTGGACGTCTTCCCTTGAACATAACTTGGTATTTAACCAATAATTGGTTCCTGAAGGAAAACGTCCACAGACGTCCAAAAAGAAAGACGTCCAAAATATCATTCTTGGATGACGTCCAAAATATCATTCTTGGATGTCTTCCTCATCTTGTTGACAATATTCCTGATTTATTAACTTGGTCATTCTCTAACAAAGCAGTAAGAAATTAGAGAAGGGACAAGAAAAGAGAGTTATAAACTTGCATTATATATTAACTACTTCTGGACGAGCTTGGACTGCCAAAGTACAAAGCAGGTTTACAGGTTTATCAATCAAGTCTAGAACAAAAAGAAACTACTTCTGGACGAGCTTGGACCGCCGAAGTACAAAGCAAGTTTACAAGTTTATCAATCCAGTCTAAAACTAAGTATGGCCGACCTACAAAATACTTAGACAAAATTACAAAACAATAATTGACAGCAAGAGGAGCGTCCTGATCTGGTTGTGGGCCAAGACTCTGATGACAGTTGCATACTTCTTCCACTTGTCAAGCTGAGCCTGAATATCTTTCCTGCCCTCTTCACTGTCATACTTCTTAGAGTACTTGGTGAAAGCCTTCTTCTTAGACTTTCACTAGTTACTCGTCAGGGGTATCTTCCATATCTTTCTCTGTGTCCGCAGGCATTTCCAAGTTTGCATCAGCTGTGGCATCAGGTTCTATGTATTCCTCCCCGTCAGAATCTATAAATACTGGGGATTTCTCTTTGCGCAACCGAGCCTTGGAGCATTCCTCTTGGAACAGAAGTCTTCTCTCAAACCGGGGCACCTCTTCGGGGTCAGCTAGCATATCAAAGGCTTTGAGGGCCCATTCCTTATCCTGGTCTTCAGCATCAGAAAATCTTTTGACGGCCTCCTCAAAGTCACGTTCCCTCAAGAGCTTCTGATGAGCTACCTTAGCTGTAAGCCCCACAATTGCCTGATGGAACAAGGCCGCAGTAATGAGAGCAGCCCTCTTTTCCTCCTCGATGGGCTGGGTTGCTGTGTCGATCCGACTCCTCAGCCGATCCACCTCGGCTTGCAAGCTCATCATCAGGCGCTTATTCATATTATCCATATCAGCCGCCTGTTTCTCCATGGCCCTTACAGTTTGGGCATGCTCCAAGTTCAGAGTTGCCAGCTCCAATATGGACTTGTCCCCGGCATCAGTTACCTGACGGACGAGCCTCCTATTCCCTTTACGGAGGTCCCTGATGAAGTCCTCGGCCAACAGAGAACGGGCAAAAGCCTAAAAAGTGAAGACAAGTTAGACGATGGGATAATAAATTTGATATGTTAAGTATATAAGGAACATAGTAGGTGGCACTCACTTCAGCCGTCAGCTGGGTTATGTAACCCACATGGCCGGCAGCAGCTCCTCTTAAGCCCTTGACATAAGGTTCAGGGAAAGCGTCAAAAACTTCACGCTTTACCTGTTCCCTTTCCATTTTTGAGTACCTGGCAAAGGAGGGAAAAGGCTCATCAGTATAATCCTCGTCCTCAGGACCCTCAACCATTGGCTCTTTTCCCTTATCTGTAACGAGTGGAGGATTAGACATACGAATAGGAAGAATAACTGTTTGTTTATTGGACGGGCTCTGTTACCGTCCCCCAATTCTCAGTATTCTGACCACGTTTGGATAATAGGACTCACCAGAAGACAGAGACCTACCACGGTAGGCCGGGGGCATTTGACTTTCCAGCCGAGCTACAGCTCCACTGTAAGTCGAGACTTGGGGGGTTGCCGCGTCCGGGTTCCCCACTTCAACAACGTCAAGTTTATCAGCCGCGTCCGGCTGAGTTGATAAATCAGCTAAAGGGAAAATTTCCCCTTGTTTGGAACATAAGGGGTGGAGGAGAATTCCACCCCCTTAACCTTACCTCCGTCAGAAGGACGAGGTACTCTGGTAGCCAGCTGGCTAATAGGTGCAGGATTCAAAGCCTGCGACATGCTAGAAGTTGTACTCTTCTTCTTGAAAGTGCTCTTGCTCTTTTTGGCCGGGGATTTCTCTTCGGCAGGAGTGGATGCAGCTCTTTTCCTAGCCGCGGGCACCGTACTGGCAGACTTGGACGAAGCTTTGTATGCAGCCTTGGTAGTGGGAGCCTTTGACTGAACCAAAAAAAAATAAAATTTTTTGGTTATTCACATTGCTTGCAGAAGGAAACCGTCCGAAATATTAAGATTGGATGACCTATCTATTCAGATCCAATAAGACCCAGTGATTCAGCAAGGAAGACGTCCTAGGCTAGAAAGCCTGGACGCTCTCCTGACTTTGAACAACTTGGGCACAAAGATCCAAACTGATTCATAAAGGAACCCGTCCAGAGTATGTACGCCTGGACGCCTTCCTTTTCATAATAATTAGTTTATAGACAATTTATTCAAAGAAGGAAAACGTCCAAGGATTGAATACCTGGACGCCTTCCTTTTCATAATAATTAGTTTATAGACAATTTGTTCAAAGAAGGAAAACGTCCAAGGATTTAATGCGTGGACGCTTTCCTATTCAGATCAATTAGTTCATAGACTATTTGTTCACTAAAGGAAAACGTCCAAAGATTGAATGCCTGGACGCCTTCCTATTCAGAACAATTAGTCTATAGACAATTTGTTCAATGAAGGAAAACGTCCAAGGATTGAATGCCTGGACGCCTTCCTATTCTGAACAATCAGTTTATAGACAATTTGGTGCCGTCCAGGATCTAGTATCCAGACGCCTTCCTTTTGCAAGCAACCATTGGTTGCAAACTGGAAAAGAAGAAAATGTTGTCTTACCAGGGTAGTGCCCCGTTTCTCGGCAGGCTTCTTCGCCGCTTCCATGCGTAATTTTTGGGCAAAGCGAGTAGAGTCCATTTCACCTCTTTGGGAGCGAGACAGCAGCGACCTGGCTTCCTCTGAATAACACATGAAAACAAGTAAGACAAAGACATAATGATGGGGCAGAGGAAAACTATAAGAATTGGATTACCTTTATCCTCGCCTAACCAAAGTTCAGCGGCCACTAAAAACTTGCTATTATAAAACCTGTCCTTGAAAGGTATCCAGCCGGCCGGGCCTTTGATGGTTGGGCAATCATCCTTTTTGTATTCAATCACTCTAAAATGGTCAACCACCAGGTCGTCATTTTTATTCTCTAAGCCTAGAAGAGGAGCCCCACGTCCAGTATGGGTAACCGCACGACTACGGTACCGGTAACGTTTGGCTGTTTCCTCGTCCGGGGCTTGGAGAAAAAGGAAGTGGGATTTCCAACTATGCATCTTTGACGGCTTACCCCAAGTCGTCATAAAGCCAGTCCGATTACATATGCTAAACCAAGCTCCATCAACCGTCTTCGACATCTTGGTTAAATAGTGCATGTGAGTGAAAGCGGCCAAAGAGAGGGGATAACCTTTAAACTCACAGGTAGCTATAAAGGTTAGGACGTTGTGCCAAGCATTTGGGGCCAGTTGACTCTGGCCGAGGTTATAGTGACGCAGTATCTCCTCTATGAAAGGATGAAGGGGAAACCTAAGGCCACAATCTAAAGCAAGTTTATAAACAGGAAATTGGTCACGTTTGGCGTCAAGAACAGTTTGTCCCTTATTGGGAATGACAAACTCATAGTCTGTTATGGGGATAGCTGCCCATAAATGGTGGGGATCAGTTCCAAGTTTCCTTAGCCAAGCTTTATCTATCTTTATTGCCCCAGGGTCAGCTAAATCTCCTAAAGTTTTGCGTATTTCGGACGGAGTGGGCGAAGCAAGTCTCTCGTCCTCATTATCATCCTCGTCTTCCTCCTCCGCTTCCCCTATGTCTTCCTCTTGGGCTTCGTCATCATCCTCCATATCATCAACAAACTCCTCGTCCTCATCATCATCATATAAAAGAACGTTCTCTCTCTGAACTCCGGACGGCCCTGCCGCGGATGGTTCAGGGTCAGAATAAGGTCGAGTTTGTTCGTCTAGCTGTTCATCATCCCCATAAGGAGATCGTTCTGGAATCTCAGTAGGATCCCTTTCTGGGCCTAGTCCAGTCGATTCCTCCATTTCTGAGCTAGAAGTTGGAAGGATTAGCTGGCGTCTTAAACGAGCAGTTTGCTTGACGCGCGCCAGAATACCCTGCACAGGCAGAGACTGGGATGTCGGACAAGGTTGATGGGTATAAAAATACACAAAGGGACCGCCTAAAAAGGTCCAACTCTAGAAGAACTCGAGGATGTTTGGAGTTTATTTCTAGGGCCTAGACACTCTCTCGGACGGCCAGGGATGTTGGACGAGGATGAGGATTCCATTTATTTAGAAAGAATAAATGAATAAATAAAAGAATGGAAGGAGGAGAGATACCTGACGAGCTTTGACAGGTAGGCTGAAGACAGACGAACGTTGAACAAGGGCACTCTTCGGACGATATGTTCTTCTCTCTAAAAATAACAATCTCTCTCTAGAATTCTCTCAAACCTCTGAAAATTGAAAATGAGGAAATGAAGAGGGGGAGGGATATTTATAGAGGGGTAAAAAAAACCTCTCTCCTCCCACAGTAACATAACACGTGTCACCCTGTGAGAGGGGCATGTCAACATCCAACTTCATCTGATTGGTTCTTTCTTCTGGTGCAAATTAGACTTACTTCAGTAAAACTAGAATTATTACTACTGATAAAAGGAAAGATATCAGTATTAGATTCAGATACATCCCCTTTTAGGGGCAAATATTGTAACATATTAGAAGAGGACACGTGGCCCAGTCAAAGACTACCACGTGGCCCAATGGATTGGTGACACGTGGCTCACCCCCTCAATGACACTTGACAGCATGTTAGAGGGGAGCTAATGATGTCACCAAAGCTGCAAACAAGAGGCCCAATTATTCTTTAGAGGAAGGAATAATCAGCCCAAATCCCCTAAAGAGGAAGAAGGTGATTGGATAAAGGGCTCAGGACAATCAGACCATTACAAGTGTCGCTTTCCCATTGCCCGACCAATCACATCACTCCATTCTAGGGTGCTCCTTTCTATACATAGATACTATAAATAGTTCCTCATAATCAGGTAAAAGACACACAACTACTCTCTCTTAAACTTACTATGTCAAAATTCATACCCAGATTTTATCTATTGAATATTGACTTAAGCATCGGAGAGGGAATCAAACCCAAACCTCCGGTTTGGTTTTCCCCTTTTGCAGGTTCGGGAACGAAGCGACATTTCTACACAAGCCTCCCAATATTATCAACCATACACCTGTCCACCATCAGGACTAATACCGTTAATTTCAGAAGTTTACGTAAAACAGGTACATTTCTATCTTTTCCCATAAATGGAAGGTTGACCCACCTAATTATTATACTTCTCTCCTACTTTTTTTTTTCTTCTCTCAACCTTTTTCACTTTTTCCTTACTTTTATTATCCTTCTCTCTTACTTTTACACTTTTTCCTTGGTCCGGACGCAAAAGCAAACATACATATTAAAAAAAAAACGTAGGTAGTAATATTTAACAAATTGGTTATAAAAGAATGGAGCTAAACTGAACTGTTTGGAGCTTAACCGAACTGAAGATAAGCTGGGGAGAACAGACCCTAATTTCGAAAAAAACTTGAAAAGTGCAATTATAACATAATTCTGAAAGAGAATATTACAATATTATTTCAAAGCATCGTGTGATTATTTAGATAGGGAAAGGGAACATGATGATGTATTGATGTGATGATGATATAATTAGTATCCTCTAAAAAAATGATATAATTAATATATGGAATTAATAGTTTTATATATGTCAATAATAAAGTTCTTGGTATAATGAAACAATTAATTTAAGAAAGTATAGAAACAATTAATTTAAGAAAGTATAAAAACTTAATACTACTAACAAATCAGACCAAATTTACTTGGCTCAAACCAAAAAACAAGCAGGAGACTACAAACGAATAATAAGAAGAAAATATTATTCATAATTATGTGTTAAAACAGTGCTTGATTAAGAGAGATATCATCCAACTACGAAATTAATGGATGATTGATTTTTTTGATTCAATTAATGGATGATGGGTTACAACAAAAATATGATAAAACAAAAGACCCAGATGAAGACTTGTGTGCTGCAGACCTTTCTTCGGTTTTCTTTTGTTTTTTTTAAAGTTTTCTTTTGTTTTAATTTGTTTAGGCTTTTTGTACTTCTTCCCTTTTTTTGTTGCAACAATTGAGAATTTTTGTGAGAGTTAAAAAAATTCAATTGTTATGTTACAGCTTGTTTGGATAGCCAAGATAGGAGGGAAAGGGAGGGGAGGGGAGGGGAGGGGAAGGGAAATGGCCAAAATCCATTGTTTGGATAACAAGTGAGGGGTTGAGGGATTTGGAGGGGAGGGAAATGGAATGATCAATTTGTAAAAAATTCCTCCCTCCAACAATGGAGAGATTTGGAAGGAAAACCCATCTTTCTTCTTTCCCCTCCCTTTCTCTTCCATCCCCTTCCCTTCCCTCCCCTTCTTTTCCTTCCCCTTTTGTTACCCAAACACACTGTAAAAGAAACGGAGGAAGTACTAAAATTTTCACTACTTGGTCCAACCTTGAGATAGGGGGACTTTAGGTCTTCGTTATATATGTTCAAAAATAAAAAACTGAAGTAATAAGGTATTCTCTAAAAAAGGTTATAAATATTAAGATAGATGATTTTTAATTCATGTTTTTAAAAACTCAAAGTTTATCTACATAGTGTATACATTAAGTATATATATTAGTCTTAAATGAGTATATAAAATTGTAGATTTATTATTTCCTCCGTTTCTAAACACTTACAAAATTAACAAACTAACTACTATTCATCTACCAATCTTATACCATATCCTATCGCAGGTGTAATAGAAAAAAGTATAGCCAATTGGCATCTTCTTAATTCTTCTTAATGCATACTTTGTTAATATCAACTTTTATAATGTTTGCTTTTCAATAGTTGGGGTTTTGTAGGTTTGAAGTATTGTATTGGATAGCGTGTAAGCAAGAAATATTGCGAGTATTGCATAATGTGTTATTTAATAAGTGCGGAAAATAATTAAGATTTAAATTTAATTATTTTATAAATTATATTTTTATATTTAAGTTTTATTTGATGTTCATTTCACCATATATATCCCATGCTTTTGCACGGGTTTAAAACTAGTTTGATTAATTAAACTTTAACTACGGGAACCTTCTCCCTATGGATTCCATCGTACTTGCAATGTCTCTGTTAATAACAACCATCATACACTTGCGGTAGTATTGAAAAACCCATAGCACGAACTTACATTAATGGTTTTTCCTTGAAGAAAGTGTCCAGAAGACCAGAACAACTAGACCATCATAAAAGATTTCCCAAATTAAATAAAAGTTTTCAACTTCGCAGGAATATTAAAATTTTGATGAGACCACTTACTCATTTCAAGGTGAACCTTATAAGCTAGCCAATTCGTAAATTTGACTAAGAAGTCTCCTCAAGAGGTCAGACCACTTACTAGGTTGTCTTCCAATGGTGTAAGTGGGTTGGAAGTTCCTTTGATAAGAGAAAACAAATGGAATACAAGCAAGTAAGTTTATATATGTCCCAAGAGTAGAGGTACCTAAAATTTGGACTTGTTTTGAAGCTCATAAAGAGATGAACATCCCAAGGTACCCACTTTTACGGGTAGTTAAAAACGCGGCTCGAGTACCTCCAATGCAAATACACGATTTTTTGTGTCTGGTCATAGGTTACCTGGGATGAAGTTAGTGAGTAACTTCTCAAAAAAGTTCAAAATTTTCTAATATAAGATTTTATCATCATAGAGAAAAATAAATGAAAAAGTTAGTAAGTATTCAAAGCCTTTTACATTGAAAAAGTTTTTTTTGGCATCAGGCAAACAAGAACATTAGAATTCACACCTAGCAAGGGAAGCTAGGCCCATCGAATCCTTAACACAACTACAACTATGACCATAACTAATACAACGACTAGCTAAAACAAACATATGCACCATTCCTAGACTTTTACGGAATATGATTGGAGACATCCGATGGGGGAAGCACCACTTCGCCGTTTCATACCTGCATGAAACCCAACTTTACCAGTCATCTTGCTCCGCCTCCTGAATGAATGACGATCAACAACACAGGTCTTGACGCCTCGAGTAGATTCCTTTACCTTGGAACTCCCTCCTTGCGCACCACCTATGCATATACCTTCTCCCAGCTTGAGAATCGCATGATCTGGAACCTCGCGACAGTATGGCAACATCACCAACAATGATTGAAGGAGAATCACTATGATGCACACCTTGATGTGCAACCCTATCCCAAGAAGCTCTTTCTTCAGTACTTGAACATACATCACATGGGCCTTCACTTGAACCTCCCAACTTGAAGTGAAAAAATGAGTGGAGACCGCGGCTCGCCTCAAGTTAACATTGAAGGGGGGCTCTTGCAAGATTTTTTCTTTTTAGGTGAAGGTGCAAACCTTCAACATAGACATAGAATAGGGGTGATAAAAAGCCAATTCCTTTCCTTGTTTCAACTTGTTCACATTCGCATAAGAAAGATACATGCTCTTGGATGGGGCGTTTGTTAACAAAGGTAACCCTGTCATCTTGTCGTAAATGCTCGACTGGGGCTTTTGAAAGACGCTTTGACGCATGATATGTTGGCCAACTAACACTGACTTTGAATAATTTATATGGTGTCAAATTGTCAACCATTGAGCTACAAGCCCTTTATACATCCACTTTTTTATTGTTAAGAAGAAGTGGTCCGAACTCCGTTCGGGTCCTAATGGGGCAGACACTTTGAGAGAGGGAAAATGATAAGGGAAATCCTACTCTCAAAGTGCCCCTAAGACCTTGCTTAAGGTTGGAAGACTGTCTCCTTTCCAGTAGACGAAACCTTGCTTGGTAAACCCTCTACACTCCATGTTCAACTTGAAGTGTTTATATCGATTAGTTTAGCTTTATTTTTTTTGTTTTTTTTTGTCCTTCCAAAATTAGGGTACACAGGTCCATCCCTGATCCATTTATATTATGAGAATGCCACTGTCAATTTTCCCAAAGTTCCAGCATCCATACTGTATTCTTTTACTACCCCATTTCTACTCCACTTCAGATCAGTTTGAAATCAAACTTCAGAATCAACTGCTAGTTCATTCGATTTTTTTTGCTTGTCTGATCTACAACTACAGGTTCAACTGAGAGCTTGAAGAAGGTATTCATGATCATGTCCATTGAAACTCAAGCTCTAGAAAGAGATCAAACTCACTTACAGTTCCCAAGGCCAAATGTCGTAGGTTGGGGTGCCGGGGTGGGGGTTGAAGATTCTCCAATGAACTCTAAACCTCTACACTCACAAATTTACAATGGATTGAAACTTCAAGAATTAAGATCATGCCCTTTAACTACAAACAACAAGTGCATCACACCTTTCCACGGAACTAAAAGTGGAACAACAACAACGCCAAAGCCTCCCAAGTTAATGTGCAAGAAAACAAAGGAGCCCCTACACCGTAGACGCTCATATTATCATGAGCCGCATCATGAGCAACCCTAATTGTGCTCGTCAATAAACCCGTATATGTATCAACATTAACCCCAGTATAACCTTTGAAATGCTGATCAGTGAGTTCCAATATGCATCACGCCGCATCATCAATAATGGTATGGTGATCTAATGGAGCAGCAGCAAAAACTACTACTTGATCTAGCAAGTCACTGCAGAATTTCGTTTCGTGCTCCTCCAGCTTTAAGTTGATAATCCAACATCACATAACTCAGCTGACAGCTTCTAATATACACAGCAAAACTGATGCAGCCATGACATTCCCAAAGCCTATATTGATGCTGTAATTTGTAATGCTGCTTTTGTTGAAAAATTCAGCTCCTAAAAATCTGCCCATACTATAAAAATAAATTTGCACTTACAAGTAGCTGAAATTGCTAAACTATAAAAATCAGTAGGAAAACACCTAATCATTAGTCACCGACATCAGAAATCTGATATGTTAATTCCTACTCCATAAATCTAGCAATTCAAACATGTAAGAAATCAAATAAATTAACAACAAAAAGAAAAGAACAAATTCATGACATTTACAAACAAATGAAATCCCTTAAATTACGCAAAGCTAGCCATTCAGGATCAAATTAGATTGAATTCTTAGTTTCCTTACACGGAAATGAACTGAAGTTGTCCGAACTCAACTGAAATGATTTACGCAAAAACTGTGAGACGAACTAACATAACCAAACTAAACTGAACCGAACTGAATTTATTCGAACCAAAAAAAAAGTTCCATTAATTCAGTCCGAAAGAACAGGTTACACAAAATTAACTTTCTAGTTCTAGCTTCTAATAGAGTAGAGGATAAGGACATGAATTTGCAACAAAGAATAACAGTAAAAAAAATACAAGCTTGATCATACTATCACAACTAAACCTTAGTACAACACTACAATATATGAGCAATATATTATATCTATCAATACAACAACAATACCCAATACTAATGCATTATGAATTTATGATCCAATTCAATCAAGATCAAAGAACCAAAACCCAGAAAAAAAGAATCAGAACCCAGATCACTAACCAGATCTAAAACCAATCTGAATCCATTCTCTTTCTCAAACTTTACTCGATCTTCTTCTTCGACGATTATCTTTAGGTTTCAAACTTTGCAAAACAGAATCATGGTATTTCAAAGGAACATTCTTTGATCTTCTATTCTGCTTATTGTTCTTCATCTTCTTCTTCGCTACCAAATGACTAGTACAATCAACAAGAACATCATCATTATCGTTATCATCTAAATCTAAATCTAAATTTAGCTTATCGGAGTTGATGACGAGGTTGGTGAATCGGAGAGCAGGTTTACGACGACGAATGACGCGTTTTTGAATGTAAGGAACACCCACAACTGATCCGGCAACATAGTAGACAGCTTTGACGAGTAGATCGAGGCCTTGACAGCGGCGAGAGGAGGAGGAGGAGGAGAGAGAGAGTGAAGGGGAGGATGAAGATGAAGTTGAATTTGAGGATGAAGTTGGTGAATGTGTTGAAATGGTTGAATGTGATGATGAGAAACAAGATGATGATGATGAACAAGATGATGGTGATGCAGAAAGAGCTGGTGATGGTGAAACAGAGGAAGCTGCAGATCCTCTAATTCTCATTTTTTGGGGGAAAGAAAGTGTGAATTTTGATGGGTTTTTTGAGATATGATTTGGGGTTTTGGAGAATTGTTGAGAGAGATAGAGAAAGAGAAAGAAGGAGGAAGAAGGAGAAGTGAAAATGGTGGCAGAGAGAGAGAGAAGGGAAGAGAGGGAGATAGAAGAAGGCAATTGGGCTAGATTTGGGCTTACCGCGTTTTGAGGAGGAGGATGGGGTGGGATGGGGGGATTCTGAGATCCAACGACGAAGTGGGTGAGCTGTGAAAGACTAAGAAAGCCTACTAAGAGTCTGTTCTCCTCCATTCAGTTCAGTTTAATATTATTCATTTCAGTTCAATATAGTTTAATTTAGTTTAGTTCAACTCAGCTATATTTTATACCAAACAGAACGGGCTTTAAGAGACGAGTGAATATGTTTATATCATGGTTAGTTTCTAATGGAGTACTATATAATAAAGGACTAATTACTACTAATAATGCAATCATTTGGTGATTCTCAAATAATAAAGCAACATTATGATTATTTCAGAATATAACAACTTTTATACCCCATTAACTTTGTGTAGAATAAAATGAAATTAAACCTATAAAGAGGTAAATCTGAACACTTGTCTCTTCATAACTCATCAAAAGGTTGCATAGAACCTATGAAAAGAAAAGAAATTACCAGTCTTTCAAGTAAAATTTTATTTTATCCTACTCAAAGTTAATGGGGGCATAAAGGTTGCTATATTTTAGAATAATCAAAAGGTTGCTTTATTATTTGCGAATCGCCAAAAGGTTGCATTATTAGAAGCAAATAACCTTATAATAAATTACAAAACTTGTGTGTGCATTGAATTATATCAAAACAACTATAAAAGAGGATAATTTAGCAGGGACAGTCATATGAAATGAATGTAGGGCTAAGGGCCGATACGATGCCGATGAGGTGTTGATAGGGGTAAGATAGATGCATTCGCTTAAAGCGCATGTTCCGGATGGTGCGGTCCTTTGCTTTTCCAAACTTATTGCCGTAAAGTGGTGCATGTTGTTACTTCTCCTATTCCATCTGTTGTTCCGGGGGAGTGAACATTCCTAAGGAGTACCTTTCACTGTCTTGATCCCTAAGAAAAATGAGGCGGATGAAATGACGAATTTTAGACTCATAATCAATTTTAATGTGGTCTATAAGTTGCTTATGAAAGTGCTTGTAAATCACCTAAAAAGTGTTCTCATTTGAGATTATCTTTGTGAATCAAAGTGCTTTTATTTTGAGTTGATTGATTACTAATAATACCATGTCGACGTTTGAGATGTTCCATCGTATGAAGCATTATGTGAGTCTTTTACGCTGAATCTGGACATGGACAAAGCGTATGATAACGTTGAATGATGTTTCTTGGAGGCTGTGATGCCAAAGTTGGGTTGTACAAAATGTGGGTCAATAGGATCTTGCATTGTGTGTCGACAACGTCATTCTTTATTGGACAAATTGCCTAAAATAATACAATCTTTTAGCCATTCACAAATAATAATGCAACCTAAAGATTAATCTGGAATAATGCAACCTTTATACCCCATTTATTTTAAATGGGGTAAAACCGTATTTAACCTAAAGAATAGGTTAACTGAGACACGTGGTGTTTACTTATTGGTTATCATAAAAAAAAGATTTTAAAAAATATATATAAACAAAAAGATTTTAAAAAAAACAAACCCCCTCCCTTCCCCCGGCCACTAACCCACATCCACCCCCACCCCCTCCTCCCTTCCCCCAGCCACGAAACCACCACCGCATCACCGTCGAAACAGCCAGAAACCGCCGCCCTAAATGCAGTCCTAAATAGTGCTTCCACCACCACCACAAGAATCCCTCCCGCCACCTCCCTCAGCGTCGCGACGGAGTCGACGCTTGTAAACGCAAAGCCGATAGAGAACGCGCCCCCCGCCCTAAATGCATCCCTCAATGGCGCTTCCACCACCACCAGGACAAACGCGAGTGTCAAAATCTAACTTGGGGTGGTGGAAGTGGCAGGTTTTGTGGCCGGGGCCGGGGATGGGGTTAGGGTGGGGTTGGAGGCGGTTTTGGGAAGCACGTGGTTGGCTTTGTGGTCACCGACGAGGGGGGTTGGAAATCCGGCGAGGCAGTTAGAAATCCGGCGAGGGGGTGGGGGTAGGGCTGGGGTTGGAGGCGGTTTTGGGAGGCACGTGGTTGGCTTTGTGGTCACCAGCGAGGGGGGTTGGAAATCCGGCGAGGCAGTTGGAAATCCGGCGAGGGGGTGGGGGTAGGGGTGGGGGCTGGGTTTAGTTTAGGTTTTTTAAAAGTTTTTTTTTATAATTTTGTTATTTAGAATTTAAAGTTTTAATAAAAGTTACCTATGGTACAGGTAACCGGACATTTGTCCAGTTTAAAAAAAATGGGGTATTAAGGTTGCATTATTCCAGAATAATCTTTAGGTTGCATTATTCGTTGCGAATGGCCAAAAAGTTGCATTATTCTAGGAAAATTTTCCTTCTTTATTCTAATAAATAGGGCACCTTTGGAGGAGTTTGTTCTTTTTCGGAGCATGCGCTAAGTGACCTATTTATCTCCTGATGTATTTATTCTATAGATTGAAGCTCTAACGGGTTTTATAAATAAAGAAGTGTTGTGTGGTTCACTCCATGGGATCCGGGTTGTTCATACGGCACCTTCATTGTCTCATTTGTTGTTTGCAGTTGATAGTATATTCTTACCCGCGCCAGGGAAGAGGAGATTGATGAAATTGTGCAGGCTCTTACGATTTATGAGCGAGCCCCATGTCAACTGGTGAATTCGTAGAAAACAACTGTGTCCTTTGGTAAGGAGTGGTTTTGGAAAAATTAAAAAGGCTAGCCCAGAGATTAGGTGTGAAGATTGTGGATGTTCATGATAAATACTTGGGTCTACTTACGGTTGTGGGTAGATATAAGAGAGTGATCACTATACTGATAATGGTGTGAGCGAGAACGTTGTGAAACGATTTTAAGGATGCAAAGGGGATGACTTTATCAAAGGCGGGTCATAAAGTTTTGATTAGGACAATAGC
Source organism: Patellifolia procumbens (assembly GCA_947645195.1). Lineage (NCBI taxonomy): Eukaryota > Viridiplantae > Streptophyta > Magnoliopsida > Caryophyllales > Amaranthaceae > Patellifolia > Patellifolia procumbens. Next base: position 3,386,286 of record CANSGD010000193.1, read on the forward strand.
TCAATCTATTTTCACCTATGCAATGAGTGTGTTTAAGTTCCCCACTTCTTTTGTGACAAATTGCATTCTTTGGTGTCTCATCTCTGGTGGTAACAGAAGAAGGGAGAGAAAAAAATCCATTTTGTAGCCCCCAAAGCGGCAAGAGGGCTTCAATTTCATGATTTTAGATTGTTTAATGCAACATTGACTGGGAAACCATTATGGAGAATTATATAATGTTCGAGCACTTTCACACAAAGAAGCTTAAAAGCTAAATATTTTGCATTTGATAAGTGACCTATTTATCCCCTTGTATGTCTATTCTATATTTTGAAGCTCTACCATGTCATATTAATAAAGAAGTGTTATGTAGTTCACTCCATGGAATTCGAGTTGTTCTCCATTGATTCATTTGTTGTACGTCGAATCGCTAAAAGGTCTTGGTTCTTTTTTTTTAATTGTTAATCTGAAGATGGAAAACCGCAATGATTCGAAACTTAACTTCAAAAGTGTAGTATCCATCCTGTCCCGACTTCAAACTCCTTTTCGTTCCGCTTTAACTAGGCAGTTTTCATTATGTGTTCTTTTCAGTGTATAAGGAGGTTATGAGTGTTCGCATATGATAGTTTTTTTTTCTTACTTGTGCTAGGGAGTAGGAGATTGATGTAATTGTGTAGGTTCTTACGATTTATGAGCGAGCCTCATGTCTAATGGTGAATTTAGAGAAAACAACTGTAATACCCCGAATTTCGATAAATTAATATATTATTCTATTTCAATTAAAAACGTTTCAATATGAATTTTATGGAATTTTCTTTGATTTATTTCGATTTATTATTTGAAAAACATTTATTATTTTAATGATATAATATTATTTCTATTGTTAATGTTATTATTTCAAGTTGAAATTATTTTAAAGAAACATTTTGAAATTTAATGTTATTTTATGTACATCTTATGTACTTAGCTAATTTGATGTACAACTTTTTAAAAGCTTGATTACTACTCATACTACTTATACAACTTATTACTTACCACTTATCACTTATCACTTATCACTTATCACTTATCAATTATCACTTATCACTTATCACTTTTCACCCAACTCAAAGCTCTTATCACCCTCATCATCACCTTCCTCCTTCACCCAACAACCATTAATGGTTTCTCCAAAACCTCAAGCAAACCCATATCCACTTGCAAAATCAGTTTTTTTTCCCACTTGCAAGAAATCAGATTTTTCACTCAAAAATCTGATTCACTTACACAATTGAGTCAAACAAGCAATCCCTCTTCAACCTCCATACTACCCTCATCAATGGTGCTTGACCATTCAAACTAAAAATCAGATTTTTCCCCTCCTATAAATACTCAACTCAACCCACTCAAATAAACAAGCAAACATCACTCAAGGTTTGCTTCACTCTCTTCTTTCTCCCCTCTAAATTTCTGATTTTAATTTTGAAAAATAAAATAATAAAACCTCCATTAACACCACCTCAAGCTCCACCATTTAAACCACCACAACAAAACTCCGAACCACCTCCACTGTCCGACCGCCCAGCCACCGCGGCACCGCTGCTGCCGCCGCGCCCCAGCAGCAGCAGCCAGCACGCAAGTCTGCCCCCCCTTTCGCTGCTGCCCCCAACGCAGCCCTTTTTCGCTGCACCACGCAGCCTTGCTGCCGCCAGCCCAGCCGCACGCCACGGCCACCCTTCCGGCCGCCCAGGGTCGCCGGAATCCGGCAGCCAATCTCCCTCTGTTTTTCCACTTCTTCCTTCCTCTTCCACTGATTCTTTTAATTTCCTTCTCATATTTCTTTTGTCTCCACTTAACAAGTAACCAAAGCCTCCTTACTCACTTGAATTGACCCAAAGCCCAAACTTACTCCTTCCCAAATCAGATTTTTAATTCTAAGTTAGCCCAACACTTAAAATGACCCATCTTTCTTTGTTAGTTGTTTTATTTAATTAAAATAAAACTTTCATTTTAAGTTTATTATTACTATTAATGTTTATATTAACCTTTTCATAACTTAAAAATATTTTTAAATTTGTAAAATAAAATAATGAATATATTGAAGTTTATTTATGTTTATATAAATTATTTATAACGTTTAAGTTAAAGTTGAAATAATGTCTAAGTACTTAAAATGATTTTTTTTATAAATAAATTCGAGAAACTTAAACTTCGATTTATAAACTCCTTTAAAATAAGTTTCTTTAAGTTATTTAAATTATTTAAGTTACTTATTTATAAAATCATAAGGGGTTATTTAGGAAACTTACTTTAGATTTCGCTTAATTGTAGACTCCGATTGCGTAGACGAGGATTTCCAAGAGTGTTGATTCGTTCGTCATTTAGTTTCAAGCACGCTTCAAGAGGTAATTATCAATGTTCATCCACAAGTAGATTCCGTAAAATAAAACGATTTAACCTTGAGATTATGTGAATTAATAATGTGATTATGTGCTAGTGAAGTTAAAATGTGGATGTTGATTTTGGAATAATTATGGGTTATGATTATCAATTTAAGTATGAATCATGAGTAATGGAATGGATAATAAGAATGGATCTTTATCACGGACCGTGAATATGGAAGTTGTATTATGGACTATGACAATGACTATTATGATGGGATTTAAAATAGTAAATTAAAATCTTGTTATTATTATTATTATTATTATTATTATTACTATTATTATTATTATTACTATTAATATTATTATTATTGTTATTATTGTTATTATTATTATCGTTATTATTTCACATGGTTATTATAATCGTTATTAATAATTATGAAAGTTATAAATGGAAGTTGACATTGTGATGAATATATGGAAATGGTTATGAGTTAATGTAACCAAGTGATAGTTGAGAATATGGATATGCTATCGGAATTAGCTATGTATGAAACGAGTTATGGAAGTGGAGTAACGGTTTTAACTCTCGGTTAAATGAACGATGTATATATGAATATGTGTTATGTGATAACTTGAAGTAAAAGCTATAAATCACTTAAAGTGGAATAAAGGAAGGAAGTGATGAACAGGTTGCCCTGTATGGGAGGTTCAGCGGCCACCTACAGGTTCTCTTATTACTATGCTGATTTTTCTGTTATTTGTCTTCCTTCTATCTTGATGTGTTTCCAAGTTAGAAGGGGTGTGCACACTAGGGACTCTATTTTATGGCCAATGTTACTTTTAGTGGGTAGTTTACGAGGTGTATCACCGGCCCGCTGTGTGAGTAGTTTACGAGGTGTATCACCGGCTCACACTCTTTAAGCAAGTAGTTTACGAGGTGTATCACCGGCTTGCTAGCGTTCTCCTCCCCTTCCGTAAATTAAATAAAATATTGCTATGTTAATGTGACCTATTAACTGTATGTATTTGTGTGCTATGCTTTTCAACTCAACTTATATATTATTTTCACAAAGTAATTTCAACTTAAGTATTTTACGGGATGAAGTTGGAATTACTCAGTTTATCCGATTTTTGGGAGCTTGTCTCTCTTGTCTTTTTCCATATTTATTTGCAGGTGGGTGATCGAGGGGAATTATGAGAGATCAACTAGAAGTTGTCATCCACCTAATTTAATATTTTGCTTCCGCTGGAACTCTGAAACTCGTAGTATTTAGTATTTAACGAACTAGCTTAATTTGGTTGTAAGGATCTTTTATTAAGTTTGGAATGAATATGTTTTAGTTACTTAGCCTTGCACTTAATTCCAAGGAGTTGAGTGCGGCGGTAACGCTCCATCCGAATCGAACCCTCGTTGATTTCCCCTCAAACGAGTTTTATTAAATATAAAAAGGGTTCGATTTGGGCGGGGTGTTACAACAACTGTGCTCTTTAGTAAGGAGTGGTTGTGGAAAAATTAGAAAGACTATTAGGTGTGAAGATTGTGGATGTACATGATAAATACTTGGGTCTACTTATGGTGGTGAGTAGATCTAAGAGAGTGATCATGTAACAACCCGGATCTACAAACAACCTAATTAAGACCTAAATGCAGCGGAAAACCTAATCCGGGCTATTACCATCACACTCACCACGAGTGTGGAGCTCAAAAACTTTGACTTTTTTAAAACTTTAATATTGTAATGACTATATTAAAACCTTTACTATAATAAACTATATTAAGTGATCCTAAAACACTTTAAACAACTAGATTTTTTATTAAAAATTCTACTGAAATTCCAGCAGAGTTCCGTTTGTAAAACGGATCGACTAAAAGTTAACTTAGGACTCGCGTCCACTTATAAACCTGTATTCTCAAAATCCAACTACCATTATACTTGAAAGTTAATAAACTCAAACTCTTTAAACTTAATTACAAGTTAACTATTAACTATACTATTACAAAGTCGATCGTCCTCGCCGCGATATAAACAACATGAATAACACAATAAACTTCCAACATCGAACCATCGTCAATCATACAATACCTTCATGTACCTGCATATATCGGGCACGTAGTATCAGCCAAACTGGCTGAGCAAGATTTCATACCGAAAAGCCAAACATATATGCAGGTAGGATATATATTAAATATATCCTACAAATCAGTTTCTTTCAAAACCAAATAAATAGTAACTTTATAAAACCTTTTCCGTATTTCTTTTTATAAAATAAAACAATTCTTTTCTGTTACTAAATCAAATCCTTTCTATCATTTTTCTTTAACTCAAATCCTTTCTTTTTCTCTTTTTGAAATCTTTCCTTTTTCCTTTCTCATAACCAATCCTTTCTTTCCTTTTTCTTTCACGAAGAAAGATTCATAAATCTAGGGAATGGAACGAACTTTCCTTTGCCTTTGGGCTAGCTAGGCCCTCCGGACAGCTATAGACAAAGACCCCTAGTGTGCACACCCTACATACAGCCAAACCGCAGCAGAAGATCAAAGTCTTGAGGTACTGATCAACGTACCCCAACTATTCTATTCTGTAAAGTCGAGCCAAACCCGACTAAGTTCCAATTCCTTGAGATACCACTTAGGTAATCCCCAAAACTTTGAAAACATAAAACTATTCCCATGAGATACCACATAGGCAATCCCATCAACTTTCAAAACATAAAACTATTCAAAATATCTTTCAATAATCTTTCCTTTAATTGCGGTTCGGAAACCAACTTTCTATATTTGGAGGAACATCCTCCTATTCAATCCATTCTCAACAAAACCGAGATAAATCTTTTTAAAAACACTCCTTGTAAATTATAAAAGGTTTTTTTGAAACTAAACTTTCATTCCTTGGGGGAACTATAAAAGCATAACTTGAAATACTTTGCTTGTAGACTATTAAAAACTTGAGTGAGAAATCTTACCTCTTTGGACTTTGAATGTAAACTATAAAAGTTTTGAATATGAAATTTTACCTTTTACGAATCACAGCAAAATAACCACCTCCAAAACGACTCTTTAATGAACTCGAAAGCTACATAATAACATATATGTATCCAATAAATAATAATAGACTTGGCTAACAAGTAATGGGCTTTAACTAACTCTAGTTTAGAAGCAATCGACTTCTTCTAACTCCATATAAATCATGTAAACAAACATATCATAAATCATATAAATTACTTTCATTATTCTAACTTGAACTTTCATTTAAACTTCAAACTAGAACCCTTTACCAAACTAATTCTAATCACCTTAATTTATACAAACACATCTAACATTCATAATATATACTTTGATACTCAAAAATTCATTACAAAACAATTATATTAGAAAGTAGAGTTTCAAAATTGACAATATAAAATATGAAGTTTTGGCATAAACTTAAACTGAGCATAGCATCCTCCTATGAAATCCAAATCGAGCGTTTCGTGAGCCTATATTGAGTAAAAGTTTGATACGAACAACTTTTGTGAAATAGTATTTTTGCTAAAAATACTCAGAAACTGGCCAAAAACGCATACGAAACTGGTCTGTTTAGCCTACGAATTACAACACTTTATTTTTCTAGATAGCATTAACATACAAACCCATTCATTCAACTAAACCTCAATCCATCCCAACTCACACTAACAAGTTTAATTATCCTTAAGCAATCTAAACTAATATTCTACTCAATCAATTCATACACAAACCCTTTAAATCAAAAACCCCCAATTCAATTTCAATTCAAAACCCTAACTTCATAAACTTGATAAAAACTGAAATTAAGGTAAGAATTCAACTTACCCACTACTATGGAAGATTAGGGATCAAGAAGGTTTCGAAAATCGATCCTAAAGAGTGCCATAAACCCCAAAAGCGAACCAGAAAAATGAGCTCCTTGCTCCTCTCTTCCTCACGTTTCTACTCATTGGTTGTGAGGCGGTGCTCACCATTAAACCACGGTCGTCGGACTGTTGTGGTCGGCGAGGTCTACCGTCATCACTCCTCTACCTTTCTTCTTGTCCTCCTCTTCACCCCTTTCCTCCTTTCATCTCTGTTTTCCTTTCTATGAAAAAAACCATAAGACGCTTCTCTTTCCCTTTTGTTTTCTTTTCTTTCTTTTTCTTTTCTCTTTTTTTTTTCCACTTAAATTGATTTTGTAATTTATTCTAATCTCCCCTTTTAATCTATTTATCCCAATTACCTTAAATCCCTCTTCTTTCTTAATGGTTAGAAGGTGCACCACGGTGTACCTTGCTAGGTGCACCAGGAGTTTATTAGAATTGATTATTACTTCAAAATAGATTGTGATTTTAATATATAACACATATTCTTTTGCATAATGCTAATAGTTCTTTTAAAATGTTAAACATCATTTTTTTTAATTATACAGTACATTGCTATTAGAATTTTTTATTGTTTTAAAATTGATTGTTATTTTAATATATAACACATGTTCTTTTGCATAATGCTAATACTCCCTCTGTCCTATATTAGTTGATACAGTTTGACTGGCACAGAGTTTTAGGAGTGTTATTTGACTTGTTTATTTCATTGTGAGTAGTTAGTTGTTGGTATTATTTTAGTCCATAAAGTACAATGTAGGACAAATGTGGGCCATGAGAGTATTGCAAAAGTAAATTAAAAAGCAAAAAGAGAGAGAATGCAAAATTGAGACCATGCATGCCACTTTTAGAAGTGTATCAAGTAATATGGGACGAACAAATATGGGAAGTGTATCAAGTAATATGGGACGGAGGGAGTAGTTCTTTTTAAATGTTAAACATATTTTTTTTATTATACAGTATATGCTATTAGAAAATTTTATTGTTTTAAAATGGATTGTTATTTTAACATATACACACATGTTCTTTTGGAAATTGCTAATAATTCTTTTTATATGTTAAGCATAATTTTTTAATTCGTATTATATAGTATATGCTATTACTATTGTTTGTTATAAAATGGATTGTTATTTTAACATATACACATATGTTCTTTTGCACAATACTAATAGTTCTTTTTATATGTTAAGCATCATTTTTTATTATATAATACTCCATCCGTTTCTTTTTGTTTGTCCCATTTACTGTAGCTCCAAATGCCAAGAAAGATGATGTCATATGCATGTGGGTGGGGACAATAAGTAAGGAGTCCACTTATTTTTTAATAAATGTGGTGATTAAAGTAGGCGAGAGAAACTTTTAAGGTACATGTGAGACCAAAAAGTGATAAAGTAGGGGTAGATGGGTGATAAATTTTTGCCATAAAAGGAAAGATGAAAAAGTAGAACAAATAAAAAGAAACGGACAAAATCGGAAAGTAGGACAAACAAAAAGGGAGTACATGCTATTACAAGTGTTCTTTTTAAATAGATTGTTATTTTAATATATATGACATGTTCTTTTGCTCAATACTAATAGTTCCTTTGCACAATACTAATAGTTAAAAATAGTTTAAGGATAAGGTGTACCTTGCAAGGTACACCCTGGTGCAATTTCTAATTTGCACTTCTTTTTACATATATCTAATTATATCTATTTACCTTTTCAAAATATAATTTAAATAATGATACAAATTCATATAAAACAATAATAACCAATAGTCATTAAAAGAATTATACTCAACATTTCTTGAAGTCATTCCATTAAAACGTCAAAATAATTAACTAAGTAAATATAATTAACTTTTCTTTAATTCTATTATCAAATCTAACTTCCTTAAATAAAACTTGAGGACTATTAATATATGATTAGGCTAATAAATTATACTTAGCTATTAATAAAATACTCTTTAACAATTGGCGTATTACAGATCACCATACTAATATTGGTGTGAGCGAGAAAGTTGTGAGATGATTTTAAGGATGCAAGGGATGACTTTATTAAAGGCGGGTTGATGTGTTATAAAATCTATGCCGCAAGTGCACGATGTTTATTTTTAGCAGAGACTTTGCAAGTATGGGTCGAATCCACAAGGACAAGTGTTTTCGGAGTTAATGTTTAACAAAATAACTACTTCAGATAGAATCAAAGAGAAAATAGCTGAACTACTAATTAAGCTAATGAAAGCAATGATTAAGGAAATAATTTATCAATGAATTAAAAACCTAGGGCTATAGTTCGGTCCACCATGTTTAAACCAATCAAAGGGGTTCAAATAACTAATAAAGTCGAGCAATTACAGCAAGTGTTAAACCTATAGTCAGGTCTTAACGCTTATAATTCAACATATGTAGTTCGATCACAAACATAATCAACACTACTAGTTTGTTCTAGGCCCCCCAAAAACATTAATCTGTACAAACAATTATTAACCAAATGCACTTAATGAAACTGCGCAAAAACATAAAACACAAATTAAGAATATATCACACTATAATTGCTATAATCACAACCTAGAAACTATATTGAAATCAAAACATGATCGTGGTATAAAATATGGCTTCCCTCCCTAAAACCTTAGCATAGAAGTCTACTCACTCATGACTACGAAGACAACAATAAATTCTATGTAAAAATTAATGCTTGGCGAAAATAACAACGAGTAAATTGAAATTAATCTAAGCAAAAACAAAGTAGAACAAAAGAAAGGAATCACCGCTATTGAGTTTGAATTAAATCAAATAATGAATCCCAATCTTCAATCACAAGAAAGAAAACTAATACTCTAAGAACTAGGGCTAAGTAATTAACAATAGAATCAAAGATGCCTCTCAAAAGTTCTAAGTTCACATTTATACTAGAGTATAATTAGGATAGAAAAAAGGACTAAAAGCGATTACCAACATGCACGTCATCAAAGCCCCCGGGTAGTCGCCCGATTGGGCCAAAACCGCCTGACGCCATCGGACGAAATACTCTTCTTCAAAATCTGTTGCTAGAACGTCTGTACACCTGCAATCTTCAGTCTTCTCTCAAGGGCGTAGCAGCACCATAACAAAAACTTCCCCGATGGCATCGGGCCGTTTTCTCTTTTAGCTTCTTTTGGCTTCTTGAGCCATATCCTCAAACCAAATGTACCCAAGGTCATAGGACATGACCTAGGGCCTCCAAATCCTGAACAATGGTGCATTTAAACTCCTTCAGTCCGGTGTAGTCGTCGAAAAGTAGCATAAAGTAAGGAGATAATTCCTTAAACCCTGCAGTTGAACATAAAACGACAAAATCACAACTAGGTAGTGAAGTTAGCACAAAATAGCTACTAAAAGCACAATTGACGCACATTTTAGCTCAGAGAATAGGGGAAAAAGCTATATAATAATATAATATCGAATTCTCCCAAGCTAAACCTTTGCTTGTCCCTAAGCAAAGCAAGACATGAACATACATGGAATTAATTGCCTCACCCTCAGATAGGTAAACACAACTCAAAATATGTTCAAGACTAAGAACCATTCAAGTAGGCAAAAATCAAGTTCGGTTGTTCAGATCAATCTAACTACCAATCATTCAAGAAAACCATCAAACTCAACTAACCCACATGACATGCATATCCTTGAAAGGTGCTCACACTCTTCTCAATTTTATGGCAGGCAAAGAATGTGCCCGATCACTCACCGAACCGACCCCTAAATGTCCCTTCCCACTCACTCTCTCATGTGTTTAAGAAGGTATAATGTCGCTCATCCTAATCAGGTCAACTCAATTAGGATATAGACTCTTTAACCTTGGCAACTTCACTCCAAATTAATTCGAAAAACAATATAAACACAAGCTCAAGAGGATTTTTTCAGGGTTATAGTGGGGATTAGGTAAGGATAGGAACTAGGAAGCATGTTTAGGGAATGGGGTGGATAAACCAAGAATAGGGGAGAAAGTATCACTATAAATAAGGCCAATCGAGGCCTACACATCTCCCATAACAATTACACACATCCAAAAACAACATCCCAACTCCATGAATCAACAAACAATAAACTCATATATGAGCAAGACATTAAAATTTTTCTTTACAAACAATGTGAAAGAAAGGACTTTGAACTTTTTAATTTTTCTCGTTGTTTGCACCTTTAAACTAGCATTGGCAACTTTTTCTTTATTTGCTCTTTCTTTTCTTTTCTCATAACATTGAACCCTAACAAATGTACAAGTATCCTCGAATCAATTATATAACCCATAAAACCATATCAGAAACCAACCTACTCAATGCTCCCCTAAGCTAGGCTTGGGAATAATATCAAAGTAAAGGCAAGGGCATGTAATGAGGTTTAGTATCAAAACAAATAGTCATAGGCTCAACGGGGCTAAGGAGGATAATGGTATAACAAAAAGCACTCTTAGACTCAAGAATTAGACAAAAGAACACCTCTATCACAACAAATGCCATAAGTCATCGATAATTTATAAGTATATCGCCAAGACCAAGATCAATCAGCTAATGAGGAAAATAACACACACAAGAAGCACACTTGGATATGTATATGCTGAAGGATTTTGTCCTTCGATCAAGTGTAATAATCTAAGTATACTTGGACAAGTTTATAGAGATAATATATTCAATAATATTAGGAGACCGTAACGTTTTGCTAGAAGCTAAATTACGGTTTGTTGGACTATTGAGATTAGGCTAACTACTAATATTGATTGGGTCCTATGAGGTCACACATTGTAACAAAGGTTAGATATTCATCCAAATTCATTTTGGATGGTCATATGGATGGTAGGATAAGAGTTGTAACTCTTGTGATTGAATGGCTCATAAAGAGTGGCTTTATGTACCTAATTAAGCCTCATAATGTATGACATTATGTGGTCAATTAAGCCTCATGAAACCACCAATGTAACCACTCTATATATTGATGTAGAGGTTGCAAAAGAGTACATACAACATCATCATCTTTTGGCCAAACACCATACAAAGTAAAGAGTGAAAAAGTTCTCTCTTTCCGTACTAGCATACGTGGTGATCTAACCGTTGTTCGTGGACCAACACTAGAGGAACGACGCTTGACGTTCTTTCAGGATCTCACTTGGAAGCTAATACTTTTGTGGATTCACGCATCAAAGGTATATATTATTATATATTATTTGATTCATGTTAGTTTATGCAATTTGTTCTTGGGTTAGATGTAAAGAATATGATTCTTGAAATTCCGCTCTAAGCATCTAAATTCCTACAGTGGTATCAGTTAGCCTATTGCGTAGATTAATATGATCATTTGTTTGATGCATTTTTATTATTATTTTAATTCGATTAAGGGAGGGATTTATATATGAGTTTATTTGCATGATTAATATTATGATATTAATTAATTGGAAACATAAAAATTGGATTTTTATGTATATATTATACTCAAAATTCGACCAATAGTGACCGGAAAGTTCTGATTTTCTTTTATATATGATTCGAATTTTGTAGGAAAAATAAGTTTGTTATTTTTCTTATTTAAATTGAATTATATATATTTGCCTAGTTCTTGATTATAATTATTTGAGGTGTTTGATGTATAATAGATTTTATGTCAAAACCTAAAATCACAAAATGTCAGATTTTGTGTAGTATTAGGTTCAAGAATTCATATTTGTTAAATTAATATGAACCCTAAGTTTTTTTTTTTTCCCCAAATCAATTTTGTTAATTTCACTCAAAATGTGCACAATTGTTGTGACTAATTGAATGGGAAGGGAAGAAAATTCCGTCCGCCGTGGTCAGGCGGAAATACGCCGGACCGACGACAGCCGGAGGTGGCGGCAGGGTTGTTTGTGCGCAGCACGTGAGGCCGAAGTTGCTGCTGGGCTCGCCTGGTTGCGGCCAGCGTGGCCGGTCGCCTGGTTGTGACCAGCGTGGCTGGTGGTCTGGTTGCGGCCAGCGTGGCCGGCGCCTGCAGTGGGTGGTGGTTGCGTGCTGCTTGCACAAGGCAGCTTGCTGGGCAGCGTGCGTCACGGCCGCTGCTTGGCAGTTTACTTTTTTTTTTTTTTAATTAAATTAAATTTTATTAAGTTTAATATCCTTTTTTTTTTTTAGTATATTCCAATATTGCAAATAATGAATTAATGGTGATTAATTGCATATTTAAGTCATAATTGAATTAAAATAATAAGTTTTATATTAATTGGTTAATTATTGATAGTAATTGACTAGTTAATTTTGAGGAGTTACTAAGTTGTTAGTAACTATTGTTATTTATTTATTTTATGTCAATTAATTTGTTTATTGCCTTTTGCTTTAAATATATATGTGATTAATTATCATAAAACATTATATTTTAATATGATTAAAGTATATGGGGGTTACTAAGAGTGTCTTTTGGTATCATTTCTTTAAATTTAATAGTAGATTAAATTTGTAAGATTAATGATTTAAAGTCATCTAAAGTACTAACCATATGATTTAATATGTGATTAAATCTTGATGGCGATATTATGTTTTAAAGTTGTTATAACATGATATTTTTTTATTTTTAATAGTTGATTAAAACGCATGCTTATATAATATATATTGATATTATGGATACATGCGGTGACTAGTATGGCCCAAACTTGGATAGAAATTACGATCTGCGTATCGTTAATGTATTTTTGTAATCTAAATACGATCTGCGCATCGTTGGTATTTTTGTAATATTTTTAGTTTAAATTCCAAAAAAAATAAATAAAAAAAATATATTTTTATTCAAGTACCCATGAAGCACAAGGATGGAGATCCATGGTGATTCAACAATGGAGGCCTTAAAGAGTAGTCTTTAGGATTAGGGGCCATACTAGGATCACATTTAAATTTTGCATTTAAATTTTTTTTTTCTTTTAAATGCTTTCTAAGTTTATTATGCTTGTGATTTAATTATGTTAAATGTTCACTAGTAATTAAATCAACATGATAATTTACTTAGGTCCCTTAAAATGAAATATTGGGTTTTTGCTACTCCAAATAAACACCTACTAAAACTTGATTGTTAGTAATAGGTTCTGCCAAAGCAGAGTGTTACTTCCAATCTTGGGCTAAGTAGAGTGAATTTCCGAAATTTGCATGTTTAGTTTGGTTTGGCCCAACAAAATCATCAAAACAGTTTTGGATTTTGAAGCAATAGTGATGGGTTTTGTGTTTTTGGTGATAAGCTTTGTCTAGGATTAGGAAGACTCTCCCCAACGTCGTGGGTAACTTCCTTACCTGGAAGCTAAAATCACCTTAGCAATCACCTATCAACTAAGAATTACAATTGTTGTAATTAGTAAAAGAGTTTACTTACCTTTTAAACTTGATTTTAAGTTGAGGCCAAAGTCCACTTAGAATTCATGTTTGATAGGATCTTAGAATCACTTGATTAAAAGGGACACTTTGAAATTGATCAAGTGCATGGCTTTTATTTTGAAATGTTTAAAATATGTTAAGAGATATTATGATAAACATACTTATTACTTTTGCATCTTCTATGTAGATATCATGTCTGGTAACAACAATAATTCACCGTTTAACTTACGTTCAATCCTTGAGAAGGATAAATTGAACGGGAACAACTTCATTGATTGGGAAAGGAATCTAAGAATTGTTCTTAGGTCCGAAGGTCGAGAGGATGTTCTTGAAACCCCGATCCCAGTTTTAACCGCCACCTCTACTGAAGCCGAAAAGGAGGCCCATAAGGCCATTGAGGAAAGGTCGGTAATTGTTACTTGCCTTATGCTCGCGGCTATGGAACCAAGCCTTCAAAAAGAGGTTTGCTAGCTTGGATGCCTACAGTATTATCCGGCAACTGAATACTATGTTTCAGCAACAAGCTCGGATTGAGAGGTACGAGACTCACAAGGCTATTCTTGAGTGTGTGTTAGTTGAAGGCAAGTCGGTCGCCACTCATGTCTTCGAAATGATTGGTTATTTCGAGGCAATGGAGAGGTTGGGCTTTCCTTATAGCCAAGAGTTGGCTACTGACATCATACTTCACTCACTTCATGATGGATTCAATCAGTTTAGGTTGAACTTCAATATGAATGGAGTGACGAAGACCCTTGCTGAGTTACATGGGATGCTCATGACTGCCGAGCAAAACATCCCCGCTGCTCCTAAGAAGGAAGTTCTTATGGTTCAAAAGGGAAAGGGTTTTAAGAAGGTTTGGGCTGGCAAGAAAAAGCAAGATAAGGGCAAGCAAGTTGCTACTAAGACTGTTGATAAGCCAAAGGCAAAGGCAAAGCCAAAGGTGGCCGCAAATGCCAAGTGCTTCTATTGTGATCAAATAGGTCATTGGAAGCGTAACTGCCCGAAGTATCTGAAGGATAAGAAGTCTGGGGCTTCTTCTTCAGGTATCTATGTCATTGACATTAATTTAGCAACATCTGCTTCTTGGGTATTTGATACCGGTTGTGTTTCTCACATTGTTTCGAATGTGCAGGGACTAAGAAGGAGTAGAAACTTGGCTAAAGGAGAGGTAGAGCTGCGCGTTGGAAATGGTGCAAGAGTTGCGGCCGTTGCAGTTGGAACTTATAGTCTACCTTTGCCTTCTGGATTAATATTAGAACTTAATAATTGTTATTATGTTCCTGCTATTACCAAAAACATTATTTCTATTCCTGTTTTGGATAATGAAGGGTTTTCATTTACAATTGAGAAAGGTTGTTTCTCTGTTTATTTGAATTCAATGTTTTATGCCACCGCTAAAAGGTCTAATGGTCTATATTTTCTAGACTTAGACAAAGATGTCCTTAACATAGACAGCAAAAAACATAGATCAAGCGATACTAATCCTACTTACTTATGGCATTGTCGTTTAGGACATATAAACGCGAAACGCATTCAAAAGTTACATAAAGATGGACTTCTCACATCCTTTGATTTTGAGCCATTTGATGTGTGTGAATCGTGTTTGATGGGCAAAATGACAAAGTCACCTTTTACTGGAAAGGGTGAAAGGGCCAGTGATCTATTGGGCCTAATACATACTGATGTGTGTGGACCAATGAGCACCAAAGCTAGGGGGAGGGTTTGGGTACTTCATTACTTTTACTGACGATTTAAGTAGATATGGATATGTCTATTTAATGAAGCATAAGTCGGAATCATTTGAAAAGTTCAAAGAATTTCAAAATGAAGTCCAAAACCAACTTGGCAAAACAATTAAAGCACTACGATCCGATCGTGGTGGTGAATATTTAAGCCAAGAGTTTAGTGATCACTTAAAGAGTTGTGGAATTCTTTCACAACTAACTCCGCCTGGAACACCTCAGTTGAATGGTGTATCTGAAAGGAGGAACCGGACTCTACTTGATATGGTTCGGTCTATGATGAGTTTTGCTGATCTTCCAATATCCTTCTGGGGATATGCTCTCGAAACTGCTGCTTTCACACTTAATAGAACTCCATCAAAGGCAGTAGAAAAGACACCATATGAGATATGGAGTGGAAAAATTCCAAGCTTGTCCTTTCTACGTATTTGAGGTTGTGAGGTCTATGTAAAACGATTACTTTCAGACAAACTCGCCCCTAAATCAGATAAGTGTTTCTTTGTGGGTTATCCCAAAGAAACCAAGGGCTATTACTTCCACAATCGAAACGAGGGCAAAGTGTTTGTTGCTCGTCGTGGTGTCTTTTTGGAAAAAGATTTTATTTCCAAAAAGGCAAGTGGGAGTAATGTATTTCTCGAAGAAATTCGAGAAAAGCAACAAATGGACATAGTTCAACCTATGTCAGAGTCAGAAACACAAGTGCCAGCTGTGGAGCTTGAAGTAGTTCCTCCTTTGGAGGAATCTTCTCCCATAACTGACCAAATGTTGGAGGACGTGCATTCCATACACGAACCTTCTACTGTCCCACCCGAATTTAATTCGTGCGAAAATTCTCAAATTGTTGAGAAGAAAATTTCTCTTGTTGCAGCCCCTCGTAGGTCTAGTAGACCAAGAATACCAAACAAAAGGTTTGTTGATTTCTTGTTGACCGAAAGTTCTGAGATAATGATTTTAGAATTTGAGGAACCTACTACTTACAAGCAAGCCTTGATGAGTGAAGACTCCGAAAAATGGCTTGAAGCCATGAAATCCGAAATGGCATCCATGTCTGAAAATCAAGTATGGGACTTGATGGATTTGCCCGATGGGGTTACACCTATTGGTTGCAAATGGGTTTTCAAGGTGAAAACAGACAAGGATGGTAACATTCAGGTTTACAAAGCAAGGTTGGTTGCAAAAGGGTTCAAGCAAGTTCATGGTATAGACTATGACGAAACCTTTTCACCAGTAGCAATGCTTAAATCCATTCGGATACTCCTAGCGATCGCTGCCTTTTATGATTACGAAATTTGGCAGATGGATGTCAAAACCGCTTTCTTGAATGGGTTCTTGAAAGAGGATGTGTATATGACACAACCGGAAGGTTTTGTAGATCCAGAAAATTCTAGGAGGGTATGTAAGCTTCAAAAATCCATCTATGGATTGAAGCAAGCATCCCGGAGTTGGAATCTCCGATTTGATGAGGCAATCAAAAGGTTTGGTTTTCTCAAAAACGGAGAAGAGTCTTGTGTTTACAAGAAAGAGAGTGGAAGTAACATAGTCTTCTTGGTCTTGTATGTAGATGATATACTTCTCATAGGAAATGACATTCCCATGCTTGAGTCAGTCAAGGAATGGTTGAAAAGTTGTTTCTCTATGAAAGACCTTGGAAATGCGGAGTACATTTTGGGAATCAAGATCTACAGGGATAGATCTAAGAGGATGATTGGACTTAGCCAACGGACTTATATAGATAAGATCGTCACTAAGTTCAACATGGAAAACTCTAAAAGAGGTTTTCTTCCTATGCAACATGTTATGTCGCTTAGCAAGACTCAGTGTCCTTCTGGACCTGATGAGATTAAGCGAATGAGTAATGTTCCTTATGTGTCAGCTATAGGGTCCATTATGTATTCCATGATTTGTACTCGTCCAGATGTTTCATATGCCTTGAGCATGTGTAGCAGATTCCAATCAAATCCAGGTGATGCACACTGGAGTGCAGCTAAGAATATCCTAAAGTACTTAAGAAGGACTAAGGATAATTTCTTAGTATATGGAGGTGAAACTAAGTTAATTGTTGAGGGTTACACAGATGCGAGCTTCCAAACTGACAAAGATGATTTCCGATCCCAGTCTGGTTTCATCTTTTGTCTAAATGGAGGGGCAGTGAGCTGGAAAAGTTCAAAGCAAAGCACTGTCGCAGACTCTACAACAGAAGCTGAGTACATTGCTGCGGCAGATGCAGCAAAGGAAGCTGTTTGGATGAAGAAGTTCATTTCTGAGCTAGGAGTAGTACCTAGCATTTCAGATGGCATTGTTTTACACTGTGATAATAATGGTGCCATTGCTCAGTCTAAGGAACCAAGGTCACATCAAAGGTGTAAACATGTACTTAGGAAGTTTCATCTCATCCGAGAAATCGTTGAGAGAAAGGATGTAATAGTTAGGAAAGTTCATACGGATCAAAATGTTGCTGATCCGTTGACTAAACCGTTGCCTCAGCCCAAGCATGAGAGTCACACTAGGGCTATAGGGGTTAAGCATATAGGAGAGTGGGTTTGATTGTGCGCTATTTACTTTTAATTAGTTCACAATTATATTTGCTCTTTATAATGATTTCATTATGTTTATCAATAAAGGTTTATGATCTTATTTAATCTTGGTTTAGTATTAAATAAAACGTCCAAGATATTTTATAACATTTGATAGGTTTTTCAAATACGTGATTTGACAAATGAAACCCTATTTGGTGAACAGGAGTTATAATATATCTAAGTCCCTAGTCCGAATCGTTAAATTGGACGTAAATGATTCAGTTTCGAGACTAGATTGTAAGATGATTGATAGCACAGTTTCATTGGCTATGGGGACATGGAGATGTCTAGTCATTTACATAGACATGTATAATGGATACGTGTCGGACAGACCCACAGAGATTTCTCTAAAGTGTTTTGAGAATCTCGTCATTATATTTAGTGGATTCCTTTGACATGAGTATGACACTATTCTCACTTAAGGATTAGTATATTTATGACACTGCAAAACGCCGTGCCGTAAAAGGAGGTTATAAAGGCAGTGATCGGAATTGCTAGGAATTGAGTGGGAGTTTTGGTTATGCAAGAATGGATAAGTCCTCCTAAACAGTTAGGATTGGTGTCTTGGCCTCTTGAAGAGCGAGAACTGGAAAAATGCATGGCCGTGCTCAAATGAATTAAAGAGTTAATCATTTGTTTCGACAGTTCGAACTCGGATTTCAGGAATCAACTTGAACAATGATACTGTTAACATTGGATGTTAACATATCATCAAGTTGGACATTAAGTGACTTAAGGAGTTTGAAGATTACACACTTGTTCTTAGACAAGTGGGAGATTGAAGGATTTTGTCCTTCGATCAAGTGTAATAATCTAAGTATACTTGGACAAGTTTATAGAGATAATATATTCAATAATATTAGGAGACCGTAACGTTTTGCTAGAAGCTAAATTACGGTTTGTTGGACTATTGAGATTAGGCTAACTACTAATATTGATTGGGTCCTATGAGGTCACACATTGTAACAAAGGTTAGATATTCATCCAAATTCATTTTGGATGGTCATATGGATGGTAGGATAAGAGTTGTAACTCTTGTGATTGAATGGCTCATAAAGAGTGGCTTTATGTACCTAATTAAGCCTCATAATGTATGACATTATGTGGTCAATTAAGCCTCATGAAACCACCAATGTAACCACTCTATATATTGATGTAGAGGTTGCAAAAGAGTACATACAACATCATCATCTTTTGGCCAAACACCATACAAAGTAAAGAGTGAAAAAGTTCTCTCTTTCCGTACTAGCATACGTGGTGATCTAACCGTTGTTCGTGGACCAACACTAGAGGAACGACGCTTGACGTTCTTTCAGGATCTCACTTGGAAGCTAATACTTTTGTGGATTCACGCATCAAAGGTATATATTATTATATATTATTTGATTCATGTTAGTTTATGCAATTTGTTCTTGGGTTAGATGTAAAGAATATGATTCTTGAAATTCCGCTCTAAGCATCTAAATTCCTACATATGCATCCAATAGGAAAGATATAAGCCTCACAGTCTAACCATTTTAGGCATGCAGTCAATGTCAACATTTAATAATCATGATTTGCTCAAGGTCACAGTAATCAAATATCACATCATTGCCTCACAATCACAAATGCCCAACTATCCAGATAACAAAGTCAAATGAATTTTCATTCAAAGGATAGCACGAGATATAAGGAGACAATCAAATTAGTCATTATCTTATTTTTGGTACTTTTTCCAGCATGTTTTTTTTAAAAGCAATAAAATGTTACCTAAAAAAGCAATAAATTTATACCAAAAAACAATAAAAAGAGAGAGAGAATACATACAGAAATTCTTCCCTAAGTTGAACTTGGCAATGGCCTCCTTGCAATGAGGGAAAAGGAAAGGACATAGGCATCACCCACCCATGTAAGAATCATCATCAAAGCCATAAGAGTTTCCAGTTGCGACAATATCACCATCTCCATCACCATCACCATCAGCATCAGGACCACCATCATCATCTCCACTCTTATCAGACACTGCCTCGCTGTAGGTGGGGTTCCAAGTGTACCAGGAGGGGTGTTCCTCTGTCTCAGTAATATGCTGACGCGCATAAAAGTCATCGTACATAGGAATAAAGTAAGGTGTGTATGATGATTGATGAGACAAGCGATCAACACGAGGACCAAGGTCATCCTCTGTTGTATCTCCTGGAGAGTTGTAGTGTTGGAAATTATGATCAACTGCAAGCTCTGTAGCATCCCCATCACACCTACATAATAGAGTTCAGGGAGGGGGTGCATGAGAAGTAGAGGCACCAACATCATCATAAGTGCACTGCCGCCTCAGGTGTTTTGGGGGATATTGTGTTGGGGTCATGCCCTTGGATGGGAAGGTGTTAGTTCTGATGACCTAGCTGAATTCTAACCCTAGGGTGTGGAAGCTCAATAAACTCAAGAGTGGCATTTATGAGCATTAGAAACTTGCCACTTGGCCTCCTCTTCAAAGGTTTCAGGGTCTTGAGGTAGGGGTAGTCTAGGAGGTCGAGGGTCTGGGTAGAGGTGTATTGGGTCTCATCAAATCTCTCAATCTATTGAGCAAATAAAGTAACGGATCCTCCATTAACATTGTTTCTGGTACAAAAACTACCATCCTAACAACGACTGGGAAGGTTGTTGGAGATACACTCCAAGTGCAGGGCAACATGATGAGGAACGTTACACTGGTAGGTATGTTCGGTCCCCCGTAGCATTTATACTCCTAACAGAATTAGCTCATCTTTTCTTACCAATTGACTCTCTACCTGACTGTACAAGGTCCAAGACATAAAACGAACCCAGATAGTAAAGATGGTATGATGAATAAACTTAACGGGCAAATGTTGTAAAGTAAATGGTCCGTCATCCTCAGTACTTTGTTTTGATAATATTATTATTATATTTGATGGAGTATGTGTATAATATTTGGAAAATAATGTTGATTATAAATTTAAAAGTAGTTACACTAGTACTAATTATGTTTATTTTAGAAATCGATGCCTTAAAATTGAAACTACCTTTTCTAGTTTCAATGTTTTCGTTTATAAATTCTTCTGAAAAGAACTGAAAAATAAAAATAAAAAAGATGATGAACAAACACTAAGAAAGTGATTTAGATCTAACTCCCAAAATAGATTTCTTGATGGGAGAGAGGAGCAATATTTGAATTTGGGCTGGGTTTAGTAATATATGAACCATTTTTTTTTAAAATTATGGATCTAGAGCCTTAGCTCTTACACAAATTTGTTGGGTCAAGTGGGTCTAAGGTCTAGGTTTTAAATATATTTGAGTTTTTGGTTCTTTTACAGTTTAACTTTTTTTGTCACATACTTGTAATGTATAGTTCAAGTGTTTAAAGGATCAAAAGAGTAGGAAAATCCTCAACCATCATTGATTGAACCTATCATATAAATGTGTATTCCTCTAAAAAATATCTCAAAGTGATAGTTATTGCTTTTGCTTTATCTTGCAACATCAAGTTTAAAATTATGAATCATCAGTCAAATTTGGGTTCAACTAGGGTCTCAAGCATTAGACCTCATACTTGTTCTTTACTGAGCAGTTAGACCATATTATGCCCCAGGTTCAAAGGGTAAGTTGGTTCATACCCTTGAAAATAGGGTGGCTCCAATTGGTCATTATGTAGATTTAGGATCCATCTGTGTGTGCGCTTTGTAGCCCACGACCATACAATCTTTTTTGAAAGTTAATCAAACCCTTTTGCATGATAATTTTTAGTACATTTACATTTGTTGTTTCAAAGCATGGAGAAGTTCATCAGCTCGGTGTAAATAACTCCCTTTTGCATGATAATTTTTATGAGGAGCTGTATATGCGCCTTTTCCCGACTTTTCTTCTTCTCCTACTCAAGTTTATTGATTATAAGTCTCTTTCTGGTCTTTGACAATCTCCAAAACTGGATCATTAAGTTTTCTTTCACTATGCCGCAATATTGTTTTTAGTCAATATGGTTTTACTAATAAGAAAAAATACATATTTTACGGTTTTGGTTTATGGAGAATATAGTTGTGAGCAACAATCCTATTTTATAGTATGTTTCTTTTGAAAAGTACTTAAGTACTTGTTTTTAGCTTAAGAACATTGGTGCTCTCTAAGTTCTATTTAGGGAT
The DNA here is from genome assembly GCA_947645195.1 of Patellifolia procumbens. Taxonomy (NCBI): domain Eukaryota; kingdom Viridiplantae; phylum Streptophyta; class Magnoliopsida; order Caryophyllales; family Amaranthaceae; genus Patellifolia; species Patellifolia procumbens. The sequence goes on from CANSGD010000193.1 coordinate 3,408,291, forward strand.
TGAGTGCTTTCATTCTAAGAACAAAATGTTTCTATCTCAATGCAAATAAAGACTCAATATTTTATCTGAGCCTAGCTTACTTGCCTCAAAATTGTATGACACACCATGTCCTAAAATCACGGTCATATTGATACTATGAACCCATTTAATTTCGTTGCAACACAATATTGTCGTATTAATCCTTGTTACATTGGTTCTAACCATTACTCGTCGTGATATTGCCCTACTCACATCGAATTCTAGTTTATTCATGCTCCTCACTACGAGCATTTTGGTGCGGCTCTTTGAATTTTGTGCTACCTTAAGTCTCATCCAAAATATGGCATTTCCCCGTGAGATCATCAGCTTCATACTTATTTTGATTTTGACTTGGTCGGTTGCCAAACTACTCAAGGCTCAATCGAGGGTAATTTTGTGCTACTAAGCTATCATAACTTTTGTTGAAGACTAGGAAGTAAAATATTCTTTCTTGATCATTTCACAAGTTGAGTGCAATTCTATGGCCTATGAATCTATGATTGCACTAAAATCAAATGATTTGTGCACTTTCCATGTGTCCTTTGGTGTTTTCTATATCAAGTAGTCCATTTATTTTGTGATGATCTAGAGCTCCTAATTGTTACTGTTATCGTCACCTATTATGTTCAAACTTATTTACAATTGTTCGCCATTGTCAATAAGACTCTAGATGCACCACATTTTCTTCTTTTTTGTCTAAATTGGGCGATTGTGACCCTCACGCTCCCACTTTAGTATAATCTAGGAAACAAGAATATGCATTTTTTTTCTTTTGTTAAGTTTTCATTTAGTAGGCTTACGTATAATGTTAGGAAACTTCCTAGCTATTTTGCTCTACTCACTCTTGTTTCCATTTTCATTCGTTATTTGAAATTTTTTCCATATTTTGCTTTATTCCTAATTTTGCATGCAAATTTTTTTTCTTTCCACCCTACATTGCTCTACTTGTGTTCCTCTTTGTTTCACACTTTTGCATAAATGTTATAGCAACATTATCTTTCTTCCCATATTTTCACTTATTTTCACGAGAGATAAGAAATTTTCTAAAGAATGAAGTATGATGCTTAAGCTAATTCGTATTTAATACCCCAGATTACAAATTATTTCATGCACCCTAGATCACCATTGACACACATGATCCAGGGCTTAATCGCTGTGTCTTATTACTTAAAAAAACATTGCGACTCTCCTCCCTAAAAAACTAACATCTTTTTTGAGTCCAACTTCTCGAGCTTCTCCTTCAGCCCAGCTTCAGTTTTTTCGTTTGAAATTTCACAATTCCTCTTAAATTTTGTGAAGAAATCCTCTCTTCAATGTACGTTTACTTTAATGCTTAGTATCTGTTTCCCGTTTCTGAATTTCGCTTGCAGTTGTAGTTTCGATTTCACCTATGATTTTAGGTTTTAATCTATTGCTTGAACTTCTTATTTCATATGTTTTACATTTTTGGGAAATTCTACATGGTAACCCTCAACTTTTAAAAATTCTATGTGGTAGCCAATCTTTTTTTCCCTTCTATTTGGTAACCCTCTACTTTATAGTTTATACATACTATAACCTTATTACATTAAAAAATAATTTTTTAATTTACAAACTAATTTATTAATCATAAAAATGATTTTAAAATGAAAAAATCAAACAAAACTTAGTCCATGGCCGCCCTCACCCGACAACCACCGCCGCCCCCACTTCCAGAACCACTCGGAGAACAACTCCCATTAACCCCCTGATTCCGTCGCTGCTGTATCTCTTCCCCTCCCCGTGCTGCTGCCCTCCGACATATCAACATCGCGGCTGCCATGTCGTCCATTAGCCGACGCCGGTCATTCACAACTAGACGAGCGCCGATGCCACTAGGCTTGGCCTGAAGGCTGAAAAGTACCTCCCATCCCCTGTTTGCTCTGCCTGAAAAGCACCTCCCTTGTTTTCTCTCGCTCTGAAGCACCTCGCTCGTTTAGTTTTGCGGGCTCCGGAGAAGGCTGCTAGTTATGTAGAGGTGAGCGGTGGAGGCCGTCAGTCGAGGGTGGCCATGGACTAGAATGGGTGGGTTAGTTTTAGTTTTTTTCATTTTAAAATCCTTTTTTGTAATTAAAATCAGTTTCTAATTAAAAAAAATCAGTTTTTAATTTTAAAAAATCAATTTAAATTAAAAAATCATATTTAATATAATAAGGTTATAGAAAATACAAAATATAAAGTAGAGGGTTACCAAATAGAAGGAAAAAAAGATTGGCTACCAGATAGAATTTTTAAAAGTTGAGGGTTACCATGTAGAATTTCCCTATATTTTTTGATTTTCACTTCATTACTGTAATACTTCCTCCGTTTTTTATTAGTTGACCTGTTTCTTTTATCACGTTTGCCAACGCGTGATTTCAATCACTTTTATCTTGGAAAATTGATTAGTAAAAATTATAAAAATATGATATTTTGAAAATATATAATGAGACGAATCTAACAAAACCCCACATAACTATATTTTCTTTTACGTGTAAATCACAAAAGATAGTCAAAGTAGATTATGTGAATAGTGTCAAAAGTCAAAACGTGTCAACTAAAAAAAAAACGGAGGAAGTATGATTTTTCTTTTTTTTTGTTTCTTCTTTTATCTGTTAGTCATCTCAATATCATAGAAGTTGTTCGAGGCGAATGACGGCAGGGGCGAAGCCACATAGGGGTTGGCAAGGGCCTAGACCCCCGGCCCCCGTGGCTCAATGTTGTGACCCTTATATTTTTTAATAGGCCCCTGAAGACTTAGGATAAATGATATTAAACTGCATTAAATAACACTAATACGCTCTTGACTTAGTGGTAGGTAGACGTAACTTTTATACAAGTGGTCAAGGATGTGTAGTAGCATAATTACCTTTTAAATCCTGGCTTCGCCCCTGAATACGGGATAAGTAATTTACACTGATGCTGATATAATGTTCATTGTTGGTGATGATTTTAAGACAACTGAAGGTATTTATTTCAATTTTGTTTTAACTTATGTTCTCAAAAGCACATTATACATTTCAATAATTACAATATGATAATGAAAGATACATTTCCAACTATGAAAAGTTTCCCAGCCTATGACAACTTCAACATCAGCAGGTCTTCGTGAAGTGGATAAAGATGTTGAATTCCTTCGAGACATGGAGCATGCCAAAGCAAAATCTTTGATGAGCTACAAGGAAGAACCATGTGACCAAACTGAAGATGACATTGACCTCGCAAGTCTTGCAAAGACTTCAATAGCAAAATGACTAATATTTTTGTCATAATAAGCTAAGTATATGACCTCCTCAGACCCAAATACTAGTTTCTTGGTTCCTTTCATAATCTTACAAATACGGAATATTTACAAAATGAATGATACTAACACTTGTTACTATGGCAGAGACCAAAATGAAGAAAAAGGTCGCCCAAGACAATACCGTGCAAATCTTCCAACATGCTTCAGATCACCTTTGCAAGCAACAGATCACCTTTGAAAAATACAACGCTTTCAGGAAAATGGATACTCTGAAAGCAACAGTTGTAGACTAGGTCTTTGTACATGGAGAAGAGAACTAAAAAGCACAAAACTATTAAGTGAAAGTTGGTTTAGAATTTTTGATATTGGCTAATGGTTTGATTATCATAAAATAATACAGTGAAACTCTTTATGAAGATCCTTTCACAACCATTACAACAAAGGAATTCTTCACCATGGGCTCAATAAAGAAAATCAACGCACGGGGATACACTAGTCAACGCACGGGGATACACTAGTAGAAAAAGGCTTATTCGCGGTGTAGCTATTGCGTCGGTTTTTAAGTAATCGCCGCAATATATGTGCTAAAATTTGAAATTCCATAAGTGAGGGACTTGTTGCGGCAATTTCTATTAAGAACAACCACAAAAAGTCTCCCCATTCTTTTTTTTAACAAAAAAGTGGGCAGTAGTCGCTCCTGTGCTTTCTCATACTTTCATTCATTGTCACCCGTCCCTTTATCTTCCCTCACGTTTTCCCTCCTTCTCTTGCTTGCGGATTCAGCCCGAGCGACAGAGGGCCAACTAAAGAAAGCGCCATCTCCATCTCCTTCTCCATCTCCGGTAAGCAAGGTGCAGCCACTCACCTACCAACGGAACCACTATCTCTATCTCCATCTCCACCACATTGTACTTACTTCGTAGCGACCACAAACGACGCTATAGCACCAAAGAAACCGCCGCCTACCGCCTCAACGCCAGAATCTGCCATCACTCTCACATGCGGTGGTATCTTCTCTTCTTTTTTGTTCCATTTTTCAATTTTTGTCTCACCGCCATTGACATCCCTCCGCACTCCACGTCCTCCACGTCCTCCACCTGTGCTACCGCCGGAGGTGTTGGAGGTTGTGGAAGTAGACCCCTCTCTCCCTTCCTGTTGGATCTTGTGAAGAGTAAAAACCTAATCCACAATATCTATCTTTTGATGTTTAATTTGAGTGTGTATTTGTTATTGATATGAATTTGAGAAGTTTCTAACATCCAATTCATGGTGCAAAAATACGGCCATATCGAAACGGCTTGCCTGAGTTGGAAGGGTTTTTAACTTTGGCGAACCGAATTCGACCGGTTCAACAAGGTGGATTTGAAAGCCTGGTATTTTTGGCTGTTCCGACCGTATCACCCGTGCCAACAAAGGTTCGCCCGTTATTTCCGCTGCAAGTTTACCAATGCCAAATCTCCACGAGACCGCCACCAACGCTCAATCTCTACGAGAAAACCACTGATGTCATAAACCACCCAACATCAAAAACCCCAAACTAAAAAAAACCCCAAATTGGTTTCTAGGTCATCGAAGCTTTTGTTTCTAGCATGTCGTTCTTTATTCATTACTTTTGTTTTTAAACTTCGACTTTTTGTTCGAAATTCGTTTTGTGGTGCTCGATTTGTGGTGTTCAATTCATGATGTTTGATTTGTTATTAAACTGATCTTGGTTTTGTTCTTAAATTTTGTTCTTGGTGTTGGGAACGTATAATGCCAATCCTGAATGGGTCAGTCGCCAATCCCTAAAGACTGAATTTGTGGTGTTGGGTTTTTTCTTGATTAGTTCATGGTTTTCTTCTTCAACTTTTTATGGATTTTGTTCGTCAATTTTTCTAGGTTTTTGTTTGCTCAATATGGTGGTGACCAGCCGCAATGAAGGTGGTTGGTGCTAGTTGGTGACAAAGGTGGCGGTGGGTGTGGTGTTTGGCTGAGACAGTGGTTGTCGACGGTGGCAATGGTGGTTGGTGTGGTTGTTGACGGGTGGTTGGTGCGGTTGTTTGCAGGTGGTTGATGTGATGTGCATGGTGAAGACGGGCTGGTACGGTGGCCCATTAATCACCCTTTCTCTCTCTTTTCCACTTAATACCCAAACTAAATCACAATTGCCATATTTTGCCTAGGAACCCGTGCCACTCATGAATGTTGCAATGATATTATTATAGAGGAAGTACACGATTTAACATATTTTATACAACAAATCCATGTTAGTGGAACACAAAAAGTTCCGTAAGGCGTTAAACTGGATAACTCTCTAATTTTGATAACTTCTAGCTCCCTTTAAAACCTCTCAATCATATCATCTATATCCTTCGTCATATCCCTGTTTTGTTTTTTGAACGCTGGAGTTTCTCTTTTGGGATGTTCGCAATGACTTGTATGATGCATGTTACATACCACGTATTCGACATCATAAGCCTCTTTCAGTCTTTTGTAAAAGTCTAGCAACATAAATCGACTGAAGTGCGCAACCGGATTAACTTTAAATTCATGCGCTGGATGGCAAAGTAATCTAGAGAAGTGAAAGCTGGAGAATGCAAGAAAAGACAGGGAATAAAGGACATCTAGGTTAGTTTTTTGTCACAATCTTAAGGGCATAAACTATATGGCTGCTACACCAGCACAGAGGGACTGGAATATCCTCTTTAAATATGTAATTTGCAAAGATATAAGAATCAAGAAAAACTAGAGTAAATTAAAATCTCTACTCATGCCATTAATTAGAGGTGTGACTGCCTGGCAATGCTAAAGTATCACAACAGGGTCAAGAAATACCCCAAGACTAAACAGTGCGCCTCAAGACCCTACAGTAAAGAACAGCAATGACAATAGTATCCATGAAAACGTATATGACAAGCTTGACCCCCAAGGAAGACAAGATAGAGGGCAGTTGAGATAGGAGTTGTAAGCAAACAGTGAGCTACTGTGCAAATTTCAAATAGGAGTTGATTACTTTAACTTGTCAAGTTTATTGCTATAGAACAGTTGAGATGACAATAGTGACAAACGGTCATATTTAAGTTAGTTCAGTTGGAGCACTATTTGGGTCTCAGGAGGTCATATACTTAGCTTATTATGACAAATGAAACAATAGTCATTTTATCTTCCAGGTTGGATCGAATTCCATTCGGGTCAAAATTGAGTCATATAATTTTTGGGACAGTTGAGGCGTGCAGCAGATCATTCAGGCCTTGAAAATAAATACAAGGGAAGAACACATCTGTAGAATTTTCGATCTTGCTTCACGGAAACAAAATTAGCAACTTTAATTATATACTTGACATACCTTTTGATCTTTTACGAGTTTATGCTTCAGATGAATCACAAACTATTGCAGTATTTGCTTCTTCAAAGAGTATATTGAAACCAATCCCTGCAGAGCAACTTTACCAATTCTATGTTCGTACAAGCTCTCCCATCATCTATGCTCAACAATGTAACAAAAGAAAAGCAAAAGCTACCATAAGTATCAGCAACGAAACAATACAATAGCAAACACCAAAAATTCCAAGAATTCTGACTCTAAACAGGATTGACATCGATAATGTGGAACAACAATCGATTTGGCATGAATGAGATGCAGTACCATTTCTGTAGGTTCCGTTCCCGGAAACTGCCCTATGTCGTAACCTTCTATCTGTTGGAATTCATTATGCAAGCCAATAGCGTAATCCTCTGCATACGTTCCATCACTTTGAAAATAGTCGGCAATCTGCAAGTTTGATTCCAAGCTCACTTGTAATTACTATTGCAATAATTGAGGAGGGAGAATTGTAGAAGAGCGTCCCAAGGGAAAATTATAAAAGAGTGTTCCATGTTGGTAATGCAATTAGACCAAACTCATTGTTTGATGTCTATTCCAATGCAACTGAATTTTATAAGGAACTGACTACTAACATTAGAAAAGAAACAAACCATGAAGTGAAAATGATTACGTGATACTCTTACATGATTAGCCATGGACATCCCACTGAGAGCAGCACTCTCTAGACTTGATCCTAGCAGCCAATCACCACATATACCAGCTCTTCCCTGAGGATCAAAGATGCATGGTGTGCCCGGTATATTGTTCGGAAGAGCTGCACCCCTGAAGACAACAGAAAAGCTGCAACTGAACATCCCATTACACTCCAAATTCCTAAATAATGCAGTTAAAGTACAATGACCTCTTCTCTAGCTTCCAACTTCCAAGGCATAACCTGAATCTGATTAAAGCAATGTTCTCACATTTGTGAGAGATCATTGCACTGGTCAAAATAACTTCCTCGCACCTCGATGATGCATTACTTGGGTATAAGCCATATTTTTGTGTGCTCCCTCACTAAGGACGGGACTACCAATCAGCATTGCATATCCTCCCACAACCTAAGATCACAACAAGGTGTGCTACACTTCTAGATTGGCTACTTGGAGCAAAATAATCATAACAAGTCTCACTTGTGACCACATAAATATCTGTCGGTTTACAAGATAGGGATATAAGTTAATAGCAGCAATGGAGGGGTTAACGCATCATCAACAATAATGTGAACCCAATGCCTCCATAGAGGATACCGCTTTGGATGGGGCATGAGTTCAAACGTAAGCAATCTTCCTCTCAAAATAACAGATCCAATTGAACCTTAATGATGCACAACGATTGTTTCCTACTTATGATGAATAAGAAGAGGTAGCATAATGTGTCCCTTTGATTTTGTACGATTGTAGTCCAGAAGTCAAAGAACAATGAGCATTTGACTTCTTCGAAAATGGACCATCTAATAGCATATTATCGTCGGCAAAGACTCATCATATGAGAGAGTGTCACATTTAATTATTGTTAGATGAGGTAGTATTTCTATTTTGTTGATGACAGTCTTATCTGTCCCATGAGCAATTCTCAATGTCTTATTAGTACCTCAATGCATGGAAAAATTTAGTTTTAGTAGTATGCATGGAAAAATTGCCTCATTGTCCATGTCAGACTATTTCCCAGTGTCTGATAAGGCTCCACTCAGTATATAGGTTACTGAAAATCAAGAGAATAGGGTTTATAACAAATGACAGGAAGAAGATCAGTGAGCTCAATGTCTAATGTAAGAATTTCAGTTATCACTTAAATTTGTGAGGAAAAAGAATTTCTGATGGGTTATTTGCCCTTTTCAAAGTATGTTCCAAGAAAAGTAGCATCTAGTGTATCTACAAATTTTAGTCTTTACCCGAACATATGGCTAATGTCTCGTTCTATTCAACTTTAAAAATATTATTTTAAAAAAAATCAGTAAAAGACAGTTTTAATGAATTTAATCAGAAAAATCCAGTTTTAACCAATAAAATAATATTTCATCAATAAAAATCAGTATTGCATTAAGAAAACAACAGAAAATCAGTAAAATTCAGTAGTAAGATGGTAAAGTCAGTTTCAATTAGTTAAATGCAGTTTTAATCAGTTCAGTCAAATAAAAATCAAGGGGAGGAAAATGTGCCCTAATACTCTGTTATTTTATATATCTGCTCCAGATCCCTAGTTTTCTTGTAGGACGACTCGTTGAGGGTCTGACTGGTAATGTTAGTAGTTTTTCTTATTTGTATATTTATATCTACTTTTAGTGGGAAGGCACCGAGTTGACTGGGCTGGGACAAAGGTTAATGACATATTGTTTCCTGTAACCATTTTACACAATAAAAAACATGTACAAAGAAGTAAAACACATCTTTTGACTGAAGCCAAGGGACCAAGTCAGTAAGAATTCTATAAAGCCTTTCGTACAACATAGGCGGCTTCAATAGATAATATGCATGTATCTATTCAGTCATAGAGATGAAGTTCCGTCATCAGAAAAAGAAAAGAAACAAAGTTCCTTACCACAGTTGCACCCTGCTATAAGTTGGTTTCTTCAATGATCCTTTGGACAGCCCTAATGCAGTCTCAACACCCTCTAGCATCAGCGTCGTCACCTTCTCTGCTGTGACATTAGGAATGTTTTCCTAATAGTAGGTAACTCATTATTCAGCAACATAAACACGAAATCGCTATAAAAATGTATGCAATGCAACATGCATGACACGCTGGCCCAAAGAAATTTTAGTGAGGTTCAGTTCAGTTGAGAGACCTTCAGGTGCTCTAGCCACACCTCTTGGCAATTAGTCAAAACAATTTTCCGTTTAAGCTTCTTAAAGACAAACTTAAAAAATCTACTATTCTGTTTTGTATAGTATGGTGTTATGAAGCACTGATTTCAGCAATGTTTTTAGCTTATATATGACCTTATAATTTGATAAATTGGGTAAACTATCTTCACATGACTGATCACAATTTTAACTATGAAGAAGTTTCCCCTCACTTCGCTTAGGCATGTGGCTTTGCCCTCTCCTTATGCATAGGCTCTAAAAACCGTAACACCTTCACCATTTTAGTTATACCATCAAAAACGGTTGGCAGCCATTTAGTGTAACTATCCTTAAACAATGATGTTGACATTCTTACTTTACGCTATACAAATGTACTTCTCTGAACATATAACATTATACTAGTTGACTTCCCAACATTATTATCAACAGTTTCAAGCTTCAGAATCCAGAATCAATCACTGCTAACACTTTACCAAGTAGAGGATCTTTCAGGATGCTTGCAACCTTATATATGTGATGGACTTGCCGACAACTTGTTATAATAAATAACGGTGTTTAAAAAACAGTGTTATGAACCGGTCAAATTCGGTTCACCAAAGATGAAATCCATTACAACTCGGGCGATCTGAATTGCTACGGCCTTTGTTTTGAGCCATGGTCTAGAGAGAAATTTGATTTAGCCTCAGGATTCCAAATATACAAATTTTCTCCAATCACCTCTCCAGCTATGTGAAGATCCTAGAATTTTTTTTAAAAAAATTCAAACATTTTAATACGTTCCAACAAAAACCTAGAATGACGTTCTCCTTAACAGGGCCACACGAACGCTACTTGAAGGCAGATGACTACTGAAGTATTGAACACTATGTAACTTTAGACAAGAATTACGTGTCTAATCGGATACGGTTGTCGAAGTGTCGGACTTGGCCATTTTGTAGAAAAAGTAAAGTTTTTAGTTAAAAATGAAGTATTCAAGTGTTATATCGTGTCTCACACAATGACACAATTTTTGAGGTAAATGAGGGTGTCAAAGTAACATAGATTGAACATATTATTATATTATACACCCATCATCTCCGTGGCCTGGTTATGCACCTATTCTTCCAACCAGATAAGTGGACCTGGCAATTTTTCAGGAGTGTGTAATATTTTCTCAGTGGGAGCAGGGAAGGAACCTAACTCAGCAATAGAGTGCCCTCGTAAAGGTATTAATTATTTAATAGTCCGATATAATTTTAGCTTTGAACAATTGGAGTATGAGATATGCATAGAGATGCCTGGACAAGCTAACTGATCTGACCACTGAAAAAGTTGATTGACATTGGGATAACAGAGATGCAGATCTATTCCCTTGAAGCTTTTTCTCTAATAGTTTTATCTTAGTTATAGAAGATTCTGTCAGCAACCAAGAGTTTGAAACGTTCGCATTACTAAATGCAGCAGCAGAAAAATGACCAGTATCTGGGGGAGCTTTACTAGCAAGTTGCGACAGAAATTCCTGAGTGCATTAGACTGTTCAAGTGTACAACTATGAGAGCCAACAGATGAGACGAATCCGAAGTTCTTGATATAAGCTTTGAGCAGGTGATTAGTCAACTCTGTACTAACACGTTCCGCAGTTCAATGATTAACAAACCTGTGGAACCTTGTTCCGCTTTCCAAAAGCTGCTGTACTGAAGAAGGTCCAGCAATGAGGACCACCTTGGGAAGATGACAGTTTCGCCGAGTTGTTTGCCATCCATGATAAAGCGTCAATTCCTTTTACAAATGCTCCTTCGAAGGGAAATGTCAAAGGAAGAGGATCTTCAAATGCTGCAAGCAGGGCCCATATAGAGCTCAATTCTAAGCTCTGCAGAAAGTTGGAACGCAGCTTAAGATTAGTAAGGTGCTAGTCCACAGTACATACTTGATATAAATAGATTAGGTTTAGAATAATGTATAAATCATCAAGTAAACAATATAGGTGGGCACTGGCTGAAACAGTAAGCTACACATGAAAAAAAAAACTCCACGAACCTTCATTTGTTTAGCAATAAGCGGCAAGCCTGAAGAAGCAAGTAACCGATTTGCACATTTTCCTGATGAGAAAGGAGGAAGTTAACAGGATCCTATGATCAATAATACACCAAGAACTAGTACAGCCGAAGAAGAGGCACAAGAGTATATCTTAAGGATGTTCAATGCAACCTAGATCATCAACCAAACAATCTGAACCTTTAGTATATAGGCATCAGGCTGAAATGTAATTAATAGAACAAGTCCCAAAGTTCACCAGATACAAAAACACAAGTATGTGACATCGAAACTCGAGAATACAGCAGTATCAAAGTTATTTGATATCTATTACCACAGGTCATAAGGCTGCAGTACAAAAATTATTGTGACCTACACAAAACCCAAGTACCTCAAGCAAACCAACACTCCCGTAAGGTGTCAAATAACAAAAAATTATCACAAATATTTTATCAGATCAACAATGAAACAATATAAGATTCAGGGGAAGGACAACTTCTAGTTCCTACAACAACTTTGTTTCAGTTTAAAAACTTGAGTTCGAAACAATTCGAAGCCGTAGGATAACCTGTTATAAACCAAGTCTAATGAAGATTTCACGTCGGGCTGTTATATTTACAACATATTCCTGGAACAAGAACAAACTAACAAGAAAACAATAACAGCAAGAGCCTTGAACCTAAAAGTATGGGATTGGCTACATAGACAAATATGTCATCCCCACGAATCGCTTACATAAATCCTTCTCCTCCCCTTAACCCTGTCCACTGCAATGTAATCCTTATGATCCAATTGTTTCATGTCCTATATACTCGTTTCATCCAGATCATTTTTTGTCTTCCGCCACAAATTCAGATCTCTGTCATTCCAACTCTCCATTCTTCATATCAGAGCCACCTCAGTTGATTCTCCCTCATCTAATTCTTAATATAAGCCACTCACAGTCTCCCATCCTACCGAAGACCTCTTCTTTGCAGATTTAGCTCCTTTTTCTGTACCAATCTACCTCAACATAGTGCATCTCTACCACATTCCTCTTCCATCTTCCAAACATGATCTTTCTTGACAGGCCAACATTCCGCACCATATTGCACAATTAGACAAACAAATCCTTATAGATTTCCCTTCACCATAGTGCATCTCATGTTATATGGAGGTTGTCATTTCATCCATAAATGTTCAAACGAAAAAAGAATTTCGATTAAAATCTTGATTTAACCCAATGCTCTAGTGTGGCCGGCTTCTGTGAGGGCGCGAGCCCGGAGTGAGACAACAAGGACTTGACCCACCTATTCCTAAGTACTAAATACCGAAGATGTGAAGGAGAGTCAAGGCAAGGAGTTACAACCATGGTTCGAAAATACGGGAACGGTTTTGGATACGGAAATGGTTCGGATTTCGGTGTAACGGAACGGATACGTTCGTCGCGGACCGCAATACGGTTGTCACGGCAGGAATTTTTAGGTGGTAGTAATATTTTCGCCCATTATTATGAATAAAAGGTATACATGTATATTAATAATCTAATACTAGTACTAACTAGAAATTTAAATATTCTCATAAAAAAGTATACTTATTAAGAACATTTAATTGTTATATAAACATTAGTTACTGTACTAAACTCATTATTTCTCACAAAAAATAAAAGGTTGCCTTGTTGTAACTCCTTTATATGCGGAAATCCTCTAGCAATATTTGAAACAATTGAAACAATAAAAGGTTGCCTTCTGTTTGAAGAAAAACGATAACTTCTTCATAAAATGCTCGAAATAGTAGATAGTTTGCTACTCCCTTTGTCCCAATTTGAGCACAACAATTTGACTTATATATCCACATACCTCCAAGTTGAAAAGACATTTGATTTACGAACGAATGCGTAGCGAGCTTGTTGCCTTGTTATAACGTTCCGCTCGTCTTAGATAGTCGTGAAACATATATTTTAACTAATATATAGAAACAAAAGGTAAAGGAATATTTTACCGATACAAGTAAAACGAAGCCTTTAGTCACAAAGCATTTGGTTCATGTCATAAGGTAGCGCCTCCGTCACAAGTACAAAGAGAAAAGTAAAGGAATATTTTAAAGAGTGCAAAGTGAAGACCAAAGTATGGAAGTATACAACAACAACAACCACTAAGCCTTATTCCCAAAAATGATTTGGGGTCGGCTAACATGATAAGTCACTGAAAACCGTTGAAAAAGGAGATGGCATCGACAAGTGTGACAAAAAGTTACAAAATGTTTAATAAAAGTTTTAGGTTTTATAAAAGTTTTACGAAGTTTTAAACACAAAGATAAACACAATAAAGATGAACAAATAAATAAGGTAATTGCATCCCTCCCTCCACGTGAATATTGTCCCTCCATCCACTTCTATCCACCGCCATACTTTCATCGATCTCAAGTAAACCCCTATTACCTTCAATTACCTTCATCCTTGTCATTTTCGATGTTCCCCCGCCTCCTTACAATTTCTACTCTTCAAGTCTGCTCACGGGCACATCACTTGGTCTCATTTTCACATGACCGAACCATCTTAAGCAATTATCCCTTATCTTTTCTCCAAAAGATGTAACACTAACTTTTTCATGAATCACATCATTCCTTCCGATGCCCTTTACAATTTCTACTCTCCAAGTCTGCTCACCGGTGCATCATTTGGTCTCATTTTCATCATCTTAAGCGATTATCCCTCATATTTTCTCCAATAGATGCAACACTAACTTTTTTATGAATCACATCATTTCTTAATCGGTCCTTCCTTGTGTGGCCACACATCCATCGCAACATACACATTTCTGCCACATTCATCTTATAAACGCGACATTATTTCACCGCCCAACACCCAATGCCATATAACAAAGCACGCCTTATTGCCGCGTGATAGAATTTTCCTTCTCCATCCTTTTAGAGAATAGATCCAAGGTAATGGAAGACGTTCAATCCTTGAACCACTTTGCCTATTAATGTGACTGCCCCTGCCTCGCTGTAACCGCACTTCAAATACTACGTTTGCTTCTATGTCTCCCCAATTCCGACTTACTCTCAACATCTTCCTTTGTCTCATCAGTCAACATAACATAATATCATCCGCAAACATCATATACCATGGTGTAAAATTAGGAAAGTCTTACCGGATAGGGCTAATATAAGACACTAAGAGAGAAATAAATGTAAAGAAAAATAAATGAAGAGGTTCAAAAAATATTAAGAACGAGAATAAATAAAAAAAAGCTTAAATAGGAAAAGTGTATGAAACACAATTTGTAGAGTAAAATGAATCAAAAGGAAATAACTTAAGTCGAGTCACGTCATGCCATCACCATATATTCTCTCCCTTCTCCAAGACCATATTTTCCTCGTAGACTCTAACTAATCCAATTTTTCTTAGGTCTTCCCCTAACCCTCACACTCCCTTCACTACGTCACTCTTAAAGCCTCCTCATCGCCGCGTCACTTAGTCTCCATCTTACATGTCCTAACCATCTTATGCTATTCTCTCTCATCTTACTCTCAATAGGTGCAATCATCTCATCACTTAACCACTCCTATTCTCTATGACCACAAATCCAACGTAATTGCCGCACATCCACCACATTCATCTTATGTACTCACGACCTAACATTCCAAGCCATACACTATTGCGGCATGCGGTAAATTTTCCCATAATCTTTGGTTAGTTACTTGGATAATCTTCCCATCTAATGTTCTAACCTCGTAAACTTGCACTTTAATTGTACCAGTCTTATTGCTCTTATTTCTTCTTATTTCTTCTTCAGATCTACAACGAATTGTCTCCACAATTTAAACTTATTTCACACCCCTTCTTTCGTCTTATCAACCAACACAACACCATATGCTACAACCATACATTGTGGTATATCGTCTTAAAATGACCTTGTCAATTTGTCCATGACTATAACAAAGAGGCTTAGTGCCAATCCTTAATGTATTCTCCGATGTCCTTAACACAAGTATGCACACTCCTGCTAACTCTCTTTAAACATATCCTTAATGATAGTTTTTACTCATAAATCATTAGATTTCTTAATGGTTAAACGTGTTGAAAGATTAGATTGGGAAAAAGGGACTATTGTTCTTTTTTTAGACTTCAAAATCCAACTACATCAAAGGAATTTGAAAAACATACACCCTTTTCAACAAACCCACCTTAATTGTTTTATTTCCATCAATACTAGAAATTTGTGTTCTACCCGCTTTATGAAATTCAAATATATATGTCATATTGCATAGGAAAGATGACTGGAAATTGGTAGATAAGATCGACTTTGCACCATAAAGGGAGAATCATGGTCGATGTTATGTATGTTACCATAAAGGGAAAATAGTGGTATGTTATGTGATCAAGCAAAAATGGCCTTAATGATATTTTTAAACAAAAAACTCTTAAAAGGGTTTTTATTTATGAAGCACAGAAACTTATTAGCACATGAAGTTTGCAATCTCTCGGGATAGTAAAAGAAAATTGAGGAGCAAGGACAATTCATTTGATAACTTTAATTACACTAGTATAAAACATTCAAGGATAAACTAACAAAAGATTACCACGGATTTCTACCTAAAAATAGAACCCCAAATTAGACACTCCCCGTCTAAGATCTTTTTCTTTTCTACAATCAATGGTAGGAACTTCCCCTAATGTCTCCAGTCTAAGTCAAGATGAAAGGGCCTTTTTTCACTCTTATGCAAATTTCATCGCAATTTCACCCACAAGACTCTTCTTCCCCAGGCAGTAATTGCCTATGTTACATTCTGTTATTCCTCAAAAAAGCAAGATGTTAAAAAAAATAAAAAATATAAAATAAAAAGGTGAACAACCAAGAGTCAAGACCCCGCCTCTCACTATGCCTTTATAAAGGATATATCAAATAGTTTGCCATACTATCATCCAAGGATTTGATAAGAGATATTAATTAGTAGATTACCAAAAATCCTATAACTAGAGATTCATGAAAGAAAAGAGAAATTTAATCATGCTAAATTTTTTAGTCAAGACCAAGAAAAGGCTAGACTGCTGCACAACTTGAAACTAAAGCAAGAAAATCAGCTCTAGCTCCAGAAAAAAAGATGAGTCCTATTCCAGAAAAATGTACAAAAAATAGTGTGTTAAGCAGCACCAATTTTTGTCAAGAACACCTCTTCCTCTAAATCCTAAACCAAGATTAGCATATATCTCTACATGGATTTCTTCATTTGAAATGCCAAGCAAGACTCTAACACATTTCTTTTGGATGCAATTGACTTCAGAGGTCTGAATAATAGAGTGCTGATACAAAGAAAAGAGCGAGAAAGTATAAAGATAGAGGCTGCAAAAGTCACCATTATGTGCAACAACAATTGTGTCAAATTTTCCCCGTGTGTTAAGCAGAAAAGGCTAGACTGCTGCACAACTTGAAACTAAAGCAAGAAAATCAGCTCTAGCTCCAGAAAAAAAGATGAGTCCTATTCCAGAAAAATGTACAAAAAATAGTGTGTTAAGCAGCACCAATTTTTGTCAAGAACACCTCTTCCTCTAAATCCTAAACCAAGATTAGCATATATCTCTACATGGATTTCTTCATTTGAAATGCCAAGCAAGACTCTAACACATTTCTTTTGGATGCAATTGACTTCAGAGGTCTGAATAATAGAGTGCTGATACAAAGAAAAGAGCGAGAAAGTATAAAGATAGAGGCTGCAAAAGTCACCATTATGTGCAACAACAATTGTGTCAAATTTTCCCCGTGGCTTTCCATTCTCACTCAAATGCCACATCCCACTAAATGGCTCAAGTGTACTGATCCAACAAGGCCTAACGACTTCAACCAGTTTTGTCTGCACAATATAAAGCATCCAATCTATTAGTAGAGTGGCTATATGAAGAAGAAATTTAAAGCCATGGAACCAAAAAAAAAAAAATCGGTTTAAGAGTGACAAAGGCATATAATAGAATCTTTTGAGAATCATTCAGTTTATCTTGCTAAATATACCATAAATTGATGTCTCCCAATTCTTTTTTTGGCATATGGTCCCCTTTTATTTCGTCCTCTTTTTATCCTTCTTTACATCCTCCTTTTTATCATTTACCTACGTTAGTTCTACCTATTTAAACCTTATTTTTGTTATTTATGAATAAAATAGTTCTACCTATTTAGTTCTACCTATTTAAACCTTTTGAAAACCTCTTTTAAAACTTTTTGGTGTAAACCTTGTTTTCAAAAACTTTTTAAAAAAATTCTTAAAACTTAAACCCTTTTAAAAACTTTTTATCACTCTTATCGATGTCATCTCCTTTGGTAACGGTTTCAGTTGACGATTCATGTTAGCCGACCCCAAATCACTTTGGGAATAAGGCTTAGTTGTTGTTGTTGTATGAATAAAATAGTGGTACCTACCACCCCCATATATATCTCATGAAAAGTTGTGCCAAAGAGAAACGTATCCTAAAGACAAGTGCAGGGACAAGCGATTTAGAAGAATGAAGCAGTAGAAAAGATCCTTAACAATTCCGTAGGGAATTTTATTCAGATACTGCCCTTCCTATGCCATACTATACATGAGTAATGTGATAAATTGGTACAATGTAATGGATACCATATATATCGAATTTATCAGGAAATATAGTAGTTTCTTTGTTGTATTAATTGTACCCAAAGACGCCAACACACAACTTTTAGCACTAATATCTTCAACTGTGTATAAGTAAAATATAGTAGTTTCTTTGTTGTATTAATTATACTCAACCTATAATAATCAACGAGAAGAAACCTAATACTACCGCCTTACCCAAAATGCCCGCCAAGTGGCTATGTAGGCACTAGGCACCCTCTATTACATATATACACGCGCGCACCGACACATAATGTGATGAGAAGGTTACATTAAGAAGCCCGCGGTTATACCTTCTTTTAGATATGTACATATAGGAGGTATTGATGCAATTGCAATTTCTTAAAAATCTACATTTTTTATCTTATACTACGAAGCATAACTTACATACATCTGTAAACTCTTATGTCATTAGTAATACTACCATCTCCAAGTAATATGAAGCATGGACAAAATATTCACAAGTCTTGTACTACCACTACCTTCTACAAGTAATTCAAAACAAGGGAGTTTAATAATGACATAACCGCTAGCGCACTAAATCAGCAATGTTGTTAAGCTTTGATCTTCATCTGGATGCTACAACTGCCTCATGGATTTCAGTAACCTCATCAAGAAACCCAATTGTTCAAGCGAAATGAATGCTTTGATGATAATGACATGTATTCATAAAGATAGTATTGTGACAAGGCAACCTCCAACCGAAAAGTCATTTATTTCATTGAAAAGTAACTGGCAGAGTAAGAAAAATAACTTTCATAGAAAAGCACATATGTAATCACCTCTGACAATATCGAATCAGCCATCGGCCGCATTCCGTTGGAACCTATATATCGTGGTGGGGAAGCAGGCAGTGGAGAAAACCCACCCCCAGGTTCAATTTCTCCAATTGTACCTCGCCATTGCTGTACTATGCCCTTCTCAATCCATCCATTAACCAAGTCAGCAAACCGCAAATCGCTGACAGTAAAGAATTGAGCAGC
This sequence comes from Patellifolia procumbens, assembly GCA_947645195.1. Lineage (NCBI taxonomy): Eukaryota > Viridiplantae > Streptophyta > Magnoliopsida > Caryophyllales > Amaranthaceae > Patellifolia > Patellifolia procumbens. Next base: position 3,427,305 of record CANSGD010000193.1, read on the forward strand.
GTGGTCGAAAACAAATTTCTGAGGTTCAACAATTCTTGTTCCCATCCTTCCTCCCAAACCATGCATTCCCTATGAACAGATTAACCATCAAGGAACTCAGAAATCCAATAAGCAATTATCAGACGAAGGAAAAAGGGAGAAAGAGGTTTTAAATTTGTTTTAATCTTATCTATATGAGGCTGATAAAAAAAATTGTAAATTTATTGAAGGTCTTTTATGTGTAGAATATAACTCTTAGTGCATAGTTGCATAATACTTCATAATCCTACTAATCCAATACTCGCCAATTAAGTTTAAACCTGTGAAGGTCCAGCTAGATATATATTACTTGGCCAGTGACTGCGCACAGCCTTATCCTTGGCAAACAGAGAACCAATTGCCAACAAATACTTAAGGGCCCGTTCGGTATCACTGTCCGTTTCCAGTTTTTGGTTTTTATGATTTTATAATCATTTGATATAAGTAATATAATAAACTTGAATTTGGTCATAATGATAGTAATCATGCTAATTTTGAAAAGCGGAAACTACTTTTCTGGTTTCCATATTATGGTTTTTGGTTTTCTAAAAAACTGAAAACAGAAAACTATAACAAACGGGTGTAAATAATTTGTAAAACACATTTAAAAGGATTGATACAACTTTCAAATAAAAGAAACTGAGAGAAATTCAATATAGTTTCCCTAATAACCCTAAATGAAAATTGTCTATCAATTCAAAATTGAGCAAATATTTCCATTTATATCCAGTGCTTTCTCCAATTTATCAAAACAACCATGGAGAGATGCGTAATTCCGCAAGTTGCTCAATGTTTTTTTTTGTTATGCAGACATACAGGTTAAATATTCGACAACAAATGCCGTATATTGAGTCATAAAGCAAAAGTTATTAACAGAGGTGGTCTAACTTTGTATTAAAATTAAACTAATTTAATCTAATCACTTTATTCAAAAAGCCCACCATTTTATTCAAAAAGATGTTTCATTCTTTTATTTCTATTGGGTTTGGGTTGTTGACTAATTTTAAATTAAAATTAAACAGTCTCTTATAAGACCAACTCGTCATAAAGGTTGTACCTATAATCGCGAGTGCTGCATATTATGATATTATCTATTAGCCATATAAGATACTTCATATACAAATAAATGCTCAGCACATTGCTAATAAGATAGCCCTCAAAAAACATATCATCAAACTTAATTCAAACCCAAATTCAAAATCATATAAAACCTAGAAAATGAAATGAAAAATCAGAAGAAATAAAAACTAACCAACCGTGTCGAAAACAGTGGAACGAATCCCTTTCTTATCCAAGTAGAGAGCGCATATAAGACCCGCCATTCCTCCACCAATAATCCCAACTTCTGGATTATCGGAAAGTGGAGCTGTAAAAACAACTTGTTCCTGAGTGAATGATTTCTTAAGAACTGATTTCCTCCCAAATGACCTTTTTCTAGGGTTTCTGCGAGTGGGTTTATCTTGGGATTGCATTATTTTGGGGTAAAGTTGAGGATTATCAGATTGGGGGTTTCTGGGATGGAGAATTAGGGTTAGGGTTTTAGGGGTTTTGAGAGGTTGGTAAAGGAAAGGAGAGACAAAAGGAGTTGTTGCATTCATGGTTTCTACTACTGAGCTTGTTATTCTTCTTCTTCAGTCTTATCTAGACTAGAATAGGCTCCAACTGAAGTACTGAACTCATATATAGCACCAAAATACAGTTTTCACCGTTGCTTGGCCTTGAATTTTGTTGTAAGTAGTATTCTATTGAGCCTGGCTGTTCCATTGAAATTCAAATATGTACTTCCTCCGTTTCGCAATATTCGTAACATTTTTTATTTGCACACTATCCAATGCAATATTTTGAACCTTAATATCTCTAATTATTGATAAGTAAAAATTATAAAAAGCTAATATTATGATAGTATGCATTAAGACGAATCAAATAAGATCCCACTTGACTATGTTTTTTCTTATACACATGTAAAAAAATATAACATAAGATTGGTTCATGAATAGTGGCTACTATTCTTATGTTGCGAGTATTGCGAAACGGAGGAAGTATATACTTACTCTGTTTTTTAATGTTTGCACTATTGAGTTGACGCACAAAGTTTAAGGAGAGGATAGAAATAGAGAGAACGAAAAAAGTGGACCCTATGTGATAGGAGAGAGATAAAGAGAATTGGTTGCCAAAAAAGAAAATGGTACAAGTATTTTGTAACTTCCAAAAATGGGAAATGGTGCAAGTATTAAAAAACAGAGGAAGTATATTTCTCAGCTATTGTTGAGGTACAAAGACTTGTGTTTTATACTTATATGGTACATGTATAAGCATATAGACAATGAAAAGGATTATTGAGGCACTAAATTTCCAACACAAATTTATTATCGACCTCGTTAATCATTGCGGTGGGATTTGGGTATGTTGGAACAATGACAATATTAACATAGATACTTATCTGCTCACAAGTATATGAGCTCATTTTCATATTCATTACTTCCTCCGTTTTATAATAGATGTCACATTATTGTTAAAACGGACTCCTACGCAAAATTTTCTAAACATGTTTAAGTAGTATAATGTGAAGTAGATTAATTGTAATGGTCCCCATGTGAAAAGGAGGGAAAAGAAAAATTGTTGGGACCACTTAAAGTACTGCCAGTTTCAACAAGAAAAGGGGCTAATTTTTTCCGTCCAATTTTTGCAAGTACATTTAAAGACAAACAAACACTTTACATCCACATTCCCACCAAAGTCTTCAACATTCAGCTTACACATTTCACCTTTACAAAAAAAAATTGGATTCCCTCCAAAATTCAAAAGTACTTTACCCAAATTTCCAATTTGCACCCAACCCATGTTTTCCCTATTTAAGGATTACAAACATTCGCCAAAAAAATCAATTTTTCCTATCAACCTTCATGCTTACATAGGGCAGAGAACATTCTCCAAAAACAGATTCACTGCACACACACACACACACACACACACACACAACACTATAGAAACCCACCAAACACTAAAAAAAACAGTTGCTAAGGTCATAATCAGTTGCTGCATCTGGACAAAATGGAAGCAGCACAGGAAATCTACAATCATGTTGTTGATGAAGAGGACTGGGATGAGTACTATCTACAGCTACTTCAAGAGATGGTGCCCAACTTCGACACTCAAATCTCCTCTGAACCATAATCTGATATTGAACAACGAAACAAAAGAATTAAACTAGAGATGAAACATGACAACAGAAGAAAAGCTATGGATAAATTGTTAGCTATGGAAGAGAAAGGAACATTACCGTATGGTGCTATGAAGAAGACAGCAAAGAAGTACGGTGTTTTAAGATACACAATATAGAGATTATGGCACAAAGCATGCAAACAGAGAGCTAAGGGTGATTTCATTGATGTCAGGTCAAGGAAAAAGGGAACTGTGGGGAGGAAACCAAAGCAATATACGGAGGAGTTTCTCCAATCAGTGCCCCTAAATTTATGCATTGATGTTTTGCAAGGGCACTAAATTTAAAGCCATGTTTATGGGGGTGACATCAACACCAATTTATGATGCTCAAGGTAATATGATTCATGATGGCAAGTTTGGAATCTTCCCTTTATAGAGAAGGTGGCAGCAAAAAAAGAAAGGGAAAATTAACACGAATAATCCAAACTATTGCTTGTCTTCCGTAATTAATCCCACCTTTCGTAATTCACTGTATAATCTCAACTATTATCTATCCTTCACAAAAATAGTCTCATACAACTTATAACTTATTAAACAGGTAAAAATTGACACGTGGCACGATTCTATTGTTTAAATATTAAAAAAGAAAAAAAAACAAAACTCTCCCACTGACTCACCCCCCTACCACTAGGGGTGTTCATTTCGGATTATCCTATCCGAAATTTCGGATATCCAAAATTTTCGGATCGGGAGAAATGCGATCTGAATCCGATCCGGAAATTTCGGATACCCATTTTTTCGGATATCCGAAATTTGGATCGGATACCTGGATTATCCGATCCGATTTTTAAGGGGAAAAAAGTTTTTATTCAAATTTATCTAATGGCAAAAATTACTGATATTTCGGATCGGTTCGGGTATTTCGGATCGGATAATTATCTGAAAAATATCCGAATTTTTAAACATTTTTCGGATCATTCGGATATCCGAAAATGCCAAAAGAGTGATCCGAATCCGATCCGAAAAATTTCGGATATCCGATCCGAATTATCCGAAACACTATACTTCCTCCGTTTTTTTATACTTGCATCATTGAGGTTAGGCACAAGAAATAAGGAGAGGAGAGAGATAGAGAGAGTGGAAAAATGGGACCCATGTGATTGGAGAGAGGTAGAGAGAAAATATTGCCATAAAAGGCAATGATGCAAGTAATTTGCAATTACCAAAAGTGGGAAATGATGCAAGTAAAAAAAATGGAGGAAGTATTTCAGATCGGATCGACCGAATCGCGGATCGGATCAATCGAATCGGATTTTTGTGAACACCCCTACCTACCACCTTCTCTTCCCTATCTGCCATCCCAACTCTCCCCCTCTTCCCCTGCAAACACCAGCCTACCCCCCAGCCCCCTCCCTTCCTTTCAAACGCAGGCCATTTCCCACCACCCCCTTTCCTTTCAAACGCCGGCCATTTCCCACCACCCCCTTTCCCACTCCTTCGCCGACGGTTTATGGGGGGTTTTAGAGGAAATGATGATGGTGGAGCTTGAAGATACACGAATCAAATGAGAAAGACAGGTAAGTAAGGTTTTTTGTTAGATTTTTTGTGGGATTAGAATTTGGGATGTTTTTTTTTGGGCGTATCAATCAATAATGCAGAAGATGTTTGTAAATTTGATATTGAAGAGGTGTGGAGGTTTTTGGGTGATTCTGGGTGGTTTGTCGGGCGTCGGGGGTGGTTTTGGTTTAGGGGTGTCGATTGTGGGGTTGTTTTTAGGGTGGTGGGGAGGTTGTCGGGGGGTCTGGGTGGTTTTCGGCCATGGGGTGGTGCTTTCCGGTTGGGTATGGGTGTTTTTCAGAGTGTGAGTGGTGGTTATCGTGTAGAGGTGGCCGGGAAGGGGAGGGGAGGTGGTGGTGGCTGGGAAGGAGGGGTTTTTAATTTTCTTATTTTTTCTCATTCTTTTTGGCCAATAGAAATATGACACGTGGTTTCTTAAACCTGTTTAACAGGTTCCAAGTCAAGTGAGACTGTTTTGGGAAGGATGATTGATAGTTGGGATTATTTTGAGAATAATTGAAGGTGGGATTAATAGCGGAACACGGGTAATAGTATAAATTATTTCTGTTAATTTTCCCAAAAAGAAAAGCAAAAACAGAGCAAAGGGCACTATAGAAACCAAAGTTGTTGAAAAAATCACTCAAAAGGTCATCAGGGACATGATCATACAACATGTAATCCCAACTATAATGAGTTAATGACATGCTGGTCTGTCCAAGGAAATATTCATCCAACAGGACAATGCAAGCCTCACATACAAGAAAATGATGAGGCATTTAAAGCAGCAGCCACTCAGAATGGGTTCAATATCAAGCTCATTCAACAACCACCTCAGTCCCCTGATTTAAATTTTCTTGATTTAGGATTTTTTAGAGCCATTCAAGCTTTAATGTATCAAACTTTTCTTAAGAATATAGATGAGCTCATTGAAAATGTGCAAGATACATATGACAAATTTGATCCTAATGTTTTGAAATACACATGGTTACAATTACAGTGGGTTATGGTTAAGATTCTTAAGGTGAAGGGAAGTAACAATTACAAGAACCTTCATCATGGAAAAACAAGATTGAAAAGGTTGGGTCTTCTCCCCAAAAATGTCCAATTTGATTAAGCTATTATGGATGAAGCTGTGCAATATTTGAATGATAAGTTACCAAATCAAATTGAAGAACTTGAATACTTTAACAATGAGGGAGTATTTGATGAAGAGTAAAGTGAAAGGTAAGTTTGCAATTTTTGGGATGAAATCAGTTTCTGTGGAAGAAAACATTTTTTTGGAAGAAGATTAAAGTGGGTGAATTTAGTATGCAAGTTTTTGAAAAGCAATTGATAGTTATATTGTTTGAAAGATGCTTTTTTTTGGTAAATACATAGTTATCACATTAGTAGGATGTTTTGGTTAAACTGCAAACCAAACCTAAGCTCTGTAAATGTAGTGAAGGAATGTAGGTTTGTAAATGCAGTTTCTATGAACCATTACGCTTAGGAAAAATTGAACTTTTCCACCTTTTTAAATCACGTATTTCAAAACTCCTACTTCCTCCGTTTTTTATTAGTTGACACTTTTAATTTCACGGACTCCTAGACAATTTTTGGAGAGGAAAGAGATAGAGAGAAAGAAAGAAGGGGACCCATGTGATAGGAGAGAGATAGAGAGAAAGATTTGCCCAAAAAAGAAAGTGTCACAATTAATTCCAAACTTCCTTATATAGAAAGTGTCACATTTAATAAAAAACGGAGGAAGTAACTTTGTTTTTTTTAAAACTCTCACCTTAAAACTACCAAACATTTTAAAACTCCTACCAGTTAACGGAATCCATCAAAAAATCTGTTTTGTGGGGCCCACTTTTGTCTAATTTTGTTTATATCTTGTTCAAGGCCTCGAATTGGGGCTTATCTTGTTTTAAAACTCGAATTTATGCATAATTAGGGTTTTAATTACCTAAACAAACCTCTAATTGCTAAATTAGGGTTTCAAACTAACTCAAATAAACTCAATTGAAAAGTACTTAAAGGGACCCTAAGAAACCCTGAATCTGTAAACAACAAAAATCTCAGCAAATATTAAAAATTACTTCAATAAATTGTAGTAAATCCTCCAAATGTGATGCGCAATTTCTACTTGCAAATACCCTAAATGCAATTGCAATTTCCCCCTTAATTTCTCACTTTAATGCCGTATTGACCGAAGATAAGCCCTAATTCAAGGCCTTGAACAATATATGAACAAACTTAGATAAAAGTGGGCCCTATAAAACATATTTTTGACGGATTCTGTTTAAAACTTTTAGTAGTTTTAAGGTGGGAGTTTAAAAAAAAACAAAGGAGGGAGTTTTCAAAAACTTGCTTTAAAAAGGTGGGAAAGTTCAATTTATCCTTATGCTTAATCTATTTTCAGTTATGTTTCTTATTGACACCATTTCATTTTTTTTAATCTAATAAAGGGACTGAGGCATACATGAGGTAGCAAAAAACCACATTACCAAGCAAGCATGTTAACACATAATTTGACCTTTTAAAATCCATCAGGGAAACTTTTAACTCATGAAGGAGGTCAACTCATTTACAACTGAAGGCACAATGTCGAGCAAATCATCGACACACTTCGATTTATTGGTGAGTCCTTCATCATATGGATTAGGGAGTGATTTAAAAAAGAAGGGGACTCAATGTTGAGCAACAACAAACCAAGGAATAACAAAAGTGTATTCTATATTCATAACTCATCATTTATTAAATTGACATCACTCTTAAACTCTAAGTCAAGCTCAACAGAAACCATAATCAACCAAAACATCCAACAGCTTCCAACAACACAAGCATCTAACCAATATATCCAACAGCTTGCAACAACATAATCACAATGTATCAGAATCATAAGGGCTCATAATCCAACATAACCCAACAGAAACAAGCATAATCTAACATAATCCAACAGAAACCAGCAAAACCATAACAAAAAGATTCAACATAACCAACAAGATCAGAAAAACCATCAGCATAAAAACAATCACAAGCCAAAAGTTTCACAGTCCAACACAAAATACTGCTATGCAAAAAAACGAAGAAAATAAGGATAAGAAAGGGACAATAGTCAAACCTCCCTTACAAGCCTTTTTCATAAATTCACCACCACCAATCATTATCCCCCTCCTCTTTGAATCAGATCTGAGGTTGTGTTTTCTCCCACTTCCAGCACTTTCCATAAAAGAACCCACCTTGGCCTTTCTGTAATACCCCGAATTTCTAAACTATATTATTAGCTTTAAAACATATTAATTACTTTATAAACTATATTATTAGCAAAATACGTGTTAATTAATTTTTTTTAAGTTATATTAAAGTATTGATTTTTATTACGATTTCATTTCCAATTATTTTAAACACACTAATTATTTTGATATAATATTATTTCCATTATTAATTTAATTAGTTAGTATTAAAATTATTTTAAATAACTACCTAAAAAATGTTATTTCATTAAAATGTTATTTCATGTACTAGTATAAACATTTTGATGTACAAATTTTAGTTAAACAAGTTTGCTACATTTACAACTTATGCCCTTATCACTCTCATAACTTATCATAAGCACTTATCACCCTCCATCATCACCTTCCTCCTTCACCCAACAACCATAGTAATGGTTTCAACAACCATAGTAATGGTTTCTCCAAAACCTCAAGCAAATCATAACTTCCCACTTGCAAAAAAATCTGACCAAGACCAACTCTCTAGTAAAAAATTCAATCTCTCTTCAACCTCCACATCTTACCCTCATCAATGGTGCTTGACCATTCAAACCCAAATCAGAAAATTTTGGCCTATAAATACTACCCATAACCTTTCCCAATTCCTCAAGCAAACCAATTCTAAGGTTTGCTTCAACTCCTCTCTTCTTCCTCTTAATAATTTCTGAATTGGGTATTGAAAAATCAAAAGAAAACAAAGAAAAACAAATCTGAAAATTTACACCATTAAAACACCACCTCAAGCCACCACTCGAACCACCACCGTCCACCTCAGACCACTCCTGAGCCCCAAAAACCGCCCCTTGCTGCCGACCAGCCACCCCACGCGATGCCCAACCACCCTCCGCCACCAAGTCGCCGGAAACCGGCACAAAATTCGGCAGCCACACCCTCCTCTGTTTTCCTTTTCTTCCTTCCTCTTCTACTGCTTCTCTATTTCCTTCTCTTATTTTTGTTTCCAGTCAAACCCAAATAACCCAAACAAACTAACCCAAAGCCTACTCTCTTTTTATTTTAAATGGACCCAAGCCCAAACTTACTCCCTCCCAAATCAGATTTTTAGTTCTTAAGTTAGCCCAACACTTTGAAATAAAATGACCCATCCTTCTTTGTTAGTTTATTTTGTTTAATTAAAATATAACTTTCATTTTAAGTTTATTATTACTATTAATGATGTTATCACTTTTCATAACTTAAAAATATTTCTAAGTTTCTAAAATAAAATAATGAATATATTGAAGTTGATTTTCCATGTTTATTTAAATTATTTATAACGTTTAAGTTAAATAAATATTAAAGTTGAAATAATCTTAAGTACTTAAAATGATTTTTATAAATAAATTCGAGAAACTTAAACTTTGATTTATAAACTTCTTTGAAATAAATAACATGTTTCTTTGAGTTATTTAAGTTATTCATTTATAAAATCATAAGGGGTTATTTAGGAAACTAATTTTAGCTTCCGTTTAATTGTAGATTCCGAACTAGTAGAAGAATATTATCAAGAGTGCGATCAACTCATGGATTAACTTCGGACACGTTTCAAGAGGTAATTTTCAATGTCCATCTAAACATAGGTCCCATTAGAAATAAAAAGATTTAATTATGTGACTATTTTAATTAAAATATGGATTACGTAATAACCAATAGTCATCCACAAGTAGATTCCGTAAAATAAAATGATTTAACCTTGAGATTATGTGATTATATGATAATAAAGTTAATATGTGGATATTGATTATGGATTAGTTATGGGTTATGATTATCAATAGTATTAATTATGAGTAATGTAATGGATAACAAGAATGGATCTTTATCATGAACCGTGAGTTAGACTATGGACTATGACAACGACTATTATAACGTGATTGAAAATAGTAATTAAACTCGACATAATCTTGTTATTATTATTATTATTATTATTATCATTGTTATTATTATAATTATTAATATGGAAGTTATAAACGGAAGTTGACATTGTGATGAACATGTGGAAATGATTATGAGTTAATGTAACCAAGTGATGGTTGAGAATATGGATATGTTATCGGAATTAGCTATGTATGAAATGAGTTATGGAATTGGAGTAACGGTTTTTACTCTCATTAAAAGAACGAGGCATAAGTGAATATGTGATATGTGATAACTTGAAGTAAAAACTATAAATCACTTAAAGTGAAATAAAGGAAGGAAGTGATGAACATGTTGCCCAGTATAGGAGGTTCAGCGGCCACCTACAGGTTCTTTGGTTACTATGCTGATTTTTCTGTTATTTGTCTTCCTTCTATCTTGATGTGTTCTAAGTTAGAAGGGGTGTGCACACTAGGGACTCTGTTTTATGGCCAATGTTACTTTTAGTGGGTAGTTTACGTGGTGTATCACCGGCTTGCTAGCGTTTTCCTTCCCTTCCGTAAATAATATAAAATATTGTTATGTTAATGTGGCCTATTAATTGTATGTATTTATGTGCTATGGTTTTGAACTCGACTTATATATTATTTTCAATGTATTTTAAACTTAAGTACTTTACGGGATGGAGTTGGAATTACTCAGTTTATCTGATTTTTGGGAGCTTGTCTCTCTTGTCCTTTTCAATGTTTATTTGCAGGTGGGTGATCGAGGAGAATTATGAGAGATCAACTAGAAGTTGTCATCCACCTAGTTAATATTTTGCTTCTGCTGGAACTCTGAAACACATAGTATTTAGTACTTAACGAACTAGTTTAATTTGGTTGTAAGGATTTTTAATTTAGTTTGGAATGAACATGTTTTAGTTACTTAGCCTTGCACTTAATTCCAAGGAGTTGAGTGCGGCGGTAACGCTCCATCCGAATCGAACCCTCGTTGATTTCCCCTCAAACGAGTTTTATTTATATTAAAAGGGTTCGGTTTGGGCGGTCTGTTACACTTTCCTTTTCGACTATATGAATAATAATGGGATATTCTACATAGTAGATTTCTAGTTTTTTTTTATATGTGGTAACCATTCTTTTTTTCGTTTCTACATGGTAGCCCTCATGTTTTGGAAAATTCTATGTGGTAGATTAAAATGTTAATTGCTGTTAAATTAAGGTAATTAACACCTAATTAACTAAAATACCACCATTAACACCTAATTATCTAAATTAAATCATTAAACCACCAGCCACCCCCTCAAACCAGCCACCCCTACCCCACTGAAACCACCCACCCAGCTCGCCGACACCACCACCGCACCGTAACCCAGCCCACCGACACCAACACTGCACCCTAATCCAGCCCACCACCGCACCTCCCCACCCAATCAAACCACCTTCGCCGCCCCAAATCAAACCACCCCCACCCTAATTATAACCTCGGTGAACCACCCCCACCCCAAGCCATCCCAAATCGAACCACCCCCACCCCAGTTCGAACCCCTTTGAACCAACCCCACCCTAATCGAATCTCCATCGAAACCCAATTTGAACCCCTTTGAACCAAATCGAACCCCGTCGATGAAGAAGAAGATGATGGCTGATCCGTGGTGGCTGATGGAGATGATGATCGATGAAAAAGATGATGATGACTGATGCGTAATGGGTTAATGGTATAACATCCCGTCCGATACAAAGAACAAAAGAGACAATATTAAATAAAATAAAGCAACTAGTGGTAGCGGAAATACCACTAAGACGGAGATGCTATTCTAAGGAGTAGAATTAAACTATAAATAAACATAAATCCTCCAAATAAGATAATCAACTTCCGATAATCGTATATAAAGGGAAATGAGGTCCCATACCCTCATTCCAACCAAAGTTCCAAAATATCCAAGAAAACTCCAAAAGAAACCTCAAGGTAACGTGATCCAAAATCCAAAGAAACGAACCACAGGTCCCGTAGTTGAAAACGTAAGACAAAACATAAAGGAAAACTACTTAAGACCCTCTAAATAGTAAGTCCTAATCCCTGACTCAAAATGCTCATCCACTATGACAAGCACCACCTTCTTGCTCACAAGGCCAAAACGCACATTCCCGGTCCAAACCATAACAATCCTAAACAGCATCGTCATCTGCATAATAAATCAACAATTTCCACAATCAGTGGGGAGTAACTAGCAGTTCTCCCAGCATAAATAGGAACAAATAATAAACTTAAAGAAGGTAGAAAACACGCCAAAGACAACACCACAAGTAACGTAACCAAAACATGTGAAACATGATAAGACAAGCATAAACAAAAAACATGCGTGAAGAGAAAACTAAGTACCCCAAAACCAAATCATCGCACACACAATCAAGTACACATCAATACAAAGACAACAGACCATACCGCCTGTGAGTAGACCCATTGGACCATACCGCCCAAGGACTACTATGCATATTCAAGGACCATACCGCCCTGCCGAATAGCAATGCACATTCGAGGACCATACCGCCCTGCCGAATGGCATACTCAACGAACCATACCGCTCGTGAGTGAACCAATGGACCATACCGCCCATGGTTAAGTAACCAAATCCTAGGACCATACCGCCCTCAGGATACAAACAAATTCCTAGGACCATACCGCCCTCAGGAAACAAACAAATTCCTAGGACCATGCCGCCCATAGGATCAATCAAACACAAATTCCTAGGACCATACCGTCCATAGGATCAATCAAACACAAAGAGCAATGTATACACGCCAAGGCATACAAAGGAATCCAAACAACAACAAACATGGGTATACACGACAAGGTATACCAAGCAACTCAAACAACCAACATACGTATACACGCCAAGGTATACATAGTAAATCCAAACAACAACAAACATGGGTATACACGACAAGGTATACACCAAATCCATCTAACCAAATCATGAGTATACGCATCAAGGTATACGAGGCAGACCAAACAACATTCAAGGTATACACGGCAAGGTATAAGTGCAAAACAATTCCATAAGACAAGTCAAACATGTTGAGGCGTATAACACAAAAACGTTATCTGAGTTTGGGTACGAAGTCAATTATGACTAAGTTACAATATTCCCCGTACATAACTCTTGGCGAAGAGATGCTAAGGACAGTATTATCCTCCCCCAAGCATTTCGAAGTCGACAACTCAAAGTATAGGCCCACAACACCAACAAATCGAGCAACAACAAAACTACCCAACAAACTAGGGTACAATCCCTTCATATAACAACTTAAACCAACTCAACGTACTCAAAAATGCTTAACATACATGCATAACCCAACACCTAACATATAAACATGGTGTGAGGTCAAGGAAAAATTCAACAACAAAACGCAACCAAGAGGGCAGGCCTTGGTCGCGAGGTGCGACAGAGGTCGCGGTCGCGAGCCTGCTCGCAAGTCGCGAGCTGCCACTGCTCGTGGCTTGCGGGCTGTGCTCGTACGCACTCGCTTCGTCCATCAAACGTACATCAAGTCTCAAGCACCCAAACCAACACCAAATCACATCCAACTCAACCAAAACAACACCCTAGCATGATACTAAACATCATATCCAACAATTCCTCAATTCCTTACAAATCACAAAATCATACTATAACAAAACCAACATCAAACTTAACAAACCGACTAACAAGAACTAACAACATGAACATAACAACTCGTTCACACATGAAAATACCACCACACAACCTTCCTAATCATGATACTAAACTAAACCATAATCATACAATCATCCAAGTTCCACCTAACATGAATCTAGGTTCCCTTACGCGATTCTAACAACCTAAGTTCAAAATCTATTCCCTATCGAACTAGAAAAACGCTATTTACCTCGATCTTCTAAAGGAGTGCCGCAAAACATAATACCATAGCCTAGAAAACGTGCGGATCATCAAAACCTCCTTCTCCCTTGAAGACTTCTCCTCCATAGAACAAAGTATATCCATCTTAAACAACTTTAGGGTACTCTAAAACAGTCAGTGGAGTTCCGACCCTGATTTCCGGTGCTCTAAAGCTCGGATTAAAAATTCCTCTGGTAAAAGTGAAGTTCTGGATGTTAAGAACATGCTGTCCAAATTTAAAGACGATCCAACGGTTAGATCTCCGGAAATGGCCATTTTCGTGAGGGTGTGCAGGGGAAAAACGGAAAGACTTTCTCTCTTCCTTTCTTTCTTGAGGTGATGCGTGTGGGAAGGCAAAAAGGGAAGAGAATGGCTCTCTTAATCCGATTATATGGACAGCAAAAGGGAGGGGTTTAATAGGTGTTAATGAGGGTACATTATGGCCATGATTATGGTAGTTTATGAGGGTAAAAGAAGGGGTGTAACCCTTGGATTGCATTAGTGTTACAAAGCAAAGGATGGACAGCTTTATTGGAGTCTTCTAGGAGCCTCTAGATGGCCAAGCTTTTCGGCCCTAATGGAATAAAGTGGTGTAATAAAGTTCGTTACATGGTTGGTCGGCAAAAAGGATGATTAAGCTTAATCAACACATTAGCCTAACTAAGACTAACTCAAATATTACACTCAATAATAATAATAAAAATTATAAAATGTATGATCACATTTTCATATATCAAAATAAGCTCAACTTAAAATAAATAACATTAAGATATAGCTTAATTTACAGATCAACTCGTCGGAGCAATTTTATATATAGTTACTCCGTATAAAATATAATTTTAAAGAAATATGATATAACTAAATAAATTAATAAAAACATAAAATGAAATCAAAGAACACAAGTTAAATTAAGAAGCAAGGGTCTAAATCAAAATTAGTAGTCTTAAAGATAATTTAGCTTAATAGGTAAAACCTATGCAAATTTATAAAATAAAAATACTATGAGCATCGTAAAATAATTAGGCGTCCACCGACTATACACATTTTGAAATTAAGGTACGTATAATGCACAATACATTGTCCACCGAAATATTTTCCGGTTTCAAATACGACCATTTAATTATTTAATAGAATATAATTTTATAAATGAAATTGTATTAAGATTTATAAATAACAATGTAAACCATATAAATTAACACGCGAAATTTCTTGTGAAATTACGGGGTGTTACAAATGGGGTTCGAATTAGGTTTCAATGGAGGTGGCTAGGTTCAGTGGTGGGGTTTTCGGGAGTGGGGGTGGCTGGGCAGGGGTTGGGGAAGCTGGGGCAGGGGGTGGGGCAACTAGGCAGGGGTGGGTGGCAGGGGTGGCTGGGTATGGGTTTAGGTAATTAAGTTTTTTTATAAGTTTAATGTTTAATTAAGGTTATTAGGTGTTAATGGTGGTATTTTAGTTAATTAGGTGTTAATTATCTTAATTTAACAACAATTAACATTTTTATGCTACCATATATAATTTTCCAAAACATGAGGGCTACTATGTAGAAAAGAAAAAAAGAATGGCTAGCACGTAGAAAAAAAACTAGAAGTCTACCATGTAGAATATCCCAATAATAATTCATCTCATATTCCATACAAGGAAGAGCACAAACAGTTAGGCGGTCTGAAGTAGGGTTTTTAGTGACACAAAGTGGGGTTTCATAGGAGTTTTGAAAACCACTTTTTCTTTTACTTCTTCATCCGAATTCACCAGATCTATCACTTCCTTCTTCCTGCCATAATGTTGTTGGTAAAAATCTTTCACACTTTGATCTTCTTCAGAACTGCACCCAAAGCTTTGCAACCTTTCGAACCATACACTTCTCAGCAGCCCCTGATTCGTAAGGCCTACGGGGTCAAGATGATTCATGTTTAATACTCCGTCCGTCCCATATTACTTGATACACTTCCCATATCCGTCCGTCTTATATTACTTGATACACTTCTAAAAATGACATGGTCCCACTTTTGCATTCTCTTTCTTTTTGCTTTTTATTTTGCTTTTGCAATACCCCATGGCCCACATTTGTCCCACATTATACTTTATGGACTTCAAAAATACCAACAACTAAGTACTTACAATGAAATAAACAAGTCAATTAATACTCCTAAAACTTTGTGTCGGTCAAACTGTATCAAGTAATATGGGACGGAGGGAGTAGATTTCATGATGTCATAGATGAACATCGCCTCTTCCTCATCCGAATTTGCAAAGTGTGCATCAACCAAAGGACTCAAATCAATACCCAAAACCATTTCAGAATTAGGGTTTTGAAAATTACAAAGAACATAGACAAAATGAAGAAGAGGAGATAGAGAGTAGATCTGAAGAAAACGAAGATGAGAGAGAGTAGATTTGAAGATTTCGTGTTTGAGGAGAGAGAGTAGATCTGGAAAAATGAGGGAGATGAACAGAGACGAGGGAGGTGAAGAGAGACAAGGGAGATGAAGAGATGAGCAGTTATGAATGATGATGAAGAACCCTAGGTTAGATGAATATGGGTGGAAATTTAATTGGGGTAGTTGGAAGGTGAGATAAATTGGTGGGAATTATTAGTTTTAGATTATATTTTGTTAGGTTTAATCAAATTATTAGAAGTAGATTAGTGTACTTAAAACAAGTTAGTAAGGGTAAAATGGTAAAAGTATAAGGCAAAAGTTACTAAATAAGGGAAAAAATTGTTGCATCTATTTTAAAACACCCAAAAATAGACAATGTGGCATCTATTATGAAACGGAGGAAGTATAAGATTAACAAACGAAATTCTTCGTATCTGGAGTTTTTCTCCATGCTAAAGAGCATGAAAAGGACGAGGTTTGGGCCTCCCTTCAAGACTACCTCCAAACCCAAAACAAACTTTGGTTAGTGTTGGGTGACTTCAATGAACTTTTATCCCTATTAAATAAAGTGGGAGGAAGGTCAGTCATGATGTCCCAGTTGCAACGTTTCCCCTCCTTTATGAGGAACGCTGATTGCTTAGATATTTCGTGCGCTAATGATGCTTTTTATTGGAAAAAATATTATGTAAACTTTATAGTTTATGAAAGATTGGACAATTAGGTTTGTAACCAGCAATTCCGAGATCTTTTCCCCAAATTGTACCACTAGTTATGGAACGTTTATTGTCTTAGAGCATACACCTGTTATCTTCGACTCTCAAACGAACCCTTATATTCGACCTCCATTGTTTTGTTTCGATCAGGCAAGGACCTTAGAAAAAGAATTGGATACTAAAGTCTAAAGGCTCTAGTTTTCACAGAGTTCAGTATCGCCTTATACACATTAAAAACAGCATTTGGGCTAGGAAAAAATTTCAACATACTTCAAGTAAGCTGGTTGAAAACAATGCAAAGATACATGATGTAGAACAGAGGTTATGGCCCAATCCTTTAATCCCATACTTGTTCGTCACCTTGAACGTTTGATCACCCAACGCGAAAACTACTTCTTTTCAAGCAATCAAACTGGGTTATCAAAACAAGAAAGGACTGGCTAATGCAAGGGGATAAGAATACTAGGTATTTTCATAACAAAATGAAGAAACGTCTCTCCTACAACACGATACATAAATTGAGGGACGAAGACGACTTATGGATAGATACAGCTTAAGGCATTCAAAACCTTCTCAGAAATATTTTTCAAAAGAACTTCACCTCAACGAACATCAAGCCTGACCCTTCAACTTTTGAACAGCTGGTCCCCGTAATATCTCTTTCCGAACTTAGTGCCTTCTTAACAAAGTTTCTGAGGAGGATGTAAAAAATGTCTTCTTTGACATGAACCCTCATAAGGCTCCAGGTCCCGATGGCTTTGGTGCGGGTTTTTATCAAAAGTATTGGAACATCGTATAAACAAACGTGTGTCTTGCCATCTCTAGCTTCTTTGAGCATGGTCACTTACCACCATCTCTAAACCATACCACCATATCTAAAGCAAACCACCTTCACTCTCTTGCCCAAAGTTTAGCAGCAGGAAACACCAAGCATGTAACAACCCGACAATTCTCTCTTTATAAAACATATATTTTTCCCAACTAAATAGAGAATTACCAAGGCATTATCGCCCGTGAAAACGTATCGGCTTACTCAGAGTATTGCAGCGGAAAAACATTAAATATACTTTAATGAATACTTAAAACATAATAATTGTCAAACTAATATCCAAACCTCGAAAGCAATTCAAAACCAATTAAAACATTTAAGAATAAATAATCCATAAATAACTTAATTAAAGTAACGTAAAAGTAGGAAGCAAATAAAATAGTAAAACGATCTCCCAACATCGCTTCCCAAGTCCCAAATGAGTATTGAGATGATGCATCATGCCTTCAAACATGTAGGCAAATACTCAATTGAAAACTGCTAGCCAATAAAGGGTCATCACAAGATCAATAGGCACAACCATGATCGACACACAGAAAAGCACGTAATCAGCAAAGCTGAGTACATACATAAATAAAATAAAACACGAAACCTAATCATGATACTAATGAACAACCAAACATGATCAATAAAAATACCTCAAGACCTCAAGTCGTAAAATAAGACTTGACTCCACAAGACATACAACATGATAAATATTAGTAAATTTGAATAGACAATGGATCGAGTTGTCCAACCAAAAAGCAGTCTTCAAAATGAAAGACCGAGTTAAGGGCGCGACTCCGTAACCTCTTGACCAACGATATCGAGGAACCTTTAGAAATAAAATACATGATCAATCCGACCCCAAGAAAAGCCATGGGCTACCACCATGTACTCCAACTCATACTAGTCCAGAACTTCAGACATGAACAAGTCTAAAGCTATTGTTATTCATTCCACTTTAAGTATTAGTATGTTATTCGATGTTGGACTCTAAACAGACAACCAACACATAACATGGATACAACAAATATTCCTCTTTTATCTTAGGATTTAATAAGTGATCAAACAATTCCAATTGACCAAGAATTTATCCTCCAAATTTATTTGTTGACTTAAATCAACAATCGAATGTCCAACGACAATAAATATACATACCCTACAATGCCCTCGGTCTTTGCAAAGTAGTAAAATAACCATAACCAATAATAATTAAACTTACTCACAAAGTCCTCTGGCTTTGAGAAGTAATACAAATATCGACTAAGGGAAATAATACCAAAATCCATAATCCAACAATAAAATAATATTAATCTCTCACGTGAATTAATAAATAAACTTCCCTTCCCTAATATGCTTGAATCAAACATCCAATCAATCATGTAATAACTTAAAGGCAATTAACATGCTCAGCAACACGTAATTCCAATTTAATAGCCACGTATGAACCATAAAAGGGTTCCCTATACATGATACTATAAATAATCTTAATCCTTAGGACATGATACTAGTCTAACACATAAGGACATGTACGTACCTTGTGTAGACAAAGTGAGAGACAACTTTAAATTCTAGAAGTCGCCTAAAGTAAAATCTCCGCCTACCAAAACAATAATACAACAATGAATTAATATCCTAATTAATTCACATCAATATAATTTATTTTAAAACGCTTCAAAACTCATTTTAAAATACTTTAAATACATTAAAGTTCCAACCTTTAACAACATTTAATATAATACTCATAAACTTATACTTTAAAACCTTAAAAATCATTACTTTAGTACTTAAACCTTACTTTAAACCAATAATAATAAACCTGAAATTATATTTTATATTCAGAATAAACAAAAATCAGATTTTTAATAATTCGAATAATTAAGTTTTTTAACTTTATTATAAAACATATAAAACTCATAAAAACTATAACTTTAACATTAAACTATAATTAAACATTAAAATAGAGGATAAGGGTTAAGAAATAACCGAAGAAAACCGAAAAAACCAAGGAAACACGCGTTAGGCCTGGCGCGTGTGCAGCACGATCGGCTGGGCTGCGTGTTGGCTTCTGTGCACGGACGAGAGCGAGAGATGGAGAGTGGGTGCATGGTTGTGCTGCGGCAGCACGCAAAGAGAAAAGGAGAGCAGCGAGTGGTGTGGGGTTGGCCGGCGGTAAGCAAGTGAGTGAGGGTGAGCGGTGGCCGGCGCACGCGTGAAAACGAGGGAGAGGAGAGGAGTCTGGGAGCCGGTTTGTGAGGGAGAGAGGAGAGAAAATAAAAGGTGTTCAACTTTGGGGTTTGGGGGGTATTTATAGCTTTTGCCTAAAAACCTATGGCACTTAAGTTAGGCTTAGGTTTGGGCTCAAGTTGATAAAACTTAAACAAATGGTTTGGGCTCCTCAACCCAACATTTAAATTATTTTAAACACGACCCAAAACCTTTAAATAAATATTCAATACTTAAATTCAACCTAATAAATATGAATGATTATTTAAAACGTTTAAACAATCATTTGACTTTCAAAATATTTAATACTTAAATAATCAGATAAAATAAATATAAGAATGATTATAAAGACACTTTAAATATATTTATAATAAAATTCATAAAATTACGGGGGATTACAAAGCCATTTTCGACCCATTAGCTTAGTCAATACCTTATACAAAGCCATCTCGAAATTACTTGTCTCACGTCTTCAGCCCATTCTCGGTAAAATCATTAGCCCATTTTAAAATGCCTTTACGAAAGGTTTCTCCATTCACGACAATGTTTTCATTGTTCAAGAAGTCTTCAATACCTTCCACAAGTCAAAATAATAAGACTGGATGGGGCGCTCTTGAATTAGACATGGAAAAAGCGTATGACAGAATTGAGTGGAACTATCTATGGGGCTGCTTGACTCATTTTTGTTTTCCTAGCAAATGGATTGACTTAGTAAAACAGTGTTACTACTGTTTCTTACTCTGTTAAGGTCAATGGGAGGACTACCAACTGGTTTCACCCCTCTAGAGGTCTAAGACAGGGCAACCCTATGTCCCCCTACCTTTTCATCATTTGCATGGAGGGCTTCATTAGACAACTTAACCGAGCTACAAGATTCAAGTCAAGTGGTATCAGGTTTCAAGTGTGTCCAAGGACCGCGAAGATTCCCTGTCTTCTTTTTGCCGATGTCAGTCTTTTGTTTTGTAAAGCAACAAAGTTATTAGGGTGCGAAAACCTCAAAGCTACTACAGACAAATTTTGCAACAGTTCAGGTCAACTTGTAAGTTTTCATAAATCCACCATTATCTTCTCTAAGCAAGTGTCGAATGCACGTAAACATACTTTGGCAAGCTAATTTCAAATGCCACCACGAGCATGTCTCGGTTTTTATATCGGGATTCATTTTCGCTCTTATCGCTCTTAAAAAAGGACATGGGAAGCAGGCTTGCTTTCAAAGGCAGATAGACACACTCTAATCCAGTCCAATCTAGAAGCCATCCCGAATTACGCTTCGGCAGCAACGATGCTACAAGCTAGCACAACGGCTACTCTAGATTCCATACACAGAAAATTCTTCTGGAATCAAACCCCAGGGCGTGTGACCTATCCCTCTTATAGCATGGGACAAAAATCTGCTCCCCAAAGAGTGTGGGTGGTCTAGGGTTGAAAAAATGATGCCCCTTAACCAGGCTTTCATTGCCAAGTTGGCATGGAAGGTAATGACAGGTCTAGATAACCTCTAGGCCAAGTTAGTAAAACAGAAGTACCTTAAAAATGATTCTATGTTTGGATACATACCAAAACCATCCATCTATGACCCAGTGAGAGATTTTACGAAAAGGAATTAGGTGGAAAATAGGAGATAGCTCATCCATTTTCTTCTAGCTTGACATTTGGGTGGCAAACCATTCTCTATTCGAACTACTACGTCCTAATGTATGTTCAGAGTATCTACATTCACCTCACCCTCAATGAGATCATCACTTATGAAAGATCATAGAATTACCATAAAATGGCCTCTTTGCTTCCACATATCATCCTTAATCTTGTACGAGGGATCCCCTTGCCTACTAAAGATACTCTGGTATGGGGTTTATCCTCCCATGGAGACTTTACTGTCAAGTCAGCAAACTGGCTAGCTGATAGGCTAAAGTCGTATCACCTAGTCAAAGATAAATCCTAAGTCCTCTAACCATGATAGTCAAGGGAAGTAGAGTCGAATCCACAGAGAGACGGAGTTCTAAGTTAATATTTAGCTAAACAGCTACTTCAGACAAGATCAGACAAGAATTAGCTGAACTACTAATTAAACTAATAAAAGCAATATAAAAGTGGGATTTAAACTATGGATTAAGGGTCTAGGGCTTTAGTTCAGTCCGCCATGCTTATACCAATCAAAAGGGTCGAATAACTAATAAAATCTAGGTCTAGGGTCGAACAATCGGAGCCAATGTTAAGCCTATGATCGGTTCATAACGCTCTCAATTCAACATATGAAGTAATATCGCTCACATAATCAGAATCAATAGTGTGTTCTAAGCCTCTAAAAGTAAGCCTGCAATCGGGTCATACTCAAGTTGCCAAACATAGTTCATGAAATTGTACACTGACATAAACCATGAAATAAAGAACGAATCACACTACAATTGAACTAATCAAAACCTAGAACTAATAGCAATTCAAATTTGAATCATGGTATAAACATGGTTTTCCTCCCTAAAACCCTAGAAATTAAACTACTTAGACATAATTGAATCAAAAATAATAAAACTAATGTGAAACCCTAATCTTTGCATCATAAATGAATTAATTAATCAAACTAAGGAAACAAGAAATAAAAGAAGAAATTAAGAGTAAGAATAATACCAATTGACGGAAAGCAGAAACTTTTATTGAAATAATCCAAGGTTCGATCACCTTTGAATCTACTCTAAAGTGTTTACTCTAAGAAAGCTCTAAAACTAATACTATCAAAGCTGAAAATAAAGATGTCTTCCAAATAATGAGGCTTAAGTATTTATAAACCTCCTAAAAAACTAATAAGAAAGCAAATAAAAAGATAGATTTCGGGCCGTAAAGCCTCTTGCCCGATCGGGCTAATCCGCCCGAAGCCATATCTCTCAAACCAAAAGTTCATTTGGGGCATGTGACCTATCATTGGAAAGCTCTTGAAGTCTAGAATCTAACCCAATCAGTATTTCTTGATGTTCAATTTTCTATCAAAATAGTGAACATGTGTCAGTTTTGGCACTTCTTTCACTACTCTTTGCTTCATTGAGTTCATTTCAACTCAAAATTGTCCCAAACGGATGCATTGTGATCCTTCTGCAAGGTATCTTCATCTTCAATGATTAATAGGCTATATCCTTGATAAGCATGATCAATTTGTATTAAAATAACCTGAAAATCATCGAAACACACAAACGGGGAGTAGTAGAGCACAACTTACGTAAATTCATGCCATTATTTACCTAAATGCTCTAAAAGGAGATCTAAATGCAATCTAAATGCATCTAAACTATATATAAATGTGATACATCACTAGCGCATAACATTAGTCCTGACCTCCCCAAGTGGGACTTCAGAGCGATGACATCCCTCCGAAACTACAGATCTTTCTATGGCAAATTCTACAGCAATGCTATTAGTGTGCGTGTTATCCTCCACAAAAGGCATATCGTTCCTTTCGATACTTGCCCAGTTTGTAACACCTCCTATCCAGAAACGATTGATCACCTCTTCCTCCAATGTCAAGGCATTTCCCTGTTACGGTCCTTGCCTGAAGCCCTGCATTGGATAGGGTTTACATTATCTAAAGATACCATCACATATTTCGTGCAAAAACAATAATACCAAAATGCACATCCATAGAATCTTTCATCGAGCTAGACTATACCACCATGAATGGAAAATGCGTAACCACTATGATGAGTATGCTTCAAATCCTTCCTATTTGGATTCCCCCCTCCTATCATACCATCGACTACAGAATCTCATTATTCCATCCTAGTTGCTTGGTCCCCTCCTCCTAAGGGCACTATCAAACTCAACTTCGATGGCTTGGTCAAAAACAACAATGCTTCAGCGGGATTCATCATCCGAGATCACCAGGGAGATGTCTTAGCAGTGCAACCCCACAACTTGGGAAACACAAGTGTCATCATAGCCGAAGCAACGACTCTTCACAAAGGAGTCATCCATGCCACAAAGCTCAAATTTTCAAAATTAGTCATCAAAGGCGATAACTTATTGGTCATCAACGCGGCAAACGGGAAGTTTAATTTTCAATATTCATTGGTTATCAACTTTTTTTGCTGATTTTTACTTTCATTTTCTACTAGCCGCCAACACTGACAAACAATTTTACCAAACGCTTTTATAAATGGTCAATAGTTACACAGTAGGTCAAACTAGCCGCCACAAAAATCCACTAGCCACTAGGCAATTGTCAAACATCCCTAATAAACTTATTTTAGTCTAACCCATCATTAAATGACTAATTTTTTACTTTTAGTGATTAATTACTAACCTACCCAACCTCTTTCACACTCCAAATTAAATAATGGGAGCCTCTCTTATCAGAAGCTGAATCAACAATGTAATATCGTTCGTGATATTGAGAGCTTACTTCGGCAGGAGAAGGTTTATTGGAAGCAAAGGTCGAGGGTATTATGGTTAGCTGAAGGGGATAGAAATACAAAAAAAATCATCATAGGGCATCAAGTAAAAAGCGGAGGAGGACAATTAGAAAGGTGAAGGATGAATCATGAGTCGTAGTGGAGAGGAATGACAAGATTGGTCGAGTGACTATGCTTTATTTTCATAAACTCTTCTGTTTCGAGTTTTCGATTGTTATTGGTGAGTTTCTGGCAGATATCCAGCCACGTGTGACAGAAGATATGATGATGGCTTGCGACAGACTATACTGCTAAAGAGGTTCGTTTTGCACTGGCTAGATGCATTCTATTAGAGCTTTATGACCGGGTGGTATGTGCCCTCTCTTTTTCCAAACTATCGACATATTGTTGGGAAATGATTTGTTACCCATGTTGTTTTGAATATCTTGAATGGGGCGTCGATCCTTCAAATTTTGAATCGGACTTTTATTACTCTTATCCCAAAGGAAGCAACCCTGAAACTATGGGAGTTTTCTATCCCATTTCTCTAGGCAATGTGGTATATAAATTGGTTTCGAAGTTGCTGACAAACATATTGAAAACACTTTTGCCGAATATTATTGTTGTAAATCAGAGTGCTTTTTATCTTGGCAAGAGTGATTAAAGCTAACTTCTGGTTGCTTTGGAATTGTTCCGACAAACATATTGATTAAAACAGCTTGATGGATGCATTGCTCTCAAGTTAGATATTGGAGGTCTAGTCTCTGGATAGTATTGGGTTGAACAGATTCACAAAAACCAAGGTTGATATTATTATTAGTTCATCCGTTTTGTTTTTTTAATAGGGGCGTTTGTTTTTCGCACGGACTAAGGAAAAAGTGCAAATCTAAGGGAGAAGGATGGTAAAAGTGAGGAAAAAGTGAAAATGGTAGAGAGTATGAGAGAAAAAGTAGGAGAGAAGTATAGTAATTAGATGGGTCAACCGCTATATAGGAAACGGTAGAAGTGTCCCAATTGAAAACATCCTTAAATGACAAAATGTCTCTATTGCAAAAATGAAGAGAGTATTATTATAATTATAAATGGTGTAGCAAATGTTGTAAAGAGGAGGGGCACACAAAAAATCAGCATTTTTGTTTCATATGCTTCAATGATATTGGAAAATTTTGTGATTTTTGTCGCTAATGCAACAGATCTCTTTTCTATAAGTGAAGGGAGGGGCACATAAAAGTCATCATTTTTATTATTTTGGGTTTTCCTATGATATACCCTTGTGGTTGTACGTTTTCTAAATTATACCCCATGATTTTAAAATCTCTTTATTATACCCTTATATATACATTGTTTAATCAGTTGTACTCAAATCAAAAGTCCCCAACATGCAAAATGAGGGAAAATCGCACTTTTTTGGTCGTTAAAGATGTCAAAAACCTTTAAATCACATTCTGAAAACAAAATCTCATCAAACTGAGAATTGGAACACCGAAAATTAAATTCTCATCAAGCCGGATTTGGGTACAACTGATTAAAAATATAAGGCTAAGGATACAATAGAGAGTTTTCAAAATCATGGGGTACAACTTAGAAAACGTAAAACCACATGGGTTATAATAGAAAATCCCTATATTTTTTAATTACTAGTCAATAGGCATAATTCCCTCTTTATAATTACCAATTTTACGGTTTTTATTTTTGAAAAAGTTCCTTAAGAAACTATCGTTCTTCCTCTTCTCCTTTCCACAATCTTCTTTCTCCTCTCATTTCCTAATTCCAATAAATATAAATTTATACAGGACTTCATATACGTTTACACGCATCACATGCCTTTAAAGCTAGTTGATATTATAAATGAACAATTTATTTTGTCTGAAACACATTTTTTTCATTTTGAGAGAGTAATCAAAAGATTCGATGCGCTTGCATTTGGAAAATTCTAAAAAAGACCGTGAAAAATTGAAATAAATAAACAAAGATCACAATATTTTTCTTAGGCCAAACAAATTAAATAGACAAAACTAACAATAATTTTTGTATTTTACATGAACTTCATAGGAAAACACATGCTCTATCAATAAAAATAACTAGCAGAAAGAACACAATACAGGCTCAATTGGTTTCTTCCCCATCCCAACTTCTCTTCATTTTAGGACCAGTAGGACCTTGTTCCCCCAACAATTCAGCAGGTAAACTCTTTGTAAACTTAAGAAATTTATCCTTAAGGCTTCCAGGCAAAAACCTAGCAACCTTCTCTATCTCATCAGCAATATCATAAGAAATCTTAGGACCCCATTTCCTTGCATAATTCAACCAAGGTGGCTCTGTCACTACCCCAAGATAGTCTGCAGAGATTATCTTATAACCAACTCCTGTATCAAACACTTTGTCGCTCTTCTCCGTATCGTTCTTGATTCCAATATAGCCAGACCCCTGCAATATCTCACCTGGTTTACGATAACAAGCATGCCCGTGCAAAGAAGCATACCCTATAACTCTATTTCCATCACTAAATTCAAGGTCAGGAGGATACACCCATTCGCCGCCAGCATGTTGTGAGAAATACACCTTCCTTAGCATACCATTAAAGTTACTAATCCTTAAGGTTACATGCTCCCAATCCCCTACATGTTCACCTATCTCTCCTAATGGTATGCTTAAAAATCCAACCTTAGCACTTGATGGTCCATTAAAAGGGTAAAACAACCATATTGCTAAGTCAGTGTATGTTCCTGCAAGCATTGGCTTAATATGATAATACGCGCAAGCTGATCCACTGTCACCTTTCTTTACTCTTTCCTTTTCGTCTTTGTCACTTGGAAGATCTATCCAGTATTCGCCATCATTGGAGCCACCTTGGGGAAGATTTGAACCCGAGGGATCGATTGCAACCGGGTTTGATTCATCTCCTTTCTTGTACAAAAGTGCACCATTTTTGAAAAACCATTCAACTGATGAAGGGAGGAATTGCTCTTTTGGATGATTGTATATCTTTGGAGCGTATGTGTCAATGAGTGCCTCAAGCTGTTGTAAATTTGGCATGTAAGTGGAGTTTTTCTTAACATACTTTAAGCACACCAAGAGAGGGGTGTCTCCTGTGGTTCCTCCACCGCTTCGAGATAAAAATGTGCCTGCGCTCACTGCTGATGCCTGAGAAATAATTCGATTAAATGGTTAAGTATCAAAGTTTGATGCATGATGTGCCAAGTAACCAACTCAACCAAAAGCATAAGCTAATGGTTGGAGGCCTAGGAATAGTTTTATACTCGATCATAGCCCCTCACACAAGAGCCATATATGGGCTTGAAGTGCGGATGCAACATAGGCCTCCTCATACTTAACGCTAAATATTCCACTATGAAAGGAAGGACTTTGGAGAGGAATCTAATTCATTCAGGATGGAATTGTGGTGAGAAACTCAACTTTAGTGCGTGGCTTATGGTATAGTATGTAAGTATAATTGTTACTTGAGGAATAGATAAAATTGCTTTAATGGACAAATTTATATACAATGTACCTGTTTTCCTTTTCTGACTGGTCTGGACTCGAAAATGTTGAACTCATCAGAATCAACACCCCCTTCGCGACCCCATATCCACACGTCAGGCTCACACAAAGTGGTGAAATCGGATCGAACACAACGAACCTTTTCGAGGGGAGGCTTCTCAGGGGTAGTTGTAACAACAAGACCCACAGCTTGGTAGCCATCAGTAGGGATGGGAGCCCAAATGTAGCCAGGGGAATCTTCCTTAACCTTTAAAGATTTGCTACTCCAAACAAGGGCATAATCAATAGGCCATTTTAGAGCTGGATTAGCAGGGTTACTTGTATCTTTGCCAACAAGAACACGCCCAAAGAGAGGTCTGTTGTTTGGTTGGGAATAGTAACCCAATAGAAAATACCCATCTGGGAGCCCAACTGGCTCAAAGAAAGTTGCCCCTTGATCGTCTGGTCCACCATCATATGTTGCCCACACCTTGTTGAAATTTGTTACCTCTTTTATTACTAGACCTCCAAAATCAATTGTGCCAGTTGCAAACCCTTCACCTATTTATTATGAAAAAATAAATTAACGAGTGCGTTAGAATCAAAGAAGAATAATCTACATATTATGAATAATCTTCTCTTTATACATTTGAATTTTTTGTGAAGATCATTTTCGAAATAGCCAAAACTCATAGTATTAGTTGATAACATTTAGATGGTAGCTTATTGTATTAGCTAGTTTGATTATATGGCTATATTAGTTGTGTGTATAAGATTGTTTGGTAAATAGTTGATAGCAAAGTGAATTTTAGCATGATTAGCAACTGTTCGTATGTTGCATATATCATTCTCCATCCATTTTTTATTAGATGTAACTTGTTGACTTTTGGCACTATTCATTCAATCCACTTTGCCAATTAATAGCTATTTATACATAAGGAAAAATATAGTCTTGTGGATCTTATTTAATTCGTCTCAGTTTACACTTTTCAAATATATATTTTTTTTATAATTTTTATAATTATACAATTAGAGATATAGTAGATTAAAGTTGTGCCTCGACAAATGTAAAAAGTCAAATGTTACATCTAATAAAAAACGGAGAGAGTATGTAATATGTTTCATATTTCATATGTCACATATATCATATGTACTAGTGTGTTTCATATTTCATATGTCATATATATCATGTGTACAAGTGTGTTTACATGCATCTACGATTATGTGCATGTAGTAGCACGATATAATATCATATGAGATTCATATACTTTTCTAATCGGCTAGTGAACAAAAATAGTTGACACATACACTCTAATTATATGTAACGTCAATTATATCACAAAAGACCTAACTAAAAATTCTTTGAATTTTCTGAAGCAAAAAAAGAGTACATTTGTAAAATCAAAAGAAAAAGAACTCGACATAATAGTCTATGTCACAATTTTCAGAACTTGAACAAGCACCAAGAGTGGACATACATGGAATTGATGCTCACAAATTAAAGTCACAATTTTATTTATCTTGTAACCAAATCACATCTATCACTACCAAAGTGGGATCATTATTAATCTAGTAAGCTTGACTATTACATAAGCAAATCTATATTATATAAGAGATCATAACTTAAGTTTGGCAATCTAATTCTACCTTTTTCCATGATAGTTCAAAATTTTATAGTAGAATGGAATCAAAACTCATATTATATGCATCTTAAGTCATAAGTACATATATAATCATACACATATAATATATGACGGCCTAGGATGTAATTGAGTTTGAGTTGGAACCACAATTCTACACAAAGCTAAAATTGTCAAGAATGCAAGATATTTACTAGCTAGCTTACATGCATGCATGTAAACATAAATGTATAGAGCATTAAGAAAGTAATAGTTAATCTTAAAGATCTACTTACAGAAAGTTAATATGAAAGACACGGAAGTATGTAATAAACGTAAAACTCTAACTTCAAATTTGCAAAAGTATAATCCCTATGTTTCACGATTCTCAAAAACCCTATATGTGTATCTTGATATAAGTCTATCATCTCTCTTGGAATGGATCCTCCTTGTCTCAAGCTCTCTTAATCTCAATACAAGTTATAAGATGATCAAATTTACATCATTAAGAAAAATAAAAAGGGTTTAGGAATTTATTTTTCAACATGGAAAGAAATAGAAGAAATGAAAGTTGAGGTTATCGTAATAATGCTCGTAGAATACACCAATGGATCCTAGATGCATCTTACAAGAGCTGAGTAAAATAATTATATGATGTAATAATCTAAAGCCATCTATTTGAAAAACATCTTCATAAGATAAAACATGCCAAAAATCAAATTTAAACCCATAAGATAGTTTTTAGAAATGCAAGATTATATGAAAGAAGAGATGTACCAGGTGGCCAACTGGGTAATGGAGAGGGGAAATCAAAAGAGGATTCAATGCGAAAGCTTCTCCTTGAAACAACATGAAGCTTTGGAGGATGTTTTTCATCAATAAACTCTTCTGAAGATTTCTTCGAAACGACTCGAAGCTTGGAAGAAGGATGATCATCAACAAATTTGGTATGTTTGTAGCAAATGCACTTGTTTATCAATACTGCTATTATCATTGATAATAGCACCAAAATTTGAGAGTTTTTAACCATTATTATTTAATTGCTTTATTAATTATCAATTAGGGTAATTAATTATATGTGTTTGATTGTCATATTGAGGGAATATAGTCCCCCTTCCTTTGGGAGACCCCTACCCTACCTATTGTAAAACCCATTCATAGCCAACAAACAAAGTTTAATTATCCCTATTACTAAATAATGAAAATACAAGGAAGAAAAAAAAATGGTGATGTGATTAAGAATGTTTCTACCTTGTTAGTTTTGTTTTTCCTGAATTTTCTCATCTCCCGCCAACCTAAATAACAGCTTTTCTTTTTCTGTTTTCCCCACATTTTTTTCCCTAGAAGCTATTATTGCTAAATAGCCTAGCTAGGCAAAGCCTAGTACTCCCTCTGTCCCAAAATTGTTGATACGACTTAATTTTTTTGGCACATTTTGTAGGAAAGTAAAGTGTAAAAGAGAATACATTCAAACAATACATTGCATTGAACGATACATTGTTTCATAGTAAATCCTTGAACGAAACTATCTAAGGTGATATAAATATTTTTATAAATAATTTGCATTGAACGATACATTGTTTCATAGTAAATCCTTGAACGAAACTATCTAAGGTGATATAAATGTTAATTGACTAATAGAGTAACCGGACTATGGGGGGAA
This sequence comes from Patellifolia procumbens, assembly GCA_947645195.1. NCBI lineage: Eukaryota > Viridiplantae > Streptophyta > Magnoliopsida > Caryophyllales > Amaranthaceae > Patellifolia > Patellifolia procumbens. Next base: position 3,458,332 of record CANSGD010000193.1, read on the forward strand.
TGTTCCTACTTTCTATTTAAGATGTGTCATAAAGACTTGTAATCTCCTTTGGTTGCTTTCAATACAGCGTTAAAGGTTTGTTATCTTCAACTTAATTTCGGTTCAGTACGGTTTTATTTAGTTCAGTTCAGTTCGCTTCTTGACAATATTTTTACTCTGACATTTTACTATTCTTTTCAGTTCAGTTCAGTTCAATTCAATTCAATTTTTCAATTCAGTTCAGTTCCATTCATCTAGTTTCAACCGAAGAGAACATGCCCTAAGAGCATAAGAGTCAGTGACAGATCTTGAAAGCCTTTGAGGTCGCCATTGGACGGGTTGTCCTGAACCGGGCGGGTGACCTGGCTAGAAACCGTGAAAAATCGGGCCTAGGCCCGGCTGGTTAAGTAATAGGTTTGGTTCAGTTTCAATTTTTTAAAATTTAGAGCTAATCCTGAATACCCTTATCCTGAACCGACTCTAACCCTAAACTGACCCACCCTTAAACCGGCTCGTAAATCGCCCCTAAAACCTTATATCTTACCCTAAACATTATAGTTTAACCTTAAACCCTACAACCTAAACCCTATACCCTAACCAAAATCTTAGAAATTAGGATTATTCTTACGAATTTATAATGCCTACTGGACTAGTGAGATATAAACTGTGCTTAAGATTATGAATAATGAATTATGATTATGATTTATGATTTATGAAAAATGAACTATGATTATGATTAATAAAATCTAAATTATCATTCCTACTAATGAATTAAAAAACTATAATTATAATTAACAAACAATACAATATGATTATGGCTATGAATAATGATCTATGATTATAATTAATGAACAATATATAAGAAATTATTATGAACTATTATTATGATTACCATTGATGAATTTGTGAACCATGCCTACAATGAAAGGGTAATGAACTATGATTATGATAAACGAATCGTGAACAACAAATGGGGGATTTTCTATCCATATTTTAGGTTATTAAATAAATGAGTTATAATTTTTATTGACCATATTAATAGTATTATTTCAAGTATTTTAAACTTTTATTTAAATGAGTAACTATAGTCGTGTTTGTTTTTAGAATATTTAGTTAGTTATTTCTTTTTGAATTTAAGTCAAAAAATTACAAGCGATTGCAAATTATTGTATTTGTACATTGATATGTAATAAAGATTTCATCTGATTATTTTATATAATTTATTATTATTAATTGTGAAGCAATTTAAGAATTGCGATTTTCGATTAGTGGAATTTCAAACAATTATCTGTTTTCATATAAAAAATTACTAAGGAGCATTTCTAATATGAAAAATCAAATTTCTTTTTTTTTTAAAGAAATAGCCATGAATTGCCCCTGAACCGATATTAGACATGTCTTGAACTGACATTGAATCTACCCTACATCGGCCATGAACTGGCTATGAACCGAGTCTGAGGTTGGCATTGAACCGACACTAAAGTGTTATTGAATTGTCCCCTAATCAGTCTATGGTATTGATCGAGTCAGTTCAGGGCCAATTTTTCGATGATCGAGACCGACAATTGGAATTGGACCAAATTGGCCCGTGTCCAACACCAAATAATTTTAGAATATGTGATGTAAATACTTGAAGTAGTATTTAATTATGATATATTTAAATTTTTACATATTTATCTATATCAAAATTTCATATTTAATCCATCTTTTGAGTTGTTTCGTCTACATGGAGTTCTAGATTGAAAAAAATCGTCAATAACTATTGGAAAGGAAACCTATACTACATAACATGGATTTGGAAAGATAAAAAACAAGGGCAATTGAATATCTTGAAATGTTATGATTTGAAGGCTAAAGGTTTGAATATGTAATCAAAATACAAATGTATTACAACTTAGAAAAAAGTATAATTAGAAAGCATAAAAGAATATTTTATTTTTAATACTTTGTGAAACATAATAGAGTTGTTATATATAAAAAATTAACTAAATGAAAAAGAACAAATGTCTCAATCTCATCCTTACCAAAAAAAATTATACAATGATTTTTTTTATCATTTTTGTTTATATATTATAAATCTTTGAAGTGTATGTGATTCTAAAAAAAAAGTAACCAATTTTAAGCTTTAACTAAATGCTTTACCCAATTAACATATGATTTTATAAAATAAAAAAAATAACAAGAGGAATAGCATAATACATATGCCTTTCATTCCTAATTGTTGTTTTGTTTTATTTTTTGCGGTCCACACTCACTAATTTTTGCTGCAAACCCCCATTAGCATGTAAGGAAAAAATAATGAGATTGTGTCTAATTCATAATAACATGTGTATCAACTATTATTTTTAATTAGTAAATATATTAATCATAGACATAGTTCTTTGAGACCATGAAAAATCAAATGGATCAAACATTTGAGAACAGGCCATAGGGGAAGTATGTAATAAAAGTTTATTATTTTGATATTATATAATAAAAATTAACTAATGAAAAATATAATTAATATTTCTTTGATTTTGAATTTAGAACTATATAAATTAAAGATTGTAAAATCAAATTTGTTTAGAGGAGCAATGTGAAAGGACGACCCCCTTGTTCACGAAGTAAAAAGTATAGTCATAATATAGAAAATATATCTCACTAATTAAAAAGAAAGGATTATAATTAATAGGGGTGGAGATAAAAGGAGAGTATGACATTGCACTTTTGGAATCAATTTGTCTTAATCTAAATAAAATGAGTTGAACTAGACCGGATATTCTTAAAATGGTTGGAAACCGAAAATATAAGTCTAAATGAGTAGAGTGATAATATGATCAATGAAAAAAAGTGAACACAACAAGTCAAGGATAAATTGCATATACGAGTCATTTATTAAGATTTTTCAGGAAAAAAATTTGTGAGGTTTGTACAAGACTCAAGCCCCTATGGAAAATCATCCCTTGATAAGAGTTCGTATTTTACTAGAATTGGACTAAATTGGGATCATACGACTAGAGTGGTATATTTAGTTGCCTAATTCAAGTAACTTGTTATATTAAGTTACAATACTAAATCAAAGAATTACATGATCTAGTGGTAAGTGCATGATACTCTGAGATCAAGGGTCACCATAGAAGCATTCTAGCATGGGGATCCCTAGAAGTGTCTGGCTAAGGGTTATGAGTTCGTATATTGTTTCCAGATAAGGGTCCTTGAAATGCCCCCTATAAAGATGAGTTAGAAAGTTAACCTCTAAAATATGAAATATCGACTCTATCCTACTCTCTTCCCTAGCCTAATAGTGATAAACTAAATTTAATCCAAGATTGAACTTTTTAACATATATAAGCGTGTTTTGAGTGTTTCTTAGTTAACTAAGAGGCATTATAACAATATAACACTTAAATTACAAACTGAATTCGGACAAACTACATTGTACACGTGCCTAAACTTATCATTTTAAGTTAATTAGAAAAATTCAAGAATGTCGCGAGTATTACCTAATAAATTCACCATAACGTATAAATAAGACGCAAAATTAAAATTGCTTGGACATAACGGAGCACGAAGATACGATCAAAGGGAGAGGAGAGGAGAGGACTGTGGAGTTACCTGGTGGCCAATCTGGTAAGGGAGAAGGAAAACTAAAATTTGCATCAATGGCTAAAGCTTCTCTTTTCTCAGCATTGGTATCAATTTTTGAAGGAGGAGGAGGAGGAGGGTGAGAATCATCAGCTGTAATGCAGTTACCCATGTTCTTTAATCTTGTAATTCAATCCTGAAAATGCAATATAAACTCTCCACACATATATATAGAGATTAAGTTGATCAAAACAGCAAAAAAGTGCATATCTCCATCATGCTTAATTTGTTAATTACGTTGCTAACTACTATATTTTCTCAATCAAAAATGTAAGTGTAACGTGCAAGGGAATGCAAATTATACGCAAGAAGCACAAATATGGTAAAACAAGTAGCTACAATTTGCTTTGATGTGTTTAAGCTTGTCTTTGCAAAGAAGAGAATTGAAGGAAAGATGTTCACGGAAGCTAAAGCTAAAGGTAAGCTACAAGCTAAGAAAAATGAAGTATGAATCTCCAAGACAATTGGATAAAGCATAGTTATATGTACGTAATAAGAAAATGTGTGAATTGTAATTGTCTACACGATGACCCCATTTCTATCTACATTTTTAACAACTTCTTAGTTCATTTTCAATGCTACATATCTTTGATTGGTGTGAAACTTTTGAAATGTTTGAGATATTTTTCTGCATGAAAAATGCCATCAATTCCAACCTATCCAACCAATGTAAGTGTTTTGGGGCCTACGGTTTTGGCCTTTGGGCTTGGCTTGGTTAGGTGAGCGATAGTTTTCTAGTACATGCTAACTTAATGCAAGGGGTCTTATCTTTATTTCTTAATCTACTTAGGCACCATTCAATTCACCTTATTTTTATTGAATTGAACTTATTTTTATTGAATTGAATTATTTTTGTTGATCTGAACTTATTTTTACTGATTCATGTTGTTTTTTCTTCTTTGCACTACTGATTTTTATTGAACTTAACTTATTTCTAATAAACTGAACTTATTTTTACTGAACTGAACTTATTTTTGTTGAACTGAACTTATCTTTACTGAATATTATTATTTTAGGGTGAACTGAATAGGGCCTTAGTGTTTGTTCTCTTCCGGCATAAAACACTGAACTGAATGCAACTGAACTGAAGTAGACTGATCTAAATTGAACTGAACTAAATTATATTGTAACAATATTAAAAAATTAAATAATTATTTAACAATAATAAATAATAATTAAACAAGAATAAATAATTACTATATTGATAAGTAATACTCCCTTCGTTTTTTAAATATGTATATTTTATCATTTTGGATGTTTTTTTTAATATCTACCTTTCTACCTTTTTCCATAAATAGAAGGTTGGCCAACCTAATTATTACACTTCTCTCTTACTTTGTACTTCCTCCTTGGTCCGCGCGCAAAAGCGAACATAAATATAAAAAAACGGAGGTAGTACTATCTTGATTCCATACTAGTTACAACAGTTTGAGTAACACACTTATCAATACATTAATTTGACCATTGTTATATCTAACTATCAATTAGTAAAAATTATGAAAAATTAATATGTCAACATTATGTATTGAGACAAATCTAAGAACATCTTATTTACTAACATTTGGTTTTATAAGTTAGTTAAAATTAATGGTCAAAGTAAGACATATGAATAGTGTAAAAGTCAAACATTTGCAACTAATATAGGATAGGGGAGTAATAATTAAGAGTCAATTATAATAAATAATAAATAATGATAATACTATTTAAGTTGTTATTATCAAATGATTCGAAGTAATTACGAAGAAAAGAATGCACATGAGAAATTTGAAAAAACAAAGAAGCACACAGTAATTGGCAGCTTAAAAAATCCGACAAGCTTTGCTAGTTATAACCCACCATATGAAGGGAGAATGATTATAATGAAGAACAATTAGTGTTTATAAGAGGATATCACAAATCTCTGACTAATTTTCTCTCACTGTAGCACAAGGATTAAACAAGAAAAAAAACAACTTCTTAAACCCTAGATTTGTCTCTCGAATGTATTTCTCTTTTATTTTGGAACAATAAAATGCAAAAGCTATTATACAAGGGAATCAAATGAGCCCTAAAATGAATCGAACAAAACAAAACCGTCTCTGACCCGATCGGGTAAGCCTATCTCGTTGGGGTAATTAAGTCATGGACCATTGCTCATTCCTTACACCATTACCCGATGGGGTAATTTCTGACCCGATCGGGTAACTGGCCAACCCGTTAGGGTTATCATTACGCGTATTGGTTTCTTGTGTAGTTTTCCTTTTCCAATCTTCGAGTCACCACTTACAACAGTCTGGATATCTCATACTTTAGAATGATTTATATGTGCCGAAACTTTAATGCAATTTGATCTGTCACTCAATTAACAGATGATTCTAAATGTCTGGTATGATTCACTGACTAATTATGTGCTATAAAGGAAAAATTCGGGGAACCTGATTGAAGCCGGTGAACAATGGGATGGACTCTACTTCTTCCAGAGCATTCCTACAATTAATGTGGTCACAATTGAGTTTGACAGAGTTTGACTTGTGGTATCACAGAATGGGACATCTTTTAGATAAAGTTGACATGTTAGTGCCGCCAATTATTAGTAGTTCTTCTAAGAAAATTTTGAATAAATCTTGTGTGACTTATTGTATGGCAAAGAAAACGCGTGATAGCTTTCCCGTTAGTAACAATAAAGCATCTCGTATTTTTGAACTAGTTCATTGTGATTTGTGGGGCTTCATAGTACTCCTTCTTCTTATGACCCTATATATACTTTTACTTTAGTTGGTGACTACTCTCGAGCTATTTGGGTGTATATATTGCGTGGTAAAACATATGTGTAGATTTTTTTTGTTCTTTCTTGGCCATGGTTAAACAGAATTGTATTTATTGCATAGTAAACACAGAGGTGTATCTAAACTTTTGTAGTGACAATGGAACGGAGTTTAAATGCATGCTTAATTATTTTACTATCCATGGGATTCTTTTTCAAATAGCGTATCAGGACTCCTCATCAGAAAAATCGTGTTGAAAGTAACCACCAACATATTCTAAATATTGGTCGTGCTCTCGTGTTTTCATCTAACTTAATTGAGAAGTCTTCGGCTGAATGTGTTCTTGGTGCAGTACATTTGATTAATCGCACTCCTTCGGGATTATTGGACAAGAAAACTCCCTTTGACATGATAGTTAGTAAACCTCCTGATTTTGGCTCGTTGCGACTTTTAGGTTGCTTGTGTTTTGCTCAAAATCAACGAGCCAAATGGAATAAATTCTCCCCTTGTAGTCGCAAGTATGTTTTTATTGGGTACCCTAATGGCAAGAAGGGGCAGAAACTATATGATCACAAAAAGAGGAACTTTTTGTCTCACGTGGTGTTTTTTTTATGAAAACAAATTTTCGTTTGCTCGTGATGCTGATAGTACACCTACTACGACTTCCTATGAGTTTTTACATGGACATGATGTTGATAGTCATTTTTAGAAGACTTGGAATCTGTTTTGAAGGAAGAGCAACCCATCACGGATCCTAATTTTGATTTGGATCGACCACTTCCTCCGATTGCTCTGGGCCACTCCCCTGCGACCGGGCTTGACCATGCACCAACTTCGATGGATCAGGTTCCCCCAACTATTGGGCCTGCTCCCTCTGACTCACCTCATGTTGCGTTAGTTGAGTTGGGCAACCCAATGCCTTCTCCTCTAATGACAACCCAACCTCTATTAACAACGAGACCGCTCTTAGTCGTGGACTTTGGGAAAACGTCAATCTATTTTGTTATGAGACTTCGTCATCAATGTTGTCCTCTCCTCGAGTCTTGTACCAAGTTCATCTTCTCCCGGATCCTCAGTTACTCCTTAACGCTTAGCACATTTTCTCTCTAGTGATAATTTTTTTACACCGGCAATTGTACTTTTCTTACAGCTATCCTCAATGTGGATGATTGTTGTTCTTTTTGTGAAGCCATGCAAGCTGAGGGTTGGAAACGGCTATGCAACAAGAAACCCAATCTTTAGAGGATACCCATAACATGGGGATGGAGGAACTTCACCCGGGAACAAGGCTTTCAGACAGAAATGGGTCTACAAAGTCAAATATCATAACAATGATAGTGTTGAAAGGTTAAAGGCTCGTCCTATTATTCTTGGAAATCATCGACTGGAAGGCATTAATTATCACAAGACCTTTGATCCCATTGCAAAAATGGTCATTGTATGCGCCTTTCTCGTTATTGCTACAGCAAAAAAGGTTGGTTAATACTTTATTGTTTTTGATTATGTTATCTTTATTTCGGCGAAGGGATCAAATCCTGTATCTGAAAACTGGGAACTCCATAAAATAATGGGTGTTCATAATAATGCCTTTCTTAATGGTGATGTAACTGAGGAAGTTTATATGAAGAGCCCCTTGGTTTCACTCCCTGTTCTCTTGGTCTGGTTTGTCGCGTGAAGAAGTCTCTTTATGGGTTTCACGAAGCTCTTCATTGATGGTTTTCTAAGTTAGCTTCCTCATTCAAGGCGTATGGCTTCCTCCAAACCTACTCTGATTACTCTTTTATCACCCTCTCCAAGGGTCACGTTCTGGTTCATGTTGATCTAATTATGTCGGGTAATGATTCCTCTGCTTTGGCATCCTTTAAGTGTTATTTAGGAGATTGTTTTCATAAGGTTTGAGTACACTGAAGTACTCTCTTGGCATCGAAGTTGCCCGTAGCCCTGATGCTCTATTATAGTGATAAGTAATAATAATGATTAATTAATAAATGATAATAATATTTTGGTTGTCATTAATTCATAATTATAAATAATAATAATAATAATAATAATAATAATAATAATGATAATGATAATGATTAGGTTAGGCGATTTGGGGGGTGGGGTTTCCGGCGGTGGTCCTGTTTGTGAGTGGTAGAGTTCATCCGTTATTGTGGTGTAACCGGTGTTGTTCCCTTCTTTGATCTAGGGGCTATCACATCAACATTGATCTATGCCGTCGGATTGATATTAGTGTGGTGTTTGATCATGTCGATAAATTACGCAGACATCACAAGATTTCAGTGCGCTAGGATTGACATCACAAGACATTAGCGTGGAATTGGATTCAGCATGGAGATCAGCAATGACATCAGCAATGACATCAGCATGACATCATCGTCATTTACATGTTTGTGGTGATTTTGCTGTGGGTTTGTTTCAACTTTTTTTGGGTTTTTAGCAAGAAAGGCGTTTGGGGTTGGGCGGCCGGCGAGTGGTTCAGGATTGCGCCTTCTAGTGATGGTAGTTGTTGTGCGGTTTCATTGCCCATTTCTAGGTTTTAGTGGATGTCAAGATGGTGGTGGAAATGGACTCACTAAGACGTCATTGATCACACACCTTCTTGATCGTCATTGTTGTTCTAGTGCACGTGATACTACACGACATGCTCTTTCTACTAATTTGTCTTTTTTTAACGCGGTAGAGGTTGCATTTGCTCGTATGGGGATTTGGTTATGTGGGGTTTGTTTCAAAACCCATACTCTTCCTACTAGGTGTCGTCATGGCCGAGGTGCAGATTTTGTGTCACCTCCTGATGAGGGTGATGGCATTGTTAGGTTTCTGCTTTATGACATCCCCAAGCCACATGTTCCTTCTTCACCTGTGCAGCTTGGACATGATGATGGCTCGTTGCATGATCATTCTTGTGATTTTGATGTGGCTCTTCTTGATCGTTTATTCTCCAAGGGGTTTCGCACTGTGAAGTCTATCTCTCCAAAGTGTCGTTTGGGGTTCTCTCGGGTTCTGAAAGGTGCTCTTTATAAGGTTATTTCTAAACCTGATGACATTTCATGTTGAGTCTCTTTGTTGGTGTTGCCTTTTTGTACTATTAAAACTTTTCGTCCGTGGAGTAATCTTGAGAGTAAGTCTTCGATTAAGCGTCAGCGTCAGGAAGAGAGTATTTCCCGTGCTATTTGTTCTTGGGGTACGCAGGGTGGTAGCTTGCACCTTGTCAGAGAAACTTTGGTTGAGGATTCTCCTACTTTGTCAGAGGTTGATGAGCAGGACCTTGATTTGGATTAGCATAATATCAAGCAGTGTAAGAGGAAAATTTGTGATGGTCATTATACAGCTGCGGTACGAGTTCTTTCTTCTTCCGGCATTTCTCCTTATTCCGATGCCACTCTTGCGGATTTACAGTCCAAACACCTTTCTTCTCCGGCTCCTTCCTTGCCGGATATACCTATAGACCACCATCATCTCATTGCTTCTTCTTTTGTTGTTTTGGATCGGATTACGAGTTTTCCGCGCGGAACGTCTTGTGGTAGAGACGGTTTTCTAGCTCAACACCTTATGGATTGTTTGAGTTGGGCAGCGGTGGCTATTTCGGATGAATTAGTTGACTCTATTTCGCAGGTGGTTAATATCTTTCTAGCTGGGAAAAGCCCTGCGATCTTAGGTGAGTACAATGCTAGTGCTCCTCTCACTCCTCTTGTCAAGCAAGGTGGTGGTATTAGTCCTATAGCCGTTGGTACTATTTGGCGGCGGCTGGTTTTGAAGGTTGGAGCTATTTTGGTGGGGCCATCTTTCGGTGGTTACTTTGATGGTCTTCAGTGTGGTGTTGGGGTTCCTTCAGGTGGTGAGGCAGTACTTCATGCTGTTAACAGGTTGATTGAGGATCGTGGAAATGATGCCGGTCTCTCTATGTTGTTGGTGGATTTTCAAAATGCTTTCAACTTAGTTGATCGTGAGATCATGTTACGTGAAGTTCGTCTTCGCTGTCCTGGCATTTCGCGTTGGGTTGAATTCTGCTACTCTCATCCAACCAGATTGTATTATGGAGAGCACACCTTATGGTCATCTCAGGGGGTTCAACAGGGTGATCCCCTTAGTCCTTTGGTTTTTTCTTTGGTTTTACATCCTGTTGGGACTCTTGGTCCGATCTATTTTGATGATGATAAACACATCTTGCTATAACAGTTTGATTTGTGTAACAGAGTTCTAAGCAAAGTGAGAGTGTGGATTTCACGGAAGCTCAAGCAATTCAAAAGAGTAGCTTAGGATTAGTTATACTGCTTCTGTTGTAATTAACTAGCTATGATCATGTGCTAAATATGTAATGTGAATATAAGATGATGAAATATTTTCTTAAGAGTTAAGAAATAATGAATCATCTTAAATTCACATCTATAAGGGATTTGATTTTATTATCTTTAAAATTAGAAGCCAGAAAAATGTTTTACATATACTTTTGGTTTTTGAAAAACGCCTTAGAGGTGTATAAACGTTTAAGTGAAAAAATGTTTTTGTTAGATAAAGATGGAAGATAAAATCTTTATATTCTTTAAGTAACAAAAAAAAAATTTCACAAATAACGTTTCTTTCAAAAAGGATTTTTTTTGGTTCTTTAAAATCTGATTTCAGTTTTAACAAGAAAAAATTAAAGATTTGGAAATCAGTTTTTTTAAAGATAGATTTTATATTTTTGGTAAGATATTATTCCTTTGGAATAAGATAAGTTTTACCAAGAAAGTTAAGATCTTTACTTGGAGAAGAAGCAGAGGTAGTTATGCTATTTAAGAAAATGATACACCTACTGCTTCATTAAGCTTTTCACGCAAAAACCTTCTCTGGCTTGTGAGTTCTTTATTTGAAAAACAAATCCCTTCACAACACAGTGTATGACACTGTGCTATAGCTAGTTAAGTTGTTTGTATTGATCCTCGTATATGCTTATCTAAGAAGCACTTGTTAACGAGGCCTTCAAAATACTTCTGTAAATTCATTAGCAACATTTAGAGTTAAGTGTTGGGGAGCACTACTAGGGTTAGTAGTGGGGGAAACTAGTTTGTTTCAAAAGATTGATATTTTGAGTTGAATATTAATAAGAGAATAGGTAGGGTGGACGTAGATCTCAGAGTTGGGATCGAACCACGGTAAATCTGTGTGTCTTACTTATTATTTCCGCTGCTTAATTGTCTCAAAGTATTTGATTGAGTTTACGAGTGAAAAACGAGATTTACCATTTGTGGCACAGTGCTCGGCATAGTGCCGTAAAGTTCGTTTTTTGCGAAAATTCGACTTTAAATCAACCACTCAATTCAACCTCCCCTTCTTGAGTGTTCCCTTGCGTTCCAACAAGTGGTATCAGAGCCGGCTATTCTTATAAGGTTAACCCCTTGAGAATAGTAAATATGAATTTACAGGATTCGCATGACAGACACTCAAAGTGCCCGATATTCAATGGTGATGACTATGCATGGTGGAAAGCGAGAATGAGGATCTATATCCAAGGATCCGATTACGAATGTTGGAAAATCATAAGGAAGGGGCTGTTTCCCATTCAAACCAAGAATGTCGAAGGTAAGATCATTGAAAAAGACGAAGATGACTATGACTCAACAGACTATGCAAAGGTCGAGAAGAACTACAAAGCCATGAGTGTTCTCCAATATGGAATTGGACCCAATGAATACTCAAGGATTTCCGCTTGCTCAACGGCCAAAGAAATATGGGACACTCTAGAGTTGGCCCATGAAGGTACGAATGAGGTAAAACAATCTCGCATTGATTTATTAGTTCAACAATATGAATTGTTTATCATGGATAAAGATGAATCAATAAAAGAAATGTTTACTCGCTTTACTATCATCACAAATGAATTGCGTTCTCTTGGCAAAATTTATTCTTCAGAAGAATTGGTTAGGAAAGTTTTAAGAAGTTTGACAAGTCGTTGGCTCCCAAAAATAACTGCTATTCAAGAAGCCAAGGACTTGACAAAACTTCCCCTAGAACAATTAATTGGTTCTTTAATGACTCATGAACTTGTTCTAGATTCTAAGAATCCTACACCAAAGAGCAAAGGTTTGGCTTTAAAAACTGAATTTAAAAGTGATGATAGTGATAGTGATGAAGATGTTACTTTTCTTACTAGAAAATTCAAAAATTTTCTTAAAAAGAGCAAAAATAGTAATCCTAGAAAGAATGAAAATTTCAAAGGTAAGGGCACTCCCTCTAGTTCTAAGAAAAGTGCTACTAACTCTGGTTGTTTAAAGTGTGGTGAATATAGTCACAGAATTAAAGAATGTCCCTTGTGGGATGATGAGAAACCCAAAGAAAGAAAGGAGCAACCAAAGAAGGAATTCAAGAAGGCAATGTATGCTGCCATTTGGGGAGATTCGGATTCTGAAGAAGAACAGTCAGAGGCACAGTGCCATGAAGAAAAGTTTTGCCTTAATGTTACCCAAACTGCTCAGAGTAAGGCACAGTGCCTAGATGACTCTCACTTGTGTCTCATGGCTAAGAATTCGACCTCACATGATGAGGACGAAGATGGTGAAGTAAGTCTCGTCTCCTTAAAACCTTCAATAAAGCTTTTATCTAAAAACCAACTTGCCACTTTGCTTGAAAATGTCATTGACGATTGTCAAGAAATGAAAGATGATTTTTTAAACATGAAAAAAGAATTGAAAAACATATCCAAGCAAAAGGTAGGAATGGAATTGGAATATAAAGACTTGTTGAAAGACAATAAAGCTTTAATGAAGATCTGGAAAAGGCTATTAAGGAGAAAGATACTGAGTTGAATGCCTTAATTTACGAAAAGTCACTCGCTAAAGAACTTGTTGATAACACTGTGCCATACACTGTGCTAGAGGCCAAAAATCTGGATTTCGAAAATCAAATTAAAACCCTAAATCAAGAGTTAACTGAGTTAAGGAATGAACGAAAAGAGCCTAATATTACTTACATTCAGTCACCTCAAGATTTGGATTTGAAAAATGATTTCGAAAAGGCTAAAAGGGATTTGATCACGTTAAACGATAAAAATGAAAATTTAAAGATCACAATTGAGTCTCTACAGGTGCAGCTTCAAGAAGCTTGCAAGGCTAATTCTGGAACTAAGATCCTAAAAGGTTTAATGAATTTGGTTGATAACCGAAACAAACAAGGATTAGGATATAGTGACCAGAAACACAGTGTACAGCACAGTGCCAAATTTTCGAAAGAGACTTTCGTGAAAGGAAATATGTTGGTTTACCTGAATATTTGATTTGCTACTTCTGTGGAAGAAGTGGACACCTTATGGATGACTGTCAGATTAAGAAAAAGTGTGTTGAAAAGAATACCAAGTATGTAAATCAAATATGGGTAAGAAAGGATCTACTTGAAGCTCAAAGAAAGAAGAAAGGACCCAAGCAAATTTGGGTTCCTAAAATTAACAAGTGATCTTTTTGCAGGTGAATGTAAGAGGAAGCAGCCTATGGTACCTCCACAATGGTTGGTTAGCACATGAATAACGATAAATTAAAATTTCTCTCACTAGTAGCTTACCATGGAGGGTATGTTACATTTGGCAACAAGTAAAATTATTGACTGTGGGATTAATTTCTAGCAATTGATTTGTGTTATATGCCTTATCCTCTATCATTAATATGTTAAATTGGAGTCCATGACACGTCCATGTGAAAATATTTGAAGGGGTCTTTTAATTGTGATTTGGGACTCGCAAGGTCTACTGATGCTGTCCTAATGTCTCGATTCTAAGTTGCCGGATTATTAAGCTAAATGATCCTAAGTTGCCGAACTATTGAGCTATGAAATGTTGATTCACTTTTCTATGGCAAGCTTGATCTTTAGCCCAATATTCTGATTTGCTTCCTTTGAGTTTGATATTTGAACCCTATTTTTTCTTTCTTCACATATGCCTCATTTTAATCACATCCTTTTTTCATTCATCCATTAAACTCAATAAGTGCTCTTAACTTGACTCATGATTATGTTTGAGATAAAAGGTATGTTGTGAGATGATAAAAGAAGATGCATATTTTAAGGGGTTGATGAGGTCGAAATTGAGTTTATAAGTGATATGGTGAAAACAGCAGTTACACAGTATATGGCACAGTGCTATGGGCAGTATTTCAAGTACAACTAAGGTCACGACTCACTAGTCCTTCTTCTTCGATTATGATATTTCATTGATTAACTCTAAGACTTTGTATATTTTGCATCTCCCTCAGAAAAAAATGAAAAAAAAAAGAGGAAGGAAGAAAAGAAAAGAAAAAATGAAAAAACCTTCCATAAAAAAAAAAGGGGAGACATTCATTCTAGAGTTCAGTTATGAGATGAAGAAAAGAGTTGTGATGATCACATCTTTGGATTACTGAACATCCGACGTAAAACTATGCTTGAAGAAAAGCGACTGTCTATTGGCACAGTAACCTGCACAGTGCTAAGTGAAGAAAAATCGAGAATTCTTGCTTTTTAATGTCAAAGTGTGTTTAAGGTTTGAGCACTTGTTGATCATATATCCATACCAAATACTTCAAGCTTGCTTACTTTTTTTTTCCTACCATGATCCTTCACTTTTTCCTTTTTCTCATAACTTTGATTTGTGAATTGGACTATTTCTTGCTTCATAACTTTGGATTGTGAGTTGGATCATTTATTGCTTCATGGTTGCGGATTGTGAATTGAATCTTTAGGTAGCACCAGCATCATTAGATTGATATTTGCTTGAGTAACTATTTTGCATGGATAGTTGACTTCGAACTATGAATATTTGGACGTTGTGTGCCTTCTTTTAGATAATGCCAAAAGGGGGAAGATTTGGTATATAGCACTATATTAATGCTAGATGTTTATTCCCATGTCATCATATCATGTTTGTCAATGTAATGTCTCACATTATTTACTTTCCCATTTGAATTATATATGCTTGTGTTGAGGGGGAAGTTTTATGTATTTGTCATCATCAAAAAGGGGGAATTTGTTGGGACTCTTGGGCCGATCTATTTTATTGATGATAAACACATCTTGCTATAACAGTTTGATTTGTGTAACAGAGTTCTAAGCAAAGTGAGAGTGTGGACTTCACGGAAGCTCAAGCAATTCAAAAGAGTTGCTTAGGATTAGTTATACTGCTTCTGTTGTAATTAACTAGCTATGATCATGTGCTAAATATGTGATGTGAATATAAGATGATGAAATATTTTCTTAAGAGTTAAGAAATAATGAATCATCTTAAATTCACATCTATAAGGGATTTGATTTTATTATCTTTAAAATTAGAAGCCAGAAAAATGTTTTACATATACTTTTGGTTTTTGAAAAACGCCTTAGAGGTGTATAAATGTTTAAGTGAAAAAATGTTTTTGTTAGATAAAGATGGAAGATAAAATCTTTATATTCTTTAAGTAACAAAAAAAAAAAATTCACAAATAACGTTTCTTTCAAAAAGGATTTTTTTTGGTTCTTTAAAATCTGATTTCAGTTTTAACAAGAAAAAATTAAAGATTTGGAAATCAGTTTTTTTAAAGATAGATTTTATATTTTTGGTAAGATATTATTCCTTTGGAATAAGATAAGTTTTACCAAGAAAGTTAAGATCTTTACTTGGAGAAGAAGCAGAGGTAGTTATGCTATTTAAGAAAATGATACACCTACTGCTTCATTAAGCTTTTCACGCAAAAACCTTCTCTGGCTTGTGAGTTCTTTATATGAAAAACAAATTCCTTCACAACACAGTGTATGACACTGTGCTATAGCTAGTTAAGTTGTTTGTATTGTTCCTCGTATATGCTTATCTAAGAAGCACTTGTTAACGAGGCCTTCAAAATACTTCTGTAAATTCATTAGCAACATTTAGAGTTAAGTGTTGGGGAGCACTACTAGGGTTAGTAGTGGGGGAAACTAGTTTGTTTCAAAAGATTGATATTTTGAGTTGAATATTAATAAGAGAATAGGTAGGGTGGACGTAGATCTCAGAGTTGGGATCGAACCACAGTAAATCTGTGTGTCTTACTTATTATTTCCGCTGCTTAATTGTCTCAAAGTATTTGATTGAGTTTACGAGTGAAAAACGAGATTTACCATTCGTGGCACAGTGCTCGGCACAGTGCCGTAAAGTTTGTTTTTTGCGAAAATTCGACTTTAAATCAACGACTCAATTCAACCCCCCCTTCTTGAGTGTTCCCTTGCGTTCCAACACATCCCTTGGTGTGTAAAATAAGAGATTCTTTTAATGTCAGTCTTAGGCGTGGTATTTAGATGATGGTACCATTATTGGTGATACCTTGGTGGTGGGGAAGGTTTTGGAGTTGATTGTAGGTTTGTTGGTGTCTTTCCCCCTGATATTGCACGACCTTTTCTTGGTGGTGCCGCCAGTTCCGACTCTGTTTTCAGTGGGGAGCTTGTGATGCAGAGAGTGTCCAAGACCATTATGCTTATGGATAAGGTTGCTAAACTTGATGATCTGCAGTGTGAGTTGTTGCTTCTTAGGGCGTGTACGGGCATTTCAAAACTCTATTTTGCCTTGCGTACTTGTCCTCCTTGTGTCTTTGATGAGGCTTATCATTCTTTCGATGGGGCTCTTCGGTCTAATTTGGAGTGTATAGTTACTGCTTCGGGGCCTGGTTTTGGTGATTGGCAGTGGCGTCTTGCTACCCTACCTTTTGCCTTTGGAGGACTTGGTGTTTATTGCGCGAGTGATGTTCGACATTATGCTTATCTCGCGTCTCGTTTGCAGTATGCTGGTTTACAGGATAAGCTTCTACGTCCTGCTTATAAGTTGTATGATTTTTGTCCTTTTTATATAATAATAATAATTATAATAATAATTATTATTATTATTATTATAAAACGGACAAAAATCATACAACCTACAAGAAATTAGTGGGCAACCGAGATACAATCTGGGCACCCACTCCTCTAGTTATAGCAAACCCTATCCTAGTGAAAATATGGGCAGCAACACGTGCCCCTATGTCCTGTGTCCTCGAGAAGTTCTGAACCCGCTTCAGCAACGCAATACCCACCTTATCCAATTCCCCAACAGAAAAAAAGGAAAAGGGAAGGAAGCCATACCCAATTGCTCGACAATGAGCTTCATACTTGACCCGCTTCCGATGAGCCGCATCAGCAACAACACGTCCAGGAGTAAAGTCAGACAACCCAGACTGGGTTAAGGGAGAAGACCCTGTCAAGTCGAAACACGCATCACGACCCCGATCCGAAGAATAAAGAAGCACATCTGCTGGCCTGAGGGCCCCGTCGTTCCCCCTAGACATTCCAGCCTCTTTTCTTGCCGAAATCCCAGAACGATAGCAAATATTAACGAGCGTATCCCGAACGACATTATGCCGATGTTTAATACCCATAATACCAGCACACGACACTGCATGATCACCAAAAACATCCCCAGCAAAAACCCTGGAGCAAGCAGAGCACGGCATCGAAGTAGAGAACAAAGGAACACCCAACCGGTAACACAACACACTCCGATAAGTCTTAGAGTTCATTGTCTGACCAAACCCTGAAATAGGAACTGCCCGAAGCCAATCTGAGGTGTGATCCCCCTGCTGTGACTGCCACAAAGCTAACTGTCGAGGAGATAAAGAAAAGATAGATTCTGCAGATGCAGTAACCTTTGTGAAGTATATATCTGCCAATTTCTTCATAAGTTTGGGGGCAGCGACTACACTAGGATTACTCAAAATGTCAGACTCCACAGTTCTATTAAAAAGATTCAACGCATCCTCAAAGGCACGTCCACAACCAACAATACATGCAGGACGTAAAAGCTTATCCTTTAAACCAGCAGACTGCAAACGAGACGCGAGATAAGCATAATGCCGAACATCACTTGCGCAATAAACACCAAGTCCTCCAGAGGCAAGAAATTATTATTATTATTATTATTATTATTATTATAAAATCATATAACCTACAAAAAATCATACAACCTACAAGAAATTAGTGGGCAACCGAGATACAATATGGGCACCCACTGCTCTAGCTATAGCAAACCCTATCCTACTGAAAATATGGGCAGCAGCAAGTGCCCCTATGTCCTGTGTCTTCGAGAAGTGTTGAACACATTTCAGCAACGCAATACCCACCTCATTCAATACCCCGAGAGAAGAAAAGCAAAAGAGAAGGAAGCCATATCCAATTGCTCGACAACGAGCTTCATACTTGACCCGCTTCCGATGAGCCGGATCAGCAACAACACGTCCAGGAACAAAGTCAGACAATCAAGACTGGGTCAAGGGAGAAGACCCCGTCAAGTCGATACACACAAAAGATTTATCCAAAAGATTTATTCAGTACTACTCCCTCCGTTTTTTAATAGGGACATTTTGCAATTTACGGGTGTTTTCTTTTATTTGGGACATTTTCACCTTTTTCCATAAATGGTAGATTGACTAACTTAATTATTACACTTCTCTTCTATTTTTTTCTCTTCTTCTCTACTTTTTTTTCACCTTTTCCTTACTTATATCATCCTAATCTCTCATGTTTTCAATTTTGTTTCCTTGAACGGCAAAAAAGCAAACGTCCCTATTAAATTGACGGAGGGAGTGCTACATAAGCACTACATGCTCTCATTCTCTTCCTTTTTGGAGTACGAGAAATATTATTATGATTATATCAAATATACTCAAAAAATTTACAAAAGGTTAGTGAAAAGCGGAGATACAATTTGATTTAATTCAGTTCAACTCCGTTATTAGTGTAATACTATTTACAAAAAATGTTAGTATTATTATTATTAGATCAGTTTGGTACAATTGAATTCAGTTCAGTTCAGCTAATTTATAACAAAGAGAACAGACCATCGGGTTAATGAGCTAGTAAAATAAGTGTGGCACGTAAAAATGTGTATCTCATAAATGCAATATCCCAAACTTTGATGTATAACATAGCGTAAAAAACAACGCAAAGGCTACACATACACTCAGTGCATGTGGGCTACACATACATTGGGTATATGTGTTACTAGTAAAATATATATTGTTACCAAAAATTACAAACTTACAATATTTTGAAGGATAATTTTATATTCAATGATTTTTTCTTTATCTTTGTTTAAAAGATCTGTTTTATAAAGTTTTCGTTGTTTAGATTTGTATGAATCCTTCGTTCAAAACTATAAAAAGAAAAAAAGAATTATTACAATTTTTCCAAGATTTATTCATATATTAGGTTCATATTGTTCATCTACACCATTTTTCTACTATTAATTTCTAGTACATTTTCTTGTCGTTCGATTATTTAATTTATTTGTAGAAAAATAATATTATATTTCCATCCATACCATGTAATAAAATTTCAATTTTAAATATAGTATTTCAATTGTCAATATACCATGTAAATTCAAATATTGTTAATTAACAAACTAAGTTAAACAATTATAAGTTTGTAATTCTTTAGTAATAATATTCATTTTAATAGTTACACATACACCCAGTATATGTGTGGCCGACATACACCAAGTGTATATATATCATCTCTCAAAAAACAAAATGCAATAGATGAACGATTAAAATGACTTTATTTTCATTTATCCATCACAACAAAAGAAATCATAAACTAATAGAAATACATGATACATCAGAGTAAGTTAACTTTCTTTCACAAAAATACTGATATTCATAAATAGATTTGGTAGTTACATTTGGTGAATTGAATAGATGTAAGGAAGAGTTAGAGCAAGTTACAGTGGGAGTGTGATTAACCAGGAGGAAAAGGTTAGACATTAGAGTAAGTTACACAATAGAGTAGTTAACCATGAGGAAGAGGTTAGAGGTTAGAGTAAGTTACAGAGGAGTAATTAACCATTTCATCGCGATAATATAATTGTAGCCGAAGCTCAGTCCATGCAGTTAGTTAGAAGGCTATGCAGTTTAAGCATCTCTCTTCAGAGGAGGCTTCTTATTCTGAATCAAAAACAGGCAAAGAATAAATTGAACTTTGATTAACTAGAGCAAATCAGCAAATTATAGTATAAAATCTTCAAGTTAAATTACAGTTACGTCCAGAATATTCGAACAAAAAGAATAACAAGGATGGTCATGCAGAACAACATATCAAACCAACAAATGTGTGTTAACAGAAAGTTAGATCACATCCCCATTAATCCCACAATCAAACAAGTGGAAGTACAATGATTTGGTGACTTTTAACGGTATACATTATGTACTAATATAAGTTACAGAGATATACAACACAACACATTTTCTTTTCCCTGGAAAAGAGTCAGTCGAAAAATAATCACGGTTGAAAGAAAAGAACTGGAGAAAGGTCATTTTCTTTTCCCATGTAAGCTGTTTTTTTCGGTATTTTCCTTCCCGGTACCTTTCTTCAAGAAAAAAGAGCAAAAAATGCTAAAAGCCAAGAAATATCAAAACCTCGACCCACACAATACCACAGGTAGTAAGCCTACTGCTGATGATCAAGATCGAACAACGATATCTGGGTTGGTCTCCTTCACTTGCTTCAACCGGGTCTTACCTATTGGATCCTTCTTCTTTGGGGTGCTAGTCGGGGTTGAGCTTTCCCTCTGACTGCCTAGGCTGCGCCTTGATGCTCGTACACTTACCTTATCCGCAGAAGAGGAGCAAACTGCGTCACTGCAGCTCTTTCTGCGTCCAAATTTAGGTGATATGGCCCGAGTTGTAGGAAGCTAGGATGCCAATTGAAGATGCAAGTCAGTGATTTAAACCCCCAAAAACCTTTCTATTACACTATTGTTTATCTTCCGTGAAATCGAGTCAATAAGGCATTAAATGTAGATTTTTCAGAGTGGAAGAGGATGGGAAGCCGCCATAGTTCCGGTTACAAGATGAATTCAACTAAAATCAATCAGGTATAAAGATAACAAGGAAGACACAGCATACAAAACACAAAATACATAAGACAAGACTAAAGCTTCGTTCATTTCACATTGAGAGAGCAGCTCACGAATTAGAAGTTCATATATATATCTACAAGAGCCAATAAGTTCAATTTAGGGCCAACAAGTTCCATCAAGAGCTAACCCGAGTTCAATTCACAACTAAAGCAAGTTCAGATTTGGCCCAATAAGTTCATGTTAGGCAGATAGAAGCTCAGAAGTTCAGATAATTGGTTTTCAGTTGAAAGCACAAAACATAAGACTGGATATACTGGAATGATTTGCAGAAAAGTGCATTTAGCTATAATAACATCTAGGGATTTCATTTCGAAATCAAAGACCTCTGAGTACTAACAAAAACCAAGGTTTTATCCTTTCTTCTAGGGGTGTTAAGAGTTGAGAAAAATACATGTCTCAGAGAACAAAGCTGAGATTATGAATTTATAAGTGTAGCGAAAGAATCAAAGCTAGTAGTGGATCCTAATGTCAAAAGTGGGGCATAGGCGCCGTAGTGTTAAGATACTTTGCACGTAGAAGCATGGATCAGTAAATGTGGCATAAGAGAGATGCACTTCACATATTTTACGACTGGAAAAACATAAAAGAGATAGAGAGAGAGAGAGAGAGAGACAGAGAGAATCCACCAGTGATATTAAATAGGAACTTTTGCCAAATGCAACCACTTAAAAGTACTCAAATTGTCAATTAATCCCTTTTCCAGAGATAGAGTACTTGTTAATTGCAGCATAAAAAGTATCAAAAACTTGTTAATTTGACACCCATGCCAATTTCCGGCCAAATGACTCAGAATTACGTCATAAAACAAACAAGTTTGTGGTAGAAATGAATATGTTCAAGAAAGAATTACATTGCATTCAAAATAAAATTTGGATTGTTTTTAGTCATGATGTAACTCTCAAGCTTATTTGGATCGGGAGTTGGCCTTGGGCATCAATTAACAAGTCTTTTGAAAGGAGATTAATTGGCAAATTGAAAACTTTAAGTGGTTTCCTTAACAAATCTTCCAAAGAAATAACTTTGGTGGATCTCCAATGCTTAAACGGCGGAAAGTCAGAATAAGACAACAGTGCATAAAATTCTTTTCCTTAGTCAAGATACGAATCCCAAAAACAAATGCCATGTACCTTCTTAAGCTCTTTCTTCGGTGGAGGCTTCTCATGGTAAAAGCTGGGAACTGGATTGGCCCTGAACATCATGCTCTTCCTAAGCTGTTTTATAGCCGCTTCTTCATCTTCCTACATTTAGATAAGTACACAAGAAACAAAATGTTGGCGCACAGTAAATATACTGCTTTTTAAGTTAAAACATGTGACTCTATTACTCTATAACTCCAAATATCTGTAGAAGTGGTACGAACCTTGGTCCTTGCTTCATACTCCTTTTTCTCTGCCTCTAAAGCTTTGCGTTTCTCCTCCAATTTTGCATAATACTAAAATGGAGAATTAGAAATCTAAAGAATTAGCAATGCAAGTAATTCTAAACCATGAAACCTGCATCAAATTAAAAGATTAGAAATGCAAGTACCTCTTTTCGCTTCTCCAAACGTTCGGTACAGGTAAATGTAGGAGCTACACCTACAGTAGTTCTGGATCTTGTAGTCCGTGTTCTATGCAAGATTAAGGATTGGCAACAAAGTGTACACAAATCAAGATGTCGCAAGAAGACTATTTTGAGACTCATACCTAAAGACTAAAGCAAAAGCCAAGATATTTAACAGAGAATTTGCCTACAATTTTATCATCTACTCCCAAGAACTACCAAAGGCCTAGCCTGGATTGGGTGTAATGGGCTGGAAAATTTCATGGATTAATAATCACAGGCCTAACCCACATGTCTGGATTGGAGAGATACTTTGGGCCCCTTACCTTTTCCTCTTCATGTGAGGGAAATACTCGGGGTAAAAGTTACCCGGGTAATCCAACCCACAGCCCATCCCGCCATCTCAATTTCCCAATTCCACACCTTCTGCTCTTCTCTCATTCCTTTCTCTTCCTCTCTCTTCTTCCATGGGGATGCACTGTTTTTAATCTCTTACTTCCATCAAAATGGATGGGAAATTTCTCTCTCTTACTTCATGTGAATGGGCTGCACTCTCTCTTCCTCACATGGCTATAGCTGCAACCTGCAAGCTTCTGTCTCTTACTTCCATGGCAATGGAATCCAACTTTCTCTTTCTTTCTTCCATGACAATAGGCAGCAAGTCTGCAACTTTGTAGCATAAATTTGGTTTCATTTTATTATATTTACCTACTAGCTTTATTTATTCTTGATTATGTATCAATTTGCCTAATTGCCCCCTGTGATAAGTTTCCCTAAGCCAATTCTCCATATAATGCTCCCCCATACAATCTCTCTCTAAAATTAACACCCCACTAAAAGTTACCCCCTTAATCTGTACCCTACATCCAGGCAAGGCCTAAATGTGTCTAATCAATTCTGCAGGAAATTGCACCTTAACCAGAAGCCAACAAAAGGACTTAGATGCAATTACGAAGAACTATTGATGTTTACACAATTAACTTCCAAACTCTCCAAAATTGTATGTTACCCAGACTCAAAACACTCTGCAGGAAACATGTCCAAGTGCCCAACTCGAATATTTCATGAAACATTTCCATGATTTTGGCCCAAAATGAAGTTTCAAAGGGTTCCTAGAGATTTTGGAGTTGTAAAGGGTCCAGCATCGGTAGTTGAGGTAAGAGAAAGAGCCTGAGTAACATACTCTTAAACAACATATACCACTTGAAATAGAAAAGATTTTGGAACAAGTTGACACAAGACAAATTACATTCACCAACAGTCCACTCATCAGGCCAATTGGAAAAAAAAAATTAGAACTCCGCATAATCTACAGGGCCAGACTGATTCAGCATAAAGAAAGGATACGAAGATGCCATGGACCAATTGTCATCGTCATCTAAAGGCTTCCTTGCTACAATCGGGGTGGTCGGCTGCAAAAGACATAGAAAGGAGCATAAGGATCAGCCTTTTGCATATAAAATTAGACTTACAAAACTTATATAATTGATCCAAGTAAGAGTGTAATTTAAGAAATTTTTATAAGAGAAAACAAGACTACAAGAGCCTGTAAACCATCAGCCATACGCCTCCAGCTAAGAGTATTTTTATGAGAGACTAATGTTGTAATGGTGTACACTGTAGACACGTTTGTATAAAACGATGACTATCAAACTCCAAAAAGACTGACTGAACCACCATACAGAGTTACAGACTCCCCTAACATCAAGAGAGAAAGTTAAAGGACAACTTAAAATAGTGTACATCCCAAATAATAACTTCATTTTTGGCCGTGGAACAACTCCATAGATTTTTTTCTACCAAGATAATTTGCAAGCTAATTTATTGATGTACATACAAACCACAGACCAACACCTTGCTTTGACTCTCACCTTTCATAGAATTCAGGGGTTTGGCGCTGCAATATAGCCCTCAAGTTGGCACAACCAAACGTGTCTTAAGCATTGAAACTAATTCAGCAATACAATGAAAGGAACAACCCATATCAACTTCACAAGATTGCTTATTGTTGTCAATCATAGAACATATAAGCAAGACATCATATAGAAAAACTTTTTTTCAAAATCTCTCGGAGTTATATATAAGAAGAATCAAGGGTACAAGAGAGTTGCGAACCAACAATGCCATAAGAGTCAAGCATTGAAATTTAGTTGGTCACCTGTGATTTTCTCGAGGAGCTAGGTGACTTTGAATTGCTTGGTGTTGGAGAAGCGGGGGTTTCAACTGCTCTTGGACTCTCCCAGACTTGGTTATCAACTGCCACGTCAGTAGGTTTCTGAGGTGTGTTCTTCATCCTCAAGTTCCCAGCAGCTGCTGCTCCAGATGTAGCTTTATCAGGGGAGCTCAACTTCTGATCCTCAGCTTTAGGAGATTTCATATCAAGCTTCTCAGACTCGAAATTGGTGCTCTTAATGGCCAAAACCTCTTGTTTTTCACAACTATTTTCAGCACGTGGGACCTCAGAGGTGCACTCCTTCACTTCACAATCCTTTAATTCGATGTTTCCTACAGATGATTTAGGATTCGACTCCTGATCCGAATCGGCAGAAACTTTTGGCTTAATCCTGGCATAAGCGGACTTATTTAGCTCAACACGTACACCTGTAACTTCTCTTCCCATTGCACTAAACATTATACAAACAGAAAAACAGCATTATTTCTATCTCTAGAGTAAGCATGAAAATAGTCTAAGGAGCAAACAAGTCACCTCCTCATAGTTGTCAACCTTATCTAGCTCATAAGTAGTACATAGAAGATTCAACTTTGCATCCAATAATATCAAAAAACTAATTTAAAAAAATGAACTTTAATGTTGCACGCTTTCCTTTTGTTTTCAACTATCTATGATAAGTATCATAATGATATAGAAAAGTGCAAGCACTTACCACAATGCATAGCGAACATCTTTGCTTTCCGCTAAGATCATGTTTCTCATCATTTATTGATCTCTTGTTTCAAACAAGATTAAACTTTCTAGACAAAGGGAGGACAAAAACAACTAAACCTTAAGCAAAACTTCTTCCAATTTTCCCATAACGTCTTTATAGTTCACCCCCTTTTCAAGTTTCCATATCCAGTGTTCTTTCAACGAAACATTCCAAAGAGAAAATAGTTTTACCAAATTTTAACAAAAATGAGACTCCATATAGAATTTGGTGGCACCCCACCCCCCCACCCCCAGAAAGGCAAAATTTATAGGGAATCAATTTTCCTACAGCAGATTACATTGACAAAAAATGTGTAAGAAGCTGGAAATATTCAACAAAAGGGGTAACTCATAATGTTCTAATTAGTCAAAAGTTAGCCTAACATCTAACTTCTTTGTGTAACTAATATTTAGTCCAACCAGCAAACCCTCTAATTCAAACCTACTAGAGATTAGCATAAGGGTAAATTGGAACTTGCGGAAAAAAAAATTTTGATCTATTCCCACCATCTCATCCCCCGTATTAATTCTTCGAAAAGGATACAGCAAATTATTATTGCACGGTCCAAAACCATCATTCACCTCAATAGTTATAAAAGAAGGTTTGAACCTAAAAATCCAGTGAGGAAAGATTAATTCGACGTGCCAGTTTATAACTGGTGAAGACAAAAATGAAGGGGGTATTCTTGACCACATAATAATATTTTCGTAATTAACACGACTATAGTTAACAAACATAAGCTATGACTTATGAGTATTTCTTTTCCTTAACCCTTTCATTTTCATCATGAATTCTTCAAATGCCATCAATTTCATTGAACAGTCAATATATTTTTATATAGCAAGAAGAAAAAGTCGTAAGGAATCATTCCAAAGTTCCATGAGGGTGTCACTTGGCCTAATTTGACTTCAAAAGGGTGAGAAAGGAATTCCTCTCAAAGAAGCAAAATTGAAAGAAAACTAATTTATACATAGAATTAGTAAAATAAAATCGAATTATGTTCATATCAAACATCATAATCTGGAGGATGCGCATAATCTCATTAACAATCAGATCAAAAACATCATATTTTTTAAACTGCATATCTCATATGAGAACAACAAGCTATACAAGTCAACCAAACAAAATTTCCCAGCTCAATTATTTAGTAGACAGAGATGGATAATCAGGACCCAACAAAAATATAGCTATATCAACAACATATGAAACACACCCACAAATTTGTTTCACAAAATAACCACATATCACAAAAGGGTAAAAGAAAAAGAGAAATTCTTTTCAAAAAGATAATTGCATGAATATTCTATCTTTTGCTTGCTTTCCCAGAATTACTTCCTTTACTAAAAATCCTTTAAAAAAATTGAAGGTAAAAAAGGAAAATAACAAAAATAATTTCTTCAATTATTTTAATTCTTCTTCGAAATTAAAAGTATAAAAAAAAGGTTTTAAGCTGAATATCCCCTTTGTTGCATTAATTCTTCGAAAATCAGAGCAATAAAATTCCAATAACAAATAATTAAGGTAACAAGGGTATTCCAAATTTATCAGAAGTAAAAATCCTAAAAAAAAAAATGTAGGAAGAAAACCCAAAATAATTTCTTCAATTATTTTAATTTTTCTATAATTTTCCTACGAAAGTAAAAGTTTTAAAAAAAAAAGGTTTTGAGCTGAATATACCCCATATTCCATAAATTCTTCTTCAATCCAAAGCTAGAAATTTCCAGAAATAAACAAATTAAACAGGTGAAAGCTAAAAAGGGTAATCCAAATTTATTACAAGGAAGTTAGAAATGGAAGAAAATTAGGAAACAAAATCATAATAGATCAAGCAGCATTGCAAGAAATACAGAAGCAAAAACAAAAAAAAAATGAAGAGAAATGTGAAATGAACTTACGGTTTAGAGGTCGGATCTGAGAAAGATCTCGAACCTTAACCCTGTTGTTCTCTCTCTCTATCTCTCTCTTGGTTTGGTTTGCTTTGATTTTCTCTCTCTTATTGTCGGAAGAAAAAGGCCAATAAATTGGGCAACTTTAGGTTTGATTGTTTCTCTTTTGGCTAATTTCTAAATAGTATTTGCTGAGAAAGATGATGATAGATATTGGAGAGAGAAATTGAAGAGAGCAATGGGGGAGGAGAGAGAAAATGGTTTAAACCTGTGGTTTGTCGTCCCCATCTTTATTTTTAGTCAATTTACTCGCTTTTCACTTCTCTTGGATTTTTTCTCAATTAATTAACGTCGTTACCTAAGGGCATGTTCATTTCAGGTTAATTTCAGTTTAGTTCAGTTCAGCTTCAATCAGATCAGTTCAGTTCAGTTCCAATCAGTTCAGTTCAGTTCAGCTCCATTCTTTTATAACCATTTTGTTAAATATTATTAGGTTGGTCTAATTTATTTTATTAATTGCTTTTATTATTATTATTATATTATTATAATTATTATTATTTATTTTTATATCATTATTATTAAGTATTATTATTATTATCTGTATACTATTTTGTTAATTATAGATTTATTCATTATTATTACTAGTATCATTAGGGAGGAACATGGTTTAGGTTAAAAACACAAATAAACCCGCGTTTTCAGCCTTTAATCCAATCAAATCACGTCAAAACGATTTATGATGTAATTTTGCACGGTCCGACCCAATCATTATTTTATTACTAAATATTAATATATAATTAAATATAATAATTAAAATAGTAATATTAATTTAATTCTAAGATATTATTGTTAATATACAATCATCAGCAGGTATTAATATGTTAATAAAAAGACTATAAAATAATTGTTATTAATTATCATTATAATCATTAATCATTATTATTAATTATGATTATTAATATTATTTATTTATAATTATTATTTAAAAATATCCAAAATACAATTATTATTATTTATTAATAATTATTCATTATTATTACGCATCATCATAATTATTGTTTAATATTCATATTATTATTGTTTAAATATTATATATATATTTATTAAATTCAATTTAATTCACTTCAATTCAGTTCAGTTCAGTTCAGTTGTTTTTAGTAAATCTAAACAGGCTCTAACCTTCTTGTCTAAAACCCTTCCTTTCAACAAAACAATTATGGGAATATGTTCACTTCGGCTAGATTTAGACGAAGAAAATAAATATGCTTTTTATAAACAATTTATTTAAAAAGGTCACGGTTTTTGATAATCTATCAATAATTTTTCACATATTTAACCAATGTAAAAACTCATTCACTTTTAATATTCTTGTAAAAACAAATGTTAAATAAATTTTAAATAAGAAATAAAATTAAAACAACTATCCCCCACCCAGTCACCCCAAACCCAGCCCCGGCCACCCTCTCCCCTCCCCCAACCCCTGAATCACCTCCAATCAGGGGCAGATCCAGATGGCACATTAGGGTACATTTGTACCCCAAAACCAAAAAAACACAAGTAAAAAATTAAAATGTGCAACTCATAGTTTATGTATAGGTAGCTTGTTGAAGTGAAAATGGGCCAAAAGGAGCCCTAAAACCCATGTTTTGGAAGGAAACCAAACGGATCAACCTTGCACGCTTCTTATCTTCCTCTCTCTCTCATATTTCTCACGTTCTTCGGCTGAAAGAGACATTGCCTCTTGCTTGTAACTTTGGTCCTCGGTCTTTGTGCACTCCAAAAAACTTCTCCTTCCAACACTGGTACTTGACCTAGACAGACGATCGATGTCCTCACCGAAAAGTGAACGACGGGGCGAACACACAAAAGTTTATCTCAGTTTTTCAGCTGTTTTTATTCTTTGAATTGGAAATCAAACTATCTTTTTATATGATTCTCGGATAGTTAGGTGTTGCTGAGTTCACCGTGTAATTTTTTTTTACAATAGAATTTTGGTGAAATAACATAAAATACCACAACATTTGAAAATCTATCTATATGTTCAGACGTTATAATGACAAGAAACTGAAGATTAAACTCGAAGAAACATGGTGGTTGATTAAAATTGTAACCATACCCCAACCTACCAAATCCTAGATTCGGCACTGCCCTGAACCCCCTCTATCTTTCCCTAGATTTCTCGCACCTCTCTCTTCTTTCATGGCAGCCTGCCTGCTTTGCCAGCACCTCCCTCTTTAATGCTTGTTGACCGACATTTTCGAAGGTGAGGGAAAAGTCACCAGGGTGCAGATGGCCCGGGTTGGTGGTTGTGGATAGGAAAGGAAGGGGAGAAGAAAAGGGAGGAGAGAGGGGGGTTGCAACGTAGTAGAGCTGGGATGGAGAATGGAGGGGATGATCGAGATGGAGGTGGTTTCAAGGGTGGGGAAGGGAAGGAGAGGGGGTGGTTGGGGCTTTGGTGGTTTTAGGGGTGGGTGAGGTGGGGCTGTAATTAGAAATAATTAATAAATTTAGTATTTTAAAAATATTATAAGTTCTTAATTACCTTATTAGGGTGGTTTACATGTATTTATAGGTTGCCAATAGGTAAAGGCCCATTTTGATCAGATCTATAAAAATGTGAGATTATTGTCGAATTATCAAAAGTTGACAAACCAAATACTTCGAGGTTAATTCCATCAATTTTTCTTTTTTTCCAATAAATTCGGTCCATTTTATATTTGAGAATCTTCATGAGATACTCCTCATACATCGGAATTTATAAAATACGTCAAAAAAAATTATTGACAACTAGATAATAATATATAGGAAGCATTGCGAGAAACCACTTTTTAAAATCCACGATATTGCGAAAAACCACATTTTAAAATATTTTTGCGAAAATAAACCCAAAATAGAATTTTTTTTTTGTAAACAAACCTCAAAGCAAAAATTTGGCGTTGACTCAGGCATTGACCTACCCTTTTTGGTGTCAACCAACTTTAAAATTGATATTAACACACTTTAATTATTTTTGTCCCTCCTTTTATATTTCAAACTATACCTTTAAAAAGGGTAAGTTAATGCCCAAGGTTTCTTTTGACAAATAAATTTGTGTTTTAGGTTTCCTTTCGCAAAAATTGTTTTAAAAGGTGGTTTCTCGTAATTTTTCCTGATATATATCATTTATAGATAGAAATACCTAATATAATTTTTTGGGCAATTCTACTTGGTGGCCCTCAATTTTTGCATTTTCTATTTAGTGGGAAAAAATCATTTTCACGAGTACTCCTGTAGCATTGTTTAGCTACCAAAAGTAGCCTTAATGAACTAAATTCTATTAAAACATTAAAAGTATTTTTAATAAAACCAAATAACTTAATACTACCTCCGTCTCAATTGATGTTCCCATTTAGAATATGGGGGAAAACCAATACAAATTGAGGTGGATGCAAATCTTTTTTAATTTTATATTGTATAAAGTGTACTTGAGTACTTTTTTGCTTTTAAAAAAGTAAGAGAAAGAAAGAAAAGTGGGTGATTGGAAATAAAAGATTATAAAGTGGGTTATGTGTAATACAAAAAGTAATAAAGTGTATTAAATAATTGGTTGTTAAAGGGTAAGATGTGAAAATAAATATTCTTAAAATGAAAAAAATTCAAAGTGGGAAAAACTTTTTAAAATATCCCAAAAAGAAAAATGAAAGGGAAATTTCCTGAGGTACCCCCGGGGTTAGGGCTAATTCCTCGGGTACCCCCGGGTATTTGAGCTAGCTGAAATGCCACTGAGGTCACTGCCGTTAGCTCAAATGCCATTACTTCTAAAAATCTGTTAGGGTTCCATTAACTTTCATTGTTACACTTTAATTTCAATTAAAAATTAAAAAAAAAAACAAAAAAACCACCCCACCCCCTCCCTCTCTCTTCTCCCCCTCCCCAAACCCACGACCCACCCCCCAACCCCAACCCCAACCCAGCCTCACCCTCACCCCTCTCTCTCGCTGCCACAATGCGGCCACCCACCATACGACCACCCCACCCAGACGACGAGCAAAGGAAAACCCCCACCACCACATGTCATTCTGGGTGGCCGCATTGTGGCAGCGAGAGAGAGTGAATATTTGGTGGTCGATTTGTGCATGGGAGGGGAGAGTGGGTGGTGTGGTCGTCTGGCTGGGGCGGGGCGATCTACTAGTTGCGGTGGAGCGGTCTTCTAGTTGCGCTGGGGTGGTCATCTGAGTGGGTCGGCTCTACAGCAGCGAACACAGTGAGGGAGAGGACTGATTTTCCGAGAAAACGCGTTCAAGGTGGGGCGTGGTGGGTGGGTGATCGGCGTTCAAGGTGGGGCGTGCTGCTGGGTGGCCGGCGTTCAAGGTGCGGAGTAAACGTCGGGGTTGGTGGTTGTGGAGTTTGGGTGGTGGTTGAGTAGTGGGAGGGGAGGGGGAGGGGAGGGGAGGGGAGAGAGAGGGGCAGGGGTGGGGGTTTATTTTTTTTGTTTTTTATTATTTTTTTAGAGATATTTAAGTTAGGGTTAGGGTTAATTATAAAAAGTTAACGGAAAACTTAACTTCCGTTAGCATTAAGGGCATTTAATGCACATATAGTGACCTCGGTGGCATTTCAGCTAACTCAAATACCCCGAGGGTACCCGAGGAATTAGCCCTAACCCCGGGGGTACCTTAGGAAATAAACATCAAATTGAGACGGATGGAGTATATCGATAACATTAAATTTAAATATGATTTTTTAAAAATATTTTTAGATTATAATTAACTTAATTAATCTACTCTCGGTAGTTCATTAGTAGTTTAGTACCTTCCAATATTCATTCTTGTATCTTTAGAACTTCCCCAATAAAATTGGTACTTTCAGTCATTCAAAATCATACTTTAAAAAAAATCTTATTTTCATGTATCATATTTTATCAGTATCTTCTTATATTCTGGCCTTATGTTCTTTGTCTAATTCTAGTTGAACTGAACAAAACTGGACTTATTGGAGCTGAATTGAACTGAACTTATTGGAGCTGAACTGAATTGAACCGAACTGAACTGAACTTATTGGAGCTAAACTGAACAGAACGAAAATTATTGGAGCTGAATTGAACTGAACTGAACTGAATTTATTAGAGCTGAACTAAACTGAATTGAACTTATTGGAGCTGAACTGACTGAGCCGAACTTATTGGAGCTGAACTGAACTGAACTGAATTTAATTGAATTGAAATAAATATGTAAATAATAAATAAGCAATAATAATTATGAATATTAAATAATTATTATACTTCCAAGTAATAATAATTGATAATTTAGGATTTAGAATGATAATTAATGAATAATGATAGTATTATTTTTGATGTTATAAAATGATATTTATAAATAAATAAATAATATTAATAATGATAAATTAATTTTAAAAATAATAATTACTGATAATAATAATAATTAATAAGAGTAATTCATATTATTAGTATTAATATATTAATACTTGATGATGATTGTATAATAACAATAATGTCTAAACAATAAATTAATATTACTATTATAATACTCCCTCCATTTTTTTTATATGTATGTTTTACCATTTTGGGATGTTTTTTTAATATATATCTTTCTACCTTTTCCCATAAATTAAAGGTTGACTCACCTAATTATTACACTTCTCTCTATCTTTTTCACTTTTTCCTTACTTTTACTAACATTCTCTCTTACTTTTGCACTTTTTCTTTGGTCCGCGAGCAAAAACAAACATACATATTAAAAAAGCGGAGGTAGTAATAATATGCAATTATAATAATAATTAGCTTAAAACATAGGTTAGTTTGTGCTTCTAACCAAAGAACAATTTGCGGTGGGTTGGTCTATAATATTTATAAACCAAACTCCACCACAAACCGCGAAAGTATTTTTACTATTCAACGTATGACGATGTTGTACCTTAAATAGTACTCCAATTAATATCTTCTGGCTTTTTGTAGCTTATTAGTATGATGTAATAGTGAATATTTAGTCGGTAAAATAAAACAACAATTGCAAATTAGAATACTCGTATTGAGATGAAACATGGTTAAACCGTACACCAACCCAAATTATGCTCAGCCATAAGAATAGTAGTAATAATAATGAGTAAAGGTATAATAATAAAATGATAAGTATATAATAATAATAATTATTATTATAATAATACTTGTTATTATTATAATAATAATAACAACAATAATAATAAGTAAAATAAATTAGACCAACAACAATAATAATATTAAACAAAATGGTTAATAACGAATGGAGCTGAACTGAACTGAACTGGTTGGAGCTGATCTGAACTTATTAGAGCTGAATTGAACTGAACTGAACTGAAATTAAGCTGAACAGAACAGACCCTCTTTGTCTTTTTTCGTCTTTTTTTAAAATTTTGGTTAAATAATAAAAATTAATTTTTTATTGCATTTTGCTAGTATCCTCTCATTTTCCACTTTTTCTAAAATTTGCTTATAAATTTTAATTTTTTATATGATTTATATTTTTAGTAATTTTTTTATATACTTTCTCGTACTCTTTTCTCTCTTTTTTTGAAATTTGGCTTCAAAAAAAAAAAATCTGATTTTCATATAATATAATCCTAAATCTTCTCCATTTTAACCTTACTTTTTCACTCGTTGGTCTCACATATTTCTCCAACTATCATTTCTTTCTCCACCCTCTACCTCCACATGACAATTGCATTATCTTTTCATCACCCTCTTTGATAATTGGAGCTACAATAAACAAAATAAAACAGAATTAATATTTTATTGATATTATTCAATATTCCTTTCCATAACCTGATTTCTAATATTTCGCTCTAGAAAAACTGAATTAATAAACTCCCTTTGTTCGATAATAAAATTCCCATTCTCCTTAAATGGTCTTTAAATCTCCCTTTGTTGAGGGTTTGGGTGTACATGTTGTTCGATGACCTTAAATTTAGTTCATTTATAAGACTATTGTCATAAGAACATCATATTCAATGATCTTAAAATAAGAACACCACTCTCTCTACTCCTTCTATCTCTCCTTATAATATATGAGCATCTACAATGGTTAACTAAGTCCCTTTATTACTTGATTTGTCATATCAACATATATAGTTATATGGCCGTAGAGCTACAACAAGACCCTGTTCTTTTGGACTGGATTAATTGCAATTAATTTCAGTTCAGTTCGTATAGTTCAATTCAGTTCAGCTCCATTATTTTTAAATTTTCAGTTCACTTTAGGGCCTATTTGGATTTACAGAAAACAACTGAACTGAACTGATTGGAGCTGAACTGAACTGATTGGAGATGAACTGAACAAAATTGAATTGAACTGATTGGAGCTGAACTGAACTGAACTGATTGGAGCTGAACTGAACTGAAAGCTTTTATTATGAGAAGTAGGAATTAGAATAATCACAATAATTTTTGCTATTTGGCTTTCATCAATAATTATAGTCACAAGCTTACACGATAAAATTGGACAAATAATTGAAAACTTATGATAATGTTATGATACGTTTGTATTATAATGTAATTAGACTACTGATTTTTAGTATGTAGTATAATGTTATGCAGTATAATTATAGTCACAAGGTTACTAAAATATAATTAGCTTCATGTTTATTAGTATGCTGTATAAATGTATAATGTTATGTTCGTAATGCTAATGGGTTGGCTAAATTTTGTTTTTTATATTTTATTTTATTCCTAACTTACGGACTACATGAGTTATTAAGCCATTTTGCTTGAGTTATTGAACCCGACCCACATGAACCGACTTGCCGACCCGCATAATTTTAAGAGGGTATTTTTGTTTAAAAATTTTAGAAAAATTTGGACAATTGGTCATGTCTAAACTAAATTGTCATTATCAATATCATTAGTTAAATTACATAAACAAATAAATTAGCAAAAAAACTGAACTGAACTGATTAGAGCTGAACTGAACTAAATTGAACTGAAATTAAGCTGAAATGAACATGTCTTTAGTTTAATTTAATTCCATTTAGGTTCAATTTAATTTCATTTAGGTTCAATTTAATTTCATTTAGGTTAAAAGAATAGAGCATTAATAATATAATAGAAAATAGAAAAAAGTGTGAAAAATAGTAAAAGAAGGGAGAAAATAGTAGAGAAGAAAACTAGTTTGGTCAAAGAGGCGAATGTGTGCGTGTGACTTGTGAGAATCTTAACCGGATGATACCACTGGCCCCACTTCAAACGAGAAGACGGTGATGAATTCAGACCCCCCCAAAACTCAATTGGGTAACACAGGCCTCTCCCTCCGGCAATGGCCCGGCAACACATGGGACCCACTCCCTTAATTCTATATTTTGAAAATCTTTGGAGGGGCCAATTCAATCAAATAGGAGTCGTACAAGATCACAACATACAAACAACATTCATTATTATCATTAAATTATAAATCAATATTACTACTTTATAGTAGTGGAGTATAGAAATACAAATAACATTGGACCGACTATAGAGATTAGTTAATAATATTATGATTCAAAATTGAAAAAGAAGTCGAGAATTCGCTTTGTAGTTCTTCCGTGTTCACTTTTGAATGCTTTCTGGCACGCTTTAATCAAAATGGCCTTCCTTTTGCTTGTTTTGCCCTTTTCATCTTTGTCAACGTGATCTAATTCCTATTTCTAAATATCTAGATAATGTGAATGCCTCTCATTCATTTAGCTAACCATTGTTTTCAAGGACATGGTTATACTCTAGTACTACCAATTTTACAACTTTATATTTGAAAATTTGACGTGTACTCTATTGAAAACTCGTAATGAAGTATAAATGTATGTCAACTAAGTTTGACTCAGTCTTGTTTTGGTACAGTTGATTTGTGATTCACCTTTAACTTAATAATTACGATGATGAATCCTTCTAACTATTGTGCTTGGAGGGGATCGCCTTACTTTTTCCACACTGATGAGTGTCGTACTCGTAAATAACGGATTAAAAATCATGAGGATTAAGGTATGGTGTATGGACATAGCTTCCTCCGTAAATAATTAAAATTAATAAAAATAAAAATAAATCAAACTAATTTTACTTGGCTCTAAAAATGCATATACAACGATAATCATATTGAATTGATTGAAGCATATTCCCTGAGTTAATTTTGGATCATATTAAAGTAATCGAAATTGATAAGAATCATCACAACTATGGTCAATCTTCCCAAAATAATTTTAATTATGGATTATTTTTGAATGATGTCAATTTTCGAGGGTCTTCCCAATATGATTCAAAGACAAAATATATCTATTTTTTTGGCAAAATCATGACATATCGAGCTTTAGGTAGCAAACTGTAAGCATGGAAAGAACATAAACAAAGTAAAACACATAAAATTCAAAATAAAAATCAACTGTTTGAACAAGTTATCGCTCACTTGAGATTATTTTAAGAAGACGCCCTCTAAACTTGGGATTATCTTAGATTAATCCTACTTAGAATGTGATTTCTAAATTAACTTGACTCCCGAATATAGCTTCACATTTATATGAAAATTGTGACTTCTATCAGTTTTACTTGTTATGGTTTTGGCTTTTTAGGTAGTTCGTTTTGTCAGTTTCATAGGCACAATTATATACTCAAGGAATAATTTCGTAGTTCCTATCAATTGGCTAAAGGAACAAGTCGAATTCCATACTATAATTTGATATTTGTTTCTTACATATGATAAACCTAATTACATCCTTATGTAACTATACTCTTTTCTTTTAGAGTTGACATTAAGTAGCTTCGTTCTTATCCTGAAGTTCCGACTCACGACCTGCACTTATTATCTTCATAAAGCATTTTCATTAATTTATGGAACTCACACACATAAAACTCATAACCCTAGACTTTGATACCATATACGAGTATCAGGAGTAATTATACTTCACCTAGATAGGTGTTCCTTTTTTTACGAGTAAAATAGGTGTTTGTAACAAGATATATAAGCGAATTTGATTACCATCAATATAATATAGATAATAGATTTCCGTAAATGTTTGACCAACCAATTGATAATAAAATCCAGTAAGGAGGTATTTGGTTGGGGGCTATTTTAATGCTATGGAATGGATATGATACCATTTCAATGCTTGGTTGGATTTTCTTAAGGTAGAATATCATATTCACATATTCTAACTCCATCCCATACTCCTAAAATCTTATTCTCTATCCTCCCCTAAGATTTTAACTTCACACTTATCAAGTATCAAACCCTAATTAGAGAAGAGGAAAAGCTTAAGCACCTAGCAATCATAATTCTCAATAAACTTCCTTTTGTGCTTTCCGACAATGTCCGACGACCATCTTCATTATCTCCTACTCCCAGGAGACTGTCTCCGACGATGTCCAATTATCGCCTTCACCAACCGAGTTCAAGTCAACTAGCAAATTTACTCACTTTTCCTCTTTCTATCTCCATTAATTTGGT
The DNA here is from genome assembly GCA_947645195.1 of Patellifolia procumbens. Taxonomy (NCBI): domain Eukaryota; kingdom Viridiplantae; phylum Streptophyta; class Magnoliopsida; order Caryophyllales; family Amaranthaceae; genus Patellifolia; species Patellifolia procumbens. The sequence goes on from CANSGD010000193.1 coordinate 3,496,363, forward strand.
TGCTTGTTGCTTCAAATATGCAAATACTAGATTTCTATGCACGCGATGCGTGCGAAAATAAGTTTATTATGAACTTTCATAATCTATAGTAGATAATTTTATGGATAGTCGCATCTTACCACCTAAACTTTTCATGTTTTTAGAAACTCTCACCTTCATTAACAAAATCGTTAAGTGGGTCCCACATATACATTTTGTTAACAAAATGGAACTTGAAATAGTTGCAATTCTTTCCAAATAGTTGTAATTTGTTCCAAATTTGCTCTAAATTTGTTGAGGATTTGCCCTTAAGTTGATGAAATTGACTTCAATTTCAGCGTAAACTAATAATAAAATGCATATATGGGGCCCACTTAACGATTTTGTTAACGGAATTTAACAAAAGTTATTAATTGGTGGTATGATAAAATGTGAAGGTACACAACATATTTTGTTTTCAAGCTAAATTCATTTTTGCTCGTATTTCTTTGAAAACATCCCTTAGTCCCCACCATCAACTACAATTTTTTTTATATAGTACCCGGTAAGGTATTTTTTGCTCATTGTCCAAATGAGAAAAAATTCAAAAGTACTTGAAAATACTTTACCATGTTTCTCACTCATGCTAAAATAAATTATCATGATCAATTTGATCAAATGTGCCTTCACTCATGAACAAATCAATTGCTCATGTATTTCAAAATAAAAAAATTCAAAGTATATAAAAGTATAGCAAAGTGGGTGTCTATCTATAGATCTCAAAAAAATATAATCGTTGATATTTTTTTATTGTTTTTACTTTGTAGATTTTTAGATATTTTCTTGAGAAGTTTTGAACATCTTTTATTAAAAATCTGATGGCTAAATTTGGAAATAAAACTTAATTACTTAATAAACTCATTGATTTATTTTATTTATTTTTTCTTTTTTTCTTTTTGGTGTCCACCCCCACCTCTTCACTTATATAATAGAGATGCAATTGTTCATCATTTGGGTAATAGCGCAATACTTCAACTAATATAGTTTAGACCATAGTATCCGAGTTTTGATATTCATAGCCCTAACTCCTAAGGTTATGCCCAAAGATTAACTATTTTATCTGAAATAATATTAAATTGGAATTTTATTGGCATTTCACGTGTCAAGCATTATAAGTTATTACTTGTTTTTACTAATTTAGAAAAGTATTAAATGTTTATACTACATAAATGATTCGCCTATTGTTTTAGACATCATTCATTCTTCCTCTTTTGTCGTCATTTATTTTCTGGTCTTTGATTGCTTTTTTTTCAATCTGCTTTTGGTTTTAAAAAATTTTTGCTTTCTTTTTTCTAGTTTTGTGAGATATAATTACTTGGCCTTACTTTCTTTATTTTTATTTGTTTATTTACATCTAAAAAATATATGCATATAATCCATTTACAATGAACCAAACAATATGAATGGACATGGACTCCTATTCAAGATTAAATCAAACAATTTTAGATTGATAAGGGATCAGATCCCAATCCATACCAGTTTAGTATAAAATATTCTTACCATTCCATTTATATTCAACGAACCAAACGAGTCCTAATTGATTTCGTGTTTAATACTTAAGTTTGACAAATTAAACACACACTTAGCCTATCTCATGAAAAATAGAGGGAAAGTTGGTGTATTCATCATCATAGTACTTCAATGCCCCCACTCTTATCTAATCTCTTGGTTGATGGGATTTCTTTCTTTTTCTCTAGTGACAGGATTGTGAAACGACAGCTATATATTTCCTTATTGGTTAGTAGCACATCATATCAAATTAATCATATATTCATATTCATATTTATAAGTACAATTACGTCAAAAAAAATAAATAATTAATAAGTACAATATATATGCGGTCTTGGTTACGCACGACTATATAAACTTCATATAGTACTTGTTCTCATGGACTAAACGTGAAAGGAGCAAATATGGACCTTCACCTTATGGTGTTGCTCGTGTACATTTGCTCTATTATTTATTTAGCTTTTCCTCTCTTGTGACTTGTTAGTTGCTTGGATAATGAATTGAACAAGATTCCAAGTTTCATTGTTGACCTCGCACATCATCTATTCAACCACTATTTAGTTGGCTTATTATTTTCCTCTTTTTCAATCTTTCAATTGTCACTTAATGATTCATATGATTGTAATTGGTCAATTGTCATTGTTATTCCTCGTATTATTCTAATCCTTTAACATTATCAACGTAACATAATTTCGAACATGTAGTTTTCGTAATCGTAATATGTTTAGGATTTCTTGAAAACAATTTCAAATTTGGAGTCTCCATATTAGTCTAAGATTTGATTTGTTAGTCGAGTTTGGGTTTCCCTTCTCATATGAGTCTTAGCTCAAAAGTCGATCAATTCAATAGTACGGTAAAAGAATGTCATGTCTTATGTTATAATATACAATTTCGGTGAGTTGAAATGAGAAAGAGGAGAGAGAACAAAGATAATTCTAACGCACAAAAGAACATAATTTTCCTTGTGAAATAGGTAAAAGATCAAACAGAACTAATATAGGAAAGGATAACCACAAAATCACAAACTTGAGATTATTGAGAAATAAAGAAACTTTCGATTTATATGGAAAGACACTTCAAATTTGCAATTTATAATGTTTATTTTCTCTTAATATTATCGTATTAGAAAATCTAATACATAAAATGATGAAAAAATTCCAAACATAATATATTTAATAAATAGTTTATGATAAAGAGCATAGGTGTAAATCTGAATGGGTTGGACTTTTCAAGTCCAATCCAGTATTTGAGACTCGAGAAATTGAATCCAAATCCAGTATATAGTTTTTACAAATTTAACCCACTCCAAAAATTCATGAGTCTGAATCCAATCTAAATGTTATATATTTATATTTGTTTCCATATTAGGGCCATTTTACAAAAATAAAATAAAATATGAATTGGGTATAAGTTTAAACTATTAATTATCATTATATAACAAGTGATAATTAATAATAACATAACTCTAAAAAGTTTTAGATCTAATTTGCAAGCAAGTAGAGAATCATCGAGAGAGGGAGAACAAAGAACTGCAACTACACTTGTCAAAATTCGACCCGACCCGAGACTTGACCCAAAACCGACCCGGAAATAGTGGGTTTTAAACACAACTTTTTGACCCGAACGCGAGAAAACCGTTTTTACCCGGCCGACCGAAAATTCATTATATTTTTAGCAATAATATGAAAGCTTCAACTAGAGTATTTGGTTCCAAAAATGAATTTTGTAAAAATATGGACGTAATTTGTGTGGTTGACTTCAGCTATAAGTACTATATTTTAGATAATATACTATTTCCAACGTATATTGTGTTTATTTTGTTACATATATGACCAAAAAACTAAATGAAAGAAAGAGCAAATTCAAATCCCTTAATCCGTTGGGTGGACCCGAAACCGAACACGTTGGGTCTTGAACAAGGTTTATTCGACTCGAACCCTAAAATATTTTATTTTGACCAACCCGACCAACCCGTTTGACAGGTCTAACTGAAACCGATGAATGTATGAGTGGTTAGAGAAGTGTTAGGGAGATAAAAAAAAGGATGATAATCAATGAGTTGTGGGTAAGAAAGTAGTAAGGTTAGACTTTAAATAACATTGTAGAGCTTTGAGATTTCAACTTTTCATTTAACTACCATTGACACCATATAAAAAGCTTGTCATTTACCCTCTATCATATTTTTTTTCTAAAGTCCAACTACTTTTCTAATCTGCTTTTAACGAGTGTGTACTCAAACTTACGGTGAATCTTTATACTTGGCTACACAACATTTTCAATTTTTATTATATACTGGTTATATTATAAACATGTTACATTCAAGGTTATTTTTGCTCAAATAGTCTTGAGTGTACCATACTCATGGTACGCCCGGATCTAGGATGTATACTCTCCAACACTACTAGCATTATAAGTATCAAATCATTTTGAGTGGGTGAGGGTTCGGTGTAATGTTATCATCTTCATACAAGTTAGCAACACTAAGCACCAAAGTTTGTATTTCTGGTATGCTTTTTCTTAGTAATGAAACTATACCTAGATTGTACAATTCCTTTCCTTTTTTGTAATGACACTATACCTAGATTTCATAAGGGTATTATGCAATGACAATAACACCTTTATTTTTGTTTTTTCGGGAACATGTAATGACACTATACCTAAGTAGTACAATCACAAACAAGAGGTTGGAGTCTTGGGGCTGTGACCCAACTTATTTTCAGTTCAGTTCAGTTTAATTCAGTTCATCTTACCTTTGGACAATACTTTTACTCTCACATATCACTATTCATTTCAGTTCAGTTCAGTCTAGTTCAGTTCAATTCAATTCAATTCAGTTCAATTCAGTTCAGTTCAATTCAGTTCATTTCAATTCAGTTCTGTTCAATTCAATTCAGTTTAGCTGTTTTATGCCGAAGAGAACAGGCACGTAGATATATTGTCTTCCCCTACTATTATTGTATGGGGTTTTCTCATTAATAACCATACAGTCTTAAAATTTTTAATTGGCAACCAAAGTTTTTCTACTATACAAAATGGTCCTCCAGTTTAGCATACCTGACAAACATGATTTTAATAATGGCATTCCGTTAATAATTCCATTAGAATATACATATAGATGTCTAATAAACCCTAAAACACAATATATATTAATTTAACCTTAAAACTGATAATAATTAAAAATTCAAACCTTAAACGTTGTGCAACAACCCTTACCACCTTGCCCGACCCCTTCAACCAATAACCCCCGACCACCAAACCCTGACCACAGTCCCAATGTCCCACTCTTTCTCCGATCCAACCCCTGCAAATCTTGCCCCCACCTAGAAACAACCTCCTCTGCACAGAAACCTTTCTCACCATCGAAACCCCCTCCCTAGCTACTGATAACTCTTACCTTTCCCAAAATACACCCTAAAACCACACAATCATAACTATCACTACAATAAAAACAACTTTGTTCGATAGGTACTCTTTGTTTGTGCGACAAAAAATTTGTTGCCCATTGTAGAGACTAACAGTGATTTATTTTCTTTCCAATGTTGATTAACAAATTTAACGATTAGACTATGGATTTTTATATTAGCACATAGTATAACTTGTATAAAGATTGATAAGTACCTTTAATCTTTATTACAAGAGTTCTCTTCTATTTTATCATCCTCTATAGTTTAGTATTCATTTATAAATATTACCCTATTTTGGTAATGTATTTCACTAAAGTCAACAATTATTTGGCCAACCAAAATAGTAGTAGAAGCCTAATAGACTTTTGGGCAACCAAATTATCTACGACCAAAATGTATCAGCCAACTTTTTCTAGAAACCTTTTAGTGCGACAAAATGTGGAACATTTGTTGCACAAACTATTTTTGGGCGACGAAAGATTCAGATGCACCACCATTGGATATTTGGTCAGCGAAACAATTTTAGTTGCCCTTTATATGCTTGGGAGACAAAAATGTAGTTGTGCTAATATTTTAGTAGTACAAACAACTTGGGGCGACGAAAACGAAGTTCGTTGCACAAAACCCTTTTTGAAATGCCTCCACAACGAAATATGATTCACCGTTGCCCATTCATTTGTGCGACGAAATGTAGGGTTTGTGCAATGATTTTTTTTGGTTTTCGAAACCAATTTTTTTGTAGTTTGTATAGAAAATCTCTTGTGGCTATTGATAAATATTTTTAGGGTGTAATCTTGTCAGGGGGAATTGCCAACATTCGGGGAACGGGTTCAAGGCTAGCGAAGTTGTTTAATTTTTGGAGAGGAGTTGTTGTAGGGAAGGTTGTAGTTGTTTCCAAGGAGGGGGCGAGATCTATGGGGGTAGGAGGAAGGATTATGGACTCGAGTTGGCAGCAAGAGGGTGGAGGTGTGGTATGGGGCAAAAGGTGGGAGGTGTTTAGGGTTTGAAGAGGGTGGAGGGGCAACAACAAGGATGAAGGAAAGAGGAAGAGGAAGGTTTTATATTTTAATTATGTTTTTAGGGTTAGTTAATAGTATTTTTAATGAATTCCATCATTAAGATTATGTTTGTTAGTTATTCCAAACCGAAGGGTCATTGTGTATCATATAAAGCCTCCAGTTATCAAGTAGAAAATTTTAAATTGGAGGTTACCAATGAGAAAAACTATTACTATACAGATGAATTAATAACTAACAATAGGATGTTAACCAAAAACTAACACAAATACGGTGAAAAATAGTGTTTGTGTAACACTCCTGATTTTCAACCCCACGGAAAAGGGAAGGGGGAAAGGACGAGATGGACTTATCCGACGTGTTACCAAGGATATAATACTTAAATTTACACGGTCGTTATAGATGGAGAATGAATATGAAAACAATATTGATAGCTTGCTTCTCCAAATGTTTATAAATAACTTAAAACATTAAGTAATAATATATCTCTTCAAAGTCATTATATTTGTTTACCAAAATCATTACTTAAAAATTAGGATTGTGGTCTTAGTTGGAAGTCGAACCTAGAAAAGCCTCTATTCCTTCATCAAGAATACCAGGTGCGCCATTTAGCATATGCACTCCACCCAATACAACATCAATAGTTAATGCAATTTGTATTCATGGGCGGGCCAAGGCCGGATATGTCCGCCCATGTATCCGCCCCTAGCTACAAACTACTCCCTCCGTCACCCAAAAGATTTCCCATTTGCTTTTTGCACGGTCTCCAATGCACATCTTTGACCGGTTATATCTCCTATTATTTATTAATAAAAATGATAAAATGTTGATATTTTGAATGTACCTATTAATACAAATCTAACAAGATCACCTATGACAATTATTTATATTATATATTAGTTATAATTTATGGTCAAAGTTTACAAAGTTTGACTTCAAGAAAAGCAAATGGGAAATCCTTTGGGGGACGGAGGGAGTACTTAGAAGTGGAAAGTCTAAGTGGGACGAAAAGAGGAGAAATTACGGGAAAATTTGATTGTTAAATTGTATCTTGTTCTCTTCAAAGTAAAGAGTGGCTTATCTGAATTCAGTTTTTATCTATTGTTTGTGCTTATTGCTGTTTTCTATTTTAAGAAATAGGTTATGAAGGTTCACACATGTATAATCTGTCAATCATGGGAATTCGTTGTTAGGTAAATGCTTGTATATATTTTACAATAAAGAAAAGAAATACCAAGTACCGTGATTGCCTCCATAGCATAGTGGTAGTGCGTTCGCTTCGTAAGCGAGAGGTCGCGAGTTCGATCCTCGCTGGGGGCTATCGTTTTGGTTTTTTTTTTTCCAAGCGTCCTGTATTAAAACATGATGGAATCAGAGGCAGACTAAACGGTGCTTGGCTGCCTTGTTCGTCTTCCAGAGCTATATGCTCTAAATGTTCTCCATACTCGAATTGAAGTGGTTATTTGCGGTGACCATATGGCTTAAAACTGGGAAGTGGAACTTTAATAGAATTTTACTTTTCATGAAATTGTCAACCAAACAATATTGAAGAAATTCAATTTTTCAGGAATTTTATTTTTCTATGCTAAACAATACCAATCAAATAACACCTAAGTAATGGAAAGTGAGGGATGAGAAATATAATTAAATTAACAATCACCACCCACAGAAAAAGTATACTCGAAAAGTAATGTTAATCATGCTTAAAAAAATGTAAGGGTAAAATGTAATTTTGCCCACCAAAACTTACCAAAGAAGGAAAAATATCAAAGTATATCACTTATTTTGAAACACCCCAAAATAAAACTGTATCATTTATTTTGAAACAAAGGAAATCTCTATATAGTAGTAAGATACTAGCTTTCTCTGCACGCTATGTGTTTCGAGTACAAGAAACACAGTAAATTTGTAATTCGGGGAATTCCAATTCCAGCTAGGGTAGTAACCAAATAAGTTCAAGGTCTTCGAACTCCGGGCACCTGCAAAACCGAGCACCGTGAACTACATCGGGGATGTTCCCGGGATCGGCTCTCCGATGCTTAAGTCAGATCTGATCTTAGAAGTCAGAAAAAGTGTATAAGTAAATGCTCTGCAATATATGGAAAAAAACGTACCTGAATGATCAGATGGGAATACTATTTATAGGTATTACTGAGGTGACATCATCTGGTGAAGATGATGATGTCATAAAAAGCCTTTTTGTCAGTGGGCCTAACTGAAGGACTGTACTTTCTGGCCTGAAAGATCCTTAGAGGTAAAATGATAATTTTGCCCTCTAAGGGTATTTTAGTCATTTCACCGGTTAGGTGGGCCCTGACTGAAAGGGGCCCAAACATTAGCCCCACGCTCTATGTCGTAGTGTCAGATCATGATGAGACTGCGATGTGGAGCGGAAATCTGTCTCGGTTGTTGTAAAAACTCGACGTACCCCAAAGTGGGATTGATTCTGCCAAACTCGAACGTCCTCACCCTTAGAGGGTGAGTGAAAATTCGAACGCCCTCACCCTTAGAGGGTAAGTGAAAATTCGAACGCCCTCCATTGGAGGGGGTTCCACGTGAATTCGAACGCCCTTCATTGGAAGGGTTCAATAAGAATTCGAACGCCCTCATAGGAAAATAACTCATGGAAGTCGAGCACCCTCCTAGGAGAGGCTTTAAAAGACTTAGCCACACTTACTATTCAATATTTAGAAAGCCCTCTATGGAAGGGTTTGGTGCAAATTTGATATATCGATTTCTTATAGAGTTTTTCCCTTTCTTTACAAGCTAAATTGTGCGATCTTAATGCTCTTAGGAGCTATTTATGCTAACTATTTCGATATAGTTGTGGTTTGTGTGTTCTATTTCATTTTGCAGGTTTTAGGGAAAAACTCCCTATTTACTTGATATTTTGAGCACCACGCTGTAGCGGAAGGTTATGAGGCATCTTGGAGGTCTCGAGATGGTATTTGGACCCCATTATGAAGAAGTAAGTGTGCAAAGACTTGACTTCTGAAGCCAAGTAGAAGCAAGGAGAAAGCAGCCTCGCCCGATCGGGTCGGGCAACGACTGCCCGATCGGGTACGAGTAAAATAGCCCAAAGTTCAGATTTTCCGCCCGATCGGGTGGACTTGCCCGATCCCGTCGGGCGGACCTACACTTAGCCATTTTGCTGCATTTTCTGAGAAGTTGAAGAGAGCCTTCACCCGATGACATCGGGCGGTCTTGCCCGATCGGGTGCTAATGTTGCGGCCCCGATCGGGTGACCTTTGCCCGATCTCATCGGGCGCTCACTAATTTGCTGCTGCTGAATAAGTGTTCCCAGACCCGATAGGGCGGTCCTTTGCCCGATCGGGTGGACGACACGGGGATGCGAATTTCGTTATTTCCCCACTTTATCTTATTATTTTCTTAGGGACTATAAATACTTTTTAGGTTGTTTTTAATTGTATCTTTCATATTATTGAACATTTAGAGAGCTCTTAGCCTAGTTTATCATTGCTTTCCATTGTAGAAGAGATTCAAGTATTACTTCAATTCAATTAAAGTTTCCGCTTTCCGTCAATTTGGTAATCGTCTTGCTTATTGCTTTATTCTTATCTCTCAATTACTTTAGTTCAATTGCTTATTTTTCAATTAGTTCATGATGCAATTCTTAGGGTTTTCAATTAGATTTGTTGTTGTCAATTCAATCATGTCTGAGTAGTTCTCTTTCTAGGGTGTTAGATAGGGAAACCATGTTTATACCATGATTGTTATTTAGACTCCTATTGATTTCTAGGGCTTGATTAGAGTGATTGTGGCGTGGTTTGTTCTTAATTAGTGATTAATGTTAGTGGCCAATTTCATTGATTGCTTGTGGTTAATAGTTGTTTGCACAGATCCGTCTTACGACTAGAGGCCTAGGACACATCAGTAGTTCTGATTACGTTAGTGAACATGCGGCGTATGTTGAACTATGAGCGTTGAGTCTTAACCATAGCTTAACACATGCTCTAATCCCTCGACTCTTGACCTAGGTTTTGATAGTTGTTGACCTTGTTTGATTGGTATAAGCATGGTGGACCGACCTAATGCCCTAGGCTTTTATTCCATAGTTAAATCCTCTGTTTAATTCGTCTTTCTTAGTTTAATCATTAGTTTAATTAATTCTCCCTATTTTCATCTGAAGTAGCTAGTTAATTGGATATTAATTTAGAAACTCTGTCTCCCTGCGGATTCGACCCTGCTTCCACTGATTACCTTAGTTAGAGGACCGTAGGTTTATCTTTGAATAGGTGATACGACTAAAACCTATCAAAATTCGAACGCCCTCAACACAGAGGTTCAACTGGAATTCGACCGCCCTCCTAGAAGAATAGCTCATAGAATTCGAGCACCCTCCATGGAGAACACCTCATAGAATTCGAGAACCCTCAACACATAGGTTCAAAGGGAATTCAAACGCCCCCCTAGGAGAATAGCTCATAGAATTCGAGCACCCTCATAGGAGAGGTTCAAAAAGACTTGGGTGCACTATTCAGTGACTTTAAAATTCGAACGCCCTCCTACTTGAGAGGTTCAGTAAATTCGAACGCCCTCATAGGAGAGGTTCTAAAAGACTTAGACATTTACTATTTAGTGTTTTAAAATTCGAACGCCCTCCTACTAGAGAGGTCCATAAAATTCGAACGCCCTCCTAGGAGGGGTTCAATACAAGAATTCGAACGCCCTATATAGGGTGTTCGATATAAATTACAAACATCCACCATTGGGTGGTTTATAATAAAATTCGAAGGCCTTCCTTGAAGGAATTCTATGAAGGACAAAATTCGGACGCCCTCAATAGAGAAGTTTAACAAAAAATTCGAACGTCCCTCATAGGGTGTTCGAAGTAGAATTATAAACGCTCACCATTGGGTGACTTGAATTCTTCGAGGTGCCTGGTTAGGGCTAATTGAGTCCAATACTCAATTTGACAATTTCGAGGTGGCCTGGTAAGGGCTAATTGAGTCCAATACTCAATTTGATAATTTTGAGGTGGCCTGGTAAAGGCTAATTGAGTCCAATACTCGATTACTCGAAAGGGGATGCCTTATGAAGGGCTTAGCATACTTAGAAGCTTTTCTAAAGTATGGATTCAAAGAACATCCTTTAATCTACTCGAGGTAACTCAGACAAAGGGTTGTTCCTTTTGAAGAGTTCGAGGTAGCCCCGGTGAGGGAAGAGTTGTACAGCTAGATTTATTCGAGGTAGGCCCGGTGAGGGTCAACGCTTTTAAAGTCAATGCTTTTAAAGTCAACTTTTTAAGTCAACTTTTTGGGGTGGTCAACCTTATTTGATCGTTTTTATACGTTTCCACCGTATAACTACCGTATCGAAACAAACCTCCTTCTACTCCTTGGCACGAACTCCCATGTTGGGTGACTGTTCACATTAGAGAGGTTACCATTCAGGGTAGGTAGGATATAAATATTTCACTTCTTTCCTCATTTACTCACTTTGCAATTTCTCTCTCTACTTTCTCTCTCTAATTTTCTCTCCCTCTTAAGAAGCCTTTTGCTTCCTTTGTGTGCTGCTCAGAGTGCGTCAAGAGTGCGAGGATTCTCTTTCGTGTAATTCGACCAAGGTATGATTTCTCATTCTTGACTCTTTTCCTTTCTTTTAATAAATTCGATAGGGGTCACTGTATTATAAATAATGAACCCTGTTTTCGAACTGAGCGCCCCATATGCCTTGCCCCTTCCTTATATGCCCTGGGTAGAAACATGGGTAGATGGGGCTCCTGTTGTATCAATAGCTTATTGGGTCCCGAACTCTGATATTTTGCTCGACGCTATTCCTATTGAGGAAGAGGAGTGTGAGGAGGATTTCGAGGGACCCGAGGAGTTTTTAGATCACCCTAATAAAGTAACGGTAGCCTTCCCTCCTTCTAAGAGGAGTTACTTAGATTCTTTCCTTTCACTTGGTGTAGTGCAAATAATGGAGGCGACGGATGAAGGGACTTCGACATCCGACTATATCGAGCCCTGCCCTTTCCCCAACATGAGATTGGGAATAAGTGGCCACTGGTCAACCGGGAAGTGGCGAAAGGATCTCAAAGGCGGGCTGTCGTTTTTGTCGACCTTGTATCACATAAAACTGTCCTACGTTATGTATCCCCCACAAGTCACGGACTTGGTGGTGTCAACACCCCCTGGGTGTATTGGTGTATATAAGTCATACTTCGAGCTGGGTTTGCGTTTTCCCTTGCACCCACTTTTTAAGGAGATATTAGAGGCGTATAACATAGCCTTATGTCAGCTTATGCCCAATTCTGTTGGGACAATTGTTGCGTTTTTATGTATTTGTCGCATGCTTGGAGTGCGACCGTCCTTGCGCCTTTGGCGCAATATGTTCCGAATAAATAAAGTATCCGAGCTTCGCCATGGGCCTGGTTGGTATTCTTTTCAGGCCAGGCACCTCATAATGATCAAGGATCATATAAGGTCACAACATAGATGCCAACCAACCACGCTCTTTTTCGAGGGGAGTTCCTCTTCATCTTTCGAGGGGATCAGCCGTGGGATATACCTATTACTTTATCCGATAGCCCTCCTAACTTCGGCATGAATCTTAATGTGCCTGAAATGGACGCCGAGGAGGCTATAGTGGCCATTCATTGCCAGGCCACGTCGTTTCACATTGACGGGAAACCGAAATACAAAACTGATCATTGGCTTCCCAATGATAAGGACCTGGGCAACGAGCACTTCCTGTCGGCTTTCGGCGTGTCCCCGGCTTATGACCAACGTAGGGGTCTATCACTTATCTGTTTCTTCTGTTTGTAACATAAACTTGTTTCTCACTCATTTTTCTGCTTTTGTAGTACTTGCTTACAACAATCTCGACGAGGAGATGAAGAAGAATACCGCGAAGAGCGGCATGGCTGCCATGGCCAGGCTATCAATGCAAAAAGGGGAACTTAAAGTTCCCAAACCTCCTGCTCTAAGTACGAACATCCTCTTTTGCTTGGCTTTAGTTTTTGTTCCCTCTAACTTGTCTTTTTCTTTGGCAGAATCCAAAACATAAACCAAAGGCGAAATCGGTAACGCCGAAGCCTTTACCTGCCCCTCCTGCTACTCTGCCCGACCCCCCTCTATCAGCGGTCGAAGTTCCTGAGGGTGCAGGATTAAAGAGGAACCGCACCTCCCCATCCATCGATCCCTTAATACTGGATCTTAGTTTTCATTTAGGTGCGGGTTCCAGTCCTTTAGGTGAGGACGAAGTCGAAGAGCCCCTAGTCAAGAAGACAAAGTCTTCTTGGTTAGACGACGTCGACGGTCAGTCCGGCGTCGTCAGCATCGAGAATGCCAGCCGAAAGGCTTTGCGGGCTCGTTACCAGCGAGTTCGGGAGGCATTGTTGGTGCCTGGGGACAAGGAGGATGTCTCCAAGCTCGGTGTAGCGAAGGAGATCGAGGCGCTCAATGAGTGTTGGTTACAAGTGAGTCTTTTTTGTTTATCTTTTATTGTCCATATCCCATTTCTATAACTTAACATTTTATCTTTGGTTGTTGTCGCAGATGTCTATCCGAATGGCCTGCCTTACTGAAAAGGAAGGTCGTGACTCGGGTAAGCTGGCTGAGGAGCTCGATAAGTGTAAACAGGAGCTGCTGGAGGCTTCTCGAAAGGTCCGTTCTCTCGAGGCTGAGCTCGAAACAGCCAAGAGGTTGAATGCTGACAACCTCGAGGCTTTTAACAGCGAGAGGACGAGCCTGATGACCAACAGAGATGAGCTATCCAACCAGCTCAAGTCAGCCGAAAAGAAGCTCGAGGCCTCGCGCAAAGAGGTTGCTGATCTCGAGGGCCAGCTGAGGGACCAAAAGGAGCTGCTTGATCGGGCCCAGGCCCAGCGGGATGACTTACAACAAAAATATGACAAGTCCGTTAAGGACTTAAAACAGAAGAGGAACAAGTACATCCGTCGCTGGAAGCGATCGTAGGAGGGCAAGAACTTCGCTGACCAAAAGATGGTCGAGGGTTTCCAATATGCTCGAGGTGAAGTCCAGGGCTTTTTCGAGAAAACTCTGAAGGACTTGGCTCCTGATCTGGACTAACAACAGGTTTTGGCCAAGTATGATGAGTATGAGCAGAAGGCCCTTGATGCATATATGGAGAAGGAAAAGGAAAAGGGTAAGCGGGGGGCTGGTGAAGCTTCGACCTCTGTCCCTGAGGAGGTCGTAGAGGCCACAGAGGATGAAGCCCCTGCCGACCTTTCTCCTGCAAAGTAAGGCGAAGTTCAAGCTGCTGAGGTTGTTTCGGAAGCTTTCGAAGGTGAGCCTGAGGCGGGTGAAGCTGATGATGCGAGCTCTTCATCCGAGTCCTCGTCTGAGGAGGAGGATATCGACATAGAGGCCCCTTGACATTGTAACTTCAGCATTATGTATTTAGCTTTTTGTAACTCAGTTACTTAGCTCTTTTTATTCTGTTTTCCAAAGCTTGTAATCTTTACTTCGAATGGAATGAAAAGAACTTTTTGCTCTTGTTTCATGCTCTGTATTTATTTTCGACCTGCTAGGTCTCTTGTTTTCCTTTTGTATGGGGTCAAAAATTCGAGCGTCTTCCAAAGAAGATCCATTAAAAATTTCGAAGGCCATCCTTGAAGGAGTTGCATAACTCTAACATATTTATGATGTGGTGATGATAAGTTCGAAAGACCGGTGAGGTCGTATTTTATTCATAATTCTCAAGTCTGTTTGGACCGGCAAGGTCTACAAGTTTTAAGAGCATTACAAATATTTCGATGTATATCACAATAACTTAATCCTTATCTTGACCGGCGAGGTCGAAGTAGTACAAAGAACCATCTAGCTTGCTGTCATATTAGCCCCTTAAGTTGATGTGTTTGGCCTTAAACGTAAAACTTCCTCAAGTTGTCGATATTCCAGGGACGAAACAAAGGATCACTATCCATGTTCTCGAGTCTGTATGTTCCAGGACGAATAACCTTCGTTACTCGATATGGTCCTTCCCAATTTGGATTTAGCTTGCCAAGGTCCATCTTTTTTCCTGTGGCTTCAATCTTTCGAAGGACTAGGTCTCCTACTTCGAACTTTCTTTCCTTGACCCCTCGATTGTATAGCCTGGTCATTCTAGCCTTCTGAGCTATTGATTTGAGCAGTGCATTTCCCCTGGTCTCTGGGAAGAGGTCGAGGTTGACGCTTTTCTCTTCTTCCTTTTGCCCGTAATCAAAGAATGTTATCCCCGGTGAGGGGATATCCACTTCAACTGGCAGCACAGCTTCACTTCCATAGACTAAGTTAAAAGGCGTAAGACCAGTTGCTTCTTTTACCGTAGTTCGAGCTGACCATAGTATTCCTGTTAGGTCTTCAACCCATGACCCTTTTGCTCCATCTAACATTTTCTTCAGCCCTTTGAGGATGACTTTGTTGGCTGCCTCGGCCTGCCCGTTGGTCTGCGTTTGACTGACAGCAGAAAATCTTGTTTGTATGTCAAATCGAGCGCAGTAAGCTTTGGTAGGTCCACTGTTGTATTGCCGACCGTTGTTTGATATGAGTGCTCAAGGTATGCCGAAACGCATGATTATGTTTTTCCAGATGAAGTCTTGCACTTTGTAATCTGTGATGGTGGCTAAGGGTTCAGCTTTGATCCATTTGGTGAAGTAGTCGACAGCTACCAATAAGAATTTTCTTCCTCCAGACGCAACTGGGAAAGGCCCGAGGATGTCCATCCCCCACTGGTCGAATGGTAGTACAACTTGCATTGTAGTGAGAGGAGTGGCTGATTGTCGATGTACATGGGCATACACTTGACAGTTGTGGCATTTTTTGACCATGTCTTGGGCATCTTTCATCATTGTTGGCCAATAATATCCTGCTCGAAGGGCTTTTCCAGCTACAGTTCGAGCCCACTGATGACTGCCACAGGTGCCCTCATGTATCTCTCGAAGTATCTGCTAGCCTTCTTCGAGTGTCACACATCTTAGAAGGGGATGTGTGAAGGACTTCTTGTATAGCAGGTGGTCATGAACAGAAACCAACTTGCACGACGTCATATTCTTTCCGCTTATTTTCATCTTCTGGTAATTTTCCTTCTTCGAAGTATAGACGGATGCTTTGCATCCAATTGTTCGAACGGTCTATACTGCAAATGAGGAGTTGGCTGTTGATACTTGGTTTATACAGCACCTCCCAAGAAATGGTTCGAGGTTCCAGTCGAGACGCTGAGCTGGCCATTCGGGATAAAGCATCTGCCTGCTGGTTTTCGGACCGTGGGATGTGTTGGATTGAGAACTTGGTGAACTTTTGTTGCTGTTCCTTTACCTTGCCTAGGTACATCCTCATACTGTCTTCCTTTGCTTCGAACTCTCCTTTGACATGACCCATGACCAGCTGTGAATCTGTCTTGACCGTTATTTCATTAGCCCCATTCGAGAGGCATAGTTTTAATCCGAGCAGAAGGGCTTCATACTCAGCTTCGTTGTTTGAAGCAGCAAAGTCAAACTTTATTGCATATTCCATTTTATTTTCGAGAGCGTCTATTATCAGTTTGCCGGCTCCGCATCCTGCCTTTGATGAAGAGCCATCTACATAGAGTTGCCATGTCCCGGTTAGGGTGGCAGTCTCGACTTCTGTTGGGCACTTAGCAATGAAATCGGCCAAGGCCAGTGCTTTTATTGCTCTTCTCGGTTCGAACTCTAGACCGAAGTCTGATAATTGATTATCCCATTCGATAACTCGACTAGAGCCATTTCTACTTTCAATGAGCTTTCTAAGTGGCTGGCTAGTGAGTACTTTGATTGGATGAGCTTGAAAATAAGGCTTCAGTTTTCGACTGGCCATCACCAGGGCATATATCAATTTCTCCGACGGGGGGTATCTGCTTTCGGCCCCTCGGAAGGCATGACTATCAAAATATATTGGGTGTTGTTGTTGGTCTCTTTCGGCAATGAGCACAACACTTAGAGCGGTTTTAGATACCGCGAGGTAAATGAATAATGTTTCTCCCGGCAAGGGTGAAACAAGCTTCGGCAACGAAGCCAAGTGGGTTTTCAATTGTTGGAAGGCATTTTCTGCTTCACAGTCCCATTCGAAGCATGGTTTCTTAAATGTATTGAAGAAGTGTAAGCTCTTGTCAGCTGATCTTGACAGGAATCTTCCTAAGGCAGCCATACACCCTGTGAGTCTTTGAACCTCCTTCACAGTTCGAGGAGACTTCATGTTGATGATGGCTTGTATTTTGTCAGGGTTAGCTTCGATACCCCTCTCATCTACCAAGAATCCTAGGCATTTCCCTCCTCGAACGCCAAAGACACACTTCTAAGGATTCAATTTCATGTTATAAGAACAGAGGGTGGACAAAGTTTCCCGCAGATCCTGGACATGATCCTCGATTAGTTTACTCTTAACTATCATGTCATCAACATAGACTTCAACGTTGCGCCCTAACTGCTTCTCGAACATTTTATTTACAAGCCATTGATATGTAGCCCCTGCGTTCTTGAGTCCGAACGACATGACCACGAAACAATAAATCCCAGAACTTGTAATGAATGCTGTATGCACCTGATCTTCCTCCGTAAGGGGAATTTGGTGGTAACCAGCATTCGCATCCATGAAGCTAAAAAGTGCATGACCTGCTGTAGAATCGACCAACTTGTCGATTTTGGGGAGAGGGAAGTCATCTTTGGGGCACGCCTTATTGAGATCGGTGAAATCGACGCACATGCGCCATGATCCATTGGGCTTTCGAACTAGTACTACGTTCGACAGCCATTCTGTGTATTGGCATTCCCTTATCATTCAAGCACTTAGCAGCTTTTTTACCTCTTCAGCTGCTGCTTTGTTCCTTTCAGCGCCCTGGTGCCTTAACTTCTGTTTGATGGGCCTGAATTCTGACTTGATATCCAGCTGATGTTGAGTGACCGAGGGGTCTATCCCTGACATCTCATCAGCTGAAAATGCGAACACCTCTTGATACTCTTGGAGGAGATCCACTATTTCTTTTCAAACGACCTGGTTAAGGTCCTTTCCAATTCGAACTGTCCGGTTAGGATCAGATCCTAGTTGTTTCTCTTCATGTTCATCGACCGGCTGAGGTCGATTGTAGTTGATTGGGTTCTCGTTGTAGAACAAACCCAATGGTGGAGGTGAGATTTTATCGGTTTCTTTTTCTTCTCTTTTCCTTTTCCCTGAGCTTGGTTCGACTGGCTTGCTCCTTCTCAAGCTATTGTCATAACATTCTCGAGCAGACTTTTGGTCCCCATGTAACCTTCCAACTATCCCATCATCTACTTCGAATTGCAACAGGAGCTGGTAGGTCGAGATGGCAGCTTTTATTCTGTTCAGTGTGGGCCTCCCTATGATGATGTTATAGGGGAGGTCAATGTCAACAACTAAAAAGTTGATTGGAAGGCATCGTCCTTTTCCCTTGTCACCAAACCAGCTAGGCAAATTGATGACTCAAAGGGGGTGAACAGATTGGCCTCCGAACCCAACCAAAGGTTGGTCGATGGCTTTGATGTCCTTCTTCTCGTATTTGAGCTTTTGCAGACATTCCCAAGTAATGATGTCTGCCGAGCTCCCACTGTCGATCAGTACTCGACCAACCCTGTGATTGGCCACTTTCAGTTCGATGACCAGGGGATCATCATTGGGGGTCTGTATCTCCTTCGAACTCTATCCGAACACCATGGTGGGAGTGTCCGGTTTTTTCATTCTTTCACCATCTTTTAGATGGTATAGGTGATTCTTCCTTGCATTGCCGGTTAGGCCTCCCGAAGCGAAGCCCCCAGTTATGACGCCTACATAGCCTTCGGTTTCGTCGCTCTTGGCTTGTTTCTCTTTTCCTTTATCTCTTCTTCGATCACCCTGGGGTTCCTTGAGATATCTGTTCAATTTCCCTTCGTCAGCCAACTTGTCGAGAGCTTTTTTCAATTCTTTACAGTCCTTGGTCGTGTGACCACAATATTTATGGTATTCGCACCACAGCTTTTTGTATCTGCGATAACTCGACGTTTTAATGGGGTTAGGTCGAGGCAACACATATTTCTCCTTTATGTCTAAGTATATTTCTCTCCGGTTAACATTGAAACGAGGGTCATGACCTCCGTCGGATGGTCGATGTCTCTTTAGCCTGTCTGCCATGTCTTTCTGATTTGATGGCTCACTTCTCCTTTTGTTGCCTCCCTCTTCATGAACATTCTTACAGATGTCCGACGCCTGGATATACTTCTGTGCCTGCCTCATAGCGTTGGCCAAAGTGCGGGTCTCTCTCATGGCGAGCTCGAACTTGAAGCTTTCAGGATGAAGACCGTTCATCAAGGCCGTAACAACAACTCCATCTTGGAGGTCGGAGACCTTGAGGGACTCTTCGTTGAATCGCTTGATGTAGCAGCTCAGACTTTCCCCTTTCTGCTGGGAAACCGACATCAAGTGAACACTAGTCTTTTTGTGACGTTTTGCTGCTATGAAGTGCTAAGAGAAGAGAGCTTCGAGAGCCGAGAAGCTGGTTATGATGCCGTTTGGTAGGCTTGTGAACCAATTAAGGGCCAAGCCTTTGAGGGTGGTCGGGAAGTACCTGCACCACGTCGCCTCGCAAAACGTTTGCACACTCATTTGAGCTTTGTATGCTACTAGATGGTCAGCAGGATCAGTAATTCCCGAGTAGTGCTATATCAAAGGAATCTTGACTTTGCCCGGGTTAGGGGTCTCCATGATGTGTTGGCTGAATGGTGATTTGTGTGCTACTACTGAACCCACTCGAAAGCCTGATTCTGCTACCTCCTCGGGCTCCTCGATCTGTGGTGGGTTTACTATTCTCAGAGTGTGATGGTTAGTCACGGGATGGGATTGTCCTGTGGTTCGTGTGGCCACTGAGTACCTCGAATTTCCTCCCTGGGATTGCTCTCTTATCTTTTCGATGATTTCCCGGGCGTCGAAGTTCTTACCCCTCATCTGTTTCTGTTGTATGATATGTCGAGCATCATCTTGGCTCGGTGACATGATAGATTTCCCTTTCGAAGAAGTAGGTATCCTCTTCGAGGGGCCGCCAACAACATGCTCGATTAGGGCACGTTTTGGCTGAGTTGCCTTTCGATGAGCCTGCGGCTGATCCAGGACTGTCCCTCGGTCAGGGGGAGTTGTCTGTTGAGTCTTCATTACTGAAACGAGGTCTTGCATGACAGTAGTCATATGTCTTTCCATTCGGAGTTCGAGTTGTCGAAGGTCCGAGTAAGTCACTGCTGGTGGTGGTGCTTCGATAGCCGTGTCAGCCTGGCTTCCAGTTACGGGGACGTCGGTCTCGTCCTCCACGATAACACCTCCTTGGTTCAGCAGAGTAGTCTGAGCATTCACAGAAGCAGTTCTTCGAGCAGCAGTACCGCGGTTGCCTTGTCCTCGTGTCATGGTGTTCGAAAATGCAGATGTTATCCTCCACGATAACACCTCCTTGGTTCAGCAGAGTAGTCTGAGCATTCTCAGACGCATTTCTTCGAGCAGCAGTACCGCGGTTGCCTTGTCCTTGTGTCATGGTGTTCGAAAATGCAGCTGTTCAAAGTAGTAACATATAAGGATTTTGGAGAAATAAATAAATTGGCTAAAACATTGACATTTTTAGCAAAAGAGAACTTAAATACTTAACTTCCTTGACTAATGCAACTTTAACTTTATTAATTTATTTTATTTATTTTCTTTTTTTTTATTTTTGGTGTTCATCCCTCTCTTTCCTTATAGTAGTAGTATAGACTGTAGCGATACTAATAATATATGAATGTTGGGCGCCGCCTCTCTTTCTCCGTCTCTAATCTCTCTCAAACTCTAACCCCCATCGGAGTTTTTTAGAGGGGATTCCATCGGTTTTTACCCGTGGAAAGCCCCAATCTTTGTGATTTTACTTCTTTTTCCTTAGGTTTTTGCTTTCTAGATTCGAATAGCGATCTTCCCTTCCATGTGGAACTTTTCTCCCTTGAAAGATAGGGTTTTTCTTCTCTTTGAGACTTTTCGTGTTTCTTAAATTACTCTATCAGATTTAAGGTAAGATGAATTACAGTGAAATTGGTTCGTTGATAAAGAATTATGCGGAATTACAACGGTTATCAAATTTTCAAAATTATACAAATGATCCAGATAATAATTGTCCTCAATCCTACATCAAATCGTCAGATTGTCTCTCCGAAAAAGGTTGTAGATTCCAGCAATATGAACAGTGGATGCTCAATTGTGCAAGATCTACTCAACGATTGTAGTTTTCATGATGGAAACCTTTATTTGTTTCATTTTGTTATCTATTTGTTAGATTCGAATTTCTATCGTAGATGTCGTATGACTCTTTATTAATGAAATTATTTTACTTTCAACAAAAAATTATAATATATGAAGATATTTTTCCTTTTTCTTACAAAAATAAATATAAAAGTATAAAAATCTCTTCTACAACTAATATTCAATGATTTTATTTTCTAAGTCCCAATGAATGGTTCTTATTCAACAACATGCGACATATATGAACATAAATCTACAACTGCATAATTTTTTTTTCGAAAGTTTCTTAGCCAAGTGTTTGCCTGGAATGCGTTGTGTAATTTCCATCACAAAAAATTAGGTAAAATGTACTACTATGAACAATACAACTTAATTTTACCAATGTCAAATTATCATTTTCTCCCGGCAAAATTTGAACAACTTCCAAAATATCTTAATATCTACCATGTCTTTTGAATTATTAGTGTTAGGATTATTTTAGAGATCAATGGGTTTGTCATTTTTAGTATAAATAGATATTTCACTAACAAAAATAAACAACATTATCAATTCCCGATTCACAATATCACAAAAAAATCCTCACATGGAATAACACCCGTTCTCTCAATCAGTGAGGATCCTGTTAATTAACATTGTTCTAATACCGATGGTCTCTCATATTATGAACAGCACCCTCCTCCCAAAATCGATGCTTAGCAAGATCGATTCACTCATGATCAAGTTTTTGTGGAAAAAAGGGGATTCAGGTGTGCGCTGGATAAACAAGGACGTGGTTCAATTACCAAAGGGAATGGTGGGCCCAGGAGTGCAAAAGCTTGAAGTGGTCAACCGAACCCTCCTGATGAAATAGATTTGGCGGATGCATGTCAATCCTCAGCTGCTTGTCGGACTTTGCCACTATCCCAACCTCTTGGGTTAGTGGTTAGTAATTCAGCTACATTAAAGTAATTGGAGGACGCATTAAAGCAATAGCTTCACTGGAAAATCCGACCACGATAACTCGGGATAGTTTAACTGCCGGAAATAGATCTTTCACAACAAGGGGTTTGGAAAAAGTTGGCAAGAAATTCATGGCCGGATGCGCTTGGAAGATATGTAATGGTGCTTCTGTTAAGGCCTTTCTTCATCCCTGGGTTGATGGCAAAATCCCTAAAGCAAAGTGCAATGACCAAGCGAGGGAGACCAGAGACTGGAATGTAGCTGAATTCCTAACCACTAACCCAAGAGGTTGGGATAGTGGCAAAGTCCGATAACACTTTGCTTGGGATGATGCACAACATATCTTAGGTTTAGACTTAACCCAGGAACACGAGAATGATTCCATTTATTGGCATGGCACGACTTCAGGAAAGTTCACCACCAAATCCGGATATGCTTTCATTATAAACCAAGACCGAAATGGTACACAAAGGGAAGATGGGGATTACCAAGGAGAGTCTAGAGTAGCAAAAAAATATGGCTCTCTAACCTACCTCCAAAGTGGAAACTTTCTCTATGGAAAGCATGGAAAAACATCCTCCCAATAAAGGATAATATCATCACCCGGAAGATAGCACAGGAGGATAGCTGCCCCCTATGTTTAGTTTTTATAGAGACGTCCTTGCACCTCTTGTGTCAGTGCCCGATAATTGGCCAACTATGGAGGGATACTCCGCCACTTCGACCTCTAAATCTTGCAGCTACCACCAATTTCAGGGAGTTAGTACACAATACAATTGATGCCATACCTAACTCTGTAACACGAGAGGAAGGAAAAATCGCAACATTCGCCATCAACTTATGGACCGTTTGGTGTACCAGAAATGATGTTGCATTCCACAATGCAGCCATTGAATTGTCTCAAATGCGAGACATGTGAAGTAGAGCTTGGGATGAATTACAAGTCTTTCTAAACAGAACTACAGGACAAGCACATGGGGATCAGGGGCATTACTCAATGGATCTAGACCACCCCCAAGGTTCCACCTGGCAAATATAGGATGTGGGATGCATGGATCACCGACGACAAATATAGAAACAGATGGTTTATGGGATAAAACAACAAAATCAGCTGGGATGGCTTGGGTGGTGAAAAGACTTCATCCTTTGAACAACTTAGACGTAAACCAAAATTTCATCACAGGGGGAGGAAAATATAGGGCTGCCTCTTCTGCTCTCCTTACGGAGGCCAGTACCTGCCTAAATGTTATTCAATGGGCAATAAGCCAACATCTAGATCAAGTTCAAATCCAAACAGAATTTGCAGAGCTAGTTAATTTACTACGACCACAGGCCCAATAAAAAATAGACATTATGTGGACTTTACAAGCAATCAAAACCGAAGCACAAAACCTTAAATGGTGCACAATCATGAAGGTTCAGCGCACGGAAGTACGACAAGCCCACAAAATTGCTAATTCCTGTAGACGTAATTTAATTTCTTTTAATTATCCGATTTAGTGTAACTTTTAGCGGGTGTCAAAAAAAAAAAATCATGAATTGTATTACAAGAGTTATGATTTACTGTACGTGTACGTGAGATACGATGATGGAACCGGAGATGAGTGAGTTACACAGTGTAAGCTTTCAAACTCGTAATGAACTTCTCCAAAAAGTTAAGAGATTTTATGAATTAGGGTATGCTATCTCAATCATAGATTCTCGAAAGGATTGTGATGTGTCATTAGGTTGTGATAGAGCCGGTATTTATCGAGATAGGCGTAAAACTCCAAGTGGAAGACAACAAAAGGATTCCAACACTCGTCGTAACACCCCGACAATTCTCCCTTTATAAAACCATTATTTTCCCAACTAAAATATAAAATTATCAAGGCATTATCGCCCGTGTGAAAACGTATCGGCTTACTCAGAGTATTGCAGCGGAAAAACATTAAATAAACTTTATTAAATACTTAAGACATAATAAGTGTCAAAACATTATCTGAACCTCAAAGGATAATTAAAACCAACTTAAAACATTTAAAACAAATAATCCATAAAACAACTTGATATAAATAACGTAAAGGGAGGAATCAATAAAAGTAATAAAGCGATCTCCCATCAATGCTTCCCAAATCCCAAATGAGTAATTGAGATGATGCATCAAGTCTTTCAAACCTTTATGTAATTACTCAATTGAAAACTGTTCACCAATAAAGGGTCATCACAGGATCAATAGGCACATCCATGATCGACACACAGAAAAGTACGTAATCAGCAAAGTTGAGTACATACATAAATAAAATAAAACACGAAACCTATCATGATACTACTAAGCAGTAAAACATGATCAATAAAGATACCTCAAGACTTCAACTCGTAAGACAAGACTTGTTCTCACAAGACATACAATATGATAAATATTTAGTAAATTGAGTAGACAATGGATCGAGTTGTCCAACCAGAATCAGCCTTCAAAATAGAAGACGAACTACGGGCGCGACTCCGTAATTGCTTGACCTACGATATCAAGGAACCTTTAAAAATAAAATAGGGTACGGTGATCAATCCGACCCCAAGAAAAGCCATGGGCTACCACCATGTACTCCAACTCATACTAGTCCATAACTTCAGACGTGCACAAGTCTAAAGCTATTGCTTTCACTTCCACTTTAAGTATTAATAAGTTATTCGATGTTGGAATCTAAACAAAGCAACCAACACATAACATGAATACAATCATTTCCACTTTTATCTTAAGATTAAATAAGTGATGAAACAATTCCAACTTACTCACAAAGTCCTCGGCCTTTGAGAAGTAATAAAATATCCATTAAGGGAAACAATACCAAACTCCATAATCCAATAATATAATATTATTAATATCCACATCACATGATGGATCAAAGTATAAATACTTCCAAACAACATGATTGAATCAAACATCCATTCAATCATGTAATAAATCATAAAGGCAATTAAGATGATCAACCACACGTAATTCCAATCCAATAGCCACGTATGAACCATAAAAAGGGTTCCCTATACATGATACTATAAATAATCCAAATCCTTAGGACATGATACTAGTCTAACACATAAGGACATGTACGTACCTTGTGTAGACAAAGTGAGAAGCCACTTTAGAACTCTAGAGATCGCCTAAAGTAAATTCCCCGCCTACCAAAACAGTAATACAACAATGAATTAATATCCTAATTCACAGCAATATAATTTATTTTAAAATGCTTCAAAACTCCTTTTAAAATACTTTAAAAACATTAAAGTTTCAACCGTTAACAACCTTTAATATAATACTATAAGTCTAGGCTTCAAAAACCTCAAAAACTCTTACTGTCATACTTAAAACTCACTTTAACTAATAAATAATAAATCTGAAATTATAACTTATATTCACAATAAATAAAAATCAGATTTTTAATAATTCAAACAATAAAGTTTTCGA
Source organism: Patellifolia procumbens (assembly GCA_947645195.1). NCBI lineage: Eukaryota > Viridiplantae > Streptophyta > Magnoliopsida > Caryophyllales > Amaranthaceae > Patellifolia > Patellifolia procumbens. Next base: position 3,521,912 of record CANSGD010000193.1, read on the forward strand.
CTTTATTTATAAAACATATTAAAACTCATAAAAATCACAACTTTAACATTAATAATTTAGTTAAAAATTAAATAGAGGGTAAAGGTTAAGAAATAACCAAAGGAAACCATGAAAACTGGGAAAACAACGAGAAAACACGCGTGAGGAGTGGCACGTGGCTGCAGGACGCGGCGCGTGGTAGCACGCGCGGCTGCTGCATAGCTGCTAAGCGAACGGAAGGCGAGAAAGAGGGAGAGTGAGTGCGGCTGCACGCTCGGAGAGGAGGGCGAGTGATGGTGGTGTGACTCGCCGGAAAACACGAGTGCGGGGAGTGTGGTGGTGGTCCGACGCCGGAAGCAAACCAAGGAGAGGAGAGGGAGTAGGGCGCCGGTTGGGGAGAGAGTAAAGAGAGAAAATAAAAGTGTGCAAGCTTGGGGTTTGTGGGGTATTTATAGGTTTGCCTAAAACCTAGGGTGAATAGGTTTAGGCTTTGGGTTTGGGTTCAAGTTGAAACATCAAACTTTAATTAAAAGCTTTGGGCTCCTCAACCCAATAATGAAATCATTTTAAATACAACCCAAAACATTTATTAATATATTTAATTCTTAAAAATCCAACCCATTAATTTTAATGATTATTTAAAACGTTTAAACAATCATTTGATTTTCAAAATAGTCAACACTTGAATAATTAAATAAAATAAATATGAAAATGAATAAATATACATTAAATATATTTATAAAATTTATAAAATTACGGGGGATTACACTCGCCTTATAGATTTATCTTTTCAAATTCGAGGTAAGAAAGACAATAATGAATTTTGGTCTCTAGAACTGCAAAATAGTTTAAATAACCACGAACCTTCTACTAGTATGTGTAGTCAATTAGTCATCCTTCTTCTTGTCGTTTGACAAATGAAGATATTATGGATGTTGAAAAAATGAGTATTTCAGGCTTCCAACCTCGTCAAATTTTGTCTTCTCGTAGACAAAAGAATCCCAATCTTCAAGCAATATCTAGGACAATCTATAATATGAAGTCTAAGATTCGCACTGGACGCTAATGATTAAAGCCCCGTTTGATGAACTTGGCCATGGGGGGTTTACTTACATTCACAAACATGATGATGGGCGCGAACTTGACACATGTATTATTATTATTTTCACCCAAAAGTCTACCAGCTTGACTAAATTATTCCCTAAATGTGTTTATTAGAGATTACACTTACAAGACTAACAAACATAAGATGCCCTTACTTGGTATAATAATAAATAAATTTTATTCTTGTTTTTCTTTCCTACATAAAGAAAAGGATGAAGATTACGTATGGGCGTTTCAAATGTTTGCTAGGATCATGAGTCACTCCAATCAACATTTTGTCATTCTGACAGATAGAAAAATAGCTTTAATGAATGCCATACACATTGTATTTCCTCAGAATTTCCATTTTTTATGTGTGTGCCATATTCAAAAGAACGTGGCTTCAAAGTGTAAAAGCTGCTTTAAAAATGAAATTTGAGATGATTTTATGTCTATATGGAATACCTTCGTATATTCTAAAATAGATCAAAGAAGAATTTAACAAAAGATGGTCTCCTTTCAATATTCTCTGCAAAGATATTCTTGATTACAGTGAAAGTTCATGGATACCATACAAGACAAGATTTGTTAGTGCTTGGACTGAAAAATATGGACAGTTTGGCAACCGTGCTTATTCAAGGGCGGAAGGTGGTCATGCCAAACTTAAGGGTTACCTACAAGTTACAACTGGAGATTTGAGACAAGAGACAAGGTATCTCTTATTATTGATAATGAGTTTCAAGAGATTAAGACTCTACTTGAAAGTGAAAGGATTCAGATTCCTCACAAATATTGCATCCCTTTCTTTAAAAATCTTAGTACTCGTGTCTTGACTTTTGCTTTGAACAAGCTCTATGAGCAAATATGGGATTGCTAAATTTGATGGGTTAAAATCCGTATGAGGAGTTGAGATTGATAAATTTGAAGGGTTGAAATTGCTTTAAACTCTAATGCACTATAAACATTTTTAGCACGGCCCAAAACCGTATAATAAATTCAAAATCCGTTGCTAGTATCAAATTGCAACGACATTTACCACAGAAAACGCCTATTTCAAAAATGTGGGTAGCAAACTTGAAATTGCGACAGAAAGAACCGTTTGTTTCTAAATTTGTGAAGAAACGATATAATTGATATGATCATGCCATTTACAAAAACAACCACCAATACCATCATAACCTATATGTCCTTCACAAAAACCAATCACCAACCACTAACGAAATTCACCATCATAACCACACTAGTAACTTACAAAAATTAACCTCAACTAAATTAGTTGATACCTAAAAGATAATCTTATAACCCAAGCCCAAAAGCAAGCTCCCCAAAATTTGAAATGGTCATTCACTTACAAAAAAAATGACTATACCAAATTTCCTAGTATAGTTTCAACTATAAAACCCAATGATCGAGTTACATGTTTAGTATGCTTTAATTCAAATCTTAAGTTATTTATTTAGTCGCACAACATATTTTTGTCAAATATTTTCTATTTCCATTCTTAACTTAAGTTTATTCCATATAAGTGAAGCAATGAGTATATGTTTTCCTTTATAATCTAATAGTTTCATATCTATCTAGTCCCATTAATTTAATATTGGGAAATTCCCATTGGTATACTTGAGAATTTAACAAATCTTACTGGTATACCTGTGTTTTTTAGATTCCCAAAAACATACCCGAGTTAATGATAAGTTCCCAACCGTGACTAAAGTTAACAAACCGTTAAATATCACTAATTATGATTAATAAAAAAAGAAGAAAAGGAAAACCACCACAACCACCCCTTTCCATCCCAGACCGGCCACCCCACCCCCACTCCTTTTCAACCCTCCCCAACCAGCCCCACCCACCTTCCGACCCTCCCCAACCAGCTCCAACCACCTTTCGGCCCTCCCCAACCAGCCCCAACCACCTTTCGGCCCTCCCCAACCAGCCCCACCCACCTTTCGGCCCTCCCCAACCAGCCCCACCCACCTTTCGACCCCAAGCACGACCCCTCCTGCCACCCAGCCCACCGAAATTTCCACCCCAACCACCAAGGAGCCCAGAATCATCCAACACCTCGACCACTAAGCCCAGACTCTCCTGACAACACCACCACTAAGCCCAATTCGGCCCCTAGACGCCAGTCACGAGGAGGTGGCCGGGTGTTTCCATGGGGTGGCGGAAGTGACTAAAGGGGGGGGGGTTGCGTGGGTGGTTGCTTTGGCTGAGGTGTTCTCGTGGGCTGGTGGCTTTGGCTGGTTGGGGTCTTTTCTTTTTTTTTTAAATCTTTTTTTGTAAAAAATATTGACGGAATATTCCAATTTAGCGGAATATACCTTCATAATGTTACGGTTGGGAGCTTATAATTAACTCATGTATGTTTTTGGGAATTTAAAAAACACAGGTATACCAATGGGAATTGTTAAATTCTCAAGTATACCAATGGGAATTTCCCTTTAATATTTCCTTGATGCTTAAATATTGATCTCGGAGTGGCAAATATTTAGTGTTCTCATCTATGCTCACAGGGTTTTATGGGTAAAAGGTCACATTTTTGTTATAATGTACTATAGAAAACGGATTAGTATAACCATGTAAGAATTCAATATGTGATCTTTCTGTCATGTTTTTCGTTCTGTTTTTAACTAATGGTTCATGTACATCTCATTATGCTTTACATGTATCTCATTGCAACATTCCATAAGAATTTTAAGGGCAAGAAGTTATGAGAAACTTCATGCTCCTTGATGCATATCTTGATACTTATTCGAAAGCTCAATGAACCAAAACGGTCAAGTTTACTCCTCTTAAACAACTATTAAAGGTTTAAGTCCGTCTTTTATTTGGGTATACGATATCCTTTATACATATATGTATAGACTCCTCTTGAATATAAACCTATTATGGAAAGAAAAACAAGATTGGAGAGACAATATCATCAAAAGGAATTACAATAATCTACAAATCCTATCTCAACAATTTTTCTGTCATTAATCATAAGTTTTGACTATTACAATCCCCATTAAAAATATTTAAAAAGCTAAAGAGCGAACTAGATTGAATGCATAAGCTTCACCTAGGAAACAACCAACCGATAATATTTGCATAAACCTAATCTTTCTCTCACATTCCACATAAAATGAGTTTACTTGTCCTAATTGGCACACGTATTATCCTAACATATGGATCTTTTTTTTTTATTATTACCTTTAGTAAATGTAGTGGTAACTAAAACTTTTGTGAAACTAGAAAAACGGTGGAGAAAAATCTTGGTTCTAGGACTATTTTAACGATTCTTTCTTCTCATCGGAAGTGGCTTGAGTTGTGTTGTCATCATTTTTGTCGTTATTATTTCTTCTTGTGGGAGACATCAAAGAGTCGAAATTTTCACTCTTCTCCAACACTATTTCGATCTGACAGCATATAAAGATGAATGGTGGTCAAATTAATCGCACAAAGGCAATTATTTAAAATGAATGTAAGAAACTTCCTTTGTCTTTTATAAAATGTCATGTTAAGTTTTTTAGTATTAATGTGTAGTTAGTGTGAAATCATCATACACTCTACCATACAATCCATATTAAAGAATACATATAAAATAACATTAAATTTAGATATAGGGAGAGGATCATGTAAAAAATATTTTCACGGTGAAAACCAAAAAAGGGTATATATAATTAATAAAGGGGTACGTGTATCCTCGTAAATGGTGTTTCTGTAAAAATTAATAACCTTGGCTTTCCTTTTGTTATAGGAGAAAATATCTTTCTAATACCTATATGTGCACAGAGAGAAGGGTACATATGAGGTTTATAAGGGTACATATTATATATATAGAGTAAGATCCACTGAAAACCACAAAATGAGGTTAAAATCGTGAAAACTTAAAATACGGGGTATATCTTACGATCAAAGTGGTACTCATGTTTTAATATCAAAGTTGTTAGTGTTTACGAAAATGACATTAATGAAATATGCATACGCCTTTTACTTGGTATTTACAGTGAAACGATTATCACATGATCCTATTTTATACTTCCTCCGTTTCTTTTTAAGTGCAACATTTCACTTTTCACACTTGTCAAGACACATTTTGTATCGTTTTTATCTTTAATTATGCATTTGTAAAAATTATGACAACTAGATATTAAAAATGTATACATCGATACGAATAAAACAAGATCCAACAAGACTATACTTTTTCTTATGCATAAATCGTAAAAGCCGGTCAACTTATAATGGATGAATAGTGGTAAAGTCAATATGTAGCACTCAAAAAGAAACGGAGGAAGTATATATTATATAGGGAGAGAGAGTCAAGATCCAATAAAAAAGGTCTTCTGGTGAGAAGTAAGAAGTATTCAGAGTAATAACACTACCACTTCTCACTTAGAGTTATACAAAGAAGAGGAATGTTTGAGTTAGCCCTATGTTTAGGCCAATTGCTAGGATGACCCTCACGTTAGCAGGAATAATATCTCAAGTAACCCCTTCTTGTGAAATTAAAAATATTTAGAGAATTTGGAGACCATGTTAGATAGGTAAAAATTATCGTTTATAAACCACATTTTCTATCAAAAAATCCATAATAATTTTGAAAGAAAATGTGGTAAGATAAGTAGTCGTTATATAGGGATTTTTACCTTTGTAACTCTCTCCGAATTCAATAAATTTATAATTTTGAAAACTTAGTGGTTACTTGAGATAGGCGTACAAATGTGACGACCATTCTAGAAAATAGCCTAAAACATAAGGTCACCTCATATAATTTTCATTCAGTCACCAAAAAAGTTATCTCTTTTAATTAGAGTTATATCATTTGGCCGGTTAGAGTTATATCTCTTCTCACACGAAGAAATTTTCTCACATGAGCTCATATATAGTATATACATACATACATATACATGCTAAAAGTTAAATGTAGATAAGGATACCGGGGAATGAAAGAGGTACGAGTAAGGATTAAAGGCGTACACATGTTTTTAGCACTTTCAAAACCAAAGTTGCCAACATATATAAGAATGTCACTAGCAATGATGCTTCACCTATACCCTTTTTCATGGTTTTCACCATTCTTACTTTTCACATGATCGGGCCTCACTATTGAAAAGTCGCTCTATCTTAGTACATACATACATACATATACATACATACATACATACATACAAACATATATATATATATATATATATATGAAAATTAGCATTATTTTGTTGACAAAAGCATATGGATTTAAATCCAATATGAATACGTGATAATATTATTATAGCCTTATCAATCACATGCTGAAACTTTACTCCCTTTGAAGAAGTGTTAGTCATGAATTCGCAAAAAATCTAGTTGTGTTTATTTATGGTGGTTAATGAAATACATCATGCTGCATTTATATATCCTATTTTAAGAAGAAGTAAAAGTGGAAATGGTACCTTTGCTTTTTGTACCATTCGACCTTTATTTTCATCTTTCATTCCAATGGTAGACGTGCAAACCTCTATTTTCAAGTTCCAAATCCATAAAAGCTTTGTTAAGTTAATATAAAAAAGGAAAAATAAACGTGAATAATTGCTACTATTGCTGATCTTACATAATTAATTCCACCTAATAATTCCCAAAATAATCCCAACTATTGTCCACTCTTTACAAAGCGGTTCCAAAACAACACCAACAACAATGAAGTGAGACTGTTTTGGGAAGAGTGAATAATAGTTGAGGTTATTTTGGGAATTATTAAAGTTGGGATTAATAATGGAAGATGGACAATAATTGGGATTATTCACGTTAAATTTTTCTATAAAAAAAACAAGTAATGCGAGGGGATGAATGTCAAAGTAAGTGTATTACTTTTTTGAAACGCAAATCCGTTGTTCTTCAAAATTTCAGCAATGGTGACAACTGTTGTAATTGCTGCAATTCTCAAAACCAAAATTTGAATATATATTGTTAGTTTGAAATCAACAAAGAAGTTTAAGAAAATTTCTTCAATACTGTTGATTCACAACAAATTTTCTTATAGGTATTCATTTTTCCCTTCTTTAATTTTAATAGTATTTGCTTTTAGTGTGTATTTCTTTTCGCGAATATTACGTAATTTAAGAAAAAGGTTTTGAAGGGGAGAAAAAGGAAAACAAATGATTTTATGTGGTTGAAAATATATACCCATGCCCAATGCTGAAAGCTCAACCTCATTGTGTTGTTGTATGTACCTCTGCATCAACAAGTTGCAAAATACATTAGACTATAATTAATTAAACATTACTATTTACAAACTATATAAGCTCTTCGCTTCTTAATATTCTACTAATTTACAATAGCAGTCTATAACAAAAGGAAGACAAAGACGAAGATGAAAACGGGATCACCAGTGTGGGGGCGGGTAATTTTACTAAATGGGGGAAAGAAGAAAAGGACTAAAAATAATTATATGCAATTAAACTGGCTCTATAAGATAGGATAAGGGAGGTAAAAGAGGGTGAGAAAGGTTAACATATACCATCAAGAACAGCGTAAAGTGGAAGGTATATAGATAATAGAGTATGTAAATTAAGATATACATTAGTAGGTTGTCATTTATGTAATTATATGTGAAAATACTAGGCTATAAAATTTCGCACAGGGTTGTCTCGTATATTTTGGGGCCCTGTGCGAAATTAAATATGAGGCCCCATACGGTAAAAAAAATGTCATTATATTGATATCAAAATCAAACTTCCATACAATTAATAGAAGTTGTTTTTTCCAAACAAACTTCAACACATATTACATAGAAATTTTACTTGAAAATTGTAAATGAGTATTATGGGGTTTGGTTTTGCGAATTGAAAATGCAGTAAATTAAAGTTGATTGAGGAGAGGACGCATGCTTCAAGTGTAGTATTTACTCACGATCTCACGCGTCAATAGATGCAATAATAAGAGTTTTTTACTTTGGGCGAAAAACTAGTGAAATTGGGCTTGAAATTTTGGGGCCATGTACGGTTGCTCACCCTACACATGACCTTAGACGGGCCAGAATTTTTTTAATGATCTATGATTTTAGATGATATTTAAATGACGTGAAATTTCAGCTAGAAGAAACTAATCACACCTTCTATAGAACTAATAGAATGAAATGATTTATGGCTTTTTCTAATGTAATCTGATAAATAAATTACAAGTTCTAAATAATATAATTCAAATTATCAGCATATGAAACAATTAAATTAAATACATAACTAAGTATACATTGAATTACTTGTCACTTTACCATGTTAAAGATATGCACACATATTGAAAATAAACTTTGAAAAGATCGAACTATTTATCAACCTTTGCAAGATTAACATAGAAGAAGAGAGGTTTTTTGGTATTTGAAACTTGAATTCTATTCTTCTTTGTGGGTGAAAGAGGAGTTACAACAGCGACTGCTGCTGATCCCATTTTTTCCTCTTTTTGTTATCTTTCTTGTTTTAATCTCTCGCTAACTTTTTTTGCTATTATAGTTATGATGAAACAAAATAAAAAATTTGAACTTGATGATGGTAGAAAAAGTAAATTAGCAAGGGTGATAGTTAAATTCAATTATAGGTTATTAATGGATTGGTTTGCAAAAAAAGGCGGGAGCATAGACTCCATTTTCTAGTAGTTATCTAACACGTGTTTGGTTAATGGTAGTTAACTTTTTGTTTATTTTGGGTGATTAGATAATCATTCTCTTACTTTTATTATTTGGTGTTTAAGTTATATTCTTATAATTTCCTTGTTCTTTAGGTGACTATTATTTCTGGATAAAGTAACATGTGGCGTACATTAAATATTTTGAGTATTTCATTCAAATTAAGTATTATGATTTTTATAGACAACATACACATGCAGAGAGAAAGAGAAGGACACATACACATACGCAAATGCGCGCACATGCACATACACATGCAGTGAGAGAAAGAGGAAAGGAGAGAAAAAGTTCATTCGAGAAAGCGTCTTCATGCGGGAAATGGAAAATGTTGTAACCTCAAGTAATGAATATACAGTGACCTAAAATGAGTAGCTTAAAACAAATTATGATTCAAAATTATTTTATGTTTATGACTCTAAGTGAGAAGTGTTTTAGCTTTGAATAAGAAGTTTTATAGCTCTAGATCCTTCTCATTTCTCACGTAAGATCCTTTCTCATGCGATCTAGTGAGTGCGTGTATGTATTTGTACACACATGGTAAATGTATCCTCTTCAATAAATTATTTATTTTATTTTTATCAACTACATTCTTAAACCTACCTAATTTTAACGACATATTATCATTTCTTCATAACATACTTAATGATATTTTAATTTATAAATGTTCTTTTTAATCTTGGAGATTGCCATGGTTATTAAGGAACTTAAATATGTCGTGCATTTTCATTTAGAAAGAAAGAAAACCAACCTAATAATTCAAAATATAAGACACTAATTGATAAACCTTAGTGTATAACTCAAAATAAATAATTTTTTTTTATTGGTAACATGTAAAACTACAAAGGATTGTAAGGTCCTACACAATGTACTATAGAAGATTTTCATTTCTTAGAATAAAATTAAATAAAATCAATTATCATACAACTTACGCATTATATGGTTTAAACACTATTCTTCTTTTATCGGGGTAGATATATAGTTCTTGTATGTTGTTAATAATGACATGTGTAAACTAACATGGAGTAGTGAATGTATAAAGTTTAGAATTTGAAGCATAATTACTCAAAAAGAGCCCAATAACATGCACTACTTTATACCTCCATATGAAAATTTTCTTTTTCATGTATGCGATATAATTCAAGCATATAGGGTTAACTATTTATAGGGATGTAAACAACAAATATCTAAATGCATTATTTTTATAACAAACTAGTCTTTAGGCTCAGGCGATGCTCTGGGGTTTATCTGTATTATATTAGAAGTTTGACAACCAAATTTAAAGATTTTAGTAAAAAGTTATAAAAATTAATAGTTTATTCATAAATGCAATTAAAATATTGTAACTTAGTTATTGTTTTTCATTGAAAACATATAATATCATTATTAGTATTCAGAAAAGAAGCAACAACAATGTAGTGGCACAATGGTTAGAGCATTTATCTCCATAATCGAGGTAGCGAGTTCGAAACTTGTAACACCCCGCCCAAACCGAACCCTTTTAATATTAATAAAACTCGTTTGAGGGAAAATCAACGAGGGTTCGATTCGGATGGAGCGTTGCCGCCGCACTCAACTCCTTGGAATTAAGTGCAAGGCTAAGTAACTAAAACATATTCATTCCAAACTTAATTAAAATCATCCTTACAACCAAATTTAAACTAGTTCGTTAAGTGCTAAATACTAAGTGTTTCAGAGTTCCAGCGGAAGCAAAATATTAAGCTAGGTGGATTACAACTTCTAGTTGAATTCTCATAATTCCCCTCGATCATCCACCTGCAAATAATCGTGGAAAAAGACAAGAGAGACAAGCTCCCAAAAATCAGATAAACTGAGTAATTCCAACTTCATCCCGTAAAAATACTTAAGTTGAAAATACTTTGAAAATATTATATAAGTCGAGTTTGAAAAGCATAGCACATAAATACATATAGTTAATAGGTCACATTAACATAGCAATATTTTATTTGTTTTACGGAAGGGAAGGAGAACGCTAGCAAGCCGGTGATACACCTCGTAAACTACTTGCTTAAAGAGTGTGAGCCGGTGATACACCTCGTAAACTACTCACACAGCGGGCCGGTGATACACCTCGTAAACTACCCACTAAAAGTAACATTGGCCATAAAACAGAGTCCCTAGTGTGCACACCCCTTCTAACTTGGAAACACATCAAGATAGAAGGAAGACAAATAACAGAAAAATCAGCATAGTAATAAGAGAACCTGTAGGTGGCCGCTGAACCTCCCATACAGGGCAACCTGTTCATCACTTCCTTCCTTTATTCCACTTTAAGTGATTTATAGCTTTTACTTCAAGTTATCACATAACACATATTCATATATACATCGTTCATTTAACCGAGAGTTAAAAGCGTTACTCCACTTCCATAACTCGTTTCATACATAGCTAATTCCGATAGCATATCCATATTCTCAACTATCACTTGGTTACATTAACTCATAACCATTTCCATATGTTCATCACAATGTCAACTTCCGTTTATAACTTTCATAATTATTAATAACGATTATAATAACCATGTGAAATAATAACGATAATAATAATAACAATAATAACAATAATAATAATATTAATAGTAATAATAATAATAGTAATAATAATAATAATAATAATAATAACAAGATTTTAATTTACTATTTTAAATCCCGTCATAATAGTCATTGTCATAGTCCATAATACAACTTCCATATTCACGGTCCGTGATAAAGATCCATTCTTATTATCCATTCCATTACTCATGATTCATACTTAAATTGATAATCATAACCCATAATTATTCCAAAATCAACATCCACATTTTAACTTCACTAGCACATAATCACATCATTAATTCACATAATCTCAAGGTTAAATTGTTTTATTTTACGGAATCTACTTGTGGATGAGCATTGATAATTACCTCTTGAAGCGTGCTTGAAACTAAATCACGAACGAATCAACACTCTTGGAAATCCTCGTCTACGCAATCGGAGTCTACAATTAAGCGAAATCTAAAGTTAGTTTCCTAAATAACCCCTTATGATTTTATAAATAAGTAACTTAAATAATTTAAATAACTTAAAGAAACTCATTTTAAAGGAGTTTATAAATCGAAGTTTAAGTTTCTCGAATTTATTTATAAAAAAATCATTTTAAGTACTTAGACATTATTTCAACTTTAACTTAAACGTTATAAATAATTTATATAAACATAAGTAAACTTCAATATATTCATTATTTTATTTTACAAATTTAAAAATATTTTTAAGTTATGAAAAGTTAATATAAACAATAATAGTAATAATAAACTTAAAATGAAAGTTTTATTTTAATTAAATAAAACAACTAACAAAGAAAGATGGGTCATTTTAAGTGTTGGGCTAACTTAGAATTAAAAATCTGATTTGTGAGAGAGTAAGATTGGGCTTTGGGTCAATGTAACTATGTAAGTGAGTAAGGAGGCTTTTTGTTATTTGGGTTTAAGTAAAAACAAAAGAAATATGAGAAGGGAATAAAAGAAAGAAACAGTAGAAGAGGAAGGAAGGAAAAACAGAGGGGGTGGCTGCCGGATTATTGCGCCGGTTTCCGGCGACCCTGGGTGGCGGTCGGAGGCGGCCGCAGTGGCTGCTGAGCTGGGCGGTCAAGGAGGGGTGGCCTTTTTATTGTGGTGGCTGGGCTGCGTTTGGGGCAGCAGCGAGTAAGGGGGGGCCTTGCTGCGCATTGCTGCTGCGTCGCGGCAGCGGCTGCCGCTGCTTGGCGGAGGCGGTGGTCGCTGCTGCTGCGCACGGTGGTGGCGGTGGTTCGGTCGACGGAGGGAGATTTGTGGTGGTTTAAGTGGTGGAGCTTGAGGTGGTGTTAATGGTGATTTTATTTTCTAAATTTTTCAAATTTCAACTACGAATCGCTGAAGAGGACATCCCGAAGACAGCTTTTCGTACAAGATACGGCCATTATGAGTTCACGGTTATGCCTTTTGGACTCACTAATGCGCCAGCAGCTTTCATGGACCTCATGAACAGGACTTTCCAGCCATACCTGGACAAGTTCGTGATAGTGTTCATTGACGATATATTGCTGTACTCGGAGGATAGAGAAGAGCATGAGGCTCAATTGAGGAAAGTTTTGGAGATTCTTCGAGAAAAGCAATTGTACGCCAAGTTCTCGAAGTGTGAATTTTGGTTAGACAAAGTCTCATTTTTGGGTCATGTGATATCTAAGGAAGGCGTTTCTGTGGATCCATCGAAGATTCAAGCAGTAATTGAATGGGCTCAACCTAAGAACGTCACTGAAGTAAGGAGTTTCTTGGGTTTAGCTGGATATTACAGAAGATTTGTGAAAGATTTTTCAAGAACTGCCCAACCCCTCACTAACTTGATGAAGAAGACAACAAAATTTCATTGGGATGACAAGTGTGAGGAAGCGTTTCAAGAGCTGAAGAAGAGAATTACAACGGCCCCAGCATTGACGTTGCCCTCTGAAGTAGAAGGATTTGAAGTTTACAGTGATGCCTCAAAGAAAGGTTTTGGGTGCGTCTTGATGCAACATGGTAAAGTAGTCGCCTATGCGTCAAGACAACTCAAACCGCATGAGCAAAACCACCCTACTCATGACGTGGAGTTAGGAGCGATCGTGTTTGCACTGAAGATTTGGAGACATTACTTGTATGGAGTACAATGTAAGGTCTATACAGATCACAAGAGTTTGAAGTATCTGTATACGCAAAAGGAGTTGAATATGAGACAGAGACGATGGCTTGAATTCATAAACGATTATGACTTGCAGATTGTGTATCAAGAAGGAAAAGCGAATAAGGTAGCAGACGCTTTAAGCAGGAAGAGTTCTCATTCACTGAACGTATTGATCCTAGCCGATGAGTTATGTAAGGAAATTAAGAGACTGAGTTTGGAAGTAGTTGAGCCTGGCTACGTACAAGCTCAATTGAATGCCCTCACTGTTGGACTAGATATATTTGAGGAGATTCGGATTAAACAAGCCGCAGATAAGTGGTTAAGTAAGCTCAGAGAAATGAAGGAAAGTGGTCAAGCCCCGGAATTTGAGATCGATAACAACGGAGTGGCAAGGTATAAATGGAGATTGTGTGTGCCACAAGACGAGGAACTCAAGACAAGGATTTTAAAGGAGGCTCATAACTCGCCATTTTCAATGCATCCCGGAGGAGATAAGCTTTATAAGGATTTGAAGAAGCATTTTTGGTGGCCTCGGATGAAGCAAGAAGTAGCCGAGTTCGTGGCAAAATGTCTAACATGCCAGAAAGTGAAAATACAACATATGAAGCCAGGAGGAAAATTGCAACCATTGGAAGTACCGGGATGGAAATGGGAATCTATCTCTATGGATTTCATCATGGGGTTACCGAATACGAGATCTGAAAAGAACGCAATATGGGTAATTGTGGACCGTTTGACTAAGACGGCGAGATTCGTGGCAATGAAGGACACTTGGTCGTTGAAACAGTTGGCTGATGCGCACTTTAATGAAGTGGTTAGGCTACATGGAGTTCCGAAGGATATCGTTTCAGATAGGGATCCGAGGTTCTTATCGAAGTTCTGGAAACAACTTCAGACAGCCGTGGGTACATTGTTGAAATTCAGTACTGCCTTTCACCCAGCAACAGATGGTCAAACTGAGAGAACAATTCAAACCTTGGAGGATATGTTGAGAGCATGCGTAATGGATTTCGGAGGTTCTTGGGATGATCATTTAATGCACATAGAGTTCTCGTATAACAACAGCTATCACTCGAGCATAGGAATGGCTCCTTATGAAGCATTGTATGGACGGAAATGTAGGAGTCCTATATGTTGGAGCGATGTGAACGAGTCGCTGAATTTGGGACCAGAAATGATTGAAGAAACCACTGGCAAGGTGAAGTTGATTCAAGAACGTATGAAAGCAGCTCAGGACCGACAAAAGTCGTATGCCGATCAAAGGAGACGAGACTTAGAGTTTGAAGTTGGAGAAAAAGTGTTACTGAAAGTTTCACCAACCAAGGGAGTAATGAGGTTCGGTAGGAAAGGAAAGTTGAGTCCTCGTTATATCGGACCTTACGAGATACTTGAAAGAATTGGAGAAGTGGCCTATAGGTTAGCTTTACCTACAGAATTAGCCAATGTTCATAATGTTTTCCATGTGTCTCAACTTCGTAAATACATTCCCGACCCTTCCCATGTCATCCAACCTAAAATCATAGAGCTTGATGAAACTCTCACTTTTGAGGAACGTCCTGTTAGAATCCTCGATACCAAAACAAGAAACACCCGAAACAAAGCCATTAAGTTAGTCAAAGTGCTGTGGTCAAACCAAACTTCGGAAGAAGCAACTTGGGAAACAGAAGACGACATGAAAAAGCGCTACCCCGAGATCTTTTCTGAGGTATGATTATCGAGTTTCGAGGACGAAACTCCTTAAGGGAGACCGGATTTAAGACTAACGAAGCGCAAAACTAATATTTTGCCAGGATTAAAATAACTAACTTTGAAGTTCGAGGACGAACTTCGTTTTTAAGGAGGAGTAGATGTAATACCCCGAATTTCGATAAATTAATATATTATTCTATTTTAATTAAAAACGTTTCAATATGAATTTTATGGAATTTTCTTTGATTTATTTCGATTTATTATTTGAAAAACATTTATTATTTTAATGATATAATATTATTTCTATTATTAATGTTATTACTTCATATTGAAATTATTTGAAAGAAATATTTTGAAATTTAATGTTATTTTATGTACATCTTATGTACTTAGCTAATTTGATGTACAACTTTTTAAAAGCTTGATTACTACTCATACCACTTATATCACTTATCACTTATCACTTATCATTTTTCACCCAACTCAAAGCTCTTATAACCCTCATCATCACCTTCCTCCTTCACCCCACAACCATTAATGGTTTCTCCAAACTCTCAAGCAAGCCATAAACTCCCACTTGCAAAATCAGATTTTTCCCACTTGCAAGAAATCAGATTTTCACTCAAAAATCTGATTCACTTACACAATTGAGTCAAACAAACAATCCCTCTTCAACCTCCATACTACCCTCATCAATGGTGTTTGACCATTCAAACTAAAAATCAGATTTTTCCTCTTCTATAAATACCCAACTCAACCCACTCAAATAATCAAGCAAACATCACTCAAGGTTTGCTTCACTCTCTTCTTTCTCCCCTCTAAATTTCTGATTTTAGTTTTGAATGGTCAAGCACCATTGATGAGGGTAGTATGGAGGTTGAAGAGGGATTGCTTGTTTGACTCAATTGTGTAAGTGAATCAGATTTTTGAGTGAAAATCTGATTTCTTGCAAGTGGGAAAAATCTGATTTTGCAAGTGGGAGTTTATGGCTTGCTTGAGAGTTTGGAGAAACCATTAATGGTTGTGGGGTGAAGGAGGAAGGTGATGATGAGGGTGATAAGAGCTTTGAGTTGGGTGAAAAATGATAAGTGATAAGTGATAAGTGATAAGTGGTATAAGTGGTATGAGTAGTAATCAAGCTTTTAAAAAGTTGTACATCAAATTAGCTAAGTACATAAGATGTACATAAAATAACATTAAATTTCAAAATGTTTCTTTAAAATAATTTCAATATGAAGTAATAACATTAATAATAGATATAATATTATATCATTAAAATAATAAATGTTTTTCCAATAATAAATCGAAATAAATCAAAGAAAATTCCATAAAATTCATATTGAAACGTTTTTAATTAAAATAGAATAATATATTAATTTATCGAAATTCGGGGTATTACAAAACTTTTCATGGACAATTTGCTTCTTTTTATGAGAATAACATTGATAAAATATCGTTGAAGAGAAGGGAGAGTGACACGTGGCAGACTGCAAACTGTGCTTATGCTTTTTAATATATATATATATATAGATGTTGCTTTTACAGACCCTTCAATTCATCGTATAAGGCTCTTTTGCCTTTGAAAGGTCTACTTCAATGAGAATCTATGGAAAAAATGAAGAGTCGTACACACAAGATAATAGATTAAAAAGGAAACTTAAATTTATAGGTGTGTCTAGAGTTCCTTAAATTTTGATCATTACAGGTTTCAGAAGACAAATACATAGTACAAATAAAGCACATTGTGTACCCTTTTTACTATGTACTAAAAAATTGAGAACAACATTATTTTAGCATTTGAATTTTATTTTTAGATACTAGATATAGATTAGTCATAATTCTACTAACAATCTTATTTAAAAATCTTAATACTAACTCTCTCACTTTCCATTCCTATAATATGTGTTTCATCAGAAAGTTATACTTAAAATGATAATGTACAAGTCCTAAAATATTGATTTAGGTTGTCATCATCATTTTGAACAATAGAAAATAACTATCTAGAATCGGCGAAAATCTATTTTTTAGAATCTTGTTTTCTTTGGAAAACTCGACATTACATTTTCTAATTTTCGTATTTATATTATATTTAAATTTGGATAAAAAATAATATCATATATATATATATATGTCATACAACAGCCTAGAAGACCATTTCAATCCATATTAAAGCATTGTTTAAAGTTCGTTGTAAGAACTTTTCGAAATTAATCCTTAGGCCAATTTTAAGCAATCTAATTAGTTAATTATATTAATCAATTAGGTAAATTATCTCAAGATATATTAGAGATTTTTGAAAGGAAGATTATATATGGTGATCCTCAACCTTTTATTTTACATATGGCAGCCAAAAAAATACTCTTGATTATGGTGACATGTGACATTTAACTTTTGTATGCTTGTGCCCTGTGACATTAATGATATTTCACGGTTAGATGGCCATTAGTTGTGTGACATTAATGAATTTGTTTGCATGCAAGGGAAAATCCAGTTTTGTGTCCCATGAAAACTTCTTAGTTTAGGGTAAAGGGGAAATTAGACCTTTAAGGGCTCAATTTGAGGTCGAATTTGTCAAAAGAAAGGGACCAAAACTACCTCGATTTGCATGCATTCCTCAATTTCGATTCAAGGAAAAAAATCTCCTCGATTTTGGGTTTGAGGTGTCTATTTGGTCCTTGACGGCTTGATTTGAGGTTGAAATTGTCAAAAAATGACCAGAATTACCTTAAGTAAGAGCCAGCATAACCGAATCTAATATAACCTAAATTTTCTATTAACATCAAACTTACGTTCGTGGCTCATTAATACGTGTGACATAAGTATATAGAAGTTGGAGGTCACCGCAAAAGTATTTTTGGCTACCATTTGGAAAATAAAAAGTTGATCACCATATAATATTTTCTCCTTTTGAAAAATCTTGTATTTAGAATAAATCCGAAAAACATGGATTTTCATATAAGATAAAATTTTATGAAAATTGCAACTTTCATCAATGATGGCGCGAGTTGCCCAATAAGCATATCTGGCTCCAATGCAGCTACCCAATGGCTTGTATGCGACCGTTCCTACACGACAGGCACACTGTCATGAGATTCGAATTTTCCATGGAATCATTAAGAGAGTTGGTCAATGACCTTTCTACTAGGGTTTAATCTAATTTTTGAATTTTAGGCAAGAACACTTTCTTAACTAATTGTAATTATTCACCAACTATGGACCACTTTTCTTTCAAATATTCATACCTTCAATCTCATACTTTTTATTACAACTTTTCTCTATGCAATTTAAATCAAATGAATTCATTCCAAACACTTTAAACCTTTTTAAGGGCTTTTTCAAGTTGAATTAGATATGTTCGAACTATAGAATTAGGCATAAAGGCATACGTACATGAGAGTTATTTTATTTCAAATCTTTTTCTTTCTTCTTTAATTGTAAAAAATCTATCTATCATACACTACTAACTTGTTTGTGTCAAGATGTAGAATTGAATTTACTTTGTGTCTTGTACATATTATTGGATTATGATTTTTATTCTATACTCTTGGAGTATCCAGATCATCATCAACGACGTTGTCACCTCATATCCTCTTTTACGATTGTTGATAATACGCATATTTTCCAAGAAGGCAATAGAGTTGCTAATACCTCTTCAAGTTGGATAGTAACACCTCAAATTTTTACTAAAACTTTTGCGCCTTAATTTAATTAAATTATAAGTTAATATATATATATATATATTTTAGATAATTGGAGATTTAATGTTAAATCGCATAACTATATTTCGAAAATAAAAAAGTGTATAATGTGGTATGTGAATGTGATCGATTTGAAAAATGTATATATTTATGATGTGCATTTCTACAAATTTAGGGTTTATTAGGTATATCTGAACCCAAATTTTAATTTAATTAGTTGTAGCTGAATTAAAACCCTAAATGTGCAATTAGAGGTCTGTGTAAGAAATTAAAACCCTAATTGTCCTGGAATTTTTGTTCTTTGATTGCAAGTTTATCATGCACGTTACTGAGATGACCCACCTTGTTAATGTTGATGATGATGGAGATGATGTTGAGATGTTGATGGAGGAGAGAAAAGAAGATTCATAATAAAAAGATGGAGCATTAGGGTTGTTGAAAGAGAGAATCAGATATTAAAGGAGTGAGAAAGAGAGAATGGCGGAGAGAGAAAGAGAGAGTAAAGGAGAGAGAAAGAAAATCGAGCATCTAAATATGAACAAGACATAATCTTTAACGGCTCCCGTCAACAGGTGTGAGTTCATAAACATTTGACATAGTTAAGGTGGGATTTTTATACCAAGTAGTACTTGGTATAGTGGAAAAGATTGTACCCTTCCAATCTCAAGGTTGGGGGTTCAATCCCCATTAGGGGCACTTTGAGGGTAGGGATTTCCCTTACCCTTCCACCCTACTCTCAAGTGCCTGGCCCAATAGGACCCGAGCGGGGTCCGGGTCACTTCTCCTTACCAAAAAAAAAGGTGGGATTTTTATATAAAAAAACAAAATGGGAGTTTCTAAATACATACATTTTAAAGGTGGAAAAGTATAATTTATCCTTTATTTTAGTATAAGCTCTTTGGAGTTGAAGGCATGAAATTGTTAATATTTTGAAGTATATTTTGCATATTGATGTTTGAAGAGTATTTGATATTTGAAGTATGTTTTTGAATGTTATGTTGTTTTTTGAGTTATTAGTGTTTGATTTGGGTAGTCTAAGGGATTGTGCCCTGAAGGTATTGAACATGCACTCCGAGGGGTCAGGGGGCACCGAGCAGGGTGCTAGCCGTGCTACCCTGCGTAAGAGAAACATAGGATAATATTGTCGTCCGAGGAGTTCAAAAGTACTGAGCAGGGTATCCTGCATTGGAAGTATGTCATTCTTAGACACAGACGGTAGGGAATGTAACCCGTAGACAGTTGAAGAGGTTTTGATATGACACTTTCTTAGGGGGTGAGCTGTAGATTCACTAGTGTTTAACTCTCTCACTATCGTTTGTTGTTTCTGATTATCCAAGCCTTACTTTTTGGATGTGTTTAATTAGTTTATACCATGATTTATTGATTTATTGCTGAAGTTATTTGTTAGGAAAATTTTTCAGGAATAAGATAACCATTGTGTTGATCGCTTCTAACAAGTCAACCTAAAGATAATCTAGTAATAAGTAGACCTTGTTCCACTTATGCTTTGAACAAGTTTTTTAATACATGTGACCTACTCAACTGGTAAACCCACTTCTTGATTCCACCCTTTCGCTTTGCCATTTTGACTTCTAGAAAAACCCTTCCCACCATATTTACCTCTGCACTTCGAAGTTCGAACACTTTGCATGCCACCAAAACTCTCTCTCCTCTTCTTCATCTACAATCCAGATTTGTAGGTCAAAGGAATTCGAAGTTTGAATCTTTAACAAGTAAGTTTCTTTTATTTTGGATTTAATTTTTTTGACTAGAATATTTTGAAAAGTAAACAATTATGCTTTGAAATTGTTGTTTGAATGTTAGTGATAGTGTTTGCATAATACCATCAGGTTTGAATTTGTTTTCTAGGGAATGCTAATAATTAGGGTTACAATCCTAGGTTGATTTATAGGGATTGTTGATGTTGACTAAATTAGCAAGTTTAGGGTTTGAATTATTCAGTTGTGTGTTTAATTTGTATGTTTATTGTTTTGTGTCGGGTTGAAAAACAATTGAGACTTTTACAAAAAAATTAGGTAATAATGGCTTCTATTGTATGGCACACTGTTACTGATGGGTTTTAAATATATACCGCAAGTGCACGGCGTCTGTTGTTAGCAGAGCCTTGCAAGTACAGTTGAATCCATGGGGAGAAAAGTTTTCGTAGTTGAAGTTTAATTATAAAGTCACTTCAGATGGAATAGGGTTGAATTAATTAACTATACTAAACTAATGAGAATGACAACTACACAAATATTTAATCAGATAATAAAATCCTAGGGTACTAGTTTGGTCCATCATGCATAAATTAATCAAAGGGGTTCAAAAGATTAACAAAACCTAGGTCTAGAGTCGAGTAATTAGAGCAGGTGTTAAGCCTACGATCGGGTAATAACCCTCATAATCCAACATATGCAGTATGATCGCTAACATAATCAGGATTAATATTGTGTTCTAAGCCTCTACCAATAAGCCTACGAAAACTATATTGCTCTAATCACAGCCTTTGCGATGCTAAAACATTCAAATCAAATCACAATATATGCATGGGTTCCCTCCCTAGAAACCCTAGAAAAAGGACTAATCAGACATAGCTATTGAAACAAAAGCAATAATAGTCAAAGATGACATAATTAAGATCTAACAATGAAAGCAATAATCAAATATCAAAAAGTAAAGTAAGAACGATTATCAGATCTATGCGAAAGGAAGAAACTTTATTGAAATCTAATGATGTTCGAACAAAGTCCTTGAGAGCAAAAGTAAGTGTTTAGAACTAAGCTAATTCGAAAACTAAGATAAACTAAGATAACTAATCGAAAATTTAGGTTAAGTATTTATAGACAAGGTTCAAAAGCAAGTAAAAAACGAGGAAACAAGCTCACCGAGAAACCACATGTGTAAAGATAAGAGGTTTTTAGTGTGTCGTTAAGGCACTAAGAACCGCTTAACAAACAATACTTATAATCATAACGAGCAACTACTATGAACGTAGTAATGGCAAGTCAAGGGTCAAACCACAAGGAAATACGGATTGACTAAGATCTATTAAGTCTAAAACTACCTAAGTGAAGGGTATTTGGGGGTGTAAAGGATTGAATAATTATCAACTAAAAACTAACTAAAGAATAACAACTAATAATCAAGTAAGAGATGTAAATATAATAAGGAAAACACTAGAGTTTGGGCTACTCGTATGAACTTGGGCTAGACAACGATAATCAACACAATAGAGATTCAAGAACGATGAAAATACAGAGTTAAGTCTCCCTCTAAATTACTTGAGTCCTCTCTCGAATGGTCTTCAAGAGTAATCGATTAATCAATCAACCAAATCCTCTCTCGAATGGTCTTTGGTCAATTGATTAAAAGAATCAATGACATCCGAAAACCCCTAATTAAAGGATCCCCTTAATTCCTATCCAATCCCTTGGCCTAGAAACTAAGTCGAAACAAGGGAATAGCAAAAGGGATCAAAATTCAGTGAAGAACAATAGAAACCCTATGTGCCTTAGCATAAATGTGATCGAGATTTATCCTAGGGTGTCAAAACACCTATTTCAATGCAAAAAAATCAAATTGAATCATAATAACATTAACAATCTACATTAAGCCCTTAATTCATACTTTAGCCCCAACCCTAGATAATGAAATACTCACAAATCATGGATTCAAAGCAAAAGAGATTAATGAAATTAAACATGATTAATAAAACAATTAAAGTAAAGAGAAGTGATTGAAAGAAATATACTTGGATTGAATAAACGATTGAATCTTCAATAATAGTGTCAATATGAGAAACTAAGAGTTTGAGAGTGTTTAGAGAGAAAAACTATGTAATTAAAGTGTAAGTGATGAGATAATCGAAAGCAAAAAACGCAAAAACCTATTTATAATATCCCATAAATGAAGACGGAATATCGGGGAAAAAACCAAATACAGGTCTACACGGCCATGTCGTTTTAATTTTCAAGTCTTCACAAAGTTACTACCTCCGTAGAAATTAGCCAACACGGGGGTGTCAAAATGGACACGGGCATGTCAAAATGGACATGGGCGTATAGACCTGAACTTCTCAAATTAGTGGGCAAGCAGAACAGGACTGTCTTCGTGGAAAAAGACCAACACGGGTGTGTTGAAATCAACACGGCCGTGTTGACCTGCTGGTCAGCGGACAACTCAACTTCAAACGATCATATCTCTCTCGTCTCTTATCGGAATTGGGCTTATAGCCAGTTGTTGGAAAGCTATCGAAACGAGCTAACACCTCCCACATAATTAGGATTTTTTGAACAAACGAGCTAAAACGTGAAAAATTAATGGATCAAACGTTATGTCCATTTGAAGTTCAAAAGTCCACAACTAGTCTTCCAATGATCATAGACTTCAAAAACCTGCTAGTTAGCTTGGAAATCATCCAAAAACAACTAAACAGATAATGAAGTGACAATATAACTCAAAGGTGACAAAACCCATGCAATGCTAGGCTTAAATGCTCTAAACTACATGCAATGACACTAAAAATGACCTATAATTAAGCATAATAAAGTGCTTATCAGGCGGGTGGTCTTTAAATCTTCAGCAATATCACTCGTAAGCAACACCTGGTCAGGCGGGCGGAATGGCCTTGATAGGCGAACTTGCCCGGATGGCCGGGCGAAAGAAACTTAGCCAAAAATCTTCAAAGTCTCCAAAAGTGCTCACGGCCTGGTCGGGCGACCATGCCCGAGCGGCCGGGCAGAGCAGTCTTTGTCCATTTCTTAAGTCTTTTCTCCCCAAGAGCTCCAGAATTGCTCTTGGGGGACTCCAAATGTTATACAGTCTGGGTAATGCTCCCAAATGCTAGATAAAGGCCTTAGACACCTAATCTGCTCATTTAAAGCTCAAAAATACAAAACATACCCAATCATATCAAATCTTACAATAAAGAGCTCTAAAATAGTGTAAAACAAGGGGGAACATGAGGCTAAAAGCCTATATAAAATGAACATATCAAACTCCCCCAAGCTAAATTCTTGCTTGTCCTAAAAAAAATAATATCACGCGAACTAACATATGACTGTCTCACCCCAATCAGATAGAAAGATTTCAACTCAAAAATAATCAATAAGACTCGAGACTAGTCCGGCAGATAAGTATCATCATCAGTCTATCATATCAAACCAACAATCAATCAATATGCATAGCAATCCACAAGGCCATCTGCGCATCCCGCAAATACTAAGAGGGTACTCACAAGAGAGACACTCAACTTTCAATTTTTGTGGCAGGTAAAAGATGTGCCCGATCGCTCACCTGACTCAACCCATAATGACCCTTCCCAACTCACATCACTCGTGTGTTTAGAGAGTAGCATGTAAGACTCAACCTATTCAGTTGACTCAAAAATATCAAATATTCCACTAGATTGGGACAAAACTTCATATCAATCTAACTAATGCAATGCAACAAGGATCATGAGGTCTTTGCAAAGTTGTAGCGTGGCTTAGGTGAAAGGTGTGGAAAACTTTGGGAGATGTGTGGTATAGCCAACCTAGAGGAGCATAAACATCAACATAACAAGAGGTCAATGTGACCCATCAACTCAGCAAATCATCACCTAAAAGATAACCAACTCGATAAAACTGTAGTAGACCACACTTTCCTTTCCTTTTATTTTCAACTCACTTTCTACTTTGACTATTTGAAGCTTTCAAGGAATTTATTTTTACTCATATTTCATTCTTTTTCTCAATGATAATTTTTCACATTTTTGGTAACTATGAGCTTTTATAACAATAAGCTCCACAAATAACAAATAGCCAATAACCACTAAATCACCAAAACTCATCTATAACAAAGCCAAGTCACTACTAATGCTCCCCCAAGATAGGCTTAGGACAATATCATGTAAGGATATGGCTTGTAATGTGGGTATAATCATAAACAGGCAAGAAATGCTCAAAAGGGCTAGAGGCGGTATAATGTTATATTTGTGGCTCTGCGGCTCAGACAATAAAAAAGCACGCCGCAATCATTTCAAATATGCATCGATGCTAGACATCAAGAAGTAAAGAACCAATGTCAAGATCAATGCTATAATGAGGATCTAACACACAACGAAGGAAAGACTGGATGTAAATAGGCATTCAAAAGCGCAAAACTCACAGTCTACCCAACTTAGTTTCACATTCAGCGCAAATGTCACAAGCATCATACAAGCTAGGGTCATATAAAGTCAAAAATCCAATCAAAACCAATGAATCCTCAATGCCAACCCATCATAAGTCATGAATCAAAAACATTTCAAAAACTTCAATGGGGCATAAGGAGACAATCACATAGCTCAACATGCATAAATCAGCTCAATATTTTTTTTCAAAAGCAATAAACTATCCTATCAAAGCAATAATTCTATCCTAACAAAGTAGTAAATCTATCTACTATACACTAGAAAGCAATAAAAGAGAAAAAGAGAAAGCACACTCACATAATTCCCATCCAAGCTACATTCGGCCATGTCCTCATTGCAGCTTAAGAAGGGAAAACCCACACAGAACGGGGCAGTTAATCATCATCCGCCCAATCATCATCATCATCACCCTCATCCGCATCCTCATCATCCCCAAAATCATCTCCTCCACCTATAGCATTGGCACTAGAAGTACATGCATTATAAGACTAAAAAACTGGGCCAGATGGCTCCCCATAGGGCATGGAAGGGGCACCGTAACCATGAGAAATAAGGGGAAGGGGAGGGGAGATAAACCACGAAGGGTG
This sequence comes from Patellifolia procumbens, assembly GCA_947645195.1. NCBI lineage: Eukaryota > Viridiplantae > Streptophyta > Magnoliopsida > Caryophyllales > Amaranthaceae > Patellifolia > Patellifolia procumbens. Next base: position 3,547,447 of record CANSGD010000193.1, read on the forward strand.
GTCGGCATCAGCATCCATGAGGCCCCGACCATAATAGTCATAATACGTGGGGTGTAGGCCTCTCTGCACGTCATGCTCAAGAGAGGTGACGCGAGTGTCTAATGAGGTGAGGCGGATGTCAAGGTCATGTTGTCCCAACTCTAAGCGTCCCATCCCAGCAAGGATGGAATGTTGTCCTACCTCAAGGCGACTAAGGGCAGCCAATACAGGGTCGGGAAGGGTGGAGGAAGTGGATGGCTCATCGCGCTCTGCAGGCTGGAACTGGTAAACAATGGGAGTCCGTCTGGGGGCGGGGGCCTGCTGCTGCTGGCCCTCGGCACTCCTAAGAGGCAAAAGGAAAGAACCGCTCCCAGGCACCACACGAGTGTGGGTGATGTCAGGGAGTAAGATAGAATCTTGTCTACCAATGCGTCAGTGGTAGCAATTCGCTGACTGAAACGTGATCCACCCCGCCCGCTGGATGTTGTCAAGGTCGAGTCAGCATAAGTAAAATGAAAGGTATTAAACATGTCACCTAATCCTAATCTATCAAAAATAGTGCGAACCTCTTGGTGTAACCGAAGAGATTTTAAAGCTTTTTGATTAATAAACCGAGTAGGATGAACTAGACGATATTCAAGCTTACCAAATTTTTCTTTTTGCTCCACATCTCTGAAAATGACGTTGGGTTAGGTCGGATCTGATGGAATCTGAGCTCCCTAGGTAGAAGCGTCGGTGTTTCGCCTTTTACTTGGTCTTGGTGCCATGATGAAGGAAGAAGGTTGTATGTGAAAAGGGAGGATAAGTGATGAAGTTTTATGGAGAAAAGAGGAGGATTGACGGAGAAAAGAGTGAAAAGGAGTGAAGGTAAGTGAAGGAGTGTGAAGGTGTTATAATGGAGGTTGGGAGAGTAAGAGACGGAGGTTGAAGAAACTGAGAGATAAGATTGAGAGTAGGATATGAAGAAGTGAGGGGTGGAAACGAGGGGAAGGGTAAAATGAAGGGGGGTTTCCGGAAAGATGCCCGGGTGGGCGGCCCAGGCCGGGTGGCCGGGCGTAATGAAAAAAATGGCTTATTGCTTCATCTGGACCGCGATAAAGCGCTTGGCCAGGTAAAACTTCAAAAAAAATTCTCCACTGGCTCAAAACATCTCTCGGCACCGGTCGGTCGAACGTGCCCGGGCAGCTGGGCCAGAGCTACAAAGCTTCTTTTTTAATTTTCGCACTTTTGACCAACTCCTTGAACTCACAACTCCTGCACAATAACTCCTTGAACTCACAACTCCTGCACAATCACTTACCAGCCACAAATCAGTACTCTCATCTCTCACCCAAAATAAAACGAAAAGAAAAAGGGAAAGAAAGAATACGGGTTGCCTCCCGCAAACCACTGGTTTATAAAGGTCCTGCATGACCATATTACCTCCTCAATCAGACTCGTTAGCAAGAGGAGACTCAAAATAAATTTCCTCTAACCAACCAATGCCCTTAATTTTTTCTCTATCAACCTGAATGCCACACTCAGAAATCAAATGACCCAACACAACACCTTCATTGACTATAAAATGAAATTTCTCCCAATTTAACACAAGGTTCACTTCAGCACATCTGTTAACACCTTGGATAAATTATGCAGGAAAACATCAAAATTAGGCCCATAAACACTGAAATCATCCATAAAACTTCCATGATATTTTCAATAAAATCAGAGAATATGGCCATCATACATCGTTGAAAAGTAACTGAAGCATTACACAATCCAAATGGCATTCTACGATAGGCAAAGTACCATATAAGGACATGTAAAAGTAGTCTTTTCCTGATCATTTGAGTGGATAGGAATTTGGAAAAAGCTAGAATATCCATCCAGATGATAGAAAAATCTATGCTTAGCTAACCTTTCCAACATCTGATCAATAAAGGGAGGGGGAAAATGGTCCTTCAGGGTGGCATTATTAAGTCTACGATAATCAATGCACATTCGCCACCCTGTGACTGTCTGGGTAGAGATTAAATCACCCTTATCATTTTTCACCATAGTGGTTCCCCCCTTCTTAGGTACCACTTGCATAGGACTAACCCACATAGAATCAGCAATGGGATAAATAATGTCTGCATCTAACAATTTCATGATCTTTCTTCACCACTTCTTGCATGCTAGGATTTAAACGCCTTTGAGGTTGAATGCAAGGGCGGCGATTTTCCTCAAGATTTATATGATGCATCAAAAAATCAGGACTAATGCCCTTAAGATCGTCAATACTATACCCTATGACAAGCACTTAATTGTAGTTTAGAGTATTTAAGCCTAGTATTGCATGGTTTTTGTCAGCTTTGAGGTATATTGCCGCTTCATTATGTGTTTAGTTGTTTTTGGATGATTTCAGGGCTAACTAGAAGGTTTTTGAAGTCATACGATCATTGGAAGACTAGTTGTGGACTTTTGAAATTCAAATGGAAATGACGTTTGATCCATAAATTGGATTAAGGTAATTCTAGTGGGAGGTGTTACTCGTTTCGATAGCTTTCCAACGACTGGTCATAAGCCCCATTCCGATGAGAGACGAGAGAGATATGATCGTTTGAAGTTGAGTTGTCCGCTGACCAGTAGGCCACCACGGCCGTGGAACCTTCACCACGGTCGTGGGGACCTGTAGCAGGCAAGGCAGACTGTTGAAGATTTGGGATTGACTCGAAGAAGTTGGGACACACGACCGTGGCTCCTGACTTGCATAGAAGCAGTTTCTTTTGAGATTACATTCTGCCTCGACAATTTTAAGGCACCACGACCGTGTCGAACTGATATCGGGCTTTTGCCCCGTTTTTCCGTCTACATTTAATGGACCATATAAATAGTTTTGCGGTTTTTGTTGATTACTATCTCATTACTTAGAACCTAATTACAGAGCTTAAGACTCTAAACTCTCTAAAACTCTTATTACACTCATTATTGCAATTTCGAAGATCGAATTATTCATTCAATCCAAGTATATTTTTTTCAATCTCTTCTCTTTACTTTAATTGTTTTGTTAATCATGTTTAATTTCATTAATCTCTTTTGCTTTGAATCTATGATTAGTGAATAGTTCTTTATCTAAGGTTTGGGCGAAAGTATGAATTAAGGGCTTAATGTAGATTGTTAATGTTATTATGATTCAATTTGATGTTTATGCATTGAATTTGGTGTTTTGACACCCTAGGATAGATCTTGATCACATTTATGTTAGGGCACTTAGGGTTTCTATCGCTCTTAATTGAATTTTGTTCTCTTTTGTCATTCCCATGTTTCGACTTAGTTTCTGGGCCAAGGGATTGAGTAGGAATTAAGGGGGTCCTTTAATAAGGGGTTTTCCGATCTCATTCAATCTTTTAATCAATTGACCAAAGACCATTTGAAAGAGGATTTGGTTGATTGATTAATCGATTACTCTTGGGGACCATTCGAGAGAGGACTCAAGTAATTTAGAGGGAGACTTAACCCTGTATTTTCATCGTTCTTGGATCGCTATCGTGTTGATTATTGTTGTCTAGCCCAAGTTCATACGAGTAGCCCGAACTCTAGTGTTTTCCTTATTATATTAAATCTCTTACTTGATTATTAGTTGTTATCCTTTAGTAGACCTTAACTATTCAATCTTACACCCCAAAAACCCTTCATTTAGGTAGTTTTGGACTTAGTAGACCTTAGTCAATCCCATTTTCCTTGTGGTTCGACTCTTGACTTGCCTTTACTACGTTCATAGTAGTTGCTCGTTAGGATTATAAGTATTGTTTGCTAAGCGGTTCTTAGTGCCTTAACGACACACTAAAAACCTCTTATCACTCTATAGCCTTCTTGTGCATACGAAGCACTGTAACCAATTTTCCCAATTAGCTATCTGTGAGTTTAGTACTTACAATCACAGGACATTGTTCCTTATCATCAAGAAATGTATTTCAAGTAGAAGGGGAGTAGTTTAAGTTCTACCTTTGTTACCTGAGTTATAGAGGTTGAATAGACATTTTCCATTACCACAAAATCTTGTCCCTTTTCAGCAGTATGGCCATCCAAATCAGCAATGTAGGCATTGACTTCACCATCGATGCCTGATGGAACTTCCATGGTGAGTGATACCTCCAGAGGGTCAACACCACACATCTGTGGGGATGCAGATAAAACAGCTCTGTCCACAACATCACTCCTGCAACAAGATTCCTCAAGCATAGGAGACTTTATATCATTGGTTAGTTTAAATGCCATAGTATCATGATGTATCACATTTATATATAGTTTTTAGATGCATTTAGATTGCATTTAGAACTCCTCTTGAGCATTTAGGTGCATAATGACATGAATTACATAAGTTGTGTACTACTCCCTGTTTGTGTCTTTCGAGGATTTTCAGGTTATTTTGATACAAATTGTTCATGAGTATCAAAGATCTAGCCTATTAATCATTGAAGATGAAGATATCTTGCACAAGGATCGCAATGCATCCGTTTGGGATAATTTTGAGTTGGAATGAAGCAAAGAGTTAGTGAAAGAAGTGCCAAAACTGACACATGTTAACTATTTTCATCATAAATTTTGGTAGAAAATTGATAATCAAGAAATTATAATTGGGTTTGATTCTAGACTTTAAGAGCTTTCCAATGATATGTCACACACCCAAACGGACTTCTGGTTTGAGAGATATGGCTTTCGCAAGTTGACACAAAATCGCCATAAATTGGCTCAGCCCGATCGGGACGAAGTGAGGCCCGATCTAGTTGGGCAGGCCTAATTCGTGGGTTACTGCTGCATATTTGCGGAGGAAGATTTTTAAGCTTGGGCCATCTTTTGTGTTGACCCGATGCCATAGGGCAATGGTTGTTCGATCAGGTACCGGGCACGCGGAGCCATATTCTATCATTTAATTACGTTTTTAGTTAGTTTTTAGGGGCTATTATAAATAGCTAAACTCATTTATTTTAGAGACACTTTTTATTCATCTTATTTTCCCATTCAATTAGCTTAGAATTTAAATTTGCTTTCATTAATTTAAACAATAAGATTAGTTCAAAAGGTGATTGAAACTTTAATTCTTTTCAATGAAGGTTATTGCTTTACGTCAATTGGTACTATTCTTTTCCCTTAACCTCTTAAATTATTTCTTGATTGCTTAGTTTAATATTTCATTCATTTATGATGCAAAGATTAGGGTTGCATATTACATTTATTATTGTCGATTCAATTATGAGTAGGTAGTCGTATTTCTAGGTTTTTAGGGAGGAAAACAGTGTTTATACCATGATTCATTTTTGAATTGCTGTTAGTTTCTAAGGCTTGATTAGATAGATTATGGTGTGATTTGTTCTTGATGAGTAATTAATGTTATTGTGCAGTTTCGTTGATTGCTTGAGGTTAATAATTGTTTGCACAGATCCGTCTTACTTTTAGAGGCCTAGTACACATTAGTAATTCTGATTATGTCAGTGAACATGCGGCATATGTTGAATTATGAGCGTTGAGTCTTTACCATAGCTTAACATGTGCTCTAATCTATCAATTCTTGACCTAGGTTCTGATAGTTGTTTGATCCTTTTGATTGGAATAAGCATGGTGGACCGAACTAATTCCCTAGACCTTTAATTCATAGTTTAATTCTCGTCTTTATATTGCTATCTTTAGTCTAAATAGTAGTTCAGCTGATTTCTATTTGATCTTGTCTGAAGTAGTTGTTTAGCTGAATATCAACTTAGAAACTTTGTCTCTCTGTGGATTCGACCCTACTTCCCTTGACTATCACTGTTAGAAGACTTAGGATTTATCTTTGAATAGGTGATCCAACTTTAGCTTGTCATATCATCACCAACACTTATAGTTGTCAAAGACCCAGACTTGACACCAATAATAGCACCAGTAGTACAAAAAAATGGTCTACCCAAAATAATAGGATTTTGGGCATCCTCCTCCATATCCAACACAAAAAAAATAAAGGGGATGTAAAACTTTCCCACCATAACAGGGACGTCTTCTAAAACACCTTGGGGTATTTTATAGAACGACCTGCCATTTGCAGAGTAATTTGGGTACACTTAAGTGCCCCCATATTCAGCTTTTTACAGACAGACAATGGCATGACAGACGCATATGCACCTAAATCACACAAAGCCTTATCTATAAATAATGCACCTACATGACATGGGATGGAAACACTTGATATTATGATTGCTTATATAGTGTTTGGGCCCATTCCAGTCATGGCGCACCTAACCGGTGAAATGACCAAAATACCCTTAGGAGGTAAAATTACCATTTTACCCCTAAGGACCTCTCAGGACAGAAAGTACAGGCCTTCATTCAAGCCCACTAACAAAAAGGATTTCATGACATCATCATCTTAACCAGATGACATCACCTTAGTACTACCTATAAATATTACTCTGATCTGATCATTCAGGTACGTTTTTAGACACATTCCAAAGCATTTACTTGTACTACTCTCTGACCTTCTGAGATCATATCTGACTTAAGCATCGGAGAGCCGATCCCGGTAACATCCCCGGGGTAGTTCATGGTGCCCGGTTTTGCAGATATCGGAAACTCGAATAGCTTGGACTTGTTACTGGTTACTACCCCAGCTGGATTTAGACTCCCCCGAACTATAAATTTTACTGTGTTTCTTGTACCCAAAACAGTTGGCGCCGTCTGTGGGAATCTAACATAACAGCTGTATTTTCGAACACCATGACACGAGGACAAGGTAACCGCGGTACCACTGCTCGAAATACCACATCTGAGAATGCGCAGACCATTCTGCTGAACCAAGGAGGTGCTATCTTGGAGGACGAGACTGAAGTCCCCATCACTGGGAGGCAAGCTGACGCAACTTTCGATGTACCTCCACCACCAGTCACTTACTCGGACCTTCGACAGCTCGAGCTCCGAATGGAAAGACACATGACCACTGTCATGCAACAACTCGTCTCAGTAATCAAAACTCAACATACTACTACCCCTGACTGAGGGACAGTCCTAGATCAGCCGCAGGCTCATCGAAGGGCAGTAAACCCAAAACGTGCCCTAATCGAGCACGCTGCTGCTGGCCCATCGAAGAGGATACCTGCTGCTTCGAAAGGGAAATCTATCATGTCCCCATGTCAAGAGGACGCTCGACACATTATACAGCAGAAACAAATGAGGGGTAAGAACTTCAATGCCCGGGAGATCATTGAGAAAATAAGAGAACAATCCCAGGTAGGGAATTCTAAATACTCGGTTGCCACACGAACCACAGGACAGTCTCGCCCCGTGACTAACCGTCACACGCCAAGGATCGGGATCCCACAACACGTCGAGGATCCCGAAAAGGTAGCTGAATCAGGTTTTCTAGTTGGTTCAGTAGTGGCACATAAATCACCTTTTAGCCAACACATCATGGAGAACCCTAACCCGAGCAAGATCAAGATCCCTTCGATAGAGCACTACTCAGGCATTACTGATCCCGCTGACCATTTGGCAGTATACAAAGCTCAAATGAGCGTGCAAACATTCTTTGAGGCCACGTGGTGTAGGTACTTCCCGACCACCCTCAAAGGGTTGTCCCTCAATTGGTTCACTAGCCTGCCTAGTGGCATCATAACAAGCTTCTCGGCCCTCGAACCTCTATTCTCCCAACACTTCATAGCGGCTAAACGCAACAAAAAGACCAGTGTGCACTTGATGTCAGTTTCTCAACAAAAAGGGGAAAGCCTAAGCTGCTACATCAAGCGATTTAACGGAGAGTCCCTCAAGGTCTCCGACCCCCAAGATGGAGTCGCTGTTACGACCTTAATGAATGGCCTCCATCTTGGAAGATTCAAATTCGAACCCGCCATGAGGGAAACTCTCACCTTGGCAGATGCCATGAGGCAGGCGCAGAAGTATATCCAGGCGTCGGACATCTGCAAGAATGTGCATGATGAGAGAAGTAACAAACGGAGAAACGAGCCATCGAGCCAAAAGGACATGGCAGATAGGCTGAAGAGACATCGACCCTCTGATGGGGGCCATGACCCTCGTTTCAACAGCAATCGAGGGGAGATATACTTAGATTTGAAAGAGAAGTCCGTGTTGCCTTGACCTACCCCCATCAAGACGTCGAGTTATCGAAGAGACAAGAAGCTATGGTGTGAGTACCATAAAGAATGCGGTCATACGACCAAGGATTGTAAGGCGTTGAAAAAGGCCCTCGACAAATTAGCTGACGAAGGAAAGCTGAACAGGTACCTAAAGGAACCCCAAGGTGATCGAAGAAGAGAGAAGGAAAAATAAAAACAAACGAAGAGTGATGAAACCGAAGGCTATGTAGGAGTCATAGCTGGGGGCTTCGCTTCAGGAGGCCTGACCGGAAATTCAAGGAAAAATCACTTTTATCACCTGAAAAATGGTGAAAGGTTGAAGAAGCCGGACACCCCCACCATGGTGTTCGGAGAGAGTTCGAAGGAAATATAGATTCCCATGATGATCCTCTGGTCATCGAACTTAAAGTAGCCAATCACAGGGTTGGTCAAGTTCTGATAAATAGGGGAAGTTTAGCGGACATCATCACTTGGGAGTGTCTGCAGAAACTCAAATACGAAAAGAAAGACATCAAGGCCATCGACCAACCCTTGTTCGGATTTGGAGGCCAATCTGTTCACCCCCTTGGAGTCATCAACTTACCTAGCCGGTTTGGTGACAAGGGAAAAGGACGATGCCTTCCGATTAATTTTCTTGTAGTTGATATCGACCTCCCATACAATATCATCATAGGTTGGCCTACGCTGAACAGAATCAAAGCGGCCATTTCGACCTATCAGCTCTTGCTCCAATTCAAAACAGATGATGGGACGGTTGGTAGGTTGCATAGAGATCAAAAATCTGCTCAGGAATGCTATGTCAACAGCCTAAGAAAGAGCAAGCCTGTCGAGCAAAATTCAGGCAAGAGAAAAAGAGAAGAGGAAACAGCCAAAAGTTCACCTCCACCATTGGGATTGTTCTATAATGAGAACTCTGCCAACCACAATCGACCCCAGCCGGTCGACGAAGATGAAGGAATACAACTCGGACCTGATCCTAGCCGGACGATTCGAGTAGGAAAAGACCTTAGCCAGGTCGCTCGAGGTGAACTAATGGAACTCCTTCGAGAATATCAGGAGGTGTTCGCATTTTCGGCTGATGAGATGCCAGGGATAGACCCCTCGGTCACTAAGCATCAGCTGAATATCAAACCGGAATACAAGCCCATCAAACAGAAGTTGAGGCACCAGGGCGCTGAGAGAAATAAAGCTGCAGCCGAAGAAGTGAGAAAACTACTGAGTGCCGGGATGATTAGGGAATGCCAATACACAGAATGGTTGTCGAACGTCGTGCTGGTTCGAAAGCCCAATGGATCATGGCGCATGTGCGTCGATTTTACAGATCTAAATAAAGCCTGCCCTAAAGATGATTTTCCCCTTCCCAAAATTGACAAATTAGTCGATTCTACAGCAGGTTATGCCCTATTAAGCTTCATGGATGCAAATGCTGGTTACCACCAAATTCCCTTAGCCGAGGAAGATCAGGTGCATACAACATTCATTACAAGCTCAGGGATATATTGTTTTGTAGTCATGTCGTTCGGACTTAAGAACGCAGGGGCTATATACCAACGATTGGTCAATAAAATGTTCGAGAAACAGCTGGGACGTAATGTCAAAGTCTACGTAGATGACATGATTGTCAAAAGCAGGCTGGTCGAAGAACATGTCCAAGACTTGAGAGAAACCTTATCCACCCTCCGCAAGTACAGCATGAAGCTGAACCCCAAGAAATGTGTCTTCGGAGTTCGAGGAGGAAAATGTTTGGGATTCCTGGTGGACGACAGGGGTATCGAAGCCAACCCTGACAAAATACAAGCTATTATTAACATGAAATCCCCTTGAACTGTCAAGGAGGTTCAGAGGCTGACTGGGTGCATGGCTGCATTGTGAAGATTTTTGTCAAGATCAGCTCACAAAAGCTTACACTTCTTCAATACCTTGAAGAAACCGTGCTTTGAGTGGGATAATGAAGCGGATGAGGCATTTCAACAACTGAAAACACACTTAGCATCACTACCGAAGCTTGTTTCACCCTTGTCGAGAGAAACACTATTCGTGTATCTCGCAGATTCACAAACTGCGCTAAGTGATGTCCTCGTTGCCGAAAGAGAAAAACAACAACACGCAGTCTACTTCATCAACCATGTCTTTCGATGAGCTGAAAGTAGATACCCCCCATCAGAAAAAATGATTTATGCACTAGTAATGGCTAGTCGAAAATTGAAACCTTATTTTCAAGCTCACCCAATCAAGGTGCTTACCAGCCGGCCACTCAAAAAGCTTATCGAAAACAGAAATGGCTCTAGCTGAGTCATCGAATGGGCTAATCAATTATCAGATTTCGGCCTAGAGTTTGAACCCCGAAGAGCAATAAAAGCACAAGCCTTTGCCGATTTTATCGCTGAATGCCCATCGGAGTTCGAGACTGCCACCCAACAGGGACATGGAAACTCTTCGTAGATGGTTCTTCTTCAAAGGCAGGGTGTGGAGCAGGGCTATTGATAATAGAGCCACTCAAAAATAAAATGGAATATGCAATAAAGTTTGATTTTGTTGCATCAAACAACGAAGCTGAATACGAAGCCCTTTTGCTGGGATTGAAACTATGCCTCTCGAATGGGGCTAATGAAACAACCGTCAAGACGGAATCACAGCTAGTCGTTGGGCACGTCACAGGGGAGTTCAAAGCAAAGGAAGACAACATTAGGATGTACTTGGGTAAAGTAAAAGAGCAGCAGTAGCAAAAGTTCACCAAATTCACAATACAACACATCCCACGGTGTGAAAACCAGCAGGCAGATGCCTTGTCTCGAATGGCTAGCTCGGCATCCGGACTGGAATCTCAAACTATCTCTTGGGAAGTATTGTACATACCAAGTATCAACAGTCAACTCCTCATCTACAACATAGACCGCTCGAACAATTGGATGGAAAGCATCCGTGCATACCTCGAAGAAGAGAAATTACCAGAAGATGAAAAGGAAGCAGAAAGAATACGACGCCGTTCGAGTTGGTTCCTCTTACATGACCATTTTCTATACAAAAAGTCGTTCACACATCCACTTTTAAGATGTGTGACCCTCGAAGAAGGCCAACAAATACTTCGAGAAATACACGAAGGCACTTGTGGCAGTCACCAAGGAGCTCGAACTATAGCTGGAAAAGCTCTTCGAGCAGGATATTATTGGCCAACAGTGATGCAATATGCCAAAGGGATGGTCAAAAAGTGCCATAACTGCCAAGTATATGCCCATGTGCATCGACAATCAGCCACTCCTCTCACCACTATGCAATTTGTGCTGCCATTCGATCAGTGGGGGATGGACATCCTCGGACCATTCCCAACCGCATCTGGTGGGGAAATTCTTGTTGGTGGCAGTCGACTACTTCACCAAATGGGTTGAGGCAGAACCCTTAGCCCCCATCATAGATAACCAAGTGCAGAACTTCATATGGAAAAACATCATCACTCGCTTCGGAATACCTCGAGCACTTATTTCAGACGACGGTCGATAATTCAACAGTGGACCTACTAAAGCCTATTGTGCTCGATTTGACATACAAACAAGGTTCTCTACTGTCAGTCGACCACAAACTAACGGGCAATCCGAGGCAGCCAACAAAGCCATCCTCAAAGGGCTGAAGAAGATGTTAGATGGAGCGAAAGGATCATGGGTTGAAGACCTTCCAGACATACTATGTTCCGCTCGAACTACTGTTAAAGAGGCGACTGGTCACACGCCTTTTAACGTAGTCTATGGAAGTGAAGTCTATTGCCGGTTGAAGTAGATATCCCACACCGAGGATAACTTTCTATGATTATGGCAGAATATGGAAGAAAAAAGCGTCAAGCTCGACCTCCTACCTGAGACCAGGGGGAATGCATTGCTCAAATCAATTGCTCAGAAAATGAGAATGACCAGGCTCTTCAATCGAGGAGTCAAAGAAAGGAAGTTCGAGGTAGGAGACCTTTTACTTCGAAAGATTGAAGCTACGGGATAGAAGCAAGACCTCGGTAAACTAAGCCCAAATTGGGAAGGACCATATCGAGTGACTGAGATGATTCATTCTAGAACGTATAGGCTCGAAAACATGAATGGCGATCCTCTATTTCGTCCATGGAATGTGGACAACTTGAGAAAATATTATGTTTAAGCACAACACAGCAAGTTAAGGGGCTAATACAGGAGCAAGATTGCTTATACGGCTTCGACCTAACCGGTCTAGATGAAGATTAAATTGTTGTGATGTACGACGAAGTATTAGTAGTACTTACTTCTAAAAAACTTGTAAAAGACCTTGCCGGTCCAACAGGCTTGTTTGAAGTTATGAATAAAATTCGACCTTACCGGTCCTTCAAACTTGTTATTATTTGCATGTCATTCGAATTTCATTAAAACCTAACAGGTTATAAAAATGATAGATCACCACCTCAAAAGAAGGTGGTCGAAGATCTTTATGAACCCCTCTTAATGATGGCGTTCGAGCATACATTATCATAAAAGAGAAGGTATTTAAATCTACATTAACACATCCAAGTGAGGTGTTCGAGTTTTTTTCAAGCAGGCTAAATTAACTTAGCATATTATTCCAAAATACAAGTGACCTAGCAGATCGAAAAACAAGTTGATCGGCCTCAAAAGTGTCGTTAGATTCTAAAGCCGATGCAAAAGTAATTTAAGTTTCCTAACTCTCCTACTAACATATAGCAAGGGTAAGTCAGGGTCGAATCCTCAGGGAAGTGAACATAGTACTTATGTTTGTCCAACTAATCCTTGTTCTAAGGGTTTTTCTTTTTGGTTGAGTGAAGAGAATAATGACTAAAAGTACTCTAAATTAAACTAAATGCACAAATGACTCAATTAAAAGGTAGTTCTAACAATATGAGAATAAAGACACTAGGAATGCAGCTACACATGGCATTGGGGAGTTAAACGAGAAACCAACTCAAGAGATATAGGGGTAAACATGCTTCACAATCGAATGGGAAAAATACTGTTTTCATAAATTCTCACTACCTCTCTCAAATAGTAGCAAACTAGAGAAAATAAGCAACAATAGACCTCTTTCGAATAGTCTATAATCACTTAAAAACTCTAATAATCAAGAGTCCTTTAATGGTTTTCCTTCTTAATATAAGCAAATCTCTTGGTCATAAATTAGAATACAAATTGAGTTTAGAAATGAAATTTTGAAATAAGAATAGACAATGATAATCAAAATCCACAATACAAGTTCATAATCATGGCCAACGATTAGTAACAAGCCCTAAAACATCACTAGACATTATGCAAGGAAATTGAATATAAAATTGATTTAGATTAACGAAAGAAAACATGGTAATTAGATTAGAGATGAGAAATACTTGAGAATGAAATACTTGAGAGAAAGTAGATGAAAACAATACCAAAAGATGGAGAATGAAATTCCGGAAATAAAATATATAAACTTGCAAGCAATTCGAGCTATAATCCTTGATCAACAATGGAGTTTTCAAAGTATGGAAGAAGAAGGCTACTCAACAATCTCACTCTAATCTCTTCAAAATTTTGCAAAAACTAAGTATCTCTCCAAAATTAGGGCTAAAAAGTATTTATATCCTCTAAAAAATAACGTAAAATGAGTCTAACAAAGCCTTAGATCGAATAAGAAAAGTCGGAAATCCGCGTTGCAGGCCTTAAGCGGACACTTACATAGCTTAAGCGGACGCTCCAAAATGCTCAAAAATCCCTGCCAACAAAACCATGGAAATAAGCGAACACTTGAGTCCGCTTAAGCGGACGCTTATGGCATAAGCGGACGCTTATGGGTTAAAATGTAGCTTCCATGAACTCTTGACAAGTCCAAAGCTTCACTCCATGCATACACAACCATCATAAGTCTTCCTTGGCATAGAAATAATTTCATTATACATTCACAAGCACTAAGTAGCGTCACGCCATCAAAAATATAAAGCTCTAAAATCATCAAAATGATTATTCATGGCCTCTTCCATTTCCGCACTCGATCCAAAAGCTTTATCTCCTCTCCTCGAGAGCTCCAAAATAATCAAAGTATCTTCCAACCTACACACATGAACAAAAGACACAAGAGGAGACACCAAGACACATTGCGTAACACAAGATTTAGCTTAAAATCATGATAAAATACCAAAAATCACGCGAGTGCACCAAAATGAGAAGAAAAGATAAAAGAAGAGAATAATGGTGTGAAATGAGAGGAAAGAAGGTGGAAATGAGGGGAAACATGAGTAAAAAGAGCTCTAAAAGTGGATATAAAATCCGCTTATCAAACTCATCCAAGCTTAGCATCTTGCTCGTCCTCAAGCAACACTATAAACACACACAGACTCAACATTAATTAAATTAAACCTAGGATGCATGCACGACTCTTACTCATTACACTAGCATGAACTATAGGCATGAAACACCAATCGACCGGACCCTTTGGAAACTCAAGTTTGTAGGAGTAATTTCTTACCCCATGCACTAACCTCCCAAAAGATGCTCAACCATTTTGCTCTACCTCGATTCCATTTTGATGATCCTCGTCAGGGCTTGCACAACATCTAACCCTATGCCAAAAGGGGACAAAACAACTCAAGAGATCGAGGAGGTCTTTCGGGCTTGTAATGTTGGCTCTGGTTCAAGGTGGGGACAAATGTTTTGGGCTATGTGGTGCTATAAAAGGGTGATAGTGGAGCATACACTCAAAGATTACCCTCCCCCAAGCTTGACATTTTCAATACCGAACCTACAAAAACCCTGAATAAATCGAATTAAAGCCAACTATCCCATTCACCAAGAAATTCCTTATTAGACACAACGTTAACACTTCTTTCTTTCTTTTTTTTCCTTTTTTTTCACCCTTCTTTTTTCAATTCATTTTCTCTTTGACAAATCTCGAACATGATATTTCACACACTAATGATCATAAATCTTTAAATAAACATGTGAATTCTTCTTTATTCCTTCAACAACAATCTTTCAACAACACAATGAATCATCCAAGAAAAGCTACCAAGAATAACCTATACTAAACCCTTTGAACCCACCCACACTCGTCAATCTACAAATGCTCCACTAGTGGATAAAATTTGGCCATGTGACTCAAGATATGGGTGCCAAGATAAAAGGAAAATTAGGCTCATATTTGGTTCAGACAAGGGAGAGTGAAAACACAAAAATGATGCAGGATTGGGCTTTTAAGACATGTAGCTATAATCATAATTCACCTAAAACTAGCCAAGTGAATGCCTCCTTTCATCTCTCCTAAGATGCTCAGTCAAGGCCTTGGGAAGCTAAAGTGCAAGTCCCAACTTGAACGATCAAGAATGAGGGTTCAAAAATGAGTCTTACGAGGTTCGTGGCCCTCTCTCGGGAAACAACCAATCTTACCAACTCCCCAAGTGCCGCCAGGTCCACCAAAAGTCACCGATACCATGTCTACCTGACAATGCAGTCCTAAAGTCTAGACTCTTTTTTTTCATTTTTTTTTGACTCTGAGAATGTACATGATGGAGGGAAGGGAGACTCGATAAAAATAAAATAAAAGGGAAAACTCAACTAGACTGACTCAACCTAGCATGCTCCTAAACACTCAAGGATGACGACACGAAGTTAAGGGTTTTTAACCACTCATGAGAGAAGAACGAAAACAGAGGAGAAGTTTTATTTTTTTTGTTTTTTTTCAGAAAAGTTTTATTTTTTTTGTTTTTTTTCAGAAAGTGAGGGATGAAGAGAATATACACCATCTAATCACAATAAGACACAACCAAGTGTATTCCAAGAAACCACAACAACACTCCATCCCAAAGGTACCTGCATAACAAGAGAATAATAGCAAGGGGAAGGGGAAACCAGCAGTCCGAAATGGTTGTTCATAAGCCGTGGATCAAGAAAATGCAAACACCCGAAAACTATAATCTCAAATGCATGATCATGAAATAGGAACAATGAAGCATCACATGAGTACCCGCCCCCTTTAAACCAAAATAATCCAAGAATCGCCCCCCCAAACTTAAGATGAACTCCGTCCTCGGAGAAAAGGACAAGCACACAAGGGAGGGAAAAGGGGGAGGGGAAACTAAAGTGCTAAGCACTACTACCGTGCTCATTATTGCGCCCCAAGAAGAAGACAATTATGAGACTAGTAAGGGTAAAGTTGGGGGTTCTCATAATAAGCAAGATTAGAGGGATCCATGTCAAGTGCAGGAGGGTAGATCGGGTGGTTAGGATAACCTGTCCTCCCGATCTACCATCGAAAGATGTGTGCGCCAAGCAATACGACGCATGATTTCCAATTCGGACATGATATCCCTATAATGCTCTTCTGAACGGGCTTGAAGAGTAGCCAAAACACCCATCACAGAGGCTAAATCAGGAGCCAGAGATCCGGAAGAAGACGTACCTGCCTCCTCCGTTGAGGATCGAGCTCACTTAGCTCAGGGAAGTGCACTACATCCTTGTTCAAGGCGCTCTTTAGGTGTGAGATCTTCTCCACGAATTTCATCAAAGGGAATTCTCCAAGGGTTCACCTCTCGTGGAGGAGGCTCAAGAAGGAACTTGTTTGGCAAATAGCAATATGATCGTTCTCGCACCAATAATAGCTGCAGATTGGGGTCAGAAAAAGCACTCCTTCATAAATAGCACAGACGACATGTAGGCAAATCCAAGTAAGGACTCCCAGACACAGGTGGCAACCCACTCAACCTGTTGGCCAACCCATGATGCTCGGCCAATAAAGTAATAATCCCCCCACATTGAATATCAGAAGTTTGTTCGGGGTTGTCTGTAATGTCAATCAGCTTCTTTAGGAGAAGTGACCCATAATTAATGTGAGAATTTTGTGTGAAACGACCATTAGTTTCTCTCCATAGAATACAAGTTCTTGTGGTTTAGCCTGGCCCAATTCATGCCTTGAAAAACAAACAGAGGTTAGAATTTTATGCACATATCGAAGAATAGGGCTAAGAACTTCAGAAATCTTGCTTGTATTAGCGGAATAAGAGGTGTTACCACTAGTAATACGTTCCCACCAATCTTGTTGCACATACACTTCCCATGGATGAGTAGTAGGGTCAATAGGGTCATGCTCAGTATCCCACCGAAGTAGACCATTCAAGGCCATTAAGGTGATCGAAAAGTCTTGTCCAAAGAGCCTATAAGACAAAGTAGGGTCCTCTGCCTCACTAGGGTCGTCGCATCGAAAGGAAGACAAGAATTCCAAGGTCAATGTGCGATATGTACTAGGAGACAAGGATAGAAATTTTCCCCAACCCAAAGTCCTTAAAAGTTTCCGAACCCCATCTTTTATCCCGAGCTTATCACAAGTAAATGCACAGAAAAACCTAGTTGGTTTGATGACTCTTGAGTCCAATTTATTATATTTTTGCGCTTGAGATTTGTTTTTTGAACACAACATTATAGTCCTTGGGCGTAGAAGGAGAGGGACTTTAGAAGCTTGCCTAGGTTGGGACGAAGAAGGAGCGGGACCACCCCTTGTTTTGACCATGAATAATGTACCACCACAACCAAAGGAATGCAATCAAGAGGCCAAGAATTCAATCAAAAACCAACTAGGACGCAAAAAATGTGTTCACAACAACCTAGCAATGAGACTCCTATGAACCATAACAACCACTAGCATTGAAATTCACTAGCAACATTGTGCAAATGCTAAAGCAAGTAATTTTCAGCATTCAAAGTAACAACCTACAATGCCAACAAGCCAACAAGTCACCATATCACCAAAATCATGTATAATCCAACCCACAACAATAACATCTTTCAAAATTCCACACTTTATCACAAGAATAGCACAACAAATTATTCATAGAGGGCTAGAAAAATACCAACATAAGGAAAAAAAAAAACAGAAATTTCTCACCAAAGTATTCAAAGAGGAGCAAAGGAGAGAAAATGGCCGGAGCCCAGCCACTGAACGGGCCGGACGGCGGCTAATGCCGGCCAGGGAGGGACACCGGACGACGGTCGTCAGAGAGAAGGCGGAAGCGGGGGTTGGGGTCGCGTGAGTGAAGGCGGAAATGGGGGATGGGGTCGTGTGTAAAACAGAGGAAAGTGAGGGGAATGCTGCTGCGTGAGAGAGAGAGGGGCAGCGGTGAACGTTAGTGCGAAAGGGAAACGGCGGGGGTTTGGTTGCTGCCGGCGGAGTGGCGGGTAGCGGGCCGGACGAAAGTGGACGGAAAATTGGGGTCAAGGAAGGTGGGGCGAGAGGGGGGGCTGCGTGAGAAGGAGAGAAGTGGGGAGGGGGTTCTCTATTTTTGGTTTTCAAAATCAAACCTCCTTTCTTTTTCTTATAAACTTCCTGTATCCTCTATAGTTGAACTTAAGCGAATGCTTAAGTGAACCCGTTTTGCTTTCTATTTTGTCAAAAAAAAAATCGCTGCTCTTTTGTTTTCTTTTTTTTTTTTGGGCGCTTCTTTTTTTTCTACTTTTTTCTATTTTTTTTATTTTTTTTTATTTTTTTTTCTTAAAAGAAAACCAAAATACTACTAAGATGAGGGATCGGGTTGCCTCGCGAAAAGCGCTTTGTTTTTAAGGTCCTTAGCTCGACCGTGCAATGTTTCACCGTTCATGAATAGAGGAATCAAGCTAAGAGTCTCCTCTTCAAAGACCAATTGGCCTATGAAACCAACTTGATGGCCATCATAATAAAGCTTGAGCCGATGTCCATTAAACATAAACTTATTCTCCTTATCTTTCACCTCAATTGCACCGTAAGGAGTGATCTTTGTAACTTCACATGGTCCGGACCACTTTGACTTCAACTTTCTGGGAAAAAGTTTTTGACGGGAGTTGAATAAGAGTACCTTATCCCCCACCTTAAAATCTCACCGTAGAATACGACGGTCATGCCATTTTTTGTCTTTCTTTATAGAGTCGGGAACTCTCATATGCATCAAATCGGAGTTCGTCCAATTCATTGAGTTTCAACAATCTAAGTTCGTCTGCTAAAGTAGGATCCATATTAAGCTCTTGAATCGCCCACCATGCCTTGTACTCCAACTCCACGGGCAAGTGGCATGCTTTTCCGTACACTAGTCAATATGGCGTAGTACCAATAGGAGTCTTGTATGCTGTACGGTAAGCCCAAAGTGGATCATCGAGGTTTAAGGACCAATCCTTCCTAGACTTATTTACCACCCGCTCCAAGATTTTCTTCACCTCTCTATTAGACACTTCAACTTGTCCTTGAGTTTGCGGATGATAAGGGAGCCCAACCTTGTGATTCACCCCATATTTTTCCAAGAGAGAATTGAGTTGTTTCTTAGCAAAATGGGAACCACCGTCACTGATGACAACTCTAGGGACTCCAAATCTAGGAAAAATATTCTTCTTTAGGAGCTTCAAAACCACCTTGTGATCATTGGTGGGTGAGGCAATGGCTTCCACCCACTTTGTAACGTAATCAACCGCCACCAATATATATTGATGCCCACAAGATGACACAAAGGGACCCATGAAATCGATCCCTCACACATCAAAAGGCTCCACTTCCAAGATCGGGTTTTGAGGCATTTCATTTCTTTCCGATAATCCTCCGCTTATTTGGCACTTATCACAAGATTGGACAAAAGAGTATGCATCTTTGTGCAAAGATGGCCAAAAGAAACCACTCTCAGACACCTTGGCGGCAGTCTAAGCTCCTCCAAAATGACCACCACAAGCATAGGAATGACAGTGTATTAGAACTTCATCGAACTCGTGATTTGGAACATATCTTCTATACACTCCATCCCCACATTGCTTGAACAAAAATGGATCATCCCAATAGTACCTCTTGGCCTCCTTGTAAAACCGCTTACTTTGTTGTGAAGTGTAGCCATATGGAGTGATACCACAAGCAAGAAAGTTAGAAAAATCGGCAAACCAAGGAGGTTCATTAACCAACAGAGCAAACAACTGCTCCTCTTTTAGAAACTCATCTATAGGAACTTCATCTTTTCCATATGTGCTAAGATCACAATAGGTGCCAATATCAAGGCCTTTTTCAAAGTTTGAAAAGCACGAACACATGCTTCATCAAACTTAAACTCTGCATCCTTCAAAAGTAGATTCGTCAAAGGTTTAGTGATTTTTGAGAAATCTTTGATGAAACGCCTATAGAACCCCGCATGTCCTAAGAAAGAGCGAACTCCTTTGACATTAGTGGGCGGGGGAAGCTTTTCAATTACTTCAACCTTTGCCGGATCTACTTCGATCCCTTTATGTGACACTTTATGCCCCAAGGCAATTCCTTCTTGGACCATAAAGTGATAATTTTTTCAATGAAGCACCAAATTCAGCTCTTGACATCTTTTCAATGGTCAAAAGATGAACCACAAAAAGAAAAATCATCCATGAACACCTCAATGGATTCCTCCAACATATCAGAAAAAATGGTTGTCATACATCATTGAAAAGTAGAAGGTGCATTACACAATCCAGAAGGCATCCTTCGATACGCAAAGGTGTCAATTGGACATGTAAAAGTCGTCTTCTCTTGGTCATCGGGATGAATCGGTATTTGGAAAAATCCCGAGTAACCATCTAAAAAACAGAAATATTGATGACGAACCAGTCTCTCTAACATTTGGTCAATGAAGGGGAGAGGAAAATGGTCTTTCCGGGTGGATTTATTTCAGTTTTCTGTAATCTATGAACATTCTCCACCCAGTGATTGTTCTTGTAGAGATGTCCTCCCCTATATCATTCTTAACAATTGTCATTCCTTCCTTCTTTGGAACGACTTGAACCGGGCTTACCCACTTACTATCAGAGATAGGGTAGATAATGCCCTCCTCAAGTAGTTTAAGAACCTCTTTCTTGACCACCTCTTTCATGTTGGGGTTAAGACGTCTTTGGGACTCAATAGAGGAGGCTTGACTATCGCTAAGATGAATGCGATGCATGCACAATGAAGGGCTCACACCCTTTAGATCCTCAATACTATACCCAATGGCACTACGGTGTTTTCTCAAAACATCCAACAATTTTTCAAGCTCGGTGCCATTGAGTTTAGCATTAACAATCACAGGATATGTCTCATTAGCATATAAAAACCATATTTAAGGGAGGAAGGAAGGGGTTTTAAATCTACCTGTGGAGGAGGCGTGGTTCTCTCCTCCTTTTCCTCATTAATACCCCTTACTACATATGTAAGCTCTTCAAAATCTTCTTTCTCTTCCTCCGGAGTCCGGACTAATCACCAGAGTAGAATCAAGCACATCAGAAATTGCTCATATCTCATGGATTTCATCGAACAAATCACCAGTCAAACAACCATGTAGAAGGTCCTAGTTGTACAATACACCTACCCTCAAATGCTTCTATGTCATCTTCTATCACATCTATCCTCCTCACTTGCTCCATCATGGGCTTTTTTATTGTTTTGGAGAATTGAAAGTTCATCTTCTCATCGGCCATCTCAAGCGTGATGGTGTCCTTCTTACAATGAATGGTCATGCCTAGAGTTTTCAGAGCTTCCCAGCTGTGTTTGTGGATCTTCTTCCATATCCATAATCACAAAATCACATGTGCCTATAACATGCCCAATCTGGATAGGAATGTCTTCAAACCCTCCATGAGGAATCCGCACCGACCTATCTGCTAGAAGAATAGTTTTCCTGGTCGTTTCATCTCAAAAGACAACTTTCTTGCAAGTTTCACGGGCAAAGTGAAGCAAGTATGATCTTTAGGCTTTTTCGGAAATGTCTTAGAGATATAAGCACTAACTTGGTATAGAAGGGCCACATTTTCTTCCAACTTCTTCTTGTTGGTCAACAAATCCTTGAGAAACTTTGCATAAGTAGGCATTTGGCTCATAGCTTCCAAGAATGGAATGTTCACCTGGAGCCCTTTCATCACTTCGAGAAACTTAGCAAATTTGTCCTTTAGGATTCTTTGAGAAACCCTAAGAGGGTAAGGAATAGGAGGAACATAGGCTTTCACTGGAGGTTGATATTTATCTTTCTTTGTCGTGCCATCTAAGTCTTCCACGACCTCTACTTCTGCATTTTCTTCCTCAATTCTCACGTCACTTGAAACATTCGTAGATACATCACCCAAAATTAGAGCACTTTGATCAGGAGGTGCAGCATAGTGTGATTTCCTTGGCTTGATGTTGAGCTGGATTAGGCAAGGGTTGTCTAGGAAGCTGAGTTGCAGGTGCATTATTAGGATTAGATGCAATTTATGAAAGTTGGGTTTCCAACATCTTATTATGTGCCTGCATCTCATTATATATGTGTTCCTGTTGTTGAAGTTGTTGACCTTGCTGATTAAGCTGCTGAGTGAGGATCTGAAGTTGCTGCAAGATTTGAGATGATTCATTACTAGGAGGCTCTGAAGAATTCTTGTAGGGAGGTTGATTGGGTTGATAGCTTCTTTGCATTTGTTGTTATCCTTGGAAGTTTCCCCTATTATTGGCATTGGGATGCTGATACGTATTAGGGGGTGGTGGAGCTTGATTGAATGTTTGACCTTGTCCTTGACCAAAATTCCCATAGTTACCACTATTGCTTCCTTGTCCATAAGAGTTGCTTCCATAAGGACCTTGTGAATTGCCAAAAGAACTTTGCCCAAACCCTTGATTCCTCCATGAATTATTTCTGTTGGATTGAAATTGATCCCTAGAATTCACTGCAGCAACATGTTCAGAATCTCGACCTCCACAATAGGATCTTGCATGGTCCGTGCCACCACATAAATCACATGAAATTTGCATGACTGGTGTAGAATTCACATTGTTTTGTTGCCCTTCTTTCACTAGCTTTTCTAACATATCAAACTTCGCATTCATTTGGTCTATGCTTTCAACTCCAAACTTGCCACAACTCTTGGCTTGTTGATTTCTTATTTGACCACCCCAAGAATCATTTTTCACCACCTCATCAATTTTCGCTTCAATTTGGTCAACAGGAATGCTAGATAACTGACCTCCAGATGCGGCATCAAGGTTGGCTCTAGAGAAGTGATCTAAACCATCGTAGAAGAACCGATTGAGCATATCTGAATCAAACACATGATGAGGACATGCCCGTACTAGAGACCGAAATCTTTCCCAAGCTTCATATAATGTTTCTCCACTTTCTTGTTCAAAATGGGAAATCTTTCTTCTCATATCAGCTGTTTTCCACTCAGGGAAGTATTTGTGAAGAAAAGCATCAGTAACTTCTTCCCATGTTATCAATGATTGGGACGGAAGTGACTTGAACCACTTCTTTGCATCCCCCGAGAGAGAAACTCTGAAAAGGTGGAGCTTGATGTATTCTGGAGAAACAAGATTTGTGGTCACCATAGAGCATATCTCAAGAAATCGATCCAAGTGTTCATATGGACACTCATTCATCCTCCCACTGAACACCTTAGCCTTCACCATGTTTAGAAATTGCGGATGCATTACAAAGTTGGTGGTGGTGGTTGGAAGAACAATGGGACCTGGCGAATCATAGCTTCCTGGTGTCCCAAAATCCCTGAATAACCTTTGTGCGGGTGGTGGTACCTCTTCGTCATCCATCGTGCTAGTACAATCTGTGTCACTATCACTGCTTGGGTAAAGTATTCTTATACGAGCCCTGAGAGTTCGCTCAAGCTCGAGATCCAAGGGTAATAAAGGCTTCCCTCGCGATCTACTGTGCATGCAAAACCAAAGCTAAGAGACACGTTAGCACTGACAAGGATGAGGGGAGTAAAAAGAATAAAAAAGAAAATGAAAGCAATTTAAATAGAGCTAAAATAATTAGACTACACAAGTTCTAAACCGTACCTTCCCCGGCAACGGCGCCAAATTTTGATCGGCCTCAAAAGTGTCGTTAGATTCTAAAGCCGATGCAAAAGTAATTTAAGTTTCCTAACTCTCCTACTAACATGTAGCAAGGGTAAGTCAGGGTCGAATACTCAGGGAAGTGAACGTAGTACTTATGTTTGTCCAACTAATCCTAGTTCTAAGGGTTTTTGTTTTTGGTTGAGTGGAGAGAATAATGACTAAAAGTACTCTAAATTAAACTAAATTCACAAATGACTCAATTAAAAGGTAGTTCTAACAATATGAGAATAAAGACACTAGGAATGCAGCTACACATGGCATTGGGGAGTTAAACGAGAAACCAACTCAAGAGATATAGGGGTAAACATGCTTCACAATCGAATGGGAAAAATACTGTTTTCATAAATTCTCACTACCTCTCTCGAATAGTAACAAACTAGAGAAAATAAGCAACAATAGACCTCTTTTGAATAGACTATAATCACTTAAAAACTCGCGAATAATCAAGAATCCTTCAATGGTTTTCCTTCTTAATCTAAGCCAATCTCTTGGTCATAAATTAAAATACAAATTAAGTTTAGGAATGAATTTTGAAATAAACATAGACAATGATAATCAAAATCCAGAATACAAGTTCATAATCATGGCCAACGATTAGTAACAAGCCCTAAAACATCAATCCATACAAACAATTGATAAACAATCCCCTAACAATTCAAGAACAATAATTTAACTCCACTTTACCATGTTTCACTAGACTCCTAGCATAAAAGACTACTCACTAGACATTATGCAAGGAAATTGAATATTAAATTGATTTAGATTAACAAAAGAAAACATGGTAATTAGATTAGAGATGAGAAATACTTGAGAGAAAGTAGATGAAAACAATAACAAAAGATGGAGAATGAAATTCCGGAAATAAAATATATAAACTTGTAAGCAATCCGAGCAATAATCCTTGATCAACAATGGAGTTTTCAAAGTATGGAAGAAGAAGACTACTCAACAATCTCACTCCACTCTCTTCAAAAGTTTGCAAAAACTAAGTGTCTCTACAAAATTAGGGCTAAAAAGTATTTATGTCCTCTAAAAATTACGTAAAAAAGAGTCTAACAAAGCCTTAGCTCGAATAGGAAAAGTCGAAAATCTGCGTTGCAGGCCTTAAGCGAACGCTCCAAAATGCTCAAAAATCCCTGCCAACAAAACCATGGAAATAAGCGAACACTTGAGTCCGCTTAAGCCGACGCTTATGGCATAAGCAGACGCTAACAATAGCTAAAGTGGACGCTTATGGGTTAAAATGTAGCTTCCATGAACTCTTGACAAGTCCAAAGCTTCACTCCATGCATACACAACCATCATAAGTCTTCCTTGGCATAGAAATAATTCCATTATACATGCACAAGCACTAAGTAGCGTAACGCCATCAAAAATACAAAGCTCTAAAATCATCAAAATGATTATTCATGGCCTCTTCCATTTCCGCACTCGATCCAAAAGCTTTATCTCCTCTCCTCAAGAGCTCCAAAATCATCAAAGTGTCTTCCAACCTACACACATGAACAAAAGACACAAGAGGAACACCAAGACACATCGTAACACAAGATTTAGCTTAAAATCATGGTAAAATACCAAAAATCACGCGAGTGCACCAAAATGAGAAGAAAAGATAAAAGAAGAGAATAATGGTGTCAAATGAGAGAAAAGAAGGTGGAAATGAGGGGAAACATGAGTAAAAAGAGCTCTAAAAGTGGATAAAAAATCCACTTATCGCAAGCGCAAAAAGAAAAAACTTGAAACACGATAAGCAAAATAAGTTCTTTCATTTCATTCCGTCAAGAATAACAAGCACTGGGTTACACAGAACAGTAAGCAAAAACTAAAAAGAGCTGGGTTACAATGATGTCATAAAAACAAGCTGAGGCATCTAAGACTCTATGTCAATTTCCTCCTCTTCATACGAGGAGTCAGAGGAGGAGCTCCCGTCTTCGGCTTCAACAGCTTCAGCTTCGCCTTTGACAGCCTCAGCCTCGACATCAGCAGCCTCGACCTCACCTTCTTTGACAGGCGAAAGGTTTGCATGGGCTTGGTTTTCCTCTTTAGCTTCTTCGACCTCCTCAGCCACGGAGGTCGAAGCATCAACAACACCCTGCTCGCCCTTCTCTTTTGCAATGAATTCGTCAAGGGCCGCCTGCTCATGCTAATTGTACTTGGTCAAGACTTGTTGGAAATCCAAGTCAAGATCCAAGTCTTTCAAAGCCTTCTCAAAACAGCGATGAATGTCATCGCGAGCAGACTTATAGCCCTCAACCACCTTCTGATCAGCGAAGGTGAGGCCATCTTGAGACCTCTTCCATCGGCAGATGTACTTGCTTCTTTTTTGTGTAAGGTCCGTGACAGACTTGTTATACTTCGACTGCAAGTCATCCCTTTGGGCCAAGGCACGCTCGAGCAGCTCCTTTTGACTTTTCAGTTGGCCCTCGAGATCATAAACCGCTTTGCGCGATGCCTCGAGCCTCTTCTCAGCTGCTTTGAGCTGGTTGGACACTTCGTCTTTATTATTCATAAGGCTAGTCCTCTAGCTGTTGAAAGCTTCGAGGTTGTCAGCATTCAACCTGTTAGCTTTCTCGAGCTCCACCTCAAGAGAACTAACCCTTCGAGAAGCCTCCAACAGCTCCTGCTTACACTTTGCTAACTCTTCAACCAGCTTGCCCGAATCATGACCTTCCTTTTTCAGTATGGCAGGCCATTAGGATAGACATCTGCAAAATCAGCAAGAAAACGTTAAGTTATGGAATTAAGATATGAGCAAAGAGCGAATATATGAAATCAAAAAAGGCTCACCTGTAACCAGCACTCATGAGTGCTTCAATCTCCTTCTCCGCCCCCAGGTTAGAGATGTCTTCTTTGTCACCTAGCACCAGCAGTGCCTCTCGAACTCGTTGGTAACAAGCCCGAAGAGCCTTTCTGCTCGCACTCTCGATACTGACGACGCCGGATTGACCCTCGACGTCGTGTGACCAGGAGGATTTAGTCTTCTTAACCAGGGGCTCCTCGACTTCCTCCTCGTCCAGAGGACCGAAACTCGAACCCAAATGGAAACTAAGATCTGGTATTAGGGGTTCGAGTGTAGGAGAGGCAGGAGTCTTCTTTTTGGACCCAACACTACCTGGGACCTCGACCTCTGATAGAGGACGGTCGGGTAAGGAGGCAGTTAGAGTAAGTAAAGGCTTTAGTGGAGCCGACTTTGCCTTCGGCTTATGTTTTGGATTCTGCATGAACAAAAAGAAAAAGGGCAAGTTAGAAAAAGATTTACAGCCAACAGCGAAACATTTAGGTAGGGCAATCGAACTTACTGCGTGAGGTTTGGGAACTTTAAGTTCCCCCTTCTGAATCGACAGCCTCGCCATGGCTGCCATACCACTCTTCGCAGTATTTTTCTTCATCTCTTCGTCATGATGGTTGTATGCAAGCACTACAAAAGTGAAACAATTGATTTAGAAATAAAAATATACTTTAACAAGAAAAGTAGATAAAGAGTAATCGACCCCTACATTGGTCATAGGCTGGGGACACGCCGAAAGCCGATAAGAAGTGCTCGTTAGCCAGGTCCTTGTCGTTGGGCAGCTAGTAATCCGTCTTGTACCTTCGCTTCCCATCAACATGATACCCTGTGGCTTGGCAATGAATGGCCACAATAGCCTCCTCAGCATCCATTTCGGGCACGTTAAGTTTCATGCCGAAATTAAGAGGGCTATCTAATAGAGTTACGGGCACATCCCATGGCTGGTCTCCACGAAACACGAAGAGGAACTCCCCTCGAAATAGAGCCTGGTTGATAGGCATCTCGTTTGTAACCTTATAAGACTTCTCCTCCCTTAGTCCATCCTTAATCATAATAAGATGCCTAGCTTAAAAGAAATACCAACTAGGCCCATGGCAGACCTCAGACACTTCGTTCAGCCTGAACATGTTGCGCCAAAGGAACAACCACGGTTGCACACCCAACATACGGCACAGACAAATGAAGGACATAATCGCCCCTACTGAATTGGGCATAAGTTGACAAAGGGCTAAATTGCATGCCTCTAAAATCTCTTTTAAAAGAGGGTGCAAGGGAAAACACAGACCCAGCTCGAAGTAAGCTTTATACACACCGATGCACCCAGGGGGTGGCACCACTATCAGGTCGGTGACCTGAGGAGGATACATCACATAGGGCAGCTTAATGGCATACAAGGTCGACAAGAACGACAGCCCACTTTTAAGATCCTTTCGCCACTTCCCCTGACTAGTGGCCACTTATTCCCAATCTCATGTTGGGGTAGGGCAGGGCTCACATTGGTCAGATGTCAAAGCGACCTCGTCAGTTGCCTCCATTATTTGCACTACACCAAGGGAAATGAAAGAATCTAAGTAATTCCTCTTAGAAGGAGGGAAGGCTATCGTTACTTTATTGGGATGATCTAAAAACTCTTCTGGTCCCTCGAAGTTTTCCTTACACTCCTCTTCCTCAATAGGAACGGCGTCGAGTAAAAAATCAGAGTTCGGGGCCCAATAAGCTATTGTTATAACAGGAGCCCCATCTACTCATGTTTCAACCCAAGGTATATAAGGAAGGGGCAAAGCATGAGAGGCGCACAGTTCGAAAACAGGGTTTATTATTTATATTACAAAAACCCCTATCGAATTTATTAAAGAAAGGAAAAGAGTCGAGAATGAGAAATCATACCTTAATCGAATTACACGAAGGAGATTCCTCGCACTCTAGACGCACTATGATAGCAGCAAGCAAAGGAAGCAAAGGGCTTCCTTAAAGAGAGAAAATTAGAGAGAGAAAGTAGAGAGAGAAGTTGCAAAGTGAGTAAATGAGGGAACAAGTGAAATATTTATATCTCACCTACCCTGAACAGTAACCCCTCTAATGTGAACAGTTACTCAACATGGGAGTTCGTGCCAAATAGTAGAGGGAGGTTTATTGCAATACGTCATGTATATGGTTGAAACGTATAAATACTGGTCAAAATACGGTTGACTACAAGGAGTATAGAGTTAACCTCAAACCGTTGACCCTCGCCAGGGCTACTTCGAAGAAATTCAGTTGTACAATTCACCCCTCACCGGGGCTACCTCGAACTCTTCAAAGGAATAACTCTTTGACTAAGCCACCTCGAGCAAATTCAAGGATGTTCTTTGAATCCAATACTTCTGAAATATTTTCTAAGTATACTAAACCCTTCATATAAGGGACCCCCCTTCGAGCAAAATGAGTATGGACTCAATTAGCCCTAACCAAGCTACCTCGAAGTATCAAAATGAGTATGGACTCAATTAGCCCTAACCAGGCTACCTCGAAGTATCAAAATGAGTATAGGACTCAATTAGCCCTAACCAGGCCCACCTCACACCTAAATGAGGGTGCTCGAGTTTCTATTAACACATCCAAGTGAGGGTGTTTGAGTTTTAGTTCACACCCAAGTGAGGGTGTTCGAGTTTTTTGTTCACACACCCAAGTGAGGGTGTTCGAGTTTTTTGTTCACACCCAAGTGAGGGTGTTCGAGTTTTTTGTTCACACACCCAAGTGAGTGTGTTCGAGTTTTTTTATTCACACACCCAAGTGAGGGTGTTCGAGTTTTTGTTCACACCCAAGTGAGGGTGTTCAAGTTTTTAGTTCACATACACAAGGGAGGGTGTTCGAATTTTTAAGTGAATCCCTCTCATGGGTTTTAAGGTTTTTAAGAAAGCACCTCTAAAGAGGGCCTTCGAGTTTTTTAGAACCCCTCTCAGAGAGGGCGTTCGAATTTTCATTGAACCCCTATCAGAGAGGGCGTTCGAATTTTATTGATTTTCATTGAACCCCTAATAGAGAGGGTGTTCGAATTTATTGAACCCCTCCCAGAGAGGGCGTTCAAATTTTGCTGAACCCCTCTCAGGGAGGGCGTTCGAATTTTGATGAACCCCTCTCAGGGAGGGCGTTCGAATTTTGATGAACCCCTCTCTGAGAGTGTGTTCGAATTTTGATGAACCCCTCTCTGAGAGAGCGTTCGAATTTTGGTGAACCCCTCTCTGAGAGGGCGTTCGAATTTTGATGAACTCCTCTCTGAGAGGGCATTCGAATTTTGATGAACCCCTCTCAGAGAAGGCGTTCGAATTTTACCAAACCCCATTTGGGGTACGTCGAGTTTTCAATAGCAAAGGCTGAACATTCCTCTCCACATCGCAGTTTAGTCATGATCCCGAAACTACAACGTAGAGCGTGGGGCTAATGTTTGGGCCCATTCTAGTCATGGCCCACCTAACCGGTAAAATGACCAAAATTCCCTTAGGAGGTAAAATTACCATTTTACCCCTAAGGACCTCTCAGGCCAGAAAGTACAGGCTTTCAGTCAAGCCCACTAACAAAAATTCTTTCATGACATCATCATCTTCACCATGACATCACCTCAGTACTACCTACAAATAGTACTCTCATCTGATCATTCAGGTACATTTTTAGACACATTCCAAAGCATTTACTTGTACTACTCTCTGACCTTCTGAGATCAGATCTGACTTAAGCATCGGAGAGCCGATCCCGGGAACATCCCCGGGGTAGTTCACGGTGCTCGATTGTGTAGGTACCGGAAACTCGAAGACCTTGGACTTGTTACTGATTACTACCCCAGCTGGATTTGGACTTCCCCAAACTATAAATTTTACTGTGTTTCTTGTACCCGAAACATATAGTTTTTACCCCCTATTCATGAGGTAAAATGTGCGTAATTGGAGTTCTTCGGACCTATTTTGTACTAATTACTCTACATAGTTGTGGTTTTGTTGTTATATATTGAATTACAGGTTTAAGGGAGTTTTCTCCCTATTCCGAGCTATTTTGAAGCAACTACGGCTTTAGGAGTTAGTTACGAGCTCTATTGGATGAGTTATGAGGTCCCGAGGCCCTTGGGTGTGAAAACCGAGCTTGAAAGACGAGGAAAAGGGAAGAAAAGAGTTCATCCCGAAGGCTTCGGGCAGCCCAGCCCAATCGGGCTAAAAAAACGTGTTTTGATCGGGCATAGGGCGACGTGGTCTCGGGCCCGAACGGGCGGGCATCCATTTGGTTGTTGCTGGCCTGCTACTGCGGTCAAGGAGAAAAGAAGAGCTAGCCCAAGTTTTGGCTTGACCCGATGGACTCGGGCAGCAGCGCCCGATACGATCGGGCAGGCTCATTTTCTACACTGTTGTTGCTGCTTTGTGTGAAGAGAAGAGCTAGGCTCGAATTTCATTTGGCTCGATGGTGTCGGGCAGGAAGGCCCAATCGGGCAGAGCAAAGCACATGTGGCCCAATTTCTATCTTTTTTTGGTCCGACTTTTAATTAGTTTTGGAGACTAGTATAAATAGCTAAGTTTATTATTTTTAGAGACACTTTTATTTCCAATATTAATTAGCATTAATTTAGAGAGCTTTTCTGAGATTAAACACATTAGATTAGTTTTGAGGAGATTAAACCTCAGATTACTTTCAATTAAAGTTATTGCTTTCCTTCATTTGGTATTGTTCTTCTCTCTTAATTTCATTATTTAATCTTTGTTTTCTTAGTTTGATTATTGAATTGGTTCATACTGCAAAGTTTAGGTTTATTGTTGTTGATTCAATTATGAGTGAGTAGTTTTATTTCTAGGGTTTTAGGGAGGAAAACCATGTTTATACCATGATTCATATTTGAATTGTTGTTAGTTTCTAAGTTTTGATTAGATTGATTATGGTGATATGTTCTTGATGAGTGATTGATGTTATTGCGCAGTTTCATTGATTGCTTGTGGTTAATAATCGTTTGCACAATTGCTTCTTAATTTTAGGGGCCTTAGTACACATCAGTAATTCTGATGATGTTAGTGAACATGCGACATATGTTGAATTATGAGCGTTACGACTTAACCATAGGGTGCTCTAATCTCTCGACTCTTGACCTAGATATTGATAGTTGTTTGAACCCTTTGATTGGTATAAGCATGGTGGACCGAACTAATACCCTATACCTTTTATCTATAGTTTAAAATCCACTTTTACACTAATTTCATTAGTTTAATTAGTAGTTTAGTTGATTCTTCTCTAATCTTATCTGAAGTAGCTTTTTAACTGAATATTAACTCTGAAAATTTGTCTCCCTATAGATTCGACCCTACTTCCCTTACTATTATTGTTAGAGGACTTTAGGATTTACTTTTGATTAGGTGATACGACTTTAGCCTGTCAAAACTACCAGGATCTTTCAATTTAGGTGGAGACCTATTTTGCAAAACAGTTGTACACTCTTTAGTTAGAGCGACTCGTTCTACTCCACCAAGATCTTTCTTTTTACTTATCATGTCTTTCAAAAATTTGGCATACACAGGTACTTGAGATATAAGTTCAGTGAAAGGGATTGTTACCTCAAGGTTCTTGACCACAGCCAAGAACTTACCAAGTTGTAGATCTACCTTCGGCTTTTGCATCCTGTGGGGAAAAGGTAGCCTTGGAGTAAAAGCCATTTCAGCAACCTTTTCCTTTTGCTTCCCTGTCAGATCAGCTTCCTCATTTAAATTGACCTCATGAGTCAAACTCTTTTCCAAATCCTCATCTACTACCTCCTTCTCCTTGCTAGGAGCAACATCATCATCAGTGGGCATAGGGGGAGCATCATAAGCAGTGCCGCTACGGAGTGTAATGGCATTTGCTTGCTCCTTCTGCATAGGCTGCCCAGGCAATTGTCCTTACTGCCTCTGAGCATTATTTCCCACTAATTGGGCAATCTCAGTCTTGAGGAGTTTAATGTGTTTCTCTTGAGCTCTTTGTGTCTCCTCATTAGTTTTCTACATAGCCATCATCAGTTCATCAGTTCAGATGTAGTAGGCTCTTATGGGGCTACATTTTGTGGTGCTGGCTGAAAATTTTGTTGAGCGGGTCTTTGAAAACTAGGGGGTTTTGAGAATTTACTTGGTTGTGGTAATAGTTGGGCCTTAGGTTATTTTGTGGTGGAGGTCTATATGAATTTTGTGGTGGTTGGTAGGAATTTTGTGGCTGAGTGCTTTGAACATTGTTGCTTCTGTATAAGAGAAGTGAGTTGTCTCTCACCCAGGGTTGAAGGTATTAGAATATGGGTTGTTTGGCTGTCTTTGGTGAAATGCATTTGCCTGCTCCATCTGACTCTAATTAAACTAACAATCGTGGCCAAAGTGGCCCTGAATACCACATACCTCGCAGAAAGATGAGGTAATGGGTGCAACAACGGACATTGCATTAATGCTCATGGGGATGTAGTGGAGCTAGAAGGCTTCAAAGTGTCAAATTCATGTTCAGTTACCCCATTTGAGATGCAAGTAGTAATGGCTTTAATGTCAAGAACCTTCTTAGTGTGACTCCTAGATGAGGAGTGATCATTGGCATAAAGATTAGCAAGGAACTCATACCCTTCATCAACTCCCTTGTCTAGAAATACACCTCCAGCAGACGAGTCAACTGTACTTTTTGTCAGAGGCTGCAGACCATTATAAAATGTGGCCAACTTGTTTCTAATATCTGTTGTTTATATTGTGATGTGGACACTCCCTCTGCAAGTCTCTGAATCTATTTCACGCTTCCTTCAGTGTTTCATATGCCTCTTGAGAAAATGTGGCCAACTTGTTTCTAATATCTGTTGTTTTTTTCGGAGGGTAATATCATTGAGAAATGCATCAGATATACCCGGCCATTCTCAGTAATATCATTGAACCATTTCTGAGCTTTGTCTCTGAGTGAAAACTCAAAAAACATGACCTTCAACTGCTCAGGTGTAACTCCAGAATGTTTAACAGTCCTGCAGAGTTGTTGAAACCTCTGCAGATGATTGGTCGGGTCTTCAGTAGCATGCCCACCAAACTGATTTTGTTGCACCAAGTTGATGAGTATAGACTTGATATCACGTATTTATATAGACTTTTTCTCCCTTATTTACAAGCTAATTTGTGCGTCATTTGGAGCTCTTCGGAGCTATTTTATGCTAACTATCGTATATAGTTGTGGTTTTGTGTTTTAGTGTTGAATTGCAGATTTTAGGGAGTTTTCTCTTATTCCCGAGCTATTTGGAAGCAACCACGGCTTTACGAGATGTTACGAGGCATGTAGGATGGCTCACGAGCTTTATGGGTAGTTTAGGAGGTCCCAAAACCTCTAAACGTGAAGAATTGAGAGCCAAAGAGTCAAAAAGGAGTTTTCCATACTCTGATCGGGCAAAAATGTCCTGATCGGGCGAAGATATTGTGATCGGGTAGAGAAGTTGCGGACCCGATCGGGCAAGGCTTGCCCGATCCGATCGGGCGAGCATCAATGTGCCCAGACCCGATCGGGCCACATCAGCCCACCCGATCGGGTGGAAGCCCAGCTTCCTTTCTAATGCTGCTGCACGCGTGAATTGCAGCTAGGCCAAGGGATTGACGCTACTGCGTGAATAGGAGACAAGCATGGCCCACTAACTATTTTGTTGCCTTGGCTGCGTGCAAGTGAGGAAAGAAGTTGGGCCTTGCTGCTGGGCTTCCCACTAATTATAATGTTGCTGCATGTGTGCGTTACACGCTGGGCTGGGGACCCGATATGCTGCCCGATCGAGCCAGCGATCGGGTGAGGCCCATTTTTGCCTTTTTGAGCTGCTGTGATGCGTGGAGTCCAAGAAGGATTTGGTGAATTTTCTTACTATGGACCCGATCGGGTGGCCCTTTGCCCGATCGGGTCCCGTACTCGTATTAGAGGATTTTCTATCTTTTAATTCCGTTTTTAATTAGACTTTGAGGGGTATTATAAATACCTTTTCCTCATTATTTTAGGGACATCTTTTTTTTACTCTAGTTTTATTTCTCATAGTTCTTAGCTTAGTTTAAACACTTTAGATTAGATTAAAGGTGATTGAACCTATTCGATTTCAATAAAAATTCCTGCTTTCTGTCAATTGGTATTCTTCTCTACTCTAATCTCTTTTATTATTCTTAATTGCTTAGCTTAAGTATTTTATCATTCATGATGCAATTATTAGGGTTTCCAATCAGTTTTGTTATTGTCAATTCAATTATGAGTGAGTAGTTCTCTTTCTAGGGTGTTAGATAGGGAAGTCATGTTTATACCATGATTGTTAGTTAGATTCCTTTCGATTTCTAGGGCTTGACTAGAGTGATTGTGATGTGGTTTGTTCTTAATTAGTGATTAATGTTAGTTGCAAAATTTCATTGATTGCTTGTGGTTAATAGTTGTTTGCACAGATCCGTCTTACGACTAGAGGCCTAGGACACATCAGTAGTTCTGATTACGTTAGTGAACATGCGGCGTATGTTGAACTATGAGCGATGAGTCTTAACCATAGCTCAACACATGCTCTAATCCCTCGACTATTGACTTAGGTTTTGATAGTAGTTGACCTTGTTTGATTGGTATAAGCATGGTGGACCAACCTAATACCCTAGGCTTTTATTTCGTAGTTAAATCCTCGGTTTAAATTGTCTTCCTTAGCTTAATATTTAGTTCAGTTAATTCTTCCCTGATTTCATCTGAAGTAGCTGATTGATTGAATATTAATTTAGAAACTCTGTCTCCCTGTGGATTCGACCCTGCTTCCATTGACTACCATAGTTAGAGGACTGTAGGTTTATCTTTAAATAGGTGATACGACTAAATCCTATCAAGACTTGATCTCAAAATTATTTGCAGCGATGGTGGGCATGGGGTGGACATGGGGTGGACCAGTGGTAAGGGTGTTCATTTCCGGGTACCCGGAAATACGGGTACCTTTTTAAGCGGCCCATGACCCGGCCCGGGAAAACCGGGTACCCGGAAATCGGGTACCCAGTTTTCCCGGGTCGGGTCACTCGGGTACCCGAAATAAAGCATGCCACTGTTTTTTTTATAATAAATACTTAGCTACTGCTTCCTGCTTCCCCCTAAAAAAACCATTGAGCATTATATTTGTTAGATTCATCCTCATTATATTTATAAAACAATCACCAACAACTACTACTACTCTGTTTTTTCCTTTCTAGCCATTAACAACAACAAATTAATTCTAGCCATTGAGCATATAAGATATAACTATTCAATCTTCTTTTGTCTGGTTGTTGTACTCTCCTAAGAATCAAATAATCTTCTTGGCCATTGCATAAGTTGGTTGTATTGGACTATTGGTAAGTCTTAATTACTCTTTTTCATAATCTACTGCATTACCAAAATACCAATGCCCTAGAAGAATATTTAACTAAGCCTGTATTAAAATGGCCAAATGGGAAAGAAGAAAATAATGACACACTTACAGCCGTTAGTTCTTTTGAGCGACTAATTAAGTATTGAGAATGAGTAATCAGTAACTAATGTCTATTGTCTATTGTCTAACGTGACTTTTGAGTTTTGAGTGTGAGTAGTTTCACTTGAACATGTCAGCAATTCAGCATCAGTACAAAAGCAATCACTTAAAAAAATAACGGGTATCGGGTACCCAGGAATACGTATTATACGGCCCATTACCCGACCCGGTAATTCATAAATTTATCGGGTCAGGTACCCGGCCCAAAAAAAAGTTAAAATTAGCAAAATTACCCGACATAAATTACCCGGGTCAGCGGGTCTGGTCAAGCGGGTCGGGTTTTATGAACACCCCTAACCAGTGGGTATGCCGTCTAGGCTCGGCACCCCATAAGACTTCAAAGACTTCGACATTGGTGGTGAGGAGGACTCTGAATATGGTTTCTCTTGCTCAAATTCCTTTCTAAGGTCTCGGAGGATTGATTCAATTTCTGGATCTCCTGGAAAAATTTGAGTTTTCTTTTTGTACCGGGACATAAAAAAAAACAAGATAACCGTGAGAACTGCCTGAACTGGAACGGGGAGGTTCCAATGAGGCAAAAGAAGTAAACTAAATAATTAAACAAAAACTAAGAAAACTAGTCGTCTCCCCGGCAACGGCGCCAAAAACTTGATGGGTTTCAAATATATAGCGCAAGTGCACGATATCTGTTGTTAGCAGAGCCTTGCAAGTACGGGTCGTCCATAGGGCGACAAGTTTTTGTAGTTAAAGTTCAACAATAAAGTCACTTCAGATGGAAAAGGGTTGAATTAATTAACTAATACTAAACTAATGAGAATGACAGCTACACGAAGATTTAATCCGATAATAAAAGTCTAGGGTACTAGTTTTGTCCACCATGCATAAATAAATCAAAGGGGTTCAAAAGACTAACAAAACCTAGGTATAGAGTTGAGCAATTAGAGCAGATGTTAGGCCTACGATCGAGTCATAACGCTCATAATCCAACATATGCAGTATGATCGCTAACATAATCAGGATTAATAGTGTTTTCTAAGCCTCTACCAAGTAGCCTACGACCGGGTCAAATCAGTATTCGCAAGACGCAATTCATGAAATTGGCCACTAATAACACAAATCACGCATAAAGAGTAAATCACACTATGTTGCTCTAATCACAACCTTCGCAATGCTAAAACATTCAAAACAAATCACAATATATGCATGGCAGTCTTCCCTCCCTGGAGACCATAGAAAAAGGACTACTCTGACATAGCTATTGAAATAGTGAAAGGTGACATAATTAAGATCTAATAAAAGAGATAATCAAATATCAAAAAGTAAAGTAAGAACAATTACCAGATCTATGCGAAAGGAAGAAACTTTATTGAAATCTAATGATGTTCGAACAAAGTAAATGAGAGCAAAACAAAGTGTTACAACTAAGCTAATTCGAAAACTAAGATAAACTAGATAACTAATTGAAAATTAAGGTTAAGAATTTATAGACAAGGTTCAAAAGCAATTAAAAAACGAGAAAACAAACTCTCCGAGAAACCGCCCAGCCAGGCGGGCGGTGACTCCCAGGCGGGCGGTCTTCAAATTTACAGCAATATCACTCGTAAGCAACGCCCGGTTAGGCGGGCGGAATGGCCCTGGCAGACGAACTTGCCCGGCCGGGCGAAAGAAAATTAGCCAAAAATCTTCAAAGTCTCCAAAAGTGCTCACGGCCCCAGTCATATTCTTTGTCCATTTCTCACGTCTTTTCTCCCCAAGAGCTCCAGAATTGCTCTTGGGGGTCTCCAAATGTCCATACAGTCTGGGTAATGCACCCAAATGCTTGATAAAGGCTTCAGACACCTAACCTGCGCATATAAAACTCAAAAACATAAAACATACCCAAACATATCAAATCTCACAACAAAGAGCTCTAAAAGAGTATAAAACAAGGGGGCGAATGAGGCTAAAAGTGTAATCCCCCGTAATTTTATGAATTTTATAAATATATTTAAAGTATATTTATAATCAGTTTCATATTTATTTCATTTAATTATTCAAGTGTTGACTATTTTGAAAGTCAAATGGTTGTTTAAACGTTTTAATAATCATTAATATTTATTGGGTTGGATTTTTAAGAACTAAATATTTTATTAAATATTTTGGGTTGTGTTTAAACGAATTTTAATATTGGTTTGAGGAGCCCAAACCGTTTACTTAAGTTCAATGATCAAATTAAGCCGAAACCGAAAGCCGAAACCTATTTACCTTAGGTTTTTAAGCAAACCTATAAATATCTCCCTAATCATCAAAATTTGCACACTTATTTCTCTTTGCTCTCTCTCTCAAACCAGCGCCCCTCCCTCTCTTTTCTCTCCTTGTTTTGTGTGTCGTCCGACTACCACCGCATACACCCTCCGTTTGTGTTTTCCGGCTAGCCTCCCCGCACGCCACCACCTTTCTCTTCCTCTTCACCCCGTCTTACTGCCGTGCAGCAGCAGTCGCACCACTCCCTCCCTCTTTCCCTTCGTCCGCCAGCAGCACCATGCAGCAGCAGCCGCGCATGCTGTCACACGCTGCCAGCCTGCACACGCGCCACCTTCGCCGTGTGTTCTTCCTTCGTTGTTTTCCGATTTTCGTGTTTTTCTTTTGGTTATTTCTTAGCCCTTATCGTCTATTAATGTTTAAATATAGTTTTAATGTTAAAGTTCTGATTTTTATGAGTTTTAATATCTTTTATGAATAAATTTGAAAACTTTATTGTTTGATTGTTTTAAAATCTGATTTTTATTTATTATGGATATAGGTTATAATTTCAGATTTATTGTTTTATATTTAAATTGAGTTTCAAGTATGAAAGTAAGAGTTTTGAGGTTTGTAAATCCTAGACTTATATTATTATATTAAAGGGTATTAAAGGTTGAAAGTTTAGTGTTTTTAAAGTATTTTAAAATGAGTTTTGAAGCATTTTTAAAATAATTTATATTGTTGTGAATTAATTTGGATTAATTCATTGTTATGTTATTATTTTGGTAGGCGGGAATTTACTTTAGGCGACTTCTAGAGTTTTAAAGTGGCCTCTCACTTTGTCTACATACATTTTCTTATGTATTAGACTAGTATCATGTACTAAGGATTAGGATTATTAATAATATCATGTATAGGGAACCCTTTTATGGTTCATACGTGGTTTGGATATTGGAATTACGTGTTGTTTAGCATGTTAATTGCCTATGATGTTTATTGCATGATTGAATGGATGTTTGATTCAAGCATGTTTGGGAAGAGAATTTTATTTATAAATTCGTGAGGGGTTTATAATATATTTATTGGATTTTAGGTATCATTTCCCTTATTATTATTTTATTACTTTTCAAAGGCCGAGGACTGTGTGGGTAAGTTGGATTATTATTGGTTAATATTATTTTACTACTCTGCAAAGACCAAGGGCTTTGTAGGGTATGTATATTTATTGTCTTTGGACATTCGATTGTTGATTTAAGTCAACAAATATTGGAGGATTAATTCTTGGTCAATTGAAATTGTTTAATCATATTATTTAATCCTAAGATAAAAAGTGGTATTATTTGTTGTATCCATGTTATGTGTTGGTTGCTTTGTTAGAGTCCAACATTGAATAACATACTAATACTTAAAGTGAAAGAGAATAGCAATAGCTTTAGACTTGTGTACGTCTGAAGTTTTGGACTAGTGTGAGTTGGAGTACATGGTGGTAGCCCATGGCTTTTCTTGGGCCGGATTGATCATCGTGCCCTATTTTATTTTAAAAGGTTCCTCGATATCGTTGGTCAAGGGATTACGGAGTCGCGCCCTTAATTCGTCTTCTGTATTGAAGGCTGGTTTTGGTTGGACAACTCGATCCATACACTATTCAATTTATTAAATGAATTATCATGTTGTATGTTTTGTGAAGTCAAGTCTTATCTTACAAGTTAACTTTCAGAGTATTATTATTGATCATGTTTTGTTGTTCAGTAGTGTCATGTTAGGTTTTGTGTTTTTATATTGTTATGTATGTACTCAGCTTTGCTGATTACGTGCTTTTCGGTGTGTCGATCATGGTTGTGCCTATTGATCCTGTGATGACCTTTTATTGGCGAGCAGTCTTCAATTGAGTATTTGCCTATAGGTTTGGAAGATATGATGCATCATCACATTTACTCATTTGGGATTTGGGAAGCATTGCTGAGACATCGCTTTCTCACTTTTATCGCTTCTTATATTTATATTACTTTTGTCAAGTTACTTTATGGATTATTTATTTTAAGTTCTTTAAGTTGGTTTTAAATTATTTTCGAGGTTTGGATTATGATTGACAATATATATGGTTTAAGTATTTAATAAAGTTTTATCTGATGTGTTTTCGCTGCAAAACTTTGAGTAAGCCGATACGTTATCACACTTGCGATAATGCCTTGATAATTCTCTATTTTAGTTGGGACAATATATATTTTATAAAGAGAGAATTGTCGGAGTGTTACAAAAAGTCTATATAAAATGAATATATCAGTTACCCACTACTAGAAAAAGGACATTTAACGACGGAAAAATTCGTCGTTAAAAGTCCAAAAACTGGTCGTTAAAACTTTTAACGACGGAAAGAATTTTGTCGTCATTTGGTTGCAATAGGTCCCGTCGTTAAAGGTTTTAACGGCCATGTTCGTCGTTAATGAATAACGACCAGACAAGTCTCGTCATTACGTATTAACTATGAGACAAGTCTCGTCGTTATGTATTAACAATGAGACAAGATCTCGTCGTTATGTATTAACGACGAGACAAGGTCTGTGACTCGTCGTTACTTATTAACGATAAGACTGTGACTCGTCGTTACTTATTAACGGCCAGGCAACAAGGATAAAGTGGTCGTTAATTATTTTATTGTTCATCGTTACAAATAGCACTATTTTATTGCAAATCACTATTCATACAACTTCCATCGACAATAACATCAAGTTCGTTGCAAATTGAAAATATATATAAATAACACCAATAAATATTTAATCAATACTTTATTAATAAACAAAAATAAGTGTACAAGATTTCATATATGTCCAAACCGAAAGAATCATAACATTTATTTCAAACTTGTCTATAATTCTTGATGCAACTAATAAAAATATTTCTTTGGAACTAAAACTAGAAAGAAAAATGCATCTTAAGCTCTTCATATCATATCTTGCGGCCAAAACTAACGTCACCAACAAGCTATCCAAATTCTCTCCATTCCTTCAAATTAAAAACCTGCCAAGAATAAAGAAATATTAAACTTTAGTAAATTAAAGATTTCAGAGGAAAGAAAGCTCACAATTGCTAAGAGAAATTATAGTATAGTATTTGATTTAGAAAGCATAGTTCAAGAGTTTAGTTCACAACCAGTTTTCATATAATGGGGAATCTAACTTGTTTCATCTACTGTGTGGGTTCAGGCACTTCAACAGACTAAATTGTTCTCTCCAATGCAGGGTGCTCTCAATGGGTAGTCCTACTGTGACCGATATGCACTATAATTCACCCCCTTGTGTGAGCTAGTTTTTAAAATATTTGCAGCATCAAATGCCCCCTCAGCCCCCAAAAGGAATCAGATTATCTGACTATATAACTTCTTCTAATAGCTTTTCCAATCGACTCTAAAATTATCCATGATATTAGCTCCATAAGTAAGACGACTCATATTATGTGTTATAACCTGAAACCAAAAGGTGAACTAACTAAATACTAACAGAATACTTCCAACTCTGTTACAAGAAACAACCACGGTCATTGAGTAGTGATAATCAATTATTAGTTTCAACTTTCAATTCACAATATGGACCCTTTAAGAAAGATACCTGCGTTTGCTGCCTCACAACATCAAGAGGATATGTGAAGGTTTGGCCAAACAAGCAACGCAGCAACAGAACCATATGTCAGGTTCACCGTGATATCTTTCTTGTGTTCCTCAGGTACATGAATCCTCGTCTCCTCATAGAAGTAAAATTTCAAGCCTGCATTTTACGGAAAAATACCATAAGTGATGGACTGGTAAAGCGATAGCACATGTAGATTGAAGACCTTAGTAAAAGAATCTATAACCAGGACATCCCTCATGTAAAACCCTCTGACATGAGCACTAAAATCGCTAACTGATTTAGCAATCTTAAATTAATGAACTGCTAACTCCCTGTTAAAGGGTACTGAAGTAGCTATATCGAGTACATATACCGAGTACAGGTTGATGCTTCCTACAGAGAAAGGAGACAAAAATTGCGCATATTTAGGTAAGCTACACACCCACTCTTTTGTAAAGACCTTTCAAACCCGTTTCTTTTTATGTCGTTGAAAAACAGTCATGAATTCCTCTGTTTAACTATTCGTGGTAAATTAGGCATTTGACATTTGAATTGGCAAATCTAACTACATGTGTTGTTGATGCATCCAACATTTTAGCTATTGTGAGACACATGTATTAAGCCTGCTTATACTATCATCAAAGTAACACAACATCAACTAATTTATAAGGCATCAATAAAACATTCCCAAAGAAAAGGAGCGTAAGTTATTTCTCGAAGTGCTTACCTGATAACCTAATTTTCTCCGCATTAAATCAAGAGGATATGTAAACCGAACAGATGTTGCCTGTTCCCCCGACGAAAGATACATCCACAAGATCAGGAACTGGTCCTGTCCAATCCAGAAATCAGGGTAAGGAAGAACTATCCATTATTTTGACTCATCGTATTCCATTTAATGTAGAGCTGCATAAGGAAACATGTGTTTGACACTTACGCCATTCCCTCTAAAAGCTAACAAGAATGCTAGTCAGAATTCTGTTACTAAGACAAATATCGTACATATCTTGCGGCAAATAGTATGTTGCATATCTTGCGGTCGTTGACTCTACTTCTTCAAATCAAAGACCTTTTAGATTTTTCAGTCTTCACATGATGGCACAACAATGACTAAAAATATTGATACACAATCAAAAGAATTTCTTCGAGTTGAAATAACAAAAAATTTCTTGCAATAGATACACAATCAAAACCTACCATGGCTGCAATTAACCCACAATAGAATAAAATTGCAAGCATGCTTCCAACTTGAATCCCAAGCTCATGACTCCAGTACAGCTACTACATCTCACATAATCCACTACAAACTTAGACTAATATTGTAGAGAACAACATTCAGAATTTATTTTAGGCTCACTAATTCCTGAAAACTGAGGATACTTAGAGATGGTTGTACAATGAATTGAAATATTTAAAGTCGAGTAAGTCATTTACCTCCACTGATTTCCAAACCGGGGTTTTTGTCATTCTGAGACCATTATCTTCATCACACTAAACCTATGCAAATAACAATGATGAGTATGTGGTTAGAATATTTCTCATATATGGGAGATAAATGTTATGGTAAAAAATAATCAAGAAATGCTAATACCACAACAATATCCATGATAAAGTTAATCGGACATCTTAACAATCAAAAGGGAATCAGACGTAGCTGAGGAAGCCTTAATTAAATTATACTATGTTGATTCATAGAAAAGAGCAGCTGAAGCTCATAAACTCCTTCTGGCTCTCGTCGTACATCCATCAGTTGTACCATTCTATGTAATAGGGATCTTGTAGACTCCCATGTTGCCAGTCATAAGGTCAAAAGATCAAGAAAGAAATTGGCAACTTCTTGGAGTTTTCATATTGATAAACTAACCTCTATGATTAGACTTGCAGCAAGTGCCATCCAAATAGTCCAGAGAATGTAGCCTCTTCAAACTATGGTACCTGGTATGAGAAAGATAATTCAAGTTAGTAAACTGATAACCAAGTTGAGCTTGTAGACTTTGACGAACTCTGGTTCGTATTAGTAAAAGTTAGTTTTGATTAGCACAAAATAGTTTCAATCACTAAAAACCAATTTTACCAAGAAAATTAATGTCCCAACCCAAAAAAGGAGAATCGTACATAACCAATAACCTTCTTCTAACTCCCATAAGTGCAAATTGACAAAATTATAATGACACAGTCAGGAATAAGAACAAATTTTGACCCAGATTCTGAATACAGAACATAACAACAGAGTTCTAGATGTTCCCGAATTCAATCCATTTGTAACTTGCATCTAGGCATAACTTTTAAATCTCAACTTTCAATTCCACTTAATTGCTCATTGCACCGCTCTAGTCAAGATCAAATTGAGTTCTACACAATGATATCTTAGATAAGCTCCACTTAATTGCTCAGGATTTCTTTTTGTTTAATATCATTAAGTAGTTTTTACTAGAGATTTCATATGAAAGAAACAAAGCTGATACGGCTTTTGACTAGGAAGTCCATTTACTTTAGACCATTTAAACAGACCACTCAGTTCATGAATAATTTAGAGCATTTGGCTATTAACATCTAAAAGTATGAC
Source organism: Patellifolia procumbens (assembly GCA_947645195.1). NCBI lineage: Eukaryota > Viridiplantae > Streptophyta > Magnoliopsida > Caryophyllales > Amaranthaceae > Patellifolia > Patellifolia procumbens. The sequence continues at coordinate 3,591,950 of CANSGD010000193.1, forward strand.
AAAAGGGGTAAGCTAGTCAAGCTCAAAAAATATCTGTTGCTTTGTTCTTGGCTTGCCACGAAGAGGATGACATGCATTTCCTACCTTGACTCCACATCTACCCTAAAATCAACAACTAAAACAAACGATTTATGACTCCATAGAAAAACAACAAAACTCCATTAGTAATGGTCAGATTTTCTCAGCAAATTGGCTAATCATGCTGAAATTGGCCTGAATTAATTCAGCTCGAAATTATGGGAAGATTCACAATGATAAGAAAAAGGCAGCCTATATTCAAATATGTTTTGTCAAATTCGGTTGTAAAACTGAAAGCATTCATCACTAGAAGATTCACGGGTTAGAAGGTCAACCAGTGAAACCAGAATTTAGGGGGAATAGGACAGGCTCGAATCAATGGTTTGCATCCGATCTCAAATATCCTTTATAAACCTGATTCACACATATATGGGATTTGCAAATAACAAAGACAAACTCCAAGTCCAATTTATCATACTTCCTAAACACTAGAATTGGGCCAAATCCAAAATTGCAAATGAAATTTCAATTGCTAAACGCATCATTAATTTATTAGCCAAGAACCCTAAAAATGAAAATCCACAACGATTTACCTTAATTTTACCATACCACCACAATCGGCTTTTGCTTCATATCTTTTGATTAGATTGGACAAATTCTGATTACATAATGCTAGTCAAAATCAAGCCTTCCAAAGACATTGAATCAGATAACATCAGAGGCTGAAAAGAGAGTGTGAGAGGAGAGAACCTTGGGACTTTTTCTTTTTTGAAGGGTTTGAAGGGAAGTATCGCTCGACTTTTCAAAACCCCGCTTGAATTTGTATCAACGACGACTAAAATATGTTTTATCTTTCCATTTAAATCTTTTCAAAGGCCCGCGTATCTTTTCGTCCATGTTTTACATTTTTGCTCTTTTAACAATGATTTTTTTAAAATTCGTCGTTATTGACTGGTCGTTAATCGTCTGATTTCTAGTAAACTGGCATGGTGGGAGGTTTAAAGAGGCTATTATAGGAAGATAAAATATGACGGGCCAAGGGAAGACACTTGTTGTTGTTCCTGATGAGCTTTGATTTTGGGAATTTATGGATTTTGACTAAGAAGTGTGGGGGATTATAGCACACTTGAGGCTATTTTTTATTTAATCTCAGGTTGCTAATTGTGATGTAATGCCCTCCTCAAAGCATATTTTCAACATTAGATATTACCTTGATTAGTTGATTGTAGACTTAGATTCTCAATCATGTACGTGTATAAAATAGGATCTGCTGAGAGTGCCATGTTGTCATGAAATTGCCTATATCTTTTTCTTGAATAAGGATGTAGAGGATTTTGTTACTGAAGCTTATAAGAGAGAGGCTTTTCTGATAACTTATGGGGTTCTATACCACCTTGTGAGGGGAAAGGCATTAGACACGAGTTGATTATGATCTAGATCCACCTAACATTAAAATTGGTCCAGGGAGGCCAAGAAAGAATAGGATAAGTTATCGTTATGAAGATCCAAAGAAGTCTGGTGTTTTGAGTAGGCATGGTATGCAATTGACTTGTAGATTATGTAACGAGAAGGGGCATAATAAGAGAGGTTGTCTAAGGAAGAATTCTGCTGTGCCACAAGAGCCTCCACCTAAGAAGGCAAAGGGTAGGCCAAAGAAGGATGCAACAACTACTCAACCACCAACACCATCTTCTACAAACCATCACTCAGTGACTGCTCAACCAACCCAACTTGGGAGGGGTGGCAGAATGATTATAGGTGGAGTAGGTGCAAGAGGAGAACTGCATGGCGAAGAGGGTTGCAGGAAGTGGAAGAGGAAATAGAAGAGGGAGGACAAGAACTGGTGGTGCATGGTACAGGAAATGGAAGAGGAAATGCTAATGGCAGGGGCAGAAGTCGAAATCATGTATATTTTCTTACATTTAATTTAGATTTGTTATGTAATTATATAATTTGCAATTCACCAACTTATTTTGGATACCAAATTTGTGTATGCAGGTACCAATTGATGTTGGTGGTTATATAGAGATACAATCAAGCTGAGCTTCTACATTTTTGAACCCTACTCGGTAGGATGTTTCGAGCTTATAAGTGTAATAACTAAGTTAGTCTTTTGTAATGAACATAAGGTAGATAAATGATGTTGGTGTAATTAATAGCTAGTTTTTTTAAATGTGAAAAAGGTCTTGGTGAACTTATTGAGTTATAATAGATAATTTGGTGTATCTTGAATAAAGCTACTAGGTTATCTTGCTATACATTGGAGTATCTCTTATTATACATTCTAATACCTATTATGGTGTTACCAGAATTAAGCTACTATTTTGGTGTTACTTGATTTATAAGATCTTTGAAGTTATGAGATTTGATTATGAGTTGTAATATGCAATTATAAGATATTCACAGTTTCATAAAAACAACCAGCCCATATCAATTGCACTAAATTTTCATATATCATTCTTACAAGCGTATATTTTAGGTAGCCGACTGCAACATAATCTAACAACCTACCCCTAATAAACAACTGAGGAGATCTACTTAAGATTGTATACAAATAAGAAAATTAAAAATGTAAGAAATAGGGGCACAAACAAAGTCTTTTGAGTCATTGTACCATTCCCAACTACCAAGCCTCATTCTTTGATTCCTTCACCTCTGTTTCCAATTTCCCATTCTTCCTCTTCATTTTCTTAATCTTATCTTCATTCAATGTTTACATCATCTCCAACTCAGCTATTGTGATATCCTTTTCCAGAAACCCATAATGCAAATCTTCAACCATACTCACATCATCGATCAACCAAATTAATTTCACACTTAGTGTTCTGCAACCAAAGAAAATAAAAATAAAAACAAAAATAGACTTTAAGGTTTAGCAAAAAACGAATAGAACTAATTAACTAAATTTACAGGCCACAATGGACATCCATAAAACTGAGCCCCGGGGTCAAAATTATATTCTTCACTATAGTGGCACTTAACTTTTGGATATAAGGCCCTAGCTGGATTCGAAGAATTCCCAGAGTCACAAGAGCTTTGCTTTCGAGCAGAGATAGTTGTTTAAAAGGAAAAGAAGAAAAAAATTTGAAGAAGATGAAGAGAAAAGCATATAAGTAGAGACAAAAAATGGAGAGGAGGAGAAGAATCAGAGGAGGAAGAAAGAGAAGTAGTTGGCTTTGATAAGAGGCAATTTGGTGAAAAAATAAAGATTAATTCATTTATCCTTAACGGATATAAGTTTACCTGTTGCAACCCACTATTACAGGTAAGTGTTTAAAAAACTTGTTAAAGCTTAAGTGGTAAGAAGTTCTAGTTATTACTGGAATATCTTTAGGTTAACTTGTTAGAAGTGATCAACACAAAATTTAACTTATTCCTGACAATTTTTCCTATTTGTTAGGAACTTGATATTGTTAGTATGTGTTGATCCTATGATTACCTTGCCGTTAATTAAAGCATGCTAAGGTGTGAGTAATGTCTGCTCTAACTACTATGTAGATTGCTATTTGAATACTATATTGGGTTAGGAGAGTTGTTAGTTACTTCCTACTGATTGTGGATTATTATTGTCATATTTGCAGATTTTGAAAGTTAGAATCATAACCGTTTGTACAGGGTTGTGAAATTCGGTTGTGTGAGCAAGGATGTAGTGCTTGTCATTATAGATGAGCATTATGATATAAGGATTGGGACCTCTTTCTTATTGGGTCTTAAGTAGTAGTTTGGGGCTTCTTTGAGTATTTCTTTTGTTGGGTATTTTGGATATTGGTTTTATTTAAGTTGGTGTTTGGATAATTTTCATGGTTTTAATACTATTTGGAGAAGTGTGTATGAGACCTTATCCTTTATATATTTCGAGGTTGATTTAATTATTGAGTTTGTTTTCTATTAATATTTGTGATCTAATTATCCTTAGAGTGTCATTTCCGTCTCAGTAGTATTTCCGCTGTCACTGGTTTTATCATTTAATAATAGTGGCATTTCCGTCTCAGTAGTATTTTCGCTGTCACTGGTTTTATCATTTAATAATACAATGGTTAAGCTAATTATAGTTTGTAAAAGACAAAGTTTTACATGGGTCATCCCCTTCCAAGAAACCAAGCTATCGCCAAGATCCATCCGGAGCCGATTCATCATCTAGTTTTTTTTAATGGAATTCATCATCTATTTTTTTTTAGATATTTTAGAATACACTCATGATAAAAATGTATCTTAAACTCCTTTTGATCCTCTTTCAAAAAGAAGATATTCTTTTACCCTTTTTTTTTTGCAATCTCATTATTATTTGCTAAATCAAACATGTGGAATCACAACCATGCCTGCATCATATAACTTGGATAACCTCATAAATTCTTAGAAATATGTAAGTGATCTCGATAATTAGAACTTGCATACTAAAACACTGACTCAAGTGTATTTGTCTCTTTTTTGTTGTAAATTGTTGACTTCTAAGGGAACACTATAAGAGGGTGGGGGTGAATTATAATGTGAGAAATAAATGTTACTTTTTGCGGAATTATAAAACAACGAAAGAAAACAGAGAAAGACACAAGAGATTTTTGCGAGGAAAAACTTCTTAGGCCCAATAAGAAGAAACGACATCGACCATAAGAGATTTTGACTCAAACTCTCCTCTATAATAGGTCAACAACTCTGTTACATACCTATTAATTCTCTCGGCCACAATTTGAGTTCCTTTCTAACTTCACTGGAAGTTCCTTTCTCTTTCTCTTTCTTCACTCAAAGCCTCACACTTACAATGAAACTCACTCAAGCTTCTTCCCCTTTTGGAATCGAGAAAGCTGCCTAGGTGCCCTCACTCAAGAAATGGAGTACAAATTATCTGTCCCATAATGTGTCCCATTTGCTATAATTTTGTCCGATAACTTAAATAAAATAATTTTTTAACTTATTTCTACGTGCTCTTTATCAGCCAAAAGGTAATAAATCGTTTTAGCGGTTTATTTTACTAAGTGAATTTTTGTTTTTTTAGAAGGATTTACTAATATGGAGCTTTTAGAATCACAACAAAAAATTATTGGGAAATTCCCAATTGTGACCCTTAGGTCTCAAGAATTCCCAATAGTGTAAATTTCAAAAAAACTTCTCCGTTGGTAGTCCTACTTTACAAATTATTCCAAACATAACCTTAATGATGAATATTTCATTAATAATAAAGTATTATGTTAGTTAACAGTTAAGGCGGTCATTCGAAACTAAAACGAGACATTTTGGGTTATTTTTACCAACTTTGACCTCAAAATCAAACCTTAAGGGCAAAAGAAGGCCCAAAATGCCCCGTTTTACATGCGAGTGACCTACTTACTGATAAACTAATGGAATGCGCTTTATTATTAATGGAAACATCTTCATTAAGCTTATGTTTGAGAATAATTTGTAAAGTAGAGCTACCAATATCAAAGTTTTGTTTTTGGAATTTCCAACACTGAAAATTCACGAGACCAAAGGGTTACTGTTGAAAATTTTTGAAAATTATTTTATTTAAATGACAAGACAAAATTATAACAAAATAAAACACTAAATGAGAAACGTTGTAGGACGGATGATCCGTATTCCAAGAAAGGGAGGTTAAATATGAAAGCCTCTCAAATCTCAACTCGTCCGAGTAGATAAACCTCAATTCCTGTTCTCAATTCTCATTGCAAAAACCTAAACCGGGTAGCAGCAGTAGCACCACCTCCCACTTCTTTTGCTATCTTCTTCACACCGTCTCGTCTCTCTTTACTCTCTCTCCTCTCAGTTCGTCATTTCTCATTGCTACATGTAAGCCTCTCTATCTCTCTCTTTCGCTTTCTTTCGCTTTTGTTTTCTATTCACTTCTTTAGGGTTTTGTATTCTAGGTTTTTTTTTTTTTACTTTTCTTTTTTCTAGTTTGTTTGTGATTTCGCTTTTCGTATGATTTAGCTTCAGATTCCAATTTTAATTCGACGTTTTTGAGGTAAAGCCGTATCTAGAGTTTTCAGTTTTGGGGTTGTCCGCTTTTGTGAAATTACACTAATTGTAGATTAGAATTGGTTGCTGCTTGAATTTCTGGCATGTTGTCTATACTGAATTGTTTTCGACGTGCTTGGGATTTTTATGATGGAGGATGTCGTCGTCGTAGCGGTAGTATGCTGGTAGTAGTCTCGCCCTTGACCCTTGAGAATGGTGACTTGTTCTTGGATAAGGGTAGTTTTTGAAGATTGATGTAACACTTGCCTTGCCCTGCCCATCGCATTTTGGACTTATCAGTAAATCGAAATAGAGATTAGGGCCCGATAACGTATTTGAACAAAGTTGTGGGAAATAATCTTTTGATGCCGATTTCATCTTGGATAAGGGTACTTCTTGAAGTGGGTGTTTGGTATGGGGGATTATATGGGAGGGATTGGGATAAGGAGAAAATCATTTGTTTGTTTGAGAGGATAAGGATTATAAGAGGGGATAGGGATACGGATAAAACCACCTCTTATCCCCCACCAAATTAATACCATGGAGAGGTGGTATAAGGTGGAGGGATACGAATGAGGTGGAATTTTACATTTTACCCTTAGTGAAAATAAATGAGGAAGGAGATAGTTAGTAAGGGCAATGTTGTAACTTAACAACTTATCCCAATCTTATTCCCAACCTATACCAAGCGATAGATTGGGACAAACTTATCCCTATTTCTATTGTTAGATCATTATTCCTTTCCCTAACCCCATCTTCATGACATACCAGACGCCCCGGAAGGGTAGTAAAAGACATGGTTTTGCCGAACAAATTCCCGGCTTATTAGTGGATCAAAATAAATATTTGGACCTGATAATGTATTCAAACAAAGTTGTAGTAGATAGTCTTACCAAATTGATATGTCCTTAATGTTGTTTTTTTTACCTATTATCTGTTTTTCTCTTGATATTTTTTGTTTGTAATTTTGGTTGTATTGTTTTAAATGGTGTGCAGAGTGGTAAGCATGGCAGAAGCAGAGCAAAGTTTTGTTGAGAACAATGAGCAGCAGAATTTTTCCATGCAGGAGACTGACCCGCATCATCTTGCTGGTGTTGGGTTTGACCAGGACAATCTAGTTAACGACGTGCCTGAAGTGTACAGTTTTGTTGGGAATGAACCTGAAAATCAAAGCTTGGATGTAAAGGCTGAATCAGAAAACAATTTTGGAAATATTTCTGAGCCAAATTATACAGAAAATGAGAATGAGCATACATTAGATGGAGACCAGGCTATTCAAGGGTTGGACGAGGACCTGTTGAAACAAGAATTTGTTGGTAATGAAGCTAATGAACCAGGTAATGCTCCAGTCAATTCGCATTTTGACAAAAAGGACGAACATGAAAACAATGTCGCAGGTGGTGGTGGAGAAAAGAAATGGCCTGGGTGGCCTGGTGAGAGTGTTTTTAGGATGTTGGTACCTGCCCAAAAGGTCGGGAACATCATTGGCCGTAAAGGCGAGTATATTAAGAAAATTGTTGAGGAGACCAGAGCCCGCATCAAGGTTTTGGATGGGCCTCCAGGATCACAAGAGAGAGCTGTAAGTTTTTATATCTTCTAATTGTTGATGAAGCAAGGTATCTACTTGCTCTTAGGTTCAATCACATCAGTGGTTGGTTGTTGCTTTTTCATAAGAAAGGTTAATTACCTGATTATATGCTTTAAGGTCTATCTTCTCTTTTCATATATTAAATCCATGAATTGATAGGGTTTAGCACCTTTGATCTATGCTATTTGCTGGGAAGGACCCATTAAGTTGATTTAAGATGGACTCGAGCATCGGCATTGTTGGAGAAGCATTTTGAGTCATTGATGTTAGCCACAATACTTAAAATGCGAGTTATACACCCCTTGGGTACACTATTCAAATGAAAAACATATTGTTTACCTCAATAACTCGTTAGCTACGTCTGCTAGGAGATTGCAGTAAGAGACAATCACCATTCGTGGATAAATGATCTAAGATTATTTTATACCGGTTGACTAAATAAAATTTTATATAATCCAACCTCTTCCCTGAATTTATACACTGGAAAGGTCTCATAACTAAACCATTAAAGATTTTGAAGCTAATTATTGAAGAAAAAGGGTGAAATTTGACATTGCTGGATTCAATTTCTGGAAGCTTCTCTCAGAGATCAAGACTTAATTGCTGAATAGCAAGATTTATGACACTGGAATCATCAGGTCATGTTACACAAAATTTTTGAAGACAGAATAAGGAAGCCTTATATCACTGAAAGATAAGCAATGTAATGCAAATATGTGGGAGTACAGTGGTATTACAATAATCAACCCATAAAATGTGAAAAAAAGTTGATATTCTGCAATAACAAAAATGAGTATGTGCAGGTTCTGTTGGCAAATTTTAAGGCTACAATTTATGAAGCATCAAAGATCCAGATTGCAGATATCAGCTTGAGCATTACAAGTGCTGAAAAAGTTTTTATTTGGTTAATAAGAGTTGTACCCTGTACGTTTACCCATACCAAGCAGCTCTGCACTCTCTGGAAATCAGTGCCCCCGTTGGCTGATATCATTTCAAGTGTTATTCGTCTCTGTTGAAGAACTTCCTTTATCATCTCCATGTTCATTGGCCGAGGCAGAGGTGCTTTTTGAGCTTCTTTCACCCACTGTTAGACCACGTTAAATAAAACTAAAAGAAGTAAAAACTAAAAAAAAAAAAACCCTTAAATCTATGATTACAGAATCCTAAAAAACATTAGTAATCTGAGTCTCCAACTGAAAGTTCCCCAGGATAATTGATGTGCAAAACATTAATCAAGGAATAAACAATCGGTACGAGGGTAAAACTAGACTAACAAATTATGTAGTTGGTTAATTATTAACAAGTGAACTTGTAAACGAACAAGTACCCCCTCCAGTTCTTTTTCAAGGCATGAATATATTTCAAAATTTTAATTTGACCACTAATATCTAAAAGTATGTTGATAATTCTTAAAACTGTAAGCTTTAATTCATCTTAGAATATACTTCAATAGTATTATTTCGTTATTTTTTCAATATGTATCAATCACAAAAATGTCAAAGTTCAACCTCAAATTTGTACGGGCCTTGTGAGAAGAAACATAGAGATTATTAAACTCCAGGATATTCAATATAATAAAAAGCACAATGCTTACGTCCTCTTTGTTTCTAGATATATAATGATCATTCTATGATACTTTATCATCCACTATAGATTTTGTGATCTTTTATTGTATGTCTCACAGCTTGAATAAAGGAAGCTTTGTAATCTATTTAAGCCTTCCTATACTCATGTTTCCAAGTAGATAAATGAGCTTGGTAGTGGTAGCCTGGTAGGTATTCTGTTCTTTCCCTCTTTGTTTTTTTGGGGGAGGGTGGAGGCAGGTAAATGCTGGCATGCATGGAAATGTAAGAGATAAAGTGATGGGGTGGATGAGGGCTAAATGATTTGTTTCTTATTTGTTTACAATCTTAGATTTATATGATTAATTCCTTGAAAATATGGAAATGATGATTACTCTATGTCGTACTCATATGAAAGTGTCAAATATGAGTTTTAGAGAAAAGAGCTGTCAGCTACTGTAGATTGAACATGAACTATTCTAGGCCTGGTATAGGAATGAGAGAGGTATCCTGTTATCTTTAACTTCCAAAAAAAGGAAGGACAAGGATGCAAGTTTTAGGGATGGACTGGTTTCATATGGGTGTTATGAGTAAGTTTAAATTAGAGTAAATCATGGGAGGAAAGATTAGATAAAGTGAAAAGCCCGATGTTGGTTGGAGTTAGGGGTGTGAGATGATATGCTGGTTTCACATTGTGCTAGAGGGTTACTACTTATTGGAAAGTTATAAGGGCTTCAATTTAGATCTTGAAGTTGGGTTGCACAAATCATTCTTAGTTGTGGAATATTCTAGAGAAATTATTTTTATACACTTTCTTTATTTGGTTGTCCCAATTTAATGGTTGGATTGCACAAATCATTCTATGTCCCAAATTATTTGCTAAATTTTATTTATTTGGTTGTCCCAAATTAATTGTTGCAATTTTTTCTTTGACTTGTGGTCCCTATATGTTTTTCATATTTTCAATCATACGTTTTGCCATTTACCTCTATTTTCTTTACCCTACCTTTTTATTTGTCATCTACCAATAAACTTGTTGTCACATCATTCTCCCCACACACTCCACATGCTTCTCCTTAACCCCCTCCCCCCAAGACACAATGTAGCAATTAAAATGTAACGAGGGTGTAACTAAAAGCCATTTGGGATGTCTTGTAGTCCTCATCTTAGATACAAATTGGAGCATATGTGTTGCTGAAGGCTTTCTGGACAGTCCAATTAGTTTACCAGAGTTTTAGTTACGGAGTGGCTACAGATTGTTACGCTACAATGCTACAGCACTAGGAATGCTTGTTTTATGGGTTACGACATAGGAGGAATTCTTGTTATGTGGGATATGACAAAGGGGGAAGCCCCTATGCTAACTGCACTTGTTGAGATAGAATTTCATGAAGTTGGAAAGAAGTGTATCAAAATCAGTTTCTCACTTTCTCCACCCATGAAGATTAGAATCTGTTTCTCACTTTCTCTACCCATGAAGATTAAATACATCTCTCCTGTTTATGAGGTTGACATTGGCTGGATGATTCAAGTTCTTGCTTATATCCGACCCTGCCGAGTTCACTTAACCTGTGTTCTTGTGACATTTTTGAATCTGTGTCTGCTTTTTTGTACATTCACTTCACGTTAATTATGTCAGAAAATGGTGCAGTATTGCATGCTTGGCTGATATTGAGTAGTTGCTGGGGGTAAATGTGTACAACAGTACAAATAGTGTCGAATGGTATATACTAATTTCATTTGACGAGTAGAAATTGTTTTCTGTGGACTGATTGGAGAAAGTAGCTGAATCTATCGAAAGAACTAGCAAAATTAGCTGTTGAGCTAGCTGACATGCATATTAATATGCCAAAGCACATGCTCATAACGTCATATTGATAGATAGGCATATGACATGTAATAGCGTAAGCATCATTAGAGGTCCGGATAAAATAAAAACAAGGTTAAAATTTAAGAGGCGTGTTGAAATATTCTCTCATTTCAGCCAAGCTTATATCTATGAACTGTTTGGATAACATAGCTGAATTGCGTTTCTAAACACTTCAATAATGTTACTGCCTCCACTTTCAAATTAGGGAATAACGTCGTGTCTTAATGTCAAACTACAAATTTTGACCGTATATTCATTTGAAAAAACATAGTTACATGGGATTTTGTTGAACCTGTTTGAGTGTGAAATTTAAAAAGATCAAATTTTATACACTTTAAGAATCCATATGTAAAGTTATTAATGGTCAAATGTTTGCGATGGAAACCGTGAAAACACAAGGGGCCATTTATTTAGGAATGGCGCTAAGTATCTCAAACTGTTAAAGCTGCATCCAAATTGAATTCTTCTTACTAACAATAAAAAGGAAAAAGGATTTTGGCCCCGCAAATATACATTTATCTTCTACTCCTAATAGGGCTAATTCCCTCGCTCTACTCTCCTCCTCGTGTTTTTATATCAAGGCCTTCTTTTATATCGATCAAGTTCATCACTGATATTTATTTATTTGTTTTTGTACCCACTCGCATCCAATTTACTACACGAAGCGTTCCATGTATCCATTTTACGTACCCTAAATCAAATGGAATTGCGATGTGATAACACTGCTTGGTGTTTTTATAAATTTAGGACTTCGCTCTTTAAATGTCTCAAAAGATAGCTGGAGGAAGAGCTTGGGTAAATAGTCATTTGTAGTTTATTGCCCACTTATCATTTTTCCTTGAAATTTTGTTTTCCTTTCTTTGGGTGGTTGTGCTTCTTTGATCTGTATCATGTTGGATTTTGATGTTGCCTACTTATAGTACCTGATGCACTCATGGTGCAAAAATGCGGCCGTATTTGAATGGTTTGCCCGAGTTGGAACAAATTTTAACTTTGGCGAACCAAATTCGAGCGGTTCAACAAGGTGGATTTAGAAAGCACGATATGGTGGCCGTTTTGGCCGTATCACCCATTACAACAAGGGTTCGCCCGTTTTTTCCGCTACAAAACGTCACTTTGCAAGTTTTTTGCAAATCTTTTTAGAGATTTCTTATCTTTACTTGTACAGTAGCACTGATCTACCTCTAATAATGACTCAAGGACTAGAGAAAAGAAAGTGAAGAGGCACCTCCGCACTACTGAACCCTATATAGATCCACTAAGATCTAATTTAATTGAAGCAACAACACCAAAAAAAAATTCTAAAACTAAATTCCTTCCGCGACAACCGCAACGCGGTCCGCTACCAACGTATTCGTTTCGTTGCCACGTAACCACGACTGTTCCCGTATCCAACGCATTTGTGGACATGCTCGTTCATTTAGTCATGTCTTGCTTTAATTGGATATTCTCTTGCTTGCCTGGTCTGCAGTATCCTGTACAATGTCTTGTTTGCTATTGAATTCCTCTCTAGATACCTGGATCCCCAGATAGGTAAGGAGTCCTCTCTGTAATTCTTCCAGAAGCTTCTAGACGAGTAGGATAGGTGGATATGGGCAAGCAGAACTAGGTTGGAGATGGTATGCCTTTTGACCTGGGAAGTGACTTCGTTTGTGGTATCTTGTACGAGACCTATAAATGCTATATGTCATGTGGAGTCACCCACAAGTTCTTCCTAATGCCATTGCTCATTTGCTGCTTTTTCAATTTGTCCTTAGGAATAATCGCCTTTGAAAGAAATGGATCTGAAATTTGAGTTGTTGGTGTTCTGTTGAGTGGTTTGTCTATTATGAATTTTCTTAGTGCTTTGTTCATTTCTGCTTGACTGCTTGTAGGTAATGGTCTCAGCTAAAGAGGATCCAGATGCTTCTCTTCCGCCAGCAATGGATGGACTTTTGAGGGTTCACAGGCGTATTGTTGATGGACTGGATGCTGATGCTTCTCAAGGTCAGGCTCCACCTGCAGGGGGCAAGGTTTCAACAAGGTTGCTGGTGCCTGCCACCCAGGCTGGCAGTTTGATTGGAAAGCAGGGAGCAACTGTTAAATCGATTCAGGAAGGTGCAAGTTGTATTGTTAGAGTTCTTGGACAAGGTAATTTGTATTATCTGGTTCAGCTACTGAACTTCAGTTTTTTGAAGTGATATATGGATAAATTTATCTGACCTTCTGTAATGCTTAACCAAATAGCAGAGTTAGGGTTCTTTATCCAAGTTGTTTTTGTTGATCAAAGTTGACTCATTGAATGCCCTTTGTTCTCTACTTCTGTCCCTCTGTATCTCTTTTTCTCCCTCGCTTTTTTTTTTTGTGGCAAAAATGTCTTGTAATTGTCATGTATAGAAGATCTGTAAGGTTCCTGTAAACCATGTAGCTGTATTGTTTTTGTATTAATGTGTTTGATCGGACTGGTCTTTGCTGCAGAGGACCTTCCTATTTTCGCTCTTCAAGATGATCGAGTTGTTGAAGTAGTTGGGGAAGCGGCTGATGTTCACAAAGCTATTGAACTGATTGCAACACATCTGAGGAAGTTTTTGGTTGATCGTAGTATAATACCTGTTTTTGAGAAGCAGGTAATTGAGCAAGTTTCGTCTTTGTAATTTGTATTTTCTACAATTGTGTATAACTTAATATGAATGGGCCAATCTTCTCCAGATGCAAGCCCCAAGTAACCCCATGGAGCATATGCCTCCGCCTCAACCTTGGGGTCCCCCGCATGGTCTTCCACCAAATATGGGCGGTGGGCATGGAGGTTATGGATCTGGTATGCAATACATGCCACCACCACGTCAACATGACAATTATTATCCACCAGCAGAAATGGCACCCCCACCTGATAGGCAGCCTCACCAAGGAATATCAGCATATGGAAGGGAACCTTCGATGGGTGTCCACGCTTCATCTAATGCTCAGCCTGCAGCATCTATGATCACTCAGGTCTGTTATTATTATCCAAGCTTTTGTTGTGTTCAGATAAAATATAGATTAAGGATGCTTGAATACTCCTGTGTAATTACTAATTATGCTCAATGACTATCACTTGCTTACGATCTGCAGGTAGATTATAGTTGGTTTAGATTAGAGTTGCTCTTACTTTGTCCATTTTGCAAAGGGAGAAGAGTGGTGGTCTCTGATCTTCTGTAGTTGTCGCCCTTTCTCTCCAGTTGCTACTTGCTGTTGCCCATTCATCTTTTAAGGGAATCAAAATAGCTTTTTAATCAAATTCGAGTAACTCTAAATGATCACAATCATCTGCCCTTGTTTAAGTGGACGTGGATAAGAATTTAAGTTTAGTAACTTTAGTGTAGTCAGGCTGTGCTTTATGTTGCAATATTGTGGATTAATCATGGTCTTCGTTGGTCTTCAAGTTTGATTATTGTTCTACTCTCGCACTCTAGGGCTTCTAATAATATTATGTAGTGTATTTGGGAATGACATCTTGAAAAGCAGCCTTTCCGGCTGTCAGTCTCTGTCCTTGTTGAATTTGCAAATTTTGTGAAGGGAAGTGGAATTTCTAGCAATGAAGTATGAAGTTGCATGGTGCTTTCTGTTAGAATGCTTTTTACACCAATGAATGTTACACATTTGCCAAAGTATGTTTAAGGACTTGATATTCATCTCCTCAAGCTATCATGTAATTTATGTTCACACTTAACATGTCTAGTGTAGTGCAAAACCTAATGCCTAACTTGTGCTATACTAACATCTTGACGGTAACAAAATCTATCCTAACATCTCGAAACCTTGACAATGCTCAAGAAAAGGAACTTGAAACCTTGACTCTAACAAACTCTATCCTAATATTTCGATGTTAAGAAGCCTTTCCATCAAAATTAGATGTCTCGAAAGAGTTATCAAATGCAATGATGTGTTACCGGAGTTCTAGTATGTTCAGGTCACTTATTTAGTATAGAAAACATGTTATATGTTATGTTCAAGTTGGTTCTATGTGGTATTATACATTATCAACAATTCGACACGCTTCTCGAACATGGTTATTCATTATATTAGTTGGTAAACTTTGAATAGTTTTTGGCTTATAGTTATGGGGGCCGAAAACTCCATGATCTTACACTTTTTCAGTTAATGCTTTGAAATGCTATATCTGGGAGTGTTAATCCGCATTCTAACTTGTATATAACAGTAACTCTGTAAGCACTACTTTTTTACTGCCTTGTACTCATTTTGTCATGTCTAGGGCTAGCGGGAGGAAACTTGCTCCTTTTAATAGTGCTATGTTGTTCACCTATAAGTTTTGGGACTCTTGGAACTGAATATGTTGTAGGGTTGGGTATGGGGAGGATATGTAACCGCATTATAACTTTGAATGAACTGCCAAAGTGGGCCACCGCGTTTATGTTTACATTGATTGAAAAAGTTCTTCCAATTAGTTTAGGTTGAAGGAGCTTTACACATTAGCCGTCCTCCGAGCTTTTGTTTCTTAGAGCCCTTTCTTACTTCCGCAACTCATTGCTCTGTATCCTTGTTCTGCAGATTACGCAGCACATGCAGGTTCCGCTGTTATATGCAGATGCTGTGATTGGTAACAACGGTGCCACTATAAGCTACATTCGGCGTGCCAGTGGGGCTACTGTTACTATACAGGAGACTAGAGGTGTTCCTGGAGAAATGACTGTTGAGATAAACGGAACTGCGTCACAAGTTCAAGCCGCTCAGCAGCTCATACAGGTAATGTATATACGACTGAAAGATTGCATTCTTTCTTTTGATTAAGAGCTCTTCACTACTGCTATCTCCTTACATCCCTGTTCTGTTCTATTCATTCTTTTTTCAAGCGTACTTTGAACTTGTGTTGTCTCTTTTGTATGTTCTAACCATACAAAGGCATTCGCAATTATATAAAGTATATGGTATTAGATTACTATGCCAAAAAGAATAGTTTTTTTTATTGCATATTTTACAAGCGTGTGTTCTGTGCAAAATCGTTGTCTTCATCATCTGGTTCTTGTAGTTCTAATATTTGCTGTGAATAATGTCATGTGATTGTCTATGTGCGGCTTGCAGAATTTCATGGCAGAAGCGGCAGCAGCAGCAGGAGCAGCCACAGCACCAACCCAAACAGGTGGTGCAACTGACCAGAGTTACAGCCAAGGTTATAATTCATATGCTGCTCCTGCATCAGTGTATGGATCTGCACCGTCTAGTGCTGGACACACAAGCCAACCTGGAGCTTATGGATCAGTGTATGGTGGAAATTACGGTTATTAGATTAGTCAGTGCACTTCGGTTCTTTTAGATATAGCTTGTTGCCGAATAATCAAAAGTAGGAAAGGCTGTATTACTATAGTAGATTCCAATTATAACTACAAAATGTTTTTGACTGTTAAAATTGCTGTGCTTGGTTGCTTCTCGGGACTTTAGCTGCTACTAGCTTCATTCAGGTTTTTGTGTTAAAAGTATGGACCCAAATCATAGTAACTAGCTACTGTTACTGAGAAGGCTGATTAAGGCATTCCGATGTACAACTATTTCTGCCCTTGAGATTAAAGTTGAGCTGCTAAGATTATGGTATCGGTTGCTTCCAGCAAGCGCGCTGTCATTTCTTTTGAATCTAGCAAGTATAAAGCTGCTAAAGCTTGTAACAAAAAAAAATCCTTCAGCTCTTTCGCCGAAAAAACGTTCCTAGTATACTTGCAACGTCCTTATTAGTAAAGGTGAGCGTGAGGTGCTCTTACTGTCATGGTTGTGATGCAGACATCTCATTTTCTACACGAACTAACTTACTGGCATTTTTACGGTATCATGGTCGTGATATAGAAACTTCTACAACTCAACTTCCTATTGCGATAGAAGGCAATCATAAAAGTGTTATGAACCAACTTGGTGTTGGTATAGAAGGATGCAATGAAGTTTTATTCGTACTTGGAACAACTTATCGTATAAGTCTCATTTAAAATTTGTTTCCGATAAAGATAAGTCCAATTACTACAACTTATCGTAGTATATGTAATTGCTGGAGGTTAGTTTAGACAAATGAAGAATAATTGGCTACAAAAAATACGAACTACAACTAATTAATGTCAAATGTTGATACTCAATAGAGTTACTTTTTTTTGTTTTGACAATAGCTCACAAAATATAACAATACAAAACAACATTAAACTAAATCAAAATTAAGCTATTTCCGAAGATAATAGCTATGACCCTGCATCTTTTGGCTCTTACATTACTGTCAAAGTAAGCGGATGAAACCGATTACTTTCTCTTATCACCTACACCTACCTTAATAAAGTAAAAGAACTAATGATAGCTTCATATTTTTTTCAGCATCGATGTAGTAGCACAGAGTGGGGTTTAGATAGTAGTTGGAGAGAGCACGAATTTGGATTCCTGTTGCAAAAACGAAAGTGGTAGCTATGTAGAAATCAGACACCAAAGTACCTCAGAGAGTTTGCTTGAAGCAATACAAACTTCACGCGTGAGCAAAAACAAATTGGTCGTTGCCATAAACTAAAGTTATTCCCGAATTTTAACATTAAATAAGTTGGTAAGAGTTTTTTAGACGTTAATTGTATTAGTTTTCTAATTAGTAATTAAACTTGTATACTATACGGAGTATAAATTTTAAAACCAAGGAAGTTGATATACTTCCTCCGTTTTTTTTAAAGTGATACATGTTGGGTTTTACGTTTTCTGAGGCAAAAGATTTTAAGTGTGATTAGGTATGTTTAATGGTAGTATAAGTGGGTGTGGTCCCCACCCCTAGTTTTTTTAATTACCCGGCAAAGCAGGGGGACCACAGCCCTTAGGCGCCTAAAATTTTTGGCTGCTGGCCCACTTTTTAAAATTCACCCAAATATTTCCCTCCATTGCATTTTATCCCCAAATTTCCCCCCCTAAATACAGATTCTGCCCTATTTAAGGGCTTACAACTCCCATTTTTTTGGGAGCAAAGTTGTTGCTGTCACAGCAACAAGAGAAGTTCAACACAAAAAAAAAAATCAAATCCCAAACAGAGACTTTACATCACAATCCATAAGAAAACATAATCCCTTGAAAACCCAAAAAAAATCCTAATAATCCAAATTCAAATTCCTAATTACTTAAGCAAAAACTGCATCAACCCTATTTACAAAATGACTGATCCACGAAATGATTTCTTCCAAGCCATGGTTGATGAAGACAATTGGGAAGCCTACTATGAACAGCTTCTAAAAGAAATGGAGCCTCCCATGGACAGCCATTCCTTTCCTGAAATAGAAGAAACACAAATTATTGTTAGGGGAAAAAGGCCAAATCTACCAAATGAGAAAAGAAGGCAAGCAATTGATGAGCTTTTAGCAATGCTTCAACATAACAAATTACCATGTGGAGCAATTTCCAAAACAGCTTTGAAGTACGGTGTTTCCAGGGTGACAATGGACAGACTATGGAGGAGAGCATGTGCACAAAGAGCAAGTGGTGATGCCATTGATGTCAGGAACCAAAAAGAAGGCGGAGTTGGCAGAAAAGAAAAGGTATACAGTGAAGAATTCCTGCAATCAGTCCCTCTAAATTTGAGGACTAGTGTGAGATCCTTTGCAGGGGCATTAAAAATCCACCCCTCAGCAGTTTACACACTCCTCAAAAAGGGGAGATTAAGAAGTCATACAAGCAGTAATCACCCAAGTCTAACAGAAGCACATAAGTTGGCTATGATGAAATGTGTTTTATCCCATATTGAACCAGGAACCTCAACACAGCCAGCCAATTTTATGAACTTACAAAACATAATCCATATTGATGAAAAATGGTTTTATCTAAGTCCAGAAACTAGAAGGTTCTACTTGCTGCCAAGGGAAGATGATCCCTATAGGTGCTGCCAATCTAAAAGGTTCAAGATTAAGGCAATGTTCATGGCAGCCACTTCTGAACCAATATTTGACAATGAAGGAAAAGTGGTACATGATGGTAAATTTGGCATTTTCCCCTTTGTGGATAAGGTACCAGCAAAGAAGAGAAGCAAAAACAGAGGTGCAGGCACAATTGAAACAAAAGTCATTGAAAGAATCACTCAAAAGGTCATCAGAGACATGATCATTCAACATGTCATCCCCTCAATCATGAGTAAATGGCCTGAAGGAATGTCTAAAGACATATTCATTCAGCAAGATAATGCTAGGCCACACATAAACCCTAATGATGAGGAATTCAAAGTAGCAGCAAGCCAAAATGGATTCAACATCCAACTCATTCAACAACCACCACAATCCCCTGATTTAAATGTTTTAGATTTAGGGTTTTTTAGAGCAATTCAAGCTTTGATGTATCAAACATTTCCAAAGAACATTGATGAACTTATTGTAAGTGTTAATGATGCTTATGCAAGGTTTGATCCTCAAGTTACGAAGTACACTTGGCTACAATTACAATATGTGATGGTTGAAAATTTGAAAGTTAAGGGTGGTAACAACTACAAAAACCCCCATCATGGTAAGGCTAGATTAGAAAGACTGGGCCTCCTCCCCAAAACTGTTTTGGTGGATCAGTCATTGATTGAAGAAAGTGTGAAGTACTTAAATGAAAAAATGCCCTCAAATGAAGAAGAAATGCTCCTTTTTGATAATGACTCAACTTTAACAACAACTGATGTTGTTTATGAAGAATGAAAGAATACTTTTCTATGCAGAAAAGGGTGAAGACTGTTTTGGGGGAAAATTGAAGAATGAAGTTGCTCTTTTTGTGAAGTTCATTGTACACAAAAAACAGAGTACATGTAAGTAAGACATTTTTTGGGTGACTACTTGGTCTTTTTTGGGTATTTAAACTGCAAAACAAACCCTATGTAGCTAAGGAGGAGGATGGAGTACAAATTAGAAGTTGTTTTTGTAACTAGGTTTGTAAATGCAGTTTAAAACATGTTATGTTAACCATTTTAGAGTTATTTGCAAGTATGATTGTCATTGCTTTCTCATTAACTTCATTCATTTATTGTTCATCAAGGGATTGATATAAGTGAATAAGATGGAAGAACCCTAATATGCATCACAATAACATCATTTGACCTTTAAATCCATCAGGAAGTACAGTGTAACTCATGAACATAGGGCAATGTTACCTCAAGGCACACAAGTTGCCGAGCAATTCATTGACCTACTTCGAGTTCATTGTGAGTCCCTTCATCATTTGGATTTTTGAGTGAAATTTGACTAGGGACTCTATATTATTTCAATTTAGCAAGGACTCACAATTGTGCAATACATACTACAAGCCAATTTATATCATCTAAAATTCATAAATAAGCATCTTCATCATCCATCAAATTAGGCATCAACCACTAAGTCAAAGCAAATGCTACTCAGTAACCATAATCATCATCATAAAAGGAATGAATTATCAGCAGCACCAGCACAGAATGAAGTCATCAACATTATCCAACAGAAACCAACCCAACAGTTATTATAGGGACTCATATATCCATCCAATACTAATCAAATGTTAACAGCAACAGTTCATAGTTAAGTGATGCAATCAAACAAGAATAACAACCACAAGCCAAATTTGAAGGAATCAGCAGTAAAGCAAGAAAAAGGAAATTCACACCTCCCTTCCTCTTTCTAGAAGGAAGTAGCAGCAGCATAGGAAGCCATATCTTTAGCAAAGTCGGATCTGAGGTAAGGTTTCCTCCCACCAGTGGAGGAACCACCACCACCAGATCCACCATGAGGGGACCCATCACCAGTAGCACCACCAGCAGACCCAGAAACAGAAGGAGGGGCACCAGATCTAGGAAGAGCACACAATTTCCCAGTAGCATCAAAACAAACCATAAAACCCTTTCTCTACATTCTCTTACTGTAATCATACAAATCCTCTGGTTGAGGAGCACGTAGGGCACAGACAATCTGACCCACATATCTACATATTTCCTTCCCTTTCCCTTTGCAGATTTCCTTCCCCTACCCTTTCTCAATCTCCTTCAACCCTTCAACCTTAACTTCTTCTTCTCTGTCCTCACTCAACCCAACTTTTTATTTTCCTTTTCTTACCTCGTTTCCCTCATCCTTCACCTTCACTTCCTCAGAATCAGATGAAAGTTCAATGTAATTGAAAGTGCCAAACTCAGAATCGGAAGTAAAGCTTTCATCATCATCACTCCAAACAACCGGAGTGTTGTTTTTCTGGGCTTCCAGAACCTTACCTAAAGCTCGGCATGCACGGGGACCCATGACCTTCTCTGCACCCCCACTCTCATATAATCGCCTTGGCCAAGGAGATCCATGTTCGAGAGATTCAGTTACATCATAGATGAACAAGGCCTCATCTTCATCCCTGGATCTGAAGTGCGCGTCAACCAAAGGCTTCAAATCAGGGACTTTTGACGTTTTTTTTGGGAAAGGAGAGTGCAGATCTGGTTCGAGTTTTGGGAGAATGAAAGTGAAACAGAGGGAGACGAAAGGTTGAAGGATGAAGAAAGAGGATTGATGAGAGAGAATTAGGAGGATGAAGAGAGAGAGACGAGAGAAGTAGAGAAACCCTAGAACAGGCTTGAGAAGGGGGAGGATTTTTGGAGAAGAGGAAGTGAGAATCAACTGATGAATGAACGAACTCTAGAAATGTGAAGGGTTTGTTCATGAATCAGTTTTGATTCATAAATGAGGGTGGTTGGGTAGATGAATTTTGGTGGGAATCATTAATGAGATAGGTAAGATTAATTAGAATGGGTAGAAGGATTTATGTTTGATTAAATAAGTAATTAAGGGTAATATTGTAATTTTGTAAGGGAAATTTTACCAAAGTTGGAAAGTTTTGAAAGTGTATCACTTAAAAAAAACACCCCTTTTTAGAAGGTGTATCACTTAAAAAAAACGGAGGAAGTATTAAATTTTAAATTCTAATATGGGAGAGATTCACACAAAGTTTTCATTTAAAGTTTAATCCTCATTTTTTTAACATTTTAGGTTAAATATTTTCTTTGAAGATAGAATATTGTGATTTGACAAGTTTGCACCTGTCTTTTTACCGTTAAGGTCTTTGATTGCACGTGAGTCTAAATCATAAGAAAAGGGAAATTCCCAATGATGACCCTTAGATCTTAGTAAATTTCAAAAAACTTTTTCATTGTTAACCCTGCTTTACAAATTATTCCCAAATATAGCCTTAATGAAGAATATTTCGTTAATAATAAAACATATTCTGTTAGTTAACCGTTAAGACGGTCACTCGCACGTAAAAAGAGGTCTTTTGGGTCGTTTTTTTTTGCCAATTTTGACATCAAAATCGAACGTTGAGGGCTAAAATTAACCCCCTAAACTTAACTTTAAGAATCGAGTTTGAGGTCGAAATTGGAAAAAAAAAATCTGAAATGCCTCGTTTTATGTGCAAATGTTCGCTTTAACGGTTCACTAGTGGAATATGCTTTATTATTAACGAATATTTTTCGATAAGGTTATGCTTGGGAATAATTTGTAAAGCAGGGCTACCAATGAGATTTATTTTTTCGAAATTTCCACCACTGGGATTTTCTAATGCGTAAGGGCCACCATTGGGAATTTCCCTAAAAAGATATTATTTATAATATTTAATATGCTGAATCACAAGATTTACATATTTATGAATGTTTTTGCTTACGTCGATAAAAAAACATGGTCAAATTGGTTTATGTGAATAAGTCGAAGTCAAAGCAACTAAAAGAAAAGAGAGGAAATTGTTATTCAAAAAATCCAAAATTTTGTATTATTAGTAATTTATTTGTTATCAAATTATAGATAGTCCTTTCCGAAAAATCAAATTTTTTTCGATATAATATTTGAAAGTTATTTAGTCTTTAATGACTCTTATGTTGAGACAAAAGGCGATTGAAATTATGAAAAGATTATGTTTTGGACCCGACCATATTTACACTTGCTATATTTCTGTGAAATGAGTTAAGTTCCTAGAGTTTTTAGATTTTAAAGGTTTTGGTAAATTATGAGTCGACTAGTGAAAGTAAGATATTGATGTGAGTCTTGGTAAAAACGACATATTCGTATTTCGAAAAGAGAGAAAATAGAGAGAGAACACCCCTTTTGAAAAAACATCATCGTGAAGACAGACTTCGATAGTGCCTACTTGTGCTAATCCCCAAATTCTTATCTAAACCCAGAGCATCACTAATGGTGAGGAAAAAAAATCTCAATCTTCTCTTTCCTCAATTCTTTCTCCTCCACATCACCAATTGAGATTTTTTAATTGAGAATTTTTTTCACTTCTTAACAATGATCATTTAAAAATTCTCAAATCTCTTTCTCTCATACTTTTTGCCTACCCCACCATATTTTCTCTCTTTTCCACCATCTCAATAATTAAGTTGATCAAAATATAGCAAAATGGGTGTCTATAGATAAAGGATGAAAAATTATAAATTTTTGTGATTTTATTTTATTTTTTTATTTTTTACTTTTTAAGATATTGACCATGCAAAATTATAATCCAACAAGTAATAAAGATTTTGTTTACCCACTTGAAACTTGCCACCTGGCTTCACGAGCGTCAGAGCTGCAGGGGCAGTTGCCATTTTTTTTTTCCTTCTTGATGATCAAACGCAGTTATCCCTTCCTTGCTCTCTGTCGTTTCAATGTGGGTGGGGATAATAAACAGTGTAATTTGCACTGACTTTGCCATGTCAACTGATTGAGAATTTCTCAATCAATTCTCGGTTCAGTGAGAATTTCCCAAAAATCTCAACACTTGAGATTATTACTTCTTGCCATTAAGACATTTTTTTTTCTCAATAAAATCTCAACCTAATTGAGATTTTATTGAGATGAGCATTAAGAATACTCTAAAACCTTCTAGTTGTTGCCAAGGAAAATACTTCAGTAATCAATTTTTTTCTTATCATTCTTGTGTTTTCCTTCATCGGTTATTGCTAGATTACGATGGTATTATATAATTGACAGTAAAGTTCTTATTTCAATTATCGAGTCTGTGCTTTAAGTTTTTTTTTTTCTTTTGAGGGGACGTGCTTTAAGTTAATTAAGTGACATCCGAATTTGATAATTTTGTAATCTACAGTAATATTAATCTAGAAATGATTATCTAATCATAAACAAGTTTAAATACAAGCCACAGGCCCACAATAGCAAATAACTTTTACATTACTAATCGTAAGTAATTATAACTTCACAATTAAATTTCATATTTTTTAATTTTTAAAAAAGTGTAATCACATATTGGCAATTGGCAAACGGCTATCTTCAGCGGTAAACCAACAGAATAATCTTTAATTATTCATGCAATTTTATCAATTTATTTTCCTAAATAACAAGGAACATATCACATTTGACTATTTGACTAGCTACTCTAACTAACTAAAATTTGCATAACAAATAAAACATTATAAGGAACTGTAAGTTTCCATTTGACTAATACATGGAAACACTTAAATTCACAATAAGAAAGAATTCATATAGGTGCTGCACAGGTAGTTCTGAAGTGACCTGTCTGATTGCAACGACTACAATGCACAACCCGTTTGACACGACCACGATCTTCAGCTCGAACTCTCTTCTTTCTTGGTCTTCCAGGCGGTCGAAGAGACTTGGGTGGGTTAATATATACCTCAACAGATTTACCAGCATCAGAGTCCCCTTCAGAGAGCTCTTTCCATGATGACTTATCTGGAATTGGATGTATAGTCTGAGAATATGCCTTCCTATAAGTTGCGACCGTGAAACAGCTTTCTGTGAAACGATGAACATTCTGCCTGCATGAAAGTAGAGCTGCAACAGCATGAGCACATGGTAGACCATACAACTGCCATCCTCTGCAAATACAGCAACGATTTCTAATATCCACAAAGTTGGAACCTTCGTGAGTTATAACTTCAAATTCTGCCTCATTTGCACGAAGCACTTGGTAAGAGCTAGCTCGCTCAATTGCTTCTGCAACATGCCTCTCAGCAGTAGGAACGAGTATCGATGTCCATTGCATGCTTGTCTCACGTCGTTCATTAAACCAAGTCATTAGCTGCCTCCTGATGCACTCCATCATTTGAATGATTGGTAGTCCAGAAGCTTCTAGAAGCCAGCTATTTAGAGATTCTACTATGTTTGCAGTCAGATGCCCAAATCGCGTGCCTTCAAAATAGGCAGTGGCCCACAAGCGGGGTGGAATTCTACGAATCCAATATGCAGCATCTTGTGATATTTCCTCTATTTCCAAAACTTTAGCCTCAAACTCAATTATGGTTAGAGCTTGAGCAGCTTCCCATAAAAGATTTACTAGCATCGCGTTATTGAACTCCTTACGAAAATTTTCACTCAGATGACGCATGCAAAAGCCATGAAAAGCAGTTGGGAAGTTCGCTTCCACTCCATCTACAATACCCTTATGCCTGTCAGACAAAATAGTCAGCCTGGGCATATTTTCAGTATTAATCTCGAGCAGGTTGTGCAGTTCTGATAGAAACCACATCCAATTCTCATCGTTTTCCTCATCAACTACTCCAAATGCCAAAGGAAAGAGAGCACCATCACCATCAAAACCAGTGGCCAACAACAAGGTACCCAGGTACTTGCTTTTCAAATAGGTTCTATCAAGCCCAAGTAGCGGACGACATGCATTTAAGAAACCATAAATAGATGCTTGGAATGAAATAAAGAGCCGCTGGAAGCAGTCATCTGTTGGATTACCATAAACAGAAGCAATACTACCGGGATTTGTGCGTTTAATTTGTTCACAATATTGCGGCAGAAGCCGATATCCTTCTTCAAAGGATCCCCGCATAGCTGCCATGATCCGCTCCTTGCCCCGCCAAGCCTGTTTGTATGATAAAGTGATCCCGTGTACCCGATGGATCTCCTCTAGTATTTCCTTGGGCTTGCAATTAGGATTTTCCCTCAAACGTTGTTCGACAGAGTTTGCCACCCACTGAACTGATGCTTGCTGGTGGCCAAGATGACCTATGCCATTGCATGTATGGATTTCATGTAGGGTCCTGATTGTGAAAGTAGGCACCCCTGGAAGCTTAGCAGCATGTACACGCCATGGGCATCCTTCAGATGCACATTTGGCAGTAAATCGAGTTTTATCAGATTTTATGGTCTGCATTTCAAAGTGTAGAGCAATTGCTGTGTTTCTTAAAGCTCTGCGACAGCTCTTGACATCTGGGAACTCCTGTCCTACATGAATCTCATGGCTGGGGCAAACAACCAGGGAACGAGCCTGAACAACATTACTAAGTACATAGTCTGGCTCCTGAACACCCATATCATCAACAGCTTCAATAGCCATTTCCTCGTTCTGATCCATATCTAACTCCAAATTCTCATCAAATTCTTGATTGCTAGAATCAGCCAGCTCATTTTGCTCTACTAAAGCTAACTCATTATTGTGCGAAGAAAATCCATGGCTTTCATGATCAGGTTTATGCTCCATATGCAAGTCATTGCCTTGCTCATAATGATGCTCATCACTCACTTGATGGTCATGGTTCTGTTTCAGAGCCATTTCGTTATCGTCGTGGTCATGTCCTAAACCCAGTTCCTCATCATGCCGCAGTCCCATTCCCAGATCACGCTCATGAGTTTGTCGAAGACCAAGGCTATCTCTGTGGGCAAGCACCAGCTGCTGGTCATGGTCTAAATGAGTTTCATGATTCTTCCCAAAAATCAACTCATGGTTTGCCATTATTTCAAAAACCCAGTTGCAAATTTCACTAACACAACAAAGCAATCAAGGTGGCGAAACAATTTCTCGTAACCAGTGGCATCAACAGCCTCTGAAACAAGATGTAAGAACTAAGTAAGAATTTCTACTGCCCAAGATATAGTAGGCATTTCATAATTACATGTTGGAGTTTGTTCATAAGTGTTGTGAGAAAATCTCTTAATTGCTTCAAAAGAATGTGAAAAAGTTAGTAGTCCTACATAAGAAGAGTAAAAGGTAAGTAATGGATTTATTAATATTAGTCTTCCTACTACCTTTTGAGTTGGTTACTTGAGAAACTTTAGTTTCCATTTCCTATTAGTGGGTTGTTTCCACCTTCCCACTACTCTTATTCCACTTCTCAAAAAATAGCCATGATTCGTTTCCACTTCTTCTTCCCAATCCCTATATATACATGGGTTCTGGTATTGTTTTGGGACATAGAAATCCTCCTTCTCTCTTATACATTATCTCTTTTTGGGCAATATTAAAAACGTTCTCAAACTGTCTCTCTGTACGTACTTCACCGGCGATTCAGTGTCGTGTTAACCCAGGAGGTTGGTTTGCCACGAGTCCGTGTGTTCGTAGCGGGGCAATTTCAACTTTAGGCCAATGATCATATCACGCCACGACAATTCTCAGATAAGTTTATTATTTTACCAGTCATAATTCCTACAATCTAAAGTTGAAATTGATTCTCTGTTTATCGTTTCAATATGCTAGGGTTTTGTAAACCCTAATTTGAATAGGTTGGTTGGATGGTATGATTTTCGTAGGTTTAATGACAAATTTATTTATGCGAAAGGTTTTGACGAAATCTGCGAAAATCTGCGGAAACTTAAATGTCTCCGATTTTCGTTTTTAAGTAGTGTTTTTTTGGGTGGAAATAACGTTTTGAGAAAGACTCACTACACAGTAGTGAGCACTGCCCTGTCGAGTCCAAATTCGATTGGGAAAGATCTTTTTCGAGCAGTTTTAGTTTTCCAAGTCAAAATTTAATTTGGATTTGATTCGAAAAACCTTTATCAAGACTATTATTTTAAGATTATCATTGGTATAATGTGTGGGAATAATTTTCTTGATTGCACACCAAGTGTTCGATGAAATGACTCAAAGGGCAAAGGTTGAAAAGAGAGCGGTCAAACGCATATGGAATGCTATCGAGACTTCAATGTGCTTAGGGAAGTTTCCTGATCATCTTATATGCTATTAAACTCTAAACTTGCATAATATGTTTATTGAATGTTCAACGTTTGTTTTCATTTACATATTTATCATTGTATTATATTGCAATGTGGGGGTAAGTTAGAGTTTGAAACAAATAGAAATGTTGTTTGGGCTCTCTTTTAAGAGTGTTGGAGAACGAAACTTTCATGTGTTTACTTTGTTTTCTGTGTGGACTTTATTTGCCTATACAAAGTATGATTATTTATTCTGCTAAGTGTGTTGTGTGGGGTCCATTGCCAAATCTCTTGATTGATTAGGATTTGTAGTACTCTATTATGCAAAGTGTCTTGAGTTGATTACCATCCTCCTCAGCCTAGGGAGCAATGGATTTGTAGAGCATGGATTAAGAGCTAAGTTTGAGAAACCCTTTGGTTTGATTTTAGAGGAAATAAGTGTTTTCCTAAGTATGTTTTCTAAACTTGATGGTTTTGTGTTGTTCTTAACATGCATTGCTTATGCACTTAGTTTGTCAGCTTACCATATATAAAGCACAAGGTTGTGGATTTGTTTTAGAAAGCGTTTTTCTAAATGACGATGTAACTGAGTTACAAGTCTAATATGCTAGTAATATGTTCCTGACTTGATGTTGTCTTGTAGTAAGAAAGTTTATGATACAAAGCAGTTTTTGTCAATGTACTTTCTATGAGTATTGGTGCGTTGGTTTGAATTGCAACGCAAGAGGGGATTGCAAAGTCAACTATGAATTAGGATTCAAATAGTTGAATCAGTCAAGTCAAAAACTTGCTTTTGAAAGATTTTTGCCCATTGTGGGGTAATTTGATGGCATTGGCCACTTCTTAACGGTCTATATTGTGTATTTGTGTTTGTCAGGTTTCATGTCTCTTTGCAGGTATGTCTTGTGTAGCACTCACCATGCATTAAAAGGTTGAGTTGTTTGTCCATGATGGATCTATAGCCTATGTGGCGGTTCTTTAATTGGACTTGATGGATTCATCACTTGTATATGAGATTGGGCAATGAGTGTCCTTAATCTGTCTATACTCCATTGAGATGGGATAGTCCTATGAGAAATCATAGATACGTTGTGATATCACATGAGTATGAAAAATCTGAGAGGGATATTGTAGATCCTCTCACCAAAGGCATTTGTAGAAAATATGGTGCTAGAGTTAGCACAGGGAATGGGTTTAAAGCCTATTGTGGAGTGAATTATGATGGATACCCTTCTTAGAAATTTTCTAAATTCAAAGGTCAAACTAAGTCATAAAAGAACTCAAGTAGTAGATACTACTACCATTCCTATATTAATAAAAGTGATGTAGTATCTTCTTACTGTAAAATGTGTAAGGATGAGTAAAATGCTCTTAATAAGTTCATAGCCTTGATAAGGTGGTTTGAGACAGTACAAACTTGATGAACTTACCTATGTGAATGTGGGGGTTACGCCCAATCCTCTATGAGATTCCTAAGGCTTAGGATCTCTAGAGCATTCATGAAAATCCAGGCATTGTGGGGCACTTATATATATATATATCGCGAGAACGTTTCTTATTTTGAAAAAGGTTTAGTGCGCAAGTATTGATTATGAACTTCGTAGAATGTTCAAAGAGAAATCTACCTAATACGACAGTATGACATACTTGTATGCACTGGGTATCAATTCAAGTCTCTAAGACATTGATGCTTACAAAACTGAGTATGTATTGCCCATATCATCATCTTCCATCCCTGTTTCTTTCTGTTTTCTTCTTTTGAATCATGTGGGGGATTGTTGGAGTTTGTTCATAAGTGTTGTGAGAAAAGCTCTTAATTGCTTCAAAAGAATGTGAAAAAGTTAGTAGTCCTACATAAGAAGAGTAAAAGGTAAGTAATGGATTTATTAATATTAGTCTTCCTACTACCTTTTGAGTTGGTTACTTGAGAAACTTTAGTTTCCATTTCCTATTAGTGGGTTGTTTCCACCTTCCCACTACTCTTATTCCACTTCCCAAAAAATAGCCATGATTTGTTTCCACTTCTTCTTCCCAATCCCTATATATACATGGGTTCTGGTATTGTTTTGGGACATAGAAATCCTCCTTCTCTCTTATACATCATCTCTTTTTGGGCAATATTAAGAACGTTCTCAAACTGTCTCTCTGTACTTCACCGGCGATTCAGTGTCGTTGGTTTGCCACGAGTCCGTGTGTTCGTAGCGGCGCAATTTCAACTTTAGGGCAGTGATCATATCACGCCACGACAATTCTCAGATAAGTTTATTATTTTACCAGTCATAATTCCTACATTACACACAGTAATATATAATCTTACAACCTCAAGGATCATAAAGTAAGAGGAAAAAAATCACAGGAACTATTACTACTTATGAAGCAGAGGAATGAACAAGCAAATTGATAAGCCAACAACAGAACAGAAGGTAATGAACTAATGACATGTTAAAAAAGCTAAACTACAGAAATTATACTTGAATGACATAAAACAGAAGTCTTCAATGCCCACTTGAAAATCCAATCATATTAGATACAAAATGCTCGAACAATGAAGTGGGTAATTCCTAGTGTAAAATAACCAACTCAACCAAAAGTCTACGCTTATAGTTTAAGCTACAGGATTGATTTTATACTCTATCACGCCCCCTCCTAAGCTGATAATCGAAGTCCGGTTTTACACTCTATCGCTGTCAAAGAACCAACTCAACCAAAAACCTAAGCCAGCGATTAAAGTCTAGTATTGGTTTTATACTCTTATCACCCAGAGCTATGAAAAAAACAGAACTTTTTAAATTTATGAGCTCATGTTAATAACAAAAATTGTGGGTAATACCCAGAACTAAGAAAAATGTATCAGCATAATGAAATCAAGAAACTGTACCTCACAATTAAGGAACCCTAACTCAAAAAATTCCAGCTTCTATTCATCAATTGAGCTTCAGAAAGCAGTAAACATTATAAAATATGAACTGGGTATTCTAAAAAAGTGGAGAATTGAAGAAGTGGAACACATATTAGAGATTAAACTAAAAAACCCAGAAATTGAAAATGGAGATAGTTGGAAGAAAAGAAGAGGGGAAGAGTTAACAGAAATTCGAAAGAGGGAGGAGAGAGAAAAATGGCGGGTAAGGGGTGATGGGGAAATCGGAGAGGGGGGGGGGGAAGTAAGAAAGAGAAGAAGGGTAATGAAGGAATTGAATGAAAATGGGGAAGAATTACAAAAGGGGCAATGCTGAGTTTGGGAGAAGAGAAGAGGGGAATGCTATGCGTCGGAGGGTTGAGATGGGAATTGCAGCTTAGGGTTGCGATAGGGCGATATTGGACATTTAAAGTCTTTTTGTGGGTTTTTTTGTTTCTTTGTTAAAGAGGATTTACACTATTACCCCCCTTCTTTATATTCTCTTTATCCTTCAACTAACCTATGGGTTACCTGGCAAAACGATCGATCGGGTCGGTTTTGGGTCGGATAGATTCGGGTTCGAGTCAGTTATGTGTCGGTTGAGCTTTGGTAACAGATTGACAAACCCTTGACGATATTTTTGATATATATTTATTTATATATATATATATATACACTATTACTTGTGTAATAGATATACGTATATAATAACTAAAATGACTGATATCACAAGTATAAGATCAATATTAAGGTAAAAAATGATACTACCTTTTATTTTGCCCAACTTGAAGACCATATGTTTTAATATAAACCTGGAAGATTCATTCGTCGAGTCAGATTTGACCCAGGTTTTTTCGAGTCCAGTTATTTTTGGGTCCCGGTTCGTGATGACATATTCATGACCCTTTTTTGTCAGGTCTGTTCGGGCCGGGTCAAGTTTTGCCAGGTCTAATTATCTATAATTTCTCGACTAAATTACTTCGTTCTATAATACTACCTTCGTCTCATGATTTAATTGAATCAATGAACGTTGTAACAAAGGTAGAAAAAGACAAACTACAATAATCACAAACAATACTATTAAAAGAATAAATTTATTTCATTTTGTCTTAATCCTAGGCAATTTTAAGCACACAATCAGATTACAAATTT
Source organism: Patellifolia procumbens (assembly GCA_947645195.1). NCBI lineage: Eukaryota > Viridiplantae > Streptophyta > Magnoliopsida > Caryophyllales > Amaranthaceae > Patellifolia > Patellifolia procumbens. The sequence goes on from CANSGD010000193.1 coordinate 3,623,832, forward strand.
TGATTTCAAACTCTAACAAAAACACAGAGATTAAGCACATGGATTCCAAACTTAGCCCCAAATCTTCACTTTACTTTGATCTTCCCTCCACCAATATAAATAACCAAATAAACAAAAGAAATTTCACTAAGAAAAACTCCATTAGCTTTAAACAAAAATATAAAGTAGCCTTTTCTCTTTCTAGCTCTTGCTGCTTCATTGTCTTCATGGCTTCGATCTTTGATTTAAATCAGCCTTGTGTTCCAGATGATAATTGGTTCAATCATGATGAGGTATTTGATGGTAATGTTGTGGACTATGAACAAAATGTGTTCATGTTCAACTGGAATTTAATTTTGCAACCACGTGAAGATGAGGTAGATATGCATCAACAAGGCAGCCTAGATGATATAGTAGGTATATCAGCGACTAGTGCATCAAATCATCACAAGTGCAGTAGGCTCAAGAACGAGGACAAGCTTCAAATTCCGTGTTGGCTACTTGACAGAAAAAATTGGGGACATTTTGAAAAGAGGCGCAATTAAATAAGCTTCAACAAAATTTAACTTTGTCAATAAGAAGTATAAATGGCATATGAAACACAAAAAAAAGAAGACTGCATTGCAAAGGTATAATGTTTCAACCAAATTTCACTTTTGTGGTAGAAAAAAATTCAAGTAACACTAGATGACATAAGTAAACGGAGAATGGGTGAAAGGACTTGCACTAGAGACCTGACAGCCATGTTGAATATAAGCAAAAGCATAGTCCGCAAGATGATAAAATGGGATCAGACTTATTAGGCCACATACTAATTCACTTCGTCGCGGTTTAAATAAATCAAACAAGATTGAAAGACTGAAATGGATTTTGGGTTTGTTGATGGGGGTACACAACAAACCAAGAAAGAATAATACCCATTGTATGATTTTGTTAACTTAGATGAAAAGTGGTTCCGTACACAAAAATCAGAGAGGGTATATTAAGCCTATAATGAAAGGGTCAGTTATAAAGTAGCAAGTTCAAGCAATTTTGTTCTTAAAGTAATGTTCACAACATGTTAAGCAAAACCAAGGTACAATTCTACACGTGAATGCACATTTAATGCAAAGGCACATTCATCTCTAGAGAAACTAAGAGCGTTATAGACTAAGAAAACAGATAATCATATCGTGGATTAGGTCTTGTTATGTATTCGAACCACTTAGATTATGAAATCTACAAATAAAAAGATGAGAATAGGCTATCGAGCCCTTTGCTTGATGGACCGGGCGACCTTCGCCATCGGCTTTGGAAGAGCCTTGGTGCTTTTTTCTTGAGGAGCCCAATGGATCGGGCTGACCATGCCCGATCAAGCTCCACTATGAATTTTGCCTCATAGATCGTGCACAACTCATCCAATTTGGCCTTCGAAAATAATCAACGTCACTGGATCCATTGGGCATTACTGCAACCTGGCTTTTACTCCTTTTGTTCTCTAAAACTCAAATGATGGGTCCATAGTTTGCCCAAGAGTGACCAATAGGCTCTTCTAACATAACCAAGACCTCCTATGTGATATGTAAATCATAAAGAAAAGAGTCGCCAAAATCTAACAAAACACATTAATAAAGTGTAAATCACCTACCACGCGAGGAACTTGTTAGTCATATAACTTAAAAGATCTTAAATTAAACCAATAGTTTACAAGAAAAGGAGACAAAAATTCCCTCCTTTAATGTCATTAGGTACATAGATGAGTCGAGTCCGTGATTATCAGTTCATCACCCACCCCCTCTCGAAGAAAAAAAAGGGAATATTTGTTGTTTTTGATTTTCTTATTTAGTTTGATAGCTTATTTTGGATATTTAGTTTTCAATATAAACTTTATTGTATAATGTACTAATTATATATGAGTGTTCATAATGATCTGATTCGCGATACGATCGATTTGATAAACTAGATATACGACCGAAATTTAGCGTTTCAAATATTCCAGATCAACCTTTTAACATGGATACGAAAAACCAGAGATGTAGAAAATCGGATATTTTTGGATGCATGGATCAATATCCTAACATATCCGGTTTGTTTTTTCATAAAATTTAAATATTACATATCCAATTTTTTCGGATCGGATTCCGATCGCCATTTTTCCGATCAGAAATGAACATCCTCATTATATGTACAATAGCGCTCTTTTGTGGCTAATTGAATAATTGTTTAATTTTGTTGGCTTGAACTGATGTAGTGGTTTTGGTTATTTGGTAGAGTTCAAGGATTTGTTGATTATTTTTGTTGGTTTGCATAACGTTGTAGTTTTGGTTATTTGCTAAATTTCAAGGAATTGTAGATGTGATGATGCTTGAATTGATGGAATTTAGTGGATATTGAGAAATATTATATATACTTGGAAAATGGGCAGAAAAATATCAATTATAGGTGGGGAGCTAAATAGCGTGTCCTTAATCGGGTGCAGACTAATGCTTGGAATGCATAGCATAGCATAAAGTAGAGTCGAATTTGGATTATCCGTTAAGCTTTTAATGCTATATGTACTACCCTTTTGACATGTTTATGCTATCCAGCTCCACAAGCATTAGTTTGTGCTGACTTTTGCACCCGGTTAAGGTCGTGCTGTTTTGTGCACCCAACCTATAGTTGTTGTTGCAGCCGATTTTCCCTATATACTTCTCTATGCGTGTACTTGCAACAAGTTTACAATAATTTCTAGCATTTGACCAATATTGATCAACCGCAATACTAAAAAGTTGCAAGGCGAAATAACTAAATGAGTTAATGATATATTAAGACATAATAACTACTTGAATTGACGACTTTGCTTAATACACCATCAATTAGAGGCACTCTTAGTCTGAAGTCGCTAATTCAATAAGTGGTTTATGTTAACATCAACAAAAAAAAACTTATTGAAGGCCTTCACTAAGATTCAATATTGGCTAGATGAACTCAAGTTGTAATAGTTTTGCTCTTAGGTGCTTGGGGAGCCTTCCTAGAAGGGTTGTCACCACCTTTGAGTAGAGTGTATTTGTGTTTGTGATCTATATATATTTTCACTTATCTAAAAAAAAAAACTTATTGCATCGGACAACGATACTTTAGGTTATTGAGTACGCGATATTGATATTGGTTTATGTACTCGACCAAAGCTCTATCACATAAAGTGCTAGTAATTTGTAATTGGGATTTGGGAGGTAGGTTAAAAATTAAAATGTGATCTAAGCACCTCTTCCCAAAGAGAATATGCATCATGATTAGGGAAGGCAATGGATAATGGACCCGACCCGGATCCGAGGATCCCTATTCGTTTTGAGCGGATCTGGGTCCTCAAAATTAGGACCCGTCAAATTCGGGTAGCATCTGGGTCCTAGCTTCAAAAAACGGATCTAGACAGGGTTCTAAAGTATTACCTAGATCCGGATCCGTGTACCAGTTTTTTTAAAGTTATCTTTAACATAAATAAATTTAACTTTATGTTGTAATATTTTGTAATGTTATTAAACTTTGTTGTTTATTTATCTTTAACTTTTAATGTCATGGTTGGATTTTTGTTGTATTAAACTTGAATTTTTGAACGTCAACAATTGGAGATGCGAAATGACGTTGTTTTCGTTATTGAAATCTTGAATTATTATGAAAATTAGGCTTATTTGAAGCAAATAGATAAAACCCATTTTGTACCGGATCCGTAGGACCCGTATGGATCTGGATCCGGGTCCTCATTTTTTATTACCCGGTGGATCTAAGTAGAGTTCGGGTCCTTGTTTGAAAAACGGATCTGGATTCAGGTCCTGGAGGACCCTACCCAGATCCGACCCATTGCCATCCCTAATCATAACTGAGTGTATCATAAATATGGGGGAAAATTGTGAGAAAGTACCAAGGTTTTAGCACTCTTTCAAAATAAATACCAAGGAGTTGCGAAACGAAATAAATACCAACAAGTTATATTTTTCGTTGAAATCCATACCAACTAACAGTATCCGTCTATTTTTCCGTCACTTTCTCACCCAAATTTAACTCACCTTAGATTTTCTGTTGTTTAAAGATGAAGTTGAATGAATTTCTATTAGTTGGTATGGATTTCTAAAACGGAAAAGTAGACGGATATTTGTTAGTTACTATGAATTTCTAAGAAAAATAGAACTTGTTGGTATTTATTTTACACTAGTTTGCCCGGGTTGGATTTTATTTAGTTATAATTTTTATTGTATCTAAATTCAGTGTTAAACACTTTAAGATTAACAAAATATTATTATGTAATTAATAAACTAAGAGATATTATATTTCTGTAGTTATCTTCATATAATTCTCATCCGACTAACGTAGAAATTGTTTAATGTTTAAAGGATTCTTATATTAAGAGCTAATAATTTTCTTTATCTCGAACTTAAAATTTACTTTCTTTTATAGGTAGAGTAGTGTCCTTCTAAAAATAGTCATTATATGCTTTTGGTGGTTTGAAAAATAAAATAAATTGAAGTTAAAGTTGTCATAATACACAAATGTTAATTTGGTAAAGTTAACGCTCGAAATAAAATAAAAAAACACAACAAACATGTTTCCTCTAGACTATTATCGATATTATCAACACTATAGAGTCACATAATTACTCTTTTTCACTTTCATTTCTTCTATAAATTCATCAATTCACTTGAAGAACTTGTGTTACAATAATTATACTATGATTGATTATTCTCATCAGATCAATATGGGTTGAGAAGTCCAAATGAGCAATGAGCAAAAAATATAACCTTGGGTGTACCATGCTCATAATACACACGGGCGTATAATAAAACTTGTCTGAAATGAGGTGTGTCTGAATGATTTCGAATAGATTTATGAAGAAAAATCATGATTCATCTAGGTAAAAAATAGGAAAATTTGTCAAGAATAAGTCAACCTTTGCGTTGACCGCTTTTAACAAGTCAAGCTTCGTTTATTCCAGTAGCAAGTAAACCTTGTAGGTAGTTTTTCTTTTAACAAGTTTTTACCGGGTAAGACCTCTTATTAACCTTTTTAACAGGTTAAAGTGACACATGTCACTCTTTTATTGAATACTTTAATATTTAAAATTTATAATTAAAACATAAAAAATAAAAAACCCATATACCTCCTCCATCCTAAACACCACCTTTCCCACCACCCTTCCCCAGCCAACCACCTACCCTCCCCTATCCATAAAACATCAGGCACCAGAATCCGCCACTGTTGAAGAAATCTCGTCGGAGTTCACGCGACGCTTATGATTTTTGATTCAATCCTCTTTTCTCCTTCTCTTTAATTTCTGATTTTTATCAACCACCATTAAAACAAAATTCTAACCACCATTTCACCACCACAAAAAACCATACCCACTGAACCGCGCCTAACCCTCGCCGGACCTCCGGTCGGACCACCCTCAATCGCTGCACGCCGCCCAGCAACCCCGCACCAACCTCGCAGCCAGACACAACAACCCCCCTGTTCTACTCCAAAAACTTCCTATTTCTGCTCCAAATTCATCTTCAAACAAGGACAAGCACAAGGAGCAGATTTTTTCACCTCATGACCAGGGTTCACCAAAGAAGAAAGGAAAGGATGGGTAATTCCTCTTTTTTATTACTCCAATTCCCAGCTCATACTCTTTGTGCAATCACTTTGATTTTCTTAGCTCAAGTATTGAATCTAACTATATTGAGCGGAAGAATTAAGAAAAAGAACGAACTTTCTTGAGCTCTAAGAGCTGGGCTCATGTTCTTGAGCTGTTTACGAATATGAGAACGAAGAGAACGCTTCTTGGCATAGATTTCTTCGACATGAGGATCAGATTCATGGCCATCATTTATTATCAACGCAAATGATATGTGAGTGCATCTCAATGAAGATGAAGATCCCCGCATGGAGTAGGAGGAGGAGAAGAAGCGTTGAGATGATGATGGAGAGAGAGGAGGCAGCTATGGAGTAGGAGTGGGGTGGGGGTGGGGGTGAGGGTGGGGGTGGAAGGTGGTTATGTCTTTAAAATGGAAAGGAGGGGGAGCAGTGGGTGCTTGGGTGGGGGGTGGGGTGGGTTCAATTTAGAATTAAAAGTTTTCTTCAAAGTCAAAAAGTCAAACGAAAATGGGTGAATTAAGAAGTGAGTTTACAGGTTTATCAAGTCACAGGTAAAAAAACTTGTTAAAAGCAAAAGTGTGTACAAGGTTTACTTGCTACTGGAATAAACGAAGCTTGACTTGTTAAAAGCGGTCAACGCAAATGTTGACTTATTCTTGACAAATTTTCCTAAAAAATAATTGCTTCTCATCCATGCAGATTATTTAGTTTGAAATTATAATGCATGGTTTCCTTGTAGGTCTGATTTGCATCCCAATTTCGAGATGTATAAATCTATATTCCCAACTTAAATTGCATGTTTAAATATATGTATATTATTTTTGTGGGTTTGTGTTTGAAAATAATCTGCATTGGTTTGATATTACATGTATCATCAAGATTCATTATGTTGCACACGTTTACTTGAAAATCTCTTACTGGGGACTATTTTTGAATAGTACGTACTTGCGTCGCCTAGTTGATAGTTGACCAAATAGGAATATCTTGAAAAAGATGTAAGGTGTATATCGAAATATACTTTTGAGAAACCAACTTAACTTTTTTGAAACTTATTTTATTAATTAATGAGTGACCAAAAAGATTTTTGGGAAATTCAATATGGTGAACCTGTAGTATTGTGTTTTTCTACATGGTGGAAATAAATATTTTTCCTATTTAAAATATCCCTATGGTTTTGTATATGTAACTATAGTGACCCTATGAACTTGTTTTTTCCAGATAAAAACAAAATATCTAGATTTTCTAAAATGACCTTATAATTTTTTATATTTTGTGTTATGGTGCACCAATTATAATTAAACAACTGAAACAACATTTAATATGACCTAACCTAATTGATGCACCCAAATAAAAATCACCTTTTACTCCCATGTATTTCAAAGGTTATGCAGGTTCTTCAATTCGAAAACATCATTTGGCATTTCTTTTCAAACAGAAAATGCCCTTATGTCACCTCTGTGCATGATTACCATCACAATTAATACCTCCTCCGTTTTTTAGTTGCAACAATTGGGAATATTTGTAAGAGGTAAAATATTCAATTGTTGCAACTAAAAAAATAGAGGAAGTATGAGTGATACTATCCATCACTACAATTTGGATCAAATTTTTTTTATTTAATTATTGTCTATTGAAAATTAAATTAATTATGTATAATAAAACATATCATAAGTAGATCTTGATTCAAAGTATTTTTTCCGAGACGAATCTAACGATGAAAAAAATAAAATTTTCTGAGATTTGAAATGAAAGTTATGGCTTATTTTATAGTTTTATATCAGTTGTAGTTTTAGATAAGGATTAGTTGTAGCTTTAGATAACGAATGTAATTTTTATTTAAGATATAATCATTTTCTTTAATTATTGTCTATTAAAAATTAAATGAATTAATTAATTATGTATAATGACGTGGAACGATGTGGTAGCTCCATTCGGAACGGCTTTATTATCTAGTATAGATTTCGCAACTCCTTATTATTTATTTTGGAAAAAATGCTACAACATTGATATTTTCTGAAAATTTCTCCTAAATATAATACACCCAACACTATTTGAGAAAAAAATAACCTATAATAAAAATTGTAAAACCCAAAAGAGTCTATGAATTTCAACGCCAACTACACAATTTTTTTTGGTGTTAGACCCTTTTTGTGAAGTGCAAGGGCGTCAGTCAACTGTTGGCATAATCGAACTAATCATCTCCCCTCCCCTAAAAATAGCAACTTGGTCCTAAAATCTATATGATGGAGTATCATCATTATCATCTGTAATACAGAGAGAAAGACAGAAGAGATCCATGGCAACTATATAAATGGGACCAATACCAACTTATAGTATATCTTTGTAAAAGATGGGTACTTTAACTTGAACTTAACTTTCGGTCAGCCGACTTTATGCTTAGTCGGCATTTTCATCCCTTTTTATCATTTGACCCCCCCCTACCCATTACACCATCAATTAACTACGTGCAGATCTGTCGTCACTAATTTTAACTTCATTTCCGTTTCTATTCTACTTTCTCTTCCCTCTTTGCCTTTTTCCCTTCTCAAACTCTTGTCTTTAAAGAAACCAACTTTTTCCCCCTTAAACTGAAGCTGTTTCATGATTTGCATCGAAGAAAAGAAAGGAAAAGTTTTATGCTTTGTGGGTTTTCGTTTTCTTCACTGATTATGTAAGTTTTCATTGCATTTTTCATCTTTTAATTTCATTATTTGCAGAATTTGGTAGTTTCATTTGGTGGGGTTTTGAATTTCTAGTTAATTATGATCATGGTATTTGGAAATTTGTAGTTTTTACATGTTCTTCCTCTCTTATGTTTGGTTGATCATCTTAGCTTTTTCCTTATAAAGATTGAAATTTGTATTGATCATAATTGAGCTTTATTTTACATGGAACTTGTGCTTTCAGCTTCTGATTTTACTTGTGTGATATGGATTTTTGTGTCTCTATCAACTTTATTATCTCTTGGGTACAACAGATTTACTGTTATATTGACCTTTATCTTGCATTAAGATGAATTTAGTGAATTATATCCAATTTAGAATCTATTGCATTTCTTACTGTTTAACCAATATCATCCTGTATCAGAAGGGGACTGAAAACTGTATTCTCTCAGCTAGCATATAGGATGGGTTTATATGTCCCGGCTTAGTCCTGTATGTTCTCTTTTGGGCTTCAATTTTCATGGTGTATTAATTTTTACTTTTTTTTGGCTATTGTTGTGGTTTATTAGAGCTTGTGCTTCAGCTGTCCATCGACATTCCTGATTTCGATATTGGGTGCATTAGCGCATGACCTGTGTTTGCCTTTTATCCTATGCTCTGCATATTGTTTAATAATCTGCTGGGATATGGGCGGAAGGTCTATGTTGTCAACGGAATCACAAACACGTCATAGGTCCTTCACCACGGTGTTGGCTTCGGCTCTTCTTGAATGGCTACTCATCGTTATGTTGCTTGTTTATGGATTATTCGGATACCTTATTACAAAATTTGCTCGTTATTGCGAATTGCCTATCCCGTGTTTGCTATGCTCAAGGATGGATGGCATTCTGGGAAGTGAAAAGGTTGGGTTTTACCGGGACATGATGTGTAGGAATCATAAGTTGGAGATCTCATCTTTGGTTCATTGTCATTTTCATGAGAAGCTTGTTGATGTTCGCGGGATGTGTGAAATTTGCCTCTTCTCTTTTGCCACAAAAGATAAATCCAATGCTGAAACATACAGGTTGTTGGTTGGTAAGTTGGGCGGAGAAGATCTTAGTGGTTTTGATGATGACCCTGTAATCAACGCTCATATGAACAAGGGCTTGAACATGAAGCGTTGCTGTTGTTGCAATGAGTTATGGACCTCAAGAAGTCAATCTCAAACATTGCTTCAGACAAAGTCGAGTGTGTTTGATGACACCAATCTCGACTTGCCTTTGAGCCGGGAAATTAGCCAAGATTTCGTCGGCTTACAAAAGGAAGTAAAGTCATTGCATTCTTTGGCTGATATTGGAAAGAAAACCGATGATGCTTTGGTTCAATTTGGATATTCAGAGCTGAAAGTAACCTCTGATACTGAATCAGATATTCAGATGTCTGATACCGAAGACACAAGACCATTGATTTCTGACGATCCTCTACGAGATCTAATATTAGATTCTACACCATTGCAACCCTTTATTGTTGTATCTGAGGATCAATCTGCCTGTGACAAGCCAATTGATCTGGATGTTTTATCACCTGAACCCTCAGAATCTTTACATCTGGTGCAACATGATATCCTGGATCCTTACGACGAACCAACAGTGGCACCTGCTTCAGCGATTGGCCATGGATTGGAAGAACTTAATTGGCAGGAGATTGATAATAATCTTGATCCATCTGCATCAACACTATTGACAACTTTCAATAATGCGGCGGGGGCACCAAACGATGGGAATGTCTCTATCAGTTCCTCAATCGATGAATGTAAGTTGTTAATAAAGTTCTATCCCGTGTTTTTCCAATACTCTCTCTCATGAAGAAAAAAATGACACACGCCCAACCTTTGGAAACATTTCCATTTGTCTATTTTTAGCAAAAAGCAAATACTTCTATATTCGCCTTTTCTCTATCTCCTTCCTTATAAACTATTAAGCATACCAAAATCAAGCGCTTTATTTATTTTGGAATGGAGAAAGTAATTACCCCTTGATAAGTATTTTTCTTCTCAATGTTGCAGAATCTGGTTTTGGCATTGCTATGTTATTATTGCCACTTTTTGTCGAGAAATGTTGTATGTACCTCCACACTTATTGACAATTCTGTTTGGTACCAACCCGAAATCTGAATTTCATTTAGTATCCTAAATTATTGATATTTCTATTCGGTATTACTATTGCAGCCAATTACTATAAAGATGATTGATGTGTCAAAGGGTTGCAAAAAGTGGGGAGTGTGGGAGGATAGCTGGTGGTCGACATAGGGTGGTGGGAAGGAGTATAAGTTTTTGAGGTGGTACCAAAAATAAATGTCAATAAACGAGGAATACCATGTGAAACTTTAAAATGTCAAGAAGCTTATGAGTACATAAATAATTTCATTTTCATGTTTTTTATCCCTCCAGTGCCTCAATGGTCCTTGCGAAAATTTTGAGGGAAAATAATTGGCAAATATAAAAGAGAAGATTAAAAACCTTTGTGGCACTAGTATTAGATAATTATTACCTTGCTCAATTTACTTGGAAAAAACTTCACCTGCTGTTATGGTTTCAAGATTTTGTCCTAAAATTTTCCCTTCTACTTAAGAAGGTTTTGTGGCAGTTGTTACTGGAAGATGATAATGAACACGAAGTTTAGATATCTATTCTAAGGAAAAAGCATAATTTTTGTCTGCCTTTTTACTTGGACATGTAATCACCTTCCAGTTATTCCTGAATGGTTCTAAACCTTGCTATGTATGTCTCTTGCAGCAAATATCGAAAAATCTGGAGAAGTACAGGGAAAAGTAGACGTCAAAGACTCAAAGGACTTGAATCTTAATGAAGCTAGGGACGCGCAAACTTTGGTGCATGCAAATAACGAAATTGAGGAGTCGGAAAACGCAAAAACTACTATAGATCTCAACAATACTAAAATAAGGTCTGACCATAAGGACGGCGGGTTGCACGTGCCAAATCATTTGGAGCTTGGTGATGCTTATAGGCTAGCTGTCAGCAGCAGGGGCAGGCAGTTGTCTGGTAAGCTGGCTGGAAAGGAATCACCAAGAGTTAGTGCAGACTTAAAGCTTTTGCTCTCGCAATTGTCTAGAGGATCTGAGTTTCTTGCTAATGACGTTATGAGCCCTAGGGTGTCTAGGAATCTTGATGAGCTCAAGGCTAATGATTCTTCTATATCTTTTGGGATGAAGTTCCTTCAAAAGAGGCTCTCGCTCGAGAGAAATGATTCTAAGACCTCCCTTGATAGGAACGAATCTGGAATAGAGTCTTTCGACTTTAGTAATGTCAGTGAAATTGAAGGAGAAAGTGAAGTTAGTCGGTTGAGACGGCAACTTGAGCATGATAGGAAGTTTTTGATTACGTTGCTGAAGGAGTTGGAGGAGGAAAGAAATGCTTCTGCTATTGCAACCAATGAAGCAATGGCAATGATCACAAGGCTACAAGAAGAGAAAGCTGCCTTACAAATGGAAGCCTCACACGATCTAAGGATGATGGAAGAGCAAGCTGAATATGACATGGAAGCTCTAGATAAGTTAAATGACCTTATGATGGAAAAGGAGAAAGAGATTCAAGATTTAGAAGCTGAGCTAGAGTATTACCGGACTAACTTTTCAAATGAGGCAAGCTTGGATAATGTTGGGGATACAAATGCATGTCTAATTGATGGGGAGAAAATTAGAGGTGCTCTTAACAATCTTAATATCTTAGCTGAAAATACTAAGAGTAGTACACAGAATCCATTGTTAGAAATTGAAAATGAAAGGATGCATATTTCGGAGTGTCTAAAAAATTTGGAGAAGAAGCTTAGTGCTTTTCGCTGCAATGGAGTATACTCAGACTTGACAAATGGTGCTCAACCAAAAGAGCGAGGGAAGGATTTAGATGAGCTGACATTGCCTGGAGAGGGTAAAAAGGTGAAGAGTGAAACTGATGAGGATCCCGTAGTGTCAGAGAAAGTAGACTTCCTCCCAACAGGAAGCCATCATACTCTAGTAAGACGTGTTCTTCCTTTGAAAAAGTCCAAGTCCGCTGGTGCTGAACAAGGAGCAATGGTCCTGAAGGAATCTGATATTGTAGCTCTTGGTAATGAGGTATCCACCCTAAGTGTAAGATTACAAGCACTTGAAGCTGACCACTCTTTTATTGAGCAATCTATCAACACTCTTCAAAATGGGGAGGAGGGCCTAATACAGGAGATTGCATCTCATCTCGGGGAACTACGGAAGATTGGTATCAGAAAATATGATATTTCACCGCCTAGAAAGGTCAGTGCTATATTGTCATATTCTCTTTGAAGGAATTCATAGATGCGAATAGCGGAATTTCAGGAAACAATTTCATAACATCTATAACAGAATCGCATGCATAACAATATATGAATCGATACATAGAAAAGAAAATACACAAACCTTTTATTCACGACTTGAACAGGTATGTAGGGTTTGAATACTGCAAAGTATTATCACAGATCTAATACTTTAGAGATAAAGAACTACACTTGTAATTCCTCTATTTAGTCCACGAACACCGATTAATACCCACGTTTGCTAGAACGGAAGAGTATGAACTATTCACTCTCTTACTTTTGATGGGATAGGCGCCTAGACTAAAGAGGGAGAAGGGTTTCTCTTTTTCTCTCTTTTGTGTCAAGTTACTGACTAACTGAATTTCTCCATCTCTCTTCTTATTATATCTATATATAATAAATAGAGATTAGGTTAAGAGGAAAGGAACAAACTAAAACCCTAATCACCCTAATAGTGGCCTGGCCCTTATAAGCCTTTATGGGCTTATAATTTATTTATTAATCAGTGTTACTCTGTGTGACCTCATAGGATTAATTAACTTAGTTGTAGGCCCAAACCAATTTGTCTACAAACCGTAATTTATTCTCTAGCAAGCAAATACGGTTACTAAAATAATTAACTATATTATCTCCATAAATACAATCCCATTTATATTTAGTAATTGCGGAAATTGTCTAAGGACATATTCCTTCAATCTCCCACTTGTCCGTAAGACAAGTACGCAATATTAAATTCCTTAAGTCTCTTAATGCCAAATTTGATAACACGATGTTATATACTCAAATATGTTTCTTGATCACCGAGGTTGAATTGTTCAACTGAAGATCAACTCTTTAATCTCATTTTAGCATGGCCATGCGTTTTTACTATTCTCCCTCATCAAGAGGCCCATGCACCATTCCTATCAAATAGGAGGACTTATTCAATCTTGTATGACCATAACTCCCACTCAATTCTTAGCCAACCTGAGCATTGCCTTTATAACCTCCTTTTACGGCACGGTGTTTAACAATGTCAAAGCTAAACTAATCATATCATGGTTATTAAGACATACTCATGTCCAAGGAATCTATTAAATATAGACATTCCGATTCTACTATTAGAATCTAATTAGGTCAAGTCTCAATGTATCAATCATACATCCATATTTGTTAATTTGACATCCCTATGTCTCTATAGCCCAAGGAACTGCGCTATCAATTAACATTATGCTAGTCTTTTAACAAGTCACTTATGTCCAATTCAGTGCCTTAGACTAGGGACATATTATAAACTGTGGTTTTTGTTCACTATATAGGGTTCCATTCATCACAACGTTTATGATGATCCTATTTCAAAACACAATTTATTTGGACATCTTATTTAATAATAAACAAATTAAATAAGAATGTAGATTTTTATTGATAAACTATTCCAAGCATAATCAATGTCTTTACAAATGCAAACATAAAGTAAGCATTATAAAGCCATTCTTTTATATGCTTAAGCCCATAGACCTAGTATGACCTTCATGCTTAGGTCGAGCAACAGGTTTAGTCTGCGGATGTCCCACATTTTCATCAATATGAATCTTGCTTATTCTGTATAGAACTCTTACAGCTCATAACTTCTCCATTGGGACAAAGAATGAAACCAGATGGAGATCGGAAATCATCTTTGTCACCTTGGTAATTCGTATATGCCTATCATCAACAACAAACTCAATTTCTCCACCATATACCAATCAATGATCCTCAGTTCTTCGTAAGTACACAAGGATATTCTTTGCACTCATCTAGTGCACGTAACCTGGATAAGACTGGTATATGTTGCATTTACTCATAGTATAGGCAACATCTGGGTGAGTGCAAAACATAGCATGCATACATAATGGAACTTAATGCAGAAGCATAGGGAACATTACTTATTCTCTTGACTTCATCAGGTGTCGAAGGACACGGAGTCTTGCCAAGTGATATGCCATGTTTCATGGGATTGAAATCTCTCTTAGAGTTTTCCAGCTTGAACCTAGCAAGAACCTTATCTATATTAGTTCCTTGACTAAGTTCAATCAGCCTTTTAGATCTATCTCTATAGATCTTTATTCCCAAAATATACTCTGCCTATCCTAAGTCTTTCATAGATAAACGATTTTTAAGCCATCCTTTGACTGACTCAAGCACGACTTTATCATTTCCTATGAGAAGTATGTCTTCCACATACAAGACTAAAATTGTTATATTACTCCCACTCAATATCTTGTATACACAAGATTTCTCTTCATTTATGAGGAAACCAAACTTTTGATTGCCTCATCAAATCTGAGGTTCTAACTCCTGTATGCTTGCTTCAATCCATAAATGAATTTCTTAAGCTTGCATACCTTCCCTGAATTTGCTGGATGTTCAAAGCCTTGAGGTCGTGTCATATACACATCCTCTTTCAAGAACCCGTTCAAGAAAGCGGTTTTTACATCCATTTGTCGTATTTCATATGCATGAAATGCGGCAATTGCAAGGATTATCCTAATGGATGGCTACTGGGGAAAGGTTAAATTCATAGTTTATACCATGAATATGACAGAAACCTTTTGCCACTATCGTAGCTTTGAAAACACTAATGTTTCAGTCTTTGTCTGTTTTCAAATTGAAAATCCATTTGCTTCCAATGGGTCTCACGCCATCAGGCAAATCAACCAAGTCCCATACTTGATTTTCAGACATAGATTCCATTTCGGATCTCATGGCTTCACGCCATTTCTAGGAGTCCTGGCCCTCCAAAGCATCTTTGTAGCTGATAGGCTCACAACTTACTAAAATCGTTATTTTAGAACTTTCCGTCGAAAGAAAATCAACATATTTTCTTGATGGAATGGTGATCCTATGAGATCTACGTAGGGGAACAACAGAAGAAGATTCTCGGTCGTTAGACTCAGAAGCTTCGCATGGATTCGATCCAAGTGGGATGGTAGTAGGTTCGTGGATAGGATTCACTACCCCTCCAACATTTTCATGTTGGGCCGCCTCTAATGAGGTGTTAACCTCACCCATTTGTTACCCATTTGTTGCTCATCTCGAATTTCTTCGAGATATATACATTTCTCCCACTTGTCTTCTTGGAAATAAACTTATTTTCAAGGAAGACACCACAGCGAGCAACAAACAATTTGTTTTCGCTACGGTGGTAAAAATAATATCCCTAGGTCTCTTTGGGATATCCCACAAAGAAACACTTTTTAGATTTGGGTGCTAATTTATCAGATAGTAAACGTTTTACATAAACTTCACACCCTTAACCCTTAGAAAAGACATTTTAGGAACGCTTCGACCATATGTCATATGGAGTCTGATCTACTGCTTTTATGGAGTCTTATTGAGTGTAAGCGCAATTGTATCAAGAGAAAATCCCAAAAGAAATATAGAGAGATCAGCAAGACTCATCATGAATCGTACCATATCTAATAGGGTGCGATTCCTTCTCTCGGAAACACCACTGAATTGTGGAATTTCCTGTTGAAGTTCATTGTGAAAATATTCCACAATCTTTCAAATGATCACCGAACTTTTGACTCAGATATCCCCTCCATGACTTGATCATAAAGATTTAATCTTCTTGCCAAGTCGGTTTTGTACTTTATTTGGAATTCTTTGAATTTTTCAAAGGCCTCCACTTATGCTGCGTGAGGTAAACATATCAATATGTGCTTACATCATCAGTAAAAGTAATTAAGTAACTTACCCTCCCCTAGCCAATGTATTCTTACGTCCATACACATCCGTATGTATGAGGGCGAAGAGGTCATTGGCCCTTTCACTCGAACTAGTGAAAAGAGACTTTGTCATTGCTCCCATTAAGCAAAACTCACACATCAGATGATTCAAAATCAAATGATTTGAGAACTCCATCTTTATGTAATTTCTCAATTCGTTTTGTGCTTATGTAGTCTAATCGACAATGTCATAGGTGTACTGGGTTTAATTCATTTGACTTATGTTTCTCGCTATTTTTATAGATGTGTGTTTGTGGAACATACAAACCATTTGATAACTTAGTAGAGATACGGAACATATCATTCAAATAAGGAGAAAAACAATTCTTCTTTATGTGAATGAGAAAACTTCAGAATCCAAAACAGAAACTGAAATAATGTTCAGCAATATTTTAAAACATAACAACAATTATTAAGTCTCAAAATAAATTTATAATGTAAAGATAGACTGAAGACTCCCACTGCCTAGGCGGCAACTCGAGCTCCATTGCCAACTTGCAATTCTACCTCTCCATTAAGCGTGTCTCCTACTTCTTTTTAGATCCTGCACATTACAGATAATGTGAGAACTACATCTAGTATCAAATACCCATGATTCAAAAGTAGTTTAAGTTATCTCTATAACATAAATACCTGAAGAAGAAGCTCTAGTCCTCTTGTACTCCAGATACTTAGGGCAGTTCCTCTTACTATGACCCACCTTGTGACAATAGTAGCACTCATGTATTGCTACTATGGCTTTAGGTGTTGCCTTTGGCTCCTCAGAAGTGTTGGGCTCAGCAACTTGTTTGCCTTTGCCCTTACCCTTCTTAGACGGAACTCTGTGCTTCTTGACCCCTTTGCCCTTTTGCACCATCAAAACATCCTTATGCTCTTTTATGGGCTCAGTGGGCAAGCTCCTTTCAGCCTGAATCAGTATACCATGCAACTCTTGTATGGTCATTTCTCCTCCTTGCATATAGAAGTTCAAACTAAAGTTCTTATATGCATCAGTGAGTGAATTGATGATCATATCAATTGCTATCTCTTGGGGATAGGAAAATCCCAACTTGGTCATATGCTCAAAATGACTAATCATTTTGAACACATGGGGACCAACTGATTTCCCTTTCTCCATTTTACACTCAAGAAGCTTGCGGTTCACTTTGAACCTCTCCAACCTAGGATGCTTTTGAAAAAAGGTTCGCAACTGTTGGATTATTGTATAGGCATCCATTCCTTCAAAACGTTTTTGAAAGTCAGGTTCCATACATGCAAGCATCAAACATGTGACAGGCACAGATTTGTTTATGAGTATTTGCCTAGCTATCCTATCAGCTTGGCGAGAATTCTCGGGAAGTTCAGGAATAGGAGTTTCAAGAACAGTTTCTCTCCGTTCATTTCTGAGAACTATTCTCAGATTTCTCTCCCAGTTTAGGAAGTTCTCTTGGTTGAGTTTTTCTTTTGCAAGAATAAAGCGCAAATTATAGCCAGAGTGGTTGTTATTGTTGTTAGACATGACTACAAAAAATAGTAAACAAGCATTCAATCAAAAAGGTTTATCAATGATGGTTATTTAAACAAATTTAAACAACTATTAATACTTTATTCAAAATATAAAACCCCATATTGAATAAAGAAATAACCAAGATCCCCTCCCACTAAAATTAAACGGACTTTGGCCCTGCCTTTAAAGATAGTGATAGAGGTAAGTAAACCACTTTACTAATTATAACAATTTATAATTCTTGGTAGATAGGTTAATAACTCTTTATAAACTCCTATCTCACTGCTTCAAAACCCAAAACTTTATCTTTTGATGATTTTGTTGAGTCAAACCAAACATTAACATGTAAGTTTCAAAATAAACCTACCCTACTATCCTCGGAATTATGAGCAACACCCTGCTTTGGCAGAACCTATTACTCATGATCTAAGGCTTTATAGGTGTTGTTTGGAAAAGCATTTAAACTCAATATCACCCTTGGGGACTCAAGTTTATTATGTTGGTTATATAAAAAGGTGAACACATTACATAAATAACCACACATAAACTTGAGCGGACATTTAAATGAAATTAAATGCATAAGCAATCAAAGATGAACTTAAAATGCGATCCTAGTATGGCCCCTAAATCTTGAAAATCTAATCTTCATGAATCCTCCCTTGGGACTTTCTTGGATCTCCATCCTTGATTCTCCATGGAACTTCAATCTTGATCTTCATTTAAATTATTCTAAGCAAAGAATTTAAATTACAAAAATACAAACGACACGCAGATCGTATTTTAATTACAAAAATACATAACGATGCACAGATCGTATTTTCTATCCTAATTTGGGCCATACCAGTCACGATTGTGCAAATATAATATCAAACATATTATAATATACATCTAAGCAAAATTATAATATCAACATATTATAAAAGATATCGACGCAATATAATATCAGACATATTATATGCATTCATGAAAGAAATATAATATCATCATATTATAAATCATAACTTATTTACTCCATTAACGTTTAATGGGTAAATAACAAATATTTCCAAAAATATATAAAACATTCACGCATTTATTTAGAAAATAAAATGCAAGTAAAAATAACACAATTATATAAATACAAAATTTATTTACTCTATTAACGATTAATGAGCAAATAAAAATTTTCATTATAATTTTTAAAACTTAACAACTTTAAGTTAAAAAAATATATTTAGGAAACATTAATCGAATTAATAATTTTCCTAAAATTAGCCATCTTAACAAATTTAAGAATATAACTAATAAGGAAACTTTCATTCTTTTAATTCAATTACACCTTTAATATGATATTAATCTCCATTAATATTAATTTGCATAATTGATAATATATAACTTTTGCCCTAAGAAAATGAATAAATCAGAATTTAAATCACCATTAATCAAAAAACAAAACAAAAAAATAGATGGACTGAGCTAGGCCCGGCCGGAGACCCGCAGCCCAGCCCAGCCCAGCTGCTGGCCCGCGTAACAGTACCACGCAGCCAGCAACCTTTTTTCGACCAGCACACCATCACGCAGGCTGTAAACTGTAGCACCACGCAGTGCCCCGCTGGCCGGCCGCCGTGGGGAAAGAACACCGACGACTCACCGCCGCCCGTGACCCAGTCACCACCGACAAAGCCACCGCGAAATACACCCATTTTGGTCGAACTTTTCGAGTGAAATTAGGGCAATTTTCGAGTGAATTTCGGTCTAAAACAATAAATTTTGGTGTTCCTTTTGTGATTTAAACCTACAAAAGGCATTTAAACACAATTTTCTTGACAAAATACAACTCAATTGCAGAAATATTACCCACAAAACGATTTTGGGGAAAAAAATTAGGGTTCTGAAATTTTCGAATCAAACTATGTGATTTCAAAACGAAAATCAAGATTAAAAATTTCAATTTGCAATTCAAATCAAGACAAAACAAAATCCTAATTTAATTTCACAAAATAAACTCATTGAATTGCAGATTGTGGGAGCAAGAATTTCGACCAACCTAGGTCGAACAAAACCAATATTTTTCGATTTAAATTTCAGTAAATTAAACCAAAAACAATTTATTTTTGGGCAATTTTTAACATAAAATTCATAATTTTATGCTTTTCAAGTATTAATATCAACATATTAATCTTGCAAATTAACACATATTAAAAATATTCCCTGAATTGAATTAAAATTATGAACTTGATCATATAAAATTATGCAAGAGGCTAAAACTGATACCATTGAAGGAATTCATAGATGCGAATAGCGGAATTTCAGGAAACAATTTCATAACATCTATAACAGAATCGCATGCATAACAATATATGAATCGATACATAGAAAAGAAAATACACAAACCTTTTATTCACGACTTGAACAGGTATGTAGGGTTTGAATACTGCAAAGTATTATCACAGATCTAATACTTTAGAGATAAAGAACTACACTTGTAATTCCTCTATTTAGTCCACGAACACCGATTAATACCCACGTCTGCTAGAACGGAAGAGTATGAACTATTCACTCTCTTACTTTTGATGGGATAGGCGCCTAGACTAAAGAGGGAGAAGGGTTTCTCTTTTTCTCTCTTTTGTGTCAAGTTACTGACTAACTGAATTTCTCCATCTCTCTTCTTATTATATCTATATATAATAAATAGAGATTAGGTTAAGAGGAAAGGAACAAACTAAAACCCTAATCACCCTAATAGTGGCCTGGCCCTTATAAGCCTTTATGGGCTTATAATTTATTTATTAATCAGTGTTACTCTGTGTGACCTCATAGGATTAATTAACTTAGTTGTAGGCCCAAACCAATTTGTCTACAAACCGTAATTTATTCTCTAGCAAGCAAATACGGTTACTAAAATAATTAACTATATTATCTCCATAAATACAATCACATTTATATTTAGTAATTGCGGAAATTGTCTAAGGACATATTCCTTCACTCTTATTATATAATTTTCCGTTGTAAGGGATTTTCCTATTAGTATATAAATTTCTTTGGTAGATCCATGTTCATTGTTCTTCCCTGAAAGAACCATAAATAGTCACCCAGTCGACCTCCTGCTATATTATCTTCATGTTAATGTCGAGTTCAGTTTACAAACCTTCTAAATTTCTTTAAAATCGCTTCTAAGACAGGGGATAGAAAGGGAGAGATGGCTGCAGATGTGCCCTTCTATAACTTATCTAGGTGACAAGGTACTGATGTCATTCTGTGTTTAGAGTTTACTGAGGTCAGACAGAGGGGCTCGTTACTTTACTGTATTTGATATACCGGTTCAAATGTCAAAGAAATGGTTTCAAGATCAAATTCTGTATACATCCTTTGGAAAATGATGAGCTAAAAATGTCTTAGTAGCCATGGTTTTTTGTTAAAGATAAAAATGACTTTTAAGTCTGATTTACTTTTTGGAGCTCCAAACCGTACTAACATGCTCAACTTGGTACTCTTGCGTAATGAGGCTCAAGCAGTGGGTGATCCAGCTATCCACTAACAAATCCTCTCATTCGAATATCAAATGAAATCATTAAATATTACTATGCCAACGAATATGATCTCCATCAAACAATTTGATACCCCTTTGTATCGCGGTATTGATTATGACTTATGAGGTCTTACAAGCTTTTGATTCTTAAATCAACTGTTCAATTTCTTATTTGAAAGAAAATAAGTAGTAAAATATCTGTCCGAGTCTGGGAACTATTGTATCCCACTGGCCTTTGCATGAAACTTGCCATTGCCAGGAACCTAAATTTAGCAACTTCTATCTATGCTTGGAGCTATAACCTACAAGAAGTGCTGCGCTGCACAACTTATGACAATAATTTTTACTTAACTTCTGCATATGTGTGATTACAAAAACATATGAATCATCTTGCAATTGTACTCCAATGTCTTGCAAACACCCTCTAAATCTCTCCGGTTCTTCTTTCTTTTTCTTCTCCAAATCACTTCCTGTTAATCAGATTGTGGCAACCCCGCATAGTTAAGATTCTTAAGAATATGACAAAAATGTGCAAAAATACCCTTTATATAATAGGTCTCCCCTTTATATCTCCCTAACCTTGATAGTTACAATTATGATAGAAATCCAATCAAAACATTCCTCTCTTAGGATATGTAAGTTTTTTTTGCCAGGGCATGCTGATCTAGTAAATATAACTACTAACCCTGTAACCCATAATCGACGGTGTGGTTTTCAGGTTTTTAGGTTCTACTGCTATAGACCAATGCAACAACAATTTTCTAAGTATCATTGAAATGTGCACTAAACTATAGTGTCTATTATATTTCAGGTCATCATGACACAGGTTTTACCATGTTCATCTGATCGATATTGACAGCCCAGCTCGAATTAAGCCAATCTTTTCATGGTTGATATTGCATTGTTCACTTTGTCTTCCGGGTGGTATATATATCTCAGTTTGAAGATTTCTGTCGTGCCACTAATTTAATTGTGCATAGATTGTTTTGCTTCATTTGTTATTATGATGATATTCATGAATATGATCCAGTAATGTCTGTTAGTACTAGCTTTTAGAGTTGAAGAGGAGATAGTGGGCCGGTTGCATACATACATTGTTTTATTTGTGGGTGTAAACTGTAAACTGTAAACTGTAAACTGTAAACTGTAAAGTCAGCAGAATACATAAGGGTTGACAGCTTGCCAACCCTGTATAAGAAATTACGGAGCGCTTTATTCTTGATAGAGAGACTGTTCCTTGTCCAACTTTGCCTTCTCATATAGTAGAATTTAGGTCATGTTCTTTTGGCCTGCAAAGATCTAAACGAAACTAAACTGAAATTAGTGGAACTGAACTGAATTTAACGTAACTTAACTTATTTTATTGTAAATTGAATTATCTTAGATGATATAACAATAATACAATATAATAATAAAAAATATTGTTGGCTTTGGTCGTGCCTTGGAAGATGCGTTGACTCTTTTTAATAGAACTGTAGAGTCTGAAATTTTAAGTTGTCATAGTGTAGTTGCTGCTCCTAAACTTATGAAGAAATTGGCAGATATATACTTCACAAAGGTTACCGCAACTGCAAAATCTACTTTTTGTTTATCTTCTCGACAGTTAGCTTTGTGGAAGTCACAGCAGGGAGATCACACCTCAGATTGGCTTCGGGCAGTTCTATTACGGGTTTTGTCAGACGATGAACAACTTACCAAAGTGTGTTGAGTTATCGGTTGGGTGGTCCTTTGTTCTCTATTTCATTGTTGTGCTCTGCTTGCTCTAGGGTTCATGCTGGGGATATTTTCGGTAATCATGCAGTGTCGGATGCTGCATTGTGGGTATTAAACATCGGCATAATATAGTTCGGCGTGATGTAACAGGTGGAGGAGAATGGGTAGGACAATGGTGGGTCCATGATCGCGGTGTGTTCATTCCATTTATATCGAAATGAGAGTTCAATTACATTGCATTGCCAAAATGCGTGTTGTAAATCTGAAAACAATACATCACACACGAGGCTTCAAGTTTTTTCCAATAAGCGTACCTGCCTGATGTCACAAAGAGAAGGAGTCTCAACCCATTGCTGTTGCATTTTTAGATAAAGAAAGATTTGAAAAGTGGTTTAAATCTCATTATTTAAAAATTTGAGATTAGGCACTGTTGGACATTTTGTAGTTTAATAAGAGCGGGAGGGTTAAGGATTTACTCTGGTGTGAGATGTCACATTGTTCAAGAAATCCTAGATGTTATAAAAGTAACAAGGTTTTCATGAATATTGTAAATTTTTATCTAAACAAATTAATAGTTGATATGGACTGAAACTTTCTAATATTTTGTCGTGCTCAATCGAATCATATATAAGGATTTCTCTAGTTCGGACCGAAGAACAATGTCACCCAATCATTCGTCAATCTTTTTATCCGATCCAAGCGCCTTGTACTTCATAAATTGATGCTTGAGTCTCATATATCAAGTTGTGCGTCTTACATTAAAATATAAGTTGAAGATTGACGTTTGAGATAATACTTCTATGAGACTAGAGTCTAGAGGCTCTATATATGAGATTCAAATTAAAGCCCAATGCCAAAATCCTAAAACCTGAGATTGACGTTCGAGACAAAATCTTAGTTTCGAACGGCAATACATGAGGCTCACCTTATGTGCCCTCCTCATCCAATGCCTCTACTGAAAAGAAATGAAGTGCATTATCGTAGGGAATAATTCTTCTTGTTTTCAGACAATCAGCTAAACGGAGGAGGGAGTAGTTCAGACTTCAGATCATGAATCATGATGATGATATGAATGAAAATTATCTAATCTATCATGTGAGGAAAAATGGAATGGCATAAGCAATACACTTTCCCCAAAGTAAGGTGAATATATTTCCAAGAATCATTTTCCATGAGAAAGCAAACTTTTGCATGGATAGATCATAGATGCCTTCTTTCTACAACTATCTGCTTCAGTCTTTTTATTTTTTTGGGTTTTCACTCCATCTCGATGCGGAGGCAATGCACATTAGCACGAGATCCAGCATATTAAGAATTCAATCCAGCCTAGAAATTCCTTAAAGTTTTAGAGGCAAATAAAGTACAACTTTTGTTATAATGCAATTTCAAGTGAAACCCCTATTAAAGATATATGATACAAAAGATATGATAAATATCTTTAAGATATATTAGTAGTTAAGATATAATATTATATCTTAACTACTAATATATCTTAAAGATATTTATCATATCTTTCGTATCATATATCTCTAATAACCCCCAATATAGACAGAGGTAGAGAAAGATGTGGTATCTCAATGAAGTATCATCTGGAACTTTAATTATTTCAACAATGAACAATATGTGTGATGGAGGGAGTTTCAATTTTTGTAACTTGGGATTATTTTGAGAAAACACAAATTTGAATTGGGATATTTTATAGTAATCCGTAATTATAATTCTGAAAAGATGGATTTTAGTTGGAATTACTTTTATCAATTTTTTTCTAAAAGGAAAGTAACTTAAGGATCCATTTTTACAACGAGCCGTAATAATGATATGAGTTTGAAATTTTCAGAGCCATTAGAAATTAGGTTTGATCTTGATGCTAGAATTGCCCTAGATTCGACCAAATAAAAACCCTTACTAGTGAGAAATGCTTATAGTCTTATAGATTTTTTAATTCTAGTGGCTCTTATAAATTTATAAGGATTTTTCGTTCAAAATTACCTAATAAACTTTTCACGTTTTTAGAAACTCTACCTTAATGATTTTTTTAAAAAAATTTCACCTACCATTTCCAATTTTCTAAAACAACTCCCATCACTTAACGGTTTTTGTTAAATTTCGATGATAAAACTGTTAAATGGACTTCACATATGCATTTTATTATTAATTTACGCTGAAATCAAAGTCAATTTCAGCGAAATTAGTTTTTTGGATTATTATATATAAATAGGTCAAATCAAGTTATTTTCAAATTGGAAATGACAATCTTAACATAACTCATTTAATTAACATTTTAAGTCGGGTCAATTCATTAGATAATTAAGCCGAAAACTTTAATCCAAACCTAATTATTTCAGTTCGAGTTGAATTAACGGATTAGATCAACTTTTATCGGTCCTACTTACCGTTTTCTAATGGAGAGTTTGATTTTGTTTTCAGCCTCAACTACGGGCCCACATCTCAAAGTATCCGTTATGCACTTATGCTACTCAATTTTAAAAATTTTAAAAATGAGTACAAGGTAACTTCCAGAGCATTGTTTGACAGCTTCTTATTTCATCAACGAATCTATTCTTCCAGACAGACTTCCATACTTTACCCTCTATAAATCTCTCCTTTCCTTTGTCCACTTCAATTGCCCTCTTCTCTTACATTATCTCTCTTTCGCAAAATCAATAATTCTTTGAGTTTAAGACATTAAAAACAACAGAGTCATGGGGTTGGTAGTGGTGATTTCTCTACCATTAATATTGTTATGCATACTGTTAGGAATTGGTTGCTACTTTCTTGGTAGGAAAAAGGGTAGAGAAGAAGCTCGTTGCCAGGTTTTCGGGACCCCGGCACCGCCTCCGGGGTCTTTCCCTAACTCTCCTGCTCCTCCTCCTTTCTACAAGCAAGCTGATTCTCATGTTTGAATGTGCACAATCCTTTTATCTATTTTGGGTGTGAATTATTTAGGGATTTCATTGATTTTATCATTTTTTGTGTAATGAGTGATACTACTATATATGCATAATATAGTATCTATCTTTTGTTGTATGTAGTATGTGGGTGGTTTTGTGAAAAGTGAAAACCATAGATGTTATCTTGTAATTAAAATTGTTGATGTATTGTTGTAAGATGAAGAAGAAATAAATGAAATTTTCTTCCTTTTCAATTTGATTGGAGTAAAAATTAGTTTTTTCTGTTCACTTTTGTTATTAGATGTACTACTTCATTTTTGTGTTCATGTTCTGCAACGGTAGAAGATAGATATATGTTAGATATGCATTGAATATCTGTTGGTTCGAATAATCAATTACGGGAATCTCGCTATTCGGTTAGCGAGTCTGGGTCCAGGGGCGAAGCGCCCTGGTGGGGGTAAAGGGGGCAACGCCTCCCTTACCTTTTCGGGTGTTATAAGGTTTAGTCAAACCTTATATTCCGTTACGGGTTTTAGGCCCATGTCTGTTTAGGTTAAACCTATAGCCGTAACGAATTGAATGCCTATTCACTCATCTGACTATTAGTGTTGCCTAACACTATTTTGTACTCTGTTTTCTCTCCTAATAAAATATTCTCCCTCTGGTCTGATGGACGTAGCTAGCACATTGCTAGTGAACCACGTTAAACTTCGTGTGTGCTTTTATCTTTCACGTTCTTATTTATTCTTTAGCGCCTCCTCTGTTATACAATGTAAAGAACACAACTTATACTCCAGGCTCCAACACACGAGGAAACGAGTATAATAAGAAGAAGCTTTCTCCACATCTGTGATTTACTCGATCTTTGTCTGTCTGCATGACTGCTTCTTTTCTTCTAAGACAACAATAAAGATAACGTTGTGTCATTACTTTAATTTCTCCATACGGTAGTCACAAGTAAAAATATATCTTTACGGATTGTTGGAATGCCTTAAATTGATCTATGTGTCCCTTTGAACAATGTACGAAGTAAGCTTTTTTTCAACTTTAAATTATGTTTTGGGCCCGTTCTGGGTCTATCCCGTTAAGGTTATAAGAAGAGTATTGTCTATTATTGTTGTGATGCAAATGTGGGAGAAGCCCTTACAAGAGAAGACTAGAAAGCTAAAGCCAAAGCAAAAGCTAATAAAATAGCAGAACATAAAACTAGACTAAGGCATTATTTGGTTACTAGCTTAAAACATACCTTTTAGCTTGTGGCTGACAAAATTGGTCAAACAGCCAAAAAAATTGTTTGGTTAGTGGCTTTTGAGCTAGCTTAAGCTAGCCGTTAAGCAAAAACTACAAGCTATTTGGAGTAGCTTTTCACCACTGGTTGGTAGTTGCTCAAAACCAAAATTACATTATTGCCCCTTTATAAATCTTTATTATTAAAATAAATGGTGCAAAATATAACTGTCCAAAATGGTCATTTTGCATCCTAACAGCCAACAATCAATAGCTGAATTTACCAAACATGTTTTAGATAAAAAGCCAACAAAAACAGCTAAGAGCCAACAGCTAGTCAAACTAGCCAAATCTAACAGCTAGCAGCTACCACTCAATTGCAAAACAGGGCCTCTTGGATCATAATCAAGCAATCTATTCAACTCCAATGGAGGATGGGTGAAAATGGTGACAAAATTTTCATTATCAACTCCAAAATTTGCTAACCAATCAGCGATGCTTTCTCTGTAGACGTGAATTACACGGATAGTCCAATGTTCTTCATTAAGTAATTTCATGCACCCGTGAATAGCGTGGTAGCATGATCCTTCACGAGAGGAGGAACAGTTCAGCAATTGCACATGCTAAGCTATCCATTTGGACCACCAACCTCGGAACATTCATTTCTTTGGCTATGATCAAACCCTTGTGAAGAGCTAGAACCTCTTGTCTCATTGTTGTGCATCTTCCGAAGTGAACCGCAAAAGCTCTAATGAAACCGCCTCTTGTATCCCTCAACACACCACCACCACCCTCAACCCCTCAATTGATTGCCAAATGTGTTTTGATTTCGGGCAATCACGCAGCTAATGAATGGCAGTCTCTTCACTCACCCCACATCTTGGGCACCTAGGGTCATCTGTCAAATTTCTCTCGAGTCTGTTAGCATTCCCCATGATACGGTCATGCATAGCAAGCCAAATACAAAACCAGACTTGTTGTTGCGCGGGTATGCTCCAAATTAAATCTCAATATCCAATATCCGCCATTACAGAGCTCATCGAGAATAGCCTTGATGCGCACTCTTCCTCCATTAATGTCGTCATTAAAGATGCCAACTTTAAACTCATCCAAATCTCCAACAACGGCCATAAAATTAGGGTAAAAATTAAAAATCAAATATTCAAATTTTGGAGTTTATTGAGGAGCGTCGGGGATACAGAGGTCGTCGGTGATAGGGAGACAGAGAAGCGCCGGCGAGTGCCATGGTTGACCATGGTGGCTATTGGAGGACAGGGGAGAGAGGAAAAAATTAACATATTTTTAACCCTTTTCCCCTTGTGTTTTACCAATTTAGTGTTTTAAAGTAAAGGTTTGAGTTTCCTTTCCTTTCCTAACCCTTCTTGAAACTTTATAAGAGGGTGTTGTGAAGCACAAGGTAAGTGATGTTGTTGGGCTTGGCCATAATAATGCTGACCCCATGGTCTCATGCTCGACTCAAGCATATTGTTGCTCTTTTTGGTTGGTTTTTCTAGTTGAACTTGTTTTTTTATAGTTTCGGGTAGCAATTTTATTTTAGTTACTATAAAAATTAATATTTATTTCTTCTTATTTTTATAAACCTTAACTATACCTCAAAATTAATAAATTGAGAAGGATCAAACTAGAGCATTTTTTTTTGTACTTTATAGGTTGATCACTTTGACTTTACACTTTCCAATGCATAATTTAGTCTAAATATCATATTATCAAGTATTAAAATTATGAAATATTGATATATTGAAATATACGTTAATGCGACCCAGTGATATTTTATATAGTAATTTTTTCATATTAGTAAAAATTATGGTCAAAGAGCTATGCGAATAGTAGTATACAAGCAGGGCCGACAGTGGACCGAGGCAGGCGGGGGCCCTGCCCAGGGCCCATAAATTAAGACTGAAAATCAGTAGTAGTAACATATATAATTCAACGCGCTTGACAAAGTTCACATGTGAATGATCTAGCTCAGTTGGCATCAGCTTCTCTTTTCTGTTTAACGATCCAAGGTTCAAATCTCATCACTTTACTCACTTGTTTTGCAATGCTCACGTGAAGCTTCACAAATTCCCAGATTCCTGTTGCTGTTTCACCTACCCCCAAGGCCCAAACTTAGTTCATACTCCCTCCGTTTCTTTTTGTTTGTCCCATTTATTGTAGCTCCAAATGCCAAGGAGATTGATGTCATAAGCATGTAGGTGGAGACAACAATTAAATAGTTCACTTATTTCATAGTAAATTGGTGATGAAAGTAGGTGAGAGAAGATTATAAGGTACATGTGGGACCAAAAAAGTGATAAAGTAGGGGTAAATGGGTAATATCATTTTTATAAGGAAAGATGAAAAAGTAGGACAAACAAAAAGAAACGGACAAAAAAAAAACGGAGGGAGTATTTTGTAATTTATAGTTATATTTTTTCTTTATGTGCTCTACCTTTTGATCATCTCATGACTTTTTTCCTTTACAAATTCAAGTCTTATTTTTTTGTTTTGTTTTTTCCCCTGCATAAATCTCTACCATTTAATGTACTTAAAAACTATTATTAACATATTTCTACTTCTTATAAGTGTCACATTACAACTCCTTATAATTATAATTAAAAGATGGAAGACATTTAATAGCAAATTTATTGCTTTTGTTTCTGAATTGGTATTTTTATAAAATTTAATTAATTAAAATTGTATTGACATGTCACAAGAAAGAATGAAGGGTCTAATAATAATACATATGAAAAAAATTTGAAACATATTGATGTTGACTTATCAATGATTTTTGTATCGAGAAATACTTGGAGGCAATGTTATATTATTAGCATCTATATTTTTGAATATGTTATTGATGTTTTTAGATTATGATTAAAATTTTAATTTATTTTAATCTAATTAAAACAATGTAAAAAGAATATTATATTACATACTTTCTTAAGTATTGGTGCATTTTTTTTATAAAAAAAACTTGTATGATAGGGGTCCATTTTTTAGTTTTTCCCCGAGGCAAATTCATAATGACGTTCATATTTATATACAATGAAAATAAAGTATAATAATCCTGAAATGCAAAAGTTAGAGTAGAACAACTAAAAAATCAAATGGAGAATGAACTTTTGTGAAATAATTTGTTGGTGGCCCGAACATATGAATATTCAGAACCTCAAATGAAGACAAACTTGAAACACGCATTGGCTATTTTTTTTAATAGCTTATACACTTCAGCAATTGTAGAACAGTTTCAAAATGAGAACCCAACATGAACAAATATAATTTTTGTGCTTTTTTATTTTCAACTTGTGATGCATTTGTATTTGACTTATCAAATGTAATTGTCTAGGATTTATATAGTCGTTTTGAATTATTTCTTTTCTTGTTAAAGTTATGTGTATATGTATGTTGGTTGTGTTACACTGCTACACATATCTCCAAATCCTCTCCAAATCCTGGCTCTGTATTGTGTATAACCTTTTTCTCATTTTACGTAGAACTACTATTCATAACCCCAATCGAATGTCCTAGGTGGTCTATAACTTTCGATTTTATGCTCTATTCTTTTGGACTAAACTGAACTATACTAAACTGGACTAAAATTGTGAGACAAAAGAAGTTGAGCTAAACTAAACTGAATTAAACTAAAATTGGTGGAGTAGAATTAAACTGAATTGAAATGTTTTTCAGTTAACCCAGTCTAAAAGAAAAGGGTATCAGTGTGTGCAACCGTACCTCCCTGTAAACAAAAAATTGAAGTACAAAGACGGTTGTGAAGCTGAAGCAAAGTAAATATCACCATCTTTTCCCTAATTCCCTTTGCATTTGTTGCTTAGGAGTTAGGCCTGCCAAACCAACCTCCTGGTTCTTTCCTTTTACTTATTTTGATTTCGCAAACTAAACAAGGTTATTTTAATTTGGCAAGACTAATTCAACATAGCTTAGAACTCAACATGACGTAAGACATCCAACGCTAGACCCGCCAACACTTGAGGCCCTACTTTGACAATTCAAGGTCTTTTAAACCCCCATCTATATCCCGCGTTTCTTTCTAGTCAACGTCTATGACATTATATTATTTCACTACTTCTTCTCATTCCACATTAATACAACTATATATACACACATTACAATCAGTCTCTCCCATGCAACTTCATCTCTAGTTTTAATCCATTATATTTTGATCCAACTTCCTTCTATATTTTTCATACAATGGCGATCAATAAGATTAATTATTATTGTCGAATGATTTTCATCTCTTACCTTGTGTTGGTTGTTGAACTCCAACAAACGACGGCGGTAAGGATACTCGAGGGCGAACATTGGATGCCAAACGGAGGTCTCGTGTTCAACATCCTTCCGAAAGGTCCGATTCGAAGATCTAGAGCCTCTCCATGCACATATATTCCTGGCAAAAGCCGAGGAAGGTGTGCTTTGGAAATATACAACAACAACGCTGAGTATGTTGCTCATGCCCATGCAATACCTACTTTCCCGGATCTTGTGGGTAAGTTTGGCGTTGCTTTGGGCATGATCATTAACCAAACTCAAGGGAAGCAAAACCCAAGCTCTTAAAACGTTGGTGTCTTGTACTCTTGTGTGTAGGGGTGCATTTGATCTGAGCTGGCTCGTAGAGCTCTTGAGATCGACTCAGTCAAAACTCGACTCGAGCTCGGTTAATTTGGAGCTTGCGCCATGCCTTAAATATCCGATCCTGAACTCAAGCTCGAGCTGAGCTTTGACTGATGAGTTTGATACCCTACGTGTGTGGATGGTTGATAAGTTTTTGGTCCATAATTTCTACAAAATTTAACACATTGTATTCATTGATAATTAACTCATTCATTAGTTTGTAATAATTTTGTATATACAAACGCTAGTTGGTGATAGCGTGCTCTACTATGATGTATTACTATTGTCCATTGAAGTTTCAACATCGGAATGGAAGTGCATGTTTTGAGTAATTCTGTGCACTTTTTTCTTTCTTTGATCACCTAAAAGGAAATTGCTATAAGAGAGCTACTAAAGATAAACTGGAGATTTCATAAGATATAAACCTGTGCTCTAAAAAGTGCTCTCGCTCAATTAACATTCATATATGCACATTACTTGTAAAACGTAATTGCAGTTAGAGATTTTGGGTATGACATTACTAATAAGGTTTATTTGAACACCCTCAACATCCCACATTTCCCTTTAAATCCTTTGTGTACTTATAGTTATATCTTCTTTAACCTTTTTTTCCTATAAACTTATATGCCATATAATCCAAGCTAAGAATGTATAAATAAATTCTCGAAATGACACGTGAGTTACGAATGATGTTATAATTTGGGGGTTTTTTTGTTCAAAATTACCTAAACTTTTCACGTTTTTAGAAACTTTCACCTTAATGATTTTTTTTAAAAAAAATATATCATTCCCAATTTTATAAAAAACTCCTACTACTTAACGGTTTTTGTTAAATTTTATTAACAAAACCGTTAAGTGGGCCCCGCATATGCATTTTGTTATCGATTTACGCTGAAATCGAAGTCAATGCCATCAATTTAAGAGCACAATATCTCAACAAATTTGGAGCAAATTTAGAACGAGTTACAACTATTTGGAAAGAATTGCAATTAATCTAAGTTTGAATTTTTTAACAAAATGTATATGGTGGCCCACTTAACGGTTTTATTAGCGGAATTTAACAAAATCCGTTAAGTGATGGGAGTTTTTTATAAAAGGGGAAATGGAAGGTGGAAATTTAAAAAAAAAATCATTAATTAGACCTGGTAAACGTGTCGTGTCGTGTCATATTCGTGTCACCCGCTTACATAAACGGGTTAAACCCCCTCAACCCTAACCCGACCCATTTAATAAACGTGTCGTGTCGTGTCAACCCGTTTAATTAAACGTGTCAAAGAGCTTTGACCCAAACCCGTTTATTCCGTGTCGAGTTCGGGTCGTGTTAGAGTGTCATATCGTTTTTACATACAAAAATTGAAAAATGAGTAATTTGTGTTATGTTGTGTCAACCCGCTTAATTAAACGGGTTGAACCCCTCCAACCCTGACCCGACCCTTTTATTAAGCGTGTCGTGTCGTGTCAACCCGTGTACTTAAACTAGTCAACACCTTCGACCCAAACCCGCTAATAACGGGTGATTTCGTGTCGAGTTGGCGGGTCGTGTCAGTTTTTAACACCTCTAATTAAGGTGGGAGTTTCTGAAAACGTGAAATGTATAGGTGGTGAGATGCGATTTCTCCTATAATTGGGTTATTTTTATTTCAGTATAATTGCCCCCAAATCATTATGTTTAGTAGGTCTTACAAGTTAGGAATAATCTCGGAAAAAAAAGTGCTATTTGAAAAAAAACATAAAACACATGATCATATAATACTAAAAATACTCCCTCCGTTTAAAAAAAATAACGTTTTCATATATCATCAAGAAGTCACTTTGCATTGTCAATCAATATATTGCAAAATATAAGTGTAAAAAAAATATTAATAAATTATTAAAAGTATTATTTTGATAGATTCTAACCATATATTATACCCAATATGTATATATATATATCTTATAATTTATGTTAAACTAAAAATATCTATGATCAACAATTATTTTTAAATAGAAGGAGTAGAAACAGATTGCCCCATGACCTCAGTCATTCTCGTGCACACATCTCTCTTAGCCCTAATAAGGATTATTTAATGAGGAAACAAGTTGATGAATTCCACAATTTATTTTTTTTCAGATTGATAAGAAGTTTCAAACTAGAACGGAACCTCACACAAGTTAATTTATCTTAGTTTAGGGGTAAGGGAATCTATACCCAAAATGCGTCTAGTAGGGTTCAATCTTGAAATTTTACGTCAAGTTGTAAAGATACTATCCTTACCTCCACCAACTACTATTTGGTGACTTCCGAAATCCAAATTTGCATTGTTCTTGTGAACAATACTTCATTAAAACATACATAACTTAGGATTGGCCACGAGTCGGACAACATAAATGTTCCGCTTGCTAAGGTCATGCTTTACAAAGCTCGAGTTCGAGCTCAAGTCTTTGATTTGAAATATATATAAAAGTGAGCTTGAGCTCGGTTCAAATAAATGAATTGGTTTTCGGTTTGATAAACACACAAACTGGACTTTTAGTTGAGCCTAGTTAATACATTCAAATATACATAATAATTTATTAATTTGCACTAACTAGATATACTTCATTAAAATAAAATGATCACTACTATGATAAATAATCATGTTCACATACAATGGATCAAAGATTTAAGGGTAAAGTTATTTTTCTGTATCGAATTTAACAATTTAAACTGTTCGCGAGCTTACCAGCCGAATATAATACTATTAGAATTCAGCTCATTAAATACTCAAACTATTTTTTTGAGCTTGAGTTCGACACGTTATCAAACAAATCGAACTCGATTCGATCTTTTGACAAGTCAAAGTCGAACTTCACGAGCTATTTTGTTCATGTCAACCCCTACATACCATTAAGTTGTACTCTTCTCCTGAAATTACCAACTTTTTCATTTTAGCATTTGCTTTATAAAAAATAAGGCAAATTCTTGTAAAAGACGGTCTTACATTGATAAGCTTAATGTAAGACCAACCCAATAGGCCCATTTAGCATTGATCCACAAACGTGCATTTTCCTTCTCTCCATTACACGCTCGTCTTGCAGTTTCAAAAGTTAACGTTTTAGATTCAAAAGTCAAGGTTTTTAACCCATTTGTTAATATCATAACCTATTTCCAAAAACTAAGTAAAGTTAATATTTTAGGATGAAAAGTTAATATTTTTGCTTATAAGTTAAGTTTTTTTGTCGAATAGTTAACATTTATCATGTATTATATATGTATATTGTAAAGTTGATGTTTGGATTTAAAAGTTAATATTTTAAGTCTATCTGTTAAACAAAATAACTTATGTCAGTATTCAAAAGTTAAAGATTTTAGGTTGAAAAGTTAAGTTTTAAGTGGGCCATCAAAATTCCGAAGATATTGCAATTCATAGGAAATAAGTTCTCTAATGAAATTCATAGGAATTTGGTTAAAGTGTTTGGTTATGAATGGAGGAATTAAATTCTCATGGGGATTTCTATTTACCTAGGGGGACCTAGGTAAATAAGTTCCTCCATTTTGTGGGAAGTTGAAATTCCTAGAAAATAGTTCCTCTATTTTGTCATTTTCTTGTCGACCAAACAACTCACGTATCTTCCAATTTGTAGGAATTTCTATTTCCCATGTTTTCTCATGTCAACCAAACAACCACTAAGTTTTTAAGTTTAAAAGTTATCTTTTTAAACCTAATTGTTAATATTGATTCCAGATATATGGTATAAGTTATGGATTTTAATGCAAAAGTTAAGGTTTTAGGTTGAAAAGTTTACAAAAGCGCAAAAGTTAAGGTTTTAGGTCGAAAAATTAAAAAACCAATTTGTTCGGGCTGCTAAGCTCGTGGTGCGTGTAATTGAACTTCTAATTAGTTTATTGGGTTAGTCTAACGTTAAGTTTTAACCTAAAACCGTCTTATAGTAAACCAACTCAAAAAATGATTGTCACTCGGTAAAGCCTATAGTGAGAATGCAGTCAGCTAAACCATATGCAAAACTGGTTCGGCCATTTCCATCTATTAAAACTAAACCTGGCACTGGGTTGGGCCAAACTAAAAGTAGCTCGGCCCATTAGCTTGAGCAGAAATTTTTGATAAGCACGGGCTTCGCAGCCTATTTGAACGACAGTGATATAGAAACTCTTCAGTGACATGATCATCAACCTCCTTAATATGATAACTTCTCCCACAATTATGGGCATTAAAATCTCGTGATCCTTATCTTTAGTATTTAGGTACTGGTAAAGATGCTTCATGACTAAGCCACACCCATAAAGGGAAGAGAGAGTCCACTTCACAAAACTTACGGAAATTTCACCTTAAAACCAGATGGCAACAAGGGGTATCCCCTTAGGTTTATTAGGTGAATATCTCTCTCCAAATTAATTTATGTCGGACTTTCACATTGATGTTTTATTGGGCTAAAGCTTCAACACTCTACTTAACATGTGTGGTCCCTTTTAAATTGGTCCGGAATATAAAGGTCCCAGTCATGGGCATGTCTCTGATATCATGTTAAGTATGGGCCTGAGCCACACCCATAATGAGGAGAGAGGCTACTTCACAAGACCCAATGAGGTTCCACCTTAAAACCATTAGGCAATAAGAGGAGTAACCCTTTTATCTTATTAGGTGAACATTTCTCTACAAGTTAATTAGTGTGTGACTCTTACATGCGATGTATCATGGGATCAAAGCTTCAACAAATGTTGTATGTAATGTTACTTATTTGTTTGATAAATGATGTGTTGCTTCTACTTATATTACCGAGTCTTTAAATTTATGGCATGGACTTAGGGCATGTGAAATTCAACATTGTGAATTTTACATCTATAAAATGACTTAGGAACTTAGCATTGGTTAAAAATTTGAGTGCGACCAAGTTCTGTAAATGTCTAGTTTGTATGGAAGCAAACTTTGCCAAGGTGCCATGGTGACTAACGGAATCAACGCAACTCCTTCAGTTAGGTCATAAAGACTTAACTAACTTTGGAAACACTAGAAGTAGAGAAAGAATAATTTGGTCCACTATTTCTTTTGTATATCATCCCATTTTCTACTCTTTGAATTGTTAGTGTATTCGTGGACATCATGCTATTGGGGCCTTGAACACATATGTACATGTGCGCCTTTTGGACTGAGATATAGGAATTAGAGCTAAGTTGAGCTTTATCTCTGGCCCGTATTGGGTTTAGTTTTGTGAGTTTGTATTGTTATGAATTTAAAACTAGTTTTAGACTCGGGCGATGCTCCGAAATTTTTATGCATTGCATTTTACTAATAGTTGAAAATAATTAATGTCATTTAACATGAAAAACTTATCATAAAAAAAAGATAAAAAATTGTCTC
This sequence comes from Patellifolia procumbens, assembly GCA_947645195.1. NCBI lineage: Eukaryota > Viridiplantae > Streptophyta > Magnoliopsida > Caryophyllales > Amaranthaceae > Patellifolia > Patellifolia procumbens. The sequence continues at coordinate 3,660,930 of CANSGD010000193.1, forward strand.
ATTTAAAATATGGATTTTGAAAGTTACAACTTATAACTCTTAGTTTTCACTTCTATATCATCATTGATTTTGACAAAAGAAACAACAATAGTAGGTTGGCGTAGTGGTTGGAGCTATTTTCTTGCATGCTGAAGGTCGTGAGTTCAAATCTTCTCGTAGACATTTTTAATATGAGAAAGAGGTGGATAGAATGCCATCAAAGAGAGATAAATAGTGACACGTGGTGGATTGCAATGCTTGGCTACGCTTTTTAATATATATATAGATGTTTGACAGTTATTGTTAGACATAAAGGTTGTAAAATGGCAAAATAATGATAAAGCAATAAAATCCGGAACACTTCTCTAAGGCATGTACTAATACACTTTTCTAATAGTGTAATATCGACCCTCTACAACGAAGTAACCGGGTTACATGATATAACTATTGAGATACAATAGAGAAGTACAAATAATCTAAGTTACTTGTTTAGATTATTCAACACTAGTATTATGAAGTATTTGGTTTTGTGTTTACACTCTCAAATATTAGTTTATAAATCTAATAAAGAGAGAAAACATTTACTAGAAAAATCAGAATTTTTTCTATCATTTACACAAATGAAACAATGGGTATTTATAGAGTTACAATAGTTAGTTATTAATAACAAATAACTAACTACTCATCTCTAATAGATAAAAAACCCACACAACAAATGAATATTCACGGATGATGAAGGGTTGCATTGATTCAACATTGCATAATGGAAGTTTGCATGCAATTGCCTTCCTTAAATTATGCCACATCAAATTAAGATGTCAAATGCAAGTCATAATATCATGCCACATCAAAATGGTGAAACACCATGATGTTTCACTTAATAAGATATCAACATCAAAACTATTGTATGTCATTTCGTATTAATATCTAAGATATTAATTATATTAATACCTTAGATAATTAATTATTAATCAATATTATATAATGTCATTTTTACACAACTCCATGACATTATAAAATATTCATGTGTAAAATAATTGAGCCTTACCATACATAAATATCCAACAATCCTCCTCCATTTATGTATTAGTAAGTCTAACGCTCAAAACATGCTTTTAAAACACTAACCAGAACTTATGCTTAAATGAATGTGTCTAAACGATTGAACATCCATATAGTATAATATTCTTAACAATAATTTCAATTGTAATGGTAGTCTAAGCTTTGAACCATACATATCACTATGAATTATTGAAGATAATATACACATAAATTTTCACTAATACATAGTAACATGACACCATTAAGCCTTGTGTCCATATCCATTCGTGAGCAGGTCCAAACTAAATCCGTAAAGTTCGGTGAAGGGGCCGACTTCATACTCATATAGGTAAATCCTTTTATCGTGCCCTACAATAAAAGCACTTTATCAAAAGATTTATTAAGAAATTAAATCAACCTCTTAACATTGTAGTACCAAGCACTTACCCCGGGATTGAAATATTATTAGTGCTCGCAATCACAAGATGAATGACTTCCTCATTTGAATTCAAGATCTAACGTTATATTAGAGGTTGAATTGAGTTATCATTCATGTGTGATAAATTTCACGGATTCAAGACCAACTCCTTTAGCAGTTTTGTACACGATATCCCTAGGTAACCCTTTAGTAAAAGGATCCGCTAGATTAAGATTAGATCGTACAAAATCAATGGAAATAGTTCCGTCCTTTATTAGTCCTTTCACATAACTATGTCTCACACCTATGTGACGGGACTTTCCATTATAGACATCGTTATAAGCTCTTGATAGAGTCGAAGCACTATCACAATGTATATAAATTGGTGACATCGGTTTTGGCCACAAAGGAATCTCGTAGAGCAAGTTCCTTAACCATTCCGCTTCCTTACAAGCCGAAGCTAAAGCTACAAACTCGGACGCCATTGTAGAATCAGTGATGCAAGTTTGTTTCTTGGAACTCCAAGAGACGGCACCTCCTCCAAGCAAGAATACCCAACCGGTCGTGGATGAGTAATCTTCTTGGTTAGTTATCCAACTTGCATCTGTGTATCCTTCTAATACCGAAGGATCACCCTTAAAGGTCAAACCAAAGTCCATGGTTCGCTTTAAGTACTTAAGAACTCTTCTTAATGCTTGCCAATGTAGTAATCCGGGATTGCTTGTATACCTACTAAGCTTTCCAACCGCAAAAGCGATATCCGGTCTTGTACTTGTCATGGCATACATCAAACACCCAATAGCCCTAGAGTAATCCAATTGAGAAACCATCTTACCCTCATTAGGTTGGAGTTTCAAAGTTGGATCAATGGGTGTATGAACTGGAGAAACATCATGAAACTTAAACTTATTTAACACCTTTTCAATATAATGAGATTGTGATAAGGTTAATGTGTCATTGTTTCTATTTTTTTTAATACCGAGAATGACATCTGCCTCCCCCATATCTTTCATCGAAAATTTAGAGGAAAGGAACATTTTAGTCTTTTCAACTTGTTCCAAGTCAGTCCCAAAGATAAGCATATCATTAACATATAGACAAATTATAACTCCATTAAAATCATTTTCGAATTTGCTATATACGCACTTATCGGACTGATTAATTTTAAAGCCATTAGCCAAGACAACTTCATCAAACTTCTGATGCCATTGCTTTGGTGCTTGCTTAAACCCATATAAAGATCTAACAAGTTTACAAACTTTATGCTCTTGTCCTTTGACAATAAAGCCTTCTGGTTGCTTCATATACACTTCCTCCTCCAATTCACCATTAAGGAATGTTGTTTTGACACCCATTTGGTGAATTACAAGTTTATGAATCGCCGCTAAGGCAATTAATACTCTTATGGTGGAAATTCTTGCCACGGGTGCATATGAATCAAATACATCGACGCCATACTTTTGAGCAAATCCTTGTGCTACTAACCGAGCCTTGAATTTGTCAATAGTACCATCGACTTTCATTTTTCTACGAAAGATCCACTTGCAACCAATTGCCTTACAACCGGGTGGTAGGTCCGTAAGAACCCAAGTATTATTACCCATAATTGAATCCATTTCATCATCAATGGCCTCTTTCCAAAACGAAGCATCTTGAGACTTTATAGCCTCATCATAGGTCTTAGGATCCTCCTCTATATTAAAACAATATAGATATTGAGAATAAATCTCTTTTCTTGACCCTTCCATCAAATAAATTTGAAAATCGGGACCAAAAGATTTTTCTTTCCTCATCCTCTTACTCCTTCTCAATTCCGGATTAGATTCTTGATCTTGTTCTTGTTCCGTGATTGGTACTTGGGATTCACTAGTGCTAGGCACTAATTCCCTTGAATTGGTATAATATGTAGTACTAGGTACTATATCTTTGGGCCTAAGAATTGAAGTGAAACGAGTTTCATCAAAAACCGCATCCCGAGACTCAACCACGGTGTGAACCGAGATATAGTCATTAGGTTCTATTACATAGAATTTATAGGATTTGCTATGAACCGCATAACCTATAAATATGCAATCAATTCCTTTTTCACCCAAAGTTTTCCTTTTAGGTTGAGGCAATCTAACAATTGCTCTACAACCCCAAACACGAAAGTATTTGAGGTTAGGCCGTTTATTATACCACAATTCATAAGGAGTGATTTTGTTCCTTTTATTGGGAACACGATTTAGGATGTAACAAGCCGTTATCATGGCTTCACCCCAAAAACCATCACTCAAACCCGAGTAAGATAACATGGAATTAACCATTTCTTTTAAGACTCTATTTTTCCTTTCCGCTACACCATTTTGTTGACGTGTATAAGGGGACATTGTTTCATGAATGATTCCTATTGATTCAAAATATTTAGGGTCAAAATATTCGCCACCTTTATCAGTTCTAAATTTCTAAATTTTCATATTAGTTTGTAACTCAACTTCAGTTTTAAAGATCTTAAACTTATCAAGGGCTTCATCTTTAGAAGATAATAAATAGACATAACAAAATCGAGTGCCATCATCGATAAAAGTTATAACATATTTCTTATTTCCTAAAGATGGAGTGCTATGAAAATCACATAAATCACTATGCACCAAATCAAGCATGCTAGAATACCGTTCAATAGTATGAAATGGTTGTCTTGTAATTTTATTTAATTGGCACGTTTTACACTTCTCCATGTTAATGTCTATTGGTGGAATTAAGTCCATTTTAGACATATCACACAATCTTTTATAATTAACATGACATAACCGATTGTCCCATAAAGAAGAAACAACAATCATATAAATAGAAATATCATTCATATTATTGATACTAAGTTTAAACATGCCATTACATAAATATCCTTGACCTACAAATACACCACCTTTGCTTAAAATAAATTTATCGGCTTCAAACACCATCTTGAAACCGAATTTATTTAAAAGACTACAAGACACTAGATTTTTCCTAACAACGGGAACAAAATAAACATCATTTAATATCAATTTCTTTCCCGATGTGAATAACAATTCTACTTGTCCTACTCCTTGGACCCGAGATGTAGATTCATTCCCCATGTACAATGTTGGACCATTTTCCAAAACTTTGTAAGTCTTGTAAAAATTTCGATTATTGCACACATGCCTTGTGGCCCACGAGTCCACCCACCATGAATCATCAACCTGCACAAGATTGATTTCAGAGATCATAGCCACAAACTCCATAACCGAATTTGTAGTAACTAATGAAATCTCACCTTGATTCTCATGGCCATCTTTAGAGTGACCACCATTTTGGGCTTTCTTCTTGTTCCAAGCATGTCATTCCTTCTTAAAGTGAGGACCACCACATTCCCAACAAGAGACCGATTTCTTTAGTTTCTTGGAAGATTTGTTAGAAGACTTGTTAAAATTACGGGGACGCTTTTTATTATTTTTCTTATTAGCATTAGAAGTACCTTCCTCCAACATATTAATGGTGGAAGCTGGAGTTGTTTGATTCCTTGACACCATCTTGCAAATGAATACTCTCTTCAATACGAAGATGAGTAGCCAATTGTTCCATGGTTAATTCTTCCTTCTTATGCTTTAAAGAATTTCTAGTGTCTTTCCAAGAAGGTGGCAATTTATCAATGATGGAAGCTATTGCTATGGTGTCATCCATTATCATGTTATGTTGGTCAATTTGGCCCAAAATTCTTTGGATTTCATGAAATTGTTCCATTACCGTCCTATCATCAACCATTTTATAATTATTAAAATTGCTAATAAGAAACTTCTTACTTGAAGCATCCTCGGCCATGTACTTGGTTTCAAGCGAGTCCCACAATGACTTAGCGGATTCCACATTTTGATATATGTCGAATAAGGATCATTAAGAATGTGACCCCGACACACATAATCATCAATTTCGCACTTGGTTCTTTTCCTCGTTTGCTCGATAGTCTCCTCTTGCTCTCCTTCAGCGGGGCTTTGGAGTGCTTAACACGTACACCACATTGAGCGTAGTCAGAAGGAAATGCATTTTCTTTTGCCATCTACGAAATCCGACACCCTCAAACTTGTCCAATTTTTGAAAATTGGTAGTAAGATCACGAACCGTCGAAGTCATCTCGATTTATTACACTATTAGATTGTTAGAAATGAAGGTTGTAAAATGACAAAATAATGATAAAGCAATAAAACCCGGAACACTTCTCTAAGGCATGTACTAATACACTGTTCTAATAGTGTAATATCGACCCTCTACAACGAAGTAACCGGGTTACACGATATAACTATTGAGATACAATAGAGAAGTACAAATAATCTAAGTTACTTGTTTAGATTATTAAACACTAGTATTATGTATTTGGTTTTATGTTTACACTCTCAAATATTAGTTTATAAATCTAATAAAGAGATAAAACATTTACTAGAAAAATCAGAATTTTTCCTATCATTTAGACAAATGAAACAATGGGTATTTATAGAGTTACAATAGTTAGTTATTAATAACAAATAACTAACTACTCATCTCTAATAGATAAAAAACCCACACAACAAATGAATATTCACAGATGATGAAGGGTTGCATTGATTCAACATTGCATTATGGAAGTTTGCATGCAATTGCCTTCCTTAAATTATGCCACATCAAATTAAGATGTCAAATGCAAGTCATAATATCATGCCACATCAAAATGGTGAAACACCATGATGTTTCACTTAATGAGATATCAACATCAAAACTATTGTATGTCATTTCGTATTAATATCTAATATATTAATTATATTAATACCTTAGATAATTAATTATTAACTCAATATTATATAATGTCATTTTTACACAACTCCATGACATTATAAAATATTCATGTGTAAAATAATTGAGCCTTACCATACATAAATATCCAACAGTTATAAGACTTGATTGTTGGCAAGCTTTTTGTTGCCCCATTATAAGACACGTTTTGCAATTTCTATATAAACTATGTTTTCTGTTCCCCCATTCTTCTTTTCGCTTTTTCTTTCTTTTTCATAGGTAATTATATTGGATTGTGTCTTTTCCAAGTTATAGTGTGTGAGTGATCACTTTTCTAGGGCTATTGCATTATCTTTCAAGAGCGTGTCAGACATGATAGATTACCATCATTTTCGAACCATAATTGTTTTCAAGTTAATGATTTGCGACCATGACAACATGACATAGCCTTCAAACACTCTTTTATGTGCATCCATTGTTAAGCTCTTGTTCCAACAAGTAGTTTTGAAATCCATCTATGAATAATTGGTGAATACCAAATTCAAAAAAAAAATCTATGTATGTTCCAATTTTCACCCACAAATGTAAGTTGCAACCTACCATATCCATCACTCTCTAAAAAAGAGGACCATATATTCCTATTACCTGTAAAACAGTTCTACAAAGAATAATTCTCATACAAAATATAGTACTACGAAATTGCAAAATCAATTTAGAATCCAAAAAGCAAGAAGCAACAAGGACAATTCAGCTTTTATCTCTTCATGGCTAGGGAAAGAAATCAGAAATAATTGGGCCATTGTTAGTATTATTATTTGTAAAGGAGCGCGTGGTAGGAATTGATGGGGGCAGTACAACATAAGTATCTTTTTGTTTGAAAAGATAAGCATCATCCAAAAGATAGTAAGACCTCCACACACATACATAAACAAAAATGTAAAGAAGTTAAAGAAGAGGGAATAGTAGTAGCAGGGAACAAGGAGAGAGACAGCAATTTGTAATCAATTGTGACACCCAACAACCCATCATGTTTGGAGAGCTGGGAGCAATACCCCATCTTACCTTTCATCATTTTTATTCTCACTCTTTCCTTTTTTTCATTTTAGTATTTACTACTATACCAGCAGTACAGCCCGAGGACCGTTTTTCGTTATCTCAACTCTCAAGTCTCAAGCAGAGTTAGGGTGAGAATGAGTCTGTCCTTTTCGCGAACAATTCGGACTCGATTCGGTTGAAGCTCAACTTATAAAAACTCGGCTGGATTTCGGGCTCGGCTCGAAAGCTTTACGAGCCAAGCCGAGCTAAGCTAGGGTAGGCTCGGCTCGAAAGCTCATGAACAGGCTCGATTAACTTTATTCCTAAAAAAGTACATTTTTAAAAACCTAAAGTATTTCCAAAAAAAATAGATTGTTTTTTTTATAAAAAAAAGGTTCAACAACGAGCCTACTATAACCGAGCCGAGCTGAACTCGAGCCCCAATATTTCACGAGCTCTCGATTTCTAGGCTCGCCGAGCTCACGAGCCGAGCCGAGCCAACTCAAAAACTAAACGAGTCGAGCCGAGCCCAGGGTGTTCGCTCTCGATTCGTGCGATAATCACCCCTTAGTAGGAGAAATGAAAAATAATTGAATGTTCTATAAACATCAAGTTGTATATTTGAGATAAAGTGTTGTATACTCCCTCGGTTTTGTAACTACTAACTAGTGTATCACTCATTTTACACTTTTAACCCATATATCTTTCTCCCTCTACCATAATTTATGCATAGATAAATATGCTCATTTGTGATCATATCAAATTGGTTTCGGTATATACTTAATCAATATCATTTAATACTATTTTATGTAAACAGAAGTAGAGATATATATGTTCGAAATTGTACATTGTATTAATAGCATTGTGTCAACGAGAAGTATCAAGTTATAAGTTTATAGGGGTTTCACATACAATGATAGAATCACATATACATACTTCGTTATAGGGGTTGCACCTTGCATATAGAATACTAGAATCTCAAACGAGTTGTGAAGTATGTTAAGCCTATTCTTGGCTTTGTTAAGAGTATCACATTGGCTATGGGAGGGATTTTTACTTTGTTAATATATCCCCCGGTTTCCTCTTATCTTTGAATTGCTAGACATTGCACTTTTATGAACATCTTAGTATAAGGCTTTGCTACCACACACGCTTATGTTGCTCGGCCCGAGAAAAGAGGTTGGGGCATGGGTTTTGGGCATGGGCATGGGATATGGGAATTTGAGCTTAGCTCTATTTCTGGGTCTATGCCAAGTTTGTATAATGATTTTCTAACGTTTTTCGATTCAAAACATTCACCTAATTGTCACGTGTCTTAATTACAACCTTGATTTCTGCTACCACTTTAGCTTTCTATGTCAGACGGTTTTATTCCCTTATAAATTGATCCTTGTCAATTTCAGAGGTACACAATTCTTCTTATCTTTTTTCTTCTTTTTAATGGGTGTGCTTGCACATCTTCAAAGCATCAGTTGTTAGTGGTAGCTTTTATTACTTGTGTTAGCCTTAATTAGGGATCTGAGGATTTCCACCGGTTGTGATTACCACCATATTCGGATCATAATTGTGTTGAAGCTCGTGGTCTCTTACCACAACACAATTTTAAAAACCTTCGTATTCTAGCCATAGCTCACATTAACATATATGAAAGTAAGATTTTTAATTTTGTGTACAACATTTGTAATCTAGTATACAATATTAAAGTTACGTACACAATGTTTTTATATGCGATGAAAGAATGTTCAACACATTGCAAAACTAGGCAAACATCGTAAAAGTAGTCACTCGTTATCATTTTTTGTTGTTAATTTATTTTTCTGAAAACTAAAAGCCAACAGATGGAAACTAGATTAGTGGTTGCTAGTTTTTTTCTCAGTTTTTAAAATAAACATTATTCTATCTATATGACTAATTTAAAGTTTTTCTTACAACTTACATTATATGATTCTAACATCTCAAAAACTAACAATGGTACTAAACGTCTTTAGTTTCACCTAGGAAGCAATATTGCCTAGGAAGTTATTTTTCTCTTGCTAATAGTTCTTTCTTCAAAGAAGGCTAGTGGAAAAAAAGTTGGTTGATGGTAGTATTTTGTGAGAAACAAAAGTTTTTAGATAGGAAGTGAAAAGCTTCTTATTTTGGTTAGCATTAGACAACTTAATGCTTGTGCTTTTCAAAATAGTAGACACAACTACTTCTTCACATTTTTCCTAAAGGTTATCCACTTTGTGTTTAGCTACACTTATATCTAAGGATGTTCACGACATTCCTTAAGCCATGTAACTCAATCTAAATATCCTTAATGCTCAAGATTTCGTAATCATGTTCAAAATTCATTATCAAAACCTAAAATTTATCAAAAAAAAATTGAAAATATACCAAGTAGGAGGAGAGTAGCAAAACTTGAGTAAATCTTTCAATAGAAACCTGATAGTAAACCTAAATGCTCTAAATTGCAATCTTAATAAACCTAAAAAGTTATGCATCAAAATTCCTCCATTTAAACCATTGTTTATCTCCAACCAACCAGACAACAATTATGGAAAACGTAAGATGACTAACAATATGGGACTATAAGTAGGGATAATAACGGGTGCGATTTGGGTCGGGTGAGCTGTCACCCGCATCCATCACCCGGTTAGACCAACTCTCATCCCTCCATCCGTCACCCTGGCCTGTAAGATTATCATCCGTGTTCCATCCATCCACCAGCCGTGGGTGAACCGGGTGGACAAGATGATCATCCATTTAAGATAATTAAACGAGAAAAGTTAAATCAGACTTGCAAAATAAAAATTTATACATTAATTTATGTCAATTAAGAAAAGTTTAGTTTATGAAAACATGTCAATAATAATCAAAAGGGAAAAAAACTATACTAATGTAAATAAAATAATAGGCATGTAAGAAAATGTAAGAAATGGGTGATGGAGCGGTGATAAACGGGTGATGGGACTGGTGGTGGATGAAACTTTCTCACTCTAATTCCATCCATCACACATCACCCGTTCACCCATTACTGGTCCTTTATTCATTGAACTCGGTTTTTCACCTTTTTTGTTTTTCGAATGGAGCGGGTAATAGATAATCCGTTGGATACTGTCATCTCTAACTACAACAGGGTCAAGCACACGATAAAAATAATGAGAGATATCAATATTACAAGAATCAAGCATCAAATGATTATTAACAAAGCCTCATAGCACTTCATATGACACAAACAAAATTTACCAATAAAACCATAATGCATCTCTTCCTAAGTTCGACTTAACCAAACCTGATAGACCTAATTATAAAAATGTGCATTCAAACTCTCACGTATTTATAGCATAATCAATGAAATTCAACATAGTCTAAGTCAACTCTGGAGAATAAGTAATATACTCTTTAACTTTGACTCGTAGACTCTTCTTCAATTCATTAATACAACATATATGATCAAGAGGACTTTCAAGAACTATATGGATAATATTTCGGAAAAAATATGATGGATAAACCGAGAATAGAAAGCGTTATATCATTGGAAAAAAAAAGATCAAATACGGTTTCCACAACTCCAAGCAACACCAACATTCTCAAAACAGCACAATAGAACCTTTTTTAGGGTGACTGAAGTAGAACTCTTTTTTACATTCAAATTTACTCACTTTTTTTTTTCATTTTTCCTTTGTATTTACTCTTTTTCTTTTAACATTTTCCTCCAACTTAAATATCTCAAAAAAGTAAACCCTTTTAATACAAACTGATCAAAACTAACACTCGTTTTTCCAAACTAGGGTTGGATCAAGAATCAAACAAGGCCAAGGGCTTGTAATCTAGGTAAAATATCAAATGATCGTTGGAAAAAACTCAAAAGAGCTAGAGAGAGAAAGTATGAAAAGAAGAATAATTTTGGAGTTAAGATCATGAAATGAATGCATCTATCATACCAAAATGCTCATACTATCAAATATTCAAGAGTATAAGTCAAAAACAAATTGATATGTCATTTGAGGAACTACTCACACATGAAGAATAGAACTAACATAGAAACACCAGTTTAATAGGCACTGAGGGCCCCCTAAGGATAATTTGGCTGCACAAAAAATTTAAAGCCAAATAAAGCGAGATCAACAAACGTGTTACCACAGCCAATAATCAGACCAGAATTGTGTTATGAAGAATCATTAATCGACTTCAAAAGTATGTTGAACAGGCATATGGAAGATATCAGCAAGATTCTAAAACAGTATGCCAAAGTCTCATCAATAAATAAAGAAATCATTCTAAGTATATAAAAAGACTAAGTTAATTTAATTAATTGTGTTAAAATAAATAATATTAATAATCAAATGAAACATTTTTTCTAAAAAGAAACCAGTATACCTTAAAATGGAAGCGGGGGAGTTTACTTTAACTGGTTTAATGAACCACTTTCAATTAGAGTTGACAAACAGGTTGAGTCAGATTTGTGTTCGGATCAATTAATATTAAATGGGTTGAAAATACTTAACTCAAACTTCACCCATTAATTAAACAGGTTAGAAAGTCTAACTCTGACACAATCCATATAATAAAAAAAGGTCATCAATATAACCGATTTATCTTTGATTATTTATATTTTTATCTTAATTAATTATAATTTAAAATAATAAAAGATACATTTCACCATAAAATGAATATTTTGATTATTTTTCTGAAACTATGATAATTATAATTTATTTTTTGACTTTTATTGTTATTGACCAATTTTAATATTTATCAAAATTAGTTTTCTGGGATAGTTGTATATAAATGTGTCAATTCAGATTATTTTCAGGTTGAAAATATCAACCCTAACCTAACTCATTTAATAAACAAACAGGTTAACCCATATAGATAATTGGATTGAAAAATATAACCCAAACTCGCTTATTTCACGTTAGGTTAATAGGTCAAGTCTGCTTTTACCAGCTTAGTTTCAATCAACGAAAAGAAAGGGGAGGAGGAAAAATAGAGGAGGAAAGCATGAGAGAAGAAGAATGAGGTCAGATGGCTAGGTGGGCGGAGTTAAGGTGGCGAGGTGGCTGGGTGGTGTGGTTTAGCGAGGGTGGAAGGTGACGAGCAGGTTCCGGTGTTGCGGCAGGCTGCGCGAACGTCTGGGCGACAGAGGAGGCAACGACTAGTAGTTCCGGGGGAGGATTGGTGGTGCAATTGTTGGGCGGTTTTTCAGGAAATCCGGAGGGGTTTATGGTGGTCCAAATGGAGGAATTTAAACTTTTTTCAAAACAAAAATATGATATTATAAGATAGGGAGAGTTGAAGAAATTTTTTTTTAAGATGTTTGCTTGATTATTTGGGTGAATTAAGTTCAATATTTTTGAATAAACTTAGTCAAAATATCTGAGCTTTAGTCAAGATCCATCAATGATGAAGATTTGAGGAAAGGAGTTTGGGATTGCTTTTTAACTATGGTGAATCTTTTGATTTACTCAGTTTTTGGCTTAATTTTTCAAAGATTTCTCACCAAGGTAATTGAGAATTTGAATTTTGGCTCCATTGGTGGAAGTAGAGATGGCCACGGGCCGGGTTGTGCCGGTTCAGTGCTGGATTATATACGGGCTGGTTCACAAAAACTTAGCCCTGACCCAGCCCTAAGACCACCCCGGGCCGGTTCAGGGCTGGGTCAGGGTTATGTTTTTCTGAACCTGAACCGATTCGGGGGCGGTTCAGGAATGGTTCAGTGCCGGTTCAGGGCCGGTTCAGTACCGGTTCAGTGCCAGGGTCCGGGTCGATTCAGGGCTAGATTTAGTGTCGATTTAGGGCTGGTTCATTGTCAGTTCAGGGTTATATCATTTTTTTTAATACAACTTTTTTTAATACAATTTGTTTTTCATATTGGAAATGCACCTTAAGTAAAAATTATTTTTTATTATTTAAAAAGGATAATTCTTATAAATAATAACTCATAGAGTAAATCAAATACTAATTTCATATAGAAAATTCACCAATCAGAACTCCCAATAACAGATACTCATTAATCATAATCATAATCGTATATTATAGTTTATTAATCATAATCATAAATATAGTTTATAGTTTATTAATTATAATTATAATTTAAAGTTTGTTTATCATAACCATAGTTCAATTTCATAGATCATAAATCATAATCATATTATAATTCATTTATCAAAATCTTAATCATAATTTATACTTCACCAGTCCACTAGTCATTCATAAGAATAAACATAATTTTAATGATTTTAATTAGGGTATAGGGTTCAGGGTACATGGTATAAGGTTACGGTTTAAGATTTAAATTTATCGTGTAGGGTTTTAGTGACGATTTAGACGCGGTTCAATGAAAAATTTAAGAATGGGCCGGTTCAAGTACCGGTACAAGAGCGGGCTGGTTTACGGGCCGAGTCAGGGTCAGGGTCGGTTTAGGGCTAGGATCGGTTTATGACCGGTTCTGAAATTTGAAAACATGAACTTGAACCGAACCAGTTCCTTGACCGGGCTGGGCCGGTTCAGGGTTGATTTTTTTCGATTTAGGGCCGGACCGGTTTTTCGCCGGATCGGTTCAGGGCTGGGTCAGGACCAACCCGCCCAATGGCCACCTCTAGGTGGAAGAGCCATGTGAAGGAAAGGAGGAAGAGGATGAAAATCAGTTTCTTGATTTCCGATTTCATTGGTTTTTCCTTTTTTGGACTAAACAATCTATTTGAGTTATGGATATAATGGACATTGGACTTTGAACTATGGAATTTGGACTTTGGATATTCAACATGAATTTGCTTAGTTAAATCTTAAGGTGAATAAGAAAGTCTATGTGCTAAATATTAATAAATGATACACCTTCCGTCCCCTAAAGGATTTCCCATTTTTCCATTTTTGTTTGTCCCAATTACATTTCTCATTTTCTTATTTGGATATGATCCACCTATTATATTATCATTTTCCTTACAAAAAGCAATTGACCAAACGCTCTATCTCTTAATATAAACAATTCTAAAAGATACCCACCACCTTACTTTTCAATTATAAAATACTACATCCGTCTCATATTAGTTGCAACAATAGCTTGTGCACATAGTTTTAGGAAGTTAATAGAGTAGAGTGTAGGTTATATTAATTTATTGTAAAAGTTGATGTGATAGAAAGTGATATGGTACTTTTAAGAAGTTGATAGAGTAAGGGAGTAGTATTTTAATGTTTTTCACATAAATCAATGAATGAGTGGGGTATATTAGTTGGGTGATATATAATAAAATATTAGTGGGTCCATGTCTAAAATAGAAGTGTTGCAACTAATATGGGACAACCATATATAGAAAGTGTTGCAACTAATATGTGACGGATGGAGTAAAACTTTAGGCCCCACACCAACCTACTTCTTTAAACTTTGTGCCCAAAGGAAATGGGAAATTCTTTGGGGGACGGAGGGAGTGTTCATTAGATATAATGAATTTAACAAACTATGTTTCTTTTAATTAAATCATTCTATCATATTTATTTATCAAATAATCCAAAAACTCAATCAAACAACTTTAATAATTATATATGTTGAATAAAACTAAATCATCGAAATATATATTTAATTGGAAATCCACTCTTCGTCCCATAACATAGTGCTTGTATTCTACTTTTTTCTAAAGTATCCCTCTCCTATGTACTTTATTTTTTTTGGAAGGTAAGAAAAAGTAGGGAAGAAAGATAACATTAGGAGCCCCTCTGCACGAGGAATTCCCCTAATGTGTCTGGACTAAGGTTAGGGGGAGAGAGGAGTGACTTGAAACTTCTATGTGAAGAAAGTCATTGACTAGGTGTCCTACATTCGCAATCAAATATGCCACTTTGTTTGCTTCTCTGAAGACATGTTGTATTTCCCAATGGTTCTCATGACGTAATATAAACTAAATATCATCAATAACTGGCTATTTGCAAAGTCGGAGACCATAAACCCTTCGATGATGACGTTGTTATGTGGAAATGGAATAGAGCGGTAGGAGAGTTCTAGGAGAGTTGTTGCTTCCGCTACTATGATGCTTGAGGTACCTAGATTACAAGTTGTGGCTGCTTTGAGATTACAATCTCCGTCTCTTATGATGAAACTTGCTGCCGCCGAACCATTTTTGACCGAGCCATCGAAATTGATTTTGAGAGAGCCAAGAGGAGGGGGAGACCAACGAACAAGAAAGGGATGGGGATTGGGATATAAAAATTTAGAGGGGGAAGGGGTGTCCCCGGTGAGAGGAGGCCGCTAATAGATCCTTGTCTAAAGTGCATATGAAGAACCATTATTTATGAGCTAAGTTAGCTCGTTGGAGAGTTCTTTGGGGGGTCAAAAGGTATAAACTGGAACCGGCATCCATTACTCTCTTTCCAAATATGCCAGAGAAGGAAAATGTTGCGGCAGATGATTTCTTTTTTTGATTTCAGGGAAGATAAAATCGAGATAATAAACGAGTTGGGGTGGAGGACTTCTTTTAGCTGGAGACAATGTTATTGTCTCGTAGTAGGGGTCTTACTTTCAGGCAATCAGAGAAGAGGTAGTCTATTGTTTTTTTGTTGGGTTAGGCAGAGTGCGCAATTATCTATTGGGATAATTTTCCTCTTATGAAGGGTATCCCTGACTCCTACACTATTTTGAAGAATTAGCCAAGTAAAGACGATAACCTTAGGTGGTAGATGAAGGTTGAAGATCCATCTGAAGGACCATTTGGGACAGTCTAGTGTGATACCATGTGTAACACCCCGCCCAAACCGAACCCTTTTTATACTAATAAAATTCGTTTGAGGGGAAAATCAACGAGGGTTCAACTCAGACGGAGAGTTACCGCCGCACTCAACTCCATAGAATTAAGTGCAAGGCTGAGTAACCAAACATATTCATTCCAAACTTAATAAAAAAAATGCTTACAACCAAATTAAACTTGTGCGTTAAGTACTAAATATTAAGAGTTTCAGAGTTCCAGCGGAAGCAAAATATTAAACTAGGTGGATGGCAACTTCTAGTTGATCTCTCATAATTCCCCTAGATCATCCACCTGCAAATAAACATTGAAAAAGACAAGAGAGACAAGCTCCCAAAAATCAGATAAACTGAGTAATTCCAACTCCATCCCGTAAAGTACTTAAGTTTAAAATACGTTGAAAATATTATATAAGTCGAGCTGAAAAGCATAGCACACAGATACATACAGTTAATAGGTCACATTAACATAGCAATATTCTATTTCATTTATGGAAGGGAAGGAGAACGCTAGCAAGCCGGTGATGCACCACGTAAACCACTTGCTTAAATAATGTGAGCTGGTGATACACCACGTAAACCACTCACACAGTGGGCCGGTGATACACCACATAAGCCACCCACTAAAATGATATTGGCCATAAAACAGAGTCCCTAGTGTGCACACCCCCTCTAACTTGGAACACATCAAGGTAGAAGGAAGACAAATAACATCGAGTTTCAGCATAGTAACAAAAGAACCTATAGGTGGCCGCTGAACCTCCCATACAGGGCAACCTGTTCATCACTTCCTTCCGATATTTTACTTTAAGTGATTTATCGTTTTTACTTCAAGTTAGCACATATCACATGTTCATATATGCATCGTTCATTTAACCGAGAGTGAAAACCGTTACTCCAATTCCATAACTCATTTCATACATAGCTAATTCCGATAGCATATCCATATTTTCAACCATCACTTGGTTACATTAACTCATAATCATTTCCATCATAACATGTTCATTACAATGTCAAGTTCCGTTTATAACTTTCATATTAATAATAACGATTATAATAACCATGTTAAAATAATAACAATAATAATAACAATAATAATAATAATAATAATACATACAACCTATATCGAGAATAAGGATAAAAGATTAAGTCATTATCGAGTTTAATTACGATGTTAACGATGCTATAATAATCATTGTCATAGTCCATAGTCCAACTTCCATATTCATGGTTCGGAATCACAATCCACACTTGTTATCCATTTTGTTCCTCATAATTCATACTTAAATTTGATAATCATAACCCATAACTAATCCATAATCAATATCCACATATTAACTTTATTATCACATAATCACATGATTAGTTCACATAATCTCAAGGTTAAATCGTTTTATGTTACGGAATCTACTTGTGGATGAACATTGGTAATTACCTCTTGAAGCGTGTCCGAAGTTAATCCACGAGTTGATCGCACTCTTGATAATCTTCTTCTACTAGATCGGAGTCTACAATTAAACGAAATCTAAAATTAGTTTCCTAAATAACCCCTTATGATTTTATAAATAACTTAAAGAAACTTAATGTTTATTTCAAGGAAGTTTATGAATCAAAGTTTATGTTTTCTGAATTTATTTATAAAAATCATTTTATGTACTTAAACATTATTTCAACTTTAATATTTATTTAACTTAAACATTATAAATAATTTAAATAAACATAGAAAATCAACTTCAATATATTTCTTATTTTACTTTAGCAACTTAGAAATATTTTTAAGTTATGAAAAGTTAATATAATTACTAATGGAACTAATAAAGTTAAATGGAACTTTTATTTCAATTAAACAAAATAAAACTAGTAAAGAAAGATGGGTTAATTTAAAGTGTTGGGCTAAGCTAAATAAAAATTCAGATTTAAGTGAAGAGAAGTTTGGGCTTTGGGTTCATGTAAGTAAGCGAGAGTAGGCTTTGGGTTATTTTATTTGGGTCATTTGTTAAGTGGAAACAAAATAAAAGAAGAAAAGAAAAGAAGCGGTAGAAGAGGGAAGAAGAGAAGGAAAAAAGAGGAAGGAGTGTGGCTGCCGGTTTTGTGCCGGTTTCCGGCGACCTTGTCGGCGGAGGGTGGCCGAGTTGGTGCTTGTGTCGCGGCTGGCTGTGCGACAGCAAGGGGGCGGCGGTTTTGGGCGGCTGGGGTCGAGGGAGGTGCGAAAAGGGGGGTGCGTGGCTGGCTTGGGGCCGCTCCTACTGCGCGGTGGTGGTGGTGCTGTTTGGTGGTGGTGGCGGTTGTTGGGCGGAGCAAGGTGGTTCGGGTTTTGGTTGTGGTGGTTTAAGTGGTGGAGCTTTGGGTGGTTTTAATGGTGGTTTGTTGCCTTATTTTCTTAATTTTTCAAACCAAAAATCAGAATTTTTAGAGGGGAGATAGAAGAGAGTGAAGCAAACCTTGAATGTGATTTGCTTAAGTTCTTGGGTGGGTATAGATGGGGTATTTATAGGCCAAATTTTCTGATTTTAAGTTTGAATGGGTCAAGCTCCCATTGATGAGGGTGAGATATGGAGGTTGAAGAGAGATTTCATTTTGACTCAAGAGTTGGTCTTGGTTAGAATTTCAGTGGAAAAAATCTGACATTGCAAGTGGGAAATAAAGCTTTGGTTAAAAATTTGGAGAAACCATTACTATGGTTGGTGGGTGGAGGAGGAAGATGATGATGGAGGGTGATAAGTGATACGTGCTCATGATAGGCTATGGGATGATAAGGGCATATGTTGTAATTTAAATCAAGCTTGTTTAAAAAAGTTGTACAACAAATTAGCTAAGTACATAAAATGACATTCTAATGAATTTAATTTCAAAATGCTTCGTTAAAATAATTTCAAGATGAAATAATAACATTAGTAATAGAAATAATATTATATCATATAAATAATAAACGTTTTTCAAATAATTTAAAATAGTTCGAAATAAATCAAAGAAAATTCATATTGATACGTTTTTAATTTAAATAAAATAATTTATTAATTTATCAAAATTCGGGGTATTACACCATGTGCTAGCCAAGTGGCCGATTTTATAGAGAAGAAGCCCGTGGAGGTTAAACCCCATACAGGTGTGTCCTCTATATCATATTCATGGGTGGGTAATGGGATGCCCTGTATCAAGGGAGGTAAACCTTTTTTGGGACAGTGTTGTGGAGACGCTAGAGATCCCACGTGTGATTTACTGTAATAAAATCTTCCACCTTTAGCTCTAGATTAACCGTATTAGGAAGTGGTTTAACCTTTTCCAAAAGACTACTATGGTCTCACCTTTATCTAGATAGAAGTATACACTTTTTTTGTTCCCAATTTTCCAACAGATTCCTTTCCTCAGGATTTCTCTTTGCCTAAGAATTTTTCTCCATATGACAGAGTCTGTGGGCTTGGGCTTGTATTCAAAGAAGGATTTGGTGTCGAGGTACTTTTTCTTCATTAGTTGAACCCAGATGCTATTATGGTTAGTAAGCAAGGACCAGCCTAGTTTGGCTATGTAGGCCTGGTTAAGGGGGTGTGTACTACGCAGCCCTAGGCCACCTAGAGCTTTGGGTTTGCAGATCTTGCTCCGTGAGATGATAGGTACTGCATTCTTATCCTTTTGCTGCTTTGTTCCAGAAAAAGGTCCTATGGATTGAATCGATAGATTTGGTTGTGCTTGTTGGAATCATATTAGAGGAATAAAGTTATGCCGGGATGGCCTCTAGATTTGATTGGATGAGGGTGTGCCTTCCGACCTTTTAGAGAAAATACGCTTCCCACTTTAGTAATCTTTATTCTGTATCACATAAAGCTTTTTTAGGGTCATCTTTTGTGGGTTTGTATGAACCAAAGTGAAGACCCATATATCTTCCCAAGGAGCCCTTGAGGGAGATATTGGAATGACTCGATAGGGTAAGTTTCTTGTGGTTTGGGACCTGTTTAGAGATGATAAGTTCTGATTTAGGGTAATTGACTAGTTGGCTTTAGGGCTGAGCAAAACTTGGGTCGGACCGCACCAAACCGCAAACCAAACCGTTTTGGCGCGGTTTGGGTTGGTTTATGGTCTAAAAAAAATGGGTTGGGTTGTGATTTTGGGTAAACCGCGGTTTGCGGTTTAGGGTTGGGTTATTATTTTTTTAAACCCAAACCGCACCGTAAACCGCAAAATACACGGTTTATGGTTCGAACCGTAAACCGCAAATTAAACCAAACCGTAAACCGTTTTAAGAATAAATTTTTATAAATTTTACTTTTACCCATTCTAAGTTTCTGATTATGAGTTATGACATTAGGCTATTAGGGTTTACACTTTTACTCACTTCTCATTTCTCACTCAACGCCTCTTTGGGCTCTTTCCCCTCACTGCTCAAGTGCTCACTCTGTAAGCGGCTAGTCGGTCACCACTAGTCCACTATTCCTTCTTGAATCTTCCGGCCACCGCACCACAGCGTTTGAAGACCAACTTTTCCGGTAATTTATTGTCTCCTTCCTCTTTCCCTTCCATTTAGGTACTCGTTTTTTGCTCCTGTAAGTTAGGTTGGATTAAAGCTCCTATTAGATGAATATATGATTATACATGTTTGCTATTGTTACACGCCTTTTTCTCTTGTGCATATGTCAAAGCTTATAAGCTTGGATTCCTTTTCATATCTAATTCAGATATCAAATTTTCAATGTTGGTTTCCGAATTGCTATCAACTTAATGTAAATTTGATTGGAAATGCTTAAGAGAGATATAATTCAGAATAGTGCAAGCCCTTATATTTTTGTATTGTTGTTTGCTTCCTCTGTTATTGTTACTAGCAATGGGTGTTGGCTCAAAAATCCAATTTGATTCTGATTATGATTATGATTAATACCCTTGATAATATTAATTTTATAAATTGAATCAGACTTTATCACCTTGTTATTCTTTTCATTCATTCATTCTAGTTTAAATACTGAGGATGCTTACACCTTTCTTTCATGGTATTATTTTCTTTTCATGGTATTATTTTCTTTTCATTCATACATTCTTTTAGTCTCTCATGCCTTTCTTTCATGTTAAAATTTCAGAAGTCAACTGAGGATGCTCCTAATCCACCTGCAACCGGAGATCAATGTGAGGTTGTACAAGAATTGGATGCTGCAGCGACATTGAACCACACGCAAAAGAGGAAGTCCACAAAACAGTGGTCCACTATATGGCAGCACTTCACAAAATACATCAACAAAGGGCAAGGGATGTGTAAGTGCAATTATTGTGGTATGTCGTATAAGTGTAATCCTAGAATTAATGGCACTAGCACTTATAGGAACCACTTAAACAAATGTAAGAAAAACCCTTTTAACAAATGCAAAAAGATAGAGCCTAATCAAAGTCAACTTAACTTTCACTCTATTCTAAATGAACATGGGGAGCAAGAAGGAAGTTTGAAAATTTGGGTTTTCAATTATGACAAGTGCAGGAAAGGTTTAGCATCTATGGTCATAGTAGATGAGCTTCCATTTAGGTTTGTGGAAGGACAAGGATTTAGACAATTTTGCTCACTAATGCAAAATAAATTTCATGTCCCTTCTCGATTTACTGTTGCTCGAGATTGTTATGAGATATTTATGGATGAAAGGGTGAAACTAAAGACCTTTTTAAAGACTAATTGTAGGAAAGTATGCCTAACAACAGACACATGGACCTCAATTCAAAAAATTAATTATATGTGTCTAACGGCTCACTTTATTGATAATGATTGGAAGTTGCACAAGAGAATATTGAATTTTTGTCCAATATCAAGTCATAAAGGTGAAGCAATTGGGAAGGCAATTGAGAAATGTTTGCTTGCATGGGGTATTGAACATGTCATGACTATTACTGTGGATAACGCGAGTTCTAATGATACTGCCATCATTTACCTCAAAAAAAGATTGAATAATTGGGGGACAAGTGTTTTGAGAGGAGAGTTTTTGCATATTAGATGTATTGCTCACATTATGAACTTGGTTGTAAATGATGGGTTAAAACTAGTAAGCGACTAGTCCGGCATGAGTAAGACGAAGTGTAGTTTAGTTTCTTTTAAATGCGGATGGCATGCTGTCTGAATTCTGGATTTGAGATTCTGGCAAGCCTATTTGACATTGATTGCAGGGTATCGTCAGATACTCCTTTAATAAGATAGAAAGGGCTTTTTCAGCTTGATCGGAATCGATTCTATGATTGAATAGCAGATACTTAGTAGTAGAAACTCGGAAAGACCTATTTTCCACGAGGATTACTTTAGGATATGCTGACAAGGGAAATGTAAAACTGTTCATAGAGTTCGAAATGCAGTAAGATTTGTTAGGTCATCTTGCAATAGAGTTGAAAAGTTTAAAAGGTGTGCTGTGGCCGAGAAAATTTCAACTCAAAGCATGTTGTGTCTTGATGTTCCAACTCGATGGAATTCGACTTACTTAATGTTAAACACTGCTGTGAAATTTATATATCCTTTGAAAGATATGATGGCGAAGATCTTCATTATCACGATGAGCTTTTGGATGAAGATGGTTATGGGAAGGGGTTAGGGAAACCTATATCTGATGATTGGGACCATGTCAAGAACTTGATAAAATTATTGGAAGCTTTCTACAATTTGACTTTGCGTGTCTCTGGTTCATTGTATGTTACTTCTAACACTTATTTTCATGATGTCACTGATGTTGATTGTTTATTGAAGGAATGGTGTGGAAGTTCCAATGAGGTTTTTAAACAAATGGCTATTAAAATGAAAGAAAAGTGTGAAAAGTATTGGGGTGGTCCTAAAAAATTGAATGTGATGCTTTTTTTGTCTGTTATACTCGATCCACGTTATAAATGGGATTGTGTGGAATATGGGATTTGCCAAATGTACGAGAGCGATGTAGCTTTTGTAGTTTGCAATCGAGTGAAAAAAGCTCTTAACGACATTTTTGATGAGTATAAGGGTTCACAAGGTCCAAATCGCCCAACTAATTTACAAATGGGCCTTCAAATTTTAGTGCAATGGATGCTGAGATAAGTAATGGAAACAAGGGAATCATAAGGTCTAGATACAAGAAACTCAAAGCGACAAAAGATGATGTGGATTTCAAATCAGAGCTCGAAAAGTATTTAGAGGAAGAGTGCCACGAAGATGTGGATGAGTTTGATATTTTGAAGTGGTGGAAATCTAATTCCCCCCGATATCCTGTTCTTTCTCTCATGGCTCGTGATGTTTTGGCTATTCCTGTTTCGACAGTTGCATCTGAGAGTGCTTTTAGCACAGGAGGCCGAGTGCTTGATCCATTTAGGAGTTCATTAACTCCTAAAATAGTGGAAGCACTTATTTGTGCTCAGGATTGGCTTCGGGCATCGCCTATGGATGTTGAAGATAAAATGGAGGAGATTGAAAAGTTAGAGAGTGGTAAGTAACTTGTATTACCATTCACTGTTCTGTGTTTTGTTCATGTTTTTTCTTTTTTTTCATTAACAATCTTTGCATTTTCTTTGTATAGACCTCTCAAAGATAAGTGTAGCTCCTTCTCCTTCTCCCATTGATCTTGACTGAGATTATGAAGCCGTGCCACTGTTTACGAGGTAAATTACTTTATTTTTTTACACTTAACAGGCCACTTGTCTGCTACTGTAAACGAGTTGTTGCCACTGTGCTACTGTTAATGAGTTGCTGCCACTGTGTTAGTTGTTGCCACTGTGCTAGTTGTTGCCACTGTGCTAGTTGCTGCCACTGTACTAGTTGCTGCCACTGTGCAAAGTTGCTGCCATTGTGAGCAAGTTAACGTGCACGGCTACTGCCAATTTTGACAAGCAATGTTATTTTGTTATTGTTAAACTGTTAATGAGCCCTCTAATTTTTCATTATTCTTATGTTTGATTTTTCATTCTATATTCCTTTTCTTGATAAACTAATCTTGGTTGTTATCAAAACCAACCTTTAAAATTTTGGTTTCAGGTGTGGAGAGATCTGGGGTTTTTGCCAAGCATGCTGATGTAATGACAGTTGGTCATTGTTGATGGTTGGACAATGGACGATAAGGTTGGGTAAATCAAGGAGTATGCACAACGTAGGAAGGAGGAATTCTTGTTCATTGCAATTTTTTGACATTGGATATTTGAATCAAGACTAATATTATGTATTAATTTATTTATCTACGGTCATATATGTATCCGACATCGACGTAACAAGAATTTCGCACTTTTAAAGGCCTTAATTGTGTAATATTTTTGGAACTTCAAAGGCTTTTTTTGTATAATCTAGCTTTTTTTGAGCTCATTTATATGTTTTTAATAGCGAGTTTGTAGTCGATAGATTAATACGACAATTTCAAATTACAAAATACATTTACAGATAAAAAAGGGGCAAACCGCAAAACGCACCGCACCAAACCGTTTTATATGGCGCGGTTTGGTTTGGTTTGGCCCAATTTGCGGTTTGGGTTGGTTTGAAAAAAACGCAAACCGTTTTTATTTGGGTTGGTTTGGTTTACGTCCCAAACCGCACCAACCCAACCCACGCTCAGTCCTAGTTGGCTTGAGGCACAACAGAATTCATCTAGATGGTTTTTATGTGATAGGCAGGCTGATTGTGTAGCCTTGTAGAAATAAGTTCACGTCAGCAAAAATGAGACATGAAATGGTTCTTTTCTTGGGCATAGTTTGAAACCAATGTTAGTCTTACTATTATTACTAGTGATGGTGAGGTTTCTAATGAGAACTTCCATACATATTATGAATAAGTACGGGGAGAGTGGGTCTCCTTGACGTAGACTTCGTGATGGTCTAAACCACTCAGTTGTTTGACCATTAATTTTCAGGGAGTAGGAAACTTTGGCTACATTGTTTCACCAATTCAATCCATTTTGTTAGAAAGCCGAAGGCTTCGAGGACTGCCTGAAGGAAATCCCATTCTAGACTGTCATAAGCCTTTTTCATATCTAATCTTATTAGAGCACTGCCTCCCCTATGTACTTGTGATTATTAGATTTGTCTTTTTTTGCCTTACTTTACACCTTTAAAGTTGTTGTTTTGTTGTTACAAGTACTCCAATCATTACTTCTATTAAGTGTTTGCCTAACCTTGATTCTTGTAAAAAAGGAAACAAATACTATATTTTGAGGAATGGTTGGTAGCTAACAGTTAGATGTTACCAAACATCTAACATCATTTCCTTGAAAAAGACAATATATTGCCATGCAAATAAAGACTATATTATGAGGGGTATATACCATGTTAAACGAGAGGTTTTTTTATACACTTGAGTTCATCATTTTGCCCCTCATTTAATATGTAAAATGATCATATTACCCCTTATTTAACATGTGAAATGACCATTTTGCCCCTGTTAGATGTTATGAAAATATCTAATTGTTAGTGATAAGCACTTTATTGTGCTTAATTGTAGGTCATTTTTAGTGTCCTTGCATGTAGTTTAGAGCATTTAAGCCTAGCATTGCACGATTTTTGTCAGCTTTGAGTTATATTGTCGCTTCATTATCTGCTTAGTTGTTTTTGGATGATTTCCAGGCTAACTAGCAGGTTTTTGAAGTCATACGATCATTGGAAGACTAGTTGTGGACTTTTGAACTTCAAATGGACATAGCGTTTGATCCATAAATCGGATTAAGGTAATTCTAGTGGGAGGTGTTAGCTAGTTTCGATAGCTTTCCAATGACTGATCATAAGCCCAATTCCGATAAGAGACGAGAGAGATATGATCGTTTGAAGTTGAGCTATCCGCTGACCAGTAGGCCACCACGGCCGTGGCATATTCACCACGGTCGTGGGGACCTGTAGTAGGCAAGGCAGACTGTTGAAGATTTGGGACTGACTCGACGAGGTTGGGTCACCACGGGTGTGGTGATTTTGCCACGACCGTGGCACCTGATTTGCATAAAAGCAGTTTCCTTTGAGATTACATTCTGCCTCGACAATTTTAAGGCACCACGAAGACCTGATTTCGGGCTTTTGCCCCGTTTTTCCTCTTCATTTAATGGACCATATAAATAGTTTTTGCGGTTTTTGTTGAGAATGATCTCATTACTTAGACTCTAATTACATAGTTTAATTCTCTAAACTCTCTCAAACTCTTAGTTCTTGTCATATTGCAACTTTGAAGATTCAATTGTAATTTCAATCCAAGTAATTTCCTTTCAATTTCTCTTCTTTATTTTCATTGCTTTATTAATCATGTTTAATTTGTTTAATCTCTTTTACTTTGAATTGATGATTAGTGAGTAGTTCCTTATCTAGGGTTTGGGTGAAAGCATGGATTAGGGCTAATTAAGATGTTCTTGTAATTGCTTATTCATGTCAACTATGCATTGATCTTGGTGTTTTGACACCTTAGGATAGACCTTGATCAAGTTTATGCTAGGGCTTAGATTTCAATTACTCTTAAGTGATTGTTGTTGTCTTGTCAATCCCATGAATCAACTTAATTTCTAGACCAAGAGATTGGGTAGAAATTAAGAGGATCCTATTTAGGGGTTTTCCAAACAAATTGAATCTAGTAATCAATTGGCTAAAGACCATTCGAGAGAGGATTTAGTTGATTGATTAATTGATTACTGTTGAGGACCATTCGAGAGAGGACTCAAGTACTTTAGAGGGAAACTTAATCTTGCATGTTATTCTCTATAGTTTCGTAGTTGCATTAGTGTCGTGTCTTGCCCGAGTTCATGCGAGTAACCCAAGCTCTAGTGTTTTCTCTGTTATATTTACATCTCTACTTGATTACTATTTATTATTCTTAGTTAGTTGTTAGTTGATATTTATTCAATCCTTACACCCCCAAATACCCTTCACTTAGGTAATTTTGGACTTAATAGACCTTAGTCAATCCCTATTTCCTTGTAGTTCAACCCTTGACTTGCCATTACTATGTTTATAGTAGTTGCTCGTTAGGATTATAAGTATTGTTTGGTAAGAGGTTCTTAGTGCCTTAACGACACACTAAAAACCTCTTATATTATGGGACAGAGGGAAACTTAATAAATAACAAAAATAGTATTGAAAATTCAGGTACTATAGATAGTCTCAAGAGATTTCTTTGTATAGTCAGCCATATGGTTAATTTCATAAACCTAACTCCTTCTGATCCAAAAGTGGGACTACAATTGGATCTGAAACATGGAATTCAACCAAATGTTTTAGTGTTCATGTCGCAAATGCTACAAAATGGCCTTTCAACTAGAACACTTGCTCTTATCCTGCCCAGTCTTGAATACACTATGGAAATCCAACCCTATTAGACAAATTATTAGCCAAACACAATTACCAAATAACATAAAGACCTTTATCAATGAGGATAGAAAATCCAATACCCAAAATGCCCCAAAGATTTGCCAAATTCTATGTAGTATTTGGAAAGAAAGAAACCAAATAACTTTCCAAGATGAATCTTATAATGAACAGAGAGTATGGATACGTGCCAAAAACGCGTTAAGAGAATGGACATACGTTCTACCTATGATATTCAAAGCATGTTTTCCCCCATCCCTTTGCAAGGGACAAAATTCAACGCAAGATGGATGACGCCTCCTTCAAATGTCGCACGATTAAATTATGATGGATCTGTCACTTCGAACTCAGTAGTAGCATCATTTTTAGAGACTCTCAAAGTAATAATATCCTAACAGTTGCAGCCTACAAAATGGGATCAACAACCCCACTCATTACCGAAGTTATTGATATAAGAAATGGCTTGATCCAAGCCAAGAATATATTCGTTGAAAGAGACACTCTCGTCCTCATTAATGCAGTTAAAGAATATATTTTCTGCCCTTGAATATCCAAATTATAGTGACCGACATCAATCATATCCTCAACAACTTTGATTCTGCCATAGTAATGCATATCTTTAGAGAAGCAAATCAAGTTGTAGATTACATCTCGAAACTAGGACATCGAATCAACCAAAGAATCAAGTTCATCGATGCGCAAAAGGAGCCGATTTATTAACACTTAGTTCTTTAGATAGTCATGGAGAGAAGGATCCCCTAAGACTTTTCTTTGTATCTCTCCACACACACACACACACACACACACACACACACACATACACACACACACACACACACACACACACACACACACACACACACATATATATATATATATATATATATATAAGCGGAGAGAAAGAGAGATAGTTAAGATCTAATTAGAAGGGCCTTGTGGTGTGAAAAATTTAGGGCATCTTCTCCCCATCTTAGTTTTAGTTAAGTTAAACTTCATATTTAACCATTTTTGTTAATATTATTGTTATTGTAGAACTAATTTATTTTAGTACTAATTACTCCTATTACTATTGTTGTTTTTATTGCTAAATATTACTTTATCTGTATCTAAATAAGTGACATACTTCTTCTTTTCACGTTTGTCAATGCTTTATTTTAACCATTAATATTTACAATTATCAATAAGTAAAATATTATAAAGATTTGATATTAAAAAAGTTCACATTAAGACGAATATAACAAGATCCCAGGTGACTATGTTTTTCCTAAAATGTAAATCATCAAATCTAATTAAAATCTAAACTGTAAATAGTAAACAATATGCATATGTGTCACTTATTTAGAAACGGAGGAAGTATATCTTTACTTATTATTATAATTATTATTATTTCTAACTCTTATTATTATATTATAAATTATTATTACTTTCCTCCATTTTTTAAAATTTGACACTTTCTTTTCACGCATTTCATGGGAGCGATTTAGGGGTGTAAACGATTATATTTTTCGACGAAATTTTAACACAAGCAAGTTTGATATTCTATATTACCTGTCTTAAAATTTCGTTGATTAATTTGCTCGTTTACACCCCTAAATCTCTCCCTTGAAATGCGTGAAAAAAAGTGTCACATTTAAAAAAAAGGAGGAAGTATTATATTATAAATATTAATTACTATTAGACATTATTGTTTTTATGTAATTATCATAAAATAATACTCCCTCTGTTTTTTTAATAGGGACATTTGCATTTTTGCGCGGACCAAGAAAAAAGTGCAAAAGTAAGAGAGAAGGATGGAAAAAGTGAAAAAGTAGGAGAGAAGAAGTATGAGAGAACTGTAATAATTAGGTGGGTCAATCTATCATTTTCAGGAAAAGGTAGAAGTGTCACAATTAAATAAAAACATCCCTAAATAGCAAAATGTCCATATTAAAAAAATAGAGGGAGTAATACTAATAATATTCCTTTTTAAGATTAATTATTATTATCATTACTATTATTCATCTATTTACTATTGTCAATTGAGATATTATTATTATTAATTATCATTATAATATTATAATATTTTTTAATTATATTTAATTAATAGTTTATTATTTATTATTATTATTGTTTAATAATTTATTATTATGAAATTAATAATTATTATAATAATAATTATTTGATTGATTTACTTAGTTATTTTTCAAATTGCATCGATTTTGGGTTATTGTGATCATTTTTCATTAAGGAGGAGATATTGATTATTGTTATTAATTACTTTAATATGCAGTAATGTATTACTAATTAACTCCTTAACCGGTGAATAATTCTTATGTTAAATTTAAGGATTATTAATTGATAAAATGACTGTTTTTCCCTTAGTATACATGGTTGGTGTAGGGCATTTGAGCCATTTTCCTTAAGAAACTACCAATACATATATGAAATTTTTCAGATGGAAACATTAACTCTATTCTGGCTTTTGACTTTCATTATTGACATTGACTCCCTTTGTTTCTTTAAAAAATTGTTAAAAATAACTGTTTAAATGTCAAATTTTGTCAAAAACGACCTTATAGGTTTTTGACCTCATATAATATTGAACTAAAGGGTCATAGAAGAATCTCATTCTCCTCGATCTCTTTATTATTTGGTTAAAGTTCATCCACAAAAGTTATTCATTTGGGTATTTTGATTACAAAAAAAGTTGGTTTCATGGTTAAGGAGTGGGAGATATTTCAAAATTTCCTATTATGCTTAAGTTGTCGGTTTCTTGCAAGACAACAACGAAATGTTCAAACTGAACTTTCAGGAGCTTTATAATTGTTTTTTAGTCATGTCTTCATAAAAGTTATATTGTATGGTTGCAACTTGCGACCTGTATCGCGACTAGGCCGTTTTACGGACGTCTTTATATGACAGTTTATGCTCTTTGAGCGGTTATGGACGGTTTCCTTTGCCTTCAACGTGTTTTACAAGTGGTTTTACCACTGATGAATGTTCATATGATTATTATATCTCTCTAAAAAAAAAACTCTCAAGTTCTCGCATTGTTCATCAATACAATTCAACAATGTACTTTGTTCTTATTTGATGAGTTTCATACGAGCGTGACACTCATTGTTCTTCATTTTATCTCGGAAGTGAATTCCGTGCAACCCATGCTTCATGCAAGGTCGAAATATTGCTTTTGGAAAAGTGTTCCCAACATGCCTTGCGGATTCGTTCTTTGTTCGTTGATGTTATTCTTGTTATTCATCTTGTTTGCCGGTACTAGCACTAACAATCCAAAAGCAATAATTGTAGGTTTCTTTATAAAGCAAGTTAGAAGAAAAAAATTGATATAAAACTCACATGTATCTCATCCAAACCCAAGAGTAATCTCATCGATGGTACAAATGATATAGAACCATTACATAAACTCGCAAATCGTAAAGTAAAAAGCTTGTCGGGCTTACAAATTCTATCCAACACAATATATTAGGCCTAAATTTCACCTAATGAGATTATGCATCAAAATCAAAAAAATCAAGCCGGAGTTTGAGGCCTGTGCGGATTTTGATCCATAGGGACCTAATAACGAAAGCCAATATTTCCGAAAGTCAAGTTGGCTCAGAACATCCTTCGTCGTTTTCGAATCGGATTGGACTATGCTTGATAACATATATAAGTCTGTTCTTTTCAACTTATTAGCACTTGTCATAATCAAATAAACTTAACTAAACTTATCCGAACGTATTAGTACTAATTTGAACCTTATTTATGAAAGGATCAAAACTATTAGAACTTATTCCGATTGATATGAATTTATATAAAGTTATCAACTAAACTTATTACAACTTATATTTTCAATAGGAAGTGAAAATCAGTTGAAAAAAACAATTATACCATCTACTAATTGATATAGGTGAATGATTTAAATACTCCAAATTTTTATCTAGGTACTCCTCCTTACAAATAATGTATAGAAAACTAACTATACTCTCACAGAACAAATATCTAAATAAAAATTTGGAGTGCTACTATCCATTCATCTATGGTGTTCCTCCGTTTTGGTATCTGAGTTGTCCTAGACCAAAGATGGGGTAATGCTTGACCAAGTTTCCCATGTGGACTATGGTACTGGTAACCCTAGACAAGAAAAAATATTCAACAGAAATTCTATTTCTGCATGAAACCAAACAAAAAGTCAAAAGATGATATTAAGTGAAAAGTTGTCGATATATGCAGGAGAAGAGAGGAAGGCTAAATTGATGTAAGGCTAGTTGCAAGCCTTTTTATGGTACGGGCCATGGCTAGTAGTAGTGGCCCTATCACCTATGGCTGGACATGTTGGCTTTGGCTTCACATTGAAATGGAGAATTAAAGGAAATGAAATGAGAGAGGAGTGATCACTCTCTTGGCTGTCTCGATTAGACAGCACTATGAATGTCGATATTTTTCACTCTTCCCACCAACATGTGACCTCTATTTTGGTGCTTCTTTTCAAGCTCTCTCTTTTTTATTTTGTTGAGAGTGACAACCTTTTTGAGTTTTGATTGATGGAAGAACTCTCAGCGGACCCCCAATTTTGCAGAACTTATTTTGACCAACTTCTTCCATTATAAAGCAATGATTTATCAACAAGATAGTAGTAGTTAGGGCCGTTCTTGACATTTTCAGATCCGGGGCGAAAAAGAAAAATAGGCCCCTAATAAATAATCGATGTACAAAAGTCTCTTATATATATGAACAAAGTCGACCCTAGTATTTTGGTTGCATAAGGACGAATAAATAGGTAATAGTCTCATAACTCATAAGTGAAGCGATATATACAAATAACTTATAAATGAAAAGTATTTTTATTACATGAAACAAAAATTCGTAGTAGTATCTTGACTAAGCAACTTCATCATATTAAGTCAAAAATTGCTTCTTTTTTTTTTTTTTTGGGTACTACTACGAGGAGTTTCCCACCGCCTTAGGCGAGTGGACTAATCTCCCACGGGAGTTTGCATGGGTACCTCGATGGGCGGCATCCCTCCCAGCTGAGATTTTTTCCATTCCCAAGGCTCAATCCCGAGACCTTGGTTAAGGAGCAAGAGGCCCTTAACTACTCATGCTAACCTCAGTTGGTAAAAATTGCTTCTTAAATATATTGTGTCATTATGATCACTGAATTACAATAAGTAGTTGCTTTTTATTTTAAATACCGACTGAAGATTAAGGGTTTTGTCATTGTAGGTTATTTCTCTAGTATTTTTTTTGGTTCAAATTGGGTAAGAAAAAGTAGAAGGCAACGTAAAAAAAAATACTCCTTTAATGTCTTGATAGTTCCAATTTGATTTGTCGATTTACGTGTGCTAACATACTACTTCAATCTTTGGTATCTTTAAGTATATTAGTAAATGCTAGAAAATTTCATATTTTGATATTAATGAACATCACAACAAACCTAAGTAGTAACATTTTTAGAGTATATTAAAAGATTAACAAACATAAAAATTGATCAATAGGCAAAGAAAACGCTATTTTGTAAGTGATTGAAATGAAAACCCACACTCTAATGGTATACATTTATACTACCATCATTGGAAAAAAAAGGCTAATTGAAAGCCTACAGCATACAGTATTTAGGAAAGGAAAACAAATATGTTATGATTGGGAGTCGAACTTCGGTGGAAATGGTGGTACAAAAACAAGCCCACCACCGCGCTAGCTAATTTCTTCAATACAATAATGCAGACAACGTAACAAGGACTAAATTTCTGGATTGAAATAACAGCAAAATAAACCTTCCGTCCGTGGGCCCTGGGCGGGCGCCCTGCCTGCCTGCCCTGGCCCAGGGCCGGGCCTGGTAGTAGTATAAGTTGTCTATTTTTTTTTTAGAAAAAGAATTGCTTTGCAATATCTCTACTTAAGCTTATTTGTTTCAATTAATCACTACTCTAATTAATAATAAGAATCCGTTCTTTTTAACTTATTATCATTCCTTATAAGTTAATACTCCCTCCGTTCCAAAATGTTATACCCATTTTCCGTTTTAGGCCGTTTCAAAAAGCCATATAGAATCTTTTCTATTTATATACATTTTTTCTCCCCATTTACCCTTCAATATCTAAACATTTACCTACCTTTTACTCATTTGTACTTTAACGGACCTCACATTTAAATCTCTCTCTTACTTTTCCTAATAAGGACAAAAAAATACATGAAAATTATTAAAATAATAATAAGATTCTCCTATGATTCTATTTGCCTTGGTTTTCCCCCATATTCCAAATGAGTATAACATTTTGAAACGGAGGGAGTATAAGTTAAGATGAGGACTAATAATATCGAATCAGGTCGAATAAGGTCTAATGTACCTAAAGAAGTAGTAATGATAGTGACGTGATTTAAGTTTAAGCATTTGTCTCCCTTCACCACTTGTCTTTTGTATGGAAAATATAGTGAAATAGGATATACTCCCTCCATTTCTTTTTGTTTGTCTTTTGTATGGAAAAAATAATGTACCTCTAAATATCAAGGAAGTTGATGTCATATGCATGTGATTATGGACAACAATTAAGGAGTTCACTTATTTTATAGTAAATGTTGTGATTAAAGTATGTAAGAGAAAATTATATGGTACACGTGATAGTAAAAAGTGATAAAGTAAGGCAATGGTGGATCTAGAACATTCGGAATGGTGGGTTACTATGAAATACTAATAGGTGTTGAACCTAATTTTTTCAAGTCTTTTTTTTTATAAAGAACTTTATATCCATTGGTGAAATCATGAATTTTAACTTGTGAATTTGGAGTCTAAAAATTAAATTTCTAAATTTTGAGAAATGGGCGATATTAATACGGACGTGCAAAAGTGCATTAAAATTTTGAATCAATGTGACTTTCATTATTGATTTTCTTCTAAAAGGCTAACCTTTATATAGTAAATCGTGAAAGAATAGTCAAATGTGTCTATCGAAAACTATTCTGTCTAT
This sequence comes from Patellifolia procumbens, assembly GCA_947645195.1. Lineage (NCBI taxonomy): Eukaryota > Viridiplantae > Streptophyta > Magnoliopsida > Caryophyllales > Amaranthaceae > Patellifolia > Patellifolia procumbens. The sequence continues at coordinate 3,695,065 of CANSGD010000193.1, forward strand.
ATTATACGGAGTATAATTTGATATTGTTTATAACATACAAATAAGTATACAATAATAATAATCAGGAATTGAGTTGGCTCAAGTGGTGAATTTTTCTATCTTCCCTAACATGGTTTAGGATTTAATTTCTTCCCTAATAATTTACTTGGGGGGGGGGGGTTATGGTGGGGCCGGTGGGGAGTTTTTTTACCATCATATAATCTCATCATTAAGAATACTGAGATTATATTGTAAAAAAAGTATACAATAATATTTACGATTATGAAGTAAAATTTATATGGTATATATATAATGATTAATGAATATTTACAAAAAGAAAGATATAAATTGAAGTGAAAGCCTTGTACGAGGAATTATTCTAATAGAGTATCTAGGAGGAAAAAAAGGAGTCCGGAAAAAAAATCTAAGGAAAAAGGTATGAAGGGTGTATATATATATATAAGGATTAATAAATTTTTACAAAAATATAAATTGCAGGTGAGAGTTAATTGTTCTAATGGAGTGTCAAGTAGAACAAAAAAAAAAGGAGTTTGAGGAAAGAAAGAAAATCTAGGGGAATAGGGCCCTATTCTTTTGGCCTGTAAAAGCTAAACTGAATTGAACTGAAACTTATTTTTTGTAAATTGAATTCTATAGATCATAATTGATAATACAATATAGAAATAATAATAATACTTAATAACAATTATTATTATTATCATTATTATTGTAGTATTATTAATAATAATAATAATTATGATGATCATAATAATACTAATAATACTCCCTCCGTTTTTTTTTAATATGCACATTTTACCATTTTGGGATGTTTTTTTTTAATATGCACCTTTCTACCTTTTTCCATAAATGGAAGGTTGGCCCACCTAATTATTACACTTCTCTCCTACTTTTTCTTTCCTTCTCTCTACCTTTTTCACTTTTTCCTTACTTTACTAACCTTCACTCTTACTTTTGCACTTTTTTCTTGGTTCTTGTAAAAACCCTTAGGTGCATATTAAAAAAAACGGAGGGAGTACTTGATAATAATAATTATTACCTCCGTTTTTTTAAAATGTATATTTGCTTTTGCGTGCGGACTAAGGAAAATTTGCAAAAGTAAGAGAGAATGTTAGTAAAAGTAAGGAAAAGGTGAAAAAGGTAGAGAGAAGGAAAGAAAAAAAAGGAGAGAAGTGTAATCATTAGGTGAGCCAACCTTCCATATATGGAAAAAGGTAAAAAGGTACATATTAAAAATAAATCTCAAAATGGTAAAATGTGCATATTAAAAAAATGGAGAGAGTAATATTATTAAAATAATACTAAAAATACTACTAATAATGATGCGTAATAATAATCATAATAAATAATAACATTAATAATACATAACAATAATAGTAATTTTGTAAATTATTATTATAAAAATATTAATACTAATGCTAATACAACAACAACAACTAAGCCTTATTCCCAAAGTGATTTGGGGTCGGCTAACATAAATCGTCAACTGAAACCGTTGCCAAAGGAGATGGCATCGACAAGTGTGATAAAAAGTTTTTAAAAGGGTTTAAGATTTAAGAATTTTTAAAAAATTTTTGAAAACAAGGTTTACACCAAAAAGTTTAAAAGAGGTTTTCAAAAGGTTTTAATATCAACACAGTTTAGAAAAACAAATAAATGCAGTAATCACACCCCTTCCTCCACATGGATACTGCCCCCTCCACCCACTTCTATCCAACGCCATGCTCTCCTCAATCCTAAGTAGCCTCATATCACTTTCAATTACCTTCATCCAAGTCATCTTCGGTCTTCCCCTACCATTCATCTCATCGGTGCATCACCTGATCTCCTTTTCACATGACCAAACCATCTTAACCGATTCTCCCTCATCTTTTCTTCAATGGATGCAACTCCAACTTTTTCCCGAATCACTTTATTTCTTAATCGGTCCTTCCTTGTGTGGCCACACATCCACCGCAACATACGCATCTCCGCCACGTTCATCTTATGAACGTGGCATTGTTTCACCGCCTAACATTCGGTGCCATATAACAAAGCAGGCCTAATTGCCGTATGGTAGAACTCTCCCTTCAATTTTTGGAGAATGCCAGAATCACAAAGGACCCGGTGGCGCTTTTCCACTTTAACCAACCCGCGTTAATTCTATGAGCCACTTCTCCATCCAGTTCTCCATCCTTTTGGATAATGGATCCAAGGTAACGGAAGACGTTCGATCCTTGAACCACTTTGCTATCCAAAGTGACCGCCCCTGCCTCGTTGCTTGTAACCCCACTAAACTTGCACTCCATTTACTCCGTCTTACTTCTGCTCAATCTAAAACTACGGGCTTCTAATGTATCCCTCCACAATTCCAACTTACTCTCAACACCTTCCTTTGTCTCATCAATCAACACAATATCATCCGCAAACATCATACACCACGGTATATCATCTTGAATTGACCTCGTTAATTCGTCCATCACTAAAGCAAAGAGAAAGGGGCTAAGTGCAGACCTTGATGCACTCCGATCGTAATAGGGAACTCTTCTGTCCTCCCCACCATAGTCCGCACACTAGTAGTTGCCCCCTCATACATATCCTTGATGATATCTATATATTTTTGTGGAACACCTTTCTTTGCCAACGCCCACCAAAGTATTTCTCTTGGTACTCTATCATATGCCTTCTCCAAATCAATGGAAACCATATGTAGATCCTTCTTCCTATCACGGTAATGTTCCATTGTCTGTCTCATGAGGTGGATGGCCTCTATAGTCGATCTTCCTGGCATAAATCCAAATTGGTTCTCCGATATCTTCACATGTTTCCTAAGTCTTTTCTCAATCACTCGTTCCCAGAGTTTCATCGTATGACTCATTAGTTTGATTCCTCGGTAGTTGGTACAATCTTGTACATCGCTTTTGTTCTTATACAAAGGAATCAAAGTACTCTTGCTCCACTCTAATGGCATAATAATAATGGAAATTCCCATTGGTATACTTGAGAATTTAACAAATCCCACTGGTATACCTGTGTTTTTTAGATTCCCAAAAACATGCCTGAGTTAAAATAAGCTCCAAACCGTGACTATAGTTAACTAACCGTTACATATCACTAATTATGATTAATAAAGAAAAAAAAAAGGAAAATTACCACAACCACCCCTTTCAATCCCAGCCCATCCACCCCACCCCCACCTCCTTTCGACCCTCCCCAACCAGCCCCACCCACCTTTCGACCCTCCCCAACCAGCCCCAACCACCTTTCAACCCCAAGCACGACCCCTCCTGCCACCCAGCCCACTGAAATTTCCACCTCAACCACCAAGGAGCTCAGAATCGTCCAACACCTTGACCACTAAGCCCATACCCGCCGGACAACACCACCACTAAGCCCAGTTTCGTTCGACACCTCCACCACAACACCTAGATCCGTTAGATACCACCACAACATCACCAAAACTGCTCGACACCACCACCACCCCGTCCACCAAATTCAACTGATAGCAACATCAGTAACCTACACCACTGACTAGAGGTTGTTGAGGTCTGGTTGGGATTTTTTCTTTTTTTTATTCTTTTTCTGTCAAAAAAATGACAGAATATTCCAATTTAACGGACTATACCTTCATAATGTTACGGTTATGAGCTTATCATTAACTCATGTATGTTTTTGGGAATTTAAAAAACACAGATATACCAATGGGAATTGTTAAATTCTCAAGTATACCAATGGGAATTTCCCTAATAATAATATAAGCGAAATACTAATAATTAATAATAATAATAATATCGATGCTGATAATAATAATAACATAATAATTATTTAATATTATTATTGTTATAATAATAATAGTAGTAGTAGTTTATAGTAATATTTATAATAATAATAATAATGATGATGATGATAATAATTATAACAAAAATAATCATACTTAATAATGATAATAACTATAACGATAATACTATAATAATAATAAATGATAATAAAAGTGTTGAAAATAAGTTAAAGTAAAACTGAACTGAACTGAGATTAATGGGACTGAACTCAATTAAAGTAAAATTAATTTAAGTTCTTTGCAGGCCAAAAGAACAAGGATGATTATGTTAGGATTCGAACCCAAAACTTGTTGACAACTGGAAGCAATGGTGTATGGCGCATACCCACTGAGCTACTCACTCTCTTTGTGCTTCAATATGCACGGATATCCTATTTGTATTTTTACGTATTGTATTTTTTCTCTACAAATAATGGTGGTGCACGTGCACCACCGTTTTTTATGCTATCTTCGTCACTGAAATAAGGTTAGTCGGGTAATATAATTTTCCCATACAGAGTAAGATGAAAATTAAAGGTAGGACAAACAAAAAGAAACGGAAAGTAAGACAAAGAAAAAAAACGGTGGGAGTATTCGTTACCATTTGTTTTCAGTTTGGTTCACTTAGTTTCTTACAGTTCATCTCAGCTTCGCATAATATTTTTAGTTCATATCTAGTTAACTTAAAAAAAACAATATTTAGTCAAAATATGTTCAATTTACTAAAACTAAGGAAAATTTAAAAAACAAAGTTGAGTTTAATAAAAAAATAGTTATGTAAATATTTGTAGTGCCAAGAAGAAAAAATAACATTAATCAGAAAAAATAAATTCAGTTTAATAAAAAATAAGTTCAGTTAAAAAAAAATTTATTTTTGGAAAATTTTGTTCGGTTCAGTAAAAATAAGTTCGTTTTAGCAAAATTTAGGTGAACTGAAAAATGTCTTATGGTATGTTCTCTTCGTCTAAAGCTAGCATAACTTAATTGAACTGATTGGAGCTGAACTGAATTAAATTGTAATAAATATAAATAATAATTAAATAGAAATTATAAATATTGAATGATAATCTTTATGATAAGTAATATTAATTAATAATTAATGATTTATAATAATAATTAATGAATAATGATAATAGTATTTTAGATATTATTGAATGATAGTTATAAGTAAATAAAAGTAGTAATAATGATAAATAAATAATAATAATTAAATACAATAATAATATTTGATAGTTATTAAAAGAGAGTAGAGTTCGTTACTTATCAGCAATATTAATAACAGGCCAACTTAATTTTCCTGACCCTCGGTTTTTACTGCGGCAGTTTGCCGGTTTTCTTATTTCACGATATATTTTGATCCATGTAGAGAGGTCATCGATCTCTAAGCCGTGGCTGTTTTTTCTCATAATTCGCCTTGACTGGCCTTACCTCAACCAACACTAATATGTTCAGCTCAGAGCTCCCTAGCTTAGGTAGGGCATCTTCCTGTGCATTATGCGCTTTTGGGACTTCCTCGATCTTAAAGCCTTCGAAACTCAAAACAAGGGCCCTTATCTTGGCCATGCAATTCTGCATTTTAGACGCTTTAGCTTTGTATTCCCCCTGACCTGATTGGTCTCCAGTTAAGAGTCGGTTTTCAGGTGGAAATGTTAGGCGTCCAAAGTATGGCATAGTTAGAATCCGACAATGGTAGCTTCATACTCTAATTAGTTATTGGTAGCAAAGAGTAATAATATTAAGGCATATTCAGTTATTTTTCCCTCCAGGGTTCTAATGACCACTCATGCCCCAGACCCATGAATGGTTGCAGACTCTAGTGTATGCTTACCATGTTCCAGGTTCTGCCTTGGTTGCTTCCTGGTAGGAGCATTCTGCCAAAAAGTCCACCAACGTTTGTGCCTTAATTGATGTTTTAGGCCGGAACTTGATGTCAAAGCCCGTCAGCTCCCGAGCCCAATTCACAATCCTTCCAGACTTATCGACCTTCTCCATTGCCTTCTTAAAGAGTCATATCAGTCAACAACCACCACGGGGTGCGCATCGAAGTATGGTCGAATCTTTCTCGTGGCTAGCATTACTACGTGACAGACTAAAGTCGTATCACCTAATCAAAGATAAATCCTAAATCCTCTAACATCAGTAGTCAAGGGAAGTAGGGTCGAATCCACAGAGAGACAACGTTTCTAAGTTAATATCCAGCTAACAGCTACTCCAGATAAAATCAGAGAGAAATCAACTGAACTACTAATTAAACACTAGAAAGCAATATAAAGAGAGATTTAATCTATGAATTAAAGGTCTAGGGAATTAGTTCGGTCCACCATGCTTATACCAATCAAAGGATCAAATAACTATCAGAACTTAGGTCAAGAATTACAGATTAGAGCATATGTCAAGCTATGGTTAAGTCTCAACGCCCATAATTCAACATACGCCACATGTTCACTAACGTAATCAGAATTATTGATGTGTACTAGGCCTCTAAAAGTAGGACGGATCTGTGCAAACAATTATTAACCTCAAACTATCAATGAAACTGTGCAATAACATTAATTACTCAATAAGAACAAATCACACCATAATCAATATAATCAAACCCTAGAAACTAATAGTAATTCAAAGTAATCAAGGTATAAACATGGTTTCCCTCCATAAATGCCTAGAAATAAGACTACTCAGACATAATCGAATGAACAATAATAAAACTAATATAAAACCCTAATCCTAACATCATGAATCAAATGAACAATTAAACTAAGCAATCAAAAAGTAATTAAAGAGATTAAGAGAAAAGAATGATACCGAATGATGGAAAGAAATAACTTTAATTGAAATAATCCGAGGTTTGATCTCCTCCAAAACTAATCTAAAGTGTTTACTCTAAGAGAAAGCATTTAAAACTAAACTAAGAACATTGGAAAATAAAAGTGTCTCACAAAATAAAAGAAGCTAACTATTTATGCTAAATTCTAAACTAGATAGGAGAAGGGTTACAATTTAGGCCCAAAAAGGCCTAAAACGAAGCCTTCGGGTAGAGGGCCCGATCGGCCTAAAGTCCTCCCGATCGGGTGAAAAACTGTCGAAACTGGATTAACTTGCGAAGGTCGTATCTCCTAAATCATAAGTCCGATTGGAGCGTGTGACTTATCGTTGGAAAGCTCTTGAAGTCTATATTCCAACCCAATTGGAATTTCTTGATTATAAATAATCAATCAAGAGTTATGATAAAAATAGTGAATGTGTGTTAGTTTTGGCACTTCTTTTACTACCTCTTTGCTCCATTCCAACTCAAAATTGTCCCAAACGGATGTATAGTGATCCTTTTGCAAGATACCTTCATCATCAATTATTAATAGGCTTGATCTTATATGATCATAATCAATTTGAATCAAAATAACCTGAAAATCATCGAAATACACAAACGGGGAGTAGTAGAGCACAACTTATGTAAAAATTCATGCCATTATGCACCTAAATGCTCTAAAAGGAGTTCTAAATGCAATCTAAATGCATCTAAAAACTATATATAAATTTAATACATCAAACTCTCCCAAACTAAACCTTTGCTTGTCCTCAAGCAAACAAGACACAAACATGGAATAAATTGCCTCACCCCAAATATAAAAACTTTCGAAGCTCAAAACATTTTCAAGACTAAGAATCTTTCAAGCAGACAAAACTCAAATTAAGCTATTAAAATCCATCCAACAACCAATCATCCAAGCAAATCGTCAAATGCAACTATCTACATGGCATACATATCCTGAAAAGGTGCTCACCAAGGTGTCACTCCTCTCAATTTTGTGGTAGGCAGAGAATATGCCCGAACATCACCAACCCAACCATATTGTCCCTTCCCACTCACACTCTCATCTGTTTAAGAAGGTTAAATGTCGCTCATCATAATCAAGCCGACTCAATTAGCAGACATACTATTTAACTTTGACAAACTGACTCGAATACAATCCAATAATCAATGTAAACACCAGCTCAAGAGGACTTTATAGGTTGTAATGGGGCTTAGGCAAGAGGTACGGAATATTTACAGGAAATGTGGTGGAAAAACCAAGAATGGGGGAGCAAAGACCACTCAAACCAGGCCGAAGATGGCTGAAAGAACTCCCAACAACACCATATAACCACGAAACATAACCCAACTCTTATAAATCGATGAAAACTTACAACAAACCCGATTTTCAAGCAATGTAGCAAATTTTTCTTTATAAACAACGTGAATGATGGAACTTTGAACTCTTTTGCAGTTTTTATTTCTTTTTCTTTCATTTTACGAACTAATTTTTCACGCAATCTAACTTTGCCTTTTCTTCTAATTTTCTTAAACTTACACCACATCAAATACACTTTAATTCTCCAAAAACCAAACCAAACCATAAAACCAATCTCAAACTCAACCCATACAAAAGCTCCCCCAAGATAGGCTTGGAAATAGGATAGAAAAAAAGGTCATGGACTCATAATAAGGATTTTAGTAACACGAAACAGGTCATTAGGCTTAGCGGGGCTAAGGAGGATAAAAGTGTATCAAAAATTCACTCTGAGGCTCAAGAATCAGACAAGAGAACGCCTCTATCACAGCAAATGCTACAAGTCATCGAATATTAGATAAGTACGAAATCAAAGTCAAGATCAATCCACTAAAGAGGAACTAACACAAAAAAACAGACTGGATAATCAAATGAATCCAATAGGCTTACAAAGAGGCCTCACAGTCTAACCAATTCAGGCATGCAGCACAAAGTAGTGTATAATAATCAAAACTCGCTCTAAATCATAGTAATCAAACATCAAATCATAGCCTCAAGATCACAAATGCCCATCTATCCAGAAAAATAAAGTCAAATCATTTTCAATAAGAGCACAATAAGGGGCAGAGGGAGGCAACTAAACCAGTCATGGGAACCATATTTTTGATTTTTCCAGTATTTTTCGAAAGCAATAAAACTATCATAGAAAGCAGTAAAAGAGATAGATAATACAAATAGAAATCCTCCCCCAAGCTGAACTTGGCAGTGTCCTCAATGCCAAAAGGTGAACAAAGGACGATGCTAAGAGGAAAAACAACTTTAGTGCTCTCTCACTCTCTCTCACTCTAAAAAAAGGAATAAAAAGAAAAAGAAAGAGAATAAGGGGAAATTACGAGTTGCCTCTCGCACAACGCTAGTTTATAAAGGTCCTACACGACCGTAATACCTCCATGTCTCAAATTGGAGGGTCTTGGCAGTAAATGCCACCCTCACAAACATATTCCTTCTCCAAATGTTCTTAAAAATACCTCCAGGCTGTTAGGCAACCTTAGGTACGTTTTGAACTTTCTCTACACCTAAGTCATCCTAAATCTCAGCCCTGCAACAAGATTGTTCAAGCATAGGTGCCTTAACAGCATTGGTTAGTTTAAAAATCACTTTATCATCACCAACACTCAGAGTTAAAGACCGAGACTTAACATCAATAACAGCACCAGCCGTACACAAAAATGGTCTACCAGAATAATGGGAATCTGGGCATCCGCATCCATATCAAGCACCAAAAAATCAACAGGAATGTAGAATTTCTCGACCCTATCAGGAACGTCATCTAAAACACCTAGGGGGTATTTTATGGAACCATCAGCCATCTGCAAAGTGATTTGTGTGCATTTAAGTGCTCCCATATTCAGTTTCTTATAAACAGATAAAGACATAACAGAAACAGAAGCACCTAAATCACACAAAGCTTTATCAATAAAAATAGGGCCAAGATGGCAGGGAATAGAAAAACTACCAGGATCTTTTAAATAAAAGCACTACACTCTTCAGTAAGAGCGACACGTTCTACCCCACCAAAGTCTATTTTCTTAGTGATCATGTCTTTCAGAAATTTGGCATACACAGGGACTTGGGTAATTAAATCAGTGAATGGAATCGCTACCTCAAGGTTCTTGACCATAGCCAAGAACTTACCAAATTGCTGATCGACCTTTGATTGTTGCATCCTGTGAGGAAAAGGTAGTCTTGGTGCAAAAGGCGCTTCACAAACCTTCTCTTTTTTCTTCCCTGACTGTTCAGCTTCCTCAGGTAATTTGACCTCAGACGTCGAACTCTTCCCTTTTCCTTTCTCTAGCACCTTCTTCTTCTCCTTAGTCGGGGCAACGTCATCAATGGGCAATGAAAGAGCGTCATAAGTGATGCCACTACGAAGAGTAATGACATTCACTTGCTCCCTCTGAATTGGTTGCCTATGCAATTGTCCCTATTGCTTCTGAGCATTGTTGCTTGCCAATTGGTCAATCTGAGTCTCAAAGAGTTTGATGTGCTTCTCTTGAGCTCCTTGTGCCTCCTCATTAGCTCTCTGCATAGCCAGCAAATGCTTCTCTTGAGCTCTTTGCGCCTCCTCACTAGTCTTTTGTATGCTCAACATCAGCTTCATCCATTCAGATGTGGTAGGCTCTTGGGGGGATATTTGTGGAGGTGGGGTTTGAAAGTTTTGTGGGGTTTGAAAGTTTTGTGGGGTTTGGAAGTTGTTAGGGTGCTGGAAGTTTTGCGGTGGGGGTCTCTGAAAACCAGGGGGTTTTGGTAGGATGATGATTTGGGGTTGTTTTTGGGGTGGTGGTTGAAAGTTTTATGGATTTTGGTAGTTATGTGGAGGGGAAAATATTGCGGTCTCTGTTGGAAGGCATTTGCCTGCTCTATCTGATGTTGACTAAACTAACAATCGTGCCCAAAATGACCTTGAACACCACATACCTCACAGTAAGATGAGGTAATGGGTGCAATAGCAGACATAGCACTAATGCTCAAGGGAGGGGGCTTCGAGGTAGAGGATCTCAAGGTGTTTATCTTCTGGTTCAGCTTCGCCATTTGCAAAGTCAGTAATGCAAGAGCATCTACATCAAATACCTTATTTGTGAGGCTTTGAGAAGTGGAATGATCATTGGCTGCAAGGTTTGACAGGAAATCATAGCCTACATCCACTTCCTTATCTAGAAAAACTCCTCCTGCAGACGAGTCATCAATACTCCTCGTCTAATGCTGCAGACCATTGTAAAATGTATACGTCAAGAACCATTTGTCCATGTTGTGATGTGGACACTCTCTCTGCAAGTCTCTAAACATAGCCCACGCTTCCCGAAGTATTTTATCAGGTTCTTGGGGAAACATGGCTAGTTTGTTTCTAATTTATGCTGTCTTTGTAGGTGGATAATACTCTTTCAGGAACGCAATAGAAATTTCCGACCATTCAGACACTTTGATGTCGTTGAACCACTTTTGAGCTCTGTCTCAGAGTGAAAACTCGAATAACATGACCTTCACTTGCTCAAGTGTGACTCCTTGATGATTTACAGTTCGATAGTGTTGTTGAAATCTCTGCAAACAATTGGCCGGATCTTTAGTGGGATGCCCACCAAACTGATTTTGTTGAACCATGATGATGAGTCTAGGATTAATCGAAATTGTTAGCTGCGATGGTGGGCATTGGTGGGCCAGTGGGAATGCCGTCAGGATTAGGCACCCCATACGAATTCAACGATTTGGCCATAGCTGAACTCAAAGTGTCTGCTTCAGAGGTGTTCGGTTGAACAGACTGTTTTTGTTTCTGAATTTTCTTTCGAAGTTGCCCGATTGTCCTTGTGAGATTGGGATCCGATGGGATGGGGGAACCGTTTCTTTGAGACCTAGGCATCCAAAAGAAACAAAAAGAAGCAGTAAAACGTACCTCAATTGGAACAATGAAGTTCCAATGAGGCACAGAGAAATAGACCAAATAACCAAATAAAAACTTAGAAAACCAGCCCTCTCCCCGGCAACGACGCCAAAATTTGATAGGCTAAAGTCATATCACCTAATCAAAGATAAATCCTAAGTCCTCTAAAAATAGTAGTCAAGGGAAGTAGGGTCGAATCCACAGAGAGACAGTGTTTCTAAGTTAATATCCAGCTAAACAACTACTCCAGATAAAATCATAGAGAAATTAATTGAACTACTAATTAAACACTAGAAGCAATATAAAGAGAGTTTAATCTATGAATCAAAGGATCAAACAACTATCAGAACATAGGTCAAGAATCGACAGATTAGAGCACATGTCAAGCTATGTTAAGTCTCAACGCCCATAATTCAACATACGCCACATGTTCACTAACATAATTAGAATTACTAATGTGTACTAGGCCTCTAAAAGTAGGACAGATCTGTGCAAACAATTATTGACCTTAAGCAATCAATGAAACTGCGCAATAACATTAATTACTCATTAAGAACAAATCACACCATAACCAATCTAATCAAACCCTAGAAACTAATATCAATTCAAAGTAATCAAGGTATAAACATGGTTTCCCTCCATAAATCCCTAGAAATAAGACTACTCAGATATAATCGAATGAACAATAATAAAACTAATATGAAACCCTAATTCTAACATCATGAATCAAATCAACAATTAAACTAAGCAATCAAAAAGTAATTAAAGAGATTAAGAGAAAAGAATGATATCGAATGATGGAAAGCAATAAATTTAATTGAAATAATCCGAGGTTTGATCACCTCCAAAACAAATCTAAAGTGTTTACTCTAAGAAAGCATTTAAAAGTAAACTAAGAACAATGGAAAATAAAAGTGTCTCACAAAATAAAAGAAGCTAACTATATATGCTAAATTCTAAACTAGATAGAAGAAGGGTTCCAATTGAGGCCCAAAAAGGCCTAAAGTTGGCCTTCGGGTAGAGGACCCGATCGGTCAAAAGTCCGCCTGATCGGGTGAAAAACTGGCAAAACTGGATCAACTTGCGAAGGTCGTATCTCCTAAATCTTAAGTCCGATTGGAGTGTGTGACTTATCATTGGAAAGCTCTTGAAGTCTAGATTCCAACCCAATTATAATTTCTTGATTATATTTTCTATCAATATTTATGATAAAAATAGTTAACATGTGTTAGTTTTGGCACTTCTTTTACTACCTCTTTGGTCCATTCCAACTCAAAATTGTCCCAAACGGATGTATAGTGATTCTTTTGCAAGCTACCTTCATACTCAATGATTAATAGGCTTTATCTTATATAATCATAATCAATTTGCATCAAAAGAACCTGAAAATCATCGAAACACACAAACGGGGAGTAGTAGAGCACAACTTATGTAAATTTATGCCATTATGCACCTAGATGTTCTAAAACGAGTTCTAAATGCAATCTAAATGCATCTAAAAACTATATATAAATCTGATACATAACTACACAGACTGTCATCTCAATGAGGGGGTACCCATCTCAGCTTCAGTGAGGGTGTGGCTAACGACGTATTCTAACTATCATGCCTTATTTTCTTCCTCTAGCAGGACCGCGCTAACGTTTGTCATTGTGACGACTATGAACAAGTACAGGTTTCCTGTTATATGTTTGGCCAAGATCGACAAACCAAACAAGTGTTGTTTCAAGTGTTTAAAAGACATCCTTTTGCTTTTCCTCTCATTTGAAAGAATCCTTTTTCCCTGTCAGGATCTTGAAGAATAGGAGGACTTTTTCTATCGACTTAGCTACGTACCTAGATAGGATTATCATTCAGTTCGTCCATAGTATTAACACGCCGTATTTTTACAAAAAAAATTACGCAATTTTATATTAAATATATATTTCTGTATATAAAATTTCTCAATTCGAATTATTTTGAGCGTATAATATATTATGGAAATATATAAATGTGTTTGTGTAAGTGTGCATGCGTGTGTGTGCGTGCGCGTATTCGTACCCCTTTTACTTGATTTTCATGGTGAAAACATTTTCACCAGATTCTCTTCCAATAGGTTCTGCTAAAACCTATACTTTGCTGAAAACTGAAAACTAACAATCCTGATTGGAAAAAAGGGGTACATATAAGATTTACAAGGGTACATATTACGATTAAATGATACGCGTGCTTCTAACATCAAAGTTGTGTTGTTAACATCAAATTTTATTTACAAAAATGCCATTAAAGAAAGCAGGCGTACCCCCTTTATGTTAACATGTACCCCTTTTACTTGGTTTTCATGGTGAAAACAGTTTTCACCAGATCATCTTCCTATATATATATACTAGCCTTATATGCATGCGATGCGTGCCTAGTATGAAAGAGTAATATGTAAAGATTAGGAGAAATTACATTGTAATTTTTTCCGTCAAGTATATCTATATATTTGCATACTTTTAAAAATAACTGTTAAGTTTAGTTATTTTGTTTTTTTCGAATGTGTAATTGTAATCTCAAAAGAGTTTAAATAGTGAAACAATATAAATACATAAAAAAAAGGAGTAATAAATGCTAGAGATTAGATTAGCAATAGTGATTTAAAAATAAAACGACAAAAAAAAATCTTACCAAAGATTAATGGAAGATGTCATTTAGAGCATCATCACTTAAGAGTAAAAAAAAATACATCATCCTTCTCTCTCTACCACTCTCTCACTCATCCTAAAATACTTTATCATGTTTTATATGATCAAATTGATAAATGCACCGCACTCATAAGCGATTAATTACTTATGTATTTGAAAATAAAAAAGTATCAAAAATGTACAAAAATATAGCAAAGTGAAGATGTCTATAAATAAATCTTAAGAAAATATGACCATTTATATATTTTCCTAATTGTTTTTATTTTGTAGATTTTTAGATATTTTAGTTTGAATTTTAAACATTTTTTGCTAAAAAATCTGATGGCTAAGATTTGAAATAAAACATAATTCCTTAATTATAGGAGATTTCAATTCCTTGATTTATTTTATTTGTTTTTTCTTTTCTTATTTTTGGTGTCCACCTCCCCTCTTCCCTTATAGTATACTAGTCTTATATGCACACGATGCGTGCAACGGTTAAAATTTAAATTAATAAAGTGATTTTTAATTATTAAAGCATTTAAATTATTATTGCTCCTTTATTTTATTTTTGGTGTCCACCCCCACCTCTTCCCTTATGTAATAGAGATATTTTTTTTTGCTAAATTTCGATATGCATATGTACTCGTATATTTCTTGGGCTTTAGTTGTTAAGGATATGGTGTAAATTTTTTAGTGAAATGTGAAGTTTAGTGTTCATGATTCTTGGGTTATATTCGTTAAATTTTGTTTACTTTGAATTTTGGGAAATTAGTGGCATTTTCTAAATTCTTGTTTATTATTTGTTATACTTAATATTGTTAAGAAGGGTAAATTGGGCGCAACAACACCAACTATAGCTTAGGTGCAAGCTACAACAGTGCACATAGCACCATGAAATTGTATAGTGTGGGTGCAGACTACAACATATATGATGAATGGCGCTTGAGATTCTCACCGGAAAATAATCTTTAATTTTTAATTTTTTTTCACCTGAATTATGTTATTACCCTTGACGTAAATAGCCCTATATCTTTCTCTCTTCTTCTCACGTGAATTCCCTCCAACTAACCAAATCTTCATACTTCATATTCCCCCAATTCAATCCACACCTCAATTTCCCCAATTCCAAAACCCTAAATTTCGTAAAATGAAATTAGCCGAAATTAAACTTCCTCTTCATATTATCAACGAGCAAAAAAATGTATGTATGTTGCTATGGATTGAAAGCTACAATGTGCATAGTAAAGAAGAAGAATGAGAATCATGGAAGAAGATTTTATAGATGCCCTCTGTGGGGTGGGGTAAGAAGCGAAATTGAACTCCTTTCTTGATTATTTCTTTTGTTTGTGCTGAAAATTGAATCTGTCTATCCGTGGATGCTCTTGTAAGATTAAGATTGTCACTTCTTTAAGTGGTTTGACAAGGAACAATATGGTCCTCAAGCAAGTAGGGTGATACTTGAATTAGTTTCTATAAAAGAGGAGTTGGAGGATGAATTGAAGATTTTGAGGTAGAAACTTGAAAACGTTCTGAAACTGAGAAGAAGAATATACAGCTGAAATGGAGGTTTAAGGCTTGAGGGGAAAAAATAAGTACGTAAAACATAAAATGGCAACATAAAAAGTTGTGATTATTTGCTTTTAATTGTTAGAGCAAGTATTAGATTTAGTACCGAAATTATGAATGTAAAGATATTTGAATGAAATGAAATGAATGAAATGAAATGAACTTAGTTCAAAATGATGTTATTTGTTTATGGCATGCCATTGTAGTAAGTTATTGATTTTCAGTTAATTTAAATATTTAATCATAACACATCAAATGTCTTGTAAGTTATTGATTTTCAGTTAATTTAAATATTTAATCAAAACACATCAAATGGCAATACTTCACCAGACTTTCAAATTAAAGGCAACATGTAGATGGCAAACAAAGTTGCTCCTAAAGTGGATATTGGTAGTTGTACGTTTTCAAAAATAGATTTGAGTTCATCGATATATTAAGCAGTGGGCCCCACACACACCCCTTGCTCATTACATGTATTTGTCGAAAATATTATCTACATTCATAACCAATACAAACATCAATGCTTCAATTAGGTTAAACATCCAAACATCAGTTCCTTCAACTACTTGCTATCCCAAAGAAGCCCTACATCCCAAAAATAAAAATAACCGTAACATATCTATTAACTCCCTCTGATCTATATTCATGTAGTTGTTGTTGACTGTTGGGTTGAAGTTGTGCCAACCTGTAAATTCAAAAACAAGGGATCCAAATAAGTCTTATAAGCCGCAATCAAATCTAATACTATCTCCGTTTCCTAAAAATTGTTACACTTTGACAATTTACACTATTCACATATTTCACTTTGACCATCGTTTGTAATTTATACATAAGAAAAAAAACATAATTGTTTATGCCAAATTTTCCACAAGTAAAATCTAGCTAGAGACCTACAACTAGCTAATGAAGATGGATGGCTAATCAAGGTGAACAAAGCAAATAAGAACGAAAGAAAGCAAAAAAGAGAAAGGGACACCAGAGATGGTGACGCGGAAACCCGTGAAATAAGGGAAAAACCGCGGGTGGCTTTGAGTCCACCAATCCACTATACTCTCGGTTACAACCCTAGTGTTTTACGTACCAATGTAATTCGTAAACTTAAGAACAATGTTTCAATCTTAGAATGTAAGTGTTGAATGCGTAAAAGCTTGTGTGTTTCTATACAATCATTGTGCTATTTATACTGAGATGAGTATCCGTTTTAATCAGCCTTCACAATGGCTTGTAACTGCCCCTTGATTCTCGCCCACATCCGTATTTAATGGCTTTGAATGAGTCTTCATCCGCATTTATCTCTCTGTATCTTTGACTTTAGTCTTTGCGAGATTTTAGGCCTTGGCAATAACTGATCCATAACATTTTTAGCAAAGCTGGCCTTCCATATCCGGAGGGTTCTAGCTGGAGAATCCTAGCTGCAACAATCATTTAACCTATATCTTAGGCTATTGTTGAGTCATACGTTGACCTGTTCCAAGCTGGTGACCGATAGCTGGAAGCTGGAAGCTGGTAGCTGGTAGCTGCAAGCTGGAAGCTGGGAGCTGAAAGCTAGAAGCTTACATCCAGTAGCTAGTAGTAGCTAGCTGGAAGCTAATACTCGGAAGCTATAGCTGGAACCTATCATCGTGGAACCTGTGAACCTGTAGAACTAGCTTAGGAAAATCTGGACATAACAATTGCCCCTAACTTGGACCTTGCATGCGCAACAGCTTGGAAGGTGCAAGTTACCATCCAGCTAGCTAATCTAGCTACATCAAAAAACGTTAGTAAAAAATAGTCATTTCGTTTGCCTTTTGATACTTGGGATATAACCACTTGTGCTTAGAACCTTAGACTTGTGACTTATGTTCATTTGTGTGTATGTGGCCACTTTGTTTGATTATAATATGCTGCCTAGTGAGCCTAAGCTTTTATATGCTCATAAATCTAGACGTATAAGTCTTATGAATTCTGACGTTTGTATCTTGGCGTACAAGCCTCTTTGGTAGCTTAGATGAATCTGACGTACAAGTCAATCTGTTAGCTTTGGTGAACCTGGTGTGCAAACCTCTTCGTTAGCTTAGTTAATCCTGCATTACATCTCGGTTTGAGATGGTCGTTGGTATGGCCAACGGCCCTCCGATGCTTAAGTTAATAAGCGTTCCATGAGGTAAAAACAGAGAAATAGATAATTTAAAAAACTTAGAGATTTTCACTTGATTTATTAGAAGTGGTACAACCTTAATATATTAGGATGTTAGGCGATATGCCCCCTTTCTAGCTAACCATAGCTAGCCTGGATCTAGCTTATGACTGCTTCATCTTCTTCAACTCTGATTTCAGCCATGGCTCTCTCCCTCACATCTTCAAAGGTGCTGCAAGGGTAACTGGTTAATTCATAGTATAACCTAGATTCACAGGTCAGCCCTATTCGAAATGCTTCAATTGCGGTTGGAACGTCTAGATTCTTGACAATTATCATTTCCTTGTTGAACCTATACAGGTATTGACGGACACCTTCATTTTGCCCTGGGTGATGCGGTAGAGGTCGCCAGTATGCTTTTCCATAACCCTGCTACTAGAAAATTGCTAGTTAAATTTGTTAATCAAAGTAGAAAAGTTAGATATTGAACCTGGTTTTAGACTAATAAGCCATTGTAAAGCTGGGCCAGCTAGAGTAGCTCCAAATAATTTGCACATAGTGGCTTCAAGGAGATGCTCGGGAATAGGCAAGGTCCACATCTTCTGCTTATATTGGTTCACGTGATCGTATGGATCTGTTGCCCCATCGTATAGCTTGGATGATGGAGTCAGTTGCATCTTCTTGGGAATCCTGGCTTTAGCAATCTCGTCTACAAAAGGTGATTGAGCGTAGCCATCTACTGCTTCCTGGATTGCAGGTGTAGGTTCCCTAGGTAGCTTGGCCAGCATGCGCATCATCTTCTTGTTTTCTGCTGTTTTAGTAGGTGGGTAATACTCTCTCAGAAACGCAGCAGAAATCTCACTCCATTCAGTTTCCTGCACATCGTTCAACCACTTCTGGGCTCTATCTCTCAAAGACAACTCGAACAACATGACTTTTAACTGATCTGGAGTGACGCCGGCATGTTTAACGGTTCGACAAAGTTGTTGAAACCTTGCAGATGATTTGACGGATCTTCAGTAGGATGCCCACCAAACTGATTTTGCTGGACCATGCTGATGAGTCCAGGCTTAATCTCAAAGTTGTTAGCGGCGATGGTGGGCATTGGTGGTCCAGTAGAAAGACCATCCGGGTTGGGCACCCCATATGACTTCAGTGATTTTCACATAACTGAATTCAAGGTGTCTGTTCCAGAGGTGTTCAGCTGAACAGACTGCTTTTCTTTCTGCTTTGTCTTTCGAATCCGCCTGATTGTCCATCAAGATCGGGGTCCGCTGGAATGGGGGAACCGTTTCTTTGGGACCTGGGCATACAAAAGAAACAAAAAGCAGCAGTAAAGGGTACCTCGATTGAAACAATGAAGTTCCAATGAGGTACAGAGAAGTAGACCAAATAATTAAATAAAAACTTAGAGAACTAGCCGTCTCCCCGGCAACGGCGCCAAAATTTGATAGGTTTTAGTCGTATCACCTAATCAAAAATAAACCTACGGACCTCTAGCTAGGTAGTCAGTGGAAGCAGGGTCGAATCCACAGGGAGACAGAGTTTCTAAATTAATATTCAACCGATTCAGCTACTCCTGATGAAATCAGGGAAGAAATAATTAAACTAATGATTAAGCTAAGAAAAACGAATTAAACAAAGGATTTAACTATGGAATAAAAGTCTAGGGTATTAGTTCGGTCCACCATGCTTATACCAATCAAATAGGGTCAACAACTATCAAAACCTAGGTCAACGGTCGGGGATTAAAGCCTATGTTGAGCTATGGTTAAGACTCAACGCTCATAGTTCAACATACGCCGCATGTTCACTAACGTAATCAGAACTACTGACGTGTCTTAGGCCTCTAGTCGTAAGACGGATCTGTGCAAACAACTATTAACCACAAGCAACCAACGAAACTACGCAATAACGTTAATTACTCAATAAAGAACAAACCACATCACAATCACCCTAATCAAGCCCTAGAAAGCAATAAGAGTCTAAATCACAATCATGGTATAAACATGGCTTTCCTATCTAACACCCTAGAAAGATACTACTCACTCATAATCGAATTAACAACGACAAAACTAATAAGAAACCCTAACAATTGCATCATGAACGATTAAATAAATAAACTAAGCAATTGAGAATAATAAAAGAGATTAGGGTAAGAAAGAATACCAATTAACGGAAAGCGAGAACTTTATTGAAATCGAAATAGGTTTGATCACCTCTAAATTAATCTAAAGTGTTTGAATTGAACTAAGAACAATGAAGAATAAAACTAGTCTAAAGTTAATGAAAGATGAATAAAAGATGTATCTAAAATAATGAGGAAAAGGTATTTATAATACCCCCTCAAGTCTCATTAAAACGGAAACAAAAGACGAATCCGCAACATAATGCACCGGACCTGATCGGGCAAAAACCCACCCGATCGGGCGGAGGTAAAAATCAGCCCATTTGGTCTCCTGGTCACGCATCATCAGCACCTTAAGTGGAGTGCAAAATTTGGACCAACTCGATCCAGCACCCGATCGGGTCTGTGATCGGGTTGGCAGCGAACAAGGCCCAGCAACACCTTTTATGATACGCACAGCCGCACAGCACAAATACGAATATTGCAGCCCACCCGATCGGGCCCGAGGCATCCACCCGATCAGGCCTGGTGCATTTTTGGCCAACACATTCTTCTCGCAAGCAGCAACAGAATAAGAGCCACGAGCACCCAGCCTGATCGGGTCTGGTGCATGTCTTCTCGCCCGATCTGATCGGGCACATATTGCCCGATCGGGTCCGCGACTTCTGTACCCGATCATAAATACTTCGTCCGATCGGGCCATTTTTGCCCGATCAGAGTACGGAAACCTCCTTTTTGACTCTTTGGCTCTCTAAACTTCACGTTTAGGGGTCTTGGGACCTCCTAAACTACCCATAAAACTCGTGAGCCTTCCTACGTGCCCCGTAACATCTCGTAAAGCCGTGGTTGCTTCCAAATGGCTCGGGAATAAGGAGAAAACTCCCTAAAACCTGCAATTCAACACTAAAACACGAAACCACAACTATAAACGATAGTTAGCACAAAATAGCTCCTAAGAGCTCGAATTAAGCACAAATTAGCTTGTAAATAAGGGAGAAAAGTCTATATAAATACGTGATATCAAACTCCCCCAAGCTAAACCTTTGCTTGTCCTCAAGAAAACAGAACATGAACATGGAATAGATTGCCTCACCCCATAGATAAAAACAAATCAAAGCTCAAAACATTTTCAAGACTAAGAATCGTTCAAGCAGGCATAATTCAAGTTTGGCTAATCATATCCATCCAACCACCAATCATTCAAGCAATTTATCAAACTCAAGCGTCCACAAGGCATACAAATCCTGAAAAGGCTCTCATAAGCGTGTCACTCCTCTCTATTTTGTGGCAGGCAAAGAATATGCCCGAACACTCACCAACCCGACCATAAGTACCCTTCCCACTCACACTCTCATGTGTTTAAAAAGGTTCAATGACGCTCAACCTAGTCAAGTCGACTCAATTAGCAGAAATACTCCCTAGCTTTGACAAACTGACTCGAAATCAATCAAATGAACAATGCAGACATAAGCTCAAGAGGACTTTATAGGGTTGTAATGGGGCTTAGGCGAGAGGTAGGGGATACTTTTGGGTAATGTGGTGGAAAAACCAAGAAAGGGGGAGCATAAATCATTCAAACAAGGCCTAAGATGACCTACACAACTCCCAACAATCACCATAAAACCATGTAAAGTAACCCAACTCTCATAAATCAATTCATAACAAACCCAATTTTCTAGCAATGGAGCGAATATTCCTTTATGAACGTACGTGAATGAAATAACTAGAATTCTTTTGAATTTTCATTTCATTTTTCTTTCATTTTTCTGAACTTCATTCACGCAACTCTAAACTTGCTTTTTCTTTTCTCTTTCTCACTCTCAAACCACAGCAAATACACTTTTAAATTCCTCATACACCAAACTAAACCAATAAACCAATCTCAAACTCAACCCATACAAAAGCTCCCCCAAGCTAGGCTTGGAATAATATCAAGTGAAGGCTTTTGGCTCATAATAGGGGTTTAAGTAACACGAAACAAGTCATTAGGCTCAGCGGGGCTAAGGAGGATAAAAGTATATCAAAAACTCACTCTGAAGCTCATGAATAAGACAAAAGAACGCCTCTATCACAGCACATGCTACAAGTCATCTAAAATCAGACAAGTACGAAGTCAAAGTCAAGATCAATCCACTAAAGAGGAACTAACACACAAGAATAGACTGGATAATAATATGAATCCAATAGGCTACAAAGAGGCCTCACAGTCTAACCAATTCAAGTATGCAGCACAAAGTGGTCTAATATAATCCAAAAATGCTCGAAATCATAGCAATCAAACATCAAATCATAGCCTCAAGATCACAAATGCCCAGCTATCCAGAAAACAGAGTCAAATCAATTTCAAATAGAGCACAACAAGGGGCACAGGGAGGCAACTAAACCAGTCATGGGAACCATATTTTTTTTGATTTTTTCAGTATTTTTCGAAAGCAGTAAAAGAGATAGGGAATACAAACAGAACTCCTCCCCCAAGCTGAACTTGGCAGTGTCCTCAATGCCAAAAGGTGATAAGGACTATGCTAAGAGGAAAAACAATGTTAGTACCCTCACTCTCGCTCACAAAAAGAAGGAAAATAAAAAGAAAAGAAAAAGGGAAAGAAAAATACGAGTTGCCTCTCGCACAGCACTGGTTTATAAAGGTCCCGCACGACCATAATCATCCCTCTCTCAAATAGGAGGGGCTTGGCAATGAGTGCCACCCTCATCAATCATCTTTCTCCTCCAAATGTTCTTGACAATGCCTCCAAACGGTGAGATAATCTTAGGTGGAATTGGAACCTTCTCCACCCCTACTTCATCTAAAAACTTATCCCTGCAAAAATATTGTTCAAGCATAGGTGCCTTAACAGCATTGGTTAGTTTAAACATCACTTTGTCATCACCAACACTAAGAGTTAAAGACCCAGACTTGACATCAATGACAGCACCAACAGTACACAAAAACAGCCTACCCAAGATAATAGGGATCTGGGCATCCTCATCCATATCTAACACCACAAAATCAACAGGAATATAGAATTTCCCTACCCTAACAGGAACGTCCTCTGAAACACCTAGAGGGTATTTTATAGAACGATCCGCCATCTGTAAAGTGATTTGTGTGCATTTAAGGGCTCCCATGTTCAGTTTCTTATAAACAGACAATGGCATAACAGAAACAGAAGCACCTAAATCACACAGAGCCTTATCAATAAAAATAGGTCCAAGATGGCAGGGTATAGAAAAACTACCAGGATCTTTTAACTTTGGTGGGGTTTTATTTTGAATAAAAGCACTACACTCTTCAGTAAGAGCGACACGTTCTACCCCACCAAAGTCTCTTTTCTTAGTGATCATGTCTTTCAGAAATTTGGCATAAACAGGCACTTGGGTAATTAAATCTGTAAATGTAATCGTTACCTCAAGGTTCTTGACTATAGCCAAGAACTTACCAAATTGCTGATCGACCTTAGATTGTAGCATCCTATGAGGAAAAGGTCGCCTTGGTGTAAAAGGCGTTTCAGAAACCTTCTCCTTTTTCTTCCCTGTTTGTTCAGCTGCTGCAGACAAATCGACTTCAGACGTCGAATTCTTCCTTTTTCCTTCCTCTACCACCCTCTTCTTCCCTGCAGTTGGGGTAACCTCATCAATGGGCACTGGAGGGGCATCATATGCAATGCCACTACGAAGAGTGATGGCATTCACATGTTCTCTCTGAACTGGTTGCCTTGGCAATTGTCCCTACTGCCTCTGTGCATTAGATTCTGCCAACTGAGCAACTTGAGCCTCGAGAAGTTGGATGTGCTTCTCTTAGGCCCTCCTTGTTTCCTCATTTGCCTTTTGCATAGACAATATCAGTTTCATCAGTTCAGAATTGCTAGGCTCTTGTGGGTTGTTTTGTGGAGGTGGGGTGTGGAAATTTTGTGGAGTTTGGAAGTTATTGGGATGATGGAAGTTTTGTGGTGGTGGTATTTGGAAATTTTGTGGGGTTTGATGGTATGAAGGTTTAGGGTAGTTTTGTGGAGGGGGAAAGGTTTGTGGTCTTTGTTGGAAGGCATTGGCCTGCTCCATCTGAAATTTGCTGAACTGACAGTCATGCCCAAAGTGACCCTGAACACCACATACCTCGCAGTAAGATGAGGTAATGGGTGCTACTGCAGACATAGCATTGATACTCATGGGTGGAGGTGTCGGACTAGAAGACTTCATTAGCTGCTGAGTTAGTTGCGCCATCTGAGATGTAAGCAATGAAATAACGTCAACTTCAAGTACCTTCTTAGTCAAACTCCTAGATGATGAATGGTCATTGGCTGCAAGATTTGATATGAATTCATAACCCTCATCAACTGCCTTGTCTAAAAACACTCCTCCTGCAGACGAATCAACAATACACTTCGTCTAAGGATGCAGACCATTGTAGAATGTCTGCGTCAAGAACCATTTGTCCATATTGTGGTGTGGACACTCTCTCTGTAGATCTCTAAACCTAGCCCACGCTTCCCTTAATGTTTCATCAGGCTCTTGGGAAAACGTGGCTAGTTTATTTCTGATTTCTGCTGTTTTAGTAGGTGGGTAATACTCTCTCAGAAACGCAGCAGAAATCTCACTCCATTCAGTTTCCTGCACATCGTTCAACCACTTCTGGGCTCTATCTCTCAAAGAAAACTCGAACAACATGACTTTTAACTGATCTGGAGTGACGCCGGCATGTTTAACGGTTCGACAAAGTTGTTGAAACCGTTGCAGATGATTTGCCGGATCTTCAGTAGGATGCCCACCAAACTGATTTTGCTGGACCATGCTGATGAGTCCAGGCTTAATCTCAAAGTTGTTAGCGGCGATGGTGGGCATTGGTGGTCCAGTAGAAAGACCATCCGGGTTGGGCACCCCATATGACTTCAGTGATTTTGACATAACTGAATTCAAGGTGTCTGTTCCAGAGGTGTTCAGCTGAACAGACTGCTTTTCTTTCTGCTTTATCTTTTGAATCCGCCTGATTATCCTATCAAGATCGGGGTCCGCTGGAATGGGGGAACCGTTTCTTTGGGACCTGGGCATACAAAAGAAACAAAAAGCAGCAGTAAAGGGTACCTCGATTGAAACAATGAAGTTCCAATGAGGTACAGAGAAGTAGACCAAATAATTAAATAAAAACTTAGAGAACTAGCCGTCTCCCCGGCAACGGCGCCAAAATTTGATAGGTTTTAGTCGTATCACCTAATCAAAAATAAACCTACGGACCTCTAACTAGGTAGTCAGTGGAAGCAGGGTCGAATCCACAGGGAGACAGAGTTTCTAAATTAATATTCAACCGATTCAGCTACTCCAGATGAAATCAGGGAAGAAATAATTAAACTAATGATTAAGCTAAGAAAGATGAATTAAACAAAGGATTTAACTATGGAATAAAAGTCTAGGGTATTAGTTCGGTCCACCATGCTTATACCAATCAAATAGGGTCAACAACTATCAAAACCTAGGTCAACGGTCGGGGATTAAAGCCTATGTTGAGCTATGGTTAAGACTCAACGCTCATAGTTCAACATACGCCGCATGTTCACTAACGTAATCAGAACTACTGACGTGTCTTAGGCCTCTAGTCGTAAGACGGATCTGTGCAAACAACTATTAACCACAAGCAACCAACGAAACTGCGCAATAACGTTAATTACTCAATAAAGAACAAACCACATCACAATCACCCTAATCAAGCCCTAGAAATCAATAAGAGTCTAAATCACAATCATGGTATAAACATGGCTTTCCTATCTAACACCCTAGAAAGATACTACTCACTCATAATCGAATTAACAACGACAAAACTAATAAGAAACACTAACAATTGCATCATGAACGATTAAATAAATAAACTAAGCAATTGAGAATAATAAAAGAGATTGGGATAAGAAAGAATACCAATTAACGGAAAGCAGGAACTTTATTGAAATCGAAATAGGTTTGATCACCTCTAAATTAATCTAAAGTGTTTGAATTGAACTAAGAACAATGAAGAATAAAACTAGTCTAAAGCTAATGAAAGATGAATAAAAGATGTATCTAAAATAATGAGGAAAAGGTATTTATAATACCCCCTCAAGTCTCATTAAAACGGAAACAAAAGACGAATCCGCAACATAATGCACCGGACCCGATCGGGCCAAAACCCACCCGATCGGGCGGAGGTAAAAATCAGCCCATTTGGTCTCCTGGTCACGCATCATCAGCAGCTTAAGTGGAGTGCAAAATTTGGACCAACTCGATCCAGCACCCGATCGGGTCTGTGATCAGGTTGGCAGCGAACAAGGCCCAGCAACACCTTTTATGATACGCACAGCCGCACAGCACAAATACGAATATTGCAGCCCACCCGATCGGGCCCAATGCATCCACCCGATCGGGCCTGGTGCATTTTTGGCCAACACATTCTTCTCGTAAGCAGCAACAGAATAAGAGCCACGAGCACCCAGCCCGATCGGGTCGGGCAGACGATGCCCGATCGGGTCTGGTGCATGTCTTCTTGCCCGATCTGATCGGGCACATATTGCCCGATCGGGTCCGCGACTTCTGTACCCGATCATAAATACTTCGCCCGATCGGGCCATTTTTGCCCGATCAGAGTACGGCAACCTCCTTTTTGACTCTTTGGCTCTCTAAACTTCACGTTTAGGGGTCTTGGGACCTCCTAAACTACCCATAAAACTCGTGAGCCTTCCTACGTGCCCCGTAACATCTCGTAAAGCCGTGGTTGCTTCCAAATGGCTCGGGAATAAGGACAAAACTCCCCAAAACCTGCAATTCAACACTAAAACACGAAACCACAACTATAAACGATAGTTAGCACAAAATAGCTCCTAAGAGCTCCAATTAAGCACAAGTTAGCTTGTAAATAATGGAGAAAAGTCTATATAAATACGTGATATCACTCCCCATTAACATCCTTTTCATGAACAACCTTTCCATTATAGACCTCCTAATGTCCTTTAACATAATCTTGATTGGCTTTGACCTAGCTTCTATAATCCAACCATTGAATGTCTCAGCAAGATTACGACAACCAAATTGCATTTAGTTGTAGTCCTAAATACAAACATACAAACAGATTTAGGATTTGTGCAATAAAATCATCTATAGCCTTTAATATAGTGATAGGACATCCAATTCTTTAAGGTTCTTATCATAATCTGCTTTGCAATAGGCATAATCAGCCTCCCAAAACTTCTCCTTTAATCCTCACCCTTTGAATGCCATGCAGGGTATATGTGTCTAGCACACTTTCTATGCTCAGCATAAGGGAAGACAAGGGAAAATTCTCTCGTTATTGACCGCAAATAAAGACAAAGAGGAAAAAAAGTGAAAATTTGAAACTGAGAAAAAATAGTCTAAAAAAGTTAAAAATTCCAATGATAACTTATGTTGATCTAATACCTCTTTAGTTTATTGTTCTCCCTCAGCCTTTTTTCCTTCTGGATTCTCGTCGGGCCGTCCATCGACTTCACTATCTTTCTCTTATTTTTTCTCTCGTTCCTTCTTCTCTCCTTCTCCCTTCTCTTCTTCTTTCTTCTTCCCATATCCTTGTCCTACCTCCTGTCCTTTACATGTTTTCTTTGTGCCTTGGTTTCTTCTCCTCTTTCAGGAGGCGATATTTTTAGGCGGGGGGCTATTTCATTTTTCTTGAAAGTACTCAGGTTGCGGGACCTTGCAGCTTTTTGGTCCCCATGTAACCTACCTACTACTCTTGACTTGCTGAAAAATAGCAAAATCAGATGTTGGGTAGATGGGATGCCCTGAACTACTTCCACAAACTTCATGTCCATCAGAGCGTTGTAGGGTGATGGTACATCCACCACAAGGAATTCTTGCATGACGATCCTCCTCATGCACCCCATTGTTGTCTTTTGCGGTTACAACTAGATTTATTTTTCCCTCCGCGATGATTGAATTCTCCGTGAATCTGGAGATAGGGGTTTTGCTTCTTCTTGACACGACTTTGTCTAGCTCCATCTACATGAAGGTGTCTTTATATAAAATGGTCATAGTGCTTCCCCATCAAGGAGTATTCTTCTTGCCATTGTTTTGCAGTCTCCATAGTGGAAACTAAAGGGTCTCGGTGAGGGAAACTGACTCCTCTGCAGTTAGCCGTCTTGAAAGTCATAATTGGCATATCCGGTATCTGCTTTGCTCGATCAATGGAGCACAAGTTAAAGTGAGATAGTTTTTTAATTAGATCTCTCTCCGCTCATGGAGCCTATATATACTCCTAAGATCACAATGATGGTCCTCTTTTTTGCATCTGCCCCTTGTTGGCGCTTCATGTCATTATTTTTCAGTTCTCGCTCGTTCCCTCCATGAGTGCATGTTTGGTATACCTTGAAATACCCTCTTTTGGTCACGCTCTCGAGGTCATTCTTGAGAGAGTAACATTCTTTTATGTCGTAGCCCAGCGCTTCGTGGAAGTCACAATATTCATCCATATGCCATACCACTTGTTGGATGGTAGTGGTTTATGCCACTTGTTATCTTCTTGTAGGTCAAGAAGATTTATGTCATGGGTTTGTGGAGGTCGGTATAACTGTTGTATTTATTCAAAGCTCTCAGCCTGTCTACCCTTTTTTCAGCCTCTTTCTTCTTCTTCCAGCCTCTCTTTTGGTTTTGTCGGCCTCCTTGGTGATAATTCTGTAGGTGGCTTTGCATGACATATGTTTTGTCTGTGGCTACCTCTGGGCAGGGAGTGAAAGCTTTGTTAAATTCCTCGATGAAGATGTATTTTTCAGCCAAGGTTAGAGCCTCACTCGACTCCTTTATTGTAACCCATTTTCAGGTTGTTATTGTGTCACATTTATACTTCCTCCGTTTTTATTAGTTGTGACACTTTTAATTTCACGGACTCCTAGGCAATTTTTGGAGAGGAAAGAAATAGAGAGATAGAAAGAAGGGAACCCATGTGATAGGAGAGAGATAGAGAGAAAATTTTGCCCAAAAAAGAAAGTGTCACAACTTATTCTAAACTTCCTTATATGAAAAGTGTCACATTTAAAAAAACGAAGGAAGTATATAGTTTTTAGATGCATTTATATTGCATTTAGAACTCCTTTTAAAGCATTTAGGTGCATAACAGCATGGATTACATAAGTTGTGCTCTAGTACTTTCCGTTTGGTTGTTTCGATGATTTTCAGGTTAATTTGATACACATTGATCATGATTATAAAAAATCTAGCCTATTAAT
The DNA here is from genome assembly GCA_947645195.1 of Patellifolia procumbens. Classification (NCBI taxonomy): domain Eukaryota; kingdom Viridiplantae; phylum Streptophyta; class Magnoliopsida; order Caryophyllales; family Amaranthaceae; genus Patellifolia; species Patellifolia procumbens. The sequence continues at coordinate 3,724,226 of CANSGD010000193.1, forward strand.
TATTGAATATGAAGGTAGCTTGCACAAGGATCACAATATAATACATCCGTTTGGGACAATTGTGAGTTAGAATGAAGCAAAGAGTTAGTGAAAGAAGTGCCAAAACTGACAAATGTTCACTATTTTGATCATAACTTTTGATATAAAATTGATAATAAAAAAATTCTAGTTGGGTTGGAATCTAGACTTCAAGGGATTTCCAACGATATGTCACAAGCCCCAAACGGACTTCTGAATCTGAGAGATACGACCTTTGCAAGTTGACGCAAAATCGCAGTTTACCCACGCTACTTGATCAGGCGGGGCCAACTTTGTGATTTTTCTTCTATTTTGCGCGAAAAGAAGGGGAATAATTTTTGCTTGGCCCAACCCAATCGGACGGGCGACACGGAGTAGACAATTTTGTTTATCCGGCTATTTTAAATCGCTTTATTAGAGTTTAGTATAAAAAGGTTAGACGTTTTATTCGTCAGACATCTGATTTTCAGCATTCATTAGTTTAGTTTTTCGTGCTTTTTAGAGAGAAACTCTTTAGTTTACATTCGAAGGTAATCGAACCTTGGATTATATCAATAAAAGTTATTGCTTTTCGTCAATTGGTATTGTTCTCTTTTCCTATGTTCTTGTTTAATCTTTTATTGCTTATTTATTTATTTAATCGTTCATGATGCAAAGCATTAATTTTTATATTAGATTCGTTGTTTTTCTTTCATTTACGAGTGAATAGTCGTCTTTCTAGGTTTTAGGAAGGAAAGTCATGTTTATACCATGATTGTTATTCGAATTGCTATTAGTTCGAGGTTGTGATTAAGGCAATTATAGTGTGATTTGTTCTTCAATTTGTGGTTTATGTTATTGCGCATTTTCATAAATTACGTCTGGCAACTTGGGTATGACCCGATCATAGGCTTACTTTTAGAGGCTTAGAACACACTATTGCTTCTTGTAACATACCTTACTAATGCATGTTCATAAGTATTTATAGTGTGGAATTTGATCAAATGACCTAGGCTCTTCTTGGGCTTTTTTTTGGCCTCTTTGGCTAATGTGGGTAATGTGTTTTAAAAGTAATACCGCAAGTTTATGGTGTCTGTTGTTAGCAGAGTCTTGAAAATACGGGTCAAATCCACAGAGAAACAGTTTTCAGAGTTGATATTCAACTAAACAGTTATTTCAGACAAAATTAGGTAGAAAACATTAACTACTAATTATACTAATGAAAGCAGGATTAAAATGAGAGTTTATCTATGAATTAAAAGCCTAGGGAAATAGTTTGGTCCACCATGCTTATACCATTCAAGGGTTCAAATAACTAACAATACCTAGGTCCAGAGTCGAACGATTAGAGCACGTGTTAATCCTATAGTAAATTCTCAACGCCCATAATTCAACATATGTCGTATGATCACAAACATAATCAGAATTACTAATGTGTTCTAGGCCTCTAAGTGTAAGACTAATCTGTAAGAACAATTATTAGCCAGACCTAATTCATGAAATTGGCCATATACTAACATAAATCACGGATTCAAGAATAAATCACATTATAATTGTTCTAATCACGACCTAGAAACTAATAGCAATTCAAATAACAATCATGGCATAAACATGACTTTCCTCCCTAGATCCATAGAAAGACGACTACTCACTCATGATTGCAGGATTAACAATGAATCTAATATAAAAATCAACACTTTGCATCATGAACGATTAAATAAATAAACTAAGCAATCAAACATTAAAGAAGAGAATAAGAATAAAGAACAATACTAATTGACGGAAACTAAAGAACTATATTGAAGCAAATCCAAGGTTTGATCGCCTTTGGAAGTAAAACTAAAGTGTTTAAACTAAACTACTGAATGCTAGAAAATAAAGTGTATGACAAATAAAACCTCTAACCTATTTATACTAAACTCTAAGAAAGCGATTTAAAATAGTCGGAGAAATGAAATCGTCTCCTTCGTGTCGCCCGCCCAATCAGGTCGGGCCAAGCCAAAAATCAATTCTTTTCCAAATCTCGTGAAACATCATGCAAACACAAAATTGGCCCCGCCCGATCAGGTCGAGCGAACCTATCCGATCGGGTGGTTAAACTGCGATTTTTGGTCAACTTGCGAAGGTCGTATATCTCAAACCAGAAGTCCGTTTGGGACGTATGAACTATCTTTGGAAATCATTTAAAGTACGTGAAATTTGAATGAGATAGAATGTTTCAAATTGAAATTGGTTAGTCTTAGTGATTGAGATGACACAAAATCGGAGACAGAAAGAGAGATAGGATTAATCGGAGTCTAGATTCTAAAATAATTGGAATTTTTCGATTATCAATTTTCTATCAAAGTTATGATCAAAATAGTGAGCATGTGCCAGTTATGGCACTTCTTTCACTAACTCTTTGCTTCATTCTAACTCAAAATTGTCCCAAACGGATGCATTGTGATCCTTGTGCAAGCTAACTCATCCTCAATGATTAATAGACTAGATCTTTGATAATCATGATCAATGTGTATCAAAATAACCTGAAAATCTCTGGAACACGCAAACAGGGAGCAGTGGAGCACAACTTACGTAATTCATCTCTATGATACACCTAAATGCTCTAAAAGGAGTTCTAAATGCAATCTAAATGCATCTAAAATTATATATAAATGTGATACATCAGTGGGCTAGCCTTATTAAGCATTTGGATTCTTCTCAGATTGGGCTGTAATGACCTTGTTCTCTTTCGAAGGAATCTTCTCAGTGGGTTCTTCCATGTAGAATCTATCCAGTGAGCTCTGCTATGTCGATTCCACCACTGGCATTGATTCGATCGGCTAGGTAGACCCCATACATAGCATATTCAGCTTGACAAGTTTCAAATATGTATGGATTTTTGATGTAACTAAATAAGATAACAAGGATATTGAGTTTTTGAGTAGTAACTCAAGATCTAGATAAAGTTCTTATGAAGTAACTCAATGAACCGTCAATGAAGTTCCAGAGAAAATTAATTGTTGATGTTGTTCCTATCATATGTGAATAATGTAACAAGAGGAACCGGATAATTCACCACTCCAAGGCACAGAAACTACGCTCTCCTATTAGTTTTATTTCGCCCCTCTAGGATCACCGGGTTACACGAAATAACGAATGAGATACAATGGAGTAACAATTCACTTCTATGATCTTAGAAGTGAATCATTAAGAACTTGTGTTTGATGTGTTTATGAAGAACACTTAAGAAAGTTAATTAGAAATTCTTAAGCAAGCCATCTTTGTCATTTCCAAGGATGGAGTTCACCTCCTCCTTTTATAGTAACACATGCAAGGGACCTCATTAAGGACCTTTAATAGGCTCCTTAATAAGACCCCTAAATCAGAGATTAAAGGCAGCAATAACCTTGCAAAACCGCTCATAAACGAGCAAAAACGCTTTAATGGATATAAACGGGCATATCACAAAATTGAAGCGTCACAGGCAGAGCCTAGTCGCGGCCCGGGAGCTGGCCCTGCCCCCCTTTTCTCTTGTTTTCCGGAATTAAATCCTACACCTCTATTTATTCCCCCATATGTGAACTAACCAAACCCATTACCCTTAAAAATGTTCCAACAATCCTCCTCCCATTTGTAGGGTAATGTTGAACGGTTTTCCTCATGCAAAAATCATAAACATACATGCTCATGCATCATAGAAATATCTAACGATAGAAATTCCACTAGTATAAGTAAACTTAACAACAATTACAATTGAAATGATAGACTAAGCTTTGAATCATTCAATCACTACAAATTATTGAAGTTACAAATACACATAAGCACAAAACTAATGTTCTTTAAAAACCTCCGACACCTTAGTAGCCATGGTGTCCATATCCATTCATGAGCGTTCCAAGTCAAGCCTAGACTTGTTGAAGCGGCCAAAACCCTAACTCGTATAGGTAAATCTTTTCGCACATGCTCCTGCAATTGAGCACTTTATCAAAGATTTATTAAGAAATTTTAATTTCAACCTCCTTTTCATTGCAGTAACAAGCACTAACCTTGGGATGTATATTATACAAGTGCTTCCAACCCTTAAGGAAAAGTACTATCCTCATTGAATTTGAGATCTAACGTTGTATTAGACATCAAATTGAGTTTTCCTTAGTTAAAGGTTGATCAATAGGCTTAAGACCCATCCCTATGTTCATTTTGTTCACTAGTTCTCTTGACAATGGTTTTGTAAATGTATCCGCCAAGTTCACACTAGACTGAACAAAATCAACGGTTATACAACCATTCCTTATCATTTCAAGTACATAGCTATGTCTAACCCCCAATGTGCCTTGACTTGCCATTGTAGACTTCACTATACGCTTTGGCTATTGTGGATGCACTATCACAATGGATAGCTAGAGGAGACATTGGTTTGACCCATAAGTCAACCTCACTCAACACATTCCTTAGCCATTCTGCTTCTTGACAACAAGAAGCTAATGCGATGAATTCTGATGCCATAGTTGAATCGGTAATACATGTTTGCTTCTTAGATGCCCATGAGACGGCACCTCCTAAAAGAAGAAACACCCATCCACTTGTGGAAGAATAATCTTCCTTATGGGATATCCAACTAGCATCCGAGTACCCTTCAATGATTTAAGGTTCTCCCGTATAAGTTAAACCATAATCTTTGGTTTTGTTCAAATACCTTAGTACTCTTCGCAAAGCTTGCCAATGCATCATACTAGGTTTACTAGTATACCGGCTAAGCTTGCCAATAGCAAATGCTATATCCGGCCGAGTGCTAGTTATAGCTTACATCAAGCTTCGAACCAAGCTTGCATACTCCAATTGAGCAATAGGAGTACCACTACTCAGAACCAAGTGAATACTAGGATCCATTGGAGTAGAAAAATGAGACGAGTTTGACTCATTGTACCTCTTTACCACTTTGTCAATGTAATGAGCTTGTGATAAAGAAATAGTTCCTTTACCTCTCATTTTTCTAATACCAAGAATAACATCCGCTTGACCCAAATCTTTCATTGAGAAGCTACTTGAGAGAAAAGCTTTAGTATTTTTCACTTGTTCCAAATCAATCCCAAAGATGAGCATATCATCTACATATAAGCAAATTATAACTCCTTTACCGTTATTATCAAATTTGCTATATACATATTTATCGGACTGATTTACTTTAAACCCATTAGCCAAGACTACATCATCAAATTTTTGATGCCATAACTTTGGTGCTTGCTTAAGTCCATACAAAGATCTAATTAAGTTGCAAACCTTAGACTCTTGACCTTTGACCACAAATCCTTCCGGTTGATTCATGTATAATTCCTCCTCCAATTTACCATTAAGGAATGCCGTTTTAACATCCATTTGGTGAATTACAAGACCATGAATCGCCGATAAAGCTATCAATAGTCTAATGGTAGCAATTATAGCTACCGGAACATAAGTGACAAAGTAATCGATACCATATTTTTGCCTAAAACCTTGGACCACTAACTGGGCCTTGTGTTTTAATATGGTTCCATTGATTTTCCGTTTTCTTACCAAAATCCATTTACAACCTAAGGGTTTGCAACAGGGAGCTAAATTAGCTAAAACCCATGTATTATTCCCCATTATTGAATCCATTTCATCATTCACAACCTCTTTTCAAAATGCGGAATCATGAGACTTTATAGCCTCATCAAAGGTCCTAGGATCCTCCTCCATTTTGTAACAATATGAGAATTGAATCACAATCGACTCCCTTGACCCTTCAACTAAATAAAGAGGAAAATCCGGTCAAAAAGATTTCTCTTTTCTAATTCTTTTACTTTTCCTAATTTTCGGCGTTATGGTTTCATGATCATCATTGATGTCACCCACAACCTTGAACTAGTACTAGGTATCATGTCCTTTGGTCGAGGAATCGAAGAGAAACGAGTCTCATCAAAAATTGCATCCCTTGACTCTATCACGGTGTGAATAGAGACAAAATCATTATGTTCAATGACATAAAACCTATAGGCTTTGCTATTTTCCGCATAGACTATAAAAATGCAATCAATTCCTCTTTCACCTAAAGTTTTACATTTAGGTTCCGTCAATTTGACAATAGCCTTGCATCCCCATACCTTAAGGTGATTTAGATTAGACTTTTCTATGACCAAAGTTCATATGGGGTAGTCTTGTTCCTTTTATTAGGAACCCAATTCAAAATATGGGAAATTTCTTTGGTAGCCCCTAACTTTTAATTTCTCTCAGTGGTAACTTTTTGTTTGGCATATTATCAGTGGTAGACCCTAATTAGTATTAAAATTAAAACTATAGTATTAATTAGTGTTTAGCCGTTAATCAGCTGTTAAATTCGCCTTAAACTAGTTGACCCTAGATTAATATAAACCCCTACCCTGACCCCTCTACCTATTTCCCTCCTTCCATTGCTATAGAAATGAGCCTTCACCCTCATTTTATTTTCCATTCTTCCATTGTTATTAATCGACCTTTCACGATCCTCACTGCATTCTATCTTCCTACCCTAATTCCAGGACTTCATCTTCTAGCATGCCGTTAAAATAGCATCACCCCAAAAACCGTCACTTAGACCCGAATTCGAAAGCATGGTATTAACCATTTCTTTTAAAGTCCTATTTTTCCTTTCCGCCACACCATTACTTTGAGGTGAGTATGGTACGGTAGTTTCATGGATTAGCCCAATGGAATTAAAATAACTAGGATTATAGTGTTCACCACCCCTATCCGTCCGAAGTCTTTTAACTTTTTCACTAAGTTGAAGTTCCACTTCGGTCTTATATCTTAAACTTTTCAAGTGCTTCATCTTTTGAGAATAAAAAATAAATGTAACAATACCTTAAAAAATCATCAATAAAAGTTACAACATTTTTTTTTCCCAAAGATGGTGAACTATGAAAGTCACTGAAGTCACTATGCACCAATGCTAACAATACCGATTTGTAATTTTGTTTGACATCAAATCAAAGGAAGGTATTAAACATAACTTAGACATGTCATATAATCTACGATAATTCACATGACCAAAGCGATTTTGCCATAGAGAAGAAACATCAAGCATGTAAATAGAACTAGCAATTTTATTATCAATGCTAAACTTAAACATTCCATTATAAAAATAACCTTGACCAACATAAATACCACTCTTAGACACTATAAATTTATCGGATTCAAAAACAACCTTAAAACCAAATTTATTCAAAAGACCTCCCAACACAAGGTTTTTCCTAACTTCCGAAACATAAACAACATCCTGGAGAGTTAGAGTATTTCCCGAGGTTAAAAACAATTCTACTTGGCCAATTCCCTTGGCCTTTATCGTAGAATCATTCCCCATATACAAAATTGGACCATCATCCAATTCCTTCAAAGACTTGAAATGGTGCCTATTATTGCACACATATCGAGAAGCTCCCGAATCAATCCATCAAGAATCATCAACCTGCACAACATTAATTTCAGAAATCATAACAACAAAATTCATTTCTTCAATTATGTTTTCATGTGCAACCATACCTTGGTTTTTACCAACACTAGGTTGATCGTTCTTTGTCGTCTTCTTTTTCTTCCAAGACGGACAATCCCTCTTCAAATGAGGACCATTGCACACCCAACAAGTAAGAGTTTTCCTCTTCTTGTTTGCAACATGTGTTTTAGATTGAGCATTGGATTTCTTGGTCCCATTAGACCCACCAAAACAAAAAAAACCTCCCCTCGAAACAAAGGGTGTTCTTTCCCCTCGACTGCTAGGGCGAAACTACCTATCTAGGGTTTGCTCTCCAGCCATGGCTGATGAATTGGTGAACCGTTGTTTAAAATTGAACCTGGATGATGACGAGACGACGGTGGTTGATTAAGGTGGACTGGTAGCGGAGGATAATGATGATAGGTGTTCGCTGATAATAGTGGGTCGACTCTTGACAGACCGACCCTTTAATTTTGATGCGTTCAAGCGCACAATGACTGGTGTTTAGGGGGTTGCGAAGAGGATGGCGATTCATGTTGTGCGACCTAATTTGTTTGCAATACAATTCTTTCATTAGAAAGATAAAGCTAGGGTTCTTGAGGGGCGTCCATGGTGCTTCGAACATAAATTATTGATTTTGAACGACATTACGGGGAATGAACAACCTGACGAAGTCCCGTTTACGCACTCTCCATTCTGGCTTTGAGTGAGGGACCTTCCTTTGAATTGTAGGTCGGACGACGCATTAAGGGAAATGGTTGCTTCGATAGGTAAGGTGATTGATATTGATCGTGATGACTTTACGATGGAAAGATATAGGTGAGTCAAACTTTTACTTGATGTTTCTAAACCGTTGCGAGGTTATCAATTGATACGTGGTAAGGATGGTAGAGAAGTGAAGATTTCTTTCCAATATGAATGTCTTCCATTCTTTTGCCCTATCCGGAGTTATGGGTCATAGTTAACTTGATTGCATTCATGAGGAGGATGAGTCGTCATCTTCAGGCTACGGGTGGGGTACGTGGCTTAAATCTTCACCCATGAAAGGAAGACACAAGCTGATGGAGGAGGTAGCAACTGTTAAAGCAAGTAGACGAACCTTATTTATTACACAAAAACCAACCATGTCGTCATTGCAACCTTGTGTTGTAGCAAGCTCGACACATGGGCCAATTGGTGACGAGGAGATAAGAGTGATAAAGGGAGGAGACTTGGAGGTTCAAGAGTGTGGTAAGGAGATCAGGGAATGTGAGGGAGAAAATTTAAATGTTGACAGTAATGTGTGTAGTAGGGAGGGTAGTGGGAATGACAAAGGAGTGATGGAGGTTCCTGGTGACGTTGCAATTTGTAGAGAGGTAAGTAGTGGGAAGGGGGGAGTACAATTAATGATGAAGTTGACTTAGAAGTTGGGAGTATTCATTTTGTAGTGGGATCAAGAGGAGGGTCAAAGGTAGTTGAGGGGGTGGGTGGAGTTGTTAAGTAACGTAACTGGAAGAGAGTGGCTCGTTCTAAGGGGCAAGAGAAGAATGCTAGTGATGGGGTCTCATTTGGTCTTGGAAAACGTGATTTGAGAGAAGCGATGGACATTGATCCTATTATTTCCGTAGCTAAAAAAGTGGTTGTGGTTTCTGGGGAAAATGTTATTGCTGCTAGGGCGGAGGTTGGTACATCCCAACCCCGCCGCGAGCCATGAGTCTGTTAAGTCTCAAATGTAGGGGGCTGGGCTATCCCGTTGCAGTTGAAGGCCTTCGTGATTTGGTACGAAGGGAGGCCCCGTCTTTGGTGTTCCTTTTAGAGACGAAATTGAGTAGTTGGGAGTTTAGTAGATTCAAAGAGAGGTGGGTGATTTTGATGGTCTAGCGGTGGATTCAGTTGGCTGTTCTGGGGGATTGGCATTGCTTTGGAGGAAGGGAATCGATGTCACGTTGGAGACCATGTCCGTTCACCATATTAATGTGAGGGTTAAAGCAGGTTTGGGTGATGAGGAATGGAGACTTACTGGGTTGTATGGGTTGCCGGAGGTGCAGAATCGTTATCTGTATTGGAAGCTTTTAGAAGAGTTGGCGTCTCATTCCGCTTTGCCATGTCTGTGTATAGGCGGCTTTAACGAAATTCTGCTTCAGAGTGAGAAAAAGGGTGGTGGTGATAGGGCTGATTGGCAGATGAATAATTTCAGACGTGCTGTTGATGCTTGTGGTCTCATGGACGTTCCATGGTCAAGGTATGAGTTCACGTATGATAACGAAAGGGAAGCTGAGGAGAATGTTCATAGTAGACTTGATAGAGCTCTTAGTACGAGTGATTGGAATGTTAGCTTCCCGGATGCTCATTTGTTAAACCTTGACCGCCAGTGGTCTGATCATGCGCCGATTAAGGTGGTCTTTTCCCATAGGGAAGGTTATGTGGGATTCGGTGAGAAACCGACTCCTTTTTTTAGCAATTATGGGCAGAGGATGGGGACTGTGATGGAGTGGTTGAGAATGCATGGATCGGAGGAGCCTCACTAGAGCATCGTTTGACATGGTGTTTGGAGGAACTGAAGGTGTGGAGCGGTGAGAAATTTGGGGCAATTTTTAAGGAATTAAGGAAAAAGAGGAAGAAGTTGCGAGATCTAAACAAAGGTGGTCTTTCTTCGCGCCAACTAGAGAAGGGGAGAGGTCTGATTAGCGATATTTCCACTCTTGTTCATCAGGAGGAGGTATTTTGGAGGCAGAGATCCCGTGTGATGTGGTTAGAGGCTAGAGACCGAAATTCAAAGTTCTTCAACCAGAGAGCTTCAGGAAGAAAGAAGAAAAATAGAATCATGAAGGTGAAAGATGAGATGGGAGTGGAGGTCATGGGTGAAGAGGGGATTGGTAGGGTTGCGGTGGATTACTTTAGGGAATTTTCTCTTCTTCTAATCCACCCCAGATTGACCAGGCTTTGGAAGATTTTGCACCCCGGGTTACAGTTCAGATGAATGAGGGCCTTCGGGCTACTTATTGTGCGGAGGAGGTTCAATTTGCGCTGAGTCAGATGCATCCTATCGAAGCTCCAGGTCCTTATGGTATGTGTCCTCTTTTTTTTCAGTCTTACTAGCATATTGTAGGACCTTTTGTGGTCCAATATGTTTTGTGGTCCAATATGTTTTTTTTTTCAGTCTTACTGGCATATCAAAGCTTTTTTGAATCGTACTTATATTGCTCTTATTCCTAAGAAGAGTAATCCTGAGGGTATGGGGGACTATAGGCCTATCTCCCTTTGTAATGTGATCTATAAATTGGTCTCGAAAGTGCTTGCAAACAGATTGAAGAAATTCCTCTCTGATATTATCTCTGTTAATTAGAGTGCTTTTGTCCCTGGGAGGTTGATTACTGATAATATTTTGGTTGCTTTCGAGTTATTCCATTATATGAAAAATTACAAGAAAGTGGAGGGATGTATGGCTTTGAAGCTGGATATGTCGAAAGCTTATGATCATATTGAGTGGGATTTTTTGGAAGCTGTGCTGAATAGATTTGGTTTTGATGATGATTGGTGTGGTAGAGTGATGGAGTGTGTGCGGTCAGTCAGTTTCGCCGTACTTATTAATAGAAGGCCTTCAAATGAGTTTGTTCCAGAGCGGGGAATTAGGCAGGGGGACCCATTATCCCCCTACCTGTTTATTCTCTGTGCGGAGGTCTTCTCGAATTTGTTGAGGTGTGCGGAGGAGAAGCGTGGGCTTGTTGGGGTTAGAGTGGCGACTTCAGCCCCTTCCATTTCCCATCTCCTATTTGCTGATGACTGTGTTATTTTCTCTAGATCTTCTTATCATGATGCTGGTGTGATTAAAGACGTGCTCGATGTGTATGAGGCCTCGTCGGGCCAAAAGGTGAAATTTGAGAAGACTAATGTCTCTTTTAGTAATGGTGTGACTGAAGAAAGGAAGGTGAAGTTAGCAGAGCAGTTGGGTGTGAACGTGGTCGATATTCATGATCGTTATTTAGGTTTGCCGACCTTTATCGGGAGGTCTAAGAAAGTGATTACTAGGGGTGTGAAGGATAAATTATGGAAGAAGCTACAAGGTTGGAAAGGGATGGTTCTATCAAAGGCGGGAAGGGAAGTACTGATAAAGGCAGTGGCCCAATCGATTCCTACCTATGCGATGAGTGTGTTTAAGTTTCCATCTTCCTTTTGTGACGAGTTGAAATCCTTAGTAACTCAGTTTTGGTGGGGTCAGAAGCGGGGGGAAAGAAAGATTCACTGGCTTGCCTGGAAGAAATTGTGTCGTCCTAAAGCTGCGGGTGGTTTGGGGTTCAGAGACTACAAATTGTTCAATTGGCTCTCTTGGGAAAACAAGCTTGGAGATTGGCTACTTCATCTGACAGCTTATTGTTCCATGTGCTAAAAGCTAGGTATTTTCCATCATCTTCCTTCATGGAGGCGAAAATAGGGGCTCACCCAAGTTATACAAGGAGAGGGATTGCGGAGGCTAGGTGGGTTATGTAAAAGGAGGGCTACAGGTTGTTTGGTGTGAGTGGTAGCAGGGAAGGGAGTGCAAAAAAATTTTAAAGAAAAATTACATTTTGCTGCGAGCCTCACCACATAGCCCGCAGCAAATGGTGATATTTAAACTTGAAATATCACCATTTGCTGCAGGCTATGTGGTGAGGCCCGCAGCTATTAGCACTTTTTGCTGCGGGCCTAAAGGTTTAGCCCGCAGCTAAAGGTTAAATTTAGCTGTGAACATGTACGCAGCTAAAGTTTTTAACATTTAGCTGCGCCTTCAATAGCTACGCCTCCTAATACACAACTACAAGTGGTTTTAAGCCCGCAGCAACAAGTGTTTTTTCCACTAGTGCATCTTTACTCATTATTATTACTACTAATATTATGGTTGAGCATAATTTGGGTTGGTGTGTAATTTAACCATTCTTCATCTCAATACGAGTATTCTAATTTGCAATTGTTGTTTTATTTTACCGACTAAAAAGTCACTCATCATACAAATAAGCTACAAAAAGCTAGAAGATATTAAAAGATTACAAAGTTGCTAATAATATTGAAGTACTATTTAAGGTACTACATCGTAATACGTTGAATATTAAAGATACTTTGGTGATTTATGGTGGAATTTGGTTTATAAATATTATAGACCAACCTACCGCAAATCGTGGGTTGGTTAGAAGCACAAACTAACCTATATTTTAAGCTAATTATTATTATAATTGCTAATTATTATTATAATAGTAATATAAATTTACTTTGTAGACATTATTGTTATTATACAATCATCATCAAGTATCAATATATTAATATATACTAATAATAGTAATTACTCATTATAAATTATTATTATTATTAGTAATTATTATTTTAAAAATTAATTTATCATTATTACTATTATTTATTTATTTATAACTATCATTTTATAACATCAAAAATAATATATCATTATTCATTAATTATTATTCTAAATTATCTAGAATTATAATTGTTATATAATATTCATAATTATTATTGTTTAATTACTATTTATATATTTATTACAATTCAATTCAATTCAATTCAGCTCCAATAAGTTCAGTTCAGTTTAGCTTCAATAAGTTCAGTTCATTTTAGTTGAATTCATCTCCAATAAGTTCAGTTCAGTTCAGTTCAGCTCAGTTCAGCTCAGCTCCAATAAATTCAGTTCAGTTCAATTTAGGTAGAATTAGACGAAGAGAATAGGCCCTTAGCAAATGTCTCTTATAAAATCTCTTTTGCTCCAATAACGCTTGAGATTTCACAAGAAGTACCATCCAAGTAACAATAACAATTACTTTGAGGGTAGGGATTCCTGTTACCTTTCCCCCTACTTTCAAGTGTCTGACCCATTAAGACCCGAGCGAGGTACGGGCTACTTCTTCTTACCGAAAAAAACAAGTAGTACTTAGTCTATTAGTAAGGAGAGCACTCTTTCAACCTCAAGGTTGGGGGTTCAATACCCACTAGGGGCACTTTAAGGGTAGGATTTATCTTACCCTTCCTCATAATAATCTCAAGTGCCTGACCCATGAGGATCCGAGTGGAATCCTGACCACTTCTTTTTACCAAAAAAAAAGTAACTATAATAATTGGCCCCCTCGTATAATCTTTCATCTAGAGTTACAAAGATAATAAAACTATTTCCACTTTATACCTTAGCTACTAAAATTAGTTTAAAATTCTACAAATACAAACATATTATTATTAAAGAGATAATGATAGGATCTTCCAAACAAGTTTCCTAACAAAACATAATAAATTAAACTTGAAAGTTCTTGTTTCTTTTTTACAAATTTGAAAAGGCATCAATAAATCATACAACTTCATTCCCAAAAAACTTCTTATATCTCTATCGCATATATAAAAGATTAGTTGTTGGTGGGTCTTTTGTGATCATTTATATGATAAATTATATAATAGTTGACTTTGACATTTTTTTAGGTAAGAAGAAGTGGTCCGGACTCCGCTCGAGTCATAAAGGGTCAGACTCTTTGAAAGAGGGGAGAATGATAAGGGAAATCCTACTCTCAAAGTATTCCTAGTGGGGATCGAACCTCCAACCTCTATGTTGGAAGACTCTTTTCTATCCACTACACCAAGCTTTGCTTGGTAGTTGACGTTGACTTTAAAGAGTACTTTGTGTACTCTTTCGAGATAAAGTATGGACCTAATAAATAAATAAATTATTTGATTTTGGAGTCTCCACCCAATTGGAGAAGTGGAAAGGTTATTTGGGACAAGTGAGACAACCATTTAGATAGAAATGAGAAATTTATAATCAAACCGAGAAAGTATCAAAAAATCCATTGACAAAGTCATGATTCCCCCAATTTTTCTTGTTTAATGCTTTGTAGATTACATGCTATTAGAGTCTATATTATGGGTTATATTCGTTATTTGTTTTTTGATGTGATTGTATATGTTAGATGTAGTAATAAAGGTTATGTACAAGAGTTAAATAAAAATTAAAAAATGGTAGTAATTTGAGAATTCTATCAAAACTACGGGTCAATTAATATTATTAATAATTTTATTTATTAATCAATATTTTCAATTTTAGTTAATTATGTATATCTCTAATATAATAGCATTCTCTTTGTAATAGTATAAATTAAATTATAACCCCTTAAAATATTCCATCAATATCTTACATTCACTTTCAACCAAATGGAATATATCTTGCTTCCCACATGAAATATGAAACCAAAGGTAATGGGGTAAAAGAATCAAAATATGAGGATCATTTGATAAGATAGTTTACAACATTGACTCGAAAATCTCAAAACTTGTTCATTACTTTATGACATTATGTAATTTCCTTTTTAATTAATCTACTTCAAATCTCAACTTTGTTGGAGTACCTAATATTATATTAAGATATTTGGGTATCCACGTATTGATTACTTTAGACGAGGTACAATCTCGATTAAATACAATTTAGTCTCTAGGTGTTATATTGTCCATTCTAATTACAAGAATCAATGTCTTATACCTTGTGCGAAGCATAAAAAGACGTGGTAATATGCTGGAATTCCTTGGCACTATACATTATTTTTATTGCCATATCCTCCTATAAGAATCAATTATTTGTCTCTTTTCTAATAGCTATAAAAGTAGTAATAAAACCCTAAAATTGTTTAAATATTTCTAAGCACTACTCTCTAAGCCGTACATATCCTTGGGATTAAGGGAGTGTCGACAATAGACAATTGCATGCAAGCATGCACATCCCAAATTCACCATATTGCATGCAATATATTAAATCCACAAAATCCAGCTAGCTTTTAAAAATTATTTCATCATGTGCGAACATAGTTTTGCATAGGTCAGGAATACGAATGCGTTTTTTAGTTCTGATTTTTTTTAAATAGAATAGAGTGTAGTTAATTGATATTTTATGTGCGCATTAATTTGACCTAACGTAATGCATAAGAACCATTGAGAACGAGAACGAGAAGGTATATACGGATGACTTCTCAACACAATCATTCTCAGTAACCAAGTAATTTAAAAAGGTGGTATCATGATAGTTGCAGCTTTCAAATTAGAACAAACTATGTACTCCCCTTATTTCTAAAGCTATTGCCCTAAGAAACGGCCTTATCCGAGCCATGTAAAGATATGGGGATCAAGAACCTTCTTGTAGAAGGCCAGTTTTTATCATCGTTTTCAATGGCATTCATCACACACCTTGAAATATCCACGCGCTAGCAAATAGCAATGGCGGATCCAACAATATCGATATAGAGGTACACAATTAGATTATCATCCAAAAAGAAGGAAAAATTCTCATAAAATATGAAGCACCAATTTTTGTTAACAATTGAGTTATTAATGAATCACTTATAGTTCACTTAAATATTTTTTGAAGGTAAAATATTGAAAGAATAGTAATGGGTGAACAAGATTTCGAAGCAAAGTTCTAAAAAATCTTATTATTTAATAGGAAAATTTGACAGGAAAAATCCCACATTTGGCCGCTCTTCCATCACTGGTACCACCTTCAATTAATCCAGTAATAATCTCACATTTTACCCCCATCTGCTCATATTGGCCCGAAACCTATTGGTGACCTACAATTACAGGTAAACTCTCTTAATTACGTGATTAATAGCTAATTAAATAGAATTTAAACTTAAACTCTTAATTAACCACTAATTAAGTAATTTATAAATTAACTTTAAAAAGCAAAAAAAGAACTCCCCCACCCCCACCCCCTGTCAGCCCATCTCCTTCACCTCAACCGCCACCCCTCCCCCACCCCTTGCCTGACGCCAACCCTTCCCCCTCCCTCGCATCTGCCACCCTTCCCCCCCCCCGCCTATGCAACTCTCAAACTCTCAACAATGGCGAACGGCGGTGGCCGGCAATAGCACTGCAGCAGCAAACAACAATAACAACAACTTGTCGCGACGAGAACGAAGCCGCAAGAACAGAGAGGAGAGAGAGGACGAAGTCGAAAAGCAACCTCCTTCCTCTTCCAGTAACCACTTTGTCTTCCTCCTTCGTCTGCCTCCTTCGCAAGAACGGAGCCGCGACAGGAGGGGAGGGTGGCTGGGGAGGGGCAGGGGAGGGGAGGGTGACTAGGGAAGGGGGCGGGGGAGGGGAGGGGGAGGGTGGGAGTTGCCATCATCCCGTACCAAATACCAATGGGAGAATATGAGGGTCAAAGGTCGAATTATATCAGGATTAATTGAAGGTGGTACCAGTGGTGGAAAACCGGCCAAAGGTGGGATTTTTTCTGTCAATTTTTTTAATATTAAAAATTTATTAGACAACATTACAAGTGTTTTATAGCAATATATATGGGTAATGAAAATTATAATATTTTAATTAATATGTCATAAAAAAATATAAGTGTAATAGTAGATAAAAATTATTTGATGTTTTTAAGTAATCAAATATTTTATTGGGCTGGACTTTGAAAGTATTTAATAAGTTAATTGAATTGGGTTTGAAGTACAAAGGATTTTAAAACTTGGGTTAGAGGAGGCCAATCCAATCAAACCATCTAATGCCCATAGTAAAAGCCCAAACAATTCCCCCTAAATCTACAAGGGTTAGGATTGCAAAGCCTACACATGAGACCCCGAAAACCCACACAATCTCTCACACGCCGGCAACCCCCTCCCTTTCCCTCAATTTTTCTATTTATGTCTCCTCTTTGTTTTTCGTGAAGCTCACCTCACTCTCTTTCGTATTGCGTGCCCAGCAACCACTGACTCTCCCTCTCGTTTTTTATGCGCCCAGTCGAACCGCACAACAGCCTACGAGCGCCCGCCCAACATTACCCAACCGGACCACCAACGCGCCACCACCGCCCGCCGTGCGCCGCCGTCGCACCATCCCTGTTGCGGCGTCTTTTTCCTCCCTTTGCCATCAGTTTTCCACCTTATGTTCTAGTTATTTCCCTCTCTTTTTCCTCTATAGTATATAAGTAATTCTTTTTGATATTTTAAGTAGTGTTTTAGTAATTTAATAATCAAAGTTAGTGACATAATTATTTTATTAAATAAATTTCTGATTTCATTAATTCAAAATTAAAGTTACTAGTTTCATATTGCATATTTTATGTTTAAAGTGAGTTTCAAACATCAAATTAAGGATTTTTAGGGTTTTAAAGAAGTAATTTTATAGTATTACATTAAGGATTATCAAAGTTGGAAGCCTTAGCCTTTAAAGTGTTTTAAAGTATTTTTAGATAATTTTAAAGTATTGTAAAGTTTTTGTGATTTTATTAGACAGTTCAGTATATTTCGGCAACTCCATTCAATTCAATTTAATTTAGTTGAATAATTTTCGACTGGAGAGAGCAGACTCTAAAACACAGGTAGCAAAAGTTTAATTTTAAAGTGATTAATTAATTCTACACACTATATTTATATGTGTATATATATATAAGCTTCTTTTCAATACTTTATCATGAACATCATGGTTATCATTCACATGTTTGGGCGGGATAACTCATAACTCTAATATAGTATATGCTTCATACGTTAACATGTATATCTATGATTGATCGTGTATATTTTGCTAATAAAGGCCTTAAAGATTGTCCTTATGCCTAATGAGAAAGAAGTGGACAATCTGTTAAATTCTACTAATGTATCAACTTTCCCCTTAAAAAATGTATCAATTTTCCTAAGTCTTTATGGAGATTATGTATGTTTAAGCCAAATTTTACGCAAGTAAAATCTAGATAGAGACCTATAACTAGCTAATGAAGATGGATTGCTAATCAAGATGAACAATGCGAAGAAGAACACACGAAAGCGAAAAAGAGAGAAAGACACCACGAATGGTGACTCGGAAAACCCCAGGAATAAGGGTCTAAAAACCACGGGTGGCCTTGAGTCCACCAATCCACTATGTTCAATGTTAATTACAAGTACAATAAATGCATTTCCTTATGAATACTAAGTAGAAATGCGAGTGCTAAGTGTAAAATACGAGTAGAAAATACTCTCTAAGCTTAGAATAATTAGTAGTAGCTTATGGGATTGTGTTGTGCATCTAATGGTACGTTTACAGCTTAAATAGGCTTCAAATCAGCTTGCCTTGACTGCTGTAACAGCTTCCTATGATATAGGTAAGTTGTTGTAACAGCTTCCTAGAATCAAGGAATATGTTATCACCGTCTGTTCAGCTGGCTTTGAATCAGTCTCCCACTATATTAGGCATGTGGGCTGACTTATTCCTCTAACTCAATTTGACTTGGTCTTCATAACAAACTCTCCTACATCTTAGGCTATTGTTGAGTCATACGCTAACCTGCTCCAAGCTGGTGACCGATAGCTGGAAGCTGGAACCTGGAAGCTGAACCTGGAACCTGGAACCTGGTAGCTGGAAGCTGGAAGCTGGAACCTAGTTAGTGGAAGCTTACATCCAGTAGCTAGTAGTAGCTAGCTGGGCTGGAAGCTAATTAATACTCGGAAACTATAGCTGAAACCGATGATCGTGGAACCTGCAAACCTACAGAACTAGCTTAGGAAAATCTGGACATAACAATTGCCCCTACCTTGGACCTTGTATGCGCAACAGCTTGGAAGGTGCAAGTTACCATCCAACTAGATAATCTAGCTACATCGAAAAACATTAGTACAAATATAGTCATTTCGTTTGTCTTTTGATACTTGGGATATAACCACTTGTGCTTAGAACCTTAGACTTGTGACTTATGTTCATTCGTGTGTATGTGGCCACTTTGGTTGATTACAATCTGCTGTCTAGTGAGCATTAGCTTTTGAATGCGCATAAATCTAGACGTATACGTCTTATGGATTCTGACGTTTGCGTCCTGGCGTACAAGCCTCTTTGTTAGCTTAGATGAATCTGGCATACAAGTCAATCTGTTAGCTTTGGTGAACATGGTATGCAAACCTCTTCGTTAGCTTAGGTAATCCTGCATTACATCTTGGTTTGAGATGGTCGTTGGTATGGCCGACGGCCCTTCGATGCTTAAGTCACTAAGTGTTCCATGAGGTAAAAATAGAAAAATAGATAATTTAATAACTTAGAGATTTTTACTTGATTTATTAGAAGTGGTACAACCTTAATATATTAGGATGCTAGGCGATATGCCCCCTTTCTAGCTAACTATAGCTAGCCTGGATCTAGCTTATGACTGCTTCATCTTCTTCAACTCTGATTTCAGCCATGGCTCTCTCCCTCACATCTTCAAAGGTGCTGCAAGGGTACCTGGTTAATTCATAATACAACCTAGATTCATAGGTCAGCCCTATCCGGAATGCTTCAATTGCGGTTGGAACGTCCAGATTCTTGACAGCTATCATTTCCTTGTTGAACCTATCCATGTATTGACGGACACCTTCATTCTGCCCCTGAGTGATGCGATAGAGGTCGACAGTATGCTTTTCCATAACCCTGCTGCTAGAAAATTGCTGGTTAAATTTGTTGACTAAAGTAGAAAAGTTAGATATTGGACCTGGTTTTAGGCTAATAAGCCATTGTAAAGCTAGGCCAGCTAGAGTAGCTCCAAATAATTTGCACATAGTGGCTTTAAGGAGATGCTCAGGAATAGGCAAGGTCCACATCTTTTGCTTATATTGGTCCACGTGATCGCATGGATCTGTTGCCCCATCGTACAGCTTGGATGATGGAGTTAGATGCAGCTTCTTTGGGATCCTAGCCTTAGCAATCTCGTCTACAAAAGGTAATTGAGCATATCCATCTACTGCTTCCTGGGTTATAGGTGTAGGTGCCCCAGGTAGCTTGGTCAGCATGCGCATCATCTTCTTGTTTTGTGCTTCTAGGACAGCTAACCTACTAGTTGTTGAATCAGCTTCCCTGTCCTCCTGGTTAGGATCCTCCCTTATATCCTCTTCTTCACTGTTGCTTTTCGAATCAGATAAGTTAGGGAAGCGAGATGTGCTGCCAATGTTGCGTCGTTTGGACTTCCTGTTATTACTTTTGGCAGACTCCAACTCCTTTCTCAAATTTTCGATGGTGTGACGTGACTCAGTTTGAGCATGTTGGAGATCTAGTAAAGCAACCTTCATTTGTTCAGGGGTAAGATCAGCCATCTTGTTCGAGATTTCGTGAGAGAATAGATTTTAAAGATGAAATCTAGTTGTAGGCCCCACGGTGGGCGTCAAACTGTCTATGCCAAATTTTACACAAGTAAAATCTAGTTAGAGACCTACAACTAGCTAATGAAGATAGATTGCTAATCAAGATGAACAATGCGAAGAAGAACACAAGAAAGCGAAAAAGAGAGAAAGACACCAGGAATGATGACGGGGAAAACCCCAGGAATAAGGGTCTAAAAACCGCGGGTGGCCTGGAGTCCACCAATCCACTATGTTCAATGCAAATTACAAGTACAATAAATGCATTTCCTTATGAATACTAAGTAGAAATGTGAATGCTAAGTGTAAATACGAGTAGAAAATACTCTCTAAGCTTAGAATAATTAGTAGTAGCTTCTGGGATTGTGTTGTGCATCTAATGGTACGTTTACAGCTTAAATAGGCTTCAATCAGCTTGCCTTGACTGCTGTAACAGCTTCCTATGATATAGGTAAGTTGCTGTAACAGCTTCCTAAAATAAAGGAATCTGTTATCACCTTCTGTTCAGCTAGATTTGAATCAATCTCCCGCTATATTAGGCATGTGGGCTGACTTATTCCTCTAACTGAATTTCACTTGGTCTTCATAACAATCTATCTTACATCTTAGGCTATGGTTGAGTCATACGTTGACCTGCTCCAAGCTGGTGACCGATAGCTGGAAGTTGGAAGTTGGAAGCTGGAAGCTGGAAGCTGGAAGCTGGAAGCTGGAACCTGGAACCTGGAACCTCGAACCTCGAACCTCGAACCTCGAACCTGGAACCTGGAACCTCGAACCTGGAACCTGGAACCTGGAACCTGGAACCTAGTAGGTGGAAGCTTACATCTAGTTGCTAGTAGTAGCTAGCTGGGCTGGAAGCTTATACTCGGAAGCTATAGCTAGAACCTATGATCGTGGAACCTACAAACCTACAAAACTAGCTTAGGAAAATCTGGACATAACAATGTATTATACACTCGGGCGTATCATGAGCATGGTAAACCCAATATGCTCATGATATACCCAATATTATGTGAGCAAAAATAGTTTTGGGTGCACCATATTGATAGTACATCCACCCAGATGTATAATAAAAATTGTAGCCTTTATGTGCTAATCAAAGCGACCTTTAGCACAAATGTTATTTAGGGTCTTAAACATCTTTTATGCGGTTATACGAATCAATATAGCAAATTTATTGAGCCAAAACAACCACAGGCCCATTTTTGTTGGACTTATATCATTTCATTTCCATTTGTTGCTTGTTCATTGCAAATTTGCAATAGCGGGGTCTATTGATACTTTCCATCAATAAAATATGAGCTGGTTTACTATAAGATGGTCTTAGGTTAAGCCTTAAACCCAGACCAGCCCAATAAGCCTTAGAGAAGTCCATGATGCGCGCCACACGTTAAGCAGCCCAGCCAAGTTGCTTTTTTTAACTTTTGGACCCAAAACCTTAAGTTTTGCGTTTTTTAACTTTTCGTCCTAAAACCTTAACTTTTGCATAAAAATCCATAACTAATATCATATGTGGAATAGATATTAACAAATATGCTAAAATTGTTAACTTTTAAACTTAAAATTTTAACTTTTGAACCTAAAACCTTGAACTTTTAAATATTAACATAATTTATTAATATAAGACCAGTCTAATAGGTCCAATAGGCATTTTTTCAAGTCAGCCTTCTTCCCACCACCCCCGCCATTCCCTTCACTCCATTAACCCTATTAGTTATGGATTTTTATGCAAAAGTTAAGGTTTTAGGTTGAAAAGTTTAAAAAACGCAACAGTAAAGGTTTTAGGTCAAAAAGTTAAAAAATCAATTTGTCTGGTTTCCTTTGCGTGTGACACGTATAATTGGGCTTTAATTTGGATTATTTGGCTGGTCTTACATTAAGCTTAATGTAAGACCGTCTTTTATGAGACTTTGCCATAAAATATTAATCTGTAAGTTGTTTTGATTTTTACTAAGACTTACAGAGTAGAAAATACACATACAATTGAATTTTTGTATAACTTTATAATAAGGCCCTATTCAGTTCACCTTATAATGATAACATTCAGTAAAAATAAGTTTAATTCAGTTAAACTAAGTTTAGTTCAATAAAAATAAGTTTGGTTCAGCAAAAATAAGTTCAGTTAAGTTAATTTAAGTTCAATTGAGTAAAAATCAGTAGTGCAAAGAAGAAATAACAACATGAATCAGTAAAAATAAGTTCAGTTCAGTAGAAACAAGTTCAGTTCAGTAAAAATAAGTTCAGTCCAATTTAAGTAAAAATAAGTTCAGTTCAGCAAAAATAAGATGAATTGAACAGGGTCTAAGTCAATATACGAAAAATAATATTTTTTTTTGAAAGATACAAGGAAAGCTTGGGGAATTCTTCTCTAAAGAGAATAACCCTAAACTATCTAAAGTAACTAAATAATGAAAATACATATCAGACTGGACATCCAAAGACTGTGATTGATTTTGAAGATGATGCTCAATCTTTGAAAGGTAATCAACCACTTGATTGCCTTCTCTATAGACGTGAACCATTAAACCTTCCGGAAAGAAGAAAGAAGTCTGAAAATGTCATCAATGAGCGTTTGTATACTCGTGGGCTGCGAACTTGTCGGCGAATGATGTTGATGATGAGATAATTGTCTCCTTTGATAATGAGATCCCAAATCTGAAATGAGTTGGCCAGGAGCAGGTCATTTCTGAGAGTCGTTGCTTCAGCAATTAAAGAGTTTGGCGTAGCCTTGTTTGAAGGCTTTGGCTGCTACAACGGTGTTGTTATCATTGCGGAGGACAATGCCAGTAGATCAAGTGGAAGATGTGTGAGATCCATCAAAATTTGAGTTTGAAAAATCCTTTGGAGAGGAGAATGCCAGCATATATTAAGAATTTGAGTGGACCTGCAAGGGTTAGTGGGTTGGAAAACACTCGTTTGCAGCCGGGTACGCGATTCTCTAAGAGAGGAATGCAATATTGATTTTGAGTGAGCTTGATTTTCTAGAATTACAACTGAAACTGGTAGGAACATGTTCTAATACTAGGTACGCGGTACCTAATGACATAAAATAAGAACCATAACATATTTATATTTACATCATTTGATATAATTTTGTCCAAACTTGCGTTAATAAGATTATTCATCACAACCATAAAAAAACATCGGGTACCTAATCCCACACCTGGTTTCTTCGAGAACTCGTTCTTTGAACCAACTTTATCGAGTACCTAGTGGGTATCGGGTTTACAATTTTGATTACCCAAAATTAAAACTATTTACAATCGGGTTCTTAGATTTGGATCTAGACTTCGAATCCAATCGTCTTTCCAATTTATCTGCTCACCCCTGAACTGAACTGATTGGAGTTGAACTGAATTAAAAATAAGATGAAGAGAACAGACCCTAAGTATAAATTCAGATAAGTCAGAATAATAAGCAAAAAAGTTCTAATAAGTTAAGATTAACAAAAATAAGTTGAAAAGATCAACCTGAACTTGACTCGACCTATTTAACACCTCCATTCTATGTAGATACTAGTATTAGGGATGAGCACAAACGGGAATCTGGTCAAATTATCAAGAACCATACCCAGATCTTGTCACAACCAATTCCTAGAATTTGGAACTAGAATTGAAAATTGTTGAACCAGAGCCTCATTCTCTAGAATTGGTCCTGAAACCAATTGGGACCAATTCCAATATCAGCTACGGTTCTCTGATAAAGAGATGCAATATTAATTTAGAGTGAACCTGATTTTCTAGAATTGCAACCGGAACAGATAGGAACAGATTCCAATACTAGGTACTTGGTACCCAATGACATTAAAACAAGACCGTAGCATACTTGTCGTCACATCATTTGATATAATTTTTTCCCAACTTCCATTGACAAGATTATTCAGCACACAAAAAATATTCAGGCACAGTCCCACACTTGGTTTCATCTGGTACACGTTCTTTGAACCAAATTTACCGAACATACATCAGATATCGGGTCTAAATTTTTCATCCAGAATTAAAACCAGTTTCAAATAGGTGCTAAGATTGCATCCAAAACGGGATCCAATCAATCTCTAAATCTAAAATCGGGTACCAAAATTTTTATTCTTACCCCTATATGCTTTCCATGCTTAATAATGGTCTTGAAAGGGTAAATGTCGTTAGCGCGTGAGAAAGGAATACAGCATACACCCCCAATGAAAAGATTGGTACATACAAAAATCTATTTATAAAAAACACGAAAGGCCCAATCTTCAAAGACCAAAAACAAACACACACTATCTATGTGAACAAGGGAGGGAAAAACAATAGCTTTCATTATTTAAAATAAAATAAAAAGGAGGTATTGAATAATGATTATTGAAAATGGTCTGAAAACGCCACCCCAGCTCTCCTATCACGTGACCCGGTCACTGGGGTAATAGGGTAAATGGTAAAGAAGATGAGATGAGATGAGGTGATGAGATGAGATGAGATGAGATGAGGTGATGAGATGAGATGAGATGAGGGTCCCTCCTTCACACCTCCCATTAGCATACATACACGGATACACCCAAACCAAACACACCCTTCTTTCTCTCTCTAAAAAACACATCTTTTCTCTCTCTAAAGGAAAATATACTTTCTCTATTTCATTTTATTGCCTACACTTTATATTTCACCGACTTTTAGACTGTACTTTAATAAGTACATAAAAGTATGTAAGAAAAAGTGACAGAAGAGAAATAAAAGAAAATTATTAATAAGGGATAAAAAAGAGAAGTATGACCGTTAATTTTAAAGTTTAAAGTGTACTCAATAGAAAAAACGGAGGTAGTATGATTATTATCTCTCCTAAGCCTCTATTTATATAACCCCCACACATACACACAACTGTGGTCTCAGTGTCAATCCCTGTGTTTTTGTTGAGACTTTCAGTATAGAGAGATAATAGCAGTAGCAGCAGCAGCAGTATAGTAGAGCATCTCTTCTTTGCACTGCTATTTCTTCAGACTTACTACAATCTTTCTTTTTAAAAAAAAAGGAGAGATTATATATTTAAGGTGTGGGGGGATGCAGCAGCAGCACCTGATGCAGATGCAGCCCATGAATATGATGGCAGCCTATTACTCTAACAACGTCACTACTGATCACATTCAACAGGTTTCTCTTTCTCTCTCTTCTTCTCTTTCACTGTGATTCCCTTCTTCATTTTTGCTACTCTTTCTTTTGTTTGGTTTTGTTTGTTTGGATCATAAACATATTCCCATTTCTGGAAATGAACACCCACACCCAACAACAAATAAAAAAAAAGAAAAAGAGAAAATAAAACTGTTTGTTTATTTGTTGAAATTGCACTTAAATGATTGATTATTGTTGTCTCTTTAATGGGTATCTCTTCCCTTTTTGATTATTGTTTTCCACTTTTTGATGTTCTCCCTTCCTTAATAATCTTCTCTTTGAGTGCTTCTCAAGCTTTTTACTACCCTTTTAAGGTTTTCCCTTGATCTTATCATCACTTTCTTCTTTTTATTTTATATTTAGAAACACGGTTTATTCATAAACGTATGTATAGACCGTGTATAACGAAAAGTTAAAACCTTCTGATTTTACCATCATCTATGGATATAGATAAACGGCCCGGAAGTCTCTAGACTCTTTGTTTTTCTGAATGTGCATCAAGAACAATTTTTTTAGGGGTTCTTATATAATACCCTATTAGCAAATGTTTATTGGGTTTTTATCCATTTTCTTTTTCCTGAAATGGGTACTTTTCTTTTAGGTCACAGTTCTATATTATGAATTCAGATCTTAATTCTTCTCTTTCTGTTATTATGAATTCATAGAAGTATATGGTCTTGACCCTCTTTCCTAAAAATCTATGGTTTTTGTCACGGGTGATACATATGATATGGTCTACACACTACACTATACATGACCAAGTGTGTTTTTTTACTTATAAATGGCATGAAAAATAAGTACTTACATATAGTGTTTATGCATTCCTCCTTTCTGGGTTCAGGGTTCAGGGTTCTGCCACACCTTTATGATTTCAGTAACTTCTCTCACCTCTCCTTTCTTTTGTTTGTCAAATTTATGCCACTTCATCAAACTTTCAAAAAGATTCTAATTTATTTGCATGCGCCTTTTTCTCTATGTGTGTGTTTTTTTTTCTCTTACATGCTTAAATTAGGAGTACTTGTAATATTAATCTTGTCATTATCTATGCTAATCATGTTACTAATCATATCTTATTTGCACCAAAAACATGCCATGGGCTCCCTTTATTTTCGAATATAAGCTAGATCATCTTTCACATTTGGGAAAAAAATGATCAATCTTCTTCAAACGAGCAAAGATCCCATTGTGTGTATCGTCTTATGTCTTGTTGTCTTATTCATCAAGAGAATATTAAGATAATATAATGTAAAAGATCTAAATGTTAAAAACACGGGGCATTTTCGTAACGTTACTTTGTATGGGGCCTTACTATCCTATTTCAAATTTTTGATGTTTTAAATAGCTATTGTAAAAAATGCCGGTTTTTGAGTTAGGTAATAAGTTATGATGATAAAGTTATACGAGACATAAGATGAGACACTAATAGACTTATGAAAGGAAAACATTAGTTTTATGTAGCGTTACTTTAAGAGAAAGTATGACCGTCGCAATCGGTCTTGGCTATTGACGGATTTAAAATTTCAAAATCATTCTAATTGGTTATTGATCCTAACCCTATTTGTCTTATTACTCTAAAAGTTAACTTCCTTCTGTTGTACAAAGTACTAAGTACGTTGTGCATAGCATGTTTAGTGCATGTTTAATCTAACTCAATTAATGAAAGGGCAATGAAATTTAATAGACTAAAGAAAGGGCAATAGTTATTACCTTTAATGGTTGTTTGCTTTTACTATGAACAAAAAATAAATATGGGATTGAGGAAGGTAATATTGTGTGTACCATATATTTGGGAGTGCTAATAATTGAGTGAACATAGTTACTCTCAAAATATATTGAGATTATGTTTCACTCCACCCCTTATAATACAACTAATTTGTTCCCTTTGAAGCTAGAAGTTGTGACTATAGTAGAAAGTGTAGTGACCGTTAAAACCTTAGAATGAAAGCTCCTAAGTCCTAACACATTTGGAGAGCACATATTATGCATAATTTGTGTGAATAAAAAAAAAGATACCCACCCTTTCTCTTTATTCATATTTTTCTTTGTGACATGTCTCTTTACTCATATACTTCCTCTAGTTTCTTTTTCTATTTCATCGTTTCCGGTTTAAGCTTCGAAATGTTTTTCCATGAAAATCATCTTCAAAGAAAAATCTCAATCGTAGAATGAATTTTTGTCTTAGCTTGGTTCCTTTCATAAAATTAGAGGAAACAAGAGAGTAGAAAATAAATGGGAAGACAAAGTGGTAGAACGGTGAGAAATAAAGAAGAAATGTGTTTTCCCTCCATGTAAGAAGGAAAATGGTTTTCACTTCATAGAAAAACTATTTTTCAATTATTAGAAAAATTAATTTCCACCCTTTACAAACCAAACAAAAGGAAAATTAGAAATTAGTTTTATGGAAAAAAAATTCCTCCTAACCAAACGGAGTTTAATGACGGCTTTGTGGAAGTTCAATATTACTTATAAAATCTTTAATCTCTCCAATATTCCTTTTCTTTTTAATCTCTTTCTTTCTCTATCATCTTCACATGATCTCCTTGAATAACGTGTCAAGCCTAGGTAATGCAATAGATAAAAAGTGGAGGGAGTAACATCTAAAAATGTTTTTCACATAATTCATGAGTTGTTTTTATTGAGTGAAGGTAGAAAATAGGCATAGGTGCATAGCATAGTAGTGCAGTGTAGTGTAGCACTAGAAGAGACTTGTCATTAGTTGCTTACAGCCCAACATGTGTTCTATTTCAATGCAAGTAGACTCTAGTTTAGTAGTAGTACTAGCTGCATCCCATGGGAGATACTCCTCAGTAAATGCAATTTGTTATTGGAATTCACTTCCATTGAAAATGTGATGTTGAATTAACAGGTTCAAGTACATGCCACGTGTATGGTTGGGGAGGGTGGAATATAGTAGCATTAGTAGGTATGGGAGTAATAGAAAAGAGATTCCTAGCTCCACGACAAGCTAAGCTCTTTAGACTGTAGGGAGAGGACTTGAGAGTAGGAGCACTTTGAGTTGTATAAGCTATAAATGCTACCACATCAAGTTAACTAACTTGTAGCTATAAATGTAGATAGGAAATTCTATTTAAGGGTTTTGAATGGAACCCTTATACTATGAACCAATGGTTCTTGGGGTAAAAGGTTGATTGGTCTTTTCATGGAGTTTACTTTGACATACATATATGGAAATTTTTGTACTAAAAAGAAAATGGTAAAAGTTGTTGGTATTTGGTGAATTGTTTTATCTAACTTCATAGTGGGTTCAAGTACATACATGCTTTTGACCAACAGAAGAAAAGAGAAACCTTGTTTTGGTTGTTCTCTCTTTTAATTCCTTGTTTTGGTTGGTGATTTACATGCCCTATTTGTTAGTGCTACTCTTCTGATTTATGCAACAAAAATTGGATAATTCGGATTTATGTTGAATAATTGGAAAATTTTGACCTTGCATGTAACCTTGTGTAATGTAATGTGTTACCTTGCATGATTATGGTATTAATACCTTCGGACTCTATAACAAGTATCTGTGTCGGATTCTTGACACTCCGACTTAGGTATGGGTACATTGATGCTTCATTTTGGGCAAAAATCTAGGACCTTTTATTTAACAACATGGATACTTGAGTCCGAGTAACTTAGGTGAACAAAGCTGTTTCTTAAGATGGGATTTGTGCTTTTTTATACCTTTAATCATTTGGAACTTGTCTCTAGTGATGTTTAGCATAACAATTAATTAAGGTGAGCAGCTACCATTTGTAACCATCTTAAATTCTGTGACTATCATATTTATTGTCAGACAGCAGCAGCTTCATTATTGCTGGCATGTTGCTCTACCTAAAGAACATGGTTCAACTCCTGGACTTTTTGGATCCAGAATTGCCTTTTCCGGCAGGTGAAAATTGAACCTTTTACTGAACCTGGACCACACCAAGAGATACAAGAAAAAAAAAAGAATGGGGAAAAATGGGGGCAGGGTATGGAAGTAGAGCTTGTCAGTTAATCATTGAAGTTTAGCAAACTTAAATCTCACTGTATGAAACTTTAAAAGTGGGCTCCTTTTAATAGTCTTCACATAGTCATCAGTTGTAAGACCTTTTTTTGAATTCCAGTCAACCTTTTTTTGAAAAGGAGGCAATGTCAGTGTTTTTTCCTGAATTAATGGTTTGACAACTTAGGCTTAATTATCAAAATAATACTCTTATTTTAGTGAAAAAAAACCCCATGACTAATGGTAATATACTAATATCACAAGTTTTGTGTTGGGTGTAGTATTCATACCGGAATGTTCAATGGGGTTACTGTATAAATATAACTCCAGCAGAGTTTCATCTGAACCATTTTTCAAATACACAAGCTATAGTGTCTCCTAAGCTACTAATAAAAGGTGAAATCCTTAAATGTTTTTATAGATGCTCTATTTAAGGACAGTATCTCATGCATGATAAACTGTCATCACAAAACCTAACAAAAATGCAAAAATAATTTCAAAAGAATGGAAAAGTTATCATATAGTTGAAGAGAAGGTAGTACTTGTTCTTTCCTGTAAACTTACAATTATGTAATATGTTGAGGCATTGTCCTAGTCTTTGGGTAATTTCGGTTGATTTCTGATTCATTGATATCACCCCTCTTAGTGATCCTTGTACTTGAGACTTGAGAAGCATATGAAATCTTAGACTCTGATTATTTTCAATCCTTGATTTCATTCATGCACGAGATGATCCTAATCATTTAGCTGCTTCATCTGGAGATCTTGCTTTGTTATATCTAATTTTTGTATAGTTGTGTCCTTCGGCCCCAAGTTTCCTGTGATCAAATGGATTTTAGTGACATTGGTTCATTGTGATCTTGGCAGTACTTGGATGAGAACAAGTCATTGATTCTGAAGATTGTGGAAAGCCAGAATTCGGGGAAGCTCAATGAGTGTGCAGAGTAAGCTGAATTTGCAAACTTTAGCCGTTCTGACTTCATTTTCTAATATTGTCTAATTCTCGCTTACAGTTGTCTGATCAGATTAATTATTTTTTAAAGCTAGCTATAAGAAACTTTTGATATATCATATTTATCATGCATGTGCTAAGGACAGTTTTGGAGCTCTGACATTGAAATTAGGACAGTCCTTTGAATGTTATTAGATGAGGCTCCATAGAGTGTAGATCACAATCGGTATCTGTTGATATGTAGGAGTCAGGACAATGTCTCTATTTTTTTCAATTGAGAGTTGGAATTGCTAGTGCAACTCAGTACAAATGTAATTTTAGCCCTTTTGTGTTCTTGATTAACAGTGTGGGTACATTGTTGGTGATCTTCAATATCTTCCCAAGAACTAATAATTATCTTCCCGCTAATATTGTTTGGCACTAACTTCTTAATGTGGAGTATGCTACATTAACAGCTTGTTTGGATAGCCAAGATAGGAGGGAAAGGGAGGGGAGGGGAAGGGAGATGGCCAAAATCCATTGTTTGGATAACAAGTGAGGGGGTGAGGGATTTGGAGGGGAGGGAAATGGAAGGATCAATTTGTAAGAAATTCCTCCCTCCAACAATGGAGAGATTTGGAAGGAAAACCCATCCTTCCTCCTTCCCCTCCCTTTCTCTTCCCTCCCCTTCCCTTCCCTCCCCTTCTTTTCCTTCCCCTTTTGTTACCCAAACACACTGTAAGAGGGGAGTTGCATAGCACCTAATCCGGGAGTCTTTTTTGGCATTGCAGGAATCAAGCAAGGCTGCAGAGAAACCTCATGTATCTTGCTGCTATTGCTGATTCTCAACCCCAATCTGCTACCATGCATTCCCAGGTATAAATGTTTAGGTTATTCTATATAATCATTGATGCTTGTCAAAGAGTTTTAGAAATAAGTTTTTTCAGTTTGATGATAGGCAGTGTTAAAACTTTAGTTCTTATTAGTCAAGTTTAGCCGACTTGGAATCACACGAACTTTTCTTTTAGATAATGCACAATAATCATCTTTTGTAGATAGTATCAGTAATTTCAAAGGTGTTCCTTATACGTCCAAAATGAACTTCAGCAAGCCATCCCTCCAGGAAGGGGAGAAAAAATATAAGGAAATTATCCATGGTATATTGGTAAAATGATGACCCTGGACTTTAAAGAGGTTTCCAAATGAACCTTATATTACTATAGGAAGATCTTTTTAGGGTGATAGTAGATCATTTTCTAGAGAACTTATCAAAGTTCAGGGTTAATTTAAAGAATGGTTAATAAAGGAGGGTCATTTTTAAAAAGTATCATAAATAGGAGGTTAGTGTGCATTATTTCCCAAGATTAAATGTGCATGTTTTGTTGAATAAACTGCAGTATGGCCAAGGAGGAATGATGCAGTCAGGGGCACATTACATGCAGCAGCAGCAACAGCAGCAAGCTCAATCAATGTCAACACAAGCTCTGATGGCAGCGCGCTCTTCTATGCTTTACAGCCAACAAGCATACCCAACTCTTCAACAGAGTCAAGCCCTGCATGCGGGCCCAATGGGAATGAGCTCTGCTGGTAGCTCAGGACTCAACATGCTGCAAGGCGAACCTCATAGTGCAGCCAGCAGTGGCATGCTTGGAGTTGGAGGAGGGTATGCTGATTTCGGACGCCTCAAGCAAGACATTGGCAGCTCAGAAGGCCGCGGTGGGACTTCAAGCGATGGTGGTGAGGCACTGTACTTGAAGTCTGGTGATGATGGAAACTGATATTTGTAGTAGTAAGAGCAAGTTAGAAGAAGCTGCTAAGTTGCGTTCTAGGAGCGTAGTATTTTAGTCAAGAGTACTTTGTAGGAAACATGGTATGGTTAAGTTTTAAAAAAAAAGAAAGAAAAATCAAATGTCACTGCTTAAAGGGCTAAATTTTCTGTGATGGGAAAATATGAGTTTTTAAACTCACAAAAACCCATCTTCTTGGTTCTTTTAGGTGGTGTTACTCGGAATCTTTAAAAGAAGTTTAATTATCATGTAAATTTTGTAGGTTTCCTAAATATTTGTGCCTCCTTATAGTAGTTGTCCGGTGTCTTTCATTGGCTTTGTTAGGAATGAAATTCTCCACCAAATGGATATGGGCAAACAATAATAAATTTCTTAGGAACAACTTCTCAATATGACGTCCTAATTCATCAAATCAAAAGAAGAAAGATTGCAAAGTATGTTGTCGGATCAAATCGGATGATAAATTAATAATGATTATTGAGCGGTCTGTTCAACAAACATATATGCAAATATTTGTAGTGTTTATGAAGTCTAATATTTTTTTTTGATGTTTGCACCCGGTTCACCCTTCGGGCTATATCCGGATCGAGGTCAAGTTCGGGGTGGTTAGATTTCATTCCTCTCCTAAGGGTGTTGCGGGGATTCGAACACGAGTCCGTCCTACCAAAGTCAGTCCTACCAAAGTCTAATATAGTGTTATAGTATATGTTTGTAATTTTTTGTGTTAGTGGACAAATTGTTTGCCTAATAACCGTTATTGATTTATCATTCCTCTATCGGCCTCTTGAGATTGTTGTTGGATATAATGTTTGATTTTCAAAAAATCGTTAGTAAGGGCCTGTTCATTTCAGCTTAATATCAGTTCAGTTCAGCTATGATCAGTTCAGTTCAGTTCTTATCAGTTCAGTTCAGTTCAGATCCAATCAGTTCAGTTTAGTTCAGTTTAGCTCAGCTCCATTCTTTTATAACTATTTTATTAAATATTATTATCTTGGTCTAATTTATTTTACTAATTGCTCTTATTATTACTCCTTCCGTCCCATATTAGTTGCAACATTTTCCATATATGGTTGTCCCATATTAGTTGCAATACTTCTATTTTAGGCATGGACCCACAAATATTTTATTATATATCACCCAACTAATATACCCCACTCATTCATTGATTTATGTGAAAAACATTAAAATATTACTCACCTACTATATTAACTTCCTAAAAGTACCACATCACTTTCTATCACATCAACTTTTACAATAAAAGTATCACATCACTTTCTATAACCTACACCCTACTCTATTAACTTCCTAAAACTATGTGCACAAGCTATTGTTGCAACTAATATGGGACGGAGGTAGTATTACATTATTATTATTATTATTATTGTTGTTGTTATTTATTTTATATCATTATTATTAAGTATTATTATTATCTGTATATTATTTTGTTTATTATAGCTTTATTCATTATTAATACTATTATCATTAGGGAGGAACATGGTTTAGGCTAAAATCACAAATAAGCCCGCGTTTTCAGCCCATAATCCAATTAAATCACGTCAAAACGGTTTATGATGTAATTTTGCACGGTCCGACCCAATCATTATTTTATTACTAAATATTAATATATAATTAAATCTAATTATTAAAACAGTAATATTAATTTAATTCTTAGATATTATTGTTATTATATAATCATCATTAGGTATTAATATATTAATACAAAGACTATAAAATAATTGTTATTAATTATCATTATAATCATTAATCATTATTATTATTAATATTATTTATTTATGATTATCATTTAAAAATATCCAAAATAAAATTATTATTATTCATTAATAATTATTCATTATTATTACCTATCATCATAATTATTATTTAATATTCATATTATTATTGTTTAAATATTATCTATATATTTATTAAATTCAATTCAATTAAATTAAATTCAGTTCAGTTCAGTTCAATTCAGTTCAGTTCAGTTCAGTTCAGCTCCAATCAGTTCAGTTCAGTTGTTTTCAGTAAATCTAAACAGGCCCTAACTTGATCTGTGTCTAGAAGAGTATGAATGTATGATAAAAAGAGAGACCAAATGATCTACATGATGTTCTTTCCTCACTATAGAAATTTTTTTCTTTAATAATGCTAAAAGTTTATTAAATTCAACCAAAAGTTTAAGCTGACAGTTGAAGGCCCATGATAGGTTTTATCTCTATCACGCCCCGTTATACAAGAGCCCTTTGGGCTTAAAGTGTGGATGCAACACAAGTCTCCCCATACCTGGCACCAAATATTCCACTTAGAAAGAAGGGGTGATGAGATTTGAACGGGTGACCTTCAGGTCACACTAACTCTTGATACCATATAAGAACCAATTCAACCAAAAGTTTAACATGATGGTTACACAAGATAGGTCTTATACTCATCAATAATTAATACTCCTACGATATCGTCCACGTAGAACATACCTTTTTTGTTGCTTCAAACAAACCCATTTCCGAGCTTAAGTGGACGGTATTGAAATAAATAACTTCAAAATTGACGAAAAAAAGAAATATAAAGAAACTTTTAGCATTATTCATGAACAGTTTATCATTATGCTCTTCATTTTATTTATTCTTGCTATTATTTTGGGGTTATGTCTATACTGCTCTTACCCTACTTTTAAAGCTAAAGTTTGTAGTTTAACCTTATATTCTTCTATGTTTTTACATGTTCCGCTTTGAATTTTTTAAAAAAATTTGTCAATGTGCAACTTTGAGACTACATAACTTTCATTTTACTTATGTATTTGTTCAAGCTTTCTGGGACGGAGGGAGTAGGTTCAACCCTAAGCTAACGAAACATTTACGTTGCTGACTTACCTTCAATCTTGACTAAAATACTCAAATATAGTTGGTTTACTTTTGGTTGAATTTGATTATATTCGATTCTTTGAAGCAATCTAATACAGTAGCATATATATACATATAATTGTTGTAATAAAACTTTCTATGATTTGTACACTTTGCATGGGCATTAAAATTTTTCCTACATTTTATACGGGTCTAAAGGCTTGAACAACAGGTACGTTAATTGTAATTTATCATAAAATAATATGAAATTAATATATCAATAATGTTAAAAATAATGTAACTAAATTTTAAAATTGAATTTTTTAAAGATATTATAATTAATTTTTTTATTGCAAATTAATTTACGAGTCAAGTACTCTTAAAGGTTGGGTTTATTATAATAAACTATAATTATATAATTAGTGGGAGTTGTAAGAGCACAAGTAACCATATGAAAGTTTCATTTTTTTTACTAGATATATTTATTTTTATGACAAAATTTCCCCTGTTTTACACATGCTATGACTCTAATCTTATCATATAAGGTTTTGACTTAACAATGTAAGCTATTTTTTGAAACATTGAATTTTTAACTTAAAACCTTGCAATTTTACCTTTAATACTCAATCTAGTCTATGACTATCCATATACTTATGAACATACTGTCTAACACAAGTTTTATTGTATATTCTAACTTATCTTACGGCCAAAATTAAAATTTATAAATTACATAAATATAATTATTTAATTTTGTTGGATCAATTAACAATATGTATAACATGTGTGACTTTTCATAACATATTGATTACATTAAATGAATTTTGTATTATATGCTATGATTTTTATAAAATTTTCATTCCATTAAAACATATTGATTTTATAAAATTATGGAAATGTCATCCATTATTGGATGATAAGTTGATAACTTTATAATATAACTCAAATATAATTATATTACACAAATATTTAACTTTTATTCGCCTATAATTAACGATAATTTTTTAGAAAAAACCCGTGACAAAGAGCATACTATTGACGATCATAATATAATACTATTGACGATCATAATATAATGCAATCAAGGAAATTATCAATCAATATATGATAATGTCATATGAATAATATTTTCTAAATGTGATTAAAGATCTAATTACATTATATTATGATTACAAATCAAGACTATTATATAAAGATTTTATATTACAAAGATTATATTTTGATTATATGTATTATATAGATTGTAATATTGTAATCCAGAAATTGTATCTCAAATACTTGAAGCTTATATCACAAAGATTGCAAAAATCTAAAATCGCTTGAAATATTACCCCCTCCTTTTTTTCAATAAGGATGTTTGTTTTTTCCACGTGGATAAAAGAAAAAGTGCAAAAGGTCAATAGAAGGATGATAAACTTAAAGAAAAAATGAAAAGGTGGAGAGATGTATCATTATTATTACTTTATTAGGTACACTAACCTACTATATAAGGGAAAAGAGGGAAGTGTTGCAATTAAAAAAGCACCCCTAAATGACAAAATATCCTTATTAAAACAGGAGAGTATATTTTAATGCAACGATGCTGCGTGTGCATTGTATAATAAAATGACACATGTGCAATCAAATTATGTGATGACATAGGGTATATACCATGAAAAAATGAATGTAAATACAACAGGTAGTTCAATCTATTTTATTTTATATATTACATATTTAGATGAATCAAACAAATCCCACATACTTTTGTTTTTTTAGACATATAAAACCGCAAAATTGCAATGTGAAATATACTTGTCCCTAATAAAATATGAAGGGGTAATAGTAAATGAAAACAGATGGAGAAAATAGTATAGATAGACATAGAGGGTGTTTGGCAATTAGCTGGTGGCTGGTTTAACCGGCTATATTTGGTGACTTGTTTGATCGACTATTTTTAGTGACTTGTTTGGTCGATTGTATTTATTGACTGTTAAAGAGTATTTGGCAAAAGTGGTTGCTTCTACTTTTTGGTTGAAAAACCGGCTTTACTGCAAAAACAAGTTATCAAACACAATTGTTTGACTATTTAACCACAAATAAAGGGGGTGTTTGACAATTAGCTGGTGGCTTTATATGCTGCCTGGTTTAACCGGCTGTATAATTAGCGGTTGTTTAAATTTTTTTTGGCAAAATTGGCTGTTATTGTTGGCTGTTTAGTACAAAATGGAAGCAAAAGCCAAAAGCCAACCATAAAAGCTAGTAAAAGCAGCTTCTGGCCTTTGGTTGAAAAGCCGCCTTTTCAACCATTGCAAAAAACCAGTTACCAAACACTTTTTTTGGCTGTTTGACCAGAAATAAAAGCCAAAAGCCAAAATCAATGAAAAAGCTAGCCAAAAGCCATTTGCCAAACACCCCCAAAAGCCGAAAGTAAGAACACAATGAAAAACCACGAAGTCATTTGTCAAACACCCCTAACATAAATAGATAAATAAATTGTAAAAACATGAATTTTTTTCTTAGATAATGCTAAAAGATTGTAAAATTCCAACTATGCGTCATTTTAAAACTTATTTACCCTCATACCGTCCACGTAGGAATGGGTAAGAACGGACCTATTTTTTTTTAGCTTCAGCACTACATCGCTACTTGGAGTAGCG
Organism: Patellifolia procumbens; assembly: GCA_947645195.1. Taxonomy (NCBI): domain Eukaryota; kingdom Viridiplantae; phylum Streptophyta; class Magnoliopsida; order Caryophyllales; family Amaranthaceae; genus Patellifolia; species Patellifolia procumbens. The sequence continues at coordinate 3,762,081 of CANSGD010000193.1, forward strand.
ATCTATAAAGGAGGGAAGCGCTTTTTTTTTTGAAGTTTCGTGACTTACTTACTGTAAGTGGGGGTTGTATTTTTTGCAAAGGTAAAACCGCTACCTGGAGTAACGGTTTCACTTATTAAATACTTGGAGTGGCGATTTTAACCTTTTTCCGCGAAAAAAAAACGAACGTCGTACCAAACCTACGTGAACAGTATGATTGTAAATAAGTTTAAAAATGACGCATAAAGGGAATTTTATAATCTTTAAGCATTATCTAAGAAAAAAAATTGAACATTTATAAAAAATGTTTTTTTTTTTGGTTGGATGTACAAAAATGTTTGGGAAACTAGGCAAGCTGAGAATGCTTTAGTTTCGCTGATAGTTGAAAGCATTTACGCGCCATGGCAAAGAGAGCGAGAGAAAGGGCAATCAGGAGCCATAAATTCTCCTAGAAAGGGGGAGTGATCAGTGATGTGCATTGTTTGAGCTCTAGATCAGAGTTTTGAAGAGAGAGAGAAAATGCGGAATTACAGGGCTAATTGCAGAATGTCACTCCCACAATCCACACCACTTCCTTACCGAGGAGAGAGAAAATCACTTATCACAACTCCACATCCAACGTCCAACAACACGAAGAACAAGAAGAAAAAGAAGGAAATCTCACATATTCTTAACCCTAATTTGAGTATATTGCTCAACATTTTCGTTAAACATTGAATTGCTGGTGCTTTTGTAGCTTTATGATCGTCAATTCGACATGTTGATCGTTGAAGATATGAATTCGAATTCTGGCGATGTTTGATTCCTGATTCCGCCGAGTTTGATTTGTATAGATGGTACGTGATCTTGTTCTCGGTTTACATTTTTGAAATGATGATGATATTTGTCTCTTGTTTCTTTTGTTTGTGTTAATTTTTATACATTATGTCGAAGTTGTTGATTGTTTGGAGAATCTCACATTTGATGTTTGATTTTTACATTTTTAGATGTTAAAGTACCAAATGTTATTGTCCTTGTGAGAAATTAATGCAACCTAGGCTATAGGAGTTCATAACATGAGGTGTATCTAATGAAATACTGGCCCTGTTTGCTGCTGCCTATTTTATTAAGTGATTTGATACTATGCTACTTTCATAAAAAATTGTTTGGTAAAATTAGCTGCTAACTACTATGAGTTAGCTAACTGCCAAGGATGGATACATGATTGCATAAAAGGGCATAAGGTTGTGTTTTTGCAAACTTTCCAATTGATCCTAGTGGAAGCCTCACTCTGGGATTTAGGCTCCGTTTGGTTGGGTGAAATGTTTTTCATGGAAAATACAATTGCAAAATTTGTTTTTTCATTGATTGGTACCATGTAAGAAGGATGATGGAACAAAGGAAAATGAATGGGAAAGTAAAGAGGTGGTAAGAGGAGTGTAAAATGGGAGGTAAGGAAAAAGAAGGAAAACAATTTTCTCTTCATTTGAAGGGAAAATGGTTTTCAGTCATTGGAAGAGCTATTTTACTCCAAATGAAACTGGTTTTACACTACTTTGTCAACCAAACAATGTGAAACTGAAAATAGAGGAAAATAGTTTTCTAGGAAAATGTTATACACCTTACCAAACGGAGCCATAGTTTAGGATGAATTGGTTTAAATTACAACGGGTAGAAAAAAACTGAAATGTTAACAGTAGCTCTAAAGACACACTTTAAAAACTATAGGATCTCGGTACAACTAAATAAGACCCATTCAATTTGGTCTATTAATCCTAAGCAACTAAGACACACTCAAGTTGTAATAGGGGGTTTTGAGACACACTCAAAAGGAAGTTTTACAAAGAAACATTTTTTCCATTCACCTATCATCCTTTTTATTTCTCATATATATAGGATTACAAGCTAGATTTAAACATCAAAAGAGGGCCAAAACTTCACCTTGTTGGATGTAAACATAAGTGCCATCGGATGAGGCATATGAAATGAAAAGTCTCTAAATACTGCCTCTTTAATGTAGCAATTAGAGCAGGCTCGATTCTTCTTGCATTATCTAGCTCTTATACTTGTCCAAATAAAGTGTGTGACCACTTATTCCGTAAGTTCTAGAAAAAACTTATTAATGGACTTATGAACGACCAACTTTGGAGTTCTAACCACCGTACTGTGGCCATTAAGATAACAAGTTTCAAAATAGAATAATCCGATTGTTATGAAATTCAAGGGTTTCACTCGTTCTTGGTTCATCAATCCTCTCCCTCAAAAGCTGCGGTAAGGGGCTCTTTTAAGACTGGTGGATCATAAACAATCCACTAATGAAATCTGCTTGTTATCAAGGAAGATAGCGGTTTGGTTGATCAAACATCTAGATGCTTCCCAACCAACTAAATGCTAAGCAACAAGCTCTTTGGCAAATAAAGTTACTCATTTGAATATGAAATGTCTCCTTTAAGTGTACATTACTCCTTGTGCATTACTACAAAGTGGTAAGTCTTAGGAAAGGAACTTACTTGCAACGTTGAAGATTGTAAACATTTAACACTCTTTCCCTTCCAGAGATGGGATTGAAGCTGCCTAGTATGTATGGGATTGATGTTTTCGTTGGGTTTCGGAAAGTAGATTAGCTTTTCTCCTTTCCATCGTAAAGGTAAATCACTCAAGCACTACAAACTCAAGCATTTTCTTGTTTCAAGACCATTTGTCTTCTACATTGGCACAGTTAGTAAACTCGAAGCAAAGTAAAGTAGATTTGTTTGCTTTTAAGTATGTAGGCACTCACTAGTTTATACTTGTTTATGCTATAGAAATCCAAAATAAGCCTTCACCCTTTAAGAGAACTCTCAGTTGTATTAGCAGATAGAAAAATTGAGTAGGAAATTACTCTCTCTAGAAAAGGTAAAGTAAAAATGTGAACCTTCATACCTCTTCATGGAAGTAGGTGTCAATGTAAACTAAAGAGAAGGCAAACCCATAGCACTCCAAAGTATTGATAAATCAACCCAACAAGTTGTTGGGAGAAGGAGTTTCATTGGACTTGATATTTTGGTTTTGGCTTATATTGGACTTGTTATAAAATTGTTTTTTAATCCTTTGAACTTCGATGTGTATGAAGTTTCATACTGGACTTTGTAAGAAAACAACAAAGGCTCCATTTAATTAGTAAGGTGATCAAGGCCGAAGGCAGACTTACATTTGGATAACTCTTCTCTGCGACACTTTGGTAGTGTTTTGAAACGAAGTTAGTGACTTGAAGCATATGGAATTATTTAAGGTTCCATTCTGTTTAGCGTACTAGATTTGTATAATATGGGATGAATGTATTGTTGATGTAATTCTAGAGTTTCTTGTACCTTATAAGTATATGTGATGTAGCATGGTAATTCTATGCCTTTCTATTCAGGGTCCTGATGGAATATGACGTTCCAAATTTATAGTTGTATGTATGTCCTCCATATGTTTCTGTTAAATTACCTCATTATGATTACTGGGGTGATGACATCTATATTTAAATATGGGAAAAATGCTAAGATTTAATATTTATCTGGTTACACAGTGACGTTTATTTTGGCAAACAGTTAGCTAATACTCTTCCGTGGGATGATGACGGACAAGTTGACTATTATCTTATGCATGATTTAGCTACTAACTTTTGTAGCCTTGAGTTAGACTCCCCTAACGTCTGCCAAAACCTTCCTATTTCTTTTGAGCACAAGTATAAAGGAGAAGCTTAGTGGTGTTCCTTAATGAGTCAAGTACAATTAGAAAAATATTATGCAAGTTACGTTTTAACTTTCAAGTTAATAGTGGAGAAAGCACGAAATAATAAAAATGTTACGAAGGGGGAAAGGATAGTATTATTTGATTGATGAATACAAACTGTTGAAGGAAACATGCAATGTGATTAGGACAAAAATAAATAATAATAATAATACGGGAAAGATTGTGGGATGGAGGGAGTAGTTAGAGCGATAACCAATACAATTACATATCATGATGATGAATCCTTTGTCTGTTGGGAGGTGTATTACAAATTAAGAATCAAGAGATTTTGGCACAAAAAAGCTATGTATATCCTAGCACAAAGAGTGTGCTAAGACTTGGACATCAGCTCACTCACTACTCACTCGCTACTTGGTGATACTCTTTGATGCCCCCCTTGTTCTCCTAATCTAGGTTCTGTCTGATTGCGGTGCCTTTAACATGATCTGTGACATTGTTCCTATTTTATTTGCTGCAGGGAACTCCAGTCAACATAATAGCTGGCTCTCATGTCTGGGTTGAAGACCCAGGTTTAGCTTGGATTGATGGCCAAGTAGTAAAAATAACTGGACAAGAAGCTGAAATTGAGGCCTCAAATGGAAAAAAGGTACCTGACGACATATAATTAGGTTTGAAGCTTTTTTTATGTTAGCTTGAGGGTTGCTATGCGTGAATCCAGACTAGGAAGAGAGCCAGTGGCCAATGACAACTATACTGCCTTCAAGTCCGACTTAAATTTACTTGTACCTTAGTAGTTTTTCTTAATGCTTCCAACAGTAATCTCTAGATGTTATAACTTGATTAAGTCTTCAAACATGGTTCCCTTCTGGACACTATTCTAGCTTTATATGCTTGTAGATGGTTATCTATCGAAGTTCAGTTTTATTTTGTCGAAAACCAAATGCTCAAATATATCCGTAGTGAGAGATCTTCTTTCTAAAATCAGAGGTCAATGCAATATGAGTAAGCCTTTCTGTCTTGGTCGCAAACCATCCTGTTTTGATTCTTCTTAGTGTCAAAACCCAAGTTTACCCATATTGTTGTAAGTATTAAAGGCTTTGAGCTCAAACATGCACATAATAGACAATGAAATTATGATTGTTTAGGGCTTATTATTTGTCATCTCTGAACATCATGGCTTTGCTCGTTCCCATTGCTTAGATGATATAGAGGACTTGACCTTAGATTTCTTGTGTCAACTTTGTGCTCTTGATTTTTTATCAGCTCATTTTCAGAATTATTGCTTTGATGAGCCACTTGAAGCAGTTCATCTTCATTATTAATGAAATTAGTGGCATACCAGTATATTACTTGTATTTTACCGAGTGTTTTACCTATGTGCTACATAGGTTGTTGCAAAATTGTCGAACTTGCACCCTAAAGATATGGAAGCTCCTCCAGCTGGAGTTGATGACATGACTAAGTTATCTTATTTGCATGAGCCAGGCGTTCTACAGAACCTGCGCACTAGATACGAGCTCAACGAAATCTATGTAAGTACCGCCTACCGAGTGTTTCTATCCCCCCTCCCCCCTCCCCCCTTTAATGGAAAAAATGTACTGCTCTGGAGGCTCCCATACAGAACAAGAGCAGTAGTCTTTGGTTCTTCCCTGCGAACATCTGGAAACCTATATAAGAAAGATGATGTAATTTTGAGAATAATCAAGGATAAGTTTTTTTTGGCGCAATGGTTTACACTCTTATTTCTTCTGGTGCCTCAGGTAGGAGTGCAATAAATAAGCTTTTCAGACGAGTCTCTTTTTGGTTTATTTTAGAGGGAGCGAATGTTTTACTTGGTCCATCTGTGGGCTTGTGTTGTAGAGTGAATGGCCTTCTTTTGGTTGTTCCACTTCCTTTATAAGGTCAAAGTTGATGATATTCACTTCTTTTGTTCCATTTCTTTTTCACGGTTCCCAATGCTCACCTTTCGTAATTAACATCTTTTGTGTAGAAAATATATATGAATATCACTAACTTTGACTCTTAAAAAGAAGTGGAACAACCAAAAGGACACAGAGGGAGTATCATTTAAAAAAGATCTAGCTGAAATTTAATTTTGGTACGAGTAATGTTCATGTTAATGTGTTGTTGATAGACTTATACGGGAAATATACTCATCGCCATAAATCCATTTCAACGACTGCCCCATCTCTATGATTCTCACATGATGCAACAATACAAAGGGGCACCATTGGGAGAGCTAAGCCCTCATGTTTTTGCAGTTGCTGATGTTGCTTATAGGTAATATTGATCCCTTTTCATCACATAATTTCTATCTAAAAATGTTGTTACCTAACATTAGTAAAATATGTTGATAGGGCTATGATAAACGAGGGAAAAAGCAACTCCATTCTTGTAAGTGGTGAAAGTGGAGCTGGTAAAACTGAGACTACAAAGATGCTAATGCGATACCTTGCTTATCTGGGGGGCCGTTCTTCAACTGAGGGACGCACTGTTGAGCAACAAGTTCTTGAAGTATGATTAGAATATGAGAACATACCTAATTTGTGGTTTTCCTTTTTCCGTTCTTCCTGTTCTTCTACAAATTCTTATAGACTTCATTTGTGCTAATTGTTTGAAATGCAGTCTAATCCAGTTCTTGAAGCATTTGGAAATGCTAAAACAGTCAGAAATAATAATTCCAGGTGAAGAGTCTACAACCTTTCTAATGAAACAATGTGGTCATTATTTCTCTTATTAGTTGAATATGAATGATATAACTTACTGCAACATAGTTTCCTGGGATGTATGACTGCTAAAGATCAATATTGATCCATCTCTAAAACACGGACTACTCTAAACTTCTTTTCTGAACTCTTAACTACTTGTTATTTCAGTCGCTTTGGTAAATTTGTGGAGATCCAATTTGACAAGCGTGGAAGAATATCAGGGGCAGCGATCAGAACTTATCTTTTAGAACGTTCTCGCGTTTGCCAAGTCAGTGATCCTGAACGTAATTACCATTGTTTTTACCTGCTTTGTGCCGCACCTCCCGAGGTATTTTCCTATTCAAATGATTAGTATTGCTAAATTACTAGAAATATCTATCTATCTTTTGCTTTTAAAGGTTTTGACCACTGGTACATTTGTGTGATGCTCTTCTGGAAAACAGGAGATCGAGAAATATAAACTAGGAAGTCCCAAAACATTCCATTATCTTAATCAGTCAAAATGCTTTGATTTGGATGGTGTGAGTGATGGACATGACTATCTTGCCACTAGGAGAGCTATGGATATTGTTGGGATCAGTGAAAAAGAGCAGGTTTTTTTTTATTTTCTACCTACTTGCTGATTCACATGAAGCTGTAAACTCTGCTGTCCTCACTCTCTTTTCCTCAGGAGGCAATTTTCAGAGTAGTTGCTGCCATTCTTCATCTTGGCAATATCGATTTTGCTAAAGGACAGGAGATAGATTCATCAGTTGTAAAAGATGAGAAGTCAAGATTCCATCTCAACATAGTCTCAGAACTTCTCATGTATGAACTGCTTTTGCATGCCACCATTTTGTGGAAACATTTTCAAACTTCAGAGAAAAATAACCTTTTATCCTATAACTATTAGGTGTGATGCTCAGGCATTGGAAGATGCTTTACTAAAACGTGTCATGATTACCCCAGAAGAGGTCATAAAAAGAAGTCTTGATCCTCTTAATGCCACAGTTAGCAGGGATGGCTTAGCTAAGACGATATATTCTCGACTCTTTGACTGGTATAATTGTTGTCTTAGAGACATATCTATTGCAGTCAATTCCTATCTATCTTATTCAACGTTAAAATATCGGTCTCATCTTTAGCATGCTTTGTTTCCATGGTGCAGGTTGGTTGATAAAATAAATATATCGATTGGACAGGATCCCAACTCAAAGTCTTTGATTGGCGTCCTTGATATCTACGGTTTCGAAAGTTTTAAGCACAACAGGTAAGAATATGCGAAGTTGATAAGAAAATATATGTAATTTAAGATGAAGGTGATGATACAAGGAGTATCATGTTGATCTGATTCATTTCTGTTCTAGTTGAGGTAGGATGTTTGCGGAGATCTCTTATACTCGGTAATATAATGCCCTCAACCAGATTTTCTCTGGCATTGTATTTCATCCAATGTTCGTCTTTGTTGAGTATATTTTTGTGATTCTCACTAAAAAGTTGAAGAGAATTGTATGGGGATTTCTTTGGTTTAGGCCGCGGTACAAGTCAGTGTCAGTCATTACATAAGTTGTAGACATGCAGTTCTGCATTTGGGGGGGGGGGAGTAGTTGTTTTGGTAGTGGGTTGGTGTCTGAAGATCCAAATGCAAAAGTTCTGTTTAGGTTTTCATTAGAGCCTCTTTCTTTTCTGGCTAAGTAATTGGATGGGCAATTCTGGCCAGAACAATTACTTCTTACGTAAGCCTATGGGATTTCATATGACATGCATCTTTGTTGTTTGTTGACTTGTTCCATTGACCAAAAGCAAAGTAGACATTAGGGTGGATATTGCTTTTGGTAATGTTATTGGAAGCAGAAAGCAACATGTATTGGATATTTGGATGTTGGTTCAAAATAGAAGTTTCAAGGATTATGCTGAATATCTGAAATTTATATGGCGTATCTTCCCCCTGTTTTTCTATAAGTAGATTACTAATATGACTGAAGAGTTTCTTTAATGAAATTTTAGTTTGATTGATATGCTTTTCTGAATTTGGTGGATCACTTTTGAGAGTTTATAATAGTATTCTATATGTCCACTAATAAGTCATGTATACTATGCTGGATGTGTGGAAAAAGTTTACAATGTTTCTTATTAGAAATTCATTGTGATGGGTTTCTCAACAACCCTTCAAGTAGTGAAATGTAGAGAGAAGATGGGATGGGCACTATCAAAAAGGTTTATTTGGTATGTAATAAGTATATGTTCATAGTGAGTTTTATGTGCGTTTATTCTCAGAAGAAGGGATTATGTATTTTCTATTATTTGGAAACAACTTAATTGTGCTTCAAACAACAGAAGGAGAAAGTTTTATTTGGTATTTCCTTGTTCAGCTTTGAGCAGTTTTGTATCAACTTCACAAATGAAAAGCTTCAGCAACATTTTAACCAGGTTAGCTCTTTCTTACCAATCACACATGGTAAACTGCTGTTACTCCTTCACTGTGTTATAGACCGGAAACGATGGACAAGGTAGATGATAGTGTAAGGAAATAAATGGTGATTTTAATGGTGATATAAGAACTAGAAATGGAACTTGGATTGATAAGATGGAAATATTACATAAACCCTAAGAATAATACAAGCTAAGCACTACCTACAAAAGATTCATTCTCTCATTAAATTTTCCTGATGCCCACACTCTCTCTACTTAGCTCTATTTATAGATAAGTTAACCCTAAAACCTCTAATCCTTAAATTATTATAAACTACCTAAAATACCCTTATCCTAGTAGAATCCATTCATTACACACTGATGATTAAGTCTCGTGGGCCCGTGCAGCATGTCTTCAAGATGGAGCAAGAGGAGTACACGAAAGAGAAGATTGACTGGAGTTACATTCAGTTTGTTGACAATCAAGATGTTCTCGATCTTATCGAAAAGGTAATTTTCCTCTCCAGCTTACTGTTTCGACCAAGATTTTTCAGTACTAGATGGTTTTCTGGAAAGGTTGGGACGATTAGAATGCAAAATAATAGTTTCTAAGTGAAGTTGTATCTCAAGATCCTGGTACAGCAAGTGGACAGTCATTCGAATATCTACATAAATTTAGCTTCAATGTAAAATAAAATTTTGCTTCTAATCCAATGGTATGAATATAAAAAATATTGATGAACTTGTGCTTAGTTACAGTTGGTCCATCATATTAACATTCATAGTCATGAATCATGAGCTAATCACCTCAGCAAGTTACTGTAATTGCAAGAGGTCTTGAGGCCTATTTTTTATGAGGCTTATTTTGTGTTTACAAGTATCACCTCAGCAAGTTACTGTAATAGCAAGAGGTCTTTGATGACTAATTTTTATGAGGCTTATTTTGTGTTTACAAGTTTTAGGAGAATACTCGCTCTTTGGGAAATGGAAATTGAGTTTCACTTGGACTACATTTGTTTTGTTTGCTTTTACTTTTTCCCATACATTCAATCATTAAATTATATGCATCTGTCTCTCCTCTTTGCCGAACCCTCTACCTCAGGATACATTTTAAAATTCGAGGGAAATGGGGACGGATACGGAGGCCCTGTTCCTGGCTGAGGAGTGAATTTGATCAAGAACATTTGTGAAATAGCTAATTATTTTTAGGCTAAGGAGGACATAGAGTAAATGGTGAGTCAAATTTATTCATTTCCAAAGCAAATTCCGTTCATTTCCCCTATATTTGGGACTAGAGATGGCAATGGATCTTGGACAATCTATATCTAAATTACGGATTTGGATCCTGGACCGTGAATTGAAAATAGTTGTTGATCTGGATCCGGGTCTGTGAACTGAAAACATATTATATTTGGATCTTACTCTTTGATATCGAAATGCGACCCGCATATCCGTTTTTTAGATGTTTTTAAAAATATAATGTAAAATTAGTACGTAAATAAGGTATAATGTCAGATTCTTGTTGTGTAATGTATAGCTTTAAGATAAAATATTATGTGAACCACTAAATAATAAGTAAGTATCAATTCATAAACCCGTTACTCCCTACATTTATATCGCAATTACAAGAATGGAGATTTTTTGTTTTACCCATGCTAAAATTATATATATGTATTATTTGTGTAAAAAGGCACACATCATTGTCGAAAAAGTCTACATAATTTTTAAAAAGAGTGGATCCATTTTAGATCCAGTTTTGGATCCGTGGATTTGAATTTGACTCTTCTTTTTTGGAACCAATGGATGTGGATCTACCTTCGAGAAATGGAAACAGGATCTGCTCCACATCCGCCCTATTGCCATCTTTAGTTGGGACCTGTGAGATACTCCCTTCATTTTGTATTTCAGTTAACAGCTATTTTTCGTATGAAGATCAAGAAGAGTGAAAAAGCAGAGAGAAAATAGTGGGACATAAGTAAAATTCAGGATAGTGGGAGTACCATTTTTGTCAAGTTCTTTTACACTTTTATTCGCTCTTATAGGTTTGATGTCTACAAAACTAAGTATCAATAATAGACTTTTGAAGGTCATTTCCCTGAAAGCGCCATCATTTATTTTGCGCCTAAGGCCCTATTCTCTTCACTGGTTCGTAATGAATGAAAATTATTTTTACTGATTAAACGATTTTTCACTTAGACGGAAGATTTTTTTTGTTAAATGTAGTTACTGATTCAATCTGATTTTTATCCATGGTTTTACTGTATAAAAACAGGCCTGAATGGGGACTGTAAATTATCTCCATTATTGCTTTGCCTTTGCCTGACTTTTTTATTATGTTCATTTGCAGAAACCAGGTGGAATCATGGCTCTGCTAGACGAGGCATGGTAAGTTTTCTTCAACTAACGCATGTGCACACATGTTTTTAAAAAATATACCACATAGTCCTTGTCCCTTACATTCTCAGAGGTTGAATTTATCCTTGTAAAAGTTGTAATAAGGTAGGCAGGTTTTTTGATCTTCACCAGTTCAGCTCATGTAGATTTTCCACTATTTTTTTTTGTCTTTAGTATGTTTCCCAAGTCAACTCCGGAGACATTTGCATCAAAGCTTTATCAGACCTACAAAAATCACAAGCGCATTCTGAAGCCAAAGCTGTCACGGACAGATTTTATCATTTCTCATTATGCTGGCGAGGTATGTTCTGTAGTGAATTTTTTTTGTGCTTTGTCCTAGGTGGAACAACTAACTGGCATTTATTTTTACATTAGGTCCTATATCAGTCAGATCAATTTTTGGACAAAAATAAAGATTATGTGGTGCCTGAACATCAAGACCTGGTAACTTCTTCCAAGTGTTCGTTCGTAGCAGGCCTTTTCCCTCCTATGGTTGAGGAGACAACAAAATCCTCAAACAAGTCTACCAAGTTTTCCTCAATAGGCTCTCGTTTTAAGGTAATGCTTTTAGGGAAATGCCTTCATTTCCTGTAAAACAAGCTCGCTAACTGTTGTCATATGATTTATCGTTGCAGTTACAACTGCAACAGCTGATGGAGATACTAAGCTCAACAGAGCCTCACTATATAAGGTGTATCAAGCCAAATAATCTTCTGCAGCCTGCTGTTTTCGAGAATGTTAACATCATGCAACAATTGCGTTGTGGTGTAAGTGCATTTTCTGTATTGACGGCTAATTTGTAGTATAGTTTATTTATATCCCTACGACGTTTCTTGTTCTTCTACTTTAATTGGACTTACCAATATTTTGTCTCTTTTTAGGGGGTCCTAGAAGCAATCAGGATCAGCTGTGCAGGATACCCCACTCGTCGTCTTTTCTTTGAGTTCTTAAATAGATTTGGACTTCTTGCACCGGAAGTCTTAGAAGGGAAGTACGTCTTATGTTCTTTTTACTCCTAAATAAAATAGATGAAAGATAAATGTATTATGTCTCTGATGCTTTTAGATGAATTCATGCCACTCTCCCTTTGTAAATTTGGTATTAAGAAACCAAGTTCATGTGCAGTTGTGATGAAAAGGCTGCATGTCAGAAAATATTGGAAAAGAAAGGGCTTAAAGGGTACCAGGTATTTCTTGTAGAAAATGTCTTGGCTAAATTTAATTTATTGAGATGGGTTTCAGTTTTTGATGTTCTTTTATCAGTTTTTGACATAATGTTATGAGGTAAAGACATGTTATTATCAGTTTAAAGGATTTTGTTATCACTTTAAGACATCTCCTTATCATTTTATAAACATAATGTATTAGTTTATACAATATTTTTATGTTTTTGTAAACGTAAACTATCAGTTTATAAAATAAAATTTTCAGTTTATAATACATAGGCTGTTAGTTAATAAACTCAAACTTTCAGTTTAAAACTTACCTTATAAGATTATAAAATATATTTATCAGTTTATAATACACAAGATAACAGGTAGTAAAGGAGACCTATCAAGTCTGAAAACACTAGTGCTCTCATTCTCTCTGTCTCCAACCAAGTAATATCTGAATTCATATCCCCAATCTTTATTTCCAGCTTTTAAAATATCAGTTTTATGACTTTTATCCCTCAACAATTATCAGGTTTTAAAATGAAAAGTGTTGCTAACCGTACACCATCAAGAAGCAAACACGTTTAAAGAAAATCATGAAATTACTCTTATCATCAAATGATTTTTCCACCTTTGTTTCTTTCCCACGCACCAATAACAATTGGAACAAAATCTTAAAGATTGACAGCATTCGATGACGTGGCTTTTTTGGCCCACAACCGACAATCAATGAGAGTCAGACGTACAAAATTGTTTTTTTGTCTTATGGAATTTATGGCACAGCAAAGTGTTTGGTAGAAAGGTTTGCTTCTGTTGGTTGGATGCTGGGTGACGATGAAGCTGATGAGTTGCTGGGCCGTCTCAGTAATTCACTTGACTAAAACAGTTTCAGCCAAGTTTTCTCGTTTCTTTTACCCTATAACGAGCTGATGACTACTGAATTCTTCACTATATTTATTATATACTCTACGGCTTCTGTATGATACTAAATTTCAGAAACATGCTAATATCCATTAATATATGACATGGACAGTAGTGTTTTGAAATGGATTCTTCTACTTGGATCCTACTTAATTTCAGATATACTTGTTCATTTGGGGGATGTTTTCTTTTATCATTTCTTCACACATTTATGTTAAAATGCTTTGTTGCAGATAGGCATAACTAAAGTTTTCCTGAGAGCTGGTCAAATGGCTGAACTGGATGCCAGAAGAGCTGAAGTACTCAGCGGTGCTGCAAAAATTATACAGAGACGTATGCGAACTCATTATGCTCGTAAACAATTTATTGCATTACGTGAGGCAGCAGTTTGCATACAGACATCCTTGCGAGGTGAATTCTCCAAAACTATATAATGTCCTTGCACAAGAGTTGCTGTTTGAAGAAAAATTGTTAGTTTCTTATTATATTGGATGACGGAAATTGGAGGGGAGGGAGAGTGAGAGTTCCAGATTCCAATTTCCCTTGTTTGATAGAACGGGTGAAAGGAAGACAGGGCAATGGGGGGGGGGGGTAATCCAAATCCTTCCCTTTTCTTTTGCAATGTGTTTAGATAAAAAATGGGAAGGAAAAGAAGGGGAGGGAAGGGAAGGGAAGAGAAAGGGAGGGGAGGAAAGAAAGATGAGTTTTCCTTCCAAAACTCTCCATTTTGGGAGGGAGGAATTTCCTATAAATTGATCCTTCCATTTCCCTCCCCTCCAAATCCCTCACCCCCTCACTTGTTATCCAAACAATGAATTTTTGCCATATCCCTTCCCCTCCTATTTTGGCTATCCAAACAAGCTGTTAGTGAACTAAAATTCTGTTAACGCTGGAAGATTTGGAAGGAAAAAGGTTTTCCCTCTGCTTCCCTGCCCTCCTCCATTTTCCATCATTGCGTTTCAAACATGTTGTCTTTCTGGTTAATTTGTTGTCTACAAAGTATGATACATACACATTTCATTTTTATTCAATTCTTCTGCACCTTTGCTAACCAATTATCTTCACAAAAATTGAGTCTGCCTCTTCCCCTCATTCTTCTCTCTATTTCCGTTGTCCTCTGTGTCTCTGAAATATATTGGGGTGATAGGTGAACATGACATCTAGGTCTTGAAAATTGCAGCTGTCATTCTGAGAACTCACGGAGTTAGCCCTTTGCTTAGTCACTAGAATTTCAGCAAGCATCTTGTACTTGTGATTGATTCATATGCATATTTCATGTGGGTTTTTAGGAAAACTGGCCAGCAAACTCTTTGACCAAATGAGAAGGGAGGCATCAGCCATAAGAATCCAAAAGTATGCACGTAAACATCAAGCAAGGAAGAAGTATAACAAACTTCGTGTCTCAGTTCTGGCCTTGCAAATGACTTTAAGGACAATGGCTGCTCGTAAAGAGTACCTTATTAGAAGGCGAAATAAAGCGGCAACTCTTATTCAGGTCCTTTTTCTGACATTATAATGATCACAATTGGTTCACTCTGTCATACGTTCATCTTGCTCTTTTCTGAAGATAATCCTTCTGATAGCTGGTTTTACTTGGGACAGAGTCGATGGCGTTGCCACAGAGCTTCATCATACTATAAAAAGCTTAGAAAAGCATCATTAGTTGCGCAATGCAGATGGAGGGGAAGACTTGCGAGGAGAGAACTAAGAAAACTCAAGATGGTGAGTCCTTGTTGCATTATGCTTGTTATTGCTTATATTATATATAGTCCATTAGTCATCTTCTTGTTATCTGGCAATGTTTTCTTCACTTTAGCTTTGTCAACCGAATCAACTGAAGATTCTAAATTCTTATGGGGTTCATATTGAGTTATTGCCAGGAACTTTTATATACTTTGGGTCTTATTCAGAGAGTCTCTGGTGGTAGTTAAGTGTGATGTCATAACTGAATTTCCATGGATCAGACGCAATTGTGGTTTCAGTATGAAGCTTTTAGATTAATGAACAAGGAGACAGTCAGTTTGAGTAGCTAAATGGCCCTTTCTCAAAATATCTCTGAATGTCCTGCATCAAATTAGTCAAACTAGTATCAAGAATGTGTCGCAAATCCCCTCTGACAACCACGTGCTTTAGGTGGATGATCATTAATTTGCAGAAAAAATTGTACGAGAAACAAAATCTTTAGCAAACAAGTAAATGCATCATCTGGGTTTACAGTCTGCCTTATTCTTTTGGCTTGAATTAATGTAAAGTAATTTCAGTCCACTTCAGTCCAAAAGCACAGAGCCTAAGTTTGGTTGGCCTTTATTTTTTATAGATTGCAGCCCAAACACAATTTGTTATGTAAGTATAAGAATCCACTAAATGAATTGATGAGTTCCATCATACAGTTAAGCTTTTCATCATCCTCTGTATCAAAGTATTCCCCACCCATGCATAAAAAGGGATCTAATAGAGTTAGGTGGATGCTTATTCTCCCTTATTTCAAGCTTTTCCTACAACTTACAGAAGTAAACATATGACGCAATCTGATTGGTTTTTATCTAATGCATTTCCTGTTAACTTTGTCGTCAAAGCCCCCATCAAAGGAACTATCTTCCAGCTAATAGTGCCTTGTTGATACTACTGTCAGAGTGTCAGTTATGTTTATGCTTTGACGAATGGTAGCCATCTGTATTGGGCAGGCTTCAAGAGAAACAGGGGCCCTTAAGGAAGCAAAGGACAAACTTCAAAAGCAAGTTGAGGACCTCGCATTGCGTCTACAGCTGGAAAAACGGTTGCGGGTATTACATATATGCTTATCTGCAAGTTATGAAGTTGTGGCCTTTTTAAGCAATAGGCTTTTACAGAATACTTCTGTTAAGTCAAGAATTTTCGTCCTTCAATGTTCTGATTATTATGTATGGTGTATTCTTGTAGACTGATTCAGAGGAAGCAAAATCCCAGGAAATTGCAAAACTACAAAATAATGTGCAATCTATGCAGAATAAACTAGATGAGACAAATTCTTTGCTTGAAAAGGAACGGGAAGCTGTGAAGAAGGCCATCGAAGAAGCACCACCTGCTGTCAAAGAAACACAAGTAATGGTTGAAGACACTGAAAAAATCAATTTTCTCGAAGCAGAAGTGGAAAGCTTTAAGGTTTGGATAAACTCCCACTATCTCAAATAGTTAGTAAAAGTGTTTAACTTTAGCCATCCCAAGATACGGTCAAAATCATATTGGAATTATACATAGGTATCCATAATTATGTTGTTAAAAATCTCGTCCGTATCTCTTCATTACAACTGCATTGCTAAGGATTTTGAGTTTGCCGCGACCGCGATCTAGGGCCGCAATCGTTATCGTGATCGCAACCACATCAAGATTTGAAACCATGATAGGTATTGCATATATGAGAAGGGGTTAAGGCTTTGATGTTGTTGTTGTATTGCATATATGAGTTTTGCATTTTCAAAGAACTCCCATTTTATTTTGATTTAGTAGTTTGTTAATCCCTCTTTGAATTTTATAATGCATTCGTTTGGTGTATTGGGCATCTACGACTATAACAATACTCTCATAAGCTTCGTGTGAAATTTTACTTTATCCTTCCTGGTGCAACACAAATGTCTTTTTCCCATTGTACATATGTGGACCAGCAAAAAGGATTTCATTTTTATCATCAACAGACTGAAACCGAACAATAAAATATCCCTCATAATGATAGAAAATCTGAGGTTCAGCCACATTATTCCATGCTACTGCAATATACCTTCTTATAGCCCCTAAAGTAGGGGAAACTCCAATAACATACATTATTATAGCATTCTCCCATTTCTTAGTTAAAGGTTCAATGTCAGTTTGCAGTAATTTGGCCACAGATTGACCTAGATGAGAGCTAAGAACTACAAAGTGCAATGATTGACCCTTGCGAGCAAGCTTAGAGTTATCAAATAAAGCATTCCATCCTACGTTCTCAGTTCTAGGTTCAGATTCCATATTCAATCTCCTATTCACAGAAGAAGTTTGAGAAACCTTATGCGACTTCACAGTTACCGTTTCATTGGATTGGGCACGCAAACCCTTCTTTTCCTTCGATTGAGCTGGACCAGAGGCTTGAGCATTGTTCCCAGCTCCATCCCCACTCTTCCCTTCAGCTTTAGACTTCTTCTTTCTAGACATTGGATGAGATTGGTGTACGTTAGCCACTCACGCTATCGTGCGCCTATTTCGCCATGGCTAGAGAGCAAAAGAGTGTTGTCTAAATGATTTTTACAAAGTGTTTGCTAAGTGTGTTTGCACTCTTTCTCTCTACATGGAGCATTAAGTGTGACTGGACCGCACGAGGCAAATTGACTCTTTGATGAAATCGAGTTTGTTAGCTTGTCTCTTGGCTTTTAGATCAATGATGGATAATGTGAGTGTGAAAGAATCCCTCATAAGAGTATCCTTGTACCGTGTATTATATATTGTATATGAGTTACAACCATGGACACAAAACTAGGCCGTTACTAACATAACAATTGTTACGTAACGGATTTTGAACTCACCGTTACGTGCGTGATGAAATTCACGTCCATCTCGCCGCGTTGTCCGTTACATAACGGTGACTCGCCGTGTTAGAGCGTTTTTTTACCCATTATGTCCGTTACTTTATCAGAATTGACCAAAAAAGGGAAAGAGAATGGAATTTACACATTGTAGCACAAAAACAATAGGCACACATCAACAAAAGGAGAAAAACATTTGGTAAGCTTTCAAGTTGGATATTTTATAGGAGTTATCAATTTATGTTTATGATAGGATATAAATATCATGTTTTAAGTACTTTTTTATTCACCATACGTGTAACTCAACCATATGATAGCTTTGGTCAAGATAAGTGATAAGAATACTTATATAACATCAGAAATGAAACTTCGAGGTTGAAAATCTGATAGTGTGAATTTTTTGACCGCGTTAGCCGCGATTTGTTTCTATTTGACCCTTACAAGCCGTTTACGCGTCATCGCGACCGTTATCGCGAACGCGACCGCATCCGCATCCGCGATTTTCTTCCTTGGTTACAACTAACAACTATTTAGGAAACTGAATTAGAGAAGCATATATCACACCCCAGCTGTCAAACCCGGATGAAGAGATGCGGAGAGACAGCCCAAAATATAAAACAACAGTGGAGGTAGATCCTTAGTGAAGATATTAAAGTATTGGTAAGAAGAGGGCACATAAAAAAAAGACAAATCTGACAAGAGATAACTTTTTAATAACAAAATGAATGTCCATTATCAACATACTTAGCATAATTATAGTACGAAGATAAACAACACTGTTTCTATCACGCTAAACACTTACTAGCATGCTATGCGGGACACTGCAACTTGAGTAATAAGTTTTGAAGCCAATATTTGGACCGGAGAATACTTAAAGCTTGCTTTCGTGGAGATCAGTGGAGATCATGCTATAGTCAGACAGAGAATACTAAGTAATTGATTATTTGGAGACTGTCGAGATCATGCTAAATTCAAGGAGATGCATCTGCGAGAGAGATGGAAAGAAGGTGGCATGAGTTGACTATGTGATGGTGATGGTATATGAGGTGCTGGAACTATGCCTCCCAAACAAAGCTGCTTCACAAAGAAATCAATAGGGCCAAGTTCAACTGAAACATTATTATCAGTTGTGAATTGACGATTTACAAATAAAGACTAAGCTTTTAGGATTTTAGATGCGTGAAGGACATTTAAGAATGAGTGAGAGGAACGGAGAAAAGGGGGAAGGTGAGCAATAACTAATCCTTTAATAGGAAGGCAGTGAGCATTACCAACTAGAAAAGACGGAAATTTTCTGTTTAATTTGAATTAAACAGTGTATGGAATGTACCAGGGATATCAATCATATGAGATGAAGAATCATTATCCATGTACCAAGAGTCATTTACAGGCTATAGGCTTATGGTGTTGAAAGCATTGGCCAAGTCAATAGCTTACATATGTGATCCAATTGTTGGTGGTGGCGCCATGTAAGCTTTTGCGGGTTGAGGAGAACTGAGAATAGGGAATTGAGCACTGGTAGCCTGCTGTTGGATAATTGACATGGGTAGGGCCAATAGCATCACTAGTATAACTGTGCCCTAGGGGGGCATTGTATGGCTCTAAGGGGAATAGTGGACCAGTGCTGGACCGTGTTAGTGGTGCTCATGCTATGTTGATTTGCGCCATTCTGGTTGTTGTTTCTCTTGTTGCTCCAGTTCTTCTCGGTATTCCCCCTCCATTTTTGTGTGGCCGCTAGTTGTTACCAAAGGGAGGGGCTTGAGCAGAAGTGGCAAGTGTCACAAACCTGCAACCAAGGTGGTATCAGGTGAACCGCTATGACAAATTTCTCGCAAAGTAAAATTCTCTGAGCATTGAGGAAAGATGGGACAGAATGTCAAATGTAGGGTTCTTACCCCTAATAAATTGAAAGACAAAATTTTGATCGCTGAAAGATTGATCAATATCAAAAACTTGATCAGGGAGCATTAGGATATGCTGATCTTAAGACTGACATGGTTGAATAACTTTTTCAAGTTTCGAAGTTGCATTTGATCCAGGCTTGAGAACCGTAAGAAACAGATCTTGAATGATGGTCTCATAGATCCAAGAGAGGACTATTGCATCTAAATGATCCCATCGGCTTTACTAATGCCGGATTAAGATAGTTGTCATCAATGTGGTGGAGGACACATTCTGCACGTGCTGCGACCTGGCTGCCCATGAGTGGTATCAAATCCTTTTAAGGATCAAGAGTGAGAGGGATGAGGTTTTTGTCATTACTCATGGCTTAGGCACAGTGAAGGGAGAAGGAGAAAGAGGTGTCTTCTTATTTTGGTTGTTATAACCAATGGAGGCGAGGTTAGGGGGTAGCGGCAGTGAGAGGGGGAAATATATAGGTCAGAAATGTTGGCTGTGACACCATGTGAGTGTAAAAAAATCTCTCATGAGTTTATACTCGTGACAAGAGTTACAATCTCATAAGAAAACTATTACAAGATAATGTTGCAGCGAATATTTCTGAATGAAAATATTAACTAATTTACATATATAATCAGGTTGGAAAATCTAGTTAGTTTACAAATATTATATGTGGATTGAGCATAATATAACACATAGATCTGCGGGCTGTGGTATCAATTTTAAATCTATTTATTTAAATGGAAAGCGTCTATACTTTGTAAGGTAGAAGCTGCATGCATGGTTAGCTTGTCACGTAAACAATGCTTGTGAGAACTTCTCAACTTTTGTAAGCTATAATTTTCTCCTCTCTTAGAAGCATAATTCTATAAAGGACAAGTAAAACATAGGGTTTCTACTTTCTCCTGCTCTGTGAACAACATTGTGTAATATAACTTAGAACTGAAGGACATAAAAAGAAAAGGAAATTGTGCGTTTTGTTTTATTTCATACAACAGGCATGTCAAGGTACTATGTATACATATAATTTTGGTCTATGACGAGATCATCAAGAGGAAAATTTACATTGGTGTTATTACCCTGGAATATGCCCTTCTCTGCTTTAATCTTATACAGTATAAGTGCTCAATTGCAACATGGTTTCACAGAGTAGCTCAGCTTCTATTAGATCCTTGAACATCTGTCATTCATTAGACAGGGTTGTTGAGGTCTTACAAGTTGGTCATCTTCCAGGAGCAGCTTATCCACATCTTTTACCAGGGGCGGAACCAGCCTAGTGCATGGGGGTACACGTGCGCCACCCCCCCCCCCCCAAAAAAAAAGAAGGAAACAAAATTTCATAAAGTGCAGTTTGTATCATTGCTTATGGTGTTGGCCTAGTGGTGCAGCGTCCGTGTCTTCAACATTTGTAGAATGGAAGTCCCGTGTTCAAATCTTGCTGCCATGTTTTGCCCACTTCCACTTTTCTTCCCCCCTTCCATCTTTTTTACTTCTCATTATTGATTATCTTGTCATCTCTTCTAATTTTTTTAGGGGTGTCATTTCTAGTTAATGTTTTAAATCTTTTATCAACATATTGTGGACTTTTTCCCTCAATGTTAATACTAATAAAATTCAACTTTTCATAATTTTTAATATTAATATATGAAATTGTTGGTTAAAGTTGTGCGCTAGGTTCATAAAAGTCAAACTATTTCATTTATAAAATAAAATACTGAGAGCGTTGTGAATTTGGATGCTATAACATTTCTTATTTCCTCTAGGCTTTGGTCAAATCGTTGAATAATTATTTAGTGCACCCCCAAATTGAAAATCCTGTTTACGCCACTATCTTTTACAATTCCATTACATATACTTGTATATTTTTTCGCCATTTGACTTCTCAAATTTTATGCTCTTCAGGGCTTATATGAAGCAGAGAAACAAAGAGCCGATGAATCTGATAGGAAACTCGCTGAAGCACAAGAATTGAGTGAAGAGAGATGCAAAAAGTCAGAAGACTCGGATAGAAAGATCCTGCTTCTCCAAGAAACACTTACTAGGTAAAATTAATACAGTAAAAATTGGGTATTATCGGGTGTACTGATACGCCCACTGCTCTTCTTAAAATTACTGTCACGTCTTGAAAATGATCAAGTATAAGTTCTTAAAATGAAAAGGCTAAAAATGAAACCAGATTTTGTGAAAAATGAGATTTTGAAGTTATAAAAATGAACAAATCAGACTGAAAAATGAAAAAACATTAGTACGTGGTACGAGTACGCCGTGTGTATGCCAGTTCTAGTAATATTTAAATTACTGCTTTTATTGCCCATTTTCCCCTTCAGTACTCTAGATAAGACGCAACTGAAATCAACCAAACTTAATACCTGAATATTCTGTTTGATAACCTGCTACTAATTATTCTTCTGCTTCTGTAAATCAAAAGGCAATCTCTCGTAAAAATGAAGATGATGTATGCATTGAACTTTTATACATTGAACTACATAAATATATGTGACAAAGTGTTCTTTATGTATGTTATCTATAATAAATGTTTGTTCGATCCTTCCTTCACTAATGACGAATTTTGGCATTGTGTTGGTTATTGTTCGGTGAAAATGAAGCTATTTTTTTTTATCATTTATGTGTAAATTATAACGTCTGAAGACATCTAATGGGCACTTAATATTTTAAGAGACTGTCTTTGTAGTTTCACCTCATGAGATTTTCATCTTTTCAACCAGGCTCGAAGAAAAGATTGCCAATTTGGAATCAGAGAATCAAGTTCTTCGCCAACAAGCTGTCTCGATGGCATCCAATAAGTTCGTGTCAGGTCGCCAAAGGTCAATTCTTCAGGTAAAAGTTATGTTGAAATTAAGTGCTCCCTCCATCCCAAAATAATTTTCCTGTTATTTTTTGGCATGTAGACCAAGAAAAGTGGTTAAAGTGAGGGGAAAAATAAAAGGGGTGGAGTGAGTAGTAAGAGAAAGTGGGTCCAACATGTGCATGGGAAGGAAAATTCTTTATTTTTCATTTGAAGTAACACAAATCTTTTCGGAATATCCCAAATGGTTAACAGGAAGGTTAGTTTGGGATGGAGGGAGTTACAAATTACGGAGTGTTCTATTCAACAGAATTTGACATTTTGAATTTATACGGACTTATTGGAACTTGATAGAAGCCAAAACTTATTAGAACTTATCTTTTCTGAAATAAAGTAAAATAAGTTCAATAGAACACACGAAACTACAACTATAATTAATCTAGCTGTTCTCTAATGTTCTTTTTTCTGTTTGCTTGGCAGAGAGGATCTGAGAGTGGTCATTTTGTAGACACGCATCTTCGGGTATTCTTTCTCAAAAAGTTCATGTCAGCCAATGTTGCTTCATGTTTACTGCATCTTTTACTGTTTACCCCTTCCTTTAAATGCTACAGGACTTGCATAGCTCTTCAATGAATCACAGAGAAGCTGAAGTAGAAGAGAAACCACAGAAATCTCTTAACGAGAAACAGCAGGAGAATCAGGAATTGCTTATTCGTTGTGTGGCACAGCCTCTGGGTTTTGCAGGGAACAGACCGATAGCTGCCTGCATAATATACAAGTGCCTTCTTCATTGGAGGTCATTTGAAGTGGAGCGAACTAGTATCTTTGACCGGATAATACAGACAATTGGTCATGCTATTGAGGTCTGTAATCTTAGCAACTATTTTACTAAGATATGGATATAGCCTAGGTGTCTGATAACGGTACATATCCCAGTCTTAGTTTTGTGCTCAGGGACACAATTTTAAATCGGACATAGGTGTGTGGACACGACATTCATGAAACATGTTCGTCATCTTAAAAGAATGTGCTTTCACTTTTCAACACATCATATACTTTTCAAGCTTACATGTTCTCTAGTTCTGGCTGAATTTGGGCTTGAGACCATAGTTTCAGCAAGACTAGCGAACATGTGTTTCAAGATAATGTGGTTAAAAAATTTCCAAATTTTGTTTACGAGTACGTGGTTAAATATGACTGTGGCCTCTGGATGAAGATGAAAACTAAAGTATGGGGTAAGGTTTTCAAATCTTTGTCGGACTGTCGAGTGCCTAACACGGCTAAGTAAATCTTGTGAAGAAATTCTGATCAACAAAGCTTAGCTAGACGCCCTCCGTCTTTTTTTGTTTGCTAGGATTTTAGGAGATGAATGATGGGTGTGTTAAGAATTGTATAACGGTGATGGGGACCACTACTGTATTAGTAGATGACAAAAAAAATGACGGAATCGATAGAAAGGTACAGGTAAATAACAATAAGGATTGAAAAGTACATGGGGACCACATGTCCCGAAAGGAGTAGCAAATAAACGGATGCTTGTCTGTGAGGTAAATGTAGCAATAAATTTGGAACGGAGGGAGTATACTAGCTAATCTTCTAAATAAGGATTTTAAACTGAATCTTGTTTTCTTTTGTCGTTATATAGAAGGCCCAGGATAACAATGATATCTTGGCATATTGGCTGTCAAATGCATCAACTCTTCTTTTGCTGCTGCAACACACTCTGAAAGCAAGTACTGCAGCTGGAATGGCACCACAACGCCGCAGGCCGTCATCAGCCACTCTTTTTGGTAGGATGAGCCAGGTATATAAGCTTTCTCTTTCGAAGCTATGTCATTTCAAGTATTGATATGTGCTTGAAAGATCTCAATTTTATATAACAGCAACAGACTCACATTTCCTCCCTGCTTTTGTGTAGAGTTTCCGAGGGACTCCACATGGAGTAAGTCTTGCCTTTGTCAATAATGGCATGACGGGTGGTACCGACTCTTTGCGCCAAGTTGAAGCCAAGTACCCAGCTTTGCTTTTTAAGCAACAACTTACAGCATATGTTGAAAAGATTTATGGAATGATTCGAGACAATCTTAAGAAAGAAATTTCTCCACTGCTTGGATTATGCATCCAGGTGAATAAATGGATTGAGTCCTATGGTTCAAATTCTGGGGAAAGAAAGAACAACGAGCTTATCTTCATAATTTGAATGATTTCCCAATCTAATTAGACGTTAAAAGAAATTAGTGCCTTGCAGCTTGTCTCTTTTTCCTTGAATTGAAATAGAAGTCGGTATTCCTGAATTTATTCTCATCTGAGAGTCTTGTTGATATAGGCTCCACGAACATCGAGAGCAAGTTTAGTCAAGGGCTCATCACGTTCAGTCGCAAACACTGCAGCCCAGCAAGCGCTGATCGCTCATTGGCAAGCAATTGTTAGAAGTCTCGGGAATTTCTTGAGCACGTTGAAAGGAAATCATGTTAGTTTGAACCTCTTTGTCTGTCAATGTTTTTTATTTCTTCTTAGCCTGTGCCATACATATATACCTTTATCCCTGAAACGAAGAGGTGAAGGGAACCACATTAGAGTAACAGAAAAGCAGGGGAGGGGGGGGGAGGGAGACCTGAAGGGGGAAGATAAAGGAACAACTATTTATATTAAGGGGCTGATGTTGATTGTGTGGGTGTATGAATGCCTTTGTTAGGGAAATCCATCTTATATGGACCTTAGTAGCACACTACTTCCTGTTTGTTGTCTTTTTAACTATGCTCATCTTATATAGCCCTCTTTGAAGGGTAAAGTTTGATGGAACTCTAGCCATCAATAAAAGTAGCAAAAGGTGCTTACGGCCTTTTTTCGGCTTGTGTTTTCTTGTCTCTGTTTCAGGTTCCTCCATTTTTGGCACGGAAGGTATTCACACAAATATTTTCGTTCATCAATGTGCAGTTATTCAACAGGTATTGTGTTTTAATGGTACTATCTGATCTGTTTACTCTTGGGGCATGCTTGGGATGAGGGTAATGTATTAAGGGGTAATAAAAGTCAAACATAGGAAAACTAATGTATTTAGAGGTGACGATAAAGGGGATAGAGTGGTGGTGGAGAGTATAAGGTTGTGTTGGTAGGAAGGAAATGGAAGAAAGAGGGGAACTATTACCCTCATTATGGGGGTAATAATTGCCCACCACCACCCCTAGGTAACTATTACCCTCATTTGAAGGGTAATAGTTCCCCTCTTTCTTCTAAGTTCTAACCAACACCACCTTGTCCTCTCCACCACAACTTTATCCCCTTACCAACACTTCTAAATGCCTTAGTTTTTCTATGTTTGACTTTTATGACCCCCTTAATACATTACCCTCATTCCAAGCATGCCCTTAATGGAAAAAATTACTTATGATTCCTCCACTTTTTATGCAGCCTTCTATTAAGACGTGAATGCTGTTCATTTAGTAATGGCGAATATGTTAAGGCAGGTCTGTCTGAGCTTGAACATTGGTGTTACCTTGCAACTGAAGAGGTAGCAGTTTCGAGAGTTTCTTGATTTTTTGAATTTGTTTTATTAATTTACTGTAATAATCTGGAAAGGAAGCAGTATGCAGGTTCAGCATGGGATGAACTGAAGCATATTAGGCAGGCTATCGGTTTTTTGGTAATATGCCTCCTTTTATTGTCTTTGAATGATCAGACACAATTAGTACTATGATTATTTTGCAAGAAGAGTGGCAATGTGATTTTTGTGTTTGTTTTCTATATTTGTTAGGAATTTAATGGGTCTAATGCAAAAACTACTTAGGCTAAAGTAATAGAGATCAATCAACTCACAGTCTCACACACAAGAAATTAGGGAACAATTACTTACATGAATAAATCCCTAATTAATCATCATTAGGAGCGCACACTCGTTTAACAATCACACCACCACATTATCATACAAGCATAGATGCACACAAGCATAAAATAACACCCCCCCCCCCACCCCCCCCCCCCCGGACTTATACTTATAGGCCTCGTCTAAAGTTCTTGAATATTCTCTAGATCTCTTACTATTACAATTAGGAAACAACTCTTAGAATGAGATAGGAAAAGAAAAAAGGATCTTAATATTGTCTTCGTAAACAATCTAGATATCCCAAACTACCAAATATTGACACACTCAAAGATAACTTCCACATAACTCCACTTCATGCCTACATGGATTAGTTGTCTAGGTACCTGCTTGGTCCACGCCCTGGTCCATCAAACTTTGCTTCATTATATTAAAGAAACCTGGTTCCTTGCTTTGTCTCTGCTGCTACAACACACTGATTTGGGTGGGCTTATTCTCAACACTATCAATTCTTGATTTCAGGTAGTACATCAGAAGCCAAAGAAATCCTTGGACGAAATAAGCCATCAACTTTGCCCGGTGAGTGGTAACTAAATTATGATAAGTTAATCACCATACTTCCATCTGATTAAAGTTTTAACCACTGTTTATGTCCACTTGTAGGTTCTTAGTATACAGCAGCTGTATCGGATTGGCACAATGTACTGGGATGACAGGTATGGCACCCATAGTGTGAGTCCAGAGGTAAGCCCTACTGTCAACTTTTGCCTCCATGATAATGAAACATGTAGAGCTCACTCAGCTTGTCGGGATTGAGTTCCTCTATATCTAGCTAAATTTATGGTTTTCAACCAGGTTATATCTAGCATGAGGGTGCTAATGACTGAAGACTCGAACAGTGCAGTTAGCAATTCTTTCCTTTTGGATGATGATTCAAGGTCAGCTCCTATTTCCGTCTTTTCTTGGAGAATATAGTGAACCAGATTGATCCCCCTTTGTCTTGCCTCAGTGAGGACCATATACTCCTAAAAAAATTTAAACTTTTTATCCCTGGTTTTCTTGCAATATAACTCGAGAATTGGTAAGTGATAACTCAACCATGATTTTCATTGAGTGTCTAATCTTAGTTCACCTGTTGCAGCATTCCATTTTCTGTTGACGACATATCAAAGTCGATGGATAGTACGGACATATCAGACGTCGAACCGCCGCCACTTATCCGTGAGAATTCGGGCTTCAATTTCTTGTTGCCTCGTGCTGACTAAATTACTATAAGCCTTGCGGCTGTTTGAGATGGTGGAGATTTTCCATTATCTTATTTTACTCGTCTCACCTTCGGTCTCCATCCTTAAAAAAGATATAGGTAGTTTGACATCTAATTATTTATCTTTTTGCTCTTGCAATTGTTAGATAGCAATACGAATGTATAGTTCCTTACTTTTATGAGGCTTCAGTTAGTTACGTTGGGATGTCGTCCACATAGAATTCATCTTTGTTTTGATTGTACAAGCAAATCAAAGTACAAAAATGAAAAGCACGTGAAATTTTGCCTTGTCCATTCGTATATATGAAAACTTTTTTTTTTGTAGAGATTTTACTCCTTATGAGTGTCTTCTCTGTCCCCTATCTCTTTCTCCACCTTATCCAATGCTAAATGCAACCTCTAAGTACTAGATACAACCCTCTAAATAGCTAAGGGCCCGTTCGATATCACTGTGGTTTTTTGGTTTTTGATTTTCAAAGTCATATGATATATGTCCTATAGTGAATAAAAAATTAGTCAAATTTATTGGAAACATGATGATTTTGAAAAGTGACAAAAAAAAGTGGAAACTACTTTCTGGTTTCGTGTTTTTGGTTTTTACTTTTCAAAAAAACTAAAACAAAAAACGATAACGAACATGCCCTAAAATATTCTAATATCTTATTCCTCTCAATTGTACACCTTTCCGTCCTCTCGAATTTCTCAATCCCCTTATCAACGGATCTCGTGAATTGTTGAACTAATGCAGTGCAATCTTATCCAATTTTGTAACTTCGTTTCATGAAATCTCACAAATTCATGAATTGATAAATATTTCCTCCATTTTTTTATAATCACCACATATAGAGTTTCACACTTTCCAATGCACAACTTTGAACGCTAATATTATTGTGTTTTAATATGAATTATATAAAGTTGATATCAATTATGTATATTTAATCGAAAATCTTACAATATCTCATTTGACTATGCTTATCCTTATACAAAAAGCATAATAGTTGACTAATGGCATAAAATATAATAGTTGATTAATAAGCATATGTGCGAACGACAATAGGTCTATCATACACACGCTATTACCATACTCTTCGTGCGCTCAAGTGAAATGCAAGGTCCAACAAACAAAACGCAGCCCAACAAAACAGACAAAGCACGGAATGAACCTTTAGTTCATTTGCAATGAACCTTCATTTGTGATGAACCTTCATTTCATTTGTAATGAACACAGAAAAGCGTCCATTTTTTCTCTTTCCATTCCTAATGAACCTTCAGTTCATTCCTAATGAACACGGAAAACGTTTCACTCTCTCTCCTCTATCAGTTTTACTTTCTGAAAATTACCAAACCCTTTTACCTTCTCCATAACCCTCAATCAGTTTTATTTCTCTCCTCATTCAAAATTCATTTTCTCTCTCTTCCTTCCATTCTCTCTCTCTAAAAGCTCCTCACCTTCATCCCATTTTCTCCTCACCTTCAAACACCATTTTTTTTCTCACCTTCAAACGTCATTTTCTCCTCCTTAACTTCACCATTTTTCGGCATTTCACCTCACAAAAACGCCATTTTGGTTGCATTTTTGCTTCAATTTTTTATTTTTAACATTTTTTGTTAAATTAAGTGTTGATTTATGTTTATTTTTTTGGAAAATAGGAAATGAAGGGACGAAGAGGATTCGCTATTGATAAAGATGATGAAGAAGTCAAGACACATACAATTGAAAGAGATGAAGGCTCCAAGTAAGTTTTTTAATAAAAATTATTGTTTTTTTGTTCATTTTTAGGATGAACTTTTGGATGAACCGAGTTCATTTTTAGGCGGAACCTTTTAAATTTTATTTTGGATGAACCTTTTTTTTTCTTACGATGAACCTATCACTGTTTTACGATAAAACTCTGTCAGTTTTAGGATGAACCTAAATTAGTTTTTTGAAAATAAACTTTCATTATTAGGTAATTTTGTATATATTATTCATTGCTTTTATATATATTGGTCATTGTTCATCATGTTAATTATTGGTTCGTTGTTCATTGTGTTAATTTTTGGTTCATTTCAATTTTTTTGGTAATTTAGTTAATTTTTTTGGTAATTTAGTTAATTTTTTTGTTTACTATCTTGGAAAATAGAATTTTTGTTAATTTTCTTTCAGATGAACCTTTTTTATTTTTTTGAAAATTGTCGCTTTTTTGGTATTTTTGTTGGTAATTTGGGTATATTTTTCTTGAAGAATAAAGATTAGTTTTTATTGGAAACTTTTTTGGAATTTTAGAGCCTTTGATAGTTTGTTTTTGTAATTTTTTTAGAATTGACGAACCTTCCTTTATTTTTAAAGATGAACTTTATTTTTTTTTATGATGAACCTTTTCAATTTGTTTGCTTTTTTCGATGAAGCTTCTTGTTTTTAGGATGAACCTTATTTTTCCCGGATGAACCTCTTTCATTTTTTTTCTTTTCTTAAAAATCAATTTTTTTTTTGGTATTTTCGTTGGTAATTTTGGTATTTTTTTGGAAGAAATAAAGGTCATTTTTTTGGCAATTTTTTGAAAATTTTGAACCTTTGACATTTTTGTTTTAGTAATTTTTTAAATTTTTAAGGATGAACCTTACTTATTTTAGGATGAACCTCTTTCAGTTTGTTTTTTTTACGTTGATGAGCTTCTGTTTGTTTTTAGGTAATTTTAGATAATTTTTTGGTGATTTTTTGGGTAATTTTTTGTTATTTTTTTAAAAATCAATAAACCTATGCCAGTTTTAGGATGAACCTTTTAATTTTTTATGATTAACCTTTTAGCTTTTTAGGATGAACCTGTATCTGTTTTAGGATGGACCTATTTTAGTTCTTGGATGAACCTATATAATTTTTTGGTAATTCATTAATTTTTTTAAGGATGAACCTATGACAGTGAACCTTCTAATTGATCTGTTCTTAATGAACCTCTATCATTTTTTTTACTAATTTTTTTCATGTTAAACTAAGTAATTTTAAGTAATTTATTAATTTATGGTTATTTTCTTGAAAAATAGGAAACAAAATGATGAAGAAGAAGCGTCATTGGTGATGTTGAAGAAGTGTCGAAGAGAAATAAAGCGATGAAGAAGAAGCGTCATTCTTGAAAAATAGGAAACCAAGTGTTTTTATGTAATCCATTAAGTTATAGTTATTCATTAATTCATTAATTTTTTTATTATTTTTTATGTCATTTTTATGTAATTATTATTTTTCATTAATTTTTTTTATGTAATTCTCTATCCCTTCTTTTAAAAACAAATATGATCATTGAACTATTGTTCATTATTTTATTACCATATGTTTATTTTATATCCTAACTTGTTCATTTACCTAAAACAAGATGTTCAGTAAATTTTCCTACTCCCTCCGTTCCCTTTTGATGTTCCCATATGGAATCGAGGAAAGGATTAAGAAAAGTGAATCTTTAGTAAGAATACATTTAAAAAAAGCATATCTTAGAGTTATCATTCAATAGTTATCTTATCAAAGCATTGTAGAGGTAAAAATATCATTAATGCAGAGAAAACACAACTTACTATGCAAAACATAAGAGTTATATTTTAATTTAAGCCAATGAGATTGCAAACTTGTTTGACTTTATGTGATTTAAATTTAGAAAGATTGTAAATGAGAACAATTTAAAGGAACACCAAATCGGGAAATGGGAACAACATTAGGGAACGGAGGGAGTAAAACATAGAGAATAATTTTAGGCAAATGATTTCAAAATGTAATTAACCATACGTTCATTTATTGCCTTACACAATTCATTTTGGGCCAACCAGTTGTTCATTCAAAAGTTACCTTATATCCATTGTTTATATTGTACAATGAACATTTGATGAAAAAAGGAACAACTTGAAAGACCATAATGAACATTAGTATTATGTTTGAAACAAAATGTCTACGTTAATTGGAAACCAATTTTTGTTAATGTTGATTTTACAATGAACTTGAAAAATCATAATGAACCTTTAGTTCATTTGCAATGAACAACTTCAATACCCGTGATACATATCGGGATTATGTTTAAAAAGATTTGCTCAAATGAAATGAAACTAATACTTTTTTTTAAAAGTTGATTATAATGAATATTGGTTATCAACAAATGAACATTAGGATTATGTAAAAAAAAATTGTTCAAACAAATTGAAACTGATACTTATTAGAAAATAAGTTGTTTGATTTTTCAATGAACATTATAGTTCATCACTAAATGAACATCTACATTAAACAAATTGAAACTAACTGTAATACCCCAAATTTCTACTCCTTCCTTTCCCTTTTGATGTTCCTATATGGAATCGAGGAGAGGATTAAGAAAAGTGAATCTTTAGTAACAATACATTTAAAGAATGCATATTTTAGAGTTATCATTCAATAGTTATCTTATCAAAGCATTGTAAAGGTAAAAATATCATTAATGCAGAGAAAACACAACTTACTATGCAAAACATAAGAGTTATATTTTAATTTAAGCCAATGAGATTGCAAACTTGTTTGACTTTATGCGATTTAAATTTAGAAAGATTGTAAATGGGAACAACTTAAAGGAACACCAAATTGGGAAATGGGAACAACATTAGGGAACGGAGGGAGTACTACTTTTCTAGTTTCTTTTATTCACAAGTCTTATATTATACCTATCTTTATTTTCGAAATTATTTTACAAAAAGAAAATAAATCTGAAATTCCATTTTTATTTTCGGAATTATTTTAACGAAAAGGAAGATAAAATCTGAAAACTAATTTTCAGATAAATCTTCACAACATTTATCTTACTTTCGGATTAAAAAGATATTAAAAAAATTGATTTTTCGGATTTTTAAAAAAACTGATTTTCGGATATAAACTAAAGTGATTTTTCGGATAAAATAAAAACTGATTTTCGGATTTCAAATCTTGAAATCAAAAATCAGATTATCTAGCTTAAATCAGTTTTTAAATTTTCGAGTTTGAGTTTAAATTTCAAAATAAGATTAAGTTAGTAAGAATTACAAACCCTAAAATTTTTCTATATAAACCCCTCGAAAATCAGTATTCATCTCTCCAAATATTTTTCTTCTTCAACCTTACTCTTTTTCACCATTGAAGAGGTGAAAAAAATAAAACTCAAATACTTACCCTTTCTTTTTCCAGATTTTCGAAACTTAGTAAAAAAATAGAGAAAGGATTTTTAGAGATACCGGCCTTCGATCAGCGGTTGTCGGCGGTCGAAAATCGCCGGTGTCACTTCCTTCTTCTTTCTTCTTTCTTTCTTTATTTCTTTCTTTTCCTTGTTTTCCTCGGACCTTCGTTTGATGTTTTAGTTTCCTTATGTAACTTTAGTTGTTTTGGTTTTATTTGTTTTGTTTTCATTTGTTTTGTTTGTTTTGTTTCACTTTTTAATACCCTTGTTTTATTGTTTTAATGTTTTCTTTACATGTTTTTGTTACTTTGTCCTTGCTGTAAATATTTTACCCTTTACTCTTGTTTTTTCATCTTTCTCAATTTTCTTTTCCTTTTCTTTTAATTTTCTTTATTTTATGTAAAACTTGCTACATGTTTTCACTTTTGTTACATTTTTACTTCATTTGTTGAACAACTTTTATTTTGTTTGTCACTTTTGTTTTTATCTACTCTTATTTTTATTCTCACTTTAAATCTTCTATTATTGTTTTAAATTTTAAAGCTACGATTTTTACTTCTACTTTTTATTCATTTCTAACTAATCTGACTTAAGTAGTGTTTATAATTGTTTAAGTTGCGAGTTAAGGAGTTACGCAATTTAACTGACTAGAGTTATTTTATTTTATTTTAGACGAAGGCTTCGTAGGGGACTATACTGAGAACCAATAATTTTTGAGAGTGCGCTTATCAAGGTAATTCGCAATGTCCATCTATTATAGTATTCCCGTTTAGGAATATTATGTGCTACGTGTTCATAAGTGTGATTTTTGTGTACGACTTTTGTATATGTACTATTATAAATTAAAATTTGATGTTCATATTATGTTGTTAATGTTATTAAACTATTAATATTTATCCTTGTATATACGTATGATTATTATTATTTATCATACTTATTGTGTTGTTATTATTTTTCATTCAATACTATTGTCGCCGTTGTTATGATAATAAGTGGGTAACAAGCAATAACTTGAGTTGATATTTGACCTCTTAACGTAATCAATTATTAAGTAATTTGTGTTTGTGATTTGATTATAGACGTTATGAATTCCACGAGGTTATAGTAATGACTAATTTTAATGAATAGGAGATTAGTTGTTACGTGCTATGTAATTTGTAACTTTGTTAAAATTCATTAATCACTGAAAGTGAAATGTTAAGAAGGGAATGTAGCTTGTGGAATTGGATCCTCCATAGGTGATGGACAAGTTGCCCTGTTTAGTAGTGAACCTAATGGCGTTTGATCATTGGGCTGCTAATTAAGGTTTTTGATTTCTTTATACTATTAAAATGCTGTTTTGTCTTCCTCCTAATAATGAACCTTTTGGCGCACTTTTGCGTTAGATCATTAGGCTGTTAGTGAGGGGTGTGCACACTAGGGACTCTCTGTGAAATATTTTGGCCATGTTATATGACTTTTGGGTGACGACCCAAAGACAAGTAGGTGGTTACTGGGATTAGTCCCGGCCTACTGGCGTTCCATTTCCCTTTCTTAATTAATAACGAGTTATGTGAATTATTGTGAATTATTTATCTATAAATTATGTTTTACGTATAACTGCACCTGCACTACTCTGATTATTAAATTATCTTCAAAACAAAACTATTATTATTTTACGGGATGGAGTTGGAATTACATAGTTTTTACTAATTTTAGTTTGTTTGTTTCTATTTTGTTTTCCCGATATCTTTGCAGGTTGTTGACGAGGGGATTACGTTGGGCATTTGAGAGCTATATAGTTTAGGGTCACCTAGTTTCCGACTACATTAGTGCTATTTTTGAATATTGCTCTTTATTTCAGTTTTGGTAACTTTAGTATTATGACTTACCTTTGGTAGCTTTGAGTTTCTTTAATAATGAGATGTTTAATTTTTCCAGTTTCATTTTTAGCCTTACATGTTTATGCGGCGGTAACACCCTAAAGGTTTAAATGAACGGTGTTTAAAGTCAAATGATGATTTTCTAATCAAATTATTAGTTTAAATTTTTGTTGGTGTTACACTAACACTTATTAAAAAATAAGTTGATTTTTCAATCAACATTATGTATCACTAAATGAACATCTA
The DNA here is from genome assembly GCA_947645195.1 of Patellifolia procumbens. Taxonomy (NCBI): domain Eukaryota; kingdom Viridiplantae; phylum Streptophyta; class Magnoliopsida; order Caryophyllales; family Amaranthaceae; genus Patellifolia; species Patellifolia procumbens. The sequence goes on from CANSGD010000193.1 coordinate 3,796,890, forward strand.
CATTAAACAAAATGAACATTATATATCACTAAATGAACATTATATTTTTCAATGAACATAATTGTAAGTAACTTTTTCATTGAAAATTTAGTTGATTTTAGGAAAATTTGTCAGAAACAACCTTTTAAATACACTTTTTTTGCGAGAAACAACCTTTTAAATTTTTTTTTGCGAGAAACAACCTTGTATATATTTTTTTTGCGAGAAACAACCTTGTATAATTTTTATTTTGCGAGAACACACCTTATCACTCTTTTCCGGCGTTGACCACAAGTTTCCGGCCTTGACCTAGTCAAATTTGCTATTTGCACTCCTTCTTTCTTATTTCCACACTCCTTTTCCCTCCTTTGTTCCCCATTATATAAATCCCATGTTTTTAAAACCCAAAAAGTTCTTTCTCTTCCACGCAAATTTGACTTGGTCAAGGCCGGAAAATAGTGATAAGGTGTGTTCTCGCAAAAAAAATAATTATACAAGGTTGTTTCTCGCAACAAAAAAATATACAAGGTTGTTTCTCGCAAAAAAAAATTTAAAAGGTTGTTTCTCGCAAAAAAAAAATTAAAAGGTTGTTTTTCGCAAAAAAGTGTATTTAAAAGGTTGTTTCTGACAAATTTGCCTTGATTTTACAATGAATATTTTATGTGAATAAATGAACATGTTGAACATTTAAAATGAACAATTCTTTAAGGAGAAAATAAATGGCTAAAAAAAGAAGTGGGAAAATTTTTGGGTAAATGAATTCAAAATATTCATTAATGGAGGAGAGAAAAAAATTGGGCCCATTTATCATTATTCATTGTATATAAAATGATGTTCATTGATTAGGATTACCTAGGGAAAAAACCTAGAGTTCTGCTATATTCATTGCAAATGAATTAAAGGTTAATTACGTTGAGCGCACCATGCACATCATGGTGGCGTGTGTATAATAGAATTTGCGTGCGGATGATATAAATTGAGAGATGTAATGATTATTAAAGAATGGATGAAGTACTTGGTAATATATGAATATCCACTGCATGATTAAAGACAAATCTTACATGTGCAATTGAGACATAATTACCCAACAAATCCCCCACATGAAGTTAGAGGCATGATACCGACAATTGAAAACCATTGTTGAGAGCAATAACAACCTACCAGATCCCTGCTTTTACTAGCACAAACTTGACCATTCTGCTATTGGTCCGAACTCCGAAGTAAGGTTTAGTATGTCATACAACTTGTATGAAAAGGCCTTTGGTAATTGTGCAACTGGGACTAAAAATGGTAGTTGTTAATTCATACAATCATACACTTGCGCTCAAATGCCAGAGGTTGTTTCATTGGTAACAACCTTTTCACGTACTTACTCTGTTTCTTTTTATTGACTATACTCCTTTTGTTCATGCTTATTAAGTAAGCGATTTAAGGGTGTAAATGAGTAAATTTTTCGATGAAATTTTAATATAAGCAAGAATGAGCTCTATCTTACTTGTGTTATAATTTCATCGAAAAATTTACTCGTTTACACCCTTAAATCGCTTCCTTGATAAGCGTAAAAAAGAAGCATAGTCAATGAAAAGAAACGGAAAAAGTACATTTTTCATACAATTTGTAACAAATGCATGTGGTTGTTTTATACTTCCATACAATGTGCTCTATCAACATTTCATGAATGGTGCATGAATTAGGGTTAAGTATATATGCACGAAATTGCTTTGGTATCTGAAAAAAATCCGGAGTTTTTCACCGGATTCAAGGTCGTGTGGGTTAAAACTATCGTCCATTGCAACTCCAATAAGATGTTATTCAATTGATATGATACCTTAATCACAAAAACTCAGGTTCTTTTGATTATTTTTTCTCTAGATGTGGGAGGAGGAGAGCGAAGCATTTTTCAATGAAAGTAAAAATAGGAATTTAAAGTTTTGTGAAGTAAAAAGAGGTAGCACTTAGCACCACTCGATATATCTTTGATATGACAAAATATGAAAATATCCCCATACTTTTTACACTTTTGCACCTTTCTTCCTATTTGGTAAGAAACTAACAATAAGATGTTCCTTCATTCATCCTTACAGAAGAGTTAGCCTGGCTTTTTGGTAGATTAATTTAGATTTTTGCTTTGCTTATCAATACCTGTTAGAGTGGTATTAGGGTAATTTGGTAATTAGACTCTTACTAGGGAGGTTTGGGTTGGTTAGGGTGCATTATGCAACTTTTACCATAAAAAGTTTTATCGCAAGTTTTGTTCATAATTTTGAACCTATTCTCTATCCAAATCTTTCAATCATTCTCTTTTTATATTATCTGAGCAATGCCAAGGCCATATCTGATATATGGATTGTTCACATATCTCAATGACATTTTTTGTAAATAAAATCAAGAGCATAACTTTTATGGTAAATAACCAAATAACACTATTGATAATTGATAACAAACTGATACATTGTGTTATACTACCTTTTAACTAGATAATACTACCTTTTATAAGATCTATACTACCTGTTACCATAAAGTACTACCTTGTTGTTGTAGATGAAGTAAGTATTACTTCACAACATATAATAATCAACTTGCATTGATGAATTAAGACTACCTTATTTCAAATATATACTACTTTATTATATAAATATACTATCATTATGTGTTTTTATACTACCTACTAATTTCACTGTTGGGTGGGCCTCTTGTACATGCATCCTTCTTTCTCTTTTGGCTCATATATAGCTACAGTACATATAACTGGTATTGTTTCGGCATTTTCCTATATTATCTAAAATTTTATTTTATAGGTGTTTGGCGAGAATAAGATGGATTTTCGGTTGAATTTAAGTGTTTTAAATAAGTTTTGGTCGTTTTTTTTATCTTTATGCGCCTATTCCTTGCCCAGATCGCCCAATTTTTCCCTTTTCAATCAAATTATTCTCTTTTACCTTACTTTTATTTGCACAAAAGGATTTTTTGTTGAAAACTACATACATTTGAAATTTTTTGTGAATAACTACCTACTTTCTTGCAAAACTTTTGGTATCATTAACTTGTTAAAACTTTTTGACCGAAAAAACCACAAGATAGTGATATAAAAATATTTTGAAGAAATTAATTAAGTAATTATTTTCCATTTTCTGAGGTAGTTTTCCACAAATTAAAAATCTCTTATGGGTAAAGAATTACGAAAATACCGTTGATATATATTAGATTTTTTTTGCCAAAAACTGTCTTATAAAATACCCCTTTTGTTAATTATAGGCATCATTTTTTTTCTTGTGAATTACCGCCATGAAAGACTAATATATAAGTAACTTGTTGCCATTTTTACTAATTACACTACTAATCCATAGTTTGACCGGTCGAATCATGTTTAATATTTATAAATCATTTTTATTCAAATTATCATATTTTAAAATTATATGTTTTTGATATATGAAATGGTAATGGGCACATATTTCGAGACGACATTTAATTGCGTTTTACGGATTGAAAAGAAGTTTTTCGGAAAACGGACATCGTTGTGCACCCTTTATGGACACGAAAAACTCGTCTCGAAATACTTGTCCGAAAACCTGGCTAGTTAGTATTCATTTCACAGAGATTCTCGAAATTCGTGCCCATAAAGGGCATACGATTTTGTCTGTTTTTCGAAAAAACGTCGTCTTCAGTCTGGAAAACTCATCATTAAGTATGTGGCCGAAAACCAGGTTTGTTGGTACTCCTTTTGTAGGGATTCTGGAATTTCGTGTCCATGAAAGGTGCACGGCGGTATCTGTTTCTTGAAAAAACGTCGTTTGTACTTTGAAAAACCCGTCTCGAATTACATGCCCGGAAACCCAGCCTCTTGGTACTCGTTTCGTATGGATTCTCGAAATCCGTGCCCGTAAAGGGTGTACAACAATGTTTGTTTTCCGAAAAACGTCGTCTTTAGTTCGGAAAACCCGTCTCGAAGTACGTGCTCGAAAATCCGGCTTGTTGGTACTCGTTTCGTAGGGATTTTTGAAATTCGTGCCCATAAATGATGCACTGCGCTATCCGTTTTTTGAAAAAATGTCGTGTTCCGTCCTGTCTCCAAGTACGTGCTCGAAAACCCGACTTCTTGGTATTCGCTTGTAGGGATTCTCGAAAGAGGAGAGAGATTGAAGGTGAGAAAATGGGAGGAAGGAGAGGAAAATCAGTTGGGGTTTAATTGGGGGGTAGAAAAGTAATTTTAAAGAGTTTTTGGGAGGAAAGAATAAAGTGGGCCCACTTAATGGAAGTTTTTAACGGTGTCAGGGTTTAGGGGGTGCATCCAATAACTTTGATAAGTTCCTGGGGGTTATTTTTGCAGAAAAAAGTTACCGGGGGTTATTCACAAAAACTGGAAAGTTGTAGGGGGTTCTTCACAAATTTTCCTTAATCTATTGCCTGTTAGTGTACCGTTTGATTATTTTTAGTTCCATTTCCTCGAACTTGTGTTTAAGGCCTCTTCATTCATCAAAGGAGCGGAAAATATGGAAGCTCGTGAGAAGTTTGAGTCGATTCTAGGATCTAGGTCAACTACAACAGAAGCTTCAGGGGCTAGTTATAATGTTGCTTGTTGTTATTCAAAGCTTAATCAGGTACATCAATAATTTTCTCAGTCAATCTTTTACTCTTGATTATTCTTGTGGCGGCTATTATCCAGCTATCAAGTACATATACTGAGAATTGAGAAGAATTCCGATTACTAAAATTGTGGGTAAGTTGGACTACATTCTCAACCAAAATAACACCTACAAGTATATACACAAGACATCCGTATAGAAAATCTCTTAATAAACACCAACAGTAAGCACAAATTTCAATTGCAAGGTCTAAAACTAAGCTCACAGGCATCTGCAATTGAAAATCATTTTTTTCCAGTATTTGAGTTGCTTCCAATTTGAGACTGAGATCTTATATTTGACTTCTGTTGGAGCCTTGAGTATCCAAAATAGAAGTCTGAATAAGTGAGATCAGATCATATTATTTAGGAAAAATTGGATCAAACACCACAAACTATACGTTTGTTGCACAAAATAGCACCAACAAAGAAGGTGCACAAAACAACACGAACTTTTTCTACTTGGTGCAGAAAATGACAGAAATAGTTATTTCGCCTGAGATTCCTTATTTCTGGTGAATCTTTAGTATTTTAGCTTTTTGATTTCTATTACCTATACACTGTAGACATTCCTTTTGTTTTCTTCATTGATCATTTGCCACTCATCCTCCATTTTAGATATGTCTTGAATATCTGTTGGTTTGAACAACCAAGCACGGGGGGTCTCAATTTTTGGGGTATAAGGTTTGACTAAACCTTATATTTTGTTATGGATTTTAGGCTCATGTCTGTTTAGGTAAACTCTAAGGGTTCTTATATAAACACTTAGGTTAAACCTATAATCGTATTGAATTTAGTATTCACTCATCTGATTATCGTAGTGTTGCCTAACACTATTCTGTATTCTGTTTCTCTCTTAATAAAAGTACTCTCCCTCTGGTCTGGTGGACGTAGTTAGCACATTGCTAGTGAACCACGTTAAACTATGTGTGTGTTATTTATCTTTCACGTTCTTTATTATTCTTTAGCGCCTCCTCTGTCACAACGAACTGGTATCAGAGCCTCGTCTGGTTCATATGTGTTTGAAGTTTTCCACAATCTGTTTGGCATTAATGATGTCTGGGTTGAACGTGAAAATCGATAAATTCACTGGGAGGAATAGTTTCAGTCTATGGTAGATCAAGATGTGAGCTTTGCTTAAGCAGCAAGAACTGCGGGCACCACTATCGAAGAACTCGAAGCAAGTGGGTGCAGATGACGTATGATATGAGTAGCTTGGAGGAGAAGGCTCACTCAACCATCATGCTTGCGTATGCAAGAAGGTACGTCCCTTAGGGAACATCTCGATAGATTAAATTCTATTCTGTTAGATCTACGTAACATTGATGTTAAAGTAGAAGATGAGGATGTTGCCCTAATTCTGTTAGTGTCTTTGTCCCTGTCGTATGAGAATTTCGTGGATTCTTGTATTGTTGGGAAGAACAGTCTATCTCTAGCGGAAGTTAGGTCTGCACTTCATACTACAGAGTCTCACCATAAGGCATCTGGTTCTGGGTCTGATAGTCGCGTCAGGCATCTGGGTTAGTTGTTACAGGCAATAAAGGGTTTTGGAAATCTGGTAAAAAGAAATTGAATTTTAAGGGTTCGAAGGGTCCTAATCCAAATGATGCCTGTAATTACTGTAAGGAGAAAGGACATTAGAAGAATGAATGTCCTAAGAGAAAGAAGTAGCACAGAAACTGATACGTATTTAGAGGAGGATTTAGCCTTAGTAGTCAATGAACAGTCTCGTCATAGTGATGTGTAGGTTCTAGACTCTGGGGCTTCCTACCATATTTGTCCTAGCAGGGAGTGGTTCTCAACTTATGAGCAGATAGATGGAGGTGATATTTTTATGGCCAACAATGTTATTTGCAAGGTTGTTGGGATTGGCTCAGTCAGAATTAGCTTTCATGATGGTTCTTTTGCACCTTGAATGAAGTTAGGCATGTTCCACTTATGACAAAGAATTTGATATCATTGAGTCTTCTAGACAACAAGGGGTTCAATTTCAAGGGTGAAGGTGGAATTATGTATGTCTACAAGGATTCGAAGGTGGCTCTGAAAGGGGTCAAGCGTGGTACTCTGTATTTTCTTGCAGGTTCTAAATTGACAGGTTGTGCTGCTGTTGCATCTTCTGCAGATCCTAAAGAAGATATGACCAGACTATGGCATATGAGGCTGGGTCATATGGGTGGAATGCAGATTCTGGCAAAAAGAGATCTTCTTTGTGGGCAAAAGTTACAGATTGTGAGCATTTTGTATTTGGAAAACTTCATCGCATAAAGTTCCCAAGCAGGGTGTCCATAGGACTAAGGGCACACTTAATTACATCTATTCTGATTGCTGGGGTCCATGCAAAGTTGAATCCATTGTCTATGATTGATGATTACTCAAGAATGACTTAGATATTAATGATGAAGAATAAAAGTGAAGTTTTCGAGAAGTTCAAGCAGTGGAAAGCATTCGTGGAGAATCAAACTGGGAAGAAGATCAAGAGGTTGTGAACTTATAATGGTCTGGAGTTTTGTTGGTCTGAGTTCGATAAGTTTTGCAGAGATGAAGGTATTGCCCATCATCGCACTGTTAGAGATACTCCACAGCAAAACGGAGTAGCAGAACGTATGAATCAGACTTTATTGGAGAGGGCAAGATGTATGCTCTCTAATGTTGGGTTGGCTAGGAGATTCTGGGCAGAAGATGTTAACACAACTTGTTATTTGATCAACAGAGGACCTTACACTGGTTTTAATTGTAAAACACCTTATGAGGTGTGGTCTGGTAAGGCTGTTGATTACTCTTCATTGAGAATCTTTGGTTGTACTGTTTACTATCATGTAAATGAGGGTAAGTTAGAACCTACGGCTAAAAAGGGTGTATTTGTGGGCATTAGGGATGGTGTTAAGGGTTATAGAGTCTAGTCATTCTCTGAATGTAAGGTTATACTTAGCAGAAATGTTGTATTTGATGAAAACTCTATGCTTAACCCCACTGTGAAGTCTGTTGTTTAAGGTAATGTTGATAAACTGGTGGAGTTGGAAGTTACTCTTGATGAGAGTGACTTACAACACCAAGGTGGAGAAGATTTTCAACATGATCAGTCAGAGTCTGGAGATGTAGATTCTGAGAGTCTGGGAATTCACCAGGCAGAATCTGGTGGGTCAGAATCTCGTCAGCCAGAGTCTTTGAGGTCAGAGTCTCAGGGATCAAAGTCTTGGAGAAGGTTAGAGTCTCAGAGCTAGGATGGAGTCTCGTCAATCAGAGTCTCAACCACGTCTTGTCCCTAACAGGTCTAGAAGAGTTGGAGTTGGACCTCCAAAGATGCTAGGTTGGGAAAGAGGCATAGTTTTGGGAATATGGCCGCATATGCTATACATGTTGCTGAGGAGATGGATCTTCATGAGCCATCTAATTACAAAAAAGCAGACTCTAGCATTGAGTCTGCACAATGGCTCGGTGCAATGGGGGATGAGATAGAGTCTCTGGACAAGAATTAGACTTAGGAGCTTGTAAGAAAGCCTAAGGAGAGTAAGATTGTTACTTGCAACTGGGTCTTCAAGAAGAAGGAATGGATTTCACCATTTGAGAGAATCAAGTATAAAGCTCGTATTGTTGCAAGAGTGTTCACACAGAGAGAAGGAGTTGACTATAATGAGATATTCTCACACCAGTGGTCAGACACACTTCCATCAGGGTGTTACTAGCTATGGTGGCCTTGAACTTGAGCAACTAGATGTGAAGACAACTTTGCTTCATGGAGAGTTGAAGGAGGAGATTTATACGATTCAGCCAGAGGGGTTTGAAGTTCTGGACAGAGAAGACTACGTATGCAGACTGAAGAATTCCTTGTATGGGCTTAAGCAATCTCCGAGGCAATGGTACAAGAGATTTGAAAGCTATATGGTGGAGTTAGGCTACATTAGGAGTCCGTATGTTTGTTGTGTGTATCACAACAAGTCTGCTGATGGTTCGATGACTTATCTGGTCCTATATGTAGATGATATGCTGATAGCTGCAAAGTCCAAGTCTGATATATAAAGATTGAAGGTTCTTCTCAGTTCAGAATTTGAGATGAAGGATCTTGGTGCTGCAGAGAAAATTCTGGGTATGGAGATTTATAGGGATATGAATCTAGGTAAGCTCTTTGTCTCACAAAAGGGCTACATTAAGAAGATATTATCATGGTTTGGCATGTCATCGGCTAAACCTATATATACTCCTAGCGTTGTGAATGTGCGTCTGTCTGGTGTGTTTGCACCTCAGTCTGAAGTTGAGAAGGAGTTCATGTCTCGAGTCCCGTATGCTAGTGCAGTAGGTAGCTTGATGTATGGTATGGTCTGCACTAGGTCTAATCTTGCACATGATGTGAGTGTTGTCAGCAGGTTTATGAGTCAACCTAGAAAGGAACACTAGCAGGCTGTGAAGAGGATATTTAGGTACCTTAGAGGTACATTTGTTTTGGGTCTTGTTTGTGGGAATGATGCAAAGTGTTTAGTCACTGGTTATTCTGATTCTGATTATGCTGGAGATGTGTACAATAGAAGATCTATGACTTGCTATGTGTTTACTCTTGGTAGTTTCGTGGTGAGTTGGAAGACAACTTTACAGGCTATAGTGATTTTGTCTACTACTGAGGCAGAGTACATGTCGTTGATTAAAGCTGGTAAGGAGGGAATCTGGTTGAAGGGGCTAGTTGGTGATCTGGGTTTACGTCATTACCAGGTTGTGGTTTATTGTGATAGTCTCAGTGTAATATGCCTAGCCAAGGATCAAGTCCATCATGAGAGGACTAAGCACATTGATGTGAGACATCATTTCTTGAGAGACGAGAAGAGGATCAAGGTGAAGAAGGTTGGTACTGCTGATAATCCAGCAGACATGTTCACCAAGTCTGTTCCACATGGAAAGTTCCAACATTTAAAGCTGTCAAAAGTTTACACGACACGACAATACGACACGAACCAGATATGAAATATGTGGGTTAGTGTTGAGTATTCTTGATACATTTACTTAAACGGGTCAACAAGAGTTTAACCGTTTAATAAATAGGTCGGGTTAGTGTTGAGATTTTCAACACAAAGCTGACACGATTTTATCCGTGTAACTAAAAAACATAGATGTTTATAGTATGATTTGAATGTAACAAATAGAAATTTGTACTTCATTCTTTACATTTTAATAGGAGAAAAGGTTAGTGGTTGGCCAAACATGATTTCATACGATGACCGAACAAAATTAGGCATGAAAAATTGATTTATCATCATAATTTTCTAAATAGTATGGCTTAAACGGGTTAAGTGGGTTGACACAGCTAACCGTTTAATTAAACTGGTCGGGTTAGTGTTAAGGGTCCTTGACACAATTAGTTAAATAGGTCGGGTTAGTGTCAAGGGTTTGAGACACGTTAATTTTTAACACTAACACGAAGTCGACACAACACGACCTATTTGACAGGTCTACCAACATTGCTTGGACTTGTTGAATGTTCTACGTCATTAGAGTATGTCCCCTTAAGTGGGAGTCTGGGTTCCTTATGGAACAATCTGGGCCCTTAGGGGCAATCTCAGAGTCTGGGGTTTTTGATGAAGCTATTCTGAGAGTTTGGGTCTCTTAAGGAGCAATCTGGTACACAGGGAGAGTATGATACATCTGGCAGCTTGGTTGTTGCATCTAGTACATTTGTAGTTTGGTGGTTTTGGGAGAATTCAAGTCAAGGTGGAGATTTGTTAGATATGCCTTGAATATCTGTTGGTTCGAACAACCAAGCACGAGGGTCTCGCTTTTTGGGTGTTATGAGGTTTGACTAAACCTTAAATTCTGTTATGGATTTTAGGCCCATGTCTGTTTAGGTTAATTCTAGCCTCTTAGGTTAAACCTATAGCCGTATTGAATTTAGTATTCACTCATCTAATTATCTTAGTGTTGCCTAACACTATTCTGTATCATGTTTCTCTCCTAATAAAACTACACTCTCTCTGGTGTGGTGGACGTAGCTAGCATATTGCTAGTGAACCACGTTCAACTCCGTGTGAGGTATTTATCTTTCATGTTCTTTATTATTCTCTAGCGCCTCCTCTGTCACAACACTTCAATTCTAGGATTTGATAGACAAAATCAATTTGGGGAAAAATTTAGGGTTTTAAAGAGGAAATAAGGTGATTTTTAGATCCAGTAGTTTATTTAAAGTGGAGAGAAAAAAATTGCAAAATAAAAAAAGCTAAAATACTAAAGATTCGCTGGAAATAGAGAATCTCATGCGAAAAAACCACTTATGTTGTTTTCTGCACCAATTAGAAAAAGTTTGTGTTGTTTTTTTCACCTTTTTTGTTGGTGTTGTTTTGTGCAACCAACGTATAATTTGTGTTGTTTGATCCAATTTTTCCTATTATTTATAATGTTTAAAAGAGTAGTATGCCATAAAAGTATAAAACAGATATGCTTTAACTCATTGCTTATCTAATACCTATATAAAAAAGGAAGAAAGTCAAATTAAGTCAATATCGTAGTAATTTTAAAAATTCCAATTTTATCTAATACCCATATAAAAAAGGAAGAAAGTCAAATTAAGTCAATATCGTAGTAATTGTAAAAATTCCAATTTTACCCTTTTACTTATTTTGACTTTCTCTAGCTTTTTTAGGTAGATTAAGAAACTTTCAATTATTTTAATACTTCATAAGTATATTTTGTTTTTGAGGGGGAACATATATAGTGGTTGTTTGGTTGACAAACAAATTCATGGGAATTGGAAAATCCTAGGAAATAGAATATTGATAAGTTGTTTGGTTAACTAATACACATGAATTTCTATTTCCTGGGAATTTCCAATTCCCACATAATGGGGGAATTTAATTACCAAGTCCCCCCTTGAATATTTAGAATAGAATTACTAGTTTGATCAACATATTAATACAATAGAGAATAATATCAAGTATGTAGATTAAAAAAAATCAAAATCATTAGCAAAATATGTTGATTAGTAACGTGATAGGAATATAAAGATATGAGTTTGTTGGGTTTTGTGACTCGTTCTTCTAGGAGATTATGGTGATTATTAGTATAATCAATGACAACATGAGCCTCGTGTATATATCAATATATTAAATAAATTACAATAATCTTGACTTACTAACAGAAGAAGGTATAATTCCCAGACTACGTAAACAACCACTATAGGCATTTCAAACACCCCACCCCCTCCCCCCCCGAAAAACTCCTATTTTCACATTTAGTCTTTGAAAAATCCCATGTTGTAAATAAAATTTGTTCAAATTAATTAGTTAAAAATTGCGATTCACTTCAATGATATGTCATGAACATTAAACAATGCCAGTGTTCTAAATTACTTGAGCCACCGAAAATTATTGGCCAAATCGTCGTTTTATGAAATCATAAATATACAAGTATTATCATGTTTTAAGTGCTATGAAGTAATACATACTTCATCTGTTATAAAATATATTATTTGAAATAATTGTAACACTTTAATGTAATAATTTGTCTTCCTCGTACTCAAATAATATCAGATAATCATACTCCTAAAATACATGTTAAACATGTTGATTACAAGCATTAATAAACAAAAGTACTACTCTACTATGTTACGTGCAAAGCACGGGCGATATGGAGAAGAAGTAAATGGTCAAATACAAGTCAACTTTGTAGTAATGAGTTTTTCCAATTTCACCCCATATATATACTTTTGTAATGGTCAAATACAAGTCAACTTTGTAGTAATTTTGAGTTAATCCAATTTTAACCCTTATACTCCCTCCGTTTCTTTTTGTTTGTCCTACTTTTCCATCTTTCCTTATATGGAAAAATAATATTACCCATTTACCTCTACTTTATCATTTTTTGGTCCCACATGTACCTTATAATCTTCTCTCACCTACTTTTGTCACCAATTTACTATAAAATAAGTGAACTTTTCAATTGTTGTCCTCAACCACATGCCTATGACATCACTCTCCTTGGCATTTGGAGCTACAGTAAATGGGACAAACAAAAAGAAACGGAGGGAGTACTTTTGTAGTAATTTTCTATTCCAATTTTACCCCTAATGTAACAATCAACTTATATCTCCACAATTAACTTATATCTCCATATCCATATAAAAAAGAAGGTAATTAAATATTACTTAACTAATACTACCTCTGTTTTTTTAATATGCATGTTTGCTTTTGCGCGCGGATCAAAGAAAAAGTGCAAAAATAAGAGAGAGGGTTAGTAAAAGTAAGGAACAAGTGAAAAGGTAGAGAGAAGGAAAGAAAAAGTAGGAGAGAAGTGTAATAATTGGGTGGGCCAACCTTCCATTTATGGGAAAAGGTAGAGAGGTACCAATTAAAAAAATATCCCAAAATGGAAATAAGTGCATATTAAAAAAAACGGAGGGAGTAACATTTTGTAGTGAATTTTACTCTTACTATGTTACCCCCTTTATAACAACTATCCTATGACAATTGAAAATAGAAGAAGGTGGCTAAATATTAACTAATAACATTTTGTATTGATTTTTATACTTCCTCTATACCTCTTCTTTCAAAATTATTTGGGAATGTTGGTGTTTACCGTATTAGTAATATTTATAAAGGAAATTATATGAGGGAAATCTGTGTTTTAGACATATTTCTAAAGTAACCCCGTATTTGCATGTATACTGCAAGTAACCCTCAACTTTGTAAAAGTTTAGAAAACGTAATGAATTTGGATATAATTTTACATAAGTTTTTGTAACCCACATTTCTTTCGAAAGTTCCATATACATAAAAAGATTTTTTCTTTGTCGGACACTTCTTACTAGAAATTTAGTTCTTGTAACACAAGGTTATACAAATGAAAATTTGAAAAGAAATACTAGGTACGACAAGTAGTCATATAGGAATTTTTATCCATGTAACATAGTCTCTGAATTATTAATTTCTAAAATTCTACAAACTGGCGGTTACATTAGAAATATGTCTGAAATACAGGGTGAACTCATAAAATTTCTCTTTTTATAACTCTCATATTATCCCTTAAAACAATATTCAATATTAATCTTGTAGTGAGATACATGGTTTGCTTTCTCAATTAATGGTATTGTAGTTTTAGAGAGTTGTTGACTTAACGTTATCTGAGAGAGGATTTTTTTTTTTACAATTCATATTATGCAACGTTTTCCCATGTTGATATGTTATAAGATATAGTGTAATTCCGTGGGAATTTTGTAATTGATGGTGTTTTAAGTTATAACGTTATTGTCCTTTCTTCCTTTGTATTGAATGTCAATATTACCTTTTTTATTTCTTATACTATGTTGCCAATACATTTTTCAAAACATAAATGTGTAAACACATTTTATGATGCCGAGCTATATATATATATAAAACACGTGCAATGCACATGCCGTCTTACTAGTATAATAAAAGATATGCTTAACCACACTCCCTACAATACCACTATATTAGTATAGTACACATCCATATTATTACTAGAGATGCACACTGAAGAACCCGCCCTCTTGAAAGATAATGAGCAACAAGTGTCTGGTAAAATTATTACAAAAACACCCAGAAAATCATGGACACAAGACACTTTGATGAAATCTAATTCTAATCAAGAAATCTGGTAAAACAAAAGTAAAATTTCAAAGGTCTTTTATCATATTTAGAACAAGAAAAAAGCATGATACTAAAAAGATACCTCTTGAGAGTCTTAAATATGACACAGAAAATTCATGTTGCCAATATGCTTTTCCCCGTTGATCATAAAGAAAGAAAAAGTTATCATGTACTATCACAAACTATATCACAAAATGCTTATCCAATGAAATACAATGTGATAGAATTGATTTCAGATTTGCCAGCTTGGAGACTGTGAAAAGTCAAATGCGGAAACAATTCAGGGAGAGAGGGGGTATTACATTAGGGCTCCTTAGTATTGAGCCAAACCGGGCCATGACTTCAAATTGTAATAGAGCTCTTCAAAGTCGATTTCAGATCATAATGGAAGCATACAGAAAGACAAAAGGAAAATGTTCAGCAATAGATACGGATAGAGACAAAGAAGGCATTATCATTGATGATGATGAAAAGAACCATAAGCATCTAAAACACACCATACCATGTACATAATTTATATGGTGTGTACATGATTTATATGGCTTATACAGAGTAAAGCATAAACTTGGGTACTGAACTTTGTCTAAAGTTGCAGTTTGGGTACTCAAATTACAAAAGTTGCAAATAAGGTACCCAACAATAACTTCTGTTTACGTTAATATTAAATACATTTTACTTAAATAAAAAACTATTTCTTGCACGGCAAAAGAAAAGGAACAGTGATCCTACTGACTAACGCCCCCCTCTCTCCTCTTTTATCACCCCCCAAGGCCCCAATAACCACTCCCACGCCATTTTTCCCAACTAAAAAATCTAAGCCAACACCATTGTTCTTAAACCACAATAAACAAATACCCATAAAATCATAATCTCCTCAAAGTAAAAACATAAGAACAATTTAAAGAAAAACCCAACAAAAAAAGAATGGTGGAGGCAGAGAGGGAGGACCAGAGCCGAAGAGGGAGCCATGAAAGTGCCGGCAGCAGCAAGCTTTATTGTTTATTTGGTTTATTAATTGGAATTGGAGCTTCTTCATGAATGAACCTATCAGCAAAAGGATAATTATCTGTTTTCCCTCAATTCCCAAAGAAACCCCAAGTGTAATTATCACTTTATATAGTTAGGTGTTGTTCCACAAATTTAAAAATTTAATAATATTTGATTCATAATTATTATTTATATTTTACTAATTTCATTCAATTACATATTATACAATCTCCCCATGTCTGTTCTTCATATTTATAATATATTGTGGGTTATTTCTTGATTCATTTTATTCGCTGCTAGTACGTCCATTTAAAGTGATCCGGTGACCTGGAAAGCTAATCAAATAAATTACCCAAGATGGGAGAATGGGAAGAATGAAAAAACGAAAATAACAAACAAAAAGTTTAACCATTGAATAAAATGTTATCTTTCATTTGGGATCATAATGGACTTCAGATTACTTACTTTGCAAAGCTGATTTGAGCCTTCATATAAAAAGTACACAATAGTAATTTTGTTTGGTGACAGAGAAGTTATAGCTGATGAGAAGAAAACAAAAAATTACTAAGAAGAGGTGGCTGGGGAAGGAGGTGGTGTTGAGGTGGATTAGTTGGTGGTTTGGGTTACGTGATTATTAAAAAAAGGCAAGAGAGGGAGAGATGGAGAGAGAAAGAGTCCATCTCTTTTATTTGTGCAAAAAATAATTTTTTATTTAATTTCAATAAATTTAAGAGAAAAGTTAACAGAAGTTACTTTTAAGTACCTTATTTGCAACTTGTGCAACTTGAGTACCCAAATTACAACTTTTCGCAAAGTTGAGTACCCAAGTTTTTGCTTTAGTCGGCTTATACGCCATATAGATTTACCTAAAAATTGTGGATTTGAGAGAAGAAAAGAAAGAAGCGAAATTAGGAAGTTGGTATTGATGTGATTTGTTAAGTAGGGAGGAGTGATTCAATACCGTTTGTGTACCATTGAAAAAAAAGGTAAAAGAAGGATAGTATAAGAATTTCCATTATCTATATGTCACTATATGTCACGTCATATAATTTTATATGACACGCTTGTCAATATATTATTTCAGCCGTTACTATCTTTCACTATTAATATGGAAAAATTATAACAATTAGATATTAATAAACTATAAACCGATGCGTATCTAACATGATCTCACATGACTATATTTTTCATTAGTTTATAAATAAATAAAACTAGTAAAAATAAAGTAAATAAATATTGCAAAATTCAAAGTGTTGCATTTAAAAGAGAACAGAGGAAGCAACACTTTATTCTTTATATTCTTGTTCATTCTCTTATAGCTAGAAAGTGCGATTTCTTGTTCTTAAACCCAGATCAACAAAATTGGGTATGGTAATCAAGAGGTTTTTCCATTCGAACTTCACCTATAAATAAGAGACTTGTCCGATCCCAGCTTGGCTTGTACCCTAAAATCAATCCAACATAACTTGGAACCATAGCCATATTAAACCGGAGAATCATCAATTATAGTACTTGGTTCACATGCAACGGAAAGCATATAATATTTATGCACTTAAGTAGTTCTGGTACCAATTCTGATACCTACGATCAACCCAGAAACATGTACATATTTATGTACTTAAGTAGTACTTAGTCTAGTGGAAAGGATTGTAACCTTCCAACCTCAAGGTTGGGGGTTCAAACCCCACTAGGGGCACTTTGAGGGTAGGGATTTCCTTTACCCTTCCCCCCTACTCTCAAGTGCCTAGCCCAATAGGACGCGAGCGGGGTCCGGGCCACTTCTCCTTACCAAAAAAAAAAAAAGTAGTTCTGGTACAAATTCTGATACCTATGATCAACCCAAAAACATGTATGAAAGTTCGGATCTTCCATTCAAAACATAAACTTTACTGCTATGCCAAAATCAATTTTGCTTGTACCAATTCTGATACCTACCATCAACCCAAAAACATGTACGGAAGTTCGGAATCTTCAATTCACAACATAAACTTTACTCCTATGCCAAAATCAATTTTGCTTGTAGTAGTTTCTTTGATCATCATGAAGCTACAAGCCCAAAAAGCTGTGTTTGGAAAATTAGATCTTACTACTCTGGTTCTCCGCTCTTATACTTTCTAACATACTCAGCAAATTCAGAGACCCTTTTCTTTTCCTCAGCCAAACGCAGCACTGTGTCCTAAAAGAGTGAAATAAAAGGATAATTAGAGATGTTAACTTGATGGGAAACTGTGGTTTTTCAGTAAGATTACTTACACCATAAGGCATGCGGCGAAATGTTTTAGCAAACTCATTCTTTTTATCGGCCCTTCTCTTGGCCTCAGCAACATACATATCTTTGTCCTGAAAGAGTGAAATGGTAGGATAATTAGAGATCTTCACTTGATGAAAACTAACAGTGTTTCGTTTCTCAGCCCCAGAATTACTTACATTATCACTCATGGTAACCCATTCGACTATTCCAGCCCAGACGGCCAAGTCTGATGGCTTTGATGAAAAGAGAAGGAAGAAACAGTAATATAACAAACTGATTGATTCAAAAATGATACGTTGATACTAATCGCCTTAAAAGCTATGTACAAAAAAGAGATCGATCTTACAGTTCCATTGCTGAAAAACGTATATGGATGCTTCTCCTGCTGTTGTGGTAAGAAGATTTCTTGTCTGTATTTAAACAAAACCAGATAAAAACCTAGACTGAATAGAGGGGAAAGAGAAAAAAATAATTCAAGTAAAACGTTACAGGAAAATGATGTATGCGCTAAAGAATAAGCGCTCGCGTGCTCTCTCAGCCCTCCTAAATCAAAGGGAAATATATACATATATCAGATTTGAAACCAAATTCAAATCAATAAACCAATTAAGAAAAACTGAATAAAACTTACTTAGCTTCAAGTGTTTTAGTTGGTCCAGACTTTGCTTTGGGGTAGAAGGGATTCTGCATAAACAAGGTTCGATCGGTGAGATTTGAATAAGAATTGTACTTTTCTTTCTTATGTTTCTATAATTTTATTTTTCCAGTTCAAAAAATAAAAAAGGTGGGGGGCCATTATAAATAAATGTATGTATATCGGAGAAATGAACAAGAACCTGGTCGATAATCTTCTGAATTTCAGCAAACTTATTCTCAGCCTTGGTAAAATACATAGCTTTATCCTGAAATAGGAAGAGAATTTGAGGTCTAGATATCTATCTATCTAAGTTGTTGTTGCAGCAAAATTACTTACACTGTCACTCATGGACTTCCATTCATCTTCAGCAGCTTTGAGGACATCCAGTGTCTTTGATGGAAAAGCGAAACAAGAAAAAAATTTAGAAAGAATTGATTGTTTTATTGATGCTAAAAAATAAATAAGCTGTCTAGTCTAGTCTAGTGTAGAGAAAAAAAAAACCAAAAGAGAACTTACTGTTTTGATGTCTAGATGCTTCTCCCTTAGTCGTTTCGCGCAAGTCTCTTCCCTGTAATGAGGAAGAAACCTCTAAAAAAAAAAGATTATGCAAGATGCAACCTTTAACAGCTAACAAAGATGGCAAGCTAGCAACTGTTAAGGAATTATTCTTAGCTTTCCTTTACTTAGTCAATATTGTTGAGTTAGTTTCCTGCT
Organism: Patellifolia procumbens; assembly: GCA_947645195.1. Taxonomy (NCBI): domain Eukaryota; kingdom Viridiplantae; phylum Streptophyta; class Magnoliopsida; order Caryophyllales; family Amaranthaceae; genus Patellifolia; species Patellifolia procumbens. Next base: position 3,815,660 of record CANSGD010000193.1, read on the forward strand.
TTGTAGCTCAGTAAGTTAATATTGTTGAGTTAGTTTCCTGAGCTCCTTTGTAGCTCAACTTTAACAATCTTCTGTTTTACTGTAGTCGGCTATGTACAGCTTTAGGTTTATGTTTTCACTTATGTTATATAACATCCAATTAACGCCAGCATTCAACAATCAAGCCAAAGATAAAAGAAATATGAGTATCTCAAGCCACAACAACATCATCTAATTCCAAATTACACCACCAAGCAGTTAGTTGAAGAAGTAGAACAAACCCAAGTTAGTGTAAAGTCCTAAGAACAAAAACCAAAGTTTATCTCAACAAAATACCTTAGACATTGATCTCCAACAACACGCATATACTCGAATCTTGATTCATTCAAGCAACCATCTCAAGATCATAATCAATTAATCAATCAAGACGGAAAAAGGCAACATGAACAACGTATCCAAGAACCGAGAAGCATCCTCCAAAAATTAACCTCAAACAATAACCAACCACATCAATTCAGCAAATGACAATCAATGAGAAAAACATAATCATCAAACAAGACTTGGGATTGGATATAAAAAAGTGAGAAAACCTAGAATCTAAAAAAGTTGTTCAGTTCCACCAGCAATGACAGTAAAATATTTGAAGAAAACCTAGATTTATTAAAAATTAACAAACTACTAAAACACGGTATAAGCTTCCCCCCGAAAACTGGATTCGATAAAGATAGATGCTCCATTCATCAGAAAAAGAAGCTAATAATAATAATAATGAACATAAAGCTTAAGAATTATGGAAAGCAAGAACAAATAAAATTACTTGAAGACGGTGCGAGCCATGTCCGGATAATACGGGGCTGAATATATAGATCTCTTTCTACTTACACGTTTTGTAGGAACCCTGAATCACAAACAAACAAACAAACAAACCAAAATAGGATAATGTATTATGAGATAAACAATTGAATAAAGCTTAGTACTTGACTCACTCACTACTTACTTAGTATAAACAGCAGCTTTCGTAAGAAGAAGAAGAAGTTCCGGACATCGATCTGGTTGTCACCATCGCTAAAGTTTATCCTACTGCAAATTCAATCAAGGTTTCAATTGATTCTGTAGAAAACGATCAAGAATCGATATTTTAGGGTTAGGAGACTTAGGGCAATGACAATGAAAGTTTAGAGTGAGAGAGAACTTTACCTTTTCAATTTTGAAAGTTTAGAGTGAGACGGATAACTTTTACCGAACTTGTTCTACTTTGAAGAACATAGAAATCCACTAGCCACTAGTCTATCCCTACACTCTGCTAGGGTTGAGTTTTTGTCTCCAATTTCGCGAGCCTTCGTCCCTACGCTAGGGCTTTTCTACGGCTACTATGGCTGAGGTGTTCAACGCTGAAATCAGATGACCAGGAAGAGGATGTGGGAGGTTTGCTAGGTATATATCCGATATATGCACTTTTCATTGAACAATGTATATATCGGTGGCAAAAGGTAAATTATTGAACAACTTCAATCATGCATATTCTACCAAATAAGATTTTATACTACCATATTTATTTTCTAAACTGCCAAAAATATTTTATGTACTACATTACTTTAAATATATACTACTTTATCTTTATATATCACTAACATTGTAAACATACTACCTAATTCATTGCATGTACTACCATAATCTTCACTTATACCACTTTCTCATCTGCTTGTGCGTGTTGTCCCCATCATCATTAAATAGCAATTTACCACTTTGCCCATGATATATACACTATTCATTGAATAGTATATATATCTGGATATACCTTAGGCATTTCTCGAGGATGTGGTGGCCCTTGAGGTGGGCGATGGCGTGATGGCGGACCCGATTATCTCCCTTGCGGTTGTTGGGAAGGTTTTAATAACTAGACCCTTTAATTTTGAAGCAATGAAGAAGACTATAAATCAGGTCCGGGCAATTTCGAAAGGTGCTTTATTTAACCCAATTGAGTATGATTTATTTGTTGTACAATTTGCTTGTTTGAGAGACAGGGAGAAGGTCTTAGATGGACGACCATGGACCTTTGATCAAAACCTAGTTTTACTAGAAGATATCCCTAGTAGCCACACAACCGTCGGAGATAGTTATTAAACATTGTCCCTTTTGGCTACGACTTTATAATCTCCCTATGAACTGTCGGTCAGAGCACGATGTGTGGATGGTGGCTGGGCAGATTGGGGAGGTTTTAAAGGTCGACAAAGCCAAGCTCCTATGGGACTCGTCGGCGCGAGTCCGTGTAAATATTAATGTGACCAAGCCTTTGCGTAGATTTCAGAAAATATTAAACAAAGTTGGGAGGAAAGTGAAGATTGAAATCAAATACGAGAGGTTGCCTACTTTCTGTTATGTTTGTGGTTTGTTAGGGCACATTGAACGTGACTGTGAAGTAGTTCTTGAGGATGATCGTGGACCGATTAAAGGTTAGGGAGCCTGCTTACGAGCTTCTTCCTCGAAAGGGTAGACTGAAGTTGCAAGAGGAGGAGAGGGCTTTCCTCTCCAGTAGCAAGATGTTTAAATTCAAAGGGGGTTGTGTGGAGAAAGGCGTTTGTGGCGATAAAACAAGAGAGGGGTCGACGAATGTAGTCGAGCCATATGTGGTCCAAGATGACAATAGAGATATGGATGAGGGCGCAAAAGTAGATGACGAAAATGTGGTGTTAACTCCTTGTCGAGGGGATGGAGTGGTGACTAGTTCACTCACATCCATTGTTAGTACTGAGATTCCTTTTCCACTCTCTTTCTCGGTGGGTAGAGCAGATGATGTCAAAAGCAAAAGCGAGTGAACATCATTAGGAGGGTTGTAACTGATTCTGGTAACGTGTCGTCGAGCAATAAGTTTGATGCTTTGGGAAGACGGGAGAAACGGAAGGTTGGTGAAGCTATGGATATTGATGTGGAGGTGGGTGATATGGGAGGTGCGGAGAAGAAAGGAAGATTAGATGAGATGCTCTTGATTCATGAGGCGGTTGGCGATGTCCAACCCCGCCCGACATTATGGTTTTTGTTTGCTCCGAGGCTTAGGCAACCTGCGTGCCGTTCGTTTGCTCCGTCGCTGGAGTAGGGTCCATAGCCTTGATATGGTTTTTGTTTCAGAAACCATGATTAGTAGTAGTGCGTCAGAAAACTTGAAAGGTAGTTTGGGTTTCGATGGAGGCTTTGGTGTTGATAGTGTAGGTAATTCGGGTGGTTTGTGTTTGTTTTGGAAGGAAGCTAGCCTCACTTTTACGTTAGTCTCCTTCTCGAGGAATCATATTTGCAGTGATGTTGTGGACATTAGGGGGGGTCGATGGAGATTTGTAGGTGTCTACGGTTGGCCTGATGATGCGTCGAAACATAAGACTTGGAAGCTCATAAGGGATCTTTGTGTTGTGGACTACCCTATTATTTTTGGGGGTGACTTGAATGAGGTGTCATATGTGAGTGAGATTGAAGGAGGTGTGAGTAGGGAGAGGTGTAACAGCCCGACCATTAGCATCTCACTTAAGACATAATAAACATAATCCAAAGTAATGACCGGCTGTCACTAAGCGCGTTGACCCCTTTCCAAAGCAAGTCAACGCGCTTAGTGACAGCCGGTCATTACTTTGGATTATGTTTATCAGATGTTTATTATGTCTTAAGCGAGTTGCTAATGGTCGTGCTGTTACAGATGGTATCAGAGCTTCGGTTTTTGAAAAGAGTAGGTACCTATCGAGTACGTATATACGATATTTTGCAGAATGATTTTCGAAATAATTTACGAGAGTGTATCCGCTAAGTTAGATGAGCTAAACTCGTTATAAGAGTTAGATATATTATATGTGTATATGTGCTATTTGCTTAAGTGTATATATGTATATTATGAACGCAGAAGTGGACGCAAAGTTAATGGAATCCAAAACTTACTTAGGTGATAGAGAGTGGATGAAATAAAATAAGGAAGGTTATAAGATACCTTGAGGAATGGAATCAAGAAATGATTCACGGGGATGATCACCATTATATTTGACCACATGCTTATGCATATGTATGTTTTAAGGATGCAATGAGCTAGGAAAGTGATGATATGGACGAATTATAAGGAAACTCGATACTTTATGGATGGTCCAAATGATGGCGATAGAAATTACGTAAAGAAATATTACGTCATGTGAGGACTTAAGTACTTTTATTGTTAAGGGTAACATTATTTAGTATATAAGTTTGATTATCGAGATCTTAGATGTTTCCTTGATTACGTATATGAACTTTGAGCGAGTTTTGCAAGTTATTCGAGTATAACTGTGAGTAGGTACCCACAAGAACAGGGTAATAAAGTCGAGGAATATAAATAAAGTGTTTTTGGTTGATGTACGGAATCTAAATCATCTTTAGAATTTCGATAAGGATTATAGGTGAGCTAATGATATGTATGTTCATGTCTAATAAATGATGTCTACGAGACCCGTATTAGTTATTATTTTAAGAATATTATCGTAAGGTTTAAGTATAACATCCACGGATGATCGTTGATGTGAAACATGAGTAAATGAATTATGAAGTTAATATTTGAGGGTATGTTTATGTATTTCCTTGAGTAAGTTAATAAAGTGCACCATGGCGTATAATTCGAGGAAGAAATGAACTTATATTAAGGTCAAGAAGGGAATAATGTATATAAGGTCAAAGAGTGAATTATTTGAGGTTTTAAGACGACAAAAACAATTTACATTGGAAGGAGTATCCTAAGTTAGATTATATTTTGTGATTGTGCTTACAAGTTAAGAGATAATTAGAACAATTATTTATTTGTGACCCGGTTCAATTGTGATTATGAGATTAGTAGTATGTAAGAACATTGTTCGGATAAGTGGAGCTTGAACTTAATTTATAAATGGAAGAATCAATGATGAACATTAGGCCTTTGGGCGAAGTTGAGATAAGTGCTACGAACCTGATCATATAGGAATAGTGGTGATAAATTTGGTGTAGTTGTGAAATCCGAACTCTACGTACTTTTATAAGGACTTTCGTATGCTATATGATTTAAAACAATGCATGGAGTTAGCCATGAGCACATGGACAAGATTCTTTAGGAAATTTATGTATATATATACTTCTTACGAATACACTAACATTTGATCTTCTAGATCGTGACCTTGAGACGATATGTATAAAGAGTATATATATAAAATAATGTGTCGTTACTATAGTTATTTCTTAGAAGTTATTCGAGGAAACTAGATTTTCTGTGATTCGATAATGGGGGATGATTAATTATTAGGACTTTGATTTGTAAGAGTTTTGACGTGAAAAGAAACTGCACTTGGGCTCTTGAGAAAGAGTGAATTATGGTTTAATAGTGAAATAAGGGGTGAGCAACTCAAACCAAGGTATAAGTAGATAAGAAGTGCATGTATATAAGTATAATGTACAGTAATGTAAGTTTAGTTGAAAGGTAAATAAGAAATGGAATGTGAAAGGAATGAGCTAACTTAATAAGTTCATATTGGGAAGACAATGTATTCTGGAAGTAAAAATCTATATGTTATCGAAGATATGAGATAAGGTGTTGTTTTGAATTTTAAATTGGGATACAAAGAAAATGAAAAAATAAGAAAAAGAGGAAAATATGTGAATGTTGTTTATTACGTTCGAATAAACTTTATGTGATTATGTGGGGGATTAAGATTTGTTGAATGAGACCTCTCCTGGTATTGGTTTGTTCAGTTTAACTCAAAAGTTTCTATATGTGTCTATGAATAAGGCTATCAGGACAAAAATATGAGGAATAAGTGAAAATTCTATCTATTTATGGAAATTGGAGTTTGTGACTATAAGATGATCGTAGAACGAGTAATTCAGAAATTGAGAATTTATAAAACATGTGAAACTCATGAGTTATGCTCCTGAGGTAAGTAAGCAAATAAGCAGACCCTAATATGATTATTGATATTTTGAATTATGTTATGTATGAAGAATTTATCGAGCAGTTTTGAAATATATGTCGCATTGGTTATCGGATTTTCATAAGTCTCAATTGAAATCATAATTATTAAGAAAGTTTTAGAGGAACATTTGATGGGATTATAAGCTCGGGAAAATATTCCGAGAAGCTAAGAGTAGGAGAATATAATTGAAGATTTTGTAATTCGAAAAGTTGATATGGGAAGACTACTACCATGTAATTGGGTATGATTTGTGTGATAAATTTGTTGCCATGATTATATAAGCTAATGCTCTATAACGAAATTCCGACTGAATTAGAGCAAGAAATCGGTCCTATCTGTGCTTCAAAAGGATTGGGAATATAATTAATCGTATAAAACAATAAGTAATAATGGCGATGTATTATGTTATGTTTTGAAGATCTGGTTAGAGATACTATGTTGTTACTTCCATACTGGATAAGAACCCTATGTTGGAGTTTAGATTCATAAGACCAATATCATATGAAAGTTATAAGTATGTCCAAAGTTTATGGCTAATGCATGATTTGAGGGAATTAAGTGTACTTTATACTGAGTTACAAGATCCCTTTCGGAGATGTTTTGATTAAGTACAATGTTAAGTTTGAGTATAATGGAAATAGTTCTTAGTACGTGTATTAAAGTATTAGAACATGTGTGTTACATCTATTACACTTATGTGTATACGAGAATAATAAGGATATGTATCCTAAAATAGTAGGTCAATGTGAGATGTGTGTTTAAAATAAGATATTTGTTGTGTTTATAAGTTGTGTAAATTTGTGGCAAATTTCAAAAGGTATATGTAAAAGAGCTTGTGTAAATTATGTTTGGGTTCTTCAGAACCAATATGATACGTTTACGAGAAAGTAAACCGTATGTGTACAATGAGTACAATAAGAAATGTTCTGCTCTGTGAATGGACCGAGATGGTCGAATGTTAACAAAAGATGATAAAAGTTATGTTCTGTTCTCTGTTGGAAACAAAACGATTATGTATATTGTGTGTGTATATTTGAGTATACCTATGTATATGAGTGTGTATTAAGTATTAAGCATTAGATAAGCGTAAAGAAAAGGATAAATATTAAGTGTATGATCACCGTGGGTGATGTGAAAGGTTCATATTGACGAAATAAGCGTGAATGGTTGCATAAGGAAACAAATCATCATGAAACTTAATTCTCTACTATTGTAATGAGAATCCAATGAGAATCTTTGTGAGAAATAAGGAATGATATGTAAGTAAGCATACGAACTTTGAGGTAAAGTAAAGGAATTGAAGTATTTTGGAGATACATAAATTCTATGTTCAACCCCAAAGATCGTAAGATTAAACTTGAGGATTTAAGAATAGCATCGGAATGTATGGAATGGGGAATAGGAAGTAGAGTGGTACTTACCTTAGTATCAAAGGAATTGGTTTATGTAATTGCTTGATCTATTTGAAAGGATCATTGAAGCCCATGAGAACAATATTAGAATTCTTTGAAACGTAGAGAAGGACTGCTAAAATTATTGATTATTATCTAGAAGAGTTGAGTAGTGGACCCATTGAGAAGGTATGGATATCATCTCCAGGAAGATTATGTTTTAAGCTAAAAAGAAAGAGAATAATGAGCCTATTGTGTAAGCAAATGAGCACTAGTCATCTTATGGGTTGAATTTCGCATTTTATATCTATATAGATGAAACTTTAACCTGTAAGTTGTACAGGCACAAGAGAAATGGATAACCCTAATGATATTGGAGTTGGAACTAAGAATATTAAAGGAAATTATTAGTTGGGCAAGCTATAGAGGAAAGACATTTCAGGAATATTTCAAGCGAAAACTGATGCCCGCAAAACTATTTGAAGTATTCTAATGAGTTTCGGGACTAAACTCTTTTAAGGGTGGTATATTGTAATAGCCCGACTTTTTATGAAACCATAAACCATAATTATTAAGTGAAAATTTCGTATTAATTTAAAATTTTGCACAAGATGTGTTTATGTGTTTGATCAGTGATGAGAAAGTTAGAAAATTATGTCTTGTGATATGGATTGTGTTAGTAACATGAAAGTTACTAAGTAAGAATGTGTTATAGATATGATACGACCAATTTGCGTACATTAGTATGAGTAAACATGTGTGTGTGTGATTTGATATCACAAGATGTGTGAGTATGTGTTATGAGTTAATTATGATTAGTAACTTAAAGATTACTAAGTATGGAGATACGTAAAGTTATGAATTAGTTATAAGTAAGCATGATTATGTGAATATGTATATGTATACATATATATGAGTAGGAATTATGTATGTATAAGTATATTGATGAAAGTATATTTGTGATTAAGTGTTCCCTCACTAGAATTGTGATTTAAGGTCTTATCCATTGTATAAGTTTCCCACATATAGAGAAGCACAAGGGAATTGGGAAAATAATGTAGCTCACTAATTTGGGTGTGGATTGAAGAGTATTGCATATTTTTGGGCCAAACAAGTGTGGAATTAATCCTTAGGATGTTCCCAACACTAAATAGGTCGATTTGGGTCAATAGGAAACCCAAAAGTTGGAGAAATGAGGCCCCCAAGTGAATTGGTGCACTAGAAACAGCTGAACAGCCACATTCATAGAGATGACCAAATTACCCTTACTAAGAGGGAAAAAATTGGAAGTTCAAGTGCAACCCAGACATACTGCTCTAACGCTCACCCAAAACTCATCTTCGTCTCTTGAGTAAAATAAAAAACCCAGATCTCCAAAGAAGCCCCTCCCCACTCGCCTGACCTGGACAGCAAACCAAGGTGGGTTCTTCTCCGTTTTTCTCATTCTTTCACTCATTATTTCAACATGCAATCTCATATTTGGATTCCTTGGGTCCTGATGCATATTGTAGAAGCTTTGGATCATGAAGAAATCCCTTCAAAGGAGGTTAAACTCACCTACAAAAATGAGTCAAGGTAATGAGTAAGAAGAAACTTTGATTTAAGGTTTATCTCTAAGTTTTAGACTACTATCTTACCCAAATTTTGATGTTTGAACTTTGAGGATTGTTGAGGAACATGAAAGGAGTTGATTTAAATCTTGGAGAATATTATTAAGAGCCCTTTTGATCACTCATTCAAGGTACACAAGAAAGATACAATTTTTAGTGAAAGGAATTTAAAGAACTTGAAAGTTATGAACTTGTTTCCATATATTCTGATTGGAGGATTTGCATGTGGGTTATTTTGGATTATAATCTGATTTTGGAGTGTATAAAGAGTTAGTATTACTTGCATGCAATGAGATATTGAGTAATAATGATTTAAGAATTGATTGGATATGACTAGTGTGACTATCTTACTTTGAATGATCACATTTTGAACTTGTGTATGATTGGAGAAGTTTATATCCTTGAGATATCTTTATGATAATGATATATATTATGACATTTGAGTATTTACTTATATTAAATCGTATTAAGTTAGAATATAAGCATGTTTTTGTTCACTTATTGTGTTTTCCATGTTTATGGGAATATTGACGATTTATGATGTTAATTAATTTTAAATTATTTACACCTTTGATAAAATCTTATAAAAATTATTTTGAGCATTATAAGGGAATTATTAATGATAATATAATTTTAAAATATTTTTATAATTTAATTTTATAAGTAAATAAATTATTTACTTGTGAATTAACGAAGTGGTTATTTGAGTACGAATAATGAGTTTCTTAAGAACTTTGAACTGTAAAATTCATGCTTATGAATTATAAACTTTCTTATGACCTTAAGGAAAATAATTATGTCCATAAAGGGGTTTTATTTTTGAAGTATTCGATTATTTAAAATTTATATTGTTTCAATTACAACCTATTTACGGTTTTGCGATTACGAGGTTTTCCATTGTATACTCTTTAAGCTTAACTTGAAATGATGCTCATATGAGATGTATATAAGTAAATATCTATGTCTTAAAGTATCCTCTTAATATGAGTATTGTTACATTGATTTCATAAATGAAGATCGTATACTCTTACTTTAAGTTCATTACTAGAGTGGTATTTATAACTATTACTTGTGAATATATCATGACTTGAATTACTTATTTATGAAAGTTTTTTAAAATATTAGGTATATATTATGGAATTACTTTTAAGCTATCTCCAAAAGGATTATTTGGGCTTATGATTTGGTTTGTGATATGATATTTTGTCATTATCGAAAACTATCGATTTAAGACAGAAATGTCTACTTTTGAAATGTGTTTTAAGAAGGGTGGAGATTGTGGCAATGGTGACTTGTCACCTTGCAATGTGTATGTGTAATGTGTGGGGACATGTCCTAAAAGTCTTGCAAGCGAAAATAATAAGGGATGGGCGACGGACTACCAATGTGGGAGTTAGTGGTTAACACTACTCCAATTTGTGTTCTCCCTCGAGTTTTGTGAAAACTGAAAAAAAATATGTTGGTATTATCTTGAAGTATCTTTGCATATTTCTTATATATGATTTATAAGATCATGTGGTCGATGAGACCCTTGTGTAGACGCATATTGGCGTATTTGTGAATTTGAGAAAGTTATTTTGAGTTTTATCTTGGAATATCCTAACCATATTTATTATATAAATTTTATAAGATTGTGTGGTCAGTGAGACCTTTATATAAACGTATAAAGACGTATTTTTATAAAGTGAATACAAGTTTTCAACACCATACATGATTTTATGGTACGATTGTGAAACTTCAGACATTTAAAGAACTATCTTGTGTTATACGTGTTTATTCAAATTTGAGTTAAGATAATATATATGTATTCGTATATGAGTTGAGTTAATATATATAATTGTACATGAGTGGATACAATCAATATGTAATCATATATGGGTTGAAATAACCTTAAGTTGAATGTAAGCTTTCTATCTATTTTCAGCCACCATAGTAATTTCGCTTCCGCATAAGAACTTGTGTACCAGCGTTGCTGATTTTTGTTCTTTGAACCTGTCTGGTGGGGGCAGATTCAGTTGTTTTGCAGGATTAGATTGTGGAAATCGTCCTAAGTTATGTGAAGCTATTTGAAGATGCTTATTTGTTGTATTCGACGACGAGGATGGAATTTGTATACGATATCGTATTTGAGCTTCCACTTGAATTTTTGTATTTATAATGATGTTTGTTTAAAGATTTAGCTTGATGCTTCTATCTAAGTACATTGACTTGCTTTGGAAAGGGTCAACGCGCTTAGTGACAGTGTCATTACTTTGGATTATGTTTATCAGATGTTTATTATGTCTTAAGTGAGCTACTAATGGCCGGGTTGTTACAAGAGGAGTAGTATGTTGGATTTCCGAAGTATGATGGATGATTTGTATCTCAGAGACCTCGGGTATGAAGGTCCGTGGTACACTTGGGAAAGGGGAAAAAAGGCGAATACTCGGATTCGTGAATGTCTTGACAGGTTTATAACGTCTCCAGTCTGGGTTGAGCTCTTTCCTACGGCTTATGTGGAGCATTTGGTGCGTGTAAAATCTGACCATACCCCTATTTTGCTGCAAGCGAAAACGTAAGAAAACCAAGCCTTTTCGTTTTGAAACGACGTGGTTACTTGATGAAGATTGTGAAAAACTGGTGCGTGAGGTGTGGCTGGGTTCAGTGGGTAGCCCTTTTCGTACTCTCATTCAGATGGTGGCTGATGATTTAGTCTCCTGGAGCAGGCCGAAGTTTGACAAGCTCGGTAAACAAGTCCTCGAGACTGAGAAAGTGTTGCGTGAAGTCCAATATGGCTCGAGTCAAGAGGATTGTGAACGTGAGCACTTACTACAGGAGAAACTTGATGATTTACTAGACAAGCAAGAGGCCTATTGGTATCTTCGATCACGGGTAGCTGAGTTGAAAGACGGGGATCGAAATACCAAGTACTTCCATCATAAGGCTTCTCAACGTAAGAAGCGGAATTATATTAGTGGCCTCTTTGACGAGGGCAGGGTGTGGCGAACGGAAGAAGAAGATATTGAGAAGGTAATTGTTGATTATTTTAGCAATATTTTTACTTCTAACAATCCTTCATCTGGTTGTATGGCGGAGGTTCTTCAAGCAGTATCTCCGACTATCACTTCGGAGATGAACCAAGAACTCATTAGACCATGTTCGAAGGACGAGGTTCTAACGGCGCTGAATCAGATGCATCCTTGTAAAGCCCCGGGTCCTGATGGTATGCATGCCGTCTTTTATCAGAGGTTCTGGTCTATAGTAGGTGATGATGTGACAGGCTTGGTTATGGATATCTTCCATGGTGCGCGACCCCCAGACGACTTAAATAGAACAAATGTGGCTCTTATTCCTAAGGTAAACTCCCCTACTCTTGTTTCGGAGTTTAGACCTATTAGCTTGTGCAATGTGATTTACAAACTGGTTTCGAAAGTGTTCGCAAATCGCCTGAAAATCATCCTCCCAGAGGTTATTTCGGAAAACCATAGTGCCTTTGTCCCGGGAAGACTTATTACCGACAATGCTCTTATTGCGTTTGAACTTTTCCATTCAATGAAGTTTAGATGCAAGGGGCGGCGTGGTACTGTGGATATGAAGTTAGATATGAGCAAGGCATATGATAGGGTGGAATGGTCTTTTATGAAGGAGTTGATGTTACAAATGGGGTTTCTAGAGTAGTGGGTGAGACTTGTTATGCAGTGTGTATCTTCAGTTTCTTACTCCTTTATGGTGAACGGTAATGTGTGTGGCGTGGTTCAACCATCACGGGGCTTGAGGCAGGGAGATCCCATCTCTCTCTATTTGTTCATCATTGTGGCTAAAGCTTTTTCTTCTTTGTTGAAAAAAGTTGTTTGTGATAAATAGGTTCATGGAGCGAAAGCTAGTAGGAGTGGACCAGTTATTTCTCACCTTCTTTTCGCCGATGATAGTTTGTTGTTTGCTCGAGCGAACCGACAAGAATGCAGGAAAATAGTTGAGATCCTCAACAAATACGAAGCTGCATCGGGTCAAAAGATTAATGTAGAGAAGTCGGAGAATTCTTTTAGCAAAGGCGTTTGTGCTGATCAGAAATTAGAGTTGACAGAATTATTGGCTATGAGACATGTAGAGAAACATAACAAGTATCTTGGGGTACCGATAGTGATAAGGCGCTAGCAGAATGAGATTTTCACGGCTTTGAAAGACCTCATTTGGAAAAAACTACAAGGTTGGAAGGAAAAACTCTCTTCTCGAGCTGAAAGGAAGTTCTCCTTAAAGCCGTCGTGCATGCTATTCCCACTTATTTGATGGTTGTTTACAAGTTCCCAGTGTCCGTGGTGCAATCTATCCATTCAGCTATGGCTAGGTTTTGGTGGGGTCAACGTGGCAATGAGAGGAAGATGCATTGGAAGAGTTGGGAGTCTCTTTGTACTCCTAAATGTTCGGGTGGCTTGGGGTTTCGTGATTTGGGTGTGTTCAATGAGGCTTTGCTGGGAAGACAAATTTTGAGGCTTCTTCACGCCAAAGGGTCCCTTTTGGGGCCGATTTTTATAGCAAAATACTACCCCCATAGCTCTGTTCTCGAAGCCGCTCTTGGTCCTATTAGTAGCTACACTTGGAGGAGTATATGGGGTGCCAAGTCCCTAGTTAAATAAGGTTTGATTTGGAGAGTTGGAAATGGTGCAAACATCAACATATGGGAAGATCCGTGGGTGATTAATGTTGATAGTCGATTTATAGTGGGGCCACGGGTTGAGGGGCTACTTTGTGTGCGAGACTTGATGGCTGATGGGTCTAGCTCCTTGCTGCTGGAATGTGGATCTAATTGAGCGGGTCTTTCAAGAAAGAGATGCTAAAGCTATTCTCTCCATCCCCTTGAGCGATAGAGGTACAGCGTATGAAATCACGAGGGCATTCTCGAAGACTGGCGAATACTCTGTGAAGACAGCTTATATGTTGGGTAAGTCCCGTGATCTCGATAATGTTCATAAGGCCTGGGTGTGCTTGTGGTCGATGGAGGTGCCCCCGAAAGTCAGGCACTTCCTATGGCGTTTGTGCACTTTGACTCTTCCCATTCGCTCCCTTCTTAAACGCCGCCAATTGATCGAAGACGTGGTCTGCCCTCTCTGTAAAGAGGCTCCTAAAAGCCTCGCTCATGCTTTGTTTGAATGTAGGATGGTGCGTGAGTTGTGGGTCCATGCTGGGTGCGAAGATCTGGTACCAGACCAAGGCTTATCGATGCTTGAGTTAATGGAAAGGTGGTCCGAATCTGACAAGATTAAGGCTAATTTGGGCTCGGTTCTGGCCTGGAATATTTGGTATAGATGGAATCAGGCGGTTTTTGCTTGGAAGATGATGTCAAATGATCACCTACTCGAAGAGTCACGGTCCTTGATTCGTGATTTCGTGGCTTACAACAAGTGAATTTATGAGGGATTTAAGAGTGCTAGTCTGGGCAGCCCCAACAAATGGGTTCCGCCACCTGCTGGGTGTTTCAAAGTGAACGCGGATGCTTCGGTGAATGAGGAGGGTTGGGTGGGTTTGGATGTGGTTATCAGAGATCATGGTGGCGAGGTGATCTAATGTGCTACCCGTCGATTGAAAGCTTGGTGTTCCCCAGAGATAGCGGAAGAAAAGGCTTTGTTTTTTGCTTTGAAGATAGCGAGAGCCCATCTTTTAGAGCACGTGATTGTGGAAACTGACTGCAATCCCTGGTTCAAAGACTTAACAAGGGTGTAGTTTATCTCACAGATTTGGATGTCGTTCTTGAGGATGCCTTGGCTATTAGTAGGAATTTTTTGTCTCTAGCTTGGTCCCATGTTCGCCGAGATGGTAATAGTGTAGCTCATTTTCTAGCGAAGTTAGTGCCTTTTGGAGTGGAACAACGTTGGGAACGTCATTGCCCTTCGAAAGTTTCATCTTATGTACTCATGGACTATTTGTCTCTTTCTTAATATTAGCACTATCGTCGTTTTCCCCTAAAAAAACTGAGAGAAAACTTTATGGACTTATGGTTCAATTAGTAGATAGTGCAGAAGGGAGCACCATGCTCCATGTTGATGTCATAATGTACATCATAAAATTTTTGAAATTTAAAAAATTAATTGGCGCCACTAAACTTAAAATATGTTCACTAACTTTATGATGCTAATGTTGATTCTCGATATTTAACATGTTTAATTAGAAATACCATATGTACAATACATCATAAAATAAACTCAATTTTTGTAAAAGTTGTTCACAGTAACTTGACATATGTTCATTTATATAACTTTATTGTTCATTATAGTTATTCAAGATATTCATTTATTTACATCAAACGTTCATTGTAAAATCACGCTCAATTTCCAAAAAAAAATTTGTTGCAATCAACTTTGACATTTGTTCTTACTAGTTGTTGAATCGTGCGCTAACGCGCACGGCTCCCCAAAATGTGCACTGTAATTTTGGTCGTTGTTGGATTAGTGATGATAAGAGTGCTATGTGGGTTGTGATATGGTGTAAAATTAACTACCATTACACATTGAGGTGTAAAAAGAATTCATATTACAAAATGAGGTTCAGAATTATTTAGCAAAAATACTCTGCACAATTAAGAATGACTGCAGAAGGCATTGTCTTTCCTTCATTGAATGCAGGTACAGGATCAAAGTGTCTAATTTCAAAAGGCGAATACATCTAGGATTTCAAAAGTCACAATTCAAACTGCTTATTGTGCTCGTGGTTGAACCAATCTAGAGGAATACTTCCTTCGTATTGAAGCTCCAGTATCTCTTTAGGGGCAACTTTGATTGAACCTGCAATGTGACATTGTCAGTATTTAAGTGTTGCAGATTGTAGAAGTGTATGAGGTTGTAACAATTGAGTATTGTAGAGTAGTGTAAAAGTGTATAAGGTTGTAAAAATATGAGGTTGTAACAATAAGTTATGGCATGTATATAACAATAAGCTGTGGGATGTATATAACATTATAAGCCTTATGGCATCCCTTCCGGTAATAGAAAGCATAATTGAGCTTATCGAGGTAATACTAATGAACATCTCCTTAATTGAGCTTAAAACAAATAACAAAGCATACAAATTGATGAAGAAAGCGTAAAACCACCATCCACGGTGGACCTAATTTAAAGCTTTAAAATTAAAGTTGCAAAGACCCCAAAATCATGAAGCCAAAAATTGATGTCACTCCAAACCACACTTTGAAATTAGCAGGAACCATAAGATTTTTATTGAGAACATGATTTCTTGCCACCATGATATAGATTCAGCTCTAATAAAGAAAGAAAGAATGCCATATAGCAGTTTCTTAGGAAGCAGTTCTACGACCACTAATTGAAATGACAAGTAACTATTGTTTTCTTTCTTCGAAAGACCTATATTCTGAGCAACCAAAAATAGTAAATTTTTTTGAGTTGCATCCCATCCAAGTTACTAACTATCTCGCTAATTAATTCATCATACCAACCCAACAAATCAATAATGGAGCATATCTAAGAAACTATAGTGAAAGTGACCATTGTTGGCACATAATAAAGGTTGAAGAATTATAATGAAAGATCCAACAAAGACTGAAACTTAGGCGGAAGAATCGAAACCAAAATATCAAAGTTTGTAAAGGAGATCGAAAACAATAATGCAATTTCATATTAATTAAAGGAAAAATTGTCGGGAATAAGTCAAGCTTTTCGCGGTCTTCTTTTAATAAGTTAAACTTTGAATAATCATGGAATAAGTTAACCTTCTAAGGGTATTTGCTTTTAACAAGTTAAAACCGGTTTAAGAACACAAAATTGGTTAGGGATGGAAAGTATAAGAAGAGAAAGAACACAGATATAATAAATTAAAATTTAAGAAAAGCCTCACATATTACCGGTTGAATAATTTATAAGTCATTTGACTTGTCAAAAGTTTAAGTAATATCAAAGTTAACTTATTCCAGGATTATCCAAAGTTTAACTTATTAAAAGAAGACCGTGAAAAGGTTGACTTATTTTTGACAATTTTTCCTTAATTAAAAGCAAAAACCCAAAAAACTTTAGAAACATTAAAGAGCAAAAGATGGAGTTACCTATGTTTCGGAAGACACGATTGCGGAAATAAATGAAAGATCCCAAATAACCCAAAACTAAAAACATAAGAACTAAAACCAAAATATTAGCTCCAACCCGTCACAATTTGAACCATACTCTCTCACGAAAACCGCGAATGATTGATAACTGCAAAAAGAAAGAAGAGAGGAAATAGATAAGAAACATTTAATGGAATCAAACACGAACACAAAACCCTAAATCCTCATATCAGATTTTTTAAAAGGACAATAAATTTTATTAAATGTAGAGATTTGGAGACTTGTGAAATGGAAGAACTGATCAGTGAGTTGAAGCAGTTGCATATTATTCGACTAAATAATCGTAAATAAAACCAAAAGATGCATCAAAATTCATATAATTACCAAAAATCAAGAAACAGAAATAAAAAGGGGAACAAAGACAATATGATAATTGTTTTTTCCAAATCGGAAATTGAATTTAGGTTTTTGATGAGTTACCAAAAAAAACCACTCACACTTGTATTCACATACTCATTCCATATATCTACGAAAACTTACCCAACTTACATAAGTCGCAAGATCAACTCACTCCAATAATGGTAGCCAATTCAGCATCGGAGTTGAGATGTTTCGGCAACCCATTGTTAACAACAATCTTCCCACCTTTGAAACATGTTGATCCCACATAAGGGTCATTAACAGCCAAAACATTCCAAATGCTTCCTCCTACTATCATCCTCCTAACTGCAAAACTAATCAAGTGATTTAACAATACCATCAAACAGTAACTACACCCTAATACTATCTGGTTGTGTAGCGTGTAATAAATTATCCCCATACATACCCTTCCAGCTATTTCATATTCCAAGTTTTCTCCAAGTAAAAGCACGTAATATTTGTGAATTGTGATGTGCACGGTGCACTGCAATGTAATTGCCGACATAAACAATGATCACACCATACATAGCCAAAAATAGAAATGCAGTTAAGACTAACAGAATACTTGATCTCCATGACATACTTCAGAGGTTAGCATTATACTTGTCAGATTGATTTTTGGGTATGACCCAAAATACTTGTCACCCTCTTAACCACATTCTGAGTTTGGTGTTGTTGTTGAGGATAATGTGATGATTAGTAGTCAGAGAGCTAGAGCATATTTCCCATTCCTATAGAAAATTCGCAGGTTTTTAGCTACGTTTGTATATAGTTATAGTATTATTATTATAATAAATGAGCTTGTAAATCAATGTCATGACAAAACATTAAGGTAAATTTCACTTTTAACAACAACATTTCAACAAAAACTGAGAAAAAAACGACATAAAGAGAGAAAAAAACTAAATTCTTAAGATCGAAACCCCAATTTCTCAAAATTCATCCCAAAGTCCCAAACTTCAAAAGAATAAATGAATTTGTAAGTTTCACTCACAGCAACAAATTATATAAAAAATAATCAAATATTAACCTCTTACCCAGATCCATGTTCGTTCCATTCAGATTGAGTGCAAACCAACGAGAATCTGCAAGCGATTCGAAGAATACATGGGTCATAGATGTTTGGAGAGGAGAGAGATAGAGGTGAAAATGGAAAGGAAGATGATGACAGTGGAAAAGAAGAGGATAAAATCAATTACAATTTACAGAATAAATTGAAAGAAGAGAAGTACCTTGCGGAGCAAACTCATCTTCTTCTTCGCTTTAACGCTGCCATCGTCGCGTTCCTCAGCTTTAACGCCCTCGCATTCCACCTCCTTCAGATTCATTTCAGAACGGAGATGATGACGGAGATGGGTCGCAGTTATTTAGTTTGAAGAGGAGAAAGAGAGAGCTGAAAATGGAGAGGAAGACGATGACGGTGGAAAAAGAAGAGGAGTATAGGTTGAGTTTAGGTTTTGTGAAAGCTTATCAAAAGAGAGTCGTTGGATTTGGTTACTTTCAGCCGTTGGATTCTTACTATTCCTCACAACAGTAAATTTACAACTCTGGCTTTTTAAGTTGTATAGATATATAACTTTTTTGTTCATTATTGTTATTAAATATGTTTATTTATTGATTTCAAATTTTGATAGGCTAAAGTCGTATCGCCTACTCAAAGATAATTCCTACAGTCCTCTAACAATGGTAGTCAATGGAACAAGGATCGAGTCCACAGGGAGACAGAGTTTCTATATTAATAATCAACCAACTAACTACTTCAAATGAAATCAGATAAGGTTTACTGAACTAATGATTAAACTAAAGAGAGCAGGAATTAAACTGAGATTCAACTATGGAATAAAGGTCTAGGGTATTAGTTCGGTCCACCATGCTTATACCAATTAATTAGGGTTAACTACTATCAAAACCTAAGTCAAGAATCGAGGGATTAGAGCATGTGTTGAGCTATAGTTAAGTCTCAACGCTCATAGTTCAACATACGCCACTTGTTCACTAACGTAATAAGAACTACTGGTGTGTCCTAGGCCTCTAATTGTAAGATGGGTCTGTGCAGACAATTATTAACCACAAGCAATCAATGAAATTGACCACTAACATTAATCACCAATCAAGAATAAATTACACCACAATTATCACTCTAATCAAGCCCTAGAAATCAATAGAAGTCTAATCAACAATCATGGTATAAACATGGCTTTCCTATCTAACACTCTAGAAAGAGATCTACTCAGACATAATTGAACTAACAACAACAAAACGAATGAGAAACCCCTAATAAATGCATCATGAATTAATCAACAACTAAACTAGAACAATTAAGAAGTAATAATCAAAGCAATAAGAGAGAAGATTACCAATTCACAAAAAGCAATAACTTTAATTAAATTGAACCAAGGTTTGATCTCCTCTACAATGATGAACTAATGAAAATACTCTAAAGAGCTCTCTAAGTGTTTAAGATAATAAAAGGTACATGTAAAAATAAACTCAAAAATATTTATAATGACCTAAGAAAGCAAATAAGATAGGACGGAAAAGACACAATTTCGCCCTTCCGTGTCTTCTGCCCGATCAGGCAATGGGCCGCCCGATCAGGTCAGGGAACGTCCCATCAGCAGCCAAAAACGCACATCCACCAGATGGGAACAGGCGACGTCCACCCGATCTGGGCTGCAACAGTGACACCCGATCGGGCAAGGCTGCCCGATGTCATCGAGCGAAGCTTCTGCTCCAAAGTCTTCAAAACCAGCAAAAATGACTTAATGATGTCCTACCCGATGGAATCGGGCAAGGTCGCCCGATCGGGTGGAAAAACTGAACTTTTTGGGAGAGAAGATCGAATCCGATCAGGCGGTGGTTGCCCGACCCGATCGGGCAGAGCCTTTTTTACGCAGCTTTGTACTTGGCTTCAGACGCCAAGTTTCTCGATGACTCTTCCTCAAAAGGAGCTCGAATACAATCTCAAGACCTTCTACATGCCTCATAACTTCTCCGCGACAGTGTGGTGGTCAACATGACAAGTAAATAGGGAGTTTTTCCCCTAAAACCTACAAAACGTTATAAAACAGACAAACCACGACTATATCGAAATAGTTAGCATAAATGGCTCCTAAGAGCGTCACTACCGCACAATTTAACTTGTAAATGAAGGGAAAAACTTTATACGAAATCATGCTATCAAATTCCCCCAAGCTAAACCTTTGCTTTTCCTTAAGCAAATAGAACATGAACATGGAATAGATTGCCTCACCCCATAGATAAAAACAATCAAAGCTCAAAAACGTTTTCAAGACTAAGAATCGTTCAAGCAAGAAAATTCAAGTTCGGCTAATCAAATTCATCCAACTACCAATCATCCAAGCAATTCATCAAATTCAAGCATCCACAAGGCGTATAAATCCTGAAAAGGTGCTCACAGAAGGTGTCAATCCTCTCAATTTTGTGGCAGGCAAAGAATGTGTCCGGACATTCACCAACCCGACCATAAATGCCCTTCCCACTCACACTCTCATGTGTTTAAGAAGGTTAGATGACACTCATCCTAGCCCAGTCGACTCAATTAGCAGACATACTCTTTAATTTTGACAAACTGACTCAAAATCAATCCAATTAACAATGTAAACACAAGCTCAAGAGGACTATATAGGGTTGTAATGGGGCTTAGGTAAGAGGTACAGGATATTTTTAGGAAAGGTAGTGGAAAAACCAAGGATGGGGGAGCAAAGATCACTCAAACAAGGCCGAAGGAGGCCGAAACAACTCCCAACAACACCTTATAACCGCAAAATACATCCCAACTCTTATGAATCGATGAAAACTCACAACAAACCCAATTGTCAAGCAATGTAGCATATTTTTTTTCTTTATAAACATAAGTGAATGAAGGAACTTTGAATTCTTTTAAACTTTTATTTCTTTTTCTTTCATTTTTCGAACCAAGCATTCACGCAACTCAAACTTTGCCTTTTCTCTTCTTTTTCTTAAACTCAAACCACATCAAATATGCAAATCATCCCCAAAACTAAACCGAACCATACAACCAATTCAGACTCAACCCAACAAACGCTCCCCCAAGCTAGGCTTGGGAATAGTATCGAAATAAAGGCCATGGGCTTATAATGAAGGTTTAGTAACATAAAACAGATCATTAGGCTCAGTGGGCTAAGGGGGGGTATAAGTATATCAAAAAAATGCACTATGAGGTTCAAGAATCAGACAAAAGAACACCTTTATCACAGCAAATGCCACAAGTCATCGAATATCAGACAAGTACGAAGTCAAAATCAAGATCAATCCACTAAGGAAAAACTAGCACACATAAACAGACTGGATAATGATATGAATCCAATAGGCTTACAAGGAGGCCTCACAGTCTAACCAATTCAGGCATGCAGCACAATGTAGGGTAATATAATCAGAATTCGCTCGAAATCATAGTAATCAAACATCAAATCATAGCCTCAAGATCACAGATGTCCAGCTATCCAAAAAACAAAGTCAAATAATTTTCAATAAGAGCACAACAAGGGGAACTGGGAGGCAACTAAACCAGACATGGGAACCATATTTTTTTTCATTTTCAATTTTTTTTCAAAGCTGTAAGCTATTCTATCAAAGCGTTAAATCTATCCTATAAAGCTGTAAAACTACACTAAAAAGCAGTAAAGAAAATACATACAGTGAGAGATCCTCCCCCAAGCTGACCGAGGCAATGTCCTCATTGCAATAAGGGAGAGGAAAGAGCAAGGGCATCAGCCGCCCATATCATCATCTGTGGTGCCGTCAAAGAAACCGCCACCAGACATATCACCACCACCTAAATAACCACCAGGAAAACCACCAGAAGGATCACATGAAAAACCACCATACCACCAGCAAAGCCCCTAGTACCGGTGTCAAAACCGCCCCTGAGACCACTAGTCCCTGCACCAAAGTCACCTAAAGAGACGGACTATCGCGTGCAGTCTCCTCCTCCTCATCCTCCACCATATCATCTGTCGTACCGGCAGGCTGGCCATAGCTCGGGTTCCAATGGTACCACAAGGGGTGCTGAGCGGACTGCTCAACAATGCCACGCGTGCAAATGTCATCGTAAAGAGGATAGAGAGAGAAGTGTTGATCCTGTGCCATGGTGTCCACACTTCTCCCTATCTCATCCATACGGGTGTAGAGCGTGTCAATGCGAGTACCATCTCCCGCGAGTGTGGCGGTATTCGCATTGACAAACTCCTCCATCCGTCCCATACCTGCCTCCATTCGACCTAAGGTCGACATCATACCTGCAAAATCAAACGTGCTAGGAGGAGGGGGAGGGGGAGCAGAAGTAGAGGGACCCTCGTCAATAATTGGCGTATGATGCCTATGGTAAGAACGGCTAGGGGCTCTGGGACAGCGACAACTAGGTCAGCACCCTCTAGAGGGAGTAGGTAATTTTCCTGATGTGGCCGCAAGTGGGCTCTAGGGTCGGGGAAGGTGATGGACTTCTTAGATATAATGGCCACTGAAACTGTTGGTCAGAGACGGGCCGGAGGACCTTTACGGTGTCCAAATAGTGAGGTTGATGAGGGTAGGGCCATGGACGGGGTTAAGGTGGGTCTCATCAAAACCGACAATTTACCGGGAAAACAAAGTAACCAAGGCCCCATTCACTAACCGCCTAGATGTCCAAGTCCCGTCGTCCGAATCCTAGGGAGCGAGTTCGAGATACGATCGAACTAGATAGCTACATGGTGGGCCAACTTATAGTGAAAGTGGTTTCTGGTGCCCTTAGAAATGTAGCTACCAATAGTGATCAACTCGTCCCCCCGAACTAGGTGACCCTCATAGAGACCTAATAGTGTTTAGGCCATAAATCAGATCCAGATACTAAAAATTAGGTGGTGAAAATTTCCCCAATGAGACTTCTGAATGTCAAAAGGCTCCGGATCCCCTGTAAGCATTAAGTAGGCATGGGCCATGCTAAAGTGGTCATGCGGGTAGTAATCCCCCCGTACAGTAAGTCAAAGGACCCACGCAAATTCCCTAAGGGTCAGTGTGTGCTCCAGGTTCAATAGAAGATAGTGCACATGTGTGACCGCCCTGACCCGGGGCTTGGTGAGACCAAAGGTGCTAAAAAATTCAAAGACTAGAGCAGCATATGTATTTACATGAACA
The DNA here is from genome assembly GCA_947645195.1 of Patellifolia procumbens. NCBI lineage: Eukaryota > Viridiplantae > Streptophyta > Magnoliopsida > Caryophyllales > Amaranthaceae > Patellifolia > Patellifolia procumbens. The sequence goes on from CANSGD010000193.1 coordinate 3,839,184, forward strand.
TTATACAAAATTTTCATACCCACACATCTTATAAAATTCTTGAAATCATCAGTAAAACCCAATTTAGTGAGCAATTATACATAAAGAAAACGGGTAGGAAGTACCTCATGCTTTTTGAAGCGTAGAAATTTTTCCCGATGCTCATCATCCGAGAAACTGATGTCCGGTATTGCGGGTATCTTAGGACCGGTGGTGGTGGTGGAGCCGGTGGAGTAGCTTCCCTCATAGATCTAGAGCCTTCACCCCTGATTAATCTTCTGAACTTGCTAGTCATTGTCGATTTTGCAACCTTGAACCTTTTCGAACACAACAATGGAGGTGGGAATGTGGTGAAGAGAAAAGAGTGAAGAAAGGAAGATTTTGTGGGTGGAAGATGAAAAGAAGTGGATGAAAGGAGAAAATGATGTGTTTTAATGGAGATTGGAAGAAAAGGATGAGATTTGAGGGAGAAAGGTTGAGTTTAATGGAAGTTGGAAGATGAAGTAAGGCTTTGGGAAGGGTGATAGTGAGGAGAGAGAGAGGGAGATGAGTGAAAGAGATAAGAAATAAGTGGTATGAATTGATGCAAAGCCGAAATAAACTCGGCCATTTTGTGCGCAGACCCGATCGGGCGGTGGTTGCTCGACCCCATCGGGCAATGATTTTTCTGAGGCTCTTTAATTTTTCTCGCCACCCGATCGGGCAACCTATTTTCGATCGGGTGCCAGGGTTGCGCACCCGATCGGGCAGATGTCGTCGATGCCGTCGGGTGAAATGCTATTCTGTTTGCTTAAATTTGTCCCGTCACCCGATCGGGCAACATATCGGGCATCCTATTTTCGATTGGATGCTGATGTTTCGCACCCGATCGGGCAGATGTCGCCCGATGGCTCTTTTTCTGATGCTGCATTATTACTAGCTACCTGATCGGGCATAAGTCGCCTGATGCCATCGGGCGAGCTTCTATTCAGTAAGTAGCTCGCCTGTTTTCAGTATTTGGGGCAATTGGTACATACCTTTATCTTCGGTGGGTATATCTACAAGTCAGAACACGAGATCTAGAAGCATATTAGTACCCTCACGGTCTCTCACACTACTAAAAACTACGAATCAAAGAAAAAGGAAAAACTAACTAAGGGATACGGGTTGCCTCCAGTAAAGCGCTGGTTTATGAAGGTCCCACACGACCATATTACCTGTCTGATCATATGAATCAAGTGGAGAGGGACCGAAGCGAATCTCCTCCACACAACCAACAAAAGCACCCTCATGGTACAGCTTCAGACGTTGTCCATTTGCTTTGAATTCTCACCTTTTTGATTGACGACCTCAATGGCACCATGTGCCTTCACATCTGTCACCTCGAATGGTCCAGAACATCGAGATTTAAGCTTTCCAGGAAACAATATCAACCTGGAATTAAACAGTAGAACCTTGTCACCAACTTTAAACTCTCTCTTTCCAATCATTTTGTCATGCAACTTCTTCGTTTGCTCTTTCTAGCGCTTGTGGTTCTCATAAGCATCCAAACGGAGCTCATCCAACTCATTGAGTTGAAGAAGTCGTGCTTCACCTGCAGCTGTCAAAAAGAGGTTAATCTCTTTGACCGCCCACGCAGAAATATACTCCATTTCCACTGGCAAATGGCAAGCTTTGCCATAAACCAATCGATAAGGGGTGGTGCCTAATGGAGTCTTAAAAGCAGTGCGGAGCGCCCAAAGAGTATCATCAAGTTTTAAAGACCAATCTTTCCTAGCTTTTGTGACAACTTTTTTAAGAATCCTCTTAATCTGCCTATTTGACAATTCTACTTGACACTAGTCTGGGGATGGTAGGCTAGACCGACCTTATGGGTGACTCCATGTTTTTTCAATAGGGCCTCGAAGGTACTCTTATGAAAGTGAGAACCTCCATCACTAATTACAACACGAGGAACACCAAAAACTGGGAAAAATTATCTTCTTGAACATTTTCATCACAACCTTAGAATCATTGGTTGGTGATGCTATAGCTTCTACACATTTGGTCACATAGTCGACAGCCACTAGAATATATATATTCCCACAAGAGGTAGGAAAGGGTCCCATAAAATCAATCCCCCACACATCAAAAGGTTCGACTTCTAGAATCCCACTCTGTGGCATCTCTTGCCTTTTTGAAATATTACCAATCCTCTGACAAGCATCACAAGACAAACAAAAGGCGCGGACATCTTTGAAAATCGAAGGCCAATAAAAAACCTTTATGTAGGACTCGAAAACAAGTCGTTAGGGAACCTAGATGGCCACTAAAGGGCATACTATTACAATGTAGCAAAACACCTTCCATTTCCCAATCAGGAATACAGCGACGGAACATTTCGTCAGAGCATTTCTTTTATAGGAAAAGTCCTCCCAAAAATACATCTTAGCCTCATGATAAAACTTTTTTCGTTGCTGATATGTAAGATTGGGAGGATGGGAACCACTAACACTATATTGGCAAAATTAGCATACCAAGGAGATTTAGACGACACAGAAAACAAATGATCATCAGGAAAAGAGTCATCTATAGGAGAGTCAGAAGATGATTCAAACCTCAACCTAAAAAGGTGGTCAGCAACCACATTCTCAGCACCTTTCTTGTCCTTAATTTCCAAGACGAACTCTTGTAGCAAAAGAATCCACCTAATAATTCTAGGCTTGGCCTCCTTCTTGGCCATCAAGTACTTCAAAGCAGCATGGTCAGTATGTACTATAACCTTCGAACCTATCAGATAGGTCCGAAATTTGTCCAATGCAAAATATTGCCAGCAATTCCTTCTCTATCGTACAATAATTAACCTAGGCTGGATCCAAGGTCTTGCTGGCATAGTGAATCACATGAAGAAGCTTATCCTTCCTCTGACCAAGTACTGCCCCTATACCATAGTCGCTAGCATCACACATGATCTCAAAAGCGAGATTCCAATCAAGGGGTTATATAATAGGGGCAGTGATCAATGTTGTCTTTATCCTGTCAAAAGACTCCAAGCAATCATTAGTAAAATTAAACGTGGCACCCTTTAGCAACAATTGAGTGAGGGGTTTTGCAATTTTCGAAAAATCTTTGATAAACGTGCAATAAAACCCCGCATGACCAAGAAAACTCCTCACTCCTTTGACATTCATTGGAGGGGGGAGTTTCTCAATCACCTCAATCTTTACCCTATCCACTTGGATGCCACGCTCAGAAATCAAGTGACCCAATGCAACGCCTTCATTCACCATGAAGTGACACTTTTCCCAATTAAGCACAAGGTTTGCCTCGACACATCTCTTAAGCACTTTAGACAAATTATGCAGGCAAACATCAAAATCAGAACCATAAACATTGAAATCATCCATAAAAACTTCCATGATATTTTCAATAAAATCAGAGAATATGGCCATCATGCAGCGTTGGAAAGTAGCGGGAGCATTACACATTCCAAATGGCATCCTATATATGAGAAGGTGCCATAAGGACATGTAAACGTAGTCTTTTCCTGATCGTCTGGATGGATGGGGATTTGGAAGAAACCAGAATATCCATCTAGATAACAAAAATAACTATGTTTGGCTAGTCTTTCCAACATCTGATCAATAAAGGGAAGGGGGAAGTGGTCTTTGAGAGTGGCATTGTTAAGTCTACGATAATCAATACACATACGCCACCATGTGACATTCCTAGTAGGGATTAGATCACCTTTTTCATTTTTCACAACAGTGGTTCACCCCTTCTTAGGAACCACTTGCACAGGACTGACCAACTTGGAATCAACAATGGGGTAAATGATCCCTGCATCTAAGAGCATATTTAGCAAAGACCAAAATTTTGGACTTAGGAGAGAGAATATATAAAAAAAATGAAAAGGAGACAAAAGAGATGAGTGAGAAAAGGGAGAGAGATAGAGAGACCAAGGAGAAAATGACTTCATGAAGTCATTTGTCAAAGGCCAAATGCTTAGCTTTAGGGCATTTGAGGAGAGAGAGAGAAATTTAATATATTTATTGTGTTGAAGACCAAATGCTTGGCCTTTGCTAACTATGGTCTAACAATTTCATTATTTCTTTATTCACCACCTCTTGCATATTAGGATTCAAACGTCTCTGAGGTTGAATGCAAGGGCGGTGATCCTCTTCCAGATTAATACGATGCATACAGAAATCAGGACTAATGCCCTTCAGATCATCAATACTATACCAAATAGCCTTGTTGTGCATGCAAAGCACTGTAAGCAAATTTTTCAATTGGCTATCTGTGAGTTTAGTACTAACAATCACAGGACATTCTTCCTTATCATCTAAAAATGCATACTTTAAATGAGAGGGTAGTGGTTTGGGTTCCACCTTAGTTACTTGAGGAGTAGAGCTAGAGCATACACTTTCAAGTACCACAGTTTCCTGTCCCTGTTCAGCTCTAGGGCCCTCTAAATCATCAAGGTAGACATCGATTTCAGTATCGATGCCTGATGAATCATCATCTGTCAATTCTACCACCGATGAATGAGCATCACGTATATGCTGAAATGCAGACATCACAGCTCTATCTATCACATCAATCCTGCAACAAGACTCTTCAAGCATAGGAGACTTCATAACATTGGTTAGTTTAAAAGTAACAGTATCATCACCAACGCCCAAAGTTAAAGATAGACTTGACATCAATTACCGCACCCGCAGTGCACAAAAATGGTCTACCCAATATAATAGGAATTTGGGCATCTTCCTCCATATCCAACACAACATAATCCACAGGAATGTAAAACTTTCCCACCCTAACAGGGACGTCTTCTAAAACACCTAAAGGGTAATTTTTAGAATGGTCAGCAATCTGCAAAGTAATTTGAGTGCACTTAAGTGCCCCCATGTTCAGTTTGTTATAGATAGAGAAAGGCATGATAGACATAGATGCACCTAAATCACATAATACTTTATCAATAAATAATGAACCTACATGACATGGGATGGAAAAGCTACCAGGACCTTTCAATTTAGGTGGAGATTTATTTTGCAAAACAGCACTACACTCTTCAGTGAGTGCGACTCTATCTACCCCACCAAAATCTCTCTTTTTAGTGATCATCTCCTTCAAAACTTAGCATAAAAAGACACTTGAGAAATAAGTTCTGTGAAAGGAACAGTTACCTCAATGTTCTTAACCATAGCCAAGAACTTACCAAGCTGTTGATCCACTTTGGACTTTTGCATTCGATGAGGAAAAGGCAGCCTTGGTGTAAAAGGTGTATCAGAAACCTTCTCCTTCTTCTTTCCTGTCTGTTCAACTTCCTCAGACAGTTCGACATCAGACGTCGAACTCTTCTCCAAATTCTTTTCTACTACCTCCTTCTCCTTGATAGGAGCAACATCATCATCAACGGGCATTGGAGGAGCAGCATAAGCAGTGCCAGGAGAGTAACTGCATTTGCTTGCTCCCTCTGTAACGGTTGCCCAGGCAATTGTCCCTACTGCCTCTGAGCATTATTCCCTGCCAATTGAGCAATCTGAGTCTCGGGAAGTTTTATGTGCTTCTCTTGAGCTTTTTATGCATCCTCATTGGCTTTCTTCATAGCCAGCATATGTTTCTCTTAAGCTTTCTGTGCCTCCTCATTACTCTTTTGCGTAGACAACACCAATTTCATTAGTTTAGATGTGCTAGGCTCTTGTGGGGCTACATTTTGTGGTGCTGGCTGGAAATTTTGTTGGGCAGGTCTATGGAAACCAGGGGGATTTTGAGAATTCCCTTGGTTTTGGTAGTAGTTGGGCATTGGGTGGTTTTGTGAAGGCTGATAGGAATTTTATTATTGTTGGTAGTTGTTTTGTGGAGGGTGAGGGTTTTGCACAGTATTGCTGCGATATGAGAGCAGTGGGTTGTCTTTACAATCAAGATTATATGTGTTGGAGTAGGGGTTATTTGGCTGTCTTTGTTCAAAAGCATATCCCTGCTCCATCTGATTCTGACCGAACTGACAATCATGGCAAAAATGACCCTGAATACCACACACCTCGCAGTAAGATGAGGTGATTGATAAGAGGCTTTTAGTGTGTCGTTAAGGCACAAAGAACCGCTTAGCAAACACAATTTATAAACCTAACGAGCAACTACTAAGTACGTAGTAATGGAAAGTCAAGGGTCGAACCACAAGGAAGTTGGGATTGACTATAGTCCACTAAGTCCAAAACTACCTAAGTGAACGGTTTTTGGGTTTGAGATTGAATAGGTTGCCAACTAATTAACTAGCTAATGAATATCGACTAATAAACAAATAGGAGAATTAATATGATAAGGAAGACACTAGAGTTCGGGCTACTCGTATGAACATGGGCTAGACAACGATAATCGACGCCACAACGGAGTCAATACAAGGTTAAGTTCCCCTCTAATTTACTTGAGTCCTCTCTCGAATGGTCCTCAAGAGTACTCGATTAATCAACCAACCAAATCCTCTTTCGAATGGTCTTTGGTCCGTTGATTAATAAATTCATTAAGTTCGGAAAACCCCTAATTAAAGGATCCCCTTAATTCCTACCCAATCCCTTGGTCTAGAAATAAAGTCGAAACATGGGAATGATAAAAGGGATTAAAGTTCGATTAAGAAAGATAGAAACCCTAAGTGCCCTAGCATAAACGTGATCAATATCTATCCTAGGGTGTCAAAATACCACATTCAATGCATAGACAAACAATTGAATCATAAAAAACATAGATAATCTACATTAAGCCCTTAATTCATACTTTCGCCCATACCCTAGATAATGAACTACTCACTAACCATGGATTCTAAGCAATTGAGATTCAAATAACTAAACATCATAAACAAAGTAATAGAATTAAAGACAAGAGATTGAAGAAAAATTACTTGAATTGAATAACGAATTCGATCTTCAAAGATGAACAAAAGAGATAACTAGTGTTTAGAGAGAGTTTAGGGCTAAGAGAATGTAATTAGAGTCTAAGAGTAATAGGTAATGTCGACCTCTAAGCTACAAAACTAATTAAAAGGTTCATTAAACTAAGACGAATAAAATGGGTCAAAGCCCGAAAGCAGGTCGACACGGTCGTGTCCAAAATGACACGGCCGTGTAGACCTGTTATACAAAAGTTTCAGCGTTTCTTCAAAGAAACTGCTTCCGTGGAAATAAATCGACACGACCGTGTCAAAGTGGACACGGTCGTGTAAAAACGGACACGATCGTGTAGACTTGAACTTCTCAAATCAGTGGGCAAGTAGAATCAGGACTGTCTTCGTGGAAACAGACCAACACGTTCGTGTTGAAATCAACACGACCGTGTAGACCTGTTAGTCAGCGGACAGCTCAACTTCAAATGATCATATCACTCTCGTCTCTTATTGGAATTGGGCTTATGACCAGTCGTTTGAAAGCTATCGAAACGAGCTAACACCGCCCATTGGAATCACATTAATCCGATTTATGGATCAAACGTTATGTCCATTTGAAGTTCAACAGTCTACAACTAATCTTCCAATGATCATATGACTTCAAAAACCTGCTAGTTAGCCTGAAAATCATCCAAAAACAACTAAACAGATAATGAAGCGACAATATAACTCAAAGGTGACAAAGATCATGCAATGCTAGGCTTAAATGCTCTAAAATACATGTAAGGACACTAAAAATGACCTACAGTTAAGCACAATAAAGTGCTTATCAAACTCCCCCAAGCTAGTCCAATTGCTTGTCCTCAAGCAATGCAAATCAAATACAAGGGCAAGAGTTCAATGACTCCTCACAATAATACGCATGCCAAGATAGAGAATAAAGACCTTTCAAACCTTTTCATCCATAAATGCAAAACACTATCAAGTCTGAAAGTTTATAGCACAAGGAAAAGCAACCAATATTACCACAAGTTCTCCCCCAAGCTTGGCTCAGTCATATGGACGGTAGCTCTCACTTTAGTCGTGCTCAAAGTTTCTCGTGTGTTTATATGGTTACAATGATCGCTCAAGGCTCAATTCTGTTGACTATATCCTACCATAGGCTTGCATATCTTCTCACTCTCCATCGCATAAAGACCAAAGTTTGCATCAAGAATCAAGAGGACTAAGTCAAGGTTGTAACGTAGGCTTAGGGTGAGGGTGTGGTAGCATTTGGGATCGTGATGTTAAAGAGGGGAAAGTAAAACTTCTAACTTAGCACCTTTCTAAAAGCAGATTACCAACCCTACACAAATTTGAACGCTCTACACAACCTATCACAAGCTCTCCTCTTATTTTAGCATCTCAATCTTCCTTATTGTGATTTTTGAACACACCACAAATCCTTTTTTTCCTCTTTTTCATTCATTTTCATTCATTTTTTTTATTTCTTTTTTTTTTTGTTTTTGTGGATTGTGGTGAGTTTAGAGGAAGGGAGAAAATGAAAACTTCAATGTATAGTAAGGAGGCGAACTCAAACAACACATGAGTTTTAACCAAACACAAAGTCGAACACCTACACCAAGTAATTCTCGTAACACCCATCAATATGTTTCACCCCATCTAAGTAGTTTCACAATCCCCTAGGTAAGGACATAGGTAATAAGATAGAGATGTGGTTAACAAAGAAAACAAGCTTAGGCTCATAGGGGCTTCAAAGAAGGATAAGTAGGTGAGGATGGCCTTTGGCAATGTAGCTTAAGTAACATGAAAGCCTCAATCACATTCAAGACGCAAACAAGTCAAGCGTATTCAAGGAGATTCAATGCAAGTTCTAGAGAATATTCATCAAGGAAGAGTGATAGGGTTTTATTCGTATCACCTATTCAAAGATAAACCTACAGTCCTCTAACTATGGTAGTCAATGGAAGCAGGGTCGAATCCACAGGGAGACAGAGTTTCTAAATTAATATTCAATCAATTAACTAATTCAGATGAAAACAGGGAGAATTAGCTGAACTAATAATTAAGCTAAGGAAAACAAATCAAACCGAGGATTTAACTATGGACTAAAAACCTAGTGTATTAGGTCGGTCCACCATGCTTATACCAATCAAATAGGGTTAACTACTATCAAAACCTAAGTCAAGAGTCGGGGGATTAGAGCATGTGTTGAGCTATGGTTAAGACTCAACGCTTATAGTTCAACATACGTCGCATGTTCAAGGAAAAACAATGTTAGTACCCTCACTCTCGCTCACAAAAAAGAAGAAAAATAAAAAGAAAAGGAAAAGGGGAAAAAAATACGAGTTGCCTCTCGCACAGCGCTGGTTTATAAAGGTCCCGCACGACCATAATCCTCCATCTCTCAAATAGGAGGGGCTTGGCAATGAGTGCCACCCTCATTAAATATCTTTCTTCTCCAAATGTTCTTGACAATGCCACCAGAAGGTGAGACAACCTTAGGTGGAATTGGAACCTTCTCAACACCTACTTCATCCAAAACCTCATCCCTGCAACAAGATTGTTCAAGCATAGGTGCCTTAACAGCATTGGTTAGTTTAAACATCACTTTATCATCACCAACACTTAGAGTTAAAGACCCAGACTTGACATCAATGACAGCACCAGCAGTACACAAAAATGGCCTACCCAGAATAATGGGAATCTGGGCATCCTCATCCATATCTAACACCACAAAATCTACAGGGATATAGAATTTCCCGACCCTAACAGGAACGTCCTCTAAAACACCTAGAGGGTATTTTATGGAACGATCCGCCATCAGTAAAGTGATTTGTGTGCATTTAAGTGCTCCCATGTTCAGTTTCTTATACACAGACAATGGCATAACAGAAACAGAAGCACCTAAATCACACAAAGCCTTATCAATAAAAATAGGTCCAAGATGGCAGGGTATAGAAAAACTACCAGGATCTTTTAACTTTGGTGGGATTTTATTTTGAATAAAAGCACTACACTCTTCAGTAAGAGCGACACGTTCTACCCCACCAAAGTCTCTTTTCTTAGTGATCATGTCTTTCAGAAATTTGGCATAAACAGACACTTGGGTAATTAAATCTGTGAATGGAATCGTTACCTCAAGGTTCTTGACCATAGCCAAGAACTTACCAAACTGCTGATCGACCTTGGACTGTTGCATCTTGTGAGGAAAAGGTAGCCTTGGTGTAAAAGGCGTTTCAGAAACCTTCTCCTTTTTCTTCCCTGTCTGTTCAGCTTCTGCAGACAAATCGACTTCAGACGTCGAATTCTTCCTTTTTCCTTCCTCTACCACCCTCTTCTTCCCTGCAGTTGGGGTAACCTCATCAACGGGCAATGGAGGAGCATCATAAGCTATGCCACTACAAAGAGTGATGGCATTCACATGTTCTCTCTGAACGGGTTGCCCTGGAAATTGTCCCTGCTGCCTCTATGCATTAGTTTCTGCCAATTGAGTGATATCACGTATTTATATAGAGTTTTCTCCCTTATTTACAAGCTAATTTGTGCGTCATTGGAGCTCTTGGGAGCTATTTTGTGCTAACTTTCGTATGCAGTTGTGGTTTCGTGTTTTAGTATTGAATTGCAGGTTTTATGGAGTTTTCTCCTTATTCCCGAGCCATTTGGAAGCAACCACGGCTTTACGAGATGTTATGAGGCACGTAGGGTGGCTCACGAGCTTTATGGATAGTTTAGGAGGTCCCAAGACCCCTAAACGTGAAGATTAGAGAGCAAAGGAGTCAAAAGGAGTTTTCCGTGCACTGATCGGGTAGAAATAGCCCGATCGGGCGAAGTATTTATGATCGGGTATAAAAGTTGCGGACCCGATCGGGCGATGTTTGCCCGATCGAATCGGGCGAGGAAGCATGTCCCCAGACCCGATCGGGTGGCTACCGCCCGACCTGATCGGGTGGAGTGCTGCTTGGTCTCGTTGCGGTGCTACAGGCGAGGGGAACACGCTGGCCCAAGTTGTCGCCAGACCCGATCGGGTGACTACCGCCCGACCCGATCGGGTGGGCCGTTTTCTCGCCTTATTGCTGCACTGCTGCTGCCAGAGCCCATAAGTGAAGTTGGGAGAATTTGTATGTGGACCCGATCGGGTACTGTGCTCGGGCCCGATCGGGTCTGGTGCTTTAATCGCGCTTTTTCACTTTTTGTTTCCGTTTTTAGTGAACTTGAGGGGTATTATAAATATCTTTTCCTCATTATCTTTCATTCATCTATTATTCATCTTTCATTAGGTTTTAGACTAGTTTTATTCTACATTGCTCTTAGTTTAATTCAAACACTTTAGATTAATTTAGAGGTGATCAAACCTATTTCGATTTCAATAAAAGTTCCTGCTTTCCGTCAATTGGTACTCTTCTCTACTCTTTATCTCTTTAATTACTTTGATTGCTTAGTTTAATTATTTAATTGTTCATGATGCAATTCTTAGGGTTTCATATTAGTTTTGTTGTTGCCGATTCGATTATGAGTGAGTAGTTCTCTTTCTAGGGTGTTAGATAGGAAAGCCATGTTTATACCATGATTGTGATTTAGATTTCTATCAATTTCTAGGGCTTGATTAGGGTGATTGTGATGTGGTTTGTTCTTATTGAGTAATTGATGTCAGTGTACAATTTCATTGATTGCTTGTGGTTAATAGTTGTTTGCACAGATCCGTCCTACGACTAGAGGCCTAGGACACGTCAGTAGTTCTGATTACGTTAGTGAACATGCGGCGTATGTTGAACTATGAGCGTTGAGTCTTAACCATAGCTCAACATAGGCTCTAATCTCCCGACTCTTGACTTAGGTTTTAATAGTAGTTACCCTATTTGATTGGTATAAGCATGGTGGACCGACCTAATACCCTAGACTTTTATTCCATAGTTTAATCCTCGATTTATTCAGTCTTCCGTAGTCTATTCCTTAGTTTAATTAATTCCTTCCTGATTTCATCTGGAGTAGCTGAATTGGTTGAATTTTGATTTAGAAACTCTGTCTCCCTGTGGATTCGACCCTGCTTCCACTGACTACCTAGTTAGAGGTCCGTAGGTTTATTTTTGATTAGGTGACACGACTAAAACCTATCAAATTTTGGCGCCGTTGCCTGGGAGACGGCTAGTTCTCTAAGTTTTTATTTAATTATTTGGTCTACTTCTCTGTACCTCATTGGAACTTCATTGTTTCAATCGAGGTACGTTTTACTGCTGCTTTTTGTTTCTTTTGTATGCCCAGGTCCCAAAGAAACGGTTCCCCAATTCCAGCGGACCCCGATCTTACTAGGACAATCAGGCGGATCCGAAAGATAAAACAGAAAGAAAAGCAGTCTGTTCAGCTGAACACCTCTGGAACAGACACCTTGAATTCAGTTATGTCAAAATCACTGAAGTCATATGGGGTGCCCAACCCGGATGGTCCCTCCACTGGACCTACTATGCCCACCATTGCCGCAGCAAATTTCGAAATCAAGCCTGGACTCATCAGCATGGTCCAGCAAAATCAGTTTGGTGGGCATCCCACTGAAGATCCGGCAAATCATCTACAACGGTTTCAACAACTTTGTCGAACCGTTAAACATGCCGGCGTCACTCCAGATCAACTCAAAGTCATGTTGTTCGAGTTTTCACTGAGAGATAGAGCCCAAAAATGGTTGAACGATGTGAAAGAAACCGAGTGGAGTGAGATTTCTGCTGCATTTCTGAGAGAGTATTACCCACCTACTAAAACAGCAGAAATCAGAAATAAACTAGCCACGTTTTTCCAAGAGCCTGATGAAACATTAAGGGAAGCGTGGGCTAGGTTTAGAGATTTACAGAGAGAGTGTCCACACCATAATATGGACAAATGGTTCTTGACGCAGACATTCTACAATGGTCTGCAGCCTCAGACGAAGTGTATTGTTGATTCGTCTGCAGGAGGAGTGTTTTTAGACAAGGCAGTTGATGAGGGTTATGAATTCATATCAAATCTTGCAGCCAATGACCATACATCATCTAGGAGTTTGACTAAGAAGGTACTTGAAGTTGACGCTATTTCATTGCTTACATCTCAGATGGCGCAACTAACTCAGCAGCTAATGAAGTCTTCTAGTCCGACACCTCCACCCATGAGTATCAATGCTATGTCTGCAGTAGCACCCATTACCTCATCTTACTGCGAGGTATGTGGTGTTCAGGGTCACTTTGGGCATGACTGTCAGTTCAGTCAATTTCAGATGGAGCAGGCCAATGCCTTCCAACAAAGACCACAAACCCTCCCCCCTTCACATAACTACCAAAACCCACAAAACCATCAACCTCCACCTCCACAAAACTACCCTAAACCTTCATACCATCAAACCCCACAAAATTTCCAAAGACCACCACCACAAAACTTCCATCATCCCAATAACTTCCAAACTCCACAAAATTTCCACACCCCACCTCCACAAAACAACCCACAAGAGCCTAGCAATTCTGAACTGATGAAACTGATATTGTCTATGCAAAAGGCAAATGAGGAAACAAGGAGGGCTCAAGAGAAGCACATCCAACTTCTCGAGGCTCAAGTTGCTCAGTTGGCAGAATCTAATGCACAGAGGCAGCAGGGACAATTGCCAGGGCAACCAGTTCAGAGAGAAATGTGAATGCCATCATTCTTCGTAGTGGCATTGCATATGATGCCCCTCCAGTGCTCATTGATGAGGTTACCCCGACTGCAGGGAAGAAGAGGGTGGTAGAGGAAGGAAAAAGAAAGAATTCGACGTCTGAAGTCGATTTGTCTGCAGAAGCTGAACAGACAGGGAAGAAAAAGGAGAAGGTTTCTGAAACGCCTTTTACACCAAGGCTACCTTTTCCTCACAGGATGCAACAGTCCAAGGTCGATCAGCAGTTTGGTAAGTTCTTGTCTATGGTCAAGAACCTTGAGGTAACGATTCCATTCACAGACTTAATTACCCAAGTGCCTGTTTATGCCAAATTTCTGAAAGACATGATTACTAAGAAAAGAGACTTTGGTGGGGTAGAACGTGTCGCTCTTACTGAAGAGTGTAGTGCTTTTATTCAAAATAAAACCCCACCAAAGTTAAAAGATCCTGGTAGTTTTTCTATACCCTGCCATCTTGGACCTATTTTTATTGATAAGGCTTTGTGTGATTTAGGTGCTTCTGTTTCTGTTATGCCATTGTCTGTTTATAAGAAACTGAACATGGGAGCCCTTAAATGCACACAAATCACTTTACAGATGGCGGATCGTTCTATAAAATACCCTCTAGGTGTTTTAGAGGACGTTCCTGTTAGGGTAGGGAAATTCTATATTCCAGTTGATTTTGTGGTGTTAGATATGGATGAGGATGCCCAGATTCCTATTATCTTGGGTAGGCCGTTTTTGTGTACTGCTGGTGCTGTCATTGATGTCAAGTCTGGGTCTTTAACTCTGAGTGTTGGTGATGATAAAGTGATTTTTAAACTAACCAATGCTGTTAAGGCTCCTATGCTTGAACAATCTTTTTGCAGGGATAAGGTTTTAGATGAAGTAGGGGTGGAGAAGGTTCAAATTCCACCTAAGGTTGCCTCACCGTCTGGAGGCATTGTCAAGAACATTTGGAGGAGAAAGATGTTTGATGAGGGTGGCACTCACTGCCAAGCCCCTCCTATTTGAGAGAGGGAGGATTATGGTCGTGCGGGACCTTTATAAACCAGCGCTGTGCGAGAGGCAACTCGTATTTTCTTTTCTTTCCCTTTTTCTTTTCTTTTTATTTTTCTTCCTTTTGTGAGCAAGAGTGAGGGTACTAACATTGTTTTTCCTCTTAGCATAGTCCTTATCACCTTTTGGCATTGAGGACACTGCCAAGTTTAGCTTGGGGGAGGAGTTCTGTTTGTATTCCCTATCTCTTTTACTGCTTTCTAGAATAGTTTTACTGCTTTCGGAAAATACTGAAAAAATGAAAAAAATATGGTTCCCATGACTGGTTTAGTTGCCTCCCTGTGCCCCTTGTTGTGCTCTATTTGAAATTGATTTGACTTTGTTTTCTGGATAGCTGGGCATTTGTGATCTTGAGGCTATGATTTGATGTTTGATTGCTATGATTTCGAGCATTTCTGGATTATATTAGACCACTTTGTGCTGCATACCTGAATTGGTTAGACTGTGAGGCCTCTTTGTAGCCTATTGGATTCATATTATTATCCAGTCTATTCTTGTGTGTTAGTTCCTCTTTAGTGGATTGATCTTGACTTTGACTTCGTACTTGTCTGATTTTAGATGACTTGTAGCATGTGCTGTGATAGAGGCGTTTTTTTGTCTTATTCTTGAGCTTCAGAGTGAGTTGTTAATATACTTTTATCCTCCTTAGCCCCGCTGAGCCTAATGACTTGTTTCGTGTTACTTAAACCCCTATTATGAGCCAAAAGCCTTCACTTGATATTATTCCAAGCCTAGCTTGGGGGAGCTTTTGTATGGGTTGAGTTTGAGATTGGTTTGTTGGTTTAGTTTGGTTTTTGAGGAATTTAAAAGTGTATTTGCTGTGGTTTGAGAGTGAGAAAGAGAAAAGAAAGAAAGCAAGTTTAGAGTTGCGTGAATGAAATTCAGAAAAATGAAAGAAAAATGAAATGAAAATTCAAAAGAATTCTAGTTCTTTCATTCACGTACGTTCATAAAAGAATATTCGCTCCATTGCTAGAGAATTGGGTTTGTTATGAGCTTTTCATTGATTTATGAGAGGTGGGTTACTTTACATGGTTTTATGGTGATTGTTGGGAGTTGTGTAGGCCATCTTAGGCCTTGTTTGAATGATTTATGCTCCCCCTTTCTTGGTTTTTCCACCACATTACCCAAAAGTATCCCCTACCTCTCGCCTAAGCCCCATTAAAACCCTATAAAGTCCTCTTGAGCTTATGTCTGCATTGTTCATTTGATTGATTTCGAGTCAGTTTGTCAAAGTTAAAGAGTATTTCTGCTAATTGAGTCGACTTGACTAGGATGAGCGTCATTGAACCTTCTTAAACACATGAGAGTGTGAGTGGGAAGGGTACTTATGGTCGGGTTGGTGAGTGTTCGGGCACATTCTTTGCCTGCCACAAAATTGAGAGGAGTGACACCCTTGTGAGTGCCTTTTCAGGACTTGTATGCTTTGTGGATGCTTGAATTTGATAAATTGCTTGAATGATTGGTGGTTGGATGGATTTGATTAGCCAAACTTGAATTATGCCTGCTTGAACGATTCTTAGTCTTGAAAATGTTTTGAGCTTTGATTTGTTTCTATCTTTGGGGTGAGGTAATCTATTCCATGTTCATGTGCTGTTTGCTTGAGGACAAGCAAAGGTTTAGCTTGGGGGAGTTTGATATCACGTATTTATATAGATTTTTCTCCCTTATTTACAAGCTAATTTGTGCGTCATTGGAGCTCTTGGGAGCTATTTTGTGCTAACTTTCGTATGCAGTTGTGGTTTCGTGTTTTAGTATTGAATTGCAGGTTTTATGGAGTTTTCTCCTTATTCCCGAGCCATTTGGAAGCAACCACGGCTTTACGAGATGTTATGAGGCACGTAGGGTGGCTCACGAGCTTTATGGATAGTTTAGGAGGTCCCAAGACCCCTAAACGTGAAGATTAGAGAGCAAAGGAGTCAAAAGGAGTTTTCCGTGCACTGATCGGGCAGAAATAGCCCGATCGGGCGAAGTATTTATGATCGGGTATAAAAGTTGCGGACCCGATCGGGCGATGTTTGCCCGATCGAATCGGGCGAGGAAGCATGTCCCCAGACCCGATCGGGTGGCTACCGCCCGACCTGATCGGGTGGAGTGCTGCTTGGTCTCGTTGCGGTGCTACAGGCGAGGGGAACACGCTGGCCCAAGTTGTCGCCAGACCCGATCGGGTGACTACCGCCCGACCCGATCGGGTGGGCCGTTTTCTCGCCTTATTGCTGCACTGCTGCTGCCAGAGCCCATAAGTGAAGTTGGGAGAATTTGTATGTGGACCCGATCGGGTACTGTGCTCGGGCCCGATCGGGTCTGGTGCTTTAATCGCGCTTTTTCACTTTTTGTTTCCGTTTTTAGTGAACTTGAGGGGTATTATAAATATCTTTTCCTCATTATCTTTCATTCATCTATTATTCATCTTTCATTAGGTTTTAGACTAGTTTTATTCTACATTGCTCTTAGTTTAATTCAAACACTTTAGATTAATTTAGAGGTGATCAAACCTATTTCGATTTCAATAAAAGTTCCTGCTTTCCGTCAATTGGTACTCTTCTCTACTCTTTATCTCTTTAATTACTTTGATTGCTTAGTTTAATTATTTAATTGTTCATGATGCAATTCTTAGGGTTTCATATTAGTTTTGTTGTTGCCGATTCGATTATGAGTGAGTAGTTCTCTTTCTAGGGTGTTAGATAGGAAAGCCATGTTTATACCATGATTGTGATTTAGATTTCTATCAATTTCTAGGGCTTGATTAGGGTGATTGTGATGTGGTTTGTTCTTATTGAGTAATTGATGTCAGTGTACAATTTCATTGATTGCTTGTGGTTAATAGTTGTTTGCACAGATCCGTCCTACGACTAGAGGCCTAGGACACGTCAGTAGTTCTGATTACGTTAGTGAACATGCGGCGTATGTTGAACTATGAGCGTTGAGTCTTAACCATAGCTCAACATAGGCTCTAATCTCCCGACTCTTGACTTAGGTTTTAATAGTAGTTACCCTATTTGATTGGTATAAGCATGGTGGACCGACCTAATACCCTAGACTTTTATTCCATAGTTTAATCCTCGATTTATTCAGTCTTCCGTAGTCTATTCCTTAGTTTAATTAATTCCTTCCTGATTTCATCTGGAGTAGCTGAATTGGTTGAATTTTGATTTAGAAACTCTGTCTCCCTGTGGGTTCGACCCTGCTTCCACTGACTACCTAGTTAGAGGTCCGTAGGTTTATTTTTGATTAGGTGACACGACTAAAACCTATCATTGAGCAACTTGAGCCTCGAGAAGTTTGATGTGCTTCTCTTGGGCCCTCCGTGCTTCCTCTTACGCCCTCCGTGCTTCCTCATTTGCCTTTTGCATAGACAATATACGTTTCATCAGTTCAGAATTGCTAGGCTCTTGTGGGTTATTGTTTTGTGGAGGTGGGGTGGGAAAATTTTGTGGAGTTTGGAAATTATTGTGGTGATGGAAGTATTGTGGTGGTGGTCTTTGGAAATTTTATGGGGTTTGATGGTATGAGGGTTTAGGATAGTTTTGTGGATTTTGATAGTTATGTGGAGAGGGGAAGGTTTGTGGCCTTTGTTTAAAGGCGTTTGCCTGCTCCATCTGAAGTTGACTGAACTGACAGTCATGCCCAAAGTGACCCTGAACACAACATACCTCGCAGTAAGATGAGGTAATGGGTGCTACGGTAGACATAACACTAATACACAAAGGAGGTGCTGCTGAGGAAGAGAATTGAAGGTGTTAATCTGGTGACTCAGCTACGCCATCTGCGAAGTCAATAATGCAATGGCATCTACCTCCAGTACCTTCCTCGTGAGGCTTCGTCTGAGGTTGCAGACTATTGTAAAATGCCTGCGTCAAGAACCATTTGTCCATGTTGTGGTGTGGACACTCTCTCTGTAATTCCCTAAACCTAGCCCACGCTTCCCGTAATGTTTCATCAGGCTCTTGGGAAAACGTGGCTAGTTTATTTCTGATTTCTGCTGTCTTTGTGGGTGGATAATACTCTCTCAGGAATGCAGCAGAAATCTCACTCCATTCTGTTTCTTTCACGTCGTTCAACCATTTTTGGGCTCTATCCCTCAATGAAAACTCGAACAACATGACTTTGAGTTGATCTGGAGTGACACCGGCATGTTTAACGGTTCGACAAAGCTGTTGAAACCGTTGCAGATAATTTGCCGGGTCTTCAGTAGGATGCCCACCAAACTGATTTTGCTGAACCATGCTGATGAGTCCAGGCTTAATTTCGAAATTTGCCGCGGCAATAGTGGGCATAGTAGGTCTAGTGGAGAGACCATCTGGGTTGGGCACCCTATATGACTTCAGTGATTTAGACATAACTGAACTCAAGGTGTCTGATCCAGAGGTGTTCAGCTGAACAGATTGCTTTTCTTTCTAATTTTTCTTTCGGATCCGCCTGATTGTCCTAGTAAGATCGGGGTCCGCTGGAATGGGGGAACCGTTTCTTTGAGACCTGGCATACAAAAGAAACAAAAGGAAGCAGTAAAACGTACCTCAATTGAAACAATGAAGTTCCAATGAGGTACAGAAAAGTAGACCAAATAATCAAATAAAAACTTAGAAAACTAGTCGTTTCCCCGGCAACGGCGCCAAAATTTGATAGGGTTTTAGTCGTATCACCTATTCAAAGATAAACCTACAATCCTCTAACTATGGTAGTCAATGGAAGCAGGGTCGAATCCACAGGGAGACAGAGTTTCTAAATTAATATTCAATCAATTAGCTACTTCAGATGAAAACAGGGAGAATTAGCTTAACTAATAATTAAGCTAAGGAAAACAAATCAAACCGAGGATTTAACTATGGACTAAAAACCTAGGGTATTAGGTCGGTCCACCATGCTTATACCAATCAAATAGGGTTAACTACTATCAAAACCTAAGTCAAGAGTCGTGAGATTAGAGCATGTGTTGAGCTATGGTTAAGACTCAACGCTCATAGTTCAACATACGTCGCATGTTCACTAACGTAATCAGAACTACTGACGTGTCTTAGGCCTCTAGTCGTAAGAATAATCTGTGCAAACAACTATTAACCACAAGCAATCAATGAAATTGTACACTGACATTAATTACTCAATAAGAACAAACCACATCACAATCACCCTAATCAAGCCCTAGAAATTGAAAGAAATCTAAATCACAATCATGGTATAACACATGGCTTTCCTATCTAACACCCTAGAAAGGGAACTACTCACTCATAATCGAATTAACAACAACAAAACTAATATAAAACCCTAACAATTGCATCATGAACGATTAAATAAATAAACTAAGCAATTAAGAACAATGAAAGAGATTAGGGTAAAGAGGAATACCAATTGACAGAAAGCAGAAACTTTTATTGAAATCGAGTAGGTTCAATCACCTTTAATCTAATATAAGTGTTTAAACTAAGCTAAGAACAATGAGGAATAACTAGAGTCTAAACTACCATCAAAGATGTCTCTCAAATAATGAGGAGAAGGTATTTATAATACCCCTCAAGTCTAGCTAAAAACGGAATAAAAAAGGACGAAAAATTGCGTTGCGGGCACTGGACCCGATCGGGCCAAATACCAAATCACCCCAACTTTGGTTCCTTGGTCCAGCGCAGCAATACAGCCAAGAAGCGCTTGAAGATAGACTCCACCCGATCGGGCCTGGAGACATTAGGGCCCAGCAGCGCTGCATCTTGATACGCCATCAGCAACAACTAAATTGTAGGGGACCCGATCGGGTCGGGCAGCGGGTGCCCGATCGGGTCTGGGGACATGGCTCCTCGTCCTATCGGGTCGGGCAACGTTCGCCTGATCGGGTCCGCAACTTCTATACCCGATCATAATTCCTTCGCTCGATCGGGCCATTTTTTGCCCGATCAGAGTACGGAAATCTCCTTTTTGACTCTTTGGCTCTCTAAACTTCACGTTTAGGGGTCTTGGGACCTCCTAAACTACCCATAAAACTCGTGAGCCATCCTACGTGCCTCGTAACGTCTCGTAAGGCCGTGGTTGCTTCCAAATGGCTCGGGAATGAGGAGAAAACTCCCTAAAACCTGCGATTCAATACTAAAACACAAAACCACAACTATATACGATAGTTAGCACAAAATAGCTCCCAAGAGCTCCAATGACGCACAAATTAGCTTGTAAATAAGGGAGAAAACTCTATATAAATACTTGATATCAAAGAGCAACACACAACAAGCAGATAAGACTGAAAAGATGTCAGTCTATAAGGCTATAAAAACATGCTCTCACAAAGGGTATAGCTACCAACATCAGTCGAACCACACAAGAGGGAGACCAATCATACCACAACCTAACAATTCCTTGGCCTACTAGAGACTATCAAAGCATTTCCTTTTTTAGGTTTTTAAGTCATCAAGAAGAATACATTCGTACCAATGGCGGAGTTCTAACCTGAATGCAATCTATATGCATCCTAAACATGATACTAAATGCTAATATGCAATCTAAACATAACACTAATATGCAACTAATGCAGATTATATGCATCTAATGCAAACTATATGCAACTAATGCAAACTATATGCAACTAATATATAAGTCCTCCCCCAAGCTAAACCACACAGTGTCCTCACTGTGAAAAGTCGAATGATAACAATAGCAAGGGAGGGGAAAAATCCCGACTCAATGGTCGGGAGGGGGGTCGGGAACCACGTGAGTCCAGCTTATCCCCTTAAGGTCATCAATCGAGTTCCCAAATTCGAGTTCCCAATGACATCTTCATATTTTAGCAATATCTTAATCAATTCTGGTATAGAGATGTCATCAAGAGCCGAGTTAACAATAAGAGGATAAGTACATGCATCATCAAGGAAAACTTACTTAAGAGACGAGGGAAGGGGTTTTAACTTCACCTTAGGAGGGGGCTTAGAACTCTCCTCTTTATCAATGGAAGCGGCAAGGACCTTCAACTCCGCCTCATGTGTCTCCTTGACGATAGTTTATCATCAGGCATAATGATTTTCTTCACCTCATCAATGTTCAAACTCGGTGCTTCAGTGATAGAAGCATAGGGCTCATCATCAGTGTGAGCTTCTCTCTCAAAACTTTCCATTTCATTCTCCATATGACCAACCCGACAAACTCTCTTTATCATGGGTCTCTTCAATGTTTTAGAGAACTCAAACACAACCTTCTCATTGGCTACCTCAACTGTGATTGTATCATTTCTGCAATTTATAACGGCCGCCAATGTCTTAAGAGACTTTCTTCCAAGAATGAGAGGAGTCTCCGGATCTTCCTCCATATCCATCACCACAAAATCACACGGCACCAAGACATGCCAACTTGTATCGGAACATCCTCCAACTCACCATGAGGCGCTATCAAAGATTGATCCGCCAATTGAATAGTCTTCCTTGTAGGAAGAAGAGGAAAGTTTAGGCGCTTAGCTATGGATATAGGCATCAAACTCACACTCGCACCCAAATCGGCCAATGCACCCTTAGGCTCGAGGTCACCTATCTTCACCGGCAAAGTGAAGCTTCCAGGGTCTCTTTGCTTCTTAGGCATATCTCGTTGCACTAGAGCACTTAGTATGGCAATTTGATAACCTCGCCTTAAACCTTTCGTTTGTTGGAGAGGATCTCCTTCATGAACTTGGCATAGGCTGGCATTTGAGACATGGCCTCAAGGAATGGAATGTGTATTTAAAGGCCTTTCATAACTTGAAGGAACTTAATGAATTTGTCGCTCAACTTCCTCTCCACCAACCTTTGAGGATATGGGACGGGTGGCACATAGGTCTTAGGTGGAGGAGGTGTTGACAATTGAGCTTTGTCACTAACTTGCTCATGAGTTTCCTTATCTTCGCTTCCTTTCTCAACATCAACCTCCCTTTCATCTTCCTCAACTTGATTGTCCTCCTCAACCACCTCAACTTCACTTTCTTCACACTCATTAGGCATCTTGGGGGCCTCATAGTTTGTTCCCGACCTCAAATGGATAGCTTTGACTTGATGTAGGTTGGGGTTAGGAATAGGTTGGCTTTGAAGTTGATTTGTGGGGTTAGAGGGGTTTTTCTCGGCCACTTGGGCCAATTGGGTTTCAAGCATTTTGGTGTGAGCTTGAAACTCTTGAAACCTTTGGTCATGACTTTGAAGAGCTTGGCTTTGAAGAGCAAGGGCTTGGGTGATGGTTTGAAGTTGTTGGAGAATTTGGGAGGTAGGATCGGAGGAATGAGTAGGTTCGGGGTTTGGTTTACGAAATGGTGGGTTTAGAGGGATTCTTGGAAGTTGGATCTTCGATGAGGGGCTTGGATCTTCGATGAAATAGTCTTGGTATGAAAATTCTAGACCCAATGGCTCTCGGTCGGATCTGGGTCTGGTCAGACCCGACCCAGACCCTACCCCTTGCCATTCCTACTCCCATGTAGTGAGGGAGTTAGCAGGCAAACTCTTGAGCCAAGACTTTGCCTTTCCAGAAAGAGAAGACCGGAAGTGATGCATCTTGATATAGCCTGGAGATACATCATTTGTTCTTATCATAGCACAAATCTCCAAAAACAGATCAAGATGATCAAGTGGATCCTCATCCGACCCTCCACAAAATTGCTCTGCTTTCACCATCCGTGTGAACTGAGGGTGAATGCTGAAATTTGTGGTGGTTGTGGGGAGTCGAATTCCACCCTGTAAAACATAGGACGCCGGATTTCCGAAATCCCTGGAAAGCTGTGCATTTTTCTCACCCATGTCTGATTCACTTTCACTTGTCGAACTTGAGATTGGTGAAGTTGGTGCAGAACTCAAGGTCAACCGTTCCACACCTCCCCGAAGCTTTCGCAAGGTGCGATTGATTTCCGGGTCTAAAGGCAAAATGGGTGAGCCGTGAGCTCTCCTTCTCATGTACCACAACAAAGCTAAGTAGAGGGTTATCAAATAACAACAAATCACTCAAGCAATACTAAACTCAAGTAAACTTCAATCAATAGCACAATTTCCCCGGCAACGGCACCATTTTGATAAGAGGTTTTTAGTGTGTCATTAAGACACTAAGAACCGCTTAGCAAATACAATTTATAAATCTAACGACCAACTACTAAGTACGTAGTAATGGAAAGTCAAGGGTCGAACCATAAGGAAATTGGGATTGACTGTAGTCCACTAAGTCCAAAACTACCTAAGTGAAGGGTTTTTGGGTTTGAGATTGAATAGGTTACCAACTAATTAACTAGCTAATGAATACCGACTAATAAACAAATAGGAGAATTAATATGATAAAGAAGACACTAGAGTTCGGGCTACTCGTATGAACATGGGCTAGACAACGATAATCGACGCCACAACGGAGTCAATACAAGGTTAAGTTCCCCTCTAATTTACTTGAGTCCTCTCTCGAATGGTCCTCAAGAGTAATCGATTAATCAACCAACCAAATCCTCTTTCGAATGGTCTTTGGTCCGTTGATTAATAAATTCATTAAGTTCGGAAAACCCCTAATTAAAGGATCCCCTTAATTCCTACCCAATCCCTTGGTCTAGAAATCAAGCGAAACATGGGAATGACAAAAGGGATTAAAGTTCGATTAAGAACGATAGAAACCCTAAGTGCCCTAGCATAAACGTGATCAAGATCTATCCTAGGGTGTCAAAACACCACATTCAATGCATAGACAAACAATTGAATCATAAAAAGCATAGATAATCTACATTAAGCCCTTAATTCATACTTTCGCCCAAACCCTAGATAATGAACTACTCACTAACCATGGATTCTAAGCAATTGAGATTCAAATAACTAAACATCATAAACAAAGTAATAGAATTAAAGACAAGAGATTGAAGAAAAATTACTTGAATTGAATAACGAATTCGATCTTCAAAGATGAACAAAAGAGATAACTAGTGTTTAGAGAGAGTTTAGGGCTAAGAGAATGTAATTAGAGTCTAAGAGTAATAGGTAATGTCGACCTCTAAGCTACAAAACTAATTAAAAGGTTCATTAAACTAAGACGAAGAAAACGGGTCAAAGCCCGAAAGCATGTCGACACGGCCGTGTCCAAAACGACACGACCGTGTAGACCTGTTATACAAAAGTTTCAGCGTTTCTTCAAAGAAACTGCTTCCGTGGAAATAGATCGACACGACCGTGTCAAAGTTGACACGGTCGTGTAGACTTGAACTTCTCAAATCAGTGGGCAAGCAGAACAGGACTGTCTTCGTGGAAACAGACCTGCAATCAACACGACCGTGTAGACCTGCTAGTCAGCGGACAGCTCAACTTCAAACGATCATATCTCTCTCGTCTCTTATCGAAATTGGGCTTATGACCAGTCATTGGAAAGCTATCAAAACGAGCTAACACCTCCCACTAGAATCACGTTAATCCGATTTATGGATAAAATTTTATGTCCATTTGAAGTTCAATAGTCCACAACTAATCTTCCAATGATCATATGACTTCAAAAACCTGCTAGTTAGCCTGAAAATCATCCAAAAACAACTAAACAGATAATGTAGCGACAATATAACTCAAAGTTGACAAAGACCATGCAATGCTAGGCTTAAATACTCTAAACTACATGCAAGGGCACTAAAAATGACCTATAGTTAAGCACAATAAAGTGCTTATTAGTGATGGGTGCAACTGCTGACATGGCATTGATACTCATAGGCGGAGGTGTCGAACTAGAAGACTTCATTGTTTGCAACTGCTGATTCAGCTGAGCCATCTGAGAAGTAAGTAATAAAATAACGTCAACATCAAGTACCTTCTTAGTTAGACTCCTAGATAATGAATGATCATTTGCTGCGAGATTGGCTAGGAAGTCATAGCCTTCATCAACCGCCTTGTCTAGAAAGATTCCTCCTGCAGACGAATCAACAATACTCTTCGTCTTGGGCTGCAGACCATTGTAAAAAGTCTGCGTCAGAAACCACTTATCCATATTGTGATGTGGACACTCCCTCTATAGGTCTCTGAATCTAGTCCACGCTTCCCTTAATGTCTCATCTGGCTCTTGGGAAAACGTGGCCAACTTGTTTCTAATATCTGCTGTTTTTGTAGGAGGGTAATACTCTTGAAGAAATGCAGCAGAAATCCCGACCATTCTGTCTCAGCAATGTCACTGAACCACCTCTAAGCTTTGTCTCTGAGCGAAAACTCAAACAACATAACCTTTAGCTGCTCAGGTGTGACTCCTTGATGTTTAACAGTTCTACAGAGTTGTTGGAATCTCTACAGATGGTTGGCCGGATCTTCAGTAGGATGCCCACCAAACTAATTTTGCAGCACCATATTGATTAGTGTGGGCTTGATTTCGAAATTATTTGCAACAATGGTGGGCATTTGTGGACCTGTGGGCATGCCTTCAGGATTAGGCACCCCATAAGACTTCAGCGACTTCGCCATTGGTAGTGAAGAAATCTCTTAATCAGGTTTCTCTTGTTCGAACTCTGCTCTAAGATCTCGAAGTATTGCTTCTGTAACGGGATCTCCAGGGATTATATGAATTTTCTTTCTGTACCTCGAAATAAAAGAGAAACAAGAACGAAAGCGTGAGAACGGCCTCAATTAGAACGGGAGGTTCCAATGAGGCAAAAAAAGAAGTACGCTAATTAATCGAATAAAAACTAGGAAACTAGCCGTCTCCCCGGCAACGACGCCAAATTTTAATAGGCTAAAGTCGTATCGCCTATTCAAAGATAATTCCTACAGTCCTCTAACAATGGTAGTCAATGGAAGCAGGGTCGAGTCCACAGGGAGACAGAGTTTCTATATTAATATTCAATCAACTAACTACCTCAAATGAAATCAGATAAGGTTAAGTGAACTAATGATTAAACTAATGAGAGCAGGAATTAAACTGAGTTTCAACTATGGAATAAAGGTCTAGGGTATTAGTTCGGTCCACCATGCTTATACCAATCAATTAGGGTTAACTACTATCAAAACCTAAGTCAAGAGTCGAGGGATTAGAGCATGTGTTGAGCTATGGTTAAGTCTCAACGCTCATAGTTCAACATACGCCGCTTGTTCTCTAACGTAATCAGAACTACTGGTGTGTCCTAGGCCTCTAATCGTAAGACGGGTCTGTGCAGACAATTATTAACCACAAGCAATCAATGAAATTGACCACTAACATTAATCACTAATCAAGAACAAACCACACCATAATCACTCTAATCAAGCAATAGAAATCAATAGAAGTCTAATCAACAATCATGGTATAAACATGACTTTTCTATCTAACACTCTAGAAAGAGATCTACTCAGACATAATTGAATTAACAACAACAAAACGAATGAGAAACCCTAATAATTGCATCATGAAATAATCAACAACTAAACTAGAACAATTAAGAAATAATAACAAAGCAATAAGAGAGAAGATTACCAATTGACAAAAAGCAATAACTTTAATTGCTCATAACTTCTTCGCGACAGTGTGGTGGTCAAAATGACAAGTAAATAGGGAGTTTTTCCATAAAACCTGCAAAACGTTATAAAACAGACAAACCATAACAATATCGAAATAGTTAGCATAAATGGCTCCTAAGAGCGTCAATACTGCACAATTTAGCTTGTAAATGAAGGGAAAAACTCTATATGAAATCATTATATCAAATGTTCATTGTAAAAGAACTCAATTTCCCATTTTACTTTAACATGCTTTTTTTTTTACAAAAATCTAATATTCATTTACAATGAACATATGAACATAGTAAAAAAACCACGTTTTAGCGACGGTCATAATCCGTAGCAAAATGGCTTATGATTTCCGTCGCTAAAGACACTTAGCAACGGATGCAACAACGGTATTTGTCCGTTGGCAAATACATCGCAGCTAATTCATCTTAGCGACGGTAACAGAATACCCGTCGAAAGATATTAGAAACGGATTTTGATTATATTGTCGCTAGATTTAGCAACGAAATTTATTTTTCGTCGCTGATATTAGCTACGGATTCGGTTTTCCGTCACTAACTTTAGCAACGGATTTGTGTTTCCGTCGCTAACATTAGCAACAGATTTATCCTATTCCGTCGCTGAGTTACGAGGAGGCAGCGTCATACGCTGCAAGGGAATCACTAATCCGTCGTTAAATTAATGGTTTAGATATTAGCTGTGCTTTATTATTATAATTAGCCAAATATATATAAACAACCTACCAGTTGGCCTTCAATAACAATATTATTAAATATAAATCAAAGCTTACATTATAAAAATAACAATTACACTAGCCATGTGTACAAAAAAGGTTAAGTAGGACCTCATAATAATCAACAAAAGAAGCCCCTAAAACCTTTGTTAATATTTTGAACCATTTCTTTACAGCATTGACAACGTAATACATTTACAATTAGAAGTGACAATACTAACGGAAGCAGAATGGGTAACAGGGGCATCAACAAGAATGCATAAAACTCTTAGACTTTGGGTCTGCGTCACTTCCAAAGTCCCTCCATTGGGATCCCATGCTCATAATCTACATCACTAAACTGCTTCATATTATGAGCTGCTAGAATCGTGCTCCCGATTGTTGAGTGCATTGTTGCTTCCTAGTTGCTTGTCCAACACATTCTCAACTCCTACCATCTCCAACACTGTTCTCATAGCACTGTCTGCAATAACTCATGTACCAGGTGATGCATTGCAGGTCGAAGGATCACCCTTGATGCCTCATAGTCGGCCTCATTCCTGCCAACACACTACAATTAATAAATGGAAAACTTGCCCCTCCCCCAAGGTATAACTCGTGACAAGGAAATGCAAGGTTAATATAAGAAACCATTGATTTTTCTTAGAAAACTAAAGCTTTAACGTTATTTTTAGCAAAAAAAAGGAAATGAAATCAAAGAAAGATGTATAACCTTAGTTTGGTTTATTCATAGTGATTTAGAAAGCTCATGTTATCTGTTACATGTTCTGAAAATTGCAGAATAGTAATTTCATCCATGAGCAAAAGTTTCTGGAGGTAATATTGCGCACACAACATAGTATATTATACAAAATCAATTGAACCATAAATTACTCAAAGCTCTACATCACACGCGAAAAACAAGACAGATATTAAACAATAGATAAAGATAAATCGAAAACCAGTACTGCCTCAACAAAACAGAAAAAGTGCAATCAAAGCATAGTTGTATTGGAAGTGACATGAACAGAAACAATTAAATCAAGGTGAGAGGAAAACCCATTTGCAGGTCAAGGGAGAAGCGAGGAAATAGACGCAATTAGAGTTTCTCTTCAAGGAATCATCTTCAGCGCAGAAAAGGAAGAAGTGGCTTGTTGTTGCAGTAGCAACGACTCCTTAGTAACAGTGGTAGCCATGAATAATCAGTGAAATCTACATGAACAACCATGGCTATTAAATTAAGGTAGCAACAACAACAAAATTAAATCCAACTCGTACATAAAGATCCAGATCAATAACAATTAAGATTAGAGAAGAAACAAGGCTATTAAGAGTAGATTAATAACAATTAAGAGCAAAGAAGGAACAATTCTTCCCCGTATTATTTATTTATTAACAAACAAGCAACTTATGAACCACGAAAATCACACATCTAACAAGGAAGTAAATCCATCATGATTTGATATAACAATTTCCAAGCTCCTAATTTTGGGGAGGAAGAAGCAAAAAAAGCAAACCAGGAGAAGGCGTATGCAGAAGACAGAAGCAAAAAAGTTGCAATGAGCCTGGAAGCTAGATCCACAAGCTTCGAAAGCCAACTGTTTTCGCACAAATTGAAGAATGGAGAGAGGAGATTAGAGTAAAGAGAGGCAAGGAAGAGATTGGTGCAAAGAGAAGAGGTCTTCAAATTATTTCAAAATGATCTTAACCTAGATCACAGACATCACAATATCATTCCAAAGATAAGATGTCCTTATGTCCTAAGATGTAAACCACTTAGCAACAATAACTTCACTTTATCTTCCCCCTAACTCATAAATTTATAAAACATCTAGTTGTAAAAGTGAAAAATATACCTTGGACTTAAAAAAAAAGATGCCACTCATTCGACAAGAATGAGTCCCCTGATCTCTTGCGAGGTGTTAAATAACTCGAAGAGAATCTGATAACTAAAAAGTTCAACCTATGACTCTTACAAGATTTCCAAAAACGAAATGTGCCAATTTATATGGAATAACTTTAACCTTCTCTGATTATCTTGATTCATCAACATTCGACAAAAAAATCGCGAAATTAGCAAGAAAACCACAAATAAGATCAGAGAACCTTATTATCATCTCACATCAATTCCCTTGATAATGAGTGCTTTATTGCAAGCATACATGTAATGCAGACCAGTACATGATCCCAATTTCACAAACTCGACTCCCATTTTTCAGTGTAATTGCAATTAAAACAATTTATTGTACTAAGCAAAGAACTAATATTGCCCCTCCATATCATATACAGAAACCATCCATTTTATCAAAGAGTACAAAAGAAAAACCAAGAAAACGAACCCTATAACACGTAAAACCCTAACTGCATAACGCGCATCAGAAATAGATTCAACAACAAACCAAATTCACAACAGCAATCGAAAATCAGATGAAAAAAAAAGATAAGAAAAACGAACCTCTATGTCGTCGTCGCCGTCACCTTCAGCCGTCGATGAAGAGAAAGAAGATAAGGGTTTTCGCCTTCAGCCGTCGAGGGTGAGTGTTGGGAGAAAGAGGATAAGGGTTTTCTCTCAAGAAAGCGGGTGGGTGAATTGCTTCACCGCCACTGGAAGTGTTTTGTTGGTAAAAATAAAAGGGAAATAAAAAGTGAGCGACAATTTGATAGATTGTCGCTAGCTAGAAACGGATTTCTTAACCGTCGTTGAATCTAGCAACGGAAGTTGTCATCCGTCGCTAAAATTAGCAACGGATGTTGATAACTTGATATCCATTTCTAAAATTAGCAACGAATGCTATAATATCATCGCTAGATTAAAAAACGAGGGATTTCCTAATTTTCATTGCTAATCTTGAAACGGAATTGGTTCCATCGCTAAAGATCCGTTGCTATATAAGCGGATTTTTGTAGTGATATTGAATAACCAAAATGAACATTAGTATTATGTAAAATTGTATGTCAAAGTTGAACTAAAACTATTTTGAAATTGAGCGTGATTTTGACAATGACATTTGATATCAATAAATGAATATTTTAAATAATCACAATGAACAATAAGGTTATATAAAATAGCATATGTCAAAGTTAATTGGAACAAAAAGTTCTTTCAAATTGAATGTGATTTTACAATGAAGATTTAAAATCAATAAATGAGCATATTTA
Organism: Patellifolia procumbens; assembly: GCA_947645195.1. Classification (NCBI taxonomy): domain Eukaryota; kingdom Viridiplantae; phylum Streptophyta; class Magnoliopsida; order Caryophyllales; family Amaranthaceae; genus Patellifolia; species Patellifolia procumbens. Next base: position 3,869,983 of record CANSGD010000193.1, read on the forward strand.
ATAGCCACAGTGAATACTAAAGTTATATAAAAAAACATATGTCAATGTTAACTGTAACAAAAAATTTAAAAATTGAGTATGATTATACAATGAACATTTGAAATAAATAAATAAGCATATTTAATAATCATAGTGAACAATAAAGTTATATAAAAGAACATATGCCAAAATTAATTGAAACATTTGGACGGAATTTTTTTAGTCAAATCAATTTAAAATGTCAAATAATGGAGGAGAAAGAAGAAATTATCCCCAAAATGTTCACTTAAAATAAACTAATGTTTATTTCATATTTTATTTATTAAAATGTCTGAAATTTGTTCCGGTATATATTTAAGAAAACCTAATGTACACCGGGAGCCGGATATGTTGTAGGCTCTACTTTGCGCTTAGGGTTAGGCATTTCCCTACTTCTCAGTTGTCACATTGTCTGTTTCTCTGTTTGGTGTCTCTTCATTGGCTTCAAATCCGCATCTCCTCTACCAGAAAAGAGAGATAAAAAAAGGAGGAAGAAGAGGAGATTTCGTCACTGCAACTAACTTATGATGGTACGTCTCCTCACGCCGACGCCATTTCATCTTCATCAACTTGATGCAATACCTAGATTTTGCAGAGATTGAAGGAGATCTATAAATATAAATATTGTGGTGCAGTTGTATCGATTGTGGATCAAACAAGTTTGAGCGGATAGGTGAATGATGAACTCGGGTTTTTGTATACAAGTTGGTGAATCTGGTTTTATGAGCAATGTACATTCATCTCTGTAGCTACCTCACTATCTTCATGCGATTCAACAACCGAATTGTCTGGCCAAAATGGCAAAACCTAACCCTACTCGAAAAAACAGTGTGTCAATGACCTACAAAATGATATTTCGAAACCAATCTGATTCCAATGTGAAATTAAACGATAACTGATTTGATCCGCTCTATAGAGCATCGAGTTTGATGTACAGTGCTTACAAAACCAGATTCGTCAACTTGTTTACTAAACCCGAGTTCGTCATTCATTCATCCCGACACCTCAAACTTCTTTGATTCACAATCGATACAACTGCATACCGATATTTAGATCTGCTTCAGTCTCTTCAAATTCCAGGTATTTCATCAAGTTTTTCTGGTTTGCCGACTGTATGCTCGTAAGCACTTTCCTTTGATTTTGTGCAGCTGTATCTATAATTTCATATGCAATATTATGAGTTTGTAATTGATTTATTTTGCAACCTGACCAACTTTCCCAGTAGCTTTGATTTTCTGATTTGGTGCTTTGTATTTTAGGCATTACTCTTCTATTGTTTTGATGTTTTCATAATTGCTGATTATTGTGTAAAATCTAATTGTTAAAGAATCAAGCAATCAGTAGGTTATTGGTTTTACTATAAGTAAAGATCCACCTAATTTCTCGTTAGGGATTCTCTTTCAAATGTAACCCTGTAATTAATTGTAAGTTCAACATTGAAGTTTCATATTTGAGAAGTTTAAGACAAAAGGTATATGGCATTTTGGGTAATCCATTGGAATTCGGAAAGGATTAAGTAGATTGGGTTGAAACTCATCAAAGTAGATTATTTTTGGGGAAAGATTTACATTGTAGTAAAACTCATGTTTCATGCTCATTAATGCAATGTAGATCTATCTGTCTGCATTCCAGGAACCATCCATCCCCCCCCCTGACTATAATCATTCTTACATGATAGCACTTGGCACAAGATTATATTGTAAAAGTGTTGATCTCTTATTTTCACCTCTTCTTTTATGTTTTCCAAGCTTCAACTTTCAAATTAATAACGTGTAAAATCATCCTTATAACCTCGACTATTTTACATATGCCGATTCGACTAATCTTGTACTCTCTAAAAATGCTTGCAAAGCCTTCCATTGATCTTCAATTCTTCCCAAAGAAAAAGGCAGTAAGAGATAAATAAGTGAAAGTTTAATGAATGTCCTATTGCCAATTAGTTTACATGTGGTATGATACAAGTGAGTTCTCCTGCCGAATTTCTAATAAAATAAACCCTTCACAAGCACTACGAGTTTCTCCCTCCATTGCTAATTAGTTTTAGGATGATACTTCACTTGGATGTAAATTGCAATGGTTTAACTCCCTGTTTTCTCTAGGGTACTCGCAAGCCCAATTTCATTATTCTCTCAAAATTTATGAGGGACTTACTTGTTAGGAGAAGTTTGTAGACCTCATCTATATGTGTGCACATCTGAAATTTCCTATATTTTAGAAGAGGAAAGATAAGAACTACATTATAAGCCTAGGGAATTACTCGTTTTGTTACTAAATGGTCCCAGGGTCAAAGCCACTTTGCTTGAGCTTTATAATGATGTAACGCTCCTCGACTCCTCGTTAATGGGTGCAACCTAGACCAATCTTCAATTTTAATATTAGCCGACACCTAATCATTTTGGGAATAAGGCTTTGTTGTTTGTTAAATTTAGCATACATGGAAATTCACAAATATAAAGGGAACCCAGAATAAAAGTAGCCAATGTTCTTTTTCTTTGTTCATTCATATGAGAGGGGGGGGGGGTATACTTCTATTGCAAACAAGACAACTTGCTCGAAGTTCACTGTTTTTATGTTAGCAATCAATATGCTCAGAAAATTGCATCCCTTCCCCATGTCTTCTTTCAATCTCGCACACGTTCGATAATGTCGTTATCATGGACCTAGGTAACATTTGCACACTTAAGTGATTTTTTTAATTGCAAGTCTATTATACAGACAGGTGCCCATGGACGTAAGTCACTTACCTTCTAGAGGATAAAGCCACTAACACTTTGTAGATCATAAACTAACCCTTATGTCTGCCTGACGATGTGTTTTTTTACCTCTATATTTGTTTTTTTTTTGTTTGTTGAACGCCCTTTATGGTTTTTAGTCATCTTGATGATAGTATATCTTCCGTTATGTCAAACTAACAACAGATATGTAAGGGGAAAATTAGAAGAAAAAGAAAGTATTACACGATGGATCCCTGCATTATACTAATTGCTTCCACCTTTTAATCTTTGTGCAGGAAAAAGAAGCAAAAAAAGAAGCCTTTAGGAAGTACTTGGAGTCAAGCGGTGTTGTTGATGCTCTAACGAAAGGTTTTTGTTTTTATCTATCTACTTATTATCTAGCTTTATTCATTCAAAAGACTCACGTACATGTATGTATATGTACAATGTACGTACATATATGAATACAATCGCATGCAAACACACAAAATTCATTTAAGATGGATAAGTTCTTGATCTTGTTGCATAAAAGTTCATTATGCTAAACTTCTACCAATAATTTTGTAGTTCTTGTTGCATTGTATGAGCAAATTAACAAGCCTGGCTCTGCTATCGAGTAAGCATATTAAATTACCCTCTCTAAGTTTGCTTGTTGATTACTGTCTGACACTGACTTTAGGGATCATTATATATATTTCTCTTTAACTTCTGCTGTGGTATCTGTAGTTACTTGAACCTTTGACTTTCACCATAGAGTTGTTCTGGTGGGATAATGGTATACAATGTAGTCTGTTCTCCACACTCCAAAATTCAAAGCTGATAGCTTCAAAGAAGCAATTTGGGAATGTTGAGCTCTCTTCTGATGATATGATGCTGTCATTTTGGCACCTTCGTGCCTTTGGCAACTAAACTTATGCATAGGAAACTATGCTCAAAGTTAAACATATGCGTTATTCTCTCCATCAAGCAGCTTAAAATAAGAACAAAAATTATTATTGTTGTTTTTGTAGACATTAATGCTTTGTTTGGATAGCAAAGAAGGAGGGAGAGAGGGGGAAGGGGAGGGAAGAGAAAGGGAGGGGAAAGGTGTGGTCCATTTCCCCGCCAAATCTTTGCAACTTTTGAGGGATTATCCTTATTAAAGAAGCAGGAAAATGGGATCCTTCCCTCTTTCTCCCCTTCCCCTCCAACCATTTATTCAAACAATTGAAACTGTGCCCCTCCCTTTCTCTTCCTTCCCTTCCCTTCCATTTCCTCATATCCAATCAATGTGTAAGGGTGAATGGCAAGATTAATAGTTAGTAGATGCCTTGGAATTGTGTGGGAAAGGCTCCTTGCCAACTATTTGAGTTATCTTGTGAGCTATTCATTGATCACCTATTCACCTGTTTCATTCTACTTTTCTTGTGCCAACTAAGAAGTTATTGTAGTTACACTAGTTCTTGTGGATAAGATTGGAAATGAGCTTCCTTCGGGAGTACATTTTGTTATTGCCCTAGGCTTATATTGATAATTATACAAAAACCTTTCATATAAATGAGCTATTAAGACACCTTTACTTTCTTTTTTTCTGGACAAGCATGTAACTGAAAATTTCATGAATTTGATCTCACAGATTCTTACAACAAAAATTGGGGGGGCCTACGGTAGCTGAATATGAGAAGCTTCAAGCTAAGATGTCTGAGCTGCAGGAAAAATATGATGAACTTCTTGCCACCCATCAAGAGACTTGTAAGCAGGTATTGCTCTACTTTAATCATTTTTAATTTTATCTGCCCCGTTGCCAGAATACATATAAATCTTGCTAGTTCCAGATCTGTTCTCCATTCACCAGCCAATGCTAACTCTGAGGAAAGCAAGTGAATACTTAAATCTATTTTTATGGTTTACATGGCAAATCATCTTCTTTGGTGGGTCCACTAGTAGCATAACTTCAATGTCTACATCTAGAGATAATTGGAGTTTAGTCTGCTCTTAAATAATTAGCTGTTATTCCTCAATTTAATTAGCTCTTCCTATTCTGATTCATAATAATTATGGAGGGAAACATCAGATGCTAGTCGCATATGAAGATGCATTAATTTATGTTCTCGATAAAAATCACTTTCTAACACTCCCTGTGTCGTTTTCTTTTCTGTTTTTACTTTAAACATTTGCTTGTCTACGTCTCTTATTCATATTTTGACCGAAATTTAATTATTTAATGTCCATAGTAAAAATTCTACCAAGCAAAACTTGGTCTAAACTCAGTGGTAAAGGAAACTCTACTAGGGGCACTTCAGGGGGTGGTGATTTTTCCTTAACTCTTCCCCCCCTCCCCCTCCCCTCCCCTCCCTGCTCCCGTGGGACCTTTCTTGCTAAGACAGGCTAGGTCGAGCATGCAATTTTCCAAGGCACTTCCTCTTACCAACACCCCCCCCCTACTCAACCCAAAATAGTCAGATATTTATAGTTTGACCTTGAAAGAGCAAATGGTTTTCGCTCGATTCGATATTCTAAACTAAAAAAAACAAGGTCATCAGCATACACTGGAGAAGTCAGCTACTGATGAAGCATTCTGCTCTAATGTCTGCAGTTGGAGCAACTCAAAATTTCGTCCGCTGTGGCCACATCTGAAGAGCAAGTTGAAGACAAGCCCCATGCATAAGTCATGAAGGTTGACCAAGGAAGCAGCAGTAAACTAGATTCAGATTTCATTTGGCTGGCAATATTGCCTATCAAATAGATTTATTGAAGGCTGCAGTAGCTCTCTGATTCCTGTTCTATATGCTACTTGACTATATAAATTGAATAGAATGAATCTGAAATCATATATGAAGTAGGCGTATGACTTTTTCATTCCTCCGCCTTAGCTGATAAAATGTCCGGGTTTGTAATTGTAGAGGATGTACTTGAATTTCTTTATCTTCAGAGAGCCCAATTAATGGAGTACATATATTTGGTTGTATTGATGGAGTTATGTATAGAGTGAAGTTGTGATGTAAATATACTGCCTTCATCAGAGACTATTTTTGAACTTTCCGATGCTACGTTCTCTTTTTTCCCTTAATTTGTTGCGCAGAATTTCAGTATAACTCAACATGGAAGTAGCCCTTATTGGGCTGACCCTCGCCAAGCACGCTGCGCTGTAGCGTTGTTCAGTGCTGCCTCATGCGAAGGCTGGACCAAGCATGTGTGTGTTGTTCGCTGGTGTTCGGCTTCCTGTTTTTTTCTTAGGATGGTAAGAAATTTGCCCCATCGGGCCGGAATCCTGCACGGGTTCACCTTGCGTAGGTGAGCCGGACAGGCACTTTAAGAGTAGGACGGACAATCAAAGTGCCCCAAGTGGGGATTGAACCCCAAACTTCAATGTTGGACCAAGCTATTTACGTTATTTTTGAGCTTTTTCTTTTGTATTTATACCAAAAAGAATGATTGTTTGGCCTTATCGCCTTAGTATAGTCATATGTAAAGTAATCATATGAAAAATCCCTTACTTTAGAATTTACATAATGCAATTGTTGTATACTTCTCTAAATTCTGGGAATGGCCACAATTAGTCAGACCTTATTCATATGTTGATGGAGATGATCCTTTTCTTTTAGGAGTCATGGGCTATCATCCTAGCTGCTCCCTTGCAACTAGACTTGGCAAAAACAATTGGTAGGGTCGTTTTGTGTTAGGTAAATTCGGGTTCAGGTCAATTTTGGGTTGGGTTAGATTCGGTGACAGATTGCAAAACCCTTGACAACGACCTGAGAATTCGGGGCAGTCGGGCGCCTTTTATTTAGTTTCTATTTTAGACACGAGTTTTTCTTTGGTATTGTTTGGTTGCACAACGAAAATGGGGGAATTGGAAAATCATGGGAATTGGGAAATTAGGGTTTTTTTGGTTGAAGTAACAATGTACGCATTGAAAATTCATGGGAATTTGCAATGCCCACAAAACATGGGAATTGAATTACCAAGTCCTCCCTTGGTAACTCAAAATTCTCATGATTAGCAAATGCCTTTATAACAATAAAACATATTTAGGTAAATCTTAGGAACTTTGGTGTAGGAATTTAATTCCTATAAAATACAAATTGCTATGGGAATTTATTTTCCATGTCAACCAAACAACACATTCATGAAGTATATAAATAAATATTTATTGTTTATGGAGTAGATATATGTACATAATACTAACTAAAATTATTGATATCACAAGTATAATGTTAAAATGAAGGTAAAAAGATAGGACATACATTTTATTTTACCCAAGTTGAAGACCAAATTGCTTTAAAATTCAACAATAAACCTGAAAAAACAATCGGTCGGGTCGGTTTTTGGTCGGTTATAATTTGCTCCAGCTTTCCAACTTTTTCAAATTCGACTGTGTTCGGGTCCTAGATCGTGATTTCGTGTCCATGACCCATTTTTGTCGGGTCGTTTTTGCGTTGATTCACATTAGGTTAAGTTTTTGCCAACTCTTCTTGCAACTGTTAAAAAAGATGCTAGGCTCAGTGGTGGATCTTTGGCTCACATATCTCAAGTTCTCAACTTATTGACATTGTTCATCTAAAAGCATTTTAATGCTTTTTTACTTTCTGTCTCTATTGTTTAGATTTAACACTTTTTGCTCAATCATTATGAAACTCATCATACTTGAGAGTGAGGGATAATTCATTTGTTTAAGTCTTCCTTCTAATTCCAGAGGTCCTAAAATCGATTGTCACCGACCCTTGCATTCGTTTGGCTATCTTGCACTCAAAAGAAACACTCAACGTACTTATAAGTTCCAACATGCCTATCCATTGATTTTGAAGTTGATTATTGAATATACTTTTATTTGCCAAACAACAGAAAGTTGAGTACTGAAGCTTTAAAAAATTGATTTCGAATATTGACTTTCTCTTCCTTTGGTTACTCTATAAGCATTAGTTATGTCATTAGAGTTAATGCTTTACCTTGCCAAATATGAGGTGGTAGGTTCAAACCTTGATTCTTACATTTGCAAACTTTAATTTTTTTTTAATGAGTCAACAATTAATATGTTAGTGTTTATGATGGACTCAACACCATGTCATTTGGTATTTTTAGGAAGAAAATCACAACCACGAACATTAACATGGTACTTTTTTTTATACAAAATCATATACGAATTACGATTATCATCATCTATTCACCAAAGAATGGACCGTTCATACTACATCGCATTTCTATTATCATAATTGTATAAGATTTGTAATTTTAGTTTACGATTCTACTGTCACTTGATTTAGATATCCGATTATAATTATTACCACCACACGTTAAAGTAGAATCTTGATCTTGATATCATTGGTACATGCTACACAGTCCAGTATATGAGAAAAAGAACAGCATATTACCATTGTATTATTTATATGTTATTACTGTATAAAAATTTGAAAGATTATCCTGATAATCGATAATAAAGACTAGAACGAATGGAAGTAACGAGGGCCTACTTGCTTACCAAAACGACTAGTACTCTCTGCATGGTTTCATAATTTATTTGCCAGTTGTTACCAACTTACCATACCATATAGTAATTACAATTCAAAATCGAATCAGAAGCCATGCATGATGCATGCATAATAGTATATGTTGTACTTATAATATAGACTAATAATTCAAATATGCATTGTATAATTTTTTAGAGGGAAGATAAACAGTGTATATGTATCAATAATAATTAGGTAGATGAATGAGTGATTGAGTGTCGAGGAGTCTGTGAAAATGAACTATCTAGCAGATCAAATTCAGAGCCCTATAACTTTAAGTATGCAGAATCCTCAACGTTTGCCGTCCAAGAATACAACAGGTCCACAATTTGGCAAAATACTGCGCCAAATATTTAATGTTTTCTAACTAGGTTTTATGTTTTATACTACGCCTCTGTCAAAAACAAAATTATAATTAGGTATAAAAAATAGAATTTTATAAAAAGTTTCCTCGAAATATCAAATATACTTCATATTGCAAGGGTATGTATAAGTTATCTTTTCAAAGAAACTTGTCGATCATCAACGTGGTGATTGTGAATTTATGAGAGGTACTCTTATAAGTGTTTCAACCAATTAAAGTATTAATGATTCACAATAATTTTGTATTCAGTGGTGGATCGAGCCAGAATCTTTAGCAAGGTCAAAATAGAGTGTTACATGTCGGCTTCAAATATTTAATTAATAATTTTTGTAAAGTCTCAATTTTTACAAGATAATCTCCAAATTCCAAATTTAGATAAGTCATTTGAACCATTTACAATTATGTGAATCAAAGTGAATTTTAATCCTGTGTTCACGATTGATGGTTTTTTTTTTGTTCATTGAGAGTTTACTACATAAGATGTAACAAGTACACAATACAAAGTCGCTACCTTAAGGAGAGACTTATGCAACCAAACATGCTACTTGAGGTAACGGCTTCTAGCCCAATCTTATTCTCTCAAGTAGCAAGTTTAGCTACTTAGTATATCTTTTAATGGGTTATTAACATTCCTGAGAGCAGGTCTATTAGTTATAATCGATAAAGCAGCAAACTCACTACTTAAGGTAACGAGGTTTAAAACAAGGGGTAACATGTCTATCGGGTTTGATAAATTCAATTCTATATAATAGATGAATCTTATTTCAAAAGCATCTCTCGAGCACTCTCCAGTACTGGTATAAAGATAACGAGTTTCAAAACAATGTACAGAAGTCATATTCAATTGCCGTGGAATTATATTTTAAAGTTGTTTATTCGCAATCAAACTCAAATTTATTAGTTAGGACTTAGGAATATGTATTTGAAATTGATAAACTTGAATTCAAGTAGGTAATGCAATGGAAAATATGTTTTAAGAGGGAGAGCATAATAATATTGGAAATGAGATGCGCAAGGAACATGTTGATTACAAATATATTACAACACTGCCAAACTTTACAACGTACAGATGCAGTCCATGCAGATTATGAATATACATGAATCTCAAAGTCGAATTACATCCCTTAACAACTCCATGAATTACAAATCAAAACTCCATAAACTGTACAGAAAACAGGGGAGTAGGGAGAACAAAAGATGGTGAGCAAATTAGATTAGAGAACAGAAAGATAAACATAGAATTAGAGATTAGTAAAAAGATTAAGAGGGAAGAGAAGGAGGGGGAGGAGGAAGAAGAGAGGGATTAGGAGGGAAAGATGCGAATGGCAGATTTCTAAGTATCAGAAATCGTATACGCCGTGGTAACGGTGCTTCACTAAGGAGGTGTTCTAACACTCGAGTTACTACAGCTGTGTATTCCTCTAGCATCTCTGCTACTACTGATACCAGCATCATCTTTTTTGTTTTCTTAATGAATGAACGAATGTTAATGTGTTGAGTTGGGATTTGGATCAATGAAATCGTACGTTTTATATAGGAGAAAAGATGAAACTAAGAAGAAGTGTAGCACCAGGTTTGGATTGTTGATGAGTTGATGGTATCTATCAAGTTATGGATATTATAATATAAACTCATTGATTGATTTTATTGGGTAAGGGAAAGGTATGGGCAGTGGGAACTCACATACTCCACGTGATGACGTGGATGGTTTCATCCAACTTTCCCCATCACCCCATCACTAGACTTATCTAGAATATCAAGATGCCACCTTCTGTTCTGTGGGCGTGTGGCGGCTTCCACTTCCAGCCCCGGCTCACGCTCACACCTATTCTAATCTATTATTTTTTAGATAATAATAATGTTGATATTATATTAATGCTTCTTCAAGGCTCCGCTCTTTTGGAGTATATGGAATTGAACTGAACTGAAGTAAAATTAATGATCGAATTGAACTAAACTGAATAATAACTCATTGACCAAAAATTTATCACATTATTTGTTGATTTAACCAACCGATGGTCAAGCGACCAAAATTCCAGCCTTTATTACACAAAGTCATTGGTATTCGTAAAGTAAAATAATAATGTCAAAGGAAATAACATGATAATAACTCATTGATTCAACATCCAACAATATTTATAAATCTCTCACGTGAATTAAAATGTTCCCTTTCCACATGCTTATACTATGGGGGTGTTTGTTCAAAGGGTTGGAATGATATCTCTATACTATAAGGGAAGAAGAGGGGTGGACACCGAAAATGAGAAAAGGAAAAAGAAAAAAGAAAAAAATTATCCCAAGTGTTTTCCTATTTTGACAATTAATCATTTTAGGAATTAAATTTTTAAATGCTCTTGTACGCATCGCGTACATTTAAAGCTAGTGGAATGGATTAGAACCCACCACAATATTTGGTTGAACTTTTTTGCTACTGAATGTGATACCAAGGGGTTTATAACTCCACCCCAACCCCAACCCCTTGAAATTAGAAACTCTACCCCTCCCCTAACATTCTAATTCCATTCTAACCAATTAGGGTCTGATTGGTTCGAAATGCTGGAATGGTATGGATTGGGATCTCATACCAGGGTGGTATGGATTGAAACTCCCATACCAAGCTTAAACTGTTTGGTTCAATATTGGAATGGATTATATATCCATTCTAATTGTTTGGTTCATTTTTTGGAATGGATTCTAAATGTTTATTTTTTCCTATAAATCATTTTATATCATAATAACTATAATTATTTTTTTTTAAGATGACCAAAAAGTTTTTTTTTTAAATAGTTTTTGTAATTACAGATTTTGAATTTAAAAAAAAATTTAAAAAAAAAACAACCCCTCCCACCAACTGCCACCCCCTTCCTTCCCCTTCCCCAGCCACTAAACCACCTTCATCCACCACACACTGCCACCCTCCCCTTCACCCACCATGAAACGGACCTTCGCCACCCACAAAACCGACCTTCGCCAGTCGCCACCCACAAAACCGACCTTTGCCACCCAAAAACCCGACCTTCGCCACCCACGACACCCCCTTCGCCACCCACGAAACCCCCTTCAATAACCACGAAACCGCCCTCCTTAAGGGGGGAAGAAAACCAGTTTTTTAGTAATGTTTTATAATGATAAAGAACTTGATGAGGCCGTTAAGGAAACTGATTGTTTCTGTCCAGTAGTGGTGAAAGGGTTGTTGAGTGCTGAGAAGGAAGAGACCCCAATTCCTGGAGAGGTGTTGGAAATCCTAGAGGATTTCAAGGAGTTGATTGCTGATGAGTTACCTAATGACTTGCCTCCCATGCGAGATCTACAACACCAGATTGATTTGATTCCTGGCTGTAGCCTACCAAATCTCCCCCACTATCGCATGAGTACTAAGGAGAATGAGATTCTGAGGGAGCAGATTGAGGATTTACTGAAGAAAGGGTTCATTAGAGAGAGTATGAGTCCATGTGCAGTTCCAGACCTTCCAGTGCTTCTAGTTCCCAAGAAGGGAAATCAATGGAGAATGTGTGTTGACAGCAGGGCCATTAATAGAATAACCATCAAGTATCGCTTTCCAATTCCTCGACTGGAAGACATGCTTGATGAACTGACAGGTTCTAAGGTGTTCTCGAAGATAGATCCGCGAAGTGGGTACCATCAGATCACAATTAGGCCTGGAGATGAGTGGAAGACTGCTTTTAAGAGCAAGGATGGTTTGTATGAGTGGCTGGTGATGCCTTTTGGATTGTCCAACGCCCCTAGCACTTTCATGCGTTTAATGAATCACGTTGTTTGTCCTTTTACTGGATCTTTTGTGGTGGTTTATTTTGATGATATTCTGATTACAGTAAAAGCAAGGCAGAACATCTACAACATGTGAAACAGGTGTTGCAAGTTTTACAAGAGAACCAGTTGTATGTTAATCTGAAAAAGTGTACCTTTTGCACCAACAAATTGCTTTTCTTAGGCTTTGTTGTTGGTGAGGAAGGGATTCAGGTGGATGAAGAAAAGGTGAGGGCAATTTTATAGGAGATTTATCAGAGATTTCAGAGATTTCAGGGATTCAGGATTGGCAAACGCCTACATCAGTGACTGAAGTTCGTAGTTTTCATGGGCTGGCTACATTTTATAGGAGATTTATCAGAGATTTCAGCACCATTACGACACCTATCACTAAGTGTCTGAAGAAAGGGAAATTCAGGTGGGGAGTTGAGCAAGAACAAAGTTTTGCATTGATTAAAGAGAAGTTGTGTACTGCCCCATTATTAGCCCTCCCTGATTTTGATAGTGTTCCAAGTCGAGTGTGATGCAAGCGGGGTGGGTATTGGAGCTGTCCTGTCCCAAGAAATGAGACCAGCGGCGTACTTCAGTGAGAAGTTGAGTGATGCTAAACAGAAATGGAGCACATATGTCCAGGAGTTTTATGCAGTGTTTCGAGGGAGTTCATTTTTTTCACTGACCATCAGGCATTGAAGTTCATTCTTTTCACTGACCATCAGGCATTGAAGTTCCTTCATAGCCAGAAGGTGATAAATAAAATGCATGCTCGGTGGGTTAGCTTTTTGCAGAAGTTTCCTTTCATTATCCGACGTAAATCGGGAGCTTTAAACAAGGTAGCTGATGCATTGAGTAGGAGAGCTTCCATGCTTATTACCTTAACTCAGGAGATTGTCGGGTTTGAGTGCCTGAAAGAATTGTATGAGGAAGATAGTGATCTAAAAGACTTGTGGGGCAAGTGTTGTAAAGGGCAGCCTAGCGCCGACTTTCATATACGTGATGGCTACCTTTTCAAAGGTGATCAGTTGTGCATTCCTTGCTCGTCATTGAGGGAAAAGTTGATTAGAGATCTACATGGTGGTGGACTTGGCGGACATCTGGGTAGAGACAAGACAATTGCTTGTCTGGAAGAGAGGTATTATTGGCCTCACTTGAGGAGAGATGTTGGTGCTATAGTCCGACGTTGTCACGCTTGCCAAGTATCCAAAGGTTAGTCCCAAAATACCGGTCTTTATATGCCTTTACCCATTACTGATGACATTTGGCAAGATTTGGCAATGGATTTTGTGTTGGGCTTGCCACAAACTCAGCGCGGCGTGGATTCTGTTTTTGTGGTAGTCGATTTTCCAAAATGACTCACTTTATTGCTTGCAAGAAAACTGCTGATGCATCAAATGTAGCAAATTTGTTTTTTAGGGAAGTGGTGCGGCTTCATGGAGTTCCTAGCTCGATCACTTCAGATAGGGACACCAAAATTCTTAGTCATTTTTGGATTACTCTTTGGAGGATGTTTGGGACAGCGCTGAACAGAAGTTCTACTGCTCATCCACAAACAGATGGGCAAACTAAGGTGACTAACAGGACCTTGGGCAATAGGATTCGTAGCGTCTATGGAGATAGGGCAAAGCAATGGGATTTGGCGTTGCCCCAAGTGGAGTTTGCTTACAACAGTGCTGTTCATTCAGCCACAAGAAAGTCACCCTTCTTTCTGGTTTACACTTCTGTTCCTAGGCATGTGGTTGATCTAATTAAGTTGCTCAAATCTCCTGGAAATAGTACACCAGCAGGGAACATGGCTGAAGAGATAATTGATGTTAAAGAAGTTGTCAAGGCTAAGCTAGAAGCTACTGGGTAGAAAACTAAGGTTGCCGCTGATAAACGCAGGAGAGTTAAGGTTTTCAGTGTGGGCGATGATGTAATGGTGTTCCTGCGTAAGGAGAGGTTCCCAGTTGGTACTTATGGTAAACTGAAGCCTCGCAAATATGGTCCGCTTAAGGTGATTAGGAAGATCAATGACAATGCTTATGTGGTAGCTCTGCCAGATGACATGAACATATCCAACACTTTCAATGTCGCAGACATTTATGACTATCATGCTGATGAGGTCCTTTGTGAAGATAAGAACTCGGGGTCGAGTTCTTCAGAGGTAGAGGAGACTGACGTAGGAAGGTTTGCAGCAAAGTTCGAGGAAGAAGCCAATCGTCAAAAACAGGGGAAATGATTTCTACTACTCGGACTCACGTTGTCAGGATACTTAATAAAATAACTTTTCGAAAAGGTAACGTCCCTACTAAGCAGACTCACTGCTATATTGTGACTCATAGGCTTTTTAAACCATCTGAGTTCGTTTAGGGCCCGAAAACAACATTTTAATTATTTTCGTTTTTAGTTTTTTTGCTTAATTTCGTATTAGGGTTTTGTTTAGACTATTTAAACGTTTTTAGCCGTCATTAGAAGACACTTTTCAATTGAATAGTAATATTTCAGAGTTAATTCTCTTTTCCGGTGGATTCCGGAGTTTTCTACAAGTTTATGCTTGTGAACCTGTTTGTTCATTTGAGGGATTGCGTTTGCTTTTCCTTTGATAATTCCAACTGCGTCAATAACACATTCACAACTAAAAAAAATACACTCACAAAAAGTATACTCTTAAAAAATGATTATAATCAATATAATATAAAACAGTTAGAAATTCATTCCAGTATTGAACCAAACAATTTAAGTTTTGTATAGAAAAATCAATCCATACCATCCTAATATGAGATGCCAATCCATACCATCCTAATATGAGATCCCAATCCATACCATTCTACCTTATTAAATCAAACAAACCCTACATATACTTTATATAACAACATAAAAATGTAAATTCACTCTACATAAACCACATATGAACGGTGGCGGAACTGCTACGAATTTTGTTTTTTTTTTTAAAAAAAATAAAAATAAAATTTCAAGAGAGAAAAAACGCTCCTCTCTTCAGTCTTCCCCAATACGCACACCGCTCAGTTGCTCATGTCCACCTTCGACGTCTCACCTCTCTTGACCGACGCCGACATCCGACGAGACGAAGAGATAAAGGCGACCTACGGACTGAGGTAAGTTTATGGTTCACTTTCGCTCTAAATTACTTGAAATTAGGTTAATTTGTGGTCTATGTAGTGTTTCGAACTTAAGCTTTGAGCTTGGCTATCATGTCTAATTGTTCTCTTTTTTCACATTCATTAATTAAAATTAGGCTTTTATAAAAAGAAATTATTCAAGAACAGTTGTCATGTTACTCCTGGTTGTGATGGTTTTATATGAACCCTGAATCCTAATGTCCAAAACACATAATTTTTCAACATTATTTATCTAATTGATTCTAGAGGATTGAATTGATGTCGTTGAGAGTTGTAAGCTTATTTCATTTTCTGGATTTCTGTATTTCTACAACAAGTAAATTCATTGCTAACTATGATCTTTCATTGGGTAATTCAACACAGTTGCTATCACAAGCAAACAATGATAACTAGACCTGTTCAATGGGGCGGGGGCCCATTGTCGACCCTGTTCCGGCCCGTTTAAGAGGAGGGCTTTAGAGGGGCGGGCTGAAACAGGTTGTATGAAAAACTAATTGGGGCGGGTTTTAGACGGGCTCAAAGAGGGCTTAAAAATGGGCCTTTATATGGATTGTTATATGAAGTTTTTATTGAGTTTTTTTTAATAGGAAAAATTGTCAAGAATAAGTCAATCTTTGCGTTGACTGCTTCTAACAAGTCAACCTAAATATATTCCATTAACAAGTTAACCTTTCATATCCCTCCTCTTTTAACAAGTTAAAACCTGCTATCATCTCTCATTAACCTTTTTAACAAGTTAAAGTAACACGTGTCGCTCTCTTATTAACCAATTTAATATTTAAAAAACAAAAACATAAACCCCCTCTCCCTCCTCCCACACCCCACCCACACACCCCATCTCCAACATCAGACCCCCAGCACCAATCTCCCTCACCCAGCAAACACCTCATCTCACCAACACACCCCACAACCACGCTCCGGCTACGGTGATGCTCTGTCTGCTCTGTTTCAGGCAGCATGATAAGCTCTAGCAGAACCACGGTTCCCTTTGCTACGAAACTCTAAATCAATCCTTTTTGATTCATCTTTAAAACACAATTTGATTCCCCAAAAGAAATTAGAATTTGGGAGACCTATAAAAATATGATTATTCAATTGATCATCCCATTAAAAATTTCCAAAAAACGGAAAAAATATGAAAGAACGCATCTAGCACGAGTCTATACATCTCATAAATCAACATGAAAAGATCTCAATTTCAGTTACAAAGTGAGATCATCATGGACACGCATAGAGATTATAACCATCCACCATATATATTCACCTAATTGATCAAGTCAATTTACAGTTCTCTCATCGAAATCAAGCCTATTTATAAATACCATTGCAATAATGCCTAGATATGCAGCTTTAATAATTCCAATTGTGCGCCCAAAATCAATTTATATTCCATTAATTTTGCGTAACGAATTCCAGGACATTTGATGAGAACGGCGACTGAGTTTACCTTCAAAGAGACAGAATGAATCGTGAAAGTGAACATAGAGGAAAGCTTTGCACGCACAGAGATAGATTAAGAGAGAGAACCTGGAAGTATATTGGAGTGGTACGGATGGATGTATGTAAGAATCAGCAAGAAATCAAAACCCATCTTAGATTCTACATTTTAAGATGTGGGTTCTAATATGATTATGAAAATAAGGAAGACAAAAAATGTTTGAAACTTTGAAGCTATGGCAGTGAAGAAAGAAATTCAAATAATTTTCTTTTATACCAAGTAGGAAAGGGAGAGGAGAAAGAAACGATGTAAAGCAAAAAACATGGATTTTGTTGCAGCAAAGAAAGAGGAGGAAGGTGGTGGTGGATTGGTGGTCGTCAAATCGTGGAGGGGAAGGAACATGAGAGAGAAAAACGAAATAAGGAGAGACTAGGCCTGGATGTAAAACTAAAAAAAATAAACCAATCAAAATGACACATGTGGCTAAGTGACTTAAACAAACAAGTTAATAATAAGTAACCGGTAAAAAACTTGTTAAAAGCAAAAATACCTACAAGGTCTACTTGTTAATCGAATATTTTTAGCTTGACTTGTTAAAAGCGGTCAACGCAAATATTGACTTATTCTTGATAATTTTTCCTTCTAATATAGTTTGATCATGTGATTATCACATGACCATTTATCAATAATTTAAAAGGCTCTCTCTCCCGTTAAACTCTCTCTTTACTAGCCGACTTTTTTTTAATCACAGACCCAAAATTTCCCGAAAATTCACCAAAAAAAAAAAATCCTAAAATTTTCCCCCCAAAATTTTCCCCAAATCATAAACCCTAAAATTCGTTTCCATTTTTTCTTAAGATATTCGATCGAGTCGAGTTTATCGCCTCTCAAATTCGCGTTCTTCCTCTCCCAAATTTGATTTCGATCTGTTTCCTCACGAACTTTGCTCACAAATTTCCACAATTTCGTTACTTCGCTCACGAATTTCCTGAATTTATTTACTTCTTCGTTGTCTCTGCTATCTTTGGTGTAGTCTCCTCACGAATTCCGCACAGGTATCCTTCATTTTTTCAATTTTTTTAATCTAGTTGTTCACTTGTTTGATTGAAATCTGCTTGTTAAACAAAATTTCTTATCAGTTTATTAACCTTGACTTATTTTATGCTCTATTTCGTATACAATTTTAGAGTATTCCATTTTATAATCTATGGTCTGTATAGATATTTTTATGAAATTGATTTGGGTATTTCAGAATTCTTAATTTTTATGTTGATTGAAATCATGCTTACACAAATAGAATTAAACTCAAGGTTTAGAATTCTCATTTGTATACTCAGATGATGTCTTTGAGCATAAGCTTGAACCTGCTGACGAAGGAGGTAGAATTAAATCAAGATAGTTTTCATTTGTCTTCATGATAGTTATTGAATAGTATATTATACAACTTGTTGCAAATAGTATGTCTTCCAGTTGTAATTGTTGGAATTATAGTTCAAGGTCAATGAGGAAATATGACTGGTTCACCTGCTGAAAGCCTTAAAAAAAAAAATTTAAAACGGGCCGGGTTGGGCCGGGTCAACTGACCCTGACCCGGTCTGGCCCACTACAACTTTTCATTGCCCCGCCCCGGCCTGGCCCGTTTACAAGCAGCCCTGCCCCGCCCTGGACCCGCCCCATTGAACACCTCTATTGATAACCAAGTGTAATTGGTTAGCATTATACTAAATAACTGCTACTATGTGAAGTAAGTTTTCTTTTTATGTGAATTTTAAAACTTCCTCCGTTCTTTAATACTCGCACCATTTCTATATTTCACACTATTCACACATGTCCACTTAAATTAATATTGTGACTTATATGTAAGAAATAATATAGCCATGTGGGATCTTGTTAGATTCGTCTCAATGTATAGATTATTAAAATCTAATTTGCATAATTTTTTATTGTGTATAATTAAATATATTTAACATCTAAATTGTGCATTGGGTTGCGTACTGGTTCAATAGTGCGACTATTAAAGAACGGAGGAAGTATAATATAGTGAATTAGATATTTGCTACAGTAATCAAACTCATGCAAGAAATTTATTAATTTTGAATAAAATGGATTTATAATATTTGATCGGTAGTGAACCACCATCCACAAAATCTTGGATCCGCCATTGCATACGAACCAATTAAAAGGTTCCCCGCACATGATATTATACCAATCCTTAGCCTTAAACATGATATCCCTACATGTACGTAACTTGTGTAAACAAATCTCAAGGCCACTTTCACAACTCATAAATCAACTAGGTAGTCGTCCTTTCCTATAAATAATCAAAACTTACAATCATAAATATACTAATAAAAATTCCAGCAACTAACTGATTTATTAAAACCTCATATTCATGGTTTAAATCAATTTTAAAGATCAAAGTTTTACTTTTCATAAACCATAACTTTTATCCTGAAAGTTCATACCTTTAAAAATACTATAAATAATTAATTAACATTAAAAAATCAATTTTAATGTTGTTTATGAAACCAGAAATTATATTCATAAATTATATCCCTCCGTCCTATATTAATCGATACGGTTTCATTGGCACAGAGTTTTAAAAGTGTTATTTGACTTAATTATTTTATTGTGAGTTGTTGGTTATTAACATTCATTTTATCATAAAGTACATATGTGTGGGGTCCTTGGGAATAGAGTGTGGGCCATAGATTTGTTGAGATATCAGATGGCGGGAAAAAAATCATATCTTCCCTTTCATTGCTACAATTTGTGCAAGCACTGACCTTTCTCCATTGTTTTTAAGTGAACCTTCCTCCATTTTCATAATTTCATTACTCCAATTTTAGTACCAATACATATGACCGTCCTCTATTTTTGTTACTTGAATTTCTCCATAATTTCCGGTCTTCAGGGTTGGGATTGCTTAGATCTGATAGGCCAAACAAGTGAAGAGAAGGTTGGAAGAAAAAATCAGTTGCAAATATCAAAGACCAATCAGGCCTCCTTTTCGTTTTTGATGCTTAGCTATGAAATTCCAAGCGAGAAATGCTCAGATTCAGATAAACAATAAAGAAACAAAATATAACTCCACCGACAAAATCGGAGAAAACTCCTTTTTAAACCAACAATGGAGATAACAAAAGATCAAATCCATCAAATGATACATTGAATTCGAATTTCTATTTGTATGATCTCATTTACACTGTCCAAACTCCAAAATGCTCATCATATTAGAACTTTTTGAAACAACCGTGGAGTTTAATTAAAAATTTCATATATCTATTGTGCATATAATTAGTGTGTTCACTGACATGAGATGAATTATTGTTCAATCCAATTATCTGTTATAAAAGGCAGATTAGTTGCATAAAATATTAATTCAAACCTTGTCCTTGATAATGTCTTGATAGAAAGATTTTTAGTTTCATTATTGGTTTCTCCCAAAATTGTGCACTCACGGAATCATAGAGTTCGTTGCAATCTTCAATCTTAGGTGAGTAGCCGGCAGCCACCTATCACCTAGACGTAGAGATGGCCACGGGCCGGGTTTGCACCAGGCTGGTTCACAAAAACCTGGCCTGAACTAACCCTAACATCGGACCGGTTTGGACTGGGCCGGTTCAGGGTTGGGTCAGTGCTAGGTTTTTGTGAACCTGTACCGGTTCGAAACGGTTCGAAAGCGGTTCAGGGCCGGTTTCGGACCGGTTCATGTATGGTTTAGTGTTAGGTTCAGGGTTAGGTTTAGATTAGGTTCAGTGTCGGTTTAGGGTTAGGTTTAGATTAGGTTCAGTGTCGGTTTAGGGTTAGGTTCAGGGTTAGGGTATATATTATCGAAAATGCGGGTTCATTAAGATTAGATTCAATGTATTAAAAAAGGGATAACTAAGAATTTCTAAATGCAATAAACAATATCATATTTAAATTTGACAGCAATAAAGTTGTTTTTACCAATAATCAAACTTCATAATAATAAATTACATTTACTTTCACAATAATAATAACATTAAATTTTCATTTTAATTCATTGTATTGTACATATTAAACATTTACAATTGATAGTACTTGTTAACTTAAATCTTAAAAGAAATAACTCAATAAAAATAAGCACAACTATGTAGTTGGCGATTGAAATGTGAGAGTCGTCCGTCCTTGCAAGAAGTTGAGTAATATGTAATGTAAGTACTGAAATACATCAAATGAAAGCAATGAAAAAAGAAAGTTATATCAATGTGATCAAATAAATAATAAGCAATATAATCAATATAATTAAATAATCTAAAAAGTTGAATGAGATCCCCCGTGTGTTGGGGGGGGGGCTTGGACTTGCATTTGAAAATTAAAATATAATTTTGCAATTATATTGGAATTTTCAAAGTGTAAGTTGCCTACGTATCCCAGAGGCCAGAGGAATCAAAGCCCACGTAGTTCTTTCGTACCTTTTCTAGTTGTTGTCGAGTCCATTGTAAATAAGTTTGATTATTCATCTTCGTTCTTCACCAATGCCTTTGCCAATACATCAAATGAAATTAATGAAAAAGGTTATTCATATTAATGTGATGAAATAAATAAATTTATTATCAATAAAAGTAATATTATTAAATGATCTAAAACATTGGATGAAATTCCCCCGTTTGTTAAGGGGCGGGGCTTGGACTTATAATTGAAAATTACTATATGATTGCTGTTGAGCTCGTAATAGGACATTAGTTCATTATTCATCCCTTTTTCTGTATCTGAAGAAGAGGTTTCCACAAGCATGAAAGGGTAGTCCTCATCGTCATTATCAACCTTTAAGCCTTGCATTCGTAATTCTGCTTGGTCCCAATCCTTCTTACAAATGCATATTTGAAGGATCTGTAGCGCCATATTTGACCTTCTATCGTCAAGCACTCTCCTACCCGCACTAAAAGCAGACTCGGAGGCAACGGTGGAAGCCGGAATTGCAAGGATATCCCTAGCAATTTTAGCCAAAACAGGGAAAGTGTCACTCTTAGCTCTCCACCATGAGAGAATCTCAAAATCAGGAGACAATTCAAATTGACATCTCAAATACTCCTCTACACCTGCTCGTCCGTTTTTAGTAACAGGATTTTGCAAAATGCCACTGATTAAAGAATTAAAAGTAGTAGAACCGGAGGGAACATATGAATATGATGATGTAGTGAAATTCATATGAGCGGCATAATAATCATGGAGCTTTATCAAAAGACATTTGCAGTGGTCAACATATTTGGCTACAGCCTCACTCATATTGGGACAACCTAAACACTTGTAATAAAAGTTCAACAATCTCTCAAGTCCGTCAACTCTCACATTCGGAGAAAGTATAATAGTGACACCATAAATGTGAGGGAACTCACTAAAGTACTGAAACCACTTAACCTTCATGCTATCCAGCACGATCTTGACCTCCACTTCATCAACTTTTGCGCTAATGGCATTAACGACTTTAATGCATTCTAGAATAACTAAATGAATGTTTGGCTCATAAACATACGAAAAGATACTAGTAGTATAATTGAAAGCCTCAAGAACATCACGTAGAAGACCGGCAACATGCCAATGGTAGGGAGTTAACAAACTGGAGGGGTCTTTGACATGTTCATTATAAAGTTGGGTCAAAGGTTCTCGGTACTTAAGAGCATCGGTCAACAATTTTAAGGTGGAACCCCAACGGGTAGGCGTATCAAGACTAAGTTCCTTCTTCTTCAAATTCGACTCGGCACAAAGCTGTCTAAACTTCTTCTTCGCTTTATGCGCACTTCACATCCACCTAACTATCGACCTAATGGGTCGTAACACAGGTTTCAGGTCTTCTAACCCGTCCTGAACGGACAAGTTAAGTATGTGCGCACAACATCTAATATGCAAGAATTGTCCACCTAAAATCTCAGTAAATGTAGGTTCATCTCTTAAAAAGTCAATAGCCTTGGTATTAGCCGTTGCATTATCCAACGACACAGAAAAGACTTTATCATGCAAATGATAACTCTTTAAGCACTCATATATCCTACACTTAATGTTGTAACCTGTATGATCCTCCTTCATTATTAACTCAAATGCTAGGATGCGCTTCTGCAACATCCAATCTTTGTCTATCCAATGAGCTGTGACACACACATAGAGTTCACCTGTGGTAGAGGTCCATGTGTCACTAGTTAGACTAACACGACCATCAAATGTACAAAAATATTCCATTAAGCCACCTCCGTATGCATAATATTGAGTGAATGTGCGACGTTTCAAAGTGTTTCTAGGTATCTTCCTAAATGCAGGCTGCAATGCAAGCCTAGCGATGCAAGCCTAGCCATACGTTCAAAGTTATTGCTTTCACCTTGAGTAAAAGGCAATTCATCAAGTATCACAAATCTAGAAAACTCGTCTATTAATTTTTCTCTATTATATTGGAAAAGCAAACCTGCACCGGGCATGTTACCAGCATACCCGCGCAGTTGTGTTTGAGTGCTTCGACCACTGCCACAACTAACGATTTCCGCCGTTATACCGTGTTTGCTCGTCAAGTGACGACCCAAGGTCCCTGTTCCACTACCGCTTCTCCAAGTATAAGGATTGAGTGGTTTCACCTTTGCATTCTTGCAAACTTGACAAAAACATTTGAATATTTTCGGATCCGAGGTTCCTCTCTTCTCATAGAACTGCCAAACCCATGAAATCTTCTTTCCAGTTTGTAACTGTGAGCCCGAAGGTTCATCATCCTCGTTGTCGTCCTCATTGCCATCATCGTCATCACCTACAATGTCAAATAACATATTGTGATAAGCATATTAACATCCTCTACTTTACTTTAATGAGCATATTCGTAATTGATAAGCATATTAATATTCATAAGTAATTTCTATTGGCATAATAATTACTATATTAACAAACTTAAAAAAATTCAAATAAATTAAATCATCTCTTATTTTTTAAATAAACATATTTTTAATAGTTACTTTTTTAAGTTTGTTATTAAAAAATAAGCTCAATTGAATCATTTTAATATGATAAATTAAAAAAATAACAATTAACAAAAAAAAAAACTAAAACTCACTCATCTTATTAGGCGCACTGCACAGCACAGCTACTCACTTAATATTTCCCGTAGGCGCACACTCCACACAGGACACAACCACTCATCCTCACTCATGAACATTCATCCTCACTCATGAACATTCATCCTCACTCAACTTTTTTTTCCTCTTAATTCTTTCTAATCTCTTCTACCATGAACCAATTCAATTCAAAAACACTCATCTTCACTCATCCTCACTCATCTTTTTTTTCTCTTAATTCTTTCTCCCTCACTCATCTTGTAGTATTTCCCAAATTCCCCATCCCTAATTCGCCGAATTTTCCAATTTCCAAAACCTAGATCCCCAAATTTCGAACCCTAAAAAATTAATACCATAAAATCCCCCAAAACCATATTGTTAGATATTAAATTAATGAACTAATGTTCATTTTCGAAGCCTCAAGTGTCTATTTTTTAAGGTTTTCAAGACTTCAAGTGTACCAATTCCCAAATATTGAAGGATTACATAGTACAAATATTCAAGAAAATAAGCATTCATGATTCAATTTAGCTGATTTATAATTTCAGGTGGCCCAATTAAGGTAATTTCCCTCTATAACCTACCAAAAATTATTCTAAAATTACAAATTGTTTTTTTTTTCATTTTTTTGGGCCGATTGACGGAAGTCTGATTCTTTTAGTGAAGAGTTTCTTGCCTTTCACTGGTTTTTGGTTATTAAAACTTAAAAAAAAATTAATATATGCTTAAATTCTTGTTTCTTGCCTTTTACTGGTTTTTGGTTATTAAAATTTTAAAAAAAAATTAATATATGCTTCAATTCTTGCTTGGTTGTTGAATGTTAGTAGGCGTTGGTATAGCTGATGATGATTGGAGGGAGTGTAGTGGGGGTGAGTCATTTTGAATCTGCTCATGATCAATATTCTGATCTAAATCAACGCAATCTCCTGTTCCAAATGAACTACTCCTAGAACCACCTTCAATATTTCTTCTCTTGTTTCCAGTCTTGCCTTTCTCTCTGATTTTTCTAAAAAGCCTTGACATTTTCTTTTGTTTTGTGTTTATTGAGATTAAGTTTTATGAAACTAAAATAAGATAAAGGAAAGATTTTTAAATGTTTTTGCTTGAGGAAAACTTAAAATAGGAATTAAAGAACTTTAAATGAATTGAGACTTGAGAGTTGAGAGAGGATGAGATTGAGAGTTGTGAAGACTGAGTGATGAATGAGAGGGTATTTATAAGACTTTTTGAGGGGGAAATTCTGGTTTTAAAATTGAAATTGGATAGTGAATAATTGATGCTAGTTGGCTGGGGGATGGGGTGGATCGTAATATTATGAACGTTGAATTGATTTATAACCGTTGTTTTGATGAAAGCTATGAGCCTATGAGTAAAGCTTCATCAATGGCAGAGAAACAGAGCACTAGAGTCTATAACAGTGGTGTGCAATAAACCATTCTACCGTTCTTGCTTATCTCTCTTTTTTTCTAAATTTTTTTCTTTTCTCACTTTTGATTTCTATTTTTCCTGCTTATTTTTTAAATCTATTTTTCTTGCTAAATTGGTTGGGGGATGGGGTGGATGGCCACATAGATGTCAGATTCAGAGCTATCAATGTTTAGAAACCATTGTAACGTTCATGCATCTAAGAAAAGCTTCATCAAACAGAGCACTATGTATGTACAATAATGTGCATTTTGTATTTCTATGCAACAGTGCAATAAACCATTCTACTGTTCTTGATAAACTTCTCTCATTTTTTTCTTATGATTTTTTTCTTCCAACATTTTTAAATTTGTTTTATCCAGTTTTTCTACATCAATTGGCGGTTCATGGCTGGGTTAGAGCTAGTGGCAGGGCTAGGGCTAAGTTCAGGGCTATGCTTAGTTTTGGTTTTGGTTCAAGTTCAGGTTCACGGCTAGGGCTAGGGCTAGGTTCAGGGTCAGGGCTAAGGTCAGGGTTATGCCCGGTTCAGGGTCAGGATTGTGCGCGGTTCAGGTCCGGTTCTAAATCGGGCCGGTCCGGTTTTTACTAGGAAATTATAGACCCTGAACTAGACCGTCTCTTCCAGAGGTTCGGGCCGGTTTTGAACCGATTTTTTCCGGTTCAGGGCTGGGCCGGTTTTTGGCCGGACCGGTTCAGGTGTGACCCGCCCATTGGCCATCTCTACCTAAACGTGTGCAATGGGGAGACGACCCATTTTAAGCCCTGATCCCACCCATTAATAGGAGGGCCTTGGAGGGGAAACAAATAGGGGTGCGCGCAAAAGAAGCTTAAAGTAGGCTAGAAAAGGGGCTTTTATATGGTTCATCTTATGATGCTTTTGTTAAGTTTTTTTTAATAATCATTTATTAATAATTTAAAAAGACTCTCTCCTCTAACTCTCTCTCTTTTCTCTAATCTGATCGTCAGACTTCGGTTTTATTTTTTTAAACTGGACTTGAATGAAATGTAATCGTAAAACAAAAGGAGATGAGCTTAGCTGAACTTTACCGAACTTAAATTCTTGTAAATTGGAATGAACTGTACTGGAATGAGATGTACTTGTAAGACAAAAAAAGAGGAGCTTAACGAAACTTAAGTAAAATTAATAAAACTCAAGTAAACTGAATTAAACTGAAATATTTTTCTATTAATACACTCCAAAAGAAGAGGGCCTTCCTCTAATCTAACCCAAAATTCCCCAAATAAAAACCCTAAAAAATTACCCCCAAATTTTTTCCCAAATCATAAACCCTAAATTTCGTTTTCAATTTCAATTACAAGATATGAGCGATTCTTAGGATTCTCAATTTAATCGAATCTTTTCTATCTCCTCTCTCTCGGCGATTCAACTTTTTTTTTTCTTTGACAACAGGCGATTCAACTTCTGCTGCTGAAGAAGTAGAGTGTCTGAGGCTTTGAGCTTCTTTAATCAGGTAAGTTCAGAATTGCTGGAAATTTATCGAAGAGCTTCTAGTTTTTGTTTGAATTTTTTTGAAATCAGTTGATTTTTTGTTGATTTTTGTTGTACGATCAGTTTGATTTGAACTAGCTTCCTGTTGTTGATCTTTTGAACTTGTGAAGCGTTTTTAATTAGCTTTTCCGTCTGAAATCTCACTGAACTGCTAAGTGGGTTACCTCCAATCGTGGTTGTGTAAGTGCTAAGTGGTATTATGTTTCAATTTTTAGTTATGCAATTAAATAGATTGATGTTGTGTTGCAATGGCAGGCATTGTTAATTGTAATTGTCAAGTAAAAAAGACTCGATATCTGAGTTCAGTTGTGCAATTAAACAGAGATTGTAATCTAATTGGATTACTTTAGGAAATAAGTGACTAGTTATATCAGGTTCAGTTGTGTTTAAGAGATGAAATTCTGTCTGTTCCCAATCATATGGGGTTTTGTATACTTTGTTTAATGGTCTAATACTCTTTGTTCATTTATTTGGTGTGAATGATTTATTTGAGGTCATAGAACAGAAGTTATACTTGGTGGTTTGCTCGAATTGTATATTTTGAGGTCGAATTACTTAGTCTTAGTGAAGTAGCCTGTATACTTCAGCAACCTGCAATAGTAAATTACAAACAGAACTAAATTGAGTTGCTAACTCCAACTGGCTAACTCTGAATATAAGATGCAAAAAGAAATGGCCGGGCCGGGCCAGGTCAGCTGATCCTGACCCACCACGGCCTGTTATAGATTTTTCCTGGCTCATCCCATCCCCGCTTACAAACCGAACAGCCCCGGACGGGCCCGCCCCATTAAACACCTCTACCAACGCCCCCGCAGTTACGTTAATAGAGTGACAGTAAGTTTCTTTTTTCATGGTTTCTTTCTGCTTATTCTTTAAAAATATTTCAAGCTCAACTTTCATGTCATATTTGTCTGATAGTTTGATTTATTAGAATTGAATTTAGTCAATTATACTTGAATGTAGGAGGATAAATTGTTCAATAATTAAATGAGCTACCTTATTAATGTTTTAACATGATTAATTGATTTTACATGTTCTATTAGTTTAGTTTTTTTTGGATTTGAGTATATCGTTTTCACTTTTTTTCATGTTCATGTTATATATGGTTCTGCCATTTTGGGTTCAAAATTCTTAATTAGGAAAGTCGTTACTGTATTAGTCCATTAGAAAATTTAGAATTGTGACTGTGGAAATTGTATGTGCATTACTATTTTGTGCTTCATAGTAAATACTTAATTTTTGTTTTTGTTTCTAATATTCCGAGTGTAGCATTCACAACACAGAGAACTAATAGCTAATTAGCCAAAAAATAGATTTAATTCTTAACTTGTCTAATGGAATTATGTTCATTACTTCATTGTACCTCATTTGTTTTCCATCTGATTCAAGTGTTTGGAGCCCCCTTTTGATTGATTATATTATATTGCAATATGTTGGGATGTCTATAGATAACTTTGTGCAAGTTAGGTGCATTCTTAAATTATATATGTGTTCTTTAAGATCCTCCCCGTCACGGCACAACAATGTTTGTGTGAGAAGGGCAAAGAAGGTTGTTGTATGTTACAGTATTTGACATGAAGGATATGCTCTGAATGGTTGATTTGTTGTTATTGCTCAAGTGGATGATTTGGTTCTTTGATGAATGGTAATTGTTAAGAAAGCTGGAAACAATATCTGGTTTGCCTACACTTAATTGAACCAACATATTTTGAGGCATATCTTTTAGTTGATTGGACTTTTAACTGCTGTCGGCTGTGGTTTGTGGCTGTCATTCTGAATTTGTGATTGTGCTCTCATACTGTCGGATTGATCTCATGATTGATTTGCATTTTGGAGCTTGGATTTCGAAATGTGAATTTTACTGTCAAGAGAAATAATCAATTACAACATTCAAAAATCTATTGGATTTGGGTGATCACAAGAATCAAAGGATCTTTTCTGCAATGAATTACTCCCTCTGTCACTATTCAAACCCTGTTTATGTTTTGCCGAGTCCCTTTCGCAACATCTTAGCTACATGATGAAAAAAACTTATAAAAAGTTGTTTGAATTTACACATAAGAACGAATCCAACATGATGATATCTATTCTTAGACATTAATGGTCAAAGTTCTCAGAGTTTGACTTTGAAAAAGAGGAATGAGAAGCTTCAATAGGGATGGACTGACGAAAATTTTGATTAAGAGATTTATGAAATGTAATTTCCTTTGAAAAATTGTCATTAATGAGCCAACTTTTGGCCCGTCCGCGAAAAAAGTCATCCTTTTGATAAATATTGAACAAGTTTAACTTTAGTACCTATTTTTGTTTAACAAGTCAAGTGACCCGTGACTGATTTCACAGGTAAGTTGTTGGTAACCTTGTCCCACGTGTCTTATTTTTATCGGTTTACATTGTCAATTTAAATAACAAAAAACCTAAAAGTTTAGAAACCCTCGCCATCCCTGCAAACACCTGTGACCCCAGCCCCCTCCTCCACCTCCTGTGCATTACCCCCCCCCCGCCCCCCTTACCTGGTGGTGGCGGTTTTCTCTGCCTACGTCAACCTCCCTACCATCCTCCTCCCTCACCTCTCTGTTGTGCCTGGCTGCGTCTGTCACCATGACTCCCGGAGGGCGCTGCTGCCCTTTTGGCTAGTGTCCTCTCTTACATCTCCAACCTCATCTCCATTCCATTAACCTACGACTCAAGTCCACTTCCAAACCTTCCCAAAACGTTCCGATATGCAAAGGGGTTTCTTCTATAAAATTCCTGTTAGAATTTCTCTTTCTTCTGTCTGAATTTTTTATTCACTTAATGGCAAATTCTACGAGCCCCCAATCTTCTGCCGTTACCGTCGCCGATCTTTCTGGTTCTGTCGAACTCAAACATATTTCTAATCTGGTATACTCTTTCAATTCCTTAATTTTGACTTTATTAGTCTTGCATGCTTGCTGAAATTTCGGTGCAAATTAGTTAATTGTACTTTGATGTAGTGCGTGATACTTTGCATTAATTTCTTTTTTGCGTGTGTATATGGGTGAATTTTCAATTCTTTGATCATGAGACTCTATGATGTTAGTGATGTCCAAATGAATTCAGTAGTTCATTTTTCCCATAAAGAGACTGTAGCGATTTAGGTTATTATCCAAGTTCAAGAAATGAGATTCATTCTTGATTTTACTGGACTTTCAACCTCCTCATCCGCTGAAAATACAAAGCTCTGACTTATGATTCCTCATTTTGAAAAAGTCAACTGGTAAGAACTCCGGCAAGGCAGGCAAGTTGAGGTCAAAGTTCCTCTGAGGAGAACCACATGGCTCAAGCTCATAGTAAATCCCACCCCTTCAGAGGTGGTAACCCCACTAGAGGACCCTCTTCTGAGGCGGACAAGTTTGATGGAGGGTGTGGGTGGCAGTAAGGTTGGGGGGAAGGGGATGGCTGATGGGGAGGAGAAAGAAGGGAGAAGAGGTTTTTGTTTTTGTTTTTTGAAAATCAGAAAATGTTCAATGAAAGACACGTATCACTTTAACCTGTTAAAAAGGTTAACAGGAGGTGCTTACCGGCATTGATTTGTTAGAAACGGATGTGTAATAAAGTTAGACTTATTCGGGATTAATCAAATAGATGACTTAATTTTAGCGGACCACGCAAAGATTGACTTGTTTGTGACAATTTTTCTATTTCCTTTTGCCTTCGGCTATTCTTGTACCTTAACCTCAGTGTGCTATTCATAAATGATTAATTATCTGTTATTGAATTAGTTAGGCAAACTCTTTAATAGATATTCTTCTTCAATTTGTTTTTATATACTTCTGAGCCACAATTGGTTGAATCATAAGGGAATACCATATAAATTTCTACAAGGTTTAACAACTTCTAATCGATCATTTATAATATTATTTAATATTTTAAAAAAACTGTGGAAGGGGTTACTCTGAACAAAAATATTTGTTACTTGCAAATTGGTTTGGCTTTTTCCCTTTCTTCTTGTGAATTATCAAAATTTCTATTAAATATTAACATTTTAGACTTGATGTCAAAGACTCGGTTATTTATGTAACAATTCAGTGCTAATTGTTGTAAATGATCCTTGCGTACACTATAGACTAGTTCAACCTAGTTCCTGACTCCTGAGTTATTTGGGATATTATCCATTTTTGGTTAAAGTCTGTGAGTTTTTTTTTTTTTTTTTTTTTTGGGGGGGGGGGTTGTGTGTTGTGTTAAGTGGTTGAGTGTGGGTGGGTGTGCGTTACAACGTGTGTTTGGGGGTGGGGTGGGGGGTTAGAGCATTGTCACATAATTTGCTGGGGTGGTGTGTGAATTTCGAATTCGTTCCCAATTCGCCAATTTGCCTAAAATCAAAGTTCTATGCAGCGAATTCTGAATCCGAATTCGTTCCCCGTTCTGGAGCGATCTAAGAATTATGTGACACTAGTTAGAGTGTGTGGGGGTTAAAGTATGTCTGTATGGGTCAAACTTTAAGTGTGTTTCTCAGTGTGTGTGTGGTTGTGGTGGTTCGCGGGGGGGGGGGGGGTTTGTGTGTGTGTGCTAGTGTCAGAGTGTGTATGTGTGTTTTCTTTTGATTTATGTCATTAGACATGTACTTCTTACTGTAGTCAATATCTATTAAAGAAATTGAGTTGTGTGTGTGTTTTCTTTTGATTTATGTCATTAGATATGTTCATCTTATTGTAGTCAATATCTATTAAAGAAAATGAGTTCTGTTACAGTACAGCAATGAGTACGAAGGAGGAGCAACCATCGCCACTGCTTAAGTTGATGACACTTAATAAGGGTCTTAAATTGGTAGGTTTTGTGATGTATACTTTTAATCTGATGTGTCAAAATAAACACAGGCTTCGTATTGTCTAATATTGTCACTTACTGCTTATCTGTAGGCTGAGCAGTGGGTTAAGAATATGCCTGGAGACGTGGAGGAGGTGGAAATGGAAGCTAGACCTTCTAGGTTAGTGTTTCGTCAAGATCTGTGTTTATTTTCTATTTCGTGGAATATTTTCTATTGAAGAGAGCTCTGTATTCATTTGCTATTCCACAGATTATTGTTTATTGAAGAGAAAAAGTAATCAATAGGAAAACTTGTCAGTAGCTTTGAATCTTTGAAATCTTATTCACAGTTCCTTTATGTGTTTGTAGGCTTGGTCTTGGGGCAAAAGTTCCCCGTAAATCTCAAGTTGGATCGTTTACTGATCCTGTTGAAAGGAGATTACATAAGAAACTCAGTGTTGGGAGAAAAAAATCTGCTGCTGATGATGATTCTGTTCCATCTACAAAGAATGAAATAGATAATGATGATGAGGATGACGATGAAAACTTAGACAGTAGAACTAATGCTTTTGCCAAAAAGAGAGTTGCTCCTCTCACCCGAACACCCCAAGCAAAGAAGAAACTTAAGTAACTAGTATTAATAGCTATATGGTGCGTTTGTCTCTATTACTTTTTGGCTGCATTTCTCCAATGACGATTCTCGCTTAATGCTAACTCTGGTGATGGCGTTATAGGAAATTGTAAAATTAGTCTCATCCTAGCAATGCTTGTCCATCCTTGAATTGTATCTCATTGTCATCACCACTTCGTCAACACATTAGAGGTGATATTGAGTGAAGCTAGAAATGTATTTAGAAAAACATGTTTAGGGATAGATTGTAGTACCATGAACATCAGTCACATCAGGTTAGAACTTATCATTGCGAGTGAATATCACCATTATTACCATTTATCACTGGCTACCAAACATGCTGCGAGGGACGTCTTGCTCTTCCAGGTGCCTTCTTGTTCCCCTCCCTAACTTGTATCCCCATTTCGTGGATGTGGTGATGTTGCTAATTGTTGAACTCCTCTGACTTTGGACTGAAGTTCACATTCCCTTCCTGTCTGCTCTCCTGCTGGAATCAAGGTGTTTTTGCGATTAAATGTTGCAGAATGATTGATGGTTACAATGTCGGGGATGACACTGAAACAATGGTACTCTTTGTGTGTGATGAATTTATACTTAATATTTTTTAGTTTAGAGAATTTTTTCTAGACATGTATACTTTTATTATCATCCAATTTTTCCTCTAGAGTGTTGATGAAAACCAAGTAGTTTTTTGTTCTATTGGTAAGGTTTGTATCTTACAACCTCAAGGTTGTGGATTTCTCGCAAGGGGACACTTTGGGAGTTGGGATTTCTTTTACCCGCTCTCCACAATCCTAAAGGGCCTTGTCTGTGAGATTGTGTAGCTGTGAAGTTCTGATCTGGTAGACAAAGTCTTTGCCCAGCTAAAAAACAGTAAAGGACAAGTAAAAATGTTGATCAAATTTTATGTATGTGGAGTGGAGTAGTATTATAGACGCGTTTTCTAGTTATTTCACAATTTATTTTTCTTTTGGTGAAAAAAGTAGCCAAATATATTAGCAACCGTCATAAAGAGTTTGTTACAATCTTCACAATTTATTTCACAATTTATTACTGCCTACAAGATGTAGATAGGACTTTGCATAGGTTAGTAACTGAACTGGATTGGACAGGAGTCAGCTGGACTTGTGGGTCAGATTTTGTTTTCTCGTGGATTAGGGTCGGGATTGCACCTATTCGGTCTGGGCTAGTGGACTTGGACCTGAAAATTCAGGTTTCTTTTGCGTTCACGTCTCTTTGGACCTCCTTTGTGATTTTCGGAATTATTTAAAACTGGAACTTAATTTAGCGCTTGGATGGATGGGTGGGTCCGTGGGTGTTATAGATCCAGACCATATGGAGACGGAAGGATGGTTATGGAAAAGTTGAAATTGGAAATGGGTGGTAAAAAACCTGCAAAGTTTGGAGTATCAAATACATCAAATGGTGTTTAATTTCAAGAACTAAGATGGCACAATACTTCATTTGCAACATTAGGACAGTAGCTGCCTAGCAGGAATTAGGAGGAAGAAGTAGCCAGATGTGAGATGCCAAAAGAACTTCCAAGGGGTAAGTGCAAATGCATCTATCTCATCAAAAAGGTATGGTGAATTGCAAAGTATGCTAGTTATAAATCTTATTGTAGAGGCCAACGTGCAGTCGTGCATTGGCGTCGTGGTGTCTGCTTTGAATGGAGTGGCTGGGGGCTAGGTTGAGGTAGGGGTGTGGGCTGGGGTAGTCTAGTGACCTGCAGGCTTCCTTGGCGAGGACGATCTTTGGGGTTTGGTAAGGGCTTGTCGAACTTGTTGAGTAGTAATTGCCTTTATTTCAAAACACTGGGTTTTGTTTCAACTTGGACTTGACTTTTCCGGGTTTAGCCCGGAACAAAACCCGAATTTCATTTTTTGAGGACCGAAGACCAGATATTAAATTTTAGTCCGGTTCTTCCAACGGACATGTGCGCATTCCTAGCTGTAGTGTCCTGGAGCTTGGGCTCCTCCACATTAGAAATGCACTTTTACCCGTTATTGCTCAGGTGGTGAATTAACATCTCTTCACTTCTCCACTTAATGTTCCGAAACCACTTGGATTATATTGAGGGGATCGTAAATTACTAGCCATTGTCAAGCTAAAATATTTTAGCAAGACAAGCCAAACAACTAAACAAGTATCACATAATAATCAAACAAAACAAGATTGTCTGCCCATCCAATAAAAAGAAAGTGAAACACTAAACATTGACTACATTTTAGCTATTAGTATGACAGATGGGTAGACTGAGCAAGGTGTAGCACGGTTTTGGTGGCTGGCGAGTAGGTACACAACTCAAAAGTTATAGTATTTGCCGTATGACTTGGATAATTGTTAGGGTGTGCGGCTAAATACAGCCCGTATTTATTTGCTCACAGCCTGTATACGTATAAATACGTGGTATAAAAGTCTAAATTGCCCCTCTTCCTTTACTCACTTCCTTTTAAAAAATTTTAAAAATTTTTTTTTTTTTAAAAATTGAATTTTCACGGAACCGGATTGACTTTCCGGTACCGTGTACCGGAAATTCCATCCTGTTCCGTGAAATTATCAGTTTTGACGGAACCGGATGGAATTTCCGGTACACGGTACCGGAAAGTCAATCCGGTTCCGTGAAAATTCAATTTTTTTAAAAAAATTTTTTTGAATTTTTTTTGAAAAATGGATTTTTACGGTACCGGATTGACTTTCCGGTACAGTGAAAATTCAAATTTTAAAAAAATTGTTTTTTTTTTTTTTGAATTTTTTTTAAAAAATGGATTTTTACCGTACCGGAAACTCCATCCGGTTCCGTGAAAATTCAATTTTTTTAAATTTTTTTTTTTGAACTTTTTAAAAAATATTTTTTTTTTTGGATTTTTTTTTAGAAAACCGGACATAATTATATTTAGTAAGGGTATTTTGGACAATTTGCTATAAAATACGGGCTATGAGATGGTAAATACGGGCTATGTTTAGTAACACCCTTGTTAAGTGGAAGATTTGAAAGTACTCTTTCACCGATAATAATTGTCATGACACATAATTTAAGAAGATAATTAATTGATTGGCTATCAATAATTATTAAATGAAAATTTAGTTTTGATAGCCGCTAACGGAGTAGTTTTTATAGAAAGAGAAAGAGATTGACACATTCTTTTATTACACGTTTATGTTTGGTGGGCCGGAGCTAGAGGAGGAAACGAGAGAAAAAATTGATATTTGGACTATTTTGTAAAAGAAGTTGAAATTTTTTTGGAACAAATGGAAAAGGAAAGGTTCAAACTAATCTAGATAGAGGAAGAATATCATCTCAATAGTCATCCGTCCTATCTATGTTACTAATACGATTGGTCATATATTCAAGCTTTGTTCTTTTATACTTCCTCCGTTTCTAAATAAGTGACACACTTCTTGTTTTCACGTTTGTCAATGCATTATTTTAACCATTAATATTTACAATTATCAATAAGTAAAAATTATAAAAAGTTGATATTAAAAAAAATCACGTTGAGACGAATCTAACAAGATCCCACATGACTATGTTTTTCCTAAAATATAAATCAACAAAGTTAAGTAAAGTCTAAACTGTAAATAGTAAATACTATGCAAATGTGTCACTTATTTAGAAACGGAGGAAGTATTAAACTGAACTGAAAATTATTTTCACTAAAACTGAGAGAAGAAACTAATACAACTAATTTGAACTAAATAAACTTAAATTTTGGTCTAAAAGGAGATGACTTTAGTTGAATAAAGCACATTATTAGACAATCATGTGACCTAAATTTGACCGTTTAGACACATTATTAGACAACTATGTGACATAGAATTTGATCGAATAACCGTTTTAGTTTATCTGTTTTTAGTCGTTCTAATCTAATATTTTGTTTTTTTATCATTTAAATACTAATTACATACCATCTTTACATCTACTTTTAGAAAAGACTTAAGACCTGTTCTCTTCGGCATAATTCAGCTGAACTGAACTGAACTGATTGGAACTGAACTGAACTGAACTGAACTGAATTGAATTGAATTAAATAAATATATAAATAATACTTAAACAATAATAATATTAATATTAAATAAAAATTATAATGATAAGTAATAATAATGAATAATAATAATAGTATTTTGGATATTTTTAAATGATAGTTATAAATAAATAATATTAATAATCATATATTAATAATAATAACAATAAATAATAATAATAATAATAATAATAATAATAATAATAATAATAATAATGATTAATGATTATAATGACAATTAATAACAATTATTTTATAGTCTTTGTATTAATATATTAATACTTGATGATGATTATATAATAACAATAATATATAAGAAGTAAATTAATATTACTATTTTAATAATTAGATTTAATAATATAATAATATTTAGTAATAAGATAATGAGTGGGTCGGACCGTGCAAAATTGCATCATAAACCGTTTTGACGTGATTTGATTGGTTTTTGCTTTTGACTTAAACCATGTTCCTCCCTAATGATAATAGTAATAATAATGAGTAAAGCTATAATAAACAAAATAATATATAGATATAATAATGATAATACTTAATAATAATGATAAAATAAAATAAATAAATAATAATAATAATAAGAGTAATTAGTAAAATAAATTATAAAAGAATGGAGCTGAACTGAATTGAACTGAACTGAACTGATTGGAGCTGAACTGAACTGAACTGAACTGATTGGAGCTGAACTGAACTGAATTGAACTGAAATGAACTGATTGGAGCTGAACTGAACTGAACTGAAAAAAAGCTAGGGAGAACAAACCCTTATTATAATGTAAAATCTCAACATAGTAGTTTTAAAACAAACTTCTAAAAGGATACTATCTTTTTATAAATTCTACTCCCTCTATCCCACAATATTCTTCCCATTTCTCATATTTCACAAATATTAAGGTTTGAAGATAAAATATGAAAAGCTAATCATTGAATATGATAAGATTTACTAAAGTATAAAAAATAAAGTTCACTTTTTGACCCTAATTCAAACCTTTATGTATTAGCCAATCACAACTAAGCATTTTTTACAACAACAAATCAAGAATCAGATAAGAAATGCACATGGATTACAAACTTCAGGAGAGAGAATGAGAGAGTAGGGTAATTTTAGGGTTGTTGGTACTTTTATAGGTGGTGTACTACAACTCTAAAAAGACAACAATGTGGCATTTTGGGAGAATTTTTAATTGATTTTTGAGGATAAAGTGGAAATTAGATTTCATGAAGGAAAAATTGTTAAGAATAATCCGACCTTTGGCCGGTCTTCCACTAATGGTACCACCTTCATTTAATCCAGCTATAATCCCACCTTTGACATTAATATTCTCTCAATGGTACTTTACCTGAAGGTAACCTGTTGCAGCAGGTAAGTATGTAGCCGTTATGTTTTTTTTATATTTTAGCTTATATTTTCTAATGTTCTTCCTCCTTATTAACTGCCACTCATCTCTCTCACTCTCTTCCTCCTCCTTCCTCTCTCTTCCTCACACTCTACTTCTCACGCATTTTTCAAATTTTTTTGTTCTTCAAATCTCTTCTTCCTCTGTTCTTGTAGCCATGGCAGGAGGTTCATTGAGTGGTTCATTCTCTCATTCTTTACGCAAAAAACAATCTTGTGTAATCATGGAGCAAGCGCTGTTGTACTTACCTGTAAGAAGCAATGTCCAAATTTTGGGAGGAAATCTTATCGATGCTCGGAATGGAATGTAAGTAGTGTTACATATGTGTTTAATAATTAGTTACATAAACTTAAATTTCCTGATTTTTGTTAGTTTAACATCGAAATTTTTTCTGTTTTATTTAGGGGGACAAAAATTGTCATTTTTTTCAAGTGGGTTTGTGATGTCGTTGAGGAGGAGGAGATTTCCAGTGAGATAAGGGATTTGCAATTCAAAATTCTGACAGAGACACTACCATTATTGAGCTTGAAGTTGAGAAGAAGTTTTCGGAAGATAAACTAATCAAAATGAAGAAGGAAAAACATGAGCTTGAAGTGGAAAACAAAAGATTATCATCCGACATTCGTCTTTTACATGTTCGACTGATGTTAGATAATAATAGGGAGAAAGCTTTTCAAATGGCTATGGTTATGTCTTGGATTTTGTTTGGTATTATTATCTACATGTTGAAGTGAATTGATGTAGGTGCTATGTTAGGGTTTGGAATGTACTTTGCGCTTTATCATGAATTGTATTATTTGGAGGTATTAATGAATGAACGTGTTCGGTTTTGATGAACTAAATAACATTGCTAGTAGCTTCATTTGAAGGAGAAATGTTAACAACATTTGGGAAATGCAACGCAAAAAAGTTTGGCATGAAGTAATTCCTACACATTATTCAAAACGAACACCATTGTATTGTGTACAAAAGGTACCAAATTGTTCAACACGAATATTAACCATAATCTATTACAAAACATCGATCCAATGTTCCACAATAACACTAACCATAATCTTATAAAAAAGCGACTAAATTGTTCGTTGAGATCCTAGACAAAAGACTATAAAAATCAGTGTTGCATGGAGAAATTCTGGTTTGCCGCGGAAGTAGTCGATGTTGATGCTTGACTTGAAATAATTCTCGGACCTCGTGACCCGGGTTCCTGAAAGACAATATAATAAATAAGTTAGGAAACCTGAACTTTTACATAATGATCATTAGGAGGCAAAATTATTTCTAAGAACAATTACGTTGGTGATGGTTGATCCATCATTCATTATCAAGACACCAAATCCAGTTGGAATCTGTTAAGAAACAAAACAATCGTAAATCAATGTTTGTTAAAAAATTAAAACTAGACCATAACAACAAGTATAAAAACTGACATTGTTCCTTCCTCTTCCTCGACCTCGACCTCTACCTCGACCCGTGGCAGCAGCAGCACCATTGCCAATACCTTCAGCACCACCAGCAGCTTCACCCCTCCCACCAGCAGCTGCACCTCTACCACCACCAGCTCTACCTCTGCCGGCCCTTGATCCTCTACCTCCTTTGATCATTCTGCCACCCCTTCCAAGAGTTATGGGATGTACAGAGGCTGTGAAGTGGCTGGCTTGTTGTGTAGTTGCTTGTTCTGTGGTTGCTTGTTGTTGTTGACAATCAGCCCTAGGCCTTCCCCTTGGTCTCTTGCTCTGACTTTCTCCCACACTCACAGTAGAATCTCTATTTGAACATCTCCTTTTATTATGGCCCTTAGTTTTACATATGGTACAAGTCATCTCAATACCATGCCTACTCATCTTCCCAGAGTATTTAGGATCTTCAAAAGGGTCATTAATTCTGTTTTTCCTAGGCCTACCAGGTCCAATTTTAATAGGGGGGTCTAGTGGAAGTGAAACCCTTGGCCAATGTCTCTCACCCTCACATGGTGGAATGGAACCTGTATATGCCTTGAGATACACCTCTCTTTTTTGTAGCATTCATGGACAAACTCCTCTGCTTCTTTGTGACAGAAAAAAATGGCAGCAACAATATGACAACAAGGGTAACCACACATGTCCCATCTCCTACATGTGCATGTTCTTGCCTCTAAATCAACTGTTAAACTGTCCAGTTGGTGATTCACTTGGAATACAATTTCAGTAGATGGTAGGACATCACAATAGGCAGCCTTGTTTTTTTTCCTTTTCAAGCTTTGTTTTGATTCTAGGGCAAATGAGGGAAGCAGACTTCTCCATTTCTTACTTTTTTTAACCAATCTTTGCATCAAAGATGCCCTAATATCCTCTAGCATGGAGATGACATGTTTTGTCCTAGCATTTATGATCTAACCATTGAAAGTTTCTGCTAGATTGCTAGTAACTATGTCAGCTTTAGTGCTAGTGCTCATAAATGCCCTACAAAACAGTTTGGGATTGTATGCTTTGAAACTCTGTACAGCCTCATCACTCACTTTGGCTAGATCATCTAGTGCATCATTATAATCTGCCTCATTGTATGCCTTTACTATACTCCAAAACAACAGTTTCATCTCATCCCCCCTATTACTCTTATGTCATAGAGAAAAAATGTGCCTAGCACAATGCCTATGTTCAGCTTTGGGGAGTGCTAATTCAACACCATTTATGATAGACTGATAAATAAACATGCCAAAAAAAAGAAAACATAAATCAGTTACTTATTACTTATTGATTAGATGTTGATGCTTGACTAATTAGTTAATTACTCCCTCTGTTCCCAGATGTTGTTCCCATTTCCCGATTTGGTGTTCCTTTAAGTTGTTCCCATATAAGATCTTTCTAAATTTAACCCACCTAAAGTCAAATCACTTTACAATTTCATTGGTTGAAATAAAAGGATGATCTTTATGTTTTGCATGGTAAGTTGTAACTTCTTTTCAAACTTTTTTTTCACTTTTAGTATGCTTTGGTAAGATAAATTTCAATAATAAACCTATCAATATGTATTCATTAAATGTCATTTCATCAAATATTCTTTTTTCTTAATCCTCTCCCCGATTCCAAATG
Organism: Patellifolia procumbens; assembly: GCA_947645195.1. Classification (NCBI taxonomy): domain Eukaryota; kingdom Viridiplantae; phylum Streptophyta; class Magnoliopsida; order Caryophyllales; family Amaranthaceae; genus Patellifolia; species Patellifolia procumbens. The sequence continues at coordinate 3,910,776 of CANSGD010000193.1, forward strand.
GGAACAACATTAGGGAACGGATGGAGTAGTTACTTAGTTTAATGATAAATCATAACATATTGTAATAAAGACAACCTATTCATCTACTGTGACAGTAAATAAAAAACAGAATTTAGTTGATACCTGATGCTCATCACTCACAATTGCTAGGCCATCACCATCTCCAAGTTCCAAACTCCTTTGCAGCTGTATGAAGAACCACTCCCAGCTAAGATTGTTTTCACCTTCCACAATAGCCCAAGCTATTGGATACATCTGATGATTTCCATCCCTTCCAACAGCTGACATTAATTGGCCCCCAAGAAAACTCTTCAAAAAACAAGCATCAACACAAAATATCTTCCTACATCCTTCCTTCCATCCCTTTTGCAGACCCTCAAAACATACATATAACCTCTGAAAAACAGGAGGTTGTTTCTCCACACTTGGATCAGTGTAGAACTCCAAATGGGTTCCTAGACTAGAAGCTTTTACAGCTTCTAAATACCTCCCAATCTTCAGATAATGCTCTTGCATAGAGTCATAAAGAAGCTTATGTGCAAGGTAATTCACCTTGTATGCAACATCCCTTTTAATAACAATCCTATATGTTCTCCTAACAGTTTCTACAATTTCCTTAGCAGGCCAATGTGGTCTGCTCTTGAATACCTCTAAAAACTGTTGTGCCAACCAACTTGACTTTAGTTGGTGATTCCTCTCCATTGTCCTATTACAACTATGCTCATTCTTAACCATTTTCACCAAGTATGTTGCTCTCCTAGTATCCCAAGAAGCATATAGCTTAAATGGACATCCCTTTACACAAACCACTCCAAGTCTTTCTAGCCTATTTTTGTTACTTGAAATATAGCTTAAAAGTCTGCCTTGAAGTATAACATACTTTGAAACAACTTTCCCAAATGCAGCCCTACTAGGAAATCTTTGACCTACTTTCCAATTGAATTTGGAAAAATCAGCATATTCACTAACCAACATTCCCCTAGCAGATCTCCTCTCATCCTCAGTTCTTTCATCACCACTTTCTGGTGGTGTATGGATATTCATCTGTTCCTTCAGCATCACTACTCCTGCAACCTAACCTCCCCTCTGCAGCCTCTTCATGTAAATGTTAAGCTATCTGCTCTAACTTAGAATTAGTTCCCCTAACTTTGTTCAAAGCCTCAGTGTACTCCTCATCACTGTTTTCATCATCTTCAAATTCAAATTCAAATTCACCTTCTCCTTCTTCATCCAATCCAACCTCTGTATCCTTCTCCAATTCTTTTTCATTTGAATCTTCATCACTACCCTCACCCTCTGATGGTTCATACTCATCTTCACCATCTTCTTCTAAATCTGAAAGCCCTTGCTCAACAAAGAAATCATCCCAATTCAGATTTTCATCACTCCTAGGATCTAACCACTCATAGTCATCTGGAACTTTGCTTGTTATGAAAGTGGATTTTGGTGTTGACTGAGAAGGGACAGATTTAGGGTTATCAGTTTCAGTTTGTAGCACAGGTTTTTTTGGTTTCTTTTGGTTTTCTGATTGTTTTGTTGGTTGGGATGGGGTAGGTGTAGGTTGATGTGGGTTGGTTGAGATAAAGGCTTCAGTTGGGGGAGGTATTTGTGCTTTAAAAGGTGATGATGTGGAAGAATCTTTTGGAAAGCTATACTCTCTCTGCCACAATGATGCATCAGGTAGTAATTCAACAGTTACTCCACATGGACTCCTTCTAGGTGGGGACACTAAGTGCTGTGGACCCCTCCTCACAGCTAACTAATCCCTTGACTTTTTTGGTGTTTGACTTGATTTAGGAAGGCTACTGGATTGTTGCGTATTAGGCATCTCAATGTGGGAAATAGGTGTATCAGTTTGTTCAAGATTAATCTCAGTTTGTGAAGTTGGGTTTTCAATGTGAGAAGGTGGGTTTTCAGTTTGTGAAGCTGGTGTTTTAGTTTGAGAAGGTGGGGTTTCATCTTCTTTGGCTTGGTTTTCACTCTCAATTGATGGACATTCTAATGGTAGTGGAAGGTCAGGCAAAGTTTCAGGATCATCTACACCATGTAGCACATACATATCAACACACCTATGCTTCCAAACAAGAGTAATTAGATCTCTAACCTTATCATCACCAAAAGTCTGCATCAACCCATCATCAAGAGTTTGACCAGGTATCAAATAATACACAGCCTCAATCTTCTTATAACTCCCACATTCCCTTGCTAACTCCTCTAACCAAAACCAACACAATTCATCCGAGTCTACAGGAAATGTTCTACCTTGTCCTCCTAAATAGACAGTCCCTTTACTAGTTTTCTTAAACAAACCCCCATGCCAAAACCTAAGTGTACCAAGTGTTGACTCCATAGTAGTTCAAGAAGAGCATCCAAAATTTCAAACCCATAACCTATTTTAATGAAAAAAAATCAAATACATGCAGTTAGGGCTTATTCAAACACGTTTAATTACAATCTAGGGCAACCCATTATCAAAAGATGCAAAATTTAACATAAAATAGGAATTTTAAACAGAGAATTTGAAATTTTACTTACCTAACTGAGATTGGGGAGCTTTCGATTTTTTCTAGGCACTTTGAATTCCACGATCTTCAACGATGGAGCTTCATTCAACAGTTGCAGAGGTTTTTGGTGAATATAACTTTGGGCAACAATGGAGGTTTCGGGTTTTATGGGACAAGAGGAGGTTCAGAGGTTAGGGAGAAGTTGAAAGGACAAAGTCATTTTGGTGGGAAAGTAACTGGCATCCCTTCTTTTACCTATTGAACAGGTTGTAGGTTTTAGGTACCATTGAGAGAATATTGATGTCAAAGATGGGATTATAGCTGGATTAAATGAAGGTGGTACCATTGGTGGAAGACCGGCCAAAGGTCGGATTATTCTTATCAATTTTTCCTTTTATGAATGAGGGTATTTTAGGAAAAAGAACCACACTATAAATGAAAAGTGTTGGAATGAGAATAACATTTTAGGATACCTAAAAAGGGAAATGGGAAGAACATTGTGGGACAGAAGGAGTACTTGATATTAATTAAAGGTAATAATTATTAAACTTTCATGTTTATTTACCTTTAAATAACGTCAAAAAAAATTCAAGACTTGTTGGTAAAAGATTTGTTAGCAAGTAAATGACACTCTGCCGCGTGGCGGCGCGTGGCGGGGTCTAGAGTGGCTTGGGGGAATGCCATAGGAGTTGGGATTTTATTTGGAAGGATTATGGCTAATATACGAGTTACTTTGAGGAAGGTTACCATAAACAAAATAGTAACTATAAACAGATTTTTTTAAACAAGGAAAAGATAATTTTTTTTGTATATGAGGATCAATTAAAGTACAAAGTAAAGAACTTATCATACATAATCTTTAGAGAATTAAAGTAACTATTCATATATAGAAGGTGTTTGGTAGATGGTCAAATAGCAAAAAGAAAGTGTTCGGTGAGTAGCTACAAAGCCAAAAGCTGCTTTTACCAGCCTTTTGTGCTAACTTTTGAATTTTGCTTCTATTTTGTATCAAGCAAGCACTAACGGCAGCTTATACTAAACTCTTTTATAAATAACTCATAATTACACAACTAGTCAAACAAAACACTAAATATAGTTGATCAAACCAACCACTAGCGGCTAGCCACCAGCTACTTACCAAACACCTTCAATATTGAATAAGATAAAGAAGAGGGATTCCACATGTTTTGATCAATGAAATGAAAATAACCATGTTGATTATACTTGCAAACCTTTTCTCTTTGTCATCTAAATTCTCACGTAAAGTACCAGACCCAAGCTTCTGCAACTGTGTTTAAAATGTTTATTTTATGTGCCTATTTATTAGGGCCCCCTTTGTATCTGAAATTGGCCTTGTTACCTTGGCTATTATGTTGGACGGTCCGTAGGATCTTGGTCTAAATAGGCCTGGACTTAATATTTGTTCTTACAACCCGAAAATAAAAAAAGTGTAACACGACTTAACAAGAAGATTTATGTATACTCACGCAAAAGTCATCCAATACTACAACTTTTGATTCCTCCTTGTCACTTCCCCCCTCCTTTATCACGTTCTTATCTTAAATTAGATCTTAATGTATGCTTTTGTAATATCAGGTTTTTAATGGAACTCTAAGTCTTTAAATTAACATTAAAATTTGACTTCAACTCACGCAGACCCATAGAAATCGAAAATCTTTGAACATTCAGACATCTTTCATAGTTGAAGTTAAATAATAAGAGTTTATAAGAGAAGACCAAATAAAATCCTAATCCATTGATTGTTGTTCTGACTTGCTCAATAATCAAGCCTAAAAAATCCTGTCTAGTTGGTTTAAATTAAGCAAACATATATAGATACTATCCACAAGAGGTTATTGAGTTAACCCGCCATGTATAGAATTATATTTCAAGTTTTGCTTTCAGTATATTTTTAAACTTTTAATATTTTATTCTATTAGTTAGAAGAAGGACTCTGTTAGATTCGAAGTTTTGGCAAATAAATTAAATCGAGCTATTCAAATCACTCAGTTGGATGTAGGGAGGAGAAGGGTAAAGGAAATTCTCAACCCCCCCCCTCAAAACCATAAGTGGTGTACATACTCTATGCTTGTCGTTGAATTAACCCTCTTCAGGTACTCCATTCTCCACTTAAGCGGACAAGATTAAGGCGGGCGACTTGTCGATATGAATACGAACAAATGAGTCCAATCTGATAGCTCGTAGTACCATAAATAGATCCAATATACTATTCATCAATTACACAAATTCCTATCCTTACCTATTCTACTAACTTCGTCTTTATTATTAGACTTAAGCATCGGAGAGAAGATTAATTAGCCGTCGTGCTCAAGTTGTGGTACAGGCAATGTCTAACCCAACATCTACCACACTCTTATATCGATATCACATATCCTAATAATGATATTCCTTGTTATCCTTGTTTTCTTACTGAAATAAATAGTAGGAATCGTTCATGTAATGTAAAAGATCCGTGGAGTATATTGGTTAGTATTTTTTTTGGGAAGGCATACTAGTTAGTATTATAAGCTTTTAACTTACGATCCGTACATTTAGGTATGCATTATTATAATTAAATCATTTATGACATCACTTAGTTTATCGTGTCTGAGACAACGTGTATTCCACGGACCAATTTAGAGTAGCCAATTGGGAAAAGCCTTCACATCAATTCAACTATTGAAGGATGACTTTGAAAGCGAACATGTACCTCTAAATTTCTATGGCTGGTGAAATTATTCCCCCACCACTAATCTCACTAATATTATTTTTAATTAAATTAACATCCAACTTTTGTACTTTATTAGTGTGAATTATCATTATTATATATTAAGCTTTTAATTTATTGTGTGGTCCACATTTTCTTAATGCAAATATTACGGATTCCTTTTCAACAAGCCTCTCAATGATGACAATGAATGATATTAAAATACTATTTGTTACATAAAAGTAGAAGCTTATTTGTTGTTTAGTCATAAGCATAAGGCATAATATGTTTGCATTATTATAATGATTAGTGGGGGGTATGAATGATATCTACCCCCATCGTCAAGAATTAGGATGCTGAGACTTGTTTTTGAGGCTTTGATTAGTGATGCTAATTAGTGGTTAATTAATTGAACATTGACACGTGAATCCATGTGAAGAGGGCCCCCGTGTTTTCACCTTGGACTTTGTTAAGATTAATTAAACTAGTCATAGTAGCAAATCATACTAGATCAACTTCAAAACAACATCTTATTCTTTGAACCTTTGATAGTAAGCATAAATATTATTTAAGCTTTTAGCAAATAGAGCAACAATAATGGAGATGAAACTATGTTTGTACTATTGTATCCATAGAGGTGACAAATGGATTGTTTAGATGGGTTCAAAATCTATTGATGAATTATTTGGTTGAAACTTGGAATAGGAGTTGAATCATATATGGTTAAAATTAGGTCTAATCTTTGTTTCGATTAGTAAATCAATTGGTTTAATAATAAGGTAGTTTTGGAGTCTGTTTGATTCCGAATTGTAGTTGGTGTGGTAGTTTAAAGTTAACAAGTATAGGATGAGATTATAAATTGGTGATTTAATGATCTTTATTCATTATACTTACATGTTTTCTGCATTTTAAATTTGTTCATATAATTATTGTTTTTTTTTTCAATTACTTCATACACAATCGTAACGAAGAAAATAGACAAAACGAAGACAAAGGAATACAATTAGATCGAAAAACCATTGAAAGAAGATGAAGGCCCATAAAATTTAGGATGTGATGATAAGAGTTAAAAATGTTATAATGAGGTAAAAAATGGAGTATTGATATAGATTATTAAAACTTAATACTTCCTCCGTTTTTTTTTAGCCGCGACAATTGAATATTTTACCTCTCACAAATATTCCCAATTGTTGCAGCTAAAAAAAATGGAGGAAGTACTCTTTATACAATGGTATAATAGAATGTTTCATAAAAGCTTTATTTGGCATAAAAATGAAGTAAATTGTATGGAAAAAGGTGAGGTTCTAGTAGAACAAACAAAAAGAAACTGACAAAACTAAAAGACAAATAGAGAAATGGAGAGAGTACAAGGAAAAGAGAATAGAGGGATAAGCATGGGGGGTGGAAGAGGAAGCTAAGCTAGCCAAACAATAACTTGGGGTAAAAGAAAGGTAAGTGATTCATGAAGTCATGCTCAGCTTGATAATAGACATAAGTGTCAATTCACATAAGTTTAAGACTACATCTAAGAATTTCTTTCTTCTTTTTTTTCTGAAAAATGCATAAATGGCAAAGGTAGCTTCAAATGGTCACAATTTGAGGGAAATTCAAGTGCCTATTCTCTTGCCCTATCCTTCTAATGGAGATCAATCATGCTGAAACACTAGCCATCAAAAGAGCTCTCAATTTGTCCTTGCACTCCGATTTTTCAACTCATCCCCTATCATAGTGGAATCAAATTCTTCGAACGCGGTTAGATGGTGCAATGGTAAATCAAAAGGTCCGTGGAACTTGAAATTCTCAATAAATTTCATTTGTGGTCTATTGGCGAATATAAGCATGAATATAAGAATCGTGTATATACAAAAGTCGTGATTCCAACGTCGTAGCTGATGCATTAGCAAAACAAGGAATTAGGAGAACTGATGATTTTGTTGCTTGGCTCCAACTTTTTCATTCTCTTACTTCTCCTATATGAGGATTTTTATTGATGTGTTGCATAGTTCTCCGAATGTGGAACTTTAAGTTGTATGGTAACATTTTTAGGGGTTATATTTAATAAATTCTAAAATTATATATAAAAAAAGGTTACATTGGGCAAAAAATTTCTTAAATGTAAATTGGGTGGTTTGCAATATAAGGTATGTTCAATTCACCTTTATAAAATTATGTTTCGAGTTCAATAAATTTTAATATATTAGATTTTGTATGAGACAAGTTATCGAATCTCTATACTATAAGGGAAGAGAGGGGGTGGACACCAAAAATAAGAAAAAGAAAAAACAAAGAAAATAAATCAAAGAAGTTATTAAGTAATTAAGTTTTATTTCCAAACTTAGCAATCAGATTATTTACAAAAAATGCTTAAAACTTCAAACTACAATATCTAAAAATCTACAAAGTAAAAAAAATGTTAAAAAATATCAATGTTAAAATTTTCTTGAGATCTTTAAATAGATACCCACTTTGCTATATTTTTATATACTTTAATTTTTTTATATTTTTCAAAATACATGAGTAATTGTGATTGCTCATGAGTAGGGGTGCATTTGATCAAATTGATCATGAAACATGATAAAGTATTGTAGGATGATTGTGAAAGTGGCAGAGGGGGAGGGAAGATGTATTTTTTTACTCATGAATGATGATGCTAATGACATCTTCCATTAATATTTTATAAGATTATTTGTCTTTTTTAGCGTTTTGTTTTTAAATCACTATTGCTAATCTACTCTCTAATATATATTACACTTTTTTATGTATTTAAATTATTTCACTATTTAAGCTCTTTTGAAATTACAATTACACCCTCTAAAAAACAAAATAACTAAAATTTAATAATTATTCTTAATAGTATGAAAATTATGTATACACTTCACTGGAGAAATTAGTTCCCCTTTATTTGAATACCCACCTACGGCTTTAATTGTTATTACTTTTGCGGGAGCTATGATTTTTTTTCTTTTTTTTTTGCTAAGAAATACATTTCCTTAGGAGGGCTAACCAACTAGGTTGGACTCCCCAAGAACTAAGGAAACAAGATCAACTATACAATGCACAATGTGATTTCTTCCAAATACTTACATAGGGCCTGTTGTGTTCAACTTATTTTCAGTTCAGTTTAGCTCTAATAAGTTCAGTCCAGCTTCAATAAGTTCAGATCAGTTCAGTTCAACTCTAATAAGTTCAATTTAGTTAAGCTCCAATAAGTTCAGTTTATTTCAGTTCAGTTCAGCTTCATTCATTATTTAAACATTTTTTTTCATATTAATATTATTATTATTGGTCTTATTTGTTTTACTCATTATTATCGTTATATTATCATCATTATTATTATTATTATTATTAATTTTAATTTTAATTTTTATATATTTTTTTGTTATCATATCTTTACTCATTATTATTACTATTATTATTATGGCTGAGCATGGTTTGGATTGGTGCGCGGTTTAACCAAATTTCATGTTAATACGAGTATTCTAATTTGCAATTGTTGTTTTATTTTACCTACTAGATATTCACTATTACATCATACAAATAAGCTACAATATATTAAAAAATTACAAAGTTGCTAATAATTCTGGAGTACTATTTAAGGTACAACATCGTCATTACGTTGAATATCAAAGATAATTTGGCGGTTTGTGGTGGGGTTTGGTTTATAAATATTATAGACCAACTCACCAAAAATCGTGGTTTCGTTAGAAGCACATACCAATCCATGTTTTAAGCTAATTATTATTATATATAATTACTAATTATTATAATGGTAATATTTTACTTCTTAGACATTACTTTTATTACATCATCATCAAGTATTAATACACTAATACTAATAATAGTAATTACTCATTATTAATTATTTCAGTAATTATTATTTTTAAATTAATTTAATATTTAAATATTATTTATAACTATCATTTAATAATATCAAAAATAATATTATCATTATTCATTTAATATTATTCTAAATTATTTATTATTTGCTATTATTACTTGGAATTATAATTACTTATTATTTAATATTCCTAATAATTATTATTACTTATTATTTATATATTTATTACTATTTAATTCAATTCAGTTCAGTTCATCTCCAATAAATTCAGTTCAGTTCAGCTAGAATTAGATGAAGAGAACAGACACATATTACTCTTTCACACGAGGCACGCATCGCGTGCATATAAAGCTAGTATATACTGAGATAAGTTGTCCCACAGTATACTCCATCACTTCTCAAAATCTTTACATTTTTTTTATTTTATAATGGTAAGGAAAAAAGGAAAGGATGTTTAGGAGACCCTCCGCTCGAGGGGAATTCCTAATACATCATTACAAAGTATTGTAGCCAGATGAGAACCATGCCAGTCCGTAATACAAATAGAATCTACAACTAAATGTCCCGCATTTGCAATCCAGTCAGTTGCTTGGTTTGCTTCTCTGTAGACATGCTGTATCTTGACCTCTTCAAAAACTCTTAGAGTGAGTTTAGTATCCTCAATGATGTTGTCTATCTGCCATGGGGTGATACATTTGCCAAGTATCGCGCTGATAACTAGTTGATTGTCGCCCTCAATGATTAACTTGGCATAAGGGTGTTTTGTTGCTTCAAGGACAACCCTATGAAGTGTCGTTGCTTCTGCCATTATGACGGAAGAAATTAATAGGTTGAAAGCCTCGGCTGCTATGACGTTGCCGTCATGATCTCTAATTATGTAACCTGCTGCTGCTTTGTTGTTTTTCACCGACCCCTCGAAATTAAGCTTGTAAGTACCTGGAGGTGGAGGTGTCCAGGCTACTTGAATGGTGTGGGTTGAAGATGTTGAAACCGCCGAAGTAGGAAGGAAGGGGGAATCGCAATTGGAAGGATTCAAGGCGAATTCATCAAAGTGAGTTCGAACTCGCCATTCGTAACCGTATTTCCTCGCGCGATGATATATTCTATGAATATTCAGCTTTGCATTACTGAAGATCAAATCATTTCTTACATTCCAAACACTCCATAATAAGAATGTGAGCTTAGCGGCTCTACTCTTATCTTGTAAGTGTTGACGGTATAAAGCAAGTACATTAGAACTGTTGATAAGGCAGCCTACCCACTCTTTCACTTGGGGTAGTGACCATAATGCAGATATGCTTGGGCAAGTCAGGAAGAGATGGTCTATTGTTTCCGAACTATCAGAGTTGCAAACTGGACAGTTCTGAAAAGGAAGTATATTTATTTTGTGAAGAGTAGCTCTAACGCTAATTCCATTGTTTAAAGTTTGCCATAGGAAGATCTGTAACTTTGGTGGAATTTGAAGTTTCCAAATAGTTCTGAATTCCCATTTAGGGGTTTCGGTTAACATTGTGAGCTAACCAGTTGGCTGATTTGACTGTGAAGTCCCCATGCGATGACATACCCCAAACTGGGGTATCTGAGTCTAGGTTTTTCGGGAGTGGAAGACCCCTCACCATTTCCATAAGATCGTCGGGAAGAATAGATTTCAACTTGACTAGATCCCATGTTCTTTCCTTTGTTATGAATTCTTCAAGTTTGAGATTTGTGTTAATCATATGAGGAACTGGCTCTAGAATTTCAAACAAAAGACTTGGTAGTCAACCAGTTGCTAACCAGTAGAAGATTTTGGACCCATTGGCTATTTTCCAACGGATGCCTCGTCGTATTAGATCTCTCTGTTCCATTATTTTCCGCCAAATAGAAGAGTGAGACGGCTTTGGAAGATACTCAAAGAAGGTGATGTTCTTCAGGTACTTTTGTCGCACAATGTTGGCCCATAGATTACTTGGATCAGTCAACACCCTCCAAGCTAACTTTGCTAGGAAGGCCTGGTTTAAGCAAGTTTTCCTCAGGCCTAGACCTCCAAGGTCTTTAGGTGTAAAAACTTTATCCCATGCAATTAGGGGTATACCCTCTTTACCTGGGCCTTGGTTCCAGAAGAATTTCTGTGTATAGAGTCGATGGTGGACGCAGTCCTTACTTGAAGTAAGGTTACTGAACAAGCATAATTTGGTATTGCTTCTAGGTTTGTTTGTATAAGAGTATGTCTACCTGCCTTGGATAATAAACCTGCTTCCCAAGATTTGACTCTTTGGTCGGTTTTGGACAGTAACAGTGCCAAGTCAGCCCTAGTAGGACGAAATGAGCTGAAATTGATGCCTAGGTATCGCCCTAGGCAAGCCTTAGGGGCCATGTTGAAATGGCTAGCCAAGCTGTCTTTTCGTGAATTAGGAACATGCTTTGAAAAGATGACAGCCGACTTGTGGAAATTTACTAGTTGGCCCGAACTCTGACAGAAAGCATCAATAATATTCTTGAGATTGGTACATCCAGTCTTAGTGGCTTTGCAGAAGAGAAGACTGTCATCTACAAAGAGTAGACAGGGAATTTTACTGGTGCGTGGGCTGATCTGAAATCCCACACCACTCTTTCGTGAGACTGCTGACGCATGTAGTTGTCTGATGAACCCTTCCATACAAATAATGAAAAGGTAAGGAGACAGGGGGTCACCTTGTCTTAGACCTCTAGTTGGCGTAAACCAGCTTGTGGTGTACCCATTGACCTTTACAGAGTAAGAATTCATAGTAACACATTGCTTGACGAGTTCAATCCATTTATGGGGGAAGCCTAGGTGGGACAGACACCCCCATAGATAATTCCACTCTATTCTGTCGTAAGTTTTTTCCATGTCCAATTTTAGGGCACACCACCCCGTTTTGTTGCTAGATTTGTGAAAGGTATTAAGGACCTCTTGGACGATAAGTACATTGTCGTGAATAGAACGACCTTTAGTGAAGGCATTTTGGTATGGACTTATAATTTTATCTAGAATTGGTTGAATTCTTGACACTAAGATTTTTGAAGTGGCCTTGTAGAGTGTGTTTATAAGGCTAATTGGTCTAAAATGGTTTGGTTTTTCTGGATTTGGGACCTTCGGCAGGAGTGTAATGATGGTATGATTTATGGAAGGTGGAAGATGGCCATGTTCAAAAAAGCTTGATATAGCCAAACAAATATCTTTCTTGATTATAGTCCAATACTTTTGATAGAACCCAAGACCAAACCCGTCTGACCCTGGTGCTTTGTGTGGGTTCATATCAAAAAAGGCTTCTCGAATCTCTTCCTTAGAGACTTTGGCCATAAGGTTCTGTGAATCTTGGTTAGAGAGAATGGGTACATGTGCTCAAAGGCTGTGGTTGAAGGGATTGATTTTGCGGAGGTGTAGTTCTTTTTGAAAGAATTATTCAAAAGGTCTTTGATACCTTCTATATTGTTAATCCAAATGTCATCTTCATCCCTTAATCTGTGTATAGTATTAAGGGAGATCTTTGTTTCATCTTATTGTGAAAAAACCTTGTGTTTCTATCCCCTTGGGATAACCATTCCTTTTTGGCTTTCAATCCCCAATGGGATTGATTGAAGAGAAGGATCTTCTCCCTCTGAATGACTAGTCTTTTTAGGTGTTCAACCAATATAGGGTTAAACGGTTGATTCCATAGTCTTTCCTCCACCTCTTGAATTTTAGCTATATTCTGTATGAGCTTGTTGGAAGTATGTTGGTACTTCTTTCTTGACCAAGCTTTAATACTACTCTTTATTTCCTTTAAACGAGATTGTACCCGAAAGAAGCGTGAGCCTTTAGGCTTAGTGCTCCATAGCTTGTTTATCATACTAAAAACCTCTGAATCCAAGGCCCATGCCTGTTGAAATCTGAACTGGGGTGGAGGTCTATGCGGGTTTGTATGTGTATAGCAAATTAAAGGTGCATGGTCGGATACAGTGAAAGAGCCATAGTTTACACTTGCATTTGGAAAACAATCTAAGAAGTCTTGATTGCAAATGGCTCTATCTATTTTCTTGTATACTATGTAAGAGTCATAATGTTTCTTCCAAGAGAAGGCATCTTGTTGAGACGGTACCTCTAGGCATTGTGATTGTCCTAAGAACGTCGAAAAACGTTTTAACTGAGAGACTGAAAGGGGCCTGCCACCCAGCTTATCAGAAGGAGATAACATTTCATTGAAATCTCCTAAGATGACCTTAGCTTTACTATGTGCGTTGATGTAATCTAACAAATCACTCCATATTGCATCTTTTTCCTGTTCTTTGGATGGAAGATATATTCCAGAGACTAGGACATCTCGTTTACTAATCTTGGAATATATGTGAAGGTGGGCACATCTATCAACCAACAAGTAATTGTCAACATTGATATTATCGCTATTCCAACAAATCCAAATACCTCCACAATGATTGATTGGATCAATTATGAGAGTATGTTGAAAATGTAGGGCTTTTAGAATTTTCTTACTATTGACATTATTTGTCATTGTTTCCAAAATAAAAAATAGATCCGGTTGATATCTATTCTTTAAAAATAGAAGTTCCACTATTGCTTGGGGTTTTTTAGCCCCTTGGATGTTCCAAGCTATGATCTTCATCTAAAATACTTTTTAATTAGTTTAGTTAAGTTCCTAAAAGTACTTCGTTTGGTGATGGAAACGAAGACTTTTGAATGCCAAGTATGGGAACAAGCCCATAGTTCATAGCGAGTGGCAAAGCACTCAGTTCGAATATTAAAACCAATTAAGCAATAATGTACCACAAACAAATAGTACTTAGCCAACAATAAACAAAACCAAATTCTATTTGTTAACACAGAGTATTGAATTAAGCCTCCAGCTTTCCTCAGCTTGCAATGGTATGTGCCTTTGAAATGCCAAGAATTCCGCTTGGTAATCTGCCTAGTTTTAAACTGGGACATGGAGCTTGAGTAGGTTGAAACGGAGCACCTAGATAAGTAGTAAGGAATAATAGGATGCGTATTAGTGAAAAAATTCCCAAAAAGAAAGCTCACAAGTACCCAACTAAGACATAAAGGAAACTTAAGCTTATAAATAAGCTTATTAAAAGGGTAAAGAGCAGTCCAAGTAAAGAACAAAAAATGAGCATAAACTGATTTATAAGAGTTGCACACACAAGGCAAAGAAGCATATGGGTGAAAGAGCTCAAATTTATTCCCATAGTTGTAATCGAAAAAACTAGTCTTACACTTAGAAAAAAGGGGGATATAACACAACTTCATATTTGAGAAATTCCCGAACAACACACAGAAGCCATGTGAAATTAGCATGAGAAGCTTAAGTAAGCACGAATTCCAGTGTCCATAGTAGATAACAATTTGGGTAGAGTTATGAATTATCACCCAAATAAGGATAAAAACAGAATAACTAATCACCCCGTTCGTACTACTTGAAGATAAAAGAGCCTTGAATTTGCTACTATGGCTAGGAGGGCATACAACGAGTTGGTTCAAACCAACCCGTGGTCTGAGGCAGGGTGATCCGCTTTCCCCTTATCTTTTTATTATTTGTATGGAAGGGCTTATCAGACAACTAGCTTCTTCTGCTTCTAGCAAGATAAGTGGTATTGGTTTCCAAGTGTGCCCAAACACTACTAAGATCCCTTGTTTGCTCTTTGCTGATGATAGCCTTTTATTCTGCAATGAAAATCATCATAAACATCATCTTCGCGGTACCGTATCATAATTTAATAAACTAAAATACTTTTATAGAGATTCGTTGACATGACAATAGGGTTTAAAATTATATTAGAATGAACGCTGTGATTAACACCTTGTTAATTAGGTAGTTTATTACAGGTCAACAAACAACAATTAATTAATATAATCAATGAAAAAGTGCAGGCAAATTTTTAAGCTTTCTATCACTATTGAATGCATGCACGTATTAGGGCATTCAAATGTCAAAGATGCATAAATGAAAACTAATTAGTAATTAGACGGAACGATTTTCTGAAACTTTTATGCGTTACTATTAACTAATAAATAAATAATGTCATATACCGTAAAAAAACTTATCATTAAAAATAAAATAAAATAAAATAGTCTCATTTATAATATGAATTTAAAAATAATGACTTAACTCTTAGTTTTCACTATATACCATTATTGATTTTGATAGAAGAAGCAATAATACATGTTGGAGTAATGGTTGGAGATCTTTTCTTACATACTCGAGGTTGGGATTTCAAATCTTCACGTAGACATTTTTTTTAAAATATGAAAATGAAGTGGATAGAATCACATCCAAATTAAAGGGGACGGGGACACGTGGCAGATTGCAACTCTTGCTTATACTTTTTAATATATATAAATATAGATGGTCATGGGTATGATAATGAATATATATTAATGCAGTTGGTTTTGTAAGAGACAATCTACTTGTAAATTAAACTTAGGCAACCGCCCAAGCCCAATATTTAGAAAAGAATGAATTGTCTTCTTGAATTTAGTGTCTAGCTTAATTTTTTTCGTGACCGGTAATCCATTTTGTGACCAATTTAATTTATTTAATAATCACAACTTTAAATTCATTCAGTGACTAGCTTTATCCACTAAGTGACTAGTTTAATCCATTCGGTAAGTACGTATCGTTGAGTTATTTTTTGTAATCATACATTGTGGTTCGAAAGTGTGAGATGTTTAAGAATAGTGTTGGGATAGTATGACATGGAATGAATTTGTTAATAGAATGTAGGCTTCATAGTCTAATTTTATGTTAAAGTTAGACCTTCTCTTAATTTGTTATATAAATATAATTATTGAATAGATTACCACCACTAATAAACTATTTAAGAATAATTTTTCGTTGCAAGTTGGATCCATCACCCATTAAAGTCAATAAAAAATGGTAATTTACCCAATGGATTGGGAAGGCTAAGTTTTTTCCATTATTATTGTTACTACTAATTAGGCCATGTTCAGTTCACCTTAAATAATAAAATTTAGTAAATATAAGTTCAG
Organism: Patellifolia procumbens; assembly: GCA_947645195.1. Classification (NCBI taxonomy): domain Eukaryota; kingdom Viridiplantae; phylum Streptophyta; class Magnoliopsida; order Caryophyllales; family Amaranthaceae; genus Patellifolia; species Patellifolia procumbens. Next base: position 3,926,813 of record CANSGD010000193.1, read on the forward strand.
TTCAGTTCAGCAAAAATAAGTGCAATTCAGTAAACATAAGTTCAGTTTAGTAAAAATTATTAGTGCAAAGAAGAAAAAACAATATGAATCAGTTCATCGAAAATAAGTTCAGTTGAGCAAAAATAAGTTCAGTTCAGCAAAAATAAGTTCAGTTCAGCAAAAATAAGTTCAGTTCAGCAAAAATAACTTCAGTTCAGTAAAAATAAGTTCAATTTAGTAAAAATAAGTTCAATTCAACCAAATAAGTTCAGTTCAATAAAAATAAGGTGAACAGAACAGGACCTTAGTAGTACTTATACTTACTACTTCCCCTCCTCTCTTTCATTTATAGTACTTTGACTTTCCTAATCGACAACCCATTGACAATTATTTTTTTAAATTCATACTTTTTCTGTTGATAACTTTTTTTTAAAACTTTGGATCTTTCTAAAAAAAAAAGCTGTCACAGGGTTCTTTAACATTTAATATATTTTTTTAAATGTTATTAGGTTTAGAGTATATACCAAAATCATGGATCGGTCGATGTAAATATTGTTCATGTTAATTTAATATTTCTAGTTTTAACTACCTTATACAACGGCTCAATGGCGTTCAGTAGCTTTTGCTTTTTACTTTTCAAATTCATTCGTTTACTAAAGTTCTTGCATGTTTTCTCTAGTTTCTAATCTAGCATACACTTTTCCCTTTTCCCCTTACCCCTTTCACTTGGCTCACTCTATTTCATACTCACTCACTACCAAATTTGCTCTGTTGTTTTAAAAAAAGACAGTGTATTGGGTCAGCCACATCTGACCATGATATTTGGTCAGACCGTTTCATGTAATTTTTAGCCAATACATTATGTGTTTCAGTTAATGTATTTCGTGTTTCAGTTAATATTTTGGGTTTCAATTATTTATTACAATGTTATAGTTAATGTATTTTGCTTTTAAGTTAATGTATTATGTGTTTTAGTTGATGTCTTTTAGGTTTCAGTTATCTATTCTAGTGCTTCAACTAATATCATATATGTCTAACTGAAATCATAAGTTCATTAACTGAAACAGTGAAATAAATAACTGAAATCCAAAATTCATTAAGTGAAATCATAAGTTCATTAACTCAAAAACTCAAATTAATACTCTCTCCGTCCCATATTAGTTGCAACACTTTCTATATATGGTTGTTCCATATTAGTTGCAACACTTCTATTTTAGGCATAGACCCACCAATATTTTATTATATATCACCCAACTAATATACCCCACTCATTCATTGATTTATGTGAAAAACATTAAAATATTACTCCCCTACTATATCAACTTCTTCAAAGTACCACATAACTTTCTATCACATCAACTTTTACAATAAATTAATATAACTTACACCCTACTTTATTAACTTCCTAAAACTATGTGCACAAGCTATTGTTGCAACTTATATGGGACGGAGGCAGTAACTAAAAGCCAAAATTCATTAAATGAAATCATAAATTCATTAACTGAAATCATAACTTTATTAACCGAAATCACTTAAATCAATAATTAAACTCCGAAATTCATTAAGTGAAATCATAAGTTTATTAAATGAAACCATCTGACCGAATTTTCTGGTTAGACCATCTAACACAATATATACTTTCATTAAGTGAAATAATGAATTCATTAATTGAAATAAATAACACACATACATAATGCAAGCTCACACAGAGAATACAATTACTACTCCTACGTGAGTTTATTAGCTCTCTTTGAGAATTAGATCCAATATTCTTTGAAGAGTCATACCATTATTTAGTGCACGTCGTATGTGGGTTGTTTACCTCGTATTTGAGGGTTTTTCCCATGTTAAATTATGTGTATCATTTACTACAATACCCTTTATTTCGAATTTTCACTTATTACATGATGTTTAGTACTCCCTCTGTTTTTTTTATTAGATGTAACATTTGGCTTTTCACATTTTTCGTACCACAACTTTGATCTACTATATCTCTAATTGTATAATTGTAAAAAATATAAAAAATACTTCCTCCGTTTCTAAATAAGTGACACATTTTATGTTTTCACGTTTGGCAATACATTATTTTTAACATTAATATCTAAAATTATCAATAAGTAAAAATTATAAAAAGTTGATATTAAAAAATTTCACATGGAGACGAATCTAACAAGATCCCACATGACTATGTTTTTCCTAAAACATAAATCACCAAAGCTCATCAAAGTCTAAACTGTGAATAGTAAATACTATGCAAATGTGTCACTTATTTAGAAAAAGAGGAAGTATATATTTGAAAAATGTATACCGAGACGAATCAAACAAGATCCCACAAGACTCTATTTTTGCTTATGTATAAATAACTATTAATTGACAAAGTGGATTGAATGAATAGTGCTCAAAGTCAACATATTACATTTAATAAAAAATGGAGGGAGTACTATTATATAAAACTATCAATACCACTATGTCAAATTCTTAAAGTATCGCAAATACTTCCTCCGTTTCGCAATACTTGCTCCAAAGTAAAATGCACAAAAAACAAAGAAGAAGTACCGCCACCAAACGTACCTAGTTAGCTCCACCAAAGCTAAGCCAAGCCAAACCAAACACCTGCTCACCGTCGCAGAAAGCTTGACCCAAACAACTTAACAACCAACAACAAGCAATGTTCTTCACCACTACTTCTTCACCGCCACCGAATTAAGTCTAAACAGATATGTAGTCGAGGATGATAAATATGCAACAAAAAAGGGGAGTTTGTCCTTCCATGAAAGATCCACCAAATTAGGGTGAGGGTTGGTGACAAAAAAGGGATGGGGTAGGTGGTTTCCACAGAAGGGGTGACCTTAATGGAGATCCGAGTGCGAGCGGAAAGAGACAGCGTGCCAGAGCTCTGCAATTTTGGAAAGGAAGAAAAACCCAAAGGCAATGAGGAGAGAGAGGGGATCAGGTTGGTAGTGTCCACGCAAGAAGAGGGGGATTGAGGGAAGAGAGAGGTGGGGAATGAGGATGGTTTACACAAAGAGGGGGTGAGGAGAGAGGCGATGGGTTTGGGGTGGTCTCCACAGAAGGGGAGGGCGAGTGAGGAGAGAGGGTATGGGTGGGGTGATGGTAGTGGTGGTGATGTCAGTGGTGGTGATTTCCATGAAATGGGAGTGGCTCTTATTTGACATTCTCTAGAATAATCTTAACTTTGACAACCATTCTAGAAATTATCCAAGCTAACCCTGGAGAATCTTCTTGTTGTAAAATAGGATTATTTTGCAGAACCATCCAGAGTACAAGGTTACCAATTATGAGAGACAATTTTCGAAATAAAAAAGACACATCAACAGTAGTCTCATGCTCTCATCAGACCCGGTCAGTTACACTGCTTTAGTTTAGAAAATACCTTTACAATGTATCAATTAATCAGCATAGTTTTTAAAGCTGAAATGAAATCCTACTAGTGTGAGAAGTTAGAACTCTAGCAAAAGATTAACATTTATCCCTAACTCATTATTTTGAAGCAACCACAGGGCACCTGCCGCACTTCCAGAACAACAGTTTCAAATAATCAAATGTATATAAGTTAGACAGAAGCACATACACATATCAAAAACACCAGGCCAGGCCCGTGTACAAGCATGTTGTTGATTAAACATGCATGTAGCTAGACGCCCCTAGAAATGGTAGTCGCTACCTAATGGACCCTGACGGCTACGGTGGCTAGCCTACAAGCTATGCCATCATGCTAGGGCCTTGTGTAACGCCCCGACTTCTAATCTCTTTTATTAGGTTAATTTATCTGGTATTAGCAGCGGAGGACCTAGATAGTCGGTGCGTTACCGCCGTACTTTCCGTTAGGAAAGCAAGGCGACATAAAACGTGATATAATGGTAATTAAATAACATGCGTGATGGGTGACAAAATTACAATTGATAATTAGCTAGCATTCTCTTAGTCTTACATAAGGGTTAATTAGAAAATAGAAACAGTGAAAATTCTAAGAACTACGTTAATCCTCACTTCTACGCCATGCCGTCTTCCCCGTGAGTACCTAAAACATGAAAACAAAACGTCATGAGCCGATGCCCAGTAACATACTACCCTAACATCGTAAATTCATTTCAATTCATTTTGTTGCAAACAGGGAGAAGAGAATAGTAAAACATCGTATAAACATTTCATAAATTCCATTTCATCATGAAAAGAGTAACATCAATATATTTGTCATTAACAGAACATTTTTACTTTGGTAGCTGGCAACCATACACTTGTAGGACGTACGCCTCCCACCAATGTGGTACCCCTTTCGGGAATACGACCATAACAATACGGTACCCCTTTCGGGAATACGGCCAGAACAATGCGGTACACCTTTCGATGTACGGCGAACAATGCGGTACCCCTTTCGGGAATACAGCCAGAAAACAATGCGGTACCCCTTTCCGGAATACGACTGGTACCAAGAATCACACATAAACAATGCGGTACCCCTTTCGGGTGTACAACTCAGAACAATGCGTTTCAGAACTATGTAGACAGAACCTCTTTCACTTTCCTTTATCATGTTTCCATACATCAATGCTTCGAAGGAGCTCATAAAATCCATTAAAACATTATTGAGCATTCATACTTTATTAAACATCGTACTTAATCGTCATGCGTACTTAGTCATAAAATTTGAAAGGTATTTAGCATCATCCCAGAATCCAAGTAAGGAACAAAACAGAAAATCATTCTCATAATTACGATCATTATATTGCAAACCGTTTTCATAAACACACTTCGAAGGGGATTGTGGGTGTTAGCAGTAGACGTTACCTCGACCCGCAGTACGATAACCTTTAGACCTTCGTGGATCGTTCTTCAAGAGCTCCGAGGGACGTTCTATCTAAGGAGCGTATCATTTTACAAGTGGCTAATCGACTAACTAGTACTGGCTTTCGTTGGCTTAGTTACATAACATTATCCTTTAATTAATACTATCCCCATAGCTTATTAATATACTTCCTCCGTTTTTTTAAAATGTGACACTTTCTATTTTAGGAAGTTTTAAATTAAATGTGACACTTTCTTTTTTGGTCAATAAACTCTCTCTATCTCTCTCCTCTCACATGGGTCCCCTTATTTTTTTTTCTCTATCTCTTTCCTTCCCAAAAATTGTCTAGGAGTCCGTGAATCTAAAAATGTCACATTTAAACAAAAACGGAGGAAGTATATAACTTTAGTAATTCTTAGTAGATCTTATACATATTCTATTTCACACCATATATTCTAAGTTTTACGAACCATTTATGTCATGTGAATCCTTTGAAAAAAATATATTTGTTTAAACTTAATAAGTTCCAAGAGTTTAAAATAAGGCTCTTCATTAATAATTATTAATAGTTACTCGTTATTTAATAACTTGCTATTTAGAAGCTAATATTTACGGACTCCATAACTTCATTATGGAATACTAAATACGACATAAGTAACTACTATATCTCATTTAGGTAAAAATATTACTACTTTATAATTCGCATAAATACATGTTTAATGACTTGAAGGCGTAAACTATAAAATATAAATATATACTCTTTAAATACTAGAATTATTATTAAGTTAATAACAAACCGAAATATTATTCATTAATATTATTACTTAAACATTATAAAAAGAATTCATATACTTTATTAAATAGTATTTAGCAAGTCATAAATAGTTTGTAAATAATAATTCATAAGAAGTATTTCAATATTATAATTTACTTACTTTTTAATTAGAAACTAAATATAATAATTTGTACTTTTATTAAATTCAAAAATACGCACCAAACATATTAATAATATTAAAATGACTCCTTAATTTATATTTCAATATAAATACTACTCATAATATTTAAAATAAGTGTTTACTATTAAAATAAGGTAATTATATGAACACAAAATATTACATGAAAATATGATTACTAATTTACATAACTTGGTTTTATTAACTATGCTTTAAAGCAAATAACTATTATTGAAAAACTTTAACTTAATATTTACAACCAAAACTAAATAATTATTTTAAGAAAATAACTAACAAATTCTAATAACTAATCCATTAACTTTAGCTAGATCAATTTAGGTTCAATATAGTATACATAAACATAATTTGAATAAAACAACTTTATTTAAATTAAAAATCAGATTTAAATCCAATACTAATATAGAGTATTTAGCTAGTAATAATGGTTTTAAAAATAATCTAAATAATTTAATACAAACAACTAAAATAATTAGCCCATAATATCTAACTAGTTTAATTTAGATTCATAAACTAGTACATATAAACATAAATTAAACAAAGTGGTTTTTACTTAACTATAAATCAGCTTTAGGCTAATAATTAACTAAGATTGATAATCTAGTACTTAGATATTAATAAATTTCAATAAATTAAAGAAATGTAAATAGGAATAGAAAAGAAACTAAGAAGCACTTTAATACCAATAAGTCCACCGTGCACGCGCACCTACGTAGAGGTAGGTGCGCTCAGGTGAAACGCAGCCTTTAAAAAACAAAACGCGGCCTCTACGCTGTTCTGGGAGACGGAATGAACATTGGTTCATTAGTAATGAACAATGGTTCACTGTAAATGAATTCAAATTCCAGAATTTTCCCCCCTTTTATCTCTCCACTGACAGCTTTTAATTTCAAAAAAAACTTTCCCTCTCTCACTTTCCCACACAAAACACTTTCTCTCTCTAAACCATTTACTCTCTCTATCAAAGTTTTCTTATGCATTATCTCTCAATCCACCATTGTTGTTCATTCCAAAGGTCAGTTTTTGTACTCTCTCTCAATCCTTGATCTTCTATTCTCTATCTAATGGTCAGTTTTTTGTTGTTCGTCCCAGAGGTGAGTTTTTTTACTCGTTTTTTCTGAGTTTTTTGGGCTTTTGTACTCATTTTCAGGGTTCTTCCTTACTTGTTTTTTACTCTCTAATCCTCATCTTCATCTGGGTATTTTGAGTTCATGCACTCGTGTTTTTTCCACAGATTTAAAATATTTCTCTAAAGGTCATTTTTTTTGGTTTTTCCCCACATATTTTAGTTATTGTTGATTCCTATTTTGTCGATTCCTAAATGACTATGTATGTTCACTTATGTTGGGCTGATATTCATTGGATATATGCTTATGTTCAATCTTAAATGAATTAGTGTTCTTATGTAGATTAAAATGCTATTTTGAAATAAGGTTCATCCGTGATGTTCTATTGTTCACCTGAAATGCGTTTTTTATGTATGTAGAAATGTCCAACTAAAATTGGTCTTCTAACATGGGGTACATTTGGTATGTTCATTTTTTATTCAATTGTACACTCATGTTATTTAATCATATTAAATTATTCAATTGTTCATTAAATTCACTCAATTGTTTATTTCATTATTTCATTTAATTCAATTGTTCATTCCTATTGTTCACTATGACTTTTCAGTTGTTCACTAGTTCTTACCTGTTATTCATTGTTAACTAGTTCTTTTCTACTGTTCAATATTTTTTTATTTGTTCAATTGTTTACTCTATTGTTCATCTACCTATATATTGTTCATTCTTTATAACAATTGTTCATTCATTTTATTTAATATTTTACTAGTTTTTCATTGTTTTTCATTATTGTTTTCTAGTTGTACATTGTTCATTAGTTCATTTTTATTGTTCATTCATTTTATTCAATTATACATTAATTTTGATCTAATATACATTCTTTGTCATCTAATGTTCATTGTTCACTTCATGAATGTGTAGAAGTGGTAAACCAAATGTACCACTTGCTAGTACCAAACTCTACCCACCAACCAAGGCCGCTACTGAGGGAAAAGCCTCGGCCACAAAGATCAAAACCATAAAACCTGTTGTCAAGAGCAAACCCATGACTCAAAAGGCCAAAACCCTTGTTTCGAATTCACGTATAGTTGGATGTGAAGGTGGAGGAAGCGCGGTCCAGTTTGAGGATAGGAGCTAGGTGATCAAGGCAAATCCCGTAATAATGGGGAGACGTTATGGCTTATTGGCGTCCGTTTCTTTATTTAGTTAAATAGTATAAATATTGCAAATACGTCATTTGTATATTTTACAACATTTTATGCTAAGCATTGTACTCACTCTTCGGAATCAATAAGAATATTTGCTTCTATTTATTTTCGTATTGTTCTTAAATCATTTCTCACCGTTCTTTATTTAATTCATCCTAATTGACGTTATTGAATCATCGGGTCAAAAAGAAATAAAAACTATAAATAAATGAAAAAATAATTATTACATTTCAAATCAATGAATACTAATCTAGATATATTCTTATAGATCAATGAACATCAAATCGGGAATTATGAATAACTATATTCATCTAATGAACATTTAAGCAACACACAATGAACTTTTGTACCAGCTATATGTACAATTGAGCAATCGTCATGAACATTGATAATAAGTAGTTAAACATTATGATACCAAAGTTAATTGATAACACTACATGAACACTAGAGCAAATACAATGAACATGTGTACTAATAAGATGATCATTAGATAGTAATTGACAATAGATAACAAATGGTTCCAATACATGAACATTAGATTAAACACAATGAACTTGTGTACCAAGTAGATGAATCATTAAGCAAACATAGTGAACATTAACAAGAAGTACTTTGAAAGTTATCAATAGCAAAATTAATTTATAACTATTCATGAACATTAAAGAGCAACCACAATGAAAGTGTGTACTGATTAGATGAACAATGCATCATATATAATGAACTTTGATAATAAGTACTTGAACATTAACAATACAAAATTTCATTGATAACAATCCATATAAAAAAATGAGCTTTTGTACCAAGTAGATGAACTTTTGAACAAACATAATAAACATTGATAATAAGTACTTAAACATTATCAATAGAAAAGTTCATTAATATTAATACATGAACATTAGAGTAGAAACAATGATAGTGTGTACTAATTTTACAAAGAATGTCTGCTATTTACTTATCAATGATTACAGTTATTTCAAATGGTTCATTTGTTCATCTCAATAGCTACAATGTACGTTTTGTTCAATTGTGAATAAACCACATTCAAAAGATTTGACCATAAGCCGTTTACATTTTGTAGTGTATCTTGATGCTCAACATGTACATTAAAATATATTTATTGTTCGTAATTTATTTCTTTAAATTAGAAGTCTGTACTACATAATTTCAAGCCATGAAATTTACCATGTTCATTATGTTTGGCCAATTGTTCTTTATATCCTAACAAACGTTCATTTTCCGTTTGTTTCCAAATATTATCCATCGTCTTTTTTAATTATTACAAAATGGTGTAAATTTTCCATGTGGAACTCTATTCCTCAATTATAGATAAAATTATATAAGAATAGTAGCTTGTTCGTTTAATATATCCATGGGTTCATCTTTTGATAATTGATGTTCATTAGTTATTGTATAACTGGGCAAGACGAAATTTCATTTGTTTCTCATTCATGTACATTAGTCATGGGCAAAACACTTTTCTAGCAATACTACATGTTGTTTGTCTTTTTTCAATGTTTATTTATTTTCAACAGGTGTTCATCCCGTGTCAAACATAAGGAGAATGCTGATTTGTGGTTTGTTTTGTTTTTTTCTTCTCTAATGTTCATTTATTCAGGTCTGATGTTCATTCCGTGTCAGACACAAACTGGGTTGTTTTTTCTTGCTGCGTTTTGTTCTGTTTCTACTGCGTTTTGTTCTGTTTCTGCTGCGTTTTACTTGGGCGCACCTACCTCTCTGTAGGTGCGCGTCCAAGATGGAAATTAGTACCTCTGTTCAATTGAACAGGGAAGACAGACAACAGGGAAGGGGAGGAGCAGAGCTCCTGCGACGCTGGCGGCGACAGTGGACTGAAGTTCGTCGGCGTCTGTACGGGGCGGTGGTGCAGGCACGTTGCCCTGGTGCGTGTCACGCAGCATCAGCGAACGAGAGGAGGGAGAAGTGCGAAAAAGGGGGTGCGGTGGCGTGCAGGGCTGGGTGCGGTGTCGTGCAGGTCTGGGTGCAATGTCGCCGGCGAGTTCTGGCTGCGTTGGGGTGCTTCGGCAGTGGCTGCGTGGTTGTTGTTGCTTGGCAGAAAACAGAGGAGCAAAATAGGGGAAAGGGGAGAGTGTGGCGGGAAGAAGGGAAGAGATGTGAGTGTTTGAAGTGTTATTTTGGGTTGCAAATATGGCAATTTATAGCCATTAGAGAAGAGTCTAGAACTCCATTTTTGCTTGGAGAAGGGTTTGCTTGGGGAAAGGTTTGCTTAATGAGGTGGAGAAACTCCATGGCTTTTATGAAGAAGGAGGTGGGGGAAAGTCAAGGTTAGGAAGTCAACATATGTAAATAGGTTTTTCTTTTCTATTTCCTTAATTTGTTAGTACTACTATTCTATAAAAAAAAAAATAATAATTCATAAACCTTCCTACTTTTAACTTTAATATTAATTAATTTATATTTAGAAATTAGTTTAAGAATTACGAAAATAATAATAATAACTTAAGTTTAATTAACGTTAACAAATTTAATAAGTCGCATTATATATAAATATATATGTAATTAAAGAAAATCTTAATTAATTACGATTTTTGCTTAGTTAAACACGTTTAATTTTCTCGCGTATTACACCTTGACTAAGAATGACACAGCTCATGTTCAGGTAGGATCACCTCGGGCGTGAGAGATATGTTGGTTTGAATTGGGTCACTCTTTTTTAGATTTTGAGCTCGTGTCACTTACCTTTTTGGGTTGAGCCGAGTAAAGTATGGGACATGATTATATTAGGTAATTTCTAGGTAGGTTTAGAATGTTATCGGGTCAATACAAGTTGGTACGGCAAACAAGTTGATCGGGTAATATATAATAATCAGTATTAAGTAATATTGTAAATATTATTTTTAGCCCATAAGTATATTGGTATACATACTTATACATATATATGTTATATATACTATATCACAATTATAATTATTATAATCATAATTAAGTTGGTTATATCAACTACAATTATAATAATGATAAGGATTTTTTTTGTCATAAACCATTATACCAAAATGTCTTTTTGCGAGAGATTGCCTTTCAACTACTCCACATAAATCATTTTTATGTAAAATAAAATCGTGAGAGATAGTTTGATGCCACATTTTCCAAAAGGACTTGGTTGGACCGGGTCCACAATAGAAATAGTGTAGACCCATTATTTTTCTTCTCAATATTTGGTCCGCCGCTTCCCCTGCTCAACCCCCAACTTTCTCTCTCCTCTCTTTCACTTCCTTTCTTCTCCAAATTCGTCAGAATCCGATCACCAATCATCGGAGATTTCTCCTCCAAATTCGTCGGCGAAGCTCTATCTACTACAACCTCATTTTCTGAATTTTTTGCTAAACAAGCCATGAAACTTGAGCTGATTTTTCCTGATTTTTTTGCATTTTAGATCTGAAATTCAGTCTTCTTCTAATCAAGTTGAGAAGTTTGTTCAATCGTCTTCTTCTGTTGCCGATTCGAGGTAAGTTTTTGCTGCTTTTTTAGGGATTTTTAATTTTTTTGTTTGATTTTTGAGTTTATTACTGTAACCGATGTGATTTGGTGGAATACAGTGTGATTCTAATTGCTATTTATTGGCACTTGATACTTGACATTCATCTAGTATTAAAATTATGGTTTTTGTAAACTGCAAAATGGAAAGAGTACTATGATTTTGAAATATTTGTGTTATGTCAAACCCAATAGAACAAAGAACAAGACAAATATTAGTTTAACTTTTAATTACAAAATATAAATTTTTGCTAAGAAATCTTAACTTTTCATTTATAACACTTAACTTTTGATTGCTAAACCTTAACTTTTTAATTATAAAATCTTAACTCTTGCTCAAAAAACCTTAACTTTTGCTTAAAAAAACTTAAATTTTGCTTAAAAAAACTTAAATTTTCATTTATACCACTTAACTTTTTATTACAAAACCTTAACTTTTAATTACAAAATCTTAACTTTTGCTAAAGAAACCTTAACTTTTGCTAAAGAAACCTTAACTTTTGATGAGCTATAATTTAACTTTTGCTAAAAAAAACCTTAACTTTTGGGACTTGGCCTTGCTCTACAATAAGTTTATTTGTGACAATTTCTGACAAGAATCCCAATAACAATAATAATAGTGATAATAATCACAATATTTATCATAAGGACGATAGACAATGACGACGACAACAATGATAAATAATCCTCACTCCTTTTTTTATTTATTAAGGCATTCTCTATATGTCATTAGTTACTCGGCCTACTCCTCACTCTCACTTTGACCATATCTTTTATATTACTACTCCATTTATCCCATGATAATATAACTAATTATTATAGCACATTGTTTCAAGATACTATGAAAGTAACGGGGAATTAACAATGGAAGAAATTAAATTAAGGAAGGCCAAAGGCCACCGGCCATATATGTACCAGCCACTAAGCTACCATCGCACAATGTTTCAAGACATTATGAAAGTAACGGGAAATTAACAATGGAAGAAATTAAATTGAGGAAGGCCAAAGGCCATCGGCCATATATGTGCCAAACCTTAAGCTACGCCATCCCCCCACCCCACCCTACCCCCCCCCCCCCCCCCAAAAAAATAAAACGCGACCCACACCTTCAATTTGTTCCTCATGGCCCAAGGTTACTACCATCTATAGAAACCAGATACATAGGCAACGACCTAGCCTACCACTGTAAAGATAGATAGTGAGAAAACAAGAACTGATTGTCGCGCGAAAAAGAAAATGGGCGATCAACCATTCAACTGACTGGACACGAGATGCAGCATAATGCTTAGCAAAGTGCATTTTCATGAAGCCAAACCATGTGGTAAGGCTAATAATATAAGATGTGAACCCCACCACTAGCATTGGGCCAACTAATCAGAAGAGAGAGGGGTAGCAAGAAAGAGGAAATTTACACCACTTACTTCTCTTATAAATAAAAAAATTAGCCCACATGTACTAACCATTACTTTTTGTCAACTGCAACCAAATCTTAGGAAGTCAAAAGCCCACTAACATCAAAAGGATTGATTTATGTCACGTCCTCCGACACAAATTAGCATCAAATGAATAACTGATGACATGCACATAGGCAAATATTAACTTATATTCGTATCAGCTTATTGCCATAGCAACCCTAAGCTAAGGAGATAGAAAAAGCTTCCAATGCCCTCCACGATTAGGTTATTATCATACAATTGTCCTTTATACCTAGATGTCACGACTCGTCCCCCGAGCATCGATAAAGCTCGCACTTAAACTGTAAGTGCCGGAAGAGTTCTTTTGTTGGGTGATCTTCCTAGATATTTCAAGAGAAGACTAGAGGCTTCCTAGGAACATTCCAGAAAAAAACCTAGAACATCTTGTAGTCTCTGGAACCATCAAGTATATACTTGTAATATCTAGAGTAGTCTAGCGTTGTGTAGAGTTATGCAGAGTCGATCATGCTCCATTAATTTTAGACTCCTAAACGAACCTCGTGGGCACACCCCCAATTTTTCGTTTCCATCAAGCATGGGCTTTAGAACCGAAAGTACTTAACATTATTAAAAATGGTGAAACATAACTTCTAAAGGCTCCCGCTTCTACCGTGTACAATCACGACTTTTACAAATAAAGACGAGTACCAAAGCATGGGGCTAAGAAGAAGTTTCAACATACTTCTAGCAAATTGATTCAAAATATAGAAAAAATTCAAGAAGTGGAACAGAGGTTGTGGGTCCAACCCTACAACCCTATTCTGGTCAACCACCTTAAAAGGCTCGTAAACCAGCGTGAAATTTGTTTACCCTTCAAGCAGTCTGCTTGGAGCCTAAAAAAACAGAAATAATTGGTTAACCCAAGGTGATAGAAATACTCGTTTAATTTCTTCCACAACAAAATGAAACAGTGAATATCTCATAATAAAATCAATAAACTCAGGGATGATGATGATTTCTGGGTGGACACTCCCGAAGGCATTCAAAACCTATTTGTTAATGCCTTTCAAAAGAACTTCACTTTGACAAACTCAATGCCTTGTGCATCGGCTTTCCAGAACTTAGGGCATGTGGTTTCCTCTCATGATTTGGATGTACTACTTGTCAAAGTGTTGGAAGAAGAGATAAAAATGTCTTCTTTGACATGAACCTTAATGAGGCACCAAGATCAGATGGTTTTGGCGGTAGCTTCTACCAACAATATTGGAATATGATTAAAACTGACATATATCTTGCAATCTCCAGTTTCTTTGAACATGGCCACCTCCCCCATATGTGAATCACACCATTATTACCCTTCTGCCTAAAGTCCAGCAGCCAAAAGAACCAAGTCACTTTCGTCCTATAAGCCTGTTTTTATTTCAATACTGTAAGTGAACGGTGTCGTAACACTAACGGGTCTACACAGGGAGGTGCAAGATTAAACACTAACTGTCTCTAGACTATGAAATAGCTACACAATTCTATATCGATGGTAAAATCTATTAAACTAATTTCTAAAATAATAAGCAGGGTGATAATAACGATGATAACGATGATAACTATGACAATAAAGTACTAAGATTGAGTATCACCACTAACATGAATTAAACATACACAACTTACATTCTAGTTAATGAATCGATGCTTAGGCGAGATGGCATTCTTTCAAAGATGAACTACCTTAAGACCACTTTCGTGAATACAAAAGGCCTAACTAATATGCATGCTTCCTATTTTCATGGCTAACATACAAAATTAGATGCATTAAGAAGCAATGTCAAAGAAGTTCTCAATCTCGATTCTCACTATTTGCATGAGCGAATCTCAACCAATGACAAGTTAACTAGATTGAATCTCAACTTTCGTTGATGGATTCAATCGATAAGATAACAAATTGCCACAATGAAATCCCAATTTCAATTCCAACTTTTATTGATAATTAAAACTAGGGTAAAACAATGGTGCAAATTGATGATGAAAACAAACCTATCAAACACTTATCGAACGATTCAAAAACATGGAACTAATAGAAATAAAGTGATTAATCCATGCTAGGGCTCAACTCAATCCGAGAATTTAAACTACTCACAGTTCATAGTGATAGAAACATTATTAAGCATAATCAAAGACATAATTGAGAAATCGAAAGAGGGAATAGAGAAATCAAACTTGAATTAAATTGATGAATCCGAAGTCTTCGATCTTCAAAACTAAGTAGTAGCAATGTAATTGAGATATATAAACTAAGAGTACTTTTGTCTAAGCTATGAATGAAAAAAAAAATCTAAAACTGAGTAATTAGGAATAGATTGCTAATCAAAACCTATTTATACTCTACTAATAAAATAAAAATAGGAGTCCGAAAAAGATTAAATTCGACACAAACCCAATCAGGTTTAAGTTCAACCCGACCGGGTCCAGGGTCCAGCCTGGTCAGGTCCAAACCAAACCCGATCTGGTCCTAATTGAAGGGATCCCAAATGACTATTTAAATGCATCCAAATGAACCCGAATGCGATCATGAGTCTCTAACGATCATCTACATGCTCCAGAATGGCCCATTCCACCTCCAAATAGCTCTCATCTCCCTAGAATAACTAGCATAAAATCTAGTGGAATATAGCGGAACCATGCATAAAATGTATAGTTTCAGTAATTAAATGGGGGTCAAAACATGATAAAATATCAACACAACAAAGCCTTGACAATAACCTTTACAAGGCCATTTTGAAAATCATTGTTTCACGCCTTCAACCAATCATGGACAAGATCATCGGCCCCATCCAAGAAGCCTTTACAAAAGGGTGTTCTGTTTAATTATGACAACATCCTTATTGTCCAAGAGGCTCTGAATACCTTCCACAAGTCAAAAAATAAAATCGGATGGTGTACCCTGAAACTTAACATGAAAAAAGCTTACGACAGAATTGAATGGAACTACCTCTGGGAGTGCTTATCTCATTATGGCTTCCCTACCAAATGGATTCATTTGATAAAACAATGTGTAACAACCGTTTCCTATTCTATTAAGGTAAACGGAAGAACAACAAATTGGTTCTGACCAACTAGAGGTCTATGACAGGGTGACCCCTTATCCCCTTACCTTTTTATCATCTACATGGAAGGGTTCATTAGTCAATTGTCTGGCCCTACTAACTGTAAAAAAAGTGGTATAGGGTTTCAACTCTGCCCAAAGACCACTAAAATCCCATGTCTATTATTTGCCGATGATAGTCTTTTGTTCTTTAAAGCTACAAAGGCGGGTTGTAAGTCTTGTAAGAACCTCAAGGCCATCATTGACAACTTTTGTAGTGATTCGGGGCAGCTTGTTAATTTCCACAAATCGGCAATCGTTTTCTCTAAGCAAGATCCCAATGCACGTAAACATGCTTTGGCTACTTATTTTAGTATGCCACCTAAGGCTTGCCTAGGTCGGTATCTCCGTATTCATTTTAGCTCCTATAGACCTCTCAAAATCAGTATGACATCTCTTCTCATTAACACTAAAAAGAGGGTCAAATTATGGGAAGCGGGCCTACTTTCTAAAGCAGGTAGACATACCGAAGCCATTCTGAATTATGCCTCTGTTGCAACAATGCTGCAAACTGCAACAACATCCACAATTGATTCTATCCATAGAAAATTTTTATGGAACTAAACTCCAGGTAAAGAAGGTACCCTCCTCATAGCTTGGGACAAAATTTGTTCCCCTATAGGCGTTAGAGGCCTGGGTCTAAGGAATACAATGCCTCTTGACCAGGCATTCCTAGCTAAACTAGCATGGAAAGTTATGACAGATCCAGATAACCTATGGGCAACCCTTGGCCGGCAAGAATATCTAAACAACGTCTCATTTTTTAAATACAAGCCAAAGCCTTCCCACTCCACTATTTAGAGAAAGATTATGGCACAACGTGATCTCTTACGAAAGGGGAAAAGGTGGAAAATAGGTGATGGGACCAATATTCTCTTATGGGTCGAGAATTGGGTGTCTCATCATTATCTCTTCAAAAGTTTAAGCCCTGATGTGAGCTCCATTCACATTCATCTAACTCTAGACAAATTCATAAAAAATGATAGATCCTGGGACTATGTCAGGTTGGGATCCTTACTTCCAAACAACATCATTGACATGATCAGAGGCATTCCTCTTCCTAGAAATATTACAAATCACACTCCGATTTGGGGGTTTTCTTCCCATGGGGACTTTACTGTCAAGTCTGCAAATTGGCTAACCCATAATATCGACCCCGATACCCCAAAATGGGAATTTGGAATGATTTGGAAGCTCGACATACCGCCAAAATTCCAAAATTCTTATGAAAATTGTTACATAATGCAATTAGTGTACGTGCTATTCTTTACAAAAGGGATATTATTCCTTTTGACACATGCCCAGTCTGTAACAGCTCGTATTCTGAAACTACAGACCACCTCTTTCTACAAGGCCTCAAAACCTCACAACTATCGATTGGGTTGGAACTACTGCTCCTCAGCGTACCATCAAAGGCATGTTCCAACATCTCATTAAGGACAAAGGTGTCACTGCAAAAATCTCTTTCCTTCTTTGGAGCATTTGGAATGAGAGAAATGAGATCATTTTCAATAATGTTAATTTCAACATCCATAGAGTTTACCACCGAGCAAGGCAGTATCATCATGAATGGAAAATACGTAACCATTATGATGATTACGCCATGAACTCCACCAAATATGCTTCCCCCTATCCCACGACACCTCCCACCACTATTTCACCACACTCCATATTTGTTGCTTGGTCCCACCTCCTAGAAGGACTCTAAAACTCAATTTCGATGGTTCAGTCAAACACAACAATGCGGCAGCAGGGTTCATCATTAGAGATCACAAAGGTCAAGTTCTAGCAGCTCAAACCCACAACTTGGGTAATTCTTCCGTTCCCATGGCCAAAACTACAACTCTGCACAAAGGCGTCATACAAGCAGCTAACCTCTCTCCCTCAAACCTTGTCATAGAAGGCGAAAACCCTATAGTCATCAACGCCCTAAACGGAAAATCAGAGCCCCATGGCAAATAGACAACATCATCGAAGATGCCAAAATTTCACTATAAGTTTTTCAAGATTTCAATGTTCAGCATGTCTACAGAGAAGCAAATCGTGCATCGGATTGGAATGCAAATATAGGTCACCTTGTTTTAGATTCTCTGTGTATTAGGGATTGGGAAGGTTCTGAATTGTCACAAATACTATGTAACGATGCTTGGAGTGCCCCTCGAGCGAAGGGTCTCCTAATCACCCTTTCTCCTTTTTCCTTACCTTTATAAAAAAATGTAGAGTAGTTCAGAGTTGTGT
This sequence comes from Patellifolia procumbens, assembly GCA_947645195.1. NCBI lineage: Eukaryota > Viridiplantae > Streptophyta > Magnoliopsida > Caryophyllales > Amaranthaceae > Patellifolia > Patellifolia procumbens. The sequence continues at coordinate 3,945,141 of CANSGD010000193.1, forward strand.
AGAGTTATGTGGAGTAGTTCAGAGTTGTATAGAATAGTATAGATTTTTAGATCATAGTTAGGATAGTGCCATGTGGCACTATCATAGCCCTCCATTATGGAGGTTAGGAACTTTCTAGGATACTTGGCACCACTATAAGTATGTGGTGGCTCATTTGTACATTTCAACCAACATAACACATTCTCTCTTCAAGCATTCTAAGAGAATTCTTCTCAAACTCTCTCTTTCTTTATCAACTTGCTAGCCATCTTCCATACTTAGCCAAATTCGTAGCACACATAGCCTATCAAAACAATCAGATGCCTTGACATGCCTTCCGACGGGACCATGAAGCAAGTAGGCCACGTATAACGACTACAAAAGGGTCGGTTTAAAATTTAAAGACTCATTTTGACTCAGCCACGAGACTGTGAAGCAATTATGATAATTCATAATGAATAAGAACAAACATTTTAAACTTTAAAGACTCATTTTGACTCGGCCAGATGCAAAGAACAGGAATTATCAGCTAGAATGATAATCCAAATCTAGAGCCATTTAAATGAGTTAAGATATTGATGCGATTGATGGAGTGCCATGATGTCTAGGCCGTACAAGTCCAAGGAAGAATAAATCCAGTTACGTTAACAGGCCCAATTAATATCTATATCAGAAAATATTCAAAAGTGAAAAGACAACAAAAGGGGGGAAAACTAACTTTTCCAAAATATACAATACCTACAAGCTATAACATCAGGAAGTAAGGTGATCCAGCAACTCGTGAGCACGGATTACCTCATGACCAAGTTTCACCCAATACTTGGGACACCCGAGCCAAAATAGTCATGACCGCAACTCTATTTGGTTGAGTACATCCAATCTGCATCACAGGGGATAATGAGTCTAGACTCGAGCCAAAATCTCGATACATACAAACATATATTTATTATAGAATTAGTGAGACTTGAACCAAAATTAGAAAGGCATGGACGAACACAAATGGCGTCTATATGCACACAAATCTGCAACCTTGTTCGCCTTAACTTTCAAACAATTGCATATTCATTTTCACATCATAAATGACGTTGCACTATGGATCTTCCACCCACCTCCATATTCTCTTGATTGAATTATAACACAAAGATTGTCGTCTTCAATGATCAAATTAGAGACCTCAATGAACTTGTCCGCCTAATTAGTACCTTCTCTCTTGAACAAAGTTTCAGCTATGAGAATACTCTCGTTTGAGGAAGTGGCTTTAGAATGAGCCGAAAACAACTTTCCGCAACTATCCAAGAAGTTTGAAGTCGATCTACCATATTCTAATTTCAAAGTATCAAATTTTAGTTAAACATATCATGAGGAGGATACCAACAAAACTCATTAGTTAGAATCTTGTACAAAATGTGTTTTAAGACTAGATATTTCATTTGGATTATCAAGTAATTAGGCGTTGACTTATCATGAAAGGCATTTAACTAGAAATAATTTAGTCTGCACAACAAACTAAATTATCAATGATAGTTTTGTTTGTACCGGTGATTAACTAAATGATCCACCAACAGAGGCTATTTTTTTTTCTTGTTTTGCATACCAATTAAATTTTTAGAATGATTAATAAGCTCATCAACACAATGATATGCGAGGATTTATTCATATTAGGGAGTTTCCATTGTAGTTATTTGTTTAAATGAAGGAAGACCTTTTCTATACTGGATTATAACTACCTCATATATATATGTTGGATCTGAGCTCCCCAATCCTTGCAAGAGTTTGGGAATTTTGTGTTTATTGGTCTCTCTTTCCTACTACAAATTGAGTTGTCGATTATGATTTGTGAGGGTAATGCGATATATGCCCGATTTTCATCTACATTCAATTGAAACATAGCAAGCTCTTATGCAAAGCTACAATATATAGAGCGACATATCCCTCATCACTAGTTGTATTAAACAATAAAATAGAAAAGGGTAATAGAGTTAGAGGAGAGGATTGATTGAAAAGCTTGAATGTATTGCTTATATATAATCATATTTATAGTACAAAATTATAATCTAAAAGATACGTACAATCATTGAAGGTAACGATATCATTCTATTTACTAACAATAAGATATACTAAAATATATTATACAAGATAGTAATTGATATAATATTATTGTCTCTAATATGCCCCCGCAAGATGGACGACCGGACGGGAAGACCAAACTTGAACAATTATAGTCAACGATGAATACGAGTGAAAATTTTATTTTGGAGTTGAGAGGGAATTAAATTTGGATGTAGATGTTGAGTAACTTTGATGAAATTTTGATTTGAGAGTAGTGAGAGAAGACTAGTATGAAGAAAATTATCAATTTTGTTGTATTTTGTCATAGGAGAGATTGTTGAGTATGATTATGGCAACGACGGTATTTAAGGGTATGGTTTATCACTGCTATGGTTTAAAGGAAAGACATATGAGTTGGCAACAATTCTTGGTAGATAACCAGTGGTTGTCGAAAAAGTAGAGAAGAAGTATTATAGTTTGAAGCTTTCAGATGTTGATTAGAGACTGATCAGAATATTTCAATCCAAAGATGTACGGAGGAGGAGGGATAATAGTATGGCACCATCATTTGTCGATGTTGACAAAGGTTTTTTTTGATGGTGTAGCCATGGAGACCGGAAGCGAGAAAAAAATGGATCAAATGCTCATGATACCATAATAGAGTTAGAGGAGAGGAATGATTGACAAGCTTGAATGTATTGCTTATATATAATCATATTTATAGTACAAAACTATAATCTAAAAGATACGTACAATTATTGAAGATAACGATATCATCCTATTACTAACAATAAGATATACTAAAATATATTATACAAGATAGTAATTGATACTATATTATTGCCTCTAATAAAGGGTGTATAAAAGTGTTAGATCTCATCAATAATCATGATTTTGCATAGAAGAATACAATTTCATCCAATTTTATATGTATTTTTTAAGTTTGATTTTGGTTCATATCGTATAAATCCAAATTAGTAGATCAGATTTATTTCCTTAAAAAACACACTTGTAAGGATGAACACATGATGTTCAAAACATATTTTTATTTTATTTTATTTTATTTCACACATTGAAAAAATCACTCTTGAAAAAAATTATATAAAACAAATTTTAAAGGAAAAATTGACTAAAAAAATCCGAACTATAATATTTCGCTCAAAATAATCCCAATTATGGGTTCTTCTAGAAAAAAATCAAACTATTAGGGGATACATTCTCAAAATAATTCAAAATTTCTTAATTCTAATATGCATAGTAGTCCTAAAATGGATAAGTGAAGGCAAGAAAATAAAGTTTGAATTATTTTAGAAAGGTACCTCGTACCCCTAATAGTTTGGATTATTCTAAAAGAGCCAATTTAATTGCAAGAGAGTGAAAGATCATGTAGAGCAACCATACTTATATTATGTATATACTACACCTAAGTGTACCATGGTATACTCAAAATTAGTTTCTTGCTTATTAATCATCAAATAATTGAAATTGAGCGAACTTCACGCAAATATAAGATCTCCAAATAAGTTAGGTCAATAAAAATAGAGTTAATTGGGCGCAACAGCACAAACTATAGCTTGGGTGCAAGCTACAACACAACCTTGTTCGGGTTCATAACACAGCCTAAACTTAATGTGTGGGTGCATACCACAACACAAATGATGGTTGGTGACTCTTTCCACCTCTCTATTAGCATCATTTTCATGAACAATCTTTCCATTACAAACCTCTTTATGTCTTCCAACATAACCCTTATTGGCTTTGACGTAGCTTCTATAATCCAACCATTAGCTGTCTCCGTCACTGATCATCATTTATGTTGTGGAATGCACCCACACTTTAAGTTCAGGCTGTGGTGTGAACCCGAACAAGGTTGTGTTGTAGCTTGCACCCAAGTTATAGTTTGTGTTGTTGCGCCCAATTTTACCATAAAAATAATATTAAATATATATATCATACACATAATACATAGTTACAAACATGTACAATGGATACACTACTCAATATATACATCTTATATAGACACCAGACAAAGATGTATATGGCGTGCCAAGCTACTAATCAGCTCAAATATGCGTCTATAGTATTAAAAACTTGTGTCTCTTTACGAAACATGAGGGTCCAACCTCCCATTATTAAAAACACATAAATTCCCAATTATATATAAAAATTACTCCTATCCCCCCCCCCAAATTCCCTATTCAGAGCTAAAATTTTCTATTCTAATATTAACCCCCCCCCCCAATTCCCTATTCAGAGCTATAATTTTCTATTCTACTATTTAATATTAGAGTATGTGCCATTTAATATTATTAGTCCAAATTAAAATGTTTACCCTAATTTGTATTCACTAATAAAGACATTAAAAATGTGCTATAATTGAGATAAATCAATAGGTAGTGGTAGAAATAATAATGTTACAAATGGAAAAGATACAAGATTTTGTTCCCCTGATTCATGTCCTTATCACATATAAAAAGAATATATAATCAATAAACTGTGTTCATAGCCTAAAAGTGCGTGAATCAATGGTACTAGAGGTGCGCCTTATTGATGGACGACTTATACTTATTTGTCTATTTGATAATAAGTTTTGTAATGGCTATGAAAAGTATTTTAACCCTGAATATAAAAAGAAAAATCTTAATGGATTGATGGTAATACTAGCAATTTACCCTTTTTTTTTTGGAAATGGACAAGCATTATGGATATTCATGACATAAGAATTTATCCACAAAATTACTCATAAATACAAAATTAATGCCAGCCTTCATTACATCTACACGAAGTTGTGTCTATTGCCTTGTGTTCTGTAATCTTCATAAAATAGTGCCTCGTATAAAGTAATAGAATTATTTATCTAAATATATATTAAATGAGATGCAATGGAATGTACACTTTTAATCTATAGTCATATGTACCAAGCTAAGAATCAACACATGCTCAATGGATATGCTAATTTTTAAACGACATACACTTTAGAAGGAATAAAGAAGGGTATGGTATGCACTATGCAACCTCAAAATTCACATTGTGATTTTGCAAGATCCATATAAGAAGAGACCAACATTTATATAGGGCTAAGTCATTGATCTCCTACTCCCATTTGGGTGTACAAATAAGAGAGCATTCACCATACATTCGAGAGTGTATAGTGCACCCTCTCACATTTTTTTATATCACGAGCTCTGCATATGACTACAAGCCTACAAAGGCTACAACTAATACATACTCAAATGTATGCAAAAAAGAATCAATTTGCAATCTCAAACAATCGTCTAAGTGACAAGGGGCAGAAATTTGTCATAAGAGAGAATAATCAAGAATGAGAAAAAGAATATGATATTGCTTAAACAGTAATCAACTGACCTGAATTAAAAGTTAAAACAACCTGAAAAGCTTGCAAAAGTATACTGCATATAAGTAATAGGTAAATTCAATATGGATTCCTGATCACTGGGCACAAGAAGAAAACATACGGAATCCTCAAATTATCATTTTCAATGCAATATAAAAAAAATAAAAGAGATTCATTAAACTACTAATTGTGATACTTCTCCCATTTAAGAAAGGAGAAAACACAAAGAGCTAATTTATACAATGATAGAAGTTTCAAAATAAGATTCTTACATAGGATGAGGTTCGGATACGATGAAAATCTTACACCCTACTCTATTTTCTAGCTTATTACTCATTTAGAAAACTCCAAATGAGCAAGCTTTAGAGAGAGTTCAAGATGAGTAAAATAGTGTTATGAGTAGCATGCTCATTCTCAATCCGGGTGTAGAATAAACGCACTCTAAAGTGAGTTAGGTTTAATTTCTTTTTTGTATCAATATCAAAATTACTTGCTTCGATTTTGAGATATTTATGGAGCAAGAAAGATTGCGGAAGATGAGATGATGACTGAGATCTAATATTTAATTACATAATTAAATAATTTTTAAGCTAATGTTTATGACATATGGGGAAATTAATAAAATAAAGAAGAGATAAAGATGATGAATGGAGTATATAATACCACACAAACTACTCACTAAACAAGGAAAAACCATGAAAATAAGTGCAAAAGAATTAACAATTATTATTATGAGCATCAAAGTTACAGATTTTAAGGGAACTTATAACCCCAAAAATCAAAAAAAAAAAACAAAGACAAAGAAGAAGACAAGCATTTAAGAATTTTGAGCACTCCCACGCTAATATTGCTCCTATCAATGAAGAATTCCAACCAGCACTTAAACCCACATATTATTAATTCTTTTGCACTCTTTTCATCACTCAAATTATTATTCCAAAGTAAGGTAACATTTCATATGCAAGTTTTCATACAAAAAGAAGAAAAAAGAAAGACATGTTTTTTTTTTAAATTTTATTTTGTGAGATCAGTACATGTAAAGCTGAACCCTAATCTAAATAGATAACCATTTAAATTTACAGGAAAAAAAAAACCACCACCATCATCATCATCACTACTCAATAAGAGCTTAATGAACCCTTTTATAGCTACCTTTTTTTTCCATACCTAAAAGCTTTCCATCATTCTCTCTTTCTCTCACTACAAATTAACACCAAGAAAATACAACTAGTAGCCGTTCATCATAACATTAAGATGATTAATTTACCTGAAAAATTAATCCATCTTTTGTTCATATCATTTGTATATGTTGTTGTTAGAAAGGAGGGCGGCCCCCATGATTCCAACCATAGGCTTCATGACTAAGTTGGCCGCCGCCGCTTCCGCCACCGCTGCTCCCTCCACCACCATTAGGGAGCAAATTAGGAGGTAAATTGTACATTCCTAGGGCAGAAGAAGGATCTCCTCCTTCCATACTATGTTGTTGTTGTTGTTGTTGCTGCTGTTGTTGTCCAGGTGGTGACCCTGACCCACCTGGACCATGCCTTGGTTGTTCATCATCCTGCTCCTCTAATGGAAGCCGCTCGTAGGTGGCGTTAGAGAACGTAGCGGCGATGACCATCACGGGGCCGGATGCAATAAGCGGCCCCACTACGCTTCCACCGACTACCTGGCCTTGTCCACCAGCCAGGTAGACGGTAAGCCCAGTGGAACCAGGTGGGGCTGGCCCTGGGAGAAAAGCTCCTGTAAGAGACAAGATCTCGAAACGGCCATGTAGGGCAACTACTGTTGCCCCACCTGGCCCTGAAGAGGGCTGGCGGATAGTGACGCCAGTGACAGCGCCTGCAGCCGAGAGGACGCAGACACCTCGCTGGCGTCTGCGGGCAAAGTTGGCAATACTGTCCGCAACATCAGCTCCGCCAGCCACTTCCATGACATGAGACCGGAGCGCGTTGGGACTATCCCGGGTCACAAAAATAGGTGGCTTAGGCTTGTTCTTTGACCCTGGGGGGCGGCCTCTGGGGCGCCTAGACGGCGCCTCAACCGCCCCCTCCTTCGGCTCGTCACTGTTTTCTCTGTCATCTTCCTCCACCTGTTGTTGGTGGTGGTAATGATCAGCTCCCATAGAGATGCCTAGATCTGGCTTCCCTTTCATCCCTGATGAAGTTGACTCCAAACCTTGTAAACCCACTTGCCCTGTCCACCATGGATTTGCCATCTTTCTTACTTCTTTTTCTTACCCTTTTTTTCAGATCTTGCTTCAATTCAATCTCAAGTAGTAAAGAAAAAGCTAGCTCAATTCATGAATTAACATGAGTTTATAGTCAGATTCTTTCTCTTTCAAAGTTGGTATTTCTTTTTTTCTCCTTTTTCTATCTACTATGATAGGATCAGTTAGAAAGTCTTCCTGCTTATCAGGTAGAGAGGACTACTATACTTTGGCGTTTCTTTTTTTGGGGTTTTTTCTTCTGCTCTCTCTCTCTCTCTTCTCTTTATTTTGGTAAACCTTAGTATATGAATTTATGTGAGTAGTATGTATGTAGCAGCCCTAAGTAGCAGGAACAGGAAGTATGGTTGCTAGTTATGTCAAGGTGATGGGAAACCTTGAGGTGAAGGCATTCATGTGTTTAAATGTTGTTATTGTTTTTGTTTTTTTCTCTGACTTTTTTGGTACTAAAACTGTCCACCAGCTGTGTGTTGCAAGAACAAAAAATTAGGGTTATTGTCTTGTGAAAGAGAGAAAAACACAAAGTCTCCCATGTATTGGATTCCCTATTTATTTATTATTTGTGTACCAACTTTACAGTAACTCTCTTGTCAGGGAGAGTAACCTTTTTCAAAATACAGTAATTCTTAAGCAACTCATTTTTCTTATTTGATTGACATTTTTCTCTGATTAGAGTTTACCTTTGGTATAATTAGAGTACTTCCTTTACTTAATAGAATTACGACTCTTATCCTACATTCGGATATAAGATGAATATTTACATTAAAAGCTATATTTTCCTCAATGTCTATTTAAAAACTCCAAATAAGCTAAATTACACTTAAGAAAGCAAGTTACCAATGAGCAAAATATAAAGATATCTTTAATTGTATAGTGCGTATTTTACACCACGACACAGGACAAATGAACTCCACTAATCACTAAAATTACATTCGATAAATATACATGAAATACGTATTAGACTTCTTTTTAAGGGATGATGATCATGATACATATTACACTTAATTGAAAAGAGATACAGAAATAGAGAGAAATTGAGGGGGAGTGGACCAATATTTTGAGAAAAGGGTCGCGTGCGCGTGAGGAAGTGGAGAGCACGTCGTTGTCTCGAACCCCGACATCTCAACGGATGGGGGCTAATCTGGCTTATTGTAAGAGTATTTAAAAGGAGATGAGAGAATTTTATGTTGGATGTAAGAAATTAAATAGTAGGAGTATTATATGTCATTATTTATATTTCATATAATTATATTGGTACTTGTTAATGGTACTAATAATTGTATTGACCAATTGGTCTCATGATGAATTGGGGCATTATTTTGTACATTAAGGTTTTCATTGCTTTATATATAATTTTTTATTTCATTGGGATCAAGACTTGGAAATACATCATAGATATGTGTGGATATTGATTGAGAAATTAATATTTAATGTATTAAATTATGTTATTATTAAAGTGTTTCTTAATTTGTTTAAGGTTTTATATAGTGAAAAGTTATAGAGAATGTTTTATTTATTATAGATTGGTACCTACGTAAGGGGTTTTAAAAATTGATACTATTGCTTCTTATAAGAATTTTATTTTACAATTTATGGTATAGAGAGTAGTTGTTAGTGGTGCTAGTAACCAATTTGTATCATGGATTTGTTTCTTTTTAACATGAAGGTTATATTTCATATTTTTTTTTCCTTGGGATCATGACTTTGAAAATCATCCTAAAAACTTGTAAATAGTTTCATTTTGTCTAATACGAAGGACTTCATCATCATATATGCAATAGAAGTTACAGCTCGTCTTGTAATAGACCACTTAATTATAATTTTAAAGTTAGATTGGTCCAAACCCACTGACTTTAGCTACTGCTCACAAATTAACAAAACTAAAAAAGAACGACATAACTAACATTAAAAAATAACGCTTTTCTCTCTCTTCTCTCTCTTCCTTATCCAGTTCGTTGTTCAGTTGATGTTGAGGGTTCCATCAAAATCTACCAAAGATTCACAAAAAGCGTGAAGATTATGGAAAATTAACAACATTAATCTCAATTTTACTTTTTTTTTTTTTTGAGAAACCAATCATACAAATTGAAAAGGTCAGTAAACCACTTCGTATATGCATTTCGAGTTGCTTTTTGATAAAAAAAAAATGAGCTTTAGTTCCGATTTTTCATTAAGTTCAATGCATATTATAAATTTGATCAACTTTGGGTTTTTGAGAAGTTGCATTCGAACCTAAAATTTGAACTCATATGCTTAATTCGCTCATAGTCAAGCTTAATTGTTCGAATTGGTAATTATAGCCTGGAAACTAATAAAGGTACATTTTGGTAACTAATCAACTGAAATAACACCAAATTTCTATTTTGTATATTGTAATGACAGGTCTTGGTTTTGAATGTGTTATTGTGATGTAAAAGAGGATTTAGTTGTTGTGGACAACTAGAGACTAGTTTGTTATTGAAAATATGATATTTAGTTTCATTAGTTACTAATTTAATTAATATGTACAAAACCACAAATTGAATTAACAACTAGGTCACTGGAATTGTCAATTCCATCTGCGATTTTGCCAAGTGCGCCGCAATATTGATTAGCGGTTGGAACAAAGTGAACCGCAAACTTGATTAGCAGTTGCGTATTCTGGGAACCACAACTTCAATTGAGCGTTTTGTGGCACTAACAATAAAAAAAATTATGCGCGTTGACTTGTTGGCGTGGGTGGTAAAGTGAGAATTACTTTCTAAAACCATATTATAAAAGATTATTTTTCAACTTATTTTTCAGTACTTTTCATAAAATTTAAGTTCATATAACTACTAATAAGTTCTCCTAAGTTTTTAGATAAGTTTAGATAATATCTAACAAGTATAAATAAGGTTTGAATAAGTTTAGATAAGTTCTAATAAATTCCAATAGATTTAGATAAGTTCAGATTAGTGCCTTTAAGTTGAAGTACGTACCCTTAATTGTTGCTTCGCTATCTTTAATTTGACAAACTTTGTTTCTGCAAATTTCTTCTCTACTTTCGGATTTATGCAAATTCTTCGATTTTCATTCGATTCCCTATTCTTCATTTTTCATTTTGATTCAGCTCTTGGTCGAATCATTCAACTCTTGTGAATCAATTTTTGATTGTTACAAATTGATTCTTAAAACTTTCCTTTCAAATTTGTTATTATGTTCTGTAAATTTCTTCTTGAGTTGTAGAAATGCTCGTCGTGATTATACTTTATCAGATAATGGTTTGTTCGGACTCCGTGAAAATCTATTTTATTCATATGTGTGAATGACTTGTTATACGATGTTATAGTTACACATAAAATTTGATGTTGATAAATTACTTGAACTTAATTTACTATGACAATAGTGTTTAGCATGCTTTCAAGTATTAACCTTCGTACTATTTTATCAAATACACTTGGCAAAAAAATTAAATTTAGGAGAAAAAAAAACTTAGATTGTTATCAATAGGGACAAAGAGTGATAAATAATCACTCATTAGAAATGTTTGTTTTTTTCCAATATATGTTTTATATCAATCAAATAAATTTTGAAGTAATCTACATGAGATAATGAGTTTTACTTGGTTGAAAGGATGACGGGAGAGCTGCGATTTTCTTGAGGTGACCTTCATGTACTCACGATTGACGGCTATGGCAAGGAAACCAAAAGGAAAATCTCAACAATCTAATCAAAAGAAAGGGAAGAATCTTGCTCATCAAACTGATTCTCAGGCGAAACAAACAAGAATGTCGATGGGGTTATGGGTATCTCGTTGCTTGACATTGATGGAATTCCAACACTCCAGGAGGAGATTTTATCACCTCGGGCATCGATTAATGATTTGAAGCAGCATGAGCAAGTTAGGGTTGATTTCTCAGAATAGTTGGAATCGATTCAGCGATCTGAGGAAAGGAAGAAAATGGAGCAGTTGGGTAGAGCTCGTAATGAAGGTATCAATCTAAACCTTTTCGTATTATGTTTCACCTAATAATGTTGATGAGGCTGTTAGGGATATAGGCAAATCTCCTGTTAAGATTGATTTAGTTGATGTGCAACCAGAGATTGATTTCTGGAATTCTGCTTCATATTATGTTTTGGGGCTAATCCACCAGCTCATGTGATGGAGGGATTCATACATAGAGTATGGAAGGGTAAAGGGGTTGATAAAGTGGTTGTGATGAAATAAGGAGTGTTTGTTGTTAGATTTACAACTATATGGAGAGGAGAGATCAAGTGTTAAACACAAATGTCTTCTTTGATAACAAACCTGTCGTTATGAAACCTTGGAGTGCTTCAGTTGATTTCTCTAAGGATGAAATTAGAACTATACTTACTTGGGTTCAGGTGCAACTGGACTTTAAATACTAGGGTGAGAAGTGTTTGTTCAAGATAGCAGGTCAAATTGGGGATCCAATTAAGCTAGATCAGGCTACAACCAAGAGGGAGAAATTGAAATATGCTCGTTTGATGTTGGAAGTAAAGATTGATCATAGTTTCCCTAGCTCTATTTCTTTCATTAATGAATGTGATATGGAGATCCAAAGTTCTTATTGTATATGAATGGATACCAATTTCTTGCTCAGTTTGTAAGGGAATTGGTCATTCTAGAATGAATTGTAGAAAGAAACTTGGCCAAAAACAACAAGTTTGACAGGTTAAAAGAGCATCTTCTCAAAACTGAGAAACAACATGAGCAGAAACAAACCTTTCAGCCAGTTAAGAAGCCTGCAAAGAGAAGGTTGGTCAGTCCAGCTCCTCCTGAAGTCCATAATGGTTTTGTTATTTTGACATCAGATCAAGAGAAAACAGGAAGGGAGGGGGTGGTTGGTACTGAGCTGCTGCAGAGTGGAAAGATGTGGGTGAGAGTAGTAATGGAGGTGGACAACCTCCACAAGACAATGGGTAGGATAATTGTGTGGAATGTCAGGGGGATAAACATTCATCAAAAGCAGCTTGATGTAAATAAATTCATTTGCATGAAGGCTGTTGGGATTGCTTTTCTCCTTGAAACAAAGGTAAAAGATGCCAATATGGGAGCTCTTTACCAAAAACTGTTTAATGGGCGGTGTTTTACGGCTAATTCAGCTGAACATAAAGGTGGAAGGGTTATAGTTGTCTGGAATCCTCATAGTTTCCAGGTTACTATCATTTCTACGTGTAGCCAGGTGATTCATTGCTATATTTGTCCTTCTAGAGGTAGTGTTTCTTTTTATTGCAGCTTTATTTATGCATTTAATGAAGCTTCTAGGAGACTAACAGCTTAGAGGGATTTTGAAAGCTGGAATGCAGGGATTATGGAACCTTGGATGAATGTTGGTGATTTTAACTGTGTGCTTGCCTCTGAGGAGAGAATTGGATCTATTGTGAGGAGTGTAGAGATAGAATATTTGCAGAGGTGTGTGAATATTTGTGGCTTGTCTGATTTGCAAAGTTCTGGATGTCTGTTCACTTGGAATAACAAGCAAGAAGGGGAGCATAGAGTTTTCTGCCAGCTTGATAGGGTTATGGTGAAAAATCTTTGGCTTGAGAAGTATCCTAGTGCAATGGTTCACTTCATGGATAAAGGTAAGTTTGGTCATACACCCATGGTGATCAATGTTTATCCTAGGATTGAACTTGGTAAAGAACCATTCAAATATTTCACTATATGGAGTAAGGCCCTTACTTTCTTTAGTATCGTTGAAGAATGTTGGAGTGTTCCTCTGCAAGGGACAAGAATGTTTAAGGTTGTTCAGAAGTTGAAGAAGATTAAAAAATCTCTTAAGGGGCTTAATGTTGAGGGGTTTAATGAGATTCAGGCTGCTGACACAAAAGCTTATCAGGATCTGTTGAACGCTCAAACTGAATTATAGTCTCATCATGGTAATATTGATTGTAGGAAGTTGGAATTAGAAGCTGCTGAGAAATATAGACATATGCATAGCCTGTATATTTTTTTTCTTACTCAGAATAATACAAAACGCCATTTATGCTTTACATGATGAGTTTGGGGTTTGGCAGGATAATCTTGATGAGGTTAATAGGGCTTTTCTTGACTATTATAAAAATTTGCTTGGCTCAGTGTTGGAGAATAGGTTCCCTATGTTATCTGGGGTGATTGAGAGAGGGCATGTGCTTGATGCAGATGTTATTAGTTTGCTTAATAGACCTTTTACTGCAGAGGAGGTTAAGCAAGCTATGTTTTCTATTTCTGGTGATGGATTTGGTCGACATTTCTAGAAAGACACTTGGGGAATCATTCGAGATGATACTACAGAAGCTGTGCTTGATTTTCTTTCTTCTGGCCACTTACTTAGAGAGGTAAATGCTACTATTATAACTCTTATTCCTAAAATTGCCTGTCCTAGTAGTGTCAAGGAGTTTAGACTTATAGCATGTTGTAATGTGTTGTATAAATGTATCACAAAAGTCCTTTGTAATAGGTTAAAAGTAGTTTTGCCTGGCATTGGCTGAGAATCAGGGAGCTTTTGTGATGGAGGTCCATCTAGCTCCATTAATTCCAAGACCAAGAACATGGTTGCTTGTGTGCTAAGGGATGTTCTGAATTCCCTTAAGACTATTGAGTCCTTTAAGTCCTTTGAAAGTGTCCTTAGCTTAGTTAATTAATTATTGACTAAGTTACTATTTTTTATTGCTTTATTAGGGAGTCTAATTAATAATATGTACTCTTAGTTAATTTAATGTTATATTAGATTAACTAGGAAAGTCTTAGTTGAGTTGTATTTTCATTTTTAGTAATTAGAAAGTCAACTAGGGTTGTATCATGAAGCATGGACGAGTGAAGACTTAACAAGCAAGGAAAATGGCGCCTAACTTCATAAAATGGCGCCTAGAGTTCAAGATAAGATTAGTTATGAGAAAAGATAGGAAAGCATCTATCTTAACCCTAAAATGGGCGGCCAAGCATAAGGATTCAAGGAAATGGAATCATTTTCCCTCCAAACTCTATCTTAGACGCCTAACTCTATCATTTAGGGTTTGGTTTCCTACTTTGAAGGGAAAATGAGAACAACAAGGAAAATGATAGGCTGTGGACGTCCAAAATGGAGGAAGCTAAGCAAGGGACGACCTCAACCCTAGTTAGGATAGATTTTTAGCTTAATTAGTTTAATTATTTTTAATTTCAGCATTTATCTTTTAGAGAGTCAAGGACATGTATTTAAAGGACACACTTTCATTTGAATAAAATTATCTTAGACGTTTAAGCATTGAAACTTTCGAGTTTTATTTTTGCTTTGATTAATTCTCTATTAATCCAAGCGCCTATGCTAGCTTGATTTTAAGCTTGAATCAAGTGGTGTTCTTAGGACCTTAATTTGACTTAGTGGTGCCTCTGTATCTAAGTCATCTTAAGTAAAGCTTAACTATCCGTTCTTTAAATCATAATCAAACCTATTCTGCCTAGAGCATAGCCACAATATAACATTTTGTGAAAGAGAGGTACATTGTGCACAACATTATGGTTTGCCAAGACTTGGTAAAACCTTATGGGAGGAAAAATGTGGGTGCAAGTTGTATACTTAAGTTAGATATACATAAGGCTTATGACACTATTGAATGGGAGTTTTTGTCTGAGATGTTGATTATACTTGGATTTCCCAATCATTTCAAATCTCTGATTATGACATGTGTTAAGGCTCCTTGTTTTTCTTTGATGATTAATGGGTCTCTCCAAGCTAAGGTTTCTTTGAATCAAGAAGAGGATTGAGTCAAGGTGATCCTATGTCTCCTCTTCTGTTTGTTATTTGCATGGAGTATATGTCCAGAATCATGAGAACTTTGAATGATAAGTCAAACCTCAAATTCCACCCTAGATGTAGTTCTATCAAGTTATCTTATTTGGTGTTTGCTGATGATGTTATTCTTTGTTGTGGTGGAGATTTTCCTTCTGTTTAGTTGATGTTACAAGCTTTTAAGCTTTTCTCTGCCTCATTTGGATTGAATATTAATAGTCAGAATTCTGAATTCTACACTACTGGTGTGAGTCAGGAGATTATTACAAGGATTAAAGATGTCTGTGGGTTTAGACATAGCTCTCTTCATTTCAAGTATTTAGGAGTCCCTATTTGTGCTAAAAGGATTTCATCTGCTGATTGTGGTGTTTTAGTTGAGAAAATGTGTGCAAGGGTTAAAGTTTGGAGTAGTAGACACTTGTCTTATGCTGGTAGATTGCAGCTCATCAACTATGTTCTCATGAGTATTCATGTATACTGGGAACAAGTATTTATTATTCCTAGATCAATTCTTCATGATATAGAGAAAGTTTGCAGAGATTTTTTGTGGACAGGGCAATACTTCTCTTCTAGGCTGGAAATGTGGCTTGGGGGATGTGTTTAAGCCTAAATGTGTTGGTGGTTTAGAAATTAGACATGTTGTTGATTGGAATAGAGCAATTACGGCCAAATATGTATGGGCTATCACTAGTAAACAGGATTCTCTTTGGATCAAATGGGTTAGTGGAGTCTACATTAAAGATGCAGATTGCTGGAATTATACTCCACCTAGTTGTAGCAGTTGGTATTAGAAGCAAGTGTGTAAAGCCAAAGATGATGTTAAGGTTTTCTTCTCTCAGGCTGAAGTGTGTGCTATGAGCTCTTTCTCCATAAAGAAGTTGTATACCAAGATGAGAGGGGAGCAGGAACGAGTTTTTTGGGACAAATTTATATGAAATAGATTGTGTATTCCTAAACATTGCATGATTGCTTGGTTGGTGCTGAATGGTAGGTTATGGACTAAAGATAGGTTGTATCAGTTTGGTGTGGTTCAGGAATGGGATTGTCAGTTGCATGCAGATGGGCAAGAATCTCATGATCATCTATTCTTTCATTGTAAATATGCCAAGCGCTTGTTTGGCTCTTATTCTGGATTGGCTGGGATATAATTCTAGTCAAGTTATATTTGGCAGATTTGCTCTTTTTCTCAGAAGAAGCAAAAGGAGTAAATTCCAAAGGGGTGTGATTGTTGTTGTTCTCACAGGTTTGCTTTACTTTGTGTGGTGGGCAAGAAATGAAGCATGCTGGAATGGTTTGGTGTGGCAACCTGCCCATATTGTTCAGAAGATAAAAAAGATGGTGAAAGGTAGAATTCTCCAATGTCTTCCAAGGAGGTTAAGTGAAGTTTATAAGGAGTGGCTTAATAGGTTTGAGTAGCTTCTTGTTTTCTTATTAATGAGCTTGTATAGATTTGTTTTATTTCAGTCTAGCCTGTGAGTTAAAGGGTCCAACCTAGTTGGTTTCTTTCTCTATGGCTTTTGACTTTTAGGTTGTAAATTGTCTCTTTGGTGTGAATATATCTTTTCTTATCTAGGAAAAAAAAGTCTACACGAGATAAGTGTGCATTTCATTACTAGAAACGACACTGGACTAGAAAATGATAATCGCGACACGCTATGCATATTTAGTAGTCATATTGGCTACGTCACACAAAGTAATCAAGCTAAGAAGTTTGTTTCGTCTTATTTTTGGACATTTAACTTGAAAATTGTACAGATTTTATAAGTAGCTTAACTTATGTGAACACACTCTAACGAATGTTGAATTTTTAAGAAGTTCAACTTGTTACACTTCATATTTGTATGTCAACTAAACGACCATTTTACATTGTTCAATCAAAGTGCAAGGACTTAAAAAACTATTTGAAGAATTGAAAAGATGGTGCGACTATAGTGCACGTAACATCAAAACTGCAGAAGAACAGAACATATAGGTTAGCGCCTATAAGAGTAACTAGATTAGGGTATTGCATTTATCAACTTATCATGTTTTGTATCATTATTGCCTTATTCGACAAGACATGATATCAACATCAAACTTAGACAGTAGGCACCTGGCTACCCTATTTTTGAAAGAATATTTCATTTATAATTTTCGCAATTATTAAATATAAATAGAAATATATAATTAACGAGGCTTTGGCTTTGGCTATAATTGAAGTCCTTGATCTATAAAGGTACACGGACTATAGCATCAAGGAGTTGGAACCTTATATTTAACGAGGCTTTGGCTTCCTCGAAAATGAAATGTATCCAAGTTATGGAGTGGGAGTACTTTAACTTATCTATTCTCATAAATGAAGTGTGTCTAAGTTGTGGAGTGGGAGTACTTCAACTTTTCCAATCTTGTATGTGGATGACATACTTCTCATATAAAAGGATAAAGTCGTGCTTGACTCAGTCATGTGGTGGCTTAGAATGGTTTGTCTATGAAAGATCTAGAAAAAAGTACATTTTGGGAATACAAATCTATAGAAATATATCTAAAAGGCTTATTGGACTTAGTCAAGATACTCATATTGCTAAGATTCTTGCTAGGTTCAAGCTGTAAAATTCTAAGAGAGCTTTCATTCCCGTGCAACATAGCATATCACTTGGCAAGACTAAGTGTCCTTTGACAATTAATGAGGTCAAGAGAATAAGTATTGTTCCCTATGCTTATGCAATAGGTTCAATTATGTATATTGTAATTTGCACTCGATCACCGTATAAGCATATGTAGCATATACTAGTCTAACCCAAGTGACTTGAACTCGGAGCCTGCAAAGAATCACTTCTTAGGTACCAATGAAGAACTAAGGATCAGTTCTTGGTATATGGTGGAGAAAGAGAGTTTTGATACACCGATGCAAGCTCTAGACTGACAAAGATGATTTTCAATCTCAATCTGGTTTCATTACTTGTCTCGTTGGAGAAGTTGTGAGTTGGAAGAGTTTTAAGCGGAGTAAACAAGGTTCACGTTGATGAGGCTGTGGCAGATCCACTGATTTAAATCGCTTATGCGCCCAACCTAACCATGAGAGTCATATTAGGTATATCGTATGGGCTTAAGCATATGGGAGAATGACTTTAGGATGTTTTCTTTGTGTTTTCATTTGTAGAGACATTTATTATGATAGAGACATTTATTATGATTAAAATTGTTTATCAATAGAGTTTTATATTCTTAATTAATTGATTGGTTCAGCATTAAATAAGATGTCCAAATTAGTTTTGTTTTGAAATAGGATCATCGTAAATGTTCTGATGAATGGAATGTTATATAGTGAACAAAAATTTACTTGTCATTGAAAGTCCCTAGTCTAAGTCACTGAATTAGACATAAGAGGCTTATTCTGCTCCTTTATCTGTTTCCATTTCATTTTCAATGGGTGATGCATACCTAACAGGCCCTAAAGGTATACGAATCATTAATAATAGAATATATTCATTCCCCCTTACATGTTGAAGTCACGCATCAATGATTGTTTATCTAAACGTTTATATTGATACATATTAATCTATACATACAATTTTGATTAAAATGATAGGAAATGCTTCCTAAAATTCCAGTATTTACATCTATAAGCGCCTACAACTTCATCATTGTTGTGTAATAGTTTTCCGTCAAAAATGGAGACTTTGGCTGCATATGCTCTTCATCTATACGAAACATAGTCATGTTCATCTTGATGTGAAGTCTCATAATATCCACTTCCATAATTTTTAATTATGTATAATTAACTAATTAAGAATGCAATATAAAAATGTATCTTAGCTATAAAAGTCAAATTGAGCATATATTAAAGATCGAAGGAGTAGCCATCAAGTTTCCGGCTAGCCAATTCCATGAAATCAAGTCATTGTCAAACATTTCAGAAAATATGCTCATTGCAGCGTGACATTATAAATCTGACATTAGGAAAAACGGCAGAACAAGTAGTATAATATAGTGAGAACCACAGCCTAATGAGCAACTTTGAAAGAGTCAATATGAGTATATGACAACCGGTATCAATAGATTAGAGTTTGACTGATCCATAGATAAACATGGTTATGGGGTCTTATAGCTAACACTCTCCATTTCCAAATGTTCGATTCACAAAATATTCTTTCCACTTCCATTAGCTTCCTTCGTCTCACTCCCCCAATTTGATACCACTCTTCAACTTGACAGGGTTAACGGATATCGTTACAGGGGGATAATTAGAACCACACTGTGACACTGCCAATTCAACATGAATCATCCCATCGTCATATCAGTCGATGCCTCGTAATGCCACTAAGTTTCCAGCTCCCACCACAAGATTTCTAAGTGAAATTGAACAACATTTCTCAGTCCATGGATTTACTTCTGAAGATTCAAACAAATTTAAATTGCAACTTATGAAGAAAGATGATTATGAATCTCTAGATGCCATCAGAATATGATATTAGAAACGACTAGTCAATGGATCAGGAATACCATGGAATGAAGAAAATCAAACACATAATTAAGAATGTCATGACTTAATCGCAGCCATAATTTGAAAAAAAAAAAGAAAATCATCACAATCGAATTCGAACAACTGGATGTCAAGAAAGCTTCATGCCAAAAGTGGTACGGAAAACCAAAGAAATAAAGAAGATTAAGAGAAATTAATGATTTTTTCGACTATGGAGAGATGAGACTTCCCAAAGAAGATCTATTATGGTCTATAAATAATGTATTACAAGCAAAGAAAGGGCCAAAGTTTGATGTCACCATGACCAATTCCATTATGGTGAAGCCAAATTGGTCTATCCATAATTGAAAATATAGTTGTATGAGAGGGTAACCTTCCACGCATGAGTTTGGGTGCGGTGCTCAAACGGGGGAAGATAGCAATAACTATTAACATGTATGGATTATGGAAGAGAGAATGGAGGAAAGCCAGTTGATGATTGAAAGAAGATCTAAATTTTCAAAAAGATGAGAGCAAAAAAATGTGTCTCTATGTGAGGTTCAAAAAGGATTGGGGTTTACGGGCCTCTTTAAGAAGCATAATGCACCAAACAGTTGTACCAAGAAAATCGATTAGGTCAAAAATACAAAACTGGTTCTATTCCTCTACCTCATCGTATTCCATTCCGTTTCTTTTCTTAGGCATGAACCAAAAGAGCGCCCGGATCTTTTAAAATCTTGGTGTATTCAGTCTACACTCCATCACTGTTAATACAAACCTACGAGAGGAAAGGGAAACCTAGTGCACTAGTGCTCCTAGAACCAATAGCACCACTAATAACACAAAAGAAAGTAAATCATTAACAAATGGAATGAGATAACATACTTGACACAGACGTCAGCAAAGCCCATGGTTTAAGTACGGTAACAATAAGAGCAGTGGCTTTGAAACTTAAACTGGTACGATAATCTTTTCTTAGTTAAACCTTGAAATTCCAATGGCATGTTTTTTCAAACAAATCATAAATAAAGTGATGCAAAAACTGTCAACTTTTCTGCAAGTCGCATATTGTCTGTCAAATTAATAACAAGCAAGCACCAGTAACTCCATATAACAATACCTTTGCACAAAACTCCTAGATGTGAAGTCACATGGGCTTTTGAAACTTTCCATGAATCCATACTCTTCTCATAGTTTTCCCTTTCCGCCGATTGACCGACTTGACGCAGCAATACTCCAGCTCAAGCTAAAAAACATGTGAGTAATTGTAAGGCAAATCTAAAGGAAAAGAACATGCATGGATGGAACAAAAAGGTGACAGCTTTATTGCGTCACCAAAAAGAACTCTCGGAACAGAAGAAATGATTTTATTTCACCGCCTCAATATTGATGACAAAAAGTTTCTTGTTATTTCTAAACTTCCCATCATTAACCGCAGGACCTGCATGGAAGACATCCCCACCAACAGATCGATGACCGGGCAACACTAGGACGCCTTCCAACTTTAAGCTTTCAACTAATCGAGCCGCTCAAAATTACCATGTACTGAACTCTTGAAGCTTTTGCCGGCAAGGGTATTAACATATCCCTTACTTTAAGGAGCTTGCGAAGGAAAGTATTTTGGTGATGGCGAACATATTGAAACCCATGAACAAAGAAGATTGTGGTCAGCAAGGAAGGATAGAAGTTGTTTCCGAAATTCGAGGAGTCGTGAACTTATAAGAGTAGTTGGTAGGGCACCTCATCCTTAACAACCTCCAAAAAGCTACGAGAAGAGTGATAAAAGGAAATATCTC
The DNA here is from genome assembly GCA_947645195.1 of Patellifolia procumbens. Classification (NCBI taxonomy): domain Eukaryota; kingdom Viridiplantae; phylum Streptophyta; class Magnoliopsida; order Caryophyllales; family Amaranthaceae; genus Patellifolia; species Patellifolia procumbens. Next base: position 3,966,724 of record CANSGD010000193.1, read on the forward strand.
TATTATATAAAGGAAACACTAGGGGGACACCAAAAATAAAAAAAAGAAGAAAAAGAAAAAATAATCTCACTAACCGACTCCTAACACCACTCCCACAAAAAAAAGGAAAACAAAAAATTACACCAAAAATAGAAAAATAAAAAATAACCACAGCTCTTACCACGATTCATCATTAGCAAAACCACTAAGTCACTAACCAACATTAAGAAAAAAGAAAAAAGAATAACAATACCCACAAGGCCACAACTCTTACCACGACTGATTATTAGCAAAACCACTAACCAAAACTAAGGAAAAAAAAAAGAAAAAACTCCTACAAACAGGGAACTCAATGCATATATCAATTAACAACGTAAATCATTCGGTATCTAGAATAATCTCAGAGATAGGTGGATCATTTTAAAATGATTTAAGGAGGGATTTCATTGAAAAAATGGAGGTCGAAAATGGAGGTCGAAGGATTTAACTAGCTTTGCTTTCATAAAATGTTGGGGGTAATTACTTATTGGAGATAAGATAGGGGCATTGTTGATTGATTATAAAACTGGCTGATTGATTAGAAATGATTTTAGGAGCATTACTGATTGATTAAGAGAGTTGCTGCTGTTGGTTGGTAATGGTTTTGGAGCAGTCTTGAGGTAATTCTTTGTTGTGTCATCTATTACCCCAAGTTAGATAGTGGGTAGTTTTATTTAATTCTTTGTTTAGGTGTTTAATATTCTAAAACTTATGTATTACAGATATTTGATCGATGTGTTTTTTTGGCGCATTCAATTGATTTAGTTCAACGGTCAATTGTGTTGGTTCGATGTTCTTCTTTTATTGCCGAGGAAGCGTAAAAAATAAGATTAAGATTGTGTAGTACAATTTACAATGTGTTTATAAGATTAAGATTCTTTAGATTTCATAGACTAACAAATCAGTGTTATTGGATTTTACTTTTCTTGCTAAGTCTCAATTTTATTTATATATTTCTTTATTTTTAGGGGGAATTTTCTTATTTTCTTATTCTCCTACGTGCATATTAGTTTTGATTTTGTACTTTCTCTATTTTTTTGCTTATTGTATCATATGAATTTTCACACTTGCTAATGCACAATTTTAAACTCACATGTAACCATTTTCTTTACAAACTTTGTGAATATTTTATTCTTATATACTATTTCATGTTATTATATGTAATTTTGTTATTATCTATCTTTTTACATATTTGCGCACGCATCGCGTGCATATAAGACTAGTATCTCATAATGCATCCACATATCCTCTAGTTCTTTTTGATACACATTCCCCTCACCCCTCAATTCTACCTCCATATCCCTTCACTCTCCATATCTCCAATCTTTTAACTACTTTTTCTGTCCTAACATCGGAACAGAAAAACACTTTGCTTGTTTTCGAATTGATGGAATCATTGTAGATTGGTGAAAAACAAGCCCTCTTATTCCTTCCCTTATCAAGGGGTTTTCACATACAAATTCTTTTGGGTTCTATTCTTTCTTTCCCGCTGTTTAATCTGTCTTTACTTGGCTTATCTCATTTTGTCTTTGTACTCTTGTCTTGGGAGTCACTGTTTGATTATCATAATCTTACAAATTGAGTTTTGTGCTTAATTTGTTTAACACAGTAGCTATGCAATAAGCCTATAATCATACTCAACATACGCGATAAATCCAAAGCAACACACCATTACCTCAATGAAGCCAACACCAACAAAAAGATTCCTCGCACCAGCCAAATCAAAGAAATAAGAAAGCGTTCCATCAGCACGCATATAATGCCTAAAACCCACTCTTTTCTCTGGCTCGAATCTAAGCATGGTCATGTCATATAGACCTGTAAACCCTCAATTAATTGTTTAGCTGTAACATCAATGAGATGTACAAGGAAAAAGCATAATGGATATCAATTACTAAAGAAAAGAAGCTTAAAACAGGTATGATATAAGCAGCATTAAGTATGGACCTCTTACAAAGAAGCAGTACCGTAATCCCTGAAAAGGAGCAAGCCACCTGGCTTTAGCACAGAAAAACATTCCATGACTGCTGTCACCATCCTCTCAGGTGGAATGGCAGAAAGTGTAAATACCTAGGTGAGACAGAGTCAAACAAAAGACTAAGCGCTAGTAATGACACTTAATGTACTTTAGAGATCCTGCAGATATAGATCTTTCCGACTTATTTTATGAAACAAATAATTTACCCCTCTACTTTTCAAAGTAAGGGACTAGCAGACTACTACTAAAGGCAGAGACTAACAGACTACTACTACTCTTAATTAACATATTAAAAAGATTGTCAATTTCAGTCAGAGTCTAAAATTAACTTCCTTTGAAATCAAGTATTACAAAACTGATGCCAATATACCAAATAATTATCAGTTACAGTTTTAAAACTGATGATGAGAATGATGCATTTGTTCATGCCGAAAAAAGGAAGCTCCACCAGGGGAGTATAAAGATCATAAAGCTGTATATTTTTAAGAATTATTTCAAAAATAGAGTACTTCAATAAGGTAGACTAGCAGTTTCGCACTTAGGTTAGCATAATAGTATGGTGAGAGCAGCATTTTTCAAGGATTACTACTAGAAAGCTTCACCCACTTTTGATGAAGTGAAGGGTGCAATACAAGGTTTACCTCCGAGGTTGACAACCTCATATATAGCTATTGTTCAGTAGCACTCGTGTCTTAGAAAGGTTGAAAAAAGAGTCCAATTTGGAAGATCAACTACCTAATGCAACCACCTTCATGCTGAAGAATGAAGTAGGAAGCAAGGAAGAAAATCACGGACACATTCACATTCGCGATAACGGTCGCGATGATGTGAAAACGGCTTATAGAATAAAAACAAGTCACAGTTGACGCAGCATGAATTCTTTCAAAAATTCACACTATTAGATTTTTAACCTCAATTTAGCGTTTTTGATGTTTGGTAACTATTCTTACAACTTAATTTGACCAAAGCTATCATATGGTCGAGTTACACATATAGTGAATAAATAATTACTTAAAACATGAGATTTATATCCTATTAATTATAAATTGATACTAACTCATATATATATATCCAACTTGAAAGCCTATGGCAAGTTTTTTTCCTTTCGTTGGTGCGTGCATATTGTTTTTGTACAACGATGTGTATTTTTCCCTTCTCTTTTTTTGACCAGTCTTGATTAAGTAACGGATGTAACGGGTAAAAAAAAGCTCTAACACAGTGAGTCACCGTTACATAATGGACAAGGCAGCGAGATGAACGTGAATTTCACCGCGGCATACGTATTGACATTTTGCGTAACGGCAAGTTCAAAATCCATCACATAACGGTTGTTACTTAACGTAACGGCCGACGAGCTCGGGGTAGGCTTGTGATGAGACCTACCTGTATTTCGGGTTTTTATACTACGGCGTGAAAAGACTCAAGACGGAGAGTGGTGACCTCCTATAAGCTTGAGACCCCTTCACATGCTCCTATACTTGATGTGGCTCCATACTGCATAAAAATTCCACCAGGCATATAAAAACAAGCTGGAGAGATTCAAAAAAAACTTGCTAGATCAGAACGTTGAACTGAGCCCTTGTTCTTCAGATGTGGTCCCAAACCTGATTATGGGAAGGAGTCCAGTTGTGAGCCCTACCTTCTTTCTCCCCTCTGCGTCTTAGCCTTGGGAGGTACGAAAGCTTCTGAAAGCCCAGTTCGTTGAAGACACCTCTGTTTAAGAAAATCTGTGTAGCTACTGCTTTGGTAAAGCAGCGAAGGAAGCCCCTTGCTAGGCTTTTGTTTCCATGGTAGGAAGAAAACAGTAGGAAAAGTAGGAGTACAATACAATTTAGTATCAAAAACCTTGTGAAGAAAGATAGAGTGATAGTTAGGGGGAGTAAGGAATCCCAAGTTGTAAGTAGAAGAAATTAGGAAGGGAAAAGCATCGCGAACATGTTGATGATTTCAGGGTTCCATTTTGGGAGGCAAATAAGCCTTTCTAAAGCTTGAAACTATCATTTACTTTGCAGCATTTCCAATGGTCAATCAGTTAAACAACATTTCTTCCCTTAATTCTCATAGTTCCTTGCTTTGATTATGTCCATGCTACTTCTTAGCAGGAATATAGATTCTTCCACATCAACAAACTCCGAATATCCTTACATCTTTTGAAAACGAAAAAAGGCAATTGATTGTTCGCTGGCACCTAAAATCATGCTCAAATGTCAAATCCTCCTTCTTCACCTTGAGCGTAATCTCCTCTCAAAGCCTCATCCAAAAATCTCCAACACATTCTCTCACAAGATTTGTATATCCAACTTGGACATGACCTCTAAATAATATCCCTTCAAAAACAGCAACTACCTCTACCAGCCCTAAGATGTGCACCCAGAATACACATTCCTTCCATAAATGCACCATGATGCAGATTGCAAAGAAAACATATGCAAAACAATCTCCTACGAGTTTCGACTGTGATGTAATGATAACATAAAAGAGTTAGGCATAATAGAGTCTTCCATGAGTTACATCTCTAGCAAAGGGTTGAATAAACGTCAGAAAATAGAAACTCTGACCAAAATTATAGATAAAAGTCAATTGACTTGTTTTCATTCCAAATTAAGTGCATATCCTACCCGAAACATCTTCCATAAATAAAGGGGGGAAGACACAATGTTTAGGAGATCCTTGTCATGGATGGAGGTAGAGAGATATGAAAAGATGTCCATGTAATGAGGAGAGTAAAGACACAAATCATAAGCCAAAAAAGGTAGTCGCAACTATCTCCATATATCCAAAATCTAAAAGACATAACATAAGCTTCTTTTAATCTGTTATGGTTGGGCCCATCTACCAAAGTGCACTAACGCCACAATTTCTGACTATTTAGCTTCCCCCACCCTCCATTACTAGTGGAAGGGAGGCACCCATATTTTATCAAGGCAAGATATAAATTGTACCATAAAACCTCTTAAACTTTGAGACAAGCCAACGATGGACCTTAGTTATAGAAATCTAAGAAAATTTAAATCCATTCTAAGCATATTCTCTCATTTTCTAAATAAGGGCATCTACACGTCCATGCAAATCTGAAAATCAAAAATACAAAGTATACGTTTACAGGTTTCATCAATTCATATAAATCAAGTGCATACAGATATAATTTGCGAGACTTTTCTCTCTTCAATGAAAAAGCCAGAAGATGAATGGAAATGCCTAAAAAAGTAAATGCATGGTGGTGAAGATAACACGTACCAATGTGACAAAGTCCACTCCGCCAAGGCAGCAGCCACTATCTTTTGTGGAAGACGAATAAAATAGTGCTCCTTCATTCTCCTTGACTTCTGTCACCAGATAGAGGAACATACACGTTATGCAATATAATGGACAGCAGTTTATGGATATGATATATGAAAGATAAGATGGGAACTTCATTACCGGAGTCTCCATGTAGCACCATTTCTACGCGCCTGTTCCGACATAAATCACACACCAACCACTTTGGAAATTGAGTTGCGGAAAAATCACAGCAGAAAGGATGGAAACGTTCCATCACATAATCTATATCAGCATTTTCTAAATTCTGCTTAGCTCTGTCAAGCGCCTCAAAACTACAATCGCAAGCATAAACACTGGTCCGCTCTTTTATACTATAATAAAAAGAAGATAGTATTTACACAACTATTGGAGCCTTGGGGACAATAATGAACGCAAGGCATAATTAAGCCAAATTAAAACTGTCAACATATTAGAGGGGTTTGAACTATGAATTTTTCACCAACCATAAGTTTCAAGTAGAGGATTATGATGTGAACTACGAGTGAAAAAGGAGGGATTTTGGTGAAATTCAGATGTCCATGCATGAGTATATCTTTGACGGTAATCTCGATCAAAAGATTCAAAGCGTGTAAAATTTCTTTAAGTATATGGGAAACACAAGTCTTGGACATATTCCCATTCTTTTCACAGAAAAAACAAAACAAAAATGGGAACAACTTTTTGATGTGTTCATTTTCAGATGAGAGGGAAGGAAAATAGTGAAATGAATCACATAATTTATTTCCAAAGATCTATGTTGTGGTCTAGGATTTAACAACATATCAAAAGAACACAAAATATACTTCTTCCGTTTCACAATACTCGCAACATTAGCATAGTAACCACTATTCATCTACCAATCTTATATTATATTTGTTTTCATGTGTATAAGGAAAAATATAGCCAAATGGGGTCTTTTTGGATTCGTCGTAATGCATACTATTATAATACTTCCTCCGTTTTTTAATAGTCGCACCATTTAACCAGTTTACGTAACCCAATGCCCAATTTAGATTTTAAATATCTTTAATTATACACAATAAAAAATTATGCAAATTAGATTTTAATAATCTATACATTGAGACGAATCTAACAAGACCCCACGTGACTATATTATTTCTGACATATAAGTCACAATATTAATTTAAGTGGACATGTGTGAATAGTGTGAAAGATATAAATGGTGCGAGTATTAAAGAACGGAGGAAGTATCATCTTTTTATAATTTTTAATTATCAATAATTAGAGATATTAAAGTTTAAAGTATTGCATTGGATAGTGTGCAAACAAGAAACGTTGCGAGTATTGCAAAACGGAGGAAGTATATATTAAGGAGCAGTGCACAGATGTATGAAAAAAGCAGAGTGTGAGGGAAGGTTGGTGAGATGATATTGCATATGAATGAGAAGGTAAGTACAAGGAGCAGCTTTTGTGTGAGCTTTTGAGTGGTTGTCACACTCCACTAACTTACACTCAATATTATACAACAATTTTCCTCTCTTTTCTGAATGACCTCTACAGCCCATAGTCACTCTCAACTTATAGCACTAGCCATCCTTATTTCCTTCCCCTTGATTGGTCTACCTCACCACTAAGGAATTCCATCCTTACCCTTCATGCCTTTCTTGTTGCGACGAGAATAAGTGAAGAGGATAGGTGGCTGCTTAGCTTGGTGTATAATAATACCCCCTTCCCAAAGAGCCATCTTGTCCTCAAGATGAAATTGTGGAAGCTGGTTATTGATCATCTAAGCATCTTCCCAAGTTGCATCAAATTTTGGTAGGCCTTGCCATTTGAGGAGCACTTCTTGAGTTTCAACTTGAGGGTGGGGTGTGACACGAATGCCCAGCAGGGATTCTGGTTGCACTTGTAGGACCATGTCAGTATTAAGGTGGGGTGGGAGAGGTTGAGCAGATGTGAGGGAGCCAAGAGCAGGTTTGAGTTGGGAAACATGGGACACGGGGTGAATTTTCTAGTGTGGTGGAAGGTCTATCTGTATGCCACAGCCCGATGCGTTGTAACACTTTGTAAGGCCCATTATACCATGGTGCTAGCTTCTCGTGAGGCCTCTTGGACAGAGATTGTTGATTGTTGGCAGTATGGCTACACCGATTAGTAAATGAATGACCCTGTGCCTAAAATGGTATGGTGGTATACTAATGTTACTGTGGCATGCTTGAAGGATCGTTTAGTCATATTTGACTATACCGAGAATTTTGCTCCTGTGCCTAAAATGGTTACTATTCCTACTCACATATTTCTCATAGTGGTGATATATTGATTTCTTATAGAGTTTTTCCCTTCCTTTACAAGTTAAATTGTGCGGTATTGACGCTCTTAGAAACTATTTATGCTAACTATTTCGATATAATTGTGGTTTGTCTGTTTCATATCGTTTTGTAGGTTTTAGGGAAAAACTCCCTATTTACTTGGCGTTTTGATCACCACACTATAGCGGAAGGTTATGAGGCATGTTAGGCAGTCTCGAGGTTGCATTCGAGCCCCCCTTGAAAAAGGACTTTTGATGATACTTGGCGTGTGAAGCCAAGTATAGAGCCAGAGAAAGGCTCTGCCCGATCGGGTACGATCTTCTATAGCACAATATTCAGATTCTCCGCCCGATCGGGCAGCCTTGCCCGATCCCATCGGGCGGACCTTTACTAAGGCATTTGCTGAAATTTTGAAGACCATGGAGAGCAGGCTTCACCCGATGGCATCGGGCAGCCTTGCCCTATCGGGTGCTGGTGTTGCGGCCCCGATCGGGTGCTCATCGCCCGATCTCATCGGGTGCATACATTATTACAAGGCCGCCCGATCGGGCGGAAGACACGGAGAACGCGATTTGCGTCTTTTCCATTCTATCTTATTGTTTTCCTAGAAGACTATAAATACTTTTTAGGTTATTTTTACATGTATTTTTTATTATCCTGAACAATTAGAGAACTCTTAAAGTTAGTTTTCATTAGTTTCCATTGTAGAGGCGATCGAACCTGGATTCAATTCAATTAAAGTTATTGCTTTCTGTCAAATTGGTAATCTTCTTTCTTATTGTTTTGTTACTATTTCTTAATTGCTCTAGTTTAATTGTTGATTATTCAATTAGTTAATGATGCAATTATTAGGGTTTCCAATTAGCTTTGTTATTGTCAATTCGATCATGTCCGAGTAGCTCTTTTTCTAGGGTGTTAGATAAGGAAGTCATGTTTATACCATGATTGTTGTTTAGATTCCTATCGAATTCTAGTGCTTATTAGAGTGATTGTGGTGTGGTTTGTTCTTGATTAGTGATTGATATTAGTGGCCAATTTCATTGATTACTTGTGGTTAATAGTTGTCTGCACAGATCCGTCTTACGATTAGAGGCCTAGGACACATCAGTAGTTCTGATTACGTTAGTGAACATGCGGCGTATGTTGAACTATGAGCGTTAGAGACTTAACCATAGCTCATCACATGCTCTAATCCCTCGACTCTCGACTTAGGTTTTGATAGTAGTTGACCCTATTTGATTGGTATAAGCATGGTGGACTGACCTAATACCCTAGGCTTTTATTCCATAGTTAAATCCTCGGTTTAATTCTTGTCTTCCTTAATTTAATTATTAGTTCGGTTAATCTTCTTTGATTTCATCTGAAATAGTTAGTTGGTTGAATATTAATATAGAAACTCTGTCTCCCTGTGGATTCGACCCTGCTTCCATTGACCACCATTGTTAGAGGATTGTAGGAATTATCTTTGAATAGGTGATACGACTTTAGCCTATCAAATTTTGGCGCCGTTGCCGGGGAGACGGCTAGTTTTCTAGTTTTTATTCGATTAATTAGCGTACTTCTTTTTGCCTCATTGGAACCTCCCGTTCCAATTGATGCCGTTCTCACGGTTATCTTGCTGTTTCTCTTTTATGTCTAAGTATCAAAAGAAAAATCATATAATTCCTGGGGATCCCGATACGGAAGCAATAATTCGGGATCTTAGAGCAGAATTTGAACAAGAGAAACCTGATTCAGAGATTTCTACATTACCAATGGCGAAGTCACTGAAATCTTATGGGGTGCCTAATCCTGAAGGCACACCCACAGGTCCACAGATGCCCACCCACTATTGCTGCAAACAACTTTGAGATTAAGTCTGCACGCAGAATCAGTTTGGTAGGCATCCTTCCGAAGATTCGGTCAACCATCTGTAGAGCAGAAGTGTTAAACATCAAGGAGTCACTCCTGAGCAGCTGAAAGTCATGTTATTTGAGTTTTCACTTAGAGACAAAGCTCAAAGGTGGTTCAGCGACATCACTGAGACAAAATGGTCAGCGATTTCTGCTGTATTCCTTCACGAATACTACCCTCCCACAAAAATAGCATAAATTAGAAACAAGTTGGCCACGTTTTCCCAAGAGCCAGATTTCCCAAGAGCCAGATGAGACATTGAGGGAAGCGTGGACTAGATTCAGAGACTTACCGAGAGAATGTCCACATCATAATATGGACAAATGGTTGCGTCTTTTTACAATGGTCTGCAACCCTAAACGAAGAGTATTGTTGATTCGTCTGCAGGAAGAGTCTTTCTAGACAAGGCAGTTGATGAGGGTTATGACTTCCTAGCAAATCTCGCTGCAAAGGACCATTCATCATCTAGGAGTCTGACTAAGAAGGTACTTGAAGTTGACGCTATTTCATTGCTTATTTCTCAGATGGCTCAGCAGTTACAAACAATGAATTCTTCTAGTTTGACACCTTCGCTTATGAGCATCAATGCTATGTCAGCAGTTGCACCCATCACCTCATCTTACTGCGAGGTGTGTGGTGTTCAGGGTCAATTTGGCCATGATTGTCAGTTCGGTCAGAATCAGATGGAGCAGGCGAATGCTTTTCAGCAAAGACAACCAAATAACCCCTACTCCAACATATTCAATCCTGGTTGGAAAGACAATCCACTTCTCTCCTATAGAAGCAACAATGTTCAGAACCCACAGCCACAAAATTCCTACCACCCTCCACAAAATTCCGATCAAATCTGTGGCTTGCTTCATACTTGGCTTAACAATTCTTCTTCACAAGGGGGTTTAAATACCATCTCGAGACCGCCTATATGCCTCATAACCTTCCGCTATAGTTTGGTGATCAAATGCCAAGTAAATAGGAAGTTTTTCCCTAAAACCTGCAAAATGATATGAAATAGACAAACCACAACTATATCGAAATAGTTAGCATAAATAGCTCCTAAGAGCGTCAATAACGCACAATTTAGCTTGTAAAGGAAGGGAAAAAACTCTAAGAAATCAATTAATCAAATTCCCCCAAGCTAAACCTTTGGTTGTCCTCAAGCAAATAGAACATGATCATGGAATAGATTACCTCACCCCATATATAAAACAATCCAATCTCAAAAACATTTTAAACACTAAGAATCGTTCAAGCAGACATAATTCAAGTTCGGCTAATCAAATTAATCTAACCACCAATCATCCAAGCAATTCGTCGAATTCAAGTGGCCACAAGCCATACAAGTCCTGAAAAGGTGCTCACAAAAGGTGTCACTCCTCTTAATTTTGTGGAATGTGCCCGAACACTCACCAACCCGACCATAAATGTCCTTCCCACTCACACTCTCATGTGTCATCTTAGTCAAGTCGACTCAATTGGCAAACATACTCTTCAATTTTGACAAACTGACTTACAAATCAATCCAATTAACAATATAAACACAAGCTCAAGAGGACTTTGTAGGGTTGTAATGGGACTTAGGTAAGAGGTAGGGGTTAACTTTAGGAAATGTGGTGGAAAAACCAAAGATGGGGGAGCAAAGATTTCTTCAAACAAGGCCTAAGAGGCCTAAACGACTCCCAATAACACCATATATCCGCAAGACAACTCCGAACTCATATGAATCAAATGTAAGCTCACAACATACCCAACTTTCAAGCAATATAGCACATGTATTTTTTTTTCTTTGCAAACATACGTGAATGAAGGACTTTGAATTCTTTTGAACTTATTTTTCTTTTTCTTTCATTTTTTCGAATCAAGCATTCACGCAACTCTAACTTTGCTTTTTCTTTTCTTTTTCTCAAACTCAAACCTCATCAAAACACTTTTAATTCCCCAAGACCAAACCAAACCATGAAATCAATTTCAAACTCAACCCAACAAATGCTCCCCCAAGCTAGGCTTGGGCATAATATCGATATATAACGGTCATGCGCTTATAATGAGGGTTTAGTAACAAAAAAACAGATCATTAGGCTCAGCGGGACTAAGGGGGTAAGAGTATATCAGGAAATGCACTCTGAGGCTCAAGAATTAGACAAAAGAACGTCTATATCACAGCAAATGCTACAAGTCATCGAATATCAAATAAGTACGAAGTCAAAATCAAGATTAATTCACCAAAAAGGAACTAACACACAGAAATAGACTGGATAATGAAATGAATCCAATAGGTTTACAAAGAGGCCTCACATTGTAACCAATTCAGCCATGCAGCACAAAGTAGTATAGTATAATGAGAAATTGCTCGAAATCAAAGTAGTCAAACTTCAAATCAAAACCTCAAAATCACAAATGTCCAGCTATCTAGAAAACAAAGTCAAATCATTTTCAACAAAAGCACAACGAGGGTCACAAGGAGGCAATCAAACCAGTCATGATCAATCATATTTTTTTTTCAATTTTTCATTTTTTTTCCAAATTTGTAAACTATCCTATCAAAGCTTTACCTATAGTGAGAGATCCTCTCCAAAGCTGAACGAGGCAATGTCCTCATTGCAACGAGGGAGAGGAGAAAACAAGGGCATCAGCCGCCCATATCATCATCTGTGGGGGCACTAAAGAAGCCGCCACCAGATATACCACCTCCATCCGCGTAACCACCAACAGCATGATCACCTGAAAAACCACTCATACCTCCAACAAAGCCACTAGCACCAGTATCAAAACCGCCACCTAGACCACTAGCCCCTGGACCAAAGTCTCCTAGGGAGACGGACTGTCGTGGAGGCTCCTCCTCCTCATCCTCTACCATGTCATCAGTCGTACCGGCAGGCTAACCATAACTCGTGTTCCAATGGTATCACGAGGGGTGTTGAGCAGACTGCTCAACAATGTTACGCCTGCAATAGTCATCGTACGAGGATAGAGGGCAAAGTGCTAATCCTCGGCCAAGGTATCCACTCCTCTCCCCATTTGATCAAAACGGGTGTAGAGTTCGTCAATGCGAGTACCATATCCCGCTAGGGTGGCGGTATTCGTGTTGACCATCTCTTCCATCCGTCCCATTGCCGCCTCCATTCGATCGAGGGTCGACATCATGCCTGTAAAGTCAAAAGTGTGCGGGGGAGGGGGGGAGGAGAAAAAGTAGAGGCTCCCTCGTCAAAGATCGGCGTATGACGCCTATGGTATGAACGACGAGGGGGCTCAGGGTCGGGGACAACGAGGTCAGCTAGAGGGAGTAGGTAGCTCTCCTGGCGAGGGTGCAAGCGGGTTCTAGGGTCGGGCAACGTGATAGACTTTTTGGATTTAATCTTCCATTAGGCAGTGGAGGACCTTGAGGGTGTCAAGGTATGTAAGGTCCATGAGGGTAGGCCCGGGACGGGGGTACGCTGGGTTTCATCAAAACCGGCAATTAGCCGGGCAAACAAAGTAATCAACCCCCCGTTTACTAGCCGCCTAGGGGTCCAAGTACCGTCATCCCGAAGTCTAAGGAGCGAGTTCGAGATACGCTCGAACTGGATAGCTACATGGTGAGCTAAATTATATTGAAGGGATTCTCTAGAGCCCTTGGCGATATAGCTACCTATGGCGATCAACTCGTCTCCCCGGACTAAGTGACCCTTATAACGCCCTAATAGTGTTTGCGCCATGAACCTGATCCAGATGCTAAAGATGGGGTGATGAAAGTTTGCCCAATGACATTTTTGGATGTCAAAAGGCTCGGGTCCCTGTGAGCATGAAGTAAATGTGGGCTATTTTAAAATTTTCAGGTGGGTAGTAGTCTCCCCGTACTTGTAACCTAAGAACCCCAGCAAATTCCCGAAGTGTGAGTGAATGTTCTTGGTTCAATAGTCGGTAATGGACATGGGTAACTGGCCCGGCCCTATGCTTAGTAAGACCAAAACTACTAAAAAATTCATAGACCAATGCAGCATAAGTATTAACATGCACATTATACAAGGATTCCATACCCACAATTTTCATGAAATCTTTAAAATCTTCAGTTAGACCCATTTTAGCTAAAAGTTCGACATCTAGAAAACGAGCACGGAGTATCTCACGTTTTTTGAAGCGTAGAAACTTCTCTCGGTGCTCATCATCCCGGAAAATGATTTACGGGTATTGTGGATCTCTTGGGACTTGTGGTGGTGGTGGTGTCGGAGGAGTAATTTTCCTCCTAGATCTCGAGCCTTCGCCTCGAATTAGTCGTCGAAACTTGCTTGCCATCGATGATTTTTGACCTTTAAACCCTTTCTAACAAAATGATGGAGATTGGGTGAGTGGTAAAGAGAAAAGAGTAGGGTATGATGATTTTTGTGAGTGGAAAGTGGTGAGGTGGAGGATGAGAGGAGAAAAGGAGGAGGTTTTATGGAGTTTTGAATGAAAAAGAAGAGGAGGTTATATGGTCGTGCGGAACCTTCATAAACCAGCGTTTTGCGGGAGGCAACCCGTATCTCTTAGTTAGTTTTTCTTTTTCTTTGTTTCGTAGTTTCTAGAGTATGAGAGAGCGTGAGGGTACTAATGTGTTCCTAGATCTTATGTTTTGATGTGCAGAAATACTCTTTGAACAGACATTTGAGCCATACTTGCCCCAGCTTAGCAAAAGGCGAGCTACATACTGAACAGTAGCTCGCCCGACGGCATCGAGCGGCCATCGCCCGATCGGGTGGCTACAACTATTGAAAGCAACAGAAAAGACAGCCGCCTGATGGCATCGGGCAAGGGGTGCCCGATCGGGTGCCTAACCCTTGCACCCGATGGAAATTGGGTTGCCCAAAGGGTTGCCCGATCAGGTGAAGGCACAACTTTGAAGACCAAAAACACTCTCGCCCGATGGCATCGGGCACACCTCGCCCGATCGGGTGCGCAACCCCGGCGCCCGATCAATAATAGTTTGCCCGATCGGGTGGTGAACAAATATGACCAGCAACAAAAAATGCCCCACCCGATCCCATTGGGCAACGGTCGCGCGATCGGGCTGCGATCACCAAAGCCTGCTCTTTTTCGGCCTTAAATCCCGTTCTCTCCACATATCTTTTACCCACATCACTCACCTCTCTCTCTCTCTTCACTCATCCCTACATCACTCTCATCTTCAACCTTACAACCTCCATTAAACCTCCACTTTTCTCCTCGAATCTTCTTTTTCCTTCAGAACTCCATAAAACCTCCTCCTTTTCTCCTCTCATCCTCCATCTCACCACTTTCCACTCACAAAAATTATCATACCCTACCCTTTACTCTTCACCACTCACCCAATCTCCATCATTTTGTTAGAAAGGGTTAAAGGTCAAAAATCATCAATGGCAAGCAAGTTTCGGCGAAGGCTCGAGATCTAGGAAGGAAGCTACTTCTCCGGCACCACCACCACCACAAGTCCCAAGAGATCCACAATACCCGAAAATCATTTTCCGGGATGATGAGCACCGAGAGAAGTTTCTACGCTTCAAAAAACGTGAGATACTCCCTACTCGTTTTCTAGATGTCGAACTTTTAGCTAAAATGGGTCTAACTGAACATTTTAAAGATTTCATGAAAATTGTGGGTGTGGAATCCTTGTATAATGTGCATGTTAATACTTATGCTGCATTGGTTTAGAATTTTTCAGTAGTTTTGGTCTTACTAAGCCTAGGGCCGGGCAGTTACCCATGTCTATTACCGACTATTGAACCAAGAACATTCACTCACCCTTCGGGAATTTGCGGGGGTTCTTAGGTTACAAGTACGGGGAGACTACTACCCACCTGAAAAATTTAAAATGGCTCACATTTACTTCATGCTCACAGGGGACCCGAGCCTTGACATCCAAAAATATCATTGGGCAAACTTTCATCACCCCATCTTTAGCATCTGGATCAGGTTCATAGCCCAAACACTATTAGGGCGTTATGAGGGTCACTTAGTCCGGGGAGACGAGTTGATCGCCATAGGTAGCTATATCGCCAAGGGCTCTAGAGAATCCTTTCTATATAATATAGCCCACCATGTAGCTATCCAGTTCGAGCGTATCTCGAACTCGCTCCCTAGACTTCGGGATGACGGTACTTGGACCCTTAGGCGGCTAGTAAAAGGGGGGTTGATTACTTAGTTTGCCCGGCTAATTGCCGGTTTTGATGAAACCCAGCGTACCCCCGTCCCGAGCCTACCCTCATAGACCTTACATACCTTGACACCCTCATGGTCCTTCACCGCCTACCTGACCAGAGATTCCAATGGAAGATTAAATCCAAAAAGTCCATCACCTTGCCCGACCCTAAAGCCCGCTTGCGGCCTACTTACTCCCTATAGAGGGAGTTGACCTCGTTGTCCCCAACCCCGAGCCCCCTCGCCGTTCATAGCATTGGCGTCATACGCCGATCTTTGACGAGGGAGCTCTAGTTCTGCTCCTCCCCCCCTCCCCCGCACACTTTTGACTTTACAGGCATGATGTCGACCCTCGGTCGAATGGAGGCGGGAATGGGACGGATGGAAGAGATGGTCAACGCGAATACCGCCACCCTAGCGGGATAAGGTACTCGCATTGACGAACTCTACACCCGTTTTGATCAGATGGGGAGACGAATGGATACATTGGCCGAGGATCAACACTTCGCCCTCTATCCTCCGTACGATGACTATTGCAGGCGTAGCATTGTTGAGCAATCTGCTCAACACCCCTCGTGATACCATTGGAACACGAGTTATGGTTAGCCTGCCGGTAGGACTGATGACATGGCAGAGGATGAGGAGGAGGAGCCTGCACGACAATCCGTCTCCCTAGGAGACTTTGGTCTAGGGGCTAGTGGTCTAGGTGGCGGTTTTGATACCGGTGCTAGTGGCTTTGTTGGAGGTATGGGTGGTTTTTCAGGTGATCATGCTGTTGGTGGTTACGCGGATGGAGGTGGTATATCTGGTGGCGGCTTTTTTAGTAGTTCTGATTACGTTAGTGAACATGCGGCATATGTTGAACTATGAGCGTTAGAGACTTAACCATAGCTCATCACATGCTCTAATCCCTCGACTCTCGACTTATGTTTTGATAGTAGTTGACCCTATTTAATTGGTATAAGCATGGTGGACCTACCTAATACCCTAGGCTTTTATTCCATAGTTAAATCATCGGTTTAATTCTTGTCTTCCTTAGTTTAATTATTAGTTCGGTTAATCTTCTCTGATTTCATCTGAAGTAGTTAGTTGGTTGAATATTAATATAGAAACTGTCTCCCTGTGGATTCGACTCTGCTTCCATTGACTACCATTATTAGAGGATTGTAGGAATTATCTTTGAAAAGGTGATACGACTTTAGTCTATCAAATGGCAGCGGCTGGAAATTGGGAATTGCATCATATGAATGTGCACGGTGCGTTTCTTCGAAGGGATCTCGATGAAGAAGTCTATATGAAGTTGCATCTAGGACTTTCCGTTAGCAAGCCTGGTATGGTGTGTGGTATGGTGTGTCTGCGTAATTCTTTGTACGTCAATATGAGATGTTAGGTGGCTAAGTTAGCAGCTTCTTTGAAAAAATATGGCTTTCTTTATTCTTACTCAATTACTCTCATATTACTCTCAATCATGGCAAGGTACACCTTAATGTTTTTATCTATATGGACGACTTGATTATCTCTATTAATGACTTTTCCTCTATTGCGTCTTTTAAATAGTATCTCAGCAAGTGTTTTCATATGAAAGATCTTGGCCATTTAAAGTATTTTCTTGGCATAGAGGCGGCATGGAGTCCTGAGGGCATCTACCTATGCCAACATAAATACACTCTTGATATTATTATCGAGGCGGGTCTTTTAGGTGCATGTTTTTCCTATTAAGCATAACTCTAGCACATGACCCGTTGTTTGGTGATCGGTATCGACGACTTGTGGGTCGTCTTATTTATTTTCACAAACTTGTTGGGACTTGGCATACACTATTCATATTCTAGCTCGGTTCATGGAGGTCTCGTGCGACGAGCATTGGAAGCAGCCCTTCATGTTGTGCGTTATTTGAACACGATTGTGATTTCTTGTTGTCACTGATTCGGCTAATTTCCCTTAACTCGACGCACTCTCGCGGGTTGGCTCGTGTTTCTTGTTTGTTCTCCTGTGTCTAACATACTGAGGAAGTCTTGGGGTGGATCACCCTTGTGGAATGCAGCTCTTTCATGAGCGCAGGAAGCACACTGAAGTAGATTGTCATTATATTCAGGATGCAATTCAGGATGGCACTATTGTCACTAGTCACATCTCGACAAATGAGCATTATCACTAAAGCTTTAGGCAAGCGGAATTTTTTGTACTTACTTCGCAAGTTGGGCATTTGTGATCTACGTGCACCAACTTACGGGGGTATTGAGGGTTATATTGTAACTGAGGGTTCTGATGTAATAAGCTTCATTTAATTATCTAGGCCTAGTCGTACTATGGGCTTTAGCATTGACTTTAGTTTGTAAAGATATTTATATATATAAACCTCTAATACATAATTGAAGGCAGAAAAACAGCCTATTTGTTTTGACACATACCTTACAACTTCTTCCTAGCACTACTATATTGGGCTTCACTCAACACAAACAAATAGGAACCATCAAGCATGAATTTGGATGCACTTCTGAATTACCACATGCATTAGGCAACAGAAAAGGAGATATATATGTAGCATAATAAGTGACAATGCTTCACAAATCACAGCAGCTCTCGCCAACAAACTTGGTATAAACAAGTGCCAATTAAGAACAAAAGCTGTCATTACCGCAATATCGGGAGAACTGTACTTCCATTACCACATCCCACCTCCAGAACTTTGGAATCGCCTTCACAAGAAAGAAGGTCGGGAAATTCTTTCAGTAAATACCTTCTTTCCTGGGTGGACACAAAAACCCCTTAGACATAAGTACATTATACAATCACAATTCTCCAAAGCGTGGCTTGCATTAACATGAATAAGTGTGACTATTCGATCGCAATATTAAGAAAATCATCTAAATGAACTGGTTAGAACCAATGACAACACCTAAAATCCCATTTAAGACCCAAAAGAAAAACTTTCTACAATACAACTTCTACAATACAACATTATGAAATGTGGACATTACACAATGTGCAGTTGCTATGACAAACTCTTCCATCATCAAGTTTCAATCTAAAGTACATCCAACAATACATTCACTTCTCTCAATAGAAATTCCCGTTAACTGCTGAATCACAACTATAAGCAACTCCCAAAGGAGCATCATTTGCAGAAAATGAAATGAAAAAAGCGCCCATCATATTAATTCAAGAACAAGACCCAAAAACATATACCGTTTAAAAATCAAAGTAGAATGCACCAATTTCCATGGGAAAAAATTGCCCATTTTCTACAAATTAAGGTTATGATTAACAGAATACCTCGTTAAAAAAGTGGGTAAATGATTAATATGATAACTACTGGGTATTTAAAATCAAGGTGTAAAAGGGAAGAAAACCTTGAAGAACTTGCCAGTGGAATGACGAGAGTGGAAGTGAGACCATGCTTGAGGATCAGCAGAAGAAGATGAGGAGGAAGAGAGAGTTGGTTTGAAAGGAGAGAG
Organism: Patellifolia procumbens; assembly: GCA_947645195.1. Taxonomy (NCBI): domain Eukaryota; kingdom Viridiplantae; phylum Streptophyta; class Magnoliopsida; order Caryophyllales; family Amaranthaceae; genus Patellifolia; species Patellifolia procumbens. Next base: position 3,985,767 of record CANSGD010000193.1, read on the forward strand.
ATGGTATGAGAAACAAGGGTCACTCTCTATCTCCTGTCTCAGTTCTTCCCATTCGAAGTCTTTCGAGTGATATTCACCTGCTTCCGCTGCTGCTGCTGCTTTACCCATGTCGCTCTCTTCTGCTGATTCTGTTCTGTTTCTTGTCTAATGGTACCAATTCTCTCAGAATCAATACTAGGTATAGAGCTGTCAGTTTGGTTGAAAACTGTTAGTTGAACTGTTAATCGAATCGAAACCGAACTGAATAAACCGAACCGAAACTAACCGTTAATTGAAAAAAGAACCGAACTGAAATCAACTGTTTCAAAGTCAACTGTTTTAAACCGAACCGAAAAGGAACTGAACCGTAATTAACTGTATCAAAAACTGTTTTAAACTTTTTATACTATTTAAACAATAACATCCAAGTTATAATATTATTAAATTATTTCAAAGTTTTAAATATTTTCAACAACTTAGTTAAATACTTGAATTTATTATTCATTACTCATCTAATTTCAATTACTTTCAATTATTTTAAATATATCATCTACAATAAAACATTGGAATTTGTACTAATTGCTTTTAGGATTGATTCCGATTAATTAGAAGCATAACTTTAATTTCTCACTATGTATTTATTAAAATCACTTTACGACTTTAAAACTTAAATAATGGAGAAAACGTGAAGCAAGGAGACAATTTAACTCCATTCATTATTAAGTTGACATTTAATATTAGATATTACCATTCATATTATATAATTGTATAATTTTGACCATTTTTATTTTTATATTTGATGTACATCATTCATTGCGTTAACTTATAGATAAAGTTAAATCAAAGTATCCCAAATTATCATTCAATTTCCTTTCAAAAATTTAATAATATCCAAGTTTATCAAAAAATTGTCTCAAAGAATATAACTTTCAATAGTTATGTAAAATTGTAGTACTATAGTTATTTCAATGTCAACCGTTTGTTTTTATAGTTTAATATCGTCCATTGGCTTTGTTCATCACTTAGAAACATGAAAAAATAAACTATAACAAAAAGCCTTTAGCCCATTTATGTTCATCCAAATTCAGAATTTAGAAGATGTCAAAACTTTTGCTAATCTCTCAATTGATCAGGCTTACTAACCAAATTCATCTTATCAGATGCTGCTTCCAAAGGACAATTTGAGATCATTTTTTTACAAAAATTCTTAGTTTAATACTTTAAGCCCCTTCTATCAAAAACTTATACTCCCCTGCATCTTCTGGCATCTTCTAAAAGCATATCATCATTGTGTATAACAATGAATTTGGCTAAGGACATAAGATAAAATTGGGCAACATAACCACCTGATTTCGTTTAACTTAAAAGAATGAATTTTAGCACTTTATTTCAAGAATTAAACACTAAGCAAACCCCTAATTATCATATATGAAAGGAATATATCAATGGAATTGAAATACTGGAAAACCCAGTTTCTCCAAACTCTTAGTCACCAAAAGAAAACCAAAAAACTCGGCAAAAGTTAGACCAGAACGTCTTCACTGCCGTCAACACCAACATAACCACATCTGCCTCTTCTACCACCAACATCACGCCGTCAGGCCCGTCAATACCACCGTCGCCACCGCTACATCACGACCTCCACAAAAATCCTCCAACACCATTTTTACCTCAATCAGAAGATTGTGCAACTCAGATAACCATTTATGGGGAAAAGGTTACATTTCATAGTTATTGATTCAACCAAGCAATTTTCACAAGTTAGAGTCAGCAAAACCATTCATATCAAGTGAAATTTTATCAAAATTAAAAATAAATAGAGAAAAATAAGGAGCAAATCCTAGTGTTTATAATTGGCTTTTGATAGTTTAATTCAACCATTAAAGCTCTAGATTCAGAGTTTTAAAGGTTTAATTATGCTATCAAGAACCACCAAACCATATTTGCTCTTTTCTTTCTTTGTGAGGGTTTGTTCGAACAATTGTCGGCCAGTATTACATGCACTGAATTGAAGGAGGAAAGAGGGCAAAATAGGGAAGGGGATGGGGGCGGAAGAGACAAAGAGGGAAGGGGATGGCTTACTGGGTTAGGTTTTTGACTGATAAAAGAGGCTCAAGTGATAGGGCTTTTAAAGTAGGGAGGGAGTGTGAAATTTTTGGGGGGATAGAGAGGGAAACGAAAACGGAGGATTAATTTCAAGTTGTATTTTTTACTTTTGAATTTCAATTTTTGAAATTTGATGTTTGAACTTTTGAAGTAATAGAAGGTTAAACTATGATTAATATTTTAGATTATGATTTATTAAGTAGTTTGTAGCTATATATTTAGCTATTGATCTTCTACTACATGAAGTTTATTACTATCCAGTTTATTGTCATTAAAGTACTAATTAAATGAATCAATGTTTTTTATTACTTAATTGGTACTACCTCCATCTATAAACATCACTAATTTGATGATTGAACAAATCTAATACATCAATCCTAATTATCTTAAATGTATTGATGATTGATAAACTCTTAAATATATGATTGAACAAATTTTAAATATATGACAATAAACTCTCAAATTAGTGATACATGGGTTTTTTGCCAGAAGGAACCTAATAAAACACGAGTTTTGTAGGGAAGGATCTAATTAAAAAAAATTATATTGATGATTGAACAAATTTTAAATATAATACATCAATCCTAATTATCTTAAATGTATTGATGATTGAACAAATTTTAAATATATGATCTTACACACTGATCTAATATATTAGTGATGTTTATATCCACAACTACTACATTGATACTATATATAACTCTTAACTATCTTACACAACAATCTAATATATTGATAATTGATTTAATACATACACTTATCTTGATTATCTTAAATGTATTAATGACTGGTCTAATACACCGCTCTTAACTATTGCATACACTGATCTAATATATTGATGAGTGACATAATATGTGCCTGTTAAATATCTAATCTAATTTCTTAAATATATTATTCATTAATCTAATGTATTTATGATTTTGATATAATACATGGTTCTTATGTATTTAACTGAATGGTCTAAAATATTGATGATTGGTCTAATATATTGATAATTGATCTAATACATTGATCTTAACTATCTAATTTCTTGATCTGAAACATTGATGATTGATTATCTTAAGAATCTTACATTTATCTAATACATTGTTATTAACTATCTTATGCGTTGATTTAATATATTGACGATTGATCTATTACATGGACATTGACTATCACAAATATTGACCTATTAAATCAATGGTCGATTTAATACACTAATGTTCTATGATTGAACTAATACATAGATCTTAACTATAATAATAATTACAATCTTACAATAACAAAACAATCAAATAATGTAAATTGACCTTGACTATCTTATTTCTTGATCTAATATATTGATGATTGATCTAATACATTCATCTTAAGTATCTTATACTTTGATCTAATGTATTGATTGATGTAATAAATTGGTATTAACTATCTTATACGTTGATTTCAGATATTGGTGTTTGATTTGTAACATGGTCTTAACTATCATATATATTGACTTAGTATATCGATGATTGATTTAATATACTAATATATCGATGATTGAACTAATACATAAATCTTAACTTTTTATTGGATCTACAACTTATGTAAATTGATATGATACATTGGTCTTAACTATGTTATATATTTATCTAATTATATTGACTATTGATCTAATACATTGATATAAATTATCTTAAACGTTGATCTAATGTAGTAGTAGATTTTTTATTACCGTTATTACTATTAATATTGGTATTTGTATCATTGTAATTATTATTGTTGTTGTTGTTGTTATTATTATTACTATTATTATTATTATGATTATTATTATTACAAGTTTACATCTCAACTCAATACGCTAATGAGGTTGAGTCAAGAATCATAGAACCCGACTCGAATACTCGCAAAAAACTCGAATGATATGATAAATGGTAATAATATTCAATTTTTATGTATAATATATCTTATGAGTGTAAAGCGACCTAAAATCTCGCTAATAGCTCGAGATTTACGCGAGTCAAGCTTAACCCAAACTCATTCAAATTGGTTAAAATCGGTCAAAGATCTACTCGAGTTCTTAACGAGATGAGTTCAACTGTACAAAACTCATTCGAGTCGTTAGCAACTTTAAGTTCGACCAGAAATGAATTGACTCGACCCATAAATAACCCGAATGGAAATCGATTCGACCCAAACGCCACAGATCTCGAATTGACGCGTACAAACCCGATAATTATCCGACTCATGTTTACCCGGACGCGTTAATACCCGACCCGATATTCTTTCGACTCGAACTTCACCTGCACTCGACCAGCCCATGATCTGACTTTTGCCCATAACAGACCCGATATGATCCAATTAATGGTGATCCTAGACAAGTAATCCGACCAGACTCGATCCGACCCGTTACGGCCTTACGAGTCATTCCAAAACGACTCATTTAATGACGTATCTTGAACCACGTGCGGTCTATAACAAGAAATTATATATTTTTTTAAAAACGAAAATTTTGAAAAGGATACACAATTAATCGATATCGATTTTCATCCAAATCGATGCGGTTTTTAATACAAAACTGAAATTAACTGAATTAAAACCGAAAATAACCAATATGGACGGTTGAATAGTGAACCGTTTTTTACTCAAACCGTATGGGTCAAACCGGGTAGATAACCGTAACCGAACCGAACTGAAAAAAAGAGCTACAGTAACCGTAATTAACCGAAGAAACTGAAAAAGTTACAACCGAATCAATTTGACGTGAAAAAATTAACCGAAGTCAACCAAACCGAAGTTAACCGAACCGTTTGGTTCCAACCAGAACCGAACCGAATAACCGAATTGACACCCCTAACTAGGTAGTAGGTAGTAGGTAGAGTGTAGGGGGTTACAAATTTTGGATCGTGGATGGACAACCGGTGGGAGAAAAAGGCAAAATAGAAATAAAATACGAGGATGGAATAAATATTAGTAGTTTGATTTTAATGAACTAGTTGGACTAACTTTGTGATTGAAGTATAAATTTATATAGATAAATGATTAATTTTAGTAATATATAAATCCTAATAATCTACGTGCTTTAATATATCTATTAACAGGGATACGTGTAAAATAACTATTTACTCTAACGATATTAGGGCCTGTTTAGATTTACTGAAAACAACTGAACTAAACTGAACTGAACTGAACTGATTGGTGTTGAACTGAACTGATTGGTGTTGAACTGAACTGAACTGAACTAAACAGAACTGAACTGAACTGAATTGAATTGAATTGAATTGAATTTAATAAATATATAAATAATATCTAAACAATAATAATATGAATATTAAATAATAATTATAATGATAAGTAATAATAATGAATAATTATTAATGGATAATAATAATTGTATTTTGGATATTTTTAAATGATAATTATAAATAAATAATATTAATAATCATAAATTAATAATAATAATAATTAATAATTATAATGATAATTAATAACAATTATTTTATAGTCTTTGTATTAATATATTAATACCTGATGATGATTATATAATACAATAATATCTAAGAATTTAATTAATATTACTATTTTAATAATTAGATTTAATTACATATTAATATTTAGTAATAAATTATTGGGACGGACCATGCAAAATTACATCATAAACCATTTTGACGTGATTTGATTGGATTTGCGCTGAAAACGCGTGTTTATTTGTGCTTTTAACCTAAACCATATTCCTCCCTAATGATAATAGTAATAATAATGAATAAAGCTATAATAAACAAAATAATATACAGATAATAATAATAATACTTAATAATAACGATATAAAAATAAATAATAATTAAATAATAATTATAATAATAATAAGAGCAATCAGTAAAATAAATTAGACCAACATAATAATATTTAACAAAATAGTTATAAAGTAATGGAGCTGAGCTGAGCTGAACTGAACTGAATTGAACTGAATTGAACGGATTGGAGCTGAACTAAACTGAACTGAACTGATTGGAGCTGAACTGAACTAAACTGAACTGATTAGAGTTGAACTGAACTGAACTGAATTGAACTGAACTGAACTGAAATTAAGCTGAAATGAATAAGCTCTTAGTCACACATGTTAGAATTATAGTATTATTTATTGTATATATATGTATGCTATTTTGCTATTTTTATAAAATGACATGTTATAATTAAGTTTCATTCAAGAAATCGAGTATATAAATTACCCGTACAACATGTTTTGGAATTTACAAAACTATTATCTATTTTGATATAATCATGATTAGTTTGTATATTCTTAGCCTGTTTGGATATAATCGAATTCGAGTATTTTTACTTCAAAAGGTAAGAACTATAATTAAAATTTTGGTCAAGGGAAATAGGAAAAGATCTTTGAATATTAACATATATTTATCGGGTAAAAATTTAATTTAAATAGAAATAACGTTTTAATCATACATTGAGATTTGGAAGTCGCATTTATGTCAAACTGATATTTATTAAAACATATGAAAAAGCTGAGATTCATAAAGTTTTCATGTAGTATAATGTAATTAGAATCAAATTTTAAACTTAAGTATTTGAAATTGATATATTTTACTCTTATTATTTGAAGTGGGGTACACACTATGCTTATTATATTTAATTTATTTAAATAATAAATTCAATTTATTTAGAAGGGCTTATAAAAGGTTATTTAAACTCAACTAGTATTTAGGCCCAGACGATGCTCTGTGATTTATATATATTATACTTTAGTACTTTAAGACAACTAAAATTTGGTGTAGAAAGATGTTAGTAAAAAGTCATAGATTAGTAGTTTTATTCATAAATGTAATTAAAATATTCTACCTTAATTATTGTTTTTCATTGAAAACATATAATATCATCAATATCATTATTAGTATTGATAAAAGAAGCAATAAAAATGTAGTAGCACAATGGTTAGAGCATTTATCTTCCACCCTCGAAGACGCGGGTTCGAAACTTCTCATGGACAATTTGTATGTATTTTTTATGAGAGAAACGTTGATAGAATATTGTTGTAAAGAATGGAGAGTGACACGTGGCGGATTGCATCCTATGGTTACGCTTTTTAATATATACTCCCTCCATTTCTTTTTGTTTGTCCCATTTAATGTAGCTCCAAATAATAAGGAGAGTGATTTCATAGACATGTGGGTGGGGACAACAATTTTATAGTAAATTGGTGATTAAAGTAGGTGAGAGAAGATTATAAGGTACATGTGGGACCAAAAAGTGATAAAGTAGGGGTCAATGGGTAATATAATTTTTCTATATAAGGAAAGATAAAAAAGTAGGACAAACAAAAAAAACAGACTAAAACGGACTGTAGTACAAATAAAAAGAAACTTAGGGAGTATATATAGATTTTGTATAAACCAAAACATTTACACAAGCCGTACATGAAAAGAAATTATAAATTAAACGAAATAAGTGGTTGTTTTGTTGATATGGTAAAACATCGGATATAGAAATTTCTAAGAGTTGGAAATTAGGTGAGTGGTTTGGTTCACAACAAAATGCCAAAAGTGGGGGAACTAAAAATTCCTTGGTATTTCAACTTCCTATAAAAGGCAGGAAGTTACTTCCCTAAGGCCCCAACGTAAGTAAAAGCTCCCATTGGAATTTACCTCTCCCATTGTCAACCACAAACTTTAACCAAATTCTCATGAGTTTAATTAAGGAACTTCTTATAAATTGAGATGTTATAGGAATTTGACTTCCCACACCGAGAAAACAACCACTAAGAAAGTTTAGCTTATCACAACATTATATTAAAGCATTTATACTATTGGTACAATGATCTGTTAGGATCTACATCAAGTTTCTAGAGGTACATCTTCCAATATTCATGTTATTTTGAATGCAATTGGTGAATCCCCTCTCCAGAAGTTTATCTGAGTATAAGCTTAGTTTCAAGAAAAAGTTTTGAGAATTTCAACTTAATTGCCGATAAAAGATCTTCGTACTTTATTAAAATAAAAATATATGCAAAGTAGATCAAAAGTCTTAGTAAGTTTAATCGTAATTCGAAATTTAAGCAAAGTTGTTAAGATAATAGAGTTACAAAGGAAAAGAAAGAAGAAAATAGTGACCCCAACGCAAGTGATCTTGTGTCGTTCCCACTACCTCTCTATACAAGCTCCATAACACCCCACATCACCAGAAAGAATGAAATACAAACATGCATAGTGGCTTGATTTTAGGAACCTTTTTCCAAACACTATCTATTTATGAAGTTACAGGTGGTCAATGCATTTTCGACGCAATTTTCATTTTGGGTCATCCGGAAACAGCCTCTTTGTGTATTCAACACAAGGGTAAGGCTGCGTACATCCGACCCCCCTTACCTCGCCTTATGGCGGGAGCCTTTGAGGCACTGGGGTAATGTTGTTGTTGTTGTTGTTGTTGTTGTTGTTGTTGTTGTTGTATCTATTTATGAAGGACCTCGAATAGTGAGTAGGTTAATTATTCCATTCATTTGATTTCTCTTTGTTTTCTTCTTCGATGAGAATAAGGTCAGAAAGTGGTCCAAATTCCTCTCATTTTATTATGATGATTAGCAACGAACCCAAACTTCGTTTCTAAATAAAATTGAAATCTTAGATTGACATTGATTACGTAGGTAAATTCTTGCAACTACCGAAACTAAAGATGTCATATATTATCCAAAAAAAAGATCTCAAATTTGTTAAATTTTGTACTACTGTGCAAAATCAAATCCAATAAAAAAGAGGTTCAAAAGGGTAGTAGATTATTGACACTTTTATTTGAAATTGTTGTATGATCGAACATATAGAACCCCTGAAAAAAGTACTTTCCCAAATGAATGTTATTCACAAGGTTCATTGTACAGCTTCGAGTTTCACATTTTGGTATAAAAAGATTAAATGAACACTTATTCTAGATCAAAAATAATAATGACTTAGTTTGGGATCCACTTCGAGCATTTCAGACCGAATCTTTGAGTGTGCAAAGTGCACATTGGCACAGGATTTCCATTTTCAAATGGCTCATTTTTAGAATAACTGCCTTAATGAAAAAAGGGTTTTTCTATGTGGTACCCCTGGGGTATCAGTTTTTCCAAGTGGTACCCCTCCAAAATAAAAGGTCCACATTGTACCCTTGAAGCGCAATAATTGTCTAAGTCATGTCATTGCCGTTAACTGACCGTTAACTTAAGTTAAAAAATTCTGTTAGTTGTAGTTAGCTTAGGTTAGGTTATGTTAATTTTAGTTTTGGTGGGAAATTTCCCCCAATTGTCAAGAGTTTAGGAGTATTAAACCATTTGCTTGACATCTTCTTCATTCATCACCTTCTTCTTTCATCATCTTCTTCCTTCTTCACACTTTTCTTTCTATGCGAAAATGTCCAAATCTTCTAGGAAATCGTACTGGCCAATTTCACCTTGCAAGTTAGAGTTTTTCCGACAGTTGAGTGTGTATAATCCAGATGATGATAGAGAGGTTGATGATGAACTAATCATTTAAGGGGTTTGGTGGTTTTAGAATTTAGTTTTCTTCTTTTTTTTGAAGCTATTAAAGGCTGATTGTTGTATTACGTGAACCATGGTTAACATTCGTTAATTACCGTCACTAATTACAAGATTAAAGGGTATTGTTCAGACAGTTATTGCACTTCAAGGGTACAGTGTGGACCTTTCATTTTGGAGGGGTACCACTTGGAAAAACTGATACCCTAGGGGTACCATATAGAAAAACCCAAAAAAAAAAGACAAGCCTACATTAATACACACTAATGCGCAACATATTTTTATCCTTTGTTCTTACTTTTCAGAGAGTGTATAACAAATCTCCAACCTTTCATCTTACTCTTTAGTATTCAACTTTCCTCAATATCTGCTCTTAGACTAACATCTGCATAAAAGTATCAATTCTCAACAGATCTCATTTTAAAGTAAAAAAAAGGTTAATTAAAAAAGTATATATTTTCCATATCTCTCCTTTTCAAATCAATTTTCATCCCACTTAACTTTTTTTTTACTTCCCAAAATATTATTTTTTAAAAAATTAGATTAGATTGTTAAGATCATACAACTCTCCTTAATATTGATATAAATATGTTTGTTTACTTTTTTTTTTGAGGGTATATGTTTGTTTACTTTATTATATAATAATCATACTTTTATGGAAAATTTGTGAGAAAAGACCTTATATATTTAAGATTTTGTGAAAAGACACCTTATATAATTTTTTTGTAAGAAAACACCTTATAAGACTCTTTTTATCTAAACACACACCTTATAAGACTCTTTTTATCTAAACACACACCTTATAGCCGGATTCCGGTGAAAATGTCAAAAATCCGAGTGTTCAAGCTTCCCTTTTACCTCTTTTGGGAAGTGGACATGACGCATGAGAAAGAAATGTTTTTTCCTTCTATTCAATTACACATGTTTGGGTCCATTCCAGTCATCGGCCACCTAACCGGTGAAATGACTAAAATACTCTTGGGGGTAAAATTATCATTTTACCCCTGAGGACCTTTCAGGCCAAAAAGTACAAGCTTTCAGTCAAGCCCACTGACAAAAGGCCTTCATGACATCATCACCTTCATCAGGTGACGTCACATCAGTACAACCTATAAATAGTACTTTCATTTGATCAGTCATGTACGTTTTTACACGCATTCCAAAGCATTTACTTGTACTATTCTATGACCTTCTGAGATCAGATCTGACTTAAGTATCGGAGAAACGATCCTGGGAACATCCCCGGGGTAGTTCACCGTGCTCGGTTTTGCAGGTATCTGAAATTCGAAGACCTTGGACTGTTATTGGTTACTACCCTAAGTGGATTTGGACTCCCCATACTACAAATTTCTATTGTGTTTCTTGTACCCGAAACAGTTGGCGCCGTCTGTGAGGATTCGTAACATAACAGCTACATTTTCGAACACCATGACACGAGGACAAGGTAACCGAGGTACCGCTGCTCAAAAAACGACCTCTGAGAATGCGCAGACCACTCTGCTGAACCAAGGAGGCGCTATTGTTGAGGATGAGACCGACCTCCCTCCTGGTGGAAGCCAAACTGCCACAACCTTCGAGGGGCCTCCACCACCAGTCACCTATTCTGATTTACGACAGCTCGAACTCCGGATGGAGAGACACATGACTACTGTCATGCAACAACTCGTCTCAGTAATCAAGACTCAACAGACTACTCCCCCTGACCGAGGGATAGTCCTAGATCAGCCGCAGGCTGATCGAAGGATAACAAACCCAAAGCGTGCCCTAACCGAGCATGCTGCTGCTGTTCCATCGAAGAGAGTACTTTCCACTTTGAAAGGGAAGTTTATCATGTCGCCAAATCATGACGACGCTCGACACATCATACGACAGAAACAGATGAGAAGCAAGAACTTTGATGCTCGGAAAATCATTGAGAAAAGAAGAGAGCAGTCCCAGGTGGGGGACTCGAAATATCCAACTGCTACGCTAACCACAGGACAGTACTCTCGCCCCTTGACTAACCGTCACACACTGAGAACTGAGGTCCCACATCACGTCGAAGATCCCGAAGAAGTAGCTGAATTTGGTTTTCGAGTTGGTTCAGTAGTGGCACATAAATCACCTTTTAGCCAACACACCATGGAGACCCCTAACCCGGGTAAAGTCAAGATCCCCATGATCGAGCATTATTCAGGAACCACTGATCCGACTGACCACTTGGCAGCATACAAGGCACAAATGAGTGTGCAAACGTTCTGCGAAGCCACATGGTGCAGGTACTTCCCGACCACCCTCAAAGAGTTGGCCCTCAATTGATTTTGCTGGACCATGCTGATGAGTCCAGGCTTGATTTCGAAATTTGCTGCGGCAATGGTGGGCATAGTAGGTCCAGTGGAGAGACCATCCGGGTTGGGCACCCCATATGACTTCAGTGATTTTAACATAACTGAATTCAAGGTGTCTGTTCCAGAGGTGTTCAGCTGAACAGACTGCTTTTCTTTCTGCTTTATCTTTCGGATCCGCCTGATTGTCCTAGTAAGATTGGGGTCCGCTGGAATTGGGGAACCGTTTCTTTGGGACCTGGGCATACAAAAGAAACAAAAAGCAGCAGTAAAACGTACCCCGATTGAAACAATGAAGTTCCAATGAGGTACAGAGAAGTAGACCAAATAATTAAATAAAAACTTAGAGAACTAGCCGTCTCCCCGGCAACGGCGACAAAATTTGATAGGTTTTAGTCGTGTCACCTAATCAAAAATAAACCTACGGACCTCTAACTAGGTAGTCAGTGGAAGCAGGGTCGAATCCACAGGGAGACAGAGTTTCTAAATCAATATTCAACCAATTCAGCTACTCCAGATGAAATCAGGAAGGAATTAATTAAATTAATGATTGAGCTGAGAAAGACGAATTAAACAAAGGATTTAACTATGGAATAAAAACCTAGGGTATTAGGTCGGTCCACCATGCTTATACCAATCAAACAAGGTCAATGGCTATCAAAATCTAAGTCAAGAGTCGGGGGATTAGAGCCTATGTTGAGCTATGGTTAAGACTCAACGCTCATAGTTCAACATACGCCGCATGTTCACTAACGTAATCAGAACTACTGACGTGTCCTAGGCCTCTAGTCGTAAGACGGATCTGTGCAAACAACTATTAACCACAAGCAACCAACGAAACCGCGCAATAACGTTAATTACTCAATAAAGAACAAACCACATCACAATCACCCTAATCAAGCCCTAGAAATCAATAAGAGTCTAAATCACAATCATGGTATAAACATGGCTTTCCTATCTAACACCCTAGAAAGAGACTACTCAGACATGATCGAATTAATAACGATAAAACTAATATGAAACCTTAACAATTGCATCATGAACGATTAAATAAATAAACTAAGCAATCAAAGTAATTAAAGAGATAAAGAGTAGAGAAGAGTACCAATTGACGGAAAGCAGGAACTTTTATTGAAATCGAAATAGGTTTGATCACCTCTAAATTAATCTAAAGTGTTTGAAATAAACTAAGAACAATGAAGAATAAAACGAGTCTAAAACCTAATGAAAGATGAATAAAAGATGATCAAAGATAGATGAGGAAAAAGGTATTTATAATACCTTTCAAGTTCACTAAAAACGGAAACAAAAAGTGAAAAAGCGCGATTAAAGCACCAGACCCGATCGGGCCCGAGCACAGTACCCGATCGGGTCCACATACAAATTCCCCCAACTTCACTTCAGGGCTCTGGCAGCAGCAGTGCAGCAATAAGGCGAGAAAAGCGGCCCACCCGATCGGGTCGGGCGGTAGTCACCCGATCGGGTCTGGCGACAAAAGGTGCCAGCAAGCTCGCCTCCTCCGCAGCGTCCCAATAAGACCTAGCAGCACTAGACCCGATGGGGTCGGGCGGTAGATGCCCGATCGGGTCTGGGCACATGTGTTCTCGCCCGATCTGATCGGGCACGCCTTGCCCGATCGGGTCCGCAACTTTCGTACCCGATCATAATATTTCGCCCGATCGGGCCATTTCTGCCCGATCAGTGCACGGAAACCTCATTTGACTCTTTGGCTCTCTAATCTTCACGTTTAGGGGTCTTGGGACCTCCTAAACTATCCATAAAGCTCGTGAGCCATCCTACGTGCCTCGTAACATCTCGTAAAGCCGTGGTTGCTTCCAAAAGGCTCGGGAATAAGGAGAAAACTCCATAAAGCCTGCAATTCGATACTAAAACACGAAACCACAACTACATACGATAGTTAGCACAAAATAGCTCCCAAGAGCTCCAATGACGCACAAATTAGCTTGCAAATAAAGGAGAAAACTCTATATAAATACGTGATATCACGGATGCGATGAGTCAAGCGCAAAAGTATATCCAAGCGTCGGACATCTGCAAGAATATGCATGATGAAGGAAGTCACAAACAGAAAACTGAGTCATCGAGCCAAAAAGACATGGCAAAAAGGCTGAATAGACATCGACCTTCTGATGGGGGCCATGACCCTCGTTTCAACATCAATCGAAGGGAGATATACTTAGATTTAAAAGAGAAGTCTGTTTTGCCTCGACCAACTCCCATCAAGACGTCGAATTATCAAAGAGACAAGAAGTTGTGTTGTGAATACCATAGAGAATGTGGTCATACGACCAAGTATTGCAGAGAGCGGAAAAAGGCCTTAGACAAGTTGCCTGACGAGGGAAAACTGAACATATATTTGACGGAGCCTCACGGTGATCGAAGAAGAGAGAAGGGAAAAGAAAAACAATCGAAGAGTGATGAAACTGAGGGCTATGTGGGAGTCATAGTTGGAGGCTTCGCTTCAGGAGGCCTAACCTGCAATTCAAGGAAAACCACCTATACCACCTGAAAAAAGGTGAGATGATGCAGAAGCCGGACACCCCACTATGGTATTCGGAGAGAGCTCGAAAGAAATACAAACCCCTCATGATGATCCTTTGGTCATCGAGCTAAAAGTTGCAAACCATAGGGTCGGTCGAGTTTTAACAGACAGTAGAAGCTCAGCTGATATCATCACTTGGGAATGTCTACAAAAACTGAAGTATGAGAAGAAAGACATCCAGGCCATCGACCAACCCTTGGTCGGATTTGGAGGCCAATCCGTTCACCCCCTCGGAGTCATCAATCTTCGTAGCCGGTTTGGTGACAAAGGGAAAGGACGATGCCTTCCAATTAACTTCCTGGTAGTCGATATTGATCTCCTTTATAACATAATCATCGGTCGACCCACGCTAAATAGGATAAAAGCAGCAATTTCGACCTACCAGCTTCTGCTCCAATTCGAAGCAGATGATGGGACAGTAGGTAGGCTTCATGGGGATCAGAAATCCGCTTGAGAATGTTACGTCAATAGCCTAAGAAGAACCAGGCCTGTCGAGCAAAACTCAAACAAGAGGAAAAGAGAAGAAAAGGAAACAACAAGAAAGTCACCCCCACCACTGGGGCTGTTTTACAACGAAAACCCTGTCAACTACAATCGACCCCAGTCGGTCCTGGACGACAAAGAAGTACAACTCGGACCTGATCCAAGCCGAATAATTCGATTAGGCAAAGACCTTAACCAGGTCGTTCGAGATGAATTAGTGACACTCCTTCAGGATTATCACGAGGTGTTCGCATTCTCTGCTGGTGAGATGCCGGGGATAGACCCTTCGATAACCAACACCAATTGAATATCAAACCCGAGTACAAGCTTGTCAAGCAGAAGTTAAGGCATCAAGGCGTCGAAAGAAATAGAGCAGTAGCTGAGGAAGTGAAGAAACCACTAAGTGTTGGAATGATTAGGGAGTGCCAGTACACCGAGTGGCTATCGAACGTCGTGCTGGTTCGAAATCCCAACGGATCATGGCGTATGTGCGTCGATTTTACGGACCTTAACAAGGCTTGCCTCAAAGATGATTTTCCACTTCCAAAAATCGATAAACTGGCCGATTCCACTGCTGGAAAGACTTTGTTTAGTTTCATGGATGCAAACGCCGGATATCACCAGATTCCCCTAGCCGATGAAGATCAAGTGCATACCGCGTTCATCACAAGCTCAGGAATTTACTGCTTTGTAGTTATGTCGTTCGGACTTAAGAACGCCGGGGCTACATATTGTCGACTGGTCAATAAAATGTTCGAGAGACACCTAGGACGCAACGTCGAGGTATACGTAGACGACATGATTGTCAAGAGTAAGCTGGTCTAAGAACATGTCCAAGATCTGCGAGAGACCTTGACCACTCTTTGAAAGTACAAAATGAAACTTAATCCGAAGAAGTGCGTATTTGGGGTTCGAGGAGGAAAATGTCTGGGTTTCTTGGTCAATGAAAGAGGCATTGAAGCCAACCCCGATAAAATTGAAGCAATAGTAAACATGAAATCCCCTCAAACTGTTAAAGAGGTGCAAAGGCTGACAGGGTGCATGGGTGCATTAGGGAGATTCTTGTCACGATCAGCTGACAAAAGTTTGCATTTCTTCAACACCCTAAAGAAGTCATGCTTCGAATGGGATAATGAAGCTGAACAAGCATTCTTACAGCTGAAAGCACACTTACATCACTACCAAAGCTCGTTTCCCCCTTGCCGGGAGAAACGCTATTCATGTACCTCGTAGTATCTGAGACTGCGCTAAGTGATGTTCTAGTTGCTGAACGGGAGAAGCAACAACACCCACTTTACTTCATCAGCCATGCCTTTCGAGGGGCATAAAGCAGATATCCCCCGTTCAAGAAGATGATCTTCGCACTAGTAATGGCTAGTCGAAAATTGAAGCCTTATTTTTAAACTCACTCGATCAAGGTGCTCACTAGCCAGCCACTCAAAAAGTTGATTCAGAATCAAAATGGCTTTAACCGAGTCGTCGAATGGGCTAACCAGTTGTCTGGTTTTGGATTAGAGTTCGAACCTCGAAGAGCGATCAAAGCCCAAGCCTTAGCAGATTTTATTGCTGAATGCCCATCTGAGACCGAGATCACCACCCTAACCGGGACATGGCAACTTTTCGTAGATCCTCTATAAAATAAAATGGAGTATGCAATGAAGTTCGATTTTGCTGCGTCGAACAGAAGCTGAATATGAAGCCTTGTTGCTTGAATTAAAACTATGCTTCTCGAATGGGGCTAACGAAATAAAAGTTAAAACCGACTCACAACTGGTCGGCGGTCATGTTAACGGAGAGTTCGAGGCAAAAGAGGATAGCATGAGGATGTACCTTGGCAAGGTGAAAGAGCAACAGAAAAAATTCACCAAGTTCTCAATCCAGCACATCCCAAGGTCCGAAATCCAGCAGGCAGACGCGTTATCTCGAATGGCAAGCTCAGCCTCTGGCCTAGTTACTCGAACTATATCCTGGGAAGTACTATATAGGCGAAGTATCAACGATCAACTCCTCATCCATAGTATAGACCGCTCGAATGATTGGATGAAAAGCATCCGTGAGTACCTCGAAGAAGAAAAGTTGCCAGAGGATGAAAAAGAAGAAGAAAGAATTCAGCGTCGTTCGAACTGGTTTCTTTTGCATGACCACTTGTTATACAAAAAGTCGTTAAAACACCCACTGCTAAGGTGTGTAACGCTCGAACAAGGTCATCAGGTTCTTCGAGAAATACATGAAGGAACGTGTGGCAGTGATCAAGGAGCTCGAACTATAGCTGGAAAAGCTCTTCGAGCCGGATATTATTGGCCCACGTTGATGAAGATGCCAAGGGTCTGGTTAAGAAATGTCATATTGCCAAGTATATGCCCATGTACATCGACAATCGGCTAGCCCTCTCACCACTATGCAGGCCGTGTTGCCATTCGATCAAAGGGGTATGGACATTTTAGGACTATTCCTAACCGCATCTGGTGGAAGGAAGTTCTTACTGGTCGTAGTCGACTATTTCACCAAGTGGGTCAAAGCAGAACCCTTAGCCACCATTCAGATAACCAAGTACAAAACTTCATATGGAAAAACATCATCACTCGTTTCGGTGTACCCGAGCACTCATCTCAGACAACGGTCGACAATTGAACAGTGGACCCACCAAATCTTATTGTGCTCGTTTTGGCATAAAAACAAAGTTCTCCACTGTTAGTCGACCACAAACAAACGGGCAAGCCTCGGCAGCCAATAAAGTCATCCACAAAGGGCTAAAGAAGATGTTAGACAGAGCGAAAGGATCATGGGTCCAAGATCTCCCACGCATATTGTGGTCCGCTTGTACTACTGTAAAGGAAGCAACTGGCCACACACCCTTTAACTTGGTATATGGAAGTGAAGACGTATTGCCAGTCGAAGTTGATATCCCCTCATCGAGGATAACCTTTTATGATTATGGGTAAAATGAAGAAGAGAAAAGCATTAAGCTCGATCTCATACCAGAAACCCGGGGAAATGCCCTACTCAAGTCCACTGCTCAGAAAATGAGGATGACCAGGTTATTCAACAGAGGAGTCAGAGAAAGGAAGTTCGAAGTTGGGGACCTCGTACTTCGAAAAATTGAAGCTACTAGCAAGAAACAAGACCTCGGTAAACTAAGCCCTAACTGGGAGGGGCCGTATCGAGTAACTGAGATAACTCAGCCTGGTACATACAGACTCGAGAACACATGGATAATGACCCCCTATTTCGACCATGGAACGTGGACAATCTAAGAAAATTCTATGTCTGAACATCACAACAAATTGAGGGGCTAAATTAGGAATGAATTGCTTCGACCTCGCCGGTCTAGTTATAAGTAAAATTGCTGCGATGTACGTCAAAGTTTAGTATTTCTTCTAAAAACTTGTAAACAAACCTTGCCGGTCCAACAGGCTTGTAACAAGTTATAAATAAAATTCGACCTTACCGGTCCTTCGCACATATTTATTGATTATTTTTGCTAATGATTTGGAATTATCAAAAGACCTAGCAGGTCATTCGTTTTTTTAACCTAACAGGTTACTCGAAAATTTTGAATTCACCACCTTAGTAAGGGTGGTCAAAGTTTTTACTGAACACCCAAACAAGAGGGCGTTCGAGTTTTATAGACACCCAAAGAAGAGGGTGTTCGAGTTTTTTAGTTACACACCCCATTGAGGGTGTTGGAGTATTTTAGTTTCACACCCAAGTGAAGGTGTTCGAATTATTTGTACAACATCAACTGAGGGTGGTCGAACTTTGCGATTCACTTAGTTGGAAGCTGGTTAATTCGTTTAACTTAGCACATTATTCGAAAAAAGGGACCTAGCAGGTCAAATATCAAGTAAAAGAGACTACGGAACTTAGTAAAAAAATAATCTTCATTTCATTCAGAAATAATTACAACATTGGTTACATAGAGCAAAAAAGAGAAGCTGGTTACAAAGGCTTCAAAAATACATTGCCTAAAAAAGAAAAAATCTAAGCTTCAATATCGACTACTTCTTCACCAGAAGAGTCAGAGGGAGAGCTCGAACTCTCAGAGGCAGCAACCTCGGCCTCACCACCCTTTTCCTCCTCCGCTGCCATAGGAATGTCAGACGCTGCAGCTGGCTCGGCTTCGCCTTCCCCCATAGCCGTGGAAGTTGAAGCTTCAACATCCGCAGTGCCCTCCTTCTCCTTGGCAACATACTCAGCAAGGGCCTATTGTTCGTGCTCGTCATACTTAGCTAAAACCTGCTTGAAATCAAAGTCAAGCGCCAAGTCGGACTGATAGCCCTCAACGACCTTCTGATATCACGTATTTATATAGACTTTTCTCCCTTATTTACAAGCTAATTTGTGCGTCATTGGAGCTCTTGGGAGTTACTTTGTGCTAACTATCGTATATAGCTGTGGTTTTGAGTTTTAGTGTTGAATTGCAGGTTTTATGGAGTTTTCTCCTTATTCCCGAGCATTTGGAAGAAATTACGGCTTTACGAGATGTTACGAGGCACGTAGGATGGCTCACGAGCTTTATGGGTAGTTTAGGAGGTCCCAAGACCTCTAAACGTGAAGAATAGAGAGCCAAAGAGTCAAAAAGGAGATTTCCGTACTCTGATCGGGCAAAAATAGCCCGATCGGGCGAACATATTATGATCGGGTAGAGAAGTTGCGGACCCGATCGGGCAAGGCATGCCCGATCCGATCGGGCGAGCAACCATGTGCCCAGACGCCAAAGGAGCTGAAAGTGCTGGGCGCCCGATCCACGACCCGATCGGGTGTGTGATCGGGTGGGCCCAGTTTGTGCTTCATACTCCTTCTGCTGCTACGCTGAGTCCAAGAAAACAAGGCTGAAAAATCTCACTATAGACCCGATCGGGTGGGCCTGTGCCCGATCGGGTCCCGTGCAATATTTACGCGATTTTTACCTTTTGTTTCCGCATGTAGTTAGACTTTGGGGGGTATTATAAATACCTTTTCCGCATTATTTTAGAGACATATTTTTATCAGCTATTACTCTAGTTTATTTCTCATAGTTCTTAGCTTAGTTTAAACACTTTAGATTAGATTAAAGGTGATTGAACCTATTCGATTTTAATAAAAGTTCCTGCTTTCTGTCAATTGGTATTCTTATCTACCCTAATCTCTTTTATTATTCTTAATTGCTTAGCTTAAGTATTTAATTATTCATGATGCAATTATTAGGGTTTCCAATTAGTTTTGTTATTGTCAATTCAATTATGAGTGAGTAGTTCTCTTTCTAGGGTGTTAGATAGGGAAGCCATGTTTATACCATGATTGTTATTTAGATTTCTATCAATTGCTAGGGCTTGATTAGGGTGATTGTGATGTGATTTGTTCTTAATTAGTGATTAATGTTAGTGTATAATTTCATTGATTGCTTGTGGTTAATAGTTGTTTGCACAGATCCGTCTTACGACTAGAGGCCTAGGACACGTCAGTAGTTCTGATTAGCTTAGTGAACATGCGGCGTATGTTGAACTATGAGCGTTGAGTCTTAACCATAGCTCAACACATGCTCTAATCCCTCGACTCTAGACCTAGGTTTTGATAGTAGTTGATCTTAATTGACTGGTATAAGCATGGTGGACCGACCTAATACCGTAGGTTTTTAGTCCATAGTTAATTCCTCGGTTTAATTAGTCTTCCTTAGCTTAATCTTTAGTTCAGTTAATTCTTCCCTAATTTTATCTGAAGTAGCTGATTGGTTGAATATTAATTTAAAAACTCTGTCTCCCTGTGGATTCGACCCTGCTTCCATTGACTACCATAGTTAGAGGACTGTAGGTTTATCTTTGAATAGGTCATACGACTAAATCCTATCACCTTCTGATCAGCATAGGTGAGGTCGTCCTCTGACTTTTTCCACCGGCGTATGACTTTTTTCCTTCGTTGTTTAAGGTCCTTAACAGACCTATTATACTTCGATTGCAAGTCATCCCGCTCGGTTCAAGTGCGGTCGAGCATCATCTTATGGGCCTTCAGCTTCCCTTCGAGCTGAGCCACCTCCATCCCAGACTCCTCTAGCTTCTTTTCAGCTGCCTTTAGCTGATTGGAGACCTCTTCTTTGTTATTAAGCAGGCTGGTCCTTTCGCTGTTGAATGCTTCGCCTGCTCGAGTTCAGTCTCGAGGGCAACGACCTTTCGAGAGGCCTGCAAAAGCTCCTGCTTGCATTGGGCAAGCTCACCAGCAAGCTTAGTCGAATCTTGGCTCTCCTTCTCAGTGAGGCAGGCCATTCGAATGGACATCTACAGGAACAGAGACAAATGTTAAGTCAAGTAAGATGGGATAAAATGGCTGGAAAGCATAAAAAGGTAAACGTTTACCTGTAACTAGCACTCGTTGAGTGCTTCGATCTCTTTTTCTACCCCCCCTTCGACACGTCTTCCTTGTCTCCTGGCACCAGCAATGCCTCTCGAACTCTTTGATAACGAGCTCGAAGAGCTTTCATACTGGCTTTATCAATACTGACGGCACCCGATTGGCCCTCAGCATTGTGTGACCAGGATGACTTGGTCCTCTTTACCAGAGGTTCATCAATGTCCTGCTCATCTAAGGGGCCTGAGCTCGAACCTAAGTGGAAGCTCAGATCGGGTATTAGGGGGTCGAGTTCAGGTGAGGCAGAGCCTTTCTCTTAGATCCGGCACTGCCGGGGACATCGATCTCCGTTGGAGGCTTGTTGAATTTTGTTGGAGTAGGAAACGGCTTAGAAGGAGCCGATTTTGCCTTTGACTTATGTTTTGGATTTTACATAAACAAGAAGGGCAAGTTAGAAAGTATCAGAACCAAAACCAAACAAAAAGGTAGGGTGATCGAACATACTGCGGGTGGCTTGGGAACTTTAAGTTCCCCCTTCTGGATCGACAGCCTAGCCATAGCTGCCATTCCTCCTTTTGCTGTATTCTTCTTCATCTCGTCATCGAGATTATTATATGCAAGCACTGCAAAGACAAATGATGAGTTAGAAACAAAAAAATACTTGGAAAGAAAAAGCAAAAAGAGTTATCGACCCCTACATTGGTCATATGCCGAGGACACGCCGAAAGCTGACAAAAAGTGCTAATTAGCCAGATCCTTGTCATTGGGCAGCCAATAATCAGTCCTGTACTTTGGCTTACCATCTACGTGATATCCCGTAGCCTGACAATGGATGGCTACAATGGCCTCTTCGGCGTCCATTTCAGGCACATTGAGGTTCATGCCAAAGTTGGGAGGGTTGTCGGACAGAGTTACATGCACATCCTATGGTTTGTCCCCTCAAAATACAAAGAGGAACTCACCTTGAAACAGAGCCTGGTTGGTAGGCATCTCAGTTGTAACCTTATAGGATTTTTCCTCCCTTAGCCCATCCTTTACCATAATGAGATGTCGAGCTTAGAAGGAGTACCAACCAGGCCATTGCAGCATTCAGACACCTCGTTCAGTCTGAACATGTTGCGCCAAAGGCGCAACGAGGGTTGCACTCCCAACATACGACACAAACAAAGGAAAGCCACAATCGCTCCTACCGAGTTGGGCATAAGTTTACATAAGGCTATGTTGTATGCCTCTAAGATCTCTTTAAAAAGTGAATGCAAGGGAAAACGCAAACCCAGCTCGAAGAAAGTCTTATATACACCAATGCACCCAGGGGGTGGCATCAGTATCAGGTCGGTGACTTGAGGAGGGTAAAACACGTATGACAGCTTAATAGAATAAAGGCTCGGCAGAAACGACAACCTTCTCTAAAGATCCTTTCGCCACTTCCCCGTTGACCAGTGGCCACTTATTCCCAATCTCTTGTTGGGGGAAGGGCAAGGCTCGCATTGGTCGGATGTCGAAGTAACTTCATCTGTTGCCTTCATTATTTGCACTATACCAAGGGAAATGAAAGAATCTAAGTAATTCCTCTTAGAAGGAGGGAAGGTATCATTACTTTATTGGGATGATCTAAAAACTCTTCGGGTCCCTCGAAATTTTCCTCACATTCCTCTTCCTCAATGGGAACAGCGTCGAGCAAAAGATCAGAGTTTGGGGTCTAATAAGCTATTATTACAACAGGGGCCCCATTGATCAATCCGTTTTAGTGCATACTTATAGCTCATTTTAGGTCTCATTGCATGTAGCTTTAGAGCATTTAGAGTTAGGTTTGCATGGTTTTTCCCTTCTTTGGATTTCAATTATACTTCACAAGTGTTTGGTTGTTTTTGATGTATTTCAAGAGAATTGGCGCGTGTTGGAGTACTTTTGTGATCTAGGGACTTGGGATGTGTTCGAGGTGCGTGGCTCGTACTTTGGAGCGGCTAAAGTGGATCAAGCTTTAAGGAAATGAAGGAAGAAGGCCACCACGGCCGTGGCACATTTACCACGACCGTGGGTTCCTGTAGCATGCAAAACAGTAACTTGGAGAAAAGAAAACTGATTCGGTGAAATCAGGTCACCACGGTCGTGGTGATTTTGCCACGGTCGTGGTGCCTGATCTTCACAGAATCAGTGGTTATGCTGAAAAGTTACTGCCTGGGCGTTTTTGAGGCACTACGACCGTGGTGATTTCACCACGACCGTGGTGACCTGCTTTCGGGCGTTGACTCGTTTCGTCCGTCAAACTTTAATGACTCTTATTAATTAGTTTCTTAGCTTAGTTTTCGACATTACTTGATACTTAGTTTCTAATTAACTCTCTCTTAGCCCTAAAACTCTCTCAAACACTAGCTTACTCCTTTGTTTTCATTATTGAAGATCGAATTCATTAATTAATTCAAGTAATTTCTCTTCTATCTCTTTCCTTTAATCTTATTGCTTTGTTTATGATGTTTACTCTATTGAATCTTAATTGCTTAGAATCCATGATTAGTGAGTAGTTTCTTATCTAGGGTTTGGGCGAAAGTATGAATTAAGGGCTTAATGTAGATTATCTATGCTTTTATTGATTCAATTGTTTGTCTATGCATTGAATGTGGTGTTTTGACACCCTAGGATAGATCTTGATCACGTTTATGCTAGGGCACTTAGGGTCTTTATTGTTCTTAATCGAACTCTAATCCCTTTTGTCATTCCCATGTTTCGACTTGATTTCTAGACCAAGGGATTGGGTAGGAATTAAGGGGATCCTTTAATTAGGGGTTTTCCGAACTTAATGAATTTATTAATCAACGGACCAAAGACCATTCGAAAGAGGATTTGGTTGGTTGATTAATCGATTACTCTTGAGGACCATTCGAGAGAGGACTCAAGTAAAATAGAGGGGAGCTTCACCTTGTATTCACTCCGGTGTGAATCACCATAGCGTTGATTATCGTTGTCTAGCCCATGTTCATACGAGTAGCCCGAACTCTAGTGTCTTCCTTATCATATTAATCTTCCTATTTGTTTATTAGTCGGTATTCCTTAGCTAGTCAATTAGTCGGTTACTTACTCAATCTTAAACCCCCAAAAAACCCTTCACTTAGGTAGTTTTGGACTTAGTGGACTGAAATCAATCCTGATTTCCTTGTGGTTCGACCCTTGACTTGTCGTTACTACGTGCTTAGTAGTTGCTAGTTAGGTTTATAAATTGTGTTTGCTAAGCAGTTCTTAGTGCCTTAACGACACGCTAAAAACCTCTTATCACCCATCTACCCATGTCTCGACCCAAGGCATATAAGGAAGGGGCAGGACATGAGAGGAACTTGATTCGATAACGGGGTTCAATTTTTATAATACAATAACCTCTACGTCGAATTTATTAAAGAAAGGAAAAGAATCAGAAATCATACCTTAGTCGAATAGCACGAAGGAGATTCCTCGAACTCTTGGCGCAAACTGATAGCAGTAAGCAAAGGAAGCAAAGGTTTCTTAGAGAGAGAAAATAGAGAGAGAAATTGCAAAGTGAGTAAATGAGGTAACAATTGAGACATTTATATCTCACCTACCCTGAATAGTAAAACCTCTCTAATGTGAACAGTTATTCGGCATGAGAGTTTGCGCCAGATAATAAAGGAAGGTTTAATGTGATACATCGTATGTACAGTTGAACGTATAAATACCGGTCAAAGTGCATAGTTGACTAAAAGGAATACAATGTTGACTTTAAACCATTGACCCTTACCGGGGCTACCTCGAGAAATTTCAGCAATACAATCCTCCCTCACCGGGGCTACCTCGAACTCTTCAAAGCAACAATTCTTTGACTGAGCTACCTCGAGCAATTTCAAAGGCGTCCTTTGAACCAAATACTTGTGAAATATTTTCTAAGTATACAAAGCCCTTCAAACAAGGCACCTTTTCGAGTAAAATGAGTACATGACTCAATTAGCCCTAACCAGGCTACCTCAAAGCCCTAAAAATAGACCTATTGGCCCTTACCAGGCCAACCTCACATCAAAGTGAGGGTGTTTGAGTTATTTAGTTACACACCCAAGTGAGGGTGTTCGAGTTTTTTAGTCACACACCCAAGTCAAGGTGTTCGAGTTCTTTACTTACACACCCAAGTGAGGGTATTCGAGTTTTTTAGTTACACACCCGAGTGATGGTGTTCGAGTTTTTTGGTCACACACACAAGTGAAAGTGTTCGAGTTTTTTCATCAAAACACCCAAGTGAGGGTGTTCGAGTTCTTTACTTACACACCCAAGTAAGGGTGTTCGAGTTTTTTCACTAAAACATCCAGTGAGGGTCTTCAAAATTTTTCATTAAACACCCAATTGAGGGTGTTCGAGTTTTTCACTACACACCCAAGTGAGGGTGTTCGAGTTTTTTGGTCAAACACCAAAGTGAGGTGTTCGAGTTTTTTGGTTATACACCCAAATGAGGGTGTTCGAGTTTTTACATTAAACACCCAAGTGAAGGTGTTCGAGTTTTTCACTTACACACCCAAGTGAGGGTGTTCGAGTTTTTTGGTCACACACCCAAGTGAGGATGTTCGAGTTTTTACTCACACACCCAAGTGAGGGTGTTCGAAGTTTTTTAAGAACTCCCTAATTGAGGGTGTTCGAAGTTTTTTAAGAACTCCCTAATTGAGGGTGTTTGAAGTTTGTAAGAACTCACTAATTGAGGGTGTTGGAAGTTTTTAAGAACTCCCTAATTGAGGGTATTCGAAGTTTTTAAGAACTCACTAATTGAGGGTGTTCGAAGTTTTTAAGAACTCCCTAATTCAGGGTGTTCGAAGTTTTTTAAGAACTCCCTTATTGAGGGTGTTTGAAGTTTTTTAAGAACTCCCTAATTGAGGGTGTTTGAAGTTTTTTAAGAACTCCCTTATTGAGGGTGTTTGAAGTTTTTCAGAACTCCCTAATTGAGGGTGTTCGAAGTTTTTAAGAACCCCCAGTTGAGGGCGTTCGAATTGTTAGGGCGTTCGACTTTGTAAGGCGCTCAGCCTTTTTTAGGGCGTTCGAATTACTAGGGCGTTTGAATTTTTTTAGAACCCCCCAATTAAGGGCGTTCGAATGTTTGCTAAGCCAACCCAGCATGGGGTACGTCGAATATTTCAAAACAAAAGCGAAGTATTCCGCTCCACATCATAGTTCCATCATGATTCCGAAACTACAACGTAGAGCGTGGGGCTAATGTTTGGGCTCATTCCAGTCATGGCCCACCTAACCGGTGAAATGACTAAAATACCCTTGGGGGTAAAATTACCATTTTACCTCTGAGGACGTTTAGGCCAGAAAGTACAGGCTTTCAGTCAAGCCCACATACAAAAGGCTTCATGACATCATCACCTTCACCAGGTGACGTCACATCAATACAACCTATAAATAGTCCTTTCATCTGATCAGTCAGGTACGTTTTTACATGCATTCCAAAGCATTTACTTGTACTATTCTCTGACCTTCTGAGATCTGATCTGACTTAAGAATCGGAGAGACGATCCCGGGAATATCCCCGGGGTAGTTCACCATGCTCGGTTTTGCAGGTACCCGAGTTCAAAGACCTTGGACTGTTACTGGTTACTACCCTAGCTGAATTTGAACTCCCCATACTACAAATTTCTATTGTGTTTCTTGTACCCGAAACAACACAGTAAAAGCCAAACTTGTATATAAGAGAAACAAATAACCTGCAAAAATTTAATCAAAGGCCAGTAAAACAATGGAAATCTCCAAGGCCTCAAACAAGAATTCTAAATTACAACTCAATGATGGAAATCAAATAAAACCCCAAAAAAAACATTGCTCAATTGGATGCAGTTAGAAGAATATGAAGCAAACACAATCTCTTTTAATAAAACATGAGAAACAAAATTGACGAGAAAATTCAACATATATACCACAAAATTTACTGAATTGAAGCAAGTCAAATAATTAACATAAAGTCATCAGCCATGAAGAAGAGTTGTAGAGCAAGACATGCAAACAATTGCCTCAAATCCATTTTCATAATAAGCCCCTTTCTCTCTCCGATCCTCTTTTTTTAAAAAATTTATTTATGTATCTCTGTTAGTGTTTTTCTCCTCTTCTATCTGAGATCTCCCTTGTGGAAGATGAACAAAGTCATTAATTGTTTGACCTGTCCGATGCTGGTGTTTCTTTAATTCACAAGAAAAATTCCTCAATGTGTTGATTGTTATTGTCAAGAACTCAAGATAGAAGATGTGGGGAGCAAGAAGGTGGGGGAGGACATAGTATTTGATTAGCTAAAACAGAGGAAAAAATACCACAAAAATATGTACTTACGTGGATCTACGGCCCGTGAAAATGAAGGGTCAAACGCCGGAAGTTTGACTTTTTTACCGGAATCCGGCTATAAGGTGTGTGTTTAGATAAAAAGAATCATTATAAGGTATTTTCTTACAAAAAGAATCATATAAGGTGTTTTCTCATAAAATTTTAAATATATAAGGTATTTTCTCACGAATTTTCCTACTTTTATAGACGAGGACCTAATTTTTTTTACTTTAGCACAGGGCCTTAATTGCAAAATGATGAGACGACTCTATCTAGAAAATTCACTAAAATGATCACTTGTTATATGAGTCACTATTTATTTTTATAATATAGATTTGTATTTTTATCACAGTATAGTCAAATCTTTTTTTAGTTTAAGTGTTAGCCCATTTTATTGTCTAATAAGCAAAAGGTCTATCATAATTTTATTCAAATCTCCATTAGGCTATTGCACCAAATGTTGTTTCATACCAAAAGACATTAACTTCACGAGATGATGGGAAATCATGTTAATATCCCTTCACATATGAGACCGTGACAACAAATATAAATCACTACTTCGTACAAAAAAGTCCTATAAAATGATACTTCCTCCGTTTTATACTACAATTTTCTACTCACTTTTTTAAGTTTGTTTTCTAAAGTTGTACTCACTTTTACTTTGTTCCTGAAATGGATAAATTTATTTCCTTTCCACACTACATTTCGTACTTCTTGTCCCACATAATTTTACAATCTCTCACAACCACATTGTGTCCTCCTATTTAAATAGACAAAAGGGACATGAAATTCAACCAAATACTCCTTCCGTATTTTTTTGTTTGTCCCATTTACTGGAACTCAAAATTCAAGAAAGATAATGTCATAGGAATGTGGATGAGGACAACAATTAAGGAGTCTACTTATTTCATAGGTGGTGATTAAAGTATGTGAAAGAAAATTATAAGGTACACGTGGGGTCAAAAAGTGATAAAGTAAGGGGTAGATGAGTACTATAACTTTCCCTTGTAGTAAAGGATGAAAAAGTAGGACAAACAAGAAATAAACGGACAAAAATAAAAAGTAGCACAAACAAAAAAAAGCGGAGAGAATACACCAAAAAATCCATTTTTACCATGATACGTGAGACTTAACATGAAATTTTGTATATGAAAAAATTAAAATTAAGCAATAATAAATGCAAGTCACAATTTACATTTACTAAAAAGCACCCAAAAGAAAAAGATTAGAATTAAAGACGAAAGCAGATTAAAAGATAAAAATAAGAGTATAAACAAGGAAAATGAAAAATTGAAGAGGCAAGGAGGAAACAAGAAAGAAGAGACTGTAAACTGAAAAAGGAAAAAAAAAAACTGACGTGATGAAGCAAAGGTGGACCACCACATCAGGCCCCATCACAAAATGGTCATACTTGGAGAAGGGACACGGAAGGAAATACATGAAAAGATAAAACTGTTCAAATAGCCTTTTCAACCAAACCTCAAATTCTCTTTTTATAGTATTAGTTTGATTTCAATGAATAAATGAATATGAGTTGTTTCAAAGTATGTAATTAGAACGTGTTCTCTCCGGCATAAAACAGATGAACTAAACTGAACTGAATTGAACTAAACTGAACTAAACTAAATTGAACTGAACTGAACTGTGAACTGAACTGAATTGAACTGAAATGAATAGTGATATATGAGAGTCAAAGTATTGTCCAGAGTTGAACTAACCTGAAATAAATAGTGATATGTGAGAGTCAAAGTATTGTCCAGAGTTGAACTAACCTGAAATAAATAGTGATTTGTGAGAGTAAAAGTATTGTCAAAAGCTGAACAGAACTGAATTGAACTGAACTGAAAATAAGTTAAAGAGATCAGGCCCTTATGGTTACCATCATCTAAATACAAGGAACTAGTCCATGCCCGTGCTACTGCACAGTTTACTATAAAACTAAACAAGAACGTTGTATTTAATACACAATATATTTATAAGCAAAATTTGAAACTAAGAAATGAATTTGTTGGAGAGATTGGATAATAGAGGCCAATTTAAAATCTTTATAGCTTTATTAGTTACTCAACATCTCAAAATAGAATATAACATATTGGCCTCCACGATTAAGATTTTACAATTGAAAACCACAACTTCTTATGGTGGCTAAAGTCTTTATAAATATATTTAGTCTCTTACCTTGCTAATTTTATTCCCGAATTAACAACATTGTTGACCCTCATCAAACAATTGAATACACGTGAAATATAGAAAACATAGTCCATAATACATATTTTAGCAATAAGTTAATATATATGTGTAGTTTCAATAATTGAAGGAATTGTGTCATCGACTCTAATGCAATTACTAAATATAATATGGATCATATTATGGAGATAATAATTTATTTAATTGGGTCGTCTTTACGTCTTGCTAGAGAATGCTATAGACCTTTGGGTTAGAAAATAATAAACCCGAAGCCCACTTAAATAGATCCTACAAGGTCACACATAATATTTGGATCAACAAAAGAGAAACTCATAGCCCATAAAGCCTTAGGGTAGCCGGCCCAAGAGGGAGATAAGAGGGGTTTATTTGACCTAATTATTCCTATATAAAGGTCAGGCAGCCAGAAAATAAGATATAGTATCTATAGACCGTTCATCGTGCACCCGGGGGTCCGTGCGCACGGTACACCCGGCCCAGCAGCTTTGCGTCATATAGTCTTTCCTTCCATTTTACATCACAAAATGGAACCTACCTCAGTGGTTGGGCCTCTACTACTCTGTGCTTGTTAGAGGGGCGTGGGTTCGAATCCCCTTACCACTCTTTGCTGTTGGTTTTTTTTTTCTCCTTCAACTCATTTTTTATTAATCCTCTTTTTGTTCTATTTTTTAAAAAAGAAATATATTATTGCTCATTTAAAAGTTATATTGCTCATTTGAAAGTTACGATGCTCATTTAGTTATTTTTCATGTTCAAGTATAATCTATTTGCTCATTTGAAAATAATATTGCTCATTTACTTATATTATAATCGATTACTCTATTTGGTCTTTATTTTAACACATTAGAGAATATATATTTTCTCATTTTAAGATATATTTCTCATTCGAAATATATAATGCTCATTTTAGTAATATATTCGTCAATGTGAAACAGTATATACATGTTTACTAATCAATAAAGAATTATATAATTGCTCATTTAAAAGATAAATTATTCATTTATTTATTTTCCACGTACCAGTGTTAAGCTACTACAAATTTGAAAACAATGTTGTATATTTTCTTCTTTATTATGACTATTTATTTTTTATTTTAAGACTATAGAAATAGATATTT
The DNA here is from genome assembly GCA_947645195.1 of Patellifolia procumbens. NCBI lineage: Eukaryota > Viridiplantae > Streptophyta > Magnoliopsida > Caryophyllales > Amaranthaceae > Patellifolia > Patellifolia procumbens. The sequence continues at coordinate 4,016,639 of CANSGD010000193.1, forward strand.
AATTTTCTCATTGATACATCGTTCATTCGAACTATGTATTGTTCAGTCTAGTGATATATTGGAAGCTTAAAAATTAAAGTGAATTAAAATAATCATATATTCTACCCGTAAAATAAGACAATGTTTTCTCATTATAAGGATGTTTTACTCATTTAACATATTTTTTGCTCCATAAATATTCAGTAGTATTGTTAATAATTTCTTTAAATGAGCAATATTCTAGGAGTTTTTTGCTCATTTAAGGACCTTTTTTCACTAAGTAACATATTTACTCATTTCGAAGATATATTTCTTATTTCATTATTTTTTCAGTGGGTATCTTATTGTTTGTTTAATTTTTATTTCTCCATATTAAAAAAAGAATTGAAAAAAGTTCGAGAGTGGAAAAGAAAAGAAGAATATAATAAGAAAAAATTAAGTCATAGTAACAACTGATTTTGTGAATGAGTAGATTTATTTTACCTCACTCAAGATCAGAACGTAAACCGATCTTGCTGTGCAAAAATGATTGCTCATTTGAACAAATGAGTAAAATAAAACTGCTCATTTGATCAAATGAGTAAAATAAAACTGCTCATTTTGTGAATGAGCAAATTTATTTTACCTCACTTAATATCAAATCATAATGTGAACTATATCAAACATGTTTTTCCATGTTTTCCTTTGAAAATCATGTTGCTCATTTCCTTATTTTACTCTCTCTATTTGTTTTTAATTGTTACACTTTCCTTTTTAGAACGTTTTTTTAATTGTTACACTTACACTTTTACTATTTTTGGTAAACTTTCATATCTCTATATTCCAATTTCCCACGCTTTTTAGGGCCCACTTGTCCTTTTATGTTCCCATTAAACACTCAACCATCCCATATTATTTGTTTTTATATCATTCTCTATCATAAAGATCTATTCCCAACCAACTTTATCTATTTCCTAAACAATATTGCATAGATTTCATAAATTTTCTTGGTTATCTCTGATAGGATTTAGTCGTATCGCCTATTCAAAAATAAACCTACGGTCCTCTAACTAAGGTAGTCAGTGGAAGCAGGGTCGAATCCACAGGGAGACAGAGTTTCTAAATCAATATTCAACCAATTCAGCTACTCCAGAGTAAATCAGAGAAGAATTAATTAAACTAATGATTAAGCTAAGAAAGACAGGAAAAATCGAGGATTTAACTATGGACTAAAACCTAGGGTATTAGGTCGGTCCACCATGCTTATACCAATCAAACAAGGGCAACTACTATCAAAACCTAAATCAAGAGTCGGGGGATTAGAGCCTATGTTGAGCTATGGTTAAGACTCAACGCTCATAGTTCAACATACGCCGCATGTTCACTAACGTAATCAGAACTACTGACATGTCCTAGGCCTCTAGTCGTAAGACGGATCTGTGCAAACAACTATTAACCACAAGCAACCAAAGAAACTGCGCAATAACGTTAATTACTCAATAAAGAACAAACCACATCATAATCACCCTAATCAAGCCCTAGAAATCAATAGGAGTCTAAATCATAATCATAGTATAAACATGGCTTTCCTATCTAACACCCTAGAAAGAGAACTACTCACTCATAATCGAATTAACAACGACAAAACTAATTGAAAACCCTAACAATTGCATCATGAACGATTAAATAAATAAACTAAGCAATCAAGAATAACAAAAGAGATTAGGGTAAGAAAGAATACCAATTGACGGAAAGCAGGAACTTTTATTGAAATCGAAATAGGTTTGATCACCTCTAAATTAATCTAAAGTGTTTGAATTAAACTAAGAACAATGAGAAATAAACTAGAATCTAAAGCAGTAAAAAGATGAATAAAAGATAGATCTAAATAATGAGGAAAAAGGTATTTATAATACCCCTCAAGTTCACTAAAAACGGAAATAAGAAAGCGAAAAAGTGCGATTTAAGCACAGTACCCGATCGGGCCCGAGCACAGTACCCGATCGGGTCAAATACAAATTCAGCCCAACTTTGTTCCTTGGTTAGCGTAACAGCAGCAGCGTCAATTATGCAAAAATACGGTCAACCCGATCCAGCACCCGATCGGGTCTAGGATCGGGTCCTCAACGTATTGGCCCAGCAGCTCCCTTAGCGTAACAGCAGCAGCGTAGGAAACTGAGATGGCTCACCCGATCGGGCCTTGGGCATCCACCCGATCGGGCCTTGGGCATCCACCCGATCGGGCCTTGGGCATCCACCCGATCGGGCCTGGGAGCAAATTGAGCCCAGCAGCACCACAGCGCCTGTAGCATCGCAACGAGACCAAGCAGCACTCCACCCAATCGGGTCGGGCGGTGGGCACCCGATCGGGTCTGGGGACATGCTTCCTCGCCCGATCGGATCGGGCAACCCTCGTCCAATCGGATCGGGCAACCCTCGCCCGATCGGGTCCGCAACTTTCATATCCGATCAATAAATCTTCGCCCGATCGGTCCATTTCTGCCCGATCAGTGCACGGAAACCTCCTTTTTGACTCTTTGGCTTTCTAATCTTCACGTTTAGGGGTCATGGGACCTCCTAAACTACCCATAAAGCTCGTGAGCCATCCTACGTGCCTCGTAACATCTCGTAAAGCCGTGGTTGCTTCCAAATGGCTCCGGAATAAGGAGAAAACTCCATAAGACCTACAATTCAACACTAAAACACGAAACCACAACTATATACGAAAGTTAGCACAAAATAGCTCCAGAGAGCTCCAATGACGCACAAATTAGCTTGTATATAAGGGAGAAAACTCTATATAAATACGTGATATCAATCTCCCAAAGTAAACTGTAACAATTAAAAACCAACGGAGGGAGTATAACTCTATTTGTTCTTTACTTTATCTATTTGTAGTATATATTTGCTCATTTGAAATAAATATTGCTCATTTTAGTGATATATTCACCAATTTGTAACAAAATATACATGTGTACTTATTAGTAAAGAATAATATAATTGCTCGTTTGGAAGTTATATTGCTCATCTTACTTGTTTTTTCCGCTCTAGTACTATCTATTTACTCATTTGAAAAACGACATTTCTTATCTACTTATTTTCTATGACTTTAGATTGTCCTTATTTTAACACACTAGTAAATATATTTTTTCATTTTAAGATACAATGCTCATTTGAAATATATATTGCTTATTTTAAGATACAATGCTTAATTGAAATATATATTGCTTATTTTAAAATACAATGCTCATTTGAAAATATATACATGTTTAAAAATAAGAATAAAGTAACATAGAATATATTTTCAAAAATGATTAGAAGGCTATAATATATATTCACTCATTTTAAGATGGAATGCTCATTTGAAATATATATATTTTTTCATTTTAATATACATGCTCATTTGAATATATAAGTGTTTAGAAATAAAAATAATATAATATAAAATATAAAGACAATAATAAAAAAATTGTAGAATGAAAAAACATGACAATCAACATGCAAAGAATAAAGTGAAAAACTAATGGCTTGGCAGGGGCTTGAACTTGCGACCAAATGCCATATACTACTTTGCAATTAAACCAACTGAGCAAAATGGACTTTGTGATAGCTGTCCGCATTTGACAGCTATAAACTGTCGTTGAATGTATCCGGGTGTACCATACGCATGGTACACCCGAGTGTACCATCCTATTTGTAGTATGTTTTATACTTTCATTTATAATTTATACATATTCTAACTATGTCTATCCTTTGATAATCTTGGATCTGCCAATGATATATACCATGTGATACTTACTCTTTCTATAACTTCACTGAAATAACCATGAGAAAGAGGCTAAGAAACAAAGCAAGGAGAAAGAGCATCAACTACCTTGTGACTATTTAAGTTAGACACCCAATTTCCCTTAATCAGATTTTTCTCCTAACATTTTGAACTTACTAGTGTCTATCAATCAGCTTTGCATGGTTTAGCATACAGTTCCTTATTGAAAATATTAATTCTTTCACATTTTTAGCCGGTACATGCTCTCTATGGAGCTCAATGTGACGTGGGTTCGAATAATGCTCCCTTTATACTTGTATTCACCTAAAATTCTCATCTCTATTTCACCCACTACACATGGTGTGGGGAGGATCTCATCCTCATCTCCGCTCCACCAACTTCATAATTAAATCATTCCCGCCCTACTAACTTCCCTACTCACATTTATCACGTTGACATCCTTTAACTACTCACATTTAACCCAGTTTGTTAAAGAGTGTGTCAACAGGCTTAAACATGCTTTTGAGTTTGAAGATTCAAATGGTATCCCTTCAATATGTGGGACACATGTAACCCCTAAAAATCAGATAAGTCTCTCTTCTTTTGGTCATTATTAAAAAGAAAAAAAAAAGTCAAATTGTCACATAAGTCACAAGTAAACGACTTTACTCACTCTCCCCAAATAATATTAAAGTACACCCTTAAAACTCAATCCTTTTTTTCTCTCTCTCCTCCCAAATATCCAATCAAACAACCAGAACCCAAATCCAACGGCCCACAAATCTCCACTTCACAAAAATAAAAACCTAAAAATCAGATTTGAGTATTCTTCAAAAATTTCTGCAAAATTTATTATTCAATTCATAAAAAAATCCCCCAACAAAAAAAAGGTTCTCCCTTTCTCCTCTAATGGAACCGAATGAAAGCGGACTAACCTCTTACTACCACCCACATCAACACCCTCACCCACAACAACAACACCAACAACACCAGCAACACCAACAACAACACCAACAACACCACCAACAACAACCCAATTCCACTCTCTCTCCACCCACCACCACCAACACCACCGCTGGTGCCAATTCTACGGCAACCAACGGAATCTCCGATGGTTCAGCCGGCGCCCTTTACCCACAATCCGTCGCCGGAAAAGCGCCAGCAACTTCAGAGCCTCAGCGTCGCAAAAGAGGAAGACCCAGAAAATATGGCACTCCTGAAGCTGCTGCTGCTGCTAAGAGAGCTGCTGTTCCTTCTTCTATGAAGCGCAAAGAACAACACCAACAACAACATCATCATCATCATTTTATTCCTGGCTCTTCTTCTCATTCTTCCTCTGCTTCTTCTAAGAAGTCCAATTTGTCTTCTGTTGGTGAGATTTTGCTCTTTCTTTTGTGTTTTTGGCGTTGCGGAATGTGATGTGTTTCTGGGTTTAGTTCAGTGTTAGTTTTCGATTTTGCAACCCGAAATTACCAATGTTGAAACCCGATACTAAAATCATGGGTCCGCCACTGGTTTAGTTCATTGTTTTCAGTTTTATTGTTACTTTTAGTTAAAGGGTTGTATCTTTATCTTCAAGTTGCAGTGAATTGAATAATCTAGTAGGATTTTGAAAAGTATGTTTCTTTTGTTCTGACAATTTGTGTTTTTTTTATTGATTCTTTTGTTTGTACTAGTGTTAGAAATTTTCTAATGGTTTTTATCAATTGGGCATGTGCTCTCTTGCATTTTGTATCATTTGATTTCCTTAATAAGTTCTTTATTTGCTTCTTTTAGATCACTTGCTGAAATGGGATTTGTTCTTGCTTTATGGTATTTAGATGCTGTCTTTGAAAAGGTTGCAATTGCTGTATGCAGGTGGTCAGAGTTTTACGCCTCATGTCATCAATGTTGCAGCTGGAGAGGTATGGGTTTCTGTTGTAATGCGTGGTATTGTTCGTGGTTAACCCAGTTGTTTAGTACTTGAATGTTGTCTTAAAAAACATTTACATTGTGCTTATATTGTATGTTTTTCGTTTGAAACATGTCATCATATTGGTGTTGATGTGCTTATCTAGTTGAGTTTTTTTTTTGCTCTCAAAATTTCCAATGTTACCAAGAGTGGAAGATTCTTGGTTTTGCTTCCCGAGTTGTTTAGGGAGGGTTGGGGGGTGATTTATAAATTGCAAAAAGTTGGAAGCATGAACTTGGAGAACCAGTGATAAGCAAATCAGTCATATAGCAATATTTTCCTTTGTGGTTATTTTTTTTATAGGTAAATTAAAGGGGAAACTCACTAGGAAACATTAGCCATAAGACTAGAAATTGTGGAAATCACCACAACTGTGTAAGAATCAAACTCCCAATCTCATGGTCCACATGATTGGGAGGTGGAAGTTCTTACAGTCCCACATGGCTCTTTATCCTTTGTGGTTATGAAGAGTTTTGTTTGACGGTCATCTACACCTTCAGATACGTGGTTAGATATCCAAAGTGGCTCTTTAGTCTTTACTACAGAGATGTTAAGAGAAGAAGAAATTTTGGAGTGAGCTTCATGCTCCTTATCTATCAAGGTGTATTGGTCGAGTTAAGTTTCAAGTTGTTGAGTTCAAAAGATTATAAAGTATATTCCGCACCCTTAGAATAAAATACAAAATGATTTGCCAGTTCTTGACACAAATTTGTGGTGTCTTATTTTTTTGCTCCAAAAGCTTCTATACTAGGAAATAATCTTTCGCGTTTTGTGATTGGGCTTTGGGCGTTTTATTCTAGTAATGTGAACGCGTTAGATTTTTTGGCTTTTGCCAGTTGTTTATGGTTGTTTATGGTTGTTTATATCAAGGATGATCAAAATGACCTTAGTATCACGGGTCTTTTGGGTCTTTGTAGGAGTTGATAGCCCATTTGAGTTGCTCTTTACGATTTACCAAACTTAAATAGACTTTTATTCATACAATACTTTTACTCTCACAGAGTTCTACTCAACTCAACTCATTTATGCCAAAGAGTTGTTACGTAACACCGGTCTTAAACTTAATTTCGGCTCTCTTATGATTATTACCTTTTTTTTAAAGGAGAGTAAGGATTTAGGCTCTTCTATAGGAAACTCTACCATGAAGAAATAATTTAAACATAAAAATAATCAATTAAGGTGCGCCTTGGCTAAGGTATGCACGCGCATTCACCTTTCGTCTAGGCTCCACGGAACCGTTGCCGCCTCGGTGCCCATCACACCTTTTAGAACTAAGATGTGTACATGAAAAATAAGATTGTTTCTCCATGCAATAGATGACTAATGTCATCAATGAAAAACGTAAATGACATAGGCACTTAATGAATCGATGCACTAGAGAACATGTAGTGAAATTCGTGCAAATTAGCCTTTTAATGGCTTAATAGGCGTGAGAGTCTTGTCCTTCATCACTAGAGCTTAAATTCACTGTATTTTTGGTTTGATTGTTGTTATTGTCTTTTAGGTACAATGAGGGCGCCTGTGGAGAGTACTTTTCGGTTGTTATCTTGGGGAGGGGGGCTGAGGATCAAACCTTTTATTTGGGTGGGGAATGTGGAAGGATATTGCCATACCACCATCTCCAACCCTCATCATTCTGATGGTTTGTCAAAATAGTTCATCTTTCGCTTTATCTTATTTATTTACTTGTGGTTGGGTCGGAGGGTCTGACATTTCAATTCGAGGGCCGTGTTGAACATCCTCTTTGTTACTCTAAGGGGCGTTTGGTATGTCATGGGGATAGGGATAGGGATAGGGATAGGGATAAAGGTTGGGATAGGGATAAGGAATTGGTAAGTGGGATAAGGATAAAATCACGGTAATACCATGTTTGTTATGAGTTGGGATAAGATTAGAGATAAATAATAAAGTTACTTAAATAACCTTACTAATTTTCTCATTCTCTCCTCCTTCCTCCCTTTTCATTAAGGGTATGTATGTCCTTTTACCCCTTATTCTTATTCCCATCCTTTATCCACCCCCCTTTAGGTATAAGTTTGGTGGGATAACTTTGGGTTTCTATCCCTATCCTTATTCCACCTAAATTTCCAAATCCTCCTAAACAAACATAGGAGAAGGGTGAGGAGGGACAAGAAATCCTTATCCCTACCCCTTATCCCCCTAAACAAACAAATAAGCTCTAGGGGTAAGGCTGTGATCGAATCAATCTACTGTTTTGCCATGGACAAGAGCTTGTTTATGAAGCATTGAGATGTTGATGTTCGCGTAATGGTGGTGACTAGTGGGGCTGAGAATTCAATCAAATTTGATTGTTTTGCTTCATATTTTACCGTATAGCTTGTATAAACGCAATTAAATTAGCTTATTTTCTCTTTCTTTTACATCAATAAACTGCACTATATACATTACGGTTTTGTTTGTTTTGGAGGAAAAAATCTTCCCGGGAGACGATTTTCCACCATCATTCCATTTTCCTTTGTTTGTTTTGTTAATGGGAGGAAAACCATTTTCTCAAGGTGGAAAATTCTCTTTTAAAATGGTCAACCATTTTCCTTTTCTAAACAAGATATGTCACATTTTCCATCATCCTCCTTACTTCTACTTATTCACTTCTTCCATCCTTCCTCTCCTTTTTACTTCCATTTCTTTTTCCCCCTAAGTTTTCCATCATTAAACAAACAAAGGAAAATGTGTTTTACAATCATATTTTCCATTGAAAATCATTTTACTTGGAAAATGTTTTTCCATGAAAATTGTTTTCCGTCAAAACAAACGGAGCCTACTTACTCCGTTCCTTTTCAATTGCAACACATAAAGTGGGCACATTTTTTAAGGACGCCATGTGAAGAGGAGAAAGATAGAAATAGGGTCCCATTGATTTTTGTGTGTGTGTGTTGTTTTGGGGGGGGGGGGGAATCCCCATTACCAAATAAGATAATGTTGCAACTAGTGTGAAACTATTAAGGCAAATATTGCAATATTCATGGAACAAAGAAATAGTAATTTTCAGAAACCAGCAAGTCTACGAGCCTTAATCAAGGTTTGAAGCTTAATCAATCAATTGTGTACATATATAGTCACTGACACAATTTGTGATGCAATTGGGGTAGAATCTTTAATTACCATCCAATTATATTATTTTAAATCAACCAATTACCTTTTCCCTTACAGTTCCTAGCATGCAGTTTTCACAAGTAAAAACTGTGGTCACCTATTGCAATCTTTCACTTGCAGAAATAGGTGACCACTAAGAGCCTGTATGTGATGCTATACCATTTATGGGTGGTCAAACTTCAATATACTGTAAATATATAATTTAAACAAGATAGTTTCCCCACCCCTCCCCCCCAGAATAAAGTAAAATAAAAAGGAAAAGAGGAGGAGAACAATCTAGGATACTGAATTGTCGACCTGCAAAAACTATTTTTTACTTAATGTAATCAAACTGGATTAACTGTAGGGTATTTCGGTCTGATATCCTTAGGTTTTGTTTACTGAGCAGGAGTTTTGGTTGCATGGTTTTTATTTCCTTTCTGTTTATAGCATTCTTCATCTTTCTTACGAGTATTTTCTAATTTTATGTTCTGTGCTAGACTGCTAGTAGGATGCTTGTTGTATTCGTGTTTTTTTGTCCTGGTACATTGTTTTCTGAAAGAGACTCTTTGTTTTTGTTTCTTTTTTCATTTTCTTTATGGAGTAAAATTGTCTATGCTTTGAGTTAGTATATAAATGACTAATATTTCCTCCGTTTTTTAAAGGACCTACCATTTCTCCACTATAGTTTGTCCAACAAGATTTCTCATTTCCTTTTTGGCTGGGGTCTACTATTCCAACTTACTCTTTTCTCGATACAATATTTGTTACTATCTCCCATCACGTAAACTTAATTACGGGGTTTCATATTGAGTGTAGACGCTGTGCCTGTCAGCTGACTTTTGGGGAGCAAAACTAGGGTTGAAAGCTTTATGGGCTGTTTACAAAAAGGCAGAACGAAATGTGATGTGGCTGCACATGCACTTAAATAATTAAACATCTCAGCTCTTGCTTCTAAGTGTTAAAAATCATTTTGACAAAAAATAGGGAAAATGAAAATATCATGATACAAACAGAATTAATTTAATAAAAATTAGAAGTATTTCTATCAAGATTCCTCCATTTTCTCGCCATAAACACTAAAACACAAAAAAAAAAAAATGATTAAAATAACATTAGTTAAATAGACAAATTAAAATTAATTTTTCACTAGATGCTCCCCCTTTTCCTTGTCATTTAGGAGTGTCGCCGCCCTTTCTCAAAACATTCGGGTACCAAAGTCTTTGCTGTTGCCATGCTACTTAGATTTGCACTAGCTTATACTAGCTTTTATAGAAGACCGAGTACTTATCTAAGGCTGACTGGTCAAGTAACATTGTCAGTGTAACCTGACGTGTTAGCTCACATCTCCAAACTCCCTGTGAACTTGTCTTAACCTGTGGATAGTTGGCTGTTTTTGTTGATGGAATCTTTACTCTTATCTTGCCTCATCTGGTTTCCTAATCTGTCAGCCTCTCTTTCAATATTTTAATCTGTATTTACCAATTTCAAAATGAATTTGGTGTTAGAAAGTGGAATGTTGAAAACTTTCCTGCTATCAATGTAATTATACACCTGACCTAATCTCCATTTCCATGATGCTTGTCTTGCCCTGGTTTGACCTAAGCTACTGCTGTCTGATGTCTTCCTTAGACTATAGCTCGTAACAAATCATGGGACTGTGGCCTTGGAATGAGAATAAGGCCTTCAGAACTGTCATTCATACTGTGAAGCGAAGCTCTATGATTCTCTTTTGCATAGATCGAGCCAACAATGGATTAGTACCTTTATGGTAGTTTCCCTTTCCACCCCTGAAAAACACATTAATGGATTAAGTACCATTTTGGTCATCCCCCCTCCTCCCAAGTTATGTATAAGGTTGAACTTGACTTCTGTTCTGCTGCTGTTATGAAAGGTTCAGGAAAATTTTGGTAGCTGAGATCTTACTCCAACAAAAAGAATATTATAGATTTAAGAACTTTTTGTGGTTGATTGTTTTTCTACTTTTGTGAGTTGGATAGTTATGTAGAATTTGGGTATTGTCAATAGGTAATTGATTATTTGGAAATGCATGTGAAAAACAAATTTTAAGAGAAGCAAGACCGACATCACATGGGATATCAGAGGGTTATTTTTCATTTAGACGATAAGAAGCTTAAGTCGGGTTGTGAGGGTAAACCGAAATAGTTAAATTGAAGAAGTTACAGCAGAGGCATTGAGTGAATATATATAGATTGACTGAAGGAGATAATGTAGCAGATGATGAATCAATTCTTAAAAGGTGGTCAATCTATCAAAAAAGGTTTAATTAGGATATGTGGCTATAGGGGTTTATCTTTGGACTTGATTGTACTGGTCGTATTTATCTATTCTTAAAACTAATTTGATGATTAATCTTGCCCAAATGAAGTGTCCTAAGCCCTGAGTTGAGGTTTTGCGGAAGGTAGGCTCGTACATCAAGTTGTTAGTGTTAATAGGTCTGGAGCTCTCTTTAAAGGAACAGTTTTCTCTTGGTACATACGCATTTTGCAATTCTGGTAAAAGAAGTACGATTGTTGATTGCTACACTTTGAATCTGTCAAGGATTATACTGTGTTCTTCTTCAGCACCTGCTTTGCTTATCGAGCAAGTCTTTCAATCTTGTTCCTTATTTTGCCCATGCTGCAGTTTATGATATGTGATGCCTTAAACTGGAAAGGCATGTATGTTACACTGATGACTTTGAGTCTCTATGTAACATTGTTTTACTTGCTAACTATAGTCTTATGGCCTGGGTTATATTTTGGGCTGGGCCAGTAAATGTTTATGCCTTTCGGTGACTCCCCAAGTGTACTTATACTTGAAGATGCATTATGCTGTTCTTTCTATAATTTTTATAGAGACATATTGATAAAAATGATGGTAAATGCTGAGTATCGTCTGAAATTAATCCCACCTTCTGATTAAGTAGAAACAAATCGCAACTTTAGGGGGTATCTTCCTAAATGGACCCTAACCATCGGTGTTAACATGCCTTTTATAAACGGATCTTTTTGTTGTAAAAAATTATTAATATAATATAATTTTAAAAAGTATTACAAACTCCCCGTGTCCTAATCCTACATTGCCAGCCTCGCCTAACCCCCTCCCACTGCCACTGGAAGCAGCAGCTGAAATCTCAAACCGTGGGTGCACCTAAGCCTCACACCATCATGACCAACTCTCTCGTCAATCATCTCTCTGTAGGCCTCTAGATCATCATCACTTCCATATAAGACTACGTCGATGGCTACCTGAATAACTAGACCCAAATATATGAACTATGAAGATAAATGGACATAGGGGCTATAGTACTATGCAGGTGATGGATTGGGTTGCGTGTGGATGGAGGTGCATCCGACCCATGACGCAGCTGCAATTTATATACATGCACTCAATTTAGTTGACCATCAGACTTCCCCTTCCAACTACAAAAGCAACTCTGGTAATCTTAAATTACCAATAGCATCCTCGTTTCAGAAGGTTTCCTTTGGTCAAGGTTCCATTTCCTTTTCACCCTTGTCTTTTGGCACTTCTACCTTTTGACCTTTGATCCTTATTGGTTTTTAGAATTGTGATATTTTGTTTGAATACACATAGGAAGTCACGATTGTTATTTTGCAATTTGCATCATTTTTTTATTTAGTTTAAGTTCGCTCAATGCACTTGTTCATTTGTCTACTCATCATTATGTCACACTCTTGTTATGAAGAGAATTCCGTGGTAATTTTTTCTTCATAATTCATCCTTATAGGTTGTGCAATAGTTAATCTCTAATACATCGGATTCGCTTGGAGTTGATGAGTGAATATATTGTGGGTGATGGATACAAGTTGAACTCCACCCATTCCAGAACTCGATCTATTGACAACCCAACCTTCGAACCAATTTAAGTAGCAAGCTTGGATATGTGTATAAGATAGAGAAAATAATATACTTGAAGATGTATGGACGTGGTTATAAGCATTTGAAGTTATGATGTGCTGTGATGTTCTGACTCGCATAAGATCCCTTTGATAGATTTGAAAATGATGGAGTCGGACATGTATACAGGGATTCAAATTTCGAAGATGGAGGCATTCTTTTGAATGAAAACTCTGCTAAATGATGCTTAAAATAGATGTGTATTGGAAATATGTTTATTACTAAAAAGAAAAAGTAAAAGAAAAGCATGCATAAGAAATTGGCGTATTGTGTAAGGAAAAGCTAAGGAGTCACAACAATGAAATAGTCAAAACTTAAAAGTTATGTCACGTGACTATACTTGACCTCACCTAAATTAAATTAGGTGCAGAGAAAGAGGCAGAAAGAACGAGGTTGAGTAAAGAGTAGGTTGACTAAAAAACAAGAGAAAGAAAAAGAAAAGGAAGTGAAAGCCTACCAGAACACAGTCCAGGGATTTCTGTCGAGAGAGTGACCTCCTCACGAATGGACTAAAAGCCCCAGCACTACATTTCTCTTCTTAATATAGGGAGTTATTCTTAATCTGAGATCTAGGCTTACTACTTAGACCCTAGATCCAAACTTTTTATTCCAATTATCTTCTCTCCCCCGTTATGGATCGTAACATTCCCGTGTCCATTTTCATCTTATGGTGTTGATCCGTCTTGTTGTGTCGTCATGGGTACCGCAAGGCAAAGGACGAGTCCGAGCATCAGAGATGCTGAGGACACGTGTGCTCGGATACTTTTCTTTGTTATGCATGTATAAGTAGACAGGTTCTAACTTTTCCATTTTTAGCCACTAGTGTCTGTGCTGAAATCAATTGTTCAAGCTTCATTCCAACTAGCACTTGGTTTTAAAAGGGCGCTCTTAGGTGCTAGGCAAGTCAGTGCAACAAAGAAAACACTTTAGGAAAGTGGGACATGTAGAAATGAGGTGTGAGGCGTAGGGCCTTGGTTGCCTTTTATCTATGAGGGAGAGAGAGGGAGATCTTAGTTAAAATTGACGTTAAACCTACAAACTTACCTGCATTATTTGAAATTAAAGCTTACACAAGCATTTGATATCCAATCCGAACACATTTCTTCCATGAATTACCTTCCATTATTAATGGTAAATTTAGAATCCCTAATTTTTGAAAATCCTAATTTACAAGTAAGGTTATGCGAGATAATGGTGTCAGTCTTACCACCACTGGTCGCTCTCGGTAAGCGATTTGAGGTAAGTCCTCACTTTCTCTCTTTAATATGTGCCCCTGCTCTTCTTAGTGTTGCTCTTGGATCTTTTCTTCTTGTTTCCATTTTCTTCATCTTCGTTTTCCCGTCCATCGTCCTTCTTTTTCTCTATGATGTGCCATTTTCTTTTTTTTCTTTCTCTTCTAGACTTAAACGCTTCTTACGGATTTCATTGTTCTAACGGTGAGTTAGGAAGGTGTCCCCACTGCCAACTTTTATTTTTATGGTGATTCAGGAAGGTGTCTCCACTCCCCACTTTTATTTTTATGGTGACTCAGGAAGGTGTCTCCGCTCCCCACTTTCTCCAGTCAGGTGGCCTCTTCGTATCCCTTTTGTTTGGAGGCTTCTATTTATTTTTTTTGGAAGAAAAATGATTTTACATATTTCTTAAATATGGGGCTTCTTAATACTTAACAAAAGTAAAACCGTAGTGCCGCGCCTACTAGATTTGTGGCTCTGTGTGGCGCCTAAGCTCTGAATATTTGCCAACCTCCCGCCTACACCCCCATGCAAACATCATTATCGTCTCTACTCCATTATTCATTAATCCCCCCCCCCCCCCCCCCCCACCCCACCCACAAGTTCTCTCCCCTCTTTGTTTTACCAGTACCTTTGTATCATCTCTCACTTTTGCCATCTCCTTGAGTTGAAAAACCACTTAACACGACAACCACTAAAGAAGATAAATTTTTCTTCTTTTTCTATTGATTCTTTTCCGATCGAGATGTATGGATCTAGGTTTCTATATGGATGCAGTTCATGAATTAGTCATGTTTAATCTCCTTATCTCTTTGTAACTTTATCACTTGTGGTTATTTAGGCCACCAAATTTATAAATTTGAACCTTTGAAGGACAAAAGCAACTACCAAAGGTAAATTTTGCGAAACATGATGGAGGTGAAGGGGAAAATAAATACCGTTATACCGGTCATGAATTAATTGTATTTTCAATTCCTTATCTCTCTCTATCTTGACCACTTGTGGTTTTTTTGGCCACCAAACATTTATAATTGAACCTTTGAAGCGGACCAAGTCAACCACCAAAGGGCAGACGTGAGGAAATGGGAAGAATGGGTGTGGGGGTGGTTGGGGGGGGGGGGCAGATTTATGATGGTGGAGGTGAGAGTGCAAGTGATGTTGATTTTGATGTTTTTATTTCGATAATGTTTTCTTTAGTATAAGATTCAAAATATCTCTTGTTGATGATGATATATTTAGTGACCAAGGCATTTAAATACACTACTGCTCGTGTCAATTTTCTTCTTTGCATTGTGTGTGACTGTATTTAATGCAATATTGCATGCTTATGGCATAAGTGTTATCATTAGAGAAGTATACTGGATCTATCTTAACTTTTCGATTTACTTTTTAAATCAGGATGTGGGCCAAAAAATTATGTTATTTATGCAACAAGCCAAACGGGAGCTATGCATCTTGTCAGCGTCTGGTTCGATCGCCAATGCATCTCTTCGACAGCCTGCCATATCTGGAGGCAGTATTGCATATGAGGTACATTTATAATGATCCACAGGCCTGCCTATTGTGTTTGTTTAAAGCTTTTTGAACTAGTGCCAAATAGGTTCAACTAAGACCCTTTTTTTGAGAATTCTATCCAATTGTTTTGTGTCTTACTTTGTCTCACCTTTGCTTGGGTTATTTATTGATACAAGTATTGCCTGCTGTTTGTCTCCACCTTCATATTAACTTTATACAGTTGATTCCGTTTGCTACAGGAAGTTAATTTTGTGATTCTTGGACAACTGTGTTATTGTATTCCACTGCAGCTAACTCTCTCAGAGTCTCAGTGTTAGGAGTTGATTATATGATGCAGCTGTGCTAGGGTAATGGGCATTTACTTGCTCACCTTTCTTGTTCAGGGTGGAGAATATGCTTCAAGTTTGTGAAATTTATGTACCCCCTTTAATTAAATCATATGGAAGATGGAAAAAAATTGTCATTATGTGACCCTTGTACCTCTGGAAAAGTATCCTTGGGAGGGCCTAATGATAATTATGTCATTGCTGATTATGAATAGGAACATGGTTGGCAATTAAAGCCGGAAAGTTTTTTAGGTACGAAACTTTTGACATTGGTCGGTGAAGAGGAAAAGATACAACTGTTTGTAAGAGAGGATTGTTAATGTCTTTTTATTCCAATATTCCGCCTTATTTAGGTGAAGAAGTTCCCAAAATTCCCCTACTGTTTCTAAGAGGGCTTGAAAGGAAGCCTAGAAGCCCTGGTCTGGGTTTATCTCACATTCTGGAAAACTGCAATTAAGGTCCATAAGATTGCGAAAGTTGTGCCTATGAGTTTGTATTAAATTTTTGGATATGTAGAGACCAGAGTTGATACACTGTAATCCAGTATATGACCAGTAGGCACAAAAGAAGCAGTTGGATAAGTATACCATTTTATTTGCACCAGAGGTTGATTGCACCTATAGCTCTTAGTGAAGCTATTTTTACTGGGGTGCAGTTGAGGCCCCTGAGGTACTGTAGTCTGTAGATGCTTTTGCTGCAAGAGGTTTGCTTCTGGGTGCCTAACGAAGATACTGTAACGATGAGGCTTTTCATACAAAATTTCTTAGTTTCATGATGCAATATTATGAACGATTCCGTGATTTTATTGCTTGTCTCATTTTATTACTGTGCCTTATATGAATGCCCAGCTTTGGCTTGAATTCTGCATCTTTTCCTTGATTATGCATTGCTTAATGCCCAGATTTCAGGTGTCCTAATGCTTCTGTATGCCGCATGCTTTTAGAAAACTGCAATCTATTATTATAGACAACATGTGCTTATCTTTTGTAAGACAGATTACATTTCTTTATTTCTTTTTTTTTTTTTTGGCATTTCCAGGGACGGTTTGACATCATTTCGCTTACTGGATCTTATGTGCGTTCAGATCTCGGAGGAAAGGCAGGGGGCTTAAGTGCATGCCTCCTCAACACAAGTGGACAAATTGTTGGTGGTGGTGTAGGCGGTCCTCTTATTGCTGCAGGCCCTGTGGAGGTACCATCTAAACTGGCATTTCCGAAGGACAGAGATTATTGACTTTTGTACCGTGTTTCAATTCATAGGGGAAAAATGCTGCATTTTTGCTCACAATTAGGTGATATTGAAACCAAGCATTTGGTTTAGTGGTAAAGGTTTTTGGAGTGGGGATTCCCCTTACCCTCAACCCTTCATCCTGTAGCTGGGCCAGGTTGCCTCCTGCTGGGTTTCGGTGCGATAGGGCACTTCTTATGGACCTAAAAAGAAAATAATTAGGTGATACTGAAACTGTAATCATATCTAATGGTGGCCATATTTACAGGTAATTGTAGCTACCTTTCTTATTGACCCGAAGAAAGATGGTAGTGCTGGCTACAAAGGGGATGCTTCTGCCAGTACAATACCTTCCCCAGTTTCGGCATCAACTGCAGTTTACAGACCAGTAGTTGAATCTTCCGGGGGATTTACAGTGGCCACGGGAGGTGATGATCATCACAATATGGATGGAAATCCTTTCTTAATGCAAAATCAGTGGAGAAGTGGACTTAATTATGATTTGGGAGGTAACTTTTTTCTACCTGCATGTTGTATATAGTTTCAATGGATCAATCTCGTCTTAGGTTCATCTATATTCTCTATGAATCCTGAGGCTTGTGCTCATATTAAGACCATCTGCAGGAAATACTGGTCACAGTTCACACGACTCGCCCGAAAATGGAGATTACGAGCAGATGCCCGACTAATTTTCAGAAAAGAAGTTTTGTTTGGTTGTCACCTTTATTGAATCTCAGGCTTTTCCATGGTGTTGAGTTGTTTTATTAGGCCGCAATTAGATATATATATATGTTTCCAATTCACATGAACTCCAATTAAATACATGTACAGGTGACTTACAGTCTTTCACTCTTTTTATTCTTGACTTCAGTTCTTTAGATTTGACCTTACCATTAGTTATTGTTAAGCCATTCACATTTTTATGCCTGTGCATTCGACATACAATCAGGATAACCCCTTTCGTTTTCATTCATCAATGCAATTTTCTTTGTAGCTTGATGTTGATTCCTTAGCAACAGCCACATTTTATTTGTATATGTAATACAAAGAGCTGTGGATCTCTCGAGGGTAGTACTTCATCTGGCAGTTATTAGATTTTTTTGGAACTTAGTTTGATCCTACGTTTGTCATCTTGGTATTGTGGATGGTTTTGTAATTGTTGAAGAGTAAATCTCACTATGACACTGTCAATATAGGGCTACTCAGGGAGTTGCCATGCGAAAAAGCTTCGACACTTACATTTAGATTATAACTAGAACAATGAAAGGGAACGCAAGTGTAGATATTCTGGCTGTATTTACACTCTTCATAGGATTGATTCATCCGTAATGGTTTGCAGTTTGTTCAAATCCTATATTGGCGAAATCTTGTTCTTGTAGGTAAAAGAAAACTACCAAGTTTGTTCATCTTCACAAATCGTTTATGCAAACTGTAGTTTCTGCCTTACTTTGGACTATGATTCTTCTTCCTCCACTGGGATGCAGCCATGCAGGGGAATACATTAAATTATGGAAAAGTTATAAAATAAAGACCCGCAGTATCATGTAACAGTGATACTTTCATGATCGCCTCGTGGGCGTTGCCGCAAGAACAAAATTGTTGCAAGGCGTTGCATGTTCAAATTTTATAGAACAATTTCGTTTCTTCCAACCCCTTCAATTTCAAATTTTTTTTTTAATAATGCTAAAAGTTTATTATATTTTTTGTTTGTTTCCTTTTAAAGCTTAATTACCCTTATACCATCTACCTAGGCTTTGTAAAGGATCCATTTTTTTTGGTGGATTCAACCCATAATCGCTACTTGGAGTAGTGAATTATAAATAGCGAGTTAGTAAGTTGGTTTTTATTCCTCACTCTTGTATAGGCAAACTTGGTTTCCAAACGACCCCTCTCCTAATCCAATCATCCAAAAAGGCTCGTACCGGGATAGAGATGATGGTCTTTGATGTCTCAGAAACTGCTACTCCAAGTGGCGGTTCTGGGCTTCACATAATAACCCCTCTCCTGAACAATAACATTCAAAAACTGTAAAAAATAAAAATAGCGCTGTAAAAATATATACATGTCAAACTCGCTACTTGAAATAGTGAGTTTGAAGGCAAATCCGCTCCCCCAAGTGGCCAGTTTGACCTTGAACTCGCTACTTGGAGTAGTGGTTTTGCTTTAAGTAGCGAGTTTTTGCTGAAGCAAAAAAAAAGGTTTGCTCTTACCCAAGCTTACGTGGATGGTATAGCGATAATTGAGTTTCAGACGGCGCAAATAGGGGATTTTATAAACTTTTAACATTATTGAAGAAAAAAATCATATAATATGTCGGGCCCTTAAACAATTCGTAATGGAGGTAAAATGTAAGTTGTGAACTTCAATTTCAGAAATACTAGCTTTAAGTTGTTAACTTTAATTTCAAAATTACTAGTTTTAAGTCTGTGATACATGATCATTTACATTATTTAACATCTACGTTTTCTTCCATAATAATTAACTTATAAATATGTTAAATTTTGGGTGTAAGTTGATGCTTAATTATCAATGTTATTTATATAGAGATAAATGTGAAAACATAGTATACAATTTTTAAAATCAATAGTATATAACTTGAATTAGGGTTTTTTTCTCTCCGACATAAAACAACTGAACTACGCTGAATCAAACTAAAATGTATTGAATTGATCTTTAACAATATATATAGTTAAACAATAATATACAATTAAATAGTGATTATGATTAATAAAAAATAATTATAATGATATATAATTATTTTTTATTAATCATAATCACTATTTAATTGTATATTATTGTTTAACTATATCTATTGTTAAAGATCAATTCAATACAGTTTAATCATTTAATAACAACTAAATATTATTATTATTAATCCCTCCGTTTGTTTTTAATTGTTACACTTTCCTTTTTAGTACGTTTCTTTTTAATTATTACACTTTCACTTTTACTATCTTTGGTAAACTTACACATCTCAATATTCCAACTTCCCACACTTTTGGGGCCCACTTGTCTTTTTATTTTCCTATTAACCACCCCATACTTTTTACTTTATACCATTCTCTCTCATACTTTTTCTATTTCCCAAACAACTTTGTCTATTCCATACAATCATTGCATAGATTTCACTTATTTTCTTGGTTATCCCCCAAAGTGAAGTGTAACAATTAAAAACAAACGGAGGGAGTAACAATTAATGAACATTGGTAATAGTATTTAGTTGTTCTTAAATGATGAAAAATATAATATTTATAATGATAAATTAATAATAATAATAATTAATGTTAGTAATAATAATAATTAATAATATTAAGTGATTACAATTATTATTAATAGTATATTAATACTTGATGATGCTTATATAATAACAATAATATCAAAGAAATAAATTAATATTACTATTATAATAATAAAAATAATATTAAAAACAATAATTATAAATAATAATAATAATAATAATAGGGTTAGAAATAACAAAATGCAACCCAAATCTTTTTGGCTTGGTTTGGGTCGACTTATAGGCTAAAAAAAGTGAGCAAACCACATCAAATCATTTTAAGTGGTGAAATTTCGGTTGGTTCGAGATAATAATGATAGTAATGATAATGAGCAAAAATATAATAAAAATAGCAAAAATTGCTAGAAACCACCTTTTAAAATGACGATTTTGCGAAAAACCACCTTTTAAAGCATTTTTTACGAAAAGAAACCTAAAAGAACATTTTGTTTGTGAAAAGAAACCTCGAGGCAAAAATCCGGTGTTAAATCATGTTCTTAGGCATTGACCTATCCTTTTTCCTTTCAACTAACTTAAAAATTGATATTAGCACACTCTAATTATTTTCTCCCTCCTTTTATGTTTCAAATTATACCTCTAAAGAAAAGATAGTTTAAGGCTTGAGGCTTCTTTTCGCAAACAAATTTTTGTTTTAGTTTTCTTTTCGTAAAAACTTATTTAAAAGGTAGTTTCTCGCAAAATCATGATTTCAAAAGGTGATTTCTCGTAATTTTTCCTAAAAAAATATTATATAGAAAAATGTCAATCGTAAGCGTAATTAGAATTAGATTAACAGTAATAATAATATTAACGAAATGGTTAAATAATGAGCTGAAGTGGACTGAAAATAAATTGAAGAAAACAGGCCCTAATGAATATGTAAAAATATTATCCAAACTCTTGTGAAACAGAGGAAGTATTATGGAGGTGTTTTACAAATGACTTATCCTTGCTTTTCCATTGGCTTTTGGCTTTTGGTCAGACAACCAAAAAGAGTGTTTGGTAAATGGCTTCTGGAGTGGCTGAATAGCCGGCTTTTCAGCCAAAAGCCAAAAATTGCTTTTACCAACTTTTCAGTTGGTTTTTGCTTTCTTTTTGTACAGAACAACCATCACTAACAACCTCTTTTACCATACACTTTATTAATAGTTAATAACCAGACTGTAGGTCAATCAAGCCTCTAAAAATAGTCGATCAAACCAACCACCAAAAAAGTCAAAGGCCCATATATAATATATATATATAGGATCGAGCCCCCATGAGAATCGTCTTGTGGTGAGAACTGTGCGAACGATAAGGACAAACGTCATATCATAGTAATCGAGGGCTGAACGCCCAGCACGCCAAAACCGCTACTTAGCGTTTTACTAGGCAAAGAGTAGCGACTTTTATAACTGCTACTCCAAGTAACGGCTTTGACCAGCTTCACGCGTACCGTCCATCTATTGACACTTTTGGGATCAGTTTTGTTCGTCGACAAGAGTGCCGACTCCATTAAGCTCATATATCTTCCATTGCTTCGTCATCTGAGTCCAACTAGTTTATACAGTTGGGGCGGCGCTACACTTGTATTCTGATATCGTCATTTGTGTCGTGCATGTCGTAGATTGGTTGAGCACATAGGGGCTGTGGGCCTCGTACAACTATGGTCATGGGAGCATATACATATTGGTGGACCTTTTACTAGGCCCCGAGTTCCTCCTCTAGTCGCTCTCGATCAGCCCTCGGAGGAGAAGGATATCGACGTTCTATGCTCTGAGCATCACTGGGGTGTAGATCTCCTTGCATGCAGCTAATTACAAATGTATAATATTCTTTTACCTAAATATTAACTAATACGCATGTTCCATAATTATTATATATAATAAGTTTTTAAAGTTGGATCCAAGTGTAGTTGTCACAGACTCACACCACTCGTTGACCCCTTATTATCGAGATGCACTAGACTTAATGAGTGTGGAGCAGTTTGAACTTCGATTTCTAGTTTTAATGGATTAAATAATGAAATAAACCATTACTAACGAAATCTCGTTACAGATGACTTGACAACCATACACAGATGTTGTTCTCGATTTGCTCTTTGAGATTTGTCCATCTAATCGACAAATTTGGAGTGCACATGTCCCTATGATATGCTTTAATATTTTTGAGTATCATCAGGCCGAGTAACGGGTCAGTTTGGTCTTAAGAAGACTATCCCTTCCACCACTGACATGAGTGAGGCGCTTCACTGTATTGATAGTCACGAAAATAATAAGGACTATGAGGCTATTCATCGATGATACTTGGAAGAGTGGGGCGACCAAGACACTAGGGTAGTGGTCGGTATTCTATTTTCGGGACACACACTTAAGGAGTACATGATATGGTACCTGCTTCTAGCGACTTCCTATTGGCTCTCTTGTAATAATTCATTATCTTTGATTTCATTGCTCTTCTTTCTTTTATTTGCAAATTGCTAACATATCTACTTTCCTTTTTTTGTTGTAGTTAGAGATGGTAATATCTAATAGATGATCCATCACCCGCTCCACCTGAAAAACAAAAGAGGGTGAAATACCGAGCTAAATGGATGATGGACGGGTGGCGGGTGAGCGGGGTGACAGCTGATGAATGGAATTAGGGTGAGAAAGTTTCATCCATCATCCTACCCATCACCCGTTTATCACCTGCTCCGTCACCCATTTTTAAAATATCTATCATTTTATTTACATGAGCATAATTTTTTCCCTTTTGATTATTATCGACATGTTTCCATAAACTTAACTTATCTTAATTTGACATGAAGTTAATATATAAATTGCGATTTTTCAAGTTTGATTTAACTTTTCTCATTTAATTATCTTAAACGGATGCTCACCCTGTCCATCCGGTTTACCCGTGGGTGGTGGATAAATGGAATACGGGTGATGGTCTTATCGGGTGATGGATGGATGGATGATAGTTGGTTTAACCGGGTGATGGATGCGGGTGATGACTCACTCGACCCAAATCCCACCCGTTGTCATCCCTAGTTGTAGTCACATGGGATGATAGATGTTGCCGAGAGATGCAACAAGGCACTAGAGACGACTCAAGATTGGCCGGACGACAAGTCATTTGTCATTTTGCTTGGATCATTACGTGGTTTGGCGTCTATATATAATACTACATCCGTTCTTTATTAATCACTACATATAGAGTTTTACGCCTCCCAATGCACAACTTTGAATGCTAATAACTCTAATTATGCTCAAGTAAAAATTATAAAAAAGTTAATTTTAATTATGTATGTACCGAGACGAATCCAACAAGATCCCACATGACTATGTTAATCCTTGTACATAAATCATTATAGTTGATTAAAGGGAGATGGATGAATAGTGTAAAAAGAGAAATGTAGTGATTAAAAAAGAACGGAGGAAGTAGTATTTTGGATAGGGTTGGTCAAGGACACCTCGTTCAAGAGGTTCGTCCTACGGAGAGGTCTTCACAGTTTGTATCAGTGTCATCTACAGTGGACGTCCATTCCGACCACTCAGCGTAGTCGTGGTCGTGCACACAACTTCTCATCCCGTGCTTTTCGACCACCTTATTCTCATACACTAGTTATTTCGGCACCTCCCTCTCCTCCGACTCCTCCCTCACCTCCGACACCTCTCTCTGTTCCCGCACCTCCCTCTCCTTCGGCTCTTCCTCACCTCCAGCACCTCCCTCTACTCCCGAAGTTCCTTCACCTCCTTTCATATCTCCTCCTGTTCGTACTATGACATATAGCTGACTTTCAGAAAGAGTGGGAGATCCTACTCTAGATTCCAATTCAGAAGCGAACGAGTCTGATGTTGGTTCTTCAACACACCTTCCTAAAAAACAACGTCTAATTTAGGTTATTTTATTAGTATTAGAATTGTATAACCTATGATATAGTTACTTGTTTATTTGAATTATTGGAAACGATTATTGTTTTTGGGCGATATGTTTTAAAGTTGAACATGTTTTTGTCACTAGTAATGATTGCTCAATGTGTTGTTAGATGAGGAATTTGTTTTGGTAGTGTAGATTTGGGTTTATGGAGCTAATAATACAGATTCAAGTTTTATGCCCTTGTCTCGAACCAAATAGCAAGTTTGATGTCGAAATTGCTACTTGGAGTAGCAAGTTTGAGCTTAAAATCGCTACTCCTAGTCAGTGGAGGATCTATGTAGTATGTAGTGATAAGTAGGGTCACTCGACCCAACTTGACTTCGTAAAATTGTGAAATTTGCCTTCAAAATTTTTGAAAATTCTTACAAAATTGACTATTTTACTCTGATAAAATTTTGCAATTACGCAATGACCCACTCAATAATTTTTCTGGATCCGCTACTGCTCCAAATAGTGATTTTTTGACATCAAACGCAACGAGTTATTGCTAAAGGTCAAAAAAATAGATTCGTCCTTATCTAATTAACGAATAAAAAATATTTAAAATACTTTAATCATTATTCAAGATTTGCAAAACATGTTAGATCATATTTTTGCAAGATAAAATCAGAAACATAATGATTTTTTTCTTTTGAATGGAAAAAAAGTGAATAGTGTTTGTTTCTGTCGAGGTAGCAGAAAAAGAAGGGTGTCTACTGTCTAAGTTCGGTTCATGTAAATCATGGTGGGCCTCTTATGACCTGCCACACCGCTTTCTCTTTCTTTTACTTCTATTTTTCCATTGTTTCTAACTTCAAAGCAAGCTGCTTATTTTTCTAGGAGGAAGAGTCGGAAAGCTGCCATCTTAAGCTAAACCCCAGCAACATTGGATCCATAAAACTCTTTTTCACACTTTTTTGGTTTATGGGTCTTTCGATTTGATTGAAATACACTCATTCCCTAGCTGTTTTGCCAATCTTGTTATGAAATTGCACTTGCGTTGGGGATTTAGTGATAAATTTGGAAGTGGGTACTTCAGAAATAGGTGGATTGTTGAAGTTCTCTTGCTTGGGTCTATTCCAGGTTAGATTTTTTTGTGATTATTCTGCAGATTATTCAAGTTTCAATCTTTTTTGTGAATATTTCTGCAGATTATTCAAGTTTCAATCTTTTTTTAGCTTATATTGTCTTGTGCAACTTCCTTCAGCTCAGGAAATTGCAGAGATTCAGTTTGTAAAATTAGTATTAATTGGACATATGATAGAGCTAAACAACCAGGGTTTTGGATTAGCTGATTGCTAGCAGATGGGTATTGGCCTGAAGTGCTGAATTAAGTGAGTTCACCCTCGATATCAATATCATTGTTTATGGTTTTAGCCTTTTCCCTGACAATTTTAGGCTTACTGTTGGGAAGTAGGATTTGTTTTGGTTTTTCACTAAGGAAAAGGATTGATGGAATGAGAACAAGTGTATGATCACAGCAATGTTGAGAGTGGTAACTATTGGATTGTTGGTTTGCACTCTTATACTCTCTGTTGCCACCATTGGTACCGGATACTCGAATTGTAATTGTGATGATGAGGGGTTTTGGAGCGTTCATAGCATTATGGAATGCCAAAAAGTGAGTGACTTTTTGATTGCCATTGCTTATTTCTCTATACCCATTGAATTGATTTACTTTATTAGCTGTGCAAATGTTCCTTTTAAATGGGTTCTTGTTGAATTCATCGCTTTCATTGTCCTTTGTGGGATGACCCATTTGCTCAATGGATGGACTTACTATGGTCCGCACTCATTCCAGCTCATGATGTCACTTACAATATTCAAATTTCTAACAGCTTTGGTTTCATGTGCCACTGCAATAACACTTTTAACTTTGATTCCACTTCTTCTGAAGTTGAAAGTTAGAGAGGTGTTTTTGACACAAAATGTCTTGGAATTAGATCAAGAGGTTGGCATGATGAAGAAAAAGAAGGAAGCTAGTTGGCATGTTCGAATGCTTACTCGAGAAATTAGGAAATCACTCGATAAGCTCACTATATTAGATACCACTTTGGTTGAACTTTCCAATATTTTGGACCTACAGAATTGTGCTGTTTGGATGCCAAGTAATAATAAGACTGCAATGAGCTTGACCCATGAGCTGAAGTCTAGCCCCTCAAATGTCTTTCCTAGGAATATCCCCATGGATGATCAAGATGTTCAGGAGATCTGCGATAGTGAGGAAGTGAGGATTTTAAGAACGGATTCAGCGCTGGGAAGGGCTAGCAGTGCTGGTTTGGAGGAGCCTGGTTCTGTGGCAGCAATTCGGATGCCGTTGCTGAACGTCTCAAACTTTAAAGGTGGGACTCCTGAATTCATCCAGACGTCTTATGCCATACTAGTTTTGGTTCTTCCTAGCTCAACTGCTAGGGTCTGGAACCATCATGAATTAGAGATAATGGAAGTGGTTGCTGATCAAGTGGCTGTGGCCCTTTCTCATGCTAATGTACTTGAAGAGTCTCAGATGATGCGAGATCAGCTAAAGGAGCGAAATCGCGCTCTACAGCAGGCTAAGAAGGATGCTATTATGGCAAATCAAGCAAGAGACTCATTCCAGAAGGTTATGAGTCGTGGGATGAGGAGACCAATGCACTCAATTCTTGGTCTTCTTTCAATGTTTGAAGATCATATGAATTTTGAGCAACAGATTATGGTTGACACCATGGTGAGGACTGGTAACGTTATCTCAACTCTAATAAATGATGTAACAGAGGTATCAGCAAAAGACACTGGAAGGTTCCAATTAGAGATGAGGCCATTCCACCTACATTCAATGATTAAGGAGGCTTCTTGCTTGGCCAAATGTTTATTTGTCTATCAAGGGTCCAGTTTTTCCCCTGATGTTCAGAGTAGTTTGCCTGCCCAGGTGATTGGGGATGAGAGGAGAACTTTTCAGGTCTTGCTACACATGGTAGGGCACCTACTGCATATATCTAAGAATGGAGGTTCTATTGTTTTCCGGGTTTCTTCAGAGAAGGGAAGTGAGGGAAAGAATGATAAGTGGCAGATGTGGAGATCATCGGTTACTGCTGACGACTTTGTTAAAATTAAGTTTGAGTTTGATATAAGTGGTGGTTATCCAACCGATACTATCAGAAGAACACTCAATGATGGAAATAAGGAATTATTGAGTTACAACATGTGCAAAAAGCTAGCTCAGGTCACTGCTTTAACTCCCTTCTTTTAGCTGGAATTTCATGCATCTTATCATTTATTCCTTCCCTTTAGTTATTTCAAATCAATATCTGAATGACTATTGTTTGGGATTTCATCTACATGAGTTGCATGGTTGTTTTCTGATCAATTCTACCAATTGCAGTTTACATGGTTCAGCCCAGTTTTGCTTGTGATGTTGATGATATGATGAAACTGTATGATGTATGTGTTTCAGTTGACCCTGCTGATTTGCTATCTTCAGAGACCATATAGTTGTAATATTCCTAAATCATTCTTTTTCTCCTAGTATATTTGGTGGTATTTCTAATAAGCTTATTTCAATATTAATTGACTCTCGTGATGATAATCATTTTTTGTGTGCTTCCACAATCAATTTGTCTTTACCGAGTCATTGTAAGAGCATTTTGCCTGGTCAGTAGGATATTAGTCATAACTACATCATGAAATTAACAATTCTTTTTTGGAGAGTAGTGAGAGAAGAGAAATAGAGAAAAAGGAAGAGAGAGATAAGCATCACAATGTTTTTTTGGTGGTGACCAAACTTGTTTTATTGGTCATGTGTTGCTTGCACTTTTGGCTTTATCGCTTACCGTCAGCTACTTCTTGAAGGAGTATTTCTTATAATTCAACATCAAGGATGAGTCACTGCCCTTTAACTACTTTATCAAGGATCCCATGTTTTTTCTAAAAGTGACTGGCCTTTTAAGGCCTTGACTTGTCCAAGTGTTCTCAGCTTCTGAATTATCCTACACTTACCAGATGTTGGACGGTGTCATTAGTTCTATAGCTTTTACTCAACTAGTAAATAGAGATTCCAAACAAAAGCTTTTCTGACAAATTTTTTGTTCTCTTATTGCAACTCCATCCAGAAACTGCCTTTGTTTTCTTGAGTTCAAATGCTTTACCTTAAAAATGTCATCTTTTTGCAGGGTACTGAAGCCTGTTATGTTGCTTAACAGAGTAGGAAGGTAGCCCACTATAGTTGAGTGCCTAAGGTGATGTCAATGATTTAGATTCCGCTGGATTCAGTGTTGGGGAGAAAAGAGAGGGCCCCGGGGGGGGGGGGTTTCTCTGGAATTCTTATGATTAGTGTAGTATCACGATCACCTTGCTGGGTAAGTTTTTGGCTCATCAAACTAGTTTTTTAAAACTAGTTCACAAGTGTTTCAGTGCACCATGTTTCATGTACCAAGGGATGAGTGAATTTTAGGTAATGTTGGTGCAGTGCTAAGCGCTAGGAAATTCTTTGCTCTGATCTATTGGTTGGCACTTGATCCATTTCTGGATCACGCATCATTAGCTTTTTGCAGTTCTTATTTTGGGCCTTTTTTGATCCATTTACCATTGGGCTTATTTCTTAAGGTGTCATACTTTCTGTTTGGATGTGTGGGTGGTTGGGTGGACAAATGTGGGTCATAGGAGTTAACAGACCTTTCTTATTATTTCCATATCAAGTCAACAACGAATTATTGGTGCTGTGAGAATGGTAAGAGGGGCTTTGTTATTGGTCTTTGAAGATGTTTGATTAAGGGGTTGATTGGTAATCATTGCTAATAATAGGAAGTAATTGGTAAAGCTGGGCTTATGATTGGTTGTATTATTGTCTTTTCCTCAGTGGATTATAACAATCTGGTGATATTATCCGTTTCCCTCACTTTATTTGAGGAAAAATTGGTTCTAATAAGTTCGGATAAGTTAATTATAGGTTCACATAAAGGTTGATGTGGGATAATATGTTTACATAAAGGTTGGTGAGTTACAATAAATTTAGGTAAGGGTTGAAAATTGCTAATGAGTTCAGATAAGGCTAATAACTTCAGAGAAAGGATAATAAAAGCTAAATACTACCTCCGTAACATAAAAAATACAACGATTAGACATTTTCTACTCACACTTTATGTCAAAATCGTTGCATTTTTTATGTTACGGAGGTAGTAAATAGGTTTAACAAGTTGATATAAGTTCAGGTAAGTTGATATGAGTGCAGATAAGTTAATACAAATAAATTAATATGTGTATTTAGTTGATTAAGAAGTTGAATGAGGGTGCTAGGCATGTAATAATTATGGCTTGGTTGTCAATAAGAGTTTTAGTTAAAATTATTGCCTAATAACTGACTCATATATGTTGATGATTTTGTTATTTCATATGTGATTAGGACCTTTTTTTAGTTTGTTTTGATTAGTTATTTTCTATTGTTTGATATTTAGGCTAATCAACATATTAGGAGGTAAGCCATTTTTTTCAGTTTCATGAGTTTACAACAAAGTTCGTTATTTACAAAATTCCTTTGTGAAGAGTTTAATTTTTATATTGAATGCATTAAATTTCAGGAGTGAATTAATATTCTTGTTTAGGCTGTGAAACCTGAATCAATTTGGGTTTAGTCAATGAAGCTAATCTAAAGTCGAAAGCATTTTCTTAATGTGAGAGTGAGATGGCAAAGCCTTGTAATTTAATTTAATCCATGAGATTTCCTTGGATCAATTGAGATTATTTGAGTGGAAGATCTATCTTGGTCAGATTAGTACTAGCTTTACACTAGAGTTGTCTATTTCCAGGAGATGTAGTTCCACAAATACTGTTAAGCGCCAAAAAAATGTTTGATTAGTTGGTGAGCTTACATTTGAGGAAACTAGGTTAGCAAGTTCCATTTCTGCGAGAATTAGCTCTTTCTACTTCCTAGGAAGTTGTCTGGTTTTCTATGATTTTACAAATATCTCGTGCTTATCTATGTTAACCAAATGACCGCTCTTTTATTAGTGTAGCTTAGTGTCAGAGTCAGGGGCGACCCTAGGTTTTTCAAACAGGGGGTGAGGGCGTGGAGAGTGGTACTTGTATCAGCGAGCAGTGGACTTGGCTGAGTATGTAGCTCATTGCTACAGCTGAACATTTTGGCTTTGAACTATTACAACTTGTTTGGATAACACAAATGGAGGGTTCCAATTTCCTTCCCTCCCTTCCCCTTCCCTCTGTTTTCCATCCCTTCCCCTCATCCAACCTTTATCCTGACAACGAGAATTGATTCTCTCACCTCTCCCTTCCCATATCCTTCCAAATACCATTTTCAACCAGCTCTTCGTTAGTTAAGCATCAGTGTAAAAATGGCAATTACTTGTCTATGATTATCATACGGATTATGTAATATATACATTATTTTATAATAAGTAATCATAAAAGTTTAGTTATTTTAATCATTCATGGAGTAAGACTTTATCTTTTGGGATCAAGAATTTGTAATTGGTGTTGTTGTGGTTTTTGACATCAAACAAAAGAATACAAGGAATAAGAACATGTCAAATTAAGCCTATTGTAGTCAATGTTTTGTTAGGGGGCTCTTCTCCAGCTTATTTCCAGCTCATTTCAGTTCAGTTCAATTATTTTTAGTTTAATTCAGTTCAACATAGCTCATCTGTAGACAATACTTTATTCTCGCGTTCCACTATTCCTTTCAAGTTTCAGTTTTTTTTTCGTTCGGTTCAGTTTAGTTTAGCTGTTTTCAGCCAGGCTAATAACCCTAAGTGCAACATTTTAAAACTCGTGTAAAGAAAACCACTTATGGTACTCGGCTTGTGAAGTTAGGCCACTTTAATGAAATCTGGCCAAAATAGGTTGACTCAGGTTTTGACCCTTCATATCCCTCCAAACACGTTTTTTGTCCCTTTTTCTTATTTCTCCCATGTTCTCTCTCTTACTTCTTTCATCAAAACTTCCGCCAGTTCTTTCTTTTCTAAGTTTCTCACTTTCTCTTTCCATGACAGCAGACTCTTTTGATCAAGAGAGCACTTGCTCATCAGCTTCCGTAACCATTTCAGACTCCAGCCGCAGCTGGATGAGCTGAAACCTTAACCTAAACCTTAGCACTTTAGGCCTAAGTCGCAGGAACACTTTTTCCCAACACTTAATCCCTCTCCTCATCCCCCTCTACAAAGCCTCACAAGGCGCAATAAGCGGCGTGAGAGGTGACAGAGGGGTTGCGGAGGCAAGAATCTGGCAGAATTGTGACATTTCACCTTGCAATTCAACCACGGAACTTAGGGAAAATGTGACCCAATTGAGTGAAGAAAAGGGGCGCGGCAGAGAGAAGAATAGAGAAAAAATTGGAGGCCACTTGTCTTAATGGTGCTCTTCTTCAAAGATTTCTGGTTTTTAGCTTCGTTTCATGGAGGTATTTGAAAATGGGGGAAAATCTGGGGAGATGAGATTCAAGGAGAAGAGATTTAGGAAGATGTTTAAGGGGGGGAATAAAGTGGTTTTATATAAGGAGTAAATGGGCAAATCAGAGAAAATGAAGAAAAAGAAAACGTGTTTTGGAGGGAAATCGAGGGTCAACACATGAGTATGGCCTGCCACATACATATTCTTTGAACCATTTCTACATATTTCTTTGTCACTTATATGTTTTTTGTGGTACCGGTCTCTAACTTCTTTAATCCATATACAGATGATGCAGGGTGATATCTGGATATCTCTGAACTCGTATGGCCTGCCACAGAATATGACTCTCATTCTTCGATTTCAACAACTACGTTATCTTCCTGAGGGAAACATGTATGCTTCAGAGAACTCATTTCCTAACTCTCTGTTCAGAGGCTTGAAAGTCTTGATTTCTGATGACGACAATGTGAATCGGACAGTAACAAAGAGACTGCTTGAGAAGTTAGGCTGTGAAGTTTCTGCCAGTTCTTCCGGTTATGAGTGCCTAAGCGCCTTGGCAGCGTCACCAAACATTTATAGGGTTGTTCTACTTGATCTTCATATGCCCGAAATGGATGGTTTTGAAGTTGCGAAGAGAATACGGAAACTGTATAGCCGGAATGGTCCATCTATTATAGCCCTAACAGCAAGTGCAGAGGATAATGTATGGGAGAAATGCTTACAGATTGGGATGAATGGTCTGATAAGGAAACCTGTGGTATTACAGGGAATGGTTGATGAGCTCCGGAGGGTTGTCAGGTGATCAAATAAGTGCCCTGAGAAATTAGGTTTGTTTAGAACATAGGCAGGTAAATGTGATGCATTTTTACATTTTATCTGGAGGATTAGGATTGTCCATTACAGCATTAGAAGTTGTTAGCTAACACTAGCTGATTTTCTAGACATCGTCAGAAACTTGATAATCGATGTAATATGATTGACGGGTCATCACATTAACATGGTGTCAGTTGTCTAGCATGAAAACTATACGTTACATAGCAGAAGATAGAAGATTATAACAGCAATTTTATCATGTATATGTTCCGAAATCCGATGATTGTGTCAAGATCTAGGACTAGGAGGATGTAGGGAAGCAAAAACTGTTTTTTGGTTTTTATGCCTTGTCCTGTATTTTCTAATAACAACTGCCCTTGTATTATACTTTATCCTCGTCCTTCATTCCCTTTTCTAATAACAACTGCCTTGTCCTGTATTTTGTTTGTTAAAAGGTATCCAACCATTATCTTCTTCCTTTCCGTTTCCCTTTCCCTCTCCCTCTCCCTCTTATCTTTGATCACTATAATATTTTATAATCTATGCGTAGATAATAGATTGAATACTATTCAGGAGGATAGGCTAAAGATAATATGAACTATTGAACTTTCACTTATATGTGCATAATAATGCAAACATGAAATTTATTTGCTTTAAAATAACATAAGCATTGTATTAGTTGTACAAAATAATACGAGGTTCATTAACTACATAATTTGATAAGTATACCTTGTTGGAAAACTAAAAATCTAAGATAGAACTAGGATGATTCACACCAAAAGTTAAGAGTCCATTAACATTAGATATGCACATATTTATCTGGTAGCTAAATCACAAACTGAACTAAATATCTAAGATAGAACTAGGATTATTTACACAAAAAGTTAAGAGAGTCTATCAACATGAGATATGCAGATGTTTATCTGATAGCGAAATTACAACCTAGATATGTGTTTACGTATGGAAATATCCCAATATTATGAAAATAAATAAAGTAGAGCCTGTTCTCTTCGGCTAATTCTAGCTGAAGTGAACTGAACTGATTGGAGCTGAATTGAACTGAACTGAACTGAACTGATTGGAGCTGAACAGAACTGAACTGAAGTGAACTTATTAGAGCTGAACTGAACTGAACTGGACTGAGCTGGAAATAAACCCACCCACCCCCACCCTCACTGCCTCCACTAATCCTTTGCAAACACCAGCAGCCTACCCCAAACCACACCCCCTTCGCCTACAAACGCCGGCCAAACCACCCCCACCCCCTTCACCTACAAGTGTCGGCCAAACCAACCCCCTATCGCCTATAAATGCAAACGCAGTCACAAAACGCAGCCGAGGGGGTGGGGTGGTTTTTGGTTTGCAGGGGAAAGCGAAGGGAGTGGGGGCGTCGCAGGGGTGGCCGGCGTGCAGGGGAAGGGGTGGGGTGATTTTCGGTTCATCGGTTGTGGTTTTCGGGGTGGCCGGTTGCAGGACAAGGGGGTGGGGTGGTTTTTGGTTCGTAGGTTCCGATTTTCGCGGTGGCCGGCGTGCAGGGGAAGGTGGTGGGGTGGTTTTTCGGTTTGTGGGTTGTGGTTTTGGGGTGGCCGGCGTGCAGGGGAAGGAGGTGGTGGCTGGGAAGGGAGGGGGGAAGGGGGTGGTGGCCGCGAAGGGGAGGGGAAGGAGGGTGGCAGCTGGTGGGAGGGTTCTCATATTCTTTTTATTTTTTAAATTTTTTTGGCTAATGTGAACATGACACATGGAACATTTGACCTGTTTCACAAGTTGCAAGTCAAGTTGGATTGTTTTGGGAAGAGTGGGTGATACCGTGATAGTTGGGATTATTTTGAGAATAATTGAAGGTGGGATTAAATTTGGAAGACGAACAATAGGTTGGATTATTCCTGTTAATTTTTCCAAAATTAAAAAGTAGTATTTTTATTCTTAAATGCAATTAAATTATTATAACTTAATTATTATTTTTCATTGAAAACTCATAATAGTCTTCCCATTTTAACTTGATGATAATGATTTTATATCTGGTTAAAATATGAAATGCAAGATTCACCAAAATATCTAAAATATTACTTTATTAAAAACTAAATAACCATGTCTCTTTACACAGTGATAATGTGACCATGTTTTATGGTTGAATGACAATGTCGTTTGGATTTTTCTTTATTGATCAGTATAGATAGATAGATAGATTACAAAAATTTTCTGATGTACCCCTCTGATTTTCGACCTAACTCGAATGCCACTGTGGTTAGACCTGTTAAATAGGTCGTCTCGTGTCGACTTCGTGTTCGTGTTAAAAATAAACATGTTAGAAACCCTCGACACTAACCCGACCTATTTAACTAATCGTGTCAAAGACTCTTGACATTAACCCGACCTGTTTAATTAAACGGTTAGCCGTGTAAACCCACTTAACCCTTTTAAGTCATACAATTTAGAAAATTATTATAATAAAGCAATTTTTCGTGCCTAATATTGTTCAGTTCTTGTATGAATTCATATTTGGGTAATAACCTTTTCAAGTATTGAAATTAAAGAATGAAGTATAAAATTTTTATTTGTTGCCTTCATATCATACTATAATTTTATATATAATTATGCTTTTTAATTAAACGGGTAAAACCGTGTCAGTTTCGTGTTGAAAATCTCAACACTAACCTGACCTATTTATTAAACGATTAAACGAGTCAAGAATGCTCAACACTAACACATTTAATTTGTATCTGGTTCGTGTCGCGTAAACTTTTGACAGCTCTAACTGTAGTCACTATTCGTGGCTAAAATGACTGTATTGCTAACGAAAGTTAAATTTTCCGTTAAGCTTACTCAATTACATTTAGTTTTAATTTTAAAAAAAGAAGAAAAAAAAACAGATATTAAAATCCCCCACCCCACCCAGACGAACCTCCTGCGAGCCCAGAAACGCATAACACCACCACTGATGGATGGTCATAGAAACGACCAATAACCAACTCCGATGATCCTAAAAATGCCCAACAACCATCTCCGACGAGCCCATATCGCCTAATAACCACCTCTCACGAGCCCTGAAACGCCCGACAACCACCTCCGACAAGCCTCATCGTCGAAACCACCCCTAGTCTCTCTGAAATCCTACACCCAACCCTTGAAATCACCCCCACTATCTCCAAAATCACAGATCTGCTTACCAGTAACTGTGAGAGAGAGGGTGTGGAACGATCTGCAGAGGGAGAAATAAAAACCGACACGTAGGGGTTTTGGCTTCGCGCCGTCATCTGGGTGGGCGGGGTGGGGTGGTCGTCTGGTCTATGCGGAGTAGGGGAAGGTTGGGTTGGGGGAGGAGAGAGAATGGGTGGGGGGAGGGAGAGAGAGTGGGAGGGGTGGGTTTTTTTTTCTTCCGTTGTTTTAAGTTAAAAGTAAAGTATAATTAGAAAAACTTAACGGAAAACTTGACTTCAGTTAGTTGTAAGAGCATTTTAGCCACGAAATAGTGACCACAATGACATCTGAGAAAGGTCGAAAAGCAAAGGGGTACCAGAAAAATTAGCTCTAACCGGATGGGGTACCTCAGAAAATTTCTTAAAAAAATTATTCTAAAAAAATTAATAAATTATCTATCAATTATTGAAATTATTATAAATTTATTCTAACTCAAAAAAAAAAATTTACAATGACTAATAGTATTTGATACGCCTAAGACTATTTGACAAAAAACTTGCCGTGGGTGTACTATGATCATGGTACGCCTAATATTATTTGATCAAAAAACTAGCCTTGAGTGTACCATGCTTATGGTACACTCGGGTGTTTAATAAAAATTGTAGGAGTAGAGAGAGTAGCAAACGATGAAAACTAGGAAAGGAAGAAGATGAATATATGTTTTTTCTATAAAAAAATAAGTATTTTTAAATCTAATTAATTTTAACGAACTAGATTAATCTGATAAAATAGAGGGTTGAGATTAAAATATTTATATGGCTAAATTTTGAGTAACCTTCCAATTTTTTTTTGACTTACACAGGCATATAAACTAGGTACAACCCTTGCAAAGGCCCTGTTCTAGTGTTCTTTTGATCGATAAGAAACTTAAATTAATTTCAATTATGTTCAATTCAACTATTGCTAAGTCAGTGATCGCTCATTACTAGGGATGGCAATGGTCTTAGACCCGACCCAGATCCAGATCTACAGATCCATTTATAAGGGTATGGCCGTATGGGTCCAACTTTTTTAGACTCAATGGGTCTGGGTCCAGAGGTTATTAGGCGGGTTTGAGTTCGGATCCAAATATATCAGATCCAGATCCAATCCAGACCCATTTATATAAAACAAATTAAAAAAAAATGAAGTTGAAAATTACGACTTTATAAGTAGTTGTGAGTCTAATTTAAGACGTGTAATAATATAAATTAAAACATTCTTATGATTTTATGAGGTATATTTTATTAATTATTTTGATACAAACTTAACTATAATCATATAAACTTATAAAATAGACAAAATAAATTTATTTAATTAAAAAATACTAAACTTAAAATTCGAAAGGACCGCTAAAGACTGTTGTTTGGGCTAAAACTTAAAAACTAGTTTGGCAAAGAAGCGACTGTGCTTGGGCTGCGATAAGCTGAGCTGAACCAGAGAGCGAGGAAAGTAAGGTCTCTACAATGGCGGGAGACTTGTTCGGCGACTTACCACCTCCATCATGCAAATCATCTCCTCCTCCTCAACATGATACTGAACTTGTACAGCTTCACAAATCCGTGAAGATCATTCAAAACAATAATATTACTACCAAAGATCCAATTTCACTCCCTCCTCCTCCCCTCAAAAGCGCCCTCAAGCGTTCCAAGCCTCCCGAATCCACCTCCACTTTTGGTAATTTATCCTCCTTTCTTTTAATTCCTTAATTTCATGTTAGTTCACTAACATAAGGTCCATCAATTTGCTTTTTAGTTGCTACTTTAGGTTTTCGTCATTTTAGGGTTTCTGAGTAGGGAGAGTTGATTCTAAGATATTAAGACTTCTGAGATGAAGTTGAATTGCTTGATTAGGGATTTATCAATAATTAGCTTATGGCTGCGTTTGGTTCTTTCGATGTGACCTCTTCTAATAATAGGATGGAAAATCATTTTCCATGGAAAACGATATTCCATGAAATTTATTTTCAAGGGGAAAAGTCAATTATAGATTAGTTTTCCTTTGATTGGTTCCTTACGTGAAAATTTAGAGGAAAATGGAAAAAAGGAAAAGAAATGGGAGGATAGATGGAAAAAAAAAAAGGAAAGAGAAAGGTAAAGAATTTGAAGTTAATGTTTTCCTCTCCTTGTCCGTTGGGTAGGGTGTAAAACGTTTTCCTTGATAATTGTTTTTCCATTTTACATTGTTTAGTTTGGAGTAATTGATTTTTAGTTCAACCAAACAATGAAAGTGCTTAAAGTGGAAAATCATTTTCATGCAACCAAACAACAGAAAACCTTCATAAAATTGATTTTTTCGATGTGAAAGGTTTTCCGTGGAAAACCATTTTCATTTGAAAACGTTTTACCCTGCCCAACGGAGCCTCCATGTAAAACTATTTTTAATTATTAGGAATACTGTTTTTCGCCACTTATAACCCAAACAAAGGAAAATGGATTAACTAGTTGAAAATGTTTTCCTCCCAATCAAATGGAGCCTAAGTCATCAAATGATGGTCTTAAAACTTAAACAGGACTGATGAAAGTCAGAACTTCTGGCGCAAAAGATTCAGGGGCAGCTGTAAATTTTCCTGCAATTTATTTGTTAATATCTTTTGTTATTGTTGGCCATGCAACGATATCACTGAATCACCTACATATACTATACTTGTCAGCGTAGTATACAGGGTTGGTATTCTGTCTTGGTTATTACCCTTGGTGGCACCAGCATTGATTCTTGACTTTAGGTGTCGGCTTTATATCTACGTAGGTGTGATTCTTCCAAGCTGCACAAGTTTCAACTTCTGTTTGTCTTTCATTTCAGGATGTTAAGGAGTTTCATGGTTCTGCAGGATTTTGACTCTTTCCTGTCATTTATATAGGTGATTAATAAATATCTCTAGTTTCTCCTGTCTTTTCCATGGTTTTTGAGTCATTTGTGTCTCAAGGATTCATAGTAAGCAGTCAACGAAGTTTCACTTTTATGTGGTTTGGTTAACCTTTGATTCCGATCATGGACTGATCTGGAGGGAGCCTGCTAGATATTGTTGTAGCATTGGATGTGTTATGTGAGACCATTTACGTCAAGTTGTCAACTATCGGACTACAGATTTTTCACAATCATCTTCGTGTACTTGGTGCATGGAAAAGAAATATGAGACACCTATATTATTTTAGAAGTATTGTCGATAAAGTACATTTGGCACATGAGACTCCCTCCTCATGCTAGGACCCTCACATGGTCACGCCATGCCATCTCCATGCAAATGAAATAAACACAATCGCTGTCATTGGTATTCTCAAACTTGTGACCCTTAAAATGTATTTAGGGGATTAACAATAGGGGAAAGGGGAATGAAGAATAATTATGACTTATGAGCACAACCTCCGAATATCATTTTCCCTTTCTTCTCGGTTCTAACATAGCCAAATACTTTGTCTACTCCTTTTAGTTACAAACTTTGACCTTTTACAAACTTTGACCTTCTATACGAAACATGTTATCCTCATCACATGAGGCCTTGTCATATTCATTTGCGTAGATTCAACTTAGCAATTTTTATAATTATCATCAAAATGCAATGGTCCAAGATGTTTTTGGAGACCCTGAAAATTTCAATATTGCTATCAAAGAAGAATGAAGGAAGTGAAACATAGTTTATTATGTATTTTGGAGAATCACAGTACTAAGTATCGGTATCGCCCGGTCGTTGTTATCCTTGCATAATCATAGTGTTCGGGTTCTAATCACAAACTAGGACATTTACCAAGCCTGGTGCTTTGAAAAGAATATCACATTATAATGCGTCACTTCATTTAAGAAGCTAAGCATAGCCCCTCTTGGAATAGATATATGATAACTCTATATTCTTATATACACGATATGCTACGAGTCTACGACGGCATTGTAAGTGAAAATTATGAGACTGGCAAAAAAGGCAGAAAGATCAATTCCGACATGTATGGGATACCATGATTAACGAAATGTAAGACACTCAATAACCTAGGGCACCACCTGGACCACTAACACCTGTACTATAAGAGCACAAAAAAGTAATACATTCATGACCCAACCATGTGATGCATGCTGTGGCATACATCAGAGGTTAGACACCAATTACACATGTGGCAATCCTTGGCGTCATCTAGGGCACTAATTGATAGTATCAAAATTGCTGACTAAATATCTCTAATCATAGTACCAAAATGCTATTGAGGTGCTGAAGTCTTGTAGTTGTGTTCAGATTCTGGATCTGAAAAGAAATTGAGGTTTAAAACCACTACGGATGCGTCTGTGTCACAAATTGTTGAGGCCATGCAGAAGATAGCCTCCCATATAGGGAATCCTGTGAAGTTCAGCAAAGCTTCAAAGTTGGCTATACAGTTGATTCAGGCTGGAAGTGTCAAACCTGAAACGGCTGATCACTTCTTTGGCATACTGGAAGCAGCAATGCTTTTGCCTACTTCATGTAATGATGCTTCCGTACGGTCAGATTATCATGCATTATTTTCTGCAGCACAAGATGCAAAAGAAGTAAGTTTTCTACTGTTTTTTTTTTTAAATTGTATAGCTTATACTGTTTGTGATTGTTGCTTCGAATTTGATTTTCCCCCATGCTTGACTCTCTTTCTGTTGTATCTCTGCAGTATCTGAATAAGATGCAGAAGAATCGGCTGACTACGTGGACTATCCGAGCTGTGATGGCAAATAACTTATATACTGATGACAGCTTTGTGGTAAGAATCTACCTATATTTTATCCTTTTTAAAACCATTTAACTCTATCAATTTATTTGAAGTCTCAATCAAATCCCCCTGCTGGGCATCCTTACTTTACTTACATTATTAGTTCATATACTATCCAGTGCAAGGACTCAATCTGGGCTAGCCCAACCCATCATATTTCAAAACTCTAGCCAGTATGGATTTTTTCCAGCAATATGCCTCATTTGATGCTGCCACACTTGGTTAAGAAAACAGTGTGTGCAAGGGTTTCACCCATTGGGGGTCCAAGACCTATTGAGTCACTCCAGGTTTTGATGAGAAAGATGGCAGTGTTGCACCTTGGCTTAGGTTTCACAATTTCTTAAAAAGTTTAGTTTTGGGATTCCAGATATATGCTTATGAGCTGCCCACTATTTTAGATCCATTGCCTTTTCATCTAGTTCATCTTGCGTGACTGACATTTCTTAAGGTTACTTAGATCTTTACCAGGGAGCATATTGTACAAAGTCCTTGTACCTTCAATCTGTTATACGTGGAAAGGAATATTGTGCTGCTCTTTGAGATTGAGAGCTTGGGAAGAATGTCAATAAAAAGAAAGGTTTTCTTGGAATCGTGTTTTTGTGAATTCATGATTAATACATGGATTTCCATACACTGGTTAGGAATTGTTTCTTAGTGCTTAATTTTGTTCTGTTGGAAATGTCCTTGCCGTTCTTGTGTGTTCTTTTGGATAACTTTGAACCTTCTCTAATAGCAGTTACACTTGCATCTTATATCTGTTGTCTCTTGTCCAGCTAACTTATGTGATACACATAAATGTTATTGGGAAACTCTGTAAGGGAACCCTTAACTTTTGCACTAAAGCCCCTCTTTACTTACCCCGTCCCGGCCCTTTTGTCACGTATGCTCCCCATCAATGTCAACCCCGTTAACCATTGTAGCCAGTAGCCACCATAAAAAAAAAAACCGCCATAGCTAGAGACAAATAAAGAGAAGACAGAGAGGAGGAAAAACTAAAAAAAGGGCAGCAGATTCCTACCAGATGTCAGTGCATTTGTCGACGAGATTTATGGCGCCATGAAGTGCAACAATATGCTTCCTGGTGATGGTATTCCTAATGGCTTCCCAGGCTTCTGTTTGGAAGGTAGACAATTGTCAAGTAGGGTGGTCGAGGATTGATAATCTTCAGTGAGTTGGTGGAGGAGCTGTGTGGTGGTGGCAAGGAGGGGTAATGAATACTTTAAAAAAGGAATTCTCCTTTTCGAAATGTGACTTAAATTTGAACAACTTTTTAACAAAGCTAAAACCCACTGGTTATGGATATTGTTCATCAAAAGCTTTGGCTTTTTTATTGCCCGTTTGACACCATGTGAAAAGTGCATAAGTTGAGAATACCACAGAATTTCCCAACATTATTTTGGTGGGTGTTTCATCAGATGTGCATCGAGTTCTGGAATGGGCCTTACTTTTTTCTTATCGTGAATGGTATCGAGTTCATTTAGGGTTTTGTCAAAAATTTGACAGATTTATCCAAAACCTTGACGACAACTTTCTGCTGTTGCTGAACCAAAGAGGTCGATAGCACACTAGTGGAAAAAATACCAATAGCATCGCCCCAAAAGGACTTATTGCAGCGGTTTTATGTGGATGCACTAGAAAATATACATTTTACTCCCTCCGTCCCATATTACTTGATACAGTTATTTAGGAGTGTTATTTGACTTATTTATTTTATTGTGAGTAGTTAGTTGATGGTATTATTTAAGTCCATAAAATACAATGTGGGACACATGTGGGCCATGGGTGTGTTGCAAAAGTAAAATAAATAGCTAAAGAGAGGCAATGTAATA
Organism: Patellifolia procumbens; assembly: GCA_947645195.1. NCBI lineage: Eukaryota > Viridiplantae > Streptophyta > Magnoliopsida > Caryophyllales > Amaranthaceae > Patellifolia > Patellifolia procumbens. The sequence continues at coordinate 4,058,707 of CANSGD010000193.1, forward strand.
GGACAAATGTGGACCCATCCCATAATAAAAATATAACTTTTATTGTAGGACCGTGTTACTTTTAGAAGTGTATCAAGTAATATGAGACATACGAATATGGGAATATGGGACGGAGGGAGTATATTTTAGAATGCATTGAAGTGACAATCTCAAAGAGGTGAACTTGTGCTAGAGGGTTCTCAGGATGATATTTTGGCAAGAACACTGGTGGACGTGTTAGAGGGATTGGATCAGGCATCACAAACACATAGTATTTCGGGTTTTGTAGACCAACACCACCTAGCCAGTTGTGTGCTGAAATCACTAGTTTGAGTTTGGAGATTGTGTTTATGAAAAACAACCAACAATTTATGATAAATTATATGATGTCGTTCTTAAACTAGGAGCAAATGCAATAGTTCCTTGCCGGTGCCAGTCAATTTGGGAGCTTTGGTGGTCAAGGGGGTGGGCAATTTAGTATTGGACAATCTGGACTTTTAGGAGGTCAAGTTGGTGATATCAGTAGCCAAGGAGCTACTATTAGTAAACAAGGATTTAATGGACAAGGGCACAGAGTTGGATCTTTCACTCAGCTAATGTTTGGAGGTGATGACACGTTTGGTCAGCCTTGTAACCAAGAGAGAGGGCTTGAACCCCACGTTGTGCCTTTGCTCAATCACCAGGAATACGGATGGTGGAGGGATGAGGCTGCTGAGAGTGAAGTTGAGTATTGTAACCTATCTCTGTCAAAGGGAAGGGAACACACAGGTGGTGGAGGGATTGGGCTGCTCATATTGAAGCGGCAGAATGTCATCACCTATCTCGCTCTGGCTAGGTGGTGTTGGTCTACAAAACCCGAAATACTCTGTGTTTGTGATGCCTGATCCAATCCCTCTAACACGTCCACCATGCTCAGGCTTATTGAGCGCTCTTATCATCCCGAAAACCCTCTAGTACAAGTTCACCTCTTTGAGATTGTAACTTCGATGCATTCTAAAATATATAATGTTTATTTTGTCATATAGAATCTGCCAAATTTCACTACTCCATTTGATTGGGCCTTCACGTTCTTCAGGTTAACTTACCTTACACTATTCTTTATTCATATATTTTGATTATTTTGCTTTTCTTCTCCGGAGTGCGGGTAACTCTTAGTTCAGGTTCCAATCCTTTCTTTAGAATTCGAGTGGTTTCAAGTTTGGTGCACAAATCATCAGCTCTAATTAGTATGGAATTATCCAAATATCTTGGTGAGGCTAAAACCGAGAGTTCCATGGAAGATGTATGGGTATGTTAAGCATTTTATTTCCGACTTCTATAGTCCTCTCCACTAGGGAGCTTTTAAAGACTATTACTTCACTGTGCACTTTTTTGTAGTGTCCTTTTCCTCGTCTAGCAGATGAGAATTCCATCAAAGTTTCTCAGGTCTCTTATAGCCTGACTTAATTCTTTGTACACTTGTTCCAATGAAAGATTGTTTTTTACTGTTTGTCGATGCAATTGCACTCAGGAAAATGTTTTTTAATGTTCTACATTCTTGAATTTGTGATTCATTTGTGATAACTTGCTGGTTAAAATTCCATTTGGGCTTCATGTAGTTCTCAAAAGCTGCTGGACACATCAAAGATCTGATATCTAATCTTCCTGTTGCAACCAAGGAAGACGATGCTGAGGAAGCTGCAGCGCTGCGAGATGAGAAAGAAATGGCAAGTAGAAAGGTTCAGTCAAACCAAGATGTAATTTCTTCTGATCCCTCTACTGACGGTACCACTGAAGTAGAGTCTGATCCTTTTGGCCTTGATGCTCTTATCTCAATTAAACCAAAAAAAGACGAGAAAGGAAAGGAGGGCAAAGGCAAGGAAGAAGAAGAGACAATGAGGTTTTTGAGGTTACAAAGAGAAGCTATAATCAATTGTTTGGAAATTGCTGCAAAGCGCTACAAAATCCCATGGTTTGTTTTGCTTCGCTCATAATATATTAAGCAAAATTTTCACTTTCTGATTTTGGTGCTCACAACGATGAATATCTTCTCTGTAGGTGTCAGACTGTTATTGACATACTGGTGAAGCATGCCTATGACAATGTATCAAGGTTCACCTCTCAACAAAGGCATGCCATCGAGAAGCTATGGGCTTCAATACGGGAGCAACATAATCGTCGAAAACAAGGGAAGTCAGTTTCCGGAAAGCTTGATGTGACTGCTTTTGAATCTCTTCAGGAGAAGTACTCGAATGAAAAGATCAGCATACGCCGTGCTGTTGGGGGTGTTGGGGATCGTCGTTGTCAGCAGTGGCTTGGTTGATTGACTTTATTCTTAGTTTGTACTATGTAATCATTTACGCTTAACCATGAAAATTGTGTTTGAATATCTGGGATAGGATGCCAGTGTCATCGAGAGCAGAAAGATAATTCATTATTGTAAGCTGCAACTGTGTATATTGTATTTATTAGTTATATTACACTTCTTTTTTCCCCTTTTGAACTTGCATAATTTTTGTTATGCATTACCAATAGTCACCACAAGAACAAGATCCTTCTGAAAAATGGTGGAAGCGATTCCGGTCCCTAACTATGATATTTCTCTTATAGATTTTGGAGAGTAGTTTTGTAGCAATATGACAATCATCACAAACCCTAAGATTTTTCACAATCCTAATAGGAGTTCCAGGAGCTGTGCTAATAAGGCCAAAAGCCATGGCAATCTTTTCACTGTGATACTTTAATGACTGCACCTTTTCTGTTTCTTCAATGTTCAGCAGTACTACAGAAGTATCCGGCTTGTAGCCAGCAGCCTTCAGTTTGTGCAACATCTGGTCAAGCATAGCATCAATTTCTGGAATATCTGGGTGTGCGTAAACTCCTGTTGTGAATTCATGAATTGAGCCATTTACCTCAATACAACTAAATCCCGGTTCCTTCTTCAACCCTCTGCTTCTCATGGCTTTTCGTATGCTCACTACATCCTTCCATCTGTTCTCTGTTGCGTAGATATTGGACATGAGAACATTATGGCCACAACTATCAGGATCAAGTTCAAGCAGCTTTGTAGCGGCTAATTCCCCCAGGTTAGGGTTCTTATGAACCTTGCAAGCGGCAAGCAGAGCACCCCACACTAATGTATTAGGTTTCATCGGCATGCTCTGTACTATGTCATATGCCTCTTGAAGCAAGCCAGCTCTTCCTAGAAGGTCCACCATGCAACCATAGTGTTCAATCTTCGGTAACAAGTCGTATTTATTCTTCATGTTTTTGAAAATTGTCTTTCCTTCTGTTACCATCCCTGCATGACTGCAAGCGTTAAGCAATCCGATGAATGTGATATCGTTAGGTTGGATGCACGATTTTTCCATTTTAATGAAGAGCTCCAAAGCTCTTTCTCCCAATCCATGCATACCGAACCCCATTATCATACAATTCCACATGCGTATATCTCTATTTGTAGCCTCATCAAACAACCTATAGGCCGTGGCAATATCCCCACATTTCGCGTACAAATCAATAAGGGCAGTTTCAAGAATCAAGTCTCTTTCTATCCCTTGCTTGTCTATGAATGCATGAATCCACTTTCCCATATCAAGTGCACCTGATTCTGCACATAACGATACAAGGCTTACCATAGTTACCTGGTTCGGCCTTACACGATTTTTTCTCATTACAGTGAGTAATTCAAATGCCTCTTCAATGCAGTTTCCTTGTGTATAAGCTGAGATGAGAGCAGTCCAAGTCAGAATATCCCTTCTTTCCATTGTATCAAAAATCGCGCGTGCACTACTGATTTCACAACATTTGCCATACATGTCTATCAGAGAAGTGGCCAATGGTAAAGTCATGACAAACCCATTTCTCAGAACATATACATGAAGCTGCTTTCCTAAATCTAGAGCCTCAACTGCTCCACATTCTGTGATTAAACTCAGCAGAGTGACTTCATTCGGCATAATTCCATATTCTATCATCTGCCGAAAAAGTTTTACACCGTCCTTTAAAGCATTACAATGAATGTAGCCAGCAAGCATTGCTGTATAAGAATAGATGCTCTTTTCTGCTAACCTATCAAAGAGGGTGCGCGCAACAGATATATTCCCACTCTTAACATGCATATTCAACAGAGAAGTTGTCAGTTGAGCACCCAAGTGATTCATGTTGCTATTCTTGATCACATAAGCAAGCATTGGGTTTGTCAAGTTCTTGTTTGAAACATCTGCCAGAAGGTTTACCATGCTAATCATTGTACTCTCATTAGGCTTCACTAAGTTGTACTGCATCTCTCTGATCAATCTTAGCGCTTCATCAAACATCATGTGCTTGATATAGCCCCTAATCATTGTATTCCAGGAAACTACATCTCGTTTAATCATTTTATCGAAGAAAATGCGTGCAGATCCGAGAGATGAACACTCACTGTACATCTGAATCAAAGTATTCCCTACAAAAACATCAAAATCTAACCCATTTTTCAGTGCAAACCCATGAATCTCTCTCCCTGAAAATACCCAACCAACCTGGGCACATGATCTTAAAAGAGAAGATATTATAAAGCAATCAATTTCAATGTCCATCATTCTCATTTGGGCATACATGTTAAGTGCACATTTAGGCTGCTTATTCTTGTTATAAGATGTAATGAGGAAGTTATAGCGAGCAGCAGGAGTTGAAAGTGACTGAATAATAGGATGTATTTCATGTGGGTTTTGGAAGTGGGTTTTTAGCAAGTGGGCATGGACTTGCTTAGTTTCATCAAAGGTGATCTTATCATGATTTGATTGTTGCTTATGTGAGTTTTGGATGTTGAGTTTAAATGAGGGAAGATTTGGTTGTGGGAGTGCTTGGATTGTGAAAGGAGTGAGGGAAGGAGGAAGATTGGGTTTTGTTGTTGCCATACTTTTTGGCGGATAGATGTGTAAGGGTGCCACTATACTTTTTGAATGTTGTTGGCTTGTAGATTGTAATTATAGCCACATATTACATGATTAGATATTTGGATGAGATAATTTGTAGTGTGTCCACCTAGGACTTAGGAGTGACATTTTAATATCTACCGAACAGCTAATTATTGGGTTTGTTGAATTTCAGAATATCCAAATTGGATCCACTTTTACATACTAATTTAGACTTGTATAATCTTAGTGTGTGAAGTTAATTTTTTGTTTTTGTTTTTTTGATGGGTGTGACGTAAAAGTTATAACTAGTATAAGGGGCGGTTCTTTATATAGTAAATTGCCATAAAATTCTATTTCATAAATCTCTGATCGCAATAATATCTATTCCAAGTAAGATTTGGTCTAACATTAAGAAGAGAACCTTTCAGTTTTTTTGGTTGGGGGTTCAAATGCCCATTCAGGGCACTTTGATGATAGAGATTTTCATTATCTTTTCCCCCGCTCTTAAATATCTACACTGCTTATCTGGAGCCGGTAGGACAATTTTTTCTTACCTTGCGAAAATAAAGTTAACATCTCTCGCCACCTCCCTTCTCTTTGAAGGGCTATATATATTGTTAAGTCTTTTGATTCAAAGATAGTAAAATTTTCAGAAATCTGCCTTTTCCTGAGCCTTTTTCTTTGATTAGTTTAGTTTGTGTTTTGGAGTCTCAATAAGTTTGCATGTTATAAGTTAAGTTTATTTTTATTTGTTTAGTCGAGTTTTTCCTCGGTGGTCTAACATTGAATGGTTCGTTGGTGGAGATTTACGCATTATCAACAAATTTCAATTCACCGTCTAAATTAACTGAATTGGATCAGAATCAATTTTATATTTACATTAGATCAATATACCGTTATGGAATACAATTATGAAACAACGATTTAAAATAGGGAATGAATAATTGTTAAATGTGATATATAATGGTCCTAGACTCTTAGTTTAGTTGAAGGGAAGTTTTATCTAATTAGAGATGAATTGTATTTGTTGGATTTGATTTCTTTTACAAATGTCAAAATGAGTAAGTCTTGAGATATACGATTGCAGTTGAAATCATGGTAGTTAGCGATGTAATTTGTTTTGGTTATTAGCATGGCATAATGTTTTTATAACTAATATGGAATTTTTGTACTCTGTCCTCCACTGAAGCCCTTTAGAGACTCACATATTCTGCATCAATATAAAAACATCATTATCTTCTATCACATTAACTTTTGCACCAAATTAATAATCATCCCACATTTAACTAATACCCTCCTTTTATGTGGAGTACTCTCGTCGTCCCACATTCCTTTCTTTTCTTTACAAGTTTGTCAATTAAACGTTAATATTTCTAATCTTCGTACTTGTATTGTTGACTTCTGTTGTTATTCTATTGTTTTTTCATTTAAGTTAATTATGGGACGAATGAATTGGGGTGGCCTCAAGTAGCGAGTCTTTCCATCTCCCAAAGCATGGCGTAGGATTCAATTCCTTTGGATGGAGGCCTTGTACGAGGGTAGTTAAAGATTTTTCTTCTTACCATAATATAATGTCATAACTAAAAATAACGAGATTTAATATTTAGAAATAATAATTATGAGTACTTAGGAAATACTTAGTTGAACTGAAATAATAGTGCGTTTTTGGTGCTCCCAGGAGCACGGAGCACTGTGCTCCGGGATGACGTCACCATCTCCGGCGCTGACGTTATCCCCAGACCCAGTACAAGAGCCACGAAGATGCAAAACTTCAAACCCTAACATCACTCAAAGAACATATAGTAAACATTGAAGGAACAAAAAATGAAAAGAACATTTACTTAAAACGAAAAGAACATAAATCAAAAGAACAACATACTTTTTTTAAAAGAACAAAATACTTCCTCCGTTTTTTATTAAATGTGACACTTTCTATATAAGGAAGTTTGGAATTAATTGTGACACTTTCTTTTTTAGGCAAATCTTTCTCTCTATCTCTCTCCTATCACATGGGTCATTTTCTTTCTTTCTCTATATCTCTTTCCTCTCCAAAAATTGTCTAGGAGTCCGTGAAATTAAAAGTGTCACAACTAATAAAAAACGGAGGAAGTACAAAACTTCAAAGAACAATATACTTTTGTGTGAAAAACAAAATAGGAAATTTCAAATAACATACAAAAAAATACATTATACAGTTTTAAAAGAACATTTACTTTAAACAAAAAGAACAAACTACGAAATTCCAAAAAACAAAATTACTTTTTTACGAAGAACAAAATACAAAATTTCAAAAAACATATATTTACTAAAATAAGTTTAAAACTATTAATTTTAAAAGAACATTTCCTTGAAACATAAAGAATAAAATACCAAAATTCAAAGAACAAAATAATTTTTTACATTGAAAATAACCAAAAGAACATAGAAGAATAACCAAAAGAACATAGCAAGTATTTTAAAAGAACAAAACGAATGACCTGGAAGAGCATTAAAACCAGATCTGACAGAACATCATTCAAAAATTCGAAGAACATTTGGTTCAAGTTGCTCATCGACGTCGCCGGCGTTAATGGAGGTCACCTGAAGTTTTAGGGAAGAAGGAGAAGGTGGAGAGAGCGTGGTAGAGTGCCGGAGCTTTCGTCGATTGGGTGTTGTTGCCGGAAGTTTTGTTGAAGGCGGAAAAGAGAGAGAGAGGGGTTGACGGCCGGCGGGAGGCTTCGTGTGGCCGGCAACCGTCGATTTGCCCTAACCACTCCCGGGAGTACAGAAAGATTTTCACTGAAATAAATAGTAAACTAGTATTTAGGTCCAGGCGATACTCTGGGATTTATATGTATTACACTTTGGTACTTTTTTTTTAGAGCCTTGGACCCACTTTCCTACTTTAAACAATTATTTTGTTGTAGAAAAAGACTAATAAAAAGTTATAAAATTGTATTACTCATAAATGCAATTTATGTAACTTAATTATTGTTTTCATTGAAAACATAATGTGATTATTAAAATTGATAAAGGAAGCAACAATAATGTAGTAGCGCAATGGTTGGAGTATCTATATTCCATACTCAAGATTGCGAGTTCGAAGCTTCTCATGGACAATTTTCACTTTTTTATGAAAATAACGTTGATAAACATATTGTTAAAAAGAAGGGAGAGTGACACGTGGATAATTACAATCCGTGCTTACACTTTTTAATAATATATATATATAGATATGCAAGAAAAATATTGTAAAAAACTGAACTAAACTAAATATTAAACTAAGATTAACTGAACTAAATTAACTGATTTCTCGTAGTTGATAAAACCAGTAGTGAAGTAGTGGTATCTCAAGTTACGAAAATCTTGAATTCAAATAGTCTTAAACCATTAACAATAAAACCCCATCATCATTCATATCACACACCTTCCTGGCTTCCCCTTTCCCCTGCGAAAGGATCAGATAAGGTCATCATCACCTTCCACCATTTTCAGAACTCACCAAACTCACTAATAATGCTATCCCTCTCCACCCCAAAACCCCTCTCTCTCTCCTCCACCACAACCACCACCACCCTCTTCTCCTCCAAGACCTCTTCTTTTACTTCATCTTCTCTCCTCCTCCCCCACAAACCTACCTCCATAATCACCTCCAAATACTCCGCAAACTCCCCACCACCAATTGTCCCAAATCTCATCATCCCCTCATCATCTTCCTCCTCCCCACAACCCCAAAACCTCTACCAACCCTTCCGTCCACCTCCCTCCCCTCTCCCCGACAAATACAAATCCCTCGACACCGCCTCCATCATCGAAGTCCTCGCCAACCGCCTCGGCTTATGGTTCGAGTACGCTCCACTTATCTCCACCCTCTTTCGAGACGGCTTTACCCCCTCCTCCGTTGAGGAGCTCACTGGCATTTCCGGTGTCGATCAGAATCGCTATGTTGTCGCCGCTCAGGTCCGTGAATCCATTGCTGATTCCCCCGAACTCCAACCCGAGACTCTAGACTACTTTAACTCTGGTGGTTCCGAGCTTCTCTACGAAATTCGGCTACTTTCCACTTCTCAGAGGTCTTCCACTGCTAACTATATTGTCAAGAAGAAATTGGATGGGGAGAAAGCGCGGGAAATTGCTAGGGCGATTAAGGACTTTCCCGCCAGAAAAGATGAGCCCGGTGCCAGGTCTTTTGATTATACTAAGCCCGGGGATTGTTGGGCCTTTTGGCTGTTTCGGATTTCGAAGGAGTTTATTAATAATCCCGATAAGAGGAGCTCGGTTTTGGCGGCTGCGCTAGATGCTGCTGATACAGATAGGGCGAGGGAGGCGATAAGGGAGGAGATTGAAGGCAAGGGGAAGGGGAAGGTGGAGGAGATTGTTAAGGAGGCTGTGAAGGTTCCTGTTGTGAGGTTGAGGATGGGAGAGGTGGCTGAGGCGACCACGGTTGTTGTTTTGCCGGTTTCGGAGGCAAAGGAGGGGGAAAGTGGGGTTGGAAGTGTGCCTGTGGAGTGTAGAAGTGATGGGAGTTTTGGAGTTGTGGTGGCGGAAAAGGGGTGGGATAAGTGGGTTGTGTTGCCGAGGTGGGCTCCTGTGGCGGGGATTGGGTCTGCTGGGGTGGTCGTGTCGTTTAGCAATGCTAAAGTGTTGCCTTGGAGGGTGAATCGGACTTATATGGAGGAGCCGATTTTGGTGGTGGCGGATAGGAGAAGGAGGGAAATTGAGGAGGATGATGGGTTTTATCTGGTGGCTGGGATTGGAAGTGGTGCAAGCGAGGGAGGTTTGAAATTGGAGAGGGGTTCTGCATTGAAGGAAATGGGGGTGAGTCAGAGTTTAGGAACGGTTGTTATTGTTGTTAGGCCACCTAAAGATGAGGTTGATGATCAGTTGAGTGATGAAGATTGGGATTAATTGGTCTAGTTTAGAAAGGCTTTTGTAGTGACTGTTTTTGAGCGTTGTTATTAGCTTCATTTAGATGGAAAAAAGACCAAAGTTTTGTGTGGTTGTATGATGTATGTTTTTCTAGTACAGAGCTTGTAATATTTTTTGCTGAAATGGATACATAGTCTTTTACATAGGAATGAATCAGAAGTTATTTCGTTGAAACACATGAGATCTTGAACAAGCTAGCTGTGGAAGAATAAATATTTATTTGCTGTAACATTTCTAGTTTGGCAATGCATTCAGGCACCTGATTCGCTGTAAACCCGAGCAGGATTCATCAACTTGGAAATGAGCTGATCTAAGCAAATTATGACACTGTTCAACTGATCATAATTCATAATAGCAACAACGATTTCGGATTCAAGAAAAAATGACATCCGAAGCACGTTGAACAGAGCAATTCCCCAGATTCCCAGTTATAATCTTAAAGTAGTCTGCAAAATATAACTACTTGGTCTAAAACAGAGCCATAAAAAGCTAGCACTTGTAATGCTAAGTACCATACATTTATCCAACACTAAATTTCTTGTATCTTAGACTTGGGGGTTGGTGACTCGGTTGTCAGATAAGCACACTTATTTTTCTCAAGCCCTTTTCATGTCTTTTGATCAGTTATCAGCTAGCTCACCACAGTCTTCTATAATCACTGATTCCTTAGTCCTTCCATCCGCAGTGCCCATTTTTTCCATCTGTTCGACCACATTATAACCATCAACTACTTTACCAAACACCACGTGCTTCCCATCCAACCATGGTGTCTGTGTAGTGCAGATGAAGAACTGCGACCCATTAGTGTTTGGTCCTGAATTTGCCATAGAGAGTATACCGGGTCCTGTATGCTTCAACTTGAAATTCTCATCATTAAACTTCGACCCATAAATAGATTCTCCTCCAGTCCCATTACCACGGGTAAAATCCCCACCTTGGCACATAAATTCTGGGATGATTCGGTGAAATGCTGAGCCCTTATAATGGAGAGGCTTCCCAAGTTTTCCAATTCCCTTCTCTCCGGTGCACAGAGCACGGAAATTGTCGGCAGTTTTTGGAGTAGCATCTGCAAAAAGCTCCATAACAACTCGTCCAGCCTTTGACCTCCCAATCAATATGTCAAAAAATACCTTGGGATTTGGCTTTGCCATTTTTGGTCTTCAAAGTGTAGCTACTGAATCCAAATCAAGGGTCTCAACAGTTACAGAAATTCAATTACATAATTTCACAAGTAAAACTAACATAACAATATCAGCGGACCAAGACATTCTGATATTTAGTTAATGACTAGTTACTGACCAATTTAACAAGCTAGAAGCAAAAGCAAATTTCCAAAGAAGAACAAAATCATGCTACCACAAAAACAACCAGTAGGAAAGCAAGGTCCAACATCAGATGGTAAAAGAAAATTTCACATTAGATGGCACCTCGGATTCTTGCCATTAACAAACAGGATGGGGGAACAAGGCATAAACAAATTTTTTATACTTATAGTTTGCATCTTACCGGAATTTATCTTCCTAACAAACTAGTTTACAGAAACTTTAATGCTTATGCCAAATTTGTTCCTCAGTTCAAACCCACTTAATCTAAGAATGAAAAAATGGAATACCCCCAAATTACACGAGCTGTAAACACAAGCGACCTTCCAAACAAGAACAAAGAATGCATGCTTTCACAAAAACAATCACTAGGAAACCAGGTCCAGTATCAGATGATAAAAGCAAATCTCACATTAGGTGGCACGTCGAGTTCTTGCCATTAACAAACAGGTAAGGGGAACAAGTCGTAAACAATATTATTACATAATGTTCGCATCATAGAGAAATTTATCCTCCTAACTAACTGGTTTACATAAACTTTTATGCTAATGCCACCATTTTGTTCCTTGGTTACATAATAGACAAATTCCACCAATCAACCTATCAATAAATAGGTGTAAACTTTAGGTCAATTAAAACCAGAATACCCTAAATTCACCACCGAATCATGTTTAACTTTCTTTAAATCAGGTACTAGATTCTCAGTTGATGTTCGTCACCCAGCATAAATCCTCTAAGATTTAGAGAACAATATAGGCTAAGTGATGAGAATTAAATATTGCACAGTTTTTGAGCTCAACAGGCTTTCATATTGTATCACCTGCAAGCCTTCGATATGTGCTTCCCTCTTAAACAAAAAAAAAATTCCATCTATTCATGACTATACTCTATGCACATTATAACCCTAAATTTTAGCGGAATCTGAGAATCAAACAAATCTCATATCAATTGCAACTAATCCATTAAAGAACGTGATTCGGCATTTAAAGAGAAATAGCATAAGAAAACAAAAATGCAGCTGAGTTAACATAACAGACAAGAATTACGAAGCTGATTAACAGGAATGTATAAAAGCAAAAGAGTGAAATGGGGAAAAGAGTACCTCTTATTTGAATGCTTCGCGAACCTAAACGTGATGAAGAGAGGTTTAGGGTTTTAGATAGCCGATTTCTATATATGGCGTTATGGCAACCACGTTAGAGGATTTTGCTAAATCACCACCGTGGACGGTACGGGTGTGTAAAAAGGTCTGATTCGAAAAACGACTATTCGAGCTAAAATTTCGGATATCCATTTTTTTAGATCTGGATATTTCGGATTAGATATTCGGTTATGAAATCGGATAATCGGATCAGATACGAATACTTATATTGAGGATCCGTTCAGTATCACTGTGGTTTTCTATTTTTTGGTTTTTGGTGGAGTATAATGAAAGAATGCCAATATAACGCTCACACCGATTCTTTGAGCGTGCACAGTAGAAGAAAAGGATGGAGTTTAATTGCCTATTCATTAGCTATTAAAGTCTCATTTTAAATTGTATCAATCAAGCTCTTAAGTCTTAACCTTTGACATTCTTTTACTAGTTACCAAATTAAATCAAACTCTTCATATGTAAGTAGATTCTAAGTAGTATATATATTGAACTTCTGTTTTTTTTTATTTTATTATTAATATTATTAGATATTTTTGGATTATTACATATGATATATGTTCTATAATGAATAAAAAATTAGTTAAATTTATTGGGAATATGATGATTTTGAAAACTGACAACTAAAAAGTGAAAATCACTTTTTTCTAGTTTCGTGTTATTGGTTTTTAGTTTTCAAAAAAAATTAAAAACTGAAAACAAAAAAGATAACTAACAGGCCTGAATATCCGGTTTTGTTTTGTGTTTTTTAGCTTATGCTTTGTGATTTTGGGCTGAATTTACTATAGCCCACTTCTATCTTACGTTCACTGCTCAGTTACAAACCTATCTTCTTCCTCTCCTCTCAGTCTCACTCTCATCACCTTCCTCGTGAAAATCTCTAGCACATATGTATAGAGTGACAATTAGTGGCTAAAGTATCTGAGGGAGGGTCCGTTCTTTTCAACTTATTTTTGCTTATCTGAACTTATCTGAACTTATTAGACCTTATTGACCTTATTAGACCTTATTAGACCTTATTCGACCTTATTAGACCTTCTAACCTTATTAGACCTTATTTGACCTTATTTAACCTTATTACACCTTATTTAACCTTATTACACCTTATTATTATTATTATTATTTATTTTTTATATTATTGTTATTATTATTATTTATTATTATTATCATTATTTATACTATTACCATTATAATTATTATCATTCTTATCTCTACTATAATAATAATTACTCTATTATTACTATTTTTGTTATTATGTTAATTCTTAATATAATTAATACTACTACTATTATTATATTATTTTTATTCAATTATTATATTATTACTATTATATTTCTATAATTATCTATTATTATTGGTCTATAAGTCATTATTTGTTGTTATTGTTATCATTAATTATAAATTTCTACGAAGCCAAACTTAAATGATGCATATCAATAGATTCAAAAACAACCACCAACTAGTTCATTTACAAACGACAATCCATAAAAATCGATATCCCTTATTCATGTAGACGAATAAAATTCTCAAGCGGACATCAAGCAACGATGATAGCCCAATGAATATAATAATAATAATAAATGTTATATAATAAAATAATAATAATGAATAATAATAATTATTATTATGATAATATTGTCAAATAATAATAATAATGTTGTTATATAAAAAATATATAAGAACCTTATTAGACCTTATTAGACCTTATTCGACCTTATTAGACCTTGTTAGACCTTATTCGACCTTATTAGACCTTATTCGACCTTATGGACCTTATTCGACCTTATTCGACCTTATTAGACCTTATTCGACCTTATTAGACCTTATTAGACCTTATTCGACCTTATCTGAACTTATATGAACTTATCTGAACTAATCTGAACTTATAAGGACTGAAAATAAGTTGAAAAGAACGGACCCAAAATAGGGTAAAGGAAGATGTAAGTAGATTTGTTTAGCTTAATCTGATTTAGATTTCCTTCATTTGAAAATTTCATTTACAGTTCCTCTATGTAAAAATGTCTTGTGAAAATGTAATATACTGCTTGATTGTTCAAGTATAACGACTTTCTTCTTTTTTCTCTTTCTTTCATTTAGTACCCGTAATTTATACATTAGGAATTTAGGATAATATGTTTTGAAGTTAATAACCTTGAGGTGGTTAAGCCACTTCTTCTTGAAACTCAAGGCGATGTTATCTACTGCTTTTGTTATATTTAGCTAACTAAAGTGCGTTTTATGTGTTGTGTTGAACTATGGAAGAATAGATGGAGTTCGTTGTCATTTTCACTTACATAAATCCGGATTGAGAACTTTGAATATCAGGATTATTTGGATCGGATACATAATTTCATTATCCAAATGTTTGGATATCCGAATATTCGGATCGGATTGGATCCAATATCCGGTATTGCACACCCCTAGTAGACAGGTTGGGACACTGGGTTAGGTTAGTCATTTGGGAGAAAAAAACAAAAAGTGAAGTTAACCATATCAAAATATGCTACTCCATATGATGATGTGAGAGTATTCATCATAAACCGTAGTCATATATGTAGATAAGACTGAAGGAACAATCAGAATAACTTTTTTGAATAGTCGTGATGTAAATGAATATTGTCTTAAAGTTGAATTTCCCTGTTATGTACACATAACCTCTTAGCCATGAATCTCTAGGGATATACAACCACTATTTCTCTGCTAAATGGTCATGGTGTGAACGAACACTAAGCTAGAGTTGAATTTATCGCGTTAGTACACACGACCTCTGAGCAATCAGTCTCTAGGGATACGCGACCAATATTGCTCTAATCTAGTGTAGTACAAAGAAATATCAGCAGCATTAGGTGCACGAAGTGCACAAGCAATCTCACTGGTAGATTTAGGGTTTTCAACCTTACATCTTGCTAGTTCTTCCTTCACTTCAATTTTTTCTCCTTCGATCCTCATCACTCACCAGATCAATTATTTCAACATCTTCATCTTCCTCATCATCAGTCGATTGTTCACCATCACTATAAAACATCACATTCCTCTCTTCCATATTCTTAAGAACTTTACCCAGAGCACTACATGCAAATGGACACATACACTTCTCTGAGCCCCCACTCTCGTATAGTCTACGTGGTCATGACAATTCGTGTTTTATGGACTGAATGACGTCGCAGATGGACATCACCTCTTGCTTATCGTTGGTTTTCAAATACCCATCTACCATAGGAGTAACATCAGGAACCCAGTGAAGATACAGTAAATCTGGAGAAGAGGAGTGAGAAAATTGAGGAGGGAGATGAAGAGAGAGTAGATCTGCATAAGTGGAGAGAGAAAATTGAGGAGGGAGATGAAGAGAGTGACATCGAGAGGAGAGTGACGAGAGAAGATGAAGAGAGTAAATGAAACCCTAGTTCATAAGGTGGTAGCAATCATTCAAATCTTTTGAATGAATGGGCTGGGGGTTTTGGTGGTGGATTTAATTTGGTGGGCATCATTGATAAGAGGTTTTTAGTGTGTCGTTAAGGCACTAAGAACCGCTTAGCAAACAATACTTATAATCCTAACGAGCAACTACTATGAACGTAGTAATGGCTAGCCAAGGGTCGAACCACAAGGAAATTGAGATTGACTAAGGTCTATTAAGTCTCAACTACCTAAGTGAAGGGTTTTTGGGGTGAGAAGGTTTAATTAACAACCAACTAACAACTAGCTAACGAATACCAACTAGTAATCAAATAAGAGAAGTTATATAATAAGGAAAACACTAGAGTTCGGGCTACTCGTATGAACTTGGGCTAGACAACGATAATCAACACCATAGCGATTTAGAACGATGACAATACAGGGTTAAGTCTCCCTCTAAATTACTTGAGTCCTCTCTCGAATGGTCCTCAAGAGTAATCGATTAATCAATCAACCATATCTTCTTTCGAATGGTCTTTGGTCAATTGATTAATAGATTCAATGAGATCGAAAAACCCCTAATTAAAGGATCCCACTTAATTCCTACCCAATCCCTTGGTCTAGAAATCAAGTCGAAACATGGGAATGATAAAAGGTATTAAAGTTCGATTAAGAACAATAGAAACCCTAAGTGCCCTAGCATAAATGTGATCAAGATCTATCCTAATGTGTCAAAATACCAAATTTAATGCATAAACATCCAATTGAATCATAAAAAAGCATTAACAATCTACATTAAGCCCTTAATTCATACTTTCGCCCAAACCCTAGATAATGAACTACTCACTAATCATGGATTCTAAGCAAGAGATTAAATAAATTAAACATGATTAATTAAGCAACAGAATAAAGAAGAGAGATTGAAAGAAAATTACTTGGATTGAATTAACGATTGAATCTTCTAAGTAGCAATAATGAAATAAAACTAAGGTTTGAGAGAGTTTAGAGACTTGAACAAAGTAATTAGATTCTAAACTATAAGATAATCCTAAAACAAAACACTAAAAACTATTTATATGGTCCATTAAATAAAGACGAAAAAACGGGGAAAAAGCCCGAAATCAGGTCGACATGGTCGTGTCCAAAACGACACGGCCGTGTAGACCTGTTCTTCAGATTTCTTCAGCATCCCAAAAGTTACTACTTCCGTGGAAATAGATCGACACGACCGTGTAGATCTGGACTTATCAAATCAGTGGGCAAGCAGAACAGGACTGTCTTCGTGGAAAAAGGCCAACACGAGGGTGTTGAAATCAACAAGGCCGTGTAGACCTGCTGGTCAGCGGACATCTCAACTTCAAACGATCATATCTCTCTCTTCTCTTATCGTAATTGGGCTTATGACCAGTCGTTGGAAAGCTATCGAAACGAGCTAACACCTTCCACTCGAATTACCTTAATCCGAATTATGGATCAAACGTTATGTCCATTTGAAGTTCAAAAGTCCACAATTAGGCTTCCAATGATCGTATGACTTCAAAAACCTGCTAGTTAGCCTGAAAATCATCTAAAAACAACTAAACAGATAATGAATCGACAATATAACTCAAAGCTGACAAAAACCATGCAACGCTAAGCTTAAATGCTCTAAACCACATGAAAGGACACTAAAAATGACCTACAATTAAGCACAATAAAGTGCTTATCAAACTCCCCCAAGCTAGTCCAATTGCTTGTCCTCAAGCAATGCAAATCAAATACAAGGGTAAGAGTTCAATGACTCCCCACAATAGTACGCGTGCCAAGATAGAGAACAAATACCGTTCAAACATTTTCATCCATAAATGCAAAACATTATCAAGTCTCCCCCAGCTTGGCTCAGTCATATGGACGGTAGCCCTCACTTTAGGCGTGCGCAAAATTTCTCCTATGTTTATATTGTAACACCCCAAGATTTTGGGTGTTAATTAAATTAAATTATAGGTTATATTTATATTTATATATATATTCTATTTTAGTATATATTTATATTCGAAAATTTAAATTTATATAGTTTAGTTTTATTTTGAAAGTTTTGAAAGTATTTAAGTTGTTGTATAAATGTTTTATTTGGAAATGTATAAATGTATTGATTGCTTGTGTATTTATTTTTGAGTTTATAATTATGAAAGTTAGTATTATTATTATTATTATTATTATTATTATTATTATTATTATTATTATTATTATTATTATTATTATTATTATTATTATTATAATAATAACGATAAACAAATATCATACAACCTACAAGAAATTAGTGGGCAACCGAGATACAATCTGGGCACCCACTCCTCTAGCTATAGCAAACCCTATCCTAGTGAAAATATGGGCAGCAGCACGTGCCCCTATATCCTGTGTCTTCGAGAAAGTCTGCATCCGCTTCAGCAACGCAATAGCCACCCTATCCAATTCCCCAAGAGAAGAAAAGGAAAAGGGAAGGAAGCCATACCCAATAGCTCGACAACGAGCTTCATACTTGACCCGCTTCCGATGAGCCGCATCAGCAACAACACGTCCAGGAACAAAGTCAGACAACCCAGAGTGGGTCAAGGGAGAAGACCCTGTCAAGTCGATACACACATCACGACCACCATCCCAAGAATAAAGAAGCACATCGGCCGGCCTGAGGGCCCCGTCGTTCCCCCTAGACAATCCAATGTCAACCTCCTTTCTTGCCGAAATACCAGAACGAAAGCAGATATCAACAAGAGTATCTCGAACGACATTATGCCGATGTTTAATGCCCACAATACCAGCACAAGACACCGCATGATCACCAAAAACATCCCCAGCAAAAACCCTGGAGCAAGCAGAGCACGACATCGAAGTAGAGAACAAAGGAACACCCAACCGGTAACACAACACACTACGATAAGTCTTAGGGTTCATCGTCTGACCCAACCCTGAAATAGGAACTGCCCGAAGCCAGTCTGAGGTGTGATCCCCCTGCTGTGACTGCCACAAAGTTAACCGTCATTATTATTATTATTATTATTATTATTATTAGTATTATTATTATTATTATTTATGTTTTAGTAGAGCTAATAGTTTATATTTATTTATTTCTTTACGTTGTGAACTTTGTTTATTGTTTTTGGGTCAAACTCGTAGAATTTAATCCTTACCTCTTAAGTGGGCCGACCCACTTGTTTTTGGGGTCTAGGGTGGCCGGTTTTAGAGAGGAAAAGGGGGAGTTTTATTTTGAATTTATTTGAGCATCTTGTTGTTTTTGGTAGCCAAAATCCTTTCCCTTTTGCAAACCAATCAACCCTTATTCTCCTACTCTATTTGTAGCACCTAAATCCTAACCTAATTAATTATTATTGCTGTCCAAGGGAAGGAAAGCCAGCCATTTTTCCCCCTAGGGTTTACTTCCACACGCCACTCTCTCTCTTTCTTTCTCCCATTTTCGTCCATTTGGACACACCTAACTTGTTTGCCCTATATCTCATTCGTTTCTTATCGGATTTGGACGTGTGAGTAGTCAAATTCATCTACTCGGAATGATCTTGCTCGTGGTATAACTTGTTTGTGAAGAAGAGGAAGGTCGTGGCTGCAGTTTCCATTTCAACAGAAACTTTTATGTTTATGCCAAATTTGTTCCTCAGTTCAAACCCCCTTGATCTAAGAATGAAAAAATGGAATACCCCCAAATTACACGAGCTGTAAACACAAGCGACCTTCCAAACAAGAACAAAGAATGCATGCTTTCACAAAAACAATCACTAGGAAACCAGGTCCAGTATCAGATGATAAAAGCAAATCTCACATTAGGTGGCACGTCAAGTTCTTGCCATTAACAAACAGGTAAGGGGAACAAGGCGTAAACAATATTATTACATAAAGTTCGCATCATAGAGAAATTTATCCTCCTAACTAACTGGTTTACATAAACTTTTATGCTAATGCCACCATTTTGTTCCTTGGTTACATAATAGACAAATTCCACCAATCAACCTATCAATAAATAGGTGTAAACTTTAGGTCAATTAAAACCAGAATACCCTAAATTCACCACCGAATCATGTTTAACTTTCTTTAAATCAGGTACTAGATTCTCAGTTGATGTTCGTCACCCAGCATAAATCCTCTAAGATTTAGAGAACAATATAGGCTAAGTGATGAGAATTAAATATTGCACAGTTTTTGAGCTCAACAGGCTTTCATATTGTATCACCTGCAAGCCTTCGATATGTGCTTCCCTCTTAAACAAAAAAAAAATTCCATCTATTCATGACTATACTCTATGCACATTATAACCCTAAATTTTAGCGGAATCTGAGAATCAAACAAATCTCATATCAATTGCAACTAATCCATTAAAGAACGTGATTCGGCATTTAAAGAGAAATAGCATAAGAAAACAAAAATGCAGCTAAGTTTACATAACAGACGAAGAATTACAAAGCTTATTAACAGGAATGTAAAAAAGCAAAAGAATGAAATGGGGAAAAGAGTACCTCTTATTTGAATGCTTCGCGAGCCTAAACGTGATGAAGATTGAAGAGAGGTTTAGGGTTTTAGATAGCCGATATCTATATATGGCGTTATGGCAACCAAATAAGAGGATTTTGCTAAATCACCACCGTAGATGAGGTAGGGGTGTGGAAAAAGATCCGATTCGGAAAACGACTATTCGAGCCAAAATTTTGGATATCCGTTTTTTCAAATTTGAATATTTCAGATCAAATATCCGGTTGTAAAACCGGATAATCGGATCGGATACGAATAACTATATTGAAAATTCGGATAATCGGATCGGATATGGATAAATATCCGATTTTGTTTTGTGTTTTTTATCTTATGTTTTGTGATTTTGGGCTGAATTTACTAAAGCCCACTTCTACCTTACGTTCACAGCTCAGTTGCAAACCTATCTTCTTCCTCTCCTCTCACACTCACTCTCATCACCTTCCTCGTGAAAATCTTTAGCACATATGTATAGAGTGACAATTGGTGGCTAAAGTCTCTGGGGGAATATGTGAAGGAGAGATGTAAGTAGATTTGTTTAGATTAATGTTGGAGTTAAGGCTTGTAAAGCCTATTTGATTTTTTCCCAAACATCCCACATCATCTATGGAAGGGAGTTTTCCTTTGTTTATTAACTCCCTTCCTCTACTTGTTATTGAGTTGGTTACTTGGTTGGCTTTTGTGGTTGGAGGTCAAGCTTGGGCTTGGGCTTGTTATCACACGCGCGCCGCCCGCCCGGACCGGGCCGGGCCTGGGATCTGGGTTCTGGGATGAGCTGTAGCTTATCTTTTTGGACTCGAGCCCAACTGTGTGTAACGGTAACATGTAACACTGAAAAGTTTTTAAACGTTACAGTGTTAATGGCCATAATTGTCGCCCTTGATTTCCTCCCTCTGATTATTACATTCCTTATTTGGCCTGATTCTTTTGCTATAAAATCAGTCCACTGCTGCCTTAGTTTGTATCCGCAAAACACATCTCTTCTCTTCTTCTTTCTCTCGTCTAAACACTGGGTACGTGCATCTGTCTCCAAGACTTTTCTCTGTTAGTGGTGACTTAGAAAGGTCGTTGTGTTAACCTTGGGGAGCTTTCCGGCCAGTTGCGATTACCACCTTAGTCGGGCCTTGAATTTCTTCTACCGCAAAACCTGGGTACGTGCATCTGTCTTCTACCGCGACACAACCTTGAATTTCTTCTTTGTTCAGTCATTGTAAACAGTCAGTTTCTAACAATTTTGAAAGCAATTAATATATTTGCAATGGCTGAGTTTTCAAGCAAATCGGTGTCTCATCTGTCCAAGCTCGAATCTCTTGACGGAAACAACTACAAACGTTGGTCTTCCAAACTGCTGATGTTCTTTGAGCAATTGGACATTGACTACGTCCTTTTCAAGGACAGTCCCACTGCGCTTACTGCTACAGGTGATTCATCCTCTTCTCTTTCTGCTACTGATATTAAGAAGAAAGTGGACGAAATTGAAAAATATGTAAAAGATAATAAAACTATCCGTTTCCACCTCCTTAATCTGATGATCAATAATCTGTATGATTTGTTTATGGTTCATAAGAGTTCAAAACTCATTTGGGAGGCCCTTGAGAAAAAATATGGGGCTGATGATGCTGGAAAACAGAAATATGTTGTTGGCAAGTGGCTGGCTTTCCATATGGTTGATGATAAGCCGGTCATTAATCAAGTTCATGAGTTCGAAAATCTCTGTGCTGATGTTCTTAATGAGGACATGAAAATATGTGAAGTATTTCAAGCTAATGTTCTGCTAGAAAAATTTCCCCCTTCTTGGAGAGATTTTTGAAATAATCTGAAACATAGGAAAGAATTCCTGTCTCTTCAGGAATTAATTAGTCATATGAGGATTGAAGAGGCCAATCGCCTTAAGGACAATCTAGATTCGATTTCTGTTAATACCACTAAAGCTAACCTGGTGGAATCTGCTGCTCCTTCAGGCTCTGATAAGTTTAAGGGTAAAGGGAAAAAGGGTAATAACAAGGGAAAGAAGCAAGGCAAATTTAACAAACCGGATAGCAAGATTCAGAAGAAGTCTGTCCTCTGTTATGTCTGTGGCAAGCCAGACCATAAGGCTTACCAATGCCCTCAACGCCAAGGTTCTGTGCAAAAACAAGGACCTCAGGCCAACCTTGCTGAATCCAACGACATTGTCGCTGCTGTGGTTGTTGAAGCAAATCTGATCGAGAACAGTACTGATTGGATTCAGGACACTGGGGCTTCAAGACATTTCTGTGCAAACAAGGAGCTGCTCCATGATTTTCAGGATGCTTCTGAAGGCGAGTGTGTCTACATGGGCAATGCTGTAACTGCTGGAGTACTTGGACGAGGAAAGGTCACTCTTAAACTTACCTCTGGAAAAACCCTCTCCCTTGCAAATGTTGTATGTTCCTACTATGCGTCGCAACTTAGTGTCTGGTGCCTTGTTAAACAAAGCTGGTTTGAAAATTGTTTTTGAGGCTGACAAAGTTGTAATGACTCGTGGTGGGGAATTTGTTAGGAAGGGGTATTTAAGTGGAGGTTTATTTATTCTGAATGTTGCTTATTCTGTTTCTGCTGATTTTAATAAAACTGTTTATGGTTCTGCTTATATTGCTGAGTCTTTAATTTTGTGGCATGGTAGATTAGGGCATGTGAATGTTGCTTCCATTAAGAGACTAAGAACCTTAGCTCTAATTCCTAATCTGTCGACTACTGAGTTTTCTAAGTGTCCAATTTGTGTTGAAGCAAAATTCACTAAGAAACCTTGCAAAACTGTGACTCAAAGGACCACACAACTTCTAGAGTTGATTCATACGGACTTAGCTGATTTCCAGAACACTAGAAGTAGAGGAGGAAAATTCTGGTATATTTCCTTTGTTGATGATTATTCGAGGTACACTAAGATTTACCTTCTCAAAGCCAAAAGTGAGGCAGGAGGGAGCTTTCATTAAATATAAGGCCGAAGTAGAAAACCTACTTGATAGGAAAATCAAGAGGGTTAGATCTGACAGAGGTTGAGAGTATGAAAACTTCTCTTTGAATGACCATTGTGAGAAATTGGGTGTCATTCATGAACTTAGTGCACCTTATGTACCTCAACAGAATGGTATAGCTGAACGGAAAAATAGGTCTTTGAAAAACATGATGAATGCTATGCTTGTGAGTTCTGGGTTGCCTGAAGAAATGTGGGGGGAAGCAGTCCTTTCAGCCTGTCAAGTTCTTAATCGAGTACCTCACAAAAGGTTAGATAAGACTCCTTATGAATGGTGGAAGGGTTTTACTCCAAACTTGAGCTTCTTGAGAGTGTGGGGGTGTCTAGCTAAAGTTGGACTACCTGACTATAAAAGGTCAAACATTGGACCCAAGACCTTTGATGCAGTATTTATTAGTTATGCTCATGCTGCCTATAGGTTCATGACTTTGAGTGATAGGTCTATTTGTGAGTACAGAGATGCTGAGTTCTTTGAACATGTTTTTCCCTTGAAAAAGGGTGATGCTGCTTCCATGCCTTCATGTTCTTCTCCTACGGTTGTTTTACCTATTTGTTCTACGCACGATGTTCCCTTACCTACTAGTGATGTTACTGCTGATTTGACTTTAAGTAGTACTTCAGTTGATTTGCATGTTAGTAGTTCTGGTGCTGTAGATGAACCTAGGAGAAGTAAAAGACTTAGAGTAGCAAAAGACTTTGGTTCTGATTTTATCACTACTTTTCTGTCTGAGAGCTCTTGCATTGACTTGTTGAGTGATGAATTGGTCTATGCTTTCATAATAGAAGAGGAACCTAAGACTTTTGAGGAAGCAATGAGATCTGTGGATGCTAGCTTTTGGAAAGAGGCCATTAAGAGCGAGTTAGATTCCATAGTGTGTAACTCCACTTGGGAGTTAACTGACTTACCTAAGGGATCAAAGACCATAGATAGCAAATGGATCTTTAAAAAGAAGTTGAGACATGATGGGACTATTGAGAGGTTTAAAGCCAGACTTGTGATTAGGGGCTTCACTCAAAGGAAAGGACTAGATTACTTTGACACTTATTCTCCTGTGACTAAGATAGCCACCATTAGGACCCTATTAGCTCTTGCTGCTATTCATGACTTAGTCATACATCAGATGGATGTTAAGACTGCTTTCTTGAATGGTGACTTAGAGGAGGAGATTTATATGTCTCAACCTGAGGGTTTCGTGGTGCAAGGTCAAGAAGTTAAAGTGTGTAAGTTGAGGAAGTCCATATATGGTCTCAAACAAGCACCAAAACAGTGGTATGAAAAATTTGACAGTACTGTTGTGTCAAATGGCTTCATTGTCAACAACTGTAACTCTTGCGTTTACTCAAAACTAATAGGATCAGATTGTGTAATCATATGTCTTTATATGGATGACATGTTGATCTTTGGTAACAATTTAAAGGTGGTCAATGATACTAAACTTTTCTTGGCATCGAAGTTTGAGATGAAGGATTTGGGAGAAGCTGATGTGATCTTAGGAGTAAGACTTAAGAAAACCTCCGGTCGCATCTCCCTTAGTCAGTCTCATTATGTGGAAAAGGTGCTTAAAAAGTTTAACTCCTTTGATGTTGCTCCAGTGAGTAAACCCTATGACCCTAGTATTCATTTGACTAAGAATTTAGGAGAAAGTGTTTCTCAAAGTGTATATGCGAAAGTCATAGGTAGTTTGATGTACATCATGAACTGTACTCGGCCTGACATAGCTTATGCAGTGAGTCGACTGAGTTGGTATACTCATAACCCTAGTAATGAACATTGGAATGCTCTTCATCGTCTTCTTAGATACCTTAAAGGAACAGTTGATCTATGTTTGCACTATTCTAAATTTCCTGCTGTACTTGAAGGATTTTGTGATGCAAACTGGGTTTCAGGTAATGATGAGATTAGTTCAACTAGTGGTTACGTGTATACTCTTGGTGGTGGTGCTATTTCGTGGAAGTCTTCAAAACAGACTTGTATAGCACGCTCAACCATGGAGTCTGAGTTTATTGCACTCGAGTTGGCAGGGCAAGAAGCTGAGTGGTTGAGAAACCTTTTGTCTGATGTTCCATTATGGGGAGGGCAGGGTGCTCCTGTCTCCCTTCATTGTGATTCTCAAGCAGCCATTGGCGTTGCTAAGAACAGTGTCTACAATGGTAAGAAAAGACACATACGGATCAGACATGGAGTCGTGAAACAACTCCTGAAAAATGGGGTGATTTCTTTGGACTATGTGAGGTCCGAAAGAAATCTTGCTGATCCCTTTACTAAGGGATTATCTAGGAGAGTTGTCCTAGAGTCGTCGAGGGGGATGGGGCTTAGGCCCATTAGTTGAGAGTTTATGGTGGATACCCGTTTGTGGTCAAACGAAGCCATAGAATCTTAACTTGCACTACATTTCTCATCCCTATGGCGTGCTGGTAGTGCTTTCTAAATCCATAACCTGTTTGGTTGTGCTATTGAGACGCACTTGATGGATTTATATTGTGAGGTTGAGCTTTTGCTCTTAATAGTTCCATATCCCCTCGGGGTGGTGTTATTGAGGAACACTTGTTGGACTACCTACGTAAGTGTGGAGGTTAAGCCGCCTTCTATGAAAGACTGGGCTGTCTTTCTAGAGCACTTATGAGACCCAAGGTGTGCGCATGGCTATAAAGCGCTTGTGTTATATCGCGGAGACTGCACGTTCTTAAGGTAGGTATGTGTTGTGGGGGTCTCAACGGAACTCTGGTGAGTTCAAGAGAAATTCACTCACTAGAAAGTAAGTTGTTGCCTCACTTCACTATGTATCAATTCAAATCGAAAGAAATTGATGCTTATGTACTTCCCTTTCCTTACCCAGGAATTTCTTTTGCTTTTCAGAGCCTTTGTGGGGGATTGTTGGAGTTAAGGCTTGTAAAGCCTATTTGGGTTTTTCCCAAACATCCCTCATCACCTATGAAAGGGAGTTTTCCTTTGTTTGTTAACTCCTTCCTCTACTTGTTTATTGAGTTGGTTACTTGGTTGGCTTTTGTGGTTGGAGGTCAAGCTTGGGCTTGCTATCACACACACACAAGCGCGCGCGCGCCGCCCGGGCCTGGGCCTGGGATCTGGGTTATGGGTTCTGGGAAGAGCTGAGCTGGAGCTTATCTTTTGGACCCGAGCCCAACTGTGTGTAACGGTAACATGTAACACTTGGGGCTTAGAAAGGTCGATGTGTTAACCTTGGGGAGCTTTCCAGCCAGTTGTGATTACCACCTTAGTCGGGGCTTGAATTGCTTCTACCGCAAAACCTGGGTACGTGCATCTGTCTTCTACCGCGACACAGCCTTGAATTTCTTCTTTTTTCAGTCATTGTAAACAGTCAGTTTCTAACACTTAATCTGATTTAGATTTCCTCCATTTGAAAATTTCATGTACAGTTCCTCTGTGTGAAAATGTCTTGTGAAAATGTAATGTACTGCTTGATTGTTCAAGTATAGCGACTTTCTTCTTTTTTCTCTTTCTTTCATTTAGCACCCTGTAATTTATACAGTAGGAATTTAGGATACTTTGTTTTGAAGTTAATAACCTTGAGGTGGTTAAGCCACTTCTTCTTGAAACTCAAGGGGATGTTATCTACTGCTTTTTTCGTATTTAGCTAATTAAAGTGCGTCTTATGTGTTGTGTTGAACTATGGAAGAATAGAAGCAGTTTGTTGTCATTTTCACTTATATAAATCCGGATTTGAAACTTTGAATATCAGGATTATTTTGATCGGATAAATAATTTAATTATCTGAAAATTTGGATATCCGAATATTCGGACCGGATTCAATATCCGGTTTTGCACACCCCTAGTGGACAGGCTGGGACGCTGGGTTAGTTTAGTCATTTGGGATAAACAAACGAAAAGTGAAGTTAACCATATCAAAATATGCTACTCCAAATGATGATGTGAGAGTATTCATCATACCGTAGTCATATATGTAGATAAGACCGGAGGAACAATCAAAATAACTTATTTGAATAGTCGTGATGTAAATGAATATTGTCTTAAAGTTGAATTTTCCCTCTTATGTACACATAACCTCTTAGCCACGAACATCTAGGGATATACGATCACTATTTCTCTGCTAAATGGTCATGGCATGAACGAACACTAAGCTAGAGTTGAATTTATCGCGTTACGTACACACGAGCTCTGAGCAATCAATCTCTAGGGATACGCGACCAATATTTCTCTGGTGTAGTACAAATAATAAATATCAGCAACATTAGGCGCACGAAGTGCACAAACAATCTCACGGGTAGATCTAGGGTTTTCATCCTTACATCTTGCTAGTTCTTCCTTCACTTCAATTTTTTTTCCCTCCTCATAATTGTTATTAGAATCGCGATCCGGATCCTAGGATCGTACGATCCTACGATCCAAATATAGCAAATCGATCCAGATCGCAAGCAGAATTGTAATGGTGGTGGTATCATAGCAGGATCGTACAAGATCGTATGGGATCGTATGGGATCGGACGATCCTACTTTTCACTTATATTCTTGATGTAGCTTTGTGGGATCGGTTAGGATTGTATGGAATTGGAACAGGATCGGTCAGGATCGTACGAGATCGGAAGATCCTATTATTCATCAAATGATCTAAAAGAAGCTATTTTTCTACTCTAAGCCTAAGAAATGACAATTGAACATCATAAATGGAAATAAGAAGTCATCTTTAACATATTAACTCTTATGAAGCTATTTTGACTATAAAATATCACATTACATGAAAAAACCCATTTAATTTGCGTCCATATTATTTGAAAAATGGGGATTTAGTCATTTAGTAAGAAATTTATTACTCTTTGTTATAATTTTGTAGGATCTTACGATCCCACGATCCGATCCTACCGATTCGATCCTACCTATGTCACCGATTCAAAGTAGGATCCCGATCCTGATAACCTTGCTCCTCATCACTCACTAGATCAATTATTTCAACATCTTCATGTTCCTCATCATCAGTCGATTGTTCATCATCACTATAAAACATCATATTCCTCTCTTTCATATTCTTAAGAACTTTACCCAGAGCACTACATGCAAATGGACACATACACTTCTCTGAGCCCCCACTCTCATATAGTCTATGTGGTCATGGCGATTCGTGTTCTATGGACTGAATGACGTCGTAGATGAACATCACCTCTTTCTTATCGTTGGTTTTCAAATACCCATCTACCATAGGAGTAACATCAGGAACCCATATAGTGAAGATACAATAAATCTGGAGAAGAGGAGTGAGAAAATTAAGAAAGGAGATGACAAGAGAGTAGATCTGCATAAGAGGAGAGAGAAAATTGAGGAGGGAGATGAAGAGAGTGACATAGAGAGGAGAGTGATGAGAGAAGATGAAGAGAGTAAATGAAACCCAAGTTCATAACGTTGTTGCAATCATTCTAATCTTTTGAATGAATGGGCTGGGGTTTTTTGTGGTGGATTTAATTTGGTGGGAATCAATACTAATGGGAAGAATTGCATTAAGTATAATCGAATTTTTAACCTAAACCAATCATGTTTGTAACATGTTAGTAAGGATAAAATTGTCAAACCACACAACAAAACCTACTAAAGAAGGAAACAACGTGTATAATCTATTTTGAAATGCGCCCTGAAAAGTGTATCATCTATTTTGAAACGGAGGAAGTATAATTGGATATACGTTTTCTCAGGTACCGAAAAGCTTACCACAACGCCTACAACTCGTTCAACCCAAGCATTCTAACACAAAGGTATATGAAGAAAATAATAAGAGGCCGCCCTTTTAGTAAGGAGGCACAATAAATTAGGCTCTCAAAAACCTAGGAGGATTTCATTGCAGCTATATATAGGAAGAAAGTTACAATCAAATGTTGACAGCTCATTCAAAATA
Source organism: Patellifolia procumbens (assembly GCA_947645195.1). Classification (NCBI taxonomy): domain Eukaryota; kingdom Viridiplantae; phylum Streptophyta; class Magnoliopsida; order Caryophyllales; family Amaranthaceae; genus Patellifolia; species Patellifolia procumbens. The sequence goes on from CANSGD010000193.1 coordinate 4,087,730, forward strand.
GCTGACCAACTAACAGACAAAATAGCATAGTACTCTAAATACCAACTGTAGATACAAAACATAAAGATTAAGAGCCTATATTTCTACATCCCCTTCGCAAGTTGGGCTTCATGTAAGCATACTAGACCCAGGCCAACTTGGAGGATAGAAAACAGTGGTGAGCTGTTGAGAGTGATTTGGTGAGCACATTTGCAATCTGCATAGAGGACTTCACATTGGCAGTGGTAATTAAGCCAGCTTCTATATTTTCTCTGATGTAATAACAATCAAGTTCAGATGTTTTGTTCTTTCATGAAAAGCTTCATTGTGAGCAAAATACTTTGCTGAAATATTATCACATTACAGAACTATAGGTTGAGTAAAACTTTGGTGCAAATCTTCAAACAACACTGTGAGCCAAGCCATTTAAGCTGTTGTCATAGACATACTTCTCAATTCAGCTTCACAAGAGGATTTAGAAGTGACTTTCTGTTTCTTGGTTTTCCAAGTCACTAGACAATTACCCATAAAGATGCAATAGCTAGTCAAGGATCTCCCACTAAAGGAGCATGTCCCCCAGTCAACATCACAGTAAGCAACAAAGTTTTCTCCACCTTCCTTGCGATAGAATAAACCATAATCTTGTGTTCCTTTCAAATACCTCACTACATGTAAAGCAACTTGTAAAGCAGCTTCCTAGGCATGCACATGAACTGGTTGAGTTGTTGAACATAGAAGGTAATATCTGGTCTAGATAGATTGAGATATAACAGTCTCCCAATAAGCCTCCTATACACTTCAAGATCTTCAAGGAGCTCTACTTCATCTATGCTCAACTTTATTCCCTTAGGAAAAGGAAATTTTACAGGAGAACAACCCTCAAGGCCAGTATCATTGATGAGATCATGAGTATACTTTCTTTGGTTTATAACTGTTCCTTGCTCACTTCTCGCCAAAACTATCCCTAGGAAATACCTTAATTCCCCCAGATCTTTGATGGTGAATGCTTCGTCAAGACTCCTCTTGAGATTAGTAATGCCTAACTCATCATCTCCAGCTAACAACAAATCATCAACATACACCAATGCTATGCTTGTCTTTCCATTGTGCTTCTTGAAAAATACTGAACTGACTCTTGGACATTGCTTGTATCCAAGTTGCTTGAGAAAAGTTCTCAATTCTATATTCCATTGCCTTGATGCTTGCTTCAAACCATAGAGGCTTTTCTTCAACCTACATACCTTGCCTTGTGTACCTTCTTTATTATATCCATGTGAAATCTTCAAATACACCTCTTCTTCTAAATGACCATGCAAAAAGGCATTGTTAATGTCTAATTGATAAACCTTCCAGTCTTTCTTTGTGGCAAGACCAATCATTGTTCTTACTATAGCAAATTTTTCCACAGGTGAAAAAGTGTCCTTGTAATCCTTTCCCTTCACTTGATTATCTCCTCTGGCTAGTAGTCTTTCTTTGTACCTCTCAACATCTCCATTTGGCTTGAATTTGATCTTGTAGACCCATCTGCTATCAAGAGCTTTCTCTCCTTCTAGAAGGTCAGTAATGAACCAAGTTCCATTTTTTTTTCTTTAGCTTCCAATTCTTCTTGCATGGCCCTTCTCCATTTAGGATCTTGTGAAGCCTCATTGTATGTTATAGGCTCTTTCAGATTAAAAACATTGTTGAGGGAGACATCATACTCATGATCATAGTATCCTTTATTCTTTAAGGAAGTGAACACCATATTAGCTCTTGCTTTATTTATGTTGTTTTTTGTTGCCTTTTTCGCCCTTAGGCCTTTAAGGGAAACCACAAAATCATTAAACTTGGAAGGAAATTGGCTTTCCCCCTCAGATCTCCTCAATTTTGCAGTTTCTTGTATGTTGGCGGGATCTACAGGAGCTTGAATTGTCAAATCACCATCTTCTGTCTCTTGTTGTCTAGCAACTACAGTTTCATGAGTTAATTCTCCTTGTTGATGAGACTCTATGGCTTCCTCGTTCTCAAAGAATTGAGGAGTTCTTCTTGAGCAACTGATTGTTGATTTGGTGACAGATTCAAAAAACTGTCCTGTTCTTGAGGATATTACTCTTGAATGGAAATACATTTTCCTTGAAAATCACATCTCTGTAAACAAGTTTTTGTGATCTTCCAAATCATACACCCTCTAGGCCTTTTGACCACTAGGATATCCCAACATAATACATCTTTTTTCCTTAGGAGCAAATTTTTCACCCTTTGTATGTGAGTTTGTAGCATAGCACAAGCAACCTACTACTTTGAGTAAGTTGTAGTCTGGTTTCGTTTTCATCAGCCTTTCAAAAGGAGTTTTTCAGTCAAGCACAACACGAGGTAAGAGATTATTGATGTGTGTAGCTGCTAGGATGCATTCACCCCAAAACTTGTTAGGAAGCCCTGCATGTAATTTCACGCCCTAGTAGTTTCAGCCAAGTGCTTGTGTTTTCTCTCTACTCTCCCATTTTGTTGGGGAGTTTTTGGTGCACTTCTTTAATGTAAGATGCCTCTCTCTGCAAAAAGCTTCGCACATTCACATTGAACAATTTATGTTCCATTATCTGTTCTAACAGTTTTGACAGACACGTTAAAGTGATTTTCAACATAAGCAAGAAAATTGCTTAATACACTTTTCACCTGCTCCTTGTTATCGATCAAGAAAGTCCAGGTGACTCTAGAGCGATCATCTAATATAGTCAAGAAATACCTTCCACCTGTAATGGCTTGAACCCTATAAGGTCCCCACAAGTCAATGTGTACAAGCTAAAATAGATTTGATGCAATTGATTGACTAATGGGAAAGGGAAGTATGTGATGTTTTTCTATACAACAAGTATCACAAAATAATTCATTCAAACCTCTGCATTCACATTGAGAAATATGCTTAAGTTTAGACAAGGAAGTGTGTCCTAATCTTTGGCGCATCAACATCAAATTTTGTTTTCTCTTCCTAGTCAAAATAGCATTATTACAATTCATTACAGAGGGATTTTTTTCTTTTTCTTCATTCTTCCAGTACTCCTTTTCTTCTAACATCAGTTGATAGACTCCTCCACATCTCTTTCATCCTCCTACTATCTCTCCACTAGAAGGGTCCTGAAAGATACATTTTTCATTAGAAAAGATCACCCTTAACTTATTCTGTTGCATTATTCTGGCAACATAAAGAAGGTTGCGCTTGAATTCAGGTATGTACAATACATTCCTGAGAGTCAGTCTAGGTCCCAAAAACACAGAACCTATTTTTCTTTCACCTGCCTAATTGTTCCATCAGGCATCAAAACATAAGCCGCTCTATTCAGTTTTCTTCTTTCAAAAGAATGTTTTGACAATTGACCATGTGCTCTGAAGCACCTAAATCAATGATCCAGGTCTCCCTTCCAAGCATTTCATAATATGATTGTGCACTATTAGAGGAGATGATACCTGCAAAATTGCTAATGTGAGAATTGTTGATTGAGTTGCTGCTACTAGCTTCATTGTGCTTGGTGGTGAGTGCCTTTAACACTTGTTCAACTAGAGCATTCATAACATTGTTGTCCCCTTGATTGCCAAACTCTAGTGGATCTTCTTGCTTCTTACTTTCTTCCTTGCTTGTCACATTTGCAGCATATGTGACATTCTTCTTCCCCTTTTGTGGTGGATTTTTGAATCAATCTGGGTATCCATGAAGTTTAAAGCAGCCTTCTTTAGTGTGACCTCTCATTTTGCAATGATGACAAAGATATTTCTTCATCTTTTCTTATTTAGTCTCTTTTTTCTGAATACTTCCTCTCATATTCAGAAAATTTCCCTTTGAGTAGTGTGTTCCACCAATGGTGTTTTTTGTGACAGACAAAGCACTTGCTTGAACCCCATTCTCAATGCTCTCACTAACTTCCTTTTGTTTCTCTGCTTGTTAAACAAGCTTAAATGCTTTGTTAATATTTGGTAGAGGATCCATTGTAAGGATATTCCCCCTAAGAGTATCATACTTATGATTTAATCCCATCAAAGATCTATCACCTTACTCTTAGTGTAATACCCAGAACTTTGATAAATTAATATATTATTCTATTTTAATTAGAAACATTTCAATATGAATTTTATTGAATTTTCTTTGATTTATTTCGATTTATTTTAAATTATTTGAAAAACATTTATTATTTTAATGATATAATATTATTACTATTATTAATGTTACTATTTCATGTTGAGATTATTGTAAAGAAACATTTTGAAATTTAATGTTATTTTATGTACATCTTATGTACTTAGCTAATTTGATGTACAACTTTTTAAAAGCTTGATTACTACTTATCACATATCACTTATCACTTATTACTTATCACCCAACTCAAAGCTCTTATCACCCTCATCATCACCTTCCTCCTTCACCTAACAACCACTAATGGTTTCTCCAAAACCTCAAGCAAACTCATATCCACTTGCAAAATCAGATTTTTCCCACTTGCAAGAAATCAGATTTTTCACTCAAAAATCTGATTCACTTACACATTTGAGTCAAACAAGCAACCTCTCTTCAACCTCCATACCTCTCCCTTATCAATGGTGCTTGACCATTCAAACCCAAATCAGATTTTTCCCCTCTATAAATACCCAACTCAACCCACTCAAATAATCAAGCAAACATCACTCAAGGTTTGCTTCACTCTCTTCTTTCTTCCCTCTAAATTTCTGATTTTAGTTTTGAAAAATAAAATAATAAAACCTCCATTAACACCACTTCAAGCTCCACCATTTAAACCACCACAACCAAACTCTGAACCACCCGCCACTGCAATCCGACCGCCCAGCCACCGCGCCACCACCGCACCACCGCTGCTGCCTCCGCGCCCCAGCAGCAGCAGCCCAGCACAACACATCTCCCCCCTCTTTCGCTGCTGCCACAACGCAGCCCAGCCACCCAAAAACCGCCACCACCACCTTGCGGCTGCCAGCCACGCACGCCCAGCCAACAGACCACCGTGGCCACCAAGGTCGCCGGAATCCGGCAGCCATCCCACTCCTCTGTTTTTTTCCTCTTCTTCCTTCCACTTCTACTGCTTCTCTATTTCCTTTCATATTATTTTTGTTTTCACTTAACAAATAACCCAAAGCCTACTCCTTTTATCTTAAATAGACCCAAGCCCAATCTTACTCCCTCCCAAATCAGATTTTTAATTCTAAAGTTAGCCCAACACTTTAAATAATTGACCCATCCTTCTTTGTTAGTTGTTTTGTTTAATTAAAATAAAACTTTCATTTTAAGTTCATTATTACTATTAATGTTTATATTAACTTTTCGTAACTTAAAAATATTTCTAAGTTTTTAAAATATAATAATGAATATATTGAAGTTGATTTTCTATGTTTATTTAAATTATTTATAAACGTTTAAGTTATATAAATATTAAAGTTGAAATAAAATTTAAGTAATTAAAATGATTTTTATAAATAAATTTGAGAAACTTAAACTTCGATTTATAAACTTCTTTAAATAATAAGTTTCTTTAAGTTATTTAAATTATTCAAGTTATTTATTTATAAAATCCTAAGGGGTTATTTAGGAAACTAATTTTAGATCTCGTTTAATTATAGACTCTGTTTGCGTAGACGAGGATTTCCAAGAGTGTTGATTCGTTCGTGATTTAATTTTCAAGCACGCTTCAAGAGGTAATTACCAATGTTCATCCACAAGTAGGTTCCGTAAAATAAAACGATTTAACTTTGAGGTTATGTGAATTAATGATGTGATTATGTGACAATAAACTTAATATGTGGATTTTGAATATGGATTGGTTATGGATTATGATTATTAATTTAAGTATGAATTTTGAGCAATGGAATGGATGACAAGAATGGATCTTCATCATGAACCGTGAATATGAAATTTAGAGTATGGACTATGACAATGACTATTATGGCGGCATTTAAAATAGTAATTAAAATCATGTTATTATTATTATTATTATTATTATTATTATTATTATTATTATTATTATTATTATTATTATTAGTATTATAATTATTATTACTATTGTTATTATTGTCGTTATTGTAATCGTTATTATTAATGTGGAAGTCATAAATGGAAGTTAACATCGTGATATGGAAATGGTTATGAGTTAATGTAACCAAGTGATGGTTGAGAATATGGATATGCTATCGGATTTAGCTATATATGAAATGAGTTATGGAATTGGAGTAACGGATTTAACTCTCGATTAAATGAACAATGTATATGTGAATATGTGTTATGTGATAACTTGAAATAAAAATATATTAATCACTTAAAGTGGAATATCGAAAGGAAGTGATGAACAGGTTGCCCTGTATGGGAGGTTCAGCGGCCACCTACAGGTTTTCTAGTTACTATGCTGATTTTTCTGTTATTGTCTTCCTTCTATCTTGATGTGTTCCAAGTTAGAAGGGGTGTGCACACTAGGGACTCTGTTTTATGGCCAATGTTACTTTTTGTGGGTGGATTTACGTGGTGTATCACCGGCCCACATGTGAGTGGATTTACGTGGTGTATCACCGGCTCACATTAGCAAGTGGATTTACGTGGTGTATCACCGGCTTGCTAGCGTTCTCCTTCCCTTTCGTAAATGAATTGGAATATTATATTGATGTGACCTTTTAACTGTATATGTGCAAAGCTTTTCAACTCGACATATATATTATTTTCAATTATTTTAACTTAAGTACTTTACGGGATGGAGTTGGAATTACTCAGTTTATCTGATTTTTGGGAGCTTGTCTCTCTTGTCTTTTTCCATGTTTATTTGCAGGTGGGTGATCGAGGGGAATTATGAGAGGTCAACTAGAAGTTGTCATCCACCTAGTTTAATATTTATTTTGCTTCCGCTGGAACTCTGGAACTCGTAGTATTTAGTACTTAACGAACTAGCTTAATTTAGTTGTAAGGATCTTTTATTAAGTTTGGAATGAATATGTTTTAGTTACTTAGCCTTGCACTTAATTCCAAGGAGTTGAGTGCGGCGGTAACGCTCCATCCGAATCGAACCCTCGTTGATTTCCCCGCAAACGAGTTTTATTTATACAAAACGGGTTCGGTTTGGGCGGGGTGTTACACTTAGCCTCTCTTTCAATGATTTTCTTAAGAAATTTGCATTGACATTTATGTAATGCGCCACAATCACATTATGGAAATCCATCTAGACTATTCAACGCATCCCAAGATTTCTTTAATTTTCCATAATAATCAGCAACACTTATTTCATCTTGCATAAGACCTGTTACTTCCCTTTTTTATCAAATATAGTTGTGGAGAATTTGTTTGCCCATATCTCTCAACAAGATCATCCCAAAAGTCTTTAGCAGACTCACTTAATATTAAAAGATTAGAAATTTCAGGAGTTACAGAAGCAAATAACCAGCATCTCACCATATAATCATTTCTTGTCCATTTACTGAGATCATCTGAATCAGAAGAGGATTTAGGAAGCTTACCATCAATAAATCCCAACTTGTTTTTTGCTCCCAATGCCATCTTTATACTTCTACTCCATAGAAGATAGTTATTCCCATTGAAGATGATAGTGGATAAAGATGAACTAGAGCAATCTGACCCACCCAAATAGTATGGGTCTGAGTATGGTATAACTTGTTTTTCAGTCATCGAAAACAAATTCCTTAGCTCAAGGCTAATATCAACAATCTCTCCTGCTGCTTCCAGAGTTTAAATATTGAATTTTTGAAAGAAAAAAACGACTTTCATATATTACAGGAGTAACAGAAGAAGAAAGATGAAAATTTTGATTTCAGAAGGTGTTTTGAAGGATTAGAACTTAGTATGCTATAATATCATGAAGAAAATAATAAGAGGCTGCCCTTTTAGTAAGGAGGCACAATAAATTAGGCTCTCAAAAACCTAGGAGGATTTCATTGCAGCTATATATAGGAAGAAAGTTACAATCAAATGTTGACAACTCATACAAAATAGCTGACCAACTAACAGACAAAATAGCATAGTACTCTAAATACCAACTATAGATACAAAACATAAAGATTAAGAGCTACGATACCAATAATCTATAGACACATTAGCATTCCCAACTCAAAGTTTTTTTTTTTGTTTTGGAAGAGATACAAGGATAAGACTAAGGTCTCCCTATCTCAGCGAATGACCAAAGTCTGAAAACTAAAACTAAATATATTAGAATAAATACTGAAAAATATAAAATATAAAATATAACTAAAAAAACACAAAGCAAAGAAAACAGTAAAAATAAAATATAAAAGCTTCTCGAAAAAGATATAAAAGCTTCTCGAAGAAGCTGGTTGCTTTAGGTCTTTGCGGTGCGACAATGTGGCGGTGTAGGAGCCATGAAAGACGTCGTTGCTCTACGCCAGCAGAACATCCTTCTTTGAAGCTATTGTAGCGCCGCTGGAGACGGGTTGTTCGCCAGCGTTTTCTTTTAACCTTACGACTTCTACAATGATTCTATGATTTCAAGAAAATCAAGACAAAAAATTATTAGACTTTGCAATTTAAAATTTTCAATGACTTTTCAAATATCTATAATGATCTTGGATAGAGATGAAGAACATCTTCATCTTAGGGTAGGAACGATGGGGTGAGCATCGTTAGAAACTTGCGATGGAGGTGGCTAGGTGTGAGAAACAAGGAAGGGATGGGAGAAATTGCAGGTGAGGCTGAGTAAGAACACTAGTCGGGTTGTGGAGAAGGCTACGATGAGGTGTTGTGTGTTTCATAGTGGAGGGTGGTGATGACACGTGGTGAAGAGGGACTTTGAGGAGAGTCGGTGGAGAAGGCCATTGAAGGGGCTTGGAGAGTTCTAGAGAGAAGTCCCTTCTCTCTAGAAAGCTCTCTCTCGGAATTTCAGTTTCCTCTTCTACTGTCATTCTTTTAGCAAAGCTTGCGTTCCCAACTCAAAGTTTACAAATACAAGAACGAGTGCAAAAGCGAAAATTATTTCTAAATTGCATAAAAACAAAACCTTAATCCCAATTTCATCTTGACAATGCCCTCTTTTCAACATCACATAATTAATTAAATACTAAACCCAAGATCCAAAGAATATTAGAATAAAAGTAATAAGCATATCAATCGAGATTTCACCATTCATAATGCTTCCACAAATAAACAAAATTCAACTTTAGAAGGTAGCAAATAAGATCGCAAGGAACAATCATAATAATTAATCTGAATTGTTGTGGCGTGAATGAACACCGCTTTAAAGTTAAATATGCCCCGTTACGTACACAACCTCTTAGCAATCAATCTCCAGGCATACGCGACCAATATTTCTCAGCTGAATAAACACTAAAATTGAATTTTCCCAGTTACGTACACACGACCTCTTAGCTTAGCAATCAACCTTGAGGGATACACGACCACCATTTCTCAGTTGTAGTAGTTTGAAAACATTCTCATTATTGCCCAATAGACAAAAAAAGCGTATACATTCATGACATTAGAGAAGAACAATGTCAAGAATCTTATGTGAGAAAGGCTCAAGAAAAAAGCTCATCCTTTTTCCTATGTGGGACCCGAGGTTTTACCATTGTGGGACTTAGAGTTTTATTCTATATTCTTTTGAAGCAAAAATATGACAATATCTATATTAATTATATTTAATCTTTAAATTAACAACTAAAACACATCCTAAAATACTAATGCATTGTAGGATACCAAAAACAAACAGAATAGAAAAGGACTAGAGAGTAGAGACACCAACATCATCATAGAATTCAAAGCTCATTAGTAAGTACATCTACAAGAAAGCTCATATAGCTTCCAAACATAAAGCGAAACAAAATAACTTAAAAAAATCACACCTCCATCCTAAAATCTACCAAAAAACAAAGCTATTTGGTTAAAAATCCCGGTGAACAAAAAGGTGGTGGAGGTAACGGATGAGGTGCCTCGGCGATCGGGGTCGGACTAGGAGGCATAGTAGTTTGCGACGGTGGTGGAGGCAGAGTAGGTGGAGAAGGTGGCTGAGGTAGTGGGGACAATGAAGGTGGTGATGGAGGCGGAATGAACTGCCGTCGTCGCCAATTTTTTGAACGGTGACGAATTGGCGGGAAAGGATCTGGATATCTTGGTGGCTTTCTTTGACCTCTTCTTAAACTTGATCTAAGCTTCATAAGTTCTGCCATGAGTTGATCAACTTTAGTGTTAGATAGTGGGCTATTGGGTGGTGCTGTGGCAACGTTAAAAAACACTCCTTGCACTCTATCAAGTAAGAGTAACAACATTAATAGGATTAACATATCTTTTACATGCATTATTTTCATTGTTCCATTTGACTATTGATCTTGACATCTTGTAGTGTATAAGTAGCGTTTGTATGTCAATAGCAAATTTAATGAGTGAAAGAAAAGTAGGTGCAAGTTGTTTCTACAGATTAATTACTGCATTATTGCAGCTGTTTTTGCCTCGAACAGTGAAATACTAGCTAATATCGGAAGTAAAATGATTGGGTGATCTTAAGGATTGACAACTCTTATGTGAAATAGTGATTACAAATATTTTGAGAGAGAAAATACATTTAAATTAGTTTCTTTATTAAGGTATCTCTCTATCTCTCTTATGAGGGTTACGCACTTTTAGGGTCACCCTATCTCTCCATTCAGAACATTGTTCATTTTTGTAATATATTTGTAAAGGAAATGTGATACTTTGAAAAGAGAGTCAAACTATCAAAATATTTAGTAAGTAGAAACAATTTGTCGCTCATGATATATTCAATCAGAATAAAATAATTCAAATCAACTTATGAAAAAAGTATTTTCATTTAGTAAGAATTGTAAATAATAAAAGCAAATAATTGTAGCATTAAATGCTTTGAATTTAAAAGTTTGATTAGTTTAGGAGGAAACTCTCGTAAAATAGTAATTCCTGTTTTAGTAATAGTATAAATACTCCACTATTTCGGAAGTCTATAACAAACGATGCTACAATCTATGATATAAGGGTAATTATAACTGTATTTTGCACATACAAAAAATGAGATAACGCTGTAATAGCAAAAAAAAAGAAGTACAATGGCCTCTTCCCCTTTTCTCTTCTTTCTCTTTTCTCCTTCTAAATCCTAGGATGATTTTACAACGGACATTTGAGAAATGTCCACCACAACCTATAAATCAAGAATGAATTACCACCAATCATTTTTCCATGTAAGATAATGAAGTTTACTTTTTTTAATTGCAAAAAAATCAAAAATTATTTTTTTATATTTTCTATAAATCTAGATAATAATCAATAAATATATATTTTTTTATTCGAAAAATTATTCGGAAAAACCGAAATTTATTATTCCATGTGGCATAATAGTTGGCTGATACTAATCCCTTATAAAATATTGTTGGCATTTCTCAAATGCCCGACCTAAAAGTTGTTCCTAGTTTATAAGTTTGTTGAAAAATCGATAATAAAAACTTGTAAGTTTGTCGTAGAACCTATATAGCTATATCATACTACCTCTAAATTAGATACATCGAATATATTATGAGACAATCGTACAACAACATCATTTTTTTGCATTGGGTACGCACGAATTGAAAAAAGAGCATGGTTGGTATGGTTAGATCTTCTTGCAACTTAGAAAACTCTCCCTTCTCAACGTAAAGAAAACAACGGAACGAACGATAGAGAGAGAAGATCATTATGTATTTCTAGACTTTCCAAATATTTACTTCAACTTCATAGTGGCGGAGGAGGGCAGCAGATGATGTAGTTGCGGGGCCTGTTCGGCCATGGCGGTGGTGGCACCATTCTCGGATGTCTGTCACGTCTTGATCTGAGCCACCTACGATGACCGATTGTTTTTCTGGAGGGACTTCTTATCATATCATAATGATCATCAGATGCTTCTAATGAAAAACCCAGTTCAGCAACTTGCTTAGCTTTGTAATCAATCACAAATAGTGAACCACATACTAGTAGAGAAGCAAGTAGTAGCATTAGTAGGAAAAATGATGAAATTTTCATTGTGGACAGTAGGCTGTTAGGGAGAAATATATAGAAACATATATATATACTATATTATCACCAACTTTAATGGCATAAAAATTGTTTCATGTGTTCGGAATATCAAATGACGAGTTGTGTGTTATAAGGGATCCATAACTAATAACTGCATTACAGGCTTGCAATAAATTCGTCAAGTAGGCAGTAGCTAGTTTACTAGAAACAAAATTTATTGGTAGCAGACATCAATAGCAACTTGGGAGTTATGAGCTTATGACCATCATACCACAAACACAATGTTGGGGTCTGACATCTTCTGGTCAATTCTCTGTCAAATCTGCCACATGGCTCGCGCATGATTTTGATTCTTTTGAAAAGCCAAGATGACCTTTCGCGTGGATTTGGAAACTTGACATCCAACCTAAAATTAAAATCTTTATCTGGCAAGTTTTACAAAATGGTCTACCTACCAGGGATAACCTAACTATAAGAAACCTTCCAGTACCAACAGATTGCCCGCTCTGTCATCAGGCCCCCGAAAATATTCAGCACTTATTTTTGTCTTGCCCGGTAGCACAAAACTTCTGGACCAACCATGAGGTTTCCAGGTTTCTTGGAACTAAAATAACCCCGAGCCAAATGTCTATCACTATTCAAGGCCTACATACTAGGCCAAGAAACGCTCAAACAAAATTTTTTATCCTCCTATGGAGCTTCTGGAAAGAGAGAAACAACATCATCTTCCAAAATGAGACATTCAACTTGCTACGAGCTTTTTACAGAGCAAAACACACATATTCAGAACAATGACGAAATGTCACTGATGCCCAAATTGCCACCTACAAACCAAAACCTACCAAACAACCTCACATAATACACATAGGATGGAAGTCCCCTCCACCCAACTTCATCAAACTCAATTTCGACGGGTCATCTACAACGTCTTCTGCAGCAGCCGGAATAGTTCTACGAGATACTAAGGGTCATATCATAAAAGCCACGGCCTACAAGTTGGGAAAAGCCTCGCCACTCATTGCTGAAGCAACAGCTCTACGTAATGGACTCCTAGAAGCTTTACAGATGGGAATCTCAGAGCTAATGATTGAAGGAGACAACCTGCTCATTATCAACATTCTAAAAGGCATATTTAGCACTCCGTGGCGCATCCAGACACGAATCGATGATATTTGTGATCTCCTATCATAGTTCCAGGCAACTTCTATTACTCATATCTTTCGAGAAGCAAACCAGGTTGCTGACTACCTATCGAAGAAAGGACATCATCTCACATCAAAAGCTCATGCATATGATGTCTGTAACGATCAACAATTGGATATTCTTTTACTTCTAGATAGCTTAGGATACACCCTTGAGAGAAGGGTCTCCTAAAACTTTTCTTGTATCTTCTTTTTTTTTTTAAAAAAAAAAACCACACAATAAGTATCTAAATATTGGTATATTTTAGAATACATCCAGTTCATTGTCTTGTATTTATTTTAAAATTATTTGTAAAAAAGCCTTAAAATAGTTACACATATATTACTTATGTTTATTTCAGAAACTAATAACAAAAAGATAAAAATCACTTTTCTAATTTTCATATTTTGCTTTCTGAGTTTCAAAAGCTGAAAGCTGAAAAGAAATTAAGGAAAATTGTGAATAACCACCTGCACGATACACCTATTTCAAATAAAAACCTCATTTTCATTTGTGTTTAATTAACCACCTCATTACCTTAAGTTTTTCAAATATACACCTGTTAACGGAATTTTGTAACGGCGTTAAGTGGGAGGCCCAAATTCTTACTAAATTACGCTAACTCTCTCCAAATGTTCACTAATTACCTTACTAATCTATAGTGTGACCGGTCAAATCTTGATTAACATTTTAAAATTCTTTTTTTCTTTTTTCAATTTTTCAAAATTTTAAAACTCTATATTTTAAATATATAACATGGTAATGGACACAAATTTCGACACAACACTTAATCGCGTTTTTAATAATAAAGACGACATTTTTTCAAAAAAGATTACCGCCATATGCCCAGTATGGGCACAAATGTAGAGAAACCCTACCAAACGAGTACCTACAAGTCGGGTTTTCGGGAATATATGTCTCAAAGTCCGTTTTTCGAAAAAATGTCGTCTTCCGTTCGAAAAATCCATTTTGAAGTAAGTGCTCAAAAACCAGACTTGTAGGTACTAGTTTCGTAGGGATTCTCGAAATTCGTGCCACAAAGGGCGTACGACGGTGTCTGTTTTTTGAAAAAACGTCGCGTTTCGTCCAAAAAGCCGTTCCAAGTCCGTGCTCAAAAATCCAGCTTGTAGGTACTCGTTTCGTAGGATTCTCGAAATATGTGCCCGTAAACGGCGTACAACGTTGTCCGTTGTTCGAAAAACATTGTTTTTCTAGTCCAAAAAAGTTGTCTCGAAGTACGTGACCGAAAACGTAACTTGTAGGTACTTGTTTTGTTTCGAAGGGTTTCATTAAATTCGTGCCCATAAAGGACATACGACGTTGTCCATTTTTGGAAAAAAATATCGTCTTTATTATTAAAAATGCGATTAAGTGTTGTTTCGAAATTTGTGTTCATTACCATGTCATATATTAAAAATATATAGTTTAAAAAAATAGTAAAATTGAAAAAAATAAAGAATTTATAAATGTTAATCATGATTTGACCGGTCAAACTATATATTAGTAAGGTAATTAGTGGAAGCAATCTTAGAAATTGGAGAATAGGTGTCAAAATGGTCAAATTCTTTCTTTTGGGTCAATAGTTTTCTGTTAATGGAACATATATATGTTGATGATATTATTTATATAATGATGAACTAGATTTTATGAAATGTTTTACGATGTTTTACTATTCTCTTCTCCTTGTTGCAAATAAAATAAATTGAAATGAATTTACGAGCTTAGGGTAGTATGCATGTTACTGACCCTCGACTCATACTTTTTTGTTTTTCTGCTTTAGGTACTGAAGGAGAAGAATGACACATCTTAGCATTGAGGAATAATTTATACTTGAGTAACCATGACAGTTATGTAATTGTTTATGATGTTAAACTCTGATTTTGTAATTCTGATCCACTCAGCTAATTATTTCATAATTGATTATAAAACCTAAGTTATATCATGTTTAAGTTAGGTAGTCATCTTGCCTCGTTCTTTTCCTGCGGGAAAGTGCGGCATAAACGCTACGACTGTCGAGGTTTAAAACAAGCCGACCTTTCGCTGCTATTCTTGGAGTAGTTAACCTAATAAATATGGTTAGAAGTTGGGGCTTTACAACTTTAATGAAAAGATTGGATATAATTTTTCGCTATAAATTTCACTCTCCTTATTCATCATCACGAATTTTGCACATACTCTATTTTAACTAACAAAATAATATAGATAGTGACATTAGATGCCAAGATTGTTTCTGTCCAAGACAGCAACAGTGTATGTGGTGGTGGGTATTTGGTGGAATCGTGGCTCCCAAACGTCCTTCGTGGTGGTGGTTACCTGCAAAACAAGGAGAAACCTCGGGGGTGGTTCCGAGGATCGCCTCTCCGATGCCTAAGTCAGTCCAAGTTGAGCACAAGATCTCTAGTAGAGAGAAAACGAGTATCAAGTGCAAGTATTTTGTGAATGTTTGATTGAACGTACCTTACCCATGCATGGGCATGGGTATTTATATGAGACATGGACTTGTAACTGACCTAATAAAGTGAGTGGGCCTCTTTGGAAGTGGGCCAAGGTGGAACGAGGCCTTCATTAAACTCCAGCCTAGAGGTTATATCCGGAGTGGTCTGCCTGAGGAGGTCTGCTCTGCTCCAGGCGCTTTGACGTGGAGTGGCAGGACCCTTGGTCTGCTGCCAGCTGGAGGTCTGCTGGACAGACCCCATACAATTTGCCCCCCGGACCCAGTATTTGCGGACTGCAATATGCTGGGTACGTTTATTTTTGATCTGGCGTTCTGCTTTTCGCAGACTGGTACATGACTGTCTGGGAGTTGCTCTTCACAAACTCCAGAATGCTTCCATTTTTTCCGCCCATTTGGTTGGGGTGTTGAGCAAGGGTCATTAATTCATTTTGAATTGGATTGAATTGATGTGACTCCTTGGGTTCCCAAGGAATGTAATGATGACAAGTTGGTGCTGAGTGGACGAATTATGCCTATTTAAAGGCTGAATCGACCTTTTGTGGGACTTTTCAGTTTCTTCCCCTTCGAACTCTTTGCTTTCAAACTTCCCTGTTGTTCTTCAAGAATTTCTTTTCTCCCTAGCCATTTTCAAGTGATTCCTCTCGATTTTCCTGGGATTTGTCTGCGTTTGGAGCTTAATTTGGAGTATTGATACTGTTGCGTTTGTGGCTTTCGTCTTCTCTTTTCTCGGCGTCTTCAGTTCTCTATCCAGGTAAACTCTTTTTTCCAGATCTACTTTTGATTTTTTCCTTCTTGGATGGTTTGGATGTGATCTTCTCTGTGTTTATGGATTTCTCCCCTTTTTCCTTTTGTACGCACTTATTTGCCAGTGTTTTTGAGGTTAGGGTTTCTTTCCTTTGGTCTTCAGATGCGGTTGCTTATTTCTTTGTTTCATAGATCTGTTTGGTGTTGTTTCATTTCCGTTCTGCTGCTCTAGATGATAGGCTCTGCTCTGCTTATTCAGCTGAGCTCTGCTCTACTGTTGTTTGTGGGATTTTTAGGGTTTGCTTTGTTTACCCAGTTATCCTCTTTACTTGCTTGGTTGTAGGCCTGTGATGTGCCTTCATTGTTTTGTTTGCGTCATTTGCAAGAAAATATCCTATTTCTTGGCTATCTCTGATCTTCACATACCATACATATCCTTGCCCCCCAGTCTGGTAGCTCAGTCTGTAGGTCTGAGGTGCCAGACTACTTTTGCATGTATCTTTTTGTAAGAAAAGCAAGAAAATATCCTATTTCTTGGCTATCTCTGATCTTCACATACCATACATATCCTTGCCCCCCAGTCTGGTAGCTCAGTCTGTAGGTCTGAGGTGCCACACTGTCTTGTGTTGTGACTTCAAGTCTGATGTGCTGTCGTCTCCGTTGGTCAGAAAGATCTCAGCCCTTGGCGCGCTGAGGTTGCTATAGTTGTTATATTTCTCCTGGGCCTTCAGCCGGTCCACTTCTCTCTCTGCTTCCTTTTTTTTTCTCTTCCTCTGCTCTGTTGGGGCCTGGGGCCTCCAAAATTTAATCTGCCTCCCATGAACTGGTGCTCATTCTGCCTGGTATCCTGTCTAGCAGGTTGATAGGTTTTAATCGTATCGCCTAATCAAAAATAAACCTACGGACCTCTAACTAGGTAGTCAGTGGAAGCAGGGTCGAATCCACAGGGAGACAGAGTTTCTAAACCAATATTCAACCAATTCAGCTACTCCAGATGAAATCAGGAAGGAATTAATTAAACTAAAGAATAGACTACAGAAGACGGAATAAATCGAGGATTAAACTATGGAATAAAAGTCTAGGGTATTAGGTCGGTCCACCATGCTTATACCAATCAAATAGGGTCAACTACTACCAAAACCTAAGTCAAGAGTCGGGAGATTAGAGCCTATGTTGAGCTATGGTTAAGACTCAACGCTCATAGTTCAACATACGCCGCATATTCACTAACGTAATCAGAACTACTGACATGTCCTAGGCCTCTAGTCGTAAGACGGATCTGTGCAAACAACTATTAACCACAAGCAACCAACGAAACTGCGCAATAACGTTAATTACTCAATAAAGAACAAACCACATCACAATCACCCTAATCAAGCCCTAGAAATTGATAGAAATCTAAATCGCAATCATGGTATAAACATGGCTTTCCTATCTAACACCCTAGAAAGAGACTACTCAGACATGATCGAATTAATGACGATAAAACTAATATGAAACCCTAACAATTGCATCATGAACGATTAAATAAATAAACTAAGTAATCAAAGTAATTAAAGAGATAAAGAGTAGAGAAGGGTACCAATTGACGGAAAGCAGGAACTTTTATTGAAATTGAAATAGGTTTGATCACCTCTAAATTAATCTAAAGTGTTTGAATTAAACTAAGAACAATGAAGAATAAAACTAGTCTAAAACCTAATGAAAGATGAATAAAAGATGTCCTCTAGATAATGAGGAAAAGGTATTTATAATACCCCCTCAAGTTCACTAAAAACGGAAACAAAAAGTGAAAAAGCGCGATTAAAGCACCAGACCCGATCGGGCCCGAGCACAGTACCCGATCGGGTCCACATACAAATTCCCCCAATCTTCACTCCTGGGCTCTGGCAGCAGCAGTGCAGCAATAAGGCGAGAAAAGCGGCCCACCCGATCGGGCTCGAGGCATCCACCCGATCGGGCCTGGGCGCATTATGGCCTAGGAAAGACGCCCTTCAAGCAGCGTCTCTAATAAGACCTACGAGCAGCCCACCAGATCGGGTCGGGCGGTGGATGGCCGATCGGGTCTGGGCACATGTGTTCTCGCCCGATCTGATCGGGCACGCCTTGCCCGATCGGGTCCGCAACTTTCATACCCGATCATAAATATTTCGCCCGATCGGGCCATTTCTGCCCGATCAGTGCACGGAAACCTCATTTGACTCTTTGGCTCTCTAATCTTCACGTTTAGGGGTCTTGGGACCTCCTAAACTATCCATAAAGCTCGTGAGCCATCCTACGTGCCTCGTAACATCTCGTAAAGCCGTGGTTGCTTCCAAAAGGCTCGGAAATAAGGAGAAAACTCCATAAAACCTACAATTCAATACTAAAACACGAAACCACAACTACATACGATAGTTAGCACAAAATAGCTCCCAAGAGCTCCAATGAAGCACAAATTAGCTTGTAAATAAGGGAGAAAACTCTATATAAATACGTGATATCACAAGTCTGCCTGTTTTTGCTCCGTGTGTCGATGCTTTGTTGAAATCCTCGACAGCTATGTATTTTTCTGCCAGGGCCAGGGCCTCGCTGAGCTCCTTCATGGTGACCCATTTAAGGTCATCCATGAATTTACTGGTGTGGGGTAGGGCGTTCCTCAGAGCGTGCAGAGCGAGCTTCTGCTCCAGCTCTGGGATGTGCACCAGCTGTTTTTTGAACCACCCTATGAAATCCCGCAAGCTTTCATTCTGAGTCTGCTTCAGTAATAGCAGCTCATGTGTGGATTTGTTCCTCCTACTCCCGCTAACGAAATGCTCTTTGAATCTCTTCTTCAGTTCATCAAAGTTAGCAATCGTCCCCTGGGTAATAGTCCTGAACCAGGTCTGAGCTATCCCTGTCAGAGTGGCAGGGAAGTGTCTGCACCATGTGGCCTCATTGTAGTTTCCTAGCTCCATGTGGGTCTCAAAGGCTGCCACATGCTCCTTTGGGTCTCCCTCCCCTTCAAACTTGAGATTGGATGGGAGCTTCGCTTTCGAAACTCTGGCCGCAATGATTTCAGGTGTGAAGGGGGACTTTGAAGGAGATCTAATCTCCTCTGCTGGTGATACCACAATGGGTCTGGAGTTGACTCTGTGGGTTATGAGTCCTCTAAGGTCTGTGGGGGCTCCATTATCCCAGAGCCCTCCTCTGGTATTGTTCCTAATCTCAGGCTGATATGCCTTCTGACCGTTTCGCCACCAGGCGCAGACAGGGCCTCTTCCGCTCCTGAGTTGTGCCTGGTTCTGGGCCGCGGCTGGACATTCTGGGCCACGCCCCCTGGATTTCCTCTGTGGACAGATTTCCTGCTTGAGCCTGCCGTATACCCTGTGGGTGTCAGTTCCTCGAACATGCTGGGATGATCTTGCTGCATGATTTCAGTATCCCACTCTGCTTCTTGCCAACCCCTCTTGATGTACTCGGGTCCAGAGCGGCTAGATAGGCCATACTTCGACGTCGGGGTGGGTGTGACGTTTGTCATGTTGTACCCGCATAGGGGGTCTGCTGTGGCTGTCTCCTCTTCAGATGAGAGCTGCAGGTGCCTTCGAACTGAATCATGTGTTCTAGTTCTCCTTCTCTTTCGAGGAGGTTGGCTTCCAACAGTTTACATAAACCGTTGTGCAGACTGCAGCACTTGAAAGGCTGCTTGAAGTTGCTCCGGTGTGGGCATGACCACTAAGCTGCTTGGCTGTGGGGTCTGCCTGGTTTCATGGCAGGGGGTGATAGTGTTATCCCTCCTGTCTGATCTGGTGGTAGCAGCACTACCCCTTCTTGTTGATCTCGTGTTTGTTTCTCTCAGTGGAGAGTTGCTTTCTCCTCCTGAACTGTCGGAACCGAGCGTTTCTGAGGTTGGAACCACCATTGCGAAGTTGTAGATTGGGCTTTTCTACTCTTACCCTCCTTCTAGCGCCAAATTGTTTCTGTCCAAGACAGCAACTGTGTATGTGGTGGTGGGTACTTGGTGGAATCGTGGCTCCCAAACGTCCTTCGTGGTGGTGGTTACCTGCAAAACAAGGAGAAAACTCGGGGGTGGTTCCGAGGATCGCCTCTCCGATGCCTAAGTCAGTCCAAGTTGAGCACAAGATCTCTAGTAGAGAGAAAACGAGTATCAAGTGCAAGTATTTTGTGAGTGTTTGATTGAACGTACCTTACCCATGCATGGGCATGGGTATGGGTATTTATATGGGACATGGACTTGTAACTGACCTAATAAAGTGAGTGGGCCTCTTTGGAAGTGGGCCAAGGTGGAACGAGGCCTTCATTAAACTCCCGCCTAGAGGTTATATCCGGAGCGGTCTGCCTGAGGAGGTCTGCTCTGCTCCAGGCGCTCTGACGTGGAGTGGCAGGACCCTTGGTCTGCTGCCAGCTGGAGGTCTGCTGGGCAGACCCCATACAAAGATAAAATCCCCACTTACCAGAAGAATACATTAGAGGAGGCTGAGGTGGGGGCCTTGATTTGAACTTTAAAATGCCATTCGCAAAGATATTAAATTAATCCATTTATATCGAAACATTTGTAATAGCGTAATAGAAGTATATTGTATTGGTCCAGCAGACCAAAAAGAACACTCACTATTCAAATATGTGATTCTTCTTTGCCTTTTATAGGGCAAAGTATCTCCTATATGATTTTTGAAGGTTGAAATTTGTAAACTTTGAAAAATTGTTGTAAAAGATTTACTTTGATTTACTAGTGTATATAATTTGGATGCATTACAAAATCATATAGATTGATTGTAATCAAAAGTTCGCAAGATACATAAAAAATTTACTATAAACAAAATTCAGTCGAAAAATTAAGCGTGTGCCACACCTGACAAGTTTATTTGGTTATCCTCAAAATTTTGAAAAGTTCGAATACTACACATTATAGTATCCTGTCTAATTTTATGTGGGCTTCAACAAATATTGACAAATTAAGGACAAAAAGAACGATAAACCTCTTGTCATAATAAGTATCCTCAATTCCCAAGCCACAAATACATATATACCGAACAATATTTAGTTGAAAATTTTGTCAAAAATAGCCTTTTAAAAGTTCATATTTGCGAAAAAAACCTTTTCAAAATTTCTTGGCAATAAAAACCACCAACTCGGTTTTTGCCAAGAAGAAAAGTTTTCATTTTCCGCATTGACTTCTATATTTCCTACGTTGACCCCTATTTTTCCCGAAGTTTTACAGGAAATTAAATGAAATTTTTTTTTAAAAAATTCAATTCAACAACAAAGAATGACAACTATCATGTTATTTTAGGGTTTATCCCATTTATATAGCAAAATCACCGGAAAAAGTAGGGGTCAACGCTGGAAAAGCGCAAGTTAATACCAAAAAATGAAGAAAAGTTTCTTTTTGTAATAAAAAACCGAGTTTGTGGTTTTTAACGCCAAGAAATTTTTTAAAGTTTTTTTTTCGCAAAAATGAACTTTTTAAAGTTTTTTCTTTTGAATTTTTTTGCAAATTTAAAATTACTTATTGAAAAAATTTCTCGAGAGCAGGCCCTATTCGCTTCTTAAAAGAGACTCATGTTTCACGAATTAACTTTGGTTACTACCCCCACTTCCCCAATTTTCGGGTTTGCGGAGACAATGGTGGTTCACTGGAGAGGCAACAACCTAGCTACAACAGTAAAATCCAACGGTATTAATCAACGAAAAATTATGGAAAAAAACTAACTAAATTTAATGATTAACAACTCATACATTGCAAGTTATGGAAGCATTCGTATTATCCTAACAAAAACTATAGATATAAGGTGGTCAGTTGTTTAAATAACGTGGTCGTGGATAATCGTTCCTAATTTCACCATCATTGATTTATTTTACAGTTAGTGTTATCTTGTTAGCTATAAAAATCAAACATGATGAGAGTGAAGCTTAGCTTAGTTTTTGAAAGCATATCTCTTGATTTTAAGAGACTTTAATGTTTAATGTCGATTCTCATTCCACTATTGTGTCTTTTTCTGAAAAAGAAGCAAACATGATCACTATTGGCACAGAAGAACTATAACTCTTCATTGCTTAAAAGAGCCCATCATGTATAATCGAGAAAAGGAATCTGATCTTTATTTTTCCTTTATGTTTACCTAAGCCATGCTTGTTGGACTATAAATAGATATGCATGTACGTTGCTGCTAATCACAAACATTTCTTCTACCTATCAAAGGTTTAGCTTACTTCGTCAATCTCTTTATAACTTTGCCATTTATCTTGTGCTAGCTAGTTTCAAAGTTCCTTAATCCTTAGTTTATTTTCATCTTATTACTAATACATTTAATTTTGGGTCTTGATGCAGGAACCTCATAGTTGATAGCGAAATAATTACGAAATGGCGTCGGGGCAAAGTCAAATGCAAGTTAAAGTTCAAGGTACCTTCAAGAATGAAACATTTGCAAGATTGGAGCTGATGAAGATCGAAACATATTCTGGATTTTTCGAAGATGGAGGTCCTGAAGCCATATTTGAGAAAGATGCCAAGACTAGTTTCAAGCACATTGGTATCCCTCCTGACGGCTCTAAGGTCGGGGTGGCATACCGTGGCCCCAACGGAGACCAATGGGTTTTGGCATGGCGTGTATTTCTAGACGTACTTCCCGTCCTAAGATCCAACAAGGTATATTTGTTTGTTTAGTTAGAGATTATGCATCATACACTTGGGTGTACCCTGAGTACGGTACATCCAAGTCTATTATTTGAGCAGAAAAATAATTTTGGGTGTATTTGAGAAAAAAATACTTAATCTGATGCTTGTAATTTCTCGTAATTTACTTTAGGTGCTTGCTAAGCATGTGAAAGCAGGAGAAACAATTGATTGGGAAAAAATTGAAAAGGAGCTCAATGAGACCCACAAGAGCGAAGTGGACACTCCTTACTTTAAGGCTAAGGTCAGCCTTACTGTGGCAAGTAAGGCTGAGCTTAATGTGACGTTTCTTAACCTTCCTAGGGACTAAACTGCTATGTCACTCACACTCTAAATATATGTGTGTCAATATGAGCCCATACTTATAGAAAATAAGTCAAGATGACAATATCTTTTTCTATTATAAAGTATTATCCGTAATGCGAGCTTCACCAATATAATCCATATGAAGTAAGTTTTATCTTATGGAAGAATGAATTCCTTTATCTATGCGTAATAAAGCGATCGATGGGGAATCTAGTACCGGCTAGTGTTGTATCTTTATTCTGGTTCTAATAACAACCAAACTCACCACCATGCGTGCATCATGCATGCGTGCTACAAATTATGATTAGCTAATCGTCCAATATTGTTTCAAGGACTGATAGGTTGATTCTGAGGGTTGGGAACTTTTTCTAAGAGAGGTAGAGAAAAAACATAATAAACGTACTCCAAATATTTGTAATTACTATTATTTTTTCTCTCTCTTATATGAGGTGTCAACCCTCAGGATCAACCAAACATTTTCCTATTAATTTATTAGGTTTTTGCTACTACGGGTTGTGGGCGGTCCCCCCAAGTTTTTATTTACAGCTTGGTACATGAAATTTTTGCGAAGTTTCAAAGATTGACTATTTATGATGGTGTTTAGTAAGCTAATTATTAAGGTTTTGATTTGTTGCGCCAATTAAATTAGGAAAAATCCCACATTTGTCCGGTCTTCCACCATTGGTACCACCTTTAATTAATCCAGTTATAATACGACGTTTGACCCTCATATTCTCTCATTGATACGGGATGATGGCAACTTGTTTGACCGGCCAAAATTACTGTTGACTTTTAAAAATAAAAACTTAAAAAAAATCTCCCCTACCTCCCTCCACTCCCCTTCCCCCTCTGCTGCCATCCCACCCCCTCCCCTGCCACCATCCCCTTCCCCAGTTACCCTCGCCAGTAATACTCACACAACAACCACTCTCTTCTCTTTTCTCTCACGCCTCCCCTGTCCTCGTCCTCCCTCTGGTTTGCACGACACGGGCCCCTCCCCTGTTCCTGCTACCTTTCACACACCACTAATCAGTGGCTGCTGCCACCTCCGGCCAACACATGAGGCTCCCTTGCACCTAGAAGCCGCCGATGAAACAGCCCAACCACCACGCTCTCCTTATTCCCTCACCTTCTCTCCACACATCACTGCAACCACTCCCCTTTTTTTTCTGTTCGTTGCTGCTGAACCCAGCACCGCACCCAGAAGCCGCCGGCAGCCCAACCATCGTGAAAGTCACGTAACGACAGCTGTTGAACGGAGGGGAGGTGGTGATAGCACCCCAGCAGTGGGGGAAGGGGAGGGGCGCGGGTTGGCTGGGAGGGTGGGGTGGGTTTTTCTTTTTTAAATAAATTTGATTTAAAATTTTAATTAAAAATTTAAGTTTAAAATATACTCAATTAGCTATTAATCACGTGATTAGGAATAGTACCCATGATTGGAGGTCACCAATAGGTGACAGACAATATGAGCAAATGGGGCCAAAGGTGGGAATATTGCTGGATTAATTGAAGGTAGCACCAGTGATAGAAGACCGGCCAAAGGTGGGATTTTTCCTGTCAATTTTTCCATAAAATTAAGGCTTTGATTTGTGAATAAGTGACGGAAAGATGATTATGACCATGTGGGATCAGAACTTGTAGTAATTTTGTAACATTTAGTTTGTTGATGAGTAGCATATAATTATTTTTCGCAAAATAGGCTAATAAATTGGTTTTATAATTCTAATCGAAGCTAACTACTTATGCAACCTCCTAAGTTATTATCCAAAGAAAATATTTTGGCTAATGCCCTGTTAAGTTCATCTTAAAATAATAATATTCAGTAAAAATAAGTTCAGTTTAGTAAAAATAAGTTCAATTGAGCAAAAATAAGTTCAGTTTAGTAAAAATAAGTTCAATTTAGTAAAAATCAGTAGTGCAAAGAAGAAAAAATAGCATGAATCAGTAAAAACAAGTTCAGTTCAGCAAAAATAAGTTCAGTTGAACAAAAATAAGTTCAATTTAGTAAAAATAAGTTCAGTTCAGCAAAAATAAGTTTAATTCACTAAAAATAAGGTGAACTGAACGGGGCCTAAGATGGGTATCAGTTTTGACCCCCTGGTTATTAATTTATAAGGTTTTTTCATCAGCTATATGGTTTTTTCGATCAATTATAAGGTTTTTTTTTCTATTAGTTATAGGTTTTTTTTATCAGATTTAAGATTTTTTTTCTTCTTTTAATAAGGTCTACATATCAGTTTATAAACACATATTTGTCAATTAATAGATATATTTATCAATTAATAAGTGACACGGTTTGCATGCACCAAATTAATAACCTACCTTAGCCTAATATTGGGTAAGAAAGGGTCGAATCCACGAGGAAGCAATGATTAATCAAGGTTTGAATGAGATTTAGCGAGCTAAGCCTATTTTTGGGGGTTTTTGATATTAAAGATCGACTAAGAAATTAAGAACTAAATAACTAGCAAATAGACTAAGTGATTCGAATTAAACTATATAAAGAGGACACTAGGGATAGGGGATTCACGAGCTAATATTATATTAACCAAATTGCCAAGCCAAGGGTATTCATTAGGGTCGATTAGGGGACTAAGTCACTCAAATGTTTCCCAATTATTCTCTCGAGCTAATTCGGATGACCTAATTAACCAATTTTACCTATTCTCATGGTAAAATTAATCAACCAAGTATTTCCACAACTCATAGTGATTCGGTTGAGGTCATAGGAAGTCAACATCTATTCTCATGGTGAAGTCAACCTATTGACTAGCTTAAGGTCAATCTAGGCTTCATTTCTCAATCCTTCACCTAAGATACCCAAATCTTATTTAAATGGTGATCAATCAATCAAACATAGCAATTAATTTAAACTAGACAACCTAATTTTACCTAGGCCTAACCCCCTAGCTTGACTTTCAAGGTCAACTCATGATTAGCAAGGTCATCCCCTTCTGTTAGCTAGTAAACTACTCACTAGCCATGAAAAGCATGAAATAAAAAGCTCGAATAAACAATGGTGATCTAACAATGGTGGAAATCATATTAAATAAGCTAGTCATCAACTAATTACCACTAATAAATGCTAAATCAAGGTAAAACATGTATAAAAGCAAATAAAGAGAAGAGATAGAATAAATACTCAAAGATGGATGGAAATCAAATGCAAAACTCCATTAAAATAGCTTCAATCTTCAACTTTAAACTTTTATATCTAGTTTTTCTCTCTAAACATTCAACTTCTCTCTCTACTCTCTCTCTAATTAAAGCTAATTAAAATCTTGTATTAAAAACATAGTTAATTGTTATTATAAAAATGGGTTTTTATACCCCGTAAATATAAGGGAAAAGATGTAAAAGACGATACAAAAAGAGCAGTTATGGGCAAAGGAGCGCCCGCTCCTTACAATGTAGAGCGCCTGCTCCGTGCTTGGAGCGCCCGCTCCGAGAACGCTCCTGGGTCGCTCCAAGTCCTGCCTTCCCTTCTTCACTTCTTCATGGACGGAGTGCCCGCTCCCCTGTTTTGGAGCTTCTTCCTTGCAAATCTAGCTTTAAACACTTCAAGAAGAGATTAGATAGGGGAGGGGGGATGCACATACACATGTAATGATCTATATGCAACCTAAATACATGTAAATGAACTAAAACTAAATTCAAAGCATGAGAATATGAGAAATGATGTATAAGGGGAAGAAAAGGAAACTATATGGCCTAAAATGCATCTAAATGACCTAAAACTAGATGCAAATTAGTGAACCTAAAGTCCACTTATCAATAAGATAAATCTATTATTAGTTCATAAAACATAACTGTTAGTTAATAAGGTTTCAATTATAAAATGAAATTTATCAGTTTGTAGCAAATGGGCTGCTAGCCTATGAGTAATAAAAGAAAACTATCAGTTTTAAAACTTACCAGCCTATAAGATATATTTATCACTTTATAAATACCCCCACTATTTCTTTTTGTTTGTTTCATAAACTGTCACTCCAAATGCCAATGAAGAATGTCATAGGTATGTCATGTGAGTGAGGACAACAATTAGTCCACTTATTATATAGTAAATGCGGTGATTAAAGTAGGTGAGAGAAAATTGTAAGATACATGTCGGGCCAAAAAGTGATAAAGTAAGAGTAGATGGGTAATATATTTAATTTTTCCATGTAGGGAAAGATGAAAAAGCAGGACAAGCAAAAAGAAATGGACAAAACGGAATGTAGGATGAACAAAAAGAAACGCAAGGAGTATAAGTTATCAGTTTTGACATAATGCTATCAATTCAAGGTAACAGAAATTATATTGTACTCCCTCCATCCCACAAAGTTCTTCTCACTTCTTGAATATATGTGAGGCATAAAATAATGAATTGGGAAGAACTTTGTGGGACGGAGGAAGTATGAGATTATAACATTTTATATCCCCCAATCCACAAAACAAAACATTATCATAAACATAGTTGGAAGGGGGTTGCGGCCTTGCGGGTGTTAGCAGTAGACAATACCACTTTCTTGCTTAGTAACTTGAGAGTCGGGGGAGGCTTATAACACCCTTTCCTTTATGATCTAGCCAACTATTAATATATTAGAGTATTTCTCTTCAACTGTTTAAATTTTTATTTATAGGCTTTCCTAAATTGATTATACTAGGTTGTAGCTATAAAACCACATAGGTTATAGTTATTACCACTTCCTTGCTTAGTAACTTAGTCTATTTATAGTGTACTTCATACATATTTCACGACTCACAATAACTCGACTTACTATCAAACATTATACTTCTTCCGCTTCTTTTTAATTGCAACAATTGCCAAAAATGGAAATATCAAATTAGTTGCGACAAATGTTTTCTTTCCTTTTTTAGAAGTCATTTCTTTCTATCTCTCTCTTTATCACATGCTCCACTTTCTCTCTCCATCCCTTTCATAGTCACACCAAAATTTTGCCTAGGAGTCCACCCAATTGTGTTTGTTGCAATTAAAAAGAAACGGAGGAAGTATTACTCGTTATTAATTAAAAGCTATACTTGAGATTTCATATTAATATTGATTATTTGATTAAGTAGTCACATAATTCGTTTGAATATTAGAACAAGAATATATATAAAAGTGAGTTCTAAACACATATCTAATATATTCTTGGAACTATAAACTATTTTTACATAAACAAACAATTATAGAACTTAAATGAAACAAAACATAAGATATAAATTTAGTCAATTCCTTTTTACTGCTTAAGTTTATTTTAACTTTTATGTTAGATTAAAAGCGTCCTATTAGTAGTCTAATAGTCCAAAAGTTCAATAGTCTAAAGTTAGTAGGCACTGTCATATGTGTGTCCAAGGTCAAAGTTCATAGGAAGAATTTTCATGGAAATTGATATTGTTAGCTTATTTGAATTCCATATGACCATATTATAGTTAGAAGTTTTAAATGGCATTACTGCAATTAAACTTGAAATGTTATTACTAAGTGATCCATTAGTTATATTAGATAAGTCATATTAGTTGAGTAGTTGTCCAAAGATAGTATTACCTCCGTTCTCTTTTAGTTACAACCCTTTTGCAAATAAGGGAAACTAATGCAAAATTTTTAATGAGGTATTAGGTGAATGTTTGGGTATAATTAAGGGGGGTGGGAACCATTGAGTGTTATAATTGTGCAAAAAGTATGAGAGAGTGTGTGCGGGACCACATCAAAAAGTATTTTAATTATGTTAAGTATGAGAGAGAGTGTGGGGGACCACAACTATATAAGGAATAAAAAAAGGATTGCAACCTTTGGGAAAATTCTATTTTACGAAAGGGTTGCAACTAAAAGACAACGGAGACAGTATTAGTCTTTCTTAAGGTTGATGTGCGTGTTCTAAGTTCTAACTAATTTAAACATTAGTATCAAAGTTTATATAACTAAACCGTAAAATAAAAGTGAGCAAGGTTGTTTATCAACAAGTGGGTCACTTAAATCACTTCTTAAGTTAGTTAAGCCAGCAATAAAAACCCAAATCAACCTATTCAATAGTGAAAGTACATTGACATACCTTTGCTTGGACTACGAATAACAGAGGAGAGGGGGAGCGATGGTGCTGAGTCGTCGGCAACGGCGGCTGAAAAGGGTTCTTGGTGGTGCAGCAAGGACGTTAACAATGTGTTTGGATAAAAAACAGGAAGGAAAAAGAAGGGGAGGGAAGAAAAAGGGAGGGGAGAAAGAATAATGAGTTTTCCTTTCAAATCTCTCCATTATTGGAGGGAGAAATTTCTTATAAATTAATCATTTCATTTCCCTCCCCTCTAAATCCTTCACCCCCTCGCTTGTTATCCAAACAATGGATTTTTGTCATCTCCCTTCCCCTCCTTTTCCTTCCCTCATATTTTCGCTATGCAAACAAGCTGTAAAGGTGGAATTTGATGAAGTGTGTAAGTGACTATTGACTTAATCGATGGGTGGAAGGGGAAGAGGAGGCGGGGAAGAGGAGGCGAGGAAGAAGATGGGTGAAGGGGAAGAGTCAAAACTGAAGAGGAAGATGAAACGAAAAGTCAAAATTGAAGATCAAAGCTGATTTGGTCAAATTGAAATGTTTTTTTTCTTTTTATATACTTTCGCTTTTTATTATTATTTGCATTATTGTTATCATTAGGAATTTTATAAATCTTTAATCCTCAATTTACTAACTAATTTGCGATTGACTTAGGCCCTGTTCAGTTTAAATTAAAATAATAATATTCAGTAAAAATAAGTTCAGTTCAGTAAAAATAAGTTCAGTTCAGCAAAAATAAGTTCAGTTCAGTAAAAATAAGTTCAGTTCAGTAAAATAAGTTCAGTTCAGCAAAAATAAGTTCAGTTCAGTAAAAATAAGTTCAGTTCAGTAAAAATAAGTTGAACTGAACAGGGCCTTAGTTGCTTATTTAAGTGGCTCACATTACTTAACAAATAATAAAAAGTTAGTTGGATTAATTGATTAAATATTTATTGTGATTATTATAAAAATTAAATAGACTTGAATTGTCTTGAATTTATATTTATATAAATAATTAAAGAAATTTTAAAAAGAAAAAAAATAGGAGGCATTTAGTCAAAATAATAATTAATTTAGGTTTGGTACATTACAATATTGGTAAGAACAATCCTAAAAGGATCACATATTATATTTACACAGTAAACTTGATTGACCTACAAATTAGAAGGTGCACCATGGTGTACCTAGCAAGGTACACCATGTATCAAAACTACTTAGGGTCTGTTCATTTCAGCTTAATTTCAGTTCAGTTCAGTTCAGTTCAGTTCAGCTCTAATCAGTTCAGTTCAGCTCAGTTCAGTTCAGATCCAATCAGTTCAGTTCAGTTCAGTTCAGTTCAGTTTAGTTCAGTTCAGTTCAGTTCAGTTCAATTCAGCTCCATTCTTTTATAACTATTTTGTTAAATATTATTATGTTGGTCTAATTTATTTTACTAATTTCTCTTATTATTATTATTATTATTATTATTTTATATCATTATTATTAAGTATTATTATTATTAATTTTTATATCATTATTATTAAGTATTATTATTATTATCTGTATATTATTTTGTTTATTATAGTTTTATTCATTATTAATACTATTATCATTAGGGAGGAACATGGTTTAGGCTAAAACCATAAATAAATCCTCATTTTCAGCCCATAATCCAATCAAATCACGTCAAAAAGGTTTATGATGTAATTTTGCACGGTCCGACCCAATAATTTATTAAATATTAATATATAATTAAATATAATTATTAAAATAGTAATATTAATTTAATTCTTAGATATTATTGTTATTATATAATCATCATCAGGTATTAATATATTAATACAAAGACTATAAATAATTGCTATTAATTATCATTATAATTATTAATCATTATTATTATTAATAATTATTATTAATAATTTATGATTATTAATATTATTTATTTATAATTATGATTTAAAAATATCAAAAATACGATTACTATTATTCATTAAAAATTATTCGTTATTATTACTTATCATTATAATTATTATTTAATATTCTTATTATTATTGTTTAAATATTATTTATATATTTATTAAATTAAATTCAATTCAATTAAATTCAATTCAATTCAATTCAGTTCAGTTCAGTTCAGTTCAGTTCAGTTCAATTCAGTTCAACACCAATCAGTTCAGTTTAGTTCAGCTCCAATCAGTTCAGTTCAGTTCAGTTTAGCTGTTTTAAGTAAATCTAAACAGGCCCTTAGTTTTGCCATAGTAATATTTGAGATGTGATTTTAAAAAAAGGAAAAAAAAACTGTTTTACGTGACACTAAAGAGGAGAGAGGAGAGAGAGCAAAAAAAATAGGAAATACAAACATAAAATGCTTAATGTGAGGAGAGAAAAGGGGAAACAAAGATAAAATATAATTATAGATATTCATTAAAAATTACGTGTGAGTTATAACTACAAATTTAAATTTTTTTAAAATATTAAAAAAGGCTATAGTAAAATGGAAAAAAAAAAACTATGTAGTCGTATATGACAAAAGAAATCATTTTCAACCTTTCTTTTGTTTTCTTCAACCTTCATTTCGAAAAAAAACACTTGTATAATTCTCATTCCTTTTTGTTAGTTTCGAAGTATATATAATATATCCACAAAGAACAATTAATATATACGAAAAGAATAATTAGTATAATATATAGTAGTATAAATGTTGATCAAATATAATAAGATGATTACGTGCACTGATAAAGAACAATCAACTTATTTGAAAAGAACAATTAGTATCATATTAAAGAGCATGTATGGTACACCAAAAGAACAATTGTATTACTATAAGGGTTGTATATAATTACCTACTTATGAAAAGAACAATTAATGTTATCGTAAAGAACGTGTATTGTATTTCAAAAGAACAACTCTCACATTAGCCAAAAATTACATAAATCAAAAAAACTCATTGCAACGACATTGAAAATTCATTAATAAAAAACTGAATTATTGGAGAATGAGTTGTTCTTCGCTAACTAACAAGTTACATAAATATATTAATTTCTTTGTATATACTCCCCTAACCTATTCAATCATTGTTAAATACTTTGTTTATATAAGAATTGTTCTTTTCGGCATATGGTATTGTTCTTTTGGATATGTAGTATGTTCCTTTGGATATATGATGTTGTTCATTTGAATATAGTGTATTGTTATTTTGGGTATTTAGTGTTGCTCATTTCGAATAAATTAATCGTTCTTTAATTTATTAGTATACTTGATCATCTTAGTGTATTATTCTATTCATGCATAGTAATTGTTCTTTTCGAACATGTTAATTGTTCTTTGATTTATTAGTATACTTGATCATCTTATTGCATTGTTCTTTTCATGATATTAATTGTTCTTTTCGAATATGTTAATTGTTCTTTTTTAGATGTATTAATTGTTTTTTATCGGATATATTATATATACCTAAAACAAAAAAAAAACAATAACAATAGAGTTATACGTTTCTTAGAGGATGAAGGTTTAAGAAAAAATATCAGTGGAGGATGAAGATGAAATGCTTTGATATCGAATAAATCTAATTACGTAATTTGTTAACTATCACTTTTTATAATGATAATTTTCATTTTAAAGAGAAAAATAAAAAAAATCCTTTTTTAAATCCTCGTCCCTAAAAAATGAACATTATTATTTTGTGCTTTTTTTTGTTTTTCTAAATTATTTTTTTAAAAAATAATTAATTTCCTAATTTTTCTCCTTAAATCAAGTATTATTTTTTCTCTCCCCTCTCTCAATTTCACGTCAAACTTGTTTTCTAAATTTCTATTTTTTTTTCTTTTTTTTGTTATGGAAAAAAATTGACAAGGTGTACCTTGCTAGGTACACCATGGTCCACCTTCTAACTATGATTGACCCTTTTAACTTACAATAATCTTTTAGAGTGGTTTTGAACTTCATAAATTTAAGATAGCACTATGCTAAACGGGATGTGGAAAGGAGAGATAGACATCATGGGGGGTGATTGTGGGGGTAAGGATGTTAAATGTTATGCAACATGCAAGATAAAAGGGATTGTAGGTGGCAAAAGGATAATCCCATAAGAAAATAAAGTAATTAATTCAGAATCAGGGCCGTCCCGTACATTTTGGGGGCCCTGTGCTAAAAAAATTTTGGGCCCACAAAACCAATATTGATTATCTAAATATATATTGATTTTATAATAATAATATCAAAACTATGCAAATATTATAGTTTTACAATTATTTCATATCATGTTATTAACAACTGATCTGTCAAAAATAAGCCAAACTTACAAGAGAATATAACATTTTGATCTAGAAGTTAGGAGTAATGGAATTTTTTAACAAAATAAATAAAAACATATAATACCAAAATTGCTAAAAACTTTATTAATTAGCATAGGAAACTAATAAACCAAGTAAACATTGATTCCCCAAATTAGTCATGGAAGAAAAAACATAAACTACTCATGGAAGAAAAAAAAACTACTGAACTATAATATGCAGGAGGGCTGAAGCCTAAGGAATAGGGATGTCAGTGGGGCGGGTTTTTGGAGACCCGCCCTGCACCCGCCCCAGTTAGGTGGGGATGGGGGAAGGTTTCGCGGGGGATGGGGCGGGGAAGGGGATGAAAAACATCCCCACCATGGGTAATGGGGCGGGGGTGGATTTTAGTCCATACCCGCCCCATCCCCGCCCGCCCCGTCTGAGCCCCACTATAATTATTCTCCAAAGACCTAAAATCCTAAATGTTATTAGTTGTTTACTGCTTTCATTTGATATTTTTATTTTCCAAAGGCTAAAATCCAAAATTACTTTTAAACTTTTGTTTTCCCTCTCCCTTAACCCTAATAGATTGAGGCGGGGATGGGGTGGATGCGGGGATTCTCGCGGGGATGGGGCGGGGATAGGGCGGGTGCAGGGATTCGGGCGGGGATGGATTTTATCTTGTCCCCGTTGGGGCGGGAATGGGGACAAGATTTTCCCCCGCCATGGGTGATGGGGCGGGGATGTGGATGAGTTTTTTAGGCGGGGATGGGGATAGGAATGCCAATACCCGTCCCGCCCCGCCCCATTGACATCCCTACTAAGGAATCTATTCACGGAAGAATTAAAAAAAAAGCCCACTACACGGATTCGACCATGCGACCTCTGGATTCATTGGACTATAATGTGCAGGAGGAAATTGCCACTGGACCACATGTAGCATGATGTTTATCAATCATCACCAAGTGTATATAAGGTTATAAAATCTGGGGGCCTGTGCAAATGTTCCGGTTGCACATCCCAATGGCCGGCCCTGTTCAGAATCCAATTATATTGAGCATGTTGTTGTGGGGAAGAGCATAAATGAGTTCTTCAAACTTTGAAAGTTACTTTGTGTTTTATTCTACGAGATCCAAAATAAGAAGAAAATTCGAAATTCTAGACTTGGTGTTGTCGGTACTTAACTAGAGCATCTAATTCTTTGAAAATCTTCATACTTCTTTAGTTTTTTATTAGATTCTTCAGTCTTATGATGTAGTTTTAATAGATATAATCTCATCGCTAATTTCAATTACGAGATTATGTAATGGTAAGAAGAAAATTATCTGTACTGTTTCTTTCAGGGCTCCCAACCATATGCCCAGTGCGACTGGGTGCTTGGAAGTGGGGGGGGGGGGAAGGTAAGCAAATTCTTACCTACCCCAAGCACACTCACTTAATAAAATCTGAATGCAAGATGTCTGATGTTTAAAAATCTTACTTCACATATCTAAAATATTATTAATAACTGATAACTCCTTATTATTTATAATTCGTTTATCCATATAAACATGTGGTCATCACATGCTGGCTCCAAGTGAGGAATGATAAACATCAACAATTAGACGTTTCAAAATATCTAATAGGGACACCTTGATCATTTCACATGTTGAATGACGGGTAAAATGTTCATATAACATGTATAATGAGGGGCAAAGTGGACATTAACATGTAAAATAAAGGGCAATATGGTAAAGTCAAGTATATGAAATCGCCCCTCATTTAACATAGTATATAGATGGAAATATGGTGTCCAATATATGGTAATATTGTGTCCAAATGATGTAAAAAAAGGTATGTTATATTAATATATAGTTCAAATTAAAGTAATAGTATTAGATATTTGCAAACATCTAAGTGTTAGATGTTTATCATTTCTCGCTCAAGTAGTCTAAATGAATTTATCGGTGCTTTAACCACGTGGCCTACCTTGTACGTTGTACCACATATTCTCTCATCCATGAATCTAGTGCGCACATATTTTTATAATCTAGCATTATAGTCATGGTAATGATAACATGTTTGTTACCAAGCTTGGCTTGGCTTAGAGGTTAAGGGTTTGATCTCATGACTTCAAGGTCATGGGATCAAATCCCACTAGGGGCATTTGGGCAGGCCCGTCGCTGGGGCAGGGCAGGCGGGGCACCCGCCCTGGGCCCACAAACGAGAGAGCCCAGATCTTACTTTTCGACTAAGGAAAATCGGAGATAAAACAGTGTCATCCGCTAGTTGAACAACTAAATCACTGTAGTCCAGCGGTAAGTTGTTTGCATTCATGGAGTCTAAGGTTTGAATCCGTCCAGCCGCGTTAACCATATTCTGAACTTCGCTTGATTCTTTACCATTGCTCAAACCGTTGGCCTTCATTTTCCCATTTTTTTCCCCTCTTTTTTGAGATTGAGCTCCATTATTTGATTGCATTTGTTTCTTCTAGTTAAACCTTTATTTTTTTTAATGCTCATTTTTGTTTGTGACAATATATAAATTTGTTTTTCTTATGCAATTTAATTGGATTCAAGAAGTGATAACTTAGTAAAATATTAACTAAGATCTAAAATATATATATATTGCATTTTTATAAAGATTATTAATCATAATATTATAGTAATAACTTGATATAAATAAATGTACAAAAGAATATGGACATTTTTTCATTTACGGGTGTTTTTTTAATTGGGACACTTCTACTTTTTTCTATAAATGATAGGTTGGTCTACCTAATTATTATACTTCTGTCTACCTTTTACAGTTTTTTCTTACTTTTACCATCCTTCTCACTTACTTTTGCACTTTTTCCTTGGTTCGCGCGCAAAATCAAACATCCCTATTAAAAAAACTGAGTATTACCAGAACATATTAAATCGGAAATAGGTATTACCATAACATATTATTTCTTTGACGTAATATAAATTACACTTGAAACAATCTTGTAAAACCTACGTGTTTAAAGGGCCCTTAATTGTTAATTCGCCCTAGGCCTCTAAAACATCATAAACGGCCCTGCATTTGGGGGTGGGGATTCTCTTACCATTCCCCCTACTCTCAAATGTCGGGCCCCACAAACACCAGATCAAGAAATTGTGCTAGTTGAGATCTGGCCAGGGGTCCACCACATTACCTTCCCAAAAAAAAATGATAACATGTTTGTTGGCAAGAGCGATATCGATGAGATGAAGCCAAGAAGGCAAGAAGTAAACGAAGCTTAATAAGTAAACCTAGACCTGGGAACTATATCCGATCTGTCTCACCTGAACCAAATGATCCAATCCGTAATTAGAATTGGAATCAAACCGGAAGACCTGATTCAAAACCAAAAAGAAACCAATCTGAATTGAACCTGGTTCGAACCTAGATTGACTGAAGCTAACCCGAAGACCTAAAGTGAGTTGGCCTGAACCAATTCTTACCTGAAAGTCTAACAATCTTGATCTAATATTAACTCGACTTAATTAACCAAATCCTGATTTGAACTGAATAAAACTCAAGATATACCTGAATTCACGTGAAATCTGTTATTTTATTTTTTATTTTTTTATAAAAGGTAAAAAATTCTTTTTATTTTCTATAATTATCTTAGTCTTATAATTATATTAAATAAATAATACTCTTATATATACTTGAATCGATCAGATAACCACCCGTTCCCGATAAGCAAACATAGACCTATAAAAGCTGACCCGACCTAAACGACCGAACCGGAGGCTCAAAATAGACTTGACACCGACCACTTGAAATCAACCCAAGACTCGTGACCCGACTTGGCCGAAAGATACAGACGTGAAACAGACTTAATATGAAATTGGCCTGACACTATATCAACCAGAATAATACAAAACCTAAAATTTATATTTTAATTTATAATTTTATAATAATACTTTTTTAATTTTCAATATTATTTTTATCTTAAATCATAAATGTAATACTCCTCATAATAGTTTCCTACTTTATTTGTCAATGGGAAAAATGTAGATTAGAAAAAAAATTTAGGTGCTAAGACCTAAACCACATGATATATGAAGAAAAACACAGTCCCTAGAAAATACTTTGCAAAAACATAGAGTTCAATCAAAGAAACAACACAATTGGAACGAATTTGGAAGGGAGAACAAACTGAACTGTAACAATATTTGGATTTTTATATACCTTTGTCCCTAATGTGTGACCCGATCTGGACCCGAGCCAATATTGGCCCGCTACGAAACCAACATATCTGAAATAGACCCAAGCCTAAATTTACTCGACCAAACCGAACCCAAATGACCCAATTGCCATCTCTAGACAAACCCAAAATAAATGACCTATTCTGATTAGGTTGAGAACTAGATCAAATTCGAAACAAATCGACCCCCAACCAAACACCCAACTGACCCAAATGGTAGGTATGCGTGGCAGTCTTTAGTCAATATTTTTCGAATAAAATAATACAAATGTTTACTAGGAAGAATACATGAGAGGAGGTTGATGTAGAGGACTTTGATTAGGATATTTGTCCCCATTACAAAAAAAATGTAAATTAAAGATATTGATATATATTAGAGGTAATCCTATCTCACGGATTTACCAATAAAATCAGAAAATAACTACAATATAAGTAAAGAAAACAAAAGAAAAAGAAAATATATTAAACTAAATAATATAAATTACATAAGCTTCTAAAGCAAGCTGAAGCAAAAGTGGCGGTGGTCCAAGCGGCCAACCAATGACTTCGGTGGCAAATCAACAAAGAAGAGCAGAACACCATCGATCTTTAAGCTCCTTCGGGCAACAAGATTAGCTTGGTTTCATCTGCAATAAATGATAAAATTGACATCAAAACAAAACTGAAAGACATAATTCACATAAACATACTCCCTTTGTCGCTTAATATAAGGCTTGTTATTTTTTGACGAAAATTAAAGATTGAGTAACATATTAATTATGGTTTAAGAAAAGTACAAAAAAACATTCATGACAAAATTAAAAAAGGAATAAAGGACAAAATTATGGTTTAAATTTGGATGTTGTACTTTGATTATTAATTGTGGTTCAAATTTGTACCATAAATCAAAGGAAAAATCGGAAAAAATACTCAATAAGGATAAAGTTGAAAAAAGTTGCCGCATGAGGAACTTTGGGAAAAACTAAAACTATATATGAAAATTTTATAAACAAGACTAACAATTTGGAACACTCAAAAGGAACACGAGACCTATAACATTAAAGTAATATAAAATTCAACAAAAATAACAGCAAAATGACATGATACACTAATAGTAATATGTTAGACAAAGAAAACAAAAGCAGAACTGAAATGTCATTAAACACATCACGAAATTAGATGTCAAAATGACAACAAATTAAAACTGGAAAGACATAAGATCCATGATAATATGACATAAAAACAACACTAATATGTACTTCATCTGTTTATTTTTGTTTGTCCTATTTATTGTAGCTTCAAATGCCAAAGAGAGTGATGTCATAGGCATGTGGGTGGGGACAACAATTAAAAAGTTCCCTTATTTTATAATAAATTGGTGATTAAAGTAGGTGATAGAAGATTATAAGGTACATGTGGGACCAAAAAGTGATAAAGTAGGGGTAAATGGGTAATCTAATTTTCCATATAAGAAAAGATAAAAAAGTAGGTCAAACAAAAAGAAACGGACAAAAACGAAAAGTAGGACAAACAAAAAGAAACGGAGGGAATACGACATAAACATATCAGAAATGACATTAACTTTATGAAAAAATGATAAAAAGTCAACAAAATTGATATAGATTGATATATCGGATTTTTTAATGATGATATAGAAATAGGTTTAATTGACATTAACGCTACTCAAAATTACGTAACATGCAACAATAATGATATAAATCATTAAAGAAATGAAATAATATTTCTAAAATGATAATCCTTCTGTCCCATATTACTTGATACACTTCTCATATTCGTCCGTCCCATATTACTTGATACACTTCTATAAATAACATGTTTCTACACTAAAAATATATTTATTTATTATGGGATAGGTCTACATTTTTCCTATTGCATTCTCTCTCTTTAGCTTTTTATTTTACTTTTTCAATAAACTCATGGCCCATATTTGTCGCACATTGTACTTTATGAACTTAAATAATACCAACAACTATGGGTGTTAATGAGCCGAGCCGAGCCCGAGCTTGAGATCGCTCAAGCTTGGCTCGTTATACTTTGCTCGAGCTCGCACCGGATCTCGAACTTTTTCGAGCTTAGATTATCAAGTCCAAATTGCACAAAACTATACTTGAGTTCAAAAATTATAACCAAATAAAGTATATTTATAAGATATAATATATTATAACTAAGTTTATTTATTTTTCCTAGACTTATTAAAACTGTTCTACTAATATTTGAGGTCACTATGTTAAAATATATAATTAATAAAATATTTCGAGCCTGTTCACGAAATTCTCGAGCCGAACATGGCTGTGGTCGACTTGTGAAAATTTCGAGTCCAACTCGAGCAGGTCGCGAACAGGCTAAGCTCATTAACACACCTACCAACAACTAATTACTCACAATAAAATAAACAAGTCAAATAATACTCCTAAAACTCTACGCCGGTCAAACTGTATCAAGTACTATGGGATGGAGGGAGTATTAAAAGTATAAAAAATACATAAATTGTAATACTAAAAATGATATGATATGCAAAAAAATATAGAAAACTAACAAATAATATAAATCGAGTGTTTAAGGAATAAAATGTCCGTAAAGTTATATAAGAAGAACAAAAACAAGAAAAAGGATGGGTAGTTAGGACTTAGGATCCAAATTAAACTTGAGTCTTGATGGAGAATAATTACCCCCAATCAACTTAGCTCCAAATTTATTTCACGTTTGGAAATATAATTAATTTATACACTCTCTGTTCCATATTAATTGTAACATGCACAATTTTCACGCCTCCTAATGCACAACTTTAAACGTTTATATCTTTAATCGTGTTTAATAAAAATTGTAAAAAGTAGATATTAAATAACTATCTATCGAAACAAATCTAACAAGATCCCAAATGGCTATATTACGAAGGAAATATTAGAAATGACATGAAATTTTTGACAAAATGATACAAGACTGAACAAGAATGATATAAGATTAATATCAGACTTGTTAATGATATAACTCTATATTAGTAAAATAACTAGTATTCGGGCCTAGGCGATGCTCTGGGATTTATATGCATTATGCTTTAGTACTTTAAGATAACTCAAATTTGTTGTAAAAAGATGTTAGTAAGAAGTTATAAATTAGTAGTTTTATTCATAACTGCAATTAAAATGTTGTAACTTAATTATTGTTTTTCATTGAAAATATATAATATCATTATTAGTTTCGATAAAAGGAGCAACAATAATGTAGTGGCGCAATGGTTAGAGCATTTACCTTTCACACTCGAGGTCGCAGGTTATTGCTTGCTTACGCTTTTTAATATATATATGTATAGATTTTTTTTAAAAAGGATACAAGGAAAGTTTTAGGAGACCCTTCTGTCAAGGGTGTATCCTAAACTAATATATATATTATATATAGATGTTAAAAGCATGAAAATGATATAAATTGTACTTGAAATGATACAAACAACTTCAAAAATGATATGCACCAAAAAATAGAAAACTAAAAATTGTATAAATTAAGATTTTTTTAAGAAATAATTTTCCCGTAAAGTTTTAAAACAATAACAAAAACAAGAAAAAGGATGGATTAGGATCAAAACTTAAGTCTTGATGGAGATTAAATTTCTTTTTAGTTTTATCTTTAGTTTAGTTTTTAGTTTTAAGTTTAATGTATTTCTTTTTAGACTGTGATCGATCTTGAGATAGGGAGATTTCAGTCTTATCCTTGTACCTCATTTAAAAAAAAACCTCCAAATCAAAGCTTTAAATTATGTTTTCAGATACTTCCTTCGTTTCAAAAAAATAGCTACACTTCTTTTTTTGCGGACTCCTAGGCACTTTTTGTTTGTGTGAGAGATTGTGGGGTAAGATATGTGGTAGGAGAGAGATAGAGAGAAAAAGTTACCAAAAAAAAGAAAAAAGGAGAAGTGTAGTCATTAATTT
Organism: Patellifolia procumbens; assembly: GCA_947645195.1. NCBI lineage: Eukaryota > Viridiplantae > Streptophyta > Magnoliopsida > Caryophyllales > Amaranthaceae > Patellifolia > Patellifolia procumbens. The sequence goes on from CANSGD010000193.1 coordinate 4,129,410, forward strand.
GAAACTTCTTTAAATGGAAAGTGTAGCTATTTTTTTTGAAACAGAGGAAGTACATAAAATCCCATAAGGACACGCATGAACTCCTCCTTCTTTTATTGTTGATTCACACGTGTGAATCTGTGTTATACAACCTTAATTTATGGTGTAACATGCATTCAAATGTATGTTACACCCAAGATGATTTGATGACAAATTGATCATTTGTAAAGGGTGAGTTCAATGAGATGAAGTTGTGAGCTACACCAACTGTGAATAAGTGAGCCCTTGAAATGAGAAATGTCACGCCCCACCGTGAATTGGAAAGATGAGTTGGTTTTATAAAAGACCACCTACTTTTAAAATTAAAATTAGACAGCGGCGTAAGGCCAATATCGGGACCATCTTTCTGTATATATTGCCTAGTTTAAGTCATTTAGTAACGAACTCAATCCATTTAATTAGTGATGAACAACTTAATCCATTCAATAATCAGATTTTAAAATCCATTTAGTGACTAGTTATGTGAAAGACGTGTAAACACAATGTAAGGGTAGAGTTAGAGATGGCAACATGCATAATCTAGAGCAATTCCTTGTATAATCACATCCAGATTTGTTTCCTAAGATCCTTTGGTAACAAGTCTAGCCTTAAGCTTATCAATGGACCCATCAAAATTGAGCTTCTTCATGAAAACCCATTTGCAAACCTATTAGCTTGCATCCACGATGTAAGTCCAAAACCTTCCAAGTAAGATTATACATAATAGACTTAATCTCACTATCGACATCATCTTATGGCCTCACAATAGGTTTTATGATCATCCTAAAACAATAAAGGCTGACACAAAAGAGTCATCAATATCAACAATAAATTCTACAATGAAGGTTGTAATAAAATCAAGTCGAATACTTGTCTTAACTCTAACCCTCTTACTTGTCCTAGGTTCCAGTGAGATCTCAGGTCCAAGTGAGATCGAGATCTCAAGTCTAGATGAGATCTCATTACTAGGTAAAGTGAGAAGAGGATGAAGGTGGACAGTCTAATGACTCATCACCAAGTCTCGAAAACTTAAAAGGAAAGATATCCTTAAAAAAAACTGATAATGCCCACAAAACCCAAATTTAGCATCCTTTTTCAAGATACTATTATAAGCTGCACTAGTAGGTGCATAACCAACAAAAACAATATCTATGGTCTTAGGGCCAGTTTTAGTTGTCTTAAACTCCGCTATGGGAACCTTAGCAAAGCAGCCACACACTTTCACAAAATTCAGGTTAGGTGGATAACCCTTCTACAACTCATAAGATGTTTAATTCAACTCATAATATTTTAGACATGACATGCGGACAAAATAGCTTCTCCCCCACATAAAATCAGATAACCTGAAGAAATAACATAGTGTTGGTCATATCTTTCATGGTCTTATTTTTTTTCAACTATCCAATCTTGTTGGGGAGTATAGGTTGCGGAGAACTCATGTTTTTTTACCATCTTTCTGACAGAAATCCGTTAGAAAGTTTGAATCATATTCAACACCACAACCAGATCTTAGTCGCTTGATCTTACTATCTAATTGATTATCAACCTCATTTTTATTAATTAAGAACATGTCACTAACCTCATCTTTGCTCTTACGTAAATATACTTTAGTAAATGTAGAATGGTTATCCATAAAGGTTATATAATACTTGTGTCCAGATTTACTCACAAGGTTCTTATAGTCTCCAAGATCTAAATGGATTAGTTCTAACAATTGGGTCTGCCTCTTGGTCACTTCCTTAAAATGTTTCTTATGGTATTTTGCCTCGACACATACTTGATGACACTTTTGACTGTTGATATCACGTATTTATATAGAGTTTTCTCCCCTATTTATGAGCTAATTCGTGCGTCCTTTGAGCTCTTCGGACCTATTTTATACTAATTATCGTATATAGTTGTGGTTTTGTGTTTTAGTGTTGAATTGCAGGTTTTAGGGAGTTTTCTCCTTACTTCCGAGCTATTTGGAAGCAACCACGGTTTTACGAGATATTATGGGGCACGTAGGAATGATCACGAGCTTTATGGATAGTTTAGGAGGCCCCAAGACCTCTAAACATGAAGAATTGAGAGTCAAAGAGACAAAAGTAGCTTCCCGTACTCTGATCGGTCAAAAAATGGCCCGATCGGGCAAAGATTTATTGATCGGGTGGTAAAGTTTCGCTACCGATCGGGCGGACATCACCCGACCAAATCGGGTGGAAAAGCAAAGAATTTTAGTTGAACTCCCTTAGGCCCAACCCGATCGGGCATAAGCCCACCTGATCGGCAGGCCTAATATATGAATTTGTTGCTGCTGCGTTGTGTAGGCAAGGGAAACAAGCTGGGCTCCCTTTTGCTCCAGGCCCGATCGGGCGATATCAGCCAACCCGATCGAGTGGGAGGCCCAGCTCCCCAAATCTGTTGTTCTACCAGCTGCGTGAAACAAGAGATAAAGCTGGGCCAAGATCACTATGGACCCGATGGTGCACCCGATTGGGCAGCCCATAGGGTGGTGGCCCAATCCTCAAATTGAAGTTGCTGTTTTACGTTGAGACAAGAAAACCTCTTGGGTGATTTTTGTGTGGGCCCGATCGAGTGGCCCATTGCTTGCTCGGGTCCCGCACTCGATTCCGCGGAAATCTATCTTTATTATTTCCCTTTTTTATTAGATTTTGGGCTATTATAAATAGCTTAATTTCATATTTTTCGAGACATCTTTTATTCTAGTTTATTTCTATTGTTCTTAGTTTAGTTTTTAGAGAGCTTTTATTAGATTAAATACTCTAGATTAGTTTAAGGGGTGATTGAACATCGGATTTGATTTCAATAAAGGTTATTGCTTTCCGTCATTCGGTATTGTTTTTTTTTTTCTTAATCTCTTTAATTTATTTTGATTGTTTAGATTAATTGTTATTTTGATTCTTGATGTTAGAATTAGGGTTTCATATTAATTTGATTATGGTTGATTTAATTATGTATGAGTAGTTTAATTTCTAGGGATTTGGTGAGGGAAGCCATGTTTATACCTTGATTAATTGAGTTGCTATTAGTTTCTAGGGTTTGATGAGATTGATTATGGTGTGATTTGTTCTTATTGAGTAATTAATGTTATTGCGCAGTTTTATTGAATACTTGAGGTTAATAATTGTTTGCACAGACCCGTCTTACTTTTAGAGGCCTAGTACACATCAGTAATTCTGATTATGTCTGTGAACATGATGCATATGTTGAATTATGGGCGTTGAGACTTAGCCATAGCTTGACACTGCTCTAATCTATCGATTCTTGACCTAGGTTCTGATAGTTTTTTGATCCCTTGATTGGTATAAGCATGGTGGACCGAACTAATTCCCTAGAGCTCTATTTCATAGATTAAAATTCCTTTTTATATTGCTTTCTAGTGTATAATTAGTAGTTCAGCTTATTCCTGTCTGATTTTTCTGAAGTAGTTTTTTAGCTGGATATCAACTTAGAACTCCGTCCCTCTGTAGATTCGACCCTACTTTTCTTGACTGCCATTGTTAGGGGACTTGATATGACTTTAGCCTGTCAAATTTTGGCGCCGTTGCCGGGGAGATGGCTAGTTTTCTAAGTTTTTGTTTGGTTATTTGGTCTACTTCTCTGTGCCTCATTGGAACTTTATTGTTCCAATTGAGGTACATTTTAATGCTTGTTTTTGTTTCTTTTGTATGCCCAGGTCTCAAAGAAACGGTTCTTCCATTCCAGCGGATTTCGATCTTAAAAGGACAATCAGGCAGATTCGAAAGAAAATCCGGAGAGAAAAGCACTCTGTTCAGCTAAACAACTCTGAAGCAGACACCTCGAGTTCAGTCGTGTCTAAATCACTGAAGTCATATGGGGTGCCCAACCCAGATGGTCTCTCCACTAGACCTACCATGCGCACCATCGCCGCAGCGAACTTCGAGATTAAGCATGGTTCAGCAAAATCAGTTTGGTGGGCATTCTACTGAAGATCCGGCAAATCATCTGCAGCGGTTTCAACAGCTTTATCGAACCGTTAACATGTCGGTGTCACTCCAGATCAACTAAAGGTAATGTTGTTTGAGTTTTCATTGAGAGATAGAGCCCAGAAGTGGATGAACGATGTGAAAGAAACATAATGGAGTGAGATTTCTGCTGCGTTCCTGAGAGAATATTATCCACCTACAAAAACAACAGAAATCAGAAACAAACTAGCCACGTTTTCTCAAGAGCCTGACGAAACACTACGGGAAGAGTGGGCTAGGTTCAGAGATTTGCAGAGAGAGTGTCCACATCACAACATGGACAAATGGTTCTTGACGCAGACATTTTACAATGGTATGCAGCCTCAGACGAAGAGTATGGTTGACTCGTCTGCGGGAGGAGTTTTTTTTATAAGGAAGTGGATGTAGGCTGTGATTTTCTGTTAAACCTAGCAGCTAATGATCATTCCACTTCCCGCAGCCTCACGAGGAAAATATTGGAGGTAGATGCCATTGCATTACTGACTTCGCAAATAGCGAAGCTAAGCCAGAAGATGGACACATTGAGTTCCCCTGCCTCAACACCCCCTCCCTTGAGTATTAATGTTATGTCTGTCGTATCACCCATTACCTTATCTTACTGTGAGGTATGTGTTTTTCAGGGTCACTTTGGGCACGACTGTCAGTTCAGTCAACATCAGATGGAGCAAGCGAATGCCTTCCAACAGAGACCACAATTTCCCCCCTCCTCATGCCTACCAAAATTAGAAAAACTATCAACCCCCACCTCCACAAAATCATTCTAAACCTCCATACTACTAAACCCCCCTGGTTTTCCGAGACCTCCACCACAAAATTTCCATCACCCTAACAACTTCCAAGCCCCACATTATTTTCAAACCCCACCTCCACAAAACATAAACCCACAGGAGACTTCCATGTCTGAATATATGAAGCTAATGTTGGCCATGCAAAAGACCAATGAGGAAACACACAAGCATATGCAGGCTCAAGCGGAGGCACAAAGAGCTCAAGAGAAGCACATCATACTTCTCGAAACTCAGATTGCCCAATTGGCTAGCAATAGTGCTCAGAGGCGGTAAGGGGAATTGTCAGGGCAACCCATTCAGAGGGAGCACGTAAACGCCATTACTATTCGTAGTGGCGCTACTTATGATGCTCCTCCATTGTCCATTGATGATGTTGCCCCAACTGCGTGGAAGAAGCAGTTGGTAGAGGAAGGAAAAAGGAAGAGTTCGACGTCTGAAGTCGACTTATCTGAGGAAGCTGAACAAACAGGGAAGAAAAAGGAAAAGGTTTCTGAAATGACTTTTACACCAAGGCTGCCTTTTCCTCAAAGGATGCAGCAATCAAAGGTCGATCAGCAGTTTGGTAAGTTCTTGGCTATGGTCAAGAACCTTGAGATAACGATTCCATTTACAGATTTAATTACCCAAGTCCCTGTTTATGCCAAATTTCTAAAATTCATGATAACCAAGAAAAGAGACTTTGGTGGGGTAGAACGTGTCGCACTTACTGAAGAGTGCAGTGCCTTTATTCAGAATAAAACCCCACCTAAGTTAAAAGATCCTGGTAGTTTTTCCATTCCCTGCCATCTTGGACCTATTTACATTGATAAAGCTTTGTGTGATTTAGGTGCTTCTGTTTCTATTATGCCTTTATCTGTTTATAAGAAACTGAATATGGGAGCAATCAAATGCACACAAATCACTTTACAGATGGTTGATCGTTCTATAAAATACCCTCTAGGTGTTTTAGAGGACGTTCCTGTTAGGGTCGGGAAATTCTATATTCCTGTTGATTTTGTGGTGTTAGATATGGATGAGGATGCCCAAGTTCCCATTATTCTGGGTAGACCGTTTTCGTATACTGTTGGTGCTGTCATTAATGTTAAGTCTGGGTCTTTAACTATGAGTGTTGGTGATGATAAAGTGATTTTTAAACTAACCAATGATGTTAAGGCACCTATGCTTGAACAATCTTGTTGCATGGCTGAGGTTTTGGATGAGGTAGGTGTAGAGAAGGTGAAAAGTGCACCTAAGGTTGCCTCACAGTCTGCAGGTATTAGCAAGAACTTTTGGAGAAGGAAGATGTTTGATGAGGGTGACACTCATTGCTTAGTCCCTCCTATTTGAGAGATGGATGTATTATGGTCGTGCGGAACCTTTATAAACCAGTGTTGTGCGAGAGGCAACTCGTAATTTCCCTCTTATTTTTCATTTTTTTTTATTTTTTTTAGTGAGCGAGAGTGATGGTACTAACGTTATTTTTCCTCTTGGCATCGTCCTTTGTTACCTTTTGGCATTGAGGACACTGCCAAGTTCAGCTTGGAGGAGAATTTTTATTTGTATTCTCTATCTCTTTTACTGCTTTCTACGATAGATTTACTGCTTTCGAAAAATACTGAAAAAATTTAAATTAATATGGTTGCCATGACTGGTTTAGTTGCCTCCCTATGCCCCTTGTTGTGCTTTTATTGAAAATGATTTGACTTTGTTTTCTAGATAGTTGGGCATTTGTGATCTTGAGGCTATGATTTGATGTTTGATTGCTATGATTTCGAGCGAGTTTTGATTATTATACACTATATTGTGCCGCATGCCTGAATCGGTTAGACTGTGAGGCCTCTTTGTAAGCCTATTGGATTCATATCATTATCCATTCTGTTTTTGTGTGTTAGTTCCTCTTTAGTGGATTCATCTTGACTTTGACTTTGTACTTGTCTAATATTCGATGACTTGTAGCATTTGCTGTGATAGAGGCGTTCTTTTGTCTGATTCTTGAGCCTCAGAGTGAATTTTTGATATAATTATATCCCCCTTAGCCCCGCTGAGCCTAATGACCTGTTTCGTGTTACTAAGACCCTTATTATGAGCCCATGACCTTTATTTCAATACAATTTCCAAGCCTAGCTTGGGGGAGCTTTTGTATGGGTTGAGTTTGAGATTAGTTCTATGGTTTGGTTTGGTTTTTGGTGAAATAAAGTGTATTTGTTGTGGTTTGAGTGTGAGAAAAAGAAAAGAAAAGCAAAGTTAGAGTTGCGTGAATGATTGGTTCAAAAATGAAATAAAAGTTCAAAAGAATTCAAAACTCCATCATTCACGTATGTCTATAAAGAAAAATATGCTTCATTGCTTGAAAATTAGGTTTGTTATCAGTTTTCATTGATTCATGAGAGTTGGGTTATGTTTGTGGTTATATGGTGTTGTTGGGAGTTGCTCGGGCCATCTTAGGCCTTGTTTTAGTGTTTTATGCTCCCCTTTTCTCCGTTTTTCCACCACATTTCCTATAAATATCCCCTACCTCTTACCTAAGCCCCATTGCAACCTTATAAAGTCTTCTTGAGCCCGTGTCTGCATTGTTTATTGGATTGATTTCGAGTCAGTTTGTCAAAGTTAAAGAGTATGTTTGCTAATTGAGTCGACTTGGCTAGTATGAGCGTCATTTAACCTTCTTAAACACATGAGAGTGTGAGTGGGAAGGGCAATTATGGTCTGGTTGGTGAATGTTCGGGCATATTCTTTGCCAGCCACAAAGTAGAGAGGAGCGACACCTCTGTGAGAGCCTTTTCAGGATTTGTATGCCTTGTGGATGCTTGATTGATGAATTGCTTGGATGATTGGTAGTTGGATGGATTTGATTAGCCGAACTTGAATTGTGCTTGCTTGAACGATACTTAGTCTTGAAAACGTTTTTGAGCTTTGATTGATTTTTATCTATGGTGAGAGGCAATTTATTCCATGTTCATGTTCTGTTTGCTTGAGGACAAGTAAAGGTTTAGCTTGGGGGAGTTTGATATCACGTATTTTCATAGAGTTTTCTCCCCTATTTATGAGCTAATTCGTGCGTCATTTGAGCTCTTCGGAGCTATTATATACTAATTATCATATATAGTTGTGGTTTTGTGTTTTAGTGTTTGACTGCAGGTCTTAGGGAGTTTTTTCCTTATTTCGGAGCTATTTGGAAGCAACCACGACTTTACGAGATGTTACAGGGCACTAGGAATGATCACGAGCTTTATGGATAAATTAGGAGGTCCAAGACCTCTAAACGTGAAGAATTGAGAGTCAAAGAGTCAAAAGTAGCTTCCCATACTATGATCGGGCAGAAAATGGCCCTATCGGGCAAAGATTTATTGATCGGATGGTAAAGTTTCACACCCAATCGGGCGGACATCACCCGACCAAATCGGGTGGAAAAGCAAAGAATTTTAGTTGAGTTCCCTTAGGCCCAACCCGATCGGGCATAAGCCCACCCGATCGGGCAGGCCCAATATATGAATTTGTTGCTGCTGCGTTGTGTAGGCAAGGGAAACAAGTTGGGCTCCCTTTTGCTCCAGGCCCGATCGGGCAATATCAGCCAACCCGATTGGGTGGGAGGTGTAGCTCCCCAAATCTGCTGTGCTGCCAGCTGCGTGAAACAAGAGATAAAGCTGGGCCAAGATCACTATGGACCCGATCGTGCACCCGATCGGGCAGCCCATCGGGTGTTGGCCCAATCCTCAAAATGATTTTGGGCTATCATAAATAGCTTAACTTCATATTTTTGGAGATATATTTTATTCTAGTTTATTTCTATTGTTCTTAGTTTAGTTTTTGGAGAGCTTTTATTGGATTAAACACTCTAGATTAGTTTAAGGGGTGATTGAACCTCAGATTTGATTTCAATAAAGGTTATTGCTTTCCATCATTCGGTATTGTTCTTCTTTCTTAATCTCTTTAATTGATTTTGATTGTTTAGATTAATTGTTATTTTGATTCATGATGTTAGAATTAGGGTTTCATATTAATTTGATTATGGTTGATTTAATTATTTTCGAGTAGTTTAATTTCTAGGGATTTGGTGAGGGAAGCCATGTTTATACCTTGATTAATTGAGTTGCTATTAGTTTCTAGGGTTTGATGAGATTGAGTATGGTGTGATTTGTTCTTATTGAGTAATTAATGTTATTGCGCAGTTTCATTGATTACTTGAGGTTAACAATTATTTGCACAGATCCGTCTTACTTTTAGAGGTCTAGTACACATCAGTAATTCTGATTATGTCTGTGAACATGCTGCATATGTTGAATTATGGGCGTTGAGACTTAGCCATAGCTTGATACTGCTCTAATCTATCGATTCTTAACCTAGCTTCCGATAGTTGTTTGATCCCTTGATTGGTATAAGCATGATGGACCGAACTAATTTCCTAGACCTTTATTTCATAGATTAAAATTCCTTTTTATATTGATTTCTAGTGTTTAATTAGTAGTTCAGCTTATTCCTATCTGATTTTGTCTGAAATAGTTGTTTAGGTTGATATCAACTTAGAACTCCGTCTCTCTGTGGATTCAACCCTACTTCCCTTGACTTCCATTGTTAGAGGACTTAGGATTTATCTTTGATTAAGTGATACGACCTTAGCCTGTCAACTGTTGAGTGTCACATGTATCCAACATGGGACTAAAGTTCATACTATACATACACTTAATGGATTTAATTTTAATATGTACAAGTATAGAATGCTATGTGTCTACAAACTCAATAAAATAAAATAAAAATAGGAGGAAGTAGTCATTTCAACATCTAAAACAAAGATACCCCCATTGCAAAACCCTTTGCCAACAAATTGACCATATAGCTTAGTCAAAACTAATTTTCTTTAATCAAAAGTAAGCTTAGCCCCAAAATTATTGAAATTAAATATATATGCACATCAAGGACATACAAAACATTATCAAGTGCTAAAGTCTTGCTAGAAGTGAGTTTCAGATTGACCTTTCCTTTGCCGTGAATACAAACTTTAATTTGCTTGAGTTGCCCATGAATGCCTACTCACCATCAGCAAATTCCTTTTGGTCCTTGAAGTGGACAAGTCGTCTCTGTTTGCACTAACGTGTTGCATTTCACTAGTGTTTCGGGTACAAACACAGTAAAATTTATAGTTAGGGGGAGTCCAAATCCAGTTAGGGTAGTTACCAGTCACAAGTCCAAGGTCTTCGAATTTCCGGTACCTGCAAAATCGAGCACCGTGAACTACCCCGGGGATGTTCCCACGATCGGCTCTCCGATGCTTAAGTCAGAACTGATCTCAGAAGGTCAAAGAGTAGTACAAGTAAATGCTTTGGAATCTGTGTAAAAACGTACCTGAATGATCAGATGAAAGTACTATTTATAGGTAGTACTGAGGTGATGTCATCTGGTGAATATGATGATGTCATAAAAGCCTTTTTGTTAGTGGGCTTGACTGAAGGCCTGTACTTTCTAGTCCTGAAAGGTCCTTAGGGGTAAAATGGTAATTTTACCCCCCAAGGGTATATAGTCATTTCACCGGTTAGGTTGGCCATGACTGAAATGGGCCCAAACATTAGCCCCACGCTCTACGTTGTAGTTTCGGATCATGATGAAACTGCAATGCGGAGCGGAAAGTGGGGTTGGCTTTGTAAAAATTCGAACGCCCTCAAGGTGGGGGAGCCCCTGAACAAATTCGAACGCCCTCTTAAAGAGGGGTTCTTTTAAAATTCGAACACCCTCTTTAAGAGGGGTTCTGAAAATTCTAACGCCCTCTTAAAGAGGGATCCTAACAAAATTCGAACACCCTCTTTAAGAGGGGTTCTGAAAATTCGAACGCCCTCTTAAAGAAGGGTCCTAACAAAATTTGAACACCCTCTTCAAGAGGGGTTCTGAAAATTCGAACGCCCTCATAAAGAGGGGTCCTAGCAAAATTCGAACACCCTCTTTAAGAGGGGTTCTGAAAATTCGGAGGCACTCTTAAAGAGGGGCCCTAACAAAATTCGAACACCCTCTTTAATAGGGGTTCTGAAAATTCGAACGCTCTCTTAAAGAGGGGTCCTAACAAAATTCGAACACCCACTTTAAGAGGAGTTTTGAAAATTCGAACGCCTTTTTAAAGAGGGGCCCTAATAAAAGTCGAACATCCTCTTTAAGAGGGGTTCTGAAAATTCGAACGCCCTCTTAAAGAGGGGTCCTAACAAAATTCGAACACCCTCTTTAAGAGGGGTTCTGAAAATTCGAACACCCTCTTTAAGAGGGGTTCTGAAAATTCAAACGCCCTCCTTAGAAGGGTTCCATACAAAACTTCGAACGCCCTCTTTAAGAGGGGTTCTGAAAATTCGAACGCCCCCTTAGAAGGGTTCGATACAAAACTCGAACGCCCTCCGTAGAAGGGTTCAAACAAAACTCGAACGCCGTCCTTAGAAGGGTTCAAACAAAACTCGAACGCCCTCCTTAGAAGGGTTCTATACAAAACTCGAACGCCCTCTATTTAGGGTGTGAGGTGGGCCTGGTTAGGGCTCATTGAGTTATATACTCATTTAGATACTTCGAGGTAGCCTGGTTAGGGCTAATTGAGTCCTATACTCATTTTGATACTTCGTGGTAGCCTGGTTAGGGCTAATTGAGTTCTATACTGATTTATTTTGCTCGAAGGGGGGGGGGGGATGCCTTATATGAAGGGATTAGAATGCTTAGAAAATATTTCAGAAGTATTGGATTCAAAGAACATCCTTGAATTTTCTCGAGGTGGCTCAGTCAAAGAGTTATTCCTTTGAAGAGTTCGAGGTAGCCCCGGTGAGGGGAGAATTGGTACAGCTGAATTTCTTCGAATTAGCCCCGGTGAGGGTCAACGATTTAAAGTCAATTATATACTCCTTTGTAGTCAACCATATTTTGACCGATATTTATACGTTTCAACCATATACATGACGTATCGCATTAAACCTCCCTCTACTATTTGGCACGAACTCCCATGTTGAGTAACTGTTCATATTAGAGGGGTTACTGTTCAGGGTAGGTGAGATATAAATATTTCACTTGTTCCCTCATTTACTCACTTTGCAACTTCTCTCTCTACTTTCTCTCTCTAATTTTCTCTCTTTTAAAGAAACCATTTGCTTCCTTTGCTTGCTGCTATTAGAGTGCGTCGAGTGCGAGGAATCTCCTTCGTGTAATTCGACTAAGGTATGATTTCTCATTCTTGACTCTTTTTCCTTTCTTTAAGAAATTCGATAGGGGTTATTGTAATATAAATAATGAACCCTGTTTTCGAACTGAGTGACTCTCATGCTTTGCCCCTTCCTTATATGCCTTGGGTTGAAACATGGGTAGATGGGGCTCCTGTTGTAACAATAGCTTATTGGGCCCCGAACTCTGATTTTTTACTCGACGTCGTTCCTATTGAGGAAGAGGAGTGTGAGGAAAACTTCGAGGGACCAGAAGAGTTTTTAGATCATCCCAATAAAATAACGATAGCCTTCCCTCCTTCTAAGAGGAGTTACTTAGATTGGTTCATTACCCTTGGTGTAGTGCAAATGATGGAGGCGACTGATGGGGGGACTTCGACATCTGACCATCGCGAGCCCTGCCCTTCCCCCAACATGAGATTGGGATTAAGTGGCCATTGGTCAACAAGGAAGTGGCGAAAGGATCTTCAAGGTGGGCTGTCGTTCTTGTCGACCTTGTATGCCATTAAGCTGCCCTATGTGATGTATCCTCCTCAGGTCACCGACCTGATAGTGGTGCCACCCCCTGGGTGCATTTGTGTATATAAAGCTTACTTCGAGCTGGGTCTGCGTTTTCCTTTACACCCTCTTTTTAAAGAAATATTAAGAGGCATACAATTTAGCCCTTTGTCAACTTATGCCCAACTCAGTAGGGGCAATTGTATCCTTCATTTGTCTGTGCTGTATTGGCGCAACATGTTCAGGCTAAACGAAGTGTCTAAGGTTTGCCATGGGCCTAGTTAGTATTCCTTTCAAACTAGACATTTTATTATGGTTAAGGATGGACTAAGGGAGGAGAAGTCTTATAAGGTTACTACTGAGATGCCTACCAACCAGGCTCTATTTCGAGGGGAGTTCCTCTTCGTGCTTCGAGGGGACCAGCCATGGGATGTGCCCGTCACTCTTTTCGATAGCCCTCCTAATTTCGGCATGAACCTCAATGTGCCCAAAATGGATGTTGAGGAGGCTATTGTGGCCATTCATTGCCAAGCCACGGGGTATCATATTGATGGGAAGCGAAATTACAAGACGGATTCTTGGTTGCCCAACGACAAGGACCTGGCTAACGAGCATTTCCTATCGGCTTTCGGCGTGTCCCCAGCCTATGACCAATGTAGGGGTTGATTACTCTTTATCTACTTTTCTTGTTTAAGTATATTCTTGTTTCTAACTCAATCGTTTCACTTTTGTAGTGCTTGCATACAACCATCTTGACGAAGAGATGAAGAAAACCGCTGCAAAGAGTGGTATGGCAGCCATGGCGAGGCTGTCGATTCAGAAGGGGGAACTTAAAGTTCCCAAACCTCTGGCAGTAAGTTCGATCTCCCTACCTAAATGTTTTGCTATTGGTTGTTAATCCTTTTCTAACTGTTCATGCAGAATCCAAAACATAAGCCGAAGGCAAAGTCGGCTCCACCAAAGCCTTTGCCTACTCCAACTGCCTCCTTACCCGATCGTCCTCCATCAGAGGTCGAGGTCCCACGCAGTGTGGGGTCAAAAAGAAAAACTCCTGCTTCTCCTTCACTCGAACCTCTAATACCAGATCTTAGTTTTCGTTCGAGTTTCGGTCCTTTGGATGAGGTGGATGTCGAGGAGCCCTTGGTTAAGAAGACCAAGTCCTCCTGTTCAGACGACGTTGAGGGTCAAGCTGGCGTCATCAGCATCAAGAACGCTAGCAAAAAGGCTCTTCGGGCTCGTTACCAACGAGTTCGCGAGGCACTGTTGGTGCCAGGAGACAAAGAAGACGTCTCCAAGTTGGGGGCGGAGAAGGAGATCGAAGAACTCTATGAGTGCTGGTTACAGTTGAGCTTTTATCCTCTTTATTTCCTTTATACCACTTGTCCATTTTTGCTAACACTTGCCTTTTTCTTGCCAGATGTCCATTCGAATGACGTGCCTTACTGAGAAGGATCGTTGAGATGCGACAAAGTTTGTCGATGAGCTTGACCAATGCAAGCAGCAACTTTTGGAGGCCTCCCGAAAGGTCACGGCCCTCAAGACTGAACTCGAGCAGGCGAAGTGATTACATGCTGACAACCTCGAGGCATTTAACAGCGAAAGGACCAGCCTCATGAACAACAAAGAGGAGGTCTCTAACCAGCTGAAGGCGGCCGAGAAGAAGTTGGAGGCGTCGCGGACCGAGATGGCCGAGCTCGAGGGGAAGTTGAAGGCCCACAAAGAGGTTCTCGAACGTACATTCACCGAGCGAGACAATTTGCAATCTAAGCTTCACAAGTCCGTTAAGGACCTTAAACAACGAAGGAGCAAAGTCATCCGCCGGTGGAAAAAGTCTGAGGACGGCCTTACCTTTTCTGACCAGAAAATCGTCGAGGGCTATCAATCTACCCGCGACGACATTCACCGCTGCTTAGAGAAAGCACTGAAGGACTTGGTGCCTGACTGGGATTTCAAGCAGGTTTTAGCCAAGTATGATAAGTACGAGCAGCAAGCGTTGGCTGAATTTGTTGCCAAGGAGAAAGAGGGCGGTACGGATGCTGGGGCTTCGACTTCCACGGCTGTAGGGAAAGGCGAGGCCGAGGTGTCCGTAGCGGCTGAAGTTCCTGTGGCTGATGAGGAAACCAAGGTTAATGAAGGTGATGCCGAGGAGGCCAAGGTTGGTGAAGGCGAGGCTGCTGCCTCGGCGAGTTCGAGCTCTCCATCCGACTCTTCCGATGAGGGAGAAGAGGTTGATATCGAGGGCTAGACTTCTTAGTAGGTAGTTTTTTCTTTTGGATCTCTTTTAACCAGGTCTCTATTTTCTATGTAATTTCAGTACTTATAAATTTTTGATTTGAATGAAATGAAATGATGGCTCATTTTGCTCATTTGTGTGCGAGTTATTTCTCTTTGCACTTATATTTCGACATGCTAGGTCCCTTGTCTTTTGAACAATAAAGTTCGAACACCCTTCCAGTTGAATGAATGATAAAATTCGAACATCCTCGGTGTTTTAAAAACTCGAACACCCTCAATTTGGTGTTAAGTAAAAAACTTCGATCACCATTAAGTGAAGTTTAATAAAAAACGAACACCATCCTTGAGACGGGCTCATAAAGAACTTCGACCATCCTTCTTTGAGGTGTTGATCTTTGATTTTTATGACTTAGGTTAACCTGTTTAGGTAATTCGAATGACATGCAAATAATAAGTTCGAAAGAAAGGTAAGGTCGTATTTATTCATAACTTCTTAAACCTGTTAGGTGTAAAGAAACTCGAATGATATGCAAATAACAATAAGTTCGAAGGACCGACAAGGGCGAATTTTATTCATAACTTCAAACAAGCCTGTTGGACCGGCAAGGTCTTTTACAAATTTTTTAGAAGTAAGTGCTACTTATTACTTCGATGTACATCACAGCAATTTAATCTTCATCTAGACCGGTTAGGTCGAAGTCGTATAAGCAATCTTGCTCCTATATTAGCCCCTTAACTTATTGTGTTGTGCTCAAACATAAAACTTTCTCAAGTTATCAACATTCCATGGACGAAATAAAGGGTCGTCATCCATGTTTTCGAGCCTATACGTTCCAGAACGAATTACCTCAGTCACTCGATATGGTCCTTCCCAATTTGGGCTTAGTTTACCGAGGTCTTGTTTTTTTCCAGTGGCTTAAATCTTTCAAAGTACAAGGTCTCCTACCTCGAACTTTCTATCTTTAACTCCTCGATTGAAAAGCCTAGTCATTCTCATTTTCTGAGCAATTGATTTAAGCAATGCATTCCCCCTGGTTTCAGGTAGGAGGTCGAGTTTGACGCTTTTTTCTTCCTCATTCTGCCCAAAATCATAGAAAGTTATCCTCGGTGAGGGGATATCTACTTCAACCAGCAATATGGCCTCACTTCCATAGACTAAGTTAAAAGGTGTGTGATCAGTCGCCTCTTTAACAGTAGTTCGAGCGGACCATAGTATGCCTGGAAGGTCTTCAACCCATGATCCCTTTGCTCCGTCTAACATCTTCTTCAGCCCTTTGAGGATGACTTTGTTGGTTGCCTCGGCTTGCCCGTTAGTTTGTGGTCGACTGACAGCAGAGAACCTTGTTTGTATGTCAAATCGAGCACAATAGGCTTTAGTAGGTCCACTGTTGAATTGTCGACCGTTGTCTGAAATAAGTTCTCGAGATATTCTTAAGCGAGTGATGATGTTTTACCATATGAAGTTCTGCACTTGGTTATCTGTGATGGTGGCTAAGGGTTCTGCCTCAACCCATTTGGTGAAGTAGTCGACTGCCACCAACAAGATTTTTCTCCCACCATGCGGTTGGGAATGGTCCGAGAATGTCCATCCCCCACTGATCGAATGACAGCACAGCTTGCATAGTGGTGAGAGGAGTGGCTGATTGTCGATGCACATGGGCATATACTTGGCAGTTGTGGCACTTTTTAACCATCCCCTTGGCATCTTGCATCACTGTGGGCCAATAATATCCGGCTCGAAGGGCTTTTCCAGCTATGGTTCGAGCTCCTTGATGACTACCACAAGTGCCCTCATGTATTTCTCGAAGTATTTGCTGGCCTTCTTCGAGTGTCACACATCTTAAAAGAGGATTTGTAAATGACTTCTTATATAGCAGATGGTCATGTAAAAGGAACCAACTCGAACGGCGTCGGATTCTTTCTGCTTCCTTTTCATCTTCTGGCAATTTTTCTTCTTCGAGTTATGCACGAATGCTTTCCATCCAATTGTTTGAGCAGTCTATGTTACATATGAGGAGTTGACTGTTTATACTTGGTCTATATAACACTTCCCAAGAGATGGTTTGAGGTTCCAGTCCGGATGCTGAGCTAGACATTCGAGATAAGGCATCTGCTTGCTGGTTTTCGGACCGTGGGATGTGTTGTATTGTGAAATTGGTGAACTTTTGCTGCTGCTCTTTTACTTTCCTCAAGTACATCCTCATGTTGTCTTCTTTTGCTTCGAAATCCCCTTTAACATGACCGACGACCAGCTGGGAGTCTGTCTTGACTGTTATTTCATTAGCCCCATTCGAGAGGCATAGTTTCAGTCCCAGCAAAAGGGCTTCATACTCGGCTTCATTGTTTGATGCAGCAAAAGAAAACTTTATTGTGTATTCCATTTTATTTACGAGGGGGTCTATTATCAACAGCCCTGCTCCGCACCCTGCCTTCGAAGAAGAATAATGTACGAAGAGTTGCCATGTCTCGGTTAGGGTGGCAGTCTCGATCTCCGATGGACTTTTAGCGATAAAATCGGCCAAGGCCTGTGCTTTTATTGTTCTTCGTGGTTCAAACTCTAGGCCGAAGTCTGATAATTTATTAGCCCATTCGACGACTCAATTAGAGCTATTTCTATTTTAGATAAGCTTTTTAAGCGGCTGGCTAGTGAGTACCTTGATTGGGTGAGCTTGAAAATAAGGCTTCAATTTCCGAATATCCATTACTAATGCATAAATCATTTTTCTGATGGGTGATATGTACTTTCAGCTCCTCGAAAGCCATGGCTGATGAAGTAGACAGGGTGTTGTTGTTTTTCTCTTTCGGCGACGAGTACAGCACTTAGCGCAGTTTCTGAAACTGTGAGGTATACGAATAATGTTTCTCCCGGCAAGGGTGAAACAAGCTTCGGCAGTGATGCTAAGTGTGTTTTCAGTTGTTAAAATGCCTGTTCCGCTTCATTATCCCACTCGAAGCACGACTTCTTCAAGGTATTGAAGAATTGCAAGCTTTTGTCAGCTAATCTTGACAAAAATCTTCTTAATGCAGCCATGCACCCAGTCAGCCTCTGAACCTCCTTGACAGTTCGAGGGGATTTCATGTTGATAATAGCTTGTTTTTTGTCGGGGTTGGCCTCGATACCCCTCTCTTCCACCAGGAATCCCAGACATTTTCCTCCTCGAACTCCGAAGACACATTTCTTGGGGTTTAGCTTCATGTTGTACTTGCGGAGGGTGGATAAGGTTTCTCTCAAATCTTGGACGTGTTCTTCAACGAGCCTGCTCTTGACAATCATGTCATCTACGTAGACTTCGACGTTGCATCCCAGCTGTTTCTTGAACATTTTATTGACCAATCTTTGGTATGTAGCCCCTGCGTTCTTAAGTCCGAACGACATGACTACAAAACAATAAATCCCTGAGCTTGTAATGAATGTTGTATGCACCTGATCTTCCTCGGCTAGGGGAATTTGGTGGTAACCAGCATTTGCATCCATGAAGCTAAATAGGGCATGTCCTGCTGTAGAATCGACTAATTTGTCAATTTTGGGAAGGGGAAAGTCATCCTTAGGGCATGCTTTATTTAGATCTGTAAAATCGACACACCTGCGCCATGATCCATTGGGCTTTCGAACCAGCACGACGTTCAAAAGCCATTCTGTGTATTGACATTCCCTAATCATCCCGGCACTCAGTAATTTTCTCACTTCTTCGGCTGCTGCTTTATTTCTCTCCGCGCCCCGGTGCCTCAACTTCTGTTTGATGGGCTTGTATTCCGGTTTAATATCCAGCTGATGCTTGGTGACTGAGGGGTCTATCCTTGACATCTCATCAGCCGAAAATGCGAACACCTCATGATATTCTCGAAGGAGTTCCACTAGTTCACCTCGAACGACCTGGTTAAGGTCTTTTCCTACTCGAATTGTCCGGCAAAGGTCAGGTCCGAGTTGTATTTCTTCATCTTCGTCGACCGACTGGGGTCGATTGTGGTTGGCAAGGTTCTCATTGTAGAATAATCCCAATGGTGGGGGCGAACTCTTGGCTGTTTCCACTTCTCTTTTTCTCTTGCCTGAATTTTGCTCGACAGGCCTGCTCTTTCTTAGGCTGTTAACATAGCATTCCCGAGCAGATTTTTGATCTCCATGCAGTCTACCCACCGTCCCATCATCTGCTTCGAATTGGAGCAAGAGCTGATAGGTCGAAATGCCCGCTTTGATTCTGTTCAGCGTAGGTCGACCTATGATGATATTATATGGGAGGTCGATATCAACTACAAGGAAATTAATCGGAATGCATCGTCCTTTTCCCTTGTCACCTAACCGGCTAGGTAAGTTGATGACTCCAATGGGGTGAACAGATTGGCCTCCAAATCCAACCAAGGGCTGGTCGATGGCTTTAATGTCTTTCTTTTCGTATTTGAGCTTCTGCAGACATTCCCAGGTGATGATGTGTGCTGAACTCCCGCTGTCTATCAGAACTCGACCAATCCTATGATTAGCTACTTTAAGTTCGATGACCAGAGGTTCATCATGGGGAGTCTGTATTTCATTCGAACTCTCTCCGAACACATGGTGGGGGTGTCCGGCTTCTTTATTCTCTCACCATTTTTTAGGTGGTAAAGGTGATTCTTTCTCGAGTTGCCGGTTAGGCCTCTATAAGCGAAGCCCCCAGCTATGAATCCTACATAGCCTTCGGTTTCATCGCTCTTTGTTTGTTTCTCTTTTCCCTTCTCTCTCCTTCGATCACCTTGGGGTTCCTTTAGGTACCTGTTCAGCTTTCCTTCGTCAGCTAATTTATCGAGGGCCTTTTTCAACTCCCTACAGTCCTTGGTCGTATGACCGCATTCTCTATGGTACTCACACCATAGCTTCTTGTCTCTTCGATAACTCGACGTCTTGATGGGAGTAGGTCGAGGCAACACGAACTTCTCTTTTATGTCCAGATATATCTCCCTTTGATTGACATTGAAACGAGGGCCATAGCCCCCATCAGAGGGTCGATGTCTCTTCATCCTATCTACCATGTCCTTGTGGTTCGATGGTTCGTTTCTCCGTTTGTTGCTTCCCTCATCATGCACATTCTTGCAGATGTCCAACGCCTGAATATACTTATGCGCCTGCCTTATGGCATCTGCTAAGGTGAGAGTTTCTCTCATGGCGAGTTCGAATTTGAACCGACCAGGATGGAGACCATTCATTAAGGCCGTAACAGCGACTCCATCTTGGACGTCGGAGACCTTGAGGGACTCTTCGTAAAATCGCTTGATGTAGCAGCTTAGGCTTTCTCCTTTTCGTTGAGAAACTGACTTTAAGTGCACATTGGTCTTTTTATGGCGTTTAGCCGCTATAAAGTGTTGGGAGAATAGAGCTTTTAGAGCCGAGAAGCTGGGGATTATGCCACAAGATAGGCTAGTGAACCAATTGAGAGCCAACCCTTTGAGGGTGGTTGGGAAATACCTGCACCATGTCGCTTCGCAAAATGTTTGCACGCTCATTTGAGCTTTTTATGCTGCCAAGTGGTCAGCAGGATCAATAATACCTGAGTAGTGCTCTATCGAATGGGTCTTGACCTTGCCTGGGTTAGGGGTCTCCATGATGTGTTGGCTAGAAGGTGATTTATGTGCCACTGCTGAACCAACTCGAAAACCTGATTCAGCTACCTCTTCGGGATCCTCGAAGTGTTGCGGGATCCCGATCCTCGCGTGTGACGCTTAGTCACGGGGTGAGACTGTCCTGTGGTCCGTGTGGCAACCGAGTATTTCGAATTCCCCACTGGGACTGTTCTCTTATTTTCTCAATGATCTCCCGGACATCAAAGTTCTTACCCCTCATCCGTTTCTGCTGTATAATGTGTCGAGCATCATCTTGACTTGGCGACACGATAGATTTCCCTTTCGAAGCAGCAGGTATCCTCTTTGATGGGCCAGCAGCAGCGTGCTCGGTTAGGGCACGTTTTGGGTTTGCTGCACTTCGATGAGCCTGCGACTGAGCTAGGACGGTCCCTCGGTCAGGGAGAGTAGTCTATGTTTTGATTACTGAGACGAGTTGTTGCATGACAGTGGTCATGTGTCTTTCCATTCGGAGCTCGAGCTGTCGAAGGTCCGAATAAGTGACTGGTGGTGGAGGTACTTCAAAAGCTGCGTCAGCTTGGCTCCTAGTGATGGGGACGTCAGTCTCGTCGTCCACGATAGCAACTCCTTGGTTCAACAAAGTAGTCTGCGCATTCTCAGGTGTGGTCTTACGAGCAGTAGTACCGTGGTTACCTTTTCCTCGTGTCTTGGTGTTCGAAAATGCAGCTGTTATGTTAGTTCCCCACAGACGACGCCAACTATTTCGGGTACAAGAAACACAGTAAAATTTATAGTTCGGAGGAGTCCAAATCCAGCTAGGGTAGTAACCAGTAACAAGTCCAAGGTCTTCGAATTTCCGGTACCTGCGAAACCGAGCACCGTGAACTACCCCGGGGATGTTCCCGGGATCGGCTCTCCGATACTTAAGTCAGATCTGATCTCAGAAGGTCAGAGAGTAGTACAAGTAAATGCTTTTGAATGTATATAAAAATGTACCTGAATGATCACATGAAAGTACTATTTATAGGTAGTACTGAGGTGATGTCATCTGGTGAAGATGATGATGTCATAAAAGCCTTTTTGTCAATGGGCTTGACTGAAGGCTTATACTTTCTAGTCCTGAAATGTCCTTAGGGGTAAAATGGTAATTTTACCCTCTAAGGGTATTTTAGTCATTTCACCGGTTAGGTGGGCCATGACTGAAATGGGCCCATACCATTTTACCCCCTAAGGGTATTTTAGTCATTTCACCGGTTAGGTGGGCCATGACTGAAATGGGCCCAAACAACTAGTATCTACAACCGACTTAAGTATTGTAGGAAAACCAGACATAAATAAAGTATTTATGGAGTAGCTTTTGCACAAACGATCTATATCATATGGATTCAAAGAAATCAAAAAGTATTTAATTGTAGTTATTGTTTTACAGTAGAGCAAATTTTTAGACAAATTGTTTTTAAGATTTCTTGTAACCTCCCTGAACACCTATAGCAGTTGCTAGTATGTTGATGTTTATGGTGTTCTAGGTTTTGATGGCTCTCCTTAAGCTACAACACATGAAGATTCCCCTAAGGTGTGTTTGAATAAGATACTGATGCTTATGGGGTTTATGGTGGTGCTAGTCGTAGTATTGGTGTTTGTACTCCTCTCTTTTTGGTTGTTAATAAAATTTTAATTGTAAAGAGAAAAGAATTATTTGCCAAAAACTACCATGTAAATACGCCTTTTGTTAAGACTTTTTTGTCAGAAACAACCTTTTATAATCACTTTTTTGCGAAAAACAACCTTTTAAAATTTTTTTTGCAACTTACAACCTAAAACCTAAATTTTTTTGCGAAATGAAACCTTTTTCTAATTTCCGTCATGGACCGTTAATTGACCGTTAGTTTCCACCCCAAAACATCCTAAAAACACCCCAAAACCACTACCCACCCTAACCCGAATGGCTGTGAGTGTTGGGGCTGGTTCTGGGGTGGTTTTGGGTGGGCTGGGCCGGTTTTGGGGGTGGTTTTGGATGGGCTGGGCCGATTTTGGGGGTGATTTCGGGTGGGCTGGGCCGGTTTTGGGGGTGGTTTCGGGTGGGAGTGGTTTTGGGGTCGTCTTGGGTGGGGTAGTGGTGGTGTCAGGGTGGTTTGGGGTGGAAACTAACGGTCAACGGTCTAAAACTAACGGTCAATGACGGAAATTAGAAAAAGGTTTCATTTCGCAAAAAAATTTAGGTTTTAGGTTGTAAGTTGCAAAAAAAAAATTAAAAGGTTGTTTTTCGCAAAAAAGTGATTATAAAAGGTTGTTTCTGACAAAAAACTCTTTTGTTAATTATAGACAACATTTTTTTATATAAATTACTAGCATGAAAGACTAATATCTAAGTAACTTATTGCCATTTTCACTAATTACACTACTAATACATAGTTTGACCGGTCAAATCATGTTTAATAAATTATAAAAAAAATTATATTCCATTTTACAATATTTTAAAACTATATGTTTTCATATATGACATGGTGACGGACACGTATTTCGAGACGACATTAATCGTTTTTCAGAATGAAGATAACGTTTCTTCGAAAAACAGACGCCACCAGCACCTTTAAGAGCACGAATTTCAAGAATCCTTACGAAACGAGTACCAACAACCGGGTTTTTGAGCACGTACTTTGAGACAAATTTTTCGGACTGAAGACAACATTTTTCGAAAAACGGACACCATTATGCACCCTCTACTGGCACGAATTTCGAGAATCTCTCTGAAACGAGTACCAACAAGCCGGATTTTCGGGCACGTAATTCGAGAGGGGGTTTACGGACTAAAATCGACATTTTTCAAAAAATGGACACCGCCGTGCACCCTTTACGAGCACGAATTTCGAGAATCCCTACGAAACGAGTATGAACAAGCCGAATTTTCAAGCACGTACCTCGAGACAGGTTTTTTGGACTGAAGACGACATTTTTTTCGAAAAATAGACACCGTCGTGCACCCTTTGTGGGTACAAGATTTGAGAATACCTATGAAATGAGTACCAACAAGCCGGATTTTTGGGCACGTAGTTCGAGACGGGTTTTATGGCCATAAAAGGTGCACGGCGCTGTCCTTTTTTCGAAAAAAACACCTTGTTCAATTCGAAAAACCCGTCTCGAACTACGTGCCCCAAAATCTAGCTTGCTGGTACTTATTTCGTAATGATTCTCGAAATTCGTGCTTATAGAGGACCTGCGATGATGTCCGTTTTTCGAGAAAACGTCGGCTTTAGTCTGAAAAACCTGTCTCGAATTACGTGCCTCAAAATCGTTTTTTGGTACTCGTTTTATAGGGATTCTCAAAATTCGTGCCCAGAAAGGTTGCACGGCGGTGTCGTTTTTCAAAAAAACGTCGTCTTCAGTCTGTAAATCTCGTCTCGAAGTACGTGCTCAAAAACCCTGCTTGTTCGTACTCGTTCGTAGGGATTCTCGAATTCGTGCCCATAGAGGGTGCACGGGTAGTGTCCGTTTTTCGAAAAAAAGGTGTCTTTAGTCCGTAAACCCTATCTCGAATTACGTGCTCGAAAATCCGGCTTGTTGGTACTCTATATAGAGGGATTCTCGAAATTTGTGCCCATAAAGGGATCCAA
The DNA here is from genome assembly GCA_947645195.1 of Patellifolia procumbens. Taxonomy (NCBI): domain Eukaryota; kingdom Viridiplantae; phylum Streptophyta; class Magnoliopsida; order Caryophyllales; family Amaranthaceae; genus Patellifolia; species Patellifolia procumbens. The sequence continues at coordinate 4,153,250 of CANSGD010000193.1, forward strand.
GTCTAACATAGACCGGGTCTACATTAAATTTGTTGTAAACCCAGTACAAAATCCAAAAGTGAAGATTTTGTAATTAAAAGTTAAGGTTTAACAATCAAAAGTTAAGGTTTTGTAATCAAAAGTTACGTGTTATGACTGAAAAGTTAATGTTTGTTTCAAAAGTTAAGATTTTGTAATTAAAAGTTAAGGTTTAGCAATCAAAAGCTATGTGGTCTACACTATTTTTAGTGTGGACCAGGTCCACCCAAGAGTTACTGCATAAACGATGCACAACGATGTCCTTTTTTGAAAAAAACGTCGTCTTCAGTCCGAAAAATTCGTCTTCAAGTACGTGCTCGAAAATTCGGCTTGTTGGTACTCATTTCGTAGGGATACTCGAAATTTATGGCAGCAAAGGGTACACAGTGGTGTTCGTTTTTCGAAAAAAAATCGTCTTCAGTCCGAAAAACGCGATTAAATATCGTATCGGAATATGTGCCCATTACCATATCATATATGAAAAACATATGTTTTTAAAATATTGTAGAATTGAATATAAAAAATTTATAAAATATTAAACATGATTTGACTAGTCAAACTATGGATTAATAGTGTAATTAGTAAAAATGGCAACAAATTACTTAAATATTAGTCTTTTATGGTAGTAATTTATAAGAAAAAAAAAATGATTGCTATAATTAACAAACGAGGTATTTTACATGGCAGTTTTTGGCAAAAACATAAAAATTTGCAATGTCATAAATCAATTTAGTAAAGTGCCTAGTTATATGATCCAAAGAAATACTAGAACAATAAAAAAAAAAGGCAAAGAAAAAGAAAAAGTAAGGGATAGAAGGCAAAGAAAATAGAATAAGATGCTAATTGCTAGGTGGACAAAAAAATCACAAAGTGTTGCGAAGGGCATTCGGACACCATACTTGTGGTATTCTTCAATCAAGTGAATACCAACTGGGCTCCGTGCATTACATGATATAGGGATGAAGAGCTTAATACTTTTATGAATTTTACCAGGGTGGGGCGGGCCACAACACATGCTAACCAGTGGCGGATTCAGGATTTTATTATAGAGTAGACACAATTAGAATAAATTTAAACTATATAAAAAAAATAAATCATATCATTGGAACGACAAAAAATTGATGAAATAAGTACGATATGATAAAATTGTGCAATACTAAGAGTTTTAAAACATATAATATCTAACAAAAATTATATCTAAAAAACACTTACTCTAATAACAATTACAATTGTTCTCGCCGAGTTTTCATACTTTGAAAGCGATTTAATATATCTTCATCCTTTATCTTCAAAAACACATCTTTCTCTATATAAGTAACCAAACAATCATTCAAAAACTGATCTCCAATACTATTCCGCAACTTATTCTTCACAATAGTCATTGCCGAGAATGCTCTTTCTACAGTTGCAGTTGCCACAGGAAGGATTAACACCATCTTTATAAGCAAGTAGACAAGACAATATGTATCATGCTTACTCGTCTCAACCATTTTCATGGAAAGTTCTCCAATATCTTTCAACCTGTGAAATCTCTCGTCTTTTCGCATATCATAAATATAATTATCAAGCTCGTCCTCAAGACATGACAAATCAAAATTCGAAAAATCATTAGGATAAAATGTAGCAAGTCTAAGTAATTTCGACTTGTCAAATGATGAGAAGACATTTATGGAATTCAAACAAGTCATACAAAGAAGCAGCTCCATACTTACTTCATCAAATTGATTGTTGAGTTCTTGAATTTGTAAATCAATGATTGCCAAAAAAACCTCAACTCGAAAATGATAAAAGTTTGTAATGTGTTGCTTATTGCCACGTTTCTTTCTTCCCAAGTAAGCATACTCATCATCCATACTAGGAACAACAATACCTCTCTTCTCACAAAAAGAGATGACTGAAGTCAATAGAGATTCCCACCCTTCTTCTCTCATCACTTGTAATCGTTCTTTAGTCAATTTCACAAGTGATATCGCATTAACAATGTCTTGATCTTTTTTTTTCAATGCAATATTCAATTGATTTGCTACCCCAAATATTATTTTCATTCAATGCACCATGAAAATAAAGTCAAACGACTCAAGTGATGCACCAACACAATCAGCTTTTGCTCTATCATCTGAATTAGGGGGATTCTCAAAAATCATGTCAAGTACCTCACATATTGCAGGATGTAAATGAATAACATTCACCAACAATTTGTAATGAGATCCCCATCTAGTATCACCTGGTCTCCCCAATCCAAGCTCTTGATTCAAACCTCTCCCACTTTCAAGTTCACCTTCTTCAAATGCTTTTGCAACTTGTTGAGCTTGAGATTCTTTAAGCATTTCTTGTCTCTGACAAGAGCCTCCAACAATATTCAACATAGTAGAGAGCGTTTCAAATAACCAACCACAATCAGCATTTTTTTTCGAAACTCCAACAAGTGCTAGCTGAAGTTGATGTGCAAAACAATGAATATAATATGCAGACCGAGTTTCATTCATGATCAAAGTCTTAAGTCCATTCGTATCTCCCTTCATGTTACTAGCCCCATCATAACCTTGCCAACGAATTTTAGTTGGACTTAGTGAATATTGAGCAAGCACAGAATAAATTGCATCCCGAAGAGTTAAAGCAGTAGTATCCGTAACATGAACAATACCGATAAAAAGTTCCACTACTGCTCCTTGTTTATTAACATAACGCAAACAAAAAGCCATTTGCTCTTTACAAGACACATCACGAGATTCATCAACTAATATTCCAAAATAATCACCATCCAAATCCTCAATAATGGCTTTGAGCGTTTCTTTGGAACAAGAATTAATGAGATCTTTTTGGATCGAAAGAGCAATCATTTGGTTGTTTCCGGGTGCATTTTTTAAGACAACTTTACCAACATTAACCTTTCTTTTTGCATACCATGTCAAAAGTTCAAGAAAGTTCCCTTTATTAGATGAATTCTCACCCTCTCTATGCCCACGAATGGCTAAACCTTGAAGTAAAAGATATTTCAAACAATCAAGTGAAGCAATCAACCGTGTTCGATAATCTTTTCTAGCCTGTGGACTAAGTGGAGATAGAGTATTGTGAATGGATGCTTTCGGATTAATTAGATCATCATACTTCTCCATTCATCTATTATGAACACTATTAATGTTACCAATATGCTTAACTAAAGCATATGGCCTATTCCAACCCCTAAAGCCGTTTTTCACAAAAGCATCATGTCCATCACCATCCCTTACACTAATATCATCTCTAAATAAATAACACACGAAACAAAATGCATCATCTTTTTCAATACTATACTCAAGCCATTTTTTGTACTTAGAAAACCAATCAACATTAAAACGACGCATTTTACCTCCAACATATCTTTGAGGAAACTCATGTTCATCTGGTTGGACAACTTTTCTCAGAATATATTCTCTTCGGACGACATCTTGGTCACTTGGATGATAATCAATAATTCTTTTTCTCTTCCCAGGATCATGTGGGAGAGAGTTAATGTCAAATTGCACCTCTTTTTCTCTAATTGGAGTCAGTGTATCGGTAAAAGGAGGAGGAGCTTCATTCTCACTTAGATTTTGTGGGGCAACAGGGGATGATGTGGAATCTTCTTGCGTCTTTCTTTTCTTTTGAAAGTATAGATCCAACGTATTTTTCTTATTTGATGAACTACGCTTATTCATGTCTGTAGAATTGAAAATTGCACAATAATTATACATAGTCTAATTAAATTACTCGCTATTGTGCAAGTGTTAAAATATATATCAAATTAATTTTGGTTATGAACAACTAAAACTCATGAATTAAACAAATATATAGCAATAGCAAATTTTGTGATAAAAATATTACCTGATAGAATGTTCCAAAGCTCCACTAAAATGGTGAAAAAAAGTTTAAAAAATTGTTTGTTACTGGTTGTTGCCGTCTCGTCAAATTAGGTTAGGAAAATTGTTGTGATGTTGCGGAATAACAGTTGCTGCTTTTGGAAATTGGGATATGACATATGAGCCTAATTATTTTTTTTTAATATTATAGTGGGGACCACAAAAGACCCCCTAGTTGTGCCGTGTAAATGATAGCATAGTACAACTGTACTTTTACTTCTTTTATTGAATTTGCACATTACAACTTCCAATGCACTCTTCACGTGACTTCTTCCTTTTATGTTTTTTTTTTTAAAAAAAAAAATTCAGCCTATAAAAAAAAATTTCTCCAAAAAAGTTGGGTAGACACTTGTCTACCCAATGGTCAATATAAATCCGCCCCTGATGCTAACCCTCCCTCGGATCCACTACTGTAGGAGTTCCACATCAATGGAAGACACTAGTTTGTCTTACTTAACATATCAGACTTTTCTTCTGTGGCTTGTACAAGTTACGGAGAGATAAAGGAACCTCCCTTCTCATGTGCCACGCTGCCGCTGTCTGGACGGATGGCAAGGCATTGCATGGCATGGCACACGCACGTGTGATGTGATTAAACTTTTTTGCTCCTATTTCTGTTTAATAAGCACATAATATTTTCCTCCATAATTTTCTCTCTATTTCCGTTCTTGAATATTCCATACATGGAGTTTAGTTCCTACTTCATTTTTTTAGAGTGCACTAGTTCGTGGAGGATAAGTTAACCCTCAAAGCTATTCAATCGCACCTGTTATGTAGGTCTATCAACTTAGTGTAGTGATGATATCACATCGTCTCAAATTTGTGTTATATGTTTGTTATGATTTTACTGCTAGTTTAAACAATCTAAGTCGATAATTCTGTTTGGTGCTAGTACCATGGCTAAAACTGATTCTACTACTCTGATTGCTCAACCTGTTAATACTTTGATTACGGCCATGCCACACTAATTTGTTCTTGACTTGTCTATATCTAAACCTCTCGATGGTAAAAATTTAAGCATTGGTCTAAAAAAAATTTAGTTCTATTTCAAGTTTTCAACAATATGTAATTGACTGAAGATGTCGCAATGGATGAAACTTATGACAAATATGATGCTAAAAAGGCTAAAGATAATTGAAGAAGTCTTAATGTTGTGATGTAGAATTATATGGTCAATTCGTTGTTTGACATACTATACTGTAAATGTAAAACTGCTAAGGAATCTGGACTGCTCTAGATGCTAAGTATGGATCAGAGATGATGCTGGTACTAACAAATATATTGTAGCTAAATGGTTTAAGTTTGAGGTTGTGTTTGCTGCTATTATCATCTCTTCATAGAAACATTTGACTTGTCAAGAGACCTAAGACCTTAAACCAAAGCTCATGTGAATAAGTACATTGAATGAAAAGGTGATTCAGATCTTCTTCCCCGTTATAACACGTTGCAGCTTGAGTCTTCGATCACCCCTGACTATGGAGTCTATCTCTAGCAGCCAATCTGTTTTGACTAACTAGCCAAGTTACAAACAGGCTTCTTGGAATAGCTTGATTATAGCATATAATTCTTCTTCATGATACCATATCAAACTCCCCAGAAAGTTTGGAGTAAAGAACACTAATAGAGAATTTTCCTTTTGTCAAAAAGGACTCAGAAAGCACTCTATCAAATAGCTTATACTCTCACAAATCTTTTTCATACCCTAAGACATTATATTAGGAATGTGAACAGTCCAAACATTAGTAACCATGATGTAGTAGGCATGTATCCTTTTGATCCAAAGGCTATCTTATTTATCAGCAACAACCCAAAAATGCTTTGCGACAACAGCAAATTATTATTATTCCAACTACCAAATTTCTTTAGTAAGCTAAATTGATCCCATACAACATAGGCCTTTTTTTGATTTTCTGAGCATCAATCCAAAGAAAGACTGTGTAGATAGTCTGAAATTAGGTAGAATAAGATTTGACACTAGTATAATTGAATACCTTACAAGATAGAAGATATCAATCGAAGTCTGCCTGTATAAGTAAGCTTCTTGACTGGCCAGTTCCTTAACCAAGCAACCACTCTATTAATCAGAGTCTTACAATTAGTGAATGAGATCTTTTTGGATGAAAGGGGGACACCTAAATATCTGAAAGGTAAAGCACCAATGGTAAAAACAAATCTGGTTTCGATAGCTATTTTCTCCTCTTCGATCACTGTCCACAACAAGGTAGATATCACTCTTGTCAATATTAGCACACAAGCCTGAAGCCATGGAATACCCTCTAAAATTTTCATACACTTTTGACAAAGAAATCAAATCAGACTTTGAGAAGGTAACCAAATCATCAGAAAACATCATGCGTGTAAGGTTCACATTTTTGCACTTAGGGTGAAATTTTAAACCAGTGTCATCCTTCAACTCCTTCATTCTCCTAGAATGATATCCCATCCCCAAAGCAAAAAGAAAGGATGACATAGAATCACCTTATCTTAAAACTTTCTTAGCAGCAAAAGGCACTTGTGGGACACCATTAACAAGGATAGAGAAAGAAACAGTTGAAACACATGTCATAATAACCCATCCCTCAAACAAAGTAGGAAACCCCAATTCAACAAGCATGGTTTCAAGAAAAGGTCATGTAAGGAATCATAAGCTTTCCTTAAATCAACCTCTAAGATGCATTTAGGGGATATATGCTTATGATTATAACCCTTGATAAGCTAGAAGCAAGAATAATGTTATCAGCAATACATCTCCCAGACATAAAACCAGTTTGAGTTATATCCACCACCTCATTAATAACCTTCTGCACTCTACTTGTAATAATCTTTCAGATGATCTTATACATCACTAAACAACAGAAAATAGGCCTAAAATCTCTCATATAAGAGGGATTTAGGCTTTTAGGAACCAGAGTTACTAAAGTACGGTTGATCTGATTAGACAACCTGCTATTTTCAAAGAAGTACAACAGAGCTTTATAGACATTTTCCTTAATGATGTGCCTTTTAAAGAAGAAACTATTAAAGCCATCAATAACAGGTGATTTATTATCAACAATACTTTGAATAGTACAATCAATTTTAGTATGAGAGATAGGGAGAACAAGTTGATTAGCTGAATTAGCAGACACTAGATTTCCTCTTCTTACAATCTCAATATCCACCCCTTCCAGGCTATTAGATGCAGTCCCCAACAGATCCTTATAGAAATTTCTGGTCTCTTTCTTAATATATATTTTTTACTACAGATTGTAAAAAATAGTAATTTTCTTGGTTTTTTTTTTTGTTCCTTGCTCTTTTTTTTTTTGGGTATTTTATATTTCTTTCCTCTTTTTATTTTTCCGTCACAATAACATTTATGTGACACTATAACTGTTTTTTGTACATTGTTCCTTTATACATGCTAAAAAAATACAACAAAAATACAAATGGAGTATAACTTTATACTTACAGGATCCACTAAAAAACACAAATTTGCTGAATACACTGAAAACATGAAAAATGGATACATATAAGATTTACAGGGTACATGTTACGATTAAAATAGTACACGTGTTTTAACAACAAGTTTTAGCATTTAATGTCATTAATGAAACACGAGTACCCTTTTAAATCAAGTTCTCGTGTTTACCACGTAACCAATTTGTACTCATAATTTGTAACGCGCTAATCCAATTATTCAGTATTCAAATTCAATCACGATAATTTAACTTAGTTACTCCCTCTCTATAATTCCCCCACCATCTTTAGAACTTATGAGAGTATTAGAACTTGAAATAATTGACCAACAGTTAATTCAATGCCCATATAGCCTAAACTGAACAAGATTGAACGACTTCTAACCATTAACTGAAACAACAATCCATCATTAATTACCATCCAGACTCCGATAATTATCTTTGTTAAACTACATTATGAGACATTGAATTCTTATATGACCTTATTAGCATTTCTTGATTTAATTTATTCAACATTTTTACTAATTTAATCATCCTAATATCTCAAGTATAGCTTTTGTGGGCATTGAAGCATGAAGTTTAAATTCATTAATAACTAATTATCAATGACTAACTAATCCACTGGTGCACACGAAAGATATTACCATGAAATTAGAACACTCCATCAAACCTCTTTCCTCATCCAGAGAAACAACAAAAGGTAAAAGAATATCATATGCCAAATAAGAAAAGCAACAAACTAAATATCAATACCGGTAGCAAGAAGAAACCATCAACGTTCAACCAACAAATTCAACTAATACATCTATGAATCCATCTTAATGAATCCAATTATACTTCAAAATAGTATGAATACTAATTAACGTCAAAAGGCATAGTTTAAGCTTACTTATGATTTAGAACCGAAAAGGGGTATTCAATCGTATACGCAACTGCACATCCCACAGCTTAAGCAATATTGAATCAAGTCAGCTCTACTAGCTAATCCAACAATTCGTCACACACTAGAACGATATCAGAATTTGGCTCTTCAACATGAAAGAAAATGGTTTAGTACCTCAATTAGGGTTTTTACGTGAACACGAGTGGTGGTGGTGTGGTGGTACTCGATGGTGCTGCTCACACACACCCACACCTCATCGCATCAGCTCTCTTCCTTCACTTTGCAATCCCCCCTTTTTCTCTCACTCTCGTTGGAACTGCGTCTGAGACGAAGCGAGCGCGTGTCCTTCGCGCGATGACAGCTTCCCCTCTCTCTGTCGTCCTTTGCTTTCGTCTCCGTTGTCGATGATGCAGCACATGAGGCTGCTCGCCGGAGCCCTAAGTTGGCCTCCTTTCTTCCTTCGTTCTCCGTCTCTCTCTTCGAGTCCCCCTGTTCCCGGTACCCTTTTCTCTCCTTCTGCCTTTCCTTTTCGGAAAAATTGTCAAAAAATACAAAGGTTTTATCACTTTTTCAAAATTAATACCAGGCAGTTTCGAAATGTAAAATAAAGGGAAATTCCCAATGGTATGCCTATACTTTTTTAGTTCCCCAGTGGTATGATTAGACTTTTTAAAGTCCCAAAAATAAACCCTTTATTACTGTTCATGTATTATTTGTGATATTAGTATACTAGTCTCTGTTAAAAGTGAATTATTTCTGTTAAATCGGTGATTTGTCCTTAATATAATTGACCTTAACCTTAACCATGGTTAAAATAATTAGGTTTAATTATATTTTCATCTACCCAATTTCCTTTGTTACTGCTTTCATCTAACTCTCACTTACACTACCTTTCAAGAGAAAACGAAAACCCATCCACCTTCTTCTCCAAAGCCTCTGTTTTTTTTGCCTTCAAAGAGAAACTCCATTTGTGAAGGAACCTTCTTCCTCTTCGTTTTTTTGTGTCGAAATTCACATCAAAAAACTGAAATTGAGATAAAAAATCTAACTTGTCCAATATTTTGAAGTGAAGAAACCACTGATTCATCTTCGTCAAACTGAAATTGATTTCATCTTCGTCATCTCTGGTACGTTTGCTAGCCCCTAATTTTAGTACTTTTAATTTGCAAAGTAATTAAACTTATAGATTGTTTGCTAAACCTAAATTTCGTTGATTTTTGTTCAACTTTTTAGAAACTTTGGATGAAGTATATTGCTGCTTTGTAGTTTTTTTTGGTGTGGAATTCATTTCATTGACTTATACAACTACACTTTAAAATAACACAGTATGCAACTATAATGACAGAGATGAATGACAAGTTTGGCTATTTACCAAATTTACCAATTTTTGCTATTTATCAAGATGAATGGCAGAGATGTAGTTAAAATAAGATAACACATATCATCAAGCTTTTACTTGTATTTTTGTTTAAAGAGTGTCAAGTTATTATGTTCCATTTACATTGGAATTATTACTCCCTGCATCCTTTGTCATTTTTTTTTGTTTCTGTATATTTTTGTGGATTATTATATTCGAATTTTGTTCAATTCGTATTTTTTTGGGGCTACTGATTGTACGAAGTTTTGATGTTCTGGTTTTTTTGTTGTTTTATTGTGTGTTGAATTTTCGGACAGAACATGGGTGATAATTTGATTTTGAGGTTCCAATTTTTAGGCAAAGATATTGATGTTGTTGTAAGTGACGTTGACAAGGTCAGCCTAATTGATCTAGTAGTTGAATATTGGGATACATCCGAGAGAGAGCAAACACCTATGCCTAAAAACCCTGTGTTCTCTTACATTTACAAAATGAAACATGTAGATTTAACAACTGACAAGCATTTGATGAAAATGTTTGACAACTTACCCGATAGAGATTTGATATACATATGGGTGGATGAGTCAGACAAACCAACAATTGTTTACAAAGCAGCAACGAAACTAAGAGAAGGCTATGAAGCAGATTGACAAACACAAGTCTGGTGCTAGATTGTGGTTGGCTAAGTTAGGGGAACAAGAGAGGTGGAGCAAACACAAATTCAACCCTAATTTGAAATGTGATGTCAACAAAACAAATTTTGTTGAAAGCTTCAACGCCACACTAGGCATTGACAGGTGTAGACCTGTCCTCACACTATTGGAAGGTAAAATTATTGCTTCCCGTATAAAATTGAAACATTTATATGATATTTATGTATTTGATCTGAATGAAATTTTATTGTATCTGCAACAAATAATGTTTGTTTTACTAAATTAATTAGGTATAAGAAGGTTGACTATGGTCAGAATGGCAACAAGGAGAGAACTGTGTGAAAAGTGGGATAGACAGGATATATGTCCTAACATAATTAAGATAGTTCAACAACTATGCAATGACTCAAGGACATGTTTGGCGTACTTGTCTGGCCAAGATGAGTTTGAAATTGTTGACGGAAAATCTACTCTACCAGTAAGCCTGAACAACCATACGTGCAAATGCAATCAATGGCAACTAACGGGAGTTCCTTGTAAGCATGGCATGAGAGCAATACTGTACTCGAATCTTGATCCTCTGAAATATGTGCATGAGTGGCACTCTGTGAATAGGTATAAAGTAGCATATTCCAATGGAATTAAACCTATACCAGACAGAGAACAATGGCCCGCATCAAGAATGCCATCACTTCAGCCACCTATGATGAAAAGAGGAGTTGGAAGGCCTGTGAAGAATAGAAGAAGAGGAGAAGAAGAGCAGAGAAAAGGCAAAAGGAGCAGCACCTTGAAGTGCAGCAACTTTGGTGAATTTGGCCACAATCGTAAAACTTGTCAAAGAGGTCCAACTAAGAAGCAAGTGAAGGCAAAGAACAAGGGAGCAGAGCTTAGTTTGTCTGTAAAGGCTACAACCAACTTCAAGCCATCAACCAAATCAAAAGCACCAACCAAAGCAAGCAAGAAAACGTAGGTCGGGTAAAAAAATTGTTGGATTCTGTGGTGAATAGTTGAATTTTGTACTTTGACAATGTTAGTTATTTTGGGATTTGCTCTGTTAGTGATCTTTGGGATTTGCACTGTTAGTTAAGTTATCTTTGACAGGGCATTTGGAGCATACATCATTGTTAGTTATATATGGGATTTGCCTTGTTAGTTATCTCCCACCTCTGTTACTTTTTTATTAGCAAAATTAAACAATGAAGTTGGGATTTTCATCACAGGAGCATACAAGCAGACAACGTTTTATGGAAAAATTGATATGCATATAAACAGGCTCCTAATAGAAATGACTAAATGACAATGGTATTGAGATGCTCCAAATAAAAGAAGCTTAGTTTATTCAATTAATGCTAGACATTACATGGCTCAAAAAAAAAATGTTACATAATGGAGTGTGAGTAAGTTGCTGGAAGCAACAATTTAAAAAAATGGAGAAATAAAAAGATGGAGCAGCACAAATGGGTGAAAGGGAGGAGGTAAATCACGTTTAAGAGTTAGGAGTGGAGAAAAAAGACTAAACTATGATAGCTAACCAAGGTTAAGAGTTATAACCCTTATAAAACACCATTTAACATTGAATTAACGGTTTCCTACTTACTAATATCACGGTTGGGACATAAGCAAATACAAGGGTTTATTTTTGGGATTTTAAAAAGTATAGACATACCACTGGGAAACTAAAGAAGTATAGACATACCATTGGGAATTCCCCTAAAATAAATACCAACAAGTTATATTTTTCTTATAAATCTATACCAACTAACAAATATCCGTCTATTTTTCTGTCTTAGAAATCCATACCAAGTAACAGAATTCCATTCAACTTCTTCTTCGAACAACATAAAATCTAATGTGAGTTAATTTGGGTGAGAAAGTGACGGAAAAATAGACAGATATTAATTAGTTGGTATGAAATTCTAAGAAAAACATAACTTCTTGGTATTTATTTTACATTTCTCAATTCCTTGGTATTTATTTTGAAAAAGTGCTAAAATCTTGGTATATTCTGACAATTTATCCTTCCTTTTCTGATTTACGTCTAGCTCCTAAAGGAATCCCCCTTCTCTTCTTATTTCCCCTTTTCCTTTTCATTTAACCCAAGTCCTTCTCTATTAATCAATTTACTCCTATACATACATACATATATAGATAGAGAGGGAGTCGGGTTCCGCTAAAAGCTTATACTTTACTGAAAACTGAAAACTAACAATCCTAATTAGAGATGGCAATGGGGCGGATCTGGACCAGATCCTGTTGGATCCAGATCCAGATCCGTTTCCCCAGAGACAGATCCAGATCCGACCCTGATCCGTCGGTTCTCGAAAATAAGGACCTAGATCCGGATCCGTGGATCCAACGGGTCCATGGATCTTTGACGAATCTTGAACAGATCCTCTCTTTTATTATTTTAAAAAAAGTTAATGTATACTTTTTAGATAATTATTTGTACTTTTTACACGAAAAATTCATATACATAACTTTAGCGGGGGTAAAGCAAAACAATTACCAAATTTTTAATCGTCATATGAATGTTTGTGAGTAATGTATTTATTATAATTGTTAGCTATTTATTGTGTAGTGGCTCACTTAATATTTATTCTCAAAGTTATATGTTACATAATAATATTATTACATTATTATCTTATTTACATACTATTTATCGTTATATTTTTAAAAAAAGAATTTAAAAACGGATCTGCGGGCCGGATCTGGATCTCAAGTGCAAGATCCAGATCCAGTTCCGTTTGCAAAACAAGGACCCGGATCCAGATCCAGATTCGCCGAATCAAAAGATGAAGATACAGATCCTAATAAACGGATCTGGACCGGGTCCAAGATCCATTGCCATCCCTAGTCCTGATTAGAAAAAAGGGGTATATATAAGATTTAGAAGGGTACAAATTACTATTAGAGGGTACGCATGCTTCTAACATCAAAGTTGTGCTGCTAACATCAAAGTTGTCAGTATTCACAAAAATGTCATTAATGAATGCACGTGTACCCCCTTTATGTTCACATGTACCCCCTTTACTTGGTTTTCACAGTGAAAACAGTTTTCACAAGATCCTCTTCCTATATATATATATATATGTACCTATACCTTATAAAATAATAATTTGATGTGCGAAAGAATTTTCATATAAGCCAACTCTTTAAAAGAATTATAACTGAATTCCATACGTTGCAAAGCAATGTCATTAAAATATGATTGTATAATGATGTGAATAAATATCAATAGCTTTAAATAATTATATAATCACATTCATATTTTCATTTAAATAAAACACAAGGATTTATAAGGTGTAATTAACATAGTAACCATATTTATAAATTGATAAAACGCTATTAGACTAAGGGGTATTACATATTACCACCCGTATAAAATGTTTCGTCCTCGAAACTTGAAACTAGTTAGAACTTCAATAAGTAATAATGGTCACAATTTTATAATAGATACTCTGCCACCACACTCTGCCACCACCCAGCCACCACCTCACTTTCCTCCCCTACTCTGCCACTACCCTGCCACCACACTCTCAACCACCACCTTCCCCCAAAACGACTCAGCCACTTTCACCACCCACAAAACCACCCAGCCACCACCTTCCCAAACCGACCATCCAGAAATCGACCCAAACCAACCACCCACCCACCCCTTCAAAGTTCAAACCACCCACCCACCACCTTCCCAAACTGACCCAAAAACCGACCACCCACCCAACCCTTCGAAGTTCAAACCACCCTAAATAAACGAAAACAACCTAAAATGACCACCCCATCCCAATCCACCCAAATCGACCACCCAGATCGACCACCATCGACCTAATCGACCAACCCAAGCCCTGAAATTGCTCCCGCAACCAGCTCATCAACCACCACCAACCACCCCCGAAAACAACCTACTTTGAAACGTCGTCGAACCTCCACCACCCACAAACCCCAAAAAGAACCCACCCCAGTCCAGACTTCCACCACCGCAAAATTGAATGCAAAAGACGGAGAGAAAATCGAACACCAACTCACCGGAATTAGAAGAGAGAAGGAGAGTGAGGTTCGACGGAGGAAGAAGGGATAAGCAGAGCCCGATGTTTTGTGGGTGGTGAAGGTGCCAGTGCAGAGTGTGGGTGAGGATCGAAGGTGGTGGCTGAGATTGTGGTGGGGTGGATGGTAAGTGGTTGCAGAGTAGGGGAGGGGTGGAGGAGGAGAGAGAGTGGGAGGGGTTGGGGGAGGGGAGGGGGAGGGGGTGGGGTGGTTTTATTTATTTTTTTGTTTTTTTTAAATTAAAATTAAAGTATAATTATGAACGTTAATGGAAAAATTAACGGAAATTTAGTAGTAAGAGGGCATTTAAGCTAACGACAGTGACTCTGGTGTCATTTGAGCTAGCTCGAAAACCAGAGGGGTATCCGAGAAATTAGCCCTAACCCCAGGGTACCTCAGGAAATTTTCTAGTAAAAAATTATCCTAATCATCTAAACAAAAACAAGAGAAATACTATTCATTTGAGAAATACTATTCATTAGAATAGTAACTCCTTAGTATCTTTTATATAGGGTATAGATAAGAAAGTTTGTAATTAATTGTAACACTTTCTTTTTGGGTAAATTTTTCCCTCTATTTCTCTACTATCACATGAGCCACCTTCTTTCTTTCTCTGTATCTCTTTCCTTTCAAAAAAATACCTAGGACTCCGTGAAATAAAACGTTTCACAACTAATAAAAAATGAAGGAAGTACAATAATTCAAATCTTTTCTATTGTAGTAAAGTTTTGGCATGAAATTACAAAAATACCCTTAGTTCAAAAACTATAATTATAATTAAAACATCCTAATTTTCATCACATTTTTCCACAAATTCATTAAACTTGACGATTCTTACCATAGTCTTACTCATTTTTTCCAAATCAAACCCAAATTCATCCTGATTCATCGTGAATGAATGAAACTTGAACTCTTTTCAACTTTTATTTCTTTTTTTCTTTCATTTTTCGAACCAAACATTCACACAACTCAAACTTTGATTTTTTTTTTCTCAAACTTGAAACCACATCAAATACACTTTCATTCCCAAAACCAAACCATAAAACCAATCTCATAACTCAACCCAACAACACTCCCCCAAGCTAGGCTTGGGAACAATATCGAAACAAAGGTCGTGGGCTAATAATAAGGTTTAGTAACACAAAAGGTCATTACGCTTAGCGGGGCTAAGGAGGATAAAAGTATATCATCAAAAGTTCACTCGAAGGCTCAAGAATTAGACAAAAGAACGCGTCTCTCACAGCAAATGTTACAGCCATCGAAATCAGACAAGTACGAAGTCAAAGTCAAGATCAATCAACTAATGAGGAGCTAACATACAAAAACAGAGTGAATAATGATATTAATCCAATAGGCTAGAAAAGGCCTCACAGTCTAACCAATTCTGGTATCCAGCACAATATAGTGTATAATAATCAAAATTCGCTCGATGTCATAGCAATCAAATATCAAATCATAGCCTCAAGATCACAAATGAACAACTATCCAGAAAACAGATTCAAATCATTTTCAATCAAGGCACAACAAGGGGCACATGGATGTGAATCGTATTTTTTTATTTTTTTAAAAAGTAGTAAAAGAGATAGAGAATACAAATACAAATCCTCCCCCAAGCTGAACTTGACACATCCTCAATGCCAAAAGATGAACGATAGGACGATGCTAAGAGTAAAAATAAACTTTAGTACTCCCTCACTCTCTCTCACTAAAAAAAAAAGGTAAACAAAAATAAAAGAAAATAAAACAAGGGGAAATTACGGGTTGCATCCCGCACAACGCTGGTTTATAAAGGTCCCACACGACCATATTACCTCACCCATCAGTCAGATGAGGAACAGAGTTGTAGGTATAGTACCTCAACATGCACAGAGGAACTCGTTTAGTGCTTTTTATTTTTATGGTCCTACATGACCTTATCTTACCATCATTAGAAGAGTTGAATGCCTTGAGTTACTTATCAAATGCGCCTGCAAACATGCCATTGAGCACTAGATATGGCTTGACTACAAGCACATCTATCTTCACATAAATAATATCAGAGTAAACAAATAATTTGTGAAGATAAGAAAAAATCAAAATAAAAGGGAGAAAATTAGGATAATGAACAACTTCCCTTTATTTGTTGCGTAGGCTGTGAGGGCCTCAAAGAGAGAATAGGAGCAGCGTAAACTTTGAGAAAATATGGGGCATATGGAATAGGGAGAAAATGGACAAAATCTAGCTTCCGTGAAGATAGAATATAGGGACAAGGAATGATAGACTCAACCTTTACGGTTTTACTTTCAATTTCACCACCCCTCAATAATGGACTTGTCAACACAAGGGTCCTCAACCAAGAATTCATCCTCCATCAAAACATTCATCATCACATCCACACTCCCCTAGTATGATCTTTCTTTACAATATCGGGTGTCAGATTATTATCACTCACCTCTAATATAACATTCTCAACACGTTCATCATCACAAGCATCATCATCATGTATCATCTGTTGACTATCAAATTGTTGCATAATAAGCAATTGAACAGAATTTGAAATACGTTTAAAGTCAAGTATCAAGTCTTTATTAAATTCTTCAATTTGTTTACCAAAAGACTCAAGCATTTGCTTAAGTAGACTAGACTTACTGATAATTCATATGGAATACTCATTTTTTCCAAATTAAAGCCAACTCATACTGATTCATCAAACTCTAAACTCATTCAAAATTATTCATCATTATCTTCATCTATTCATCTCCCTCCTCCCTTTCTCTCTCCTCGTATCTCCAACCTCCAAGTCAAAAGTTTCAAATTTATCAACAGGAACTACTTGCTTGCATTCGCCCTAATAAATCCCCCCCTTTTGCACACGGCTCATTAATTCTGAGATTTGTTGTTCGAAGAAGAAGAGTTTTGGAGTTTATGGGTTTGGGGTTCGAAATTATAGGTTTAGTTTTGAATTTATGGGTTTAGGGTTTTACGGTTTGAATTTCTTGGTTTTGGGTTCGAATTTGTGAGTTTTAGAGTTCAAATTTAAAGGCTTTAGGGTTTGAATTTACGGGTATTGGATTCTAATTTCTTGGTTTTTCCGGTTCGAATTTTCGTTCTTTGTTCTTGTTCATCCGTTGTTGTTGCTGTTGTGGTTCGAATTTGGGTTATGGATTAGTTGTTGTTCGTTCGAATTTTAGGGTTTGGGTAGTTTCTGAGTTTTCAATTTATGGTGGTGATTTGGTAGAACTTGTACTTGAGTTATTGATGTCCTTTAATTTAGACTTTTTTATATATCAAGGAATGTTAGGATTGAGACTCCACGTTGTTGAAGATATTAAGTTGTATGGGACTTAGTAAAAATGGGATTATTAGTTAATATGTATATCATCTCGTGTTAAAACCTTACATGTACGTGACTATAAGGGTTGCTCAAATAGTTGTTCTAATTCTTCTTGACTTTGCTATGTACAATACTTGGGATGTGAAAATGCTATATGTGTACATTTTCTAATGTTTGCTGAGGTATAACATTTTCCCTAGAGTTGGTCTTCTTTTGAGACAACATAGGTTGTTTCCAAGTAAAGTAGATGTTGAAGGTGAATAGATCAAATGATCCTTTGGTAAATTTGTAGATTTAAGTATTAATATTGCAAGAGTAAAGTGCGTGTTCTTTTTTTATGGTCGAGCGTTATATAATTTGTGCAAGTAGTAGTTTACAACTTTAATTATTCCTTCAGTTTCTAAAGTTATCTTTCTAATATGTTTACCAAGGTATGTGGGAAAGACAAACTAAATATAATTTACCTTCTCATAGTGAGGCATATGTGGTTTAGAGTACATATTGTGTTTATGGGATATTGTAATTATTTATATACTTGAACGACCATGTCATATGTGAACCTAGTAATGCTACTTTAATAAGTAAGCTTAATGTATGTTGTCTCATTGGTGCCTTGATAGTTACTTTGTATACTGTGTCTTTTTATGAGGTTTTCCTTTTGGATTGATGAGGAAAATCACCTAATTACGTAAAGTGAAAACCAAAGTGTGATCTAGTGATAGTCCAATATTACTTGTGTGATTAATCTTAAATAGACATTGTGGTTGTTCAATTAACATATTCAAACTAGTTTGCAACTAATTATGATTGATAGACAATCTTGAGATGATTTTTTTAGATCTAGTAGACTTGCCAAGAAATTAAGTCTTTTGTTTTCATTTTGTGTATTTTCAAAGGAAAGTTTGAGTATCCATTGATATATTGAGTGTTGGGGCAGATCCAGTGTGGATTCACATAAAGGATATGGTTAATTGAGACTTCTTTGTTCTACTCTCATGTAACTATGCTTTCTCATAATGACTTAGCATCAACATCTACTTGTGATTTGATAATGTATCAAATGGATGTTGTGAATGCATTTGCAGAAGACTTTAAAGATGCAAAGATCTGCATGGAGCTCGGTTTAGAGTTGGTGTAATCTGGAGTGATTCATGAGAATGAGCAAACATAGGAACTTATGTATGGTCATAAACGAGAAGAGAACTTTCTAAAGGTATACTTAGTTTTGATTTATGATTAATGAAAATATTGTTATGTCTATGTGCATTTCTGGTTAAAAGGCTTGATGATAAGATCATTTGCTTGCTTGTTATTAACATAGATTGCTTATGTAGTTAGTTTATCAGTTTATCTTTTATATAACTTTAAGGTATTTTGGACCGTGTGAAGTTTCTTCTAATCCTCGTATGCTAATTTAATTAATGTTATTTTGGTTTTTTGATCATGTTGAGTGAGCCCTATCAAATGAATAGGTATTCATATTAAGGAGTAAAGGTGAATCCTTATGAATGGTTGTAAACTGCAAAGCATTATTAATTTGCTTGATCTTTTGGAATTTGAGCCCATTTTGATCTTGCTAAGTTAAGGATTTTATTGGTTGATCTCCTTGCGTTGGAGAACTTTCCTTTCTGATTCCTTACATTGTGTTTTTCTGGCGGTGATTTGTATTAGTGAAATGCAAGTTAGAAAAGATCTGATCTGGGTAATGTGATGGCATTGGCCACTTTTTCACGATCTATGCTATGTTTTTCCGATTTCATGACTCTTTGCAGGTATTTTTTTGATGTATTCACCATTTCTTAAGAGGTTGAGTTGTTTGTCCAAGATGGATCCATAGCCTATATGGTGGTCATTTTATGAGACTTGATCGATTCATCACATGTATGTGAGACTGACGAAGAGTTTCCTTAACGTGTCTATGCTCCATTGCCTAGTGATTGCACGTGGTTTGGAGTTCTAAGATGGGATAGTCCTATGAGAAAGCATAGGAACATTGTGTGTATACATTATGATATCACATGAGTATGTAAAATCTGCGAAGAATATTGTAGATCCTCTCGCCAAAGACCTTTGTAGAAAATTGGTGTTGACGGAGTAAGCATAAGGAATAGGTTAAAAGCCTATTATGGAGGGAATTGCATTATGATGGATACACTTCTTAGTAATTCCTATGTTCAAAGGGTCAAACAAAATCACAAAAGAACTCATGTTTTGTATACTACCCATTCCTCTTAATAAAAGTGATGTAGTATTTTACTTTAATGTTATGTACAAGGATGAACAAATTAAAGCTCTTAAAAAAGTTCATATCCTAATGTAAGGTGGCTTGTCATAGTACAAATTTGATGAACTTACCTATCTCAGTATGGGGGTTACGCCCAATACCCCATGAGAGTCCCAAAGGCTTAGGACCTTTAGAGCATTCATGAAAATCCAGACAGTAGTGGAACAGTAATATTACAAATTGCGAGAACACTTCTTGATCTGAAAAATGTTTAGTGCGTAAATGTGTTCAACTAAGAAACTAACTTCGTAAATGTTGTTGGAGTTTAACTCCAATTTGTATTTGCTTCAAAAGAATAAAAAGTCTGAAGTCTCACATTAGTAAAACCATGAACTATCCTTGAGGTTTTCTTATAAAAAACAGAAAGTCCCACATCGGTAAGAGAATGAGTTTTTTCATAGTTGTTTCTATATTAGCATTCGTCTCCTCTACGCACATAAAAAGAATAAAAAGTCTGAAGTCTCACATTAGTAAAACCATGAACTATCCTTGAGGTTTTCTTATAAAAAACAGAAAGTCCCACATCGGTAAGAGAATGAGTTTTTCATAGTTGTTTCTATATTAGCATTCGTCTCCTCTACGCACATAAAAAATTCTCCTCTTCATGAATACGCCTTTTCTTTTATTTGGCAATTATTGAGAGTGTTCTCAAACTATTTCTCTATACTACACCGGAGATATAGTGGTCGTGTATCTCTGGAGAGTGATTGTCAAGAGTCTGTGTGTACATAACGAGGCAAATTCAACTTTAGGGCAGTGTTCATACACATCACGACTATTCAGATAAGTTATTTCAATACTTCCTTCAGTGTTAGTTCTAACAAAAAGTGAAGAGAGAGGAATTATTCGTTTTTTAACTCATGCATGAGTGATGATGCTCTTAAAGAGAGAGATTGTGTGCGTTAGTTTTTGGAACAAAATAATAGTATTTGTGTGCGTTAGTTTTATAATCCACTTTTCTACTCTGCTGGTCTAACATGTGCACTACATTACTCGCGTACCAGGTTTGATGCTCCATAGAATCTTTTTTGGCTCTTTTTTCGAAATCCTTCCAATTCCCCGTTTTAGTTTTTGTGCCTTTTGTTTCTCTTTGCTTTTTTATTTTCTTCTTTATTCAATGCACTTGAAGCTAATCTTCATATATGGTTTGTTTTCCCTCTACTTTCTTCATTCTTTATCTTTGTAGCAATAAAATATTGTATTAGTTATTAGGTGAAGTCTATATTATCCTTATCGTAAACTTGTGATGGACGATCAATGCAATACTTTTGGGTTTTATATCAATATATCTGAAAGCTATTTCCTTTGTTTTTTTATTACTATATTGTAATTATATATTTGTCAATACATAATTACGATCTTTATAATATTAAAATTTGTGAGTGTTACAAAAGGTTGATATTTTTGAGAATATTAATAACATCTTAAATACTAAAACTTATTTTATATGCTTGTCAAAATTTTGAGTCAACCTTATACATGAATAGTGGAATAATCAAAGTATTACTAATAAATAAACAGCAATGTATTGTACTATTTGGCCAATTTGACCGTCATATATCCTCCAATATTAAAGGCCTCAATTTTAATTTTCGCAGAGGGTTTCGAAAAGCATGGAACGGCCCTGCTTGTTTTTAATTCATGAAACCCAACAATATATTGTCAACTTAGGCCCTGTTCGGTTCAACTTATTTATACTGAACTGAACTTATTTTTACTTAACTGAACTTATTTTTACTGAACTGAACTTATTTTTACTGAACTGAACTTATTTTTACTGATTCATGTTGTTTTTTCTTCTTCGCACTACTGATTTTTACTGAACTGAACTTATTTTTACTGAACTGTACTTATTTTTGCTGCACTGAACTTATTTATACTGAACTGAACTTATTTTCACTGAATATTATTATTTTGAGGTGAACTGAACAGGGCCTTAATTGATGTAACATTGCAGGTAATCAGGTATCCGACAATGAAAACTAAATATGAAAACAATCTAAATCCAATAATGAATCTAGTAACGTTAGTTTAAGACAAATATTCTCGTTACTGTAGTAAGTTAAATATTGAATTGAATGTTACACCGTAGTCTAAGATAAACATGACACAACAATATTCCAAAAGAAAATCATCTCTATTATATAAGTGAAGAGGTGGGGGTGGACACCAAAAAGAAAAAAGGAAAAATAAATAAAATAAATCAATGAGTTTATTAAGTAATTTAGTTTTATTTCCAAATTTAGCCATTAGATTTTTAATAAAAGATGTTCAAAACTTCTAAGTAAAATATCTAAAAACCTACAAAGTAAAACAATTTAAAAAAATATCAACGACTATATATTCTTGAGATCTATAGGTAGACACCCATTTTGCTATACTTTAATATACTTTTGAAATTTTTTATTTTGAAATACATGAGTAATTGATTGTTCTTGAGTGAAGGCACAATTGATCAAATTGATCATAATAAAGTATTTTAGCATGAGTGAGAAATATGATAAAGTATTTTCAAGTACTTTTGAATTTTTTTCTCATTTGGACAATGAGCAAAAATACCTTACCGAGTACTATATAACAAAAGTTGTAGTTGATGGGGGAGTAAGGGATATTTTCAAAGAAAAATGAGCCAAAATGAATTTAGTTTGAAAACAAAATATGTTGTGCACCTTCACATTTTATCATGTTACAACTAAAATACACATCGTATGCAAATAAAATTAGGATTTTTTGTTCAAAACCACCTAAATTTTTCACGTTTTTAGAAACTCCCACCTTAATGAATTTTTCTTTTAAATTTCCACCTATCATTCCCAATTTTATTAGAAACTCCCACCATTTAATGATTTTTGTTAAATTTCTTTAACAAAACCGTGAAGTGGGCCACACATATACATTTTATTATCAGTTTACGCTGAAATTGGAATCAATTTCATCAATTTAAGGGCAAATCCTCAACACATTTGCCGAATTACAACTATTTGAAAAAACTTGCAATTATTTCAAGTTCCATTGTTAACATAATGTATACGTGGGACCCACTGAACGGTTTTGTTAATGAAATTTGACAAAAATCGTTCAGTGGTGGGAGTTTTTAATAGAATTGTAAATGATAGGTGAAATTTTAAAAAAAACTCATTAAGATGGGAGTTTCTAAAAAAACATGAAAAGTTATGGTAAGATGCGACTATTCATAAAATTATCTACTACTATAGATTATGAAATTTCATAATAAAATTATTATCGCACGCATCGCGTGCATAGAAAACTAGTAAATAAATAAATAAACAGGCAGAACAAACAATTAATTCACTGCAATAGTATTCTTTGTATCAATAATAAGGAGGTGGTGGTGGAGGTGGAGATGGTGGTGGTGGTGGTGGTGGTGGTGCCTTGTGATATGAATCCGAGCAACGAGGCGGTAGAGGAGGAGGAACTCGTCTGATAAAATGAGGTGGTCTGTTGCGGAATGGCGGTGGAGGGACTCTTGGTGGCCGTCTTTTACTAGCCATACTTGATGCAAGTTCCATGAGATCGGCATTTATTTTATGAATTTGATTGTAGTTAGTTGATGGAAGCTGATCATTTAGTAGACCTTGTTTGCCACGGCTACTTCAAACGCTGTACCATGTACAACTATTAAAAGTACCAACAATACTATGTGTATTGCACTAGTCAGGTTCATGGTTGCTAATTAGCTACTGCATATGTTGATCAAATCTAAGAAAATGACCAGCTTTTTAATAAGAATATAAAAGAGAAGAGTCAAATAGGTGGAACTTTATGGGAAGAAGAAGAACGGGTTTCACTTTCTAGATTATTACAAGCGTCCCTGTTATATTACTTTCCTCGAGATTTTTTTAATGAAGTTAAGTTGTATAATTGCCGGCGCAGATCCAAGACAATATGTTAGTGGATGCAAAAAAATGATTTTAGTAGAGGCAATGAGCCAATTAGTCTATTTTAAATTACAAACTTTTGTTTGTTTTGCGTAATTGATTTAGTATTTAAAATTGAATCAAATGATCCTAATTCTGATAAGTTGTTCTAGCCCCAACATATTTGACTATTATCATATTCATTATTAATATTATAGTCATCTTTTTATTTGTTTATTATTATTTCAAACAAACTCAAAATATTTACAAAAGTTAGTGGTAGCCGAGATACTATATGGAACCCACTACTTTAGTTATAGCAAAACTAATCTTATTAAAAATGTGAACAACAGCTCGTGCTCCAATATCTTGAGCCCAGTGTAAGAAAACAAATCCCCGTAATTAAGTTCATATATCGAGCGCTTGAGCAACAATTAACACAAATGAGCTAGCTCAGTTGGTACACACTTTCCATCACGTTAATAGGCCCAAGTTCAAACCTTCTTACTCTTCTTTTGCGAACTCTCCTCACGTGAAGCTTTGACCTTCCCCAAACATTCATTGCTCTTTGACCTTCCCACTTAGTTTCTATTTTATTGTTTATCATCATTATATTTTTCCTTTTAAGTATCTCCACCATTTTCCTTCTCATGCATAACTCTTACCTTCCAAATTATACTATTTGTTTTTGTTTTGTTTTGTTTTTTCCTTCAAGTATATCTACTTTTTTTTTCATCCATAGCACACAATTTACCTAGAAAATAAATACTAACATATTTCTAGTTTTCAGAAATCTCGCATCCCAATTGTTATGTTGCATGCCCTAAAATTAAAATATGCAAGACTTTTAATAGCAAAATTGTGCCTTTTGTTTTTAATTGGTATTTTTATGGAATTTAATTAATTTAAACTTTAGTGAGATGTTACAAGAAAGGATAAACAATCTAATAATGTTACATATTGAATTGTTTTTTCTAGAACATGGACGTTGACCCTTTTATCAATGATGTTGTATCGAGATATTCTTGGAGCCTTTTTTTTTATTAGCATTTATATTCTTGATCATGTTATTGATGTTTAATTTAGTTAAAAAAATGTACAAGAACTTTTACATTACATATCCCCTTTAGTGCTTGTGCTTTTTCAAAAAATAAATCCTATATATAAGAGGCCCAATTTTTAGCTTTCCCCTGGGCCCAATAATTGCCAGGTTCGGGCCTGCTTGAGCCATGGAGAACCTTTGTATTCGTTTCAGCGAGGCAACACCAACTTTCTCTAATTCCCCCAAAGAAGAGAAGGAGAAAGGGAAAAAATCATATCCAATAGCTGCACACTTAGCTTCATACTTGACACGTTTGCGTTGTGCCGCATCAATCAATACTTAATTTCCAATTTAACTTTGACATATGTTTTTTTTATATAAGCTAATATTCATTTACAATGAACATTTGATATCAACAAATGAACATATTGAATAACCAAAATGAACATTAGTATTATGTAAAAATATATGTCAAAGTTCTTTAGAACTATAAAATATTTGATATATATAAATGAATATCTTAAATAACCATAATAAACAATAATTTTATATAAAGAACATATGTCAAAGTTAATTATAACAAAAACTTTTTTGAAATTGAGTGTGATTTTACAATGAACATTTGAACATAATAAATGGACATATTTAATAATTATAGTGAACAATAAAGTTATATAAAAAACATATATCAAAGTTAATTGGAATAAAAACTTTTTTGAAATTGAGTGTTATTTTACTATGAACATTTAAAATTTTATTTGGAACATTTAGAGAAAAGAATTTTGGTCAAATGAATTCAAACTCAATAATTGAGGAGAGAGAAAAAAGTGACTCCACAATGTTCATTAAAGATGAACTATTATTCATTCCGCAATTGTTGAATTAGATGTCTTACAAAAATTTTGGTACATTGAAAAAAGCTAATATACATTTTGGAGCTCCTTGGTGTAGCATCTAATTAATTTGCGTATGAAATCTGTATATCTAACTGAAGTTCGGAAAAACCATAACAATCTCAATCCAATAATGTAACTTAGACAAATATTCTTCTCATTGCAAAAAGTTATACTTCCTCCGTATCAAATTAGATGCTACCCCTTTTTTTTGCGGACTCCAATGCATTTTCTTTATGTGAGACAGTGAGAGAGATAGAGAAGAAAAGCCATGTGGTAGGAGAGAGATAGAGAGAAGGAAAAACCAAATAAAAAAGTGTATCATCTAATAAGAAATTTGCTTATTTAAAAAGTGCAACAACTTATAGAACGGATATTCAATTGACCGTATAAGATAGAAGTCATAGTACACAATTTTCACTCCACACAAAGAAAACATAAATAGATAAACAAGTAAAACAAGCAATTAAACACTTATACATCAATAATATGGAGGTGGTGGTGCCGCCTTGTGATATGAGTTGGAGCAACTTAGCGGCGGTGGTGGTGGAGATGGCTTGAAGAAATGAGGTGGTTGGTTGCGTAATGGTGGTGGAGGGCCTCTTGGAGGCCGTCTTCTACTAGGCATCCGCGATGCAAGCTCCATAAGATCGGCCTTGATTTTATGAATTTGATTGTATTTGTTTCTGTCCAAGACAGCAACAGTGAATGTGGTGGTGGGTACTCGGTGGAATTGTGGCTCCCAAACGTCCTTCGTGGTGGTGGTTACCTGCAAAACAAGGAGAAACCTCGGGGGTGGTTCCGAGGATCGCCTCTGCGATGCCTAAGTCAGTCCAAATTGAGCACAAGATCTCTAGTAGAGAGAAAACGAGTATCAAGTGCAAGTATTTTGTGAGTGTTTGATTGAACGTACCTTACCCATGCATGGGCATGGGTATTTATATGAGACATGGACTTGTAACTGACCTAGTAAAGTGAGTGGGCCTCTTTGGAAGTGGGCCAAGGTGGAACGAGGCCTTCATTAAACTCCAGCCTAGAGGCTATGTCCGTAGCGGTCTGCCTGAGGAGGTCTGCTCTGCTCCAGGCGCTCTGACGTGGAGTGGCAGGCTGCTGCCAGCTGGAGGTCTGCTAGGTAGACCCCATACAATTTGCCCCCCGGACCCAGTATTTGCAGATTGCAATATGCTAGGTGCGTTTGTTTTTGGTCTGGCGTTCTGCTCTTCGCAGAATGATATGTGGCTGTTTGTGAGTTGCTCTTCACAAACTCCAGAATGCTTCCATTTTTCCCGCCCATTTGGTTGGGGTGTTGAGCAAGGGTCATTAATTCATTTTGAATTGAATTGAATTGATGTGACTCTTTGGGTTCCCAAGGAATGTAATGATGATAAGTTGGTGCTGAGTGGACGAATTATGCCTATTTAAAGGCTGAATCGACCTTTTGTGAAACTTTTCAGTTTCTTCTCCTTCGAACTCTTTGCTTTCAAACTTTCCTGTTGTTCTTCAAGAATTTCTTTTCGCCCTAGCCATTTTCAAGTGATTTCTCTCGATTATCCTGGCATTTGTCTGCGTTTGGAGCTTAATTTGATATTTGATACTGTTGCGTTTGTGGCTTTCGTCTTCTCTTCCTCGGCGTCTTCCGTTCCCCATTTAGGTAAACTCTTTTTCCCAGATCTACTTTTGGTTTTTTTTTCCTTCTTGGATGGTTTTGATGTGAACTTCTCTGTGTTTATGGATTTCTCCCCCTTTTTCCTTCTGTACG
Source organism: Patellifolia procumbens (assembly GCA_947645195.1). Taxonomy (NCBI): domain Eukaryota; kingdom Viridiplantae; phylum Streptophyta; class Magnoliopsida; order Caryophyllales; family Amaranthaceae; genus Patellifolia; species Patellifolia procumbens. Next base: position 4,180,704 of record CANSGD010000193.1, read on the forward strand.
CACTTATTTGCCTGTGTTTTTGAGGTTAGGGTTTCTTTCCTTTGGTCTTCAGATGCGATTGTTTATTTCTTTGTTTCATAGATCTGTTTGGTGTTGTTTCGTTTCCGTTCTGCCGCTCTGAATGATAGGCTCTGCTCTGCTTCTTCAGCAGGACTCTGCTCTGATTGGTAGGCTCTGCTCTGCTTCTTCAGCTGAGTTCTGCTCTACTGTTGACATTTAAGATTTTTAGGGTTTGCTTTGTTTACCCTGTTATCCTCTTTACTTGCTGGGTTGTAGGCCTGTGATGTGCCTTCATTGTTTTGTCTGCGTTATTTGCAAGAAAATATCCTATTTCTTGGCTATTTCTGATCTTCACATACCATACATATCCTTGCCCCCCAGTCTGGTAGCTCAGTCTGTAGGTCTGAGGTGCCAGGCTATTTTTGCATGTATCTTTTTGTAAGAAAAGCAAGAAAATATCCTATTTCTTGACTATTTCTGATCTTCACATACCATACATATCCTTTCTTGGCTATTTCTGATCTTCACATACCATACATATCCTTTCCCCCCAGTCTGGTAGCTCAGTCTGTAGGTCTGAGGTGCCAGACTGTCTTGTGTTGTGACTGCAAGTCTGATGTGCTGTCGTCTGTTTCTTGTGTTGTGTAGAATGTCTACTTCTCAGTCTGCTGCTTCCCGTGGGAAAGGTGTGGTATCTACCTCTTCATCCGAGCCGGATGAGCCTTACCCGATGGACACTCAGTCCCCGTTTTTAAAGTTGGATCTGCCTCGGTGTAAGGACGAGGTGGTTCCGGAGGAATGGGAGATCTTTGACTCCTGGAACGGTCTTCGTAAGGAGTTGTTGGGTCCTGAAACCAACAGATTCCCTCCCAACTACAAGTTTAAGCCCACTCTTCCCACAGTCAAATGGAAGTACAGCGACCATGAGATGCGGAGTCTTGCCCTTTACGACAGCAAGGGTAAGCCTTATTTGGTGAAGAAATATGCAGAAGCGTTCAAACGGGCGCATGCTGCATACTACCTTGAGATTGCTGCGGAGATCAAGCCGCTTCGCGGGTCTTGGGTAGTGCTCCCCCGAGAGGGTCAGAGCCTGGCAGATGTACCAGAGGGGTACACTACTGTTTATATGAAGCAGCTGGAGTTCGGGCTTAGATTCCCCATCCACTGGTTTTTGGAGTGGGTTCTCTGCCGGTATCACATGGCTCTCTGCCAAGTCAATCCCCAGTCTCTGAAGAAGATTCTGGGGTTTATTTGGGTTTGTGAAGCTCTGGGCTTCCCCCTCACCATGAAACTCTTTCAATGTCTGTTTTACTTTAAGAGGCAGGGGGGAGTACAACTTTTTCACCGGCTCGGTGCGGGCCAATCATCTGACGGTCTATCCCGTTGATCTCAGTCTGAAAGATTGGCGGGATAGTTTTGTCTTTGTTAGGGTACCGACGAAGGAGGGGCACCCTTATCAATTTAAGGCCCCTCTGCGCCCTGTGGAGCCTAACTTCCAGAAGCAGTTGGACCCAAATGTGCTGAACTGGGACGAGAGGGTAGCTTACTACTACTTCAAGTCCAGATCCAAGGTTACTGCCGGGAAGCAGTTTCTTCCCAAGTACTGGTTACCGCATCACTATATGATGTGTCAGAATGCCTTCCTGAGGATAGGCCATCTGTCCCCTGACTATACTACTGGTAAGCGCTCTGCCAGCCCTTAACTCTGCTTCTCATTTTCCATTCTACTGCGCCCCATGGCATTCATTGTTTGTACTGTGCTGCAGCTCCGTGCAGACAGTTTGTTCGCCAAGTGATTAAGGGTGGGTCTTGAGCTGGCGGGCATGTTCTGCCCCTTTCCATTATTTTCCTTCTGCATTCTGACTTGCTGTAGCTAACGAATATTCTGATATTGCAGAGACTCTGGGGTCTGCCATTCCTTGGGAGCTGGGTCTGAGTCAGTCTTCAATGTGTCGCAGGTATCGTCCGGTACCTGACCCAGGGACCTACACCGTCCCTGATTTCATCAGGGAGATTAACACTACTTCCTTGGACCATCCTTCCCTCCAGAACCAAGCGCCCGGAACTTGTGGATAGGTTTACTGGGACGTCCCGGCCGCAAGGGGGCCCCTCTGCCACTGTCACCGAGATTCAATCTAATGACGAGGAGGAGGCGGCTGTTGTTCCTCTGCAGATCCATCGTTCCCGGCGTGCTGCGCATCTGCCGGAAGACGATGATGATGATGATAGTGCAGAGGGGGCCAGCACTCTGCAAGGGACTGTTCTGATTGTTGAACCCCTGCAACAGCTTCCTCCTGCGCAACCAGGTACTACTTACGATGAACCACAAGGTACTCTTTCTGCTTGTGTGCACTCTGCTAATCGCTTCTCATTTTCTCTGTTTACTTTCAGAACCACCTGTGGTGGAGGATGTGCCCATGGGAGGGCCTGACCAAGCGGCGACAGAGTTTGACAGGACGGAGAAAGAACCTACTCCAGTGGGTGGTTCTGCTCAGCCTGATGAGGCTGGTCATGAGTCTCACCAAGCCATGACCGAGTTTGACAGGACGGGAGCGGAGGCTGCTAAGACTGTCACGACTCCGTCTGCAGAGGGTCAGAGTGAGGGCCAGTCAGGTAGGTGTCTTCTTTAGACCCAGACTGCTCTTTCTTATAGGTTTCTTTCTACCTGCACCTTCTTGATTTCCCTGTTTTTATTTTGATGTGATAGGTTCCGCTGGGCAGGCCGTCCCTACGCCTGTTCAGACTAACCAGGAGGTGGTGGAGCCTCTCCAGCATGAGAGGGTGGAGCAGCAAAGCTCGGCTTCCGCCCCAGTGGTGGAGACTGTCGTGTCTCCCCCTGTTCAGAAGTCTACTCCTCCTGTCCAGAGGCCTACTCCTCCTGGTAGGAAGGCTGCTCCTCCTCCTCCCAGAGGCTTTAAGCAGGTCCTTGCCCCTACTCCTGAGGATCTGGCGCGTGTGGGTAGTGTTTCCTTTTCCTCTCTTCCCTCTTGTAGAGTCAATTCGTTATGTGCCTTACTTTGCTGACGACATTTTTTACCTTTTGTTTTCTTCAGCAGCAATTGAGGGCTAGGAAGGTGCAGTCTGCTGCGGCTCTTCAGACCTCTGCTCCCACTGTGGGCCAGCTTAAACCCCCTGCAGAGGGTGCTCAACAGAGTATGGCTGAGCCTCAGGTCTCTTCTCATTCCCAGAAGAGGCCAGCAGAGAGGCAGAGTGAGGAAGGAGCTCCTCCTCAGAAGAAGACTCGTCTCCCTACTGACTCCCCTCGGATCGTTGTTGTTGAGGACGACGTCGCCACCAAAGGTGTGTACCCCTTACCTGGTCTTAGCTCCGGCCTTTTCCCTTCTGTGGAACTGACTGGACTTTCTTTTGGCTCAGGTTCTCTGCAGAGGGAATCGGCGGATGACCAACACGAGGCTCAGGGGCGGGAGAAGATGTCCGTGGCCTTCCCTGATCCCAGTGAGTGGTTGAAGCTTCTGGCAAGTCGCTTCTCACCGGACTACGCTGTTCAAGATGTCCCTTTGGTGAGTTGTCTGTTCTTTTTACAGTCATCTGTTTCTGACATTAAGATTTCTTTATGATCTGCTTTTTCATTGATTACAGGCTGCGCGGGCCGGCGCCTTCATTGGGGAGTTCTGCCATGCTGTAGGGTTGGGTAGACATGAGGCAGATCTCCCTGAACTGCAGCAGCTTAAGGCTCAGGTAGCACAGCAGAGAGCAGAGTACGCCAAGCTGAAGGCTCAGAACTCTCTGATTGTGTCCACCTGCCGCGAAACTGAAGAGGAGAGGGATGCTTTGATTGTGGAGCGCGACACCTTGCGGACCGTCAACCAACGCATGGAGGGTCAGGCGGCGTAAGCAGAGGCTATCGCGGCTGAGCATTCCCGGCTCTCTTCCCAGCTTAGTGAGGCGTTGTCTCGCGCTTCGACGGTGGAGACTAAGCTGAAGACCTCCGAGGCCCGGCTGCAGGCAGCGTTGAAGGAGCAGGAGCAGCTCAGGGGTCAGCTCTCTGCTATACGGGCTGAAATGAAGGCTGAGGCAGCTCTGAGACAGAAGAAGGAGGAGCTAGGGGCGGAGTTCTCCAAGTTGCTTTCTGAGAGGGAGGCTCAGCAGACTAAGGAGGCTGAGGTAGCCCTAAAGAAGAAAGAGGCTCAGCTGCTGGCGGAGGAGGCTGCCCGGGCTGCGCAGATGGAGGAGGCGTTCGGGAACAAGTATTGGGAGGATTGCAAAGTTGCGGTCCGCAGGGTTCTCTGGCATTTGCAGCCCTCTTTCAACTGGGATGCCTTTGAGGATGCCTACGCCAGTCAGGTGCATATGCGACCTCCGGTGACTCAGGAGCTCAGAGATCTGGAGTTGCTCTACTCTCTGCCTTCAGAGGGAGAGTTTTCAGAGCAGCAAGCTGATGGGAGCTCTGCAAAAGATGGCAGCTCCGTTCCTAAGCAATAGGAACTCGGGCGGCTATCTCATGCTTCACCTCAGTCTTCTTGTGACTCCTGTCTGAGCTACTGAGGTAGATGAGCTGGGAGCCTGTGCTGAACTGATTGCAGTCCTCCGTTTTTGCCCTCCGATGATATCCTAATTGACTTATCTTGTAATATTTGTAACTAAATAGTCAAACATTTCCTTTTCATCTGTATTTGCTCCCTTCTTTTGATTAGGTAGACGCCGTTGTTGTAGTACTATGTAGCACTCTAATTTGGCTTATAGCCAGATCTTCTTATGTAAGATTCAATTATTTTTCCTGCAATGCGAGTTGCGTTCTTCTGTTGACTTTTGTGCTTTCTATTTGATGCATACCAAGTTTTGTTATTTCTGCTAAGTACTTGCGTTCTGCTCTGATGATGAGTCTGCCGTGCCATCAAGCAATATATCTGGGCGTTGTCATTTACTTGGCTTGGTGGCCGGTGAGATTTGCTCAGAGGTGGGATTTTCGGGGCCCTTTACTCTTCTGCTGTGCCTTATGCAGGACAAGGATTCAACAATAGCAGAGCAAAGGAGGTATTTTGACGCCCTAAGTCACGATGATTATGGGAGTTTTCGGGTTCACCCTTTAGCTCCTTCTGCCATCTTTTTCGTGTCGGGGTACGTTTTGGTTCTTAGGAACTCTGGCGTCCCCATTAACCTTAGGTGTCTATGAATTATCCTTGCTGCTTTTTGGGCCTTCGGCCCTGCAGGTTTAGAGGTAGAGGTCTATGACATCGGTAAGTCGAGCCGGCATCCGATCACTCTGTGGGCCTCAGGGGCTCTGGACAGAGTTAACCTTTTGGCCGGCTCCCTTTCTTCATTATATAGTTTACTTCTGTGTCTGAAGAGCCTCTTCAACCTTTCACTTTGTCGGGATTCGCGTCGATCCCCCTTTCGCTGACCAGATAGCCCAGGAATTTCCCTGACCGTACTCCAAACACGCATTTCTTAGGATTCAGTTTCATGCTGTGTTGGCGGAGGTTGGCGAAGATCTCCTTGAGGTCTGCTATATGGTCAATCTCAGTTTTGCTCTTGGTGATGACGTCATCTACGTACACCTCCAAATTCCTTCCCCTTTGACCAGCAAAGACCTGATCCATCAGCCTTTGATAGGTGGCGCCTGCGTTCTTCAGTCCGAAGGGCATCATGACATAGCAAAATACCCCGATAGGGGTGATGAATGTCGTCTTCTCCTTGTTTGCAGGGTCCATGAAGATTTGATGGTATCCGCTGAACGCGTCCATGAAGCTGAGCAGAGCGTGCCCACTGGTAGAGTCTACCAGCTGGTCGATTCTTGGCAAGGGATAGCAGTCCTTGGGGCAGGCTTTATTGAGGTCTGTGAAGTCAACGCACATCCTCCAGCTCCCGTTCGTCTTCTTAACCATTACCACATTGGCCAAACATTCTGGATATTTGCAGGGTTCTATGAACCCTGCCTCAAGCAGCTTCTGAACTTCTTCCTCGATGGCTTTATTTTTCTCCGCAGAGTAGTTCCTCCTCTTCTGCTTCACAGGTCTGTATCCTGCAGCGGTGTTTAACTTGTGGTTGATGGTGGCGGGGTCCACCCCAGGCATCTCAGCTGCCGAGAAAGCGAACACATCTGCATTCTCCTTCAGCAGACTGATTAGGTTGACTCTGGTTTCAGGATCCAGGTCTTTGCCTATCCTGACTGCCCTGCCTTCTTCCGGTCCCAAGAGTACCTCTTCGGTCTCTTCCCCCGGTTCAGGCTTATTTGCTTCCTGCTCTGCTTCTGGCAGAGCATCGGCCTCACTGATAGCAGCACACTCTTCCTCTCTCTGCTTGGCCTCTTTGGCCTTTCCTTCCTTTCTTTCTTTCCCGGCTTCTTCAGTCTGGTCCTTCTTGGCTTCTTCGGCCTCTTTCTTCTTTCCTTCTTTCTTTTCCTTTCTCCTCTTTCTCCTGGACCCAGAGTGGTCAGGAGGAGGGGGTCTTTTATCCTTCTTTAGAGCGGTCAGATTGCATGACCTAGCTGCTCTCTGGTCTCCCTTCAGTCTGCCCACTTCTCCAGTACTGCTTAAGAAAAGCATGGTCTGATGATGGGTTGACGGGATTCCCTGTACTACCTCGATGAACTTACTTCCCATCAGAGCGTTGTATGGTGACGGGAGGTCTACCACCAGAAACTCTTGTACTACCGCTCTCTTCACTCCGTTCTGCCCCTCTGCGGTCACTGTCAGATGTATCTTCCCCTCTGGGATGATGGAATTCCCCGTGAATCCGACGATTGGAGTTCCTCCTTGCTTCAGCATTGAACGATCTAGCTCCATTTTATCGAAGGTATCCTTATAAAGGATATTCACGGCGCTCCCGCCATCTACCAGTATTCTTCGCACATCTACCCTGCTAATCTCCAGAGTGACCACAAGAGGGTCAGAGTGCGGGAAACTGATGCCTTTGCAGTCTTCTGCTGTGAAGGTCATGTTTGGTAGATCTGGGCTCAGCTCTGCCTGGTTGATGGAGTAGAGGTTGGGGTGGGTGAGTTGCCTTAGATGAGCCCTCTCTCCCCCCATCGAGCTAGAACTGCCAAATATGACGTATATCGTCTTCTTTTTCCCTTCCTTGATCTCTGCTCGCTTGTCCTGCAATGTCTGCCCTTCGCTCTGTTGCTCCTTCTCCTTGATCCCCTGATTCCAGGCGAGGTACTCTTTGAAGTAGCCTCGTCTGATCAGGCTTTCCAGATCGTTTTTCAGGCTTATGCAGTCTTCTGTATTGTGGCCTGGCGCCTCATGGAAAGCGCAGAACTCTGCCATGTTTGAGCCTAGGCTTCTCTTCTTGGTGGGTGGTGGTCTGTGCCACCTGCTGTCATCTCTGTTGGTCAGAAAGATCTCAGCCCTTGGCGCGCTGAGGTTGCTATAGTTATTATATTTCTCTTGGGCCTTCAGCCGGTCTGCTTCTCTCTCTGCTTCCTTTTGTTTTTCTCTCCCTCTGCTCTGATGGGGCCTGGGGCCTCCAAAATCCAGTCTGCCTCCCATGAACTGGTGCTCATTCTGCCTGGTATCCTGTCTAGCAGGTCTGCCTGTTTCTGCTCCGTGTGTCGATGCTTTGTTGAAATCTTCGACGGCTATGTATTTTTCTGCCAGGGCCAGGGCCTCGCTGAGTTCTTTCTTGGTGACCCATTTAAGATCATCTTTGAATTTACTGGTGTGGGGTAGGGCGTTCCTCAGAGTGTGCAGAGCGAGCTTCTGCTCCAGCTCTGGGATGTGCACCATCTCTTTGTTGAACCTCCCTATGAAATCCCGCAAGCTTTCATTCTGAGTCTGCTTCAGCAATAGCAGCTCATGTGTGGATTTGTTCCTCCTACTGCCGCTAACGAAATGCTCTTTGAATCTCTTCTTCAGTTCATCAAAGTTAGCAATCGTTCCCTGGGGAATAGTCTTGAACCAGGTTTGTGCTATCCCTGTCAGAGTGGCAGGGAAGTGTCTGCACCATGTGGCCTCATTGTAATTTCCTAGTTCCATGTTGGTCTCAAAGGCTGCCACATGCTCCTTTGGGTCTCCCTCCCCTTCGAACTTGAGATTGGACGGGAGCTTCGCTTTCGACACTCTGGCCGCAATGATTTCAGGTGTGAAGGGAGACTTGGAAGGAGATCTAATCACCTCTGCTGGTGAGACCACAATGGGTCTGGAGTTGACTCTATGGGTTATGAGTCCTCTGAGGTCTGTGGGGGCTCCATTATCGCCAGAGCCCTCCTCTTGTATTGTTCCTAATCTCAGGCTGACATGCCTTCTGACCGTTCCGCCACCAGGCAGAGACAGAGCCTCTTCAGCTCCTGAGTTGTGCCTGGTTCTGGGTCGCGGCTGGACATTCTGGGTCACGCCCCTTGGATTTCCTCTGTGGACAGATCTCCGGCTTGAGCTTGCCGTATACCCTGTGGGTGTCAGTTCCTTGAACATACTGGGATGATCTTGCTGCATTATTTCAGTATCCCACTCTGCTTCCTGCCAGCCCCTCTTGATGTACCCGGGTCCAGAGCGGCTAGATAGGCCATACTCCGACGTCGGGGTGGGTGTGATGTTCGTCATATTGTACCCGCATAAGGGGTCTACTGTGGTTGTCTCCTCTTCAGATGACAGCCGCAGGTGCCTTCGAACTGAATCGTGTGTTCTAGTTCTTTTTCTCTTTCGAGCAGGTTGGCTTCCAACAGTTTGCATAAACTGTTGAGCAGACTGCAGCAATTGAAAGGCTGCTTGAAGTTGCTCCGGTGTGGGCATGACCACTAAGCTGCTTGGCTATGGGTCTGCCTGGTTTCACGGCGGGGGGTGATGGTGTTTTCCCTCCTGCCTGATCTGGTGGTAGCAGCACTACCCCTTCTTGTTGATCTCGTGTTTGTTTCTCTCAGTGGAGAGTTGCTTTCTCCTCCTGAACTGTCGGAACCGAGCGTTTCTGAGGTTGGAACCACCATTGCGAAGTTGTAGATTGGGCTTTTCTACTCTTCCCCTCCTTCTAGCGCCAAATTGTTTCTGTCCAAGACAGCAACAGTGAATGTGGTGGTGGGTACTCGGTGGAATCGTGGCTCCCAAACGTCTTTCGTGGTGGTGGTTACCTGCAAAACAAGGAGAAACCTCGGGGGTGGTTCCGAGGATCGCCTCTCCGATGCCTAAGTCAGTCCAAATTGAGCACAAGATCTCTAGTAGAGAGAAAACGAGTATCAAGTGCAAGTATTTTGTGAGTGTTTGATTGAACTTACCTTACCCATGCATGGGCATGGGTATTTATATGAGACATGGACTTGTAACTGACCTAGTAAAGTGAGTGGGCCTCTTTGGAAGTGGGCCAAGGTGGAACGAGGCCTTTATTAAACTCCAGCCTAGAGGCTATGTCCGGAGCAGTCTGCCTGAGGAGGTCTGCTCTGCTCCAGGCGCTCTGACGTGGAGTGGCAGGCTGCTGCCAGCTGGAGGTCTGCTAGGTAGACCCCATACAGTATTTATTACTTGCTGGAATATCTAGCAAACCACGTCTTCCGCTGGCAACTTTTAACGCTGAACCATGTAGTAATAAGACCACCAACAGTAGTAAATGTATTCCATTAGCCAATTTCATGGTTAATAATGTAGTAATGTGATACTGCAAATGAGGACCAACTTTGCTTTAAGAAGAGAATGGAGAAAGCGAATTGGTGGAATCGTAGAAGTTTCTGGGAGAACGGCTTTGACTCTAATCAAAATAAACGTCCGCCACCTTCAGATTAATTTACTCTTGTTTCTTTAATGTTTTTTATGTTATACTCCCTCCGTCCGTCCCACAATAAACTTCTCATTTCTCCAATGCACACAATCTAAGAAAGTAGTTAATGGTGGGTCCTTTGTAATCTTTTAAATAATAAATTATTATAGTTGATGACATTTAAGAGTCTTATTTTGGTTTCTAGTGATATAAAGTGGTGGTCCCATGTGTAAAAATAAGTTATTTTATTGTGGGGACCCTATCACTTAGAGAAATGGGAAGTTTATTTGGGACAAACATGTAGAGTGAAATGAGAAGTTTATTAAGGGACGGAGGGAGTATATAAGTTTTAGCAGTTTTACTTTCATATTATTTATATTGGTTTTGACTATAGTTTTTAACTGATATAGATAAGCAAATGTTATTATTTGAGATGTTCTTATATTTCATTGTATGATTTCAGCTAATTATTTTTCAAGACTTCTTTAAATTGGTAATTAGATATATTAATGGTTAAATTTGTGTATTGACAAGTATGTTAGTCGTTTCTTACGATGAATATAGAACTGAGGAAGCAAATCGTGAATATTTTAGTGGAGAAAAGTGGTAAATTTTTATGAGAGTCCACATTTTTATTGTTTCTTCTATGAAAATAATTTATAAAATGAAATTCAAGTAATAGTTAAAAGGCAACTCATCTCGCTGAACAATATAACTTCATTGATTCCAACATAATTTAAAGGACAATGATGCATACAACTCTAGGAGTCTTATATAAGAAATAAAGACATATTCTAATATAGTATTAGGCCGAGGATATATGTCAAAAACATGTATCAGTTTAGGCTAATATTTGAATATTACTTAGATTTCTTAAGCTTGTCTTCGATTCTTAAATACAACATCATTTTCCTAATTCTAAATATATGAGTTCTAAAGACAACTAGTACATAGGCCAGACGATGCTATGAGATTTTTGTGCATTGAATTTAATAATATTTAAAAATAATTGATGTAAAGTAGTGTGAAAAACTATCAAAAAAATAAGTCAGCTCATTTATTATATGATTTTTGAAAAGTTAAAACTCAATTTTTGGTTTCCATTCACATCAAAGTTGATTTTGATAAAAGAATCACTAATAACATGTTGGAGTGGTGGTTGGAACTCCGTATTTCATCCTCAAGGTTACAATCTCGAATCTTCACAATGACATATTTTGTCAATATATGAGAATGAAGTGGATAAAGTGTCAAGTGTCATTCAAAGAGGGATGGTGACGACATATGGCGGATTGCAATATTTTCTCCGTTTCTTTTTAATTGCAACAATTGCCAAATAAGGAAATATCAAGTTAATTGCAATAATTTTCTTCTTTCCTTTTTTTACAAGTCAATTTTTTCTATTTCTCTCATTGTCATATGCTCCACTTTTTCTTTCAATGCCTTTCACATTCACACACACTAATTTTTGTTGCCTAGAAGTTCACCGACTTAAATTTGTTGTAATAAAAAAAAAATAGAGAAAGTATATTACTTAAAGCTTTTATAGCGTTTCTCTGTAATACTAATACACGGTTCTCTGAGGTAGGTAAGAGCATCTACAATGGTCTAGCTACTTTCTATGTTGCTAGCAATGCCACCTCACAAGTTCTAGCTATATTACCATTTTCTCCATTGGTAAGCAACAATGTATGTAGCTAAATGTTTCCTACCAACATCAATTTTTATTCTTTAAATCATGAGCATTTATTGCTCTTTCGTCTTTGATTTCAATTGAGCTAGTAGCTTGTTTTAGCTACCTAGCTCAAATAAGCTACAATGTCCAATGGTCAGCTATTAGCTTGGAGTATTTTTATATTTGCAAGCTAGTCCTTATACACAACCATTGTAGATGCTCTAATGGGTACCTTTTTTCTTATGACAACGTGTGCCTAATATTGTCTTTTCCAGAAGAAAGTCCAATACCATTTCACTTTTTTATGGCAATGTATTTGTACCTAATATTGTCTTTTCCGGAAGAAAGTTCAATAATTCCATATTTATATTACTTCCTCCGTCATGGTCTCATGAAAAAAACATCTTTTGCTATTTTAAATCGTTATAAAATAAATATAACAAACTCAATTTTTTTCTATTTTAATAAGGTTTTAGTGTGAAATTACGAAAATATCCTTAGTTTAACTTATTAAAATATTCTAAATTTCATCACATTTTAAACACAAACTCATTAAACTTAATGATTTGAACCATAATTTCTCTCATTTTTTCCAAATTAAACTTAAATTCATCATAATCCATCAAACTCGTAACTCATCCAAAATTATTCATCATCATCATCATCATCATCGTCATCTATTCATCTCCCTCCTCCCTTTCTCTCTCCTCGTATCACCAACCTTCAAGTTAAAAAGCTTCAAATTCATCGATAAGAATAGGAACTACTAGCTTGCATTTGCCCCAACAAATCTCCCTTCGCCCTTTTTTGCATATGGTTCATTAATTTCTGAGTTTTGTTGTTCAAAGAAGAGAATGTTGGAATTTCTGGGTTTTGGGGTTCGAAATTATAGGTTTGGGTTCGAATTTATGGGTTTCAGGGTTTTCATTTTCTAGGTTTAGGTTTGATATTTTGGATTTTGGGGTTCGAATTTCTAGGTTCTGGGTTCGGATTTCTTGGTTTAGAGTTCTAATTTAAGGGTTTTAGGATATGAATTTTTACGGTGTTGGATTCAAATTTCTAGGTTTTTCTGGTTCAAATTTTGGTACGTTGTTCCTGTTCATTTGTTGTTGTTGTTCAAATTTGTTGTTGTGGTTCGAATTTGTTGTTGTGGATTAGTTGTTGCTCGTCCAATTTTTGGGTTTAAGAGTTTCCGGGTTTTTGATTTGTGATTGTGGTTTGGTGGAACTTGTACTTGCATTATTGATATCATTTTATTTTGACGTTGTTGTAGATGTATTTCATTACTCCCTCTTTAAGTTGTCATTGGACTTATTAAAAATGTGTCTATTAGCTAATAAGTGTATCTTGTGTTAAAGTCTTATACGTATGTGACTATAAGGCTTGCTGAAATAGTTGTTATAATTCTTCTTGACTTAGCTATATACAATACTTGGGATGTTAAATTGTTATATGTTTACATATTATAATGTTTGTTGAGGTATATCTTTTGTCCAAAAGTCGGTCTTCTTTTGAGATGTAGGTTGTTTCCAAGTAAAGTAGATGTTCGAAGGTGAGTTGATCAAATGATCCTTTGGCAAATTTGTGCATTTAAGTATCTTGCAAGAGTAAAGTGCATGTTCTTTTTTAATGACCGAGTGTTATATAATTTGTGCAAGTAGTAGTTTTCAGGTTTGATTACTCTCTCAGTTTTAAAGTTATTTTTTCTAATATGTTTACCAAGGTATGTAGGGCAGAGTGAGGAATATCTGGTTTAGACTACATACTATGTTTATGGGATGTTGTACTTATTTATATAATTGAATGACCATGTCACATGAGAACCTAATAATGCTAATTTATTAATTAAGTTTAGTGAAAGTATTGGGTCAGACCGTCTGACCAATACTTATTGTCAAATGGACCTGCTTCTTGCCATTTTTCTGTTCATCTTCCTCCGCCGCCGCCGTTAGGGGTGTTCAAGAAAACCCGACCCGCTAACCCGAGTAAATTTAGCAGGGTAATTTCGCCAAATTTGAAATTTTATTGGGCCGGGTACCCGACCCGCTAAAATTGCGAGTTAGCGGGTCGGGCAATGGGCCGTTTCATTTGGATTATCGGGTACCCGTTTGACCCGTTAGATATGTCATTTTAAAGTAAAAATTTAAGAAATTGTTGTCTGCTACTCTGCTCTCTTTTTTTCACTTCACTCAAAATAAAATCCTAGTAGTCTCTACCTGCGCTTAGCTTCTCAATCCTCAGTTCCTCACTTAGTCCTCAACTCCGGCTAAATCAAACATAAACCCGATGCCGGGAAGTAACTAGTTACTCCTTTTTAAGATCTTTTTCAATACTTATAATAATGCAAAAATGTTTGTAATTGACAATTTTGGTGTATGTAGAAAGATTCTGAATTTTTATTTGTCAGATCAGATTGATGTATGAAAGGTTTTTGTGAGTTTGTGATTGTGAGTTTGTGATATGTCAAATTAATGAGTATGCAAAATGCAATTTGTTCTGATAATGAATGAGACGAAGATTAGCAGGGACATGGATGAATTTATGCATGCTGTTGAGTGTTGATGGATGAATTCAAATGGTCATGCTATGCTATATTGCTAGCATAGCAATTAGCAGGAGCTTTTATGTTTAAAATGGCCATTTAGTCTAACAAATGCAGTAGCTCTTAATTAAAAAAAACCAGTAGCTTTTAAAGGTGGCTTGCATGCTTTGATTCGGGTACCTGAGTGACCCGACCCGGAAAAACCGGGTACTCGACTTTTCTGGGCCGGGTCATGGGCCGCCATAAGAAGTACCTGCTTATTCTGGTACCCGCATTTCTGGGTACCCGAAAAGCCGGGTACCCGCTAATGAACACCCCTAGCCGCCGTGCCGCTCCTTCTTCATCTTCTTCCTCCGCCGCCGTGCCGCTGCTCCTTCTTCTTCATCACTCTGTATTAATGAATAATACTTCAACAAAGAAGTGACAGAGGAAGCATTTTAGGAAGTAGAGACGTACGTGTCTGGCTCTTCCAAGGCAGGTTTGTTTGCATCTGCTCATACAGCAAATTCATACAGGGGAACTAGAAATGAGTAATTAGCTAGTATCAAGGTAGATCAAATTCATACATCAGACCAATACAAGCAAGATGCCATTGATGCCATTGATGAAGAAGAAGGAGAAAGTGAGAGGAAAGCAGAGGTTAGTTTTATTTTTTATTTTTTTAGTTTAGTTAGAAACTAAATGAAAGAATAAGAAAACTAAATGAAACAATAACATAAGTAACTGAAAACTGATTTTGTTTTCATTTAGAACTTATTTTATTTCATTTACTCCCCTTTTTTTTCATTTGCTTCTAACTTGCTTTCATTTACTCCCCTTTTTTTCATTTGCTTCTAACTTGCTTTCATTTACTCCCCTTTTATTTTCATTTGCTTCTAACTTGCTTTCATTTACTCCCCTTTTTTTTCATTTGCTTCTAACTTGTTTTTCATTTAGACTAAAACACGCAAATGAAACAATAAGATAAGTAACTGAACTTATAAGACATCCAACTGAAATAAAAAAATCAACTGAATTTTTTTTGAAACTAACTGAACAAAAATTGAAACCAACTGAACAAAAATTGAGACCAACTGAAACAAAAATGAGACCAACTGAAACAAAAATGAAACCTACTGAAACAAAAATGAAACCAACTGAAAGTCGTCCGACCAAATGTTATGGTCGGACGCGTCTGACCCAATACCTTCTCTTAAGTTTAATGTATCCATGAAGGATAAAGTTGTCTCGTTAGTCCCTTGATAGTTACTTTTTGTGTATTTTGATGAGGTTTTTCTTTTGGATTGACGAGGAGAATCAACTAATTAGGTAAAGCGAAAACCTAAGTGTGAAAACTAGGGATAGTCCACCATTAACTAACGATTTCTATTAAGAAATTCGTTAGTGTGGGCCCACTTCTTAGTAATTTGGGGTTTTAAAAACTAGAGATAAAAGGTGGTAATTAACAAGACTAAATGTGGTAATTTACAAAAAATGATACAAAAAAGGTGGTAAGATACAATATTTCCTTAATATTACAAATTGCGATAACACTTCTTGATTTGAAAAAGGGTTAGTACGCGAATGAGTTTTACTAACTTCCTAGAATGTTCAAAGAGAAATGTACCTAATATGCTGGTAAGACATGTTTGTACGCATTGGGTATCAATTCAAGTCCATGAGAAGACATTGATACTTACAAAGTTGAGCCGGTCAAAATGATATCGTCCACATAGAGCAGAAGAATCACTCTCTCAAAGGAGGATCGCCTGAAAAACATCGAACCACAACTCTCAATCCGATACTAAGAGTTTGCTTCTCCATTGCGCAATATTTTTTAAGACAACTTTCTTTTTTCGAATCATGTCGGAGATTTGTGGAGTTTCAACTCCAGCTTGTATTTGCTTCAAAAGTTTAAAGCACCTAAAATCCCACTTTAATAGAAGAATGAGTTGTTCTTGAGAGTTTCTTATAAAAACCCAAAACTCCCACATCAGAAAGAGGATGAGCTTTTTACATAGTCGTTTTTATAAAATAAATTAGCATTCTTCTCCCCTACACACATTAAACATTATCCTCTTCATAGATACGCCTTTTTTTATTGGGCAATAGTTGAGAGTGTTCTTAAACTATATTTCCCTGTACAACGCCAGAGATATAGTGGTCGTAGATCACTTGAGCGAGGTTTATTGCCAAGAGTCGTGTGTACGTAACGAGGCAAATTAAACTTTAGGGCAGTGTTCATTCACTTCACGACTATTCCGATAAGTTATTTCGATTCTTCCTTCATTCTTAGTTCTAACAAACAGTGGCAGAGAGAGATGAAGGATGTGTTTTATTAGTCATGAGTGATGAACTGGTGATACTCTCTCAAAAGTAAAATTAACAAAGAAAAAAATAAGGAAGATGTTGTTCGTGAGTCCCATATACCCGTCATTGACTTATATCTAGGATTTTTTGTCAAAAACTACGTACCTAAGATAATGGACATTATTGCTTTAACCACCTTTTTTAATTTTTATTTTATATATATATATATATATATATATATATATATATATATATATATATATATATATATATATATATATATATATATATATATATATGCAATATCAATTGTTTTCACTAATAATGGGCGATTTTCTAGCTTAAATTAGTGATTTTCCGGCTAAATTTACAGTTTAAAACCAACTATGATATTGAAACCTACTAGTATTTCATATACAAAGTAGTTAAATTTTAAAAAATTAGAAAAGGTGGTTAAACCAATGACGTGCATTTATATCCGATGATTTTATTCCACTAATCTTCAAGTGATGTAATTTTGTAAGGTGAGGAATAATAATTTTAGCCTATAATTATTTGTAGATTAGGTTTGAAATTTTGTGTCATTGAGCCGGTTAACCTAGGTAGGGCTGTGACCAAATTCGGTCCAGATTTAATATTAGTCCGGTTTAGACCTGAATTTGAACCGGATCGGATCAAAAATTCAGATCCGGTCTTCAGTCCGCAAAATATTGAGATTCCGGATTTCAGGTCCACTCTAAGACCTGAAAAAATCGGGTCGGACCTAAAGACCTGAAATAATCTAATTTTTATTTTAGATTTTTTATGATGAATTTAATGGTTGCATGTTACATACATTAACAAATTTAAGATAGGTTTTCGTTTATAGGTATTATATACATATATATTTAAAAAACTCATACTACCTCCGTTTCAGAAAGTTTTATACACTTTCCTTTTTAATCTGTCCCTGAAAACACTATACGCTACTATTTTTAGACATGACCATCATTACTTTATTCTTTGGACTTTTCAACCATGACCCACTACTCTCTCACATTCAAATAAAATAATACCCCACTAACTCCTATCGCATCTATCTTTTAAATAAAATACAATTGATGATCAAATAACAACTTATCAACTAAAATTAGGTGCCCAATCAAGTGTATAAAGCTTTCTGGGATGGAGGGAGTCTAAGAATTCGTCATATATAAAAACTTTCGTACAAATTTGCAATATGGAATATGATTAGTCTTTTTATGTCTACATCAGAGTCTATAATATTAGATAGATATGGGTAATGTGCTCATATTCATGAAATATATCGAAAACTTCGGAAAAGAAAATAATAGATCTTAAAGCAAAAATAGGTCCAAATAGATCCGGACTTGGACCAGACCTGAGTATTTAGGTATGGATCCAAACCGGACCTGAATTTTCCGGTCCACCAAAAGTGAAAATTTCGGTCAACATGTCCAATCGATTCCGGTCCGACCCGGTCCAGTTCTAAAGCTGTGCACAACCCTAAGCCTAGTAATGATTTAGTGTTTTATTTTTGAGAGTGAAAATTAGGCAATGAAAACACTTGAATGATTAATTTCATTAGGATACATAAAACCAAAAGCAAAATCTAAGAAGAAAACACATGCAGATAAGCAAAACACCAAAAAAAAAAAAAAAACTTATCAGTTACAAAATGTCAACCACCAATAGACTAACTGGAAGAACTCAGCCTAGGTAATATGGTGGTGGTGATGGTGGTGGTGGCGGTATTAAAGTAGCCGGAGGATGGTAGGGTGGTGAACGTTGATGTGAAGTGGGAGGCTGGCAGTGTGGAGTTGATGGAGGTGGTGGAGCAGGAGGTGGCGGGCTCTTGAAGTGTACAGGAACATTAGGCTTAGGAGGCGATGGTGCTGTAGGGCGTTGTCTTCTTATCCTTTGTAAGGAAGCTGCTTCTCTAGGAACATTAGCTTCTTTGGTTCCTGCCACAGCAATATTTGTGCAGCTTATTTTAGGAATTGATATCACGTTTAAGAGTAAGAAGGCAAGTGATAAAGAGATTTTGAAACCCATTTTGGTAATGGTGGATATCAGAATTCATATCAGAAGTAACCGGAAGAAATTTAAATTAGTGTAGTGACTAAGCAATTTGGCATGATGCACATGGTTTGGATAAATTAAGAGTATTGCACTTAATTATTGCAATTGTTTACAACCTATTTTACACAATTATTGATGTCGAAAACTATGGGCGGTGGACCGGTAGTTGTTTGTATTTATTGGGAAAGAATGTGATCATATGGGGGTAGTTTCGAAAGTATCGAGGTCGGATGAAAAACGCTTATCCGGAACTTAGTTAGTTAAAACGCGTTTAAAACTCCATCTCCGTCTTTTTGAAAAAATCGCCAAAAAAACGTTTTTTTTTGAGGCCCGCCGTTTTAAACACAAAAAAATCCATCTCCCATATAAAACGCGTTTAAAACGCGCCGAATGCGTTTTTTGAAAAAACCCCCTTTAAAGAAAAAAAGACACCACGTGTCTCAAATTCTCATGTCTGTGCGACTATATGCGACCTTTTAGAGTTTTAGCGTAATTATTGTTTTAAGTCTTTTATGGCATATCTTCTTTGAAAATATTGAGACCTACTTATGATGAATAGGTATATACGTTGATATCTTTTAAATTAGAACATAACATGAGTAAAACGCAAGAAAATAGTGTCCGGATTTTTAGCCGAACTTTTAAGGTAGAGCCGTTTTAAACGCGTATGCTTCCGTATTCCGTATTATAAAAGTCAACGTTCTTTTTGTCGAATATTTGACCGTATTTTTCAAATTTTTGCCCGTTTTAAACTCAGCAAATTGAACTCCGTTTAATTCACATCCCGTTTTTAACTAACTAAGATCCGGAGTTCTAGTGGTTATGTTTGTCAAATAAAATTCAGATTTTAGAGTTTACGGTTTAGACTTAGGTTATGTTCTCTTCGTCTGAATTTTTCTGATCTGGTCTGATCTGATCGGAACTTTTCTGATCTGATCTGATCTGAACTTTTCTGATCTGATCTGATCTGAACTTTTCTTATCTGGTCCGAATTTTTATGATCTGATCTGAATTTTTCTGATCTGATCTGATATGAACTTATTATAGTTATTTTTTGTTCTTATTATTTCTGATCTGATCTAAACTTTTCTGATCTGATGTGATTTTTTCTGATCTGATGTGATTTTTTCTGATCTGATCTGAATTTTTCTGATCTGATCTGATCATTTCACAAATAAGCACTAGAATCCTTAAATAGGTTGAAAAGAAAATAGCCTTAGTTCTTGTGTATAGAAGATGGAAAGGGAATGAAAAGGAACTAGTTAAGGAAGGAATGGTAATGACAAAGGTTAAGATTATTTGTTGTTTGGTACAAACATAGTAAGGAAAACTCTAACCCTATTTCCTTTTTTGTTGTTTGGTATAAACATAATAAGAGAAACACTAATCTTATGTTTTCAACCTTCCAAAATGTTAGATACATTCATAAATTCCCACATCTGATTCAAAAGAAACCAACATGTGGGCAATCAGTTGGAAATTTCCTTTTGAAATTTGACAACACTAATCCTTATTTTACATAAAAAAAAGAACCATTTTCTCACAATTGGTAATTGATAAGAAAACTTGAAGTTTAATTTTGATATGTTTAATAAAAAATTTCACTTACACACTAATTGTAGGCCCCACTTCAGTTGGAAACCCATGGTAATTACTTTGTACCGCAATAGCACAGTATAATTCTCCAAGCGTTGGCCCACCTTCCACCCAAGCTATCTCACATTTCGGTTGAGATTCAACATGTCAATAAAACAAATGAAAGATATCCTGAAGCAGAGCACATAGTTGGTAAGTTGCTCCTTCGTCTCCGCAAATTAGATCCTACACTCGAGAGTATGATGCGCATCGTACTATCGAATGTACATTATAAGTATTTTAATGTATATCAGTTCAAATTCAAAAAGCAACTTTCCCCACCAATATTTAAGATGTACATTTATTTGACGTTATTGTTCATTCATAAACTTAATATGTTTATTTACGGATATCAAATGTACATTACAAAACCAACTTAATTTTTCTCAAAATCACTTGTACTCATATTTTTTATTCAAAAATTTTCAAATTCAAATTTTTGTCAAAAGTCTGGAATGTACATTGGAAGCATTTTAATGTACATCAGTTCAAAAATCTCTTTGAATTTGAAGTGATTTTTGAATTTGAACTAATGTACATTTAAATGTTTCAATGTACATTTCCGTTCAAAAATCACTTGTACTTACCATTTCATTCAAAAAATTTCAAATTCAAATTTTTGCCAAAAAGGAGGGAATGTACATTGGAAACATTTTGTTCAAAAACACTTTTTTATTTGACATGATTTTTGAATTTGAACTGATGTACATTTAAATACTTCCAATGTACATTCCCGCCTTTTTAACAAAAATTTGAATTTGAAAATTTTTGAATGAAAATGGTGAATACAAGTGATTTTGAGAAAAATTAAGTTAGTTTTGTAATGTACATTTGATATCCGTAAATGAACATATTAAGTTTATGAATGAACAATAACGTCAAATAAATGTACATCTTAAATATTGGTGGAGGCAGTTGTTTTTTGAATTTGAACTGATGTACATTAAAATACTTCTAATGTACATTCGAGAGTACGATGCGCATCGTACTCTCGAGTGTAGGATCTACCCTTTGCTTCGTCTCAGGTAAAATAATATTTGGTATGTTGCTCTGTGCTAATTGAAGATGAGATCAGGGTGTAGTGCGAAGGGAGACATTGCGCCCGGTAACAGAAGTGTTACCGCTCATTCTTGAGTGGTGACATAGCAGCGGTATCTGTTTCCTACAGGTAATGGATTCGCTTAACCCAACCCACATACCAAACGCGAAATAACATATTGCAGTACTTGTTTTCGTTTCCAGCGCTTGAAAAGCGCACACCAAACAAGGGCTTAGAATTTATTGTTTTACCTTTTTGTTCAGTTGATTTGATTATTGATTTGCCCGGCTTTTCATATAAATGTAATTGGTAAACTTAGCTGATTATTAAAAAGTTGAAAATCCTTTTTTTGGGTACAATGACAGTTATAGACATGTTAATTGATATGTTACTATTATAGTTATGGACAGAAAAGTAATTCATATATTCTCTTACCTAATACTATAAAAAAATTAAAATTCTCTCTTGAAACTCTCTTTACCCAATACCCATATTAGAGTTTTGACTATTCAAAAACTCAAAAAGTAGTTCAAACTCTCCTTTTGTCCCAAAGCTCTGATTTTCAAACGCCTCCTTTGTCATTTGGAAAAATTGATTGGAATAATCTCAAGTATGAGTTATTTTAGAATAATCCAAACTATTAGGGTTAACTTCCCAAAATAATCCAAACTTTATTTTTCTTGCCTTCAATGATCCATTTTGAGACTACTATGCATAGTAGAATTAAGAGTTCGGATTATTTTGAGAAGGTACCTCTAATAGTTTGGATTATTCCAGAATAACTCATAGTTGAGATTATTTGAGCGGAACAGTTATAGTTGGGATTATTCCGGTCAATTTTTCCTTGTCATTTTTCTTTAATTACTGGTGGTTAAGCAAAATGGTTTATTGCTTATTTTGTCACAAAACTGTATTATTTTAGAGTTACAACATACGCAATGATAAGTTATAAAACATGCAGATAGAATAGTCTTAGATGTCAAAGATATCTAACCGCAATTCTTTTTATTTTAACGCACAAAGAATAATTTTAATTTTCAAAAAAAAAATGTTTCATTTTTTAATTGTTTCAACTTGTATCTTATTTTAGTTACTAGCTCAGTTGAGTTATAATGTCCAACGGTGAAGTAATTGCTTGAGCTTTCACATAATTTGCAAGCTATATAGTCCCTTTTCACATCATTAGAACATATTAAATGGTCAAGATAAGAGCATCTACCATAGTCAAGCTAAATTGTTTGTTGCTTACTTTGCCAACTCATTTTTTACAGCCACATTTTTTTAAAGTTACAACTTACTCAATGGTGAGCTACAATTTACGTAGCTAGAATAGTCTAACATGTCAAAAAAATCTTACCACAATTCTTTTTTACTTTAATGCATAAGGAATGATTTTATGATAAATTAACCATATTTTCTTTTTAAATTGTTTTAAGCTAGTAGCTTATAGCTACCTAGCTCACTTGAGCTATATTGTCCAAAGGTAAGATAGTTGTTTGATTTTTTACATATTTTGCAAGCTAATCCTTTTTTCACACCGTTGTTGATGCTCTAAATTATTTGTTACTAACTTTGCCATGTCATTAACTACATGATTATAGAGCTATAACTTACTCAATGGTTAGTTATAATACATATAGCTAGAATAGTCTTACATCCCAAAATTATCTAACCATAATTCTTTTTACTTTAATGCAAAAATAATAAGTTTAATTTTAAAATAAACATGTTTCTTTTTTAATTGTTTCAGGCTAGTACTTCCTCCGTCTTTTTAGTTGTGACACTTTGACCAAAAAGTTCTCAGTTTTGGTCAAAAAGTCACAACTAAGGCCCTGTTCAGTTTACCTTAAAATAATATTATTCAGTAACAATAAGTTCAGTTCAATAAAAATAAGTTCAGTTCAGCAAAAATAAGTTCAGTTCAGCAAAAATAAGTTCAGTTCAGCAAAAATAAGTTCAATTCAGTAAAAAAATAAGTTCAGTTCAGTAAAAATCAGTAGTGCAAAGAAGAAAACCCAACATGAATCAGTAAAAATAAGTTCAGTGCAGTAGAAATAAGTCCAGTTCAGTAAAAATAAGTCCAGTTCAGTAAAAATAAATTCAGTTAAGTAAGAATAAGTTCAGTTTAGCTAAATAAGTTGAACTGAACGGGGCCTAAAAAAGGAGGAAGTAGCTTATTTTGGCTACCTAACTCGTTTAAAGGAAATCCTAGGCAGATCGTGAATGAACAAAAAAAATAAAAAAATTTCACGACGATTTTACGTTTGTTATAATTCCATATTAGATATTGTAAAACTCCTTAATTGGAGTGATAACCATTAATCAGTATATATAGGGATTACAAAGGTCAATCCTAAATTCCTAACCAGGTTAGAAAACCTGACAAAAAAAGATAAGATTTTACAAATCAACTAGTATTTAGGCCCAAGCGATGCCCTGAGATTTATATGTATTACACTTTAGTACTTTTTTCAGCCTCGGACCCACTTTAGTAATTTAAGACAACTATTTTGTTGTAGAAAAAGATTAATAAAAAGTTATAAATTAGTATTACTCATAAATGCAATTAATGTAACTTAATTATTGTTTTTCATTGAAAACATAATATGATTATTAAAATTGATAAAAAAAAAAAGCAAACAATAATGTAGAAGCACAATGGTTGGAGCATTTATATTCCATACTCAAGGTCGCAGGTTCGAAGCTTCTCATGGACACTTTTGTATGAGAATAACGTTGATAAACATATTGTTACTCAAGTCTAATATGGACCTGGTCTACAATAAGTTTATTGTAGACCAGTTAAACCTAAGTCCCACGTAAGCTTTCAGGTTCGCCTTCTTATCCACCTTATTCAATGACTTCTCAATTTCTCTCTCATCCGCTTCTGCTAATCGGCGCTAGCGCTTCTGCTCTTCTTCTTCGCGTTTTTTCGCCGCTTTTGATTTCGATCCTTCGGCTTCGCGCCAGTATTGATCTTCCTTTTGTTTGTGTTCTCGGTCTTTCTTCTCGGCTTCTGCTGCTGCTTTTCTTGCTCTTGCTTCTTCTGCTTTGCTGTTTACTCCCATCTTCTTCGGCATGATGAAGATTTCAGTTTGATTTGTGATTCTAGGGTTTTGAAATTTGATTTTGTAGGTTGAATTGAGGAATTTGGGGATGAATTGAGGAGAGAGATGAAAGGTTTTGATTGATTTTGATTTTTGGGTGGACAAGTGTGTTTATATGGTGAAGATTTTGTGAATGTAATTTGTGGTGAATGGTGAGAGTTGGGTTTGTGGTGGATTTGTGTTGTAATACTTGTAAACTTAAAGTTTGTTATTAAAAGTTAAAGTTTTGTTATTAAAAGTTCAAGTTAATAATCAAAAGTTAAATGGAGTTTATTAAAAGTTAAGGGTTCTTTATCAAAAGTTAAGATACAATTAAAAGTTAAGATTTTGTGCCAAAAGTTAAGTGTAAACAATGAAAAGTTAAAGTTTCATCATTAAAAGTAAAACAATTAGTAGCTTAATGTCTAATATTTAGTAACGCTTTTATGACAAAAGTTACGGTTTAATAACTAAAAGTTAAGATTAAATAGCTAAAAGTTAAGTTATTGTAATTAAAAGTTAAGGTTTATTAACTAAAAGTAAAGTCATAGAAACCAAAAGTTAAGATTTTGTAATTAAAAGTTAAGTGTTATGAATGAAAAGTTAAGGTTTTTTTTAGCAAAAGTCAAGTTTTAACAATCAAAAGTTAAGTGTTATAAATGAAAAGTTAAGGTTTCTTTAGCAAAAGTTAAGATTTTATAATTAAAAAGTTAAGTTTTAGCAATCAAAAGTTAAGTGTTATAAATGAAAAATTAAGGTTTTTTATAGCAAAAATTAAGATTTTGTAGTCAAAAGTTAAGTGTTATGAATAAAAAATTAAGGTTTTTTTTAGCAAAAGTTAATATTTTGTAATTAAATTAGACAATTTTTGTTTTTCCTCTATTTAGTAATCATCTACATTATTCGTTAAATTTTCTATGGCTTTATAGCATTTTAAAATCATTTTTCAATTAAAAATTTATTTAAATTGGGAAATTCTACCTGGTACCATTAAACTATTGGCTTTTCTATCTGGTTCCATTAAAAACTAATACATTACACATAGTACCACTATTTATTAGTGCTAATTACTTCCGTAACCCTCTGTTAAGCACAAACGTTTATTACCTTTGTTTAACTTTAATTTAACTAAAATTAGGGCAAAAAAAAAAGAAAATTGAAATGAAACATAAAGTATTGAACAAGCCATTCAAAACTTTTCATTCCAACTGATCATCCATATTCCTCTTCTCTCTGTTTTGCTCTCATACTGGCGCTCTTCATCTTCAAGGTGGAAGGTTGCTCTCACACTCAAGGTTAGTTTTTTCATGCACAATTCATCTACATTTGAGTTCAACATGTATATTGTAGTTGATTCTTGTATTTTTTCTCTTATCTGTGATAGAAATCTGATTATTTGAAATTAGGGCATAAAGTTTGAATTTTTTTACATTGAGTTTCGTTGATTTAGTTGTTGATGATTTGGTTTGTTTGATTTTGGTTCAAAAAAATTTCATGCAGTTAAATATGGGGGATGATATGAGGGTTTTGAATTTTCAATTTCTGGGTAATGATGTGGGTGTGTCAGTTGATCCTGATAAATGTAACTTGCTTGATGCTGTGATTGAATATGAGGATAATGCTAGGGCAAAAGGGTTTCAATTGCCTAGGCATCCTGGTTTTTCTTATTTGTGGAAAATGAAACAATGGCCTTTAACTAGTGACAAGGAAATGATGGTTATGTTTGAGAGGCTACCTGAAAAAAAGGAGATTAACATTTGGGTAGAATCATTGGTGAAGCCAAACACATTGAATAAGTTAGTGCTTGAACTTAGGAAAACTCAGAGTACCAATGCTACTAGTGATGTGCAAAAACTTATGCCTGTAGATGGTTGCCCAACTTCAGTAGTTGGTACTGATGCGAGGAGACAGAAGTTGCCAATTAGGAGAAGTACAATTAAGAGTGTTGAGGCTAATAGGGTTGATATGCAACAACAACAATTTGGCACAACTCAATGCAATGAGGGTGATAATAGGGTTGTAACTGAGAAGGTAATAGAAATCTGTCAATTTAATGATGACACTTGGGCTGATATGCAAGCTGATTTAGCTGAGTTTGGAGATGTACATAATGCTAACAAGAAGATTGTGAAGCAAACTTGTATAAAAAAGAAGAAACAACCTACTAATGACCCTTTACAGATTAGAAGAAGTCCTAGATTTGTAGTAAAAACTGTTTGTGAGCAGCAAGTAGTTACAAGTGTCCACAAGACTGATTTGACTTTGTTTGAGAAAAAAATGCCCAGGACTACTGCAGTTAGGAAAGGGTTGGTTGTGTGTTCTAAGAAAGCACCAATTGTGACACAGACTGAGGGTGAGGGAACAGATGTTAACAGGATGTCATTGAGAGTTAAAAGAAGGCTGGACTTGGATAACACAGAAGAGGATAGCAGGACTGAGAGTGATAACAGTGATGATGAGGATTACCAAGAAGAAGTAGGAGGTGAAAGTTCTGATAGTGATGGGACAGTTCAAAAAGAACAACCTATGCACAGAGATAAGTTGATTGGTGAGGTTGTATTACCTGGAGTTGAAGAGAAATGGGATGGACAGAATTGGTTTGACTTTTTTGATGATGATGATTACCTATCTAGGTTGTATAAGAATGGAGAGGCATTTGAGGAGAAAGAGTTTGGGAAAATACAACTTAAACCATGGATGATATTCACTGAGAAGAGCCATTTCAAGGATATATTGAAAGATTATTGTGTTCAAGAAGGATTTTGTATAACAATTTTGTGGGCTGATAACTTTAGACACACTGCTACTTGTGCTTCTAAGTGTTGTGATTGGAGAATTCATGCAAGCAGGTTGGCTGATGGTAGGACATGGGCCATCAAAAAGATATACCCAGCTGTGCATGCATGTAGGGGTTTAGAAACATATAATCCTATATGCACTACAAAGTGGGCTGCTTCAAAGTTGATGGATGATATTAGGTCAAATCCTGATATAAAGGGAAAGGAATTGAATGAGAAGCTCTTCAAAAGGTATGGAATATACATGAAGCAATCCACATTGTACAAGATGAAAAACTTTGTAATTAATGAGATCTTTGGTGGGCATGATAAATCATATGGACTGCTAAATTCATATGTCAGAGTTATTCATCAAACCAACCCCAACTCCACTGCTTCTTGTGCACTCACTGATATAGGGCATCCAGAAAGGGCTTTGCAATTCAGCTCCATATTCATTTCATTTGAAGCTCAGATGAAAGGGTTCAAACAAGGTTGTAGATCTTTGATAGGAGTTGATGGAGCTCATCTTAAAGGGAATTATGGAGGAATATTGCTCTCTGCTATTGGCCTAGATGCAAACAATGAGATTTTCCCTCTGGCATATGATGTGGTTAGTGTTGAAGACAAAGAAAATTGGTCCTTCTTCTTTCACCATCTACATAACATACTCAAAGATGCAAATAGGAGGGATTGGACTATAATTTCAGACAGACAAAAGGTAAAATCATTATTGTTTTCCTTCTTTTTTCAGTTTTTCAGTTTCATTTCTTTTTGAATTTCTTATTCTGTTTTCAGTTTTTCAGTTTCATTTCCTTTTCTATTTCTTATTCTATTTTCAGTTTTTCAGTTTCATTTCCTTTTCTATTTCTTATTCTGTTTCAGTTTTCCAGTTTCATTTATATATGTACTTGTGGTTGGCTGGTTCATCCAGGGTGTTGATTTAGCCCTAAAAGATGTTTGGCCAGAAGCTAGGAGGAGGTATTGTTGTAGACATCTTAGCAGGAATTTTAAGAAGCAATTTCCAGGTCCTTTGATGTACCTACTGTTTTGGAGATCATGTAATGCTACCAATCCTTTCACATTCAAAAAGGCTATGGAGAGGTTAAGTAAAGAAGGGAAAGAGCCTGTTATGAAATGGTTTGCAGATTTGAGAAATCAGTGTACTTGGACTAAGCACAAGTTTGAAACAAGTGTGTGCTGTGACAGCAACACAAGTAACTTTGTGGAGAGTTTCAACTCAACCTAGGTGTTGATAGGTGTAGACCTATCTTGACCTTGCTAGAAGGTATTTGAACTATATTTGAACTATTTTTTAACTTACAGTTTCAACTAAATAATGATGATGCATTTGAATTTCTATGTGTATAAGGAGGGTTTGTATGGTGAGGATTGCTACAAGACAACAAAAGAATGGGATGAAAGTGGAATATGTCCAAAGATAGTGAAGATATTGAAAGAAATTGCTCAGAAAACAAAGGTGTGCACATCTCATATGTCTGCTCCTGGTGAATTTGAAATACATGAAGGTAAATCCCAATTCCCAATGAGTTTGAACAAAATGAAATGTGCTTGTGGTGCTTGGCAAATAAGCGGGATACCTTGTAGACATGCCATTAGGGCAATAAAAGCTGCTAAGTTAGATGTGTACAAATATGTAAGCACTTGGTATTCTGTGAAGAACTACAAAGCAACTTATGCAAACAACATAGCACCCATTTCTGATGCTGCACAATGGCCTGAGTTTGAAAATCTATCAACTGTTTTGCCACCTCCACTGAAAAGGGGTGTTGGAAGACCAAGCAGGAATAGAAGAAGGGAAGAGGGTGAAGAGGCAAAAGGGAAAAGGGCAAGAACTGTGAAGTGCAAGAATTGTAGACATTTTGGCCACAACTTGAGAACTTGCAAGGGGGCTCCAACTGCAAAGGAGCTACAATCAATGGAAGCTGCTGTCACAATTAACAAGAAGAAAGCAGATCAGTCAAAGAAAGGGAAGAAGCAAGCAAAGAAGCAGCAAGATGAGATACCTACAACTAGCAGTCAACCACAACCTTCTCAGATGGACTTATAGTTACTGTTTGTGTAGTTTTGAATTAGACTTTTTTTTGCTCAACTTTTCATCTGAACATCAGTTTTGTGCAGAATTATCACATTAGGATTATCAGTTTTTTGGGGGGATCAGTTTACAATATGGTGGAAGACATTAGTATAAGGTTCAAATGTATCAGTTTTTGGGAAAAATTTGTACTTTATGGCAGCAATCAGTTTGTTGTGGATGACTTTAGTACAAGGTTCAAGTTTATCAGTTTGTTGTGGAATTTTTTAGGATGAAATATTTTCATTGCATAATTTAAGTACTTATACTACATAAGCTATATCATCATCATAAGATTACTCAATTAACTAAAACCATACTATATTAATAATATGGAATAACTACTACATCATTACGGTTTCTGGACATCCGTTTTTTTTCACTTAAAAACAACTACAAGCAAAATAAAATACTTCCTCCGTTTCGCAATACTCGCAACATTAGCATAGTAACCACTATTCATCCATCAATCTTATATTATATTTTCCCCTAAATGTATAAGAAATAATATAGCCATGTGGGGTCTTATTTGATTCGTCTTAACACATACTATTATAATATCAACTTTTTATAATTTTTGCTTATCAATAATTAGAGATATTAAAGTTCAAAATATTGTATTGGATAGTGTGCAAACAAGAAACGTTGCGAGTATTGCGAAACGGAGGAAGTACATCACAACTGCAACTTTGACAACCAAATTCACAAATTCTCCATTATTCTTCAGTTCTTGCTTCACAAATTTGATTTCTTCAGCAAAATCATCCACAATACTCCTTTCTTCATTGAAGTTCAATGTAATAATATCATCTTTTTCAACCCAAGCAAAAGCACTACAACCCCTGCACTTATAGTATGGTCTTCCCAAATTATTGGTAGACTCAGAAAATCTGATTTCCAGCAGTTTTGGTGGCACACATTTGGAGCAGTTCTTCAGTTTGCAGCACCTCGATTCATTATCCGGCAAAACTGGTGAAGCGTTGGCAGACCTTGATGAAGATGACCAAGAGGTAGCCATGGATGTAAAAAAAAAAGAGATGCACAGGTAGATGAGAGGGAGAATGCAGATTTTATAAAGAGAGGGTGAGCTTTTATAAACATGAAAATGGAGGGAAAATGGTGGGAAGCATGGAAATGGAGGGAAGGGTTGAAAAAGGGTGGGAAAATAGCTAACTTAGGTAAATGAAAGTTAAACAAAGGTATTAAATGTCTGTGCTTAACAGAGGGTTACGGAAGTAAATATCACTAATAAATAGTGGTACTATGTGTAATGTATTAGTTTTTAATGGTACCAGATAAAAAAGCCAATAGTTTGATGGTACCAGGTAGAATTTCCCTTTTATAATTATTAAAACTTAAATTTGAAATGAAATAAAAATCAGCCCCCAAACCCTCCTTCTTCCCCTTGACCAATTAACCACCCTCAACCATCTGAAATACCCCCTCCCAATCTGCCACCACTGAACCCCACCTAGCCACCCAACCTGCCACCACGGAACCCGCAAGCCCGCAATTCACCCAAATTTACGACCATCAAACCCCACCGTCAGCCCAGCCTAAACAACACCAACCAACCACCGCCAAACCACCTTACCCCACCCGAAAAAAACTTGCCGAAACCTCAATCAACCCACACGGCACCCACAAAATGAAACCACCCAACCCTTTCAAAGCTAGACGAACCCATGAAATTGAAGGGAGGATGTGCATGTGCGGTTATCATTTGCGTCGAGGCTGGTGTGGTTGTCTTTCACGTCGAGGTCGTGGTGTGGTGGCTGGAATGGTGGTCATTGACTCACTGGTCAGGGAGTGAGAGGTAAAGTGGTAACTGCAGTTTGTATTTTCAACGTTTAGGGAGTGAGGAAGAGTGAGAATAGAGAGTGGGTCTATATTATTTATATGTGGACCAGGTCCACCCAAGTCCTTTTGCATATTGTTGAAAAGAAGGGAGAGTGACACATGACGGATTGCAATCCGTGCTTACGCTTTTTAATATATATATATAGATATCTATCCTAAACATGTAAGGCAAATCTGTACGATATTATATCTCTCTCAATTGCTCCCAATTAAAGTCAAATATCTTCACGTTAATAAGTAACTTTTTTTTTGAGGGGACGTTAATAAGTAACTTAAGCATAATGTGAAATGTACCAAAAACCACTAAAAGCTTGCGGTTTGTAGACGAATTCGAACGATTTTATTAAATGACGACATTTAAATTTCCATGATTCTTCAAAATTCAAACCCACTTGTTAAGTGGCGGAGAAAATTTATAACCGATCATCAATCTCACATAATGTCCCATTTGGTGTCCTATTTTCAATTATTTGGTAACATAGCTTGAATAAAATAATTTTTAATTTATTTTGTATATGCTCCCTATTAATAAAGCCTCCTCAAAAACAAAAATATAGAAAATAAACTTCACTTAGTAAAATAAAGAGCAAAAATTAAATAAATCGTTTTCGCCATTTATTTTATCGCGAAAGTGGTTAATTAGCCCCTTAACTTTACTCATACTTGAGATTAGGCCCCTTAACTTCTAACTGTAATATTTAAACCCCATAACTTTAGCAAAATGTGAGATTAAGTCCTAAATTAAAAATACTGTATAATTATTCTAATACGGATTTTTTTTCCTGGAAAAGAAAACAATAAATATTAGAGTATACAAAAGCAATGAAAGCAATCTCTTAATAACTCGTCTTCTCTAGCGAGAGATCTACCAATGCAACAATGGCGTTAAGCCGTTAACCTGAACTTTCTCATAATTCGGAATCAAAA
Organism: Patellifolia procumbens; assembly: GCA_947645195.1. Lineage (NCBI taxonomy): Eukaryota > Viridiplantae > Streptophyta > Magnoliopsida > Caryophyllales > Amaranthaceae > Patellifolia > Patellifolia procumbens. The sequence goes on from CANSGD010000193.1 coordinate 4,212,353, forward strand.
GCAATTCAACAGCGATAACCATGGAGTACACAACTGAATCCACGCATTTTCATCAGTTCTCTTGGCATTTGTCAAAGAAATTGCACCTTGTTCTTCATTAATCTTCTTGAAAAGTGAGATGATGGACGCCTTTTTGTTTTTGGAGTGTTTTTGGTATTTGGGGTTTGGTTGTGGGTGGTGATTTGAGGGGGTGGAAGAGGTGGGGGAGTGGTGAGGGGAGGGTGGTTATGTGGTGGAGCAGCTTCGATTAAAACAAGGATGTCGGCCTAGTTTTTAAGATTTTATGAAGAATATGCCCACAGAGAGTATGTATAACTTGTATTTTTATTTTGTTTAATTGTTAAAACATGTACTATAATAGTATTTATTTTTCCGAAAAAAAAATTCATATTAGAATAATTTTACATTTTTTTAAATTTAGGACTTAATCTCACATTTTGCTAAAGTTATGGGGTTTAAATATTACAGTTAGAAGTTAAGGGGCCTAATCTCACGTATGGACAAAGTTAAGGGGCTAATTAACCACTTTTGCGATTATTTTACTATGTGAAGTTAATTTTTTTATTTTTTGTGTTTTAGGAGGATTTATTAATAGGGAGCATGTACAAAATAAAATAAAAAATTAGTTTATTCAAGTACCAAATAATAGAAAATGGAACACCAAATGGGACACTATGTGGGATAGATGATCCGGTCTCCTGCTAAGATATACACATTTATTAAAGTTGATACAGAGTACTAATATGCATAACAAGAAATCCAAAATAAAGTTCAATCAATTGACACATCAAAATTCCACGAATTGTCCAGCAAAAGTAACTAATCACCAGCACGATCACTCCGCAAAGAATTTGACATTAAGAATTACATATACTTAAATGAGTTAAATCGTTAGATAGTATTTTGGAGAGAGAGCTGGTGTACGTGACACAACTACAGTGGCACCGTAGGAGGAGGGTGGAAGAAACTACCCCCATGATTCCGCATTGGAGAAGGCGGATATCGAGCTGGTAGTTCATCTACTCTGTGCGACACCACCCTCGGATGTACCCTGGAAAAACCTGCTCCTCTCGCAGCAAACCCGGAAAATCTTGACGCCAGTACAAGAGTGTGATCTGAAACCAATAATCCATTCACCAAAATAAATGTAAGCAAATATAGTTTAACATCCATTATGCCTATTTTGATAGATGCTACTCCACTATAACCACAATTTAAACGATGGTAAGTTGAAGTTGGTTTATAGCGTGGCATGCAGATACTATATATAGTCATATAGAAGAGTTTTGGAATAAAGTCAAACGTCGTTAGAAAACTTTGTGAGACATTCAAACATGCAGAATTGACACTAACTTACCTGATTTAACGCGGTGTCGCAATTCAAATATTGTAGCCTGTGTTGGTCAAGCCATCGCCAATTTAACAATATTTTAGATTGTGCTACGTACGAATGTTGGTCAAACCAAGAAGGTCTGAATAATGCATACAATTTTTGTATTGTGTCCACACTTCAAGTTTAAAGGGCTCTTATGTGAAGGAACGTGATACAATATAAAACTATTCCTGAGCTTTTAACCATTAGGTTAAACTTTTGGTTGAGATGGTCCGTTAACATGGTATCAAAAGCTAATGTAACGATAAGGTCACGGGTTCGAAATTCATTCAATCCTCCTTTATTATTGGAATATTTCGTGTTGGGTATGAGGGATGTTTGTTCTGTATCCACACTTCAAACTCAAAGGCTAGTCTCTTGTGTGAAGGGGTGTGATTCCCGAGTCTTCAACCATTAGTTTAACATTTTGGTTGAGGTGGTTCCTTAATAATCTTCTTTCCCACTTTTCTTGTACCATTCCAATTTAATACAACCATTCTCCAGTGTGGCAATGTTGTTTATCCTTTTCTAAAGTGTGCCCTTCTAAGTTCTAACAAATGTAAATCGTAATCTCCCTTTTAGTGGGGTCTGCAATAAATTTAATTTGACTTGAATTGTACAAACATAAGATCAAGAGTGATGAGTTCGAGTCACGGTGGGTGGGTTCTCGCGTGCCACGGTGCGTTTCTTTGGTGTGGCGGGTCGTTTGAACTCCAGCGCACCTTGTGTACCTCCTTGTGAGCTCTCTTTGCCTCCCCTCTACGTCATTTAGCTGTTTCTGTTTACTTTCTAGTTGGTTTGTTTAGTTCTGTCTTGGTTTTTCTCATTTGGGTTTGGGTTCAACGATGAGGTCGTTGTTGTTGGACGTGGGTGCTCCTGTGTACTTACCGGATTGTTTTATGAGAGTAGTGTTTGGCACTTTATGGGTTTGGTTATGCTGTCTCAATTTTCAATCACTGTTAGTCAGTGTTAGTCTTAGTTTGGGATTCGGGTTGGGTTGGGGTTTGGGGTTCGGGGTCGGGTTAGGGTTGGGGACGGGTTTGGACTTTGGTTTTGAAATGTTTGGGTTCTTGGAATTGAATTGGGCGAGTTTCCTTGCCATGGGTATGGTTTATTATTCCGGTGAGTTCGGGGGGTGTCTGTTAGTCCGTCGAGTCAGTTGGTCTGGTTTAGGTGTGTCTTGCTCACTTGGTTTGGAGGTGAAAAGTCGCTTGTTGCTTGGTTCTGTGCGAAATTCATGTCCCTCAAATATGGCCCCATTTCCTACACTAATTCTAGGAGGCAAATTTGAGGGTAGTAAGAGCAGAAAGTGTGAAGTTGAGGGAAGTTCATGTTGTAACAACTTCCCATGGTTCAAGTTGATGGAAGAAGGAAAGCTTAGAAGGGATGGAAAAGAAGCACACAGAAAGTGCTCCGTCCCCCTATCAAGGTGACATTGGTTGTCACTATTTTCAAATCCAATATCTTGAAGGAGGACCCCCAATCAAAGGAAGAATTGGGGAAAGCAAGATCCTCCATTGACGAGCCACAAAGAAAAGTGGCTCTCGACTTTATCCTACTATCCTAGGATGGTCTCACCAATTCAAAACCCTGGGTCTCATTTGAAGGCGATTTCTTCAAATTCTCCATGGTTAGTAAGACAGTCCATGTTCGAGGATTGTCACAGCTCGTTCTCTCCATCATCTCAGTAGGGTATGTGAGCATCTGTGCAGCGCTCAGTCGGAAGTTTAATCAACAACCGAAAGTTTGTGTGACCAGGCTCAGTATCACCACCTCTCCAAGTCTGCTTATCTTAATATTAATGTTAATGTTAATCTTATTGTTATTGTTATTTGTTTTGTCAATTTTCAGCAGTAGTACTGCTGTAATGTTTGTAAGTTTACCCTCATATTGGTCTATGACTATGACCACTCGAGAGAGGTTCTTATTATTATTAATATAAATTGCCTTGACCATTGCCCAAAAAAAAAAGGAGTGATGAGGGATAGATAAAAAGGTAGATAATTAAAGCAGCTTAATGTGGTGAAAATTTTACAATGATTTTCTTAAAAAAACTACCGTAAATAAAAAATGATGGCCACAAATTACTCTACATCAGCATTTTTTTATGTTAATATATTTATGGATAAAGCTAACTATAGTATGTTTTTATTTCTTATATATGTATTTTAGGCAGTTTATTTATACCATACAATTGGATAACTTCTAAAATTATACTTTTTATTTTCTGTATTTGATATTTATGATCTACGAACTACTACTAGATAAATATCCACCATTATATTGCATAATATACAAAAATTATACTTTGAAATATTTGGATTAAACCTTACAATATATGAAATTATACTATATAATAATATACAACTTTAGAAACTTGACACATATTCTTATACTCTATTAACATCTTCTTCAATCTTGCCAAACCTCCATACAAAAATTAGTTGTCTTCAGTTTTATTTTTTGGACAGTATCATAACATGATTTGGTCGTAGCAGTAATTTTGATGGTGAAATTGGTCTTGGCTATGATCATAGCTTTATACGCACATTGCTCAACATTCAATGCCTCTTTAATTTGTAGTTAGCTTGAAAAAATGTTTCTCGTGAATGATTTAGAATTTTAAGCAGGTTGTTAGTTGAGTAACATTGTGGACATAAATATTGTGAGCAATATTTTCCAAGTTGACTACATATAAAAGGGGTATTCAATGTTGGGCAATATCCAGATCGAGCTATGGTCATAGCCAAGACCAATTTCACTCTCCAGATTATGGCTATGATCTAAACATGTTATGTTCTTGTCCGAAAATCAAAATATAAGACAATTAATGAAATTTAAAGTATAATATTTATATATTGTGTAATATGTTATACAATATAGTGGCATGTATTGTAGTATATAAGATCATATATCATAATTACTTCCTCCTTTTTTTTTTAAATGTGACACTTTTAGATTCACGGACTCCTAGGCAATTTTTGGGAAGGAAAGAGATAGAGAGAGAAAAATAAGGGGACTCATGTGAGAGGAGAGAGATAGAGAGAGTTTATTGACCAAAAAAGAAAGTGTCACATTTAATTTAAAACTTCCTAAAATAGAAAGTGTCACATTTAAAAAAAACGGAGGAAGTACCAAAAACATAAGATAAATCCTGAATTTGAAAAATATAAATTTAGAATGTATCAATATTATTTTTGTGTTATATAAATTGCCTATAAACATGTTCAAAATTAAGAAACATATCTTTTTTGGCCTTATCCAAGATATATATATACCTAAATAAACTATTGTTGATATGGAGCGATTCGTGACTCACATTTACTAATTACGATGACTTTTTTTTTGAGAAAGCATCCATCAAAATATCCTTAATGTGGTAGCCTTGTAGCTGGGAATAAGGGAGAGAATTAAAAAAAATTGCAAATAAGAGGTAGATACACAAGCGTTCATTGCAAAACGTCATTCCGAATAATGTAATTTTTAAACTTACAAAACTTGTTGGCTAATAGCATCTGTACCAGCAAAATATTACGTCTCCATATGTCTTCTCTCTCCTCAAAAGGGGATGTTCATGAATGGAGCATCATGCGCATGAAATGGGGAGCTGCATTAAATGGGAGAGCTTCCCTTATTGCAGAAAAATAAAACTTGACCACGTAGCATTAATGTCAGAATTAAAAAAAACAAACTCAGCAATTATCTGTTGCATTTGACGTGGAAGCAGCAGGAATATTTTTTGGATAACTTTTCTCCAATTTCAACCAATTACATGAGGACAAGTGGCATCGCAAATTGTGATAGCAAATTTCTCAATGTTACTGTTGCGTTTTGTGTGTTTTTCAGAAATTTGACAAATATTTTTTAAAAAAAAAAGCATACTAACGGTCATAATTTTTTTTCTCTATAAATAGGCACTAATATTGCTATATTTTACTCACACTCTAATTTTGCTATTTTATTTCCAAGTCTCTATTTATCTTATCACTCTATTCTTACATAATCTATTTTCTTAAAAAAAAAAATATTCATAATTATGGATCCTAGCCATCCTAATTATGGAAATATACCTCAAAAAAAATCCTAATTACCAAATAAATCCAAATTATCGACAAGATACCAACTACCAACAAAATCCAAATTACCCAGAAATTTCAAATTACCCACAAAATCAAAACAACAATACTCCTTTTGATCGAAATATGTTCAATAATCCTCAATTTCAAGCTATGTTTCAAGCCTTTGTACTCCAAAATCAACAAAATCCTAATTTTAGAATTTCCCAAAACCCACATGTTTCCAATTACAAAACCTCTAATCATACTCCATTGAATTCCTCGCCTGGACTAGTTTTTCCAATGTCGCAACATATTGATCAATATCCGTCAACTCCAGGAGGGGACGGGAGCAGCAACAAAACGACTATGGAAGATTATTACCAAACTCAAGAGCTCGGGAACGACGGTGTCTCATATGATGACGGTGATGACGATGATGAAGCGGATCAAGGAAGGAAAGGTAAGGGCAAGGTAACAAAAGAAAGATGGGGTACATAAGAAGAGAAAGCTTTGGTGTCCGGTTACATTAACTGTGGTGGTGATCCAGAGGAGGGAACCGATCAGAACAAGTCACGGCTCTGGAAAAAAATCAAGGCAATTTACGATCAAGAAGTTGTTAGGAGGCCAAATATCATCCATCCACGAACCATGAAGTCTCTTAAAAATCATTGGAGTCTCATAAATGAAAGTGTAACTTTATGGGTGTCACAACTTGGGGAAGCTGAGGGTATGCGCTCAAGTGGCATGGCAATTGACGACGTAGAGGCTAAAGCTCATCAACTCTACAGTAAAACAAAATGGTAAAACTTTCGGTTATTATCATTGTTGGATAGGAATGAAGCACCTTCCAAGATGGATGACTGGTAAGGACTCTACTAGCGTGAGTCACACAAGCTCTAAGAGATTGAGTGATGAAGCTGGAATAGTACGTCTTGATGGTGCAAAGAAGGCCAAGGCACAAAGAAAACTAAAAGGAGTGGCAACAAGCATAGATAACTTCAACAACACTTTGAGCAAATTGAAAGAGGATCGGACTATAATAAGAAGACATATAGAAGATTTGGTTAACCATCAGAAGGAGCGAGATGAAAAGAAAATGAGATTCAAGATGTTTCAATATTTCTTGAGCAAACCGTCACTTGACCGTATGAGCAAGAGTACTTTGCGTTGCTTAAAGAAGAGTTTATGAAGTTCTAAGGGTCGTTTTATTATTACCATGTTATTGTCCTTAAATTTTTAAGTATGTATTATTGTAATTTTAGTTTAAACCGGGTGGTTATCGAGGTTTATTTCCTTCCAATGATTTGTTCCTTGAAATGACTATGTTCGTAATTTCCAATTATTATCAAAATTTCCAATTATTATCAAAATATTAACTTAATTACATTAATTTAAATTATTATCCTTAATCGCTAATGTGTTAAATGATTGCATTGCTATCATCTTATCTTCTGAGATAAGGATTGCAATCTTATCTTCTGAGATAAGGATTGCAAACTTATCTTCTGAGATAAGGATTGCAATCTAATTTTGTGAGATAAGAAATTATAACTTCACTTCTCAACCACACATTTTCTATCCTACCAGATTACACTTTTATCCTCATTCTTCTATAAATAAGGAGCTTGCTTTCATTGCTTACCACACCATTCTCATTCCTACAGATATCATTATTCTTCTTCCTACATAGATCACCATTTTCCTAACAACTAGCAACTCCATTCCATTCTTCTAATATTTCCCTCGCCACAAGATATGAACATGAACCCGAATACCATTTCATCTAGTTCAAATGATGATGATCACTTTGATGATATGGTTAATTTGCTTATTATTATGAATGATTGTGTAGAACAACAAGAAGACTACATCATTCAACAAGCTTATCAAACATTTGTTACTCCCTTTACTCAAGTCACCCATGGCACCCCTCCCATTGTACGAAAGAAGAAGAAAATCCTTCCGAGAGATCATTCTAATGCAGATCAAAGATTGGTGAACGATTATTTTGTTGATCGCCCACTCTATCCCGAATCCATGTTCCGTCGTAGATTTTGTATGCATGGGTCTCTTTTTTTACGAATTGTGGAAGCAGTAACTGTACAAGAGCCGTACTTTCAACAACGACGTGATGCAACCGGGAAGCTAGATGCCTCATCTATACAAAAAATGCACAGTAGCAGTAAGGCTCCTAGCATACGGAACAACGTCTTATTCTGTAGATGAATACATCAAGATTGCTGCTTCGACAGCGAGAAAGTGTCTTACGCACTTTGTTAGAGGAGTTAAGAAAGCATTTACGGTAGAGTACTTAAGGAGACCTACCGTCACAGATCTACAACGTCTATTACGTGACGGAGAAAGACAGGGTTTTTCTGGCATGATGGGAAGTATAGATTGCATGCATTGGCAATGGAAAAACTGCCCACGAGCCTGGAAAGGATTGTATCAAGGAAGATTTAAATCTGCAACGATAATCTTAAAAGTTGTGGCATCTGGAGACTTGTGGATATGGCATGCATTTTTTGGAACACCTGGAACTTGCAATGACATCAATGTGTTGCAACGTTCTCCGGTATTCGATGATCTTTATCAAGGAAGAGCCCCTGAAGTCACATATAATGTGAACGGGAATACTTATAATAAGGGGTATTACCTTACTAACGGAATATACCCTAAATGGGCTGTGTTCATCCCTGCAATTCTGCTCCCTCTATCTCCAGTTGATGAGTTTTTCACCAGACGTCAAGAATCAGTGCGTAAAGATGTTGAGCGTGCGTTTGGCATTTTACAAGCACGCTTTGCAATCATACAAAGGCCGACTCTTATTTGGGATGAACACTTATTATGGGAGATAATGTTAGCTTGTGTGATTATGCACAATATGATCGTGGAGGATGAACGAGATACATACTAAAATTATCAAGACACGACAGAATTCAAGAAACAAAACAATGAGGTTGCTCAACAAGCATCATCTAGCAGGAGATGGCTTAAAACATTTAGCGTTCAACCAGGCCGATATAATAATATTGGACTAGAACAATATATGCAACAAAGGGATGAGGCATGGGATCGAGATGTTCATAACGCATTGCAGAGAGACTTAGGTCAGCACGTTTGGCAACATTACCAAGGGTGGTATGTGGATTAAATCGAAAATTGTTATCTTATGTGTTGAGCAATTATTGTAATATTTTCTTTGTTTATGGTTGGCGTAAATGGAGCATTGTACTATTTTTATGCCATTATTGAATATTTGATAATTTGGTTTGAGCCGTAATTTACTATTTATATTTTCATTTCATCAGCATAGTCACAAATTTAGCAAAAACTAATTAACTGATTGACAATTTATATTTTTTCGCGATAATTTAGAGATATAAATTACCATTATTATTGAGTTCGATTACATTTACTTAACTAGAAATAAATACGAAATAGGTAGCATAAAATTGACGAATTAATTAGCGTAGGTAACAAATATCGAATTTTACGTACTTTACATAAAGTGATTAATTAGCATTAAAATTTTAGTTAATTATTAATGAATTATAAAATTAATTTATTAATAACAATATGAATAATTTAATAGTTAAATTAAAAATAGTAGGGTATGGAAAGTAAGAGAGAGAAAAGGTGGTGGGGTATGGGAAAATAGGAGAGAGAAAGTAAATGGGGAACCCCATGAATGGAGGTATGTAATTGGGAAATGAGAAGGGTAGATGGAAAAATTAGTGGAAAGTGATGTGGATGAATGAGGTGAGAAGAGAGAAATTATGGGGAGCCCCATGAGTGCATTTGATGTCGGGGGCACTTTATTGTTGTGTTACATTTTGTTAATTTTTGTTATATATGTCATTGGGTCGTTTGCTATTTGTTTAATGTTATATTTGCTACTATTTTTGAAGGGTCATTCGTTTTAGGAAAAATTGCCTAGAATAATGCAATATTTTGCTCATTCGCAAATAATAATGCAACCTAAATATTAGTCTGGAATAATACAACCTTGACACCCCATTTATTTTAAATGAGAAAAAACCGGTTACAACCTGAAGTATGGGTAAAATGGGACACGTGTCACATAATAGGATTTTTTTGGCAAAAACAACCTACTATAATAGACATTATTGGTTTAACCACATTTTCTATTTTTTTTTTTTAAATTTAACTACCTTATATATATATATATATATATATATATATATATACTATAGGTTTCACTACCAAAAAAAGTGGTTTTTCGGCCAAAATTAGTGGGTTTCCGGCAACAAAAAAGTGGTTTTCTGGCCAAAATTGACGGTTTTTTGCCAAAACCACCGTTGGTAGTGAAATCTACAGGTATTATATATATAAGGTAGTTAAATTAAAAAAATAAAATAAAAGGTGGTTAAACCAATAATGTCAATTATATTAGGTGGTTTTTGGCAAAAAAATCCCACATAATAATTGGTTCTCACAAACAATGTTTTACAAAAAAACATAAAATTTAATCCCTCCCCCCACTCCCACGTTTACCCGAACCCACCCCCTCCCCTACCTCTCTACCCTCTCTCTCTCTCTCTCTCCTCCACTACCCAGCCACTTCCAACTACCACCTTCCGCCTGCACTGCATCACTCTCATAAACCACCACCTTCCACTGACACCTCATCACTCTCATAAACCACCACACACCCTCTCTCCGGCATCATTAATGAGTTCGGTCCACAAGAGGTCGTCTTCGGTCGAGAAAGTGGATCTTGGTGATTTCGTGGTGGTTTAGTGGTGGTTTCGTGATGATTTTGTGGTGGTTTCGTGATGATTTTGTGGTGGTTTTATGGTGATTTTGTGGTGGTTTTCGTGGTGAGGTGTGTTTGCGGTGGTTTCAAGTGGTGTTTGGTGTTGGTTGGAGTTTTGTGTTATGATTGTAGGTGGACTTAGCTTGGTGATGGTGGCTAGGTTGAGGTGATTAAGTTAAGGTGGTTGATTGAGGTGGTTGGAGAAGGTTTTATGTGGTTGTGAGGGTCGGGATGCGAGGGAGAGGGAAACACGGGAGGATGGTGTTTGGGACGGCGAGGATCCTAAGGTGGTTGATGTTGGAAGTGATTGGGGGGGGGGTTTGTGCGTGGGTAAGGGGATGGTGGTTTTGTTAAATTTTGATTATATTATTAATTATAATTAAAAGTTTTAATGAAAAAATTACCTTTTCTTCAGGTTACCGGTAATTTATCCTATTTTAAATAAATAGGGTATTAAGGTTGCACTATTCCAGAATAATCTTTAAGTTGCATTATTATTTGCAAATGGGCAAAAGGTTGCACTATTCTAAGTAATTTCTCCTTTGTTTTATGGTTGAAATTACCTTTACTCCATCAACTTGATAATTTCAACATGTAATTTGAAATCGAAAAATATGATAGATGTATTTAATTTGAAACGGACTTCGCCAATCCATACAAATAATAGAAATGTCCTAAGCTTTGTCTCCAATAATGGGGTGGAGAAACTATTACAAAATCTTTATCTTTTTGCTGAGATTGTTGTAGTCATTGTCCTTTGTTGTTTCCTTGCCATGATGACGACATTGGGGGGTCGGCGGAATGGACATTGTTTTATTATGGAAAAAGTAACTTAAGCCGGAGATCAGCGGGTCTTTGGCCGACGATGGAGAGATGGGGTGGGGTCGTGTGGTCTGTTGGGCGCGAGACATCAAGGGATAATGTGACCAAAGAAGAATAAGGGGGAAAGACTTCTTCAATTTTATCTCCGAAAAACTATTTTCAACATCCTAACTTGCTATATTTATACTTCTTTGGGTGGCCTTTTTTAATATGTTATTAGATTGAAGGCTAATATAGTAAAAAATATATTACGTTTTCAATCTAATAGATGTGACACAATGTTAGATGTCTTTATTTCAAAAAAAAATGTTAGATGTCTAACTATGTACACTTGTGGTATTGGGTTCAAATCTTGAGACTAATATTTTTTATTCTTGAGGTAAAGGTGACATGTCAGTGTGCATATATACTTAGCAAAAAATAAAAAAATATAAAAGCAATTTGACTCCACAACAACTTTCATTCTGCTTTTGGTGGCCTTTTTTTAATAAATTTTGGTGGCTATATACAAATTTTTCTGCCTTGTTCAATTTGAATCCATTAGACAATAAAATCTAATCAAAGTTTTGATGCCATTGCTTTGGTTCTTGCTTTAGCCATACAAAGAACTAATTAACTTATAAACTTTATTTTAATTTTTTTTGAACAAGGTAGAGAAACTTCATTCAACACATCACAAATACAACCTAAAAGAGGGTCACACCTTATTCAACACCACTAAATACAAGCCTCAAAGCAACTCCAACCATGCTAAATCATCTACATACATACACTTTACTAGGGAAATGAGCTTTAACTCTACAAACAATTATCATCTTATGTCCAAAAACACAAGCATCTCTAGATACTTTGCCATCCCAGACATCTTCATTCCTCACCCTTCAAACTGCATACACCACCGCATTCACACAGGCAGCAGTCACCTGTTTCCTGAATCTTGAAAGCTTAGATATGCCAATCCATGTATACCAGCAGCTCAAACTAATATCCCTCCCATCTAAACCAAGACAGACCAACACCAATGTAAGCAAATGAGAACTAAATATACACTAAAAATAAGTGAGAATGAGATTCAAAAGAACACCCACATATAGGACATAAATCAGAATCACTCACACCCCAAGCACATAACCTTGCCATAGTACTCAACCTCTGTTGAACCACCAACCAGCAAATGGATCTGTGTTTAGGCAAACCAAGCCTACTCCACACAAACCTATCCTAGAAGAATCTAGGATTTTCACCCATTAGAAGCTTATACACCTTTTTCACCTGATAAACACCCATCTGATGCAGATCAGCTTCACTAAACACACCCCTCAAATGCTCTTTCACCTTACAAATAGCCCTCTAATACTAGCAAGAGCTATTACTAGGACTGTAATCCCACCATCTCTCATGTTTAATATATACAGAGTTGACCCATCTGATCCACAAAGTGTCTTGCTTCTTCTCAATAGCCCATACATGCTTCCCAACAGAAGCAACATTCCAAAATATGACTTTCCTGAAACCCAACCCCCCACATTTCTTTGAAGAACAAACTGAGTCCCAGTTTACATACCTAGCTTTAGAGGAATAGTGTTCCCCGGACCATAGGAATGCTCTGCAAATACCTTCAACACTCTGGGTCACCTTCTTAGGGATTATGAAAATCAGCCCCCAATAAGAATGTAAACTCATCAAAACAGAATTAACACAATGCACCCTAGCAGCGTAAGACCGATGCCTAGAACTCCACATTATGATTTTACATGTCATTTTCTCACACAACTTGGAGCAATCACCACTAGAGATCCTTCGTGCACATATAGGCATTCCTAAATAGCCAAAAGGCAATGAACCAACTGAGAAGCCAGAAGCATCAAGCACTCTCCGTAAATCCCCATCCCCATCCATCCCCACAGAATACACAACAGTATTTTGGGTATTAACTCTCAGTCCAGAGGAATTAGAAAATAGTTTAAAGCCTTGAAGCAATAGATAGACTGAAACAAACTCACCCTTAAAAAATAGGAGCACAACATCAGCAAAGGCAATGTGGTTTAATTTAAGCTCAAGACATCTAGGATTAAACATGAACTGATCCTTAGAACCAGCATATTTCATCACTTTAACTTGATGTTCTTGACCTTTCACGACAAACCCTATTGTTGGTTGATAAGTGGACTTTAGGTTCAATAATTTGCATTTAGCTTTAGGTCATTTATATGCATTTTAGGCCATATAGTTTCCTTTTCTTCCCCTTTTACATCCTTTCTCATATTCTCATGCTTTGCATTTAGTTTTAGTTCATTTGCATGTAGTTAGGTTGCATATAGATCATTACATGTGCATGTGCATCCCCCTCCCCTATCTAATCTCTTCTTGAAGTGTTTTAAGCTAGATTTGCAAGGAAGGGGCTCCAAAACAAGGGAGAAGGCGCTCCAAAAGAGGCGGAGCGGGAGCTGATATCACGTATTTTTATAGACTTTTCTCCCTTATTTACAAGCTAATTTGTGCGTCATTTGAGCTCTTGGGAGCTATTTTGTGCTAACTATCGTAAATAGTTGTGGTTTCGTGTTTTAGTGTTGAATTGCAGGTTTTAAGGAGTTTTCTCCTTATTCCCGAGCCATTTGGAAGCAACCACGGCTTTACGAGATGTTACGGGGCACGTAGGAAGGCTCACGAGTTTTATGGGTAGTTTAGGAGGTCCCGAGACCCCTAAACGTGAAGTTTAGAGAGCCAAAGAGTCAAAAAGGAGTTTTCCGTACTCTGATCGGGCAAAAATGGCCCGATCGGGCGAAGATATTATGATCGGGTACAGAAGTTGCGGACCCGATCGGGCAAGGCTTGCCCGATCCGATCGGGCGAGAGACAATGTGCCCAGACCCGATCGGGCAAGGCCCACCCGATCGGGCTGGCTCAAATAAAAATGTTCAAAGTGCCGTGCTGCTGTGCGCTGAGGAGAGCAGCGTTTTCTGGGCCTTGAAGTCAGCCCACCCGATCGGGTACTACTGCCCGAAGCTCATCGGGTGGGGATCCAGTTCAGCGCTGCTATGCTGCGTCCAAGGAGAGGTATGAGCTGGGCCCACTAAATAGTAAAAGTTGCTGCTCCGCTAAGCGCCAAAGGTGATGATTGGGCTTTGATGCTGCAAGCCTAACTCCACATTAATGCTGCAGCATATGCGTCCAAACTAAGGTGGCCCACTAAACATTTAATTGCTGCTGAGTTACTGTACGCAAAGGAGGGGATTTGGGTCTCTTAATATGGCGATCGGGTGGAGCCCATTTCTTCATTTTTTCAGCTGTTTTTGCGTGGAATTCAAAGGAAGAAAGTTTTGGTTTTTTTAGTGTGGACCCGATCGGGTGGCCCTTTGCCCGATCGGGTCCCGTACTCGTATTAGCGGATTTTCTATTTTTAATCCCATTTTAATTAGGCTTTTGGGTATTATAAATACCTTTTCCTCATTATTTTAGCGAGATATTATTTTATTCATCTTTTCATTAGCTATTACTCTAGTTTATTTCTCATTGTTCTTAGTTTAGATTAAGGGTGATCAAACCTATTTCGATTTCAATAAAAGTTCCTCCTTTCCGTCAATTGGTACTCTTTCCTACCCTAATCTCTTTTATTATTCTTGATTGCTTAGTTTATTTATTTAATCGTTCATGATGCAATTGTTAGGGTTTTATATTAGTTTTGTCGTTATTAATTCGATTATGAGTGAGTAGTTCTCTTTCTAGGGTGTTAGATAGGGAAGCCATGTTTATACCATGATTGTGATTTAGATTTCTATTGATTTCTAGGGCTTGATTAGGGTGATTGTGGTGTGGTTTGTTCTTATTGAGTAATTAATGTCAGTGTACAATTTCATTGATTGCTTGTGGTTAATAGTTGTTTGCACAGATCCGTCTTACGACTAGAGGCCTAGGACACATCAGTAGTTCTGATTACGTTAATGACCATACGGCGTATGTTGAACTATGAGCGTTGATCTTAACCATAGCTCAACACGTGCTCTAATCCCCCGACTCTTGACTTAGGTTTTGGTAGTAGTTGACCCTATTTGATTGGTATAAGCATGGTGAACCGACCTAATACCCTAGAGTTTTAGTCCATAGTTAAATCCTCGATTTATTCCGTCTTCCTTAGCTTACTCATTAGTTTAATTAATTCTTCCCTGATTTCGTCTGAAGTAGCTGAATTGGTTGAATATTAATTTAGAAACTCTGTCTCCTTGTGGATTCGACCCTGCTTCCATTGACTACTATAGTTAGAGGACTGTAGGTTTATCTTTGATTAGGTGATACGACTAAATCCTATCAGGCGCTCTGTCCATGAAGAAATGAAGAAAGAGGGCAGTGACCTGGAGCGACCCTGGAGCGTTCCTGGAGCGGTGCTCCAAGCATGAAGCGTGTAAGGAGTGGAGCTCCTTTGCCCAGAATTGCTCTTTTTGGATCGTCTTTTACATCTTTGCCGTTATGTTTACGGGGTATAAAAACCCATTTTTGTAATAATAATGAACTAAATTTTTAATTCTAAAATTTAATTAGCTTTAATTTGAAAGAGAGTAGAGAGAGAAGTTGAATGTTTAGAGAGAGAAACTAGATCTAAAAGTTTAAAGTTGAAGATTGAAGCTATTTTAATGGAGTTTTGCATCAACCTTTGAGTATTTCTTTTATCTCTTCTCTTTATTTTCTTTTATACTTGTTTTACCTTGATTTAGTATTGATTAGTAGTAATTAGTTATGATCAGCTTATTTAATATGATTTCCACCATTGTTGGATCACCATTATTGATTCGAGCTTTTTATTTCATGCTTTTCATGGCTAGTGAGTAGTTTACTTGCTAGGTGAAGGGGATGACCTTGCTAACCATGAGTTGACCTTGAAAGTCAATCTAGGGGGTTAGACCTAGGTAAAATTAGGTTGTCTATTTTAAATTAATTACTATGTTTGATTAATTGATCGATCACCATTTAAACTAGATTTGGGTATCCTAGATGAAGGATTGAAAACTGAAGCCTAGATTGACCTTAAGCTATTCAATAGGTTGACTTCACCATGAGAATAGGTGTTGACTTCCTAGGAACTCAATCGAATCACTATGAGTTGTGGAAATACTTGGTTGATTAATTTTACCATGAGAATAGGTAAAATTGGTTGATTAGGTCCTCCTAATTAGCTCGAGAGAGTAACTAGGAAACATTTGAGTGACTTAGTCCCTTAATCGACCCTAATGAATCCCCTTGGCTTGGAGATTTGGTTAATTAAATGTTAGCTCGTGAATCCCCTATCCCTAATGTCCTCTTTGTATAGTTTAATTCGAATTACTTGGTGTATTTGCTAGTTATTTAGTTCCTAATTTCTTAGTTGATCATTAATCTCAAAAATCCCTAAAAATAGGCTTAGCTCGCTAAATCTCATTCAAATCTTGATTAATCATTGCTTCCTCTTGGATTCGACCCTTTCTTACCCTATATTAGCCTAAGTTAGGTTATTAATTTGGCACGTCCAATGACCGTGTCATTGGTCGCATGTAAACCTCTTCATCTAGCTAGTTCTTCATTCAAGGAAGTTGTCTTGACATCCATTTAATAGATCACAAGATTATGTACGTAGCCACAAGAGCAATCAATAATATTATTGTGGAGATTCTAGCAGTGGGTGTATATCTATAGCAATAATTGATACCTAGTTTCTGAGGAAAAACTTGAGCCACTGTAGAATTTTCATTTTCTTTTTAAAAATTCATTTACCCCCAATTAGTTTACATTTAAGAGGTAAGTCATAGCTATAACTCAAGTATTATTTCCCATGATTGAGTCTATCTCACCATCAATTTCTTCTTTCCAAAAAGGAGAATCTCAAGACCTTAAGGCCAACAAATGTTAAAGGATCTTCTTCCACATTAAGTACATATGAAAACTTAGTCAAAATTGAACTTCTTGATCCCTCAACTATGTATACATGAAAATTTGGGCCAAAAGATTTCTGTTTCCTTGCCCTTTTACTACTCCTAAGTTGTCATGATATAGATGCTACATTCTCATCAAAATTTGTTGATCTAAATCTTGATCATCTATAGTTTGATCAACTTCGGGAACATTGGTACTATGAGTAATACCCTTTGGCCTAGAAAATGATAATATATTTTCATCAAAAGTTGCATCCCTTGACTCCACGATAGTATGAATTGACCAAACATCATTTTGTTCAATTACCAAAAACCTATAGGATTTGATATGTGTAGCATATCCAATTAATATATTGAGCTCCTCTTTAACCCAACGCTTTATGTTTGGGTTCCAACACTTTTACAATTACCCTGTAACCCCTAACCCTAGATGACTCAAGTTTAGTTTTCTTTTATACCATATTTCATATGGGGTGACTTTGTTCTAATTATAGGAACCCGGTTTAATAATTAACAAGCTCTTAAAATATCTTCCCCCAGATTTCCATCACTCAACCCCGAACAGGATAACATAGGATCAACCATTTCTTGTAAAGTTATATTCTTTCTTTCCTCTATTTTATTTTGTTGTGGTGTATATGCAGCGGTTGTTTCATCTATAATACCCATTGATTGGAAATAACATGGATCATGAATTTCACCACCTCTATCGGTTCTAAATCATTTACACTTGTCACTAATTTGCAATTTGTTTTATTTTTATAGATCTTATGTTTATCAACTACTTCATCCTTAGTAAAACAATAGATATACATATTTTAAAAAAACTACAATGATCATCTATAAATCAGTCGGTAAAACATACACCATGGTGTACGTAGATGTAGGTGCACCCAGCCCAATAAGACAACCTAATATAAAATCCCAAAGAAACCGCCCAACATCAACATTAACAAAAAAAAAAAGAAAACTAAAACTTACTCATTTCTCGCGCTTTTCTCAAGACGCCATTCTCTCTCCCCAGAAACTACCTTCCTTCCAAAATCTCTCTCCATTGTCACTCCGATTCTCTCTCATTCTTCTAAATTTCTGCAAAAATCAAACAAAATTGTCACAGAACTACGAAATCGAAATTGAAAGAAGCAAAATCAAACTTCAAAGAAAATAAAATCATGCAAACTCGACATAAAGATCGTCAACATTATCAAACTGTTGAAAATGCACAACCTAAGTAAGTAAAAAAAGCTTCAATTAGACTGTTAGATATCTCGAGATTCACTTGCATGCGATTATTATCGAATTAAAGTTATGAAATCGGTTGAGAATGCAATTATTTTTCTCAATTTCTATCTAATAGTTGATTGAGTATGCTAAACATCAATGTATATGCCTAATAAACTGAAAAATGAGTCTATAATCCGATGAAAACTAGTCAATTGAGTATGATAAATATCAATGTATATTCCTTCAACACATACTCATTTGATACAGTCAAATGAGTACGTATAAATAATATGAAAGTAGTTAATCTGATGAAATGAGTATAATAATCTATTTGACAAAGAACTGAAATGAGTATGATATAGTGAAAATGAGTATGCAGTTTCTCAAATTTTTGTTAGCTAAACCTCGTGAAATGAGTATAATAATCTATTCATACTCATTTGATACAGTAAAATGAGTATGAATCAGTTAGATCTGTTTCAATTTATGCAAATGAGTATGCATCAAAGAACGCATACTCATTTGCATGAACTGAAATGAATATGCCTTTGATTAAACTAATTTAAGAAACCGAAATTAGTATGTAGAGTTCTAGTGAAATGATTATAATAAATCTACATGATTATGGTAATAAATCTATGACTATGCCTCTTAATCAAACTCATTTGATACAGTCAAATGAGTATGCATCTGAGATATACTCATTTGATATTGTCCAATGAGTATGACTTACATACATACTCATTTGATAAACAGATATGAGTATGTTTAATCTAAGTGAATTGCAGTTACCAAATCTGTTGGAAAATGCTTAAAATGAGTATGATAAACCTAAATGAGTATAACTTTCTAATTATGTTTGGGACCTTATAATATTTGGCTATGGTTAATTCTGCAAATCAAGGTTAAAAAAATTGGTTATATGGTTACCAGTCAAGTTTTTGCTACTTTATTGATTTGAGTTGAAGACGATGTTCAAGTCAAGTAGTTGAGTCTGTAATTAGATTTTGCCTACGAGTTTTTACCTTTTCAGTTGAAAAGTGTTTTTCTTGTTTTAGGCTTAGTTTAATTAGTTTCTTTATTTATTTTATTTAAATATTTATTTAATTAATTTAGATTACGTTGTTATTAGTTTGTTTTAAAAGATAAGATTAGGATTCTTTAAAGATATGAGTTAGAGTATTGTCCTAACCATATTAGGGTTTGTTTATATTTATCTTGTTTGTTTACGATTAGGATTGGGATTAGGCGTTCTCTATTTATATGGTTGTTTTTGATAAGATGGTTTTTAGTGTGTCGTTAAGGCACTAAGAACTGTTTAGCAAACAAAATTTATAAACCTAACGAGCAACTACTATGAACGTAGTAATGGCAAGTCAAGGGTCGAACCACAAGGAAATTGGGATTGACTAAAGTCTATTAAGTCCAAAACTACCTAAGTGAAGGGTTTTTGGGGTTTTGAGATTGAATAAGATACCAACTAATCAACTAGCTAATGAATAACAACTAGTAATCAAGTAAGAGAATTAATATAATGGAGAAAACACTAGGGCTTGGGTTACTCGCATGAACTCGGGCAAGATACGACACTAATGCAACTACGAAGCTATAGAGAATAACATGCAAGGTTAAGTTTCCCTCTAAAGCCCTTGAGTCCTCTCTCGAATGTTTCTCAAGAGTAATCAATTAATCAATCGACTAAATCCTCTCTCGAATGGTCTTTAGCCAATTGATTAATGGATTTCATTTGATTGGAAAACCCCTAAATAGGATCCTCTTAATTTCTACCCAATCTCTTGGTCTAGAAATTAAGTTGATTCAAGGGAATGACTAGACAACAACAATCAATTAAGAGTAATTGAAATCTAAGCCCTAGCATAAACTTGATCAAGGTTTACCCTAAGGTGTCAAAACACCATGATCAATGCATATTAGACATGAATAAAGCAATTACAAGAACATCTCAATTAGCCCTAATTCATGCTTTCACCCAAACCCTAGATAAGGAACTACTCACTAATCATGGATTCAAAGCAAAAGAGATTAAATAAATTAAACATGATAAACAAAGCAATAGAAATAAAGAAAAGAGATTGAAGGAAAATTACTTAAATTGAATAATAGATTCGATCTTCCAAGATGAACAATTGAGAAACTAAGTGTTTAGAGAGAGTTTAGGGCTAAGCCAATGTAATTAGAAACTAAGAGTATGAGATAATGTCGAGTGTCTAACTACAAAACTAATTAAAAAGCTTCATTAAACTAATACGAAAAAACGGGGTCAACACCCGAAGTCAGGTCACCACGGTCGTGGTGACTTAAAGTTGCCCAGGCAGTAGCTATACAAAAAACGCACTGATTCTATGAAGATCAGGAGCCACGGTTGTGGCAAAATCACCACGACCGTGGTGACCTGATTTCATCGAATTAGTCTTCAAGTCTTCATGATATTGTTTTGCTTGCTACAGGTGCCCACGACCGTGGTGTATGAGCCACGGCCATGGTGGCCTTCTTCCTTCAATTCCTCCAAGCTTGACTCACTTGAGCATCTCCAAAGTACGAGCCACGCACCCTCGAACATGCCCCAAGTCCCTAGATCACAAAAGTACTCCAACATGTGCCAATTCTCTTGAAATACATCAAAAACAACCAAACACTTGTGAAGTATAATTGAAATCCAAAGGAAGGAAAAACCATGCAATCCTAACTCTAAATGCTCTAAAACTATATGCAATGAGACTTAAAATGAGCTATAAATATGCACTGAAACGGACTGATCAAACTCCCCCAAACTTAAACAATTGCTTGTCCCCAAGCAATACAAACTAAAGCTCATGGGATAGAGTTATGACTCCTCAGGAAAACACGCATGCCATTTTCAAAAATCATTCAAAATCTTTCAAAGAAATATGTATACTAAATGCCAAATGCTATCAAGTCTCAAAGTTTATAAGCTCAAGGAAAAGATCTTACCACTAGTTCTCCCCCAAGCTTGGCTCAGTCATATACATGGTAGCTCTCACTTTAGTCATGTGCACTTCTCTCGTGTTTTTAAATGGGTCAAATGAACGCTCAAAGCTCAATTCCATTGACTATATCCTACCATAAGCTTGCATATCATCTCACTCTCCATCGAATAAGGACCAAAGTTTGCATCAAGAATCAAGAGGACTTAGTCAAGGTCGTAATGTAGGCTTAAGGTGAGGGTGTGGTAGCATTTGGGATCGTGGTGTTAAAGAGGTGAAAGTGAAACTTCCAACTCGGCACCTTTCTAAAAGAACAAAACCAACCCTACTAAAATTTAAACGCTCTACACAACCTATCACAAGCACTCCTCTAATTTTGGCATCTCAATCTCCCTTATTGCGATTTTTAAACACACCACAAATCCTTTTTTTCTCTTTTTCATTCATCATTTTTTTTTATTTCTTTTTTTTTTGTTTTTGTGGATTGTGGTGATTTTAGAAGAAGGGAGAAAATGAGAACTTCAATGTATGGAAAGAGGCGAACTCAAACAATACATGAGTTTTAACCAAACACAAAGTAGAACACCTACACCAAGTCATTCTCGTAACACCCATCAATATGTTTCACCCCATCTAAGTAGTTTCACAATCCCCTAGGTAAGGAGATAAGTAATAAGCTAGAGATGTGGTTAACAAAGAAACAAGCTTAGGCTCATAGGGGGCTTCAAAGGAGGATAAGTAGGTGAGGGTGGCCTTTGGCAATGTAGCTCAAGTAACATGAAAGCCTCAATCACATTCAAGACACAAATAAGTCAAGCGTATTCAAGGAGAATCAATGCAAGTTCTAGAGAATGGTCGTCAAGGAAGAGCATAACACATCAAGTAGAAAAGACTGAAAAGATGTCAGTCCAAAAGGCTCAAAGCATATCCTCACAAGGCATAACTACCAAAATCGGTCGAATCGCACAAAGGGGAGACCAAACATTCCACAAACAGTCAAATCCTTAGCATACTAGAGACTATCAAAACATTTCCTTTTTTTCATATCAAAAATCATGTTCAAAAGCACACATGTGTCTTAACATCATCATCGGAGATCAGTCCTAAGTGCAACCTACATGCATGCATGAATGCAACTAATGCAACTAATGCAATCTTAACATGGATCTAAATGCTCAGTGATGAAAAAAAAGTAAAAAGTATGCACTGAAAGCTACATGCTCTAACATGATATACAAAAATATGCATCCTCCCCCAAGTAACCAACACAGTGTCCGCACCGTGAATAGGCCAATACGATAATAGCAAAGGAGGAGGAAAGAAAAGCTCACTCATGAGGCGGCTGGGAGCTGGAACTACTTGGGAACTAACCACCACGGCTAGTCCAGCCTTGTAAGTCATCACGAAAACCTTGGAAGGCCGAGCTCATCGTGTCGAAGCTCGCCTGCATGCTCTGATAGTGGCGATCGTGCTCAATTGTAGAATCTCTAAGTTGCTGCACGTCGGTCCTGAGGTTGGAGGTTCTCGAAATCCAACCTCATGTCCCCAAATCCTACCTGCAAGGCAGCCAGTTGCTGCTCTATAGTACCAGAAGTTCCCCCAATCGGAGCATGCTCAGCATTAGGGACATCGCCCTCCTCATCAACCTCCATGGCCTCCTCACCTCCGGCATTTGCGGGCGGTGGCCAGTCAAAATCTGGTGGAAACACCCAATTCTCCATATAATAGATGGGAGTCTTGTTAACGTCAAGGAGAATGGCATAAGGACTACCGTTGACCTTCCAAATGTAACCAGCGTTAGGACCGTTAGACTCGATCCATGATGGTTGCATAGGAATGAAGGTCAAGAAGGGTGCCTCCAGGCACAACCTGCAAAACTATAAGATCAAGAGCAAGAGATATAGCAACAAGTGTAATCATCCTGCCCACGGTAATGTCCTCGGTGGGTTTCATAGCTAGGTTCTCGAAATGGTCCATCATCTAGGCCCCGGGGTTAAGTCGGGTGTCGCCCTCGCTCATATGCAAAAGAAAGTAAAGCTCTCGGGCACTCAAATTGCCCAGACTGTCACCACGAGCAAAGATGATGTGGTTAAGGACACGGTGAGAAATGCGAAACCCGGGGCTAACCATGGAAGAAGCCTTGGCTTGGTTTGGATCAAAGGGAGAGAGGGAAGTGAGGCGGTGCCAAAATAGTTGACTGTTATGCTTGGAGGACCACTCACTCTTAGGTCCAATCTTGCCCCCCCTAGGCCACCCAAAGACATCGTTCAGTTGCCCGATGTTCATAGTGACTGTCCTACCCAAAAGTGTGAAGGTCATGCTTCGAGGGTTCTTCCCCTCCGTTCTACGAACAGAAATGGTGGACAAAAATTCGAGGGTAAGGCATTTGTAGGTGAGGTCGTGTAAATCTAACCATGAAGACCACCCCACTTGTCGAAAAAGTTGGTCAACGTCCCCCTCCACATATAATGCTCGGGCCGCTCTAACATCATAAAATTTGTTCGGCCTAATGCGACGGCGGCTAAGCCGTATGAAACGTTGCAAGTGGTCGGGGGAGGTCAAATTGATACTTCGGGGGAGGTGAAATTGATACCTAAGGTATCAATTTGAGGGAGATTCAAAGGTGGGGAGGGGAGGGATTCCTTAATTGACTATTAGAGGTGTTGCGATGAGGGTTTCTACGGCCATGGGATGCCATGATATGGTCAAGAGCAAGCACTAGAAAAACGACACACCAACACAACAAATCACCCAACTCGGACACCAAAACAACAACTACCAATAATTCCACCAAAATTAAACTCAATAAACTTCAACCACAACCAAATTCACAATATCAACCAACAAACCCAACAACAATCAAACAATCATCAAACAAGATAAGTGAAATCGAGAGAAAACACAAAAGTAAGGAAGGTTTATACCAATGGAGTCGTGGGGGTAAATCCCGAAAATGAACCTTGCCAAAGTGATGTGTTGATGTTATTGAAGAGTTTGAAGTCACCAATTGAAAGCTAGGAGCTCCCAACAAATTTTCCCGAATTTGATTTGAAGGTTAGGGTTTGGAAAAATTTGTGAATGTATGGAGAATTTGTGAAGGAAGGGGAAGAAGTAAGATGTGTAACTTAAGTGGATGTGGTAGGAGAAGGAATTTGGAGAAGAAATAGGAAGGTTGGAAGGTGTTTTAATGGAGGAAAGGGAGGTGAGTTGAAGAGGAGATGTGAGGAGATGAGTGAGTTGAGAGAGAAGAAGGTGAAGTAAAAGTGGGGAAGTGATTTTTTTTTCGGCCTTGTTGATTTAAGTAAACAGACGGATATCTTGCTTCAGGTCACCACGGTCGTGGTGATTTCGCCACGGTCGTGGTGACCTGATTTGCCCAAATCAGTTACTAATTCGCCAAAATAGAATGCATTCTGTTTTGGCTATGTCAGGTCGCCACGGCCGTGGCGATTTTACCATGACCGTGGGCACCTGCTTCTCCACCTTTTCACTCTCCTTTTTTTGTTTTTTCTTTTCTATTTTTTTTCCTTTTTTTTAATAATAGCAGAAAACAAAACTAAACTTTTAAAAAATGACAATAAAAAAAAATAAAAGAAAATAAAATCAAACTACCTAGTCCTAAAAGAAATAAAAATAAGAGAAAAGAAAAATGAGGTAAAATGCTTGGGTTGCCTCCCAAGAAACGCTTCTTTACAGTCATTAGCTTGACTAAGAGGACTCACCTCTCAATGATGGTGCTCGGGTGAGCCAAGTATCAAACATCCCACGAAACCAATGACGTGGTTGTCGTGGTAGAGCTTCAAGCGTTGGCCATTTACCAAAAAGGGACGCTCATCCCCCACAATCTCATATGCTCCATAGGGGGTAGTCTTCACTACGTCAAATGGCCCCGACCACTTTGATTTAAGCTTTCCGGGAAAAGGCTTAAGCCTTGAGTTAAACAACAAGACTTTGTCCCCAACCCGAAATTCTCGTTGTTGTATCCTTTGGTCGTGCCACTTTTTTGTTCGCTCCTTATACAAGCGCGAACTCTCATAAGCATCAAACCGGAGCTCCTCTAGTTCTACCAACTTTTCCTTTCGAGCTTCCCCTGCCAAAGAAGATCCATATTAAGCTCTTTAATTGCCAACCAAGCTCGATGTTCAAGTTCAACGGGCAAGTGACAACCCTTCCCATACACAAGACGATAGGGGGTGGTGCCTACAGGAGTTTTGAAAGCGGTGCGAAGAGCCCAAAGAGTATTATCTAACCTCATAGACCAATCCTTCCTAGTCTTGTTCACCACTCTCTCAAGCACATTCTTCACCTCTCGATTTGAGACCTCAACTTGGCCTTGAGTTTGGGGATGGTATGGAAGTTCCACCTTATGATTGACCCCATACTTCTTCAAAAGAGCTTCCAATTGCTTCTTAGCAAAGTGCGAACCACCGTCACTTATCAACACACGAGGCACCCCAAATCTAGGAAAAATGATCTTCTTCAAGAGCTTCATCACAACCTTGTGATTGTTGGTGGGGGAAGCGATCGCTTCGACCCACTTGGTCACGTAGTCCACCGCTACAAGAATGTACATATTCCCCATAGATGGCACAAAGGGTCCTATGAAGTCAACTCCCCACACATCAAAGGGCTCAACCTTAAGAATATTTTATTGTGGTATCTCGTTCCTCTTGGTGATCCCACCGCTTCATTGACACCTATCACAACTCAAGACAAATCCCCTAGCATCCTTTTGCATGTGAGGCCAAAACAAACCACTTTGGAGCGCCTTAGCAACAGTTTTACCAGCTCCACCATGTCAGCACACCGCTTGAACAGTAGATGGTCGTCCCAATAGTATCTACACACCTCCTTGAAGAACCTCTTCCTTTTCTAAGAAGTAAGACCATGAGGTTCAATCCCACAAGCCAAGTAGTTCGCAAAGTCCGCGAACCATGGGACCTCATTATTTATGATAGCAAAGAGGTGTTCATCCTTCAAATCATCATTGATGGGGGCATCCTTTAAATCAGCATATCTCTCATCAAGGGAGAGGCGCGAGAGATGGTCAGCTACCAAATTTTCTGTCCCCTTCTTCTCCTTCATCTCAAAATCAAATTCCTGAAGAAGTAGGACCTACCTAATGAGCCTTGGCTTTGCATCTTTTTTGCTCATCAAGTATCGGACCGCAGAATGGTCGTGTAGACAATAGCCTTAATGCAAGTCAAGTACGAACGGAACTTATCAAATGCGAACACTACGACCAACATCTCCTTTTTCGTAGTGGCATAGTTCCGTTGTGCGTCATCCAAAGTCCTACTTGAATAGGCTATCACATGGAGCTTTCCTTCCTGTCGTTGCCTAAGTACAACTCCCACTGCAAAGTCACTAGCATCACACATTAGTTCAAAAGGCAAGCTCCAATTAGGAGCTTGCACAATAGGAGCAGAAGTAAGGGCTCTTTTCAAGGTTTTAAAAGCCTCGATACAAGACTCATCAAACCTAAATTCAACTTCCTTTTGAAGTAGATTCGTCAATGGTTTGGCAATTTTAGAAAAATCCTTGATGAAACGCCGGTAAAAACCCGCATGTCCAAGGAAAGCACGAACTCCTGTCACCGAATTCGGTGGCGGGAGTTTCTCTATTACCGAAACCTTTGTCGGATCTACCTCAATGCCCTTACTAGACACTTTATGACCAAGCACAATACCTTCTTCAACCCTGAAATAACATTTTTCCCAATTCAATACTAGGTTCGTCTCTTGACACCTTTTTAACACAAGTTTAAGATTAGTAAGACATGTGTCAAAAGAGGAACCACACACGCTAAAGTCATCCATGAAAACCTCAATAGAATCCTCCAACATGTCAGAAAAGATCGCCGTCATACACTTTTGAAAAGTAGATGGGGCATTACACAAACCAAAAGCCATATTTCGATAAGCGAATGTCCCATATGGACAAGTAAAGGTGGTTTTCTCTTGGTCATCCGGATAAATCAGAATTTGAAAGATTCCAGAATAACCATCAAGAAAACAAAAGTGCGAATGACGGGCAAGCCTTTCTAACATTTGGTCAATAAAAGGGAGGGGGAAATGAACTTTTCAGGTGGACTTATTCAATTTTCTGTAATCGATGCAAACTCTCCACCCAGTCACAGTTCTAGTAGAAATAGTTTCCCCTTTCTCATTCTCAATAATAGTCATGCCTCCTTTCTTAGGAACCACGTGAATCAGGCTCACCCATTTGCTATCGGAAATAGCATAGATGATTCCCGCGTCACGCAATTTTATAATCTCCCTTTTCACCACCTCTTTGAGGTTGGGATTAAGTCTTCTTTGAGACTCAATAGAGGAGGCATTACTATCGATGAGATGGATACGATGCATAGCAAGAGAAGGACTTATCCCCTTAAGGTCATCAATCGAGTACCCAATGACATCCCTATATTTTCTCAATATCTCAATCAACTTAGATACGGAGATGTCTTCAGGAGCCGAATTGACAATAACGGGGTAAGCACATTCATCATCAAGGAAAACATATTTAAGGGAGGGGGGAAGGGGTTTGAACTCTACCTTGGGAGGAGGCTTAGTACTCTCCTCCTTAGCAACGAAAGTGGCTAGGACCTCAAATCCCGATCCAAGTGTTTCCTCAACGGTAGCACCATCGAGAAGCATAGAGAACTCTTTCACCTCTTCCATATCTAAGCTCGGCTCCTCAGTGATAGATGCATAGAGCTCATCCTCAGTGTGTACTTCCCTCTCAAATCCCTCCATCTCACTCTCCACATGAATAACTCAGCAAACCCTCTCAAGCATAGGCTTCCTCAATGTCTTGGAGAACTCAAAGACAACCTTCTCATTGGCGACCCCAACAGTGATGGTGTCATTTCTACAATTTATCACGGCGCCCAATGTCTTAAGAGCCTCCCTTCTAAGAATGAGAGGAGTTTCGGGATCTTCCTCCATGTCCATGACCACAAAATCACAAGGCACAAGCACATGCCCAACTTGGATTGGAACATCTTCCAACTCCCCCTGCGGGACCCTAACAGTTCGGTCCGCCAATTGGATCATCTTCCTTGAAGGAAGAATAGGAAAATGAAGGTGCTTGGCTATGGAGAGAGGCATCAAACTCACACTTGCCCCCAAATCGGCCAACGCACCCTTAGGCTCAAAATCCCCTATCTTCACAGGCAATGTAAAACTTCCAGGATCTCTTTGCTTCTTGAGCATAGCACGTTGCACAAGAGATCTCACTTGGTATGACAATGCAATGAGCTCATCTTCTAGCTTCCGCTTATTGGAGAGGATCTCACTAGTGAAAAAAATAGCTATTGCTGCACCCCATTATCGGCGGGCTTGCTAAACAGCCCGTAGCTACAGCTCATTAACTGCGGGCCTCTCTAAGAGCCCGCAGCTAAGTTGGCCAAAAAACATCTTGAGACTGGCTGCTTTGAGACCCGTAGCAATATTGCCCAAAAAAAAATTAAAAGCTTAAATTCTTCTCAATTGTATAACCCGCCAACTTCAATGCTCTCTCCCTTTTCCCTTTTTCGTCTCACCTTTCCTTTGCAAACTCTCGTATAAACCTAACCCTAATTTTCAGTTTCTACTCTCCAAGGTAATCTCTCCCTCCATTTAGTTGCTTTAATTCCTAATTCAGTATGTTATACTGTTTTATTTTGTATGATTTATTCGCTTCTGATTCACCTGGTTTTCGAAAACCCTAATTTTGTGCTCAATTGTGTGTAGAATAATGGGAGAAACCAGAGAAACCGATGTTTATGAAGAGGAGCATCTTGATTACGAAGAGGAAGAAGAGAAAGTTCTAGATTCTACAGTCACCAGAAAGTTCGTTTCTTTTCAATATTTTCTTACTTATTCAATGTTATCTTTGGTGTATCGCTGTGATTTTTGGTTGTTTTGTGGTTACAGTTTCTGCTGTATTACATGTCTCTTTGAAATGACGATTTCAGATATATATATGTGTGCTGTGTTATAGGAATTATAAAGTAATTATGTTTAACCTCTTCAAGTAGATCTTGTGAGATTTGTAATTCATTGGTGAGGAAACTTTATTAGTTTGGTGTTGTGATGCTTGGTTTATCCTTGTTGTGTTAAGTTTTCTCTTTGACAACTTGTAAGCCACTGAAATAGATCAAAATGTTAGAGATTGAAGTAAGCCAGTCTGAGTAAGTAAGCTAGGTTTAGTAGCAGTCAAAACACATACATCAAAACAATTGAACTCTGGAACTAGAATTAAATAATATAGCCTTTGGATGGCAATTCTCTTTCCCAAAAACATAACAATTTTAAACCTGAAAAAAAAGGATAAATTCAATCAATGATAACATGAAGGTTGAGGAGCCTTGTACACTCGTTATGCCACGGGACTGAAGGCATTTGTGATCCAATCTAATGCCCATTTAAGTAAAAAAAAACTCTTGATTCACATTAGTTTAACAATTTAACTTATACACTTCCCACAGGTGAAAGGAAAACAAAACTAAAATCAGCTCATCTAATAAAACTACACAAAAGGATTGTGAATTGGACAGTCAACAATCAATTTTGTCTCAATCTGTTAACTTCTTTAAATACAAGTCTCAATCTTTTAAAAAAAACAACTCAATCTCAATAACGCCAAGCTCGATTTGTCCAAGTTAACAATTTCAATTCAAGATTGAACATAAACTAATTTCCATGTTCCACCAATCTAACATATACAAAATAAAAAATTAAAAAACAATTCCAAAAAGAAGTAATGCACCATTTGGAATATCCTTGAGCTGCGTTCCACTACCCTACAAATTGTTATAAAACACACAAGAAAATCAAATAAGAAAACCTACAACACTAAAACCACAGATCTTTGAACAACTTTTCTACTAAAGCAATATGTTCATGTTTTAGAGTGTAAGATTAGAGGTTTTTGTGTTGTAGAATGTTGTTCGTTAGCTCAGTTTTGTAATACCGTTGTTTTTCTGGTTTGCTGATTGTGTTTTTTTCCACAGGGGTTATGTTCACATCTACAGTTCAGGATTCAGAGACTTCCTATTGAAGCCGGCGCTACTGCGTGCGATTGTAGACTCTGATTTTGAGCATCCGTCTGAAGGCAAGTCTGTACAGCTGTTAGTTTATTGTTTGTGTTTCTTTATGATGATGATATGTATTAGGAAATAATGTATTTAGTATATTATATTATTCAGGTAATAGTGATTGTTTCCTAGCTGTATGATGGTTTGTAGTTGCTTCCTAGCTGGCTAGCTGATATATCCTGGTGATCTCCTTAGTTCATTAGGAAATATCTTAATAAGTATATATATAATGACCTTATGGCTATAAGAGTTTGTGACCTCTACTTCACCTCCATCTTCGTGCCTTCGTATTAACTTAAGAGAAGTAGAAAAAGAGAATTAGAAAGATACAAAGATTAAAGAATCAAACATGTACAGAGTAGCGTTATTAGCATTACCAAGATGGCTCGTAAGAAGAAGAAACAACCTAAGGCAGTTTCATATATTGTAGGTAAAAAGTTATACAGAGCTATATGTCCTTGAACCCATAAGGTATAATTATAAGTGAATATGGATTCTCATATTCTTTGTAAAAATTGCTCCATGATGGCATTAATAAGTACACTTGTTATGCTGAGTCTGTTTTAGAATAGCAACCGATTCTGATGAGGATCACAGATTATATGTCCAGTCTCATCTTCATTGTAGAACTTTTTTTTTCCCTGCAGCTTATTTATTTGTGCATCTTTTGGCTCTATCCTCTTCTTTGTCACTAATATGTTCATTCTCTTTACTGTGTATACGGTAGCTATATTTTCCATTCTATCCCTATGTTGCCTAACAAGTTTTTGCTTCATTGCTCACATTGTGATAGCGTTTCTCTTCATTCTCAATTTTTGTCTGCATTCTTGTATTATAGATATGGTGGTTTGCTAAATCGTTGATGTTCCTTTCCTCTTCTTCCAGATTGTATTACCTACCTACCAGGATTATGTGGGTTTCTACAATTTCTAGTCTCGGAGCGCAGGCAATCAAGAAATTGACTCAAGGTTTGATATATTGAAAAAAACTTGAATTTCCACGCCCCTTCCGATTATTTGAATAGAAATTGTTTCAATCGATAAATGCTTTGTATAATTCACTTCTTTGGCTGAGATCGACTTCAATTTCCTGATTTCAGGTTTCTAAATGTGGTATGATGCTTTTTTATGCCTTATTCTTCGATGTTTGAGTATCTGTATATGCATTTTTGGGACATGGATGCTCAGACGCATATATGTGTCTAAATTGTTGCACCTAAATATCTAGGGAAATTGAAACAGCTTCATCTGTGTGTTTTAGGGGTTGAGACCAGCTGTATAATAAACTACAGCTATGATCCCAGAGTAATTGTTTTCTGGCTATGGGGCACAACATTATCTAAAAAAGAATCTTCAGTTTAGTCATCAGTTAGATTTGAAAAGAAAATATTGGATAGATAGAGAGATACAAAGATGAGGCGGAATGATAACCTGTAGGTGTGGAAGGCATTGATAAGGTTTCTTTTGGTGACTGTTAATAGCTTATACTTGCTGCACCTTGTTCACCCCTACAGTTATGATAAACGTTATTCCATAAAACGTGCTTATAAGTTAGAATGTGCTGAATGCTAGCTCTGTCTTCCTAGAGAAAATAGAAGATGAAAAAGCAAAGTTGAGGGCCTAGCAACTGAAAGAACCAAGTATTAAACACCATAAAATGATTTGGTTTCACTAAGTAATACTGCAATGTTTCTTTAGTGTTTATCGCTATGCTTTGTGCAGAGTGTTATGTCTAGATTTTGATGTCAAGCTCTTTATTGTGCTAGGGCAATCAGCACAGTTGCCAAGGACGCCGTATCTACATGCATCTTATGGCAGGTCTTGCTCCTAAGACCAAGGTATAATTGATGGGTTTTTACTAGCTATGAATATGATACGAATGCCTGATTAACTGTTTTCTGATAAATTCAAATGTGGAATCATGAATTATATTATCGTAGGTCCTTAGAGACGGGAAATGGAGTGAGCAGGAGGCTGAAATTCTGGTACCAGGAGATATCATCAGCATCAAGCTAGGAGATATTTTTCCTGCTGATGCTCGTCTCTTAGAAGGAGACCCACTCAAGATGCTCAGGCAGTAGCTATACAGAAAAACGCATTGATTCTATGAAGATCAGGAGCCACGGTCGTGGCAAAATCACCACGACTGTGGTGACCTGATTTCATTGAATCAGTCTTCAAGTCTTCATGATACTGTTTTGCTTGCTACAGGTGCCCACGACCGTGGTGTATGAGCCACGGCCGTGGTGGCCTTCTTCCTTCAATTCCTCCAAGGTTGACTCACCTGAGCATCTCCAAAGTACGAGCCACGCACCCTCGAACATGCCCCAAGTCCCTAGATCAGAAAAGTACTCCAACACGTGCCAATTATCTTGAAATACATCAAAAACAACCAAACACTTGTGAAGTATAATTGAAATCCAAAGGAAGGAAAAACCATGCAATCCTAACTCTAAATGCTCTAAAACTACATGCAATGAGACTTAAAATGAGCTATAAATATGCACTAAAACAGACTGATCAGTTTTACATCAATAAAAAAATACAGTTTGAAGTTTGAAATTTACAATATTGAGTTTAGCCCGGTGCTTGCTTATTTTCCAAGTGTTCTTGTGCGAATACTTACCCTTCTTCTCGTGGCTTGCGCGCTTCGAAACCCTCTAAACTTGCGCCTTTGGAGTTCTATCCTTTAATTTTATTTAGGTCCTATAAATTCATATCAAGTGGTATCAGAGTTTCCGTTATTCGCAGTTCTTATGCTTCTATGTATATTGTAGGACAAAAATAATAATAAAGCATCCAAAACAACTATTAACTGCATCAGAAATGGTTAGCAAATATGAAGTAGTAAAGAAGACTCCAAAGAGAAAAGGTAAAGAAGTCTCCATTCCAGAATATGAGATATTAACCAAAAAGAAATAAAAGAACCTAAGAAAGAAAAAGAGATAATAGAGGATGATGAGATGATAAATGAAAAACCATCATTAGATTTCCCGAATGTATATAGTAGGATGTCTCCTCAAATCTTGTGTAAAGTCTTGAAAGTAAAAGGGAAAACACATAGGAAAGCAATAATAGATATAAGGTTTGAGCATCTGTTACAGCTTAGCATAACTAGCTAGGATACCATCAACCATTACTTATTGGTTGTTAAATAGCTTTGATCCTATACCTCTATGCTCAAGACAGAAAAAGGATCAATTGAAATTATTAGATTGATGTCCACTACACATTGGGGTTCCCTATAGGAGGTCAGACAATCGACTTCACAAAAGCTAACAGTTTGAATGAAATGTTGACCTTAACACAGTGGCGGAAGCAGTTTAAAGGCCACCTTGAAAGGGGGAAAGAATGTACTAGAGAGTATATTGGTGAAGAAACTAACAGAATCTAAGGTTGGTGCTAACTAATTGTACTCATTGTCTCTAAGCTTATAGAAGGGAACAAAAATGTGTTTGCTAATTAAAGAATTGTAAGATTTCTGCAACATGTTGACAAGATAAGGAACTTGAATTGGAGCAAGTTTCTTTATAATTCGTTAATTGAATCTTTCAAATATTGGAAGAAAGATCTAACAAAGTCTTCCAGCGGTCCTATGCTTTTCTTAGTTGTAAGCAATCCTTCTCTTTAATTAGATTTGTTTATACATCCTTAAATTAGTTACATAATAACCAAAACAATTTCATTTCGTATTAAAGATTTTCTACATTGACCGTGTTGTTCACAAGAACTCTGAAAAGCCTAGTAGACAGTTCCCAACATTGGCTGGATGGAAAACAAACATGCTTGTGATTAGAGTAAATAATGAGCTCTCCACTGGAAGATTCAGGTTAGGAAAGATCATAAAGCCTTCATTCAAAGTACTATAAAAGAAGAATCCATTACCACATGAAGTTGAAGTATCAAAAACTGTTGCAAGTGAAGAAAATGAAGAGAACCTAACTGACAATGAAGTTCATGAGGAAACTGAAGGTTTCAACAAAGAAGCTAAGATTGATGTACAAATAATGACAATAAAACTACAATGGTAAGATTTTATAATTCAATTTGCTTAAATGGTTTAAATATTATCTTGATTTTATTATTCACACATTGGTAATGATCTTATGTACAATTGGTTATGCATATAATCCATGCTCATTTGACTGTGTAAAATGAGTATGAATGAGTTTGTACAAATGAATATGAATCTGATTCATACTCATTGGACTTTATCCTAAGCATAGAGCCAAATGAGTATGAATAATCTAATTCATATTCATTTGATTGTATACTAAGCGTATAGTCAAATGAGTATCTATATAATTCATACTAATTTGACTGTATCACTAAACATATAGTCAAATGAGTATGAATAATTAAAATGAGTAAATCTCTTAGTATATAAATTTCAGCATTAAGAAAATTGAATGAAAAATTGATGGTCATGAAATGAGTATGAAACTTTATAAATGAGTATGACAGTTTATAAATAAGTATTCAAATGAGTATGAAAGTTTATAAATGAGTATGCTAACTAGAAATATATATCTATATTGAAATAGGATGAAATCGGAGAGTTTGCTTTGATAACATCAAAACTGGGGGATGCTATAAATAATTTCTTAGACAAATGTCAAGTAATGTCAAAGAAACCTAAGAATGAAACTGTCGAGAAATTGAAAGACTTAGCATTATCAGTGACTGGTATGTGTTTGTACCAAGAAGTAGAAGTTCTTGGGAACACAAATACACCTTCAAGCCAAGACACTTTCTTTAATGATCCTGATGTCATTGAATAAATTAATGCTGCTATTCTCAATTTTGAAAGAGCTCAAGAAGCAGAGAAAAAAGATGAGGAAAATAAGAAGGATAAAGTTGATCAAGATATTCTCAGCTTTGACTCAGGATTGTCACAAAAGTCGGATGTGGTGAATGCTACATGTAGCCTTGTTGTCGATATAGCAAAAAGCTATGTAGATCTTGATGTTGATACACCAGCAGAAGAACAGTTTGAGGAAGCTAGAGATATGGTTATATGGGAAACATCAGAATAAATGCCAAACTTAAATGCTGAAGAACAAGAAACTGTCGGCAAGGGAAAAGAAAACACAATTGAAAGTGATAATAATGAGGAGAATGATGGTGGTGAATTAAATGTGGAGAAGAAAGATGAAAACAAAAGTGAGAATGATAAGAAGAAAAAAACATTGAAGAGGAACGAGAAAAAGAACACAATTCTGAAAGAAGAGGCACCAGTTGAAGACAATGAGAAACAACCTGATGAAGGAGAGAAAATGGACAACATGCCAGAAAACCGACAGATTTTGGCAGAGGCAGCAGAGATTTTGGCAAAGGTAGCAATTAACAATGAAATAGAGATGGAAGGTAATGAAGAACAGAACATTGACAGTGAGAAACATCAAGTTCAGGACAATGAGCATAAAGATCAGGAGGAGGAAGCACCGAAATCAGATGTTGATGAACAAGTTCAGGATGATGGATTTAAAATTAACACTGAGGAAGAGGCTAGCATTGATGATAAAAAAAGGCGTGGTAGGACAAGAAGAGAAAGATCACAGTAATGAGAAACATAAAGAAGTTGATCAAGAAGAAGATCAGCAGGTTGACGAAGGAGGAAATGAAGATGAGGACAGTAATAACAAAGAGAAGTTGATGAAAGTTCATGAAGACAAAGATGACAGTAATGACAAAGAGAAGAAAGTTGATGAAGAACAAGATCATAATGTTTAGGATGGAGAAAAAAAGGAAAAGTAAAGGGAAAGTTATGGAAGATAATGTTAACAAGGAGCAGGAAGTAGACACAACAAAATCAAAAAACAAAGACAATGTTGACAAAAGGGAAGGAAAACGGCCTTTGCAACCTTCAGCTCATCTTCGATCACCGTTTATAGAACGCGTACAAGATGCAAATACTCCACCAAATGAGAAAGAATTATGCCTGTCAAAATTTGCATTTGATGAAAAGAGAAAAAAATGGTAAATTTCTTAACTTATACCATAACTTGTTAATTAATTTTACAAATAATATTCACTAACATAATATGTGTAAATCATGGATTTTTAAATGTTCTTTGCAGCGCAACCTTATTTGATTACAAGGGATTCAAAAGGATAAGGAATTTTTTCCTAAGTTTTTAAGGGAATAATTGGATATCGTCAAACATAATAGATATCTTTTCATTGATTATGAACCATAGGGAAGTAACTGAGGGTGATGATTCACCAGTCAGATTCTTTTTTACAACTGAAGCTGCTATAAGTATAAATTTTTCATAAATTTTTATGTTCATTATTATGCATTTGTTGAAATGAGTATGTATGTATGGAAATGAGTATGCTCTTTGATACAAACTCATTTGACTATAACAAATGAGTATGTCTTTAATACATACTCATTTGCATCTGTTGAAATGAGTATGTATGTGTAACACCCCACCCAAACCGAACCCTTATTATATTAATAAAACTCGTTTGAGGGGAAATCAACGAGGGTTCGACTCAGACGGAGCATTACCGCCACATTCAACCCCTTGGAATTAAGTGCAAGGCTAAGTAACTAAAACAAATTCATTCCAACTTAATTAATCCTTACAACCAAATTTAAATTGTTCGTTAAGTACTAAATACTACGAGTTTCAGAGTTCCAGCGGAAGCAACATATTAAACTAGGTGAATGACAACTTCTAGTTGATCTCTCATATTTCCCCTCGATCACCCACCTGCAAATGAACATTGAAAAAGACAAGAGAGACAAGCTCCCAAAAATCAGATAAACTGAGTAATTCCAACTCCATCCCGTAAAGTACTTAAGTGAAAATAATTGAAAATAATATATAAGTCGAGTTGAAAAGCATTGCACATAAACATATACAGTTAAAAGGTCACATTAATATAATATTCCAATTTATTTACGAAAGGGAAGGAGAACGCTAGCAAGCCGGTGATACACCACGTAAATCCACTTGCTAATGTGAGCCGGTGATACACCACATAAATTCACTCACATGTGGGCCGGTGATACACCACGTAAATCCGCTCACATGTGGGCCGGTGATACACCACGTAAATCCACCCACAAAAATCAAATTGGCCATAAAACAGAGTCCCTAGTGTGCACACCCCCTCTAACTTGGAACACATCAAGATAGAAGGAAGACAATAACATAGAGTTTCAGCATAGTAACAAAAGAACCTGTAGGTAGCCGCTGAACGTCCCATACAGGGCAACCTGTTCATCACTTCCTTCCGATATTTCATTTTAAGTGATTTATAAATTTATTACAAGTTATCACATATCACATGTTCACATATGCTTCATTCATTTATCCGAGAGTGAAACCCGTTACTCCATTCCATAACTTATTTTATACATGGCTACTACAGATAGCCTATTCATATTCATAATAATAACCGTCACTTGGTTACATTCCATTATCACATTTCATCACAATTTCATTCATCATTTCCATATTGATAATAACGATAATAATTAGGGTTGGGGGCTTGGGTCGGGGTTTTCCGGCATTTCTACGTCAGTTTTCACGGCAGTCGTGGCTTTGTCCGGCGGCAGAGAGTTTGTTCGGCAGCGGTTCAGCAGTGGGTTTGGACTTTTGTGGGTTTGTTCGCGTTCAACAGTGCGTTTTGGGTGTTAGTGCAGCGGTTCAGTAGTGGTTTCGGCAGTGCGTTCAACAGCGGTGTTAGTGCAGTGGTGGCAGTGTAGTGACGGTGATAGTGCAGCGGTGGTAGTGCAGTGGCGGCGTTTGATCTGGGGTTGTGACTTGGGTTGATCAAGGAGTGATTTGGGTTGATCAAGGATTATGATTTGGGTTGATCAAGGAGTGTTTTGGGTTGATCAAGGATTGTGATTTGGGTTGATCAAGGTGTGATTTGGGTTGATCAAGGGCTGTTTTGGTGTGGCGTGATCAATATCAATATGGCTTACTTGTCATTGACATCATCATGACCTAATTGTGTGACATCATCGTGTGGTTTGGTGGCGTCTGATTTGGTGGTCGTATTTGTTTTGGGTTATTTGCATAGTGGTTTGGTGGTCGTATTTGGACTGTTGGTTGCAAAGCGGTTGCCTTCTAGTGATGGCTGTTGTTGTACGATTTCATTGCCCTTTTGTAGGTCTTAGTGGGTGTCAAGATGGTGGTGGAAATGGACTCACTAAGACTTCGTTGATCACACTCCTTCGTGATCGACATTGTTGTTCTGGTGCACGTGATACTACACGACATGCTCTTTCTTCTAATTTATCTGTTTTTACCGCGGCAGAGGTTACTTTTGCTCGTATGGGGATTTGGTTATGTGGGGTTTGTTTCAGAACCCATACTCAGCGTACTAGGTGTCGCCATGGTCGGGGTGCAGATTTTGTATCACCTCCTGATGAGGGTGATGGACATGTTAGGTTTCTGCTTTATGACATCCCCAAACCGCAGGTTCCTTCTTCACCTGTGCAACTTGGATTTGATGATGGCTCGTTGCATGACCATTCTTGTGGGTTTGATGTGGCTCTTCTGGATTGTTTGTTTTCCAAGGGGTTTCGCTCTGTGAAGTCTATCCCTCCCAAATGTCGTTTGGGGTTCGCTCGGGTTTTGAAAGGTGCTATTGATAAGGTTATTTCTAAACCTGATGACATTTCTTGTCTGCTATTAAGCGTCAGCGTCAGGAAGAGAGTATTTCCCGTGCTATTTGCTCTTGGGGTACGCAGGGTGGTAGTTTGCACCTTGTCAGAGAAATTTTGGCAGAGGATCCTCCTACTTTTTCAGACGCTGATGAGGAGGACCTTGATTTGGATGAGCGCAATATCAAGCAGTGTAAGAGGAAGATTTGTGGTGGTCATTATACAGCTGCGGTCCGTGTTCTTTCTTCTTCCGGCATTGCTCCATACTCTGCTGCCACTTTTGCGGATTTACAGTCCAAACACCCTTCTTCGCCGGCTTCTTCCTTGCCGGATATACCTTTTGACCACCATCATCTCATTGCTTCTTCTGCTGTTGTTTTGGATCGGATTTCGAGTTTTCCGCGTGGTACATCTTGTGGTAGGGACGGTTTTCGAGCTCAACACCTTATGGATTGTTTGAGTGGGGCAGCAGTAGCTATTTCGGATGAGTTAGTTGACTCTATCTCGCAGGTGGTTAATCTCTTTCTAGCTGGGAAATGTCCTGCGGTTTTGGGTGAGTACATTGCTAGTGCTCCTCTCACTCCTCTTGTCAAGCAAGGTGGGGGTATTTGTCCGATATTCGTTGGTACTATTTGGCGGCGTCTGGTTTCGAAGGTTGGTGCTGTTTTGGTGGGGCCTTCTTTGAGAGGTTACTTTGATGGTCTTCAGTTTGGTGTTGGGGTTCCTTCAGGTGGTGAGGCAGTTCTTCATGCTGTTAATAGATTGATTGAGGATCGTGGAAATGATGTCGGTCTTTCTATGTTGTTGGTGGATTTTCAAAATGCTTTCAACTTAGTTGATCGTGAGATCATGTTACGTGAAGTTCGTCTTCGGTGTCCAGGCATTTCACGCTGGGTTGAATTCTGCTACTCTCATCCAGCCAGATTGTATTATGGAGAGCACACCTTATGGTCTTCTCAAGGGGTGCAACAGGGTGATCCCCTTGGTCCTTTGCTTTTTGCTTTGGTTTTACATCCCTTGGTGTGTAAAATCAGAGACTCTTTTGATGTCAGTCTTCAGGCGTGGTATTTGGATGATGGCACCATTATTGGTGATACCTTGGTCGTGGGGAAGGTTTTGGAGTTGATTATGGAGGAGGGGCCTAGTTCCGGGCTACATCTCAATGTGGGAAAGACGGAGGTTTTTTTGCCTGTCGAAGACCCTCGTAGTGGGCTTGTTGGTATCTTTCCCCCTGATATTGCACGGCCTTTGCGTGGTGTAAAATTACTTGGTGGTCCCGCTAGTTCCGACCCTGGTTTCAGTGGGGAGCTTGTGATGCAGCGAGTGTCCAAGACCATTACGCTTATGGATAAGGTTGCTAAGCTCTATGATCCGCAGTGTGAGTTGCTGCCTCTTAGGGCGTGTACGGGCATTTCTAAACTCTATTTTGCCTTGCGTACTTGTCCTCCTTGTGTCTTTGGTGAGGCTTGTCGTTTTTTCGATGGGGCTCTTCGGTCTTCTTTGGAGCATATTGTTACTGCTTCGGGGCCTAGTTTTGGCGATTGGCAGTGGCGTCTTGCTACCCTACCTTTTGCCTCTGGAGGACTTGGTGTTTATTGCAAGTGATGTTCGGCATTATGCTTATCTCGCGTCTCGTTTGCAGTCTGCTGGTTTACAGGATAAGCTTTTACGTCCTGCAGGTATTGTTGGTTGTTGACGTGCCTTTGAGGATGCGTTGAGTCTTTTTAATAGAACTGTGGAGTCTGACATTTTGAGTAATCCTAGTGTAGTCGCTGCCCCCAAACTTATGAAGAAATTGGCAGATATATACTTCACAAAGGTTACTGCAACTGCAGAATCTACCTTTTCTTTATCTCCTCGACAGTTAGCTTTGTGGCAGTCACAACAGGGGGATCACACCTCAGATTGGTTTCGGGCAGTTCCTATTTCAGGGTTGGGTCAGACAATAAACCCTAAGACTTATCGGAGTGTGTTGTGTTACCGGTTGGGTGTTCCTTTGTTCTCTACTTCGATGTCGTGCTCTGCTTGCTCCAGGGTTTTTGCTGGAGATGTTTTTGGTGATCATGCAGTGTCGTGTGCTGGTATTATGGGTATTAAACATCGGCATAATGTTGTTCGGGATACGCTTGTTGATATTTACTATCGTTCTGGGATTTCGGCCAGAAAAGAGGTTGACATTGGATTGTCTAGGGGGAACGACGGGGCCCTCAGGCCAGCAGATGTGCTTCTTTATTCTTGGGATGGTGGTCGTGATGTGTGTGTCGACTTGACAGGGTCTTCTCCCTTTACCCAATCTGGTTTGTCTGCCTTTGTTCCTGGACGCGTTGTTGCTGATGCGGCTCATCGGAAGCGGGTCAAGTATGAAGCTCGTTGTCGAGCTATTGGGTATGGCTTCCTTCCCTTTTCCTTTTCTTCTCTTGGGGAATTGGATAAGGTGGCTATTGCGTTGCTGAAGCGGGTTCAGAACTTCTCGAAGAAACAGGATATAGGGGCACGTGCTGCTGCCCATATTTTCACTAGGATGGGTTTTTCTATAGCTAGAGGAGTGGGTGCCCAGATTGTATCAAGGTTGCCCACTAATTTCTTGTAGGTTGTATGAATTTGGTTATAGCAATAATAATAATAATAATAATAACAACAATAACAACAAAAAAACAAAAAAATAACAATAATAATAATTTATAAAAATCATTTTAAGTACTTAGAGATTACTTTATCTTTTAATTTTCATTAACCTAAACAATTATTCTAAATATAGAAAATTAACTTTGTTTCATAAACATAAGAAATATGTTTAAGTTATTAAAGACTAAGTCAAACATCATTAAGCAACCACTTAAGTTTAAATAAGTAAAGAAATCCTTTTTTTTTAAATAATAAAATAAGAAACGTGATATAGGGAAGGGGAGGGAAAAACTGATTCAATGAATCAGTTTAAGAAAAGAAGGGAGAA
Organism: Patellifolia procumbens; assembly: GCA_947645195.1. Lineage (NCBI taxonomy): Eukaryota > Viridiplantae > Streptophyta > Magnoliopsida > Caryophyllales > Amaranthaceae > Patellifolia > Patellifolia procumbens. The sequence goes on from CANSGD010000193.1 coordinate 4,254,138, forward strand.
CAGGGGAAAACAGAGGAGGACGTGCGAAGGGAGAGGGAGGAGCAGGGGAGGAGGAGGAAGAAGGGAGGTGGTTCGCTGGTGGTTTGTGGGCTGCGGCAGCAGGCGATGGCTGGTGAGGGTCGCGGTGGTCTGGGCGGGGCGAGTTCAAGGCTGCGCCTGGCTGCGTTTTGGCGAAGGAGGAAGGGAGGATTGGGTGGTAGTGGTGCGGCGCAGCTAGACGGCGAAGGTGGCGCGGTGTGCGGTTATGGGTGGTCGGCGGTGGTGGTGGTGTCTGATGGTGATGGTAATGGTGGTTAAAATTTGCAAAATTCTTTCTTTTGTTTTTCAACATTAAAAGCAAAAATTAAAGAGAGAAGAGGGAGAAATTGAAGCAAACCTTGAAAGTGTGGTTTGCTTGAGTAATTTAATGGATTTGAGTTGGTATTTATAGAACAAATTTGGTCAGAAAATGTGAAGCTGGATCAATCACCATTAATGGTGAAGGTATGGTGTTTGTGATTTTTCTTCTGATTTTAGGGAGATTTGTTCAGATATGTTATGATTGAAGTTGAATTGTGCTTGATTTTCAAAGTGTTCTGACATGAAGTTGTTGATGGACAGATTTGGTTGAGCTTGGTTCTTTGTGGTTCACGTGAAGGGAGGGAAAGAGGAAGAAGATACTAACTTCTTCCATTTTTTTTTTGTTTTTTTTTGTTTTCCTTTTTTTTTTTTTGCTATGTAGTTTGGGCTTATGGCTTGTATTGAACATTTGAGCTTCAACATGGTTGACTAATATGGATGGACTTGTAACTAAGAATGCCAACAAACTAAATAAGGATTTCAATTCCAGTAATAATTAAATTAATTAGAATTAATGAAATTGTATAATTAGTTTTGTAATACATTTCAATAAAATCATTTAAATAAAATCATTACATAATTCTAAACTAAATAAATCTTTCAAATAAAATCGTCAAATAATTCAAAAACTAAATGAAATCATTTATAATAAACATTATTATAAAATAAACTTGAATTATCGGTAAATAAATTTAATTGGAAAATAATATTAAAGCTTAAGAAATAATTAAATAAGCTCTGGAAATTCGGGGTATTACAGTATGTATGGAAATGAGTATGCTCTTTGTTACATACTCATTTGCCTGTATCATGAGTATGTCTTTAATACATACTCATTGGCATCTGTCTGTATGAGTATATATGTATGGAAATGAGTATACTCTTTGATACATACTCATTTGACTGTATCAAATGAGTATGTAGATAAGTATAATAAAATTGAATTAGTATGGTAAACTGTTGAGTATGCCTCTGATTCATACTCATTTGATACAGTCAAATGAGTATGAATAATTTGATACTCATTTGCAAATTACTATATGTTTATCTTTATTTTTTTAAAACTCTTTAAATGTAGAACAAAACGGTATGGTTCGAGAAAAAAAAGCAAAGCAAAGGGATGATATATTTGCAGCTGAAGCAAGCATTCAATTTGACAAGTGGTGTTCATTCTCGATGAAGAAAGTGGACATGCTGGTTCTTCCAGTGCACGCTCATGATCATTTCTATGTCATGACTTTCAACCTCAAGCATAAAAGATTCGATATAATCGATAACAGAGATACCCTTGGGAAATTGCTTATTAAATATGGGAAACTACCCTAAAATTTGGTATGCATACAAAAGTTTTACTTCATCTCAAATTTTTATTTTAAATAATAGCCTAACTTTATCTTCTTTTTTTCACACTATTTCTATGTCATAGAAAGCTGCAGTAGCATATTGGTTACTTCTCAGAGATCATCCAAAGGCAATCACAGATAGCCTTTTGAGACCAATCCGTTTACAAATGAGTTGGAGAAATATTGAGAAAACTGTTGATTGCAGAATCTATGTCATGCGGCACATGTAAACATACAAATGAGAAGGTGCAAAAGACGGGAAAACAGGGCTGCTTAAGGATGATGTAAGTAAGCATAATTTTCCTAACATTTTCTCATATAAATAATGTACTTTAAGTATATTTTATGTGAAAATGAGTATGCTTGTGACAGATACTCATTTCACTATGTAAAATGAGTATGAAGCTATGCAAATGAGTATGCATGTCACACATACTCATTTAACTATGATGCATACTCATTTGACTGTATCAAAAGCAAATGGGTATAAATTTATGAAATGAGTATGCCTTTTCTTTTTAAAAGATTTTAACTTTTCACTTCATTACTTTGCAGTTCACACAATTGGCAAATCTAGGGATCAAGTACTGCTATGAATTCTTGACATTTAAAGAAAATCTGCACAGGAAGAAGAACATTATAGCAGCAAAAGAATATTCAGTTTGACAAAAGCTTTTTCTATATGTAGTGTTTTGGGGATGTTTTAGTAGGATGAAATACTTTTAGTGTGATGTTTTTGGGATTTTATTAGCAAACTTTAGTTCATGCAAAGTATATAATGTAATCCTTTAAGATACAACATGCTGACATTTTGGTTTATATAAATTAGTTGGACTCATTAATCATTCTCAAAAATGAGTATGAAATCTTAATACTTCCTCCGTTTCTAAATAAGTGGAACATAGAGAAAGTGTGGGAAAACCAAAGAGGTTAGAGAGAGAAAGTTGGGGACCACAATTTAAAAGAGAAAGGGTACTTTAACTAAATAAACAATTGGATATATATTGTTGAGTAAGGGTAATCATGTAACTTTATCATTTAAAATGTCCTATTTTGAGCTTGGTGTCACTTATTGTGACATTTCCATATTAGGAAAGTGTGTCACTTATTTAGAAACGGAGGAAGTATATGTTATGTATGTGATCTAAAAATCATCTATTTAATAAGTATTAAAACTCAATCTCAGCTCATTTCCAACACATCGAGCTTGAGCTCGACATCTATATTGGTTTGAGATTCAAGCACAAGGGCTCACAAGCCGAGTCAAATTGTTTACATCCCTAAATATGATAATTAAGTAAAAAGAGTATAACTTAAATAATCTTAGATAAAAATATATACTAATGAGTATGGAAATACTTAAATGAGCATAAGTAATTATATATCAATTCAAATGTAATTACAAAATAATGCATACTCATTTGAATGTAAGAAATGAGTATACATCACTACAAATGAGTATCAATATAATTCATACTCATTTTACAGTATATAATGAGTACACAGCTAATGCAGCATCATTTAAATGTAAAAAACTAATAAATGAGTATGGATTTACTGCAATTCAATAGTAATTTCCCAAATATAAAAACCTTGATAAATTTATAGAAAAATGTAACACCCCGACAATTCTCTATTTATAAAATAAATATTTTCCCAACTAAAATGGAGAATATCAAGGCATTATCAGCCGTGTGAAAACGTATCGGCTTACTCAGAGTGTTGCAGCGGAAAAACATTAAATAAAACTTTATTAAATACTTAAACCATAGAAATTGTCAAATCATAATCCAAACCTCGAAGGTAATTCAAAACCAACTTAAAGCATTTAAAATAAATAATCCATAAAACAACTTAATAAAAGTAACGTAAATGCAAGAGGCAACAAAAGTAAGAAAGCGATCTCTCATCAATGCTTCCCAAGTCCCGAATGAGTAATACTGATGATGCATCATATCTTCCAAACCTATGGGAAAATACTCAATCGAAAACTGCTCACCAATAAAGGGTCATCACAGGATCAATAGGGACAGCCATGATCGACACACAGAAAAGCACGTAATCAGCAAAGCTGAGTACATACATAAATAAGATAAACACGAAACCTAACATGATACTATTGAACAATCAAACATGATCAATAAATATACCTCAAGACTTCAACTCGTAAAATAAGACTTGACTTCACAAGACATAATACATGACAGTCATTTAGTAAATTGTATAGACAGTGGATCGAGTTGTCCAACCAAAACCAGCCTTCAAAATAGAAGACAAATTACGGGCGCGACTCCGTAATCCCTTGACCAACCATATCGAGGAACCTTTAAAAATAAAATAGGGTACGGTGATCAATCCGACCCCAAGAAAAGTCATGGGCTACCACCATGTACTCCAACTCATACTAGTCCTAAGCTTCAGACGTGCACAAGTCTAAAGCTAATGCTATTCACTTCCACTTTAAGTATTAATAAGTTATTCGATATTGGACTCTAAACAAAGCAACCAAAACATAACATGAATACAACAATTTCCACTTTTATCTTAGGATTAAATAAGTGATCAAACAATTCCAATTGACCAAGAATTAATCCTCCAATTTATTTGTTGACTTAAATCAACAATGGAATGTCCAATGACAATAAATATACGTACCCTACAAAGCCCTCGGTCTTTGCAAAGTAGTAAACTAATAATAACCAATAATAATCCAATCTACTCACAAATTCATCGGCCTTTGAGAATTAATAAAATATTCATAACCAATAATAGTCCAACTTACTCACAAAGTCCTCAACTTTTGAGAAGTAATAAAATATCCATTAAGGAAAAAAATACCAAACTTCATAATTTAATAATAAAATATTATTAATCCACATCACACGATGGATCAAAATATAAATACTCCCAAACAACATGCTTGAATCAAACATCTAGTCAATCATGTAATAAATATAAAGGCAATTAACATGCTCAATAACACATAATTCCAATTCAATAGCCACGTATGAACCATAAAAGGGTCCCCTATACATGATACTACTAATAATCCTAATCTTTAAGACATGATACTATTCTAAGACATAAGGACATGTACGTACCTTGTGTAGACAAATTGAGAGGCCATTTTAAACTCTAGAAGTCGCCTAAAGTAAATTCTCTGCCTACCAAAATAATAACATAATAATGAATTAATATCCTAATTAATTCACAGCAATATAATTTATTTTAAAACACTTCAAAACTCATTTTAAAATACTTTAAAAATATTAAAGTTTCAATCTTTAGCAACCTATATTATAATACTATAAGTCTAGGTTTTAAAAACCTCAAAAACTCTTACTTTCATACTTGAAACTCACTTTAAATAATAAATAATAAATCTGATATTATAACTTATATTCATAAATACTAAAAATCAGATTTTTAATAATTCAAACAAAAAAAATTTCAACTTTATTTATAAAACATATTATAACTCATAAAAATCACAACTTTAATATTAAAACTTTAATTAAACATAAATATAGGATAAAGGTTAAGAAATAACCAAAGAAAAACACGAAAATCAGAAAACACGAAGAGGAAAAGCACGCGGGGAGGCGCGTGGCTGAGCAGTCGGCACGTGGGGAACATGCGCGGCTGCTGGCTGCGCTGCTACTGTGCGAAGGGTGTGCGTATGGTGCACGACTGCATGCACGACGAAGGGAGAGAGGGAAGTGAGTATGGTGTGCGGTGGCCGGGGGAACGAGTAAGGTGAGGGAATGTGGTGGTTCGGCCGACGACATGAAAAACGAAGGAGAGACAAGGAGAGGCGGACGAGTGAGAGGAGAGGAGAGGAAAAAGAGAAAAAATAAAAGTGTGCAAACTTGGGGTTTGGGGGGTATTTATAGGTTTGCCTAAAACCTATGGCAATGAGGTTAGGCTTAGGTAGGGGTGTTAATGAACTTAGCCTATTCGCGAGCTGCTCGAGTTCGACTCGAAATTTTCACAAGTCGAGCACAGCCATGTTCGGCTCGAGAAGTTCGTGAACAGGCTCGAAATATTTTTTAATTATATTCTAACATAGTGACCTCAAATATTAGTAGAATATTTTTAATAAGTCTAGAAAAATAAATAGACTTAGTTATAATATATTATATCTTATAAATATACTATATTTTGTTATAATTTTTGAACCCAAGTCGAGTTTTGTGTAACTTGGACTTGATAATCTAAGATCGAAAAAGCTCGAGATTCGGCTCGAGCTCGAGCAAAGTATAACGAGCCAAGCTAGAGCGACCTCAAGCTTGGGCTCGGCTCGGCTCGGCTCGGTTCGGTTCATTAACACCCCTAGGCTTAGGTTTGGGCTTTGAGTTGATCATGTAACCCTAATTAAAAATTTTAGGCTCCTCAACCCAATAAAAAACCATAGTAAACACAACCCAAAACATTTAATAAAATATTTAATACTTAAAATCCAACCCAATAAATATTAATGATTATTTAAAACGTTTAAAGAATAATTTGACTTTCAAAATAGTCAACACTTAAATAATTAAATGAAATAAATATGAAAATAATTATAAATATACTTTAAATATATTTATAAAATTCATAAAATTACGAGGGATTACAAAAATAATCCAATACCAATCCTAAAAACTAATGTGAATCAAAGTACATACATTTGACTCTAATAATCAATTGGAAAGCAACTCGTAGAACAATCTAGTAAGGTAGGAACTTGTACTATCATTTCTGTTTGGCTTTTATTTGCATGAGTCTCGACAGCTTTTTGTCTTCCTTCCTCTAGCCACATTTCTCTTCACTTCTTGTATGCCCTTTTCCTTTTAAATCTTTCACCCTTTATTGTGTTTCCTCTTGGATTTTGAACACCATCATCAAAGTCTTGTTCACCATCGGAATCAGAGAAGTATATACTACCAATAACTGTTTCAAATTCGTGTTTCGCCACCTCAAACATTTTTTCAACGGCCTTTCTTGCAAACTCATTCGAGTCACTAGCACATAACAACTTGCTAATCTTTCTTTGAAGTTGAAGTCTCCATATTGTACAACTAATAACAACTCCATCAATTGGCTCACAAGCAACTAAAGTTTCATCATCATCTTTATCTCTAGCTTGACTTGTCCAACGCTTTAAAATATACACATCAGGAACTTTAGCAACACAATTGGCATGGTAAATTCTAAGAATGTGCCAGCAAAGAAATCCAGCTTCAGTAAAACGTTTGCAACTACAAGAAGAACGATGCGATAATGTGTCAAATGTCACATGTTGAACAACCTCTTCACTTTGGGTCTTTCTACAAAGAAAACAAGAGTCTCTCCAACCTCAAAACCATTCGATACACACTTGAAATTATATGACATTCCTTCAAAAACTCCTTCTCAAAACGTTTGTAAGCCTCAATTGTATAAACTTGTGAGGCTTGCTCAAGTATCTTCACATATGGGACAACTAGTTCTAGAAACCCTTCCCAACAAAGCTCGTTGTCCTTTCTTTCAGTACGTTTCCATTCACTAGCCACCTCGCAATAATTATCATAAAACATAAACTAGTTTTTTTAGAAACTTTTCTTGACAATGCATGATTGGTAGACTCACTCCTTTGTGACGACAAAATACCAACAGAAAAGTAATCCTTGCTATAAGCAATACAACACAACTCTCTCAATCTCCACAATTTATCCAACCAACCATTAGATGCACAATTCTATGTTGTCAACATTCTACCAAAAAAAAAAAGTAAGACATAGAATATAAATGAACACATTGAAATAAGTATAGATAACAATACATACTCATTTACCATGATAGGGAAAAGGCGTACACGTCAATGCAATTATAAAATACATACTCATTTGCCTGTAAAAAATGAGTACATCAAATGCGTACTCATTTTACTGTACTAAATGAGTACACAATACTGCAAGTCTCATTTAAGACATACTCATTTACATATATAGAAAATGAGTATCCATCTTATACATACTCATTTGACTGTATCATATAGGAAAAAGACAAATAAGTATGGATCAGTCAAATGAGTATGAATATTGGTATGATATAAGAATTATGTAACAAGAGAAACAAAATACCTTTGCCAAAAAACGTCAATTCTTGTAATACCCCGAATTTTCAAAGTTTATTTTATTATTTATTAAAGTATAATATTATTTTTATTTAGATTTATTTAATGATAATTCAGTTTTATTTGATAATTATGATCTCATTCAAGCTTCGAGTTACTTAATAAATGATTTTATTCAAATGATATAATTAAAATATATTCTATTTAAATAATTTTATGGTTTATCTTATCTAAATGATTTTATTCAAATGAAGTATTTACTTAGGTTTGTGGGCTTATTCCAACAATTGTCCATCCACATTGAGAAACCTATTTAGAGCCCAACCCAAACAAACATCAAGTCCAAATACCAAGTCCATGTGTTGTTTTTAGCAAAAACAAAAAAAAAAAGAAAAAAAAATAGGGGAAAATGTGATCATCAGGTCTGAAATTAAATTGTTTTATACTACAGGATCTACGTTTAGATGGACATCAAAGATTACCTCGTGACGCGTGCCCAAAGTTATATTCACGAACCGATCAACACTCTTGATATTCCTCGTCTACGCACTCGAAGTCTACAATGGACATTAATGAGATCTAAGTTAGTTACCTAAATAACCCCCATTTTTAATCTATAAATTAAAAAACTTCAATAATTCAAATAACTCAAATAAATTTTATTAATTATTTCAAAGGAGTTTAATAAATCAAAGTTTATGGCTTTCAAATTATTTATGAAAACCATTTTAAGTACTTAAAGATTACTTTAACTTTTATTCTTCATTAACTTAAACAATTATTCCAAATATAGACAACTAACTTTATTTTAAAAACATAAGAAATATATTTAAGTCATAAAAAAAAACTAAGTCAAATTAATTTAGTTTATTAACCAATTAAAACAAAACAAAGAAATCCCTTTTTTTTATAAAGAAAGAGGCGTGAAAAGGGGGGACAGGGGGTGTTTACTGATTAAAAAGGATCAGTTAAACAAATCAGAAAAAGAAGGGAAGGAGGGTGAAATAGGGGAGGGACGGACGAAGGGAGAGTAAGGAATGATTGGGCAACGGTGTTTTGCGGCTGGTGTTAGTGGTTTCAGGCGAGGCTGGCTGCGACTTTGATGGCGTGCAGCGGCTTAAGCGAGGTCAGATGGGCGTGTGGTACTGCGGGCTATGGTGGTGCGTGAAGAGGGCAGCGAGCAGGGAAGGGGAAGGGGTTGTGAACCATAAGATGTCGCACATAAACCCACTTATCCTGATTATTCTTTCAAAATTAAATCATAGCTTGACAACCAGTCCTGTGATTAAGTTTCACAAAATTCTTACCTTGTTTTCCATGTTGTTGCTTCTTCCCTTGTTTACTACAATAAACTTCTCTCCCTAGAACCTCTTGATTAGCCGAATATCTAAGTTTAGACAGCCTAACACCAAATCCTATCCCATAAGCATAATCGTTGTAAGCAATATATGCTTCTTTTTCTGAATCAAACTTTTTCATTTCCAATTTTGAAGATTCAGATTCATTGACTAAGTACACACCAGAAACAACAACTGAACAAAAAAAGAAATAAAGTAAAATGAGTAAGAAAGTATATTATAAAACTAATACATACTCATTTTATTGTACAAAATGAGTATACCACACTGCAAATATGAATACACAAAATGCATACTCATTTGACTGTATAAAATGAGTATGCACAAATGCAATTGTAAATCCCACAAATGAGTACTCATTTTACAGTACAAAATGAGTACTCATTTTACTGTACAAAATGAGTATGCAAAAACGCAATTGTAAATCCATCAAATGCATACTCATTTTACTATAAAAAATGAGTAAATAGAAACGCAAATGCAAATTCATCAAAAAATGCATACTCATTTCACTGTGCAAAATGAGTAGAAATATGAGACATGTTCATTTGACTGAATCCTTGTAGGAAACTGACAAATGAGTATGAATCATTCAAATGAGTATGCATCTTACTGTAACATCAAAAAAGCAAAAACGAAAATCTAAACATGTATATATATAGCATAAATCAAAAAAATCAATGTACTCATCAAAAAATCAATTCTGAAATGTTGAAAGTAAAATCAAAACTTTTAAAAAAATCAAACATTAAAAAGAGCAAAAACTAGATCGAAATACAATTAGGTTAAAAACTAAAGAGCAATTATACAAAATTCCAGAAAAAAGGGAAAACGATGAATTAATAAAGGCAGATCCAATAATCACAAAGAAACATTCATTAATTACCTGGTTTGGGAGAAATCACGAGCTCCAAACCGCTCATGGCGGGAGATCCGAGAAACAAAGCCGCCAAAATGAGTTCACAGTTGTGCAACTCTCATAAATGCCCTATTCACTCTCTCAGATGGAGAAATACCATTCTTACCCCCACAACTTAAACCAAATTGCGAAAATGCCACCGGGAGTACACAACTCTTTGTACTCCAAGGTGCATATAATAACTTGCGTCTATAAATCTTAGGAAAAATTGTCAAGAATAAGTTAACATTTACGTTGATTGCCTCAAACAAGTCAACCTAAATATATTCCATTAATAAGTCGATCTTATAACCACTTTTGCTTTTAACAAGTCTTTTTACAGGTCACCTGTTACTAACTTGTTAGTTTGAGTCACTTGTCCATGTAGCTTATTTTAATTGGTTTAAAATAATTTTTTAAATTTTTTATCCCATTTGTTCTCTCTCTTCGCTCCCTTATTTTCTTCTTTTCGCTCCTGCCCCTCTCCCCTCCAGAACCACGACCACCTGTAAACCACCACCCTCCTGCTTCTTTATCTCTCTCCTCCTCTTTTCTTGCCACAAATGAAAAATTTGTTACGCAAGTCATTTATCAGATTAGTGCTTATAATCCCCATTTCCTCATGTGGATTATCATTAAGAGCTTCATGGTCACTTAATCCAACCTTATAATTCCAGCGAGTATCAAAAACATGATGTAACTTGAAACACTGAATCAATAATAAAAGTCATGATCAACACTTCAAGATTAAGATCAAATATCATGACCATGATTTCATCTACACCACAATTCGCCACTACCAACACCACAATCAAGTATCACAACCTTCAACCAACCACAGTTGAGATCAAGATTAAAATAAAAACGGATACAAATTGTTAAGAAGTTGTTGTTTAGATCGACATATCCTGTTGGCTTGCTGCCATTAACGAAATTCGCCCAAACCCATAAATTTATTTCGAGGTTATTGATTGATGTCGAATCCAGTTCATTTTTTACCCAATGATGAAAATAAGAGCAGATTGAGACTCACATTAACATCAAAGCAAAACCCTGGTAATTTCTTGGGTACCCAAATGAGGAATGAGGTCCTAGAAGTGATTAGTTTGAAAATTGGGATGTTTAAGAGCTGGGAAGAAGTGACTAAATTATTACGGTTTTGAGTTTCTGGGAGCAAGGAGTAAAGTGGGTTTAACATGGGTTTTTAAGTTATGTTAGTAGGATGAAAAGAGGATGATGAAGAAGGAGAAAGTGCAGATTTCGTGCTGTAATATAAGAAGATATTAGGGATGATAAAAGATGAGCAATGCAAATTCATTACAATTTGTTAAACATGTGGTTTTGGATGGTCTGATTTTGGATTGCTGGGATTCTTGGATTCTTGCCCAGATTCATGTCTTCGATTTAACTAGATTTTCGGGGCAGAGGATGGTCTGATGTCAGAGGTGGGGGTGTAGGAGGAGGGATAGGGTTTTTTTTTGTTTTTTTTTTCTATTTTTAATATAAATTTAAATTTTTACATTGTCTAATTAAAGAGTAACATGTGTCACATTAACCTGTTTAAAAGGTTAACAAGAGGTGATAGCCGGTTTTAATTTGTTAAAAGCGGAGGGGTATACAAAGTTGACTTATTATTGGAATATCTTTAGGTTGAATTGTTAGCAGTGGTCAACACAAAAGTCGGCTTATTCTTGACAATTTTTCCTTAATCTTATTATATACTTTTTGTTTCTAAGGAAGGTCCGCATTGAAAACCACATAAGTCATTGTGCATCAAGTAAAGTAGTGTTCCTTTCCACATCATTCGAAAAAGAGTTCCTTGTATTCTTTATTAGCATGCATGTACTTGGATGAGAAGAAGGACTTAAATCATCATAAGACATAGAATACGACTTTATATAATTAACATGACCAAGTCCATATAATAAGATAAAGACAAACTATCATTCATTACAATTCACATTGTCTTTACTAGAATTTTAAATACTTAAGGTATTATTTGTTTGACATGGAAATTAAATTCCTATAGGAACATGTAGTTCATAGAAATTTTATTCCTACATTGCATTTTTCATGATTTTCCAAAACTTGTTTGTTGTTCATGTGGGAATTTGCAATTACCAAGAGGGGCTTGGTAAGATAATTCCCCCATATTGTAGGCAATGGAAATTCCTTGGAATTTGTATTGCCTTCATTTTATCAAATTTGAGACAAGAAAACAACAAGCACAAAATACAATTCATGGTAATTTTAGTTGTCCATAGGAATTGAAGGCAACCAAATATCATGTATTACAAACATAACCAAGTCCTACAAACAAACCAACCTTAGATAAAATGATTTTGTCTTATTCAAACACCTTTCTAATCCTATTCAAAACAAAGTAGCACTGAAGACTAAATTTCTCCTAAGTTCTAGAGCATACATTACATCGCTTAGAATAAGAGATAGGAAAAATTGTCAAGAACCACCTAATAAAGACACTTATTTTGAGAAAACCACCTAATAAACGTTTTATTATAAAAAACCACCTAATAAAACACTTTTTCTTTCAAAACACCACCATTTGAGATCAAATAAGTAACTCATTTAACCTTGTAATCAGTTCCCTCCATTTGCATTCAACCCCAAGTGACTCTTATGGAGTTATTAATCTGTCGATAAATGGTTACGGGGCTAACAAAGTTATTAATTTGGTCTCAAGTGGTGGTGTTTTGAAAGAAAATGTGTTTTATTAGGTGGTTTTTTATAATAAAACGTTTATGAGGTGGTTTTCTCAAAATAAGTGTCTTTATTAGGTGGTTTCTGACAATTTTTCCTAAGAGATATTCTAAAAGTGATAAAAACTAATTATTCTCATCCTATATATAGAACTTTAGTTGTAGAATCGTTTCCCACGTATAGATTCTCTCCATTGTCCACCTCCTTGAAAGTATTACATAGGAATCAATCCCTTACATACATTACTTGATGTTTTCGAATCGATCCACCATGGACAACCATCTTGTACACAGAAGATCTCAGAATTCACACACATAATAAATTCAAACTTGAATTAAGCGAAACTCGTGTAGGAGTACCTTTTTGGTGTGGGTTTGACTTGACTTGTCATTTTCGCTTTTTGCTCATTTTCTTTTTACAAACGGTGCAATACTTCTTGAAATGACCAAGCTTCCCACACTTTCAACAAGCTCGTTGTTGACTTTCTCCACCAACCATAGGCTTCTTGCCATAATTTTCTTTGGTAAAATTGTTAGCCTTCTTCTAATTAGTATTTGAAGTATCCTTGTACTTGTCTTCCTCCACAATGTTAATGGTGGAAGAATTAGGGTTAACATCATTTAGTCCATTTTGAATCCAAATGTCCTCCTCAATTTGAATATGGACACCCAATTGTTCAATATTCATATCAATGCAACCTTCCTATGGTTAAGTAAATTCCTAAAATCCCTTCAAGAAGTGGGTAGCTTGTCTATAATTGAAGAAATTACAAAGGTCTCATCCATACATATGTTTTATTGCTTAAAGCTTCCTAAAATTCATAGGAAGATCTTTCTCAAAGGATTTACAAAGGTCTCATCCATCAAAAGGTATGATACTGTAACCGAAAAGATGTTAAAGAGAGAGATAAAGCACTCCATCATCAAGGGTTCTAAGGGACGACGAAGATGCATGATTCTACCATCCCACCAACAACCAATCACCACACCCCACCATAATCACTAGCCACACCCAAATCCCTTTTCAACAACCACCACCACCACCACCTCCAAAACCGGACCGAACACCCAAACCCTAGTAAATCTCTGGAGGAAAACAACATGTCCTCTTTAAGGATGTGCTACAAGCAAAAAACCAAGAACCTCAAGATGTTTGTGTTCTATTTCCCATTAATGACACAACCCTACCTTTTGGCACAATATAACAACCAAACATTAAAAAGGAGGAAGTTTTTGTGCCAATATCAGAGAGTGAATACAAGAAGCTCTCAAGTGGATGGGAGAATGCTCTCATCGTAAAAGCCATAGGAAGATCTTTCTCTAAGGATTTTCTAAAGTTATCTCTCACCAGCCTATGGAAGTGGAAAGGGAATGTGATCCTTACTAACTTGAGGAAAGGGTTCTATTGTGCCAAATGCGAAGACCCCTATGAGCGATCAAGAATCATTGCAGAAGGACCATGGTTCATATTAGGGCATCATATATTGGTGCAATGTTGGATGCCGGGGTTTAAACCTTCGGAAGAAAAATTTCAAGAAAAAACGAGGTGGATCGCCTAGCAGAATTACCGGTGGAGTTTTTTTTGAGATGGAAACTCTTCAAAAGGTAGGAAATGCTATAGGAAGAACGATCAAGGTGGACTCCAAAACACTAGAAAGAAATGACAAGTGATGGGCAGCCATTTGTGTTATCATGGATGCGAAGAAAACACCACCAGGATGAATATGGTTAGGAGGAGTGTACCAACAGATCGAATACGTCGACGGCCCGTGGCAATGTAATGTATGCGTGGGTGTTGGTCACCAAGGAAGGTGGTGCGCGCAAGCAAGTAAGAGCAGCACAACAGTTGCAGCTACAAAGAAAGATGGAAAAGCTAATGAAGATAATCAATGGCATATGGTGCAACAAAGAAGAAGTACGGGGGAAACAGGAAGAAATAACGTAATAGGAAATATGCATGCAGCCAATGGTATAAAGGGCAATACACAGTGGATAATAAAATCAAACAACAATAGTGGGGCCCCTACACTTTAAAAGGGTATAGAAACTGAAAAATGTAATAGGGGGAAACTCGAAAGGCAAAGAAAAGGAGAAGTAAAATCTTCCCAACAACATATTTAATGTCCTATCCAATCAGGAGGAAAATTTTGAGCTCCCAAACGGCTGCACAAATGTCGACTCACCGAAAAAGATGGAGCTACCCACTCAGCTTTTGAAACGTGGAACATAAGAGATGGGGGATAGCTCAAAGCACACTCAACCAAGTATACCTAATCCAACCCCTATT
Source organism: Patellifolia procumbens (assembly GCA_947645195.1). Lineage (NCBI taxonomy): Eukaryota > Viridiplantae > Streptophyta > Magnoliopsida > Caryophyllales > Amaranthaceae > Patellifolia > Patellifolia procumbens. The sequence continues at coordinate 4,269,180 of CANSGD010000193.1, forward strand.
TTATCTCCTTCCCCTAGTAAACAAAAAGCCATAGCTAAAATTTCAAAAAAAATCTCCACACCAAAAATAGAGCCAAACACAAAACATGGATTAGGAAATCATACCTTGCAACTCACCACCACAATCACCGGAAACACCACCGTCTCCCCACTATCCAATACCCGGAGTATAGGTGGTGACATACCTAACACCACTTGCTTTCACAAGGCCAGCAAGAACGACAAAATCGAAAATGAACTACGGCGAGATGCTACTGATAATGCCTGAAGGAGGTGAGGGTTCCTTCACAAATCTTACTCTCCATGAGGTCAAAAGTCTGATGATAAACCCATATCCGGACGAGTAAACCTTCAAGAAGCTACAAATATTCTGGAAAAACGAATTAGTAGTGGCCCACATACTGCAATTACAAGATGGCAGTCACTTCCCCATAAGTCTGAAAATCTTCATCAAATGGCTATTGATGAAAGTGGTCGAAGCCGAGAACGAAGAAAGAGAAATGTTAAGCAAACTAGGAGCATGGTTGGACCCAACGCCAACTCTACCAATTGCGAGAGCCATGAACCTTTTGAAATACACGGCAAAGAGAATGATGGCGAGGAGCTACTCGAATGCGGTGATGCTCGCCGGAATGTTTTACCCACTGAAACAATTGGCCATGACAGTGAATTGGGCAGAGGCAAGAGGGTTAGGTTTCCTTCGAGAGTGCGAAACGGATTTGTTGCTACATTGCACCCACGTGACGGACCCAAACACGGGAGTGGATTTGCTACCATGGGCTCCGGGAAACGAGGAGATACTAGACAAGTATCTACATATGCCTTACATTGCCAATAATATGACCATATTGTTTTGGAATGCAAGGGGGATAGCTAGATCCTCTTTTCGCACCAACTTCAACATGTTAAAATATCAAAACCAACCAGACATCGTCATCATTGTTGAAACGTGTGTTTATCGCGAAAAAACCATCTCCATAACTGAAAATCTTGGGTATGACTCAATGCTTCTTGTCGAACCGAGAGGCTTTGCTAGGGGCATCCTCCTCCTATGGAATGAAGCAAGAGTCAAGCTTCATTTCCTAGGGGGAAATGCTCAAGGAGTGCATGCACTTGTCGAGGTATGTCACACTAAAACCACCTTTTTCTTATTAAGTATATATGCTAATCCACATTTTGATGTAAGGAATTTGTTGTGGGAAAATTTGAGGGATATGGCACCACACATCTCGACCCCCTGGGTGGTAATCGGTGATTTTAATGAAATAACCAACCAAAATGAAAAGCTAGGAGGTAAACAGGTGAATCGCCATCGTTGTGAACTTTATCTTCAGACCATGAATGGATGTAATCTCATAGACATGGGTTATAATGCAATAAGTTCACCTGGACTAATAAACAGAGAATAAATCCAATTATGGAACGACTAGATAGGGGGTGGGCGAATATACAATGGTTTACGATCTTCCCAAATTCTTGCTTAACCCATTTGCCTAGATTGACTTCTGACCACTCACCCATACTCCTGCACTTTGACAAACAGCATCCAAATAGCGGTCCGAAACCTTTCCGTTTCGAACCTATGTGGCTAACGGAGGATAATTTCCACAACCTTGTCGAGAATGTGTGTAGGGGAGAGGATGACATTGTTGAAACCCTTCAAATTTTACAACACTAACTTGTTTCTTAGAATAAAAATCACTTTGGTAATGTTTATCTCAGGAAAAATAGAGCATTAAAAAGACTTGAAGGGATTAAAAATTCCTTAGCTTTTAACCCGAACTCCACTTTCCTTTTCGATCTAGAACAAACCATCCAAAATGAATTGCTTGACATCCTACAGCAAGAAGAGCTTATGTGGTGGGCTAAGAGTAGAAAAGAGAGACTTTGTGAGGGGGGAAGAAATACTGATTTTTCACCAAAGTGTCATCCTCAAATGCAACCTGAGTCGTATTATTGTAATTAGAGATGAGGTTGGGAATTGCCTTGAAAAACCGAAATAGGTAAGAATCACATTAGGGGAGCGTACCAAAAGCTGTATACTACGGAAAAACTAACTTCCTACGTCTCTAGAGTGTCAACAAACCCGACCTGTTGTATTTCAAATGTGCCCTCAAGCTTAGAGATTAAAGACACCCTATGGAAAATGAGACCCCTTAAGGCACCCGGACCGGATGGTTTTCACTCCATGTACTTTCAAAAAAAGGGGACCTAGTGGGGAACAAAGTGTGTGACGAGATTAACAAATGGTTTTCTAATGGGAGTGTACCACAAGACCTTTGCCACACTGTAATTTGCTTGATCCCTAAGCAAGATAATCCCGAAACTGTTAAGAACTTGAGACCCATTGGCCTTTGTAACGCCATGTACAAGCTCACTACCAAGATCATTATTGAAAGGCTAAAACCCCTCATGAACGATTGGATTTTACCAAACCAAAATAGCTTCATTAAAGGTAGAGGGTCGAATATCAACCTTGTAGTAGCTTCGGAGATTCTCCACTCTATGAGTAAGAAAAAAGGAAGAGAAGGGTGGTTTGTGTTGAAACTTGACCTTGAAAAAGCTTACGATAGTTATGAGTGGAGTTTCGTAAGGAACACCCTTATAAACCTTAACTTGGATGCACACTCTATCAACCTCATCATGCATTGTATCACACAAGCCTCCTCCTCGGTTTTAGTTAATGGTAGAAAGACGAAAAAATTTTACCATTCAAGGGGACTTAGACAAGGCGATCCCATGTCACCCTATATCTTCAACTTATGCCTAGAGTCTATCTCTAGAAGAATCCATAAAGAATGTGAGCTTGGGAAGTGGTCACCTTTTCTTGTAGGTAGTGGAAAAGTTGAAGTGTCCCATCTTATGTTTGCCGATGATGTCCTTTTATTCGAGAAAGTTGAGGAAAACACCGTCTTTAGTGTGAGGGAAACCATGAAGACCTTTTGTGAGGCGTCGGGTCAAAAAATTAATGAGGGGAAAAGTAGACTTATCTTTTCTAATAATACTAGTGACGACCATAAAAGACTTTTTGAGGAAACCTTTGACATTAGAGAAACAAAGGACCTTGAAAAACTACCTTGGCATCCCGCTTAGTCAATAAAATAAAAAATTTCAAGGTCTAGGGTCCAATTTGTGATTAACAAAATGAGAATCAAACTTGCAAAGTGGAAGACTAAATTCCTTTCCAAAGCGGAAAGAGTGTGCCTCATTCACTCAACCCTAGCGGCCATTCCTTCCTATTATATGCAAACCAACATGTTTCATGTTGCCACCCTTAACGACATGAACAAAGTGTGTAATGACTTCCTTTGGGGGGAGGAAAAGGGGAAAAAAGCTCCACCTTGTGCCTAAAGAGGTAACCTTCTTACAAAAACGTGAAGGGGGACTAGGCATACGCAATCAATTACTCATGAATAAAACCTTTATGGCTAAGCTAGGTCGGAAAATAGCACAAGGACCCAAACGCTTAGCACAAGCTTGCGTTACCTCAAAGTATGTTCGACATAATAGAGTCACTAAATTCAAAAACGGGTCCCTTGTTTGGAAAAACATAGGGAAAGGTTGGGATCTGCTTCAAATTCATAACCTTTGGAACATAGGAAATGGTAGGAGAGCAAGCTTTTGGTTTACGATAATTGGCTTCACATAGGAACGTTAAGAGCATTTGTCCATGGACCTTTGGAAGAGTATGGGAGTAGCAAAAGGGTGAGTGATTACATGAGAAATGGGGAATGGGATGTAGATAACTTTTTAAAATTCCTCCCTTCGTGTCTTGTAGATAGGATCAAATGCCATATGATTCCTAAGCGAGGTGACCAACTTGACTATTCCTTTCCTCCCTTATTAACCCATAAGGGTTTTTCTCTCTCCTTAGCAAATTACTCACAGTTTTTGGGTGAACAAAATAGGGATGATCTAGCTTGGATTTGGAAAGTTGACTGTGAACCAAAGATTAGATTCTTCCTCTGGTTAGCTTTGCAAGATAGACTACCGCATAGGCATCTTCTTGTGACTAGGGGCATCCTACAGGATCCTTCCTGCCCTTCTTGCTGATAGGCTAAAGTCGTATCACCAAGTCGTATCACCTAGTTTCCTGCCCTTCTTGAGACCTGGGCATACAAAAGAAATAAAAAGCAGTAAAACATACCTCAATTGGAACAATGAAGTTCCAATGAGGCACAGAGAAGTAGACTAAATAACCAAACAAAAACTTAGAAAACTAGCCGTCTCCCCGGCAACGACGCCAAAATTTGATAGGCTATAGTCGTATCACCTAGTCAAAGATAAATCCTAAGTCCTCTAACAATGATAGTCAAGGGAAGTAGGGTCGAATCCACATAGAGACGGAGTTCTAAGTTAATATCCAGCCAAAAAGCTACTTCAGACAAGATCAGATAGAAATCAGTTGAACTAATAATTAACTACTAGAAAGCAATATAAAGAGGGATTTTACTCTATGAATTAAAGGTCTAGGGAATTATTTCGGTCCACCATGCTTATACCAATCAAAGGATCAAACAACTATCAGAACCTAGGTCGAGAATCGATAGATTAGCAAGCTATGGCTAAGTGTCAACGCCCATAATTCAACATATGCATCATGTTCACAAACATAATCAGAATTGCTGATGTGTACTAGGCCTCTAAAAGTAAGACGGATCTTTGCAAACAATTATTAACCTCAAGTAATCAAAGAAACTGCAATAACATTAATTACTCAATAAGAACAAATCACACAATAACCTATCTCATCAAACCCTAGAAACTAATAGCAATTCAAACAATCAAGGTATAAACATGACTTCCCTAACCAAATCCCTAGAAATTAAACTACTCATACATCATTGAATCAATAATTACGAAACCCTAATTTCAATATCATGAATCAATTGAATAATTAAACTAAGAAATTAAAGTAATTAAAGAGATTAAAGTAGAGAAGAATACCAATTGTCGGAAAGCAATAATTTTTATTGAAATCAATCCGAGGTTCAATCCTCTTTAAAGTAATCTAAAGTGTTTAATCTAAATAAAACTCTCTAAAACTAAGCTAAGAACAATTGGGAATAAAATAGAATAAAAAAAGTGTGTCTAAAATAATGAGGGAAAGCTATTTATAATAGCCCCAAAATCTAATTAAAAACGATATAAAAAAGATAGAATTTCGACTCCGCGAGCCCGGTACCCTATCGGGCGGTGGTTGCCCTATGGCATCGGGTTGGTACAAATTTTTGGGCCATGTTAATTTCCTTCACAAAATAAAATGGGCTTCACCCGATGCGATCGGGCGAATCCAACCGATCGGGTATCAAGGTTTCGGCCCCGATCGGGCAACCATTGCCCTATGGCATCGGGTTGGTACAAAAATGACCCAACTTCAAATCTCTTCTTTTTTTGGAATAAAGAAGTGGCAGCATGAAGAAGGCTATCAACCCGATTGGAGGTTGCCCGATCGGGTGGAGTCACTTTCTGGCGATTTGGCGTCAACTTGCGAAGGCCATATCTCTCAAACCAGAAGTCCGTTTGGGGCGTGTGACATTATCAATTTTCTATAAAAAGTTATAATGAAAATAGTAAAGGTGTGTCAGTTTTGGCACTTCTTTCACTAACTCTTTGCTTCATTCCAACTCAAAATTGTCCCAAACGGATGCATTGTGATCCTTGTGCAAGCTACCTTCATCTTCAATGATTAATAGGCTAGATGTTTGGTACTCGTGATCACTTTGTATCAAAATAACCTGAAAATCATCGAAACACACAAGCAGGGAGTAGTAGAGCACAATTATGTAATTCATGTCATTATGCACCTAAATGCTCAAGAAGGAGTTCTAAATGCAATCTAAATGCATCTAAAAACTATATATAAATGTGATACATCAAACTCCCCCAAGCTAAACCTTTGCTTGTCCTCAAGCAAATAAAACATGAACATGGAATAAATTGCCTCACCCCATAGATAAAAATCAATCAAAGCTCAAAATGTTTTCAAGACTAAGAATCGTTCAAGCAGGAGAAATTCAAGTTTGTCTAATCAAATCCATCCAACCACCAATCATCCAAGCAATTCATCAAGTTCAAGCATCCACAAGGCATACAAATCCTGAAAAGGCTCTCACAAGGGTGCCACTCCTCTCAATTTTGTGGCAGGCAAAGAATATGCCCGAACACTCACCAAACCGACCATAAACGCCCTTCCCACTCACACTCTCATGTGTTTAAGAAGGTTAAATGACGTTCATCCTAGTCAAGTCGACTCAATTAGCAGACATACTCTTTAACTTTGACAAATTGACTCGAAATCAATCCAATAACTAATGCAGACAAGAGCTCAAGAGGACTTTAATAGGGTTGTAATGGGGCTTAGGTAAGAGGTAGGGGATACTTTTGGGTAATGTGGTGGAAAAACCAAGAAAGGGAGAGCATGAATCACTCAAACAAGGCCTAAGATGGCCTAAACAACTCCCACCATCACCATATAACCACAAAAAATAACCCAACTCTCATAAATCAATGAAAACTCACAACAAACCCAATTTTCAAACAATGAAGCAAATTTTTCTTTATAAACATACTTGAATGAAGGAACTTTCAAAATTTTTTTTCTTTGAACTTTTATTTCTTTTTTCCTTCATTTTTTTGAACTTCATCCACGCAACTCTAACTTTGCTTTCCCTTTTCTTTTCTCACACTCAAACCGCAACAAATACACTTTTAATTCCTCGAAAACAAACCAAACCATGAAACTAATCTCAAACTCAACCCATACAAAAGCTCCCCCAAGCTAGGTTTGGAAATGGTATCAAAATAAAGGCCATGGGCTCATAATAAGGGCTTTAGTAACATGAAACAAGTCATTAGGCTCAGCGGGGCTAAGGAGAATAAAAGTATATCAAAAATTCACTCTGAGGCTCAAGAATCAGACAAAAGAACGCCTCTATCACAGCAAATGACATAAGTCATCGAATACCAGACAAGTGCAAAGTCAAAGTCAAGATCAATCCACTAAAGAGGAACTAACACACAGAAACAGACTGGTTAATGATATGAATTCAATAGGCTACAAAGAGGCCTCACAGTCTAACCAATTCAGGCATGCACCACAATGTAGTGTAATATAATCAAAACTCGCTCGAAATCATAGCAATCAAACATCAAATCATAGCATCAAGATCACAAATGCCCAGCTATCCAGAAAACAGAGTCAAATCATTTTCAATAAGAGCACAACAAGGGGTACAGAGAGGCAACTAAACCAGTCATGGGAACCATATTTTTTTTGATTTTTTCAGTATTTTTCGAAAGCAATAAATCTATCCTAGAAAGCAGTAAAAGAGATAGAGAATACAAACAAAAATCCTCCCCCAAGCTGAACTTGGCAGTGTCCTCAATGCCAAAAGGTAACAAAGGACAACGCTAAAAAAAACAATGCTAGTACCCTCACTCTCGCTCACTAAAGAAAAATAAAAGAAAAATAAATAAAGGAAAATAAGAGGGGAAAAATATGAGTTGCCTCTCGCACGGCGCTGGTTTATAAAGGTCCCGCACGACCATAATACCTCCAACTCTCAAATAGGAGGGGCTTGGCAGTGACTGCCACCCTCATCAAACATCTTTCTCCTCCAAATGTTCTTGATAATACTTCCAGACGGTGAGGCAACCTTAGGTGGAACTGGAACCTTCTCCACACCTACCTCATCCAAAACCTCAGCCCTGCAACAAGATTGTTCAAGCATAGGTGCCTTAACAGCATTGGTTAGTTTTAAAATCACTTTATCATCACCAACACTCAGAGTTAAAGACCCAGACGTAACATCAATAACATCACCAGCAGTACACAAAAACGGTCTACCCAGAATAATGGGAATCTGGGCATCCTCATCCATATCTAACACCACAAAATCAACAGGAATGTAGAATTTCCCAACCCTCACAGGAACGTCGTCTAAAACACCTAAGGGCTATTTTATAGAACGATCAGCCATCTGTAAAGTGATTTGTGTGCATTTAAGTGTTCCCATGTTCAGTTTCTCATAAATAGATAATGGTATAATAGAAACAGAAGCCCCTAAGTCACACAAAGCTTTATCAATGAAAATAGGTCCAAGATGGCAGGGAATAGAAAAACTACCGGGATCTTTCAACTTTGGTGGGGTTTTATTTTGAATAAAAGAACTACAATCTTCAGTAAGAGCGACACGTTCTACCCCACCAAAGTCTCTTTTCTTAGATATCATATCTCTCAGAAATTTGGCATAAACAGGGACTTGGGTAATTAAATCTGTGAATGGAATCGTTACCTCAAGGTTCTTGACCATAGCCAAGAACTTACAAAACTACTGATCGACCTTTGATTGCTGCATCCTGTGAGGAAAAGGTAGCCTTGGTGTAAAAGGCATTTCAGAAACCTTCTCCTTTTTCTTCCCTGTCTGTTCAGGTTCCTCAGATAAGTCGACTTCAGACGTCGAACTCTTCCTTTTTCCTTCCTCTACCACCCTCTTCTTCCCCGCAGTTGGGGCAACATCATCAATGGGCATTGGAGGGGCATCATAAGCAATGCCACTACGAAGAGTGATGGCATTCATGTGCCCTGGCAATTCCCCTTGACGCCTCTGAGCAATATTGCTTGCTAATTGTGCAATTTGAGTCTCAAGGTGTTTGATGTGCTTCTCTTGAGCTCTTTGTGCCTCCCCTTGAGCCTGTATATGTTTTTGTGTTTCCTCATTGGTCTTTTTCATAGCCAACATCAATTTCAGCAAATCAGACATGGAAGGCTCTTGTGGGTTTGAGTTTTGTAGAGGTGAAGATTGATAGTTTTGTGGGGCTTGGAAGTTATGAGGGGGATTGAAATTTTGTGGTGAAGGTCTCTGAAAACTAGAGGGATTTTGGTAGTATGAGGGTTTGGGATGATTTTATGGAGGTGGAGGTTGATAGTTTTGCTAGTTTTGGTAGTTGTATGAAGGGGGAAATTTTGTGGTCTTTACTGAAAAGCATTTGCCTGCTCCATCTGATGTTGACTGAACTGACAGTCATGCCCAAAATGACCTTGCACACCACATACCTCGCAGTAGGATGAGGTAATGGGTGCCATGGCAGACATAACATTAATACTCAACGGAGGTGCTGTCGAGGAAGAGGATTTCAATGTGTCAATCTGCTGGCTTAGCTTCGCCATCTGCGAAGTCAGCAATGCTAGGGCGTCTACCTCCAATATCTTCCTTGTGAGGCTTCAGGAAGTGGAATGATCATTGGCTGCAAGGTTTGAAAGAAAATCATAGCCTACATCCACTTCCTTATCCAGAAAAACTCCTCCTGCAGACGAGTCAACAATACTCTTCGTCTGAGGCTGCAGACAATTGTATAATGTCTGCGTCAAGAACCATTTGTCCATGTTGTTATGTGGACACTCTCTCTGCAAATCTTTGAACCTAGCCCACGCTTCCCGAAATGTTTCATTAGCCTCTTGGGAAAACGTGGCTAGTTTATTTTTGATTTCTGCTGTCTTTGTGGGTGGATAATACTCTCTCAGGAATGCAGTAGAAATCTCCGACCATTCAGACACTTTGATGTCGTTGAACCACTTGTGAGCTCTATCTCGGAGTGAAAACTCGAATAACATGACCTTCATTTGCTCAGGTGTGACTCCTTGATGTTTTACAGTTCAGTAGAGTTGTTGAAATCTCTGCAAATGATTGGCCGGATCTTCAGTAGGATGCCCACCAAACTGATTTTGCTGAACCATGGTGATGAGTCCAGGCTTAATCTCGAAATTGTTAGCGGCGATGGTGGGCATTGGTGGTCCAGTAAAAAGACCATCTGGGTTGGGCACCCCATACGGTTTCATTGATTTAGACATAACTGAACTCGAGGTGTCTGATCCAGAGGTGTTCAGTTGAACAGACTGCTTTTCTCTCTGAATTTTCTTTCGAATCTGCCTGATTGTCGTTGTAAGATTGGGATCCGCTGGGATGGGGGAACCGTTTCTTTGAGACCTTTGCATATAAAAGAAACAAAAAGAAGCAGTAAAACCTACCTCAATTGGAACAATGAAGTTCCAATGAGGCACAGAGAAGTAGACCAAATAACCAAACAAAAACTTAGAAAACTAGTTGTCTCCCCGGCAACGGCGCCAAAATTTGATAGGCTAAAGTCGTATCACCTAGTCAAAGATAAATCCTAAGTCCTCTAACAATGATAGTCAAGGGAAGTAGGGTTGAATCCACAGAGAGACGGAGTTCTAAGTTCATATCCAGCCAAAAAACTACTTTAGACAGGATCAGATATAAATCAGCTGAACTAATAATTAACTACTAGAAAGCAATATAAAGATGGATTTTACTTTATGAATTAAAGGTCTAGGGAATTAGTTCGGTCCACCATGCTTATACCAATCAAAGGATCAAACAACTATCATAACATAGGTCGATAATCGATTGATTAGAGCAGTGTCAATCTATGGCTAAGTCTTAACGCCCATAATTCAACATATGCAGCATGGTCACAAACATAATCAGAATTACTGATGTGTACTAGGCCTCTAAAAGTAAGACAGATCTGTGCAAACAATTATTAACCTCAAGTACTCAAAGAAACTACGCAATAACATTAATTACTCAATAAGAACAAATGACACCATAACCTATCTCATCAAACCCTAGAAACTAATAGCAATTCAAACAATCAAGGTATAAACATGGCTTCCCTAACCAAATCCCTAGAAATTAAACTACTCATACATAATTGAATCAATGATAACAATTCTAATAAAAAACCCTAATTTCAACATCATGAATCAATTGAATAATTAAACTAAGCAATCAAAGTAATTAAAGAGATTAAAGTAGAGAAGAATACCAATTGACGGAAAACAATAACTTTTATTGAAATCAATCCGAGGTTCAATCCTCTTTAAACTAATCTAAAGTGCTTAATCTAAATAAAACTCTCTAAAACTAAGCTAAGAACTACTGAGAATAAAATAGAATAAGAAAAGTGTGTCTAAAATAATGAGGGAAAGCTATTTATAATAGCCCCAAAATCTAATTAAAAACGATATAAAAAAGATAGAACTGAAAACTATATATAAATGTGATACATCACTTGCCCACACACAAATGAAAACTCCAGCCACATACTAAGATTGAGGTGTGCTAATTTGGACCAGAACTTAGACTTCAAGAACTGGCTGAAAACCAACTTAAACCACAATGAGACGTATTACGGGATGGTGTGGGAGTCTCTCATTGCCACAACTTGCTTTCAACTATGGAAAGCGAGAAACCTTGTTGTTTTTGAACCCCACAAACAATGCATCACTGTACATACTGACTTTTCATCCTTGCAAACAACAACAATGTGTGCTGAGTTGCGAAGCCCAACATAGCGCTTTGAGTACCTTCCAACTCATTCACTGTACATACCGATGCATCCTTTCTTAATCAATGGGAACCGGCAAGTATTGGAGGTATTATTAGAGACCATAAAGGGACTTGGTTGAGGGGTTTTTGCAAAAGAATATATTCTCATGATGTTTTGCAGGCAGAAATCATGGCAATCATGGAAGGCCTCAAGCAAGCTAATCTCATGAATCTAAAGTATATTATGATCATATCCAATTGCAAGATAGCTATTGAGATGTTAAACACTGAGAAAAGCTTTCCTTCAGTTTACCATGACTTCATGGATGTGTGCGGGGAGTTGAAGTCCAAGTTTAGAGAAGCCAGTGCCCAAGGGAAGCTAACAAACTTGCGGATGGATTATCAAGAACCTGTAGAATAGACGATGCGTCCCTCAATGTAAGTAGGATCTATCCCCACCCCTCTAGTTATTGTTGGAATGATTAAGTTTTGGATTATAACATACTCTATGGTTTGAACTAATTTAATATTGCTCCGTTTTCACCAACAAAAAAAAGCTTCCTAAAATTCATTGAATCTTATGGAATTGTTCCACAATTGGCCTAGAATCAACCATCTTAAAGTTGTTATAATTTCTAACAAGAAACGTTTTGCTAGATACAACTTCGGCCATATACTTAGATTATAAATCATCCCAAATAATTTTAGCGGATTCATAATATTGATAAACATCAAACAGATCATCATACATATCATTCAGAATATGACCACGACATATGTAATCATCATTCTCCCACTTTTTCCGCATTCCTGTTGCTTCCATAGGTTCATCATCTGTCGTCTCCATAGGCTTTGAAGTATTGCCAACGTAGACCACACTAAGGGAAAGGAGGAAGTGCATCTTCTTTTGGCACCTTCGAAAACCAATGCCTTCAAATTTTTCCAACTTGTTAAATTTTTTTGTCATTTCATGCATTGTTGCCATCTTCAAGAGATCTTGCTTTTGGATTGTTAGACTAGGATAATCGGGTTAAAGACGACGACGACAACAACAATGAAATGATCTTCTATGCGTGAATTAGTTTCCTAAAAAGCAATATTCCTACTCTACACCTTGAGCACGGTTGACACATAATTTGCCTTCGAGATACAAAGAAGAAACAATAACAGTCACTGTCCTTGTGAATGATGATCAATAAAATCAAAGTTTATGGTAAGATTTGAGATGATGAACAATTCTTTTGACCAAGAGAAAGTGCAAAGAAAAAGAGAGTTTTTACTCCTTTTCACTAACCTATGAATAAGTTCATATTTAATAAAGGTTGTAATGCAGTTATAAAACCAATGGATAATTGTTATCAAGAATAAAAACCGGCAAATAAAGGTAACCGAACAAACTAGAATTTGGTCGCATATGTTGCAAAACAGATCGGGATCACGAACCCCACTGATGGTCGCAGGGTGCGACGCACTCCTACCTCCTTCCTTGTGTTCTTGACTCATTTATCCAACAACAATATTTCCAATATAGTTTAAGTTACAACATCTTAAAGAACTAACTTCTACTATGTTATATGAATCTAATCAACCAAATACTCTAAATCTCCAACACTAAACCCTTTCTGATGTCATTTTATTGCATTAATTAGCACTCAGTCACTTTCGATTGTCACACTTCGGAGACCCAATTCCTTCGCCAATCTAAGCCTCTCAAGCATCGCAATCGCTTCAGTTGCCTTTGCCGGCCACTGCTCCTCCCCCGCCTGCATGCACACACATGTTATTAAAGATGCATATTGTTAAATTTACAGGGGCCTTAATTATTTATTCTATCCGGTTCCGTAAATATGAAGATCGACCCGATGTATATTAACGACTTTCGAGTCATTAGCACGTTTTCAGATCGATTTCGTGAAAAGGATTTGTTTCGAAGTCCATTATTTTAGAGACGGGTTCCGCGGCACGGGCCCGTCCCTTGGGCAGGGCAGGCAGGGCGTCCGCCCTGGGCCTAGGGGAAAAACGGCCCAGTTATAAAACAAACAGATCAAGGATCGAATTCCTTTAAGGTTGCTTTGACCATTTGTTTCCATTTTCACTCTTGGTTTTCAAGTTTATTAGCTTTGCTTTCATGTATTCTTTTTTTGCTTTGATTATGCTATTTCGTGTTTTATTACTGCTCTTTAATCTTTCTTTCTTAGACTACCTTTGTCTCTTTTGAGGGGCTTGCCCTTTTTTATCATAAAAAAAGTTGTTCCGTTTTTATTTTTCCCTTAATTAATAATTTTTATTTATTACTTATTTTTGTTACCTGTTTTTTTTTATGTCATCACCCTTTATATTTTCTTGTTTTTTCACTAGATACTAGCCGTTCCAATTGTTAGATAATGTAAATTAACTATGTTAATGTTTAATTTAATTGATTAGTTAGTTGTTAGGAAAATATATTTAGTTGTTAAGAAAATATATTTAGTTCCTAAACATGACTTTTAATTTACATTATCTAATACCAATTGATAAAATATCAAGTCAAATGTTCCTCCAAAACAAAAATATTATCCAACAAACTTTCATGTATGCAAACTCTCATAGTTTGTTTATAATGTTTGGTGGATTGGAAAATTCCACCTACCATTTACAATTTGATTAAAAACTCCCACCACTTAACTGTTTTTGTCAAATTTCATTAACAAAATAGTTAAGTGGGTCCCACATATACATTTTATTAACAAAATGGAATTTGAAATAGTTGCAATTCTTTCTAAATAGTTGTAATTCGTTTCAAATTTGCTCTAAATTTGTTGAGTATTTGCCCTTAAATTGATGAAATTGACTTCAGTTTCAGCGTAAACTAATAATAAAATGCATATGTGGGGCTCACTTCACGATTTTGTTAACGGAATTTAACAAAAATCATTAAATGGTGGGAGTTTCTAATAAAATTGGGAATGATAGGTGGAAATTTAAAAGAAAAATTCATTAAGGTGGGAGCTTCTAAAAACGTGGAAAATTTAGGTTGTTTTGAACAAAAAATCCTAATTTTATTTGCATATGATGTGTGTTTTGACTACTGTAACATGATAAAATGTGAAGGTACACAACATATTTTGTTTTCATCAAGATAAATTCATTTTCGCTCATTTTTGTCTGAAAACATCCCTTACTCCCCACCATCAACTACAACTTTTGTTATATAGTACCCGGTAAGGTATTTTTGCTCATTGTCCAAATGAGAGAAAATTCAAAAGTACTTGAAAATACTTTATCATATTTCTCACTCATGCTAAAACACTTTATCATCAATTTGATCGAATGTGCCTTCACTCATGAACAATCAATTACTCATGTATTTCAAAATAAAAAAAATTCAAAAGTATATAAAAGTATAGCAAAGTGTGTGTCTATCTATAGATCTCAAGAAAATATAATCGTTTATATTTTTTAAAAAAGTTTTTACTTTGTAGGTTTTTAGATATTTTAGTTAGAAGTTTTTAACATCTTTTATTAAAAATCTGATGGCTAAATTTGGAAATAAAACTTAATTACTTAATAAACTCATTGATTTATTTTATTTATTTTTCCTTTTTTTCTTTTTGGTGTCCACCCCCACCTCTTCACTTATATAATAGAGATAAAACTTGAGAGATGAAACTCTTAAAGGTACGAAAGAGGAAATTTACTATTTAATTGTATTAAAACTTTAATCAATAACTCGTATTACTCAATTTTATTTTTAATACGAAATTGGATATAACCGTTCCAATTCTAGAAAACTCATACTATTAAAGGGTTCTTAATTGTTATTTCGCCCTGAGCGTCTAAAACATCGGCCCTGCCGCCGCAAAGGCAAGTTGCTTTTGACGAGTCTATCTAATGGCAAAGAAAGGTCTCACATGTACCGAACCGAAGAATTACTTCTTTCACCCAGATTCAATATCTTTACTTTTCTCATAAACGTTTGTCACATTGACATTATACTTGTTCAATTCTCTGGTAGAATTTTCTCTATATTATTCTCTACATATATTGCACACCCATCCCTAAATTAATCAGTAGCTGCAACTAAGAAGCTAAATAAGCAATGGCTATTAATATTATGGCATATTTCCTTGCATTTATACTGGTGAACGGTGTATATGTATCACATACTACTCCTGCTGAGGCTGCACGTTTTGGTGCTTCTGTTTCAGATGGAATCGGGTTTTCTGAGAAACATTTGCGCGTATTCTTGCACAATGATCGACCAAGACCTCAATTTCCATCTTCTCCGGACCCAAATACGTCTCCAATATATCGATCTCCTTTTGCGCCTGCAGCGCCACCACCACCACCTATATGGTCCTGAGTTACTAAACTCTCTCGTCAAAATTTCTAGCACACTACCATATCCCTATGTTTATGTAGTTCGCAATAAATTTATAGAACGCTTTCAAGCTGGTTTCTTAATCCGATTGTATATTCATGGCAAGCAATATACTCTATTATAATATGTTTATTTCCATGTATAGTTATTTATGTAGTTTTTTTGTATCTTATTACTCTATCATTTTTCTATATGTTAGTTCATTCTCAAAAATTCTCCTGTCATAAAATAAAAGAAGAATGGTCATTGATAGGCCCATGTTTAAAGTTATAGAGTTGGCAGCCCTTTGTTTTCAATATCATTGGTAACCTTGTACTCATGTTGTTTCTTATTTTATTTTATTTTTTGGTGAAAACATATTAATGGATAGTTAACCTATGATCATAAAGTATCACTAACGCAATGGGTGTTCAATCTAAAAAGGTTACAATAAATCATCATCATTATTGTCATCCATGTTAACTAATATTTAACTTAAAATCATCATTATGGTTGTTAACTTGGAAAGTTTTTGCACACCTTGAACGTATTTTGGAACCTTTTAAGGTTGCATAGGAATGTGGAGCAAAAATCTTGTTACCAAGGGACAAAAGTGAAAATCGGTCGCCCCTTAATCTATGTAGGATGATTTGGCAAATTTATGATTGGACTTTTGATTAAAAAGGGACTACAAAAAAAGTTCAATCATAAGTCGCTCCCTTTTTTATGACTCCATGTTATGGTACTCAACCAAAGATAGGATTTCGGGGTAAGAGTATGAACTAGGCCAAATGAGCCATGGTCCATTTCCAATGAGGCCCCTACTTAATCCTTAGTAACATCAATATGCAAATTACTTAACCGAGAAAAGATTAATCGAACATCTTGATAACCAATTTTATATACGCCAAATTTTGCTTGATTAGCATTTAAGATCTATTTAGGTAACCATTTCAAATTAAGATCATATCAATTGTACCTAGATCGGTTGTACATGATTATCTTAATAGTCGTTAAAACATTTCTTAGCTCTTATTTTAAAAAGAAATAAGAAAAACACCAAGAGGTAAAATATGTTGAAAAAAACAATATAGAAAATTAAATAAACAAAGTATATACAAGATTTGGAAGATATTAATAAAACACAATATATGAACAACTTGTCTTGCAAGAGACCGTTTGATTATAATGTTAAAATTAGGCAGGCCCAAGCTCAATAAAATTAGGTAGACCCAACAGCCCACCCACTCTCTCCTTCCTAAACCGATGCTTCCATTATTGTTGCGTCAGTTTACTTTCTTTTTCCACCAGTTTAATTTCTTTTGGCACCAACTTAATTTATGTTGTGGCCATTTTATTTCTTTTTTGCATGAGTTTGATTTCTTTTGGCACCAGTTTAGCTGAAAATGAGGAAGATGACCTGTTGGAAGAGAATAGGAGTTGGGGGTTGGGTGAAAATTATTTGGGCCTTGTAAATTTATTTGGGCCTAGGCTGCGTAATTTTAATGTTAAAATTAGGCAGTCTTTTTGGATAATTTGTGATATATGAAAACTATATTTTTGAAGCATAATTTTAAATTTTTTAAAAAAGATATAAGGTATTTTAAAAGAAAATTAGATTTTTTAAAACGAATTTTCAACAAACTGAAAAAATGGGTAAGATCGCATTGCAATGATATAGGATGGTACTAATAAAATAGGTCATTTTTAAAGCAAAGTTTGGAAAAACATAATATGAGAAAGAATACAAATGATACTAATGAAATGGTACATTATATGAAAAACACTTTTTTTCTTAAGATAAAGGTTCACAAACAATATACTAAGAAGAGAATTTGAAGATTGATAGGTTTTAGTCGTATCGCCTATTCAAAAATAAACCTACGGTCCTCTAACTAAGGTAGTCATTGGAAGCAGGGTCGAATCCACAGGGAGACAGAGTTTCTAAATCAATATTCAACCAATTCAGCTACTCCAGAGTAAATCAGAGAAGAATTAATTAAACTAATGAACAGACTACAGAAGACGGAATAAATCGAGGATTTAACTATGGAATAAAAGTCTAGGGTATTAGGTCGGTCCACCATGCTTATACCAATCAAACAAGGTCAACAACTATCAAAACCTAAGTCAAGAGTCGGGGGATTAGAGCCTATGTTGAGCTATGGTTAAGACTCAACGCTCATAGGTCAACATACGCCGCATGTTCACTAACGTAATCAGAACTACTGATGTGTCCTAGGCCTCTAGTCGTAAGACGGATCTGTGCAAACAACTATTAACCACAAGCAACCAACGATACTGCGCAATAACGTTAATTACTCAATAAAGAACAAACCACATCACAATCACCCTAATCAAGCCCTAGAAATCAATAAGAGTCTAAATCACAATCATGGTATAAACATGGCTTTCCTATCTAACACCCTAGAAAGAGACTACTCACTCATGATCGAATTAACAAAAACAAAACTAATATGAAACCCTAACAATTGCATCATGAACGATTAAATAAATAAACTAAGCAATTGAGAATAATAAAAGAGATTAGGGTAAGAAAGAATACCAATTAACGGAAAGCAGGAACTTTATTGAAATCGGAATAGGTTTGATCACCTCTAAATTAATCTAAAGTGTTTGAATTGAACTAAGAACAATGAAGAGTAAAACTAGTCTAAAGCTAATGAAAGATGAATAAAAGATGTCAAAAAGAGATATCTCTAAATAATGAGGAAAACGGTATTTATAATACCCCTCAAGTCTAAATAAAATTCGGAAACGAAGGTCGAAATTCGCGAGTAAGTGCGCCAGACCCGATCGGGCCCGAGGCATCCACCCGATCGGGTCAAATACCAAATAGCCTCCTTTTGCTTCTCGTCCTCCACGCAACAGCCCAGCAACCTGATTTAATGAAATGCGGCCCACCCGATCGGGCCCAAGACATCCACCCAATCTGGCCTGGGCGCATTATGGCCTAGGAAAGACGCCTTTCAAGCAGCGTCACAATGAGATGTAGCAGCCCCCAGCCCGATCGGGTCGGGCACACTATGCCCGATCGGGTCTAGTGCAATGATGTTCGCCCGATCTGATCGGGCAAGCGTTGCTCGATCGGGTCCGCAACTTCAATACCCGATCAATGTAATTTCGCCCGATCGGGCCATTTCTGCCCGATCAAAGCACGGAAACCTCCTTTTTGACTTTTTGGCTCTCTATTCTTCACGTTTAGAGGTCTTAGGGCCTCCTAAACTACCCATAGAACTCGTTAGCCTTCCTATGTGCCTCGTAACATCTCGTAAAGCTATGGTTGCTTCCAAATGGCTCGGGAATAAGGAGAAAACTCCATAAAACCTGCAATTCAATACAAAAACACGAAACCACAACTATATATGATAGTTAGCACAAAATAGCTCCCAAGAGCTCCAATGACGCACAAATTAGCTTGTGAATAAGGGAGAAAACTCTATATAAATACGTGATATCAAACTCCCCCAAGCTAAACCTTTGCTTGTCCTCAAGCAAACAGAACATGAACATGGAATAGATTGCCTCACCCCATAGATAAAAACAAATCAAAGCTCAAAACATTTTCAAGACTAAGAATAGTTCAAGCAGGCATAATTCAAGTTTGGCTAATCAAATCCATCCAACCACCAATCATCCAAGCAATTTATCAAACTCAAGCATCCACAAGGCATACAAGTCCTGAAAAGGCTCTCACAAGGGTGTCACTCTTCTCTATTTTGTGGCAGGCAAAGAATATGCCCGAGCACTCACCAACCCGACCATAAATACCCTTCCCACTCACACTCTCATGTGTTTAAGAAGGTTCGATGACGCTCATCCTAGTCAAGTCGACTCAATTAGCAGAAATACTCCCTAGCTTTGACAAACTGACTCGAAATCAATCAAATGAACAATGCAGACATAAGCTCAAGAGGACTTTATAAGGTTGTAATGGGGCTTAGGCGAGAGGTAGGGGATACTTTTGGGTAATGTGGTGGAAAAACCAAGAAAGGGGGAGCATAAATCATTCAAACAAGGCCTAAGATGGCCTACACAACTCCCAACAATCACCATAAAACCATGTAAAGTAACCCAACTCTCATAAATCAATGAAAAGCTCATAACAAACCCAATTTTCTAGCAATGGAGCGAATATTCCTTTATGAACGTACGTGAATGAAAGAACTAGAATTCTTTTGAATTTTCATTTCATTTTTCTTTCATTTTTCTGAACTTCATTCACGCAACTCTAAACTTGCTTTTTCTTTTCTCTTTCTCACTCTCAAACCACAGCAAATACACTTTTAAATTCCTCAAGAACCAAACTAAACCAACAAACCAATATCAAACTCAACCCATACAAAAGCTCCCCCAAGCTAGGCTTGGAATAATATCAAGTGAAGGCTTTTGGCTCATAATAGGGGTTTAAGTAACCCGAAACAAGTCATTAGGCTCAACGGGGCTAAGGAGGATAAAAGTATATCAAAAATTCACTCTGAAGCTCAAGAATAAGACAAAAGAACGCCTCTATCACAGCACATGCTACAAGTCATCTAAAATCAGACAAGTACGAAGTCAAAGTCAAGATCAATCCACTAAAGAGGAATTAACACACAAGAATAGACTGGATAATAATATGAATCCAATAGGCTACAAAGAGGCCTCACAGTCTAACCAATTCAGGTATGCAGCAAAAAGTGGTCTAATATAATCCAGAAATGCTCGAAATCATAGCAATCAAACATCAAATCATAGCCTCAAGATCACAAATGCCCAGCTATCCAGAAAGCAAAGTCAAGTCATTTTCAAATAGAGCACAGCAAGGGGCACAGGGAGGCAACTAAACAAGTCATGGGAACCATTTTTTTTTATATTTTTTTCAGTATTTTTGAAAGCAGTAAATCTATCCTAGAAAGCAGTAAAAGAGATAGGGAATACAAACAGAACTCCTCCCCCAAACTGAACTTGGCAGTGTCCTGAATGCCAAAAGGTGATAAGGACTATGCTAAGAGGAAAAACAATGTTAGTACCCTCACTCTCGCTCACAAAAGGAAGAAAAATAAAAAAGAAAAGAAAAAGGGAAAGAAAAGAAATACGAGTTGCCTCTCGCACAGAGCTGGTTTATAAAGGTCCCGCACGACCATAATCCGCCCTCTCTCAAATAGGAGGGGCGTGGCAGTGAGTGCCACCCTCATCAAAAATCTTTCTTCTCCAAATGTTCTTGACTATGCCTCCAGACGGTGAGGCAACCTTAGGTGGAATTGGAGCCTTCTCCACCCCTACTTCATCTAAAACCTTATCCCTGCAAAAAGATTGTTCAAGCATAGGTGCCTTAACAGCATTGGTTAGTTTAAACATCACTTTGTCATCACCAGCACTAAGAGTTAAAGACCCAGACTTGACATCAATGACAGCACCAGCAGTACACAAAAACGGCCTACCCAAGATAATAGGGATCTGGGCATCCTCATCCATATCTAACACCACAAAATCAACAGGGATGTAGAATTTCCCAACCCTAACAGGAACGTCCTCTAAAACACCTAGAGGGTATTTTATAGAACGATCCGCCATCCATAGAGTGATTTGTGTGCATTTAAGTGTTCCCATGTTCAGTTTCTTAAAAACAGATAATGGCATAACAGAAACAGAAGCACCTAAATCACACAAAGCCTTGTCAATAAAAATAGATCCTAGATGGCAAGGTATGGAAAAACTACCAGGATCTTTTAACTTTGGTGGGGTTTTATTTTGGTTAAAAGCACTACACTCTTCAGTAAGAGCGACACGTTCTACCCCACCAAAGTCTCTTTTCTTAGTGATCATGTCTTTCAAAAATTTGGCATAAACAGGCACTTGGGTAATTAAATCTGTAAATGGGATCGTTACCTCAAGGTTCTTGACCATAGCCAAGAACTTACCAAACTGCTGATCGACCTTGGACTGTTGCATCCTGTGAGGAAAAGGTAGCCTTGGTGTAAAAGGCGTTTCAGAAACCTTCTCCTTTTTCTTCCCTGTTTGTTCAGCTGCTGCAGACAAATCGACTTCAGACGTCGAATTCTTCCTTTTCCTTCCTCTACCACCCTCTTCTTCCCTGCAGTTGGGGTAACCTCATCAATGGGCACTAGAGGGGCATCATATGCAATGCCACTACGAAGAGTGATGGCATTCACATGTTCTCTCTGAACTGGTTGCCTTGGCAATTGTCCCTGTTGCCTCTGTGCATTAGATTCTGCCAACTGAGCAACTTGAGCCTCGAGAAGTTGGATGTGCTTCTCTTGGGCCCTCCTTGTTTCCTCATTTGCCTTTTGCATAGACACTATCAGTTTCATCAGTTCAGAATTGCTAGGCTCTTGTGGGTTGTTTTGTGGAGGTGGGGTGTGGAAATTTTGTGGAGTTTGGAAGTTATTGGGATGATGGAAGTTTTGTGGTGGTGGTCTTTGGAAATTTTGTGGGGTTTGATGGTATGAAGGTTTAGGGTAGTTTTGTGGAGGTGGAGGTTGATGGTTTTGTGGGTTTTGGTAGTTATGTGAAGGGGGGAAGGTTTGTGGTCTTTGTTGGAAGGCATTGGCCTGCTCCATCTGAAATTGACTGAACTGACAGTCATGCCCAAAGTGACCCTGAACACCACATACCTCGCAGTAAGATGAGGTAATGGGTGCTACTGCAGACATAGCATTGATACTCATGGGTGGAGGTGTCGGACTAGAAGATTTCATTAGCTGCTGAGTTAGTTGCGCCATCTGAGATGTAAGCAATGAAATAGCGTCAACTTCAAGTACCTTCTTAGTCAAACTCCTAGATGATGAATGGTCATTGGCTGCAAGATTTGATATGAATTCATAACCCTCATCAACTGCCTTGTCTAAAAACACTCCTCCTGCAGACGAATCAACAATACACTTCGTCTGAGGCTGCAGACCATTGTAGAATGTCTGCATCAAGAACCATTTGTCCATATTTTGGTGTGGACACTCTCTCTGTAGATCTCTAAACCTAGCCCACGCTTCCCTTAATGTTTCATCAGGCTCTTGGGAAAACGTGGCCAGTTTATTTCTGATTTCTGCTGTTTTAGTGGGTGGGTAATACTCTCTCAGAAATGCAGCAGAAATCTCACTCCATTCGGTTTCCTTCACATCATTCAACCATTTCTGGGCTTTATCTCTCAGTGAAAACTCGAACAACATGACCTTGAGTTGATCTGGAGTGACGCCGGCATGTTTAACGGTTCGACAAAGTTGTTGAAACCGTTGCAGATGATTTGCCGGATCTTCAGTAGGATGCCCACCAAACTGATTTTGCTGGACCATGCTGATGAGTCCAGGCTTATTCTCAAAATTGTTAGCGGCGATGGTGGCCATTGGTGGTCCAGTAGAAAGACCATCCGGGTTGGGCACCCCATATGACTTCAGTGATTTTGACATAACTGAATTCAAGGTGTCTGTGCCAGAGGTGTTCAGCTGAACATACTGCTTTTCTTTCTGCTTTATCGCCTATTCAAAAATAAACCTACGGTCCTCTAACTAAGGTAGTCAGTGGAAGCAGGGTCGAATCCACAGAGAGACTGAGTTTCTAAATCAATATTCAACCAATTCAGCTACTCCAGAGTAAATCAGAGAAGAATTAATTAAACTAATGAATAGACTACAGAAGACGGAATAAATCGAGGATTTAACTATGGAATAAAAGTCTAGGGTATTAGGTCGGTCCACCATGCTTATACCAATCAAACAAGGTCAACAACTATCAAAACCTAAGTCAAGAGTCGGGGGATTAGAGCCTATGTTGAGTTATGGTTAAGACTCAACGCTCATAGTTCAACATACGCCGCATGTTCACTAACGTAATCAGAACTACTGATGTGTCCTAGGCCTCTAGTCGTAAGAAGGATCTGTGCAAACAACTATTAACCACAAGCAACCAACGATACTGCGCAATAACGTTAATTACTCAATAAAGAACAAACCACATCACAATCACCCTAATCAAGCCCTAGAAATCAATAAGAGTCTAAATCACAATCATGGTATAAACATGGCTTTCCTATCTAACACCCTAGAAAGAGACTACTCACTCATGATCGAATTAACAAAAACAAAACTAATATGAAACCCTAACAATTGCATCATGAACGATTAAATAAATAAACTAAGCAATTGAGAATAATAAAAGAGATTAGGGTAAGAAAGAATATCAATTAACGGAAAGCAGGAATTTTATTGAAATCGGAATAGGTTTGATCACCTCTAAATTAATCTAAAGTGTTTGAATTGAACTAAGAACAATGAAGAGTAAAACTAGTCTAAAGCTAATGAAAGATGAATAAAAGATATCAAAAAGAGATATCTCTAAATAATGAGGAAAACGGTATTTATAATACCCCTCAAGTCTAAATAAAATTCGGAAACGAAGGTCGAAATTCGCGAGTAAGTGCGCCAGACCCGATCGGGCCCGAGGCATCCACCCGATCGGGTCAAATACCAAATAGCCTCCTTTTGCTTCTCGTCCTCTACGCAGCAGCCCAGCAACCTGATTTAATGAAATGCGGCCCACCCGATCGGGCCCAAGACATCCACCCGATCGGGCCTGGGCGCATTATGGCCTAGGAAAGACGCCTTTCAAGCAGCGTCACAATGAGATGTAGCAGCCCCCAGCCCGATCGGGTCGGGCACACTACGCCCGATCGGGTCGGGCACACTACGCCCGATCGGGTCTGGTGCAATGATGTTCGCCCGATCTGATCGAGCAAGCCTTGCCCGATCGGGTCCGCAACTTCAATACCCGTTCAATGTAATTTCGCCCGATCGGGCCATTTCTGCCCGATCAAAGCACGAAAACCTCCTTTTTGACTCTTTGGCTCTCTATTCTTCACGTTTAGAGGTCTTGGAGCCTCCTAAACTACCCATAGAACTCGTGAGCCTTCCTACGTGCCTCGTAACATCTCGTAAAGCTGTGGTTGCTTCCAAATGGCTCGGGAATAAGGAGAAAACTCCATAAAACCTGCAATTCAATACAAAAACACGAAACCACAACTATATACGATAGTTAGCACAAAATAGCTCCCAAGAGCTCCAATGACGCACAAATTAGCTTGTGAATAAGGGAGAAAACTCTATATAAATACGTGATATCAAAGATACTTATAAAATTTATTGTATGAAAATCATACTTCTTTTTTAATAAAAAAATTGAAAAACAAAATATAGATAGGCGAAGATACTAATCAAAATATTTATATTAAAATCGCAATTTTTAAATGTAAAGATCTTCTCAAATATGTCAATCAATTATTAGCTCAGGATCAACACTATGTGCAATCTAAGTCTTAGGATAGATCGTCTAATATCTATCTATATGCATATGGATAGACCATGGTTAGACGAAAAGGTTTAAACCTAAATAATTCTTATAGTTTTGGGTTTTAACTCAAAAGTGTAAGATGTTAAATTTAAAACCTTAAACTTTGAGGTTAGAACAGGTTCTAACTTATATTCCATACGATCTATCCATATACTCATAAGACAAGCCTTTGTGTTGGATCAACCTATGTCCAAAAAAATCCCATCAAGTTTAAGATTTTAATAAAAATTTATGGAACAATTGAATGTATAATATATCTGAATATTGCTGATAATTACGTATCACACTACCTTTTCTTTTATCCAATTAGATAGTGTATTCGCTATTCTATTTTATTAATTAAATAATATTTGGTAAATATATAGAATTATTTTATAACAACTAACAATTATATATGTAAATAAGATCCCATTAATTTTTCATTGAATTATACATTAGGATTTTAGAAAAATAACTTGAGATACACATTTTATAATCTTAAAAAATTTTAACGTCTAACACCATCATTATCTATTAAAATATGTATAAATATCGTGAAAGCACATTCGTGCATTTTGCACGGATGTGTAATCTAGATTACGAAACATATAGTTGAAGAATGGAAGTAATAAACTCTTCAGTTGGCCTTGTAAGAGACCGCCTACTTTTAAAATAAAATTAGGCAACGGCCCAATAGGCCCAATAATAAGAAGAGAACATCAACAAACCGTCATTTGAAAATAGGGATCAATTTAATCCATTTTGTAACCTATTTAATTCATTTCGTAACCAGTTTAGTTCATTTAATACCCAGTGTTAAATTCATTTAGTGACTACTTTAATCCATTTAGTGATTAGTTTAATTCATTCATAACTGATATGTTTTTTTAGGAATCGCTTGTTATAATTCGAGACTAAAATTGAAATAAAGAAAGGAGAAGAGAATGAACAACTAGAGTGTGCTAAATGTCTATGAATAGATGGGCTAGAGTAAGATAGAATGGGCTTGTTAATAGAATGTGGGCTTTAATTAGTCTAATTTTATGTTAAAATAAGACCGTCTCTTTTAATAATTTGTCTAAACTCTTTAAACTCATATGGTATTAATACTATAGTAGAGTGATGCTTCATTTTTTCAACACATTCATGCGCGTCACAATCCGTGTACGTGCATGCAACGCCGTAATACAATGTGCATCCCAACCCCTCCCGCAGAGGCTATAACTACACAACCAATACAACTTACAAGAAATGATAGATCTATAATAAAGAGAGGATCCTTCACATGAACAGTAAAGTCATTAATTGAGGTTGCAGTTTTATCGTAATAAGCCACTTTACGGTTCAAGAGGGTAGCCTGCTTTCTCACTGTTATATATTTAGCACCCATCTACAAATAATTACAAGATCAAAGCTACTGTGTACTCATCTCCACATACAGTTTTGCCCATGTTATATATTTAGCACCCCTCTACAAATAATTACAAGATCAAAGCTACTGTGTACTCATCTCCACATACAGTTTTGCCCAACATGATCTGCTTGCACATACTCTGTACGACACTGCGGTCAAATAGGAGGTACCGGACTTGGAGGGCTATCTCCATCGGGCTGATGCTGACCTTTAGGGGGCGCCCGCTCCGGTGACCATATAAATGGTGGCTTTCGTCTTGCGGCTGCCAAAATTAAACTCCTCCTTGCAGGATCCAGAAACGATCCACTCAACATTAACATTAATATGAAGAAAAATGAAACTGCCTTCATTGTTCTGATTTTTGGTAAGGATAGATTTCTCTATGCTCCTTAGTTCGTTATGATTAGTAATTAGTATTGCCTGCTGACAATAAATAGAGAGATGATTTGTCAACAGCTTGCTATTTGAAGTAGTCAAGTGCAAAGAATGCTGCATTTTTAAGTAGTTTTTGGGTTTTTGACTTCTGATCATTGCTCATCAGGTCTTCAATAACTGAAAGAAAACAAGATAATTATGTATGCTTTACTTAATCTTACGACTTTACGAGTAGAATTCCTAGTATAAATATCAGTATTCGACTAATAATTCAAACCAACCCTTTAATATATCACAGTCTATATGAAGTTATTGAACAAACGCGTATATGTTCTTCTCAAAGAGCACTAATCTAAGCTAATCAATGTAGTAAAGAGGGGCATAAAATTAGGAGGTCCACGACAGCCAACATTATTTAACAGCAATCTTTCGTCTCGTATTTTTTTTATTCTGATCATTATGACTCCGCACTTCATTTTTCAAATAATTAATATGCATATAATCAACTAATAAGACGGATTAAAAATTGAATAAAATAATCTCGAACTTTCTGGAAATGGTGTTGGAAAAGAAAATAAATCTCACAATGGTTTTTGTTTACAACAATTCCATTTTGTGGTATTTAACAGGTTTGGATATTGGGGGACTGATTTGTAATAAGAAAATAATCTCAATTACGTATTTTTTTAAAATATTCCAAATATAAGAGAGCTATGCCAGAATGCTCTCAAATGACTTGAAATTCTCTCTCCTCCTCCCTCACCCCTTCAACCAGGGGTGAGCAGAAATATTGGGTACCCGATTCCGGACCTAGAATCGGTTGGACTAAGAGATTCCTAACTGAAACTGGTCGTACTAGGAATGTGTTTGGGTTTGGGTCCAAATATAAGGACCCAGTTGCGACTGGTTCCAATTCTGGATAATAAAATTTTAGACATTTTACCCGTTGGGTACCGGTACGCTATAAGGAATGCTAAAACAAATATGTTCTGTTTATTGTTTTGATCTTTGTTAGCTGAACAATGAAGAAATTTCACTTCTGAATACCAGTGGTAACAGAATCCTATCGGTTTCGAGATCAATTCTGAAAAGTTAAACACATCTAAAGTCAAACTGACAACACTCTCACCAGGGATCGCGTATTCGGTGTAGGAATTGGTCCCAAATTATTCTGGTTCCATTTCCCAAAATTAAGGACCCGATCTAAACAAATTCGTTTCCATGAACCGGTAACAGGTCCGGTACCAGACAATTTGACCGAGTACCCAAAAATTGTGTTCACCCCTACTTTCAACCATCCTTCCATCCTCATACCCCGTAAGAAATAAGACCAGTATATAATTGCACAATAACGATCTTGCAGTAAGAGATTGATCGTGGTGTGTAGACCTGGCAAAGTTGACCCGACACGAAAGACTCGACCGGAAAGACTTGACTCGAAACCCGAAATTGACCCAAAAACGATGACCCGAAATCAACCCGGGACCCGAAATGACCCGACCCATACCCGACCCAAAACATGTTGACCGGAGATTGACCCAACCCGAAAATCGACCCGACCTGATACTGACCCGATTAATATTTATCATAATTTTTTTATTTCAAGTAAATCCTCGACATAATTTCAAGTAAAGCCAATATAAAAGTGGTGCTCTAATACCAATGCTCCCCTTAAGCCTAATACGGTCAATTCCTCGATAAACAATCAAGAACTTTGTACCGTTGTTGGGGGCCTTAGGCAACTACCCGAAAATTGACCCCACTCGACCCAAAAATTGACCCGATTCGAAAATGAAAGCGACATACCCGAAATTCGACCGACCAAAAACTGATATACCCGAAACCTGACTCGACCCGAAATGGAATACCCGAAGTAGACCTGACCCGAAGTCAAGCTGACCCAAAATTGACCTGGCCCGACCCTGACCCGACCCGAACGAGCCTATTGCCACCTATAGTGATATGAGAACTCACTGACCTAATATCAAATTTGCCTCGTACTCTACATTCAGACTCAATAACAATCAATCTTGAAGGTTACATGACCTTGTAATTTTAAATGCAGACAAGAACTTCGGTAGAGAGCTATAATACTGCCCAAATGATGGAGAAAGAACTCACATTTTTGTGTAGTGGATTATGAACAGAAACTGTTTGACTGGCCAAGCTTTTTGAAGAGGAAAACAAAACTGAGTAGCCAAAATTGAAGACCTTAATTTCAATCGAAGATCAAGCCAACGAAAACGTTGCGAATATTATCAGCAAACATATTACGATTACCATCTTGGCTGAGAAAACAAAAGTTTTAGTGGACGACTAAACAACGCCCTAAATACTTTGGGTAACGCCCTAATACGTATTTAATTTAAAATATTTATACACTCACTCTCACCCTCAACCTCAACCTCACCCTCACCCTCACAACTACCCACTCGCCGAAAACCGGTGGTAGCAAGTCGCCGGAAAAGTGCGGCTAGAGGCGCCGGCAACTTCTGGCCGGAAGTCGTTGCCGGAAATAGTCGCCGGAAACCTAAATTCGTCGGAAAGTTTTCTTGCTTCGGCGGAAACTAAGGTAATTCAATTTAAAAAAAAAAATCGGCCTTGTGTAGCACAAGGCCGAGATAACTTAAGGGCAATTTTTTGTTTTTCGCCATTAAAAAATTATATGTTACCTTTTATGTTTAATTAAATTAAATATTAATTTATTGATAATATTAGAAATGTTATGATATTATTTTAATTATAGTGTGATACATATATAATTAAATAAAAAATAATCGACAAAAAAAAACCAAAAATGACCGAGCCTTTGTGCTACACAAGGCTGACCACGTGGTGAGCCTTGTGTAGCACAAGGCTCACCATGTGGTCAGCCTTGTGTAGTATAAGGCTACGCCATTTTTTAAGTTTTTTTCCCTAACCTCCATAAGGAGTGTCGCCGGAAATGGTGGTGCCGGAAATGGTGATGGTAGGATAAGTGTGGAGTATGTGAAAGATGTGGAGTAAAAAGAAAAATTAGTTGGTATTTAAAACGTATTTAATACAGGGCGTTACCCAGAAAATACATAGCGGCAAATAGCAGCACCCATATTTTATGTGGTAAAAAACACACCCACACTAGCACACGCGTCGCGCCACACACCCATGACCTCACCCTTCATCCGACCCAGCCTGCATGCGTGTAACATAAAGTGTTCCCTCTAGTCTTTTGAATTCTGATAAGACTTACTGGATGGGAAGACATATAAGAAAAGCAAGAGCTAGATAATCTACCAATTTCAGATTTTTGCTTCTTCTTTTGAATCCAGTCTTAGATCTTGGACTACTACTCCATATCTATCCTACCACCAGCGCGGTAACGCCCACCTCCCTTCCCCCTTCCTCTTCTCCCCTAATGCTGCCACCAACACCGAACCCCAGACACTAACCCTCCTCCCCTTCCTTTTCAGGTGGGCGTGATGTGGTTGATCTTGAGAGAGAAAAATGGGGAGAGACATGTGGAAAAACTTACTTGACTCAAATGACCCAACCGACATTTGAGATTCGAAATACACCCAAAAATAAAGACACAAAATTGACTCGAGAGCTGAATTGACTCAAACTTGACCTGACCCAAATCAGACTAACCCATACTTGATCCAAATAAGACTATGAAATTTGACCCGACCCGAAATGATGCGGCACGTATCAACTTAAACTATACTATCAACTATATTTCCCGAATACATAATGAGCCAAATTTCATTCTCGTGATCGAATAGTTTGTTATTTACTTTTATATCATCTCATACTTATTAGCTGGTTTTGTAAGAGACCGCCTACTTTTAAAATAAAATTATGCAACGGCCCAATAGGCCCAATAATAAGAAGAGAAAATCAACAAACTGTCTTCTAAAAATAGGGACAAGTTTAATCCATTTCGTGACCTCTTTAATTCATTTCGTGACCTGTTTAGTTTATCAATACTCAGTGTTAAATTTATTTAGTTACTAGTTTAATCTATTTAGTGACTTAGTGTAATTGATTCGATAAGTCAAATGTTTTTTTCAGGAAACACTTATTATATTTCGAGACTAAAATTGAAATAGGGAAAGTAGAATAGAATGAACAAGTAGAGTGTGCTAAATGTCTAGGAATAGTATTGGGCCAGAGTCAGATAGAATTTGCTTGCTAATACAATATGGCCTTTGGTTGGTCTTATTTTATGTTAAAATTAGACAGATTTGTGCATATTTATTACTATGTGTAATTATTGACTGGAAATATCTTATTTTAGTTAGTATATTTTTTTGACGAAACCCGAATCAGACCCGGGTATGACCCGAAATGACCCAGCTGATTGCACCTATAAGGAAGAGAAAGGAGAGAGGTGGCAGTGTAGTGGAAAAAGAAGGGTGGCAATGCAGTGGTAGACTGCCGGCTGAACGGACAGGAAATGGAAGAGAAGGGGTGGTAGTGCAATGGGGTAGAGAGGAAGAAGGTAAGGTGAATTAATTAAAAATATAAAGTAAATGGTCAATAAGAGCACGACATGTGGCCTTTTATATGCTAAATCGATTTGCTAAGATCAGTGTACCTTTTTCACATAACTACTTTATAATTGGGATTATTCTAAAATCACCTATAGTCAAAATTATCTTGAACAAAACGACTTTAGTTGGGATTACTCTAATCAAATTTTCCTTAGAAATTTATAGTGGACCACAAACAATTAAAATCTGACGTACAAAAATTTTGATCCTCAATTTGATGGTGTGACGCATTCGTATTGATATTTGATGCAATGATTACCCTGTATTATAATTTTTAAGTATTACGAATATGTTAGCAAAATACCAATACTCAATCCTCCTGGACTCTTGCCTAAAAAAATGTTTGAAGCATACTAGGAAACGAAAAATATGTCCAATACAAAAGCATAATAAGAAACGTAGGAGAAAAGGGATTATTAACAAAGACGGAAAAGTGGGATTAATTTAGAAATTGGATGGAACTTGGGATTATTCACACACAAACAATCTATAACGAAATTATAACAAATATGCAATCATAGCACTGTGTTTGACTGTTTGTTGTTGTAGCTCATGCAACCAATAACCCCTGTGTGTATCTATTGCGTAAAGCTTCCTCATACTCGTTCACAAACTCAAAATGGCCGAATTCCCTTAACTGCTGCAGAAAATATCTGAGAAACACAAACCAATTCGTCAGCAAACTGCACGGTTAATGTTTTAAGATGTTGCAACTAGAGATAAGGACTAAATCTTAAAGGGTATTAGGTACAGATACAGATAACGTATGTTAAATGATGTTAATTTAGTTTTACAGGACAGGACTACTTTATGCAAAGTCAATACCACCTATGGAATGGGCTGCGAAGAACGCCCATGCATAAAAGAGGATGTTGCACGCACAGTTGTGACAGTGTCTACAGTGCTACAAAGTTCTTCTGGATCTAAAAGAGTACTTGCCAATGTTGCCATTAATTGAAAAGGTAGCAAGACTGCAAAGTAATATTTCTCCCATTTACCATAAAGTGATGTTTTAGCTTTCAGAAAATTTGTCTCTGACAGTAAATTTCACTTAGGGCAATGCGTGTATTAAGGTATGCATAAAGGGTATGATAAAAAAAAATCAAGATGATCGAAGCTGGTTGACTGTGGCAGATGGAAAAGCCTAGTAGCAATGTTAGGAGGAGGGGGAGATGGGGGATTACTAAGCTCATTTTGGGGGTAACGTTATCCTCCACTCTTCTGGGGGTAATTCGTACCCCTAAAATTAGGGTGACCCTCCTCCTTTACAACATCATCAGCATTTTCCATCCAACAATAGCTTCAACAATCTCCTTCACTTTTTCTCATAATACTCCTTAATGCATTACCATAAATCCTAGCAATGGCCTTAAGTTATACAAAGGGAGTTGTCTCTATGAACCCAAGAACTTCTCTCCTATGGCCACCCCAAAGATCCTCTTCCTCTGTTCATTTCTATCTACAAGTTCTTGCAAACCCATTTTTCTTAATATCATTTTTAATTCACTCCATCGCTGTCATCGTTAGTTTCCCTCAATTATAACTAAAACCCTTATTCTCTCCAACTCTCCATAAATAGTTGACAAAAAAAATTAAAATGATAAAGGATTTCCACATTTTTCATTTTTGTTTATCCCAATTACTTTTCCCATATCCTTATTTGGATATGGTCTACCAATTATATATTTTCCATACAAAAAATGTTTGACCCCACTCATCTCTCTTAGTACACAATTCTAAAAAATAACCACCACCTTACTTTTCACTTATAAATTGAAAAGTTGATCCCATACCAATCTCTCTCCTAAACTTTGTGCCCAAAAGAAATCGAAAATCCTTCAGGGGACAAAGGGAGTAATAAGGAAAATCCCAATCTCAGCATCACCATACTAAATATACAAGTCAATCATAGTTCCAACATATAAAGAGAGAAGTTACTCAATGGTAATTTACTTCCAGATCAGGGAAGTGTAATGTATAAACCAACTATAACTGGTCCAATAAATCCCAACGCAAAATTTGAAGATATTAGGACGTTATTTCCCCTCAGGAGAGTTCCTCCTCTTGAAAGTGGGTTTTGGAGTATGTGAATAGATGAGTCAAATGCAGCTAAAAGTTAAAAAGGTGAGTTCCCTCAACAGGTATCCTCAACAAGTGAGCGCAAAAGGTTAAAGGGCTAAAAGTTTGTTTCAGGATTTCAATGGAAAAAACGAGTATCCTCAACAGCTCCCAGAAATGAAAATCAAGAAATTGAGGGTGCACCCTGTTGTGCCACCAAGGCAAAGAGTTGAAAGCAAAAGGTGGTTAAGGCAACAAACCAGAAAATTTGCCCAACACCTAAGACGTATTTTCAAGGATCTAGCACATAAGGCAATCGTCCATCCTTTCTGGTCACACTCGCTGATCTTCAAAATGAATTCTCCAAGCATCAATGTGCAGACATCTTTGCTACAGGAGTTTCACTTTTTCGCAATTAGATCACTCATCTCAAAAGCTTTACTTAAGTTCATTTTGCATCAACTGGCACCCAAAGATAAAATGCAGTTTCCTTTTACCTAAGTCCATTTTCAACTTAGCTAACTGAGTCTCTAATGATAAAATTTTCAACTATGACAAAAAGAGCTAATATTGTTTGTCTTCTCGTTTTCTGTGAACTAGTAGATCACTCAGTCATTTTTTTCAGATCAAAGATCTACCAAAAACTACCTCTTTACGATTTTAGGGAGAAGGCCAAAGGAATGCTGCATAATTAATTAATTATACAGGAAAGCAGCAACATAATAGAACCCCTTCCTGCCACAGTGGGAAATCTCATTAGTCATTGGGAGCATTGAGAGAATTCTATGGCAGGCCATGCTACTAATTAATGCCATTACAGGCTTACAGCTATGTGTTCACGGCTTCACATCCCCTAATAGAACATTTACGCTACAAATGAGTGCATTAGATTCACCCTAGACTGCACAAAATAATATTTTGTTCTCGGAGTTGTATCATAAAGCCTCTCTCATTCTTTTTCCTGCACTAGAGCACCAGGCATGATGTTAACGCTGATCCTATGCATAAATCCATATGGAGTGAACATAAATTTTAATAATTCCATTACACAACGAAACGCACCATGCCATGCATGGCCAAAAGCTCCTAATCATACACTTGTAAGCAGGGAAGAAAATCGCGGATATGGTCGCGTTCGCGGTGACGGTCGCGATGACACGGGAGCGGCTTGTAACGGTCGAAAAGAGACAAATCGGGGTTGACGCGGCGTGAATTTTTTCAAAAAATTCACACAATTAGAATTTTAACCTCAATATGGCATTTTTGACGTTTTATAAGTATTCTTATAACTTAATTTGATCAAAACAATCATATGGGTGGGTTACACATATGGT
This sequence comes from Patellifolia procumbens, assembly GCA_947645195.1. NCBI lineage: Eukaryota > Viridiplantae > Streptophyta > Magnoliopsida > Caryophyllales > Amaranthaceae > Patellifolia > Patellifolia procumbens. The sequence goes on from CANSGD010000193.1 coordinate 4,303,927, forward strand.
GAATTAAAAATTACTTTAAACATGAGATTCATATCATATTATATATAAAAATTGATACTAAATCATATATATTACTCAACTTGGAAGCCTATGGCAAGTTTTTCTCCTTTCGTTGGTGTGTACCTATTGTTTTTGTGCTACTATGCTTATCATGGTTCGAAAATACGGGAACGGTTTCGGATACGGAAACGGTTCGGATTTCGGTGTAACGGAACGGATACGTTCGTTGCGGACCGCAATACGGTTGTCACGGCAGGAATTTTTAGGTGGTAGTAATATTTTCGCCATTATTATGAATAAAAGGTATACATGTATATTAATAATCTAATACTAGTACTAACTAGAAATTTAAATATTCTCATAAAAAAGTAAACTTATTAGGAACATTTAATTGTTATATACACATTAGTTACTGTACTAAACTCATTATTTCTCACAAAAAATAAAACATACTACATTAGTATTATTTTATTAAACCCAATGCCATACTATCTATTAAAATAATCCCTACTTCCCCAAGTAGTACTCTGCAAATAAATAAAAGAGCTACTGCTACCTAACCCAGCTGTCCCCCACTCCCCTCTTAATTGAATAAAAAAACGCCAGCTGTCCCCCACTCCCCTCTCTCTTCTTTTAAAAAAAAAGACTTATTTATCATTTACTTATTTAATGCATCACGTGTCCCAGTCCAGCTGTCTACCATTCCCAGTATCACACACAAGCACTCAAGCACTGTCTTCAACCTTGAGCCTTCCAAACGACCTTCCGGCAAGAGAACCGTCCATGGAGAATCGAAACTCGGTTGAATATCTCTGCAAAATCTGGAAAAGGTTTGCAAGGGCACGTTTTAATGCGGAAAATGCGGGCGCTCCGTGACAACACGGGTGAATACGGCCGATACGTAACGGACAACGCGGCGAGTTGGACGTGAATTTCGTCGCAGCGTTACGTAACGGCATTTCGCGTAACGGCAAGTTCAAAATCCGTTACGTAACGGCCGAATTTTGTCCTGCTTGTAAGCATTCATGGTGAAAGCAAAATCAACCTCATAGATGCAATGTAAGCATTCAAGCAAGAAGCTGTATAAGTAGCTAAGTACCAAAGAGTAAATTCAAACATAAAGAAGTCCGTTCTGTGATAATTGGAAACACAAAAGCCAGTGTACTCTGGAGATGCGAGGAGTCAATTTGCCTCATTTGGCTTATTAATACTGTTACGAGAACAAAGCATATCATAAGACTTAAAGGAAGAAGCCACTAACCAGAGAAGAGCCGGTAGAGTGCTGGTCTACTCTACGCAAGGAGCTTGAACCTAGCGGATTTTGTTTCTTCACATCGTCTAATTCAATCTTCCCTTCACACTTGCCACTGTACTCAGTGTCAACACAAGTCTTTCTTGTATCCTCTTTCAGAGACACACCTTTTAGCTTATTTGTCAGTTCATAATTGACCATATTGTTCTGAGGAGTGTGTTTTGGATGTTTATTATCTTTTTTTGAAAACTGAGTAGCTGCTGCTCGTGCACCATCTATCGCTGCAATCAAACTTGGTGACCTCTCAGCTGCATAAGCTTTATTTTCAGACCTGTCCAAAGGCAAGGACCCTGGCCTTAACGAATAGGGATCTGTGGGATTTGGACGTGGAAATTTTATTAAATAAGGACTTTCCACTGGCAGAAGACCCCTAGCTGCAGCCTCAATTATCTGTCGCAAACAGACAAATCAATAAAATAAAGGAAAATTTGTCAAGAATAAGTCAACCTTTGCGTTGACCGCTTTTAACAAGTCAACCTTCGTTTATTCCAGTAGCAAGTAAACCTTGTAGGTAATTTTCTTTTAACAAGTTTTTTAACTTGTGACCTGTTGAACTTGTAAACTTACATTTTAAACAAACTACTTTACTTTGACTTGTTGACTTTCCCTCCACATTTCATCTCTCTCCTATTCCTTCCCCTCCACTATGAAGCTATGAAGAGTATTTGGGTAAACTGAAGTAAAGAATCACGGCCCAAAAAACAAAATTTTAAAACCAAATTATGATAATAGAGAATATGGAAGACTTATTTACTTGTTGCCATGATAATATAAAACAAAATATCTCGCAAGACTCAGCAACACGAGCACCAAACTCACTGAACATCACTTTTAGAATTCACGCTGGTAAGAACTAAGAACAAAATTGATTTCTTCCAAGTATTTGAGTCTGGTATGTTCATCGCATGACCCTAATTCTATTATTTTTGTTAGTTTATAGATTCAACCCCACATACAGTGGTTCATCATTCAAAAATCGTGGGCAGAGTTCTATGGTGATCAAGATTGAGGATAATTCTCCCCTAACTCAACCACCTGAACGACTGAAGGAAAAGAAACCATTGAATCAAATGGAAACAGATGCAAACCGTTTTCAAATCCCCATTTTTATCACCAGCAGTATCATAATGCTGAATTTGAAGCTAATCCCATAAACAGAGAGTAAGCAATGTTCACGTTTTCTTCCCCAAATTTTTGTTCATTGCTTCATAATTTCAACATTATCTATTAATGACAATTACTACCCACATCATTCACAATGTCTGACATATCTTCACAAGGAAGATAAAATGAACAAAACATAAGAAAACAAAATTAAAGGGAAATTCAGACCTAAAGTTAAAAGCGCAATATTTACTCAAATTTGTAAAACTAAATAATCCATCTAACTATACAATAATTTTAAAAATAAAGCAATAATTTAAAAACTAGGAAAATTGAAATGGATGAACTTTCAGTATACTTCTTCAAATGAAAAGTTGAAGATCTGAATTACTAAGTGATTTTGCTTGCGAATTTGCTTCAATTTTTCGGGATGTGCTTCGAAATAACCCCTAACTCAGGAATCAGATTTTGCTGCAGTGAAATGGTGGGGAGAATGACGTCGACATGGCCAGAAGAGAAGAAAGGATGGGAGTGAGAGAGGGAGAAAGATAGTGAGTCAACTCGGAGAAGGAAATTGGAGATAGAGAAGTTGGGGTTGGAATGTGAATTTGGAAGATGGTGATGAAGGAGGGCTGGTGGTGTGGTGGGGTGATGTCAGGGGTGGTCTGATTTAGGGGGCAAAGGAGGAGGGACATGGTTTTTTTTTATATATATATATAAATTTTAAAAAGTCCAATAAGGGAGTGACACGTGTTATTTAACACGTTGAAAAGGTTAACAAGAGGTGCTAGCCGGTCTTGACTTGTTAAAAGCAGAGGGTATACAAGGTTTACTTGCTACTGGAATAAACGAAGGTTGACTTGTTAAAAGCGGTCAACGCAAAGGTTGACTTATTCTTGACAAATTTTCCTAAAATAAAATAGGAGAGTTTCGCGCAGAAAAGTAATTAAGGAATTATTATATTAGGCCTACCTTTCTTTCTAGGTTATAAACACCCTGATCACCCCGCATCTTTAGAGGATCTAACAATTTCTGCATTGAAGACCAAAGCTTAGCAAGAATATTCTGTGGAAATCATGATACAATGTAGAGACCCAACAAAGCTTAGACTAAAAAACTCTCACATAGTCACATACCTGTGGTTGTTCACACAGCCAACAGAAAGCTGTCAGTCCTTCCAGCCTTACCTGTTAATGGCACAGCGCTGAGCATGGTTAAATGGTTAAACAAAAGGAGAATTTGTGCTCACTACACAACAACCAAGTATTTTCGCACGGTAGACAATAAACCAGAAAATTAAGAAGCATGTAGCCTACCCCTTCTGGTACTGCCTTCCAACATGCCAGCTCATCACATCTAACAGAGCCAGCAACTTCTACACAACCTAAACAAAAACAGTATCATCAATAAATAAACGGACATGCACCAAGAGCGTATCGATAACCTTTTCCGTGACCTAGAAGACGTGTGTGATCGACGTACCTATAAGTCTTGAAACTGGATAATGCTCGGGAAACTTGAGATCAGTCACACCATCCAATGCATAAATCTCCCTGTAAAAATTCTCCATTGCTTTTATGGTAGCCACGTCTGGGACCTTACTAGCAGCATGAATCCAAAGCCTGCCTTCAGAATTTAAAGATCTTTGGAATCAAATATAAATCAAAAAAACAAAATCCGCATTTTCAGAAGCAGTCTGTAACTTATTCTTTCACATGCTAACAACATGATAAATTCGCCTTCAACCAGCAAAATTCGCTTATTTTGAAAAGACAGTAACCCCCATGTTCCAAACTAAGTATTACTTCGAACTTTTTTTTCCTTTTTCAGTTTGATGGGGGAGGACGTTAAAAAGGGATAGTTTATTGTATACTTATTATTCGACTAGAACGGGTTACCATAAGTATTATTTTAAAACTTCAATATGCTCTCCTCCTTTCATAATATAAGGCACCCACGCTTTACATAATTGAGCTTTGACTATTAATATCTCCCCAAAACTCTCCATCTTATCCTTACCATAATTGAAAGCATTATTATATCTCATAATACGAATCTCTAACAACGTAAATTTATCTTTTCAATAATACCTATATAGAGATACTTTAGGCACCCTATTCACCCTCAATTATAGAAGTCCTTAGCATTTATAAGATATTTGAATTTCCTATTGTCTTGTTGTTTGCTATGCTTATAAAGTTCATCTTCCTTTAACATGGTAAACGAACATCAAGCCCCTATCTCGTGATGGGGCTCCCAAAGGGGGTGAGAATACTTGATCCAAAAATGTAAATTCTTTAAGGTAGCACGTGTGTATCATGACATGTCCGATACACGCGTCGAGCGCCTACTCTACTGCTTGCCATTTCATGCGTGAGAGAAAATCGTATGGCTCACTCCGGATGGTTGCGCAATAAATGCACTTATCTAAGGCGCTATATAGGAAACTAAATTATCAAAATAAGCTCTCTTGTGACTTGTATCAACAAAGGCCAATACTTCAATATACACTCCACCAAAAATTTCTAACACGATAAGGGCTGATTCTCTCTATATTATTTTCACTTCAGTTCCATTATTTTTAGTTCACTTCAGTTATTTTCAGTTCAGCTCCGCAATTCACTTTTATTCGTTCAGTTGTTTTCAGCAAAAAAACAGCCCTAAGATTATCTAATACAACACGTACAAATACAGCCAATAACATTTCTGATCAAAGCACACATTATTATATCCAAAAATATGATCAAAGTTTATATGACGTCTGTATTAAATATTAATTAATCAACATCAATACAAAATTAGAAATACTCCCTCCTTTCTTATTAATGACAATATTTGGTGTTTCACGTTTGTATACTTTGCTTACTATCTGCAATAACTAAAAAAGTTGATATCTTTAAAATTGATATCAATAAGATGTATCCAACAAGTGACCAAGTTTCTTTCCTTACACACAAATCACAAAGAAGGGTATTGGAGGATACACTCTAGCCACATAACTTCGATCTATTAGTGTCAATGTACATGGTCAAGATATCAACTTTCAATAATTTTTACTAGTAAAATCAGATACTTGTTTGCCCACGATGTTAAGAAAAGTGGGTGGGGGAAACAACAGAGCCATATGCCCATATATCATGCGAGTTCAAAGATTACAACTTTACAAGAAGTAATTAAGAACTGAATTCAACACCAATCAACTAAAGCACACAAAAGTCATAAAACGAATTGCCGAATTGGGTTTTCCAAGTTAAGGCGAATAGAGAAAGAAAAGCGAAGGTACCTCGAATAGGAGCAGGCCATGATCTACCTTCAATGCGTTTAATGCCATAAACAAGCAAAGAAGCCCATGGTTGATGCATGGTCAAACATGGATTCTCATAGTAATCTCTATACTGATTTCTTCTTCTCATCTCTCCCTTACTACTGCTGCCCAGATTGATAAATTCCCTATAAGATGGATATTCTGCTTAGTCTGCTTATGCTTATTGAAATTGAAATCTGAAGATTTTTGGGATTGAAAGTTTGGAGAAGAAAGGAGTTTTACAACAAGTTCGGGGATTTAACTCTAGGGACATGAAAGTTTAATTTTTTTTCTCTTGGGACTCGAATAGTTTTCTCTGGGTGCCGAAGTATATTAATAAAAAGGTTTTTTGATTCATACCAAAGGCTATAAGCATTAAATACTTCATTTGGTTTATTATAAGACGGTTTAAGGTTAAGATATAATGTCACACCAATTTAACAAGTTTTAGTTTATTATAAGACGGTTTTAGGTTAAGGTATAATATCATATCAGCTTAACAAGCTAATTAGAAGCTCAACTACGCACATCATGCGCTAAGCGGTCCGCACAAATTGATTTTTTCGACCTAAAACCTTAGAGTCCGTTTAGTATCGTCGTGGTTTTCAGTTTTTTGATTTTTTGGTATTAGAAAGTCATATTATATATGTTCTATAATAAATCAAAAATTAGTCAAACTTATTGGAAACATGAAGATTTTGAAAACTGACAACTAAAAAGTGAAAATCCTTTTTGTGGTTTCCTGTTTTTTGTTTTTAGTTTTCAAAAAAACTGAAAACTGAAAACAAAAAACGATAACAAACAGGCCCTTAACTTTTGCGCTTTTTTAAACTTTTCAACCTAAAACCTTAATTTTTGCATAAAAATCCATAACTAATATCATATACATGGAATCGATATTAATAAAAGGCCAAAAAAAGTTACTTTTAAACTTAAAAAACTTAGTGCTTGTTTGGCTGACATGAAAAAACATGGAAAATAGAAATTCCTAAGAATCGGAAGATCCGCAAGTTGTTTGGTTGAAAAGAAAATGACAAAATGGACGAATTAAAATTTTCTAGGAATTTCAACTTCCCACAAAATGGAGGAACTTATTTACCTAGGGCCCCCTAGGTAAATAGAAATTCCCATAAGAATTTAATTCCTCCATTGTTAACCAAACACTTTAACCAAATTCCCGTGAATTTCATTAGGGAACTTATTTCTTACGAATTGCAATATCATAGGAATTTTGATTGCCCACTTAAAACGTAGCTTTTGAGCCTAAAACCTTTAACTTTTGAATATTGACATAAGATATATTTTGTTTTAACAAATAGACTGAAAATATCAACTTCTAAACCTTGAAAGTAATTTTTTTTAAATCCAAACATTAACTTTAGAATATACATATACAATACATTATAAATCTTAACTATTCGGAAAAAAATTCTGCTTATAAGCAAAAAGTATTAACTTTTCACCCTAAAACATTAACTTTAATTAGTTTTTTAGAACAGGTTATACTATTAACAAATGAGTTATAAACCTTAACTTTTGAACCTAAAACGTTAACTTTTGAAATTGCAAGACGAGCGTGTAACGGGGGAAGGGAGACGAGCGTGTAACGGGGGAAGGAAGACACGCGTTCGTGGATCCATGCTAAATGGGCCTATAGGAATTGTCTTACATTAAGCTTAATGTAAGACCGTCTTTTACAAAAATTTGCCCTTTTTAATGTTATATATTTAGGGTAATTCCACATGGTAACCCTAAACTTTTGAAAATTCTACATGGTAGCCAAACTTTTTTTCTTTTTATTTGGTAACCTTGTACTTTATATTTTGTATTTTGTATGACCTTATTGCATAAAATATAATTTTTTAAATTAAAATTGATTTATTAAAATTAGAAACTGATTTTTTAAAATTAGGAATTGATTTTTAATTACAAAAAATGATTTAAAAAAACTAAAACATGTCACCCCCCTTACCCCCACACCCCCACCAAGTTGACCACCATACCCACCACCCCCTAACCTATGGCCACCCTAATCATAGAGAAAGACTCCATCACAACCAGTCACGTGACCACCACTATCAAGATCCCAACCACCATTACAGGCATCACCCTTAACACTCCAAACACCAGGAAACCACCCAAACAACCCTCAACCACCAACAAACCAACCGAAAACAACCCAAATGAACCACAAACCACCACCAACAACCACCAAACGAACCTAAACCACCCAAACAACCCCCAACCACCACCAAACGAACTAAAGAGCAACCGTCACCACCACCAAACGAACCGGAAAGCACAAAAACAACCCCCAACCAAAACCAAACAAACCGAAAAGCACAAAAGCAACCCCTAACCACCCAGATCTGGATCGAAAAGAGAGAGAGGAGTTAGGACTTCGTGTTTTTCTAACGGAGGGAGGAGGAGAGAGAGAAGGTGCTTTTCAGGCAAGAGGAAACAGGGGATGGGGGTGCTTTTGTAAGAGGGAGGGCGGTGGTGGTTGTCGGGACGGTGGTAGGACGGTGGTGGTTGTCGGGTTTGGACGGCAATGGCGGATTCGGGTGGTTATGTCACAGGGAGTGTGGTGATGGTTGTCGGGTTTGGACGACAATGGGCTAGGATGGGTGGCGGAGGGGCTGGGCTAGGGGAAGGTTTGCCCTGTGGTGGTCGACTTGGTGGGAGGAGGGGAAGGTTTAAGTTTTTGTTTTTTTTCATTTTAATATTATTTTTTATGGTTAAAATATTAGTTTGTAAATGCCTATTCTCTTAATAGGCGGCAAAGCGGAATATTTTAAAAAATTATTATTTTTGATTAAAAAATAATGTTTCAATGCAATAAGGTTATAGAATGTACAAAATATAAAGTAGAGGGTTATCACATAGAAGGGAAAAAAGATTGGCTACCAAATAGAATTTTTAAAAGTTGAAGGTTACCGTGTAGAATTACCCTATTTTTTATTTTCTCAAGTTTTTAATAAGGTGTTACATTTTTCTTTTTTCTAAAAAGTTTATCTCTATATCTCTTCTTTTTTTATGGTTTCCACTAACTTTTTCTCTCCACATCTCTCTTATCCAAAAATTGTCAGTAGTCCTTGAAAAAAAAAGTGTAATATCTAATAAAAAACGGAGGAAGTATATTTATTCAAAATAGTATTAATTTAAAATTTTATTGGTAAATTGTGCGTCAATCGATATTACTTATTATTTGTTTTTATTAGTTTAGTAAAGAATTAAATGCTTTTATATAACATTTATTGGCAACCCTGACCAGATCTCAACTATTGTAGTTTCTTGATTTGGTATTTGCGAGACAGACATTTGGGAGTAGGGGAAGGTAAAGGGAAATCCTCACCCCCAAATTCCCCTAGTGGGATTTGGTGTGGAGTTGACGTATACTCCTAACCAAATATAATTAACCTTCTTTCCCTAACAAATGAATGTATAGTCGAAGTAAGGATCGTATCCAAAGGGAGCAAAGTACGAGTCTATAAGCAGCGAAATTAAACCCCTAGAGTTCTTCTAGGAGTCACGTAACCAATGGGGGGTTTGTGTAAAAACAATGTAATACTACAACTATAGAGACTATACAAGAGATTATGTGAGTTAAATCAATGAAAAAGGACCTTGTACTCGATTAATATCCACTTCCAACCAAAGTATCAATCATGGAACTCACAACACTATTTCTCCCCTTTGGTAACCTATTGAGAAGACTAAACTTCTAACCTCCTAGATCGTGGTTAAATAAACACGAGCAGCATGGTTTGAACCCCCTCTTACTATCACCTAACTCAAACAAATATCATTTAAGTTCAAACTAATAGTAGCATTAAAACCGAGGCACAATAGGATTGCTAATGATATTTAATTAATAAAATTCAAGCAATAAGTAAAATCTCTTTAAGTACTTGAAGCAACAAATCATCATAACATCAAACACCTAGTGTGCTACCAAAGAACTAAGAACATAAACAACCGATTATGTTTTTAACTCTAGCATTTGATCATTCACACAACTACATTAGTAGTACTCCTAGTAGGATTGTGGAAATATCAATGAAATAAGCTCAAGAGACCTAACCAAAGGAGATAAGAAGAATAAGAGTTCTCACATACAAAAGTTGAAAGATTCAACTAACCGGATCCAAGAACGAGTTTACGCTAGAGCATACATGATTTACACCAAAGATTTCTAAGAAATGTTGGTGTTTCAAACCCTAAAAATGGAACCTAAGTGCTGAGATTTTCTCCTTCTCTCTCTACAATAAAAACGATCTAAAACATAATGATAAAAACCATCCGTAGAAGGAAAGATAAAAGAAAAGGAGAAGTGGGCCGTAGTGCCTGGTCTCGACTAGTGACCACTGTCGCGACCGGCGACTGGAAGGTCGCGACTGGCTACTGCCTCCCCCTTTCTCAAACGCTATAACATAAAGGGGGAGGAGGAAGAAGGAATAGCCTGGAAGGCCTTGCAAGATGCTTCATGTGGCTTGGCCGCTCGATGCTCGGAGCTTGGGATCGGAAGATTCGGAGTTGGCCTGGATGCTTCTAAAGACTTCGGAAGGCTTCGGAACGACTTGCCGCTAAGAACTTGGATGACTTGACGCCCCGTAAGGTGATAGAATGCTGCACGATCAAGACACACCAAAACTTGCGACACGACTCTCTAAACCTTATTAACATCAAATCAAACCAAAACCCGAACTCTAAACACAAACCGACACACAAAATCATTCAAAAATCGCCTAAGATTGGCGAATAACTACGATGCATCAAATTCCCCCACGCTTAGACCTTACTCGACCTCGAGTAACACAAAACAAAAAGGAGAGACGACCAACAAGTTACACCACGCTACCTATCCCCTTATCACTCCATTCTAAACTGTCTAAACTACTAAACTCCAACCATCTAAAGTTGGGATTACACAAAAATAATTACATCCCACTCAATGCCCCAAAAGAATACTCTACAAATCAAACTCGAATCACGAAAGGTTTCGGGAAACGAGTTTCAACAATCACCATCATAAATCTATCAACCCAAAATGCTTTGAAGGACTAAATGGTAAGGAATCGACGACTCCCCCACGCTTAGTTCCAAGCTCACCCAACACACGCTTAAACAACACTAAAAAGGAGCCAAAAGAGACATCTCCTCGCCCTCAAAGACGCAAGACTCAAGACTCAAGCCTAGACTAACCCGGAAAGAAAAACTCCAATGTCGCCCCAATTATGACGCCAACACCGGCAAATGAGATGAATGAAAAAAAAAAATTCTCTCTTTTCTTCTCTCTCATTTTGCTTAGGAGCCCTTTCGGGTTTTCATCCTAGCTTCATATTCATTTTTTATCTCTCTTTTCTTTTAGCTCACTTCCTCACCCGCTCATGATAAGCCACATTTTTGCATAGGCCACCTTTTCAGGTGTTCAACCTATCCGGCCTCCCAATTTTGCCCGAGTTGCCCACCCTTGCGGGTTTTCAACTCAGTGGGATTTCTTTCCATTCTTTTTCTTTTTTTTTCAAATTTTTTTTTTCCTTCAAAATTTTCAAATTTACATCGAAATTAGAAAGCAAAAGCTCAAAATATATATCACATCTGAAATAAATATAAATAACCACATTTGCTAACATTCCCCACCCCCACGCTGAAAAAGGCACATTGTCCTCAATGTGGAAAGGACAAAAAGAATAAGAGGGAAGGGAAAATGAAGTGAAATCTCTAGGAGCCGGAGGAACCCCAGGGCTCACCTCACCGGACTGCCCTCCTAGCCTCCCTCTCTTGGAGGCGGATGATACGCGCCATCTCAATATCAGAAGAGGGATCGGTGTACCCAATGTCTTAGTTTGCCGGTCCGCCATGGGGGTATCATGACACAAAGAAAATGTTCATGGCCGAGACCATTGAACCCATAGTATACATGGTGTCCTCCATCCCATAGTACCTCAACTATAAATCACTCAACTCACCCCCGAAAGTGTCAAGTCTCTGCATTACCTGAGCCTGGAATGGGGGTGGTATCATTTCTGCTTCTTGCTGCTGATGATGATGGTGTTGGGGAGGTGCCTCCGCTACTTGGAGACCCAATTCCTCCTCTCCCCTTCCTATACTCCTCATCAATGGGTAGAAAGAGCAGCTCCACTGTAGTATCCAAGGTAATGGTCGTCCGCTCTTATGGTAAGACCATATACTTCACATGATGAGCCCCAAATAACCATACATACCTACTTTCCCCTCTCACACTTTTGGACCACAACATTGCCGCAGTTTGTAATTGGTGGACACCATATATGTTGGTATCCCGGGTAAAACGTTTTGCTTCCTCGCCCAAAGGGGTAATGACGAGCTCCCCTTTTTCAGTTAAGGGTACTTGAAATCCTAAATAGTTTGCTAGGATTGTGATCATCCCCCCCATGCTCAATTTCCCGAGGTCTTCCCGTCCGCCGATTGGGCTAGGCAATTGTGCACCCAATCAGGAATACCCTCCCCTTCAGTAGTCATAGCCCATAAACATTTAAGGTCAAATTGGGAAGACTGGTGGGTTCCCCTTGGTAGAATATGGTCATGTATAGAAACTGGTGCACAAAGTGAAGAGCGGGGTGGGGAATACCACTATTTTTCAATCTACTATGCCATTGTTGTCCACCAGTGATTTTATACCAAAATACAGCATTGTTGAAATTTTCGATTTGTAGGAAAGCATCATCAGGCTCATAATCCCACCCAAACGTCGTTTGAATATCAGAATAGGTCAATGTGTAAGCATGGTCATTAAGGTGGAATGTGATATAGGGCTCTTCATCCTCACCCCCTTCATGATTCTCCAATGTGGCTAGGAATTCTAGCGTGTATCTCTCATAGGTTCTTGCTCGTTGAAGATAAAGCCATTAAGTCCAACCCTATCGAGAAGCACTTCTACAGACTCTAGCAACCCCAATCGTTCTAAAGTGGACACATCAACAAATTTGGTCTCTTGAATTGCTCTCCCCGTTCTTGTCAGTCTATCCCAGCGCCTTTTAGCGTCCCTACTAAGTTTCTTTAGGCCACGGGCATCAATGGCATGAAGGGGTCCTTTAGAACTACTTGGTTTGGAGGTCCGGGCTCTTTCACTCATTGTTTGACACTTTGTTCTTCTTCTCTACCCTCACTAAGCAAGTCTTAACACAATCACAACTCTTCACTAAAACTTCTTCAATCCTCACTCAACAATTTACAACTAACACAACCAACACCACAATTTCAATCGACAACCACCAACAATCACAATAACCAAAATAACCAACAACAACAACCAACAATGACATTAAATACTCTTATAAGCAAGCAAGAATAAGAATTTTAAGCAAGAGCAAAGAGTATTAGGCAAAAGAGATTTATACCCCAAAAGTTGGTTGTTTTGTGGCAAGGAAAGATAATGGAGGTTGTAGAAAGCTTTCTTGATCTTCAATAATGAATTTTCAAGCTCCAATTGTGGTGAAAATTGCTCCAAATGAAAACCCCCCAAATTCTAGGGTTTGTAGAAGTGTGAAGAATTTCATAATATTTGTGAAGGTGAGTAATGTGAGTGTGGAGAGAAGGATTATGTGAGGATTTGAAGAAAATAAGGGAGATTGAGAGATTAATTGAGGCAGACTAGAGGTTTTGTGATAATTTGAGAGTGAGAAGGAGAGGGATGGGAGTGAGAGTAGGACGAGTGAAATGAGAGGCTTTGGGGAATGTCAAGTTTATGCAAAAAGAGGGGGAGCTGGGCAGCCCCTTATCGCGACCCGCGATGGTGATCGTGAGTCGCGATAGGAAACTGCATTGCTCTTCCCTTTTTTTTCTTTCTTGTCTCCTTTCTTCCCTTGTTTTTACTTAGCATGGCTTGAAGCCAGTTTTCTTTCTAAAAACTCCCTCCTTACTTTTGTCCACCTTTTCACTCTTTTTCATATCTTTTACGTTCATGAGTCTCGCTTTCAACGTTCATTCCGAATTTTTGAATCACGAGCCAACCATCCACACAAACTTCTCACAAATCTCAAACTTCTCAAACTAACTTTATGCATACTTCATAGATTTCCTGCAAAAAGCACAACCAACAAGCATAAAATCCTACAAAACAAGCAAGAAACTAACTTTAAACAAATATATACACCAAGGCTCGTTTATTTAACGTCGTCGACACGACGTTGCAAACCTCAAAGACTTATCCATACTCGAGGTCACTGAGAGGAACATCCTCGGATCCCACGTGCTGAAAACCTTCAAAGTACGGCTTAAGTCGCTGCCCATTCACCTTAAGAACTTTCGATGTAGCTTCACTCATGATCTCTATAGCTCCATGGGGGAACACTTTTGTGACAAAGAAAGGCCCAATCCAACGAGAACGGAGCTTTCCTGGAAAGAGGTGTAGACGGGATTGAAAAAGAAGAATTGTTAGCTTAGTATGAACACTATATTAACTAAAAGAGGGGGGGTGAATTGTAGTTAAGGGGATTTTAAAACTTTTGCGGAATATAAATAATTAAAAGCAAAATAACGAAAGAAAGAAACAACTAGGAACACACAGACATTTTTAACAAGGTTTACTTCCTTAATTCTCTAGGAAGAAACCCTGCCCTTTTTCTTTATAATAGAAAGTACAACCTATTGTAAACTCTTCTCTCTCAGTTCCTCTAGGAACTTTACCCTGTCCCTAGTCACCTTGTTCTCCCTGAACTCGTGACTTTCTCACTTAACTTCACTCGAAGTCTTCTCTTTCTCTTTCTCTCTTTCACTCTTGATTACAGAAACTTTAAACTCTAAAATTTATTTTCTCCCCAATCACTCGAAAATAAATACAATAGTTTTAAGCTATTGAAAATAAAACCGAATGAACCTAAGATATAATATGCGTGTAGAGCAGCAAAGTTCTTCAATTTCTGATTAGGTGTTCTCTTCATATATATAGAGAGGATTCTCAACCCTTTTCTTCTTCATAGAAATGATTATGGGTTCATAAGATCGGCCCAGTATCCGCTTCTTCAAGATAACATTTGTGCGCAAGAAGATCTCCAACAAAATTTGCAAACCCTAGTTTAGCCTTATCTTCATGCAGTTTGTTGTGAAGCCGAGTAATATAAGATTGATTGAGGTTCCGTAGATCTAGGAACATATTGCAGCTCGTCAGATCCTCCTAGATTCTAGGATTGTTGAGCTTATCTTGTTTCTTCGTTTGTTGATGCATGATTATCCATATGAACAAAATCTGCACAATACTAACAAACTAACACAACTAATATCATGGAAATTAATTTTATTCAAATTAAAGTTCCACGACATTAGGATTATCTAAAGGCAAACCATTGATAAAAAACGAGTGATATATAGATCAAGTACATAGGATAATTAGATTTAATAACTTAATTAGGTTAAACTCATAACACAAAATCCAATTAAGAATTTAGAGGATTTAGACTTCTTACCTCTCTTGAAGGGAATGTTGAATGGTTTTTCAGTTTCTTCTTCTTCCTCTTGAGTTTTTTCCACTTTCTTGGAAGAGGTTTCTTTTCCGGTGGATTGTGCTTTGGAAGTCAAAGATTCGTGGGCCGAGTGCTCTGTTTCATTTTCACTTCCCTCATACTCTACCAGAGGAGATAGCATTTCTTCGGGGAGGGTTGAGGTTTCCGAGCCTTTTATTTTTGGAGCCATGGAGTTAGGGTTTGTGGAGCGAGAATTTGAAGAGAAGGTGAATGGTTTTCTCTGGTTTGATGGTTTTGAAAATAGTCGAGTGAGTGATGTGCTGGGAAGGAAGATGGGTTTTTAATTGGAAGAATTAGGCGTGTGAGAAGAGTGACAATTAAATGAATGGCTTCCCTTAGAAAATTAATAATTCAACCTTTAATGAGTAACATTTATTTTGTTTGAGCCAAAAAATGATGGAAAGAAAATAAGAATTTTGGAACTCGTGTAACTGATATATTTCATGCTAAGTTATACAAGTACCATGTTTATTTACTCAATGTACTAGTACGGACAATAAGGATAATATTATTTAGACAACTGTGAGTCCTTATCCTTGACTAAAGGTGTATGAATAAAGAAATTCATGAGGATTGCAGACACACTTAGAAATGAATAATGTTACATAGGGGTCAATGTCATAGGCACTTTCAAACAATTTTGATCATTCCTAGTTCCAAACAAATCTTTTCAAACCTGTCCCCAGAGAGTGGTTTGGTCAAGATGTCAGCTATTTGATTTTCAGTAGGACAGAACTCAACTTTGACTAATCCTTTTTCAACATTGTCCTTCAAGAAATGATGCCTAATGTGAATATGTTTGACCCTGGAATGATGCACTGGATCCTTGGAAATACAAATAGCACTTGTATTGTCATAGAAAATAGGAACAAATTTGTAGTTTATACCAAAATCACGTACCTGTTGCTTAATCTATAGGACCTGGGAACAACAAGCAGCAACTACAACATACCCAGCCTCTGCTGTTGACAAGGCAACATTGTTCTGTTTCTTTGAACTCCAAGAAACTAACTAAGCTTGTTCCTAGGAATTGAGCAATTCCAGAGGTACTCTTTCGATTTACCAAGTCCCCAGCATAGTCAGCATTAGAGTAACTAACTAGGTCAAAGGTGTTACTTCGAGGGTAGAACAAACAAAGATCATCACTACCTTCCAAATACCTAAGAATCCTCTTGACTGCTGTCAAGTGAGATTCCTTCGGATTTGATTGGAATCTAGCAATAACCCAACACTAAAAGAGATGTCAGGCCTACTAGCAGTTAAATAAAGGAGAGATCCAATCATACCTCTATATAGCTTCTGATCTACTATTTTACCACTTGGATCCTCGTCCAACCTTGTTCATGTTCCTATAGGAGTGTAGTTGGTCTTTGCTTGTTCCAGTCCATATTTCTTTATTAGTTCCTTCACATAATTTTGTTGATGGATCATTGTTCCTTTTTCAATTTGATTGATTTGCAATCCAAGAAAGAAATTCAACTCTCCCATCATGCTCATTTCAAATTCACTACTCATTAGATCAGCAAATTCCTTGCACAAAGAATCATTGGTAGCACCAAAAATAATATCATCAACATAAATCTGTACTACTAGAATATTTGTTCCTTTAGATCGAAGGAACAGGGTCCTATCAACTTTACCTCTAATGAACTCATGTGAAAGCAAGAATTTTGAGAGCCTTTCATACCAAGATCTAGGTGCTTATTTCAGCCCATAAAGAGCTTTATCTAGCTTATAGACTTCGTTTGGGAGATTAGGATTTTCAAATCCTGGAGGTTGTTCCACATAGACGTCTTCCATTGAATATCCATTTGGTACAACCTAAACCCCATAAATGTAGCAAATGCAATCAAAATTCTTATAGCCTCTATCCTAACAGGAGCAAAGGTTTCATCAAAATCAATACCCTCTTGCTGATTATATCCTTTCGCTACAAGTCTGGCTTTGTTCCTGATAATTGTACCATGTTCATCTAGCTTGTTCCTGAAAATCCATTTCAGCCCAATTACCTTTTGGTGTTTAGGCTTGGTCTCAAGATGTCAGACCTTGTTCCTCTGAAACTCATTCAGTTCCTCTTGCATGGCATTAATCGAGTCAGACTCTAGCAGTGCTTCATTATGATCTCGAGGTTCTGTCATGGATAGAAAAGCTTGGAATGCACAGAAATTCTTAAGTTGGTTCCTTGTCTAAGTTCCCTTTTCAATGTAAATAATGATTAATTCCAAAGGGTGAGATTTCTGAGTCTTCCAAGGTTTTGGTTCGAACCTCCTTGTTCCTGTTCCTTCAGTTTGAGGTTCATTAGTTGTTTCATTCTCTGGATGCCATTTTTCTACCTGTGTTCCTTCATTTGTCTGTTCCTCCTGAGGATCGAGATCAGGAACAATCATTTCTTCTTCAGGAATATGCTTTCTAGTAGTACTTGCAGATGTTAGTTCCTCATCAAGATTGAATGACTCTTCAGGGCGGTCAATCCAATTTCAAATTTATCATCACAACATTGTTCATGCAGAGTGTTAGTTTCATCGAAGATAACATGGACACTTTCCTCAACACACATTGTTCTTTTGTTATAGACTCTATATGCTTTACTATTTAAAGCATATCCTATAAAAACCGCTTCATCACTTCTAGCATCAAATTTTCTTAGACTATCTTTACCAATTTTGTGTACAAAACATTTACATCCAAAGATTCAAAAGTAAGAGATGTTAGGTCTTCTTCCTTTGAGAAGCTCATAGGGAGTTTTCAAGGTGATTGGTCTAAGTATGACCCTGTTGATGATGTACCAAGCTGTGCTTACTCCTTCTGCCCAGAAATTCCTTGGAAGGCTTCTAGCTATAAGCATTGTCCTAGCCTTGTCCTCCAAGGTCCTGTTTTTCCGTTCTACAACACCATTTTGTTGTGGTGTTCTAGGAGCAGAGAAGTTGTGATATAAACCTTCATTCCTGCAAAAATCATCAAACTTGGAGTTTTCAAACTTTGTACCATGTTCAGATCTCAAGTGTTTCAATTTAAAACCATTGACCCTTTGAACTTTCTTAGCAAAACTTACGAATTCATCAAATGTTTCATCTTTGCTATGAAGAAAAATGACCCAAGTGTATCTAGAAAAATCATCAACAATAACCAATGCATATCTCTTACCTGATCTGCTTTGGACACGTATAGGACCACATAAATCCAAGTGTATCAATTCAAGTGGACTTTGTAAACTTGCCATTTTCTTTGATTTGAACGAGGATCTGACTTGCTTCCCTTTTACACATGCTTCACAAACTCCATGATTGGGTATTTTAATTGTTGGGAGACTGATAGGTTTTAGTCGTGTCACCTAATCAAAAATAAACCTACGGACCTCTAACTAGGTAGTCAGCGGAAGCAGGGTCGAATCCACAGGGAGACAGAGTTTCTAAATCAATATTCAACCAATTCAGCTACTCCAGATGAAATCAGGAAGGAATTAATTAAACTAAAGAATAGACTACAGAAGACGGAATAAATTGAGGATTAAACTATGGAATAAAAACCTAGGGTATTAGGTCGGTCCACCATGCTTATACCAATCAAAAAGGGTCAACTACTACCAAAACCTAAGTCAAGAGTCGGGTGATTAGAGCCTATGTTGAGCTATGGTTAAGACTCAACGCTCATAGTTCAACATACGCCGCATATTCACTAACGTAATCAGAACTACTGACGTGTCCTAGGCCTCTAGTCGTAAGACGGATCTGTGCAAACAACTATTAACCACAAGCAACCAACGAAACTGCGCAATAACGTTAATTACTCAATAAAGAACAAACCACATCACAATCACCCTAATCAAGCCCTAGAAATTGATAGAAATCTAAATCGCAATCATGGTATAAACATGGCTTTCCTATCTAACACCCTAGAAAGAGACTACTCAGACATGATCGAATTAACAACGACAAAACTAATTGGAAACCCTAACAATTGCATCATGAACGATTAAATAAATAAACTAAGCAATCAAGAATAATAAAAGAGATTAGGGTAAGAAAGAATACCAATTGACGGAAAGCAGGAACTTTATTGAAATTGAAATAGGTTTGATCACCTCTAAATTAATCTAAAGTGTTTGAATTAAACTAAGAACAATGAAGAATAAAACTAGTCTAAAACCTATTGAAAGATGAAAATGAAGATGTTCCTAAATAATGAGGAAAAAGGTATTTATAATACCCCCTCAAGTTAACTAAAAACGGAAACAAAAGGCGAAATCCGCGTAAAAGGGTGCCAGACCCGATCGGGTCCGAGCACAGTACCCGATCGGGTGCCCAGCAACTTCGCATTTTCTCGTCTTGGGCTGTGATGTAGCAGCAGCGCAGCAGCATTAGATGGACTTGACGCCCACCCGATCGGGCCTTGATCAGCCACCCGATCGGGCCAGGCAACAAAATGGCCTAGTGAAAGCGTCTCTTCAGCAGCTCTCTAACAAGACCTACGAGCAGACCACCCGATCGGGTCGGGCGGTGAACACCCGATCGGGTCTGGGTACATGATGTTCGCCCGATCACTTCGGGCAATGCTTGCCCGATCAAGTCCGCAACTTTCA
The DNA here is from genome assembly GCA_947645195.1 of Patellifolia procumbens. Classification (NCBI taxonomy): domain Eukaryota; kingdom Viridiplantae; phylum Streptophyta; class Magnoliopsida; order Caryophyllales; family Amaranthaceae; genus Patellifolia; species Patellifolia procumbens. The sequence continues at coordinate 4,323,729 of CANSGD010000193.1, forward strand.
TACCCGATCATAAATATTTCGCCCGATCGGGCCATTTCTGCCCGATCAGTGCACGGAAACCTCCTTCGACTCCTTGGCTCTCTAATCTTCACGTTTAGGGGTCTTGGGACCTCCTAAACTATCCATAAAGCTCGCGAGCCATCCTACGTGCCTCTTAACATCTCGTAAAGCCGTGGTTGCTTACAAAAGGCTCGGGAATAAGGAGAAAACTCCATAAAACCTGCAATTCAATACTAAAACACGAAACCACAACTACATACGATAGTTAGCACAAAATAGCTCCCAAGAGCTCCAATGACGCACAAATTAGCTTGTAAATAAGGGAGAAAACTCTATATAAATACGTGATATCAAACTCCCCCAAGCTAAACCTTTGCTTGTCCTCAAGCAAACAGCACATGAACATGGAATAGACTACCTCACCCCAAAGATAAAAACAAATCAAAGCTCAAAATATTTTCAAGACTAAGAATCGTTCAAGCAGGCATAATTCAAGTTTGGCTCATCAAATCCATCCAACCACCAATCATTCAAGCAGTTTATCAAACTCAAGCATCCACAAAGCATACAAGTCCTGAAAAGGTACTCACAAGGGTGTCACTCCTCTCAATTTTGTGGCAGGCAAAGAATGTGCCCGAACACTCACCAACCCGACCATAAGTACCCTTCCCACTCACACTCTCATGTGTTTAAGAAGGTTCAATGACGCTCATCCTAGTCAAGTCGACTCAATTAGCAGAATTACTCTTTAACTTTGACAAACTAACTCGAAATCAATCAAATGAACATTGCAGACACGAGCTCAAGAGGACTTTATAGGGTTGTAATGGGGCTTAGGTGAGAGGTAGGGGATACTTTTGGGTAATGTGGTGGAAAAACCAAGAAAGGGGGAGCATAAACCATTCAAACAAGGCCTAAGATGGCCTTCACAACTCCCAACAATCACCATAAAACCATGTAAAATAACCCAACTCTCATAAATCAATGGAAAGCGCATAACAAACCCAATTTTCTAGCAATGGAGCGAATATTCTTTTATGAACGTAATTATCATTTTTAAGCTTCTCATATGCTTCTTGAAAACATCGGTTTTTATCTAAAAGTTCAAAGAACCTTTCCTTAATTTTTGAGTTAAACTTTTTAAACCATTTTGAATGTTCTTTGGAAACTACCAAGGCCTTTTCCACTTCTTCTTCTCTTTTGGAAATTGCCTTGTAGTTTTCTAAGGTTTCCAAGAGTAGTTTAATAAGTTGGTTCTTTTTAAGTCCAAATAAATCTTCTTCAATAACATTAAGCCATAGCTTATTGCTTGGCAAGTCAACTTCATCATCTGTCTTTGCCATGAGACAGAGATGTGTTGATTCTTCTTCAGGCTGTTTCTGCTCCTCGTCAGTGTCTGACTCTCCCTAGGCGGCTACCATAGCTTTCCTCATTTCTGTCTTTGAGAAGGGTCTTTGTTGTTCCTTGCCCTTATATTTTCCTTTTCCCTTCTCGTTCTCCCAAAGAGGACAATCCTTTATGAAATGATCAGTGCTTCCACATTTATGATAGCTCGGCTTTGATGGTTTTCTAGCATTATTCCCTTTATAGTTCTTATTGAAGAACTTCTTGAATCTCTTTACTATCAATGCTGCTTCCTCATCATCATCATCAGTTCCTGATTCATCTTGTTCCTCAGTCTTGAGGGCCAGGGCCTTAGGTCTACTAAGATCAGATTCATTAGTTCCTAGGTGTAGCATATGGGTCATCAAGGATCCAGCTAGTTGTTCAATATTAAACTTGGTGTAGTCCTTGGTTTCTTGCAGAGCTGTCAACTTGGCCATCCATTTGTCATCTTGTGGAAGACTCCTTAGAATCTTTCGTACTTGTTCCTCTAGAGTGATAGACTTTCCTAGAGAGTCAAGTTCATTGATGATGTTTGAGAATCTGGTGAGCATATCATGAACTGGCTCTTTAGGTTTCATTTGAAATAACTCATATCTGTGCATGAGCATGTCTATCTTTGATCTTTTGATTTCGCTTGTTCCTTCATGTGTAACTTGAAGAAGTTCCCATATCTGCTTGGTAGTCTTGCATCCCATGACTCTATTGTGCTCATGAGGACCAAGACCACAATGAAGAATTTTCTTGGCCATGTTGTTCATCTCCATCTTGTCGAAGTCGTCTTTGTCATATTTTGCGAGTGGTTTAGAAACTAGCTCGCCTTTGTCATTCTTCTCAGTAACTTCAAAATTACCTATTTTGATGACTCTCCGAACTTGATAATTTTTAGCCTTAATAAAGATTTCCATACGATTCTTCCAGTATGGATAGTGCTTGACATTATACATGGGTGGACGTTGGGTTGAGTAACCTTCATCTAGCTAATATCCCGTTGTGTTCATATCTACCAGGAACTGCCTTCTCAGTGTTAACTGATTCTGAAGGAATAGGCTCTTATACCAATTGTTAGTCTAGTTTGAACACTAGATTAACTACAAGAGGGGGGTAAATCGTACTAAGGGGATTTTAAAAATTTTTGCGGAATATAAATAATTAAAAGCTAAATAACAAAAGAAAGAAACAACTAGGAACACAGAGAGATTTTTAACAAGGTTTACTTCCTTAATTCTCTAGGAAGAAACCCTGCCCTTTTTCTTTATAATAGAAATTACAATCTATTGTAAACTCTTCTCTCTCAGTTCCTCTAGGCACTTGAACCTGTCGCCAGTCACCTTATTCTCCTTGAACTCGTGACTTTCTCACTTAATTTCGCTCGAAGTCTTCTCTTTCTCTTACTCTCTTTCACTCTTGAGTACAGAAACTTTAAACTCTAAAATTTCTCTTCTCCCAAATCACTCGAAAATAAATACAATGGTTTAAGCTATTGAAAATAAAACCGAATGAACCTAAGATATAATATGCGTGTAGAGCAGCAAAGTTCTTCAATTTCTGATTAGGTTTTCTCTTCATATATATAGAGGATTCTCGGCCCTTTTTCTTCTTCATAGAAACGATTATGGGTTTATAAGATCAGCCCAGTATCCTCTTCTTCAAGATAACATTTGTGCGCAAGTAGAACTCCAACAAAATCTGCAAACCCTAGTTTAGCCTTATCTTAATGCAGTTTGTTGTGAAGCCGAGTAATAGAAGATTGATTGAGGTTCCGTAGATCTAGGAACATATTGCAGCTCGTCAAATCCTCCTAGATTCTAGGATTGTTGAGCTTATCTTGTTTCTTCGTTTGTTGATGCATGATTATCTATATGAACAAAATCTGCACAATGCTAACAAACTGACACAACTAATATCATGGAAATTAATTTTATTCAAATTAAAGTTCCACGACATTAGTATTATCTCAAAGCAAACCATTGATAAAAAACCGAGTGATACATAGATCAAGTACATAGGATAATTAAATTTAATAACTTAATTAGGTTAAACTCATAACCATTCCTCCATAAGTTAAATTTAATTATTCCTAAGTATTTGACAACGAATTATCCCTGATTAAAAACACTAAAAGCCTACGAAAACATTAAGTCTAAAAACTATGAAATGAACCCTTAGTAAACCAATAAAAGTCTATACTAAAAATACATTATTTGTCATCATCAAAATAGTGAAACCAACAAGAACTCTTTGACCAACATTGAGTTCCTTCCTTATTATGAACTTATCATGCCATGCCTTTGTCTTAGCCTTGTAGATCGCCCATTCTCAAAAGATTCATTCCAGATTTTTTCCAACTCTTGAAGCTGCAACTTCCTAAGTAGCCCGGCTTAATCAATGTTCATGGTAAAGCATTTTATTGCCCAATATGCTTTATGCTCAAGCTCCACCGGAAGGTGACACGAGTTTCCAAACAGCAAGCGGTACGGACACATACCAATAGGTGTCTTGTAATATGTTCTGTAGGCCCACAATGCATCCTCCAACCGCAAGCTCCAATCCTTCATACTTTGATATACTGTTTTCTCAAGGATGGATTTGATTTCTCAGTTTGATACCTCCACTTGACCATTTGTTAGTGGATAGTGTGATGTGGATGTCTTGTGGGTTACATGATACTTCTTAAGCAATACTCCTATGGTCCGGTTGCAAAAGTGGGTTCCTTTATCACTAATCAAGGCTCGTGGAATCCCGAACCTACAAAATATGTTAGACTTCACAAAATCTGCAACCACTCTAGCATCATCAATTCTAGTGGGATTGGTTTCCACCCACTTTGAGACATAATCAACCGCAAGTAAGATGTATTGAAAACCAAAAGAGTTTGGAAAAGGCCCCATAAAGTCAATGCCTCATACATCAAAAATTTCACAATACAAGATGCAAAATTGGGGCATTTCATTCCGTTGGGAAATATTTCCAACTCTTTGACCATTATCACAAGACTTACAAAAATGATATGCATCTCGATGTATAGTAGGCCAAAAGAATCCTCAATCAAGTATTTTGCTAGCTGTCCTCCTTGCTCCAAAGTGCCCTCCACAAGCATGGGAATGACAAAAAGTGAGAATAGAAGTTACCTCTTCATCCGGGATGCACCTTCTTATCACTTGATCCGAACAATGTTTCCATAAGTAAGGATCGTACCAAGCATACCATTTGGCATCACTCTTAAGTTTTTCCTTCTGTGCTTTTGAGAAATCAAAAGGAAAACGGTTAGAAACAAGATAATTCACAATATGAGCATACCATGGGTGTGAACATCCAAGAGCAAACAAATGCTCATCCGGGAATTCTTCCTGGATTGGTTCCTTCCACGGCTTCTCCGAACTGGGCTCTAGATTATATGATAATACCAACCGACTCAAGTGATTTGCAACCAGGTTCTCCGTCCTATTCTTATCTTTTACTTCCAAATCAAATTCACTTAACAACAAAATCCACCTTATTAATCTCGGCTTGACTTCCTTCTTCGTCATTAGATGGCGAAGGGCTGTATGATCAGTATAAACAATGACTTTGGTGCCGAGTAAGTAAGATCGAAACTTCTCTAAAGAAAAGACCACAGCTAATAACACCTTTTCTCTGGTGGATTAATTTCACTGCGCTTCAATCAATGTCATGGATGCATAATAAATGGCATGAGGCACCCTTCCCACTCTTTGTCTAAGCACAGCCCCTACCGCGTAATCACTCGCATCACACATTATCTCGAAGGTCTTGGACCAATCTGGGGGTTGGATTATAGGAGCTGAAACTAGCCTCCTCTTCATCTCATCAAATGCTCTCTTGTAAGCTTCATCGACCATAAAATCAACATCCTTGTGCAACAACCTGCACAAAGGTGATGAAATCTTTTGAGAAATCTTTGATAATCCTGCGATAAAATCCTACATGTCCAAGAAAAGATCGAATTTCTCGCACGTTATTCTGATAAGGTAAAGATTGAATAGTATCAATTTTTGCTTTATCAACTTCAATACCCTTTTCAGAGACCACGTGACCTAAAACAATGCCTTGATCGTCCATGAAGTGACATTTTTCAGAGTTCAAAACAAGATTATTTTCAATACATCGTTTAAGCACTAAACTCAAATGATCTAAGCAATTATCAAAACTTCTACGAATTGCTCCATATACTCCGAAAAAATGCTTACCACACATCTTTGGAAAGTGGTGGGGGCATTACATAGCCCAAAAGACACGCGTCTATACGCAAACGTGCCAAAAGGACACGTGAATGTGGTCTTCTCCTGGTCTTCTGGCGTTATTGCCACCTAAAATAGCCTGAATAGCCATCTAAGAAGCAATAAAAAGCATGTCCAGCTAATCTTTCCAACATTTCGTCTATGAATGGAAATGAAAAATGATCTTTTCTCGTTACCGCATTCAATCTACGGTAGTCAATACAAACCCGCCACCCGTTTTGAATACGAGTAGGCACTAACTCTCCATCTTGATTTTCAACAACAGTTACTCCATAAGTTTTAGGCACGACTGTGTGGGACTAACCCATTCACTATCAGAAATAGGGTAAATCATACCTGCTTGGAGTAACTTCAAAATCTCAGCTTTCACCACCTCCATCATAGGTGGATTTAGCCGTCTCTTAGGCTGTCTCACCAGTTTTGCACCTTCTTCTAATAGAATTCGATGCATACAGGTGGTAGGGCTTATTCCCTTAATGTCTACGATATTCCATCCAATTGCCTCTCGATGTTCCTTCAACACTTTGATAAGTTACTCCTGTTCCTTGGTTAACTTACTCGATATAATCACTAGCAAAGTATTGTCATCGCCAAGGAATAGGATGTTCATAAAAACCCGACCCGCTTGACCCGACCCGCTGACTCGAGTATTTTCAGTAGGGTATTTTTTCAATTTTTTAATTTTTTTTGGGCGGGGTACCCGACCCGGGGAATTTGTGAATTAGCGGGTCGGGTAATGGGCCAGATATTACCATAACCCGGGTACCCGTTACCCGCTAAAACTTTTTTTAAAAGTGATTTGCTGTGCTTAAAAGCAAAAAATAAAAATGCTACCCTACCCCTTAGTTACGCTAATCAGTAATCAATTGTTCTTCTCTTCTCCATTTTTCACCACAACACAAAACCCTAGCCATGCGTGCGACTGCTAAATCCGTTGAACTGTTGCTCTCTACTTCTCTCCCTGCGAGTTGCGACGGGCCCAACAGCGACGGCTGCCCTGCGAAGCTGAGACTCTGTTGTTCGGCGTGGTAAAGGCGGTAAGTACTAAGTAACTTCTTTCTCTCCCAACGTTAATTTGTTCTTAAACTTTTTCTTATTTTTTAAGAACAAAAAAGATGATAGATGATACTGAATTACTGATATTTACATATTCATTTCACAATTAGTTTGAGTAAAAACGAAAAAGATGATACATTAATTTTCATGTTCATTTTTTTAATATTGATATTTACATGTTCTTTTTTTTGCTCGAATTATATATGATGTTTCTTCATTATATACTGAATTAATGAATAATTCTTAGTCGATGTTGTACTAGTAGATCCGTCAATTAACATCTTTTGCTCTAATTTTATGGCTTAACTTTGTATTTACGTGATTTTGTCATTTTTCTACGGAATGTTTGATATTACATTGCATTCTACAGTTGTATTGAATTTTGATAAGGCATTGGTTTGTGATGGTTTTCTTTACATTCAACCTAGTAGTGTTGACGTGTTTGATTTGCAATAGCTAAGGTCATTTGGTCAATGATACAAAGCATGAATATGTTAACAATTCAACATATCTAATTAGCTAATTCATGGAAGAGATCTTTCTGATTGTTGGCAGAAAGTGTATGAATATGTTATTGGCTAACAATTCAGCATGAATACGTTCTATAGATTTTGGTGTTTATTACCAAAGTTTATATATTTATATATGATTGCTAAGTCTACATTTTTTTTTGTAGAAAATGTCAACGTATGAAGATTATAGTGATGATGCTGTGATGGAGGTTATCTCTAAAGAAACTCTTGAAGATTCTGATGACCTCGAGATAGTGAAGGAGACTCAAGCAAGGACTACGAAGAAAAAAGGGAAGGCACCTGCAGCAAGTGAAGGAGGTAAAAGGAAAAAAAGTTCTTCTGCTTGGGACCATTTTAAGGCAATTAAGGGTGATAGAGGACATGCCAAATGTTCATATTGTAGTAGGAAGATTACTTGCTTAGCTAAAAATGGAACTAATGCCATGTCCCGCCATACTAGTAGGTGTAAGAAAGCTACTTTTAACCTAGACAAAAAAAACAATTTTAGATTTTGAATCTAGGACCCAAGTTAACACCGATGGGACCGTTAAGACTGTTAATGTTCCTAGGTTTTGGAGATTTGATAATGATGCAATAAGGAAGGCACTTGCTAAAATGTTGATGCTTGATGAGTTGCCATTTATATTTGTTGAGCGTGAGGGTTTTCGTGAATTTTGAAAGGTTGCCATTCCTGATTTTATTCCCCCTTCACATGCTACTGTCACAAGGGATTGCTATGGTCTTTTCATTGAAAAAGGAAGATTTTGAAGGACTTTTTCAAGAAATTGTCTTCTAGGGTTTGCCTTACCACAGATTCATGGACTTTTGGTCAAAATTTATCATATATGTGCCTCACTGCTCATTTTATAGATGATAATTGGAAATTACATTTAAAAAAATCATTAACTTTTGTCCAGTTGGTGGTCATTCGGGGGAGTTGATGGTTAGAAGTGTTGAAAAGTGTCTGCTAGAATGGTGTCTTATAAGGGTTTTGACTGTAATAGTTGACAATGCTAGTTCTAACGATGTGGCAATCCAATATTTGAAAAATATTTTTAATCTTTGGGATGGGTGTGTGTTGAATGCCGAATTTTTGCATATGAGATGTGCGGCACATATTTTGAACTTGGTTGTTAAAGATGGCTTAAAAGATGTTGCTGTTTCTATTTTGAGAGTTCGTGCTGGTGTGAAATATGTGAGGTCTTCTCCTGCTGGGCTTAAATATTTTAAAATTTGGGTTGTTCAAGAAAATATTTGTTGTAAAGGTCTTGTATGTTTGGACATTGAGACAAGATGTAATTCGACTTTTATGATGCTTAGAACGGCTTTGGTGTTTAGAAAGGCATTTAAATACTTGAAAACTAAGTAGGGAGCTTAGGAGGGTGGGTGGTGCACCTGATGATGGAAATTGAGACAAAGTTTCTTGTTTTTTGCCTTTTCTTGAATTATTTTATCACGCTACTTTGACATTATCGGGATCTAGATATGTGACTGGTAATACTCTTGTAGAGGATATATATGACATTGGCTATGAGATATCTGATTATCTCACTGATGAGAATGAAGGACTTAAGAATATGGCACGGTAAATGAAGCTTAAATTTGACAAGTATTGGTCAAATGCCAATAATGTCAATGTTTTGATGTTTATTGCTTAGTTCTTGATCCTAGGCATAAGTTTGATTATGTTGAGTACATTGTTCGTCGATCTTATGACATTACCGGTGCTAGTGTCTTATGCACAAATATTAGATATGTTTTGGGCTCCTTATTTGAACTCTATGCATCGTCTGAGCCTCCATCAAAACAAACAGTGACACCTTCGGTTCAACCCTCTATGATTCATGGTGATAGTGTTGGGGTGGCAACGAAGGGAAATAGATTGAGAATGGATTATTGGAGAGACAATAATAATGTTGATGCTTTTGACCTCAAAGTGAACTCGACAAGTATTTGAGTGATAAACGGGAACCAGATATTGATGCGAGATTTGATATTTTAGATTGGTGGTCTGCACAAAGGAAGACTTATCTCATTCTCATGAAAATGGCACCTGACATACTTGCTATTCCAGTTTCAACAGTAGCTTCGGAGTCCTCTTTTAGCACAAGGGGGCGTGTATTGGATTCGTTCCGCACCTCTTTGACTCCTACGATTGTTAAAGCTCTCATTTGCTGCCAAGATTGGATGCGCACCTCTACTGAACCATTTTCTATAGAGGAAAACTTGCTAGAGTTGGAAGTTATTGAAGAAGGTTAGATTTACTGTCCTTTGTTTATGCTTTTTTAATTATTTTTTCTTTGATTATATAAATGATATTATTGATTGTAACATTATTTATTATTTTTTAGGCAGAGGGGTTTTGGTTCTTGAGCAACCGTCAATTTTAATAGATGAAAGCATTGCTTTGCCGGAGAACATAACGGAATTCGAGCCATCATGTGTTTGATGTGTATTGTTGCATTGTTGGGATCTTTGTTTATTGTGTGTTTTGAATTTATGTTGAACAAGTATTGATGTATCTAAAGTTGTAAACGTTAGACAACGTATTTGGGCATGTGTTTTTATTTCTTAACTATTAGCAATTTAGCATCGTAGAGACATGGATGAATTTTGTTTCAGGGGAAGCAGACAATGATCGATGTTGGATGATCAATTTTCTTTTAATGTGATGAATGATGAATTTATAAGGAATGATGAATTAATAGGTTTATTTAAGAGGGAAGCAAGAAGCAGACATTTGGTTTTTATTAGAGGGAAGCAAGAAGTAGACATTTGGTTTTTTAGGAGAAGCACGAAGCAGGAAGCAGTACCTAAATACTTATTTTTTTTAAAACATGGCATGCTTTATTTCCGAGTACCTGGGTGACCAGACCCGGGAAAATCGTGTACCTGGTTTTCCCGGGCCGAGTCACGTGTCGCCTCAAAAGGTACCTGCATTTCCAGGCACCCGCATTTCCGGGTACCCGACTGAAATGAACACCCCTACCAAGGAATGCATACTTCAGATGCTCGGGGAATGATTTCAGCTCCATAGTAGGTGCATGCACAATAGATGGTAAAAGCTTGTCCCGAGGGACGGTTAGTGGTATCGGCCCTTTAGAAAAGGGGACGATAGGAAGTTTTTCATATCCTTCCAAAGCTTGAATCGCCTCTTGAAAGTTAGCACTCAAAACAATATTCAACATTTTCATTGTCCTACTATTTTCAAGAGCTACTTGAAGTTCGTCCTCACCATCCATCTTAAACACTTCATGTGAAACAAAGTCAACCACATCTATGGAATAACACGAGTGATCATCACACAGGAATTTCATGGACCATTAATATTAAACTCTACCATATTCCCATCAAATTCCATAGTCAAGCATCCACTATGCACATCAATTTTAGTTTTTACGATTTTCAAAAATGGCCTACCTAACAAGATAGAGGTTGCATGTTTATCATGTTCCATGTCAAGGACATAAAAATCAGTAGGAAAAATTATTTTATCAACTTTAACTAACACGTCCTCCACTATTCCCTTAGGATAAGCATTGGAACAGTAAGCTAACTGAATCACAACAACAGTTTCATGTAAGATACCAATCTTTAAGGACCAATACAAAGAATAAGGAATCACATTAATTGAGGCACCTAAATCGAGCATGGGTCTTTGAAACGTGGTGTTTCCTATCACACATGGTATAGTGAACATGCCCAGATCACTACATTTTGGAGGTAGATTCTTTTGAAACATTGCGGATACATGTTCACTTACCTTTACCTTCTGCACTCCCCTCAAGCTTTTCTTTCTTTTTGTGGTACACATTTCTTTGAGGAATTTAGCATACCTAGGAATTTGTTTTAAAGCATCTAAAAGGGGAATGTTTACCTCACACTTACAAAAGACTTTGTAAATGTCCTTGTCACCTTCCTTCTGTCGAGTATCTTTTGGTGCCTCAGAGAGTGGTGGACTGGATCACAGGGTGGAAGTGGTTGTTTCTTCTTTTACTCTCTTGATGTGGATGGCAATGGCTCGGCCTCAGGCACTGGCTCATGGACAACTACCTCTTCTTCTATTTCCTTCTCGCTCACATTTGCTTTTTCGTTGCCCTTTAGCTCCTTACCACTCCGTAGAGTGATAGCACTTGCATTTTGCTTGGGGTTAAGCTCCGTTTGTGACGGTAGCTTACCCGAATCACGGGCCTCTAGCCTTCCCACCGGTTCCGAGACTTAGCTCATTTGCTTCTCTAAGTTCTTTATACTCGAGGGGGTTTCCTCCTGAAATTGGACCATATTCCCGTGCATGTTAGTCACATTTTTAGTTAAAGCATTAATCATCTCCTCCATTGACATGCCGAAACTTGATCCCTGTGCTTGGCCTTGCGGCCGGAAATATGGAGCTCCTTGCTCCGGTGGTCTTTGGTAAGGTGGTGGTGGACGGTTGAACTGATGGTGTGGCGGTTGGTTCCCCGATGTATTTCCATACCTTAAATTAGGATGATCTCGTCATCCCGGATTGTAGGTGTTGGAATATGGATCATAACGCTTTTGGAAACCTTGGTCTTGAAAACCATCAGCCTTTACCTCCTCACTAGATTCTTCCCATAGATGAGGACAGAAATCAGTTGGATGATATGATGAACATATACCACAAGCCTTCACGTGGTGTGTCTCTCTTTAACTAGGTACTCCCTCATCATGGACGTCAAAGCTTGTACTTGATCCTCCAACTTAGAAGAACTAGAACCCTCGGATACCACTCGATGAGCCCCTGATCTTCTAGTAAACTGCCTCGAGCCTTCATTTAGCTCATTTATCAAGTCTTTAGCAGCTTGTGCAGTTTTATTAACGACATAATCACCACTCGCTGCATTTACCATCCTAGCATCTTCATCACAAAGCCCATTGTAGAAATAAAGCGCTAGATCTTTATCAGAATAACCGTGGTATGGACAACTAGCACATAACTTCCTGAATCTCGCCCAATACTCATAAAAGGTTTCATTATTATTTTGCTCGATGTTACTAATCTCCTTCTTCAGCACATAAGACATTGAAGTCGGCAAATATTGATCGACAAAAGCTTTCTTTAAATCAGCCCATGTGGATATGCTACTCGGTCGAAGGTAGTATGACCAATCATTTGTTGCTCCTTTTAATGAGAACGGGAAGGCTTTGAGTTTCACCTTCACTTCCGACATCCCACTAGGCTTCATGCTGCTACAAACCACATGGAACTCCGAAAGATGCTTGTTCGGGTCCTCATCCTTTAGCCCATAGAATGTTGAAAGTAAATGTATCAACCCCGATTTCAGCTAAAAAGTTTCCCCTTCTTCTTCTTCTGGGAGTGTTATACATAGGGGATGCTGATCACGGTTCGGAGCTGTGAGCTCCTTTAATGTGCGTTTCTCAACTCTCAGAGGCATCTCTTCTTCTAGTTCAATAGCAAAAGGAATCTCCCTAAAGTTTGCACGCAATTCCCTTCCCAACCTAAAAAGAGTTCATTCCAAATCCGGATCTTACTGCAAGGGTTATTGTTTAGTAGCACAAGTAATAACCATAAACCATAAAACAAGCAATACAATCAACAATACAATACGCTAAACACAAACAAGTACGCCTTGCTCCCCGGTAACGGCGCCAAAATTTGGTGTGGAGTTGTCGTATACCCCTAACCAAATATAATTAAAGTTCTTTCCCTAACAAATGAATGTATAATGGAAGTAAGGATCGTATCCACAGGGACCAAAGTACGAGTTAATAAGCAGCAAAATCAAACCCCTAGAGTTCTTCTAGGAGTCACGTAACCAATTGGGGGTTTGTTTAAGAAAAATGTACTAAAACTATAGAGACTAAATAAGAGATGATGTGAGTTAAGTCAATGAAAAAGGACCTTGTACTCGATTAATATCCACTTCCAACCAAAGTATCGATCATGCAACTCACAATACTATTTCTCCCCTTTGGTCACCTATTGATAAGTCTAAACTTCTATCCTCCTATAGCGTGATTAAACAAACACGATCAGCGTGGTTTGAACCCCCTCTTACTATCACCTAACTCAAACAATAGCATTTAATTTCAAACCAATAGTAGCATTAAAACCGAGGCACAACCGGATTGCTAATGATATTGAAGTAATAACATTCAAGCAATAAGTTAAATCTCTCTAAGTACTTGAAGCAACAAATCAGCGTAACATAAAACACCTAGTGTGCTACCAAAGAACTAAGAACATAAACAACTGATTATGTTCTTAACTCTAGCATTTGATTGATATCACGTATTTATATAGAGTTTTCTCCCTTATTTACAAGCTAATTTGTGCGTCATTGGAGCTCTTGGGAGCTATTTTGTGCTAACTATCGTATGTAGTTGTGGTTTCGTGTTTTAGTATTGAATTGCAGGTTTTATGGAGTTTTCTCCTTATTCCCGAGCCTTTTGTAAGCAACCACGGCTTTACGAGATATTACGAGGCACGTAGGATGGCTTGCGAGCTTTATGGATAGTTTAGGAGGTCCCAAGACCCCTAAACGTGAAGATTAGAGAGCCAAGGAGTCAAAGGAGTTTTCCGTGCACTGATCGGGCAGAAATGGCCCGATCGGGCGAAGTATTTATGATCGGGTATGAAAGTTGCGCACCCGATTGGGCGATGTTTGCCCGATCGAATCGGGCGAGGAAGCATGTCCCCAGACCCGATCGGGTGACTACCGCCCGATCCGATCGGGTGGAGTGCTGCTCGGTCTCGTTGCTGTGCTACAGGCGAGGGGAACACGCTGGCCCAAGTTGTAGCCAGACCCGATCGGGTGGCAGCCTCGGGCCCGATCGGGTGGGCCGCTTTTCTCGCCTTATTGCTGCACTGCTGCTGCCAGAACCCAGAAGTGAAGGTGGGGGAATTTGTATGTGGACCCGATCGGGTACTGTGCTCGGGCCCGATCGGGTCTGGTGCTTTAATCGCGCTTTTTCACTTTTTGTTTCCGTTTTTAGTGAACTTGAGGGGGTATTATAAATACCTTTTCCTCATTATTTAGAGATACATCTTTTATTCATCTTTCATCAGGTTTTAGACTAGTTTTATTCTTCATTGTTCTTAGTTTAATTCAAACACTTTAGATTAATTTAGAGGTGATCAAACCTATTTCGATTTCAATAAAAGTTCCTGCTTTCCGTCAATTGGTACTCTTCTCTACTCTAATCTCTTTTATTATTATTAATTGCTTAGTTTATTTATTCAATTATTCATGATGCAATTGTTAGGGTTTCATATTAGTCTTATTGTTGTCAATTCAATTATGAGTGAGTAGTTTTCTTTCTAGGGTGTTAGATAGGAAAACCATGTTTATACCATGATTGTGATTTAGCTTTCTTTCAATTTCTAGGGCTTGATTAGGGTGATTGTGATGTGGTTTGTTGTTATTGAGTAATTAATGTCAGTGTACAAGTTCATTGATTGCTTGTGGTTAATAGTTGTTTGCACAGATCCGTCTTACGACTAGAGGCCTAGGACACGTCAGTAGTTCTGATTACGTTAGTGAACATGCGGCGTATGTTGAACTATGAGCGTTGAGTCTTAACCATAGCTCAACATAGGCTCTAATCCCTCGACTCTTGACTTAGGTTTTGATAGTAGTTGACCCTATTTGATTGGTATAAGCATGGTGGACCGACCTAATACCCTAGACTTTTATTCCATAGTTTAATCCTCGATTTATTCAGTCTTCCGTAGTCTATTCTTTAGTTTAATTAATTCCTTCCTGATTTCATCTGGAGTAGCTGAATTGGTTGAATATTGATTTAGAAACTCTGTCTCCCTGTGGATTCGACCCTGCTTCCACTGACTACCTAGTTAGAGGTCCGTAGGTTTATTTTTGATTAGGTGATACGACTAAAACCTATCATTGATCATTCACACAACTACACTAGTAGTACTCCTAGCAGGATTGTGCAAATGTCAATGAAATAAGCTTAAGAGACCTTACAATAACCAAAGGAGATTAGAAGAACAAGAGTTCTCACATGCAAAAGTTGAAAGCTTCAACTAACCGGATCCAAGAACGAGATTACGCTAGAGCATACATGATTTACACCTAAGATTTCTAAGAACTGTTGGTGTTTCAAACCCTAAAAATGGAACCTAATTGCTGATCTTTTCTCCTTCTCTCTCTACAATATAAATGATCTAAAACATAATAATAAAAACCATCCGTAGAAGGAAAGATAAAAGAAAAAAAGAAGTGCGCGGCAGTGTCTGGTCACGACTCGCGACCACTGTCGCGACCCATGACAGGCGTCACGACTTGCGGCTGGCTACTGCCTCCCCCTTGCTCAAAAGCTATAACATAAAGGGGGAAGGGGAATAAGGAATAGCTTGGAAGGCCTTGCAAGATGCTTCAAGTGGCTTGACCGCTCGATTCTCGGAGCTCGGGATCGGAAGACTTGGAGTTGGCTCAGATGCTTCTAAATACTTCGGAAGGCTTCGGAACGACTTGTCGCTAAGTACTTGGATGTCTTGACGCCCCGTAAGATGATAGAATGACGCACAATCAAGACACACCAAAACTTGCGACACGACTCTCTAAACCTTATTAACATCAAATCGAACCAAAACCCGAACTCTAAACACACACCGACACACAAAACCATCCAAAAATCGCCTAAGATTGGCGAATAACTTCGACGCATCAGGATTTTCCATGACCTTGAAGTTATGAAACAAAACTCATAACCACTGGGTCAAGCCTTGCTTGATAGTAAAAATTTATACCATACTCATAGGCAGATAGGCTTAGTTTGAATTTTTCTATTTCGCCTGCTTCAAATTAAAGTCGTTATTGGAGTTGCGAGTTAAAAGTCAAAATTGTTCTTCAAAAAATATGTTTAACAATAACACTTTCCAACTAAACTTAGAAAAATATCGAAACATTATCGCCCGTATGAAAACGTATCGGCTTACTCGGAATTTTGTAGCGGAAAACATTTAAATAAAATACTTCAACAATACTTAAGTCATAGTTCAACTTAAAAACATTATCCAAACCAAAAAATAGTTTAAACCAATTGTAGACAACACAAAATAAATATCCCATAAAGTAACTTCAAGATGGAAACTTAAATATATATAGCTACGGAAAAGAGAAAGCAATCTTCCAAATCCTCAATGAGTATGGATGCATCATCACTTCAAACCGATAGGCAATTACTATATTGAAGAACTGCTCGCTAATTAAGGGTCATAACAGGATCAATACAGCACAACCATGATCGACGCACATAAAAGCTCGCAAGCAACAAAGCTGAATACATACATGACAAAATAAATCATGTAAACCTAAAATGATACTAATAAGAATTAATTTATGGATAACAATAACATAATAAAATATCAGACTCGCTAAACTGACTTGACTTCACAAAACCAACAATATAAAGTTATTAACAGATTTGAATAGTTATTAAGTTATTAATAAAACTAGGAGAGAGAGAGGGAGAGGAGGGTTCCGTGTGAGAGAGAGAAAAAGAGTGTAAAGGGTGAGGGTTTTTGGGGTTTCAATGGATTTGAATAGTTATTAAGTTATTAAGAACTGTTGGTGTTTCAAACCCTATATAGGTTTGCCAAAACTAGTACTAGTAGGCTAAGGGAGTTTAATTGGGCTTTTAGTTTAGGCATCAAAGATTGAATTGCATTGGACTCCTTTAATTCATATTTTAAAATCGTTTATACTTCGACCCGGACAAAATAAGTTATTAAATAATTTTCAAAGTTCAACCCAATAAAAATATATGATTATTTAAAACATAAATAATCATATATATATATATATATACTATATATACTATATATATATATATATATATATATAGGGGTTGGATCCATTGAAAACAACCCTTAGGCTGAAAACTGAAAACAATAGATCTGGGTCGTCCACCACTTCACAAGCATCATCTAACATCTACGATTTGCCCAATTCATTAGCTCAGTCATCCTGCGTAAATTCAACAACTTTAAACAAGATGTATTCTCTCGGACCTCTCCTTCGCTCATTAGGGTGTTCCTTTCCTTCTCCTTGCTCAAATCTCTCTTCTGAATCAGTGGATCAACTTAAATTCTCTTCGCGATGAATAAAATTTCCACCCCCGTCATCAGAATGCAATCGAGCTTTACAATTTATCAGGCAAGCAATCAATTTAGCAATCAAACTTGATGAATTAGAGAAATTGAAATTACTACTACTTCTATCTCTTTTGCAGCGAAATCCTTCAAGTTCACTTATAAATCGCTTAATTTTCATTCATCGGAAAGTTACAGGTTTGATTCAAACAAGTTGCTCCCAAATTGATGATAATCTTGTTGTAATTAGAAAGCATAATTATATTTGTTTTGGTGTTCGATTCATAATTGAATTTCTCATTAGATTATTTTTTTTTGAATTCATTGATGAAAATAAAAGTTCTGGCGGTGGTTATTTATTGAATTTGACAAACATTGTTGAGTGTAATTTTTTTTTTCTACTACTGTTAATTCTGTATAAAGAGGAGTTCATGAAGTTTGTCTCATTTGTACCATAAATCATCTATCTATCTATTTTCATTTTGAGTTTTAAATGGACCCTTATTTTCCAAAATGTACCCTACTATTGTTAATTCGTATTATTGCGATGAGTGCTCAAAATATTATCTGCTTAATATGTGTGATCAATTCAATGAATTAATTTTAGGTTTTCAACATTTGAGAGCAAAATATATGTTTTTACATTTGTTGCGAAGGTCTACTTGTTGAGTATCAAATTTGGCATATTTTCTGTTTATTTTAATCTTATATTCGAATCGTCAATGAGTTATACCACTACTTTAAATACATCTGTTCGATTATATCTATATTATTATTATTTGGTTTTTGTTTCAAACTTGCTTGCGAGATATAGAGTTTTTCTCTTTGTTACTCGTATTTTCCATGTATGTAACACTTTTATTTAAAATTTAGCCTTTTTTCTAAATGAAGCTTATTGTATTACTTAGTTGTAGAACTAGCTACAATGTGGAAAAGGGGCAGTAAGACGAAGGAAATTATTTTCTCTATATAGGTAGTTTGTCTCTTCGCATTAGGTTGACATATCCTAGGCATCTGCTTATCCACGAGTTGTAGAGTTGATCTTGGTTGAGCACATGATTACAGTTTATTACGGCCTTAAGAAGATCACTAGTGTATGTTTGGAACCTACATGGTTACTTATTTGTATTTTGGTTTTCCAGTTAAAATTAAATTTCTAGAGGTTCGTTTAAAATGCCCAATCGTTTTTTTAACGAAGTACTTCTTTTTCATTCATAACTATATTTATCCATTTTGATCGGGCTTTGTTAAGAATGTATTTGACTTTGTAATATACCTGTTTAAAAATACCATGTATTTTGTTTTAAGTATGCCCTTTGGTGACATAGGATCACAGTCGCCCAACTACACCAACTATAAGGTCGATGCGATTGTCGATGTTTTTCCCTTGAACTTTAGTTTGTGAGATTGAATATGTTACGTTCAAGGCTAAGCTAAATAAGAGCTAATGTGCTAACAAGTTGAGGTTGGAGACGCGTTATTCACAATTAGAGGAAACAAGTTTACGTAAGGTCTAATTAGAGTTGGCTTATTAGTCCAATTGACAATTAGAGGAAATAAAGTTTACTTAAGGCCTAATTAGAGTTGGCTGATTAGCCAATTGACAGTTAGAGGAAATAAGTTTACTTAAGGTTTAATTAGAGTTAGCTTGTTAGTCCAATTAACAATTAAATGGATCAATTACAAGCTACTGCTAAGTTAAGTGCTAGTGCTGCCGTGCTAGTGAATTTTCTATTGAACTAGCATCAGACCTGTCGTGCTGCTGCTGCTGTTGTTCTGCTGCTGCCGATGTTGGTGCTGCTACCGATGCTGATGCTGCTGCTGCCGGCGCTGGTGCTGCTGCTGCTGCTGTAGATGTTGGTGCTGCTGCTGCCGGCGCTGGTGCTGCTGCTGCTGCTGTAGATGTTGGTGCTGCTGCCACTGATGCTGCTACCATGTTGTGCTGCTGCCGCATGGATACATTGGAATACTCATTTCAATTGTAAAACTATTTTTTGTAGATGGACCCCATTTATCTTAAATGTACCCCTTTTTTGAAAATATGTACCTACGCAGTTCAGGCTCTTTCAAACTGTTAATTGGCTTTAAGAACCATAAGATCCTTCTTATTGTTGTTATGTAACAATGATTATTCATAACTCTTTATTTCCAACCTATCAGCTCAATCGGAAGAGCATTGTGCGGTGCACAAAAGGTGTAGGTTCGAATCCTACATAGGTTGCATGTACCTCTTTCAGTTCTAAATGTACCTCAATTCTATTTACGTGTACAATGCCTTGGTCAATTATTAGAAACATGACATTGATGTTATACAAATATCAGAAATGCTACTAAAGACCATAGTCTTCCCCATTTACAAAATTAGAAATCTTATACAAATCGAGCAAAGATGCGGCCACTATTCAACCAATGTTATCTGAAATTCCAAAATCCATGCGCCCTTTTTTATTTTAAATGTAACCATTTTTATTCTAAATATAACCATTTCACTCTTATGCCCACTTACGTAATATACTAGATAAATTTAAATGCTAATGGGGCTACATTAACGAACAAAGAGATACCTTTATATATTTAAAAGGGTTACTGTCAAGGTTGATGATAAAACATCAACACCCCTTGATAGTATAAAAGGCCTAAGTTAAGTGCTAGTGCTGCCATGCTAGTGCATTTTCTATTGCACTAGCATCAGACCTCATGTGGTTTCCTGCCGAGATGTTGTTGCTGCCGTGCCGCTGCTGCTGAGTTCTACCGCTGCCTTGGTACTGCTATCATCATCATTCAACTATAGTAATTTTAAAATAATTAATCGTAGGGAAAATTTAAAATTCATAAACATCTTAACGGTAACCCTTTTAACACTAAATGTACCCTTTTAATTCTTAATTATAGCTCGTTTGATTCTAGATCTATTATTCATAATTCGTGACCATTCTTGTCTAAATACTTTAAAACATGATGACAGAAAAATAGTTGATGGTCTCCATTGCACATATTCCGAAACATATGCAAAGGGAGACATTGACAAAGCATTGGCTAAACTTAAAAGGGGTACATCTAAAAGAAGAGGTACATTGACAATAAAATGTATAGTTCCAGTTATGTAGGATTCGAACCTACATCTTTTGCGTGAAAACACAAATGCTCTACCAATTGAGCTAATAGGTTCGTACTCGTAATATATATATATTATCTCATTATAATGCTCGTTCTTAGCAATTCTATAATAGAAGTAAATATCTAGTCACTTACCAACCATATACATCATGACCGGAAATGTTCAAATGCATTAAAATCATATAGTATGAATTTGAGAATATTCAAAATTAAAAAGGATACATTTAAAAACAAAAGGGGCACATTAGTAAACAAAAACGGTAAATATCACTTACTGGACTAGGCTGCTATGAGCATGAGGTGTTTTGTTTCTATGTTGTGGGGCTTCTAAGAGGACCTAGAGTTGTTGTGGAAGCTGCTTGGGATGCTTTGAAGGATGGGTGGTTGCCTCTGTTTTCTATTGATGAGCTTCTCTTAGTAGGTTTGAGGAATGCATGTGGGTTGGGTGGATTGCAGCTTTTCTTTGAAATGGGATGCTGGTTTTAGGGTCTAGTGTCGCTGCCAATGGCCCATACCTGGTGTTGGGTTGAGATTGCACGCTATAGATTATGCGTAAGGAATGCAACAATTGTTGTAGGTGTTGGGCTGATCTTGTTGTTTTAGTTTGTTGTGGGTATGTGGCTGAAGTTTTAGCTAATAGTTAAAAGAGATGTCCTTGCGTTTACAATTCAGACCGACAAGAGGCATGGACTTTGTTCACAAGTTCAATAATGATTATGGCATTTCTTGAACTTATTCTTTCTACCTTACTCCACTTAAGAATTACGAGTAATTCACATACACTTGAATCTGCACATTAGAACTAGGACGATATATATGGAAATCTCACCGCATGTAGAGCGATAAACTGATTGCAAAAGGCAAAATGGAACCCATTATTGACATGCTTTTTCCGGGGCTAGTCAGCTATGACGGAGAAAAATGGTCCAAACATCGGAAGATCATCAACCCTGCCTTCTACCTGGAGAAGTTGAAGGTCATCCCCTAGACAAACCTATCCTTTTAAATTTACCTACAGTGATCAATAAGAGATCCTATATATAATACTTGTTAATTAAGCAGACAACAGTAGCAGAGCATGTAATCCATATGATCACACTGACAGAACACAGAAACACTCGAAATTCTTGAAACATAATCTTCTTGTGGTGTTTTGTTAAAGCTTATGTTGCCAGCATTCCGTGATAGTTCTGCAGAGATGATCAATAAATGGGATATGATAGTAGCTAAAAAAGGTTCAAGTGAGGTAGATGTGTGGCCCGATCTAATGAAACTCACTGTTGACGTGATATCTAGAGCAGCATTCGGTAGCAGCTATAAGGCGGGGCAAAGGATATTTGAGCTACTGAAGAGCAGACTGATCTAGCTCTTCTCATGATACAATCAGTTTATGTCCCAGGACTGAGGTAACTTCTAGCAATTTGTAATCTACCGAATAATCGACTCAATAAAGAAAGTATGGTTTAATCCTGCTGCATGTTTACAGATACATTCCAACAGCGAGAAATAAAAGGTTTGTGGAGGTTGAAGATCAAATACATACTTCATTGCGCGCAATTATCAACAAAAGGAAAAATAAATCAGGGATGGAGAAGCAGTAAAGCCTGACCTGTTAGGCACACTCATGGATTCCAATTTAAAAGAAATCCAGCAAGTTGCTGTAAATAAAAAGTTTCAGCATGCTGGAATGAGTCTTCAGGAGCTGATTGAGGAGTGTAAACTGTTCTACTTAGTCGGACCAGAAACTACCCCGACACAACTGGTTTGGACATTGATTTTGTTAAGCAAGTACCAAGATTGGCAAGCAAGAGCACGAGAAGAAGTCTAACAGACATTCGGGGATAATGTGCCAGACTTTGAAGGTTTAAGCCATTTGAAGATTGTAAGTTTTCTGTTATTCTTAGTTTCAACCTATGTAGGATTCGAACCTACATCTTTTGTGTGAAAACACAAATGCTCTACCAATTGAGCTAATAAGTTTGTACTCGTAATCTATCTTATCGCATTATAATGCTCGTTCTTAGCAATTCTATAATAGAAGTAAATATCAAGTCACTTACCAGCCATATACATTGTAAATAGATATTAGAAGTTGAAAGTGTTCTAGTATATGTATTTTGTTATCATATACATCCTTTTTGCATATCTACTTTTGTTGGTCTTTGTTAGTTCTGCTACAAGCAAACAACAAAGAAAAACAGCCATGTTGTAAAATCTTCAAGGTAACTTACTCCTTATCCAAGAAGCATGATAGTGCCTATTTTTAAAGTAAATGTATTTCTTTACAACTTAATGTAGTCCTTGTTAACAAAGTCACCTAAAAGAAGTTGAGCTAGTGATCATTACACTATCAAATTCGGCAATACCAATACCGATACCAGCAGTCTAGCACAAAGAAACTTGATAAAGCTCACAAATTAACATGTTCAAGTGTTCAGATTCATCAATAGTATTAGAAGAAGCAATCTCAATTCATCAAACCAAATTTCACAGGTATAGTCATACTTACATAACCAAATAATCTGAAGGATGCGAATATAGTACAAGATATAAATCAATACTTTGCAAATTTAAGAAAAGGACCAAAACCTGACTTTGAGGCTTGTTGCTTCTGCCTCCTGCTTACTAAACTAATTGACTCTGAAATCAACCACTCATTTCAAGAATAACAAACTCGAATATAAACTGCTAAAATTCTCTAACTTCCTAAATCTGATTTTTGCAAATTCTTTAACGAATCATAGTAGCTCAATGTTTCTCACTCTTCAATCATCAAAGATAATGGAAAAACCATTCCTACAACAACAAACAAAAAATTAAGAAAAGAATTCTCATTCGTCTTAGAACAACACAAATAATTTTGAACCTTCAATCACCAGAAATCGATGAGAAGTATGCGAGAATTCTTGAACTTTGTTGTTGCCCTAGATCTCCAAAGAGGGAAAATTAGGGAGAGAGACTCAAATTAAAACTCAAACATTGAGAATTAGAGATAAAAGATTCCTCAAAACCATACCTGGAAATCGTAATCCGTCGAAGATTTGCACAAAGAATCCGCCAGGGGAGGCGAGAGCAGGAAGAGAGAACGAGAGTGCAAAGAGGGAGGCGAAACCAAGAGAGAGAAAATTTCTGGAAAGCAAAATGAAGTTTGATTTCAGCTTAAGTCATATTTTTATCTCGGCCGTCCAATAATACCATGGCCGATCTAACAGTTGGCAATCCTTGTTTTCAGTTTTGATCCCTTCCCTATATATATATATATATATATATATATATATATATATATATATATATAGCGTAATCAAGGAATGCGATCTGCCACGTGTCACCATCACTCTCTGAATGACACTCAATCCATTTCATTCTTATATAATAAAAAAATATCTACGTGAAGATTCAAACATGTGACCTTGAGTATGCAATAAGGAGTTCTAACCACTACTCCAACATGTTATTAGTGCTAGATAGAAACCAAGAATTAAGTTGTATATTTATAAAATGCATATTGTAAATTAGAAGACTTTTTTATATATAATTTTTCACACTACATGACATCAATTATTTTAACTGTAATTACTTTTAGTACACAAAAAATCCGAGCATCGTCGGGGTCTAAATCCTAGTTTTACTTTAAAAGTAGTCAATCATTTGATAATTTAATTAATTAAAAGTCAAAATCATTTATTAGTTTACTTTAAATATATTTATAAAACTCATAAAATTACTACAGTCTACCCCTCTTAAAAGAAGTTTCATCCCGAAATTTGGCACAAAAAACTCTAATCGTTTGAAAACTCTTTACTTTAACTCCTTCAAATGGAGGATTCAGAAATACTTATGTCACACGCACACACTTTACCAATTTGAAACTCATTTGTGTCACTATATGGACACATTTATTTTGCACTAACATGTGCAAATTGCCGAAATAAGAATAAAAATGCTTAAAAGTACCATAAAATAAGACAAAAGGCGCGAAATTATATCGCATTCTACCCCTCTTAAAAAGAAAACGAGTTACTGATAAAAGGTTTTTAGTGTGTCGTTAAGGCACTAAGAACCGCTTAGCAAACAATACTTATAATCCTAACGAGCGACTACAATGAACGTAGCAATGACAAGTCAAAGGTCGAACCACAAGGAAATAGGGATTGACTAATACCCAAGTGAACGGTATTTGGGGGTGTAAGGATTAAATAAATATCAACTAACAACTAACTAAGAATAACAACTAGCAATCAAGTAGAGATGTAAATATGATAGGGAAAACACTAGAGCTTGAGTTACTCGCATGAACTAGGGCAAGACACGACACTAATGCAACTACGAAACTATAGAGAATAACATGCAAGGTTAAGTTTCCCTCTAAAGTACTTGAGTCCTCTCTCGAATGGTCCTCAAGAGTAATCAATTAATCAATCGACTATATCCTCTCTCGAATGGTCTTTAGCCAATTGATTAATAGATTCAATTTGCTTCCAAAACCCCTAAATAGGATCCTCTTAATTTCTACCCAATCTCTTGGTCTAGAAAATAAGTTGATTCATGGGAATGACTAGACAACAACAATCAATTAAGAGTAATTGAAATCTAAGCCCTAGCATAAACTTGATCAAGGTCTACCCTAAGGTGTCAAAACACCAAGATCAATGCATATTAGACAAGAATAAAGAAATTACAAGAGCATCCAAATTAGCCCTAATTCATGCTTTTACCCAAACCCTAGATAAGGAACTACTCACTAATCATGGATTCAAAGCAAAAGAGATTAAACAAATTAAACATGATTAATAAAATAATAGAAATAAAGAAGAGAGATTCAAAGAAAATTACTTGGATTGAATTAACAATTGAATCTTCAAAGTTGCAATAATGAGAAAACTAAGAGTTTGAGAGAGTTTAGAGTCTTAAGCTATGTAATTAGAGTCTAAGTATCGAGATGAATGTCGACAAAAACGCTAAAACTATTTATATGGTTCATTAAACTAAGACGGAAAAACGGGGCAAAAGCCCGAAATCAGGTCGACACGGTCGAGTAGACCTGTTCTTCAATAATCCTCAGCGTTCTTCAAAGGTCACTGCTTCCGTGGAAAAATGTCTTCACATTCGTGTCCAAAACGACACGGCCGTGTAGACCTGACTTTCAATACTCCTCAGCATCTCCAAGAGCTACTGCCACGGTGGAAAAATAACTACACGGTCGTGTCCAAAACGACACGACCGTGTAGACATAGTCTTCAAACTTCAACAGATTTCAGTTTACAAACTGATCATGGGAAATATATGCTACACGACCGTGTCAAAACCTACACGGTCGTGTCCTCCTGAGAATGCCCAATCAGCTTCAATCAAGGCCTTCACTACTCCCATCAACGTTAGGCTACACAGCCGTGTCAAAAGCCACACGACCGTGTAGACCTGCTACCGTGCTTCTCAAAGCTAGGCCTCCACCCAAAGGTCCTCCAAAGACCAAAATGCTCCAAATACTTGTTAGTTAGCCTGGAAATCATCCTAAACAACTAAACGAGTAGTGAAACGACAATATGGACCAAAGACATCAAAACCCATACAATTCTAGACTTAAATGCTCTATTCTACATGCAAGGACACTAAAAATGAAGCATGATTAAGCACAATAAAGTGCTTATCAAACTCCCTCAAGCTAGTCCAATTGCTTGTCCTCATGCGAACAAACAATAGACACAGTGAGCAAGATGACCTACAATATGGGACTACAACAGGGTCAAGCACACAATCAAAAACACGAGAGATATTGACATTAGATAAACCAAGCATCCAATTAGCACCAACAAAGCCTCATAGCATGTCATGTAACACAATCAACTCATCAATCATACCACAACCTATCTCTCCCAAGCTGGACTTAACTGAACCTGACATACCTCACTATAGATAAGTGCACTCAAACTCTCATGTGTTTATGGCTAGTCAATGACTCTCAACCTAGTTTGAATCGAATCAAAGTAGCACATACTCTTTAACCTTGACCTTTTGACTCACCTCCAATCCAACAATACAACACATAATGAACAAGAGGACTTTCAAGGGTTGTAATGGGGAATTCCAAGGTAAGATTTTTGTAGGTGAGGGCATGCAAGTTAAGCCAAGTGGTCCACCCCACACCATAGAAAAGTTGTTGAACGTCACCTTGAACCCAAAGGGCCGTGGAAGTGTTCTCATCGTAGAATTTGGTGGGGCGAACTTGTCTCCTACTAAGTCTCATGAAGGTTCTAAGATGGTCGGGATTGGTGAAATTGATCCCAAGTGTGTCTATCTGTGGAGGATGGATAGGTGGTGGAGGTGGTGGTGGTGATTGGTTGCGAAGGTTCGATGTGCTTGTTTGCCTTACGGGGTTTTTTCGGCTACTAGAGGCCATTATGTCAATGAATCACAAAGCTATGGTCAAACAAGCAGTACAAATTGCACACAAGACCAAACAACAATTCAAGAAGAACAACCACCCAAATCTAGGGTCAACTACACTCACCAAAAGCACAACAATCCCACAACAAGAAGTTCCTCAATAAACAACAAACGAAACCACTCAATCCAACCCAAATCGAGTATCAACAATCAACAAACCACAATCCAACAACTAACTTCAATAATTTCAAACAAAAAGTAAGAAATCAAGAGAGGAAAGTGCATACCGCTCGAATGGTGGGAGTAAATCCCGCACATGAACCTTTGGCGATGGTAGATGATGGTGTGGAGTGAAGATTGCCTTCCAATTGCAAAGAAATTCGTCACCAAACACTTTCCCCAAATTGATTGGAGAAGTTAGGGTTTGAGGAAAAATTGGATTTGTGGAAGAGAAAGGGATGAATAGAGGTACGTAATGAAGATTTGAGAGGAAAGAGTGAGTTTAGTGGTGGATTGGTGGTGAATGAGTGAGTAATGAGGGAGATTGGAGTAGAGAAGGGAGGGTTTGAGTGAGAGTGGGGAGGGGGTTTGAAATTGTGAAGAAAGAAACGGTTGTGTCGATTTTGACACGGCCATGTTGCCCATAATTCTAGCATGCAGGATGTTTTGAACAGCAGAGCTACACGGGCGTGTCGAAATCAACACGACCGTGTAGACCTGCTGTTCAACATTCTCTCGTTTTTTTGTACTTCCTCCTCTCTTTTTTTCTTTTCTGTTTTTTTTATAATACAGGAAAAAGAAACAAAACTAAACTAAAAATAAAAATAAATAAAATAAATAAAATTAAAATCAAACAAAATAAAATCAAACTACCTAGTCCTAGAAGAAAGAAAAATAAGAGAAATGAAAAATGAGCTAAAAGGCTTGGGTTGCCTCCCAAGAAGCGCTTCTTTAAGTCATTAGCTTGACTAAGAGGACTCACCTCTCAATGATGGTACTCGGGAGAGCCAAGTATCAAACAACCCACAAAACCAATGTTGTGGTTGTCGTGGTAGAGCTTCAAGCGTTGACCATTTACCAAAAAGAGACTCTTATCGCCAACAATTTCATATGCTCCATAGGGGGTGGTTTTCACTACTTCAAATGGCCCCGACCACTTTGATTTAAGCTTTCCGGGAAAAAAGATTAAGCCTTGAGTTAAACAACAAGACTTTGTCCCTAACCCGAAACTCTCTTTGTTGTATCCTTTGGTCGTATCATTTATTTGTTCGCTCATTATACAAGCGCGAACTCTCATAAGCATCAAAGCGTAGCTCCTCTAGTTCCACCAACTTCTCCTTTAGAGCTTCCCCCGCCAAAGTAAAATCCATATTAAGCTCCTTGATTGCCCACCAAGCTCGATGTTCAAGTTCAACGGGCAAGTGACAACCCTTCCCATATACAAGAAGATAGGGGGTGGTGCCTATAGGAGTTTTGAAAGCGGTGCGAAGAGCCCAAAGAGTATCATCTAGCCTCAAAGACCAATCCCTTCCTAGTCTTGTTAACCACTCTCTCAAGCACATTGTTCCTAGTCTTATCTCACAAGTCATTTCTCCATTAACAAGTTGATCAAGAAGAAGCTCAAAGCTAGATTTTGATGGTTCGGATTGCAAATGAAAACCAATTTGAGGAGAGGGATCATAATCAAGCACATGAGGATTAATCATAGGGTCATGAGGCACATCATTGAAATTCATGCCAAAATTAAAAGAATATTGAGAAGTAGCATGAATATCATTCACGTTAGAGTGTACCTCGTTACAATGAGCATACAAAAGAGGTGGACTAGAATCATGCATATTAGGCTCGCTAGGATGAACATTTGGCACATCAAGGGACCTCATGCAAGAATTGGTAGAATCATGACAATTTACGTAAACTTCCCAATCATAGGTATCCTTAGCAAACCACATGTAGAAATTCCAAGCTTCATCCAAAGATATAGTTCAAAATTCACCATTAAACATATTCTCAATCACTTCTCTAGTATACTCATTTAACCCCCAATAAGTTATCTCAAAAGCCTCCCAAAGATTATACCCATGGTAATTGAGAAAGTCCTCAAGTCTATTGAAGAATTTCCAAAATGGTTCATTTTCAAATTGAGGAAAAGAAGTGCTTGCCATTTTCTTTGTTTTTTTTTTTAATAAAAAAGGAAAAAACTATGCACAATGACCTAGACTCATCTAATCAACACAAGTCAATGAAAGCCGAAGTCCCCGTCAACGGCGCCATTTTGATAGAGGAAAAATTAGGTCGTTACTAATCCCCCTAAAATCAAACTAATGCCTAACTAGACCACTAAACTAAGTAAAGTGGTAAGTAAGGGTCATTCTTCCACAAGGACTAAGGAACATTGATATGTGTTAATTTAACGATAAGCTAGGTCGAAAAGGAATCGAAAGGTGTCAACTACCAACTAAAATCTATCAAACTAAACTAAGTACCAAAGGTCAAATAGGATTAGGAAAAGGGATCCAACACCAACCAATCATGATTTAGGGAATTTGATGGGTGAAACATGGAGGAAAGAAACCAAGCAACTAATTGAGGTTATTGACTCTTAACTAGCTCTAAGCCCTCTCTCAAGGGTGCATAAAACTACCTAGATCACATAATTAAGCCACTCTCATGGTCTCAAACATGCAACCAAGGGATAATCACAATGTCAATCCACAAAACCCTCACTCAAATATCACTCTCATGAGTAATTAAGCAAGATAATAGCATAAATGTCAACCTTAATCTCCTCTCTCGATTTGATTAAGGCATCAATAAAACAAACATCCAAGTGGCCAACTAGAATGCAAGCAAATAGTAATCAATCCATTAATCAATTAATAAGCCTAATCAAACTCCTAATTTCATATTCAAACACCCAAAATCAACCATAGTTGAGTTTTCACTCAAACCCTACCCAACAAACTACTCCATAAGCACAAAAATAAGAGCTTTAGTGAAATTAATGATACTAAACATTAATCTAACATTAAACTAAACCAAATAGACCATAAATAATTAAACTAAGCATGAATAATTAATCTAAGAAAAACAATTAAGATAAAGCAATAAAAGAAGATAGATAGAGTAAGAAATGCTCATTGATAGATTGTTGAATCTTTGAATACAAGTTGTCACCCTTGAATCTCCCATCTTCAATCTCTCTTTGAGTTTTCTCACTTTTCTCTCTAAACTAAGCTATGGAGGCTAACCCTCCCTAAAACTAGGGTATTCAAGGTTGAAAGTGTGAAAATCAGAATTCTCTCCTAAGTTTAGGTAAAAAGAGTATTTATATAACCCCCAACTAAGGGCAAAAAGGGAAAAAGAAAATAAAATAGACATTTTCCGCAAATCAGCAGTGATCGGGCGATCCATAATGGTGATCGCCCGATCACCATGAGGCAGGAACTCGTGGAAATCCACAGCCGTGATCGGGCGATCACTTTTGTGATCGGGCGACCCAAAGGTGGATCGGGCGATCCACCTGCCCGTCAGCACAGGACAGTTTAACTTGTAAAGGTCATAACTCCTTCGTTTCTTGTCGGAATCAAGCGTGTGAACTCTTGTTGGAAAGCTCTTGAGATGAACTTCAATCTCCAACTTGAATCACTACCAAATGATGTTTAGTTTGTGAGATATGAGCTTTTGAAGTCAACCATTGTGCAAAACATGAAGGAAACTTGGTAGATTTTGCTTCCTTAACCTCCTTTTGCCTTTCTTTCTTCATTACTCATGCTCTAAACCTTAAATATACATTTTTGGGATTTTGTAGGTAAATCAAATGGTTACTTTGATAGTACCTACATACAACATGAATGAAATGGCATAAAAAGGTCATAGAAAATGAGCGAAAAGGCTAAAAATCTACAAAAGAGCTACAATCACTAACAAAACGTGAATTGAGCAAAATGAAACTATAAATTGCAAGATAATGAAGAAAAATGATTCTAATCAAAGGAAAATAAGAGGTTTAGAGTGATATAAATATCACTCATCATATGGCACTGAGTCAACACAGAATAAATCTCATGGTTGGGCACACACCTCCTAAAAACAGAGTCAACACACTTCTTGAACAATAGAGGGTCGTCCCGATAGTATCTACACACTTCCTTGAAGAACCTCTTCCTTGGCTGAGAAGTAAGACCATGAGGTTCAATCCCACAAGCTAAGTAGTTCGCAAAGTCCGCGAACCATGGGACCTCATTGTTTATGATAGCAAAGAGGTGTTCTTCCTTAAAATCATCATTGATAGGGGCATCCTTGATATCATCATCTCTCTCATCAAAGGAGAGGCGAGAGAGATGGTCAGCTACCAAGTTCTCTGTCCCCTTCTTCTCCTTCATCTCAAAATCAAATTCTTGGAGAAGTAGAACCCACCTAATGAGTCTAGGCTTTGCATCTTTTTTGCTCATCAGGTAGCGGACCGCAGAATGGTCCGTGTAGACAGTAGCCTTGTTGCAAGTGAAGTATGAACGAAACATATCAAATGCGAACACTACGGCCAACATCTCCTTTTCCGTAGTAGCATAGTTCCGCTGTACATCATCCAAAGTCCTACTTGCATAGGCTATCACATGGAGCTTCCCTTCTTGGCGTTGCCCAAGGACAAACCCCACTTCAAAGTCACTAGAATCATACATTAGTTCAAAAGGCAAGCTCCAATTAGGAGCTTGCACAATAGGAGCAGAAGTGAGGGCTCTTTTTAAGGTTTGAAAGGCCTCAATACAAGACTCATCAAACCTAAAATCAACATCCTTTTGAAGTAGATTCGTCAATGGTTTAGCTATTTTAGAGAAATCCTTGATGAAACGCCGATAAAAACCCGCGTGCCCAAGGAAAGCACGAACTCCCGTCACCGAATTTGGTGGCGGAAGTTTCTCAATAACCGAAACCTTTGCCGGATTTACCTCAATGCCCTTGCTAGACACTTTATGACCAAGAACAATGCCCTCTTCAACCATGAAGTGGCACTTTTTCCAATTCAAGACTAGGTTCATCTCTTGACACCTTTTCAACACGCATTCAAGATTAGCAAGACATGTGTCAAAAGAGGAACCACACACACTAAAGTCATCCATGAAAACCTCAATAGAATCCTCCAACATGTCAGAAAAGATCGTCGTCATACACCTTTGAAAAGTAGATGGGGCATTACACAAACCAAAATCCATCTTTCGATAAGCCAATGTCCCATAAGGGCAAGTAAAGGTGGTTTTCTCTTGGTCATCCGGATGAATCGAAATTTGAAAGAATCCGGAATAACCAACAAGAAAACAAAAGTGTGAATGACGGGCAAGTCTTTCCAACATTTGGTCAATAAAAGGGAGGGGGAAATGATCTTTACTGGTGGACTTATTCAATTTTCTGTAATCTATGCAAACTCTCCACCCAGTGACAGTTCTAGTAGAAATAGTTTCCCCTTTCTCATTCTCAACAATAGTCATGCCTCCTTTCTTAGGAACCATGTGAATCGGGCTCACCCATTTGCTATCGGAAATAGCATAGATGATTCCCGCGTCACGCAATTTCATAATCTCCTTTTTCACCACCTCTTTGAGGTTGGGATTAAGTCTTCTTTGAGGCTCAATTAGAGGAGGCATTACTATCGGTGAGATGGATACGATGCATAGTAAGAGAAGGACTTATCCCCTTAAGGTCATCAATCGAGTACCCAATGACATCCCTATATTTTCTCAATATCTCAATCAACTTCAATATCGAGGTGTCATCAAGAGCCAAATTGACAATAACGGCATAAGCACATTCATCATCACGGAAAACATATTTGAGGGAGGGGGGAAGGGGTTTGAACTCTACCTTGGGAGGAGGCTTAGTACTGTCCTCCTTAGCAAAGGAAGTGGCAAGGACCTCAAATCCCGACCCAAGTGTTTCCTCAACGGTAGCACTGTCGAGAAGCATAGAGAACTCTTTCACCTCTTCCATATCTAAACTCGGCTCCTCAGTGATAGAAGCATAGAGCTCATCATCAGTGTGAAATTCCCTCTCAAAACCCTCCATCTCACTCTCCACATGACTAACTCGGCAAACCCTTTCAATCATAGGCTTCCTCAATGTCTTGGAGAACTCAAAGACAACTTTTTCATTGGCGACCTTAACAGTGATGGTGTCATTTCTACAGTTTACCACGGCGCACGATGTCTTAAGAGCCTACCTTCCAAGAATGAGAGGAGTTTCAGGATCTTCCTCAATGTCCATTACCACAAAATCACAAGGCATAAATACATGCCCAACTTGAATTGGAACATCTTTCAACTCCCCATGTGGGACCCTAACAGTTCGGTCCGCCAATTAGATCGTCTTCCTTGAAGGAAGAAGAGGAAAATGAAGGTGATTGGCTATGGAGAGAGGCATCAAACTCACATTTGCCCCCAAATCGGCCAACGGACCCTTAGGCTTAAAGTCATCTATCTTCACAGGCAAGGTAAAACTTCCAGGATCTCTTTGCTTCTTGGGCATAGCACGTTGCACAAGAGCACTCACTTGGTATGGCAATGTAATGAGCTCATCTTCTAACTTCCATTTGTTGGATAGGATCTCCTTCAAGAACTTGGCATAGGCCGGCATTTGAGACATGGCCTCAAGGAATAGGATGTTAATTTGAAGGCTCTTCGTGACATTGAGGAACTTAGTGAATTTGTCGCTCAACTTCCTCTCCACTAACCTTTGAGGATATGGGACCGGTGGCACATAGGTCTTAGGTGGAGGAGGTGTTGCCAATGGATTTTTGTCACCAACTTGCTCATGAGTCTCCTACGTCTCCTTGTCCTCTCCTCTTGTTTCAACATCAACCTCTCTCTCAATTTCTTCCCCTTGAGCGTCATTCTCAACCACTTCAACTTCACCTTCCTCACACTCATTGGGCATCTTGGGGCCCTCATAGTTCGTTCTTGACCTCAATTGGATGGATTTGGCTTGATGAAGGTTAGGGTTGGTAATAGGTTGGCTTGGAAGTTGATTTGTGGGGTTAGAGGGGTTCTTCTCGGCCACTTGAGCTAATTGGGTTTCAGGCATTTTGTTATGAGCTTGTAACTCTTGAAAACTTTGGTCATGACTTTGAAGAGCTTGGCTTTGAAGAGCAAGGGTTTGGGTTATGGTTTGAAGTTGTTGGAGAATTTGGGAGGTAGGGTCGGAGGATGGAGTAGGTTCGGGATTTGGCTTAGGAAACGGTGGGTTTAGAGGGGCTTTTTGGAAGTTGGATCTTTGATGAGGGGCTTGGTAAGCATTAGAACCTTAAGAGGAGGATCCACCTTGATTGTAGCTTTGAGTGAACCCTAGTTGAGGTTGATTAAAGCCTTGTTGAGGTGGATTCCAACCTTGTTGAGATTGGTTGAAGCCTAGATTGTATCCTTGTTGAGGTTGTCTCCAACCTCCTTATTGATTGCTTCTATAACCTTGGTTACCTTGATAACCCTCTCCACTAGTATTCATTGCCGCCACATGCTCTGACTGAGATCCTCCACAATAAGAGGTATCATTGTTTGTACCACCACATATGTCACAAGAGAAAGCATTCACTTGTGAGGGACTTGATGATGCAAGGGCGATCTTAGAGAGCTTCTTGTCAAGTTGATCCATCTTCGCTTGAATTTGATCCATTGCGTCCAACTCAAACTTGCCACCCTTCTTAGGTTGAGCACCTCTCCTTCTTCCACCCATGAGTAGTTCTTGATCACTTCTTCTATGGTGGACTCTAATTGGACTTGCGGGATCTTAGAAAGTTGACCTCCCGCTCCAGCATCAAGATTAGCACGTGACATGGGGTCAAGACCATCATAAAAGAACCTCATGAGTAGATTTTGATTGAACTCATGGTGAGGACATGAACGAATCAACTCCCTAAACCGTTGCCAAGCCTCTGCAAGTGTCTCATCACATTCTTGCTCAAAGGAGGAGATCTTCCTCCTAACATCTGCGGTTTTAGACTCTGGGAAGTACTTCTTCAAAAAGGTCAATGTAACTTGCTCCCATGTATTTGGGGGTGTAAGGATTGAATAAATATCAACTCACAACTAACTAAGAATAACAACTAGCAATCAAGTAGAGATGTAAATATGATAGGGAAAACACTAGAGCTTGAGTTACTCACATGAACTCGGGCAAGACACGACACTAATGCAACTACGAAACTATAGAGAATAACATGCAAGGTTAAGTTTCCCTCTAAAGTACTTGAGTCCTCTCTCGAATGGTCCTCAAGAGTAAACAATTAATCAATCGACTAAATCCTCTCTCGAATGGTCTTTAGCCAATTGATTAATAGATTTAATTTGCTTCCAAAACCCCTAAATAGGATCCTCTTAATTTCTACCCAATCTCTTGGTCTAGAAATTAAGTTGATTCATGGGGGTGACTAGACAACAACAATCAATTAAGAGTAATTGAAATCTAAGCCCTAGCATAAACTTGATCAAGGTCTACCCTAAGGTGTCAAAACACCAAGATCAATACATATTAGACAAGAATAAAGAAATTACACGAGCATCCTAATTAGCCCTAATTCATGCTTTTACCCAAACCCTAGATAAGGAACTACTCACTAATCATGGATTCAAAGCAAAAGAGATTAAACAAATTAAACATGATTAATAAAATAATAGAAATAAAGAAGAGAGATTCAAAGAAAATTACTTGGATTGAATTAACAATTGAATCTTCAAAGTTGCAATAATGAGAAAACTAAGAGTTTGAGAGAGTTTAGAGTCTTAAGCTATGTAATTAGAGTCTAAGTATCGAGATGAATGTCGACAAAAACGCTAAAACTATTTATATGGTTCATTAAACTAAGACGGAAAAACGGGGCAAAAGCCCGAAATCAGGTCGACACGGTCGTGTCCAAAACGACACAGCCGTGTAGACCTGTTCTTTAATGATCCTCAGCGTTCTTCAAAGGTCACTGCTTCCGTGGAAAAATGTCTACATGGTCGTGTCCAAAACGACATGGCCGTGTAGACCTGACTTTTAATACTCCTCATCATCTCCAAGAGCTATTGCCACAGTGGAAAAATAACTACACGGTCGTGTCCAAAACGACACGACCGTGTAGACCTAGTCTTCAAACTTCAGCAGATTTCAGTTTACAAACTGATCATGGGAAATATATGCTACTTGGCCGTGTAAAAACCTACACGGCCGTGTCCTCCTGAGAATGCCCAATCAGCTTCAATCAAGGACTTCACTGCTCCCATCAACGATAGGCTACACGGCCGTGTCAAAAGCCACACGACCGTGTAGACCTGCTCCCATGCTTCTCAAAGCTAGGCCTCCACCTAAAGGTACTCCAAAGACCAAAATGCTCCAAATACCTAGTTAGCCTGGAAATCATCCAAAACAACTAAACGAGTAGTGAAACGACAATATGGACCAAAGACATCAAAACCCATGTAATTCTAGACTAAAATGCTCTATTCTACATGCAATGACACTAAAAATGAAGCATGATTAAGCACAATAAAGTGCTTATCAGTTACGTCCTCGTAACTTAACTCAATGAACAAATTAGGGTACTTCTTCATTTCATCTTCGGTTTCCCACGTTGCTTCTACTGACTCGTGGTTAGACTAAAATATTTTCACGATACTCACACCCTTATTGCGTGTATGCGAAAGCAGGCCGAGCTCCGAGGTGGTCTTAGTAATTTTAAACCGCGACAACTGTGCACCTTTTTATCCAATATTTTCACAGGTCTTTCCTCATACGTGAGGCTACTATCTATCTGGATACTTTCGAGTTCCAGAACATATTATCATCAGGAATATATCTCTTAAGTTGAGAAATGTGGAATACATTATGCGTCTTCTCAAATTCCAATGGCAAAGCTAATTAAAAGATAGCCAACCTATCCTACTCTTTGCAAAATCTCATATGGGCCAACATACTTGGCACTCAATTTGTCCTTCTTACTAAATCTCATCACACCTTTCGTCGGTGAAATTTTAAGAACATTGTATCACCAACGGCCTTCTCTTCTTTTCAAATCAACATAACTTTTCTACCTATCATGGGTATCTTGAATTCTCCCTTCAATTAACTTCACATTCTTGACAGTTTCCTCGATAAACTTAGTCCCCAACACTGCATTCTAACTAAAGTCGTTCCAACAAATGAGACTTCTATAATTCCTTTCATACAACGCCTCAAATGGAGCCATCTTGATGCTCGTATGGTAACTATTATTATAAGAAAAATCGATCAAATCCAAGAGGTCTTTCCAACTTCTGTGGAAATCGATTGCACACACTCTCAACATGTCTTCAGTAATTTGGTTGGTCCTTTCAGTCTGACCATCCGTCGCAGGGTGAAACATAGTATTCATCTT
Organism: Patellifolia procumbens; assembly: GCA_947645195.1. Classification (NCBI taxonomy): domain Eukaryota; kingdom Viridiplantae; phylum Streptophyta; class Magnoliopsida; order Caryophyllales; family Amaranthaceae; genus Patellifolia; species Patellifolia procumbens. The sequence goes on from CANSGD010000193.1 coordinate 4,360,914, forward strand.
CAACGTTGTTCCAAGATTCAACTAGACTTTTTGCCAAAATTTTGAGAGAAATCTCGGATTACGATCTGAAATAATATGCTTCAGAACTCCATGCAGTCTCACTACATGCTTGACGTATGTCTTGGCAAGTTGCTTCTTCTTCCATGTCTCTTTGATCAGGATGAACACAACAGATTTCGTCGGTCGGTCCATGATAAACCAAATGGTGTCATTGCCATTTTCCGTCTTCGACAAAGCAGTCACGACACCCATTGATATCGGATCCCACTTCCATCCAGAGATATCTAATGATTGGACCTTTCTCATTGGTCTCTTATGATCGATCTTTACTTTTTGACACGTCGGATACTTTGACCCAAACTCGGCGACTTCTCACTTCACATTCGGCAATCAATAAATCTCCTTAAGATTCTTAAACAACTTATCATCACCAAGGTGCACAAAATACGGAGTATTGTACCCTTCCTCCATAAGTTTCCTCTTAACTTCTTCACACTTCTTTATTTGGTATACACAACTTTCCCTTAAATCTCAAACTTCCGCATCATGGATGAAATCAAATTTATTTCTTTGCTTCATCTTCTCCTTAATCTTTTCTAGGTTCTCGTCTCCAACTTGAATCTCTATGATCTCGTCGAAGATCGACGATCTCAACGACAAAATACTCAATCTTGCTTCTATCTCTCCTTGATTCAAAATTTTAAGGCTAAGTCTTTGCACATCTCGATACAGTTCACCAGGAACTACCAACACATTCATGCTATGACTCGACTCTCTACTCATGACATCAACGACAATGTTCGCCTTCCCCTCATTACATCAATGACAATGTTCGCCTTCCCCTCATGATACTGGAGATCTAGGTCATAGCCCTTAATCAACTCCAACCATCTTCTCTGTCTCATATTGAGATCCTTCTGAGTGAAAATATACTCGGACTCTAGTGATCATTAAAGATCATGCAAGTGACTCCATAAAAATAATGTCTCCAAATCTTCAGTGCAAAGACAATTGCGGCTAGCTCTAAGTCGTAGGTAGGATAATTAAACTCATACAACTTCAACTGACACAACACATATGCGATCACCTTTCCATTTTGCTGCAGAGTACACCCCAAATCATTCTTCGAAGCATCACTATATACCCTGAATCCATCGTTGGCCAAGGTTACAACAGGTGCAGAGGTTAAACGATCCTTTAGTTTTTTTTAAAAACCAAAAACCAACATACGAAAACAAGATAAAGTGATTTCTAATCTTTTGTTGTCAGTTTGCAAATGAGCATAATTAGTATTAGTATGATCAATTATAAGTTTACTATATTCTTATATCATATAGCTCTAAAATCATAAAAGCCCAGAAACTAAAACTGAAGTGATAACAAACGAACCCTAAACCAATGACTTTGAGTTTTCTAGATAAGAAACCTAAATGTAGTTAATTAGAGTAGTTGAATAGATAGAGTTAATAGCTATAGAGTACAAATGAAGATTACAAGGAGTTGTAGTTAATGGAGTATGGAGTTAAACAGTCTGAGATACAAGAATTAACTTTTTAAAATATTTGGGCAAATCGCTTTTGAAATTGGGCCCTAGTAATCTAAAAGCCCTTTGCAGAGGGCCTTATATGTAATATATGGTTTCCCCCCAACGTGAATGAAAGTCAGATAAGTTGAAATGGTCTAGTTTAAATTGCAATCACAATATTAATCCTTCTATAATCAAATTCCATTAGAGAATTGAAAAGTATCTACTTTTTAAATCGAAAATCACGACACTAACACATCTACTAAATTCAAAAGTTGTAGCAATCCATTTATTTGCATCCAATTCATCTCGTATCATGTTTGCCACATCTAAAAGTAATAAAACTATAGATGTATGCAATTGATTGAAGAATGTAAAATAATGAGTTAGAAATGACGCAAAGTCTCACATACAAACCTCCTAAACAAATTCCTTATAGACAACGAAATGGTAAACATAAATTTGGGTGTCACACGGATCTCCAAAGTCCCCATCATCATCATCCACACTCATTCATTCCTTGGCTTCAATCATCTATTCTTCTTGTATTATCAATTTTATCATGTTTAATGGCCACTATACGCGGCACTCCCTACTCCCATGCCCATCTTCATCTCCCCTTTATCTTCTTTTTTAAAACCCACCACATAACATAATAAGCTCAACTTACTTCATTTCAAAACCTTCTCACGCGCCACTATTCTCTCAACTGTTCTATATTCTATATTCTTCCCTGTCAACTCACTATTATTATTAATTTATAATCTATAATAATTTTCCCTGCTTTTTCTTTGTTTCTTCTTCTACTAACCCCCCCCCTCTAAAAACGACAAAGACTCAAACTTGAAACGACCTCTGAAATTTCCTACTGCAATCTACCATCATCATAATCTCCAGAAATATACCCACATAGCAAAAAAGAGTGTGTTTTTGTGTGTGTTAGTGTGTGTGTTGTTGTAGAGGTGAGTGAAATAAATGGACCAATCAGTATTAGATGATATAATCCGTCGTTTACTTGAAGTAAGAGGTAGACCAGGGAAGCAAGTTCAGCTTTCTGAGTCTGAGATCCGTCAACTTTGCTTAGTTTCTAAAGATATCATCTTGAAACAACCTAATCTTCTTGAACTTGAAGCACCCATCAAAGTTTGCGGTATGAATTTCTTTCTTTCTTCTTTTTTTTGAATTTGGGTGCTGTCAAAATCCCTTTTTTCATCTGGGTTTTGCTTAAATTTCTGTTTTTTGCACTATTTGGATTGTGGGTAGTTTTGCTTTTATCATCATTTTATCTGGGTTCTGATTTAATTTTCTGTATATGTTCATAATTATTGTGGGTATTGTGTTAATTATAATCATTCTAGCATTGACCCATGATTGATGATTGTGTTTATGTAGGTATTATCTTCCTTTTATAATGCTTGTTTGTATTACCAGTTGACTTTTTTTGTAATCTGATTGTTGGAAGTTTTTTGGGCCCTGATTGAGTTGTTTGGGTACTGTTGGTGTTTAATTAATGATTTCGATTTTATGAGACAAGACATGATTTTGCTGCTGATGAGATTATCCCTATTGACAGTCACTAATTGTCATAATCATTTCAATTGTAAGACATTGTGGATCAATTGGATCAGGGCCTTGATTGATTGTTTACTAGTTGTCTAACTAACTAGAGAGAATTATTAAGCTATGGGAAGTAAGATTATTTTCACCAATTAAACTTTACTTTCATTTATTGAAACTGATTTTTGCTATATGAAACTTGGGCACCCGGCTTTCAAACAAAAGTTATTTTCACTGATTCTCTAGTGTTTCCTTATGCAGTTAGCTCTGATTAAGTTGACCCAGATTTATACTGATTTAGTATTCTGACTGATTAAAACTGATACTCACATATTTACACTCATGTAATTCAATTGTCACTTTAACATTTCAGCTTAGTTTATCAGAATATATCGGATCTAATCTACTATCTTATAAGCTTTTAACTAATGCCTTTTAACCACCTTTTGGCTAGTTTTGCCAAACAATGATGAAAATATGAGGCAGAATGATCTTAAAGACTAAAATTTTCAAATGTGTGCAGTGCCATGAATTATGTTCATTAGGAGTGAACTGTGATTATGTTCATTTTTTTCAATATAAACAGCGGATTTTTCATAGACAATAATAAGTAAGTATACAGGCACTAAATGATAGCTCATGATTGATCTAGTGCATGTCGGATTCTCTCTCTCCTTGTAGGCTTGCCAAGGAATTTATCTTCATATATGCTGCTTGCCAGCTTGAGTTTATGTTTGTATGCCATGTTGTGTTCCATTATCTATTGAATGTTTATGATCTGACTGAAAAAAATCTGTAACTATCACGAAAGATACAAAATGATGTTGTGAGGTATATCTATACTCTCACAAAGGAAGACAAAAAGTCACATTATAGTTGCAATAATTTTGTAGTTGTAGACACAAATTTTAACTAAGGCTGCGAAACAGAGTTGAAATGAATGTAACAAAATAAGAAGTTTTATTGATTTGAATTTTAGAGTACAATCTCTAATTTGATCATTTGATTCGATCTCCACAATGATTTGAGTTGTTGTATCACGAACTTGGCTTGACACCTTCGTAATACGGATTTGATTTCCTTGCATGAGGGCCTCTAAGCTTGATTTTTTCAAGTCTTTTTTTGGTTTCTTGATTGAGGGCCACTCTCTTCAAGTCTTTTTCTTTAGAATAGAACGACACGTTGATTTTGATGCTTCTTGCTCTTCTTCAAGGTTAAAAGAATTTGATGTAAGTTGCTAAGTTCCACAGAGTTTTTGTTGTACTCTGGAATAGCTCTGTGTTTTCTCCACCTTTTGGCTTTTCTCTGTGGTTTCTCCCTTTCAAATGAAATGAAGGAGTCCTCTATTTATAGAGAAGTCTCCTTTCAAAACCCTAAGATTTTGATCCATAATGGGCCCATTTAGATGAACTTGGTGCCATGACCCGCCAAATAATAGTTCTAACCATATTATTGGCTTTTAACTATTAAATAAAAACAATTTTAATTAAGATAACTAAAATGGGATAAATAATTTGTAACCCAAATTAATTAAATATTAATTGACCGTCAAATATGTAATGAGTCAACAATTTGACCTTTGACCCGTGTATTCCAATGTGGCACTATAATAAAATTTCAGTGCCTACAGTAGTAAACTAAATTCTAAAGTCTGTATCAATTGATTGTCTTTTGACAACTTTCCTCTTTTCATTCATCGGCAGATAGGATTATTGTTCCAAACATCTTTGATATCCAATTCTTACTAGGGTGCCTCAGTGGTATTACAGACGAGAGCACCATGATTCTCAAATAGTATGGGCTCCGTGCTCTTAGACTTCATTGTTAGATCTAAGGCATACCACCAAAGTCCAGAATACTATTATTTCTTCCTTGTGCATGCATGTTGTATTGGTCCTTTCTCTGCTTCTACAGGGGCCAGGGGGTCTTTTGCTCGTGAATACATGTCATGTTTTCTATAATCTAATTTTTCGAGGTGGAAGTTACAAGTTACAAGACTGTGGTCTAGACTATGATTTATAGGTCATACTTATCACTTGTCTATGAATATGTCAGCGGAACATATAAATTATTAGTGCAGCATACTATTCCTATGTTGCTGTTATAATTTCTCTTCTGATTTTGGTGTAATTGCTGGTTTGCACTAAGTCCATGTATGTAGTTGACTTGGCTTTCTTAAAGCCTATGTCATTCCAATGCGTTAAAGAATCATTGCGATATGTATATCTCTTGTCAATTTGTAACAGTTCTGATCATTCCTCAAGTTTGCAGTGCCTTTGTGAAACCACTTCCCATACACAAAATGATATTTTTAAACATCTCCTCAATAATCAAATAGTCTGATGTTGGCTTCCATATCTATCGGTTGATTGTGCTCACGGAAATGGTCGTGGTGTTGCATGAACGAAAGGGATACGCTGATCACGGGACCGTGTCATAGTTGTTGAGACATGACTTTGGTTAACCTGTCTCTTTTCAAAGGACCTTACAAACTTCATGAATGAATAATCCATTACTTTGAGCGTTTTAGCACTTCAGATGAGTTTCAAGTAAGGGAAAATGACCATGGCAAGGGGAGTTTCGACTAAAAGTGACTACTATAATGTTTGATGCAGTACGACTAGCTGCCATTTTGGACTGATATAACACTGTGGTTTGAACTGGTCAGTATTGGTTCGCCAACTTGGAAATCCTTTACAATACGGGCGAACATAATAACGACCTTGTTTTGACACCGACCTGGATAGTGACATGATTGACTACAGAAGTAGTTTCCCACTAGTTGCTTATTACTTGATAGTTGTCCCTTCTCTCACACTGCTCCCAATGAAAAAGAAATGAAAAGACAAAAAGGAAAACAAATTGGACGACGTTAGGTGGTGTTTATGTACTACATTATAGGCAAGGAGAATTCTATCTTATCTGCTAATTAAATTAGCTTCTGATGAAGGTAGTTCAAATTTTTTATGGGGTATTTTCTTAAGATATCCTCGTGTTTTACAAGTTTGTTTAAGATAATTGACTAAAAAAGAACATTATGTAAGGGCATTTGAACTTAAGATGCCTGTCTGTACATATATGGGTCGTACTCTTTGAGTTTCCTGCTTTTGAACCTTGTGTACTTCATTTGTCAGGCATTTATTTTGCAGCTATGCTTGAAAGTATAGCAATACTTGTATACTTCAATGGTGGATGCAATTACATGCTGATTACCTAACTGCATCTTCTGTACTGCTTATGTATCTGAAAATGATTCACAGAGCTTCCGCTCACATCAAGCTGTAGAATTAGAACCTACACAAACTGTGGAAATATATGCGGTCTAGTTTACTTTTTCATCTCTTTGCATTACTCTTCTAGGAAACCTTTGTTATCTGATGTACATTTGTTAGTTGTACAAAACACCTCTTACCGTATCCAACATCAATATTACCTCAATGCTTTTAAAGAGTCAAGCAGAGTTGGATGAGGAGATACGGTTGTATTTTCGGATGCACACAATCTTTACCAATGCAATAATAGAGGCGCTTTTTTCAATTAACCTATGAGTTAACTGTGATGACCATCTGCTATCATTATACAATGAAAAGCTAAAGAGTAGTAAATCTTTGTTTCCTTGAGTAATGGACTGTGTGTGGTTTCCATTTTGACCTATGATTGCTCAAGTGTTGAATTTTAGTGGCTGACAGCTTATTCGCATGTGACTTGCAGGTGATATACATGGTCAATATTCTGATCTTTTAAGACTTTTTGAATATGGTGGATTTCCTCCTCAAGCAAATTACTTATTTTTGGGTGATTATGTTGACAGAGGCAAACAAAGCCTGGAGACAATTTGCCTTCTTCTTGCATATAAGATAAAGTATTCTGAAAACTTCTTCCTCTTGAGGGGAAACCATGAGTGTGCCTCCATAAATCGTATCTATGGATTTTATGATGAATGCAAGAGAAGATTTAATGTTAGATTATGGAAAGTCTTCACCGAATGTTTTAACTGCTTACCAGTTGCAGCGCTTATCGATGAAAAGATTCTGTGCATGCATGGAGGCCTCTCACCTGATCTACACAATCTGGACCAGATCCGGAATATGCAGCGGCCTACTGATGTGCCCGATACAGGTTTGCTCTGTGACCTTCTGTGGTCTGATCCTAGCAAAGAAGTACAAGGTTGGGGTATGAATGATAGGGGAGTTTCATACACATTTGGTGCTGACAAGGTTACTGAGTTTCTTGAGAAGCATGATTTAGACCTTGTTTGCCGTGCACATCAGGTGAGGCTGCCAATTTAATTTAACTGATTTAAACTTTTGCTTTTATCATCATTTTCTTATAATGGGATCATCCGAAGACTACATTTGGATCAAAGATGTTTGTAAACTAAGTTTGGGGGTTTTAAGGAGCTGATGTGTGTCTGCCTTTTGTGAAGTGTTGTGCAATTTACGTGTACTATGTGTTCCTAACTTCCTATAGCTTGGGCATTGAAGTATTGTTGTCTACATACTTTTGCTTCTATTTCTATATTCTCAGAATTGATATCAATCGTGCTGACTATATTCAGGTGGTAGAGGACGGATATGAATTTTTTGCAGATCGACAGCTTGTAACAATTTTTTCTGCACCTAATTATTGCGGTGAGTTTGATAATGCTGGTGCTATGATGAGTGTGGATGAAACTCTCATGTGCTCGTTCCAGATACTAAAGCCTGCAGAAAAGAAGTCAAAGTTCAACTTTGGAAGCAGTACTACTACCGCAAAGCCCAGTAATGGAGTCAACTTTTTTGGGAGCACAGCAACCATGAAATCTGGAACTTCTCTCCAAGGGGTCAAGGTAAGGGAGACTATATCTACTTCTTTCCTTTTCCTATCTATATGCTTTGACCAACTTTTTTTCCATACCCTTTTTTTCATATTGATATTTGCATACCCTTTTTTTCCATTTTCTCGTTTGTCTTGTATCCGAAATATCCCTGGATTTCAGAATCGTACAGCTTGCTACAAAATGATGTGAATTTCCTTTCCATGAGATGTTGTTTCTGGATAAGTTTTGTCGACCATGACATAGTCAAAGTGTATGATACAGATGCCTTCTATAATTGCTTTTCTACCCCACGAGGCCACGAGTATTCATACAAAAGGGTCTAGATTTATTTGATATTTGGCTTACAATTTGAGCTAAAAATTAGGAACCAAATAATCTGCATTGCCGGAAGGAAATTAAAGAGGCTGTTGTGTAGGTCTAGACATTCAGAAGTAGTTGCTGAAAGACCCACCCCCAATATTTGAGCTGCTGGAATAGGGATGTCAGTGGGGCGGGTTTTGTGGAAACCCGCCTCGCACCCGCCCCAGTTAGGTGGGGATGGGGGAAGGTTTCGCGGGGGATGGGAATGAAAACCATCCCCGCCATGTCTGAGCCCCGTCATAGGTATTCTCCAAAGGCCTAAAATCCTAAATGTTATTAGCTGTTTACTGCTTTCATTTGATACTTTTATTTTCCAAAGGCCCAAAGGCTAAAATCCAAAACTACTTTTAAACTTCCGTTTTCTCTCTCCCTTAACCCTAATAGATTGGGGCGGGGATGGAGCGGGTGCGGGCATTCGCGCGGGGATGGGGCGGGGATGCGGGGATCGGGACAAGATTTTCCCCCGCCATGGGTGATGGTAGGGGTGTAAAAAAAAAACCGATCCGAAATATCCGATATCCGATCAAGAATTCCGGATATCCAATCCGGTTTTTAAAATTCGGATAATTCGGATCGGATATCCGGTTTTAAAACCGGATTCTCGGATCGGATTCGGATAGTTCTTTTGAAAATTCAGATAATCCGAAAATCCGTTTTTTTTTTTACAAAAACTTTCTGCCTTTTTTCTCATGTGTTGGGCCATCCATTTCTCAAATTCAAAGCCCAAATTTCAAACTCATATGCTGGGTCCTTTCTGCTCAAGTTCCTCGCTCAAGCGCTCACCGGTGACCCAGTTCGACAGAGATCAGTCAACAGCACCGGACTTCAAATTATCTCAGGTAAAGATAGTAAGAAACCCCGATAGTCAGGAGTTCGTAAGTTATCCTGATGAAATTCCTATTATACCTTGATAACAGCTATAAACACTAAACAACAATAAACTGTTTAATTCAAACGGGTATATTGGGAATCTTCAACATATCTATAAATACCACCTGTTTGATTTCCCATTTCCAAGTTCCAAAATCCCTAATTCAATTGGGGTTTCCGACTCTCCCAGTTCAACAACCAAGCTTTTCAATTCCATTTCCATTCTGCAATTCCTTAATGAAGGTAATCATCTATTAGCTCTTTGAATTACTATTTCCAAAATAAATTAAAAATATGCATCCCATTCAGTCGGAGCTCAAATAAAAGCTATGCCAAATCTGGTTGTTTTATTTATTTGATTTAAGATTTGGTTTATTTGACTTACAGGAACAATTGTAAAATAGAAGACTTGCAGGAACTTGTAGGAAAAGAAAAAAACAGGAGGCAGGAAGTATTGGAAAGCACATGGCATTAAAAATTCGGATTATCCGGTTATCCGATCCGAAAATCCGGATAACCGGATTTTCCGGATCGGATTCGGATGTCATTTTTTTGGTATCCGAAAATACGGATATCCGGATCGGATCGGATCCGGTATCCGGTTTTGCACACCCCTAGGTGATGGGACGGGGATGGGGATGAGTTTTTTTAGGTGGGAATGGGGATAGGAATGCCAACATCCACCCCGCCCCGCCCCATTGACATCCCTGGAATCAACTTGAGTGGAAAACAAATGAAGTGTGTTACTAGCCAGGAGCTACTGAACTTTGAGCTTCCGTTGGCTCAGCTCGTCATCTGCTAGGCTAACTACACCCTCTTTTGCTCTCTTTGTGGCTATCTTGCATTTGTACCATTGAGTTATCGATTAATAATATGTACAGGAAGGGGAAGAATAAGTTGCAAATGAATTGAATTGCCTCCGAATTTCTCCCCAACACATTATACTCTATTATTAACTTGTAACAAGCACCATTTTGGAGTATTAAATCACTATTATCTTCTTGATTGATTTGTTGTCTTCCTTTTGTGTTTAAGTAATGATATTATTACATTTTATTTTGGTTGCTTACTCTTACTTAATGTGACTTTGCTGCAGTCATACCTTGGTGTTTGAAGTACTGATAGATCATGCGTTTTGCCGAAAAGATCATTCTTCACAATGCACAAACTTTTCCTTGTCCAGTCACTTATTATGGAAGTGATGTGATCAACCCAAACCGTGGAGAATACAAATTTGGTATCTGATATTTGTAAAGAAGGGGAGCAAAATTTAGATGTGATCTGAGATTATTTTGGTTGTTATACTTGTAACATTAGAGGACTGGGGTTTCGGGCTAGTTGGTCGGCTCGTTCCCTTCTGTGTAGATTAACATCTCTACTTCTTGCTGCCACAACTTGTATGTACACTTATATCGTGTCTTTCTCCCTCGTCTATTGATTTTCTGCAGAGGCTGTAAAATGTCCGGACTCCTCGTCTCGAGCATTGGGAACCCTATTACAAGGTAATTAAGCTTCACCCCTCACCCGTACGGTCGTACCCCTTCTCTTCAATCAGGAAGAAGGGGTACACGAGTTACTGCATTGATTTTCGTTAACACACTGGTTATGGTTTAAATCTAGTTTTTTGCCATTATTGTAGTACTTGCTTTGCAGGCAATAATGTAAAAGAAATGTAAACATAATATTTTTCCTCGTAAAATCGTTTAAACGAAAATAGTGAAATAATGAAATATGTGATAGCAAGCCACAACTTCCTCCCTCTTTGTGAAGTTATTGCTGAAGATTTCAGATAAAAGTTCAGTGAATCAGGTCTAATGGATGCTTCTGTGCTTCATTTATTTTAAACGTGTGCAAAGATGAAAACGTAATTGATGAAATGATTTTCAAAAGAAGTTATATGAAAGTGCAATGTTCTAACGCAGATCTTTGAGTTATGGTAATTGAACCATCCTACTATTAAAACCATGAAATAAAACAGCTTGAGGAGAAATCTCAAGATATATATTTTTTATATATAACGTTAAGGAAAAAAGGACGAGTATTAGGTGATCCTCAGCTCGAGGGGAACCCCTAACACATCATTACAAAGAATATGTGAAAATGCGGAACCATTCTAGTCCTAGAGAATCTGTAACTCGATGACTCGTATTTGCAATCCAGTCTGCTACTGGATTGGTTTCTCTATACACATGCTTGATCTAAACTTCCTGGAAGGCTTTGAGGGTGAGTTTTGTGTCTTCAATGATGTTGTTTATCTATCATGGGATGTTGCATTTTCTATTTTCTGCATTGACGACTAGTAAAATGTCTCCTTCGATAAGAAGTTGTGAGTTGGTTAGATTGGCGGCTTTTATGACCCCTATGAAGTGCGGTGCCTTCTGCTAATGACCGACTTATTACCCTAATTGTGGGATTTTGCTGCTAGGACCTAGCCTTCGTGATCTCTAATAATAAAACCTGCTGCAGCATTGTTGTTTTTGACAGAACCGTCAAAGTTCAGTTTTAACGTGCCCCTAGGAGGAGTGGACCTTGCAAAGTTGACCTGATCCGAATGACCCGGCCTAAAACCCGAAATTGACCCGAAAATGATGATCCGAAATCAACCCGAGACCCGAAATGACCCAACCCGAAAATTGACCCTACCGAGACTAATCCGAATAATATTTATCCATAATTTTTAAATTTCAAGTAAATCCTCGACATAATTTCAGGTAAAGCCTATATAAAGGTGGTGCTCTGATACCAATTCTCCCTAGGCCTAATACGGCCAATTCCTCGATCATCGATCAATAACTTTATATCGTTGTTGGGGGCCTAGGGCAATGTAACACCCTTGAATTTCCCCTACTTTAAAATCTAACATAATAAATAATTCAAGAAAATTCCAAAGGTGCTACGCCGCGATGATTAATAATAATCACCGCAAGACAAAAGCTCCTAACTAAAATAAATAGTCAAGAAGGTTTAAATAATTAAACTAGCTAGAATCTAAATAATACAGACTGAAACAAAATTATAAAGTCAAATGAATAACAGCGGAAGTCTTATTAAACCTACTAAAGCATTACTAAATCCATCGCATTCTTTAACCCAACCTTGAGCTAACCACCTTCAAGTCCCTGCATATTGACCACTATAGTATCAGTATTAGCCAAAAGGTTGAGCAACATTTCATACTGTAATAAAACAAAACTATTCAATGTGCATGTAAGATACATAAGAATATCTTACAAATTCATTTCAATCCTGTACAGATTAAATATATGAGATAAAATAACTTTCCAATAATCTCAACTTTTAATCTTTTTTGTCTTTTAAAACAATTCTGTATAAACATTTAAAATGTAACTGTTTTGAAACCTGTGATTAGGAAGTATTAAAGTCCAATGAGGAACATCCTACTTGATAACGAACAGGTAAACACCAAAGCCCCTAGTATGCGTACCCCTAACTTGATAATGAACCAAAAAGGAAGACAAATGACAAGTGTATTGATCAACATACACCCAACTACTAAATAATGGTTGAGACAAACTCAACCTACTTCCAAACCCGAGGAATACCGCTTACCGGCAACCCCACAAAAATATTCTTATAAAATATGATAAATCATAATTAACTAAACATAGAAACATTCTAGTTTACTCAAAACTTGTAGCAATGAGGAACATCCTCCTTTTAAATCTCAACTTGGCATATGAGGAACTTCCTCCCTTTTGAATCTCATAAATAATCTCATAATTTTCTTTCACAATAAATATCGTCAAAACGATTTAAATTTCATTATATAAACAATGTAAAACCCCTTTTAAATCTCAATATATAAATAACGTAAAACACTTTTTAAATCTCCATATGTAAACCCATTAAACCTTTTAAATCTCAATATAAACTTTAAACCAACATCATCCATTATCTAAAATAATCTGTACAAGTCTTAGTAAAAAATCTTACCTTATCAACAACCACAATCAACCAATCCAACCTCAAGTCAATAAGGTTCTTCTACGAATCCACAATCTACAATAGAATATAGTATAAGCCACTTGACTATACTTCACATAATTCACACACAAATAACCCAACCTAATTAATGAGCTTTAACTAATTTTGAAAACGACTCCAAGTAAAGATACACAAAACTCAACATAAATCAAACTAGTCAACATGATCAACAAAAGTCAAACTATAAATACTATTAACTATATGAAAACCTTATTCTCCAACTTACATTATACTACTAACAACACAAAACAACTACAACAACGCCAAACAACTAAAAATACACAACGACAACCCGACACCCTACAATGTACCCAAAGACTCAATAGCAACAGCCTTTGGCAAAGGTTATACTACAGGACCCCGACACTAATGTTGATCATGACTCAAAATGATATATGACAATAGTACAAACTTAAATTCTTAGCAACGATGCTTAAAACATAACCCAAAACCAAATTATAACTAGGAAACATGATACTCATCATGACTACAACAATTCAGACCATAAATTGGCTAATTAATCAAACTAGAAAACTAATGTTAATCTAAGGTAACAACTTAATAAGAATAAATTTCGAAATTATTAATTTGTAAATCAAAACAACAACAACAACAACAACAATAACAAAGCCATATTCCCAAAGTGATTTGGGGTCGGCTAACATGAATCGTCAACTGAAACCGTTGCCAAAGGAGATGGCATCGACAAGAGTGATAAAAAGTTTTTAAACGGGTTTAAGTTTTAAGAATTTTTAAATAAGTTTTTGAAAACAAGGTTTACACCAAATTTTTTTAAAAGAGGTTTTCAACAAAAGGTTATAAAACCAACACAATTGAGAAAAACAAATAAATGCAGTAATCACACCCCTTCCTCCACATGGATACTGCCCCTCCACCCACTTCTATCCAACGCCATGCTCTCCTCAATCCCAAGTAGCCTCATATCACTTTCAATTACCTTCATCCAAGTCATCTTAGGTCTTCCCCTACCCCTTACAATTTGATTACTCCTCCACTCTTCAATTCTTCTCACCGGTGCATCACCTGATCTCCTTTTCACATGCCAAACCATCTTAACCGATTCTCCCTCATCTTTTCTTCAGTTGATGCAACTCCAACTTTTTCCCGAATCACTTCATTTCTTAATCGATCCTTCCTTGTGTGACTACACATCCACCGCAACATACGCATCTGATGAACGTGGCATTGTTTCACCGCCCAACATTCGATGCCATATAACAAAGCAGGCCTAATTGCTGTATGGTAGAACTTTCCCTTCAAATTTTTGAGAATGCCGGAATCACAAAGGAATCCGGTGGCGCTTTTCCACTTTAACCAATCCGCGTTAATTCTATGACCATGTCTCCATCTAGTTCTCCATCCTTTCGGAGAATGGCTCCAAGGTAACGGAAGACGTTCGATCCTTGAACCACTTTGCTATCCAAAGTGACCGCCCCTGCCTCGCTGCTTGTAACCCCACTGAACTTGCACTCCATATACTCCGTCTTACTTCTTCTCAATCTAAAACCACGGGCTTATAATGTATGCCTTCATAATTCCAAGTTACTCTCAACACCTTCCTTTATCTCATCAATCAACACAATATCATCCGCAAACATCATACACCACGGTATATCATCTTGAATTGACCTCGTTAGTTCGTCCATGACTAGAGCAAAGATAAAGGGGCTAAGTGGAGAACCTTGATGCACTCCGATCGTAATAGGGAACTCTTCTGTCCTCCCCACCGTAGTCCGCACACTCGTAGTTGCCCCCTCATACATATCCTTGATGATATTTATGTATTTTTGTGGAACACCTTTCTTTGCCAACGCCCACCAAAGTATTTCTCTTGGTACTCTATCATATGCCTTCTCCAAATCAATGAAAACCATATGTAGATCCTTCTTCCTATCACGGTAATGTTACATTGTCTGTCTCATGAGGTGGATGGCCTCTATAGTCGATCTTTATGGCATATATCCAAATTGGTTCTCCGATATCTTCACATGTTTCCTAAGTCTTTGCTCAATCACTCGTTCCCAGAGTTTCATCGTATGACTCTTTAGTTTCTAAATCAAACTCGAAAAAAATTATAAGATAGGTAAATTAAACATCAGACATGAATCAGTTTACTCCAATATCAAACAGTAAAATTTCCCCTAATTCAATTTCTCAAGAATCCTAATTTAACAAATCCCAAATTCGTAATTCAACACAAACTGAAATTAAATAATGTGAAAGAATATTACTTAGGCAAGAGAGTGATTGGAAAGTAAGCTAATAGATAAAGATCCAACTTTTCGCCATCTCTGACCCGGAATTCGACCGAAAATGTAGCCTAAAAACACCTCCTTTCTTGCTCCATATTTTCGAATCAAACTTTAAGATAAAAAATGTTGTGTGATGGAATGTTGATGTGTGGAAATAGTTGAACAAATCTTAGAAGCTTTTTTTTTTTTGTGATGAAGCTAGAAATATGAAGGGGATTAAGAATTAGAATGAAGGTGGGTGGCGGCGTTGAAGTACCTACGTGAGATGAGTCTGCTCTTAATGATGAAGACTATAAATAAAAGTTGTCTAGCACGACGACAGATTCTATGGATGTTCAACTTGGTGTTGTTGAAAATTATATCATTTCTCTCCTTCTATTCAGAGGAGGAATGAAAGCTTAGTTGTAAGACCCCTGTCACTTATATGCTGGCGGAAAAGATTCTTGATAGAGTATTGACAACCACATACCCTATCCAATCCAAGACCGAGGGTAAAGCCCAAAACGACATGATGCTATGGCACTGGAGGAAAAGATGATCTATCGTTTCTGAACACGAGTTATTAAAAATTGGACAAGTGTCAATAGGGACAATTTGCCTATTGTGCAGTATAGCTCATACGCTAATCTCATTTTGTAACATTTGTCATAGGAACATTTGAATTTTTGGAGGAATATGAAGTTTCCAGATCATCCTAAATTCCCATTTAGGGGTGTCAGTACTGATGTTATGCGCCAGCCAATTTGGTGATTTAACTGTAAAATTTTCTTGTGCAGATAAACCCCAAACCTGTATATCTGTAGAGTAATTTTTAGGGAGAGAAATACCCCGCACTTTCTCCATCAGATTTTTGGGAAGGAACGCACCTAGTTTATTGAAATTCTAAGTTCTTTCATTGGTGATAAAATCGGATAGCATCAAATGAATGTTGATGCTATTTGGGTCCGGCTGTGATATTTCAAAAAGTGATTGCTAGTTAACCAACTGTCAAGCCAGAAGAGGATATGTAGCTGTCTCCTATATTTCACCTGATCCCTTTGCGTAGAATATCACGTTGGTCCATAATTTTCTTGCAAATGGTGGAATGTAAAGGCTTGGGCATAAACTAGGAGATAGTGGTGTTTTTGAGGTATTTCTGTTGTACAATAGTGTAGCACAGCGCCCAAATCGAACCCTTTTTCATTTAATAAAACTCGTTGGGGGAAAATCCACGAGGGTTCGACTCGGATGGCGTGCTACCGCCGCACTTAACTCATTGGAATTAAATGCATGGCTAAAAGATTAATACATACTAAATTCAAATTAATTAATCCTTACAACCAAAATAAATTGTTCGTTAATCATTTCTAATTACTAAAGTGTTCAGAGTTTCAGCAGAAGCTAAATCATAAGCTAAGTGGATGACAACTCTAAGTGTTCTCTCTTTGTTCCCCCAGTTGATCACCCACCTGCACAAATACATTGAAAAGAAACAAGAGAGACAAGCTGCCAAAAATCAGAAAAACTGAGTAATTCCAACTTCATCCCGTAAAACACTTAAGTTGAAAATACTTTGTAAAAATAATAGTTTAATAGGGTCGAAAGCATAGCACATACTTCCTCCGTTTTAATATAAGTGATACATTGTGCCTTTAACGTATTTTGAGGCAAAAGATACTAAGTATGTTTAGGGAGTCTTTAACTGTGATGTTAGTATGTGTGGTCCCCACCCTCCACTACCTTTAGATTTGTCAAATGAAGTTAAGGTGTGGTTATAAATTTAAGTAGGGGTATTTATGTCAATTTACAAGCAAAAGTTTACCACTTATAGAAACTTTATAAAGTGTTTCACTTATTTGAAAACACCCAATTATAGAAATTGTATCACTTATATTAAAATGCAAGAAGTATATACGATTAATAATCACATAAGTGCATATATATGATAAATAATCACATAGATACAAATGAATTTAATATGCCAATATTATCCCATATTTTAAGGAGAGGAAAGAGAATGCCAGTAAGCCAGGGACACCCTGTAACAACTTACTACAATAATGTGAGCCAGGAAAACCTGTAACAACTCACTCTAGGCCGGAGAAACTCTCGTAACTACCCACAAATCATATTGGCCATAATAACAGAGTCCCTAGTGAGCACACCCCTTCTACTTGGATCACAACAAGATAAAAGGAAGACACGTAACAGAAAAGTCAACATAGTAACCAGAAAACCTGTAGGTGGCCGTTGAACGTCCCATACAGGGAAACATGTTCATCATTTCCCTCCGATATTCCACTTTAAGTGATAAATATCTTTTATGAAAGTCATCACTTAAATCATATACACATATCCGTCATCTCATTTAACCAATTGTGAGTATATTCATTTCAATTTTCAGATCTCAGTTCATTCACGGCTTATCCAGAAAGCCCATTTACCTTCATGTACACAACCATCACTTGGTAAATAAAATATTCCATTATTTTGCCAATTCATTCATTTATCACAATCTATAACCAATTTATTTTCAATCCATTTACTCGTCACAACCAATAATTATTCCAATTTCCAATTTTATTCCATCAATTTAATAACAATAACAATATAATAACAATGATAATGATGATAATAATGATAACGATAATAATAATAATAGTAATAATAATAATAATAATATAATAATAATAATAATAATAATAATAACATAAATCGTAACAACTAACGTTAATAACAATAATAATGTTAATAACGATAGTAACGTGAATAACATTAATAACTTGAGAATTATTACGACCGTGATTAAACGATAATTTCATCATCATATTAGTCAATATACGTTCCATTTCATGTCCCATCTCAGTTCATCATCCATAAACATATTCCATTTCAAATGATCATGTTAATTCGTATAGCCTTAACGGGATTTACGTAGTCCATATTTTAATTCACATAGTCACATAATTAAATTTTTTTTATTTCTAACGGGACCTATGATTAGATGGACATCGGTAATTACCTCGTGGCGCGTAGATTAATTGAAACGTGATTTAATAATTAAATTCACGAATCGATCAACCCTCTTGATAATCCTCTTCTACGCACTCGGAGTCTACAACGTGATTTATCGAGATCTAAATTAGTAACCTAGATAATCCCTTTTTAATTTACAAAATGAATGAATTTAAATAATTCAAATAACCTTGGAAGATTTTCTTAATTATTTCAAAGCAAAATTAATAATTCAGAATTATAACATTTTAAAAAAAAAATTTGAAAACTCATTTTAAGTATTAAAAGGGATTTAATCAATTCAACATAAAATATGTCAAATAAACAAGGTACTTTAAATGGATTAATTGAAAGAAGGCCATTTTATTTTTGTTTTAAAAAGAAAAGTAAATATAAAGGTGTATGGGGTCTACCTAGCAGACCTCCAGCTGGCAGCAGCCTGCCACTCCACGTCAGAGCGCCTGGAGCAGAGCAGACCTCCTCAGGCAGACCGCTCCGGACATAGCCTCTAGGCTGGAGTTTAATGAAGGCCTCGTTCCACCTTGGCCCACTTCCAAAGAGGCCCACTCACTTTACTAGGTCAGTTACAAGTCCATGTCTCATATAAATACCCATGCCCATGCATGGGTAAGGTACGTTCAATAAAACACTCACAAAATACTTGTACTTGATACTCGTTTTCTCTCTACTAGAGATCTTGTGCTCAATTTGGACTGACTTAGGCATCGGAGAGGCGATCCTCGGAACCACCCCCGAGGTTTCTCCTTGTTTTGCAGGTAACCACCACCACGAAGGACGTTTGGGAGCCACGATTCCACCGAGTACCCACCACCACATTCACTGTTGCTGTCTTGGACAGAAACAATTTGGCGCTAGAAGGAGGGGAAGAGTAGAAAAGCCCAATCTACAACTTCGCAATGGTGGTTCCAACCTCAGAAACGCTCGGTTCCGACAGTTCAGGAGGAGAAAGCAACTCTCCACTGAGAGAAACAAACACGAGATCAACAAGAAGGGGTAGTGCTGCTACCACCAGATCAGGCAGGAGGGAAAACACCATCACCCCCCACCGTGAAACCAGGCAGACCCCACAGCCAAGCAGCTTAGTGGTCATGCCCACACCGGAGCAACTTCAAGCAGCCTTTCAAGTGCTGCAGTCTGCTCAACAGTTTATGCAAACTGTTGGAAGCCAACCTGCTCGAAAGAGAAAAAGAACTGGAACACACGATTCAGTTCGAAGGCATTTGCGGCTGTCATCTGAAGAGGAGACAGCCACAGCAGACCCCTTATGCGGGTACAATATGACGAACATCACACCCACCCCGACGTCGGAGTATGGCCTATCTAGCCGCTCTGGACCCGGGTACATCAAGAGGGGCTGGCAGGAGTGGGATACTGAAATAATGCAGCAAGATCATCCCAGTATGTTCAAGGTACCGACACCCACAGGGTATACGGCAGGCTCAAGCCGGAGATCTGTCCACAGAGGAAATCCAAGGGGCGTGGCCCAGAATGTCCAGCCGCGCCCCAGAACCAGGCACAACTCAGGAGCTGAAGAGGCCCTGTCTGCGCCTGGTGGCGGAACGGTCAGAAGGCATGTCAGCCTGAGATTAGGAACAATACCAGAAGAGAGCTCTGGCGATAATGGAGCCCCCACAGACCTCAGAGGACTCATAACCCATAGAGTCAACTCCAGACCCGTTGTGGTCTCACCAGCAGAGGAGATTAGATCTCCTTCCAAGTCTCCCTTCACACCTGAAATCATTGCGGCCAGAGTGTCGAAAGCGAAGCTCCCGTCCAATCTCAAGTTCGAAGGGGAGGGAGACCCAAAGGAGCATGTGGCAGCCTTTGAGACCCACATGGAAATAGGAAATTACAATGAGGCCACATGGTGCAGACACTTCCCTGCCACTCTGACAGGGATAGCACAAACCTGGTTCAGGACTATTCCCCAGGGAACGATTGCTAACTTTGATGAACTGAAGAAGAGATTCAAAGAGCATTTCGTTAGCGGAAGTAGGAGGAACAAATCCACACATGAGCTGCTATTGCTGAAGCAGACTCAGAATGAAAGCTTGCGGGATTTCATAGGGAGGTTCAACAAAGAGCTGGTGCACATCCCAGAGCTGGAGCAGAAGCTCGCTCTGCACGCTTGATATCACGTATTTATATAGAGTTTTCTCCCTTATTTACAAGCTAATTTGTGCGTCATTGGAGCTCTTGGGAGCTATTTTGTGCTAACTATCGTATGTAGTTGTGGTTTCGTGTTTTAGTATTGAATTGCAGGTTTTATGGAGTTTTCTCCTTATTCCCGAGCCTTTTGGAAGCAACCACGGCTTTACGAGATGTTACGAGGCACGTAGGATGGCTCACGAGCTTTATGGATAGTTTAGGAGGTCCCAAGACCCCTAAACGTGAAGATTAGAGAGCCAAAGAGTCAAATGAGGTTTCCGTACACTGATCGGGCAGAAATGGCCCGATCGGGCGAAATATTATGATCGGGTACGAAAGTTGCGGACCCGATCGGGCAAGGCGTGCCCGATCAGATCGGGCGAGAACACATGTGCCCAGACCCGATCGGGCATCTACCGCCCGAACCCATCGGGTCTAGTGCTGCTAGGTCTTATTGGGACGCTGCGGAGGAGACGAGCTTGCTGGCACCTTTTGTCGCCAGACCCGATCGGGTGACTACCGCCCGACCCGATCGGGTGGGCCGTTTTTCTCGCCTTATTGTTGCACTGCTGCTGCCAGAGCCCAGAAGTGAAGTTGGGAGAATTTGTATGTGGACCCGATCGGGTACTGTGCTCGGGCCCGATCGGGTCTGGTGCTTTATCGCGCTTTTTCACTTTTTGTTCCCGTTTTTAGTGAACTGGAGGGGTATTATAAATACCTGATTCCTCATATTTTTAGAGACATCTTTTTCATTCTAGTTTTTCCATAGTTCTTAGATTAGCTTTATTTTAGTCTAAACACTTTAGATTAGATTAAAGGTGATTGAACCTATTCGATTTCAATAAAAGTTCCTGCTTTCTGTCAATTGGTATTCTTCTCTACTCTTTATCTCTTTAATTACTTTGATTGCTTAGTTTAATTATTTAATTGTTCATGATGCAATTCTTAGGGTTTCATATTAGTTTTGTTGTTGCCAATTCGATTATGAGTGAGTAGTTCTCTTTCTAGGGTGTTAGATAGGAAAGCCATGTTTATACCATGATTGTGATTTAGATTTCTATCAATTTCTAGGGCTTGATTAGGGTGATTGTGATGTGGTTTGTTCTTATTGAGTAATTAATGTCAGTGTACAATTTCATTGATTGCTTGTGGTTAATAGTTGTTTGCACAGATCCGTCTTACGACTAGAGGCCTAGGACACATCAGTAGTTCTGATTACGTTAGTGAACATGCGGCGTATGTTGAACTATGAGCGTTGAGTCTTAACCATAGCTCAACATAGGCTCTAATCCCCCGACTCTTGACTTAGGTTTTTATAGTAGTTGACCCTATTTGATTGGTATAAGCATGGTGGACCGACCTAATACCCTAGACTTTTATTCCATAGTTTAATCCTCGATTTATTCAGTCTTCCGTAGTCTATTCCTTAGTTTAATTAATTCCTTCCTGATTTCATCTGGAGTAGCTGAATTGGTTGAATTTTGATTTAGAAACTCTGTCTCCCCGTGGATTCGACCCTGCTTCCACTGACTACCTAGTTAGAGGTCCGTAGGTTTATTTTTGATTAGGTGACACGACTAAAACCTATCAACGCTCTGAGGAACGCCCTACCCCACACCAGTAAATTCAGAGATGATCTTAAATGGGTCACCATGAAAGAACTCATCGAGGCCCTGGCCCTGGCAGAAAAATACATAGCCGTCGAAGATTTCAACAAAGCATCGACACACGGAGCAGAAACAGGCAGACCTGCTAGACAGGATACCAGGCAGAGTGAGCACCAGTTCATGGGAGGCAGACTGAATTCTGGAGGCCGCAGGCCCCATCAGAGCAGAGGGAGAGAAAAACAAAAAGAAGCAGAGAGAGAAGCAGACCGGCTGAAGGCCCAAGAGAAATATAACAACTATAGCAACCTCAGCGCGCCAAGGGATGAGATCTTTCTGACCCACAGAGATGACAGCAGGTGGCACAGACCACCACCCACCAAGAAGAGAAGCCTAGGCTCAAACATGGCAGAGTTCTGCGCTTTCCATGAGGCGCCGGGCCACAATACAGAAGACTGCATAAGCCTGAAAAACGATCTGGAAAGCCTGATCAGACGAGGCTACTTCAAAGAGTACCTCGCCTGGAATCAGGGGATCAAGGAGAAGGAGCAACAGAGCGAAGGACAGACATTGCAGGACAAGCGAGCAGAGATCAAGGAAGGGAAAAAGAAGACGGTATACGTCATATTTGGCAGTTCTAGCTCGATAGGGGGAGAGAGGGCTCATCTAAGGCAACTCACCCACCCCAACCTCTACTCCATCAACCAGGCAGAGCTGAGCCCAGATCTACCAAACATGACCTTCACAGCAGAAGACTGCAAAGGCATCAGTTTCCCGCACTCTGACCCTCTTGTGGTCACTCTGGAGATTAGCAGGATAGATGTGCGAAGAATACTGGTAGATGGCGGGAGCGCCGTGAATATCCTTTATGAGGATACCTTCGATAAAATGAAGCTAGATCGTTCAATGCTGAAGCAAGGAGGAACTCCAATCGTCGGATTCACGGGGAATTCCATCATCCCAGAGGGGAAAATACATCTGACAGTGACCACAGAGGGGCAGAACGGAGTGAAGAGAGCAGTAGTACAAGAGTTTCTGGTGGTAGACCTCCCGTCACCATACAACGCTCTGATGGGAAGGAAGTTCATCGAGGCAGTACATGGAATCCCGTCAACCCATCATCAGACCATGCTTTTCTTAAGCAGTACTGGAGAAGTGGGCAGACTGAAGGGAGACCAGAGAGCAGCTAGGTCATGCAATCTGACCGCCCTAAAGAAGGATAAAAGACCTCCTCCTCCTGACCACTCTGGGTCCAGGAGAAAGAGGAGAAAGGAAAAGAAAGTAGGAAAGAGGAAAGAGGCCGAAGAAGCCAAGAAGGACCAGGCTGAAGAAGCCGGGAAAGAAAGAAAGGAAGGAAAGGCCAAAGAGGCCAAGCAAAGAGAGGAAGAGTGTGCTGCTATCAGTGAGGCCGATGCTCGGCCAGAAGCAGAGCAGGAGGCAAATAAGCCTAAACCGGGGGAAGAGATCGAAGAGGTACTCTTGGGACCGGAAGAAGGCAGAGCAGTCAGGATAGGCAAAGACCTAGATCCTGAAACCAGAGTCAACTTAATCAGTCTGCTGAAAGAGAATGCAGATGTGTTCGCTTTCTCGGCAGCTGAGATGCCTGGGGTGGACCCAGCCACCATCAACCACAAGTTAAACACCGCTGCAGGATACAGACCTGTGAAGCAGAAGAGGAGGAACTACTCTGCGGAGAAAAATAAAGCCATCGAGGAAGAAGTTCAGAAGCTGCTTGAGGCAGGGTTCATAGAGCCCTGCAAATATCCAGAATGGTTGGCCAATGTGGTAATGGTTAAGAAGACGAACGGGAGCTGGAGGATGTGCGTTGACTTCACAGACCTCAACAAAGCCTGCCCCAAGGACTGCTATCCCTTGCCAAGAATCGACCAGCTGGTAGACTCTACCAGTGGGCACGCTCTGCTCAGCTTCATGGACGCGTTCAGCGGATACCATCAGATCTTCATGGACCCTGCAGACAAGGAGAAGACGGCATTCATCACCCCTATCGGGGTATTCTGCTATGTCATGATGACCTTCGGGCTGAAGAACGCAGGCGCCACCTATCAAAGGCTGATGGATCAGGTCTTTGCCGGTTAAAGGGGAAGGAATTTGGAGGTGTACGTTGATGACGTCATCACCAAGAGCAAAACTGAGATTGACCATATAGCAGACCTAAAGGAGACCTTCGCCAACCTCCGCAAACACAGCATGAAACTGAATCCTAAGAAATGCATGTTTGGAGTACGGTCAGGGAAACTCCTGGGCTATCTGGTCAGCGAAAGGGGGATCGACGCGAATCCCGACAAAGTGAAAGCAGCTATGGATCTGCCAGAGCCTAAAAGCATCAGAGACATCCAGAGGCTGACAGGCAGAATGACAGCCCTGTCCAGATTCATAGCTCAGTCTGCGGAGAAAGCTCTCCCATTCTTCAAAATATTGAAGGGGAACAAAGAGTTCAGATGGGAAGCAGAGCAGAAGGAGGCATTCCAGAAGTTGAAGTCACACCTCTCTGGCCTGCCAACACTGGCCAGACCCAAGACAGGGGAAGCTCTCTTCCTATACATTGCCGTTACAGCTGCAACTGTGAGTGCAGTCCTGGTGAAGGAAGAGAACAAGAAGCAGCAGCCGGTATATTTTGTAAGCCACACCCTCACGGGTGCAGAAACACGCTACCCATTGATAGAGAGGGCAGCCTACGCAATAGTGCTGGCCACCAGAAAGCTGAGGCCATATTTTGACGCACATCCCGTCACTGTGCTGACAAATATGCCTCTGGAAAAGGCAATGGAGAAGGTAGACAAATCAGGGAGAATCATGAACTGGGCCCTGGAGCTGACACGGTTCGGTATCAAATTCGCCCCACAAACCGCCATAAAAGCACAAGCTCTAGCTGACTTCCTAGCAGAGTGTGCCTATCAGGAATCAGTAGGCGAGCCCAGAGCCTGGGAAGTCTTTACAGATGGGTCTGCAACCATCAACGGCTCTGGGGCAGGCGTGGTCATCAGAACCCCAGCGGGGGAAAATCATTGAATATGCCTTGAAGTTCAAGTTTTCGGCAACCAATAATGAATCAGAGTACGAAGCGGCCATCGCTGGATTGCAGCTCTGCCAAACCCTGGAAGCCAAGCACGTCCACCTCAAAATTGACTCTCAGTTGGTAACCAACCAAGTCAAGGGGGAGTATGAGGCCAAGGAGCCGACGATGCAGTGCTACCTAGCCAGGATGAGGTCTCTGATTTCAAAATTTGAAACTTTTAGAATTGAACAAGTGCCTAGAGCACAGAACGCACAAGCAGATGCCCTGTACAAATTGG
This sequence comes from Patellifolia procumbens, assembly GCA_947645195.1. Classification (NCBI taxonomy): domain Eukaryota; kingdom Viridiplantae; phylum Streptophyta; class Magnoliopsida; order Caryophyllales; family Amaranthaceae; genus Patellifolia; species Patellifolia procumbens. The sequence goes on from CANSGD010000193.1 coordinate 4,386,404, forward strand.
GAAGCAGCAGTCTGCAAGAGCTGAACAGGTCTGTTCTGGTGGAAGTCAGACCCACCAGTGCAATCTGGGAGGATGCAGAGCGAGTTTTGGAACTGGAAGATATGCCAAAGTGGATCAAGGAGATCGCTGAGTATAAACAGACTGGCAAATTACCAGAAGGGAAAATGAAAGCAAGAAAACTCAAGCTGACAGCATGCAGATACTGCCTGATCGGGGACGAGCTATACAGGAAGTCTTTTTCTCTGCCCCTACTCAAATTCGTAGGGCAGAGAGATGCAGACTACATATTGAGGGAGATTCATGAGGGACTCTGCGGACACCATATCGGACCAAGAGCTATGGCCCATAAAGCTCTCAGAGCCGGTTATTATTGGCCCACAATGAAAGCTGACTCTGAAGCTCTGGTGAAAAAATGCGACAGCTGCCAGAGGTTTGCGCCGAACATCAAGCTGCCCGCAAACGACCTCATGCCAATCTACAACCCTATCCCATTCGCCCAATGGGGGCTAGACATCCTGGGACCCTTCACAACAGCCCAATATCAGAAGAGATGGTTAATTATGGGGGTAGATTACTTCACTAAGTGGATAGAGGCAGAAGCCCTATCCACCATCACAGAAGGCTGAGCAAGATTTCATACTGTACTAAAACAAAACTATCCAATGTGCAGGTAAGATATATAGGAATATCTTACAAATTCATTTCCAACCTGTACAAATCAAATATATAAAATAAAATAACTTTCCAACAAATCTCAACTTTTAATCTTTTCTTTCTTTCTGAAACAATTCTTTAAATACATTTAAAATGTAACTGTTTTGAAACCTGTGAGTAGGAAGTATTAAAGTCCAATGAGCTAGCTAGGCTCACGAGACAGGTAAACACCAAAGCCCCTAGTATGCATACCCCTAACTTGATAACGAACCAAGAAGGAAGACAAATGGCAAGTGTATTGATCAACATACACCCAACTACTAAATAATGGTTGAGACAAAACTCAACCTACTTCCAAACCCGAGGAATACCGCTTACCGGCAACCCCACAAAAACATTCTTATAAAACATGATAAATCATAATTAAGTAAACATAGAAACATTCTAGTTTACTCAAAACCTGTAGCAATGAGGAACATCCTCCTTCTAAATCTCAACTTGGTTATATGAGGAACTTCCTCCCTTTTGAATCTCATAAATAAATCTCATTTTTCTTTCACAATAAATATCGTCAAAACGATTTAAATCTTATTATATAAACATTGTAAAACCTTTTAAATCTCAATATATAAATAATGTAAAACTTTTTTTTTTAAATCTCAATATATAACCACACAAAACCTTTTTAAAACTCAATATAAACTTTAAACCAATATCATCCAATTCTCAAAATAATCTGTACAAGTCTTAGTAAGAAATCTTACCTTTTCCGCAACCACAACCAACCAAACGTAATCTCAAGTCAATAAGGTTCTTCTACGAACCCACAATCTACAATATAATAAAGTATAGTATAAGTCACTTGCCTATACTTCACATAACTCACATACAAATAACCTAACCTAGTTAATGAGCTTTGACTAATTTTAAAAACGACTCAACGTCAATAGGACAAAAAGTCAACAAAAATCGAACTGGTCAAATTTGGTCAACAAAAGTCAAACTGGTCAAGTTTGGTCAACAAAAGTCAAACTGATTTTGACTCTAATATCATCCATATTATTTTCCCACTAATTAACTTCTTCTCATTCACCCTATACCAATAACAACTATGACTACTACAACAACAACAACAACAACAACAACCTACACCAACTATATGCCAAAACTTCAACTTAGGATTTAAAACTAAGAACTAAGAACTAATCCAATATACTCAATAATTTCAAAATATTTAAAGTCACAATAACTATAATAATCTAAACAATATTTCAACTAATAACCCAAAATAAGAAACTAATCATCAATCTAATATAACAAGAATTCATAATAATTTGAAAAGTATTAATTTTTGCAAACTAAACTCATAGATATGCTAATTAACTCGAATTATACATAAAACATAAGCCAATTAAACAAATTGAACATAGTATAAATTTCCCCCAAATTGATTTTCTCAAGAACCCTAATTTAATAAAAACCCCAATTCGAAAATCAATACAAATCAGAAATTAAAATATAGGAAAGAACCTTACTTGATTAATAGAGTGATTGAAATATAGAATAGTATTAAAAGATCCAAAATTCGTCTCCTTTAACCCAAAATTCGACCCAAAAACGTTGCCCAACAAAACCCTTTTTTTTTTTCTTTTGAAAGCCGCCCAAACAAGATAAGATTGTAATGATGATGGTGATGGATACTTTCTATAAATATGGAGTAAAGCTCTTGAGTGGTTAATGGAGCACAATTGTGAAGCAAAGCATAGGGTGAAGAAATAGTGGAGGCGTCGAAGGTAGTGTCGCCTACGTAACAGGTAAGTGCTATGTATTTGTTTCTTAACTTATTTTTTTTTCTTTTTATTTTATAATCTAGATTTAACTAAACCTAATGGGTTATGGGTATCTAACCTAGTCAAACTAGGAATACGTTTTGGGCTTATTCTAAAATAAAGTCAAAGTAGGGAAGAAAATAATTTAATAAAAATATCTACTAACAATATATAAAAATACGGGGTGTTACAATCTACCCCTTAAAATAAGTTTCGTCCCGAAACTTAAAATATAAATCACACAATCAAACATTAAAAAATTAGACTCTTGTTTTAAAACAATAGCTCATTAACTCTATAGGTTACACAACCACTAGCCACTTGAATATAAACATTCAACTTGCATATTACCATTCTAATATAACAAGTAGAGAATTAAACACATAACAAAATTAACAACCAAACTTGCATGACAATAACTTTCAACACTAAAGACGCGAAATAAGTACGCATTCTACCCCCCGTAAAAAGAGAGTTACGTCCTCGTAACTAAAAGTTTACCTCGGTGAAAAGATGGGGATACTTAAGACGCATGGCATTCTCGGCTTCCCAAGTACACTCCTCCGAATTGTGATTTGACCATAACACCTTTATGATCTTTGTCTCACCTTTGCGAGTTTTTTGAACCTTTTGATCTAAAATCTGAACTGGAAACTCTTCATAAGTCATGTTATCATCTAACTGTAGAGACTCGGGCTGTAGCACATGTGAAGGGTCACTAATGTATCGACGTAACTGAGAAATATGGAATACGTTATGCGCACGATCCACGCCTGGTGGCAACGCTAATCTACAAGCAACCTCTCTTATTCTCTCCAAAATCTCATAAGGGCCAATGAACTTAGGGCTTAACTTGCCCTTCTTACCAAATCGCATCACACCCCTCATAGGAGAAACTCTAAGCAATACCTTTTCTCCTACTTCAAAATCCTCATGACGACGATGCTTATCACCATAGCTCTTTTGTCTATCTTGTGCCTCCTTCATTTTCTGCTGGATGAGCTTTACTTGCTCAACGGTCTCTTGAATCATCTCTGGTCCAATCACAACGGATTCACTAATATCACTCCAACACAAAGGAGTACGACATCGACGACCATACAAAGCTTCATACGGAGCCATCTGAATGGTAGAATGGTAACTATTATTGTACGAGAACTCTATCAAATCAAGCTTATCCTCCCAAGAACCCTGAAACTCTAAAGCACAAGCTCTCAACATATCCTCCAAGGTTTGAATAGTGCGCTCCGTCTGACCATCTGTAGCAGGGTGAAAAGCTGTACTCATCTTCAACTTAGTCCCTAGAGCTTCCTGAAGCTTCTGCCAAAAGTTAGACAAAAATCGACGATCCCTATCTGAAACAATATCACTCGGCACACCATGAAGTCTAATCACGTGCTCTCTATAAGCAGCGGCCAATCGCTCATGCTTCCAAGTATCCTTCATGGGAACAAAATGAGAAGACTTGGTAAGACGATCCACAATCACCCAAATCATATTATTCCCCTTTGATGTCCTTGGAAGTCAACAAACGAAGTCCATTGAAATCGAATCCCATTTCCACTGTGGAACCTCTAAAGGCTGAATCATTCCCTGAGGCCTCTTATGCTCACTCTTCACCTTCTGACAAGTCAAGCATCTCGAGACGTACTTAGCGGTGTCTGTCTTCATATGAGGCCACCAAAAAGTCCGCTTGAGATCCTTGTACATTTTATCCCCTCCAGGATGTACAGAGTACTGCGCTGTATGAGCTTCCTCTAAAATCTTCTCCTTCAACTCGGGAGCATTAGGAACACACCATCTCCCTTTGAACCTCACACTACCATCCTCGGCCAGTGTGAAATTGACATGCTCATTAGCTTGCTTGTCCTTTAAAAATTGATCATTTACTTGTGCTTCCTTGATCTCATCAAACAAAGGCGACTGAATAGTAAGAGCATTAAGCTGCGCTCCTATTTGCACCATCTCCACATCGAGACTCTGAAACTCCTCTCTAAGACGATTTCTGGAACGTAAGGTCTGCAAATAATGAGAAGTTTTCCTACTAAGTGCATCTGCAACCACATTAGCCTTACCCTCATGGTACTGAATATCCATATCATAATCCTTGATCAATTCCAACCACCTTCTCTGCCTCATATTCAGCTCTCTCTGAGTGAAGATGTATTTCAGACTCTTGTGGTCCGAAAATATCTTAAATGAAGTGCCAAGAAGATAATGACGCCAAATCTTAAGTGCAAAAACAACAGCTGCCAACTCTAGTTCGTGCGTCGGATAATTCACCTCATGGTTCTTCAACTGCCTAGAAGCGTAGGCAACAACCTTTCTGTTCTGCATAAGCACACAACCTAGACCATTCTTCGAAGCATCTGTAAACACTTCGTACTCTAGATTTTCATAAAGGAGTGTCAACACAGGAGCTGTAGTGGACGCTCCTTCATAATCTGGAATGCCTTCTCACAATCACCATCCCAATGATACTTAGTATCCTTCCTCATCAACGCAGTCAAAGGCCGAGCTATCTTTGAGAAGTCTTTCACGAACCTCCTATAATAACCCTCCAAACCAAGAAAACTGCGAATCTCAGTCACACTCTTTGGAGTAGGCCACTCCGAAACAGCTTGAATCTTTGAAGGATCAACTGAAACACCTTCTTTAGAAATAATATGGCCAAGAAATGCAACTTTCTCCAACCAGAATTCACACTTGGAGAACTTAGCATACAACTTATTCTCCCTTAGAACTTGCAAAATAGTGCGAAGATGCTCTTCATGCTCACTAGCATCCTTAGAATAGATAAGAATATCATTAATGAACACAACTATGAACTTATCAAGATACGGCCTGAAAATCCGATTCATCAAGTCCATGAACACCGCTGGAGCATTAGTCAACCCAAAGGGCATAACAGTAAACTCATAGTGCCCATAGCGAGTTCGGAAAGCCGTTTTAGGAATATCATTCTCTGCAGTACGAAGCTGATGGTAGCCAGATCTCAAATCAATCTTAGAGAAAACTCCAGCTCCCGTCAACTGATCGAACAAGTCATCTATTCTCGGCAAGGGGTACTTATTCTTCACCATGACGTTGTTGAGCTCCCTATAATCTATACACAGTCGAAGACTCCCATCCTTCTTCTTCACAAATAGAATAGGAGCACCCCATGGAGACATACTAGGACGAATATAGCCCTTATCAAGCAACTCCTCTAACTGAGCCTTAAGCTCGTTCATCTCAGTAGGAGCCATTCTATAACGAGGTTTAGAAATAGGTCCAGTTCCTGGCTTCAAGTCAACGCTGAACTCAACATCACGCCTAGGAGGCATGCCAGGAATATCATCAAGAAAGACATCTAAGAACTCATTGGCAATTCGAACATCCTCAACTCGTGGCTCCTCTTTGCTAGTATCATGAACATGGCATAGGTATATAGGACATCCCTTCCTCATGTAGGATTTCAAAGTCAAGGCAGAAATAATTATCAAAGAAGATCCTCTACAAAACTCATGGACTCCACTAGGACCGACTATAGACACTTTTTGTTTCTCACAATCTATCTTGGCTTTATGCTTACTAAGCCAATCCATCCCTAGAATTACATCAAAATCATGTAAAGGAAAAGTAATCAAATCAGCTACTAAGGTGGTACTACCACATATAATAAGGACATCTCCTTAATCGTCTCAGCATGCTAGCACGGGTGTACACCTCCTTCACTATAGTGTACTCCCCAGCTCCCATCTTAGAATGAAGCTTAGGGTTCAACTTCTCTTTAGATTTGATTGCCCTCCCCTACTAACCACTTAGGAAAAAAAAACGAGCCAATTCCCGAAACTACAATTAAAACTCATGGACACTCATATCCCCTACTCTTACCTCTTTCTCTTCCTCATCTACAGTCACCTTTGTAGTCAAATTAAACTAGTAAACTTGTTGTGGGCCTACCATATATTGCATCCTTAACCAGGTAGTATGGAACACCATCAACTCTCATCTGGTCAGGGACTTGGAGAGTGGTAAGGATCTTGTCAAACACTCTAATCCAATTCTCCATCTTGGTGGGATCACCTTTACCACCAACCATAGACGGTTTCTTTTGGTCAATCCCTTTCGAAATCACGACATAAGAACTAACACTACCGGAAATAGGAGTAACGAGAGTAGCAAAAGCAGCAACCTGGGCCGCAACAAGCTTCTCCATAGCTTCAGTTAAGGCTCGGGTGGATTGATCCACCTTGCGCATCATACAACTCGAACCTGGGCTTCTAGCATGCACGCGTCGATGCACTATTCTAAAGTCGTTTAAAAAAAACAAAGACGAACCAAATTTGATTCACCCTTATTATGGTTAAAACTCCATCAAATCAAACAATAGAATGAAAAGAGAAGCATAAACATTAACACATAAAATAAAAATTCCTTGCCTCCCAAAATCTCATCCTCGCAGCGGCTTTTCAGTTTTTAACCATTTATTAACCTACTCTTATTTAAGGTCATTTTAGGAGTCTTAATAACCTAAGGCTCTGGTACCAACTGTAACACCCCTGAAATTCCTCTACTTTGAAAATGTAATATAATAAATAATTTAAGGAAACTCCAAAGGTGCTACGCCGCGATAATTAATAATAATCACCGCAAGGCTAAAGGTTCTAACTGAAATAGATAGTCAATAAGGTTTAACTAATCAAACTAACTAGAATCTAAATAATTATTACAGACTGAAATAAAATACTAAAGTCAAAAGAATAACAGCGGAAGTCTTATTAAACCTACTAACGTATAACTAAATCCATCGCACTCTTTAACCCAACCTTGAGCTAACGATCTTCAAGTCCCTGCACATTGAACACTATAGTATCAGCCAAAAGGCTGAGCAAGATTTCATACTGTACTAAAACAAAACTATCCAATGTGCAGGTAAGATATATAGGAATATCTTACAAATTCATTTCCAACCTGTACAAATCAAATATATAAAATAAAATAACTTTCCAACAAATCTCAACTTTTAATCTTTTCTTTCTTTCTGAAACAATTCTTTAAATACATTTAAAGTGTAACTGTTTTGAAACCTGTGAGTAGGAAGTATTAAAGTCCAATGAGCTAGCTAGGCTCACGAGACAGGTAAACACCAAAGCCCCTAGTATGCATACCCCTAACTTGATAACGAACCAAGAAGGAAGACAAATGGAAAGTGTATTGATCAACATACACCCAACTACTAAATAATGGTTGAGACAAAACTCAACCTACTTCCAAACCCGAGGAATACCGCTTACCGGCAACCCCACAAAAACATTCTTATAAAACATGCTAAATCATAATTAAGTAAACATAGAAACATTCTAGTTTACTCAAAACCTGTAGCAATGAGGAACATCCTCCTTCTAAATCTCAACTTGGTATATGAGGAACTTCCTCCCTTTTGAATCTCATAAATAAATCTCATTTTTCTTTCACAATAAATATCGTCAAAACGATTTAAATCTTATTATATAAACATTGTAAAACCTTTTAAATCTCAATATATAAATAATGTAAAACTTTTTTTTTTAAATCTCAATATATAACCACACAAAACCTTTTTAAAACTCAATATAAACTTTAAACCAATATCATCCAATTCTCAAAATAATCTGTACAAGTCTTAGTAAGAAATCTTACCTTTTCCGCAACCACAACCAACCAAACGTAATCTCAAGTCAATAAGGTTCTTCTACGAACCCACAATCTACAATATAATAAAGTATAGTATAAGTCACTTGACTATACTTCACATAACTCACATACAAATAACCTAACCTAGTTAATGAGCTTTGACTAATTTTAAAAACGACTCAACGTCAATAGGACAAAAAGTCAACAAAAATCGAACTGGTCAAATTTGGTCAACAAAAGTCAAACTGGTCAAGTTTGGTCAACAAAAGTCAAACTGATTTTGACTCTAATATCATCCATATTATTTTCCCACTAATTAACTTCTTCTCATTCACCCTATACCAATAACAACTATGACTACTACAACAACAACAACAACAACAACCTACACCAACTATATGCCAAAACTTCAACTTAGGATTTAAAACTAAGAACTAAGAACTAATCCAATATACTCAATAATTTCAAAATATTTAAAGTCACAATAACTATAATAATCTAAACAATATTTCAACTAATAACCCAAAATAAGAAACTAATCATCAATCTAATATAACAAGAATTCATAATAATTTGAAAAGTATTAATTTTTGCAAACTAAACTCATAGATATGCTAATTAACTCGAATTATACATAAAACATAAGCCAATTAAACAAATTGAACATAGTATAAATTTCCCCCAAATTGATTTTCTCAAGAACCCTAATTTAATAAAAACCCCAATTCGAAAATCAATACAAATCAGAAATTAAAATATGGGAAAGAACCTTACTTGATTAATAGAGTGATTGAAATATAGAATAGTATTAAAAGATCCAAAATTCGTCTCCTTTAACCCGAAATTCGACCCAAAAACGTTGCCCAACAAAACCCTTTTTTTTTTCTTTTGAAAGCCGCCCAAACAAGATAAGATTGTAATGATGATGGTGATGGATACTTTTATAAATATGGAGTAAAGCTCTTGAATGGTTAATGGAGCACAATTGTGAAGCAAAGCAGAGGGTGAAGAAATAGTGGAGGCGTCGCAGCCGTCATAAAATTTTTGTGGCAGAACATCATCACCAGATACGGGATTCCGAAGGCTTTCGTCTTCGACCACGGGAGACAGTTTGACAACATGCCCCTATCAGGGTGGTTGGAGCAGTTTGGGATCAAATATGCCCTATCTTCAGTCTGCAACCCTCAGTGCAATGGTCAGGCCGAAGCCGCTAACAAGCAGATCCTGATAGGCCTACAGAAGAAGCTGGAGGAGCAAAAAAGCAAGTGGCTAGAGGAGCTGCCTAACACTCTGTGGTCGATCAGAACCACAGTCAAAGAATCAACTGGGCAGACCCCCTTCCACCTGGTATATGGTTCTGAAGCTGTCATGCCTGTTGAGATCGGGTCCGAGAGTCTGAGGATCAGCCTATTTGAGCCAGGTCTGAACGACGAAGCCCTGAGGACAAATCTAGATCTGCTGGATGAATACAGAAACGAAGCTAGGTTTAGAATGGAAGCCTACAAAGCCAGAGTCAGCAGACACTATAACAAGAAAGTGAGGGCTAGGCCTCTGGAGGTAGGGGATCTGGTACTCAGAAATGCAGCAGCTGTGTAAAAAGACAAAATACAAGGAAAGCTGTCGGCTAAGTGGGAGGGACCCTACCAGGTTAGTGAAGAGCTACACCCCGGAACCTACAGACTGAAAAGAATGGATGGAAGTGAACTGAAAAGCAACTGGAACGCCCGAATATTGAAAAAATACTTCGTGTAACCCAGATTGTATCAAAACGCACATGAATGAAAGGCCTTTGAGCCACCCTTTGTCCACCACTCTCCATTTCGCATTAAACCCCCGTCCCCTTATCAATTCTTTATGAAAAACAAAATGCCAAAATCAGATAGACCCTTAGCAGACTGAGAAAAAATACCACAGTCTGGCAAAAGAAAACAGGGTCTGAGTCAGACTGAAGGCTGAAGAGGCTCTTCAGACACAAGTAAACTATATAATGAAGAAAGGGAGCCGGCCAAAAGGTCAACTCTGTCTAGAGCCCCCGAGGCCCGCAGAGTGATCGGATGCCGGCTCGACTTACCGAGGTCATAGACCTCTACCTCTAAACCTGCAGGGTCGAAGGCCAAAAAGCAGCAAGGATAAGTCATAGACACCTAAGGTTAATGGGGACGCCAGAGTTCCTAAGAACCAAAACGTACCCCGACACGAAAAAGATGGCAGAAGGAGCTAAATGGTGAACCCCAAAACTCCCAGAATCATCGTGACTTAGGGCGTCAAAATACCTCCTTTGCTCTGCTATTGTTGAATCCTTGTCATGCATAAGGCAGAGCAGAAGAGTAAAGGGCCCCTAAAATCCCACCTCTGAGCAAATCTCACCGGCCACCAAGCCAAGTAAATGACAACGCCCAGATATATTGCTTGATGGCACGGCAGACTCATTATCAGAGCAGAACGCAAGTACTTAGCAGAAATAACAAAACTTGGTATGCATCAAATAGAAAGCACAAAAGTCAACAGAGGAACGCAACTCGCATTGCAGGAAAAATAATTGAATCTTACATAAGAAGATCTGGCTATAAGCCAAATCAGAGTGCTACATAGTACTACAACAACGGAGGCTACCTAATCAAAAGAAGGGAGCAAATACAGATGAAAAGGAAATGTTTGACTATTTAGTTACAAATATTACAAGATAAGTCAATTACGATATCATCGGAGGGCAAAAACGGAGGACTGCAATCAGTTCAGCACAGGCTCCCAGCTCACCTACCTCAGCAGCTCAGACAGGAGTCACAAGAAGACTGAGGCGAAGCACGAGATAGCCGCCCGAGTTCCTATTGCTTAGGAACGGAGCTGCCTTCCTTTGCAGAACTCCCATCAGCTTGCTGCTCTGAAGACTCTCCCTCTGAAGGCAGAGAATAGAGCAACTCCAGATCTCTGAGCTCCTGAGTCACCGGAGGTCGCATATGCACCTGACTGGCGTAGGCATCCTCAAAGGCATCCCAGTTGAAAGAGAGCTGCAAATGCCAGAGAACCCTGCGGACCGCAACTTTGCAGTCCTCCCAGTACTTGTTCCCGAACGCCTCCTCCATCTGCGCAGCCCGGGCAGCCTCCTCCGCCAGCAGCTGAGCCTCTTTCTGCTTTAGGGCTACCTCAGCCTCCCTAGCCTGCTGAGCCTCCCTCTCAGAAAGCAACTTGGAGAACTCTGCCCCTAGCTCCTCCTCCTTCTGTCTCAGAGCTGCCTCAGCCTCCTTGGCTTGCAGAGCCAATTTAGCAGAGCAGCCTTCATGTTCAGCCCTTATAGCAGAGAGCTGACCCCAGAGCTGCTCCTGCTCCTTCAACGCTGCCTGCAGCCGGGCCTCTGAGGTCTTCAGCTTAGTCTCCACTGTCGAAGCGCGAGACAACACCTCACTAAGCTGGGAAGAGAGCCGGGAATGCTCAGCCGTGATAGCCTCTGCTTGCGCCGCCTGACCCTCCATGCGTTGGTTGACGGTCCGCAAGGTGTCGCGCTCCACAATCAGAGCATCCCTCTCCTCTTCAGTTTCCAGCAGGTAGACACAATCAGAGAGTTCTGAGCCTTCAGCTTGGCATACTCTGCTCTCTGCTGTGCTACCTGAGCCTTAAGCTGCTGCAGTTCAGGGAGCCTCATGTCTACCCAACCCTACAGCATGGCAGAACTCCCCAATGAAGGCGCCGGCCCGCGCAGCCTGTAATCAAGGAAAAAGCAGATCAAAAAGAAAACTTAATGTCATAAACAGATGACTGTAAAAAGGACAGACAACTCACCAGAGGGACATCTTGAACAGCATAGTCCGGTGAGAAGCGACTTGCCAGAAGCTTCAACCACTCACTGGGATCAGGGAAGGTCACGGACATCTGCTCCCGCCCCTGAGCCTCGTGCTGGTCGTCCGCCGATCCCCTCTGCAGAGAACCTGAGCCAAAAGAAAGTCCAGTTAGTTCCACAGAAGGGAAAAGGCCGGAGCTAAGACCAGGTAAGGGGTACACACCTTTGGGGGCAACGTCGTCCTCAACAACAACGATCCGAGGGGAGTCAGCAGGGAGACGAGTCTTCTTCTGAGGAGGAGCTCTTTCCTCACTCTGCCTCTCTGCTGGCCTCTTCTGGGAATGAGAAGAGACCTCAGGCTCAGCCACAGTCTGCTGAGCACCCTCTGCAGGGGGTTTAAGCTGGCCCGCAGTGGGAGCGGAGGTCTGAAGAGCCGCAGCAGACTGCACCTTCCTAGCCCTCAATTGCTGCTGAAGAAAACAAAAGTTAAAAAATGTCGTCAGCAAAGTAAGGCACAGAACGAATTGACTGTACAAGAGGGAAGAGAGGAAAAGGAAACATTAACCACACGCGCCAGATCCTCGGGAGTAGGGGCAAGGACCTGCTTAAAGCCTCTGGGAGGAGGAGGAGCAGCCTTCCTACCAGGAGGAGTAGGCCTCTGGACAGGAGGAGTAGACTTCTGAACAGGGGGAGACACGAAAGTCTCCACCACTGGGGCGGAAGCCAAGCTCTGCTGCTCCACCCTCTCATGCTGGAAAGGCTCCACCACCTCCTGGTTAGTCTGAACAGGCGTAGGGACGACCTGCCCAGCGGAACCTATCACATTAAAATAAAAACAGGGAAATCAAGAAGGTGCAGGTAAAAAGAAACCTATAAGAAAGAGCCTTCTGGGTCTGAAGAAGACACCTACCTGACTGGCCCTCACTCTGATCCTCTGCAGACTGAGTCGTGACAGTCTTAGCAGCCTCCGCTCCCGTCCTATCAAACTCGGTCATGGCTTGGTGAGACTCCTGACCAACCTCATCAGGCTGAGCAGAACCACCCACTGGAGTAGGTTCTTTCTCCGTCCTGTCAAACTCTGTCGCCGCTTGGTCAGGCCCTCCCATAGGCACATCCTCCACCACAGGCGGTTCTGAAAGTAAAAAGAGAAAATGAGAAGCGATTAGCAGAGTGCACACAAGCAGAAAGAATACCTTGTGGTTCATCATAAGTAATACCTGGTTGCGCAGGAGGAAGCTGTTGGAGGGGCTCAACAATCAGAACAGTCCCTTGCAGAGTGCTGGCCCCCTATGTAGATCCATCATCATCATCGTCTTCCGGCAGATGCGCAGCACGCCGGGAACGATGGATCTGCAGAGGAACAGCCGCCGCCTCCTCCTCGTCATCAGATTGAATCTTTGTGACAGTGGCAGAGGGGCCCCCTTGCGGCCGGGACGTCCCATTAAACCTATCCACAAGTTCCGGGCGCTTGGTCCGGAGGGAAGGATGGTCCAAGGAGGTAGTGTTAATCTCCCTGATGAAATGAGGGACGGTGTAGGTCCCTGGGTCAGGTATCGGACGATACCTGCGACACACTGAAGACTGACTCAAACCCAGCTCCCAAGGAATGGCAGACCCCAGAGTCTCTGCAATATTAGAATATTCGTTAGCTACAGCAAGTCAGAATGCAGAAGGAAAATAATGGAAAGGGGCAGAACATGCCCGCCAGCTCAAAACCCACCCTTAATCACTTGGCGAACAAAGTGTCTGCACGGAGCTGCAGCACAGTACAAACAATGAATCACAGCAGAATGGAAAATGTGAAGCAGAGTTAAGGGCTGGCAGAGCCCTTACCAGTAGTATAGTCAGGGGACAGATGGCCTATCCTCAGGAAGGCATTCTGACACATCACATAGTGATGCGGTAACCAGTACTTGGGAAGAAACTGGTTCCCGGCAGTAACCTTGGATCTAGACTTGAAGTAGTAGTAAGCTACCCTCTCGTCCCAGTTCAGCACATTTGGGTCCAACTGCTTCTGGAAGTTAGGCTCCACAGGGCGCAGAGGGGCCTTAAATTGATAAGGGTGCCCCTCCTCCGTCGGTACCCTAACAAAGACAAAACTATCCCGCCAATCTTTCAGACTGAGATCAACGGGATAGACCGTCAGATGATTGGCCCGCACCGAGCCAGTGAAAAAGCTGTACTCCCCCCTGCCTCTTAAAGTAAAATAGGCATTGAAAGAGTTTCATGGTGAGGGGGAAGCCCAGAGCTTCACAAACCCAAATAAACCCCAGAATCTTCTTCAGAGACTGGGGATTGACTTGGCAGAGAGCCATGTGATACCGGCAGAGAACCCACTCCAAGAACCAGTGGATGGGGAATCTAAGCCCGAACTCCAGCTGCTTCATATAAACAACAGTGTACCCCTCTGGTACATCTGCCAGGCTCTGACCCTCTCGGGGAAGCACTACCCAAGACCCGCGAAGCGGCTTGATCTACGCAGCAATCTCAAGGTAGCATGCAGCATGCGCCTGATAGGTTTTAGTCGTGTCACCTAATCAAAAATAAACCTACGGACCTCTAACTAGGTAGTCAGTGGAAGCAGGGTCGAATCCACAGGGAGACAGAGTTTCTAAATCAATATTCAACCAATTCAGCTACTCCAGATGAAATCAGGAAGGAATTAATTAAACTAAAGAATAGACTATAGAAGACGGAATAAATCGAGGATTAAACTATGGAATAAAAGTCTAGGGTATTAGGTCGGTCCACCATGCTTATACCAATCAAATAGGGTCAACTACTATCAAAACCTAAGTCAAGAGTCGGGGGATTAGAGCCTATGTTGAGCTATGGTTAAGACTCAACGCTCATAGTTCAACATACGCCGCATGTTCACTAACGTAATCAGAACTACTGACGTGTCCTAGGCCTCTAGTCGTAAGACTGATCTGTGCAAACAACTATTAACCACAAGCAACCAACGAAACTGCGCAATAACGTTAATTACTCAATAAAGAACAAATCACATCACAATCACCCTAATCAAACCCTAGAAATCGATAAGAGTCTAAATCACAATCATGGTATAAACATGGCTTTCCTATCTAACACCCTAGAAAGAGACTACTCAGACATGATCAAATTAATAACGACAAAACTAATATGAAACCCTAACAATTGCATCATGAACAACTAAATAAATAAACTAAGCAATCAAAGTAATTAAAGCGATAAAGAGTAGAGAAGAGTACCAATTGACGGAAAGCAGGAACTTTTATTGAAATCGAAATAGGTTTGATCACCTCTAAATTAATCTAAAGTGTTTGAATTAAACTAAGAACAATGAAGAATAAAACTAGTCTAAAACCTAATGAAAGATGAATAAAAGATGTAAAATAATAGATGTCCCTCTAAATAATGAGGAAAACGGTATTTATAATACCCCTCAAGTCTCATTAAAACGGAAAACGAAAGTCTAATTCCGCGTATAAATGTGCCAGACCCGATCGGGCCGCGGTACAAAACTTCAAATCTTGCGTTTTGGGCCTTCGTGCAGCAGCAGCAAGCAGTAAACTTATTTTAACGGCCCACCCGATCGGGCCATGGGCACCCACCCGATCGGGTCTGGCGACAAATTGGGCCAACACGGTCTCCTCGCAAGCAGCAACTCAACGAGAGCTATGAGCAGCCCACCCGATCGGGTCGGGTGGTGAACACCCGATCGGGCCTGGTGCATATGTGCTCGCCAAATGCGATCGGGCAAGAATTGCCTGATCAGGTCCGTGACTTTCATACCCGATCATAAATACTTCGCCCGATCGGGCCATTTCTGCCCGATCAGTGCACGGAAACCTCCTTTGATCCTTGGCTCTCTAATCTTCACGTTTAGGGGTCTTGGGACCTCCTAAACTATCCATAAAGCTCGTGAGCCATCCTACGTGCCTCGTAACATCTCCTAAAGCCGTGGTTGCTTCCAAAAGGCTCGGGAATAAGGAGAAAACTCCATAAACCTGCAATTCAATACTAAAACACGAAACCACTACTACATACGATAGTTAGCACAAAATAGCTCCCAAGAGCTCCAATGACGCACAAATTAGCTTGTAAATAAGGGAGAAAACTCTATATAAATACGTGATATCAAACTCCCCCAAGCTAAACCTTTGCTTGTCCTCAAGCAAACAGCACATGAACATGGAATAGATTACCTCACCCCAAAGATAAAAACAAATCAAAGCTCAAAACATTTTCAAGACTAAGAATCGTTCAAGCAGGCATAATTCAAGTTTGGCTCATCAAATCCATCCAACCACCAATCATTCAAGCAATTTATCAAACTCAAGCATCCACAAAGCATACAAGTCCTGAAAAGGCACTCACAAGGGTGTCACTCCTCTCAATTTTGTGGCAGGCAAAGAATGTGCCCGAACACTCACCAACCCGACCATAAGTACCCTTCCCACTCACACTCTCATGTGTTTAAGAAGGTTCAATGACGCTCATCCTAGTCAAGTCGACTCAATTAGCAGAAATACTCTTTAACTTTGACAAACTAACTCGAAATCAATCAAATGAACATTGCAGACACGAGCTCAAGAGGACTTTATAGGGTTGTAATGGGGCTTAGGTGAGAGGTAGGGGATACTTTTGGGTAATGTGGTGGAAAAACCAAGAAAGGGGGAGCATAAACCATTCAAACAAGGCCTAAGATGGCCTTCACAACTCCCAACAATCACCATAAAACCATGTAAAATAACCCAACTCTCATAAATCAATGAAAAGCGCATAACAAACCCAATTTTCTAGCAATGGAGCGAATATTCTTTTATGAACGTACGTGAATGAAAGAACTAGAATTCTTTTGAATTTTCATTTCATTTTTCTTTCATTTTTCTGAACTTCATCCACGTAACTCTAAACTTGCTTTTTTTCTTTTCTCTTTCTCACTCTCAAACCACAGCAAATACACTTTCAAATTCCTCAAAAACCAAACTAAACCAACAAACCAATCTCAAACTCAACCCATACAAAAGCTCCCCCAAGCTAGGCTTGGAATAATATCAAGTGAAGGCTTTTGGCTCATAATAGGGGTTTAAGTAACACGAAACAAGTCATTAGGCTCAGCGGGGCTAAGGAGGATAAAAGTATATCAAAAACTCACTCTGAAGCTCAAGAATAAGACAAAAGAACGCCTCTATCGCAGCACATGCTACAAGTCATCTAAAATCAGACAAGTACGAAGTCAAAGTCAAGATCAATCCACTAAAGAGGAACTAACACACAAGAATAGACTGGATAATAATATGAATCCAATAGGCTACAAAGAGGCCTCACAGTCTAACCAATTCAGGTATGCAGCACAAAGTGGTCTAATATAATCCAAAAATGCTCGAAATCATAGCAATCAAACATCAAATCAAAGCCTCAAGATCACAAATGCCCAGCTATCCAGAAAACAAAGTCAAATCAATTTCAAATAGAGCACAAAAAGGGGCACAGGGAGGCAACTAAACCAGTCATGGGAACCATATTTTTTTTGATTTTTTTTCAGTATTTTAGAAAGCAGTAAATCTATCCTAGAAAGCAGTAAAAGAGATAGGGAATACAAACAGAACTCCTCCCCCAAGCTGAACTTGGCGGTGTCCTCAATGCCAAAAGGTGATAAGGACTATGCTAAGAGGAAAAACAATGTTAGTACCCTCACTCTCGCTCACAAAAAGAAGGAAAATAAAAAGAAAAAAAAAGGGAAAGAAAAAAATACGAGTTGCCTCTCGCACATCGCTGGTTTATAAAGGTCCCGCACGACCATAATCCTCCCTCTCTCAAATAGGAGGGGCTTGGAAATGAGTGCCACCTTCATCAAACATCTTTCTCCTCCAAATGTTCTTGACTATGCCTCCAGACGGTGAGGCAACCTTAGGTGGAATTGGAACCTTCTCCACACCTACTTCATCCAGAACCTTATCCCTGCAATAAGATTGTTCAAGCATAGGTGCCTTAACAGCATTGGTTAGTTTAAAAATCACTTTATCATCACCAACACTCAGAGTTAAAGACCCAGACTTGACATCAATGACAGCACCAGCAGTACACAAAAACGGCATACCAAGATAATAGGGATCTGGGCATCCTCATCCATATCTAACACCACAAAATCAACAGGGATATAGAATTTCCCGACCCTAACAGGAACGTCCTCTAAAATACCTAGAGGGTATTTTATAGAACGATCCGCCATCTGTAAAGTGATTTGTGTGCATTTAAGGGCTCCCATGTTCAATTTCTTATAAACAGACAATGGCATAACAGAAACAGAAGCACCTAAATCACACAAAGCCTTATCAATAAAAATAGGTCCAAGATGGCAGGGTATAGAAAAACTACCAGGATCTTTTAACTTTGGTAGGGTTTTATTTTGAATAAAAGCACTACACTCTTCAGTAAGAGCGACACGTTCTACCCCACCAAAGTCTCTTTTCTTAGTGATCATGTCTTTCAGAAATTTGGCATAAACAGGCACTTGGGTAATTAAGTCTGTGAATGGAATCGTTACCTCAAGGTTCTTGACCATAGCCAAGAACTTACCAAACTGCTGATCGACCTTGGACTGTTGCATCCTGTGAGGAAAAGGTAGCCTTGGTGTAAAAGGCGTTTCAGAAACCTTCTCCTTTTTCTTCCATGTCTGTTCAGCTTCTGCAGACGAATCGACTTCAGACGTCGAATTCTTTCTTTTTCCTTCCTCTACCACCCTCTTCTTCCCTGCAGTCGGGGTAACCTCATCGATGGGCACTGGAGGGGCATCATATGCAATGCCACTACGAAGAGTGATGACATTCACATGTTCTCTCTGAACTGGTTGCCCTGGCAATTGTCCCTGCTGCCTCTGTGCATTAGATTCTGCCAACTGAGCAACTTGAGCCTCGAGAAGTTGGATGTGCTTCTCTTGAGCCCTCCTTGTTTCCTCATTTGCCTTTTGCATAGATAATATCAGTTTCATCAGTTCAGAATTGCTAGGCTCTTGTGGGTTGTTTTGTGGAGGTGGGGTGTGGAAATTTTGTGGAGTTTGGAAGTTATTGGGATGATGGAAGTTTTGTGGTGGTGGTCTTTGGAAATTTTGTGTGGTTTGATGGTATGAAGGTTTAGGGTAGTTTTGTGGAGGTGGAGGTTGATGGTTTTGTGGGTTTTGGTAGTTATGTGAAGGGGGGAAGGTTTGTGGTCTTTGTTGGAAGGCATTGGCCTGCTCCATCTGAAATTGACTGAACTGACAGTCATGCCCAAAGTGACCCTGAACACCACATACCTCGCAGTAAGATGAGGTAATGGGTGCTACTGCAGACACAGCATTGATACTCAAAGGGGGTGCTGCTGAGGAAGAGGAACTGAAGGTGTTAATCTGCTGACTCAGCTTCGCCATCTGCGAAGTCAATAATGCAATGGCATCTACCTCCAGTACCTTCCTCGTAATGCTTCGGGAAGTGGAATGATCATTGGCTGCGAGGTTTGATAGAAACTCGTAGCCTACATCCACTTCCTTATCCAGAAAAACTCCTCCTGTAGACGAATCAACAATACTCTTCGTCTGAGGCTGCAGACCATTGTAAAATGTCTGCGTCAAGAACCATTTGTCCATATTATGGTGTGGACACTCTCTCTGTAAATCTCTAAACCTTGCCCACGCTTCCCTTAATGTTTCATCAGGCTCTTGGGAAAATGTGGCCAGTTTATTTCTGATTTCTGCTGTTTTAGTGGGTGGGTAATACTCTCTCAGAAATGCAGCAGAAATCTCACTCCACTTGGTTTCTTTCACATCGTTCAACCATTTTTGGGCTCTATCTCTCAAAGAAAACTCAAACAGCATGACTTTTAACTGATCTGGAGTGACGCCGGCATGTTTAACGGTTCGACAAAGTTGTTGAAACCGTTGCAGATGATTTGCCGGATCTTCAGTAGGATGCCCACCAAACTGATTTTGCTGGACCATGCTGATGAGTCCAGGCTTAATCTCAAAGTTATTAGCGGCGATGGTGGGCATGGGTGGTCCAGTAGAAAGACCATCCGGGTTGGGCATTGATAGGTTTTAGTCGTGTCACCTAATCAAAAATAAACCTACGGACCTCTAACTAGGTAGTCAGTGGAAGCAGGGTCGAATCCACAGGGAGACAGAGTTTCTAAATCAATATTCAACCAATTCAGCTACTCCAGATGAAATCAGGAAGGAATTAATTAAACTAAGGAATAGACTACGGAAGAATGAATAAATCGAGGATTAAACTATGGAATAAAAGTCTAGGGTATTAGGTCGGTCCACCATGCTTATACCAATCAAATAGGGTCAACTACTATTAAAACCTAAGTCAAGAGTCGGGGGATTAGAGCCTATGTTGATCTATGGTTAAGACTCAACGCTCATAGTTCAACATACGCCGCATGTTCACTAACGTAATCAGAACTACTGATGTGTCCTAGGCCTCTAGTCGTTAGACGGATCTGTGCAAACAACTATTAACCACAAGCAATCAATAAAATTGTACACTGACATTAATTACTCAATAAGAACAAACCACATCACAATCACCCTAATCAAGCCCTAGAAATTGATAGAAATCTAAATCACAATCATGGTATAAACATGGCTTTCCTATCTAACACCCTAGAAAGAGAACTACTCACTCATAATCGAATTGGCAACAACAAAACTAATATGAAACCCTAAGAATTGCATCATGAACAATTAAATAATTAAACTAAGCAATCAAAGTAATTAAAGAGATAAAGAATAGAGAAGAGTACCAATTGACGGAAAGCAGGAACTTTTATTGAAATCGAAATAGGTTTGATCACCTCTAAATTAATCTAAAGTGTTTGAATTAAACTAAAAGCAATGAAGAATAAAACTAGTCTAAAACCTAATGAAAGATGAATAAAAGATGCCTCTCTAAATAATGAGGAAAAGGTATTTATAATACCCCTCAAGTTCACTAAAAACGGGAACAAAAAGTGAAAAAGCGCGATAAAGCACCAGACCCGATCGGGCCCGAGCACAGTACCCGATCGGGTCCACATACAAATTCCCCCAACTTCACTTCTGGGCTCTGGCAGCAGCAGTGCAGCAATAAGGCGAGAAAAGCGGCCCACCCGATCGGGTCTGGCGACAAAAAGTGCCAGCAAGCTCGCCTCCTCCGCAGCGTCCCAATAAGACCTAGCAGCACTAGACCCGATGGGGTCGGGCGGTAGATGCCCGATCGGGTCTGGGCACATGTGTTCTCGCCCGATATGATCGGGCAGGCCTTGCCCGATCGGGTCCGCAACTTTCGTACCCGATCATAATATTTCGCCCGATCGGGCCATTTCTGCCCGATCAGTGCACGGAAACCTCATTTGACTCTTTGGCTCTCTAATCTTCACGTTTAGGGGTCTTGGGACCTCCTAAACTATCCATAAAGCTCGTGAGCCATCCTACGTGCCTCGTAACATCTCGTAAAGTCGTGGTTGCTTCCAAAAGGCTCGGGAATAAGGAGAAAACTCCATAAAACCTGCAATTCAATACTAAAACACGAAACCACAACTACATACGATAGTTAGCACAAAATAGCTCCCAAGAGCTCCAATGACGCACAAATTAGCTTGTAAATAAGGGAGAAAACTCTATATAAATACGTGATATCAGGCACCCCATATGACTTCAGTGATTTTGACATAACTGAATTCAAGGTGTCTATTCCAGAGGTGTTCAGCTGAACAGACTGCTTTTCTTTCTGCTTTATCTTTCGGATCCGTCTGATTGTCCTAGTAAGATCGGGGTCCGCTGGAAATGGGGAACCGTTTCTTTGGGACCTGGGCATACAAAAGAAACAAAAAGCAGCAGTAAAACGTACCTCAATTGGAACAATGAAGTTCCAACGAGGTACAGAGAAGTAGACCAAATAATCAAATAAAAACTTAGAGAACTAGCCGTCTCCCCGGCAACGGCGCCAAAATTTGATAGGTTTTAGTCGTGTCACCTAATCAAAAATAAACCTATGGACCTCTAACTAGGTAGTCAGTGGAAGCAGGGTCGAATCCACAGGGAGATAGAGTTTCTAAATCAATATTCAACCAATTCAGCTACTCCAGATGAAATCAGGAAGGAATTAATTAAACTAAAGAATAGACTACAGAAGACGGAATAAATCGAGGATTAAACTATGGAATAAAAGTCTAGGGTATTAGGTCGGTCCACCATGCTTATACCAATCAAATAGGGTCAACTACTATCAAAACCTAAGTCAAGAGTCGGGGGATTAGAGCCTATGTTGAGCTATGGTTAAGACTCAACGCTCATAGTTCAACATACGCCGCATGTTCACTAACGTAATCAGAACTACTGACGTGTCCTAGGCCTCTAGTCGTAAGACTGATCTGTGCAAACAACTATTAACCACAAGCAACCAACGAAACTGCGCAATAACGTTAATTACTCAATAAAGAACAAATCACATCACAATCACCCTAATCAAACCCTAGAAATCGATAAGAGTCTAAATCACAATCATGGTATAAACATGGCTTTCCTATCTAACACCCTAGAAAGAGACTACTCAGACATGATCAAATTAATAACGACAAAACTAATATGAAACCCTAACAATTGCATCATGAACAATTAAATAAATAAACTAAGCAATCAAAGTAATTAAAGCGATAAAGAGTAGAGAAGAGTACCAATTGACGGAAAGCAGGAACTTTTATTGAAATCGAAATAGGTTTGATCACCTCTAAATTAATCTAAAGTGTTTGAATTAAACTAAGAACAATGAAGAATAAAACTAGTCTAAAACCTAATGAAAGATGAATAAAAGATGTAAAATAATAGATGTCCCTCTAAATAATGAGGAAAACGGTATTTATAATACCCCTCAAGTCTCATTAAAACGGAAAACGAAAGTCAAATTCTGCGTATAAATGTGCCAGACCCGATCGGGCCCGAGGCACCCACCCGATCGGGCCGCGGTACAAAACTTCAAATCTTGCGTTTTGGGCCTTCGTGCAGCAGCAGTAAGCAGTAAACTTATTTTAACGGCCCACCCGATCGGGCCATGGGCACCCACCCGATCGGGTCTGGCGACAAATTGGGCCAACACGGTCTCCTCGCAAGCAGCAACTCAACGAGAGCTATGAGCAGCCCACCCGATCGGGTCGGGT
Organism: Patellifolia procumbens; assembly: GCA_947645195.1. NCBI lineage: Eukaryota > Viridiplantae > Streptophyta > Magnoliopsida > Caryophyllales > Amaranthaceae > Patellifolia > Patellifolia procumbens. The sequence continues at coordinate 4,409,483 of CANSGD010000193.1, forward strand.
GGTGAACACCCGATCAGGCCTGGTGCATATGTGCTCGCCCGATGCAATCGGGCAAGAATTGCCCGATCGGGTCCGTGACTTTCATACCCGATCATAAATACTTCGCCCGATCGGGCCATTTCTGCCCGATCAGTGCACGGAAACCTCCTTTGATCCTTGGCTCTCTAATCTTCACGTTTAGGGGGTCTTGGGACCTCCTAAACTATCCATAAAGCTCGTGAGCCATCCTACGTGCATCGTAACATCTCGTAAAGCCGTGGTTGCTTCCAAAAGGCTCGGGAATAAGGAGAAAACTCCATAAAACCTGCAATTCAATACTAAAACACGAAACCACTACTACATACGATAGTTAGCATAAAATAGTTCACAAGAGCTCCAATGACGCACAAATTAGCTTGTAAATAAGGGAGAAAACTCTATATAAATACGTGATATCAGCGCCCGTTTGAACGCTTCTGCAGATTTCTTCGCCAAATAAGGCTTACCCTTGCTGTCGTAAAGGGCAAGACTCCGCATCTCATGGTCGCTGTACTTCCATTTGACTGCGGGCAGAGTGGGCTTAAACTTGTAGTTGGGAGGGAATCTGTTGGTTTCAGGACCCAACAACTCCTTACGAAGACCGTTCCAGGGGTCAAAGATCTCCCATTCCTCCAAAACCACCTCGTCCTTACACCGAGGCAGATCCAACTTTAAAAACGGGGACGGAGTGTCCATCGGGTATGGCTCATCCGGCTCGGACGAAGAGGTAGATACCACACCCTTCCCACGGGAAGCAGCAGATTGAGAAGTAGACATTCTACACAACACAAGAAACAGACGACAGCACATCAGACTTGCAGTCACAACACAAGACAGTCTGGCACCTTAGACCTACAGACTGAGCTACCAGACTGGGGGGCAAGGATGTGTATGGTATGTGAAGATCAGAAATAGCCAAGAAATAGGATATTTTCTTGCTTTTCTTAGAAAAAGATACATGCAAAAATAGTCTGGCACCTCAGACCTACAGACTGAGCTACCAGACTAGGGGGCAAGGATGTGTATGGTATGTGAAGATCAGAAATAGCCAAGAAATAGGATATTTTCTTGCAAATAACGCAGACAAAACAATGAAGACACATCGCAGGCTTACAACCCAGCAAGTAAAGAGGATAACAGGGTAAACAAAGCAAACCCTAAAAATCTTAAATGTCAACAGTAGAGCAGAACTCAGCTGAAGAAGCAGAGCAGAGCCTACCAACCAGAGCAGAGTCCTGTTGAAGAAGCAGGGCAGAGCCTATCATTCAGAGCGGCAGAACGGAAACGAAACAACACCAAACAGATCTATGAAACAAAGAAGTAAACAATCGCATCTGAAGACCAAAGGAAAGAAACCCTAACCTCAAAAACACAGGCAAATAAGTGCTTACAGAAGGAAAAAGGGGGAGAAATCCATAAACACAGAAAAGATCACATCAAAACCATCCAAGAAGGAAAAAACCAAAAGTAGATCTGGGAAAAAGAGTTTACCTAGATGGAGAACGGAAGACGCCAAGGAAGAGAAGACGAAAGCCACAAATGCAACAGTATCAAATATCAAATTAAGCTCCAAACGCAGACAAATACCAGGATAATCAAGAGAAATCACTCGAAAATGGCTAGGGCGAAAAGAAATTCTTGAAGAACAACAAGAAAGTTTGAAAGCAAAGAGTTCGAAGGAAAGGAAACTGAAAAGTTTCACAAAAGGTCGATTCAGCCTTTAAATAGGCATAATTCATCCACTCAGCACCAACTTATCATCATTACATTCCTTGGGAACCCAAAGAGTCACATCAATCCAATTCAATTCAAAATGAATTAATGACCCTTGCTCAACACCCCAACCAAATGGGCGGGAAAAATGGAAGCATTCTGGAGTTTGTGAAGAGCAACTCACAGACAGCCACATATCATTCTGCGAAGAGCAGAACGCCAGACCAAAAACAAATGCACCCAGCATATTGCAATCTGCAAATACTGGGTCCGGGGGGCAAATTGTATGGGGTCTACCTAGCAGACCTCCAGCTGGCAGCAGCCTGCCACTCCACGTCAGAGCGCCTGGAGCAGAGCAGACCTCCTCAGGCAGACCGCTCCGGACATAGCCTCTAGGCTGGAGTTTAATGAAGGCCTCGTTCCACCTTGGCCCACTTCCAAAGAGGACCACTCACTTTACTAGGTCAGTTACAAGTCCATGTCTCATATAAATACCCATGCCCATGCATGGGTAAGGTACGTTCAATAAAACACTCACAAAATACTTGTACTTGATACTCGTTTTCTCTCTACTAGAGATCTTGTGCTCAATTTGGACTGACTTAGGCATCGGAGAGGCGATCCTCGGAACCACCCCCGAGGTTTCTCCTAGTTTTGCAGGTAACCACCACCACGAAGGACGTTTGGGAGCCACGATTCCACCGAGTACCCACCACCACATTCACTGTTGCTGTCTTGGACAGAAACAAAAGGGAAGGGGGGAAGCTAATTCATTTGAATCAGTTTAGAGAAAGGAAGGAAAGTGAGAGAGCAAGGGGAACAGGGGAGGGGCGCACGAACAGGGAGAGAAGAAGGGTTGGGCTGCGACCTGGTGGTTCGCTGTGGCTGCGGAACGGTTCAGGTGTTGCACAGGTGGTGGCGAGGTCAGACAGAGGTGGTGCTGCGGTTTAACGTGAGGACGGAGCAGCGAGGGAAGGTGAGGGTGGCGCTTGATTATGGTTGGTTGTGATGCGGAGACAGAGGCAGCAAAGGAGGTTGGATGAGCGGCAGTGCGGTGGCTCTGTGGTGGCTGCACGACAGGGCAGCGAGCGGGGGGAAAAGGTGGTACGTGGATGGCGTTTTGAGTGACGTTAATGGCAGCTTTTACGGTGGTGTTTTGTTAGTGGTTTCCGGCAAAGGAAGAGAAGCAGAAAGCTAGAATAAAGGAAGCAGAACAGCGAAAGGAAGGAGAGGAGATGAGGGTGGTGCAAGTTTGGGGTTCAACTATCGCTATTTATAGCCATGAAAGGGGTTGAAGAATTGAATGAGAATCGGATGTTGGGTGGGAGCTGGGGATTTTCTAAAGGATTTCTCAGTTGGAGTAATGAAGATAGAAGAAAATGGAAGAAAATGGAGAGGTGGTTTTGGAGATAGTCAAAGTTGGATAGAAGGTCTTGTTTTGGCAGAGGCAAGTTGGGATGGAGGATGATGGAGGGTGATGATGTTGATGGATGATGTTGTTGCTTGGATTTTCTTTTCTTTTCCATTTTTTTTGGCTAAATTGTTTGGGCTATGAACTTTTTGTATGCATTGGGCTCAAATTGAGTTTGCTAATGTGAATGTAGAAATATGAATATAAGAATGCCTCAAAGCTAGTTGAATTTTAATAATAATTAATAATTAAATTATCTAAATAGCATGAAAATAAATAAATAAATTATTAAAATAGAATATATTTCAATTAAATCATTTTCATAAAACTTGTTTATCAAATAATTCGAAACTAAATGAAAACATTTTTAATAAATATAATTATTAAACAAATTGAATTACCACTAAATAAATCTAACTGGAAATAATATTAAAACTTAATAAATAATAAAACAAGCTTTGAAAATTCGGGTTATTACATCTACTCCTCCTTAAAAACAAAGTTTGTCCTCAACCTTTAAAGTTAGATATTGAGATAATAACGAAATATTAGTTATAGATTTTGTTAGTATTACATTCGGTCCCCCTTAAGGAGTTTCGTCCACGAAACTCGATAATCGTACCTGGGAAAGAGTTTAGGATGACGCTTTTTCATGTCATCTTCTGTTTCCCAAGTTGCTTCCTCAGTTTGATGATTAGACTATAAAACTTTGACTAACTTTACGACCTTATTTCGGGTGTTTCTCGTTTTGGTATCGAGGATTCTAACAGGGGGTTCCTCAAAGGTGAGGGTCTCATCTAGCTCAATGGTTTCAGGTTGGATAACATGGGAGGGATCGGGAATGTATTTTCGGAGTTGAGACACATGAAAAACATTGTGAACATTGGCTAATTTTGTGGGTAAGGCTAATTGGTGTGGGACACAGTCGCACGCGTTTACCCAAGATACTATTTATAATTCTGACTTTCCAACACAGTTAATGTAGGAGGCAAGTAGGTTCGAACCACAGAGACTTAGGTACTAAAGTATGTGTATAAGAGATCGAAAGGGCGGTTTTCAAATTCAAAGGTCAAAACTAATAACTAAGAAAACAATAATAAACTATAGGGAATATCAAAGGAGAAAGATCTTGAGTTCGGTTAATCGTCACTTCGGTTCGGGTTATCGATCATCGGTTTCTAAATATGAACAACTATTATTAATCACACATAGATAAAGTATTTAACCCCGCTTCCCTCTAAAGATACGTTAAACTACCCGAATCTGCAGATATAATAAATGAACTCTAGAACAACCTAATTGAATAAACAATTTAGGTTCAATTCTAAAGAACGTCAAAGCCCTAGGAAACTATGTGCCAAACAACAATTACTAGCGCAAATATTCAATTTGGAAATAGAGAATTCACAAGGAAATAACGAGAATAATCATATTCGAAGTTAAACCCTAGTCTGCTACTCATAACAAAGAACAATGATCGGCAATCGAACTATGTAATAGCAATTGATTAATTGATAAGAAAACCAAATCAATAATCACCAATGAAAATAGAATTCAATATTATAACTAAGGAATTGTTCGTAAAAGAAACCTCACAATAAACTAACCGAAGATTAGATCACCATTCTCAAGAATTGAATTACGCTAAGATCGGCATAGAGTAATTCAATGAATCTTCAAAGATAAACCAAAGCATAGAAAGATAAGATGGAGGAAAAGAGTGTTTCTCTCTCTAATTAGGATTCTAAGCTAATCTAATGATGAATGCATAATAGAAAGATAGAAATTAGAAACTAATCAACTAAGCTAAAATATCAAAAGATCAACAAAATCGCATCCGCGGCCCCGACACTCGACATGCGCGAGTCGCGCAGGGTGCGCGCAGATTTTGCTTGTTGTGCAGATCAGCGTTGTTGGGATTGCATAGATGCACGAGGTGCGGATCATCGTGCGCGAGTCGCGCACTCTTTCTGGCTGCGTATGCTGCTGGGCACTGCTTGTTGCGCGAGGTGTGCGGGGCGCGCATGCTGGCTGTTGGGGGCTGCTTGCTGCTGGGCTAAGCTTGCTTACAAAATGATGCTTACAAGTCAACATCCTCCACACAAGTTCCAACTCTAACAACGAGAATCGACGTGCTAACCAACTATGGCTTGGACACAACCCATTATCAAACCAAAACCACCTCTAAAGTACCAATATTATCCTAATTCCCCAAATACCATACTTAGGCTAATATATTCGAAACTCCGCTTCTCAAGGCCTAAACCACTACCAAACGAACTCCGAAATGCTCTTAATACACGACTAATATGGTCTCATCAAATACCCCCACACTTGAGCTTTACTCGCCCTCGAGTAAACTCAATGATTAAGAACATAGGACACCTCTCCACAACCACACACAAATGAACTACTCCCCTAATCACTCCATCCTAGTGTACAAAATGATGCTACTCCTCTGAATCGATCGAGGCCAAACACAAGGGCAAAGGTACCCCCACACTTGAACCAAAAGTTCACCTGAAATAACGTTAGTAGCAAAGACAATAACAATCAACACCAAGATTACACACCAAGTGGTCAAGAAATCAATAAGGTGATTCGAGCTCCGAAAGATCGCAAAGGACTCAAAATCACACCAAATCTGCACAAAACACCACATTCACTCCTTATTTCTCCAAAGATACATGAGTTCTAACCTATTCGCCTCTACTTCAAACACCAAGATGAAATCCTACCCGAAACACTCCTTATATCACCATCTTCTTATGACACCAACTCCGGCAAATGATTCAAAGTATCTCTCTTTTATCTCTCATTTTGCCTAGGAGCTCTTTCGAGTTTTCATCCTAGCTTCACACATTTGTTTCAAAATAATAAACTCACCATCTCACTCGCTCTAGATATCCAATTTTTTGCATAGGTTGCTCTTTCGAGTTTTCAACCTATTCGGGCCCCCATTCTTGCCTGATTTTCCCACTCAGCGGGTTTTCACATATTTTTTGGATTTTTTCATTTTTCAATTTTTATTTTCAATTTTTATTTTCAAAAGCAAATAAATGTGTAATACACACAAAACACACCCAAATCAATGAATATTTCCCCCCTACTTAATCAAGACATTTTCCTCAATGTGAGAACATGTATAAGAAAGAAAAAGAAGGAAAAAGGGGACAAACACGACATCTACTCTCACAAGGTCTTCACTCCCTCAACACCACCACTCATGATGAATCAACAACTCAACCCAACAACTAATATACGACCAAAGATCCACTCAACTCACAACCCAACTCCCTCAAGCAACCAACAATGATAAGTTCGAACCCAACCTTAATGTAAGGAAAGGTTCGAAATTCACATCCAATAGATAAATCTAGGATGCAAATGCTCAATGTGTTTGAAATTTTGTGGAAAAGGGAATGGAAAAAGAATAGGAATGAGGTATGGCTTATTTGTTCTGGTGGAATAGAAAAGATGGTGGAATTCCGGAAATGGAAGAAGAAAGAGAAGATGGAGGGTGGAAGGAAAAGAAAGAAAGAAAATAAAAAGAAAGAAAAGGAGCTCGGGTTGCCTCCCGAGTAGCGCTTAATTTAGAGTCGTCAGCTCGACTACTTACCTCCCGAAATCTATCAGGGAAGGAATCACCTCCTTGGTTGAACTCTTGTACCTGCAAATCAGAGGAAACCACACCTTGCCCAACCAATGTTAGTGAAAACAAGTGAGAATCATGGGGCATATCGGGGGTTTGTTAGGACTTTTGACTTTCTTAGCTTTTTTCTTTTTCGTAGTGCCACAAGGGGTTTGTGACACCGACTCTATAGCACCAACAAAGCATGATGGTTCATACACCACCGATTTCTTACAACCAAACAGCCCAAAAGACTCAACCCGACCCCCAAACTCGACATTCAATGAGCCAACACCTACATCAACCTTAGTGTTGGAGGTTTTCATAAATTGTCTTCCTAAGAGAACGGGAGAAGCATTAGACTCCATCTCCAACACATAGAAATCAGTAGGGAATTGTAGTTTACCAACTTTGACTAACACATCCACTACTTTCCCTTTCGGGCGGATAGTGGATCCATTAGCCAATTGCACAATGACACTAGTAGCAATAAGAGGACCAATCTTTGAAGACTTATAAAGGGAGAGGGGAATCACATTAATAGACGCTCCTAAGACTAACATAGCTTGGGAAATGGGGGTGTCATGTATTATGCAAGGAATGGTAAATATACCAGGATCATCATGCTTAGAGGGGAGCAAATTATGGTATACATAACCAACAAACTCTTTGGATCACTCTACTACATGAGGGGTAGAGGGACTTACCTTGGGCTCCCGCACGACCTCATAAAGACCTTTTCTCTTTTCATATCTCACGCGGGATCGTAATGCTGCAGGAAAAGGTGGAGGGGGCTTGTAGTTTGGAATCTCAAGACTCCCCCCGCGTTGCTTTGGAGCCTCATCCACAATCATAATGGCATTTACATTCTTCTTTGGGTTCAACTCAGTTTGGGAAGGCAACTTCCCACTATCACGAGCCTCCAACCTACTCACCTCACTTCAGACTTGGCTCATCTGGTTTTCTAGATTTTTGATGCTAGCTCGAGTTTCCTCTTGAAATTGTACCATATTACCTTGCATAGCTGTCATGTTCTTGGTCAAGGTATGTATCATAGCCTCACAAGACATAGAGGATCCATGCCCATGATTTGGAGCTTGGTTGTGGTCGTCACTGCCATATCCCAATCGCGGGTTATCCCTCCAACCCGGATTACAGGTAGTAGAATAGGGGTCATACCTCATTTGGTTTCTTTGTTAGCCTTGGAAACCCATGGTCTTCACCTCTTCATTCGGCCCCTCTTGCAATTGGGGACAACAATCTGTAGGATGGTTAGAGGCACAAATCCCACAAGCCTTCACATGTTGTACTTGCCCCTTCACCATAAGCTCTCTCACTAAGGAAGTGAGAGCTTGCACTTGCTCTCCCAATTGAGGATCACTACTACTCGCAGCACTAACATTTTTCTTTTGACCACCTCGCCTACCAAAAGTCTGGAGCCTTTAGACAGCTCCTCTATTAAAGCTCGAGCTGCGTCTGGAGTTTTGTTGATGATATAACCACCACTAGCAGCATTGACCATACGCACATCCTCATTAGTAAGACCATTGTAAAAATATAGGATGAGGTCTTGGTCATTTTACCCATGATATGGACAGCTTGCATACAACCTCTTGAATCTCTCCCAATACTCATAAAGAGTCTTATCATATTGTTGCTCGATGTTGCTTATCTCTTTCTTCAAGATGGCGGATTGAGAAGCAGGAAAGAATTTCACTAAGAATCATCGCTTCATTTCTGCCCATGTGGAGATGCAACCTTGCGGGAGATAGTAGAGCCAATCTTTGGCGGTATCTTTTAGGGAGAAAGGAAACGCCTTCAGTTTCACCTGTTCTTCAGTAGCACTGCTCGGTTTCATGCTTGAACAGACTACATGAAATTCAGACAAAAATTTCTTTGCATCCTCCCCACCGAGTCCATGGAAGGATGGCAATAAATGGATGAGCCCTGAATTGAGCTCAAAAGTGGTGGTGGTGGGATCACCCTCTTCAGATTCAGGGAATACTATATACAAGGGCTGCTGATCAAGGTTTGGTTCAGTGAGCTCCATCAAAGTCCGTGCTTCCACTCGCGGCGGCATGGCTTCCTCATAATCAATATGAAATGGAAGCTCCTTAAAGTCTCTCTATGATTCTCTCCGCAACCTGAGAAGAGTTAATTCAAGTTCTGAATCGTACTGCATATGAATCTAGTTAGTAGCACGAGTTTCAACCATATAAAGAAGAAAATTAGAAAATAAAAAAGAAAAGAAAAACAATCTAATATAAACACACTTTAGTTGTTGCCAAGTCCCCGGCAACGAAGCCAAAATTTGGTGGGACGCGGTCGCACGCATTTACCAAAGATACTATTTATAATTCCGAATTTCCAACACAATTAATGTAGGAGGCAATTAGGGTCGAACCACAGAGACTTAGGTACTGAAGTATGTGTATAAGAGATCGAAAGGGGGATTTTCATATTAAAAGAACAAAACTAATAACTAAGAAAACAATAATAAACTATAGGGAATATCAATGGAGAAAGATCTTGAGTTCGGTTAATCGTCACTTCGGTTCGGGTTATCGATCATCGGTTTCTAAATATGAACAAATCTTATTAATCACACATAGATTGAGAATTTAACCCCGCTTCCCTCTAAAGATACGTTAAACTACCCGAATCTGCAGATAGAATAACTGAACTCTAGAACAACCTAATTGAATCATCAATTTAGGTTTAATTCTAAAGAACGTCAAAGCCCTAGGAAACTATGTGCCAAACAACAATTACTAGCGCAAATATTCAATTCGGAAATAGAGAATTCACAAGGAAATAACAAGAACAATCATATTCAAAGTTAAACCCTAGTCTGCTAAAGAACAATTGAATCGGCAATCGAACTATATAATAGCAATTGAATAATTGATAAGAAAACCAAATCAATAATCATACAATGAAAATAGAATTCAATATTATAACTAAGGAATTGTTCGTAAAATAAACGTCAAAATAAACTTACCGAAGATTAGATCACCGTTCTCAAGAAGTGAATTACACTACGATCGGCATATAGTAATTCAATGAATCTTCAAAGACAAACCAAAGCTTAAAAATATTAGAGGGAGGAAAAGAGTGTTTCTCTCTTTAAATAGGGTTCTAAGTTAATCTAAGGATGAATGCATAATAAATAAAAAATAGAAATTAGAAACTAATAAACTAAGCTAAAATATCAAAAGATCGACAAAATCACATCCGCGGCCCCAACACTCGACATGCGCGAGTCGCGCGGGGTGCGCGCGGATTTTGCTTGCTGTGCAGATCTGGGTTGTTGGGATTGCATAGATGTGCAAGGTGCGCATCATCGTGCGCGAGTCGCACACTCTTTCTGGCTGCGTATGCTGCTGGGCGCTACAGATAGGATTTAGTCGTATCACCTAATCAAAGATAAACCTACAGTCCTCTAACTATTGTAGTCAATGGAAGTAGGGTCGAATCCACAGGGAGACAGAGTTTCTAAATAAATATTCAATCAATCAGCTACTTCAGATGAAATCAGGGAAGAATTAACTGGACTAAAGATTAAGGTAAGGAAGACAAATTAAACCGAGGAATTAACTATGGACTAAAAACCTAGGGTATTAGGTCGGTCCACCATGCTTATACCAATCAAATAAGGTCAACTACTATCAAATCTTAAGTCATGAGTCAAGTGATTAGAGCATGTGTTGAGCTATGGTTAAGACTCAACGCTCATAGTTCAACATACGCCGCATGTTCACTAACGTAATCAGAACTATTGATGTGTCCTAGACCTCTAGTCGTAAGACGGATCTGTGCAAACAACTATTAACCACAAGCAATCAATGAAATTGTACACTAACATCAATCACTAATTAAGAACAAACCACATCACAATCACCCTAATCAAGCCCTAGAAATTGATAGAAATCTAAATAACAATCACGGTATAAACATGGCTTCCCTATCTAACACCCTAGAAAGAGAACTACTCACTCATAATTGAATTGACAATAACAAAACTAATTGGAAACCCTAATAATTGCATCATGAATAATTAAATACTTAAGCTAAGCAATTAAGAATAATAAAAGAGATTAGAGTAGAGAAGAATACCAATTGACAAAAAGCATGAACTTTTATTGAAATCGAATAGGTTCAATCACCGTTAATCTAATCTAAAGTGTTTAAACTGAGTAAAACTAAGCTAAGAACTATGAGAAATTAAACTAGAGTAAAAGATGTAAAAAGATGTCTCTAAAATAATGAGGAAAAGGTATTTATAATACCCCCTCAAATCTAATTAAAAACGGAGTAAAAAAGATAGAAATCGCGAAAATATGCACGGGACCCGATCGAGCACAGGGCCACACAATCGGGCCCATAGTGAGATTTTTCAGCCTTCGTTTCTCGTTCAGAGTAGCAGCACAGCCAAGACGCGTGAAATTTGGGTCCACCCGATCCAGCACCCGATCGGGTCGGGGATCGGGTCCTCAGCGAAAATGGCCCAGCCTTGCTCTCCTCTCACGCAGCAGCACAATGAGAGCTAGGAGGGCCCCACCCGATCGGGTCGGGCAGCAGGTGCCCGATCAGGTCTCGGCACATTGTCTCTCGCCCGATCGGATCGGGCACGCCTTGCCCAATCGGGTCCGCAACTTCTATACCCGATCATAATATCTTCGCCCGATCGGGCCATTTTTGCCCGATCAGAGTACGGAAAACTCCTTTTTGACTCTTTGGCTCTCAATTCTTCACGTTTAGAGGTCTTGGGACCTCCTAAACTATCCATAAAGCTCGTGAGCCATCCTACGTGCCTCGTAACATCTCGTAAAGTCGTGGTTGCTTCCATATAGCTCGGAAATAAGGAGAAAACTCCCTAAAACCTGCAATTCAACGCTAAAACACAAAACCACAACTATATACGACAGTTAGAGCTCCCAAGAGCTCCAATGACGCACAAATTAGCTTGTAAATAAGGGAGAAAAGTCTATATAAATACGTGATATCAGCTACTTGCTGCGCGAGGTGTGCGGGTGAGGTGCGTTGGGGGCGCATGCTGGCTGCTGGGGGCTGCTTGCTGCTGGGCTAAGCTTGCTGACGAAATGATGCTTACGAGTCAACATCCTCCACACAAGTTCCAACTCTAACAACCGAACGGACGTGCTAACCAACTACGGCTTGGACACGACCCATTATCGAACCAAAACCACCTCTAAAGTACCAATATTATCCTAATTCCCCAAATACCATACTTAGGCTAATATATCCTAAACTTCGCTTCTCAAGGCGTAAACCCCTACCAAACGAACTCCGAAATGCTCTAAATACACGACTAATATGGTCTCATCACTAATATATAAGCCACTTCTCCTATCCTTTCAAGTATCTCGTAAGGTCCGATATAACGAGGACTCAACTTTCCTTTCTTACCGAACCTCATTACTCCCTTGGTTGGTGAAACTTTCAGTAACACTTTTTCTCCAACTTCAAACTCCAAATCTCGTCTCAATTGATCGGCATGCGATTTTTGTCGATCCTGAGCTGCTTTCATACGCTCTTGAATCAACTTCACCTTGTTGGTAGTTTGTTCAATCATTTCTGGTCCCAAATTCAATGACTCGTTCACATCGCTCCAACAAATAGGACTTCTACATTTTCATCCATACAATGCCTAATAAGGAGCCATTCCAATGCTCGAGTGATAGCTATTGTTATACGAGAACTATATGTACATTAAATGATCATCCCAAGAACCTCCGAAATCCATTACGCATGCTCTCAAAATATCTTCCAAGGTCTGAATTGTTCTCTCAGTTTGACCATTTGTAGTTTGGTGAAAGGCAGTACTGAATTTCAACAATGTACCCACGGCTGTCTGAAGTTGTTTCCAGAACTTTGATAAGAATCTCGAATCTCTATCTGAAACAATGTCCTTCGGAACTCCATGTAGTCTAACCACTTCATTGAAGTACGCATCAGCCAATTGTTTCAAAGACCATGTATCTTTCATTGCCACGAATCTTGCTGTCTTAGTTAAATGGTCTACTATCACCCATATTGCTTTCTTTCCGGATCTTGTATTCGGTAACCCCAAGATAAAATCCAAAGATATAGATTCCCATTTCCATCCCGGTACTTCCAACGATTGCAATTTTCCTCCAGGCTTTAAATGTTGTATTTTCACCTTCTGGCATGTCAGACATTTTGCCACAAACTCAGCTACTTCTTGCTTCATCCTAGGCCACCAAAAATGCTTCTTCAAGTCTTTATAAAGCTTATCTCCTCCAGGATTATGGAATACGACGAGTTATGAGCCTCCTTTAAAATCCTTGTCTTGAGTTCCTCGTCTTGTGGCACACACAATCTCCTTATATATTTGGCAACGCCATTGTCCTCAATCTCAAAATCTGGGGCTTGACCACTTTCCTTCATTTTTCTGAGCCTGCCTAGCCACTTATCAGCGGCTTGTTTAATCCGAATCTCCTTAAATATATCTGGTCCAACAGTAAGGGCATTCAATTGAGCTTGTACGTAGCCATGCTCGACTACTTCCAAACTCAGTCTCTTGATCTCCTTACACCGCTCATCGGCTATAGGATCAACACATTCAGTGAATGAGCACTCTTCCTGCTCAAAGCATCAGCTACCTTATTCGCTTTTCCTTCTTGATACACTATCTACAAGTCATAGTCGTTTATGAGCTCAAGCCAACGTCTATGTCTCATATTCAACTCTTTTTGCGTATACAGATACTTCAAGCTCTTATAATTTGTATAGACCTTACATTGTATTCCATACAAGTAATGTCTCCAGATCTTCAGCGCAAACACGATCACTCCTAACTCCAAGTCATGAGTAGGGTGATTTTGCTCATGCAGTTTGAGTTGTCTTGACGCATAGGCCACTACTTTATCATGTTGCATCAAGATGCACCCAAAACCTTTATTCGAGGCATCACTATAAACTTCAAATCCTTCTACTCCAGAGGGCAACGTCAATACTAGGGCCCGTAAGTCTCTTCTTCAGCTCTTGAAAAGCTTCCTCACACTTATCATCCCAATGAAATTTTGTTATTTTCTTCATCAGGTTAGTGAGAGGTTGGGTTGTTCTCGAAAAATCTTTCACAAACCTCTTGTAATATCCTGCTAAACCCAAGAAACTCCTTACTTCAGTGACGTTCTTAGGTTGAGGCCATTCGATTACTGCTTGAATCTTCGATGGATCCACAGACACGCCTTCCTTAGATATCACATGTCCCAAAAATAAGACTTTCTCCAACCAAAATTCACACTTTGAGAACTTCGTGTACAATTGCTTTTCTCGAAGAATCTCCAAAACTTTCCTCAATTGAGCCTCATGCTCTTCTCTATCCTTCGAATACACCAATATATCGTCGATGAACACTATCACGAACTTGTCCAGGTACGGTTGGAAAGTCATGTTCATGAGGTCCATAAAAGCTGCTAGCGCATTAGTGAATCCAAAAGACATAACTGTGAACTCAAAATGGCCATATCTCGTATGAAAGGCTGTCTTCGGGACCTCTTCTTCTGCAATTCGTAGTTGGTGATAATCTGACCGTAAATCGATCTTGGGAAACACTGTGTCACCTTGAAGCTGATCAAACAAATCCTCGATCCTCAGAAGCGGATATTTATTCTTCACTATGGCATTGTTCAACTCCCTATAATCAATATACAACCTCAAAGATCTATCTTTCTTGCTGACAAACAACATCGGGGCTCCCCAAGGTGAGACACGAGGTTCAATGTATCTTTTATCTAACAACTCTTCTATTTTCACCTTTAACTATTGCATTTCTGCAGGTGCCATTCAATATGGAGCCTTAGAGATTGGTCCGGTTCCAGGGACTAAATCAATCTTAAATCTCACTTCTCTTGCTGGCGGCATTCCTGGAAGCTCTTCGGGAAATACATCTGGAAACTCCTTTCCTATAGGAATTTGAGTCAATTCTTTGTTTTGCATACTTACGTCCCTTACTTGACATAGGTAGACTGGGTAGCCTTTTCTAAGATAGGTTTGAAGGTTCAAGGCTGAGATTATCTTGACATCGAGTTTAGAGATTATACCCTTATAGGATATCCTATTCCCTTTCAGTCCCCTAAGAGATATTCTCTGGTTATGACACTTGATTTTGGCTTTATACTTACCCAACCAATCCATTCCCAAGATAACGTCAAAGTCTTTTAAGTCAAAAAGGATGAGGTCGACTGGTAATTCAGTTTCAGCTACGACTACAGGAATGTTTTGAAAGAGAGATTTGCAAGGGACAATTTCACCATATATTGGCTTGACAAGATTGGATAGACTCTAGAGAATGTTTATTAACAATAGCGCTAGAAATAAAAGAGTGAGACGCTCCAGAATCAAATAGTACGTAAGTAGGGTGTGAGTTTACGAGAAAAGTACCCGTCACAACATTAGCATCGGTTTCAGCTTCAGTTCGGCTCATGACATTGATCCTTCCATTGTTGGAGTAGCTTCCATTTCCGTTCTTGCCATGATTTCCATTTCCACATCCAAAATAGCGGTTGTAGTTCTGCTTTCCCGATCCAAAAGTACTCATGTTATAGCTCTGGTTAAACCTACTAAACTCAGTGTAGTTTTGTCTACATATGTGCTCGGGGAAGAATCGAGCCATAATCGCTACCTCAAAAGCTTCCCAGTTGAAGTTCTCTTGAGCTCTAACAGCCGGTCCTACGCTTTCCCACCAAGTATCGGCATCCTCATGGAGATAAAAGGTGGCATGATCCACTTTCTGGGCCTCAATCGTACCCGTGACCGTGAAAATCTTTTCGAAGTCTCTTAGCCAATTCTCTAAGGTTAAGGGATCTTCCTTTCCTAAAAAGGTCGGTGGTTTCAAAGCGGAAATCTCTTTCGCCATCGCAGCTTGTGGATCGTCTCCATGTTGGTTGTTGTCGAGCTGGTTATGAAGGACTAAGCCGAAGTTCTGAGCTAGTTCCTCGAGGGTCCTAAGTCGTGCTGCAACTTGTTCAGGAGTTTCAGACATTTGGTTTTCTTGTCTCCTTGCCCGAGATCGTGTATATACGTATTTCATAAGCTACCTGCGTTATTCACATTGGTGTTTCCACCATTCACATAGATTCTTATATAAAAGCTAATTCACATTAAATCATGGTTCATGCAATTTATTCATTACTCACACATCATACTCAATTCACATGTCAAAAGCTCATCATTTCAAATCCAAAAGAGTATCATACTCATTTCATTCATAACGTAAGAGTAGTTTAAACTTAGATAGAAATAGCAACATTACATAGATAGTCAAGCTAATACTAACGTTAATAAATCACTTAGTACCCTAATGGTTAAGGCTATCTAGGGTTAAGGTTTCATTCCTCGTACTCCGATGGGTGTTCTTCCTCATCATCGACTCCATTCTCACCATGGTTCCGAATGGGTGGGGCAGGGCTACTTCCTATTCCTTCGTTGCCACTATGGTTGGGCTCATCGTCATCAGTAGGGAATTGCTCGTCAAGCCACTTGGCTCTAGCATCGATCATTCGTTTCTCCAGGTAACTCAAGGTGAGGTACCATTTCCCGTTCAATGTGTATCGCTCATAGTTCGGTCTTCCATTGTTTAGGACATCATAGTATTCTCTCTTGATTCTGGCATAAGGGCCATCGTTGGAAAGAGTGTGGATCAAGACATCGGCTTGTTTAGGTGGCGTAAGATAGTCCGAATGTCCACGACCTTCATTATGATGGTAACACTTCATTATTAAGCGTAGCCTGTAGATGTACGCGGAAATCGACTCTCATTCTCAAAAGGTAGGGTCCTTCGTGTGGGGTCCTAATGCTCTTTCTTGCTGTCAAACGTGTTCTGGCCACTTACCAAACATAATAAACAATTAATAAGTACCTCTAACGAATACTTTCATACTTATACACATAACTCATCCGTGCTCATACTTAACCCTTAATTCATATTTTAATCCTAATTCATTTTTTCCTAAACATTTTTATCATTTAAACCTCCCTAAACCATTTTTAAGTTTAACCCTATTTGTTCCATTTTCCTTAATTCCTAATTTTAATAATTTACCCTTTCCCTAATTAATCTTAACTCCGCTCTAATACCATTTTGTAACAACCCGCCCAAATCGAACCCTTTTTCATTTAATAAAACTCGTTGGGGGAAAATCCACGAGGGTTCGACTCAGATGGCGTGCTACAGCCGCACTTAACTCATTGGAATCAAATGCAAGGCTAAAAGATTAAGATATACTAAATTCAAATTAATTAATCCTTACAACCAAAATAAATTGTTCGTTAATCATTACTAATTACTAAAGTGTTCGGAGTTTCAGCGGAAGCTAAATCATAAGCTAAGTGGACGACAACTCTAAGTGTTCTCTCTTTGTTCCCCCAGTCGATCACCCACCTGCACAAATACATTGAAAAGAAACAAGAGAGACAAGCTCCCAAAAATCAGAAAAATACTGAGTAATTCCAACTCCATCCCGTAAAACACTTAAGTTGAAAATACTTTGTAAAAATTATAGTTTAATAGGGTCGAAAGCATAGCACATATATACAATTATTAATTTTCCTCCGATATTCCACTTTAAGTGATTAATATCTTTTAAGAAAGTCATCACTTAAATCATATACACATATCCGTCATCTCATTTAACCAATTGTGAGTATATTCATTTCAATTTTCAGATCTCAGTTCATTCACGGCTTATCCAGAAAGCCCATTTACCTTCATGTACGCAACCATCACTTGGTAAATCTAATATTCCATCATTTTTCCAATTCATTCATTTATCACAATCTATAACCAATTTATTTTCAATCCATTTACTTGTCACAATAAATAATTATTCCATTTTCCAATTTCATTCCATCAATTTAATAACAATAACAATATAATAACAATGATAATGATGATAATAATGATAACAATAATAATAATAATAATAATAATAATAATAATAATAATAATAATAATAATAACAACAACAACAATATTAATCGTAACAACTAACGTTAATAACAATAACAATGTTAATAACGATAATAACGTGAATAACATTAATAACTTGAGAATTATTACGACAGTGATTAAACTATAATTTCATCATCATATTAGTCAATATACGTTCCATTTCATGTCCCATCTCAGTTCATCATCCATAAACATATTCCATTTCGAATGATCACGTTAATTCATATAGCCTTAACGAGATTTACGTAGTCCATATTTCAATTCACATAGTCACATAATTAAATCTTTTTATCTAACGGGACCTATGATTAGATGGACATCGCTAATTACCTCGTGGCGCGTGCCCAAAGGTCAAATTCACCAGCCGATATACACTCTTGATAATCCTCTTCTACGCACTCAGAGTCTACAACGTGATTTAACGAGAACTAAATTAGTAACCTAAATAACCCTTTTTTAATTTATAAAATGAACGAACTTAAATAATTCAAATAACCTTGAAAAGTTTTCTTAATCACTTCAAAGAAAAATTAATAATTCAGAATTATAACATTTTAAAAAAATATTTGAAAACTCATTTTAAGTATTAAAAGGGATTTAATCAATTCAACATAAAATATGTCAAATAAACAAGGTACTTTAAATGGATTAATTGAAAGAAGGCCATTTTGTTTTTGTTTTAAAAAGAAAAGTAAATATAAAGGGAAGGGGGGAAGCTAATTCAGTTGAATCAGTTTAGAGAAAGGAAGGAAAGAGAGAGAGCAAGGGGAACAGGGGAGGGGCGCACGAACAGGGAGAGAAGAAGGGTTGGGTCAGACAAAGGTGGTGCTGCGGGTTAATGTGAGGACGGAGCAGCGAGGGAAGGTGAGGGTGGTGCTTGGTTGTGGCTTGTTGTGATGCGGAGACAGAGGCAGCAAAGGAGGTTGGATGAGCGGCGGTGCGGTGGCTCTGTGGTTGCTGCACGGCAGGGCAGCGAGCGGGGGAAAAGGTGGTACGTGGATGGCGTTTTGATTGACGTTAATGGCAGCTTTTATGGTGGTGTTTTGTTGGTGGTTTTCGGCGAAGGAAGAGAAGCAGAAAGAAAGAACAAAGGAAGCAGAACAGAGAAAGGAAGGAGAGGAGATGAGGGTGGTGCAAGTTTGGGGTTCAACTATCGCTATTTATAGCCATGAAAGGGGTTGAAGAATTGAATGAGAATTTGATGTTGGGTGGGAGTTGGGGATTTTCTAAAGGATTTCTCAGTTGGAGTAATGAAGATGGAAGAAAATGGAGAGGTGTTTTGGAGATAGTCAAAGTGGGATAGAAGGTCTTGTTTTGGCAGAGGCAAGTTGGGATGGAGGATGATGGAGGGTGATGATGTTGATGGATGATATTGTTGCTTGGATTTTCTTTTCTTTTCCATTTTTTTTGGCTAAATTGTTTGGGCTATGAATCTTTTGTATGCATTGCGCTCAAATTGGGTTTGCTAATGTGAATGTAGAAATATGAATATAAGAATGCCTCAAAGCTAGAGGTGGTAAAAACTGACACGACACGACAATCCGACACGACCCCGACTCAAAATTAGCGGGTTTGGGTAAAGACTTTTGACACGTTTAGGCAAATGGGTTGACTCGAGACGACACGTTCATTAAACGGGTTGGGTTAGGGTCGAACTATTTGACACGAAAACGACACGAACAACCCGTTTATCTACACATATTTTAAAATTTTTCTTATTACATCTTACCTTCATTAATTTATTTTATTTAGTGTTACTTTTATACATTATTAGATGTTATTTTAACTACTGTTGTACTGCATGAAATTTAATAAATTCCAAACCAAAAATATATGAATTGCGAACATCAAATATATATAGAAAGTTAAACGAGTCAACCCGAACTCGACACGTTTAATTAACGTGTCGGGTTAGAGTCAAGGATCTTGACACGTTTAAGTAAACGGGTCGGGTTAGGGTTAGGGGAAGATAACCCGTCAACTTGTGAACCCGACACGAACTTGACACGACACAACTCGTTTAGCACCTCTACTTAAAGCTAGTTGAATTTTAATAATGATTAATAATTAAATTATCTAAATAGAATGAAAATAAATAAATAAATTATTTAAATAGAATATATTTCAATTAAATCATTTTCATAAAACTTGTTTTATCAAATAATTCAAAACTAAATGAAAACATTTTTAATCAATATAATTATTAAATAAATTGAATTACCACTAAATAAATTTAACTGGAAATAATACTAAAACTAAATAAATAATAAAATAAGCTTTGAAAATTCGGGTTATTACATCTACTCTTCCTTAAAAACAAAGTTCGTCCTCGAACCTTAAAGTTAGATATCGAGATAATAACGAAATATTAGTTCTAGACTTTGTTAGTATTACAAATAGTGGCCCAAAGGTTATTCGGTTCTGTCATGACTTTCCATGCTAGCTTTGCAAGAAAGCCTGGTTTAGAGGTAAGGTCTTTCTCAGACCGAGCCCTCCAACGCTTTTAGAGGAATAAATTTTGTCCCAATAAGAGGGATGCCTTCTTTGCCTGGCCTTTGGTTCTAGAAGAGTTTTCTGTAGATTGAGTTGATGGTGGAGGCTGTGGTGGATTGAAGCATTGTTGTTGTTGATGCATAATTCAGAATGGCTTCTAAATTGGACTAGATGAGAGTGTGTCTCCCTTCCTTAGACAGGAGGCCAGCTTCCCAGACTATTACTCTTTTTTAGTATTAGTTAAGAGCGTTACCATATCTGTCTTAACTGGTCGGAAAGAACTGAAATGAATACCAAGGTAACGCCCCAGGCAAGCCTTAGTTGGCATATTAAAATGGTTGGCCAATGTATGTTTACGAGCATTAGGCACTTGGTTAGGAAAAGTAAGGGCAGACTCATGAAAGTTTACAAGTAGGCCTGAATCACTATAGAACACGTCAATAATCTTCTTGAGATCGGCACACCCTGTCTTGGTAGCTTTACAAGATAAAAGACTGTCGTCGACAAACAATAGGCAAAGGATTTTAGTGGTGTTTGGGCAAATTTGAAACCCAATGCCACTTAACTTGCAGTTTGCAGGTCCTGAGAGTTGTCTGATGAATTCCTTCATACAAATGATGAAAAGGTAGGTGATATCACGTATTTATATAGAGTTTTCTCCCTTATTTACAAGCTAATTTGTGCGTCATTGGAGCTCTTGGGAGCTATTTTGTGCTAACTATCGTATATAGTTGTGGTTTTGTATTATTGTGTTGAATTGCAGGTTTTAGGGAGTTTTCTCCTTATTCCCGAGCCATTTGGAAGCAACCACGACTTTACGAGATGTTACGAGGCACGTAGGATGGCTCACGAGCTTTATGGGTAGTTTAGGAAGTCCCAAGACCCCTAAACGTGAAGATTAGAGAGCCAAAGAGTCAAGAAGGAGGTCTCCGTACACTGATCGAGCAGAAATGGCCCGATCGGGCGAAGTATTTATGATCGGGTATGAAAGTCAAGGACCCGATCGGGCAAGGCGTGCCCGATCAGATCGGGCGAGCATCAATGCACCAGACCCGATCGGGCGTAGTGTGCCCGACCCGATCGGGCCGGATGCTGCTAGGTGCCATTGTGATGCTGCGTGTCAAGAGAGCACGCTAGTGGAATTTGTGTGAGGACCCGATCACAGACCCGATCGGGTTCTGGATCGGGTGGACCTCATTTTGCGTTGAGTGCTGCGCTGCTGCTAACGAAGGCGCCAGAAGACCAAAAATGTGAAAGCTGCTGGGCACCCGATCGGGTACTGTGCTCGGGCCCGATCGGGTCTGGCACCATTTGTCGCGATTTTCGACTTTTGCTTCCTATTTTTATTTAGACTTGAGGGGTATTATAAATACCGTTTTCCTCTTTATTTAGGGACATCTTGATTTTACATCTTTTATTCATCTTTCATTAGGTTTTAGACTAGTTTTATTCTTCATTGTTCTTAGTTTAATTCAAACACTTTAGATTAATTTAGAGGTGATCAAACCTATTTCGATTTCAATAAAAGTTCCTGCTTTCCGTCAATTGGTACTCTTCTCTACTCTTTATCTCTTTAATTACTTTGATTGCTTAGTTTATTTATTTAATCGTTCATGATGCAATTGTTAGGGTTTCATATTAGTTTTATCGTTATTAATTCGATCATGTCTGAGTAGTCTCTTTCTAGGGTGTTAGATAGGAAAGCCATGTTTATACCATGATTGCGATTTAGATTTCTATCAATTTCTAGGGCTTGATTAGGGTGATTGTGATGTGGTTTGTTCTTTATTAAGTAATTAACGTTATTGCGCAGTTTCGTTGGTTGCTTGTGGTTAATAGTTGTTTGCACAGATCTGTCTTACGACTAGAGGCCTAGGACACGTCAGTAGTTCTGATTACGTTAGCGAATATGCGGCGTATGTTGAACTATGAGCGTTGAGTCTTAACCATAGCTCAACATAGGCTCTAATCTCCCGACTCTTGACTTAGGTTTTGGTAGTAGTTGACCCTATTTGATTGGTATAAGCATGGTGGACCGACCTAATACCTTAGGTTTTTATTCCATAGTTTAATCCTCGATTTATTCCGTCTTCTGTAGTCTGTTCTTTAGTTTAATTATTTCTTCCCTGATTTCATCTGGAGTAGCTGAATCGGTTGAATATTAATCTAGAAACTCTGTCTCCCTGTGGATTCGACCCTACTTCCACTGACTACCTAGTTAGAGGTCCGTAGGTTTATTTTTTATTAGGTGACACGACTAAAACCTATCAAATTTTGGCGCCGTTGCCGGGGAGACGGCTAGTTCTCTAAGTTTTTATTTAATTATTTGGTCTACTTCTCTGTGCCTCATTGGAACTTCATTGTTTCAATCGAGGTACCCTTTACTGCTGCTTTTTGTTTCTTTTGTATGCCCAGGTCCCAAAGAAACGGTTCCCCCATTCCAGCGGACCCCGATCTTGATAGGACAATCAGGCGGATCCGAAAGATAAAGCAGAAAGAAAAGCAGTATGTTCAGCTGAACACCTCTGGAACAGACACCTTGAGTTCAGTCATGTCAAAGTCACTGAAGTCATATGGGGTGCCCAACCCAGATGGTCTCTCCACTGGACCTACTATGCCCACCATTGCCGCAGCAAATTTTGAGATTAAGCCTGGACTCATCAGCATGGTCCAGCAAAATCAGTTTGGTGGGCATCCTACTGAAGATCCGGCAAATCATCTGCAACGGTTTCAACAACTTTGTCGAACCGTTAAACATGCCGGCGTCACTCCAGATCAACTCAAAGTCATGTTGTTCGAGTTTTCACTGAGAGATAGAGCCCAAAAATGGTTGAACGATGTGAAAGAAACCGAGTGGAGTGAGATTTCTGCTGCATTTCTGAGAGAGTATTACCCACCCACTAAAACAGCAGAAATCAGAAATAAACTGGCTACGTTTTCCCAAGAGCCTGATGAAACATTAAGGGAAGCGTGGGCCAGGTTTAGAGATCTACAGAGAGAGTGTCCACACCATAATATGGACAAATGGTTCTTGACGGAGACATTCTACAATGGTCTGCAGCCTCAGACGAAGTGTATTGTTGATTCGTCTGCAGGAGGAGTGTTTTTAGACAAGGCAGTTGATAGGGGTTATGAATTCATATCAAATCTTGCAGCCAATGACCATTCATCATCTAGGAGTTTGACTAAGAAGGTACTTGAAGTTGACGCTATTTCATTGCTTACATCTCAGATGGCGCAACTAACTCAGCAGCTAATGAAGTCTTCTAGTCCGACACCTCCACCCATGAGTATCAATGCTATGTCTGCAGTAGCACCCATTACCTCTTCTTACTGCGAGGTATGTGGTGTTCAGGGTCACTTTGGGCATGACTGTCAGTTCAGTCAATTTCAGATGGAGCAGGCAAACGCCTTTCAACAAAGGCCACAAACCTTCCCCCCTCCACATAACTACCAAAATCCACAAAACTATCAACCTCCACCTCCACAAAACTATCCTAAACCCTCATACCATCAAACCCCACAAAATTTCAATAGACCACCACCACAAAACTTCCATCACCATAACAACTTCCAAACTCCACAAAACTTTCCCACCCCACCTCCACAAAACAACAACCCACAAGAGCCCCCCATATCTGAAGTGATGAAACTGATGTTAAGCATGCAAAAGGCAAATGAGGAGGCACAAAGAGCCCAAGAGCGACAGATGCTAGCCATGCAAAGATCTAATGAGGAGGCACAAAGAGCCCAAGAGAAAAGCATCAAACTTCTCGAGGCTCAAGTTGCACAATTAGCAAGCTCTAATGCTCAGAGGCGGCAGGGGGAATTGCCAGGGCAACCCGTTCAGAGAGAACATGTGCATGCCATCACTCTTCGTAGTGGCATTGCATATGATGCCCCTCCAGTGCCCATTGATGAGGTTACCCCGACTGCAGGGAAGAAGAGGGTGGTAGAGGAAGGAAAAAGAAAGAATTCGACGTCTGAAGTCGATTTGTCTGCAGAAGCTGAACAGACAGGGAAGAAAAAGGAGAAGGTTTCTGAAACGCCTTTTACACCAAGGCTACCTTTTCCTCACAGGATGCAACAGTCCAAGGTCGATCAGCAGTTTGGTAAGTTCTTGTCTATGGTCAAGAACCTTGAGGTAACGATTCCATTCACAGACTTAATTACCCAAGTGCCTGTTTATGCCAAATTTCTGAAAGACATGATTACTAAGAAAAGAGACTTTGGTGGGGTAGAACGTGTCGCTCTTACTGAAGAGTGTAGTGCTTTTATTCAAAATAAAACCCCACCAAAGTTAAAAGATCCTGGTAGTTTTTCTATACCCTGCCATCTTGGACCTATTTTTATTGATAAGGCTTTGTGTGATTTAGGTGCTTCTGTTTCTGTTATGCCATTGTCTGTTTATAAGAAATTGAACATGGGAGCCCTTAAATGCACACAAATCACTTTACAGATGGCGGATCGTTCTATAAAATACCCTCTAGGTGTTTTAGAGGATGTTCCTGTTATGGTTGGGAAATTCTATATCCCTGTTGATTTTGTGGTATTAGATATGGATGAGGATGCCCAGATCCCTATTATCTTGGGTAGGCCATTTTTGTGTACTGCTGGTGCTGTCATTGATGTCAAGTCTGGGTCTTTAACTCTTAGTGTTGGTGATGACAAAGTGATGTTTAAACTAACCAATGCTGTTAAGGCACCTATGCTTGAACAATCTTTTTGCAGGGATAAGGTTGTCTCACCGTCTGGAGGCATAGTCAAGAACATTTGGAGGAGAAAGATGTTTGATGAAGGTGGCACTCATTGCCAAGCCCCTCCTATTTGAGAGAGGGAGGATTATGGTCGTGCGGGACCTTTATAAACCAGCGCTGTGCGAGAGGCAACTCGTATTATTTTTTCTTTCCCTTTTTATTTTCTTTTTACTTTCCTTCTTTTTGTGAGCGAGAGTGAGGGTACTAACATTGTTTTTCCTCTTAGCATAGTCCTTATCACCATTTGGCATTGAGGACACCGCCAAGTTCAGCTTGGGGGAGGAATTCTGTTTGTATTCCCCATCTCTTTTACTGCTTTCTAGGATAGATTTACTGCTTTCAAAAATACTGAAAAATCAAAAAAATATGGTTCCCATGACTGGTTTAGTTGCCTCCCTGTGCCCCTTTTTGTGCTCTATTTGAAATTGATTTGACTTTGTTTTCTGGATAGCTGGGCATTTGTGATCTTGAGGCTTTGATTTGATGTTTGATTGCTATGATTTCGAGCATTTTTGGATTATATTAGACCACTTTGTGCTGCATACCTGAATTGGTTAGACTGTGAGGCCTCTTTGTAGCCTATTGGATTCATATTATTATCCAGTCTATTCTTGTGTGTTAGTTCTTCTTTAGTGGATTGATCTTGACTTTGACTTCGTACTTGTCTGATTTTAGATGACTTGTAGCATGTGCTGTGATAGAGGCGTTCTTTTGTCTTATTCTTGAGCTTCAGAGTGAGTTTTTTGATATACTTTTATCCTCCTTAGCCCCGCTGAGCCTAATGACTTGTTTCGTGTTACTTAAACCCCTATTACGAGCCAAAAACCTTCACTTGATATTATTCCAAGCCTAGCTTGGGGGAGCTTTTGTATGGGTTGAGTTTGAGATTGGTTTGTTGGTTTAGTTTGATTTTTGAGGAATTTAAAAGTGTATTTGCTGTGGTTTGAGAGCGAGAAAGAGAAAAGAAAAGCAAGTTTAGAGTTGCGTGAATGAAGTTCAGAAAAATGAAAGAAAAATGAAATGAAAATTCAAAAGAATTCTAGTTCTTTCATTCACGTACGTTCATAAAAGAATATTCGCTCCATTGCTAGAAAATTGGGTTTGTTATGCGCTTTTCATTGATTTATGAGAGTTGGGTTATTTTACATGGTTTTATGGTGGTTGCTGGGAGTTGTGAAGGCCATCTTAGGCCTTGTTTGAATGGTTTATGCTCCCCCTTTCTTGGTTTTTCCACCACATTACCCAAAAGTATCCCCTACCTCTCGCCTAAGCCCCATTACAACCCTATAAAGTCCTCTTGAGCTCGTGTCTGCAATGTTCATTTGATTGATTTCGAGTTAGTTTGTCAAAGTTAAAGAGTATTTCTGCTAATTGAGTCAACTTGACTAGGATGAGCGTTATTGAACCTTCCTAAACACATGAGAGTGTGAGTGGGAAGGGTACTTATGGTCGGGTTGGTGAGTGTTCGGGCACATTCTTTGCCTGCCACAAAATTGAGAGGAGTGACACCCTTGTGAGTGCCTTTTCAGGACTTCTATGCTTTGTGGATGCTTGAGTTTGATAAATTGCTTGAATGATTGGTGGTTGGATGGATTTGATGAACCAAACTTGAATTATGCCTGCTTGAACGATTCTTAGTCTTGAAAATGTTTTGAGCTTTGATTTGTTTTTATCTTTGGGGTGAGGTAATCTATTCCATGTTCATGTGTTGTTTGCTTGAGGACAAGCAAAGGTTTAGCTTGGGGGAGTTTGATATCACGTATTTATATAGAGTTTTCTCCCTTATTTACAAGCTAATTTGTGCGTCATTGGAGCTCTTGGGAGCTATTTTGTGCTAACTATCGTATATAGTTGTGGTTTTGTATTATTGTGTTGAATTGCAGGTTTTAGGGAGTTTTCTCCTTATTCCCGAGCCATTTGGAAGCAACCACGACTTTACGAGATGTTACGAGGCACGTAGGATGGCTCACGAGCTTTATGGGTAGTTTAGGAAGTCCCAAGACCCCTAAACGTGAAGATTAGAGAGCCAAAGAGTCAAGAAGGAGGTCTCCGTACACTGATCGGGCAGAAATGGCCCGATCGGGCGAAGTATTTATGATCGGGTATGAAAGTCACGGACCCGATCGGGCAAGGCGTGCCCGATCAGATCGGGCGAGCATCAATGCACCAGACCCGATCGGGCGTAGTGTGCCCGACCCGATCGGGCCGGATGCTGCTAGGTGCCATTGTGATGCTGCGTGTCAAGAGAGCACGCTAGTGGAATTTGTGTGAGGACCTGATCACAGACCCGATCGGGTTCTGGATCGGGTGGACCTCATTTTGCGTTGAGTGCTGCGCTGCTGCTAACGAAGGCGCCAGAAGACCAAAAATGTGAAAGCTGCTGGGCACCCGATCGGGTACTGTGCTCGGGCCCGATCGGGTCTGGCACCATTTGTCGCGATTTTCGACTTTTGCTTCCTATTTTTATTTAGACTTGAGGGGTATTATAAATACCGTTTTCCTCTTTATTTAGGGACATCTTGATTTTACATCTTTTATTCATCTTTCATTAGGTTTTAGACTAGTTTTATTCTTCATTGTTCTTAGTTTAATTCAAACACTTTAGATTAATTTAGAGGTGATCAAACCTATTTCGATTTCAATAAAAGTTCCTGCTTTCCGTCAATTGGTACTCTTCTCTACTCTTTATCTCTTTAATTACTTTGATTGCTTAGTTTATTTATTTAATCGTTCATGATGCAATTGTTAGGGTTTCATATTAGTTTTATCGTTATTAATTCGATCATGTCTGAGTAGTCTCTTTCTAGGGTGTTAGATAGGAAAGCCATGTTTATACCATGATTGCGATTTAGATTTCTATCAATTTCTAGGGCTTGATTAGGGTGATTGTGATGTGGTTTGTTCTTTATTAAGTAATTAACGTTATTGCGCAGTTTCGTTGGTTGCTTGTGGTTAATAGTTGTTTGCATAGATCTGTCTTACGACTAGAGGCCTAGGACACGTCAGTAGTTCTGATTACGTTAGCGAATATGCGGCGTATGTTGAACTATGAGCGTTGAGTCTTAACCATAGCTCAACATAGGCTCTAATCTCCCGACTCTTGACTTAGGTTTTGGTAGTAGTTGACCCTATTTGATTGGTATAAGCATGGTGGACCGACCTAATACCTTAGGTTTTTATTCCATAGTTTAATCCTCGATTTATTCCGGCTTCTGTAGTCTGTTCTTTAGTTTAATTATTTCTTCCCTGATTTCATCTGGAGTAGCTGAATCGGTTGAATATTAATCTAGAAACTCTGTCTCCCTGTGGATTCGACCCTACTTCCACTGACTACCTAGTTAGAGGTCCGTAGGTTTATTTTTGATTAGGTGACACGACTAAAACCTATCAAATTTTGGCGCCGTTGCCGGGGAGACGGCTAGTTCTCTAAGTTTTTATTTAATTATTTGGTCTACTTCTCTGTGCCTCATTGGAACTTCATTGTTTCAATCGAGGTACCCTTTACTGCTGCTTTTTGTTTCTTTTGTATGCCCAGGTCCCAAAGAAACGGTTCCCCCATTCCAGCGGACCCCGATCTTGATAGGACAATCAGGCGGATCCGAAAGATAAAGTAGAAAGAAAAGCAGTCTGTTCAGCTGAACACCTCTGGAACAGACACCTTGAGTTCAGTCATGTCAAAGTCACTGAAGTCATATGGGGTGCCCAACCCAGATGGTCTCTCCACTGGACCTACTATGCCCACCATTGCCGCAGCAAATTTTGAGATTAAGCCTGGACTCATCAGCATGGTCCAGCAAAATCAGTTTGGTGGGCATCCTACTGAAGATCCGGCAAATCATCTGCAACGGTTTCAACAACTTTGTCGAACCGTTAAACATGCCGGCGTCACTCCAGATCAACTCAAAGTCATGTTGTTCGAGTTTTCACTGAGAGATAGAGCCCAAAAATGGTTGAACGATGTGAAAGAAACCGAGTGGAGTGAGATTTCTGCTGCATTTCTGAGAGAGTATTACCCACCCACTAAAACAGCAGAAATCAGAAATAAACTGGCTACGTTTTCCCAAGAGCCTGATGAAACATTAAGGGAAGCGTGGGCCAGGTTTAGAGATCTACAGAGAGAGTGTCCACACCATAATATGGACAAATGGTTCTTGACGGAGACATTCTACAATGGTCTGCAGCCTCAGACGAAGTGTATTGTTGATTCGTCTGCAGGAGGAGTGTTTTTAGACAAGGCAGTT
The DNA here is from genome assembly GCA_947645195.1 of Patellifolia procumbens. Lineage (NCBI taxonomy): Eukaryota > Viridiplantae > Streptophyta > Magnoliopsida > Caryophyllales > Amaranthaceae > Patellifolia > Patellifolia procumbens. The sequence goes on from CANSGD010000193.1 coordinate 4,438,746, forward strand.
GATAGGGGTTATGAATTCATATCAAATCTTGCAGCCAATGACCATTCATCATCTAGGAGTTTGACTAAGAAGGTACTTGAAGTTGACGCTATTTCATTGCTTACATCTCAGATGGCGCAACTAACTCAGCAGCTAATGAAGTCTTCTAGTCCGACACCTCCACCCATGAGTATCAATGCTATGTCTGCAGTAGCACCCATTACCTCTTCTTACTGCGAGGTATGTGGTGTTCAGGGTCACTTTGGGCATGACTGTCAGTTCAGTCAATTTCAGATGGAGCAGGCAAACGCCTTTCAACAAAGGCCACAAACCTTCCCCCTCCACATAACTACCAAAATCCACAAAACTATCAACCTCCACCTCCACAAAACTATCCTAAACCCTCATACCATCAAACCCCACAAAATTTCAATAGACCACCACCACAAAACTTCCATCACCATAACAACTTCCAAACTCCACAAAACTTTCCCACCCCACCTCCACAAAACAACAACCCACAAGAGCCCCCCATATCTGAAGTGATGAAACTGATGTTAAGCATGCAAAAGGCAAATGAGGAGGCACAAAGAGCCCAAGAGCGACAGATGCTAGCCATGCAAAGATCTAATGAGGAGGCACAAAGAGCCCAAGAGAAAAGCATCAAACTTCTCGAGGCTCAAGTTGCACAATTAGCAAGCTCTAATGCTCAGAGGCGGCAGGGGGAATTGCCAGGGCAACCCGTTCAGAGAGAACATGTGCATGCCATCACTCTTCGTAGTGGCATTGCATATGATGCCCCTCCAGTGCCCATTGATGAGGTTACCCCGACTGCAGGGAAGAAGAGGGTGGTAGAGGAAGGAAAAAGAAAGAATTCGACGTCTGAAGTCGATTTGTCTGCAGAAGCTGAACAGACAGGGAAGAAAAAGGAGAAGGTTTCTGAAACGCCTTTTACACCAAGGCTACCTTTTCCTCACAGGATGCAACAGTCCAAGGTCGATCAGCAGTTTGGTAAGTTCTTGTCTATGGTCAAGAACCTTGAGGTAACGATTCCATTCACAGACTTAATTACCCAAGTGCCTGTTTATGCCAAATTTCTGAAAGACATGATTACTAAGAAAAGAGACTTTGGTGGGGTAGAACGTGTCGCTCTTACTGAAGAGTGTAGTGCTTTTATTCAAAATAAAACCCCACCAAAGTTAAAAGATCCTGGTAGTTTTTCTATACCCTGCCATCTTGGACCTATTTTTATTGATAAGGCTTTGTGTGATTTAGGTGCTTCTGTTTCTGTTATGCCATTGTCTGTTTATAAGAAATTGAACATGGGAGCCCTTAAATGCACACAAATCACTTTACAGATGGCGGATCGTTCTATAAAATACCCTCTAGGTGTTTTAGAGGATGTTCCTGTTATGGTTGGGAAATTCTATATCCCTGTTGATTTTGTGGTATTAGATATGGATGAGGATGCCCAGATCCCTATTATCTTGGGTAGGCCATTTTTGTGTACTGCTGGTGCTGTCATTGATGTCAAGTCTGGGTCTTTAACTCTTAGTGTTGGTGATGACAAAGTGATGTTTAAACTAACCAATGCTGTTAAGGCACCTATGCTTGAACAATCTTTTTGCAGGGATAAGGTTGTCTCACCGTCTGGAGGCATAGTCAAGAACATTTGGAGGAGAAAGATGTTTGATGAAGGTGGCACTCATTGCCAAGCCCCTCCTATTTGAGAGAGGGAGGATTATGGTCGTGCGGGACCTTTATAAACCAGCGCTGTGCGAGAGGCAACTCGTATTATTTTTTCTTTCCCTTTTTATTTTCTTTTTACTTTCCTTCTTTTTGTGAGCGAGAGTGAGGGTACTAACATTGTTTTTCCTCTTAGCATAGTCCTTATCACCATTTGGCATTGAGGACACCGCCAAGTTCAGCTTGGGGGAGGAATTCTGTTTGTATTCCCCATCTCTTTTACTGCTTTCTAGGATAGATTTACTGCTTTCAAAAATACTGAAAAATCAAAAAAATATGGTTCCCATGACTGGTTTAGTTGCCTCCCTGTGCCCCTTTTTGTGCTCTATTTGAAATTGATTTGACTTTGTTTTCTGGATAGCTGGGCATTTGTGATCTTGAGGCTTTGATTTGATGTTTGATTGCTATGATTTCGAGCATTTTTGGATTATATTAGACCACTTTGTGCTGCATACCTGAATTGGTTAGACTGTGAGGCCTCTTTGTAGCCTATTGGATTCATATTATTATCCAGTCTATTCTTGTGTGTTAGTTCTTCTTTAGTGGATTGATCTTGACTTTGACTTCGTACTTGTCTGATTTTAGATGACTTGTAGCATGTGCTGTGATAGAGGCGTTCTTTTGTCTTATTCTTGAGCTTCAGAGTGAGTTTTTTGATATACTTTTATCCTCCTTAGCCCCGCTGAGCCTAATGACTTGTTTCGTGTTACTTAAACCCCTATTACGAGCCAAAAACCTTCACTTGATATTATTCCAAGCCTAGCTTGGGGGAGCTTTTGTATGGGTTGAGTTTGAGATTGGTTTGTTGGTTTAGTTTGATTTTTGAGGAATTTAAAAGTGTATTTGCTGTGGTTTGAGAGCGAGAAAGAGAAAAGAAAAAGCAAGTTTAGAGTTGCGTGAATGAAGTTCAGAAAAATGAAAGAAAAATGAAATGAAAATTCAAAAGAATTCTAGTTCTTTCATTCACGTACGTTCATAAAAGAATATTCGCTCCATTGCTAGAAAATTGGGTTTGTTATGCGCTTTTCATTGATTTATGAGAGTTGGGTTATTTTACATGGTTTTATGGTGGTTGCTGGGAGTTGTGAAGGCCATCTTAGGCCTTGTTTGAATGGTTTATGCTCCCCCTTTCTTGGTTTTTCCACCACATTACCCAAAAGTATCCCCTACCTCTCGCCTAAGCCCCATTACAACCCTATAAAGTCCTCTTGAGCTCGTGTCTGCAATGTTCATTTGATTGATTTCGAGTTAGTTTGTCAAAGTTAAAGAGTATTTCTGCTAATTGAGTCAACTTGACTAGGATGAGCGTTATTGAACCTTCCTAAACACATGAGAGTGTGAGTGGGAAGGGTACTTATGGTCGGGTTGGTGAGTGTTCGGGCACATTCTTTGCCTGCCACAAAATTGAGAGGAGTGACACCCTTGTGAGTGCCTTTTCAGGACTTCTATGCTTTGTGGATGCTTGAGTTTGATAAATTGCTTGAATGATTGGTGGTTGGATGGATTTGATGAACCAAACTTGAATTATGCCTGCTTGAACGATTCTTAGTCTTGAAAATGTTTTGAGCTTTGATTTGTTTTTATCTTTGGGGTGAGGTAATCTATTCCATGTTCATGTGTTGTTTGCTTGAGGACAAGCAAAGGTTTAGCTTGGGGGAGTTTGATATCACGTATTTATATAGAGTTTTCTCCCTTATTTACAAGCTAATTTGTGCGTCATTGGAGCTCTTGGGAGCTATTTTGTGCTAACTATCGTATATAGTTGTGGTTTTGTATTATTGTGTTGAATTGCAGGTTTTAGGGAGTTTTCTCCTTATTCCCGAGCCATTTGGAAGCAACCACGACTTTACGAGATGTTACGAGGCACGTAGGATGGCTCACGAGCTTTATGGGTAGTTTAGGAAGTCCCAAGACCCCTAAACGTGAAGATTAGAGAGCCAAAGAGTCAAGAAGGAGGTCTCCGTACACTGATCGGGCAGAAATGGCCCGATCGGGCGAAGTATTTATGATCGGGTATGAAAGTCACGGACCCGATCGGGCAAGGCGTGCCCGATCAGATCGGGCGAGCATCAATGCACCAGACCCGATCGGGCGTAGTGTGCCCGACCCGATCGGGCCGGATGCTGCTAGGTGCCATTGTGATGCTGCGTGTCAAGAGAGCACGCTAGTGGAATTTGTGTGAGGACCTGATCACAGACCCGATCGGGTTCTGGATCGGGTGGACCTCATTTTGCGTTGAGTGCTGCGCTGCTGCTAACGAAGGCGCCAGAAGACCAAAAATGTGAAAGCTGCTGGGCACCCGATCGGGTACTGTGCTCGGGCCCGATCGGGTCTGGCACCATTTGTCGCGATTTTCGACTTTTGCTTCCTATTTTTATTTAGACTTGAGGGGTATTATAAATACCGTTTTCCTCTTTATTTAGGGACATCTTGATTTTACATCTTTTATTCATCTTTCATTAGGTTTTAGACTAGTTTTATTCTTCATTGTTCTTAGTTTAATTCAAACACTTTAGATTAATTTAGAGGTGATCAAACCTATTTCGATTTCAATAAAAGTTCCTGCTTTCCGTCAATTGGTACTCTTCTCTACTCTTTATCTCTTTAATTACTTTGATTGCTTAGTTTATTTATTTAATCGTTCATGATGCAATTGTTAGGGTTTCATATTAGTTTTATCGTTATTAATTCGATCATGTCTGAGTAGTCTCTTTCTAGGGTGTTAGATAGGAAAGCCATGTTTATACCATGATTGCGATTTAGATTTCTATCAATTTCTAGGGCTTGATTAGGGTGATTGTGATGTGGTTTGTTCTTTATTAAGTAATTAACGTTATTGCGCAGTTTCGTTGGTTGCTTGTGGTTAATAGTTGTTTGCATAGATCTGTCTTACGACTAGAGGCCTAGGACACGTCAGTAGTTCTGATTACGTTAGCGAATATGCGGCGTATGTTGAACTATGAGCGTTGAGTCTTAACCATAGCTCAACATAGGCTCTAATCTCCCGACTCTTGACTTAGGTTTTGGTAGTAGTTGACCCTATTTGATTGGTATAAGCATGGTGGACCGACCTAATACCTTAGGTTTTTATTCCATAGTTTAATCCTCGATTTATTCCGGCTTCTGTAGTCTGTTCTTTAGTTTAATTATTTCTTCCCTGATTTCATCTGGAGTAGCTGAATCGGTTGAATATTAATCTAGAAACTCTGTCTCCCTGTGGATTCGACCCTACTTCCACTGACTACCTAGTTAGAGGTCCGTAGGTTTATTTTTGATTAGGTGACACGACTAAAACCTATCAAATTTTGGCGCCGTTGCCGGGGAGACGGCTAGTTCTCTAAGTTTTTATTTAATTATTTGGTCTACTTCTCTGTGCCTCATTGGAACTTCATTGTTTCAATCGAGGTACCCTTTACTGCTGCTTTTTGTTTCTTTTGTATGCCCAGGTCCCAAAGAAACGGTTCCCCCATTCCAGCGGACCCCGATCTTGATAGGACAATCAGGCGGATCCGAAAGATAAAGTAGAAAGAAAAGCAGTCTGTTCAGCTGAACACCTCTGGAACAGACACCTTGAGTTCAGTCATGTCAAAGTCACTGAAGTCATATGGGGTGCCCAACCCAGATGGTCTCTCCACTGGACCTACTATGCCCACCATTGCCGCAGCAAATTTTGAGATTAAGCCTGGACTCATCAGCATGGTCCAGCAAAATCAGTTTGGTGGGCATCCTACTGAAGATCCGGCAAATCATCTGCAACGGTTTCAACAACTTTGTCGAACCGTTAAACATGCCGGCGTCACTCCAGATCAACTCAAAGTCATGTTGTTCGAGTTTTCACTGAGAGATAGAGCCCAAAAATGGTTGAACGATGTGAAAGAAACCGAGTGGAGTGAGATTTCTGCTGCATTTCTGAGAGAGTATTACCCACCCACTAAAACAGCAGAAATCAGAAATAAACTGGCTACGTTTTCCCAAGAGCCTGATGAAACATTAAGGGAAGCGTGGGCCAGGTTTAGAGATCTACAGAGAGAGTGTCCACACCATAATATGGACAAATGGTTCTTGACGGAGACATTCTACAATGGTCTGCAGCCTCAGACGAAGTGTATTGTTGATTCGTCTGCAGGAGGAGTGTTTTTAGACAAGGCAGTTGATAGGGGTTATGAATTCATATCAAATCTTGCAGCCAATGACCATTCATCATCTAGGAGTTTGACTAAGAAGGTACTTGAAGTTGACGCTATTTCATTGCTTACATCTCAGATGGCGCAACTAACTCAGCAGCTAATGAAGTCTTCTAGTCCGACACCTCCACCCATGAGTATCAATGCTATGTCTGCAGTAGCACCCATTACCTCTTCTTACTGCGAGGTATGTGGTGTTCAGGGTCACTTTGGGCATGACTGTCAGTTCAGTCAATTTCAGATGGAGCAGGCAAACGCCTTTCAACAAAGGCCACAAACCTTCCCCCCTCCACATAACTACCAAAATCCACAAAACTATCAACCTCCACCTCCACAAAACTATCCTAAACCCTCATACCATCAAACCCCACAAAATTTCAATAGACCACCACCACAAAACTTCCATCACCATAACAACTTCCAAACTCCACAAAACTTTCCCACCCCACCTCCACAAAACAACAACCCACAAGAGCCCCCCATATCTGAAGTGATGAAACTGATGTTAAGCATGCAAAAGGCAAATGAGGAGGCACAAAGAGCCCAAGAGCGACAGATGCTAGCCATGCAAAGATCTAATGAGGAGGCACAAAGAGCCCAAGAGAAAAGCATCAAACTTCTCGAGGCTCAAGTTGCACAATTAGCAAGCTCTAATGCTCAGAGGCGGCAGGGGGAATTGCCAGGGCAACCCGTTCAGAGAGAACATGTGCATGCCATCACTCTTCGTAGTGGCATTGCATATGATGCCCCTCCAGTGCCCATTGATGAGGTTACCCCGACTGCAGGGAAGAAGAGGGTGGTAGAGGAAGGAAAAAGAAAGAATTCGACGTCTGAAGTCGATTTGTCTGCAGAAGCTGAACAGACAGGGAAGAAAAAGGAGAAGGTTTCTGAAACGCCTTTTACACCAAGGCTACCTTTTCCTCACAGGATGCAACAGTCCAAGGTCGATCAGCAGTTTGGTAAGTTCTTGTCTATGGTCAAGAACCTTGAGGTAACGATTCCATTCACAGACTTAATTACCCAAGTGCCTGTTTATGCCAAATTTCTGAAAGACATGATTACTAAGAAAAGAGACTTTGGTGGGGTAGAACGTGTCGCTCTTACTGAAGAGTGTAGTGCTTTTATTCAAAATAAAACCCCACCAAAGTTAAAAGATCCTGGTAGTTTTTCTATACCCTGCCATCTTGGACCTATTTTTATTGATAAGGCTTTGTGTGATTTAGGTGCTTCTGTTTCTGTTATGCCATTGTCTGTTTATAAGAAATTGAACATGGGAGCCCTTAAATGCACACAAATCACTTTACAGATGGCGGATCATTCTATAAAATACCCTCTAGGTGTTTTAGAGGATGTTCCTGTTAGGGTTGGGAAATTCTATATCCCTGTTGATTTTGTGGTATTAGATATGGATGAGGATGCCCAGATCCCTATTATCTTGGGTAGGCCATTTTTGTGTACTGCTGGTGCTGTCATTGATGTCAAGTCTGGGTCTTTAACTCTTAGTGTTGGTGATGACAAAGTGATGTTTAAACTAACCAATGCTGTTAAGGCACCTATGCTTGAACAATCTTTTTGCAGGGATAAGGTTGTCTCACCGTCTGGAGGCATAGTCAAGAACATTTGGAGGAGAAAGATGTTTGATGAAGGTGGCACTCATTGCCAAGCCCCTCCTATTTGAGAGAGGGAGGATTATGGTCGTGCGGGACCTTTATAAACCAGCGCTGTGCGAGAGGCAACTCGTATTATTTTTTCTTTCCCTTTTTATTTTCTTTTTACTTTCCTTCTTTTTGTGAGCGAGAGTGAGGGTACTAACATTGTTTTTCCTCTTAGCATAGTCCTTATCACCATTTGGCATTGAGGACACCGCCAAGTTCAGCTTGGGGGAGGAATTCTGTTTGTATTCCCCATCTCTTTTACTGCTTTCTAGGATAGATTTACTGCTTTCAAAAATACTGAAAAATCAAAAAAATATGGTTCCCATGACTGGTTTAGTTGCCTCCCTGTGCCCCTTTTTGTGCTCTATTTGAAATTGATTTGACTTTGTTTTCTGGATAGCTGGGCATTTGTGATCTTGAGGCTTTGATTTGATGTTTGATTGCTATGATTTCGAGCATTTTTGGATTATATTAGACCACTTTGTGCTGCATACCTGAATTGGTTAGACTGTGAGGCCTCTTTGTAGCCTATTGGATTCATATTATTATCCAGTCTATTCTTGTGTGTTAGTTCTTCTTTAGTGGATTGATCTTGACTTTGACTTCGTACTTGTCTGATTTTAGATGACTTGTAGCATGTGCTGTGATAGAGGCGTTCTTTTGTCTTATTCTTGAGCTTCAGAGTGAGTTTTTTGATATACTTTTATCCTCCTTAGCCCCGCTGAGCCTAATGACTTGTTTCGTGTTACTTAAACCCCTATTACGAGCCAAAAACCTTCACTTGATATTATTCCAAGCCTAGCTTGGGGAGCTTTTGTATGGGTTGAGTTTGAGATTGGTTTGTTGGTTTAGTTTGATTTTTGAGGAATTTAAAAGTGTATTTGCTGTGGTTTGAGAGCGAGAAAGAGAAAAGAAAAGCAAGTTTAGAGTTGCGTGAATGAAGTTCAGAAAAATGAAAGAAAAATGAAATGAAAATTCAAAAGAATTCTAGTTCTTTCATTCACGTACGTTCATAAAAGAATATTCGCTCCATTGCTAGAAAATTGGGTTTGTTATGCGCTTTTCATTGATTTATGAGAGTTGGGTTATTTTACATGGTTTTATGGTGGTTGCTGGGAGTTGTGAAGGCCATCTTAGGCCTTGTTTGAATGGTTTATGCTCCCCCTTTCTTGGTTTTTCCACCACATTACCCAAAAGTATCCCCTACCTCTCGCCTAAGCCCCATTACAACCCTATAAAGTCCTCTTGAGCTCGTGTCTGCAATGTTCATTTGATTGATTTCGAGTTAGTTTGTCAAAGTTAAAGAGTATTTCTGCTAATTGAGTCAACTTGACTAGGATGAGCGTTATTGAACCTTCCTAAACACATGAGAGTGTGAGTGGGAAGGGTACTTATGGTCGGGTTGGTGAGTGTTCGGGCACATTCTTTGCCTGCCACAAAATTGAGAGGAGTGACACCCTTGTGAGTGCCTTTTCAGGACTTCTATGCTTTGTGGATGCTTGAGTTTGATAAATTGCTTGAATGATTGGTGGTTGGATGGATTTGATGAACCAAACTTGAATTATGCCTGCTTGAACGATTCTTAGTCTTGAAAATGTTTTGAGCTTTGATTTGTTTTTATCTTTGGGGTGAGGTAATCTATTCCATGTTCATGTGTTGTTTGCTTGAGGACAAGCAAAGGTTTAGCTTGGGGGAGTTTGATATCACGTATTTATATAGAGTTTTCTCCCTTATTTACAAGCTAATTTGTGCGTCATTGGAGCTCTTGGGAGCTATTTTGTGCTAACTATCGTATATAGTTGTGGTTTTGTATTATTGTGTTGAATTGCAGGTTTTAGGGAGTTTTCTCCTTATTCCCGAGCCATTTGGAAGCAACCACGACTTTACGAGATGTTACGAGGCACGTAGGATGGCTCACGAGCTTTATGGGTAGTTTAGGAAGTCCCAAGACCCCTAAACGTGAAGATTAGAGAGCCAAAGAGTCAAGAAGGAGGTCTCCGTACACTGATCGGGCAGAAATGGCCCGATCGGGCGAAGTATTTATGATCGGGTATGAAAGTCACGGACCCGATCGGGCAAGGCGTGCCCGATCAGATCGGGCGAGCATCAATGCACCAGACCCGATCGGGCGTAGTGTGCCCGACCCGATCGGGCCGGATGCTGCTAGGTGCCATTGTGATGCTGCGTGTCAAGAGAGCACGCTAGTGGAATTTGTGTGAGGACCTGATCACAGACCCGATCGGGTTCTGGATCGGGTGGACCTCATTTTGCGTTGAGTGCTGCGCTGCTGCTAACGAAGGCGCCAGAAGACCAAAAATGTGAAAGCTGCTGGGCACCCGATCGGGTACTGTGCTCGGGCCCGATCGGGTCTGGCACCATTTGTCGCGATTTTCGACTTTTGCTTCCTATTTTTATTTAGACTTGAGGGGTATTATAAATACCGTTTTCCTCTTTATTTAGGGACATCTTGATTTTACATCTTTTATTCATCTTTCATTAGGTTTTAGACTAGTTTTATTCTTCATTGTTCTTAGTTTAATTCAAACACTTTAGATTAATTTAGAGGTGATCAAACCTATTTCGATTTCAATAAAAGTTCCTGCTTTCCGTCAATTGGTACTCTTCTCTACTCTTTATCTCTTTAATTACTTTGATTGCTTAGTTTATTTATTTAATCGTTCATGATGCAATTGTTAGGGTTTCATATTAGTTTTATCGTTATTAATTCGATCATGTCTGAGTAGTCTCTTTCTAGGGTGTTAGATAGGAAAGCCATGTTTATACCATGATTGCGATTTAGATTTCTATCAATTTCTAGGGCTTGATTAGGGTGATTGTGATGTGGTTTGTTCTTTATTGAGTAATTAACGTTATTGCGCAGTTTCGTTGGTTGCTTGTGGTTAATAGTTGTTTGCACAGATCCGTCTTACGACTAGAGGCCTAGGACACGTCAGTAGTTCTGATTACGTTAGCGAATATGCGGCGTATGTTGAACTATGAGCGTTGAGTCTTAACCATAGCTCAACATAGGCTCTAATCTCCCGACTCTTGACTTAGGTTTTGGTAGTAGTTGACCCTATTTGATTGGTATAAGCATGGTGGACCGACCTAATACCTTAGGTTTTTATTCCATAGTTTAATCCTCGATTTATTCCGTCTTCTGTAGTCTGTTCTTTAGTTTAATTAGTTCTTCCCTGATTTCATCTGGAGTAGCTGAATCGGTTGAATATTAATCTAGAAACTCTGTCTCCCTGTGGATTCGACCCTGCTTCCACTGACTACCTAATTAGAGGTCCGTAGGTTTATTTTTGATTAGGTGACACGACTAAAACCTATCAGTAGGGGGATAAAGGGTACCCTTGGCTTAAGCCTCTAGTTGGTCTAAACCAACTCGTTATTCTCCCATTAACTTTTATGGAGTACGAGACATTAGTAACGCACTGCTTAATAAAGTTTAATCCATTTAGGGGGGAAGCCATAGTGAGATAAACATCCCCACAAATAGTTCCACTCAATTCTTTCATAAGCTTTTTCCATATCTAACTTCAGAACACACTATCCAGTTTTATTTTTGGACTTATGAAAGGTGTTTGGGACTTCTTGGACAATAAGAACATTTTCATGAATCTAAAGACCTTTCGTAAAAGCATTTTGAAAAGGGCTAATAATCTTGTCGAGGATTAGTTGTATGTAGTTACATTTCAGTATAAATGTACAATATTTGTGGTAGTAGTCTATTAGATAGGTAACGGTTTTTCGCCTTGAAATGTGAGTTTACGTTGTGAACTTCTACTACCACGCAATAAAAAAACATTTGAAAGCCGTCTACGATGCCAAAGCATGATTCTAAAGAAAGATACATTGTTGGGGTCAGGTTTGAATGTTATTCCACTTAATACTTCCTTTATTCTGTAAAGATTTATTCTTCGCAACTTTTATGATCCTCCATGCACCCCATCTCGTTTGTTGAAAAAAAAGCTTGCAAAACTCTTCCCGCTAGTAACATGGGGAACTTGTGGCAATTCAGTTGGAGAAACAACAAGGACCGGTGCCCGTGTGACTAACACTTGGTACACCCGATTCTATTGTTGCACAAAATCTTTTGTAGTCTATTTTCTTTTTCGCAATTTTGTGGCTCTTAGGCATTGTTCGGTTCGAAACAATAATATCTGTTTATAAGTTCAATTCAGTCAAAATGAGTTTAGTCAAAAATCAAGTGTAAAGACCAAAAAAAGTAGCATGAATCGATAAAAAAAAATAGATTCAGTTCAAAAATATAAGTTTAGTTTAGTTCTGTTCAGTAATTATATAGTTAGTTGTTATTATATGTTCTTTATTAATTTATTGATTTAATTCCTAATCATTTATTGTGAATTATGTTAGTCTAGTATGAACACTAGATCAACTACAAGAGGGTGGGTGGGGATTTTAGACACGTTTTGCGGATTATAAAAACTCTTAAATTTACAAAAGAGTAGGAACAAAGAGAAGGAACACAGAGAGATACTTTTAACAAGGTATTCTTCCAAACTTCTCTAGAAAGAAACATTGCCTTCTCTTATTTATAATAGCATTTACAACTCAGTACAACCTATTATAAATCTCTTCTCACTCTGTTCCTCTAGGAACTTGACCTTGTTCCCAGTCATCCTATTCCCCCGAACACGTGACGTCTCACTCGACTTCACTCGAAGTCTTCTCACTTGATTTCACTCGAAGTCTTCTCTTTCTATTTCTCTCTTGATTACACAAGTTTCTCACTTGTAATTTCTCTCACCTAACACTCAAAAACGAATACAATATTTTCGCTATGAAGAGAAATAAATAGAATGAAAACTTTCTAAAGATTTGAACTTGAAAGTCTGGAAAGTCTTAGTCTTCATTATGATTTTCTTGTGCTATTTATAAGAGATCATAGCAGCCCTAATTTTGCTTCACTAGGTGGTTATGGGTCCATGAATGTATTAGATTGCAGCTGAATCAGATTGTTGCTGAGTATGCGTGGGCTGTTACACACCCTTATAATTAGCATGTTGTTGTTAGGTTGTTACACGTTCAGTTAGCACTTCTTCCACAATTGTAGTATGCATTAGCTGCTTCACATCCTAGATTACAGGAACTGACTAACTGACTTCCTGGATTATAGGAACTGACTTCCTAGATTTCAGGAACAAGCTGGCTGGGCAGTTTGAATTTGTTTCCTCTTTTATACACGATTCGTTGTTTGTTTGTTGCACACTTATCTTGACTCGTTCAAACCTGTACAACACTAACAAACTAATACTACTAATGTCATGGAAATTAATTTCATTCAATTCAATATTCCGCAACATTAGGATTATTCAAAGCAAAAATCATATGTATAATAATCGAGTGCATAAACAACTAGTTTAAATAACTTAATTGGGTTACGCTCATAACTATTTCTCCATAAGTTATAAATAAACTAATTATTTCAAAATACATAAAATAAATATAAAACTAATATTATTTTCCAAATTAAATACCAAGTCTAATATTAAACCTAAGTCTACGAAATATAAAACTAACTTAAATAAATAAAAACTTAAATTCTAATACATTATTTATTTGCGCGAATATAATAATTAATTTAAATAACTTGATTAGGTTAAACTCATAATCGTTTTTCCACAAGTTAAAATTAAATTAATTATTAATCAAACACATAAAATGATAAAAACAATTTATATACATTTTATTATATGGTCCAAAAACATTATTTGTCATCATTAAAACAGTGAATACAACAAATTATAAAGATCTAATGTCATGCTTGATTTTCCATGAGATGTTATAAACATTAAATATCATTTATTCTCCATTTTCCAAGGGGAAACTGATTTTTCCACATAAGTGGATTGGTTGTTCCTTGTTCCACTTAAAGAAGTTGTTTGATTCCCTATTCTTAGTGCTTATACATGGAAGTATGGAACAATCAATCTTAGTTCCTATTTTTGCAACGGTTATATTTTCGTGGAAAGAAACATAAATTGGTAATTTTGGTGTGGTTGATAATTTTTAGAAAGCTTCACATCAATCTTTACAAGTAATTGTGAAGGAAAAGGACATTGCTATTTGCTTTCTCCTATATAGGGTAGTGTAGTATAATGAAAAGGAAAAAGCAATTTTCACAAAGGGTGGATTGACATAAAATATTGGTCATTTGGGCTGGAAAATAGGGTTGGAATGGGCTACAAAGTAAAAGAAACCTTAAACTTTGGGCCTTTTGGACTCTTTGGATTAAGGCAAGTTTACGAATTGGGCTACTAATTTGATCAGTTCTAATTGAAAGTAAAAAAAGTTGTTAAAAGGAAAACAGAAAGAAAGAAAAAAAAAACAAAGAATTGTAATAATCACATTGGAGATGGGCCGAGTTCAGATATGGGCTGGCTATATGTGAATCAAGTAAGACAGTTCAATAGTATTCAACATTACTTTATAAGACTGGTCCTTGTTTTCCCTTATCATTCCCAATTTAATGCATTGAATAAACACCAAAGCATTACCTTAATATAGGCTCTGTTTGGCAACATTAGCTAAACTAGAGTTGAATTTGATAAGTTTCATGAAACTGAGAATGTACCTACTAAAATTAATAAGAGGCTGAAACTAATAAGGAATCTGAAAGTGTCAGTCGTTTGGTAGAATTAACTAAAAAAGTAGCTGAAATTTCACATTAGAGTTCAAAAGTGATAATTTAAGTCACCTTATTTAAAAAAGGTAGTTTTTTTAACGTTTCAATTTAAGTCACCTCATTTGAAAAAGGTTATATTTCAGGTAGTTACCAAACAATGCTAATTATTTAAGCTAGCGTAAATAATATGCTCCTTATTATTTAAGTCACCTTATTTATGTTGCCAAACACACTCAAAGTAAGCTTCGCAATAAGGTTCCAACTGTGGCAATCATAAGTAGTTTGGAAAGGCAGGTGCAAAGCATCAACTGACACACCTCACACAATAAAACAAGAATAATGGTGTATATTTAGCTGGGATAATCGTAGAGTTTTTTAACTACTGATAGGTTGGTTAGTTTGATGATAAGTAGGACTATTATTTAATCTAGTGTATCAGATTCATCAAGAGCTGGCCCAATAATACATGGAAACATGCTGCGCCGTGATTTACTATAAAGTACGCAATATATTTAAGAAATTGATAAAAATAAGGGTAAGAATTAGCTAAACAATCATCGAGAGACACCATTTAACTAGGCTTCCCCAAGAGACACGTAAGCTAACATCGGGGATGACTAGAAGAACGCTCTTTCGATTCTTTAAGTCACATCGGCAAGTATGCAAAACCAGGAATATATAGTTGGTTAGAATGTACGTGATAACTAATTTAGGGATGTCTGTGGGGAAGGTTTATGGAGATTCGTCCCACATCTGCCCCAGTTAGGTAGTGATGGAGCAAGGTTTGGGAGGGCAGGAACGAAGATAAAAATTATCCCTACCATGCATAATGAAACGAGTGTGGAGTATCGAATATATCCGCCCCATCCTCGCTTTATCTCCGCCGTCTAAGTATCTATGTAATAAAATCTATATTGGATAGACTTTATTTATTTTAACATTTTTTTTCCGGAAAGAATATAGCACAAGCTTTAATAAACATGTGACGTATATTAAAGTCGGTATGAAGGATGTTGGGGGCGGGTATGATGAGTATGAGACAGGTGCGGAGACCCGTTTGGGTGATGGGGCGGAGACGAATTTTATTGCGTACCCATTGGGACGGAGATGGAGATAATAAAAAAATCCGTCATTGGTGGTGGGGCAGGGATGGGAATGAGATTTTTAGGCGGGTATGGGTATGGAGGGACCATCTTCCACACTCACTCCGCCTCATTGACATCCTAATGACTAGTATTGTGGGGTTGTCAATCAGTGTACAAGCATATGAGGGTGGGTCACCTTAATCACATCTCTTTGTACACGCATCACTTATTGAGCGGTTCAAGGGAGCCAACAAGTTGCTTTTTCAAACTTGCTCAATAAGCTAGGGTACTTGAATAAGAAACGACAGTTGATGGGTCTCATCGGCAAGTATGGGCCTCCAAGTGTTGTTGGCACTCCCTTGCTGAGAAACTTTGCATAAGCGGCTAGCCGGCGCCCTTAGATCGCTCGGCAAGTGGTGCGTGTACGAAAATAAGGAATTAGTAGCATTTGTCTCCTCTGCTTATATACATTTACAAATAGTCATAATAATAATGATAAGTAATAATGATAAGTAATAATAACAAATAATGATAATAATATATTAGTTGTTATTAATTGATAATTACAAATAAATATGCATATATAATAGTAATAACTATAAATAGTAATTAATTATAATGATTGATAGTAATAAGTAATTGTTAAATTAATATTTAATGATGATTATATACTAACATAATGTCAAATAATAATCAATATTACTATTATATTAATAATAATTAGTAATATAATAATAATAATTAGCCATAATAATAATTTTAATAATAATTTTAATAATAATGAATGAAAATAAAAATAAAACTAATAATAAGAGTAATTAGTAAAATAAATTAGTTAAACAACAGTAAAGTATTAATGAAAATGGTTAAATAATGAATGAAAGTGAACTAAAATAAACTGACTGTAGATAAATTAAACTGAATTGGACAGAAAATAAAGTGTAGAGAACAGACTCTTAATATTATTTTACTAACTAAAAATACTAACTAAAAATACAATATTATTCTCCAATGCAAGTATTATGTTATACAAAATTAATGTTAATTTATTTTACCTAAATTTGAGAGTGAGGGATAGGTAAGTTGATTAGAATATAGTGTAAACACAAGTTTTGTAATCTGCAATAATGAGAATAAAAATAGTGTAACAAATAATAATTTTATTGATATAGATATGGGTTACAATCTCTAATGAAATCCCACTAATTTAATCTCCACAAATGATTGGATTTGTATCACGAACTTGACTTGGCAGCTTCGTAATACGGATTTAGATTTCTTGAATGAGAGACACCGGTCTTGATCTCTTCAAGTCTTGTTATCTAGAATGGAACGGCAGACTGACTTTATGGTGCTTATTGTTCTTCTTCTAGATTGAGCAATGTTGATGTAGTTTTCCACTCTAGAGAGTGTTTGTATTCTCTGGAATAGCTCTGGCTTCTGGGTTTTCTCTCCCTCTAGTTTATTTTATGAACCCCTCTCAAATGAGACTGGAGAGCTCTATTTATAGAGCTTTCTAGGGCTTAGGTTTTAGTGAGTAGCCACCATGGGCCTCATAGCCATCATTTATCCAAAATAGCTCATTTATTAGGCCTTAATCCAACCAGTAAATGACTAATAATTAAAACGACCCATACTTAATTACAAGTCCGAATTAACTAATATCATTTATCATTTACGTTTATAAAGTCAATGATTGGCTTTTCTGGATTAATGAAATCTGATGATGTGGCACATATTATTTTTTATGTGCCTACATACAGGCCCGGCCTTGAGGCGGGGCAGGCGGGACGCCCGCCCAGGGCCCAAGAGAGGAATTGCATTTTACGTATTTAGTTCATATTGGAGTTAAATAAGTATTTGCAGGAATTTGCTAATTAATAGTGACTTGCAGCCCAGTGGTATTAACCTTCGTGCACTTTCTTCCCAAAGGGATCTAGGTAGTGGGTTCGAATCCCACTGACTGCTACCACTCAACTTAATTTGTTATTTTGGCTTTTTCCCCTTTCTTTTTTTTATCCTCCAACTATTAGATCAACAAAATCCTTTTTTTCTATATCTACTTATTTATTTCTTAGTTACTATATTATGTGTACAAGAATTGTGAAGGCATATCATGTTAGATTATCACAATCAATTGATGCAATATTACTTTATGTTGGTATTATTTCATATAGAACAAATATATTAGTATTGTTAGTACCATTTATTTAGACCACTGAATAATTATCATTATCTACCATTTTTTTATTTCCTTCATTAAATTTATTTATTTATTAATTAATTATTATTTTTCTTTTCTTAATTACATCATCATTACTTTTTCAATTTTCTAGAATAGTGAAAAAAATCGAATCCGACATAGCTAATTTTTCAAAGATATATATTGTTGACTTTTAACTGCCCTTCGCATATAGGCCTCCGAAACGTCATAAATAACCCCATAAATATATCCTTTATTAGTATGCTGAGTTAGGGGCCCATATTTTTGACTTTGCCCCGGGCTCTTAAAAAGTCAGGAATGGCCCTGCCTACATATAGCTCTCGTTTTTAGAAGATCATGTAATCGATTGCCATTCTGCCTTATTGGCTCATACGTAAAAAAAACTAAATTTTCTATTGGAAGTGAATATTTGAAAATCAGAAGAATATAATCCTGGAATTATCTGAAAAGAACACTTCAAATAATCCTAAATACTCATGGAATCTTTCTAGCTTGGAAATTCTCCAAGCACTAAAGTTCTACCAAACTACTGTTGTATCAGAAGGTGTCCTTATTTTTAGGCTAACTTATCAGAAAACCATATAAGTGGGCCTAAACAGACATTAACTGTCGGTTTGGACTCATCTATATTTATTTCAGTTGTTTTAATTAAGGATATCCACTTGCTACTGCTAGGCTACATGTTTCTTCATGTTTAAGTGGGCCAATTATATTGCCCTTTCGTGCCTTTGAAATATGCAAAATTACCAAAATCATATCTCATTTTCATGTAATCTTACTTTTTGCAGGCTTCTTTGTTTGTTTTATTTAATTAGCTCACTAATCACTAATCACTAATCATACTAGTGAGTGTGAAACTTTTTGCTGTACGACTTCCACTAATCACTACCTTTATTATCTTTTATAGCTTGCTTGGTACAATAATGTACGTAATTGATAAGCTTTAGTACTCCCATTGTCTCCTTCAATGCTCATTTAGCTTTTTCATGATTCCACCTAACATTGTCTGTAATGGGTAAGAATGAAATAAAGTTAACTTATTGTAGGTTAAAGTGGTTTTATAATAGCAAAAGACTACGTATCAAATTGATTGTTACCAAATTCTAACATATAGAGGAAGCTATTATTTTGATTTTTGCTCTTACGGGCTTAGCTGTTTTTCTTTCTCTCAAGTCTCAACGAACAGGCCCGTCTAAGGCCCTGTGCAGGGTGAGCGACCGCACAGGGCCTCGCGGGAATATCAGGGCCCCCAGATCAGTGTTTGCGTATAACATTAAATTGCAGCACACATGAACAAACTAAACACCTTTGGTTCAGTGGTAAGTCTGGTAACAGGTCACGCATCCCTATTTGGTGAGTGAGGGGGACGGAAGTTCGAATCCTGAGTGTCTACAATATTTCCCTCACAACTCTCATTTTCTTTTTATGAGCTGTTATTACTTTTCCAACCTTTATTTGTTTGGGATAGGTGTTTCCACTTTCCCATATGCATTTTGAAACTTGTCATACAATTTTTTAGTAGCAAAAGTTAAGAATACTAGTATATGTTTATTTTGACTATGTTAAGGGAGAAATAATAGATAATTTGTTTAAATAAAATACTTATTATAAAGTGATTATATATACTAAAATATACTTTAAAAGTTCATATACTATTATATTGTTTTAACTTGTAAGGGTCCACTTCAAAAAAAAAAAATTCGGATCTTTAATCTCGCACAGGGCCTCCGATTTCTATGAGACGGCCCTGTCAACGAATAACAAATTGTTTGTGAGAACGAAGGGTTAGACATAGTAGTTAGAGGATTTCACTATCCTCTATATCAGAGGTTTGATTCTCTACAAATTTTATTATATACTAGTGTACCATGAGGATGTACACCAAAAACTAATTTTTACTCAAACTGAGTTTGGTGTACCATGAACTTGGTACACGGTACACCCAATACTATTTGCTCAAATAGTTTTGGGTGTACCATACTACACCCAGTGTACGATTCATACTCTCTTGATTCTCATATCTCGTAAAATGAGATCCCCTATATTTCCCTCACTTGTAAAGGCATTGTATTTACTAATTAAAAAAATCATACTTTTTAATAATATGTCAAAAAGATGAGAAAGAAAAATTGTAAGTAATAAAAAATTTCTAGATAACTTGGGTTGTGAAAATTAGGTTTATTCAAATAGAATCAAGACATATCTCATAAGACTAGGTTAAATAGAATAATTCTCTGGTTCTCCGACTTTTTGCTCCTCTAAATTCCTGATATTAACCTTCAAAATTGGGCTTGTATCGGTAATTGACATTATCAAGCATTATAATTCTAGCTAAGGTGAGCACAAACCGGGTACCCGATTAAAATGTTCAAATTCGGTCAAAACCAGTTCCTACAAAATTGGAACCGGAAATGAAACTGGTTAAACTGGTTCCTTATTTTCAGGAATCGAAATCAGTTGCAAAACTGATTCTTACTGAGTCTAACTGACCGATTCTATTACCGGGTATCTGGTATCTAGTTGCATCCAAAAAAAATTTTTTTGTAATTGTTTAGCTACAAAAAAGCGTCAGGGGAGGAGGTCTGATGATAAAACTAGAAAGGGAATCAACAAATAATTGATGCAAGTCTTTTAGTGAAATTTTTGGTTTATTAGAACTTGAAAGAGTGAAACGAACATGAATATGTCACATTGATACATTTTCAAGATAAAGTGTATATACATTTGTAAAATTACGATGATGTAGAATTGGGTTGCTACCAAGGTTGGCTTGGTCTAGTGGTTAAAGGTTTGATCTTACGACTTCAAGGTTATGCGATCAAATCTCACTAGGGGTATTTGGGTGGAGATTCCTTCCCCTTACTCCCAAATGTCGGGCCCCGTAAATACCAGATCAAGTTGAGATCTGGCCAGGGGTCCACCACATTACCTTCTGATAAGTGAGCTAAAAGCTCACTTTAGATGACCTTTTCTAGCTTATTTTATCTACTTTCGTCCCTATTTTGTCCCCCTTCTTCACCTTTTCCACTACCTTTTTGTTTTGATCAAGTTCTCTACCTCTTTTGACAATTTTGGCCATTACACCTCTTTTCGGACATATTTTGCACGTGTTTTCTTTGCATCATGTTTTGCAGGTGATCCTGAGATCGTGTTGTTGGTCGTGATTCTTGGAAGGTGGAAATGAGGACCTTAGTGCCCCTACACCGTGATGATACAAGAAGGAGAAGAGGAGAAGAGGCCCCTCGTACTTGGAGCGGGCGCTCCCACAGAGAGCGGAGCGGGCGCTCCTTATGGATCACAGCAATCACTTTCCATCAAAAACCCTGGAGCGGGAGCTCCAGGTCCTTTGGGAGCGGGCGCTCCAAAGGCTCCCTAGGCCCATTTTGCCCGTTTTTTCGCATGTAATTGGGGGAGGTATAAATACCTCTCCCCAACTTTTGGACAACATCTTTAAGTATATTTCCTTAGTTTCAAAAACCCTAACTTAGTACTTAGAGTGTAGAAGTCATTTATTGCTTTGAGTTGTTGATTTTTGAAGAATTGAAGCTCCATTAATGGTAGTTAATGTTTGTAAGTTGATTCTCTAACTTTCATTTCAATTAAAGTCATCTCTTTTTGTCATCTCCTCCTTTATTCCTTCCTTTTGGTGTGAATCTTCTCTTTTGCAATTATTGTTGTTAGACTTTGTTGATTCTCTTCCTTACTTTAACTTTTGAAATGGAATCTTTGTTTGAAATGCATATTACTATGAATTGTGAGTAGTTCACTTTCTAGGGTATGGGCCAAAACCCTCATTAAGGCCATGGTTTGTGCTTGAATTTAGTGATTCATGTTTAGGATTGGTTGTTGAACAAATGGGGTGCTTCATTGTATGCTTTTGTGATTGATCACCATAGAAGTTGTTCCCAATCTTTACAATGAAGGATCGAAAGATGAAGTTGTATGAGATTCCCCTTTGTTTACTTGACTAAATGGCCATGAAAATAGGAAGTTCTAGTCTTGAGTCCATTGTGTCACTTGTTCTTAATCCTTAGGCTAGGGTTAATGCAATAAAAAAAAAATTAGCACCTTGTCTAAGAGCCCCTTCTTAGCTCGAAAGAGTAATTAGGGGACTTTAGTTGACCGACTACTCTCTCCCCTATCCAATGTTTTCCCTTGATGTTCAAGCAAGATCCATGGTCCCAATGAGTGGTAATGCCCTTGCCCTAGTGCTTTAATCATATATTTTATCCTTGTTAATCATATTTGCATAATTTAACTCTTTTTAGTTGTCTTAGTCTTAATACACACAATTCTTGACCCCCCCCTTTGGTTACCCTTAGTTTATTCGACCATAAAAACTCGGTGTTTGACCTTACCTCTCTGTGGATACGACCCTACTTGCCATTTCTACTTAAATAGAGAGATCGAGATAGGATTATCTTTGTTAGGCTCGACGACGGCCTATCACCTTCCCCAAAAAAAAGAGACAGCCGAAAGTATATGCTTTTGGTATTCCTACTATAGCAAATACAAAATAATACTAATAATATTGTAACTATCCTAAAAGATTACATAAAATATGAAGAGAATATCAGGAAAAAAATATATTCTAATTAATGTAATATATGTACGAAATAGGTAACAATATTTAAAGATTACACAAAATATGAAGGGCCTGTTCTGTTCAGCTTATTTTCAGTTCAGTTCAGTTCAGTTCAGTTCAGCTCTAATAAGTTCAGTTCAGTTCAGCTCCAATAAGTTCAGTTCAGTTCAGTTCAGCTCTAATAAGTTCAGTTCAGTTCAGCTCCAATAAGTTCAGTTCAGTTCAGTTCAGCTCCAATAAGTTCAGTTCAGTTCAACTCCATTCATTATTTAACCATTTTGTTTAATATATTATTATTGGTCTAATTTATTTTACTTATTATCATTGTTATTATTATTATTATTATTATTATATATTATTATTATTATTATTATTATTTATATATATTATTTTTGTTATTATATCTTTACTCATTATTATTACTATTATTATTATGGCTGAGCAAGATTTGAGTTGGTGTGCGGTTTAACCAAATTTCATATCAATACGAGTATTTCAATTTGCAATTGCTGTTTTATTTTACCGACTAAATATTCACTATTACATTATACAAGTAAACTACAAAAAAATAGAAGATATGAAAAAATTACGAAGTTGCTAATAATACTGCAGTTCTATTTATGGTACAACATTGTCGTTACGTTGCATATTAAAGATACTTTGGCGGTTTGTGGTGGGGTTTGGCGTATCTCTATCATAGACTAACCCACTACAAACGTGATTTGGTTAGAAGCACACATCAACCCATGTTTTAAGCTAATTATTATTATAATGGTAATATTAATTTACTTCTTACACATTATTGTTATTATATCATCATCATCATCAAGTATTAATATATTGATACTAATAATAGTAATTACTCATTATTAATTATTATTATTATCAGTAATTATTATTTATAAAATTAATTTATCATTATTATTATTATTTATTTATTTATTTATTTATGATATCATTTAATAACATCAAAAATAATACTATCCTTATTCATTTGATATTATTCTAAATTATTAGTTTAACTATTAGTACTTAGAATTATTATTACTTATTATTGAATATTCATAATAATTATTATTTACTTATTATTTATATATTTGTTACAATTTAATTCAACAATTTAGTTCAGTTCAGTTCAGTTCAGCTCTAATAAGTTCAATTCAGTTCAGTTCAGTTCAGTTCAGTTCAGTTCAGCTAGAATAGCCGAAGAAAACAGGCCCGAAGAGAATATCACAAAATGATATCCTAATTATTAACATGATATGAGTAATTATCTATACATTTATTATACGGATCTTGCTAACGAATGTCCTTAGGGTGTTAATTAACATTCAATATATTTCTTAAAATTGTATTAATTTTGGAATATATAATGAAATCACGGATAGGTCGTTATAAATATTGTTTATGTTATTTAAAAGTTCCACTTTTAACTACTTTATCCAACGTCTCAAGTATATTAGTGGGCTTTTTCCTAACCCCAACATTAAATAAATATCTAGATTTAGCTAGTTAATGAGTGACAAATCCAAAATGCATAAAGGCCATTGACAAAAAGTAGGCTTTTTCCAATAATGAAGGTAACATCACATGCATGTTGACGGCAAACCGTGGCGAAACTACAACCTGAATTTTCTAGCTGTTTCTGAAGAATGCCCTTTGGAATTCATCAAGTAGTAGTAGTATATTCTCATGTGAATGTGAAGCCAAAGACGTGCTTAGTTGTTTGTTTGTTTTTTTTTTTTTTTTTTTTTTTTTTGAAATTAGTTGTTTGTTTGTTTGATTCTCCTTTTCTTTTGTATTCTATTTTCTTGTTTGATAAGCTAACAAATTTACGTATATAATTTGATAAATTTGACGTTTGACAAATATAGTTGTGGGGGAAGACTAACAAACCTAACATACATCGATGCAAACCCACATGGGTAGGACCTTCTATATTTGACTTAATTAACCTTCTTTTGTGGGCAGATATTGTGGTGGTTAGTTGTAAGATAATTAAGTGTCTCTCTCTCTCAACCCCTCCGTACTTTTCAGTTAACCTACCCCAAAACAAGGAGATTAAGCAGATCACTATATGGGAAAAACTTTGTTTACCCATTGGGTAAACCACCCACCTTTAATTGTGAGAGTAAAAAGTAGTAATTGTGGAACCCCCACCAAACTAAATAATAATATTTTAATGGCTCTATTAGTAGTGGGTAGCTTACCCACTGAATAGATGTAGTCAAGCCCTCACTATATTGCCCATACTTTTAGGTCATAATTATTCTTTTATTTAATCGACCTAACTAGATTGGTGCTAAGTGTATTGGGAGTGGGGCGAAAAAAAAAACAAAATCATTCTCGAAGAAGATGAGGCAAGGCTACACCGAGCCATACTCCGATTCTTTTATGTTCCAGCGTAGAAAATGGGCATGACGAAGGTGATATCAAATGGTTAGAATAGTTTTTAGCAATACATATTGACAAGGTTCCGGAGTAAGAAGGTATGTTTGTACAAGAGAACAGGTAAGCTAATCTCAGGGCTTATCTGTCCTTCGAAAGCTAGGTCAGCCGGGACGAAAATTAAATATAAAGGCAAGCAAGTACGATATATATATATTGGGTTACAACGTACTTGATAAACATTACTTTGGAGTTATCTATACGAACAGAGGAAGTGGTTTAACCGAATTTCAAATGTCGGTACACGCATCAGTTATCGGACGCTCTAACAATTTTTTAATGCATATGTAGTATAATATCACTAAATAGATTTGACTTTCATCACAAATAATGTAAACAACTCATAAACATGGGTTCAAATCTGCATAATTAGTAAAGTTGTCGATTAGTATGAGATTTTAAGATTGTTGACACTCTTATACTTTTTAAATAATATAACAAAAATCGGTAGAGTAACTTTTTAAAAAATGGTCTAAACCAAAGCCTATAGAACTTTTGATAAATCCAAAAAGTAAAATTGAAGAGAGTAACCATAGAATTTTGACTTTACAATTCAGAATTTTCATATTGCTCTCCATTCTCAATTCTCCAACCTCATGGTTGAATGGACTTTATGGTTTTCTTGATAATAATGGAGAGTCCAAGTCTAGCAAATCACCATTCAAAAAAGAGTTTTATTCAAATTATAAGGAATGAACTTTGCCGTAAATTATGACCAAGTAGGAGTATCAAATAACGTATCAAAAAAGAATTTGAGGCATTTTAGAGGGGCAAAAGAAAAGCGAGTTAACTTATCACTCGTGCATTTTCCGTCAAACAATATGATAGTTGGGGTACTGACGTACAGTGGTCCTCCTTTTTTTTTTTAAAGCTGTCGATGTCTCTGACGCTGACGCCAGAAGTGGACTAATCGCGGGGTATTAATCATGTGGACTTCGTAATTATGTACGTCTCCGGTTATTGCTCTTATAATGTACAAAGTATGTATCATACATCCTGTATGGGGTCTACCTGACCTCCAGCTGGCAGTAGCCTGCCACTCCACGTCAGAGCGCCTGGAGCAGAGCAGACCTTTTCAGGCAGACCGCTCTGGACATAGCCTTTAGGCTGGAGTTTAATGAAGGCCTCGTTCCACCTTGGCCCACTTTCAAAGAGGTCCACTCACTTTACTAGGTCAGTTACAAGTTCATGTCTCATATAAATACACATGTCCATGCATGAGTAAGATACGTTCAATCAAACACTCACAAAATACTTGCACTTGATACTCGTTTTCTCTCTACTAGAGATCTTGTGCTCAATTTGGACTGACTTAGGCATCGGAGAGGCGATCCTCGGAACCACCCCCGAGGTTTCTCCTTTTTTGCAGGTAACCACCACCACGAAGGGTGTTTGGGAGCCACGATTCCACCGAGTACCCACCACCCCATTCACTGTTGCTGTCTTGGACAGAAACACATCCACTAATCCATGTTATCAAATCCCATTAAGGGTATTTGGAGATGAAAAGTCCCTTACCATTTCCCCTACTCTCAAGTATCTGGTCTAATAGGATCCGAGCGGAGTTCGGGCCACTTCTCCTTACCAAAAAAAAAATGTATCATACACCCACTTATCCACTAACCCACGTATATTATTAGTATAGTACATCTAAGTCTATTTTAGAGATGTTTTTATGATTACTTTCTTAAAAAAAGGCTACCGTATGAAATCAATATTTTTTATAGCCACGAATTTGTCCATGTCACCATATGATATTTATAGCTAATTATTAAAGATATACTTAAATACGCTATAACATATGTCACTATATAGTATAATATAGTTCATAATATACGAAAATTATGCTTTGAATTGCATTAGTCGTCGTCAGTTTTTTAGACACTATTATAACATGTTTTGGTAATAGCCATAATTTGGAAATGTACAGTGAAATTGGTATTGGCTATGACCATAGCTTGATTTGGATATCGTCCTATTTCACTATCCAAATTACGGCTATGACTAAAACATGTTATGGTGCTGTCCCAAAACTAAAAATGACGATAACTAATTTTCGTATGGAGGTTTAGCAAATTAGAAAAAGAAAGCTAAGTAAATGCCAAAATAATCATTGCTGACGTGGCCAAACGTGTGGTTCACATTAATCAACTATTGTGGCCTTTTTTAAAGAAGTCTATACTAAAATTTTCACTATTTTAGGGGAAAAAATTCTTAAGTATATCATGCTCATGGTATATCTAACTCTATTTGTAATAAAAAAATAGTCTTGGGTGTACCATGCTCCTGATACTCTATAAAATTGTAGATAACGCAAGCCCTGATTAGAGATGGCAATTCGCAATTTGTTATTTTTAATTAATTATTGTTTATTCATATTTTTTATTAGAATTTTTTCTAAATTTTATTTTTGCTTATTTTTGTTGAAATGAAACTTAAATTTTTATAATGAAGACTGAAAATAAGTTGAAAGAACACAACTTTAGTCCAAATCCGACTCAGACCATATTTAGTTCACGTTAGAAAATAATACTACCTCCGTTTGCTTTTAATTGTTACGCTTTCCTTTTTTGAACGTTTCTTTTTAATTGTTACACTTTTACTTTTACTATTTTTGGTAAGGAAAAATTGTTTTTTATAAGTCAACCTTTATGCGATCTTCTAAAATTAAGTTCACCTTTGGATTATTCTGGAATAAGTTAACCTTGTATGAGTATTAACTTTCAATGAGTTAGATCAGGTCTTGGGGTGGTGTTTGGGATCGAGTGGTGGTGGCGATTGTGATTATAGGTGTAGAGGGTTGGTAAAGGGAAAGAAAAGAAGGAAAAATTATTACTTGTTGTTAATGTAAACGATCACTTAAACTCATAGAAAGTTAATACTCATACAAGCTTAACTTATTCCAGAATAATCCAAAGGTGAACTTAATTTTAGAAGATGGCATAAAGGTTGACTTATTAAAAACAATTTTTCCAACTTTCACATCTTTATATTCCAATTTCCCATACTTTTGGGTTCCACTTGTCCTTTTCTTTTTCCATTAAATATCCAATCACTCACACTTTTTGCTTTTACAACATCATCTCTCATACTTTATCTATTCCTCAAACAATCATTGCATAGTTTTTATAAACTTCATTGGTTATCCCCCAAAGCAAACTGTGTTAGTCTAGTATGAACACTAGATCAACTACAAGAGGGGGGTGAATTGTAATTGTGGGGATTTTAGACACTTTTTGCGGAATTTAAAAACTCTTAGATAAACAAAAGAGAATAAGCTAAAAAGAATAGGAACAAAGAGTAGGAACACAGAGATACTTTTAACAAGGTTCTCTTCCAAAATTCTCTAGGAAGAAACCCTGCCTTCCAGTGGCGGACCCACGTTGGAACAAGGGGGGACCACTGTCCCCCCACTTAAAAAAAATAAACGAAAAAGCACGCGTCAGAATTTAGAAGGGAGAGAAAACGCTATGGGGCCCACTATCAGTGAGACTGAAATGCATAAACTGATAAAGAGAACAAAAGAAAGAAAGAGAGAGAAAACGTCAATGTCAGTGCATTGAAACCAGTTAAAGAGGGGCCCACGACGAAGAGTCCAACTGTTAAAAGGAAGAGCTAACGTCAATGTCATTCTTCAGATTTCAAAAGAAGAACTACAGAAATTCATTGAAATCACAGTGGGGCCCACGGTCTCAGATAAGAAAAGGAAAACAAAAAAAAGAATAGCTGAATAGGTCGTTGCTATTTATATGTTTCACTGCTTTCACAAAGTGGACAAGATGAAATCATTATTGACGGCGGCGGCAGCGACTCCGGCGAGGTATTGGTAATTTTTTTTCAAGTTTTTCTTTTTTTTAAAATCTAGTTTACAAAATTTCAGTAATTAATTTTTGAGTTCATCAATGATCAACTGTTAATGTTTAATGCTTGTGAATTAGAGTGTAATTTGGTTAATTGGTTTGTGAAATGAATTGGGTTATGAATTGGTTTGGGGATTGAAAATCATTATTGACGGCAGCGATGTTTTTTAATTGTGTTACCCTATTTTTATTACTAAATACATTTGTGGTACATTATCTAAATTGTCCCCCCATTGTCAAACTCCTGGGTCCGCCACTGCTGCCTTCTCTTATTTATAATAGCGTTTACAACTCAATACAACCTATTATAAATCACTTCTC
This sequence comes from Patellifolia procumbens, assembly GCA_947645195.1. Taxonomy (NCBI): domain Eukaryota; kingdom Viridiplantae; phylum Streptophyta; class Magnoliopsida; order Caryophyllales; family Amaranthaceae; genus Patellifolia; species Patellifolia procumbens. The sequence goes on from CANSGD010000193.1 coordinate 4,467,488, forward strand.
ACTCTGTTGCTCTAGGAACTTGACCCTGTTCCTGTTCCTCTAGGAACTTGACCCTGTTCTTGTTCCTCTAGGAACTTGTTCCCAGTCACCTTGTTCCCCCTGAACACGTGACTTTCTCACTCGACTTAACTCGAAGTCTTCTCACTTGACTTCACTCGAAGTCTTCTCTTTCTCTTTCTCTCTTGATTACACAAGTTTCTCTCTTATATTTCTCTCACCCAACACTCAAAACCGAATACAATATATTTGTTATGAAGAGGAGTAAATAGAATGAATACTTTCTAAATATATATGAACATTAAATTCTGGAAAGTCTTAGTCTTCATTCTGTGCAGCCTTCACATTATTTATAGGAGTTTAAACAACCTCCTATTCTTGCTCTTCAAGGTAGTTATGGCTGCTTAATTGTAGGCCATGATCTCCATGTCTGTAGCTATTATTCCCACGAAGCTTGCCCACTAAATCCATGTCTTAGTCAGCCACAATCTCCACTAAATCAGCATGTAGTTAGCTTGTTGACTGCTGAATACTTGTTGGTTAGTTAGACTTCCTAGATTCCAGGAACTAACTGACCAGTCAGTTTCTGGTTGTTCCTAGAAACCAGGAACTGCTAACAGAATTAGTTGCTGAGTAAGTCTTGGTTGTTACACGCTTCTTAAAATCAGCAAGTTGTTGCTAAGTTGTTACATACTCAGTTAACACTTCCTCCACAATCGTAGCATGCTGTTGGTAGTGGTCATAGTTGGTTGTTGCACTTCCTAGATTGTAGTAACTGACTTAGTAGTCAGTCAACTGACTTCCTGGATTCTAGGAACTGACTTCCTAGATTCTAGGAACAGGCTGACTGGGCAGTTTTCTTCTTCAAGCGCATGGACATAGTGTTTGTTACATTAGATTTGACTCGTTCAAATCTGCATAAACACATTAAGAAATACTCCATCTAATATCATGGAATTTTATTTTATTTAAAATAATATTCCATGTAATTAGGTTAATTCAAAGCAAATAATATTATATCTATGAGCACTTTACATTAAAATAATATTCCACAACCCTTTTTTTTTCCTTTTTTTAGAAGCACTTTACATTAAATTAGTAAACAAAACCCCAACCCAGAAAGCAAGTTTTCATTTCGTTTTTTTTGTTCTGTTACTTTGATAAATCAAATAGTGAATGTGTTGTCATTATAACTAGTCCAATGTTCATATTCAGTTACTACAAATTAAAGAGTTTTAAGGGTGTTAAGCAAAGTGTGCTACTACAAAAACAAAAAAAAATGGGTGGGGGAGGATGTATGGGGCTAATGACATGAAACAGATTCGAACTCGAGACCTGACAGACAGAGAAGCTTTTAAGGGTGCAGTTGTGACCATGGAGACGGGATATTCAACCGTGCTAACTTGTGGACACACTAGGTAATTATCTGCTACAGCCGCGTTACTATGGAAACTATAATATACGTTGTCATTACTATTATATTACTCACGTTACTAAACAAATCATCATATTTTTATTAGGTTTGTATTACCAGCTAAACTTATCCTGTTACTACAAATTGTACACTGAAGCTTTTGATATATATATGTGTGTGCGTGTATATATATCTATATCTATATATATATATATATATAAATATATATAAATAAATGAATTTTAAGCTAAAGTCTTATAAATAAAAATAGATAAAACTTAAAAGTTAAGCATGAGTCGTATGGTTAAGATTAAACACCGAAGGGTTAAGATAGAAATAATATGGATTGAAATTCAAATAGTGGTTGCCGGTTACAATATGAAATGTCGCTTTATGTTGAAACAAATTCAAATGAACCTAAAGGTTCACATAAAATATTTAATATAGTGATTTTCGATACTGTTTCATCGAACAATTCATTCACTATGATTTTTAGCTATCAGACACTTTGATTGATGCTTAATTTTTACTTTATAAATGTTTTTCATTGTATTCTACTATGAAAATAATCTCCAATCATGGAAGGATATTAGTGAACTGTTTCAATGAACAATTCATTCTCTACTCGTTAGCATTACTAATTCACTTGATCTTATTATTCAATATGTTCTTACAAATCCACAAAATGTGAAAAATACAAATTAAAGAGTTTTAAGGGTGTGAAGCAAAGTGTGCTACTACAAAAACAAAAAAAAATGGGTGGGGGAGGATGTGTGGGGCTAATGACATGAAACAGATTCGAACTCGAGACCTGACAGACAGAGAAGCGCTTTTAAGGGTGCAGTTGTGACCATGGAGATGGGATATTCAACCGTGCTAACTTGTGGACACTAGGTAATTATCTGCTACAGCCGCGTTACTATGCATACTATAATATACGTTGTCGTTACTAATATATTACTCACGTTACTAAACAAATTATCATATTTTTATTAGGTTTGTATTACCAGCTAAACTTATCCTGTTACTACAAATTGTACACTGAAGCTTTTGATATATATGTGTGTGTGCGTGTATATATATCTATATCTATATATATATATATATATAAATATATATAAATAAATGAATTTTAAGCTAAAGTCTTATAAATAAAAATAGATAAAACTTAAAAGTTAAGCTTGAGTCGTATGGTTAAGATTAAACACCGAAGGGTTAAGATAGAAATAATATGGATTGAAATTCAAATAGTGGTTGCCGGTTACAATATGAAATGTCGCTTTATGTTGAAACAAATTCAAATGAACCTAAAGGTTCACATAAAATATTTAATATAGTGATTTTCGATACTGTTTCATCGAACAATTCATTCACTATGATTTTTAGCTATCAGACACTTTGATTGATGCTTAATTTTTACTTTATAAATGTTTTTCATTGTATTCTACTATGAAAATAATCTCCAATCATGGAAGGATATTAGTGAACTGTTTCAATGAACAATTCATTCTCTACTCGTTAGCATTACTAATTCACGTGATCTTATTATTCAATATGTTCTTACAAATCCACAAAATGTGAAAAATACAAATTAAAGAGTTTTAAGGGTGTTAAGCAAAGTGTGCTACTATAAAAACAAAAAAAAAATGGGTGGGGGAGGATGTGTGGGGCTAATGACATGAATCAGATTCGAACTCGAGACCTGACAGACAGACAAGCGCTTTTAAGGGTGCAGTTGTGACCATGGAGACGGGATATTCAACCGTGCTAACTTGTGGACACACTAGGTAATTATCTGCTACAGCCGCGTTACTATGCAAACTATAATATACGTTGTCGTTACTATTATATTACTCACATTACTAAACAAATTATTATATTTTTATTAGGTTTGTATTACCAGCTAAACTTATCCTGTTACTACAAATTGTACACTGAAGCTTTTGATATATATGTGTGTGTGCGTGTATATATATCTATATATATATATATATATATATAAATAAATGAATTTTAAGCTAAAGTCTTATAAATAAAAATAGATAAAACTTAAAAGTTAAGCTTGAGTCGTATGGTTAAGATTAAACACCGAAGAGTTAAGATAGAAATAATATGGATCGAAATTCAAATAGTGGTTGCCGGTTACAATGAACAATTTATTCTCTACTCGTTAGCATTACTAATTCACGTGATCTTATTATTCAATATGTTCTTACAAATCCACAAAATGTGAAAAATACAAATTAAATAGTTTTAAGGGTGTTAAGCAAAGTGTGCTACTAACTACCCCGTTACTATGGAACCTATAATATACGTTTATGTTACTATTCAATTCATCAAGTTACTAAACAAATCAATACATTGAGTATTATTTTTAGAGATGGTTACAACTATTACTATGATAAGTAATACTTATGAGATCAACAATTACTGAGTACTACGTAACCAATATGAGTTTAGGTTTGTAGGAATTGAACAACTAGGACTATAGGTCGACTGTTCTTCTTCGTTGGCAAAGCGCAGTGGCGAACCAGCAATGTTCTCTGTCATAAACCTGGATCCATTGGAAACTTGATGCAGACCCGCGTGGACATTATTGCTACCTCCAGCATCATCATGTTTACGATGTTGTCGTTGCCACCTGCCGCCCATTGAACCAAACGTCTTTCTTACAATTTCCTTCACATATTCAAACACAACACATAAACAAACATTATTGAACTTATTATGAATGTTAAAACGAAACTTTATTTTTTAGAATTGAACTTACGCTCCTTTGGTAATTATCTGCTACAGCCGCGTTACTATGGAAACTATAATATACGTTGTTGTTACTATTATATTCCTCACGTTAATAAACAAATCATCATATTGAGTATTAGGTTTGTATTACCAGCTAAACTTATCCTGTTACTACAAATTGTTGTTGCCATAATAATCTGTAACATAAACTAAGATGTTACCTCCTTCGTGGCAATTTCTTCTGGTGTTTCTTTATATTTTTTCTTCGACTTTGCATTCTTCTCTAATGGGTTGGGATTTCTGGTTTTGCTGCCCCCAAACAGTATATCTTTTGTCGACAGGGTCCTTCGTGCCATTTTCTACGGGTTGTAAACTCTTTTTAAGGTGTCTTTCGTTGTTTTCCTTTGGACGTAGCCTACGACGCCCATACACTTTGTGCGTTGATTGATCCCACCATCCTTGTGCATCATCAGTATTCCGTTCTATTCCCATTGAATCCTCTAACGCTATTCGAATTTTATCCGTTGCTTCCTAGTACATTGTAAAAGTTTCGTCGCTATGCATGGCTAAAGTGGTCAAATACTTATGCCGTAGAGATAATTCCCTCGACTCTTAATGATTCAACTGGGTCATAGTATGAAACTTGTATGTCCTCATACTTTCTCACCATATCCTTCCTCCATCGACTAAGTATATATTTCTCCGGGATAAATTCTATATCCTCAAGCTCAATCACACGAATAAGATGCTTGCACAATATACCTCTAAATTCAAACAACTTACAAGAGCATGAGAAATCAGAGTTTTTTTTGTCGATTGTAATATTGAAATGCTTCCGTCTTTTCCTCAATATCGGTGTTGGAATCTTCTCATCGGCTTTGAAAAAGGAAACCGGACCAATTGTTCCGGTCTTCGTGATATTTGTGTGCTTTAACCCCAGTGCCTCATCCTTCACCTCTTTGAATTTTACATTTGTGTACTTGCTGTGGAACACATACTCAACAAGTATAGTCTTGTCCACTGGAAGAGGTTGATCCACATATTCAAAATTCATTTTCTTCTCTTTTTCCACTAAATCTTTCAATGCCGCCTCATAAAGCTCCACGAATCTACACAAATGGGTATCAATGCATACATAGCTTTTGAAAACACGATTTATACCTTCACTCCTCTGTGTGGATGACATTCCAGCCCAAAACTTGTCTCTGCAATATCCTGGGACCCAACGATCCCTGAGCTCGTAGGCATCTTTGATCCAGGTGTTTCCACCTATATCATATTTCTTCACCATGCATGCCCATGCTTCGTCAAACTCATCCGTTTCTAGACATTCATGGACAACTACTAGTAATGCAACCTCGATTTCCTTCCATTTTTTATTGCTGCCTAAATTCTTCGATGCATTTTGTAGGATATGCCACAAGCATAATCTGTGTGGTACCCCATTAAACACTATTTCCACTGCCTTCCCAATAGCTTTATCCTGGTCGGTAAGTATGCCTTTTGGGGCCTTGCCCATACAATTAAGCCACTGATTAAACACCCATACAAACGTCTCTGTCTCCTCATGGGAAATCAAAGCAGATGCAAAAACAATGGAACACCCATGATGGTTGACTCCGACAAATGGTGCAAATGGCATTCGGTATCTGTAGTTTTGTTTTCATTAGTTTCAATACTCATGTCACATACATTGAAAACAACGCTGATGATCATACTACGTATATAGTACTTATTAGTAACATGAGTATTGTATTTGTTACTGTTTTTTAAATTATTTAATCACTAATGGCATTCAAAACATATTGTTTACACACAATTCTAATATGTTACTAATTAAATACAATATGGTACCACAAAACGAATATAGCAGGCAATCGATATGAGTAGTAGCATTCAAAGCCTATTATATAACATAGGTTACTGATGTTACTATTTAAAAGCAATACGATACCACAAAAACAAGTAGATGCATCAAATAATGCATCTAACCTGTTGCTATTGAACGTTGTGTCAAATGTTATTATGTCGCCAAAATCTTCAAACATTGCTCTACTCCTTGCATCAAACCAAAAAACGTTCATCAACCTTCCATCACAATCCCTTTGAATTGCGCTGTAAAAGTTATTGTTGAGTTCATACTGCTTCTGAAAGTATGCCTCAAGAGCCTGAGCGTCTCCTAAAAATCTCGTCTTACGACGCTCCAAGTTCACAACATTTCTCAAGTCTCGCCGATTGTAGGTTAGATTTTCATGACCCCCGTTTTCAACTAACTGTGCATTGAAATTTTTCACAATGGATATACCAGAACGATCGTTATTTAAAATTCTGTCAACTGCTGGTTGATCAATGCTTCTAGAGTTCACCATAAGACAACTTGATTCTGGATGAAGTGGGTGGTTATGTTGCAAGTTACATGTTCGTATCTGCATTTTACCATCTAGCATCCTAGCATGAACCTCAACTTTACAACCGGTAACGGTAGACCCAACTGTTTGTTTTTTCCCTCCCTTTTGACATTCAAATCTGAGTACGCTCATCATATGGTAAGATGTCTCTTTTTCCCCACTCGTTGTTCGAGTGAATCCCATTTCCTTATATGTATCCATCAAAATATTTGTTCTTGTGAAAAACATAAAGCCCTTTTTAAATGCATAATCATGACAGAATTTTGCAAATTCTTGGCCTGTAGGAAAACACATTCCAACCGCTGGCGCAGTCTCATCTTCATCATTCCTAATCTGATCATTATTTTCATGATCATTTATATTATCATCGATTTCTTTATTGTTTAGATTATGGTCTTCTTCATCTTCATGAGCTACATTTAGATCATTGTTTTCTTCGTTAATCAGCTCAGGGTCTTCTTGATCTTAGTTTAGGTCTATTACTGGAGGACTATTGTCGTTATCCATTTCACTGTATTTGTATGACATAACGAAGTTCGTATCAATCATCTTTTAAAAATATGCATAGTTAATAGACTAGATAACGCAACTAAAGAGTTCAATGATTATACTCTGTTGCTACTAACCAAAACACCATATTGTTCCTGAACAACACCACTTAATATTTGTAGATCATTCGAAATGACAATGACTAAAATAACGTACATACCTGGGTAAAAAATGTAGATGTAGTATATTTGTTCTCGGTTCTCGGTTGGGAACTTAAATTCTAGCTTCAACCGTCAGTGTTTTAGCTGGAGACGCAATAAAAACGATCTTTGGGACGATACCCGGCGTAATATATGTAAGACTTTAGTAACTACAAACGTTTTGCAAAATCTCTTCAATTCGGTTCACAACAAGAGCAGTTCTTTGTGTCGTAAATCATAAAATAGAAATGAAAAGAATCATTCCCATCATATGAAGAAATAATAATTCCAGGATGGTCAAATTATTTTTGAATAATAATACAAGATTTTGTAATAATATGTGTGATAATGGTATTAATTAGTAACACATAAGTTAAAATGGTATCCGAAACCTTTAGATTAATTTACATTCAGCTGTAAAATTCGACGTTTAGTCCCTTAGCGTTAATGAATTTTAAAATAACGGTAATTACCTTAACTACCTATTTAATTATAGAGACGTTGCATTTAATACAGTAGTATTGCCCCAAGGTAAACCTTTACGGCTTCCAAGGCACCCTTAACAGAAGGAAAAAAAAATTTACCTAGTTTCGAACACGAGACCTAAGAGACGGAGACGCGCATACAGGTATACAGATGTGACCATTGGGACGGGGTATTCAACCGTGCTTGTTCACGTATACATAACGTACCTATTACAACAAACATGTTAATATGGAAACTATAATAAAGGTTAACGTTACTATTTAATTTCAAAACGTTACTAAAATTTCATCAAATTGATTATCAGGTTGGTTTTACCAGCTAAACTCATCCTGTTACTACAAAATGTACATATAACCTTTTGTTGCTACTAGTATACTTGATATATATGTGTGTGTGTGTGTGTGTGTGTGTGTGTGTGTGTGTGTATGTGTGTGTGTGTGTGTGTGTGTGTGTGTGTCGGTATGTATAAATACAATTTAAGCTAAAGCCTTATAAATTATTTAAGACAAAACTTAAAGGTTATACCTTGTTTATTGGTTTCTATAAGTCGCAACATTTATTAATCCTATTATACACATATTTATGCTGACTCTCAAGTCTCGGCCAACTGTTTGTCTGAGCTTTGGAATTGAAGTTATGCTCCTTAATGTTATCTTTTGTGACTTCCTATTTAATTTTTAAAACTAATTTCATTAATTATTGAGTCTCCTAATTGTTAAATTAGCGGTTCCTAGCAATGATATATAATGTCGAGTTATGTTGAAATGAACTCAAATGAATCTAAAGGTTCACATACGATAACCAACTTTGATTTTCGATACCGTTTCATCGAACAATTCATTCACTACTCGTCAGCATCACTAATACATGTGATCTTATTCTTTAATATTAACGATAGGTAGTTATCAGAAACTTTGATTGATTCTTTATTTTAACTTTAAAAATGTTTTTCATTGTATTCTAATATGAAAATAATCTCCAATCATGGAAGGACATTAGTGAACCGTTTCAATGAACAATTCATTCACTACTCGTTACCAAAGTGTTCTTACAAATCCACAAAATCCACAAAATGTTACTATTTAACAGAAGTTACTAGTGTTACTATTTAAAAGCAATAAAATACCACAAACACATTACTAATTCACGTGATCTTATTATTCAAAATGAATAGCTATCAGACACTTTGATTGATCCTTTATTATACGTTGTAAATGTTTTTCATTCTATTCTAACATGAAAATAACTTTTTATATATCACCATATCACATAATTTAATAAAGGTTTTAGTTACTATGTAATATTAATCAAGTTACACAAGAAGTCATCAAATTGATTATCGGGATTGTATTACCAACTAAACCCATCCTGTTACTACAAAATGTACATTGAACATTTTGTTGCTACAAGTATATATACATATGTGTGTGTGTGTGTGTGTGTGTGTGTGTGTGTGTGTGTGTGTGTGTGTGTGTGTGTGTGTGTGTGTGTGTGTGTGTGTGTGTACATATAAAGGAAATTTAAGCTAAATCCTTTAAAGGTTATACCTTGTTTATTGGTTTCTATAAGTCGCAACATTTGTTGTACACATATTTATGCTGACTCTCGAGTCTCGGCCAACTGTTTTCCTTAGCTTTGGAATTGAAGTTATGCTCCTTAATGTTATCATTTATGACTACCCATTTAATTTTGTTAAACTTATTTTATTAATTATTGAGTCGCCTAAATGTTAAAGTAGGGGTTCCTAACAATGATATATAATGTCGTGTTATGTTGAAATGAACTCAAATGAATCTAAAGGTTCACATACAATAACCAACTTTCATTTTCGATACCGTTTCATCGAACAATTCATTCACTACTCGTCAGCATCACTAATACATGTGATCTTATTCTTTAATATTAACGATAGGTAGTTATCAGAAACTTTGATTGATCCTTTATTTTAACTTTGAAAATGTTTTTCATTGTATTCTAATATTAAAATAATCTCCAATCATGGAAGGACATTAGTGAACAGTTTCAATGAACAATTCATTCACTACTCGTTAGCAAAGTGTTCTTACAAATCCACAAAATCCACAAAATGTTACTATTTAACATAAGTTACTGATGTTACTATTTAAAAGCAATAAAATACCACAAACACATTACTAATTCACGTGATCTTATTATTCAATATGAATACCTATCAGACACTTTGATTGACCCTTTATTATAACGTTTTAAATGTTTTTCATTCTATTCTAACATGTAAATAACTTAATATATATCACCATATCACATAATTTAATAAAGGTTTTAGTTACTATGGAATTAATCAAGTTACAAAAGAAATCATCAAATGGATTATCGGGATTGTATTACCAACTAAACTCATCCTGTTTACTACAAAATGTACATTGAACATTTTGTTGCTACTAGTATACTTGATGTGTATGTATATAAATATATACATATATATGTGTGTGAGTGTGTGTGTGTACATATAAAGGAAATTTAAGCTAAATCCTTTCAAGGTTATACCTTGTTTATTGGTTTCTATAAGTCGCAACATTTATTGTACAAATATTTATGCTGACTCTCGAGTCTCGGCCAACTGTTTGTCTGAGCTTTGGAATTGAACTTATGCTCCTTAATGTTATCATATATGACTACCTATTTAATTTTGTTAAACTTATTTTATTAATTATTGAGTCGCCTAAATGTTAAAGTAGGGGTTCCTAACAATGATATATAATGTCGTGTTATGTTGAAACGAACTCAAATGAATCTAAAGGTTCACATAAGATAACCAACTTTGATTTTCGATACCGTTTCATCGAACAATTCATTCACTATTAATACATGTGATCTTATTATTTAATATTAACGTAAACTTTGATTGAACCTTTATTCTAACTTTAAAAATATTTTTCATTGTATTCAAATATCAAAATAATCTCGAATCATGGAAGGACATTAGTGAACTGTTTCGATGAACAATTCATTCTCTACTCGTTAGCAGTACCAATTCACGCGATCTTATTATTCAATATGAATATTAAACGATAGGTAGCTATCAGACACTTTGATCGATCCTTTATTATAACGTTGATTGATCCATTTGATTTAATAAAATGTTCTCATAAGTAAAAACTAAAAACAAAATGTGCTACTACAAAATCCACAAACTGTAAAAAATACAAATTAAAGAGTTTTAAGAAAAGTGTGCTACTACAAAAATAAAAAAAAATGGTAGAGAAGAAGTATGGAACTAATGGCAAGCGTGAGATTCGAACACGAGACCTAAGAGACAGAGACGCGCTTTAAGGTATGCAGCTGTGACCAGTGGGACGGGGTATTCAACCGTGCTTTTTCACGGATACAAAACATACTTATTTCAAACAACCCTGTTAGAATGGAAACGATAATATATGTTTACGTTACTATTTAATTCATAACTTAACTAAACAATTAATCAAATTGATTATCAGGTTTGTTTTACCAGCAAAACTCCTCCTGTTACTACAAAATGTACATAGAACCTTTGTTGCTACTAGTATACGTGATTTATATGTGTGTGTGTGTGTGTGTGTGTGTGTGTGTGTGTGTGTGTGGGATGTGAGTGGGTATATATAAATACAATTTAAGCTAAAGCCTTATAAATTATTTAAGACAAAACTTAAAGCTTATACCTTGTTTATTGGTTTCTATAAGTCGCAACATTTGTTGTACACATATTCATGCTGACTCTCGAGTCTCGGCCAACTGTTAGTCTGAGCTTTGGAATTGAACTTATGCTCCTTAATGTTAGATTTTGTGACTACCTATTTAATTTTTTAAACTTATTTTATTAATTATTGAGTCGCCTAATTGTTGAAGCAGGGGTTCCTAGCAATGATATATAATGTCGAGTTATGTTGAAATGAACTCAAATGAATCTAAAGGTTCACATACGATAACTAACTTCGATTTTCGATACCGTTTCATCGAACAATTCATTCACTATTAATACATTTGATCTTATTCTTTAATATTAACGATAGGTGGCTATCATAAACTTTGATTGATCCTTTATTCTAACTTTACCACAAAATGTGTGTGTATGATATATTAACGATAGGTGGCTATCATAAAGTAGGGGTTCCTAGCAATGATATATAATGTCGAGTTATGTTGAAACGAACTCAAATGAATCTAAAGGTTCACATAAAATTTTAATTTACGCTCCTTATTTTATTAATTATTGACTCGCCTAATTGTTAAAGTAGGAGTTCCTAGCAATGATATATAATGTCGAGTTATGTTGAAACGAACTCAAATTAATCTAAAGGTACACTCGCGTTATGTTGTACTTGTACACATATTTATGCTGACTCTCGAGTCTCGGCCAACTGTTTTTCTTAGCTTTGGAATCGAACTTATGCTCCTTAATGTTATCTTTTGTGACTACTTATTTAATTTTTAAACTTAATTTATTAATTATTGATAGCAATGATATATAATGTCTCGTTATGTTGAAACGAACTCAAATGAATCTAAAGGTTCACATAAGATAACGAACTTTGATTATCGATAAAGTTTCATAGAACAATTCATTCACTACTAATACTTGTGATCTTATTCTTTAATATTAACGATATGTGGCTATCATAAACTTTGATTGATCCTTTATTCTAACTTTAAAAATGTTTTTCATTGTATTCAAATATGAAAATAATCACCTATCATGGAAGGACATTAGTGAACTGTTTCGATGAAAAATTCATTATCTACTCGTTAGAATTACCAATTCACGTGATCTTATTATTCAATATGAATATCAAATGATAGGTAGCTATCAGACACTTTGATTGATCCTTTACTATCACTTTGATTGATCCATTTGATTCAATAAAAATGTTCTCATAAGTAAAAACTAAAAACAAAATGTGCTACCACGAAATCCACTAAATGTAAAAAATACAAATTAAAGTGTTTTGAGCAAAGTGTGTTACTACAAAAACAAAAAAAATGGTGGGGAGGACGTATGGAACTAATGGCAAGTGTGAGATTCGAACACGAGACCTATAAGAGACAGAGACGCGCTTTGAAGTATGCAGGTGTGACCAGTGGGACGGGGTATTCAACCGTGCTAATTCACGGATACAAAAGATACTTAAGTTTAACAACCCCGTTAGAATGGAAACTATAATAAAGGTTTACGTTACTATTTAATTCATAAAGTAACTAAAAAATTAAACAAATTGATTATCAGGTTTGTTTTACCAGCTAAACTCATCCTATTATTACAAAATGTACATAGAACCTTTTGGTGCTACTAGTATACTTGATATATATATATATATGTGTGTGTGTGTGTGTGTGTGTGTGTGTGTGTGGGTGGGGGGGATATATAAATACAATTTAAGATAAAGCCTTATAAATTAGTTAAGACAAAACTTAAAGCTTATACCTTGTCTATTGGTTTCTATAAGTCGCAACATTTATTAATCCTATTGTACACATATTTACGCTGACTCTCGAGTGTCGGCCAACTGTTTGTCTTAGCTTTTGAATTGAACTTACTCTCCTTATTTTATTAATTATTGTGTCGCCTAATTGTTAAAGTAGGGGTTCCTAGCAATGATATATAATGTCGAATTATGTTGAAACGAACTCAAATGAATCTAAAGGTTCACATACAATTTTAACTTACGCTCCTTATTTTATTAATTATTGAGTCGCCTAATTGTTAAAGTAGGGGTTCCTAGCAATGATATATAATGTCGAGTTATGTTGAAACGAACTCAAATGAATCTAAAGGTACACTCGCGTTATGTTGTACTTGTACACATATTTATGCTGACTCTCGAGTCTCGGCCAACTGTTTTTCTTAGCTTTGGAATCGATCTTATGCTCCTTAATGTTATCTTTTGTGACTACCTATTTAATTTTTAAACTTAATTTATTAATTATTGATAGCAATGATATATAATGTCTCGTTATGTTGAAACGAACTCAAATGAATCTAAAGGTTCACATAAGATAACGAACTTTGATTATCGATAAAGTTTCATAGAACAATTCATTCACTACTAATACATGTGATCTTATTCTTTAATATTAACGATATGTGGCTATCATAAACTTTGATTGATCCTTTATTCTAACTTTAAAATTGTTTTTCATTGTATTCAAATATGAAAATAATCACCTATCATGGAAGGACATTAGTGAACTGTTTCGATGAAAAATTCATTATCTACTCGTTAGAATTACCAATTCACGTGATCTTATTATTCAATATGAATATCAAACGATAGGTAGCTATCAGACACTTTGATTGATCCTTTACTATAACTTTGATTGAACCATTTGATTTAATAAAAATGTTCTCATAAGTAAAAACTAAAAACAAAATGTTCTACTACAAAATCCACAAAATGTAAAAAATACAAATTAAAGAGTTTTGAGCAAAGTGTGCTACTACAAAAACAAAAAAAATGGTGGGGAGGACGTATGGAACTAATGGCAAGCGTGAGATTCGAACACGAGACCTATAAGAGACAGAGACGCGCTTTGAAGTATGCAGGTGTGACTAGTGGGACGGGGTATTCAACCGTGCTAATTCACGGATACAAAAGTTACTTAAGTTTAACAACCCCGTTAGAATGGAAACTATAATAAAGGTTTACGTTACTATTTAATTCATAACGTTACTAAACAATTAATCAAATTGATTATCAGATTTGTTTGACCAGCTAAACTCATCCTGTTACTACAAAATGTACATAGAACCTTTTGTTGCTACTAGTATACTTGATATATATATTTATATATATATATATGTGTGTGTGTGGGGGGGGGGTATATATAAATACAATTTAAGCTAAAGCCTTATAAATTAGTTAAGACAAAACTTAAAGCTTATACCTTGTCTATTGGTTTCTATAAATCGCAACATTTATTAATCCTATTGTACACATATTTATGCTGACTCTCGAGTCTCGGCCAACTGTTTGTCTTAGCTTTGGAATCGAACTTACTCTCCTTATTTTATTAATTATTGAGTCGCCTAATTGTTAAAGTAGGGTGTTCCTAACAATGATATATAATGTCGAGTTATGTTGAAACGAACTAAAATAAATCTAAAGGTTCACATACAATTTTAACTTACATTCCTTATTTTATTAATTATTGAGTCGCCTAATTGTTAAAGTAGGGGTTGGTTCCTAGCAATGATATATAATGTCGAGTTATGTTGAAACGAACTCAAATGAATCTAAAGGTACACTCGCATTATGTTGTACTTGTATACATATTTATGCTGACTCTCGAGTCTCGGCCAACTGTTTGTCTTAGCTTTGGAATCGAACTTATGCTCCTTAATGTTATCTTTTGTGACTACCTATTTAATTTTTAAACTTAATTTATTAATTATTGATAGCAATGATAATGTCTCGTTATGTTGAAACGAACTCAAATGAATCTAAAGGTTCACATAAGATAACGAACTTTGATTTTCGATACCGTTTCATCGAACAATTCATTCACTACTAATACATGTGATCTTATTCTTTAATATATATTAACGATAGGTGGCTATCATAAACTTATGATTGATCCTTTATTCTAACTTTAAAAATGTTTTTCATTATATTCAAATATGAAAATATTCTCCTATCATGGAAGGAAATTAGTGAACTGTTTCGATGAACAATTCATTCTCTACTCGTTAGCATTACCAAATCACGTGATCTTATTATTCAATATGAATATCAAACGATAGGTAGCTATCAGACACTTTGATTGATCCATTTGATTTAATAAAAATGTTCTCATAAATAAAAAAACTAAAAACAAAATGTGCTACTACAAAATCCACAAAATGTAAAAAATACAAATTAAAGAGTTTTAAGCAAAGTGTGCTACTACAAAAACAAAAAAAATGGTGGGGAGGACATAAGGAACTAATGGCAAGCGTGAGATTCGAAAACACGAGACCTATAAGAGACAGAGACGCGCTTTGAAGTATATGCAGGTGTGACCAGTGGGACGGGGTATTCAACCGTGCTAATTCACGGATACAAAAGATACTTAAGTTTAACAACCCCGTTAGAATGGAAACTATAATAAAGGTTTACGTTACTATTTAATTCATAACGTTACTAAACAATTAATCAAATTGATTATCAGGTTTGTTTTACCAGCTAAACTCATCATGTTACTACAAAATGTACATAGAACCTTTTGTTGCTACTAGTATACTTGATATATATATTTATATATATGTGTGTGTGTGGGGGGGGGGGTATATATAAATACAATTTAAGCTAAAGCCTTATAAATTAGTTAAGACAAAACTTAAAGCTCATACCTTGTCTATTGGTTTCTATAAGTCGCAACATTTATTAATCCTATTGTACACATATTTATGCTGACTCTCGAGTCTCGGCCAACTGTTTGTCTTAGCTTTGGAATTGAACTTACTCTCCTTATTTTATTAATTATTGAGTCGCCTAATTGTTAAAGTAGGGGTTCCTAGCAATGATATATAATGTCGAGTTACGTTGAAACGAACTCAAATGAATCTAAAGGTTCACATACAATTTTAACTTACGCTCCTTATTTTATTAATTATTGAGTCGCCTAATTGTTAAAGTAGGGGTTCCTAGCAATGATATATAATGTCGAGTTATGTTGAAACGAACTCAAATGAATCTAAAGGTACACTCGCGTTATGTTGTACTTGTACACATATTTATGCTGACTCTCGAGTCTCGGCCAACTGTTTGTCTTAGCTTTGGAATCGAACTTATGCTCCTTAATGTTATCTTTTGTGACTACCTATTTAATTTTTAAACTTAATTTATTAATTATTGATAGCAATGATATATAATGTCTCGTTATGTTGAAACGAACTCAAATGAATCTAAAGGTTCACATAAGATAACGAACTTTGATTATCGATAAAGTTTCATAGAACAATTGATTCACTACTAATACATGTGATCTTATTCTTTAATATTAACGATATGTGGCTATCATAAAATTTGATTGATCCTTTATTCTAACTTTAAAAATGTTTTTCATTGTATTCAAATATGAAAATAATCACCTATCATGGAAGGACATTAGTGAACTGTTTCGATGAAAAATTCATTATCTACTCGTTAGAATTACCAATTCACGTGATCTTATTATTCAATATGAATATCAAACGATAGGTAGCTATCAGACACTTTGATTGATCCTTTACTATAACTTTGATTGATCCATTTGATTTAATAAAAATGTTCTCATAAGTAAAAACTAAAAACAAAATGTGCTACAACAAAATCCACAAAATGTAAAAAATACAAATTAAAGAGTTTTGAGCAAAGTGTGCTACTACAAAAACAAAAAAAATGGTGGGGAGGACGTATGGAACTAATGGCAAGCGTGAGATTCGAACACGAGACCTATAAGAGACAGAGACGCGCTTTGAAGTATGCAGGTGTGATCAGTGGGACGGGGTATTCAACCGTGCTAATTCACGGATACAAAAGTTACTTAAGTTTAACAACCCCGTTAGAATGGAAACTATAAGAAAGGTTTACGTTACTATTTAATTCATAACGTTACTAAACAATTAATCAAATTGATTATCAGTTTTGTTTGACCAGCTAAACTCATCCTGTTACTACAAAATGTACATAGAACCTTTTGTTGCTACTAGTATACTTGATATATATATTTATATATATATATATGTGTGTGTGGGGGGGTATATATAAATACAATTTAAGCTAAAGCCTTATAAATTAGTTAAGACAAAACTTAAGCTTATACCTTGACTATTGGTTTCTATAAGTCGAAACATTTATTAATCCTATTGTACACATATTTATGCTGACTCTCGAGTCTCGGCCAACTGTTTGTCTTAGCTTTGGAATCGAACTTACCCTCCTTATTTTATTAATTATTGAGTCGCCTAATTGTTAAATTAGGGGTTCCTAACAATGATATATAATGTCGAGTTATATTGAAACGAACTAAAATAAATCTAAAGGTTCACATACAATTTTAACTTACATTCCTTATTTTATTAATTATTGAGTCGCCTAATTGTTAAAGTAGGGGTTCCTAAACAATGATATATAATGTCGAGTTATGTTGAAACGAACTCAAATGAATCTTAAGGTACACTCGCGTTATGTTGTACTCGTACACATATTTATGCTGACTCTCGAGTCTCGGCCAACTGTTTGTCTTAGCTTTGGAATCGAACTTATGCTCCTTAATGTTATCTTTTGTGACTACCTATTTAATTTTTAAACTTAATTTATTAATTATTGATAGCAATGATATATAATGTCTCGTTATGAACTCAAATGAATCTAAAGGTTCACATAAGATAACGAACTTTGATTATCGATAAAGTTTCATCGAACAATTCATTCACTATTAATACATTTGATCTTATTCTTTAATATTAACGATAGGTGGCTATCATAAACTTTGATTGATCCTTTATTCTAACTTTACCACAAAATGTGTGTGTATGATATATTAACGATAGGTGGCTATCATAAAGTAGGGGTTCCTAGCAATGATATATAATGTCGAGTTATGTTGAAACGAACTCAAATGAATCTAAAGGTTCACATAAAATTTTAATTTACGCTCCTTATTTTATTAATTATTGAGTCGCCTAATTGTTAAAGTAGGAGTTCCTAGCAATGATATATAATGTCGAGTTATGTTGAAACGAACTCAAATTAATCTAAAGGTACACTCGCGTTATGTTGTACTTGTACACATATTTATGCTGACTCTCGAGTCTCGGCCAACTGTTTTTCTTAGCTTTGGAATCGAACTTATGCTCCTTAATGTTATCTTTTGTGACTACTTATTTAATTTTTAAACTTAATTTATTAATTATTGATAGCAATGATATATAATGTCTCGTTATGTTGAAACGAACTCAAATGAATCTAAAGGTTCACATAAGATAACGAACTTTGATTATCGATAAAGTTTCATAGAACAATTCATTCACTACTAATACATGTGATCTTATTCTTTAATATTAACGATATGTGGCTATCATAAACTTTGATTGATCCTTTATTCAAACTTTAAAAATGTTTTTCATTGTATTCAAATATGAAAATAATCACCTATCATGGAAGGACATTAGTGAACTGTTTCGATGAAAAATTCATTATCTACTCGTTAGAATTACCAATTCACGTGATCTTATTATTCAATATGAATATCAAACGATAGGTAGCTATCAGACACTTTGATTGATCCTTTACTATAACTTTGTTTGATCCATTTGATTTAACAAAAATGTTCTCATAAATAAAAAAACTAAAAACAAAATGTGCTACTACAAAATCCACAAAATGTAAAAAATACAAATTAAAGAATTTTGAGCAAAGTGTGCTACTACAAAAACAAAAAAAAATGGTGGGGAGGACGTATGGAACTAATGGCAAGCGTGAGATTCGAACACGAGACCTGTAAGAAACAGAGACGCGCTTTGAAGTATATGCAGGTGTGACCAGTGGGACGGGGTATTCAACCGTGCTAATTCACGGATACAAAAGATACTTAAGTTTAAAAACCCCGTTAGAATGGAAACTATAATAAAGGTTTACGTTACTATTTAATTTATAACGTTACTAAACAATTAATCAAATTGATTATCAGGTTTGTTTTACCAGCTAAACTCATCCTGTTACTACGAAATGTACATAGAACCTTTTGTTGCTTCTAGTATACTTGATATATATATTAATATATATATATATATGTGTGAGTGTGGGGGGGGTATATATAAATACAATTTAAGCTAAAGCCTTATAAATTAGTTAAGACAAAACTTAAAGCTTATACCTTGTGTATTGGTTTCTATAAGTCGCAACATTTATTAATCCTATTGTACACATGTTTATGTTGACTCTCGAGTCTCGGCCAACTGTTTGTCTTAGCTTTGGAATCGAACTTACCCTCCTTATTTTATTAATTATTGAGTCGCCTATTTGTTAGAGTAGGGGTTCCTAACAATGATATATAATGTCGAGTTATGTTGAAACGAACTCAAAAAAATCTAAAGGTTCACATACAATTTTAACTTACGCTCCTTATTTTATTAATTATTGAGTCGCCTAATTGTTAAAGTAGGGGTTCCTAAACAATGATATATAATGTCGAGTTATGTTGAAACGAACTCAAATGAATCTTAAGGTACACTCGCGTTATGTTGTACTTGTACACATATTTATGCTGACTCTCGAGTCTCGGCCAACTGTTTGTCTTAGCTTTGGAATCGAACTTATGCTCCTTAATGTTATTTTTTGTGACTACCTATTTAATTTTTAAACTTAATTTATTAATTATTGATAGCAATGATATATAATGTCTCGTTATGTTGAAACGAACTCAAATGAATCTAAAGGTTCACATAAGATAACGAACTTTGATTTTCGATACCGTTTCATCGAACAATTCATTCACTACTAATACATGTGATCTTATTCTTTAATATATATTAACGATAGGTGGCTATCATAAACTTATGATTGATCCTTTATTCTAACTTTAAAAATGTTTTTCATTGTATTCAAATATGAAAATATTCTCCTATCATGGAAGGACATTAGTGAACTGTTTCGATGAACAATTCATTCTCTACTCGTTAGCATTACCAAATCACGTGATCTTATTATTCAATATGAATATCAAACGATAGGTAGCTATCAGACACTTTGATTGATCCTTTACTATAACTTTGATTGATCCATTTGATTTAATAAAAATGTTCTCATAAGTAAAAACTAAAAACAAAATGTGCTACTACAAAATCCACAAACTGTAAAAAATACAAATTAAAGAGTTTTATGCAAAGTGTGCTACTACAAAAACAAAAAAAATGGTGGGGAGGACGTAAGGAACTAATGGCAAGCGTGAGATTCGAACACGAGACCTATAAGAGACAGAGACGCGCTTTGAAGTATATGCAGGTGTGACCAGTGGGACGGGGTATTCAACCGTGCTAATTCACGGATACAAAAGATACTTAAGTTTAACAACCCCGTTAGAATGGAAACTATAATAAAGGTTTACGTTACTATTTAATTCATAACGTTACTAAACAATTAATCAAATTGATTATCAAGTTTGTTTTACCAGCTAAACTCATCCTGTTACTACAAAATGTACATAGAACCTTTTGTTGCTACTAGTATACTTGATATATATATTTATATATATATGTGTGTGGGGGGGGGTATATATAAAGACAATTTAAGCTAAAGCCTTATAAATTAGTTAAGACAAAACTTAAAGCTTATACCTTGTGTATTGGTTTCTATAAGTCGCAACATTTATTAATCCTATTGTACACATGTTTATGTTGACTCTCGAGTCTCGGCCAACTGTTTGTCTTAGCTTTGGAATCGAACTTACCCTCCTTATTTTATTAATTATTGAGTCGCATATTTGTTAGAGTAGGGGTTCCTAGCAATGATATATAATGTCGAGTTATGTTGAAACGAACTCAAATAAATCTAAAGGTTCACATACAATTTTAACTTACGTTCCTTATTTTATTAATTATTGAGTCGCCTAATTGTTAAAGTAGGGGTTCATAGCAATGATATATAATGTCGAGTTATGTTGAAACGAACTCAAATGAATCTAAAGGTACACTCGCGTTATGTTGTACTTGTACACATATTTATGCTGACTCTCGAGTCTCGGCCAACTGTTTGTCTTAGCTTTGTAATCGAACTTACCCTCCTTATTTTATTAATTATTGAGTCGCCTAATTGTTAAAGTAGGGGTTCCTAGCAATGATATGTAATGTCGAGTTATGTTGAAACGAACTCAAATAAATCTAAAGGTTCACATACAATTTTAACTTACGCTCCTTATTTTATTAATTATTGAGTCGCCTAATTGTTAAAGTAGGGGTTCCTAGCAATGATATATAATGTCGAGTTATGGTGAAACGAACTCAAATGAATCTAAAGGTACACTCGCGTTATGTTGTACTTGTACACATATTTATGCTGACTCTCGAGTGTCGACCAACTTTTTGTCTTAGCTTTGGAATCGAACTTACCCTCCTTATTTTATTAATTATTGAGTCGCCAAATTGTTAAAGTAGGGGTTCCTAGCAATGATATATAATGTCGAGTCATGTTGAAACGAACTCAAATAAATCTAAAGGTTCACATACAATTTTAACTTACGCTCCTTATTTTATTAATTATTGAGTCGCCTAATTGTTAAAGTAGGGGTTCCTAGCAATGATATATAATGTCGAGTTATGTTGAAACGAACTCAAATGAATCTAAAGGTACACTCGCGTTATGTTGTACTTGTACACATATTTATGCTGACTCTCGAGTCTCGGCCAACTGTTTGTCTTAGCTTTGGAATCGAACTTATGCTCCTTAATGTTATCTTTTGTGACTACCTATTTAATTTTTAAACTTAATTTAGTAATTATTGATAGCAATGATATATAATGTCTCGTTATGTTGAAACGAACTCAAATGAATCTAAAGGTTCACATAAGATAACGAACTTTGATTTTCGATACCGTTTCATCGAACAATTCATTCACTACTAATACATGTGATCTTAGTCTTTAATATTAACGATAGGTGGCTATCATAAACTTTTGATTGATCCTTTATTCTAACTTTAAAAATGTTTTCATTGTATTCAAATATGAAATAATCTCCTATCATGGAAGGACATTAGTGAATTGTTTCGATGAACAATTCATTCTCTACTCGTTAGCATTACTAATTCACGTGATCTTATTATTCAATATGAATATCAAACGATAGGTAGCTATCAGACACTTTGATTGATCCTTTACTATAACTCTGATTTATCTATTTGATTTAATAAAAATGTTCTCATAAGTAAAAACTAAAAACAAAATGTGCTACTACAAAATTCACAAAATGTAAAAAATACAAATTAAAGAGTTTTAAGCAAAGTGTGCTACTACAAAAACAAAAAAATGGTGGGGAGGACGTATGGAACTAATGGCAAGCGTGAGATTCGAACACGAGACCTATAAGTGACAGAGACGCGCTTTGAAGTACGCAGGTGTGACCAGTGGGATGGGGTATTCAACCGAGCTAATTCACGGATACAAAAGATACTTAAGTTTAACACCCTCGTTAGAATGGAAACTATAATTTTTACGTTACTATTTAATTCATAACGTTACTAAACAATTAATCAAATTGATTATCAGGTTTGTTATACCAGCTAAACTCATCCTGTTACTACAAAATGTACATAGAACCTTTTGTTGCTACTAGCATACTTGATATATATATTTATATATATATATATGTTGGGGGGGGTATATATAAATACAATTTATGCTAAAGCCTTATAAATTATTTAAGACAAAACTTAAAGCTTATACCTTGTTTATTTGTTTCTATAAGTCGTAACATTTATTAATCCTATTGTACACATATTTATGCTGACTCTCGAGTCTCGGCCAACTGTTTGTCTTAGCTTTGGAATCGAACTTACACTCCTTATTTTATTAATTATTGAGTCGCCTAATTGTTAAAGTAGGGGTTCCTAGCAATGATATATAATGTCGAGTTATGATGAAACGAACTCAAATGAATCTAAAGGTTCACATATAATTTTAAATCAAATAGTGAATGTGTTGTCATTATAACTAGTCCAATGTCCATATTCAGTTACTAATCAATCATAGATTTTAATTTTAGAAAATGATGAAGATTATGGAAGATTAAGAACACAGTTACTCATAGTTAAGATTTTTATGAAGAACCCAGAAATTTGTTTCAAAAATGGTGCAGATGTAAGAGAAAAACAAACCCAATAAAATTGTCTCATATGTTAAAACAAAAAATCGGTTCGAAAACAAACCCAGAAAATTATATAATTTTTTTTCAAATGAAGAACATGAAGAACATTAGGAGAGAGAATAGAGAAAAAAAAACCCAGAAAAAATTTTGTCAAAAATTTACAAAATAAAAAGGTCTGTTATTCTTCAACTTCGAAGTAACAATAATACAGTAAAAAAAATTCGTGAAAAAAATTTGTGAAAAAAATTTGTAATTTTTTTTAAAATGAAGAACATATGAAGAACATGAAATAAAAAGAAAGAGAAGGGAGTAAACGAAACCGGGAAAAAATCTGTCAAAAAAAATGAGAGGAGAGAGAAAGTGAAAGTTGCAAATTTTGGTGCATTAATTGTGGTGTATTGAAAATACAAATCTGATTTGAAATTTGAATTGAAATGAAATATCAAAAACCCTAAAAATGGACCCCTAAACTATTAACTAATCACAAGGCTACACATCATCAATGTATGTCTGGCCCACATACACTGAATGTATGTGTAGCCTTTTTGCCAACTGAGGTGGAACAGACTTGGAATATCCTGAGTGTAATCGAGTATGATCCTTTGTAATTTCCTATCTCTGACCAATGGAATATTATCTTGGTTTACGCAAAGATTATGATGGCCAAACAGTGCATGCTAAGCATATCTAATACGTATTTAACCCACTAGATATTTAATGTGTTGGGTGTAGACCAATATAATTTACTCGGGGGTAGATAACCCACTAGGTAGGTTAAGTTTTCTCCATAGTCACCTCTTTGCAATTGTAAAGTAAGAAAAATAAAGCCATACAAAATGAGGATATTGTAAAATTCGTTTTGATATGTTATCATATATCAATATCAACTTGTTAAAATCTATATAAATACATAATTAGAGATGTTAATAGTCGACCTTTTATGTTGGCATGCGGGAAGGTACAAAATAAGTTTTATAACTATAACCATCTTACTTAGCTTCGTTTTATTTTTCTTGCTTTTTTTTGACATGTTTTGTTTTAAAATCTATATAAATACATGTTTTTCTTGCTTCCAAGTAGTATGCGGTGTAGTTTGTGGGGGTTCACCTATTAAGGTGCTAAATTATGATCAATCACGTTGCCTTTCTCATTAACGCTATGCTGAATATATAAACAATAATCTCCTATTCCTATAGCAAGTTGTAAACCTCAACCTAAACTATCTTTAATCTATCTTCATCTCAAACAATAATAATGATATTTTATCCTTATCTTAACACCCCCTCCTCAAATAGGAACATGGAGATCTCAAACGCTCTACTTGCATAACGAAAAATCAAACTGCTTGTTTCCGAAAGATTTGGTGAAGATATCCACCAATTGAAATATAGTAGGATCATATAAGGGTATAATAAGATCCTCTTTGATTGCATCACGAAAAAATGACAATTGACTTCAATGCATTTGGTGCATGCATGAAAAATAGGATTATTTTATGCGCTCATGAAAAATAGGATTATAGCCACTCCAATTCACATGCAATAGCTGCCATAGATCGATACTCAGTTTCGCCAAAAGTTTACACTATTGTTTGTTGCTTTTTGGTTTTCCAAGACACATGAGAATATCCAAGAAGAACAAACCAACCAGTCAATGAGTAATGAATGCGATTACAATCACAATCGGAACGCAACAAAATTACTTGACGGGGCTTTTCGTTCAAGTAGTGCACTAAGCACGAAATCCTAATGCTCTTATCTCTGTTTATGCTTAAATTGTGACGTAATGTGAGCGGAATATGCAAGGTCAAGTCGCATAAATGGCAGGTAGACAAGTTTCCCTACAAGGCAATGATACTTCTCTGGATCATCCAACACTCGGCCATCAGAGAGAGCCAACTTGTAGTTTTTCTCGAGTGGAAATTGTGAGAGCTAACTCTCAAACAACCTACTCTCATGTATAATCTCAAGGGTATGCCTGTGTTTTCACAAAAATATGCCATTTGGACTGCATGCCAACTCCAAGGCTCCTAGAGCTTTCTTTCCAACTGGCTTGCTACTATAGAGCTTTCTTCCTAATAGGCAACATCTCTAATTTCCATGTGTCGTTCTCCTCAAGCGCCAATACTTCTTTGCCCATGTTCTCACGCTTTCCTACATCTCTAATGGCCTCATAAAGGTTTTGTAGTTCATTTCATGCATTGATGTTAGCAAGAAATTTTGCAAAACATTCACAATGAACAAATTGTTTTATAGAATGTCAAGTACCTAAGGAGGACTAAATGTCAGATGAGTTCTTAGAGGGACTCATTTATCTTACCGTGTATGTTATGCAGTCTCCTAGACTAGTGCTCAAAAGATTTTCTTGTTATTTTAACCCATTGTTGTCTCTTCACACATTGCCTCCATCACCTCACCATAACGCGAGGCTAGGCCTCACTCATGCACTGCCTGCCATGGGCCTTTGTCTCATCATCAGGAACCGATTAGTCCTCGCCGACCTCCCTCATGTTGCACTAGACTCCTTCCCCTCCAGCTGCTATTTCAGGGATAAGCTAGGCCTCGCCAAATCCCTTGCTTCCATGGGTCTCTCCCATTCTATCATACATGCACCTTGAACATGTACTTTATTCGACTCTTGCTACAATCCAACAGAGTATCAGTTATGCACGGGCAACGGGGTAATTTTCTTGGGTAAGAGATGGAAATTCATATTCAAAAGGTTTTTACATCACACGAGATAAAAGATTATTTTGTTTCTTGGGTGTGCATCATCTGTTAGTTATGGCAATATTTTACAGCATACATCACACGAGACAACAAATTATTTTGCTTCTTGGGCATTGTGCGTCTTCTGTTAGTTGTTGCAGTTTCTCTTAAATGAGAATTACGCCTTTCTTTCCATATGAGTACCAAAAAAATCACATTTTCTTCTTCTATTGAAAAATTTATCATCATGATGCTTTTTATTGTGAGCATAGTAAAGATATCTATATACTCCCATAGACTCATAAGAAGGTAATTTTCCGAACAACACTTCAAAGGAGGGTTTGTTTTGTGGAAAAGGAGTATGAGTCGATTAATTAGATAACACGTGGCAAGCACAAATTCCCCCAAAAACTTTTTATTGGTAAATTTCCCTCAAACCTAAGTGCTTGGGTCACATTCAAAATATGTTGATGTTTACGTTCCACACACCCATTTTGTTGGGGTTTTCCTTCCCACTCACTCTTAAATAAAAACATATTGAAGACAATATGTATGGACACAATTAAACTCGTACCATTTTCGCTTCGCACATTTCTTATTTCTTTGTCAAATTGCCGTTGAACCATAGATACAAATTTTAAAAACAATAGTTCAACTTCCAACTTATCTCTCAACAAGAAACCTAAACACATCAGGAATAATAATCTAAAATTGTCAAAAGATAATTAGCACCACAAGACGATGTACGATAATATGATCCCCACGAATCATCTAAATCAACTGAAATGGCTCACTATCCTTATTATAACTGATTGGGATGCCACTTTTTTAATATAATGAAATTGGAGTTCATAAACTGGGATTTTTGGAAAAATCAATGAAATTACAATTCATGCAATTAGGAGTTTTTGGATATTGTCAAAATTAGGGTTCATGAATTTGGGGAATTTTGGAATTTTACTGGAAATTGAAAGTCAGGCTCTATCCTTTGGACTGAACTAGACTGAACTGAATTTAAATTGTGAAACAAAAGGAGGGAGATGAACTGAATTAAAATAAAATGAACTGAAATAAACTAAGCTGAATTGAAATGAACTGAAATAAACCAAGCTGAATTGAAATGAACTGAAATGTTTTTCAAGTACTCAAGTCCAAAAGAATGGGGCCTTAACGGTTTTTGTAGTGTTATGTTGACAGAATATCTATATTAGGTAGTTGTATTAAAAAATTATGTTAGGTAGTTGTTTTTAAAGAAAAGTGATATCTATTAGGTACTAATTGTTAACAATTTTGGCGTTTTTCTCTTTGTTTAACGTTAAAGTCAATGATTTTTTAACCGGTTCAAACAGGCTAAAGTAATAGAAGGTACTTTTTGAGCAGATTTTTTTCAAAGATGGACCTGTTACAATTTTGTATCAAAAATAAGACTAATTTGAGTAGAAAGAAAAAAATAGGATTTCTCACATCAATTTTTCCAAAAAATATGTAGGTAAATTCCCACTGGTATACGCGTGTACTTTTTCAGTTTTTCAGTGGTATGACTAAGTTTTTAAAGTTCTAGTAATATACCAGAGGTTCTCTCATACTCCCAATCATGACTTTTATAGGGAATCTTCCTTTAAGAAAACGAATTACTTCGTTACTCTATAAATAAAAATTAGTTTATCACGATATGTGTTTCAAAAACATCGCGATTGCGTGCCTTTACAATAGTTAGGTCAAGAGTTTTGGGGGTCATTTAAGTCCTTAACGATCAAATTTAAGGTTAAAATTTGCATAAAACGATTAGATGAGCTTGGATTTGCGTCCAAAACATCTAGTTTTGCATTCAAAAACACCTTGATTTGCATTCAAAAATACCTTGATTTGCGTGCAATGGCAACCAGGGGCAAAGCCAAAGGGGCTGGGTTGGGTGAAGTTAAATAGTAAATATGTACATCTATTCTTGGAATTGGATGTATCTCAAGTGGTAAAATGCATGATATTGAGTAGTATATTGGTGGTTAGGGGTTCAACTCCTGAGCTTGGGCCCCTCAATGTATGAATATTGGCTTTGTCACTAATGGCAACAACTGTTTTTTGGTGAAAACATTCCTATTCGAGAAGATTAAAGACCTCAAGTACACAGATAATTTTAAAAGCTTAGGTATATTACTGAAAAATTAATGATATACTACTGGAAACTTAGGCCCTGTTCAGTTCACCTTAAAATAATAATATTCAGTAAAAATAAGTTCAGTACACATAAGTTCAGTTCAGCAAAAATAAGTTCATTTTAGTAAAAATAAGTTAAATTCAGTAAAAATAAGTTCAGTGCAGTAAAAATCAATAGTGCAAAGAAGAAAAAAACAATATGAATCATTAAAAATAAGTTTAGTTCGGTAAAAATAAGTTCAGTTCAGTAAAAATAAGTTCAATCCAGTAAAAATAAGTTCAATCCAGTAAAAATAAGTTCAATTTAGCAAAAATAAGTTCAATTTAGTAAAAATAAGTTAAATTCAGTAAAAATAAATTGAACTGAAGGAGACTTTGGATTAATTGGAAAAAAGGAACGGGTATCCTATTTTGAAACCAAAGATTCTCCAAAACAGTAAGAAATGGGAGACCATTCACGAATTAGGCAAGTGGGTCCAAGCGTTAAAGGAAGGGCACATGGATGGACCTAAGCATGAGAGAGAATTCAGGGATGCCAATCCCCACATGGGCTGCAGGGTGATATGTTGTTCAACTGATCAAAACTGAAGGTTTAAATTTTCATGCCATTCTACCATTACCACGTGTTTCCTGCATGTTTCACTCTTGAACTTTGTGCAATTAAACAATTCAATTTCATCACCCTGGTTTAGTAACTTTTTGTTTTTGAAAATTATATGCAGGATATCTCATGTTCGACAAAATATTATTTTGAATATTCAAGTTTTTAATAACAAGAGTCAGGGCATTTCTGAGATTTTAGAGGCCTAAAGGCGAAAATATAATTGGGGCCTTATAAATTTAGTTGTGTATAATATATTTTTTTTATCTAAGTGAAGTATACTTTAGAACTCTTTTAATAAAAAAATAGTTAGGCGCAAAATAAATAATCTAATATGCTAACAAATATTATTAGTAAAAAATGTGATTATAAAATTATTAATTAATTTATGCGGATACAAATGTCTTGTGTACTAATTTTCTTCAAAAATTAATACCCTAGGCCAAAACTCCATTTATAATCAAATTAGGGATGCGGTTATATTTGAAATAGAAGAAAAAGAAAGTTATAAAAATAAAAGAAATCACTTTAATGGAACATGTAGACTGAGTTACATATAGACCCATTCACCCATATTTATTGAAGGAGGCCAGCAAATTGCTATAAGAATTTTGAAATGAAAAATAAATTAGAAAATTTTTGGAAATAAAAATGTCTACAAATGTTTTAAAAAAAAACATTGTCAAAGGAAAAAAGATTGAAAAGAAAAAAAAATAGACTGAGTCACATATAGACCCATATTTATCAAAGGAGGCCAACCAAATGCTGTATGAATTTTGGAAACAAAAAGAAATTTCAAAGAATTTGGAAATGAAAATTGTTTTTATATAAAAAACACTGTCAAAGGAAGAAGATTAAGGGTCCGTTTGTTTTAATGGAAAACAATTTTCACGGAAAATCACTTTTCAAGGAAAACAATATTCAATGGAAAATATGATTTTAGAAAAAGTTTTCCTTTGTTTGTTTGAATAGAGGAAAACTTAGGGAGAAAAGGTAAATGAAGCAAAAGAGAAGGAAAGATGAGAAGGAGAGAATCAGGAGGAGTAAGGAGTGGAGAGGAAAATGTGGCATACCTTGTTTACAAAATGAAATTAGTTTTCCTCTTCTAAGAGCATTTTCCACCTTTAGGAAAATTGTTTTCCACCCCTCACCAAAACAAACAAAGGAAAATAAAAGATGGAGGAAAATCATTTTCCAAGAAAATGGTTTTCCACCAAAACAAACGGAGCCTAAAAGAAGAAAAAAAGAACCTAAGAGGAGCAGAATTGAATCTGTGTCCCACGAAATGTTGTGTCTGTGAAGACTTAAGTGCCAGCTCGCCGCTGTGCACGCTTCTGATACATTTTGTATTCAATATGTTTTATACGTTATAACTGTCTGGCCGAAAACAGAAATTACCGACTTTGTTTGTGGGCCTAGGGCGCATGCCCCGGTTGCCCTGGTTCAAATACGGGCCTGACAAGAGTTTTAGTGTTTGAAGTTTGTCGATAGATTTAATTTGTGTACTTCTATATTAATGGTGTTAACTAATTATTAAATATGATCCAATTTTTAAAATAATTAATTATTCTTTGAAATAGATTAGGGTCATTGATTATCTTAAGAAGTGAGTCACACTTACGTAAATTAACAATATTAATATAGAGTATCTAAATTGAACCTATTGACAAACGTTAGATACCCAAATTGATAATGATATTTTGTCAAACCCCAGGTACCGAGAACGATAATTTTTCTTTTAATTGTTATAATTTTACTTTTACTATCTTTGATAAAATTTTAATTCAATATTTTTCAATCTCCCACACTTTTGAGGACTACTTATCTTTTTAATTTTCCAATAAACACCTAAATAACCTCATGCTTTTTGCTTTATCTCTCATACTTTATTTATTTCCAAACAATCATTATATAAATTTTATAATTTTTTTTAGTTATTTTTCAAAGTAAAATATAACAATAATTAAAAATGAGAAAGAAAATAAAACCTAAAAAACCTAAGTTCCGACGAGCTCATGGCACCTTGACAATTTTAATTTAGTTGTTTGACTTGAAATGTTTTTCAACTAAAATACAATTTGACCAAATAATAATGGGAGACTGAAAATTGAGGATGCTCTAGAAGATTAAGAAAATGGTGGAGTAAAAGATATATACTCCGAATATTCGAGTGAAAATGTAATGCTTCATTATAGAGTTTTGGAATTCTTGAATGACTGCTGATGTATAGTTAGGTCGGTTGCGGGGCGATTATTGCTGCTGCAGACTGCAGTTCCCCAGTAATTTAAAGATATTAAGGCGTGCACCCAAAGTTAGTTTCTTCATCACTCATTGACCAACTAACGTGTTTATGCTTGTTTCTCATAATATTTAATTTATCTTCGCTCAAAAAAAATTAAGATATGGTATTAATATGTACTTATGGTGTATCATTGTCCATTTTGGCTTACGTTCAAGTTTCAACGACTGCCATTCACACACCTTATAAATTATAATTAGAAAAACACAAAGATAATTCAAACAGCGTATCGTTAGCATTACAGTCTTTCTCAATTCGTCTTATTTTTCTAAACTAATTTATAAATTTTAGGTTTCAATCAACTCACCTTAAGTTTTTTTTGGATGTAATTTATTTTCTGAAGTAATTTACTTTTTGTGAATTGAACTCACTTTTATAGATTCATCTTGTTTTTTTCTTTTCAATTACCGATTTTTAGTCAGTTGAACTGATTTAGTTTCTATCCTAGAAGACTCTATGTTTCGTAGTGAGAATTCTATTTCCTTATCGTGGTCTCATGTGCGAAGGGATGGTAACATGGTTGCCCATCACCTTGCGAAAGTAGTGCCCTTTGGAGTTGAGCAACGTTGGGGTCGTCATTGCCCAACGGATGTCTCACCTTACGTTGTGGTGGACTCTCTTTTAATTAATTAATTTATTGCACTAATGTTTCCCCTCAAAAAAAAAAAACTAAATTTACATTTATTAAATATTAGTTTTTCTAAGATGAAATGGATATGGCTATATTTTAAATCAAATGTACTTTTATTGAATTGAATAGGAAAAATTAATATGTACTGTATTTCAATGAGTACGTAGAGTTATATCCTTGTATGACGCAACCTCATTATTTATTCATGGGTATCTGGTGGGCTCCAGAAAAGAAAAATAATACGATAATGACATTAAACTCAACTTATTTCTATTGAACCGAACTTAATTTATTGAACTGAACTTATTTTAAATGATTTTTTTTTCTTTTACACTACTAATTTCTATTGAAGTGGACCTATTTTGCTAAATTAAGAGCATCTACAATGGTCTAGCTACTTTCTACGTTGCTAGCAATGCCACCTCACAAGTTCTAGCTATATTACCATTTTCTCTATTAGTAAGCAATAATGTATGTAGCTAAACGTTCCCTATCAACATCGATTTTTATTCTTTAAATCATGAGCATTTATTGCTCTTTCCTCTTTGATCTCAATTGAGCTAGTAGTTTGTTTTGGCTACCTAGCTCAAATAAGCCACAATGTCCAATGGTCAGCTACTAGCTTGGAGTATTTTTATATTTGCAAGCTAGTCCTTATGCACAACCATTGTAGATGCTCTAAAAGTATTTTTACTGAATATTATTGTTTTAAAGTTGAACTAACCAGGGCATAAATATTGGGAGTATTTATGTAGACTCCAAGCATTGAATGTTTTTTATTGAATTACTAAACTTATGGGCATGATATTGTTTTTTTGTTAGTATATCTTTACATTCTTTCTAAGTGTTAGATAAAACCGATTCTTGGAAAGAAGAGATGTTTTGAGCTTAGGAATCATATACCCTTTTCCAGAAAAGTAGCGCATTTATCCATAAAGGCTTAGTCTAATGAAAAGGAGTAAATCTTCCAAGATGCATTTTTGTTTTTTAAATGCTTAAAAGTCACAAAATTAGTGATGTAGAAAAAACTCGACCTTAAGTGTCAAAGAATACCTTCAAAAGATCACACAAAATTAGCTAACATCTACTAATAAATTATAATTATGGCATGACCAAACATGTTCAACATAATACTTTATTTGATTCCTTTTACGGGCCTAATCTTGCCAAACCAAACACGCTATTTGGATATTTCATCTTTCACACCTACTAATCAAAACGAAAACAAAAGGCATAAAACGAAAGCATATACTTCTCTCCTATATACAAGTAATACAACTAGTGAAGTTCCGGAGCTAGCCGTACCGCGTAGATTCAAATTTACAAGTAGTGTCAGCCACAACATTGAACATTCTTATCCAAAAACATGGAGATTCAACACCCACTCAACAAAAACTAACCAAAGCATCTCCTTTAACCCTTAATTTTTGGGTATAACCCTTAGAATATCCAGATTCTATTTCTAGAATTTTCATCATTCTTCATCTAATCAACAATCCGTGAATCAAATCAAACCAATTAAAGTCAAAAGTAATACCAATAGAATTTCAAAAGATAACCAAGTTGGTGTTGACGTGTTGTATACTTGTATGGGGCAGATGTAATTATTATTTGCCCGTTAACATCAACAATATCACATGAGATAATAAAGTAAAAGAAGGAGATATGGGACCATAAAACGTACTAGTAATAGTACAAAATTGAAATTAGGCAGATTTCATTACATCCACAAAAGGATACACTTACTAAAAAGAAAATCTCTCACAATTTGCCTCCATATACTCTCTACAAAATAGGGGCAATTGGGGAAATTTAGTGCTTTTAGTGGAGGCCTAAACATTATTCCTCTCCTAAGTGAAATATCTACATTCTCATTAGCTCTCTTGCTCTTAAACAAAACAATAAAACAACCAAAAAAAAGCATACATATTTGCTCTTTTTTTTTTCAAAGATACTAAACTATGTTGTATGGAAATCGCGTTTCGGACCCTAAGATAAACGCCCGTTTTCCATTTCCATACCCATTTCCGTACTACTTAGACTAAACTAGTAGACACCAAGGTAGAAAGATGGTGCCATCATGGTAGTATATTTGCTGCAAAACCTTGTCTTTAAAGGATTCTTCTCTCCATTGATAAGTAGGAGAAGCTTTCAAAACTTTGATTATTTTTGGGTTTTTTTTTGTAATTTTTTTCTTTTTTTGGGTTTTTTTGGGATTATCTTCAAAGCTTGGGATCAGAGTGAAAAATAAAGTGGTGATTTGGAGAATCTGGAAAAATCCATCCCCAAAAGGAATTTCATCTTGATCCCATTTATCTTCTCCTATGTACAACTCCACATTACATGCATCAGAACTTGGTTTAAAACTTCAAGTCATGTCACTCATTGTGTTGGTCATTCCTCCACTTGTTACCCATGGGTGCCCTGTACCACATAAAAAGAATTTCATCAGTCATTCATAATTAAATCAACAACCCGACACGAACTGGACACAAACCAGACACGAAATTAGCAGGAATCAAGGACTTACGAAGAACTTGATCAGCAGAGAATCGTCGAGAAACATCCTTACAAAGCATCTTCCTCATCAAATCCTTAGCTTCAGGCGAAACAGATCGGAAAATCTTAGTGGGAAATCTAAGATTACCACGAAGAACAGCTGCAAAAGTGTCTTCAACAGTATCACCAAAAAAGGGAGGAACACCACCAAGCATTATATACAAAATAACACCAGCACTCCAAACATCTACTTTCTCATTGTAATCTCTTCCTGCTAACACCTCCGGCGCTACGTAATACGGCGTTCCGACTATCCCATTCATCCTCTTTCTTCCTTCTACTCCTCCAAACCACTCTGCTGATCCAAAATCGCACAATTTCACCCTGTTTCTTGTGTCAAATAGTATGTTTTCTGGCTTCACGTCTCTGAAATTCACAAATTCAAGATAAAATTGGTTAGAAATTATGAAACTCTGCCACAAAATATTAACAAGCTATATCTTCTTGTTTTCAACATACGTATTATAGTGTTATACTTCTTCCGTTCTTTAATAATCAGTACATATTTCAATTTACGCTATCCACACAAACATAATCATATATGAAATCTTGAAAGATTTATCTCAGTATATACTGAATTATTATCAGCATTAAATACATTTTTCAATTTACTCTATTCACACAAACATAGTCATATGAAATCTTGAAAGATTTATCTCAATATATACTGAATTAATATCAGCTTTTAAGATATTGCATGTTAAATTAACACTAGTGGTTATAAAAATTAATTAATACTATCAATTTTCTATAACGATCATTAAAATACAATTATATATGCAGCGATAATAAGATGACGGAGGAAATTGTTCTTAGTTTTCTGGAAAAAAAAACCTAAAATCTCTGAAAAAATCATACAAAGCCACAAACATTCTAATTAACAGTCGAATTACGTTCATCTATGAAAAACACATACACGCTGAAGCAGATCTACAAAATCATCGAGTTTTCACAAAAAAATTGAAAGAATGCAGGAAAGAAGAAACAAACCTATGACAGATATAGTTGCGATGACAGTGAGCAAGCGCATCAACAAGTTGTGTAAAAACAGAGCAAGCGTCGGTCTCAGAGAAAGGACCAGCGGAGACAATACGATCATAAAGCGTCGATTCTTGACAAAGATCGGTAACAATCAAAAGATGAGAATCGGAATCAAAAATATCATGGATCTGAAGAATAAAAGGATGAGGAGACAAAATCTGAAGGATTTTAGGTTCTTTATCGAGACATTCACGATCAGTTTCGTCGTCTAAAAGGAGACGTTTATCGATAGATTTGACGGCGAAAGAGGTTAAAGATGAAGGTGAGAAACAGCGATAAACGATGCCGAAACGTCCTCGGCCGATCTCGTCGCAAAGTTGGTACTGGCGTTTGAAGCTCTCACACATTTCCTTCTGTTGTTTGTTTGTGTTTTTTTTGTGGTGAGTTTTTTTTCTTTGGGGTTGTTCAGAGAGGTGGTTAGTGTGTTTATATAAGCGGTTGAGGAGGACTGGAGGAGGGGGAGAAAAGGATGGGGCTTATTTTTTGGAATTTTTGTTATTATAAATGGAATATTCTTTGAGTGGTGTTTTTTTTATGCTGGGGTAGTTTTGGTATTTTTGGGGATGAATCACTATCAAAGAGCTGTTGTTTTTCATGCACTCACTCACTCACTCAGTCCATTGTGTTGATTCTTTTTCCTTAGAAAATACTTCTATAACTAGTCTTTTAAATGCATTTATGCGTGCAAAAGTAATTACAATTTTAATTAGTAAAATTAGGAATGTCAAAATGAGCAGGCAGGTGCGGGGACCCCCTCCCCCATACCAATACCCACATCTCATATCCAAGCCTAGCCACGTGGGTATGACCCCTAAACCATCCCCACCTCCACCACCCA
This sequence comes from Patellifolia procumbens, assembly GCA_947645195.1. NCBI lineage: Eukaryota > Viridiplantae > Streptophyta > Magnoliopsida > Caryophyllales > Amaranthaceae > Patellifolia > Patellifolia procumbens. The sequence continues at coordinate 4,503,888 of CANSGD010000193.1, forward strand.
CCTGGGTTTACTCATCTGGGTTTACTCGCCCCATACCCGCCTGTTACCCGCCCGTTACAGTAATCAGTAATTACAAATCATTAAATTGTAATTTGTATAGCTTTATTTTTTTAAAAAAAATTAAAATGATGGGTGGATTTTGGACTTTTGGGTTATACGGTAAAAATAAAATTTCTAAAAATTAAAATAGGTGGGTATTGGACTGGCGGGGCGGGCGGGTATGGGGCGGTTTTACTCTCATACCCACCACCTATCCACTACCCATGACGGGTAGAGATTTTCATACCCATACCTACCCACCATCCACTAAACCTATATCCATCCCCGCTCCAACTGGGGCGGGTGCGGTGCGAAACCCACCAAATTTTACCCGCTTACCATCCCTAAGTAAAATAGTTAAGTAGCTAATTAGGAAGGTAGTTTATGTTTTTTAGTCCTCTATCTCTTTTCTTATGGAATAGAAATTCCCACTTTGCACAAAGCGAAAGAGTAATTCTTTTCAAACCGTGTGCATCAGCAGTTGTAGATGATTTATTTTTTTTATAAAAAAGTCAATAAATCGTTAATGGCAATAGAGTTCATGTATCTAAACCAATCATTATTACAATCAACGGGTGATACACTTGAACCCATATTGGTATAAACAGTTGGGTTGCCAGTTTAACTTTTTATTGCTTTATGCAATCACTCAACCTTGTTGCAAGCTTTTCTTTGAAAATTTGGCACAATCTGTAGTCCCCTAATTAGTGAACACGAATGACTTCAACTTATTTTCTTCACAATTCAGTTTTCGTCAACTCCTTCAATTCAACCAAAAGAAGTGAATTTTCTACATTTTGGAGTAAATGTATCTCCTTTTTACCAAAAATTTAATCTTCGAAAGCACCCAGATTTTAAAGCCATGTCTTCACTTGATCCATACTCAAGGGACAAAAAGGACATATTGGGATAATTACTTTATTTTTTTTGAAAAAATCATTGGTAATATTAATCATCGTTATTTTTGAAGTCATTTTGTTTGATGATTTGAGATAATATCTTTAATATTATCTGCACATTTTGCGTTGAGCTCCATGGCTAGATCTTCAAACTTTCATGGTTTTTTTATATCTGAATCCTTGATTGTTGATAAACTCTAATGTATTTACTGGAATTTCATTGAGTTTTATCAAAGAAATTTTCATTTAGTCACTCGATTTCGGACTAGTGATATACACAAATCTGTATAGGAATTTGAGATTAATTTTTGAACATATTTCACCGCTAATGGCATGGGCGATTGGTTTTTATGGACCATCTGTGCTAGTGATGGTTAGAAATTCTGCTAATCGTGATTACCATTAACAACCTTTTCAACTCGACCTCTAATGGTAGCAACAACTAGGTTTGAATGTAATTTTAAAAAATTGAGGGCGTGGTTTTGATGACATGCACGGTATGGAAAGATTTACTTTTCAGATTAAGCGAGAATTATTTTTCGATGGAGCATTATTGAGAGAAAAAATTGGCAAATGTTGGAAGAAATATTACTTAATAATTAAATAATACCAAAATACAACTCATATCTACACCCTATGGTAGGATGAGTAATCTATATCCAAGGAATGCTTATTTAATACTCAATTGGCCCTCTTTTAGTTTTCTATACATTTAGACCTCTTCTTCCTAACTTATTTTCAGTTAATTCAATTTCGTTCAGTCCAGTTATTTTCAATTTAGTTCCATTTTGCGCAAAAAACTAGTTTATGTATATAGAAATAAGTTTAATCCAGCAAAAATAGATTAAGTTCAACAAGGTCATGTTTATTTTACCTTAATTTTACGGAATTGAACTTATTTATGAACCAAACTTATTTTTACTAAACTGAACTTATTTTTACTGATTCATGTGGTCTATTCTTCTTTGCACTACTTATTTTTGTTGAACTGAACGTATTATTGTTGAACTAAACTTATTTTTCCATAATTGAACTTATTAATACTAAATATTTTTATCTTAAGGGTAATTGAACAATACCTAGATGGAATATCTATTATATTAGGAAAGAGGTGGGGGTGTACACCAAAAACAAAATAAAGGAAAAAAGTGAATATCTTAAATGCTTTAATAATTAACTAATTAATCAATTTACTAATTAAGTTTTAAAATATTATACGCATCGCAACATATAAGACTAGTTTATATCCACACCTTAAATTGAAAATTACACGCGTTAATATTCATGCTCCTTTTTCATACTACTATTTTTTAAATGTGAGAGCGTGTAGTTGTGGTTAGCCCAAATGTCAAGCTCTCAGGTGGTAAAAGACATTGTCACAACTCACAAAGTTGTACGTTTATAAATACGGTACCATATGCCCCACATGCCCGCCAGGCCCATATCTCTTTCTATTTACTTTTTATCTTTTCCGTTTTATTTTCAGGTTCTTTTTTGTGTTTACATTGATTTTTTTTTTCCCGGAATCTTCCATGCTTCACGTTTTCAATAAGTTAGTCATGGAATTGGACATTACCCACTAGCTACTACTCTTATGCTGTAATCTTATTAATTTAGCATCTCTTAAAGTTTTTAATTGGGTTATTTGGGTCGAATTTTTACTAAGATTTACGTTTTATCTTCTTGAAATTTATCAAGGTTTGAATTTTGTTTGTCATAACTTTGTAGAAGTATATTCTTTGAACAATCAATTTAGGGAATGACTATCTTAAATCAATTTTACGTGAGACTACTTTAATATGGTCACTTTTTGAGTCAAAATGGTCACTTAGATTTACTATTTCATGTTAGGCGACACTTTTAATTTAAAGATAATCCTCTAACTTAAAAAGCGATTCTTCTAAAGGTGATTTTACCAATATAATGGCGAGACAATCTTATACGAGATTTTGAATTCTTTAAGAGGTATAATAAACTTTTTTCTAAATCTATTAGATCTACTAGTTATGTAGAAATCAATGATACAAATACAGTTTAAAAACGACTGTGCCCATAACTTAAGAATGAGGATTCTAATTTAAAATTAGAAGTATGAATGTTGTTTCTTTGTTTTGAAATTAGATATATTTGTCTTTTTCAAATTTTGAGTTGTTGTTTGTAAAGTCCATTTTGTTATAAGTTGTTTAATACTCGACGCATTTGAATGCTATTGTTAGTGAGACGCATTATACATAAAAGTATGTTTTGAGATAGACGGTCTATTTATATACATAACCTAAATTTTTAGCATGTAAAATGTTAAAAATTCAAAACATCAAAGTTTCTACTTAAAAGTTACATACAATCTATCCATATACTCATGAGTAGAGCGTCTAACACAAATTTTCGTACATATATAATAGTGCTTCTTAGCGAAACAATACTTAAAGTTATCAAAATATTTTACTTCGAGGCTTATAAAGGAGATAAGGAATCATCTCAAAAAAGATAGAAACATATTTTGAATTGGTTATAGGCATGTTAATCTCGTTGATTAAGGTCCTTAATGCTTCCTTAATGAGTCCCATCCACCTTAAATTAGTATAATCAATACAAATAAAGTAGAAATTCAAATTCCATTTCCATGTCCTTAATACATAGTACTCAGGTCAAACATCATCGTATACAATTTAGGAATATTTCGACCGCGTCTAAACTTTGTAAAGAAAATAAAAGGTAAGACAGTTATACAAATTAAAAACACATGTTGGTTATCATCAAAATTCGCCTGCTTTTGACAAGTGTTAATTAAAAAAACCAGGAAGAAGAATGCAATCAATATTGACGGGGTGACCCATGCAAATGCAATAATCAAATATCAATATAGACAGCAGCAGTTGAAATTGAAGGTTAATTAGTAATACGACCCATGCAAGTTAATACGCTAATGTTACTATCCACCCACCCAGACGGCCAGTAATTGACAATTCCATTGTTTGTGACGCAAGCCAGTCAATTTTATTATTTGGAAGAAACTAGTTACTAGTACTTTTTTTTTTGAGGGATCACTACAACTAGCTTCACAAAATCACAATACTGAGTTTGCTATCGTCATTACTTACGTGGTTATATGTGTTAAACCTCTTTAATCGCTTACATCATCACTCTCTTCAATTATCGTTTTTACTTTGCTTATCACTTCATTCGTAACTTAGAGCTTCTAAGCTATATCTAGGGTAATAAATGAGCTTTTACCCTGGCGAAATTCGGTCAAAGCTCGTCCGAAGATTTAGATGAATAAGCTTGAACAAAACTCTAAAGCTCGTTTAGTAAATAAGTCGTATTAGAGATATACTAGGATACTACCCTACGATTGAGGGGGAGTATTAGAGATAAGAATATAGAAAATATATTAAGATAGAGTTTTAGAATAATAAATTATCTTATGTTGTTAGGAAAGTATATTGTTTAATATTCTAGGGTTAGATGGTTTTCTAAGTCCTTGTACTATATATAGGGTTTTACCCTAATCATTAATAACAAGTCAATTATATTGTTCAACAAGCCGTTTATTTCTAAACACTCTCATAAACTTAACATGGTATCAAGAGCAGGTTTCGATCCTTGAACAAGTCTAGTAGTTTTTCTTTTGCCTACCGGTGGGTAGATTAATCTTCCTACCCACCGGTTGGATCAATCGTTAAATTTGATTTTTTTTTTTCTGTGCTTCGTGAGTGCTTTAATTCCTATTTACCTAGTTATTGGCCTCTACCACTAAGTCACAAAGTTTCTTGCCATTTGATTTTGGCGGCAGTGGTTTGTTTTTGTTGGGTTGGTGTTGAGAGTTGACTTATGGCGGCAGTATTATCAAGCAAAGTGCTTTTGCTTCATTCCAATTTTCCAGTTAGTGTTCTTCACTTCTTTGGCTTTGTGGTGCGTAATCACCTTCAACTTTTGTTCGGTGATTGTTCTGTTTTTGAGGATTGTAGTTCACAAACTACTATTGTGGATATTCTCAATTTGCTATGGGTTTCTAATGGTTCATAAGTTTAGGTCCCCTCTTATTTTGAATATTAATTTCATGAAGTGGTTCGTGAAATTGTTCGTGTTTTCCGACTTGCTGGATGTCGGATGCTACTGTTTTAGTGTGATCTACTAGTTTGGTAGACCATGTACAACCAAGATGTGATCTTGCTTGTGGTTATTTGTCCGGGTAAGACCAAGATGTGATCTTTTTCGCGTGGTATATTCGATGGTTTTGATGCGATTGCGCATAGTTTCTAAAAACCCTAGTTGGGTCCCTAGTTGGGTTTATTGGTGCAGATTAGCATCATTGATTATTGGTGGATGGAGTTAATTAGTTCTCCATGATACTTTGGTTGTCCCTTCTCCAAAAGGGTGTTTGTTGGTTGTCCCTGATCCTAAAGGGTGGTTATTGTTGACGATTTACGTCGTATTGATCTAGTAGTTATTGTTTTTCTTCCAATCGTAATGTTTGTGTTACTACCCTACGATTGAGGGGGAGTATTAGAGATATACAAGGATACTAAAGATATGATAAATATCTTTAGGATATATTAGTAGTTAGGATATAATATTATCTTAGAGGAAATATTATCTTATGATTTATTTCCAATAAGTATTAGATAAGTATTAGGAATAATATATCTTTTAGAGATTGTTTCCAAGTAGGAGTTACTATGTACTCCTATATATATTGTAGTCATAGTTCATTATTGAACACAACTTAATAAATCATATTGTTTCTTTCCTCTCTCTAAACTTAACAAGTCGAGATCGAATACCTTTATGTTCAACTAGTTTAATATAGCTCGCGAACAACTTGTTTGTAATACATTCATAAGCATGTTTATAGTGTGAAAAAACTACCTCATTTATAACTCACATAATACTTTTTTTTTAAGATAATATAAATATATAACCAAATTAGATAATAGCATACTCACAAAAACAGACAAGTTGAATTTCTATCACGAGAAAAGGTAATTTATATCTTAAATGGAAAATAACCCTAATATAGAAAGATATCGAAATATAGTATTGTTAGTCAGATTCTATGAAATTGGCTCGATATCTGACTAAAAATCCTATATTTTGGGTCTATTTCCGATCCGGTCCCGCTCTGCATATTATAAAAATGTGGTCTTCGTTCCGGCTTGAACCCAGACTTTTTTCGGTCTTGATCGGTTAGACTTTTTTTGTGTAATGTATATTGAAACCTGAAAGTCAATCTATAATTTTAGATTATGGATCTTCTAACAAACTCCCAGACCGTCAAACTTGAAAACTATAAAACAATTTTTTATCTAAAGTAATTGTGAATTTTAAATAATTTATGGAAGTATATAATTGTTATAGGATTAAAACAACTAAATTGAATTTTCGGTGAAATCGGTCTGGTCCCTACGATTTCATCCGGTCTGGTCTCCAGATCAGTTTTAATTTGGCTCGGTCTTAGGTCTCCATTTTTTACGAGTTTCGGTCCCAATCCAGGCTGATCCGCTCCGGTCTAAGACCGATGAACACCCCTACCCTGTTGGGTGTTCATTAGCCCGAGTTAGTTGTTTTTTACCTGGGCGGGCTCTGCAATTTTTGTTCCAGATAAGTTCCAATTTTGACTCCATTATTTCCCTATCCTTTCCTAATACCTTGTCATTATTTGTGCTAACTATTGGGGGCTTCTTCAATGTTTCCGTATGTAAATAAGGACCATCAGCCTTTGAATTATGATATGGCATTAGAAAGACTCCTCTTTTTCCTTGTTGTCTCTCCATTGAAGATTAGAAAAGCTCCTCCATCCCCCATCGGTAGACTACTTCATATTGACCGAACCGCGTAAATCATTGTGTATTTCTTTGCTTCTCTCATTGTTTTTTCTCTAAACTTTACTATTGACTATTCTTCCATATTATCAAACACATTCACCGCCTATTTTATAACAAGACTCGCATGGTTGGTCTCCAAAAAGAGAAACTGAATGGAGTAAAAATGAGGTAGACGTATAGAATGGGTTTTAATTCAATCGATTCATTTGATAAATTTAATTAGTTTGTGTTATTAAATACGAATAAACCCGTTTAAAAATAATTTTAAAGGCAATCCGATAATATAATAATCCACACAATAAGGTTGGTATTGAATGAAAAGTAAAAATTCCTAAACAACTAACAAATGAATAATGTAAAATAGTTGAGGGGAGGTTGAATCGAGAGATTTTTCTGAAAAAATCAAATGGTTAAATGTAATGGGTTTTAAGCACCCAAAAGCAGATGAACTAGAAGGAAGTTCAAGACTCAGATAATCAATCAAAATGTCTATATATAAGGAGGCATGCATGCAGGGCCGACCCTGAGGCGGGGTGCCCGCCCAGGGCCCAAAAAAGGAAGCTCCATGTATTTAGATTTAGTACATAAATACGTTTGGCGTGGATCTTGTAAATAAAACAGCTTGGAGTCCAGTGGTACCAAGACTGCCAACCTCCCGTGCAACACTATTCATCATCATTGAATGACAGAGGATCGAATCCCACCGTCTACACTACATTTTGTTACTTTTGCTTTTTCTTGCTTAATCCCACATTCAACACCACACTACTTCATTTTGTTATTTTTCCATTTTTTTTTCTTAATTCAACAAATAACCCTTTTCTATATTTTTTATTTCTTTTATGATTGAAGTACCATTTATTTAGATCATCAGAATAATTATCATCATCTACCATTTTTTCTTAAATGGATCACTAAAATTTATTTATTTACTAATTCTTAATTTTCTTTTCCTACATCATCATTAATGTTTTAATTTTCTAAAATATTGAAGAAATCGAACTCGACATAGCTAATTTTTCAAAAAATATAGTACATTATATTGTTGATTTTAAAATGGTCTTTATTGGTTGTTTTGCTTATAAGACTCTAAAATGTCATAAATGACCCTAATGAAAGTGACCATATACCATATATCTGTATGATGAGAGGGGACCCATTTTTTTGACTTTGCCCCGGACCCTTAAAATATCAGGAACGACCCTGGATACTTGGTTTCAATCAAGTGAACGAACCAATCAACTATAGAAGACCAGTATATTTTCTACACCATTAGTGAGCACACCCGACCAAGTTGCTGGTCGATCTAAGCCAAAAAACCACCTACCCCACCGTCGAAAATAGTTATTGGAGGTGTATTGACAATTTGAAACAGCACAGAATGTTGCCTACATCGGGTACAACTAAAATTTATCATCTACATAAAAAATTAAGGGGTAGAAGTGAAGGTAAACCGGGGTTTAAAATAGAGGAATATAAATTGTTGTTAAATTGTAAGAGTAATATGGTCCACGACGGTCCACATCCTATTAAGGTTTGTTTTAAAATTGATTTTAATAAATTAAATACATTAAATTAATATTTATTTATGATATTTTTTTTATGCATGTAGAAATCTGAGTGGTCAATCATATTAAGCTCTTAGACAGTCTTACAAGGAACCCCTCTTGTCCTAACCTAGCTCCATGATTTATGCATGTACGAACGCTTGCTTTTGCAATTGAGTTACTGACCCACTTTATTTAGTTGTTTTTTCCTCCTTTTTTCGGTTACTGTTGGCTACTTTGTAGCTTATCCCCTGGTAATCATTACCAGCGTTTGTATCCCCTTCTCAAAATTGTATCTATGATTTTCAATCAATATCAGGGGAATATTGTGCTCTTAATGCTCTTCTCGTTAATCTTAGCAAATCCCAACCCTTTTCCAATCTTTTCTAACAGTTGTTGTAACAACTTCATTTGTTTTGCTGCTAGCCTGCTGTACATTATTGCTTTTCCCACCACATTGTTGTTGTTTGTCTCCTTTCCTTTTATTTGTGCATTATCTCTAATATTTCACTTATTTCATCTAAAAAAAATGACTTTATAGGGTGGTTTTTGACAATTTTTCCTAATATAAATGATCATTTTTCTAAAAATAGCCAATTCGGTTTATGTCGTATTAAATTCAATTTTTAATCGGGTCATATTGAGTAATGAAAAAATCTTATCCAAATCGAGTTTATGTCGCTTAAATTTGGGTTTGATTTCGGTTATGCCCATAATTTACATTTCGGGTAAAAATCGGTTTGAGTTAATTTCTTTTGAGTTATTTGGATATTTTGTCAATTTTGGATGGAATTAGTTTTTAAATCGAATTACATTAATTTTGTCACATATACAATTATTCAAATTATATAAATCATATATTCTAAATAAATTGGCCCCCTAAACAAAAAATTTCAAGACCTGCCATTATCTGTTATGATTTTCAATTTTTCAGTGTTCTAATGTTTTTGGTTGCTCCATCTTGAGAAGTACTTTAAAGAACTTTTTATGAGCTTTACAATGATTTTTACTTTTTTTTTCTATTATGGATGTTCTAGCCTTTTTACTTGCTTTAGATACTTGATGTTTAGATAAGAAAGAGAAAATTTGGCTTTATTTTTTCATCGAAGCCCTAATGGTACTTCCCAGTTCCCACCTAATGTAAAGAATTTTTATTTTGACGTTAACTTTGTATTTCATATAAACATCAGTGGCATGTTTTACTTCCTATATAAACAAATTATTTCATATGAAATCGTACGTTCCGTATAGCTTTGTTTCTATGAATTTGTAATCTATTTCTGCCTCTTAACTTGAAAATATGTTGTCATAATGCTCTTGAATTTGGTGTTGTTTTGATATAATGTGTGTTAATGTGTTGTTTAACAGGAAATGCCAATCGTAAATCATGGCTAATCAACTTTATCTTCATCCCTTCCCACTACCTATACATGAGCAAGAACGACTTGTAATCCCCCCTAACATAGAAAATCCTTTTCCAAACCCAACTTATACACCCTCTCAACTTTTTGAGCTTTTGGACAATCAGACAATGAGAGATTTACCTCAAAATCATCCCATTAAACCTTTAAATTTTAACAAATTTATTTTGTTTGATTTGAATAGATACTTGCAGGGCCGGACCTGAGGCGGGGCAGGCGGGGCGCTCGCCTAGGCCCAAAAAAGGAAGCTCCATGTATTTAGATTTAGTACATAAATACGTTTGGCGTGGATCTTGTAAATAAAACAGCTTGGAGTCCAGTGGTCCCAAGACTGCCAACCTCCCGTGCAGCACTATTCATCATCATTGAATGACAGAAGATCGAATCCCACTATCCACACTACATTTTGTTTTTTTCCATTTCATTTTGTTACTTTTGCTTTTTCTTACTTAATCCCACATTCAACACCACAATACTTCATTTTGTTATTTTTCCATTTCATTTTCTTAATTCAACAAATAACCCTTTTCTATATTTTTTATTTCTTGTAGGAAAAATTGTCAAGAACCACCTAATAAAGTCATTTTTTTTGAGAAAACCACCTAATAAAAATTTTATTAAAAAAAACCACCTAATAAAACTCTTTTCTTTCAAAACACCACCATTTGAGACCAAATAAGTAACTCATTTAACCTTGTAATCACTTCCCTCCATTTGCATTCAACCCCAAGTGACTCTTTTGGAGTTACTAATCTGTCGATAAGTTGTTACGGGGCTAACAAAGTTATTAATTTGGTCACAAGTGGTGGTGTTTTGAAAGAAAAAGTGTTTTATTAGGTGGTTTTTTATAATAAAACGTTTATCAGGTAGTTTTCTCAAAAAAAGTGTCTATATTAGGTGGTTTCCGACAAATTTTCCTTTCTTTTATGATTGAAGTACCATTTATTTAGATCATCAGAATAATTATCATCATCTACCATTTTTTCTTAAATAGATCACTAAAATTTATTTATTTTATTAATTCTTAATCTTCTTTTCCTACATCATCATTAATGTTTTAATTTTCTAAAATATTGAAGAAATCGAACCCGACATAGCTAATTTTTCAAAAAATATAGTACATTATATTGTTGATATTAAAATGGTCTTTATTGGTTGTTTCGCTTATAAGACTCTAAAATGTCATAAATGACCCTAATAAAAGTGACCATATACCATATATCTGTATGATGAGAGGGGGCCCATTTTTTTAACTTTGCCCCGGGCCCTTAAAATATCAGGAACGACCCTGCATGCATGTTACTAGGAACAGTGGCATCAACAACACAAAAACTTTACAACGTTTATCTCAAGTTTAGACTCTTTAGTGTAGCCTTCTCCTTAACTCCAGCAGTAGCAAGTTCTAAATGATCCTTGGTGTTTTTGTTTTATCAAGCAAGATTTGGAGGAATCTGATGACTTCACATTAGTTCACCATCCAAGTGCATTTAAGCTTTTTCATGTAGTTTTAGGAGTATTTAGGGTCATTTGTGCATAATTAGAGTAGTTATGTTTTTTTGAACTTTACGAGTTATCCTCTACATTATTTTTTGGGCATTATGGACGACTTGGAGTAAGGTGGGTCGTAGAGGTCATGGAATGTGGGTCCCTGATAAAGGGAAAATTAGGTCGTTACTAATCCCCCTAAAATCAAACTAGTACCTAACTAGACCACTAAACTAAGTAAAGTGGTAAGTATGGGTCATTCTTCCACAAGGACTAAGGAACATTGATATGTGTTAATTCAACGATAAGCTAGGCCGAAAAGGAATTGAAAGGTGTCAACTACCAACTAAAATCTATTAAACTAAAACTAAGTACCAAAGATCAAATAGGATTAGGGAAAGGGGTCCAACACCAACCAATCATGATTTAGGGAATTTGATGTGTGAAACATGGAGGAAAGAAAACCAAGCAACTAATTAAGGTTATTGACTCTTAACTAGTTCTAAACCCTCTCTCAAGGGTGCATAAAACTACCTATATCACATAATTAAGCCACTCTCATGGTCTCAAACATGCAACCAAGGGATAATCACAATGTCAATCCATAAAACCCTCACTCAAATCTCACTCTCATGAGTAATTAAGCAAGATAATAGCTTAAATGTCAACCTTAATCTCCTCTCTCGATTTGATTAAGACATCAATAAAACAAACATCCAAGTGGCCAACTAGAATGCAAGGAAATAGTAATCATGCCATTAATCAATCAATAAGCCTAATCAAACTCCTAATTTCATATTCAAACACCCAAAATCAACCATAGTTGGGTTTTCACCCAAACCCTACTCAACAAACTACTCCATGAACACAAAAATGAGAGCTTTAGTGAAATTAACAACTAACATCATGATACTAAACATTAATCTAACATTAAACTAAACAAAATAGACCATAAATAATTAAACTAAGCATGAATAATTAATCTAAGAAAAACAATTAAGATAAAGCAATAAAAGAAGATAGATAGAGTAAGAAATGCTCATTGATAGATTGTTGAATCTTTGAATACAAGTTGTCACCCTTGAATCTCTCATCTTCAATCTCTCTTTGAGTTTTCTCACTTTTCTCTCTAAACTAAGCTATGGAGGCTAACCCTCCCTAAAACTAGGGTCTTCAAGGTTCCAAGTTTGAAAATCAGAATTCCCCTCTAAATTTAGATAAAAAGAGTATTTATACAACCCCCAACCAAGGGCAAAAAGGTAAAAAGAAATAAAAATAAGCAATCTTGCAAACCCGCAGTGATCGGGCGATCCATAATGGTGATCGCCCGATCACCATGAGGCAGGAACTCTGGGAAAAACAACAGCCGTGATCGGGCGATCACTATAGTGATCGGACGAGGCTTCGGGCGATCCATAGGTGGATCGGGCGATCCACCCTATCCGTCAGCACAGGACAGTTGAACTTATAAAGGTCATAACTCCTTCGTTTCTTGTCGGAATCAAGCGTGTGAACTCTTGTTGGAAAGCTATTAAGATGAAATTCAATCTCCAACTTGAATCACTACCAAATAATGTTTAGTTTGTGAGATATGAGCTTTTGAAGTCAACCATTGTGCAAAACATGAAGGAAACTTGGTGGATTTTGCTTCCTTAACCTCCTTTTGCCTTTCTTTCTTCATTACTCATGCTCTAAACCTTATATATGCATTCTTGGGATTTTGTAGGTAAATCAAAATCTTACTTTGATAGTACCTACATACAACACGAATGAAATGACATAAAAAGATCATAGAAAATGAGCGAAAAGACTAAAAATCTACAAAATAGCTACAATCACTAACAAAACGTGAATTGAGCAAAGTGAAACTATAAATTGTAAGATAATGGATAAAAATGATTCAAATCAAAGGAAAATAAGAGGTTTAGAGTGATATAAATATCACTCATCAGTCCCAAAGGAAGGGAATTAATTCCCAAGCTCATTGAAGTTGCAAAAGTTGATGAATGAGGAATATCAAGTAATGTTTCAAAATTAAAGCCCTCTACCTTTCTCCCACACTTCTCCTTCTTTTGGTTCCTAACATTAATCAAGTTGCCTTGTAACATTCGTTCCCTAACAGGTGCCCGTAATATGCCTATTGTTGACATTTTAACCCTACATTGCTTTGCAAGTTTTTGTATTGCTCCTCTTGGTAGAGACTTATCACACCACGCATAATGCAAAATCAAATCTATCTTCTTTCTTGTATGTAGGAAATCATAATTCAATAAGTTGATATCTCCATTTGTTTCATTGTTTGCATTTGTGTGACTTTTAGTGTTACTTGCATTATAATTATGCTCAAATTCATTATTTGAATCATTTGAAAAACAAATTTCTTCATCTGGTGAGAAATGGACACCCTCAGAGTAGTCATTCTCTTCTTAAGTATCTTGTTCCATTGCATAAAGCTCAGCAACAGTGGCGGTTTCATTTCGAGTTTTTTTTTTCCTAAAATTATTCACTAACTAATTGGTGCAGTGTTTGATGTGAAGAAAAGGTTTAAAAAAACGAAAGAAAGAAGAAGATGACAATGTTCCTTATAATTGAAAATAGTTTCCTTTGTTTGGTGTGTAAATGATTGAAAACAGTTTTATATTTAATGAAGAATATTTTCCTTTGTACATGGAGGGAAAACCCATTTTCTCCAACTCCTCACATTTCTCTTTACTTTCTCCCTCCTTTCCTCTCATTCATTTTCCATTCTTTTTTTTCCTCTGACTTTTATATAAGGAATCAAATAAAGAAAATTTGATCTAAAATTGAGTTTTTCCTTGGAAGATAATTGAAAATTATTTTCTACGCTAAATAATTTCTACCCAACCAAACGAATCATAGAATGAGTGCACAATTTCAATGGTACTATTAGGGTAATTTGGTAATTAGACTCTTAGTAGGTTTGTAAAGATATTTTGTATCTCTATATATATAGCATGCCAGGCAACCTAAACAGGTTAGCCAATTATTCCAATACTCGTACATGGTATCAAGAGCCTAGGTTTAGAATTTTTCTTAATTTTTTATTCTCTCTCTTCCGCTCACACAAACCCTAGCTCACGTTTGTTTTTTTTTCAATTTCCGGCGACCCTTCATGGCCACCGGCGCCTCTGCATCCACCGGCGCTGCCCTCGCCGTCGTCGCCGCCAGCCCATCATCACCGCTGGCCCACACGCGTGCCTCGTTGGCAGCCCAGCCTTTCGCTGGTTTTGGCACGCAACCCCTGGGCGTAGATCTGCACCGCACCACCACTGGTGGTCTTCCTCGACCCCTGCTCGGTGGTTCGACGGCTGCTGCATCCTGGCTGGCGACTCAGCCTCACGCCTATGCCCAGGCGTCTTCCCTGCCACCGTTGGTGGCCGCCACTGCACCTCCGGTCAGTGGTTCTCCCTCACGGAGCCCGCTCACAAGTCTTGCGCCACCAGGATTTGGTGGTCTCACTCCGACACATCACGGAGCCCCTTGGCAGTCGTATCCCACCGGTCTCGCCTCTAGCGAGCCGCTGGCCCTTTCCTCCCCTTTGCGGAGCCTTACGCCCCCATTCCCACCCGATTTTGGTGGCCCACTTGCTAGCCCTATATTCCCTCCGACACCCATAGCACAACAATTCAATAATCACGATATCACGCGGTTTGTTACGATTAAATTGACCACTCCTGAGGATTTTCTCGTCTGGAAAACTCAGGTTACGTTTTTTTTGTTAACACATCAGTTACTTGGTATTATTGACGGTACTGTCTCTATACCTCCTTCTACTTGTGTTGATCATCTTGGCAATTCCACACCTAATCCGCAATTCTACGAGTATTTACGATTAGATCAACAAATTAAACTGTGGTTGTATGCTACGTTATCTCGTGATGTTATGCTTGATGTGCATGAGTTACATACTTCTGTTGAAATTTGGAACCGTTTGACTTCTAGATTTTTACATGCTAGTATGGCTAGGTCTATGGAACTAAAAGGGCGTTTGAGTCATATGAAAAAGCCTGAACAGCAGACTATGGAAGTTTTTCTTCGTGAAATAAAAATCATTGTTGATTCCTTAGCTGCTATTCAGTGTCCTGTCTCTCAGTATGATATTGTTCAGTATACTTTGACTGCCTTGGACCAAGATTGTGATTATGATGCTCTTGTCACTACTTTGTTACAATTTCAAACGTCTTTGACGTTTGATGATCTTCGCCCCAAGCTTCTTCAGCATGAGCAACGACTTAAGGTTAAGCGTGCATATGATGACACGTCTACTGCTCATCAGGCCTTAGTCGCTGTTCAATCTGGCTCTTCAGGTTCACAACCGTCCTCTTCGGGTGGTTCGAATTCTAAAGGTCCAGGGGGTGGTAAGAACAAGAATCGGAACAATAATAGAAATAAGGGTGGTCGTGGCAACAATGGAGGACGCGGCAATGGAGGACAGGGTGGTCGTGGCAATGCAGGCCGCACTAATGGTATGGGTAATTTTCATGATGTTTCGTATGTTAATTATTCTTGTGCCAATTATATTGCTAATGATTTGTCTTCAGCAGGAAGTAATTCATCTAACGGCAATTTAGCCAACACTCCTTCTTCAGATACTTGTGGTCTTTGTTGGTATCCAGGTCACCAAGCAGCCTATTGTCCTCAACGTTTCAATCACAGCTTTGTGCCTTCTTCTCCTGATGGTGTCACACGTGCCCTAGCTGCACTGTCTGTTGGTGGTGAAACAAATGACTCCGTTTGGTATCCAGATTCTGGAGCCGCCTCCCACATGACCTCACAGGATGGTAAGCTATCTAACGCTGTTCATTACACTGGCTCGAGTTCTATTGTTGTTGGTGATGGCACGCGACTTCCCATTAATAAACTTGGTAATTTGATTCTGTCTTCCCCTAGTCGCCCCCTTCGCCTATCGAAGGTGTGTCATGTTCCCCAGTTAAAGCATAAAATGATGTCTGTCCAAAAGTTATGTCAGGATAATTCTTGCATAGTCTGTTTTGACGAGTCTTCTGTTTGTGTTAAGGACAAGACCACGGGGGCAGTTCTGTTGCGGGGAATCAGTAGGAATGGTGTCTACCCTCTTCAGCCTCACATTCTCGAGTCAGAGTCGTCTTCCCGAGTTGGTTTCTGCCCAAAGTCGTCTGTCCCTGCTCTTATAGCAACCAAGGAGTCTGGAGATGTTTGGCATACTCGCCTTGGTCATCCTTCTGCTAGAGTTTTAGGAAGTTTACGTTCACAAAACTTGATTTCATGTAATTCTAAGTTTCATGACGATTGTGTTCATTGCAAATTAGGAAAGATACATCGTTTGCCTTTTGAGTCTGTGACTCATCGTGCCCCCTATCCCTTATATTTGCTACATAGTGACCTTTGGCAATCGCCCGTTAAATCTAATCAGTTTTTTCAGTATTATGTGGTTTTTGTTGATGATTATTCACGTTTTTCTTGGCTATATCCACTTAAACTGAAATCTGATGTCTATTCGACCTTCTTAGCTTTTCAAAAACTTGTTGAGAACTTATTTAATTCCAAAATGAAATTTTTCCAAAGTGATGGTGGACGTAAATTTGATAACACTCCTTTACTACAACATTTCTGTGATTCGGGAATTTATTTTCGAAAGTCTTGTGCTCGGACTCAAGCGCAGAATGGTGTTGCAGAAAGGAAACATCGAACCATTATTGAGATGGCCCGCACTATGCTTATTCAATCTGAATTGCCACCTCGATATTGGGTTGATGCATGTTATACGGCGGTTTATACGATAAACCGTCTTCCCAGTTCGGCATTGCAGGGTTCATCCCCGTTTGCTAAACTTTTTCATCGTCCCCCCTCCTATGAGTTTTTGAAATGTTTTGGTTGTGCCTGTTTTCCGTTGTTTTTAGATCCTAAAATCAATAAATTACAGGCTAAGTCGATTCAATGTGTTTTTATTGGCTATGCATCAAACTATAAGGGTTATCGATGTCTTGATCCTGTTTCTGGCAAAATTTACACCAGTCGTCATGTTTTGCTTAGTGAACGGAAATTTCCATATCGTTCCCTCGTGTCTAGCACACCCATTGGTCCGTCTTTGGACGAGTCTCTTGACCCCTTGGTTTGGTTTCCAAGTATTCCTTTGTCTAGTGACCCACGGCCTGTGTCCTCGAGTCTCCCCTCCCCCGAGCCCGCAGCATTACGGGAGCACATGCAGCAACCCGCTGCCTGCTCATAGCATGCATGCGAGCCCGGGCCTCTCCTAACCGCGCCCGCAGGCTCCCGCGAGCATACGCAGCATCACGCTGCCTGCCCGCAGGTCCCATGCGCGCCCGCAGCACCCTCGCCCAGCAGCAGCGAGCAGCTGCCGCGTCTCCCCCCCACTGCTGTTAGTCCGCAGCAGCCCCCTGCGTCCGCGGGAGGTCTGCTGCTCCCTTCCCCGTCACACGCCATCTCTCCTCATGGGTGTGACGTACCCTCCCCGTCTAGTCTTGAGTCGTCCCCGTCTCCTATCGTCCCTCCCCCTAGGCGTCCTAGAAAGTCGTCTAAGTGTGTCGATCCTACTAATGTTCATACCATGACCACGCGTCTAAAAGACGGAATCATTTCAACTAGGAATTCATTGGATTTAAAAACCGATGTTGTTGAGTCTGAACCGTCTAATTTTAAGCAAGCGTCTAAAGATTCACGTTGGCAACAAGCCATGCGTGATGAGTATGAAGCATTAATTAAGAATGATACATGGGAACTTGTGCCTCGCAACAACAATAGAAACGCTCTTGGTTGTAAGTGGGTGTATAAGATTAAATATAATTCTGACGGTTCTGTGGAGCGGTTTAAGGCCAGACTTGTTGTTTTTGGTAATCATCAGCAGGCAGGTATTGACTACTTTGAAACCTTTAGTCCTGTAATTAAGCCTACTACTGTTCGCTTAGTTCTTACTCTTGCTGCTACTTTTAAATGGCCTATTCGTCAACTCGATGTTAAAAATGCTTTCCTTCATGGTTTCCTCAATGAGGAAGTCTATATGCGTCAGCCTCCTGGTTTTGAACACACTTCTCAACCACATCATGTTTGTCGGTTACGAAAATCCATTTATGGTTTGAAGCAAGCTCCTCGAGCTTGGTTCTCTCGTTTCAGCAATTTTCTTCTCTCTATTGGTTTCAAGTGCAGCAGTTGTGACACCTCCATGTTCACTCTCAAACACAGTAGTCATATTATCATTCTCTTGCTATATGTTGATGATATTGTGCTTACAGGTAGTAGTTCCTCTTTGCTTCAGAAATTTATCAGTGTTCTCTCTGCCCAGTTTGCTATGAAGGATTTGGGTGATTTGCATTATTTCTTAGGCATTCAGGTTTTACGTACTCCTCAGGGTTTGCTTTTGTCTCAAAACAAATATGTAGTTGATCTTCTTCAGAAATTTCATCTTCATACTGTCAAACCCGTACGTACTCCTGTTGTCTCTCATGTCACTCTTTCTCTCTTAGATGGTGAACTTCTTGCTGATCCCACAGATTATCGTAGTATGGTTGGTGCATTGCAATATTTGACTATGACTCGTCCTGATATTGCCTATGCTGTTAATTCGGTTTCTCAATTTATGCATGTGCCTCGTACTACTCACCTTCATGCTGTGAAAAGAATTTTCAGGTATCTGCAGGGAACTTCTGATTATGGGCTGTTTCTTCATAGTACTGGCTCTCCTACTGTGACTGTTGCCTACTCTGATGCTGATTGGGCCGGGTGTCCTGACACTCGGCGTTCTACTACTGGTTATGCTGTCTTCCTAGGGAAGAATTTGATCTCCTGGCGCTCTAAGAAGCAACCTACTGTTTCGAAGTCTTCTACTGAAGCTGAGTATCGTGTTGTTGCCTACACTGCGGCCGAAACAATTTGGATACGTCAATTGTTGGCTGATTTAGGGTATTTTCATCGACGGCCTACCATTCTCTATTGTGACAATGTTTCTGCTATGTATCTTACTGCCAATCCTGTTCATCATGATCGTAGTAAGCATGTTGATGTTGATTATCATTTTGTTCGTGAGATGGTTGCTAAAGGTGGACTTCAGGTCAAGCACGTTCCGACACAGTTGCAGGTTGCTGATATTTTTACTAAGGGTCTTTCTTCTGAGTTGTTTTGTAAACATCGTTCCAATCTATCCGTGATTCCTCCCCGTAAAGATTGAGGGGTGTATTAGGGTAATTTGGTAATTAGACTCTTAGTAGGTTTGTAAAGATATTTTGTATCTCTATATATATAGCATGTCAGGCAACCTAAACAGGTTAACCAATTATTTCAATACTCGTACAGGTACAAGCATTAAAAACTGAAAAAGTATGAACTAACAACTCGGTAACCAATCAAAATTAATTCAGATTTTGTATTAAGTGGGTAATTTAGTTGGCACCTCCAAAAGATCTTCTGAAGTCTAAATTAAACCAGAGACACATAAATGTTGGGTCATTAATAAGGTTGAAAGAACTTGCTCCACATTATTGCAACTTAACAAGGGTGCCAAAACCAGGACCCTGTGGCAAATCAGTGTGCTTACTTTCCAATCTCCATTATTAAGTGGGCCAAATTATATAAAAGAAATGCTTACTATTATTGTGGACATGGTAGTGACCTATGTTAACAGGCTTTCTGTCATTTAAATCCAAATTATATAACATGATAAATAAATAAATAACTTATCCCTAGATACTTCATCATCCTAAGACTTTTCTTAATATTTTGATATTCCAATCAATAGCTCCTAAGAATCGTAAAAGCAATAGCTGGATATAATGATTGATACAATATTATTTGTATTAAGAAAAGATGCAAATTGGAATCTCGTTCTAGATTAATCATATTCCTTCTTGAAGTTTGCAAAAATAATGAAAGAAGAGAATCTTAATTTTCCATTTTTTTAAATTATTTGGATAAGCGAAATAGATACATTAAAAAAGTAGGCACAAAGCAAGTGGTTTTTGAGTGTTTTTCGATAAACATATGTAAACAATTATTTGGTAAACAATTTTAAAGTAGCTAAAAAAGCAACTTTTCAACCAAAAGTGAAAAGTTGCGTCAACTAATTTTTGGGTCAATTTTTGGCTTTTACTTACCTACGATTGTACCATGAGGATAGCACACTCATGACTATTTTTTGATCGTTGCTCATTTCTCCAAGTGAGCAAAATTGAGACGTCCAAATGAGTAAATAATTGTAAGAGTATTTTGCATAAACAACACTAATAACTATACTTACCAAAAACATTTTACAAACAACCAATAATCAAACAACCAATTAAAGCAGCTAGTACAGTAACCCAACAACCCAAAACGACTTGGAATCTATCTGTTGGAACGCACGGGAACACTCAAGAAGGGGGGTTGAATTGAGTGGTTGATTTAAAGTCGAATTTTCGCAAAAACGAACTTTATGGCACTGTGCTGAGCACTGTGCTACGAATGGTAAATCTCGTTTTTCACTCGTAAACTCAATCAAATACTTTGAGACAATTAAGCAGCGGTTCGATCCCAACTCTGAGATCTACGTCCACCCTACCTTTTTTCTTATTAATATTCAACTCAAAATATCAATCGTTTGAAACAAACTAGTTCCCCCACTACTAACCCTAGTAGTGCTCCCCAACACTTAACTCTAAATGTTGCTAATGAATTTACAGAAGTATTTTGAAGGCCTCGTTAACAAGTGCTTCTTAGATAAGCATATACGAGGATCAATACAAACAACTTAACTAGCTATAGCACAGTGCCGTACTCTGTGGTATGAGGGGATTTGTTTTTCAATTTAAGAACTCACACAGCCACTTGATGTTTTAAGTGAAAAGCATTGTGAAGCAGTAGGCATATCATTTTCTTTAAATAGCGTAACTACCATTGCTTCTTCTCCAAGTAAAGATCTTTTCTTTCTTGATAAAACTTATCTATTCCAAAGGAATAATATCTTACCAAAAATATAAAATCTATCTTTTAAAAACTGATTTTACAAATCTTTGATTTTTTCTTATTAAACTGAAATCAGAAATCTTTTTGTTAAAGAAACCGAAAATTCCCATTTTGATAAAAGCTTTTATTGTGAAAAAATATTTTTGTTACTTAAAGATGAAAGATTTTATCTTCCATCTTTATCTAACAAAAACACTTTTTTACAGTAACGTTTTACACAACTTTTGTTTTCTTTAAGCGTTTTTCAAAATGCCCAAAAAGTATATATTTTGTAAAACGTTTACTGGCTTCTTTTTCAAAAACAATAAAATCAAATCCCCTCAAATGTGAATATAACATGACTCATTATTTCTTAACTCTTAAGAAAATACTTCGTCACCTTGTATTCACATTTCATAAATAGCACGTAGTTATAGTTAGTTAATTATAACAACAGAAGTATATAACTAATCCTAAGCTTCTTTTCTTCCGTTTCTTGAGCTTTCATGAAGTCCATGCTCATCATTTCACTTAGAACTCTGTTACACACATCAAAGAGTTATAATACAAAGTGTTTATCATCATCAAAATAATATGGACATAGAGTCCCAACACTATCGATAAAGAAACATTTATTTGCTTATGCTAATTTGGACTCCGGCAGCAAGATTCGGAAACTAGTAATCGCTCACAGTAGTGGAATAGAAGCAGTGGCAGATCTAAGATTTTACTATAGGGTGTGTGCAAATAGAAGACGTATAAATTATCACAATATTTTAAAGTTGTCGCTCAAAAATGACAAAAAAAATTAACAAAAATAAGTACGATATGACGAAATCATGCAACATTGAGAGTTTAGAATAAAACTTACTTACGTAATATCTTAAATATAAGGCATACCCAAATAAAAAATTGTAACCAGAAGTTCTAGTTTTTCTCGACGAGTTTTTACATTTTAAAAGTGGTTCAGGGTTTTATTATCGCTTTTTTTAAAAGACATCTTTCTCTATATGAGTAACTACACAATAATTCAAGAGCTGATATCTAAGTATTTATCATTAACATAATAATACCAAATCATAATAAACTAATTAAGCTATAACTAATTTGAATTTATTAAATTTAACTAATCTTATTACATCATAACCACAATTTTCAATCATTATTGAACGATTAAGCTACACATTATACTCCACTTGTTGAACTAGTGATGGCACGTCAGTGGTCTAGTAAGAGCGGCAGAAGAGAGGAACATGACTAAGGGTGAATAGTGAATGTAAAATGTAGTAGAGGTTAGAGCTTACAAGTGAAGTGGTAGCATATTGGTTAAATGGACAATTGCTAATTAGCATTTTGTTTTTTTCTTTCTTAAAAAACTCAACCTAGAAAATTATTTTGAGTGAAAAGTAGGGTAGACATATAGGCTCTGTTTGGTAAACAGAGTTTAGAGTTTAGAGTTTAGAGTTTAGAGTTTGTGGTTAGAGTTTTAACTTTTTATTCAGCGAATTTGACCGTGGATTTGACTGCTGTTTATGCAAATGTGTTTGGTAACACTTAGCTGTTTGATATATTTAAAACTACTTAATCTAACATCTTATAAACTAATTTAAAACACAATTAACATAAAACTCTTAAACTTTTCTCACATCATCTCACGTCCTCACCTCACATCCCTTTCTCTCTCCTCAACTCATCTCACCCCCCAACAGTAACCAAAACCCAGAAAACCTCCCTTCAATTCTCACGACCATTCTCCCTCCTCCACCCAAATCAAACCAAAATCAAACCCCCAAAATCAAACCAAAATGACTCACATAATCAAATCAAAACGAAAAAATCAAACCAAATCGAAAATCAAACCCACTACTTCTACAAGATCGAAAATCAAACCCGTGAAAAACAAAATCTTAAATCAATCAATTGTTTTTGGGTGGTCTAAATATGGCGTTGGTGGTGTTTTCGGCTAGGTTAATGGTGTTTTCGGTGGTATGGTTGTTTTTTCAGTTGGCATGGTGTTGTGGTGGTTGTCGACGGCGTTGCGGTGAAGTAGGTTGAGAGGGTTTTTCTGGTGGTTGCCGGTGTTATAGTGGTGTAGGTGGTGAAGCTGTAGGTGGTAATTATGGTTGGGTTAATCATGATAAAAATTTCCAAAAAAATTTGTTTTGTAAAACTCTCAACAAAACGTTGCATTTTGCAGCGTTTTGTTTTGAGAGTTTTGATCCCCCAAAACTCTGAAGCAACCTCCTTTTCACCAAACACCCAGATTAGAGTTTTGACTGGTCAAAACTCTAAAATGGGGTTAAAACCTCTATAAGATGAAGAATAAGCTCAGTACCAAACAGGGCCATAGTAGACACATGTCTACCCTAGTTGCTAAGTATATCCGCCCATGAGTAGAAGGAGAAGGGGTCACGCTCATCCTATGCAAATCAAAAATATCTAGTTTATCTTTGAAAAGTTTATACCCGAAATATTTGCTTGTTTTGGATTTTCCTTTTGCAATTTTTGCATCTCTAATATATAGCAAAGTTTAATAAATTTTAGTAATAAATAATTGAGAAGGTATTGTGTCAGACGCGTCTGACCATAACATTTGGTCAGACGGATTTCAGTTGGTTTCAAATTTTTTTCAGTTGGATGTATTTTGATTTTAGTTGTTCAGTGGATAAGTTGAGTTGGATATGTTTTATGTTCAGTTAGATGTCTTTTAAGTTCAGTTGGACATTTTGTTCATTCAGTTAGATACATTTTAAGTTCAGTTGATCCTTTTTTTCTTTCAGTTGAACGTTCTGCTCATTCAGTTGGATATGTTTTAAGTTCAGTTGATCCTTTTGCTCTTTCAGTTTGACGTGTTTTAATTTTAGTTGGACCTTTTGTTCATTTAGTTGGACCCCTTTTAAGTTCAGTTGATCTTTTAAGTTAGTTATCTTATTGTTTCATTTACGTGTTTTATTTTTTCAGTTGGTTTTGTTATTGTTTTATTTACATGTTTTGCTGAGTTTATATACTTTCAGTTAGTCCAAACATTATTTCAGTTACAAAAAATTAAGATTCAGCGTATTATTGAGGAAGGGGGAGGATTGCATGTAATTACTTGAGATTTCTACCATTTACAACCCACTTCTGCTTCCTTTGGTTTTTGAAATCTAATTTCGTTACAGAGAGAAACAATTTGTAATTGTTTTGTGTGAGAGTGCTAAAGGAAGATCTGGAAGAGAAGGTAGTTAGGGTTGAAAAATAAGATGGCAGAACTTTATTAGAAAAAAGAAAAGAAGGAAGGTGAGTAGAGTTTAGGGTTTGGTGAAAATCGAAGCTATAAATAACCGAAAACAGGATGAATTTCTGCCCATATTACAGCGATTATTACTTCAAAATCGCATAAAATCGAAAGCAGAGGATGAATTGCTCTGCTCCACCGAGTTCTACCACGCGCCGGTACTCCGTTGGTGTGATGCTTGTCGCTGCTGCGCCGGTGTTCTGCCGCCTTCCTTACCGGAGCTTGTCTGACCAAATATTATGGCCAGACGGTCTGACACAATACTTTCACTAAATAATTATGGTTGGTGAAGTTAATTCTTTTTATAAATGTATTACCAGGGGGATATGGATATATATATTATATAAATACACGATTGACATTTTTCTTTATCAAAACCATCAATAATTCTAGACTTTCTTTTGCTTTAGAAACTTTTTTGGGGGTGGTTGTCATTTTTGTGTGTGATGAAAAGTGAATTTTGTTGATTCTAGCTGTTAAATTTATTTGTTTAATGAAGATTGATTGGTGATTATTGGTGCTTTAGGGAGAAAAATGAACACACACAAAAAAAGCGGGAGATTTTCTTTGATCAAGAGGTTTCTAAAGGTGTCTTGTCTTGTTTTCATGTAGTACTAGTCTTATATGCACACGATGCGTGCGCCAAATTAGTCTCAACGTTAATATACCGAATCACGTGCGCTAAATTGGTCTCAACGTTAACATAATGGATGGTATAAGTAGCCTTATTCCCGTAAAAAAAAGTATGCTTATTATATTCATTGAATATATTTTTAAAAATAAAGATCTCAATACAAATGACATTAGTTTTGTATATGACGCCATAGCAAATATTAATAATATACGATGACATTGTTTATGAAAATCTTTAAACCGCTTGGATTATATTGTATAACCACATGCACTCTTGAGCCCAATCAACTGTTAGCGCATAATTAACGGTGTATAAGTGTTTTGATAATTTTGTTGTATATGTTTTGTGCAGAAAGAAGACCGGACTTCTGAAAATGGAGAGGGTAGAGAAGATTGACAGTTTTCGATGCCATTTATTTGTCAAAGTATTTATCTTATTATAGAAAAAAAATTAAAAGCTCAAACAACTTATAATTTAGGAGGGAATCGTGTGAAAGTGGTTTTGGTCAATAAACGTGGGGTGTGGGTTATTAGATAGTGGGTTTAATTAAACGTGGGGTGTGGGTTATTAGATAGTTTAATTATTGTTTGTTTTTAATTAAAAGGTGGGGGCGTGGGGTGAGGAGGGAGTTTTTGTTATGTGGGTTTAATTAAACGTGGAGGGAGTTTTGGAGTTTTGTTGTTTTTTTAATAATAAAGGGTAAGGGTAAAATGGGCAATCCAATAAGTTTGGTGTCCCACCCCTCTTCCCTTACAGTATAGAGATGCTTGTACTGTACCTTTTGAAACATACATTTCGCCCACCCCTCTCTCTTTGTACAATATTACACGTAGAAGCATAGTTGTCACTAGATCTATCACTTTCAAGTGAAAATTTTCTAACATATAGAGTGGAAAAATAGTACAATTTCAACCTTCCTTGTACGGCACATTCTTCCTCTTCTTTTCTGGGTAGTTATTGTCTTCAACTTCAAGTACCTTTACTACAGTCGTGTGTTAAGACAATCGTTACATGATATACAACAGGTGAACAGGACGTCATAAATGGTAAGCTCGATATGAAATGATCAGACTTGAATCCAATTGCAAAATCCCACATTGCTCCAACTTGAAGGGATACTTATTTTTTTGGGCCAAATCCAATTAACTCGTGCGAAAAACATTGCATTCAAAGTATTTTATAACTGGTTTCGTTTGTGAAGGAGGCTTTTAGCTATTTGCGTCGCCGGATGCATGATAGTATTGGTCTGAGTTCAACATTGTTGGGTTGAATTATGAATAATTGTTACCTTGACTAGTCACTTGTCATGTATATACTTCCTCCGTTTCTTTTTAGAAGTTACGCTTTCTATTATGGAAAATTTTCAATTAGATGTTTCTTTCATTTTTGGTAAAAAGTTTCTCTCGATCTCTTTCCAATCACATGGTCCGCACTTACTTTTTCTTTCAACTTTTCTCACATACAAAAACCGCCTAGGACCCATATAAAAAAAGTGTAACATCTAAAATAAAATAGAGGTAGTATTATTGATAAAAGATGTAAATATTGCGCAAAAAATGAAAATGAACTAGACATATTCAATTCTCAAAACTGGCATGGACAACTAGAACCCAAATATCTAAGGTCTAGAACAAAAATTGTTCATCCTAAACTTGAACACCAAGATTTCCATAATGAATTTCACAAATGCGAAAAATAACTGCTACGAAGATTTTGTTAAGAGTTGCTCAGAAATTACAACATTCAAATCATGTACACTTTAACTAAAAAAAGCAAATATCTACACTTTGTAATCAAATTGCCCGGGATTCTATTAGATTACAACAACATAACACCCGAAATCAAACCAAAAAACCCCTCCCCATTCCTTGATAAAATAAAATGGAGGGACAACCAATATTGATAAGTTACAGAAGGGAAAATAATAACTTAATTAGCATTACCAACATGTCTACCTTGTCCATTGCACTGCTCGGTCTTCAAGCCCTTTCAAGAAGGATTGAATCGCAAGATGTTCTGACGCATAAGCCATAAAAGCCGCCAAAACTATGCCTCCTACAACCATCAAACCTAGTCTGCAAAGAGATATATCATCTATTAGACATGCTGTAATTTACATCTGAATCTAAATCTGGAATCAGTATGCCCAATTTACAGAATTATGAACAGGATTAAGATGGTTGTGTGATCATATTATTAACCACAGATATGGTGAGCTATGAAGTTATAGATTGATATATTATTTAACAATTCGAGAAGTACAAAAATAATACAGGAACAGGTGAACAAGACCAGGTGTGAGATGAGGAGGTCAAAATGCTAAGCAGGTCTATGTTCAACTTTATTTCAAATATAAAAAACTGTTACTGACTAGTATGGATAATTATATGAGTAGTAGTGTTCAGAGTATACAAAAGGATATTTCATATCTCCGAACAAATCGACATGCACCTTCAGGTTCAATGCCTTCATCAGTGAAATCTTGACCCCTTGTATAGAGGGTGGATGATAGTACACATCACAATTACATCTTAGCTGAGAGTATAAGTTTTGGAGCTGTTATAAGGTGGCATCCATAGGCCAGAAGGTACTAGTAACGCTAGCATATGCATCTGAAAATTATCCTTCATCTTCTAAGATTCTGGGAACTAAGGAAAATGATCAATAGGGCTTTGTTTGGTTGGAAAGAGAACATTTTCATTTTCCTTGAAAAACAATTAAGGGAAAACACAATTGTAAAATAATTCTCCTTTGTTTAGTTCCTCAGAGGAGAACTTAGAAAAAGGAAAAAGGAAAACCAGAGAGGAGAGGCCAGATGGGAGAAGACAAAGAGGTATGCAGATCAGATTAGGGAAGAAAATGTGACATGGCTTCTTTTAGAAAGAAAATTGTTTTCTATCATTATGAGAATTAATTTCCACCCCAAGAAAACTATATCCCACCAGTTACAAACCAAACAAAGGAAAGTGGGAAATCCACCATTCCAATACTCTTTAAGAGAAACTTCAAGATTAATTTAAGATGCTGGATTCATTGAGGGGGGTACATAGATTGACTCCTCTTTTCTTTTTCTTTGCTTTCTTTTCAAGGACGATAGTCACTGCAATGATACAATATTCCCAAAACATTCATTAGCTCATTTTCCATTCTGCTCTATAACTTCAATACAGAAGACTTGAAACAATAGGAACAATGCCATCCAACCCTGGAATCCTATATTGTTAACCATGTTTAAGAATCATATTGACAGAAAAGTTGGGATAAAAAGATCAGCGAAACTTTCCAGGCTACTAAACAATTTTGAACATCTCTTCTCAGCCAAAATGTATATTATGCTGAATTGTCACGAGTACACCTCATCAATTCAATGTCTAGGACGTGACAAGCATGTGTGACATGGCAAGCGCGCATGACGAGGTATCAGCAAACATTGATAACAGTTCCTAGAAATTTTTCATAAGCATCTCTAATGGGATAAGACGGAAGGTCATGCTTTGGCAGAATAAGACAACCCACTAATGAGACAGAGCCTGCTGGAAGGAAAACAGATTATACGACAGCTACAACCAGAGGTTTCTTCATAGATGGCATTATGCGATGTGTGACGCCTTACTACTTTAGTCAAGGTTTATAGATGGGTACTTTAACCCTTTCTTGAAACTTGAAGATCAGAAACTAGCTCGAACAATGAATATGAAATAAGGTTTTAGAATTTAGGAGAGAACCTTAAAGCTATTGTATGGAGTGGACGAATTTTAAGTGGTTTTTATGTGTTTAGTGTCACTCTGAATCTAATTAAAGAACCGCTTCTCAACTCTGAATGCAGGAAAGAATCCTAAACTCAAAAGATTAAGCAAAGCTTAAGTCACAATATCAATGAACGCATAATAATTTATATTATGACAAATGAGCCTTTATATAGGCTTTAGAAATCTAAACCTAATCAGAAGAGAACTATAAAATCTAATCGTAGAAGATAATACATGAAAAAGTAAAAGATAAAAACGCAAAAGCCTAATCTTAATCTAATCCGGAAGCCTCACGCCTCTTTCTTTACTTCAAACAAATAAACTCCTAACGTGCTTAAGACAAGAAAAATCTATCCCAAGTAGGACAGCAAAAACTCGTAAACCAAAAACTCCTATTACTACTACGATTCGAACAGAAAGAATCCTACCAAAATTAGGAAACTGTAAGAGTCCTAACAAAACGGGAACTTTTACAAGAAGTTACAACGAGCTTGATTTCACATCAATTATGTGATCCAATGGAAGAAACCATTTCAACTTATTGTTATATCCCAACAGAATTCTGAAAAAGAATCACTAAAGACAACAATGTTTTTTTTTTTTTTGGTGTTAGCACCCGGTTCACCCTTCGGGCTACATCCGGATCGAGGCCAAGTTCGAGGTGGTTAGGTTCCATTCCTCTCCCAAGGGTGTTGCGGGGATTCGAACACGGGTCCGTCCTACCAAAGCCAGTCCCCATCAACACTGGACCAACACTTACTTGGTACTAAAGACAACGATGTGACATTGAAGATTGAACAACCTTGATTGGACAGGTCTCTGTTATAGGCGGATACCTGTGTCCTTATCAAATGGGCTATATTAAATTGGCATGCCCCGTAACCCACGTGTGGTATTTGAAACGTCTTCCTAGTTATATCGCGAATTTTTAAGATAAACCTCTTAAACAATTAGAGGGCCTAGCAAATTCATAAAATAATAATGCAAAAAAAAAAAGGTAACGCTGCTGAAAAACAATCATATTATTAAAGCCTGCAGCTACGTTGTCTTCTGCTAACACCTACACCTATAAGATATGGAAAAATAAGGAAAAACGCACCCTTAGGACCAACGATTCTTTCGTATACATTCTCACATAGGCCTGAATGGGATGGGATATATTTCAGTCAGTTACTTTTGACCACCTTTAGCAGCTCAAGTGACTCATAGAAGACCAAGCCGAAGGCCTGACCTGGAAACATTTTTGCACCTTGAAGTTGGGACTTAATATGGTTTGAAACTACGGTTTCGGTTTCAGAAACGGGAATAGTCTCGGTATAACGGAACGGATACGTTGGTCGCGGGCCTCGTCGCAGCAGGAATTTTGTTCGAGTCTTTTTTAGGCGTTTTAATAATTTTACCCCCATAATAATTTGATATATGATAAGGAATTGAAAATTTTGTAATATTTAATATACTCTTTAGTATTAAGTAGTTGCAGTGGAGTTATATAGCACAAGTGGAGTTATATAACACAAGTGGAGTTATATAGGGTTTAGTGGTGCGGTGGTGCCTCTTCTTCTCTTTCTTTTCTCTTGTCTTTGAGTCATTATTCGAGGTAGACTGGTAGAGTGCTGCTATTGTTAAAGTAAAGATGAGGAATCTTGGAAAATTCAAAAAACGTCTGCAAAGTGACGTTTTGTAGCTGAAAAACGGAGCAAACCCTTTTTGTCAAGGGTGATACGGTCGAAACAGCCAAAATATCGGGCTCTTTAAATCCAATGTGTTGACTTGGTCGAGTTCGGTTCGCTGAAAACGTTCCAACTCGGGCAAACCGTTCCGATACGGACGTATTTTTGCACCATCTATTCCTAAAAGATAATGCATCTCCACTAAAATCAAAAGTTCAAATTCCTCGATACCAACCCTTGGATACCAACGTTAAAGGCAAAAGGAAGAGAGGTTGTAGCAGGGAAGAAAATCGCGGATATCGTCGCGTTCGCGGTAACGGTCGCGATGACGCGGGAACGGCTTGTAACGGTCGAGAAAAGACAAATCGCGGTTGACGCGGCGTGAATTTTTTCAAAAGATTCACACAATTAGAATTTTAACCTCAAAATGGCATTTTTGAAGTTTTATAAGTATTCTTATAACTTAATTTGACCAAAGCAATCATATGTGTGGATTACACATATGGTGAATAAAATATTACTTTAAACATGAGATTTATGTCATATTATATATAAAAATTGATACTAAATCATATATATCACTCAACTTGGAAGCCCATGGTAAGTTTTTCTCCTTTCGTTGGTGTGACCCTATAGTTTTTGTGCTACTATGCGTATATTCCCTTTCTTTTTTTGACCAATTTTCATATAGTAACGGATGTAACGGGTAAAAAAACGCTCTAATGCGGCGAGTCACCGTTACGTAACGGACAACGCGGCGAGTTGGACGTGAATTTCATCGCGGGGTTACGTAACGGCATTTCGCGTAACGGCAAGTTCAAAATCCGTTACATAACGGCCGTTACGTTACGTAACGGCCGAGTTTTGTTTCCCTGGGTTGTAGAGATTGGTATTATTTGTACCGACGGGATATTTTCAACAACAATAGGCCTCTTGCTTCCAGCTCTTACAGCCCCACTCCATACATGACTCGAAAAGAAAAGTAGATAAGACCAGATAGATAGTCAAGCTCTTTAACTTCTTAAAGATTAACCTTTGAACATAACTGCAAATGAGCAACATACCTCACAAACAAAGCAGTAATTCCAAGAAGAAAAGGCAACGATGGTGCTGCAATTGCTAGAAAAATCATTCCCAATCCATAATACAAGACCGCAACATCAAGAGAAGACACCTGCCGCTGATGACCTAAGACAAGTAAGAAGCAGAAAACCATGAGGAGCGGGCACCACTTGGGCAAACATGAACAGGAGAAAATTTTGACAGACATTACAGACCTTTTCCAGAATCATAATCTAAAGATTCCGGATCGGACGAATAAGATCCTGCTTGGACAGCTTTTACTTTTCCACACTGATAAAGCAGCCGTAAATAGCCTCCAAATAGTAGGAAGAAGATGGTAAAAGTCCACTCATACATAAGTAGCAATCCGGTCCAGGGCAGCACTTGCCGTGGAACTATCAGAAGAGCCAGTCCAAGAGATATAACAAAAGCTAAAAGGCACACGCAAATTGACATTCCTCCAAGAAACCAAGGAACCTTAGGTAGCAAAGCACTGTAGAGCTGTTTAACCATCAAAGCAAAGTAAGACATATATGCAGGTCGATAACATGAATGAGAGTAAGTGGGATCAATTTAACAGCGTAGAGCTTCTATCTTCCGCAATGCCATACCTTTAAAATATCAACAGTAAGGAGAAACTGACCTGTTGACTGGAGTTTGTGGCTGATGAAGGAGACACTGCAGCAAACGGGACAACAATACACGTTCTTACTCTGAGAGCAAGGTGTCTCATACGATCACCCAATGAAGTCCTACAAAGCGAACCAAAAAACTCGAAGGCCTACAAAACAATTTACATGTTCTCAGATCCAACAACAATTTCATCGTACTCTAAGAGAACACAGATCCACAGGCATACCAGAAGTAAAGAGCGGTAGTAAAGGAAGATGAGCCCAACAAAAGGAAGCAGAAAAAGAACTTTGACCAAAAGTTCATCTTGAGAATTTCTTCCTCCCCCAGTTCCAGGTAGAGATTCCTCAACCTTCTGCCTAATGCCCTGCAATATCAGCAGAAACGTAATCTATGTATTAAATTCACTCAGTTTTCATATTTCTACGCTACTGCATCAAACAGTTGCACAGAACTCCAACACTTTTAATTTTAAGACAAACACACAACCACACACACTATAACAGGGAGCCTTTCAGCAAGATAAAAACCAATCAAGCTTCAACCCACTTGGTGAGATTGGCTATAAGAATTATTCCAAATAATTGAAAGAAGCTCAAATCAAATCTATGCTGGCTGTATCTCTTTAAGTTGAAGGGTAACAATTAACAAGAGAGCAAGAGGCTAGGATCCAAGAATGGCAGATAGGCTAACTGCGACAAGAATAGATATGGGAAGAAGATGATGCTCATACACATTAATCAAGAATATTGTAAATAATACCCCGTAATTGCACAACAAGTGGCAGGAAGGCATGCAATAGAGATAAGAAAAAAAGAAGACGCAAATACCTGCCAAAGATCAACAGGTTTCACCAGCCAAGCTGTCCACCAATCCCAAGGTTTCAAGGGACCAAGAGTGTAATGGATAACACGAAGTTCACTCTCATCTACCATCCACTGCATATAATTGCAAGATATAAGATTTCCGAAAATCATAAATATAAAAGAATTGATCTATATACTGTTGCCGAGAGAAGCTAACAGGTTGATAATCATGATAGCCCCATAAAGGGGAGATGAAAAACAACATTCAGACAGGGGTCACAGAAATAAGAGATGGAAACAATTCAAGCATCAAGAGCAGTATTAGATGTATTTCAAAAGTACATATACCTTGTTAGCAAGCATGTACAGACCAACATCAGCATTATAGAGAGTAGACAGGCGTTCCATCTCAGGGACCGGTCTAGATTTCAATTCTTGAGGTGATGAATTAGGATTAAATAAACGTGCATCCGCAAATCCAGCATAATAAGAGTTCAGAAACCCTTGATCCCCTGAGAAAAAAAACATAGATTACTACACCTATATATCAGTGGGAGGGAAAAGGATAAACTTCTTCCAAGACAAAACACCCATCTCATGATCTGATAATAACCAAGTGAGAGTAACAAACAAAACAGATTCTTCTAATCTATGTGGAACGGCAAAGACTACACACCATTATATGCTACAGTTTTCTCAGCTTGATCACAAAGAAAGATCTAATATCCAAACAAGGATTACATCATATTCCCCAAAACAACTCAAAGCACAATTGTTACACAGCGTAAACAAATAAACAAGAGTGAATTCTCTAATTATTTTCTGGATAAATACAAGACAGGCGGCTATCCTTTTCTTTTTGCTCCAAGAAGCCACTTGTGGTGATAAAAGTAATAGTCAACTTTAGCAAACTTTGATATCAAAAGGTCAAACAAGGAATATATTTTTAAAATGGAGGCATAAAAAAAATAGACACTGAAACACTTAGTCATGATAGATGTAAAGTTGTCCATAAATCTTCCAATTCACTAAGGGGACTCAACATTTGGTTAACCAGCTTTCATGGAACTTCAAGATCCCTAAGAAATTGTAAGCATTTATGGAGCATAAGAAGCTTCTTATCCATAAGAAGGTAAGATAATTTACCATATTCATGTCTTACACAAAATTTTTTGATATCTATTAATGATTTTAATTTTTCATATACTTGCGAAAAACCTGTTTTATAAAAAGCAAATAAAGACCAACAAAAATAATTTTCAACAATGTCATCTATGTTTGACTTCCATGGATTTGTTCGGTGAGCTTGGACTAGTTGGTTCACAAAAGGCCTTTGCGTGACAAAAAAGGTTTTATTTATTATTAAATACAAGGCGGTGTAAAGCAAGCAGGGGAAGGGAGGAAAAGGTTTATTCTATCCTTCATGAGACTTTCAGAGTGCACTTTATGCTAATATTGAATCACACTCATTCCCTGTCTCTGTTAAGAACCCCAGACAGTCAAATATCTCATAAGTTACTTCTTCAATATTATAAACACTTTTTTTTTAAAATCCCCAATCACATTAGTGGTAGTTAAACATAGACCATATATCCTCAGACAATTTGTAATTAACATCCTTGTAAGTATCAGAGTTACAAAGTCCGAATTCCTTAAATATCTGACAATATGCTGTCTACAATAAGACTCAAAAGATAGAAGCTTCTCTCGTAAAGCCTCGTCCTGAAATTGGAGATGTTGGTGTAACGCAGAAAAATGGTCCTGAAAAGAGACGCCCAAGCCAAGAACCAATCCCCTCACTTCAATCATAACAGCCATAATTCATTAGCTGCAGTCTGCACCACTCTAGTTTCTAGTTTTTTAACTTATCTGAGTATCAGGGACAACCAACAGTATCCATACATTACTAATAGCTCAATTTATAAAGAAGCTATCTTATACACCTACGAAGCCATGCCACTGTATGGACCAATCCAACAGATTCAAATAAACAAAATAGCAGGTCCTAACTCTCCCTGCATAGAGGTTACTTTTTTTAGAGCAGATAGTCCATATAGTTAAAATTCCAAATGTTCTTTTTACAGTGGATTTGAAGTTAATGTCACACAAATGACCAACCAATCAAGAGTCCTCCCATATCCCAAGAACTGTCCTCCTATATCCCCCAACCACATAATTCTCTATTTTGCTGCCAAGTGTGTATGTTTCAATGGATGGTGCAAACCTCCCACATTGACATTAGTTTATATAAATTCTTTTGGAGGGATAACCCTTCTTTGACTTTTGAGAATGAACTTTGCCAACATCTCAATCATTAGCAATACAAGTATCCAGTAGCCATGGTGTCAAAACAAGATCGCATCGTACTGTGTCAGCCGTAAAGATTTTCAAATGTACCAAACTGATATTACCCACATCGTAAAGGTGCACAAGAATCGTGCTTTAGAAAGATTCAGGCGATATCTCGTGGTCGTGGCAAATATCTGGTGGTACGACGATCACCGCATCATCTACATTACCACAACACCATGACCATCATCGCGAACACAGCTGCAACCGCATTTCCGACCACGCTTTTTTACCCAAGAAGGAAATAATAGTATATCAATACTTCAACACACATTTTGACCCCATGTTAAAGGTCATAACTCATAACACTAGAAGCTAAGAAGTGCAAACAATACTAGAAAGTGTTGGTGGTATAGCCTGTTTGTGATATCTGGAGACCAAAAATTCCTAGACAAGCACACACATATTTTACAACTAAAAATACTCAAGACTGTGCCTATAAGTATGTCTATTTAAGTCTTCATGCAACACAGACTAGACCTAACCATCATGTAATTAACATCTAGTTCAAGGAAAATTCTACTAGAAAGTGCAAATTCGCAAACAAATTTCAGTAGGACAAAGAAGTCAAACTGTTGACGAAAAAATCTAAGAAAAGGACGTTGATCTTCTCAAATTTAAATGGAGACTGATTATGCAACAGTAACCCTGTAGCGGCCTGCTCAGATTGAGACCCCTTTTAAGCCAATGTCTACGTCAATCACATGTTTAAGCAGATGTTTCTTAGATAACAGAGTATCATATAGTTACAGGATTACCTCCAGTATAAGAAGGCAGGGCACCAACTTTCTTGAGCATGTCACTAAAAAGTGTTTTAGATGGTTCGACAACCAAAACTCCAGAATTAAGTCTTTCAGAATGCTTCAAGTTAGCACAAAACTTCCCACATCTGAAAAGATCATCAATGTTCTTGATCACAATAGTATCCGCGTCAAGATACACAACTGCACATCGCACGCAGTTTGTTTTGTCAGCAATCAAAGAATCCGACATTTTGCAAGTCAAAACGTAGTAATTAGATTAGCATAAGTGGAAACTAATAAGCAGAAGTATCATATTTCATAAATCGAATTACCCTTTTCGTAATTGGTCATATTGAATATTTTGAGCTTTGTATAAACACCCCAAAACCTTGTCGGACGAACACGATTGGGATTCTGGAGCAAAGAAATCATCTCTACTATCCAACCATCAGCCTGTCCAACAAATCACATTTATTAAAAACCTTCTTAAGTCGTCACTCCCAAAAGATGCTTGTGTAGAATGCAAATAACAGCACTACCAATACAAACTAAAGCAAGTTTCAAGACAATTACTCATGAAAAAAAAAAGAATAGCCATGTAAAGATGATATATAATTCAGGACACAGACATAAAATAGGGTCTATTCTATAAGTAAACAGGGTAAAAGAACTCCGGGCTATAGAGTTAAGCTTCAAACTGTAAGAGAGTAGGCCTGAACACAATTCTAGATTGTACACAAAAATCACACAATCACAAAACATCAATTAAAATGGTTGTACTGGCACAATCACAAACCCAATTAATAACAATTCAGCCTGAAATCACAACAAAACGTAAATTAATGACTCTCATGACAAGCCATGCTCGCATAATCACAAAACCAACATTACCCATTAGACCCTTCGTTCCCAAAAATCGTTAGTTACTCCCACCGTCCATTAAAGTATGCACCATTTTCCTTTTTGGAATGTCCCAAAAAGAATACACCTTAGTTATGTGGTCCCATTACGGCTCCATTTGGTACGGGAGTAAAACATTATCCTAGAAAATTTCACTCTATCTTCACTTTTACATTGTTTGGTTGGCAAAAGAGTTTAAACCCAATTTTCCTTGGAGTAAAAATAGCTCTCCAGTTATGGAAAACCATTCCCTCTTTTTCCTTACCTCGTTTTTACACTCTTCTCACCACCTCCTTACTTTCAGTTTCACTTTCCTTTTCTCCATCATGTTTCTTACGTAGTACCAAACAATAGAAAACTAATTTTGCTATTTTATATTGAAAATGTTTAACATCCAGCCAAACGAAGCCTACATTAGAACAAATATAGAACACATAAGTAGACATTTAACTAAATACATCATTAACATAGTCCAAATAATAGCAAGCAGCTTCAATTCCATTAACAATCCATTGATGTAACAAATTCTAGCAACTAGGTAAGTGTAATACTATAGAGTAAGCAAAAAACAAAATTGAAAATACATATAAATACCTCAAGAAGTTTCTTGGCATAATTGGAAACACCATCAGAAACCAAAACGACCATATCTTTGTCAGAACCCGTATCTCGAATGGACTTACCAAGAACTCTAACACCCAAAACGAACTCATCTCCATACAATAAGGTCACATAAGCTTCCTTACTAGATTGGGACCTTTTAGCCAAAATTGAAGATTGGAACAATAAAAAACACAAGAATAAGGTAAACCCATGATTTAAAATCCTGAAATTCACCATAATTGTTCAACAATTTGGGTGAATTCAGGTGAGGTGGGGGTTATTGATGGTGTAATCAGGAAGATATAAAAGAGGAGATATGAATGGAAGGTTGGTGGATCGGTGAGAGTGGAAGAAAGAAGATGGATAGTTTGAAGTTTGGAAGATGGGTAGTTTCAGGATTCGTAAGAATGGAAGTTGTAATTGTTGTTTGTTGACGATGAGTGGGCATTCAGAGTTCAAATCTTCGATTCAAAATTGGTGTACTGCCTGGCTGTTATGGTACTCGATATAAAGCTTATGATAAACTAGTCTGAAACTCACGCGATAATAATTTAATTAGTAAACTGATTAATTATTTAATTAATAAAATATTTAAGTTTTTTCTTCTCTATTTTATTTTTGGTGTCCATCCCCACCTCTTAGAACACCCACAATATTTGGGGCTTCAAATCCCTTTAAAATCTTCTCTCTCCTGCTCTCCTTTTGCCACATCAGATTCCACTAACTTTTTCTATTTACCTCCTCATATTTTAGACACCTCCCTGCAATGCTAAACCTTCAAATATACTATTTATGTGTGCCCCACCTATATTTTCTTTCTCCCTCCTAAGTCACAAGTACTCCCAACTTTTTATTTTTTATATCAAATTGTAGGGACACATGTAAGATGATGATTAGTTGGAGTGTATTTGAGGCCTCCATTTTGAAGAGCCTCCAATTATATGTGGAGCATACCCACAATGCATTGGGAGGTTATTTAGCTCCAATTTTACTCCCATTGCTGATGCTCTTGAGCATCAACAATCATGGGCTATAACCTCCTCATTTCACTCTCTCTCCTATGAAATGGGGAACCCATGATTGTTGGACCCTTCCCAAAAAGGGTGGAACCCCTTGGTGAAGGGTTGGTTCCCTCTTCTTCTTTAATTCTTGGATCGACATGTGACATCATTTGCACCACTCATATCTAGCCACTTGTGTACAACAAAATCAACATTATTTTGCAAATTCCAAATATATTATTTGTAATAAGTTTTTAAATTTAATTTATTTTTAAAAAATATATATATACCAACAACTATATTTTTTTATCCTCTACAAATAGAGACCAATATTAACATACTTTTGACACTTCAAAAATTTTCTAATTTCTCATTAACTAACGTAATTATCATATTTTAATCTAATTAACATTCTACAAATTTAGTGTGGATAATTTAGTAATTAAATTAATATTAGTATGGTATGTGAAAATAGGAGAGAGAAAATGTGGTGGGGTATATAGAAAAGTAGGAGTAGAAGATGGGGAACCCATGAATGTGAGTATGAATTTGTGAGATGAGAAGGGTAGATGGAAAAGTTAGTGGAAAGTGATGTGGAAGTATAAGGTGAGGAGAGAGAAAAAAGGGGAGCCCATGATTGTTGATACTCTTATAGAGATTAATAGATTATAAACAGTTTTTATAATCTAGAGCTTATCCTTCATCTAACAATCTTGGTGACTGTGGCTCAGAGACCAATCCTACTGTTTAGAGCTGGATCTATTTTCAAATTTTTTGTGATTGGTTCATACGTGGGATTAGACCATTTAACTTACAATTATGATACCTAATTCAACTTGTAGCCTTCTAAAATTTTTTTCACTCTTCTCACACTATTATTCCCAAGAAACTCTAGTTTTGATCTAGGGCTACTGCTACCCTTTTAGGCGATGATAAACCCTTTGTCAATTGCTTATTTAATACAATGTTTTTGTTGCTAATAAACCTTAGTTTTTCAACTCGTCTATTGGGTTACATCTACCCACATCTCTCTTCATGTGAAAGTTTGTGTACTTTATTTTTTGTTGTTTGTATGATTTTAAAGGTTTCTTTGTTGATCGAAATTTGAACGGGATTGAAACAACGTCAATAATTCATTTACAATTACTTGATTTGAACTCGGTTCTACTTCAAATCGATAGACTTCCTAGTAGAAGGCTGCAACAAACAATGATGTGAAAGACGAGGATTTTCAGAAGTGTTGCATCCGTGGTTTTGTTGTTTTATTTATTTAAGTTTACTATGTATTTGCTAAATTTGGCTTCCATTGTAGATGTCGTATGACGTCAAATTAATAAGTGCATTTTTATTTCAAAAAAAAAACTTACAATTGTGATCTTTT
Source organism: Patellifolia procumbens (assembly GCA_947645195.1). Taxonomy (NCBI): domain Eukaryota; kingdom Viridiplantae; phylum Streptophyta; class Magnoliopsida; order Caryophyllales; family Amaranthaceae; genus Patellifolia; species Patellifolia procumbens. Next base: position 4,543,839 of record CANSGD010000193.1, read on the forward strand.
TCGAAGGGAATAGGAAAATTCTCATTAATAAACCGTCATATGACATCTACAACAACAATTATCCCTAAACAAGTGATAATCAAGAGCATCAATTTGAAAATCTTCATACGACTTACTAATGTTAACGCTTCGGTGCCACTTGCATTTTCAGCCATAAACGAATTTCGAAACTCAACATTTTTAATGCCTGATGTGATAGTAAGTAAAAATATAGCGCTCATCTTAATGTTCTTGATCTTCAACCAATTAAAATGATTTATCTAATTTCCCACTTATGTAGCACAACACCATATTGTTGTATCAAATTACTAAAATCGTAACATGTACACAAGAACTCGGAGCATCGACCAGGCCTAAAAAAAACTAGGTTTCCAGCTTGCTACGTGTCACCCCATGTCAATATCTATTCCGTTTTTGGTGCATATAATGAACAGAGCATACACTTAAGCTTAAAAGAACAAACGTATAAACTTAACAATAAATAATAAACAAATGTATTTTAAAAACCAAAAATATTATTTAAAGAAGAAATGATTAAAATATTAAGAATATTATAATTAATGCAATGAAAAACAACTTATAAAAAATATGAAAATAGAAAAAAATTTAAAAAACAATATTAAAATATGTGCAAATATTGAAAGAGCATAATGTACAAAATAAAAGAACATAACATAAAGATTGGCAACTTTGTTTTGAAAAGAGAATGTAATTATTACCGAAAGAACATTTTGACAGTTTTTATAAAAGGACCGTTATACTTTATTTAACTTCATATAAAAAGACATTTTGCTCATCTATTTTACCATTTTACCATCTTCTTCATCAAAGGAGAGAGAAAAACTTCAAAAACACTCACTCCATAACCATTTCCATTTCCATCACAAAAACCGCTAACTTACTTCACAATCTGCAATTCAAAGATCAAAACACCAAACAATCATCAGAAATTTCATCATGAGAGCCGAAAATTGGCAAAAAAATTGTCAAAGGAAGAAGACATGCAACTGGATACAACAAAGACAACACCACGAAAGCCTAGTTTTTTTTTTCAAATCAACAAATGAAAATTTCATAAATCAATGTCATTGAAGTTGCATCGCACACTTAAACTTACAGATTTTATGCTTGCATTTTGCAGTAAACCTTCAATCCAAAAGCAAAAAGAGGCACCAACTCCAGAAGTACAACCGAGACACAAACCAGTTAAAAGGTAACTTCATTTCTTCAATGTCTCCTTTGTAGATCAGAATTATGGCTGAAATTTCACAAAATTAGGTCTGGAATTGCCCAATCGAAAAGAGATTAGTTAGGGTTCTAGAGAGAGAAATGAAAAAAGAGGGATATGGAAGTGAGAGGGAAAAATGAAATCAAAGATCAAAATGTTTGGCTTTTATAGAAAATGACAAGTAAAGTAATTAATTGTTTAAAAGTACTACTACTATTTTAAAAGTAATGGTGGACCAAATTCATTTGAAAACTGTGAAAAATGTATAAAAAAAACAAGGATCACAGAACTCACTGTTCCTCTATGCACCTTGTTTAGGAAATATGCTCCATGAAAAACAGCAAAATGCTCTATGAATTTCCAACTATGTTTCATAAAGTTTTGCTGCTTGTTCTTGAGTATACTAGAAAATACATAATGTTACACTCTTCAAAAAACATGTAAAAGTCAACTTTCAAATAAAATCTTAAAAGGACTACTTATCTAAAACTTCTGTATACAGTTATTACCATCAAACATGATAATTTACTTATTGTTCTCCTAGATTGAGTTATGTGTTATGTGAAATATAAATATAGATCCATTAGTAAATAAAATGAAAACTATGGTACTTTGGTGCTCATTGTATTTCTTTTAAAATGAATATGAACTTTCATTAAGTTTTCTGATCATTGTATTTCTTCTAAAACAAACAAGTATGTTTATGCCCTTCCAAAAATAGTACACTTTGTGCTTAGCCTACAACATAATATGTTCTTTCACAATTAATATACATGCTCTATGATATGGATGCATTTGTTCTTCAAGTAAACAAACAAATGATCTATTAAAAATTGATTAAAAGATACTCATTAAAGGCTTAATGTTCTGCCACTTATGGACATATTATGTAACTTTGATGCTCTTTCAAATATATCACTACTCATACTTACATGAGTTGACATGTTAAATTGATCACCTTCCACGTTCTTTCAGATAACATAATATGCCCTTTGGAAAATGAATCAATATTGCATAAAATTCACACGTACAGGCGTAGATACAAGAATGTTGCTCAAAAAGGAAAAAACAAATGCAATGAACCTGAAGAATCTAGCGCCGCAAGTGAAGAGGAATCTGATGAGCAAAGTGATACGAAAACCGAAGAGAAAAAACCAACCACAAGGAAGCGTAAGGCGGAACAAAGTACAAAGGAGCAACTAAAACAAAGAAAAAAGACACAAACTGACATTCAAGTTAGAGGAACAGAACAAGTAGATGAGAAACCTCCATTGGATACACTGCATCCAGTACTGGAAGAGAAACCAAGCACAAACATCGGGTGGGATTCTCTGCTGACAAGAGTTCCAATCAACAACTTCATCATATTGGCAAAGGCCATAAAGCAGGACATCACAAAAATGCAAGTTGTCATAGACATAGGTTTCGGCGTTGTTTTAGACATAGAGAATATCAATCGTTATGACAGCAAGTTTGCAGCTAAGCTACTAAAGGCTTTTGATAATAAAAGCTTGACCATTTGATAGGTTTTAGTCGTATCACCTAATCAAAAATAAACCTACGGTCCTCTAACTAAGGTAGTCAGTGGAAGCAGGGTCGAATCCACAGGGAGATAGAGTTTCTAAATCAATATTCAACCAATTCAGCTACTCCAGATGAAATAAGGAAGGAATTAATTAAACTAAAGAATAGACTACAGAAGACGGAATAAATCGAGGATTAAACTATGGAATAAAATTCTAGGGTATTAGGTCGGTCCACCATGCTTATACCAATCAAATAGGGTCAACTACTATCAAAACCTACGTCAAGAGTCGGGGATTAGAGCCTATGTTGAGCTATGGTTAAGACTCAACGCTCATAGTTCAACATACGCCGTATATTCACTAACGTAATCACAACTACTGACGTGTCCTAGGCCTCTAGTCGTAAGACGGATCTGTGCAAACAACTATTAACCACAAGCAACCAACGAAACTGCGCAATAACGTTAATTACTCAATAAAGAACAAACCACATCACAATCACCCTAATCAAGCCCTAGAAATCAATAAGAGTCTAAATCACAATCATGGTATAAACATGGCTTTCCTATCTAACACCCTAGAAAGAGACTACTCAGACATGAACGAATTAACAACGACAAAACTAATATGAAACCCTAACAATTGCATCATGAACGATTAAATAAATAAACTAAGCAATTGAGAATAATAAAAGAGATTAGGGTAAGAAAGAATACCAATTAACGGAAAGCAGGAACTTTATTGAAATCGAAATAGGTTTGATCACCTCTAAATTAATCTAAAGTGTTTGAATTGAACTAAGAACAATGAAGAATAAAACTAGTCTAAAGCTAATGAAAGATGAATAAAAGATGTATCTCCAGATAATGAGGAAAACGGTATTTATAATACCCCTCAAGTCTAATTAAAAATAGGAAGCAAAAGTCGAAAATCGCGACAAATGGTGTCAGACCCGATCGGGCCCGAGCACAGTACCAGATCGGGTCTGGTGCAAAACAGCTCAACTTGCGTTTGGGCTTTAGCATGGCAGCAGCGCAGCGTTTGACGAGAAATTGAGGCCCACCCGATCACTGCCCGATCGGGTGGTGGATCGGGTGAAATGACCAAACGAGCCCAGCAGCACCACAACGCCTGTAGCACCACAACGAGACCAAGCAGCACTCCACCCGATCGGGTCGGGCGGTGGTCACCCGATCGGGTCTGGGGACATGCTTCCTCGCCCGATCGGGTCCGCAACTTTCATACCCGATCAATAAATCTTCGCCCGATAGGGCCATTTCTGCCCGATCAGTGCACGGAAACCTCCTTTTTGACTCTTTGGCTTCCTAATCTTCACGTTTAGGGGTCTTGGGACCTCCTAAACTACCCATAAAGCTCGTGAGCCATCCTACGTGCCTCGTAACATCTCGTAAAGTCGGGGTTGCTTCCAAATGGCTCGGGTATAAGGAGAAAACTCCCTAAAACCTGCAATTCAACACTAAAATACCAAACCACAACTATATACGATAGTTAACACAAAATAGCTCCCAAGAGCTCCAATGACGCACAAATTAGCTTGTAAATAAGGGAGAAAACTCTATATAAATACGTGATATCATACTCCCCCAAGCTAAACCTTTGCTTGTCCTCAAGCAAACAGAACATGAACATGGAATAGATTACCTCACCCCAAAGATAAAAATAAATCAAAGCTCAAAACATTTCCAAGACTAAGAATCGTTCAAGCAGGCATAATTCAAGTTTGGCTAATCAAATCCATCCAACCACCAATCATTCAACCAATTCATCAAACTCAAGCATCCACAAGGCATACAAGTCCTGAAAGGGCTCTCACAAGGGTGTCGCTCCTCTCTATTTTGTGGCAGGCAAAGAATATGCCCGAACACACACCAACCCGACCAAAGGTACCCTTCCCACTCACACTCTCATGTGTTTAAGAAGGTTCAATGACGATCAACCTAGTCAAGTCGACTCAATTAGCAGAAATACTCCCTAGCTTTGACAAACTGACTCGAAATCAATCAAATGAACAATGCAGACATAAGCTCAAGAGGACTTTATAGGGTTGTAATGGGGCTTAGGCGAGAGGTAGGGGATACTTTTGGGTAATGTGGTGGAAAAACCAAGAAAGGGGGAGCATAAATCATTCAAACAAGGCCTAAGATGGCCTACATAACTCCCAACAATCATCATAAAACCATGTAAAGTAACCCAACTCTCATAAATCAATGAAAAGCTCATAACAAACCCAATTTTCTAGCAATGGAGCGAATATTCCTTTATGAACGTACGTGAATGAAAGAACTAGAATTCTTTTGAATTTTCATTTCATTTTTCTTTCATTTTTCTGAACTTCATTCACGCAACTCTAAACTCGCTTTTTCTTTTCTCTTTCTCACTCTCAAACCACAGCAAATACACTTTTCAATTCCTCAAAAACCAAACTAAACCAACAAACCAATCTCAAACTCAACCCATACAAAAGCTCCCCCAAGCTAGGCTTGGAATAATATCACGTGAAGGGTTTTGGCTCATAATAGGGGTTTAAGTAACACGAAACAAGTCATTAGGCTCAGCGGGGCTAAGGAGGATAAAAGTATATCAAAAACTCACTCTGAAGCTCAAGAATAAGACAAAAGAACGCCTCTATCACAGCACATGCTACAAGTCATCTAAAATCAGACAAGTACGAAGTCAAAGTCAAGATCAATCCACTAAAGAGGAACTAACACACAAGAATAGACTGGATAATAATATGAATCCAATAGGCTACAAAGAGGCCTCACAGTCTAACCAATTCAGGTATGCAGCACAAAGTGGTCTAATATAATCCTAAAATGCTCGAAATCATAGCAATCAAACATCAAATCATAGCCTCAAGATCACAAATGCCCAGCTATCCAGAAAACAAAGTCAAATCATTTTCAAATAGAGTACAGCAAGGGGCACAGGGAGGCAACTAAACCATTCATGGGAACCGCATTTTTTTTTGATTTTTTCAGTATTTTTGAAAGCAGTAAATCTATCCTAGAAAGTAGTAAAAGAGATAGGGAATACAAACAGAACTCCTCCCCCAAGCTGAACTTGGCAGTGTCCTCAATGCCAAAAGGTGATAAGGACTATGCTAAGAGGAAAAACAATGTTAGTGCCCTCACTCTCGCTGACAAAAAAGAAAAAAAAAAAAAAGACAAGGAAAAGGGAAAGAAAAATACGAGTTGCCTCTCGCACAGCGCTTGTTTATAAAGGTCCCGCACGACCATAATCTTCCCTCTCTCAAATAGGAGGGGCTTGGCAATGAGTGCCACCCTCATCAAACATCTTTCTCCTCCAAATGTTCTTAACTATGCCTCCAGACGGTGAGGCAACCTTAGGTGGAATTGGAGTCTTCTCCACACCTACTTCATCCAAAACCTCATCCCTGCAACAAGATTGTTCAAGCATAGGTGCCTTAACAGCATTGGTTAGTTTAAACATCACTTTATCATCACCAACACTAAGAGTTAAAGACCCAGACTTAACATCAATTACAGCACCAGCAGTACACAAAAATGGCCTACCCAAGATAATAGGAATCTGGGCATCCTCATCCATATCTAATACCACAAAATCAACAGGGATATAGAATTTCCCTACCCTAACAGGAACATCCTCTAAAACACCTAGAGGGTATTATATAGAACGATCCGCCATCTGTAAAGTGATTTGTGTGCATTTAAGGGCTCCCATGTTCAGTTTCTTATAAACAGACAATGGCATAACAGAAACAGAAGCACCTAAATCACACAAAGCCTTATTAATAAAAATAGGTCCAAGATGGAAGGGTATAGAAAAGCTACCAGGATCTTTTAACTTTGGTGGGGTTTTATTTTGAATAAAAGCACTACACTCTTCAGTAAGAGCGACACGTTCTACCCCACCAAAGTCTCTTTTCTTAGTAATCATGTCTTTCAGAAATTTGGCATAAACAGGCACTTGGGTAATTAAATCTGTGAATGGAATTGTTACCTCAAGGTTCTTGACCATAGCCAAGAACTTACCAAACTGCTGATCGACCTTGGACTGTTGCATCCTGTGAGGAAAAGGTAGCCTTGGTGTGAAAGGCGTTTCAGGAACCTTCTCCTTTTTCTTCCCTGTCTGTTCAGCTTCTGCAGACAAATCGACTTCAGACGTCGAATTCTTCCTTTTTCCTTCCTCTACCACCCTCTTCTTCCCTGTAGTTGGGGTAACCTCATCAATGGGCACTGGAGGGGCATCATATGCAATGCCACTACGAAGAGTGATGGCATTCACATGTTCTCTCTGAACTGGTTGCCCTGGCAATTGTCCCTGTTGCCTCTGCGCATTAGATTCTGCCAACTGTGCAACTTGAGCCTCGAGAAGTTTGATATGCTTCTCTTGGTTCCTCCGTGCTTCCTCATGTGCCTTTTGCATAGACAATATCAGTTTCATCAGTTCAGAATTGCTAGGCTCTTGTGGGTTGTGTTGTGGAGGTGGGGTGGGAAAATTTTGTGGGGTTTGGAAATTATTGTGGTTGTGGAAGTTTTGTGGTGGTGGTCTTTGGAAATGTTGTGGGGTTTGATGGTATGAAGGTTTAGGGTAGTTTTGTGGAGGTGGAGGTTGATAGTTTTGTGGGTTTTAGTAGTTATGTGAAGGGGGGAAGGTTTGTGGCCTTTGTTGAAAGGCGTTTGCCTGCTCCATCTGAAATTGACTGTACTGACAGTCATGCCCAAAGTGACCCTGAACACCACATACCTCGCAGTAAGATGAGGTAATGGGTGCTACGGCAGACATAGCATTGATGCTCATAGGCGGAGGTGTCGAACTAGAAGACTTCATTAGTTGCTGAGTCAGTTGCGCCATCTGAGATGTAATCAATGAAATAGCGTCAACTTCAAGTACCTTCTTAGTCAAACTCCTAGATGATGAATGGTCATTGGCTGCAAGATTTGATATGAATTCATAACCCTCATCAACTGCCTTGTCTAAAAACACTCCTCCTGCAGACGAATCAACAATACACTTCGTCTGAGGCTGCAGACCATTGTAGAATGTCTGCGTCAAGAACCATTTGTCCTTATTGTGGTGTGGACACTCTCTCTGTAGATCTCTAAACCTGGCCCACGCTTCCCTTAATGTTTCATCAGGCTCTTGGGAAAACGTGGCTGGTTTATTTCTGATTTCTGCTGTTTTAGTAGGTGGGTAATACTCTCTCAGAAACGCAGCAGAAATCTCACTCCATTCTGTTTCTTTCACGTCGTTCAACCATTTCTGGGCTCTATCTCTTAATGAAAACTCGAACAACATGACTTTTAGTTGATCTGGAGTGACCCCGGCATGTTTGACGGTTCGACAAAGCTGTTGGAACCGCTGCAGATGATTGGCCGGGTCTTCAGTAGGATGCCCACCAAACTGATTTTGCTGGACCATGCTGATGAGTCCAGGCTTGATCTCAAAATTTGCCGCGGCAATGGTGGGCATAGTAGGTCCAGTGGAGAGACCATCTGGGTTGGGCACCCCATATGATTTCAGTGACTTTGACATGACTGAACTTAGGGTGTCTGTTCCAGAGGTGTTCAGCTGAACAGACTGCTTTTCTTTCTGATTTTTCTTTCGAATCCGCCTGATAGTCCTAGTAAGATCGGGATCCGCTGGGATGGGGGAACCGTTTCTTTGAGACCTGGGCATACAAAAGAAACAAAAAGAAGCAGTAAAACGTACCTCAATTGGAACAATGAAGTTCCAACGAGGCACAGAGAAGTAGACCAAATAATCAAATAAAAACTTAGAAAACTAGCCGTCTCCCCGGCAACGGCGCCAAAATTTGATAGGTTTTAGTCGTATCACCTAATCAAAAATAAACCTACGGTCCTCTAACTAAGGTAGTCAGTGGAAGCAGGGTCGAATCCACAGGGAGACAGAGTTTCTAAATCAATATTCAACCAATTCAGCTACTCCTGATGAAATCAGGAAGGAATTAATTAAACTAAAGAATAGACTACAGAAGACGGAATAAATCGAGGATTAAACTATGGAATAAAAGTCTAGGGTATTAGGTCGGTCCACCATGCTTATACCAATCAAATAGGGTCAACTACTATCAAAACCTACGTCAAGAGTCGGGGATTAGAGCCTATGTTGAGCTATGGTTAAGACTCAACGCTCATAGTTCAACATACGCCGCATGTTCACTAACGTAATCACAACTACTAACGTGTCCTAGGCCTCTAGTCGTAAGACGGATCTGTGCAAACAACTATTAACCACAAGCAACCAACGAAACTGCGCAATAACGTTAATTACTCAATAAAGAACAAACCACATCACAATCACCCTAATCAAGCCCTAGAAATCAATAAGAGTCTAAATCACAATCATGGTATAAACATGGCTTTCCTATCTAACACCCTAGAAAGAGACTACTCAGACATGATTGAATTAACAACGACAAAACTAATATGAAACCCTAACAATTGCATCATGAACGATTAAATAAATAAACTAAGCAATTGAGAATAATAAAAGAGATTAGGGTAAGAAAGAATACCAATTAACGGAAAGCAGGAACTTTATTGAAATCGAAATAGGTTTGATCACCTCTAAATTAATCTAAAGTGTTTGAATTGAACTAAGAACAATGAAGAATAAAACTAGTCTAAAGCTAATGAAAGATGAATAAAAGATGTATCTCCAGATAATGAGGAAAACGGTATTTATAATACCCCTCAAGTCTAATTAAAAATAGGAAGCAAAAGTCGAAAATCGCGACAAATGGTGCCAGACCCGATCGGGCCCGAGCACAGTACCAGATCGGGTCTGGTGCAAAACAGCTCAACTTGCGTTTGGGCTTTAGCATGGCAGCAGCGCAGCGTTTGACGAGAAATTGAGGCCCACCCGATCACTGGCCCGATCGGGTGGTGGATCGGGTGAAATGACCAAACGAGCCCAGCAGCACCACAACGCCTGTAGCACCGCAACGAGACCAAGCAGCACTCCACCCGATCGAGTCGGGCGGTGGTCACCCGATCGGGTCTGGGGACATGCTTCCTCGCCCGATAGGATCGGGCAACCCTCGCCCGATCGGGTCCGCAACTTTCATACCCGATCAATAAATCTTCGCCCGATTGGGCCATTTCTGCCCGATCAGTGCACGGAAACCTCCTTTTTGACTCTTTGGCTTCCTAATCTTCACGTTTAGGGGTCTTGGGACCTCCTAAACTACCCATAAAGCTCGTGAGCCATCCTACGTGCCTCGTAACATCTCGTAAAGTCGGGGTTGCTTCCAAATGGCTCGGGAATAAGGAGAAAACTCCCTAAAACCTGCAATTCAACACTAAAATACAAAACCACAACTATATACGATAGTTAGCACAAAATAGCTCCCAAGAGCTCCAATGACGCACAAATTAGCTTGTAAATAAGGGAGAAAACTCTATATAAATACGTGATATCACCATTTCACTGAAGAATGGCAAATACACATCGATGAGACAGATGTCCACCTTGTGTTCGGTCTACCATATGGAGGACAAACTGTTTACTACAAGAAAGAAGAAGAAGACGAGTGTGAAGAATCTGGACAAGCATCTTATGATGAATGGAAAAGTTTTGAAGAAAAATGGAAGAAGAAACACTTGAAAAACAAGTTAAACAACAAGGCTATTTGCGAAGACCTGGAAGTGAGAAGGTTTGACGACTATTGGATTTAGGATTTCTTATTAGTGGAAGTGAACTCGTTGCGTATATCAACATCAAATAAGCAACTAAAGTTTAGTTTCATGAGGTATTGCATCGATATAACAAAGATAAAAAAAATTGATGGGAAATTCCCAATGGTATACCCATACTTTTGCAATATCCCACTGGTATACCCAAGTTTTTTGAAATCCCGAAAATATACCCGAACTCATGATAAACTCCCAACCGTGACATTATTATGTATTTTCTGTTAAAAAATAGAATATTCCGTTAAATTGAAGTGTTTGTTAACCTTGGTTAGGAAATTTAAAAGAAAAAAAAATTACAAACAACACCAACCTCCCCTTCTGGCACCATAAACCACCAATCTCCCCTAAACACAGCTGCCAGCCACCATAAAAAACCAGCACCACCGCCATTCAAAAACCATCACAATCTCTCTCCTCCCACCTGCACCATTCCAATCTCTCTCCTCCAAACTACCTTCCTTTCTCACTCCCCTCGCAGGTGGGTGGGTGCGTGAGAGAGGGAGAGAAAGTTAGTAAGGGGGGTTGTATTAAGGATTTAGGGTTAATTAACCATGATAATTAACCATGATTAGTAGTACTTAACGATTTTTGTTACTAAAGTCATGGTTGGGAGTTTATTATGAGTTCAAGTATATTTTTGGGATTTCAAAAAACTTGGGTATACCATTGGGATTTCGCAAAAGTATAGGTATACCATTGGGAATTTCCCAAAATTGATTGGTGTTCCTTTACGTTGAAATGCTTGGAGGACAATACAGAATACTGGAAGAAAAAACCTGGAAGATACTTTAATGGACCATACAACTTGCTGATGGTAAGAAATCATCTAGCAAAGCAAAAGTAATATTTTCGTGCTCTATAAAAGTACATAATAAGCTCTTTGAAGATGTGAATAATGTTCTTCTATTTTGCAGATTCTGTACTTTGACAGAACAAGAGTGGGCTCAATGAGTCAAAAGAGGGAGGTACCTCTAGTAAGCACATGGAGGTCTAAACAGCTGAATGAAAGATTAAAGCTGGAAAAAAATAAGTTCGGACAAGGAAAGGTAATACCCCCCATCAAATTCAAACATTTGAAGAATGTTGCTCCTTAATGGGACATTCTCATAGAAGAAGGAAAAAAACAAAGAGCTGAGCCTCAAAGACTGAAAGACAAAGAAACAGTCCAAACAATAACAACTAGGACACAAAAGCAACGACAATCACAAGAGGGCAAAAAGAAAATGAGTTGCATCCACAACTCTATGTAAGCAATAATTTACAAACTTAAACCTTGATCATTTTCTTATACATATACTGGTGTTGTATAAAATAAACTAGACTAACTCTTCAAACTTGTGTTGTACTAGAAAATTTTCATAAACAATAAGATGTTCTAGTAACAATACCTTCATGCTCTTTTAATTATAGATAATTGACTTATATAAAATGAAGAATAGAATATGTCCCATTTGACTAAACCTAATATTCTATATTGTCTTTGGAATACAGTTTGTAATGTTGTTCTTTTTTACTTCACTTAATGCTCTCACAAAAGAAAAAATGACAGTTTTCATCATAATAAAAAACCTAATAATAAGAACATAATATGTTCTTTGTAACTTTGCTTAATGTTCTTTCAATAATTGTCTAATGTATAATGAATCCATGTTTCAAAATCACACAAGAGTTCCTCAATGCACTGTCATCAGCTTGCACTAAGCTATCAGATTCCCTCATCTTATTTGAAGATTTAATGCACAAGATAGAAGAGTTATTTGAAGGCCAAGAAGTGGTTAAGTCCACAATTGAGAAACTTGTTTGTTCAATAATCTTCAACAAGAAGGGAAACGAGAGTGACGAAGATGCACAGAAAAAAAAATAAGGCGAGGAAGATGCGCAGGAAAAGGAACATCAAGAAACAGAAGGAGAATTTTAGAAAAAAGAAGGTGAAGCAGGAGCTAGTTCAAGTCAGAAGGCAGATCAGAGGGTCCCTAATATCCTAAGCCAAGACGATGAGTTCATATCAAGCGAGGAGTTCTTGAGGTTGTACAAAATTGCAGAAGATGCTGCAATAAAATATTTCATAGAGAAAAAGAGGGAAGAAAAGGAAAAACCGCTTCGAAGAAGGAGGACACCGCTGATTTTGGGGACCCCTACTTTCAAATTGATCAATAGCGAAAGCTCACCGAATCCAAATGAGACCGAGTCCCCTTCACAACAATACAACTCTAGCTTGGATGAGATTAGTATTATCCCATTGCCACATAAAAACGATAAAGGAAAAGCAAAAAATGTATGAAGAGGATGAAACAAGAACAACTATCGAGAACGTGCTTGGGGACTTAGAAAAGGAACATAACCGGGTTGATAGCCAAGAGCAGCTCGAGCTGATGGAAGTAATTGAGCGTTTGAAGATAAAGATTTGGGAGCCTTTGACTGCAACTACGTCTTCTCGAGCTATGCCACCTCCGGTTATGTCGCCAGAAACAGAATCCTTGGGATTAAACGACATCTTTGAAGTGGACTGGCCATCATACATTTTCAAGGATGATCCAATTATCGATCAGGATCCTAAAATTGGTAAAGTTCCAGTAGCAGATATAGAACTTCACTTCATCAAGCAAGCTTATATCGAAATGAATGCTAACAATAATGTTTTTGAAGGCGAAAAAGGTCAATCTTCAACAAATGAAATGAATGAAAGGTAAAATCTTTCAAATATAAAAACATGATGCATATTGTTTGTTACATATAAATCTGTCTTTTATAATATGTCCTTTCACTGATCATGATAATGTTCTTTCTAAAATAAAATTATGATTTGTGAAGGGTTGGGAGTCCAGAGCAGCAAGAAGCAAATGAAGGCTAACAAGAGTTGGATAGCAATCAGCAAAACAATAAAGATGATAAAGGGTAATCTGTTCTTTGATTTATAATTAGTGTTGTATATGGACAAGTTAAATGTTTTCTTCAAAAAATTAAAAGTTCTTCATGAATTATAGTATTTTATAAAAAAGTAATGTATTAAATTCAAATTTATTTAAATTACACTCATGAACATCATGAGGAGGATCAAAAAGGGGATGAAGAAAGTGAAGGAATAGAAGAAAAAACTCCTACAGAGGACAAAGACAATCAAGAGTAAGATGTTCTTTGAAAATACACAAAATGTTCTTCAATATGCTCTAATAGTGATCTTTTAAATTTACAGTAAAATGAATGATTAAATGCATATTTTGTTCTTAATTATAGAGGATTTGATACAAGGGACCCCCTTTCCAATTCCGAATTGGAAACTAAGAATGTTAAAGATCATATTCTATTTGAAGAAAAAAAGAATGATTTGGAGTAAGTTATTGTCTATTTATCTGCATAGGTTCACTAAGTTTTTGTAATGCTTACTAAATGCTCTGTTAATTCTATGTTAATGTTCTTTTTATTGATCTTCATTACAGAGTTATGGATACAACTACATATCAGTCCAATCCTGATATTGGATCAAAACCTGATGAACAACAGATTATAGGTGAAACAACAAATATATAATCCAAGTATGTTCTTTCTTATTAATTATAGCAGCTTAAATATTGAAAAGATTACGTTCTTGTAGAAAATGATCTTTTCAATAAACATCAGAAAATTCTTTTTAATATCGAATATCTAATGTTTTCTAATATAGTGTTGCGGATACAACTGCACTTCCGTCCAATACTGAAGTTGGATCTACGACAATTGAAGATCAAGTTGCTTCTGAAAGTGCACAAATGGATTTAGAGTAAGTTTTTTTTTACCGTGGTAGCTTTAGTAGTATCTTGTATGTGATTTTAAACCTATTGAGAATAATATTTGAAATTGCTAAAAACAAATGTGTATTTATATCTTAGGGCCTGTTTGGTTCACTAAACTGGAATGGAATGGTATGGATTTCCATACCAGGGTGGTATGGTTACAGATTCCCATACCAGTCTCAAACTGTTTGGTTCAATCCTGTAATGGATTCAATGTCCAATTCTACTGTTTGGTTCACTTTTAGAATGGATTCTGCACCCAGTTCATTGACGGTCAGCTTTCCTTAAAATATGAGCTCCTCACTGCTTCTCCACGATGCCACTAAGAAAAGAAACACAGACATAGCTAAAGCACATAAAATCCACTGACTAGCAATAGGTATCATAACAAAATTCCAGTTAAACCCCCCCCCCCCCCCCCCCCCCACCCCACCACACACCCAAAAAAAAGTTGATTTTTGTTTCATGTGCATTTCTTTTACTCGGTCTTTTTGTTCACCACTGAGTGTGACTTCCTTCCTGCTCAAGATGTTACTGAAAGCTTTGTTGAGAGAGTGATGAGAGTCAAAGAAGTCAGAAACATGGAGCCTAAAGTAAAAGTGAAAGGTATGAATTTCGAAGGAGATTGAACAAACATTGATGTTCCAATGCTTAAACTGACATTAGAATTTTCATAAATCATAGAATATTCTATTTGATAGGTCAGGCACTAGAAGAACCAAAAAAACAAGGGGGAACATAGGGATTATAATGCTACTAAAAGAATAGAAATGGGATCTGAACTTATTGCTTGGATTAGAGCATTTTATTTGTTCATGAGTACACGGAGATGGCCTAAGATTTCATACTAATGGAAACTGGCTAATAATTTGAGCTAGATTTTAGATCCACTATTATAATCAACAAGTTGAAGGAATAGCCACAAGCTACAAAAAATTGTTCTCCCACCAATGTACCAATCCTTTGCTAGTTTGCTACTTGACATCATATAAATATTGACATTGTTTCAAAGGATGTCATATGGACATTATTATTAGCTTTCCTAGCATTCAAGGGGCCAAGAAATTCATTGCTCCATCAATTTACCACATACGTAACTGCTCTTAGGTTTTGATAATATAGATATAGATTGTTCAATGAAAAAGCATACAGTAACCAGAATAGCTAAAGATGAGAATATAGATAGTTCTAGCCTTAAAAATAGAGTTTACAATAAAAAAGTACAATGAAATTGATTGCTCCGTTAATGAAAAATTATTGTGAGTCTAGTACTATGTCATTCATGTATGGTGTAGGGTTCTTTTTTTTGTCCTAATAACTTTCTATTTTGTGGAATGTAGGAATAGGGAACATAACGAATGTCATCAAGATATTAGATGTTACAGAAGAAGGAGGCGCAAGGAAAATCTAAGCCCAATTGTGGATCAAAGGATTATACAAGACATTATGTCAGAATGTGAGAAAAACAAGTAATGTTTACTAAAATTTAGAACATGAATGACATATTTTTGGACATATTTGAACAGATTTAGGACATGTGTATAATTTAACTATTTGAACAAGTAATGTTTACTTATGCATTATTTCGTAATTCACTATTTATGAAACTTTGGAATTGTTGATAGAGTCTTGTAGCTTCTTATTCATCTTCATTTTTGTAGTTAGATATTAAAGTTATCGCAAGTAATAATTGAGTTGTAAATTCATGGTAGAAGTTTTTCAACTTCTTAAAAAAAGTAGTAGAGAACATGAGCAAAATTTAGAAATGTTCCAGATTTTTGCTCCTATGTTTTAAATATTAGTTTATATGTTCTAAAATTTTGTTCCTAGGTTCTAAATATTTGTTCTTATGTTCTAAATGTTTGTTCTTATGTTCAAAATATTTTCTTCTTATGTTCTAAATGTTTGTTCTTATGTTCTAAATGTTTGTTCTTATGTTCTAAATGTTTGTTCTTATGTTCTAAATGTTTGTTCTTATGTTTTGAATGTTTGTTCTTATGTTCTGAATATTGGTTCCTATGTTCTAAATGTTTGTTCCTATGTTCTAAATGTTTGTTCCTAGGTTCTAAATATTTATTCTTATGTTCTAAATGTTTGTTCTTATGTTCTAAATATTTGTTCTTGTGTTCTAGATGTTTGTGACTTAGAGAATATATTGTGACTTGAATGAGAAACAATGTTTTTTATTTATGAATTTCAATTCACTGAAGAAGATGATCCCGTTAAAGAAGGAGAAGAGAGAACGAAGAACAAAGTAGAAAAGAAACGCAGTAAGAAGGAGATGCATGAAAAGAAAGCAAAAAAGAGAAAAAATATCAAAGAAGAAGACTATGAAGAAGAAGAAGATGATGATGATGATTGTGTGGAAGTTGATGGTACAAAGGCAAGGGCCTTACATCAAAGTGTTTCACCCAAGAATTTTATGTCGATAGTTCTCAAGAATTTGTCTCCATCACATAAGGATGCCATAAGGAACATAGGCTTTGGAGGGTTTTTAGAGTTGGATCTTAGTTCACATAATTCATCTTTTTGTGATAAATTAGTGCGAAGTTTTGATATAGATAGAATTAGTATAAAGCTTGATGGAAATCAAGAGATCGATATAGTTTAGATGATATTCATATTGTTTATGGCTTTCCAAAAGGTGGGGAGCTAATAGTTGAACCAAAAGAGGAGGAGGAGAGGGATTGGAGGTTGTTTTTGAAAAGATGGAGAGAAACATTTGGACTTAGAAAAGGAAGTCCAAATAATTCAAAGGTTATTGCTGAGGTTGAAAGGCTTAAGGGACAACCTATATGTGATGAGTTCATATGGAATTTATCGCTTGTGTTGTCAATTGTTGTATTCGTTCAACAACAAATGATGCATTGAATTACAAATTTTTATATAGTTGTTTGGACACCAAAAGAATTAGGAAAAATTGTAGGGAATAAGTGAAGCTTTTCGTGGTATTCTTTTAATAAGTTAAACTTTGAATAATCCTGGAATAAGTTAAACTTTTAAGGGTATTTGCTTTTAACAAGTCAAAACCGGTTTAAAAACACAAAAATGGTTGGGGATGGAAATTAGAAGAAGAGAAGGAACACAGAAATCATAAAATTAGAATTTAAGAAAAGTCTCACGTGTTACCCGTTGAATAATTTATAAGTCATTTGACTTGTTAAAAGTTTAAGTAATATCAAAGTTGACTTATTCCAGGATTATCTAAATTTAAACTTATTAAAAGAAGACCGCAAAAACGTTGACTTATTATTGACAATTTTAACTTATCAAACTGAATTGGTGTGAGTTTGTATTTAGAAGTGCACGTGAGTCTGCCAAAGAATGGCAAAGGAGATCTTCCCACTATACCGGTCCATTGCCTTTTTTGATGGTAATTGTATTGATAACTCTTTTTTTATATATATATTTATTATTTTTCATATGTATACTAACCAAGATTTTATATGTTTGTCAGATATGTTACTTTGATCGTCTTCAAAGATCAAATATTCAACATCCAAGAAGGATTCCACTTACTTCAATGTGGAAGAAAGAATTAATGAAAGATAGGATGCTTTTAGAAAAGCAAAGGGGTTTTGGAAAAGGAGTTGTACTTGAGAGAATAAAAGACTCAAACATGGAAAAAGAAAAAGGCAATGAAGAAGATGCAAGAGTTACAACCCAACCTCAACTACTCCAAATGAAATGACGGTAAAAAAATAAACTTGTTAAAAGTAATTCAAAACATTGTTCCTCATTCAAGTCACAATATATTCCAAGTCACAAATAGTACTCATGTTCTAAATTTTTGTTCTTATGTTCTAAATGCACGTTCTTATGTTCTAAACTTTTGTCAATATGTTCTAAACTTTTATTTTTATGTTCTAGACTTTTTGTTCATATGTTCTAAACTATTATTCTTATGTTCTAAATTTTAATTCTTATGTTCTAAATTCTTCTTCTTATGTTTCTAAATGTATGTTATTATGTTCTAAACTTTTGTTCATATTCTCTAAACTTTTGTTCTTATGTTCTTAATAATTTTGAAAACTTGGCTAAACAACTTGTTGGTACCTTGAAAGAAATGTATGTGATGATGGATAAGGCACGAGATATCTTTCAAGAAGAAGGTGAACAATTGAACAAACTTATACATGGTATATGCAACAAGTACCAACAAATCACAAATCCATCCACATCTAGCCAAGACTTGTTTGATGAGCCACAATTCATCAAAGAGTTGAATGAGGCTATGACAAGAGCTTGAAAAAAATTCAACGGAAAGAAACCAATTGATATTACTCCACCAAACTTTGTCTTGTTGAGTCAATCACCTACATGTAGGGAGGGAGATACTTCTTGTAGTAAAGCAAACATCGAAAATCAAGTTGTGCAAGAACATGGCGATAAAGACTTGATCATGGATGAAGATAACATGAAGACAACTCCAATGGACAATTCAAATCAAGCATGTGATGAACAAGATGTTGATCAAAGAAAGAGGTAAATAACAAACACATAGTTACATTAAGAATGTAATGAAGAAAGTTTGTTTTCATATTATATAGAAAATTTGTATTATCCTTCTAATGAATTTTATACACTATAATACACTTGTTTTATTGGATATGTAATGATATTTGAAATTTTATGATAATTAAAGTTTTTTTTCATATGCTCTAAACTTTTGTTCCTATATTCTAAACTTTTGTTTCTACGTTCTAAACTTTTGTTCTTATGTTCTAAACTTGTGTTCTTACGTTCTAAACTTGTATTATTCTTTTATACACTAATACATTTGTTTTACTGGATATGTAATGATATTTGATATTTTATGATAATTAATGTTTTTCTTGCATATAATAATGTCAAAGGAAAAGAAGTTAGTGAGGAACCCAAGAGGGGGAAAAGGTTTCCTGAAAACCTTCCATCTTACTTTCATTCACCTTTTATGGTGAAATATGACGAGGTGTTCAAGAAAATGGATCGACATAAGAAGAAAATAGCAGACTTTGCATTTGCCGAAGCACTAGAGAAGTATTTTCTATAATTCACATTACTCTTTCTTATACCATTACCTCTTAGTTACATGCATGATAACTAAACAATGACTTCTTTTTCTAATTTGCAGTGACCTCTTGTACGATGACGGATTAACCACCATCCACAGAAACGATTTGTCTAGTCTTACTGAAAACAAACATATTCTAAACAACACTGTTTATGCTTGGAGTTGTATCTTGAATGATGAAAACATGAGGCGAGGTGTAGGATCAACCAGGAGATTCTTCTTCACAACCGAAGCATATGTAAGTGTGTCATAAGTTGTGTAGTATAATTGAAACAATTTGTTACTAAAAAAGACTTTCTCAATTTGCAGATCATCTTGTGCACGAACAATTACTTTCAATCCACAGACAATTTAGATGCTAGACTTCAAACTCGGGTCGAGAGGTTGGATAAGGAGATGAATCATGCTAAACGAAATAACTTTCGAAGAGTTGATCTGGTATATATTTCAAAAACAAATAGTATTTTACATTTTATAACTTCACAAATTTTCTCTAATAATAACAACAATTCTCTTTTTAGGTGTTCTTTCCTGTGATAAATTCAAGTCATTACTATCTAATCTATGTCAACTTTATGACCAACACATAAGAAGTAATTGACGACAGACTTCTTGAACAAAAATCCTCATTTTGGCTCAAGTACAAGAACCATCCAAATAATTTGGTAATTCCTATGTTATGTATGTCCATATTCATATATTCATTTTGAAGATTATTTGTTTTCTAATGAATTTTTTTGGATTTTTTAGTTGAGATGTTTTGCAAAATACTTGTTAGCTAAGACAAACACAAGTTTAGATATTGCATATTTCAAAACAAAGACATTGAAGATGAATTGGAGAACCAATGACAACCATGATGATTGTGGTGTGTTCCTTCTCAAACACATGTAAACATATCATGGGGAAAAAGAATCTGAATGGTATTCTGGATTTAGATTAAATGATGTAAGTTAACTACGTCTTTGTTTCCTACCTACACGTATAAATTGAACTTTACATTTATTATATGTTTTGTGCTTTGTTTGCACAACACCACTAGTTATTCATTTCTTTCTTTTTGAACCTTAATAAGATTTGTTTTTCAGGTTAAACAAATGAATAAACTCCAAGTTGAATATTGTTCCGAGATACTTACCCACCAAAAGAATATCCTACATCATATTGTTCGTGCAAAGGCAAAGATATGGTCAAAAGCGAATGAGGATGCGTAGTAGCGTCTGGCTATCTTAATAGATATTATTAATGTATCATTCATTACTTTTTGGTAGAAAAATGTGGCTATTATTCCTTTGTATTTAAAAAAACCATTTTGAATGTTTTTGAATAAAAAATTAATGGAACAAATACTTCTCTATGAACAAGAATGGTTTCTTTCTTTTAATTTATATCTTGTGCATCGTAGATTTAGAACATATTTGATAAATTAAGATATGTGCTTAAAAGTTTAAAACATAAGAACAAAAGTTTAGAACATAAGAACAAAAGCTTAGAACATATGATCAATAATTTAGAACATAAGAATAAAAAGTTTAGAACACAAGACCAAAAGTTTAAAACATAAGAACAAAAGTTTAGAACATAAGAACAAAAGTTTAGAACATAAGAACAAAAGTTTAGAACATATGGACAATAATTTAGAACATAAGAATAAAAAGTTTAGAACATAAGACCAAAAGTTTAGAACATAAGAACAAAAGTTTAGAACATAAGAACAAAAGTTTAGAACATAAAGAACAAATATTTAGAACATAGGAAACAATATTTAGAAGGAAAATTTGTCAGGAATAAGTAAACCTTTGCGTTGACCGCTTTTAACAAGTCTATCTTAATTTATTCCATTAACAAGTTAACCTTGAATACCCTCCGCTTTTAACAAGTTTTTTTTACTTGTGACCTGATATTAACTTGTTAGAGTAGGTCACTTGTCCACGTGTCTAATTTCAATTGGTTTAAATTATTTAATATTTTTTATTTTTTATCTCTCTTTTCTTTCCCTTTTTTTTCCCTTTTCCGTCATCTTCCTTCTCCTCCACAACTATGACAACAACCACCCTCTTCCTCTTTCCATGCCACAACCACCACTAAACACATCCAACCTCAACCATTGAACCAGACCCGATAATGTGACTTAACAGAGTATAAATATTCTGCAACTCATTAATCTATGTAATAAGATCAAGAGGGTTACAAAACATTAGTGCTTATTGTTTACAAAATATCATCTTCATAATTTTGACAAAGATAATTTTAACAAACATTGACATGGGAATGGCAATGCTGTCACCAAACGAGAAATCAAACAAAAACTAAATAACCCAACAAAGCAAAGCATTCAATTAATATAATAGAAAAGGGGATCATAGTCTTATACTGTTAAAGTCCAAGTCTGGCGCAAAGCACGGCGTCGACCAACAGATCCAAACCCAGTAAAAATGCCAACAAAACCCATCACTTTATGCCTCTTCTTCACATCCTTACTCAATGAAGAACCATCTGAAATGCCCACAACACTATCATCTGTTCGTTCCCAAACCACAGAGACAGTCCTGGGTTCGATTGATTTACAGTTTTGGTTCAAAAAGGACACTGAAATAAGGAGTCCGAAGATTAACCACCACCACCATCCTCCTCTTTCAATCGATAATTTAAAGGGGCACTAAGTTGATTTGCTTCAATACTTGTGTTCTTCTCTCCAAAAGCTTCTTTGTTGAGGTGGTTTATTTGATGGAAAATTGATAGGAGTGTTTTTTATGCTCAATTTTAGTGTTTTGTAATGATGAATGTTGGGTTGAGGGCTGCCCAGTACACAACCACCGCGGCTCTGCCGCTGCAGCCACCGCTGGTCCGCAGCACTACCATTGACGTCTTGACGAGTCTATGGAGGAACGCTACTGGAAATTGCAATACCAGAGTTAAACCATTGCTAAATTCATGGACTTTCACCTTCTCCAACCATCCAATTTGGTTCAATCACAATCTGGGGAGTGGAGGTCTGAGTTTGGGTTGGGGGAGGTGGGAGAGGGGGTTGTATTTTTGTAATTATTTTTTAAAATATAAATGTTAAATATTAAAATATTTAATAAAAGAGTGACACGTGTCATTTTAACCTGTTGAAAAGGTTAATAAGAGGTGATAGCCAGTTTTAACTTGTTAAAAGCGGAGGGTATTCAAGGTTAACTTGTTAATGGAATAAATTAAGGTAGACTTGTTAAAAGCGGTCAACGCAAAGGTTGACTTATTCTTGACAAATTTTCCTATTTAGAATATAAGAACAAAGTTTAGAACATAGAAACAAAAGTTTAGAACATATGAACAAAAGTTTAGAACATAAGAACAAAAGTTTAGAATATAAAGAACAAAAGTTTAGAACATAAGAACAAAAGTTTAGTACATAACAACAAAAGTTTAGAACATAGGAACAAAAGTTTAGAACATAAAGAACAAAAGTTTAGAACATATAGAACAAAAGTTTAGAACATAACAACAAAAGTTTAAAACATAAGAACAAAAGTTTAAAACAAAATAACAAATACTCAAACAATATGAACATAAATGATTTTGCATAAGGTTATTGAGGAGAAATGTCTAGCTATGGAAAAGATTAATTATTGTTGGAAAAACTTGGACTTAGTCATTTTCAATTACTTTATATGTCGTGTTGTAATTATTTTATGCATCGATTTCATGTTTCTTAGACTTGAAGTATTAAATTGCGTACGTGACGCATACGGATTAATACCTTTATCCATAAGGTCACTAAAGTTGATCATTCGGTAATCTCAGGAGACTAAAATTGGAATATGAAATAATAAAGGCACTAAACTTGAATTAGGGAAAAGCCTCTAGATATTAAAGTTGGAATTTTCCAAAACTGAAACTAAGAACGTTAAACGATTGCATAATATTGAACATAATATTGCAATAGATCCTTAGTTAGCTTGCAGAAGTAGTACGTAGAACAAAATTTCAGAACATAAGAACAAAATTTCAGAACATAAGAACAAAAATTTAGAACATAAGCACAAAAGTTTAGAACATAAGAACAATTTAAAACATAGGAACAAAAAATTCAAAACGCGTGCTTAAAATTGAATTTTAACAAGTGTAAAAAATATAAACCAGCTCAAGACAAGAGATTGAAGAAAAATTACTTGAATTGATTAACGAATTCGATCTTCAAAGATGAACCAAAAGAGTTAACTAGTGTTTAGAGAGAGTTTAGGGCTAAGAGAAAGTAATTAGAAACTAAGAGTATGAGATAATGACGAGTCTAAGCTAAGAAAACTAATCAAAAGAGTCATTAAAGTTTGACGGACAAAACGGGTCAAAGCCCGAAAGCAGGTCCACACGGTCGTGTCAAAAACGACACGACCGTGTAGACCTGGCGTCCAAAATGCCCACAGCATCCTCAAAGTTTCTACTTGTGTGCTCAAAACACTACACGGTCGTGTCCAAAGTGACACGACCGTGTAGACCTGACGTCCAATATTCCTTGCTAGTCAGTTGCAAACTGATCCTCCAAGTGAAAGCCTACACGGTCCTGGCCAATTCCACACGACTGTGTAGAGCTGCTTCAAGTCCTTCCAAACTCTAGCCTCCATCCAAAGGTCTCTAAATACCCAAAGTGCTCCAAATACCTGTTAGTTAGTCTGAAAATCATCCAAAACAACTAAACGAGGAGTGAAGCAACCATTTAGCTCAAAGTAATCAAAACCATGCAATGCAAGACTAAAATGCTCTAAATCTATATGCATTGACACTAAAAATGCAGCATGAATAAGCACAATAAAGTACTTATCAAACTCCCCCAAGCTAGTTCAATTGCTTGTCCTCAAGCGAACAAATGATAGACATAGGGAAAGAGTTCTATGACCCCTAACAATGATACGCATGCTAAGATGAATAATGTAGACCTTCAAACGTTTCCAACATCAAATGCAAAACACTATCAAGCCTCAAAGTTTATAGCACAAGGAAAAGCAACCAATCTTACCACAAGTTCTCCCCCAAGCTTGGCTCAGTCATATAGATAGTAGCTCTCACTTTAGTCGTGCACACTTCTCTCGTGTGTTTTAGTAGGTCAAATGAACGCTCAAAGCTCAATTCCATCGACTATATCCTACCATAAGCTTGCATATCATCTCACTCTCTGTCGCATAAAGACCAAAGTTTGCATTAATAATCAAGAGGACTTAGTCAAGGTTGTAACGTAGGCTTAGGGTGAGGGTGTGGTAGCATTTGGGATCGTGGTGTTAAAGAGGGGAAAGTGAAACTTCCAACTTAGCACCTTTCTAAAAGCTCAAAACCGACCCTACACAAAATTGAACGCTCTAAACAACCTTTCACAAGCTCTCCTCTTATTTTAGCATCTCAATCTCCCTTATTGCGATTTTTGAACATACCACAAATCCTTTATTCTATATATATATATATATATATATATATTTCACTCATTTTTTCTATTTTTTTTTTCTTTTTGTGGATTGTGGTGATTTTAGAGGAAGAGAGAAAATGAGAACTTCAATGAATGGTAAGGAGGCGAACTCAAACAATATCCAAACGTAAAGTCGAACACCTACACCAAGTCATTCTCGTAACACCCATCATTATGTTTCACCCTATCTAAGTATTTTCACAATCCCCTAGGTAAGGAGATAGGTAATAAGCTAGAGACATGGTTAACAAAGAAAACAGGCTTAGGCTCACAGGGGCTTCAAAGAAGGATAAGTAGGTGTGGGTGGCCTTTGGCAATGTAGCTCAAGTAACATGAAAGCCTCAATCACATTCAAGATGCACACAAGTCAAGCGTATTCAAGGAGAATCAATGCAAGTTCTAGAGAATATTCATCAAGGAAGAGCAACACACAACAAGTAGATAAGACTGAAAAGATGTCAGTCTATAAGGCTATAAAAACATGCTCTCACAAAGGATATAGCTACCAACATCAGTCGAGCCGCACAAGAGGAAGACCAATCATACCACAACCCGACAATTCCTTGGCCTACTAGAGACTATCAAAGCATTTCCTTTTTTTTATTTTTGTTTTCAGGTCATCAAAAGACCACATGCGTACCAAGGGCAGGGTCCAGCCCTAAATGCAATCTATATGCACATGCAATGCTAGAGAAATAATCTACATGCACCCTAAACATGATACTAAATATGCAACTAATGTAAACTATATATACATCCTCCCCCAAGCTAAACTACACAGTGTCCTCACTATGAAAAGTCTAATGAAAACATAAGCAGGGGGGGATGAATCCCAACTCACTGGTCGGGAGGGGGGTGGGAGCTAGAGCTACCGAGGTACCAACCACTATGCCTACCCCAATCCTGCAGATCAGAGCGAAGCCCTCGGAACTCTGAGGTCATTGCAGAGACACTTTCCTGCAAGGACCGGTAGTACTGCTGAGTAGTGGTTTGGGACTCCTGTAAAGAATGGACCTCTGACCTGAGGGACTGAAAGTCCATGCGTAATCCGCCCATCCCCTGTTGGAGGTCAGCCAGCTGTTGCTCCATAGAACCAAACGCCCCGTGTGGGGCCTGAGCACCCTGTGCTTTCTCTCCTTCTTCTTCTTCTTCTCCTCTTCCTCCATCAACCTCCATGTCAGCCTCGCCACCCTCTATGCCCCGTGGAGGCCACTCATAGTCAGGCTCAAAAATCCAGTTAGCATGATCATATATGAAGGTTTTGGAAGGATCTGGAAGGATAACATAATTCTGATGGTTGACCTTTCAAATATACCCTCCATTCGGGCCCAATGACGAGATCCACCCCATAGTCTGATATGAGCTAAGGTCGATCAGAGTGGATCCAGGGACAGGCTGAAATCCTGCACAATCAATACCACGAGAAATAGCAATCAAAGTAATCATCTCCCCCACCAAGATGTCGCCGGACCCCTTCCGGGCCACATCCTCCACGTGCTCCATCAACCAAGCCCCTAGGTTCAGTCTGGTGTCTCCTACAGTCATGTGGTGGAGGAAGTACAGCTCACGGCCTGTAACTACTCCCATGCTATCCCCCCTGGCGAAAATGGTGGTGTTGATCACCCTATAAGACAGCCTAAACCCCGGACTCACAACGTGGGAGGCCTTGGCCGAGCTAGGGATGTACGGAGAACGGGCAGTCAATTGCTGCCAAAAGAACTGCTCATTGTAGGAGAACACCCACGCACTCTTAGGCCCTATGACCCCACCCTTTGTCCACCCAAATGCGTCATTCACGGCCCCTATGTTCATAATGTAGGTCCGGCCGAGTAGGTTGAAGGTCATGATCCTAGGGTTCCGACTTCCTTCCGCTCTACGAACGGAAAGAGTGGGGAGGAACTCCAAGATGAGATTTTTATAAGTGTAAGCGTGCAAGTTTAGCCAATTCGTCCACCCAACCCCATAAAAAAGTTGTTGAACGTCACCTTGAACCCATAGGGCCGCGGCGGCGTTCGCATCATAGAACTTGGTCGGGCGAATGTTACTCCTAGAAAGTCTCATAAGTATCGATTTTTGTGCGCTAACTTAAAGTTCGAGGACGAACTTTGTTTTCAAGGAGGAGTATATGTAATCCCGAAATTTATTAGTTTCTAAATAATTATTTTACGTATATAATTAACCTCAAACCGACTATTTTGAACTTTGATAATTTTGATTTCTTGTTCCTAAAATATTTTCCAAGGACCAATTAGTACCTCAACTTATTTTGTTTAAAATATTTAACAGATCATGTTTTCTTAATGTATAAAGTTAAGAAGGAATCTGTGCGTAAATGCGGTAGAAGATTCAGGTTCTTTGTTTTAAGTTGCTGAATTTTGTAACTGCTAAACTGATTTCAACAGTTAACTTGCTAATCATTGTCAACTTTAAGCTTTACTGCTGTATTATTTGCTTCACCTTCCTCTGATCTCTTCATCTTCCACTCCTCCATCTTCCTCTCTTTACCTCCCACTACTCCATCCTATATATACTCCCCTAATTCACATCACTCAACACACACTTCACTCTTGTTAACTGGTAATGTTCTCCCTCTTCCCTTTCCTTTGCAATCTGAGCTTCAATGTCACGGTTACAGTAACAACAACAACAACAACAACAACAACAACAACAACAACAACAAAAAAGAATCAGTCTTGAATATGTAAACAACTCATCAACACCACAAACCGCCGGAATTTGCCATACTTTGACACACAAAACACCAATTTTCTTTTCAGCCATATATACACTCTGTTAATTCGAATCTGTCCAACAAATAAAAGAGGGAAAAAAAAGAAAACGCTGACCTAAACGAACCCACCGGCGACATCGAAAGTCTGGCGACCTGAACAGCTGTCGTGTCCTGGTTGTCGGGTTATCGGTCGAGCTTCTCTTCCTTCTTCATCCTTTTCGCTGCTACCTTTCTTTCACTATCTTTCTCTGTTTTGTTTTGCTTCGTGGTCTAACTTTGCCTTACAGAAGCAATTTATACTTTCTTGTTTCTTTAGTTAATGGGTTATCAAACCCAATTGATTTTAAGTTTTTTTTTTTTTCAAAAAAAAACCACTCTCTTTTGTATAGAGAGGAAACAGTGGCAGCATAGCCACGTTTCCTATCTCTCCTTTCTTTAAAAAAAAAAAGATTTTGGTTTTGTTTTAATATTAAGACTTTGATAATAAAAAAAAAAGTTCTTTTGACTAACTTAAAAAGACAACATTCTTTTGTAATTACCATATAATTTTTATATCGCTTTACTAGTCGACTAATTAGAAATATTATTGTGTTGTTGTAGACGGAGAATACTTAGAAGGCGAATTTTAGGTCGACTTTTGCTACTCTACGCGCATTCGAGGTAATTCGCAATGTCCATCCACTTTAGAATCCCGTATAGGAAAATTACGTGCTACGTGTTTACAAACGTGCAATTGTATGAACTTTATTATTATTGTGTAAAGTACTACTATATGTACCATATGACTATATTAGTAATAATATTGCTATTATAATGTTATAAATAAGTACTTTAACGTTACTCTACTATGATGGTTTTGTACAACTAATGTTATTATGTTATTCTAAGGGAACTTGGTACTGGTATAATTAACGTCAACTCGTGTAAGTTGATAACTATTGGATTATGGAAAAGTTGTGATAAAACGATGTATGTGATTTCGGACTTTATGGGTAATGTGATATTGGACGTTTGACTTTTCATAACCAAACGTAATAAAAGTGTATTATGTGTTGTTGAATGTGTATAGTGTGGTGTATGTTGCTGTAAATTATAAGTTTTGGTTGTCCTAAAATTTACTAGTTACGTAAAGTTGAAATATGAAAAGGGAATGAAACCTATGGATTTGGATCCTCCATAGGTAATGAACAGCTACCCTGTGAAGTAGTGAACCTAATGGCGTTTGATCATTAGGTTACCAACAAGTTGTGAACTTTTATTATTCTATTGTTGTCTTCCTCCTAATAGTGGACCTAGTGGCGCGCGTTTGCGGAGATCATTAGGCTATTAGTGAGGGGTGTGCACACTAGGGACATTCTGTAAAACGATGTTGGCCATTAATTATTATTTGGGTGACGACCCACTGTTGAGGTAGGTGGTTACTGGGACTAGTCCCGGCCTACTGGCGTTCCATTTCCCTTTCTTAATTAAAGATGATTTTTACATGAATTATTTACGGATTATATTAATGTTTCCTTTTATGATTGTTTGTGTACGTGCGTATATTATAATATGTTATATACTCTATGAAATTATTTTCAAAATAAAACTATTACTATTTTACGGGATAGAGTTGGAATTACTAAGTTTTTACTAATTTTTGTATGTTTCTTTTCTTTTTCTTTCTAATAAATTTTTTGGTGAAAGGGGATTACGTTCCAAGAGTGCGCGCACAAGTAGTGTTCAGTCCACTATTCGTGAAATAAAAGACAATTCTGTTTAGAGGTTTTTAAATTTAAGTATCATAGGATTTGGATTGTTAAGACGAGACAAATTAGTTTGATACTTTAACTAGCAAGAATTCAATTTCTGTCACTCTTTAAATTACTTTAGTTAGCCTTACATTTATTTTCGAAAGAAAATAGATGTGGCGTAATAACCCCAAGATTCGAATGGTCGTTTTTCAAGACAAAAATATTGACTTTATTTAATAAAATACCATTCAAATTTTCGGGGTTGTTACACGTGTTGCCCAATTTTTATCGAGGCAGGAACTATTGTTCTGCAGGGCTACACGGTCGTGTCGATTTCGACACAGTCGTGTAGACCTGCAGTTAGGCATTCCCTCGTACTACTTTTTTTTTGCTTTGCCTCCCCTCTTTTTTTTTTCTTTTCAATTTTTTTTCTTTTTTTGTTACAATAAATTAAACTACACTAAAACAAGAAAAATAAAATTAAATTAAAAAAAAGAAATGAAAATAAATCAAACTACCTAGTCCTAAAAGAAATACTTGGGTTGCCTCCCAAGAAGCGCTTCTTTAAAGCATTAGCTTGACTAAGAGGACTCACCTCTCAATGACGGTGCTCGGGTGAGCCAAGTATCAAACATCCCAAGAAATCAATGACATGGTTGTCGTGGTAGAGCTTCAAGCGTTGGCCATTAACCAAAAAGGGCCGCTCATCCCCCACAATCTCATATGCTCCATAGGGGGTCTTTCACTGCTTCAAATGGCCCCGACCACTTTGATTTAAGCTTTTCGGGAAAGAGCTTAAGCCTTGAGTTAAACAACAAGACTTTGTCCCCAACCCGAAATTCTCGTTGTTGTATCCTTTGGTTGTGCCACTTTTTTGTTCGCTCCTTGTACAAGCGCGAACACTCATAAGCATCAAAGCGGAGCTCCTCTAGTTCTACCAACTTCTCCTTTTGAGCTTCCCCCGCCAAAGTGAGATCCATATTTAGCTCTTTGATTGCCCACCAAGCCCAATGTTCAAGTTCAACGGGCAAGCGACAACCCTTACCATACACAAGACGATAGGGGGTGGTGCCTATAGGAGTTTTGAAAGCGGTGCGAAGAGCCCAAAGCGTATCATCTAGCTTTAAAGACCAATCCTTCCTAGTCTTGTTCACCACTCTCTCAAGCACATTCTTCACCTCTCGATTCGAGACCTCAACTTGGCCTTGAGTTTGGGAATGGTATGGGTCCCACCTTATGATTGACCCCATATTTCTTCAAAAGAGCTTCCAATTGCTTCTTAGCAAAGTGCGAACCACCATCACTTATCAACACACGAGGCACCCCAAATCTAGGAAAAATGATCTTCTTCAAGAGCTTCCTGACAACCTTGTGATCGTTGGTGGGGGAAGCGATCGCTTCGACCCACTTGGTCACGTAGTCCACCGCTACAAGAATGTACATATTCCCCATAGATGGCACGAATGGTCCCATGAAGTCAACTCCCCACATATCAAAGGGCTCAACCTCAAGAATATTTTGTTACGGCATCTCGTTCCTCTTGGTGATTCCACCGCTTCGTTGACACCTATCACAACTCAAGACAAATCCCCTAGCATCCTTTTGCATGTGAGGCCAAAACAAACCACTTTGGTGAGCCTTAGCAACAGTTTTGCCCGCTCCACAATGTCCTCCGCATGCCAAAGTATGGCAATGATTCAACATAGAATGAATCTCATGATTGGCACACACCTCCGGGAAACCGAGTCAGCACACCGCTTGAACAATAGAGGGTCGTCCCAATAGTATCTACACACCTTCTTGAAGAACCTCTTCCTTTGCTGAGAAGTAAGACCATGAGGTTCAATCCCACAAGCCAAGTAGTTCTCAAAGTCCGCGAACCATGGGACCTAATTATTGATGATAGAAAAGAGGTGTTCTTCCTTCAAATCATTATTGATGGGGGCATCCTTTAGATCAACATCTCTCTCATCAAGGGAGAGGCGAGAGAGATGGTCAGCAACCAAATTTTCCGTCCCCTTCTTCTCCTTCATCTCAAAATCAAATTCCCGAAGAAGTAGGACCCACCTAATGAGCCTTGGTTTTGCATCCTTTTTGCTCATCAAGTATCGGACCGCAGAATGGTCCGTGTATACAATAGCCTTATTGCAAGTCAAGTACAAACGAAACTTATCAAATGCAAACACCACGGCCAACATCTCCTTTTCCATAGTGGCAAAGTTCCGTTGTGCGTCATCCAAAGTCCTACTTGCGTAGGCTATCACATGGAGCTTTTCTTCCTGTCGTTGCCCAAGTACAACTCCCACTGCAAAGTCACTAGCATCAATTAGAAGCTCGCACAATAGGAGCAGAAGTAAGGGCTCTTTTTAAAGTTTGAAAAGCCTCGATGCAAGACTCATCAAATCTAAATTCAACTTCCTTTTGAAGTAGATTCGTCAATGGTTTGGAAATTTTAGAAAAATCCTTGATGAAACGCCGGTAAAAACCCACATGTCCAAGGAACGCACGAACTCCCGTCACCAAATTTGGTGGCGGGAATTTCTCTATTACCGAAACCTTTGCCGGATCTACCTCAATGCCCTTACTAGACACTTTATGACCAAGCACAATACCCTCTTCAACCATGAAATGACACTTTTCCCAATTCAATACTAGGTTCGTCTCTTGACACCTTTTCAACACAAGTTCAAGATTAGCAAGACATGTGTCAAAAGAGGAACCACACACACTAAAGTAATCCATGAAAACCTCAATAGAGTCCTCCAACATGTCAGAAAAGATTGTCGTCATACACCTTTGAAAAGTAGATGGGGCATTACACAAACCGAAAGCCATCTTTCGATAAGCGAATGTCCCATATGGACAAGTAAAGGTGGTTTTCTCTTGGTCATCCCGATGAGTCGGAATTTGAAAGAATCCGGAATAACCATCAAGAAAACAAAAGTGTGAATGACGGGCAAGCCTTTCCAACATTTGGTCAATAAAAGGGAGGGGGAAATGATCTTTTCGGGTGGACTTATTCAATTTTCTGTAATCAATACAAACTCTCCACCCAGTCAAAGTTCTAGTAGAAATAGTTTCCCCTTTCTCATTCTCAACATTAGTCATGCGTACTTTCTTAGGAACCACGTGAATCGGGCTCACCCATTTGCTATCGGAAATAGCATAGATAATTTCCGCGTCACGCAATTTCATAATCTCCTTTTTCACCACCTCTTTGAGGTTGAGAATTAAGTCTTCTTTGAGGCTCAATAGAGGAGGCATTACTATCGGTGAGATGGATACGATGCATAGCAAGAGAAGGACTTATCCCCTTAAGGTTATCAATCGAGTACCCAATGACATCCCTATATTTTCTCAATATCTCAATCAACTTAGATACGGAGATGTCATCAAGAGGCGAATTGACAATAACGGGATAAGCACATTCATCATTAAGGAAAACATATTTAAGGGAGGGGGAAGGGGTTTGAACTCTACCTTGGGAGGAGGCCTAGTACTCTCCTCCTTAGCAACGGAAGTGGCTAGGACCTCAAATCCCGATCCAAGTGTTTCCTCAACGGTAGCACCATCGAGAAGCATAGAGAACTCGTTCACCTCTTCCATATCTAAGCTCGGGTCCTCAGTGATAGATGCATAGAGCTCATCCTCAGTGTGTACTTCCCTCTCAAATCCCTCCATCTCACTCTCCACATGACTAACTCGGCAAACCCTCTCAATCATAGGTTTCCTCAATGTCTATGAGAACTCAAAGACAACCTTTTCATTGGCGACCTCAACAATGATGGTGTCATTTCTACAATGTATCACGGTTCCTAATGTCTTAAGAGCCTCCCTTCCAAGAATGAGAGGAGTTTCGGGATCTTCCTCCATGTCCATGACCACAAAATCACAAGGCACAAACACATGCCCAACTTGGATTGGAACATCTTCCAACTCCCCATGCGGGACCCTAACAGTTCGCTCCGCCAATTGGACCGTCTTCCTTGAAGGAAGAAGAGGAAAATGAAGGTGCTTGGCTATGGAGAGAGGCATCAAACTCACACTTGCCCCCAAATCGGCCAACGCACCCTTAGGCTCAAAGTCCCCTATCTTCACAGGCAATGTAAAACTTCCAGGATCTCTTTGCTTCTTGGGCATAGCACGTTGCACAAGAGAACTCACTTGGTATGGCAATGTAATGAGCTAATCTTCTAGCTTCTGCTTTTTGGAGAGGATCTCCTTCAAGAACTTGACGTAGGCCGGCATTTGAGACATGGCCTCAAGGAATGGGATGTTGATTTCTAGGCTCTTCATGACGTTGAGGAACTTAGTGAATTTTTCGCTCAACTTCCTCTCCACTAACCTTTGAGGATATGGGACCGGTGGAACATAGGTCTTAGGTGGAGGAGGTGTTGCCAATGGAGCTTTGTCAACATCTTGCTCATGAGTCTCCTCCGTCTCCTTGTCCTCTTCTCTTCTTTCAACATCAACTTCTCTCTCAATTTCATCCCTTTGAGCATCATTCTCAAACTCCTCAACTCCACTTCCCTCACACTCATTGGGCATCTTAGGGCCCTCATAGTTTGTTCCCGACCTCAAATGGATGGCTTTGGCTTGATGAAGTTTAGGGTTGGGAATATATTGGCCGGGAAGTTGATTTGTGGGGTTAGAAGGGTTCTTCTCGGCCACTTGAGCTAATTGGGTTTCAAGCATTTTGTTGTGAGCTTGTAACTCTTGAAACCTTTGGTCATGGCTTTGAAGGGTTTGGGTGATGGTTTGGAGTTTTGGAGAATTTGGGAGGTAGGGTCGGAGGATGTAGTAGGTTCGGGATTTGGCTTAGGAAATGGTGGGTTTTGAGGGGCCTTTTGGAAGTTGGATCTTTGATGAGGGGATTGGTAAGTGTTAGAGTTTTGAGAGGAGGATCCACCTTGATTGTAGCTTTGAGTAAACCCTTGTTGAGGTTCATAAAGCCTTATTGAGGTGGATTCCACCCTAATTGAGGTTGGTTGTAGCCTTGGTTGTATCCTTGTTGAGGTTGTCTCCACCCTCCTTGTTGATTGCTCCTATAACCTTTGTTACCTGGATACCCCTTTCCTCTACTATTCATTGCCGCCACATGCTCTGACTGAGATCCTCCACAATAAGAGGTATCGTGGTTTATACCACCACAAATGTCACAAGAGAAAGCATTCACTTGGGAGGGACTAGATGATCCAAGGGTGAACTTCGAGAGCTTCTTGTCAAGTTGATCCATCTTCGCTTGAATTTGGTCCATTGGGTCCAACTCAAATTTTCCACCCTTCTTAGGTTGAGCACCTCTCCTTCTTCCACCCCATGAGTAATTCTTGATCACTTCTTCTATGGTGGCCTCTAATTGGTCTTCCGGGATCTTAGAAAGTTGACCTCCCGCTCCAGCATCAAGATTAGCACGTGACACAGGATCAAGACCATCATAGAAGAACCTCATCAGTAGATTTTGATTAAACTCATGGTGAGGGCAAGAACGAATCAATTCCCTAAACCTTTCCCAAGCCTCCGCAAGTGTCTCATCACAATCTTGCTCGAAAGAGGAGATTTGCCTCCTAATATCTGCGGTCTTCGACTCTGGGAAATACTTCTTCAGAAAAGCCAATGTAACATGCTCCCATGTAGTGAGGGAGTTAGCAGGCAAACTCTTGAGCCAAGATTTGCCTTTTCGAAAAGAGAAGACCGGAAGAGATGCATCTTGATGTAGTCTGGAGAGACATCATTCGTTGTTATCATAGCACAAATCTCCAGAAATCGATCAAGATGATCAAGTGGATCCTCATCCGACCCTCCACAAAATTGCTCTACTTTCACCATCCGTGTGAATTGAGGGTGAATGCTGAAATTTGTAGTGGTTGTGGGGAGTCGAATTCCACCCTGTAAAACATAGGACCCCGGATTTCCGAAATCCCTGAAAAGTTGTCCATTTTCCTCACCCATGTCTGATTCACTCTCACTTGTAGAACTTGAGATTGGTGAAGCTGGCGTAGAACTCAAAGTTAACCGTTCCAAACCACCCCGAAGCTTTCGCAAGGTGCCATTGATTTCCGGATCTAAAGGTAAGATGGGTGAACCATGAGCTCTCCTTCTCATGTAACACAACAAAGCTAAGAAGAGGGTAAGCAAATAACAACACAGTCTAAAACAAAAGAAAAAAATCACTCAAGCAATACTAAACTCAAGTAAACTTCAATCAATAGCACAATTTCCCCGGCAACGACGCCATTTTGATAAGAGGTTTTTAGTGTGTCATTAATGCACTAAGAACCGCTTAGCAAACACAATTTATAAGCTTAACGAGCAACTACTAAGTACGTAGTAATGGCAAGTCAAGGGTCGAACCACAAGGAAATTGGGATTGACAATAGTCCATTAAGTCCAAAACTACCTAAGTGAAGGGTTTTTGGGTTTGAGATTGAATAGGTTACCAACTAATTAACTAGCTAATGAATACTGACTAATAATCAAATAGGAGAATTAATATGATAAGGAAGACACTAGAGTTCGGGCTACTCGTATGAACATGGGTTAGACAACGATAATCGATGCTATGGTGATTCACAACGGAGTCAATACAAGGTTAAGTTCCCCTCTAATTTACTTGAGTCCTCTCTCGAATGGTCCTCAAGAGTAATCGATTAATCAACCAACCGAATCCTCTTTCGAATGGTCTTTGGTCCGTTGATTAATAAATTCAATAAGATCGAAAAACCCCTAATTAAAGGATCCCCTTGATTCCTACCCAATCCCTTGGTCTAGAAATCAAGTCGAAACATTGGAATGACAAAAGGGATTAAAGTTCGATTAATAACGATAGAAACCCTAAGTGCCCTAGCATAAACGTGATCAAGATCTATCCTAGGGTGTCAAAACACCACATTCAATGCATAGACAAATAATCGAATCATAAAAAGCATAGATAACCTACATTTACCCCTTAATTCATAGACCAAACCCTAGATAATGAACTACTCACTAACCACGGATTCTAAGCAATTGAGATTCAATAAATTAAACATCATAAACAAAGCAATAGAATTCAAGACAAGAGATTGAAGAAAAATTACTTGAATTGATGAACGAATTCGATCTTCAAAGATGAACCAAAAGAGTTAACTAGTGTTTAGAGAGAGTTTAGGGCTAAGAGAATGTAATTAGAAACTAAGAGTATGAGATAATGACGAGTCTAAGCTAAGAAAACTAATTAAAAGAGTCATTAAAGTTTGACGGACAAAACGGGTCAAAGCCCGAAAGCAGGTCCACACGGTCGTGTCAAAAACGACACGACCGTGTAGACCGGTTACATAAATTTCTCAGCGTTCCTTAACAGCTACTGCCTCAGTGTAGAAAACACTACACGGTCATGTCCAGATTGACACGACCGTGTAGACCTGGCGTCCAACATGCCCACATCATCCTCAAAGTTTCTGCTTGTGTGCTCAAAACACTACACGGTCGTGTCCAAAGTGACACTACCGTGTAGACCTGACGTCCAATATTCCTTGCTAGTCAGTTGCAAACTGATCCTCCAAGTGAAAGCCTACACGGTCGTGGCCAATTCCACACGACCGTGTAGAGCTGCTTCAAGTCCTTCCAAGCTCTAGCCTCCATCCAAGGGTCTCTAAATACCCAAAGTGCTCCAAATACCTGTTAGTTAGACTGAAAATCATCCAAAACAACTAAACGAGTAGTGAAGCAACCATTTAGCTCAAAGTAATCAAAACCATGCAACGCAAGACTAAAATGCTCTAAATCTATATGCATCGACACTAAAAATGCAGCATGGATAAGCACAATAAATTACTTATCAACTTCCATAAGAGTTGTTTGATACATGTTCCCCACTTCCCTTATTCTTGGAAATTTTAGGCGGTTTGATAGTAGTTTCACTAGGAGCACTTGAACCAATAAGCAACTCAATGTCTTGTGTTTTATTACGTTCAGTGGACTTTCCAACTTTCTTAGCTTCCAAATCCAACTTCAATGATCTAATGTTTATAACAAGTTCACTCAAATCCTCCTCATTATTTTCAGCTAAATGAACGCAACTATGAATTTCAGACCAAAGCTCATTGAAGATTCTTTTCTTATCAATTATCTTAGCACATTGTTGCATTATATCTCCTTCTAAGCTACTAAATGGTTGCTTTTATGTCAACTTTGTCCATCTTTTCATCACATACTTTTCAGGAATTGTGTTTAGCCTCTTTCCTTTCCAAACAAAAATCATGTGTCTACAAGGAAGCCCTTGCCTCTCAAACATCTTACAGGAGCATTTAGTTTCTTGGCTATTGGAGTCAAATACAAGCTGATGTCTTCTCTTCCGACCACCTTCACTCACTGTTAAGTATTCAAATTCCCCCTCTCTTTTAAAGTCATCAGCTCCACAAGAATAACATGAAATTTCAACCTCATCTTGAAAATCATAAAATATAGAAGTTGTATAAACCTCTAAGGCATGTTTTTCAATGGGTAAAGGTGTCTTTAATTCTGCATGTTTGTTTCTTGAATCGTTGTCAAGTTCTGCTTGGGTGTGTCTTTGTGCATCCATGGCAGCCTCATAACACATAAGAAACTCAACTAATGTGACATGAGGATTGGTAAACGAAGTGAAAAAGTTATTTTCACTTTTAGAGCGGGAAGTTGTTCGCATTATACCCCCCATAAACAAGTCCTAAAATATGCAGGGATCCAATACTTCCGCATGTCAAACATTTGTTGAAACCACTCATGAGTCTCTAACCCAAACTTACACATGATTAATTTCCAGCTCTTATCAAACTCATATGGCTCAAGCTCCAAGCTCCAAACACAACCACTTATTTTTTTCAAGAAAGTCGGTATCCTTAGCAATTTCTCTTCCCACCTTATCCGACACTTTCTTCATGATATGCCACATACAAAATCTATGCTCAGCAATCGCAAACACCTTCTCAATTGCGATCTTCATAGCTGGATCTTGATATGTTATCAAGCAAACAAGTTCCTTATGGCCCATGGCTTTCAAAAAAGTGGTAAATACCCACTCAAAGGACGATGTATCTTTCTTGGCAATGAATGAACCAACAAAAGTAATACATTTTTTGTGATGATCAACTCCTGTAAACGGACCAAAAATCATGTTGTACTTGTTATAAACTGATAAGTAGTGTCAAATGACATCATATCACCAAAAAGAGCATAGTTTCTTCTGCATGTTGGATCTGCCCAAGATGCTCTACAAAGACAATCATCCTCATCAACCTCAGAGTCGTAAAAATAGGCAGTCCACAATAACTTTTATCATCCTGAAATTATCTACAAACATTTGAGCATCGGAGCCTTCAATGTAAGCCTTCAAATCCCTTTGAAAAATTTTGAAATCTTATTTAGAAGCACCTATATTATCATACCCTCCAACATGCTCCTTGTACATTCTATATGTTTTCACTGGACCAACATTCAACTTCATGTTATCAACAATGACTTTCTTATGCAAAATTGTAAGTTTTCTAGCTCCTTTTTGAAATTTCCTACTAGTTGGGGTATAAACGACATGCGAATGACCTTTGTTGAAATTAGTAACCACGTAATGACCATCATCAGACAGCTTGAGTACCATTTGAGCCCTACAACCAACTCGAGTAACCAAGCGTCTCCTACCCACTTGAGGCTGAACACCGTCATTCTCCCCTTCTTTTATCATTGATTTCACCTCTACTAGTTGCCTACGCTTTTCTTTGAATCCCGCTTTATTGCATAAACAATATTTAAATGCAACAATGCCTTTTTTCTCACCATCAACTTTTCTTCTTTTAGTAGTAGATTTCCTGACATTAAAACCACAAGCAAGGGCATAAGCTTTGTAAAACTCAATACCTTCCTCAACACTCAAAAACTTCATCCCTACAACAGGCAACTCCGGACGAGAACCTGGAATCCATTCTTTTGATCCTCCAGGAGTACATAAAGGCAATGCTTGAGGAGTAACAGAAAGGTTTTGAAGCCCTAGAAGCATGAAAAATGATGAAAAGAATTAAAAACATAGGTGCAAATGTTTAGAATATTGATAATGACCAACTTAGAGATGACCTTTCTTAATCAAAAGTTCACCTGATGCAAGTTCTAATTCCGATGGCAAAGCTACCGGGGTATGATCAGAAAGCTCTGATTCCGATGGTGAAGCTACCAAGGTATGATCATGCGCTTCATCTCCAATTATAAGTTGTGATTCCATTTCTTAAGCGGCTAACATTTTCAAATCATATGGACAAATGTTTAGAACATATGAACAAAAATTCAGAATATATGAATAAAAATTTAGAAAATAAGAACAAATATTTAAGAACATAAAAACAAGATTTTAGGAACATATGAAAAAAAAATTAGAACATAAAGAACAAAAATTTAGAACATAGGAACAAAAATTTAGAACATAAGAACAAAGATTAAAAACATAACAATAAAATTTTAGAACATAACAACAAATTTTAGAACATAAGAACAAAAATTTAGAACATAAGAAGAAAATTTAGAACGTATGAACAAAAATTTATATTATAAGAACAAAAATTTAGAACATAAGAACAAAATTTTAGAACATATGAAAAAAAATTAGAACATAAGAACAAAAATATAAAATATAACAAAAGATTTTTCTTAACTTATTAGAGAAGGTGGGATAGAAAATGCATTCCCCGACTTACCATATATTATAGGACGCTTTTCGGCCTTCAAGTTCAGCTTTCAAAAATTCTCATTTGTATAAGGGTGTTACTATACAACTGAACGGACTTGCGCAAACTTAAGTAATTTGAGCTAAGAATTACTAATTTGAATTTATCTTAATTTATTACAACTAAAATTAACTTATTGGAAGCATCATAATTTATTTGAACTTACCTTGCCTAGTATTAACTAATCTCATTGTATGTTAACACATATCAACTTATTGTATCTCAATATAAGTCAAAATTAGTTGAAAAGAGTGGTATCTAACTCCAAAATAATAAAGCTAAAAAAACCCAGCAAGCTGCAATCCTACTCATCACCAGCTTATCATATTATCTTATGTTCTAAACTTTTGTTCCTATGTTCTAAATTTTTGTTCCAAGACATTACACTAAAGTTCAAAAAAACTTAAAACGGTGTCAATCAAACAATAAAAGTATTTCTTAGCCATGCTGAAAAGGAAATTGTCATACTATTCTAAGTAATAATATGAACCATTAAAGTCGCATATTCACAGCAAGTATTATTACACCAAAACAAGAATGAATCACAACAAGTATGCAATATAGAGATAAAAAAAGGTTGCAAAATCAGCAAGCTGTAACTTTACATGGATTATGATTTTTGCCTTTTGTGCTCATCAACAGGTATAGTACTACATATTGGTAAACCAAGATTCAACTAGCAATTTGCCTTGTATTTTGTTACCCCTACAAATATTTCGGCCTGACTACATAGATTGTTAATCATAGCAAAACCTAATACACATTTTGTTACCATAGCAAATACTGAGCAGCATTTTGTTGATTAGCTTAGCAAAAATTCATTTCCTTTGTTTCTGAACAAGGGATTTACGCTTGTCAATACATAACTTTCACCATTGACCTTTCTAATCATAAATCAATAAAAATTACAAAAAACACAGGAGATTAATCTTAAAAGCGTAATAAAACCACCATCTCCAATTTTAAGAAATTGCTTTCATAATTAAGAAAAAATTACAAATAGAACTAATTGTGTAACGGCAGTAACTTATCTAAGCATTAACAAGGGTAAGAACGAAAAGTGGTTCTATTGTAAATGATGGTGGTGGGATATGAATCAAACAAACATTATGAATCACGCAATTCGCATTGAATTATTAACAAAATATAGCTAAAATAGCAATCAAATGAAACAAACCTCAAAAGACCTTCAGGATCGTTGCTGAAGGAAACCAAGAGCTCCTCAAAGCAATCAGACGATCAATCGAATCAAAATCAGTCAAAATCCCAACAAACCCTAAAAGCTTATATGTTGATCGTTGCTCAAGAATTCATGAAGAAACACTGATGAAGAACTGCGATGAAGGAACGTTGATGGAGAGCGTAGTGTTTATTGTTTCATAGAGAGAGTAGTGAAAAGAAAAAATCTGTTTTTTTAAGCTTATATGCCCCCTACAAATTTAATTACTAATATGCCATTACAAATTCAAAACAAGGGGAAATCTCATCCCTTAGATCAAAATTATCAAGGGACCAGATTTGTTCTCACATAAGGGGGGTGTTCTCATGGAATCCCACCCCTATATATATATATATATATATATATATAAACAACAGAAAATTCTTTTTAATATCGAATATCTAATGTTTTCTAATATAATGTTGCGGATACAACTGCACTTCCGTCCAATACTGAAGTTGGATCTACGATAACTGAAGATCAAGTTGCTTCTGAAAGTGCACAAATGGATTTAGAGTAAGTTTTTTTTACTGTGGTAGCTTTAGTAGTATCTTGTATGTGATTTTAAAGCTATTGAGAATAATCTTTAAAATTGCTAAAAACAAATGTATATTTATATCTTAAGGCCTGTTTGGGTCACTAAACTGGAATGGAATGGTATGGATGTCCATTCCAGGGTGGTATAGATACAGATTCCCATACCAGTCTCAAACTGTTTGGTTCAATCCTGTAATGGATTCAATGTCCAATTCTGCTGTTTGGTTCACTTTTAGAATGGATTCTGCATCCAGATTTTATTTTAATATGATTGTACCAGCTATATGTATATATAATATAATTATATATATACTTATAATTGTGGAGGTTTATTCTTACAAAGCATCCATGACATCATAATATTCAAGGAGCTTTACAACTTGCATCCAAGTAGCCATATCCATATAGTGTCCAAAATCCCTAAATCATGCACAAATTCAATACATCAAAGCTCTACAAGAGCATTTAAAACATCAATATAAAGTGTCCAAACCAAGATAAAAACACCACAAAATATAATAGTCCAACATAGTTGTAAATATCCAACATTAAATCTAAACAAGGGTTAAACCAAGTATCCTTGTGTTGGGTTAAACCAAGCATCCTTGTGTCTTCATGTTCCCAAGTTAGGATGAATGAGATTGACAATAAAATCTTTTCTCCATTCATCATCTGGGTATTGGTAGAAGAGAGATAATTCACTTGAATTAGAGGCCAATCTTTTGGAAGCTTCCATTACTTCAATTCTTGTCAGCCTTGGAATGCTAAGCAATTCATTTATCAAATTACTCTTTTGATTTTCTTCAACTTGTTCACGAGCCATGATGGCTTGCTCATGTTGTTGTGTAGTGGAGAAGGCACTTGCAATAGTCGACATGTGCATGTTCATTTCATTCATATAACCTGAAAAGTTAGAAGACGTATTATTAAAAGAAGATGTCAAGTCCACAACCTCAGGAGTCTTTCTCTTCCTTCCTTGTCCCTTTGGACTCTTTTCTTTCTTTCGTTTTTTTGAAGAAGGTTCACTTGGAGTAGATTGCTTTGATTGATTTACGGACTCATTATCATCAGCTTCATCATCTTCATCACTACCTTCTTTATCTAGCTCAATAGTCTCTTTTTCCTGATTGTCAATAGCTTTGACAAAAGTCTCAAATTGTAGTCCAGTAGCTCGATCAACACCGAAAACAATGGCCAACTGATCAAAGAATGGAAAAGGAACATTCCATAATCCTTGAGCATTTTTGTGTTGCTGAAACAAGAACAAAAATTATTAATATTTGATGAAATTAAACTACACATATTGAAGTAATTAGGATATAATAGTACCCTGCAGAAATCTTCATATGATTGTCTCTCACAAACAATCATATTCTTCTTATTTTCCCAAGAAAACCCAGAAGTACGAAATATTTCAGTGAGCACGTTGTACTTATCCTTGAACCATTTGATTTTCGATTCAATATGAGGAACGGCTTTCAACCCACATCCAGAGAATTTTTCATTCATTTTCTCTTCCAACTTATTTTTGAAACCACTCTTGAAACTCCCATCAGCTTTCCATGATGGGTCGGCACTCATTTCTACCAATCCATTGATTAAACATTCTTCATCAAGTTTAGTCCATGAACGCTTATTTTTTCCCCTTCCACTTTGAATAATTTGACCAACATCCATCCTATTCAATAATGTCATATATGAACAAACAAGATAAATATAAAAATAAGCTTAAGAAAAATAGAAAAAGTATTTGCATACTAATGAAAGGAACAAATATTGTCATACTCATAAAAGATACTGAAATAATTATTTTACAACACAAGGAAAAAATTACACCATAACAATACAACCAAATCGATCCTAAACAAAAGTAGGAAAATAAACAAACAACTTATTCTTGATGACTACACCTAACTCTCAAATTATTAAACAAATTTTGTGCTAAGTTGTTCCTAGAATTAGTCCAAGCATCTGAAGTCGCTATATGAGTAATATACTCAACTTCACCATCAAGATCCTCATCGTCACTTTCTTCATCACTATCAGAATCAA
The DNA here is from genome assembly GCA_947645195.1 of Patellifolia procumbens. Lineage (NCBI taxonomy): Eukaryota > Viridiplantae > Streptophyta > Magnoliopsida > Caryophyllales > Amaranthaceae > Patellifolia > Patellifolia procumbens. The sequence continues at coordinate 4,587,573 of CANSGD010000193.1, forward strand.
AATATATAGTGTAATATGTTGGCATATGCTTTCGAATAAGATTGTGTAGCAAGACACATGCTTGATCTATACGTCCATGAGTACGTATTGGAAAAAAGGAAGGGGCCCTTAGAATACCCCATCTTCCTTTCAAAAGTCCAAAACATCTCTCAATAACGTTTCTGGCCTTAGAATGTTTCATGTTGAAGTATTCCTCTACACTAATTGGTTGTCGGCCCCCCACTCTTTAAGGTGGTATCGATGACCTCTATATGGTGCTAAAATCCCTTCACAATTTGTGTATCCCGCATCTACCAAATAGTAGGCACCTTGACATACGACAAACAAATTAGTCATGACATTAGTTATTCGGATACTACAATATAAAATCTTAGCTCTAGATATGAATACCTTGTGGCACTTTCAAACCATTAGGCCTACTAATAGCATCTCAAAGGACACGTCCATCATGAGCAGATCCTTCCCAACCAGGTTGCACATAAATGAATTCCAGATTAGGAATACATACACCTAAAACATTCATAGCAATAGAACCTTTCCTCGTTCGATACTTTGGTCTATCCTAACTTGGCACCTGAACACTAATGTGAGTTCCATCTAAAGCTCCTAAACAATTCTACATAACAGCAAATTAAGAGGAATAAGTTCACAATAAATTAAACAATGTGATGGATTTTTTAAAGAATGATAAAAAAAAAGTAATTTTATTACCTTGAAACATTTCCATCTATCTTCTTCGCATTCTTGTGTTATAGGTGTCGATTTTTTAGGAAGTGTGTATGTAGCTTCAGAATTCCCAGAAGACATCAATAAAAATTTCTACTCACACTTTCTCCACTTCGGAAAAAATGACTTCCAGTTGTCCTATTTTTTAAATGATGAGCCAATGTGTACAAAAACATGGCCATAATTTCCTCTAAAGACATATTTCGAGTACCATCTAAACCTCCAATATCTCTAAGCATCTCACATAGGACATAAAAGGTTTTTCCATTAACGTGAAGTTCACTTTTACAAGCTATATCACTATGCTTGATTAGTGTATTCAAATGCTCTTGTCTTAGAAATTTCTTCTCACTCTTACTATATCTTGGTCGCTCAATTGATGGGCAACTACACCCATTGATAAGTGGACTTTAGGTTCACTTATTTGCATTTTGTTTTAGGGCATTTAGATGCATTTTAGGCCATATAGTTTTCTTTTCTTTCCCTTTTTCATCATTTCTTATAATCTCATGCTTAGCATTTAGTTTTAGTTCATCTGCATATAGTTAGGGTGCATATAGGTCATTTCATTTGCATATGCATACCCCCTCCCCCATCTAATGTTTTTCTGGGAGTATTTTGAAGATAGACAAGCAAGGAAGAGGCTCCAAACAGGGGAACGGTCGCTCCATAGGAAGAGGAGCGAAACGAAAACAAGTTGACAGTGGCTTGGAGCGAGCCTGGAGCGTTCCAGGAGCGGGCATTCCAAGCCTGGAGCGGGCGCTCCACATTGCATGGAGCGGGCGCTCCATGGCCCAGTCTCTTTATTTTTGTTTCCTCTTTTACAGTTTTGCCCTTATTTCTATGGGGTATAAAACCAATTTTGTAATAATCCTAAAAAAATGATTTTAATTTTCAGAGATTAATTAGTTTAATTAGAGAGAGTTTTAGAGAGAAAAGTAGAAGTTAGAAGGATAAAGTAGATCTTGAATTTGAGAATTGAAGCTTTGAATCTATTTCAATGGAGTTTGGCAATTAATTTTCATCAATCTTTGAGTATTTCTTCTTACTCTTCTCTTTATTTGCTTTATTACTTGCTTTATTTTGTTTTAGCATTTGATTAGTAGTGATTAGTTGATGATTAGCTCATTTACGTTGATTTTCATCATTATTGAATCACATATGTTGTTTGAAGCTTTTTATTTTACCTTTTTCATGGCTAGAGAGTAATTCTTTATCTAGGGGAAGGGGATGACCTAGGTGATCATTAGTTGACCTTAAAATTCAAGCTTGGGGGTTAGACTTAGGTGAAATTAGGTTGTCTAGCCTAATTATTTGCTTGTTTAATTGCTTGATCACCACTTGAACTTGATTAGGGGATCAAAAGTGAAGGATTGAGAGATGAAACTTTTGATGGACCTTAGGCAAGTCAATAGGTTGACTTCACCATGAGAATAGGTGATTGGCTTCCTAGGACCTTAATTAAATCGTTATGAGTTGTGAAAATACTTGATTGATTGATTTTACCATGAGAATAGGTAAAATTGGTTGATTAAGTCCTCCTAATTAGCTTGAGAGAGTAATTAGGAAACATATGAGTGACTTAGTCCCTTAGTTGACCCTAATGAATCCCCTTGGCTTGACAAATAGGTTAGCTAATGGTTAACTAGTGATTCCCCTATCCCTAGTGTCCTCCTATTATAGTTTAAACCCAATCATTTACTTTATTTGTTAGCTAATTCGTTCATAGTTTCTTAGTTAATCACTTAATCTCAAAAACCCCGAAAAATAGACTTAGCTCGCTAAATTGCCTTCAAACCTTGTTTAATCCTTGCTTCCTCGTGGATTCGACCCTTTCTTACACTATATTAGGCTAAGTTAGGTTATTAATTTGGCACGTGCAACGACCGTGTCACCCATCATACACATCACCAAATACATTATTGTGTTAATATTGTCAACTACCATGAAAAGTAATAACAATTCTATTTGTCTTTTCTTCAATCTCCTTACTATAGTCAATTGAGATGGAGCCATTTCTGTAGACAATGACATACAATTTATATTAATACAACTATACTTGAACTCATACTAGTTATTACAGAAATATATAAAAATATACCAATTCACATGAAAATTACAATTAATCAAGCCCTTAGAATAACTACTTAACAGTATATGAATTCACCATAGAAAAGTAATGGGCATAAATTAATGAAAAGTATAGAATGTCAACATCATATCATTATTGTAAGTTGAACAAAAGCATATCACAGTATCACTGCTATCACACCATTTCTCAAAGCAATTCATATAATATTAACAACATATTATTATTGTATAGAAATAATGTTCAATTTATGAGGGGTAGTTATTATAATTGAGCAAAATCATATCAGTGGTATATATCACGCCATTTTTCCGCCTAAGATGAAAGAGAAAAGAAAAGGTGATAAAATAAATAGCTTTGTTACTGTAATTACCAAGAAATTGTTGCGAAATTGTTGCGAAATTGAACAACAGCAATTAGAAACTGTAATTAACAAGAAATTGGGGACGAAAAGAGGACATACCTTCTGCAAATAAGGTGGTCGCCGGTCGGTGGTGGTCGGAAAAGGCGGCGACGGCTGGCTTCTCTCCCTTCTACACAAATCAGGGTTTGAAACTTGAGGGGAATGGAGTTAGAAACTTAGGGGGAGGGGAGATTGGGATTCTAGGGGGATGGGGCGGAGATAGAAACCCTTGGGTATGAGACTCTACCCTAAATATGCCCAACCAAACAATGGAATGGATGTCATTCCATTCCATTCCATTAAAAATAGCCCAACCAAACACCCCCTTAGTGTTGCTGCTACAACTACTCTTGAGTACAATTCTGAAATTGGAACAAAGACTGCTGATATAGAGATTCCATCTCCAATGGATATAGAATAAGTGCTTTCTTTCTCTGTTGTTATAAATTAGGAATTACCTTAGTAATGTTATTTTATGTTCTAACTATGGTATTATTTATAGAATTTTGGCACAACTGAAATAGATAGCATTTCCTCACAAATAATAGCAACATCAATGAATGTTGAGTAAGTTCCTTTATTTCAATGATTAAAAACAAGAAAAGGGTTGAAATATTAAAGAAATATTAAATAAGTTAATTTTATGTTCTTTTTAGAAATGTTGAAATGGTAAATGTTGAAGAAAAAGAATCAGAGAAAAAAGTATAGGAGAGGTGATTGGTTCTTTCTTTGTATATAATATGTTTTCTTAAATTGAACACTATGTTCTGTTAGTTTATCTAATATGTCCTTGATAAGTGGACTTTAGGTTCACTTATTTGCATTTAGTTTTAGGTCATTTAGATGCATTTTAGGCCATATAGTTTCCTTTTCTTTCCCTTTTTCATCCTTTCTCATATTCTCATACTTAGCATTTAGTTTTAGTTCATTTGCATGTAGTTAAGTTGCATTTCGATCATTCCATTTGCATGTGCATCCTCCCTCCCCCATCTAATAATTTCTTGGAGTGTTTTAAAGCTAGATTAGTAAGGAAGAGTCTCCAAAACAGGGGAGCGGGCGCTCCTGAGGAGACGGGGCGGGCGCTCCGTGTGTAAAGAAGTAAACAGAAGCTGGCAGTAGCTTGGAGCGGCCCTGGAGCGTTGCAGGAGCGGGCGCTCCGTCGCCCAGATTTGCTATTTCGGTTTTGATTTTGTATCGGTTGATTTCGGTTTTGTATCGGTTTTTTAGACGGTTTCTGTTTTATGTTTTATGGCTTTGCCCTTAGTATCCTGGGGTATAAAAACTCATTTTTGTAATAATAATAAAAAATGCTTTACTTTCTGAATTTTTAATTAGCTTTAATTAGATAGAGAGTAGAGAGAGGAGTAGAAGTTAGAGAGATAAACTAGATCTAGAATTTGAGAATTGAAGCTTTGAAGCTATTTCAATTTCCATCCCATTTTTTAGTATTTCTTCTTACTTTTGCTTTCATTCTTGTTTTATTTTGGTTTAGCATTTGATTAGTAGTGATTAGTTGATGATTAGCTTACTTATGTTGATTTTCACCATTGTTGGTTCATATATGTTGTTTGAAGCTTTTTATTTTACCTTTTTTATGGCTAGTGAGTAGTCTACTAGCTAGGGGAAGGGGATGACCTAGGTGATCATTAGTTGACCTTAAAAGTCAAGCTTGGGGGTTAGACTTAGGTGAGATTGGGTTGTCTAGCTTATTTAATAGCCTTGTTTAATTGATTGATCACCGTTTGAACTTGATTTGGAGATCAAAAGTGAAGGATCGAGAGATGAAGCTTTTGATTGACCTTAGGCTAGTCAATAGGTTGACTTCACCATGAGAATAGGTGATTGACTTACTAGGACCTTAATTGAATCGCTTTGAGTTGTGGAAATACTTGATTGATTGATTTTACCATGAGAATAGGTAAAATTGGTTGATTAGGTCCTTCTAATTAGCTCGAGAGAGTAATTAGGAAACATTTGAGCGACTTAGTCCCTTAGTTGACCCTAATGAATCCCCTTGGCTTGACAAATTAGGTTAGCTAATGGTTAACTAGTGATTCCCCTATCCCCACTGTCTTCCTATTATAGTTAAACCCAATCATTTACTTTAATTGTTAGCTAATTCGTTCTTAATTTCTTAGTTAATTAATTAATCTCAAAAACCACTAAAAATAGACTTAGCTCGCTTAATCGCTTTCAAACCTTGTTTAATCCCTGCTTCCTCGTGGATTCGACCATTTCTTACCCTATATTAGGCTAATTTAGGTTATTAATTTGGCAGGTGCAACGACCGTGTCAGTCCTTTTTAAATTGCTATATGTGCAAAATGTAACAGTGATGAAACAAGTGCAAGTACAAAAATTGAAGAAAAGCCAAAGGACACATGCAAGACAGTTGCTTCCATCACAACAAAAAAATATGATGATAACGAGAACAAAGATGTTGATTCCAACCATGAGAAAGACAATTGTGAAGAACGACAACAAAGAGGCCAGCGTTGCTCACTCAAAGTGCGAAGTTGGACAGAAGACCAGTGGAAAGAACCTTGGGTAAAAACGAACATGTTGTACTGAGAAAAACAAAAAAATGTTAATTTAGCAGTATCTAAAATGTTATACTTTATGTATTATGTCCTAATTTATCTTGTAATAAACAAACATATGTTAAATCTATAATACAACCTTCTTTTAACTAGTAGCTCAATCTGATATTTAAAAAAAAAATTATATATTCAATATAAATAGTGGAACTACACAAATGGAAGCGGATGCTACGACAGATCTTGGCTTCAAGATTCAGCAAACAAACAACCCACCAAAACAAGACAATACAAATGAGGAAAAGTAAGATTCAGCTACATGTTAGTGACAATTATGATATGTTCTTTTAAAAGATACAACATGATCGTTTACCAATCATTAAATGCTCTATAAAACTATAGTAAATGTTCTTTCGAAATATGACTGTTTTCAACTGGCAGAATGCTCTATATTATTTTAACAGAAGAAAATGATCTTTTAAAAAAACTTACATGTTACGCCAGTTTCAACATTTTGTTCCATATAATATGATATTGCAAAACAACAAACATATCTTATAAATATTTTATAGGGTTCTTGATACGAGGAATCTTCAAATGCTTCGAGACGCTGTTACTCATGATGTGCATAAGAAGGACAGCTTAAAAGACCCCAAGGATGCAAGAGAAGAGAATACTAAGAGTAATGATAATGAAAAGTAAGAAATTAAACTTGAGTGTTTTCATATTAAGTTCGTCCTTTTGAGTTGGACATTTTTTTACTGTTTATGTTGAAGATTTTGCAAATACATGTTACAAACTGCGGAAGAGTACAAAAGGAGAGAAAGGCATGTCCGAATACCCAAAAGCTTGTCAAATGCATTCAAGTCACCATTCATGTCAAAATATATGACTTGTTCAAAAACTTAAAAGAGGATACGAAGGCACTGGCTGATTATGCATTAAATAGTAAAATGAATGATGAGTAAGTTCAAATTCAATTATTCATATTGATGTTGTTTTAAAAATACACAAGTATTAATCCTCAAACTCTAATTCAATGAATACAGTGAGATACTTTATGATGGAGAAGATCAAATATTAACTAGACAGGAAATGTTGGGATTCGAAGACAATGCAATCACAGAGAACAATGTTATTGATGTCTAGTCAAGAATTCTCAACTTCAGAAACACAAAAAGGGACAAACGCCAACAGAATTTTTTTTCTTCACCATACCTTATGTAAGATATCTAACTAGTAATCACATAAACTTTATTATAAAAATAAATATAACTAATTTTCAATAATTTACAGCTACACAATACAGAAGAATATGCATCTGAGTCAGACAGTGTTGACGACATAGTGAACAAGGTCACAAAAATCATGGACAAGGAAATGAAAAATGGAAGAACTACGATATGGTTAGTATACTTACATACATTCTGACTGTGTTATGCTGTACAACTAATGGTGTTCTTTCAAACATAATAAAATGTTTCTTTCAATAACATAATATGTTCTTCAAAAAATAATAACATGTTCTTCAAAAAGTAATTATTATATGCAGGCAGTTATGTATGAATGTTTCTTTCAACTCATTATGTTCTTGCAGTTTTTGATATATGCTCTCTTATAATTTCCTAAATACTAATCAGAATTTGATCTTTCAACAAATAAAAGCAGGTATTCATACCAATGCCACATCCATCTCATTACTACGTACTAATCTTCAACCTCAAGAGACAAGTTATGGAAATCATCCAAAACAAGCCATTCAAACCAACACCGAAGGTCACGATATATCAAGACAAAACTTTCATCATGGTATGTTCACTTTAAACTAGTAATTATATATTAGTATTTTAAAAACTTAAGGAAATATCTTCCGAAAAGCCATACTAAAATCCAATTTGAATTTCAGAGACAATCATTGACCTGAAATCTAGAAAGAACAAGAAAGCACAAGACATTGAAATATGCACATAACACTCCCAACCTTAGGATGACAAACTCATAATGATAAAAGAGATTGTGGCATATACATGATGAAGCACATGGAAGATTATACGGGACAAGATACAACAAAATGGGAATGTCATCTAGATGATGTAATTTTCTATTAATTTTCCTTTTTTAAAGATATTTCTAATTGTTCTTGTAAATCGAAAACTAAAATCTAACTCGTATTATTTGCTATGATGAAGGTGGATGAGATTAAAAGGATGCGTGTTCGGTATTGTGTTGACATATTCTTCCATGAAACAAACAAGAAGACAGCTGAAATCTTGCAAAAGGCACGTCATTATGCAACATTGGATAAGTACGTTGTTTTTGTTGTTTATTTTCATTTCGATGATGGTATAATGCTTCTTTTTGTTCTTATTGTTGTAATGGTGATGATCTTACTGCAATGCAACTTAGCTGGTCTAGAGCTCGTCCCGTTGTACGTTGATGATGTTATGTTCTTTAATTAAAGTGTAACATACTTTTATTAAACTGATCATGTTATTTTAAAATTATACTAATGTTTTGTCTAACACAGACAAATGTTATTCATTATAGCATAATATGTCCTTTGGTACACAATTTAATGTTCTTTCAAAGTATCAGAGATTATACCTGTAATGAAACTTGAGCTTGACTCTTCATCAGTATGTTAGCTGCCTCTTTCTTCTTCTTCTACCCCTTCCATTGATTTCCTTTCTTCTCAATGATAGACTTGTGGCGTAAGTTGCTATCCCCTTTTGGCCTCTTAGACACAAGATCTTTGACATTCAACAAAGAAGCCTTAGGAATGTATGAGGGTTTCTCTATCTTAGTTGGAAGTTTGTAACTATCAACACTATCTATGTACTTTTCAACTTCCCTTTTCAAATCAGCATAAGCAACATCCACAAGACTTCTAGCAACAACATCACTTTGGCAAGCATGAATCAAACGGATAAAGTCAGTAGACATCTGACTTCTCCAAACCGTCTGTGTACACATACTAGACCCAACTGAAATACTACTCCCAACACTCATCAGCGTACCCAAAGCGTCTTTCCCCCATCTTGAAAGTATATCTCTCATGAATCTCATTGACAAAATTTAAATGAAAGAATTAGATAATGAGAACAGAGAATACCCATATCAGTAATCATCTTACGTGTACATTCTATTCTTTTCTCATCCTCATAAAATCAAACCTGGTGTTTTATTACACCACAATTTGTTCTCCATACTCTGTAGTGTTTCAACATTCTGTTATCTTCCAATAACTCATGATCACATGAAGTACCAGTACTAAATTCTTCCTCAAATAAACATGCTATAATATTTGCATAGACCTTCCTAGCAAGTATAAGCAACTTCACTATCTTAAAGGCCAAATATCGTTTGCCATGAGCAGATCTGAAATCCCACTTGTTTTTCCTACTCCTCCATTCACCAATAACATCAACAAAACTATAATTAAAAATCAGACAACCCACTAGTTTTATTAAGCCTATGTGATATACTCTTATTAGTAGTCTCATTACGTTGGGATGGTATCACACCACCCGAGAAAACATCTTTGGAATATGCTGCACACCATTTGTGCCTCAATTGAAAAATCATGTTCAACCATATAATATCAGCACACTTGTACCCTAGTAGCAGCCTATACAAAAACAGCAGAACATATATCTTGAATTAACTAAACATAATAATTAAAACAAAAAGAACATAATTTCTAAGATGGTAGAAAATTAACCTCTGATGATATAAAAGACACAGACACCTCAATTTTTTTCAAAAAAAAAAAATAATGCAATACAGAAAAGAACATGAAGAACAAATATAAAAGAGCATCTAATGTAATTTAGCGGATCATTAAAAAAACAGAGAAAGGAATTTACCTGGATCAATAATGTTCGAACTCAGCTATAGTATCAGTATATATTAGTGCATAGCTGAAAGCCTTTTGAAACCCATCCTTCAATCTCAATGACGAAATGCTCTTTTTAGAGTTCCCAGTAATGTGCCAAGTACAAAGACGATGACAAATATTAGGCCAAACAATTCCAATTGCCGCCTCCATAGAAGCACATTGATTAGTCATAATACATTTTGATTCCAGCCCTCCCATAGACTTCGTAAAAGTCTTACACAGTCATACAAAGGACTCAATTCTTTCGTTCAATAAAAACCCCATACCAAACATCACATTATTCGCATGATTGTTTATGCCAACAAATGGTCCATAAATCATACCGCACTTATTGGTACGATAGGTCGTATCAAAACCCAACGAATCTCCAAAAACCTCAAAATCCCTACGCATCCTACTATCCTGAAAGAAGAAACTCACTAGATGCCCTTCACTATCGAGCTTCATATCATAGTAAAAATCACTTTGCTCAACTTGCCTTTGTGAAAACATGCTGAGCAAATTCTGTGTGTCACAACCATCAAAGGAAGCCGCCTTATCTCGAGCGAGGGATTGTACACATCAGATTTCGTAAATCCTAAATTAGGGGAACCACCAGTTTCCTTACTCAATACTCTAATACAATTAGACACGCAAACCCCTCTACTCTTGAACTCTTTAATACTATTCAATTGCTCCCGACCAACTTTCCGTGGGATCTAATAAGATGTCGTTGACCCAACGCAACCATGTCATGACTATGACACATCTCATGAAAACCAACAGTATTTCTACCTTCATGATCCACGTGGCGGCGAATCATAGCCTTACATCCACACCTATAATCATACTTATTGTATGTATTATTGTTTGCCAACACATCATTCTTAAAACCTTCAGATGAACAAACATACTCTCTACTACAAATCGAATTATCAACTCTCCTCCTAACCTTACCAACACGAACACCAAAACCATGGCTAAAAGCATACTTATTATAAGAATTATAAGCTCCTAACTGACTCATGTACACCACATTAACCAACACAGATAACTTAGCCTCCTTATACACAGTTACTGCAAATAAAATATGCAAAGAATAAAATCAATAAATTGACCGAACATAATGACGGAATTGAAACAGCGTAATGAATAACTTAGCATAACAACATGAATAACATGGCAGAAGAAAATCAACAAAAAATGAAAACATGAGTTAGTGCAAACATATGACAGAATAACAAAAAAATCATTAAGGATAGCTTTCCAAAAAACACAAATCAAAATAAATAACTTGCAACAACATACAACAATAATATGAAGAACATCATGTTCCAAAAACACAGACATAAACAATATCTTGAAAAAATTTAAAGAACATTGTGCATAACTTGAAAGAACATCTGAACCAAAATCAAAATTTGAACATCAGGAATGCAGACATAATTACATAAATGCAAATAATCAACAAATTTCAAAAACAACAATCAAACATAAATCGAAGTTAGCTCGAAATCATAATTGAACACAAATTAAGGCAAAAACCTGTCGATTTCGATGCTACACTATCAGGATTACTTGAATTCTGCTCTTCAACTTCAATTTTAGCATCTTGCATGGTTGAAACTACAATCAATAGACAATATAGAATCGAAAATTGTTAATAATTGAACAAAAATCAACAATCATAACAAATTTGCACAAATTATATGAAAAAACCCTAAAACATAATCAAATATGAAATAATGAAAAAAATACCTAGAAATTGAACTCCTTCGGAGTTCAAAACATCTGTCTCCACAGGATCCATTAGAAAAGCACAGATTTTTTTGTTGATATGAAGCTCTGACAAACGAGCAACAATGGCTGCTGCAGCTGGAAGAAAGTAGAGAAAAAAGAGAAGGAGAGGAGAGAGACGACGCAACAGCACAAAAATGAAGGCAACAACCAACAAGTTTTTTTGATTTTTAACTTTTATATTGCCACGTTGGCAGGAGCACCTTGCTCCGTGCTCCTAGGAGAACAAAAAGAAAATTCATGTCAACATCACCCCTGTACATGATAATTTTCTTTTTAAATGTTTTCAAAAGGCAAGTAATATGTTTTGAACATATGACCTCTTAATTGGAATGTCATAGGCACTGTCACAAAGCCTTATCCCTTTTCGTTGTCAAAGTGTAATTAACAATTCCTTTACCTTAATTAAAATTTAGTAAAAAGTTAAAAGATCTCCTTCACAACAATCTTTCATGACCCTTTTAAATTGTTTAATTGTCTCTTAAATTATTTATCTTATTTTTAATTATTAAGAATGAAAAATTAATGAAGAATATTATTTTTATTCAATTAAACATACAAATAGATTATGAGCATCGTCGGGGCTATAAACTAATGTTTTATATAATTAAGCTAGGGAGCACTCTAAAGAATGAAAAAGAAAAAAGGAAACGTTTTCTTCTCTGGATTTTCAAAGGGTAGATGCTACACCCGTGAGTTGGATGAATATGGTGCTCACGCAAAAAAACGCAACCTTTTTAAAATAAAACGCGCGATTTAAATGAATGTGGGGGCACATAATGTACATTAGGAACATTTGAATGAACATTATCAAATTCAAAAGTAACCGTCCCCACCGATATTTAAGATGTTAATTTATCTTACGTTATTGTTCATTTATGATACTTAATATGTTCATAAATCAACTTCATTTTTTTCAAAATCACTTATATTCACCATTTTCATTTTAAAATTTTCAAATCCAAATTTTTGGCAAAAAGACAGGAATGTGGAATGAACATTAGAAGGATTTAAATGAAAATGACTTGAAATTCAAAAAGTAACTGTCTCCACCAATATTTAAAATGTTCATTTATCTTACGTTATTGTTCATTCACGATATTTAAGATGTTCATTTACGAATATCAAATGTATATTAGTAGATCCACTTAATTTTTTAAAATCAAAAATCACTTTTACTCACCGTTTTCATTCAAAAACTTTCTAATTTAATTTTTTGCAAAACATGCGGTAATGTGGAATGAACATTAGAAGTTTGTAAATAAACATCAATTCAAAAATCACTTCAAATTCAATAAATACTTCTAACATACATTCCGTGCACCATATACATTAAATTCGCATGTTTTATTTGAAAAAGACTATTTTTTTTAGCGTGAGCACCATGCTCATCTTAGGGCCTCTTCATTTCAGCTTAATATCAGTTTAGTTCAGTTTGGTTCAGTTCAGCTATAATCAATTTAGTTCAGTTCAGTTTAATTTAGCTCCAATCAATTCAGTTGAGTTCAGTTCAGTTCAATTTAGTAAATCTGAAGAGGGCTTTAGGGACGAGTAGATTTGCTCTAGATTTTGGTGTTCTCCCCCTAAGTATTTCACCCCTCTCAAGTCTCAAGCATTTCATTCCTCCCCCATATTTCTTTCTCTCAATGCAAAGAGCTTTTCCTCGCTCAATCTCTCTGTCTTCCAGAGTTTTTCTCTCAACTTTTCTTGGATCAACAATTTAGGTTTTAAATTCAAAACTAGAAGAGAATATGATGAAAGAGAAACACTGAAAATCAATTTCGCATCATTAGGATTTGATCATCGTCTTTTGACTTAAGTAAGTTACTTTAATTTCCTGCATTTTTCCTCATTAATTCAGTCTGATGTTTTTGAATTATATTTTCCTTTCCCTTTTCTTGAATATGTGTTGTGTGATTATCAGACTGGAAATTACTTGTTAATGCTATTATAATGAAGCAAAGCTTAGGTGAATAATTGAAAGTTTATTTCTTTCAATTGCGTATTCTTATATAATCAAACTCATTTTGAATATTGAAACATTTACTGTCTTTTTTTCCCCTTCGAATTTATAATCTTGAAGTGAATGATAGGCAAGTAGTGAACAAATGTGGTTTTAATTGATGCTATACAATCGTGTTTACAATTTGGTAGAAATGTTAGTATTTTTTTTTGGGAGGAATGAAATGGGCGTATATTAACTTGCTTGTTTGTGCCTTCATGGAAGATTTTGAGATGGATTCAGGTAGCAAGGTTTTTACTGTAGATCTCCTCGAGCGGAATGCTGCCAAGGGACATGGAGTTGTCACCTGTATGGCTGCTGGTAATGATGTGACCGTTTGGGGAACGAGTAAAGGGTGGATCATCAGGCATGATTTTGGACTTGGAGACTCTTATGGTTTGTTTCGTGTCCCTTTTGCTTTGTTCTTTTCACGTTTGTTAAATTAAGCTCCTCTAAGTTCAGATAAGATCACTTAGGGTCTAATAAGAAAGAGGACTATCGAGTATCAAGTTCGAGGAGATTTATATTAAGCTCCTCTAAGTTCGTGGGTTCTGAGGTGAAACGAACTTAATTTCATTGTTCTGCAGATTTATATATTCTTAGTGCTTATTTATGGCTATTCATTCACTTCGAAGAACATTAAACTTTCAGCTATCCATGTTGATGGTTTTGAATCTCATGTGCAAGTTACATTTCGATATTCGAATTGGAGTATAGGGTCATAATCAAATTACTGGTTCAGGGCAAAATTTAAGCAGAATGCATGCTCGTAATTAGACTAAGGCTTAAGTTTTCCATGTGGAGTTCTTATATCAGCTGTAAACTAGGTATTGATCTCTCTGGTGGTCGAACTGGGGATCAGTCTATCCATAGAGTTTTTGTGGACCCTGGCGGGAGCCACTGTATTGCAACAATTGTTGGTGATGGAGGGGCTGAAACATTCTACATACATGCAAAATGGAGCAAACCGCGTGTTCTGAGTAAATTGAAAGGCTTTGCTGTCAATGCTGTTGCTTGGAATAGACAACACATCACGGAAGGTATGAATTGATTGAATTCTGCTTTCCTTATAAACTGCATAACTCCTCCTCGCTCTATGTAAGCTTTGTGTCCCTTTACTAACACATTTGTCTGCTATCTGAATAAGTAGAATTAGTTTTGCTGCTTGATGGTCTTTCTCACATTCTCAAGTGTTCGTCAATTAATCATTCGATGATGATTGATCCATCAGTTATGCGCCAAGTTGAATTAGTTTCACTTTGACTCTCCTATACAACTTGGGAATCTGGATTCAGTTTATTGAATCTATGAAAGATCTGTTGTAGTAATTTGCAATAGAATTTATGCCCCTATATCTGACTTTAAAGTGTAATTATCCAAATACATCATAGCTTCTTATGAACGGTGCATTGATGCTTAGTTAGTACCTTTGCCTCTTTTCTAACTTCATAGTTTGATTTGTACACATGGCGATGTGGGATCTTGTGAGTAAAAGAAGTAGTTTGAAGTTCGAACACGTGATAGAAGAAGTATGAACACATGAAAAAGTACGGGCGCTTTTGTAATTAACCAAAAGTAGTGTCAATTCATGATAAAGGCCGAACAGAGAAAGGAAAGAAGTGTGAAGTTAAAAAAGACATTAGAAAACGAAAGTGTGAAGTTAATGCTATTCGAGATTATTGGCAAAAACAAACCTCAGTAACTTATATTGTCATAGACTATTTCACACAAATGTGAACGCTAAGACTTTCTAAATAGCTAGTCCACATCCAAGTGATCCAACTACTATTAATGTAGACATATTTTTTCTGTCCCTTTCCTCAATGGGGAAAGATACGGAAATTTTCATGGAATTAAGTAACATTCAAAAAAAAAATTATAGTGTTCAAATCATCTATTGTATTTTTGTGAGTAAGGAGCAATAGTTGCACATGGGTGATAGTTGGGATTATATTGTGCCTATTTCCCTCAAAAACAACCATGAAACAACTTAGTTGGTAATTACTATTTCACATGTGTTTATTGTGATAATTGCTCCACCAAAGAAGGAAAGCAGTTACTATTTACTAACTACTACTCACTCCGTCCCATATTAGTTGATACAGTTTGACCGTCACAGAGTTTTAGGAGTGTTATCTAACTAACTTATTTTATTGAGAGCAGTTAATTATTGGTATTTGTTTTAGTACATAAAGGACATGTTGGTGGGGCATATCGTAGAGGTTTGATGTGGGTGGGGTTTAAATTAATTATATGTGGGACCCATTAATATTAAAAATAATATTTCTATTGTACTCTCATGCCATTTATAGAAGTGTATCAACTAATGTGGGACGGACAATAAATGAAGTGTATCATCTAATATGGGACGGAGGAAGTACTAAAGAGGCAAAATTCTCAATCAAACTCTTCCCTCCGACATTTAAAAAAGCTGGAGTGTTTTTCATCTCAAATAAAAAGCTGGAGCAGTTTTCCATTTTAAAACAGTGGAACATTTACACTACTGTTTATGCCAACACTACCACTCTTTTGAAGCCACACCTTTATCTAAGCATTGACTTAAGGCGTACAGTCTATTTACAACTTTGTTCAATACTGGCAAAAGAAAAAAATAATAAAAGGAAGAAGGAAAGAAGGCATCAGTGTGTATGCAACTTTTTTAAAACTCACGAGCACAACATCAAATGTCACAACAAAATGGTGCCATATAACAGGCTAACAGCAGATTAGCTTTCATGATGATGCCTGTCAAAAAAAAAAAGATAAGATAAAACACTTTCACGATGTTAGCAGAAACATAGTATCTCATCATTAGGGCAGCTTACTTTCTCGTCGCTCTTTTATTGTTGAACTGATAAGAATGATAATATCTTTTTTTTTTCTGAGTGAGTGTAAGTGCGACATCTAACTATCTTTTTTAATAGATATTTTGTTGAAGAAAAAGACTTAGGTATTACTGAGAGCTAGATAACTGTAATTAACTCTTTTTTACAAACTTTTTGAAACGTGTAACTGACAGAACTCTCTTGGAGTTGTTGACTTGGCTTAGCTTCTTCAGTGAATTCAACTTATAATGAGCTGACATATGCTGTCCAACAAAGTTGCATCAGTCTGAGGTTTCTATGTCTACAGTTGCAAGGATATGGGCAACAACACTAAAGCAACCTTTAACCATCGAAGGCATGATTAAGAATCCTAAATAGCCTTGTAGAACAGGCGGCTATTCCAATATGAGATTATTGACACAGGCGTGAACATGAACTAGTGAGCCTAAACCCACTTGTGTAGAGGGGGGCGAGGTGGATCTAACCACTAATCAATGCCTTCGTACTATATTTGACACCAAGAATGCATATTGCAAAAACTGCATTAGTATATTTCGTCAGTTGTCTCATAATGAGAAATGGTTCTTCATATAACCTATACCAACATGCACACTATATCTCATCGTTATTTTAGTAAATCTCTGTGATTTCCTCTAAATAGGATTTTCCCTTACCTCTTGAAATCTTCTATCTGTATAGCATCTTTTGCTGGCTTCTTTTGGGCAAGGACATAGCAATTCGGTTTTGTTTTTTTATCTAATATTACATTGTTTTCTGCACACTTCACTTTTTGTTCACTACTTTTGTTATGAATGTAGCTTCCACAAAGGAAATCATTCTTGGTACCGATAATGCTCAGCTTTATGAGATGGCCGTGGATGAGAAGGATAAAAGAGAGAAATACATAAAGCTTCTTTACGAACTTTCAGAACTTCCAGAAGCTTTCATGGGTTTACAGGTAGGTGTCAGTATTGGTACCCGTCTATGTTTATAACTCTATATCCAGTGAATTATTGAAGCCTATGATTTATTGTTCTTTGACCCATGGTTACATTGGATGGAAATCTAAACTGATTGTACCTCTTATTCATTGTTGAGTAGAATATAACCCTTGCGTATTTGTCTAAGGTTTAGTAAGCAGTAGGCTTTACATCTGTTTTCCTGTTATCCTGCTAGAGAAGTTTTAGTTCCAGTTTCCCATCCATTACCTGGCAGTTCCAAATTGGTTGCACTGTTCGTGTGAGGATGTTGGAAGTCAGCATGTTTGGCCAGCTTGGGAGTGGCTGGAACGCCTGGAAGATATGAAAGAATGTCCTGGAATTGGTCTTCAATTTTTTTTTTGTTAAAAAGAGTGCTTGGATCATTTTGAGATTTTAAGATGGGAGTTTTCCCAATATTTTTAATCATGGATGTGCAATGTGACTGGCATGCAAATTTTTTCATGAAAGCTCATGCAGCCGACCCCTTTATGGTGTAGCTTAGTCCCCCAATGAACCTGATTATTTGTAAGGGAAGTGCATTAGAATGGAAGCTAACTTTTCACAGTGCCATCGTATAACTAACCTCGATACAAAAATATACAAAACCCAAATTCTCCCGATTTTCTCAGATGGATTGCTGTAGGACTTACTTTATGGCTGACTGGATTCAAAAATTCACAGTACGAATATTTTAAGGTCTAAAGCCTTTTTTTTTGAGCAATTATGATTTCTTTGTGTTCTGACTCTGCAGATGGAAACAGCTAGCATTAGCACTGGGACGAGGTATTATGTGATGGCAGTAACTCCAAGGAGGCTTTATTCTTTTACGGGAATTGGGTCACTAGAGGTAAACATTAACACAATCTACTTATTTTTCCTAGAAATGTGATTAGCCATTGACTCTTTAATAGATGGTTTCCTCTTGCCCAAATGTCCTCATTTGTTCTTTGTTCTTTCTGTTCCCCTTTTTTCTCTGTGAATTTTCTGTGTGGTCTTGTATCCTTCCCCATTGAATGTGGCTAAGAATTTCAATGTGGCTCCACATATGTGGATGGTGTTTCCCCCTACCTGTACCACATGTCTACGTCTAAATTATTTACTCCACTTGCTCACTGCATGTGATGGATTTAAACCAAAATACTTATACACACACACACACACCATCGGCTACAAAATTTGAACCATATCTGCCTCACTGCCCATTTGAATACCCACTGCCCACCTATACCAGCATCACTTGCCCTCCATACCCACTAAACTACTGACTCTCCTCTTATTTGAGCTACAAAAAACAAAAAGAAGTTTGAATCAATGTTTGGTTAACATGTTTGCCAGTTAGGCTTAGGCTATGTAAATAACATGAAATCTTTTTCAATATATTCTGGTGATGGGTTGGTAATCAAATAATATTGTTTCCTTAGGTAATGTAATTTCGCTGTCTACCTGATAAATCTATAAGTAGACTAATGCATTTTTTCTTCCTAAATGGTATTTCGCAGGTTGGGTATCTTTTTACCCATAACCGGCCCAATAACGATGATGGGTACAACTTTTGACCCCTGTAGGGCCGCCCATCACATATTTGACATTGTTTAGGATCCTAAGTTCTTAACTACATGTATTCTAGTTTCCCTTTCCATGTTGATGGTGTTGTCATCTTGACTTACGGAGATAATCTTGATAGGGAGATAGATGAGCTATCTTGATTTTCAGTGCTGTCTCCCCAATTATCAAAGTTCAGGCATCTTTCGAGGTGGGTGGGTGATTCTTTGGGAAGCTTCCTTTTAAATCCTTTTGGTCTGCTTATTGCCTCTAGGTATCCCTTTCTCCTTTTGACAATTTATCTGGACGGCTAGGGCTCCCGTAAAGGTGAGAACTTCTGTGTGGACTTATGATGTAGGAATTAGGTTAGAATTAACATGAAAAATATGGGTAAAGGGGAAGATCAGGGATGAGTATTGTGCCCTACTTGTGCATGTTGTGCCATGCCGTTAGTGAGCA
This sequence comes from Patellifolia procumbens, assembly GCA_947645195.1. Lineage (NCBI taxonomy): Eukaryota > Viridiplantae > Streptophyta > Magnoliopsida > Caryophyllales > Amaranthaceae > Patellifolia > Patellifolia procumbens. The sequence continues at coordinate 4,606,809 of CANSGD010000193.1, forward strand.
AAAAGCTCGCATGTTTGCCTTCAATGTGAGTGGACATGTTATATTTGGGGGGCGGCTTTTTGTTTTGTATGGGGACTGGGGAGTCTTGGTTTTCCCCTGGACGGTTTTGGAGGTGCTGCAGGTTTGTCTTCTGGCTTTTGAAAGAGGCAAGTAATGGTTGTGATGTGGTATCTTTGTGGGCTAAGGTGGCCAGGTTTTCAACAGTTAGTGAGAAGAATTGGAAGGAACTGGGTCAATTTGTAATGTGGTTGCTAATTCAGTAATTTGTATTCTGTTTGCTGTTGTTATGTAAGAAATTCTATGCTTTTCTTTAGGGCTGTGTTAGTGTTTTTTAGTCCTGATTTTCTTCCCTCTATTACCATCTTTTATCCTTCTTCCATAATATTGCTTTCTTATTATGTAAAGGACAGAGCTTCTGGTAAATGAACTGTAACTGTTCTTCAAGTGCATGCTTTTAATATTTGAGGAGTTTCCTTCTTTTTGCATAGTATGTTGCTTTATTAATTTAAGATTTTAAATATATTTATAGAGCGTCTTCTTGAGTTACCAAGACCGAGCTGTGCGTTTTATGGAGCTTCCCGGTGAAAATCTCAATAGGTAAGCATTTTTCTTCCCTGCATGGAGAACCTGCAGAAATTTGTTTCCTGTATCACTTTGAAACTTCATTTGTCTTTTATATCTTTGCCAGTCACTTAAAATGGCCTATATCTCTGTTACTTCGACACCCTCATTTACCCTAAAAATTGAGTGTCGTATCGTGTCGTGTCCGACACGACACTCTACTTGGATACTTCATTTTTAACTAAAAACTTGATTTTTTTCTACAAAATGGCCGAGTCAGATACTTCGACACTCGTATCCGAGTAGACACTTAATCCGTGTCTGAGTAACATAGGCCTATATTCAATCTGAGGCGCTAAGGTGCACTTAAGCTCACTGAGGGGACAGTCCTGTCCATTATCTACAACTTCTTTTACACACAGAATCTTTAATGAAAACAAGTGCATCTCACTCCGATGAGGCATGCACGTCTCACTCCAGCTCCATATGCCTAGGCTCTAGGACCCTATCTTCCTAGTGCGCCATGAGTGTTTTCAGACAGTGCTGTCTTGGACACTCAATTTTCATTTAAACAGCTCAATTACGTTAGAGTTATATCCATAGAGAAGAAATGTAACAAAAGGTGGGAAAGAGAAAAGAAAACAATGTGACTTGTGCTGACAAACAACATTGAGATCCCACTTTTCTCAATTTATTGTCGAAGAGAATGAAAGTTAAGACTTGTATGTGAAAAATAGATCTGTAAAGATCATATTTGATGGAGCACATGAAGGGGATCTGGGTGGCATCCAGAGGAATTGACGGTGTAGGGTGCTTCATAGTTGCACTTTTTCGGCTGTGATTTTGCTCAAGTTAGCGCACAACAATATGTTTCATACTTTGTTTGGGGGTGGTTGTGTTGTTGAGTCATGTTGTACTTTGCGCTTTTGGCTCTTTTTCATCTGCATCTAGTGCTTTCTCCAGTTGTCGGCTTTCGGCTGTCGAATGTGATATCATGCTTTCTTGTTCTTAATCTTCTCTAGGGGGGACACCTGTAGTGTTGAATTGCTTTCGTATAGCACTTCTCTTCCCCGATGAGTCGGTTGGACATCCGATCAAACTTCATTTTCAAGGCAATATAAAAAGATGGCTATGATCCCAATTAATAAGAGATGTGGAAAAGCAGGTCCAGTTTTGCTGATCCTTGTCCTAGATGGAAAGGATTGATGTGGGTCTCTGCATAGTATCGGTTCAGATACGCTCTAATGAAAAGTACCCTTAAGGCAATCAAAAGTTTCGTAACTGATCTACTTGTGCAAGCATGATTTAATAACTGAATCTTCTGTTCTTAATATGTCATCAACAATCTTGTTTTGATTGATAGTGTCCGTTTGGTTTATCTTGCAGTGAACTGCATTTTTTTATAATGCAGAAAAGAGCAGTGCATTTTGCTTGGCTCTCTGGAGCAGGAATCTACCACGGTGACCTAAATTTTGGAGCAAGCCATAGGTGGAGAACTCTCAAATATCAACTGTTCCAGATAGTTATTGCTTATAATAAATCGTATTTTTGGATTAGAATATTTTTTTCATTAAATCACAGTAATATTTACTTGGCACACCTTTCTGCTAAATGTCATATCATAAGTCCCATTTACTAAGTGCTTGGAAACATTGTGGATAGTTCACAGGATGGCGATGAGAATTTCGTGGAGAACAAGGCACTACTGGATTACTCCAAGTTATTTGATGGTGCTGAAGCAGTCAAACCTAGTTCTCTCGCGATCTCAGAATTTCATTTTTTGCTTCTAGTTGGTAATAAAGTTAAGGTGTGTTAGCACCTGCTGCCTCTCATGATCTTACATTCTGAAGATTGATCCGTACTTTAAAGCCTAGAGTCATTCCTGAAGTTATTTTTGCTTTGTATTATGTGTGCATATATATAAAAGGTCATTAGACTGCACTTTGCTTTTATTTTTCTTAAGAAGTAACTAATGTGAATAAACCAAACTTCTGCCTAGCGTTGTATATTAATCCCATTTTCAATTTATACGAGTAAACCCCACTCTGATAGTTGTATTCTTATCACAATTTCAAGTTCTTTGAGACGCACATCTTTTAGCTCTTTCAGAAACTACCATGAGGATCAAAACATCATTTGGGATTGCTGAGAATAGAATAAAATAGTTGGGATCATTCACAGTTAATCCAAAGCTGGGACTAATCTAATAATATGTCAAAAGGTTCAGATTTTGAGATGCCGAATTGCTTAATGCTTTCCCCTTAAGCAGCAACAACCTTCGTTGAGTTTGTGTTTACAGTGATGTGGACATATAAGCCCCCTACACGGCTACACGTGGTGAAGGCAAGAGCCCTGTAGTCTAGACTCTCTAGAGACACATGCTATGATCTTGATATGGTGTTTCACTGCATCCACTAGTGTCAAAGCTAATTAAAATTATTTTCACTTCTATGTTGAGGACTACCGGATTACCTGTAAAGCTTTTTGGGTCTTTGAAGTTTTCCATGGTTCCATTGACAATTTATTCTTTCTTTTTAATGTTTGATTAGACTTTTAGATTCTATAATGCCTTGCAGGTTGTGAACCGAATCAGTGAACAGATAATAGAGGATCTTCACTTTGATTTGACACCCGAGTCATCATCAAAGGGTATTCTAGGTCTTTGTAGCGATGCTTCTGCTGGTCTGTTTTATGCATATGACCAAAACTCTATATTTCAGGTACAGCGATAGGAACATCCATCTTTGCTTGACCACAGGTCCCACTAGCTGTTCATATATCTACTACTTACTGATTTTTCGTATTACAAAAACGCTTAGGTTTCTGTTAATGATGAAGGCCGAGATATGTGGAAGGTTTACCTGGACATGAAAGACTATGCAGCAGCTTTGGCTAATTGTCGTGATGCTTTGCAGAGAGATCAAGTCTATCTAGCACAGGTGACATATGTTGGTTTTCATTGGGCTAAGCATTATACAGCATATGTAGTTGTATAACCCTCTGATACTTTTTCGTGGGTGTGTGTGCGGAGGGGGTGGGGAGTATCATCAACTCCATTTTGTTTGCTTGCTGTGATGCTGTCTTAGTAAATTCTAATCTATTTTGCAGGCTGAAGTTGCATTCTCCACGAGGGACTTCCTCAGAGCTGCATCTTTCTTTGCAAAGGTTAAATTTCTTCGTTGCAGTTTTAGTGATGCTGAGTACTCTGATATATTCGTTATGTTTTTCTTATTTGGTAAGAAAGAACAAAAAAACTTGTTCAGGAATTATTAGGTAAGGAAAGAACCACCAACTATTAGGTAACCTTCCGTTGGTAGTGTAGTAGACTAGGAGGTGAGGTCCCTATGTACGCCCCCTGCAATATTGACTTTATATGAGAGATAAGAAGTTAACCTCTTTGTTTTCCTGTTAAGGACAGTCTACTATGGGCTTTGTATTGGCGTTAGAACTTAGCACATGGTTATTGCTTATCACCATGGTGTAGCTCAAAAGATGATCTAGATAGCTTCGTTGTAATCTCAGAAATTGAAAATTAACTGCAATGAACGAGGGCTTAACGTCTTCTGTTAATTCCCCTGGAAGGTTCTGGAAGACGCCAAGTTGAAAACTGCAAGATTTTCCGTCACTATAGTTCCCAGGTAATCCTGAAATTTAGTGCCAAATCTAGATGGAGGGACAATACCTTTTTGTTCTTGTACCTCAAGCTGGGTAAGTATTTATGGGTGTCAGGTGTCAGCTTCTCAAAGTAGTGGGCTTTTCCTACGATTGCCCGTTTGCAGGTTCCCAGAGATGTGATTTTGGTTACTTAAAGAATAAAGCCTCTTCTGCTATACAGAAATTTGAGAGTGTAGCCTCCTGCCTTCCCTTGTCAAGGATTTTAGTTTTTTTGATGGTCCTCCCTGGCTTTCAATTTTGAAGCAAGTCAATGGTATTAAGCTAGCATCCACATGAAAGCTCTCACCTCACGTGGAACTTTGCCATCTAGACGAAATCGACAAAAGGGCTGGGGGTAACACCGTAACAGGTTGGCGTAATCTAGCATCCAAGAAAAGAAAGTTTATCATCAAAATTCTGATGGAAAATGTATCATTTAGAAGGCCAGAACTGAAGTCCTCTTAACTGAAAGTAATAGAAAATGCGTGTAGGCAATTTTCTTCCTTAGAACTACATTGAAAGAAGCAAGAATAATCACTTTATGCCACAAAGCTTCCAAATTTGAACTTCTGAGTTCTGACAATTCCTAACCAGTTTGGAAGCAGACCAGGGGCTAGGCTAGTTTGTGAAAAGGTGTGGCCCGGTGCCTTGGCCCTATCATATGACTAATACTAGGCTAGGACAAACTTGGTCAACAGTCCATTAAATTTTATTTTGAATTTCATTTTGTACTGATTTTCGTCCTTGTTGGGATGGACCTTTTTACAATTCATATTTTAAAACTATTGGTTTGCTCTGGGGCTAGATTTTATCTAGCTTGACTGGGGTTTAATTGAGCTATACAAGGTTGAGCCCAATTGGTCGCTAGAGAACTCCTGGCAGTTGTACAGGCTAAGCTAGAAAAGCCCCTACACAAATATAGACGTAGGGCCAAAACATTCACTTAGCAATTGTACTTTGTACAACCTCCGACTTGCATTACACGGGAGGCATTTTCTGAGGCAGCAGAGTGATGGCATACTATGGTAAAAGAATTGTATTCTATTGTAATTTGTATCAATAAGTTGAGAGGATATTGCTCTGGAAGACCCTCGGAGGCCAAAGTCCACACTTCAAGAGATACTATATCTAATTATAAAAGATTGGTATTGATGCAATTTAGGCTAGTAGAAAATGTTAGATCATGTCTCAGGATCTGACAGAGTACCCATTTTATAAGGAGGAATAGGGGGGATATAGCCATATAGGGGAGGTGGATCTGTGGACTGCGTAAGTTCATACAAAAATGACAAATGGTCCAAGTATTGGATTTTTGGGGCCAGCTACATGGATTCTGGAGCATTTAGTAGTTTCCCCTCAAGTATCTTTTCCGTCGTAAGTTCTCGAGCTCTTGCTGCCTTACTCTCTTGTTTTCATAATTTGTGTTTGTTCCTACTGTCATGTTTTTTTTGATAATAAAAAATTTAATCACAAAGATACCAAGGGGGGTGTCTTCCACTTATTAAAAGAGGGCTAATGGCAAAAAGCTCAAACCCTCGAGCTATCATGGAGCAATTTATCTAAAAAACCAAGGAAACTAAGGTGACATAAACTAAACTTGACTCCAACCATACATAGGTCTCAAAAAATGGAATTTGAAAGATTTGTGAGAGGAAGGTAAACCCTCAAAATCCGTTGGTTTCTTTCCTTCGAACTTCGAAGTGCACCACCAAATTGCCAACTGAATCATCTTCCAAATCTCAGCGAGCCTACCTTTTTTAATCCTTCTTTTCCAGGCAACAAGAGCGTCTTTCATGCAATAAGGTTGAACCCAGCTTAATCCAAACAAGTTTAAAGACAAGTGCCACAGAGAAAGAACCCAAGGACAAAGAAGAAGGAGATGAGTGGCGGCAGTGGCCGATTCCTCCTCTTTAAGGAACAAACTGCAACGACTAGTAATGAAAAAGCTCCCTCTCTCTAGAAGCTTAGAATATCCTCCATAGGGATCTTCGTGACCGCTGCCTGCCCAAGCTAGAAGAAGCTTTAGGAGGAGCTTTTTTTCATCCTTTTGTCATGTTTTTTATAAGATTCTGTCAAGGTTTTTGGTCTTCTTCATAATTATACCTTAATATTATTTCTAATAAGAAAGTTTTCTTATACGCAATCTTGCCTGCATAGTAGGCTTCTTCTATTTGAAAACAAAGTGAGTCTTGGCTTCATGCATCATCCAACGATAGGAGTTAATTTACACGAGAAGATTCTAGGATCACACAGCATTAGACAAAAGACAATAGACTATGCTTACTGTTTCTACATTGAAAGATGCGTATGCACTTCGTTCCTGACTATCTCATGCGATATATAGAGCAAGAGTGGAGGGAAGGAAGGAGCAGGGGTGTTGCTGCTATCATGTTGCCATCAAATCTTTCAAATATGCACATCTTTTTTTCCATACAGGATGAGTTGGGACAAGATACTGTTTGTTCGGGGCTTCATTACAATTATTAAAAGCTGTTCCAGTGTCTCTTTCAATTAGTGTATCTGATAGGATTTCTTTTGCAGATCAACTACATACTCTCGTTTGAAGAAATCACTTTGAAGTTTATTAGCGCAAATGAACAGGTGAATTTTGCATTTCCAAAGTTACCATTGCATCTCCTGATCTAACAGCTGGAAATTTTGCATTTATGTTAAAGCAATATAGACATGTGTATATATGTATCTCTGTGTGTGTGTGTGTGTGTGTGTGTGTGTGTGTATTTATATACGTAGGTTGAGTACAAGTAATAAGTTGATAGTTTATCTGAATTCAATTGTAAATGCTTTTTAAGTGTTTAGAAGTGCAAACCAGGGGGACCAGAAGTCCACCGCAAATAATGGGAATTAAAAGAAGGAACTCCAATCTTGCGTTACATGATGTGGTACATGAAGGAATGTGTTATGCACCCACCCAAAACATTGTGCTATTCTTATCTGTGGTTGTACATTAGGTACCAAAAGATCATTACCTAGATAATTAGGTAACATTCTTTGGCAACTGGAAAAAATCAGAAAAGATCTATCCGGATAATCTAAATGACCATTTGAAATATGTGCATGTGGATATGTGTCAATCCCTGCTTTTGGTTAAAAAATTTATGTTTTGAGGTTAAATCAACGACTTCTGGAATATAAGTAGCTTTATAAATTTTGATAGTTTATGCTGTATCTCTATACAATTTCTCAGTTTTCATTGCATTCCAGGATGCTTTGAGGACCTTTCTATTGTGGAAATTGGACAGTCTCTCAAAAGATGATAAATGCCAAATAACAATGATCTCCACGTGGACTACTGAATTATACTTGGATAAGGTTTGCATTGTCTACTCTTGGCTGCAATTGTCAACAAGTTGTATGATTTATTTGGAAATTCCATACAGTTCTATGTGTACTTGAACTTTTTTCTATGGGGTATACAATTTTTTTTTTCTAATTCCAAAATATGTCTGGCAAGTAATTTTAACCATTTTATATGAAAATACTCGCTTCTTATTTTATCGAAAATAGCTACTATCCATTCATTCAATTAATCTCTAAAAAGTCGTATCTTGTTTAGACGCATAAATAGACCGGACATTATTATCAACTAAACTGCTCAAAGGCCTGCTTTCATTTGTCGACTAAATCGCTCAAAGGACCTACTATAATTTATCGACTAAACTGACAAGGACCTACTATAATTTATCGACTAAACTGCTCAAATACCTTAAATATAACCTAACTATTCTATGATGTGTGGAGACTATTAGATGGATAATCGGTGAATGGTGTCTCTTTTGATTTTCCACGAGTAATAAGTGATCTTAAAAAAAAATTTGATTAGTTATCATTCTTTTGGTATTTCTATGGCTCTAATAGGCCTGAGAGTTCACAAGGACACAGGCGATCAATGTTGATCTGCCCTAAAGATATTGGGCCTTGGACAAGTTCTTTGGCTCGGTCCGAAATTTGGGGAAAAGGGCTGCAGACACGTTTTGTAGGTCCATATCTAGTTAGAGACCGGAAAAGCGCGGTCCAATTGTAAGGGCTCCCTGCCAAATTTTAACCCGAAGATGGACCCAGTCCGAGACTGTAAAAATGTTGAAGCTTAACCTGGCATGACCTGTCTTTTGATCCCCTGTAGGAGAGGGTAACAAGCTTTAGTTATGTTCAATTTGAAATTTGTAAACCAAATTTAATGAAAAAATTTATAAAGGTTCCACAAGAAAGTAGTCAATACTGAAAGGGTACCATGGGAGTTTTAGGTTTTGACAAAACTTTGTTAGATAGTCCACTCCAAACACAGGGCTCAAAATTTTCCTATCATATTTGTAATTAGTTGATACCGTACTTGTGATAGTGTTTAGTTGTCAAAGTGTTTAGTTGTGTAAGCGTTCTTGTATTAATACATTTTATGTTCATCTATATACATCGATCGAATGTAGATAGAATGATAAGATTGACCGATCAATCAAAAACTGAGTTTGTTTTATACTGGGCGGGGGGAGTATTACTTCATTGTTAACATCGCCATAAAAGGATATCAATTCGATCTCTAATTTTTGGGGGATAATTTTATTTGATTGACAGGAAAGTTCTGGGCTGTCTTCTTTACTATGTCATCTCCCGGTTAAAAGTTCATGAACGTGCCTTAGTGACCAAACTTTTTCCTATAGTTTTGTTGAAGGTACTACATTATTAATTGTCATGAGGACTCTCTTTCTGTAGATCAACCGGATTTTATTGGAAGATGATACTTCAGGTGATCATAATTCCGAGTATCGGTCACTTATCAAAGAGTTTCGTGCTTTCCTTAGTGATTCTAAGGATGTATTGGATGAAGCAACGACATTAAAGTTCTTGGAAAGGTAATTATATTATATTTGCAAATAAAGTTGAGGAGCCTTCCGTTATTGTGTGCTTTATGCTTGCCATAGTTGCCAACATATACTTATGAAATCTGAACTCCAGTTGTCTTTTTGAACCTTTGTGCCACTGTCTTGTTTCAGCCCTTGCTATTGATATGTAGCAATGTAAAGTGAAACAGAAGGATCTACTTATAAATTCCAGTTACACTTTTGTTTTTTGTGCAGTTGTGTCGTGTTCACCCCTTGTTTTTTTTGTAGCAATAGGAAGTGAAACAGAATGGACCTGCACATATATTGTGCTATTATTATCTACATAATTAGGTTAACATTCTCCAATTGACCACGGTGTGGATCGATCTAGAGATCCATTAGGTCATTGGTGCTTAGACTCAAATCATAGATGTTAAAACTGGTCAGAAACATTATTCTAGAATGACAAAAGAAGTGGGGCAGACCTAAATATATTGCATATCTGAAAGCTCATAAAGAGTCTTGTGCAAAGTTGTGATGATAAACTAGTATGCTCTGTCTTTTGAAGGCCTGCCTCCTAATTTAGGGGTCCGAAAATCTGGATAACGAACAAAATTATTCGAATCCGATCATAATAATTCGGATATCCGAATTTTCGGATTGGATATCCGGATAATTCGGATTAAAAATGCCATGCCCTTTTCCCTTTGATTTCAAGTTTCAACTGTAATATTAAAAGTTCCTGTTTCTTTTTTGCAACACAAATAACAAGATAAGTATGTTTCATTACTTTGATTTCAATATAGAAGCTCCTGCCTTCTTTGATTTCAACTGTTAGTGACAAAAATGAAGATGGTGGCTGGTTGGCTGCAACTTCAACGTGAAGGACTTTGGTTTCAATTGTTAATAACGAATATGAAGATGGTGGTGGCTAGTCGCCAGCAAATTCGACGCTTGGGACTTTGTTTCAACTCGAAAATGAAGACGGTGGCTGGCTGGTTTGCACTTCGACGACGCAAGAACATAGATGATTCTGGCGAGTCTGAGACTGAGAGATTCTGGTGAGCATCCGGCGCCGTGGTAGTGACAGAGAGAAGAAATTTAGAGATTCTAGGTTATTACTTATTTGGGCTTTGACCCATAAATCTCAAGTCCAACCAAATCGGTTTTTTCGGATTGTCCGAATTTCAAAAAAGCTATATGATTCCGATCCGATAATCAGTAGTGACAGAGAGAAGAGACGACTGAGAGAAGAAACTTAGAGATTCTAGGTTATCACTTATTTGGGCTTTGACCCATAAATCTCAAGTCCAACCAAATCGGTTTTTTCGGATTGTCCGAAATTCAAAAAAGTTATCTGATTCCGATCCGACATTCTGGTTTTTGTTGCCGATCCGACATATCCAAAATCAGATCAGGAATCCGAAAACATTAAACGGATCGTCGGGTTTCGGATCGGATATTTTTGCACACTCCTAACTCCTATAGACGAATACTTTTTTTGTAAGATTCTTGTAATTTTGTTGTGATCAGAATTAAGATATTGGCTAAAAATGTTGGAGCCTCATAAGTTCCATCTCCCCTTATCTGAAATCTAGCACGATTTTTAACAAAATGACCTAACAGCTATCTCATAATTTTGAACAGGGAAGAGGTTCTCTGTCATTCTATGCAAAAATGGACTTACATGTGTATTTGTGGAAGGAGTAAAGGAAGTTCTTTGCCGAGATTGGTGTGTCTCCCATTCTTTTTGCTCTACGGGGCGGTGGGCAGAGTAGGATTCCATTGCAGATAGGCATGATGTGCTATTTTGTGCGATATAGTGGTTTCTTTAACTTTCTTCACATTGGCTTCACTCGATGGGGGCTTTCTAAGACCTTTTTCAAACATGTTAAAGTGGTGGCATTTGTATTGAATTGAATTCTGTAAGAGGATATCTTTCCCTCTATGGTTGTGTTGCTTTAAAATACAAAGATACAGTTGCATAGAAATTAAAAAAGGGAAGTTAAGTAATTGTGAAATGTAATAGACTGACATAGCTAACTCAGAATATTAGACTGTAAATGACTATTTTTTACTGATTGAAAAGGAAATACATAAAATGAAATGGATAATCAAGCTTTCGAGTGGCTTGAACACTCCCAATCAAGCATTCGAGAGGCTTGTCTCTCCCAAAAAACCCTAAGAAGCTCTACAAAACACCCTTAATAATTTTCAACATAACATTTCACTCCCTAATTTCCTCTATTTATAGGTAAACTAGCTTGATAGCTTATTCCTCAAGACACTACTTAATTTCATTTCCTAAAATACCCCTCCCACAAGATCGATTCATTACAATACCGGCCGCCCAAACTTCCACCTTGTCCTCAAGGTGGATAGTAATCGGCACTTACTTTCCGGCGTTGACAACATAGGTTTGAGGCCCTCTTGATGCTATACTTCAAGAAGAGACCTTGCTCCAACTTGTCCTGTAGCTCCTCATCAGTCAAAGTTTGAATCTTCACCCTTGGCTTAGCTATGGAAATTTTGTCAAAAGATGAAGGTAATAAGCTATGTGTGGAAACGGTGGTGTCTTGTTTGGAAAAAAGAATGGGAATTTGGTCTAATTTGTGATTCTGGTGATGGGAAGTTGAATTGGTGGGCTTGGGTTTAGTTATAGAGATTGGAGAAGTGAAAGTATCAGTAGGGGTAAAGATAAAAGGTTTGGTAACTAGTGGGTTGCTGAAGTTATGAAGTGAAAAAGGGTGCTGAGGTTGGGTGGGTTTAACAAAAATTGGGTTGGGTTGATTAAAGAATTGAAAAGTGGTGAAAATGGGTATTGAAATATGGGCCGTAAGTGTGGGCTCTACCCCACTCACTTGAAAAGGATTAGAGTCTGCTGGCACGTTATGCTCCTCAGTCTTTGTATTGCCTTTTGCCGAAATTACAGATTTGCCCTTACTAGTCTCTTCTAAAGCTTGCCTCTTTCTTAAGCCCACGAAGAACCCATCTGTGCTTCCACCATCCTCATCTGCCCTAGCTGCCACCGCACTTCGTCAGCAGCTCAGCACAATATTCATCTTCAACATTCTTATCGGCAAAAAATCCCGGTCCGCCACCAGACCCGCTTGACCCAACTCCACCATTTGTTAAACCAGCCCCTTCTTTGTTCCGGCCACCACCATACTCATCACCATAATCTTCACCTCCAATTGTCAAAACTCCGGGCCCACGGCTGACCCACAACCCGTTCCAGATTCTGGGCCCAAATGGGGGTCCAGCCGGCCATTATGATGACCACCATGTTTGGCATTCTCTGCTAGGCAAACACCTTCAGCCATTTCCCCCAAAACCGAATGCACCTTCTCGGATTTTGCCTCCGCCTTGCTAGCGGAAAATGCAGTGGTGATTTTCTGAAGTTCACCACACTTCCAGCCTTCTTCACCTTCAAGTTCTTGGCTATTTTCCTCGTCAAGTTGCTGCCTTTTTTCTACTTCTCCAAGTTCTTGGCTTTCTTCCTCTCCTTCAATTTCTTGGCCTTCTTCTTCTACAGGTACTTCGCTATGCAGCTCTCTCTTCGACTTCAACGCAGAAATTGCTTTTTCAAAAACCCTATCAATGTTCTCGCACGCTCTCTCAGTTATCTCTTTTATTTTCTCTTCAAACGCCTAAGGACCGGGCCTCCAAAGCCTGCAACGCATGAAACAGGGCGGCGTCTCGGTCACGGTCACCGAAGACCGGCCGGCTCTGATACCATTTGTAATAGACTGACATAGCTAACTCAGAATATTAGACTGTAAATGACTATTTTTTACTGATTGAAAAGGAAATACATAAAATGAAATGGATAATCAAGCTTTCGAGTGGCTTGAACACTCCCAATCAAGCATTCGAGAAGCTTGTCTCTCCCAAAAAACCCTAAGAAGTTCTACAAAACACCCTTAATAATTTTCAACATAACATTTCACTCCCTAATTTCCTCTATTTATAGGTGAACTAGCTTGATAGCTTATTCCTCAAGACACTACTTAATTTCATTTCCTAAAATACCCCTCCCACAAGATCGATTCATTACATGAAAATAGAAGAAAGATGGCAAAGGAAGCATTTTCCTTGGAATATCTTCTCCATCGAGTCCATAATAGAAGTTGTCTAGGAGAGGTTGCTCCCTTTTGTAGTGTTTTTTTTTTATTTTTTTTATTTTCGTCGTTGTAGGGTGGGTGGTGGGGGGAAGACAAGTACAAACTATAAAAAAGTAAATTTTCAAGGGCAACATGGAAACACCATATCCGTCCCACTATTCATTCAAAAGGTTATACATAGTTTTGGAGACTCTGGCCGCAGACTATTTACACCATTTAAATTATGTAATTTGACTGAGCTGCCCATGGTTGTGCTGAATTCAGTGGGTGCTCTTTGAATGGGGTGGTAAACTAGAGTTGAGTATGCTAGAACCCAAGCAGGAGACACTTAAGTATGTATTCGATGATAATTAACGCTCTCGTGTAGAAAGAGTGAAAGAAGAGCATTCCCTAAATGCATGGAAAGTTGCTTAATTGGAGGCACATATTTTCGGATAAAATGTGTTGTATTAAAGACTTAGTGGTTGTTTGGTATGCAGGAAGAAACACTGGCAATGGAAATTCCCATGAATTTCTAAAGTGGTTAGTTGTTTGGTTATCAGGAAGTAACAAGAATGGGGGAGCTCAAAATTCACGGGAATCTGTAATTCCCACAAAATGTGGGAATTTATTGACCCACTCCCCCCTTGGTCATCCAAAATTCCTGTGAATTTTAAATTCCTTGATGTTAACTAAACAACTTTAACAAATTCCTAGGAGTGACATGAGGGAATTAACTTCCCATGTATTGTAACTTACCACGGGAATTAAATTCCTATATGTACCAAACAACCACTTAATTGATAATTGTTGCTACATCTTCGTACAACACAGTGAATCTAGACTGTCATTGAAGCTATTGTTTACTTTGTTGTTTATATGTTGACTAATTGATAACCATTTATTAGCTGAGAGACATGATTCCTTCTCCTTAATTTATATTGCCACGAACAAATGCCTATTTGGTCCTTTAGCACTTTGCGTTTTGCTTCCGTGATTAACGAAAATCTTGTCTGTCAGCTATGGCAGGGTTGATGAATTGGTGTTCTTCGCTAGTTTGAAGGGGCAGTTTGAGATTGTAATTCACCATTATATTCAGGTATGTTCTTTTGAACTGTTTTTTTTGTCTGCTTTCAGATGCATATTTGTCTTTGATGATCACATACTTTTCTTTCTATGTGGCTCCCTTTGCTGTTGTGTATTTCATTTACTTGTTGTTGGTAGTCCTGGGACATATTGACAGCTGTTTCTTTTAGACTCAAGTGTTTAGATATGGTGCAGTAGTTGCAGCTGCAACTAACTGTTCTCTTATGGCTCTAACTTTGTAACAATTTGACTGTCAGAAGCATGCAAAATCTAATTTGACGGTGAAAATTATAAATGACAAAAAAGGTGGAAAAGCTACCCTGTTTTCAATGATATTATCCTAAGCACTTCTTGCATAGTCACTATCAAAAGGGAAATAACCTGTGACATTGTCAAAGGATGCTAGTGACATGAATATAATTGTTAGTAACTTCTCTATTGGCTGAAATACTGAGTTTCTAGACTCGGACCTTGGAATGTAGTGGTAAAGGTAAATCAATAGGCACTAGTATCTGTTTACTCTCTTCAGTGCTATCATTGATTAGCATTTATCACTATTGCAATATTGCTTCAATAAAAAAATGCGGGTCTTAACATTGCTGAACTTATTAAATCATGATTAGGGCTTTGCCTTAGGGCTCTTGCGCATTTAAGTGCCAACAATGTGATTGAACTAAATAAATTACCCCCTTTGTGACTGTCCCCCAATCTAATTGTAACACTCCCTCATAGTCAGGCACAAATTCAAAGGGACATGGGGTATGTTTGTGTTATTATTGGAGGAGTTGATTGGGTAGTATATAGTAGGGTATTTTTATATTGTAGGTAAATTATGTGGTCCTTTAATTGGGAACTGGGTGGGTGGGATGGGTGTTAGTTTATTGTGGTTTGATGACGTCTAATCAAGATGTGGAGCATAGTGGTTGAGTGAGAAATAATAGTAAAATAGTGTCTGTGCCTGAAATGGAAGTGTTGCAATTAACTTGAGACAACCGAATATGGTAAGTGGTGCAAATGTGCAATTGAATCACTACAGAGGGAGATATACTGCATTTCTATCATATTCAAATTCTATCAAGATATATTTGGAGAAATCGACATACAAGTTACTCTTTGTTTCTTTGAGTGTAGATAAAAACAACATTTGAAAAATATTAAAGTTTGAAACCTTTTGAGCTGTGGTTTGTGTACAGCATTTGGTAGGATTTCTTGTTTTGGCCCATGTACTCTTGCTGCTCGGGGTTGGATAAATAGTTTCTTATAGGCGCGGATCTTGGTGTTTAACCTTTAAAGTTTAAACTATTCTATCTAATCATGGACATAGGTGATGTGTTTATTAAAGCTTATGGTGTTGTTCCCAAATTTATAACTAGAAATCCTATTCCTAGATGGTCATCAGAGCCCATTGGTTCATGGAACTTGTCGCTAAGCGTTTCACATGTACTCTCCCCACCAGAAAAAAATCCTTTGTTTTCTTCCCAATGGTATCAAAATAAGGCCGCATCGTATCTTATCGACCGCATTGTAAAGGTTTTCAAATCTACCAAACCAATACTCCACGAGTCCCTGCATCACAAAGGTGTAAAAAAAGTGTTTTAGGCCTATTCAAGCGATATCTTGTGGTCTCCGTCGATATTTGACTGTACAACTACTGCATCATCTCCATTATTGCGACGTCGTGACCGTGACCGTTCCCGTGATTGAAAACCTTATTTTCAGACTATGTAAGACTGCCTTATTATGAGTAGGGTCAAATCTCAAAGTCAAAGATCTGGGATTCACATTCATTTTGACTGTCAAATCTCAAAGTCGTGATGCTCTCAACTATTGTTCTTCCTCCCTTTTTATAGTTGCTACACTTTCCAACTAAGGAAATTTCTTATTAGATGCTAAACTTCTTTATTTGGCTTTTCCCTTCTCTCTATCTCTTTCCTACCACATGGCTTTTCCTCTCTATCTCTCTCACATCAAAAAAATGCATTGGAGTCCGCAAAAAGAAAGTGTAGCATCTAATTTGATACGGAGGAAGTATCATATTTTGGTTTGACATGTCCAATGAAAAGGTTATGCAGGATTTCACTGGAGCAGCCAAGGAGGTGATGCCTGAAAGTTTCTCCTTATTGTCTGAACATTGAAAGTAACCACTTGGTCTATGTAACTTTTAACACCATTAAGATTCAAATTCTAATGTTGTTTTAGGTTTTTCCATAGGAATTTGCTCATGTTCCTATCAGTACTAAGCAGCAAAGCAATTTAGATTAATACATATTTGTGTAATATCTTGTCCTAGGGGAGCTCTGTACTCCTTTCTTCGCTTTTCAGACACTGACACATCTTCAAGATTCCAAAATGCTAGGTTCCCTGTGTGTTTTGTGCTTCATAGGCTTGTATACACCCTGTAGACCTTGTTTGGGGGTATGCCTCTTGCCCCTCTTCCCTTACAAGGAACCCTACTTTTTTGGCAATTAAAGTATTATTGCTAACCAAAAGGTTTTGCTATATTTTACAGAGGCTTAAAGCTGTTAATATAAGGAATGACCCATGTTCTAGGCAAGGTTGACTCAGTCAACTCTTTATACCGAAAGGATTGCACCAATCTCCTAGAAAAACAAGTTCCAAAAATTAGGAACAATATTAGGTAAGGCAACCAGGATCACTAACTTTAAGTTGTAAAGGCTTTAAATGGACCAACGTGGAGCACTTTCCTGGTAGCAGCAGTACAGACCAGCAAATGCTTGAACTGAGGGATTAAACAACAGCAAACCAGAAAGCCAAAGGAAATTACCAGCAGAAGAGGGGAATCTACTATAAGCAGTACCAATCTTGTAGCTTTAAAATAGAGATGACGCATATCCACTAATTGACCCCTGGGAAAACCAAAGACACTAGAACTGGACACCTGGAGAAAACTCAGCTGCAGCTACAAACTAGTGTCCGTATAAACTGAAAAAATGAAATTATGACCAGAAATAAGCCCACTGAGAAACTTCACTGTTAGGAAAGAGACAAAAATTTATTGCCACGCACACAGAACCAAAAACCAGAGCTCAAGCCACACTTGTAAAGTTTCAACCATCATCCTCTTTTCAGTAGCTGGCAATAAGGTAGCCAAACTGTAATACCCAGAGAAACTAGAAATAAACACAACAGAGGTATAAGGTCATAAAGGGCTTCCAGCGATATGAAAGAGAATTTCGTTAGTAAAGAGGCACTATTCTGACTAGAGTTCTGATACTGATATACTTACTCTGTTTCTTACATGTGCTCAGCAAACAATTAAGGGAAGTGATACGAGAAGGTAAATTGACAAATTATTTATATTAACTTAAACGCTGATACGAGGGAAGGCTTAGGTTATTAAGATTTAAGTTATATTAATTATATTGTTGTTCCATTTCTAATCTCTTCTATAACACTGATGAACTGTATTCTCTGCGCACCTGCTGCCAAATTGCAAAATTAAACGCAGGGACAGATTTTTTGGCCGTTCCACACAAATAGCTATTAGGAGTTCATAGAATAATCTAAAAATTTTGGATTGGTAGCCAACAACAACAACAACCACAACTAAGTCTTATTCCCAAAATGATTTAGAAGGAGATGGCATCGACAAGTGTGATAAAAAGTTTTCAAAGGTTTTAACTTTAAAAAAATTTTACACAGTTTTTTTAAAATAAGTTTTAAACACAAAGGCAAACACAATTAAAGATAAACAAATAAATAAAGTAATCACACCCACTTCTATCCAACGCCATGCTCTCCTCGATCCCAAGTAACCCATATCACTTTCAATTACCTTCATCCAAGTCATCTTAGGTCTTCCCGTGCCCCGTACAATTTGGATTGCTAGCCAAGTAATAAAAATGCTTCTGTCCAGTGACTACTCTGATGTTGCTAATTAACGTCTTCCGTGATACAATAACAACTACAAACAACTACAACAATAACAACATTACCCCCAGGGCCTCATGGGCTCCTACGGAGTCCCACCATAAGGCGAGGTAAATAACGTCTTCCGTGATACCTTCACAAATTTACCTTGAAGAATCTTATAAGCCTTATGAATAAAGAAAACACCTTGCTTCTCAATAGCTTGCCAATTTTTGTAACTCACAAGTATTAGCCACCTTTCTGAATTTCAAAATCTTTTTCAGCAATTAAGAAGAATTATGCAGAAGCATAAATGGATTTTAATCCTGTCCTTCAATATATTAACTGTCAAGTGTCAAACCTTTTTAACTCAGAGCTTAACCATTATTTAAGGTGAAAATCCCATAATAGCGTTGTTGTAGCTGCCTTGTTCCATGTACAAAGATCATTGAAGCAACAAGCTACTAGATCGTGTTTGAGGTAGGACCCCTATGTTAGGTCGCTCTAAGTGCTTATGTCATCAATGTGCTTAAATGATAGATTACAGTTCTACACTTCTTGAAGTCCAGAGCTGTGGTCATGCTCATAAGAAATTTGTTGTCAGACTTGTCACTGAAATCTGTAAAGGGGTGCTGTTTTGTGGTGACTGTGTTAGTTGTCTTGTTGATACTTCAAGCTCTACCTTTGGAAGTAGATACATTTCCCAAATAGATTAAGGGAATGGGAAACTTTTCGCACCCACACGAAAAATTGCGGGGTCTGTACTTGCCTACTTGGTTAGAGACAAGAAGTTTGATTACTAACATTTTGACACATTTTTCGTATCTTGGCGAGTCTTTAAACCTGAGTAATACCCTATCAATATCTCAGTAATGAAATTACATTGTGAAATGCAAAAGTGACGGTCATTGGCATTTGAGAGTAAAACTAAATATGAAAAAGAAAATTGGAGCAATGAACATTGTTAATTTTGAATGAAATGCAATCATCTCGTCAAAAACGATATGGGCATTAGACACTTTTTTTAGAAAGAGATGAACTTGATTTCACATTTCAATTTATAGTACATGGTATAATAATGTGAAAAAATAACGTTCTTGATCTTAGCATGCTAAATTAGTAAATAATAGGATGCCCATTAATTATAAGGGTAATGATTTGGTAAATCTATGAGTTTGAAACCCATTGAAATCTGCGTATTGACCTATTCATACAAAAAAAAAGAGCATAATGGCTGATTCTTCATTTTTTTTAACATACGTTTGCTGCATATCCTTTTTCGTTGTTTCGTGTCTAGCAAGGAGAAGCAAAGAAAGCCTTGGAAGTTCTGGAAAAGCCTGGTGTTTCAACACATCTGCAGGTATAAGCCAAATTATTAATGTATCTCCACATTTTTGTGAGTATGTTGCTATATCCACATTAACCAATGAATATATTTTTGGAAAATGAGTACTTTTATCCATTTTGAATTTCTATTCAAGGAAACTGTACTCCTTTTGTTTCACAATACCTTTAGCATAGAAAATTGGCACTCTTTTTATTAAAATTCGTTTGCTGAGGATTGCATTCTGAAATGTGAGTATTAGATTTCCTCTTGCACTACTTGCTCTTTATTGTCAATTATGCCTGGATGGCATGTACAACTTTTCCTGCATACCTCTTTAAAAGGCTTTAGATGGTTTATTGCAGTACAAGTTTGCTCCTGATCTCATCATGCTTGATGCTTATGAAACCGTAGAATCATGGATGATAAGGAAGGACCTTAATCCGAGGAAGTTGATTCCTGCAATGATGCGATATTCAAGTGAACCACATGCAAAGTAAAGTTAACTTCGTACTCCCATTAGGCTTTCACTGTTATATGTCTCTGAATAATGCCTTATTATTGTTTCTAGGCCATTATATTGTAGTGTTTGCAATCACAGTCCATGGCCGAAGCTGTTACACATTTAGACACTTAATATATTTCACAGGCTCAAAATTATAACTTTTATGGATAGTTTGAACCTCATATATTAGTCCTATGAACATAATAAAAGTTTTTCTTTTGTGTATTATGCTATCAGAAATTTAGAACAATAGATGAAGGAGAACTCTTGACTAGCCTTCGAAGTATTACAAAGTTTCAATTGTTCACAATTTAAGTAAGGAGTTTGGAGAGGTATGACTTTTTTTAAAATGTAAATTACAAAGCATTCTTAGAATTAATGCAAATATGATTAGGAAGTTTATATATTTAAATACCTACAGCTGTACCATTATGTTAATATCTGCATCTCTTGATGGCTTTTCTATAAACTGTCACATTTACGAGGTTCCTTAAAACCAGTCTACAATTATGAGCTCTACTGTTTCTTTGTGATGTTAATCTTTATTGGAGGGGAAATGCTACATTGTACCACTCTGTCTTTTCTATTTGGTGGAGTAAAAACTTTTGAATATCACAAATAACCCAATAGTTAAAACTTAACCTTAGTCTACTGTACTGTGTTGATGTGACCTCCTCCTGATCATCCATGTCAGGCAGCCTCCACCATCAGCGGCACTAATATCTGATCCCTCAACCCACCTCACACTCAACGCGCGGCAGCGGAAAAATCTAGGATTTGGCAAGTGAAGAAGTTTATTTCTCATTAAAAATGTGAGATCAATGGTATCAACGTTTCCTTAAGAGGAATTGTGTGTGGTTTCGTGTGAGTTGAAACGACAAGTTTTGGAGGAGTTTTGAAGGTGAGGAGCGATTGCAGTTGCAATTGTGTGTGGTTCTCATAAAGATCCTTTGCCTACATTACATTTCTTTCAGTTGGTACGTGCATGCAAACCCTATATCGTCATGTCATTTTTAACACCTTCTATCTATGGGCCTCCCTTGACTTCTTAAATCTCCATAATCCCCACTCCCCACTGTTGTACCAGTGCTTGTTCTAGTCCACGTTTCACATGTCCAAACCAACGTAACCGTTTAAATTCTATATTATGCTCTACGACTCCATCCTCTTCCGAGTATCTTCACTCCAGATTATATCCCTTAAGGTGTTCCCACCTATCCATCTAACATGCATCTCTACTACCCCAATTTTCTAAATGACCTTTCCTGAATGACCAATATTCTTACCCATATAATAGCGCTGGTCTAGTAGCGCCCTTTAGAATTTTCCCCTTTAGCCTTAGAGGCTTAGATGCATTACAATCACACAATACCTCAGGTTCTCCTCTCCATTTGAGCTATCCAGATTCCAGAGTGTATCCTATATTCCTATGAGCCACATCTTGGTTCATATCTCCGTTCTATGTAAAAAGGTAAAAGAACACTGACTTATGTGAAACCACTTACTGTCCAGTATAATTGCTTACTCCCTCTCGTTGCAGAATTTGCACCCAGTTTACGTGATTTTCCTCAAACTTAGCCTACACCCTCAAGATTCTAACTTCCATCTCCAACTCTAATTTGGAATTGATTCCATCTATGTGTGTCATATGCAAACATCATACACCGTGATATGTCATCTTTGATCCCAAGGAAATTGCATACGCGCCTATGCAATTTCGTGAAAGCGGCTTGATTAGAATGGGGGCTAACCCAATGCAATTTTTTTGAATGAATTCACAGTTGATTTTAAATATATTATGATCAATTTTGCACTTTCTAGATTAAACTTTAACTATAATATGACCATAATATGATTCGGTTGTGTATTGGATGAAAGAATAATAACTTAAAGCGTATATGCTCCATCCTATCATTAATATTGATAGACTCAACTCATGTATATCACCCAACTTCAAAGCAAACTGTACTCTTTTCTCTCTCTGGTGTGTGCATGTTGCAATGTATGAGTTCCCTTTCTCACTATGGCCAATTCTGTCGATAATGCCATATTTGTGCCAATAATGCCATATTTGTGCTTGTTATGCTAGGATTACAACCAATGATAAGTTGGTGCTTAGGCTCCGTTTGTTTTGGTGGAAAACCATTTTCTTGGAAAAAGGTTTTCCTCCATCTATCCATTTTCCTTTGGTTTTTTTATAAGGGGTGGAAAACAATTTTTGTAAAGGTGGAAAATGCTCTTAGAAGAAGAAAACCAATTTCATTGTCTAAAGAAGGTATGCCACATTTTCCTCTTCACTCCTTCCTTCTCTTTATTTCTCCTCCTACCTTTCCTTCTCTTTTACTTCAATTACCTTTTCTCTCTAGGTTTCCTCAAATGAAACAAACAAAGGAAAACTCTTTTTAAGATTTTGTGTCCATTGACAATTGTTTTCCTTGGAAAGCAATTTTTCATGAAAATTGTTTTCCATCAAACAAACGGAGCCTAAGTGTCTGAGTTACTTCTTCAGTAGATCTTTGATTTACTGATGGAAGATGGAACTATTACACTGACACTGATTATGTATTAACTCCTACAAACGCTCCTAAGGATGTGAGGTTGGCTTGTAATATTTGATCGGGCGATTTTTTTCTTATAAGGGTGTAGAACAACATCTAATCACCTTTTAATTTCTCAAAGTATCCACAAGTATTGGACAAAGATCGGGTATGCAATCTGAATCTGATCCAAGGATGGGGCCTTATTTTAAGGGAGTTCATTAATTTGTGGGGTGACTCGTGGTCCGCAAGTGTCGTTAAGGGTTGAAACAAATACCTTTTTTGGAAGAGTCTTTGTATGATATGAACTCTCCTTGCGTATTTGCATGCCCCTCTTAATCCTTAAGTTCGGTGAAATATTATAATTTTTTGTCTACGAGGAACAGATTCATGTGAAATGTGAACAAAGTTGTTGGTAATTGTCCCACTCAGATTTTATGGGACGTACTTTAAACTAAACGTCATTGTTATTGACTTTTAAATATGTCTCTTTTAGGGAGGGCTTTGAAATATCTCAATCTGTACTCATTTGTATCTTATGCTGTACGTCTTGCAGGAATGAGACACATCAAGTTATCAGATACTTGGAGCACTGTGTCCACATTTTGAATAATGAGGATCCTGGGATTCATAACTTGCTGCTTACTTTGTATGCTAAACAGGTACATATACTTCCCTGCGATTTTGAATGACTTAATTGGATTTTCCTTTTTCCGGGTAAGTTTCCTTTTATTTTAGTTGCTTCGGATCATAGGGCGTATGAGTGCTCATTCAGTGTTCCATGGTACTTGTACCAGTCGTAACCGAAATGCATAATAAGCAAGCAAAATACACTTGGTTATATGAACTCTTCTCAGATTATCATATAACCTGACGCAACTCTCTCTCCACTTATCAGTGTTTAGATGTAAACATTGAGTATCAAATGCGTATGCATCTCGAGGGGAGAACAGTATGCTGGTAGTCTGGTAGATGACTTTGCTGTCAAATCTCTAATTCGTGGAATTCTAAGCATTAGAAATGAATAACTTTGTTACCGTGTGTTCCTTGGAGTTTGGTATCTACGGTGTAGTACTTACGAGATGCCTGAAATGATTCACACAATTTTCTTGTGTTCGCACGAGCTTATGAGTTTGGCCCAACTCGCTCTAGTTTTTTTGTAACTTTCCAATTTTTGTAGGTTCTTTTGTTGATTAATAATCTTGCTCCTTGTTGTCTATGGTTTGGCTTTTACATTTTTAATTGTCTTAAGAGTTGATATTCATTAATGCAGAGAAAGACAGTTCAAACTCTGAGAGATAAGAAAAGTTCTTTCTCATCTTCTATTGCGTTTGGTACCTGATACTGATGTCAAGGACTCATTGGATATGGTCAATCCAATACCATTTACTTGTCTGTTTGATATTGTCTTTTATGCTGTGGTCTATTTTGTGGTTTCTTTTCTTGTTTTCTACCCAATAACCTCTTTCTTCCTCCCAACAAAACCCAAAATGGGAAATTATCATGAGTTGCAGCATTATAGATGAGATAGCAATGGATCAACTTTAGTACTGTTTGGATATAAAGAGGACAGCCATCCTAATGTTACCCTGACTTGAATTCCAGGAGGATGATAGTGCTCTCTTGCGTTTTTTGCAATCCAAGTTCAGCAAAGTAAGGGAAAATGGTCCTGAATTCTTCTATGATCCTAAATATGCCTTACGGCTTTGCTTGAAGGAGAAAAGGATGCGGGCTTGTGTTCATATATACAGTATGATGTCTATGCATGAAGAAGCTGTTGCTCTTGCTTTACAGGTAATACCATCTTTCTGGCACTGCTTGTATACTGTATCTTGTCTTCTATTTAAGTAAAATGTATACTTTTTTAGTATGGCTTATATATGGATTCAAACTCTTTTAATGTTTCTGCATGTATGCTGCAGCATCCTTTTCTATGGAATTTCATTTTCTTGTTATGTTGACAATCTTCAGAACACTGTTGTAGTGCATAGTTTGCCTTTTGGTCCTGGAGAAGCTGTAGCCCGTCTCTACTTTAAACATAACATCCTACATCTATGAAAAAAAAAATACTTCCTCTGTCTTGTAAGTTATTTTAGCCGTACCCGAAGGATATGACACACATATTTCAAAACAGCGGGAGGGGAAGAGAAGCTTTAGATAATTAAGCATGCTCAAATTAGATACACTAAGAGAAGCTTTAAATTAGCATTAAGTAGCTTAAATTAGACAATTAAGCATGCTTGAATGTGAAAAGTAAGGGTAAAACTGACTATTTATACACTAAAGATTACTAAAGAAGGAATAAAAAAGTGTTGCATCTATTTTAAAACAACCATATATAGAAAGTGTTGCATCTATTTTGAAACGGAGGAAATATTATTAAAACTCTATGTTACCCGACACTCGAAGATGTGGCCTACTTTTGGACAGTCCTTGTATCCCAAAATTATAGCATTTATGAATTGGACACTTTACCACAAGTTAATATTCAATCCTCATGTATCCATGTTTAATCACCAGACTAACATAGGCTCCATGCAAAGATCAAGGGAATTTTCTTGGATTGGAGCTCATTTTTTTTATGATTGGCGTGATATTTGTTATACAACCACTTTGGGGGTTTGTTCTCATTCCTCTATCAATACCCCTTCTATTCCTAAAAGCAGGACGAAGAAAAGCCTTAGTATTCTTAATTGGAACGAGCGTGAGCGTACGAACCTCTGGTGGGTGCCGATGTGCCTTCCATAACCAAGGGTCACGATCCCCCTCTCTGGAAGGTAAGTCATTGAGCTAGTGGTTCGAATTGGGTGAGTATAGAGAGGTGGTTTCAGTGATCCAATCTCTTGAGTGAGTGAGAGAGAGAAAGAGTGTTAGCGCAAGCATGTGTACCATTGCTGGGAAGAGATAGACAAGTTTAAAGTCCCCTATTATGGCTTGAGTCCATCAAGGTTGTGCATGTAGCCCTTTTCTTGTGGCTATAGCAGGGAAACAAAACTCGGCCGTTACATTACGTATCGGCCGTTATGTAACGGATTTTGAACTTGCCGTTACGCGAAATGCTGTTACGTAACGCTGCGATGAAATTTACGTCCAACTCATGTGGTTTACACATGTAAGATGGAGACGGAGCAGTACATTGGTTAGGAGGTTAGTAGAGTGGCGAAATGAAGGGATCATGGAGGGGTAGCAAGAAAACATGGATGAGGGTAATTGAGAGTTATGATTTTACTTGGGATCGCGGGAAATATGGCATTGAATAGATATAGTGGAGGGAGAGAATCTTTGTAGATTACATTTCTTGACTTTTATTTTACCTTTGTTTACTTTACTTCATGTATTTTGTGTGCTGGTTTCCCTTGGATTTTTTTTATTTTTTTTATGAAGATTTTTCTAAATGTTCTATTTCTTTTCACAGATTTTCTGTCTTCACAAACTTTCTTAACACTTTTCCTCTTAAGCTTTCTTAAATTTTACCTTGATACTCCCTTTTATCTTTTGGTTTTCACTTTGCACCTCCTTCGGTTTCTCATGCCCTTGTCATTCTTTTTCTTCTTACTTCCCTACCTTCACTTTCTCATTTTTCTTTGTTTACTCTCTTCAAAATTTCCTTTGCTTTTCTTAATTGACTCCGAGACGATATCTTATGACCGTTTATGTAAGCCACCCCAAAATCATTTTAGGACTAAAGCTTTGTTGTTGTTTTGTTGGTTGAGAGCGAAGCCCTGATCAAAACTGAAACCCTTCAGGTAAATGAGAATATTTTGATTGCTCATAAAGCCTCTTATTCTGTTGTTGTTGTGATTATACTTTATTGTTGTTTCTTTTCAGAATTTGTTTCTTGTTCTTACTTACTCTCACTTATCGCCAATTGCTAACAAAAATGGATTGTCCGTAGATTAAAGTATGGTGAATTGGATCTAATGAAGAATGGCTAATCATTAATTTTATGTAGTTGTAAGGTTCACATCAGTAGATTAAAGTATGGTGTAAAATAGTATTGCAATCGTTCTATTATTCAATTAACTTGATGGAGGAGCTAGCAGATGTAATGACTCTGATAACCGCAGATTTAGCGCACTCTGGTATCATCACTCCCAAATCCATTTGTGGTTGTAGAGTGATAGAACTACTTTGAGATACGCGGGACATGATGACATCGTATATGTTATTATTCTTTTGTCTTTTTTGGAATCTGATTGATTAGAATAATGGTTTATGGTACTCCTACTAGCATTGTCCATCGTAACAAATCTAATCACTCTACCACTTCAGATTTGGGTGTCCAGGTCCTTGTCTGAAACTCAGTTTGAGGGCAGGGGGGAGACGCTAGTCCTTATGATTACACTTGTTCATTTACTCTTAGCTTTCTGACGAAGTGCATTGTGGTCTACCAAACTGTCAAACACCATCTACCTGTGTTGCTCCTAAGCATTAGACCATGACGTAAAGGACTTCCTAACATTTTTGCTCTTCATTCTTATCTAGGTCTGGATACCTATGTCTAGAATAGCCAAGCACAAAAATTTGATGTAGTCTTTTAATGAATACTCTTTGCAACGGGTTTCGCAAGATGTGTGCAGTGTCACAATACTATTGTGACAAATCGCACAATCCTGCCACTCAAATATATTTGTGACCTCTTTTTCCTTTCAGAATGTCATAAAGTTGTTTTTTTTATTAAAAAAAATTAGTACTCCCTCTGTCACGGATTAAGACTTCTAGTTTGGAAATAGTCCCACTTATTTGTTAATACTTCTCTCCTACTTTGTCGCGCTACTGTCTTTTCAATTAAAATTACCCCTTTTCTTTCCTTCAATAAAGAACACCACATCTACTGTTGTCGACTTGTCATAGCTAACTTTTTAGCCCCTAAAAGGGCCGCTGTAACCTATGATAATAATGTTGAAGTGTTCTTGATTATGTTGTTGTTATGTATCAAAGGTTGACCCAGAGCTTGCAATGGCCGAAGCTGACAAGGTTGAAGATGATGAAGAATTGCGGAAAAAGCTCTGGCTTATGATTGCGAAGCATGTTGTTGAGCAGGAAAAGGGAACTAAGAGGGAGAACATACGGAAAGCAATAGCTTTCCTAAAGGAAACGGATGGCCTTTTAAAAATTGAGGATATTTTACCATTCTTTCCAGACTTTGCTTTGATCGATGATTTCAGGGTATTCAGATGAGCTCTCTTGATCGATTTTCAATTATGCATTTTGTTGGAGGCCTTAATGCTTCTCGATGTTTTGCAGGAGGCTATTTGCTCATCACTAGAGGATTACAATAAACAAATTGAGCTACTGAAAGAGGAGATGAATGATGCAACACGTGGAGCAGATAACATTAGAAATGATATAGGTGCCCTTGCTCAGAGATATGCAATCATTGAGCGTGATGAGGAATGTGGGGTAATTTTGGTTTTCTTACAGTGTTAATACTATTTGTTTTGTTCTCTTGCATTCAGCAACTTTATCTCCACTTAAAGAGTCCTTCCTTGTTGACAATCGGGGGCTTTTAATCCCATTTTTCCATAGTCCTAGGTTGGTAGGGTTACCGTGGTAATTTTTCAACCACCTTTGGTAGGATGTGAGAATAGCATATTGATGATGGTGATCTACCCCTGTTCTTCTACCTGCCTTAAAAGTTGTTACGTCTCCATAACTCCACTCACCTTGATAGTTTATTTTGGAATACTTCTTTCGCATTTCATCCTCGACCTTGCAAGGTGGCTTCTTCTGTCTTTTGGTTCAACCGAAGTACTTTAACTTATTACATCCTTTGCTAATTTGTCCGAACCTTACCATTAAAGGTTTACGTGCTTTGCTGTATATCTTCTCGTCTAGCTCAATGACTTCAGGCTATCTATGTGAGACTCATAAGAAGCATAAACACGTTTATCCTCTTAGGAAACAGTAGACAGTATGAAACTAACCCATTGTATAATTTTGTGAACTTCGGACTCACCTTTCTCTCCTTTCGTAATCTCATTACTCCCTTCATTCGTGAGACCTTTGATCGATCCCTGTCCCCAACTTCATATTCCTTGTCTCTCTCTTCTGCTTATGATTTTGACGATCATGGGCTGCTCAGATATTGTCTTTGATCACTAACACTCGTTGAATTGTCTCCTCAATTGACTATGGTCCTAACACCATTGTTTTGCTTATGCCACTTTAGCATGAGGGGCTTACTGCACTTTCTACCAAAATAGGCTTTAAAACGGCCTTTTGCTATGCGGAAATGGAGGTTGTTGTAAGACAACTCAATCAAGTCCAAATTATGTTCTGCTTGATCACAATGTGAAGTTGATCATTTATATTTTGATTTTGGTTCATTCACCTTTTTAAAGTTTTAGCTAAACAAGCTAACGTTCATTCATCTTTGACCAATTGTTCTAGGTTTGCCGAAGAAGAATCTTAAATACGGCTGCAGATTCTGGTATCTCAAGGGGTTATGCATCTCTTGGACCTATGGCTCCTTTCTATGTTTTTCCATGTGGTCATGCTTTTCATGCACAATGCCTGATTGCCCATATTACACGTTGTACTGATCCAGAACAAGTAAGTGTATTTTCCATGCATAGTAGTCCTGCTGTAGTTATGGGCAGTTTGGTAGCTAATTGAATTGATTGGGCCGTTTAGTTGGACCTATAAATTGTTCACGTGGAGAATCCAGCAGTAGCTGCTATTGGATGAAAAATATTTCGTTGAGTTTGTTCATCCCACTATAATTTGTCTTTTTTTTGGAGTGTGGGAGGTCATTGTGTAAGAGTCCAGTAATTTGTCCTTGTGTATACATAATCCAAGGGTGTGCGTGTGCAAGTTCTTCAATAAGATGCTATCTTTGAACTTCGTAACAGACACGTGTTGAGCATTAGATTTTGTGATAAAATGGGATATTTCTTTGATATTTTTTGTGTTAGTTTTTATGGATTTAAAAATTAGTTTCTCTTGGCTGAAATACTGAACAAAATGGGATGAGGGGCTAAATTAGCGAAAGGTATGGGGCATAATTATTATGGGGAGCCCACATAGCCTAATGATCTTTTATATATCTTTCCTGTAGTAATTTTAGGTACTATTGCGTTTAATGTAGGCTTAGCGGTTTTAGAACCATCAATGATTGGTGAGCCAGCGGATCCGTTTGCAATTCCTTTGGAAATATTGCCTGAATTGTATTGTAAAAATGTTTACTGATGTTCAACACAATTGGGTTGGCAGTTGTGTGAATTTTTTATTTTACTGATGCTTGTATGATGATATTTGATTGTTTGCCGTTTATGCAGTTCGTAGTGCCCTGCTATTTTTTTTTATCATTATCAAATCCATCTTATTGACCTTCCCCAACCCTCCCCCCCGGGCTTCTCCGTTGCATTCTTATATCTTTTAATATATCAGTCAATCATGTTGCAGTGGGATTTCATGTACTACAGTATGGCAGCTTGTTAAGAAAAAAAAGTCTTAACCACCGGTGGTGTTGGGCTTCTCGGTTGAATAAATTATTCACAACCAAGCACCAAAATAATATAAGCAGGAAAGGTCAGCATAGGGTTTAGCCCTATTTTGAAACCTTTGTGAGAAGGAAAAATATGAAAGCACATTGCAGGAGGCAATAGGCATTCTAAAGGAAATAGGAAGCAACTAAGTTATCAAAGGCAGCGGAAATTATATTAACATCACAAGTTAAGAAATGAAAGTTTTAACTAATGGCATTTGAAGCAATAGGAAAAAAAAGGCAAAGATGGTGGAAACTGTTATGTCCCTAATGTTATTTTTATTTATACGGTTATTTGGTCACATTTATTAGCTCTAGCTATGTTCCTTCAAGATCGAAATGTGCCCGGTCTTAAATGTTAAGTTCCTCTCATCTCTTCTTAGGCTGTAGCCAGCACATACTTGCTATGTCCTTTCCTCTCCTTGAGGCTTGAGCTGCTTATTTGCGTGTTCTACATCCAATGTGATATAAAGAGGAAAGAGAGCTCTATACCATGCCAAGGTGCGTGAAGTCCCTGATGAGGGATGGAATTGTGTATGTGTAAACAGAAAAGGCCTGCTTATACACAGACTAAGAAACTATTAGAAGAGATATATTATTTACATAATTCTATCTATCATGTGGGTTGAAATTTGTGCATGAGGCGATTAAATGATGATGCCTAGTCGTATATGAGGGTATCAGGGTAGTTCATTGCTGGGTGGATATATTATTGGTTCTGGTTAAAGGGTTCTATTCCGGTTATAATGTGCGTCGGTTTAAATTGATCCTTCGGTCTAGTAAAGTGTTTCAGTTCCTCAATTTGTTGTGGCTTCATGACATGGAACATTATTATATCATCAAACATATGGGGAAGTTGATTGATGCTTACCTATTTGATGTGGCATCCAAATTGCGTAGTACTAGTGGTAATTTCATTTAACCAACCAATGTCTTACAGGCTGAGCATATACTTGACCTACAAAAGCGACTGACTTTGGTGAGTGGTGAAACAAGAAGAGATTCGGATGATAGCCTAACTATTCAGGAACCTGTTGCTAGCGTCAACCAAGTCGACAAGGTCTGCTTTTCTCTCTTTACTTATATTACTCCTCATACTCGCCCACAGATATTGGTAAACGAGCTTATATAATGAAAGGAAAAGTGCAAGCTCTAATAGCGTAGAAAGTATTTAAAATAACTAATAGCAATTGCTCGCTGAGTACATCTAACCGTGAGCGGTGAAGTAGTCGTTTGGTAGTATATGGGTGCTTTATATGTTTAGCTTTTGATGTTTGAATGCGTATAGTTGTTGAAATCTATTTAGTTACTATTCTTCAAATTAATCTCCCCCACCCCTGTAATACAATAAAAAGGGCCCCAGTGCTAACGGGGAAAGAAAATCTGAATAGTACTTATTTCTCCAAGTACGATGTAACTTTCAATTTTCAATCATGCATTCTATGGAATTTTTTTTCCCTACTATTTCAGTGATTCTCAATATGGTTTATACATTATTTGTAGTACTAGGTAAGAAATATCACTTTACAACTTATAATCCTACCGATTATGTTGTGACTTTTGTTCTCTTCGAAAAATTTCACTCACCATATTTCCCTCTTTCGTTTCCTCCATCCTAAATCACCTAACTAACTACTCATAATTGTTGAAGAACTGTATGTAACAAATAGTGTTTAGCACATTTGGGTTGTGGCAAAAACTTTGTTAGGCATGGGAGTGTAGTGAGTATTAGAGTACAGAAAACAGTAAGAAAATTACATTTTTAATGAGGAAATGAAAAAGTTTCTTGTATGACCCCTCCCTAGGTATTTACCGTTTGTTACGATGCAAACTGGTTGAACAATGACATTGATACTTATTAAGAATGGCACTCATTACATGAAAAATGACACTCATTACATGAAAAATGACACTTACGAAAACCAATATTGAAGTTTCGAAATAAAAAATAAGAACACTTGTAAACATGACATAGAACACGGGAAAAACAACACTTACAAAAAGGAAAAGGAAAAGGAAATGCAATATCCAAATCCCAAAAAAACCATATTTTTACTCCCATTTTTCACACTGCACACCCAAATCCCACAGACAGCATTGAAGTTTTGCAAGATTACGCTTACAAAAATGACAAATTTTATATTCCCATCTTTTCGTACTTTTTTCTCACTGTTTCACCATAATTTTTCTTTTCTATGTTAGTATAAATTCTAGTTTATTACTTTATGTAAGTCCCTTTCTTTACATAATGATCAATGATAATTTCGCAATATAGATTTTTCTTAGTTATTAGAATCAAAGTTTTCAAAGTTTGACAATAAGAGTCGAAAGTTTGAAGAATTAATAATACTCCCTTCATTGTACTTTTTACGCTTTTTTCATACGTCCCACATTACTCTTCACACTTCTATTTTTGGACATGACCCATTTTTTTCATCCAAATAAATTAAATCGGGACAAATGCTTGTTCATATTTTTGGGTGGAGTTGGACTTTGACTCGGACTCGTATGGGATTCTTAAATTTGTAGCCATAATGGCGGTTGTCGATTTGCCGGACCAACTGGATAGGATCTTCTCTTAGGTCACCTTTCGATAGACAGTAAAAGCCCCAAATTGATCCTTTCCCTTTTCAATCTATAGACGCAGGAATGCAGGATTGTTTGATCCAAACCTGAGATTTCCAATTTCTAGCTAAGTTAAAGTATTGGGCATCTTCCATAAATGCAAGGGTTGTCGGATGAATAGATCCCACCTTTCCAAAGCCGGCTCGTATCCACTGTCGTAGCCATCTTGGATAAGGTTGACAAACGATACAGCTGCTTAAAAGTGAGTTAAAGTATCATAATTTAAAACTAGGCTGCTTATCAACAAAAAACTTAGCAACACTTGAATCAATGCTTTTCCTTTAAAATAAAACAATGTAAGAAGTTAAGAACTAGTGCAATAGGGTCTAAGGAGGTTTAAATGTAAGCAGCCTTAACTCAATTTAGTCCAAGATTTTTAGATACTACTACTGTTTTTAGTACTACTGCATAGGAGCTGATCACTCCTTCGATCTTTCTCTAGTCGGCTTTGCTGAGATTGAGAAGGGATAGACGTGGTTGGAACTTGGAAGTACAAAGATGCTGGTAGCTGTGGCACAATGGTTCTGTAAAGTTTTTGAATTGATTTCAAGTTAAGAAATAACAAGAATGCCAAGAAGAGACTTGGAAGATTTTTGAGATCGTTTGAGTTATGGAGAATGGTAGAGAGATTTAAAGTGTCCGATTTTTGGGATGGAGGATAAGGGAAGAAGGGGGTGGACGCCAAAAAAGGAAAAAGAAAGAAAAAACTGCTACTAATTTGATAATTAACCGCTTTACTAATTAATTTTTTACCGCTTTCGCACGCATCGCGTGCATTTGACAATAGTCATACATATATATCCATGGCCGCTTGAGAAGCTTGCATTTAGGTGGGGGTGATAAGAGTCAGGCTGAGCTCATGGTTTCTCGGCTCAACTCGACTCGTAACACTTAAACCTTACATGAGTTCTGAAATTGTAACCCAGGATAATATTTCTATCATGAAGCTTTTGCTGGTATCTTGAGAACCTCACAAGTATTGCGAAAAAATAATTACTACTTGCATAAACTTTCTTTACTACTTGCGAAAAAATCTTTACACTTAAACCTCACAAGCTTTTTATCACTACAAATGCCTTGAGCACACATATTAACGCATTGGAAAAACCAAAGACGTGGGAGACAATTGGTCTCCAGTACAATGTGAAGGAGTAGATATGTGAGAGGGAAAAGTACTAAGACTAGATCTGTAGTGAATAATAACAAGCTTGCATAAGGGAAATGTAGTGATAAAAAATGAAGTATCATTAGAAGAGAATATATGTATATTACACATGTTTTAAGCATGCACACAAGCCATTTAAGTTGATAGCTCCGAGTAACTGGTGAGCCGGCTAGGCTCCTTATTACTCCTACAATCCCCAAACTTTGTGAAGCTCATGAAGCACATCTTTTGAGTTTTACTGGTGTTAAATTTTTGTGGTGTATGGAAATTATGGCCTACGCTACTAGATCCAACATCTTCCCTAGTGAACCAACTAGCTCAAACAAATTTCAGATTGGTGCAATGTTTTCAGTAAGGTGTGATGTTTCTTAAGCCTGTTATGCAAACCTTGGCAAGAAAAGATGTATGTTGCCTACATTCACCACATGTTTTTGTAGAGAGTGATATTTGCGGAGTTGATTGTCCTTCTCGAAAACGAAGATTTGAAGTGGTCTATAATTTACTGAGTACTCGGTATAATTCGCGCATTCGCGTACAAACCAGGACAGTGCGATATACCATTTTAAGGAAAGTCCCCCAGATCGATAGTTGAACAAGAGAGTTCACTTTTGGTAGTAGTCGTGACCAACAGCCAGAACTTGACTGCAAGACTGCTTAGAGTCGTGTTTTCTTCTTTTATTCTTATCCTCAGAACACTTTACGTTAACCCCTGTTGTGGCTTTTTTCTACATCTAGTAAAACTCTCTGTATTTGCTTGTAGAACACGAATAATAGTTGGGTCAATAAAATTCATGAAGCCCTGCCATGGATTAGCAGATAAAGTTCCATTTTTTATTTCAAAAAAGGTTTAATCGTCACTAGCTAACGGTGTGGCTGCAGTCTGCATCAGCTTCTAAAGCTGTGATAACTCTGTGTTTCTGTCTGCATTTGTTCCCCAAATAGTTTGCCATAATAAAGTCTCAACTACGTCTTTCTGCTGTGAGAGGACTCTGTAAAAATCTTTAGGTTTGCATTTGTTCACCAAATTGTCATGTTTCTCAATAGCTGAAGTTATTGCTTATTTCCAATAAGTACTTCCCCCTGTATGAGGAATGCTCTGTTAGCCAGGAGTGGAATACATAGTGAAACTGCTTGTGGATGAATAGGTTAAGCAAGCCTAGAAGTAGAATGTGTAAGAATGAGTTTTTCTTTTTTGTAGATGAAATGAAGATAATTGTTTTAGCCATGTCATGTATACAGACAGACACGGAATTTTTAAGCTGAGTCATAACAGTCATTTGACATGTTTTATTTTTGGACAGATCCGCTCCCAATTGGATGATTTAATCGCAAGTGAATGCCCATTTTGTGGTGAGTTGATGATCCAGGAGATAGCACTGCCTTTCATTCTTCCTGAAGAAGAACAGGAGGTTAGTTCATGGGAAATAAAGCCCCTAAATTCCATCAACCAGAAGAGCTCATTGTCACTATAATCATTGTGTTTGGTGTCTGTACGAATGATTGTACGTATGAGGACCCGTCTGTGAGCTTCGTGTGACTTATTCTATGGTATGTATGCTCTTAGCCATTTAAATGTGCCTTAATTTTGACTTTGAACATCTTCCTCCATATGTGAGAATATCCAGAACACATTTTCTTCGATTTTTAAATATACTGTATAGTATATTTTCTGGAGGTAAATGTACAAATCGAGGAAGTACCAGTGGAGTGCAGTTTTTATGGTGCACCGGAAGGTACCTTGTTTGAAGTGTATCTTTTCCTTTTTTTTTCCCCTTATTTGAAGAGTTCCAAATGAGCATATAAGTTGAATGGAGAGCTGTATATGATCAGAAATCTGTTTTTGCATCCTATTCTATATGACTATATTACTTTCTTACTTACAGTTCATCATTAATGTGCAAATTTAAAACAATTGTGGCCATCATTCACAAACCAATATACAGTTCTTTGGCGTGGTTATTATTGGATGAGGATGTGGAGAGGGTAGATGTTGTTTATATCCTGGTCTTTCAATATATTTTTTGGGGCAGATGTTAGCTGTGCTCTTGTGGAGCTTCTGAGGGAGGAAGAAAAGCCTTCTTGTACGGTTAGGAGTGTAGTATATCCTGCTGATTTTTGCTTTAAAATCTTTTTAATCTGAATTAGAACTGAATTCCAATTTCTAGGAAAGATGGAACTTAATCTTAAAATGGTTATCGCCTGGCCCCAGATGAAAACCTTAAAATTTATAGTTAACAACTACGCAGAACGGGGGCGTGTACATCAGTCGCAAGTATAAAAATTAAAAATACCCTATGTAAAGCAGCGACAAGCCATTGATGACTTTTTAAGTTCCATATATTTCTAGAAAATCCATTTCGTAGGTTTCTATGTCAGATACGAATACGAAATTTATCAACTCTGACAAAAAATACAGCAGATACGAATACAAATAGAAGAACCATTATTAAATCTGTATTTGGCGAACTAATTTTAGGATGACAGGGAAGAAGAGATTATCAACAACTTTTCGGTAACAAGTTTTTTTTTTCATTTTAATGAGAAATCTAAAAACAGTAGTTATTTTAGATGGGGTTTCTTAGCCATTTTAGATGAGGTTACTTACAGTTTGTTTGGATAGCCAAAATTTTTATACTATAAGAGAACAGGGGGTGGATAACAAAATTAAGAAAAGAAAAATAAAATAAAATCAATCAAGAAAGTCATTAAGGGCCGGTTCGTTATCGTTTTTTGTTTTTAGTTTTTTAAGGGCTTGTTCGTTATCGTTTTTTGTTTAGTTTTTTTGAAAACTAAAAACCAAAAATACGAAACGACAAAAAAGTGGTTAGTTGTCAGTTTGCAATATCATCATGTTCCTAATAAATTTGACATTATTCATTATAGGACATATATCGTATGACTTTGAAAATCAAAAAATCAAAAAAACCACAGTGATACCGAACGGGCCCTAAGTAATTAAATTTTATTTTCAAACATAGTCATCAGATTTTTAGCAAAACATGTTTAAAACTTCAAACGAAAATATCTAAAAGTCTATAAAGTAAGATCTTTAAATAGACATTCATTTTGTTATATTTTTACATACTTTGAATTTTTAAAATTTTTTCAAATAAATAAGTAATTGATTGCTCATGAGTGAAGGTGCATTTGATCAAATTGATCATGAAACATGATAAAATATTTTAGGATGAGTGAGAAAGTGGTAGAGGGATGTTACTCATGAGTGATGATCTTCCAAATTAATCTTTTGTAAGATACTGTTTTTTTTGGCGTTTTGTTTTTAAATCTCCATTTCTAATCTACTCTCTAATATTTATTACTCTTTTTTATGTATTTAAACTGTTTTACTATTTAAACTCTTTTGAGATTACAATTACACCCTCTAAAAAATAAAATTACTAAAACTTAATGGTTATTTTTAAAAGTATAAAAAATATGTATACACGTCACCGAAGAAATTACAATGTAGTTTCTCCCAAATCCTTACATATTAATCTATTGCACGAGGCACGCATCGCTATTATATAGGTGAAGAGGAGGGGGTGCACAACAAAAGTAAAAAAAGAAAGGAAAAAATAAAAAAATAAAAAAATTATTCGCTTTACTAATGATAGATTATTAATCACTTAATTAATTAAGTTTTTCCACTCAATTTTTTTTTATTTCGCACGCATCGCATGCACATGATGCTAGTAGGAGGGAAGGGAAAGGGAAGGGAGATGGCAAAATCCCTTGTTTGGATACCAAGCGATGGGGTGAGGGATATGGAGAGGAGGGAAATGATATAATTAATTTGTGAGAAATTCCTCCCTCCAACATTGGAGAGATTTGGAAGGAAAACTCATTTTTATTCCCTCCTCCCCCTTTCTCTACCCTCCCCTTCTTTTCCTTCCCTTTTTTTCATCCAAACACACTGTTAGTATATTTAGTGGGAGTTACTGTGTATTTTAGATGGGTGTTACTAGGTATCTTAAGTGGGGTTAGTAGTTAGTTTAGATTGATGTTACTAGGTAATTTAGTGGGGGATACTAGGTATTTTAGATTGGCGTTACTAGGTAATTTAGTGGGGGTTGCTGATATTTTAGATAGGGGTTACTAGGCATGAATTTCATGCTTATAACACATTTTTTTTACCAACATTTTAATTATCAATTAGTAAAAAAAAATTATCTGAAACATACATATTGCCGGTTTGCGGTTAAACAACAATATTATACTTCCTCCGTTTCAAATTAAATGCAACAGTTTCCATTTTTGGTTGTTTCATATTAAATGCAACAATTCAGTTCTTTCTATTTGTGGTATGATTTTTACACTTGAAATTACCCAAATACCCTATTTAAAAAATTAAAACACATTAAACTATCCAAATCAAATTACTTACCAACCTAATCAAAATTCATTAACCTAAACTTCAACTACATCTCTCTTCATCCTTCACCCACCACCATTATCCTTCCTCCATCGACGTTTCACCATCACCATTACTTTCTCCTCCACCACCCACCATCCAACCACCATCATTTCTCGCCGGCGCCCATCACTAACCACCCAAATTTCTCGTCGGCGGCCATCACCCACCACCACCAAATTTCTTGTGGTTTTCGTTATGGGACTCTAGTTTGATGGTGGTTTTGGTGGTGGGTCTTTGTTTTGGCGGTGGATCTGGTGGTTTTGGCTGTGAATTTTGGTGGTTTGTTGGTGGATACTGGTTTTGTTGGTGTTTTTTCTGGGTCACGGTGGTGCCGCCATGGTGGTGGTGGTGATGTTTCTGATGGTGGTAGTGGCAGTACATGACGGTAGTATATGGCAGATTTAGATGGTGGCAGTAGGTGGTGGAATTGTTTAATAGTTTTAAGTTGAATGTTAATTACTTCCTCCGTTTCTTTTTAACTGCAACGATTTGACATAAAGTAGAGAGAAAAAATGTCCAATCGTTACAGTTAAAAAGAAATGGAGGAAGTATATGCTTTGCTTCATTAATTATCCCAAAAGAATTTTTACCTAGGAGTCCGCACCGAGGCAATTGTTGCATTTAATTTGGAACGGAGGAAGTAGTTAACATTTCCTTCATTCCCTTTTGATGTTCCTATTTGGAAAATGAGAGAAAAACAATGCAAATTATAATAGATGAGAATCTTGTTAAGTTTATATTATTTAAAATGTACTTTTATACGTTTTTGCTTTTGGAAAGTAAGAGAGATAGTGAAGTGAATGATTAGGAAACATAAAATTCTAAAGTGATCTAGATTTGAGACAAAAAGTGGAAAGATGTAATAAATACTTCCTCTGTTTTTTAATACTTGCACCATTTTTCATTTTTGGAAGTTATAAAATACTTACATCATTTCCTTTTTTGGCAATCAATTCTCTCTATCTCTCTCCTATTACATGGGTCCACCTTTTTCTTTCTCTCTATCTCTCTCCTCTCCTTAAACTTTGTGCATCAACTCAATGGTGCAAGCATTAAAAAACAGAGGAAACATTTAGTTCTTGAAGGTAAGATCGAAAATTAATGTTTTGAATGTAGAAAAGATTCAATGTGGGAAGGACATTTTGGAACCGACTTAATTGAGAAACACGAATAAACATAAAAAAATGAACAGAATATCATTTTTATTGTATACATATTGAAAAGTTATATTCAAAGTTAATAGATGAGTTTGAAAAGGTCAAATAATTACAAATATTGAGAAAAAGAGGAAATATTGAATGTTGAAAGATTAGGGAACTAGATGTTAGATTAAGCTCAAATCTCATAACGCCATAGCGGGGGACTTTCCTTTATTCATTAGGATAGTATTTTGTTTCTACTTTTTTTTTGTTTGAAATAAGAATTCATTGATTATTTTGAAGTCATACCACATATACAACAGAAGCCAAAATTAGCAAATACATACTACCTCCGTTTCACAAAGAACGTTACATTTGCATAGTAAACATTACTCACAAAGTTCAATTTGCCCGTTGTTTGTGATTTAAATGTAAGGAAAAATATAGTCATGTGGGGTCTTGTTGGATTCATCGTGATATGTATTTAATTAATATCTACTTTTTAAGATTTTTACAAATACACAATTAGTGATATTAACAATCAAAACTTTGCATTGGCATATGCGTGAAAACTAGAAGTGTAACAATTTATGTGAAACGGAGGGAGTATCAAACTGTAATAAATATAAATTCTAACATAACAAAACCACTATCGTTGAGGAGATTTAACACTTTTCAAAACCCTCTTTTTCATATCGCTCTCTGTTGCAGCCATCTAGAAGCGGATCGACGGATTGAGTATCCGGCCCATTAAAACTAAAAAATGGTAACAACCCCGCGTTTTCCACCCGTGTCATCGGGTCGATGGGTCGGGTTTTCCTTAACACCCTTAGTTTGTAGGGATCACAATTCAATCCAACTCCGACCTGAATCTAATTCAATCCGGCAGGAAAAGTTCGGTCCAAGTTCGAAAACATAAAATCCGTACGAATTCGATAGGACTTGGAGTTAAGTAAGATTCGATCTGAATCTGGCTAGATTTCAATTATCACCTGTTAATAAAGTATAACATTATAGTTTTCATAATATAACTGTTTTTCATTATCTTAAATACAAGTAGTAATTTAGTCCGAATCTGAAACAATCCAAACGAAAAAGTCCCGGTCCGAATCAGGAATATGTAGTTTGAAACCGAACAAAATAGAAAAAGATCGAGTTTGCTTAAGGTGGAGCGGACTTGGAGTTTAGTAAATTCATCTGAGTCTGCCATTGCCATCCTACATACTTCCTCCGTTTTTTTTAGCTCCAAAATTTTTTGTGAGAGGTAAAAAGTTCAATTGTTACAACTAAAAAACAGAGGAAGTAGTTGTTTTATTTGCCATCTTTAGATATTCTTCTTAGCAATTATCTTTCCCACATCCTCTTTATTTGCCATTAGATTTTATAAAATTGGGGGTTTGAAAAATTATTAAGGTTCATATATTGGGTTAGTATCTCTCTGAGTTAAGAGAGGGTAATATTTTTTTTTGAAAGAGGGTAATATAGGGCCTATTTTGTTCAGGTTATTTTCATTTCGGTTCAGTTTTAACAAAAGTCAGTTCAGCTCCAATAAGTTCAGTTCAGCTCCAATAAGTTCAGTTCAATTCAGTTCAGCTCCAATAAATTCAGTTCAGTTTAGTTCAGCTCCAATATGTTCAGTTCAGTTAGAATTAGATGAAGAAAACAGACCCATAGTCATTTTTTTTTGGAAGGTAATGTGGTGGACCCCTGGCCAGATCTCAACTAGCACAGTATCTTGATCTGGTGTTTACGGGGCCCGACATTTGAGAGCAGGGGGGAATGGTAAGGGGATCCCCACCCCCAAATGCCCCTAGTGGGATTTGATCCCATGACCTTCAAGTCATGAGATCAAACATTTACCACTAGACCAAGCCTTGCTTGGTGAACAGACCCATAGTCATGTTGCCATGGAATGCGTGGGAAATGGAAAAGGGTGTATAAATGGCAATCGGGGTCAATATGAGTCGGGTTTGTTTTCGACTCTGTACACCAACTCCGAAGTGATTGTTATTACTCCTGATAGAGACCGTTTTCATGATTTAGAAATTCGTAAGTCACCCATTTTTTCCTCATTAGAGTGACCTGTGCTATGATTAGAGTGACACTCCCCCTTCTCACTAAAGAAACTCATTAAGTTACCCTTGGTAAATAAGTGCATAATAAACATTATTGTCTATCCACGTACATACTTCCTTTGATTTTTATCTGCAACGATTGACTTTCTCGTTTGCCATAGTTGCCTATATACACATTGGACCTGTAATATCTTTATACAAAAATAAATAAATAAAAATTATATAAATTTGCTATTGTGATAATATATATTAGGATAAATTTAACAATATGTGAATCTCTAGTACTTATTTTTATGAATTACTGAAAAAAATGTCGCAATAGAAAAAACAAAACATGTAATCATATTCATATCCTTTCCATCAAACTCCTTTGATGAGTAAGAAAAAAAAAAATCCTTAAATAATGCTTAAAATTTCGTAAATTATCAATTTGCGTTGTTTTAAAACATATATACCATGATACAGTCCACGTAGGCGCGGTAGGATGTTCGTTATTTTTTTTCCGAAATCAGTAGTATATCGCTACTCCTACGTGGACGGTACAATGGCAAATAAGTTTTAAAATAACGTATAGAGAGAATTTTACAATCTTTAAACATTATTCAAGGAAAAAAATCTAAAAAAACAGCACCTAAATAGTTATTCCTCAGCTAAAAACAAAAGAGAATATACTCTCCAGATGCCAAGAAAGAAACATACGAAAACATGCACAAACAACGAGAGCAACAACCTTCACTGCCTTCTCTCTTTACTATGATTCCCTTACGCGGCGATCATCCGTAGAAGAATAGCAACATCTCATGCAATACTTGACAAATTATAACTGACATCTTCAACTTGCCACACACTTGTTCTCTTTATTCTCTTACAACTTTCTTCAACTTCTCTATAAATTAGGATCCAAGCTATTCATATGATCACATAATTTCTCATTATCCTTACTTCTCTAACCCCCACTAACTCATAAGAAAAATATGGCTAAGTACAAGAGCAGTTCTCTTGTTTTGCTCTGTTTGGGGCTATGTTTCTTGGCTATAAGCCAGAGCTCCGAGGGGTTTAGGCTAAGGCCGAGATCGGAGCGGTCGACGCCGATAGTGGAGGGGAGAGAAAGGTGTGAGATAAGGCACCTGAACCCGCACGAAGCGAACCACAGGGTTGAGCATGAGGGTGGTGTGAGTGAGATTTGGGAGCAGGAGAATGAGCAAATGCAATGTGCAAATGTTGCTGCTGCTCGTCATATAATTGAGCCTAATGGCCTTTATTTGCCTAACTTCCATAATGCACCCATGCTTGCGTATGTTGTTCAAGGTATAACCTCTCTTCCCTTGTATACTCTCATCATTCACCACTTGCTTAGAAAGCTAGTGCCTTACGTATATCTTTGACCATTAATATCTTTTTTTATTTGTTTTCATCGTATATTGTAGGTGGTCATAATGAATATGACAATGAAAATCTGGTGGTTTAGAATGATTTTGAAATCATATTTTTCATTCAGAAATCATTTCGGACCACTAGATTTCTCATGTTTAATCATCTTTATAGTACTTTTATTTTACTTGCATAGAAATGCTATGTACCTTTTCTTTGTAGACCTTTGAGGCTTTGAACAGTAATATCTTTTGTTTGTACACTTTTGATCACTAATATCTTTAGTAGTTTTCAACGAAGATATTTGGTCATTACAATTTGTAGTTTTTCATTAGAATATGGAAAGAAAAAAAATTACTATTTTCAAAATTCATATCAGAATAAATCTAGCAGAAAATTAAATTAATGTCAAGTATGTATATTAAAATCAAAATTCTAAAACCAGTCTAGACCCTTGGATTTCTCATGGTTATTTTCATTTCAATTTTAAGGCTATGGTCATATTTATCTTGATTTACTTTTGACCATTTTAAAGAAAACCCAAAAAAATGGTATTGTGAAATTGTGGTTATCTGTGACATGCAGGGAAGGGTGTACTTGGAACAATGATGTCTGGATGCCCGGAAACATACGAGTCTTTCCAACGAGAAGGAAGAAGAATAGTAGGAAGAAGGGGAAGTACAGAGAGAGGGCAAAGCATGGATGATCAGCACCAGAAACTCCATTTCTTCCATCAAGGAGATATCTTGGCTTTGCCCGCCGGAGTCGCCCACTGGTGGTACAACGACGGAGATTCCAGACTTGTCTTGGTTGTCATGCATGATATTGGTAGCTACCAGAACCAGCTCGATCAACACCTCAGGGTAAGTCCAAATCTTCTGTCCTACAATTTTTGTACCACTTGAACGTCACTTTTTTTAATACTAGTTGATTATTTGCTATACCCCATCGTTACTGAGTCCAAATTGTCTGTCCTACAATTTTTGTACCACTTGAATGTCACTTTTTTTTTTATACTAGTCGATTATTATTTTTTTCAAAATGCTGGGTTGTAGCGATAACAACCAATAATATAATTGATTATTTTTCCTTATTGAAATTATCTTTTGGATAAACTTTTCAAACAACTATATGTACCTTCTTTTGTCAGGCTCACCCTAGCAGGAAAAACATTCTAGTCCAATAAACGTTGTTTAATTGATTTTTGTGTGCATGGTACACAGAAATTCTTCCTTGCAGGAAATCCAGGAGCACAAGCACAAGCACACCACACAATTTCAACAAGAGAAAGGCGATTAGGCCTTAGCGTAGGCAGCAACATCTTCAAAGGATTTGCTGTTGAGCTTTTGGCAGAGGCTTTCGGGGTTAGCATAGACACAGCGAGGCAGCTGCAATGCGAGAACGACCAACGAGGCAGCATTG
Source organism: Patellifolia procumbens (assembly GCA_947645195.1). NCBI lineage: Eukaryota > Viridiplantae > Streptophyta > Magnoliopsida > Caryophyllales > Amaranthaceae > Patellifolia > Patellifolia procumbens. The sequence goes on from CANSGD010000193.1 coordinate 4,650,984, forward strand.
TTCGCGTCTATGAAGGTCTCGGATTGGTAAGGCCACCCACAACTATCAGAGGAAGATGGATTAACAACAACTCTACAATGGATAATGATCAAAGTGAAATGATGGAAAATGGGATAGAAGAGACTTTTTGTAGCATGCGCATCAGGCAAAACATAGAAGATCCTGAAAGAGCTGATGTTTACACTGTTCAAGGTGGACGTATCAGTACACTTTCTAGCTTTGATCTTCCGATTTTGCAGCACATCAAGCTTAGTGCCAAGAGAGGTTATCTTTACAGGGTAAGTATTATCATATCCACTTACCTCTATTTTTATATAGTATTTAACAAACTACGGCAAAGATTCGTATGTAAAACATGCAAAAGTTCGTATGTAAATTGTGCAAAGGTCAAACTGTTTCACTTTTTGTCGAACATATGAAGTAATAAGCCAATTATGTGCTTTATGCAAAGCAAAAGTTCGTACATAAATTGTGTAAAGGTCAAACTGTTTTACTTTTTTGTCGAACAGATGAACTAATAACTAATAAGCCACTTCTCTGCTTTATCCCCTACCAAAATATATAATAGGCGACTTTCTAGATTTGTTAAGGGTAAGTTTTGAACTTTCCAAACTAGAAAAAAGGTTCACAAATCATGTTCTTTTTGCTTCTTACAGAATGCAATGATAGCTCCACAATGGAACATGAATGCCCATGAGATAATCTACTGTATTCGAGGGAGCGCAAGAGTACAAGTAGTTGGTAGCAGCTCATCCAACAACAACAAGGCATTATATGATGGTGAATTCAAGGAAGGACAACTCCTTGTAATTCCACAAAACTTCGCTTCGTTAGCAATGGCGGGTGAAGAAGGTTTCGAGTGGATCACCTTCATGACATCCGAGAACGCAGTCTCCAGCTCGCTCTCAGGCCGTGCTGCAGTCATGAGGGCGCTACCAGAAGAGGTGATCATGAACATGTACATGATACCAAGGCAGGATGCTAGGAGGTTAAAGTATAACAGGCAGGAGATGACAATATTAAGCCCAAGGTCTAGCACTAGGGGGATTAGGGCTACTGCTTAGATTGGAGTTCAAGTGTGCTGTTGTTAGGATGATCAAGGTTTTTCTTCTAGGCTGTGTTAAGGTAGAGTAACTGGTTTGTAGGTTTGTGCAATCTGAATAAATTAAGTTTGTTTAGGTTTAGATGCTATGGCTATTGTGAAATAGCTAAGCTATGTACCAATTAAGTTTTGGCATGGAAATAAATATATCAGGTCTATCTGAGTTTTCTATTGCATATCATGCTAAACAATTGAACGAAATTTAGTTAGCTAATCCAATGGATTGTTTGAAGGAGCTACCTTTAATTAGTGGCGAATCCAGGATTTGCAAGGTGGGGGTGCAGTTATAAAATAAATTAACTATCCGGCAAAAAAATTAAAAAACAATTAAATATTGCAAAAACCAATGTAAATATAGAATTAAACCTTGAAGAGAGGAGAGGTGACATTTGAGCCTCTGAGGTGAGTGGCGTGAAATTGAAAGAGAGCGAGAGCCTCCAAGTCCTTATTGGATTAAATCTATTTTGTTCCAAAAATGGGGTTTTAAGGTCTTTTTGGGCCATATTCACCTTAAAAAGTGCTATTTGTACATAAACTATGGGTTGGGCCTTTTGTTTTTTTTACTTTTTTTTCATTTTCCGAAATCGGGGTACGCCTGTATCTAGGGGGTGATTATCGAACGAACCGAGACCGAACTCTATTTAGCTCGGCTCGTGTTCGCTTAAACTTATTCGAAGTTGAGCCGAGCTCAAAATTTAACGAACCGAGCCCTTATCAAATCGAGCTTTGACTAAGTATTGACCGAGCCGTTGTCGAGCTCTTCACGAACAAGGTTGATCTATTTAGTTTTTTTTGTCTACTTTATTATTTATTAATGAATAATTTTTCTTATGAATTAATTTTTAAACACTAAAACTATTTACAACTATTATTATAAAACCAGGTGTACCATGCTCATGGTACACCCGGAGGTATTTTCGTCAGTTTTCGTGCTTTACTCCAATTGCACGCGCCAACTTCCCTTCACTTTCTATTTCTCTCTCTCCTTTCTTCCTTCATTGTCAGAGGTAAGTTAGAAACCCAGAAATTCAAAAGAAAAGCTTCCATCTCTCTCCTATGGCTTCCTCCTCTACATGTGTTTCATTTCACCATTTTTTCTCTTCTCAATTACCCGATTTTCACTCATATTTTCCATTTTTTCATCCTTTTACTTCAAAATTATTGTTCCTTCTGTTGTGTTGTTGAATTTCGCACTTTTCTTTACAAATTGTTGAAGAAATTGAAAAAAAACAGAATGAAATTACGTTGAAGACTGCAATTGACTTCTGTTGTGATAAATTTCTTGAAAAACGCAGCGAGATCGTGCTACTTTAGAGATTTTTTACATTTCTCATTGTTGAAAGAGGTATTCACCATTTTTACAATTTTCAAATTCTCGATTCTCTTTCTTTTTGTTCATCTTTTCATCCTTTTTTTTTGAAATTTGTGCTCAAAGCTGAAAGATTTGTTCATTTAAGCAAATGAGAAGAATTATTTTGCTCAGTGAATTTTTCCTATTTAACTTTTTTTAATTCTACTCATTTGCGTAATGAGTTGATGTTTATATGCTCAAGACTGAAATATTTGCTCATTTGAGCAACTGAGCAGATTGAAATTGCTTTAGAGGAAAAATTATGCTCATTTTCTCAGATGAACATTTTGAACGAGCAATGAATTTGCCCAGGAGACAAAGTTCTGCTCATTTTTTCGAATAAGCATCTTTTAATTTTTTCATTCAAATGAATAATTGCTCATTTAATAAATGAGCAGCTGTTTTGGGTATAGACCTTTTTTTCATTTAAATAAACAATTGCTCATTTAGGAAATGAGCAACTGATATGAGTACTGACATTTTCATTCAAAGAAATAATTGTTCATTTAAGAATTGAGCAGTTGTTATGGATACTTACTTTTTCATTTAAAGAAATAATTACTCATTTAAGAAATGAGCAGTTGTTATGGGTACTGACATTTTCATATCGTCAGAACCCTTATTTTCATATCATAAGACAATAGTTGTTATGTGAAATCGGTGCACCATTTTATGAAATAAAAAGAAATACTAATGAACTACCTTGATTTTGTTGTTCGCTTACTTCTACAAATGGTATTATTTCTGACATTGTTGAATTTCAAAGCTTCAAAGTATCAGTTGGTAAATACTCAAAAATATCCCAAAAATTTCAAATATTTCGAACAACTATCATAATTTGTTCAATGAATTGTCGAAATCACCATTATTTGATGAATTTTTCAGGCATGCAATTGTCGAAAATTTCTGGTCACTATTTGGAATAAAAGTAGACCCGAGTGTAGGATGCATGATCTCTAGGGAAGATGATGACAATTGACTGAATTTGAATTTTAACAACAGTCATTCAATATAACTTTTTTTTGTTGTAGTCTTATAGTTCTCCGTTCCACTAGTCTCTCGCTCTTCAAATAGAAAATAAGGAGGTGGTATGACCATACCCATCTCCCCCTAACGCCTGTTTGATGAGTGGTAGTAAATTGTTGTAATTTTAATAAAATCATATTTGGAGGGAAAATTTTATATCTATACCTTGTTAATGAAAGCACATTTCCGTAATTTTCTTCAAAGAATTTCATTACTATCCATTGTCACTTAGAAGGCGCCATTAAGTGGGAATGCAAATTTATGAAGAAAATCACATGTTCAGAGATGATTTTTACATTAGCATGGTAATAAATAGAGATTTTATCCTCCAGATTGAACATGATTTTATTACCATTACAATAATTTGGTAAAACTTACCTAAAGGGTTGTAAAAGTCTCATAAGTCTGTACCTCGTGTTTGGTACGGATTTTTATGATGATTTTTCCAACCAACCACCTAATATGACTTTAGCCATATTTCAAACTCATCATACTTAACAATTGAAAATTGCGATGCACAAGCCTTACTAGTATGATAAATCATGTGTTTATCCGATTTTATACTTTAATAAATTATGAACTTTTTGCTTTTTAAGGAGAAAATAACTTTGATTACGTCACAATAAAGTTTATTCATCCTTGCCCAAGGATAGGTTGTTCAATTGGAATTTTTAAAATGAGTAATAACTAAAGAAATAATAATGCATGAGGTAGTTGACCCTAGAGTCGGAGTATTTGATAAAAGTCTTAGCCACGAAGGGTGAAAGGGACAACAGGGGATATGAATTGACCCCTACATGTTGTAAGCCCTTTCTATACTCTTACCACGGAATACTTGTTTCAGCACCATCTTAGTTGAGCATCAAATCCTCACATATGGAAGCAGGCAACAACTTAGACCAACAATTAGAGTAAAAGGCCGACTCTGAAGTTTGAACACTTATTCATACTGATTTTTTCTCTTGTACTAGAAACTATAATAATACTAAAACAATTACATAGCATAGGCTCATAGCTTGAACCAATGAAATAATGCACTAAAGCCTTGCATATCATGGCTTAAACCACAACTATGGAAAAAAAAAAACAGGTATTACACGTGTTTTTTAGGGGTATAGGGGTTGATTATATCATTAGTTAGGTTTCGGGTATGGAATGATCTCCCTGGAGAATCTCAACCACTTGACTCAGAGTTGGCCTTGTATCTTTATCCTCCTTTACACACTGCAAGGCTACTAAAGTCACGGTTTGCATCTGAACAACATTGTAGTTACCTTCCATCTTTGGATCCGCGATTTCTTCAATCCATGCCTCCAATGTTGGCATCGCGTTCTTTTTCTCCCTTACCCATGTCACAACATCAACCATGCTCGGATTTGCACCTGTCACTATCTCAAACAAAACCACCCCATAACTATAAACATCGACCTTTGAAGTTATAGAGACGTTGGCAATCCACTCTGGAGCCATGTATCCTCTGGTTCCCCTGATCCTTGAGAAATTAGAATGAGTAGCTCCACTTCGATTCATCAACTTTGACATACCGAAATCAGCAACCTTTGGTTGAAAATTTTTGTCAAGTAAAATGTTTTGGGGCTTGACATCACAATGTACGACCCATTCCATGCATTCCTCATGCAAATAGGCTAGACCTCTTGCAGTTCCCAGAGCAATCTCATATCGCCTTCCCCAAGTCAACAAAGTCGATGATGATAGCTTCTCTGCTAAAGATTTGTTTTCCATGTACTCCAATACCAACAACCTTTGCGTTCCTTGAGTACAAAACCCCCAAATATCAATTAGGTTCATGTGGTTGAGTCTTCCTATAGTGCTTACCTCTGCTAAGAACTCTGCTTCTCCTTGATCACTACCATCTATGAGCTTCTTGATTGCAGCAACTCTACCATCTTCCAGCTTAGCCTTGTAAACAACTCCATATGCTCCTCTCCCGATCTCTTCTTGAAAATTTTTTGTTGCCTTTTTCAATTCATCATGAGAAAACCTCTTGAACCCAACTATGTTGTAATATTGTGTTACCTTGCTTGTGCCACTTTCACCCCTAGATAGGAAGAACCACACCAGTAGAACACAGGTTATTTCCACGATCCCTATTCCAATAGCAAACCAAAGTAAGAGTTTTAATAACCCTCCTTTATCCTTTGTATCATAATCTCTTTGCAGTTGAATCGTCTCCATGTCTGCTTTACAATACAGCTTTGACTTATCTCCAGCTGTGCTGTTTGATGATATAATAGAAGCAGTGATGTTCTTGGGAACTTTGAGATACATAGTGCCGTGAAAATAAGATGCTTGGTACCCATTGAGCAAACGCACCTTTGGGTAACAATGAAACATGTTGTGATCAAACTTGAGCAAAAAAGCCTTACAATCCTGTGATTGCAGACAAATATCCCGGCATTGTGCAAACGTATAATTATATAGATAAACAAGATCATAGCCATAAAATTCTACATGAGAGAAACCAATGAAATCAACCTGAGTAGCATTAGTGGGGATTTGAAATTCTGGCTCACACCCCTGCATCCAATTTGTATGATCGATGAGCCTAAAACCTGGTAAGCAAGTGCATTTTCTTCCAGAGTTAGGTGCATACTTGCATAAGTTATTAGGTCCACATAAGCCATTCACATTGCATTGTTTGAGGAAAGCTTCCCATGTAACCAACCATTGACCATTGTCTACTAAACTGTACATCCTCAAATTACCATCAAAATCAAGAGTGAGCCTTCTTTGAGGGCCGATCCCAAAATCACTAGCGTTAAACTGTAGGTTGTCAGACGATTTAAAATGACCATTAGAATCAAAGCTAGCAACTTGACTATCATTGAATGTGGTTCTTCCTGCATCCCAGCTAACGAGCCCGATATCAGGCCAATAGACACCAGATGTCTCAATTCCATTATCAAAGAGTAACCTTAAAACATTGTCATTATCAAAGTAAAGTTTGTAGAAACCAGAAGAATAGTTTGTTTGGCTTCTATAGGAGATCAAACTGAGTTCCCGGGTCAGTAAGTGGTTTGCAAGTAAAGTGTTGGTTGGAAACTCGAAGCTCTGCCAAAGGATGGCATGGGATGAGCTCTTAAGAACAAGATTACCTGAGTCAAGAAGTTGTAAAGTTGAGCCTCCTAGAGTGTTGGATGACCAGACAGTGATTCGACCAGCATCCATTAAGTAAAGATTGCCATCTTTTAATAGCTTCAGCTTAGAGTGCTTGCCGTTTACTGGTTGATCTCGATTTGCCATCCAAACAATGGCTTTGTCCACAGAATTTTTGAACCAAATGGCAAAGCAAAATGCATTGTTTCCAACTTTATAAAACCCAGCAGAGAAAACATTGTTTGAAGAGGTTAAGAAATCATTTGGATTCTCTACAGAAAGAAATGAGCCCTTCGTTAAAAAATTTTCCTTCATGCAAATTGTAGGAATAGGTATGATCAGAAGGTATAGAATTGCTAAGAAACTAATCAAGAATCTTTTCATCATGGCTATGTTTGGTTGTGTACCTCATAAATGGATATGGAGTTTATATCATAGACCAAGTAAGAGAATTTTTTGGCAATACAGGAAAGTTGACTGATGACTAAAACTAAATGTCCCATTCGGAAAATTCAAACAAACATGGTCTTACTTTTAATATAATCATAATGGTAAGAAAGACCAAAGTAATTAGAAACTTTCGTGATTTAAGGGTCTGTCCCCTTCAGTATATAACAGCTGAACTGAATTGAACTGAAGTGAATTGAATTGAAGTAAAGTGAACTGAACTAAAATGAATAGTAATATGTTAGAGTAAAAGTATTGTCCAGAGCTTAACTGAACTGAAAATAAGCTGGAGAGAACAGGCATTAAACCCAGTCTAATTTTACAGGTAAAGCAGAAACTCGGAAAATCTCACCCTAATAACCCTAGAGATAGGATTCAAACTTGTTACCACCCCTGAACTCCCGGGGTGGTATGTTACTACTAGAACAAATACTCTTGGTTATAATAGTGGTATAACTTACAACATTACCAAAATTACATGATTTTAACCACTAAAGATATGACTATACATGTTACTAAAAGCAATATCTTCCATGCATGTTGTCTACAAATTGAAGTAGACACGTTAATATATCAGCTTGACGTTATATACGCAAACAATGCTAAGTTTATAAAGTTTTACAAAAATTTAAATAGTGGGTTAAAACTATCGCGACCAGACTTCCACTCAAAATGGGCTCCAATCATGGACTTTATGTGCTAATCTGAACCTTGATAAGTAAGCCAAAGTCATCACCCTTTGGACTCTGAAATTTCTTTGCTTCATTCTGGGATCTTCCCACGTAGTAGTCATTCCCCACTGAGCTTAATGGTTGACCACTTCTAAAGTAGAGTAAACGCAAAGCTGTACAAAAGGCCTTTCAAGTGACCTTGTACGATCATGGACCCTGGCAATTTCTTAGAAAATACCCCCACTATAAACTAGAGGCCTGAAATTATAATCTGGTTCACATCAATTCGGTACAGTCATATTTGGATGACGAGTCCATTAATACAATTATTATCATATACTTGGGTGTACCGTGCATACAGAAACAAACTGCAAATTACCTTATCTATTAAAAGCGTGCAACTCTATCATCAAAGCAACTTAGCTCAGTTGGCTTTGAGCGCTCAGTTGGCATCGCGTGAGGTCGCGGGTTTGAGGCTTAGACCTCACATGTTTTGTGTTTTCCAATTTTTATCCTTTTTACTTTCTTTTTTTAATTAAAAGCTACTAAATTTTTAATTGATTCATAAGATGTTTACTTTCTTTTGTCTCTCATAATACTAAAATATTTTTGAAAAGGGGTTTAGAATATTATGATTTATTATATTTAATAATAAGTAGTGCGTTTTAAAATGGGTTATTATGATTTTCTACTTTCTCAAGAAAACTATATATCGAGACGGTATATATATTAAAAAGCGTAGTCAAGCATTGCAATCCGCCATATGTCACTATCCTTCTAATTTGAGCATAAACTAAAATCTTTTATATCCTAAGAAAACATGTTTTATATAGTTCACATTATGATCTGATATTGATTGAGTTAAAATAACTCTGCTCATTCACAAAATGAACAATTTTATTTTACTCATTTTGATCAAATGAGCAGTTTATTTTGTATTGAAGAGAAAACAATCTGCTCATTTTGACAAATGAGCATTTTTTTATCAATAAATATTTTGATCTTAAGTGAGGTAAAATAAATCTACTCATTTACAAAATGAGCAGTTTTATTTTACGCATTTAATCAAATGAGCAATCTTTTTTGTATAGGAAGATCTGTAAACACTCCCATCTTAAGTGATGTAAAATAAATATGCTCATTCGCAAAATGAGCTATTTTATCAGATGAGCAATCTTTTTTTGTACAAGAAAATCAGTAAACATTCTGATCTTGAGTGCGCTAAAATAAATCTGCTCATTCACAAAATGAGCTGTTTTATTTTACTCATTTGATCAAATGAGCAATCTTTTTTGCACAGGAAGATCAGTAAACATTTTGATCTTGAGTGAGTTGAAATAAATCTGCTCATTTAATAAATGAGCGATTGTTATAGGTTTTGACAATTTTTATTCAAACCCTTATTTTTTCATCTAAGCCCTTATTTTTCACTTCAAGAAACACTTGTTCATCTTCCTAAAATAATCAATTATTTGAAATCGGTTCATCAATTAATGAAATAAATAGAAATAGCAATGAATTATCTTGATTTTGTTCTTCGATTTGTTCTACAATTGTATTTCTGCCATTGATGAGTTCAAACCTTCAACTTTTCACCTTATAAAAATTCGAAATTATCCCAGAATTTTCAAAAATTTACAACGAATTTCTTAAATTGTTGTATGAATCTGTCGAAATCAATTTGATTTGCTTAAATTCAACGAGTTTTTGTCCAAATTTTTTTACATAAAAATTAGGGATTTATGGGTTTGGGGATGAAGATGAACAGTGGCAGCATATGTAGTTGCTTTGTGTTGTTACGCGAAGATGACCATCGTGCCCCTAGAAATAGCTTTAATTACCAAAATGTCACCGGGTGTACCATGAGTATGGAACCCGGGTGTAGGATGCATGGTCTCAAAACTATTAGTTTATTATGGTGTAATATTTAGAATATATATATTTTTAGACTCATACATAATATAGTACCTCAATATATAAAAAATATTTGAGCCTGTTTACGAGCTTTCTGAGCCGAGTTTAGCATAACTCAGCTCGACTTGTTAAGGTCTCGAGCCGAACTCGAACTCAAGCCGAGCCACAGCGAGCCGAGCTTTGACAAAGCCAAGCCCGAACTGTTCGCGAATAGGACAGATCGGCTCATTCTCATCCCTACTTGTATACCAATTTATCCCTGGATCCGCCCATGCCTTTAAGCCTCAAGTTAGAAAATTCTAGGTTATACTTCCTCTGTACCAAATCTATTGCAACCTTTGACTTTTTACAATATAATTTATACACTCTCATTTGACTTTCTTTTGTGATTTATACATAAGGATAAATATAGTCATGTGAAATCTTGTTAGATTCGTCTTGATATGTGCTTAATTAGTACGAGTATCAACTTTTTATAATTGGAAAAATTCACAAATATAAGCCAATCTTTACCCTATCTTCCAAAAATAAGTTAACCTTCACATTATTCTAATTAAGTCAACTTTGTAACCATTTTAACCTATTTTACAGGTTAAAAAAATTAAACCTCCCTCCAAGGCTACAACCCTCCTTTTCTTTCTACTATTACCCCCACCACTCAAAGCACCTTAGCCCCACCCCAAAGAGCAATGCCAAGTCTATATCCGATATATGTATATATCCATCGCCTCACATTTTTAGTGGTACTAGTATTTAGGCCTAGGCGATGATCTGGAATTTATATGTACTCCTATTACACTTTGGTACTTTTTTTGACAGCCTTGGACCCACTTTAGTAATTGAAGACAACTATTTTGTTGTAGAAAAAGAATAATAAAAAGTTATAAATTAGTATTACTCATAAATGCAATTAATGTAACTTAATTATTATTTTCAGTGAAAACATAATATGTTTATTAAAATTGATGAAAGAAGCAACAATAATGTAGTAGCGCAATTTATATATATATATATTTCTTATTTATGGTAGTACATTCAAATATGCATGGTAGTACATTTCTTAATGAAAATTATATGCCAAATACAAACTATATAGTTATATAGCTGTGAAAATATCGATTTTTATATACTACTTTTCTCAATAAATGTACTAACATGTGTAAGCAATGTACTACCATTTTCATTAAATATACCACCAAAAAAATAAGGCAATGAATATATACATATATCAAATATAGACTTGGCATTTCTGTCACCCTAAAGCCGCCACCATCTAACACACCCTTATCACCCATAAAACACAACGTTTATGATTCCTTCTTAACCAAGCAAATATCAATATGCGCCCCTTCCAATCCAATCACCTACGCCACCCAAGATTCCTTCTTAACCTCCCTTCTCTGTTAATTAATTATATTACTTTTTAATATTACAAATATATGAAATTCCACAAAGAAAGAAGGACTTTCCCATAAGTTTTTGTTGAAAAAATCTCTCATAACTCCCATCTCAATCTGAAATTAAAAAAAAAAAAGAAAAGAAAAGAATGAAGAGAGAATCCGTTTATGATTCCAGAACAATCTGGCAGCGGCGGAGTAGCACCACCTAGTACTGCTAGTCTGCTACCACCACGACAGTGAGTGGAAAGTCAAAGATGTGGGAAGATGGTGGTCAAAACGACACAGGTGTAGATGAGCTTCTTGCTGTATTGGAATACAAGGTTCAGTCGTCGGACATGGCAGAAGTAGCTCAGAAACTTGAACAGCTTGAAGAATTTCTGGGAAATGTTAGACTTATTCAGTGGGGGTGTTGATGGTGGTCGGAGCTGTGGAGGTGGAGGAGGATGAAAGAGAAGAAGAAAATAAGGGAGAAGGGAGAAGGGAGATGGACAGTGGGAGGGAGGGAGGGGAGAGAGAAAAAAAAAATCTGAAATTAAATTAAAAAAAGACAAATCAATCACATTTCCCCATATGACACTGATAACCTGTAAAATAGGTGACTAATAGGTCAAAACTCAAAATAAAAAATATTGTACAAATTAGACTTATTCAGGGATAATGCAAAAGTTAACTTATTTTTGAAAGATAGGAAAAAGGTTAGCTTATTTTTGTGAATTTTTCCTTTATAATTTTAGTGCAATATATATGGAATGGAGAAAGTAATATTTATCTTCATCTGCGGTCTCACACTAGTTACACATGCTTCATGAATAAACAAGTTTTTAGAGGTTACTAGTATCTAGGATCAAATAATGTCCAAGGTTTTTGTTTAAGAAGAAAATAAATTATCTTGTTTAGACGGAAAAATTGATCACAACCACCAAATAACCACCACATAAAGATTTTACTAAATTTTACCAAGTAGTTAAGATGTTCAATTTGCTTTCCAAGTAGCTTCTTCTCCAACACCAACTGATTAATTACAACTCAAGATTTGAATAACCAATTCGGTGAGCATTACACGTTTTTGAGCCTCATACACATTTCGATCTCAAGGAAGCTAGATCTTATTGCCTCTTCTCCTATCCTCTATCCCCTTGTTTTCCCATTTGACCTCAACCCTCCTCCATTCACTTTTAAACCATGACTTGAACAACCAACTTCCAAGCAATGATTCTATTTTTGGTGAATTTGATGTAAATATGGTTTTTGATTTACCAAAGAGTTTTCAAAATGTTTTAATAGGTTTATATTTATTTTTTTTCTTCTTTAAAATTATGAATTATTTTCAATCTTTTATTTTTTATCTTAGAAAATTGTATACATTTAAGTACGTTATTCTTTCTTCCACTTTAATTTTTCTTCTTATTTCTAATTTAGTACATTTTGAAATGTGCTCAATTGCATATGACAAAGCTCTTAGGAGCTTGTCGTATTATTGGGAAGCAGCCCAAGTTTCTTTGTTTATTTTTCCCCCTTTTTATATTTTCCCTGAATTTTTTTCTTTTTGATTATTGTGCAGTTGTATATAATTTTTACATTTAAGATGCATAGACTTTGTTTGTGTGATTATGAGTTGAACTAGTGAGAATTTTGAACATTTTAGAAGATGGTTAATCCATTGATTAGGGTTTGCATTAGAAAAGACAATATATAGGAGTACAACCTAGAATACTTACCAAAATTATACAAGCCAAGTTATCAAAATACTATCATTAACATAAATACAATATATACTCTAATACACCCCCGCAGTCGGAGCGGGAGGAGAACAAACGCTCAGGCTGGATCGAAAACGAGTGAAAAGCTGTCGAGGCAAGCCTTTGGTGAAGATGTCGGCATACTCAGAAGGGACATGCAAGACACGAATGTGACCAACCTGAACTTTTCACGAACAAAATGAATATCAAGTTCAACATGTTTTGTTCGTTGGTGCTGAACAGGGTTGCCAAAGAGATACATTGCAGATATGTTATCACAATAAACCATAGTAGCAGTGCGAATGGGCAAGTGAAGCTCAAGAAGCAAGTTGTGAATCCGGCTGGTTTCAGCCACAGCATTCGCAACACCACGATACTCAGCCTTGGCACTAGAACGAGAGACTGTAGCTTGTCTTTTGGAGGACCAAGAGACAAGGTTATCACCAAGAAAAACACAGTAACCAGAGGTAGAGCGACGTGAATCAGGGCAGCCGACCCAATCAGCACCAGAATAAGCTGTGAGGGAGTGAGACTTAGAGGTAGAAATACTAAGTCCATGCTGAAGAGTACCTTTGACATAGCGAAGCACTCGTTTGAGAAAGTGAAAATGAGGCTCACGAGGTGCATGCATGAAGCGACATATCTGCTGAACGGCATAGGCTATGTCAGGACGAGTGAATGTGAGGTACTAGAGGGCGCTAGCAAGGATGCGGTAAAGAGTGGGGTCCTTTACAGGAGGACCATCAGTGGCACTAAGCTTCGATGTGGTATTAATGGGGGTGGAGACAGGATTGCACCATGTCATGGAAGCACGAGCCAAGATGTCTTTGGCATACTGTCCTTGAGATAGAAAGAGACCTGTAGAAGTACGAGAAGCGGTAATACCAAGAAAATGGTGAATAGATCTAAGGCCAGTCATAGAAAACTCACGAGACAGTGTACCAATAATACGATCAAGAAGAGCAGTGCTAGAGGCAGTCAATGATATCATCAACATAAAGAAAGAGGTAGGCCATGTCAGTCCCATGCTTATAGATGAATAATGAAGTATCACAAACACTGCTGCTAAATCCCTGGGATAAAACAAAATTAGCAAACCACTGATACCAAGCACGAGGTGCTTGCTTAAGACCATAAAGAGATTTGCAGAGATGACAAACATGATGAGGCATAGAGGGATCACCAAACCTGGGGGCTGATGCATATACACAGTCTCTTTCAAATCACCATGCAGTTTAGAATTCTTGACATCTAACTGATGGATAGGCCAAGAACGAGACACAGCAAGCCCAAGCACAGTACGAATGGTGGACGGTTTTACAATCAGACTGAAAGTCTCATCACAATCTAGCCCAACCTGCTGATTCTTTCCATTGCCAACCAACCGGGCTTTATATCGAGTCAAAGAGCCATCAGAGTTAAATTTATGACGATACAGCCACATACTCCGAATAATATGCGCATCAGGTGGTCGCAGAACCAAGTCCCGTGTATGATTATCAATATGAGCACGATACTCGTCCTGCATGGCTTTATTCCAGTTAGAGTCACGGAGGGCAGAGAGGTGTGATTTGGGTAGGGGGGAAAGTGATAAGTGGACTTTAGGTTCACTTATTTGCATTTAGTTTTAGGTCATTTAGATGCATTTAGGCCATATAGTTTCCTTTTCTTCCCCTTTTTCATCTTTTCTCATAGTCACATGCTTTGCATTTAGTTTTGTTTCATTTGCATGTAGTTAGGTTGCATATAGATCATTACATGTGCATTTGCATCCCCCTCCCCCATCTAACCTCTTCTTGAAGTGTTTAAAGTTATATTTACAAAGGAAGAAGCTCCAAAACAGGGGAGCGGACGATCCAAAAGAGGCAGAGCGGACGCTCCGTCAAATTAAAAGTGAAGAAAAGAAGCAGCAGCTTGGAGCGGGCCAAGAACGTTCCTGGAGCGGGCGCTCCACATCACAAGGAGCGGGCGCTCCATGCCCAGATTTGCTATTTTGGCCGGTTTCGGTTTTGTATCGGTCGATTTCGGTTTTATATCGGTCGATTTCGGTTTTGTATCGATTTTTTCGGACGGTTTCGGTTTTGGTGTTTTATGGCTTTGCCCTTAGTACTTTGGGGTATAAAACCAATTTCTATAATAATAATAGTAAAAGCTTTATTTTCCGGATAATAATTAGTTCTAATTAGATAGAGTTTTTAGAGAGAGAAGTAGAAGTTAGAGAGAGAAACTAGATCTGAGCTTTTGAATGTTGATTATTGAAGCTATTTCAATGGAGTTTTGCATTTGATTTCCATCCTTATTTAAGTATTTCTTCTTACTCTTCTCTTTATTTGCTTTTATACTTGCTTTATTTTGGTTTAGCACTTGATTAGTAGTGATTAGTTGTTTATTAGCTTGTTGACATGATGTTCACCATTGTTATATCACATTTGTTGATTAAAGCTTTTTCTTTCTTACTTTTCATGGCTAGTGAGTAGTTTACTAGTTAGGGGAAGGGGATGACCTAGGTGATCATTTGACATTAAAAGTCAAGCTTGGGGGTTAGACCTAGGTGAAATTAGGTTGTCTAGCTTATTTTTTTGCCTTGTTTAATTGATTGATCACCATTTGAACTTGATTTGGGGATCAAAAGTGAAGGATTGAGAAATGAAGCTTTTGATTGACCTTAGGCTAGTCAATAGGTTGACTTCACCATGAGAATAGGTGATTGACTTCCTAGGACCTTAATTGAATCGCTATGAGTTGTGGAAATACTTGGTTAATTGATTTTATCATGAGAATAAGTAAACTTGGTTGATTAAGTCCTCTTAATTAGCTCGAGAGAGTAATTAGGAAACATTTGAGTGACTTAGTCCCTTATTTGACCCTAATGAATCCCTTTGGCTTGACAAATAGGTTAGCTAATGGTTAACTAGTGATTCCCCTACCCCTAGTGTCTTCCTATTATAGTTTTGACCCAATCAATTACTTTAATCGTTAGCTAGTTCGTCCATTATTTCTTAGTTAATCATTAATCTCAAAAACCACTAAAAATAGACTTAGCTCGTTTAATCGCTTTCAAACCTTGATTAATCCTTGCTTCCTCGTGGATTCGACCCTTTCTTGCCCTATATTAGGCTAAGTTAGGTTATTAATTTGGCACGTGCAACGACCGTGTCAGAAAGTGATGTGGGGGCAGTGACAAGTAGGTTTGTGCTGGTGAGGGGGGTATAAATGTCATTGCGGGCACGGGTGGTCATAGTGTGTGAAGGTGGAGGTGATGGTGGTCGACGGTGTGGAGCTGGTAGTGGAGGTGGAGTGGAGAGTGGGGGAGGTTCAGGGTGTGGTGAAGGGATGGGGGAGGGCTATGGAGAATAGGGGTGGGCTGTGGAGGTTTAGGCCTTCGTGTGAAATGAATGATGGGGTGAGTGATGGGAGGGGCATATGAAGTGTGAGATGAGGAGGTATTGGGGTCAGTGGAAGTGGGCTGAGGAGGAGTGAACATGGGTGGAGTGGGAATGGAAGTGGGAGTGGAATGAGGAGGAACGTGGGAAATGGGGGCCGGAGGAGGAGGATAGAATGTGTTTGAGTGAGTGAAGGGAAACGTGGGAGTGAAATCAGGATCCAAGAAGTGATAAGCGGAGGTAGAATGGGGAGAGGAGGGCATGTCATGGAAAGGAAAGACGTTTTTATCAAACGTGACATGCCGAGAGAGGATTACTTTGCTTGTGGAGAGATCAAGACAACGGTAACCTCGATAATTAGATGGGTATACTAAGAAGACACATCTAGTGGAGCGAGGGGCAAGTTTGTGAGGACGTTTGGAGGAGAGATTAGGGTAGCATAGGCATGCAAACACACGAAGATGGTCATAGGAGGGATGCTTATGATAGATAAGAGAGGTAGGGGAGCCGAAGCGGAGGGACTTGACGGAAAGAATATTGTGGAGATAGGCAGAGGTATGGAGAGCCTCAACCCAGAAGGAGGGAGGGAGAGAGGCGTGATAAAGAAGGGAAAGCACGATTTCATTAAGTCGTCGAATCATTCTTTCGGCTTTACCATTTTGTGAAGAAGTTTGAGGACACGAGAATCGAAAAATAAGACCATTTGTCACAGCAAACTTATGGAAGGGAGTATTATCAAAATCACGACCCAAATCACATTGAAAAGATTTAGTAGGGAGATTGAATTAGGTATGAACATATGCACTAAACTGGAAATTTGAAGGGATACACCCATACGTAATGAGTATAATCATCAATAAGCACAAGATAATACTTATAACCACTTTTGCTTAATAGAGGCGATGTCCACAATTCACTATGAATAATATCAAAAGGAGCAATAGTGGAGAAAGTAGAATCATAAAAAGGTAGTCGTTTGTGTTTACTAATTTGACATGAATTACATAAAGAGGATCCATGTCCTTTATTACATTTAATGCATAAATTAACTCTATGATAGTCCATAACATTCGGTCCGGGATGGCCTAGACGATCATGCCACAAATCATGAGAAGAATGAGTGATGTAGGCAGAGGGATGTGAAGATGCGGAAGATGATGACGAGATAGGATAGAGGTCCCCATTACTGTTGTTCCTCATAATAGTATTCCCACTCCGAAGGTCCTTCACAGAAAAACCATTAGGGTCAAATGACATATGATTATCCTTAGTAAATTGACGGACAGAAATGAGATTTTTAATAATTTGAGGAGTGTATAGCAGTAATAGCACATTGTTAAGGGTTAGGGGACGGGTAGAGGTCGGGATTTGGGAAGTTTTGGAACTCATAACTGGAATAGAATTTCCATTGCCAACATAAATAGAACGAATATTACTCAAATTAGACGAATAGACAATAGTACCTGGATCCACAGTTAAGTGAGAGGAAGCGCTCGTATCCATATACCAAGAATCATCCAGTGGTTGCAAGGACATAGTCTGGAAAGCCGCACCAATATCTGTGGGCTCAAGTGCGTCGAAGTCAGTCAAAAGGGCCTGACCCGACCAACGCTGTTGCTATAAATAACGTGGAGTAGAGCCACGCCACTGCTGATTTTGCTGAGGACGCGACTGCCACTGCAGGGCCCAGTCACCATGCGTGGGGTACAGACAGGGGGAACACCCCAGTAGTACGGTGGTAGGGTTGCGGGGGTGCTGCAAGATGATGAGGACGACTCGCTGTTAGTGCGGGTGGGGAGCGAGCCTGCTGTTGATGTCGTTGCTGGTTGGGGCCACTATTGTTGCGGCGTTGTGGACGGTTGTGCGTCCGCTGTTGTTGTGTAGACCGTGGGGGTTCAGTCCAAGGTGCGGCATCAGATGGAGGGGAGGACGTAGCCACCAAGGCTGCCGGAGCGTGGACAGGTTCGTCACGCGCAGCCTTACGCTGCTGTTCTAATTGCAGCATGCTCCGGGCAGTCTCAAAGGACGGAATTTGTGTAACACCCCGACAATTCTCTCTTTATAAAACATATATTTTCCAACTAAAATAGAGAATCATCAAGGCATTATCGCCCGTGTGAAAACGTATCGGCTTACTCAGAGTATTGCAGTGGAAAACATTAAAATACTTTATTAAATACTTAAATATAATTGTCAAACTTAAACTTCAAATCTCGAAAGTAATTCAAACCAAAACAAAACATTTACATAAATAATCCATAAACAACGTAATTAAAATAACGTAAAGGTAGGAGACAAAAGATAATAAAATGATCTCCCGACAACACTCCCAAGTCCCGAATGAATGTTGAGATGATGCATCATGCCTTCAAACCTGTAGGCAAATACTCAATTGAAGATTGCTCGCCAATAAAGGGTCATCACAGGATCAATTTCCACAGCCATAATCGACACACAGTTTAGCACGTAATCAACGAGGCTGAGTACATACATAAATAAAATAAAATACGAAACCTAATCATGATACTAATGAACAACCAAACATGATTAATGAAAATACTATCAAACTAAAACTCTTAAAATAAGACTTGACTACAAGACACACAACATAATAAATATTTAATAAATTGAATAGATAATGGATCGAGTTGTCCAACCAAAAACCAGTCTTCAAAAATGAAGGACCAAGTTACGGGCGCTACTCCGTAACCCCTTAACCAACGATATCGAGGAACCTTTAGAAATAAAAATAGGGTACGATGATCAATCCGACCCCAAGAAAAGTCATGAGCTACCACCATGTACTCCAACTCATACTAGTCCAGAACATCAAACGTGCACTAGTCTAAAGTTATTGCTATTCACTTTCACTTCAAGTATTAGTAAGTTATTCGATGTTAGACTCTAAACAGACAACCAACACATAACATGAATATACAAAATATTCCTCTTTTATCTTAGGATTAAATAAGTGATCAAACAATTCCAATTGACCAAGAATTAATCCTCCAAATTTATTTGTTGACTTAAATCAACAATCGAAAGTCCAATAAATATACATACCCTACAAAGCCCTCGGTCTTTGCAAAGTAGTAAAATAACCATATCCAATACTAGTCCAACTTACTCATAAAGTCCTCGGCCTTTGAGAGTAATAAAATATCCACTAAGGGAAACAATACCAAAATCCATAATCGAATTATAAAATAATATTAATCCATATCACACGATGGATTAAAATATAAACATTCCCATAATAACATGCTTGAATCAAACATCCATTCAATCATGTAATAAATCATAAAATCAATTAACATGCTCAACAACACGTAATTCCAATTCAATAGCCCCGTATGAACCATAAAAGGGTTCCCTATACATGATACTATGAATAATCCTAATCCTTAGGACATGATACTAATCTAACACATAAGGACATGTACGTACTTTGTGTAGACAAAGTGAGAGGCCACTTTAGAAATCTAGAAGTCGTCTAAAGTAAATTCTTCGCCTATCAAAATAACAACGCAACAATGAATTAATATACTAATTAATTCACAGAAATATATTATATTTTAAAATGTCTCAAAACTCATTTTAAAATACTTTAAATATATTAAAGTTCCAACCTTTAACAATCTTTAATATAATACTCATAAATCTATACTTTAATACCTCAAAAATCACTAATATAATACTTAAAACTCACTTTAAACCAATAATAATAAATCTGAAATTATAATTTATATTCATAATAAATAAAAATCAGATTTTTAATAATCGAATAAATAAAGTTTTCAACTTTATTATAAAAACATATAGAAAAATCATAAAAACTATAACTTTAACATTAAACTATAATTAAACATTAAAGTAGAGGATAAAGATTAAGAAATAACCAAAAGAAACCACGAAAAACCGCAAAAACCAAGAAAACTACATGCGGGAGGCGCGCGGCTGACGGTGGCTGTGTGGCTGGGCGGCGCGTGTAGCACACGCGCTGCTGCTGCTGGCTCGCGTGAGCCGAAGGAGAAAAGAAAAGGTGGTGGCGTGTGGCTGTGGTGGCCGGAAAACGACGAGTGAGGGCGGGTGTGTGGCCGGAAAAACGAAGGAGAGGGAGAGAGGGACGAGTGAGGGTGAGTGAGGGAGAGGAAAAACAAAAGTGTTCAATTAAGGGTTTGGAGGGTATTTATACGTTTTGTCTAAAACCTAGGGTGAAGAGGTTTAGGCTTTAGGTTTGGGCTTAAGTTGAACATGACACTTAAACCAATTGGTTGGGCTCCTCAACCCAACATTTAAAATCGTTTTAAACACGACCCAAAACTTTTAAATAAAATATTCAATACTTATATCCCACCCAATAAATATTAACGACTATTTAAAACGTTTAAATAACCATTACACTTTTAAAATAGTCAATACTTAAATAATTAAATAAAATAAGTATGAAAATGATTATAAATATACTTTAAATATATTTATAAAATTCATAAAATTACCTGGTTTATAAACGATGCCACAGTGTCAAATTCCGCGGGTAAGCCGCGTACCAATTGAAGAACAAACCGTTCTTGTGAGACCGGGCTATCAACATCGGACAATTCGGCAAGGTCCTTAAAATGATGACAATAGTCGTCAAGTGACGGCATAGATTCAAGTTTTAGATTGTTAAACTCATGTTCAAGCGTTGCGGCATGAGAACCCTTGTTGTTGTGGAACAATTCTTTAAGTTTCATTCACGCCGCATAGGCCATGGTATTAGTCTCGAGTATGCCCAAGCAAAGTTCGTCAGAGAGGGATCCATAGATCCATTGGAGAACATGAGAATCAATTTCACGCCATGGTTCGTAGTCCGAATCTGTGGTCTTAGGAGGTGGGGTACCGTCAATGTGATTCATTACCTTGTATCCACGAGCATCGAGTTTAAATAGTTTCACCCATGAAGAGTACGTGACCTTTGTACCATCTAAGGTTCTCACTTTGTGAAGGATGTTCCGACGTTATAAACGGGATGAAGACTTTTGGAGGAAGGTTGCTCGGGGGCGGCAACCATGGACGAAACAAGGAGGATAGGACTGTTAGGGGAGGGATGGGCCCAGCCGTGGCTAGTGCATAGGAGGAAGGAGGAGAAAATTGGCCTTGCTCTGATTACCATAAAAGATGGTTAATCCCTTGATTAGGGTTTGCATTAGCAAAGACAATATAGGAGTACAACCTAGAATACTTACCAAAACTATAGAAGGCAAGTTATCAAAATACTATCATTAACATAAATACAATATATACTGATCATGGATCCCCTTAAACCCTAGAAATAGACTACTCAATCATAATTGAGAAAAACATATTCATAATTAAATAAGCAGACATGAATTAATAATCAAGGATTGAATAGAATTAAGAAGAGAAGAGAAATAATACCAATTGTAGAACCAATCTTGCAAAATCAAAGCTTCTATTATGAATTCAATGTAAATTGGGGAAAAAGCAAAACTAGGGTTCTTAACTAATTGAGAGAAAAAGAGTTCTAATCTAAAATGAATTAATGATGGAAAAACAAAATAGAAAATAAGATAGCAAATAATAATATTCCCTTGAGTCTTTATACCTTTCTATTTCCTAAAACAACTAGAAAAATAGAGCCAAATTCGTCAAAAGATAAGGCCTATTCGACTATAAGCTACACGGAATAACCCGCATGCGCGGGTTTTCATCCTGCAAAACAACGTCAACTTGTAAAGACCATATCTCACAAACTTATAAAGATCTTCAAGTCTAGTTTCCAACCCCACTGGAATCACTCAATTCCTATCTCTGGATAATGAGATATGATCAAAAGAGTGAACATGACTCGATTTCCATACTTCTTTTAATATGTTTCCGCTATGTTTGGGTTGCAATCTAACTCGAAGATGCCCTTTGGACTTCTCATTTGACATAGCTCCTTCTGCTCCTCATGCTCAAGCTTGTCCAATAATACTCCAATTGTGTTCTCAATACCTGAAAACTATCAAAAACACCGGAAACACACACAAGAGTAATATTTTCTCAACTTAAGTAACTATATGCAATTCCCAAGCTTGGCTTGGTCTAGTGGTAAGAGTTTGGCCCCATGACCCCATGACTTCAAGGTCATGGGATCAAATCCCACTAGGGGCAGTTGGGGGTGGGGATTCCCTTACCATTCCCCCCTACTCTCAAGTGCCTGGCCCAATAGGACCCGAGCGGGGTCCGGGCCACTTCTCCTTACAAAAAAAAAAGTAATTATTTGCAATTATGAACTAAAAATGCAACTAAATGATCCTAAAATGTAACTAAATGCATCATGAAAGACCTATATCAATATGACTCATCATATACTCTAATACATTTGATGCTAATATAAACACTTTCAATCTCCCTTCTTATGTTCTCTCACCTAATCCCAAATCTTAACAATACAATGTAATTTGTTTGCCACAATGGAAGGCTTTCACGCATTCAAGGAGCTTCAATCAAGTTTTTTTTAAATGAGTAAGACTTAGCATCAAACGAGTATTATCTCTTCCGTTCTTATCTCTCCTTCACTATTACAGCTTTGATTTTTTGTCAATTTGTTGATTGCTTGAAGATTGGAGCATGTATTATTCTTGGCTTTGATTTGTTGTGGATGATCATGTGGTTGATGGAGTTGAGATTTTATACTTTGAATATGACATGTTGTTGAGGTTGATGGTGTCCTTGTAAATCATTATTCCCTTTCTTCCTTTACCCCCTCTTCATAGCATTGAGGACAATGTTTAAACGAGGTTTTGAGGAGTTTGTGCTTGCACCTTTCCACAGGGGGAGGATAGTCGATGATTCTAGTTGAAATAGGTCTTTAGATGGTTCACATAGAGATGAATTCTTAACTCGAGAGCTTTTCAATGACTAGTTATAAGCCAAATTCCGATGAAAAACGAGTGAGGTATGGTCATTCGAAGATGGGTTGTCTGCTCAACGGAGCCCCCGTTCCAATTAAAAAGCGAGTTAGTGTTCCTCAATAATTCATTTGAAACGAGATCCCTTTATTTTCTGTTTTATCTCATAATTAATGTGTTGTGGTTATCCTATATCCTAGGTTTATCTTATATAGTCTAATTCGATAATTTTAATTATGATTAGTTTGTAGTTATCAAAATCTTGTATTAAGAGTCCGACTTCGTTTATCATAGCTGACATTTATCATGCTTATTACCATAGCTCTTGTGGGATCAATACTTACTTGCCGTAAACCTAGGTAAGATGAGCTTATGAGGTTTCTATTTTTGGTAGGCTCGATAACAACCTATTAGTCTCACGCAAAAATCCCAGAGCTAGCTCGAGCCTAAGCACTAGTTTTATTTTCTATTTCATCAGATGAGATTGTACATTTGCTAATAGACAGCTTTGAAATGGAAAAAAAGTAAATTAGATTGTACAAGAGGAAAACATAAGAAAAATAGAAAAAGGAAAGACAAAAAAAAGGACGAAAACGTTCACAGTGGGACTCGAACCCACAATCTCCCGCTCCGGAGGCGAGCGCCTTATCCATTAGGCCATGCGAACTTGTTTGATTCCATTTCGAGTATAAATAATTTATGTAGATAAACATTTTAACGGCTGCTTTGTGGTTTCCCTCATCTTCTTCTTTCTCTATCAATTACTGAGTCAGTGATTATCACTCTCTGCAATTTCCCCTGAAAAGCCCTAACAAAACCCTCCCATCCATCCACATCTACAATGTCTGTTTATTGCACAACAATTATGGCATTGGCGACACCAAATCTGTTATCCAATTCCCCTAATTTTATTAATTCATCCCCCAAATACAAATGCATTAACCAAAGTGTTTCTCTCCCATTTTCTTTCCCTACTTTCCGTACTCCTTCTTCCTCCTCCTCCTCCTCCTCCTCCTCCAGGTAATTTCTTAATGTGTTTTATTCTATTTTTAGTTTGGGTTTTATTCTATTATCTATTCTTATGTTGTTATTTGATTTCAATTCTACTGTAATTAGGTTTCTCCGAATCATCCCCAAAAATACTAGAAACATTATTTGTTTCGCTGCTTCTGCCACTGGTAGCTCTAGTTCCGACTCCGATGCCAATGCCGATTTAAATCCTTATCAGGTAATTCTTATTCAACTCATGATCATTTTAGGTATTGGCATACTTGTGTTATACATACTAGTATATCATCGTGTTCTCTTCGATATAAATGAGCCGAACTGAAATGGTAACAGTTGTATTGAACTGAAAGGAATAGTGAAATGTGAGAGTAAAAGTATTGTCTAGAGCTAAGCTGAAGTGAACTCAAAATAACCGAACCTTACTGAAAATAAGCTAGGGAGAACTTGCCCTATGTCTATATCATGATAATGCTCCTTCTCATAGAAGCTATCATTTATGCATTATTTGGTCTCTTGCTAAATCTGTTCTAAAACACGACTGATGTTTTTCGAGGGCAATGTTCCAAGCTTCTAATGGTGAATGTGGCAAATGTTTTAGCCACATAACAATCCTTTGATTGATTACCCCACTAATCGAATGATATCATTTTTCTTTTAATGCTTGTAGACTTGCTTTTTATTGGCATATATTTTGGTTTCATATATGTAGGTTCTGAATATTTTAGGTGCTTGGAGTCAGCCCTATTGAGAGCTTTGACATGATTAAGGCAGCCTATACCAAAAAACGCAAAGATGCTGAACGAAGAGGGGATGAAGCCACTGCTGCCTTGGTAAGCATGCCTTTCCTGTAAGCTTTCTTATGAATGATTGCATTGTATAGCTCTTTATCCTGCCTTTTCTAATTGAAAAGAGGTGCATGGTCTTTTTCTCTTTATATCTTTTACATCTTGTTTGGAGGGAAAGGGAGGGGCACTGTCACATAATTCGTTGGGATAGTGTGCCAATTTCGAATTGGTTCGATCGAATTCGTTCACAATTCACGAATCTCGAACTCGTTCCCCGTTCAAAGCGATCTATGAATTATGTGGCACTGGGGAAGGGAAGGAAGATGGCCAAAATCCATTGTTTGGATACCAAGTGAGAGATTTGGTGGGGAGGGATATGGAAGGATTAATTTGTAAGAAATTCCTCCCTCCAACAACGGAGAGTTTTGGAAGGAAAACTCATCCTCTCCCCCTTCCCTCTCCTCCCTTTCTTTTCCTTCCCCCTTTTTTTTTTGCCAAAACACACTGATAACGCCATGTTTATTTTCAGCTAGAAAGGGCTTACGACAAGATCATGATGGCACAATTAACTAAGAGGAAAAAGGGGGAGACATTTGGCTCATTTAAGGTACATAATTATGATTTTTTATTGGTAGCCTACGGCTGACTTTCAAGTTCGTATTAGTTGGTATTAAATGTCTCCCTGGTTTGTTGCAAACTTATTCTGTCAACGGCTTGTGTGCTAATCTTAACTTTCTTTGGTTTATTTAAAAAAAAAAACAGGTTTCAAAAGATATTAGATATGCTGATAAGCAGCCAGTGGTACCGTGGGGACCCAGGTTGGTTTTATTGCTTTTTGTATCATGATTGTCTAGGTTACTGTTGTTTATGTGTTGGGGAACATCAAATACTTCTTTCTCTGACTTGGACATTCTTGATGTTTAGGATCGAATCCTTTGCCGCAAGATAGTTGTAATAGTTCATACGAGGTGGTAACTGCATAGTTAATTATGATATTTAAGATTTCTTCAAGGGTTTCAGATGCCGTCTCCTTTATCACACTTGTCGATGCCGTCTCCTTGTAAAACTTTGTATCACACTTGTCAATGTCCTCTCCTTTTGCTACGGTTTCAGACGACGATTTATGTTAGCCGACCCTAAATCATTTTGGGAATAAGGCTTAGTTGTTGTTGTTTGTTTGTTGTATTTAAGATTTCTTCCACGGTTTGATGAGGAGCAAATTTTCTAGAACTTAACTGGTGTATTCTAATTCACTCATTAAAAACAATGGTCACAGTTGCTTCTCCTTTTGTCTTCTTTACTAGTTCATCTAATACTGATGTGGACTGTGGTGTGCTTCCAGGTTCAGCAGGTCTGATGTCAAAGATATTCGTATCAACATGGCTATATCTGCTGTATTTGTAAGTGCTTCTTGACCGGTTGCTTTGTATCAACATGAATCGTAATGGTTGTTAATATTGATATGATACACATACTACAAGTTTATTCCGTCGAATTGCCAACTGGGTATTTTATAATACCCCATTTTAACATATGGGCATCTTTTAAAATCTTGACAGTATATGGGTATTCTTACCTTTGTGAATATTTAAAAAGTTAGTCGTTCTATGGGTACATTATTGAGTTGCCTTGACTATACGAGTCCTTTTTCGGGCTCTATTTTTCACACGTGTTGTCCAATTATCATTTTTTTTTCATATCCCTTATTTCTTTTTTCTTTTCACCCCACTTTTTTGTTCCTTTTCACCTTTGTGAGTAGCAGTAGGTGGTCATTGTTTAGCTAAAACTTTTAACTAGTATGAAAGAGAAATTAGAGAAGAAAGGTAATGAAGTGGTGGCGGCAAATGATGTCTTTTTATTTCATTTTGGAACAGCTTTTTTTGAGACGCGTAATGTAAGTGCAAATATAGGTCAACAAAAACTGATCATTTTTTAGTTCAATAAATGTTTAGCGTTTACCTTTTCTTGAAACTTTCATTTCTTTTTATGAGTTATTATAATTAATCTGACATTCATTTGAGTTTTCAGAGAAACTAATAAATTCTGTAGCAAGTTGGAAAAATAATAGGTAAAAGAAAAATAATCCAAAAAGAAGGCCACATCATCTGAATGAAGTTTTTTCAAATACTCATAGTTGAATGATATTTTTCAAAATACCCATATTGTAAAAGAGGGTATTTTAAGCTGCATATTTTTCTAATTTTTTATAGATATAATCATATGGTTATTGGGGGAGGGGGTGTTGTATAAAACTTCCTGACTCTCAATTCGCCCGTAGTCTTGTCCATGAGTGTGTAATAGTGACAACTTACTAACAATTTTTAATTTATTTTTGTTGCAACAAATGAGAATAATATTGGAGATAAAAATGTAGTTTTTTTGAACTGAATCTTATGCTTATGTTTCCATTTAACTTTAACAGTTGTAAGCTTAACTTTTGTTACGTTCCAATATGTAGATAGCTTGGATTTTTATCACGCGCAATGCTGAATGGAAGCCAATACAGTTTCTGGGTTTTGCGTTTGTGTATCGAATATTTGAGAAGTTGAAAGCCTTTGAACCGCCTGTATCTCCAACGTTCAGCGTGAGTGACTAAGGGAGATGACGATACTTCTTTTGAGTTAACTGTCACTTTCTTTTTTTAACACTTCCGCTTAATATTGAGCATGTCTTGATTGCAGGAAGATGGTGAGGATGAAGGACGAGGTTTACGGATGGGGAAACGACTTCTTCGATCTCTTTGTCTTGTGTTTGGTTGTATTGGTCTTGCTTCTTTGGTATGTAGCCTTCTCTATGGAACTTACATTCTGCAGTTTTCTCGGTTAGAGTTTACTTTCGTAGTTCAATTTGAGCACTAGAGTAAATTCAAATTGTTTGGACGGAACCGGTAATCGGTATTTGCCTTGGATCATCTGAATAGTGGTTGTGTGACATTTATTGGAAATTTGTGAATACTGCTTCTACTGTATTATGTGAGACTGAGTAAAAATATATATATAAATATGACTTTGATAGGTGCCTAAATCACAGACTAACATATATAAATCTTTAATTAATATAGGGAATGAGTATTATAGGTGGCTGATCTCCTAACAATGAACTATGTTGCAGCTGCCTAGATTGATCTCTTATGCTCCCTTAGTTTCAAAAAGCGCGCCCAAGGCGCCCCTTGGCGCTAGGCAAGGAGTTTAGAAAACGCCTCCTCCAACCAAAGCGAGGCGTTTTGCCTCACGCAAGGTGAGGCGTGCGCCTCTTGCCGCCTCGCGAGAGGCGCAAGGCACGTCGCTTGGCCGCCTTCGGTAGAGAATCGCACGAGAGAGGGAGAAAGTAGATCTGACTTTAAATGTTAAAAAAAAGCAAAACTAAAACAAATTTAGACTTACCTATGCAGTGTTGGGTAAGCCTAACGAGTCCAACACGGTGAGTAGGACTCGGGAACGCGTTACGGGTCTCGTGCAAATAAAGAAACATGAAGGAAAAGATCGAAGGAAAAGAAAACGGGAAACTGAGCATGGAACCCGTCGCAACTATTTGTTCCTTTTGTTTTCCAGTTTTTCTTATTGTTCTTAGATCTTGTTTTCTTAATTTAAGTTAGAGTAGGATAATGATATTATTTGTTTCATAAGTCTAGGATAATATTGTTTCCTAAGATAAGAACAGGTTAACTATTATCTTATATATTTTTCCCTAACCTCTATATAATGAGAGCTACCATGCCAATTTCAATGTAGAGAAGTCTGCGTGGAGATATAAATCAGTTAGGAATTTGTAAGTGTAGAGAGGTTTTTGCTCTACTTGATAAGTGAGGAATTTTTAATAGTATAAATTTTTTGTCCTTTAATTTTCGAAGTTCGCAATTCTATCTGTTTCATATATTATCTTATTATTATGAGTATTTTGCTTCCGCTAGTGCCTTATAAAACCTTCCCTTTATGTATCCTTAGTGTCCAAGCATGAAGGTATTTCCATATAACCTTCATCGATTAGATCTCCATTTAAAAAGCATTATCGACGTTAAGTTGGAAGAGCGGTGGACTAGTTGACTTCAATAGACAATAAAAGACAAATTGTCTTAAGCTTTGACATGTGGGCAAAGGGTCTCCGGATAATCTATTCCATATAACGAGTAATCGAGCTTTATATCTTTCTACACATATATCTCTTTTGGTTGGTTGTGAAGATTCATTTGCATCTTAGCGTCTTCTTTTTAAGAAGGATACTCTTAAGTGCACGAGCATCAAATTTTCCATAAAATCGAGATTGGGTATGAACAAAAGTTACATAATCAGATGTTTGAGAGGGATTTTTTACCGGATATGTGTTGTGAGGTGGGATATAGACCTTGTAACATTTGAAGGGTGATTGAAAAGTTGAGAACCGAAGCATACAGGTGATTAGATTGTTGCACTTGGATTGTCTTCACCCCAAAATTTCTTAGGAACATTGGTTTGAAAAATCAAAGATTGAGCGTGACAAGTTATAAGAATTTAAATAGTTTTGAATTGGGTTTGAGTCATGATGTGTAAGTGTTGAAGTATATTGTGGTTTCAGATTTTAAATGTCCTTCGCAACGTCAACTAACAATCAAAACCATCAAGCACCATTTATGCTAGGAATACGGAATGATTGCCAAGTGTCACCGTGAAAAAGAGAAAAAAGAATGACTTGGTTTGTTTGATCGTGTTGGATATGTGGTTCGGGTATGCTTTAAAGGAATGATTTTTTTTTGATGAATAAGGATGGGAACAAACGTTTCAAATACGAAAATTTTAGGTGACCTAAACGAAAGTGCCCCATCATGATTTTACCTTCCTTATTAGAATGACTAATAGACTTAACACTATGACTCGGTGGTTGAAGGATTGAGTATTGACATCTAAAATCAGCACAGCCAATCGTCCTCCCCGAGCTTAAGTCCGGAAAAATACAAGATTTAGGAAGGAATATAGTAACGCGGTTTAAGTCATGGTTTAGTTTGCTCACTAACAGAAATGAGATTGCAGTCAAGTTCGGGCACAAATAAACACTAATAGAGACTAAGAGTGTTCGGGAAATAATTGGTTCCTTTTCCAACCACTTTCGGCAGACATTGTTGGTGTAAGAGAAATAAGTGATGAAAAATTATCCTCACTTGTCATATGCTCGGATGCACCAAGTCTACAATCTAAGACGAGGAGGATGATTTGGTTGCATGTGCCGAATTCTTGGAGCCAGAGGTTATAGGAATATCGTGAGAGGGATTGAATGTAGAGGACACTGCTAGATTCACCATGAAGGGATAACTTCAGAAATAAAAGAAGCCAAGAGTGACAGTTTAAGAAGAGAAAGGCAGGTTTTCTGAGCCTACAGCTCTCACCGTGAAGCTTTATGAAATTTGTGGAAACTGCTTCTACTTTTCATGTGAGACTGAGTATAAATATATACATAATATTCTACACATATGGTCTTGATAGGTGCCTAAAAATCAGGGACTAATTGATACAAATTGTAACTAATATAGGATTGCAGTTTTATAGATAACTAATCTCTCAAGAATCAGCTGTAATTATGGTACAACTGCCTAGATCGAGCAGCTACATTTGCTTTAGATCCTTAACAATTTCCACTGGCCTCTCATATAGATGGATCGAAGGAGATTTCTGTAGTTCTATATTATGATTTCTATGTCAGCCTTTGTATTTCGTTGAGTTTGTGGTGGAGGATAAAATATGCTTGGGTTGACATATATGGTTTTGGTGCGGAATGTGGCACATTTTCTTGCTCTTCATACCATACCTTTTTAAATTTTCTTTGTTTATTATTTTATTGTTAAATAAGATCTTATATTTCTGTTGCTTAAAATACCTTTCTGGGTTAAGTTTGTTTTATAGAAGGATACAAGTGTCATTCGATTTTGCACATAATTTTTCCAATGATTGATTTTCTCAAGTATCGATTACAACAACAAAGTTTTATCCTCAAAATGATTTGTAGCCGGTTAACATGAATCGTCATCTAAAACTGTCGAAAAAGTAATGGCATCGACAAATGTTAAAAAAATAAAACAAAGGCAAATACAATGAAAATGAACAAATAAGGCAATCACACCCCTTCCTCCATGTAAATCCTTTCCCTCCCTCCACTCTACCCTCTCCAACGCCATATTCTCATTGATCCCAAGTAAACCCATGTCACTTCCAATTCCTTTCATCCAAGTCCAATCTTAAATAAATAACAATAAGCAATAAGAAAAAAGTTATGCTAAGAGTACATGTCATCCTCCCAATCACCATAAAAAAACCCATCATGGAAGCAAGATAAGATAGTGAGTTTTAATTATGGTATTTGGATTAAATTACTTGTAATCGTTTGTAGATTAACTCTTTGCTCCTATTGCCTGTTTTTTTGTCCCTGTTTATCTGATCCAGCATATTCTTGTAGGCTTTCACAGGTGTTTTGAATCTGATCGAATATTCTGGCAATTACATCCCTGCCGTCCTTTACAATAGTCAGGTAGTCTTACTGTTCTTGCAATTTGACAGATGAACTTAATCATAGGTAATTTGTATTAAAATCTCCTCTTTTTGATGTAACAGGAACTAGTTGTCACTTGTGCATCAGCCATCATTCTCTTTTTCATGGCTTCCTATTACAGATGATGATCTGAGTTGAAACTTCAGTCTCATAAATCGGTAACAAATTTTGTATGTATTTGCAAAGTTATGCCAAATTTTGTCAATCAGATTTATCCTTTCCTGCTGTATCATTTGACTACCAATGTAGTGTAGCCTGTCCACTAACTGTAAATTAGTGATGAAATGTCATAATTTTGTCTGCCTTATTGGATGCATCAGGTTTGCAGTGTCCTTTTTTCCGATAGCTCATCAATGTATTTATGCTTTCGAGAAACAAAACATGTGCGACTCCTTACATTGATCTTTAAAATCGTGATGGCATCTTGTACTGTTGTACATATATTAACAATGCCTCAACTAGTTACGCCAATATGTCTTTAAGGGCATACGGCATTGGTTAATTCTTAGAACTAGTGAGATATTTATGCTTTCGAGAAACAAAACATGTGCAACTCCTTAGATTGATCTTTAAGACCGTGATGGCATCTTGTACATGTATTAACAATGCCTCAACGAGTTACACCAATATGTCTTTAAGGGCATACGGCATTGGTTTATTCTTAGAACTAGTGAGATTATCAGCAAAGCAGCTTTTATCACTTTTTTTTCTTTTCTGGATGATTTTTACTCCTTACATGTCTAAAACCTAGTTCAATACTTGTTAGGGTTCACTCTCTTTACTTTGAAAAGGTAAGTTTTAGAAAGCGTAGTTCAAATGTTTTTTTTTTTGGACGGAAGCTTAGCAACAATAAGAAACTAGTTAGAAGACATTAAAGTAGAAGCACAATGTTGTGTGCCGTTGTAACTTGTTGGTGGTTGATTTTAAGGATCCAGCAAACTTGTATTTGTAAGGTGACGTGTTTGATCTGCTGCAGCGTCCATGGAATGTTGATGTCGATACCTTTGCCCCGCAGTAGATAGATGAGGTTTGTGCCGTGCAGGTTTTGTTGGATTGCCTAGGATATTGTAGCAAGGCAAGCCTGTGCTTCTGCGTGGGTGGAGCTTGTGGAAGTACCAAAAGAACCTCCTTCGTGCCTTTGGTTGGAGGTAGTCGTGTCATTAAGGTGGTAACCTAAACCGGTAATTCCGTTCTGTGAGACCAGGCCGCCTCGCATTGAATTGTGTGATGTAGTTGAGCTTGATGTAAGCAACCAAGGTTAACATGTAGGAATCTCGGTAGAGTGGAGGAGTGTTTCTGGGGGTGTAGAAAACGGAGTGGTGTTGTGGTGAGATTGTGGGGTTTTTGTTGGAAGGTAATTAGGGTATTTATATTGTGTAAAACGGTAGAATGGTTTGCAACAACGAATTTGAAGACTCTATCATTGCGGTGCAGCCATAAGCACCAAAGAATGGAGATAAAGTGAGTAAGGCCAGGGCTATAGATGCCCTTTTTGCCTTTGTAGAAGATAATAGAGTGTGAGATCCATTGTTGTAAGGTAGTAAAACTGGTGGGATGTGGTAAAGAGGGTAAAGCTGTGGAAGACCACAGATTATGGGCAAAAGAACAAGTTCTGAAAATGTGATTGGAATCTTCTATGGTTTGGGAACAGAGGTCACAGAAAGTTAAAAGATGTCGTTTGGTTAATTTTTACCCTTTTCATGTGTAGAACAGATCTTGAAAAGTATACTCTTCAAAAGTGTAATTACTCATCTCAACTTATCGGGAATAAGTCGCAAACTCTGTGCTTAAAGTTTGAGAAGAATGGGGCTGTATGCCTATATATGACCGCGGTCGTTGCAACATTACAAGAATATCAAACTATTAGGCGAGGTTTGGTAGGGTGTAAAACAATTTTTACGAAAGTTATTTTCCCCTAAAATTTATCCCAATTCATTTATTTTTTCTCCTCATTTGGATAAACACATTTTGAATTTATTTTACCCCCAAAATTTCTGTCGTTTTATTTATCTCGCCATGATATTTTGGAAAATGTTCATTGTAAATATTTCTGTCGTTTTATTTGTCTCTCCTCTATAATATCTCTCTTCATTTGAATTGATGTTTATTATTCACATGATGTTATATTAGAGTAATATTCGTATATGTTCTTTTTATACTCCCGTTCCCTAATGTTGTTCCCATTTTCCGAATTAGTGTTCCTTTAAATTGTTCCCATTTGGAATCTTTCTAAATTTAACTTACATAAAGTCAACATATTTTCTTATAAACTCTCAATCTTATTGGTTGTTTTGCATAGTAATTTGTGTTGTCCTTACATTAAATGTTTCTTTTACATTTATTATGCTTTGGTAAGATAAAATACTCAATAATTAACCCAAAAACATGTAATCTTTAAATACTATTATACTAAGATTCAATTTTCTTAATTCTCTCCCCGATTCCAAATGGGAACAACATTTGGGAACGGAGGAAGTATAACCTTATTGTTCATTATGCTTATTCAAATGTTCATTGTAAAATCACGCTCAATTTCAAAAAAGTTTTAGTTTCAATTAACTTTGACATATGTTTTTTTTACATAATACTAATGTTCATTATGGTTAATTAAAGATGTTTATTTATTGATATCAAATGTTCATTGTAAATGAATATTGGATTTATATATAAAAAAACAGTCAAAGCTAATTGGAAAATTGAGTTGATTTTACAATGAACATTCGAAATTGATATATGAACATATATGACAACCATAATGTACAAAAAGGTTATATAAAAGAACATGTGTCAAAGTTAATTGGAATAAAAAGATTTTTGAAATTGAGTTGGTTTTACAATGAACATTTAAAATCAATAAATGAACATATTTAATAATCATAATTGGGGGTAAAATGATTTAAAGTGTTTTCAAAATTGGGAAAAAAAATAAATGAATCTGATGTATATTTGGAAGGTTAATGTACATTGAGAGTATTTTTTCTTTTTTCTGTACACTGGCAAAAGCTTATGTTCATTGCGAGTATGCTGATGTACATGATGACGTGGGTATGTAGCATCATGCTCATGGTGCTCCTCCCTGCACCATCTAATTTGCGGTTTGTAAAGGGATAATGGATGGTATAATTCGTAACGAAAAAATTGTATTACAGATTGCAATTTGCATGGCATTGCTTTGTCAGTTCATTTATCCTACACTAGGATGGGTATTCTTATTAATTTAGAGAGTAAAGCATAATAGAAAAGACCTAAACTTTAGGAAGAATTTGAGTAAAGAGAATATTGCAAAAAAAAAAAAAATCAAGGGAATGGCAATGGATTTTAAATGCAACATAATATAATTACATTTCCTATGTGACATGGATGCCAAAAGTAATGCGTTTTTAGGTGCGTGTAGACATGAAATGTCTACATGTTTACAGGTGGAATGGGGGAAATTATCCCATATTTGTAAATTACAAGTTAGAGACATTCTCAAACATTAAATCTATTATCAGTTACGTATTATATGGAAAAATTATCCTCAAGTTGATAACCCAAGGCAAACTCTTGGGGAGGTGGTTTCTAAGACTTTGGATTCAATTTTGTCTAAATTAGTACCTTTTTTAGGTTATTTACACACCACACATTTAGAATTATCATCTATAACTGGTAGAGCCTTAGGTGAATTAGAGGATGTTGTAGTATTGTTTCTCACTTTTGATTTATGTCTTCAATCAGAAAACTTAATTTAGTATCCGTAGTTTTCAATTTATTTTCAGTTTTTATCAGAAAAAATAAATTAGATAAGTTTAAAAAGGTCTAATAAAGTCGAATAAGGTTTTATCTAATAAGGTAGATGTGGTCGAATAAGTTCAAAGGAGGTCTAATAAGAAAAGATAAGGTCAAATAAATTCAAATAAAATTAGCAAAAATGGAATTTGAAAAAAAATAGAGCCTTAGTAATCACACATAAATTAACAATAATTTGTTCCGTAATTCGAAATATTATGATGTTTATACCGTTGAAATCACTTTGAAATTTTTTTTTAAAATAAGATACATAAGTCATATGCTTACACAACTTTGAAAAATATTGTTCGCTCCGACTCTTATGACTACATAGGTGTATTGAGGCATTTATAAAATTTAAATAAAAAGGTATGTAGAATATATGTTTAATCAATATACATAAGTAGGTTTTAGGATAAAAAGAACAATAGATTTTACTTTTTAATAAATTATGAAATAAAGTAAATTATCATACATCAAAAGTAAATAGGATCAATTACAACAATAAAAGGCTCGCCAAAAACTATTAATATAAGTATTTTATATAAAAGCGGATATTGTAAAAATAATGTGATACGCATAAATTGTTAGGATTAATATCACAACTATTTTTCATCGTTGTTAATCTTCATTCTTTTAGTATGTGCGTCGATGCTAGCTTTTTTTCGAATTGCTCAGATCTAGAGTCCCTACTCAAGGCTCATTATAAGTTAGAACTTAGAACTCCCAACTCCTCCCCCATTACTTGGGACTAGATTCGAGCATTCGGCCCTAGGAGATAGAGCTAGAACCACTCCCTAGCTGTGGAATCTTTTCAAATACCAATTTTTTATATAAAGCAAAAATTGTTAAAGCATTAAATTGATACTCCCCTGTTTCATAATGCTCTATTTATTTTTCGCTTTCATATGTTTTTAAGATTCTACTTACTTTTATTTTATTCGTAAAATGGCAAAGGTTTATTCCTTGAATTTTACCTACTTTTTGGGCCCACGTAATTCCACATTATCTCACAACTACGTGATTTATTCTATTTACATAAACAAAAAGGACTCACTTTTACACCATCTCTCCTTTTTTCCTTGGTTTTTGTAGTAATAGTAAGTGGATGTAGAACTGCAGATCATTATGAAATGGACGGAATAATTGTTGTCTCAAAATAATTGCAACAACTGGACTTTTTTACTGTTAACATACGTTGTTTGGCCATTATTTCAACCACCAAAAGTTAATTCAAACGTATTCACCAACAATGTTTCTTCATCACCACTTGATTTTGGACTTAAAAGCTATCTTAAACGTTTTTATTGAATGCACATCCTAATAATACATAACACATCATTGCCAAAAAAAGATCCTCATAACACATGACAAAGTTCAAACAAACCACCAATATTATAGAGCTTATTCAATCGGTAGGATAAGCATTCTACACCTAAGTTTATTTTTTTCCGTTTGCTCATTTGGATTCTTTATAATGTAAATATTTCTCATTCAAAGATTTTCAAATAAGCAATAGGCAAAAATATAATTTTGGCTATAGGATGCTGAACCTATACTCGGATGTAGCCATGTAGGATAAAAGTTGTAAATTTAGGAGGTTTCCTTGAAACAAGAGGAGTCAAATCCAAACCCATCTGCCTTTCCTAACAGTATCCATAATCCAAAGCCAATAATAGTATTATAGCAGCCCTTCATTACCTAAAGTTCAAAGGGGTTTGTATCATTGTATGTATTGTGTGTTTTAACTTCCCATACCAAAGGTTGCGTGGTTGGTAGCAACTTTGCTTTCCTAGTTCCTACCTTTTCTTTGTTTGGCCTTCCTAATTCTGCTTTCCTGGTCATCACTGACTCGTATTTTTTCCAATCTGGCATTCTTACCCAATTTCTTTACTTTACTTTTCTTACACCGTTTAAAGAGTTGGCAATTTTTATTGTACGTGTGGCTGTATTTAGAGGAAGTAGGAAAGATACATCTAAGGTTTCCCTTTTTATTTTTTTACTTATTCACTCATTTGATCCTCATCTAATAAGCAACACAGTAAAGTGGCCAAGTTTCATATGATCAAATAATACTTTTTGATTGTACTTTCTTCCTCTGCAAGAAGTTACAACTTTTATTATATATTTGCACGTATCATGATTATGCATGGTACATTCAAGGCTATATTTTTGCTTATCGCTCATTTGAACGTATCTAAATGAGCGAAAATAGACGTTTAAATTGGCAATGAACAAAAATATAGCTTTACGTGTATCATACTCATGGTAAACCTGGGTGTATAAATTATGATGTATACTTTCGCAAGAAGTTGGGTCATGTTACTTTTCAACACCAAATACATTTATCTGCATGTCTCCCACAACTATGTTAAGGCAATCTATATATACGTGCCTACTAGAAGTTTACAGCATATTTTTATTTTAACTGTCCTCTCTAAATCTGATTAACTCACTCACCAATTATATATAATTGAAGCTCCATATTATTGCTTAAAAGCTTGAAGTTACTAGCGGTAACCAAATTGTAATTACTCCAAACTCCAAAGGACAGAGTCTTCTTTTCAATTGGTATGTCTATTATTACCTCCTTCGTTCTTGCAAAGCTTAAGAGAGATTATTAGCCTGATTGAAATTTTGTTAGAAACTTTTTTTTTTATTCCTGTGGTGTATTCTGTTAGTAATGTTTAGTTTTTGACTGTTTGTATGGAACTTTTTTCACATAATAGTCCGCAGATCTGGCGATTCAATCTCGTATACATTAGTGTTTATTGTAACTTTGTACAATCGTAGGTGATGCTAAGAAGTTTTGATCTTTGGATGAGTATTTAATTAGTTTAATGCTCATGGTTCACAATGCTGATTTAAATATCAATATGACAAATGGGTATTAAATAAAATATATATCTCCTTAATTCACTCAAATTTGCTACCGGCACCATTTCTTTTTAATTGACTCAATTTTTTTTTTTGAGATTACATTGACCGAGAACAATTGATTACATAAATGTTTTGTTATCATATATCGTTCCATAAAGATTTGAACTCTTGTTGGGACACTTAATTTAAGGTGATAAGTTGTAGTACAGTTATCACACACTATTTTATTAGTGATAAAGGTAAACGTAGACAGAGGCGGATCCAGGATTTTCTAGATGGTGGTTCACCACCAATTGCCAATTACATATTAGAGTTGAAATTTTCTTTATTAGTAAGTATCCCCTAAAATAACTTATTCCGAAAGTAAACGGCCCTGCCCAAGAGGAAGATGAATAGCATTTCGGAGTACTAGTATACCATAACGTCAGTGTCCGAAGGTTTTTAATTCTCAAATGGTTTTCAATTAATTTTTCAAAGCCTAATTGGCAAAATGTTCGAATAGCAGATTAACTCAGGGGTTACAAAGATTAACTCAGCGGTTACAAAGCTTGCCTTAACAACAACAACAACAACAACAACAACTGAGCTTAATACTAAAATGTTAGAAGTAAAAGAAGACTAACGTTTTCTTCATTGAGCTTTCTCGGTCTTATTAGCAAACAACTCACCTTTAATAACCAAAGCCTGTTATTTACCATTTAAATTGAGATAAGTAATATCAGAACCAATTGAATACTTGGTTCCTCCAAACTAAAACAATGGAAGATAGAGATGATGATTTCTCTTCATGTGAAGCTCCATGAAAATCCCTGTGGCTACCAAAAAGAAGGTTTTGACTTTGAAATAAGAAATTGAAGCTTCCAAAATGTGTAGAACAGCATCAATTTGATGGCAGAGAGAGAAGGGGAGCTTAATGGTGATGATGATTTTGCCGATAAAGCCGAATATTCCATAAGAACAAAATTTTACCCAAATCCTTGTCTCCCTCAATTCTCATACCTTCCATTCTCTCTCCAAAACCACCATCCCTAAAACCAACTCCGGCCACCCTTCCTCTGTCCTCTCTCCTCATCTTCAATGGCTTCAAGGTGACAGTGAGTAAGGAGGGTATTAATTCTTTTTTCAAATTTATATGCACCATGGCGGTGGATACTGGATCCGCCCCTGAACGTAGATGTGATAGAAGTTTGCGAGGTACTTCCTCTGCTTCTTATTACTTGCACCATTTCCCATTTTTGCAAATTGTAAATTACTTGCATCATATTCGTTTAGGGAAATGATTTCTCTCTACCTCTCTCCAATCACATGAGTCCCTTTTTTCCCTCTCTCTATCTCTCTCCTCTCCTTAATTCTTGTACACATGCTCAATGATACAAGTATAAGAAAAATGTAGGAAGTATTTTCTATCGGATGAAAGAGAAAGTTGGTTAACCTTTTAGTGATAAAAGTAAAGTGTGGGTCAAAAGAGTGTAAAAGAAATAATACAGTAATAGTGGAACTATGTCAAAAAAAGTGTTTAAACTAACTTGGGACAGAGGGAGTAACTATATATGTAGGTCTTTTAGGAAAAAAATAATAAGTACTATAAGCAAGAAAAGTTATCAATCAAATAAGAAAATAAGTTCCAACCAAAAAAAAAAATAAGAAGAAAATAAGTCAGCTAAGTAGCATACAACAATATGTAGGTCAGCTGAAAACAAAAGCCTGGAAGCTGGAAGTATATTGTTGCTGCACACAAAAGACTATTAGAAAAATAATGCAAATAGAAAAATATTAATAAAAAATGGTACAAAGTCTAAGGTTACTGGACGTGATTAAGACCGTCAAGCCTTTGACTAATTAATCATGAATCTTACGTAGGCAAGACAGTGTGCCGCGTGTGAAGAAGGATTTTTTTTTTTAAATAAAATTTGTATTAAATTAAAATTCGAGCACTCAGACTAGGATAAGATATTTTATATGGCATTTAGCCAAATACTACCTCCGTTCCATATGTATTGCAACATAGGGAGTTTTACTCCTCCCAACGCACTACTTTAGACGCTAATATCTCTAATTTTATTTAGGTAAAAATTATAAAAAGTTGATATTAATTAACCATATATCGAGACGAATCTAACAAGATCCCACATGACTATATTTATCCTTGTGTATAAATCACAAACGAAGGTCAAAGGGTAGTGTATGAATAGTGCAAAATGTCAAAGGTTGCAATACATTTGGAACGGAGGTAGTATTAAACTAAATATAGTTTGGTTTAGTTGATTGAAGAAAGCCTTCTAACTTCAAAGTTGAGGTTTAATTTCTACTATGGACATTTTAAAGGTAGGGATTTCCCTCATCCTCCCCTACTCAAGTGTCTAGTCCGCTTCTCTCAGCCAGGTAGACTCATACTGGGATTTCGGCTCGACATGACAAATTCTTCTTACCATCCTAAAAAAAAATATAATTTAGCAAAACATTAAAAAAATTATGGTGATAATTGATCTACACTACAACTCACAAGAACCAAATATATCACCATCGTCCTATTAAAATAAGAAAAGGAAAAATTGGAAGAATTTACAGGATTTTTTAAGATGTCAAGTTCACTATACATTTAGCATGATAACCTAACATATCCGACGGACTCACCTCAAACAATATGATGGCTAATCGTGATTATTGTTACCAGTAGTTTTCTTCTGGATCACAATTAAACTTATAAAGCATGAAAAAAAAATAAGGTAAAGAGAATCATTTGGTGGCTATGCCAATTCCATGCATTTAAGCAAATATTTTAAAAACACAAAAAAAAAAAATGGTGATCATAGGAAGAAGATAGCGTTGTTAAAGAGTAAGAATTATTGATATGTAAGCCAGTGGATTTTAATGTAAAAGAACGAAAAATGTTGTGATAAGTTAAGACTTAAAGCTATGTCTTACAACTAAGCTTGTCTTGGCACAAGTGCAATTAGAACCCGGCAATATAAGGTTGGTGTCATGATTCAAACAAACACACATATGGGGTTGCTTACCTCCTAGCATACTCCACAATGGATATCTTCTATTATGGTATAAAAGAAGTTCTCTTATAAACAAAGTAAAACTCTTATAATTTTTGGACGTGAGACAATGATTTTTTACTTCTCAAAAAGCACTTTTTCATACTTGATGTGAGACTTAAGGACTTTTCGACTTCTCAAATTGCTAATATAAAGTAAGAAATGTCCTGTTTCATGTTACATGTGAGATTTAAGGACTTTTCGACTCCTCAAATGCTAGTCAACCCATGTTTTAATTCTTCACTACACTTGTATTATAAATCAATAATTGGCATCAGTTGCCTACAATTAGTGATCTACAACTCTACAAGCATCAATGGTCATGCAGTGATGTCACCATCATCATCATATAAAGAAGAAGAAACGAGAGAAAGGGGCGATTAGTAAGCCCAATTAATTAATCTAAGGCTGATTAGCGTGTTATGATTGCAAATACTATAGCTGTTTTCTTCTTTTAGCAAAGTGTTGTTTTCATGAGATCTGGCAGAATGATCAATATGGCGTACGAGTAGATTATTGAAACTTATAACTATATTTTTTTAAATTAAAAGTAAAAGGTGAAAGCGACCTACCTTTCAGCCACAGAGAAATTGTCAATGATAATGGGTTGACCTGCCAATTACCAAGTCATAATTAAATGGGTCAAGACATAGAGTTTTCATGCAGGCCTGGCGATTCTACTTGGGCGGGTTAGTAGATTGCACAGGACCTTCAAATCAAATGGCTTCAAAATCAATATTATCATATTGTTTTTAAAGTATATGTAAGAAATTTGTGTAGATAAATGGTAAAGGAAAGGGCCTTACATGGTAAAGGTTCCTAAATCATATTTCGATAGCCTTTTTTTTTGAAGTAAATCTTCTATTTGTGTGTAGGCCCCAATATCATAACTTCATTAATTTTTCATTTTAGTAACTAATTCGGTCAATAAATATATCGAAATGTTTTCTACATTTCTATCTTGTAATATACATTTTCAATATATCAAAGTGACTATTGTTGTTTGCTAACAAAAAAGATGTTTTTTAAAAAACAATTAAAATTATGAAGGCCTATTTTTAAGATCTTACATGCGGCCTCTACAATGTTAGCTTTGTCCCATTTCCATGACCCGACGCGAAACCGGCTTGAATTTAAGATCAGATTCATTGACTATCCATCAAAACTTCCTAAAAACGAATTTACGACCCATGCCATTTGCACCAGGCGCGCAGCGCTTTCCCTTTCCCTTTCCCAGATGTTCGCCTTTCTAAGTCAAGTAATGGTGACCCGCCGAAGACTCCCTCCTCTAAATGACCAAAAAGTGACCTAACCAAACCCAAAAAATTCAAAAAAGAAAACTTCCTAAAAACGAATTTATGAGCCATGGTGTTTGACTGTAGAGAAGAGTAAAAGAGGAAAGACGAGTAAATGTGCCCAGTAACGTTTCCCGTTAGAAAGTGGTGTTTCACAAAATTTTGCAAAATTGGAGTGGTTTTGCACAAAAATCGCAAAGATATAGTTAAATTTTTTGAAAGAAAAGCAAATGGTGGTTTTTGTCAAAATTGGAAAGTTTGTAGTAATTTTTGACAAATTTTCCTTTTTATAATTTCATATATGGTTCTCAACTTCGCAAGTATATGAAATTAGCGCATAATTTCCAAAAAATTTAAAATTAAGTATGATATCAAATGTTGATTGGTGGTGTTAGGTCATTGCTAAATAATTTTTTCCCCTAACGATAATGACATTTTTTGTAGTAAAATGGTGGAAAAGTTGGAGGGAAGAAAATAAAATGACATTGTTTATTAAATGAAAAATAGTCACCGACAGCACCAATTATTCAATCACTGCACAAAACAGCACAAACTAAAGAAGGTGCAGTACACAATACAAATCTATGTGATGGGGTGCAAAAAACAACACAACGACATTTTAGCCTGAGATTTTATATAGAATTTATTTTGTGCACCTATCACATAAAGTTTATGTTGTGCACCCATCACAGTATTAGTTTGTGTTGTTTTGTGGACCCATCACATAGAGTTTGTGTTGTGTGCACCACACCTTTCTTTTGTTTGTGCACATTGCACCTTCTTTAATTTGTGTTGTTTCGTGCACCAAATGAATAGTTGGTTCTGTTGGCGCAGATTTTGATTAAAACTATTGAGATTATTCCGGCATACGGTAGTGGTGTGGTGGCGGTAAAAAGTACTGAGATTATTTTGCCAAATGGGAGTGGTGGTATTAACTTTAGTAA
This sequence comes from Patellifolia procumbens, assembly GCA_947645195.1. Lineage (NCBI taxonomy): Eukaryota > Viridiplantae > Streptophyta > Magnoliopsida > Caryophyllales > Amaranthaceae > Patellifolia > Patellifolia procumbens. The sequence goes on from CANSGD010000193.1 coordinate 4,694,270, forward strand.
AATCTTCAACATATGATTTTTTAAGGAAATTCTTTAGGTGATGTTTGCAATTGAAGTAATATTGTCTCCGTTTTTTATTAGATGTAACATATTGACTTTGAGCATTATTCATTCAATCCACTTTGCCAAGTAATAGCTATTTATACATAAGGAAAAATATAGTCTTTTGGGATCTTGTTTGATTCGTCTCGGTATACACTTTTCATATGTATAATTTATAATATTTACAACTATATAATTAGAGATATAGTAGATCAAAGTTGTGTCTCGACAAATGTGAAAAGTCCAATGTTACGTCTAATAAAGAATGGAGGGAGTATAAAATATGGTTTATGAAAATGTCTCCAAAAATTTTGATAAAAATAAAGAAAAATTGACAGGAATAATCCCACCTTTGGCCGGCCTTCCACCACTGGTACCACCTTCAATTAATCCAGGTATAATCCGACCTTTAACCCTCATATTCTCCTATTGGTACAGGATGATGACAACTTGTTTGACTGGCCAAATTACCATTGACTTTTTAAAAAAAATTAAAAAAAAAAGAAAAATCAACCCACCCCCTCCCCTCCCCTTCCCCCATTGTTAACAGTTTTGACACCCCACCCCCCCCCTCCCCTTCCCCTGCCATTCAGCCACCCTCCCCCTCCCCTGTAAACACACCTGCCCCACCCCCAAAAACCTCCTAAGCCCTGTTCCCTTCCCCTGCCACCTTCCCCCTCCCGTTCCCCGCCGGAAAACAGAGCCACGCACCCCCCTGCCCTTTTTCTCTCCTCTCTCGCTGCTGCCACTACCACCAAGGCAACAACATAGAACCACCACACCTCCTCTTCCCTCTCTCTCGCTCCAACCTCCTCTGCCTCTCTCTCACATTGCTGCCACGCAGTGGCAGTACCCCCCTCGCGGCTGTCGCGCAACACCGCACCACCACCACCGGCTGCCACGCAGCCCAGAAAATGCCGGACACCAGGCCCACACCACAGCTCCGCCACCTTCCTCTCTCTCGCTCCAACCTCCTCTGCCTCCCTCACACATCGCTTCCACGCAGTGGCAGTACCCCCTCGCGGCTGCCGCGCAACATCGTACCACCACCACCGGCTGCCACGCAGCCCAGAAACTGACGGACACCAGGCCCACACTGCAGCTCCGCCACCTTCACCACTGTGGGGGAAGGGGAGGGGTTGACTGAGTTTCTCTTTTTTTTCTTAAGTTTTTTTAATTAATTTAATTAAAAATTTTAATTAAAAATTTAGGTTTAAAACATACTTAATTAGGCATTAATCACGTAATTAGGAAGTTTACCCATGATTGTAGGTCACCAACAGGTTAGGGACCAATGAGAGAATATGGGTGTCAAAGGTGGGATTATTGCTGGATTAAATGAGGTGGTACCATTGGTGGAAGACCGGCCAAAGGTCGGATTATTCTTATCAATTTTTCCTAAAAATAATTAGAAAGACTTTCTCAAGCAAATTTGTCTAATGAATTGCTAAATAATGTCAACTATTGGGGGTTATTACAATTGATATTGTTGTTTCTTTAGGAATACTACAAGAGGGGGTGAATTGTATGAGTGAGAGATGAACATACTTTTTGCGAAATTATAAAATAATGAAAGTAACAATAAATAGACACAAGAGATTTTCACGAGAAATAACTTCCTGGGCTTAATAGGAAGAAATTACCTCGAGTACAAGAGATTTTGACTTAAACTTTTTTCATTATAATAGCCCAAACACATTTGTTACATACCTATTAACTCTCGGGCCTTAACTTAAACTCAAGTTCCCAACAACATTTCCCTCTAACTGTTTTTCCTCTCGAACTTCAATCGAAGTTCCTTTCTCTGTTCCTTGCTTCACTCAGAGCCTCACACTTTATAGGAGTTCACTCAAACCCCTTGCCCATACTCAGACTACAAGAGTTCCTCTCAACTTCTTTCTTAACTCTAAATACAGAATAATAAAATGGTAGTAAACAAGGTTGTGAAAATCGAGATTCTAACTTAAATCGGAAAGGCGTGTTAAAAATCGGATCCTAGAATCGAATAGTAAAATCATGAGATTCTAAAAAATTTGCGAAAATAGAGTTTTATGATGCACTATATAGCTTATTTAGCCGTATTTATCATTTAATGACTTCAAAAAACATGATTTAGTTATTTGGCCCTTTTATTATACGATATATCATTAAATTTATGGTTGAGAATAGAAGTGTAAGGCCACCAATCGTATATTAAAGAACTACTACTAATATCATTGTTGATGAAAAAGACGAGTTTGAGTGAATTGTGATAGTAAAATAGAGTAATTTTAATATATAAAAAATTGTTGAATATGTGAGTGTTACTCATGTATAAAGAGAGAAAAACTATAAAAATAGGCTTGGTCCATTATTTTAATGGAAAATCGAAGTTTTTATAAAATTGTTAAAATCGCAAGATTTTAATGACGAATTTAAGATTCTAATGAGTTGTTAAGATGTTAATTAAGATTCTAGTTGCGGTTTAAATCGTTTTGCAAATTAAGATCGTAAAATCATAAGATTAACTTAAATCGTAATTTTACTAACCATGGTAGTAAATACTAATGGAACAATGAACTCATATGGTAATGAAACTTGGAACTTGGAACTTTAAACTATGGTTATACTGACTTAATAAACGTGATACTCAAATTAATATCTTTTGTAGACTAATTATCACCTTGTCAGGCATTTTACAATGGTCAATCTACTCTCGTTATTGCTAGCAATGCCACCTCACAATTTCTAGCTACACTACTTTTAAGCCATCATTTGCTCCATTGGCAGGCAACAATGTATATAGCTATATGTTTCCTACCAACATTAATTTTTATTCTTTAAATCATGAGCATTTATTGCTCTTTCCTCTTTGATCTCAATTGAGCTAGTAGCTTGTTTTAGCTACCTAGCTCAAGTAAGCTACAATGTCCAATGGTCAGATACTAGCTTGAATTATTTTTATATTTGCAAGCTAGTCCTTTTATACAACCATTGTAGATGCTCTAATATATAATGATGTGGAACGATATGGTGCTTCCTTTCACTATAATTGTTACAGTACTTTTCACGCATGTCAATGCAAAATTTTGGACATTATTAATATCTCTAGTTGTGCATTTGTCTTGTGTATAAGTCACAAACGATGGTCAAAACAAAATATGTGAATAGTATAAAATGGCAAGGTGTAACAATTTAAGTGACACAGATGTAGTATATCTCTATACTAGAAGGGAAAAGGGGTGGACACCAAAGATAAATAAAAAAAGAAAACAATTAAAATCAAGGAAGTTAGAGTTTCTATAATCAAGGAAGGTAAGTTTTTAGTTTTTCTTCTTTAGAAAAATGTCAATCTTTTAGCCATATTTTTTCATTTACCAAAATCCTTATATGTTACTACCTCCGTCCCATATTAGTTGCAACAATAGCTTGTGCACATAGTTTTAGGAAGTTAATAGAGTAGGGTTAGGTTATATTAATTTATTGTAAAAGTTGATGTGACAGAAAGTGATGTGGTACTTTTAGGAAGTTAATAGAGTAGGGGAGTAATATTTTAATGTTTTTCACATAAATCAATGAATGAGTAAGGTATATTAGTTGGGTGAAATATAATAAAATATTGGTGGATCCATGCCTAAAATAGAAGTGTTGCAACTAATATGGGACGGAGGGAGTACTATTTTACACGCATGGCGTGCATATAAGGCTAGTGTATGTATATACTTCCTCCGTTTCTAAATAAGTGACACATTTTCCTAATATGGAAATTTCACAGTAAGTGACACCAAGCTCAAAATAGAACATTTAGATGATAAAATTACATGATTACCCTTACTCAAGCAATATATATCCAATTGTTTATTTAGTTAAAGTACCATTCTTTTATTGTGGTCCTCAACTTTCTCTCTCTAACCTCATTGGTTTCCCTTCACTTTCTCTATGTTCCACTTGTTTAGAAAAGGATGAAGTATATTGGTACTAGAGTTCTTTCGTGAAATTAGGGAGAGCACTTGACGCGGTTGTACAACAACATGTATAAGACAATCTATTTATGAGCATATAGACAGATCGTATATAACTTTTAGTTTGAACCACAAGATTTTTACTTAAGAATTCAAGATTCTACAATGTTATTAACATGTTACACTTTTAAATTGAAACCTATTTACGGTAAGATTTTAAGTTGAAACCTTGTTGTTTTACGTTTAAACCTCTTGGTTTTACCATAGTCTATCCACAAGTTCATGAATAAACTGTCTACTCCAACACTTACTCGAATGATTGTAGATTATTAAAGTATTATATTATTAAAAAAAATTCAATGATATTGGGTTAACCTTCCAAGTCAAATTAAGAGTATTTTCTTTTCCGTTGAAAATAGTTGAACTGAACTAGCCTAAATAAAGTTGAACTGAACTGAACTGAATAATAATACTCAACTAAGTATAACTAAACTAAACGGAATTGAATATTTAATTGAATTGTAATTAATAATAGATAATAGACAAAAAATACTTAATTGTTATACTTTTACAATAATTTATTGGATTAATATTAATAACATATTCTAATTAATAGTTACAATTATAAGAATAAGTAATTCATGCTACTGAGGATAACTCAGTTAGCTAGATCATTCATCCCAGTTCCAAGAGGTCTTGGGATAATTCCCATCTTACCTATGTGTCTCCATATGCACCAAAGAAAAGTAATTAATAATAGGAGTATTAATTAATAAATAATGGCAGCAATGAACTAATGATTCGGTTATTATTAATTTTAAAATTATAAATAAATATTAGTAAATAATATTATTAAATTAATACAATATAAGATTATAAAACTTAATTTTTAATTAATGATTATAATGATTATTAATAATAAGTAATAATTATTATCAATATATAGTAATATATTAATGCTTCATCATAATTACAATAATATCAATAATGACTAATAAAAATATTATTATTATTACGATAAGAATTAATATGTCCCTTGTCCTAGAAAGTTCTATACATTTTTCTTTTTTCTTCGCCCCAGAAAGCTCTATACATTTCTATTTTTGGACATGGTCCACTACTAATTTATTCTCTTGACTTTTCAACCATGACACACTACTCTTTCGCATCCAAATGAAATAATACTCCACTAACTCCTCTCACATCTACCTTTTTTTAATAAAATACAATTAATAATCAAACACCAACTTATCATCTAAACTACGTGCTCGATCAAGTGTATAGAGCTTTATGAGACGGAGGGATTATATGATAATGATAATATTTAGCATTAGTATTATTATTATTACAATAATGAGTGAAGATAAATTCGCGTAATATTTCATCCGTCTCAAAAAGCTCTATACACTTTCTTTTTTCATCCGTCCTAGAAGAATTAAACTCTATACACTTCTATCTTTGGACATGGCCCACTAATATATTATTTCTTTGGTTTTTCAACCATGATCCATTACTCTCTCACATCCAAATAAAATAATACGCCCACTAACTCCTATCACATCTACCTTCTTAATAAAATACAATTGATAATCAAATAACAACTTATCATCTAAAATTACGTGCCCAATCAAGTGTATGGAGCTTTTTGGGACGGAAAGAGTTATATTTAGAAATAATAATAATTAGTAAGATAAATTAAATCAATAACAATAATAATAACAATATTACATTTGATTCTAATTATATCAGCATTCGGTGTAACCATGCTAAAAGAACCAAGAAAGTATATAGGTAAAGTTAAAGTAAACTCAATTTCTATATTTAAAATTTCAAACTTGATAATATTTTTACAGTAGCTAGTTATAGATATTAGTGGTCAAAGTTATAAGTTCACAATCGTAAAAGTTCACCATTTTGCATTTATTTTGCAAACATAAGAAGTATGAGGGGGAAAAAAACTTATCATGTGGGATCTTGTAATCTCCAAGTGTGCTTTGAGAATGGTCATGTCAAAATTCGGTTAAAGTTGGGTATAGTCTGTTAGAAACTGACTGTTTACAATGACTGAACAAAGACTAAATTCAAGGCTGTGTCGCGGTAGAAGACCACTGACTTGAAAGCAATTACGGCCCGACTATGGTGGTAATCGCAACTGGCCGGAAAGCTCCCCAAGGTTAACACAGCGACCTTTCTAAGTCACCACAAACAGAGAAAGATCTTGGAGACTGTTTATGCACGTACCCAGTGTTTAGAAGAGAGAAAGAAGAAGAGAAGAGAAGTGAACTTCGGATGCAAAACTGAGGTAGCAGTGGACTGATTTTATAGTAAAAGAATCAGGCCAAATAAAGAAGGTAATAAACAGAGGGAGGAAATCAAGGGCGACAATAAAGGCCATTAACACTGTAACGTTTAACAACGTTTCAGTTTTACATGTTACTGTTACACACAGTTGGGCTCGGGTCCAAAAAGATAAGCTCCAGCTCAGCTCTTCCCAGATCCCAGATCCCAGGTCCCAGGCCCAGGCCAGTCCGGTCCGGTCCGGGCGGGCGGCGCGCGCGCGCGCGCGTGTGTGTGTGATAGCAAGCCCAAACCCAAGTTTGATCTCCAACCACAAAAACCAACCAAGTACTCAACTCAATAAACATGAAGAGGAAGGGAGTTAATAAACAAAGGCAAGCTCCCTTCCATAGGAGATGTGGGATGTTTGGGAAAAACACAAGTAGGCTTTGCAAGCCTTAACTCCAACAATCCCCCACAAAGGCTTTGTAAAGCAAAAGAAATTCCTGGGTAAGGAAAGGGAGGTACTTAAGCATCAATATCTTTCGATTTGAATTGATACATAGTGGAGTGAGGCAACAACTTACTTTCTAGTGAGTGAATTTCTCTTGAACTCACCAGAGTTCCGTTGAGACCCCCACTACACATACCTACCTTAAGAACGTGCAGTCTCCGCGATACAACACAAGCGCTTTATAGCCATGCGCACACCTTGGGTCTCATAAGTGCTCTAGAAAGACAGCCCAGTCTTTCATAGAAGGCGGCTTAACCTCCACACTTACGTAGGTAGTCCATTAAGTGTTCCTCAATAACACCACCCCGAGGGATATGAAACTATTAAGAGCAAAAGCTCAACCTCACAATATAAATCCATCAAGTGCGTCTCAATAGCACCACCAAACAGGCTATGGATTTAGAAAGCACTACCAACACGCCATAGGGATGAGTAATGTAGTGCAAGTTAAGATTCTATGGCTTCGTTTGACCACAAACGGGTATCCACCATAAACTCTCAACTAATGGGCCTAAGCCCCATCCCCCTCGACGACTCTAGGACAACTCTCCTAGATAATCCCTTAGTAAAGGGATCAGCAAGATTTCTTTCGGACCTGACATAGTCCAAAGAAATCACCCCATTTTTCAGGAGTTGTTTCACGACTCCATGTCTGATCCGTATGTGTCTTTTCTTACCATTGTAGACACTGTTCTTAGCAACGCCAATGGCTGCTTGAGAATCACAGTGAAGGGAGACAGGAGCACCCTGCCCTCCCCATAATGGAATATCAGACAAAAGGTTTCTCAACCACTCAGCTTCTTGCCCTGCCAACTCGAGTGCAATAAACTCAGACTCCATGGTTGAGCGTGCTATACAAGTCTGTTTCGAAGACTTCCACGAAATAGCACCACCACCAAGAGTAAACACGTAACCACTAGTTGAACTAATCTCATCATTACCTGAAACCCAGTTTGCATCACAAAATCCTTCAAGTACAGCAGGAAATTTAGAGTAGTGCAAACATAGATCAACTGTTCCTTTCAGGTATCTAAGAAGACGATGAAGAGCATTCCAATGTTCATTACTAGGGTTATGAGTATACCGACTCAGTCGACTCACTGCATAAGCTATGTCAGGTCGAGTACAGTTCATGAGGTACATCAAACTACCTATGACTTTCGCATATTCACTTTGAGAAACACTTTCTCCTAAATTCTTAGTCAAATGAATACTAGGATCATAGGGTGTACTCACTGGAGCAACATCAAAGGAGTTAAATTTTTTAAGCACCTTTTCCACATAATGAGACTGACTAAGGGAGATGCGACCGGAGGTTTTCTTAAGTCTTACTCCTAAAATCACATCAGCTTCTCCCAAATCCTTCATCTCAAACTTCGATGCCAAGAAAAGTTTAGTATCATTGACCACCTTTAAATTGTTACCAAAGATCAACATGTCATCCACATAAAGAAATATGATTACACAATCTGATCCTATTAGCTTTGAGTAAACGCAAGAGTCAGAGTTGTTGACAATGAAGCCATTTGACACAATAGTACTGTCAAATTTTTCATACCACTGTTTTGGTGCTTGTTTGAGACCATATAAGGACTTCCTCAACTTACACACTTTATCTTCTTGACCTTGCACCACGAAACCCTCAGGTTGAGACATATAAATCTCCTCCTCTAAGTCACCATTCAAGAAAGCAGTCTTAACATCCATCTGATGTATGACTAAGTCATGAATAGCAGCAAGAGCTAACAGGGTCCTAATGGTGGCTATCTTAGTCACAGGAGAATAAGTGTCAAAGTAATCTAGTCCTTTCCTTTGAGTGAAGCCCCTTATCACAAGTCTGGCTTTAAACCTCTCAATGGTCCCATCAGGTCTCAACTTCTTTTTAAAGATCCATTTGCTATCTATGGTCTTTGATCCCTTAGGTAAGTAAGTTAACTCCCAAGTGGAGTTAGACACTATGGAATCTAGCTCGCTCTTAATGGCCTCTTTCCAAAAACTAGCATCCACAGATCTCATTGCTTCCTCAAAAGTCTTAGGGTCCTCTTCTATCATGAAAGCATAGACCAATTCATCACTCAACAAGTCAATACAAGAGCTCTCAGACAGAAAAGCAGTGACAAAATCAGAACCAAAGTCTTTTGCTACTCTAGGTCTTTTACTTCTCCTAGGTTCATCTATAGCACCAGAACTACTAACATGCAAATCAACTGAAGTACTACTTAAAGTCAAATCAGCAGGAACATTACTAGTAGGTAAGGGAACGTCGTGCGTAGAACAAGTAGGTAAAACAACCGTAGGAGAAGAACATGAAGGCATGGAAGCAACATCACCCTTTTTCAAGGGAAAAACATGTTCAAAGAACTCAGCGTCTCTGTACTCACAAATAGACCTATCACTCAAAGTCATGAACCTATAGGCAGCATGAGCATAACCAATAAATACTGCATCAAAGGTCTTAGGTCCAATGTTTGACCTTTTATAGTCAGGTAGCCCAACTTTAGCTAGACACCCCCACACTCTCAAGAAGCTTAAGTTTGGAGTAAACCCCTTCCATAATTCATAGGGAGTCTTATCTAACCTTTTGTGAGGTACTCTGTTAAGAACATGATAGGCTGAAAGGACTGCTTCCCCCACATTTCATCAGGCAACCCAGAACTTACAAGCATAGCATTCATCATGTTTTTCAAAGACCTATTTTTCCGTTCAGCTATACCATTCTGTTGGGGTACATAAGGTGCACTAAGTTCATGAATAATACCCAATTTCTCACAATGGTCATTCAAAGAGAAGTTTTCAAACTCTCTACCTCTGTCAGATCTAACCCTCTTGATTTTCCTATCAAGTTGGTTTTCTACTTCGGCCTTATATTTGATGAAAGCTTCCCCTGCCTCACTTTTGGCTTTGAGAAGGTAAAACTTAGTGTACCTCGAAAAATCATCAACAAATGAAATATACCAGAATTTTCCTCCTCTACTTCTAGTGTTCTGGAAGTCAGCTAAGTCCGTATGAATCAACTCTAGAAGTTGTGTGGTCCTTTGAGTCACAGTTTTGCAAGGTTTCTTAGTGAATTTTGCTTCAACACAAACTGGACACTTAGAAAACTCAGAAGTCGACAGATTAGGAATTAAAGCTAAGGTCCTTAGTCTCTTAATGGAAGCAACATTCACATGCCCTAATCTACCATGCCACAAATTTAAAGACTCAGCAATATAAGCAGAACCAGAAACAGTTTTATTAAAAACAGCAGAAATAGAAGAAGCAACATTCAGAATAAATAAACCTCCACTTAAATACCCCTTCCCAACAAATTCCCCACCACGAGTCATTACAACTTTGTCAACCTCAAAAACAATTTTCAAACCAGCTTTGTTTAATAAGGCACCAGACACTAAGTTGCGACGCATAGTAGGAACATACAACACATTAGAAAGGGAGAGGGTTTTTCCAGAGGTAAGTTTAAGAGTGACCTTTCCTCGTCCAAGTACTCCAGCAGTTGCAGCATTGCCCATGTAGACACACTCGCCTTCAGAAGCATCCTGAAAATCATGGAGCAGCTCCTTGTTTGCACAGAAATGTCTTGAAGCCCCAATGTCCAGAATCCAATCAGTACTGTTCTCGATCAGATTTGCTTCAACAACCACATCAGCGACAATGTCGTTTGATTCAGCAAGGTTGGCCTGAGGTCCTTGTTTTTGCACAGAACCTTGGCGTTGAGGGCATTGGTAAGCCTTATGATCTGGCTTGCCACAGACATAACAGAGGACATACTTCTTTTGAATCTTGCTATCCGGTTTTTTAAATTTGCCTTGCTTCTTTCCTTTGTTATTACCCTTTTTCCCTTTTCCCTTAAACTTATCAAAGCCTGATGGAGCAGCAGATTCCACCAGGTTAGCTTTAGTGGTATTAACAGAAACTGAATCTAGATTGTCCTTAAGGCGATTTGCCTCTTCAATCCTCATATGACTAATTAATTCCTGAAGAGACAGGAATTCTTTTCTGTGTTTCAGATTATTTCTAAAATCTCTCCAAGAAGGGGGAAATTTTTCTAGTAAAACATTAGCTTGAAATACTTCACAAATTTTCATGTCCTCATTAAGAACATCAGCACAGAGATTTTCGAACTCATGAACTTGATCCATGACTGGCTTATCATCAACCATACGGAAAGCCAGCCACTTGCCAACAACATATTTCTGTTTTCCAGCATCATCAGCCCCATATTTTTTCTCAAGGGCCTCCCAAATCAGTTTTGAACTTTTATGAACCATAAACAAATCATACAGATTATTGATCATCAGATTAAGGAGGTGGAAACGGACAGTTTTATTATCTTTTACATATTTTTCAATTTCGTCCTCTTTCTTCTTAATTTCAGTAGCAGAAGGAGAAGAGGATGAGTCACCTGTAGTAGTAAGCGCAGTGGGACAGTCCTTGAAAAGGACGTAGTCAATGTCCAATTGCTCAAAGAACATCAGCAGTTTCGAAGACCAACGTTTATAGTTGTTTCCGTCAAGAGATTCGAGCTTAGACAGATGAGACACGGATTTGCTTGAAAAATCAGCCATTGCAAATTAAAGTAATTGCTTTCAAATTGTTAGAAACTGACTGTTTACAATGACTGAACAAAGACTAAATTCAAGGCTGTGTCGCGGTAGAAGACCACTGACTTGAAAGCAATTACGGCCCGACTATGGTGGTAATCGCAACTGGCCGGAAAGCTCCCCAAGGTTAACACAGCGACCTTTCTAAGTCACCACAAACAGAGAAAGATCTTGGAGACTATTTATGCACGTACCCAGTGTTTAGAAGAGAGAAAGAAGAAGAGAAGAGAAGTGAACTTCGGATGCAAAACTGAGGTAGCAGTGGACTGATTTTATAGTAAAAGAATCAGGCCAAATAAAGAAGGTAATAAACAGAGGGAGGAAATCAAGGGCGACAATAAAGGCCATTAACACTGTAACGTTTAACAACGTTTCAGTTTTACATGTTACCGTTACACACAGTTGGGCTCGGGTCCAAAAAGATAAGCTCCAGCTCAGCTCTTCCCAGAACCCAGAACCCAGCCCAGTCCGGTCCGGGCGGCGCGCGCGCGTGTGTGTGATAGCAAGCCCAAACCCAAGTTTGATCTCCAACCACAAAAACCAACCAAGTACTCAACTCAATAAACATGAAGAGGAAGGGAGTTAATAAACAACGGCAAGCTCCCTTCCATAGGAGATGTGGGATGTTTGGGAAAAACACAAGTAGGCTTTGCAAGCCTTAACTCCAACATAGTCAGGTCAACAACCTTATCCTTTCAACTAGATTCCATAAGGATAGTTTTGTATTATTATGAGTGAAGATATATAATTAGTGTAATATTCCATCCATCTTAAAAAAACTCTATTCACTTTCCTTTTTCATCCGTCCAAGAAGAAGCTTTATATCCTTTTATTTTTGGATATTGTCCAGTACTACATTATTCTTTTGGTTTTTCAACCATGATTCACTACTCTCTCACTTCCAAATAAAATAATACCTTACTAACTCCTTTCACATCTACCTTTTTAATAAAATACAATTGATAACCAAATAACAATTTATCATCTAAAGTTACGTGTCCGGTCAAGTGTATAACGCTTTTTGGGACGGAGGGAGTAATATTTAGAAATAATAATAATAATTAGTAAGATAAATTAGATCAATAACAATAATAATAAAAATATTCCATTTGATTCTAATTATATCAGAAAGTATATAGATATATAAACAATAAATATAAATATTAGTATATTTAGGTAATGTTAAAGTAATCTCAATTTCTATATTTTAAATTTCAAACTTGATAATTTTTTTCGGTAGAATGTTATAGATATTAGTGGTCAAAGTTATAAGTTCGCAATCATGAAAAAGTTCACCGTTTTGCATTTATTTTACAAACATAAGAAGTATGGGGGGGGGAACTTATCATGTGGGATCTTGTAATCTCCAAGTGTGGTTTGAGAATGGTCACGTCAAACTCACTTAGAGTGTCGGGTATGGTCAGGTCAAAAACCTTATCCTTTCAACTAGATTCCGGTAGGATAGTTTTGTATTATACTAGGTTTTAGGGCATATAACCTTGTGTTGGCGTCGATTTTTTTTTTTTTGAAAATCATGAACTAGAGAGGTTAAGTATATTTTCAGGTCAAATAAGTTATCCTTGGCATTTTGAAAACTTGTAATGTACACTTTGAAGTACATAGGACTATGTACTACTAAGACATAATCTCATATTTAATTCTTTTTTTTTCTTCATGGAGCCCGCTAAATACAAATGAATAAAATAATGAGATTTGGTGTAGCTCGTGTATATGTAATCCAATGCGTACATAATAAGTTGGCTGACAATTTGGTTTAACAAGTTGGCCTTGCCTCCTCATTACCACAAAAAGAAAAAGCAAAAGATTTAGGCATAGCAAATCAGGTAGGTTAGTGGGGTCATAACAAGTTCTAGTCTTTAACTCTGAAGTCTTAAATCATTTAGAGTTTGTTTTTCATTTTATTTCCAGTTCATTTTTGTTCAACTCCAGTTTACTTGAATTATTTTAATCATATAAATTTCTACAAACGTAGACAATCAAGTGAAATCCAATCCACGAAATAATTTGATCTATGGACAGCATCGTTTGATCTATTTTAAATTTTAAAGAATGCTTTCAACCTAGTCCTGCACCATCTACTAATTGCAATTCCTCATCACCCTCCTCCACTAATGCACACAAGCACTCGACAAAAGAAACTGAATATATGTATCTAAAAAGGTATTATTAAACATCGTACATTTTTGCTGTCAAAAGTTCTCTTTGTCTCTTTGTGATCTTACTCATAATACTCAATCCCCAAGACCCAACCCATTGTCTACTTTTTAATTATTTTCCTGATTATCAAACATACAAAAATATATTGACGCAATTTTCATTTGAATATATTCCATTAATAGTTAATACAATGTAAATTGTAAACCGTGTGAAATGAGACTGAATAGTAATTATTTTTGTTTTCTGGTTAGGAACTATTTAGAAAATGGGACTCTTCACATTTAAGCACTATGTACAATTAATCACTTCAAATACCCTATTGTTTTACCCCGAGGGAGTAGATTTATTATGTCAATTTTTCTAACGTAGGTTAGGAAAAGGTTTCCTATTGAACTAGCACTTCTCGCGGCATTGCAGGTATATCAACCAATTATGCAAGTCAAACTCATTGAAAGTGAGATAAAATAAAAGGGAAACATCACCCATACAAAACATGGGGTAATTGGTCATGTTATTAGGTTAAGCATAAAGCAAATGGTCGTTCGGGTTAGTTTTGGATTGAATAAATTCATATTTCGGTCAATTTTCATATTAGGTTGACAAATTTCTAGCTAAAATGTTCGGCTTTGAATAGACCGAGCAATTCAAGGCCCCCTTCTTTAGTTTTATTTTTGATATGAACTGGTGTATTTATTGTTTAAAATTTATATATAAAAAATAGATATTATGTACAATACACATGTGCACATGTACTAACTAAAACAACTTATAATTATCAAACTGCACAAATTAATTGAATTTGATTCAACAGTGTCAAAATTTTGAATATTAATCTAATAAATTATCATAACTAGATATCAAATTACAAGTGCAATATCAAAAATTAAATATTAAAAAGTATAATATTTTTCTTTTGCCAAGTTTTAGATCAAAGTACTTCAAAATTTAATTACAAGGCTAGAAAAACAGTCCATCGAGTCGATTTCTGATCGAATATTATATGTTGTATCATCTTTCTCCCAACTTAAGACTTCCATGGTACACCGTGGAGACTAGAAGAGTGGTTAGACTACCAAAACCTGGGTTCGATCTTCATAGCTCACACCACAAAGTAGCGGTTCCCCTCTCATCTTGCTACCGAGATAGGACATTGGGTGTACTTGCCTCCTTATAGCAATATGAGTCCGTTCTTTTCAGCTTATTTTTGTTTATCTGAATTTAAGTGAACTTATCTTAACTTATCTGCACTTATTAGACCTATTTAGACCTTATTAAACCTTATTTGACCTTATCTGAGCTTATAAAGTCATAAAATAAGTTGAAAGGGACGGACCCTATAAATTGCCATGCAACTCTTTTTTCTTTTGTTATTATTATTTTATATAATTTTTATGTCATGCACGACAGCAGGGGCCGCCCACTAGTTTACTACCACTAGTCTGGTTTTAAGAGTATTTTGATTAATGTCAATTTTTGCATATATTCGCTTGTATTGCATTCCACTATTTTGATATATTATCATCCCCTATGTGGAAGAGAATATTAGTCAAACGTAGTTAATTAGGAGAAAAAAACACATGTTATTCCATCAATAAACTAGAAATGAATTGATACCTTTGCTAACTTTTTTTTTCAGGAGAGTTCCTAATTGAAAGTTAGATGACATAAACAATAAAATGCATCTAACTCAACAAAATAAAATCTTTCTTTGATGTGTTTTTGATGACAATGAATAGTATCTAATTGTACAACCTACTCCTTTGGTTTGTTTGCTTAATTATACAATTTTAATGAAAGTGCCTATTGTTTTGAGACATACTAGTTTTGATGTGTAACTTCTTTATTTGACTGTGTAGACGACAAGCAAATATATATAACGATTGCAAAATTCTATAAAATCAATAAATTGGAAACTATGAATACAAAACTCTAAACTTTCACATGGGAGAGAAAGTTTTAAAGATTTATTTTTGTTTTTCTCACAAAAAAGTGTGAAAAAGAGGGATTTTGGTATACAAAAATGAAATATTCTACCAAATTCATTACCTTTTAAGAGGCATTTGTTCTTTATTTTTTTATAAAATTAATTTATAATTTGAATAGATAAAAAACAACTCATTAAGAAAGAAAGAGAAAAAGGAATCTCCATTATTTATTACAAAGGTCTAAGAAGGAAAGAGATTATGGATTCTTTATCTTTTATTCTTTATTACAAATAGTTTAAAAAGCTAAGAGAAAAAAAGTTTATTCGTCCTTTATTTACAAAGGATCTAAAGGCACATGTATGAAATTTCACATGTAAATCGAGTGAGATAGAATATTTTTAATTTAAAATTGGTTAGTCTTAGTAATTGTGATAATACATAATTAGATAAGATTAATCTAAAAAGCATCCAGCTTAAACTCATAATTAATCGATTAGAACATTCTAATTACAATCACTAATAACACATTTATCTTACCGTAAAAAAATTAATTTTGACTATATAAAATAGTAATTGAATGTACCACCCTCGAAATTAATAATGTTACGATGAAATTTTTAAAAAAAAGAATATTAATGTTTAAGCCCATACTAGTATACCTGATATTACTAACTCAATTTTACATGTATACCTTTAATCTTTACTTGTATTGGATCAGATTTTAAGGTGGAGAATTTGAATTTGTCCAAAGTAGTTTGTTCCTTTATTTTGGCTCACCAAAGTTGTTTGCATACTTGTTTTTTCAATTTTGTTTGTTTTCAAGCATCAAACAAACTTGAAGTGGCATCAAATTCGCCCACATTTCATTTTCAAAAATCTACGTGTCCTTTCCTTTTAAAAACGATTCTTCTATCTCCTTCCAATACTACTTATACTACGCTTATTGTGTGTGTTTTACATAACTCATCACTTCACAAGAAAGACAAAACCAAATTGAGAGATATATTTTGGTGAAATTGTCATATTTTGTGAGTTTGTAAATTATGGGTTTTAGTAAGCTTTAATCAAGAAATCAAACCCACAATTTGGTTTTGCAAATTTTAACTCTTTTGTTTTGTTTGTTTTAGGTGAAATTTCAGATTAAATGGGGGAAGTTGCAGATAATAACGGTATTTCTCTTTTCTCATTCTACCAAGTTTCTCTAAAATTTTGCATGCATGATTATTTAATTGTATGATGTCGATCAAGCAGGCTTATTTTGTATATATTATGCATTTTCCTTCCCTTTATCCTGTTCTTCCTCTTATGGGCAATTTCTGCCTGTTATTTTAGTGGTAGATTGATCATTTGGTGAATGTAGTGACTCGTTTCTTAGTTTGAGGCCTAAACTTCATTGCCAAGAAATTTATTAATAATAGCATCTCCTGAAATTGATCGGTCTTAATTTATGAGCTTATTCATCCTACACCATAGGATGAGCAATTGAGCATCCTATACCAAGGACCATAATTTGCATTTGCTAATTTGGAAATCTCCCTATAATATAAAGTTTACTCATTTGGAGTTTTTGAAATAAGTAATAAGTTGGAAAATAGTCTTAGGCGTAGGATGCTCATCCTATATGTATCAACTACAATTTTTTTATATACCCGGGTGCACCGTACACTTTCTCACATTCTCTCCCGTTATTCTCATGTGCAGAACACATGAGGAGGGAAACTGAGAGAGGGTGCACCGTACACCCTCTCACATTCTCTCCCGTTATTCTCATGTGCAGAACACATGAGGAGGGAAACTGTGAGAGGGTGCACCGTACACACTCTCACATTCTCTCCCGTTATTCTCATGTGCAAAACACATGAGGAGAGAAACTGTGAGAGGGTGCATCGCATACCCGGTGTACAGTGAATGCTCTCATGTATCAACTGATCAAGGTGAATCTAAAGTACTACTTCCTCTTCTAACCTAACCAACTTGAAGGGTAGTAATTATGCACTTCAAATTTATATAGGCACTCCTTATTGAGATTTGAGAGCACAATTTCCCATACATTACTCACAAGGAGGAGTGTCTAAACAAAAAATTAGAGTGCCTAAATCGCTTCCCTAAATTGAAGTGTCGAATTACGTATATATTTGAACCAACGTCGACACTTGCATCCAACACGAATACACAAGGTAAGATGAGAGGAAGGGTGTGGTTTATCAGCTTGTGGTAAGAAATTGTCTACCTTTAAATTAAAATTAGACAACGGCTCAAACCCAATATTTTAGTGTTGGGATATAGGTTAAATGCAGAGTTGTTAATAATTAACTTAATAGAATGTGGGCTTAGGTTGGTCTAATTTTAAGTTAAGATTAGACCACCTTCTTTAATAGTAATTTGTGGTGGTTTACTCACCTTAACAAAAAGTAAGTTTTGGATCAGATAAATTAAGATGATGTCTTATATTTTCCAATTAGGTCTAATAAGGTTCAAATAAGTCTAATAGGTTTCCATCAAGCCTAGTAAGTTCCAATGAGTTTCACTTAAGGATAATAAGTTTCAATTAGTTCCAATGAATTAAAAGTTATTACTAATGAAACAATTAGAATTTGGGATGGAGTAATTCAAATTAATATTTAATGTTTAATGATGTAATTACTATAACATTATAGCTATTCTAGTATTATTAACTTATGATTGTTGTGTTGCAAAAATTATTAATAATTGATAGTTAATTATTCACATTATAAGTAGTAATGACTAGTTAATAGTTATAAATAATTAATAGTAAATTACTACTTAGTAAAATTATTATTAATAATAATGAGGAAAATTGGCTAAAAATTATATGAACATTTAGCGATAGATGCAAAATCATGCCAATCACTATTTACTATGAATGATATGGACTCTGCTATATATTGTGCCAAAATATGTTGTTGCTACTTTTATTTTAGTAATACTAAATTTTATGATCAACTTTTATGCTATCTGAAAAATAAAAAAGGGTTTTCTCATAACTCATGGATGGTTTGTACAATATTATGATTATGATTTTTATAATATTATGTTATTTGATCAAAATAATAATATTAACAACAATAACATAAATAATATAACTACTAGAGATAAAATATTGATGAATAATAACTGGTGTACAATCAAGCTAAGTGGTTTCCATCCTAAATTCAATTATTAATGGCTAGGATAACCCACTAGCCTTACATGTTCATCATCCTTAATCTTCTTCGATTGATGTGCAAGTAAGACGGACACGTGAGCACCAGTAAAAATCAGGTTTAATCAGTCTCTTTAATTACATGTGGGTAGTTGGATGTCTATAATCCAAACTATTAGTAATTGGACAATAGTTATTCCAACTTTTATTCCTTTTTGTTTGTTGCGATCTATACAGGAAAATGATATACACGAATTTTTGTTCACTTTTTTGGATACAATATCCTAGAGACTTTACTATCTAAGTCAATGTAATCTGCATTACAACTCGTATATTTGACAATAGTAATCCCAAGTATGAATTAACTTATTAAATAAGAAGGCACAACTTTAACCAATTTTATTTAGTTAGATATAAGTGAAACAATCTTGTGCCAAAAGAAACAAAATCACCCTTAAAATTTGTAGTTACAGACTTACAGTTCAACATATTTTCAATTTCTCCCTTTAATCCTGATGTCTAAACCAGATATATATTCTTGACTTTGTCATTCTTTTTAAGGTAATTGCGATATGGTGAAAAGAGTGGTGGACATGCGGTCTGATACAGTCACCAAGCCAACTGAAGCAATGCGCACTGCAATGGCAAATGCTGAGGTTGATGATGATATATTGAGTTATGATCCAACCGCTCTCCGTCTTGAAACTGAGATGGCAAGAATCATGGGCAAAGAGGCTGCACTGTTTGTTCCTTCCGGGACTATGGGAAACCTCATAAGTGTTCTCGTGCATTGTGATGTGCGGGGTAGTGAAGTCATTCTTGGAGATATCTCTCATATCCACATCTATGAGAATGGTGGTATTTCTACCATTGGTGGGGTCCACCCAAGAACGGTTAAGAATAACAAGGATGGGACTATGGATTTGGATTTGATTGAAGCTGCCATCAGGGATCCAAAAGGAGAGCTCTATTATCCACTTACTAGACTTATCTGCATTGAAAACTCCCATGCAAAGTAAGTGTTCGAATTTGCAAAGATTATCTATTCTCTTGTGGTTCATTAAGCCCTCCTCAGGTGGTTAGAACAGGAATTGAATGGTTTATGCGTAGTTCTTACACAAATAGATTGTCAATAGAAAATCTCTTGTTAGCAACAATAGCGGCCTATACTCTATGTTACTAGGGAATGACACATATTTGGGGCAGTTTTACTAGATCAAGGCCTTCAACTTAGATGGTTAATCGAGTATGCTATGCAATTGGCTCTGTAATAAAATGTGGAGTGCTCTTGTTTAATAATCATCATTGCTATTATTTGCATTCCAGCTCTGGTGGACGATGTCTTTCTGTAGATTACACAGACAAAGTCGGAGAGTTGGCAAAGAAGCATGGTTTAAAGCTTCATATAGATGGGGCCCGGATCTTCAATGCCGCTACAGTGAGTGAAATTTGTAGAACATAATCTTGAATTATGCAATCACAATTCTACTCTGTATATGCGCTCACTGGACCAATTAACTTGGGATCCTAGAACTACAAAATATGCCACTTTTGTAACACTCTGCTACTTGTGATATAAACTTTCTTGAGTTTTGATTACTTCCAAAAATGTTGTCTTGGCAGGCACTTGGGGTTCCTGTTGATAGACTGGTGCAAGCAGCTGACTCAGTTTCGGTAATTTTAATCTTGACATTGCTAGCATTCTGTCGTAGTCTTATTTCTATATCAATCCTCTCTGTAATGATATTGACTGACATTTACCCCTAACACACGACTTCAGGTATGCCTGTCAAAAGGTCTCGGAGCACCTGTGGGAACTGTAATTGTTGGATCAAAGACTTTTATAACCAAGGTATCACTTAGACACTTACACTCCAAACCTTTTTAAACCTTCTTTTGGCCTTATTCATCTTTTCTGTTTTTGCTTTATATCTTTAGGCAAAGAACTTGAGGAAAACTTTGGGTGGTGGGATGAGACAGATTGGTATCTTGTGTGCTGCTGGGTTGGTTGCACTACAAGACAATGTCAGAAAGCTCGAGGATGACCATAAGAACGCCAAGCTATTAGCAGGTTATCCATTTTCTTTTTTGCTATTACTTTTATGCTTCGTGTCAAAAGGGGGAAAAAAAAAGCTACGTTGCTACTTCAGAATGGTAGAATTTCTGTTAAATTAGTTTATGTTGATATGTTTTGTGACAGATGGATTGAACCAAATTCCGGGGCTAACAGTTGATAACAGTTCAGTTGAGACCAACATTGTGAGTATTTTAACTGTGGACACGAAAGAAACCCTTTACTCATTATGTTCTTTGCCCCCAACCCCCTACCCTGTTATGCAGGATATGAACCTGTGACGTCGCGTTTTGCAGAACAACATACTTGTACTGAAATGAACACCTAAATCACATAATGATCAATGATTGTACTACTAACCTAGAAACTTTATCTACAATTATGTCCTTAAACGAGGGTTTCGTGAATCCACTTTTTAAGTATCATCATTGCACTTCAAACATCTTACTATCATAGCGTGCTTGGTCTCCTTTTTTAAACAGATCTATGTTCGCCTCTGTGGGAACTCGAACATTACAGCACCAAAACTGAGCAAGAACTTGGAGGAGCATGGTATATTGGTCATGCTAGACCACAAATACAGGTGATCCCTATATAATTGCTAAAAAGTTCTTGAATTGTGCATTTTAAGGCCCTAGCAAAGTAGCAATGCACCTTTACGAACCTAACCATTGTTATTCTTTCAGATTCAGGGTTGTAATCCATCATCAAATCACAGAAGCCGATGTACAACATACTTTGTTATGCATGCGGGTACATTTAAATCCATTCTTTGACAGACTTGTATCGCTTGTTCTTTCTTTTAATCAGACAAGTGACAAAACGTTACTGAAAAAGTTGCATCAAATAATACGACATGAATGTTCCAAATATTGGTAAAAATGGTGCAAAAAAATTGTTTCGGGAACCACCGAGAATCATTAGTATGAGATGAACGTGTTTATTATAATTACTAAAAAGCATGAGCATACATTGTAGCCCACCCGGGATGTGTCATTCCACGTCAGGCATAGCGCTAATGTAAATGTCCATGTTACATGTCAATTCATTTATAAAGTTTCAAAAATACATGTAAGAGTATTTGATCTCGTGACCAACTTTTTGAAATAAGCAATACCATCAAGCTAAAACCCTATTAGCAGGGCATCATCTTGGCCTAAAAACTAGTTATTCTTCTTAAGAATTGTCGATAGTTCAGATTATCTGGAGCGAATATCTAGTTAACACTATTTGCAACATATGACTATATGAGTAACGATACTTTGGGATACATTTTTGCTGAATTTCCTTTGATCCGTTTCAAAACCATGTTCTTTTACTTACCAATTTCCAACTTGTCAGCAAGCACTAACTGGGGCATCAAGTGAAGATATTGAGAAGTGAAAGACAAACTCTATCAAATTGTCAAATCTTCGTTCTGTTTGGTCATTCATTAAGTGCTGCAAGTTGTAATAAAATCGTGTGAAGTATCAAAATATATCCTGTTATGTGAATGTATAATAGTACAGTACTATCTTTTAATGTGTGATATTCCTTATACAAAACGGTGCTTGAGAAATTTATGATTTCTGATGAGCTCTTCCATTCTTCTCTTTTTTTTTTATTATTTTAAGCTCCATCTCGAGGATCTTCCGATGTGAAAATGAACAAGATAGCTTTATGGTGCACTCACAAGTCGTAACCACAATGCGTGGTGCTCCTCAAATAGTTTTAATGACATGAATTATCTTAAACTTTAATTAACAACCAAATGTATTCGTTAGAGGTTCAAGTCATGGACAAAAAGGAATTAAATCATATCAAGGGGGAGCGACAAAACGGAATAAAAAAGGGGCTGAGCTGATTGATGAGTGATCACACTTTCGAAACAGGCTCAACTCTAGAGGCAAACTTCGTACCTTTTTTAAGCTAAATCTTCTTACCAACTTCTCCTTTTCCTCTCCTGTGCTAGTTCCAATTAGAAATTATTATATCGGAAGCGAGTGATTTAACAAACCGTGCAACGATCAATCAGACTAACAACACAAAAAAGAATATAAGAGAATTTAATGAGTTTCACTATTAATGGGATAGATATGTGACTACGTCCTACTGGAAAGGGATACTATTTAACTATAAACTCACAATTTACAATTGGCATGTTCACTCAAATCTCTCTTTGATGAATCTCACAAGACTTTCTTTTTACATCTTTCTATTGTCAAATCTTAACGTCTTTTTACTTTTGTGTAGGGTCGTTCATGAACATAATTAGGCCCGGGGCGAAATTAAAAAATAGGCCCCGAATGCGATACACAAAAAACTTTTCATTTTTAAGTGAAGGTCTTTGATATATACAAAATTAAAAATAAAAAAAGAAGTTAAAAACTACTATATTTTTTAATATATCTAACACCTAATATCAAAATTCATAATATAACCACAACTATCATTCAACAACTGGAATTTAGGTATAAAAATTCAAACTAATAAATCAACTTAAATTGAAGTTTAGCACATTATTAAAAAATTAAAATTAAAATTACAACAATAGAATAGCAAAATCCTTACTTAGAAGATTTATTGAAAGGCTTCAAAATAATCCAAGTATCGCAAATCCGCAATTAAAAATCAATATTCTCTTAGTTCTAGTGCATACATAAACATCAGTATTCTCTTAGTTCTACCATACTTCTACCTGTTTAATTTTGATCATTATTGATTAGCAAAATAATACTTCTAACCATGTACAGCAAGTATGATGAATAGGCTAAGCAAATCTTTTGGACTAACTCTAATCCCAACGTCCTTATGTATAAGTGATTTGATTGAGATTTTTAATCAATGAGAATTTGGAAGGTCTAAATTGAACTCTAAAGTTAAGGAATTAATGTAGTTTTTAATAGGAATTTATTTACAAAACTGTTTTGGAATGGATACGGAAATAAAGGAATATTGAATGGCATGAGGAAAGGAGGAAAGTATTTCATAATGGTTGGACACGTTTAATGCATCATTAAGTAATTTCTTTATTTTTTTTTCCTTAATTAAACAAGCTAACTGCTTAATGAAGATTTTGAATTAGGGGCCTTGGGCGGGTGCCCCGGCCCAGGGTCGGCCCTGCTTTTGTGGTAAACAACCACTATGAAAATATTATATTGTGGTTACAGCTAGTGATGATCTTAAACCTACTTGTAATAAAACACAGAATTAGAAATCTAATCAGCGAAGGATAAAAATCGTCCGAGCAGCGACACACACGTTGCCGGCTGCGAGCCACGACCAGCACAGCGAGTTGCGATGGTTGTCGCGAATCGGGCCTTGCTCCTGGTGTTTGCCGGCGAGCTCTCGTCTTCTCACCGGCTCGTGATCTATTACACGAGTTATACTTCAACTTTTTCTCGTCAAAAGCCTACATCTTGGTAACTTCAATCGATGCCGCAATTTCAACAAAGCTTCACCTTGACTAGCATCTACTACAAATGATCCACCTCGAACCAATCTTCAAGGCCAAAACCAATATCATCCTTCCCTTTTGCCTTAATATGAGTCTCAATCAATCTCGCCAAAATTGTTGACCACTCATCATGAATGACCCGGTCTCACAGCCCATGAAACTTGTGTTGCACATTCACCCGAAGCCCAATTTAATTTACGTCAGAATTCGAATCGCTTACACTAAACTGCAAATACACTAGCCCTACCTTAATCAAGATAAGTCGGTGCCCTGTCAATTGCTCCAACTACATCCATTTGCACTCACGTCTAAGTACCCAAACAAACCGCCCTTGGCACAGGGGACCTTCCGTCGAAATTCTTCTCATGCTCGTGTTGGAGCACTACACCCCGTCCTCACTGGAGCGCAAGATAATCCTCCTGAATTAAATTCCAATATAGCTACCTCTTGGTGACTTCCAACTGAACCACCTCTCAACTCAACACTCGTTGACAAAGAAAATTCGCTTGAGACGCCATAGCCATATTTTGGTACACAAGTATCGATAGATCTAACCTTATCATACCAAAACACTGTTGAAAGACCCTTGGTTGTTCTTCTTGATGACCTAAAGCTTCAACCAGTTGTGTAGCCGTTCCTACATACTCCACCTCACTCTTGATACTCTCATCCTCAATATAAGCAGTACTTTTCAACTCATCCCCCCATAAGCTCCACATTACCCTCAAAACTCTCATTCTTCAACTTAGAATGCAACTTCAACTCAGATTCCTCCTTAGACAGTGTCGTTCCCTGCAAATCATATAACTTACTCACACCTGACTTCAAGCCACTTAGTAACTCCCAAGAACCCTTCACCACTCACAAAACTCCACCTCCTCCTTGGAATCGAAAATCCTTTCAGTCTAACATCCCAAGAGATATAAGATTTCTCTTAAGCTGTGGAACATGCCTCACATCTCTAAATCTCTAACTTTTCCATCATGCATCCTAACCCTCACAAAGCCTACTCCAACCACCTCACAAATCGTATCACCACCCAAGGTAACGCTACTCTTGTGTAAGTTACAATAGGCATGAAGTCACTCATTCTCTCTTTGATTAATCTCACAAGACTCTCTCTTTGCATCTCTCTATTGTCAATCTTAATCTGTATCTGCTTTTGTGGTAAATACTCACTCTGAAAATATTATCACAGCCAATGACGCTCTTAAACTTATTTATAATAAACCACGAAATAAGAAGCTTAATCCTCGAAGGATACAAATCGCCCTAGCATGCCACATGCAGCTAGCGAGTTGCGAGCCACGTCACGAGCTGTGGTGCTCGATCCACGGTGGCTGCCACAATTTGTGCCTTGCTTTCAGCATTTTCCTGCAAGCTGTCGGCTTCTCCACCACTCGTGATCTGTCTACACGAGTTATACTTTAACTTCTTGTCAGAAGCCTTAATATTTGTAACTTCAATCAATATCGCTCAAATGCACATAGATCAAGTCACAAAAGAAAAAGGTTAAAAAATGAAAGTGGGCGTCTGATTAGAGTTTGAGGATCTCTTGGTCCACGGAAAGAGGGAAACATGTGAAAGATTCGGTTAACAATTGAAGCATAAAATGCAAGGAGATTGATCGTCTTACCTTTCATTGAAACACGAGTTGGAGACGTATCAATTATAGTTATTGTCACCTTTATTGAGTATGTATGTGACTCAGCAGTGCAAAGGAAAGGGGGAATAAGGAAGATAATAGAATAGTTTTTGGCATGAGGATGGTAATGTTATATAGAGGTTAAGTTGTCCTAAATAACGGGTATCCCACTACCCAAATCAAAATAGCTATGTCAAAATTACTTATTTGTATCTGTTTCCATTGCCCAAAATTGTCTAACCACATTTTCAATTCAAACACACTCTTATTGGCCTCGTCAAGTCCATATTCAACATTCTCCAAAAGTGAAATTAACCAAAAAGAAATTCCATATTCACTTACATTATCCTTTCTTTTGCCAAGAGAAAAGGAGATAAAAGAGAAATTAAGGGGGCGTTTGGTTACTACGGGGGAAAGGGAATGGAATCAAGAAAGGGATAGGAGGGGAAAGGAAACCAAAACCCTTTGATTAAAAATGTTGTTTGGTTGGAAAAATAAATTCCCTCTCTCACCCATCCACCTCCCTTACAGCCACCACGAGAGACTCAGTTCAGGCCAACTCCATTTTTTTCTCTCTTCTTTCTCCCTCAGCCATCACTCCTCCTTCTCTGATCAGTGTCTGTCGCCGGCATTAGTGGTTTTTTTGGGGCTAGGCTAGATTATCAAGAAGAACACGCTCAAACATATCTAGGTTTTGGGTGGTGGCCTGGTGTCGGAAGATTCTGAGACTGGTCGTGGTTTCATCTGTTTTGGGATCGTCAGAGGTTGCGTCGGATTGTTCAGGGCTCATCAGAGGTTTTGTCAGCTTGTTCTGGGCTCGTTAGAGCTTCTGTCGGCTTGTTCTGACCTCGACGGAGGTTGTGTCGGACTATTCTGGGCTCGGCGGCGGCAATGTCGGGAGTTTATGGGTTCGTCGGCAGCGATGTTGGGAGTTTATAGGTTCGTCGGCGGCGGTGTTGGGAGTTTATGGGTTTGTCGGGGTTGTATCGGCAACTCCTAGTGATAAGAGGTTTTTAGCGTGTCGTTAAGGCACTAAGAACCACTTAGCAAACACAATTTATAAACCTAACTAGCAACTACTAAGCACGTAGTAACGGCAAGTCTAGGGTCGAACCACAAGGAAATTGGGATTGAGTTCAATCCACTAAGTCCAAAACTACCTAAGTGAAGGGTTTTTGGGGGTTTAAGAATGAGTAAGTTACCGTCTAATTAACTAGCTAAAGAATACCGACTAATAGGCAAAAAGGAGGATTAATATGATAAGGAAGACACTAGAGCTTGGGCTACTCGTATGAACATGGGCTAGACAACGATAATCAACGTTATGGTGATTCACAACGGAGTCAATACAAGGTTAAGTTCCCCTCTAATATACTTGAGTCCTCTCTCGAATGGTCCTCAAGAGTAATCGATTAATCAACCAACCAAATCCTCTTTCGTATGGTCTTTGGTCCGTTGATTAATAAATTCATTAAGATCGGAAAACCCCTAATTAAAGGATCCCCTTAATTCCTACCCAATCCCTTGGTCTAGAAATCAAGTCGAAACATGGGAATGACAAAAGGGGTTAGAGTTCGATTAAGAACAATAAAGACCCTAAATGCCCTAGCATAAACGTGATCAAGATCTATCCTAGGGTGTCAAAACACCAAATTCAATGCATAGACAAACAATTGAATCATAAAAAGCATAGATAATCTACATTAAGCCCTTAATTCATACTTTCGCCCAAACCCTAGATTAGAAACTATCCACTAATCATGGATTGTAAACAATTGAAATTCAATAGAGTAAACATCATAAACAAAGCAATAAGATTAAAGGAAAGAGATAGAAAAGAAATTACTTGAATTAATTGATGAATTTGATCTTCAATAATGAAAACAAGGAGTAAACTAGTGTTTGAGAGAGTTTTTGGGCTTAGAGAAAGTTAATTAGAAACTAAGTATGAAGTGTTATCAAAAACTAAGCTCCCAAAACTAATTAAAAGAGTCATTAAAGTAAGACGGAAAAAAACGGGTCAAAGCCCGAAAGCAGGTTGACACGGTCGTGTCAATGTGGACACGGTCGTGTAGACCTGAACTTCTCAAATCAGTGGGCAAGCAGAACAGGACTGACATCGTGGAAACAGACCAACACGGTCGTGTTGAAATCAACACGGTCGTGTAGACCTGCTAGTCAGCGGACAGCTCAACTTCAAACGATCATATCTCTCTCGTCTCTTATCGGAATTGGGCTTATGACCAGTCGTTGGAAAACTATCGAAACGAGCTAACACCTCTCACCGGAATCACCTTAATCCGATTTACGGATCAAACGTTATGTCCATTTGAAGTTCAATAGTCCACAACTAATCTTCCAATGATCATATATGACTTCAAAAACCTGTTAGTTAGTCTGAAAATCATCCAAAACAACTAAACGAGTAGTGAAGCAACCATTTAGCTCAAAGTAATCAAAACCATGCAATGCAAGACTAAAATGCTCTAAATCTATATGCATCGACACTAAAAATGCAGCATGGATAAGCACAATAAAGTACTTATCAAACTCCCCCAAGCTAGTCCAATTGCTTGTCCTCAAGCGAACAAACGATAAACATAGGGAAAGAGTTCTATGACCCCTAACAATGATATGCATGCCAAGATTAATAATGTAGACCTTCACACCTTTCCAACATCGAATGCAAAACACTATCAAGCCTCAAAGTTTATAGCACAAGGAAAAGCAACCAATTTTATCACAAGTTCTCCCCCAAGCTTGGCTCAGTCATATAGATAGTAGCTCTCACTTTAGTCGTGCGCACTTCTCTCGTGTGTTTAAATAGGTCAAATGAATGCTCAAGGCTCAATTCCATCGACTATATCCTACCGTAAGCTTGCATATCATCTCACTCTCCATCGCATAAGGACCAAAGTTTGCATCAAGAATCAAGAGGACTTAGTCAAGGTTGTAATGTAGGTTTAAGGTGAGGGTGTGGTAGCATTTGGGATCGTGGTGTTAAAGAGGGGAAAGTGAAACTTCCAACTCGGCACCATTCTAAGCGAAAAAAACCAAACCTACTCAATTGTTGACACTCAACACCATCTATTTCAAGCACTCCTTCAATTATAGCATCTCAATCTCCTTTATTGCAAATTTTGAACACATCACCAATCCTTTTTCTTTGATTTTTCATTCTTTTGCATCAAGGATTCTTTTTTTCCTTTTTTTATTTTTATTTTTTTTAGGATTGTGGTGATTAAAGATGGAAGGAGAAAATGGGAACTCCAATAGTATAGGAAGGAGGCGAACTCAAACAGCACATGAGTTATAGCTAAAACAAAGCCGAAAAAATCACAACAAGTCACAACAAGCCGAACTCCAACACCAAGTCATCTCTCATGACACCCATCAACATGTAATTCCTCATCTAAGTAGCTTCACAATCCCCTAGGTAAGGAAATGAGTAATAGGCTAAAGATGTGGTTAACAAAGAAAACAGGCTTAGGCTCACAGGGGCTTCAAAGAAGGATAAGTAGGTGTGGGTGGCCTTTGGCAATGTAGCTCAAGTAACAAGAAAGCCTCAATCATATTCAAGATGCACACAATTCAAGCAACTTCAAGGAGAATCAATGCAAGTTCTAGAGGATATTCATCAAGGAAGAGCCACACACAACAAGCAGATAAGACTGAAAAGATGTCAGTCTATAAGGCTATAAAACATGCTCTCACAAAGGATAAAGCTACCAACATTAGTCGAGCCGCAGAAGAGGGAGACAATCATACCACAACCCGACAATTCCTTGGACTACTAGAGACTATCAAAGCATTTCCTTTTTTTAGGTCATCAGAAAGAACACATGCGTATCAAGGGCAGGGTCCAGTCCTAAATGCAATCTATATGCTCATGCAATGCTAGAGAAATAAACTACATGCACCCTAAACATGATACTAAAAATGCAACTAATGTAAGCTATATATACATCCTCCCCAAGCTAAACCACACAGTGTCTTCACTGTGAAATGTCTAATGAAATCATAAGCAAGGGGGGGAAAGAATCCCGACTCACTGGTCGGGAGGGGGGTCAGGAACCACGTGAGTCGAGCTTACCCCCTTAAGGTCATCAATCGAGTTCCCAATGACATCTTTATATATTTGCAATATCTTAATTAATTCTGGTATAGAGATGTCATCAAGAGCCGAGTTAACAATAAGAGGATAAGTACATGCATCATCAAGGAAAACATACTTAAGAGAGGGGGGAAGGGGTTTTAACTTCACCTTAGGAGGAGGCTTAGAACTCTCCTCTTTATCAATGAAAACGGCAAGGACCTTCACTCTCTCAAAACCTTCCATCTCACTCTCCACATGACCAACCCGACAAACTCTATCTATCATGGGTCTCTTCAATGTTTTAGAGAACTCAAACACAACCTTCTCATTGGCTACCTCAACTGTGATTGTATTATTTTTGCAATTTATTACGGCGCCCAATGTCTTGAGAGCTTCTCTTCCAAGAATGAGAGGAGTCTCCGGATCTTCCTCCATATCCATCACCACAAAATCACACGGCACCAAGACATCCCCAACTTGTATTGGGACATCCTCCAACTCGCCATTTTGATAAGAGGTTTTTAGCGTGTCGTTAAGGCACTAAGAACCACTTAGCAAACACAATTTATAAACCTAACTAGCAACTACTAAGCACGTAGTAACGGCAAGTCTAGGGTCGAACCACAAGGAAATTGGGATTGAGTTCAGTCCACTAAGTCCAAAACTACCTAAGTGAAGGGTTTTTGGGGGTTTAAGAATGAGTAAGTTACCGACTAATTAACTAGCTAAAGAATACCGACTAATAGGCAAAAAGGAGGATTAATATGATAAGGAAGACACTAGAGCTTGGGCTACTCGTATGAACATGGGCTAGACAACGATAATCAACGCTATGGTGATTCACAACGGAGTCAATACAAGGTTAAGTTCCCCTCTAATATACTTGAGTCCTCTCTCGAATGGTCCTCAAGAGTAATCGATTAATCAACCAACCAAATCCTCTTTCGAATGGTCTTTGGTCCGTTGATTAATAAATTCATTAAGATCGAAAAACCCCTAATTAAAGGATCCCCTTAATTCCTACCCAATCCCTTGGTCTAGAAATCAAGTCGAAACATGGGAATGACAAAAGGGGTTAGAGTTCGATTAAGAACAATAAAGACCCTAAATGCCCTAGCATAAACGTGATCAATATCTATCCTAGGGTGTCAAAACACCACATTCAATGCATAGACAAACAATTGAATCATAAAAAGCATAGATAATCTACATTAAGCCCTTAATTCATACTTTCGCCCAAACCCTAGATTAGAAACTACTCACTAATCATGCATTCTAAGCAATTGAAATTTAATAGAGTAAACATCATAAACAAAGCAATAAGATTAAAGGAAAGAGATAGAAAAGGAATTACTTGAATTAATTGATGAATTTGATCTTCAATAATGAAAACAAGGAGTAAACTAGTATTTGAGAGAGTTTTTGGGCTTAGAGAAAGTTAATTAGAAACTAAGTATGAAGTGTTATCAAAAACTAAGCTCCCAAAACTAATTAAAAGAGTCATTAAAGTAAGACGGACAAAATGGGTCAAAGCCCGAAAGCAGGTCGACACGGTCGTGTCAATGTGGACACGGTCGTGTAGACCTGAACTTCTCAAATCAGTGGGCAAGCAGAACAGGACTGACATCGTGGAAACAGACCAACACGATCGTGTTGAAATCAACACGGTCGTGTAGACCTGCTAGTCAGCGGATAGCTCAACTTCAAACGATCATATCTCTCTCGTCTCTTATCGGAATTGGGCTTATGACCAGTCGTTGGAAAGCTATCGAAACGAGCTAACACCTCTCACCGGAATCACCTTAATCCGATTTACGGATCAAACCTTATGTCCATTTGAAGTTCAATAGTCCACAACTAATCTTCCAATGATCATATATGACTTCAAAAACCTGTTAGTTAGTCTGAAAATCATCCAAAACAACTAAACGAGTAGTGAAGCAACCATTTAGCTCAAAGTAATCAAAACCATGCAATGCAAGACTAAAATGCTCTAAATCTATATGCATCGACACTAAAAATGCAGCATGGATAAGCACAATAAAGTACTTATCACCTAGGTTCGTCATTGGTGTATCGTGCGGTCAGGGCTCGTCGGAGGTGGTGATAGTGGTGGTGTATCTGCCGGTCTGGGTTCGTCGGAGGTGGTGACAACGGTGGTGGGTGGTGGTATTTGGTGGTGACTTGGTGGTCAATGTTGGGGTCATATTGACCATGGTGAGGAAGGAAGACAGGGTAAGTGATACCTTGGGGGTGGGTGGGGATTGAGTGTAGAGAGGGATTTGGGGGTTAGAAGGGGTAAAGGGAATGATAAAATTGACCTAACAAACAACATATAATGGAATCAAGCAATTTGATTCCCTTACCCTCTCCTGAAAACCTCAATCCAAACGCCCCCTAAATACCTACTCTATCCAAAGTTATTTTCTATTTTCATCAAAGTTCATTTTAATCGTAATTGTCCACTTTATTACTTTTTTTTCCTTAGTGTATGGATATACGATAAATGTTACCTAGAAACAATTAACTGAAGTCTAAAGAGGTGAGATTTTATTAACAAACCTTAATGTTGTTGTATTTTCTTTTGATTCTTTAATTTCTGGTAAGTTCACTAAATTACCTATGATTAAATGTCTTCATTATTGCATTATTGGAGTAGTTGGAGTCAGTGGCGGACATATGATTTGGAAGATTGGGGTACGTTTATAAAATAAATCAACCATCCGGTAATTTTTTTGAAATAAGCAGTTAAATATTGCAAAAACCAATGTAAACATAAAATTAAACGTTCGAAATACAAATAATTCAACAGAGCCTCATTAATAACATCATCTAAAGTGAAATTTTACAATTATATCCTATGAGTTTTCGTATTTTGGAAACGACTCATTACATCATCATCACTAACTACTTGCAAGAAAAAGTCTCTTAAATATGGAGAAGATGACATAGAAAATTTTTATGACTTCCCTCCGCCTCCCTTCGAAAAGAACTCCAAACTTTTATTTTTCATCTTCCAATCCTACAATTATATAACCATTAACCAATTATATATTTTAAAGAGAGAGGTGAGGTGAGGAGAGTTCTGAGCCTTTGAGGTGTGTGGCGTAAAACTGAAAGAGAGAGAACGTGTAAGTCCTTATTAGGTCAGTTTTATTTTGCTCTAAAAGATAGGTTTTTGAGGTCTTTTTGGTTCATATTCACCTCAAAAAAAGCTATCTATACATATACTATCAGTTGGGCCTTTTGTTTTTTTGCTTGTTTTTCATATTTCAGAGTCGGGGTACGCCTGTACCCCAATGTACCCCCTTAGATCCGCCCATGGCTGGAGTACCTCGTTTGTGATGCCTGATTATAACATGCATAAATATGCAACGACAAAAAGATAATTCGCAATGACCAAAGCAATGCCTTGTAGAAGACTGGACGTTTCAATTTTCCTTGCCTTAGACCATTGTCACTCATGAACAAAAAATATTTGTCATCTCTCTCTACCACTTTCTCTTTGATCTTCATAAAGCATATCAAGATTCATGACATAAACATAAAATGCTTCCCACTCATGACACACAAAGAGTTATACATCCCTCTCTCTTACTTTTTACCATACCCCACTAAACTTTCTCTCTCTTATTTTCCATACATCTATATAATATAATATTGAATTTATATATAGGAGTTAGTTTATTTTAATATAATATAATATTACTAATTTTGGATAATGTTAGTTTAGTTTAATTAATTTTTTTTATTTTGATTAATTTCGAATAGTGCGCCCAATTACTCCAATTTTAAAGACTTTTAAGAGAGATATTTATAAATTTTCAAAGCGTGCCAAAATATATTATAATGGATGTCATTTTATAGATCATAAAAAAAATTAGACCCTTGGTGATTTTTATTTTATTTTTTACTTTATAAATATTATGGAGATTTCAAATTTACAATGTAAAGCTTGTACAATTTGTACTCTTCATCAGTCCATGTGTCACAATATGATTGACTAATGTTTTGCTTTTGTCCATCCAACAGTGGAACCCATTCTTGTGACAAGTTTGATGGATTAATTCATAGCATGTATTTTTTCATACCTTATGACCAACAATACATGCCATGTTTTATTCTTTGTCATGAGTTTGAGCATGTATTTTTATTTTTTGTGTCATCACTCATGTTTTATGACCAAAAAAGACATGAGTGGGAATGCTTTAGTGTTGACCATTAATCAAATATGGTTGCATAAGAAGAAAAAGAAAAGGTTGATAATAAAATTACTACCTCCGTAACAAATTAAATGCAACAAACTGTTTTGCACGCATTCCAAAGAAGAGATTTAAGGGTATAAACGAGTAAATTAATCAAAATAATTATAAGACACGTAACATATAGTCTCATTCTTGCTTGTGTTAAAAATTTTATGATTAATCAGCTCATCTACACCCTTAAATCTCTTCCTTGAAATGCGTGAAAAATGATTTGTTGCATTTAATTCGTTACGGCGATAGTATTTTATTTGATATAGTTGCATATTAAATAAATGGATAGTACTTAAGAGACCAATAAGAAGTGAGGCAAACGAGAATAGATATGGACAAGTGATGATGGAAGAGATACATCCTAAAATCCACACTACCACCCTCACACGTGGCAGATATAATTTTAATTCTCATCCTCGCTCCATCATCCATGAAACCTCCCCTATCCACACCTAATTGAGAGATGCCGGCAGATCTCTACGAAACAACCCCACTATCAACCTAGTGCGTTTTTGGTGCTCTCAAGAGCACGGAGCACTGTGCTCGGGGATGATGTCACCATCTCCGGCGCTGACGTCATCCCCAGTACAGCAGCCACGAAGATGCAAACTTCAAACCCTAACAACACTCAAAGAACATATACTCCCTCCGTAACATAATACTTGCAACAATTTCCTAAAATGGGTGTAACATATTACTTGCAATAATTTTCCATCTTTCTTACTTTGGTAAATTTATCACAATGAAATGATGATGCGTTTTTTGGTCCCCACCCACTTTTGTATTTTTTTTTTGTTTTCTTTCTTTTACTCCTTTTCTCTGTTTAACCCATGTGATTTCTCTTTTTTACTTTTATTAATCAACCTCCTTTATCTATACTTAACACATTCTACATAGGAATTCCCCCTAGTTCAATTGATGCAACTATTATGTTACGGAGGGAGTAGTAAACATTGAAGGAACAAAAAATGAAAAAAAAACATTTACTTAAAACGAAAAGAACATAAATCAAAAGAACAACATACTTTTTTTAAAAAGAACAAAATACAAAACTTCAAAGAACAATATACTTTTGTGTGAAAAACAAAATAGAAAATTTCAAATAACATACAAAAAGATACATTATACAGTTTTAAAAGAACATTTACTTAAAACAAAAAGAACAAACTACGAAATTTCAAAAAACAAAGTTACTTTTTTTGCAAAGAACAAAATACTAAATTTTAAAAAATATATATTTACTAAAATAAGTTTAAAACTATTAATTTTAAAAGATTAAAGGATAAAATACGAAAATTCAAAGAACAAAATAATTTTTTAAATAGAAAATAACCAAAAGAACATAGAATAACTAAAAGAACATAGCAAGTATTTTAAAAGAACAAAACGAATGACCTGGAAGAGCATTAAAACCATATCTGACAGAACATCATTCAAAAATTCGAAAAACATCTGGTTCAAGTTGTTCATCGACGTTGCCGGCGTTAATGGAGGTCGCCTGAAGTTTTAGGGAAGGAGGAGAAGGTGGAGAGAGCGTGGTGGAGCACCAGAGCTTTAGCCGATTGGGTGTTGTCGCCGAAAGTTTTGTTGAAGGCGGAAAGGAAAGAGAGATGGGTTGACGGCCGGCAGGAAGCTTGGTGTGGCCGGCAACCGTCGATTTGCCCTAGCCACGTCACCCCCGATGCACGGAGCACCGTGCTCCGAGGAGTACATAAAAATTTTCACTATCAACCCTAGTCAAAAAGCACACTATCCACTCACATTTAAGTTTATCATTTCTCTTGGTAATATGGTATTGGTAATCTAGTATAGCTTCTGGGCTTATCTCCCTCTTTCTAGAGTAACTCACTCTCCCTATTTATCTATCAATAATTGTATTTATTATATAGACTTTGTACACAGAGATAACCAACATTTTACTATCAACATACACGATGCCAAATCTTAACAACAAATTCAGTTGCATTTGGAGATGGTAAATTTATAATATGATGCAGAACTCTTAATATAAGGTATTATATGGAATCAAATTTCCAAATCAGATAGCTTAAGATAGATTTCGTCCTTCACACACAAATCTTCAACGAAAAATCTATTCAACTAACAAACGTTTTAATGACTAGTCGCACCCGTCCCAGCACATTCAGCAAAATATATACCCTATAAAATCAAGCTCTAGCTGTCTTTAAACTGTTGAAAGAAGCCCCCGGTTACGCTGTCCTTAAATGTATGCCTTACCATATTTTGATTTAACCTTTGCCACTTTTGAAACTGAATGTAAATTAAACAGCTCGTAACTTCACAAGGTAAACTGTCAAGAGACCCAGCCATTTCGATAACAAGGGACTTTCTTTAATACATATAAATAAGCTCCTTAAAAAGACGCAAGTACATAAGGAAAATATTTAAATTGAAAGAATAGATGGAGGAAGAAAAAAAAAGCAAAAGAAAAAATATCAAACGACATCTTACAGCGAAGACCCAAAAGAATTGCCAAATGTTCTAAAACTACCATTTCCTGCTTTCTACTAAATCACCTGTCAGCAGATGACCGCTCCTCTTCTCCAAAGAGGCCTACGGAATCCGATGTGGAGCCGACAAACTAACCACTGCTTGTTATCTGATAAAATCTTCAGGACATCTTATATTTAAGGTATACATCAACGAGCCTAACTTAGGCATCTGTGTCTGATGAAGATGTGTGTCATCCAGCTAGGCCAACTCATTGAATTGACCAAAATTTCATCCGATGGCCTGCTCTATGAAAGAACTTGCATCTTTTGGTGAAGCAACTGCCATAAACATATAATCAAAGCATCAGATATGCTCTAATGATATAAGGTAATTACACACTGTAAAGTGAACATCAGGTAGAGTGAGCAGCTCCGATGTACGTGGTTTGATTTTCTTTACTTATTATAAGCTCCGATCTACAGGACAACCAGGATATCGGTTGACATAGATGTAAATTTAGATTTTAATTTGGCGATACAACAAGCAAATGCGGACGAAACAAACCGCAAAGTGATTTAAGAAGCTTATTTACCATGTCTAACTCAAAAGGGAGCCTCAAGAGATTCATCCCAAACTTCTGCGCTTCCATTCGAAGCATCTTCAACATCTTCTTCCATGGAAAGTCTAATGTACTCTCTATGTGCAAAGCGGTCCCACTCTGTCAAGGTTGGATTCTCCCTCTCCTGTTGTTAACATACATGTCATCAAACAACTAGCCAGCCAAAGATAGCACATGCAAAGAGAGCATGAGTATTGTCAAAGTACCTGACGGATAAGGAATGGATCGCGAGTTTCAAAGGCCATAAACTTATTTAGATTAAAGAGGATATTAAAAACACTTCCTGAAAGTTTACTTCCTTTCAGATCACGAATGGTGAAATAACTCTCATTCTGCAAAGAGAACATGAGTATTGTCAAATGTTCAAATATATGGTCACCCGAAGGCAATTATGACGAATGCAAAATATGAACAAGTACTATTTCAGGCTTTCTAAGCAGGCAGCATCTTATCAAAGACATCAACTGGAAACTTCCTAATCTGATATTCTACGAAACTACCGGTAGCTTTATTCTTGGGCCAATCCAGCTTGTTCCACCTTCTATCTTTTTGTAGCTTTACTTGAACAAACAAATGCTATATCTTTCATCCCCCCTACAAGGCAACTTTTTAAACCCTTGATGTGACAGAGTACATACCAAAATCTTTTTTTTAAAGAGTAGTGCTTGTGTCCAACACAGATTATAATATTAGTGGTGCCAATAATCCCACCCCAAACGAAGTTCATCTACTAGATCTCTTTAGTTAAATCTTCCATGAGAAAATCCTAAGCCTGCTAGTTGTTACATGAAAGATCCGAAAGAATAACTCCAATTTGTAAAAAAAAACAACAAAGCAATCACATGCATGACAACTTCATTACGTGATCGAAGATTAAATAAAGCAGAGGAAATTCACTTCAAGTACTGCATTAGGACAAACCTCGGGTCCAATCATATCAATTATCTGACATAAAATATCTTCAAAAAGCACTGGTTCTTGAGCCATGCACTCCATTCGATGCAACTGCTCCTCATAAAAGAATTGCATTTCGTTCCTCGTTATGATTCCATTTCCGTCCAAGTCTATGCACTTAAACCTGTGGATAAAAGCTAGTCAGTAAAACTGAATTCATGCAAATTGTAGCAGAATAGGAAAGAAGATTGTGCTTAAAGCCATACAAAATTTAGTTTTTGCTACCAAAAAAAATCAACTAATATTCGGATTTAGTTAGTATATTCTCAGAGCCAAAGTTGACAGAAAAACTACATAGTATAGAGATCAACACCCCCCCCCCCCCCACTTCTGCCCCTCCCACTAACTCTATGAGATTGTGAACCCAACCATTAGGGTGGAAGATAGAGTTGCTAGCAAATTGACTTCCTCATCCTCCACAATACACCGAAGTTCTGCCAAAACAAACATTATAAATGCAAAACTTAAGCATTTTCTGTCAGACATACCAATATTCAAGACTGGGTTCTGATGATTTATCCTCCTCTGCCAGTATGAAGTAGACAAAATCTTCATATCCCATCTTGCCTTCAACAGTACTAGTAAATTTTCTTGGAATCTGATACAAGATTAAGAAAGGGAGAGAAAAAAAAAATTCCCTGGGTTAAAAATTTGTAAAGGGTAAAAGCTTTATGTGAGAAACATCAATTTCTTCAGAGAATTAACAACTTCATCTTTTACCTGGGAGAATATCCTATCGACAATCCTGTAGGTAAGTGCATGGTTTCCATATCTAATAAGGTTCTCTTTATCAATCAAGAAATCATGGTCTGTGTCCAACTCCCAGAACTTGCAGTATATCACATAGAAGTGCTCATACGAGAAATACCTACATAGGAATAGATAGAGAGCACAAAAGTGAGAAAGCAACCTAAGCAAAACATGAGTATTCAACCGAGACATACCAATACCAAACTTTTTAGGGAAATAACTTATTATGATCAGATAAGTTGGCTTACGAGAACACCCAAGAAAATCAAAAAAGAAAGACGCAAAATATTTATATAGACACTAGTGAATGATGAGCATCCGGGAAAACACTGGTGATTCTTGGCAAGATTATCCTAACACATCTGATAGTGTGAACTGTCAGCCAGTAAATAAGTTTAACTTTCTAAAGCAACTTTTCAACAACCATCAGCCTTGTAAATAAGTAAAATGGACATCAATAAACAGGTGAATAGGTGATAAGAAAAACACTTCATCAAAATTCAAAGATAAAATGCTACCAGCTACAGGATCAACAAAAGATACTATGTCTAGGAAATCGGCTCAAGCGTACCTCAGGACTTTGTTGATATCCTCTTCTTCGTCAGCTTGTTGCATAGCAGCAATCAAATTTCCACGCTTCAGCTCCCTGAGAGTTAGTTGACCATTCCCCGCTCTGTTAATGTAGTAAAAAATTCTGTATATTACAGTTTCCGCTGTCCAATCACCGAAAGAAAAAAATCAAATACTACAAAGACAGATACATATAAAATTGTAATAACAATCAAGGGAACAGAGAATAGAGCCAGTAACGACCAATATTAAATATATTTCTTATTTCTCATAAAAATCATTCTAGTTGACTTATTTTGAAAAGAGCAGTTCTATTAAGCAACAATGGTCAAAGAATGGTCAAAGAAATTCAAAATGACAACTGCAAAGTTTTATATAAGACAGAAGGCATAACAGATTCTAGCCAAAAAAAACGAACACGCTCACAGACCCACAAAGACTTCAGATACACCAGCCCTAGATGATCCTCCTAACACTAATAAAAATACTATGATTAAGAAAATGAATAACCAATCATACTCGTCAGACGTAATATAGACAAAAGAAACTAGGGAGAGTTGGACACTGAAACAGTGCAGCATCAAACTGTGATACGTATTAAACTGCTTGGGATATCCCATAGGGTCACTAATATTCATTAACCAACGCGAACAAGATATTCTATCCAATAAAATGAATTCAAGGCAAAACAGAAATATATGTAGCGCAAATGATTCATATTACTAAAACCAAGTCTTTTTTATACGATCCACATTTCAGCAAATAGTGCAAACTGGATTGGACATTTCGCATGGATGTGACACATGGCCAATTTTATTTGCCTTCACGTCTTGGCTATGACCTCAATACATGAGTCCTTCTTACAAAGGTACATATTGTACTAAGTATGGTTCATGGACAAGAATTCAATATGAAAACGAGAAAAATCAGTAGAGATACCACTAGAACATCAGCAGAGGTTCCAAAAGGAACTGATTGGAGTGAGATACATAGCGTAGTGCCAAGGCATAGTTAGATACATTAGCTAAGCATCTTGTCATCTTATATACAGGACTAATGCAGTTGAGCTGCTAGAAAGCAACTTGTATTCAACTCGATAAAAACTCGTGCAAAGCTTGACTTCCGTTGACTCAACAGGACAGCTTGACAAGTAGACGTGGTTATTGTGCGGGTTAGAAGGGGTCAGGTTGCAGGCCGATAGTGGGTAGTGGTCGGTATAGACCTTAACATGTACCCATCATAAACCGAGCAGAGTAGATTAGGTTGAGAAGAGTCAAGAAGGGCTCGGCTCACGACTGACTCGCTCAATCAACACACCTATATATAACCATGGCGACAGCCTCAATATATCAACAAACAATAGCTTTGAAGGAATCTTACTAAACACTATCAAACTAAGTTCAGAGTCACATATCTCATAGCAAAGGCTTATTAGGAGTATACCTTTTCTCTATAACTTTTTCTATATTAAAAGAAACAAACAGAACAGGAAACTGCCAAAAAAAAAGCAGCCATAAACACGGAAAGATAACGTTGAATTTACTATTCCTGCGAGTAATAACAGATTTTTAACTGCACTGGAAAAGTAATTCAGAAAAGAGGTACCAAAGCAACGCTTGGAAACTCTGCCCGCCTGCCCGGAGTCTATATCAACATATTGCTAGCATTTACTGGGAGTACGAAAAGGACATACCGTATCTTTCCTGAAATTCCGGCGTACTCTGCAAGAATTCCAACCCTGGATGAGTTGCCAAAAGTTCTCGAAGAACAGGCTTGAAGTCATCCTGCAATGGGAATGCATAAACATGTCAGGCCAGAAACAAGGAGAAATAAACTATTACGACAGTAACTTTGATCAGATTGATACCGTATCAGAAGCAACTAATTCATATTTCGAGTTCTTCAAACCATAAAAAGTAGTTTCTTTTTTTCTCTGATCAATCCCCAGAACTCATTTGACTATCATAAGTACGAGCGACTAATTTAAAGTTCATTATATAACTTATACTCCCTTTGTCCCTTTTTGTTTTCCCCATTCTCTATTGTAGTTCACTAGTTTGTAAGGATGATATCTTTTCTTTTTAAGAAAAAATGGTCTCCACAATCCTTCTCTCTACATTTAACCTACCCCACGCGCAAAAATAGAACCACCTTACCAACTCAATAAAAACACATCAAACCAAGGACAACTTTTTCATTGATACCAAAATTCTCACTTCCAATATACTCTGTTTCTTTTTGCTCCTAGCAGGAACAAAGGGGGAACCAACGCAAATTAAAAGGTAGCGGAATGCGCATATTATAGTATTTCTGTTGTGCCTTTTTTACCAGGCAAGAGAGAGAAAGTGAGGTAGGTGATAAATTGAGTGGTTGGAAAGTCAAAGATTTTAAGTGGGTCCATGTGATCAAAAAGTGAAGTAAATATGTGATTCTTGATGAAAATAAAGATGTTCGTACAGTAGAAGAGACTCGAGAAGAACTTTCTGAAACGGACTTGGGAAAAAAAAGGAATGCAAAAGAAATGGAGTATAATATTTTCCCAGCTTACGCACGTCATTACAATACGACACAGATGAGAGCACATAACTCGTCAGAGTGCACCCCAGTTACAGCTAACTCAAACGAGGAAAGTTGAGAGAGGGGAGAGAGAAGATTATTGAACTAATTTGGCCACGAAAGGCTGCAATACAAAGCTTTTCAAATCTGGGAAAAGCCCAGATCTATCAATCGAAAGAAATCAATTATATTAACACACGAGATTGTGGGCTTTGTCTGCAAGAATAAGTCGGTTCCCCTTGTGCAGTAGCCATCATTAAAAAGTTCTTCCTATTTCGTTGTTCACCTTCAAAGTTGCTGCCATGGCTGCCTCTCCAGATTCTTCAGGTCAGACTTTTACTTCTCCTTTTAGCGTTAACCTTAGTCGCTTTTCTTTTTATAATTTATAATCATCTCCTATGAGTTATATAAATGTAACCCCAATTCTAAGAACCCCAACAGTTGTACAACTATCTTCCGCTTGCAATCATTTTTTTACTTTTCGGGCACAAGGAAGGAAATAGTTACCTAGTTTCCCATAGTATAACTAGATCTTCTGTACAGTGTCCTTCAACAAAATTAGTATTCATTATACTTTTGCTAATTTAGTTGAAACATAGGGAGGATGCAAGGTATCTAGGAGACCCTTGTTAAAGGAGAGATATAGAGACAAATGGAAAAAAGTGTCAATGTGATAAGAAGTGAGACAGAAGCACAGAACCCATGTCAAGAAACCTTTCTTTGCAGATATTTTAAAACAATTTACAAAACTAGAAATAAATAAAAATCGAAGTGTGTGTGTAATGGTATAAGCCATGTAGCACCACCACGACCATATCCCAATTTATAAAATAATGTATCACACACTATGCACTCATACCCGATATTGTACCAATGTCTTGGTAAATAGATTCCACAATATTCAAGGTCCAATTGAGGCAAAATTATAGAGTAAGATGTGGAAATAGGATTCTCTAATATATATCCATGACTTGCATCAATGAAAAGCGGAACATGATTGAAATTTTATGATCAAAACCTGCCAATCGAAACGCCTAATTCAAGAATAAGACACTCTAAAAATTGATGGGGTGAGACAGAGATAGTTATTTTTTTGTGAATAACAAAGAATTTGATTAGAAAGACTCCATGAGTGTCGTCCATCCACAAACGGGGCCCTAATAACAAAAAGTTCAAACTCACAAACTATAAACTTAAACTTGCTCCATCTACAAAGAAGTCTCAGAAAACGGAACTTAGAAAACTTTACAGAAGCAAGATAAACCCTCCAAAAGCTCTGTTTTCTTTCCTTCCAAGTGCACCACCCGATTCCCAATGGAACCATATTCATCTTTCCAAGAACAAGGTTAGACCTTGGGGCAAGCATAAAATTCGGGTACAGAACCGTACCATATGGACCAATACGGTTTGACCCAAGATAGCCGGTTGCTAGTTCCTAAATTTTGGGACCCGACTCTGAGGTTCTCGATTGTAACCAGTTCTATTGACTTTTGAGTACCCGATAAACTTATGAGTTATGATAAATTTAAGAAAAAATTGCGAGAAACCACCGTTTGAAACCACGATTTTGCGATAAACCACCTTTTAAAACAGTTTTTATGGGGGGAAAAAAACTAAAACAAAAAATTGTTTGTCAAAAGAAACCTCAAACATCAAAATACCCTTTTTTAGAGGTATAGTTCGAAACATAAAAGGAGGGAGAAAATAATTAGAGTGTGCTAATCATGGTCTGAAAAGACGGTTTCAGTCGAGGTAACGGAAACGGTCGCGGTAACGCCGAAACGAAACGGATACGTTGGGCGCGGAACGGGATATGGTTATCGTGGAACAAATTAGGTTATGTTGTTTATTTTTAATAAAAAAAATTGCTTTTGAGGGATTAAATTTTCATTAAGGGAATTAATAAAAAAACCTTTGACAAATAAAAGGGATAGCTTGAGTATAATAAAACATAAATACATAATAGGTGAATAAAATTTTGGTTTAAAAGGTAAGTAAATTATTATTATTTTTCTTTTAAAAAAGCAAAACTAATG
The DNA here is from genome assembly GCA_947645195.1 of Patellifolia procumbens. NCBI lineage: Eukaryota > Viridiplantae > Streptophyta > Magnoliopsida > Caryophyllales > Amaranthaceae > Patellifolia > Patellifolia procumbens. Next base: position 4,738,357 of record CANSGD010000193.1, read on the forward strand.
GGGTAATGGATAAGTGGGTGTGCATAGTGAGTCACGTGTTAGCAATAATACGAGAGAGAAAAGGTGAGAAAGAAGGAAGAGAAAAAGAGATGAAGTACGTCGTTTCCAGATCTGAAATTCCAAAGCGGAGGAAAATTGAAGGAAGACAAAACAGAGATGAAAAATTACAGAGATGAAGAGAAGATTGAAGCTCAATTATCAACAGGTCGTCATCTTCTGTCAAAGCGAGTTTGACGGTAACCAACTCCTACACAATCACGAATTAGGCTTTCCCCACAAGTTAGGGCTTTTAATCTGGCTTCAATTTGATTAAAAGAAATGCAATTAACAAGAGGTTTTTACTCGAAGTTGGTACCTTTACAAATCTGAAGAAATTTTGTTTTTTTTACTCTAAAACTCGAATCTACTCTCTTCTTCTAAACAGCCAAACTTTGACATGAAAAAGGGTAGGTCAATGCCAGAGTCAACGCCAGATTTTTGCCTTGAGGTTGGTTTTCACCAACAAAATTTTTTTTTTGGTTTCTTTTCACAAAAAATATTTTAAAAGGTGTCTTTTCGCAAAATTGTGTTTTTCGCAATTTTTCCTAAATTTAATATAAAATATACATATAATTTTGATAATATTTTTCACATTAGTAGTACGATATTATAATTTGTAACACATTCTCATAACATTTTTAATTAGGTTAATTGCTTCTGTGTTATTTTGCATATTTAAATACTTTGTATTTAGCCACTTAATTAATCAAATAATTCTTTTATATTTTATCTATAGTGACTAGGTATGGGATACGGTGCCACCATAATTTAAGACAATTTCTGATTGAGACAAGAAGGGTTCCAAATCTTCAGAATTGGGTCGTAAAATTTAAGTAGGGTACCCTAGTTCGACCCGAAGTTTAAAGATAATAGATAAGTGCTAAAGAAATCACAACAAGAAAAAATAGGAGAGGACGAGTAACGGATTCCTCCTCCTTAAGGCACAACTTAGCAACAACTAGCAACGTTAAAAGCTCCTTCTCTTCAAACATGCTCGGCAGGAATCTTACCTTTAACCATTGCCCAAGCGAAAAAAAAAAAAAGAAGTCTTAGGAGTAAGGAAGTAAGTAAGTAACAAAGAGTGGGTAGTGGGTTTTTTTTAGTGAAGAGAGGGAGTAAGGACAAGGACAAAGCTACTCTAAGATTGAATCTCAATGACAATTTCTGATTGCATATATGGCATTGGAGTTCTGCTAAGTAGACGAGGAGCAATTCGGGAAATACAAACACCCTTGTTAGATCATATATACTACCTCCATTTTGTTTTAGATGTTACACTTTTTTTCCACGGATTCCTAAGCAGTTTTTGGCTAGGAAAGAAGTAGAGAGAAAAAGTATGTGGGGACCATGTGATTGGAGAAAGATAAAGAGAAAACTTTTACCAAAAAAGAAAGTGTAACATCGAATTGAGAATTTCTCAAAATAGAAAGTGTAACCTCTAAAGACGGAGGAAGTATATAATATATAGGGACATTGGTTATTTGAAGTAAGTCCAAACTACAAAAAGGAACACGAATTTAATTTAGATTTCTTTTAGCGGATTAGGGCCCAAAAATTTAAAGTTTCACCTCCCTCAATGCATAATTTTAAACGTTAATATCTCTAATTTTGTGTAAGTAAGAATATTCAAAGTTGATATAAATTAAGTGCTTATCTAGACAAATCTAACACGATTCCACGTGAGTATGTTATACCTTGGGAATAAATCATGATTGTTGGTCAAATTAAATGTGTGAATAGTGAAAAGTGAGAAATATAGTCATTATAAAAGGCCAGAGGAAGTATGTATAAATGGGTTTATCAAGCCAAAATTATTTTTTTATTGGGATACCGAATTAGTAAGTTAAAATTTAGGTTTAAACGGTTTGGACCTAAATTTGGTTTGAATTCAAAAGCAAAAATCAAATAGTTTCAATTTGAATTCAGATCCGTACATTATCTTTTTTATTTCACTTTTTAATTTTTTCGAAAACAAAAACAAAAATATAGAAACCACAAAAAGTGATTTCCAGCTTTTTTTTATTTTTTTTTGTTAAGTTTCCAAAATAAACATGAAAGCTATGTGTATGAATAATTTTATGTTTTCTCACGAATAATATCATATGATTGAAAAATCAAAAACCACCAAACACAAGAAACTAACAGTGACACCGGAACAGGCCCTAAACTAAGAGTCCATGTACACCCCCTAATCAACCAATGTGATCCAATCTAAGTATTGTTTCTTTCCATAAGAAAAATACTCAGAGACACATACATATTCAAGAAACAAAGAAGAAAAACAGAAAAATTCGAAAGAGATTGTAACCTAAGGACCAATATTCACATTTTGAAACCTTAGGTCCTCAAATCAAAATCTAAACCTTAAAGTATAGAACCTGAATGCTACTTATCAACCGATCCGATCCAATCCAATCTAAGTCTTGTTTCTTTCGATGAGAAAGACACTGAGAGACAGAAATAGTCAAGAAACAAAGAAGAAATACAGCAAAATTCAAACAATACTTAGGTCATGATTGTAGCCGAAGGACCAATAATCACATTTTGAAACCTTAGGTCCGCAAATTAAAACTGAAACCTTAAATTATGGAACCTAAATGCTACTGATCCAAAATTTAATTTATATAAAGAATCAACTTCAAGAGAAATAAAGAATGCATGCATACACACTCGACAATGGAAGGAAAAAGCAATTAACCTGTGTCAAAATATTGCGATCCGGTTGCTTCATGATAACATATATTTGGGTAGCTACGTCCATGGTCAACATGTTTCCATTGACCCAATAATCAACAAATGCATCCCTACAAATTTAACCTTTAGTTAAAATCAATAAACATTCAACACAAAAGCGTCATGATCCTAAAGTCAACAATTCAAGCAGCCCACAAGAAAGAAAGCCTAACGATTGACCAGTTCAAAATCCAGATCTCAGATACAAAGCTCATACATTTTTTGGTTACAAGAAAACAGTCCTTCTATGTTTTCTTCTTTTTTTCAAAAAGTTTCTCTACAAGTGTTTTCTCATTCTACTTATTACTAGCATATTAAACATAAGCACTTTGTTAGCAATAAGACATTCAAGAGAATGAGTAATAATTGTAACACAACATTAAATGTTAGTCATAACAAGTACCCATCTTCATCACCTGATCTTTGGTTTACTCTCACTCATTACCCTATTTATTCTTACCGAATTTCGTTTTATGTTTTGGTATAAAGGACAGAGGCTTAGAGCATGGCCATCTTTATAAATTTACACACCATAAATGTTGTAAATTTACACACCATAAATGTTGTAAATTTACACACCATAGATGGTTTTGTGTAGTTTATTCCATCTAGCATCAGCTGAGCTTCAGCTGCTAAAGCAATAAAGCTATAGGCATTTGAAAAAGAGAAATGGCAAACACCAACCAAAAAAGGAAAAATATGTATGGTGATATAATGATGGGAACCAGGTAAGAATTAAAACAATAAATATATAATCCTTGTTAGACTAGAAAAAACTTAGCAGCAGAAACAAATTTATTTTTATTCGACTAGCCTCTCTATTTATTTCCAAGATTTTCTCAAAGACTCTACCTTTTAAAAGATGTAAAGATTTGGCAAAAAACAAACTTCTGAGTCACTTGTTTTGTGAAACACCACCTTTTGTTTTCAATTGGACAAAGTAAACCAAGTCTTCTGGCTATTTAACTATTCTAAAGCGTTTTACTAAGGAAATTTCCCACCTCCTTTTTGCAATTTCTTGTAATCGGTTAAAAACAAATCTCTAGTTCAATAATCTATTATAATTATTAAAAAGTTTGAACTACACCGTGACACGTGTCTGTCCATGTCACTCGTTGACAAAGCGCCACTATATGTCTATATCCATGACATGTCAAGTCTATTTGCGTTGTTACTTAAAAATCAAATGGGAGGATTCAAACACTCCTATTGGCCATTGCACAACACTAGCCCATCCTGATTCTGTGATTATATATATTTCCATGTCCACTTTTTACGTTAGTATCATTTTACTCACTGATTTCTCTTATTAAAAACAAATTCAATGACTACACTCGTTCCAATAAGAACAAAGCTAACCAATCTTTCACATTCTGTTCTTCAAAACCGATTATCTCAAATCTGCTTACTTTCGATTTTTAGAAAAATTGAAATATTAAAGAGAAAATTTTACTGTATACCTTTCGGTTTTTATGATTATTAGACGGTTGTGTGAAACACGATGCAAAAAACAATGCAATGCAAGTTATAGAGGAAGACATGCACTTAAGTAGGGAAAACCAAAGTCCAAGCACAAAGCAGTTGAGGTAGAAAAATTTAAGAATGAATGAAAATGTCCATAAATGAACACATATTCACTTGTTATATTGCGAGGAAGGGGAACGTCAAGATCTGATAAAGCTATGAAATAAGAGTAACAAGAACATTGTGTGCAAAAAGGGATGTCAATGACTTTTTTGGACTAATTGATGAAACAACTTTGTAATAAAAATAGTGAATTTCGGACATGAACATGTAGTTCAAGAATGCTTAGAAAATGAAACTTATTCACGAAAATAAAAATACGTTTGAAGTACTACATAATATTCAACAATGCCCCCGAAGGGATAAGAATGATATTAAAAAGACTTACTATTAAGGGGAATGTATAGATGACAACTATTTAATTATGTACCACAACAGTAAGGAAAACCAGGCCCTTTTCAAGGCCTAAGATATAGAATACAACAAAGACACGTAAAAATGAACAAATCCACACACTCACGAGACAATTGATCGAGAAAAAAAATATATAGCAAAAACATCCTAAAAACTCAATCTAGGCCAAAAGAACTGACCAAATAAAATCAGAAATCACAGATATATTGACATCAAAAAAAATGTAACATAACATAATGTATTGGCATCGCAAGGACCAGAAATAAACAAGTTTATCACTTATAAACTGTTCATTGAGATAGATATCGAAAGCCAAACCAGGGAAAATGCTCGAACTAAGATATTTATCCACTAGCACATATATCCTACGTAATTAATTGCATGTAAAAATTGACTTCCGTAGTCAGATTTGACTAGAAGACTATAAGGTAGTGTCTTGCAAAAATAGTGGTTTAAAAGATAATATTTGATAAAATAAAAAAAGGTTGCTCATCTCGAACCATACATGTTTTCAATAGTAGTTTGCACAAAACCTATACTTGTACCTTTAAACAGTTTTTAACATCCATCCAGAACTTTCCACCTTTGCGATTTTTACATTCCTATAGCCATCACATCCTTGAGCTTTAGAAAGCACATAAATAAATCAGCATGCATAAAGCGCACGGCGCCACGCACTCTCAACAAGTATCATCAATAATGAACAAGCGAATGCTATAGGATTCCTTATAAAATTCCGTATACCCACAAACTTGCGCGATACTGCTGTTCTCCAAACTCAAACTTACCCTGCTGCCAGCCAATGGACATCTGCCTTAGCCTTAAGCCCAAAATATTATGGGGTATGCTAAGACATAAAAACTTGCAAACAGTCCTTACATTTGACAAAACATTGCTTAGCTTGACAACCCACATCAAAACCTCTAGTAAACTGGACACTTTAAAATGAATAGGATCATTCTCCTGACCATGCAAGAAAGGAAACTTATTCATAATCCTTGACCTCATACGCAGTTGGCAGCAGCTACTAGGTAACTCATCATGCTGATAATCTTCATTTGAACAACAGTAACACTAAGATTCTTAGATTCTTCCCTACTCATAATGGAGGCAAGTAGCCGTCAGACCATTCAAGTAAATGCTAAACCTAAATCCCACCTCGGCAACAAATATCTAGAAGGCAATTTATAAAGAATTTCTGAAAAGAAACCTACGTACAACAGAAATACTTTCTTATTAGCTCTTTCAGAGCCAATTTCCAGCATAGCTAGTCTCCTCCATCATCAGCCAACTCCTAACATTCTCATAAATTTTTGAAAATTTTATATTTATCGAGTAGGAGTTATATATAGTCATTATTAAATTAGTCTCAGTAGAAAACCAGGAAATTACCTGAAAGCTCAGGAAGTAAGAATTTCCATGGAATCACAGTTTTCACAATCTAGGCAGATACTAAAGTGATACAGCCTCAACTTGGGTGGGTCATCTTGAAAACATGCAAAACTTTTTTTCCTTTTTGGGTCAAATTACATGCAACAAAAATTTATCCATGAGTAAGAAAGAACAACTGTGTACAAATCACACCCTATCTTATACAACAATGAAACAAAAAATAGATAATGAACCCACCCAAAGAGGAATAATACAAAAAAAGTCTTTCAGTTCCATACCTGGTGACAAATCCTGTGCTGCTGATATCGATCTTCTGGAACAGGACAGTGGAGAAGAAAGATGGCAACTTACAAATTTCTTTAGTAACAGCTTTGAACTCTGCTATGGAAAAACAAGTCAATTTGTCATGTCAACACCGTTACAAAACCAGCAACTACCTAAGTGTTCAGTTTCTTACCATTCATCGGCAGGCCCTCAGTATGCCCATAAAAAAATTGATTTATTCTAAACAAACATCGCTCCTTCAGTTCTTTGGGTGCTGGACGGCCATTGTGGAAATAAAACTACAAAAAATAAAAATCAAAGCAATAGCCCTTAAAATGCTAGGGAAAAATTAGGGCATACAGAAAACTTTTGCCAAGTAAATAAAGCATTGGACACTATGAGAATATACAAACCTGTGGTATCAGCTCTTTTAATGGCTCACTCAATACTTTAAGAGGACTTCCTAGGGAAGAAGGACCTGCTGCCCTCTGTTTCATAATACGAGGTGAACCAGATGAGCTTCTTGGTGAAAGTGGGGGCGCACTCCCGGCAGGGAACATGGATGGTATTGAATTACTAGCAGCAGCATTTGTACTAGAAGCATTTCCAGGGACATTTAAAGGATTCCCGGCTTTCGCTTCATTGACTAGTGATTTCACCTGCAGTTAGAGCAGCACTTATCTGTTAAATCTAAGCATCTTATAACAGAAAAAAATATGCATCATACCAAGGCTCTGGAATTTAAATGCAAAAAAAGTATATAAGTAATTTAAATTAGAAGAGAGAAATTCAGCTACTAAACAAGGCGACTCAGAATTAGTACAGTAAGGGACCAAGGTAGCAGCTAGCAACTACTTAGAAAGCAGCAAACCTGCTAACAAAAAATGTTGAAAATGTTTTATAATTTTCCTTTATAGGCTTCCTGCAGAAGCTGATGCTCCTCACAAACAACATACATACAGAGGAAAATAAGTAACTATATTAATGTGACACCATGAAAAAGAGTCCCTCACAAAGATCTAAGATCAGCATTTTATCAGAACCCCAAAAGCCAAAGATTGAACATTATTTTCTCAGCCTTTACCAGCACATGGGAGGTGGCAGAAACAATGAAACACTCAAGTTTGTTTTGTTCAAATTATTTTTACTTATCTTCCGAAGAATAAGAAAAGTTCAGAAAAATCACGAAAAAGTTTCAATAACTTCGTAAAAAGAGAGAAGTAAGGGAAGCACAAAAAGATTAAGAAAAAGGTTCATAAAAATTCCGAGAAAAACAAATAATTTAAGGGGGGGGGAAGTTGCATAGAACAAACCCTTAGAGATGCAACTTTTTCCCTGTTGGACATGCTTTTCAAGAATCATACTTCTTCATCATAAACCCCTCTTTTCCTTAATTGAATTAGTTTAATGTTATTTTTAGTTGCAAGGCTTGCTTCTTCGTACTCCCTCCACTTTTATATGTCGTTCCACTTCTAAGTGGCACAAAATTTAAGACTGATTGTTTGATCATTGTATAATATAGATAACCCATGTGATTCCCTAAAAAAGTAAAAATATCCATGTTGTCACCCAAAATGGAAGAGAGAGAAAAGATTTGATAGTAATAAAAGGAAAATAAACAGGGTGAAAGTTACCATAAAGAGAAGCGACGACTATTTCCAAACACACCAAAAAAAAGGAATAGGAACAAAACACAATTTTGACCTTCAAGATCTTGAATTATGTATTAGCATGAATCATAGGAAGTTAAAATTCTAGAAATACACATCAAAACATATCTAAAAAGATATCACTATATAATATATTACTACATATACTAGTGAAAGTGTATGGCCAACATTAGTAAGTTTAACCTCCATGAAAGAAAATGTTGCGACTACTAAACAATAGAGAAAAATGTCGCTGTTATCATGCCCTCAGTCAATAACTTCTTTGGCAAGAGCTTTTATCCCAAAAAACCAGTCAAATTGATATTCCCATCTACATGGTCATAATTTCTTCACTCAAAGCCTGGAGCAACTTTGTCCAAAACAAATGGCTCTAACATGAATATCACACTATCACTACAACCTAGATTAAAAAGAGCTGCAATAGATAGCAACATAACTAAGACAGCTTTCACGGTACATATTATTATTGATCCGTATAATATGGCTGGTCTACAAGCAGCGTTCATAGTTCATATTGTTGTCTCCAAATAACGTAGCTTAGAAGACCTTCCAAGTTGAGTGAAAAAAGATTCTTGCAAATCCCATAGCAAGAAAGGCTCTTTGATCTTCAAAAACAATTATGACCTCAAAAACTAACCGTTATGTAGTTTTATTTGTCAACCTTCCCCCCATGTAGTCAAAATCCCTGGACAATAAGAGAAGATAACTTATGCATCTGTAATTCTGTTTTGTAATGAGGGCATTTATACAAGGACATTCTGCACCAACTAAAAGCAACACCATTCAGCAAAGAATACATTACGAAATTTGTCCCCGGTGTTTGCTCCTAACACTCCGTAAGTCTATAGTAAAAGAGAAGATAGATGAGTTTGACGCACACTTCATCTATAACATCCATCCATTCTTTATCACCACCACGTAATTGGTAACTGCATTACTACAGCATGTTAATCAAAAGAGGCCCTGCTCAACATCACTTTGCTCATCATTTCCAAAATCAAGAAATCCTCTAAGTCTGAAGCAAGCACGTTGTACAATATCATCATACAGAAACAACTTCCACTGATCCTGTAAAAGGTAGCATAATATTAATTCCTACTGCTTGCGACTGAGATGCATCCTGCATGCGTGCCTACAAATTTCTATTCTTTTCCATCTCTACATGATCTTCCAATCTATATAACCCAATTAACACGTAGAGAGGCCTGAAGTATAAATCTGGAATCTACTGATCCAGCATTATATTCTTCAAGATCAGGAAAGATACAGATGACATCAATATGACAATGAAGCACGCCAATCCCAGATCATATCCATTTCTGACTCCTAGCAAACATCTAATCCAGTGAAGATTTAACGCTTGAAGTTTGCAACAGATGCAATTGGGCATAAATAACCACTGCGGCACGTCGGTCTAATTTTTCAAAGTAGCAACAACAAACAGAACAAAAGCATTTGCTCCCCCCGCATCTTCCGACATCCTCGTACCTTGCTCAAAGACAGTGTATTTACTGTCCTGCTCATGGAGAAAATCCTTCAATTAGAGGTACTTCTTGTACCTTTACACGTCAGGAACTGCTCACAATGTCTCTTTACACATCAAAATACACTCAATGGAAAAGTGATCCAATAACGTAACTTAGTGGGAAGACAAAAGCAGTGGAGGATAAGTTATGCGTCTGTGGTCTGAGTAGGGACAATACATTACTTAAAGATCCTTCCGAAGAAATAGCCCAATACATTAACGCGAAAGATATCCAAATATCACAAAATCCACCCCATTTTACATTCCATTTCACGACACACCAGATTGGGAAAGAAACCATCGTGGCATCACTGAACGAAGCATGTCACAAAAAAGCAATATCCCATTCAGATCAAAGATATACAATAATCCTTTCACACAATATACTACCTCACCTTTCCAACTTATTACCATAAAAAATCTTCTCCCAAAATTGAATACAATACCATTACCCCCCAGTAAACACTTACATCAAAAATACGCGGGAATTCAAAAATCCTAAAACAGCTGTCCTCCTTCAGTTGACAGTTCCCCCACCTCCACATAAGCAAAAACGACAATGCTTGTAGCAAAACCACCTCATTTCAAAGCATGATTCCAAGCAGACAGTTTCTCATACAGACTTCCCATAACGCTGTACCCTCCAAAATTGAATATCAAAACGACGGCAATCATAATTCGCTATCGAAATTTCTCCGTTAATACAAGTACCAAAAATCTACCAAACATGAAATTACCGCAATCCGCAATTAATCAAGACATAAGTAAACAATAAAGCAGCAAGCACATCATATAAAAAAACAATAAAAAAAAAAAAGAGAGAAAGGAAAGGGAATACCAGGCGATTGGTTTCGGGAAGGGAGAGCCACTGTTCGAAGAGGTCTTGAGCGAGATAAGGATTGGATTTGAGAGCCAAAGGAGAAACCTCAGGCAACTGCAAGAGTTCAGCGTCAAGAGATACCAAATCTCCATTAAAATCCATGTCCATTCAGAGAATGAGGTAACAACATGCAACAACCACGAAACCCTAGAAAAGAACGAATCTGTTGGCGAATTGGAGTATGAATACAAATCAAGGATGGATTCAAGAGCATTAAGAAATCGAGAATCAAGATTCAGTTGGACAGCAAGAGCTCGGCGAAAAAGGTGTTCGCGAGAGATCTTGGAAGGAAGGGAATCGAGAGTAGATCGGGGAAAAGGAGGATGGATGGAGGATTGGGGGGTTGGAAGAATGGAGGCCTCGAAATCGGAGCCCTGGGGAAATGGAAATGGAAATGGAAATGGAAATGGAGGACGAAAAAGGGGAGAGAGGAAGAGAGAGAAAGAGGAAGATGATGATGATGCAGGGTTAAGAAGGAAAAGAAAGAGAAGGGGAGAGAGAGAGAGTGTTTGTGCCTGAATGAAAGGAGGGACACGTCGAAGGAAGGAAGGAAGGAGGGACTAGGGAGCGAGGGACTAGGGAGGTTCGGAGGGAGGGCTTTCTTTCTGAACTAGCGAGCCAATTTGTGTTTGAACCCCCCCACCAAAAGGCCAAAACCAATAAAGTTACATTACTACTAATTAAGATTATCAACAATAACATATTAACATCCATCCTACTCCAATCAAGTCAAGAAATTAAAAGTCCCCTTCCTCAATCCTAATCACGTGAATTCAACTTGTCACTTCTCCCACTCTTTTTTTCTTTTTTTTTTTTTATAGAAAACCCTAGTTTGTAACACAATTATGATAAGACATTTTTTATGATTGAAATTTGAATCATCTTTTAGTGTATCTCATATGTTATGACCTTTTTTTTAGAGACGGAAAAATAGCATGTTATAGATAGCAAAGAGGTTACAAAATACCTTTTTAGGCCGAGTACCTAGATCACGAGTCATAGCCACATTACATCTCTTAACTTTACTACTTCGAAAGAACTTACATTTATCTGCAACAATCTTAAGCTCGGTTAGGATTGACTGTATGTGCAGGTGGCAATTGATAGGATTATTTAGTGCCCTCACTAAGAACTTACACATTCTTCAAGTGGATGCTTTCACTATACTTAGAAGCCTCCTGAGCTCCCTTAAGCAAAATCTTGGCTTCCGTTTGGTATGTACAGATCGCAAAGATTCTTTCTCCTCCTTCTATTGTGAGATTTGATGTCTCACTCTTCCAATCAATAACTGCTCCCATTTCAACGCACTTCTTTTGGCAGGATCTTTTTAAGCCCCTTCAGTTTAAATGGTGAAGACTTCTCTGCCTTCAAGAGTCCCCCTTCCCATGACTCCTCCCTGGCTTGCATAGAGGGCTCTTCTATAGTTGAGACTTGAGACAACGGCAACGAAATTGCAGGGGCTTTCCAAATTTGTTCTCCTCCACTTTTCATGGACTCTTGCTGAACACCTAAGATCTAGTTGGGCCTGACCTTCACAGCTCCTAGAGTGACCCCATTCATGTGAAGCCAGATTGCCCAAAGCGTCATAGTAAAAGCCACAATATCCTCTTCCCCTATACCCTACAAGTATAGCCAAAAGCTAATTATCTAAGAGCCCGATTTCGGAAGGCCTATTCGATCCACTCGGATTCCAAGAAACAGTCTCTGAAGAGATGATTTGACGTTTCTTCCTCTTGCGTGCACACGTCAGACGTGGTGTTCATATATATTCCCCTTCTTTTTAGGTTCTTCTTTGACGGGATGGCATTATTAATGACTCTCCAAAGAAATACCTTCCATTTTGGAAGCATAGAGGATGCCCACATATTCCGCCAGAAGTTCTTTAAATTTGCTTCCTTCTTTTGACCAGCTAACAGTTGTCAATATCCCGATTTCACTGTGGACCATCCTTAGTTTGGGCCCATTTTATTCGATCTTCCGTCTCTTTTGAAGGTATATGGGTGGTCAGGACTTTCTCTACTTGGTCGGACTTGATCCAACGCTTAATAAGAGGAACATTTAATTCCTTCCTTGAAGTGATAAGGTCTGATACTAGTGGAGGAACTTCCTCATTCTGGTTTACAAGAATACTAGGGCTTAGCCTTTCGTTCTCTGCCAAATATCTTCCCGAATACGAGTTTTGTCACCTTCTCCAAGGTAGCTAATGAACCTTGGTGTAATTCCCCTAGTGGCTTTGAATAGACTCCTAAAAGCATAAGAGACATTTTTTTTTTGGAATTGGCCTTCTTTGTTGGCAAAGAGGGTGATAATTGGGTCTTCTTCGTATTTTGCCTTAAGTAATCGACTTAGGAGGGAGTCTGGGTTCCCATGGATTCTCCAAGCTTGCTTTGAGAGTAACACTTGATTGAGAGCAAAGATATTCTTAGTCCAATACCTCTATGATTTTTACGTTTCCCAACTTTCCCTCTTTTTCCAGTTGAGTGGTTTCATGTCCAAGCTTGAAGGCCACCAAAATTTAAGGAAGAGTGAGGTAACTTTTTTGTTATCTTTTGTGGGATGAGATAGATAGCAGGCCCGTTCCTGGGCCGGGGCACATGGGGCGCCTGCCCTAGGCCCATGCGGGGAAGGTGGAGGTGATTGTGAATTTGTGCACAGTTATTACTTACTTATTATTATATAGGTTAAGTGGAGTGCAACACTTTGTTGCCACAATGGTTTGTTATATTAGTAAATGTCTTGCGCCAACATCAAGAGTTCGATTCCAATGTTGGCCTTTTTTGTCTTTTATTTTCTTTATTTTCTTTTCCAATGTTGCTTCTTTTTAATTTCCTTTTTTGTCTTGGGCTTTTCTAATAATATAACCTCTCTTTTTTTTTCTTTTTGACGACTCTAATAATTCCACACATCACTTACCTTCTTTCTCATACAAAGTAACATTTTTCTCCCTATATCATACTAGACCTATTTATATCATTCTTCTTTTTCCGATGATTTTAAACAAATATAACTAGATAGTTGTTCTACTTTTACGCTTACGCCATTTTATTTACCTCTCTTTGGTTATATTGAATAATATATCAAAAAACTTTTTAAAAATTTTACAATGTTTATTAGGAATATGTTCTGAAATATTATCGATATGATGTTTTCTAAGTTAGTAATATATTATAAAGATATAAATTGAATAATATACCATGATTCGACCATAATATATTTCAAATAATTCATCTTGGTGTTTTAATTTCAAGATATTATTCTTGATATTTTATTCTAAAATAGATGGTTCTTGATATCAAAGACCTAAGTAGCGTGTCAGTAGACACGAAGGTTGAAGTGAAACTAACAAAGAAAGAATATCTTATTGGTGCATTAAAATTTTCTTGCCCAATTCAACTAAGATCGGATATAAAGAAGTAACAAGAAAACTGAAACTCTTACTCAATTATGTAATTTCAAATATCATTAAAAAATTGTTTTTAGAAAACTGAAACTCTTACTCAATAAGGAGATGACGTAACTGTCAATTTGAATTGATATATGATCAAGTTTATTTTACCCCAGAGTGGGATCGTTCTAGTTTATTATTTTGAGAGTATGGAAAGTTCTTGTTTGATTAGTTTACTAAATCAAATTACTCATGTCCAAGGCTAAGTATAATAATAACAAGCATGGCACATCTATAAGGTTAAACGAGTTTTAGATAAGGAGGATCATACTATTAAGATAAAGGTTGGTTCGAGTTATTTTAGATAATAAGGGTGAGTATTTTATTGGTGTATTTATTATCCAAGTTGTAATATGTAAATTTTATTACAATGTATAAACTATTATTATTTCGATAAGTGTTGAATTACTCAGCTTTGGCTGACGTGTGTATGTTTTGTGCTATGTATGTTTTTGTCCATCCAAATCTATGGTGGGTTTGTGATGAACCATTTTGTGAAACAAACATTATGGGGAGTAGTAAATATTTTTATAAAGCAGGTTGATCGAGAAAGTTGGTGATTCAAGTTTAAAGAGCTAAGAAGGAGTTTCTAGTAGCTCATATTAATGGATTTGTTAGTTTAATGGTTGTTTTATACAATTTTTATATTAGTTTTTTTTCGATTGTAATAGTATGGGATTTTGTAAGCCTTGACATTTGACATTATTGTCAAGTGTGGCGGTGATACCTCCGATTTAGGTTGTAGCTTCCGCAAAGTCTTTATTTATTCTCATTATTTCAGTAACTTCTTATTTATTCTTAGTTAGTAAATCGAGGGTGTTACACTAGGGATAGGGGAATCACGAGTTAACCAAGTATTAACCAATTGTCAAGCCAATGGGATTCTAAAAAGTCGATTAAGGGACGATTTCACTCAAATGTTTTCTAATCACTTTCTCAAGATAATTAAGATGACCTAATTAAACAATTTTACCTGTTGTCATGATAAAATCAACTAATCAAGTATTTCCACAACTCATAGTGAATCAAATAGAGTCATAGGAAGTCAGTTACCTATTCTCATAGTAAAGTCAACCTATTGACTAACGTAAGGTCAACTCAATAATTCTTCTCTCAATCCTAATGCACATCCCATAGTTATTAAAGTATGTGCCAATTTCTTCATAAAAATTATGTTAAAATAAAATTACTTTATTTAAAACAATTTTTATTAAATACTAGATAATAAGTACTTAGATGTGGGGTTGAAGTGTGGCGGACGGGGATGTGGCGGGTCATTTGAAACTTCGCACCCGCCCCATCATCCATGACGGAGATAATTTTCATCTCATCTCATCCCCACCCCATCACCCATGACGAAGATAATTTTCATCTCATTCACACCCCCATCACACGCGAAACCTTTCTCCATCGTTCGCCAACCTAGGGTGAATTAATACGAAACATGTCTCCACAAACCCTGACCCACTAACGCCCCTACAATCCCCGAACATTTTTTATCTAGTATTTTTTGTAATTTACAATCTATTGATAGTCCTTTTGCTAATTATAGCCTTTTTTCTTGCCAACCAGTGTCTAGAAATACTAATCACTTAGTAAGTTGCTGTCGTTTTTACTAATTACCCTATTAATCTATAGTTTGAATAGTCAAATCATGATTAACATCTTAACATTCTTTTTTTTAATTCTAATTTATAAACTAAATATTTTTGATATAGAATATGGTAATGGACACAAATATCGAGACAACATTTAATCATGTTTTCAATACTGAAGATGACAGGGACGCCGTCGTACGCCCTTTATGGGCACAAATTTCGAGAATCTACGAAATGAGTACAAACTAGCCACATTTTTGGGCACATACTCCGAGATGTTTTTTCTGACTAAAGATAACATTTTTTTTAAAAAATGGACATCGCCGTAAGCCTTTCATGAGGCAAAAATTTTGATAATCCCTATGAAACAAGTACCAACAAGCCATGTATACGGGCACGTACTACGAGATAGATTTTTCGGACTGAAAACAATGTTTTTTCGGAAAACAACACCGTTGTATGCCCTGTATGGGCACAAATTTCGAGAATACCAGCGAAATAAGTAAACAAGCCGGGATTTTGGACACGTACATGAAGACGACTTATTAGAAGTGAAAACAACGTTTTTTCGGAAAACTGACACTGTGATACGCTCTACATGGGCACAAATTTAGATAATCCCTATAAAACGAGTATCATAACACACTTCGAGGTGACTTTTTAGATTGAATACGATGTATTTCGAAAAACAGATTTCGCCATACGACCTAATCAATATGATGTAATAAAAAAAATTATTTTATGTAATCCAAAATGAAAAAAATCGGAGAAACAAATACTACACCCGTTTCACAATAGATGCATCATTTCCATAATGTGTACTATTCACAATTTAGACTTTGGTTGACTTTTGTGATTTACATTTTAATAAAAAAACATAATCATGTGGAATCTTTTTAGATTCGTCGTGTATTTTTTAACATCCACTTTTTGTAACTTTTACTTATTGATAATTGAAGATATTAATGTTTAAAATATTACGTTGGCAAGCGTGAAAAGTACAAATGATGCGTCTATTGTAAAATACAGAATGTAATAAAGATCCCTAATTGTATTTTTCTTCTCACCACCGCAGTTCATGACTTCTTTCCCCTCCCTCTCTCTCTCGAGCATCGGCAACTCCGCAAGAGCTTTTTCCTCTTCCTCCAACCAATGCACTGAACTCCATACTGCACCAGAAGACGCTGTTAAAGTTTCCAGTAAGCCACCACAAATTCCTTCTTCTCTTTTATCTTTCCTTCTGCTCTGCTACTGTGTCGGTTTATATTATCCTCTCCCCTGTCTCGTCTAAAAACAGAGAGCCCTTTTGCATTTTTGTTTTTCGTTTAACTCCCTCATATTCAAATTGCTGCTTGTTTATTTCCCATTTTCACACATGGTTTAATTTTGTTAATATGGGTTTGTTTTTGTAAAATTACATTTAAGTCCCATTTAGTTATAATAATTCATATGTAATTTTTTGCATTAAGTTGGAATCAATTGCAGATCTTGAAATTTTTTGTTTAGGTGCCAAATTTTTTAGAATATATGATTTAAATAATTTTATACGTGATAAATGTAATCGGATCAAAAAACTTACTTGATCCAAAATCGACGCAATATCCAAATCGCTCAAAATAAATCAATTTCAACCGATTTTTACCCGAAATCTAAATTATGTCAAATCCAAATCAAACCCAAATTTAATCGACATAAACTCGATTTAAATAAGATTTCTTCATTATTCAATATGACCCGATAAAAAATAGAATTTGATACTCCTATGTCTCAATTTGATGTTCCCATTTTCCTTTTTGGGATGTTTCAAACCGATTCTTACCCAAAATCTAAATTATGCCAAATCGAAATCAAACCTAAATTTAATCGACATAAACTCGATTTGAGTAAGATTTTTTCATTATTAAGGGGTTGTTTGGTTGGAAGGGGGAAAGGGAAAGGGAAAGGAATCAACAAAGGATTAGGAGGGGAAAGAAAAGGAAAACCCTTTGTGGAAAAAAATGTTTGGATAGAATTTAGGGTTTTCATCGTCCTGCACCTCTCTCTCCTCCTCCGTCTCACACTGTTACCGTCACCCCCTTTTTCCGTCTGTCGCCCATTTACGCCGTCCCCCCCCTTCCCACCAGATTTCAACCTTTCCGTCGTCTCCTTCTTTATTTGGGTTGAAATCGAGGTGGAGGGGTTAGTTTAGGTGGGTGGGTTGGGGTTTTTGTCTAGGTTTGTGGTGGTTTCAGGGGGTGGGAGATGGTTTTAGGTGGGCGATCAGGTGGTTTTCGGGTTATGGGGCTTGGTTTTGGGTTTGGGGGTGGTTTTAGGGGTAGAGTGGGTTAATTTCGTGGGGTTCTGGGTTGGTTTCGTGGGGGTCTGTGTTAGTTTCGTGGGGGTCTGGGTGGTTTTCGGTGCTGTGGGGTTGGTTTAGGGAGGAAGTTGGGTGGTTTCGGCAGGTGGGTGGTGGTTAGAGGTGGCTAGGGGGGAGGTTTGGTGGGCTGTGGCGAGGCATGGCAGGGGTAGGGTGGAGATGGGGGTGGTGCTGTTGTGACAGTGGTGGTTTGGGTTGGGGCTATGGTGGGGCTGTAGAAGGGGTGTTGGGGTTGGGTGGTTAGATAGAGTTTCCTTTTCCTTTACTTGAAAGTGGAGGGGGTGTGGGGAATCAAACTAGAAGACTTTGGGGTAATGGACGGGAAAGGAGGGGAAACAAAACCCCAAACCAAACAACTTTTAAGGGAATGAAATCAACTAATCTCCTTTCTCTTTCCTGTAAACCCCAACCAAACGCCCCTTCAATATGACCCGATTAAAAATGGAATTTAATACTCTTTCTGTCTCAATTTGATGTTCCCATTTTCCTTTTTGAGATGTTTCAAAAAGTTCTTCCCACTTTGAATCTTTTCCATTTTAAGAATATTTATTTCCCCATCTTATTCTTACCTTTTAACAACCAATTAGTTACTACACTTATTTACAATTTGTCTTACACTTGGCCCATTTTACAATCTTTTATTTTTCAATCATCCACTTTTATTTCTCTCTTACTTTTTTAAAAGCAAAAAGGTAATAAAGTACACTTTATATAATATAAAATTAAAAATATTCTTATCCACCTCAATTTATATTGGTTTTTCCCCCATATTCCAAATGGAAACATCAAATTGAGACGGAGGGAGTCCGAGATAAACTGAATTGACTATTTTTAGAAAAAGATCATTTATATTATTATTTAGAATAAAGATCGGCTATTTTATTTTTGTCTATAGATAAAGTAATCTATTGATTTTATGGTTGAAGTGATTAGCTATGGTCGACACTCACTATAACTTTGTGCTTAACTATTAGTTACTGTTTAATTTTCTATTTGTAAAATTTTCTTTTTTTATTATTATTATGGATCTTGCTTAAGAACGCTCCCCGAGTGTTAATCACCATTCAATATATTTTTCAAGATGGTACTAATTTTGGGATATATACCAAAGTCACTCATCAATCAATTAAATTAAAATTTTCAGTTTTAGCTACCTTATATAACTTACCGGCTTAAAGCTCAGAAACCTCATTGGTAAGTTTTAAAACTTGCAAAAGCTACTTATTGGCAAGTATAAAATAAACTAATAAAATACCGCCTTAAAGCTACCAAACTTCAATTATAGAGATAATAAAAATTTAATGTGGAAAAATACATTAGAAAAAGTGCAAACAGGTAGAGATGAGATAAAAAACTATTGAAAATTCCATAGGTATCTGAGTGAAGAGGTTAGGACTTTGGAGAAAAAATATGAATTGTGTTAACCGTGAATATTGGTGAACACAAAAACCATTTTATAATTGATGAAGACTACTGTGACTATTGAGACTATTGAGATTCTATATAAAAAAAAATATATCCCATTTATTTTAAACGAGACAAAACCGATTACAACCTAAAGTATGAGTTAAATGGGATACGTGTCACTTAATAATTGGCTTTCATAACTATATTTTATAAAAAAATTAAAAAACATAAAAACAAAATAAACCCCCCCTTAAAAACGCTCTTCTCCACTCCTGCCACATCTCTCATCTCTCTCTCCATTCTCATTATCTCCCCGAAAAATCTCGAAAAACGCTGGCAAATCCTCCATCTCCGATGATTTTGGAGGAGAGTTCGAACGTTGAAGATGGTGACGGTAGTGGTGTAGATTTCAAACTTCGAAGATGCAGATTCGGGTGGTGGGTTCTTGGTGGTTATCTTCTTATCGATGGTGGAGGTGGTTTATTGGTGGGTTTTTGGTGGTAATCGAGGGTGGGGGTAGGTTATTGGTGATTTTCGATGAGGAAGAGGTGGTTTAAGTGGGGATGGTGTGGTTGTTGGGCTGATTTTTGATGAGAAGGTTAATTGTTTTTTTATAATTTTTTTATTATATAATTAATTAGAATTAAGAGTTTTAATTAAAAAATACCCTTTCTTCAGGTTGCCGGTAACTTGTCTTATTTAAAATAAATGGGGTATAAAGGTTGCATTATTTCAGAATAATCAAAAGGTTCTTTATTATTTGCGAACCGTCAAAATGTTGCATTATTAGAAGCAATTTTTCCAAATATTATTGAGCGAACTTTTGAACTATTTTTTTTTCCATGTAAATACATTGATTATAAAAATAGAATAATGAGTTTGAAATTCTCGAGTTAAATAATAAAAACGTTGGGGGTATCATTCTATACTTAGTAATCAGATAACTAGGGAATAATGTATTGAAACTTCTTTGTCATGAATTTACTTAAAAACGTGACCCAAAATACTCAAATCACAATTGTTTATTCTTGATTGAGTTTTACGGGATAAGATTATTCTAAAAAATCCAATAACTTTTTGTATTACGTGGACTTTTAATTTGCCCGAACAATTAGAATTTCACGTGCATTTTGCACGGGTCTAAATACTAGTATGAATACTACAATTATTCATTAGTTGACCAACATTACAAGAAAAAAATAAATGTTAAACAACTTATTCTTATAATAGTAGTATTTCCTGGAAAAGAAAAATAGTAATGAATAAAGGAAACAATTAAATTACTTAAAACTACGCTTAATTAGTTAATTCGCGTACAATACGCACAGCGAATAAAACGGAAAAAAGGGAAAAACGTTTGAAACGAGAATTTTAAACAAAAAACAAAATGTTAGGTTTGGTCTCCTGCTGCCGCTAATACCGCCTTCCAAACGCATATCTAGTGTGAAAAGAAACAAAGCTTCCCTTTCCCCAAATCCCCACTTCTCCACTTCCCCACTTCCCCATCCTTCATAAATCATAAATCAGAAATCATAACCCTCGACCCTTGCTTAGTTGCTCCTGAGTCCTCAGCTTTGGTCTCCTGCTGCCGCTAATACCGCCTCAAGTTTCGTCGGCAGAGTTTGGGCTGAAGTGGTAAGGTAAGTTTGGTTTGGGTTTATGAATGTGTAACGCAATGCAATTTCTGCACTTTGAGATATCTGCTTCTAAAATTGAGCAAATATTCCTAACTGCAACTATATTATACTAATGCCAAAGTTTCAATACAAACCACTAACAATCACTTATTCACCTTCCTATTTCTAACTGCAACTATATTTATTTGCTGTAATTTGATTATTTTGGGCTTCCCCACTGAAAATCCGCCCTTGGTTGGAATAGTAATTTGTGAAGAAGTATCACTAACTTTAGGATGAGTTTCCGTTACCATGATAATAAATATGGAACTTATCCAATGAATTGTATGTGATTTCGTTGCTTTACCCTCACTTAATACCGGCTACCAAACAAGCCATAATGTTTGTTGGTAATATTACTGGCCTATTATACATTGTATATTTGATGCTGTGTGGTGACTTATCTTTTGGATTAAAGAGCTTTTTACTAGAACGATTTGTATTTTGAATAGGAGGGAGTAGAATGTTTTGTTCAGCTGAGTAATTGTATCCCATTCTTGCTTCAGGGCCGTCTTAAAGATTTTGAGGGCCCGGTTCTAACCTAAGAATGGGGCCCCTAATTTATATTAAATATTAAAGTTATATGGTTGGATAAAGATGTAAAGTTGCAAAGGTAAGAATGGATCATTCGGAATTTTTATTAATAATGTAAAACAAGAAAGATACCCTCAAATATGAAGTAAAATTCTTGAAAAAATAAATTGGGGCCCTTGTAGGACTCCTTGCACACCCTCATCGACCCCCTGCTTGCTTGCTTGCTGGTAACTTTGAAGTCGTAAGTCATAACCAGCTACTGATAACATTACTTTGGGAACTAGCTATTTTATATATTCTCGCACCCAGTGCCGTTGGGGCCCTAGGCATGCAAAACCAAAAATGCATATACCTGAATTTAGATATTAATTTGGGAAATTCCCAATGTTATACCAATGGTTTTTGAAATTCCCATTGGTATACCTTTCTCGGATTTTTACCAAAAATGGTTAAATTATAAACCCAACCACCGCAAAACCACCCAACACTACCGCGACCACCCTAAACCACCAAAATCTATCACCTCCCACACCTCAACAATCACTGCAAACCAACCACTACCTCCCATAACCACCCGCTCCAATGCTGGGTTTGGGGGTTGGGGGGGTTGAGGTTGTGGGTGGTTATGGTTGGTGGGCTAGGTTTTCGGTTGTGGGTGGGTAAATTCGGTGGTTTTATATGGTGGGTGGCTGTTGGTGGGGTGGTTTTGAAGCTGCGTTTGGTGGTGGTTCCAGGCTGAGTTGGTGGTGGGTTGATTATGGGTGGTAATGGGTCAATTTTGGGTGCTAGTGGGTCGATTTTGGCTGGTGCTTGGTGGTGGTGGGTTGGTTGACTCTTTTATGCTCTAATTTGATGGAATATTCCATCACTTAACGGAATATTCTAGCATTATTATTACAGTTGGGATATGAATAGAATGTTAGGATTATTTTTGGGATTTTGAAAAATAAAGGTATACCAATGGGAATTGAAAAAGTCTATTAAGTTTTGAAGTTATGTCTCGAATCTATGCAAGAACAAATATAACAATTAAAAAGAGATGGAGGGAGTAATTTCTTTGGGCTTTGTCCTTTTGAAATACTCCTTCCATCCCATATTTATCGCAACAATAGCTTGTGCACATAGTTTTAGGAAGTTAATGTAGTAGGGTGTAAGTTATATTAATTTATTGTAAAAGTTGATATGATAGAAAATGTTGTGGTACTTTTAGGAAGTTAATAGAGTAGGGGAGTATTATTTTAATGTTTTTCACACGAATCAATGAATGAGTGGGTATATTAGTTGGGTGATATATAATAAAATATTGGTGGGTTAATGGCTAAAACTAAGAGAAATGTTGCAATTAATATGAGAAAATCATATACGAAAAATGTCCCAACTAATATGGGACGGAGGGAGTATAGTAGTAGTGCACTTTAGTTCATTTCGTTAATATCTTAAAGGAATTGCACAAGAACTGAACTCCATTATCATTGTCCATAATCTAAAAGTCTTTCTCCCTGCAAGGTCATCAAACACCCAAATGAAAATAAGAATTCAGAAAGGAAAAAAGTTGGTCAAAAGAATAAAAATATAGGAAAAAAAATTAATAGAATGTGTAAAAATATTACGAACACCGACATTTAAAAATGAAATCAAGAAGAAATCAAATACCAACATTAGTACAAAGACTTATGTTTGACACGCTGTCCATGAGCACATGATTAGACTCTATGAATATTTAAGTTAAAATGGTAAGGTTTGAACTTAAAAGCTCAAGGTTTTAAAATTTTCACACTTATACTTTTAAGTAAAATCTTAACACTAAGATTATGAGCTAAAACCTTTTTAGTTTAAACTTTAAATTAAAACCTTTTGGTCTTAATGGTCAAGATTACTTGGTATAGATAATAGTTTCTCATTTAATTTTCTAAGCTCCTTGATGAGAATATTTTTTTTAGTAAAATTGTTTTAGATAATCGAAACTCATATGAATTGGATTGTGGTAATGTACAAATTACAGATGAGAATTTTTTATCGCTATTCAATTGGTGTTGTTGGAACTTTTGGAAAAATAATGTTTTCCATTTGAATTAAAGGTAGGATTATTAGGAATATACAAAGAGTTTAATGAGATTGGCAAAATAGTAGAAGTAGGAGGTGAAAGGCTATGGAAAAGGAAGTAGTAAAGGTCCCTCAATATTCTTTTTCTTCTTTTATCTTCGGTATTTTTCGTAGTATCCCCACGCAGAAGCAATTTTTTTTACTATATGACATATTTTCTAATATGGGCCCCTTTAACAGCTGCCCTGCCAGTTGAACTCTTGGCCTACCCTCACAGACACACGGCCCTAATCGCACCCAATGGTACCCTATTCACCATAGGTTGCGTCCCTGCTTGACTTATATATTCATTCAGTCAATAAGTCGTTGGGGGTTAATGATGGCATCAGATCATCTTATATATAGGAGAGGCTGTATTTAAGAGCGATCTTTCCCCCCCTTTAACAAGCGGGTGTGATCACACTTTCAAATGACGTGGCCTCTACGGAAAAAAGAAATTTTGCATATTTTGACCAATTGTAGAAACTGATATGCGTCCATTTCAACTTTCTTTAAGCGAGCTCGCAGCTATTCAACGGCCTTTATGTGTAGTTCTTGTACATTTCGGTAAGTATTTAAGATCCTTTCTTTTAAATCACATCAATGACTGTGCTAGTACAACCAAATTCATTGGTATCCATCGAAGTGGGTCACGTCTCTTAATACAACAATTATGTGACAAGTAGGTCTTTTTTAGATAACTACGTTCTGGAGCCCGGTTGGGAGTACTGAGCTTGATCATTTCTACCAATTCAAAGCCTTAATTAGCGATCCATAAATAAACATCAATACCAAGATCCGCTAGAACAAAGTGAGAAGCAAAAGGAATTATCTTTGTATTCATTCGCATCCTTGTAGTGCATCGAATCCTTTACCATGTAATGTTTAGGTCAATACTATTGTTATTAAAATCCCGATCCGGATCTTATTATCCTACTATTTTACGATGTTGAAGGACTTCATGGTCTCGATCCAATGTAGAATCTTTATTTTGTGGAATTTTTCGATCCTACTCAACTAAAATATTCACATGGTAGAATCTTAATACGATTCTACGATTTTAGGATCCGATGCTATTTTAGTGCAATCTCATAAATTATTATTTCTCCTATTAAATTTTGGTTAGATGTTACTTAAATCTTAGAGAGATTGAACATGTCTCTTTTACCATGTTGTAGTGTTTTTATCACTCTCTTACCCAATTATTTAGGATCTTATGATCCTACAGCTCGATCCTCCTACTTGCCTCTTTGATGCAAAGTAGGATCTCGGTCGTGATAACATTGGTTAACACTTAACTTGAGAACTAGGTTTGGATTTATGTTAATTTCAACATTGATGAAATTGTTCTATAATGTTAAATAATGTCCTTAAGTGGTCACGTTTATTACTAGTTATTTTTGTTCATCCAAATTTAATTAACCCTTTTATCTTTTCACTGACCCCAGTAGCACCCTTGAACTAAAAAAGCTTTTCAAATTTTGAAGTAGCCCACTGTTTGTCTGTTATAGGAGTGCTAGTTCGTATATAGAAATTTATTTATTTATTTATAGATGTTATAAAGGCAGTCTTCCATCCCTCAATCACACATATGCTCACACACTAGATGCGTATGTTCTTTGAACTTATAGCTCTGTGATCAACTGATTATGACGTTTCTGTTTGCGGGTTTTATTGACAGTTAAGGATTGTTGGAAGATTCTATTAAGTAATGAAAGGAATTATGGAATTTACCTACCATGGAATAGTTTGCTTTTACAAAGTGAGTTGTAATGGACATTATTGAGTATTGAACTGAAGGATGGTGCCTGCGGCTGCTTCTCAGCACTCTACCATTGGAATTCCTTGCTTGCAAAGAGTGGATTCATGCTGTAACAGACAGAAAAGTAGAACTTGTTTTGTCCATTGTACCTTTGTGAAATCATCTCAGTCTGACTTGGCTTCTATATTAAAATATAGTCCTGAGTTTCAATTTTGTTCAAGATGGTCTGGATTGAGTCCAAGGGGATTTTTTTCCTGGTCAAAACACAGAGCTCAGCATGTTAATGTTTGCGTTGACAGTGTTGATGAAATTGAACACGATGGACGAAAGTGGAGGTCAGAGAGATATGCAACTGGTCTACAGAAGAACGTGAGACAAATTGGTTTGAAGAGGCCTGTTTCATTAGGAGGACCTTTTGTTGAAAATGATGAGCTCAAAAACAATGATATTCTTCAAAAATATTGCAGCTTTGGGAAGCTGTTTGAAGCAACAAGGTTGGTGGAGGTCATGGCACGTCAGAGTCAAATTCCTCACTTTCCTTCTTGTATAAATTTGATACGCGGGCTCATTAATCTAGATCAGGTTGAGAAAGCCGCAAAGGTATTGCAACTTGTGGTCATGTCTGGTGGTGTCCCGGATGTTATCACATACAACATGTTGATTGGGGGTTTGTGCAAGAGAGGGCAGTTTCACTCTGCCATTGATTTCTTGGAAGATATGAGCTCTAGTGGCTGTCCACCAGATGCAATTACGTATAACACAATCATTAGGAGCTTCTTTGATAGGGGCAAATTTGATCAGGCTATTGCTTTCTGGAAGGAACAACTTAGAAAGGGTTGTCCTCCTTATATTATCACATATACAATTTTGCTAGAGTTAGTTATGAAACATTGTGGGTTAGTTAGAGCTCTTGAAGTGTTGGATGATTTTTCTGTTGAAGGGTGCTATCCTGATCTGGTTACCTACAACTCTCTGGTAAATTCGACTTGCAAAAAAGGAGATTTCAAGGAAACGGCTACGGTGATGTATAATTTAGTATCACATGGTTTGGAGCCAAATACTGTGACTTACAACACTATACTTCATGCTATGTGCAGTAATGGTTATTGGAAACAAGTTGATGACATTTTGTCCTTCATGAATCAAACTTCCCATCTGCCGACAGTTGTTACTTATAATATCTTAATCAATGGTTTGTGCAAGTATGGGCTCCTGGATCGTGCCATAAATTTTCTTGATGAAATGGTTAGCAGGAACTTATCCCCAGATATAATCACTTACAATACCCTTTTAGCAGCCATATGTAGAGAAGGAATGGCGGATGAGGCTCTTTGCATTATTAGGCTTTTAAGTGATAGCAATTGCTCTCCTGGCTTGATTACTTATAACATTATCATGGATTGTTTGGCTAAGAAGGGTTATATGGAGGAAGCAATGCAAGTGTACAATGAGATGATTGACAAGGGGACTACTCCTGATGATATAACTCATCGTTCTCTAGCGTGGGGCTTTTGCCGGGCAGATAAATTTAATGAGGCTATGGAGGTACTCAGGGAGATGGGTAGAAGAAACCACAAGATTTCAAACAGCTTTTGCAGGTTTATGATTTTGGAATTATGTAGAAATGAAAAGCTGGATATTGCTATTCAAGTACTGGAAATCATGATATGCAATCAGATGAAGCCAGATGCTACTGTTTTTACCAGTTTAATTAGAGGAGTAGTGGCTTCTGGTATGATTGAAGAGGCTAATGAACTCTCTTCTATGCTAGTTCAGAGAGGGATTTTGAGTGAACATGTTAACCCTAGCTGACGTGCAAGTTTTGACTTCTTCAAGATTCCGAGTACGGTCCTTTCAGTATCATTTTCTCGTTGTGCCTTTACAAAGCGTTTTTGAAGGTATTTGTCTTCATGCTTTCATGCTTCCATAATAAAAGCATTTTTATTTTTAAATTTTGACTTGATTTAGGCAAAGTGTTATAAAACAGTATTTTTGTTGCCTGTGATTATTTCATTTATACACTGGCTTTATCCATGAGGCCCATGATGCATAGCTGGATTACACTATAAAGCATAAGCATGGGTGTCTTAGCCCTCAGTTTTTTTCCTTAGCTACGTAATGATATGAATACCTTCCCAAAAGAGCATTGGCCTGTTGATTTTTTCTACCCCTCTGTCCCTCGTCCATTGCTCTATTTCCTTTTTTTTGGGGGTCAAAGTTCACGAACTCTTAAATCTCATCGATTTGTAGGGAAAATTATTATTATATGGGGTCTTATTAGATTCACATTTTGGGAATAAGTTGTTGTTGTTCTCGTGGACCGCATAAAAGTCAATGGGACAATGAATTGAGGACGGAGGGACTAGGGACTAGGGATTACTTAGGGAGCTTATATGTTGTGGAAGCAACTGTAGAAGCATTTGGTTGACAATTGCACTCTCTGCCATCTCTCTTACAAGCCTGGTGGGTCATCGAATAGAGATCTATGTGAAAGACAGAGTGGAAAGGAAACCCTGACTTACGATTGTCTGACTTTCAGTGATTTGTCTGCTGTCATATGGTGTTGGAGCTTAGAACTTTTAGCTTATCTTGTTTTATTGTCAGGTGTAATAGATTTACCGCTCTGAGCATCTTTGTTTTACTAACAAATTGTGGTCGGAGCTGAGTATAATGCCCTAACTTGATGTTAACAATAACCAAAGAATTTCGGGCTTCGCTGTGATGTTCGCCAAGTCTTGTGCATCGGGTGCAGAAAATATCTTTCTGAGTAAACTCTCTTTTTACTGCAATATTCAACAATGGTTGTTAAGAAGCAATCAGTGTGCCATTGCACACTCATTTTCTTTTTTGGTGCAAAATGTCCTTTTTACGTATTGGAGACATCTTTCTTGTGGTTACGTTGAGGAAGATGGGTCAAATAGCTTAAGTGGATAAGGAGTATAGGTTTTACGTATGTTGGACAAACTACATGTCCAAGTGACTGACTCGTCCATGTTACGATAAGTTCCCTTGATCTTGGTTGTAAATGAAGTGTCCAAATATCTATACCCTTGTCCAAGTGTCGAGGATCCGGCACGGGTACTTCAGTAAAATGAAGAGTCTACATATGGTTTTACACGTTTAGTGCTCCTGAATTCCTTCCTTGGACTCGCGAAGGGAATAAAATCATGAGGGAAACAAGAACCAGTTGCCTTTAAATTATCAATAGATTTCACTGTCAATGTGACTCTATCGGTATCTGTAGCACTAAATAGCTCTTAAGCATATTTGTAGCAGAGGGCCTACTTATAGTCCTTTGGTCTCGCTAAGAACTTTACCTTCTCCCCAAATGTTTTCCCTTGTCCTTTCCTTCAATATTTGGAAATCGTCAATATATGGGGTTGATAACAAGCTGAGATGAACTTAAAATTGGGTTACCCTTGCTTAGATTTAGAATTCTTCATATTCGAGTGTTTTAAGTTTGTCAAGCTTGGGAATTCTACTTCTACTTGGCTTGCAGCTCATTAAGCTGCAATCTATTGTTAAGCAAATAGTACTATAAGCTATTCCATCTCTATTATTTCTATATCTTGCTCATTCTTAAAATCTTTTTATAAATATATCCTATCTCTCATAACTCGTATATACACTAGGTGAGGAGACAATAGCCGAATGATGGTGGTGGTGGTGGTGGGCTTAGGATTATATAAAAAAGTTCCTAACATAAAAAAGAAGTAACATGGGTGATTGTTTCAGTTGGATCTAAAGGCTGACAGTTATCCCTTGTCAGTAATGGCTTTTTAGATAGATCAGCAGGTTATTTAGAAATAATAAGAAAATGTATTATCGTAGAGATGGGTAGTTGTACTTCGGAAATGTAACATGTGATTTTTCATCAGCTTTGTTTGTCCTTGCTGGGCACAAGATGTATTGTTATGTAGCTCGCCGCAAGTATTCAAGATGATTACAATATTGTATATTTTTGGTGCTTTTAAAAAGTAGACCAATCTATTTATAAAATAGTGTTTATAAACAAATGAACAATTTTGAATTCAGATAAATATATATATAATTAAAGTAAACAAGTGGAAGATGAATAATGAATGTCTGCATCTCTGCAATTCGTGATTTGGACATAAAGCATCTAACTAATGATCAACATTGATGGAAGAATATTAAGTATCATGAGCAAGAAATGAGCACCAGTGTAAAAATTGAATTAGGATACTACAGCAGAGGTCAATTTTGGACCTGAAGTGCATGTTTGCTAAAGACTTTTAGCGGGCTTTCAGTATATTCACTTTATGCTGGCTGGTTTTTTTCGCTTGAGGGGTGTCAGTTCTGGTCAGATTTAATGCTATTTTTGGCAGGTTGGATGGGTTTCTAGTTTATCAATTTCAATGTTCAGGTCTGAAGTGCTTTTTTACTAACTTGTAAAATTTGAGATATTCAGTTAGTTTCGGCCGGTACCCCAAATGGAAGGAAATTCTCGTTGGTAAACCTGAGTTTTAGAAAATTCTCATTAGTAAACCTGCGTTTTAGAAAATTCTCATTGATAACTTAAGTTTTTCTTTAAATACAAAGGAGCTTGTAGGCTTGTTCTCTAGCTTAATTGAAATTGTGGCCTTGATGATGAAAATCTTTTAGTTTAGCTGTTAAATCAAAAGAAAAATGCAGGTTTACGTTTAAGCATTCATCCAACTCATCTTTCATCAAACTCATCACCGCCATTATCATAAGCCAACACCGCCATCACCCCCGAGGGCCCAACACCCAGCGACTCCCAAAATTATGCTCACTGCCGATAGGTCCACTTACTAACAGAGCCACTAGCCTCTTCTCTTTCAAATTTCGCCACCACCTGCTCCATTTCAAATTCTGCCTATCACTTGCTCTATTAATTCTCTGCCACCATCAACAACAGTGAGTGGTCGAAGTTGACCAAGGAAGCTCTAAATCTAGAGCTTCCATGGCTATATTTGAGTATAAAATCATGGAGTTCTTGCACAAAATGATTGTTTCCCATTATCTCTTCCTTTCTCTTTCCTTCAAATAGATGAGTCATGGTGTGTTTGTTGATGGAGGTGGTGGCAGTGATGTGGGGGTGTGTCTGTGGTGGTTCAAGTGGAGGGAAGTGACATCTAACGGATGTTGGACTGGGGGCATCAGTTTTTTTTTTTTTTTGAAGGGGGGGGGGGGGGTTGGCTCTGCTGTCCAACGTTGGCAGATGATGTATGGCAGGTTGTCTGAAAAACTTAACACGGGGAAATCGAGCCCCAAGGGGATGTGGAAGAGAGATATCTCCATAGTCAGCTGCACATGCTCCTCTTTTTCTAGGGTCATCTTAATTATTGTGTTGATTAAAGGTATGATTTAACGGAAGTGTTAACGAAATTGCCATGGTTTTAATCAGAATAGATTTCATGGTCATTTTGTATATAAAAAAAATCCTGGTTCATGCTAATTTTCTATAACTAAAGGTTGTCATTGAGAAGTTCCCCTTGGGTTTTTGGCGAGAAGGCATTTTGATAGGTCTAGAATATGAATTAAACAAGGGGAAGAAATGAAACGAGCTTAAGTGAGAAAGAACTAAATGGTAAGATGGGGGAACATCTATGGCCGGGTTAGCAGATTGCTATCTGCATAATGTTAAATGAGCATATACTAAGATTAGAGCATTCCTATATAGTTTAATGAGTAAAGATAAATGACATTATAGAAGTATTCTCATAAGCATAAGTAGATGAGCAACACTTTTGATACATGTATGAAAAGGTACTTGGGTAGTCATACTTTTATAATATGTATGTAGGTCCCTTTGACCCTTGTACCCCAAGCTTTCCCACTTAAATACTAGGTGTATATAGATAAGCTCACACACATAACTATACGCTCATGTGTAAATACATAGGCTAATAGGCATATGTGCATACATATATGTACACGCACCTATATATTACACTAACACCTTCATACACATCCAAACACACACACATATTTTGTCTCTTTGAATTATACAAAATAGTTGTTTACTCCGCCTGTGAGTGTCAGTGTGATATTCACTGCCGGTCTCAAGCCCGGATAAAGGAGGAGAGTTGCGGTAGGTTTGGGGTGGCTAGCGTAAAACATAGCCCCATATCATGACATGAATTGACAAATGAAAAACGTGGGGGCGTTCCCTACTCAGCGACGCGCTGCACTTCATAGACCCGGGTGTAGTGATAAGTATGCAAGGGTTGCTAGGTCGTCGCTTGGAAGAGGTGCGCCATCCCGGCGCCCGGGGGTGGTGTCAAATATGCAAGGGTTCCCGCATCAGGGACGGGTTCGGGTAAAGAAGCTAGTCCAGGGTAGTGGTAGGGGTAGTAGGATGCGCTTTGGAACATGGAACATTGGCTCTTTGACGGGAAGATCGGCGGAGGTGGTGGAGGTTATGAGGAGGCGAAAGATTCACATAATGTGCCTTCAAGAGACCAAATGGGTCGGTGGAAAAGCAAGAGAACTAGCCCATGGGGTTATAAGTTTTGGTACTCCGGAAAGGATAAGAGTAGGAATGGAGTAGGCATCATTATTGATAAGGAATATATTGATGATGTGTTAGAAGTTTCGAGGAAGAGCGACCGCATTATGAGTATCAGGCTAGTATTAGGGAGGGAGGTGGTGACTATCATAAGCGCATATGCGCCGCAAGTGGGATTGGAAGCTTCTATTAAACAACAATTTTGGGAGGATTTAGAGGAGGTTGTGCAACGAGTGCCTATTAGTGAAAAGTTGATCATTGGTGGGGATCTTAATGGACATGTGGGCACTAGTCGAGTTGGCTTTGAGAGCATTCATGGAGGTTTTGGGTATGGGGAGTGAAATGAAGCTGGAAGTGGTATCTTGGATTTAGCACTAGCATATGGTCTTAGTATTATGAACCTTGGTTTGAGAAAAGAGAATCTCACCTTGTGATGTATAGGAGTGTAAGTAGCGCGAGTCATTTTGACCTCTTTTTAGTAAGGAATGCTTGGCGGAAAAATTACACAAACTGCAAGATGATACCGGGTGAGAGTGCAGTCACTCAACATAGACTAGTCGTACTTGATTTCCGGGGTAGGGAGGCTTTAAGAAAGTGTAGACCCAATGTGAAGCCGCGAATCAAGTGGTGGAAGCTCCATGGGGAGTACAAAGAGAACTTCCTAGCTAAGATGGCTAGTAAAGATATTTGGTCTTGTAACACGGAAATGGACGTAGATTCGACATGGACAAAGATGGAACTTAGTATAAAGGAAGTGGCGAAAGAGATCCTTGGAGAATCCAAAGGAACCGTACCATCGAGTAAGGACACATCTTGGTGGAACGAGAAGGTGAGACAAGCGATAAAAAACAAACGAGAAGGTTATAAACTTTTGGGAAAAGATAGAAGCGATGTGAACTATGAGAAGTACAAAGAGGCTCGAAGAGAAGCCAAGAAGGCAGTATGGGAAGCTAAAGCAAAGGTAAATGATGAGCTTTATGCAAGATTGGATACGAAAGAAGGGGAAAAAGACATCTACATAATTGCGCGTATGAGGGACAGGAAGACAAGAGACATAAGAAAGGTGAAATGCGTGAAGGGTGTGGACCAAAGAGTGCTTGTGGAGGATGAGGAGATAAAGGATAGATGGAGGACGTACTTTGATACCTTGTTCAATGGTGATAACGCACAAGACATCGGGGATGTACACATTCCGCCAAGTATGTTAAATCGAGAGTTTATGAGGAGGATTCAAAAGGGAGAAGTCGTTGCAGCATTAAAAAAGATGGGATTGAAGAAAGCTACGGGGCCAAATGGCATACCTATCGAAGTTTGGAGGTGTTTAGGGGGGAGAGGAATCGAATGGCTGACAACATTCTTAAACATGATTTGGAGACATAACAAAATGCCATTAGAGTGGAGGAAGATTACTTTGATTCCTTTGTATAAGAACAAAGGCGATGTACAAGATTGTACCAACTACCGAGGAATCAAACTAATGAGTCATACGATGAAACTTTGGGAACGAGTGATTGAGCAAAGACTTAGGAAACATGTGAAGATATCAGAGAATCAATTTGGATTTATGCCAGGAAGATCGACTATAGAGGCCATCCACCTCATGAGACAGATAATGAAACATTACCGTGATAGGAAGAAGGATCTACATATGGTTTTCATTGATTTGGAGAAGACATATGATATAGTACCAAGAGAAATACTTTGGTGAGCGTTGGCAAAGAAAGGAGTTCCACAAAAATATATAGATATCATCAAGGATATGTATGAGGGGGCAACTACGAGTGTGCTGATTACGGTGGGCAGGACAACAGAGTTTCCTATTACGATCGGAGTGCACCAAGGTTCTGCACTTAGCCCCTTTCTCTTTGCTTTAGTGATGGACGAACTAACGAGGTCAATTCAAGATAATATACCGTGGTGTACGATGTTTGCGGATGATATTGTGTTGATTGATGAGACAAAGGAAGGTGTTGAGAGTAAGTTGTAATTGTGGAGGGATACATTAGAAGCCCGTGGTTTTAGATTGAGCAGAAGTAAGACGGAGTATATGAAGTGCAAGTTCAGTGGGGTTACGAGCAACGAGGCAGAGGCGGTTACTTTGGATAGCAAAGTGGTTCAAGGATCGAATGTCTTCCGTTACCTTGGATCCATTCTCCAAAAGGATGGAGAACTAGATGGAGACGTGGCTCATAGAATTAACGCGGGCTGGTTAAAGTGGAAAAGCGCCACGAGGTTCCTTTGTGATTCTGGCATTCCCCAAAGATTGAAGGGAAAGTTCTACCGTACGGCAATTAAGTCTGCTTTGTTATATGGCACCGAATGTTGGGCGGTGAAACAATGTCACGTTCATAAGATGAACGTGGCGGAGATGCGTATGTTGCGGTGGATGTGTGGCCACACAAGGAAGGACCGATTAAGAAATGAAGTGATTCGGGAAAAAGTTGGAGTTGCATCAATTGAAGAAAAGATGAGGGAGAATCGGTTAAGATGGTTTGGTCATGTGAAAAGGAGATTAGGTGATGCACCGGTGAGAAGATTGAAGAGTGGAGGAGTAATCAAATTGTAAAGGGTAGGGGAAGACCTAAGATGACTTGGACGAAGGTAATTGAAAGTGATATGAGGCTACTTGGGATTGAGGAGAGCATGACGTTGGATAGAAGTGGGTGGAGGGGCAGTATCCATGTGGAGGAAGGGGTGTGATTACTGCATTTATTTGTTTTTCTCAATTGTGTTGGTATTTAAAACGTTTTGAAAACCTCTTTTAAAACTTTTTGGTGTAAACCTTGTTTTCAAAAACTTTTTAAAAAATTCTTAAAACTTAAACGCTTTTAAAAACTTTTTATCACTCTTGTCGATGTCATCTCCTTTGGCAACGGTTTCAGTTGACGATTCATGTTAGCCAACCCCAAATCACTTTGGTAATAAGGCTTAGTTGTTGTTGTTGTTGTTGTTGTAGTTGTTTTATACTTATGCATTTCGAATCGTAACCAAATTATTTTAGAAAAGTCAAGCTTCATGAGCTTTAAGTCAACCTAAGGATTTCAAATATTGAACTGAGAAGCTCTAAGTTGAGTGAGTGAGTGATGATTCAAGGTCTTATAACATTAATGTACCCATCAAAATATTCACTTTGTGGTAGAAATCTGAATTGGTGGAGTTGAAGCTGCTGCTCCACGCCCCCATCCTCTTGTTGTAGAAAGCTGATGGCATACACTTCATTTCACTTGTTTGTTTACCTTTTCTTTTTGGACTTCTGAGACAATCTTTATTTAATTGCTGACATCGAGACCTTCTCAGGCTTAATGCATAAATTTAATTGGGTTGCTGCTATAGAAATTATCAAATTTGAGGGAAGGTTAGCTATAAATTGGAAGTAAAATTGAGCTAAAACTCCTTTTCCCCTTTGGATGCTAATTTTTGGTGACCCAAAAAGTGAGGTGAAGACAAATCAAGGAAATTGGAGGGATAGTACAACCGTACCAAAAGATGGCACGCCCTTGCCCCATGGCCATAGAGAAAGTGTAGTGTATGGGCGTGTCACGCTTGGCTACTTTTGCGAAGGCTGTATGCCCATGAAAGGGTCCGGATGCCTGCAGCGTGCTGTTCAGTGGTAAAATCGTGTTTGGCCCTTATGACTTAGTTGATGTCCTCAGAGTCGGGGACTTGTAAGACACAATCCAGAGGTTGAGTCATATTGCTAATATCCGTCAGTTGATTAGTGACGATAGTTGGCTTTCCTCCTACTTGTTAGTGAGGGGTTTTCCATGATTTTTTCTTTATCATTTATTTTTTGCACGCAAGATCTTTTCTATTTCGGTTAATTTGCGCTTTCTTGGCATGACAACTGAACAAGCTATTCGCTATGCAACTTCATGATAAGAAGCTACTAGTGTGCGAATTTCTTTTTCTAGTGGGTTTGTTATGACAGTGCATGACGTTTGTCTTTTAAAATTGTTCCAGTGAGTGCTCCAAGATTTGTTACTTCTGTGTTCTTAAATTTTATTATAACTGCATTTTTGAACCATTGATCCGTAGCTTATTGTTATGTCTGCTGATCTTCTCTTTGACACCTTTTTGGGCACAAGGCTCCGTGGGGCCATTAGATCAGTTTTTCAGTTTTATTTCTGTTGGCTTTCTTGTACTGCTGTTGTTCATAGGAAATAGTTTCTGGATTGGTTTACCCTTGGAATGCTGATAAACATAAAACATTTTTTACCCTTTGGATATAGGAGGCATAAGTAGGGGTGGCCGGTTGAGGGGTGGGGTAGAAGTTTCCATCAGACTGTTAGAAACAATGACAGGAAAGTACATGTATAAGTAGAAGCTATAATATTTACACTTTTGCTGAAACTGATCTGAGATAAGACAGAGTAGTGGCAAGCTTCAAATAGACATGGGACTGGAGGTCTTCAGAAGTAGAAGCCAACATTAAACATGTACAGAATTGTGGCATTCAAAGGAAAAATTTATTTACAGTGTCTTATCTCAGATATGTATAGATTCTATTACAGATCTATTTTGTTTGTATTCCAGAGGCTGAAAGTTCTGTATGTGGAGAAAGAACAGGGAAGGTCTTACTCAAGCGTCTGAAAGAATCAGAGGAAATAGCATCCAGTTCCATTAGTGAGTTTGCCAATTCCATAGCCTCATGGTGCCACCCTGCAAATCCTATCCCTTCAATTAACAAAGTATAAGTTGTTTCATTTGGCTGACAACCCTTTTCGACCATTCTTCCCAGCAATTCAACCGCATCTGTTAGCCTCTGTTCTTTGCAAAGACCAAGTAGGATCATATTGTAGCTAATAACAGTTGGTTTAATACCAAAGTTCTCCATGTCCCTCAGTAATTTCATAGCTTCATCGACCATTCGATCTCTGCATAAACAAGATAGAAGGGCATTGTAAGTAATCTCATCGGGATCAACCCCATTCTTAAACATTTCTTCTACCATTTTCATAGCCCTTTGTCGATCACCGATATTCCATAATGCACTTATCAAACAGTTGTAGGAGCTTGCATCTGGATCACAACCCACGTCACCGAGCTTATCAAAAATCTCTAGAGCTAGATCAGCCTTCCCATTCTTGCATAGAGCTGCCAACACAGTGTTGTAGTTGACAATATCAGGCAGACACCCATTTGATATCATAAGATCTAAAACTCCAATGGCCAAATCCAATTTTCCCTCTTTACAGAATGTTGAAATCAGAGGATCATAGCTATAATTATCAGGTTTCAGGCCCTTTTCCATCATGACTTTTAGCATAGTTAGCGCCTCCTCTACCTTGCTCGCACGACATAATGCAGCTATCAGTATGCTGTAAGTAACAACATTAGGCTCAGATCCTCTGTAAAGCATCTCTCTCACTAATTGTTCCCCGTGTTCCCATTTCCCTCGGTCTAGTAATGCTCGTAAGAGAATGTTGTATGAGATCACGTCTGGATGAGTACCTTGGGAGGGTAAGCTCCGAACAAAGGCAAACGCCTGATCTGCTGACCCATCCTTGCACATCCCTCTAATCATGGTGTTATAGACATAAATGTCGGGTTCAAGTCCTCTTGCTAGCATCTCATTGAATACTTTCATTGCTTCGTTGGTCCCGCCTTCAGTAAGAGTAGCTTCTATCAAGATAGTGTAGGTAACGACAGTTGGTTGACAATCATCTTTTAATAGTTTATCCAACACTTTCGATGCTAAATCAAGCTTTCCCCGGCTGCAAAGGCTACCAATCATGATGTTGTAAGTGACTATGTCAGGAGAATATCCTCTGGCCCTCATTCTGTTAAGAAGCTGATTAGCGTCTTCAATTCTGTTTACCTTGCAGAAACCACTGATCATAGCATTATATGCAAATAAATCTGGCTGTCCTTTTGATTCCAGAATATTCATCACTTTTATTGCTTTATTAACCTCTTTGCTGTTGAAGAACCCTTTAATGAGCTTTGTGCAGAGGACTACATCAGGCCGGTAACCCCTGCTTACCATACCCTCAAGATAATAGAAAGCTTCATTAAAATTCCCTGCTCTATATGACTTTTTGATTAATTTCAGCAATTGGCTCTCTTTAAAATCAAGTGGGTTCAACAATGTCGGTCTAGTTTCGACGGAAAATGCTTGGATTTTTGGTAAATTTCTGAAGTAAATCTCATTAGGAATGGTCTTTTTGCAGGTAATTGGGAAATACTGATGTGAATGCAATGAAGGAACTCGGAGCTCTGAAATGTAAGGAAGACAATTAGGGAATAGTTCAGTTGTATATATTGTCATTTGGGTATTCTTGGTTTTTTTCCTGAGGCTGAATTTTTGTTAAACATTCATGATGACTGCATATTTGAAGAGAGAGAAAGGAAGAAAATTTCTGTAAGATTCTTTCACTACCAGTGGTTGTGGGCAGCTGAGGCTTTTACCTCTCTCTGCTATATTTTGTTTTTTTGGTATCTCTTGTTTATTTAGTTCCTGTGTAATAATCAGAATAAAGGGCTTCTATTGGCCCTAGGATTTAGAAGCTTGACCACTGAGATAAGGATATGGACGTGGATGTCTAAAAAGGCCAACACTTGGCTTAGTTGGGATTGTGTGTATTGAGGGCTACTTGGCCCTATACCTCATGCACAATCCTGAGATTGGCTCTCCTCCACAAACTGTAAATATCTTTTTGTTTCTCTCCTTTTCTCCTTAAACCATGTCAAGGCAAAGCGGCTGTGGTAAAAACATCTAAATCAAGTCATAGACCCTCTTTGACCATTGGCATTGAACCTGACAAAACTAACTCAGACCAGGAATTGATTCGATCTGAGCTACTTCCTCCGTAACAAAATAAATGCACCTTTTGCCATTTTAGGCCGTAACATAATAAATGCAACAAACTTCAAGTTTTTCTATTTTAGTAAGTTTTTTGTGTGAAATTACTAAAATATCCTCATTTAAGAAAATTAAAACCTGATTATATGAATTAACTAAATATCATTATGAATTAACTAAAATCATTATGAATTAACTAAATATCCTTTAGACTAATGACCTTCACCTAATTTTAACCCCAACATTCAATCAAACTTCAGAACTTCAACCATCAACTATCAACTAGAGGTGTTAAAAACTGACTCGATCCGCCAACTCGACACGAAATCGACCCGTTATTAGCGAGTTTGGGTCGAAGGTGTTGACTCGTTTAAGTACACAGGTTGATACGACACGACACGCTTAATAAACGGGTCGGGTTAGGGTTGGAGGGGTTCAAC
The DNA here is from genome assembly GCA_947645195.1 of Patellifolia procumbens. Taxonomy (NCBI): domain Eukaryota; kingdom Viridiplantae; phylum Streptophyta; class Magnoliopsida; order Caryophyllales; family Amaranthaceae; genus Patellifolia; species Patellifolia procumbens. Next base: position 4,777,396 of record CANSGD010000193.1, read on the forward strand.
CCATTTAACTAAGCGGGTTGACATGACATAACACAAATTGCTCAATTTTCAATTTTGTATGTAAAAACAATATGACACACCAACACGACCCGAAATCGGCATGGAATAAACGGTTTTGGGTCAAAGCTCTTTGACACGTTTAAGTAAACGGGTTGACACGACACGACACATTTATTAAACGGGTCGGGTTAGGGTTGAGGGAGGTTTAACCCGTTTATGTAAGCGGGTGACACGAATATGACACGACACGACACGTTTATCAACCATTCATCAAACCCTAACCCCTCTTACCTCCAACCATCAACAACAGCGAAGCACTTCCGCCACCACCGCAGTCACCACTTACTGTCAGCACCTTCGGCACCTTCAGCACAAAATCGAGTAGATCGACCACCTTCAGCACCTCCTGCTCATTGTTGCTCGAGGTAATTGCAAGAAGAGAATTTTCTGGGTTTGGGGTTCGAATTTCTTGAGTTTAGGGTTCGTTTTTTTAGATTTGGGTTTCATTTTTCTCGTTTTTTCATTTAGGGTTCGAATTTCTGGGTTTTTTACTTCGAATTTAAGGGTTTTAGCCTTTTAGGGTTTGAATTTTCTGGGTTTGGGTTTGGGTGTTCGAATTTCTGGGTTTGAGTTCAAATTTCCTGGGTTTGGGGTGCGAAATTATGGGTTCGAAATTTGTTGTTGCTCGAAATTTTCTAGGTTTGAATTTTGGGTTTGAAAGGTTATTGATTTGGGGTTGAGTTTTGGGTTTCGAAATTTGTTGTTGAAAGGTGGTTGAATTTTGGGGTTGCAAGGTGGTTGAATTTTGGGGTTGAAAGGTAGATGAATTTTTTCTGGGTTCCTCGAAATTTTTTGAGGTTGAAAGGTAGTTGAATTTTGGGGTTGAAAGGTGGTTGAAGTTTTTCTGGGTTGCTCGAATTTTTTTGGGGTTGAATTTTGGGTTTTGAAATTTGTCGTTGCTCGAAATTTTCTGGGTTGAAAGGTGGTTGGTGTTGAAGGTGGTGGCTAGTATGGTGGTTAGGGTTGAAGGTGGTGGTTGGAGTTGAAGCTTAATTATCTCCTTAATATGTCATTAAGGAACTTTGCCTAGGAGAGTGTGCCAAGGCCACTTGTTGCAATAAATACGTTACGGAGGTAGTATATCAATCAGGCAAACTCGATATCCGAATTAGACCTAATCCGGAATTGCCACACCTGAATCAACTTGAATTATACTATCAATTATGATCTCTCAATTTAAAATGAACCAAACTTCATCTTAACAGTCTAATACTTTGTTATTTACTTTCATATTAGTCATATGTATTACTATTTGTAAATATTGACTCAAACCATCTTATTTTAGTTATCATTAAAAAATTAATTAAATAATTCCTTAATATATTAACTTGACCCGAAACAAACTTGACTTGAAGCGACCGGATCAAACCCAATCGGCATAGAGGGGGTTTGGTAGTGGAGGAGAATAATTCGATGGTGGGGAGAGTTTCCCGGCCTCAGGGGGGTCATATCCATGAAGGCTTTATGTTGATCCGAGGGAAGGGGAATTGATGGTAGAGAGGGGTTGTTTCGGGGTGGGGGTTGTCGGAGAGTTAGGGGTGAGGAGGGATTCAGCTAGGGAAGGGGTGGTGGGATGGATGGTTAAATGGTGGAGAGTGAGTTTTTTTTTTCATTTTCTAAATCAGTTTTTTGTTTAGAATAATTGCAAAATGCCTTAAGGTCATTGGATATACAAAAAATAAAGTAGAAGGTTACCAAGAAAGGTAAGAAAATTGCCATCAAAGGAAAATTTAAAAGTAAGGGCCACCATATAGATTTTACTAATAATAATGGTGATAATAATAACATATACTCTATCGGTTTCATAATATTCTATCTAATTACCATTACAACAAAAATCAAGGCAAAGAGTAGAGATGGTGTGGAAGTTCGAAAATTCTACAGTAAACGTCGTGTACTGCTATGTACCACTATTCGGTAAATGAAGTATACAGCTAATGCTATGCACTACAATGTAATTAGTTTTTTTTAAAAAAAAATTATACCCATCCCTCCACTCTCTCTCCTCCATTAAAACACGCCATTTTCGTTGAATCAAAGGTTGAAGATGGAAGATGCTGCATTGCAAAAGGCAAAATTCAAGGCAAAATTATGCTAATGATAATTACCGCTATTAATACTTGTTTTTTTGGCAAGATTATGCTTGGTATTTACTTTAGTTGTCCTCTTCTTTGCTGAATTGCAAAAGGCAAAAAGTGAGTTATGGAGGTAGAGGCCAAAAAGCATATATGACAGATAATTTTTTCTTTCGTTTATTCTTATTTTTACACTATCTACCGGAAGGCATATAATACTACTCAAGAATTCTGAAAATGTGTCCCATATATGATATGAAGTTTATTTGAGGAGCAAGGAGATACGTTACTGGAAGTGGCACAATATCGCGAAAACTACTCTGAAGAATAACTCCAGGATACAATTGCTGAATAAAACTGTAAATTCTTGTATTGTTGAAATATAGAGGGGAGAGGAATTAACCGGATCTGCACATGTGTAAAATGATCTTGGTGTTGAATTCACGAATTCACATATTTTATCAGGAGATTATAACAGATCTGCTAAAGTTTACAATTTTTTTTATATAACTTGGTTGAAGCTGTAGGAGGACGAAAAGTATCGCCGGCGCCGGAGATTAATGGCTTCCAGCGCTGGCAAGTACAGGAAGGATAGAGAAGAGTGGAGTGATTCGGCGATTAAGTGTTTGTGGGATGGAGGTGGAATTTGAAGGAGATAGAACGGTGGAGATGTTGAGAGAAAGTAGTGTAATTTAATTAAAGAAAAAAGATAAATTTTAACAATAGTGGTACTGGTACTGTGGTGCATAGCAATATATGATATGTATTGTAGACTCTTTTCTGTTTTATTTATTTAAATAGGAGAAATAATGTGGCCGACAAATAGTGTAGAATTACGTAAGCCCAAAAAATAGGCAAAGTAGTGTCAAAAGAATCTTTGTGATTTAAAAACTAAAGTAAAAGTGGATAAAACTTTGGAAAACAGACTTGAACGGAAAATGGATAGAACATGATAAACGGAGGGAGTATGATGATTAAAGTTATAATAATAACAAGGGAAATTCCCAATGGTGGCCCTTAGATATTAGAAATTCCTAGTGGTGGAAATTTCAAACAAACTTTCTTATTGGTAGCCCTACTGTACAAATTATTCCCAAGCATAACCTTATCGAAAAATATTCGTTAATAATAAAGCATATTCCACTAGTGAACCGTTAAAGCGGACATTCGCACATAAAACGAGGCATTTCGGATTGTTTTTTTTTTCCAATTTCTACCTTCAAATCGATTCTTAAAGTTAAGTTAAGGGAGTTAGTTTTACCTCGCAACGTTCGATTTTAATGTCACAATTGGCAAAAAAAACGACCCAAAAGACCTCTTTTTACGTGCGAGTGACCGTCTCAATGGTTAACTAACGGAATATGCTTTATTATTAACGAAATATTTTTCATTAAGCCTATATTTGGGAATAATTTGTAAAGCAGGACTACCAATGGTAAAGTTTTTTTGAAATTTACGCCACTCAGAATTTCTAAGACTTAAGGGCCACCATTGGAAATTTCCCATAATAATATCGATAACAATGTTAAAGGTAACATGAGAATGATATTTATCATGTTAATGTTAATTATTGTCATACCGACCATTTATAGAAGCCAATTCATGTACCTATACTAGTTTATTGTCCATAAGTATATTATATTCCAACTCAAATAATCATTTAATCGTCAGTTATCCTAACGAGCTCTACTACTTGGATAGACATAGGGCATATTTGACAAATAGTGGTAGAGGTAGAGGTAGTGGTTAAAGTAGGGGTCAAAATTTTAATTTATTAATTTAAGTGTTTGGCAAGGTAGTGGTAGAAGTAACTGTTAATTAGAGGTAGAGGTAAAGTTTAGGTAGTGGTTGTGGAAAACTAAAAAAAGTAGTGGTTGAAGGTAGAGGTATAGGTAATATATATAATAAAGTTTTTAATAAATAATAAAGAAAATATTTATTAACAGCTACTCCAACCGCTATTTTTACCGAACACTAATATTTTACGCAGTTACTTTAACAGCTAACAACTCACAGCTACTACTACAGCTGACAGCTACCCCTACAGCTGACAGCTACCTCCACAACTATTGTTGCTGAACAGGCCCATAAAAGTTAACCTTGTGAAGCGTGTCCATAAGTCAAACCACAAGCAAATCAACACCCTTAATTGTTAATACTCTCTGTCTACAAATTCGCAGTTTATAATAGATATTAACAAAATCTAAAATTAGTTATATAACCCCTTAACTTTGTAAAGAAGCATTATCCTGCAAAGAGCTCTTTCTTCGTCACAACTACTTCACTTATTGCTCGATCTCAGACCTATTTTGGTAACAACTTTTATTTTTATTAGTAGGTCGGGCGAGTATAGCCCATGAAAGAGGAAAGCCCTCATAGAGCAGTGTTCCACTTCTAGTCGACTGTTGGCCTCCCTCGGGAAACATGACCCAATTTCTCTTCTTTCCTTTCGATTTCGGGAATAATCTTCTTTTGTAAGTAATTCACGATATGATAAACTTCAACCATAGCCGAAAAATTCTTTTTCCTAAATCTCGAGGTTTCTTCACCCTAGAATTAAGAATGGAAAATCTTGTGAAATATGTTTTTAGTCTCTCTTTCTTAAGAGAATCTGCTCCGCTTCTTCGACTGATTGTTCGCATCAGATCTCAAAATATCCTTATCCGTTTCTAGAGAGATCTTATAAACCTTTGAAAGCCTTTTTAAGGTATTCAAGTTAGGTGCGGAGTACAAACTTTCCTTGCTTGGGTACCCCTAACAGGGGTCAAGTTAAATGAACTTAAGAAAAAAAGAAGTAGCTCGATAATCTTAAAAGATTCTCGATTATTTTTAAGAGATGGTTAATAAATTTAATGTTTTAGTTTCAAAATGTTTAAGAAACCATTTAAAGAACATAAAGACGAAGTCAACTCAACTAAGTTTGTCAACTAAACAAAATAAATTAAGTAAAGAAAACCATTTTTTATTTTTATTTCGATTGCAGTGATGGGTTGTAGACTGAGCTTTTTCGGCATGTTGGTGTTGTGGCATATGGACCTACCTTCGATGATGCTTTGTGTGTGTTCAATAGGAATATGGAGACTAACATTTTGACTAATCCAAGTGAGATCGATGCCCCCATACTTATGAAGAAACAGACAAATATATATTTCACATGGGTTACTAAAACTGTAGAATCCACGTTTTCTTTATCTCCATGACAAATGACCTTGTGGAAATCTCAACAGGGATCGGAGACCACGCTTCTAGAGTTGACAAATGACAAATGACTTTGGGACAGATTATGAATGGTATAAGACTTATCGTTGTGTGTTGTTGATATAATGATGTCATATAGTAGTGTTTTTCCCTTCATTTACAAGCTAAATTGTGCGGTATTGACTAGGAGCCATTTATGCTAACTATTTCGATATAGTTGTGGTTTGTTTGTTTTATAACGTTTTGCAGGTTTAAGGAAAAAATCCCTATTTTCTATCATTCTTTACCACCACAATGTAGCGGAGAATTGCATCCACCCGATGGCATCGGGCGGTGGATGCCCGATCGGATTCGATCTTCCCAGCCAAAATGTTAGTATGTTCCACTCGATCGGGCAGCCTTGCCCGATCCCATCGGGTTGGACTTTACTTGGTCATTTTGAAGACATTGGAGAAGAAGCCCTGCCCGACCGGGTGGTCTTCGCCAGACCGCATCGGGCAGACATTATTTTTATGCTGCTAAAAGGATGTTCCTAGACCCGATCGGGCGACCCTTTGGCCGATCGGGCAGAAGACACGGAAGGACGAATTTTCGTCTTTTCCGTCCTACCTTATTTGCTTTCTTAGGTTATTATAAATACTTTGGAGCAGGGGTGGAGACAAGGGGGGGCTGGCGGGGGCCACGGCCAAACATTTTTGGGGGGAGACATTATTTTTTTGCCTTAAACTTAGTTTTCTTGGGGGATCAATAAAAGTGACAACTCTATACCAAGGGTTCAATCCCCAAGCCAAACATTTTTTCCTCCTTTATTATTAACTCGCCACTTTTTCATTTCTTACGAAACGTAAAAACTAGCTTATTTATTTCCGGCCCCCCTCAAATTAAAATTCTGGCTCCGCCATTGCTTTGGAGTTTAATTTTACATGGACCTTTTATTATCTCAAATATATAGTTAGAGAGCATTTAGAGTTATTATTCATTAGTTTCATCATTGTAGAGAAGATCCAATCTTGGTTCAATTCAATTAAAGTTATTGCTTTTTGTCAAATTGGTAATCCTCTCTCTTATTGCTTTTTTATTACTTCTTAATTGTTCTAGTTTAGTTGTTGATTATTTCATGATTCAATTATTAGGGTTTCTTATTAGCTTTGTTATTGTTAGTCTAATCATGTATGAGTAGATCTCTTTCTAGGGTGTTAGATAGGAAAGCCATGTTTATACCATGATTGTTGTTTAGATTGCTATTGATTTCTAGGGCTTGATTAGAGTGATTGTGGTGTGGTTTGTTCTTGATTAGTGATTATTGTTAGTGGCCAATTTCATTGATTGCTTGTGGTTAATAATTGTTTGCACAAACCCGTCTTATTATTAGAGGCCTAGGACACACTAGTAGTTCTGATTAGGTTAGTGAACAAGCGGCGTATGTTGAACTATGAGCGTTGCGACTTAACCATAGCTCAGCACATGTTCTAATCTCTCGACTCTTGACTTATGTTTTGATAGTAGTTAACCTTATTTGATTGGTAATAAGCATGATGGACCGAGCTAATACCCTAGGCTTTTCATTCGTAGTTAAATCTCAATTTAATTCTCGCTTCCTTTAGTTTAATTATTAGTCCAGTTAATCTTCTCTAATTTCATCTGAAGTTAATTGGTTGAATATTAACATAGAAACTCTGTGTCCCTGCGGATTCGACCCTGCTTCCCTTGACTACTATTGCTAGAGGACTGTAGGAATTATCTTTGAATAGGTGATATGACTTTAGCCTATCAGTTGTGTTACCGGTTGGGTGTTCCCTTATTTTTTGTTTTGAAGTTGTGTTCAGCCTGCTCAAGGGTTTTTGTTCGGGATGTTTATGAATAACATGTTGTGTCATGTGTATTGTTGGTATTAAACATCGACATAATATTGTGCACTATACCACTGTAGATGTCTGCTATCTGACAGGCTAAAGTCGTATCACCTTATTAAAAGTAATTCTAAAGTCCTCTAACAAATAGTAGTCAGGGAAGTAGAGTCGAATCCACAGAGAAACAATGTTCTTTTCCTAATTGTCAGTCAAATCTAGATTATAGGGAACGAGTGTTGTGGGTAATTATACTAAACTAGACTATAACTAAATCAAGAATATCAATAATAAAGAGTCTAGGGCATAGGTTCACCAATGAACAATATTTTGGGATGAAACACAACAATCAATAATTAATAATGCAGTTAAATAGGTTGATTTGCTCTCTCGAATCGAAGTCAACCATAGAATGGTATTAACAGGCTCTCGCAATTTATTAATACCAACTTTATCTATTGAAACTAGCCTTAATATCAAGTTTATACCTCTCGACGCATAACCTAATATTGCAACACTATAACAATCAAATCTGGCCAAATTTGATTGAATAGATATAAAAACATTCAATAGGGATCAACATACTTCAATAAAAATCAATAGTTTATAAACATCCCTTCATAATTGATCATGGATCCCCTTAAACCCTAGAATTAGACTACTCAATCATAATTGGGAAAAACATATTCGTAATTAAATAAGCAGACATGAATTAATAATCAAGGATTGAATAGAAATAAGAAGAGAAGGGAAATGATACCAATTTTAGAACCAATCTTGCAAAATCAAAGTTTCTATTGAAAATTCGATGTAAATTGGGGAAAAACAAAACTAGGGTTCTTAACTAATCGAGAGAAAAAGAATTCTCATCTAAAATGAATTAATGATGGAAAAAGTAAAATAAAAAATAAGATATGAAAATAATAATATATTCTCTTGAGTCTTTATACCTTCTATTTCCTAAAACAACTAAAAAAATAGAGTCAAATTCGTCAAAAGATAAGGCCTTATTCGACTATAAGCTACACGGAATAACCCTTGTGCGCGGGTCTTCATCCTACAAAACAGCGTCAACTTGTAAAGATCATATCTCACAAACTAGAAGTCGTATTGGGGCGTGTGATACACCGTTGGAAAGATCTTCAAGTCTAGTTTCCAACCCCACTGAATTCACTCAATTTCGATCTTTGGATAATGAGTTATGAGCAAAAGAGTGCACATGAATCGATTTTCATACTTCTTTTAATATGTTTCCGCTATGTTTGGGTTGCAATCTAATTCGAAGATGCCCTTTGCCCTTCTCATTTGATTTAGCTCCTTCCTAGATGCTTCTCATGTTTAAGCTTGTCCAATAATACTCCAATTGTGTTCTCAATACCTGAAAACTATCAAAAACACCGAAAACACACACAAGAGTAATATTTTCTCAACTTAAGTAACTATATGCAATTATGGACTAAAATGCAACTAAATGATCCTAAAATGCAACCTAAATGCATCATGAAAGACCTATATCAATATGACTCATCACTATCGCTCTGAGATTTTACTTGATAAGGAAGTTGACATTGGTAGGGTGGTAGGCACAACAAACCATTACGTCCAGCGAACATATTATTCTACTCTTGGGATTGGGGGGCTTGACGTATATGTTGATCTGTCTGGGTCATCCCCCTTGGCACTAGGGGTGTTCATTTCGTATCGGAAAAAGTGTGATCCATATTTGATCCGAAAATTTCGGATAATTCGGGTATCCGATCCGATTTTTATTTGGAAAAAAAATTAAAATCAATTTTACTTAAGGAAAAAAATTTCGGATATTGATATTTATCCGAATATCTGAAAAATATTCGATTTTTTCTAACATATTCGATTTTTTCGGATTTCTGAAAAGGCCAAAAGGGTGATCCGGAAAATTTCGGATATCCGAAACACAATATTTCGGATCGGATCGCGGATCGGATCAATTGTATAGGATATTTATGATCACCCCTACTTAGCACAATTTGGGATATCTGACTTCTTACCTAGTTGTGTGGTGATTGATGCGACACAATGCAAATGTGTCAATTATGAGGTTGTGTGTTCAACTATTGGATACTAGATTTCTATGCACGCGATGCGTGCGACAACAATTTTATTATGAAATTTCATAATCTACATTAGATAATTTTATGGATAGTCACATCTTACCACCTAAACTTTTCATGTTTTTAGAAACTCTCACCTTAATGTTTTTTTTTTAAAAAAATTCTACCTACCATTTACGATTTTATTAAAAACTCCCACCACTTACGGTTTTTGTCAAATTTCATCAGCAAAATCATTAAGTGGGTCCCACATATACATTTTGTTAACAAAATGAAACTTGAAATAGTTGCAATCTTTCCAAATAGTGATAATTTGTTCCAGATTTGCTCTAAATTCGTTGAGGATTTGCCCTAAATTGATGAAATTGACTTTAATTTCAGCGTAAACTAATAATAAAATGATATGTGGGGCCCACTTCACGATTTTGTTAACGAAATTTAACAAAAATCATTAAGTGGCGGGAGTTTCTAATAAAGTTGGGAATGATAGGTTTAAAACAAAAATTCATTAAGGTGAGAGTTTCTAAAAACGTGAAAAATTTAGGTGGTTTTGAACAAAAAATCCTAATTTTATTTGCATACGATGTGTGTTTTGCCTACTGTAACATGATAAAATGTGAAAGGTACACAACATATTTTGTTCTCAAGCTAAATTCATTTTGGCTCATTTTTCTTTGTAAACATCCCTTACTCCCCAGTCCCCACCATCAACTACAACTTTTGTTATACCGGTAAGGTATTTTTTGCTCATTGTCGAGATGAGAAAAAATTCAAAAATACATGAAAATACTTTATCATATTTCTCACTCATGCTAAAATACTTTATCATGATCAATTTAATCAAATGTGCCTTTACTCATAAACAATCAATTACTCATGTACTTCAAAATATAAAAAAATTCAAAAGTATATAAAAGTATAGCAAAATGGGTGTCTATTTATAGATCTCAAGAAAATATAATCGTTGATATTTTTTAAAATTGTTTTTACTTTGTAGGTTTTTAGATACTTTATCATAGTATCTCGGTTTTCCACTAATTTCTTATAAATATTTTGAGTTTGTATTATTATTATTATTGCTAACATTATTGTTTTATTAAGTTAATATTTTTGTTAACGTTATTTTTTTAAATGTTATTATTATTATCAGCATCATTAAATGAATAATCGAAATTGTGACAAGTAAATGAATCACTCAAAATGGATTATTTGATTTCTCCAAGTGAATAGATACCGGCTCTCCGGATAAACCATATATAAATTGAGAATTTTGGTTATTGGATTAAGTATATAATCACACTCGGTAAAATAAAATGATATATATGTAAATGTATTAAGTGATGAATTTCATAAAAGCTATTAATCATTTAAAGTGAAATATTGAAGGGAAATGATGAACATGTTGCCTTGTATGAAGGGTTCAACAACTACCTACAAGTTTCTTTATTTTATTATGCTGACTTGTCTTCCTTTTATCTTGATGTGATCCAAGTAGAAAAAAGTGTGCATAGTAGGGACTCTGTTATTATGGTCATTGTGCATTATGGTATATGATGAAGTAGGTGGATAACACGGGATTGACTACAATCTACTAACGTTATCTTCTCTCCTTTAATAATTGGATAATATTGAAACTTTGAGTTATTGTAATATTTAGAAAAAATCGCCTAGAATAATGCAACCTTTTGCCCATTCGCAAATAATAATGCAACTTAAGGATTATTCTGTAATAATGCAACCTTTATACCCTGTTTATTTTAAATAGGATAAATTACCGGTGACCTGAAGAGAAGGTAAATTTTCAATTAAAACTTTTAATTATAATTAATTTTTTTTTAAAAAATTAACCTTTCCCACCCTCCCCTTCCCACGCACTGCCAACCCCTCCCCCTCCCTTTCCCCACGCACAACCAGCCTCCCCACCCTCCCCTTCCCCACGCACAACCAGCCTCCCCCTTCCCCACGCACAACCAGCCCCCCACCCTCCCCTTCCCCACGCATAACCAGCCCTCCCCCCTTCCCCACGCACAACCAGCCCCCTCCCTCCTCCCCTTCCCCATGCACAACCAGCCCCCTCCCCTTCCCCACACACAACCACCACAACCACTATGAAACCACCGGCACCTTCCGGCCATGAAACCACCGGCAGCCATCTCACCTCCCCTTCATTTTTACCACCCTCAATACATCCTCCTCTCTCCTCCCCATCAACCGGCGCGACAACTACCATGGACGGGGAGTTCGTGCTGGGTGAAGCCGTTTAGTGGGGGGAGGGGTATTGTGCTGGATGAAAGCCGGCTTTATGGTGGAAAAGGAGAGGGTGGCAGTGACTGGCGGGGGGAGATTGGTAGGGGTGGGGGTGGGAACTGGTGTGGGGGTCGGGAATTTGGGGTGAGGTAGGGGGTGAGTTTTTTTTTGGGTTTTTTTTTTTTTTTTTTAAATTTTTTTATAACTCAATTTTTAGAACCAATTAAAAGCCGACACGTGTCCCACAAAACCTATTCTTCAGGTTATATCCAATTTCATCCGGTTTTGTCCTATTTAAAATAAACGGGATATAAAGGTTGCATTATTCCAGAATAATCCTTAGGTTGCATTATTATTTGCGAATGGGCAAAAGGTTGGATTATTCTAGGCAATTTTTCCTAATATTTATTATTAATTTTGTATGTGTACATATATATTATTTTTCTAACCATATTGCCTATTATTCTACAAAGTATTTTCGTCGGGGTGGATTTGAAATTTTTCAGTTTTTTATTTGTATTTTTGGAAGCTTGTCTCTTTTGCTTTATTTTTCCAATGTACTTGTGCAGGTAGTCCTTTAATTATTGATAATTAGCCAAACAATCTTATAAGTTGTGAGACTTATTTAATTTTGAATTTAGTATGTCTTATTTTAATAGTCTTGCATTTATTTTCTCGGAAATATGTGCGGCGGTAGCATGCCCGTCGAGTCAATCCCACATGGATTTTCCCTTATCATTTTTATAAAATGAAAGTTCGTTCAGATCAGCGGGGGTAATACGTTTACAATTATCGTAGAATCTCTTATTTACACATGATCTCCAGAAATAAGAGAAAATAAACTACTAATTAATTCAACCATGTGATATCACGTTGATTTGTTTATCAAATCCATTCCTTGAAAAAATTTGAAACGTTGGTGTACAAAATTGGAATACGCCACCTTTGTGACCTTTGTTAGATTTAAGGGGGGTATTATGAGCATCACACTCTTTTTTTTAATTAGATTGTTATCCCACTGTGTACGGGGTTTTCAATGTTGTAGAATACAGTAAAGTTGAACTCTTTTCCTTAGCTATGACATGTGTCCATTAATGAGACAACCAATATTAATTAAGGATGGACATTCATGGCCGAGGGAGTGTCATCAATCAAGCGAGTACACCAAATGAATGCCTATTGCAGTTGTTGAGGGTGGTATTTTCAAAGAGTATACTACACTAACCTAAGTGTACTCAACGTAAAAAAATTGACTGCAACATGTTGTACAATAAAATCTCGTAGTGTATATAATGGATGGCATTGATATTATGATTTCATATAGAGTTTTTCCCTTTGATTTGCAAGTTAAATTGTGCAATATTGACGCTCTTAGGAGCCATTTATGCTAACTATTTCGATATAATTGTGATTTGGTTGTTTTATAATATTTTGCAGGTTTTAGGGAAAAACTCCATATTTTCTGTCATTTTGACCACCACACTATAATGGAGAAGTTATGAGACATATAGGAGGTCTCGAAATCATGTTTGAGATCCTAAAGGAGAAATTTCCTTGAAGAACTTGGCTCCTGAAGCCAAGTGATGGACAACCCAGAAAAGCATCAGCTAGACGGCGATGCCCGATCTTGCATCGATCTTCCAGCCTCATTTCTGATGATTTTTGGCCCGATCGTGCACCTTTTCCCTATCCCATCGGGCGGCAACACACTTAGCAGTTTTTGAGGTTTTTGAGGAATTCCAAGAAGCAAATCAGCCCGACGCCATCGGGCAGCTTTGCCCGATCGGGTATCAGGGTTTCGGCCCCGATCGGGCGACATCACCCAATCCCATCGGGTGCCTTTGTACTTACTGTTGCTGCTATTCTGAAGACACGACCCGATCGGGCGGATGACAAGGAGAGGCGATTTCTCGTTTTCCCGTCCTATCCTATTCGTTTTCTTAGGTTAACATAAATAGCTTGTAGTTTATTTTTGCAAACATCTTTCATTATCTTTAACATTATTAGACAACTTTTAGAGAGTTTCTTAGTTTTCTACTGTAGAGGATATCAAACCTTGGTTCGTTTTCAATAAAAGTTATTGCTTTCAGTCAATTGTTATTCTTCTCTCTCTTATTGCTTTATTATTATTTCTTACTTGTTCTAGCTTAGTTATTGATTTGTTCATGATGCAACTGTTAGGTTTTCATATTAGAATTGTTATTGTTAGTTTAATCATGTCTGAGTAGATCTTTTTCTAGAGTATTAGAGAGGGAAGCCATGTTTATACCATGATTGTTGATTAGATTGCTACTAGTTTCTAGGGCTTGATTAGAGCGATTGTGGTGTGAATTGTTCTTGATCAGTGATTAATGATAATGGCCAATTTCATTGATTGCTTGTAGAATAATTGTTCGTACAGACCCGTCTTACGATTAGAGGCCTAGGACACACCAGTTTTTCTGATTATGTTAGTGAACATGCGGCATATGTTGCATTATGAGCGTTGAGACTTAACCATAGCTCAACACATGCTCTAATCTCTCGACTCTTGACCTAGGTATTGGTAGTAGTTAAACCCTTTGATTGGTATAAGCATGGTGGATCAAACTAATACTCTAGTCTTTTATTCCATAGTTAAATCTCAGTTTAATTCCCATTTTCTCTAGTTTAGTTAGTAGTTCAGTTTTTCCAGTCTGATTTTATGTGAAGTAGTTATTTGATTGAATATTAACATAGAAAATCTGTCTCCCTGTGGACTTGACCTACTTCCCTTGACTATTGTTGTTAGAGGACTTTAAGATTTATCTTTGATTAGGTGATACGACTTTACCCTATCAGACATTCGTTTGTTTTTACACAGAATATAACAAAAAAAATATATTAATTGTTAATAATTTAATATAGTTTGCAGTAATTTCATCCTCCCATTCTCCATCTTTCACAGGAAAAACTAGTTTTTTTTTTTAAAAATGAAAAAGGACGAAAATGCACATTTTTTGGTCTTCACTGTTGAGTTCAAATGTGCTTTAGACTTTGTTCTTTTAGACTGAATGAACTAGACTGGAATAACTTAAACACAATCGACTTAACTGAAATCTCTAATTCAATAAAAGGTAAACTGAAAATAATTTACATTAATTCAATTCAAAAGAAGAACGCATCAATTTTTCAATTGTTACCTTTTTCCCCTTATAAGTCACACGTGCCCCTTTCGTTTGTTCATCACACCAGCACGTGCCTTCTCCCACCAGAAACACGCCTAATTAGAGATTACAAAATCAATATAGTATTTCACAATTCAAAGACAAAAATCACACTGAGTGATTAAAGAGAGAAGAAGGTGGTGGTGGAGAGAGATTAGAGTAATAGAGAGAGAAAGAGAGGAGATAAACAAACAATAACAATAACAATAACTAAAACAAATTCTTTGATAAAAAAATAAAGAAAGAGAGAAAAAAAGGCTTAAGCTTTCTCCTTCATTTCCTCTCTCTTTCTCTCTCTTGTCTCTTTTTGTTATCTCCATCTTTCACCAAACCAAACCAAACCCAAATTTTTTTAACAATTAAAATTGTGGGTTTCTCTTTACATCAAATTTTGGTATCTGGGTTGTTGAATTATTTTTTGTTTAATCTCTGGGCATTGAGAATTCAATAGTTCTGCCATTATTTTTTGATGGGTAATTAAATGTTGGGTTGGATTTGATTATCTGAAATTGGGTGTTGGTTAATCTCGGATCCATGGAATTGATGTAATTTGAGGGTGGTGTTGTTTATTCTAGCAACGAAGAAAATTATGATAAACAGATTTTGATTTGATTGGTTTCGGTGGATTTAATTGATCCACCAGAAAAAGAGCTGATGATTGAAAATTGAAGAAAAAGGGGTTTGATTTTTGAGGTTAAAAAAATAAAATTCATTGCTTTGTTTGTAGAAGCATAAATTCTGGGTGGTTTGATGGATCTTATAGTTGGTGGAAAGTTTAAGCTAGGCCGCAAAATTGGGAGTGGTTCTTTTGGTGAGCTTCATTTGGGTATGTTTCTTATTGCAATTTCACTTCTTTATTTGGTTTTATTGGTTTTGGTTGTGCAAGTTTAATTCTTGTTGATTGAATTAGGTACCAATATAACAAATGGAGAGGAAGTTGCTGTCAAGTTGGTATGTGCTCTTGCTCTCGATTTCATATTAGTCTTGTTTGAACCTATACTGTTTTATGTAGTTTGTAATAAGCTAACACAATATAGTGAATTAGTGATATACTAGCACATATGTTTCCGGGTTATTCCTGATTAGGGCGCGTTCTTTTGACCTGAACTGGAACTTATTCGACCTGATCACCCCTGATTTCCCCTTATTTTTTTATCAGACCTGAAACTTACTATTTTAGGGTGAAGGGCACACACACGTAGTTAGTAAACGAGGACAGTTCTTTTGCTTTACCACTCTTATTGAAGACCTTGTTTGCTTAACATTGAAAGTAGGGTTCTTGCACCTCATTGTCGCCCCCTGCAAATACTGTCTTGTTCCTTTGCTTGATCGCTCTTACTGAAAACCTTGTTTGCTTTACGTAGGAATTAGGTTCTTGCACTGCATTGCTGTTCCTAGATAATCTTGTACGATTTATGGCGATAGGCTTAGGAAAGTGCAACATCCAGTTTGTTGCAACCTACCTAGCCCCTTTGGAAACCTTTATTGATTCATTTAGTATAGTCATGATTTTGGTTGCTAACAATGCCCCTACAATCAAACAAGACACCAATATTCATTTAGCTGATATTGTGTTCTCTTAAAAGTTTTTCAGCGTAGTATGTAGCATACAGAAGGTTTGACATGAATCAGTATGTACAGCTCAACAATCTGTCCATTTAAGCTTATATCACAATAAGGGTGCCGAAGTACGGCGGTTGACTGGAGTCATGCCAGTATTAGTTTCCAGAAACCTTTTGGATTCTAGACAAAACGGTCGTAATATTTTGAAACAAGGCTCCCAGAATTACTAACTGAATATGCTTTGATTTTATACACATGGCACATTGTTTAGTGATTCAAGGCACCAGAACCAGCTACTGTAATGTTGTTTAGTGAATTTGCTCTGGTTTTCTAGGTTGTAGCCTGGACTTAAGTATCTTGCGTTGAGAGTAAGGATGTTGTCCCGTATCTGAATGGGGTTTCCTTACTTATGATGAGAAAAAGGATTAATTTTTTCTACAGGTTTGCTTTTTATGTACATCTGACCCCTCCTTACCTTACCTTATGGAGTGAGCCTTGGAGGCATTGGGTTGTTGTTGGTTTGCTTTTTTAGTTAGTGAGAATTGTTTGATGTTATGAGCTTGCTTCTCCGTCCAGCGGTGGGGTTTTAATCTTAGCAGTCAATCGATACCCTTTTTCTTTGTAGTTGTTTAAGTGACATCAAACATCTGAATGAATCTATAGAACAATGAGGATTAGAACTTTAGAAAGGCATGAGCCCTTGTTTAGGAATTTGTACTAACTGATAATACAGGGCTCAAAGACATTAGTTTGGAACTCAGTTATCTGAGACTGGGAGTTATTGTGACGGAGTGGGAAGTAAATCGCAGATACAATTACAGTCCCATTATCATGGAGAAGACTTGTAAAGCTTTGCAGCCAATTCAGGGAATCGCTTAGTTCAGTATTAGTCTCATTTGCAATTTTTCTTAGTTCAAGAAGTGTTCTTTCAACTTAATATGAACAAACCTATTTTATATTTTAGTCTAAATTTGAAATCACTTTTGCGCTTAGCAATGCACAATTTTGATATCTTTCATTATCTTTTGATATCTTTTTTTTCTAAAGTTGGTTTTTGAAGTTTTTATTGTGATAGGACCATCTTACACGCATAAGTTTGTTTTACATTTAAGTCTTTATTTACCGACCAACGTTAGTATAAAAGTCAAAATGTTGTAACCAAGGAACAAATAGACTGGTATGAATGTGCAAACGTTTGATAAATGAACAATTATTTTATATAATATGTTTTATCTAACATATAATTATTGTTGGCCAATATTGACCAACAAACATAATTGTGAAAAAAGTTCTAACACGGCGAGTCACTCTTACGTAGCAAGAAGGACGTGATTTTTTTTGCCATGTTTTGTCACTGGGTTTTGTAGAAGGCAACTCCAAAATCTGTTATAACTCACCCATTTCATCACCGGGATGGCTGTGTTTTAATTCCATGTTTACTTCCATGTTTGGAAGACTTGGCCTCTGCTTCTATGTTGAAAAGTGTATTTCTATGTAATAGAATGAGCTTCTCCTTTTCTGGTCAGGGAGGAAATAGACCAGTGATGAATATCTTTATTAAATTTTTGCAAAGGGTTCAAGCCTAATCAATCAGTGCTTAAGAGACAGACTTGATCACTTACTGGTTTAGGTGCCTTGTTTCAAGGGGTTAAGTGCATCTTGTTCAATGCAGGATGTCCGACCACGGTTCGAAAATTCTGTTTCGGCCACGGTCGCGGGAACGGTCACAATGTCACGGTAATGGAATCAATGCGGTTTCCGTACCGCTAAGTATCGGCCGAGACCACTAAATATCGCTTGAATTGGCCTAAAACATTTTTTTTACACCTTTACAATGCGGGTAGTATCGGTTCCGTAGATTTGAAAACCTTTTCAATATGGCCGATACAATACGACCTTGTTTTGACACCATGCATCCGGCCGAAGCCGGAATGTTTCTACCGGAACGGGGAGGAAACGCGACCCAGGACGCCGGCAGTCCCGTTCTAGTTCGTTGATGGCGGTTCGTTGTTGTCGTCGTTAGGGTTTCAAAAACCTTAAATCTGGAAATTAGGGCACCAAATCAAGATTAAAGAAATCGAAAACTTGGGGCTTGTAGTCGCTGGCATTAGGCGAAGGCGCGAAGCTGCCACAGATTTTTCGGCGGTTTAGCATATTGCACAATTTTTCATGGGCGAGAGAGAGTAGATCGATGAAGGGAGAGAGAAAAGAAACTCTCGGGGAGGGAGAGAGAGAGAGGAGAGAGGGAGGAAATATTACGTGATTCCTTTTCCTAATTCTTTTTCTTTCTCAGTGCTCCCCTCCCCCTATCACGTGATTCTTCCTTATTTTTTTAGAAGGCATATTTCTCTTTCTTTTCTATTTTCCTTTCCCATTAAAATAGACCACTTGTTTTTACTGAAAATAAATAAAAAAATATGAAACTGCTATCGTACCCTACGTGGCTACGTCCCTGAGACTAAATTAATGGTTTCCGTTTTTGTTTTGAACCGTATTTTGTTCCGGGTAACCTTGGTCATGTATCCCAACTTTCATACTTATGCACTGTTTTTCCTCCATATATTTGTTTAGACAGACTAAAAGGATTGTGCATTGGGTGCGTCTCTGGAGGATATGGAGTGAGACGTATCCTGTTCCATCTTTCGCCTCTAATTTGGTCGATGTTGCATTCCTTCAATTTGCTTAAAACCCGGTTTTTACACCTTTAAAATGCGGCCAGTATTAATTTGGTAGATTTGAAAAACCTTTACAACGTGGCCAATATGGTACATCATGGCCTTGTTTTGACACATCATGGCCTTGTTTTGACACCATGTGAGTGGGATCTTATGTTATGAATCATATATGGCATGTAGACTGTAGGTAGTGTGAGGCTAATGATCCAGGCTTGGTAGCTAGAAAGTTTTTGGCCTGTAGTTTACCAACTAGTTCTTAACCTCCAGAAGCAACCTTTTCGTATTGGCTAGTACAAGTATTTGTCAGGAAGGTTATGGGTTAAACAAAACAGTAAACGCTCAGCTTTGTACATTCAGGATACAGGATATATATTACCTCTTGACGTCTTGTGTTTTCTTTTTTTTAATACTTCTGTGTTATTTAGTAAATAGAATAGTGTGTTGAGTGATTATATCTTTGGTAACCTCAGGAACCTGTGAAAACAAGGCATCCACAGCTTCACTATGAGTCAAAGTTATACATGCTTCTCCAAGGAGGGAGTAAGTTTCTGTTCATTTTTGTGCTTTTCTGTCAGAATCTTACTGCAACAGTGCTAAGCTTAACTGTATCTGATTTATCACTTTGTTTTGCTAATTGAAGCCGGGGTTCCTCATCTAAAGTGGTTTGGAGTTGAGGGTGAGTACAATGTCATGGTGATTGACCTTCTTGGGCCTAGCCTTGAAGATCTCTTCAATTATTGCAACCGGAAGTTCTCTTTGAAAACAGTTTTGATGCTTGCTGATCAGTTGGTATGTGCATCTCCTGTCTCTGCTCTGACAAAAAGTATAATTTATATTCGCGTACCCATTTTCGTGATTTTGTTCATGTCATTGTAGATCAGCAGAGTTGAGTACATGCACTCCAGGGGCTTTCTTCACCGCGATATTAAGCCTGACAACTTTTTGATGGGCTTGGGACGGAAAGCAAACCAGGTTCCTAATCGTACTTCTGCATTTTAAATATAATTTAAACCATTATCCAAGCATAATAAATTGACCACAACACAATCTTTATCCTAGGAAATAATGTGTTGGCATATACTCCTCTGTTTCAATTTGTTGTTCTTGAAGGGAATGTCTCGATTGCAGGGCAAAATTTGGACCATAAATTCTCATCCATAATATATGTAGCAAAGTGTATCTTCGAACTATCAACTTTTCTTAAATTTTAAAGAAATATTAATGGTTAAGGTTTTGTCTTAATATTGAAAATACATCTATGAACAACAAAAGAAAATAGAGCTGGTATGTAAGTAGACTGATGGCTCATGTCGTACACAGGGGTAAAATTTGTTATATAATAATGTTTCTTTGCTGGAGAAAGTTATGAAACCTTAGAATCTGTATGTTAATTTATTTGAAAACTATTATGTACGTTAGAATTGCATCACATGTTGAGTAGAGGTATATTTCTACTCACATCGCACATCTCACATCGCATGAACTCATTATTATATGTATACATTTATGCATATATATAATTAGCTGAGTTGAGAACTTGGGACCAATTCTCTCGACTTATGAGTTTGATATTCTTTTTTTACAAGTTCATAGAGTCATCTCCATTAGGAAATGACATTCTTATGGTTGTCTATCGTCTTATAGTGGTTTTCATGTGGGCTAGAGATCATAGACTGGTTAATGTCAAACATGTTTTTAGAAAGATTATGAAGATGTTGGTAGAACTAAAACCATGTAAGAATCAAAATGAAGTGTAACCCAATTTAGTTTGTTACACAAATAAAGCAGGAGCATCCTAGTTTGGGTCAAGGTTGTATTCTTAATAACTAGTAAAGAGGCTAAGGGGGCGTTTGGTTTGGGGTAATCAGGAAAGGGTATTGATTCCCTTACATGTTGTTTGTTAGATGTATTTCAATCATTTCCTTTACCCCTCCTAACCCCCAAACTCCTCTACTACCATTCCCCACCTACCCCCAAGGTATCACTTACCCTTTCCTCCTTCTTCACCATGGTCAATTTGACTCAATATTGACCACTAACTCACCACCAAATGCCACCACTCCCACCACCACTGTCACTAGTACCATCACCATTTTCACCACCACCGGCGATCCCAGATCAGCCAACACAACCACCGGCGAACCCATATCAGCCGACGCCACTGGGCCAGATCAGCCGACACACTGCCGTCGCCCAAAACAACCCAGATGAGCTCACGAACCCACAACCGTCGCCCAAAACAACCCAACACAAAACCCATGTTTAGCGCCCTCCGTCGACCCCCATACACCATCGTCGTTCATTTTCGGTCAATGGATGACCTTTTCGGCGCCAAAGAGAACCACTGAGGGACTTGAACCCAACACAAAACCCATTTTCGGTCAAATCTGAGAAATGAAGAGTGGTTTCCGGCCGTTTTAGGGACTTGAACGGCGGCGACTTTAACAAAACTAGGAGGCAATGGCGACGACGTGAAGAAGATGGAAGAGAGGAAGGTGCGTGGTGTTCAGGTTGGATATCTCCGGCGAAGGTGACGGTGTTCAAGGCGGGAGGTGCGTGGTGGCTATGGTGGGAGATGAAAGAGAGGTGGAAGAGAGAAAACAAAAAGACATATAACCAAACACCATATAATATCAAAGGGATTTACATTCCGTTCCCCTCCTACCCCTTTCTTGATTCCATTCCCTTTCCCCTATAGAAACCAAACGCCCCCTAAGTATTGCTTGATCACCTTTCCATACTCCTTCTTTGGTCTCACACGACGATTGTAGTTTTAGCGAACTGTGGAATGGTGTGTTAGGAGATGCATCTTCCTGTGTCTCTTGGCTAAAGAACACTAAGTGAAACATTTGATGTTGTTCTCTTATGAATATCTATTTCAACCTTAAATCCTTAAGAGCCTACAAGAACCAAACTTAATTTGACATGATTCAATTATATCTATGTATTATTGTGAAGAACCAATTTATCGATAGCTTCTCTTCATTTGTTTTAAAATGTAATTTCATGCATGATAGATTTTCCAAGGGTGTTTTTCTTAGGAAGAATAGTATTAGGTGAACAGTAGGAGGAAAATGAACCATTTTTATGGGGCATAAAATGTAATCTCATGCTTGATAGATTTTCCAAGGGTGTTTTTCTTAGGAAGAATAGTATTAGGTGAACAGTAGGAGGAAAATGAACCATTTTTATGGGGCAAAGTCTCTTTAGATTCTCCTAGTTTGTTTGGCCTACTTAAGTTGTCCCCTTGATAAGAAAGGAACAATAGCCACAAGGTTCTATGTTGGATTTATTGTATGTGAAAGTGGTGAAATTAGGTTGTGCTATGAGGGGAGGTCATGTCTCTTAGTGATATTCCTTGGTTTTAGTTGATTCTGACTCTGAAGTGAGGATGAGAAAATTGTTTGAAACACTTTCTAGAATACAAAGAACTTACTATATAAATTCGAAAGTAATATAATTGCACTATGTCACTTCTTGGTTTTAAGTTTTACTTACCTTTCATAAATGATGCTTGTAAGTGAAAATAAAAAATCAGCTCCTCCTTATGTGATGCTTTCACGAGAAGGCATTGAGGCTAGTGATTACTTTGAAGGGACAAATATATCTTTTTTGATAAATAATATTAATTATGAGTCGAAAGACACTAAGCGGGTGTTGCCTATTTACAAAAAGAGGGCTAATGACAAAAAGCTCAAACCCTAGCTGTCATGGAGCAATTCATAAAAAAAATCAAAGAAAGTCAAAAGACTCAAAACTAATCCTGACTTCAGCTCCACAAGCTATGCGATAAAGAAGTCTAAAAGAAGAAACAAAGCTTCACGAGAGGAAGATAAACCCCTTAAATATTGTTCGTTTCTTTCCTTCTAAGTGCAACACTAAAATGCCAAAGGAATCATCGTCCAAACCTTGGTGAGCCAACCTTTTTCATCATTGGCAACTAGAGCATATTTCACATAACAAGGTTGGAAACAAATTGAACCTAGCTTATCCTAGACAAGATTAAATCCATGTGCCATAGAGAAAGAAGATAAATGAAGGAGATGAGTAACTAATTTCTCCTCCTTAAGGGACAAACTACAATGACTAGCAACGGACAACTCCTTTTCTTCGGAACATCCTTCATAGGAATCTTATCTTTGAGCGTCGCGTCGCCCAAGGGAAGTAACAAGCTAAGGAGGAGGTTTTGTAAGGATGAAACAAAAGCTTTTGACAGGAAAGGGACTGCTCCTTTTATGAAGCCAAACCTTCTCATTATTCCCCTTTATGAAAGACATTCTAGGAGCCTTGAGAATAAATCTTGCTCCCATTCATAAGGAAATTTCAAGAAAGTAACATTTCAATACCAATGGTGCTTATGGCTGGTTATTCCAAATTATTACATCTTTCTTCTTTGGAAAATGCAAATCTGAAAACATTTTGAGCTTTCAATGATTGGTCTCCTCATGAGATATCATGCCAAAATAAAACTCTTCGACCACCCTTAGCTTTGAACACAACAAAGTACTTCAATTTTTGCAACCCACTTGAAATGGATTTCCAAATGCCTCCACTATGAGGAGAAAAGATCTTCTTACTCCATCATCCTTAGTGCTCAACGGCGTACTTTTGTTTGGTGATGTTCTTTCACAAAGCATTATCTTCATTTGCAAACCTCCAAAGCTATTTCCCCCAAAGAGTCCATTCACTAAATGGATAGGCCTAATACCAAGGCCTTTGACGCTAGCGCCGATAAACGTCTTTCCACCGAGCCCAATGTATCTGAATTAATGTTCGCCCATATAAAGTTTCGCTCATTTTTTTTCTACTTTTGCACCTCACTTGCTGGGATACTAACGAAGAAATGAAATGGGTAAGCCGAAAGAGTGCTTTTTAATAAAGTTAGTTTACCCTTTCTTGAAAGAAGGTTTGATCTCCATGTCGCAAACCTTGTTTAGAAGCTTTTAATGATAGATCCCTAATGGAGATGCACTTAAAGGAGCGCTAAGAGGGAGGACTAAGTAAGAAGAAGGAAAATGCTTCGTGCCACACCCTTAATATTCGCTAAAGGATTCCGAATCTGGAACCTCATAAGTCATAACTGGGATTATAACACTTTTCTAAAGGTTGACCCTCAAGCCAGACATAGCTTCCAGCACTAGGAGAGCACATCTCAAACACCTCAAGCTCAAGTTCATCTGCTTGTTAAAAACTAAAAGTACCATCGACAAAAAGGGGTCGAGAACTGATGAGTTGATTAGAATTATTGCTTTTAAAGCAAATAAATGCCTTCCAAAAAGCCCAAATTGGAAGCCTTCATTAAAAGCTTACTAGGAGGCTCTATCACAAGGGTGAAGATGCGGGGAAATAGGATTGCCTCCATGCAATTTCTGCGTTTGCTACTTTGCTAGGAAAACCCATTATATCCATGAAATAAATAAATAAAGTGCTATGGTATTTAAGGACGAAAATAACTAGGTCATGATATATTTTTCTGCTACCACCAATTCCAGACTGCAACCACTTCTCTTAGCCTGCTGTCTGTAATCTCTGACGTAACTATGCACTATCTAGCCACCACAAGTGCATGTCCTACCTTGCTGTCCTACTGCCAGACCCACATTCTCGCACGACAACCCATGTATTTTTAAAAAGATTTCGTTTTTTATTTCTTTTTAAGTCATATTGAAGATTCAGGGGATCAAAATCTAGTGTTCATTTACTCATTGATTGTGTATAAGCCATGACTACTAACGGTGAGTAGATCTTTTTATTTGCTTTACATCTTCTGTTTCACAATAAGTGCAACACTGGAAGGTACAATATTTTAGGTGCTCATTTGATGAGGTAAGAGATAGAGAGTTAGAAAGGGGATCCATGTCATGTGGAGAGAGATACAGAGAACCCATTGATCATATAAGGTCATAAGGACATGTTGCATTTAAATTTCTTTAAATGGGAAATGTTGCAATTATTGTAGGAGGAAGTATTATGGTTAATCATTAGGTGAAAATCGCCAAAGCCTGGCTATTACAATGTGGGTTTGTAAATTCTCTCATTTAACGGGGAAGCAACTGATATGCTGTCCAAGTGCGTGCTGAGGGACAGGGTCTGGTTGCGAAATTTCCAAATTAAGTTCTCACTCTATTCTCCATCTCTGGAGGTGGAGATTCCGAGGAGGTGGGTGGGTGGTTGATCGGGTAGCTTTCTTGTATATCTTTTTTTGCGTTGTTTAATATTGCCTCTGAGGTACATGCTTTATCTCAGTTGACAGCTGGAAGGCCAGGGTATCAGACTTCCTATGAAAATGACTGCTTTTGTGCGGACTTTACGTTGGGAAGACGATGGTTGACATTCTGCCGGATATGTGGATGTGGTGTTGTACCAATAACTATTGTTGCTAGTATGTTTTCAGTCATTATTAGGCGGCATGCAGTACTTGGAGGAGGCTCAGAGTAGCCTTGGGGCTTCCCTTGTATTGTTTGGAGCAATTGGTGGGATTCAGAATGGCCAAGGAGAAGATGGTGTTGTGGCAAAACACTTTTTGGTCAGAACAATGTGTCTGCATTTTCTCAAACCACATTAACTATTAAATTATACCTCCATGCAGATGTTTGTTTTCAGATGTATCGCATACTTGTAAATGGACCTGAATTGAGTTTACCACCTCACAAAGCTTGTTCGAATCAGTGTATTTACCATCTCAAATTCTCAACATCAACAACAATGACAACATTGCCAAAGCCTTAATAACAATAGGATGGGTTTGGCTGCATAAGCCAAGATTTTACCATCTCAAAGTCTCAACATCAATTACATTTTTGTCTATGATGTTAAAAACACAATGGGAATTGATTTTTGGATTAGTTGACCAAGGAATCAGCTATATACAGCAGATTTACGCGTTGTCTGTTTCTGTACTGCAGGTTTACATCATTGACTATGGCCTAGCAAAGAAGTACAGGGATCTTCAGACTCATAAGCATATACCATATAGGTATGACACCGGCACATTCCTGTTATATGTTCATAAGAGAAACCACACATTGCTGGAAGTTTGAAATTCATATTCTCATAGGAGATATCTGTTATTTGTAATCGTTTTCATTTAAACAGAGTTTAATTTGATTGACAAGCCAAAATCTTTTTCTCATTTTTAGATTCAAATTCCGTTGACTCAGTTATTAATTGTCAATCATCTAAATTCTGGCATGCTGAAAAAGAAATGATTTCTTTTTGTACTTTTCTCCTGTTTTCTTCAGTAACATGGATGGCTCTGTTATGCTTGTATATATTGTAAGACTCGGTGCTTTTCTTGTTTCTTTTTGTTTGTTTTCCGTAAAAGAAAAAATTGCAGAGTCAATTAGATTTAATCTTGCATCTGATGCTTTTACGACAGATTTTCATGTTAGCTTGAAGAAATACCCTTTTCTTTATATGTTTCTATGCAAAAACTGGCCTTTTCAAGTTTCCAGGAGCCATGTCATAATTGCAACTTAATTTGTAATTTGTCGTAAATGGCCGAATATCACTACTTAGTTATCTGTTATGCTTTAGTTTGTGGTTGCAATTTCCTTATAAAGACTATGAAATTTTCTGTTCTAGTTTCATTTGTTTTGTCTGCATTGGTGCTTCATTCATGCCATCTTTCATGGTTGTTCCTTCACCTTGACCTCTCTGCAGGGAAAACAAAAATCTCACAGGCACTGCTCGATATGCCAGTGTTAACACTCACCTTGGCGTAGGTAATTGAGTGGACTTTGTTTACGTTTACTCTTTTTCTCCCTTGCTGGGAAGTTCAATCTGGTTATGTGTTCTATGACAGAGCAAAGCCGGAGGGATGATCTGGAGTCTCTTGGCTACGTACTTATGTACTTTTTAAGAGGAAGGTAGGAATAGCTAGAGTCTTGAGCTGGTTTTCCTGGCTAGCCTTTTGATTCTATTATCAGTAGCTTTTCTGCACGGGTTTGTCTTCCTAATCTTCTTTTAATGTCGGATGTTTTTCTGTTTTCCAATTGTTGGCCTCAGCCTTCCTTGGCAGGGACTAAAAGCAGGGACTAAGAAGCAGAAGTATGACAGGATCAGTGAGAAGAAGATGTTGACTCCTATAGAGGTTTTTCTTTTTTTACCTTAAGACCATTATATTTCTACGAGCTGATAGGCATTATACTTCTAGATGTTCTGCTTGGTGATGTGAATTTATGTTATGACTAGAGTCACTAGACACGCTCGATGTTTGATGCCCCTTAATTAATATAAGCTGTTTTGAATTTTGACACAACTGGGCCTTGATTGTTCTGCTTGGTCATGTAGTTTTTTCCCATTCTGTCTCTTCACACTTGAAGTTTGTGATGTTGAATCTCTGAAGTCTTAGTATATGTAGCCAGCAATAACTGTATACATGATTATCTGAAAGAGATGAAATTTTTAGATTCTCAGTTGTAATGTTTTGATTATACACGCTTGGAAGTGGTGTAACGTCTTCAAGCTAGAGGAATAATTTATGCCCTTTCTGGATTCTGCTGTGGCAGCTGGATTCAAATGTGAAACTAAGGAAAAATTTGAAAATCCACCTAATAGAATACAATTTATCTCAACAAGTTCCTTGTCAAATTTATTTTCTAAAAAAACCACCTATGGGGTCACATATTACATTTTTCATCCATGGGGCTTACAAGCTTTCGTTTTCTATTATAACGGAATGTAGTGATTTTCCCCTCAAATTTGCTTTGAATATATAAGGATCCCACTTCTACCTCCATAATTTTTCTACACTACTGAACTAAATCCTGATTTCCCCTACAACAACAAAATTAAAGCTACTGGGTTGTTAATTTGAACAATTGCTCGGCGATATCAGGTCATTAGCTCTTCTTTTTTGTTTAATTGGCTTATATCGAGAACAATTGTACGTATAAGAGTTCTTTCAGTTTTGGTGATATTTTAATTTCTCAATAAAACTGGTGCTAAAAGTTAATTTTTGAAGGCTTATCTAACTGAAGCTTCCAAGCTGTTGAAGGATGTCTAAATCTTTATATCACACAACCACACAGTGGACCCCACAGCCACCAGAAAGGAAGATTGATGATGATGCATTAGCGAGGGATCGTGAAGGAGAGAGATAATGAAGCAGAGAGAGAATATCTAAGAGAATTTTCAAGATTCTTTACCTGTGGTCCAAAGATGGGTAGAAAAGCTTGGGTTTGATGGTGATCTATTGAACCTGGAAGGGAAGAAGGGGTGGGAGGTCGTTGGGAGGGATTTTAATGAGGATTTGTCATTTCATAACATTTAAGAAGAGAAAATGAAGTCTCGTGGGCTCCATGGATGAAAAATGTAACCCCAAATGTTAGCTAGGGGTGCTACCATGTAAAGAACATGTTAGTTTTTTTTTTAATATAGAAAAAGGGACAAAAAGTGGGGCATTGGAGCTTAAACTAACAAGAAGAAGTCTTCAGTACACTTGCTTGAGATATCTTTGTTAGATAAATTAATTTCAAGGAAGAGAGACGACCCCTTGCTTTTTGGGGCATGTGACTCCATGTGTTAGTCAAAAGCAAGTTTTGTAACAATTGGAATAGTTGGTCCCTGCTCGAATTGCTTGAGAACTCCTTTCATGGTTCAACATACCGCTCACCATTTTCCTCCAACTGTTGAAACTCTATGGGTCACTAGCCAGTGGCAGTTTCTTTCCCTCGCGCATCTATGGAATTTTCTTGTTGCTTATGGTGAGAACTATTAGAAGTCAACCCTAAGCAATCATTGTGGTTATTCACTTGATTCTCCCTAACGAGCCATTTTGAATACCATCCTTAATAGTTATTCACTTGTCAGCCTTTCAAAGGACATTAACCATCGTGATCCTTCTCTCCCAAGAAAAGGCAAGGTTGGGATTTCATTTGGACCTCAGTCCAATGTTGATGTGAGGTTTATCCAGTTAGACAAAGGTTGAGTTGAGGGCTTTACATGCTTGAGATGTTGCCTTGGTTTCTGAGTTTTCATTTACCTACAATGCTTTTTACAAAGGAAGTAGCAATGCAGATAACTATTCAAGTGAGAGGGCTCATTTATATAGGGCTATGGAAGCAAAACTCGGCCGTTATGTACGGATTTTGAACTTGTCGTTACGCGAAAATGATGTTACGTAACGCCTCGATGAAATTCACGCCCATCTCGCCGCGTTGTCCGTTACGTAACGGTGACTCGCTGCGTTGGAGCTTCTTTTAAACGTTACGTCCATTACTTCATCAGAAATGGTCAAAAAAGAGGAAGGGAAGATACACATAGTAGCACAAAAATAGTAGGTATACACCAACAAAAGGAGAAAAACTTGTCGTATGCTTTCAAGTTAGACATTACCTCCGTATCGCAAAGATTGCAACGATTTGACACTTTCTACTCACACTTTATGTCAAATCGTTGCAATCTTTACGATACGGAGGAAGTAATATATATGAGTTACTATCAATTTATATACTAAAATAGGATATGAATCTCATGTTTTAAGTGATTTTTTATTTACTTTATGTGTAACCCAAGTCATCCAACCATATGATAGCTTTGGTCAAATTAAGTTATAAGAATACTTTAAAACTTTAAAAATGAAAAATTGAGGTTAAAAATCTAATGGTGTGAATTTTTTGAAACAATTCACGCCGCGTCAACCACGATTTGTTTCTACTCGACCATTACAAGCCGTTTCCGCGCTATTGAGAACGCTACCGCATCCGCGATTTTCTTCCTTGATCCTATGTCAACGAATGGACCTATGTGGACTCTTTCACCCATCGTGGGGCTCGTAAATTTTATACATTAATTCTAAGTCTTAATCTAAACATTGCATCCTGTTTTCTGTTCTTTTTGTTTAATATTTGTTCTTGTATACCAGCAAGACATTGACTAGAAAGCCCACCTGCTCTTCCCTCAAAAAAAAAAAAAAAGCCCACCTGCTAAAAGAGATCAAGGACAAAGGGAAAATGTTTTGTTGCAGATGCTTCAGCATCACATTATATGTCTATATGACATGCATTGGCTACCATTCAATTGTTTAATGAATTGATTGATGTAACTTGTAGATTAGTAGTCAGGATATAGTTATTCTTTTGCTTTGATTACAGTATGTGGAGTTGTGGACTCACATTTTGAGGTTGGAAAGTGATAGATTCCAAACTGACTTGCATCTAAGTCTGAATGGTGGTTATTTATTGCGTAATTTTGAAAAAATTATCCTGGTGACATTGAGATTTCAAAGTCTGGAGCTTTGGGTGCCTTTGGCTAAGTTCGGCTGTTAAGAAAGATATGATTGTGATTTGCCTCTCAACAATAATAAGCATCGATATTTATCCTGGTGACATTGACAAATTATCTATTGGAACTTATCATATGTCTACTCTTATTAAACTGTAAGCATGTAATATAGCAAGCTAGATATCATTGTGATCTGCCTTTCAACAATAACAAGGTTTAGATATTTGGCTCTGGGAGTAAAACGATGTTTCTGTCATGGACTCTACGGTGTTTCGCCGGCCCGATAAATGCCGTGCTTTTCTTTTTGTGCAAGTCAATTATGTGTTCCCTTTTTTTTATACATCCATTCATTGTCATCTAATGAAATTCCAATTTATAAAGGCTACTGTGGTAGTTTCTTATGCATTGTACTTCAAAATGTTGCCATTTTCATTGGTTTTATAGTTTTATCAAACTCTGTGATTCATTGGCAGGTTCTTTGCAAGTCATATCCAACGGAGTTCACATCATACTTCCATTATTGTCGTTCTTTGCGATTTGAGGACAAGCCTGATTATTCATACTTGAAGAGGCTATTCCGGGACTTGTTTATTCGGGAAGGTGCCTTGCGCATACTTCTCTTTGATCATGTTTCACTTGACTTAGCTGCTTTTCAGTTATTAGCTACAAAAGTTTCTGTATCTTACTTGTTTCACAATCGCATATTCACTGGGTTTGCTTAGATTTTGTTTATCTTACACTAATGTTTTAGAGTTGATTCAGAGTTTCAGACCCTATCTGAACCAGATGCAGTTAAGGATGTCTTGAACTACCTTGATCATGTTGTGATGATTTCTCATGTGGTCAATTTCTAGGTTCCTAGTGTCATTACTTATTATAATTAGTGAGGTTATATCTGAAAATATCATATTGGTTCTGCATAGCAGTTTTTGACTTTCATGCCCGTTTGGGCGTTAATTATTGGTAGTAATGGTAATGAGTTTCAATATAATTTTGTGAAGATGGTCTCATGCCATTGTTCATGGTAATTCACTAATGCTGACTCACCCACCCACCCACCCACCACACACCCAGCTACCACTTTTTCATCAAAAGTTTTTGTTACAATTATTACCACCTTAAAAGTGTTATTAAGTGGTGATGAAAATTAAAGAAAAACACATGTTTGAGGATGAAGTTTTATCACGGAAATGACATGGCACTTTCTCAAAGAAATCTAATACTGTTGACTGCTTATCAAACGAGTTGGCAATTTGACCTTTTTTCTGCTCGTAAATCTTGTTCCTAGTTTGGATGACAGCCGTAAACATGTATTGTGTTTATGTTGCTTTGTTTTCTTTCTTTCCTTGCGACCATTCAGTAACTTCCTTTTATTTTTTCTTCCCCGATATAAACTTTCTATTTATCCCCCCCTTCTTCTAAGTTGCACCTAATTCTGCCTTTTGTTTCAAATGCACACTAAATTAGGGCCGACTTGGACCCGAATAGCAGGTTCAGGTGTGACTTCTGAGGATACTGAAGTTAAATGGATATTTTCAATTAAATTATAACCTCTTTGGTGATCTCCTAAGCCCAATCAGGCTAAAGAATGTTCAACCGAGAGCTTTGCTTTATAGAACTGTTCGGTTATGCCTCTTAGATTAGACACATGTTTCATAAATTTAAGTTTTCACTGCATGTATATTATGGCAGTCAAGTCTTCTTTAGTAGTCATCGCCCTCGCCTTCAAATCCTCGATCAATTTTCAAGAGCAATTGTGAGCACTTCTTTTTTCTTGGGGAAAGCCTGTAAAGAAACCATATGCTCATCTTTTAGTGCTTCTTGTACTTTCTTATACAAAGTTAATACTGCTTAAGGATATATCTTGCAAAATCTGTTCATTGTCTTGGCATGGTTGATGTTTCAGGCTATCAATTTGACTATGTTTTTGACTGGACAATACTGAAGTATCCTCAGCTTGGTGCTGGTTCAAGACTAAAGGTTAGTGGTAGTGTACATCCTTGCATCTACAGTGTTACAAGGGTATGCAGATGCATAATATCCTGAGCCTCCACAACCCTTTTTTGATGCGCAATTACATTGTTGGACTTACTTTGTCTCATTGCAATAAATAGGAGTTACTTACATGGAACTGATGCGTCCGAGCATCATGAATATTTTTTACTTTTTCTATCCTTTTTGCATTTCTTTTGGCTTTTAAGCCCCCTTCCCTTCACCATCATCTTGTCCTTCTACCGTTTCTCTCTCTCTTCTTTTGTTCTCTATGTTTTGATGTACTTGTTCCTTTCCTCCTGCAGTTTCCTGTTATATGGTTATACGCCAAATTTTTAATTTTTGTTGTTATTTATAAATTAATGTTCTTTTTTGGGGTCATCATGATGATTACAAGTATGGAATTTCCTTGGTCTCAAAAATTTTTTAAAATGGAATTTGGCTTTATAGTTTATTGTATTATATCGATTGAATTTTTAATACAAATACTACAATGATATTTTATTATGTTACAAGAACTTTTTTTTCCATTTAAACAAAAAAATAGCGGTCAATTTTAGAGATGTAGATCAACCAAAGTGGGTTTTGAGTTTTCATTTTATCAGTTGTGCATACTCAATGTCATATTTCTGGATCTGCTATTTGCGGTGGTTTGCTGCTTGATTGGCATGCTCCTTGTCTCATAATGTGCCGCAACATTTTTACTAATTTAACTCTGTACGTGGCATATCAGGCACCTTCTGGAAAGCCAGGTGGACATGCTGGACCATCTGCTGAGAGAGTAGATAAAACTTCAGGTACCTTTGTGTTTCTATGAAGTGTAGCTTGGTGGAATGATGAGTCCGCTTTCTCAGTATTCTTGGGAAGCTAAGTTGACTCTTTTGTTCTGAAATCTTCACCAGTTCACTCTTTCAGTTAATCCTGACACTCGTACTGTTGTACCTATGATGCGTTCACAGGGAAAGAAGCCCGTGAAAAGTTTCCCGCAGCTGTTGAGGCTTTTTCAAGGAGGAATTCATCTGGTGGGCATGGTGATTCATCAAGACACAAGTCTTCAGAGGTGGTGATGTCCTCGAAAGATCTGGTAGATACTCTTTCTTTCGCTTCTTCCTTTTTTATATTCTCCTTTTTCCCTTTCCTTTTAAAAATGGTTACATATGTGGAAGGGCCATTTATTTGTGGTGTACACTAGTGAGTTCCCCATCTTGGAGGCGAAAAAACAGCCACCTTATAAGCTTGGCGAGCTACGCTTTCTGTAATAAATTGGTTTTGGGATGAAATCTGTTGTGGGATTATAAGTGGTCCAAACTCTCCTGATATATGGGTAGCCTAGGCCTGTGTCGCATCCTTTCAAAATTAATATTTTTAATCCTGATCTTTAACAGGTTAGATTCCATTTACTCATATACCAATGGTTATTAATAATTAATTGAAAAAAATGTTGGCAGCCTGATTCTCTGAGAGGCAGCCATACCTCTACTCGGCCCAGCAGCACGTCAAGGAGGGCTGTTGCTTCCACCAGCAGGCCTAGTTCTTCTAATGGGCCTAGCGAGCGATCCAGTCGTTTAGTCTCAGGCAGTGGGCGCTTATCCACTAGTCAAAGACTGAAATCTGGCTCTGAGCCCAGCAGGTTGGCAACCCCTTCTCGTCCCCCAACCGCAAATAAAGGTGTTATTGATGACACTGTTCGAAGTTTTGAGTTCCTTTCAATCGGCAGAGAGAAGATCAGGAAATGACTTTCTTATTAATATGAGAGGCTGGCAGCTGACCTCTGATGAGTTTATAGTCTCTGTTGTTGTAAATCCTCTCAATACCAGTGTGACATGGGGACTTCAGCATTCAACATTAAGCCTTCAGCATCTTGCTGTGAGGCTAAGGTGCAACAAGGTTTCAGCGAGGCCCGTATTGATCTTAAAAATGCATGGGGCCTAAACGAGAGGGTACAATGCTGCTGTAAGTTGGCATTTTGTGCTGGGTCATCTTGGCTGACAGCAACTTCTTCTCCTTTTTAAGTATTTCTTCCCTTCCATATTGGAGTTATTGTCTCTTCTTGGTCTGTAATCTTGTTCCAAAGTAGATCAGACGATTGTCAAGGTTTAAGAAAGTTGTTTTTCCGTTGTATTGATTTTTAAATCGTGTAAAATAATCAGTTGAAATGTATGCAGAAACGTATCTTTCATATTGTACTAGCAGCGTTTCTGCTGTACCAAAGTGTTTTATTCATCCTTTTTATTACAGGGGGACTTAATTACCGTACGTTGAGTTGTTGATAGATGGTAAGAGATGGCGGTAATTACCATAGATTTATGTATGTGTAAGTTTGTAAAGACGGTTTACATAATAGTGTTTGTAGTAGTACTACTTCTACCTTAACTTGCAAAAGATTTATGGACAAGTTTGTAAAGATGATTCACATATATAATGGACTCCAACCTTAAATGTGTGTTTTTTTAATGGACTTTCATCATTGTTTTAGGAACTAAAGTAGATACTCAAAAATGGTAATGGAAATCTATAGAATTATAAGTTGTTTGGGAGTGGGCAGAACAAAACTTAGTTAGTTAAAACGCGTTTAAAACTCCGTTTTTGTCTTTTTGAAAAAAACGCCAAAAAAACTTTTTTTTGAGCCCCTGCCGTTTAAAACACAAAAAAACTCCACCTCCCGTATAAAACGCGTTTAAAACGCGCCGAATGCGTTTTTTTGATAAAAAACTCCTTTAAAGAAAAAAAGAAACCACATGTCTCAAATTCTCATGTCTCTGCGACTATACGCGACCTTTTAGAGTTTTAGCGTAATTATTATTTCAAGTCTTTTATAGCATATGTTCTTTGAAAATATTGAGACGTACTTATGATGAATAGGTATATAAGTTGATATCTTTTAAATTAGAGCATAACATGAGTAAAACGCAAGAAAATAGTGTCCAGATTTTTAGCCGAACTTTTAAGGTGGAGCCGTTTTAAACGCGTATACATCCGTATTCCGTATTATAAAAAGTCAACGTTCTTTTTGTCGAATATTTGACCGTATTTTTCAAATTTTTGCCGTTTTAAACTCGGCGAATTGAACTCCGTTTAGTTCCTGTCCCGTTTTTAACTGACTAAGGAACAAAATTCCTTATAAACGACTGGCCACGAACTCATATGATAGGGATGTCAGGCAAAATGCTTTTGCAAATGTTAGGTATGTCAGACACGTATAATTTACGAAATTTGCCTCACATCTACCGTAGTTGGACGGTGGGTAGAGTATTGAAAGTCATATCTGCCATGAATAGTGGTTAGGTGGCGGGATATAAGGTTGTAATGCTTCATAATTCTATTAAATTAAATTATTATTTATCATTATAGTACTTCAACACTCCTACCGTATAAGAAATTTGAAACTAAATTATTTTGCATGAAATTTATGAAATCCCATACCAAAATTTTGTAAGGTTTGTTAGTAGTATTCTATGAATCAAGACCAATTTTTATAAACCCTAGAAACCAGCGATATAACTCCTCAAATCCTTTTAACGACGCATTTTGGCGGTAGTTCGGTAGCTAGGTTTATAGTTGGTAACCGGTGAGCACCGAAGCGCCTTCTTGTACTTTTTCAGGCAAAACTTATTCAATGTAGAGATCGAAAAATTTGTTTTTTGAGGGTGCTAAGCGATGTTTTGGCACTTTATCTCGTGTTTGCGTCCATTCAGATATGAAGGTTTGTTATTTGTTAGATTTGAAAGATTAGGATAGGACTTCAATCATTTTAGGTTTCATATGTTGAAAGCAAAGAACCTTGATCAGGCTTTGTTAGACAACTGATTTGAAAGAGATAGCCAGATAGATAGTAGTTACTTTAAGAAGGGAATTTAAATTTATAGGTGTGATATATCAATATGTTTTGGATTATGTTTTCCTTGACATCTCTTTAGATGTGGCAAAGGAAAAGAATATCTCCAGGTTTTTCTTAGCCGTTTTCCCTGAAACTTTAAAATTTTAAAAATGTCGTTGATTTATTTTCTACTATCCTCAACATTGATCTAAAGAGGGGGGTGGACCCCAAAATTAAAAAAAGAGAAAACAAATAAAATAAATCAAGAAAGTTATTAAGGAATTAAGTTTTATTTCCAATATTAGCCATCAGATTTTTAGCATAGAATGTTTAAAACTTCAAACTGAAATGTCTAAAAATCTACAAAGTAAAAACAATTTTAAAAAATGCCAATGGTTATATTTTCTTGAGATCTACAAATAGACATCCACTTTGCTATATTTTTATATACTATTAATTTTTTTTATTTACAAATTCATAAGTAATTGATTGTTCATGAGTGGAGGTGCATTTGATCAAATTGATCATGAAACATGATAAATTATTTTAGGATGAGTGAGAAAGTGTTAGACGGAGAGGGATGATGTATTTTTTTACATCTTTCATTAATCTTTTGTAAGATTATTTACCGTTTTGGCGTTTTGTTTGATTCACTATTGCTAATCTACTCTCTAACATTTATTACACCTTTTATGTATTTAAATTCTTCACTATTTAAACTTTTTGAGATTACAATTATACCCTCTAAAAAACAAAATAACTAAATTTAGCGATTATTTTAAAAAGTATGAAAACTATGTATACACAGTGGCGGATCTAGGGGCGGGCCTACCTGGGCCATGGCCCGCGTCATGATCAAAACATGTTAATATTATACATCCTCTGTTTTTTTTAGCTGCAACAATTGGAAATATTTGTGAGAGGTAAAATATTCAATTGTTGCAGCTAAAAAAAAACGGGGGAAGTATATAGCACTCTTATAGAACATTGCAATAATTTAGAACAACTGGTTGTTAGTGAGTGCAATGTTAGCCCTTAGCAGGTCAGCTCCCGTGTTCGACTCCCTTGTTTGTTGTGTTTTGCTCTTTTTTTTATTATTTTACTCTTTTCTTTCTCTGCCATTATTCTCGTAAGGTCATAAAACTAAACTAGCAGCAATGTCATATTCATACCAAATTCTAAGGATTGGGGTTGGTTCAAGTGGTGAACCTTCCCATCTTCTCTAGTTTGGTCTAGGGATCAATTCTTACTCCAAGCATTTGCTTGGAATTTGGGGGGAAGGGGGTTGGGGGTTATGGCTTGTAATGGGCCTCTGGGTGGGGGCCCTGTGCGAGAGTAGCCTAGAGGATTATTGTTCTTACCTTAATATAATCTCATACTTATAAATGAGATTATATTTTAAAAAATAAAAAATATTCATACCAAATTCTTTAATTGCTCCAATCACTAACTCTTTTCGTCTTATGATGTTTCATGTTTTTATCAATGTAATTGTATAATTTTAAATACTTAAGAAGAAGATAAATTAATGTTCTACTTTATTTTATTGCATGCGTTTTTTATATTTTTACGAGCGTGATTTAACTCTTTCAGTCCTCACCTTATTTACCGAGTTGTTAACACAATTACTTTGATTTGTATAAAAATTTGTATATGAGAGTTGGACTACTCTAATTATGTATTAGCAAAAACTAAAAACATTAGATCATAAAAAAACTACAAGTTGAGACGAATCCAACAAGACCCCACATGACTATATTTTCTCTTATGTATAAGTCATAAATTGCCATCAAATTTAAAACTGTAAATAGTGTGAAAAGTGCAAATGGTGCATTCTTTTTTGTTACATGTGTACGAGAGTTGGGGTACTCTATACGGGAAGTGATACGACATACGAGTTGTGTGTGGAGAATTCGGAAGAAGTGGGCATCTCCCAGTTTCCTTGACTTCCCCGCTCGGCGCTCGCGACACCAATTTTGCTCTTCCGCACAAACCCTCCTTTGTACCAATTAATAGAGGAAATTCCCATTGATATGTTGTTGATAATATCCTAAAGAAAGATTGTAATAATCCGAATCGCAGGTAGGCTTTTAAATGTCGACGGTACCATCATCATCATCATCATCAGCATCCGTTTCATCGCAGTTCACGTATTCAAATGGATCCTATTTTCCAACACCGTTTCACCTGCAGCAACCTCAATACGCTGCGCCACCACAACCACCTTCTGTTTCTGTTATCCCCACCACCGCCTCTGCCGTCCCTTCACCATATCCCGCCGCTCCTGGTGTCTACACGCTCCCCCAGTTTCACCAGGTACCTTTTCCCTTTTTTCTTTTTTTATTTTTTATTGCTCTTTTAATTCTGTTCATTTTATTTGTTTTTTGTTTAGTTTCTCAACTATTATTCTTTTTTGTTTTTTAACTTGGTTGCTTGTTTAAAGAATTAGAGTTTTATCAGTGTTTTTCTGTTTGCTGCCTTGCTGGTACTTAGAATTCGACATTTGGAGAATCCTTTTTGTTAGGATACAATAATTTGGAACTAGGTTTGGATTTGTTATCAATTTTATGGATGATCGGAGGGTCCATACACTAAGGCTCCGTTTGTTTTGACTTGGAAATTCATTTTTCAAGTAAGACAATCTTCTATGAAAAACATGATTGTAAAACATTTTTCTTTGTTTGTTTGATGATGGAATATTACTTTGGAAGGATGGAAGGAATGAACAACGAGAAGGAAGGAGCTTTGTGGAAAATGTGGTATACCTTGATTAGAAAAGGATATTGGTTGTCATTTTGTAAGGTCAAAATTTCCACACTTGAGAGAATGGTTTTCCTCCCCTTAACAAAATAAACAAAGGAAAAAGTAGAAACTTGAAAATCATTTTCAGGTAAAATGTTTTCCTCCAAAACAAATTTAAGTCTTACTAATATTACTCCAACACAATGGACTTTTACGGTTTCTCCCACAATGCCTTAAATGGAGCCATCCCTGTACTTAGCATGATAACTATATTGTTATCGGAGAATTTAATCAAATCAAGATAGTATTCCCACGAGCCTTAGAACCCCATAAAACAAACTCTAAGCATATCTTCAACTGGAACATTGTACTCATGATTCGCCTTCAAACATCTGGAAATATACTTCCTTCATTGCTTGCCAACAAAACATCTTCTTGAGGTCTTTTTACAGCTTGTCAGCTTGTCATCCTTGGGGTGCAATGAATAGGGGGTATGATGACCTTCTTGCATCAACTTCATTTTCAACTCCTCAAACTTACATGGTACATAGTACACATCACACTTCTTTGTAACTGTAGTGCTTTTCCTTCCTTCAACTTTTCTCTAATTCTCTTCAATTTTCTCATCTCCTTCTTGTAGCTTTTATCTATTCGAAAAGTGTTGGTTGATTGGTAAGGGAAATCAACCTCTCCATTAATTCTCAACTCTAATCAACTTTTGGAAGTCTTCTCACAACATCTCGGGAACTAACATAGTATCCACTCTATGGCTTGATTTTCTACTAATCAGGTAGTACGGTTGTTTTTCCCTTATCATATGAATGTAAGTCATAATCCTCAATGAGTTCTAGCCATTTCCTTTGGCGCATATTGAGGTCTCGCTAAGTAAAAATACTCCAAGCTTTTATGGTCCGCATAAATTTTACAGAATTTACACGCTACGTCATACAAATAATATCTCCATTCAAAGGAAATACAACGGCGGCTAACTCGTTATTGACTTTGTATGTTGGCGACAAGCATATGCGACCACCTTTTTGTTCTGCATGAATGCACACCCTTAGCCCATTCTTTAACATATCACTATAGACTTTCATACCTTTCAAGTTTCATCCCCACGTGACAGCCGGTGCACAAAATCGGTGCACTCGTGAGTTTTTCCTTTAGTGCTTTAATCGTCACAATCTTCACTCCATATGGACTTATTTTCGTTCTCCTGTGATTTGTCGTTGGTCTTGTTATCTTCGGAATTTCTTAACTAACCTAGAATAATAGCTAGACAAACCTAAAAACTTATCACGTTACCTCAGCAGGATTCACATGGACCTCTTCTTTCTATGGAAAATGTCCGAAGAATGCTACCATGTCCAATCAAAACCCACTTTGAAAACTTAGCGAATAACTCGTTTACCCTAAGTGTTGTCAACACCAATCTTAAGTGATGTTCGTGTTCCTCTAGTAAATCAAGATGTCATCATGAGGTTAGGACGTTATAATAAAGGCGTTTATATGGGCATCATACGGCTAGGTTTAGCCTTAGTTTAAAAAAGCGCGCCTGAGGCGCGCCTAGGCGCTAGGCGAGTAGAGGCGATCGACAAATCGCCTCCTCCAACCCAGGCGAGGCGTTTTTCCTAAGGCGAGGAGAGGCGAGCGCCTCATGCCGCCTTTTGAGAGGCGCAAGGCGCGCCGCCTTGGCCGCCTTCGGTAGAGAGTCGCGCGAGAAAGAGGGAGAAAGTAGATCTGACGTTTAAATGTCAAAAACCAAAAAAAAATCTTTAAATTTACACTTACCTTGGCTTAATTACAACAATTCGAGCAAAAACCCCTTGCTAATTGCATGAATTTCGACCAAAGTAAACCCTAATTTTGAAATCCCTAAGTTTTGGGGGAAAACCCTAATTTACGAAATTGAAAGCTTTTTGGGGCAACCACCTCGCCGGAGGTGACAGAGGGTGCCGGAAAACATCTCCCTGAATTCCGGCCTTCCGGGTACCTCCGGTGACCGTCGTTGTCAGCAGAGGTCAGTTTCTGTTCTCTGTCCCTTCCGCTCTCCTTTCCACTCTTTCGGGTATCTTTTCTGCTGCGATTTTACTTTACTTTTTCTTTTTCCTTTTTCTTTTGTGTTGGCCAATGAGACTCAATATTAGAGTGAAGTGTATGACGTGTCAAGTTACTGTTAACAGTGTTAAGTAACTCAGTATTCCAGTTTCTTCTTTTCACTTTTAAAGGTTGTTATTAAGATAAAGCATGTAGATGTCCTTTTTTAATTTTAAGAGTTGTAGATGTATTTTAGATAAAGGGCTTATCTATTGAAAAAAATATTAGTACCATAAAAATATTTTTTAAAAATAAAAAAGTGCGCCTCGCCCACGAGAGGCGCGCGCCTTCGCCTTGCGCCTAGGCTCCAGAGACACTTTGCGCCTCGGTGCGCCTCGCGCCTTTTTAAACTAAGGGTTTAGCTACCTATTACGGAGGAAAGAAGAGAGGCCAATCCGCAGAACCCTTAGTGGCCTCCTAAAATTTTACCTAGAATATTTACTTATAAAAGAACCTTTCTTGAAAATCCATGATAAGGATTGGGATATGAAGTAGAATGATGGGACATTTGGAGAGAAACATGGTGACGACGTTACTTTCTACCTCCTGTGATATATTTTATGACTAATATTTAGTACGAGAAAAACTATTATAAGCTTAGCAATTAAAATGTGTGAAGGTTGCCGTCCTCATGTTCACCTATATGCATCTACGGAGGCATTAGTATCTAGCCACCATCCTTAAACTGATCCTATTTGATGAAGACTGTGATTTACATTTTACCCAATGATGAGAATGATAAGGAATTTGGATATCCATGTCGTCATAAGGTTATCACAGTCTTAATAGACTCTCATATTCTACACCCTCTTGCATAGGTTCTGGCAAAAGCATAAGATCACTATGAGATTGTGAGGATGGTGGCTATTGGCTATATACTAATGTCTTTGTAGATGCTTATGAGGATGGCGATAATAGTTCTCCTCATACTTAATATCAGCTATAAAATATATCACTCGTCTTAACCATGGTTCTCCCGGTGTCCCATCATTCCACTTCATGTAAATACATATCACGGAACTTTAATTAAGGTTCTTTCATGGGAAAATGTTTTAGGTAGAATTTTAGGAGGCCGCTAAGGGTATTTAGGGATTAGTCTCCCTTCTTTCCTCTATATAGGTAGCTAAACCTAATTTTATGACGCCACATATA
This sequence comes from Patellifolia procumbens, assembly GCA_947645195.1. NCBI lineage: Eukaryota > Viridiplantae > Streptophyta > Magnoliopsida > Caryophyllales > Amaranthaceae > Patellifolia > Patellifolia procumbens. The sequence continues at coordinate 4,819,362 of CANSGD010000193.1, forward strand.
ACGTCTTCATGATGATGTCATAATCTTATGATGACATCTTGATTTGCTCTTGAGAATGAACACTACTTAGAGGTTGGTTCACACGGTTGTTAGGGATGATGCAGTGAACTATAAGAGATTCACGAAGAGGAAGCAGGGATCTAGAACAAAGTAAGGAGAATAAGAAGGGGAAAACGGACGATGATGATTTGCATTTTATTTTTATAAGCCAATAAACCTATTCGTCTATGTTTATCATCTCTTTTCAATCTTCTCTAGTCTATGATTCTTCTCGTTACTTCTTTTGTTCTTTCTCTTTTTCTCTTTCACTTTTCCTCTTTCTCTTCTTGGATTTGACTTCACCTTTTTTGTCGTTTTTTTCCTTTTCTTCTGTGTTGGTTGATGAATCATTGAAGTAAATTGGGAGGTGTCCCCACGCATTTTACCCACCTCTATGACCAACCAAACAAGCATGTTGGTATGCGCTTTTTTGTTTTATTTTAGAGGTGGTTATTTTGTGTATATTAACTGCGCTTTGATAAAAGGCTTATTTATTGAAAATTTAGTACCACAAAAAATTTTAAAATTTTAAGAAGTGTGCCTTGCCTGTGGGAGGCGCGCGCCTTACCCTGTGCCCCACGTCTAGGTTCCGGATAGTCCCTGCAACTCGGCGCACCTCACGGCTTTTAAACTAAGGTAGTAGTTATAAATTCCACCTAAAATTCCTTTTGTCTGTTTGTAGTGATACAAAATTTTCTTTGGACAAAGCGAGCTCTTAAGTTGCATATTAAAGTAGCTCAAAGAGTAAGCTATTCCAGTTGCTCTTTCTGACTTTTCGAGTTGACCAGTTATAGGTATATTGATCTGGATGTTGTTACCAATTTCGGGTTGGATTTAGGAATGAGACTGGACTGATTTGTGGAGTTTGTATCTCCAAGATAAATATGAATGTTTTACTCTCTATTCTGTATGTCATGTCATGTCAATGCCAATTGCCATGGATATTTATAGTATAAGATACTTTCTATCCGTCTACCTGTTTGTTCGTTGTAACTTCCCTGGTGGAAGTTATTAAAATCGATTGATTGGGAAGTCATGTATTCTTTTTTCCCATGTTGAAATTGATTGAGAAGTTTGTTGTGTATGTGCATTTTATTTAGTTTAATTAGTACACTTGATAACTTTGATAGTCATTGCGGTTGACTTCTCCTTCTCTGGTGCATACGTTTAGTTGAGCGAAATGGGATTATTAATTTCATGGTGGTTTTCATAAATGTAAGCAAGATAGATAAAATTCTGGGTGACATCAATATGAGCACTGGTGGAGGATCTCTGGAATATTCTTGTTCGTAGAAGCTTTACTTACATTTTTTTTGTATTTTTTGCAGGCACAACAGCTATTTCAAAAGGATGCACAGACTATCACTCCCGAAGCTCTAGAGAGTGTCAAAGCAGCTCTCGCAAGCAGTGATATTGAACACAAAGCAGAAACAAAAAAGAAAGCAGTACCTCGTAGAGCTGCTGGTCAGACATGGGAGGATCCAACGCTTGCAGAATGGCCAGAAAGTATGGTTCTTTCTCTTCGTTATTAGTACCCCGGATTACAAACCTTCGAAAATCTCTCTCTTTGAGTTTACTATTCCTCTTATTTGCTACCAAATTCCTTGGCCCAAAGTTTTAGGAGGAGGATTGACAAGGTGATCGAACAAATTACTTACTATCCAATCACTGTTCTTACCGGTATTTCTATTATAATTTGGAAAAAATGATGGGAAAACCCCCACCTTTGCCCGGTCTTCCTAGAATGGTCCCAACTTCTGATAATTCATAGTCATCCCAACTTCAGAAGTAATCTGCTCAAAATGAGCCTTTTGAACCTGTAACCCGTTCAACTGATAACTAGTATTTTCTTTTTAAAAAGTTGCTTATAAACCTTTAAAAAAAAACCCACCCCCCTGTCAGCCACCACTCCCAACCCCCACTAGCCACTCCTCCCTTTCGGCCACCCCCTTTCCACCCCCTCCCCTCCCCTCCCCTCCCCAGTCCATCCCCACCCCTGAAATCACCCCCCTTCCCCATCCCACACAATTTTGCTTCTTGGACTTCGTGGCATTGCAGATGCGGCACAACATCCCTTCGTCGTTGCACCTTCACCTGCCATTGAAGCCCAATCAACCCTAGTAAAATCACAAGTCTCGTCAAAGAGATGGGCAACATATTGCTTGATTTCCATTCTAATTTCGCACAACAATTGTACAATTGTCACAAAAAATCAACATCAATTCAAATTTATTTTTTGAATTTCAGAAATTAAAATCTTGGGGGAAGGTTGTGGTGGTGAGGAAGAAGAGGAGAAAGATTCATTGATTCCATATTATATGACTTATTACCATTTTATTTAAAGATAGAACCGTAGGAATTTTTTAATTAGTAATTAAATACTTAACTAGGTGTGATAGATCATACATTACATATATAATAGGAAAAATTGCCTAGAATAATGCAACCTTTTGGCGATTCGCAAATAATAATGCAACCTTTCGATTATTCTGGAATAATGCTATACCCCATTTATTTTAAATAGACAAATGACCGGTTACCTGAACAATTGGTAATTTTTATTTAAAGCATTAAATTATAATTAATATATTATTATAAATTTAAAAAAATAAATTTCCCCCACCCTACACCCCTGCTGCTATCACGCCTATCAGCCCCCCTTCCCCGCTGCTGTCATCCCCCACCACGCCTATCACCCCCCCTGGTGCTGCTATCACGCCTATCACCCCCCCGCGGTGCTGTCATCCCCCACCCCCACCCCCCTGTGGCTGTTATCAACCCCCATCATGGCCCGCTTCTATCAACCCCCACCCCCGTGAGTTAGCTTATCGGCGGCGCCTAGGTGATTTAGCTTGTCGGCGGCGGCGTATGAGCGGTTTCGTGCGTGGACAGAGGGAGGTACGTGATTTGGAGGTGTTTGGTTGTCGTCGGCGGCGTATGGGTGTGGTGGCTTGTCGTCGTTGGCGTCTGGACGGATGACTCGTCGGCGGCGGCGGTCTGAGTAGTGTGACTCGTCGGCGGCGGCATTCTGGGTGTCGGTGGTGTCGTGGCTGGGGGGAGGGAAGAGGGGTGGGGTGGCTCTGGTGGTAGCTTAAAGAGGGGTGTTTTTTTGTTTTTTTTTATTATTTTTTTTATAATTTTTTTTAAAATTATTTATGATAACCAATAACTGAATGACACGTGTGTTATTTAACCTCTTCTTTAGGTTAAATCCGGTTTTACCCCATTTAAAATAAATGGGGTATAATGGTTGCATTATTCCAGAATAATCGAAATGTTGCATTATTATCTGCGAATCGTCAAAAGGTTGCATTATTCTAGGCAATTTTTCCTATATAATATACTGATAAACGGATCACCTTATCAATTTACAGTTATATTTTTGTACAACTAACCATGTTCCATTAAGAAGAACAAGAATCAAATAGAAATTTTGGGGGTGGGAAGGGGAGGCGGGCGGTTATGGGGGAGGGGAGGGGGATGGGGAGGGTTGGGGGCGTGGCTGTAGGGTTGCAATGGAGTGGTTGCATGGGTGGAAGAACCCAGGTGGACTTGGGTGGGTGGTGGAGGGGAGGGGATGAGGTTGGGGGATGGTTTTTTTTTATGTGAATCAATAATTCTTTTAATTAGAATTAAGAGTTTAATTAAAGATTTAGGTTGAAGATATACTGAATTAGTTATTAATTACGTAATTACGGTTGTTTACCTAGATTTGTATGTCACTTACGGGTAAAGGTAAAGGTAAAGGCCCATCGTGAGCAGATCGTTTACAGAATTATCAAGAGTTGGGATCAATCCAGGAATTAAACGTTAATTTTCCTTTAAAATGTAGTTAGTTTGTTTTTACCTTGTTTTCTTTTAAAGATGCGCGTAAGGGTGTATACGAGCCAAACTCGACCAAGCTCAGCTTGCCTGGGTGGCAATTTGATCGAGCTCGAGCTCGGCTTGAAGCTCGACGAGCTGGCCAACAGGGAAGAAAATAACAGTCGTTACAAAGCGTACGGGCGCTTTGTAATAGGTTTCTGAGAGGCCGAAACGTTAAATTCCGTTATGCAACGCCGATTTAAAATTCACATCAAAAACGCCGTTAACGCCGTTACGTAAAGGGTAACGTCCGTTATTCTACGTTACATAACGGGTAACGTCCCTTGTTCTCCGTTACAAAATCAAATCCTCCGATCTTAGTTAAAAACAACCTAATTCCTCGAAATTAAAACTTACCCGCACCTTTTCAGTCAAATTCGAGCAAGATCACTCATATAATTTAGGTAAATCGATGTGATTTGAACCCTAAATAGAAAAGCCCATCGAAGGATGTCGACCACCTGATCTGTGACAGAAACATCCGACTGGTTATTATAATTTATCTTCAACGGTCTTTGGTGGCCGCCGATGGCTGTAGGTGACCTTCTTTTTCTAGGTTTGTCGATACCTATCGTTTGCTGTGGCCTTCCCTTCAAAAAATTTTAACTTCAATTATATTTCATGTGTACTCTTCTCATGGCAGCGTGGCAGATATAAAAATTGGTGATTCATTCCTTTAAGGCTCATTGCTCAACATGCTATACTAGTAATTGCTTTTTCTAGTTTGACCATGAGCTGTCACATGCTCATGGCTATTTTAAATTCTTTTCTATTAAAAATAATTAATAGTGTATTATATTGACCCTGTACTGTGATACTCCAAACCTGCTTTTAGTTTTAGTTCAAACATATACAATTTTATCAATAAATTTACATTTTAATCATTAATTATATGAAATATACTTAATATAGTGTAATTATTATAGTTTTGGCCTTATTATGCTATAAATATACTCCATAAATTGTTAAAATGCAAAAAGAAGTTTCGAGTCAAGCTTATGTGAATATTTTGAAAAAATTCACGCCGCGACAGCCGCGATCCGTTATATTACCCCCGTTACGACCCATTCCCGCGACAACGCGACTGTTACCGCGTCTTTCTTCCCTGTGGCCAAGTCAAGGCTCGAGCTCAGCTCAGTTGCAAAATTTTGAGCTCGAGCTCGGCTCGGGCTCGACTCGATTATTTTTTTCGTAGTTATTGGTTATTATTTGTGCAAAACAAAAACAAAAATATGCAATAATTCAAAGACTTAAATTTAATGCAAATAAGGTCCTTCACGTCACTTAAGATTCAACCGATAATGTAAATCATCTAGTTAAAGTTCAAATTTTAGGAATAGCAACATATATTTTAAGTAAAAGAGCCGAGTCGATCTTGAACAAGCCGAGCCTTGTAGGGCTCGAGCTCGGCTTGGCTCAAAATTGACCGAGCTCGAGCCAAGCTTTGACCGAGCCGATCTCGAGCCAAGCTTTGACCGAGCCGATCTCGAGGGCTCTACGAGTCGGCTCACTCAGTTACACCTCATGTGCGCCAAGTTGCTTAACTGAAAGGCTTAGGAAATGGAGGAAGTAGCACAGAAATTTTATGGGCCATTTCAGGAAGATTTGACGCTCAGGCTACTAATGTAACTTCCTGAATAAGGCGGGCCTCACACTGGAATTCTGATCTGTTGCCAATCTTTGCTTGGTAGCTTTCTTTTGTATGTTCAGAATATGTTTGCCCACAAACCGTTACAAAGTAAGAGCTCTACTTCCACATGCTGGTAGAAGCCTAAGATATTTTATTTCACGAATACACGACCTTATTGTTGTAGGCATAGGAATTCAGATCATCTTGTTGGCTAATATTGCCTCAATTTTGTTCAGGGCTGTGTTTTAGCATGTAATATTGCTTTGCACTGTTTGCCAAACTTGCCTACATTTCATTCTTATCGTAATTTTTGTGTCATCTTGTATTAGTAGTATGCTAACCTCAATGGTAAGGATCAATCAAGCTCTAGTGCTATTTCTTGCTTAGCAATTGTCATGTTTTAGAACCATTATTGGCATGTTAACCAGGCATCAGCTGGAAAATAAACATGGTAGTCTGAAGCTGAGTGATGGTGAGTCAAACCTTTGAAATGCTTACCAGTGGGTTATAAGTTATACCTAAGAGTTCCTGATGTATTAGCTGGCTCTAATTTATATCCTAAAATTGGGTTGCTTATCACTTTTCCTCATGAAATTTAGGTTCATCAATTGCTGTCACAAGACTATCTTTTTCAGTTTTGCTTGATTGGGTAAATTATAGATGTGGTGTTCAGACTTCTTTGGTAATATACTAGTCCTGCGAGGTCTTGCTGTTTCAAGGATTCAAGATTTTTGGAGTTCTCCTATTCTGTGCTCTTATATGTTTTCCCTATTCACTTCTATCTCTCGTGCTACTTTACTCGAGTCTTTTCTCTGACTCATGATGATATTTAATAGATGACTATCGCCTATTTTGTGGTGACCTTGGAAATGAGGTGAATGATGATGTCTTGTCAAAAGCCTTTTCACGGTTTCCGTCCTTCAACATGGCGAAAGTAAGTGTTACTGTAATTTCTGATCTTACAGTCCTCCACTCTTATTTGTGAAATTAATTGTAATGCGTTAATTTCTGCTGTCTACTGTTAGGTGGTTAGAGATAAACGGACTGGTAAGACTAAGGGCTATGGATTTGTTAGCTTTGCCAACCCTTCAGACCTTGCTGCTGCATTGAAAGAAATGAATGGTAGGTATCTCTATTACATTATAATCTCTATTACAATATAAATGCACTGGATTTGATCAATGCAAATTTGTCTCTGGTTGAATAATGATGTAACCTCTTAATTATTTTTTATATGCTCTATTCTGATTGCAGAATGTGGTGTTGTAATTTCTATAAATTCTTCATTTCTCATTTGGTAACTCAAATTTAGTGTCGGTGGTGGTTATCGTATTGCTGCTTTTCTTCACTGCTCACCATACCTGTTGCTAGAAGGTGTAGTGGTATCGTGTGTGATGAGTAATTGAGTTATGCTGCCGATTTAGCTATGGATCTAACTTTTGTTACTAGTTAGCGTCTTAGTGATAGATTCTTCCTTATCTGTTGCTTGGTTTGTTTGCTCGCGTTTGCACCATTGCCTTTTAATTTTTGGATGTGTTGTGTTTTGATCATGTTTAAATGTACTTCCTCCGTTTTTTTATTAGTTGTGACACTTTATATATTAGAAAATTTCAAATTAGTTGTGACACTTTCCGATTTGGGCATTTCTTTCTCTCTATCTCTCTCCTATCACATGGGCCCTCTCTTTTAGTTATCTCTATCTCTCTCCTCTCCAAATATTGTCTAGGATTCCAAATATTTTCTAGGATTCTGTGAAATAAATAGTCACAACTAATAAAAAACGGAGGAAGTAAATAAAATCCAATGTTGTCTTGGAATATGGATCGATGCATCTGCTTCTTGAAGTGATGGATTTCAGAGTAATATGTTAGGTGTATTTTACTGTCTGGTTTATTCCCACGTGGTTGATTGGGAGATTCTGTAGCCTTGTACTTACCATAAGGTGCTCTACTGCTTTCTATTCAAAACATCAATCTATGTTTGATTGGCAGGTAAATATGTTGGAAACCGGCCAATAAAACTACGCAAAAGCAATTGGAGGGAGAGAATAGATCAGGATGCTATGGAAAGGCAAAAGGTATTGCTTAACTTATGATTGTCTCATTGTGTTTGTTATTACTTACTCTAGCTTTGGCTCCATTTCACTCTTGTTTGGGGTCTGTGTCTTAAACTTTCTGTCGCAGAACCAATCACACAAGAAGCCTAAGCTGGCTAGGAAGGGCGTGTTGCACAAATGATTGTAAGAGTTATCTTGTATTAGTGGAGTGTAATTTGCTTTTCTTACTGCTACTTTGGATTTCTTGGTAGTTTTGAGCAAAACAAATGGTAATTTGCTAATCTCCTGCTTGATTATCTTGATCGTTTTCATGTTAATGCTGGCTGGTCTACCCCATTTGCATGGATTATTGTTTCTTTAGTAGTTCTTGTCATGTTGATAGTCGATATATCATACGATGAATATGGAATGTCAAGCAAATAAATCTGGTTCTAGTATTCACTGGAGGTTCATTTTTGTGTTGTCTTGTAGCTTTCGATGAACAAACAGAACTGACCCATCCTTGATTACAAATTACATGGACCCTAAGCTGGACTTGAGCAAAATTAGACAAGCTGACCTGAACCATATCAATCCTATCTGAATCAAGACACCCAAAAGTTAAATTGATATTTATGGTTTATCTCTGATTCTCTTCATAATAAGCTTATTGACCCTGAACATGAACTTATCTTAAGATAAACCAAGTCGGATGGAACTGAGCGGAATGACTCATCACTTGAATATGACTTCACTTAATGTGATTTTACTGAATGTGATTTAAAGGGTATGTTTTCCACCTCCCTTTAATACTAATGGCATTGGATGCTGTTCCTTGTCATAACTATTTTTCTTAAAGGGCTTATTTATCCTCGATTGGCTTCTTGCGTTGTAGACGACTGCTTCCATTGAAATTTCGGGACTCTGGTCTTTTGATATGTTGAAGGAGAAAGTGCTATCTGGACTATGGAGACTGAAAGAAGGATAAGATTCGTGATAGTACTTTGTAGCTTGATTTGTCTGAATGGTCTTGCATGTAGCGTCAATTTGCTTGTCACTGTGAAACGCAGTGATAAGATAATTTATAGCCAAAGTTCTGATTAATCATCAATAGTATCATTGTATTCGAGAACTGTAACTCGAGAACAATTGTGCAGCACAGATGGTGACTATAAGTTTGTGTTTTATCTTGTGTTCTTTGACTTGGTAGCCACTAAATCATGTTAATAAAATTAGAATTTATTCTAATTCACGGAAGAGCGTGAATTTTTACAAATTCTGAAGAGCTCAATACGATTCTGCCTGTTTGATCACCATTTATGATTATATTACAAAATGCTGTTTCTTCTAATGCGTAACCTTTGTCCTTAATTTTTAATTTCAATTTATGATGTTAACGATCATAATTTTGCTTTCTGAATATGAAAGTCAAACTTTATGGATCTAAAAGTGTTAAGAGGTACTACGTGATCAAGATGATTAAAGGAGTATGTTTGAGTGTGGTAGAGTCGACTTTTAAGTTATTGAAGGTGGATGCGTTTAGGTTGAGATGCAAGGTTAATTCTCGGCACAGTTTATGTGAGGAAAAAGACCAACTAAAACCAACATGTTGTATGAAAACCCTTTACCAAATAGTGGTCATTAGGGGATTGAATTTATAAGGTAATTACAGATAATTTGTTAACTAAGTTAAACCTAAGGGCTAAGAGTAAGAGAGTAAGATACGAGTTTCTCAAACCAATGATTACATTTCACAAATTTTAAGAATATCGAACTAATTTATATATATATTAATAGCTGTAGGCAAAAGTCGTAATCCGTCATGTGTCACCATCATTCTTTCATTATCATTTTATCTATGACGCTTGCATATATTTTAAAAGACAGTTAATGCAAAGATTCGGAACCATAACCTCAAGTGTAGAAGAGATAACTTCAACCTTTCTTCTATCACACTACTATTGTTTCTTTCATAAAAAAATATTATGATATGGAATAAATGATTGTTTTGTAATGACATTTTTCCACACTAACAGATAGGATTGTCTAAGTACTACTAAATTGATACACATTAAAACTCCGGGACATTGTCGGAGCTTAATACTAGATTAGAGCTAATTGGATTACATACCTCTTCTACCTGATTACTAAATAAAGGACTTTAAAACTGAGCACTTAGGGAAAGGTTCGGCATTCATAAATGTCCAATTAACCGATAGATGACAGTCAATTAACAAGAAGGGGGTAGGGCAAATAAGAGGATAATTTATGCAATATATTTCTTAATTATTTTCCCAAGCTAATTAGAGGTGATTAGCTATTGTTGTGCCTATCCTCATACTATGATCAACTTATTAAGTCCAGACGAACATTAACCAAACCCCTAGGTTGGGAATCTTCTATTTTCTTGGAAAGCCAAATTCATTAACTAAGTTAGGTCATACTTTAGTTTCATTCCTCAATTCTTCACCTAAGAGCTCTTAATAATGGTTAGAAGGTGATCAAATTACTAATCAAGCGTGACTAAGCAGGTTAGTCAACTAGTTATTTCCTAGATCTTAACCTCAATGCTTAACTAAAGTTAACGCTTGAACACCAAGTTTTGATGAGTGCATCCTCTTTTATACCTAGGGAAATAATCACTAGCAATGGGATGAATGTGAGAGAAAGTTTGTTAAGTTACAAACATTATAAAAATAGTGCAAAATCGAAATAAGCTCGCATAAGTAAAAAAGAAAAAAAGACAAGAAAGTGCATGAGGAAGAAGAGTGCTAATGAATCTTGAAGAAGAAACTTGATTTATTTCAAAACTTGGTGCATCGCCGGAGTTGTTGCGTCGCCGGAGCTCCCGTCGGAGTAGGTGGTCGCCAGAGTTGGTGCGTCGTGCATCGTCGGAGCCACCGCCGGTACCTCACCCACCGGAAGTTGTGGGTCTTCACCGGAAACTAAGGTAAATTTTTTTTTTTGAAAAATATCCGGCCTTGTGTAACACAAGGCTCACCATGAAGCGAGCCTTGGTGAGCCTTGTGCTACACAAGGCCCAGCACATGGTGAGCCTTGTGTAGCACAAGGCTCGCCTTATATGGCCGTTTTAACATAATTCACTAACTAAAAAATAATTAATTTCACATTCCAAATTATTTATTTTAAATAATTATAAATAAAATTAACTATTTCAAACATAATTAAATAAATAAAAAAAATCGAATTTTTTTTTTTTTGAAAAATGGCCGAGCCTTGTGCAACACAAGGCCCACCACGTGGTCAGCCTTGTGTTGCACAAGGCTCGGCCCTTTTTCAATTATTTTTTTTGCTTAGACTAACCTCCATAAGGAGTATCGTCGGAAATAATGGTGCCGGAATTTCTGTCGCCGGAGTTGTTGTCGCCGGTGGTGGAAAATGACGCCGGCGTTGAGCCAGTCGCCGGAAGTTCGGCCGCCGTCGGTGGTGGTGGCGCCGCCGCCGGAAATGATGGTTAAGGGGTGGTTGTTGTGGGTGTGAAGACATGAAGAGGTGGACCACATTTTATAAAAAGTTAAAGTAATTAGTAGTTAAAATGTATTAAATACATAGTTAGTAGTTAAAACGTATAAAATACAGGGCGCTAGTAAGAAAATACAGGGCGGCGTTTAGCACCACCCAATTTTTTTGCTGGAGAATGCCTTAAAACCAACTTTTTCTCTCTAAAAGCTCTCTAACAAAGTTGAAAGTCTAAAATTGAGAATTTAACTCCAGCTAATACATGTATACTCGTATTTAATTTGGGTAACCCATAGTTAATTAAACGAAAAGTGAAGAAAATAACGAGGAGCTTCCACTAAAAATAAATTCCGAAACCACGCTTCAAGAGCACCAACTACAGCACCTCTTTCATGCTCCATGCCAAAATGTTTGAATCTTCCCTTGATTTACTCCTCTTTGTTTGTAGTACTTCCTTGAATTCTTCCTCTTCTTTTCATCCTTGCACACAATGCTTGTTTAAACAAACTAGTGGTTGTTTCGCGTGCGTTGTGGGGGACCTTAAGTTAGTATTAACCAAATATATTAAGAAATTTTTGGTTGATAGGTCTACAAAATATATTTACGAACTCTAATTATTTTTCTTTCTTTTTGAAAGAAGTCATTATAAACTTTAGCTCAAAAGAATGGCTACTAAATCGAATAGAACATAGAAGAGGCACTAGCATATTCATTCCTTTCCTTTCTTTACTTTCAGCAACAACATGCTAACTCTCACAATTTCTCTTCCAAACATACATGACGAAGTAATTTTTCATTAAAATCTATCAAATTCGACCATACAAATTTAATAATCGGATAAGCCGAAAACATAGAACATATAAGCTCAATGCCTCACACAAGGCTCCCCTCAGGCATGCTTGCAATATCATTCGAAACTAAAGGTCCTTCCTCTTATAATTCTTCTTATTGTAATTGCATTAAGAAGTAATCATTTTTCATGAAAATTCATGTATGAAGTCAAAAATGTCGTGTACAACACAAACAATTACCTACATAATGCCATAATAGGACAACAATCCGGTTAAGCAATTCATTCAATTGAAATTAAGCTACTTCATTTCAAACCGCAAATACAAAATTAGAGTTTTTCATATTATAGTAATTTTATTATTATGAGAAAAGTGCAAAGTTGAGGACGTGATGACACGCTCAAGTCCTAATAATAAATCTAGAATGGTACAAGAAATGGAAGCAACAATTTCATCAAACGTTCAAAATGGCAATATTGAATTCTAAAAGCAAAACACTAGAAATCAAGTTGAAGAGAACAAAATTTGTAATCATTCACAAAAGCAATTAGTAGATAATACACCAAGGAGCACAATGAGCATGGTGCTCCTTGTCCAAAACGCAACAAAAATAGAACAAAACGCGACTTTTTAAGTCGGGCTGCCTGCTCAGTGTACATTGAGTGTCCGTCAGTGTACAAAACAAAATTCAAAAAATAATTGATTTTACATGTAAGTGTACAAAAGATCATATTTGAGTGTACGTATGTCAAATAGTTGAGACTTGAACATATATATAATGGACATTTTTAAGATAGGGAATACAAGGATATTACTGTTCCTTTTGGGTTAACAAATCCTTGTATCCTCTATCTTGCAAATGTTCATTATATATATATATGTCCAAATCTCATTTTGCACATGTGTGCAATACCATAATTCTTATGTTCACTAATTATATACACATGTACATTGTCTAAACCTATATGTTCACCCCATTAAGTTTTTATGTCAAAGTTAATTGGAACAAAAACTTTTTTAAAATTGAGTATTATTATACAATGAACATTTGAAATAAATAATCATAGTGAACAATAAATTTATTTTAAAGAACATATGCCAAAGTTAATTGGAACATTTGGAGGGAAAAGTTTTAGGCAAATGATTTCAAAATGTCCAATTATGGAGGAGAGAGAAAAATAAATAAATGTGATGTACTTTAGGGGTTAATGTGCAATGAGAGTGTTTTTTTTTGTACACTGCGAGTATGTTGATGTACATGATGACGTAGGCATGGAGCACCATACTCATGGTGCTACTTCCTGCACCATCTAATTTGCGCACAAAAAGTACTCCCTCCGTTTTTTAATATGTACATTTTTCCATTTTGGTGTGTTTTTTTAATAGGTACACTTCTACTTTTTCCCATAACTGGATAGTTGACCTACCTAATTATTACACTTCTCTCCTACTTTTTCTTTCCTTCTCTCTACCTTTTTCACATTTTCCTTACTTTTACTATCCTTCTTTCTTACTTTTTCACTTTTCCTTGATCCACGCGCAAAACAAATGTACATATTGAAAAAAGGAGGAAGTGATATTTACATTTGTATATACACCACACCATCACTTTTTTTTTTTGATAACAGTAAGGAGAAAATGGGAGATAGTTAGGAGACCCTCCGCTCGAGGAGAACTCCTAAACCATCATTACAAAGTAAGACTGAGAGTTCAGACCCACTCCAGTCTGAAATACACATAGAGTCTACAACTAAGTGACCCGCATTTGCTATCCAATCCGCTGCTCGATTGCCTTCCCTATAGATGTGGTTAATTTGGACGTCTTGAAAAGCTTGTAGTTGGAGCTTGATGTCGTCGATGATGTTGCCTATCTGCCATGGGGGGTTGCACTTTTCGTTGACCGCATTGATGACTAACAAGTTGTCTCCTTCTATTAGTAGACGGGCTTGGTGTACTTGGATGCTTGAAGGATACCTCTATGGAGAGCCGTTGCTTCGGCCATAAAGACAGTGGTGTTGCCGAGGTTGTGTTTCTGCTAAGATGACCTGAGCTTCATTGTTTCGAATGATATAACCTGCTGCTGCGTTGTTGTGTTTGACGGACCCATCAAAATTTAGTTTGAGGACCCAAGGAGGTGGGGGGACCAAGTAATAAGTAGAGGTTGACGATGAGCGTTGGGTTGGGGTGTTGGAGTGGGGGGTGGGGATTCCAGTAGGAGGGGTTCAGTGCGTATTCATCGTAGTGAATTCGCATTTTCCATTCATGATGGTACAAATTTGCTCGATGGTACACCCTATGGATATTCAATTTAGAGTTGTTGAAAATGATATCATTTCTCTCTTTCCAAATACTCCATAGGATAAACGAAACTTTGCAAGCGATATCCTTATTTTTTAGGAGTATGCGAAAGATATCTTGGACGGATGGCCCATGGATGGACCCAGTCCATTGGATGATCTCTGGAAGGGCCCAAACCGGCTTGATATTGAGGCAGTGAAGGAATAAATGATCTATGGTTTCGGGATCCTGAGAGTTACAAATTGGGCAAGTTTGGAGAGGAATGATGTGCCTTGTGTGGAGGATCTCTCGTACACTAATAGCATTGTGTAGTAGCTGCCATAGGAAGATTTGTAGTTTAGGCGGGATTTGTAGCTTCCAAATACTCCTAAATTCCCATTTGGGGGTATCGCTTTGAATATTGTGAGCCAACCAGTTTGCAGATTTGACTGTGAAGTCAATATGCCTTCACTGGTGCTACACCTTCTCCTTCTCCTTCTCCATATTCTCTCTACCCATTTCTCAGTTCTCACTCTACAACCACAATCATATCTCTTTTTCATAAACCCATAATAGCAACTTCATACTAAATTTGGTTGTGTGAGTGATAAGTACTCTCATCCCTTAAACAAGTGGTTATGGGTTCGATTCATGACTCTTGCGAATGGAATAACCAAAGTTAGGAGGGGTCTACTCATTAAGTTGACTTCAGAATCCGAGGGAGATTGCCCCTACTATCGGTACGGGATACTCCTGACTAACACAAAAAAAAAACTTCCTTTGTTCTTTATTAGTTGTGATACTTTTGATTTCATGGACTCATAAACAATTTTTGAAGAGGAAAGAGATAGAGAAAAAGAAAGAAGGGGACTCATATGATAGGAGAGAGATAGAGAGATAGTTTTGCCCAAAAAAGAAAGTGTTACAACTAATTCTAAACTTCGTTACATAGAAAGTCTCACATTTAGAAAAAGAGAAGGTGTTGGGTCAGACACGTCCGACCATAACATTTGGTCGGACGACTTTCAGTTGGTTTCAATTTTGTTTCAGTTGGTTTCAATTTTTTTTCATTTGATCTTTTTTGTTTCAGTTGGATGTCTTTTAAGTTCAGTTAGTTATCATATTGTTTCATTTACTTGTTTTATTCTGACTGAAAACAAAACTTAAGTAAATGAAATAAAATAAGTTCTAAATGAAAACAAATTAGTTTTCAGTTACTTATGTTATTGTTTCATTTAGTTTTCTAATTCTTTCATTTAACAACTAACTAAAACTATAAAAAAAACTCTTCAAAACAGCAACGTCATTTTCATTTAGTCAACGGCGATGACGGTAAACAAATTCACAGCAACGTCTTCAATGGCGATGACAGAAGAAGCTTCCATGGAGGCAGTAGAGGAAGGTTTAAAGCTCTCAAAGAGATTATACTTGGGCAAAGGCAGGTTTAGGGTTTAAAGCCTTTCTTCTTCCTGATGTTCCTCTGTTTCCTTGATGTTTGAATGACAGCCATTGTTATATCTTCTTCAACAAATGTTGCCGAAACTTTAACAACAGGAGGTGGCGGAGTTGTTACTGGGTTGACAAGAAAGGCTTCCTTCAAGACATTGACAGAAAGCGTTAGAAAATCGGCGTCGTTGGCGGGACTCCGTTCTCGTCTGACAGTAACATTGGGTCAGACGGTCTGACCCAATACTTTCACTTAGAAAAAACGGAGGAAGTAGCAACTTTATAACCTTTGTTCCAAGATTATAACATGAACTTTTCAAACTGCACCGAAAACTAATGTCATAAGCAAACAATATCAAGACAAAGGAGGACAAAGGTCACCATGGTTAATGACAAAGGTCTACTATGGTTTCTTAGACTAAATGAAAGAATATCAATATTGCTCTATTAATAACCAAACACTACAACATTTGGCCATACATTTTTTCATCTTTTCGGTAACATTAACATGTACCTAAAAATGACATTTGAAGATTGTTAGTAAAAAGTTTTAGTGTTGGTAACATGTACCTAAAATGACAAACTTCTTTTGTCAGATGTTGAGTTTCAATCAAAGACAATCAAGAAATGCGACAATTCTCTTCGGCATAAAACCGCTGAACTTAATTGAATTGAATTGAGCTGAACTGAAATAAACACTGGTATGTGATAGTAAAAATATTAAACTAAACTGAACTGAAATGAAAATTAGCTGGGGATAACAGGCCCATAGATCAAATTTAAGTCAAGCACAATCAAGCAATGCAAGTACAATTGGTTCATTTGTATAAAGGACCAACTCAATTATCTCGAGGAATTTGGTTACAACTTTACAAGGTAAATACTACATTTTATTTCACATTTTCACGACAAGAACTACAATTCTAAGCACAAGCACTGCAATGAAAAAATCTCATTTTCTTAAGCTTTGTTTTCGTGTCTTGCACTTCATCTTCAACTTGCATCCTCTTGCTAATATATGCCACTATTTCATTGCTCAGGTGAACATGAAAGCTCTGTACTTATACAATTGAAACAAAGCTTGCTTCTTATGGGTTCATGAAAGCTCTGTACTTATACAATTGAAACAAAGCTTGCTTCCAACTGTTATTTTTTTGGATTTTTCTTTTTGGGTATTTAATGTGTACGAATATTGAGAATGATTGGCTAACCTGTTTAGGCTGCATGACACTGTTATATATTGTAACACCCCGCCCAAACAGCACCCTTTTAATATTAATAAAACTCGTTTGAGGGGAAATCAACGAGGGTTCGATTCGGATGGAGCGTTACCGCCGCACTCAACTCCTTGGAATTAAGTGCAAGGCTAAGTAACTAAAACACATTCATTCCAAACTTAATTAAAATCATCCTTACAACCAAATTTAAACTAGTTCGTTAAGTACTAAATACTAAGTGTTTCAGAGTTCCAGCGGAAGCAAAATATTAAGCTAGGTGGATGACAACTTCTAGTTGAACTCTCATAATTCCCCTCGATCACCCACCTGCAAATAATCATGGAAAAAGACAAGAGAGACAAGCTCCCAAAAATCAGATAAACTGAGTAATTCCAACTTCATCCCGTAAAAATACTTAAGTTGAAAATACTTTGAATATATTATATAAGTCGAGTTTGAAAAGCATAGCACATAAATGCATATAGTTA
Organism: Patellifolia procumbens; assembly: GCA_947645195.1. Classification (NCBI taxonomy): domain Eukaryota; kingdom Viridiplantae; phylum Streptophyta; class Magnoliopsida; order Caryophyllales; family Amaranthaceae; genus Patellifolia; species Patellifolia procumbens. Next base: position 4,836,629 of record CANSGD010000193.1, read on the forward strand.
ATAGGTCACATTATCATAGCAATATTTTATTTTATTTACGGAAGGGAAGGAGAATACTAGCAAGCCGGTGATACACCTCGTAAACTACTTGCTTAAAGAGTGTGAGTCGGTGATACACCTCGTAAACTACTCACACAGTGGGCCGGTGATACACCTCGTAAACTACGCACTAAAAGTAACATTGGCCATAAAACAAAGTCCCTAGTGTGCACACCCCTTCTAACTTGGAAACACATTAAGATAGAAGGAAGACAAATAACAGAAAAATCAGCATAGTAATAAGAGAACTTGTAGGTGGCCGCTGAACCTCCCATACAGGGGCAACCTGTTCATCACTTCCTTCCTTTATTCCACTTTAAGTGATTTATAGCTTTTACTTCAAGTTATCACATAACACATATTCGTATATACATCGTTCATTTAACCGAGAGTTAAAATCGTTACTCCACTTCCATAACTCGTTTCATACATAGCTAATTCCGATAGCATATCCATATTCTCAACTATCACTTGGTTACATTAACTCATAACCATTTCCATATGTTCATCACAATGTCAACTTCCGTTTATAACTTTCATAATTATTAATAACGATTATAATAACCATGTGAAATAATAACGATAATAATAATAACAATAATAACAACAATAATAATATTAATAGTAATAATAATAATAATAATAATAACAAGATTTTAATTTACTATTTTAAATCCCATCATAATAGTCATTGTCATAGTCCATAATACAACTTCCATATTCACGGTTCATGATGAAGATCCATTCTTGTCATCCATTCCATTTCTCAAAATTCATACTTAAATTAATAATCATAATCCATAACCAATCCATATTCAATATCCACATATTAACTTTATTGTCACATAATCACATCATTAATTCACATAATCTCAAAGTTAAATCGTTTTATTTTACGGAACCTACTTGTGGATGAACATTGGTAATTACCTCTTGAAGCGTGCTTGAAACTAAATCACGAACGAATCAACACTCTTGGAAATCCTCGTCTACGCAATCGGAGTCTACAATTAAGCGAAATCTAAAGTTAGTTTCCTAAATAACCCCTTATGATTTTATAAATAAGTAACTTAAATAATTTAAATAACTTAAAGAAACTTATTTTAAAGGAGTTTATAAATCGAAGTTTAAGTTTCTCGAATTTATTTATAAAAAAAAATCATTTTAAGTACTTAGACATTATTTCAACTTCAACTTAAACGTTATAAATAATTTATATAAACATAATCATTTTATTTTAGAAACTTAGAAATATTTTTTTAAGTTATGAAAAGGTTAATATAAACATTAATAGTAATAATAAACTTAAAATGAAAGTTTTATTTTAATTAAATAAAACAACTAACAAAGAAAGATGGGTCATTTTAAGTGTTGGGCTAACTTAGAATTAAAAATCTGATTTGGGAAGGAGTAAGTTTGGGCTTTGGGTCAATTTAAGTGAGTAAGGAGGCTTTGGGTCATTTTGGGTTTAATAAAAACAAAACATGAGGAGGAATAAAAGAAGAGAAGCAGTAGAAGAGGAAGGAAGGAAGGAAAAACAGAGGGGTGGGATGGCTGCCGGATTCCGGCGACCTTGGTGGCCACGGTGGGTGGCCGGCGTTGCGGCTGGGCTAGGCGGCAGCAAGGGCTGCATTTCTTTTTTTTTTTTGTGGTGGTTGGGCTGCGTTGTGGCAGCGAAAAGGGGGGGGGGAGAGCTGCGTTTGGGCGCAGCTGCTGCTGCGTGGTGGCAGCGGCTGCCGCTGCTTGGTGGCGGCGGTGGTCGCTGCTGCTGTGCGGCGGCGATTGGTGTCGACGGAGGGAGATTTGTGGTGGTTTAAGTGGTTTTGTTTTTAAGCTTTAGTTTTGTTTTAATGGTGGTTAATAAAATCAGAAATTAAAGAGAAGGAGGAAGGAGAGGTGAAGCAAACCTTGAGTGATGTTTGCTTGATTATTTGAGTGGGTTGAGTTGAGTATTTATAGGAGGGGAAAAATCTGATTTTTGTTTGAATGGTCAAGCACCATTGATGAGGGTAGTAGGGAGGTTGAAGAGGGATTGCTTGTTTGACTCAAGTGTGTAAGTGAATCAGATTTTTGAGTGGAAAAATCTGATTTCTTGCAAGTGGGAAAAATCTGATTTTGCAAGTGGGAGTTTATAGTTTGCTTGAGATTTTGGAGAAACCATTAATGGTTGTTGGGTGAAGGAGGAAGGTGATGATGAGGGTGATAAGAGCTTTGAGTTGGGTGATAAGTAATAAGTGATAAGTGATATGTGATAAGTAGTATAAGTGGTATAAGTAGTAATCAAGCTTGTAAAAAGTTGTACATCAAATTAGCTAAGTACATAAGATGTACATAAAATAACATTAAATTTCAAAATGTTTCTTTAAAATAATTTCAATATGAAATAATAACATTAATAATAGAAATAATATTATATCATTAAAATAGTAATTGTTTTTCAAATAATAAATCGAAATAAATCAAAGAAAATTCCATAAAATTCGTATTAAAACGTTTTTAATTAAAATAGAATAATATATTAATTTATCAAAATTCGGGGTATTACATATATATAGAGTTATGAAAAACTATCTTTACAAGCCTACTAAGAGTCTAATTACCAAATTACCCTAATACACCCCCCTCAATCTTCACTGGGAGGAATCACGGATAGATTGGAATGATTTTTACAAAACAACTCAGAAAAAAGACCTTTAGTAAAAATATCAGCAACCTGCAACTGTGTCGGATTGTGCTTGACCTGAATTCCACCTTTAGCAACCATATCACGAACAAAATGATAATCAACATCAATGTGCTTACTACGATCATGATGAACAGGATTGGCAGTAAGATACATAGCAGAAACATTGTCACAATAGAGAATGGTAAGCCGTCGATGAAATACCCTAAATCAGCCAACAATTGACGTATCCAAATTGTTTCGGCCGCAGTGTAGGCAACAACACGATACTCAGCTTCAGTAGAAGACTTCGAAACAGTAGGTTGCTTCTTAGAGCGCCAGGAGATCAAATTCTTCCCTAGGAAGACAGCATAACCAGTAGTAGAACTGATATATTGATTTCTTATAGAGTTTTTCCCTTTCTTTAAAACCCAAATTCTTCTACCTCAAATCTCCATCCTTTCTCCACCAAACTTCATAAAATCTCTTCATTTTCTCCTTTCACCCTTCATCTCACAAAATTTCATTCACAAAATTCATCTTCCCTCTCCCTTCTCTTCTCACACTCACCCAAAGCCACATCCTTTGTGTTAGGCACGGTTACACGGTTCCAATATTCCATGGCAAGCAAGCTCAGGAGGCTCGTTAGAGGTGAAAGCTTGCGATCTAGGCAAGAAGCAACACCACCACCACCACAGGTTCCACGGGATCCTCAGTACCCGGAAATCATTTTCCGGGATGATGAACATCGCGAGAAGTTCTTGCGATTTAAAAAACGTGAGGTACTTCCTACCCGCTTTTTAGATCTTGAGCTCTTGTCTAAGTTGGGTTTAACTGATCATTTTAAGGATTTTATGAAAACTTTGGGCATGGAGTCACTTTATAATGTGCATGTCAATACATATCCTCCATTAGTCTATGAGTTTTTAGCAGTTTCAGTCTGACCAAGCCCAGGGCCGGTCCGGTCACCCATGTTCATTTCGGACTACTCAACCGAGACCACACCCTCACCCTTAAGGAATTTGCGGGGGTTCTTCGGCTATAGGTTTGGGGTGACTACTACCCACCAGACCACTTCAAAATGGCCGATACTTATTTTATACTAACAGGGGACACCACGCCTTTTGACATCCAGCATTGTCATTGGGCGAATTTCCATCACCCAATTTTTAGTATTTGGATACGGTTCATGGCCCAGACTCTTTTAGGGCAGTTTGAGGGTCACTTGGTCCGGGGGGCCGAGTTAGTTGATATAGCTAGCTACATTGCCAAAGGCTCTAGGGAGCAATTTCAGTACAACTTGGCCCACCATGTAGCTATTCAGTTCGTGCGTATCTCGAACTCGCTCCCTAGGCCAAGGGAAGACGGTAGTTGGACCTCTAGGAGGTTAGTCAACGGGGGGTTGATCACATTGTTTTCCCGGCAAATTGCCGGCTTTGACGAGACTCAGCTTACCCCCGTCCTTGGCCCTACCCTCATTGACCTCACATACCTCAACACCCTTAAAGTCTTAAACCGTCTGCCTGACCATAGATTCCAGTGGGTGAATCAAAAAAATCCATCATTCTGCCCGACCCTAGAGCCCGATTGCGGCCTCGTCAGGCGAACTACCTACTCCCCATAGAGGGAGTTGATCTTGTTGTCGCTAACCCCGAGCTCCCTCGTCGTTCCTACCACAGGCGGCATACGTCGATCTTAGACGAGGGCGCCTCCACTTCTGCTCCTCCCCCTCACACGGACACATTTGATTTTACTTCTATGATGTCAACCCTAGGTCGCATGGAGACGGGGATGGGAAGGATGAAAGGGCTGATCAACGCGAACACCGCCACCCTAGCGGGATATGGCACTCGCATCGATCAGCTCTACACCCGTGTGGATCAGATGGGGGGGCGGATGGATACCTTGGCCAACGACCAGCACTACGCCCTTTATCCTCTCTATGACGACTATTGCAGGCGTGGCATGATTGAGCAGACTGCTCAACACCCCTCATGGTACCATTGGAACCCGAGTTATGGCCAGTCTGCCGGTCAGAGTGATGACATGGCAGAGGATGAGGAGGAGGAGCCTGCTCGTCAGTCCGTCTCTTTAGGAGACTTTGGTCTTGGGCCTAGTGGTTTTGGGGGTGGTTTTGATGCAGGTACTAGCGGCTTTGGTGGAGGTGTGAGTGGTTTTTCAGGTGATCCCTCAGGTGGTGGTTACACAGATGGTGGTGGTACTTCTAGTGGTGGCTTCTTTGGTGCCCCCACTGATGATGATATGGGCGGCTGATGCCCTTGTTCTCTCCTCTCCCTCGTTGCAATGAGGACATTGCCTCATTCAGCTTGGGGGAGGATTTCTCACTGTGAGTACTCTCTTTATTGCTTTCTAGTATAGTTTATTGCTTTTTAGTGTAGTTTAAAGCTTTGATAGAATAGTTTACAGCTTTGAAAAAATTGAAAAAATGAAAAATAAAATAAAATATGATTGATCATGACTGGTTTGATTGCCTCCCTGTGCCCCTTGTTGTGCTGTTATTGAAAATGATTTAACTCTGTTTTCTGGATAGCTGGGCATTTGTGATTCTGAGGTTTTGATTTGATGTTCGACTACTTTGATTTCGAGCGATTTCTGACTATGATATACTACTTTTTGCTGCATACCTGATTTGGTTAGACTTTAAGGCCTTTTTCTAGCCTACTGGATTCATACTATTATCCAGTCTATATTTTTGGTGTGTTAGTTCCTCTCTAGCGGATTGATCTTGACTTTGACTTCGTACTCATCTGATGTTTGGTGACTTGTTACATTTGCTATGATAGAGGCGTTCTTTTGACTTATTCTTGAGCCTCAGAGTTAGTTTTTGATACATTTTTATCCTCCTTAGCCCCGCTGAGCCTAATGACCTTGTTTCATGTTACTTAAACCCTTATTATGAGCCCATGTCCTTTGTTTCGATATTATTTCCAAGCCTAGCTTGGGGGAGCTTTTGTATGGGTTGAGTTTGAAGTTGGTTTCATGTTTTGTTTTGGTTGTTGAGGAATCAAAAGCTGTATTTGTTGTGGCTTGATTGTGAGAAAAAAAAAAAGAAAAAGAAAAGGCAAAATTAGAGTTGCGTGAATGAAGTTCAGAAAAAAATGAAAGAAAAATGAAATAAAAGTTCAAAAGAATTCAAAGTTCTTTCATTCACGTACGTTCATAAAGTAAAATTCGCTTCATTGCCTAAAAATTGGGTTTGTTGTGAGTGTTCATTGAATTATAAGAGTTGGTTTATTTTTCGTGGTTATATGGTGTTGATCGGGAGTTGTTTAGGCCATCTTAGGCCTTGTTTGAGTGTTCATGCTCCCCCTTTCTTGGTTCTTCCACCACATTACCCGAAAGTATCCCCTACCTCTTACCTAAGCCCCATTACAACCCGGAAAAGTCCTCTTGAGCTTGTGCCTACAATGTCTATTGGATTGATTTTGAGTCAGTTTGTCAAAGTTAAAGAGTACGTCTGCTAGTTGAGTAGACTTGATTAGGATGAGCGACATTTTACCTTCTTAAACACATGAGAGTGTGAGTGGGAAGGGATATTTATGGTCGGGTCGGTGAGTGTTCGGGCATATTCTTTGCCTGCCACAAAATTGAGAGGAGTGACACCCTTTGTGAGCACCTTTTCAGGATTTGTATGCCTAGTAGTCACTTGAACTTGATGAATTGCTTGGATGATTGGTGGTTGGATGGATTTGATTTTCCGAACTTGAATTATGCCTGCTTGAACGATTCTTAGTCTTGAAAATATTTTTGAGCTTGAATTGTTTTATCTATGGGGTGAGGCAATCTATTCCACGATCATGTTCTAGTTGCTTGAGGACAATCAAAGGTTTAGCTTGGGGGAATTTGATATATTGATTTCTTATAGAGTTTTTCCCTTTCTTTACAAGCTAAATTGTGCTATATTGATGCTCTTAGGAGCTATTTATGCTAACTATTTCGATATAGTTGTGGTTTGTGTGTTCCATATCATTTTGCAGGTTTTTAGGGAAAACTCCCTATTTACTTGATGTTTTGAGCACCACGCTGTAGCAGAAGGTTATGAGGCATCTTGGCGGTCTCGAGATGGTATTCGGACCCCATTGTGAAGAAGAAATGTGCAAAAGACTTGGCGTCTGAAGCCAAGTAGAATCAAGGAAGAAAGAAGCCTCGCCCGATCGGGTACGAGTAAAATAGCCCATAAGTTCAGATTTTCCGCCCGATCGGGTGGACTTGCCCAATCCCGTCGGGCGGACTTACACTTAGCCAATTTTGCTGCGCTTTCTGAGGAGATGAAGAAGACCTCCACCCGATGGCATCGGGTGGACTTGCCCGATCGGGTGCTGGGGTTGCGGAATGTTGCCCGATCTCATCGGGTGAAGCTCTATTTGCTGATGCTGGGCCGCCCGATCGGATGGACGACACGGGGACGGGATTTTTCGTTATTTCCCCACTCTATCTTATTGTTTTCTTAGGCACTATAAATACTTTTTAGGTTGTTTTTAATTGTATCTTTTATTCTATTGAACATTTAGAGAGCTCCTAGCCTAGTTTTTCATTGTCTTCCATTGTAGAAGAGATTCAAGTACTAATTCAATTCAATTAAAGTTTCCGCTTTCCATCAATTTGGTAATCGTCTTTCTTATTATTTAATTCTTATATCTGAATTGCTTTAGTTTAATTGCTTATTATCCAATTAGTTCATGATGCAATTGTTAGGGTTTTCGATTAGTTTTGTTATTGTTAATTCAATCATGTCTGAGTAGTTCTTTTTCTAGGGTGTTAGTTAGGGAAGCCATGTTTATACCATGATTGTTATTTAGACTTCTATTGATTTCTAGGGCTTGATTAGAGTGATTGTGGTGTGGTTTGTTCTTAATTAGTGATTAATGTTAGTGGTCAATTTCATTGATTGCTTGTGGTTAATAGTTGTTTGCACAGATCCGTCTTACGACTAGAGGCCTAGGACACATCTGTAGTTCTTATTACGTTAGTGAACATGCGGCGTATGTTGAACTATGAGCGTTGAGTCTTAACCATAGCTCAACACATGCTCTAATCCCTCGACTCTTGACCTAGGTTTCGATAGTTGTTGACCTTGTTCGATTGGTATAAGCATGGTGGACCGACCTAATACCCTAGGCTTTTATTCCATAGTTAAATCCTCGACTTAATTCGTATTCTTTAGCTTACTAATTAGTTTAGTTAATTCTCCCTATTTTCATCTGAAGTAGTTAGTTAATTGAATATTAATATAGAAACTCTGTCTCCCTGCGGATTCGACCCTGCTTCCACTGACTACCTTAGTTAGAGGACCGTAGGTTTATCTTTGAATAGGTGATACGACTAAAACCTATCAAGAACGCCGAGTGTCAGGACACCCGGCCCAATCAGCATCAGAATAGGCAACAGTCACAGTAGGAGAGCCAGTACTATGAAGAAACAGCCCATAATTAGAAGTTCCCTGCAGATACCTGAAAATTCTTTTCACTGCATGAAGGTGAGTGATAAGTGGACTTTAGGTTCACTTATTTGCATGTAGTTTTAGGGCATTTAGATGCATTTTAGGTCATTGAATTTCCTTTTCCTTCCCTTTTTCATCATTTCTTATAATCTCATGTTTAGCATTTAGTTTAGTATATTTGCATATAGTTAGGGTGCATATAGGTTATTGCATTTGCATATGCATACCCCCTCCCCCATCTAATGTTTGCCTTGAGTGTTTTGAAGATTTACAAGCAAGAAAGAGGCTCAAAACAGGGGAGTGGGCGCTCCATAGGAGAGGGAGCGGGCGCTCCATGGGTCAAGACGTGAAGACAAGGAAGCAGGAACTTGGAGCGACCGAGGAGCGTGAAGGGAGCGGGCGCTCCATGCCCAGATTTTGGTTTTTCGGTTTCGGTTTTGTATCGGTCGATTTCTGTTCTGTATCGGTTTTTTTAGACGGTTTCGGTTTTGTGTTTTATGGTTTTGCCCTTAGTACTTTGGGGTATAAAACCAATTTTGTAATAATCTTAGAGATACCTTTTAATTTCAGAATTACTATTAGCTTAATTAGAGAGAGAAACTTTAGAGAGAGAAGTAGTTTTTAGAGAAATAAAGTAGATCTTGAAATCATTTTGAAGCTTTTGGAAGGTATTTCTATCTCTTTGCTTTATTTTGCCTTATTACTTGCTTATCTTATTTTAGCCTTTGATTAGTGTTGGTTAGTTGATGTTTAGCTCATTTATAATGTTTTCCACGATTGTTGATCTTCATTTAATACCTCAAGCTTTTTATTTTGCTTCTTAAATGGCTTTAGAGTAATTTCTTAGCTAGGGGAAGGGGATGAAATAGGTTGATCATGAGTTGACCTCCAAAGTCAAGCTAGGGGGTTAGATTTAGGAGAAATTGGGTTGACTAACCTATTTAATTGCTAGTTCAATTGCTTGATCATCAATTGAATTAGATTAGGGGATCAAAAGTGAAGGATTGAGAGATGAAGCTTTTGATGGACCTTAGGTTAGTCAATAGGTTGACTTCCCCATGAGAATAGGTGTTAGGCTTCCCAGGACCTTAATCGAATCGCTACGAGTTGTGGAAATACTTGATCGATTGATTTTACCATCAGAATAGGTAAAATTGGTTGATTAAGTCCTCTTAATTAGCTCGAGAGAGTAATTAGGAAACATATGAGTGATTTAGTCCCTTAGTTGATCCTAATAAATCCCCTTGGCTTGACAAATAGGTTAGCAATTGGTTAACTAGTGATTCCCCTATCCCTAGTGTCTTCTTATTATCGTTAAACCCAAATCATTTAGTTTAATTGTTAGCTAATTAATTCTTGTTTTCTTAGTTGATCAATTAATCTCAAAAATCACTAAAAATAGGCTTAGCTCGCTTAATTACTTTCAAACCTTGCTAATCCTTGCTTCCTCGTGGAATCGACCCTTTCTTGCCCTAAACTAGGCTAAGTTAGGTATATTAATTTGGCACGTGCAACGACCGTGTCAGTGAGTAGTACGAGGCGCATGCATAAATTGAGAAACCAAATTAACAACATAGGCAATATCAGGACGAGTCATAGTCAAATATTGTAATGCACCAATCATACTACGATAATCTGTGGGATCAGCAAGAAGTTCACCATCTAAGAGAGAAAGAGTGACACGAGAGACAACAGGAGTACGTACGGGTTTGACAGTATGAAGATGAAATTTCTGAAGAAGATCAACTACATATTTGTTTTGAGACAAAAGAAAACCCTGAGGAGTACGTAAAACCTAAATGCTTAAGAAATAATGCAAATCACCCAAATCCTTCATAGCAAACTGGGCAGAGAGAACATTGATAAATTTCTGAAACAAAGAGGAGCTACTACCTGTAAGCACAATGTCATCAACATATAGCAAGAGAACGATAATATGACCACTGTGTGTGAGAGTGAACATAGAGGTGTCACAACTGCTGCACTTGAAACCAATAGAGAGTAGAAAGTTGCTGAAACGAGAGAACCAAGCTCGAGGAGCTTGCTTCAAACCATAAATGGATTTTCGTAACCGACAAACATGATGTGGTTGAGAAGGATGTTCAACACCAGGAGGCTGACGCATATAGACTTCCTCATTGAGGAAACCATGAACGAAAGCATTTTTAACATCGAGTTGATGAATAGGCCATTTAAAAGTAGCAGCAAGAGTTAAAACTTAGCGAACAGTAGTAGGCTTAGTGACAGGACTAAAGGTTTCAAAGTAGTCAATACTTGCCTGCTGATGATTACCAAAAACAACAAGTCTGGCTTTAAACCGCTCCACAGAACCGTCAGAATTATATTTAATCTTATACACCCACTTACAACCAAGAGCGTTTCTATTGTTGTTGCGAGGCACAAGTTCCCATGTATCGTTCTTAATTAATGCTTCACACTCATTACGCATGGCTTGTTGCCACCGAAAATCTTTAGACGCTTGCTCAAAGTTAGACGGTTCAGACTCAACAACATCGGTTTTTAAATTCATTAAATTCCGAGTGGAAATGATGCCGTCTTTTAGACGAGTGGTCATGGTATGAACATTAGTCGGATCGACACACTTAGACGACTTTCTAGGACACCTAGGGGGAGGGACAATGGGAGACGGGGATGACTCAAGAGGAACATCGAGGGGAGGGGTAAAAGACGAGGAAGGGGAACAAGGCAGGGCCACGGAGGACCCCGCGGGCGCAGGTTGTACCTGCGGGCTGGCAGCAACTGCCAGCGTTGGAGGGGTAGGGGTTGCGGGCGAGGAGACGAGACGCGGCTCAGCAGAAGCTCGCAAACCTGCGGGCGCGGGGAGACCACGCGGGCAGGCACCAAGAGGCTACTGAACAGCTCGCAATCCTGCGGGCGCGGGAGAGCGAGGCTGCGAGTTGCTGCTTGTAACACCCCGCCCAAACCGAACCCTTATTATATTAATAAAACTCATATGAGGGGAAATCAACGAGGGTTCGATTCGGATGGAGCGTTACCGCCGCACTCAACTCCTTGGAATTAAGTGCAAGGCTAAGTAACCAAAACATATTCATTCCAAACTAAATTAAAAATCCTTACAACCAAATTAAAATAGTTCGTTAATTACTAAATACTACGAGTTTCAGAGTTCCAACGGAAGCAAAACATTAAACTAGGTGGATGACAACTTCTAGTTGATCTCTCATAACTTCCCTCGATCACCCACCTGCAAATAAACATTGAAAAGGACAAGAGAGACAAGCTCCCAAAAATCAGAAAAACTGAGTAATTCCAACTTCATCCCGTAAAAATACTTAACTTAAAATAGTTGAAAGTAATATATGACTCAAGTTGAAAAGCATAACACATATGTACAATTAATAAGCACGTAAGTAACACTAACTTCACATTTCAATATTATCCAATTACTTAAATAGAAGGAAGATAACGCTAGTAAGCCGGGACTAGTCCCGTTATCCACTTACTATAAGAAAAAACATGATATGTATGTGTATAGGCCGGGACTCGTCCCGTTATCCACCTATCACGATAACAGAACGTGTGAGTATAGGCCGGGACTCGTCCCGTTATCCACCTACCTCAATAACAGAAAGTGTGTGTATAGGCCGGGACTCGTCCCGTTATCCACCTATCACAATAACAGAACGAGTGAGTATAGGCCGGGACTCGTCCCGTTATCCACCTATCTCAGTAACAGAATATGCGTGTATAGGCCGGGACTTGTCCCGTTAACCACCTATCACAATAATGGTCAATCCAACGTCATAACTTTAATTCACTGTTTCAACATTCCTTTTGTAATCACAATTATCACTCTGTTCCATTTCTAAAATCCACGCTACCAACAAATACAACAACAAACAAACAACAACAACAAACAACAAACAACAATAATAATAATAACTTTACTTATATATCCTTTAATAATAATAATAGTAATAATAATAATAATAATAATATTAATAATAACAACAATAACAATAACACTGACTTCAACTTTATCGCCAATCATTTAATAATAATAATATCCTTTAATAATATAACATTAATGGTAACGTTAATAGCATCCATATGGATCATTTTATTGTCGTATTTGTTTATCGTTCATAACTCATACAATTTATAAATCCATGATCCACAATTTATAATCATAATTCATAAATAATAATCCATATTCATAATCCATAATTATAATCCACTTTTAAAATCCATAGTCATACTTGATTCACATAGTCACGTAATTAATTCACATAATCTCAAGATTAAATCATTTTATTTATACTACGGGAGCTACGTTGTGGATGAACATTGGTAATTACCTCTTGAAGCGTGCTTGAAAACCAAATCACAACCGAATCAACACTCTTGGAAATCCTCGTCTACGCAATCGGAGGCTATAATTAGACGAGATCTAAAATTAGTTACCTAAATAACCCCTTATAATTTTATAAATGAACAACTTGAATAATTTAAATAACTTAAAAGAAACTTATTATTTAAAGGAGTTTATAAATCAAAGTTTTCAAATTATTTATAAAAATCATTTTAAGTACTTAAACATTATTTCAACTTTAATATTTATATAACTTAAACGTTTATAAATAATTTAAATAAACATAGAAAATCAACTTCAATATATTCATTATTATATTTTAGAAACTTAGAAATATTTTTAAGTTACGAAAAGTTAATATAAACATTAATAGTAATAATAAACTTACAATGAAAGTTTTATTTTAATTAAACAAAACAACTAACAAAGAAGGATGGGTCAATTATTTAAAGTGTTGGGCTAACTTTAGAATTAAAAATCTGATTTAGGATGGAGTAAGATTGGGCTTGGGTCTATTTAAGATAAAAGGAGTAGGCTTTGGGTTATTTGTTAAGTGAAAACAAAAATAATATGAAAGGAAATAGAGAAGCGGTAGAAGTGGAAGGAAGAAGAGGAAAAAAACAGAGGAGTGGGATGGCTGCCGGATTCCGGCGACCTTGTGGCCACGGTGGTCTGTTGGCTGGGCGTGCGTGGCTGGCGGCAGCAAGGTGGTGGTGGCGGTTTTTGGGTGGCTGGGCTGCGTTGTGGCAGCAGCGAAAGAGGGGGGGGAGATGTGTTGTGCTGGGCTGCTGCTGCTGGGGCGCGGCGGCAGCAGCGGTGGCGCGGTGGCTGGGCGGTCGGAGTACAGTGGCGGGTGGTTCAGAGTTTGGTTGTGGTGGTTTAAATGGTGGAGCTTGAGGTTGTGTTAATGGAGGTTTTATTATTTTATTTTTCAAAACTAAAATCAGAAATTTAGAGGGGAGAAAGAAGAGAATGAAGCAAACCTTGAGTGATGTTTGTTTGATTATTTGAGTGGGTTGAGTTAGGTATTTATAAAGGGGAAAAATCTGATTTTTAGTTTGAATGGTCAAGCACCATTGATGAGGGTAGTATGGAGGTTGAAGAGGGATTGCTTGTTTGATTCAAATGTGTAAGTGAATCAGATTTTTGAGTGAAAATCTGATTTCTTGCAAGTGGGAAAAATCTGATTTTGCAAGTGGGAGTTTATGGCTTGCTTGAGATTTTGGAGAACCATTAATGGTTGTGGGGTGAAGGAGGAAGGTGATGATGAGGGTGATAAGTGGTATGAGCAGTAATTTTAAAATCAAGCTTTAAGAAGTTGTACATCAAAATGGTTATACTAGTACATGAAATAACATTTTAATGAAATAAATATTTAAAGTAGTTGTTTAAAATAATTTTAATACTAACTAATTAAATTAATAATGGAAATAATATTATATCAAAATAATTAGTGTGTTTAAATAATTGGAAATAAAATCGTAATAAAAATCAATACTTTAATAAAACTCAAAAAAATTTAATTAACACGTATTTTCGCTAATAATATAATTTATAAAGTAATTAACACGTTTTAAAACTAATATAGTTTAGAAATTCGGGGTATTACACTGCTGGGCCCATAGCCCTCGGGTGTGCACGCATCCTACGGGCAGGCAGCGGGTTGCTGCATGTGCCCCCGTGATGCGGCGGGCTCAGGGGATGAAGACATAGGACTGACCGACTCAATAGACAACCTAGAGGGGGGACCATTGGACGATAAACTCGGTTCACTAGACGAGGGAAGACTCGGAAACCAAACTAAGGGATCAAGAGACTCGTCCAAAGATGAACCAATGGGTGGGCTAGACACAAGAGAACGATAAGGAAATTTTCGTTCACTAAACAAAACATGATGACTTGTGTAAACTTCGCCAGAAACAGGATCAAGACATCGATAACCCTTATAATGCGACGCATAGCCAATGAAAACACATTAAATCGACTTAGCCTGTAATTTATTGTAATACCCCGAATTTCTAAACTATATTATTAGTTTTAAAACGTGTTAATTACTTTATAAATTATATTATTAGCGAAAATACGTGTTAATTAAAATTATTGAGTTTTATTAAAGTATTGATTTGTATTACGATTTTATTTCCAATTATTTTAAACATGCTAATTATTTTGATATAATATTATTTTCCATTATTAATTTAATTAGTTAGTATTATAATTATTTTAAACAACTACTTTAAATATTCATTTCATTAAAATGTTATTTCATGTACTAGTATAAACATTTTGATGTACAAGTTTTTAAAGCTTGATTTTTAAAATTACAACTTATGCCCTTATCACTCTCATAGCTTATCCATCACCACTTATCACTTATCACCCTCCATCATCACCATCATCCTTCACCAAACAACCATTAATGGTTTCTCCAAAACCTCAAGCAAACCCATATCCACTTGCAAAATCAGATTTTTCCCACTTGCAAGAAATCAGATTTTTCACTCAAAAAAAATCTGATTCACTTACACATTTGAGTCAAACAAGCAACCTCTCTTCAACCTCCATACCTCTCCCTCATCAATGGTGCTTGACCATTCAAACCCAAATCAGATTTTTCCCCTCTATAAATACCCAACTCAACCCACTCAAATAATCAAGCAAACATCACTCAAGGTTTGCTTCACCTCTCCTTCCTCCTTCTCTTTAAATTTCTGATTTTATTAACCACCATTAAAACAACTAAAGCTTAAAAACAAACCACTTAAACCACCACAAATCTCCCTCCGTCGACACCAATCGCCGCCGCACAGCAGCAGCGACCACCTCCGCCACCAAGTAGCGGCAGCCGCTGCCACCACGCAGCAGCAGCTGCGCCCAAACGCAGCTCTCCCCCCCCTTTCGCTGCCACAACGCAGCCCAACCAACACCAAAAAAAAAAAGAAGAAACGCAGCCCTTGCTGCCGCCTAGCCCAGCCGTAACGCCGGCCACCCACCGTGGCCACCAAGGTCGCCGGAATCCGGCAGCCATCCCACCCCTCTGTTTTTCCTTCCTTCCTTCCTCTTCTACTGCTTCTCTTCTTTTATTCCTCCTCATGTTTTGTTTTTATTAAACCCA
Source organism: Patellifolia procumbens (assembly GCA_947645195.1). Taxonomy (NCBI): domain Eukaryota; kingdom Viridiplantae; phylum Streptophyta; class Magnoliopsida; order Caryophyllales; family Amaranthaceae; genus Patellifolia; species Patellifolia procumbens. Next base: position 4,852,260 of record CANSGD010000193.1, read on the forward strand.
AAATGACCCAAAGCCTCCTTACTCACTTAAATTGACCCAAAGCCCAAACTTACTCCTTCCCAAATCAGATTTTTTTAATTTCAAGTTAACCCAACACTCTAAAAGGACCCATCCTTCTTTGCTAGTTGTTTTATTTAATTAAAATAAAACTTTCATTTTAAGTTTATTATTACTATTAATGTTTATATTAACTTTTCATAACTCAAAAATATTTCTAAGTTTCTAAAATAAAATGATAAATATATTGAAGTTGATTATTTATGTTTATATAAATTATTTATAACGTTTAAGTACTTAAAATGATTTTTATAAATAAATTCGAGAAACTTAAACTTCGATTTATAAACTTCTTTAAATAATGAGCTTCTTTAAGTTATTAAATTGTTTAAGTTATTTATTTATAAAATCATAAGGGGGTTATTTAGGAAACTAATTTTAGATTTCGCTTAATTGTAGACTCCGATTGCGTAGACGAGGATTTCCAAGAGTGTTGATTCGTTCGTGATTTAGTTTCAAGCACGCTTCAAGAGGTAATTACCAATGTTCATCCACAAGTAGATTCCGTAAAATAAAACGATTTAACTTTGAGATTGTGTGAATTAATGATGTGATTATGTGATAATAAAGTTAATATGTGGATATTGATTATGGATTAATTATGATTATGATTATTAATTTAAGTATGAATTATGAGTAATGAAATGGATAACAAGAATGGATCTTTATCATGGACCGTGAATATGGAAGTTGGATTATGGACTATAACAATGACTATTATGACGGGATTTAAAATAGTAATTAAAATCTTGTTATTATTATTATTATTATTACTATTAATATTATTATTATTGTTATTATTGTTATTATTAATATCGTTATTATTTCACATGGTTATTATAATCGTTATTAATAATTATGAAAGTTATAAACGGAAGTTGACATTGTGATGAACCAATGGAAATGGTTATGAGTTAATGTAACCAAGTGATGGTTGAGAATATGGATATGCTATCGGAATTAGCTATGAATGAAATGAGTTATGGACTTGGAGTAACGGTTTTCACTCTCAATTAAATGTACGATGTGTATATATGAATTTGTGATATGTGATAACTTGAAGTAAAAACTATAAATCACTTAAAGTGAAATAAAGGAAGGAAATGATGAATAGGTTGCCCTGTATGGGAGGTTCAGCGGCCACCTACAGGTTCTTTTGTTACTATGCTGATTTTTCTGTTATTTGTCTTCCTTTTATCTTGATGTGTTTCCAAGTTAGAAGGGGTGTGCACACTAGGGACTCTGTTTTATGGCCAATGTTACTTTTAGTGAGTTGTTACAGGGTGTCCCTGGCTCACAGTGAGTTGTTACAGGTTTCCCTGGCTCACATTATTGTAGTAAGTTGTTACAGGGTGTCCCTGGCTTACTGGCGTTCTCTTTCCTCTCCTTAAACGGTCAATTATTGAATTAATTGAAATTATGTGATTATTAACCTTACATATATATATGTATGCACTTATGTGACTATTAATTGTATTTATATATGTGTATGTGCTATGCTTTCGACTCTATTAAACTATTATTTTCACAAAGTAATTTCAACTTAAGTATTTTACGGGATGGAGTTGGAATTACTCAGTTTATCTGATTTTTGGGAGCTTGTCTCTCTTGTCTTTTTCCATGATCATTTGCAGGTGGGTGATCGAGGGGAATTATGAGAGTTCATCTAGAAGTTGTCATCCACCTAGCTTAATATTTTTGCTTCCGCTGGAACTCTGAAACACTTAGTATTTAGTACTTAACGAACTAGTTTAAATTTGGTTGTAAGGATGATTTTTAATTAAGTTTGGAACGAATATGTTTTAGTTACTTAGTCTTGCACTTAATTCCAAGGAGTTGAGTGCGGCGGTAACGCTCCATCCGAATCGAACCCTCGTTGATTTCCCCTCAAACGAGTTTTATTAAATATAAAAAGGGTTCGGTTTGGGCGGGGTGTTACATTTATTGATTTTAGGATCTAAAAACAACGGAAAACAAGCACAACCAAAACATTTCAAAAACTCATAGGAGGGGGGACGGTGAAAAAGCTTAGCAAACGGGGATGAACCCTGCAAAGCCGAACTGGGAAGACGATTAATCGTATAAACAACCGTATAACACGCATCGACCCAATATCGAGTTGGCAACTCAGATTGAATAAGCATAGTACGGGCCATCTCGATAATGGTGCGATGTTTCCTTTCGGCAACACCATTCTGCGCTTGATTCCGAGCACAAGACTTTCGAAAATAAATTCCCGAATCACAAAAATGTTGTAGTAAAGGAGTGTTATCAAACTCACGTCCACCATCACTTTGGAAAAAATTAATTTTGGAATTAAACAAATTCTCAACAAGTTTCTGAAAAGCTAAGAAGGTCGAATAAACATCAGATTTCAGTTTAAGTGGATATAGCCATGAAAAACGCGAATAATCATCAACAAAAACCACATATTACTGAAAAAATTGATTTGATTTAACAGGCGATTGCCAAAGATCACTATGCATCAAATATAAGGGATAATGAGCACGATGAGTCACAGACTCAAAAGGCAAACGATGTATCTTTCCTACTTTGCAATGAACACAATCGTCATGAAACTTAGAATTACATAAAATCAAGTTTTGTGAACGTAAACGTCCTAAAACTCTAGCAGAAAGATGACCAAGGCGAGCATGCCAAACATCTCCAGACTCCTTGGTTGCAATGAGAGCGGGGACAGACGACTTTGGGCAGACTCGGGAAGACTCTGAACAAACTTGGGAAGACGACTCTGACTTAAGAATGCTAGGCTGAAGAGGATAGACACCATTCCTACTGATTCCCCGCAACAAAACCGCCCCCGTGGTCTTGTCCTTAACACAAATAGAAGACTCGTCAAAACAAACTATGCAAGAATTATCCTGACATAACTTTTGAACGGACATCAAATTATGTTTCAACTAGGGAACATGACACACCTTCGTGAGACGAAGGGGGCGACTAGGGGAAGACAAAGTCAAATTTCCAAGTTTATTAATGGGAAGTCGTGTGCCATCACCAACAACAATAGAACTCGAACCAGTGTAAGGAATAGCATTAGATAGCTTACCATCCTGTGAGGTCATGTGGGATGCGGCTCCAGAATCTGGATACCAAACGGAGTCATTCGTTTCACCACCAACAGACAGTGCAGCTAGGGCACGTGTGACACCATCAGGAGAAGAAGGCACAAAGCTATGATTGAAACGCTGAGGACAATAGGCTGCTTGGTGACCTGGATACCAACAAAGTCCACAAGTATCGGAGGAAGGAGTAGTGGCTAAATTGCCGTTAGATGGATTACTTCCTGCTGAAGAAAAATCATTAGCAATATAATTGGCACAAGAATAATCAACATATGAAATGTTAGATAAATTACCCATACCATTATTTTGGCCTGCATTGCCACGACCACCCTGTCCTCCATTGCCACGACCACCATTGTTGCCTCTACCACCCTTGTTTCTGTTGTTGTTGCGATTCTTGTTTTTACCACCCCCTTGGCCCTTAGCATCCGAACCACCCTGAGTAGAGGAGTGTGAACCTGAAGAACCAGACTGAACAACAACCTAGGCTTGATGAGCAGTAGACGTATCATCATATGCACGCATAGCCTTAATGCGTTGCTCATGCTGAAGGAGCTTAGGGTGAAGGTCATCAAACGTCAAAGACGTTTGAAATTGTGATAAAATAGTAACAAGGGCATCATATTCACAATCTTGATCCAATGCAGTCAAGGTATACTGAATTAAATCATATTGAGACACAGGACATTGAATAGCAGCTAGAGAATCAACAATAATCTTAATTTCACGTAAAAAGACTTCCATAGACTGCTGATCAGATTTCTTCATATGACTAAGTCTACCTTTCAACTCCATCGATCGAGCCATACTAGCATGCAAAAATCGTGACTGTAACCTATTCCAAATCTCAACGGCAGTACGTAACTCATGCACATCCATCATAACATCACGGGAAATCGATGTATATAACCACAACTTAATTTGCTGATCAAGTCTCATATACTCACAAAAATGTGGATTAGGCAAAGATTGACCTAGATTATCAACATAAGTAGGAAAAGGGACCGTAATTGTACCTTCAACAATACCTAGTAATTGATGTGTTGAAAGAAAACATGTCACCTGAGTTTTCCACATGAGATAATCTTCGGGTGATGTCAATTTGATGGTCACAAAACGAGTTATATCTTGATGGACAAGAGATGACGCGGTCGGAAGAAGGGACGGCGGGTAGGCCGAGAACGAGGACCTTGAACGAACACCACTACAGTTGAAATTAGGGCCAAAACCCGGAGGGTACCTCGCTGGAGATCGTGCAACCAAAGGGCTGTAGTGGAAATCGCCTGAAGCAGGCGGCTGGTAGTGGACGTTGGTGGCCGGAAAAGCCGTGAAGCCACCGTGACCACCGCAGGCTCCGTTGTGGCGGAGCTGTAAGGTTGGCTGGCGGGCAGGCCAGCGACGGCAAGGACACCGTAGGCAGCATAGGGCGCGTGGAAGGCGCCAGTGTGATAGGGCTGCCGTCGACATGGTTGCCGGAGGAAGATGTGGCTGCTGACACGAGTGGAGGTCGCCGGAAAAAAAAGGAACACTAGGGTTTAGAAAAACGTGAGGTTAAAACGTATGCGGAAAATTTTTAAACTGGGCTCGTGATACCATGTACGAGTATTGAGAATGATTGATTAACCTGTTTAGGTTGTCTGGCACTGTTATATATATAGAGTTATGAAAAACTATCTTTATAAGCCTACTAAGAGTCTAATTACCAAATTACCCTAATATAATGCATTTTCTTTGTTTGACATTAATTGAGTTCCAGTCACTTAACATTTAGTTAAGTAGCCCGATTTCATAACTCGAGTTCCAAAAGGTCTAAAAAACAGCTAACGAGATCCAAAGGATGAAAAAGTTTTAACTCCTACTTAAAAGGTCTCAGGATTACATAGCTGGGGTAAGTGAGTTGAAAAGGAAAATTTTCCATGTAGCTTATACAGAATCATTGAAATAGGAATACATACCAGGAGACCCCTTAGAAATTTTCGAACAACTTAACCATGAGGCTAGTGAATTTGGGACTTTCTGATATCCTAGACAAAAGTCTTTCAAGTTGGTTTGAAATATGTATAACTTTCACCTGTAAAATCACCTTAGAGTGCACTAATTAACAATTTTTTGTACCCTTACTAACCTTATCAATGCCACGTAATTCTTTGCTACCGGGGGAATTCGAGTTTGTCGAGTATACACCAATAGTTAATTAAGAGTTCAATATAAATTTGACGTTCAAATTGAATATTGATCTTGCTAACGGACGCCCTCGGGGCATTAATTAACTTTCAAAATATTTCTTAAAATAGTGTTTATTTTGGAATATGTGCCGAAATCACGGATCGGTTGGAGTAACTTTTCTGTATATTGATTCAATGTTTCCAGTTTTAGCTACCTTATTCAACAGCCTGTAAGCGTTTGTTAGCTTTTGACATTGACGCGCATTAAACAATACTCTGCATGAATTGCACTAGCTTTGATTTTACATAGTACGACTGTACAAGTCACAGGGCTACAACAAAAACTTGCCTACAAGTTTTTGCTACACAAATTTACAGTGAAGATATAGGCTACTGTACCCTCTACCCTAGAAAGAAAAAAACATAGGACTTTCACAAAAATCAAATGGAAAGTGAACGATTTAAATTTCTTTTTTTCTTCCAAAATTCGCTGTTCTGATTACTATTTCTGAAGCTTTATCTATAAAACCTATCCTGTGGTTTGTGGGCGAAAGTCATCAATTTATAAACAGCAGCAGCTGTCAAAGTGTTTGGAAACAATGTACGCTTCTCCCAAAATTGGCACCCAAAGAGAAAATAAACGTCGTGCTTCCAGGAAAATTAATCACACCATGCGCAGAAAGCCACGAACTTCGATCAGGAAATTCAGAAGATTCTTCCTGAACCTTTGGTAGTTAATACGATCCAGCGTGGAAGAAAGTTGGTTTGCGCTCGTAAGAGCATGTAATGCATTTGCTAGCCTTGTCTTGAATGTTGGATTCATTTGTTTATCGATCAATTCCTTGCACAAGCGCTGAAAGAGCACGAAGAAACGAAGATTAGTGACTGCATAAATAGGCTAAGGAAGAGCCAGAAGAGAGCAACATTGCTCCAAGCCTCCAACTAGAACAGGAAACAAAACAACACACATTTTTGAGCATCAACAAAAAAAATATGGGGAAGCACTGAAGAAGCAGAATTTCAGTTTAGAGCAACTTCGGATAAATTAAATTGATGCAGATGGAACCAAGATAGCACAACATGACGGCACCAAATATTTCGCTCCTAGTTGGATAAATAAAATGGATGCAGGATTGTTATCAAAGAAAGAGCACGTAATCATGAATTCTTTTTAGTAGTTTATATTTAAACTTGCCAACTGCTTCACATACATTTTAGACTAATTTATGTTTTTATATATTTACAAAAACTCTTCCTAAATGTAAAGTTCATTTGCAGTTTCTCAACACATCTAATCCCCATATATACAAATTGTAAGGACCCAACACTCTTATCATCTACAACTTTGATCATCTAAGAATTCCAATATATCAGACCACACACTACCAGTTGAGCATATCACAAGATTCACAACAGAGGCCAGAAAATGTATGAATCACAAATAAAAGATTCTTTTGCTTACCTTTCGCGAGATTTGGGAGAGAGAGGGGGGGGGGGGGGTAAATCAGCAGATTTGAAATAAAATGGCTAGTAGACGTCAAATTTCAATACGTATGTGTTTTCCCCATGCAAGAGATTTAGAACCAAACCCATCACAAAAGGAAAATGGGCTAGTCAAGATCTAACATTGAGGCAATTACAAAACAGAGCACAAAATTAGTGCCAAATTATCTCTCTGTGCAAACAAACTTATGTGGCGCAGGAATGATGGCAAAGTAGGGGTTAAACGAGTTCAAAATCTAGTGAACGACTTGGGGCTCAAGCTCAATCAAAGCTCATATTTGTTCGTGACTTAAATAAATGAAAGGAAAAATTGTATATTACCACCTTTTGGTTTACAGATTTTGTATATTACCACCTTGACTTTTTTTTTAAAAAAATTACCACCTTTTGTTTCGTTTTCTTCACAATCTCCCACCATTAACGGATTTTGTCAATTAAATCGTTTGTGGGGCCCACTTCATATTTACTGTACCAATTTCCTCATTTCCCCTGTCATCTTTCCTCTTCTTAACCTAATTTCCCAAATGAATGAGAGCTAAAATAAGCAGATTTGCTTCTCTTTCTTCAAATCAACAAATACAGAGTAAGAGACAACCAGAATTCGATCCACTTTGGAGCAAAACGAGTTGAATAAGGTAAGTGCAATTGTTTATGTTTGAATGATTCGAAAATTAGGGTTTTTTTTGACAAAAATTAGGGTTTTCAATTTCATTATTGAATTGATTTAGGGTTTAAGTTGTCGAATTGATTTAGGGGTTAACCCTGTTTAATTGAGTTAGGGTTTATCTTGTCAATTGATTTAGGGTTTTGGTTGTTAAATCAATTTAGGATTATTGGTGGTTCAATTGAATAATCAAAACCCCTAATGTACTTCAACAAGCAAAAACCCTAAATCAATTGAATAACCAAGAAACCTAATTTAATTTAACAAACAAAACCCTAATTCAATTGGACAAGAAAAACCCCAATTCAATTAAACAATCAAAGCCCCTAATTCAATTCAACGAGCAAAAACCCTAAATCAATTGAACTACCAAGAACCCTAATTGACTTTAACAAAACGAGTAATTTGTAATGTAATTAAGTGGGCCCACATTAACGGTTTTCTTGATGGAATCTGTTAGTTGGTGGGAGTTTATGAAAAAATGGAACCAAAAGGTGGTAATTTAAAAAAAAAAGTCAAGGTGATAATTTACGAAAAGTGATACACAAAAGGTGATAATATACAATTTTTCCTAAATGAAATGATCTTGAACCAATATCCGAGCTCATCCATAAACGATCTTGAACATGAACATAGACCTATAGAATTACTCGTTTATTTATGCTCATGAACAACTGGTTTGTATATGTTCATGAGGAGCTCGTTTAATGTTCAATAAAAAGCTCGTTTATTTTCATTTAAAAGCTCGTGTCATTTATAGTTTTCCGGGAATACTTTATTATTATCATATTAAAGTTATTCTAAAATTTTAGAATATAAAAAGGCGAAGGCTCGGTTAGACATTTATGAACAAAAGCACCTTAGGGCATGCTTGGAATGAGGGTAATGTATTAAGGGGGTAATAGAAGTCAAACTAAGGTATTTAGAGGTGATGATAGAGAGATAGAGTTGTGGTGGAGAAGACAAGGTGGTGTTGGGAGGAAGGAAATGGAAGAAAGAGGGGAACTATTACCCTTCAAATAGGGGTAATAGTTACCTAGGGGTGGTGGTGGGTAATTATCACCCCCATAATGAGGGTAATAGTTCCCCTCCTTCCATTTCCTACCTACTAACACCACCTTATCCTCTCCACCACCACTATATCTCCTTTATCATCACCTTCAAATGCCTTAGTTTTCCTCTCTTTGACTTTTATTACCCCCTTAATACTTTACCCTCATTCCAAGCATGCCCTTAGACTTTTACAAAGATTGCTCAATTAGAAATTAAATTAGAAAACCTTGTTTATGAATAAAACATCGTTTATGCGTTCGGCTCAATTTATAAATGAGCCAAGCTCGAACAAGATATTTGCTTAACCGAGGTGGGGTTGGACCACTGTCACATAATTCTCTAAACTCCTTGCGAATTGCGAATTGAAAGAAGCGAATTATGGTCGGTTTTAGGCTATTTTCGGCCCATTTTAGTCGAATTGCGAATTCAAAAGGCGAATTAGATAGCGATTTATGTGACTATGGGTTGGACAGATATTTAAGCTCGGCAGCTCGGTAGAAGAAAGGGACCTATTATGTGACATACAATGTATTATAAACGTATGATCATCATGCCTCAATTGGGATTATTTGATTCAACCTCTTAGAAAGAAAAGAGCTTAAATCAAATCTCGATCGTCGGGTCAAATAACTTAAATGAGCTTGAACATAAACACGGTGGTATGCAGCTGGGCTTCAGTCCCGTATGAAAAACTATTAAAAGGGTCGTTTACCAACATTTACCTACGAAAATTGAATTATCCAATGCCAACTTAAAAAATCTAATCATATTCCCAACGCATTATGATTGGGGGGGTGTGGGGGGGGGGGGGGATGCCAATCTGTTTTTGGCTGCATTTCTTCAATCATATGGAGCTAAGCAAGGCTTAAATATGCTGAAGAATCCATTTATATGAGACAGAGATCAACATGGTACGAGCTGTGATGTTTACCTGATATAGACCTTGCTCACAAAGAATCAAGGGAAGGAGAGCATCTGCCGCTGCACTCACCAAGTCAGTGCTAAAATTGCAAGAAAATGGAGTTAGAAAGTTTATGGAATGACATATATGTCAACAGCTTATTTTAAGAATGATTCATATTATAGAGCATCATCTTCATGTCATAGAAGATTCGACTTAAGGGTAGTTTTTTTGTAATTAATGTCATTCATGTTATCCTAAAAACAGTTTTACTACTCATCAGTTGCCTGATTTCAAAAGCCTTAATTTGCATAGGGTTATCTATGGTACAATGAGCTGATTGTCGCTTTGTTGGGATAGCAAAGTAGAAGGGGAAGGAAGGGGAGGGAGAGAGGGGGAAGGGGAGGGAAGAGGAGGGGAAAGGTTTGGTCCATTTTCCCTCTAATCTTCCAAATTGGTATTACGATTATTAAAGAAGGAGGGAAATGGATCCCTCTCTCTCCCTCCCCTTCCCTCCCCCAACCATTTATCCAAACAAGTGAAATTGTCCCTCCCTTTCTCTTCTCTTCCCTTTCCTTCCCTTTCCTCCTGTCCAAACAATGTGTATAAGTCTCGGTTTCAAGTAGTATATGCTGTGGTACAATGAAATATAGAGAACGACATCATCTTAAGTGTAGCCAAGAAACCCGCCGCACAGCACCTTTTTTTTTGTTTTTTAATGGAGTGTGGGCAAGGCTGGAACTTACATTTTCTCCATCAATAATGTAAATCATACTGAAGATAATATCTACTTTTTCTGGAGGCCCTTTACTACATATCCACTGGTATAAAATGTGTGGGACAAAGCAACATATTTGAACAATACGAGTTAATATGTCAACATTAAGAATCAAATTATACCTGTAATCCTCAAAAAGAAGTAACTGCAACAAGGACGGAAGGAATCGACTCAAAATTGCTTCCTGGACATTCCCCGCTGAATCCTGAACACCACTAGCTTGTGAACCTAAACCAATGTTGCCAGAGACAGTTTCCCTATAATGATATGAAGCAAGGGCTTTCAGAGATCTCAAGCACTTGTCAATGACTTCTGAATCCTGCAGCATTAACAAGGCAGATAGGAAACAGATGCATGAATGCCTGTCTATGATCTGAGAACAAAAATTAAGCAGAGGGTCTCCTACTTCACTGCTGCTTAGAAATGGCAGCCCCACTTACATCCAACAGATATTCACCCAAAACTGCTGTAGTGGTTACTCCCTCCAGCCACATTTGACTCTCCTATTGTGACTATTGGGGTCTGTGTAAACTGTAAACACTTTAACCAATTCTATCTCACACAATACATGTAGTCAAAAGGAAAAAGAGAGCCTTTTAGAACTACTTTTCAAGAATACAAAGAGTATATCTGTACACTTAGGAAACATTTGGAATCAAGAAAGGGAAAGACAATTGAAACCCCACTTTCCCTTGGTGTTTGCTTGACCCTTTTATATCCCATTCCTCTTTTCCTTTTTGGAGTTCCCCCAAACCCTTCTATCATGATTCCCTCACGTGTTTGGTTAAAGAGGCTAGGATCCTACAACTTCCACATTTGTTATTCTCTCCTCTACCCAAGGCACCCACCCCTGAAGTAAATTATCCATAACATGGTAGCTTAAAAAAGGAAAAGAGGAGGTTTACCTGATGGCGAAGACCAAAGTCCAGGGTTCCAACTATTTGTGCCAAAGCTTCTGCATTTAGTTGGCCAACCATTTCAGGGTAAACCTCCAACATATGTGATATCAAGGAGAAGTACTGCACATGAGATCAATGACATGTCAGACTTCATAAGTAGAATGTGAAACTTGCAATAAACTCATGGGGTGGAATTGAACTTACATCATGACAGAGTTTAGGATATTTCAAAAGGTCAATGGATATCAAAGGTGTAATTATGTGGAGACCAACATAAACAACCTGCATTTTCCCAACCACAAAAACTCGCATCATCAATATTACAATCATTGCCAAGGCCATACATTCATCATGTTCATCCACTTCATGACATGTTTAGTGCTACTTTAGTTGATTGACATGGTTCAAAGCCAGTATGTAAAAAATAATCACTGAAAATAGCTGGAGTTGAGGATTCACCTGTGGGATGCTTATACCCTCTGACTCCACAGATCCAGTTGAGAAGTCAATCTGTACATTATCGATATTCTCAGTAACTATTTGCGTAGAATGGAAATGATAATTACTTTCACTCTGAAACATAGAAGCAAACATACCAGATCTTTTGAGCAGAGGTTTGCAAGAAGTTGAATCAAAGCACGCAGATCCTTGTATTTCTCAGTTTTTGCTTCGTTGGCTAAGGTGCTGGAATGACTTATAGAAATCTAAAACACCGAGAAACAGAGGATGTTTGACTTCAAACCAAGAAAACAAATGCATCATAAAAACATGCAATTCGAATTATCATTTGCGTCTTAAGATAGTAGAGACTAGAGATGTAAAAGTTGTGGAATTTAGGACCCTTGTGAACTTAAAAACTTGATAGCGCATATAAATCATAAGTGACATGCAAATCAGTGAGCTTTTAAGTTACAGTCGCACCTTTTTTATTAAACAGAATACATGCTAACTCGAACCCCAGGTAAGATCGGTTTCAGCATGAATTGGCAATAACTAAATAGGAGATATATGACAAATTTGAATCTTTCAGAATAGTTTAGTCTTTATACGTAAAACACGTATGCTACTGGGCTCTGCAAGACATGCCAAAAGCAGAGTGTGCATTTATGAATATGTTTAACTGTTTTTTTCACATATGAGTTCAGCAAATACTGAGTTACAGATGTCTGCTAGGCTTGTAGGCTTGAAGCAATAATAAGAGTTCAGTCGGGGTCTTGTGTGTTTTTCCAAAGTGGAAATTCCTAGGGAAGGATATAGCCTCTCCAAATTAACTAAATCCAACTTATTTTCAAGATATACTAGCCCTTGATAATGTGATTGAACCACTCATTTGTAGTGGCTATACTGCAATCCACAACCATAATAAACCATTGTAAGTTGTAAGCATTCAACAGGTAATCTTTTATTCAAATGAGCTACTATCTTCCAATTGATTTCTTTCTCCCCTCTTGTTTTCCTCAACCACCCACTTCTCTTTTCCCCCTGCCACCCTAACTCTCTCTCTTTTCCTCCATGGCAATCAATAAAGAGTAATCCTTTTCATATGGTTTCAACAGTCTAAACAAAATAATTACCAAGTCAGTGAAAGAGAGAGAGCAGAAGTAATTTGGGACAAGATGGTGTCAAAGTCCATGTTCTAAAGCTGAGCAGAGGCCTCCAAACACGATATTCTGTTAACATCTACAGGCCTTGCTGCCAGTAAGGAGATTTTATGACTACATTGGGAAACGGAATGCTGAGTTCAATTCAAACTTCAGATCTAGGATTTCGATTCAGACCCTAGATTTGCTTCATCTTTGTTTTCATTGTCAATCAATGATAATTGAGGAGCATTTAGTTCGTCAATTTAGTAGTTCCAACTCGCAAGCCAAATCATTTAGGACAGAAAAGTAGCCGCAAAGTGGAACGATTGATGTAGAAGTTCACGGGGGTACACAGCGAATTATGTGACTCTGTTCCTACCTATTTCACAGCGTAGTACATAAAAAGAAACGAAGGGAGTCGTAAACTGTTCCTTTTCAGTTTTGACAAAGAAAAGTTCCAACAACAAAGAAATAAAAAATCAAAAGAAAGAATCCTCCATGAAACATCAATTACAAATTTACAAGTATCTAGTCATCCTTTACATCATTAAACACCCCAGGTTGCACCAGTGCAGATGCTAAGCTATCCCAAACCCTCAATGGTACTCCAATCAAAAAAATTGCAGGTGTTGCCAAGCTCCTGAAATCCGTCCTTTTCTAACGCCTCCTATATCTAATGCAATCGATGCGCCGTTCTTTAGTCACCCCAGTGTGCAAGAAAGGTAATATCTGAACCAAAATCTTCCTTGCACAGGACACAAACATTTGGATAGATTCATTTACTTGATTGCTATGGAAGGAAATCCATCTCCCAAGGAAGCATCATAATGGTAAATTTGAAGAAAGCTTGTGACATCCTTGACTGGAATTTCATGCAAAGTCTGTTGAATGAATCAGGTTTTTGAACACAGTTTGTAAATGGATTATGAGATGTGTAACCACAGTTTCATACACCATTCTATCCTGATCAAAGGTATTCCTTCCAAGCCCTTCAAAGCGGAAAAAGGCTAAAGACAAGGTAATCCTTTGTCTCCTGTCATATTTGCTACATCTAGTCTTTGACTAGGTGCAACCGTGCATGATTCAACTCAAGCAAAACCCTGACTTTAATCTCCATCCTAACCGTGAGAGATTGGGGGTTACTCATCTTATGTTTGCAGATGAATTGCTCATGTTTGCTAGGGCAGATACTGCCTCCGATCAGCTTTTGTTTCAAGCTTTTGAACTTTTCTTAAAGCTTCTGGTCTAGAAGCTAATTTGGAGGAGAGTAACATCTATATAGGAGGTATGAACTTTTTCTTTTTTGGACAAGTAATTAAGAATTTTATTAGATAGACACCAAGGGGGTGTCACCAGGGTGCAAAAAAACGGCCGAGATGGAACGGATCGGCCGTTCTGTAACGTTTTTCAACTTTGCCGAACCGTTTTTGTCCGGTTCGGTACGCTGGATTCTAAAACTCCGTTTTTTTGGCCGTATCGGCCGTATTCAGCCGTGACAACACGGTTCGGCCGTTTTTTTGGCTGTATCGGCGTGACAAAGCGGAGAAGAAGAGAGTAGATTCGAGATTTAGAGTAAAAAAAATAAACTTTCTTTAGATTTTTACATACCTTAACAGTAATCTATCAAAATCGAGCAAAAACCCCTTGTTAATTGCATCACTTTAGATCAAATTGAAGCCAGATTAAAAGCCCTAATTTGCGAAAACCCTAATTCGTAACTATGTAGGAGTTGGCAACCGCCACACTCGCCGGAGGTGACAGAAGATGACGACAAGTGGCTTCTGTTGATAATCGGGCTTGTATCTTGTCTTCATCTCTGCAATTTTTCATCTACCTTTTGGCTTCCTTCGATCTTCATCGTCTTTGGAATTGCAGGAAACAAGTTACGTAATCTCTTTTTCTCACCTTTTCTCTCTCTTTCTCACCTTTTCTCTCTCTTGTTAACACTGTGACCCACTAGGCCACTAGTGCAGACCCACTGCCCCACTAGTTTTCTTTTTTTAAAAGACCAAAATTACCGTTTAACCAATATACCTTTTATGTTTTATTTTACTCAAGCTATCCTCTTCACTTGTTAAAGGCTTTTTATTAACTCCTTTAATGGAAATTTAATTCCTTAAAAGCAGTTTTTTATCAAAAATAAACAACATAACCTAATTTGTTCCACGACAACCGTATCCCGTTCCGCGACCAACGTATCCGTTCCGTTACCCCGAAATACGAACTGTTCACGTATCCGAAACCGTTCCCGTATTTTCGAACCATGGGTGTCACCCACGACCCATCTACAAAAAGAGGGCTAAGACAAAACGCTTTGAGCTATCAAGGAGAAAACTATCAACAAAATCAAAGAAAGCCAAGTGATGTTCAGAAACTAAGGCCTAAAACCAGCTATACACAAGTCTAAAAAAAAAAGAACTTTAAAGCTTCACAAGAGGAAGGTGAAACCCTCAAAAATCCATTGGTTCCTCTCTTTCCAACTATACTACCAAATAATCAACGGAATCATCTTCCAAACCTCAAAAGAAAGGAAGGTTGAACTGATGTACCTCCCTTGCTGTCTCTATCCTCAATCTTTCTTAATCTTTACCCATGGTTATTAAGGGGCGTACCTGTGAACTCCAAAAATGCTTGCTAAAACCAAGCTAAGACATCTAGAAAGCTGAGGACAGAAGCAAGCTTTAGGACTTCACCTTGCCAATGTTATGGGAGGAGTATATCTGGAGCAAATGCATAGAGAAGTTCACGAGAGTTGCAGTTTCTTGAGCCTCCAAGTAACTAATTTGGCCACCTACCAACTGGACAACAAATTTGAGCAGCAAATAGACAACTGCAGGCTAAAGAACAGGTTATCATCAGCGCTAATGATAGAACATCTAAAAATGAAAACAAAACAAGTGATGAGAATATGAGATGATCTACACAGTAAAACCAGTAGAAATAGTTACTGAACTTATTTTTACTAAACTGAACTTACTGTTACTGAAACTTAAGTTTCAAAGTTGATGAGAACAGGGCCTAAATGCCGTATTTTTTTTCTTTTATAAGTAACCACATTTCATTCAACAGCAAAATAGATGACTAAAAGGGAACCATAACCCCACCAACAATCTAGGCAAAAAAGAACTACAATACATCAGAAAGAGGACATCAGTGGATGCCTCATCAGCGTGAGCCCAAAAATACACCACAAGCTCCCATATTGTAACCAAGAAGACCCTCAACTGCAGAAGATCCCATCATTGCTCTTCCAACCACAGCCACACATACATTGGAACATTTTTAACTTGTTCTTTTTTCTTTCTTTCTTTTTTGTTCTATCAATTTTTCTCTATTCCAAACCGAGTTATCCTAAATGATCACTATCAATCTAGAAACTTTAAGTTCACTTCCCCACTAAGAAAATACCTCCATCCCCGTTCATATTTACTTTTGGTGTGGATTTAAGAATGCCCATGTGACTAGAACGTTATTCACTTAGTACATTTTTTCGCACTACGACAAGCCATTTATCATTGAAGGGCCATATAGTCCAGAGAATATAATATGACTATCTTGAAAGAGAAAGTGAGACATTCTTTGAGGACATAACATAGTTTAGAACTTTATATCGGAAGAAGAGAGTAGTAAGATTTTTTCTTTCACCCTCAACTCTACAATAATCCCAAAAAATTACTAGACATCATGGAATATTTCAGTACCTCATTCTTGTAAACTTCAAGAAATGTTAGGATGGGATTCATTACAGAAACTCCTATCTCATAAAGTGCCCGTTGTGTCCGTGGTTCTGAGGCACTAGCAGCTCCACGTAGTCGCTCCAGTAAGCAGCTCACCTACGTAACCAAAAACAGTATGAATAATTCACCAAAATTAAATGGTTACTTTCGCATAGAATGTCACTTACCACCATGATAGTCTCTGGCTGCTGAGCGACATTCTTCAGATCACTTTTGCCCGACAAATTTAGAAGATAGGCTGCCTTAGGATTCATGAGATCCCTCACATACCTTCAAAATGCATACAATTTTTTCAGCATATGCCCAATCAATCTCCCACCAGTGTACAAATTTAAACGAGTTTTCAGACTGGAGGACATGAATTTTTTATGCTTAGCCCTCCTTTTTGTATATGGCTGATATCGCCTCGGCTTCTTTCTGAAATACTTACTTCTGTTCCTTATTAGTTGCAACACTTCAACACTTCCCTCTTCCGGAAGTTTCAAATTAGTTGCAAAATTACCTTATTCGGTAATATGCTCTCTCTATCTCTCCTATATCTTTCCCCTCATCACATGGGTCCACTTTTTATTATCTCTCTATCTCTCTCCTCTTCACATGCTTGTTGCAACTAATCAGTTAAAGGAAGCATATCTTTATCACTAGAAAGAAGGGTATCTTACTGATTTGAAGTCTCAGAATTTGTCAATCCAGAAGCTGAAAGAACAAGATTCCGTGCAAGGGACCGCTGCTCATATAATGTGGACAGAATTACAACTATTATCCCACTTCCAAATAATAAAAGCCCGTAATTTGGGGATTATTTAGTACTTACTTGGTGAGGACCACTCAGTGAGAACAAAGTTCTTTCGTTAGCAAAAGATTTTGCCAATTCACGCCATGAATCCTGTAACATATATGTTAGAATGTATAGACTATAGAGTCTCCGAGTTGGGGTTTGATGTACATTGCATTATATATGCAGAGATAGCGTACAAACCCCCTTATAGGAAATTATCTCTACATGATGTTAGCTACCAGAGATAACTAGGAATGTATCTTCACAGAATATATTGACAAAGTAAATCTTTTACATCTTCACAAATATTCCATAATAATAAAACTATAACCTAGTTTAGCTTTGTTTTTGTAGACTAGGCATTACGAGACTCCAGAAAGCAAAACACAGGAACAGTTTTTGTGCTACTGGGTAGTTCTCTATCTTCTAGAAGCAGATAAGAGTATGAGACAGCTCTCCGAAGATCTGAAGAGCTTATTTCAACAAGCCAAAACTTCATTGTTCATGAAGAGATTTTAAGCAGATGCTGTAGGAATCAAATATCTAGTTTTAATAGACTCTTTGTCCAAACAAACTACTGGGTTCAAATCTATCTCTCACTGGCACTCCAAAAAAAAAGGTGAGCAAAGGAAGGATTCACTCTGCACAATATACTGAATAGATATGTAGAAACTTAGAAACCTACGATCCCAAGCATGAGCACTATGAATTAAATATTGGATAAGCAAATTTGAAACTACAAAAATTGAAATTTTCATGCAGAAAACTTGGAGGTCAGCAGTAATATAGCAGCAAAGAGACAGGCAGCAAATCAGCCATTAATGTCGATACCAATAAACATTCCTGATTCCAGCAACCTCTTTTCTTGATCAATGCCACACATGAACAACAAGAGGTCAAATTATGCAGAGCACTTCTAAGTCGTCTAGGTATCTTATAAGAGTGTAGCAAAATACTCACCAAAGAAACAAGTTGGGCACTGATCTCCCGACGTCCAACTAGTCCATTGAATAGATGGCGACATGTAAGCTCCTGATGACAAAAGTGACATCCGATGTAAGATATTACTAAATGATACATAGCACTAAGGAGCTAAATAATGAGTTTCAGTATTCACAATGGTTTGATCGTGGAGTTTCTTATTTATTTCAGGAGGTTATCCAGGAAACAAGGTTGTTTATCCATACAGTAAAATTTCCCACCCACCTTTCTAACAAAATGAAGTTTTTTTTGGTTAATTCTCCCCCTATTTTTTTTTTCATTTGCTATACTTTGACTTTTGGCACTATTCCTATACTAACTTTGACCATATTTAACTAATATATACAAACAAAGTTATGTATGTAAGAAGTATTTTGTAAATATCAGCTTTATATAATTTTTGGAAATGTAAAATTTAAGATATTAATGGTCAAAAGTTGTGTGTTTGGTAAACGTGCAAGTCAAAACGTGGCAACGAAAAAAAAAGCTGAGGAAGTATATTAGCAAGACGCCAAGGAATTTCACCCTTATACAAAAGAGCTAAGGACTAAACAAAGAAAAAAGGAAAAATACTCATGCCCTCAAGCTATGATGAAAAGATTTATCTACAAATCAAGAACCATCGAGCATCAAACCTTAGCTATATCAATGCTCACACTGCTCGTATCAATCTGTCAATAGGCTTCAGAATTGCATGTCTGCTAGTTTCCACTATTAGTTAATTAGTTGGCATGCATCTCGTGATGCCTAGTGCACAAATACATGCACTTAATGAATAAGGATGTCAATTTTGTTCTAATTGCAAGTTTCAAAAATCGACAATCTCAATGAATATTGATCCAAACAACTTATCTTCAAGAATAGTGAATGGCCCATATAAATGCACTGCATATATACAGGTTGTTCAGAACAGGGGATCAATGAATACAAACCTGGTAATAGGCCGGGTCAGGCCAGGTCAATAGCGTGTTGAGTCATTAGTGGGTCCCCTTGTCATGGGCCAATAAAGTAAGGATATAGGGGATTGGAGAGAGAGAACAATTAGCCCACATAAATGCGTAACCATGCGTATAGTTTTAAACCATATATTTTGTCTTTTGGAAAAATATTTGGCATATCCTCATGCCCTATATACCGTGTTTAGTAAAGGCCAGGTACATTGAAAACCCTTTTAACATTAACCAACACCTACACCCATGAGGCTACCCTGTCCATTAACCAAGTCTAATTCGAGAGAAGACCCCAAAAAACAACATATACATATGCCTATATATGCGATTGAATAAAACTAGTGTAAACAGTTTATCTTGCTTATCAATGATAAAGCTGCAGCTGGAACAGTTGTTCGGCAGAGGCTCCCTTCAATACCTGCAAATCCTTCTCCCCAGGATATGAAATTAAAGTTGTCATGGAAATTCGAACAATAAGATCGAGGACAGATGTTCCTTTATTATGTTCTCCAAAAAAGTCAAGCAACACTTTTTTGGAATGCTGAAGCTGCTCTGAAACATAAAAACTATCACTGTTGTCACTAGCTTTAGGCGGCATCAGATACGTGCGAGACCACCTTGCAAGGAACCATATAACTGCCTGCAAAAAAATTCAGCGCTTGCTCAATTAAACAGGAAAGACCTCACAGATATAAAGGCCTACACACATTAAGCATATCAATGATAATTCATAGACAAGTGTTGGCAGGATTATGTTGTAGATTAAACAAAAAATGCAGTTAAGAAAGCAGGAATTACAAGAGAGAGAAGAGAAAAGTAACTAGAAACAAGGTAGCAAGAAAGAAAGTCAAAACTTAAAAGATTACCTAAAGATAGGAATAGCTACCCGAAAGTGTTTATAAACAAAGCAATGTTCTCAAACTAAGTAATGCGATTAAGGCAAGTTTAGAGGTTCTCTATTGAAGGGCTCGAAACAGACGTATCATACAAGATTCTAGAACCTATGCCCTCTCGTTTAAACAAAATATCATCAAGATTATACACCAGTAAGGAAAATAAAGGGTTGGGATTGTGGGGATTTTAGAAGAAGCGAAGGGAGGCCAACGATGAAAAGATGGGGAAAGATTTAAAAAATAACATGAGAATGTGGTCTTGCAGGATCACATATCACCAGATTTAAGTTATAGGATCATGTGGACAACCACCTGAGATGATTTATGCAGTGGCCCCTATCTTTTGGGATTAAGGCTTTGGCATTGCTGTTATTGGTAGAGGGTTAACATCATTCTTCCTCTGTTTTACATACCAAACATTCAGAAGTGTAGCAATTAAGAGTCGCGGATACCACAACCAGTTAGTTCTGTTGAGATCATACACCAACGGAATAATTGCAGTTTATACGCAACAGCAAGCGACTACCCTCTGGAGGGAACCACCAGAGCCAACATGCTCTTGAATCCCTGAACTCAATTTTGGGCTTGTAAATGATATGAATCTAGCTCAAGGATGTACATGCAAACAGCAAATTGCATGAAATTAAGAGAACAGTTTTTTTGTGGGTTTTAGTTTGTAAGTACGAAAATTAAGGGATATTCAATATTAAATGATCAATCCTAAACCCTCAATAATTGAATCTTAAGCATACTAAACCACTCCTGTAATTAAGTTGTTTAACCGGTGACTAAGTAATGATCCTGAAATAAATCAATGGTTTGAAAATAGTAAGGAAATCACTTCAATAACGATTAACAAGTTTTGTGACGGACACGGATACGTGTCCAACTGTCCGATTCGTTCATATTACAAAGATTTCGTGATTATAAACCTAAGATATGTTTCCTTCGTTTTTTCTGTACCTGCATCATTTCCCAAAAATGGAAATTGGATATTACTTGCATCATCTATATTGGCAATGGGTTCTATCATCTATGTCTATCGTATCACAAGGGTTCCCCTTATTATGTATTTCGATCTTTCCCCTTTGCACATCTATACTAAAATCCCGTGCCCAATATGCAAGTATAAAAAAAGGTTGAGGAAGTAGTAGATAACAAAGCATATCATCAGATAACTAAAACCAACTCCTTTTCTACTAATCACATTGTGGCAGTTGTCCTTTTCTAGACAAATGCAAATTTTGGACAAGGAGTCTCTTATAACATTGTAATTGAGCGTTTTGGGAGTTGAAACCTATAAGTCAATCAAGTAAAACTATTGGTTGATAATTTAAAAATAGTTAACAATTTCGGAAAAGAAAATCATAGATGCCTATTAAAGCAGCAAAAGGTCATTTCAACAGGTGGATGCATAGGGAGTTGTAATTAAAAGTTTAATCGCCATAAGTAAGGAACATATAAGCAAGGATGTGTGTACATGTCTGTATAACTATTGCAACGATATGTCTGCATGCGGGAGTGTAAGATCATATGAGAAAAGACTACCTTTATAAGGCCTATGTTAGTCGGACTCACGTACTTGTGTGTGACAAAAATATGTGTATAACTGTTTAACTCTGCTATTTATGTTGGTTTCCTTGATCTTGGTACAAATGAAGATGCAAGCTCAGATACCCATGTACATGTTCATGTTGAAGTAACGGTTCTTAAGGGGAAATGAAGAATCGGGCAAGGCAACAAAGACCCATATTACTAGCGATAAGCGTAAATTTTCCAATCCCCACTCCCACTTTCCAAATCCAGCCATTGAATTTAATTTCCATCCTCATTTTCGGGTCTTTCGCATTTTCTACTGTCAACCAATTTCCTTTTCTCTAAATTTTCACCATTAGTTCTCAATAAAACAAAATAAGCTTGATGATGCTGCTCATCTGCTTTCAAAAGGCCATTCAAGCTCTAACAGGTTGCTTAAAGTCTCTATCCATGTCCTACGTCCTATGACCTGAGTTCCATGTTCGTTATCATTGTTTATGCTCCAGCAAAATCATGAGAACAAAATAGTTTGCTGTTGGACTTGAATTCTCTCTCTTTCTCTTTAATTTGCTTCTCATTCGTTAGGGTAAGGTGTCGTACGTCTTGGTTCCTATATTTTTTCTTTCCCAATGTGTTTCATTTGTATTTGATTTTTTTTACTTATCCTTAATTTGCTTTTTTTTTCGGAAATTTGGAGAGGATGACACACTACCCCTTCATTTATGTAAGCTTGATGTTATTTAGTGCTCAAAACTCTGTCCTCAATTATTTTCTCTAATTGCTTTTTTACGATGTCTAATTATAAGATGTGAGTTTGACCATTGATATATTTACTTATGTATTAGTACAAAAACATAAACTTGATCTTCGGGAACTATACGTTACAAGGAATAGGATCCCACATACTAATATATTTTCCATGTCAATGTGATTGTGCGCTCTAGGTCAAAGTTATAGAAGTTTGGCCCTAAAAGAGCAAATGGAGCAAACAGTAACACATGCAAGGAGTATTACATTACAATAAAAAGACATGAAATAATGGTAAAATAAAAACTTGATTAATTGTTAGTTATGTTTATGATTATGTTAAACGTTCATTAGGGGACGCTTGTTTAAATTTTGTTCCCGGACCGGCTCTGAACAGTACCGCCTCTCCGAGCAACGCAAGAAAAGGACAAATAAATTCTCTAACGAAAGAATAGCTAGATCTTAAGGCAAATAATAAAAAAAGGGACGAGATTCCTCAGCGTGTACTTCACCACCTATACCCTCCGCCACAAGTCTTGAAAACATGATTGCATAACCATCTAGCCATTGTAGTGATAGCACCACCACCATGTTGTACAACGTTCACTTAAAGTCTCTGTCCAATTACCATGACGTTGACTGCGCCCTACCATCACCATACATATCTTAAGATCAAAATTGAAAACCAAAACCATGTATCTGTTAGTCCCCACTTTAAACCTACATCGTTGTGATTATAACTTTTAAGTCCAGAAATACTATCATCCTTTTATGATTTTCTATATGAAATCCAATCTTTTAAAGAACACAAGAATGCCAATAATCACGGTGGAACCTTCAAAAACTTTAAACAGACCAGGTTAATATAGCTCCATCAAATGGTACCCATGTTTGTGATCTTGAGATAAATTGAAAGAAACCTCTGAAAATCTCCCTTTGCTCATATTCTAATGGTGAGTTTTTGAAGGACAACAAACTTTGCAGATATTAGCATCTATAAGATGACAAAACACTCGCAAATTGCATCCCATATTACTTGAAGGAAAGTACAAGTCTAGTAAGGTTGATATGACATGCCGTCAATTATATAAAAAGTTCGTCCTATACCTCCATAAGACGAGGACTGAAAGTAGATATTCTCATTTCTGGATCAACACTCTGCTCAGCAAAATGTAAAATGGAACTGCATCAAACAACAAAGACAACAGGGATACATGACACAACAATATATACATTAATTCATGATCAAGCACACCCAACCCATCAGTTTCCACACAACCCAAACTAATTACACTGGTCCCTTCTGCAGAATGAGGCCCTAATTGCAACAACAATGTAAAGAGACTCGGTTTGATTATGCAGGTTTTAGCCTTGGTATAACAGAAGTGGATAACTATCAAAGACTCCATTGGGGGAATGAGTGCAGCAAAATAAAAAAGAAAATCCGCCAGTGACAGTTTATATAAGCCATGTGAGTAGGTAAAAAAGGGATCATGTTCCAATTGAGCACATTCTCATCATCATGCACATGTTGGTTGCAAAGATCAAAGTTTGTTGACTAATGCCAGAACTCAGGGAGCAAAAATTCCCTCTTTCGCCAAAAGCAAATTCCTGAAAAAGTGTTTATTTATGACTTCCCATGATGCTTCCCCTCATCTGGAGGTTATAGACTTATAGTACAGCTCTAGGTTCATCTTTTATCTTTCATTTTAATCAAGCAATTATCCTTCAATTGCTTTCAAGTGATAAAGCAGCAGAATACACGGCTTTGTTTAACTGCACAAAACCACTTCATATAATAAGCAATAGGATAATCAACTGTCTTCCTCATTTGAAGCAATGGAGTACCTCAGTCAGTTGTCTTTCTAATCAAGGGTCTAATTGAACAGCCTTGTTGCAGCTATAGGAGTAAGGTGGAAGTCTAACAAACTAGATTCCACATATGAAGTTTAAGAAAAGTGTGATCGCTTCCAGCTAATGCAATAACAATCCCTTGTGGCTCAAGTGCTCCTTCCTAAAGGCCTTATAAGTCTCAACTCTCAGGGCACTTCCCACCACAGTAGTGTTGCAAAAGGATAGAGTTTGATTCATATTTCTATTGCTCTGTAAGAAAGAAATTTTGATACAAGATTATAACCCAAAAATGGTTCAACGTGTCTAGTAGTTTAGTTTTAACTAGTAACTTAGCCATTGCCTTCAAAAGGCGTGAGGCGCTAAGGGTCCTTTGGGGCCTAGGAGGAAGGCAAAAGGCGAAGACGCGCACATATTGTAGGCGAAGTCATACACATTTTGTAGGCGAGATGCGCTTTTACTTTTTCAAAGAAATAAAATTTTCTGTAATGAAGTTTCAATTAAAAATAACCTAAATCAAATAGAGAAGTTAAAACAAGAAGTTTTCAAGTTAAAGTAATTACGAAACAAAAGGGTAAGGTGAGGCTGGAATGGGATATAGAAAGTGTGCCAAGAGTGCTCCCTTCCAAGGCTTTTGCTTCTCTAATAACTTTTGATTTTAAATGATTCGTTCCAGACAGCTAAACTCCGATAAGCTTGTAGAAATGATGGTTAAAGTCTGTAAACTGTAGAACCCTTAATAGCAAAAGAATTAAAAAAAAAACAAAAAACAAAGGTAAGAGCACAAAAGTAAAGTGAAAAGTGAAGTTACATCTCAATAGTTAGAATTAAAATCAGAGGTCAGACAGCTCATACTGACTTTAAAGGACAGGCAGACTGTGAGACTGGGAAAGTAGTAAATAGTAATCAGCAGTTCAGCACGTGAATTTTTTAAAACCAAGCCTTATAGAGAAAAGACATCTACACAAGTAGAAGAAAAGAACAGAACCTCCAAGAAAGGAGATAAACAAGAGCGCTTGGTGAATCCGGAGAAGAACCACCCATCGACAGCCACTAGGAGATGGGAATACAGACAACGTTCGTTGGTAATGACATTTCGGCTAAATCTGTCATGCTTCATGTGCCGGTTATAACCACTTTTGTATAATTCACAACTAAAGATTTAATCAAATTAGGAGTTTTCTTTAGACTCCCCACTTCCTTTTGTGTTGAGCTTGGATCAATTGTGTCTCACTTTTGGTGGGCTCGTGAGAGAAAGATAACTTGGGTTTCTTGAAAGAAAACTTGTTGTCCTAAAGGCGAAGGTGGGCTTAGGTTTCGTGACTTTAAAAGCTTCAATTGGGCTCTATTTGGTCAACAAACATGGAGGATTCTCACCTCCCCGAATTCGTTAATAGGGCCGCTTACAGCAAAGTATTTCAAATTGTTCGTTTTTTGAATCTGGCATGGGCAACAACCTTACCTACACTTGGGTGACGCAAGATGGGTCTTACAAAAAGGTATGCAGTGGTGCATACGGCAAGGGGGTTGATGTGAAGGTTCGGTCCGATCCTTTCAGGCACACCCAAGAAAAAATTTGCCACCAATTGTTGAGGGGCGTGAGGAGATACGGGTTAGCGAGCTTATCTTGCAATTCCACGTCTTGGAATGAGCCTTTGGCACGTCAACTCTTTCTTTCTTTTGCATGTGAGCGTATCTTTGATATTCCATTCAACGAAAGAAGACCAATGGATGTTATGTTTGCTTAGAGTTAGAAAAGAATGATATTTACTCGTTCATTCGGCTTGTGGGCGTATCTTTGGTGAAGGGGGTTTGGAGGCTAACTCGACGAAGTTGGGTGGGCAGTGGCATGTGTGGCAAGCCAATGTGCTGTCCCGAACAAAACATTTTCATATGACGAGCTTGTTTAGAGGCGCTCCCAGCGGATGTGGGCCTTCGTAAGAGGGTGAACTCCTTTGGGTGTTAAATGTAAATATAGTGTGGGTGTGAATGTAGTGTGTACGCTGCTACGGAGGAAAATGTAATGCACCGTCTTTTGCTGTGCGCATGGCAATGGCAGTGGAGATTTGGAAGGCAAGTGGCATGGAGTTCTTGGTGGAGGGGAGTTGATGAAGCTTTTGGTGGAGAGGGAAGCTTTGCCTTTGCTTCATGAATGAACATTAAACAGCTCAGATGTGCCAACCTCTAAATGAGACATGACTGTACGTGTTTGTTATAATCGAAAAGGTTAAATTGCACTACATTTTCTTTAGAGACATCATCTTCGTCAATCACCCTATCAATCAGCTCATTTTAGTGCCTGTAATGCTTTCCTTTTCGAATCTTTATTATCAAGCAAATATTAAGACCATATTGTGTGGATATACCAATGCATGCCTGTCAAAACTGAAAGGCTTTTACCTGGAAAGTATGATTATTGGATGCTTGTCACCTTCCCTGCAATCCAAAAAGTGTGTTTGAATAGCGTCTGGAACCTAAGCACAAAAAAGAGTGATGCATCAAGATTACTTAACAGATAGAAGGAAAAGATGAAGAATTGAAACATAAGTTAACAGGTAGTCAGGTACATAGGCATAGTTACTTTAAGTACTTCAATTTTACCCAAGATTACTTATATGATAAACCAATACAACAAAGTATCGACATATACTCTAGATTAAGAGCTGCCCTCTCGTTTTCAGCAGGTCAAGGAGGGTGAAAATTGGGTTCAGTCAATTAAGAGGCACCTTGTTAAAGGATCAAACCCAGCCATATCACGTGGGTTACAGCCAGATAATGTCTCGAAGATGAACAGCCAAACATAGGAGAGAGGAGACACACGAGCTCATGTCAAACCCATATGGCAAGTTCTTTTTCAAATCTATTTTTCTTTTTACGAAATTGTCCTTCCATTTTGGCCCTATACTGACTCTATCCACTAGAAGCTTTGTCCAATTGGCTATCCTAGGCCTATCTAGCAAAAACCACCAAATTCATTGAAAAGACAACTAACACAAAATTTAGTTCTTGGTATATTAACCAATAATTAGTTTGAACCACCTTGGGAAAATTTGGCCTGAACATCCCAATTCACATCATATAATCTCAGCATTAAGTAAAGATATATATATGTCATTGATTGCCTAGTGGTTAAAATGCTGTCGCATGTGAAGCCTTCAATCATATTGCTACCAATACAACAAAATGAAAACTCTAAAAAAAGCCTTCCTAAACCGTCATTCATAAGGCCACCCTCTGATAAATCTGTCACTAAGTTTAGTGCTGTTTTTCAAATTAAACATATTTAAAGATATCTATCTCTAGTACTTGCTCAGTATCACACATAGTAAATCTTGATAGGATATTGAGAATTATCAATGATGACAAGAATTTGGAAGACAACCGTGAAACTGATGAAACATAAGAAGAAAAACAATCGTGTAAAAAAAAGCTAGAATAGCCTCCTTGTTGTGTCATTAACCAAACCAAGGTGTTGGAGGATATTAATAGCCAAAATTAGCCATTCTAAATATGAACACAGATGGAAGGTGACCATATAAATAACGCCAGTACATGGAGACACCACATATCGTTTGTCCATCATACAGAGAAGTACAAATCACAAGGCCACCATGTGGAATTTTCCAAAAAGAATACTATTAAAACAACATGAGAAGTAAAATAACAAGATTCTACCAGAGGTAACTCCCCTTCTCCCTCGTCGGCAAGAACATGTCCAGTAATTAGTAAAAGTGAGTAAAGTTCTTCCAAAATTGCAGTTGGATCAGATCTGCCTCGGGCCTGGAAACAGAAAGGACAAACTGTGTAAAAAAGGATTCAAAAATTTAAGAAAGATTCCACACCGTAGAGCTAATCTTCTATAAGATACTTTGCTTATAAGACACAATACAAGACAAATGTGTACTATTGCAGAATAGAGGCACTGCTAAAACTATACTAATATTACTAAGTCCATCATCACTATAGGAAAAGGGAAATAGGTTGGGAGAACATAGACAATATATAGATACAAACCACCAAGATTGCTGAAATATAGAACAGAAATACAGAAATTTATAGTTTCCCACGAACACTCTCCAGCTAGATAGGATGGAAATAAAACCTATTAGCAAGATTCAAGAGTAAGTTGTAAGCTTTAGTACTGACCAATGACTACGATTTTTTTTTAAAAGGCAAGTGGTTCTGGACCCAGATAGCTCAATAAAGTCAAAGAACTGAATCTCTTACCTGCTGAAGTTGTGCAAAGCGTTCCAAAAAGACTTTTGTAAGAAAAGGAGCTGAATACTCTATTGATGCCCTTGCAATCAGACCATAAGAATTCAACCTTTCATCCATGCCTGAGAAAAACATTAATCAACAGAAACTAAGCTGAAAAATGATGAAGAAGCAGGACAGCATTAAGCATCTATACAAAGGCAAAATGAAATCAAAGTAAAGTTTATAACAGCTTAGTCATATATACCAAATATTGAAGCCTGAAGGTAGTCACTGCTATCATCATCTTTAAATGCTGTCGCAGAAGCAGCTACATCATAAACAGATCAGACAGTAAACATAAGTACATAACAACAATGAAGAATGCAAGGGATGAAGACAGAATCATGATATTCCAGACTACATACTCACTCTTTATTCAAACTCCAATAATGTAGCAACAATAAAGCACGCAAGAGAAGACAAATTATGATATTAAACAAAAAATACTTACTCTTTAATTCAGACTCGACAATCAATCCAAACAGAGAGGCGGCAGCGCTTACTCCTTCTAATGGGAGTGATGGATTCCCACTACTATTCTCAAAAGGCTGCAAAGGCAACATAAAACCAAACCAAGCAATCACCAAAGCAAGCAGCAACATACATGTAGCGATGATCACCAAGGAAAACGAGTAACATGATGAATACATAACTTACATAACCTGGTAATATAATTAATGCAGTAAAAGTCAACATATATACATACAGAGAGAGCTTTTTTATTCTTGATAATCTTTTCTAACGAATATCGCACTTTGTGTTACTTGGAAAATGTGCAACACAATTTTACCATTTTCTAGAAAAAACAATAAGGAACGAAAGTGAAAGCAATATTCTGCTTTTCTACAAATACCCCACTACCCTCCAAGCAATGATTGACCAAAGAAATGAACTTGATAGGAATATACCAAAATTCAGCTTACTACACGGCGTTGCATCACCACATCGTAACTGTGTTGTACATTAATATCGGGCCACAAGGCCCACAACATCCCCAAAACCATCCGAATATCCCGATGATAACCAAGAATTAAAACGTGGGTCTGAGCGTGTTCCTGAGTTTTCGTATGTGCGTTTGCGTGTGAAAGTGAGAGAGAGATTAGAAGGAGAAGGCGCAATAGTCAAGGAGGACATCAAGTCAGAGCATAGAGGATATTGGTTCACGGTCAACACAACAAATTTTACAAATGATAACACACATAGAGACAATAAAGTCCATATGAGGCAGTATTGAAACTGAAGTCTGATGACTTCAAATGAAAAAGATGGCCGCTTGTACAGTTATATATATTGAGTATATAATCACAACTCAGAAAATCAAAACAAGCTACAAACAACGCGAACAATGCTGCATAAAATTTTAATGGTAAAAGCCTCTAACTTTAAGGGAGGGGAATATAAAACTGCATAAGCCCAAGGAATAAGAAAATCAGGTATAGCATGTGGTAACCAATGTGTAGTAAATGCTTCAAAGAACACAAAATACGTTGGACGATGAAGAACTTCATCCTAAGATGTTTAATTTGTATGATAAATTAGTTAACTAACCTAGCTACAGAGAGTTCAGTTAATTAAGTCACTAATTCTTAGCGAACATCAGGCATGTTTACACCCCAACAACAGATTTGGCTTGACAGCATAGATGCAATTTTCCTACTCTTTCCATAAGATTAAGCTGGCCAACTCAGAGTAGATCAACCTAGTTCTCTCACCATATGACGAGGGGACTTATAAGAGAAGACACAATACCGAAAGAACAGATGTCCATGTATCTAACAAGATATCGCGTGCTGCCCAACTCCAAGTCTCCTCATCAGTGTCAGTCGCCATAAGTACCTTGATGACTTCACTCATCAAGCTAGATAACAGGGATATTGTTCCGAACGGGCTGAAAAAGATAGAAAAAATAGATAAATGAAGTCGAAGTTACTTTCAAGTTATCCTGTCCAAGCAAATAAAACTGCAGATTAAGCCACTAACCATATGGATTTCAAGAGTTGGTCAAACATAACAGGTGAAGTTACAGTTGCTACAGCCAATAATGCTCGGCAACCATCAAGCAATTCACTGAACAAGAATCATGACAATAAGAAAATCTGTCTTAGATCGAATGAAATGCGTCATATCACATAATTTCCGCACCCAAAGGTCAAAGAAAAACAACATCGCATGATCTAATCGTTACAACACAGCAGATATTCAGACAAAGGGGAACCAGGGAGGGATAAAAAGAAAAGGAAAGCAAGCCATTTAGACCTTTCACTTTTCCCACATTCGATTGCCTTTGCTATAACATCTGGGGGATGAACCCATTGGATGATTCCAGATAGCAATTGTACAAGGTGATGTTCTCGCATTTGAACATTATCTGCACCGCATAATTTGAAGAACAAAAGAAACACATTAGCAATCCTCTGATCAGATTCTTATGAAAAGACACAGCAGGAGATAGGACTGAAACACAATGGTTTGATTGAGCTCAGATATCTTCAAAATACCTTCATAACATATCAACTGAGAAACCTACCTGTTGAAAATATATTTCCAGTTAAGGAACAAAACTGCACAATAAGCTTTCGAGCAGAAACTGCAATTGGACAATCAAGCCAATAGCCTCTGAGTGAGAACTTGTGCCTCAACGCTCCATAAAGATTCAAGACCCAACTAACATGCCCGCTTAAAACTAATATCTTCTGCCATGAAGGACCAGGCTACAGAGATTGAAGTAAGCAAAATAAGACAAGGGATAGGCCACAATTATCAGCATATAGCCTTTGTTCTAATTTGAGACTCCAATGCAAAAACGTGTAAGTGGCGTGCTCAACTACAGTAAACATGTTGGTGGGAAAGTAATCAAGTATACACAAAGAAATGAAACTACACGAAGAACAAGTAAACAAAATGAGACAAGGGCCCAGCCACAGTTATCACCACAGAGTTTTCTTCTGTTTTGAGACTCCTCCATAAATGGTAAGGAACATACACAGCCAAAGTTCACATGACGTTAGATGAGAAGTGAAACAAAAGGAAACCACATAATCAAATCAAACCATTCACCAGGATAGTAGGATAAACAAGAGCAATTGTTCAAAGTGTGTGGAGAAAATATAGATATACTTAATAGCAACAATTTTATCTGGGTCATATATACTATGGGAACAAGTAACAAATTAATTCACAATATTCATTTGAAGGAGTGCCGAACACCGACAGTGGAAGGTTTCAGTTATGACTTAGGACGCTCAGATAATGCATAACAGATGATGAATCCCTTCAGTAAATGCTAAAAATTCTATTAGGACAAGAAGCATTTACCTGCAGTAAAACACATTCAGGCCTCCTAGAATAGGCAGCATCATGTTCAGCTTTTGCAGAAAAAACATCTACATTTGTTTTCACACTGTCGTCGGAGCTGTAACGGAAATCCCAGTTTAAAATTTGAAGCATTAGACGCATGGCACCCGTGCAAACTTTAACTTCAGGGACCTCAGAATCAGATTCCACTATTCTATCAGTAACACCTACGGCAGCTTCCTGGGCCCAACTGTAGAATGTCTTGAGACAATTGAAGAAAAGCTTATTACAATAAGTGATCATAGTCATCATACGGAATATAATGTCTATATGAGAACACATATGGAATCAATGGTAATTGGTGTTAGAATGAGAATGTAGTAAGAATTATTTAGTTGGATCAAATAGATCTATGGCCAAGGAGAAGCAAACCAGTGCACTGCATATCATAACTAATCATAATGAAAGAACAAAGCTACCCCTATATCTTCCATGATCAGTAATTGTTGCTCAACAGACCACTGCAGCACACGACAGTTCTAGCAAAGCCACTGCAAGGACCAGAATCTCTGCGTCTTTGGTGACCAGACATCATATAAACCCCATACAAACTTATCAAAAAAAAAACAGCTCCAGATTACCAGCAAATTTAGGTATGATTTTTATGGGTTTGTTGTAGATTTTCAATAGTTCAATGATTTTAACGCTTGTTGAGCATCAGGCTCGACAAGGTTGATACATCACCACTTTTTGATTTGTCACACTTGTTGATGCCATCTCCTTTTTCGACGGTTTCAGATGGATAATTCATGTTAGCAGACCCCAAATCATTTTGGGAATAGGGCTTAGTTGTTGTTGTATGTAATAAAGAATTTGATTAGAAAGACATCAAGGGGTTGTCGCCCATTTGCGAAAAAAGGTCTGATGACAAAAAGCTCAGAGCCTCGAGCTATCAAGGAGTAATTCATTAGCAAAATCAAAGAAAGTCAGGTGATGTTCAGAAACTAAAACTTGACTCCAGCTATAGATAAGTCTCAAAAAACGGAACTTGAAAGGTTCTTCGCGAGAGGAAGGTAAACACTCAAAAGTTTGAGCCAACCTTTTTGCACCCTTCTTTGACAGGAAACTACAGCATCTTTCACAGAACAAGGTTGAAACCAACTTAACCCAGACAAGTCTAAAGATAACTGCCAAAGAGAAAGAACTCAAGGACAAAAAAGAGATGAATAGCTGATCCCTCCTCTTTTAGGCACAAACTGCAACGACTGGTACTGATAGAAGTTCCTTCTCTCTAGAACATCTTCCGTAGAAATATTATCTTTGACTGCTTCTAAAACGAAGAAAGAAGCTTTAGGAGGAGCTTTAGTCTTCCAAATCTCAACAGACTGGTGGCAAACTTTTACACGAATGAAACAAAAGCTTTTGACAGAAAAGAACCACTCTTGATACGACTTCAAATCATCTCAACATTTTCCTCTATAAAACCCTCTGTGAAAGCCATTCCAAGAGCCTTGAGACTGCACCTTCTTCCCAATCATTACGAAGTCAAAGAAGAAGCATTCCAATGCATATAGCTGCCATTCCAAGTAATCAAATTGAGCTTTCAATGATTGATCCCCACACCAGATATGATCATGATGCAAAACTACGGCCGTATCGCAACGGTTTGCCCGAGTTGGAACGGTTTCCAACTTTGGCGAACCGAACTCAACCGGTTCAACAAGGTGGATTTTAAAAGCCCAATATTTTGATTGTTTCGGCCGTATCACCTGTGACAACAAGGGTTCGCCCTTTTTCCGCTTTGCGGATTTTTTCAAAAATTTCTTATCTTTACTTGAGTAGCACCAGTCTACCTCCAACAATGGCTCAAAGACGAGAAAAGAAAGAGAAGAAGAGGCACCACCACACCACTAAACCATATATAACTCTACTAAGATATAAGAGTTATTGAAGCAAAAGACCAAAAAGAAAATCTAAAACTAAATTCCTCCGCGACAACCGCGACGCGGTCCGCGACCAACGTATACGTTCCGTTACCCGAAACAGCGACCATTCCCGTTTCCGAAACCGAAACCGTATTTTCGAACCATGGATATGATGCGAAAAGAAATCACCACATTTGCACGTAAAGTTACTTTATTCTGGCAGCAAAGCTCAGACAAGAGCTGGAGGAACATTGATATAGGAAAAGAGCTAAGCAGCTAACAGTGAAAAATTGATACAAAAATTAGGACCAGCGGACCAGCCACACAATAACAACAAACAGAAAATGACACTCCTCTACGTACGAATCACAACTGAAATCAGGCCAATAAAAGGGAAATGAATGCCCTTGAGTGGCAAACCACCAGCATTGAGGCAATAAATACCCAAACAATCATAACAACACCGGACTGTTAGATTATGACCGTGGAAGCTTCCCTAGACATTGCCATCAAGATTCAGACCTTTGTTTTCTTTTCGAACTTTATCAGAGTTCTAAGATGCTTCCAGGTGAAGTTTTATAGTTGGGGTATTCTACATATTTCCTTTTTCTTAGTTGCAACAATTTGACTTCTAAGTTCGAGAAGGCAAAACTTTGACCCATAATATCTTCAAGGAATCTATTGGTAATAATAACTGTTATATTTTGAATATGCACATTGAAATAGATCTATCGAACTGTTAAATACCAAAATTTGATTTTATATACAAATCATTTTTTTCTGGTCAAGGTTAATATACGAATGGTGAATGAAAAAACAGAGTAGGTATGTCGTTGCCTTGTTGGTTCGCCAGTGAAGATCAATTTATTTCTCATTCATTTGCCAACTTTCAGATATATGTGGCGTTCTACAATGCTGCTTTTTCCTTGGTTTTCCCCCATTTGGATCACATCTTAAGACTCTCAGTCGGCTCTTCATTTCTGTAAATGTAGTCCGTTTGTGGCAATTTTCTATAACTTCGCTAATAGAGTTTACAGAAAATCCTATATGTACTGGGTGAAAACAGGAGATTGGTGAGTCCAATCGAGAAAAGTGGTTAAGCTCCAAAGGACAAGTGTCATAGAAAATTTGACGTTTTAAGGATTGATATAATCAGGAAAATCTAACACCGCAGGAGTAAAAAGTTTGTCGAACCATTGGAACTCGGAAGTCAGGAATAGTCAGGGGCCGCAGTTAACAGCAGCTCAATAAACTCAGAGCGACCAACTCCCCTGGTGGAAGGATAAGGTGGAAGAGGGGCTGTGCTATCATTTTACGGTTTTGCCTTCCCAAAATGGGGGCAAATATGTACTATTTGTTCTTCTATAACAGCTTGTAGATTTTCTTTTGTGATAAGTAATATAGAGATAAGCTAAAAAGACCCCAAAGCGGTGTCACCCAACTAAAGATTGAGTTTTAACAAATATGCCTTCAGTGAGACTCTGATCGAAGCCATTGACTTTTGAAGGATACATAGCAGGCTCTTCTCATTCAAGGTCCTTTCTCGTGTGATTCTTGTGTTTATGTGTGTGTTTGCACGTACACACATCGACACATGTGTGTAGGTATGTGTGCACACTTGTGTGGGCGTGTGTGCATGTGTGTGATGTAAAGAGAAGACAAGAATATTCAAACAACAGGGTAATGACAACCTTCAGGTTCTCCAGCTCCAGCGACATCCTGCATTGCTCATGGAACTCTCTAGGAAGGCCCATGGCAGTTGAAGTGGATGGAGAAAATTCAGATACCTAAAAGGAAATTATAATTTCCTATTAGATACACAATAATACCATCTTTCTCCTAAAGGAGAAGAAGGGGAAGTGATTAAAAAAAGTAACAATAATTAATTAGATCAGCATGAATTACCAGAGACTCAAGGAAATTTATACCAGTAAATTGCACATCCACACCATGAATGCCATCAATTGCTTGCTTTATCTGGAGGTACAAATCAAACATGACACAGCTTATATAAATGAAGTAATTGGGGAGCCACGGACCCCATACAGCAATAAATCTAGAAAAGAGCCACACAGACCACAAACCACAGATTGTTGTGGCCAGCAATCATTATAAGCGAAACAATAACCAAAAAAATATATTTGGAACACGTAGAAGAAAAAAATCAGCATATACTTGTCATCATGCTCCCACCATAGACAACACAGCATTAATTCAAATAATAGGAAAAGTCCACTACAAATTTGTAAATACTTTTCTATAAATAAATGAGAAGTATGAAAATAATCACAAAACTAACACTACTAAATGATAAGTGAAACTTGGTAATAAAAAATAAATTTTATTCTTTGCCTCTCTATCAGTAAAAAAATAAAAATCAAAATTTTGGTAGGTTGATTGGTTACCCAGAGTTGGAATTGGTTCCTAAGGAGTGCGGACCTGAGACAAGTTCCTCATTCTTGGAAGCGGCTATAAAGGGTTCAGGTTTAAATTTTTACTAACCAGTTCTAACCGGTCAAGGACCGAATCTGGAAAATTGACCGATACCCAGTTCCGCTCACCCTTATTTCGTACACAGCCCAGCAAACATTTCAAGTGCACCATTAAGAGATGACATGATGATGTAGTCAGAAAATTTCTCTTTATTTAGCATTCAAATATTGTTCTTTACATAAAATGTGAAGCATTAGTCTGTTGCAGAATATAATGTTGTAAAACTCCTGTAACAAAAATTTTCATTTATGAGCATTATATTGAATACCTTCAGCGTAACTGTATAAGATTATAAGTCAAATAAAGTATGTTCATCACATGAAATAGCTATAGCAATACAGATAAAGATCAAATTTATAGACATGCACCAAATTTTTATTGCATATAAGAAGAATAAGCATCAACAAAAATCTAACGAGCATCAAACATAATCAACTCCACTACATATGTAAGATAGATTAGTAACTAAGAAAACTAGGATTATTAGACATAAAAGTCCAGAATAAAGGCCAAATTTTACATAAAAAAAATAACCTTGAATATGTTTGGCTCCTTACTTTAAAGTTGCCCCCTTGTCTCAACAAGGTTATGAACTTCGTCCTAATTAGTTTACACACTTTTAAAATGGAATGTGACAATATCTGTTTTCTCACTCTCTCTTCAATATAAAATGACTAGCTATCTCCTGTTACATAAACGTTTGTGTCTTTCAGTACAGAATTACCCACAATGTTCTCACATCTAATTTTTCTCTCTATCCTTAACAAAAAGGATTACCCACAACACCTCATCACATCTACTTTTGCATACAACTAATTAAAAAATGGGCCACCACTTGATGTTCTAAAACTCTGTGCCCGACGAAGTGTGTAAACCTTTGTGGGACCAGAGGCTAGGAAATGATAATCATGTTTCTAACTATTTGCTAACATTTAGGAATCTTAGGGGGCGTTTGGTTGATAGAGGGGAAAAGGAAAGGAATCAGTTAAGGGTTAGGAGAGGAAAGGAGTCTAAAACCCCCCAAATTAAAACAAATAACCAAACCCTTGGGGAGGGGTGGAGAATCAGATGGGGATTAGTGAAACTGAAAAATGGGCAAAGGAAAAGGATAAGGAAAAAAACCATAACCAAACACCATGTAAGGGTAACTAGGGGGTTTGATTCCCTTTCCCTTTGTTGAAACCCCCTATCCAAACACCCCTTAATGAATAATATACATATTGTAACTCTTTAACATAAAAACCTATTTGTTTTATGGAATTTATATATTCGAACTGAAACTTTTCAACCAGCAATATATGACCAATTTAGGCACAATTATCACCTCTAGATAGCACTATTTAAAGGAGCTAAGGTAAGATTATCATGGACAAATTATTCAAAAATATGAGTATTGTAAATAAAATAGAACAGTATCCTGGATAATGCTTAAAAATATTCCACTTTGCATCAATTTGAAAATTATTTACCTAGGTAACATCAATGTACCGGTGCGACCAATAGCACAGAGCATGTTATTTTATCGATTCAATAGTTAGTGTTTTTATTAGGTAAACTAGATAGTTTCCGCAGCATGCTCGGTTTATTGGAAAAACATCTAACTTGTAATTATATAACTTTAAAACTTGTCACTAATTAAACATAATTATGAGTTTAATGTAAGCATTTATTAATCAATATCTAACAAAGCCCCTACTTACTTTTTCAGTGGCGTCTTTAATTGAAGTTTGACAAGTTACAAGGGACTTTAGGAAGGAAAGCTTCTCATTTAGGATGGAAAATGCTTTGGTGGCTTTGATTTTAGTATATAATATAGATATCTTATTCGATTTGTGGCTGATGGGGAAAACAACCAACTTAATATGGACATATTAGTTCATAACAACTTTTGTTTTTGCCATTAAACAGCCGATAATCATATTTCCTTCTATAGGGAAGATATTTGAGGTACTTCCATCAAAAATTGGTGGAGAAAAGGTACACAGTCTAACATCCACAAGGCACTGAGCTCAAAGCTCCTTATAAATACAGTGCTTCTCCTTTTGACCTCTTAGTTCATACCAAAATGCAAATGACCCTGTCAAAATGGACTTTACAACAATTAAATCTTGTTCACTCAAAATTCCTTTTTACAAAGTTGAATCCTTTTCAAGTAAGTGTGCCAACTAATACCATTACCGCTAGACGCAGTAGCAATTTGCTTATGAACCAAAAACAATCACGAGCTATTCCTCATCCTAAGTGAAAGGCATTATGGTAGATATGTTTTGAACAGATGGGAATATTATATATTTGTATTAGTATTATATAGGAAAGGTGTCCAATAAGATATCATAGAAGAAATTCTAAACATCTTGAAACACAAGAATTTGATATTGGACTCCAATGCAGAAACTAGTCAGATGCTTACATCGATATAGTATATAACCCAAAAAAAATCCATGATTCAAAACTCAAAAGTAAAAGTGCGAGTAAAAGGACAAACAAACAATCAAACTTATATATGTTTGCACCATAGCAGCATTGCCATTTTAGTCAAAAAAAGTGAGATATGTGCATAGGAAATTGTAACTATGTTTTTTCTGCAACATTACTATGTATAATGAGCCCCATGACTCCAAGTACTTTGCACTTTGGGAAGAATAATTCAATTTACTGATTAAACAACATCTTCGGAAAATATTTGTTAAAAGAAGCACAAAATCATTCCAACATCTCAAAGGAACTTATCATGAGCAAAACCAGACAAATCACTAACAAGTAAACCACTGATCTTAGAACTCAAATATAACAGCTAGTAGCATGCAACTTTGCTATAGTGTTCCAAAAGAAACAATTCAATCTAAGAGTCATTGTATGTTTCTTATGTTTTGTTTAGAATTAATAGAGAACTCT
Source organism: Patellifolia procumbens (assembly GCA_947645195.1). Lineage (NCBI taxonomy): Eukaryota > Viridiplantae > Streptophyta > Magnoliopsida > Caryophyllales > Amaranthaceae > Patellifolia > Patellifolia procumbens. Next base: position 4,891,286 of record CANSGD010000193.1, read on the forward strand.
ACCCTGATGAACTTTTGAATGAATTTCAACTAACATCTAACTAGGTGGGAAACATCTTCAAGAAACACCAAACATTTAGTCTCTTATGGTATCCAAGTCATATGTTTGGACCTCTCTTTTTTCAGTTCTAAAACTAACACTAGGGTATACCAAAGTCTTAACTAAAATCTATTATTATGTACAAGAGAAAAACATGCATTTAACAAACTCGCACCATACATCATTTATGTATACACTTCCTACGTTCTTTATTAATCACTACATATAGAGTTTCACGCCTCCCAACGCACAGCTTTGAATGTTAATAACTCTAATTATGCTGAAGTAAAAATCATAGAAAGTTAATTTTAATTAAGTATATACCAACTTACCAAGACAAATCTAACAAGATCCCATATGACTATGTTTATCCTTGTGCATAAATTATTATAGTTGGTTAAAGGGAGATGGATGAATAGTGTAAAAAGAGAAATGTAGTGATTAATAAAGAACGGAGGTAGTATAAGACACTCAAAGAAGAAGGTATAATACCATGTACGAGGACTGAAACAACTCAAAGCTTAAAAGATGATCTATTACAAAACCTTGGTAGTTGTTTTGAGAAGTAGGCATTCATAACCAACTAAGATATACATATTCATAAAGGGTAAGTTATAAAAGAAATCAAAATCTTTCTTGTAGAAAGTAAGGGCATGCTTGGATTGAGGGTAATTTTATTAAGGGGGTAATAAAAGTCAAACATAGAAAAACTAAGGCATTTAGAGGTAATGATAAAGGGGATAGAGTGGAGGTGGAGAGGATAAGGTGGTGTTGGTAGGAAAGAAATGAAAGATTAAGGGGAACTATTACCCTCATTATGGGGGTAATAATTATCCACCACCACCCTAAGTAACTATTACCCTCATTTGAAGGGTAATGGTTCCCCTCTACTTCATTTTCTTCCAACGAACACCACCTTGTCCTCTCCACCACCACTCTATCCCCTTTAATATCACCTCTAAATGCCTTAGTTTTGCTACGTTTGACTTTTATTACCCCCTTAATACATTACCCTCAATCCATGCATGCCCTAAGTGTACAAACTCTTGGCAGTAGAAGGCAAAAGTGTTATTTCAGTGGGAAACAGTCTTTATACCTGAAACAAAAATCCCTCCTTCTCCGAAACCACAAATTCTAACCTGCACATGAAACAATCTTTTTTTGAAATGTATTCCAAATAATCATAGCTTGACTTTAAAATTCGGTTGGGCACTAATGTCCCTCAGAAAATGTTTAGATCCAACTAAAAACCAGAAGGCAAAACAATAAAAATGAGCATGTACCAATACATTGCAATAATCAAATCCTAAAAGCATATTAGGACAGTCCGTAAAATCCACTAGTAGTCATCTAGTAAGCTTTCGCTGAGAAATCCAGTGACAAAAGATATCAAAGAAACGTCCAAGTCCAATAAGAAAAGTATAATAGAGAATGATAAGAACATCAGTGAGAACAAAGGTCATAAGACTTACTTTAGCCACTATAGCGACTTCACTCTCAACTCTAGCTGAGAAGTACTCTCCATCCACTTCCCCCTTTCCGTATGCCCAAAAGCTCGCCCGCCCGGTTTATGAGCCCCTTTACGATTCCCTTACCCAATCTCATGATAAGCAACATATTTATACAAGTTTAGCAAGCCTTCTAATAGGAATGCCTTCGCTCTCTTTTTGACTCGGGAGCTTTCCAAACTTTAGAAAAACCACATCCCCAGTTCATGCTGTCAGCCAATTTTTCCCTCAAACTTGTTAGTCTAGTAGTGCCAACTTCTGCAGTGCTTCTGCTAGCAAGGAAATAATGGTATTATCTGTTGCTGGACGTTTCCCGGCAAATTTTGTGATGTCTGTATGTTTTTGTCCCCGGAAAACTCGAGATTTCCTATTGTCTATGCCATTGACCAACTAGCCTGCTATGATGTCGGATCTGTGTGTTTCCATCCCTTCCTTCTCGCTTCTCTTAGTTCTCTCCACTGTTTCTTCTGTATGCCCCATGCTTCATGGCACTAAATTCAAATCATTCTTTCCCCCAGCATCCCAGGAAGTCTGCCTTCATCATCTGGTGCTTCCAGTCCCTTAGTTGCTGTTGACTTGTTGGTACGAAGGATAAGGTTGTCCTTTCAAGGTTGACGCATTATCTTAGAAATGGAAAAGGAACGAGAAGGTGAAAACATCCAGCTTGATAGCAAGAATTAAGCTCTAACTAATTTGTTAGACAGATTGATGGAATCTACAAAGATCAGAGACTCAGAGTTCTAAAGCCTCTGAGAAGCCTGGAAGAGTAATTAAGCATGATGTAGAGCGATAAATCCTATCTGCGACCACTTCGAGGGGGACTAAAGTTACAAGCCCTGCTCCTAGAAAGGCTTGATTTAACTTAAAAGGTCATGGGTAGTAATGTCTTACAGTACTATGCCAAAAGATTTGTACTGGAAACGTTCTTTGCATAAATCCGATATTGCTTGGTGGTTTTCAGTATTAAACAACAAAGAATGATGGCCAATATGACCTCGAAGGCCATAGGAAACCAATCAAGGTTGAATCCTCGATTGCAGCAAGATTCCACAGCACCTTGTGGTTGTTGCATGGCACTTCACAGCTATTGCACCGTGGATCTACAATTTGAAAGAATTACAATTCAACACTCCAACTTAAGAGTAATATTGCCAAACCAATCAGTAACCTAATCACCCTCCAGAGATTATAGAGTGAGTACAGGCTATAGACTACTACCTCCTCAACACCTCGGGATTCAATGTCATAAGTTTCAAAAGTATCCTCAATAAGTATCCTCAACCAAACACTCCACCTACTCAAATGGCACACAGTAAGAAACAGTAGCAGCTCCAACGAAATTCTCGCCAGAACTTTTGGAAATTTCAAATGCCCTATTGCAGCCAATCTCTAGGTCGATGTTGGTTAAATGAAACTACGGCTACTAGAGAAACTTGTGCTCCTCTCAACAACTATCTCTCTTACTGTGAGAGCTCCAAAATGGAAAATACCGAACTAGATTCACTTAAAAGATAAAACTTCTAACTTAGAAGGTTAATCGGTCTTCATGGAGACACATAGTTGATCAATTGTTTATATACTGACTATACAGAAGAAGGGCCTACTTGGTTTTGAAGTGTTGTCCAAGTATTACACTCTTATAAGTACATGAGAATTGTTACGAATACATGAGAGCTATCCATGTATGGGATACAAGTGTGATCGCTATTTAAACCTTAATTCCTAAGCAAACAAACACACATTTATAGAGTAAGGGGAAGTTTGACTTCTCTTCCCTTCTGTCATACGTTCTTTAAGGTGATCTAAGATCCATGCCTCTTTGGACATTAGAGGAATCACGTGAGATTCTTGTTTTCATAGTTGGTCCACAAAAGCCACCGGAATTCACGCGTCAAAGGTATACCTACAATTTTAATATGATTCATACTTCATTTGTTCTTTTATAATCATGACGTTTTGACTTTTACACTTTCCAGTGAACAACTTCAACCACTAATCTCTTCATTGTTTAGTATACATAAAAAGTTGGTAATCAAATAGCATAATACATGATAATAATTGCATACTACGTGATAATAATTGTTATTATGCTCCCCACGATCTTATGTTACTTCTAACATCTCCTTTTTGGGTTATTGAAAGATACTTGTTCCACTTCTTTTAGAAAGTAACTTTTACTCTATTGATCATGGGGTCCACTTAAAAATTTAACTTCTCCTACCAACTTTATGGAATCTACCATTCATTCTCTTTCTCTCTCCTACTTCATGGAGAACTACATGGGTCTAATTTGATCAATAATTTTCAACACAATATATATTTTAAGCACCGTAAAAAGAAGTGGAAGAAGTTAGAAAAAACAGAGGAGAGTATATATTAGCCCAAAAGGATAGTCAAAGTTAATAATTGAATATTGTGAAAGTCTGAACGTTGCAATGAGGAAGTATCATTTAGATAATAGTATTCTGATATTCCACTTCGTAATATCAAGCTTCTAGAAGAGGTGCTAAATGAAGTACTAGGACCCTTCCCTCATCATCCATCAACCTCAATTTGTCTCTTACGGGCGTTTGGTATGTGGTAATGGGAGTTTGGGGATTGGGAATTGGTGGGTGAGATAAGGATAAAATAGAGTTTATCCATTGATTGGTATGAGTTGGGAATAAGTTGAGATTAAATGATTATTTTACTTATGTACCCTTACTAACTCTCCACTTCCTTTCTTTTCATTAAGGGTAGAAGCATGGTTCGAAAATACGGGAACGGTTTCGGATACGGAAACGGTTCGGATTTCGGTGTAACGGAACGGATACGTTCGTCGCGGACCGCAATACGGTTGTCGCGGCAGGAATTAAGTTTTAAAGCCTTTTTTAGTGTTTTTAATGATAATTCCACAAAAACAAAATAATAACTTTCTTATTACAAAAAGAATAAAAAAAAAAAGAAGTAAAATTTAATTTTTTGTTTTAATTTTAAATATTATGGTAAAAAGAACTTGAATGCAATTTTGAAAAAGAAAGTGGGTTTAGTGAGGTTGACAGAGTCACCTCTTCCTCTTCTCTCTCCTCTCTCTTTCTCTCTCTCTTCTTTCTTCCTCTTCTTCTGTGCGACTGTGCCAAACTGCCAACGAACAATCACCGGCAGATCAGGGCCGGAACCACCAGCAAAGTGGTCGTCGGCCACCTCTGTGTTATCTAGTACGTCGGCGGCAACAATATCAAGCCTAATCACGATTCCCAAAATTAGGGTTTTCCCAACGAATTAGGGTTTTGATTTATAGGTTTAACTGACTCAATTTTACACAATTGATTGAGGGCTTTGGCTCGAAATTCATCTACAAAGCCTGGGTAAGAGTTATTTTCAATTAAAAATTGTTCTTTTTTCAAATTCTTTCTCAGATCTATCTTCTTCTCTCGCATGTGCCCTAAAATTGTTCCGTTTTGATGCGGAAAATGCGGGCGAAACGGTGTTGTCACGGTCAATACGGCCGTTCCGGCCAAAAAAACGGGGTTTTCAAACCCACCGTGCTGAACCGGACAAAAACGGTTCGGTGAACTTGAAAACCGTTACAAAACGGGCGAACCGTTCCGGAACGGCCGTTTTTTTGAACCATGGGTAGAAGTGTCATTTCGTACCAAAATTTTAATCCCACCTCTAATACCTATCCCTCCCCATGTCTTATTTTGGTGGGCTTAGCGGCTATATAATCCCACTCCCAATTCCACTTAAAAACCCCAACCCCTCTAAACAAACATGGGATTACTACCCATTGGGATATAAAATCACAATCCCTCCCTTTAATCCCCACAAACAAACACCCCTTAAGGCTTTATTAATTAAAATACCTCTTACTATCCAGCTACATATCATAGCCTACATAAAGACCGGATGAGAGATGAAAAACAAGCATTGGCTGGTTAGAATACATAAATATTGGGACTCATATAAGATCATTCAATTGGTAGGATGATACAGAAACAGCAGACAAGAACATCATGCTCTTGTGCTCCAGAAGAACAAATGAATCTCATGCCATCAGAGATCATAAAAGATTCAAAACTTACCACCCTCTTTTTAATAATTGAGCAGCTACAGAAGAAACCTTTGCTTGAACATAACCCTCAGATGAAGTCGCATTTTGCATGACAAAGCACAAACAGAAACTGGAAGAGGAAAGAGAATACTTAAGTAAAAACAACGACCACATTAATAAAGATCTGTGTCTTCATAAGAGAGCTAAATGATAAATAACAGCATCGAAAAATGCTATTATATTCTGTGCACAACAAACCACTTATAGATTGTTTAAACTCAGAAGTAATGTGTCACCATGTACAAGAAGATATCGAGTTAGCTACAACCCATAAGTTCAGACAACTCATGCTGGTTGTTGTAAAAATGATAACAGTTTATCCTGCGTATATGGCTTGTTACCAAACTTCACTACCACGGCTAGATTGAAAGTAGTATACTTCAAATTTTAGGGATCTACAGCTTATATAAGTCATCCTTGGCAGGAAAATAAATGTGAATGGAAGATTCTAATATGGAGTATATTACCAAAATACTAGGTTGCTCTAACATGATGGCTAGTGTCTGATACGGTATGTTTGGGCGTCAAGCTCAATCATTTCATTAAAAATATGCACGTTTCTTGACCCAAAATGAAGTGTGAAATATCTGCGCCCTTCTATAGTAAGTATCTATACAAGGAAATGAAGAATCCCATTGAACTTGAAATAATTTTATCAAACTTAAGTACTATCAAAGCCTTATTCATCAAATAACAAGTTCTGAAAAGAAACCTTGCCTAATCAAACTTCTCTTATCCACAGGTGTGAGGATTCCCCATTCTCTAAGAGCGGCATCTCGGATTGCAGCAGCAGCCTGAAACTTTGCATTTGCCACTTGAGAATTCTCTGAGTAAGGGGGGAAATGAAGATAACATCAGATGAAAAGGTAAATTGATAAAATTTTGTCAAGAATTCATGGTTGCCACCAAGGCCACACCCGAGGCTGTTGCATAATTTTGTCTTTACTTTACAACTACGCATCCGAAACAAGTAACTTAGCATGAGTCATAGGGGGAAGAGTATATATATCAATTTAGGGGTGGACGCCATATTCTAGGTGTTCCCAACCAATATAATACCATGACTATTTAATTAATCAACTATTATATCAATAAAAATCGTATAATTTCTTTGAGATGAGATAGTTTTTAAGCTCTACATTAAGAGGAGTCCTCCTACAAAGTTCAAGAGGTCAATTTTGCATGCCAATAATGTTGTACATCATTTAAGAATCAAAAAACCCCCATTGAGAAGCGTCTTAATGGCGCTAGGTTGACATAGATATCACAAAGCTTCAAGATGTAGCATGATATCACAAAACATCCGCAGAATCAAACAATAGAGTCTAAATTTCCAGCATATCATATCATTTATAGTAAACAAACAAGTGACTGATTATAGAGGCAAAAATCAGCCCCTATATAGGCAAACACTCTTTACACCATAGGAAAATAAAGCTCATATAATAAGAACATCTTTTACCTAATTCACAAGTCGCTACCTAGTTTAGTCAAAACGGCCTAAAGCATACCACTTGTATGTACCAATTCGCCTTTTAAGATCATAGTTCGGGAGGGTGGTTTGCAGATTAGGCAACATCTTTTACCTAATTCACAAGTCGCTACCTAGTTTTGTCAAAATGGCCTAAAGCATACCACTTGTATGTACCAATTCGCCCTTTAAGATCATAGTTCGGGAGGGTGGTTTGCAGATTAGGCAACACTGAAGGAAAAAAAAACTGATCCTACACTCATGCAAAGTTGATGCTATTTCGCACACTCATTTCTATTTGGTATATGTATTCTCCTTTTTATCCAAAACAAGAGAATACCCCTCATAACCTTTCCAAATTTTGAAGGACATGAAGCCACATACTCGATAACTAAGCAGATAACTCAGCCAGCCAAAGGAAATGGATTTGTTTCCAGCTAGCCTTGCAAACACCCCCCCCCCCAACTGTTATTCAGCATGCCTACTCAATCAAAGCTCCTAGAAAAGCATAAATAAAGCCAAACAAGGCCTTGGAATGGAAATTGTAATTACTTTCTTCTTGAACTAGTGGGGAAAAGTTTACATGCAAGCAAAAGAGCATAATTATAGAGGGTCTAAATAAATTTTTCAGACACTTAACATAATAGCCGTATCTAAAATCTGGTCAAGACACTATTTTGACCGTATAGCCATATTAGCAAAATCAAATACTAAAGTATTAGATCCTCCCACCCCTACTCGGTTACGACACCCATATCGGAGTCTCTACAACATAGCTCTAGCCTTTTTAAGTTTTGGACCATATGAAGTGATAAGGGGCGCATACTAGATAACCAAGCGTTAACAAGCAGAATTCTACCAGCCAAGGGAAATGGATTCTTCTCCAACCACCTAGCCTTTTAGATACTCGATAATCAAGCGTCAGGAAGGTCAGTTCTACCCATGGTGCAAAATTACGGCCGTATTGGAACGGTTACCATGAGTTGGAACGGTTTTCAACTTTGGCGAACCGAATTTGACAGGTTCAACAAGGTGGATTTAAAAAGCCCGATATTTTGGCCGTTTCGGCCGTATCACCGTGACAACAAGGGTTTGCCCGTTTTTTCCGTTACAAAACGTCACTTTACAAGTTTTTTAGAGATTTCTATCTTTACTTATATTGTAACACCGATCTACCTCCAATAATGACTCAAAGACAAGAGAAAAGAAAGAGAAGAGGCGTCACCACACTACTAAGCCGTATATGACTCCACTTAGATCTAAGATTAATTGAAGCAAAAAGTCCCAAAAAAAAAAAAGGCTAAAACTAAATTCCTGCTGCGACAACCGCAACGCAGTCCGCGACCAACGTATCCGTTCCGTTACTCCGTAACCGCGACCGTTCTTATTATTAGTGTGATAGGTTGCTTGAGCCTAATCCTTCGATCGTGGAAGAAAAAGGCAAAAAAGCGAGCCCCAAATGCAAATCCACTTATCACCAAGAAGAATTCTTATCCAACCATCTAGCCTTACAAACACCCTTTCCGGCCACAAAAGATTTCTCGCATAAGTACTCTAGAGAAACCTTTTAAAGAAGCGCTCAAGACCTTGCAATGGCAATTCCCTTTTCTAGAACTTGTGAAGAAAAGTTTACATGAAAGCAAAAGAATAAAATGTTTTTCACTCTAGCCACGACTTCGTGAACGGATGAACCAAGGGAAAATTTAAGTGTATCAATATAGAATCCTAGGCTTAGTTTTCCACATCGGCCTAGACGCAGGCAGATGCATCCCATAGGCAAGGCGCACCTATGTTTTTTTATTATTATTATTTATTTAGGGTTTTTTGCAAGAATATACCTTATAAACCTCAAACATTCTGAAGAAGCACCTTTTACAATTTTTTTGTGTTAAAACCCTTGTCACACAAAAACTTTGTGAAATAACACCTAAAGGCTAAGGCCGTAAATGATACTCTTTTTTCTTTATTTTTCCCCTCTATATGCCTTACTTTTAAAAGGGCCACGCATACACAGGTGGCAAAGGACGAGAGCATAAGCAGCACGCATCTTGTAGACAAGGGTACATTTAACTTGTTCAATTTTATTATTAAATTTTAAGCCCTTTGTGGCATTAGATTTTCCAACAAGAATGGAGGCCTTAAATACAAACATATCAAACTAGTTTCCGCATGACTGGTCTTAGGTAATTCTAATTCAAATACAAAAGATAAAGAAGAAAAATAAGGGTGAGATTCTTGAGCTAGATTTATCGGAGGAGGCCAGGAAAATGCTCCAAATCAAATAGTATGCAAAACATTCTCATGGAATAAAAAGAGAAAAAGAAGGCATGCACTAAAATTGAAGAGAAAGAAAAAAGGTAGAGGAAAAAAGGTGACAAAATATAAAGAACACAAGATCGAAGACAACAAAAGGTAAGTACCAACACACAACGACGATGATTGTGGGCCAAGCACTTTTCTAGATTAAGGGTATCTGAATTAGGGTTGCTATGGATAAAATTTTGTGCAATCAAATTAGGGCTCTAGCTCGAACATGATTAATAAAGCCTATGTTGGAGAAATTTTGATTTAACTAGTCTACTCAACCAAAAGCATGCATAGATGGAATCGAGTGGGAAGAAAGAGTCCGGTTTCAGCGCCTCGCTTTTTAAGCGTTTTTGTTAGTCTTTCACTTTTTAAAACTAAGCTCGTGCGTGTATATCCACTTTCTCACCCACACCCTTCCTAAAATAAATTTTAAGGGGCACCATGATAACATTTTCTACACTGTCACCTAGGCGGAACATCCCTTGATGTCTTTATACTATAATCCTAAAGTATTTAAGATGATTTCAAATAATACGGAGCAGCATATGGTTCATACGCAGTCCCCTCATTAGTTTCACAAACCTACGGCCAATGCACAGGCATTACAAATGTCCAAAAAGATATACGACTGGATCAATGTCCTGTGCAGCATAGCAACAAAGGAACAACATGCATATTGAAGTACATCTTAGATACATAATACATTGCTGTTTCTAAAACCAAATTGAGTCTGGATTGACCCTTCCTAAAGCAGTCAGCAGTAGGGCCACAGGTGGTCAGTATCCTGTTCCTGTCAGACTCTTAGTCTGTCCAATAAACTTGATGGTTGCATAAGACAGAAAACTCCTCTATAAAGCAACAAATATAATTTATTTCTACGGAACTGAGAGGGGGCTATATAAAATTCAAAATACATAGACAACTCATGCTCACCAAGAATAAATTTGCAAGCCTGATATGGCTGAGGAGATTGACTGAGTGACAAGATAGTAGCCTCAGCAGCAGCAGGATTTACATGCATCTAACACAAGATGGAAGGAGAAAGGCAATCATAATCGTTTTTTATAAAATGAAGCAGTGAGAAGAAGAGATAGTAAGATCATAATTTAACATGTGAAGCATGATTCATGAACATCCACAGTTCAATCAAACACCAGCACTTAAGCAAGGGTACAAAGGGAAAGGGGGTAACTTCTAAAAGCCAATCTAGGCAAAAATGAAACACAAGCTTAGGCAGTCAAATCACAATAAACTTTATAATTCAAAAGATTAATCTGGTTTTCCTCTTCGATTTATGGGGATAACAAAAAGAGTAGCTTACCATTAAAGACAGAAGCGTAGTGGGAGGACTAATTGATGAATAGATATTACAAAGGGATTTAAACTTTTTAGACACCCATATGAGCATTTCAAGGAAAAGCTCCCGTAAGCAAGTCACCGAGGAGAAGCTAAAAACAAATTTTCAACCTATCACGACATTTTGTAAGACATTGCATTTCAAAGATTGTTGTAATTAGCCAGCCATGAGACCTACAAATAGTCATGGACCCCCTCCTTGGGAGTGTTTGCCTCTCCTAATGTCTAACAAAACTCGAACAAGAAACTTGTCAACGTTGTATCAGTTTCAAGCCGATTCCAAGACCATTCGATCGTAGTTTTACCTAGTTGAAATCATCACTTAAGCAAAACCACAAATAGTATCATCCATACCTTCCACACCAACACTCAGGCATCCTACCAACAAAAGCAACCATTATGGTGAAATAAGAAGTTGATTAGAACCCCATGACGAAGAAAGCTGCTTTATAGGCCACAATCACCAACATGACAAACAACCGCTTCTTAAAACCTAACTTAATTATATTCTGAAAGGTCTCATCCACAGCCTCATTGGCCACAAAAGCCTCATCCAAGGTATGTCTGTATGGTTGTAAAGCTCACGCTCGATTAAAGCTCGTTTTTGTTCGTTTAAGTAATAAATTAATTGAACTTGAAAAAATTCTGGAGCTTGATTTATAAACGAGCTTGAACATGAACATGAATATAGAAGTACTTTATGCTCATGAACAACTCGTTTACATATATGTTCATGAACAAAGTCATATATGTTCATGAAAAAGCTCGTCCGTTTATGCTAATGTTTATGTTAATGTTTATGTTGATGAGCAGCTCGTTTATTATTCACTAAAAAGCTTGTTTAATTTCATTTAACAGCTCGTGTAGCCTATAGTATTTTTGAATTATTTTTATTATTAATTCAAATTTATAAATTATAGCATATTTGAAAACAAAAGTTCATAGAGACGTTTATGAACAAAACCTCATTTCGACTTTTATGTACAAAAGTTCGTTTAGATGTTTATGATTAATAGCTAATTTGTGAACAAAAGCTCGTTTACGAACTCGGCCAATCGAGCCGATCCTGAATATAATATTTGCTAAAGATGTGGAGCTTGGAGATATTTTTAATCTAAGTTGATACTTCGAGCTCAAGTTCACGCCTAAATTAATTGAATGAGCTTGAACATGTCGCTCAGCTCAGCTCTTTTACACCCCTACATGTCTCCCATCTACAAAAGTACATCGACACTGTAAAAAGATGTAGGTGATCCAAATACGAAATGAGAACATAAATGATGAAAATTGAAAAAACTATAGTACCACCAGTATTACATAATTCACTAATCGCAAACTGAGAGAAGCGAATTACAGGCCACGTTGGGCTACTTTTGACACAGTTTGTGCGAATTGCGGATCTAAAAAGCAAATTAGAGAACGAATTAGATAACACTAAGTAACACCCAAGTCTCAATTGAGCTACCTACTCGATACCAGAGACACGTCCCTGTTTTGAGACTTAAAGCATTATGGAAAAGAGAAATCAGTTCTCCTAACATCAAAAAACTCGCGGCTTGAGGCTTCTCAATCGACCTTGTAGTAATAGGCCCACCGACGCAACCAAAGCAGAAGTATCACTTGAAGCTATAAGCACATTCTACAAATTTTTCAAAATATAGTTTTGAATAAGCATTTGCATATATTTCATCTTCAAATCACAAATGGCATTTCTTTCTAGACCAGCATAGATGAAACATCAATGACAACACATAATACATGGTATCAGAACTCGTAGAAATAATACACGCCTAATAATTTACGCGGTTCATCAATTACTAAAAAATGAACTAGTTTCCACATAAAATAAGAAAGTAAATGAGGACTGAGGTAGAAAAACCTGAATAGAACTACAAGCAAGTTCAATAGTGTGCATGATAGATTTAAGACGATTCAAATCATTGGATTCTTCTCCTGCCATTCTTAAAAACTTGAGATCCTAACGCAAATTTTACAGAAAAAGAAACAGGTAAGTTTGATTGAAATTCGGTAAAGTAAATGTATAGAACAAAATGGTAAATGAACTCACAACGAAGTAAGATGAGAAACGGCGGATGGTGGAATACCAGAATTCAACTCCTAGATTTCAATCCTTGGAGAGCCAAGGTGAGGATTTAGACTGAGCTTCTGTGTGTATTTTATGGGGGACGAGATACAGACAAATGAGGAATATTAACCCTCTAATCACCCCTTTGCTCCTACCATTATTATACTTACTAGTTTCTGCCCCGGTTGGGTTTTATTTGGTTATAATTTCCATCATATCTGTTAAACACTTTAAGATTAACAAAATATTATAAAATAATTAATAAACTAAGAGATATTATATTTCGATAGTTATTTACCTATAATTCTCATTCGACTAACGTAAAAATTGTTTAATGTTAAAAGGATTTTTATATTAAGAGCTAATAATAATTTTCTTTATCTCGAACTTAAAATTACTTTCTTTTATAGTTGTAATAGTGTCCTCCTAAAAATAGTCATTATATGCTTGGTGGTTTGAAAAATAAAATAACTTGAAGTTAAAGTTGTCTAATACACAAATGTTAATTTGGTAAAGTTAACTCTCAATATAAAATGAAAAAACAACAAACATATTTCCTCTAAACTTTTATTGATATTGTCGACACTATAGAGTCAGATAATTACTCTTTTTCACTTTCATTTCTTCTATAAATTCATCCATTCACTTGAAGAACTTGTGTTACAATAATTATACTATGATTGATTATTCTCATCAGATCAACATGGGTTGAGACGTCCAAATGAGCAATGAGCAAAAATATAGCTTTGGGTATACCATGCTCATAATACACACAATCGTATAATAAAATTTGTCTGACATAAGGTGTGTCTGAATGATTTCGAACAGATTTATTAAGAAAAATCATGATTCATCTAGGTAAAAAATAATTGCTTCTCATCCATGGAGATTATTTAGTTTGAGATTATAATGCATGATTTCCTTTTGGGTTTGATTTGCATACCAATTTCGAGATGTGTAAATCTATATTCCCAACTTAAATTGCATGTTTAAATTTATTTACATTATTTTTTGTGGGTTTGTATTTGACAATAATCTGCATTTGTTTTATATTACATGTATCATCAAGATTCATTACGTTGCACACGTTTACTTGAAATTCTCTTACTGGGGACTATTTTTGAGTAGTACGTACTTGTGTCGCATAGTTGATAGTTGACCAAATAGGAATATCTTTTTTGAAAAAAGATGTAAGGTGTATATCGAAATATACTTTTGAGAAACTAACTTAACTTTTTTTAATACTTATTTTATTAATTAATGAGTGACCAAAAAGATTTTTGGAAAATTCGATATGGTGAACCTGTAGTATTGTGTTTTTCTACATGGTGGAAACAAAATATTTTGACTTTCTAAAATGGCCCTATGATTTTGTATATGTAACTATAGTGACCCTGTGGAATTGTTTTTTCCATATGATAAAAACAAAATATCTAGATTTTCTAAAATGACCTTATAATTTTGTATATTTTGTGTTAGAGTGCACCAACTATAATTTAACAACTGAAACAATATTTTAACTGATCCAACCCTAATTGATGCACTCAAATAAAAATCATCTTTTACCCCCATGGCCCCATGTAATTCTTAGGATATGCAGATTCTTCAATTGTAAAACATCATTTGGCATTTCCTTCCAAACAGAAAATGCCCTTATGCCGCCTCTGTGCATGATTACCATCATAACAATTAATATGAGTGATATTATCAATCACTGTGCAATTTGTATCAAAGACATACAAATTTAAACATTTTTTTCTTATCTTTGAGATAATATTTATCTTTTATGAGTACGTGTTTAATTTTTTAAAAACTTATTTTATTAATTAATGAGTGGTCTAGTTGACACCTTTAATAAAATATAAGTTGTTTTTTTCAATCCCAGAAAACATATTATAAGTGGATCTTGATTCAAATTATTTTTCGAGACGAATCTAATGGTGGAAAAATTAAAATTTTCTGAGATTTGAACTGAAAGTTATGGCTTATTTAATAATTTTAAATCAGTTGTAGTTTTAGATAAGGATTAGTAGTAGCTTTAGATATGGATTGTAATATTTATTTACGTTATAATTATTTTTTTAATTATTGTCTATTGAAAATTAAATTGATTAATTAATTATGTATAATAACGTGGAACGATGTGGTAGCTCCTTTCGGGACGACTTTATTATCTAATATAGATTGAAAATTAAATTAATTTATTAATTATGTATAATAATATTATAAGTGGATCTTGATTCAAAGTATTTTTTGAGACGAATCTAACGGAGCAAAAATTAAAATTTTCTGAGATTTGAAATGAAAGTTATGGCTTATTTTATAATTTTTATCAGTTGTAGTTTTAGATAAGGATTAATAGTAGTTTTAGATAAAGGAAGTAATTTTTATATACGATATAATCATTTTTTTAAAATTATTTTCTATTGAAAATTAAATTAATTAATTAATTATGTATAATGACGTGGAGCGATGTGGTAGCTCCTTTCGGGACGGCTTTATTATCTAATACAGATTGAAAATTAAATTAATTTTATTAATTATGTATAATAATATTATAAGTAGATCTTGATTCAAAGTATTTTTCGAGACGAATCTAACAGTGTAAAAATTAAAATTTTCTGAGATTTGAAATGAAAGTTATGGCTTATTTTATAATTTTTATCAGTTGTAGTTTTAGATAAGGATTAATAGTAGTTTTAGATAAGGGAAGTAATTTTATTAATTATGTATAATAATATTATAAGTGGATCTTGATTCAAAGTATTTTTTGAGACGAATCTTACGGAGCAAAAATTAAAATTTTCTGAGATTTGAAATGAAAGTTATGGCTTATTTTATAATTTTTATCAGTTGTAGTTTTAGATAAGGATTAATAGTAGTTTTAGATAAGGGAAGTAATTTTTATATACGATATAATCATTTTTTAAAATTATTTTCTATTGAAAATTAAATTAATTAATTAATTATGTATAATGACGTGGAGCGATGTGGTAGCTCCTTTCGGGACGGCTTTATTATCTAAAATATAGATTGAAAATTAAATTAATTTATTAATTATGTATAATAATATTATAAGTGGATCTTGATTCAAAGTATTTTTCGAGACGAATCTAACGGTGCAAAAATTAAAATTTTCTGAGATTTGAAATGAAAGTTATGGCTTATTTTATAATTTATATCAGCATTAGTTTTAGATAAGGATTAGTAGTAGTTTTAGATAAGGGATGTAATTTTTATATACGATATAATCATTTTTTTAAAATTATTGTCTATTGAAAATGTAATTAATTAATTAATTATGTATAATGACGTGGTGCGATGTGGTAGCTCCTTTCGGGACGGCTTTATTATCTAGTATAGATACTATATGCACGCTGTGCTTATCATTTTTTTTTTTTGAGTTGTATCCATTTTGATTTTAGTTGTTCAGTGAATCAACTGAGAGAATAAAGTAACCAACTTAATGAATAAAGTAACCAACTGAAAGGATAAACCAATCAACTGAAAGAATACATATATAATACACTAAAGCAAAATAAAATTTGCCACGTGTCGTTAGTAGGGTGTTTCCAGAGCAAACCGTTCATTCTCGTGCGAGCTAGCAACTTTTCAGAAGTTCTTTTTTTAATTAATTTAGATTAATATATATTTTCCTATAATTATGAACAATTAATAGTTTTCCCTTAAATTATGGATAATTAATTTAACATTTGCCTAAAATAACGTTAAAGGGAATGTTTATTTCGGATGTACTTGCTTCAACTTAGGAAAATTATCAAATCAGATAATTAAAGTTTAATTTTGATTTAATTTACCATAACAACTTTATAGCTAATTTGTAAATAGCAAACAAATCTTGCTTAATTTAAGGAATAATTATATAGATTAGTTGGCAAATGTTCATTGAAATAAATTATGCAGCACACGTATGGACATTATTGCCTAATTGATGCAATTAAAATAAAATCAATACTAGAATGAGAAGATAAATACTAAGCTTATAATATGGCAAATATTCTTTGCTCAAATTATTGTTGGCCATAGCTGCCAAGATTGTCCATACCCACGTAATATAATAAGGCAATGTCTAACCTATGTAAATCTTTTTATCATATAAATGCATAAAAACTTTTACATAGGCACCACACATTTGACATAAGATTGTCTCAAACACCCATTTTTAATTTATATTCTCTTGAATTCTATAGTTTAACGAAAATTCATCATAAGCCCACAAATTGTCCGGTTCAACTCTTTGATATCACGTATTTATATAGAGTTTTCTCCCTTATTTACAAGCTAATTTGTGCGTCATTGGAGCTCTTGGGAGCTATTTTGTGCTAACTTTCGTATTTAGTTGTGGTTTCGTGTTTTAGTATTGAATTGCAGATTTTATGGAGTTTTCTCCTTATTCCCGAGCCTTTTGGAAGCAACCACGGCTTTACGAGATGTTATGAGGCACGTAGGATGGCTCACGAGCTTTATGGATAGTTTAGGAGGTCCCAAGACCCCTAAACGTGAAGATTAGAGAGCCAAGGAGTCAAATGAGGTTTCCGTGCACTGATCGGGCAGAAATGGCCCGATCTGGCGAAGTATTTATGATCGGGTATGAAAGTTGCGGACCCGATCGGGCAAGGCATGCCCGATTAGATCGGGCGAGAACACATGTGCCCAGACCCGATCGGGCATCCACCGCCCGACCCCATCGGGTCTAGTGCTGCTAGGTCTTATTGGGACGCTGCGGAGGAGGCGAGCTTGCTGGCACTTTTTGTCGCATGACCCGATCGGGTGGGTGCCTCGGGCCCGATCGGGTGGGCCGCTTTTCTCGCCTTATTGCTGCACTGCTGCTGCCAGAGCCCAGGAGTGAAGATTGGTGAATTTGTATGCGGACCCGATCGGGTACTGTGCTCGGGCCCGATCGGGTCTGGTGCTTTAATCGCGCTTTTCCACTTTTTGTTTCCGTTTTTAGTGAACTTGAGGGGTATTATAAATACCTTTTCCTCATATTTTTAGAGACATCTTTCATTCATCTATTATTCATCTTTCATTAGGTTTTAGACTAGTTTTATTCTACATTGCTCTTAGTTTAATTCAAACACTTTAGATTAATTTAGAGGTGATCAAACCTATTTCGATTTCAATAAAAGTTCCTGCTTTCCGTCAATTGGTACTCTTCTCTACTCTTTATCTCTTTAATTACTTTGATTGCTTAGTTTAATTATTTAATTGTTCATGATGCAATTCTTAGGGTTTCATATTAGTTTTGTTGTTGCCGATTCGATTATGAGTGAGTAGTTCTCTTTCTAGGGTGTTAGATAGGAAAGCCATGTTTATACCATGATTGTGATTTAGATTTCTATCAATTTCTAGGGCTTGATTAGGGTGATTGTGATGTGGTTTGTTCTTATTGAGTAATTAATGTCAGTGTACAATTTCATTGATTGCTTGTGGTTAATAGTTGTTTGCACAGATCCGTCTTACGACTAGAGGCCTAGGACACATCAGTAGTTCTGATTACGTTAGTGAACATGCGGCGTATGTTGAACTATGAGCGTTGAGTCTTAACCATAGCTCAACATAGGCTCTAATCCCCCGACTCTTGATTTAGGTTTTAATAGTAGTTGACCCTATTTGATTGGTATAAGCATGGTGGACCGACCTAATACCCTAGACTTTTATTCCATAGTTTAATCCTCGATTTATTCAGTCTTCCATAGTCTATTCCTTAGTTTAATTAATTCCTTCCTGATTTCATCTGGAGTAGCTGAATTGGTTGAATATTGATTTAGAAACTCTGTCTCCCTGTGGATTCGACCCTGCTTCCACTGACTACCTAGTTAGAGGTCCGTAGGTTTATTTTTGATTAGGTGACACGACTAAAACCCTATCAAATTTTGGCGTCGTTGCCGGGGAGACGGCTAGTTCTCTAAGTTTTTATTTAATTATTTGGTCTACTTCTCTGTACCTCATTGGAACTTCATTGTTTCAATCGAGGTACCCTTTACTGCTGTTTTTTGTTTCTTTTGTATGCCCAGGTCCCAAAGAAACGGTTCCCCCATTCCAGCGGACCCTGATCTTGATAGGACAATTAGGCGGATCCGAAAGATAAAGCAGAAAGACAAGCAGTCTGTTCAGCTGAATACCTCTGGAACAGACACCTTGAGTTCAGTCATGTCAAAGTCACTGAAGTCATATGGGGTGCCCAACCCAAATGGTCTCTCCACTGGACCTACTATGCCCACCATTGCCGCAGCAAATTTCGAAATCAAGCCTGGACTCATCAGCATGGTCCAGCAAAATCAGTTTGGTGGGGATCCTACTGAAGATCCGGCAAATCATCTGCAACGGTTTCAACAACTTTGTCGAACCGTTAAAAATGCCGGCGTCACTCCAGATCAACTCAAAGTCATGTTGTTCGAGTTTTCACTGAGAGATAGAGCCCAAAAATGGTTGAACGATGTGAAAGAAACCGAGTGGAGTGAGATTTCTGCTGCATTTCTGAGAGAGTATTACCCACCCACTAAAACAGCAGAAATCAGAAATAAACTAGCCACGTTTTCCCAAGAGCCTGATGAAACATTAAGGGAAGCGTGGGCTAGGTTTAGAGATTTACAAAGAGAGTGTCCACACCATAATATGAACAAATGGTTCTTGACGCAGACATTCTACAATGGTCTGCAGCCTCAGACGAAGTGTATTGTTGATTCGTCTGCAGGAGGAGTGTTTTTAGACAAGGCAGTTGATGAGGGTTATGAATTCATATCAAATCTTGCAGCCAATGACCATTCATCATCTAGGAGTTTGACTAAGAAGGTACTTGAAGTTGACGCTATTTCATTGCTTACATCTCAGATGGCGCAACTAACTCAGCAGCTAATGAAGTCTTCTAGTCCGACACCTCCACCCATGAGTATCAATGCTATGTCTGCAGTAGCACCCATTACCTCATCTTACTGCGAGGTATGTGGTGTTCAGGGTCACTTTGGGCATGACTGTCAGTTCAGTCAATTTCAGATGGAGCAGGCAAACGCCTTTCAACAAAGGCCACAAACCTTTCCCCCTCCACATAACTACCAAAATCCACAAAACTATCAACCTCCACCTCCACAAAACTGTCCTAAACCCTCCTACCATTAAACCCCACAACATTTCCAAAGACCACCACCACAAAACTTCCATCACCACAATAATTTCCAAACTCCACAAAATTTTTCCACCCCACCTCCACAAAACCATAACCCACAAGAGCCTAGCAATTCTGAACTGATGAAACTGATATTGTCTATGCAAAAGGCAAATGAGGAAACACGGAGGGCCCAAGAGGAAGCACGGAGGGCCCAAGAGAAGAACATCCAACTTCTCGAGGCTCAAGTTGCCCAATTGGCAGAAACTAATGCACAAAGGCAGCAGGGACAATTGCCAGGGCAACCCGTTCACAGAGAACATGTGAATGCCATCACTCTTCGTAGTGGCATTGCATATGATGCCCCTGCAGTGCCCATTGATGAGGTTACCCCGACTGCAGGGAAGAAGAGGGTGGTAGAGGAAGGAAAAAGGAAAAATTCGACGTCTGAAGTCGATTTGTCTGCAGAAGCTGAACAGACAGGGAAGAAAAAGGAGAAGGTTTCTGAAACGCCTTTTACACCAAGGCTACCTTTTCCTCACAGGATGCAACAGTCCAAGGTCGATCAGCAGTTTGGTAAGTTCTTGTCTATGGTCAAGAACCTTGAGGTAACGATTCCATTCACAGACTTAATTACCCAAGTGCCTGTTTATGCCAAATTTCTGAAAGACATGATTACTAAGAAAAGAGACTTTGGTGGGGTAGAACGTGTCGCTCTTACTGAAGAGTGTAGTGCTTTTATTCAAAATAAAACCCCACCAAAGTTAAAAGATCCTGGTAGTTTTTCTATACCCTGCCATCTTGGACCTATTTTTATTGATAAGGCTTTGTGTGATTTAGGTGCTTCTGTTTCTGTTATGCCATTGTCGGTTTATAAGAAACTGAACATGGGGGCCCTTAAATGCACACAAATCACTTTACAGATGGCGGATCGTTCTATAAAATACCCTCTAGGTGTTTTGGAGGATGTTTCTGTTAGGGTAGGGAAATTCTATATCCCTGTTGATTTTGTGGTATTAGATATGGATGAGGATGCCCAGATCCCTATTATCTTGGGTAGGCCGTTTTTGTGTACTGCTGGTGCTGTCATTGATGTCAAGTCTGGGTCTTTAACTCTTAGTGTTGGTGATGACAAAGTGATGTTTAAACTAACCAATACTGTTAAGGCACCATGCTTGAACAATCTTTTTGCAGGGATAAGGTTTTAGATGAAGTAGGGGTGGAGAAGGCTCCAATTCCACCTAAGGTTGCCTCACCGTCTGGAGGCTTAGTCAAGAACATTTGGAGAATAAAGATTTTTGATGAGGGTGGCACTCACTGCCACGCCCCTCCTATTTGAGAGAGGGCGGATCATGGTCGTGCGGGACCTTTATAAACCAGCGCTGTGCGAGAGGCAACTCGTATTTCTTTTCTTTCCCTTTTTTCTTTTCTTTTTATTTTTTTTCCTTTTGTGAGCGAGAGTGAGGGTACTAACATTGTTTTTCCTCTTAGCATAGTCCTTATCACCTTTTGGCATTGAGGACACTGCCAAGTTCAGCTTGGGGGAGGAGTTCTGTTTGTATTCCCTATCTCTTTTACTGCTTTCTAGAATAGTTTTACTGCTTTCGGAAAATACTGAAAAAATGAAAAAAATATGGTTCCCATGACTGGTTTAGTTGCCTCCCTGTGCCCCTTGTTGTGCTCTATTTGAAATTGATTTGACTTTGTTTTCTGGATAGCTGGGCATTTGTGATCTTGAGGCTATGATTTGATGTTTGATTGCTATGATTTCGAGCATTTCTGGATTATATTAGACCACTTTGTGCTGCATACATGAATTGGTTAGACTGTGAGGCCTCTTTGTAGCCTATTGGATTCATATTATTATCCAGTCTATTCTTGTGTGTTAGTTCCTCTTTAGTGGATTGATCTTGACTTTGACTTCGTACTTGTCTGATTTTAGATGACTTGTAGCATGTGCTGTGATAGAGGCGTTCTTTTGTCTTATTCTTGAGCTTCAGAGTGAGTTTTTGATATACTTTTATCCTCCTTAGCCCCGCTGAGCCTAATGACTTGTTTCGTGTTACTTAAACCCCTATTATGAGCCAGAAGCCTTCACTTGATATTATTCCAAGCCTAGCTTGGGGGAGCTTTTGTATGGGTTGAGTTTGAGATTGGTTTGTTGGTTTAGTTTGGTTTTTGAGGAATTTAAAAGTGTATTTGCTGTGGTTTGAGAGTGAGAAAGAGAAAAGAAAAAGCATGTTTAGAGTTGCGTGAATGAAGTTCAGAAAAATGAAAGAAAAATGAAATGAAAATTCAAAAGAATTCTAGTTCTTTCATTCACGTACGTTCATAAAAGAATATTCGCTCCATTGCTAGAAAATTGGGTTTTTTATGCGCTTTCCATTGATATATGAGAGTTGGGTTATTTTACATAGTTTTATGGTGGTTGTTGGGAGTTGTGAAGGCCATCTTAGGCCTTGTTTGAATGGTTTATGCTCCCCCTTTCTTGGTTTTTCCACCACATTACCCAAAAGTATCCCCTACCTCTCACCTAAGCCCCATTACAACCCTATAAAGTCCTCTTGAGCTCGTGTCTGCAATGTTCATTTGATTGATTTCGAGTTAGTTTGTCAAGGTTAAAGAGTATTTCTGCTAATTGAGTCGACTTGACTAGGATGAGCGTCATTGAACCTTCTTAAACACATGAGAGTGGGAGTGGGAAGGGTACTTATGGTCGGGTTGGTGAGTGTTCGGGCACATTCTTTGCCTGCCACAAAATTGAGAGGAGTGACACCCTTGTGAGCGCCTTTTCAGGACTTGTACGCTTTGTGGATGCTTGAGTTTGATAAATTGCTTGAATAATTGGTGGTTGGATGGATTTGATGAGCCAAACTTGAATTATGCCTGCTTGAACGATTCTTAGTCTTGAAAATGTTTTGAGCTTTGATTTGTTTTATCTTTGAGGTGAGGTAATCTATTCCATGTTCATGTGCTGTTTGCTTGAGGACAAGCAAAGGTTTAGCTTGGGGGAGTTTGATATCACGTATTTATATAGAGTTTTCTCCCTTATTTACAAGCTAATTTGTGCGTCATTGGAGCTCTTGGGAGCTATTTTGTGCTAACTTTCGTATTTAGTTGTGGTTTCGTGTTTTAGTATTGAATTGCAGATTTTATGGAGTTTTCTCCTTATTCCCGAGCCTTTTGGAAGCAACCACGGCTTTACGAGATGTTATGAGGCACGTAGGATGGCTCACGAGCTTTATGGATAGTTTAGGAGGTCCCAAGACCCCTAAACGTGAAGATTAGAGAGCCAAGGAGTCAAATGAGGTTTCCGTGCACTGATCGGGCAGAAATGGCCCGATCTGGCGAAGTATTTATGATCGGGTATGAAAGTTGCGGACCCGATCGGGCAAGGCATGCCCGATTAGATCGGGCGAGAACACATGTGCCCAGACCCGATCGGGCATCCACCGCCCGACCCCATCGGGTCTAGTGCTGCTAGGTCTTATTGGGACGCTGCGGAGGAGGCGAGCTTGCTGGCACTTTTTGTCGCATGACCCGATCGGGTGGGTGCCTCGGGCCCGATCGGGTGGGCCCCTTTTCTCGCCTTATTGCTGCACTGCTGCTGCCAGAGCCCAGGAGTGAAGATTGGTGAATTTGTATGCGGACCCGATCGGGTACTGTGCTCGGGCCCGATCGGGTCTGGTGCTTTAATCGCGCTTTTTCACTTTTTGTTTCCGTTTTTAGTGAACTTGAGGGGTATTATAAATACCTTTTCCTCATATTTTTAGAGACATCTTTCATTCATCTATTATTCATCTTTCATTAGGTTTTAGACTAGTTTTATTCTACATTGCTCTTAGTTTAATTCAAACACTTTAGATTAATTTAGAGGTGATCAAACCTATTTCGATTTCAATAAAAGTTCCTGCTTTCCGTCAATTGGTACTCTTCTCTACTCTTTATCTCTTTAATTACTTTGATTGCTTAGTTTAATTATTTAATTGTTCATGATGCAATTCTTAGGGTTTCATATTAGTTTTGTTGTTGCCGATTCGATTATGAGTGAGTAGTTCTCTTTCTAGGGTGTTAGATAGGAAAGCCATGTTTATACCATGATTGTGATTTAGATTTCTATCAATTTCTAGGGCTTGATTAGGGTGATTGTGATGTGGTTTGTTCTTATTGAGTAATTAATGTCAGTGTACAATTTCATTGATTGCTTGTGGTTAATAGTTGTTTGCACAGATCCGTCTTACGACTAGAGGCCTAGGACACATCAGTAGTTCTGATTACGTTAGTGAACATGCGGCGTATGTTGAACTATGAGCGTTGAGTCTTAACCATAGCTCAACATAGGCTCTAATCCCCCGACTCTTGACTTAGGTTTTAATAGTAGTTGACCCTATTTGATTGGTATAAGCATGGTGGACCGACCTAATACCCTAGACTTTTATTCCATAGTTTAATCCTCGATTTATTCAGTCTTCCGTAGTCTATTCCTTAGTTTAATTAATTCCTTCCTGATTTCATCTGGAGTAGCTGAATTGGTTGAATATTGATTTAGAAACTCTGTCTCCCTGTGGATTCGACCCTGCTTCCACTGACTACCTAGTTAGAGGTCCGTAGGTTTATTTTTGATTAGGTGACACGACTAAAACCCTATCACTCTTTGACGCTTGAATCTTCATCATCTACTATTTTAGTGAGAATAATTAGACTTTGGGAAAATTAATTGCTATAGAATTTAGTGGAAATTAGTACTATTGAAATGATTTTGATTGATGAAAATGTAACGTCTCTTTCGCTATTTATTTTTAAAAAAAACGAGTGGCTCTATTATTATATTTTTGTTAACATTTATTTATGATTTTGTTCCATTCATTTTGTAGGGAGACAAGATTGGAGCCACTTTACCTAAAGACCTAATTAAGGTCCTTAGCTCAAAGAAGGGCAAATTAAGAGCATTCAAAACTTTACTATTCGTGAGCAAGATCGTCTTGCCAAACCAACTACAATATCTTACAGAATCATCTTGAACGAGTCAACCATTATTGAAAATATGAAATATGGGGATTTGCCTTATAATGGATTCTTCTTCTATTCATATCCCCTTATACTTTCAAGTGAATTCGAGACATCTTATGTACTCCCTCCGTTCCCTAATGTTGTTCCCATTTGGAATCGGGGAGAGGATTAAGAAAAAAAAATCTTTCATGAAAAGACATTTAATGAATACATATTGATAGGATTATTATTAAAATTTATCTTACCAAAGCATAGTAAAAGTAAAAAAAAAGTCATCAATGTAAAGAAGTTACAACTTACTATGCAAAACATAAAGATCATCCTTTTATTTCAACCAATGAAATTGTAAAGTGATTTGACTGTAGGTGTGTTAAATTTAGAAAATTTATAGATGGGAACAACTTAAAGTAACACCAAATCGGGAAATGGGAACAACATTTGAGAACGGAGGGAGTACTAGGTAATGTTTTACTTTATTTTACTACTATATTTCTATGCACGCGATGCGTGCGACAACAATTTTATTATAAAATTCATGATCTACAATAGATAATTCTATTGATCGTCGCATCTTATTATGATAAGGTTTAGTCGTGTCACCTAATCAAAAATAAACCTACAGTCCTCTAACTATGGTAGTCAATGGAAGCAGGGTCGAATCCACAGGGAGACAGAGTTTCTAAATTAATATTCAATCAATTAGCTACTTCAGATGAAATCAGAGAAGAATTAACTGAACTAAAGATTAAACTAAAGAAGACGAAATAAATCAAGGATTTAACTATGGACTAAAAGCCTAGGGTATTAGGTCGGTCCACCATGCTTATACCAATCAAATAGGGTCAACTACTACCAAAACCTAAGTCAAGAGTCGGGGGATTAGAGCACGAGTTGAGCTATGGTTAAGATCAACGCTCATAGTTCAACATACGCCGCATGGTCACTAACGTAATCAGAACTACTGATGTGTCCTAGGCCTCTAGTCGTAAGACGGATCTGTGCAAACAACTATTAGCCACAAGCAATCAATGAAATTGTACACTGACATTAATTACTCAATAAGAACAAACCACATCACAATCACCCTAATCAAGCCCTAGGAATTGATAGAAATCTAAATCACAATTATGGTATAAACATGGCTTTCCTATCTAACACCCTAGAAAGAGAACTACTCACTCATAATCGAATTAACAACAACAAAACTAATATGAAACCCTAACAATTGCATCATGAATAATTAAATAACTAAGCTAAGCAATTGAGAATAATAAAAGAGATTAGGGTAAGAAAGAATACCAATTGACAGAATGCAGGAACTTTTATTGAAATCGAATAGGTTCAATCACCTTTAATCTAATCTAAAGTGTTTAAATTAAACTAAGAACAATAAGAAATAACTAGAGTCTAAACTCGAATAAAAGATGTCTATAAACTAATGAGGAAAAAGTATTTATAATACCCCTCAAAGTCTAACTAATTTCGGAATTAAAAGACAAAAAAAACGCGACATTATGCACAGGACCCGATCGGGTGGCAGGACCCGATCAGGCCAAAAGCCACCCGATCGGGCCTACACACAATTTCAACCCCCTTTTGTTTCCACGCAGCCAGCAGCACAAATGGCAAGAACATGGGTCAACCCGATCCAGGATCCGATCGGGTCTGGGATTGGGTCCTCAATAAATTTTCCCAAAAGCGATTTCTTGGCGTGGTGAAGCAGCAGCAAAGTTTGGGTCAGCAACCCGATGGGGTCGGGCGGTCAGCATCCGATCGTGTCTGGGCACATGTGTGCTCGCCCGATTGGATCGGGCATGCCTTGCCCGATCGGGTCCGCCACTCCTCTACCCGATCAATATTTCTTCGCCTAATCGGGCCATTTTTGCCTGATCAGAGTACGGAAAACTCCATTTTGACTCTTTGGCTCTCAATTCTTCACGTTTAGAGGTCTTGGGACCTCCTAAACTACCCATAAAGCTCGTGAGCCATCCTACGTGCCTCGTAACATCTCGTGAAGCCGTGGTTGCTTCCAAATGGCTCGGGAATAAGGAGAAAACTCCCTAAAACCTGCAATTCAACACTAAAACACAAAACCACAACTATATACGATAGTTAGCACAAAAATAGCTCCTAAGAGCTCCAATGACGCACAAATTAGCTTGTAAATAAGGGAGAAAAATCTATATAAATACGTGATATCATATTATTACCTAAACTTTTCATGTTTTTAGAAACTCCCACCTTAATGATTTTTTAAAAAAAATTCCACTTACCATTTACAATTTTATTAAAAACTCCCACAACTTAATGGTTTTTGTCAAATTTTATTAACAAAACCGTTTAGTGGGTCCCACATACACATTTTGTTAACAAAATAGAACTTAAAATATTTGCAATTCTTTCCAAATAGTTGTAATTCGTTCCAAATTTGCTCTAAATTTGTTGAGGATTTGCCCTTAAATTGATGAAATTGACTTCAATTTCAGCGTAAACTAATAATAAAATGCATATGTAGGGCCCACTTAACGGTTTTGTTAACAGAATTTTAAAAAATCATTAAGTGGTGGGAGTTTCTAATAAAATTGGGAATGATAGGTGGAAATTTAAAAGAAAATTTCATTAAGGTGGGAGTTTCTAAAAACGTGAAAATTTTAGGTTGTTTTTGAACAAAAAATCCTAATTTTATTTGCATACGATGTGTGTTTTGGCTATTGTAACATGATAAAATATGAAGGTACACAACATATATTTTGTTTTCAAGCTAAATTCATTTTGGCTCATATGTCTTTGAAAACATCCCTTTACTCTCCACCATTAACTACAATTTTTGTTATATAATACCCAGTAAGGTATTTTTTTTTATCATTGTCCCCACTTTATCATATTTCTCACTCATGCTAAAATACTTTATCATGATCAATTTGATCAAATGTGCCTTCACTCATGAACAATCAATTACTCGTGTATTTCAAAATAAAAAATTTCAAAAGTATATAAAAATATAGCAAAGTGGGTGTCTATCTATAGATCTCAAGAAAATATAATCGTTGATATTTTTTTTAATTGTTTTTACTTTGTAGATTTTAGATATTTTAGTTAGAAGTTTTGAACATCTTTTATTAAAAATCTGATGGCTTAATTTGGAAATAAAACTTAATTACTCAATAAACTTATTGATTTGTTTTATTTATATTTCCTTTTTTTTCTTTTTGGTGTCCACCCCCACCTCTTCACTTATATAATAGAGATATAGATTCCCATTTAAAAATGCATTATGTAGAAGGTTAACTATGAAGTTTAACGATTAATTTTTTTTCAGATGTGTTTGGAAGAGTTTTGCCATTCACTGTGAAAAAATATAACCCACATCCTAGCTACTTCATTATAAATTTTGCAATTTATGGACTTTGAGTAAGTTCATCTCATCGAAATCAATAACGTTTCAAATTTCTTTATATATAATTTTTTTTTAAATATAAAAACTTTATACACTACAATCTTAATATTTTTGTTTTTCTTGAAAGGTACACTCGGATGGAGTGTTTTTTGGAAGGACATTATGCTGAAATATTACATAGCTATATGGTTGATAGGCATCCGTTAAATGACCTCTATATAATTCTCCAAGGTTGCAAAATTTCATACAACAACAAAGGTTAGTTACTTAGTACTTGTAAAAGGTCGAGATGCTAAACGAATTGGACAACGGATATATAATTGTTTGCTTTAATTCGACCTATAAGCTTTTGCTCCGTTTTTCATAATTTTGCTTGATTATGTAAGACATATGATATCAGATTGATAGTGTAAGACCTATAACTTAATGTGTTCAAAACATATCCGTTGTTTTTACTTTAAGGTATAATATTACTTATAAAAATTCCTATATTTATTAAAGTTAAAAAATTAAACACATTAAAGCTCATCGAGGATATATGTCATCTAATAACAAGACACTTAATTAATGGCAAGAATGGGTCAATAAACTGTAAAAGTATATTGACGTACTCAATGTCTGTTAATTAAAACAAAGATGTCTATCCATTGTTTAGTGTAAAAGTGTTGTCTGTAGTTTAGGAACAAAAAGACAGCAGTGGGCTTAATACGACAATGCTCTATCATTTTAGATTGGATTAATTCATAACGCAAACACTCATTAATGGGCGTAAATCATATAATTATATATTTTTATCAACACTACATCTATCAAATTAAAAAGGTATATTATGAATTAGATATCCAAGTTTGAATCAGATTATTTCCCAGCAGAATCCTAACAATTCCTTAAAGGAAAAAATACAATATAGTACCGAGTTCGTTTAAAAACCTTTGAATATGGAATGACAATATTCCTTGCAAATTGTAGCCATATCAATTATTTCCTTCGTTTTCAACAAAATTTATTTAAAATGAAGGAAACCTAATTTTAATCCCCTTAAAATCTTGTTGATCAACTAAAAATTATGGAATAATAGCTTGAGTTATCGAATCAGATAGCATCTATATATTTTAATGCACGATCTTTTTTTTAATTTTTTTATGAAAATTGCTAATAATAAAAGATTTACCATCCTATAATTAATCCTTTATTTTGGGAAAAGATTTTACCTTTTCAACTAACCCCTAAATCAACGGTGTGGTAAAACATATTAATTATGTTATACTTTTGCATTTTTTAGTCAAGAAAAGAGGAGCTAATTGTACATGAAATTATAAATACATGTCTTTCATTTACTCCCCATTAAGTAATATTTATAGTTATTTTTCATACTTTCCTAAAATCAGTAGTTAGAGACACTATTTATTAATTCGAAAACTTTTAATGACTAAAATTTAAAAAATATATTTCAACTATGGCAAAATAATATATTATTCCCTTATTTTAAATATTATTGCCGGTTTTGCATTTAATTTTTTAGGAAAAATCCTTAGTTTAACGGCGTCTAAATTACAAACTATCCCTCCCAAAAAGATTTGACATATCAATGATTCTTCACATAATAAAAACTTTAACCGTTTTTTATAAAATCTTAATCTTCTTTCACATATCTTTTAAATATTAATAAAACTGCCACTTATGAAGGATACTTTCCCCTTATTCCTATTTAAATGAAGAAAATAATTCGGATAGTTAGGAAATTATCCCCTCAATATAATTATTGGTTTGTCAAATATTTCCATTTATCTAACCAAAAGAAGCTAAAATGAAGGAATCAATTTTAAGCTCCTTCCCATCCGGATGGTCAACTTTATATTTTCAAAAACCACCATATTGGAAAGCACGATATAATTATTAAATTATAAAAAAAAATTGTCACTTTGTCAAGTATATATTGGCTAAAATACTTTCCACCTAAAAATAATAATTTGCATTTTTATATTAGTTCTAGTATTGATCCGTTTTATATATAAGTATTGTTGTTTACAATTAAATTACTTTGCATCATTTTTACATAGTTTTTTGAATCTTTCAATATTTTTATATTACTATATCAATAAACTATGAATTTTCCTTCGGTTTTCATAAATCAATTGACTATGGAGATGAATCCGTGCTCAATACAATGTCGCATCATCCATGTTTGAGAAGAAGTCGATTTACTAAATGAATTGGACATGGAGAGTGTCGAAATGATACTCCTAGATGCACAAGTATGATAGTCATATTTTATATACAAATAGTTCGATATTATATTGGGTTTTTGTTGATTAATTGTTAATCTTTTTTTTTTGGAGGGACATACGATCCAAGCTACCATTCAAAAGGGATTAATCTTTATATGCTGGCCGTTGATAAAAGAAGGGGAAATTAGACAATTTCAAAACTTTACATTAATTGAGAATTTAGGATTAAAAAGACTATTTCCCATCCATACAAATATATTGTCAATTTAACCACTCTTATTACGCCAAGTCAAGACACAAATATTCCTGAAAATGGCCTGACTTTAAGTTTTCTTCATTCCAAGATATCCTTGCACAGAAAGTTCAGCCCATGTTCTACATAGGTAACCTTATCACCATATTTTTGAAATTAAATTATATTTTGTTGAATTTATTAAAATAATGGTATTGATATGTGTAAATACTTTTTCCATATAGATGTTATTGGTTCAATTTTTCCATTTAGTGAGATAAATACCAATGAAAAATCAAGGATGATTATATTTGATGAGGGACCTTCAGTGAGTCTACTTTACTTTTGTTAAAAAATCATCTTTTTACTTCAATATATGTACATATATGTTGATCACATTAACCCGACTATTTTATTTGCAAATGTTTTTAGGGACAATTGTTTAGTGTGCTCTTTATGGGGATATTATGCAGATAAGTTGTCAAATTATATATCCTATATTGACAGGAAGGATCCAATCTACATTATAATTCAATTTGGTCAAATTGTTACCACCAGAGGTTTGCAATTTGTATCATTCTACTTCATATGATTAACCATATTTTCACTATATCTGTTTTTTTTCAAAAATTAACAATATTCAAAGTCTCCCAAAAATAATAGGTGCTCTTCGGGTGACCAATACTAGAGTTACTACCCGTTTGTTTATCAATTCTGATGTGTTAGAAATCATTGAATTTAAGCAAAGGTCTGAGAGGTCATTTTAAATTGACTATCTATATATAATCATTTGGAACGTCATTAGCACTCTATTTTTAACTTTTTAATTAATATATAGGTGTGAAGATCTGCCTGCTTTCATTCCGTTCGAATTAAACAAAGTCATGGGTGTAAACATATATCAACTATTAAGAATAAGAAAGGTAATTTTTTTAAAATTATCATTATAGTCTTCTTATATGTGTCATATGAATATTAATAAAAATTTTAAATATTATATAAGAATATACTTAACTTTATTTTATATGCTTCGAAGGTTATTTGTTTGGCAACTATCCATGAAATTAACTTTGGGGATGGTTGGTACTTTGATTCGTGTAAGGATTGTGGTTGTAGAGTGGTCAGAGATGGTGATTTCATTATATGCAAGAAAGAATATAGGGTTCTTCAATCAACCAAACCTAGGTAACAAAAATATTTTATTTATATATTTTAGTTACACAATTTTTTTTCCATTATTTAATGTTATTAATGAAAATCATTACATATTTCACAGGTTTCGTTTTGAGTTTATTTGTTTTTGACGAAAGTGGTGATGCTTACTTTATGATGTGTGACAAAGAGGTTCGAAAATGTTTAAAGAAAACAGCAGGTGAATTATTGGATTTGCAAAACCTTTTAAAACAAAATGATTGGTATTCTATTTAAATCAAAATAATAAAAAATATATGCAGTAAGATTATTAATGTAAACATAATTCAAGTTACTAAGTTACATAATTGGATAAAAATAATATAAAAGGGGTTATAAGTTGTACGGAATTTTTTGATAAGACGATGTTTAATTAGTATAATAATTAATATCAACCAATTTATTTTTATTATATTTACATTTTATTTATATAATATGAATATGAACTCTTTTTTTTAAGCGTGGAGAGAATAATATGATCCCTGAAGAGCTGAAGTTGTTATTTGGGAAAAGATGTCTTTTCAAGATTCAAGTTTTGGAACGTAACATCACGACATCTGCTCGGAACTATATTATAGTAAGTCATACCATGAAAGAAAGTATTATTGAGAAACGTGAACGATTATATCAAGTAATCAAGGTTAGTGACATAATAAAATATATTATTTTATAAAATATCCTATCAAAGTCATATTTTAATCATGTTGACATACAGGGAGACAATTTTGAAGAAGAACCATTTGAAATCTTATGTGGACATAATAATGAAGGAAAATGGGTATTGATTTCAATACTGATCTTTACACAATTAAATAATTCGAATTCCTATAATAATAATTTATTTACTTTATTTGATAATATATTTTATTTATAGAAAATGAAGATTGTTTATGATGAAGAGGATGAATCTCCACCTTATGTGTGTCCCCAGAAACGTGAATTCGAGGGTGAAAGATCCACTCAAGATACTTCTCCGATCGTTGACAATGAAGCAACTAATAAAAGGATGCACCATTGAAGGAGTTACATATAATTCTAAATTTTGCCGATGGGACTGTTGAAATAGTTTACATTGAATATAATTTTCATATATCACAAACTATTTAGTGGATTTTACTTTTTGCTGAAGTTATCATTTTAACAATAATAATAGTTTGTTTTATTCATAATTACATTCATTTTTTATGTTGTTGGTGATATAGTATCATAGCTAATACTATATGGCCTATTTTTAATTCCAATAATTTTAAATTTTAAGTCTTAAAAAAATACGAAACAATAGATTGATTTATATTTATCTAAGATTATGTACACTTAATCAATATTATATGCACTTATATTCAAAAATTTTCTTTGTTTAAAGGATATC
This sequence comes from Patellifolia procumbens, assembly GCA_947645195.1. NCBI lineage: Eukaryota > Viridiplantae > Streptophyta > Magnoliopsida > Caryophyllales > Amaranthaceae > Patellifolia > Patellifolia procumbens. The sequence goes on from CANSGD010000193.1 coordinate 4,924,699, forward strand.
CAAATTAATGGCAGATTAGATTCTTGAATTCTAAAGCCAGATTTGCAATAAATTGTGGGGGGAAAATCCATAAAGTAACGAAATTTAAGTGATTGAGAAATAACCCTTATAGAAGATTTGACAGCTTAATGATTTATCTTGTTAATATTGTTGTCGGTTTTGCATTTAATTTGTTGGGAAAAAATCCTTAATTTAAAGGCATTTAAATTAAAAAATATCTCTCCCAAAAAGATTTGGCATCTCAATGATTCTTCACATAATAAAGCACTAACCGTTTTTTTTAGAAAACCTTAATCTTCTTGCATATATCTTTTAAATATCATTAAAACTGCCACTTATGAAGGATATTTTCCCCTTAATCCTATTTAAATGAAGAAAACAATTCGGAGAGTTTAGGAAATTATCCCCTAATATAATTATTGGTTTGTCAAATCTTTCCATTTATCTAACCAAATGAAGCTAAAATAAAGGTGTTTTTTGACAAAATTTTCTAATTAAAATGCAAACTATTATATGCCATTTTAGTTAGGTTAATCTTTAATTGTATTAATGAACTGAAATATTCATATGAATGCTTTGATTAATTCGGCTTACCCCTCATTGAAACTTAAATATTGACAACCTTATTTTACTTTATTTAAAAGAAATTTTAATTTCAAGAATTGGGAGCCAATTATGTTAATCCGTTATTTCAGATAAAGGTTGGGTTAGAGTAATAAATAATAGGGAAAATGCATGCGGGCAATATTAAATTGAACCTGGGAAAAATCATTCATTAGAAGATCAGAAAATAAGGAATATTTTAACCTCAAAAACAAGATTTAGTGCTTTTTGAATGGTATTATTATAAGAGCACAAAGATTTTATTCCAGATTTGAAATTATATTAAAAAAAAGCCTAAATTGATAAGTCTGTACACGCTTTTAATTTGGAATTTAATATCCTAGAAATATCCTAAAAAACATCATAACCATTTTAATTTTGGAAATAGGGTTTAAGTGGTGGGAAATACCTTCCAACAAAAGTTTTACAACTCATAATTAATAATATTAGATTGCCATTAAAAAGAGTTTGTGTTACATGGTTTCAAATAATTCGATTTCGTTTTCAATTAATTAACCTTAACCTATGTTCATATCTTCATAAATGAAATCAAATGAATAATATTTCTTATTATTTAATTGATGGCTACACTTATACAATCTTTTCAAATTTAAATTATAGTTGCATTGTTTATATTTTCCATAATCAATAATTTATTATTTCTTAATTACTTTCAAAAAGATGATATTAATAATATTGATACTATTTACTTTAAACTCTAATAATATATTTGCCATCTTTAATTCCCCGTGCATTTTTGCACGGGTCCTAAAAGCTAGTAAATCAAATGAACTGAAACAATAATAAACTGAGATAAGTATTGTAATATTCACCTACACCTTGTGCAACTTTCAACTGATGATACATGGAATTACATACACCATTGAATAAGATAAAGATGAAGTATATACTCTGCAAATGACTCTAGAGTCATTCGGCGAAAAGTTACCATTATCATTATCATGGTCGTCGTTTTCGGCAGGAGTAGCACCAGCAGCATCGGAGGAGGAGTTATCAGCGAGAGTAGCGGCATTACTGCTGGGGTGGGGCTCGGCCTTCAAACCGTACGTGAGACGAGTTTTTGCCTCATACAGCTCAGATGTTGTCGAGATCGTAGGTGGTGTCGGCAGAGAGGAAGGACGAAGGAGCGGCGTCGGTGGCGGGAGTGGTGGTGGTGGAAGGAGGAGGAGGGAGTCTGCCCGTCTGACAGTAAGCATTGGTCAGACGATCTAACCCAATACTTTCACATATTAATTAGAGATATAGATAAATTACAAAATATGGTTAAAGATAGACATTTAATAAATAAAAAATAAAAACTTACCTTTATTGATTATAGTGTCTTTAACTTCCTTAATTTATTTAATTTTATTTTCTTCTTTTTTATTTTTGTTGTCCACCCCCCTCTTCCCATCGTATACCACGAGCATGTCAAACCCGAACTTATCTAAAATTTGCCAAATAGGTTGTCTCGAGTGTTAATGGTACACCCGATTATATGATGAATATTCCTTCAGGAAACAAATCAACCCTATTTCAAATTTTTCTTGCAATAGTGCCCACTCAACAAATGATTACCATTTAGATTGGAAACAATCTCATTTACATCATCAGCGTCTTGTCCGTTTACATAGGCTCGGATTGAATTTTGTTGTTTTCTTTCTGCATGCTTAAAAATAAAGTGACTACTAGAGTTGCGACTTTTTCCTTAACCTCGCCACTTTGGTATGTAGTACACAAAAAAATAAAATGTGAACCCGAGTGTGTGTAGATAGTAATAGTGTAAATATGTTTAATTCCAATACAAATGAGATTTATTATTTGGTTTAGCGTTAATGAAGAAAAAAAATTCTTCTATTTAACTATTCCCTAACCTTACAAAAGCCAAGTTTGGAGATATTGTGATTAGGAATAGTGACATGAGTTACAAAATGACGAAATTTGTTGTTCACTTGGTTTTTCTCTATTTTTTCTTTTTTCCTACTTGCTTTTTCGGGTTTCATGGCTTCCTCTCTCTTTCTCTATCTCCCTTGTCCTCTTTCATGTTCGCCACATTTCTAACATTGTACATTATCTCTCTCTTTTTCCTCTCTTCCTCTCGTTGTGATTTGGACATATTTGGTGGTCTAAGAGTCGAAAGCAAATGGAGAAAGGCGAAATTAGTATTGAGTTGCATTCAACTCCCTCACACCCAAAAAGTAGACAATTCATGATCTTATGTATAAAGAAAGAGAAAATTTCGTATGAAGAAAAAGAGAAAATTAGTTTTGAGTTGGAGCGAGGGAAGTTATTAGTTAAGCTAATACTCTATCGCCTATGGAGGCACTTTCTAACACTATCGAAACTGAAATTAACTTGATCTTCCACGCAACTTCTGTAGTTCTATTAGAATCCACAAATGCAGGGTGCATCAACGACATTGGCTATGGTTAAAGGTATCAGACGAGCCTCATCCCTAATCTTAATTTTGACTCAGTTTAGGTTGTTAAAATAAATTATCCTAATAGTATGCTTTTATTTATTTTTTATTACTCGCAAGGTGCATTGTCGATGTTAAGTCAAAGACAGTGAGGTTAATCATCTTCACTAATTTCATGTATTTAGTTGGTTGTTGTTGTTGTTTTTGTTGTAAGAATTCTGAAAGTATGTATATCTCTTTCTATCTTTTCTCTCTTTGGCTCACAACAATGGGGATTGTTGCGAAAAATCTGTAATACCCCAAAATTTTAAAACTTATTTTATTATTTATTAAAGTTTAATGTTATTTTCCACTTAAATTTCTCTACTGATAAATGCTTTTTTTATAATAACGTTTATTAAAAATGATTTATTTAGTATTGAATTATTTAGCGATTCTATTTAAATGATTTAATTGAAATTTGTTTTTATAATTAATTATACATTTTTTTATATTTCTAATTAATTTAATTATTATTGGATTTGAAATCCTCATTTAATTTGTGGGCATACTTACATGTCCATTCATATTAGCTAATTCATTTGAGCCCAACCAATTCAATACCAAGTCCAAAGCCCATACACAAGTTAGCCATCTAAACACAAAAAAAAAGAGAAAAGCCAAATAGAAAAAAATAAATAAATTTGTGAATCAACATCACCATCCTCCTCCTTCCACTTCTCACGCATAGAACAGAGCCAAGAATTTTTTTTTTAACAAGATCAACTACAGGAGAGTTGAACCCAATCCACAACCACAAATTCACTGAGTAAAATCAGCACCATAGTCAAAAAGAGATCTCAATTACCATACCACACCATATCTCACCATACTTCACCATTAATGGAGCTTGACTCCAAAGGTCAAAATCTGACTCAATCCCTCTATAAATACTAAGCTACACCCATTCAATCACTCAAGCAAACCACACTTTCAAGGTTTGCTTCAATCTTCTTCCTTACTCTTTCAATTTCTGAATTTTCTTTAGTAAAAATTAAAATTTTAGATTCAACTCACTATTTCTCTGTTTTTTCCCCTCTGAAACTCGACGGAAACCACCGTCACAACCGCCACATCACCACCCAAGACCACCTCTGTTCCCTTCACGCATCGCCCGAAACCGCCGCACACCACCACCCTTTCTCCCCTGCTCGATGCTCTGTCTTCCTGCGGCCACCGCAGCCCGTAGCACCACGCACCCCTTTGACCTCTCTTGAAATCACCGCAGCCACATCTGGAACCCGAGCCTCACCGACCACCCAGCCTCCCTTCTTCTTCCCTCTCCGCGTGCGCTCCCTCCTCTGTTTTCCCCTCTGCTCTCCCTTCTTTCCTTTTCTTAAATCAGTTTCCCCCCTTCCCTTTATATTTATTTTTCTTTTAAAAAAAATGATCTTCTTTTAATTAATTTTTTTTAGTTACCTTGTTTATTTTTCACATTTTAAGTTAAATTGATTTTATTACTTAAAATGATTTCTTAAGTGTTTTAAATGTTATAATTTTGAACCATTAATAATCCTTGAAATAATTAAGGAACTTTTCAAAGTTAATTTGAATTATTTAAGTTGTTTATTTTATTAACAAAAAGAGGTTATTTAGGTTACCAATTTAGATTTCATTAAATCTCATTGTAGACTCCGATTGTGTAGACGAGGAATATCAAGAGTGTTGATTGGTTCGTGAACCTGACTTTTGGACACGTGTCACGAGGTAATTTCCGATGTCCATCTAAATGTAGATTTCGTAGTATAAAACGACTTAATTACTGACTATGTGATTTGAATTATGATTAGAAATGTGGATCATAATTATAAAATTTATTATGAATTATAAATATTGACTTAAATGCGGATTATGAATAAGATTAGTAAGATGAATAATGACTATGGATTACGAATATGGATCATGACCATGGACTACGGACTATATACGATATGACAATCATTTTAACGTTATTGACACCTTGATAAATAACCTTATCTTTTACTCTCGGCATTTGTTTAATTAAAGATTAAATGTTATTATTATTATTAGTGTTATTCTTCATCAAAATTATTATTATTATTATTATTATTATTATTATTATTATCATCATTGTTATTATAATTATCATTACCATTATCATTATCATTGTTATTAATTATGGAAGCCATATAAATGAAAATGAATAAACGGGGTATTTATAGATTGTGATAAGTGAATGGATTGGAGATAAATGGATTTTTGAATTTTCCAAATGATGATTGTGTACATTAATGAAATGGGCTTCCTAGTTGAGCCATGAATGAATTGTAATATGGATATTGGAATGAATCAATTCACACTTGGTTAAATGAGATGATGTATGTGTGTATATGATTTAAGGGATGACTTTTATAAAAGAGAATATTAATCACTTAAAGTGGAATATCGGAGGAAAACGATGAACAGGTTGCCCTGTATGGGAGGTTCAACTGCTACCTACAAGTTTTCTGGTTACCATGTTGATTTTTCTGTTTCTTGTCTTCCTTCTATCTTGTTGTGATCCAAGTAGAAGGGGTGTGCACACTAGGGACTCTGTTTATGGCCATTATGATTTGTAGGTAGTTACAGGGGTTTCCCCGGCCTACAATGAGTAGTTATTGGAGTTTCTCCGGCTCACATTGTTGAAATAAGTAGTTACTGGAGTTTCTCCGGCTTACTAGCGTTCTCTTTCCTCTCCGTAAAGAATTGGATAATATTGGAATATTGAATTAATTGTACCTATGTGATTATTAATCATATATACGCACCTATGTGATTATTGATTGTATATATATGTATATATGTGCTATGCTTTCGACCCTATTAAACTATTATTTTTACAAAATAGTTTCAACTTAAGTATTTTACGGGATGGAGTTGGAATTACTCAGTTTTTTTTTTTTATTTTTGGGAGCTTGTCTCTCTTGTTTCTTTTCAATGTATTTATGCAAGTGGGTGATCGACTGGGGGAAACAAAGAGAGAACACTTAGAGTTGTCATCCACTTAGTTTTAATTTAGTTTCCGCTGAGACTCTGAGACGTTTTATTAATTAGTGTTTTATTGAACAATTTAGTTGTTGTAAAACTTAATTTAATTTGAATTTAGTGTGATGTTACCTATTAGCCTTGAATTTATTTCCAAGGAGATAAGTGCAGCGGTAGACGGTAGCACTTCCCCAATCGATTAAGTTTATTAGCAATAGAAATAAGGATGCTACTGAACCTTCGATCTCCACTGCTAAGGTGGTCGAAGAGATCGAGAAGGCTGAGGAACAAACGCTTGAGAACCCTGATTTGGCTAAGGAGGGGACCGGCGAGGTCGAGGCCGCATAATCTGATGACCCGAGCTCTTTGTCTGGTTCTTCGTCTAATGATGAGGTGCTAGTGGATGTAGAGTCTTAGGGCCCCTGGCTTGTAATCGACATTTTGTAACCAACTTTTATTTTCCTCGATGTACTCAACACTTATGTATTTATTTCTATCAATGAATGAGATGCATATTTTGGCTTATTTTGGCTAAGTGTCTGTGTCTTCTTTACTTTTTTTTGATCGCATTTCCAAGAACTCTAGGGAACTATGAGGTCTTGAGAGCTCGAAGGAACTCACAGGGTTTATAAATTATCAAAGTTACCTGGATAATTGACTTGTTTAGGCCTATGAATTCGAATGACCTGTTAACTCTTTATGCATTCGAAGTGTTTAAGCCTGACCTTATTAAGCCTATGACTTCGAAGTACTAGGTCTGACCTGTTAGGTCTATGACCTCGACGTACCTGTTAGGTAGGATTTAGTTTTTGGTGCTCAAGACATGACAATTGCCAATTTAACAATTGACAAGAATTTATTCTAAGGACCGGTTAGGTCAAACTTTATTTCATGATTGTCAACCATTACAAGCGTGTTTAACCGGCGAGGTATACAAGTTCATAAGCTATATCAAGATCGAAGTACATCACCGCAATTTAACCTTTATCTAGACCGGTGAGGTCGAAGTAGTTTGTCACCATATAGCCCCTGAGTTGCGGTGATATGCCTAGACATAGAACCTTCTTAAATTATCCACATTCCACGGCGGAAATAGTGGGTCACCATCCATATTTTCGAGTTTGTAGGTGTGTGGTTTAACTATCTCAGTTACTCTATAGGGTCCTTCCTATTTAGGGCGAGTTTGCCAAGGTCTTGCTTCTTTCAATTTTTCGAAGTACGAGGTCCTCTACTTTGAATTTTCTTTCTCTGACTCCTCTGTTAAACAACCTAGTCATCTTTTGTTTCTGAGCAATTGACTTAAGTAAGGCATTTCCTCTGGTTTCAGGCAATATATCGAGCTTGATACCCTTCTCTTCATTTTTTCCATAGTTGTAGAAGGGTATCCTCGGCGAGGGGATATCAACTTCGACCGGTAGGACGACTTCACTTCCATACACCAAGTTAAATGGTGTGTTGCCAGTTGCTTCTTTCACCGTGGTTCAAGCTGACCATAGTATGCCTGGTAAGTTTTCGACCCAAGATTCTTTAGCCCCATCCAACATCTTTTTCAGCCCCTTTAGAATGACCTTGTTGGCTTCCTCAGCTTATCTGTTTGATCGCGGTCGACTAACTGCGGAGAATCTTGTTTTAATACCAAATCGAGCGTAGTATGACTTGGTGGGTCCGCTGTTAAACTGTCGATCGTTGCCAAAACGAGTAATGATGTTCTTCCAGATGAATTGTTGTACTTGATTATCAGAGATGGTGGCTAAAGGTTCAGCTTCGACCCACTTGGTATAGTAATCGATTGCGACCAACAAAAACTTCCTTCCACTAGATGCGGTTGGAAACGGTCCTAAAATGTTCATGCCCCACTGATCGAAGGGCATTACAGCCTGTATGGTTGTGAGATGGCTTGCAGACTGTCGGTGTACGTTAGCGTATACTTGGCAATTATAACACTTTTTCACCAGGCGCTTGGCATCTTCCATTAATGTTGGCGAATAATACCCCGCTCGAAGGGCTTTACTAGCAATTGTTCGAGCTCCTTGATGGCTGCCACACGTTCCCTAATGTATTTCTCAAGGTATCTTGTCACCTTCTTCGAGTGTCACACACCTTAGTAGCGGGTGAGTGAACGACTTTTTGTATAGTAGGTCATCGTGCAGGAGGAACCAGCTTGATCGACGTCGGAGCTTCTCGGCCTCTTTTTAAGCTTCTGGCACTCTACCTTCTTCGAGGTAGTCTCGGATGCTCTTCATCCATTCATTCGACCGTTCCAGATGGCAAATGAAGAATTGTTTATTGATGCTTGGTTTATACAGAACTTCCCATGAAATTGTTCGAGGTTCCAGCCCCGTGGCTGAGTTGGCCATTCGAGATAGTGCATCCGCTTGCTGGTTTTCGGATCTCGGAAAATGTTGGATTGTGAACTTAGTGAATTTTTCTCGTTGTTCTTTTACCTTTGCGAGGCACATTTTTATACTATCTTCCTTTGCCTCAAATTCTCCCCTAACTTGACCGACGACCAGCTGTGAGTTGGTCTTCACCGTGATTTCATTAGCCCCATTCGAGAGGCATAACTTTAGGCCTAGCAACAAAGCTTCGTATTCTGCTTCATTATTTGATGCAGCGAAATCAAACTTTATGGCATACTCCATTTTATTCTCGAGGGGATCTATTATTAAGAGTCCATCCCCACACCCCGCTTTCGACGAGGAGCCATCTATGAACAATTTCCATGTGCCGGTTAGGGTGGCTATCTCAGTTTCCGTTGGGCATTCTACTATGAACTCTGCTAAGGCTTGGGCTTTTATTGCCCTTTGAGGCTCGTATTCCAAGCCAAAGTATGACAATTCGTTAGCCCATTCTACGACTCGATTAGAGCCATTTCTATTCTCGATCAACTTCTTGAGTGGTTGGCTTGTCAGCACTTTGATCGGATGAGCTTGGAAGTAGGGTTTCAGTTTTCGATTGGCCATAACCAGCGCGAATATCATTTTTTCCGAGGGACGGTACCTTCTCTCTGCCCCTCAAAAGCATGGCTGATGAAGTAAACTGGGTGCTGGTGTTTTTCTCGTTCATATACTAAAACCGCACTCAGTGCACACTTGGATACGGCGAGGTACACAAACAAAGTTTCTCCCGGCAAAGGTGAAACGAGTTTTGGTAGAGCGGACAAGTGGGATTTTAGCTGCTTGAAGGCTTGCTCGGCTTCTTCGCCCCATTCGAAGCATGGTTTCTTCAAAGTGTTAAAGAAATGTAAGCTTTTATTGGCCGAACGTGACAAGAATCGTCCCAAAGCAGCCATGCACCCAGTGAGCCTTTTGGACTTCTTTGACAGTTCGAGGGGACTTCATGTAACACCCCGACAATTCTTTCTTTATAAAAAATATATTTGTCCCAACTGAATCAGAGAATTATCAAGACGTTATCGCCCGTGTGAAAACGTATCGACTTACTTAGAGTATTGCAGCGGAAAAAAATTAAATATACTTTGATAAATACTTAAAACATATTAATTGTCAAACTAATATTCAAACCTCGAAAGTAATTCAAAACCAATCAAAATATTTTGAGAATAAATAATCCATAGGTAACTTAATTAAAATAACGTAAAAGTAGGAAGCAAATAAAATAATAAAACGATCTCCCAACATCGCTTCCCAAGTCCCAAATGAAAATTTGAGATAATGCATCATGCCTTCAAACCTGTAGGCAGATACGCAATTAAAAACTGCTCGCCAATAAAGAGTCATCACAGGATCAATAGGCACATCCATGATCGACACACAGAAAAGCACGTAATCAACAAGGCTGAGTACATACATAAATAAAATAAAACACGAAACTTAATCATGATACTAACGAACAACCAAACATGATTATTAATAAAGTACCTCAATACTTCAACTCATAAAATAAGACTTGACTACACAAGACACACAACATGATAAATACTTAGTAAATTGAATAGACAATGGATCGAGTTGTCCAACCAAAAACCAGTCTTGAAAATAGAAGACCGAGTTACGGGCGTGACTCCATAACCCCTTGGCCAACGATATCGAGATACCTCTAGAAATAAAAATAGGGTACGGTGATCAATCCGACCCCAAGAAAAGCCAAGGGCTACCACCATGTACTCCAACTCTTACTAGTTCAGAACTTCAGGCGTGCACTAGTCTACAGCTATTGCTATTCACTTATACTTTAAGTATTGGTAAGTTATTCGATGTTGGACTCTAAACAGACAACCAACACATAACATGAATACAAAAAATATTCCTCTTTTATCTTAGGATTAAATAAGTGATCACACAGTACCAATTGACCAAGAATTAATCCTCTAAATTTATTTGTTGACTTAAATCAACAATCGAATGTCCAACGACAATAAATATACATACCCTACAAAGACCTCGGTCTTTGCAAAGTAGTAAAATAATAATAACCAATAATAATCCAACTTATTCACAAAGTCCTCGGCCTTTGAGAAGTAATAAAATATCCAATAAGGAAAACAATACCAAAATCCATAATCCAACAATAAAATAATATTAATCCCTCATGTGAACTAATGAATAAACTTCCCTTCCCAAACATGCTTGAATCAAACATCCATTCAATCATGTAATAAACATAAAGGCAATTAACATGCTCAACAACACGTAATTCCAATTCAATAGCCATGTATGAACCATAAAAGGGTTCCCTATCCATGATACTATAAATAATCCTAATCCTTAGGACATGATACTAGTCTAACACATAAGGTGTAACACCCCAAATTTTACTAAAAATTTCACGCGTTAAATTATATTGGTTTATGTTGATATTTATGGTTACATTTAAATGTTTATATATAAATGTGTGTATATAATTTCTTAAATAAAAAAATGTACTTGTTAAATTAATAGTTAAGTTTTAAAGGAAAAGTGTTAGTTGTATAGTGTAATATGTATGTGTTTAAAATTTCAAAGTGTATATGGTTATGATATGCGTATATACAGGGCCGTTCCTGGCCTTTATAGGGCCAGGGGCGAAGTTAGAATATGGGCCCCTAATTCATCACACAAATATAGGATATATGGTCACTTCTACGAGGGTCTTTACGACATTTCGGGGAGCTTATAGGCGAAGCAACCAATACTGGCCTTTATTAAGTCAATAATTTTTTTTTAAATAATTAGCTATATCGGGTTAGATTTTTTCAATATTTTGGAAAATTGAAATAGCAATGATGACGTAGGAAAAGAAAAATAAAAGTAGATAATTGTTCTATAAATATAGTGATCGAAATAAGAAAAAAAGGTAGATGATGATAATTATTTTAACGGTCTAAACAAATGGTACTTTAATAATACTAATATATCATTTCTATATAAAATGATACTAACATAGAGTAATATTACATGAATTATTAATAGTAATAATCTAACATGATTTTCCCTCACAATTCTTTTACACATGATTTCATTAAGAAAGAAATAAAAAAAAAGATATAGGAAGGGTAATTTGTTAATTAAAAAAGAATGAGAAAAAAACAAAAGTAAATAACAAAGAAAGAATGGGGAAAAAGAAAAAATTAAAACTGAAGAAAGAATGGGGTAAAAAGCAAAATTAAAAATGAAGGGTATTGGTGGTTAGTGGGAGTTGAACTGTGCCCTTTGAAGCTTTATGTTAAGACATTGGGACCTCTACCAGCTGGGCTCCAAGTAAAGCATTTATCAATAAATGCACGCAAATGGTTTTTAGCCAAAACAGAAAATGGACTATCCTCCCTTGGGCCCTGGGCGGACGCCCCGCCTGCCCCGCCTCAGGACCGGGACTGCGTATATATGTTACGTTATGATTAGTAATTTTTATTTTTTTTAAAAAATAGTATATATATGTTTCGAAAATGCGGAAGTGTATTGTGTGTTGTTGTGGTCAGAATGAAAAATGTGTATAGTCTTTGCGTAAGTGATTATTTTACTATATTCATAGTATTTTTATTTTTATAAGTTTGTGTAGCGTATGATTTTTTTACTTTAAGTAATAAGCTATTTTACGGATCGGTTAGTGTGCTAACGTTACTTAAACTTTACCAAGTTACGGACCGAAACTTGTATGCTGTCATTAAGTGTTGGAAGAGTATAAAAAATCAGCTTGCTAAGATGAGTTAACGTTTCAAAGCTGAGTTTGGAAAGCCATACACTCACCCTTCAATACCACTAATTACCCCGTTAATTCACTCCTATTACTTCCTCTTTTAAACCCCCCCTTCTTACTGCCAACTTATACACAAATTATATGCTTTTCATTTCTCTTATACTCACGGTCAACCTCACCAAAACTCAGAAGAAAAGCTGCTCCTCTTCTTGCTCTGTTTCACACGTTTACTCTTTCTAAAAACTCGGAAAAATTGATTCTTGTGTGTTCTCACAATTTAGATAAGTTTTGGGTGTTAAACCAAGCCATTCCTTCAAGTTTTGGGTGTTGATTCCAAGTGTATTTTACTCGTGGTTGTAGACGGCGACGGGGGCGAAACTCCGCGCATTCTTAGTTCTTGTTACACGGTTTTCTTGCATTCCCTGAGACGACCACGGTAACTAACGACTCTCTTAGTTTAATAGGATGAAAACCGTAGCCTTAATACCGTTAGTATAGATATTACAATGTATTATCATGTTTAGGATTTTTACTGTATTCTAATTCACGCAGTTGTTATGTCTATGCTGAGATTTTGAGTTGATCGTATTCGAACTGTAAATGTCGGGAGTATGCTTGGTATTTAATTGTTGTTTTTAACCTTGTTTTGGTATTGTTATGGGAGCTGGTCATTGCTCTGTTTTGGGGCGTTTTGCTTTTCTGTCCAACTGTTGTTCAGGGGTGCTATAGTCTGCTTGTGTTGGGGCTGCTGGTGTCGGTCACCTGGCGTGACAAGGTGCTGCTTGTGCACTGTAGTGGTGTGTGTGGGCTGACTCATGCGTGAGATTGCTTTGCTTGCTGCTTAGTGATTTCTTTTCTTTTGTTGTTAAATTGGTGGTTATATGTTGTATTGTTGTGGGTAGTTCAAGTCCCAGTAAGATGTTTTATGCAATGAAATTCAATGGCTATTGGAGCATGCTATTCGCTGGGTCTTTACTACACAACTTAGCAGTAATCGATTTAGAAGTGCTATTCTCACCTTGTTTCCTTTTTTCTTCATTTCAAGTTTTAGTAGGCAGTAAGTGTTAGCTTAGTCAACTTCCTTTGAGATAGTTTACAATTGACGTTGCATTGTTGTATGACTTTCTTTTCTTTATTAGATGATATGATTTGTTTGCTTACTACTTATTACATGATTTGTTATAATTATAGTTGATATCTTACTACTTAGTCATATCTTATTTTTATTGTACATTATGATTTTGTAAATCAACTATTTTCGTCTTGAGTGGAAACTTTCATTTGTTTATTTAGTTTGTTGCTAGTCTATTTGGTGAAATTACCTTGTTAGTGGCTATATGGGTGTAACGCCTTTAACGACATTTTTGAAATTGTGAGACCTTTAATAGCATTTCTTACGTTTTATTTGTAAGTCCTTAAATGACAATTTAGTAATTTATGTTTAATTGTTTGTGAATTTTGTGAAGAGTTGTAGAATTATATATGAGTTATTGACGTCGTAATGCTCGAGGGAAGATAAAACTGTCCATAGCATTACTTCGCCAAGAGTTATGTACGTAGGGTATTGTGACTTTGTCATAATTAACTTCGTACCCAAACTCAGTTAACGCCTTTGTTGAATACCATGATATTCGATGTGTTTTAAAGTACTTGTATGAGTATGCTATATTCGTTTTGAGGACGTGTTAGTGTGGATGATTGAGGTTTGAGGATTGGAAGAATATTGCGTTGCTATTATACTTTTGATGTTATTACTTTAATTGAGTTGAGTAGCCTAAGGGGCAGTGTCCCGAAAGTAACGAACATGCACTCCGAGAGGTTAGGGGACATCACGTTGGGTGTTACCCTACATTGGAGATACCTAGGACTTGTTGTCGTCCGAGAGGTCTAGGTATTGCAAGTATTGTCCCGCATTGAGAGTTTGGCCATTCTTAGACACAGACGGTAGGGAATGTAACCCATAGGCTGTTCTGGAGGTTGCGACCTGACTTTTCCTGAGGAGGTGGGCTGCGGGTCACTAGCGTTCGCTCTCTTGATATTAATTTATTGTTCTAGCCACTCGAAGGTTTATTATTCTGTTATCTGGTTTATGCCTGTTTTCTTGAGTTATTATATTTGAGTTAATTTATTATTAAGCATGTTGCCAGTAGTGTTTTGCTCCGTTGATTCCTTATTGTTATTTGGATTTTTTATGTTGTTGTGTACATAATGTTTATTCTAATTGTACTTAAGATTAGTTTTTAAATCCTATATTGGGCTGGGAGAGCTGTTAGTTACTCCCAATTGATTGTGGATATTTGTTGAAGATTTTTTGCAGATGCTAAAGTTTAGAGTTGTTACCGTTTGGACCAGGGTTGTGAGATCCGGCCTTGTGAGCTTCAGTGTAGTGCTTATCATAGTGGACGAGCATTATGAGTTAGACATTAGGACCTCTGGTCTTATGGTTCTTAAGAAGTAGTAGAGTTGTCTTTCGTTGTTTAATAAGGTTATTTCGAATAATGGGTATTTATTTTAGTTATTGTGTTTTGGAGTTACGATAAATTATGAGATAGTAGAGATGAGGGTATGGGACCTCATCCTTTAATACTTTTCGGAGCTTATATCTACATTATGATTTTGACTTATTTAGTTGTTTTTACCCTTAGAGTAGCATTTCCGTCTCGGTGGTATTTCCGCTACCACTGACTTGCTTTATTATTTGTTTATTATTGATTTATTTAAGTCAACTTTTGACGGGATGTTACAGTTGGTATCAGAGCCAAACGTTCCAAAAACTCTCATTGAGTTGCTGTTTATGCTAAATTCTGCTAAGACAAAACTAAGCTGGGAACTACAGCTAGAGTACTGCTAGGTAGCTGGAAGCTGCTGAACACAGCTAGAACGAGCAAAGAAAGCAAAACAGAGACAGAGACAAGACACCAGAGATGGTGACGCGGAAACCCGTGGAATAAGGGAAAAACCGCGGGTGGCTTTGAGTCCACCAATCCACTATACTTTTGATTACAACCCTAGTGCCTTTGTATTTATGTAATTCGTAAGCTCTTAGAATAATGCTTTTGTATCAATATGTGAATGCTAAGTGCGAATGAACTTGTGTCTCTATACAATCATTTTAGCTATATATATAACAAAAAAAATATATCCGTTTGAACCAGCAACGTCTTGTAACTGCTCTTTAAATCTCCATTCATATCCGCCATTAATGCTGCTAAGCATGATCTTCGCTCATAATTATCTTTCTGTACTTATGGCTTTTATTCTTCTGCGGGATTTTAGGCTTTGACAACTTTGAATCATAACGCCTTTTAAATGAAGCTGCGTCCCTTAGCTGGGAAGCTTTAGCTGGATCTTCTTAGCTGGTGGGCTTCAAGCTGGATTCTTTAGCTGGAAGTCTTAACCTGGGAGTTCATAGCTGTAATGACTTTTAACCTGCATAAGTAGCTGTATCATTTTCGTGGCATAACAGTTGCTACATATTCCACAGGAAATGTGTAGCCTTGTAACTAGGATTACTAGTGTCTTAGGCTTCAAGTAAATTACTTAGTGAGAGTTACATGGGTAGGAAGAAAGCCATGGGAATCATTTTTGTTTATTTTATTTGATGCTTAATGTTTATTTATGTGTATTTTAGATATCTAATCTATGTTCTCTTTTGTAGAATGCCTCCACGTCAGCAAATGGCCGCTCGAAAAGAAGCTACGCGTCGTCGCCGCCAAAATCTTGAGAACGCTTTTATTTCTCTAGCTAACAAAGCAACTGCTCCCTCTGCTGGACAATCCGTGTTTGATCGGTTCGATCGTCGTAGGCCACCGACTTATGATGGCTCTGCTGATCATGTAGCTTTGGAGAAATGGTTGAGGGAAATGGAAAAACTTTTTGCGGCAACTAACTGCCCTGCTGCAGAAATGGTACCCATCGGGACTTATTACCTAAAGAAGGAAGCTGACAATTGGTGGAGTACTATTCGAACTACTAGTATGGCTATTCCTGGTTTTGGGTGGACTCAGTTTTCCTCTAGTCTTAAGGAAAGGTCTTACCCTGATGAGCTCTATTGGCAGAAACAAGAGGAGTTCCTATCATTGACTCAGGGGAGTTTGAGCATCCAATAGTACACGGGTCGCTTCACTGAGCTGTCCAAGTTCGCCACCACTATCATACCTACTGAGACCGAGAGGGTAAAAAGGTACATTAAGAATATGGATCCGAGAGTAAGCACCCATGTGCTGAGTTCCAGACCTACTACATTCCAGGGGGCGTATGAGATAGCCCTTAGCATCCATGCCTCGATCAAAGAGGAAGAGGGCTCTAAAGCTGCATCTGCCTAGAAGCCTGTCCCTTCATTTACTCCGAGTTCGGCAAAGAAGCCGAGGTACGAACCTAGTGTTCGTGGTGGGTTCCAGAGTTCTGGTACTAGGCAGAGTTTTGATCCGTCTAAGTGTAGGAGGTGTGAAAAGCCTAGTCACTCGGGGAAGAATTGTGACGGTTCTACTATTGTTTGCTTATATTGTAGGGAGTTGGGTCACAAGACTTTTGAGTGTCCCAAAAACCCGAGGGCTAATCCCTCTGCTGGTCCTTCTGCTCCTTCTGGTTCCTCAGCTCCGCCGAAGAACTGTGTTTACTGCATGACTCAGTCCGACGCAGAAGTTCATCCCGACGTCATTACTGGTACCTTTCTTGTTAACTCTGTTGCTGCTTATGTGTTGTTTGATTCTGGTGCTACAGTTTCATTTGTTTCAAGCTCGTTTATCAAAAAAGCTAACGTCTCATCGAGTTCACCTCTGCGAAAATTATTTCTCTTCCTTCTGGTGATAATTATCCGTGTCATGCTGAGTATCTTGGCGTACCCGTCTCTATGTTGAGTTTTGATCTTTCTGCTGACCTTAAGGAATTTTCTATGTCCGAGTTTGACGTCATTCTGGGTATTGACTGGTTGTCTAAGTACCATGCTCATATCCATTGTCGTGATCAAAAGGTGACCCTTCGTAGCAACTGTGGTAAGCGTATCTCCTATAGTGGTGTGGTTTTGAAGAAAGGGGTAAAAGTTATCACTTCTCTCAAAATTCAGAGGCTTCGTCAGAAAGGGGAGCAAGTGTTCCTTTGCATGGTTAAAGACTTGTCTCAAGAAGTGAAGCTAGAAGATATCCCCGTGGTCCGTGAGTGTTCGAATAATGGGTATTTATTTTAGTTATTGTGTTTTGGGGTTACGATAAATTTTGAGATAGTAGAGATGAGGGTATGGGACCTCATCCTTTAATACTTTTCGGAGCTTATATCTACATTATGATTTTGAATGATTTAGTTGTTTTACCCTTAGAGTAGCATTTCCATCTCGGTGGTATTTCCGTTACAACTGACTTGCTTTATTATTTGTTTATTATTCATTTATTTAAGTCAACTTTTGACGGGATGTTACATAAGGACATGTACGTAGCTTGTGTAGACAAAGTGAGAGGCCACATTAGAATTCTAGAAGTCGCCTAAAGTAAATTCTCCGCCTACCAAAACAATAATACAACAATGAATTAATTTTCTAATTAATTCACAGCAATATAATTTATTTTAAAACGCTTCAAAACTCGTTTTAAAATACTTTAAATACATTAAAGTTCCAACCTTTAACAACCTTTAATATAATACTCATAAACATATACTTAAAAACCTCAAAAATCATTAAAACTCACTTTAATCCAATGATAATAAATCGGAAATTATAATTTATATTCATAATAAAAATCAGATTTTTAATAATTCGAATAATAAGTTTTCAACTTTATTATAAAAACATATAAAACTCATAAAAATTATAACTTTAACATTAAACTATAATTAAATATTAAAGTAGAGGATAAGGGTTAAGAAATAACCGAATAAAACCACGAAAAACCGGAGAAATACGAAGAGTGAAGACACGCACGAAGGCGTGTGGCTTGCCGGTGGGGTGTGTAGTCACGCGCTGCTGCTGCTGTGCGTCGTGCTGGCGGACGAAGGCAAACGAGGGAGTAGGTGCGTTGCAGCAGCACGTACAACAAAGCGAGGGGGGTGATGGTGATGTGCGGTGGCCGGAAATTAAACAGAGAGAAGTGAGAAAATAAGAGTGTTCAACTTTGGGGTTTGGGGGGGGGTATTTATAGGTTTTGCCTAAAAACCTATGGCACTTAGGTTAGGCTTAGGTTTGGGTTCAAGTTGATCATGAACTTAAACAAATGGTTTGGGCTCTTCAACCCAACATTTAAAATTATTTTAAACAAGACCCAAAACCTTTAAATAAAATATTCAATACTTAAATTTAACCCAATAAATATTAATGATTATTTAAAACGTTTAAACAAACATTTTACTTTCAAAATAGTCAATACTTATATAATTAAATAAAATAAATATGAAAATGATTAGAAATATACTTTAAATATAATCAAAATTCTAAAATTACAGGGGATTACACTTCTTCTGATTATTGCTTCGACTTTGTCTGGGTTGGCTTCAATTCCTCTCTCATCTACAAGGAATCCAAAACACTTCCCTCCTCGAACGCCAACGACACATATCTTTGGATTTAGTTTCATGTTGAATTTTCGGAGAGTTGCCAAAGTTTCTTCCAGTTCCTGAACGTGTTCTTCGATCAGCTTGGTTTTGACGATCATGTCGTCAACATAGACCTCGACATTACATCCTAGCTATCTCTCGAACATTTTGTTGACCACCCTTTGATACGTAGCTCCCGCGTTCTTAAGTCCGAACGACATGATGACAAAATAGTAAATATTAGAGCTTGTAATGATTGTTGTATGCACCTGGTCTTCCTCGGCTAGGGAGATCTGGTGATACCCAACGTTTGTATCCATGAAGCTGAATAGGGCATGTCCAGCAGTCGAGTCGACAAGTTTGTCGATCTTTGGGAGCGAGAAGTCGTCCTTTGGGCAAGCTTTGTTTAGATCTGTGAAATCAACGCATATTCTCCAGGACCCATTGGGTTTTCGAACCAGCACGACGTTCGAAAGCCACTTAGTGTTCTAACACTCCCTGATCAGCCCAGCACTTAACAACTTCTTTACTTCTTCTGTTGTCGCTCTGTTCCTTTCGACACCCTGATGCCTTACCTTTTGTTTCACGGGCTTGAAGTCTCGCCTAATGTTCAACTGATGTTTGGTGATTGAAGTATCTATCCCTAAAATTTCATTGGTAGAGAATGCAAAGACGTCTTGATAATATCGAAGGACTGCAATAAATTCTGTTTGAATGACTTGATTAAGGCCCTTTCCCACTCGAACTGTCCGGCTAGGATCAGGTCCGAGTGGTACTTCTTCGTCGTCATCGACCGGCTGGGGGCGATTATAGTTAATGGATTCTCATTGTAGAACAGCCCTAGGGGAGGGGGTGAATTTTTCGACGTTCCTCCCTCTTCTCTCTTCCTCTTGCCTGAAAATTGTTCGGCTGGCTTGTTTATTCTCAAACTATTTACATAGCATTCTCGAGCTGATTTCTGGTCCCCATGCAGCCTACCCACTATTCCAGCATCCGTCTCGAATTGTAGTAGGAGCTGGTAGGTCAAAATCACAGCTTTTATTTTTTCAACGTTGGTCGACCAATGATGATGTTGTAGGGCAGATCACTGTCGACCACCAGGAAGTTCACTAGGAGGTATCTCCCCTTCCCCTTGTCACCAAAGCGACTAGGGAGCTTGATGACCCTGATGGGGTGGGCAGATTGTCCCAATCAAGGGTTGGTCGATGGCCTTGATGTCTTTCTTCTCATACTTCAGTTTTTGTAGACATTCCCAGGTGATTATATTAGCCGAACTCCCACTATCAATCAGGACTCGACCGACCCTGTGATTTGTTGCTTTCAACTCGACGACCACGAGGTCATTGTGTGGTGCCTGAATTTCTTTCGAGCTCTACCCGAACACCATGGTAGGGGTGTCAGGCTTCTTCATTACTTCACTATTTTTCAGGTCTTATAGGTGATTTTTTCTCGAATGGCCGGTTAGGCCTCCTGAGGTGAAGCCTCCTGCTATTACTCCGACGTATCCTTCGGTTTCGTTGCTCTTTGACTTTTTTTCTTTTCCCTTCTCTCTTCTTCGATCATCTCGGGGCTCCTTAGTAAAAAAAAGTAAAAGAATATTTAGTAAAAAAGAGAGTTGTAAACATAAGTAAAATAAGTAATAAAGCTAAATAGGTTTCAGATAAGATAAAGAGGAGAAGGATTTCATAATAATAAGTGTATTAGGAATTTATTAATGGGAATAATTATGAGTGTGAGTGTAGGATATGGGATAAGGGACTCTTTTACAAGTTTATTTTATCTTGTTTGCATTTACTGGGCGTTATGTCAATTGTTAGCGCTAATAACGACGATGATCACGAAAATGAAGATGTACACGTGGAAAAGTATACGTAGAGGCTACTCACAATAACGAGAATGAAGGGCTTCACCAACCTCTGAAGGGAAATGAAGAACGAGTACCATATTGGCCAAGTTAGGCCAAAACTCTTGAAAAAATAAAACCGTGAATGAAAACGATAGCGTAGTAATCCTCATCCCCGAATCCACTATGCTCTGATAGTAAACTCGACTTCGTTAAGTTTGAAGATTGGATAAACCGTATGGATCAATTATAAGAGATCTTGCAATACCTCGATAATTGAATAATCAATTTCTTTGTATTTTAGCTCACAGATAAAACAAGCTTATGGTGGAAGGCCAATGCGAAAAAGAAAAATGGCCATTCTGGATGGAGCAATTTCTAGGAGATTATGCGAGACAAGTTATCAGAAGAAGGGTAAATATGATTGAGTTTATGACCAAGTATGGGAGCCCATGTCTTCTTCGTAAACAAAATGAATGGACGTTTAAGGTTATGTATATGGGAGTTGAAAAAAATTACGTTTAAGAATAAGTATCCATTACCTCGTATAGATGATTTGTTGATCAACTTCAAAGGGAACAACCTTTTCAAAAAATATTTGAGGTTTGGATACTATCAGCTTCGCATCAAATTATAAGGTATCCCTAAACTGCATTTGGAACCCGATCCACTCACTATGAGTTCATGGTAATTCCTTTTGGACCACCCTGTTCCCGAGGTACGAAGCTTTTTGGGATTGGCTGGTTATTATCAAGATTTGTTCAAGATTTCTCTAAAATTGTTTCACACATAACTCGATTGGTAAGAAAGAACACCAAGCACGAGTGGACCGATGAAGGTGAATCTATGTGTCAAGAACTTATAAGGTGTCTCACCACCGCCCCTGTTCTCTTGTGGAACCAAGGGATTTGTTGTTTATAGTGATGCCTCTAAGAACGGGCTAGGTTGTGTCTTGATGCAAAATGGAAAAGTCATAACTTATCCCTCTCGCCAATTCAAAATTCATGAACAAAATTACCCCCACCCATGACCTTGAACTTGTTGCACTAATATTTGCCCGTAAAACCTGGAGACACTCTCTATACGATTCCCCTTGTCAAATTTTCACTGATCATAGAAGCTTGAAATACATTTTCACCAAAAGACAACTCAATACGAGACAACATAGGTAGCTAGAAATCTTCAATGAATATGACCTTGATACCAAGTATCATCCCAGATTAGCTAATGTAGTTGTAAATTCCCTGAGTCGTAAGCTCATTTGAACCCTATCCTATCTATTCCCTGAGCCATTCATATTGATTTGCAAAGGATGGAAGTCAAATTTATTCGAAGAGCGGAGGGTGCTCGCTTGAATGTCTTGGAAGTGAAATCCGGCCGACTTAATCGACGAGATCAAGGAGGCCAAAGAAAAGACTTACGGTTGGAACGAATAAAGAGGGACGTAAGAAACAGAAAGTCACCTGACTTTGTAATCCAAGAAGACGGGACGTTGAGGTTTCAAGGGTGATTGTGCGTACCAAACAATGAAGAATAAAAGAATAAAATCTTGAAGGAATCTCATAATACGCCATACTCAATTTATCCTGGAGGAAATAAGTTTTATAAAGATTTGAGACAAGTGTTTTGGTGGAGTGACGTGAAACAAGAAGTAGCAAAATTTCTGGCTAAGTGTTTAACTTGCCAAAGGATTAAACTAGAACATCAAAGACCAACTAGTTTATTACGACCCTTGAATGTTCCAGAATAGAAATGGGTTTCAATAATCCATGGATTTTATCATGGAATTGCCCGTGTCAAACGAAGGAATTAATGTCATATGGGTCGTTGTAGATTGACTGAACAAGTTAGTACATTTCTTAACAATTAAGCATAATTGGAGCTTGGATCAATTGGAGGAGTTATGTATGAACACCATAATATGATTGCATGGAGTGCCTAGCTCGAGTATTTCAGATTGTGATTCAATATTTCAAGCAAGATTTGGAAAGATTCAAGTATGAAACTTGATTTCAGTATCGCTTTTCATCCAGCCACCGACGGACAAACAGGACGCACTAGGTCGATTGTCAAACACATTCTTACAGCGTGTGTGTTGGATTTTCAAGGCACTTGGGAGAATTTTTTTGCTTTTGTTAGGGTTTTCGTATAATAATAGCTATCAGACACCATTGGAAAGGCCCCCCTATGAAGCCTCTAGGGTCGGAAATGTGGAATACCTCTGTGTTGGAATAATACTGACGAGGCACGTGGTATTGAGATAATTCAAGAGACAACTGTCAAGATCCGATTTATCCAGGCATGAATGAAGACCAACTCAGAGTAAGTAAAAGAGTTACGCAAATCAACGTAAAAGGCCATTAAATTTTATGAATGGAAATCACGTATTCCTGAACATTTCACCTACAAATGGGATCATGAGGTTGGCCAATCAAGAACGTTAACTCCAAGATATATCAGACCAGATGAAATCATGGTGCCCAACGTAATTCATGTGTCGATGTTGCGAAAAGATGTACCAGATTAAAGGTACGTGAGTCACGTAATTGGAAATAAACCTTTACGGTTACAAGTGACCTGACTTATGAAGAAAACCGAATGAAATCTTTAATTGCAAAGAGAAACAGCTGAGAAATAAAGTGATACGAATGGTGAAAGTCTTGTGGGCTTACCACTCGATTTGAGGCTACTTGGAAACTAGAAGATTAGATGAAAGCGAAATACCCTCACCTTTTCTCCTAGGACGTTTCGGTCATTATGAATATATGTCTCACAATTACATCGTTGATAATTATGTATGCAATAAACAGGATTTTATATGTGATTATCGGAAATGTTTACTTATAAGTTATGGCTGATTGAAGTTCAACTGAGCTCCCGTTTCGAGGACGAATATTTTTCTAAGAGGGTAAGAATGTAATACCTCGATTTTTAACCTTATTTTATTGTTAAATAATTAACATTATTAACTTAAACTATGATCTTGTTATTGTAATAAGTATTAAGAATTCTTAATGAAATACATTTTACTTGAAATACATTTAAGTTATTTGAAATATTAATTTTATGTTATATATTGATAATTGAGTAGGGAAATAATTACTTTGTTTATGTTCATGAGTCATTAGCCATATCTTAGAACCCAAGCCCGAAATCCAAGTTTCAAGCCCAAACACTTTGATGATTTAACCCAACTGAAAGATATGAAAAAGGAAAAAAAAAGAAAAAAGAAAAGAAAAGATGAAAAGCCATCTCCTTCCACCTCCTGCTTCTATTCCTCACCACCATTGGAGCAAACAAGAGGCAACAAGATAAACATGAAAGTGCAAAAAGCTGTAATTAGATAACTGAAATTGAAATCTGTTAAGTATGGGCCTGAGCCGCACCCATAAGGAGGAGAGAGAGTCCACTTCACAAGACCAAGGAGGTTCCACGTTAAAACCATATGGCAATAAGGGGAGTAACCCCTTAGCCTTATTAGGTGAACATCGCTCTCCAAGTTAATCAATGTGGGACTCTCACATGTGATGTTTCATGGGGCCAAGAGTTTCAACACTCCCTCTCACATGTGAGGTCCCTTTTTAATTGGCCCAAAGTATATTAAAGGTCCCAACCGTGGGCCTGGCTCTGATACCATGGTAAGTATGGGCCTGGGCCATACCCATAAGCAGGAGAGAGAGTCCACTTCACAAGACCAAGGAGGTTCCACCTTAAAACCATATGGCAATAAGGGGAGTAGCCCCTTAGCCTTATTAGGTGAACATCTCTCTCCAAGTTAATCAATGTGGGACTCTTACATGTGATGTTTCATGGGGCCAAGAGTTTCAACACTCCCCCTCACATGTGAGGTCGCTTTTTAATTGGCCTAGAGTATATTAAAGGTCCCAACCGTGGGCCTGGCTCTGATACCATGGTAAGTGTGGGCCTAGGCCGCACCCATAAGGAGGAGAGAGAGAGTCCACTTCACAAGACCAAGGAGGTTCCTCCTTAAAACCATATGGCAATAAGGGGAGTAGCTCCTTAGCCTTATTAGGTGAATATCTCTCCCCAAGTTAAACAATGTGGGATCTCACATGTGATGTTTCATGGGGCCAAGAGTTTCAACAAAATCAGATAAGTTTGAGTAGATTTCCAAATTAGAATACACAAATCAGATTACGCAACTTAGTGATAAACATCACCAACCTCATCTTCATCTTCCTCATGCTTATCTATTAAGAGGAGGAACTCAATTTGAACTTGAACACCTCCAAAACTCAATTTGGACATATTTCAATCAAATCATAATGAAATCAGTTTACTAATCCTTTAAGAAACCCAAGTATTGTTCTTATTCCTCTTTAACTCCTCTATTTATCATGTTTCACCATCGAAGAGGTGAAGTAAGCTAAAATGACCAACTCCACCGTCTAAGTGCTGTTTCCACCACCGGGAACCGCCACCTCACGCCACCGTCAACCACCCAAAATCGCCACTGAACGTCGCGCCTTGCCGCACCCCTGTTTCTTTTTTCTGTTCTTTGCAGCACCAACGTACCACCACCACATACTGCCGCCAATAAAACACCAACAACCTCCTCAGTGAATTTCCGTTTCCGCCGACAACAGAATTACATACCGCCACCACTGCCACGTTGCATCACGGGCTGCGGTGTCAGCCACCAGCCTTCTCCTTGCATCCCTCTCTTCTTTCGCTCCTTATTATAGAAAGACCAAGAACGGTCTGATGTTTATACCAAGAACTAAAGTTTGACCTTCCAAGTCAACGCTCTTCTCTTTAACTCTCATTTTCTAAGTAAGTATACAATTCCTAAGATTTCTAGTAATTCCATTCACTTATTCAAACTCATGAATATTATGTTTTAAAACATTAGTATTAACATTATTATTCTTATACTCATATTCAAATTATTATTATTATTACTACTTTCTAAAATAAGCATGATTTATTGAATTTAAAGATATTTTATATGGGCCTTATTAGACAAATATGATTTTCGAATTTCATTCCTTTAAGATTTTATTACCGTATCAAATGAATTTCGAAAATTCTTAATGGCGACCCTTAAGTCTCAGGAATTTCCAGTGGTGGAAATTCTTAAAAAAAAATTCCCGTTGGTAGCCCTACTTTATAAATTATTCCCAAACATAACCTTAATGAAAAATCTTCCATTAATAATAAAGCACATTCTATTAGTTAATAGTTAAGACGGTCAAACGCACATAAAACGAGGCATTTTGAGTCATTTTTTTTGCCAATTTCGACCTCAAAATCAATTTTCAAGGACTAAAACTAACCCCTAAAATCAAACTTTAAGTGCAAAAAAAACCCAAAATGCCTCGTTTTATATGCGGCTGACCGCCTTAACGATTGACTAATAGAATATGCTTTATTGTTAATGGAATATTATTTATTAAGGTTATGTTTGGGAATAATTTGCAAAGCAGGGCTACCAACGGGAAAGTTTTACCACTGGGAATTCTTGAATCACGGGGTTTTTAAAGCATGATTTATGTTTCATAAATACTGAAATATTGAGAAGTATAATTGAAATGTGAGATATCATACCTAATGAGGTACAACTGAATGATTGAGAATATTGTATACTGCCTGTATAAATTAAAAGAAGTGAAACATGATAAATTCAAGTGGAAGAACTGGTTTGTTGGTTGTATATATCCTGACTGATGGTCATGCACGTACCGAGTTGTATCCTATTTCCTGAGTACTGGCCCGCTAATGTTATTTCTGATGAGCACTGGCTCTTTTCCTGGGGCACTAGCCCATTGTGGGAGACGTCCCACCCCTGAAATACTGTCCAAGAACCAGAATGAATCTGATAAAAGGGAATGATGGAATGAATGGGTTACACTGTAATCATGAATATTTTAATGTTTCTCTCTCTCGCTGTTTTGTAAATAAAATGAATTGAAATGAATTTACGTTGCTAGCTGTTACTGAGTCTCTTGACTCATCCTTTTTGTATTTATGTTTTGGGTACAACCGTGGAATATGAAAAACGAATAGAGGCGAGGATTTCAGTACTACGAGCTTTAGTAGTTATCACTGTTGTTCTTTCATAAATTGTAGGAACTATTAAAATATTAGAACACTGTTATTTAAGGTAATAAAAGGTATTTTGGTTTATCACTTAAATAATTTAATATTTTAGTTTAATATCTGGCTGTTCCTTGTATTTTCCTAACGGAAGATACGACAGTAATGCCTCGACCTAATAGGATTTTTCGCTGCTATTAGTATCCTAATCAGGGAATTTAGATGTCGGGGCGTTACAGCTTGGCCGCAATGAAATGTTGTGAGAATAAGGCCTCGAGGGCCGAGGAGCTTGTGATGATTCCCGAAGGAAAGCTGGTGAACCAATTGAGGGCTAAGCCTTTGAGTATGGTCGGGAAATACCTACACCAAGTGGCCTCGCAAAAGGTTTGCAGGCTCATTTCTGCTTTGTATGCCGCCAGATGGTCGGCTGGGTCGGTAGTGCCTGAATAATGTTCGATCATGGGGATCTTAATTTTACACGGGTTAGGGGTCTCCATGATGTGTTGGCTGAAAGGGGATTTATGTGGCACTGCCGAGCCAACTAGAAAACCAGATTAAGCAAACTCTTCTGGTTCTTCGATGAGGTGCTCGACCTCAGTCCTGGGTGTGTGACGGTTAGACTGTGGGCGTGACAGCCTTGAAGTTCGATTGCCCCCTTAAAACTTCGAGTCTGCTATCTGAGACTGCTCTCTCCTTTTTTCGATGATCATTCGGGCATCAAAATTCTTGCTCCTTATTTGCTTTTCCTGTATGATGTGTCGAGCGTCATCATGATTTGGTGACATAATAGACTTTCCTTTCGATGTGGCAGGTGCTCTCTTTGACGGTCGAGATGTGTGCTCGGTTAGGGCACGTTTTGTATTTACTAGTCTTTGATGAGCCTGTGGTTGATCTAGGACTATCCCTCAGTCAGGGGGAGTAGTTTGTTGAGTTTTCATTACTGAGACGAGCTGTTGCATGACAGTGGTCATGTGTCTCTCCATTCGAAGTTCCAGCTACCGTAGGTCAGTGTATAACCCGTGGTGGAGGCCCCTCGAAAGCTGCAGCGGTCTGTCTTCCATTTGGAGGGAGGTCGTTTCATCCTCAACGATCGCACCTCCTTGGTTCACCAGAGTAGTCTGCGCATTCTCATAAGTGGTTTTTCGAGCAGCAGTACCTCGGGTACCTTGTCCTCGTGTCATGGTGTTCGAAAATGTAGCTGTTATGTTGTCCCCACAGACGGCGCCAACTGTTTTGGGATCGAAGAAACACAGTAGAGATTTGTAGTTCTAGGGAGTCCAAGTCCAGCTAGGGTAGTAACCGGTAACAGTCCGAGGTCCAGTAAGTTCGAGTACCTGCAAAACCAAGCACGGTAAAATACCTCGGGGATGTTCACGGGATCGTCTCTCCGATGCTTAAGTCAGATCTGATCTCAGAGTCAGAGAATATCACAAGTAAATGTGTTGGAATGTATGTAAAAACGTACCTGAATGATCAAGTGAAAAAACTATTTATAGGCAGTATTGACATGAGTCACTTTGTGAAGGTGATAATCTCATGAAGGCCTTTTGTCAGTGGACGTGACTGAAAGCCTCTATTTTTTGGCCTATGAAACCCTAGGGGTAAAATGGTAGTTTTACAGCTCAAGGGTATTTTAGTCATTTCACTTGTCAAGTGGGCATGACTGGAATGGGCCAAAACAAATATATTTCTATCTGTTATCTTTTGACATCATATTTCTTGGCATTTGGAGCTACAGTAAATGGGACAAACAAAAAGAAACGGAGGGAGTATTTTATAACTTTAGAAAAACTATTTTGTTAGTTGCTGAGTTGCATGGTTGTTAGAATAACTAGTTTTTAGGCCCAGGCGATGCTCTGGGATTTATCTGTATTATAATTTAGTACTTTAAGACAACTAAATTTGGAGTTGAAAGATGTTAGTAAAAAGTTATACAAATTAGTAGTTTATTCATAAATGTAATTAAAATATAGTAACTTAATTATTGTTTCCATTGAAAACATATGATATCATTATTAATATTCAGAAAAGAAGCAACAACAATGTAGTGGCGCAATGGTTAGCGCATTTATCTCCCATATTCGAGGTCGCGAGTTCGAAACTTCTCAGAAACAATTGCATCTTTTTATGAGAATAACGTTGACAAAATATTGTTGAAGAGAAGGGAGAGTGACACGTGGGAGATTGCAATGTGTGCTTACGCTTTTTAATATATATAAATAGATTTGAGTTTATCTTCAATCTCTTTCGTTTGTGATGTCATTCGAGAAAGTTAAGTGAAAAAATATGTGTAATATATTTTTGTAAGGAAATGCTAGAAGGTTGCATCAGTTTTTTAAATGTCAAAAGATTACAATATTAATTTTCCATAAAAAAAAAGTTCTTCAATTAGTTTATTATGTATATTTAATATTTTCATTTAACCATATAGACTCTAAACTGACTAAATCAGTGAGGCTTAACATGAAAATAAATCCAAATACATTAAGTTATGTTTATTTTTTCTAAATTTAATTTAATTAAATAATAATTTATCATTTTTAACTCAATCCACGTCATTTTTAAGAAAATAATTATTTTATTTTCCTAACATAAAATCGAATAATTTAGTTAAACAAGAAATTTAAATAAATAAGCATCTCATTAGACTACGACTTAAGTCAAGTCTTTAAAATTATTAGTTTAATCTTTATTAAGTGTCTATCGATAAACTGGTCAATAAAGTTCGGGTTAGGTTCATTTGGACATGGTCAAAAGAAACATCTTGTTTATATAATTAATATTATTTTCTCAGTTAACTCGATTAACTTAAAAGTGGTAAAAATCAATTAGCCTCGCATGTTAGTTAGTATTAAATTTACTTTAACTTCATTAATTCTAGATTGAATTAGATGTCTTTTTCTACATGTCCAACTCGAGTCAGACTTTAGTTTTAAGTAATATTGTTTTCTTAATTAACTCGAATACTTAAAAGTGATAAAAAATCAATTGGCCATGCATGTTAGTATTAGATTTTCTTAAGTCTCATTGGATCTAAATTAAATTAGAGGATTTCTTTGACATGTCTAACTCGAGCATACTTCAATTTTATTAATAAATATGACTACTTTTTTTCCTGGTATAATAAATAGGTGAAATATGAATTTTTTTCATGACATGTGATAAGTAGATCTTAATTGAGATAATTTTTCAGGGCTAATCTAACATTATAAAGATTATAATAGTCTGATGTTTGAGATGAAAGTTATGATCAATTTAGATTTATGTATTAACAACAATATCAAAACAGATGGGGGACACCAAAAATAGAAAAAGGAAAAAAATCCTAACTGGTACTAATAAAAATGAATAAAAAAAGCAAATAAATTGCTGCCTACTAACCCACGTTCAATAACTAAAAAAAATAATTTGAAAATTATGTTTTGTTCCTTAAGTTTAGTAAATGCTCTACTAAAATTCTGCAATTCTCTCTAACAAGTAACAAGTTACGTTGATAACTACTCCATATCTTCCTGTAATTTATCTCACTAATTGATAAATTGGCTCCAACAGCACCAACTATTGATTTGGTGCACAAAACAACACAAACTAAAGAAGGTGCAGTGCACAGCACAAACTTTATGTGATGGGTGCACAAACAGCAGAAACGAATATTGTGGTAGGTGGACGACACAAACTCTATGTGATGAGTGCACAAAACAACATGAATTCTAAGTAGAATCTCAGGCCAAAATCTCCTTGTGTTGTTTTGTACACCAATCACATAAAGTTTGTGCTGTGCACTGCACCTTTTTTAGTTTGTGCTGTTTTGCGCACCAAACGAATAGTTGGTGCTGTTGGCGCCAATTTTTGTATAGTTTTCCCCCTACTTTTGAGCTAAAATGTGCGTCAAACTATGCTCTTCGGAGCTATTTTATGCTAACTCCTCTATCTAGTTGTGCTTGGTGTATTTTATATGGAATTACAGGTTTTATGGAGTTTTCTCCCTTTCTTCTGCTATTTTGAGCATCGACATATAATAGACAGAGTTATGAGGCAGATATGCTGAGTTGCGGAGCTCTAACGCCATACTCCATAGGCTTAGCGGCGTCCTTGGTTCAAAGTTTTGGCTCAAAGGGCCAAAGGAAGAGAAATTGCATGGCGCTCGACGCCACCGGGCTTCATCGCCCGATCGGGCGAAATCAATGCAATTGGAAGATCGTCAAAACGCCCGATCGGGCAACCATATCGGGCGGAATTAGTGCTGCTGGAAGATCGTCAAAACGCCCGATCGGGCGACCTTGCCCGAAGTCATCGGGCGGATTTTCTACTATGCCCAGTTGCCCTACTGTGCTTTCTGGCTGATTCTGAAGAAGAAGTAAGACCCGCCCGATCGGGCGGATTTACTCGGACCCATCGGGCGGATTGCTGAATGCTGTCAGGTCATGTTTGGAAGACGGATGTCTCGCCCGACGCCATCGGGCGGTTTAGGCCGATCGGGCGGGTTGACTTTTTGGTTAAATGACGCGCGGTTTGTCACCCGTTTTCAATCCTTTTTCTATTCTTTTTAGACTTAGTATAAATACAAAACTTCGTTTATTTTGAGAGACATCTTATTTTCATTGTTATTTCATTAAGCCCTAGTCTTAGAACTCTAGTTTTTCTCTCCATTGTTGAAGCTTGGATCATTGCTTTAGTTTTCAATATAGTTTGTATTTCAGTAATCTCTTTATTTACGTTCGTTCTTATTTATTCATATTTAGATTGTTTGTGATTGATTATTGCATTCATTGTCAATTATGAATCTTTACTGTGAATTGGTCCTGTCTTTCGTAGCCATGAGTGAGTAGTTCCCTTTTCTAGGGTTTTAGGGAGGAAAACCATGTTTATGCCATGTTTGCTAATTGAATTGTTATAGTTTCTAGGTTTTGATTAGAGCGATTATAATGTGATTTGTTCGTGAATTCATAATTTATGTTAGTGGCCAATTTCACGAGCTATGTCTAGCTAATAATCGTTCGTACAGATCAGTCTTACTTTTAGAGGCTTAGAACACATTAGTGATTCTGATTATGTTTGTGGTCATACTGCATATGTTGAATCACGAGCGCTGAGACCTGACCATAAGCTTGACACTTGCTGTGATCGTTCGACTCTAAACCTATGTGATATTGGTTATTTGAACCTCTTGAATGGTATAAGTATGGTGGACCAAACTATTGCCCTAGACTTTTAATTCATAGATAAATCTTCAGTTTAATCCTGTTTTCCTTAGTTTAATTAGTAGTTCAGTCTTTTCTCCCTGATTTCATCAGAAGTAGTTATTTGATTAAATATTAACATAGAAACTCTGTCTCCCTGTGGACTCGACCCTACTTCCCTTAACTATTGTTGTTAGAGGACTTTAGGAATTATCTTTGATTTGGTGATACGACTTTATCCTATCAAATTTTGAAGCCGTTGCCGGGGAGACTGCTTGGTTTCTAGTTTTTATTCGATTAATTAGCGTACTTCTTTTTGCCTCATTGGAACCTCGCGTTCCAATTGAGGCCGTTCTCATAGTTTTGTTCTTGTTTCTCTTTTATGTCCAAGTACAAAAAGAAAACTCATATATTCCCTGGAGATCCCGATACGGAAGCAATACTTCAGGATCTTAGAACAAAGTTCGAACAAGAGAAACCTGATTCAGAGATTTCTTCTCTACCAATGGCGAAGTCGCTGAAGTCTTATGGGGTGCCTAATCCTGAAGGCATACCCACAGGTCCACAAATGCCAACCATTGCTGCAAATAATTTCGAAATCAAGCCTGCACTTATCAATATGGTGCAGCAAAATCAGTTTGGTGGGCCTCCTACTGAAGACTCCACCAACCATCTGCAGAGAGTCCAACAACTCTGCAGAACTGTTAAACATCAAGGAGTCACACCTGAGTAGTTAAAGGTTATCTTGTTCGAGTTTTCACTCAGAGACAAAGCTCAGAGGTGGTTCAATGACATCGCTGAGACAGAATGGTCCGGGTTTTCCGCTGCATTCCTTAAAGCGTACTACCCTCCCACAAAACAGCAGATATCATAAACAAGTTGGCCATGTTTTCCCAAGAGCTAGATGAGACATTGAGAAAAGCGTGGACTAAATTCAGAGACCTATAGAGGGAGTGTCCACATCACAATATAGGCAAGTGGTTTCTGACGCAGACTTTTTACAATGGTCTGCAGCCCCAGACGAAGAGCACTGTTGATTCGTCTGCAGGAGGAGTCTTTTTAGACAAGGCGGTTAATGAGGGCTATGACTTCCTAGCCAATCTCACAGCAAATGACCATTCATCATCTAGGAGTCTAACTAAGAAGGTACTTGATGTTGACGTTATTTCAGACGAAGAGCACTGTTGATTCGTCTGCAGGAGGAGTCTTTTTAGACAAGGCGGTTAATGAGGGCTATGACTTCCTAGCCAATCTCACAGCAAATGACCATTCATCATCTAGGAGTCTAACTAAGAAGGTACTTGATGTTGACGTTATTTCATTGCTTACTTCTCAGATGGCGCAGTTGAATCAGCAGTTGCAAACAATGAAGCCTTCTAGTTCGACACCTCCGCCTATGAGTACAAATGCCATGTCAGTAGTTTCACCCATCACCTCATCTTACTGCGAGGTGTGTGGTATTCAGGGTCACTTCGGCCATGATTATCAGTTTGGTCAGAATCAAATGGAGCAGGCGAATGCTTTTCAACAAAGACAGCCAAATAACCCCTACTCCAATACATATAATCCTGGTTGGAAAGACAACCCACTGCTCTCATATCGCAGCAACAATGTGCAAAACCCTCACCCTCCATAAAACAACTACCAACCACCACAAAATTCCTATCAACCTTAACAAAACCACCCAAGGCCGAACTACTACCAAAACCAAGGGAATTCTCAAACTCCCCCTAATTACCATAGACCTTCCCAACAGAATTTCCAGCCAGCACAACAAAATATAGCCCCACAAGAGCCTAGCACATCTGAACTGATGAAGCTGATGTTGGCCATGCAAATGACCAATGAGGAGACGCAAAAGCATATGCAAGCTCAAGCGGAAGCCCAAAGAGCTCAAGAGAAGCACATCAAACTTCTTGAGACTCAGATTGCACAAATGGCAGGAAACAATACTCAGAGGCAGCAGGTTCAATTCCCAAGACAGCCTATGCAAAAGGAGCAAGCAAATGTTGTTACACTCTGTAGTGGCACTGCTTAAGCAATGCTCTGACGGAATGTACCGTTGTTGTATTCCTGATTGGGAGATGGAGGGGGTTTAGAAACATTGTCATAGTATGCCCTCTAGTGGTCATCTAGGTTCCCAAGCTACTGGTCATAGAGTTTTACATAGTGGATTTTATTGGCCTACAATTTTTAGGGATGCCCGTGCCTTTTGTTTGTCTTGTGATGCTTGTCAAAGGTCGGGTAACATATCTTAGAGGCAAGAAAATCCACAGAGTGGAATTCTAGAAGTTGAACCTTTTGATGTCTGTGGAATTGATTTTATGGGTCCTTCTCCTACTTCGTGTGGGAATAAGTACATTTTAGTGGCTGTCGATTATGTAACAAAATGGGTGGAAGCTATTGCATCACCAACCAATGATTCAAAGGTTGTGATGACATTGTTTAAAAAGATTATATTTTCTCGTTTTGGTGTCCCTAGAGTTGTTATTAGGGACGTAGATTCTCACTTTCACAAGAGTACCTTCAAAGCCCTTCTTAAAAAACATGGGGTCACACACAAAGTCGGTTTAGCCTATCATCCCCAGACTAGTGATCAGGTATAGGTCTCTAATAGGAAAATAAAAAGGATTTTAGGGAAAGTTGTCACAAAAGCTACGAAAGATTGGTGTTTAAGGCTTGATGATACTCTTTGGGCGCTCCGCACTACTTTTAAGACTCCATTAGGCACCACCCCTTATCGATTGGTATATGGCAAGGCTTTCCATTTCCAGTTGAAATGGAGTATCTATCTGCGTGGGCGGTCAAAGAGATTAACCTTGATTTGGCAACTGCAGGTGAGGTGCGACTACTTCAATTGAATGAATTGGATGAGCTTCGTTTAGAAGCTTACGAGAATCATAGGCTCTACAAGGAGAAAACGAAGAAGTTGCATGACAAAATGATCCAGAAACGCGAGTTTCATATTGGTGATAAAGTGCTCCTGTTCAATTCAAGGTTGAGATTTCCTAGCAAGTTGAAGTCTAGATGGTCTGAACCTTTTGAGGTGACTGAAGTGAAGTCACATGGAGCTATAGAGGTCGCTAGTCAAAAAGGTGAGAAATTCAAGGTTAACGGGCAGTGTCTGAGGCTGTACCATGAGGGTGCACTCATTGGTTGTGTGGAGGAAATTTGTTTCGGATGTCCTTCATCAGATGATGTTTGACTGAGCAGGTAATATGGTCGTGCGGGACCTTTATAAACCAGCGCTTTGCGTGAGGAACCCGTAACTTTTTTCTTTAGATTCTTTTTGATAGTTTTGTAGCTTAGTGAGAGAGTGAGAGGGTACTAATATCAGTTATGAGTGCAGTTTCAGCAGGAACTTGGCCATTGGGTAGCTGTCCTTGAGCGAAAAAGTGAAAAAAGCCAGAAAAGCATACCGCCCGATCGGGCTGCTATTACGTCCTTTCCATGCCAAGAAATCAGCAAAACAAAGACAGCCCGATGGTATTGGGCTGAATTCGCCCGATCGGGTGACTGCACTACAAAGAAGGAATTTTCGCCCGGTGGCTTCGGGCAACAGCGCACGATCGAGCCCGTAACAAATGCTATTTGAGCTTGAAAAATCGCCCAATCAGGCGGTTGTTAGCCCGATCGGGCGGTTTCAAAAATCTGAGCATTGAACTTCCGCCCGATACCATCAGGCCGTGCCGCCCGATCGGGCCGATTCACATTTAGACGAACTAAAACACGTATTCCCTTTCTCTCTTTTACTCACAACCTCACATTCACTAATCACCCTCACATTAAAAAGTCACTCTTTATCTCTCTAAACCCTCATCTCCCACCATTAAAACTCTCTTCCTCCTCCTTCAACCTCCATTAAAGCTTCTTTCCTTCTCCTTCAAACTCCATTAATTTTTCTCCATCTTTCACCACCAATTTTCAATTTTTTCCCACATTCCACACAATTTCTCTATTTCTCCATCTAAATTTGTGAGTAAAGGGTTGATTTGGATTACATGGCCATTTTAGGACGGTTATTGCATGGTCAAGGTTCCAGATCTAGGAGACGACAACGATCTCCTTCACCACCACCACCACCAATTGACCAAGACGAGAGGTATCCTCAGGTCATCTTTCGAGATAAGGAGAAAAAGGCCAAATTCCGTCTCCTTCGGGAGCGTGATATAGTTTCAACTCGTTTTCTTGATCTCCCTTTTCTTACTAGTCTAGGGTTATATGATGATTTTAAGGAATTAATGCGTGTTATTGGCATGGAATCTCTATAACTGTTCGGGTTTGTACCTGCCCTTTGCTTGTCTATGAGTTCTATAGCAGTTTACAGGTAGTCAAACCTAGGTCTAGCCCTGTCACCCACATTCGATTTGGACTTTTCAATATTGAAAAGGAATATACACTGCCTGAATTTGCCCGCGTCCTTAGATTGTCCAACAGGGGGCCAATTCGACGCCCCGTCGATTGGCAACCTCGTCTGATCTATTATGGTTTGACTAGGGACGAGGGGCCATTCACATTTCAGCACTGTCCGGCAAAGTTGACTCATCATACTATTTTTGCCATTTGGATTCGATATATGGCTTGGACTTTATTTACTCGGGTGGAGGGGAAATTGATTAGAAAAGATGACTTTACCTTGTTGGGGATGTATATGTTTAAGGGCATTGATTTACATTACGAGTAAAACATCCCTCATCAGGTTGCCACCCAGTTGGAGTGTGTCTCCAACAGCCTTCGCACCCGTCGTGATGACGGCACCTATGCCTCCCCTCATATTGTTAACGGGGGGTTAGTCAGCCTTTTTGCTAGGCGGATCCCTGGGTTTGATGAAGCCAACTACGGCCTGCCTCGACCCCTGAGCTATTGGATGCCACATACCTAGAGACCATCCACCTCCTCAAAAGAAAAGCCAACGGCAAATACTGTGTCCTCATTAATGAGACCCTCGAGTCTATAGAGCTGCCTGACCCTAGAGCACGTACTCGCCCTGGCCTTCAGAACTATCACCTCCCCATAGTAGGGGAAGACATCTCGCAGCCCTGCACTAAGATTCCATAGAACACCTATATGCAAAGGCAGCGCACTTTTGATGACCCTGGCGCCTCTACTTCCTCAAATCCTCCTCCCACTTCCCCATCCAATGATTTTGACTATGCAGGTATGATGGGGATGTTGCAGAGCTTGCAGGTTGGCATGACTGCCAACACTGCCACCTTACAGGAGCTGCATCAGGGGATGACAACCAACACCCCGGCCATTGCACGGCTTGGCCAGCGTGTTGATATTATTGCTGATATAGTTCCACGGTATAACCGTCTGGAACGAGATACACATTTAGCTCTTTACCCTGTGTATAACGACTATTGTGCACGTCATCACATTGTTGAGACTACAGAGCACCCATCGTGGTACACGTGGAACCCTAACTATAGGGGCCTTTGGTGCTGGCGGTAGTGGTTTTCTTGGGGGTTTTCCAGGTGGTTATTCTGGTGGTGGTTCAGGTGGCGGTTCTTTCGGTGATACCATCGACACTCAAATGGGCGACTGATGCCCTTGTCATAGTCCTTTCCCTCGCTGCAATGAGGACATTGCCGAATTCAGCTTAGGGGAGGATTATCATCTTTGTATGTACTCTCTCTCTCTCTTTTATTGCTTTCTAGTGTAATTTTATTGCTTTCTTAGACTAGTTTAACTGCTTTAAGAAAAAAATGCTGAAAAAACAAAAAAAATATGATTGATCATGACTGGTTTGATTGCCTCCCTGTGCCCCTTGTGTGACTTGATTGAAAATGATTTAACTTAGTTTTCTAGATAGCTGGGCATTTGTGATTTCTATATATAGGGGATGGATCCGGTGAAAACCACCTCCTAATCTGAAAACTGAAAACAAGGGATCTGGGCCCTTGGATCTTGACGCGCGAAAATGAACGGTCAGATCTGGACGAGATTACTTTTTGCTATTTTGAACTGATTTCATTATTGCAAAGCAACTGAGCCTTTCTCTCTCTTTCCTTTTCGTCTCTCTCTCTCTCTCTCTCTCTTTTCCTTTTCGTCTCTGCGTTTCTCTTCGTGACGCGATCGGTTTTCTCTCGTTGAAGAATTTTATTGATCGTTTTGCCAATTTTGATCTTCCATCGGTACGTATTTGTATTTTAGCTTTAATTTGTTGTTTTTTTTCGATTTGAGTTAAATATGCAGAAATCGCAACATTCTAGGGTTTTGGATTTCTTTTTAAGTATGTTCTATTTGATTTTTAAGTATTTGTTCTACATTTGAAGAAGTTAGGGTGGTTTTCGTTTAAATTGTTGAGTTATTTAAGATTTCAGCCACTTTTGTTGAAGTTAAGGTGTTTTAAGTTAGGTTTTATTGTATTTTAGACTGTTTCTTCATTGTCTGATTTGATTGTTTTATAGTTTTTTTTGTTAAATTGAAACTGAAATTGCTCAACACAAGCACCGAAAAAACAAAAACAAAAAAGAGGATGAACTTATAAAGTAGCAGAATTAGAAAAAAGCAAAAGCGAAGATTGTGAAGTAGTAGTAATGTATCTTGATCAAAGAGCTTAAGAATGCTGGATTTTGAACTATAGTTGAAGAGGTTAGTTCGATTAATATTATATGTTTTGTTTTTAAATCCTACGGTTTCGAATTTTGTTGATGGCTGTTCTGATTGCATTTTGATTTTGATTAAGGTTATGATATGTTGAAATTCTTGACCTAATAATTACATTTAAGAAAATTCTATTATTTTAATTGTTAGATTGAATGATAATAGTTGTTTTATTTACCTGTTATAACTTATTTGATAAAGTTACCCTTAGTTCTGAAATGTATCCCTATTTTTCTTAAATGTAAACCATTTTTAAGTTGTTGTTGTTGTTTCAGTTGAACAAGTTCTTTTTTGTTGATTATGAGTTGAATATTGAATAGCTTAATGATGTTGTATATCTTGTTGCTCTTTTAGTAGCTTCTTATGTAAAGAAGTCTTTACATCTAAGAATTGGTGTTTCCACCAGCTACCTTCTTGTGATCAGTAGTGTTTTTGATGCAAACACCCAAAGGAAATGTCAAAGATATATGATGCATAACATTGACTGTGACAATTCTATTATTTTAATTGTTAGGTTGAATGATAATAGTTGTTTTACTTACCTGTTATAACTTATTTAATAAAGTAACCCTTAGTTCTGAAATGTAACCCTATTTTTCTTAAATGTAAACCATTTTTAAGTTGTTGTTGATGTTTCAGTTGAACATATCTTCCAGTTGTTTTTTCTTTTTCTTTTTGGTTTTTTGCATTATTTGTTATTGGTTGTTTTATTGTTTGGTTGTTTTTGCAGGAAGTCTATTGCTATGGTTTGTGTGAAGAAGAAAACCAATGTTTTGAAAGGGAATAAGAAAGTTAGTTTTGATGTCCCAGAAAAAAATGTAGACAAGAGTAATGAGCTCTTGAAAAACATTGCGAAGAAAGGTGCTAAGAAGAAAATAATGCAAAGAAGAAACCTGTGAAAAAGAAGATTACATTTGAAGATCAAAAAGAAGAGGATGAAGATAAGGGGTTAGAAGATGGGAAGGAAGAGGATGAGCAAGAGGAACAACATCTTGAGGACAGGGAACAAGAAGATTTGAAACGGGGTTCGAAGAGGAAATGTTCTGTAAAAAGGAAACAAGTACAGAAAAAAGAAGAGGATGAAGACAGGGTGTTAGTAGATGGCAAGGAAGAGGATGAACAAGAGGACCAGGAGGCTGAGGACAGGGAACAAGGAGTTTTGAAACGGGGTTTAAAAAGGAAAGGTTCTGTAAAACGGAAACAAGTAGAGAAAAAAGAGTTGGATTTAGAAGTAAATGCACAGAAGAAAAAGAAATTACCTGCCAAAAGATATCCACAGAAAAAGAAAGGTAATATGAGTTTCTAATTTATGTAGTTACCTTGATTTTCTAATAT
Organism: Patellifolia procumbens; assembly: GCA_947645195.1. Taxonomy (NCBI): domain Eukaryota; kingdom Viridiplantae; phylum Streptophyta; class Magnoliopsida; order Caryophyllales; family Amaranthaceae; genus Patellifolia; species Patellifolia procumbens. The sequence goes on from CANSGD010000193.1 coordinate 4,964,426, forward strand.
TCTCCCTTTTGTTTGTCTTAAATTTAAATCTTTTGTGTTAATGCGGGTAGCACAAATAAGATTGAAGAGAGTGATCATGAGGAGAGTGATCATGAACACAGTGATTATGAGCCAAATGAAGAAGAATTGGATGAAGAGTATCATGAAGATGAAGATGAAGAATGCAAATCTCCTTCAAATAAAATAAAGAAAGGAACAAAGGTCATGGTTGTTAAAGATAAGAAGTCAAAAGCAATTATCGGTGGTACCCCATTAAGACTGATGGATTCTGATTCTGGGGATTTGCATGACATTGGAACGCAAGTATCGTTATTAACATTATCTAGATCTTTTTATTAATTGGTATATTTTTCAAGAATTTTTTTTATTTGTATATGAACACTAATATAAGTCATTTAATAGTTCTATTGACCTTCTTTTATGCACTATTTGGTTTGTCCTTTTTGGATGATGCTTGTTTCTCAAATGTACCCCTTTAGTTTTATATGTGTTATGTTATTGTTAGATGTTGTTTTATCTTCTTAGTATAAATTTTGTATGCTTTACACTATTGATTTGTCCGTTTTGGATGATGCTTGTTTCTCAAATTGCAATCTCCAAAATTAAAGACTAAGTAGAAATTTTCCATGCTTTTTCTATTTTATTTCATATAGTTAGAGAGGGATACATTTAATTCCCAAGGGGATACAATCACTTAAGAAAGGGTTTTATTTAGACACAAGAGTCCAACTATGATCATAAGGAGTAAAAAAACTTGGCATCTTGTGTTAAAGTAGTTTGATTTAGATGTATTAAGTTTGGCTTACTTTTGAATCAAAACAGGTACATATGACATTACAATAGATTGAAAAAGGAATTATGAATTATGTGAACTTGTTGCTTGAGTAACTAGGCTTGTACAATGTTTTCAGCCTGGTTGCTTCTTAATTTCTTTTTAGTGGGCATTAAAGATTTGTCTTCTTGCACCTTACCTCAACTTTTTCAAGGTTAGGACCATTCAAATTACTTAGCTATAATGTATTGTATAATATCCCTGTACTATCAATACGATTAGTTGTAAGTCATATTTAGTGGATATGTTTTTTCCCTTGTTCATGAGGGATAAGGGATACTTTAGTTGAATATTGAAGATGGTCAAGGACTTTCTTTTGATCCTCATTAAGCCCTCGAAATCGATTCTGGATCTATCATTGTGGACCTTACAAGCTTATATACTCAGAAAAATAACGCCTCTTCATTGGCTGATTAGAACTTGATTGAATGGCTGTTATGGCAGCCTGGTAGGTAAGTTAATGGTAACATCTTGTGTTATAGTAGTTTGATTTAGATGTATTAAGTTTGGCTTACTTTTGAATCAAAATAGGTACATATGACATTACAATAGGTATATATAGATTTTAAAGTGGTACATTTTAAAACTTTTTATTGTAGTTCAAAAAGTATAAATCTATTTTATTTCATATATTTAAAAGGGATACATTTAGTTTACAAGGGGATACAATTACTTAAGAAAGTGTTTCATTTAAATAGAAGAGTCCAACTATGAGCATAAGGTGTAAATAAACTTTTGATCTTGTGTTAAAGTAATTTATTTAGATGAATTAATTTTGGCCGACTTTGGAGTTTGACTCCTATTCTAAACATTCAAAGTACCCTTGCTATAACTATATAAGTTATCTTGTCATTTTTTTGATTTTCTACATATGCTTACATAAGGTGTAAAAAAATTACGAACATAAGGTGTAAAAAAACTTTTGATCTTGTGTTAAAGTAATTTGATTTAGATGAATTAATTTTGGCCTACTTTTGAGTATGACTCCTATTCTAACGATTTCAAAGTACCCTTTCTTATATTTGATGTACACCTTTTATTCCAAATGTACCCATTTTATATTTGTTCCTTTGTGTTAGGGGTTTAATTTCATATGTACCCTTTTTCATTTTGCAGGAATATAGAAACTCATTGTAGGCCTAATGTCGTTTATGAGCTGTTGCAAGTTCTTAATCCTACACAGAAGAAAGAAGTGGAAGAAAATGGTTTCGGAGGTTTGCTTTTATTGAGGTTGGGGCATTTTTACCGTGACATGGTCCCATGGTTGGTTTGTCATTTTAATGCTGATAGTCGTCTTTTCTTAACTGATTTTGGGAAAAGTTGTAATATAAAACGTGAAGATGTTTATGATGTTTTTCAACTACCTATGGGTGATAAGAAGGTAGTTGAAATTAAAAAGATTAGGAAGGGATCTAATCATGATCATCATTACTTGTTTGAATTTAAGAAAATATTTTGGTGCTAAGGGAAATGAATCTTTGCCTACCGCTGCATTGTATGAAGCTATTGTAGCTTTGAAAGATGGAGGATCTGATTTCAAAAGATTCTTTGTTCTGTATGTTTGTTCTGTTTTTTTGAAACCTACGGCGAATGGTACTGTTAATTTGTATTTGGCAAAAACATTAGCTGATGTAGATTGTATTGTGAACTATGATTGGTGCTCTTATGTATTGGACAATGTTTGTAAAGCAGTTACAAAATGTATAAATGGTGGACGGAAAAGGCTGAAGGGATGTATTTTATTGTTAGATATAGTTTATTTTCATAGGTTTATGTTCAAAGGTGAGAGAGCACCTATTGTTACCCTTCTTATCCAACATTGTACTGGCGATGTTGTGAAAAAGAGGTTAAATGCCGAGAAGAAGGCTGGATTTGGTTTGTGTAAGTTTGATCGAGAGACATATCCTATTTGTGAGAATCGTGGGAAGATGGATAAGAAGGAAAGACAATCTACTGAAGTTGAACATGCTTTTACTTCAAGAATCGAACCTGCACATACAACATGTAGTGATCGGACCATTCATATTACTCTTCCAGAGGGCTTGTTTACTGATGAAGAAATAAAGAGTAAAGCTAAAGATGTAAGTATTTGTTTTATGTTTTATGTACCCCTTTTTATAATTGTATCTTTTATATTCATTCTTTTTTAATCTCTAAACCTGAATTTGTTTTCTTCTAGGATGTTCAAGAGGCAATTCTCCTTCATAAACGAGATATGGAACTAATCTCATTAATTCACATGAACCATCTTCAAGGCATCAAAGATAAAATGGTAGCTCATTTGATTCTGACAAGAAGTCTGACTCACCAGTTGTTTCTCATACTGATAAATTGTTGTCTGATCCTGCCACTCTTCAACATGTAGTGATCGGACCATTCATATTACTCTTCCAGAGGGCTTGTTTACTGATGAAGAAATAAAGAGTAAAGCTAAAGATGTAGTTATTTGTTTTATATTTTATGTACCCCTTTTTATACTTATATCTTTATATTCATCCTTTTTTAATCTCTAAACCTGAATTTGTTTTCTTCCAGGATGTTCAAGAGGCAATTCTCCTTCTTAAACGAGATATGGAACTAATCTCGTTAATTCACATGAACCGTCTTCAAGGCATCAAAGATAAAATGGTAGCTCATTGTGATTTTGACAAGAAGTCTGACTCACCAGTTGTTTCTCAGACTGATAAACTGTTGTCTGATCCTGCCACTCTTCAACATATCGATGATATTGTTGAAAAGTTTTTTCAAATGAAGCATCTAGCAGACACAATGCCATCTTTTGAACTTCTTGATCCTGAAGGTACCCTAACTGCTTTGTGTTTCCTTTTATTTAATAATTATAAGTGACACATAAGTTACATATTTTTGCTTTTAATTATTCTCTTTTTGGTATATAGACCGTGATCAAGAACTTACAAATGACAAAGTGTTCAAGAAGGTTGTGGAAGATACTTTCAATTCTGCTGATTTTATGGCAACTGGTGAATGGCAAGCTGATCTACCTGAAACTGGTCAGGGGCAAACTAGTCAGGAGCAAACTGATCAAGGGATAATTGATCAAGTGCTTTCAAATCTGTCTACTGATGTTTCTATTGTTATTGATATTCAAGAGTCCATTCTTGTTTCTTTTAGTACTGTTGATAGTGGTCCAAGAAATGTTGTAGTTGATTTTATATCTGCATTTATGAGCAAGAATCGAGAAAAGATGCGTAGCTTACCTCAACTACATTAAGAGGTTAAGGACTATTGCCTTTTTGAACCCCCCGAGGGCCTGAAAGGTTTTGAAGTTGATTCGAAGTACGTTATATGATTATTTGCACTCCTATTTCTTTTGTATTTAAATTAAATGATCTCTCCTTAATTGTTTATTTTTTCACTTTTAACAGGGCATATTTATTTTCGAGTGGTTTTATTCAACTTATTCCACGTACAGAGATGCAAAGCTTGATTGGATTTTAAAAAGTTGTTGCTTCAGTTATTCAAAGTTGGTCACTTTTGCTTAATGATTTAGAGAGAAAGTGTCAAGAAGCAGATTCAAGATTCTTCTTTGGAATAACCATAGCGTAAGTGTTAGGTTTAAATGTTTTTTATATATGTTTTTTATTTTTTCATACATGATTGACTAATATATGTTCTTTATTTAGATGCAAATTCAACTGATGGTAAAAGCCGAAAAAATGGCAGAGATGGAAAGGCGGGCGACACATGTGCAGAACTCAATGAAACAATGAGTTCTTCTAAATACTATGCAGAATGATCTTGCCAAAGTTACAATGGTAACACTTTTTTTTTGCTTGTATCATTTTTATACATAGTTAAGTTTTAATATGATCACTAATGTATTCCCTCAAATTAATGCCAGATTTTTGTGCCTATTTTGATGGATGATCACTACTTCTGTGTTATGGTGAACCTGAAGACTCAGACTATCCAGTACTTGGATAATCGCAAGTATAGTGAACAAGGATTATCGAAGTTCAATGGATGGGCTTTAATGGTGGTATGTTTTTTATGCTTTAATTATGTTTTATTTTATTTTTTTGTGTGGTAGCAATCATGTATATTACTACTATGTCATATTAGTATTTCACTCATACCTGTAATATAATTGGATACATTAAGTTGGAAAATGGGTACATTTATTTATACCATGCCATCTAGTAGAAGCTCTAATTGTAGATAGGTAGTGTAGTTTGTGGATTCTTTGCATGTTTGGCATTCCTTCATAAGGATACTAGACAAAAGAACATGTATCTAAAGTCTCAACTTGAAACACAAAAATTATTAGAGGTAGATGATTGTTCCTAAAACATACCTTCAATAGCTTATACAGTATAGTAGCTTACTTTAACAACATAATGTATCACTTATGCTACCAAATGTACCCTTTTTTCAACAAAATGTACTCCTCTCTGACTAAAACTGAAAATGGAAAAAGGGTTACTAGTATTTTGACATGGGCTATATCAAAGGAAAAAAGGGTTACTTTCACTTAAAGTATCAACAGCCTATAAAAATCAATGGTGTGTGATGATTGCCACAACTTATGCAACTTATAAATCTTATCACGTGCCTGCTAAGATATCTGCGAAAACTAGACAATTGTAACACAAATTTATCCCTTTTTCAACATCAATTACTTATTTTTAACTAAAAGGATTCCAATTCCAACTAAAAGTGCTTAATGTTCACCTAAATGCATCCATTTTTAAAGAGTTTGTAGCCATAACTATAAGTGTAAATTCATTATTCACTAACTACACTAATGACATGTCTGTCACATAAAATCAAGCAAAAAACTAAAGTAATATATTATTACATGAGAAGCTTTCACTCTACCAAACCATTTTTAATTTAGTCAATTGCTAATGTCAATCTATCAAAAAGTTTAAAAGTTGATGTCATATAGCTTCTTAATAAAACTTCAACCAAAAGAGAAAATATTAAAAGATAAGCTTCAGAATAAAAGAAGGAAAAATTGCCTAGAATAATGCAACATTTTGACGATTCGCAAATAATAATGCAACCTTACGATTATTCTGGAATAATGCAACCTTTCGATTATTCTGGAATAATGCAACCTTTCGATTATTCTGGAATAATGCAACCTTTATACCCCATTTATTTTAAATGGTAAAACCGGATTTAACCTAAAGAAGAGGTTAAATAACACACGTGTCATTTAGTTATTGGTTATCATAAATAATTTTTTTAAAAAAAAATTCTAAACAAAAAAATTATAAAAAAAACAAAACAAAAAAAACCCTCCCTCTTCCCTCCCCCAGCCACGACACCACCAGCACCCAGAATGCCGCCGCCGCCGAGTCCCACCACCCAGCACGCCGTCGCCGACGAGTCATCCCACCCAGACGCCGACAAGCCACCATACCCAGACGCCGCTGCCGACAACCAAACACCTCCAAATCATGCACCTCCCTCTGTCCACGCACGAAACCACTCATATGCCGCCGCCGACGAGCTATCCTACCCAGGCGCTGCCGCCGGCGAGCCAAACACGGGGGTGGGGGTTGATAGAAGCGGGCGGGAATGGGGGTTGATAACAGGGGGGTGGGGTGGGGGATGACAGCAGCGGGGGGGCTGATATTAGCAGGGGTGGGGGCTGGGGGTGGGGGGAATTTTGTTTTTTTTTTAAATTTGTATTAAATTAAAATTTAAAGTTTTAAATAAAAATTACCAATTGTTCAGGTAACCGGTCATTTGTCCTATTTAAAATAAATGGGGTATAAAGGTTGCATTATTCCAGAATAATCGAAAGGTTGCATTATTATTTGCGAATCGCCAAAAGGTTGCATTATTATAGGCAATTTTTCCATAAAAGAATTGGAATAAATACATAAAAAAGAAGAATTAAATAAAAAAGAAAATAATTCACAGTAAATAGAAAGGTGACCTTACCTTAAGATAGAGGAAGAGAGTTGGGCAAGAAATGCACGCAACGGACATCAGAGTGAGTGAACTGAGAATGGAGAGAGTTAAATTCTTGGGCAATAGTAGTGGTGGTTGGAGGGAGTACCAACATTGACTAATCGGCCAATCTTCATGCAGGGGCAACGCTTCTTGTTCTTCTGTTTTATTCCCATCTTCTGTTTGGGACTTTGAAACTAACTCCGATGCCAAGAACTCTTCGAGAGCTTCCAAAGCATATGGACTCAGAGTTGGTGGGTGTCGTCTTTTTCAACAACCCAAGCTCTAGTTTCAGTAACAGTATCAGTATTAAGACATTCCCTTCTTCATTAGAATCCATGTCCAGTGGAGACTATGCACCAGACAAACACAAACAGGGGAGGGTATTGGGTACATTTAAATATATGTTAAATGACCTTGGAAGTTAAAACTTGGCATTTTAGTTTGAGCAAGAGGCAAGTGTTGAAGTTTTTATGTACTTTTTATGCAGGTGAAGGAGCTGAGTTCTGTCTTTAAGTTTTTCGATGCGCATCAGCGTTTTAATATTGCACGATTCTCTTTTGAGAATATTTCTTTTCAATGGCAAAGTAAGACACCTAATGTTGATTGTGGTGTCTTTATGATGATTCACATGATGTTTTTTAGAGGGAAGGAATTCAAATGTGACTTGTCCCAGGTTATTTTCATTTCTCTCCATTTTAAACTTTTTGTGTGTCTTTTTTTTCATCTTAAAACTTATTTTAATTCTCCCCCGTTGATTCCTTTTTTGTTGTTTATATTTAGGCTCTAAGAAGGCGTGTCTACCGAGCTTTGATTGGTGCTGTGATTGTTTTGAGTGATGTAAATGATGTGCGCACTTTAGTTCTCGGAAGAGTGACTAATTTCAATGAAAGGAAGACTTTAATTCTAAGTTCTATCAATGAACTTAAAAACAATGAAGCTATGGATAATCTAGCACAGATGAATAATTTACCAAGGTAATAAATAGTAGTAATGTTTTTGGTAAATTTATTACTTATTGGAAGTTGACAAATTTTGCTACTCTTTGTTTCTAATATTTTTTTAAATCTTCTTGCAGATTGGCATGAAGTAGAGGTGGCATATGGGCCGGGCCAGCCCGACCCGCCCAGCCCAGCCCGTCTCGGGGGCCTCGTGGGTCAGGCCCGTTTAACCCGTTACCCAGCCCAGTTAAACCCGTGAAAAAGGAAAACCCGCACCGAGCTCGGTTGTTGTAACCCAGCTCGATAGTAACCGCCCAACCAACCCGCATCTAATCGCCCACTAACCCACCCAGCGCAGCCCACCAGCCTACCCAGCCCTAACCACCCAGACCACCCAGCCCAGCAGCCCACCCAGCCCTAACCACCAAGACCACCCAGTCCATCAGCCCATTAAGCCCTAACCACCTAGCCCAACCCCGCCCGCTTGACCCACCTTAACCCCCCACTGAAATCTTCAGTCTCCAACTTGACGCTTCGTCTTTGTGGCCTCAATTCTCAATGATTAATGAATTTGCTTCACGCCTTCACTTGTCAGATTATCAGAATCAAATCTTGATTTTAAAAAAAATCATTGAATAAGATTAAGTGATATTGTTTTTTTTTTAAATCTTGCACTCACTCAGATAAGAAATTAAAAGTCTTCCACTCACTTCCTCAGATTAGATTCATCAAATTCAAAATACAGATTTCAGAAATCATGATCAAATCAAAAAATAAAAAGAAATCTTGCACAGTTTTCCCGGCTCAACCCACCCAGACCAACCCAACCCCCGTAACCAGCCCAACCCACCCAACCCAAACCACCCAGCCCACCCAACCCATTAACCAGCCCAACCCACCCAGCCTATTAACAAGCCCAACCCACCCAGCCCATTAACAAGCCCAACCCACCCACTAAGCCCACCCAGCCCGCTCAATTAACCGTTTCAGGCCCACCCAAACCGGCTGTGGATCGCCTCCCCAACCCACCGACACACCCAGCCCGCTTGTTTTCCTAACCCGCACCGGTTAAAAAATGACCAGCCCAGCCCGGCCCACCCATTTGCCATCACTAGCATGAAGAATTTCTTTAAATCCTTGATTTGTATGAACATTGTTTTTTTGAAATTTTTGATCAAAATGTGATGTATATATTTGGGGCATAGACATTTGATCATGTTGAAGTATGAAGGAAATATCACAAACTTTGTAGTTGTACCCCTTTTTGTTTTAAATGTGATCAAAGTTTAGTTTGTTGTTTATCTTTTTTTTGTATCATGTCTGATTTTTCTGTCGATTTTGCTGATGTGTTAGGAAGGTTGTTTGCTTTGGTGTCACTGTTTACATTATTAAGTTTAAGATTTTTATTTTTTTGAGATGGTTAGGAGTCCAAAAAGCTCTTGCCATCCCATCAAAGAATGGGCAATATAGGATATGATATGATATGAGTCTTCTAATTGTATTTGATTCAAATTGGTCGGTGCGGGTGCGTCCGTGGAATTGCCTCCGTTCCTGTTATCCAGGTTGCTAGATGTGCCTCCGTGGAATTTCCATGTTTATATCATGAAAATGCCGTTTTGTTTGGAGAATGTGAAAGGAGCTTGAAACCTTTAGGGAGCTTGAAACATTTGATTTAACTACTTGAGAGTAGTTGCTAGAAAAGCCTTTTATATTGCTTGCTCAGTTTTGAAGCTATAATATTTTTTTCTACAAAACTCTATATACCTTTTCATTACTTGTCAAAAGATTTTATCATTGCACACTAAGATTTCACATAACCCTTGGTGATAACTTCTATTAGTTCGACTGTCATTTTTTCATCTTGTATCTATCTAATTTATATATGAAACACATCAGTGGTTTTGCTGATTACATGAGCTCAGGGGTGAGTCAACTTACCAACATGATCAAATTGGCCAAAAAGCTAAGTGTTTCGTGAAGATTGTTTTTTATATTGATTTTCGGGCTTTGATTTGCATAAATGGCCAACTATAGGAGTTTATCAAACACATCTAATAATCAATCTGAGGTAAGTTTATTTTATGTCTGTCTTCACGTTTTCCCATGAACCAACATTTTGAAGACTTTAAATATTGATAATGCTAAAACACAAAGGTCTTTGGATTTACTTGCTCAAAAAACTCAAGTTACAATGATAACACAAAAAAAACCCAAAGCATACAAAGTACAAAAGAAATAACACTAGAAACAGTAGAGAGAAAACAATGAACTCATGTAAAAACTAAGTCAGCATCAAAACATTAAGTGCTACATTAAGATAATAGGGGATACATTATTTATAATAAACGGTACATTTTCCTATGTCCTTCTTGTTGTCCAAAACAAGCTTCATTATACGCAAGCCAATCCTAGAAACAGTAAAGAGAAAACAATGAGCTCATGTAAAAAGTGAGTGCATCAAAACATTAAGTGCTACATTAAGATAATAAGGGGTACATTAAATAGAACAAAGGATACATTTTCCTATGTCCTTCTTGCTGTCCAAAACAAGCTTCATTATACGCAAGCCAATCCTAGAAACAGTAGAGAGAAAACAATGAGCTCATGTAAAAACTAAGTCAGCATCAAACCATTAAGTGCTACATTTTCTACTAAAATGTAATCTTTTTTCAGATTAAATACATGTTGATATTACCTCATTGCAAGTTTTTCTCCGGACAATTACGACTATCATGTGTTGAAATTTTTCCACATGTTCTACAAAGTCTTTCTTTTTTCCCTGTGTCTCAATTGCTATCTCTTTCTCAGTCTTCTTTCTCTTTCCTGTGCCACTGCCCTTGTTTGATGATTTGTGTGGAGTAAGAATTTCACCATGAACTACATTTGAGCCAAGTAACAATACAATGTGTTTATCTCTTGTTTCTCCTGGGGGTTGCTCATTAGTTGGTTTTTCTGATTTTACTTCCTCCTCAAATTCACTTAATCTTTGCAATAGCAACTCAAGATGTTCATTGTTGTAAACTGCAGCAGTTACACATGAGAAAAACTTGGACCACACATCACCCACAATTCTTTTCTTATTATCTTTCTCAATGTTTTCCATTTCGCCACAAAACTGGAACATAGGTTTTTTTGTAGCATCTTTGGTCCAGCGATGCAGAATGTATTGTTTTGGTATTTCCATCAAAAAATTTCCCTTCATGACAAAAAGAACATGACGACATAATAACCCCATTGATTCAAACATCCTACATGAGCACATGCCCAGATCGTCCGTTTTCAGTTTTCATTTTAAGCCCTGTTTTCAATGGATCCAGTATATTTTAAGCCCTATTTTCAATGGATCCAGTTTTCAATCACGTTGTTTAAAAAGAAAAATGTGCTACATTGCTTGAATCAGGTTTGTTGTGACTTTTCGTTGTTTCACAAGAGTTGGGATGTACCTTGTGGTGACGTGGTGTTGTTGGGAGTTGTTCCGACCATCTTCGGTCTTGTTATGAGTTACTTATGCTCCCTCATGCTCTGCTTTTCCACCACATTTCCTAGAATTATTCCCTACCCTTACCTAAGTCCCATTATAACCCTAAAAAGTCCTCTTGAGCTTGTGTCTACAATGTTTATTGGATTGATTTTGAGTCAGTTTGTCAAAGTTAAAGAGTATGTCTGCTAATTGAGTCGACTTGATTAGGATAAGCGACTTTGACCTTCTTAAATAGTACATGAGAGTGTGAGTGGGAAGGGACATTTATGGTCAGGTTGGTGAGTGTTCGAGCACATTCTTTGCCTGCCACAAAATTGAGAGGAGTGACGCCTTGGTGAGCACCTTTTCAGGACATGTATGCCATGTAGATGTTGCATTTGATGTTTTGCTTGGATGATTGGTAGTTGGATGGATCTGAACAACTGATTTTGAACTTTGCCTGCTTGAATGATTCTTAGTCTTGAAAATGGTTTGAGCTTTAAATGTTTTATTCTCTTGGGGTGAGGCAATTTATTCCATTAGTCATGATTTATTTGCTAGAGGACAAGCAAAGGTTTAGCTTGGGGGAATTTGATATCATATTATATTGTATAGTTTTCCCCCTACTTTTGAGCTAAAATGTGCGTCAAACTATGCTCTTAGGAGCTATTTTATGCTAACTCCTCTATCTAGTTGTGCTAGGTGTATTTTATATCGAATTACAGGTTTTAGGGAGTTTTCTCCCTTTCTTCTGCTATTTTGAGCATCGACATATGATAGGCAGAGTTATGAGGAAGACATGCTGAGTTGCGGAGCTCTAAGTCCATACTCCATAGGCTTAGAGGCGTCCTTGGTTCGAAGTTTTGGCTCAATGAGCCAAAGGAAGAGAAATTGCATGGCGCTCGACGCCACCGGGCTGCATCGCCCGATCAGGACTAAATCAATGCAATTGGAAGATTGTCAAAACACCCGATCGGGAAACCATGCCCGAAGTCATCGGGCGGAATTAGTGTTGCTGGAAGATCGTCAAAACGCCCGATCAGGCGACCTTGCCCGTAGTCATCGGGCGGATTTTCTACTATGCCCAGTTGCCCTACTGTGCTTTCTGGCTGATTCTGAAGAAGACGTAAGACCCGCCCGATCGGGCGGATTTGCCCGGACCCATCGGGCGAATTGCTTAATGCTGCCATGTCATGTTTGGAAGACGGATGTCTCGCCCGACGCCATCGGGCGGTTTAGGCCGATCGGGCGGGTTGACATTTTGGTTAAATGACGCGCGGTTTGTCGCCCGTTTTTAATCCTTTTTCTATTCTTTTTAGACTTAGTATAAATACAACACTTAGTTTATTTTGAGAGATATCTTATTTTCATTGTTATTTCATTAAGCCTTAGTCTTAGAACTCTAGTTTTTCTCTCCATTGTTGAAGCTTGGATCATTGCTTTAGTTTTCAATATAGTTTGTATTTCAGAATCAATTTCGGTAATCTCTTTATTTTCTTTCGTTCTTATTTATTCATATTTAGATTGTTTGTGATTGATTATTGCATTCATTGTCAATTATGAATCTTTACTTTGAATTGGTTTTGTCTTTTGTAGCTATGAGTGAGTGGTTCCTTTTTCTAGGGTTTTAGGGAGGAAAACCATGTTTATGCCATGTTTGTTATTTGAATTGCTATAGTTTCTAGGTTTTGATTAGAGCGATTGTAATGTGATTTGTTCGTGAATTCATAATTTATGTTAGTGGCCGATTTTATGAGTTATGTCTAGCTAATAATCGTTCGTACAGATCAGTCTTACTTTTAGAGGCTTAGAACACATTAGTGATTCTGATTATGTTTGTGATCATACTGCATATGTTGAATCACGAGTGTTGAGACCTAACCATAAGCTTGACACTTGCTGTGATCGTTCGACTCTAAACCTATGTGATATTAGTTATTTGAACCTCTTGAATGGTATAAGCATGGTGGACCGAACTATTTCCCTAGACTTTTAATTCATAGATGAATCTTTAGTTTAATTCTGTTTTCCTTAGTTTAATTAGTAGTTCAGTCTTTTCTCCCTGATTTCATTGGAAGTAGTTATTTGAATGAATATTAACATAGAAACTTTGTCTCCCTGTGGACTCGACCCTACTTCCGTTAACTATTGTTGTTAGAGGACTATTGATTTGGTGATAGGACTGTAAACCTATCAAATTTTGGCGCCGTTGCCAGGGAGACAGCTAGTTTTCTAGTTTTTATTCGATTAATTAGCGTACTTCTTTTTGCCTCATTGGAACCTCCCGTTCCAATTGAGGTCGTTCTCACGGTTTATTCTTGTTTCTCTTTTATGTCCAAGTACAAAAAGAAAATTCATGTATTCCCTGGAGATCCCGATACAGAAGCAATACTTCGGGATCTTAGAACAAAGTTTGAACAAGAGAAACCTGATTCAGAGATTTCTTCACTACCAATAGCGAAGTCGCTGAAGTCTTATGGGGTGCCTAATCCTGAAGGCATACCCACGATCCACAAATGCCCACCATTGCTGCAAATAATTTCGAAATCAAGCCTGCACTTATCAATATGGTGCAGCAATATCAGTTTGGTGGGCATCCTACTGAAGATCCGGCCAACCATCTGCAGAGATTCCAACAACTCTGCAGAACTGTTAAACATCAAGGAGTCACACCTGAGCAGCTAAAGGTTATGTTGTTTGAGTTTTCACTCAGAGACAAAGCTCAGGTGGTTTAGTGACATCGCTGAGACAGAATGGTCCGGGATTTCTGCTGCATTCCTTCAAGAGTATTACCATCCCACAAAACAGCAGACATCAGAAACAAGTTGGCCACGTCTTCCCAAGAGTTATGAGACAATGAGGGAAGCGTGGACTAGATTCAGAGACCTACAGAGGGAGTGTCCACATCACAATATGGACAAGTGGTTTCTGACGCAGACTTTTTACAATGGTCTGCAGCCCCAGACGAAGAGCATTGTTGATTCGTCTGCAGGAGGAGTCTTTTTAGACAAGGCGGTTGATGAGGGCTATGACTTCCTAGCCAATCTCGCAGCAAATGACCATTCATCATCTAGGAGTCTAACTAAGAAGGTACTTGATGTTGACGTTATTTCATTGCTTACTTCTCAGATGGCGCAGCTGAATCAGCAGTTGCAAACAATGAAGCCTTCTAGTTCGACACCTCCGCCTATGAGTATAAATGTCATGTCGGTAGTTTCACCCATCACCTCATCTTACTGCGAGGTGTGTGGTATTCAGGGTCCCTTCGGCCATGATTGTCAGTTCGGTCAGAATCAAATGGAGCAGGCGAATGCTTTTCAACAAAGACAGCTAAATAACCCCTACTCCAATACATACAATCCTGGTTGGAAAGACAACCCACTGCTCTCATATCGCAGCAACAATGTGCAAAACTGTCACCCTCCATAAAACAACTACCAACCACCACAAAATTCCTATCAACCTTCACAAACCACCCAAGGCCCAACTACTACCAAAACCAAGGGAATTCTCAAACTCCCCCTGATTTCCATAGACCTACCCAACAGAATTTCCAGCCAGCACCACAAAATATAGCCCCACAAGAGCCTAGCACATCTGAACTGATGAAGCTGATGTTGGCCATACAAAAGACTAATGAGGAGACGCAAATATGCAGGCTCAAGCGGAAGCACAAAGAGCTCAAGAGAAGCAAATCAAACTTCTTGAGACTCAGATTGCACAATTGGCAGGAAACAATAATCAGGGGCAGCGTGGACAGTTGCCAGGACAGCCTATGCAAAAGGAGCAAGCAAATGTCATTACACTCTGAAATCACGTATTTATATAGAGTTTTCTCCCTTATTTACGAGCTAAATTGTGCGTCATTTGAGCTCTTCGGAGCTATTTTATGCTAACTATCGTATATAGTCGTGGTTTTGTGTTTTAATGTTGAATTGCAGGTTTTAGGGAGTTTACTCCTTATATCTGAGCTATTTGGAAGCAACCACGGCTTTACGAGTTGTTACGATGCACGTAGGAATGGCCACGAGCTTTATGGATAGTTTAGGAGGTCCCAAGACCTCTAAACGTGAAGTATTGAGAGTCAAAGAGTCAAAATGAGCTCACCGTACTCTGATTGGGCAGAAAATGGCCCGATCGGGCAAAGATTTATTGATCGAGGGATAAATTTTTGCACCCGATCGGGCAGGCCCAAATCTTGAAGGATTTTGCTGCTGTGGTGTTTCACGCCAAGAAGAGGAGGAATTGGGCCATTTTGCCCCAGGCCCGATCGGGCAAGGAATGCCGGACCCGATGGGGTGGCAGCCCAGCTTCCACATGTTGTTGCTGCTGCGTATAAAGGAAGGAAGCAAGCTGGGGAAAAGTTTTTGGATCAGCCCGATGCTATAGGGCAGAGTGCTGCCCGATCGGGCACATGTATTGCGACCCAGCGAATGTGCTGTTTGGCGTCATTTAATTAGGGGGCTGGGCTTTGTTTGTTGAGGCTGGCGGTCTTTTTTGTCTTACATTGGCCTTATTTTATTATGCTAGGTAGCTTAGGTTATATAGTTTGGAGTTTGTTTTATTTGAGGGGGCATTAAGGGAGCTTTTAGGGGGGAATTTGTAGTGGACGTGTTTTTGGCATTCATTAGTATTAGGGGAGATTTTGATTCAATTAGTTTTTAGAACTTGAATTTGCTTTTCATAGTCAAACTCTTATATTAGTTTGAAGAGGCGATTGAACCTTGGATTGTCTTCAATAAAGTTTATTGCTTTCTGTCAATCGGTACCTTTCTCTTCTCTTAATCTCTTTAGTTTCTTCTTAATTGCTTAGTTTAATTATTATTTTGATTCATGATGTTAGGATTAGGGTTATATTAGTTTTATTATGATTGATTTAATTATGTCTGAGTAGTTTTTATTTTCTAGGGATTTAGGGAGGAAAGTCATGTTTATACCTTGATTATTTTGAATTATTGCTATTAGTTTATAGGGTTTCATAGATTGGTTATGGTGTGATTTGTTCTTATTGAGTAATTAATATTATTGCGCAGTTTCATTGATTGCTTGAGATTAATAATTGTTTGCACAGACCCGTCTTACTTTTAGAGGCCTAGTACACATCAGTAATTCTGATCATGTTTGTGAACATGCTGCATATGTTGAATTATGGGCGTTGAGACTTAACCATAGCTTGATATTGCTCTAATATTTCGATTCTCGACCTAGGTTCTGATACTTGTTTGATCCCTTGATTGGTATAAGCATTGTGGACCGAACTAAGTCCCCAGACCTTTATTTCATAGATTAAAATCCCTTTTTATATTGCTTTCTAGTGTTTAATTAGTTGTTCAGTTGATTCTTCCCTGATCTGTCTGAAGTAAATGTTTAGCTAAATATCAACTTAGAACTCCGTCTCTCTGTGGATTCGACCCTACTTCCCTTGACTATCATTGTTAGAGGACTTAGGATTATCTTTGATTAGGTGATACGACTTTAGCCTATCACACTCTGTAGTGGCACTGCTTAACAATGCTCTGACGGAATGTACCGTCGTTGTATTCCTGATTGGGAGATGGAGGGGGTTTAGAAACATTGTCATAATATGCCCTCTACTGGTCATCTAGGTTCCCAAGCTACTGGTCATAGAGTTTTACATAGTGGTTTTTATTGGCCTAAAATTTTTAGGGATGGTTGTACCTTTTATTTATCTTGTGATGCTTGTCAAAGGTCGGGTAACATATCCAAGAGGCAAGAAATGCCACATAGTGGAATTCTAGAAGTTGAACCTTTTGATGTCTGGGGAATTGATTTTCTGGGTCCTTTTCCTACTTCGTGTGGGAATAAATACATTTTAGTGGCTGTCGGTTATGTAAAAAAATGGGTGGAAGCTATTGCATCACCAACCAATGATTCAAAGGTTGTGATGACATTGTTTAAAAAGATTGTATTCCCCCATTTTGGTGTCCCTAGAGTTGTTATCAGCGACGGAGGTTCCCACTTTCACAAGAGTACCTTCAAAGCCCTTCTTAAAAACATGGGGTCACACACAAAGTCGGTCTAGCCTATCATCCCCAGACTAGTGGTCAGGTAGAGGTCTCTAATAGGCAAATAAAAAGGATTTTAGAGAAAGTTGTCACAAAAGCTAGGAAAGATTGGTGTTTAAAGCTTGATGATACTCTTTGGGCGCTACGCACTACTTTTAAGACTCAATTTGGCAACACCCCTTATCAATTGGTATATGGCAAGTCCTGCCATTTCCAGTTGAAATGGAGTATTTATCTGCGTGGGCGGTCAAAGAGATTAACCTTGATTTGGCAGCTGCAGGTGAGGCGTGACTACTTCAATTGAATGAATTGGATGAGCTTTGTTTAGAAGCTTACGAGAATCATAGGCTCTACAAGGAGAAAACGAAGAAGTTACATGACAAAATGATCCAGAAACGCGAGTTTCATATTGGTGATAAAGTGCTCCTGTTCAATTCAAGGTTGAGACTTCCTGGCAAGTTGAAGTCTAGATGGTCTGGACCTTTTGAGGTGACTGAAGTGAAGTCACATGGAGCTATAAAGGTCGTTAGTCAAAAAGGAGAGAAATTCAAGGTTAACGGGCAGCGTCTGAAACTGTACCATGAGGGTGCATTCATTGGTTGTGTGGAGGAAACTCGTTTCAGATCCTCCTTCATCACATGATGTTTGACTGAGCAGGTAATATGGTCGTGCGGGACATTTATAAACCAGCGCTTTGCGTGAGGAACCCGTAACTTTTTTCCTTAGATTCTTTTTGATAGTTCTGTAGCTTAGTGAGAGAGTGAGAGGGTACTAATATCAGTTATGAGTGCAGTTTTTGTAGGAACTTGGCCATTGGGTAGCTGTCCTTGAGCGAAAAAGTGAAAAAAGTCTGAATAGCATACCGCCCGATGCCATCGGGCGACGCCGCCCGATCGGGCTGCTGTTACGTCCTTTCCATGCCAAGAAATCAGCAAAACAAAGACAGCCCGATACCATTCGGCTGAATTCGCCCGATCGGGCGACTGCACTAGAAAGAAGGAATTTTCGCCCGATGGCTCCGTGCAACAGCGCACGATCGGGCCCGTAACATGTGGAATTTGAGCATGAAAAATCGCCCGATCGGGTTGGTAGTAAGAATGCCGACACATTTTTTTTAGTTTTGCCACCCGATGGGGTCGGGTGATGTCCGCCCGATCAGGTGCGAAACTTCACCACACGATCAATAAATCTTCGCCTGATCGGGCCATTTCTTGCCGGATCAGAGTACGGGAGGCTCCTTTTGACTCTTTGACTCTACATTATTCACGTTTACAGGTCTTGGGACCTCCTAAACTATCCATAAAGATCGTGAGCCATCCTACGTGCGTCGTAACAGCTCGTAAAGCCGTGGTTGCTTACAAATAGCTCAGAAATAAGGATAAAACTCCCTAAAACCTGCAATTCAACACTAAAAAACAAAACCACTACTATACACGATATTTAACATAAAATAGCTCCGAAGAGCTCAAACGACGCACAAATTAGCTAATAAATAGGGGAAAAAACTCTATGTAAATACGTGATATCAAACTCCATCAAGCTAAACCTTTGCTTGTCCTCAAGCAAATAGAACATGAACATGGTCAGATTGCCTCACCCCATAGATAAAAATAAATTGAAGCTCAGAACATTTTCAAGACTAAGAATCGTTCAAGCAGGCAAAATTCAAGTTTGGCAAATCAAATCCATCCAACCACCAATCATCCAAGTGATTCATCAATTTCAAGCATCCACAAGGCATACAAATCCTGAAAATGCTCTCACAAGGGTGCCACTCCTCTCAATTTTGTGGCAGGAAGAGAATATGCCCGAACACTCACCAACCCTACCATAAATGCCCTTCCCACTCACACTCTCATGTGTTTAAGAAGGTTAAATGACGCTCATCCTAGTCAAGTCAACTCAATCAGCAGACATACTCTTTAACTTTGACAAACTGACTCAAAATCAACCCAAAAAACAATGCAGACACGATCTCAAGAGGACTTTATAGGGTTGCAATGGGGCTTAGGCAAGAGGTAGAGGATATTTTTAGGAAATGTGGTGGAAAAACCAAGAATTGGGGAGCATGAATCACTCAAACAAGGCCTAAGATGGCCTAAACAACTCCTAACAACACCATATAACCACGAAAAATAACCCAACTCTCATAAATCAATGAGAACTCACAACAAACCCAATTTTTCAAGCAATGAAGCGAATTTTTCTTTATGAACATACGTGAATGAAAGAACTTTGAACTCTTTTGAACTTTTATTTCATTTTTCTTTCATTTTTGAACTTCATTCACACAACTCTAACTTTGTCTTTTCTTTTCTTTTCTTTTTTCTCACGCTCAAACCACAAAAAATGCACTTTTAATTCCTCGACAACCAAACCAAACCATGAAACCAATCTCAAACTCAACCCATACAAAAGCTCCCCCAAGCTAGGCTCGGGAATAATATTGAAATAAAGGCCATGGGCTCATAATAGGGGTTTAAGTAACATGAAACAAGTCGTTAGGCTCAGCGGGGTTAAGAGGATAAAAGTATATCAAAAATTCACTCTGAGGCTCAAGAATCAGACAAAAGAACGCCTCTATCACAGCAAATGCTACAAGTCATCGAAAATGTGACAAGTACGAAGTCAAAGTCAAGATCAATCCACTAAAGAGGAACTAACACACAAAAACAGACTGGATAATGATCATGTGAATCCAATAGGCTACAAAGAGGCCTCACAATCTAACCAATTCAGGCATGCAGCACAATATAGTGTAATATAATCAATACTCGCTCGAAATCATAGCAATCAAACATCAAATCATAGCCTCAAGATCTCAAATGCCCAGCTATCCAGAAAACAGAGTCAAATCATTTTCAATAAGAGCACAACACGGGCCACAGGGAGGCAACTAAACCAGTCATGGGAACCATATTTTTTTGATTTTTTCAGAATTTTTCGAAAGCATTAAATCTATCCCAGAAAGGAGTAAAAGAGATAGAGAACACAAACAGAAATCCTCCCCCAAGCTGAAGTTGGCAGTGTCCTCAATGCCAAAAGGTAACAAAGGACGACGCTAAGAGGAAAAACAAGTTTAGTACCCTCACTCTCGCTCACTAAAAAGAAGAAAAATAAAAATAAAAGGAAAAAGGGGAAAATACGAGTTGCCTCTCGCACAACGTTTGTTTATAAAGGTCCTGCACGACCATAATACCTCCATCTCTCAAATAGGAGGGGCTTGGCAATGAGTACCACCCTCATCAAACATCTTTATCCTCCAAATGTTCTTGATAATACCTCCAGACGGTGACGCAACCTTAGGTGGAATTAGAACCTTCTCCACACCTACCTCATCCAAAACCTCAGCCCTACAACAATATTGTTCCAACATAGGTGCCTTAACAGCATTGGTTAGTTTAATAATCACTTTATCATCGCCAATTCTCAGAGTTAAAGACCCATACTTAACATCAATGAAAACACCTGCAGTACACAAAAATTGTCTACCCAGAATAATGGGAATCTGGGCATCCTCATCCATATCTAGCACCACAAAATCAACAGGAATATAGAATTGTCCGACCCTAACAGGAACGTCCTCTAAAATACCTAGGGGGTATTTTATAGAACGATCAGCCATCAGTAAAGTGATCTGTGTGCATTTAAGTGCTCCCATGTTCAGTTTCTTATAAACAGATAATGGGATAACAGAAACAGACGCACCTAAATCACACAAAGCTTTATCAATAAAAATAGATCCAAGATGGCAGGGAATGGAAAAACTACCAGGATCTTTCAACTTTGGTAGGGTTTTATTTTGAATAAAAGCACTACACTCTTCAGTAAGAGCGACACGTTCTACCCCACCAAAGTCTCTTTTCTTAGTTATCATATCTTTCAAAAATTTGGAATAAATAGGGACTTGGGTAATTAAATCTATGAATGGAATCGTTACTTCAAGGTTCTTGACCATAGCCAAGAACTTACCAAACTGCTGATCGACCTTTGATTGCTGCATCCTGTGAGGAAAAGGTAGCCTTGGTGTAAAAGGCATTTCAGAAACCTTCTCCTCTTTCTTCCCTGTCTGTTTCGCTTCCTCAGATAAGTCGACTTCAGACGTCGAACTCTTCCTTTTTCCTTTCTCTACCACCCTCTTCTTCCCCGCAGTTGGGGCAACATCATCAATGGGCATTGGAGGAGCATCATAAGCAACGCCACTACGAAGAGTGATGGCATTCACGCCACTACGAAGAGTGATGGCAATTCCCCTTGACGCCTTTGAGCACTATTGCTTGCTAATTGTGCAATTTGAGTCTCGAGAAGTTTGATGTGCTTCTCTTGGGCTCTTTGTGCTTCCTCATTAGCTCTCTGCATAGCTAGCACTTGTCTCTCTTGAGCTCTTTACGCCTCCTCATTAGTCTTTTGCATGCTCAACATCAGCTTCATTACTTCAGACATGGAGGGCTCTTGTGGGTTTATGTTTTGTGGAGGTGGGGTGTGAAAATTTTGTGGGGCAGGTCTCTGAAAACCAGGGGGGTTTGGTAGTATGGTGGTTTAGAATGATTTTGTGGAGGTGTGGGTTGATAGTTTTGCTGATTTTGGTAGGCATGTGGAGGGGGAAGTATTGTTGTCTCTGTTGGAAGTCGTTTGCCTGCTCCATATGATGTTGACTGAACTGAAAAGTCATGCCCAAAGTGACCCTGAACACCACATACCTCGCAGTAAGATGAGGTAATGGGTGCTACGGCAGACATAACATTAATACCCAAGGGAGGTGTTGTCGAGGAAGAGGATTTCAAGATGTCAATCTACTTGCTCAGCTTCGTTATCTGCGAAGTCAATAATGCAATGGCATCTACCTCTAATACTTTCCTCATGAGGCTGCGGGGAGTGGAATGATCATTGGCTGCGAGGTTTGACAGAAAATCATAGCCTACATCCACTTCCTTATCAAGAAAAACTCCTCCTGCAGACGAGTCAACAATACTCTTCGTCTGAGGCTGCAGACCATTGTAAAATGTCTGCGTCAAGAACCATTTGTCCATGTTGTGATGTGGACACTCTCTCTGCAAAACTCTGAACCTAGCCCACGCTTCCTGTAATGTTTCATCAGGCTCTTGGGAAAACGTGGCTAGTTTGTTTCTGATTTCTGTTGTCTTTGTAGGTGGATAGTACTCTCTCAGAAATGCAGCAGAAATCTCACTCCATTCAGTTTCTTTCACGTCGTTTAACCACTTCTGGGCTCTATCTCTCAATGAAAACTTGAACAACATGACCTTTAGTTGATCTGGAGTGACACCGGCATGTTTGACGGTTCGACAAAGCTGTTGAAACTGCTGCAGATGATTTGCCGGGTCTTCAGTAGGATGCCCACCAAATTGATTTTGCTGAACCATGTTGATGAGTCCAGGCTTAATTTCGAAGTTCGATGCGGCGATGGTGGGCATAGTAGGTCCAGTGCAGAGACCATATGGGTTGGGCACCCCATATGACTTCGGTGATTTAGAAATAACTGAACTCAAGGTGTCTGATCCATAAGTGTTCAGCTGGACATACTGCTTTTCTCTTTGAATTTTCTTTCAAAGCTGTCGGATTGTCCTTGTAAGATTGGGATCCGCTGGGATAGGGGAGCCGTTTCTTTGAGACCCGGGCATACAAAAAAAACAAAAAGAAGCAGTAAAACGTACCTCAATTGGAACAATGAAGTTCCAATGAGGCACAGAGAAGTAGACCAAATAACCAAACAAAAACTTAGAAAACTAGCCGTCTCCCCGGCAACGGCGCCAAAATTTGACAGGTTAAAGTCGTATAACCTAGTCAAAGATAATTCCTAAGTCCTCTAACAATGATAGTCAAGGGAAGTAGGGTCGAATCCATAAAGAGACGGAGTTCTAAGTTAATATTTAGCTAATCAACTACTTCAGATAAGATCAGATAGAAATCGGCCGAACTAATAATTAGACACTAGAGAGCAATATGAAAAGGGATTTTAAACTATAAATAAAGGTCTACGGAATTAGTTCGGTCCATCATGCTTATATCAATCAAAGGATCAAACAACTATCAGAACCTAGGCCAAGAATCGACAGATTAGAGCAATGTCAAGCTATGGTTAAGTCTCACCGCCCATAATTCAACATATGCAGCATGTTCACAAACATAATCAGAATTACTGATGTGTACTAGGCCTCTAAAAGTAAGACGAGTCTGTGCAAACAATTATTAACCTCAAGTAATCAAAGAAACTGCGCAATAACTTTAATTACTCAATAAGAACAAATCACACCATAATTAATCTCATCAATCCCTAGAAACTAATAGCAATTCAAATAATCAAGGTATAAACATGGCTTCCCTAACCAAATCCCTAGAAATTAAATAACTCAGACATAATTAAATCAACCATAACAATTCTAATAATAAACCCGGGATTCAACAACATGAATAAATTGAATAATTAAACTAAGCAATCAAAATAATTAAAGAGATTAGAGTAGAGAAGAATACCAATTGACGAAAAGCAATAACTTTCACTGAAATCAAATCCGAGGTTCAATCACCTCTAAACTAATCTAAAGTGTTTAATCTAAATAAAATTCTCTAAAACTAAGCTAAGAACTATTAGAAATTAAAACTAGAACAAAGGCTCAAAAATAGGATGCCCCTCAAAAAATAAAAAGAGTTCACTATTTATATATAACTCCTAAAAGCTAATTAAAAGTAAAATAATAATGAAATAAAATAAAGAGGATAACATAGAATTTAGTCAAGCCCAAGCCTCCTCTTACACGCATACCAGCTCAGCATTTTAATCCTTCACTATCCAATGAGCTGCGTCCAAAAAGTGGGCTTCGCAAATCAGCGGCATTAATAATATTCCTCGCTTGGGCCTTGATACAATCTGGTGCTGATGCCCGATCAGGCTGATGAATCATATGGCCCAGATTCCTCCTTGCAAGGCGGACAAAGCAACGAGCATAGTAAATGCAAGTATGGGCTTCCACCCAATCGGGCTTACTTTACCCGATGCCATCGGGTGGCTTTATCTCTGGCCCAACTTTCTTTTTCTACATTTTGAAATGTAAAAACCATCACAATAATTTTTGAATCCTCCCGATCACCCACCCGATTGGGCCTTGTTTGCCCGATCGGGTTGGTAGTAAGAATGCCGACACAATTTTCTAAGTTTTTCCACCCGATGGGGTCGGGTGATGTCCGCCCGATCGGGTGCGAAACTTCACCACCCGATCAATAAATCTTTGCCCGATCGGTCCATTTCTTGCCCGATCAGAGTACGGGAAGCTCGTTTTGACTCTTTGACTCTACATTCTTCACGTTTAGAGGTCTTGGGACCTTCTAAACTATCCATAAAGCTCGTGAGCCATCCTACGTGCCTTGTAACATCTCGTAAAGTCGTGGTTGCTTACAAATAGCTCGGAAATAAGGAGAAAACTCCCTAAAACCTGCAATTCAACACTAAAACACAAAACCACAAATATATACGATAGTTAGCATAAAATAGCTCCGAAGAGCTCAAATGACGCACAAAATAGCTCATAAATAGGGGAGAAAACTCTATATAAATACGTGATATCACCTACCCTTTGCTTGTCTATGAGTTGTATAGTAGTTTACATGTAGTCAAACCTAGGTCTAGCCCTGTCACCCACATTCGATTAAGACTTTGCAATATTGAACAGGAATATACACTGCCTGAATTTGCCCGAGTCCTTAGATTATCCAACAGGGGGCCAATTCGACGACCCGTCGAT
Source organism: Patellifolia procumbens (assembly GCA_947645195.1). Lineage (NCBI taxonomy): Eukaryota > Viridiplantae > Streptophyta > Magnoliopsida > Caryophyllales > Amaranthaceae > Patellifolia > Patellifolia procumbens. The sequence goes on from CANSGD010000193.1 coordinate 4,989,367, forward strand.
TGGCAACCTCGTTTGATCTATTCTGGTTTGACTAGGGACGAGGGGCCATTCACATTTCAGCACTGTTTGGGCAAGTTGATTCATCATACTATTTTTGCCATTTGGGTTCGATATATGGCTTGGACTTTGTTTGCTCGGGTGGAGAGGCAATTGATTAGAAAAGATGACTTTACCTTATTGAGGATGTATATGTTTAAGGGCACATATTTACATTATGAGTACAACATCCCTCATCAGGTTACCATACAGTTGGAGCGTGTCTCCAACAGCCTTCCCACCTGTCGTGATGACTACAGCTATGCCTCCCGCCGTATTGTTAACGGGGGGTTAGTCACCCTTTTTGCTAGGCGGATCCCTGGGTTTGATGAAGCCAATTACGGTCCTGCCTCGACCCCTGAGCTATTGGATGCCACATACCTAGAGACCATCCACCTCCTCAAAAGAAAAGCCAACGGCAAATACTGTGTCCTCATTAATGAGACCCTCGAGTCTATAGAGTTGCCTGACCCTAGAGCACGTATTCGCCTTGGACTTCAGAACTATCACCTCCCCATAGCAGGGGAAGACATCCCGCAACCCCGCATTGAGATTCCATAGAACACCTATATGCGGAGGCAGCGCACTTTTGATGACCCTGGCGCCTCTACTTCCTCACACCCTCCTTCCCCTCCCCCAATGATTTTGACTATGCAGGTATGATGGGGATGTTGCAAAGCTTGCAGGTTGGCATGACTGCCAACACTGCCACCTTACAGGAGCTGCATCAGGGGATGACAGCCAACACCTTGGCCATTGCACGGGTTGGCCAGCGTGTTGACACTATTGCTGATATGGTTCCACGGTTTGGCTCTTTACCCTATGTATGACGACTATTGTGCGCGTCATCACACTGTTGAGACTGCAGAGCACCCATCGTGGTACACATGGAACCCTAACTATAGTGTGCCGGCTAATGAGGAGGATGGTAGAGATGAGGATGTAGGTGATGGAGATGGCGATAGACCTCGAGCCTCTATCTCTTTATGGGACTTTGGTGCTCGCGGTAGTGGTTTTCCTGGGGGTTTTCCATGTGGTTATTCTGGTGGTGGTTCAGGTGGCGGTTCTTTCGGTGATACCACCGACACTCACATGGGTGAATGATGCCCTTGTCATAGTCCTTTCCCTCGCTGCAATGAGGACATTGCCGAATTCAGCTTAGGGGAGGATTATCATCTTTGTATGTACTCTCTCTCTCTCTTTTATTGCTTTCTAGTGTAATTTTATTGCTTTCTTAGACTAGTTTAACTGCTTTAAGAAAAAAATGCTGAAAAAACAAAAAAAATATGATTGATCATGACTGGTTTGATTGCCTCCCTGTGCCCCTTGTGTGACTTGATTGAAAATGATTCGACTTAGTTTTCTGGATAGCTGGACATTTGTGATTTTGAGGCTATGATTTGATGTCTGATTGCTATGATTTCGAGCCATTATTGATTACTCCCTCCGTGCCATATTACTTGATACACTTCCTATATTCGTCCGTCCCATACTACTTGATACACTTCTAAAAATGGCATGGTCCCACTTTTGCATTCTCTCTTTTTTTGCTTTTTATTTTACTTTTGCAATACTCTCATGGCCTACATTTGTCTCACATTGTACTTTATGGACTTAAATAATACCAACAACTAACTACTTACAATAAAATAAAAAAGTCAAATAACACTCCTAAAATTATGTGCCGGTCAAACTGTATCAAGTAATATGATACGGAGGGAGTATTATACGCTACATTATGCTGCATGCCTGAACTGGTTAAACTGTGAAGCCTTTTCTAGTCTATTGGATTCATATTACTATCCAGTCGGTTTTTGGTGTGTTAGTTCCTCTTTAATAGATTGATCTTGACTTTAACTTTGTACTAATATGATGTCTGGTGACTTGTTACATTTGTTGTGATAGAGGCGTTCTTTTGTCTGATTCTTGAGCCTCAGAGTGAAAGTTTTGTTATACTTTTATCCTCCTTAGCCCCGCTGAGCCTAATGACCTGTTTCGTGTTACTAGACCCTTATTACATGCCAGTAACCTTCATATATATATATATATATATATATATATATAGAGAGAGAGAGAGAGAGAGGAATAGACTCCTGTGAGAATACCCCTTCTATGTGAGAACACACCTGTTATATGAGAACAAATCTGGACGGTTGATAAAATCAGATCAACGACTCTCATCAGATGTCCCAAAGCGTAGGAGAGAAAAGATAAAAAGCCCAAAACGGAAGAGAGAGAAAATCAAAAGCCAAAAAAACTAGACCTTCGAACGCTCTCTAATCTACATTTCAGATTTTTTGATACTGATCTATATTTCAGAAATCTTTAAAGCAAATCACAAAGTTTATGATTTTGACAGGAAGAAAATGCAAAATGAAGCAGGTAGAGGTAGATGAAGAAGAAGCATTTACACAAGAAGAAGATCTGCGAATTCTGAAAGTAAGAACAAATTAGTAAAATTATTGGTGTTTTTCGTGATTTTTGATTCTTAGTTTTGATAATGATCATCATCAAATGTTATAATTGTTCCAATCCTGAGAAAATTTATGGGGTTCTGCTTGTGATGCCAATGCCTATTGTAAAATGCTCAAAACTTTACCATATTGTTGCTGTCATTTATAGAAAATCATTTCAGTACCCTGATTCATGGTGTAATACTATTTTGGCATCGGCAATTCGCAAATTTATTCAAATACCATGTAATCTTACACTTCTTGCTTTTAATCGGGTATTCCTTTCTTTCTCTGATTTTTTTCTGGTTCAAGAGTTCATTTTCATTATCAGATGAAAAGTTACTCAGAAAATGATAGCTCTGTTTAATGCTGAAATTCTGGTAGAATCGAAATTATCTCTTTATGTTTGATCGAATATTATGATCCTTTGCTTTCGAGGCAATAATTTTATGTTTGATTGAATATGTGCCGAAACAAAGTTAGGAGCTACAATGCCTCATATTTACAACAACGAAAAAAAGTATAAATCAATTTTAGTGTAGTTCTTATTTACATGATTTGTTTAAGTGGTTGTACTAGTCAAATTTGTTTAAGTTCAACAAACTTTGCCAAAAAAAAGTTCGCTTGGCTGATGGAATGATAATTTCCTATTATTAAGGAAAATGAAAATAAAGATGAAAAGGATATGTATTAATAACAGATACCAAGGTAAGAAATAATTCCTTAAAAGAAAATCAACTCAATCAAAACATTTTTTATAGACATAGGTAATCATATTAGAGTTTTTGGACATGACTAGTAAGTAAAAGTTGATAAGTTAGAACCATACTATCAAAGCGAAACGTACAAGGATGGTATCACTGATATACTAATATCAAACATAGTGTATTACTAATCTGGTTTATTGTGCATAGACTTTAGGAGTTTAGGGTATATGTCAAGATAAAGTGTGTAGCTAGTATGTTCCAATGTTTTTGTTGTTGTGTTCATATTAATAGTTTAGGAATTTCTAATGTTGCTGTTGTGTTCTAATGTTGTTGCTGCTGCTATGTTCTAATGTCGCTGCTGATGTGTTCATATTAATAGTTTAGGAATTCCTAAACTCTAATGTTCTAATGTTGTTGTTGCTATGTTCTGATTGATAGTTTAAGATTTTCTAACTGGTAAGATAACTGATCAAGAGTGATTTTCAAAATGTATCATTCATTCTAAAATCACTCTTGATACAATAATATATCATTCCTATACATTTTCTTTAAAAAGAAAACTAATGATAATGGCCAACGCTACTAGACATCCTGACTCGCTTCCTATCCTATCTTTGCCTTTGAACGCACAATATGATGTAGAATATCCTTTTGGTGGGTAAGTATCTTGGCACAATATTCAACTCGAAGTTTCGTCACTTGATTAACCTGAAAAGAAAATTTTATTAAGTTTCAAAAAGAAGGAAATGAATAACTAGTGATGTTGTGCAAACAAAATACAAAAATATAGTAAATCTAAAGTTCAATTTATACTTGTAAGTTGAGCACAAACACATAGTAAACTTACATCATTTTAATATCAATCTAGAATATCAGTACTCTTGCTCCCCTAAAAAAAACTTTAATTTAATATGGTAAGGATGACGATGAAAATCCCAGGGGAAAAGCAAGCATTCCACCAGGGAATCGACCTCCAACCATCCGTGTCAACGACATTCTCCTAACGTTGGTGACATGAAATCAAGAGCAGCAAAAACAATAGCCTCACCAGCCATTTCGGTAATTTGAACATCATGTCCCACCATTACACACAATAGTTTAGATGGTCTGGTTCTCCGAACATATCACCCATGACAAGCTTCCATCCTAATAGCCCCTCATTCATTTACAGGGATAATTGCACATTATTTAATGTTGCACTAGGTAACAGTGATAACACATAGCCTCTCTATCCTAATAATGTGCTCTGATATATTTGAATGAAACACAGAAGTAGCAACATAATCAAAAATCAAACCAGGTATAAGAAAAAGGTTGAGTACAAGATGCCATTTAAAACTATAACAGCAGCGACAAGCAACCCTTGCACATGTTCAACTAGAAAAAGAACGCCTGTAATTTCTATCAATCTGAACTCAGTAGCAGCATCATAGATACACACTTTGCTTGCCCTCAGTAACGGAACAAGTACATGATATGCTAGTAATTTTGGGAACATACTAGTAACACGGTAGCAGCAACATTAGAGTGTGTAAACCAGTGTGGAATCTGAACACACTTTATCTTACCAGTTAGAAAATCTTAAACTATCAATCAGAACATAGCAGCAACAACATTAGAACATTAGAGTTTAGGAATTCCTAAACTATTAATATGAACACATCAGCAACGACATTGGAACATAGCAGCAGCAGCAACATTAGAACACAACAGCAACATTAGAAATTCCTAAACTATTAATATGAACACAACAACAACAACATTGGAACATACTAGCTACACACTTTATCCTGACATATACCCTAAACTCCTAAGGTCTATGCACAATAAACCAGATTAGTAATACACTATGTTTGATATTAGTATATCAGTGATACCATCCTTGTACGTTTAGCTTTGATAGTATGGTTCTACCTTATCAACTTTTACTCACTAGTCATGTCCAAAAACTCTAATATGATTACCTATGTCTATAAAAAATGTTTTGATTGAGTTGATTTTCTTTTAAGGAATTATTTCTTACCTTGGTATCTGTTATTAATACATATCCTTTTCATCTTTATTTTCATTTTCCTTAATAATAGGAAATTATCATTCCATCAGCCAAACAAACTTTTTTTTGGCAAAGTTTGTTGAACTTAAACAAATTTGACTAGTACAACCACTTAAACAAATCATGTAAATAAGAACTACACTAAAATTGATTTATACTTTTTTTCGTTGTTGTAAATATGAGGCATTGTAGCTCCTAACTTTGTGTCGGCACATATTCAATCAAACATAAAATGATTGCCTCGAAAGCAAAGGATCATAATATTCGATCAAACATAAAGAGATAATTTCGATTCTACCAGAATTCCAGCATTAAACAGAGCTATCATTTTCTGAGTAACTTTTCATCTGATAATTAAAATGAACTCTTGAACCAGAAAAAAATCAGAGAAAAGAAAGGAAGACCCAATTAAACGCAAGAAGTGTAAGATTACATGGTATTTGAATAAATTTGCGAATTGCCGATGCCAAAATAGTATTACACCATGAATTAGGGTACTGAAATGATTTTCTATAAATGACAGCAACAATATGGCAAAGTTTTGAGCATTTTACAATAGGCATTGGCATCACAAGCAGCACCCCATAAATTTTCTCAGGATTGGAACAATTATAACATTTGATGATGATCATTATCAAAACTAAGAATCAAAAATCACGAAAAACACCAATAATTTTACTAATTTGTTCTTACTTTCAGAATTCGCAGATCTTCTCCGAAGATTCTTGTGCAAATGCTTCTTCTTCATCTACCTCTACCTGCTTCGTTTTGCGTTTTCTTCCTGTCAAAATCATAAACTTTGTGATTTTCTTTAAAGATTTCTGAAATATAGATCAGTATCAAGATTTCTGAAATGTAGATTAGAGAGCGTTCGAAGGTCTGGTTTTTTTGGCTTTTGATTTTCTCTCTCTTCCGTTTTGGGCTTTTTATCTTCTCTCTCCTACGCTTTGGGACATCTGATGAGAACCGTTGATCTGATTTTATCAACCGTCCAGATTTGTTCTCATATAACAGGTGTGTTCTCACATAGAAGGGGTATTCTCACAGGAGCCTATTCCTATATATATATTATTCCCAAGCCTAGCTAAGGGGAGCATTTGTATGGGTTGAGTTTGAGATTAGTCTTTATGGTTTGCGTATATTAGGGAATAAAAGTGTATTTTTTACGTGGTTCTAGTGTGAGAAAAACAAAAGAAAAGCAAGTTTTGAGTTACGTGAATGTTTGGATCGAAAAAGAAAGAAAAAAATGCAAGAGAAATCAAGGTTTCAAAGACTTCAAAGTTCCTTCATTCATGTTATCTATAAAGAAAAATATGCTACATTGCTTGAAAATTGGGTTTGTTGTGACTTTTCATTGTTTCATAAGAGTTGGGATGTACCTTCTGGTTACTTGGTGTTGTTGCGAGTTGTTCCGGCCATCTTCGGCCTTGTTATGAGTTACTTATGCTCCCTCATGCTCGATTTTTCCACCAAATTTCCTAGAATTATTCCCTACCATTACCTAAGCCCCATTACAACCCTAAAAAGTCTTCTTGAGCTTGTGTTTACAATGTTTATTGGATTGATTTTGAGTCAGTTTATCAAAGTTAAAGAGTATGTCTTCTAATTGAGTCGACTTGATTAGGATGAGCGACATTTGACCTTCTTAAACATATGACAGTGTGAGTGGGAAGGGACATTTATGGTCAGATAGGTGAGTGTTCGGGCACATTCTTTCCCTGCCATAAAATTGAGAGGAGTGACACCTTGGTGAGCACCTTTTTAGGACATGTATGCCATGTAGATGTTGCATTTGATGTTTTGCTTGGATGATTGGTAGTTGGATGGATCTGAACAACTGATTTTAAATTTGTCTGCTTGAACGATTCGTAGTCTTGAAAATGTTTTGAGCTTTGAATGTTTTATTCTCTTAGGGTGATGCAATTTATTCCATTGGTCATGATTTATTTGCTTGAGGACAAGCAAAGGTTTAGCTTGGGGGAATTTGATATCATGTTAAATTGTATAGTTTTCCCCCCCTACTTTTGCGCTAAAATGTGCGTCAAACTATGCTCTTATGAGCTATTTTATGCTAACTCCTCTATCTAGTTGTGCTTGGTGTATTTTATATGGAATTACAGGTTTTAGGGAGTTTTCTGCCTTTTTCTACTATTTTGAGCATCGACATATGATAGGCAGAGTTATGAGGCAGATATGCTGACTTGCGGAGCTCTAAGGACATTCTCCATAGGCTTAGCTAGAGGCGTCCTTAGTTCGAAGTTTTGGCTCAAACAGCCAAAGGAAGAGAAATTGCATGGGCCCCGATGCCACCGAGCTGCATCGCCCAATCGGGCGAAATCAATGCAATTGGAAGATCGTCAAAACGCCCGATTGGGCAACCATGCCCGATGTCATCGGGCGGAATTAGTGCTGCTGGAAGATCGTTAAAACGCCCAATCGGGCGACCTTGCCCGAAAGTCATCGGGTGGATTTTCTACTATGCCCAGTTGCCCTACTATGCTTTCTGGCTGATTCTGAAGAAGACGTAAGACCCGCCCGATCGGGCGGATTTGCCCGGACCCAATGGGCGGATTGCTGAATGCTGCTAGGTCATGTTTTGAATACGGATGTCTCGCCCGACGCCATCGGGCGGTTTAGGCCGATCGGACGGGTTGACTTTTTGGTTAAATGACGCGCGATTTGTTGCCGTTTTTAATCCTTTTTCTATTCTTTTTAGACTTAGTATAAATACATCACTTAGTTTATTTTTAGAGACATCTTATTTTCATTGTTATTTCATTAATCCCTAGTCTTAGAACTCTAGTTTTTCTCTCCATAGTTGAAGCTTGGATCATTGCTTTAGTTTTCAATATAGTTTGTATTTCAGACTTAATTTCGGTAATCTCTTCATTTTCGTTCGTTCTTATATATTCATATTTAGTTGTTTATGATTGATTATTGCATTCATTGTCAATTATGAATCTTTACTTTGAATTGGTTTTTTCTTTCGTAGCCATGAGTGAGTAGTTCCCTTTTCTAGGGTTTTAGGGAGGAAAACCATGTTTATACCATGTTTGCTATTTGAATTGCTATAGTTTCTAGGTTTTGATTAGAGCGATTGTAATGTGATTTGTTCGTGAATTCATAATTTATGTTAGTGGACGATTTCATAAGTTATGTCTAGCTAATAATCGTTCGTACAGATCAGTCTTACTTTTAGAGGCTTAGAACACATTAGTGATTCTGATTATGTTTGTGATCATACTACATATGTTGAATCACGAGCGTTGAGACCTGACCATAAGCTTGACACTTGCTCTGATCGTTCGACTCTAAACCTATGTGATATTAGTTATTTGAACCTCTTGAATGGTATAAGCATGGTGGACCGAACTATTACCCTAGACTTTTAATTCATAGATAAATCTTCAGTTTAATCCTGTTTTCCTTAGTTTAATTAGTAGTTCATTCTTTTCTCCCTGATTTCATCAGAAGTAGTTATTTGATTGAATATTGACATAGAAACTTTGTCTCCCTGTGGACTGGACCCTACTTCCGTTAACTATTATTGTTAGAGGACTTTAGGAATTATCTTTGATTATGTGATATGACTGTAGCCTATCACTAATGAAAAAGAAAAACTTAAATAGTTAACCACTCAAATTCCAGTCTACTGCAATTATTTATCCTTTTATTTATCTCATGGAGAGTATATGTAGATTCACTTTTAATTTTTTCAACTCCTATCGATATTGTATTTTATTCTATGTATTTTGCTTCTTATATACTTTTACTGATAAGATGTAACTTAATTATGCAGGTTTGAAGTGCAAAACATTATTAATTTTTATAATGTGAAGAACAACAAATTTCAATATGAGAGATAATAGTAAAAGAACCCAATCGTCCGACAATGAAGCATCAATTTCAATTGCAGAGATTCTAGTGGTTGTGCCACAACAGTAGCTTCTTTTGCTTTCTCTAATGGAGGTATGCATCTACATTACACACGTAATTCCTATTTTAAGCATCAATTTCAGTTGCAGAGTCTCCTTCATGGAATGTTTATTGGTTTTAATACCATTCTTTATAAAACTGAGTTAAATGTGACTAAATAGAGGAAAACCAAAGATATATTTTTTTATAGAGAAAAGGCAAAATAGTTGAGAGTTGCAGATCGAAGGTATCATCATAACATGAAATTTTCAATTAAAGAGATAGAAAGATGTAGTAGAGAGAGGCGGAAGTGTTAATGTCAAGATTCATGGGAAGAGAAAGAGCCATGACCCAAGAAAAAGTATAGCTTGATCTACCGCAACACTGCCGCAACCTCACTGACTTGAGCGTCGTGAGCCATGACGCCAGATTAGCCGGCCAGTGGCCTTTCCTCTTCTATTTCTCCTTCCTTTTCTCTTCCTTCTCCTCTCCTCTGTTTCTTGCTTCCCGTATTTTTTGTTCAAGAAGACTAAGTCTTCTCTTTTTAGTTTTGTTTCATATAGTTTACAAATAGAAGTAATACTACCTCCGTTTTCTTAATATGTATGTTTGCTTTTGTGCGCGGACCAATGAAAAAGTGCAAAAGTAAGAGAGAATGTTAGTAATAAAAGTAAGAAAAAAGGGAAAACGGTAGAGAAAAGGAAAGAAAAAGTAGGAGAGAAGTGCAATAATTAGGTGGACCAACGTTCCATTTATGGGAAAAGGTAGAACGATACATATTTAAAAATGAACATCCCAAAATGGTAAAATGTGCATATTAAAAAAACCCGAAGGGAGTATGTTTTATCTTTTTGTAGTTTGGAATAAGGTATCTAATATTCTTTAATCTTTATAAATTTTAATATTTGAAGTTTTAAGGAAATTGTGTTGTCATTGCTAAATTATATATATGCAAGTAGAGGAACATAGCACTTTCATTCAATTTTATGATTTATTATTAGCTTATTTTAATACTAAGTTACTATCAATTGTCTATGTTAATTAGATAATGGATGAAGTATAGTGTAATGGTAAAACTAACATATTCAAAACACTACTCATTTTCTTGCAAATTTTACTAATCTATTTGCAAATGAGTTCCTTTTACGCGTTTTAGATGTACTTTAAAGGATCAAAAACTTGACACATCTTCCACCTCTCTTCATTTCCAAAAAAAAACCATTTTTTGTATAATTCATGATTTTTTACATTTTAAATCTACCAAATTTCCAAATACAAAGTACCATATTGAAAATATTGCAAACAAAACACAATAACCATTCATTAAAATATTAAGAAGTTATAAAAAATGGGTTTAAATTAGTATGTGTATTAGTTTTATAATAGTTTTCTCTTCCATTTGTTTCAAGAATTAATGTATGTTGTTGCTGCTGAATCTATGTTATAATGTATAGCCGGACTGCTAAATTA